>CM051238.1:174421931-179414431 GCA_027917425.1 Gastrophryne carolinensis | reverse complement strand
ATGCTTTTTTGTCCTTTATCCTGGCCGCTCAGGAGGATGCCATGTTAATGTGTGGCAGGGCTACCGCCTTGCTGGTAGCTATCCGGCGCTGTGTGTGGTTGAGACAGTGGACGGCTGATTTTAATTCTAAAAGATCGCTCACGGCTCTGCCCTTTTTGGGTTTGAGGCTTTTTGGTGAGAGGCTGGATTCTGTTGCCAAGGGAGGTAAGTTACCTCAGCGCAAGAAATTTCGCCGTTCCTTTCGGGGGACGGTCTCGTTCAACCCGTCCTTTCGGGGAGTCGGAGCCGGTAGGGGTACGGGCTCCTCGGCCCCCAGGGGCGCCAGTTGGAATAGGGGCAGAGGCCGTGGCCGTCCCGCTCGCGTCTGGGGTGCCAAGCCCAAGCCGGTTGCCAAGCCCACCCAGCAATGAGGGGGCGCCCTCACCCGTTCGGGTGGGGGGAGGACGGTTGCAACTTTTCTCCCGGGTGTGGGACCAGGAGGTCCCGGACAGATGGATCCGGGAGGTGGTTTTGGCCGGTTACAAGTTGGAGTTCGAGTCCCGTCCTCCTCCAAGGTTCTTCAGGTCTCGGGTGTCTTTGGATCCTTTGGCCGCGCAGGGGCTCCTGGCGGCAGTAAGGAATCTTCTAGATTTAGCTGTCATTTGCCCGGTTCCTTCTTCAGAGGTAGGGCGCGGGTTTTACTCCAATCTCTTCACGGTTCCCAAAAAGGACGGGTCCTTTCGTCCTATTCTGGATTTGAAGTTTCTCAACAGGTTTATTCGTCCCCGGAAGTTCCGCATGGAAACCCTGCGTTCTTCGATCGGTTCGCTTCGGCAGGGGGACTTTATGACGTCCATAGACATTAAGGATGCGTACCTGCACGTGCCGATCTTTCCTGCTCATCAGCGGTTCCTTCGTTTCGTGGTGGAGGATCGGCATTTTCAGTTTGTGGCTCTTCCATTCGGTCTCACCTCTGCTCCGAGAGTGTTCACCAAGGTGTTGGCGGGGGTGATAGCCCTGCTCAGAGCTCAGGGGATTCGCATTGTGCCTTACCTGGACGATCTTCTCATCATGGCTCCTTCCTTCAGTCAAGCAGAGGGGGACACCAGCACGGTGGTGTCTATGTTGGAGAGGTTCGGCTGGGTGATCAATTACCCCAAGTCCTCGCTGGTTCCGGCCAGGGTGGTGACCTTTCTGGGGATGTCGTTGGACTCCTGCCAGCACAGAGTGTTTCTCCCTCAGGCCAAGGTTCTGATGATTCAGGAATTGGTCCAGCTGCTCCTCTCCCATCCTCATCCGTCCATTCGTCTGGGGATGAGACTGGTGGGGTTGATGGTGGCCTCGTTCGAGGCAGTTCCCTTTGCTCAGTTTCATACAAGGACTCTTCAACTTCATCTTTTGGCGTCTTGGAACCGGTGTCCGGGGTCGTTGGATCGGTCCTTCCGGTTGTCCCCTCGGGTTCGGCAGTCCCTTCTGTGGTGGTTGGTCTCGGACAACCTTCTGAAGGGCAGGTCGTTTCTGACCCCGCTTTGGGAAACTGTCACCACGGATGCCAGTTTGTCAGGCTGGGGAGGTTTTTGGAAGGATCTTCGGTTTCAGGGGCAGTGGGACCCTCAGGAGGCCCACTTGCCCATCAATGTTCTGGAATTGCGAGCCATCAGGTTGGTTCTGTCTCGCTTGACGCATCATTTACAAGGTCTGCCGGTTCAGGTTCGCTCAGACAATCAGACGGCGGTTGCTTACATCAATCACCAAGGAGGGACTCGCAGTCTGGGTGCCCACAGGGAGGTGTCTCTGATTTTGGTCTGGGCGGAGACTCATGTCCCTTGCATCTCGGCAGTTTACATTCCGGGAGTGGAAAACACAGAGGCGGATTTTCTGAGCCGGTGTGCGTCCCGTCGGGGGGAGTGGTCTCTCCATCCCCAGGTGTTTCGGTCACTTTGTCTCCGGTGGGGGACGCCGGAGGTGGATCTGTTTGCCTCTCGTCACAATCACAAGCTTCCGTCCTTTGTGTCCCTGTCCCGGGACCCTCTGGCTCTGGCGGTGGATGCCATGACCCTGAGCTGGAGGGACCTGGGGTTTCTTTATCTGTTTCCTCCGATTCCCATGCTAGGCAGGGTTCTGCGAAAGTTGGTTCTGGAGGGAGTTCCCGCCATTCTCGTGGCTCCAAGGTGGCCAAGGCGGGTGTGGTTCGCGGACATCGTTCGTCTGGCCGTAGATCAGTTCGTTCTGCCTCTTCGGCCAGATCTTCTCACTCAGGGTCAACTATGTTACCCCAGTTTACAAACGCTGGCTTTGACGGCTTGGCTGCTGAAACCTCCATCTTAAAGGAGGAGGGTCTTTCGGATGCGGTCATTCAGACTCTTATTAGTGCCAGGAAGAGATCTTCTTCTTCCATCTATTACAGGTATTGGAGATCTTATATTGATTGGTGTGAGGCTAGGTCTTTGCCTTGCCGGGTCTTTTCGGTGTCTAGGATTTTGGAGTTTCTTCAGTCGGGGCTGGACTCCGGTCTTCAGCTGAGTACCTTGAAGGGGCAGGTTTCTGCTTTGTCTATTTTTTTCCAGAAATCTTTTGCTAGTCATTCCTTGGTCAAGACTTTTTTCCAGGGGGTTTCGCATGTGCGGCCTCCTAGGAAGCCTTTGCTCCCAGTGTGGGATTTGAATTTGGTTCTTTCTGCTCTTAAGGCTCCTCCTTTTGAGCCTTTGCGGGATGTTGCTTTGTCCATTCTTACTCAGAAGGTTGCCTTTCTGGTTGCCATCACTTCGGTTCGGCGTGTTTCAGAGTTGGCAGCTTTGTCTATTCAGGCTCCTTATTTTGAGGATCATCAGGGCAAAGTGGTTTTTCGATACAAGTCTGATTTTCTCCCTAAAGTGGTCTCTGCTTTTCATCTTAACCAGGACATTGTTCTTCCTTCCTTGTGTCCTAAGCCTAAGAATGTCAAGGAGAGTGCTTTGCACTGCTTGGATGTGGTACGTTGTGTCAGGTACTATCTACGTGCTACGTCTTCTTTTCGTAAGACGGATGCCTTTTTTGTTGTGCCATGTGGGCCTAGGAAGGGTTTGGCTCCGGCCAAATCTTCCATTAGCAAATGGATTCGTCAGGCCATTGTTGGTGCTTATTCGGCTAAAGGGAAGGATCCTCCTTTCCGAGTTACTGCTCACTCTACTCGTGCGGTTGGTGCGTCCTGGGCTTTTCAGCACCAGGCTTCGGTTGAACAAGTTTGTAAGGCTGCAACTTGGTCTTCTGTTCATACTTTTTCTAAGTTCTATAAGGTTGATGTGCGGGCCTCAGCGGATGCTGTTTTTGGCCGCAAGGTTTTGCAGGCTGCAGTGGTTTGAGTTTTTTCTGCGTTATTGCCTGTTCGGATACCCACCCTTTTTTGGACACTGCTGTTGGATGTCCCTAGTGTAATTATTAATGTTTGAAGTGGGGTGTGTGACATACTTAGAATAATACCATTTTGTGAATACTCACCTGTAAAATGGGTATTATAAGTATGTCACACACCCCACTTCACCCCCCCTTTTCGGTATCCTGGCTCTTTATTTGGTGAAGTTTATTTCTTTACGTTGAGGGTTACATTGTTTGGTTCTGGTACCTTGTCTTACTGCTGTTCTAATACTGGGAGGTTCTTGGGAGGTACCAGGTATGTATAGACCGGGAGGGGCCTGTTGAAGTTTTTGGAGAGTTCTCTGCAATACTGGCACCTAGCGGTGCGTTAACCCTAGTGTAATTATTAATGTTTGAAGTGGGGTGTGTGACATACTTATAATACCCATTTTACAGGTGAGTATTCACAAAATGGTATTTTTGAATGACGTTAGGATTCAGAACCTGGTTGCTATGGCTGTTTCTTTACACGGTATGTGTTGTTTTATAGGAGGAGCAGCATCAGAAAGAACTTTCCATGCTTCGCAACCGTCTCGAGGAATTGGAAATTGCACAGATCAAGCAATTAGAGGAACTTGGTCCTCCTACAGAGCGCAGTATTATAGAGCCTGCAGTATCCAGACATCATCGGAAGAGTTCAGAGGAGGAAAGTGGTGAAACGGCTCAGGCCAGCTTGGACTGATTATGGACTTATTATTTAAGTGTAACACACAGAAAATGTCAGCTTGCAAACCTGATCCTTTATAGCACCAGCTTGTGAAAAGCTGCTGGGCTGACATTGTGATTGGTGCAAGTGGCACCCTGCTGCTAGCAAAGAAGCACAAGGGAACAAGCTTCCTCCATGACTAGAGATGCATGGCTTCACCAGCCACCTTGAGAGCTCTTATCTCAGGGGGTGGGTCTGGACTGCATGCCGAATGCAGGCTGCAGGGGGTTAACTGATTCTAGGAGTTTTTTTCTTAACCCCTCGTTTTGCCCTTTTTATTGCAAGATTTTAGGTTTGGTTAAGCAGACTGATGACCTTTGCTGCCCCCTCACCCCATGTGCCTGGACCCCTGAGAAGTTTTTCACCAGGACATTAAGTCCTAGTAGGCAAAAGCCTTGCTCTTCTTTTCTCCCCCACAGCTGATCTGTCCCACTCCTGCAGTCAGAAACCCAGTGGGAAGCAAGATCGAGTCCCATGGCATGCAGATCCATTCTCTAAGGAAGGACAGAATCTCCTGCATCAGCCACTATGACTGCATTCCATTCACTGCAATAGAGGGGCATGCCAAGGCTCGACACCCCCTGCATTAGAGTTGCCATGCTTGAGTGACTGTCATGGCAGGGACGCAGCCATCCTTCCAGAAGCTCCCCAGTAAATGGGGGACAGACCTACACGCTGCGGTGCTCAATCTCTGGGA
This sequence comes from Gastrophryne carolinensis, assembly GCA_027917425.1. Lineage (NCBI taxonomy): Eukaryota > Metazoa > Chordata > Amphibia > Anura > Microhylidae > Gastrophryne > Gastrophryne carolinensis. The sequence goes on along the minus strand of CM051238.1, from coordinate 179,409,656 downwards.
CTTCCTATATTTCTGTCTGTAGGAGTAGGACTGATTTCTCTTTCTCTGATTTTTCTTTTACTTTCCTTGACAGTCCCCTTGAAAAAAGATGGTTGGGGGTTGTGGCTTTCCAGTTGCCAGACCCCTCCCCCCAATCCACTCCCTGCAAACCTAAATCTTTGCCAATGGGCAATCACATGGCCGTGATGGCAGTCACCTGTCCTGTTCTAAGGCTTCCGCTTTGCTGGCCACCAGCAACGTAAACGCCACTGGCCGGGGTTGATGGGGGGGCTGGCAATTGTGCAGTTAGCCTGTGACACGTCCTCTGATTAATACTAAATATATTCTGTGATGTTTTGTGAATGAAGAGATTGTATATCCATTAGAGTGTGCATTATACGTGCTATGACCCAAAAGCTGCATGTGCCATGTTATGTGATTAGTTTCAGGGTAAGAAAAACCTTAAAAGAATTGTGATGCTCAACTTTTGTAATGGTGAGGTCACTAAATGTGAAAAATATGGGTACATGCAATGTGCTTAGTCTGGTGCCCCACTTACTTCTGTTCTGCACTTGCATGGTCCAGCCATCATGAGATGCTCTATGCAGAAAGCCTTCTGTTCCTAATAAGCACCCTGCTCACAACTGGCATGTTTACATCAGAAGTCCAATCTTTGGGTAACACACCAAATAGTGTTTTCTTACAAAAAAGAGGAACAAAAATGTTCATGGTGCTGAATCAGCCCTTTTATGTAGCCTTTGAAAGTGACCTGAACATCAGCAAATTGTTTCTTATAGCAAGTGGCACGAACTGGGGTAATACTATGTAAATCTTGCCACTACAATACTACATGTCTTCTTTTGATTGGCATGTGGTGGACTTCTACTTTAAGTCGAAGTGCCATCTATAGCAGGGGTTTTCTGCCTGAGCTATCTCAGGAAGGTTTTGCTGTTAAGGGAACAGTCCAGGCAAACGGTTAAAGTAATTGTCCAGACAGGGGTTGTATCTTGGCATGCACGTCCCCTGCCGTCCTTTGTGGTTTGTTTTTACTTTCAGCCTGAGGATCACTCCTTTCCAGGCTCTGTTTGGCCACCCTCCTCTCCCTCCCTCTGGGCATTGTCTTTTAATCGAGGTGGTCCTGAACAACAGACACCTCTCCATTCAGAAGATATGCCTTTGTTCCTTCCCCCTCCTGGCTGCTAATCACTCATTCCTTCACCCTTCTTGTCAGTGCTCTGAGCGCTCTCTCGCTCTCTCTGCATTTTGAAAGTAAGCCTTATGCTAATACAAGCAGTACACCCAGAGAAAGGACATTCCCACCATCTGGACATAGAAATCAACATAAAAACATAATCTCCATTTCTCTCCATTGCAAGCTACAAAAAACTGGGAGCATGAGGACATGTAGGGCTACTTAGATATTAGGTTAACTGCAGTACCTGGACAATGACTTTTAATTGGCCTGCTTTCTGCTTATCTCAAGCCCTAGTGAACTTGCTCTTTCATGCAGTCATCTGGTGCTGCCATTTAATGAGGGGAAGCTACATGAAAAGGTCAACACAAGGGAGGGAGTTGACTAGGGTTCATCAAAGATTGTAAAGCATGGCTCAAACAAAGACACAACCCCTGACTGCCAGCCTCAGGTTAGCGGAAAGCAGGCTAAATTAACCCTTTGCCTAGACTATCCCTTAAAAAAAAGCATGCTGTATTTGTAGCATATATAGATATCAAATAACCTATTATATTTTTTTATCTGATAGTTAAATGATGTTTTTTTTAATCACCAACCACTTGGTGTTTTGTAATGTTACTATGATTTTTATTTATTACACATGTTCTTATTTTGAAGGTACATTCGGGGTCCTTTGTGTTTTTCTACGCTTGGTGTCTGATTTATTTTAAGCTGGTAATTGTGGAAATGGTGCTTTTAGCAATCAGGTGTTATTAGACCTTTATAGAAAACACCAAAATCCTGGTATAGGTCTGCTTTTGTATTTATGCTTGGTTTATGGTCAGTCCAGCAGCCTTTTAAAGCAGACCTTCAGCATGATTTAATGAAAAGCCCAAACACTTCCCCAGCGTCTAAAATTAATATATTTAAAGTTTTTAATCACTTAATTTCAATTTTTATTTTTTCCTTCACTGGCCTGCAACTCTGTTCAGCACTCTAGGATATGGGAGCTGCCATCTTGGCTCAGTAGCATCACATACTGAGCAGAGGAGAGGGGTCATAAGTGCAGGGGAGCAGGGATATAGCAGTGCTTTGCACAGACAGAGCAGAGCTGGGGTCAGGAAAAGGTCAGCAATCCCAGAATGCAGAGCGAGACAGAAAACACTTCCTGTTTGCAGGCTGCCTGCACCTCCATGGGCCGCCATCTTGGATGTTAAAAGGCTCAGAAAATGCAATAGATGCAGGTAGGATGTTTTTTAATGTGGACAATCTGTATGTACAGGGTGTGGGAAACATATAAGATAGACTTTTATTTAGGGTGAAGGTCTGCTTTAAGGGCCGTTGCAGCCAGACTGCCCATTTTGAAAGCAGTGGCAGGGTGGTTCAGCCATGGTAGAGCCAGAGTGGGAGCACACATCTCCCTTGTGCTTGTGGCTGGAGCTGGTTCTAGGGGCATACAAGCAGGACAATCACCCTGGGCACCAAGGCCGTTGGGTGCACCTTCTCCCAGCCAGATGAGACGAGGCCACTATAAGTGGTGCAGGCCATAAGACAGGCCCCTCACCCCCCCCCCCCCCCCATATTAGGCTCAGTTATGGGGAGGGGGCACTGCCTGCCCCTATGATAGAGGCACTGCACCGCACATACCTGTATGGACAGCACTAGCACCATAGAATGGGTGAGGAGGGGGCAGAATTGTTTTTTTTTTTTTATTTGAAATTTAAAGTTTTTTTTTTTTTTTGTGCCAAAATGATATCCATAAAGCGTAACAAAACCCGGGAATTTGACTTTACTGAGTTTTGTTCCATACCCAATTCAGGGTGCCCTGAAGAAAAACCCGCAGCCGGCCTTGGAATCTTTTTGGTGGGTTTTGTTTCTGCTTTAGGGTGCAGAACTGATCTAGTTTATTTCCTCTCTTATGTTAACAGTTGTGTGTTTTTATGAAAGCGGTTTTCACTACCTGCTAGTCTGTATACCAAGAAGAGAGAAGTAAGCCCTGTACACACAGCACACTGCTGCTATGGCCACTGCTGAGGTGAGGGAGCTCACTTACACATGTCCAGCAGCAGTGTTCTTTGGGTACAGGACTCACTTCACTCTTCTTGTAGATCCTGGTGTATAGACTTGGAGTACAGAACAGAGTGAAGATGAAAAAACGATTCCATAATATTCATAATACATTTTGAAACATAACCAAAAACAAAAATACTAGATCAGCTTAGCACTTTGAGGACATCATCTTGGCACACAAACAATATACACTAAAAAATTCTATCAGAAGTGGACTTTCCCTTTAAAGTGGACCAAAACCCTTGATTATGGACTGTTGAGTCTAAAGCACTTGAGGGCCAGCTGCTTCCCTATCCCATTTACTTACATCCCACGGGTGCGTTCTCAGCATCGTGTGACTGAGGCATCTCTGGGGGTAGGAACACACAGACTGTAGGGAGAATGTTAATGTGGCTACTCCCCTTTTTCTATGGCAGAGCTCTGTTTCCAAACACAGCTGTATGTCGTACATTGCGCCATGGGTTCCCTGGAAATATGCGTTTTGCAGGTGATCCCGGGGGTTTCACATACATTAACTGGGCATCTTGATTTGGACCAAAATCCTGGGATTTGGTCGAATTTACATGCTTATAAAGACAATCGGGCCACAAAGCACTGAGTATCCTGAATGCAGGTCCAGGCACTGTGGTGAGAAGCTGCCTTAAAAAAATGTTATATACTGTTTTTGAAGTACCGCTGCTCTGCATTAAACCGGTTGTTGCCCTGAATAGGCACCTATCTTGTATGTTCCCTTGACCGTACATACATATTGCCCACATTAAAAAAAAGCATCCTACCTGCACCTAGTGCATTTTCTGAGCCTTTAAACATCCAAGATGGCAGCCCATGAAGTCTCAGGCTGTCTGCAGACAGGAAGTATCTTCTGACAATGCTGCTCCGCATTCTGGGAATGTTGTCCTTTTCCCAAGGCGTCCTCAAGGATGGCTTGCTGCTATTCTCCTACCTGGAAGAGGAAACACAAACTGAAACAATATTAAATCCCTCCCCTTTGGCTCCAGTGATTTTGTGTTTCCTCTTCCAGGAAACTCTTTTGGAGGGGCGATGGAGGGCCAGGTCCCCATTACAGCTGTTGCTAAGAAGGGCCGGGTGTACAATTGGCCCTGAAATGTGCCCCTCCCGCTGCCATTCCCTCTCTTCCGGGTGGATTAGGTGAGTACTCAACAGCCCACAGTCTCCAGACAAGCAAGCAGATCTTCGGCTCCATTGCCGGGCGCATGGAAGCTGTGGTATCACTTTGCTTTTCTCCGTCTCCCGTGGGGGAGGGCCAGCTCGGCAGCATGACTGGGTGGGATGTGGTTTCGTACTCTGAGCTTGCTGGGATGGCCTGTCGGGGGTACGTGGCCTGGCGCACTGGCACCGTGTAGCCACATGATAAGGAAGAGACAGATGTGGCAAGATTTCTGGAGTGCACATGCCTAGGACCCCACGCCAGGTAGGCAGCAGTTAGTAGCCAGGGAGGCACTCCCCTGCACTGCTACCTCTATCCCACTACTACTGCTGCCCCCACCGTTGGCTTTGCTGCAGCTACCCGCTGCCTCAGAGAGGAAGGAGCGCCCTACAGCAGGGACAGTCAGCCATACCTCTCCTCTGACCTTCTTCTTTGTTTCAGGGCCTGTGCAGAGGAAAGAAGTGCACTAGCTCACCCCCAGCTTCAGCATGGCGAAAGACAGGGGCTAAGGGGCCACCTGCCCAACCTTGCGATGCCTGTTGTCTTATGGCTGAATACTTTTTTTCTAGGGGGAGAAGCCCAAGGAAAAGAAAGCTAAATCTAAAGGCCATAAAGTGACAAAAAAGGGGAAAAGGAGAGGTCTAGAACCCCTCATAGGCGATGTGTGACTTGTAATTCTGTGCTGCATGCAGTTCGGGCTAGATCAATGTGTCACTCCAGTATTGATAATTTGGCTGAGGAGGATCTGAAGGGGGGACGGAAAAATCTGGTTAGGCTACCTTAGAGAGGAGATGGTTCGTACCATGTTACTTATAGGACCTTTATTCAGCAAATTAAGCCAGTTCCATTAGCCGAGGTGGGCCCAAGACCCTCCTTTACACCCACCCGCCACCAGCACCCTCTCAGGAGCAGAGTCAGCCCGCTCTTCTATGCCTGCAAGGATCAATCTGTGGAAGGTAAGGACCCTGGGGCAACCAGTTAGACCTAGATGCTCTAAGTATAAATTTCCTGCAGAGGATACGAGAATCTACTATGAAGTAGATAAGGGTTCAGGTTTTCAGGTCCATCAGTTTTTGAAGGACATCATCCAAACAGAATAGAAGAGCCCTCAAACTAGGTTCTATTTCCCCTTAATCCCTTAGGAAGAGGTTTCCTTTTGAGGAAGATGATCTTGCTTCCTGTTTGAAGTGCCCCCAAAGTTGATGCCCACCCGGCACAACTATCTAAGAGGTCTGACCTATGCTTCGATGACATGGGTACCCTGAGGGACCCACTAGACATCTTGCTCAAGAGGGCTTGGGACGTGAATACTTTTGCCTTTAAACCTCACCTCGCTACGGATTGTGCAGAAAGAAATATGGAGATTTGGTTGGAAAACCCTTAAGGGAATGTGATGACAGGAGTCTCAAAAGAGAAAAAATCCATGACTCATGGTCCACAGAGCCTCCATAGAGCCATCAATGATGACAAACACAAAACGGGCCGCCTTGCTAAATTGTGCAAGTAGGACCATCTGGCTTAAGACTTGGTCGAGGGACAGAGCGTCAAAAAACACTGACTTGGAGTCAGTGTTAACCAGATCCTTGGAGAGGGGTAAAATATTTTCCTTAAAGCGGAAGCCTTTGCAACCCATTAAGACCTCAGCCCCAAAGAAACCATGTTTTTCCCAGAATGATTTCAGGAACAGGGAGCCAAAGAAGGGTTGGACACAGCAGACGACCAAGGACGGTAACATTGGGGAGGATTTCATGCAACCCCCCCTCAGGTCGCCAAGCAGCGGCCCTGATAAGATTCCTTGGGTGGTAGGCTCGTGCACTATTATCCAGCCTGGCAGGAGGTAACTCAGAACCGCTACATTCTGCAGATTATAGAGGCAGGGTACAAGATAGATTTTTTTTCCCAGAGGCCAAGAGATTAATTTTTGTTAACAAATTCTCCTCAGGATCAAGTGAAAAGAGAAGCATTTCCCTCAGTGATTGCAGAATTGAGAGAAAAGCTAGTAATAGAGGAGGTACCTTTTTATTCTAAGGAACATGGACGGGATACTATTCCCACTTTTTTTAGTTCTGAAACCATCAGGGAAATTAAGACTCATCCTGAATCTGAAGAAACTGAATCTCCTGGTGAGATGCAAAAGATTCAGGATGGAGTCGATCTACTCAGTTCGGCACATCCTGCAGAAGGATAACTTCCTGGCACTCGTAGACCTGCAGGATGCTTACTTGCATGCTTCTATCTGTACAGACTACCGGAAATTCCCAAGATTTGCAATCAGAATAGAGGGGAAAATACAACATTGGCAATTCAGGGCCCTACTCTTCGGCATTTCTTCTGCGCCGCGAATTTTTACAAAAATCCTGGCCAAAGCTATGGTGTTCCTAAGACTTCAGAAAGTGAATGTGGTGGCATACCTGGATGATCTATTGTTGTTCGCCCCTAGCAGGGAGGAATTAGGAAACCGTCTACAGATGAAAGTAGCGCTCTTAAAGCGCCTTGGGTGGCTAGTAAATCTAGACAAATCCAGCCTAGAACCCTGGACAACCTGTCCGTACTAAAGTTACTTATTGGCCACCCATCAGGAGAAAATGTTTCTACCAACAGAGAAGGTAATAAAAATGCAGGAAAGAGTTTCCCATACACTGACGCAACCAGGGTTATCCTCTCTGACAGGACTAATGACTTCTGCCATTCCCACTCTAACATGGGCCCAACATCACTCCAGGCCACTGCAAAACTTTTTCCTGCAGCGCTGATTGCACCATACAGGCCCAAGAGACCCTGGTTCACCATGTTGCAAAGACTGTCCATGCAAGTCCCGTGGCAGGACATTGTTCGTCAGGGGCCAGTTCTTTCACGCACAGGTGCACAAACTTAACCTGGTGCCCTGGATGCTGAACGGCGCCTCCTCGAAAAGAAATGTCTATCTAGCAGGGTCATTGCAACTCTCTTACAGAGTAAGAAGGTTGTCACTAGGAAGATAGAAACATAGAAGGTTGATGGCAGAAGGAGACCATATGGTCCATCTAGTCTGCCCTTATGTAACTGTATGTACTCTTTATCTTAGGATAGATGTATGAGTATCCCAGGCATGTTTAAATCCAGTGACTGTTGATTTTTCAACTACCTCTGCTGGAAGTTTGTTCCAAGCATCTACTACTCTTTCTGTAAAATAATATTTTCTAACATTGCTCCTGATCTTCCCTCCGACCAGCTTCAGGTTGTGCCCCCTTGTTCTATCATTAAGCTTCTTAAAACACTTCCCTCCTGAACCTTATTCAATCCTTTCACATATTTAAAGGCCTCTATCATGTCTCCTCTCTCCCCTCTTTCCTCCAGACTGTACAAATTTAGTAATTTAAGTCTCTTCCACAGTTTTTACCATCTATCCAGTAAAGCTGAATCATTATCCATGTTGCAGACACCTCCAGGAATATCTGCCCTATTACTAACTTTGTATCATCAGCAAACAGGCAAACTTTTCCAACCAAGCCTTCTCCTATGTCACTTACAAATATATTAAAAAGAATGGGGCCCAGGACAGAGCCTTGTGGCACACCACTCGCCTTTGTTCAGATTGCATGCCATTAACAACAACTCTCTGATACCGATCCTTCGGCCAACTAGAAATCCACTGAACTATCCAGGGATTGAGTCCTACCTTCAATAAATTATCTATGAGCTCCTTATGTGGTACAGTGTCAAAGACTTTGCTAAAATCCAGATACGCGATATCCACAGCACCACCTTCATCTAACACTTTAGTGACATTGTCAAAGAAATCAATAAGATTGGTCTGACATGATCTGCCCTCAGTAAAGCCGTGCTGTTTTAGGTCCAACAGGTCATTAATTTTTAGTTGGGAAATTATCCGTTTTTTTTAAGAATGTTTCCATTAATTTGACCACTATAGATGTTAAACTAACTGGTCTCTAATTACTGGCTTCTTCTCTACTCCCCTTTTTATGGATTGGTACGACATTGGCCATTCTTCAACCATCTGGAACCTCACCAGTTGAAAGGTAATGGTTAAGTAAATCAGTCAGAGGGGCTGCAATCACAAACCTAAGTTCCCTTAGAACTCTGGGGTGGATTCCAACTGGACCCATCGCCTTACTTACCTTTAGCTGTGCCAGCTCGGCTAAGACATCAGCCTCCAGAAACTCCGGAGCTGTGCCCTCCCAGCTGGATGCTGTGCTATGGCAATGCCTGCTACTATCTGAAAATACCGAACAAAAGTAGCTATTCAGATGGTCGGCCACAGCCTTATCTCCGTCAATATATTTATTTTCCCTATTTCTAATTTTTGAGACTGCATTGTTTTTCTTCTTTCTGTCACCAATATATCGGAAAAAGGTTTTATCTCCCCTCTTCATAGATTTGTGTCACAATTATTCCAAAATGCCGATGCACACTTACCAGTGATAGTCTTTTGGGTGCCAGGGCCGCGGTGGCGCCGCTTCAAATCCAAAATGTATACAAAAGGCCAGCACACCATATAAAGCAAGTAAGCTTGTATTAATAAGCATACAAGAATAATGAAGCCATATAACAATCCATGGCATATAGTCCAACTGTGGGAAAAATTGATGGGATATCCAGACAGCAAACAAAGTCTCTAAAGCCGACGTTTCGGGGGTAGCAAACCCCCTTCCTCAGGGCAGACAATCAAACCGTCTGCAAAGGACCAGGCATTTAAATAGTATACATGTGCTGTAATTCCCGCCTGACGTCATAATGACGTCAGCGGGTAAACAGAGTAAATGTGGAATACATGTGAAAGGATAAGAACGAGTGTGGACCATGTCAGCCACTACTATAAACATTAGAATAAACCAGCACAATAGCCAACTCACCTAACGCCGCCGGGGCCCGCAGCTCGGGGCCCCATCACCGCCGGACACCGATCGCAAATGCGCGATCGGCGGCTTCCCCGCCTGCCAAGGGGAAAGGAGGCATGACACCGGGCCTGAAGTCTGCCCGGTAACAAGTGACGTGGTAGCCGGCGCAACCCGATAGGGCCGCGCCTGGCTCCACTGTCACAGCTCGCAGGAGCAGACGTCGTAGGAGCCGTGCGACCGCTGTCATGGAAACCACTCCAGCGGCACTCGGCTCCTCGACCACTGCGTGTCATGTCCCCTGACCGGCGGTGAGAGCGTACTGCTCCCGGTCAGGTGGAAGGGACAATAAACATTATTTTTTATGTATCTAATAACGCTATCAGGGGAAACGAGACATTAAGAAGGGACAGGAGGGAGAAAAGAACAACAAGGGAGACAGGGAAGAGACAGGAGGAGAGAAAGAACCACAGGAGATGGGATACACATTAGAAACAGACAGAAGCTGGAGCCTGAGAAGAATGCAGGGACCGGCATGAGAAAGGAAAGGCACAAAGTGGAGAGAACACAAGCGGGAGGAATAAAAGAGAGGGAGGAAGTGAGAAAGTTACAAAGAAAGAAGCAAATAGGAAGGAAAAACCAGGACAAGGGAAGGAGTGAGGCAGAGAAGAAGGGAGCAAAATGAGGGACAGAAAAGAAAGAGAGAGAGCGATGAGAGGAGAAAGAACAAAGCAGTAAACCAAAAAGAGGGGGGCAGAGGAAAAAAGAAAGTAAAAAACCACAGAAAGGGAAAGAGTGGAGGAGGAGCGGAAAGGGTGAAGAAGAAAAGCAGTCCGAAAGCAGGGGATAGATAGAAACAAAGGCAGGAAAGGAGAAGCAAGTAAACCTGCGATGGGGGGAGAGAGTGAAGAAGGAAAAGGAGAAACGGAGGACAGAGAGAAAAGAAAGGGAAAAGAGAGAAGACACGTGCGGGGAGTATCAGAGAGGAAAGGGGAAAGGCACAGCCAAAGAAGGAAAAAAAGAGCCGAGGTTCAAAGGGGAGGGAGCAGCGCAAAAGGAGGAAAAAAGGGGAAGGAAACAATAGAAAACATCAAATAGAATCAGGGAGATAAATAAGAGAAAGGAGAAGGGCAGCTAGTAAAAAGCAGGTGGGAAAATGGTGAAAAGATGGAAAGGAGGGAAAGGAAAGGAGCAAATGGGAGATAGAGAAAAGGTGAAAGGAAGGGAAAAGACATGGGAACACGACAGACTGGAAAGAAAGGTACCCAGAAACCAGCAGTACCTAATGTACAAAAAATCATCACAGTAACAGGTATCAACGCTTAGGACTCAGCCACACAACCATTAGCCCAATGGCTGGATTATTATCTGCAGCCATATGTTCATCAATTACCTTCTTACTTGAAGGACACTGGGGACTTCCTAAATAAGTTTAGGGATGTGCAGATTGAGCAAAATGACTTGCTGGTGACAATGGACATTTCCTCACTGTACACAAATATCCCCAATGATCAGGGGATAAAAGCTGTCAAGCATTTCCTCGTACGTGACCCCCCAGAAATACCAGTGGAATACATTTTGACGGGCCTAGAGATTGTACTATACAACAACTATTTCAGATTTGAACACGTTTTCTTTAAACAAATCCTTGGGACCGCTATGGGGAGCGCCATAGCTCCATCTTTCGCAAACGTGTTCATTGGATACTTGGAAGAGCGTTACATCTTCCCCTCCCCCCTATATATGGCACATATTAGATATTGGGGGCGCTATATAGACGATGTGATCACTGTATGGCATGGGGATAGAGTGTCCCTGGATGAATTCATTGAACATATAAATTCTGTGTTCCCTACGATCACTTTTAATCCCGAGATCTCAGAAACTAATGTCACCTTCCTAGATGTGGCCATCCATAAAGACGACAATGGAATGATAACTACTGGGCTTTTTTCCAAACCCACGGATAGGAATACACTTCTGAGATATGACAGTGCCCATCCCCGACCGCTGGTTAATAGCTTACCAGTATCACAATTCCTCAGGGTATATAGGGTGAACACTGACCCGGACACTCGTCAACAACAATTACATCAGATGTTCACTAAATTTCGTACACGGGGGTACCCGGTTGGAGTATTGACCCAGGCTCAACACCGCGCAGAACAAATATGGTCAGGTGAAGACCGACCACAGATACCCAAGGAAGAGAGGGTTCCCTTCATTGTGACCTATAATCAAGCAGCTCCAGTAATTGAAAAGGTTACACATAGATACAGAAGCATCCTGACCTCGGATAAGACTCTGTGTCCTATGGTAAAAAGACCACTCATGAAAGTGTACCAGCGTAACAAAAATCTGAGAGATTCCCTAGTGAAGGCTGACCCAGTCGATAAATATAGCAAATCACCTGTCATAATATCCTCCCGTACTGGGTGCTTCTGCTGCAACACCTGCAATGTCTGCAACTCACTTATTCTCGGTACAGAATTCACTCACCCACACACAGGTAGACGATACAAGATCCGTGGGACCTATTCGTGTCTTACAGAATATTGCGTGTATCTCTTGAAGTGCCCCTGTGGCCTCCTATATGTGGGTAAAACCATTGGGGCATTTAAGAAAAGGTTTCAGCAGCATCGCAGTGATGTGCGGGTGAGCATCAAAAAACACCAAGAGGGAGAAACTTTAGACTATGATAAACCTGTGGCTGTACATTTTGTGAAACATAAACACCAAATATCAGAACTCCGCGGGATGGTCATTGAGCATGTTGAAAGACCACGCCGTGGGGGTGATCGCCACCTACGACTATTACAACGCGAGACTTATTGGATCCACAAATTAGATACTGTCCAACCAAGGGGATTGAATACTTCGTTTGGCTTCTCAAGTTTTTTACCTAAGCGTTGATACCTGTTACTGTGATGATTTTTTGTACATTAGGTACTGCTGGTTTCTGGGTACCTTTCTTTCCAGTCTGTCGTGTTCCCATGTCTTTTCCCTTCCTTTCACCTTTTCTCTATCTCCCATTTGCTCCTTTCCTTTCCCTCCTTTCCATCTTTTCACCATTTTCCCACCTGCTTTTTACTAGCTGCCCTTCTCCTTTCTCTTATTTATCTCCCTGATTCTATTTGATGTTTTCTATTGTTTCCTTCCCCTTTTTTCCTCCTTTTGCGCTGCTCCCTCCCCTTTGAACCTCGGCTCTTTTTTTCCTTCTTTGGCTGTGCCTTTCCCCTTTCCTCTCTGATACTCCCCGCACGTGTCTTCTCTCTTTTCCCTTTCTTTTCTCTCTGTCCTCCGTTTCTCCTTTTCCTTCTTCACTCTCTCCCCCCATCGCAGGTTTACTTGCTTCTCCTTTCCTGCCTTTGTTTCTATCTATCCCCTGCTTTCGGACTGCTTTTCTTCTTCACCCTTTCCGCTCCTCCTCCACTCTTTCCCTTTCTGTGGTTTTTTACTTTCTTTTTTCCTCTGCCCCCCTCTTTTTGGTTTACTGCTTTGTTCTTTCTCCTCTCATCGCTCTCTCTCTTTCTTTTCTGTCCCTCATTTTGCTCCCTTCTTCTCTGCCTCACTCCTTCCCTTGTCCTGGTTTTTCCTTCCTATTTGCTTCTTTCTTTGTAACTTTCTCACTTCCTCCCTCTCTTTTATTCCTCCCGCTTGTGTTCTCTCCACTTTGTGCCTTTCCTTTCTCATGCCGGTCCCTGCATTCTTCTCAGGCTCCAGCTTCTGTCTGTTTCTAATGTGTATCCCATCTCCTGTGGTTCTTTCTCTCCTCCTGTCTCTTCCCTGTCTCCCTTGTTGTTCTTTTCTCCCTCCTGTCCCTTCTTAATGTCTCGTTTCCCCTGATAGCGTTATTAGATACATAAAAAATAATGTTTATTGTCCCTTCCACCTGACCGGGAGCAGTACGCTCTCACCGCCGGTCAGGGGACATGACACGCAGTGGTCGAGGAGCCGAGTGCCGCTGGAGTGGTTTCCATGACAGCGGTCGCACGGCTCCTACGACGTCTGCTCCTGCGAGCTGTGACAGTGGAGCCAGGCGCGGCCCTATCGGGTTGCGCCGGCTACCACGTCACTTGTTACCGGGCAGACTTCAGGCCCGGTGTCATGCCTCCTTTCCCCTTGGCAGGCGGGGAAGCCGCCAATCGCGCATTTGCGATCGGTGTCCGGCGGTGATGGGGCCCCGAGCTGCGGGCCCCGGCGGCGTTAGGTGAGTTGGCTATTGTGCTGGTTTATTCTAATGTTTATAGTAGTGGCTGACATGGTCCACACTCGTTCTTATCCTTTCACATGTATTCCGCATTTACTCTGTTTACCCGCTGACGTCATTATGACGTCAGGCGGGAATTACAGCACATGTATACTATTTAAATGCCTGGTCCTTTGCAGACGGTTTGATTGTCTGCCCTGAGGAAGGGGGTTTGCTACCCCCGAAACGTCGGCTTTAGAGACTTTGTTTGCTGTCTGGATATCCCATCAATTTTTCCCACAGTTGGACTATATGCCATGGATTGTTATATGGCTTCATTATTCTTGTATGCTTATTAATACAAGCTTACTTGCTTTATATGGTGTGCTGGCCTTTTGTATACATCTTCATAGATTTGGCCATTTCTTCCTCTTTTTGCCCTTTAGCATTCCTTATAATCAGTTTTGCTTCCCTCTGTTTAATTTTATACGCCTCTCTGTCAGCTACACTTCCACTTACTTTATACTTCTTATAGGCAGACTTCTTATCTTTTATGATAGTGCTGACTTCCCTAGTAAACCATAATGGTTTCTTCTTCCTTTTATTCTTGCTAGTTTGTTTCACATATTGCTTAGTTGCCTTTAAGATGGCCATTTTTAATAGTGACCACTGGGCACTCACTTTTGCTACTCTGTTCCACTCACCTAATTTTCTTTCTACATACTCCGCCATTTCCTTAAAGTTTGTTTTCCTAAAGTATAACCCTTTTTGGTTCTGGTGTGTGATTGCACAATGTCTGTTTTTATTCTGAACCATAAGCATTGATGGTCACTGGAACCCGGAATTTCTTCAACCCTGACCTCGGACACCAGATCCCCATTGGTCAGAACTAAGTCCAGAATGTTATCTCCTCTAGTTGGCAATGTCACAAGTTGTTTTAGAGACACTCCATTAAGTGCCTCTAATATAGTCCTGCTCTTGCATGTTGATGCACTTGGGATATTCCAGTCCACATCAGGCATGTTGAAGTCACCTGTAATTACAATGTCCCCCTTCTCTGCCATTCCACTGATTTCATCTATTAACAGGTTATCTAGATCCTCAGATTGTCCAGGGGGCCTATATATCACACCAATTCTGACCACAGCTCCCTCCTTAGTCTGCATGGTAACCCAGAGAGTTTCTAGTTCATTATGTGTATGCTGAATTATTGTTGATTGAAGTGTAGTCTTGACATAAATGGCTACTCCACCGCCCTTTCTATCCAATCTGTCTTTTCTGCACAATGCGTAGCCGGGTATGGCTATCTCCCAGTCATTGTGATCCTTGTCTCTGTTATTGCAACAAGATCCAATTCATCTCTGGATATGATAGCCATTAATTCACAGAGCTGGTTTCCCAAGCTGTGAGCATTGGTACACATCATGTGGATGTTGTTGGTATTGTATTTTAGTGTGTCCTTGATCTTTTCCACCTCTAGCCTACCACTGACCAGGCTTCCTGCTTCAATGTCCTGCTTCATCCTAAATGGTAGGGGACAGAAATCACCCTTACAAGTTACACCTCTGTCCCCTTCCTCTAGTTTAAATAAAAAAATGCTCCACTCCAAGTTCTTCTGTGCCTTTCTGTGAAGGATGCAAGCCATCCCTCTTGAACAAGTCCTTGTTTGACCACCTTCTAACATCATGACTAATACACCCAAAGGCTTTCTCTTCACACCACTGACATAACCACAAATTGAACTTGGCGATGTTGAGTGCCTTTTTTTCCTGATTACATACTGGTAAAACTTCAGAAAAGGTGATGGAACCTGTTATTTTGCAAAGTTCCTGACTAAATTTTTGGAAGTCCCTTTGTACAACAAACAAATCGTTTTGGGATAAGTCATTTGTGCCAAGATGTAGCACAATGTCCACTTGGTTATATTTTCTTGCAGACTTCACAATATTTAGAATACGTTTCTTATCCCTATTAACAGTGGCACCTGGGAGACACCTCACCTCCTTTAGCTCATCTTAATCCAGTCCAAAGTCCACACCTCTAATTGTTGAATCACCAACCAGAATATGCCTTCTCCTATTGGTTGGCTTGGTACTGCTCCTTGCTGCCCTTATTTAAGTCAACTTCCTTTGATCTTTCCAAATCCTGCCCAAACTGAGCATTGCTTACATTAGTAGATACATCCACATCAAGCTCAGAAAGAACGGCAAATGGGTTATATTGGCTTAATCCAAAATTTGCATGTTTTTGTTCTATATTGCGCAATCTTCCAGAGCCAACAGTCTTCCACTCTGCCTCTCTCTTGTGAACTCTTTCTGGGCGTGGTGGCTGTATACAAAGCTGTTTTACTGGGATAGCTTCACAACTTCAGACTGAAGAGTAGAAACTAAAGACTGTAATCTTGAAATCTTGCCATACAACCCCTTCATCTGCATACAAATTGGACAGCATCGCAAGTTCCACAGAGTACTACGAAACACAACGGCCAGGCAAGAGTTACACTGCACCAAACCAGACATTCTAGATAATCAGAATAGGTATGGCTAAAAAGTAAATGCTGTACTCACCACAGTGTTTTTTTTTTTGTTTCCAACCCCTGCTGTTTTCAAACTACTGCAGTTTTTAAAACTACACACTTCTGCCCACAGAGCAGCTCACCTGTTTATATACAGGCTTCTCTTAGTTAAGCTAATGAGAGATTGCTAGCTCTTTTGCTATGTTAATTAGAACCAGACCTATTAAATCCACACCTGCTTAGCAAACAGCAACAGGCCAAAACCAAAACTTTACTACCAAAACAATACTATCCAAATCATATTTAAGACAAATTAAAACAGTACACTTTTGACTTATAAAAGGAAGATTCAAATACAAATACAAAAACAGTTACTTACCAAATCCAATGTAACTACTGCAGTTTTTAAAACTACACACTTCTGTCCTGCTGCACTTATGTCAAGCTGCTCTCACACAGGCTGAAACTCCACAGAGATATACCACAAGATGTGGAAAAGGTACAATTACCTCTGCAGAGAGAAGGGGTTTGTCCCTGAAGCAGTCCCATCTATCCTAGATTTCCTACAGGAGGGGGTTGAGATGGAGTTTGTCAGCACTTTTAAGGTGCAGTTGGCTGCCCTGTCAGTCTTCTTTCATACAAGGCTCAGATGCATGAGCTTGGTAGAGCGGTTCATTGTTTCCCTTGCAAAGAACAGACCGGTTACTGTGAGGTCCTTTCAGGACTGGGATATCTCTGTAGTTCTCAGGGGACTCACAGGGCCTCCCGATGGTGTTGGGAACTATCCCTTTCCTGACTTCTTAGTTAAAATCATTGGAGCCAAAGGAAGAAAGGAGGGGAGGGATCTAATGCTGTTCCAGTTTGTGTTTCCTCTTCCAGTTAGGAGGAGACAAGTGGCAAGCCGTCCTTGAGGACTAATGCAAACTGTATCCTGGAGTCCGGAACAGAGTTGCAGCCCAGCAGGGGAAATAATAATATGTGACTAAAAACTTAAACTATTCTCCAGCATCTAAAATGAATATATATTAAGGGTTTGGGCTTTTCCTTAAGTGATGCTAAAGGCCTGGTTTAAAGATCTGTGTTTGACTATGTGAACCCTTATTTTCCATTATAGCAGACCTAGCATTATAAAAGCAAAAACAGTCTCTATTTTTGTAAAATGTTATGTCCTACAAACCACTAACTGGCAGATTTATTACATGAAAAGCCTGGTTTCTTTTTGCCTTTGGTATCAAGCGTTGCTTTGTGGCTGTGCTTCTGCTATACAGGCTTATAAAAGAGGAAGGAAGCACTAAGCGTGGTTACAATCATGCAGACACAGAGACACGTACAGATGTTTCTATACATGCATTTATAGGGCCCTGGTTTACCACATATCACATTCAGTGTGTCATTGTTAAAATATATGCAGTATCTTACAAAAGGGAGTACATCTTGAAACAATGTAAAGAAGTCAGCGGACAGTTTGTACACCATGTGAATTTAATGTCCCCTCGAAATACCTCAAAACACAGCCATTTAATGTCTAACCCCTGGCAACAAAAGTGAGTATATCCCAAAGTGGAAATGGCCGAATTGTGGCAAAGTGTCAATATTTTGTGTTGCCACCATTATATTCCAGCACTGCCTTAACTTGGGCATGGCCGGGGATGCTGCAGCGTGCTCCCCATATATATAACGGATACAGGGCAGGGAGCAAGGGGTGTGTAGCGTACTATAAAAAAAAAAAAAATATATATATATATATATATATATATATATATATATATATATCTAACTAAATAAATCAGTCAGTTAGATGTAATAATGGCTTTATTAAAGCTTTCCAACAACTAGTTGTAGTAAATAATGTATTTACATGTAAACCTAAAACAAAATTTACAAAAGCACTAAAGAGACATGTTCACGAGTACTATGCAACCACTAATAACCAATCCAATCCACTGTGTAGCACAAAATAGTGTAATACTAAAAATCCAAATAAACATGCTAGACAGCCACATGTAAGGTTACCCCTTGGACTCCTGTTTGGTCTGTAGTTTTCTTCTGCTGGATAAAAAAAAAATTAGGCGTGACAGATTTTTAATTGCACCATTTGACTTTTACATGGGAGGACTGCTTACTTTATACTGCCTGTCCCCCGAGCCAGCCTGTGGGGAACATTAACCAAAATTTGAACTAATGGTTAAAAGTGTAAGCAAAATTACAGCACACACTGCCTTGGGCTTACCATTAGAGTTGACTAGTTCTCCCCTAGAAAATTAGAATAGTACAGTCACATACTAGTTATCATTTTTTTTTATCATATTTTTTTTTCTTAGTACAAGACCAGCGTGGCCGACAGCTTTTTAATGCATGGCATATACGTTACCCTCTTCTTGCCATTTAACATTTTTATGCCGCTTTTTATTAGCCTTTGGGGTTCTTTAATAATGCATTTTTGTAAAAGTGAGTAGGGTTAATGAAATGCTTAGTTATATGCTAAAATGCAGCAACTGACTCGAATTTCAATGACACCTAAGAATTATACAAAATGTGCAAAATAATTTTTAAAAAATGAATGCGCAGAAAATATCATTTTTGTAAATGCTAATTATCTAGTTATCCTACATATTTCGTTAGTTCCTTTAAATTGTCATACTTGGAGCACACTACCCATGTCATCTCTGAAGCGGCTACAGGTAAGGCATAGGCACAGATCTGACTGTATAAAAATGCTATTCCTTGTACTATCAGATGTACTATATACTAGTAAAGCAGTACAGACAGGTGGTAGGTCGCCATCATTCCCATGCACACATGGTTTTTTCTTTGCTTATTTTTTTGAGATCCAACAACCTCTTTAGTTCAGATTCAAATATAGGTTCGTTTTCTAGAGTGCTTATAATCTATAAAAGAAAAATAAAAAATCATTACAAAAGGGGGAGATATTAATATTAACTATTTGCATTAGCTACATCTTATCAACTTCTCAAGGCGGCCTCAACATTTTTTTCTGAATAGCCTTTAGAGTGCTGTTACTTACACATTTTCTTAAAATATCCTTACCTCATTGGAAAACATTGTACGTCACCTGTAAAAATGCCCCATCACAGGTGCAGGTGATCCTTATAGAGCACCACTGCTGCTAAGGTAGTATGGGGTTAATATTAGTAGCTAGTTAGGTCTATTAGCCTAAGCACAGTCCTCCTCCCAGACACCCACTCCCGTTATTCATTTTGCTGAGGGTGTATTGGTGTGAACATGCCTGCTCTGAAGTTCTGATGCCAACTCAAGCCCTACTGTGCCAAGCAGTGTTGTAAACTCCATTCTGGTTGACCATCTCTACCATGCCAAGCCCTGTTACCAACTCCAGCCTATCTGACCACCTCTATTGTCCCAAGCCCTGTTGCCGAGTCCTGGCTTGTCTCACCACCTCTATTGTGCCAATGACTGTTGCCGAGTCCTGGCCTGTCTGACCACCTCTATTGTGCCAATTCCTGTTGCCGACTCGAGCCTATCTGACCAAGTCTTCTGGGCCTGATTTGACTTTAGCTCAGAACAGTTATACATTGCCCAGCTACCACCAAAATCTTGTTTTCAACTATATTTGCATTGCAGTTCTATATACAAGATAAGCAAGGACCTTGAGATAGTGTAGAACTGATGTTCTAAGCTCAAGGCTATTCATACATTAGGTTATTTGTGCACATAATATATCCAGTACTTCCCACTTATATAAATGCTGAATATGATTGTGACAGACAGTTAATTGTAAGCTGTTTCGGAAAAACTAAACCATTCACATGCTTTGTACGAAAAAAATATATACCGTAAAAACCAAACCTACCACATCATGGTATTTTTCAATGTACTTGTACAGTTCCCAAATAGCAACATCTTCTTTAAATTCATGTTCGTGCTTCTATATAAAAAAAAAAAAGTAATACATATAAAGATATGTCTTCCTCATGTTTTTTCTTTTGGCTGTATAGATTATGCACTGCGAACTGCATGTTCATTTTTTATAATTTAATGGGCAGAAAATTGGAATGAATACATAAATGTGCCTCAGAGGTGAATCAAATCTTGCATAGAGCAGGATGGGATATTTTATCACCACTGTCTCTTTCCTTCCGATGCTCTGACTCTTCAGGTGAGTGCAGTGAAAATACAGTTTTGGTACAATTTCAGGAAGAGCTGAGGTGCCTTGCCATACATGCCAAGGCACATGTAAAGACAGTAAAGGTCACAGCTTCATGGCTTTGTTTAGTAGGTTATAGACCAAACCTTAGGCACATGAGCCCCTTGGTTAGGTAGGGTCACCTTGTTAATCTCTTTAATTTAAAAACAAAAGTGGTTGCATAGTGAGGTATGGATGGCTAGTTGCTATGGTCTGCTAGCCCTTCTGGACTGACCACCATCAGGTAGATGTGTCCTTGTTTTCTTCTCTTGCCTCTTCTCCTTCATTACCTTTGTTCTTGGAAGCCTTGATCTCCTGGACGTTTATGAACACCTATTACTGATGTTATTTTATGTAGAGTATGTTTGTTTCCCAGACCTGGATCTCTCTCTCTTTTTATCTCTTGTGTAGTAATCTTCACTACCCTATTTTTCAGTTTAGGCTCTATTGCTTTTGAACGGCCTTATTTTTTTTGCATTTTTCTGCATTCACGGTTGACGAGCAATTGCTAAGAGAAACTTTTTGATTCCTACTTGTTTTTGGTAGGTTTCCTCTTCCTCATTGGGTGCTGGCCTGTTAGGTTTATGTACCTAATTGTTTGTAGTATATAGCCCACCCTTCTTCACACTGCATTGGGTTGTCCCAAGACCTAAAGTAAAGTGGAAGACCTCCTCTTGCGCTCAGGCCAGACAGGGGGTTACAAAGAAATACACACCTTACCCCATCCAGGATCCATCGCCAACATCTTGGGTCCTGGGAGCAGCCATCTTGGAGAGTATGTACAGAGTGGTGGGTCGGTCCCCAATTTCATGTAACAGTGTGACTATACTGGTCATTCACTCAAGTTAAACTGTTGCTCGGGTCTATGGCTGCCTGCCAGGGATTCTCAGCAGAGAAATCCCACACAATGGAAATAACCGATATTGAGAGCTTTAACACTGAGAGACAGATATAGTGCAAAAAAACAGGTTTAATAGTGGTAACTGCAAATAGGAATCACAGCAACTAAGCAAACAGGCTAATCCTGCAAATAAATGCAAATCCTGCAAATTAGTATCACATGGGTGAGAGGCCAGGTGGGGAAGGATCATATACTTAGGGGTGCAGATGCCAGGGGTGAAGCAAGCAAATATCAAGCTTGCAGGAACCCAGTCCAAAGTAGATTCAGAGTCCAGCATATAGACTTTAGCCACAAGAGTCTAACTTAACCTAAGAGTCTAACCCCAGGTGACCCTGAATGCTGAACCACCAGCTGCAAGGGCAGACCAGTTTATGAAGGGGAAGCACAGGAGCTAATCACCAGCACTTCTGCAGCAGAGGGCCACCTGCTGGTGGAGCAGCATAGCACAAGGGAAAGGCCAGGAAATAGAGCCAGCAAAGACTAATACAGGGCAACAGCAGACTCCCATATCATGGAGGAACCAGGACCTCACACTGCCATTCAGGGTTCCGCCCCCTGTTGGAATCAGGGGAGGATAGCAGTGATCAGGTGAGATATTTCTTATTTTAATCCCCAAATTGGGCTTAGAGCTGGGGGAGGGCAGAGTGGCTTGGGAGTTACAACGTGATATTACCACACAAAGCAGGGACTGCACTGGTACACAATTTAAAGTGACACAAATCCTTCTCCCTATCCCACCCACCTTCCACCTGTCAGAGTAACTTGGAAAATCCAGCCTGCAATTTTGAGATGACTAATTAGTTGATATCAAGATTGCTGGCTGATGTGACCCAGCCCGCTGACCGCATCCATGGTTTCCCTGTAGTCTGGGAAGCGCTCCCGTCCCCAATGATCTAAATGGTTGGGCGGGGGAGCACACCACAGCTATAGGGAAGCCGGGGATGTGGCCACTGGGAAAGACAGTGCCATGGGAACCATTGGAAAAGGTGAGTTTACTGGCAACCCTAGGGGTTTTACGAAGCAGGGCAAGCTAGCAATCTCTGAGAGACTGCAGGGCTGGCCAGCACAGCTTTGAGAAAGCATATAAACTTTATAAAGTATGGTCCTGTGACCATCCAGCCAGTTGAGCAGCTTGTACTGCATTAAATTGGCCCATATTTAAATACCTTTGATTCTGAAGTCAGAAATTCAGACATCTCTATAGAAGACAACGTGGGAGCTTCTCTGATGTCTTTATAGTAGGATTTTATCTCTTTTTTAAACTGTGGGATGTCTTTTGCATAAAGAAGCTTGTTGGTTGGTGCCGACTGGAAAAAACAAAATAAAATTGCCTTCAGCATTAGCAACGTTATGGTTAACAATATTGTAAGTTATTCCTAAATTGAACCTATAATTAAAAATGCCTGAAAGTCTGCTCACACCTCCATCTCCAGTTAAAAGTAAGACCAAAATCAAGCTGGTTACTTGCCCACTAATTGCGGTCCCAGCAAGTTATTTTGTCCTATTTTAGGCTTTGAGTGTGAGCAGCACTTCAGTATTGTAATTTTGGTTTAATTTTCACAATGCTGTGCAAAAAAACGTTATTATGCCATCTTAAAGCAGAACTCCAGTCTATAATGCACCCCAACCTGTGGGAGGGTTACAAAGAAACAAAAACTCTTATCTGACCCTCAGGTTACTGCTGCTCCTGTGGAACTCCGGATCCTGAGCGCCACCAACGCCCATTCAAATAGATAAGTGGGGTGAGCATGCGTGGACCGGGGGATGCAGCTCTGTGTCATATTCAGCAGTGGCCACACAGACACTGGAGGAGTGCTGCTCGTCCGAGGATAGGCAAAGTGTTTTTTTAGACTGAAGTTCTGCTTTAAAAAAGCCTAGAACAGTTTATTCTCTTTGTAACAAGATATTGAAAACTTTTTTTGATAGACCGTTAATCCCCTTCTTTTTTTTTTTCCTTCCCTTTTTTTATGATAACTGTAACACAAAAATACAATTCTGCGAGATACTCACCTGTAGAATTGGTATTATACGTATACAGTACGTCCTGCTGCAGATATAATACTTACACTTGGGTAATCCTCCGCCAGAGGGCGCTGTGCACTGCAGACATGCAAAAAAACAGGCTCCTCCCGGCCCTTCATATACCCGGGGACCTCCCACAAATCCCCAGCATTGAAAAGCAGTAAACAAGAAGCCGGGAGAATCCAACCACCAAAAACTGGTAATAACAACAATGTAATAATCACCATACAGGGGATCCAGAACAATGCAAAAAAACCAGGGTGGGGTGGAGCAGGACGTACTGTATACGTATAATACCAATTCTACAGGTGAGTATCTCACAGAATTGTATTATTCTAAGTATACAGTACGTCCTGTCCAGATATAATACTTACACTTGGGACATCCAATAGCAGTGTCCATAAAGTAGGGTGGGATCCCCAACAAAAAAGGCACAGCAGACAGCAAAAGCACTGTCACCTGCTAACCTTGCTACCAAGAGTGACATGAGCAAAGGCTCTAACGTCAACATCAGAAAAACCTTTGAAAAGGTACGAACAAAAAACAAGTAGCGGTCTAGCAAACTTGTTCAACAAAACCTGGTGCTGAAAGGCTCAAAGATACCAAGGCACCAGTAGAATCAGAAATAAAGAGAGAAGAAAATTCTTCCCTTTAAAGGAATAGGCCTGAGTAACAGCCTGACAAGATCAAACGCTAACAGTAGCCCAGGAAGAAGCTGAACCTTCCCTAGAAGGGGCAACCATCCAAGCAAAGGCTAGGCCAAAGGCCGCTTAACCCCTGGAAGCAGACGAGATCAGGCACATATGCAGTAGGTGTAGGTGCCCACAAACCCCAAGGGGCATCAGTCCCCCTAAGGGACAAGAGACAATCCAGGAAAAAAATTCCAGCACCTGTTTAGGGAAAGTAGATCCCCTTGCCTCAGCGTTACTAGGAATAAAGCACAGAAGAAAGACAAATGTCTTGAATACATGAGTCTAAGACACCACCTTAGACAGAAGGTCCGGCGTAAAGCGGAACACCACCTCATCCTGGTGTATATATCAAAGAACGAGGGCTAGCTAAACAGAGCCTCCCACTCAGGCACACGTCTGACTGAAGTAACAGCCCCCAGAAGGACAACTTTGTGGATAAGAACAGTCAGACAGCATCCGGAATAGGTCCAAGGGAAACACCCCGCAAGGCGAACAGAATAAAATTCAAATCCCAACAGGGACCCTAGAACTATGTGGGGGATGCACCTGAGCAATCCCCGAAAGAATGCTTAACCAAGGCAAAAAACTGAGCAAAGACTTTTACAGGAAGGCGGACAGGGCAGAACCTGAACCTCCAGAGTACCGAGTAGGAGAGCCAACTCCAACCCATGCTGTAATAACTCTAGAACCCTGGGAACAGAGAGCGCCCAACAGGGGAGAGACCAAGACTCACACCAATCAATATGGGTATGCCATACCCCACAATAGACGGAAGAAGAAGAAGCCAACTCCTAGGCTTCCAGAAGTCACAGTCACACAGAAGATAAACCTGTCTCCATCAAGGTGGATGAATCAACCGTCAGGCCATTCAGACCAGAGCCTGTAGATTGGGGTGAAATAACAAAGGGAGCCTGAGTGAGCAGATCAGCACTCCTGACAGAACGTACAGGTCCGCTGTCCTCAGTACCACATCTGCAAACCACACTCCACTAGGCCACCCAGGGGCCACCAGTATCACTGGTTCCCCCTTCCAGAGCAAACTTGCGCAGAACCCCACCTAGCAGGGTGAATGAAGATAAGACATACAGAATAGAATGTCCAGCCATAAAGTTACTAAGCCTCATGACCAAGGTCAGAACAATCTGAGACAGGGAAACAAGGGCCTAGAAACCATGAAAGTGACGGGGCCCAAAAAGATCCACCCTAGATGGATCACATAGTGACACAAGAATTAGCACATTGCAGAAGGACATGCACCGGAGCGAATATCGCTGATATGCAGGGAACGCTGTTCTCCACCCAGA
This sequence comes from Gastrophryne carolinensis, assembly GCA_027917425.1. NCBI lineage: Eukaryota > Metazoa > Chordata > Amphibia > Anura > Microhylidae > Gastrophryne > Gastrophryne carolinensis. The sequence goes on along the minus strand of CM051238.1, from coordinate 179,384,648 downwards.
TCAGGGTCAGATACCTTCCTGGAGGATCATCCTGCTCCGAGTCCACACAGATAATTAATACAGGCCACTGTCGTCAGACAGACCAAGGAGCCCCCAAATAGACAGATCCCGCAAAGGAGAAGTCCAGCGAGATAGAGCCAACCTGAAAGCCTACCGCCTCAAAAATAGATAGGTGAATGGACCCCTAAAGGTCCCACCGCCCACGGAACCATAGGGGATTTTAGAAGAACCCCCCCCCCCCCGGCAACCTGATAGATTTGGTATCCATCTACAGGAAGACGCAAGGAAGGGGGTGCCCCCTGACTGGTTCCTTGAGTACAACCGTCTCAAGAGGAACCACCGTACCAAGGGGAAAGGTACAGAGACCCAGCTCCAGGGAAGCTGGAACCCTGTCCAGCATTTACAATATAAGTTGCAGAAGAGCCCAAGGGCACTGAGCATAAGGTACAACCTCTGAGCAGCCACCAACAGGCCCACCAGCTGCAATCCAGCCTGGTGAAGAGACGGGAACAGCAAAGAGGGACCGAGCCCATGTAACCAGATTGTCCACTTTATAGCCAAGGAAGCAGGTTCCCGCCTGAACCGAATCCAAGTTCAACCCTAGGAATGGAGATACTAAATAAGGGGACAATGAGGAATTGAGGTGATTGAGCACCCATCCAAAAACTCCCAAAGGACACCACCAGCCGAGTAACAAACTCGGCCTGACGTAGAGGTTGGGAAGCAAAGAAGGACGACCAGGCAGTTCCTCGCGCGGACGCCCCCTTGGTCTCATCAGAGACATCACCCCCGTCATCGCCTTGGTGAGCACTCTGGGAGCAGAAGAGAGGCCAGATAACAAGGCCACAATCAGCAGTGTTGGACCTCCAACACTAACCTGTAAGATCCTCGGTGTCCAGAAGACACAGTCGCAATGAAATAAGCATCTTAGATCTCCACAGACGGCAAGAGGTCCCTGGACACAGGGCGCTGGCGGCCCAACTCAGAGAAACCATGCAGAAACTGCCTGTGAATGTAAATTGCCGCACCTATGAAAGGCCAGGATGGGCCAGAGCGCCTCATCCTTTTGGGGAAATGTGGAAAGGTTGGTGTAGAGGCCCCTGCCACTGCCTGTTAAGGGCAACCTGCAAGTGACCCCAGACCTCGCAGGCCTACGGCAACACCTGAAGAGACAGGGACCAGAAGCACCCTGACAATCTAGGGAAGGGACCGCCCAGCAAACACTATCCTGCATCCAGAGGAAACTACCTCCTGAATCCACCAGAACGAGGCATGACGCCTCCTGATAGGAGCAAGGTGCTGTGGCCATCCCCCTCGCCCAGACGAGCATCCCATCATGCTTGGGGGGTTTTGGTGAAAGATTTGGACTTAGTCCTGCCGGAGGGGCCAGGGCGTTGTCTGCCACTCCTGGGGCAGGAATCTACACCAAAAAGCTGGAAGGACACTCCTGGTTCGTGTTCGACACTAACATGGGGGGGGGGGGTGCCCCTGCCCCGAGGAGGCTGAGACAGCCTTCTGCGAAGGGGTGTTTTGCCCTTTTTCCCAAACAGGTCCAGACGAGCTCCAAATAGGCGTCGCCCTCTAAAGGGAAGCCCAGTAAGAGTCTGTTTTGTAGCATCGTCAACAACCCACTGTTGCAGCCAGACCAAGAGGCGTATAGCTACCACAAGGGCAGAAGTTCTTGCACACATCCTAATAGTGTCATCCAGCACTAAAAGGATAAACCTTGCAAATACATCACAACTGGAGAGTGCATTAAACACCTTCCAGGGGAGATCCTCAGGTTGGTGATCAATCATCTTTCTGATGAGGGTCCTAGCGGCCACTGCAGCGATGGCCGCGACACAGACCGGGCGCAGAGCCGTCCCTGCACAAGAAAAGGCGCGGGAAGCCAGCCTATCAATGCGCCGGTCCTCAGCATCCCGAAGGGTACGATAAGTAGGGGCTGCAATAAAGGGGGGGTTAAGAACCTCAATGATCGGTGCATCCACCACGGGAGGTGATGACCAACAGTTAACCACATCAGGGGGAAAAGGGTATTTCCAATCCCAGTCCCCTGGAACCCCTGGAAGTTTACTAGGGCATTCCCATTCTTTGAGTACAAGAGCCTGGAAGTGATCCTGCTCCAGAAATTCCAAGCGCGGTGTCGCTGTATGAAAACTCTCCCTTCTAGGCCTGGGATCCTCACCAGGGAGAGAGATAGACAAGACCTCGAAGATCTTTATCAGTAATTCATCAGTGTCACACAGGCCCCAGGAACCAGGGCCAGTATCATCATGACTCCTCGGCCCCTCGTCAGATGAGCCCTCGTCAGAGAACAGCTCACCTTCATGAGAAAGAGCAAAACGCCGCTGAGTAGTGAACTCCTCAGTTCCCGAAGGAATGGGCAAAACCGGAGGCGTCAGGGACTGCTTCTTACCAGGGCCCAAGCGCTCTGCCAACCTCGAAATAACCCGATCAGCCGTAGGCAGTCTGCGCGGCACGACTTGCTGGTCAATCCCGCTCGAGTGTGACTCATCAGGAGTGAGATTTAAGCACGGAGAGACAGGTGTATTGAAACGAGGCGCAGCCACTGGCAAACCTGACTGCAGGGCCAGTACTTGTTCAGCACAGGGTCCGCAGACCCGTGCTCTGTCCTTATCAGCATGGGGCTGTCCACACGCTGTGCACAGCCGGTCTTGTCCCGGAGGGACCCCCGGCACATAATTCTGAGATGCCTCCATATGGTGATTATCAATGCAAATATGCCAGCAGGGATTTTTGCAATAGGCTACCCTGGATGTCCCAAAGACCCGCTAGGAATGTGGGAGAATTTTTTGTAAGCTTGCTACAATTTATGTTAGGCCGGGAGAAGCCACCGGAGTCTTTGACGTCTGAAAGACAGAAAGGGAATAAGAGGTGTCAGGGCCATGCGAAGCAGAAAACAATACTAAAGATGACCGCAAACACGCGCACGCGTGAAGATCAACAAAATGGCGCCAACCGAACCTCGAAGGGCGGGCCCAATCTGGCCGTGATGCGGAGCGCGCCACGCCAGGTCCCCGCCTCCCCCAAAGAGTGCGAAGCTCTGAAGCAGCCGTCCAGGCTTGACAAGCCAAGTATAGGATATGCTAGTAAAAGCATCTGCTAATGGATACTCGTAGAGTCTGACGACGCCGCCACCCAGCCCAGTAAATTTTAATACAAAATGAGAAGGCGAAGACGGCGGTGGCCAAAATAAGAAGAGCAAGCAGCACGGCTCTGACACCCAGTTGCCAGTCAAGGGCAAAACTACGTCCATAAGCGTGACAATACAGTACACTGAGACCGCCAAACACACACACACACACACCCCCATTCTTTTCCCCCTGAATACGAGGGGAAACGAGGGAGGATGGCGACCCTTTACACAGGGTCCACCGCTACACGGGGCATGGGGCAATAATGCGGGAGGGACATCCACTAGAGGCTCACCATCAGCCTAAACCGCCTACCCTTTGGTGGGGGACTGCGGTGGAGCATGGCTCCATAAGCATGCATGGTGCTGCCTACCTTCACCCAACCAGCGCAGCCCAGGCTGGGAGGCACATCACAAGAGGACGGGTGGAAATAGTCCAACAGGGTCGCAGGCTGTAATAGCCCCGCTCACCTGCGAGAGAGTGACTTCATGTCTTCGCAGTCAGCACTGCAGAGAAATCTGGGGATTTGTGGGAGGTCCCCGGGTATATGAAGGGCCGGGAGGAGCCTGTTTTTTTGCATGTCTGCAGTGCACAGCGCCCTCTGGCGGAGGATTACCCAAGTGTAAGTATTATATCTGGAGCAGGACGTACTGTATACTTAGAATATAAAGGGTTGCAGGTTCAATTCAATGTCCAAAATTTAAATGTATTAAGCTGTTGCCTGAATGCATTGCAATATTATTTCACCTAAAGATTTAGATCATGCTCAGCTTACCATATAACACTATATAGGTGTAAAAGGGTCCTGTCCTTATCAACTTAGTGATGGAGAAGACCACTGAAAAGCCAGAGGTTGTGATAATTTATGGAAACACACATCTTCCTTTCTAAGCATCATGGTGGGTAAAGTTCTCTTTTGTAAAGCAATAAGAAGCGCACAGGAAGTTGATGTAAATCATTTTGTGCTGTTTACTAAAGACAAGTGACTATTCTTGCTTTCACGCAGGAACTTTATATTACATGATTGACACATTACCTTTCCTAACTGATGATCTGTCAGGGAAAATCCATCCATAAAAGCTTGTGCAATTACCGACAGGCAACTATCCAGAAGAGCTGTTTTTTTAATGTCAAAAACGAATTGAGGGTTTTTCAGTATGTTGACCCAAAACCTCAGAGGAAGACTTGAAGAGAAACACAAAAGAGACAGATGTTGTACAATTACTGAGCTTTACAGGATGCTAATGATCCATATAATTTTGCCTGTAGAGTCAATATGAGCAAGATCTAACACAACAAAGCAACATTTACATTTAGAAATTGCAGAAGCAGAAAAAGGTCTAAATCTCTTTCCTGTCCTAAATGGTACTACATCACAGGTACTTTGCTGATTGTAGAATTTAAATATACTAATGTCAGCTCCATGTATAAGAACAGAATGAATGTGCTTTTCCCATACAATCACCAATAAAGTGGAACAAAACCCACCAGCGGCCGGCCTGGAATCCGGCGGCACACAGCTCTTAATGTTTACAATGGGGAGTGCGTGCTGTTGTGCCCATTAATGAGGGATGCAAACATGCCAAAGGCTCTGATTGGATGAGAGCCTGCACATGCCTCATTAGACCGAGGAGGGGTGAGTTTTACTGGGGGGGGGGTTTACATGAATTGGGAAATTTCACGGCTTTTGTGTGGCTTTAAAGAGGACCAACAGTCAAATCATATGCACCTATCACCAGGGCAATTTAGATTGCTGCATATAAAAATTAATTTCCCATTTTCCAAATCCTGCTGTAGTAACTTTTAGAAACAAAATGGCGGCTCATGCATTTGCAGGCCACCCGCAAACAGGAAGTGCTGCTGGACTTCCTGTTACTGTGTCAGTTAGGTCAATTCAATCCAGGCAGCAGCATGGCTGAGAAGAGGAAGCTCCAAAATGGCCGATACCTTTCTTTTCCAGCTGTGCCAGGCTGTTGGTCCAGTTTAAGACCAGCATTATATAGAAATCCTAGGCAATATATAGAATGCATCCTGTTTCTCTCCTGGTTTTATGTACTTTACCTAGGTATTGTATGCAATGCCCAGATGTGTTGCTTGTTGTACCTGGGCATTACATAGAATGCCAAATCTTCATTAGGCAAAACATGAAAAAAGGATCAACCCCCCCCCCCCCCCCCCCCCCCGCTGAATTTCCGCCGATTGATGAAAGCGCCTGGGCAACATACAGAATGTCTTGCACATGCAGGGGCAAAGCATTTTCACACATTTCTTAGGCGTTCCATGCTATTCTCTAAAGACGATCAGAAGGCGAGATGACCCTAGGTTGTTGTACCTGCACTTTGCCTAAAGAACATATGGTGTTGTATAGAAGGCCCAGACATATCATACAATGCATGTAAGAGGCAAGATGTTTCATTCATTGCCAAAAACGCGTTACTCATTCTATATATTGCCTAGGGTTTCTATACAATGCCTGGCTTCTACACATTCCCTGTATGTAACATATACACCAGATAATACAGTACAAGTGCATGAGCCATACCTGTTAGTCTTCCAAATGTGTAACACATCTGGGTCTGAAACTTTCTTGATTTCTCCTTGGGCATCCAGGAAATCAAAAAAGTACTTCACTGCTACTGGAGGCTTGTGTGAAATTGTCCAAATGCTACGAAAAAGTTTGAAGTATAAGTACAGGATAGAGCAGGGGTGGGCAATTATTTTTTCCATGGGGCCACATGAGAAACGAAATATATTGTGGAGGGCCGGGCCAAAAGTCTGAACTTAATACTGCATAATATTAATTGTATTTCTTTATAAGAAGCAGTAAATAGCATTGTTGTGACAAGCTGGTCCGAGTATATGCTATAGTTAAACAATGAAAAAGTGAGGTTGCCTTACAAAAAAATGTAATTTATTAAATAAACCACATTTTGTGTGTCCAGTGAGGTCTCACACAGCAGGGCATCCCAAATTGGGATGCCCCGGAGGCATGATGCCTGTAACCCAGCCCTGGATTCCTTCACACTCCAAAGGGCTGGGTTACATGGGTTTTGGCCTGCTTTAAAACATCAAGACCAAATCAGGTTAGGATGGAATAACCCCCCTCCTTTACATTATTATTAAAGTAACACAGCGCTGCTCACACTTTTTACTCAGTAACAATGTGAAAAATTGCGGATTCCCTCACATAAAGCAAACAAAACCCAGAGCGGCCACTGGTCTTCCCCCCTGGAAATCCCAGATCGGGATGCCCCACTGTGTGAAACCCTTTTTACTCAGTAGCAACATGAAAAATTGCAGACTCCCTCCCTTAAAGAGGAACAAAGCCCCGATCTGGGATGCCCAGGTGGAAGACCAGTGGCCGCTCTGGGTTGATTTACACTTTAAGGAGGAGTCCACCATTTGTCAAGTTGCTACTAAGTAACAAGGGTTTCACACAGTGGGGCATCCTGATCTGGGATAACCAGGGGGGAAGACCAGTGGCCGCTCTGGGTTTTGTTCTGCTTTCATAGAAGGAGTTTGTCTTTTTTCACGTTGCTACTGAGTAACAAGGGTTTCACACAGTGGGGCATCCTGATCTGGGATAACCAGGGGGGAAGACCAGTGGCCGCTCTGGGTTTTGTTCTGCTTTCATAGAAGGAGTTTGTCTTTTTTCACGTTGCTACTGAGTAACAAGGGTTTCACACAGTGGGGCATCCTGATCTGGGATAACCAGGGGGGAAGACCAGTGGCCGCTCTGGGTTTTGTTCTGCTTTCATAGAAGGAGTTTGTCTTTTTTCACGTTGCTACTGAGTAAAAAGGGTTTCACACAGTGGGGCTTCCCGATTTGGGATCCCCGGGGGCCTTGGCTTCGGATAAAAGGCTGTGTGAAATCCTTCCCACCTTGCAGTATGGTCCCCCCACCCTCCCAAAGGCATTGGTCTGGCCAGAAATGGACTACGAGAGCCAGTGCACCATCAGGCGCTGCGTACGGCATGTAACACATTTGTTGTGGACTACAAGTGCCAGCAGTCTGCGACGTGAGGCACAGACACGTGCCTGGAGAACCTCCATCTCCGGCGTCAGCTCCACACAGTACAGGCCAAGGGCGGGAAGAGAAACTCGGCCCACAGCCAAACCTGCAGGAGGGACCGATCCAACGGGACAGAAGGCTCTAATCCACACATGCCCCCGCTACATTAGACTCACTACAGAAAGGCAAAAGTGCTGTTCAAACCCGGCACTATCTTTTCTGGCAAGACCGCGCGGCAGTGGGTGGGACTGAGTGGCGGGGGCAGTACACGGCCACGTGCCTTGCAAGGAACGCTGGTTGGGGGCCGGTCAGAGCCAATCAAAGGGCCATATGTGGCCCCGGGGCCTTACAATGCCCAGGTCTGGGATAGAGGGACAGTCCAGGCAAAACAAAACAGAATTACACATTACACATCTTTGGTCTGATGACATACAGGGTCCAGCAATCAAGTCATTTAGGGCATCTCCCTGCTTACTCACTGGTGCCCTCTGTGTCACTTCCTTACCTCTAGGCCACAACTACCCCTATATTACCGTATTTTATTTAATGTTCCATGGCTGCCTAACAACTATCCATTCATGTAATCTCGCTCCCTCAAACTGAACATGGACAAAGTCGAACTCCAACTCTGCTTTAATTAATATATTTTAGGTTATTCTTTCCCCCGCTGGGCTGCAACTCTGTTCAGGACTCTAGGATATGTGTGCCGCCATCTTGACTCAGAAGCATCAGATACTGAGGAGAGGAGAGCTGGAAAATGTACAGGGGGTGGGTTATAGATGTGCTTTGCACAGAGCTGGAGTCAGGAAAACGACAGCAATCCCAGAATGCAGAGCAACACTGTCAGAAGACACTTCCTGTTTCCAGGCTGCCTGATGCTCCGTGAGCTGCCATCTTGGAAGTTTAAAGACTCATAACATGCAGTAGATGCAGGTAGGATGATTTTTAATGTGGGCAATCTGTATGTACAGGGTGTGGGAAACACATAAGATAGGCTCTTATTCAGGGTGAAGTTATGCTTTAAATATATTTATTTATGATACTGAGGCGCCAAAAAAACTCAGATCACAGGTTACTATTCTTTGGCGAGGATGGTCTGGTAGATGAAGTTCTCAACACTGTATCTCTCACTTCATCCTATACATTGGCTAGGAAAGAAGATTTTGAGGGGGCCGGGGGGGAGGTATCGCTGCTGAAGTCAATTAATCCCTCCTCGATTTAGATACATCTTGAAGAAACTGAGATCCTTTTCGCTCTGTCCAGAATTCTGAAACAGGTTTTTGTGGGACCTTCATTATTCTCTATAAGTGAGGTACAGAATATTTTCTTTTTAATTTATAACTAACAGCTCCTATTTGACATTCAAAACCAAGTGAGCCTCTTTAAATTGGTCTGAACGCCCCTATATATAAAGATTTGTAAATCAAGCATTGTAGAACTGCCATCGCAAACCCTAGGTTGTTAAGGATTTCTCCAAGTGTTTGTTAGTGCCAAACCATCCTGCTAGTGGAATTTTAACTAGGCTTCAATGCAATATCATTTTATGTAAATGGTAAAACCTTAAGCCCGATTATTCTCAAATATACAAAACATCAAAGGTCTGTCTATCAGGAAGTCTCAGGATGACAGAGGCCGCTATGCACGTAGCACTGGGTAGGCCCCTATTTGAATCAGCAGGCTAGTATAACTTTTTCCTGAAAAAAACTCTACTGGGGTGAGTTCTAATTAAAGAAAGAGAAAAAAATTGGGCCCGAGATCAGGCAACAGAAGTATTTTAAAATAACATTCTTTTCTGTTGGTACTTTTAAGTTCTTGTTATTTCTCTTTTCTGACAGTTTACTACACTCCCCTTACAGTGCAGATTTAATATTATATTTAACTGTGCAATATGTTAATTACCTTTGTAGAAAGTAATTTTGTCAGATACAATTCCTTTACTTTAAACTTTTGTTTGCCTTTATTTTCCATATTTTGTAGATCCTCATTTTCATCGCAGTCCGGCATTTCCTATAAAAAACAGTTAAACTTAAATATATATATATATATATATATAGTTATTTGGGTTTTTTTTAACAAATGTTTTATGAGCTTGTAATTTAAAAATATGTTAAGATCAATCCTTGTAAACATTACAGCATGGTGTAAACAACTTAAAGGACAAACTGACAAATAGTATTCTTAGATTTTAAAGTTTCAAAAAGATTTATTTAGATTGGACTGTCCTTTTAAAACACAAGCTCCACTGCAAACTAACTCTGGTGGTTCATGGAAGCAGCCATGATGAGATTACTGCGGCATACCGCCCCATGGTCTTTCATTGAGATGTATGAGACAAAGCACCCCCTCCTTCTCCTTCAATTGAAGTCATTGGGGTGGCATGTTGCAGTAATCCCATGACTGCTCCCATGAACCACAAGACTTGATTGTCCCTTTAATTCATGAAGTGAAAGATCACACCACTGATTGTGGGGAAATGTTTAATATGTGAAAGATTGCATATGACATGGTATTGATAATGGCCAATCTCCACAATTATTGCTCAACAGAGTAATCAGTGTACAAGGAATGGTGAGATACTGAGAAAGCTTAGAGACTGTATTGTGTGGAGAACAATTTATTCTGCAGAGCTAGGACAGTGGTGACCACAGAACCAAAGATGTAACAACAGGGATCCAGAAGTAGCAACTACATAGGGCCCATGAGTTTCTTTCAAGTAGATCACCAAAGTTATGTGTTAACTGCATCTACATTTACGACTCTGAGTGCTGTAGAATGCTCTAGAGCTTAAACTGCAATAAAAGTCATTGACTTTTGGAACATGCAAATTGATTCCCAGGGGGCATCCAACTTGGATACCACTGGCTAGAATTACCGCCGAACTTCTGCATTAGCTTTACTTAACAATGCAGCTGTCCATTGCTGTTGGCTACACCTATGTCAAACATCTGCTGTGGATACGCATCTCGCATAGAGATATAGCAGGGGTGCAGTACGCGGCCCATGTGCTCGCTGTGGGAATACAGGCTATGTGACCTTACTTGAGATCCGTGGGTTGCCCCAGAGATGAGGACATTGTAGGATATTGCTTCTTTAAAGGATTAAAAAACTAAAATTTTAACTATTTGTGAAGAAGCAATAATTACTCACCAAATGGAAATAATCTTTGGAATATTCCTTAACTGAAAAAGAACAATTACAGTTTATAAATGAGGTAAACCACAGAGATAACCTTTTATTACGGTATACTTAGGCAAATGCCTCCAAATGATCCGAGGACATGGTTTCTACCACATACTTTAGCAGAAATAACTAATCCTTGTCATGGGCAAACAAGTCCAGCTAAAGCAACAGCATAATCAGGGCGAGGATAAAAAAAAACACAATGGTAATACTCCCTAATACCTGTGCATATTATGAAGTAAGTCTGAGAACCGACAGTTATCACCTGGTAGGCTGATTATATTGTCATCTTTGACCAGATTTGATCATCTTCAGATTTGATTTTTACCTACAACCACAGGAATGTGCCATGGGGAACCCAGTAGCGCCCAGCGTAGCAAATATCTTCATGGCACAAATTGAAGAGAACTTCTAAACATACCAGAATACACTTCAAACTTTAAATGTTGGGTTTGGTATGTGGATGACTTGGAAGAACTCCTCCTGGAGTATGAAGCCTACCTCAACACTATGCACCCCACCATTGAATGCACAATGGTGTATAGTCCATCTGTACAGAAATTCCTTGACATACAGGTAACAAAAAGTGGAGGAATTTGTAATATGAATAACTACAGAAAACCTACAGATGTTTACACCACTGCTAAGAACCAGTTCTCGTCCTCCCTCATGTATTTAAGTGTATTTTTACTGGACAATTAACAAGGCTAAAAAATATTGAGTAATGATGAGGATTTCCCAAAGCAGGGCAGATTAATGTCTCAGGGATATAAGGAAAATGGGTAGCCTAAGAAAGTGGCATGCTTAACCACCATACATACCATGCAAATGGGGGTCTTCTCCTGCCAGAGGGCCCCAGAGGCAGGGGCAGATCAGTGAAAAGTAAGTTAAAAAAAACTTTTTGTTTAAACACATAAATTACAGCACTCAGTGGGCGGGGGCCTGCGGGCCTGCGGTGAGTGAGGGGCCTAGTCTAACACAATGCAGAGTGTGCAGCAGATAGGAAGGCACTGTGAGCCAGCTGCTGCAGAATCCAAGCGTTCAGCTCCATTTGGTTATGCAGGATGCTGTGACATGACAGCAGCTAGTGAGCAGAATGTTGCAGAGCGGGCCACTGGTTGCATCCCCACTCGCCTCTAGTTAGGGCGTGCCTGGACTGGCCAATCACAAATGGCTGCTTCGGGTATGCATCTAGCGTTAAGATATAGCGAGGCTGTGACCTGTGCATGCATCAATGGAACCAGGTTAGGTGAGTGGTTGCGCTGATTTAATGGGGTTTCACACAGTGGAGCATCCTAGTTTGGGATGCCATAGGGAGTAGAATTCGGACGACGAGAAGGGCAATCCCCAGACAATTCCCTATGGCACAGACAGCCAATGCTGGAATGCCCCTTTGTGCGAATAATGTAGGCATGCGTGAATCCTATTCCAGACGCGCTTGAAGCTGTCTTTTGGCAGCCAATAGCTTTAGTGCTTTGCTTTAGTAAATCTGCAGGTGTACTGGTTATGGATGCTAAAACCTGTAATCCCTGCTGGAGCCTGAAACAAACAGTGTAAATCGCTGTAATAGAAAAAAAGAAACAAAGCACCTTTTTTCCCTTGGATGTACACCCTGTGTTGACACAAATTGTAATGACACAACAGTGCATCAAGTTTTACCAAAACCCAGGATTTTGACTATCTTGGGTTTTGGTCCACTCCCCTGGGGCACCCCGTGCAGGGAGCCGCTGAGCGATGTCTTAGCTCAGCAGACGCATCCCGCGCTTCCCTCTAACAGGGAGCGTGGCCGCACCCTGCTAGCGGGATAGCGGGGATGCAGCTGCGGCCCGCGCATGCGCCGTTGGTAAGTGTAGCAGGCGACCTGGGGGGTTTCACACAGTGGGTCATCCCGATTTGGGAGGGAATGGATCTATAAGATTCCCGGGCCGATCCAGCTGGGTTTTGGTCCACTTCAACTAACTTTCCTCCCCTTTACACTACACGATTCTTTTTGCCTCGGCGGTCTTCATCCAGGCAAGATCCAATCCCACTGCTGTAACCAGTAGCCAAAAAAAGAGTCCCTGTCACATGACCACTTGTACCTACCAGTTGGTAAACTGGTAACGACGTTGCAACCTGACTGAGGCTGATGCCACCAGTTTTTTATGGGACTCCACATAGACACACAGCAGCGATACCTCCAGGGCCGGATTAACGTAGGGGCGGATGGAGCTGCCGCTCCAGGCCCCTACGTTAAGACAGGCCCAGCAGCCTGCAAACGCAGCCCGCATAGGCCGCGCCCGCCTGGTCTGCCACTCACTGTTCCCTTCCCTTCCCTGGCCGACACAGCCCGACACACACACTTTGCAGGTGTTGCGCGCTGCTCAGTGGGCGGAGTCCATTGCTTTCAATGGATGCTGGCCATCTGGGGCACGCCCACCGGCCAGCGGCCCAGCGCGCAACAGCCGGCATTAAATCAATTTTGAAGATGAGACCTGAAATGAGAGGAAGTCACGCGGCATTAGGAGGGGGACGACGGCGGTACCTGTCAGGCCGCAGGCAGGGGTGAGTGACTGTATGCGTGTCATCGGGGGCAGTACTGTTGGATGGCGCCTCCCCAGCTGTAGAATGGGAACACACCCCCTGCGGATAATGGCAGCGTCCGGGGGCGTTCCCTTCTCTGCATCGCTGAAGACGACAAGTGAAGATGGCGGACGTATGGCCCTGAGGATGTGAGCGGCGGGAGATTGGCGGCATCGGGCTCCAGAGATGGACCGGACTGGGAGGAGGGTATGCAGGAGTAAGAGACAGCCGGCGATTGGGAGGGTGCGCCCTATATTGAGAGTGAGACCAGTGTGCTGGCCTGACATTGAGCGTTGTTGCTCTCATTCTATGTGTGTGTCTTTTTCTGTGTATGTCTCTTTCTCAATTTCTGAGGGATGCCCCTGCTTTGTCTGTGCTGAGGGATGCCCCTACTTTGTCTGTACTGAGGGATGCCCCCGCTTTGCCTGTACTGAGGGATGCCCCCGCTTTGCCTGTACTGAGGGATGCCCCCGCTTTGCCTGTACTGAGGGATGCCCCAGCTTTGCCTGTACTGAGGGATGCCCCGCTTTGTCTGTACTGAGGGATGCCCCCGCTTTGCCTGTACTGAGGGATGCCCCCGCTTTGCCTGTACTGAGGGATGCCCCGCTTTGTCTGTACTGAGGGATGCCCCCGCTTTGTCTGTACTGAGGGATGCCCCCGCTTTGTCTGTACTGAGGGATGCCCCCGCTTTGTCTGTACTGAGGGATGCCCCCGCTTTGTCTGTACTGAGGGATGCCCCCGCTGTGTCTGTACTGAGGGATGCCCCCGCTGTGTCTGTACTGAGGGATGCCCCCGCTTTGCCTGTACTGAGGGATGCCCCCGCTGTGTCTGTACTGAGGGATGCCCCCGCTTTGCCTGTACTGAGGGATGCCCCCGCTTTGCCTGTACTGAGGGATGCCCCCGCTTTGTCTGTACTGAGGGATGCCCCCGCTTTGTCTGTACTGAGGGATGCCCCCGCTGTGTCTGTACTGAGGGATGCCCCCGCTGTGTCTGTACTGAGGGATGCCCCCGCTTTGCCTGTACTGAGGGATGCCCCCGCTTTGCCTGTACTGAGGGATGCCCCCGCTTTGTCTGTACTGAGGGATGCCCCCGCTTTGCCTGTACTGAGGCATGCCCCCGCTTTGCCTGTACTGAGGGATGCCCCCGCTTTGCCTGTACTGAGGGATGCCCCCGCTTTGCCTGTACTGAGGGATGCCCCGCTTTGTCTGTACTGAGGGATGCCCCCGCTTTGTCTGTACTGAGGGATGCCCCCGCTTTGTCTGTACTGAGGGATGCCCCCGCTTTGTCTGTACTGAGGGATGCCCCCGCTGTGTCTGTACTGAGGGATGCCCCCGCTGTGTCTGTACTGAGGGATGCCCCCGCTTTGCCTGTACTGAGGGATGCCCCCGCTTTGCCTGTACTGAGGGATGCCCCCGCTTTGTCTGTACTGAGGGATGCCCCCGCTGTGTCTGTACTGAGGGATGCCCCCGCTGTGTCTGTACTGAGGGATGCCCCCGCTGTGTCTGTACTGAGGGATGCCCCCGCTTTGCCTGTATTGAGGGATGCCCCCGCTTTGCCTGTAGTGAGGGATGCCCCCGCTTTGCCTGTACTGAGGGATGCCCCCGCTTTGCCTGTACTGAGGGATGCCCCCGCTTTGTCTGTACTGAGGGATGCCCCCGCTGTGTCTGTACTGAGGGATGCCCCCGCTGTGTCTGTACTGAGGGATGCCCCCGCTTTGCCTGTACTGAGGGATGCCCCCGCTTTGCCTGTACTGAGGGATGCCCCCGCTTTGCCTGTACTGAGGGATGCCCCCGCTTTGTCTGTACTGAGGGATGCCCCCGCTGTGTCTGTACTGAGGGATGCCCCCGCTTTGCCTGTACTGAGGGATGCCCCCGCTTTGCCTGTACTGAGGGATGCCCCCGCTTTGTCTGTACTGAGGGATGCCCCCGCTTTGTCTGTACTGAGGGATGCCCCCGCTTTGCCTGTACTGAGGGATGCCCCCGCTGTGTCTGTACTGAGGGATGCCCCCGCTGTGTCTGTACTGAGGGATGCCCCCGCTTGGCCTGCACTGAGGGATGCCCCCGCTTTGCCTGTACTGAGGGATGCCCCCGCTTTGTCTGTACTGAGGGATGCCCCCGGTTTGCCTGTACTGAGGGATGCCCCCGCTGTGTCTGTACTGAGGGGTGCCCCCGCTGTGTCTGTACTGAGGGATGCCCCCGCTGTGTCTGTACTGAGGGATGCCCCCGCTGTGTCTGTACTGAGGGATGCCCCCGCTTTGCCTGTACTGAGGGATGCCCCCGCTGTGTCTGTACTGAGGGATGCCCCCGGTTTGCCTGTACTGAGGGATGCCCCCGCTGTGTCTGTACTGAGGGGTGCCCCCGCTGTGTCTGTACTGAGGGATGCCCCCGCTGTGTCTGTACTGAGGGATGCCCCCGCTGTGTCTGTACTGAGGGATGCCCCCGCTGTGTCTGTACTGAGGGATGCCCCCGCTGTGTCTGTACTGAGGGATGCCCCCACTTTGTCTGTACTGAGGGATGCCCCGCTTTGTCTGTACTGAGGGATGCCCCTGCTTTGTCTGTACTGAGGGATGCCCCCGCTGTGTCTGTACTGAGGGATGCCCCCACTTTGTCTGTACTGAGGGATGCCCCGCTTTGTCTGTACTGAGGGATGCCCCCGCTGTGTCTGTACTGAGGGATGCCCCCGCTGTGTCTGTACTGAGGGATGCCCCCACTTTGTCTGTACTGAGGGATGCCCCCACTTTGTCTGTACTGAGGGATGCCCCGCTTTGTCTGTACTGAGGGATGCCCCCGCTTTGTCTGTACTGAGGGATGCCCCCGCTGTGTCTGTACTGAGGGATGCCCCCCGCTGTGTCTGTACTGAGGGATGCCCCCGCTTTGCCTGTACTGAGGGATGCCCCCGGTTTGCCTGTACTGAGGGATGTCCCCGCTTTGTCTGTACTGAGGGATGCCCCCGCTTTGTACTGAGGGATGCCCCCGCTTTGCCTGTACTGAGGGATGCCCCCGCTTTGCCTGTACTGAGGGATGCCCCCGCTTTGCCTGTACTGAGGGATGCCCCCGCTGTGTCTGTACTGAGGGATGCCCCCACTGTGTCTGTACTGAGGGATGCCCCCGCTTGGCCTGTACTGAGGGATGCCCCCGCTGTGTCTGTACTGAGGGATGCCCCCGCTGTGTCTGTACTGAGGGATGCCCCCGCTGTGTCTGTACTGAGGGATGCCCCCGCTTGGCCTGTACTGAGGGATGCCCCTGCTTGGCCTGTACTGAGGGATGCCCCCGCTTTGCCTGTACTGAGGGATGCCCCCGCTTTGTCTGTACTGAGGGATGCCCCCGCTTTGTCTGTACTGAGGGATGCCCCCGCTGTGTCTGTACTGAGGGATGCCCCCCGCTGTGTCTGTACTGAGGGATGCCCCCGCTGTGTCTGTACTGAGGGATGCCCCTGCTGTGTCTGTACTGAGGGATGCCCCTGCTTGGCCTGTACTGAGGGATGCCCCTGCTTTGCCTGTACTGAGGGATGCCCCCGCTTTGTCTGTACTGAGGGATGCCCCCGCTTTGCCTGTACTGAGGCATGCCCCCGCTTTGCCTGTACTGAGGGATGCCCCCGCTTTGCCTGTACTGAGGGATGCCCCCGCTTTGCCTGTACTGAGGGATGCCCCGCTTTGTCTGTACTGAGGGATGCCCCCGCTTTGTCTGTACTGAGGGATGCCCCCGCTTTGTCTGTACTGAGGGATGCCCCCGCTTTGTCTGTACTGAGGGATGCCCCCGCTGTGTCTGTACTGAGGGATGCCCCCGCTGTGTCTGTACTGAGGGATGCCCCCGCTTTGCCTGTACTGAGGGATGCCCCCGCTTTGCCTGTACTGAGGGATGCCCCCGCTTTGTCTGTACTGAGGGATGCCCCCGCTGTGTCTGTACTGAGGGATGCCCCCGCTGTGTCTGTACTGAGGGATGCCCCCGCTGTGTCTGTACTGAGGGATGCCCCCGCTTTGCCTGTATTGAGGGATGCCCCCGCTTTGCCTGTAGTGAGGGATGCCCCCGCTTTGCCTGTACTGAGGGATGCCCCCGCTTTGCCTGTACTGAGGGATGCCCCCGCTTTGTCTGTACTGAGGGATGCCCCCGCTGTGTCTGTACTGAGGGATGCCCCCGCTGTGTCTGTACTGAGGGATGCCCCCGCTTTGCCTGTACTGAGGGATGCCCCCGCTTTGCCTGTACTGAGGGATGCCCCCGCTGTGTCTGTACTGAGGGATGCCCCCGCTGTGTCTGTACTGAGGGATGCCCCCGCTGTGTCTGTACTGAGGGATGCCCCCGCTTTGCCTGTATTGAGGGATGCCCCCGCTTTGCCTGTACTGAGGGATGCCCCCGCTTTGTCTGTACTGAGGGATGCCCCCGCTTTGTCTGTACTGAGGGATGCCCCCGCTTTGCCTGTACTGAGGGATGCCCCCGCTGTGTCTGTACTGAGGGATGCCCCCGCTGTGTCTGTACTGAGGGATGCCCCCGCTTGGCCTGCACTGAGGGATGCCCCCGCTTTGCCTGTACTGAGGGATGCCCCCGCTTTGCCTGTACTGAGGGATGCCCCCGCTTTGTCTGTACTGAGGGATGCCCCCGCTGTGTCTGTACTGAGGGATGCCCCCGCTGTGTCTGTACTGAGGGATGCCCCCGCTGTGTCTGTACTGAGGGATGCCCCCGCTGTGTCTGTACTGAGGGATGCCCCCGCTGTGTCTGTACTGAGGGATGCCCCCGCTTTGCCTGTACTGAGGGATGCCCCCGCTGTGTCTGTACTGAGGGATGCCCCCGGTTTGCCTGTACTGAGGGATGCCCCCGCTGTGTCTGTACTGAGGGGTGCCCCCGCTGTGTCTGTACTGAGGGATGCCCCCGCTGTGTCTGTACTGAGGGATGCCCCCGCTGTGTCTGTACTGAGGGATGCCCCCGCTGTGTCTGTACTGAGGGATGCCCCCGCTGTGCCTGTACTGAGGGATGCCCCCGCTGTGTCTGTACTGAGGGATGCCCCCGCTGTGTCTGTACTGAGGGATGCCCCCACTTTGTCTGTACTGAGGGATGCCCCCACTTTGTCTGTACTGAGGGATGCCCCGCTTTGTCTGTACTGAGGGATGCCCCCGCTTTGTCTGTACTGAGGGATGCCCCCGCTGTGTCTGTACTGAGGGATGCCCCCCGCTGTGTCTGTACTGAGGGATGCCCCCCGCTGTGTCTGTACTGAGGGATGCCCCCGCTTTGCCTGTACTGAGGGATGCCCCCGGTTTGCCTGTACTGAGGGATGTCCCCGCTTTGTCTGTACTGAGGGATGCCCCCGCTTTGTACTGAGGGATGCCCCCGCTTTGCCTGTAATGAGGAATGCCCCCGCTTTGCCTGTACTGAGGGATGCCCCCGCTTTGCCTGTACTGAGGGATGCCCCCGCTTTGCCTGTACTGAGGGATGCCCCCGCTGTGTCTGTACTGAGGGATGCCCCCACTGTGTCTGTACTGAGGGATGCCCCCGCTTGGCCTGTACTGAGGGATGCCCCCGCTTGGCCTGTACTGAGGGATGCCCCTGCTTGGCCTGTACTGAGGGATGCCCCCGCTTTGCCTGTACTGAGGGATGCCCCCGCTTTGTCTGTACTGAGGGATGCCCCCGCTTTGTCTGTACTGAGGGATGCCCCCGCTGTGTCTGTACTGAGGGATGCCCCCCGCTGTGTCTGTACTGAGGGATGCCCCCGCTGTGTCTGTACTGAGGGATGCCCCTGCTGTGTCTGTACTGAGGGATGCCCCTGCTTGGCCTGTACTGAGGGATGCCCCCGCTTTGCCTGTACTGAGGGATGCCCCCGCTTTGTCTGTACTGAGGGATGCCCCCGGTTTGCCTGTACTGAGGGATGCCCCCGCTGTGTCTGTACTGAGGGATGCCCCCGCTGTGTCTGTACTGAGGGATGCCCCCGCTGTGTCTGTACTGAGGGATGCCCCTGCTGTGTCTGTACTGAGGGATGCCCCTGCTTTGCCTGTACTGAGGGATGCCCCCACTTTGTCTGTACTGAGGGATGCCCCCGCTTTGTCTGTACTGAGGGATGCCCCCGCTTTGTCTGTACTGAGGGATGCCCCCGCTGTGTCTGTACTGAGGGATGCCCCCCGCTGTGTCTGTACTGAGGGATGCCCCCCGCTGTGTCTGTACTGAGGGATGCCCCCGGTTTGCCTGTACTGAGGGATGCCCCCGGTTTGCCTGTACTGAGGGATGCCCCCGGTTTGCTTGTACTGAGGGATGCCCCCGCTTTGTCTGTACTGAGGGATGCCCCCGCTTTGTACTGAGGGATGCCCCCGCTTTGCCTGTACTGAGGGATGCCCCCGCTTTGCCTGTACTGAGGGATGCCCCCGCTTTGCCTGTACTGAGGGATGCCCCCGCTGTGTCTGTACTGAGGGATGCCCCCGCTGTGTCTGTATTGAGGGATGCCCCCGCTTTGCCTGTACTGAGGGATGCCCCCGCTGTGTCTGTACTGAGGGATGCCCCCGCTTTGTCTGTACTGAGGGATGCCCCCGCTTTGTCTGTACTGAGGGATGCCCCCGCTTTGCCTGTACTGAGGGATGCCCCCCGCTGTGTCTGTACTGAGGGATGCCCCCGCTGTGTCTGTACTGAGGGATGCCCCCGCTTTGCCTGTACTGAGGGATGCCCCCGCTTTGTCTGTACTGAGGGATGCCCCCGCTTTGCCTGTACTGAGGGATGCCCCCCGCTGTGTCTGTACTGAGGGATGCCCCCGCTTTGTCTGTACTGAGGGATGCCCCCGCTTTGCCTGCACTGAGGGATGCCCCCGCTTTGCCTGTACTGAGGGATGCCCCCGCTTTGCCTGTACTGAGGGATGCCCCCGCTTTGCCTGTACTGAGGGATGCCCCCGCTGTGCCTGTACTGAGGGATGCCCCCGCTTTGCCTGTACTGAGGGATGCCCCCCGCTGTGTCTGTACTGAGGGATGCCCCCGCTTTGCCTGTACTGAGGGATGCCCCCGCTGTGTCTGTACTGAGGGATGCCCCCGCTTTGCCTGTACTGAGGGATGCCCCCGCTGTGTCTGTACTGAGGGATGCCCCTGCTGTGTCTGTACTGAGGGATGCCCCCGCTTTGTCTGTACTGAGGGATGCCCCCGCTGTGTCTGTACTGAGGGAGAATGATCTAAGATCTTCAATGGGTCAGGAGCGTTTAAATGCACTTTCTCTGTTGTGTATTGAAAATGGGTTGTTGAATGATCTCAATCTTGAGTCTACTATTGAGGAATTTGCTACCAAAAAAGCCAGAAAAGTTCATATCTAGTTTATTTTTTTTGCAGAATTCTTGGGTTGTTTCCAATATCTGGTATAAAATTTATGTTAATAGAACCTTGAGTGAGAAAAATGGTGATGTGATAAATACTTATTTCACCACATGTATATTTAATTATATTATATAATGGTTTATGTTATATTTATAAAAAATGGTTGTCGTGAGTGTTGTGTTTATTATGGTTTTATTTAATTAACCAGTTTTCTATTGTTTACAAAAAGAGAAATATTTTTTTAATAGATTTCTGTTATGGCACTTTATTGGTTATTAAAGTTGTTGAAATCTGTCATACGTTTTATGTATATTAAATTGCTAGCATAGCCAAAAAAGACGTTGGTATATAGATACTTTGTATATCTTCATAGATATTGTTTGATTCTTTATTTTGTTAAACATTACATTTTTTAGGGGTGCATTGAGTGTCAAATAGGTGTGCTTGAGTGTGCTGTGCTACTTCTCGTGTTTCAGCCCTGTAGCAAGCCCTGTGTGTTAACCAAAAAAGCTGCGGGTGTGACGTCACATGGGATAGGTGTTACAGTCTGGGGACATAGCGAGCCCTCTACAACACCTCTTTGACACTCTGGGCCCCCAAAAGCAAGTTGGTTCTTTTTTTTTTTTTTAGCTAAAGAACAAACTCTATGAAGATATGCAAATTTTTCATACACTAACATGTATTCAGCTATCCTGGTAATTTAATGTACATTAGACATGTGACAAATGCACTTTGTCTTAAACAAAATTGCTTTGTGTTGCGTTTTCATTTTATATACTTCGATAAATAGGCCCGTCAAAATCTACAGCACCAGGCCCGGGATGCTCTTAATCCGGCCCTGGATACCTCCATTACGCCACTCCCTTCCTGAAGCCGGCAACGATATTTTTACTTGGGCTTCTGCAATTCCGCCACTGTTATTAAAAATGGTTTTCACGGTTTATAAGATGGACACTTAAAACGAATGTGCTTTTATTGTTCTGCGGTTTCAGCGTAACTAAGAGTCTGATTCACTACTAACGCCAGATGAGCAACTGCATAGCGGCGCTTAGAGCGACTGCTAGTAAACGCTGTAAGCGGGTATCGGGTCCTGTAACAGAGCGCCTCAGTCGCTGTAGTAACCTGGCCCCCATTGATGAATGTGATGTATGTTGGGAGCTCTAAAACCAGTACAGCGCTGTAGCGAGCGAAAGGTAGCGCCAGCTCAGTGCGACCGGCACTCGGCGCTCCACACCATATTTAACAAAACACTAGACACACAGAGTGTCGGCTCTCTAAATTTGGTCGCTATTGCATAGAGCGCCAGACGCTGTGTGATCAAAGTCTGTTATCGAACACATATCCACCAGTAACAAAGCGAAAACACATGGAATTACATTGTTTTAACACTGTGACATTAACACTTTAGTGCCAGACCTGTAATGACAATTGTGGCTTAAAATAGAAAAAGTAAAAAAAGTTTCTAAAAGTGTTTGTTTGCAGCCAGTAGAGGTCACACAATGATCTGATCAAAAAAAAGTTGTCAAACACGCTGTTTAAACACAAGCAAATGAACGGCCATTGAAATATATGGGAGAGCGACACTGAGAGAAAGGTAATACCTGGAGCTCTGGTAGCTAGAGCGCCGGTGCTATACGCTGAGCCACCTGTAATAATACATCGGACGCTACATGGCGCTGTTAGAGCCGCTCACCAGATTTGTTTTCAGAAATGTGGTTTTGCGTACAGCGACCAGCGTTCACCAGACGCTGCCTGTCACTATGAGGCACTACCTGCCACTATCCCTTCTTAAATAACCCCCTTAGACATTTTATACGTGATGTCCGGCACTGCACTTCAGTAGTGGGTGTGGCCTAATTACGAGAGCGTTTAGTAATATGGTTAACAACGGTGCCTGTTGTAAGAAACTACTTTCCTCTATAAATGTTTTTTTTTGTCTCAAAGTATAAAAACTCACCGAGAAGTAAGTTTCAGTTAACACTAAAAAGTGCACCCAAACTTAAATCTACTTAAATAATAATAAAAAATTGTATACCTACGATTCCACCCCCTGCATTGTCAAAGGGATCTCTCCATTTAGGGTCTCCATAGTTATAGATACCTATGCCATGTGAAACAATAACCAGGCTGAACCATGCCCTAGACCTGGCCACCATTTGCCAGCATCTAGTTTGCTGCTCATTTGCTAGTTGTATTTAATATAACTGTTGAAAAATTAAAAGTTACCTGGATCATAGTCCTTTTTAATAGTCATTCTTATTGTTGCTCCATTTTCTATCTGAAAAAACAATTGTTATGAGATAAGGAACGGCATAAAAAAATCAGTGGAATCGAATCACATTTAAATAACAAACATGTGCTTCTGAGCAGGGATGTACATAGCCCTGATGGGGCCCTAACCCCCCTTCCCGCAGACGCTCACCAGCGGGGTCCGCTTCTCCCGTCATCGAGAAAGACACGGGTGGCTCGCAACAGTGACAGAGACTGGATGTGCGCGAGCGGCGGTGACCTGAGCCACCCCTGCGGTGAAAATGGAGTAGTGAGGCCGGAGCCGTAAATGCAGCCAGCGGGAAGTAGGCGGCATGGCTAGGTAAGTATGCGCAGGGAAAGTACGTACTACAGAGGTGGTGCAGGCAGCCTGAGCCCCCATGTTCCTGGGGCATATGCCTGCACTGTACGCCCCTGCTTCTGGGTTTTCTTCTTAGTTTCAGACTGGGCACGGTTTTTCACCACATGTCAAAGTGAAACATTAGCACCAACTCTATGGTTAACACCATAACACGTTTTGTGCTTCACTAAATCAATATAAAGGAAGTAACTGTTGAGTAATGAGAATCTAAAAGGAAACTAGTCATGCAATGTCTGTGGAAGTAAAATTAGAAAGAAATGTACAAGTGTTGCAGCTTAAATATTTAGTTAAAAATCCTTCCAGGGGCGTAACTTGAGGGGGTGCAGTGTATGCAACTGCACTGGGGCCTAGAAGGTTATGGGGGCCCCTTCATTGTTGCTCTTGCACCTTTTTTATTTTGATTTGGCATTATTTAGAGAAAGGAAGCCCCATTTGCCTCTTCTGTTTAGTCATTAGTTGTCTAGCTGCATCTAATTGAGTTAAAAAAACAGAAAAGTTTACTGTATGAGCCATGACAGGGCCCCATTCAATGTTCGCACCAGGGCCCTGTCACATTTAGTTACGCCACTGCCCCCTTCTATTGCAGAAAAAAGGTGAAATAAGCAGTCTTACTGTAATTCATGAAAACTTGAACCTTACACCAATATGGCTACCTAATTATACCAGTAGATAATAGGATACATTTTCAGGGATAAAAAATAGCTAATTTCCTAGCTGCAAAAAATGTAATATGGGAACACTAATTATGTTACTATGCATATCTAAGCTTAAAGTGGAAGCACAGCCTCCACAGCAAAAGAAAAATCAATCTTACCTTACTGTAGGCAAGAGGCCCCCTATTTATTGGTGGTGGCTGCAGGAAGATTGCCAGCCCCGGCTGTAATAAGCCAGACTAATAGTTCAGCAGCAGTGGGGCTGCCCAGCCACTCAGTTATGATCGGGGGCAGCAGCTCACAACATAGAAGTGCTGCTGCCAGCGGGAGGAATGGGAGTCTCTCGCCGGTAAGGTAAGTTTTGTTTTTTAATGTTATCCCCCTATTCCATCTTCCAGCACAAAACACACATGTCCTATTGGTGGCATATAAATAAAAACACACTCTTAAGTTTGGTCCTTTAGTTCACAGCAGCAAATACACCATCAAACGTTTCTACTGGTTAAAAGTTAGCAAATATGACATGTGGCGTCTGTAAGTCGGTGAAACAGAGTAGTGCTCATTGGTGCTGTTAAAATCTGCTTCAGTGTCCACAGCTATAAAAATAGGCACTGACACAAGCTGGCCAATAGGGACAAACCTGGTGTCTTTTCATCATTTTTATTGTTTATTGCCTTTTGTATATTAGTTTTTATTGTGTTAGTATTTTAGATCATTTTTAATCCACAATGAAGCTCCCGTCAGTGGCCCAATGGCGAATATATATTTCTGGGAACTTTTTTTGTACTTTATTTTATGTAGTGTCTTTTTCTTGTTTACTTGTTTTGGGCTTGTTTGTTTGCACACGTTCAGCAATTTTTTTTATGTGGAAAAGATATATTTTCTTTTTATTAATTTATTAATCTAACTAACTTTTTTTAGGCATTCTTGGTCCTTTTTTATTCATATATTAATGTTTAGCTTGGAAAGGCCAAGTAATTATTTAATGACACATGTTAACTGTGTCCTAGTAGTGTCCTACTTTAACTAGTTTGGGTTAAAGCAGTCCAATTAGTGGCATTGCTGGCTTTGGAGTCTAAAAGACACCAGGGCCGGCCGCATTAGCCCGAAAATACCCTACCTTTCCGCCAGTCCCTTGCTGCAATTGCAGGCGGCGGCCCTATCCCAGCTGAGACACACTCCTGCACCCAGCTATTCAGGCCAGGCGCAGGAGTGCGCACACTACACAGGAAACCAGGGATGCAGCTTCCACCTTTGCTTACACTCAGTCCACAACAGTAGCTTTATATTAGTATGCTCGGCATAAATGGCTGATGCTCACATGCTGTGGGAACAGCGGAAAGGTGAGTTGAGTGGGCAATATTGGGGGTTTCACACAGTGGTGCATCCCAAACTGGGGTCGCCCCAGGGACAAGGACCATTAACTAGGATAGTGAAAATCCTGGTGATTGTTCCACTTTAAGCCCCAAAAAACACAAACAAAAAGGGAGATCCCTATAGTAACATTACAGAATGGGAGAGCAATAAAAAAGACACAAAAATGTGGGGAACTTCTGAGGTATGCCACATTTGTATAATAATTATATTTGACTTTTTTATTAAAGTAAACCAAGAGGAAGTGAGGCTGAACCCAAACTGAAATCAACCATTGCTTTTTGTTATACCATCCTGGCCATTAAAAACTTTTTTGACCTGAGTACAATCAGGTTTCCTGTGAATCGAAAATGAATACACAGTATGGCAAGAATGTAAGAATATTAAACCATGTCTTTGTGAACAAGCCCAAAAATGCTGAAAAACAAGCTAGCAGTTATGTATCTAAATAGAGTTAATTAAAGACTTAATTTATCATTAAATATGCTGCGCCATTCTAATAGTGCTTAAAGTGGACCAAAACTTGTGGATTTTGACTATCCTGGGTTTTGGTCCTTTCCCAGAGGGCCCCGCTGCTTGAAGCACCCCAGATCGCCCAAACTCACTCACCTCTTCCCGGTCCCACGGCGCGTGTATAAGCAGCGGCTCTGACAGCCACATCATCCGCTTCCCTGTAACAGGGAGTGTGCCCGCGCCAGGCATTTGTGAATGGGCACACTCCCTGTTAGAGGGAAGCGAAAGATGCGGCCACCAGAGCCGCTGCTCTTAGACGCGACGTGGGATCGGGAAGAGGTGGACTGGTCTCGGCGTCCTGGGGGGTTTCACACAGCGGGGCACCCCCGATCGGGATGCCCTCAGGAAAAGGACCAAAACCCAGGATTTAAACACTATTGACTATCCTGGGTTTTGATCCACTTTAAAATGCGGTCTCTGCCATTACTTTACAGCTGCTGCGTCATGATTACATATGACGGAGAAAGGCTCATTTCATAAATTATGCTGTTAATTTACCTTTGTTTATGGATTTCTCAAAACTGTGACTTAGTAACAGAATAACTACAGTTTATGAAAAGGGGCTGTCTGGCTTCTACTTTCTGGACATACTGAGTAGTGCAACACAGGAAGTCTGTGGAATCTTTCTACCACTCCCATAAACTGTAATCTGGGTCCAAACTTTCTATAGTTCGCTTCAGGCAAAAGAGAGCCTAGTTCCACTCCTGACAAAAGCTCTTCTGAAATAAAGTCCAGATCAGCAGCTTATGGGGAATACAAACGCATTAAAAGCAAGCCTCTCCTCTTGTTTGGATTCCCCATAGACTGCTTATTTTTATTCAAAAACTCCTAAAAGAAATGATGTACCACAATAAAAATGATTTGCACTTCAACTGTAGAACTGACCATTGCAGTTGCAGGTGATGTTGTAGAGGTAGAGGAAAATCCAAACGGGGGGCTTAATTTAAGAAGCGCCAGCTGGCATCTTAACATAACACTAGTGCCGCAAAGGTTGCAGCACTGGTCGCATATGACACCTGGCGCAAGATTCCATAGAGCACAATGGGCAGAACTGGATTGAAGTGTTTTATGCTTATAATTAATATTACATAATTCTATTTGTATAGAACTTGCATTGTGACTTGTCAGTAATGGAAACGCAGGATCTAGATGTCACAAAATATATTTTTTTGGGGTGATTAAAATTGATTTTAATGGCTTATTTTGCTTAACAATGTGTAATTTAGGCAACAACAACGCAGCCTAAATGCACTGTAAAGTTTGTCCCGTTTGTGATTTCTTGTAACTGTAATGACATGCTGACTAGCACCGGAAAAATACAGTGCCTAAGAGTTCAAGGAGGAAAAAATTCATAAACATGCTGTGGAACGCCATAGTGCTGACATAGGCCGCCTAAAACCTAGTGCAACAATAAACAAAATATTAGTATTCTGTGCAAGACTGCTAGCACCAATGTAGTACACAGCATAGCACCACACAAGACAGAAATGTTGGCGCTCCAAAACTGGCACTATAGGCACTAGAAAGATTCTAAATGACGCACATCATAAATAAGCACCCTAATTTCATAACCCCCCATAAAGCTGATACTGCCCAGCCTGTTGCTTCATCAAACTGCTTTAACGTAACTGTAGAAAAAACAGGTGAACTTGAAATGAGATGCTTTTTTTGGGGCTAGGCAATTCCCAAGTCTTTCTTTAGAGCTGGCTTCTTGGAGTCCCCATTCCCGACTATACCAACTTTCTATGCACTTCCGAAAGTGCACAAGTCGATCACGTCACCTCCAGGTTGACCTATTGTGTCGGGCGTGGGGGCCCTAACTGAAAGGGCCAGCCGTTACGTGGACCACCATCTTCAACCCCTCGTGATGAGTCTACCATCTTACGTTAAGGACACAGGACACATCCTGAGGATCCTGGACGAATTATGGGTAAATCCTGAGGCGACCCTGGTGACCTTGGACGTGGAGGCCCTCTACTCCAGCATCCCCCCACAAAAAGGATCTAAAAGCTGTAGAGAGTTTTCTAAATGAATTAAAAATAGCGGAACATAACCACAACGTGTTTCTGCTCCGGCTCCTCAATTTTGTCCTCACCCGCAACCTTTTCCTCTTCAAGGGACAACTCTACCACCAGATACAGGGGACAGCGATGGGGACTACTTGTGCCCCATCGTTTGCTAACCTGTATCTGGGGTGGTGGGGGTTGTGGGCAGAGGACGAAATGTCCCAGTACCTGTGCCACGTAACATCATGGCACAGGTACATAGATGACATTATGGTCATCTGGGAGGGGCCAGAGCAGAAACTTGTGGACTTTGTAAACAAACTAAACAGTAACAATGAAAATCTCAAATTTAGCTGCAAGTATGACAGCAACCAGATCACATTCTTAGACATAGAAATCTTTAAAGACCAACAAGGTCACATTACCACTACCTTATTCCGTAAAGAGACCTCTGTCAATATCACCCTACGGGCCACTAGCTCTAGCCCTTCTCATCTCTTAAAAAGCATCCCCTATGGAGAATTCATCAGAGCAAAACGTAATTGCACTACTGAAGAATCATTTCATCGGGAGGCAAGAAATATACGTTCCAGACTTCAGGCCAGAGGCTATAAAAAATCGGTCTTACGAACAGCCTACAACAAGGCAAAGAATTCTAATTGCCAGGAACTACTATAAAGACCTAAATTGAAATAATAATTAAAAGGTCCTGCACTCATATTAACATATACGGAATCACATAAACAAATACGCCAGATTTTAAAAGCTCACTGGCCTGTACTGCTAAATGATCAGCATCTCAAAACGATTCTCCTCAAAGAACCCAAAATTATCTTTAGGAGACCTAAGAATTTGCGGGACAGGTTGGTTCACAGCCACCATGACGCAAATAAAAAAGAGGAATGTTGTAAAACTAAGAGAACGTATAGATGTGGTGGCTGAAGTATGTGTAAGTACATTAAAAGTGGGCCCCTCAGTGGAACTCAAAGGAACAAAAAGGAGCGTTTTAAACACAACACTACATAAACTGTCAGACACCAAATGTAATCTATCTATTGACATGCACATGTGGTAGATACTATGTAGGTAAGACCAATCGGGCACTTAAAAAACGCATCTATGAACATCAGTATAGCATCAAGGTGGGCAATCAAAAACTGCCGGTGGGCCGCCATTTTTTGTGGCACCACAACCAGGACCCCAATAAGGGCTTGGATAGAATCCATAATCCACCAAGGGGTGGCAATATAGAAAAGATGACTTTACAACTCGAAACACGGTGGATATATCGCCTGGGGGCATCCCGCTTCCCAGGGGTCAACGAGACTCTGGGCTTGCATCATACTTGGAATGAATAAATTAGGAATAAGATATGTTCAAGAGTGAAAAATGACTTTTCATTACAAACAATATATTATGTAAACAATGGGAGATATGATGGAGTGTTGGAATAGAAAAAATCCTTAACGAGGTGATAGAGACCCAAATTTTTTTTTTTTCCCTCATAAGTGTCAACTGCAACAAACAAGCAGCAAGAAACAAGTAGTGTACAACAGAATAGAATCCGCACAATTATAACTCATATCAGCACAACAGTAGTAAAATGACCCCAAAAAACCCATTAAATATCCAGCTAAAAAACAAGGTTCTAGGAAAAGATATATCATTTAATATTTGATGCCACCTGCAGTTCCGAACCGGCATATGGCCACATTTCCCCATACATTCTTTAGATGCATTTAAAAATAACAGAATACGCTAGTTTTTTATAGCAATAAAGCAACACAAATCCTTTTGCATTACCATCATAAGGGACCTTCCTTATGATTAGATGTCCCTTTGCCTTTTGTATATATTTATATAGTCTTATTCATTATTAATTATTTTAGTGAGCAGAGTATGATCTGCGCAATACATGCAAATCTATGAGGCATAGTACTCTAATGACCAAAAGGGGCCATGTTAAGAAACATGCCAGCAGGAGTCCATACATGCGGACTCCAAAAAAATGGCGCCGCCTTACTTAATTTCATTTCATTCATAGTGAAAATACTAGCTTTTACTACATATCAGATTGCAACAACAAGTTTAATGCCCTATTACAACTACCCTTACGGTGAGTCAGAGTGAAGCGCAAGCGGCGCTGAGCATAAAAAGCATAGGTTTCTAATGGCACAAAAGAAAGGGTCCTCAGTAAAATGGCAGCTGAAGCCCGCGGACTCCAACAAAATGGTGATTACATGCACCACATATTTAGCCGGTTATCGGACCAGTGACGCGTAACGTCACTTCCGGCAGCAGCCCGGGGAGACGTTTTTTGCGCTCCACTCAGTGGAGAGCAATATAAAGCGTCACTAGCGTGGTGAGAGGTGATCTGCCCGGCACAGCACGCGCATCTTTATCCCCGCAGACATGAGCATTTGAAAGGACGAATCTCCGCAGGGTTTGCCCTGCGCAACGCATACTTTTCGGCACCCTCTTCTGAATAAGGGGATGAACAGCATACACAGTCCTTGGAGCAGGAATCCTTAATCCTCATCACCACGGTTGCAGCACTGGCACGAAGGTAGTGATATCTCTTAATCCTCAGAGCTTATCATGTTGAGCATATAATAGCTATTGTGCGGTGGCAAATCTTTAAATCACTTTACACTTTTTAAAAGGCCATACACTCGCAACAGTCCCGGGGAACAAAACAACCATTGTGAGGGCGAGGGCTACTCCGTCTGCTCGCCTGAATATCTTTAAGGCAAAAAAACACTAACTTTGGAAATCTGGGCAATTAATGTGACCTACAGTCCAATCTAGTAGCATTATTTGGGTCTGATATAAATGTTATTATCTAGGCAGGAACAAAACCCTGGAGTGTGACAGGCACACCATCATGTCTCCTCTTGGAAAATATATATATATTCTTAAATGACATATGGAAAACATTAATAATCAGTTGTTGGAAAATGTCTTGTGGAATAAGTCTGTTAAGGTACTTAATTCTATTACTGTATATATGTACATATGTATATAGTCAAAATACATAGATATAAATGTGTAGCCATCTAATGTAACCTTTTTCTTATATTTATATACATATAAGGCATTGAAAAAGCCCAAGCGGGAGAAACATGTTTGCCCTAACAACAGAAACAAAAAACACAGAAAATGGAAATGAAGTAATATAATAAGAGTGAATATATTAAGATATATCTATATTCTACAAGTCTAAGGTTATATATTGGAGCATGTACAGTTATCAATTGTCTTTTGTATAACTATGGAGCAATATTTGTTTTTTACTATATTTATGAGATATCAATAAAATTTTTAAATTTTTAGAAAATTGGTTACAGTATGGTCATGTTCCAAAAGCTCTAAAGAAAGACTTGGGAAGTGCCTAGCCCCCCAAAAAAAGCATTTTGTTTAATGAGCTGGAATATGTACCGTCTAGCCAAGTAATAGGTGGGTCCCACCATACAAATAGGGACACCAGTTTTGGTAATTCCCTAATAAGTATCCTAGAACTTGAAATGAGGTTGTAAAATAAATATTTGTGATTTATGGGGTTTGGCTTTAGTTCTCCTTTCATATCTGTGGATAATATAATGACTGAGGCAGAAGGTAGTGAAAGTTCTGCTGTGGATTTCTGTAGCACACCAGCAACAGTAACGGTTTTAACATTTTGCTCAAAAACAGGAACAAAAAAAAAAGTATAAAATATTTTCTGAGCATCAACACATTCATTACCTTGTAATGTTTCACAGTGTTCAGTCGTATCAAACCATTCTCCATTATGGTATTAGTTGTGTCAACATCTGATAGCTCCTTATATGTCTGACCATAATGAAGCTCTGTTTATGAAAAGATGGAGAGACAGTAATTATGGACGTGGCCTATACCATGAACATTACATTTCAAACAAGACAAGCGACTAGGGAGATTCCTATGTGAGGCTAATTATAGTTGACTAAAAGAGACCACAAAGTTCCCTCTTTAACAGTACAAGATAATAAGCCTGGCACAAACAGACCAGGAATAACAGGATTCACCCATGATTCTGAGCAGCGTGCAGGGCCAAGCTAATCATTTATTTTTGATTTTGTGATATCTCAATTGCCCCAAAAGAGGTGGCCGAATATATCTTCTTTACACAGCCATCACTACTTGTGGACGTATGTTTAAGGCTAGTTACCCGCATAAGCACAAGGCTGGAGGTTGATGGCTGTATTGGGGGTGCAAGGCTTGAGAGCACCTTAACAGAGAAGCAAGCCACTTAGAGAGAGACCCATGTTAGGATTATAATAGTGGGCTAAAAGAGATCATATAGCCCTCTATTCAGACCATGATAACTATATAATAAACCACAGTAATGCAAAGCGATTACAGCAAGATCCAAGAGGTATGTTTTAAAAATGCATAACTAGTTGTAAAAACAGCTAAGGCACAAAACATGTTAGCAGGCCAGGACTGTCCCACAGGGTTACCAGGAAAAAAAAACAGTGGCCAAACCTGAACTACGTATAGCTAATTTGTGGCATTCCAAGTGCACACACACAGACAATACATCCTGACATGGGTTTATGTGCCCTTAATGTAAACCAGTAATACTTGCATCTAAATGTGGGGTGGTCCCCCAGAGTGAGCGCTACTGGTGTGTCACAAGGTTCCCAGTCTGACACTGCATGTTACCATATTTCATATTCGGCACCAAATAGTCTGTTCCAACATTTTTAATAAGTACCTAAACAAATATCGCTAATAGGAAGGCCACAGCTATATCCATTTTTTAGCAGGAATGTTTGAAGAATCTTTTCCTTGACTTGCCCAATGGTATCACAATCCAGAACGCTAACTTTGATGCACTGGCATGCATCAGGAGTGTTTGTATATTCTGATGTTGGCAATTCCACATTGATCTCCTACACAATTGAAAAAGAAGTAGAACATGTAAACTATGCAACATTGGAAACTCTGCATCACTAAGGGCCTGATTTATCAAGCACTTCTGCCCGACAGTACCACATCAGTGCAAATTAGAGGAGTAAAAAATATAATAAAATCATTTTTTTCACATGTTGCTGCACTATAAGTACATTTACTAAAACATTAGCAGTGCAGCAACATGCTGAAAAATGTATAAATCATATTTTGCACTACTCTAATTTGCACTGAATTTGAACTGTCTGGCAGAAGTGCTTGATAAATCAGGCCCTAAGTCATTTAAAATGCCGTGCTTGTGATACAACATTAAAAGAAAACGTAGGGGCATTTATTCTAAGGAGGGAACTTAATTCATACTTTTAAAGTTTCATGTTTTAATATGTAGTGTCTGCTAAAACATCCATTAAAATATTCCAAGAAACATACAAGGGCTTGATTTACCATGTTCAGAGGTTTTCGATAGTGGGCTGCATTTCGCCTGACTGGTGGTTTCTTGGTGCAAACTGGTGAACTGCCACAGCAGATTTGGTTTTGAAAATGAAAGAAATCTTGCTAACAACACACTTTTACACAGGGGCGTACATACCATAGGGATAGTGCAGGCACATGCCCCCGGGCCTGTGGAACAAGGGGGCCTGGCACAAGCTGTCTGCACCACCTCTCTAGTATGTACTTGTCCGGCGCATACTTACCTAGCCATGCCACCTCCTTCCCGCTGTTTGCACTCACTGCTCCGGCTGCGGCTTCACGGCTCCATTTTCACTGCTAAAGTGCCGCAGGTCACCACCGCTCATGCACCTCAGGCCTCGACCGTGTGTGCCTCCAGTGTCCATCACGTGTGTTCCTGCACGTCTCCATTGCTGTTGCGAGCCTCCCATGCCTCTCTCTCGTTGCCGGGAGATGCGGACTCCACTGGTGAAAGTTCGGGGGGAGATGGTGGTGGGTGTGTGCGTGCTGATGGGGGCCCTGCTATGGTGCTCCATCAGGGCTATGTACGCCCCTGCTCTTACACATTTTTTCAGCATGGTATAGGTCTCAGGATAAGTGTGTGGTGTCTCAGGAGTGTCTTGGTTGTTTAGAAAGCCTTATGTAAAGAGTTTAGCAGAAACGTGAGACGTAATGCGTTTTTTAAAGTCTGACATTCAAGCTCAAAATATCTGGTATCAATGCGAAATTCAGATAAAGAGACAATCATAGAAGAACTACCATTGCATTCACCGATCTACACTCAACTAGTGGTAAGTACAGCTAATATGGGCATAGTTTGGTGAACATGACACATTCTGTTTGGTGAATGCTGCAGATGCAGTGAAAATCCCTATTATTCAGGCCGTTAGTAAATCAGGCCTTAAATGTGAAACAAAAAATCCAAAATATAAAATATTTACAAAAGGCAAATGTGTGATTCAGCCTTATATGCCGTATTTTTGGCTCTATAAGACACACACTGCACATTATCCATTATGGGGTTCGGGAGGGGGGATTCTTAACACTGCCTGTTATGGGGTTTGTGGGGGGGAGGGGTTCTGCACACTGCCTGTTATGGGGTGAATAGGGACACTCGGAACATTGCCTGTAATTAGGTGATGGGGGGGTTCTGCACACTGCCTGTTATGGGTGAATCAGGGGGATTGTGCATGTTGCCTGTTATGGGGTGATGCAGGTGGGGGATTCTGCACATTGTCTGTTATGAGTCAATTTGGGAGGGGGGGTGGGATTCTGCACACAGCCTGTTATGGACTTCGGGGGTATTTTGCACACAGCCTGTTATGGGGTTCTGGTGGTGGGGTTTCTGCCATACTGCCTGCTATTATGGTTCTGAGGGGGGAGGATTATGCAAAACCCTAAACCCTAGGTGTATCTTATAGTGCAAAAATACAGTAGTCTTTATGCCCTTGGATAACAAGTTTAATTTGTAGTTACAGTGGCAGTAATTCCAGTAAAATTGCCTCACTAAATGTAGTTTATAAAATGCACCTAAATAATCAATAATACACAGAAAACAAGTACTTACGATATTATTAAAGTCTGTCACTTTCCACAACAGCCAGTCCTCATTTAAGGTGTAAAGAGCTTTAGAGGTTATTGCATCTATTGGACCTTTATGTATCCTTTGATCCAAAGTATGAACAAGGCTGTACAAAGGTTCTCCCACAGACTCCTGGTGAAAAGTAACACAACATAAGTAGAACCCTTTTCTCTGTCTGGTTCGAGGGAGCTACAAAAAAGGAAAAGTGTAGACTCCATAGAACAATAAAGACAGCAGAAAGAATAATTGGAGCCCCTTTACCATCCCTACAGGAACTGCACAACCGCAGAATCAAGATTCGGGCAGATAAGATCCTTCGGGATCCCTCCCACCCTGGACACACCCTATTCCAGCACTTACCATCAGGGCGGCGTCTCGCGGTACCAGCCTGCAGGACTTCTAGGTCTAGGAAGGGTTTCTTTCCCTTGGCTGTCCGCATACTAAACAATAGCCAGGCTTCATAGGCCCAGGCTCAAGCCGGTATCACTTGCAATTTAGAAGAGTATCTGTGCCTGCACCTCTGTTTCTAGGTTCCCCTTCCTATGTTACTGTAACTTTAGTTAACTGTGTTTTTTTTGTTTTTTTTTTTTGTTATTTATTCATTTATTTATTTATTTAACTTCTTTGCACTGTGTATATGCCAAAAAGAATTCCTTGTTCATCTCACGATGTACTTGGCGAACAATAAATTGAATTGAATTGAATTGAATTATATGTAAAAAAAAAGGGGTCTATGCTTTATAAATGCTGAATAAAGTCAATGGCATAGTGTTACTGAGAAATTAAAAAGGGGGACTCCATATATAAAATTTTTGTATTTAACAGACTTGCACAAAACCACAGGGGGAGGGAATCGATCGGGGGGATCGAGCTGGGTTTTGGTCCATTTTAAGTGGGGTTGCAAGGGATGCAACCGCCCATGGGTCGGTCCCATCATTGTTGCTTCTCCACCTTATGTATTAATTTTTATGCTAACTTGCCATCATTTTAGAGAAAGGAAGAACCATTTTCTCTGCTGTTTCAGTCATTAGTTGTCTGGCTGCATCCAATTGAGTTAAAAGACAGAAGAAAATTTACTGTATGAGCCGTGAAAGGGCACCATTTAAAGTTTGCACCAGAGCCCCATCACATTTAGTTACACCACTGAATGTGTTCATATTATACAGTCAGGAATACCACAACATACAAAATTACATAAAAGGGATCCGCATAGCCAACTGTAGACCAATTTGGGTTGATTCAAAGAAACATGTAACAGCTTGGATTTGGGTGACGATCATCCTATTTTTCACGTCCGCTCGTGCGTTCGTATGAACTTGCGAGTGATTCAATAAGCAAATACGTTTCTATCCTAAAATATACGTCCGTTCGTATGGCAGTTCGGGAATCAGACCTATGTCAGTTTCCATCCTGATTTTTCCGTTTCATTTCTCAGGTTGCAACATTGGTTTTGCCCTTTTTCCTTTTTTGTCTGGACGTAAATCCTTCTGATCTTGCGGCTCCGCACTACAAACTTACCTCATTAAAGTGCATTCTAAATATTTGGTCTTTTATTTTTCTTTATTTCATTCATTTTGTAGTAACCAACCATTAATGAATGCATTTGCATAAGTAAATCTTACTTTGTTTAATTTTTAGTTAACTTGCATTTTTTACTTGTGGATTTAATTTTAATATTTATGCTTCAAATGGTACAACTTTAAATTTTTAGTGTGGTTACCCACACCCTCTACATACAGATTGCTCACAAATATTAAAAAACACCCAGCAACTTCTGCATGTTATGAGCCTAGAAACAGCCAAGATGGCGGCTCAGGTATTATCGGGCAGCCTGCAAACAGAAAGGGCCTTGTGACTGTGTTGCTCTGGATTCTTTGATTTCTGACCTTTCCATGCCCCCAGCTCTGCTGTGTCTGTGCAAAATACAGCAGTAACCCACATCCTGCACTTTATCCCGCTCTCCTCTCCTCAGTAAGTGTGATGCATCTGACCAAAGATGTGCTTAAATAATTAAACAAAGCAAAGGTAAACAACTACACCAATAAATGCAATCTAAAAATATTATTCTAGTACCTCAATTTTAAAATAAATAACAAAGGACATAAGTTTCTTTAATTAACGCAAATATATTGCAAAATAAAGGTTTACATGCAAAGGACTAATTAAGGTCCACATTAAAATGCTTTTAGAAGGCATACATGAATCAGGTATGCATTGCCATACAATTTATGGCCTCGGCCATGCTGATACATGCAGTTCATTGGAGCACAAGACGCGCAGACTCCTCCACATAGCCAAAAAACCTGTTCACGAACAGCAATCCGGCTGCTAAAAGGTGTCGGCTGTGGCTTTCTTTTAAAACGCGTTTAGAGGTTTCTCTGAATCACACCTAAACACATCCAATTAACCTAAGTTTTACGTTTTGATCGTAAGTTTTAGGATTTGATCCTAAGTTTTACGTTTTGATCGTAAGTTTTAGGATTTGATCCTAAGTTTTACGTTTTGATCCTAAAATTTAGGAACGAACTTCCGCTGATCGTAAGAGCATATACGCATTCGTACGTAGGCTCGTGCGAGTCGTAAATGGCCAAAAAAACAGGAAAAAATGACTAACACCCACCCAAACTTACGATTCTCGATACGAAATCAATTAACTTTTGCTCTTTGAATCGAGGGGATTGTGTAGGGATACACTTGGCAATTTTTTAAATAAAGCTATAATCTCAAGAGATCTCGGGATCTCTAAGACATGCTATCTCAGCTATAATCTCAGCAAACAGGAAAAATAGTGAAACCAAGAAAGAAAGAAAAGAAAAGGATCTCCATCCCCATGGGTAAAATTATACGAATATATATCTTATATATAAGAGCAAACTGTTACAGTTACAACCCAGAGCTTCTCAAACATGACCACTGAGTTATTGAGAACATCGGTCTTTCAAACAAAATATATTATTAAGTGTATGATCTGTGAAGGGGCCCTATTAAATGTCTGCAATGGGGCCCAGGTGATTTTACGCATTTTATTTTGTGACACATTTGTCATAACTACTCTGTAAAGTGCAATGGAAAATGATGGTGCTTTAAAATGGTAATAATAATAATAATAATAATAAAATACATGTTGTAATAAAGCAGTCTCTTACCCTTAGGAAGCCATACAGACAAGTAGCCATCCAGTTAGTCAATAGCTTTTCCACAACTGTCTCTGTCCGTCTTAGCATCAGCTTTGGGTTTTTGCTACTGTGTTGCTCTATTAGGTCCTTAATTAAAGTCTCAAGCAACCCAGTGAAATAGAGTAAATTACTCTGAAAGATGATAGTCAGGAAGGATGCAAACAAACACCTAGAAAATGCAGTATCAAATGTTTAATTAAAATGACCTATTCACATTACAGTTTGTTTAACAAAATGTGCATCTGGTTCTCCATATCTAGTTCTCTTATCATTTCCCTGTTCAAGTGACAGTCCACATATATTCCAGCACAGTTCAGACAACAGGTGTCATTAAGCATACATGCATGTAAGATTTATATATATATATATATATATATATATATATATATATATATATATACATATTATACTATGTGTTTTGAGCGCCCATAGTAGTGAGTGTTTGTTCTGTGTTACGCCATTTCCCTGAAAATAAGACCTACCCTGAAAAATACCATTTTGTGAGTACTCACCTGTAAAATGGTTATTACGAGTATGTCACACACCCCGCTTCCAACATTCATGACACTTGGGTAACCAGCCTGTAGAGGGCGATCTTGCAGAGATTACATGAGAAAAAGGAGCCCCTTCTGGTCCATAAATACCCGGGACCTCCCACTATTCCTCAGTCTTTTAAAAAAGCAGTGAAGAACCAGGAAGAGCAAATGATATAGTGAAAAATAATAAGAAACACCGTATAAAGGATTCCAGAACAAAAAAGGGCGGGGGAAGCGGGGTGTGTGACATACTCGTAATACCCATTTTACAGGTGAATACTCACAAAATGGTATTATTCCTAGTATGTCCCACACCCCGCTTCCAACATTCATGACACTTGGGACATCCAATAGCAGTGTCTATAATGGGCGGGATCCCACAAAGAAAATAAGGCATAACTTAAATTACTGCAGCTTGCAGAACCTTGCGACCAAAAGCAGCATCCGCTGAGGCCAGCACATCAGCCTACTAATACTAACAACCAAGAAACAATGGTTCACCATATAAAGGATCCGGAATAGCAAAAAAGGGTGGGTGAAGCAGAGTGTATGTCACACTTATAATATCCGTTTTAAAGTGTACTCACAAAACGGTATTATTCCAAGTGTGACAAACACTCCGCTTCAACTCTTCATGACATTTGGGACATCCAATAGCAGTGTCCATCATGGGTGGGAACCATAAACCGTAAAGAATGCACCAACTTAAACCACTGCAGCTTGCAGAACCCTGCGTCCAAAAACGGTATCCGCTGAAGCCCGCACATCAACCTTGTAAAACTTGGAAAAAGTATGAACCGAAGACCAAGTAGCAGCCTTGCAAACTTGTTCAACAGAAGCCTGGTGCTGAAAAGCCCAGGACGCACCAACAGCACAAGTAGAATGAGCAGTAACACGAAAAGGGGGAACCTTCCCCTTAGCAGAATAGGCCCCAACAATGGCCTGACGAATCCATTTACTAATGGAAGATTTGGCGGGTGCCAAACCCTTCCTAGGCCCAGAAGGCACAACAAAAAAGGCATCTGTCTTACGGAAAGCAGAAGTAGTAACCAAATAATATTAAACACAATGAACAACATCCAAAAAATGTAAAACCCTTTCCTTGTTATTACTAGGATTAGGGCACAATGAAGGAAGAACTGTACCCTGATTTAAGTGGAAGGCAGACACCACTTTAGGAAGAAAACCTGGTTTAAAACGGAAAACCACCTTATCCTGATGCCTCTCATAGTAAGGAGCCTGTATTGACAGGGCTGCCAATTCAGAAACCCGACGGACAGAGGTAATAGCAACCAAAAAGGCAACTTTCTGAGTGAGAATATGAAGAGAGCTGCCTGCATAGCAGAGAGCACCAGATTAAGAGCCCAAACTTTCTAGGAGGCCGCACATGCGTGACCCCCTGGAAAAAAAGTCTTAACAAAAGGATGAAGAGCAAATGACCTTTGAAAGAAAATAGCCAAAGCAGAAACCTGCCCTTTCAAAGTACTAATCTGGAAGCCCAAATCCAGACCCCGTTGCAGAAACTCCAAAATCCTAGGGATAGAAAATACCTTGCAAGGCAGGGACCTAGACTCACACCAGTCAATATAGGACCTCCAAGTCCTGTAATAAACCACAGAGGAAGACTTCTTTCTAGCTCTAACAAGAGTCAGAATGACAGCATCAGAAAGGCCTTCCTCCTTCAAGATGGAGATTTCAGCAGCCACGCCGTCAAAGCCAGCGTTGGTAAATTGGGGTAACAAAGTTGACCCTGAGTTAAGAGATCTGGAAGAAGAGGCAGAGGCAACAGATCCTCTGCCAGCCTTGTGACCTCTGCGAACCACAGGCGTCTTGGCCACTTTGGAGCCACCAGAATTGCTGGTGCCCCTTCCAGGACCAACTTGCGCACCACCTTGCTTATCATGCAGAATGGGGGAAAAAGATACAGGAACCCCAGATCCTTCCAGGCAAGAGACATGGCATCCACTGCCACTGCCAGAGGATCCTGGGATAGAGACACAAAGGCTGGAAGCTTGTGGTTGTGGCGAGACGCAAACAGGTCCAACCGCGGAGTACCCCACTTGTGACAAAGGAACTGAAAGACCTCGGGGTTGAGAGACCATTCTCCCTGGCGAGCGCATGCTCTGCTCAGGGAGTCTGCCTCCACATTCTCTATCCCCAGAATGTAAACTGCTGATATGCAGGGAACATTGATCTCTGCCCACTGAAGGATCAGAGACACTTCCCGGAGGGCACCCCAACTGCGAGTCCCTCCCTGGTGATTGATGTATGCAACTGCTGTTCGGTTGTCTGACCGAATCTGAACCGGCAAACCCCGCAAGAGATGAGTCAGTCGGAGCAGCAAAAGACGAATGGCCCAAAGTTCCAATAAATTGATTGGGGAGTGAGCCTCCAGAGGCCCCCACAACCCCTGAAACCGGTGTCTCCTCCAGATGCCCCCCCAGCCGTAAGGCTGGCATCTGTGGTGACCAACTCCCAACAAGGGGTCAGAAATGATTTGCCGTCCCTGAGATTGCTCGAAATCAGGACGAGGGGAGACAACAGACAAGTCTGATTCAAAGACAACGGGTGCTTGTCCCACTTTGCCAGGGGAAAGAGCTGAAGCGTCCTCATGTGGAACTGAGCATCAACCCCATTAATCTCATCCCCAAGCGGATAGGCTGATGAGGATTGGACAGGAACAGATGAAATCCTGAATCAGAACAATCTTGGACTGAGGAAGAAATACCCTGGCCTAAAGGGTATCCAGAATCAAACCCAGAAAGGGAATCTCCCTTACGGGACAAAGAGAGGATTTGGCATGGTTTACCACCCAACCAAACCTCTCTAGTGTAGTCACCACTGTTCTGGTGTCCAGTTCCGTCTGATTGAAAGATGACGCTGTGATGAGCAAGTCGTCCAGCAATGGCACGATGCGAATGCCCTGGACCCTGATAATAGCCATTACTCCTGCCAGGACCCTGGTAAACACTCTTGGGGATGGAGTGAGACCAAATGGAAGAGCCGCAAACTGAAAATGGTGGTCTTCTACTGTGAATCTGAGAAACCTTTGGTGAGTGGCAAAAATAGGAATGTGCAGATAAGCATCCTTGATGTCTATGGACGTCATAAAGTCCCCCTGGCGGAGAGCGTCAATCGTTGAACGCAACAACTCCATGCGGAACTTTCGGAAACGAATAAACTGATTGAGTCGTCTCAGATCTAGAATAGGCCGAACAGAGCCGTCCTTTTTTGGGAACCGCAAATAGGTGGGAGTAAAACCCCAGACCTCTTACCGCTGGAGGAACCTGGTGGATAACATCCATGTTTAAAAAGTTTGCCACAGCTGCCCGGAGCCCCTGTGTGATCACCGGATCTGCTGGCATCCGAGACCTGAAAAATCTGGGAGGAGGCCGAACCTCGAATTCCAGCTTGTAACCGGAGGACACAACTTCCAAAATCCATCTGTCTGATACCTCTTGACCCAAGCCTGGAAAAAATAATCGCAGCC
This sequence comes from Gastrophryne carolinensis, assembly GCA_027917425.1. Taxonomy (NCBI): domain Eukaryota; kingdom Metazoa; phylum Chordata; class Amphibia; order Anura; family Microhylidae; genus Gastrophryne; species Gastrophryne carolinensis. Next base: position 179,343,125 of record CM051238.1, on the reverse strand, counting down.
GTCCCCCCACCCGTACGGGTGAGGGCGCCTCCTCATTGCTGGGCAGGCTTGGAAGTGGACTTGAGCTTAGATCCCCAACTTCCTCTGTTCCATGCAGTCCCCCTTGGGGCTGAAAAGGGCCGATCCTCTGCCCGTTCTGGAACCACGAAAGGAAGGGTTAAAGGAAGCCGATCTCCGAAAGGAACGACGTTGCTTCTTACGCTGAGGCAATTTGCCTCCTTTAATGACAGAATCCAACTTCTCACCAAAGAGGCATAATCCCCCAAAGGGAAGTGCTGTAAGCGACTTTTTTGCCACTGTGTCATCCGCCCACTGGCGTAGCCAAATAGACCGCCGAATCGCAACAAGCAAGGCAGAAGTTCTGCTACACAAGACCATGGAGTCATCTAAAGCAGAAAGTACAAAAGACACAAATAAATCACATCGCTTGAGAGCGGAAAACTCATCAGAGGCTGGATCAAGCCCTGAGGTATTCAATATCTCTAATAACAGACCTAATAGTGACTGCCATAAGTGGCGAGGCACCCACAGGCCGCAAGGCCGAGCCAACGCTAGCAAACGCATGGAAAGCCATTTGATCAATATGTTTGTCCTCCCCATCCTTAAGGGAAGTAGATTCCGGAGAATGCAAAACAGAGGAATTGGACAAACTGAGCACAGGTGAATCCACCACAGGGGGGATGACCAACGCTTACAGTGTCTGCAGGAAAGGGATATATATATATATATATATATATATATATATTTTTTTTTTTTTTTTTTTTAAACAAATGCATAGGCCAAAAGATACTCCCTAAATAAAGACCCCCCCCATCACCCCAGCAGGGTCCAGGAGGGCCAAAAGGGGGGAAAACAATAAGCACCCAATAGGCACAAGGAGATTTAAAGGGACGGTGCATCCCATGCCGGGGGACACCAACTCGGATTCCGCCTACCCCTTATTTGAGGCCTCATGGAGGGAGCAAGCTCCCATATACGCCCAAGGGTGTATCTACCTTTGCCCGAGCCCATCAGCCAAGGCTGGGAGGCATAACATAAATATCACAATACAAAAATGTGGCTTCAGGCAGAAATAGAAAAAGGCTGGGCGTAACCCGGCTACCTGCAGGAAGGAGAGTCATCTTCTGAATGCTTTGCCGACTGCAGAGACGAAAAGACTGAGGAATAGTGGGAGGTCCCGGGTATTTATGGACCAGGAGGGGCTCCTTTTTCTCATGTCATCTCTGCAAGATCGCCCTCTACAGGCTGGTTACCCAAGTGTCATGAATGTTGGAAGCAGGGTGTGTGACATACTAGGAATATAAACCCTAGCATGATTCACACACACATATCAGGTAGTCCCCCTGGAGTCACTTCATTTCTGAGCATATAAGAAAGCATTGTGGTTGTTTCTGGTTACCAGCAAATGGTTTCTGCAAACTGCTACACTTGCAATGCAGTGGAACTTGGAAGAGAGCAGTTGGAATGCAACAGTTAACATAGGACCTGTCTTATTTTTGGGGAAACAGGGTATGCACTTTCTGTGTAACTTTGGTATAGGCACATTGTTGGTGCTATGAAGATGCCTGCTGGTGCGTTGCTTTCCGAGAGGGGAAGAGGCAAGAAGGGCTGGTAAAACAGCTGAAGCTAGCAACTTCAGAAATGCCATTTTAATGGCACGGGTCCTGCATCAGATGGAGTGAAAGCAGAGGGTATGAGGGTTAGGGAGTGTCTTAAGGCCAGTACACACATCTTGATTTTAATATGATCAATTTCAGTCTCAGAAATTATTGATTCAAGAGCTAAAGTTTATAAACAAGAGATCAGATCACTATCATTTTTCAATTGACTATTTTTTAGGCCTACTAGACCCCCCCCACGCCCACTCACCTGACTTAGTTGCTCCAGCACTGGGTCATCTGTACCTAAACTGACCATATGGCCCATTTTCAGCAGGACAGTCCCACTTTGAGGCATTTGGTCCCATTGTCCACCCAAAAATTCTGGGGACACCTAAATGTCCCACTTTGCAGACATTATAGAGCAGACTGTCCAAATGCAGGAAGCAAGATGTCTGGGCGGTTTAGAACTGAACAGACTGAAATGCATCGATTAACTGAGAACTGGGTAAATTACCAACATCTTTTATGGCCTGAAGATCCCTGGAGCATGTGAATAGGGGCAAGGCTACACCTACATACACACATGAGTAGCATAGAATACTGTGGAAACGTGTTCCTAAAAAGCTGGTAAATAAGCTACCCCTTAAACCACACCCCACCACATCCATCACCCACAGGTGAGCTGGTTTGTTTTGAGGCCCCCACAAATTGCCAGTTTATCTGTACCCTGTCGAGCCAAAATCTGTTCAGCACATTGCCACAGATAACAGCTCCTATTAGAAGTGGGTCAACAGAATATGCCTTGGCTTCTGGCTGAACAGTTTATGCCTATGGGAATGAGATGGGGAGAATGCCACACTGCCTATGGGAATGAGATGGAGGAGAATGCCACCCTGCCTATGGGGGAAGAGAGGGAAGAATGCCACACTGCCTTTGGGCGAAGGGAGGGAGGAATGCCATGCTGCCTATGGGAATGCAATGGGGAGAATGCCACACTGCCTATGGGGATGGGATGGGGAGAATGCCACACTGACTATAGGGAAATGGAGGGGGGGGTGATGCCACACTGCCTATGGGAATGGGATGGGGAGAATGCCACACTGCCTATGGGAATGAGATGGGGGAAAATGCCACCCTGCCTATGGGGGAAGAGAGGGAAGAATGCCACACTGCCTATGGGTGAAGGGAGGGAGGAATGCCATGCTGCCTATGGGAATGCAATGGGGAGAATGCCACACTGCCTATGGGGATGGGATGGGGAGAATGCCACACTGACTATAGGAAAATGGAGGGGGGGGGTGATGCCACACTGCCTATGGGAATGGGATGGGGAGAATGCCACACTGCCTATGGGAATGAGATGGGGGAAAATGCCACCCTGTCTATGGGGGAAGAGAGGGAGGAATGCCACACTGCCTATGTGCGAAGGGAGGGAGGAATGCCATGCTGCCTATGGGAATGCAATGGGGAGAATTGGTTCCTGTGGGCACATTTAGAACATTTTCTTATTTTCCTCCTTCAAATTGTAGATGCATTTTATGGGCAGGTGAGTCTTCAAAGTTCAAGTTCAAACAAGGGATAGGGTTGAGGAAAGTTATTTTAATTATACACATATAATAGATAATAGTAACAATTAATATTGTTTTCTTCTACATTTCTAAATCCTTTCTAAAGCTGTTGATGCTGCAACAAGCTTCTGTGGGAGGCTATTCCACAGATTTATAGTTCTCACTGTAAAGAGGGATAGCAACCACGGAAGATTTTGTTCATAGAGAGGGGAAATAGCTTTTTCCCATATTTATTGGCCATTTACTGTATATATTTATTATGACTAAGATCCTTCATTCCCATTATCAGTTTGGTGGCTGTCCTCTGCAGCCTTTCCAAAAACAGGGCATCCTTTCTATGAACTGGTGCCCAGAACTGGACGGCTTGGAAGCAGGGACCATTCAGAGTAGGTATCATTAACCACAACTTTCTGCACACAGTTTTTCAAGAAGTTTTCAATCCGGTTACAAAATGTATAACTGTGAGTCTTTAAAGATCAAGTACAGGGGCGAGAAAATAACTGAGCCAAGTTCCCTTGCTTAAAGTCCATCTGATCTTGGAGATTTGCCCAGAAAGAGAGTGTGTGATAGGAAAAAGTCTTAGATCTGTCTGCACTCAAGTCAATACTATTGGGGTCTGTTGCTGCTGCTGCTGTTTTTATTATTTGGGGTCTTGGGGAATTTACATGTATTTTGCTTATATTTAATGGGTATGGTGGGGACTCACTTGCCTATTTAGGAATTCATGTTCTGGGGAGATCTCCTCAAGTGCAGTTATGGATGTCACTACATTAAACAGGACCTCCAGTCATAGCTGATGGGAGGTCCTCTAACTATGGTAGCATGGGACATCCTGATTTAGGATTCCCCCATATTGTAAAGGCAAAGGAGGTGCACTCAAAATTGTATTTACTAAACCCAGAAGTGAGTCAATGAGATTACAGGAAATACATTTTAAACCACAGACAGAAGCTGCTCATAAGACGGAAGGAAATTGCATAAAAAATCAGGATGAAGAAGTTGAGAAAGGGCCTTGATAGTTCTAAAAGCTCCCACACTTTCTGTAGAACGATGTCAATGTAAATCCAGTGGGGATACATCTTATTAGGATTGCCAAACTACATATAAATAGATAGATACAATTTATTGACATTTATATTACATATTTTGTGTTTAGTAGATGTTTGTTGAGTTTAGCAGAGAGCAAACCCTGCATTAATTAAAGGGATTGCCCCAGCAAAAAAACAGCTCCCTTCCAGCAGAAGTAGTTGAAAAGTCGACAGTAAGTGAATTTAAACATGCCTGGGATAAGTACACATCTATCCTAAGATAAAAAATACATACAGTAGTGTAGACTAGATGGACAATAGGGTCTCCTTCTGCCTTCAACCTTCTATGTTTCTATGTATACTAACTCCTTTATTCAGACCCCATTTCCTTAGTATAGGAAGCTCTCAGCTGGCTTGTTAGGCCTCTCTTTTTCACATTTTCCCCCATCTCTTCCAACTCTTAGCACATTTTTCTATGTTTCTTTTTGTTTCTTTCCTCTTCTTCTTTAATGCCTCCTCCATCCCTTTTATCTTGCATACATTTTGCTCCATTTCTGCATTCCCCTTTTCGCAATAAACCTTTCCCTCTCTCTTTTCCACACTCTATCCATCCTTCTTTCCCTCGTTGGGTCTTTCACCTTCACTCAGCATCATCCCCTCCATTGCAATAAATCGACTGGGCATGCTGCAGGGGCGTAAACTAGACACAACCACACCAATATCTTGGATCAGAGAGAATTGATGGGGAACTCGAAGGTTGATTGGAGGACCAGGTCAGCAGGGTGGAGACTGAAAGCTGAATGAGAAAGTAACTTACTCACTAAGTAGACCGGTATAGCAGGAAAGGAGAGCGCTGGAGGGACTCAATGTAAAGTAAGCTACTGATTTGTTTTTAAACTTTTGACTTGCTAATCATTTTAAAGTGGACCAACACCCAGGATTTTCACTATCCTGGGTGTTGGTCCACTTCCGCGGGGCACCCCAATGGGGGGTCCCGCTGTGTGAAACCCCCCAGAAAGCCCCACAAACTCACCTGACCCCGCTCCCACGTGACTCGCTCCACCAATCACCGCCGACGGACAAGCGAGGTCCGTCGACGGACAAGGTGAGAGCTCCTGCCGCCGCGCCGGCCATTTACAAACCGCTGGCGCGGGTGCGCGCCCTGCTAGAGGGATGCGAGAGAGGCGGCGGCGGCCCGAGCATGCGCCGTTGGAACGAGGAACAGGTAGGATTTGCAGGTGTCCTGGGGGGTTTCACACAGCGGGGTACCCCCGATCGGGGTGCCCCGCAGGCAGGGAGCTGATCGGCCCGGGAATCTATAAAGATCAGCATCGGGTGTTGGTCCACTTTAAGTGTAGAGTAATTATCTATTTTTTTGTGTGTCTATGGTTGTACAATTAGGAATTAGTATAATTAAGGTAACTAATCTACAATTAAAATGATAAGATTTAATTTTAAAGTAAGCAATACTTTTTGATCTTTAATTTAGGAAGTCTACTTCTAAAAATGAAAGCATGTTACACATATAGCTGGCCTTGGACCATCATCACTTATTTTCTTCCAGCATTCTTAAAGTGGACCTACAGTTTACAGTAAATCAATATTAACTCCTACCAACCTTCCCCCCAATAACCCTTAGAGATTTTGTTACCCACTGTTGCCTGGACTTTTTCAGCATGTTTAACTGAAATTTTCAGGAAAATGATATATTGCTTTTTTCAGCAGAGCTTGGGCTTTAACATAAAAAGTCCTGTTTGTATTTTTAAGTGCTTTCTCAATATCTTTGGGTGAGAGATGTGAAAAATAATTATATTTTTTAAATGTGTAGCTTATTTTTTAATTAAAAACATCTATGCATTGATAGATACCAGTTCCTGCCCAGGAGACACCCAAGTAGCTGTTTGCCATGACAATGCCATTCGGGAAATGGCTCTGATAGGTTTCAATGGGGAGCAGCCATCCTGGGTTTTGTCCTGCTTTAGGTAACCTTATACAACTTTTTATTTTTATACCACTTTTAACTTGTGTGGAACATTTTTCAGCATTCCACTTGCTAGTTTTTCCTCTCTCGTTGTCTCTGAACAAATGTCAAATGCCAATGCCAAATGTCACTTATGTCACAGTTCATCACCTGTCCTTGATCGAGAAATCCTTCTGCTTTTCAAGTGTGTGGATGAGCAGGACCAGAAAGCCTTGATTATTAAATAATTCTTGCAAGTTAGTTAAATCACTGTCATTATCATCTGTTGCCTTTCTGCCACTTTTCTGAAATGGCTGTTGGAAAAAACACATAAATCCAAAATTAACATCACACCATGCTGCAAGCATACAGTATAATACAGTCGACAGTGACTGTGCTACTCAAACAACAAAGAATGATCTGTACACACATAGTGGTTATAGACAATACAGCGGCTTGTGACACTGTGTCTTGCTAACTCACGACCTGGAAATAAAATGGATTATCTGAGGGTTTGCATCAAGTTATTTAAAGAACATTCCTACAACTTGTTTATTTTGTTATTGTGAAGAAAACAACATATCTGACAAAATATTAAAAAAACTTCAGCATGCATAACCATTCCACAGCCCTAAATTCCGTACTTTGTAGAGCCAGAGTTTTGGTGTGCGGCTCCCTCTTGTAAGGTTTTGTTGTGGTACCATGTTCTATCCATTTGATGTTAAAACCCCAAAAGTTTGTCCCTGGCTTGGATGTCTCCTTGGTCTTCATGGCGTTCTGTTAGTAGTGCCCTTGGCCTAACTATGTTGCAGCCTCTGGGGCCTTTCAGATATGGTTTGTGTATATACTGACAGACCTTGTGACACTTTATTTTACTAAGTATGTGACTTATCGGTTGCACAGAACATTTTAGGGGCTTCATAGCAAAGGGCTGAATACATAAGAACATGACAATTTGCAGTTTTTTTATTTCCAAAAAATGTTTTTAAGACTGCACTGACATCAAGAATCCATTATGACTGCCCCCGTACTAAATAAACAGGTTCAGTTTCAGGTAAAAAATAGAAGTTTGTTTTACTTTTTTTGTTTTTGCTTTTGTGCATTAAAGTCTTAAATATTTATGTTCTGTATTATTAAAGTTGCCCTCCAGTAAAAAAATAAAGCTTATTTAATGGCCTTTATAGACTGTAATTTAAAGGTTGAATTAATAGTGAATTACAAAGCCTCTACTTACTGAAGGGACATTTTCGCACAGTCGCTCACTTAAGTCCTGTTTGTCTCCATTTGACTAAAAGAACACAGATAACAACACACAATTCAATTTTACATGTCTTACAATATCATATTCTAATATTTATTTCAATTTTAAGGCAAATAAAGTAATGTGACAAATAGCCACCCCATAGAAATTTCTGACATACAGAACACTTCGCGACACCCCTACACTTATCACGGCCTCAGATACCAAACAATAGAACCAGGAGCACCAGTGTAGATCAATATTTGCCAACCAATGGTGGTACTTAAGATCCTATGAGACTGCAGACTGACCTGTTCCACAAATTGATCTGCTGCCATCTATACTATACTGCTCCATAAATACAAAACTTCTCCCAAAGAGGATTGTACTGATCTATTTACATTTTTTGTGTATTTATAAGAGTTGAATGATTTATGTCTCATATTTACCCCCCAGGTGGTATTTGGGAACATGGAAAATGGCATCTAATAAAACAAAAACTGGAGACACCTAGGGGTCGATTCAGAACCTGGTGAGAAAACTTAATCACTTAATTTTTAGGAGAGAAAACTACCATTCATTTTCATTGTCTACTGGTTGTGAATTTTAACGTGGCTCTGAATCAGCCCCAAGGTAGACAATGAAAGAGAATGGTAATTTTCTCTCCGATAAAAGTAGGTTTTCTCACCAGGCTCTGCATCTACCCCTTAGTGTAGATCAGGGGTGGGCAATTATTTTTTCCATGGGGCCACATGAGAAACTAAAAATATTGTGGAGGGCCGCTGAGCTATGGGCGTCTAAGCGACGTCTAAGCTCAGCGGCTCTGAGTGCGCTGGCGGCTGCATCTCGAGCTTCCCTCTAACAGGGAGCACGCCCGCGCTGGCCATTCTCAAATGGCTGACACAGGCACGCGCCCTGCTAGAGGGATAGCGGGCATGCGGCCGCAGCTCGTGCATGCGCCGTTGAACTGGGAAAGAAGGTGAGTTTATGGGCTTTATCAGCCTATAAGATTCCCAGGCTGATAAAGCAGGGTTTTGGTCCACTTCAAACGTTCTGATGTGATAATTTCCCAGCCAATCAGAGAAGCCCTTGGCTTCTGGCAGTCTGGAAGGAGAGCTCATATCAGCTGGGGCAAAGTGTAAGAATGGTGGGCAGCAGGAAGGGGGCATGGTGAGAGCATGGTGGACAGCAGGAAGGGGTCATGGTGAGAGCATGGTGGACAGCAGGAAGGGGGCATGGTGAGAGCATGGTGGACAGCAGGAAGGGGGCATGGTGAGAGCATGGTGGGCAGCAGGAAGGGGGCATGGTGAGAGCATGGTGGGCAGCAGGAAGAGGGCATGGTGAGAGCATGGTGGACAGCAGGAAGGGGGCATGGTGAGAGCATGGTGGACAGCAGGAAGGGGGCATGCTGAGAGCATGGTGGACAGCAGGAAGGGGACATGGTGAGAGCATGGTGGACAGCAGGAAGGGGGCATGGTGAGAGCATGGTGGAAAGCAGGAAGGGGGCATGGTGAGAGCATGGTGGAAAGCAGGAAGGGGACATGGTGAGAGCATGGTGGGCAGCAGGAAGGGGGCATGGTGAGAGCATGGAAGGGGGCATGGTGAGAGCATGTGGACAGCAGGAAGGGGGCATGGTGAGAGCATGTGGACAGCAGGAAGGGGGCATGGGGAGAGCATGTGGACAGCAGGAAGGGGGCATGGTGAGAGCATGTGGACAGCAGGAAGGGGACATGGTGAGAGCATGGTGGACAGCAGGAAGGGGGCATGGTGAGAGCATGGTGGACAGCAGGAAGGGGACATGGTGAGAGCATGGTGGACTTCAGGAAGGGGGCATGGTGAGAGCATGGTGGGCAGCAGGAAGGGGGCATGGTGAGAGCATGTGGACAGCAGGAAGGGGGCATGGTGAGAGCATGTGGACAGCAGGAAGGGGGCATGGTGAGAGCATGTGGACAGCAGGAAGGGGGCATGGTGGGAGCATGTGGACAGCAGGAAGGGGGCATGGTGAGAGCATGGTGGACAGCAGGAAGGGGACATGGTGAGAGCATGGTGGACAGCAGGAAGGGGACATGGTGAGAGCATGTGGACAGCAGGAAGGGGGCATGGTGAGAGCATGGTGGACAGCAGGAAGGGGGCATGGTGAGAGCATGTGGACAGCAGGAAGGGGACATGGTGAGAGCATGGTGGACAGCAGGAAGGGGGCATGGTGAGAGCATGTGGACAGCAAGAAGGGGGCATGGTGAGAGCATGTGGACAGCAGGAAGGGGGCATGGTGAGAGCATGTGGACAGCAGGAAGGGGGCATGGTGAGAGCATGTGGACAGCAGGAAGGGGACATGGTGAGAGCATGGTGGGCAGCAGGAAGGGGGCATGGTGAGAGCATGTGGACAGCAGGAAGGGGGCATGGTGAGAGCATGTGGACAGCAAGAAGGGGGCATGGTGAGAGCATGTGGACAGCAAGAAGGGGACATGGTGAGAGCATGGTGGGCAGGTACATGGTGAAAAAGAGACAGCAGGCAGGAAGGGAAAACACAAGCAAACGACATAATCTTTCTGAGCAGACTTACTGATGCTCTGGAGCTCCTACTCTGTCCTTCCAAAGTCCCCAGGTCTCTATCACCTGCTCATCAGGTCTGGCTTCCTCAGAGGAAGGGAGAATGTGCCAGACCCGACGAGCCGAGCGGCCGATCAGCTGCTGCTTAACCTAAGCCTCTCACACTGTACACAGGCGATCACCTAAGTTAAGCAGCAGGCGATCGGCCACTCAGCTCGTCGAGTCTGGCATGTTTTCCCTTCCTCTGCGTCTCTTACTGGCCAGCTCAGCCCGGGCCGGTAAGAGCCTAGCAAAGGGCCGTATACGGCCCGCGGGCCGTACATTGCCCAGGTCTGGTGTAGATAGTTACAACATCTTTATTTTTATCATTATTTGCCATGGGTTGAACATGACAGCAATTTTATGCAAATATGTATTGCTCACAAAAAAATACATAATTAAAATTGTAATTATCTTTAATGCGTAAATCCATTTTCATTGACTTACCTCACATACCTCAGATCAGGGGTGCCTTCATGTCTGTATGTGTGGGTAGACATGATCTTAGTACGGAGCGCTCCCATTGAGAACTTCCGTGAATGGAGGTGCCCATTGATCTTAACGGGAGCGTACTGTACTGAGGCTACGCCCACACACCATGCAATGTTCTTCACCCCTTTTCAGATCCAATGTCCAATTGGTTATCTCATGAGCTTGGTGGCTAAACCTAACAATGAGATTGTTTTAATGTAAACAAAATAATAATGTGCCCTTATTCCACCTCCACTCAAAAATGAAAGAAATGGAAGAAGTTAGGCCTACAAATAATATCTCTAATTTATGTATTTACCTCTGGGAAGAAAGTTTTTAAAGCAAAATGCTTGTAGTCTAAGAATGGAATAGGGCACAAGGTTTCCTCAGTCACAAGTTCTTTATCCATTTGAAATTCTGCAAAACCTGCAAACACATAACATACTTAAAGGGCAAATAAATAATGGCAGACCACAATGATAGGCTACAGCACTGGAAGCATTAGGTGACTCAGGGAGGCATTGCTACAGAAGGCACGAGTAGCAATCACATTTGGGGCCCAATCATTATTGTTCCTCCAAATTTTTTATAAGGTTTGTGCTTACATGGTATCATGTACAGAAAAAAAATATTATTTGTATTGGTTGTTTCATTGTTTAGCAGTCTAATTCCAATGTATTAAAATGTTATATTCTAGGGGTTCAATGTCTATTGTCAGAATCCTCATGATGCTATTAATCATTACACCTCAGACAGTGCTATGTATTGCGCTGCTAGACAGGCTCAGTCACACTGCTCACTTATCAGCCCAGCCGCCCTGCTGACTTGCACTATGGTCACATTGGGCAATGTGCAGATGGTTATTTCCCTCCTATTTTAGTTACATTTCAGGATTTTTTGCATACTCATATCCTGCTTAGATGTTTGCCAACAGCTATCAGTAACAGAGAATTTTTGTTATAAACATGCACTGATATAAGCCTCACAGACAGCTAGATCAGCAAACTGCTTCGGTCTACTTGCTAAGAGCAATGGTATATCCTGTTCTTGGTTTATATGCACCATGTTTTAATTAGCACTCTTCACCCTGTGCTCTTGAATAGGGCATTCTTTCGTATTTTTTTCACCCCAATATGGCTTGCTATTATAGTACAGCACCCCAAGCCTCAAGCCCATACAGCCATGAAAGATTACAAAATAGGTGTTTGATGCATTGGATGCATTAGCCACCTGCAAGCCTTGTTTTCCCTACCTACACTGTGCTTCTTTGGCAAATCCAGGCCCTACGATTGGCCGGCAACAGTCAGGTGGCCCAAAAAATGACTAAAAATGTAACTTTCGTTGAACAAAAACATGCTGCCAATTCCAAAATGGCTTTTCTCAATGAAAAAAAGGCTAAATGATAAAATCTCGAGCCTTGCTGGTTCAACCCTTATATATTTAAGTGGCTACATGAAACACGCAGAGCAGCAACAGCACCTCAAGGAGCTGAAGAGAAAGAAACACTGCAGATATCCAGCTTGCTTCTCCATTCAGTACTGACAGAAGATTCACAGAGATGTGTCATCTAGGCACCGTCACTAACCATTTTGTCTTTTGCCAAGCTGCTCAGTGTACTCATCCTATAGCATCACTCCAGACCATAAACTAGCTAAACATCTAAAAGTAAATGTAGGCATCCATTTTCCTGTACTCTCTTCTAACAGTTCCCCCTCTCCACAACTGTCTGCCCTTTGGAAACCCATGTATCCATGGAAATATTTTTTATTAGGCATAAACATCTGATCTATATCTGGAGTAGCCCACCAGCACTAAAGTTATGAAGCTCATTGTATCAGATTGTTGCACAACTCGCATGCATGTGATCACTGTGTAAAATGTATTGTCTACATTTTTTTTATCCTGAGAAACACTTACCATCGCGTATTTCTTGTCTAATATCACACTCCAGCAGTTCTAGCTGTTTGTTCAGTTTCTTGCTTAGCTTTTTAGATTTGTACCTGGTTATGACACAAGCAGCTAAACAGGATAGAGCAAAATGGAATACATGTCAGTAAAGTAATTCAGCTATATGCATCAATCCAGTTTAACACCACAGAAGGTAATGGATCATGGAAAGTAAAAGATGAGCTTAAAGTCTCTGTCCAGCCATGAAAACCAGAAAAAGCTATACTTACCTCTTATCCCTCGCAGATCATCTCTCTGCCTCTGGTGCTGTAAAATGTACTGATCGCCAAAATGGAGCACCATGTGGTGCAATGCCAGTCTTTAATCTATGCCTTCTCCGGGGAATGCTACAGATTTCTGTGTGTCTCTGCGAAGAGCAGGCTCAGATTGCTCTGCAAAAAACATCATTTTCTTCATGTAGTTGAACATTTTTGTCCAGCATAAAAGAGGACTAATTTTCTGTTAGATAACTTTGCAGTATACAAAGGAGGAGGAATTGGTTTTTAGACTTCCGGACAACACCTTTACCCAGTCAGCATTGATCAAAGCCTAAATATAGAAAAAGCATTTGAGCCAGCTGGTGGGAAACATTAGCATTAAACACTCTATATTCAGGTCCATGTGCCACAAAACTGCAATCTATCACAAATTATCTTCACAATAAACAAACTTACCAATGACTACAGCAGCAAGGAGAGGTATCACCAGAAAGATATACAAGAACAAAAAATGATCCTCTTTCTCAGTTTCCAGCGTTTGAATAAAGTTTCCCAAAGTGACCTTTAAAAGTAAAAAAGGAAAAGTTCAATTATTAAAGAGGAATTCCACTCAGTCAGACAAATTATGAACAAAACAGTCAGTCACAATATGCTGTTGTAAAATGATGGTCCTGCCATGTGCACCCTTGCATTTATTTCCATATTTGATGCACTCCATCACCCGGTTTGCCTTGGCAGCTTTTGCCTATTATTGGTCACTATGGTTTAGTTTATTGCTATCTAAAACACCTAGGTCCTTGGTCATGGTTGTCTTATTCAATGGTTTCCCCCAAACCCATCCCTTTGCTAAAGAGGAACACTGGCCTCTCTGGAGCTTAAAAGACTCCAGTTGGCCTATTCCCCATCCCTGAGGTTTTTGATTTGGGATGCTTTTCTGTGTGAAATTCCCTGAAACACTTAGTAAACTCACTTTTCCTGGGATCCCACAGTGCATACCCGCTTCCCTCCAGCTGATGCTCATGCCATTACACAGGGGGGAGGTGGGAATAGTGGCCATGCACCTTAGGATCGCTGTGGAGAGGATTTCACACAGAGCGGCATCCCAAATAGGCATACCCTGCCAGAGAGGAAAAAAATCTGGGATTGTGAAAATCACAGGTATCGATTCTCTTTAAGATGCTAAGTAAAGCTTTGTTCATCTTTAAGAAAAGAGAGAAAATTAAAATGATCATGAATTTAAAGCCCCTCCATACCTCTTTTAGTTGTATTTACCCACCATTCTAAAGAGTGATTTCATTCATATCTTGATCCCAGGCCATCATATAAGGGTGTTTTTCTGGCACCCCAACCAACATTCTATAGACTATTGAAATTCCCCCTGGGGATTTAAGACAATAGGGTCGATTTAAACATTTGCACAGCTAAAAATGGTGCTGAACTGCACCAAGGATAAAAATCAAGATACATTTTTCTCTCACTCAAAAACGTGAGAAAAAAAAATCTCAAGGTGCCGAAACAGCCCTAATCTCCTTATCCCTTTGGAGCTGAAGGAACTTAATCCACTGAATCGTCCTAAAAGATTCATCCGGGGAGGATTATATCAAGCCTGAAAGGATTGTATGGAGAGACATTAGGGTTGATTCAGAGCCCCTTTCTCACCTTTTTTTTTGCGTGAAAATTTCCATTCTCGTTCATTTTTTTCCCCTCATCTGAGCCTTTTTTCTGCGAGAACTTTAGTGTGAAATGTTTTCATTTTGCATGATTTTTCATTTGGTAGCAAGACCTCCATAAAAATGATGAGAAAGGGGCTCTGAATCAACCCCATTGTCCCATTGGAAAGAAGTAGGCCTTTCTTGTGAGTCTGTTTATAGTCCACCATTTAAATCCCATGCACAACACCTCATTAAGCTTGGGGTTACCAATGATACATTAAGGGGGTTCCAGGCTTGACATTATTTTTTTTACCTTTAATAATGTCCCATATTCTTAGAGATTCCATCAGTATTGCGGATGGAAAATCTCTATTTTCTTTTGATATTTCTAAAAGGCAATCTAGAGGTGTCGGTAAGAGATGTTGTTGTTCACCCAGAGTAGTTTGCTCTTTGATTTGTATATCTCTGTGAGTTGACTCACTCTTGCTACATAATAGTATTGTCTCAATTTGGACCCCCCCCTGGTTTTTAGGAGCAATCCTCCTGAACCAAGATAGAGGGCTACAAGTCCAACTGTTTGTCTTTTATATTTTGGTAGATTGGGAATTATTGAGCCTATAAAGATCAGCAAAAAGATATCAAAAGATATCTCCACTCCCACTCTTATCAGACCATTTAAAGTTGCTATTATTTTCAAGAAATAGAATTACTCCTGAATCCAGGTCTACGCTCAACGCCATTTCACTTCCTCTAATTTATCTCAGCCCAGAAATACTCAAGAATCCCAGAAATACTCAAGAACTAAGTACTTTGTATATTGGTGGCAAAGATGGGGGGGGGGGGTCCGTGGTGAAGAGGGGAAGGTTGACCGCATAAAGCGAACATTTCTGCTTCCTGCCACAGACCACTGCTTGATATGTCTTCTCTCCTCTAAAAGTATTTGCCAATGCTTCAATCATGAGAGAAAGAGGCCTGGAGAGAGGGGAAACTCCTGTCTAGTACCTCTGTGAATATCCAAGGGGTCTGAGTGAAATCCACCAATGACCACTTCTGCCCTCAGGGTTGAGTATATGCCTCTTTTTAACCAGGTGACTAATTCAATAAATTGCCCTCTTACACCTTTTTTGTTGCTTTATGTACTAGCCAATTTATGGCAGTAAATGTATCCTGTGCTAGTTTAGCCTTGAAATATTGATAAAGTTCTTGTTGGATCTCTTCCCTAACGCTATCTCCTAGCAGAGAATCATTTAATTTCCATACATATGTATTAGGCTTAATCATTAGATCTGTCATTTCCATGATATTACCTGCATGATCCTACCATAAAATTCCCAAGATTCTATAGCTTTTGATGGCAATCAGAGTGGGGACTAGAACATGGTTGATCCAAGAATATAATTGGTGTGCAGCAGAAAAATAAGTGTAATCTCTTTGACTTGGATTGCACTCCCCCATGCATCAATTAAATCAGCCTCCATTAATAATCTGGTTAATCGACTCCCAGCTCTTGATGGAGGCTTCTGTCTCCCTTGTGATTGAGAAATCTTGTCTGCTGAGGGATCTATCCTGGCCCCAGACTACCCCCTCGAGTTTAGGGGAGATTGCTTCAAACATATCCTGGAAAAACTGGATCTGCCTGGTGTTTGGGGTGTAGTAGCTAATCAGTGATACACTGGCTCCCCCTATCAGGCCCTTTACTAAAAGGAATCTACCCTCGTTAACTTCTAAATGGTCCTCCGGGATAAAGAGAACTCTTTTATTTAAGCAGATGGCAACCATTTTTGAAGGCTCTGTTCACACCTCTCTTTTGCGTCAACCGATGTGCTTTTGATGTGTTAGCGTTGCGTTTTTTGAAAGAAAACCTTTTTTGCATATTAAGTAAATGGTAAAGTCTATGGCAACACAAGAGAAATGCAAATGCAACGCAGGTAGTGCTTTATACATGTGTTGCGCTTGCGGTGCCATAGATTTCTTTTGATCTGCACTGTTACAACGTTACGCTAAAAAAGGTGTCTGCAACTTTTTTGTTATGTATTGCGCAACACAGGGCAGATGTGTGAACGATCCAAACTAGAATAATGTACAATGTTTCCTCTGAATTGTAACTGCGTTGACTCATGAAGGAATTTAGGGATATGATTTTCTTGTGTGTTTCCTGTAATAGGAGGATATCTGATCTCTAATGAGTTGTAAAATCTAAAAACTCTTTTTGAGAGTTTAAGCATTATGACAGTTTTAATTTACCCATTAATCTGTCTGACTCTGTATGAATGTTGTTTAAAGGGAAGGGCCATATTTGTGGGCTCTCCCACAGACCTCAGTACAGGGGGCCTAATAACCTAAGGTCAAAATAAAGGCATTCAGGCATTTTAGTAGGTTTGGAAACCATTAAAGGATTTGTTTCTTTGTCAATTTTAGTCTATTCTGTTCTTTGCTCAGACTTTCCAATAGTTAGAATCTGCAAATTCAATTAAAAGATATGTCTTTAATTCTTATATAATTGCGAATGTCATTTAAAAGACTAGAAAAGGGTTTACACAGTGTTGGACTGGAATATCTAGGGCCCACCAGTAGCACTAACTCTGGGGGCCCACCCCACACTTCGATGCAAGAATTACTGGTTTATGGTTTTCAGTGGCCATGCACAGAAACATTATGCCATTAAGCCAAACATTATATATTAAGATGTATTGTCTCTGTGTGTGCACTTGGGATGCCACAAGATTTGGCGATGAAGGTCCCCAAATGACTAGGAGCCCTACAGCGGATTCCCTGGTAACCTTGTGGGCCAGTTTCGTAAACCAGTTGTAATGAAAGCCACTGTAGTGCCCATCCACTTGATTCTTTTAAAATCTAAATATGAACACGTGCTTTTGAAGAGTGGAAAGCATTTCCTCACACAACAATCAACACTTACCTTTACTTCCATGCTTTTAGTACCAGTTTTTCCCTTAAAAGTCTTTTTTGCTTTACATAGTATTGTATTGTACTCAGCATTTGATGTTATATTCCATATTCCACAGGTCAAGTTCCATTGTGGGTTATGTAAATGAATTTTAATTTCTTCAACTTGGATATTTAGTTCATCTCTTGTTTTCTGTAAAGAAAAATAACACTTAGTATTAAATATATATCTAGATTTATCGAGCAACCCAATCTTTATTTAATCAGACTGTGGTCTGATAATATAGCAAACTTACTGTATTTTATCCATTTGGTTCTGTTGATATTTAACCACCCCTTTCCTAATGTTGTCTATGTAAACCTAACCTGGAACATAACAAAACTTAAAGAGCCAGTCCAACCAGACTGCCTGTTTTTTAAATAATTTTTTACATAAAAAAACTTCACTTACCTGGCCCGCAATCCAGCATGATCGCCTGCGATTCCAGCACTGGCCGCCACCGTCTTTGCTTTGTCTGGTCACGGGGAGGGCAAGCTTCCTGCGCTGTGCACGCTCCCGCGGCACCCTGTGGTGGGATCAGCCTAAGCAAAGATGCTGATAGCCAGTGCTGGAATTGGCCGACGATCGATTTGTGACAACTATGGCACAAAATAGGAAGATAAGCTCACAACAGAGCCAGTGTTCTGAAACATAAGCTAAGAAATGTATTTTAAATGTTCGGTTCCCCCACTGGAACAGTGGAGCTACTTTAATTCCTAGTTGTCAGTTAAGTCAAGTCAAGTTCTTGTTCTTTTCTATCACCATTTCTCACAACATGAAGCAAAGGTCAAAACAAAGCAATTGCAAGAAGGAAAACGTGCAGAACATTTATGTGTTCATCAGAACTTCTTCCTACCAGAACACAATTTTTTATTGCATACTAAAACTGATTTTTCTGAATTGTCTTTCTTCGAAATGTGTAATTTGGACAACAACAACTAAAATGCAGCCTAAACACACTGTAAAGTTTACCCCCTTTGTCTGTAGCAATGTCTTTCTTGTAACTGTAATGATGAAAAGCAGACCAGCGCCTGAAAAATACGCTGTGCCGTACCAAAAAGTAGAGCTCACTAGTGCTGGGATTATCGGCAGTCAGGCCCAGCAGGCACTGACACAGGTCGCCCAATACCTAGTGCAACAAACAAAGCAAATTGTGACTTCTAGTGCCAATGTAGTCCGCAGCGCCAGAAAAGACAAAAGTGCCAGCGCTCCAAAACTGGTGTTATAGCCACCAGAAAGATGCTAAATGGCGCACATCATAAATAAGGCCCTTAAAATACAATGGAAGGAAAATATTGGGGTAAATGAATATGCCAAAATTAAAAATTGGACAACTGGTGCAGTTTTTTTAATACACACATACATGTACAAACAAATCCTCTATAGTTTGTAAAATAAGTCTTTTAATAGAAAAATATCCACTTACCTCTATTTTCAGTGCAATCTCATCATCATTGTCGTAGAGTATGGAAAATGTTTTGAAATCAGGGTCTTTTTTGTACTGCAATGTGCCGCAGCTTATAAAATTTCCTTCGTTGTGAATATTTACTTTTACATTTTCATTGGGTTGACTTAGTGGTGGAGTTAGGAAATAGCAATGCGAATTGTTTCCTATACATTCAAAACCCTGTAAAATGTATTAATAATAAAAATAATAATATATGGAATTGTGTTTTTTTACTACAGGCTTATTCCTAAAGGAGCTCTATCACAAAAAAATGATTAATAATAAATATCTGTATCAATACATTAGATAGCTGAGGTTACATATATGCCCTGCATCTTTAAGTGTGTAGATGCTTTCACTCATCTTAAATTTGGGCAGATATTATTGTGGTCATTGCAATAGTTCCCACAGTCTAGCTCAGGAATCAGGCAGTTAAATGCAAACAGTTCCCCAGGGGTGTAGCTAGGGGGGGGGGGGGGAGAGCGGAGGGGGGGGGTGATGCAGCAGGTCAGAGGGGCGCCAAAGGGGGGCCTGAGAACAGATGGGGCGCCATTTCAAATCTTTACCCTGGGTGCCAGAAAGCCTGGCTACTCCTCTGCAGTTCCCTCTTAAAATTGAAATGGTATATTTAATAACCTGGTCCTGGTTATTCTGTCTTCTAACAAAGGAAAACAATAAGCTTGGCAAGATTCTCTTTCACATAGGATGTAAAATTGTAAAAGTGGTTTTACGATAGAGTTACAGTATACTGGTTATTCTGCATCCAAAAACTCTTCAGTAAATTCATTTGTTGGCCCATGGTAAATACTTGCATGGTTCTGTTTCTAGAGAACAGTGTTCATATATGAAAGGAAAACCTTGTGAACCATTGATATTTGTCCTGCCTTTCCAGCAGCTTAAGCCAAAAAAAAAAGTCAAGGCATTTGCTAGTCATCCAACCAGCTCAATTCAAAGTGATCAGTACAGGAACCTGGCATAAATAAATTGGAACTCTGAATTGAGAAAGCCAGTCGTATAACTAGCAAAATGTCATAAGGAAAATAAAACACCAATGTACAGTTGCCTTGATTCATTTCCACAGAATAACCAGGATCTGGGTAATGTACCCTTAAGCTTTTGTTCAAAACATTTTGGAACGCACCAAAGAAAATCATTATTAGAACCCACCAGAGGAAATCATTATTGAGGTCCACCAAAGGAAGTCATTTCTGGGGCCCACTAGAAGACGCATTCTTGAACCTCCCAGAGGAAGTCATTCTCTGTGCCCACCAGAGGAAATTTAGTTTGGGGACCAGCAAAGAAAATCTTGGAACCCTCCCTTTGGCTAGAACACAATTAGATTGTTATATAAACTATGCATTAACCAGAACACAAATGTACCTTACTAAACTGAGTAAGCCAACTCATAGAAAACATAAAGCAAACACTGTGTTAGTCTTGGACCTGTACTGCGCTGATGGTGGCCCTGGTTCAGTGCCTGGTACCATGGCAGTGGTGGACTGGGAACAAATATACCAGGATTTTTCTTGTTTGAGCCAGCCCATGACAGCCTTGATGAACCTGCCCCCCCCTTCAAATGAAATCTCTAACCGGTTAACAAGTGCATTTTAAGGCTAGGGTTATAGGCCATGGTAAGGCTGGATATAACCTTCTTGAAGATATTGAAGCTTTAGTACTGTAGGGACAGTTAATTTGGCAGGGGTGGGTATGGCCCCCACTCCACAGCCATGATGCTGGGGATATAGCATTAGGGGGGAGAATATTGGCTAGGCTTTTCTTGGCACGGGGTGTAGTTGGGCCATGTACAGGAGGGCTTGGATGCTGTCTAGGGAGGTAAGTATTGGATGAAGGTGTTAGAAGCAGCAGCCCAACTGCCCAAAGGCAGTGCGGCCCACCGGGAATTCTTCTGGTTCTCCCTATGTGTCCACCTCTGTATGCTGGTGCACCAATCTGACATGTACGATGAGAACTTCAGTCTGTTTATGAAAAGAATCTGCTGTGGCCCAGCATCAGCACGGTGTACCTACTTTTAACATTCTCTAGTACCAATACAAATAACATGATGGATCATATCTGATATGTTTGTGTTTTCCAAGCACTTTAGTCTGCCTATTAAACAGATCTGTTGTGGTCTAGGGACAGTATGTGGCACCCAGGGGCCTGTTTATTTGTTCTACAGTGCCATCAGGAAAATAGGGGGATCTCTGCTATAAAATCTAATGGGAGAAAGAAAGCCTGTATCACTAAAAAATGCATTAAAGGGAAGGAATAGACCTTGAAGCATCAAGCTCCTCATGAGCAGTAGGCTGTATTCCCTATTTCTGTTGGGTGCTTGATTAGGATAGTAGGGGGGTGGGTTGACACATGGTAAAGGTACAGCATCAATGGAGTAGGGTTTTTACCTAACACATTGATATTTGCAAGGGCCACATTTGATGCCCAATGAATGATCCAAGATATAGATATTTAGATGCTGACTATTGAATTTGAAATGGCCAAACAACTTAAACTGAACCTTCACCATGATTTATTGAATAGCCCAAAATCTTAAAAAGCGATTCCCCAGCATCTAAAATTAATATATTTTAAGCTTTTAGTCACTTACTTATTATTGTTTCCCCCACTGGGCTGCAATTCTGTTAAGGACTAGGATACAGGTGCCGCCATTTTGATTCAGAAGCATCACACTTACTGAGGAGAAGAGAGCGGAATAAAGTACAGGGGGGCGGGTTACAGCTGTGCTTTGCTCAGACAGAGCAGAGCTGGGGTCAGGAAAAGGTCAGCAATCCCAGAATGCAGAGCAGCATAGTCAGAAGGCACTTCCTGTTTGCAGGCTGCCTGATGTCCCATAAGCCGTCATCTTGGATGTTTAAAGGCTCATAACATGCAGTAGATGCAGGTAGGATGATTTTTAATGTGGGCAATCTGTATGTACAGGGTGTGGGAAACATATAAGATAGACTCTTATTCAGAGTGAAGGACCACTTTAAGGGTTTACTTACTTAAAACAGAACAAAACCTGGAGGTTTTTTCCGTGCCCCTAGGACATCTAGAATGGGAAAACTCATTCAGTTAACCCATGGACAGCTTAAAGCATCACTGCTAAGTCCCCCAATGTGTAAAAAGAACATTGCAGGGGTAAAAAGGGTTGGGGTGTCATGGCTAGGAGGGTAACAGTGGGGGAAATTACAGGAGGGATTTAATTTCAGCATATGCTCCAGATGAGGTGGGCTTTGTTCTGGAGGCTACACCTAGGCCAAATGTCCCTAAAGTAGTGCTGCCCACCAGGAATTCTTTCAGATCTCCCAATGGCGATTCTGCCCGGCTTAATATGTATTGCCCATAGAAACAGCAGCAGCAGCTTGATAACCAGCAAATTGGCAATTAAATGTATGAACAGTACAATTAGACAGCCAAATAAAAGTAAAATACAGTCTTACTTTGTTCCCTGATAAAAGATAATTATTATCCTGGAGTTTCAGTCTCTTTCCAGATATTGAGAGATTCCGACCACCACTAAACAGTAAAAGAAATGCAAGTATCACTTATACAATATACTGTACAAATACAGTTTGAAAACACTTTTCACAGTTTTAACTGATGCTGGAAAATACCAATTAAGTTAAAGCTAATGGGTGTTGGTACGCTTTTGCCTACATCCAGAATGCTGGAGCCCCGCCTCTCATCTCCTTTCAAAACACCTGCAATCCTTACCTGTCTGTCGATCCTCAGCAGGGAATGCAGCCCCGGTATTGGCCGTTTGGTGGTCACGTACGTTGGGGTCACGAACTCCGGTTCCCAGGCACCAAAAGGTCCCACCCATTTGACTGCCGATGGCCAATTGCAAGGCTGCATTCCCAGCCAGGATCGAGTCTGAGTGCAGGCAGAAGTGGACCGACACCAGTTAGCCAGCAAACTACATGTGATGGTTAGGTTTGCCGTTTCTCTTCTTTTTTTTAATACAGTTAGCCTTTCAAGCTGATAAAAATCACACCACATTTCTAGCAAAGCACCAATATAGAATTGCGACGCAGACAATCTATGAAAGTCAAGTGTCAGAAGTCAGAAGGGGAGTTTTTTTTTAACCTTGTGGTCACAAATATTGCAGCGTTATAACTATCACGCTGTGCCTTCACCTCCAAACACAATCCAACATCATCCTATGGTCCAGTCTTCCACTAGCTAGACACTCACCTCTAAAATCTATGTTGACTGTTGCAGCAAGACTCGCCTCTCACCACCAACCTTCTCATGGTAATCTCTGGCACCTTTCACGCCAGGGTGTTTTGCTTTGATTGGGATTCCACTCTATTGAGTGGTAATTGCAATCCTTTAATATCGCTGCACAATTGCGATTGCTAATGTGGTAGCGATTTCCATGGAAACCGCCCTGGTGTGTACCCAGACTGTTGGCTTCTGTTCAACAAGACATTAAAGTTTTTCACAGACTTTTCTTTACCTACATCTCACACAAATATACACCTGTAACTCCTTCTTTGCTATTTAAAACTATACCTTGCTACCCCTGACAATGAAATACTAACAATTATATGGATACAGTATGTGGCAAGCACACGCTCTGGATAATTATTGAGCACCTATCCACTATTTGCAGTTGACATAGGGGAACCTGGGCCTGCTTCCATACAGACCCTTATCTACGTTAGGCCACTAGCTGCTCCTCTTTAAATAGAGGCTCAGTAAGGACTGGAGTTTGTAAGCAGAGTGATATAGGAAGGGTACATTGGCAAACAGAGGTACTAGGAGTTTGAAGGAATGTACTTGATGGAAATTAGTTGTATTTCACCACTGGTGCCACTGTGTGAAATATTTGGCACAATAGTTTGGTAATAGTTTTTCTATATTAATTTTTATATGAATTGTATGCTTATCATTTGTAAATGGGTTTGGCATTCAAGACACTTTTACATGGGACTGATGAGCTATATGGGTCCCATTTTTCCAGTTTACAGGGCTTGTGGTTCTGGTGTGATGGTCATATTAATGTGCACATTTCATGGCTGCTTATTTCAACTTAATTTCTCATGTTCAGTGTAACAATTTACCTAAGCCATGCAGTTGTTGGAAGATTCACAGAACAGCTTGGCAATGGTTCATAAAAAATTTCCACACCTTGGTGACACCTGCCATCGAAATGAACACATAGCTGCTTGACTTCTTTTTGACCTTGTGGCAGCGAGATAAACACATGGGTGCTGTTTCTTAGTTGTTTTTTATTAATCAGCACACTGCAAGAAATAATTGAAACCATAAACAGTACATTTTCATTATTATTAAGAAGTTAAGTGAATGCTTAGTAGATGACAAGGAAACTAAATGGTAACATTGCCTATATGCTTTTTTTCTTTTTAATATGTGGTTTGTTTATAACTAAGCACATATCACTCAGGGGTAAAACCATGCCGTATACATGTTATCAGCCCTCAAAGCTCATATGGCCAGTATGACACATTTTGTTGAAGGAAATCTGAAGGCTATGTGTAAAATTAAAGCATACTTACCCTAACCCCATCCCCATTTTGGAATGCTCTCTTAAAGGGTTGGTAATGCTTAGTTCTAACAACCTTTTATATCTATGACCCCTAGGTTTCTCTTTACCCAGGTCCCCTCTTCCAAAGAATAGAAAGGTGCCCTAAATCCCACCACACAATGTGAGCAGCTTCATTCACGTGTCCATATCACTGTCTGTTTACCCCTACACAGTCTTTTGCCAATAGAAAGTTCCTCCTGTTGTTATATATAAGTGCTGCTGGTGGTGAACTATACATATCACTGAAAGGAAGAAGGAGACAGAAAAAGGTGCATGTGCCTTTAGACAAAAACAAGGCAGAATTCAGGTAACATATTTTGAACAAAATGGGAATTAAAATGTAAGGAAAAAATACAATTCTGTGAATACTCACCTTGTAGAATTGTTATTATAAGTATGCAGCACACCCTGCTCCAGTAATGATTCATTACATCTGGGATATAGTCCACAAGAGGGCGCTTTACTGCAGAGATGGCAAAAAAGAGGCCCCTCCCGGGCCTTATATACCCGGGACCTCCTACTAAATTCCCCAGTTTAAAAAAGCAGTAAGGGAACCAGGAGAAGCCAATAATCAGATTAACAACATTAAACAGGAACATTCACCATATAGAGGATCCAAGAATAAGTACTCAGAATTGTATTATTCCAAGTATGCAGCACGCCCTGCTCCAGTAATGATTCATTACGTCTGGGACATCCAATAGCAGTGTCCAACAAACAGGTGGGGATCCCAAAGGCAACAATGCGCAGTTCAAACCACTGCCGCCTGCAGAACCTTACGGCCAGAACATCAACCTTGTAAAACTTGGAAAAAGTATGAACAGAAGACCAAGTAGCAGCCTTACAAACTTGTTCAACAGAAGCCTGGTGCTGAAAAGCCCAGGAAGCCCCAGTGACTCGGAAAGGGGGATCCTTCCCCTTAGCAGAATAGGCCCTAACGATGGCCTGACGAATCTATTTACTAATAGTAGACTTAACAGGCACCAAACCCTTCTTGGGACCCGAGGGTACCACAAGCAAGGCGTCCGTCTTGTTGAAAGGCGCTGTAGCCACCAGGTAGTATTTTAAATTCTTAACATCCAGAGAATGCGAGGCCCCCTCCTTTGTCATTACCAGGATTAGGGCACAAGGAAGGAAGCACAATAGGGTTGATCCAGAGCCCCTTTCTCAACATTTTTGGAGGTATTACTAGCAAACAAAAAATCACACAAAAAAGAAAAAACATTTCACATATAAATTCTTGCAGAAAAAAAGGCTTTGCTGAATCAGATGAGGTGGAAAATGGCCGAGAACAGAAATTTTCACACAAAAAAATGATGAGAAAGGGGCTCTGAATCAACCCTAATGTCCTGATTGAGGTGGAAGGCAGAGACAACCTTAGGCAAGAAGTCAGGTTTAAAGCGAAAAACCACCTTGTCCTGGTGTCTCTCAAAGTAGGGGGCCTGAATTGACAAAGCCGCCAACTCAGAAACACGCCGGACAGAAGTGATACCGTAGCCACCAAGAAGGTGACCTTCCAAGTGAGAATAGACAGCGCAGCCTCATGCACAGGCTCAAAGGGAGGACCCTGAAGGGCAGACAATACCAAATTCAAATCCCAAACCGGTAACATGGGTTTGCGGGGAGGGCGCACATGAGTGACCCCCTGGAAGAAAGTCTTGACCAGAGGATGAAGAGCGAAAGACCTCTGGAAGAAAATAGCCAAAGCGGAAACGTGCCCCTTCAGAGTGCTGAGCTGAAAACCCAAATCCAGACCATGTTGAAGGAACTCCAGTATCTGAGGGATGGAGAACACCCGATAGGGAAAGGCCCTAGCCTCACACCAGTCAATGTAGGTCAGCCAGGTCCTATAGTAAATGGTAGAAGAGGATTTCTTCCTAGCCCTGACCAGAGTCTAAACAACTGAATCAGACAGACCTTTATCCCTCAGGATGGAGGTTTCAGCAGCCAGGCCGTCAAAGCCAGCGTTTGTAAATTGGGGTAACAGAGCCGTCCTTGAGTGAGAAGATCCGGAACCAGGGGCAGAGGGTACTGATCCGCCGCCAGCTGCACGACGTCTGCGAACCACACCTGCCTTGGCCACCTGGGGGCCATCAGAACAGCTGGCACTCTTTCCTGAGACATGGCATCCAGAGCCAGAGGATCCTGGGACAGTGAGACAAATGCTGGCAGCTTGTGATTGTGTCGAGAAGCAAACAGATCCACGTCCGGCATCCCCCACCTGTGACAAAGGGATAGGAAGACCTCACTGCTAAGGGACCATTCTCCCCGGCGAGAGGCCCCCCTGCTCAGAGGATCCGCTTCCAGATTCTCCGCTCCCGGAATGTAAACCGTAGAGATGCACGGGACATTGTCCTCGGCCCAAGACAAGATCAACGACACCTCTCGGAGGGCACTCTTGCTCCGAGTCCCTCCCTGATGATTGATGTAGGCAACCGCAGTCCGGTTGTCGGAGCGAACCTGAACCGGCAGGCCCTGGAGGTGAGGCATCAGCTGCGCCAGCACCAACCGAACTGCCCTCAGCTCCAGAACATTGATGGGAGCGTGGGCCTCCTGAGGGCCCCACAACCCCTGGAATTGGAGGGCTCTCTAGTAGCTCCCCCAACCTGACAGACTGGCGTACGTAGTGACCGTCTCCCAACATGGTGACAGAAATGATCTGCCCCCCAGAAGATTCCTCGAGTCCAGCCACCACAGGAGGGACCACCAGACCAGAGGAGATAGAACAAAGGCCTGATCCAGAGACAGGGGACTCCGGTCCCAGACTGACAGAAGATGGAGCTGAAGGGATCTCATGTGAAATTGAGCATAAGGGACTGCTTCGAAGCAGGCCAACATCTGTCCCACCAACTGCATCCCTTGCCGGATGGATGGATGAGGGCTGGACAGCAAGAAATGAATGAGAGCTTGAAGAGCGTCCACCTTCTGCTGAGGGAGGAAAATCCTGGCCTGAATGGTATCCAGAGTCATACCCAGGAAGGGGGTCACCCAGGACGGGGAGAGGGAGGAATTGGGATAATTGATCACCCATCCGAACATTTCCAGGGTCGCCATCACCGTCCGGGTGTCCAATGCTGCCTGCTGGAGTGAATGGGACGTAATGAGAAGGTCGTCCAGATAAGGAAGAATGCGAATACCCCGAGCTCTGAGAAGGGCCATCACGCCTGCCAACACCTTGGTGAACACTCTGGGGGCTGAAGTGAGACCGAAGGGAAGTGCCACAAATTGGTAGTGTTGTTCCTCTACTGCGAACCTGAGGAACCGCTGATGCCCTGGGAAGATCGGCACATGAAGGTAAGCATCTTTGATGTCTATTGAAGTCATAAAGTCCCCCGGGCGCAGGGTGCTGATAGCGGAGCGCAGAGTTTCCATGCGAAAACTATGAACTTGTTGAGAAGCTTTAGGTCCAGGATGGGTCTGATGGAACCATCCTTTTTGGGCCCCGTAAAGAGATTGGAATAGTAGCACTGACCTCTCTCTCCCGGAAGGACCTGACAAATTACCCCCATGGCCAAAAGGTTTTGTACCACCAGAAACAGAGCCCGAGCTGCCCGAGGGACCGTAGGAACCCGGAACCTGAGGAATCTGGGAGGGGGCCAGTCCGCGAACTTCAGCTTGTATCCGGAGGAGACAACCTCCAGAATCCAATTGTCTGAGACTTGTTGAGCCCAGACCTGAGCGAAGAGCCGCAGCCGTCCCCCCACCCGCAAGGGTGAGGGCGCCCCCTCATTGCTGAGCGGGCTTGGCAGTAGATTTGGGTTTGGCACCCCAGGAGGATCCGGGCCGGGCACTGCCTCTGCCCTTGCCCCAGAATTCTCCCCTTTGCTCCCCGAAGGATACCCCCCTGCCTGACCTAGTCCCACGAAAGGAGGGAGCGAAGGACCCGGAGCCCCAAAAGGGTCGCTGCTGCCTTTTGCGTTGGGGCAACCCCTTAAAGGGGAGCCCCGTGAGCGCCTTCTTAGCGGCATTGTCAGCTGCCCACTGGCGCAACCAGACCGAGTGGCGGATAGAGACAACCAAGGCCGAGGCCCTGCTACACATCCGAATGGTGTCATCTAAGGCAGAGAGAACATAGGTGATGAACATCTCACATTGTGACAAGGCTCTAAATTCACTACTAGAAGGATAATCATGGGAGCCGTCCAGAAGGCCCCTGATCAAGGTCTTAATAGCCACGGCCGTAATAGCGGAAGCACAAACCGAGCGCAAGGCCAAACCCACACAGGCAAAGGCGTGGGAAGCCAGCTGGTCAATACGCCGGTCCTCACCATCCTTCAATGTAGTGGAATCAGAGGAATGCACCACAGAAGTGTTAGACAACCCCAACACAGGGGCATCCACTTCTGGGGGAGTTGACCAACATTTGACCACATCCGAGGGGAAGGGATACTTTCTATCCAACCCCTTAGGGATACCAGGGAGCCGGCTGGGCTGCTCCCATTCCTTGAGAACCAGATTATTAAAATGCGTCTGTTCTGGGAATTCCAAACGTGGTTTTGCGGTACCAAACAATTCCCCCTGCTGCTTAGGTGTCGCTGCAGGAGGGGAAATGGAAAGTACATCAAAAAATTTGAGTCAAAAGTCTATGGGTGTCGTCAGCATCCCAATGCTCTGAGCCAGCATCAGCGCCAAGGCAATGGATCATCAGAAAAATCTGAATCTGAGAATAATTCCTATTTCTCGAGAGGGGTATAGTCAGACAAATCAAGGAAATCATCTTGTTCCATAGTAAAGGCCGGCATGGCAGGTGCCACATGCCGTCTTTTAGCTGGAGCCTTACGGGCTGCAGAGCTAGCAATCAGTCTCTCAATATTGGCCAATCTGGTGGAAACATCAGGTTGAGACTCCCCGCTAGTGTTGATCTCACTGGGGGTCATAATCAAGCGAGGGGGACGCGGGGGACGATACAGTGGGTGCCGACCCAGGCACATGAAGCCCAGATTGCCGCGCAAGCGCCTGCTGAGTGCAGGGTACACAGACCCGCACATCATCGCCCACATGGGATGCCCCGCACACCACACACAGCCGGGCTAGCCCCGATGGGACCCCGAGCACAACATCCTGGGAAACCTCCATATGGTGATTTTAACGTCACAATGACCAATGGGAATTACGCTGTGCAGCTACCCGGGATGCCCCTTAAATGTCCGCTAGTGGGAGGATTTTAAAAATTAAGCCCCCAATTTCAATATGTTTAATATATGGCACAGGACCGGGAGAAACCTCTAATTAGGTTATCCCGCCTGAAAGACACAAAATAGTACACACAGTCAGCATAATATAGACAATAATTAATAAATAAATGAACATAAGCCAAATAAAATACAAGCCCGCTGAGGGCACTCACCGACATTGCAGAGCTTGCAATCCACAGCGATGTCAGGGCAAAATGGCGCTGATCAGCTCAGGAGCCAGTGCTAGGCCCCTCCCCCTCCTAGGAAAGCGGGGACAGGCCAAAGACAGGCCGCCCGGCAGCCAATTAGCGAGCAGCCGGCCCCAGTGACGTCACCAGCCCGGGCGGGCCTTTCAAAAATGACACAAAATGACTGAGTGAGGAGAGGAGGAACGAGCGCTGAGCCTATGTGCCAGCGCAGCAATACAGTGTCACCAAGTAAAAGAACATTTGCAATCACTCGCACATACAACACAGACACTGACACCCCCTCCCCCGACTAACCGAGTAAACGGGAGAAGGGGGATAATAAGCCCATAGTTAAATTTGGGGGGGGATTGCGGTGGAGCAATACTCCAGTAAAAGCACCTCTAATAGGTGCTGCCTACCGTCACCTGACCACGCAGCCAAGGCTGGGAGGCAAGTAAGAGTGGAACGGGTGGGAATAGAACACAGGGCCAGGGGCTGTGCAGCCCAGCTTACCTGCGAGGAGAAAAGCCATCATCTTGACCTTCGCAGCCCACTGCAGAGAAGGAACTGGGGAATTTAGTGGGAGGTCCCGGGTATATAAGGACCGGGAGGGGCCTCTTTTTTGCCATCTCTGCAGTAAAGCGCCCTCTTGTGGACTATATCCCAGACGTAATGAATCATTACTGGAGCAGGGCGTGCTGCATACTTAGAATACAGAAGGGATCAGCTTCCTAGGTGGTAAGGTAAATGTTATTTGATTTTACACTTCAATTTCATGACATGGCACCAGGGCTGCTATCAGGAATCTCTTGCCCCCAAACATCCAAATTTCAGGGCCCCCTTTAACTTCCATCCCACATAAATGGCTCGTAGATAAGTTATTGAAGTTATGGCTCAATCTCTGAATAGTTCAGTGGATTTACAGATGGCTGAATGATCAGAGTGTTGTTGTTAATGGTGTACAAGTTGAACAAAGGCAAGTTACAAGTGGTGTACCACAAGGCTCTGTCCTGGGCCACATTCTTTTTAATATTGCTTGGTATGACAAGATTGCCTGTTTGCTGATGATACAAAGGTTAGTAATAGGGCGGACAAATTATTTGCAAAATGATTTAGATTTAAAACAGTGGAAACTGGAGTTTAATGTCTCTAAATGTAAAATCATGCACTTGGGTAGAAGGAATCCTTGTTCTGAGTACGGTATGGGCAGTACTGTGTTGGCCAGGACTTCGGAGGAGAGACATTTAGGGATACTGTTTACTGAAAGCTGCAAGATGCTCAGCTGCATAGCTCGAGGCATCACCAGTAGGAAGAAGGAGGAGGTGATGCAGCTGTATAGAGCCCTGGTAAGGCCACAGCTAGAATACTGTGTGCAGTTCTGGAGACCTTACCTGCAAAAAGACATTATTCAAATAGAACAGGTCCAAAGGCGGGCAACAAAAATGATAGAAGGACTTAATCCTAAGACTTATTAGGAGAAATGTAAAGAACTTAATGTGTACAGTCTAGAGGAAGGAAGGGAGAGAGGGGACATGATTGAGACCTTTAAATATGTTGAAGGACTGAATAAGGTTCAGGAGGGAAGTGTTTTTAAAAAGAAACTTAATGATAGAACAAGGGGGCACAACCTGAAGCTAGTCGGAGGGAAGATCAGGAGAATTGTATTTTACAGAAAGAATAGTAGATGCTGGAGACAAACTTTCAGCAGATGTTGTTGAAAAAGGGCAGACTAGATGGTCCGTATGGTCTTCTTCTGCCACCAGCCCATGTTTCTATGTTTAATGCCATTACCCCCATAACATCAAAGGGTGTCACATATTATAAGAGGTTCCCCAAAATTATCCTGGGACCCACCCACATTATGCCAAGAGGCCTCATATAATCTTGCAGCCATAAAATGAACAAATCCAATTTTGAGGAAATGGCTGGGGGAAAGAATTGGCACTGTCTAGGCCCTGCAGCAGGAAAATGAAGCCCATACCCTTCCACCCTGATGGAGGCCCGACATGGCACTCTGCAGTTATAGAAATGTTATAGTTTAAATACAAATTATGTAAAATACGTGATGATATTTTGGGTAACTTACACTTGTGGTTTGCAGCTGCTGGTACCCACTAAAAAAAGTCTAGTGAGATTCTGCAAATTTTTCCCAGTAATCATTACATTGCTCTTTCCTGTAAAGGTTATTATGTTGGGTTGTACTGATTGTATTATAACCTAAGATTAAAAAGAAAAACAGTATAAGCTATAAATATTTATTATAATATTATACACACCCTTTAGATTGTATGCCCAGAAGGCCAGAGCCCCCTCTTCCAGTCTATTTCAGTATAACTGTGTATATGTGCATTTCTGTCACATCTGACTTATAATGCTCATGTTAATAACATATAGAATACAGTCAAACAACTAAACACACTCCATGATAATTGTGACTTTAAAACTCATTATATATATATATATATATATTAGACAAAGGTGATATTCCATAAAAACAGATGTTGTGCACCATTTACAGTAGTATAGTACAATTGTAGTCTACTGCATCATTTAAATCAACACAACTTTTACATTTTTATAATTTTCTCTTATACTAAAATTGGGTGGACCACATGAGATGTAAATGGTAAAAACATCATAATTGTAGTGGACTTACAATGAGAAGAGTGTCCATCAACGTCACTTATGTGTATGTCACAATGGGAGACCTGGTCCTACACCTGCACTGCCGGGTACGTGCCGGTCCTCGCGGTTGTATGTGGCCGGGTGCACGCGCTGGTCTGTGCATGCCCAGATGGCCTCTGGCCCTGTGTAACTTTGCGCGTGCACGGCAGGCACTTCCTTGCTCGCCTCTGTTCTGTGACTTTCTGCCTTGACTTTCAGCTCGGTCTTCTGACTTTGGATTATAACCCGCTCTGGCTTTGACCTTCTGGCTTTTTGGATTATGACATTGCTCTGGTTCTGACCCCCTGGCTTTGGACACAACCTTTCTCTGGCCCTCAACCCCCTGCTTGGATGATTACCAAAATTCCTAACTCCTGAACTAACTACCCTTATTTGGTGTAGGGAATATTAGCATTATGGCCCTGGTTCAGCTTGATTTGGACTGAAGTT
Source organism: Gastrophryne carolinensis (assembly GCA_027917425.1). Classification (NCBI taxonomy): domain Eukaryota; kingdom Metazoa; phylum Chordata; class Amphibia; order Anura; family Microhylidae; genus Gastrophryne; species Gastrophryne carolinensis. The sequence continues at coordinate 179,310,433 of CM051238.1, read as the reverse complement.
TCTCAGGCTCTGTGCGCTTATTAACTTGAGTGGGGTCCAGGAGCACACACAGAGCAGGGGATGCCACTTGGTGTAGCCCTCGCCCAAAGTACCAATGACCGTATTGAAATTGGGACAAGGTGTGCTTTTTTTAACCCCCAGTCCTGTCTTAGCACCGGGGGGGGGGGGGGGGGTTCTCTAGACTGGACTTATTCTTTAAGAAGGAATCATGTATTACATGGGTTTATTCACTACTGGCCATGTCCAGCTATCCCTGACACTCTAACCACTGTTGCCTATTATAAAACAAACAGCTGTAAATGACCAAGCAATGTCCACATCTGCAGCCAGCCAAGGGATACAAGATTTACACAGCACTATAGGACAGACATCATTCATATAGGAAACTTTAATACATATTAATACCAATTTATAAAGTTTACAGATGGAAAACCTTTTAGTAGCGGTTGTCTACAGTTGCACTTAGAGGTAAACCAGTTATCTTTTTTCTTCGAATGGATTAAAAAAATTAAACAGTAAACATTGGACCAACACCCAGGCTGATCGGCCAATCAGATCCCTCCCCGCGGGGCATCCGAAATCGGGATGCCCCGCTGTGTGAAACCCCCAGGACGCCCCATTCACCTTACCTTACCCCTGTTCCAACGGCGCATGCGCAGGCCACGGCCGCATCTCGCGCTTCTCTCTAGCAGGGCGCGCCGGCCGTTTGTGAATGGCTGGCGCGGGAGCGCTCCCTGTTAGAGGGAAGCGCGAGAATCGGCCGCCAACGTGCTCGGAGCCGCTGTGGTTGTCCGTCCCTTGTACGTGCATACCACAGCGGCTTTGAGCGCGCTGATTGGACGAGCCCGTAGAAGCGGGGTGAGATGAGTTTTTTCTGACATTCTGGGGGGTTTCACGCAGCGGAAGTGGACCAAAACCCAGGATAGTGAAAATCCTGGGTGTTGGTCCACTTTGAGTTATAAGTTTCTTTATTCACACTAATGTCTGCCTGTGTAGCATGTTTTCAGTTGACCTCGAATATTATTGCTAATTTCTAACTTCCTTAGGCGTTGCAAAAATAGGAAACACACAATTTTGCATTTCCCCAAAACAACTTTCTGTTGCACAGAGGATATCCACGAGTTTGCATTCAAGAAGTTTGTAGTAGTATTAAAAGAAACAGTATAAGTATACATGTATTACCTTCCTGAAAGTCAATTTCTGCCAGTCTGATCTCACAGCAAAAAAATGTTGATAACATTTCTCCTATACTATACCATGGCTGAAATTTCCTGTCTCTAGATTTGATTCTGCGCTAGGTGAAAAAAAAACTGCGCTGCTTTGTAGGAGAGAAAATTGCCATTCACTTTCATTGTCTAACTTGTCTACCAAATGTAAATGCCAAAAGTAGACATCCATAGCAACAGTAAGCTCATGTGTTAAGAGGCCCATACTCTCTATATTCAGTAACAGAGTGGTCTAATATGGCTGATGTGGATTCTATTGGGAGCATGTCATTTTAGTTGTTAACATTTATTTCTTTTGAATTTATGGTGTATTCAATGCAAATGCAATGCATGTCTGAGCAGAATAACAGAAAACCTATACTCACCATCTCTTTTCCTGTAACGGTGTTTATGCACCCTTGCCTTCTTATAAACGGGGAGCGTGCCAAGCATACCCCAAACCGGGGCAGCTATCAGGGCCGGACAGCTTATCTAATGTTTCCCACAATCCCACAATGTTTCCCTCTCTACAAACTGTCACCCTTGTTCAGAATCAAAAAAGAAGTGTGTTCTTTATTTCACTTTGAAATGTCCAAAGGGGTCTACAATCATTTCTCCTTCAGTACTTTAAAAACATACAAGTTGTGGCAATTATTATTTTGCTTTATGGTAAGAAAACAACATCTCTGTCAAGGACCTGTTTAGGCAAAATCTTTTGAAGCACACAAAAAAACATTCAGAAACCACTGAGACGGCCAGCTACAGGAAGCAGAAAGACAGGAAAATATAGTATGTGCTAATTCTGCTTGCTTAATTTGTGGTGATGGGTGTCTGCAGCTTGCATTTCCTGCTGCTTAAAACCTCGCCATTAGCAATAGTTTACATTGTTATCTATATGCCTTTACCTTTACTAACCCATTTCTTTCTAAAGTGGACCAAAACCCCACCTCAGAGTCTATGAGAGTCCAGGGCCATCCAATTTTCTCTCGCTGGGGCATCCTGATTTGGGAACCCCCACGCTCAAATCCCCAGTAGAACCTACCTGATCCCTGATCCAATGCTGCATGTGCAGGTACAGCCACACTACGCTATACCTTTAGTCAGACATGTGCCCACACTAGGTATTTGAGAATGGCCAGAGCAGGCAACTGCCTGCTCCTATGCAAGACTGCAACTGCCTGCCACCACCTATGAAATTGTTTAGTAGATTACAGTCAAGGGCAACTGGACTAATCACCATATGCTTCAGCCTCATCCAGATAGCAACATGCTCCTCCTCAAAGAAAGATCTGGCATGATCAACGATGACTATGTAAGGAGGATTTATATGGGTTTCTCTGGGTGTGGGTTACATGTTTCTGCAATAAGGTTACCTAGTTGGGTGCTTCAGCCAACTAACTGATCTGCTGCCTGGCTAGTGAACCATAATTAATCGACGAATGGTTATGAGGCCAGGGGTTTCAGTGGAGGAAATGTTAAAAGAGGAATAGGTGAATTTTGGCACAGACTTTGGGTGAAATAGGCTGCCTGCTGGAGGCTACACCCAGCCCAGTTGCCCCCTACAAGCTATGTAGCTCACAAGGAATTCTCCACCTATGGTAGCAACCAATACAGGTAACCCTTATAATACATCTTTGATGAACGCAATGAAACTGATAAGGCATGAGCCCCATGAATCTACACAAACTGTCCATTATTCACCGGCAACATCAGGTTGCCTTCCACCTAACAGTCCTCTTTTTCTAGCTTCTTTACAATTTTTTTGATTTATTACATACAGTTTTTCTCATAAAAGGAAGAATATACTTACATTGGATGGGGGGGGAACTGCTGCATTACTTTCTATCATTCTGCATTGAGCCTAAAATAAATAAGAAATACGTATGCCATAATATGAACACAGTATACTGTAAATCCAGACAGTACTCATTCCATTTGACCCATTTGAAGAAGGGGGAGTTAAAATGTAATCTTTCATCAAGAGGACTTAGGATGGCAGTGAGGGCTTTTAGTACATGCAACAATACTTGTTGACTAGATCATTGTGATGAATCCACTTTATTTATCCAGAACAAGTATGATTGCTCATGTGTGGAAGACCTGTCAGACTTTAGGATTTAGGTTTCTATCATTTTGTTGCGTTTTCCACTAAAATGAATCTGTTACATGGAAGGCTCAAGTCTACACAAGATTCCATGCAAGTGGCATCACTGGAATCAATAGTGGGGTCTGACTTGTTAAGAAAAATATATTTATGCAAATGAACTGGGGGGTGGACACCGCCAAAGAAGCCGATTGGAGGAAAGCTGCGCCTGCACAATGGAGCTTTTGGGGAGACATGGAAATCTGTTGATCAGCGGGGTGGCACGCAGTGGGCATCCCAAATCAGGATGCCCCAGGTACACAAACCAAGTCGGGATAGTAAAAATCCTGGGTTTAGGTCCACGTTAATTTTGGACACTCTCTTTACACAAATCTTTTACACAATTGTTTCTCAACTATATATATGACACTGTGCTATATATATGACACTAACAATGGCTCCCAGACATTCATACTGGTCTCCTGAGGACGTCATCACCGCTTATACAAGTAAGGGACTGATTCATATATGACAATTTATTATTCATTATTTGAATGGTTCACAATTGTAAGCTGTGTCCTTCAGGGATCAGTACTGGGTCCACTATTATTTAACTTTTTTTTTAAATGATATAGAAAATGTAATTAATGGCACTGGTTATGTGTTTGCAGATGACACCACAATATGTAGCACAGTGCAGTCTATTGAACACGTTCACAAGCTTCAGGCTGAGCATTCTCCAACTCCATCCCTTGGTTGAACTTGGGGGGCACGTGAATTTTTCAACCATATTAATCATGTATATTGCAGCTTTGCTATGATTTGTAGGTAGTCGGAATTAGTCGATTTCGGAATTAACCGTAGCATTATTTATTACATAAGAGGTCTTATTTTTCAAGCAAGTAAATATTTTATCTTTGTTAGACTTTGAAGCTATTGCCTAGGTGAAGTGTAAAAACAAATCATTGTATCTGCCATGAAAACAAATTATCCTGGTGAGATGCAGAATAAGGCAGTTATTGCCAAGATCCAGTTACTTTTCTGTAGTCCAGCCCAAGGATATTAAAGGAGGACCCATACAAATAAGCAGGAAAAGGACAGATGAGCAAAGCTGTCCTCTTGTGCACACAGGCATCAGTGTGTTCCACACAGTCTAATGCAAGAGGGGTGGAAATAGGTCCACCTTTCAATATTAAAAAAGGTGGTCATAAATAAAGAAACCCCAAGGGCTGGACTTATGGGAAAGGGGTAAATCTGAACAACACAACCTTTATTCTGCTGCACAGCAGGATGAATCCTATGTATGTCAGGTAAGCAAAACAATGATTTGTTTGTACACTTAGCCCAGACATTTCTTTTAAAAACCCTTTAATCAAAGGGTTGGGGGAGAGTGGAAGGGTTAGCTTTGTAAAATTGGTCTCCTGTGTGCAAACCTTTGCTGACAGCTGAGCTCTGTGCTTATGTTCTTAGTATACATCAATTCCAGCTAATCAATTGCAACTATAACTACAGCATCCAAGCCGTACAAGCACAATCAACTGAACATTGTTTCAACAAGACAGCAATTACAGATCTAATGAATGGAAGTACTTTTCCTTTGTATATACCCAGCATGCCCTGCCATTAATATTGCTGGGTTGGTTGTTGTTGAAATGTCAATACCTAAGGGAGCCTTCTGAAATGTCTAAAACTATCTGCATGCTCTGCCTTCTTGGTCTTGTACCTATGCATGCCAGAGCATGGTGTGGCATGGAGTGGTTTTATTTCATTTACAGCTGGGGATACAGAAGTTGGATTAAAGGTGTGTAAGCAAGAATGACATCAAATAAATGTAATGTGTCTACATTTGCTTTAATTGCACCCTTCCTGATACTCAGGGCCAGCGTATCATTGGTGCAATGGACCACCCGCTCCAGGCCCACAAAGCTCATGGGCCCTCCCAGTCCCCAGCAAAATTATCATCTGGGGCACAAAACCAGTGTCGGACTGGCTGAGATTGTGGTTCCACACTGTGGGACCAAAGTGAATATGGCCATAATGTGCTGTTTATTACTGTAACTGATGGCTTAATAATTATCTAGCCTGCAGCACCTTGTCTAAATATATGAGCATCGATGAGGAGCGCTGAGGTGGCTGAGAGGGAATGTGGCTGCCAGGGACTTAATGGTCCTGGTCTTAGCTGGCACAAGTTCGACTGGGTCCGAAAGGAAGGGGCTCGAAGACTGAGTGTTGAGGGTGTGATTTTGGTGAGGGGGCCCCCATAAAAGGACTGCTCTGTACCATAGACATCCATAATCTGGCCTTGCTGATATGACTATTGTAGGTATTTACTGATAAGTGCTTTACAGTGAATACACCCACCCCCTCCACACTCAGAAACAGTAATTATAAAATTGCAATTGCATATAAACAGGCATCAGTCATTAAACTTACCCTATCAGCATAACTTTCACATGGAGTCAGAGGAGGCCTGCATTCAGATTCTTTAGTACACCACAGACATCCACTTGATATACAATCCAAGCAGCTATGGGAGAAAACCTCATTACTTCCAGATACTTAAAAAAAAATTACAATTCACCAGGACCACAACACAACCAGTGCCAAGTTTCAGATCCTAGAATAAGCACTTTACTACACACTGTAATACAAGGAACAACAGAAGATGGGGTTGAGGTGGGGGTTAAGACCAAGCCCCAAAGTGATTTGAGTAAATTCAGATGATCTCCATTTTGTCTACATGAGTTGTACAAATGTTTCAGTCTTTACATCGGAACAAACTCCAAGATTTTGACTTTCCCAGGTTTTATTCCATGTCGCCGGGGTATCCTGAATTGGATGGGTTGCAGGGCATATTGAGGACAGGGTTTTACAAGTTAGATTGTGTGGGGATATAGTTTAATCAAACTAAAAGTCATTTTGTGGTATACCTGTAGGTTGCAGGACAGCTGAATCTGAAGGGTTGGATTGTCCACTAAGGCAACTTGACGTTTGATAGTGTATTGTCATTGCCCATGAAACTAGTATAGAGGTCCCTTAGGGTAAGTAATAAAGTAAAAAAAAAACACACCACAAAAACATTTTTATTAAACTAAATGTAATTATCCCACTTGCTTCTTGCTTCCCTTCATGTCCCTTCTGATGCTGGTGGCAGCTGCCCCATCAGCATTTGATATTAAGGTGGATATGGGTCCCTCTAACGTGGTGTTCATCCAAAGTTAATGCCAGGAAACCGGGCAGGGAAGGTTTATTCTCCCCCGTGTGACCATCTATGTAATTGGAGGGGGATGGTCACATGGGGTATAAAACCTTTTCTCTTCGGTGGCCCACCATTAGCCTCGTAGCCTCACTACAGATTCCAGCTGAGAGGCTGAAATAGCTGAGGAACAGGAGGGACCCCCTGAGCAGGCAGACCTGCAAAGAAGATGATGCCCACCTGGGGTCAGATGAGAATGCGGTGCTGGTGAGTTATTTTTTGCATTGTATTTTCTTTTTTTTTAACTATTTGTGAACAGTTAAGTGGTCCAAGTGACCCATTTGCTAGTACACAGAGTATTGGTAGCCCAAGCAATTGTACTTGGTAATCCTGAATCCTGGATACCGAGGACCCAGCTCTGGCTCATCACTATTCAGCACCCTGACAGGGCATAGGTCTTTTTAGACACATGTAAATAACACAATTTCAACAACAACTGTCAATACAATGAAACTAGTATAATATTTACCTGAATTGTGAATATTGAGAGCAGCTATCAAACTGAAAGCTTGTCAAAACAGATATACCGTTACTGGTAGACTCAACGATGAATTCATCTAAAAGTAAACAAATGTAATAATTCAGATTATTTTTACTTTTATCATTTTACAAAATTTAGTTAGTGCTCTCATACTACAGAGGTTCAATGCATATGTACCTCTGTAATTCATATTGGAAAGAGTGTGGCCAGGATGTTTATCACCTCTAGGAGCTGGGCTGTAACTCCCACTGGGCACTCTGGGTCTGTGCCTAGGGCAACACAATGCAGGGGGCTGCGATTCTGTTTGGGAAATCTTGGATATTGCTATATTTTCTTTCTGAGGGTCTTACCCTAGTAAACATTTTCAGTGAAATCTAGAGTTGATGTTGAGGGAGCAGGAGTACAACCAATTTATCCATTGCAAACCAGTTTCCCATTTAAAAAATACAATTCTGTGATTACTCACCTTGTAGAATTGGTATTATAAGTATGCAGCACGTCCTGCTCCAGATAATGATTCATAACAGATGGGAATTACCTCCGCCAGAGGGCGCTGGACTGCAGAGATGACAAAAAGAGGCCCCCCCCGGTCCCATATATACCTGGGACCTCCCACAAATTCCCCAGTTTTGAAAAGCAGTAAGGAGAACCAGGAAGGGCAAATAACCAGTAACAACTTAACAAGGATAACAATCACTGTACAGAGGATCCAAGATAAAGCAATCAGGGTGGGGTGGAGCAGGACGTGCTGCATACTTATAATACCAATTCTACAAGGTGAGTAATCACAGAATTGTATTATTCTAAGTATGCAGCACGTCCTGCTCCAGATAATGATTCATAACAGATGAGACATCCAATAGCAGTGTCCATACATAGGGTGGGATCCCCAAAAGCAACAACGCGCAGTTCAAACCACTGCCGCCTGCAGAACCTTGCGGCCAAAAACAGCATCAGCTGAGGCCCGAACATCAACCTTGTAAAACTTGGAAAAGGTATGAACAGAAGACCAAGTAGCAGCCTTACAAACTTGTTCAACAGAAGCCTGGTGCTGAAAGGCCCAGGAAGCCCCAACAGCACGGGTAGAATGAGCCGTAACACGGAAAGGAGGCTCCTTTCCCCTAGCAGAATAGGCCCTAAAAAGGGCCTGACGAATCCACTTGCTAATAGTAGACTTAGCAGGAGCCAAACCCTTCTTGGGACCGGAAGGTACCACAAACAAAGCATCAGTCTTCCTGAAGGGCGAAGTAGCCACCAGGTAAAACTTCAAATTCCTGACAAAGTCCAGGGAATGCAAGGCCCTCTCCTTAGAGTTAATAGGATTAGGGCACAAGGAAGGAAGCACAATGTCCTGATTAAGATGGAAGGCAGAGACAACCTTAGGCAAGAAATCCCATTTAAATCTGAAAACCACCTTGTCCTGATGTCTCTCAAAATAGGGGGCCTGAATAGAAAGGGCCGCCAACTCCGAAACCCGCCTGACAGAGGTGATAGCCACTAAAAAGGCAACCTTAAGAGTAACAATAGACAGAGCAGCCTCATGCACAGGCTCAAACGGAGGGCCCTGAAGGGCAGACAAAACCAAATTCAAATCCCAGACTGGCAACAGAGGCTTACGTGGGGGACGCACATAAGCAACCCTCTGGAAGAAGGTCTTGACAAAAGGATGTTGAGCGAAAGACCTCTGGAAGAAAACAGCCAAGGCAGATACGTGGCCCTTGAGAGTGCTGAGCTGAAGTCCCAGATCCAAACCATGTTGAAGGAAATCCAGGATCCTAGGAATGGAAAACACACGACAGGGAAGGACCTTAGACTTACACCAGTCAATGTAGGCCCTCCAAATCCTATAATAAATGGAGGAGAAGGATTTCTTCCTAGCCCTGATAAAGGTATTGACTACAGAGACAGAAAGCCCTTCTTCCATCAAGATGGAGGTTTCAGCAGCCAGGCCATCAAAGCCAGCATTTGTAAATTGGGATGGCAAAGCTGTCCCTGAGTGAGAAGGTCCGGGACCATGGGCAGAGCGTACTGATATACTGCTAACTGTACGATGTCTGCGAACCACACCCGTCTTGGCCAGCGGGGGGCCACCAGAATTGCTGGCACCCTTTCTTGAACCAACCTGCGCAGAACCCTGCCCAGCAGGGGGAATGGAGGAAACAGATACAGGAGACGGAACCCCTGCCAGGATAGAGTCAGAGCATCCACGGCCACGGCCAGAGGATCCTGGGACAAAGAGACAAAGACTGGGAGATTGTGGTTGTGGCGAGATGCAAACAGATCCACGTCTGGCACTCCCCAACGGAGACACAGGGATTGGAAGACCTTGCTGCTGAGAGACCATTCCCCCAGGTGAGAGGTCCCCCTGCTCAGTGAGTCTGCCTCCAGATTCTCCACCCCAGAATGTACACAGCTGAGATGCAAGGGACAGTGTCCTCCGCCCAAGAGAGAATCATGGACACTTCCCTGAGGGCACTCTTGCTCCGAGTCCCTCCCTGATGATTGATGTAGGCAATCCAGAAGCTCCCCCAACCTGCCAGACTGGCATCCGTGGTGACTGTCTCCCAACAGGGGGGCAGGAAGGATCTGCCCCCCAACAGGTTCCTCGAGTCCAGCCACCACAAGAGGGACCGCCGGACCAGAGGAGACAGAACGAAGGCCTGATCCAGAGACAGGGGACTCTTGTCCCAGACTGATAGGAGTTGGAGTTGAAGAGGTCTCATGTGAAACTGCGCATATGGAAATGCCTCAAAGCAGGACACTATCTGCCCCACTAGCTGCATCCCCTGCCGGATGGAGGGGTGAGGGCATGACAGAAGGGAGTGAACTAGAGCTTGCAGAGAGTCCACCTTCTGCTGAGGAAGAAAGTTCCTGGCCTGAACAGTATCCAGATTCATGCCCAGGAAGGTAGTCACCAGAGATGAGGATAGGGGAGATTTGGGGTGATTGATCACCCAGCCGAACGACTCCAGAATGGTCATCACCTGTTGGGTATCCCGTTCTGCCTGATGGAGAGACCGACAAGTGATGAGAAGGTCGTCCAAATATGGAAGAATGCGAATGCCCTGAGCTCTGAGGAGAGCCATAACACCTGCCAGCACCTTGATGAAGACTCTGGGAGCTGAGGTGTGACCGAAGGGCAGAGCTACAAATTGGTAATGCTGGTCTTCCAGCGCGAACCTGAGAAATTTCTGATGCCCTGGGAAGACTGGAACATGAAGGTACGCGTCCTTGATGTCTATGGAGGTCATGAAGTCCCCCGGGCGCAACGAGCCAACAGCTGAGCGCAGGGTCTCCATGCGAAAGAGCCTGGTTCTGACAAATTTGTTGAGAAGTTTTAAGTCCAGGATGGGCCTGATTGAGCCATCCCTTTTGGGCACTGTGAAAGATTGGAATAAGAGCCCTGACCTCTTTCCCAAAGAGGGACCTGACAGATGACCCCCATGTCCAGAAGGTTTTGCACAGCCAGAAACAGATCCTGAGCTGCCAGGGGATTTTGAGGGATCCGGGACCTGAGGAATCTTGGGGGTGGCCAGGCAGCGAACTCTATCTTGTAGCCGGAGGATACCACCTCCAGAATCCACCGGACTGAGACCTGTTGTCTCCAGACATGAGCGAAGAGCCTCAGACGTCCCCCCACCAGGATGGGTGAGGGCGCCCCTTCATGGCTGAACAGGCTTTGTGGCAGACTTGGGCTTAGAGCCCCAGGAGGCTCCTGGGCGGGCACGTCCTCTGCCTCTGTTCCAGAAGTCACCCCTGTGCCCCACAAAGGATACCCCTCTCCCAGACCTGGATCCGCGGAAGGAGGGGGTAAAGGCGCCTGAACCACGAAAGGGCCGTGGCTGTTTCTTACGCTGGGGCAACTTACCTCCCCTAGCAAACAAGTCCAAGCAGTCACCAGATAGGCTCAGCCCCTTAAAGGGGAGCCCCGTGAGAGCCTTCTTAACAGCGTTGTCAGCTGCCCACTGGCGCAGCCAAACAGAGCGGCGTATAGCAACCACCAAGGCTGAGGTTCTACTACACATCCTAATGGTGTCATCTAGAGCAGAAAGGATATAAGCAATAAAAAGGCCTTGAATTTGGCACTAGAAGCATCATCAGGGGCATTTTCCAGCAGACCCTTGAGGAGAGTCCTGATAGCCACAGCAGTAATAGCAGAAGCATAGACAGGGCGTGGGAAGCCAACTGGTCAATGCGCCTGTCCTCACTATCCTTCAGGGTAGTGGAATCAGGGGAATGCACCACAGAAGTGTTGGATAACCCCAAGACTGGAGCATCCACTTCTGGGGGGGGTTGACCAACATTTAACCACTTCGGTGCGAAAGGGATACCTTTTATCCCAGCCCTTAGGGATTCCGGGAAGCCGGCTGGGATGCTCCCACTCTTTGAGAACAAGATTATTGAAATGGGCCTTTTCTGGAAATTCCAAACGTGGCTTAGCAGTACTAAACAATTCCCCGTACTGTTTGGGAGCAGCAGCAGGAAGGGAAATAGAGAGCACCTCAAAAATCTGAGTCAAAAGTCTATTGGTGTCATCAGCATCCCAGGGATCAGAGCAAGGGTCAGCACCACTGTAATGCTGATCATCAGACAGCTCTGAATCCGAGAACAATTCCCCCTCTTCAAGGGGGGTATAGTCAGTCATGTCCAGAAAATCCTCAGTTTCCATAGGGAAAACAGACACACCAGGCGTCACATGCCGCCTCTTAGCCGGGGCCTTAGGGGCCGCAGAGCTAGCAATCAACCTCTCAATGTTAGCCAGCCTAGAAGACACATCAGGTTGAGACTCCCCACTAGTGGTCAGCTCACTGGGAGTCAAATTCAGGCAAGGGGGAGTAGGTGAAGACATAGTGGACGCAGGCCGAGTCACTGATAGCCCAGAATGCAGCGCAAGCGCCTGCTGGGCGCAGGGTACACAGACCCGCACATCATCACTTACAGGGGATGCCCCACACACCACACACAGCCGGGCTTGTCCCGAGGGAACCCCAAGCACAATATCTTGTGAAGCCTCCATATGGTGATTATAGTGGGCCAATTGGCCAATAGGAATTACGCTGTAAAAGCAACCCGGGATGCCCCAAAGGTCCGCCAGGGAAGTGGGAGGATTTTACTAATCAGGCCTCTAATAAAGTTTTAGCAACTAATAGAGGGGGATAGGACCGGGAGAAACCTCTATACAGTTTTCCCGCCTGAAAGACACAAACGATGGCAACCCATAAGCATACAATAAAAAATACATGACAAGACATAAGCCCGCAGGGGCACTCACGGACCGCGGTGGGGAGTCACAGGTCACGCCGAAGGAAGAGACCAAAATGGTGCCGGGTACCTCAAGGGGCGGGCCGCAGGACAGAGCGACGCGGAGCGTGCCGCCCGATGAGCTCCGCCCCCAAGAAAAGCGCGGAGGCAAAACGTGTGCCTATCCAGCCAATAGGCGCGCAACAGTGCCTGCGGTGACGGCGCCGCTGACTGCGGAACGCCACAAGGCGCACGCGTCAGCGGCGGCAATTTTAGACCAGTACAAACTGACATTTTTAGCAACAGCCCGGGCGCGGAGCCCTGAGAGCAGTGAAAGCAAACATGCAAACAAAAAGCACATATACACATACACACGCACACCCCCCCCCCCCGAACTAACGGGACAGTGAAAGGGAGGGGGGGCGGCGGTCAGCTAGCAGAGACCCACCGAGGACCAGGGCGGGGGGACGAGGGGCGGAAGGGGCATCCCAAATCAGGCTCATCATAGCCTGTACCGCCTACCCTTTGGTGGGGGATAGATATTTGAACAGGGAAAAGCAATGCCTTTTCTCACTCTTACAATGGTTAGAGTAATAGAATTATCCACTTCTGCCTCAATCCCTCACAATAGGGTTGATTCAGCATCGGTCGAGAACTCTCTCACACATTTACATTTGTGCCACCTTTTTGTCAAATAGCCTTCTTGACCGCTTTTGCATGGGCAAGGCTGTCTAGCATGTGTCTCCTGAATCATGCGAGTTTACTGTTGAGCCAGACCTTCTTACAACCCTCACTGAATCGTTAGTCACCTGACTGTCAGTCTAAACTTTTGTACCACTGGTGGGTCCAAAAAAAGACTAATCAGAGCCAGTCAGCTCAATAAGTGTTCATGCTTGCACCTTGGGCTCTGCCCTGGATTACAGTGAATTAGACAATTAGAGGCTGATTCATTGGTAGCGACAGATGAGCGTCTGTAGCAGGCATTTTCAGAGCGCCCGCTAGTAGTCCCTTTGCTCAGCCGTGGGTCGCTACTTCATAGCGACTCAGTCGCTGTTCAGTAATGTTGAATACATTGTGAGGAGTCGCTATTTGACCAGTACAGCGCTGTATAGGAGCGCATGTTAGCGACTGCTCATAGTGACCGAATGCTTGTTTGAAGCCCACAGCGCTGGAGGCGGTGTGTTTAAAGTGTGTTTTCCAGCATCTATCCACTAGTAACAAAGTGAAAACATATGGAATTACATTGTAACAACATTGTAACATGAACACTTTAATGGCAGACCTGTAATGTCATTTTTGAAGAAATTTTTAAAAAATCATAAAAATGTGAAAAAACAACTTTTTCAATGTCAGAAGAGGTCACAGAATTATTTGTGATTTTTTGGCAAAAAAACAAAAAAAAACAAAAACCCGGTTTAAAGAGAAGAAAAATACAATTCTGTAAAATACTCACCTGTAGAATTGGTATTATACGCATACAGTACGTCCTGCTCCATCTATAATACTTACACGTGGGTAATCCTCCGCCAGATGGCGCTGTTCACTGCAGACATGCAAAAACAGTCTCTTCCCGGCCCTTCATATACCCAGGGACCTCCCACAAATCCCCAGCATTGAAAAGCAGTGAGAAAAAGAAGCCGGGAGAAACCAACCACCAAACTGGTAACAATAACAATGATAACAATAACCATACAGGGGATCCAGAACAAGGTGAAACCAGGGTGGGGTGGAGCAGGACGTACTGTATGCGTATAATACCAATTCTACAGGTGAGTATTTCACAGAATTGTATTATTCTAAGCATACAGTACGTCCTGCTCCATCTATAATACTTACACGTGGGACATCCAATAGCAGTGTCCAAAAAGTAGGGTGGGATCCCCAACAACAAAGGCAACGGCACGTAGCTCAAACTACAACCGTCTGTAAAACCTTACGGCCAAAGGCAGCATCAGCTGAGGCCCGAACATCAACTTTGTAAAACTTTGAAAAGGTGTGAACAGAAGACCAAGTAGAGGGCTGTTGCTGAAAAGCCCAAGAGGCACCAATAGCACGAGTGGAATGAGCCGTAAGACAGAAAGGGGGAGTCCTCCCCTTAGTAGAATAGGCCTGAATCACAGCCTGACGAATCCATTTACTAATGGCAGACTTGGCGGGAGCCAAACTGTGAAGCTATGATATTTTTTATATATTTTGTTGCCATATAAATTGTAAAAAAAAATCTTATACATGCAATCACTGTATATAGGACAATCCCTTTTGTTTGGTGCAGTATGGTGGGTAACCCCTTTGTTCTTTGAAAACTGGTTTGACTGTAGCTCCAGTTTCAGGTGTGCATTTGTATGCAAATTAAGCTGGCTACCTGTGATAGACTTAGGGTATTCATTTGTGAGTTTTGCCTGGGCCAATCACAGACGACCTGCAGGTTTCAAAATGGAACAAAGGGTCCATCTGATAAAAAAAACAGTAGGCTGGAGAGAGAAGAGAGATTTCTTTTGGAGGGCAGCTGGAGAAGAGATGTGCTGGTGCGCCTGACCAGACAGACGATGATGGGACTTTGCCTTGGGTAGATGGACCTGCATTGTGAAGCCAAGTACAGCAGCCATCTTGTTTGGACGTGGTCTGCTGATTTTCTGCGTGGAGCAATTAAAACAGATGAGTAATCCGTTTTAATATACATATGCTTTTGCCCTGTTAGGCTTTCTATGTTGTAACACAGATTGTAGTATTTTTGTTTTGTACATTTTGCAAGGTATATAAAATAACTTTAAAGTGCATCATCTTCCTTGGAGATTACTGGCAAATGAACTTATTAGACAAACAAGGCGTAATTTTTGGAGACATACATATATTTGAGCTCTTACGTTTCCATATATATTTGAGGGCTGCAAATATATTTTGTGAATTTTAGATAAACTACGCCCAAGCAAGACACAAACCTTTCCTAGGACCGGAAGGCACAATGAAGAGAACATCAGTCTTCCGGAAGGCCTTAGTGACAACCAGGTAATACTTCAAGCACCTGACTACGTCCAAGGAATGCAGAACCCACTCCTTGTCGTTGCTAGGATTGGGACACAGAGAAGGAAGAACAATATCCTGGTTCAAATGAAATGCTGAGACAACTTTTGACAGAAAATCCGGTTTGAAGCGGAACACCACCTTGTCCTGGTGTCGCTCATAGTATGGAGGCTGAATAGATAGAGCTGCCAGCTCTGACACACGCCTAACTGAAGTAATAGCCACCAAGAAGACAACCTTGAGAGTGAGAATGACCAGAGCAGCATCTTGAATAGGCTCAAAGGGAGCACCCTGCAAGGCAGACAAAACCAAATTCAAATCCCAAACAGGGACCATAGGCTTTCGAGGGGGACGCACGTGAGTGACCCCCTGGAAGAAGGTCTTAATCAGGTGATGCTGAGCAAAAGTCTTCTGAAAGAAGATAGATAGGGCAGAAACCTGACCCTTCAGACTACTAAGTTTGAGACCTAAGTCCAAACCATGCTGTAAAAACTCCAGGACCCTAGGGACAGAGAATTCCCGGCAGGGAAGAGACCTGGACTCACACCAGTCACTGTAGGAACGCCATACTAATAAATAGCAGAAGAAGTCTTCTTCCTGGCCTGCACCATAGTAGCCACCACAGAGGCAGACAACCCCTTCTCCATCAAGATGGAGGTGTCACGCTCTGGGTACTGCAACAATCCACTTAGGTAACTCCAGCCCTCTTGGTAAGACCTCAACCCCCAATCTCCGCAGCCAGCTTCACCTATAGGAGCCCCCGCTTGCCGGGACGCAGAACACGCCTGCCCGGGATCGGTTGCCCCCAGGACTTCAATGGCTCAAAGATTGGAGTCTTACTGTTCAGAGGTTTGGAGAACCCTTGGCTGGAAGTGGTATTGAGTAGCCCAATAGCTGAGCGATTGACGGAAGTCCAAGAACAGACTGGAGGTTGGCAAAGGGAGGTCCGAGATGGCAGCAGTACAAAGGAGTAGGCAGTTCGTGGTCTAGGTTCGGGGCGATGGTCGGCAACAGGAACACAGATCGGGGATGGTCAAAAACAGGCGAAGGTCGGCAACAGGAACACAGATCGGGGATGGTCAAACACAGGCGAAGGTCGGCAACAGGAACACAGATCAAGGATGGTCAGAAAACAGGCGAAGGTCGGCAACAGGAACAACAATGAATCACAGGAGGCTAGCAACAAACTAGGATCAAGGCGCTATAACAGGCACTGGGCAACTGAGGGGGGAAACCTTATATAGGGACAGACAAGAAGGGAAGGTGTATGTGATTGGTGTACGTATGATCACAGGTCTGATTGGGAGAGCACGGAGTGCCCAATCCCATCTATGGGGCTCATTGGCCCAGACAAGGAGGGGGGCGTAAGCCCCACAGAACCTAGGGCTCATTGGCCCTTTAATCCGAACCAGGGGGCGTGCCAGTGCCCCCTGGCTAATCTACAGCCTCCGGCGGGCGCACTGAGCACAGCGCCGCCGGAGGGAAAACAGGTCTCGGGCACGCGCGCGCGCCCGGGAACTGATGACGCGCGCGCGAGGAGGGAGAGAGGCCGTGCTCGGCGCCGCCTGAGCAGACGCCGCACGGCGCGGCCGCCGGGCCGGAGCTGCTGGGGCCGGCCGGCCGCTGACAACGCTGGACCGGGGCCCAGGTAAGTGCCGATTAGTGACACTACCCCCCCCTTCACGAGGGGCCTCCGGACCCTCACCCGGTTTTTCCGGATTATCACGGTGGAATTTCCGTACAAGAGCTTTGGCATGAACATCCCTCGCAGCCACCCAACATCTTTCTTCTGGACCATAGCCAACCCAGTCCACCAAGTATTGTAAAGAATTGCGCATCCTACGAGAATCCAAGATCTTATTTACTTCATACTCGGGCTCATTATCCACAAGAATAGGTGCAGGACCAGCAAGAGGCGTATTCTTCGCCGGTTTTAACAGTGAAACGTGAAAAGAGTTGGGTATTCTCATAGTTGGCGGGAGTTGAACTTTAAAAGACACATTATTCAACCTTTTAATTATAGGAAAGGGGCCAATGAATTTTGGACCCAACTTGCAAGAAGGTTGACGGAGCGCAATATTTTTAGTGGAGACCCAAACTAAATCGCCTACTTGAAGAGTGGGCTCCCAAGATCTACGACGATCGGCAAATTTTTTATATCTTAAACTAGTAGTCTTAAGAATTTCCTGAACATGTTTCCAGATATTCTTCGGTTCTTGAAGCCACTCCTCCAACGCCGGCAAGTTGGAGGGTGACCCTGAAAGGGAAGAAGCTCTAGGATTTTTCCCAAAATTACAATAAAAAGGTGATATCTTGGTACTCTCACTAGGCGCGTTATTGTAAGCAAATTCGGCGAAATCAATAAAATCTGCCCATTGTTCTTGGGCATCAGAGACATAACACCTTAAGTACTGTTCCAAAGTTTGATTAGTTCTTTCCGTCTGCCCATTGGACTGGGGATGGTAAGCAGACGAAAGAGAGATCTGTATACCCAACTGCGAACAGAAATGTTTCCAAAAACGTGAAGTAAATTGGACACCCCGATCAGAGACAATATTGGACGGAATACCATGAATACGAAAAATATGTGAAATGAATAGTCGAGAAAGCTCTGGTGCAGAAGGAAGCTTGGCCAAAGGAACGAAATGTGCCATTTTACTGAAACGATCTACGACCACCCAAATAACAGTATTCCCGTGTGATAAAGGCAAATCTACAATAAAATCCATAGAAATATGAGTCCATGGTTCAGCAGGGATATCAAGTGGGACTAAACACCCACTAGGGGCCTTGTGAACCCCCTTACTTCGCGCACAAACAGAACATGCGTCGATAAAGGCAGTAATATTGCGTCGCATAGTAGGCCACCATACAAGGCGTCGGGCTAGAATGAAAGTTTTACGATTCCCTAGATGTCCAGCAGTTTTGGCATCGTGAAACTCGCGAATTACATCAGAACGCAGATGCGGTGGTACAAACTGACACCCTAAAGGTACATCTACAGGGGATTCATTTTGAAATGGCACCAAGGCATTCGAAAGATCAGGAAGCAAGGCCCCAATCACACAACCCACAGGCAAAATAGGTTCACCCATATCACCCCGATCCTTACAATCCCCAAACAAGCGGGACAGAGCATCCGCCTTAGAATTTTTTACTCCTGGTTTAAATGTTATTATAAAATTAAAGCGCAAGAAAAATAATGCCCAACGAGCCTGACGAGAGTTCAGTCTCTTAGCTGAGCTAATGTACTCGAGGTTTTTGTGATCAGTATAGACCGTGATCGGATACAATGACCCCTCCAACCAATGACGCCATTCATCAAAAGCCAGTTTAATCGCCAATAACTCCCTGTTTCCAACATCATAGTTCTGTTCCGCGGCACTAAATTTCTGTGAGAAGTAGGCGCAAGGATGCAAAAGTTCAGGATGACCAGAGTATTGCGACAACACCGCCCCCACACCTAACTCGGATGCATCTACTTCAATGGTAAAAGGTTTATTAACGTCAGGGTGAACTAAAACTGGCGCCGAAGTAAAAGCCTGTTTTAGAGTCAGGAAGGCCTCATTGACCGAAGATGACCAGTTTACAGTGAAGGCGCCCTTGCGAGTAAGGTTGGTGAGAGGAGCAACAATATTGGAAAAACCCTTAATAAAGCGTCGATAGAAATTAGCGAAACCTAAAAAACGCTGTAATTCTTTTAAAGACTTGGGTTGTACCCAATCCCGCACTGCCGAAACTTTCCCCGCATCCATCTCTAACCCCTGGCTAGAGATTATATAACCCAAAAAGGGAACGGTAGTGACCTCAAACATACATTTAGAAATCTTTGCATACAAGTTATTCTCTCTCAGTTTTTGAAGTACCATTTTCACATGTTGTCTATGTTCGGACAAAGACTTAGAGAAAATGAGGATATCATCCAAATAAATCACCATGAATCTGCCCAAATAGTCTCGGAAGACATCATTAACAAAGTCTTGGAAGACCGCAGGAGCATTACAAAGGCCAAAGGGCATGACTAGATATTCGTAATGACCATCTTTAACATTGAATGCAGTTTTCCACTCATCTCCTTGCCGAATACGAATCAGGTTGTAGGCCCCCTTTAAGTCTAACTTGGAGAACACCTGAGCACCTACTACTTGATTAAATAAATCCCCAATCAAGGGAAGGGGATACCGTTTTTTTACCGTGATCTTATTCAGGGCTCTGTAATCTATGCAAGGCCTTAAACCACCATCTTTTTTCTCCACAAAAAAGAAGCCAGCCCCCGCAGGCGAAGTAGAAGGACGGATGAACCCCTTGCTTAAATTCTCGGAGATGTACTCCTTCATTGCCTGTTCTTCCGGCCGGGTAAGATTATATATCTTCCCTCTAGGAGGGATGGTCCCGGGGAGCAGGTCAATGGGGCAGTCATAGGGCCTATGTGGGGGAAGGGAATCTGCAGAACGTTCAGAAAAAACATCAGCCCAATCTGCGTAAGGCTGAGGCAATCCCTGTGGCAGCATCTGAAAACTTTTGAGGGCAGTGGAAAAACAATGTGTCTTGCAGTAATTACTCCACCTCACTAAATCCCCATTCTGCCAGTCTAAAATGGGGTTGTG
This sequence comes from Gastrophryne carolinensis, assembly GCA_027917425.1. Taxonomy (NCBI): domain Eukaryota; kingdom Metazoa; phylum Chordata; class Amphibia; order Anura; family Microhylidae; genus Gastrophryne; species Gastrophryne carolinensis. Next base: position 179,290,539 of record CM051238.1, on the reverse strand, counting down.
GAGTTTTAACCAGGGATATCCCAGTACTACTGGGGTTTCCGGACAATTAAAAACCAAGAACTCGATAGTTTCTGAGTGGGAAGAGCCAACAATTAAATTGAGAGGTGGGGTTTTGGTACTAACCGGACCTCCCTGGATGGCCTTCCCATTTATGGCCAGAACCTGTAGAGATTTTCCAAGGGGTACCAGCGGAATTCCCAGGACGGAGATCATGCTCCGATCCAGGAAATTACCCGCAGCTCCACTATCGATAAAGGCGGATACTGCCCGTTTGGAAGGACCCCAAGAAAGCTCTACGGGGATTAACATTTTATTCAAGTGAGAGTAATTAACGGACTCACCTAGATCAGTACTCTCCTCCTGATCTAGGCGAGGAAGTTTCCCGCCGGGTATCCCTTGTTAGGACAGGACCTAGCAAAATGTCCCGGATTCCCACAATATAAGCAGAGACCCATGGAGCGTCTACGCTGCTTCTCGTCCTGGGTAAGACGAGCTCTACCGACCTGCATGGGTTCTTCCAGTGAGGTAGAAGGTGTGTTTTCCCCAGGGGAAGTGGGTGGGTTGGGGGTCTGAGATGGCTTAAAGGACGAGGAAGTCCTAACCCTTTCCCTGGCTCTTTCCCTAAGACGCCGATCTATTTTGATGGAGACCTGCATTAGCTGGTCTAGATCTGCTGGTGTAGGGAAATTGACCAAAGCGCCCTTGATACCCTCTGATAGACCCATACGGAACTGGCTACACAGGGCTGGGTCATTCCATCTGGAGTCTACTGCCCACCGTCGGAATTCAGAACTGTAATCTTCGGCAGTATTCCGACCTTGCTTCAAGGCCCGAAGCCTGTTTTCGGCTGTGGACTGCTGGTCTGGGTCGGCATATAACACACCCATAGCCTGAAAAAAGGATGAAACGGAGTGCAGGGCAGCATCATCGGGAGGCAGGCTAAAAGCCCATGATTGGGGATCTCCCTGCAAAAGGGAGATAACTAACCCCACCCGTTGGGTCTCGGTGCCTGAGGATACGGGCCTCAATCTGAAGTACAGCTCGCAGGAATTTTTAAAATTGGAGAATTTGGCTCGGTCTCCAAAAAATTTCTCCGGTAACGGGACCTTCGGCTCCAACACGTGAGGTGGTACAGCGGATGCAGGATTTTGCCTGGTTTCTTGATTGGCCACTCTCTGGGCAAGTTGATTTATAGCTGTGGCCATAGCCTGTACTTGCTGTACCAGGTCATCCATGGTGGCCTGTTATAATGTCACGCTCTGGGTACTGCAACAATCCACTTAGGTAACTCTAAGACCTCAACCCCCAATCTCCGCAGCCAGCTTCACCTATAGGAGCCCCCGCTTGCCGGGACGCAGAACACGCCTGCCCGGGATCGGTTGCCCCCAGGACTTCAATGGCTCAAAGATTGGAGTCTTACTGTTCAGAGGTCTGGAGAACCCTTGGCTGGAAGTGGTATTGAGTAGCCCAATAGCTGAGCGATTGACGGAAGTCCAAGAACAGACTGGAGGTTGGCAACGGGAGGTCCGAGATGGCAGCAGTACAAAGGAGTAGGCAGTTCGTGGTCTAGGTTCGGGGCGATGGTCGGCAACAGGAACACAGATTGGGGATGGTCAAAAACAGGCGAAGGTCGGCAACAGGAACACAGATCGGGGATGGTCAAACACAGGCGAAGGTCGGCAACAGGAACACAGATCAAGGATGGTCAGAAAACAGGCGAAGGTCGGCAACAGGAACAACAATGAATCACAGGAGGCTAGCAACAAACTAGGATCAAGGCGCTATAACAGGCACTGGGCAACTGAGGGGGGAAACCTTATATAGGGACAGACAAGAAGGGAAGGTGTATGTGATTGGTGTACGTATGATCACAGATCTGATTGGGAGAGCACGGAGTGCCCAATCCCATCTATGGGGCTCATTGGCCCAGACAAGGAGGGGGGCGTAAGCCCCACAGAACCTAGGGCTCATTGGCCCTTTAATCCGAACCAGGGGGCGTGCCAGTGCCCCCTGGCTAATCTACAGCCTCCGGCGGGCGCGCTGAGCACAGCGCCGCCGGAGGGAAAACAGGTCTCGGGCTCGCGCGCGCGCCCGGGAACTGATGACGCGCGCGCGAGGAGGGAGAGAGGCCGTGCTCGGCGCCACCTGAGCAGACGCCGCACTGCGCGGCTGCCGGGCCGGAGCTGCTGGGGCCGGCCGGCCGCCGACAACGCTGGACCGGGGCCCAGGTAAGTGCCGATTAGTGACAGGAGGTTTCAGCAGGCCACCTGGGGGCCACCAGAATCACAGGTACCCCTTCCAGAGCAATCTTGCGTAGAACCCTCACCAGAAGGGGAAACGGTGGAAACGCATACAGGAGCCGAAACTCCCTCCAAGACATGGACAGGGCATCCGTGGCCATGGCCAGAGGATCCTGAGACAGGGAGACAAAGGCCGGGAGCTTGTGATTGTGACGGGAAGCAAACAGATCCACATCCGGTAGACCCCAACGGTGACACAGGGACTGGAATACCGTGTTGCAGAGGGACCACTCCCCCTGACGGGACATTCCCCTGCTCAAGGCGTCCGCCAGCAGGTTCTCCGCCCCCGGAATGTAAACAGCCGAAATGCATTGAACATTGGCCTCCGCCCATGTCAGAATCTGAGATACTTCTTGAAGAGCACCCTTGCTCCGGGTCCCTCCCTGATGATTGATGTAGGCAACCGCCGTTCTGTTGTCTGAGCGAACTTGGACGGACAGACCCCTCAGGTGTTGGGTCAATCGCTCCAGTACCAACCTGACTGCCCGTAATTCCAGAATGTTGATGGGTAAATGGGCCTCCTGAGGGCCCCACATCCCCTGGAAGCGCAGGGACTTCCAGAATCCTCCCCAGAAGGCAGACTACTGGTGCTGCGGTAAACAGTAAGGTAAGAGCGCGGCTCTGATCCCCGATCCCAGTGAAGCACAGCTAAGCCATAAGCGTGTAAGTATACACTGAGGCCGCCATACACACAACCCCCCCCCCTTTCTTTTCCCCCTGACTAAGGGGGGAACGAAGGAGGAAGGCGACCCGTTAACATAGGGTCCACCACTACATGGGGCGTGGGGCAATGATGCGGGAGGGGCATCCCCTGAAGGCTCCCCATCAGCCTTGACCGCCTACCCTATGGTGGGGGATTGCGGTGGAGCGTTGCTCCGTAAGCACACATGGTGCTGCCTACCTTCATCCGACCAGCCCAGCCCAGGCTGGGAGGCACATCGTATCGAAGAGGACGGGTGGGAATAGTCTCACAAGGCCGCAGGCTGTAATAGCCCCGCTCACCTGCAAGAGAGTGATACTTCATGTCTTCGCAGTCAGCACTGCAGAGAAATCTGGGGATTTGTGGGAGGTCCCTGGGTATATGAAGGGCCGGGAGGAGCCTGTTTTTGCATGTCTGCAGTGAACAGCGCCATCTGGCGGAGGATTACCCACGTGTAACTATTATAGATGAAGCAGGACGTACTGTATGCTTAGAATAGGTTCGTCCATTGAAATGTATTGGAGAGCGACAGGTAGCGAGAGGTCATACCTGGCGCTGTGCAAGGCTGAACGCTGGTGCTGTTCGCTGAGGCTGTAAAAATGATGAATCAGACGCTACATGGCGCTATCCCAGTCGCTAAACAGATTCTGCTTGATAAATGTGGAATTGCGTGCCGTGTTCGGCGTTCACCAGTCGCTATCTGTCGCTACCTCACATTAACCAGGCGCTACCTGACGCTATCCTTTCTTAAATAAGGGCCTTAGACATTAGACATATTTGGATGACTGGAGGAGCCGGAACTTCAGGCACTGAGGGATCTTTTCCAATTGGCCAGAGCTGTAAGTGTTCTATTTTCGGGTTAGACAGGAGGTAAGTACATTTATTATGCACACTATGGTCATTGACAGCAAAGGGAGGGGAGTATTTATTTATGCCTGGATTAGGGATTTAATTACAGATCACAAAAAAATGTGTAACACATGTTGGGATGGAAATTCATTATTAGCTCATAAGAACCATGTTTCAAATATCTACAGTAGGTTCAAATTAGTTCAAAGATGTTTCAAATAAAATAGGTTGAATTATTTAGAAATAAAAATGAATGCATGTTTCAACAAAAGTAAATATTCATATTAATATTCAGTGCAAAACATGTTTAGTTGAGACATACCATTTCCAGATGACTTGTCGGCTGGTAACTGACAGGAACAGCTCAGTGATGGGTCAGTTTTATTACTACAAAGCACATCCTTCGTGTTGTTCTTATACAATGTACAGCTCCAGGAATTATTATTCTCAAACAAAGAAGGGTTCTTCCTAACATTTATTTCAATCTATAGAAAACAGAGAAAACAAAGATGTTCAGAACCAAAAATGATGACATAAAGGGACACGCTTATGGAATAAGATGTAGAAACTGTAGCAGATATTGTGACTTTTTTATATATAGGTAATATAAATATATATATATATATATATATATATATATATATATGTGACAGGATGTCTGCCAAGAATAGGAGTTTCTGGACTGCAAAGTGCTGGATTGGACTACAAAAACACTTCAGGAAAGACTGACAGATTTTGTGTTACCGCACTTTTAAAGTGGACCAACAACCCGGAGTTTGACTATCCTGGGTTTTGGTCCACTTCCCCAGGGCACCCCGATCGGGGGTCACCTGCTATGTGAAACCCCCCAGAACGCCCAGATCAGCTCACCTCATCCCGCTCCTATGGCGCGGCCGCTCGTCCAATCAGTGCGCTCGGAGCCGCTGTGGTATGCGTGTCAATGAGACATTTTACCGCAGCGGCTCCGAGCATGTTGGCGGCCGCATCTTGCGCTTCCCTCTAACAGGAAGCGCGCCCGCGCTGGCCATTCACAAATGGCCGTCGCTGGCATGTGCCCTGCTAGAGAGAAGCGTGAGATGTGGCCAGTGGCCCGGGAATCAGGTAAGGTTTACCGGCGTCCTGGGGGGTTTCACAAAGCGGGACATCCCGATTTTGGATGCCCCGCGGGGAGGGATCCGCCTGGGTGTTGGTCCACTTTAAGAGGTGCTCCAAAGTGACCTGGAGTCTGGCCAGCAAGGGAATCTGGGTGGGTCCTGAAGGTCAAGTACCCCTGTTACCTTAATCTAGCACTGTGAAAGCACAGAAAACACATAAACTACTAAATGCATAGTTAATGTTTACCCTATTGCAAAAATCTGCATTAATGCGCCAACTTTGTATGAAAAATCCAGACAATTGATTTGGCTAGATCCAGAGCCAAATGTACAAATGTCTGCATCATCTTCAGCCTTTCAAGTGACAGATTTTCTTAAATTTCTTGCAAAGTAATATGCGGGTCCTACAGTCATTCTGGACAAGGGGTTAAATAAGCCCATTTTCTGTTCTCCCTGTGCCGGGTCAGTCCAGCATAACTAACTCTTTTTGTTCACGGGAGCAGCCATGATGTAATTACTACATAATGCCACAACATTGTCTTCTTTTAAGAGGAGAAGGGAGGAAAGTGCTTTGTCTCATACATCTCAAAAGAAGCCAATGGTGTGGCAGTATGCAGTAATTCCATCATGGCTGCTCCCATGAACAATAAGAGTTAGTTAGATTGGACTGGTACCTTAAGTCCTAGAGAAGTCTCTCCCTATTGTGGGGCCTCCTAAGCAGCAGAGCATGACTCATTCATGCACGTTTCAGTGTGAAAGTGCCTTCAGAAGTAAATCAGAATAGAGCAAGTTCTATAGTGTATATCAGTGTGAATGCAAAGTAGTGGTGAATGACAGGCAGCATGGGGGGAGGGGGAGCAGAAAGCAGGATAATTTAACCCTTCACCTGGAATGTCCCTATAAATTGTAGTATTTTCTTACAATCCTTAGCATGTCTTTATTTAGTAAATGAATTCAGAGAAATATGCATACTATGTAGCTAAATGATATACCTGTTTTGAATTTGCAGAGACAATGTAGATTCCTAAACATTTTGCATTGTCCTCTGATATCCCAATCCAGTTTTCCAATAAAGCCGTTGATTTACATTCTCCTTTTGTGGAGCATCTATTTTAGAGAATACAAAAAGAAGATGTCTGCTGTGTTATTTTTTAAGATTTATATAAATGTTATCATTTTCTGCTTTAAGACAAAAGATCAGCAGTGTAAAGGAGACTTACGAGCCATGATCATTCACTTTTGTTTTCTAACGCTTAACATCCTGTTTTTGCCCTAGATTAATCTCCCTCCCCCTTGCCATTGTCAACGAATGGTGTCCATCATCTTGGACGATGGACTGCCCTCTCACATTCTACTCCCCTTCAGCTCTCAGCCACATCCACTCTCCCTTCCTCCCAGTGTGAAGGCCAGCTGTGAATGAGCACAGCCTATTCATAGCATTTACTTTGCAGAGGCTGACAACCTTGTTTTACAGAGAAAAACATGCTGAACATCAGCATAATCAAGGTTATTTAAAAATAGCCCTTGTTGTGGTTCAGAGGACAGACGGTCAGCATCTGGCGATGCTAGGACCTCAGTCCCTATGCCTCCTTTTTTTGCTCTCTCAAGCTTTAGTGCAGGTCCGTGCCGATGGGCAGTGGACACTTCTGTACCCCCCCCCCCAGTCATTGGGGGTATGGATGATGAACGGGGTGTGGTAAAAACAAGTCACCCCTTACCCTTTGAACTAGTATAGCGGTCCCTCAACACAAAAGCATTTTATCATTCCAACTTTACACTACACTTACTTCCATGGTCTTCATCAAGTTTCCCCTGCTAGGCTTTAGTCGCTTCCCGCTGAAGTGGGGAGTATGTATACCACCGGGTGTGACTTCACAGGAATTTCTATAGCGTTCAGCCACTGAACCATGGGTACCTCAGCCCCTATTCATGGTGTTCTGGCTGGTAGCTTCAAAAGGGGGGGCAACATCATTTTTTTATGAGCTGCAGTGGCTGAGGCACTGCAGTAGCCTTACCTAATGAACGTGCAGATAACATGCATACAGACCACACATCACGCTGATTCTGGGTACGAAATGTGCTAGCGTCACAGGACCCAGGCCACGCCCACATGCTTGAGAAAATAATTTATAAGGTAAAACTTCAAACCTCAATATCTTGGCCATTACCAAGATTCCCTTGTCTGTGGTAGATAGCAGGAGTATTCAGAATGTAAACATTCAGAGTCCAAAGCAGGAAGTAACAGATACTACTAGACAAGTCTACATGGACTAGATGCTGCAGATAACCAAGTCTATCCAGAAAAAAATGGTCTGACCATGGCTCTTTCACAACAAATAAATATATACATATTTTTTTTGGTGACAATACAAATATTTAGAAATTCCATTTATAAAAAGTACTTCATCAAAATAACAAATATTGGTTTTAAAAGTTGTTCAAGAGACATTATTTCTTTTTTTTTTATTTAAAAGAGTTGGACCAATAACGGAATCTTTCGAAAAGAGGATCTATCCCATCTATTTTCTCTTTGCGAAAAAATAAAATTCTGTGAAACTCACCTGTAGAATTGTTTTTGAATATATCCAGTCTAGGTCGTCTCAGAAGTGATGACAGTAGGGTAATCCATCGCCAGGTGGCGCTTGACTGCAAGATCAAAAGCTGTAGCTCCTCCCAGCCCCCTATAAAAGCAGGTGTCTCAGATGATTCCCCAGTGGTTAAACAGCAGTAAGAAAAAGAGACAGGCCGGGAGGCCAAGAAACCATGTACCTTCACATAGTATTAGAGTGTACTCTCTCCATCAAAATTTTTTTAGGACAACGGTCCAATATAAAAAGGTAATCACCATAAAAGGCAAACAAGAGATAATGAAAAAAACAAGGGCGGGGTGGGATGACCTGGACTGGATATATTCAAAAACAATTCTACAGGTGAGTTTCACAGAATTGTATTTTTCACTATATCCAGTCCAGGTCGTCCCAGAAGTGATGACAGTTGGGACATCCAAAAGCAGTGTCCATTAGGGCGGGATCCCCAGTGCGGAACAGCATGTAGTTCATCTCACTACCGCCTGAAGCACCTTACAGCCAAAAACAGCATCAGCTGAGGCCCTAACATCAACCTTATAAAACTTAGTGAAAGTGTGAACAGAAGACCAAGTGGCAGCCTTGCAAACTTGTTCCACAGAGGCCTGGTTCTGAAAGGCCCAGGAAGCACCAATAGCTTTAGTAGAATGAGCTGTAATACGAAAAGGGGGTTCTTTCACCTTGGCAGAATATGCTTGCACCACCGCCTGTCTGATCCACTTGCTGAGAGTGGACTTGGCCGGAGGCAAACCCTTCCTAGAACCCTCAGTGAGAACAAAGAGCGAATCTGATTTCCTGTAGGATTCGGTCGCAACCAGGTAATACTTAATGGCCCTGACCACATCCAGGGAATAGAGGGTCCTATCCTTAGAGTTGGTAGGAGCCGGACACAAGGAAGGCAAGACAACTTCTCATTAAGGTGAAAGGGAGAAACGACCTTAGGCAAAAAATCAGGCTTAAAGCGAAACACCACCTTATCCTTATGCCGTTCAAAGTAAGGAGGCTTCATACAAAGCGCGGCCAGCTCTGACACGCGACGCACCAATGTGATAGCAACCAAAAAGACCACCTTTAGTGTCAAAATAGACAAAGCAGCATCGCACAGGGGCTCAAAAGGGGGACCCTGGAGAACAGAAAGCACCAAATTCAAGTCCCACACCAGTAATACAGGCTTATGCGGTGGGCGTACATGGGTAACTCCTAGGGAAAAGGTCTTCATCAGTCTATAATTGGCAAAGGATCTTTGGAAAAAGATGGCCAAGGCCGAGACCTGGCCCTTGAGGGTGCTCAGCTGGAGACCCAAATCTAAGCCGTGTTGTAAAAACTCCAAAATCCTAGAGATAGAGAAAGTGCGGCAAGGAAAACTCTTGGATTCACACTAGGCAATGTAGGCATGCCAAATCCGGTAGTTTCCGTGCCTGAATCATGGTCTGAACAACCGTGGCGGACAGTCCCTTATCAATCAGGATTGAGGTTTCAATAGCCAGGCCATCAAAGCCAGATGTAAATTGGGGTGCCGCAGCGGCCCCTGCGTGAGAAGCCCTGGGTTGTCGGGCATAACGTAGCGATCGACTGACATCTGAATTATGTCTGCGAACCAACTCCGCCTCGGCCAGCGTGGAGCCACCAGGATGGTTGGTACCCCCTCCTGGGCTATCTTGCGCAGCACTCGGGCCAGGAGCGGAAACGGAGGGAACGCATAAAGGAGCCTTAACTCCGTCCAAGGAATCGCCAGAGCATCTGTGGCAAAGGCCAGAGGATCTCACAACAGGGATACGAATCTCGGGAGATTGTGATTGTGTCTGACCCCAGTGGAGACACAGAGAGTGAAAGATCTTGTTGCTGAGGGACCATTCCCCCAGGCGTGAGGCACTCCTGCTCAGGGAGTCGGCTTCCTGGTTCTCTATCCCAGGAATGTAAACCGCAGAGATGCAGGGAACATTCTCCTCTGCCCAAGTCAGAATCAGGGTGACCTCCTTGAGGGCTCGCTTGCTCAGAGTCCCGCCTTGGTGATTTTTGTAGGCAACCGCCGTCTGATTATCCGAGCAGACCTGGATCGCACAACCCCTTAAATGGGGAGTCAAGTGAAGAAGCACCAACCGGATCGCTCTCAATTCCAAGATATTTATGGGCAAGTGGGTCTCCTGCGGCCCCCACTGACCCTGGATCTTCTGCGTCAGCCAAAAGCCTCCCCAGCCTGTCAGGCTGGCTTCCGTGGTGACAATCTCCCACCGTGGAGTCAAAAATGACTTGCCTACCAGCAGATTTCTGGAGTCCAGCCACCACAAGAGGGATTGCCTGGCCGGGGGAGACCTGTTCCTGTTCCAGTGACTTCTGCGTCCGGTCCCAACCGGTCAAGAGATTCAACTGAAGAGGTCTCATGTGGAACTGAGCAAAGGGCCACCTTCTGTTGTGGCAGGAATACCTTGGCCTGAGAGATGTCCAGCGTCATGCCCAGAAAAGACCTTACCATCGAGGGAGTGATTGAAGACTTGGGGTAATTGACAACCCAACCGAAATCCTCGAGAGTGGACAACACCGTCCGGGTGTCGCTCTCGGCCTGATGAAGAGACTTAGCCGCAATCAGCAAATCGTCCAGATAAGGCAGCACGCGGATGCCCTGGATTCTCAGGACAGCCATGATGCCCGCCAGCACCTTGGTGAACACACGGGGGGCTGTGGATATCCCGAATGGCAAGGTCACAAACTGGTAATGCTGATCCTTCAGCGCAAATCTCAGGAACTTCTGATGCCCCTGGAATATCGGAATGTGCAGATAAGCATTCTTGAAGTCCACCGTGGTCAAGAAGTCGCCGGGTCAAAGCGAGCTCACTGCAGACCGCAAGGTCTCCATGCGGAAATGTCTGACCCTGACAAACCTGTTAAGACTCTTCAGGTCCAGGATGGGTCTCAGCGTCCTTCTTGGGCACCGTGAACAGATTGGAGTAAAAGCCCTGACCCGGTTCCAGGCGAGGCACGGGCCGAATCACACCTGACAGCAGAAGTTGTTGGATGGCCAACCGCAGGCCTTGAGCCGTCACCGGGTTCTGGGACACCCGAGACTGAAGAAATCTTGAGGGCAGCCGGACTGCCAGCTCTATTTTGTAACTGAAGGACACCACCTCCTGAATCCACCGATCCGAGATGCGCTGTCTCCAGATGTGAGCAAATAGCAGAAGCCGTCCCCCCACCCGGATGGGTGAGGGTGCCTCCTCATGCCTGTGGGGGCTTGGCAGAGGGCTTGGACTTTGATCCCCAGGAGGGATTGGGTCAGTCGTGGGACCTACCTCATCCCCAGGAGTCTCTGCGGGACCCTGAAAAAGAAGAGCCTGTTCCTCTTCGAAAGGAGCGATGGGCAGATGAACCCCAAAAGGGCCGTGCAGGCCTTAGTCTCTGAGGGAGTCTTCTGTCCTTAACCAGGAGGTCCAGACGCTCCCCAAACAGCCTGTGACCCACAAAAGGAACACTAGTGAGCGACTTTTTAGCCGACCACTGCCGCAACCAGAGCGAGCGGCAAAGAGCGACTAGCAGGGCCGAGACCGTGCCACCGAGCCGGACGCTATCGTCCATGGCAGAGACCACGAAGGCAATAAACTCCACGCAAGCCTTGAGGTCCTTATACTCCTCAGCCTGCTTGCGAGCAAGATCCACAAGGCGTCTCACCTTCTTTCTAATAGCCAGGGAGACAATAGCCGCGGCACACACAGGGTGGAACCAAGCACCGGCAAAGGTGAAGGCATGGCAGACCAGCTGATCCATGCGTTTGTCAGCTGGATCGCGTAGGGAAGCAGTATTGGGTGAAGGCATGACCGTAGTGTTGGACATGCCCGATACGGTGGTATCCACCTCGGGAGGATGGGACAACAGACAGACCAGCTCCTTAGGAAAAAGTTAACATCTGTCCAGGTCCTTGGCCACCGATGGTAACCTATTAGGCCTTTCCCATTCCTTGAATATCATGTCAGAAAAATGGGCCTGCTCAGGAAAGACTCGCCTCTGTCTCTCAGGCTGAAACAAGTCACCCTGCTTCCTTTTAGCCGCTCTAGGAGGGACAATATGCAGCATCTCAAAAACCGCAGTCAGCAACCACTCCGTATCATCAGGGAGCTATGTATCCTCATCCGAGGAAGAAGCGAGCCCAGACCAGCAGAATAATCCACTGCGGAGATGGAGTCCTCATGCAACTCGCCCTCCTCCACGGAGCCATGGCCTCCAAAGAGATCATCTCCATCATTATCAGAAAAGACCGGCTCAATATGTCGCCTCTTACCAGTGGCCTTTTTAGGAGCCGAGCGAGAGATCTATCTCTCAAGGCTAGCCACTCGATACACCAAATCAGATTAGGACCCCCTACTGGCTTCCCTCTCATTGGTGGCTGAGAGCATACGTCGGAGGTCAGGAGAGGCCGCAGGCAACAACGGGCTAGGGGCAGATACGCCCGCCCGATCATGCTCCAAAATAACACTTCTGGCGCAAGTGACACAAACCGTGCTGAGTCCGCCCAGAGGACTAGCACCGCACATGGGACAGAGCTTCACCCGCACTGATGGGGCCCCAAGCTCACTATCTCCAGAAGCCTCCATTATGGTAATTTGAGTATGTTAACAGGTACAAGGCACCAACGACCTAACCTGGTCAGCCCACAAAAAGAGTCCCTCTTATGTGAGCCCTCTTTACAGGGAGAGGGCTTGGAGAGGGGGGGGGGGGGGGGGGCGGAGGCCGAGAGGAACCACAACCCTTAATATCAAGGGGCCCCACCTGGAAGAAACAATGGGAACAACACATAAGCACCCCACAGCACATGCCCAGTGCATATTAAGGACAACAATAAGAGAGACTCACGACACCGCTCACAGGCCCGGCAGAGGACGACAGCAGCGTGCAGGAGGAAAAGATGGCGCGGATCAGGCAGCTAGCACAGCTTCCTCGAGGGGCGGGCCGCACAGTAGTGGCGCGAAAAAGCGCCATCATGCGGCCCTGCTTCCCCCCCCCCCCCCACGACGCCAAAATCGCCCACAGGGGAATCCGGCAGAGGAGCCAGCCCAGCGCCTCACGCGGCCCGGGCCGGTAAGCAGCACGCGCGCACCCAGTGGCGGAGACCACAGCTCCAGCGATCTCCACCTGTGCAGCGCCGTCGTCCGCCCTCACAGTGCGGCAGCATGAAGGAGAGGGGAGAGAGCAGGAGCGACGAGGGAGCGAGGAGGGTAAGTACGTGAGGAGAAGTAAAAACACAGAAGCACACCAGTCCAGTCAGAAAAATAAGCAACACCAATAAAGCTTGTGGGGCAGGGAGGGCATAAGCCCAGTGGGCATAAAGTGGTCCCCCCCCAAAATGGGCTCACCATCAGCCATTGGCCGGCTACCCTTTAGGCAGGGTCTGCGGCCCAAAGCCTAGCTCTGTCGACGCCTTACCCTTCACCTACCTTCACCGACCCAGTCAGCTGAAGCTGGGAGGCAGTAGTGGGTCCACTGGAACGGTGGCAATAAGGATGCAGCGGCCGATGGGCTAGTATCCAGGAGAGAGTATTCCAGACGAGCCTCATGCAGCAAGACTGCAGGAAGAACAGTGGGGAATCATCTGAGACACCTGCTTTTATAGGGGGCCGGGAGGAGCTACAGCTTTTGATCCTGCAGTCAAGCGCCACCTGGCGGTGGATTACCCAACTGTCATCACTTCTGGGACGACCTGGACTGGATATAGTGAAAAATGGCTGAAGAAAAGTGTTGGAACTAAAGCCATATCAAGGGGACCCTCTCAGCTTCTGTAGAAAAAATTATGTTCAGACAGCAGCTCCTCACCCTCCCTTGCAACTCTATGCTAGGGTCCACAGAGGCAATAAACAAAAGTAGCATGGACATTGACCGTTTGGCATGCCAACCGGGGATGATTGTAGGAAGGGATCTAAATTATTTTTGTCTGGAGGTCCACTTTACATTTCCCCATACCTTAAATACCTTAAATGTGGTTGCTCTTGCTGGGAAGGTATGCTGGGAACATTGTCGTCCAGTCAGCTTCATATTAATATGCGGCTGGAGAAGTTGAATAGAATCCTAGCCGCACATATCGGTGGCACATGCATTACTCGCATCCTTTGGCTGTGCATGGCCACACACAGCCATTGTTTGGGTGGGCGTGGCCATACACAGCCGAAAGAGGATGTGAGTGATGCCACCGCCAGCCAAGCATGTGCAGTGGGCTTGTCAGTCAGGTAAGGTAAGATTGGGGGGGGGTTCACAGAGGGTAGAGGGAATCATAGTCTCATAGACTCCAGGGCCTACTACAGCATCTACAAGAAATGGAGCAGACACATGAGACAGGCTTCAAGTGAGCACCCAGTTTTATTTATTAACATTATTAACATTATCTAGGCTAACCCTTTAAATAGAAAGTAATTCAAGTGAGTAGAAAAGGTTGCTCTATAAAAACGTTGATGGGAGTATCTTTTTTTATTAGAATGTATTGGAATTATTTTCATTTGTTTCGTTTCAATTGTTAAATCTTAGAAAAGAATAAAATCACAATTAACAAACCTTTTCTCAGACTGACACCAGCCACAGTGGGGATCCTCTGCAGAGAGGCATTCGTTACAGGACTCATATTGCTCACAGTTTGCAATTTTTAGTCTTTTAATCTAGGAAAATAGGTCATATTATTGAGTATACAAGAAACACAGAAGTAAGCTTTGCAAACATAACAAATGTATATAAAAAAAAACTCTCAAGATCCATCCAATGTCAGTGAATCATGAATGAATGATGAACCCGATCGTGGGGGATTTATGTTGGAAAGGATTTCTGAATCTCAAACTTTATCTTTAAACCAAAAACCATAAAAATGATCATTGACTGTTAACTTTGACCTAAAATTTATAGCTTTCCCCTCGAAGTGGAACACAACCCTGTGCTAGTTTAGTTCGTGTGAATCTATGGTCTAAAAACTCTCATGCAGGGCTCATGTGAGTTTCTAAGGCCATACAAAACTAGATCAAACCCTTTAGAAATGCCCCCAGTTTAAAAGCCCTATGGCTATGCTGATTTGGGTTGCCCTGCAGTATGAAACCCACTCGGTTTCTCCATACATGTCTCCATACTCCATTCATGTCTTGTAAAGCGGGGGTGCCACCAGAGAGCCATGCATGCACTATAGGATACTGGAATAATTTGAGTATATGGCATACCAAGGGGAGATTAACACTGCAGAGCATCCCAAATCATGATTCCTCTATGGGAAGCATTCACCTAGCTTTCAGCCTCTAAGGACAGATTCTACATGTTTAAAAATCTCATGATTCCTAAAAAATAAAAGAAATGCACAATGGTTAGGGGAGTACTTAATGTAATACCTAGGTATTAACAGGGTGCCTTCTTGTCCCATATATAGGTATACGATTAAGTGAATAAAGAGAATACAATATCATAAATGCTGCTCAGGTGAGTTTTGGTACCGCTTATTTGCTGTTACAGACAAGCTTTGAAGACAAAGCCCCTTTGTCAGGCTATCAGACGATCTCAGTATATGACTGGGTGTCTGGGGCCTACCCGTGGCACTGGCTCTGCAGGCCCACCCTACTTTTGCATCCAAAACAGTCCTAACTGTATTGTGTTCGAACAGATGTCATGTGTTCTCCTGTCATCAAAAAGCTACATAACATAGTGCACTATGCCTTTCGGGGGGATCCTTTTGAAGGACACTTGAGTTCTGTGGGCCACCAGGGGATTCTCTGGTAACCTGGTGGCAAGTCCGAGCCTGCATAATTTGATGGCATGATAACGCAGCTTTGCCTTGAGCTTTAGCTTAAAAACAAGCAGTAATGGCTTAAAATAGTGCTGAAATTAATAAAAATACTCAGTAAGGCCCACAGACATATTTTAAATATGTTTATATTAAAGCCGAAACTCCCTGCTCCAAGAAAACAGGTGGTGGGACATATCAGCCATTATTAGCTCTGGCTTCAGTATTTTCTAAAAATAGTATATATACTATGTTACCATTGAGGGGCTACATCTGAGAGTCACTGACCTATGTGTTCCCTGCACACAACACAACGGGTAAAGAATACTATAGTTAAAGAAACACAAATAAGATAGTGTGTCATAAATACCAACCTGAAAGGCAGTGGCTACATAGATATAGTTATTGTCAACAGGATCCAAGAGCATTGTTCGGAAAATGGCTTCTTCTTCTTTAAACTCATGTAACACATTTGCACAGCTAGTGCCATAGTTGGAATTCAGAGAAACCTGGAATGTCATACTAACGTTAAAGATAAGGTACAGTATTTACATATTTATATATATATTAGATTTATATATATATTCTATCTATTTACTGCAACATTGGTGGAGGAGAAGTTCTGTCTACCTGTTTCTACAGTGGATGACAACATGGTGCATATGCACAATGCAAGGCTGGACCTTTAAGATGAAAACTGCAATACAGGAGGCCAGGGTTCAAAATTACCATCATCTGACGCCAAAAACAGGGAACAACTTAGAGAGCAATTGTCCCTGAACCAGGTTACACATTAGGGTCGATTCTAAATCCAAAAGTTAATTGATTTCGTATCGGGATTCGGAAGTTTGTGTGGGTGTTAGTCATTTTTTCCTTTTTTT
This sequence comes from Gastrophryne carolinensis, assembly GCA_027917425.1. Taxonomy (NCBI): domain Eukaryota; kingdom Metazoa; phylum Chordata; class Amphibia; order Anura; family Microhylidae; genus Gastrophryne; species Gastrophryne carolinensis. The sequence continues at coordinate 179,274,398 of CM051238.1, read as the reverse complement.
TGGGCCATTTCGGATTTGCACGAACGTTCGGGCATATGTTCATTCGATTTTCGGGCGTCAATTGTATTATTTGCGTTAGTTCGGGTTTTTTTCCCGTCCAAATCGTATTTTTTTCGTTCGTTCCTAATTTTTCCATTATTGACATGGGCTTGCGAGCAATTCAGAGAGCTGATTGCTAAGTGTTTCAAAGCACATTTAATTGTTGAGTTGGGAAATCTTTTCCGGCACCTTTTTGGCCTCGGGATTAGGATGGAGAGGAGTGAGTTTGAGGAACATCAAGGCCTAATGCTGTTTGGCATTGATTTGATCCAGATGTCTAAGGGCAGATTACTTGGTAAGTGACCAACATTTTTTGGGGGTGTTTTTGGCCCGTTTTTTTTTAAATTGATTGTTGGACTTTTTCTGATTTGTGGTTAACCTTAAACAACATTTTGCAACTGTTGCAACATAATAGTTAAAGTTTTGTCAAACAAACAAGCGGTGGACTCACTTTGTCCTTCATCATTTGTTAGATTTTTGGCCGACGTCTGTTACCATTTCTCAAACTCCCTCGTATAGCAGATTGACCAGAAGTAGCTGCTAGTTTATGGCCCTTTTTTTGTATTTGACTGTAACTGACAAACTAGAGTAGAACTGCATACAGTGCATTTTTTTGGGAATGTTTGGGGCCCCTCATCAGCATCATAAATCGTACATTTCTGAACCCTACAATACAAACATCTTTCCCAGCACACTTGTCATAGCAGATGTTTTATCAGTCTGTTTTTCCCTTATGCTGCATTTTTCTTTATGGCACACATCTGTTACATTAGTCATTTATATCATTGGCCCTGGGTGAAATGTTTGTTTCTTTAGCTGACATAATTGTGCTATCTACTAATTTTTTGGGGGGGATGCCTTTCCTTGCTTAATTGTGTTTTTAATTGGTTTTGTTAAGGGGACGCTGGTTACCCACTGCTTCCGTGGCTCATGACGCCTGTGCTCCGGCCCCAGGATGCCTCTCAGGAAGCATACAACCGAGCGCACCGCAAGACCAGGGCTGTGGTTGAGAGGGCCTTTGGACTTTTGAAGACCCGTTTGAATGAAGGAGAAATGCAACCGGAAAGGGGTTTGGGTAAGTTTTAGGGTCTGGAAAATGAAGAAGAATGGAACCGGAAAGAGGTTTGGGTAAGTTTTAGGGTCTGGAAAATGAAGAAGAATGGAACCGGAAAGGGGTTTGGGTAAGTTTTAGGGTTAATAAAGGTAAGTGTTAGACTGGCGCAAAGTAGTTGGGGTGAGCTTGGTAGTGTAAGATATGGGGCACATTTGTTTGAGGAGTGTAGCTTGTATTGCGCATGTGCAAGATCTTCTACATTTCCGAATGAACGAATATTAGAGGTTAAAAACCATTCTAACCCATCAGGAAATGCCAGGAATTCGTAGAGGTGGACGATGGAAGAAGGGAAAAAACACATGCTGCCGTCGCTACAATAGATCAATCAACCTATAATTTACGATGGAAAATGACTGAGCCAAGGTCGGAAGATAGCATACGAACGGACGGGCATTTTACGATAGGAAACGGATTAGTGTATAGAATCGCTCGCAAGTTCATACGAGTGCACGAGCGTTCGGAAAAAATTCCATGATCGGCAACAAAAACAAAGCTTTTACATGTTTCTCTGAATCGACCCTAATGTGCTGCCCATAAATAAATTAGGATGTAGAAGGGTCCAAGAAAAAAGTCTCTCCAGGTATGGAAACACTATTTTACTCACAAGTCCTTCAAGAAGTTTAGAGATGTACGGGCTTGCAACTTATAAAACAAAAATATGCAACAGCTTCCTCATTCCTGCAAAACTAGGAAACCCTAAAAAGCAGGTACACTTAGTTCACACACAAACTGCAACGTACTTTTAAGCTGGTCAACCATTCCAAGGAAGTCCCAACTCTGATCATTCTCTACTAGAATAGGAGACATCTTGGTGTTGCAAGACCCCAGTTACTGCCTCGGTTTGGCTGCATTAAACCTGGAGACACCTTGGTGTAGCAAGAACCTGGTTACTGCCCTGTTTTGACTGCATTAAACCTGGAGACACCTTGGTGTAGCAAGAACCTGGATACTGCCCCGCTTTGACTGCATTAAACCTGGAGACACCTTGGTGTAGCTAGAACCTGGTTAATGCCCGGTTTGGCTGCATTATCATCAGGAAACCGTGGCCCACGTAGAAATGTCTTCAGGTTATGAGAGAGAAAGTAAACTGTACTGTAGGGTGGATAGTTAAGATCCATGAAGCCACATTAATGGCGCATTGTTGTGAGCTGCAACACACCTACCAACAGCTTTTCACTGCGTTTCCCTTTTATTTCCTCATTGTTGAAGTGTAGGAGTCTCCAGTAATTGTCTTGTGTGGTCTAAAATCTAGCAATAAAACACCATCTGCATTTTGTGTGGAATGAATTATAGTAATAAAACACCCATATCCCAAAATAACTGTTGCCATGACGTTTCCAGCTGCATGGACATTTCTTTGCAGTTATTGACCTGTTGCAGGTACACATGTTTGGTCTCAATGCATTAATACAATGTGTTCATTTCCTCACTTTTTGGTAGACCTGTAGGGTACTATTGGGTGGCTATTGCCATCCTGTCACTTCCAGTACTTTCATTAGACTGAACTACTACTGTGTGTGTTGCATAACTGTTGAATGCACTGCTGCTAAAAAATTCCAAAAAAGCAGCATTCAAGTATAGTGAACAAAACCAAGTGATTTATTAAGGCATTACAGCATGCATATACAAGTCCAATGTATCAAGGTCACACAGGGCCCCTTTTGCATGTTTCCTTTAACAAAATTTTATAAAGGACAATTTTCAGCCAAAGAAAAAAAACAATATACTCACCATGTGTTCCACGCAGACTGTCACTGATATTCTGTAGCTGCAGATCTTACTACAGCCTACGCTGCATGCCCGATCACGCTTCTCTTTCTGTGTCCTTCAATGTGGAGACGCCCCCACCATCGTCACTGTGACCTGGCACACGACCCTCCATTCACTGGAATGGAAGGGGGTGTGTGAAGAACTAACATGCCCCTTTGCATGGCAGTGAATGGGGGGGCTTGCCATCTTACAGTTGTGATAGCGGAGGGTGTCTCTACACTGGAGGACAAAGAAAGAAGCACATGATTGGGTGTGCAGTGCGGGCCGTGGATCCAGCTATAAGGTAATATCTGCAGCCACAGAATATCAGTGGCAGTCTGCGTGGAACACATGGTGAGTATAGTTTTTATTTTGTTTTTCTGGCTTAAAATTGTAATTAAAGGGTAATTCCACTTTCAAATGATTTTTTGAAAGTCTATAATTTATGTCTTAAAGGTGCTGGGCTGATCTAGCATGTTTTAATATTTTCTAATGTAAGCAAATTTGTGTTTAATGAAAGCAGTTTTCATCTACTGCTATTGCCAACGTACACCAAGTGCAGACTTGGAGTACATAGCCAATAGATTTCTGATAGTTGCACAGAACACCGCTGCTAGGCAGGTGTAAGGTTGAGTGAGCTTCCTCCCTAACAGCAGTGTTCTGTGTGTACAGGGCTCACTTCTCTCTTCTTGGTGTAAAGACTTGGGCCTTTATTCATGAATATGGGATAGCGTCAGGAAGTGGCTGGTTAATGAGAGGTAGCGACATGTAGCGACTGGTGAGCGCCGGACACGGCACGCAATTAAACATTTATCAAGCAGAATCTGTTTAGCGACTGGGATAGCGCCATGTAGCGTCTGATTCATCATTTTCCCAGCCTCAGCGAATAGCGCCAGCGTTCAGCCTTGCACAGCGCCAGGTATGATCTCTCGCTACCTGACGCTCTCCCATACATTTCAATGGACGATCCTTTCCTTCTCTTTAAACTGTGTTTTTTTTTTTTTTGGTTTGTTTTTAAATCTCAAATAATTCTGTGACCACTCCTGGCATTGAATTAGCAGTTTTTTCACATTTTTTTTTATTTTTTATATATTTCTTCAGAAATAACATTACAGGTCTGCCATTAAAGTGTTCATGTTACAATGTTGTTACAATGTAATTCCATATGTTTTCGCTTTGTTACTAGGGGATAGATGCTGGAAAACAGAATTTAAATACACCGCCTCCTGCGCTCTGGGCTTCAAAAAAGTATTTTTCAGCGCCAGAGATTTGTGAGGCCGTTTTTTTGCTGAATATGGTGTGAGTCGCTCGCTATGAGCAGTCGCTAACATGCGCTCCTATACAGCGCTGTACTGGTCAAATAGCGACTCCTCACAATGTATTCAACATTACTGAACAGCGACTGATTCGCTATAAACTAGCGACTCACGGCCGAGCACTGCGACTACTAGCAGGCGCTCAGAAAATGCCTGCTACAGACGCTCATCTGTCGCTACCTGACGCTAATGATGAATCAGCCTGTTGGTGTATATTGCCAAAGGCAACCAAATGCAGTTAGTGCACACTGCTTCCATAAAACACACATTTGCTAACATAGGAAAAATACTAGATCAGTTCAACACCTTGATGACATCCATTTGGTACAAACAAAATTCACCTTAAACAATGTCAACAAAAGTGGACTTACCCTTTGAATATCCTTCGTATATTTGCATCCCCCCTTTTTTTTATGAAGGTTAGCTAGTTTGTCATATATATTTGTGAGTGTGTGTCACAGCTAAACTTCCTGTTGATTTTGATTTCATTTTGAAACAATTTCTTATTGATTTTCCAAAAAGTATATATATATATATACATTATAAGAGATGTTTGAGAAACCTTGAAGTGCTAATTATTTAGTATGTTATATTTACAGTTCCACTAATGTCCATTGCTTTACCTTCAGAAGTTGCCCGTTTCCAGTTCCAAGAAACAGAACCAACCTCTTCTGTACCTCCATTGCATAAACTGCAGTCAGATTTCCATGGGTTATAGTTGGTTTAGAATTTATTGGCATTAAACGATCATGAACTTTCTAAAAGTAAAAAAAAATATAAAAGAGAAGTGCAAACTCATAGTAATTGCAGAATGCCATTGGTATCTACTTACAGTATCAAGAAGCTATAGTTCCAATGAAAAAGGAAAGGTGCAAGTTATATCAAATCCTAACTCATTTGCCCCCACCCTTTACTGACCACTCATGAATCATTTTGTTTTGAACTCACTTGCACCCCGATCCTTTGGTGCTAATACACAAAGCTCAGTCGGTCTGACCCTAGACACCTCATGATCAGGAAAAAGGTAAACGGAACAAAGTCATAATACAAAAATGTGCTTTAATATAGTTTACCACTAAGGAAGTAATTTATAAAAATGTAAAGTGTCCATAGATTCTTTTTACTAATTGGTGAAAAATGTTTCCGCCTCCTATTGCAAACCTTTCTCATCACTCAATGTAGTGCAGGGGAAAAAATGTTTTCTTCGTTATGGGTTAAGGTGAAAAAAACTGTAAAATATTAAAACATACTTAATAAACAGGTTATGGACGCTCTCAAATAGCCTTTCCGTATCCTGATGAACCAGCCCCTCAGTCTTACATGTAGAACTGTATGTTGCTGTAAAAGTTACCTGCTTATCAACTACTGAGCAGACCTCTCCTGACCATCTGTAGAGTTTGTAGAGTTTTAGGAATATGTATTGATAGGGATTTACATTTGGTAGTCAAAGCCCCTGCCAATAATCCCTTCTTAAAGTGTGGGACTAAAAATGTATATTTCCACTTGTCGAATCATCCTGAAACACTGATTTTTTTGTTGCTGTCCCTCTCTGCGAGATGGCAGGTGATCAGTCATTGCATTGTCACTCACAACAGGGGCAATGACTTGAGGAGGCTAATACAGGTGGCATTAGCTATGAGTAGAGAGAAGCAGGAGCAGTAAAAATTGCCAAAAGGTAATCTTCATGGGGAGGAATAATGTTCCCCTGGCACTCTTTGTATAGGGCACTTGGAAAACAAGCACCCCAGGAAGAAATAGAACCTCAACAGCCCCAACCAGCCCAGGCCCCACATCACGCCAACACTTCTTCAAATCCAGTCAGACCCCAATCACTGACAGTGTCGGGCTGGGGTGCCTGGGGCCCACCAGGAGAACAGACTCTGGGGGGGGGGCACCCTAAAGTTACATGTACATATTACTGGCTTATTAATAGGGCTCATACACACATACATACACTAAATCTATATGTGTGGCACATAAATGGATAACCTGTGCCCTCCTGTCATAGAACAGTGACATCCAGCTTTACCTACTGCTTCTGTTGTAGAATTATGAACAGCACAGTATTTGCTATCACATAGTGCCCCTCAAATGGCCCCTCAGTTCAGGGGCTCACTGGAGAATTCTTTAGTAACCTGGTGGGCCAGTTCGAGCCTGATCTGTGACTGATTGGCCACTCACAAACCAAGGCTGCAGTGCCTGTGCTTCACAACAGGTAATTTACTGCTCGGGTTGGGCCTTTTATTCTGGGTGTGTCACTTTCCATCACAGTAAATGGAGGGAGGTATGCCAGCTCACAGTGACTGATGGTGGTGGAGGACGTCTCGCCATCGGCGGGAAGCGCAGGACATGGATTCCAGCATTCAGGTAGGAGCTGCAGCCCCAAACTAGGAGCGATGATCTGCGTGGGAGAAGAGGGAAGTATAGCTTTTTTTTAATTATTTTTTGCCTGATAATTTTCTTTGACTGAAAATTGATTAACTGGGACAAGTCATTTAAACCTTTTTTAAGCACTCTAAGAATGCAGATTAATTTTTAGGAGGATCCACAGTGCTCCAAGTTTTTACTGGTGATAGAAGGGCATTCACACTGTCCTATAACGGTTTGCCTAACATTGTAGCTTTTAGCACTAGTCCTGAACCTCAGTATACTGCAAATTGTAATTCAATGATACCATAAAGACACTTATCTGTTTACTTAAGGAACTGAACCTGGTGTGTGGACTCAAGAGGTAAGTGCTTTCTTTATTAGCCCAGACTCTCCCTTGAAATTGGACATGGTTTGAGTGCAATACAGCCAGCTCTATATTTAGTAAAAATAATAAAAAGAACCTGTATCTGGACCCCTATGATTACTGGTGCCCCAAATTGCTAACTTAGTCATCAAGATGCTATTCTTGCCACTGTCCTTTCCATGAACATATTTAATGTGACAGGGAGCATTCCCCTATCAAAGTGCCTAACATTCACAAAAATGCTGGGCCAATACCTGTATAAGGGACATGTGTGAACCAAGTTATGAGAAATGCCAGCCGCTTGACTAAAAGCGAAACACAACCCAGCCGGGCCAGCCTTCCCTCATGGCATCACAATTCGGGGTCCCATTACATTGCTGTGTGAAACCCCCCCTCCGAGCACCCTTAAACCTTTTCCAGCACCCTTCACCTTTCCCAGCTCCAATGGCAAATGCATGGGCTCTCGTCCAATGAGAGCCATGTACCGTGACTTGTCATTTGGCAAACGGCTCTCATTGACTTCAATGGGGAGCGTGCACTGCCACGTGGCATGGCGCCATGGATGTGGCAGCGCACACATCCCATTGACAGCAATTAGAACTGTTTTAAGAGGTGAGTAAATAGTGGCGCTCTGGGGTTGGGAGTTCACACAGCGGAGCATTCCCATTCAGGATGTCCTGGGGGAACGGGAAAAATGAAAGTCAAATTCCCAAGTTTTGTTTCTCTTTAAACCGGACCTTCAGCATGATTTAATGAAAAGCCCAAATCCTTAAAAAACTATTGCCCTGCACCTAAAATTAATATATTTTAAGTTTTTAGTCACTTACTTATTCTTTCCCCCACTTGGCTGCAACTCTGTTCAGGACTCTAGGATACGGGCGCCGCCATCTTGACTCAGAAGCATCACACATACTGAGAAGAGGAGAGCAGGATAAAGTGCAGGTGGCAGGGATATATCTGTATGAATAAGTCGTAAATGATGAAATGCGCTGGGCGGAGCTTGCTAGAGGACCACATGACCCCCCGATCTTGGCCGGGAACTGCCGAAACTGAAGGCCTGGTTATCGAAGCCCAGTAACCGCCATTCGGGCACTGCGAGTACAGCGAGAGGGCTAAGAGGACAATACAGAGCTGTTTCTCCCCATGCCTGACTGGGGATTTTTTATGCTTCTTTTATTTGGTGAGCAAAATATAAACCTGCCTACACCAAAAGACTTTTTTTTTTTATCATAGTTTTTATTAGAATAAACTCTGGAAAAAAAAACAGCGTAATCTTACAGTCAGAGCATTTTCCAAACTGCGCAATAGGCCATAAAGGAGCGCCATTGATTAACAATCATCCAAAGAATATGACCATTATGAACAGAATAGTGACAAACAAAAAGAAAAATTGTCCAAAAAGATAAAGAGAACATTTCTCAAGCATCATCAAAAGAAGAGCTATAGGGAAAAGAAGGATAAGAGATGCGCAGAGTAGAGGGAAAGAAGGGGAGAAATAGAAAGGGAAGGTAAAAGGTAAGACACCAAAAGACTTTTTAAAGAGTTACGCTATGTGTTTTTATTGATTTTTGTTTTGAATGAAATATAAATAAACGGGAGTGTTGCAATTTAAAGAGGAGCCTTGAGACAAATCATTTGAGATTAATCCCAAATAGAACCTAAGCTAAAGAATGTAAGAGGAATATAAAGCTAAACATACACCGGCATCTGGTACGTTATTAAACAAATCAGGTGAAGTCCCGCGGAGATATATATTAAGGACTCTTTATATATACCTTTTATGTTAATCTAAATAGCTCTTGTGACTAAGCTATTACTCTCCAGCAATTTGGACATTTAAAGAATACTAATTGGAACTTGAATAGCACAGATTTCATATTTATTTGTTTTAGGTGTATAGCTGTGCTTAGCACGGACAGAGCAGAGCTGGGGTCAGGAAAAGGACAGCAACCCCAGAATGCAGAGCGGCACAGTCAGAAGACACTTCCTGTTTGCAGGCTGCCTGATGCTCCATGAGCCGCCATCTTGGATGTATAAAGACTCATAACATGCAGTAGATGCAGGTAGGATGATTTTTAATGTGAGCAATCTGTATGTACAGGGTGTGGGAAACATATAAGATATGCTCTTATTCAGGGTGAAGGTCCGCTTTAAATCAGTGCCTTCTGCTACATTTTCTATAAATTATGAGAGTCAATAAGAGAGGAAGAAAAATAAAAAAAAGGAAAATACTACAAAAAACATTTCAGGAAGACCAAGAGAACTTAGAGACCCCTGACAAGCTGCAATATCTACACAGCTGTACATAATTCATACACCTATATTAGGCTGCAATAAATAGAAATGTTATGCGTTATTTTAAGTTTTGATGATCAGAACTCATGGTAGAGAAATATAAAAATACCATTTTGTGATTACTCACCTGTAAAATGGGTATTATAAGTATGGTCACACACCCCACTTCCAATATTCATGACATATGGGTTATAGCCAGTAGAGCGAATTTCTGCAGCGATGACAGGAAAAAAGAAGCCCCTCCCGGTCCATAAATACCTGGGACCTCCCACACATTACCCAGTATAGAAAAGCAGTAAGGGGACCAGGAAGAGCCAAATCCAAAAATCCTAACAATAAAAGGTTCACCATATAAATGATCCAGAATACAAAAAGGGCGGGATGAAGCAGGGTGTGTGACATACTTATAATACCCATTTTACAGGTGAGTAATCACAAAATGGTATTATTCCAAGTATGTCACACACCCCGCTTCCAATATTCATGACATATGGGACATCCAATAGCAGTGTCCAACATGGGCGGGGATCCCAATACGGCAAAAATGCACAAATTTAAACCACTGCAGCTTGCAGAACCTTGCAGCCAAAAACAGCATCCGCTGAGGCCTGCACATCAACCTTATAAAACTTGGAAAAAGTATGAACAGAAGACCAAGAAGCAGCCTTACAAACTTGTTCAACAGAGGCCTGGTGCTGAAAAGCCCAAGAACTCCCAACAGTATGAGTAGAATGAGCCGTGATATGAAAAGGGGGAACCTTCCCCTTGGCAGAAAAAGCCCCAACAATAGCCTGACGTATCCATTTGCTAATGGTAGACTTGGCGGGCGCCAAACCCATCCTAGGCCCGGAGGGCACCACGAACAAGGCGTCCGTCTTACGAAAGAGAGAAGTAGCCACCAAATAGTACTTCACACAACGAACCACATCCAAAGAATGCAAAACCCTCTCCTTGTCATTGCTGGGCTTAGGACACAAGGAAGGGAGAACTACATCCTGACTGTTGAAGAAACTCCAAGATCCTAGGAATCGAAAACACCCTGCAAGGCAAGGCCCTAGCCTCACACCCATCAATATAGGACCTCCAAGTCCTGTAGTATATGTTAGAGGAAGATCTCTTCCTAGCTCTAACAAGAGTCTGAATCACAGCCCCAGACAAACCTTCCTCCCTTAAGATGGAGGTTTCAGCAGCCACGCCGTCAAAGCCAGCATTTGTAAATTGGGGTAACGTAGTGGACCTTGAAACAGGGGCAGCCTGTACTGATCTACTGCCAGCCTTACGACATCTGTGAACTAAACCTGTCTTGGCCACCTTGGGGCCACCAGAATTGCTGGCGCACCCTCTAGAGCCAGCTTGCGCACCACCGTGCCTACCATGGAGAAGGGGGGGACCAGATACAGGAACCCCAGATCCCTCCAGGCAAGAGACATGGCGTCCACTGCCAGGGCCAGAGGATCCTGAGACAGAGACACAAACTTTGGGAGCTTGTGATTGTGACGTGAGGCAAAGAGATCCACCTCCGGAAACCCCCACTTGTGACAAAGGGATCGGAATACCTTGTGGTTGAGAGACCATTCCCCCTCGGCGAAAGGATCCCCTGCTCAGGGAGTCCGCCTCCGTGTTTTCCACTCCCGGAATGTACACTGCTGAAATGCATGGAACATTGCTCTCCGCCCATGCAAGAATCAGAGAAACTTCCCTGAGGGCACTCCTGCCGCAAGTCCCTCCTTGGTGATTGATGTAAGCTACCACAGTTCGATTGTCTGATCGAACCTGAAACATAGAAACATAGAAGGTTGACGGCAGAAGGAGACCATACGGTCCATCTAGTCTGCCCTTATGTGTATACTGTATGTACTCTTTATCTTAGGATAGATGTGTGCTTATCCCAGGCATGTTTAAATTCAGTGACTGTTGATTTTTCAACTACCTCTGCTGGAAGTTTGTTCCAAGCATCTACTACTCTTTCTGTAAAATAATATTTTCTAACATTGCTCCTGATCTTCCCCCCGACTAGCTTCAGGTTGTGCCCCCTTGTTCTATCGTTAAGTTTCTTCTTAAAAACACTTCCCTCCTGAACCTTATTCAATCCTTTCACATATTTAAAGGTCTCAATCATGTCCCCCCTCTCCCTTCTTTCCTCCAGACTGTACAAATTAAGTTCTTTAAGTCTCTCCTGATAAGTTTTAAGTTTAAGTCCTTCCACCATTTTCGTTGCCCGCCTTTGGACACGTTCTATTTGAATAATGTCCGGTAAGCCCCGTAGGTGATGCGTCAAGCATGACAGAACCAACCGAATAGCTCTCAGCTCCAAGACATTGATGGGGGTGTGAGCCTCCTGAGGACCCCACAGCCCCTTGAACTGATGTGTCTTCCAAAAACCTTCCCAGCCCGACAGGCTGGTATCCGTGGTAACTGTCTCCCAACAAGGGGTCAGAAAAGATCTGCCCCTCATCAGATTGCTTGGTTCCAGCCAGCACTGAAGGGACTGCCGAACCCGGGGAGACATCATGAATGACTGATCCAATGACTGGGGACATCTGTCCCAGGCCGACAATAGATGGAGCTGGAGCGACCTCATGTGGAACTGAGCAAAGGGAACTGCCTCGAAGGAAGCCACCATCAATCCCACCAGTCTCATCCCTAGCCGGATAGAAGGACGAAGTTTGGACAGGAGAAGACGTATCAGATCCTGAACCATCTACACCTTGGACTGAGGTAGGAACACCCTGGTCTGAATGGTATCCAGATTCATGCCCCGAAACGAGATCTCCCTTGAGGGGGAGAGAGAAGACTTGGGATGGTTGATCACCCAGCCGAACCTCTCCAGCGTCATCACCACCAACCTGGTGTCCAGCTCCGCCTGACTGAGAGAGGATGCCGTAATGAGGAGGTCGTCCAAATATGGCACAATGCGAATGCCCTGGGCTCTGAGAAGGGCCATTATGCCCACCAGTACCTTGGTGAACACCCTTGGTGCCGAAGTCAACCCAAAAGGGAGGGCCACAAACTGAAAGTGCTGATCTCCCACCACAAACCTGAGAAATCTCTGGTGTGCTGGGAAGATTGGTACATGAAGGTAAGCATCCTTGATGTCTATGGATGTCATGAAATCCCCCTGACGAAGGGAATTGATGGCTGAGCGCAGAGTCTCCATGCAGAACTTCTTGGTTCTGATGAACCTGTTGAGAAGCTTCAGATCCAGAATGGGTCTTATGGATCCATCCTTTTTGGGCACCGTGAAGAGGTTGGAATAATAGCCCCGGCCTCTCTCCGAGAAAGGCATCGGGCATATGACTTCCATGTTCAGAAGATTTTGTACTGCCAACAGGAGCCCCTGTGCAGCCCAGGGATCCGAGGGCACCCGAGATCTGAGGAGTCTGTGAGGAGGCCGGTACTCGAACTCCAGTTTGTACCCAGAAGAGACCACTTCCAAGACCCATTTGTCTGTGACCTCCCGGGCCCAAACCTGGAAAAAGTGTCGCAGCCGCCCCCCCGCCTGCAAGGGTGAGGGCGCCCCCTCATTGTTGAGCTGGCTTGGCAGCGGGCTTGGAACCCCAGGCAGGTCCAGGACGAGCACGTCCTCTGCCTCTGTTCCAGAAATCACCTCTGAAGGTAGAGTAGGCAGCTCCTCTGCCTGCTCTGGCACCGCGAAAGGAGGGATTAAAGGAGCCTGCCCCCCGAAAGGAGCGACGCTGCTTCTTACGTTGTGGTAACTTTCCCCCTTTTGCCACCGAATCCAACTTATCTCCAAACAGCCGCATACCCAGGAAGGGTAGCCCTGTAAGTGATTTCTTAGCCGCAATGTCAGCCGCCCATTGGCGCAACCAGACCGATCGGCGAATAGCCAGTAGCAACGCCAAGGTTCTACTACACATGCATATTGTGTCATCCAAGGCGGATAAAACAAAAGACATGAACAATTTGCATCGCTTAAGGGCTGCGAATTCATCCCTGGCCGGGTTAAGCTGGGAACCACTCAACAGGTCCCTAATCACAGACCTGGTAGCCACAGCCGTGAGCGCAGACGCACAAACAGGCCGCAAGGCTGAACCCACACTAGTGAAGGCATGGCAGGCCATTTGGTCAATGCGCTTGTCCTCACCATCTTTTAGAGTGGTGGCGTCTGGATAATGTACAACAGAGGTGTTGGACAATCCCAGAACGGGCGCATCGACCTCGGGAGGGGACGACTAGCGCTTAACCGCGTCCACCGGAAAGGGATACTTCCTATCCCATCCCTGAGGAACACGGGGGAGCCGGCTAGGTCTCTCCCATTCCTTAAGAATCATGCTTTCAAAATGATTCTGATTTGGAAACTCCAAGCGAGGAGGAGAAATATCCAGCACCTCAAATAAATGGGCCAGGACCCTGGGGGTATCAACGGCATCCCCCTGCGCCTGCCCAGTATCAGCATCAAAAAACTGCAATCAAAGTACATAAAATATGACATATGTTTTATATATATATATATATATATATATATATATATATATATATATATATATATGAAAGGACATGTTGGCAGGCTCTCCCAACGCGCTAGAAGGAACACGCAGCGCACATATACAGAAAAAAGAGGGGCCCAACAGGGCACTCACGGAAGATAAATGGCGTCCTGCCAGCCAGGAGCTCCTGAGAGAGAGGGAGAAGAAAGTCGGGCCAGCGCGGACCGCGCTGCGCCTGGCCCCGCCCCCATCTGAAAGACGCGGATGCCAGCAAATAGCTGGGCTCTGCAATGGCACCATAAGCAAAGGGGGCGGGCCGCGGCGAGCGCGCCGAGCGTCCGACCCCGCCCCCTTTCCAAGCAATCTGAGGGGAGGAAGCTCCCCATGTAAAAAAGGCCTCCACATGCGGCCAAAAGTCCACACACCCCACACGATGAGTGAAGAAGCATGCACATACCCGCACACACACACACATGCAAAAATAAGTATTGGAGAGAAGGAAAAGCACCCCCCCCCAAGTAGAGGGGAACAGGGAGACCCGGAAGGGGGGGAATCCCGCACTACAGGGTGGAAGGGATAAACCGGGACAGGGCATCCCAAACCAGGATCACCAAACCTGGATACCGCCTACCCCTAAATATGGGGTCTCACGGGGGAGCATGGCTCCCTAATACACCTCTAACAGTCGCCCGGACCTACAGCCAAGGCTGGGAGGCATGGGGACTAAAACAAACAAGGTCCGGACAGAAATAGAGACAAAATGGCCGGGTGTAAACCCGGCTTACCTGCAAGGAAGAGACGCAGCCATCTTCTGACTTGCTCGCCGTCTGCAGAGACGAAAACTGGGTAATGTGTGGGAGGTCCCAGGTATTTATGGACCGGGGGGGCTTCTTTTTTCCTGTCATCTCTGCAGAAGTTCGCCCTCTACTGGCTATAACCCATATGTCATGAATATTGGAAGCGGGGTGTGTGACATACTTGGAATAAATGAAGAGCTCTTACAAAAATAAACAAATGCTAAAAGCAATAGCTTATTAATGATTAGTGTATTAGCTGGGCACATTTCAATGTCATTATTTGACAAGTATTTCCTTAGTATTAATGGAATAGCATAGTTAATACTCACGCATGAAGTGTCGTTTGTAGCGGCAAAGTGCTGGCTTAGACAGGTTATGGATTTGTTCTTCAGCATAGTAAGGTTGTAGATGCAAATAGCCGTTCTGTCTGGAGAGGCAGAACCATTTGTGGTAAATACTCCAGCCCACATATACTCCCAGGAGCTTTCGAAGGCAAAGGAAGATACAAGTCTTTGAGGCTCTGTGCCACACTCCAGATCATAATGAGCAACAAATCTGAAATGGTCGCATGTGTCTTTTTCCTTATCTAGCACAACGAGACTTACTCTAGATCCTTGAGATGGGTAATATGGAAACATAAACAGGTCCCTCCAACTGAATGCATCTACAAAATTCATAGCTGGAGCATTATTATTTAATGAGGCAGTGGCAGAAATCCCAGGAAATATGAACTCATATTTATCCCTCAGCCACATGGTTAGGAACTTCGTAGTGAAAGAAGTGGCAGTAACAAGGCAGACCTTATCCTTTTCTTGCACAATAAAGCCAGTAACAGCTTTATATGGATTGTTGGATGTGACCACCTTGCTATAGTTTATGAAAGGAGTAAGGTCATTGACGCTGTACTCCCTGCAAGCTGCAGAGTTGTCATCCCAGCAGCTCAGCACAAGGTCATTGTACACAAGTAATATTTTGTTATTGAAGGTTTGTGGCAGATCTTGTTCACATTTTCTGTGCGTTATATTATCCGTCTCCAGGCATTGCACTTGAAGTATATCAAGTGTGTGATTCAAAAGATACAAGTTTCCTGTCGCCACTATGACATGCTTTCTCCCAATCGCAATGTTTCGAATAGGATGGCTAAATGTGAAGGATCCTTCGCTGTGCACAGGATGCGTCACTGTAAAATTCAGGAGGAGACCCAGAAGAGCTCTGGTGAAAACCTTGATGAACATCTTAGGTGTCCCTTTCACCCTCTAGGGAACACACACATAAGTGATCTGTTGGGCGTCTGCAGCTGTGTAGTGCAGCAGAATTGGGCAGTGATGTGTCATATCAGACTCAGTTCCCATTTTACAGCAACTTCCTGGACTCTTTAGAGTTCAACACATAACAGTGAAAGTCTGCTGACTTATGTTACAGTGTAATGACGACTATGACCCTGCTGGACGCTAGCTATACCGAATTATTAACCGTTGTTGTAGCGCCACCATCACGTTAGACATGATCAGTGTCATGTATCCTTGCACCCCTATTTTCATTATTGTAATGCAAGCAATATACTTTTTTGCTTATTGGCTTCTTTCTTCTCAATGTCATCAGAAGAGGGCAACTACTATTCATGTTGGTTAACCACAGGAACATGTATTTAATAGGTTCTAAAAAAATGAAGACAGATGATAGATTTGCTACAGAGATGTGAGAAGGCTTTAAAGTGATGGAAAATAACTTTCATGGCCATTCCCCAAGGGAAGACCCCCCCCCCTGGTTAGGGCCAGTGTTAGGGGTTGTCAAACTGGGAATTTGTCTAAGGCCTTCATCACCAAAAGGGCTCCTGCCTTTAGCATTGTAGACAGGCCCCCTGTGCACAGCCCCAGTGCTTTATTCTATGTCAGGGCAGTTTCTAGGCAAGATAGAGCTCAGTGCGTGAAGGAAAAAACTCTGCCTCCTCCTCACCCATCCTATGGGGCTGATGCTGTCCCATACCAATATAATTTGGTGCACCTCTTTCTTAGAAGCAGACAGTACCTCCTCCATATCACAAAACCCAATATCAGGGAATGAAGGGGCCTGTTTTATGACCCGGACCACCAACAGTGGCCCTGACTCATCTACAGGGTTAAAGGTGCCTCCAATGCCCTGTTATATGTCATCTGAACCCAGGTCTATGTCATTTTTGACTACTCTTAGGGGATGGAGGGGAGGTAATCATTGATGGCTGAGGGGGTGAATTTGAAGTGTTGTTGATACAATAGAGTCTATGTTACAATATAGTCCATGTTTGATTTTTGTGTGTGTTTTTTGTGTGCTAAAATGATATCCAGGAGCTAAGCTTATGTTATATGTATGTTTTTATTTTTCTTATGTTAGCAATTGTGTTTTATGGAAGCAACTTTTACTACCTGCAGATTGTTGCTGTTGCACCAAGCCTGTACACCGAGGTCTACAAGAAGAGAAGTGAGTCCTGTACACATAGAACACTGCTGCTAGGCATGTGTTAGAGTGGGTGGGCTCACTCACCTCAGCAATGGCCAGCAGCGTTCCGTGTGTACAGGATTCCCTTTGTTCTTTTTGAAGTCCTTGGTGTACAATTGCTAATAGCAACAGATTTTAGGTAGCTAACAATCGTTTGGTAAACAATTTCTAGATGAAAAAATATACTACATCAACTCAGCACCTTGAGGACATCAATTTGGCACAAAAAAATATTGCCTGGGAAATTTAGTCAGCCTCAAATGGACAAGGGGAGGGGATGCAGCTAGTGCATCAAATGACAAGAAAAGTTTGATTATAAAAGCCTATTTTCAGGCTTCCTTGACATGTATAGATGGATTGGCATGTCAAATGGGGATGCCCCTGAGGGGGCTGGGTAAACAGGCTTTTAACCCTTTCGCTGCCAGCCTACCTTCAGCTTTTGTCACCCTCTGTTGCCAGACCATGTTTCACTATTTTGCGCTACACATGTTCAACTGTGATTTTTGAAAGGATTTCCAGCGATTTCCCAGGAAAATTATATATCGTTTTTTTCAACAGAGTCTGGGCTTCAACATGAAATGTCTTGTTTGGCCTTTTTTTGTGTATTCTCAATACTTTTTGGTGAAATATGTGCAAAAAAAAGTAAAAAAAATCTAATTTTTTGCAATTTATAGTTTTTTTTGTAATAAAAAAATGTAAGTTTGTCAATAAAATTGTATTGCGTGCAAAACCCCAATTTCTCCCGGTCACAGCAGTACCACATATGTATTGGTAGACACCCTTTCCTGCCCAGGAGACTCCCCCAAACTGAAACAGAGCTTTAGGAGATTTTCAGATAAAATACAACTGCGCTATACGCTATGCGCACCTTGCAGTTTTTCTAGAAAAACAACCCTTTACATTTGAAATACCCCCCACAAACTATATATTCTCTGGAAGTACACGCCTTCTAGGCGTACCAAGCTTGTTTATGTGGGCTTAGTTTTCTGGAAATAATCCCTCAATGTATTCTTTGGTTGCACAAAGTTTCCCTAAAAAAGAATAAAACGGAAGAATCAAGCCACATTTTCCTAAAAAAAAATATATGCAAACAAGAAATAACAAGTAAAATCTCAAAAAGCAACATGCCCCGAACAGAACGATACCCAACATGCATAGGTACTGTCAAGGGAAGAGTTGGCAAACATCACAAAGTAAAGCGTGCGCATAACAGTAATTTTACTTGAAAATTTCAGCTCTGCAGACAAAGTGCGCACCTTGCAATTTTTCAACCAAAACAACCCTTTACATTTGGAATATCCCCGATAAACCATATATTCCCTGAAAGTACACATGTTAAGCTTTCTAAGAGTACCCAGCTTATTGTAGTAGGCTCACCTTTATGGAAGTAATCCCTCGAAGAATTCCTAGGTTGCACAGGGTTTCCCTAAAAAAATGAATAAAAAAATGAATAAATAACATGTTTTCCTAAAATATAAATATGCAAACAAGAAAAAACAAGCTAAATCTGAAAGAGCAAGGTCCTCTGAGCAGAACAACACCCAACATGAATAGGTACTATTAACCCTTTTAATTGCCAGCCTACTTTAAGTTTGTCACCCTCTGTTGACAGGTCATTTTTCCCCATTCTTCGCCATGTTTAACCGTGATTTTTGCCGGAATTTCCAGGAAAATTATATATATTTTGCAGCAGAGTTTAGGCTATATCATGGTTGTTATTTTTCTACAGTTTTTTTTTATATTTTTGTGTAAAAAAACAAAAAAATAAATAAATAAATATTTTTTAGACAATTTCTCCTTTATTTTAAATAAAACATTTACTTTATTAGAGAAAACCATATTGCATGTGAAAGCCCAATGTCTCCCGATTACAACGGCACCACATATGTATTGGTAGCCCCCCCCATTCTTGCCCAGGAGACCTCCTAAACTGAAAATAGCACATTATAACATTTACAAATAAAATACTACTACTATCCCCACTATAAACATAAGGGGTTAATTAAAAAAAAAATGACATAGGCCCCCCTCCTGGGGGGGGGGGGGAGGGGGGACACATTTTTGGGGGAATTTTAAGGGTTAAAAACCCTTAAAACTCCCCCAAAAAATGATATGGGGTCCCCCTTACCAATCATAACCAGCCCTGGACCAGCTATGGGGGCTTGTAGAACAGGGTGCAAGGGGGCCAGCTTTGGTAGCCCCCCCACCCTGCAGGCTACAAGCCCACATAGCCATGGCCCGGGCTCTTCTGCCCCCCCCCTGGGCTTTGGGGAGTCAGGTAATTGGGGTGCCGGGGGTTAACGGCAAGTCACCCGCTAGCCGCAGGTGACTTGCCAGCCCCCCACCCTTGTGAACTGGCATAGGGGCCTCATGGACCCCTTACCAGTTCACAAGGGGTTAAATGTAAAAAAAAAACAGAATCAAGCAGAATTTTTTTTATTTATTTATTTAATACTTTTTAATACTTACCTCCCATCCATCCCTGTGTCCCACGCTGACCAATCTGGCTTCTGCTCTCCTGCTGCAGCTGGAAGCCTTTTTTAGCTGCTGGGCCACAGAACATAAGGGCTAAATTTAAAAAAAAATGACATAGGGTCCCCCTTACCCAGCATTACCAGTCCGGGACCAGCTATGGGGGCTTGTAAGAACAGAGTGGGGGGGCAGCTTTTGTTGCCCCCCCACCCTGCAGCCTACAAGCCCACATAGCCTATGTGGGCCCGGGCTCTTCTGCCCCCCCCCTGAGCTTTGGGGAGGCAGGTAATAGGGGTGCCGGGGGTGACTTGCCAGCCCCGCAGGTGACTTGCCAGCCCCCAGCCTTGTGAACTGGTATAAGGGGTCTCATGGACCCCTTACCAGTTCACAAGGGGTTAAATGTAAAAATAAAAACCCACAGACTTAAGAAAAAAAATGTCATTTATTTATTTATTTTTTTTACATTACTCACCTCCGATCCTGTGTCCCCCGGCGATCTCCGATGACAGCTGACAGTCTGCTCGGGTGTTTGGAGGAGAGAGCCTGGGGAGGGGGGGCGATCACAGCCCTCTCCCCCTCCCCACCTCTTTCCTCCAACCACTCGAGCAGACTGACTCTTAGTCTCGGGTGCTGGACTTAAAAAGCCGGCTGCTGGTGACATCACAGTGATGTCACCCGCCCCCCAGGGGGCGGGGCTAGTAGTCGCGATCCAGGAAGTGGGGGGAGAGGGCGATTTCTGCCCTCTCCTCGCCACGGAAGATGCTGGGGGGGGCGATCGGAGGCCCCCCCAGTGAAGAGGACACCCGTCGGGAGACAGCGCGGCCTCAGGTAAGCAAATGTCATTTTTATTTTTCTTTACAGTTAGCAGCTGCTGCCGAAGCCGGGGGGGGGGGGGGGGGGATCGGATGGCACCAAATTAAAGAGGAGACCCGGCCGGATCCAACGAGGGGTCAGGTGAGTATTTTTACTTTTTATTTTTTAACTAGCAGGGGGGGGGAAGTCAAGCACGTAACACCTACGGGCTTGGCACTTAACGCCCAGCCAAGCCAGCACGTAGGTGTTACGGGCTTGGCAACAAAAGGGTTAAAGTGACTGTCCTGGCTAAAAGAAAACAAATAATACACACAGCTACTGTTTTCTAAGATTAGGTCCCAGGGCGTGCACAAACCCTTGATGCCCCTGTTCTTAGGAAACATGCAAGTACATAGCCCCACCCCCCACATCAGTCACAGCAACGGAAGTTCACACACTTAATTCACTGCAGTGAAAGGGTTGTGCCAGCATGTTCCCAACACAAAAGGCTCAGGGGCTGAACATGGATCCTAGGGGAACAACAAGAGTAAAACAGAACACCTTCTGGTAAATATGGTAATTTTTTATTTTAGCCTGAACAGACCTTTAAAAAGACTTTTTGGAAATGCAAGCAGCAGGGTGACACCAGCACCCTTCTAACACAGATCTTACATATACTTTATACTATATACTTTATATGTACTATGTATGTTAAAGTGATTGGCCAGCCAAAATCACCAAAATTCTCACATGCACTGAATTCATTGAAACATAGGTGGTGCGGCAGCATAACCCTGTCTTCCATTGCAATTAATGGAATGAGTGTGCTGCAGTATGCTGAGTGTATACCCGGCACGTCAATGAACAAACGGCGAGTAGCGACATTTTTTGTTTTTGGCTGGACCATGCCTTTTAAGTGGACCAATTTTCTGCTCTGCCGGCCCTGAACTTTAAATGACTCTCAACTCGGGATGCACCACTGTGTGAGCCCCCTGCAGTGGCCCGCAAACCCCGTACTTTTCCACCAGTCCCTCACATCTGGACGTGCGCACATGCATGTTTGGGTGTGAGCACATGGGTGTTTAGGAGTACGTGCATGGACATTTGGGAGTGCATGCGCTTTGCAAATGCGATTGGGATTACGGCCTTGCATGTCTGGGGGTGTTGGTCTAGGCTCCAGTCTTGTCTAACAACAGGGGGGGGGGGGAGAAGCACAGCCAGGGTGTCTGAAGCAAGTTCTGGGAATCTTACAGACCCCGCCCATTATTATGATTATGTAGCATCACAGGTCCAAGGGCCACGCCCACTTGCTTCAAAACAGAGGTGAACCTGTAAACCATTTCTTCTTCAATTTAAAGGCGGAAAACAGTTTTGGACAGTGCCAGAGAAACTGCACTTTGTAAAAGAAAAAAAAGGACGTGGAGTTGTGCCCCTTTCTTATGACACTTGTCAATTTGGTTTGGCCCATGTAAAAATTCTCAATTATCACATCTCTCATAGAGGCTAGCTATCAGGTGATTATGAGATGGAACATGGTTCCCCGAGAATGGCTAAAACTAAGGCATATGAATATCCTCATTGTGCTTTAGAGGGTGTGGGTATAATGGAACCATGTACCACACTTGGTGGGAGTGTAAGGTGGCGTTTGACTTTTGGGATAAGGTTGTGGAAACAGTGTATGTTGTAAGTAGGGTAAGGATCATGAAAACGCCTGAATGCATACTTCTTGTAGAAGATCCAGTGCACACAGGAAAGCTGATAACAGCTTTGTTGTTGGTGGGGAGGATTACTATTGCAGCTTCATGAAAGAGAAGGGACATTCAAGACCACTTATTGGCTGTCAAAGTACATTGGATTATTATGAACGATTATGAAGTATTCTGCAAGATAAAGAGGAAAGGTTTCGAGACATATGGGCACCATGGGCTAGACACGCGGGAATATTCTCGTAAAATAAGTGAATCAAAGAAAGGGGCGAATGGGAGGTATTGGCACTGACTCTTTATAAGAATATAATGAGGTCAAAAATATCCTGTCTGTCTATGTCTTTTTGTTTGCTTTTCTCATCATTTTGATCCAAATGCTGATGTTAATTTCCATATAAATAACATTATCGGCTAATGTGCAAAGTTATCTATGTATTATCGATGTAAACCTGGGTACATTGAGACATGAAATTGTCCTTAGTACAATAAAAATCTTTTGAAAAGAGAATAGTAGAAGAATGAAGAAATAAGACAATACCTTTTGTAAGCTAACACAGTACAGTGGCTTTCGAGTATACCTAGTTCCCTTTCTCAGATATGGTGCAATGTATGTTAACTAAGAGTTCCTGGATTTGAACAAGTGCTAGCTAGTTTCTTATCAACATTTTGTGAGTACAAAGATGGTTGATCGTTTTTTAAGGAAGTAACATTTACACATAATATCTATACGTAAGCTATGAGTCACCAATTTATTTTTCAGGTTACAAAGGGTCACTGTGAAAACATCTTACAAGAGAAAATTAACTGTTAACCAGAGATGATTTTTCTACAGATGGATATATTACATCCTCAGGAAGTAGCAAAAACTAATGGTGACCATCAGAAAAATCTAATGTGCCAAAGAAATATTATTATATAATATTTGAAGAAAATAAAGAAAATAATAAAGAAAATAAAAAAGATTGGAAGCTGTGCCTAATAACAACAAACCCACAAAACTCAAATTAGTCTAGAATAAGTGTTACATTTCAAACTTTATCATGTACCTTTTTCTATTTTAGTAATATCTCAACTTCGACTTGGTGGTATGTATTGGCAGTCATTCACCTACAACCAAGTTACATTTACAGAAATCATTTTATCTCCTTTTGGAACAGTTTTGTAATTATGGAGTAAATCAGGTTGGGTAAAATGTAAGTGGCAGCAGATAAGTTTGGGGTAAGTCAGATTAGAGCCTTGTCAAGTACTGCTTGATCTTGGTGGTACTTCTGAACTACACCTCCCTTCAATATGTCTTCAATAATACTGCAGCAGCGGGAAACTGTAATTGCCCCATGCTGCCAACTAAATTGGATGACTGCTGGACAGAGTGCCTCATCATCACTGGCACCCAAGTGAAGACCATGAAGAAATTCCTGGATTTGTGACATCTCTGAACATTTCTGGGAGCTGATGGTCATAAAAGTTTGCTGTCAGGGCTGAATTTACACTGTGAGCTGGATGTAAAGTGGTTTTCAACCCATGACGCCCATGCAGAGATTCCCATAGGCACAAGCACTCACATCAAGCACATCAAAACTGTGTGGGAGCATTGGGGTGCCTCATGCACCCTGCAAGGGTGGAGTTAAGGTTCCTCCCAAGGCTAAAACAAATTAAGGTCATCATTTTAGCACACAACATACACAATTTTAAATAATTCAATTGAAAGTGGACTTTCCCTTTAAAGAGGAGGTGAAATATAAAATAACTTCCAAAAATAGGCAGCATTCTGAGATTGTTTTGCTCCACTGCGCATCCCCACAAACCTGGTCACCAGGCATACTAATGCTCACCTATTCTGCATGGTTCTAATATTTGGAAAACCATAAAGGAAGCATTTTTCTACTTCACTTCCACTTCTCATTGCATCTGAAACTAAAAAAATAGAAAATAAATGCCTGAAATTTACACAACATAGGCAAGGCACTTACCTGCATCTCTAGGGCTTGATTCATATTGCAGTGGTTGGGATTCCAATTCAATGGATTTGAATTGTTCTTGCTGTTCTCCAAAATTGCTGCTGGCAAGATGTTAGATGCCTACGCGATGGCCTAGGTAAAAGGGCCCATAGCCTCACTGGCGATTGCTGGCCCTGCAGTTAAAACAAAACCCTGCAGTGTGACCTAAGTCTTAGTTGTAAATGGGGTTATCTTCTAAAATTAGCAAAATAAATTCCAATTATTTGAATCACCTGCACCTGAGCATTTGATAGACAACTAACAATTTTGTTTGTTAATGTTTCTTTGTATTTACAGCATTTGTACCTCTTTTTGTAACAATTGGTTTGCAAAGCACTATAGAGTTTAATGTGCTAATTATCAGTATCTATAGCTTATGCTACTACTACTACGTTTATGCACAGAACAAGTATCAATTAGAAACACCAAAATAAAGGTTCTAGCCCCCTCTAGAGGTAAAGTAAAATAATGACATTAATACAATCTGGACAACCTGTTTGTACAAGTACATCTTGTGATGGTTCTCAAAATGTAAAATTCCCACCACTTTCAGGGCAGAGTAAATTGTCTGCACAAGGCTGGATGTTTAGTTTTTTCAGAATTAGATTGATGGCCAGGTGCCACTGATTCAAGAGTAGTAGACAACACGGCTTCTCAAGATCTCTGCCCATAGACAAAATAGAAATGTAACCCTCTGCACACTCATTCTATTGAAAAACCTAGCTATCACTTGTTACAAACATGGACTCTTAGTTAACATAGATTGTAATGAATGTAAAAGTGAGGTAGCCACGACAAGGCTGCCCAATTTATACCCCGTCCTTAACATTACTAAGCCTAGAAGAGTTTGTGCAGACATTGCTGCTACTTTACTTGTGTGTGCACAAGAAATGCAATTCATGAACCAGCCTGTCTGAAGACAGTGTAATAACTTAACTTGCTTGCACACACACAATCGAGAATCTCTGCCCAGATGCTAGCAGACCTATTAACTCACTCACTTAGGTCACAAGCAGTACTGACCATTTTTTTAGGAGCTAAAGACAGACTGACTGACTGGCTGGTTGAATCCATTGTTACCACTTCCTCTCTTCTAAGCAGCAGGTATTTCTCCTTGAACACATTCTCCACCTGCAGGGCACAAACAAATTTCACTGAGCATACGGAATCTAGCCTCAAAGTTTAGGGGGCCATCTACATGATAGTAACCTTCTCCATCATAACACCAACTACACTTTACCACCTATTGGTATGGATCTGCCCAGGGTAACAGAACAGAACAGTCAGGCTAAGCTATCCTGGTGACCCAGCATTTGTGAAATTAGCCCTTGCAGGGTAATTCCCTCAAAACTGGTTTCTCTTAGTAGTGGTATGTTTACTCCTAGTGATATTTTTGATGAGAAAAAGAATTGGTTATGTATGTATGTATTCCAGTATATAGTCATGGCCTTGGTGCAAAAAGTAATAAGGCTGTTGTATATCATCAGGGCCAGAGGCTGGCCTTCAGGCCACAGGCTTCCAGTCCCTTAACTGGTGCACTAGTCTGCTCATCACTAATTATAAGGTTTTGTCAAGGGTCACTCCCGTGAAAGGAAGGGTCAACAGACCCTGGATAAATTCTATGGCACATGCCTTGGGCTTGTTTTATTCAGCTATTCCGCTCCGAAACAGAAGCCACTAATGGCCTCACATACAGCTGCCCATGTGGTAATAGCAAACTGTTTCAATAGGTCTTGTCCCACACAGGGTTGAGCACAAACTCAGTGTACATAGATCATTTGTACACATGTGGTATCTGTGGAAGCTTGCAAACTTACAAGGTGAACAAATGTCTGAACATTTTGCTCTTAACAGACCTAGTAAATAATTCTCAAAGGGACCTCTGTGACAAACAAACATACACAAAAGACACTCCTCCTGCTCATATAGATAGAAAACATGTGCCAATGAAAGGACTGGCTGTCCACAATTACTCACAAACAAACGGTTCTGCCATCATGTATTTCGTTTAAAACTGTCCAAATTCCATAAAGTGAGTGCTCTGGTGTGGCCAGGTGATGTGTTTCAGGGAGACTCCCTTAGTCTTACCTGAGATTACTGGTCAATTGGAGCGCTTAAGTAGCCAGCCAAAAGGTGCGCTACAGAATGAGGGTGGACCAATCCTCCCACGTGCGTAATCACATCCAGAGGAGGACCTGCAGAAATGCATAGTCTGCCAGCGAAGCTGCGCCGGCCAGCACTATCAAGTCCATCCCACCAGTCCATCCCGCCCACAACCCGGGTGCAGGCAACAAAGCTGTGTTAGATTGTGAGTCAGTGGTAAAGACATGCTTAGAGTAGCAGCGATTGGATGTCTGCATGGAGGGGGAAGGTAACCACCGCCCCCCCAATACCAACAATCAATCACAGAGGTGACAGGTGAATCTTAGTTAATACCTGGGCCGGCTAAGCCCGCCGACGGATCACAACCTCTGATTAGGAAAGGGCATTGGTACTAAGCCCGCAGACGGCCCACAATCCCCCAGTGCAACCTCCAATTAGGCAAGACACCGAGACTCACAGGAACCAAATAATAAAGTGCAAAACAGACATTGTTACCACATTAATGCTAAAAACAACTCTCTATAGCACAGTAACACAATAAATCATACGAGGAAAGATAGAAACATATATAAATGAGTATTACAGCAATACATCAATGTAACATTGTTCATGAAAAAAAATGCATACATATATATCCTGCCATTGCAAGCACTGCTAATATACCTACTAATTTATTAAAACATACTAATGTAAAGACATATATAGATTTAGATTATCATATTGGTCCATCTAAACCAATTATTGTATATACAGCTAAGAGATGGGGAGTACCCTTTCACACACAAAGATGCAAATCCAATCAGTCATTAAGACCTGTTGGCACACTAGTCGAAAAGTATGGTATCCACTTAGCCTCTGCCTTTTCAAGTTTCTTCCTGAAGATCCCCCCTAGGCCCAAAATTAATCCTCTGTATAACAAGGACCCTTAATGAACCTGTTTTTCTCTGATGGGCCTGACATATATGACACGGGCTAGTTGGCCGCACATCATAAATGTATACCATTATCCTCTCCTTCAAACTTCTCATGGTGCACCCAATGGATTGAGTCTGACATGATTCACATGTGAACGCATAGATCAAGGATCTTGTCTTGAAAATAGCATAGAGATTGATCTTATGTTTATTCCCGGTCACACATGGTACCTCAGCAATCCCACAAGAAAAACACCCCTTCACTCACAGCCAACTAGAAGAACTAGACTGTATTGGCTCTAACATAGATGGGGAAAAGGAACTGGTGGGGGTCAGTGCCCCTCTGGCCACACCACCCAGTGCAATTCCTCTAAATCCCTTTTTAAAAATGGAAAGATTGGATATTATGATTTTTTTTTTTTTATTTGATGGAACTGACTCGAATAAGTGACAAATTGAATACATTGTCACACGTATTTAGGGGCACCTTTTTTCCTAAGAGTGTCTCCTCTATTAAAAGCTGCCACCCTATTCCTTGCATCCCAAAGAAAATCCTCACCATATCCCCTCTACTCCTCAGTCTCCTAGGTATAGCATGACACTCCAACCTATATGCTGATTCATTCCAGCAATTGTGTCTGTTGCGTATGAATTCACCATTGGGATCGCCCTCATGGTGTAGATTGGATGGCAGCTTTTTGCATGTAAAGTAGTATTGCCCACTACCTCTTTACGGTATCTCTCTGACAGAATATCACCTGTAAAGGGATCCACTCTGTATTTCACATCTAAAAATTCAATCTCACTTTGGTGAGCCACAGTATTTAAACGTAAATTCAGGTTATTGTCATTCACGTAATTCACCAACAGAGGGACAACCGACATGTCTCCTCATATAGAGGTTGGCGAGTGAGGGCGAAAAAGGTGCCTCCATAGAAGCTCCACATCTCTGGAAATAGAAAATACCCCCAAACATAAAATAATTATGGCAGATTTTGCACCGCTATGATGATAAACATGACATGATCTTCCGAATAGGCAGCAAACAGGCAACGCCTGGATTCCAAATCTGCAATGGCCATGTTATCCGGTATTGAAGAGTACAAGGATTGTACATCAAATGTAGACCAAAAGGCTCTCATTGGCCATTTGACTTTGGATACATCGCAAAACCAAACAGCATAGCAACATACTGGATCACCTCAAGGACCTTACTCAACATGATTGAAAAGCCAGAATCCTGGTGTTGTGCTCCGGCATAAAGCTGGCCCACATGACGGCTGAAATGAGGGCAGATCTTTCAATTTGAGCCATTATCATTGGCTCCCACTTCCTTTCTCCCAGCCCACAGCAAGGGGAATGCTCCGCTGCGAGCTGTTGGCCCTGGGAAATGACAGGGCTAGCCAAGGGAGGGGCTAACCGGGAATGCTAAGGGATTGGCCGAGTCTCCAGCCCGGCATCCAATAAGGATAGGGCGAATGAAAATCAGCAAACAGGATGGGCATGGCTGTAAAGTATAGCCCTAATCCATCGCTTCTTAAAACTTCCCTCATTGCCAGCTGCGAGGGTGGAATGTTCCCAGGCCACAAGGGAGTAAACCCAGTCTTGAATACTGACCTTGTTTCCCCTCCCTTTTGGGATGGGATCATAATTAATTATTTAAGAGCAAATGTTATGGTTTATTGTGCCATGTTTCTTCTACTTTCTATAGTATTTCAAGTTTTATAAGATGCTTGGATTAAGGTCTATGCAGCCTCATTTATAGTAGACAAAGCATAAGCAAATGTAATATGAGTAAGTAAAATAAATGGATATTATATAGAGTAATGTATGATGTTTATAATTACATAATGTTTATATAGAGTAATACAAACTGATTGGCATTTCATATAATTAACATGTTGATTCTAATGTGCATATATATGCATACACTGTATTTATTGATCCACATAGTGGTGATTAAGAGTAAGGCTTGAAACATGTTCACTCATGGACTGGATTGAATAATACAGAAGAACATATATGAAGAAAACAAAGCATTTCACAAATAAGAATTGATTTTATTGAAGAAATGTCTAGTATCCTTGCATTTTCATTGAAAAGAAGTCTGTAATATGAGAAGACTGAAAGGGCAAAGTTATTTGATTAAATGAAATAACCCTTTACGTGCCAGCCTACCTAAAATTTTTGTCACCAGCTGTGGCCAGACCATTTTCACCATTTTGCGCTACACATGTTCAGTTGTGATTTTTGAAGGGATTTCCAGGGATTTCCCAGTAAAATGATATATTGTTTTTTCAGCAAAGTCTAGGTTTTAACATGAAATGTCTTATTTGTAATTTTGTAAGTGTTAATATTTTGAGGTGAAATATGTGCAAAAAAATAAAATAAAATACATTTTTTACAATTTGTAGTGTTTTTTTTGTAATAAAAAATGTCAGTTTGTCAAAAAAATGTTATTGTGCTTGAAATCCCAATTTCTCCTGGTTACAATGGTACCACATATATATTGGTAGACACCCTTTCCTGCCCAAGAGACTCTCCCAAACTGAAAGCGCTTTGGGAGATTTTCAGATAAAATATAACTATGTTATGGGCTATGTGCACCTTGCTGTTTTTCAAGAAAAACAACCCAAACTATATATTCTCTGGAAGTACTCACATCAAGCTTTCTAGGTGTACCAGGCTTGTTGATGTGGCCGCAGTTTTCTGGAAGCAATCCCTCAATGAATACTTTGGTTGCATAGAGTTTCCCTAAAAAAGAATAAAAAAGCAGAATCATACCAAATTTTCTTTAAAAACTATATGCAAACAAGAAAAATCAAGTTAAATCTGAAAAAGCAACATCTCCCGAACGATACCCAACATGCTTTGGTACTGTTAAGGGAAGAGTTGCCAAAGACCCCAATGTAAAGCATGCGCGTAAGGGTAATTTTACTTGAAAATTTCAACTCGGCAGACAAAGTGTGCACTGTGCGCTTTTTCTACCAAAACAACCCTTTACATTTGGAATACCCCCCATAAACCATATATTCCCTAAAAGTACATATGTTAAGCTTTCTAAGCTTACCCAGCTTGTTGTAGTGGGCATTTTGGAAGTATTCCCTCGAAGAATTCTTATGTTGCACAGGGTTTCCCTAAAAAAATTATAAAAAAGCAGAATATAAAACACATTTTCCTGCAATATCAATATGCAAAACAATACACAATATACATAGCTACTTTTAACTGCCCCTCCAACGTCCCTCCGCTGATCACCCGGAGCTACTGAGCAGGTGTGTGAATGATGGTGTGGATGATGTAATCGGAGGTGCTGGAGAAGGCCTATTTCACTCTCTCCTCACCAAGGAAGAGCCCTGAGGGGGGGGGGGGCGATTGGAGGCCGGGGAAAAGGCCAGAAATGAGTAAATGTCATTTTTCACCTGTCAAGGGTGGCAGGAGCGGGGGCGGTGTCTTTTGGGCCCTATCCTGAAGCCAGAAGAGCCCCGGGGGGGATATTGGAAGCCCCCCAGGCGAAGAGAAGACCTGGTTGGATCAAACGAGGGGTCAGGAAAGGGTTATTTTTATATTTTTGTGGGTGGTAGCAGGGGGGGAGGTCAAACACATAACACCTATGTGCTTGGCACTTAACGACTGGACATGCAAGCACGTAAGCAGGGGCGGACTGGGGCTAAAAAACGTCCCGGGACTTTTTGGGGCACACCGGCCCTGCTGTAGTGTTTCTGGCCCAGCATAGTATCTTCACGTCACATTATATATACACCTTATTTTTCGTTCCACAACATGCACCCAAGGTTTAGAGGACAAAAATAATAAAGAAAATAAAATCCCCCCGTTACAGACAGTGCGCAGGATCACTCCATTAAAGGTCGTGAGCAGCATCCCTCATTACAGCGAGTGAGGGGCATTCCACAGAGGCATGTTGCAACATCACCCATTACAGGCAGTAAGGGGCATCCCTCATTACAGCCAGTAAGTAGCATCCCTCATTACGCAAGTGGGGGCATCCCACAGAGGTATGTTGCGGCATCTTCCATTACAGGCAGTGAGGGGCATCCTTCATTAAAGCCAATAAGCAGCATTCCTCATTACAAGCAGTGTGCAGCATCTCTCATCGCAGTCAGTGGGGGGCATCCCTCTTTACATGCACTGGGGGCATCCCTCAGTACAGCCACTAGGGGCATCCCTCAGTACAGCCACTGCGGGTATCCCTACATTACAGACAGTGGGGGCATCCCTCAGTACAGCTAGTGGGTGGGAGCATCCCTCAGTACAGCCCCTGGGGGCATCCCTCAGTACAGCCACTGCGGGTATCCCTACATTAAAGACAGTGGGGGCATCCCTCAGTACAGCTAGTGGGTGGGAGCATGCCTCAGTACAGGCACAGGGGGGCATCCCTCAGTACAGCCACTAGGGGGCATCCCTCAATACAGCCACTGGGGGCATCCCTCAGTACAGCCCCTGTGGGTATCCCTACATTACAGACAGTGGGGGCATCCCTCAGTACAGCTAGTGGGTGGGAGCATCCCTCAGTACAGCCACTGGGGGCACCCCTAAGTACAGCCAGTGGGGATATCCCTACATTACAGACAGTGGGGGCATCCCTCAGTACAGCCAGTGGGTGGGGGGATCCCTCAGTACACTCAGTGGGGGCATCCCTCAGTACAACCAGTGGGTGGGGGAAAACAACAGTACAGCCAGTGGGTGGGGGCATCCCTCAGTACAGCCAGTGGGTGGGGGCATCCGTCAGTACAACTAGTGGGGGCATCCTCATTCCACTCCCTCCTGCCAACACTGGGCAATAAAAAGGCAGCAGACAGGGAGGGTACCCAATTCATGCCTGCCTGTCCGCCACTGATGTTACCCCCCTCCCAGCCGCCCACACACTTACACTGGTTCCCGACGGACGGCAAGTGGGCGGGACCCATATGGCTGGCGCCCAATGAAAACAATGGACGCCGCCCATAGACGCCCACTGTGCAACAAATATGAAGTGCCGGTAAGCTTGTGTGCATGTGCTCGTGTGTGAGAGCGGCCTTTCCTGGTGCTGGCCTACCGGGATTTTGCCCGGTATGCCCTATGGCCAGCCCGCCCCTACACGTAGGTGTTATATGCTTGGCAACAGAAGGGTTAAAGGGCCTCTGTAGGCACAAACAATTGTTACACAATTGCATCAGGCTACCTATGGCACTGGCTCAAACTGTTTTGCGGTTTTTAAATTGAAGCACAAATGGAGGAAATATCGAGGTTTACAGTCTCACATTATGATTTTTCAAGTGGGTGAGGCACTTGGCTCTGTGATGCTACATAATCTACATAATAGGCAGGACCTGTAAGAGCCCAATATTGTGGTATTGTTTTAATTAATATATATATATATATATATATATATATATATATATATATATAAAATGTAATTGTAATTGAAATGAATATATATTGTACACTATAAGCAAATGTTGTTATATAACAATAAACAATAAGTAACAAATATGGCAATATTCTATTATATGCATTTCTAAACTATTATCAGTGTTTTAACGCATTGGTCAGAATCCGTTTATACAATCCAGTCCAATGATCAATGGCACTGTCTTACTCCAAATGACACCTGCAACCACACAGGCAGCTACAGGCGATTTAAGTGCTAATTAGGTGCAACTGTGATTGAAACACAAGCGAATATTCACATGCTAATTGGGTGAAGGGCATGAGCAGAAGGGGAGAGACCGGAGAGACAGGCTGTTGGTTGAGGATGCATTATACTGACAACCAGGGGTGGAGCTATTGACTACCAGGAAAAACACATGATCGGTGGTCTATGGCAATGGAATGCAGTAGGTGCGCCACTAATCTTTGTCTTGTTTATAGTTCCAGGAGCAGCTGCATTCTGACAGGAAGGGAGAGGGCAGCCATGAGGTGGTGAGCTACTGAATGATTGTATATTCACTTTTCCTACAGTGCCCCTTAAGCTAAAAGGCTAATCAGTGGATAGAAGGAAGTTTGTTATCCCCTATCGTCCCCAGTTGGACAAAAAAGGCACTGTGTTTGCATTTAGTATTGTAGTAGTTTTAATTCAGAACCTCTGATTAAGGAATCAGTCATACTCAGACAATTATTTAAACATGAAAAGTCAGAAGGAAATGGTGAAAGCGGCCTTTGTCTTCTTGTATCACGCTGGGGTCGCACGAGTTGTGACCGCGCCGTCATTTGCGCCGTCATTTGCATCCCATCTGGGCTGGTTGCATCTTCTCTGGGGGGAGGGCATGGCGGGGTTGATACTCTGCCTCTTGTTCATCTCATTTCCGCTCCTTTCCCCTGATCCAGTGACGCTCCATTCTTTGGGTTCAGGCTCGCACGTGGGAGGTTACACGGCGCAGGGACTATTTAAGTCAGGTAGTTGTTAGAGTTAGCCTGATGAAGTGGGTCGTTACAGCCACGGAATGCGTGGCTCTGTGAGAGGTGTAAGATAGAGGGGAGATGCTGACATATATTCTTAACATGATTAATGTTTGTCACAGTATTTATTAATTTGGTATTGCTATATGATTTATTTATTTTGGAATGTATTTGGGTTTATAGGTCTTTATTGGATTTTGTGAGTTATATTCACTTATTTAATTCATATTGAGATTGCATGTTATGGTTGGCATCTATAGACACAATAATTGATTTTTTGATTCTTCTTACACTTCTTAGACTTGATTCGGATCATAGGTAGTGTAGTGTATCATTATTTAGTGATTGGCACAGGTTTTTCTTTTTCTTTCTTTTTCCCTTTTCTTTCCTTTTTGGTGTTGTGAGTTTATATTTATGATATATATTTTTTTGTGGTTATTCATATTTATTTATTTTTGTATGATACATTAATCATGGTAAGGTCATTAAATTAATAATTGATATATGAATTTTCAGGGATTTCTGATTCAATCAATTTATCATATTTTGCATGATATCATTGTATTTATTAATTGAATTTTTTATATCCTCATCCACACCTTACTTTATTTGGTTGTATCATGTTTATGTTTTTTAATGGATTTTAACTTGTCTTTGTGTGTCACTGTCATAATTGAATGAATTAATTTAATTATGCAGGCTTTTTTTTGGTTGCTACATATTCAATGATATATATTCTTTTGGGGATTTATGCAGACTCACAGTTGAAGAAGGAAAGGGATAACTAACCATTGTGGAAGGAACTATGGATATGCTGGGAAGATGTGGTCTGAAAACTATACCCTGGGGCAGAGCCTCCAACAGGCCTGAAATTTCACGTGTTAGTCAGAACAGCCAAACACATGTCCAGCTCCCCAGATAATACAGGTTATTCTCTCCACATGGGTGTAAGAGGAGGCACAAGTCTCCTGGAACAAAGGTGAATTAATATTATTAGACATTAACGATGCACAGAAGAGTAGCTTCACTACCTCCTGAAGATCAGTCCTTGTGTAAGCTTTCCCTGCGAGGGCAGTTCCAACAGGGTTGACAAACAACGAGCAATATTCTTGTCTTAGTGGTCATATTAGTAAGGCTCTCAGCTCCACTGTCTATAAGAAAGAGGAGCACAAAAGTGCGCCAGAAGACATTAACTGACCTCTTCCCTGAGAGTGGGTTTGGAGATTCAGTACTTGGAAGGGGCATAGTGCTAGTATAACAGGAGCAGACCGTTTGGGGTTTTAATGATACACTTGCACAGAGGTGTCCGCTCCCTTATATCTGTAGAGAAAGTAAGCAGGGTACATTTACCCACCTCCCTCTACCCGAACCCTGGGGGGAAATGTGAAGAAAAAGAGGGAACCTTGGCACATAATCCGAAAGGAAAGGTTCTCCCAAAATCCAACAGCGAACAGAATGAAAGCCAGCTCACTGTCCAGAAAGCACAGTACACACATTACATAGCCCAGAAAACCTACTTAGAGCCTGGGGGAGGAGAGGGGAAGGAGGAAAAGACAGAGACCAACCCCACCACCAACAAAGGAAAGAGGTACAGCTAGTAAGGGTGATGCATGTGCAATTATCATGCCACTATTTGGAACTGAAACTCTTCTTCTCTATCCTAAAGCATGGGCTTTTCTGCTATTTTGTGACTAGAGGTTCAAGATAATTAAACTGGGCAATAAGGAAATCTAAACATTTTAATGATGCTAGAATTAAAGCGGTCCTTAACTCTGAATAAGAGTCTTATATGTTTCCCACACTCTGTCCATGCAAATTGCTCACATTAAAAATCATCCTACCTGCATCTACTGCATGTCATGAGTCTTTAAACATCCAAGATGGCGGCTCATGGGACATCAGGCAGCCTGCAAACAGGAAGTGCCTTCTGACTGTGCTGCTCTGCATTCTAGGATTGCTGACCTTTTCCTGACCCCAGCTCTGCTCGGTCTGAGCAAATCAAAGATATAACCCGCCCCCTGTACTTTATCCCACTCTCCTCTCCTCAGTAAGTGTGATGCTTCTGAGTCAAGATGGTGGCGCCCATATCCTAAAGTCCTGAACAGAGTTGCAGCCCAGTGAGGGAAAGGATAACTTAAAATCTTCTAAAAAAGAAGAACTTAAAATATATTAATTTTAGATGCTGGGGAATTGTTTTAAAAGGGTTTGGGTTTTTCACTAAATCATGGTGAAGGTCCGGTTTAAGTCATAGGGGCTGATTTACTATGTGTTCCCCTGGGCATTCACCATGATTTCGCTGGTTTGGCGCATTTAATAATGTTAAAGTGGCCTGTTCACCAGGCAGAGACAGTGTTTGCTGTGTTTTCATTGAGTAAATGCTGGCAAACAGCCTTTCAGTGCGCCAACTTTTATTATCAGTAACCAACTTCTATGAAATATATTTATTGGACATGGATGTGCTCCAGATGGCAACTCTTACAGTGTGCAAACCAAACAGTATTCTGTGATCATCTAAAGGGCAGTATTATTGGTTATTATTTTACAGAAAGATTAGTGGAGCAATAGACTACCATCAAGGTAGTAGGAGAGCCAACAGTTAAGCCACTTCAAATACACTTGCACTGAACACAGGTCTATTCTTGGACAAAAAAAAAGTATCTTCAGTGGCTGCTTTCTGTATCTAGAAAGCATGAAACTCAATATACTTCTCTCTTACAGACTATATAGAAATGATCCTATGTCGCGACCACAACCCCATACGCTCCTTTCGTTCGAGCAGGTTGGTTCCTATTTTCGCCCTTTTTAATGAAAATGTATACAACTTGACCCAGGGCTAGGTCCCCTTGGGATAGCAGGGTTTGAAACTATGACCACACCTTGCACAGTTTTTTCATAAAATGTATAAACATCTTTATTGTTGTGTCACAAAGCATAAAAATTACTATTGTATCATCACATTACATATGCTCATGTACTGGTACTATTACAGCATAATCAGAACTGTGTTTGTAAGTCTTTGTGGCTCTTCCTCCCTTCTGGAGATATTAGGGCAGACATGCACCATGTACATATAGCAAACAAATATTACCCATTGATATTAATTGATTAAATATTTCTTATTTGTAAAATAAATATATCGAGCATACAGTAAGAGCCATTTTTAGTTCCTTTGTAAATACCTTATAAATGATCCTTCCTTGTGGATATGATTACAGTCATTTATATATTTTTCAGATCCCCATGGAGAGTTGATGTTGCGCATGCAAGCCTTTTGTATGACCTTATATAAATTGAATATCCATATATTATTCTACTATCAATCAACCTATATCACGGTAGAAAACATTGCTGTTAGCAATTGTTGAGGGTACCTGGTTTTTAAGGATATTATTCTTTTTTCTGGGAAAGGCCTGCTATTTATTCGATTGGTCCCCATATACTGAATTCATGGACCTGGTCCTGAAGTACCTTTGTGATGATCTGCAACAGATGGGTACCCATTAGTGTTGTCCTATAAGTAATGCGTTCTATTGTTGCCATACAATATGTTTTGGAGAAATAAAGATTCCATACCTGTATTATGTTGTTATTGTGCTGAGGCGGGCAGTGGCGGCGGCGGGCGGTGCTCCAAAGTGCGCATATCATGTGTTGAGCTGTGTGACATTCTCCCTCCGCATTTTCCGAGGTTAGCCTGTGCCTCGCCAACAATGTGGCCAGTTGTGGAACGCACTGGATACTAACCCGCCGCCGCTCCAGTGACACTCTTTATGCGCATCCGTTTGACTGGCGCGCATTCACCTTCACTCCCCGCTTCTGCCGGAAGTAATGTCATGTGGCACTGGTCTGATTGAATGTCTAAACTGGCAATGCCATTTTCTCTGCGTTTCGCCATTTTGTGAAGGATTTTTTCGTGTATTAGATCATATGTCCCTGAGTGCGGCGCCATTTTATTGGCGATCTGCCGCATATTTCACTTTCACATTGATTTATTTATGCCCTGTGGCTACCAGTGTTGACATGGCTCTTGATACATATAGTATTTCGGCTTCCTACTTTATTTCTTATATTTGTATTAGAGGGACATAGAAGTATATATTGTAAATTCTGATTTCCTGCATTCAAATCAGCACTGTCCATCCCCGGCTAATGTAAATTTGTTGAACAATTATTTTATGTACTATAGGGGCGTTCTTTTAAGGACTAGATTATTATATATGCTAAGAGGGCATTTGTTTATAAACCCATCTGTGAATCTAAATGACGGCAAGATGTATTTTTAAGCAGCGCATCATCATGTCTCCCTGAGGTTACATCCTTTAACAATCCTCATATTGTGCATATGGTAAGCTATTCATATTCGTATACATGCATGATTAAGGTAAAAGGTAAATGTCATTTACATATTGTACTGCAATCATCAATGCAATCATATACAATCGAGACGGAATGCAATCATATACAGTCAAAACAAAATTGCTACATTACATTACATTATTTTCCACCTCTCCTGTTTATTGGGGGGTCTCCCTGCATCGACTACCCAACTAGCTGTGCTATTGATCCCATTTATCTATTCCTTGTGACTGCTCTATTCCCCCCAATTAGAGATAGGGATTAGAGATAGGAAGCAAAGCTTAGTGTTTCATTGAGTCCGGGGTAACAGCCTATAAATCCACCTTGTTTCCAACTGTAGGGTGACTTTCTCAATGTTCACTCCCCGAATGGAGGGGTGTATCCTGTCCAGTCCTTGGACATATAGAGAGTTAGGATCTTTGTTATGAAATTTGAGGAAGTGGCGGCTAATGGGGGTCTTAAGCGAGCCTGTTTTTATATGGTATTGATGTTCATAAATTATTTTCTTTAATGCCCGATTCGTCTTGCCTACATAGAAGCATCCGCATGTGCAACTCAGCAAGTAAATCACGTTTACTGTATTGCAGTTGACAAAGTGCTGGATTCTATATGTTTTTTTCCCCATTGTTACTGTAGATCCCATTTTCATATATTTACACATATTACAGCTTCCACAGCGATAGGTACCTTGGGTTCTACAGCATTCCTTTTGCCGATTGTGTTCATAATGACTATGTACTAATGTGGCCCTGAGATTTTTACATTGTCTGTAAATGATTTTTGGAGTTTTTGGCAGAAAAGTTTGCAGATGTTGGTCATTAAGTAAAATTGACCAATTGTTCTGTAATATTTGTTGTATCTGTCTATGTGCTGTGGTGTAGGTCATTATCAAGGCTGGTCCTAAAATCTGTTTATCCTTTTTAGGTCTATAAAGGAGTTCCTGCCTGTCCAGACTTTTGGCCTTCCGGTAGGCTGATCTTAATGTTCTATCATTATAGCCTCTCTCCTTGAGTCTGGACTTAATCTTTGTTGCTTCTAATTCAAAGAGATCCTTGGTTGCACAATTGCGTCTCGCACGGATCATTTCCCCATACGGGATACTCCTTGGAAGATGTGTCGGGTGTGAGCTACTTGCTCGTAGCATGTTGTTAGCGGATGTCTCCTTCCGATATAGATTGGTGATTATATGGCCATCAGTATCTTTCATGATCTCCAGGTCTAAAAATGTAATTTTATGTTGATCATAGGTGTATGTGAATTTCAGATTGACTGTATTGTCATTAAGCTTCTCCACAAATCGTACCAATTCCTGCCCTGGCCCCTCCCAGATGACTAGAATGTCATCAATGTACCTGTGCCATGCTGCCACATGGCACAGGTACTGGGCCATATCATCCTCACCCCACAACCCCTCTCCCACCACCCCAGATACAGGTTCGCGAACGATGGGGCACAGGTCGTCCCCATCGCCGTCCCCTGTATCTGGTGGTAGA
Source organism: Gastrophryne carolinensis (assembly GCA_027917425.1). Lineage (NCBI taxonomy): Eukaryota > Metazoa > Chordata > Amphibia > Anura > Microhylidae > Gastrophryne > Gastrophryne carolinensis. Next base: position 179,235,202 of record CM051238.1, on the reverse strand, counting down.
GCTGACAGTTGTACAGGAAGAGGTTGTGGGTGAGGACGAAGTTAAGGAGCCGGAGCAGGAACAGGTTGTGATTATGCTGGGAGATATCCAGTTCGTTCAAAAATGACTCCACTGCTTTAATGCCCTTTTCGTGTGGAATGCTAGAATATAGGACCTCCACGTCCAGAGTCACCAGGGTGGATTCGGTGCTCACCCACAGGTCATCAAGGATTCTCAGGATATGTCCTGAGTCCTTGACATATGATGGCAAACAAGTAACAAGGGGTTGGAGGTGACGGTCCACGTACCGACTGGCATTTTCAGTCAGAGCCCCCATGCCCAAAACAATGGGACGCCCAGATGGAATTGTTACCGACTTATGCACTTTGGGAAGAGCATAGAAGGTGGGAATTTTCAGGCATGGGGACTCCAGGAAGCCAGCCGTACCCGGGTCAATCACCCCCTCCTCTCGGGCCTGTTGGATAAGCTGATGGTAGTCATGATCAGCCCTGGTGAGTCTGGACATGGAGGCCCGAGCATACCACTCCCTATTGCTCAGGATCTCCATACACATCCCCTCGTATTGCTCCACGGACATGACCACAATGTCGCCACCCTTGTCTGCGGGCTTGATAATCAGATTATGATTATCTTCAAGTTCTCTCACTGCTGATTGTAATTGTTCACTGATGTTGGAGTGATATTCAAGTTGTTTCGGTAGGCGTTCCAAGTCCGCCATTATCGAATCTACAAAGGCGGCAACATTGTGGTTCATGCCCATGGCCGGAAAAAACGTGGAGGACTTCCTAAACTTGGTCTCATTCCTACTATTTATTGTGTAACCCGCTACTTCTAGGCCCAGTTCCTCTATGTCCTTCTCTAATTGTGCAATATTGACAGACTCCTCCTGTGTAGATGATAACTCAATATACTTACCATTCAAATTATATGTAAGAATGTAAAGCATGTTTACCACACATCAAAAGATCAATCTAATTGTTCAACAATAATTGTTCAATCTAATTGTTTAACAATACAATTAATGACATGTGTGAACGCTGCCACCAATATTTGATCACACTGTAGTAATATGATTAGAAACTTTTCTGTATCAATACTGTCCAGGAGACAGAATGATCAGGAGTGTTATGCCCAGTTTGTTAGCAAGACGTGAGGTTACCCTGTTTTCTACGCTGTAAAGATAAGCTTTCAAAATGTAAAGTTTATTTAAGAAAAAAAAGGTTAAATAAAAGCAGGCTCATAAATGTCTGACTTCTCTGTGTAGCTTTACCACCCCCTGATGAGTTACTTAGCTAAACCTACCTTATTCCGTTTACTTGCCCAAAAAGCAGAAAGCACCACTGATGAGACCTTCATTTACAATTACAAGGAACCAGATATGGCTGAGTGTAATCAGGGAATGCAGCATTTAGGAGGAATTTGATTTGATCATGTCATATTTGGGCAGAAACGTGTATTGTTGGAGTCAGGCAACAGGCATATAGTTGGCTCCAAAAGTAAACCAGATTTGGAAAAAGTTAAAGCAGTGGATTGGATCAGAAAGCATATTCAAATTGATTGGATGAAAGATATTTTGGTAAGCAGGCCACATACTAAAAAAAGATAAGCAAACCACAAAAACATTGCAAGGGGAAACACGCTAGAGCTGCTCTTATTTATAGGCCACAGTTCACGATTTAAAAAAAAAAACTATTCAGCCTGAGAAACGGCCATTATGCTTTTAGTCAAAACACACTCGGCTCATTTTCTTTCCATTTGAAATGTTACAGGATATCTGGCGGTCACAATATGTTTTACCTGAAATGATTACAGTAGAATTTGATAAGGTATTATTATTTCTTACAGTCTTGTATATTTACAATGTACACTGAAAAGCGACAACACAAGCAAATGATTTACTAAAGTTTCTAGGAAAAAGGGAACAGTGCTGTGATAAACAGGGCAGAGGCGTGGCTCTGGCTATTGTGAGGCCTGGTTTAGAAACCATTATGTTGTCTTTTTTTTATCATTTTATGCAATCTATTTTCTAGAACACGTGTCAAATTCAAGGCCTGGGGGGTGGATGCGGCCTAGTCTAGTCTTTTCTGCAACAGTTCAGTGTTTCTGTGCCGACCCAACTTAGTCCCCAGGCTAAATCTGCTGCATGGGTTATAGCTAGTTATTGCCAGATGGGGTACAAAAAAATACCATTTTGTGAGTACTCACCTGAAAAATGGATATTGTTGGTGTGCCACACACCCCGCTTCACTTCTTAAATATTCATCACTTCATGGGTTAATCCACCGCAGGTGACGTAGTGCAGAGAGGAAGTCTTGTAACGAGCCCCCATCCGGCCTATATATACCTGGTACCTCCCTTCAATCACCAGTATATTCAAAAAGCAGTAAAACAAGGTACCAGTATTCCACCAGTAACCTCCAAAATCAATTTTGATATAAATAAAAAAGGGCTTCACCATATAAATGCTTCGGTAATACCGAAAAGGGCGGGTGTGAAGCGGGGTGTGTGGCACACCAACAATATCCATTTTTCAGGTGAGTACTCACAAAATGGTATTATTCTTGGTGTGCCACACACCCCGCTTCACTTCTTAAATATTCATCACTTCATGGGACATCCAAAAGCAGTGTCCACAAGGGAAAGGCATCTCAAGGCCAGGTGAAGCATAACTTAAATGACTGCAGTCTGCAGAACTTTGCGGCCAAAAACAGCATCCGCTGAGGCCCGCACATCAACTTTGTAAAACTTAGAAAAAGTGTGAACAGAAGACCAGGTGGCGGCCTTACAAACCTGTTCAACAGAAGCTTGGTGCTGAAAAGCCCAAGACGCCCCAACAGCGCGAGTGGAATGAGCAGTAATACGAAAAGGGGGGACTCTTCCCTTAGCAGAATAGGCCGCAGTAACGGCCTGACGTATCCACTTGCTAATGGCAGATTTGGCTGGTGCCAAACCCTTCTTAGGCCCATGGGGCACAACAAAAAAGGAATCCGTCCTACGGAAAGGAGACGTGATAAAGTAGTACTTAACAAAGCGTACTACATCCAAACAATGCAAAACCCTCTCTTTGTCATTCTTAGGATTAGGACACAAGGAGGGAAGAACAATATCTTGGTTCAAATGAAAAGCAGAAACAACCTTAGGAAGAAAGTCTGGCTTGAACCGAAAGACCACTTTATCCTGATGCCTCTCGAAGTAGGGCGCCTGGATAGCTAAGGCCGCCAATTCTGAGACACGCCGGACAGAAGTGATCGCTACCAAGAAGACAATCTTCTGAGTCAGGGTAGACAAAGCAATATCTTGCAAAGGCTCAAAAGGAGGAGCCTGAAGAGCCGAAAGAACCAAATTCAAATCCCAAACAGGGAGTAATGGTTTCCTGGGAGGCCGCACATGCGTAACCCCCTGGAAAAAGGTTTTAACTAAAGGTTTAAGCGCAACACGCTTCTGAAAAAAGACAGATAAGGCAGAGACCTGCCCTTTCAATGTACTTAGCTGGAGACCAGAGTCCAGCCCTGATTGTAAAAACTCCAGAATCCTGGGGACCGAAAGGACCCTACAAGGAAAAGATCTTATCTCACACCAAGTCATATAGGCTTTCCAAGTCCTATAGTAGGTGACGGAAGAAGACTTCTTCCGGGCACTGATCAGAGTCTTAATGACTGAATCAGAAAGACCCTCCTCCTTCAGGATGGAGGTTTCAGCCGCCAGGCCATCAAACCCAGCGCTGGTAAATTGGGGTAACACAATCGACCCTGAGTGAGCAGAACAGGCTGAAGAGGCAGAATGAACTGGTCCACTGCCAGCCAAACGATGTCTGCGAACCCTATTCGTTTTGGCCACTTTGGGGCCATGAGAACGGCGTACACCCTTTCCAGAGCCAACTTTTGAAGAACTCTGCCCAGCAAGGGCCACGGAGGAAACAGGTATAGAAATCCCAGAGTTCCTCAGTTCAGGGACCTGATGTCCACTGTCAGAGCCAGAGGATCCCGGGAAAGTGACACGAAGCTCGGGAGCCTGTGATAGTGATGAGGGGCCAACAGGTCCACCTCCGGAGTCTCCCTTTGGAGACACAATAAGAGAACCACCCGAGGATGGAGAGCTTATTCTTCCAGATGGGGAGAGCACTTGCTCAACCGGTCCGCTACCTGTTCCATCACCTCTGGAATGTAAACCGCCGAGAGACAGGGAACATGGAACACTGCCCATGTCTGGATCAGGGACATTTCTCTGATGGGTAAGCGGGGCCTCCACTGCCCCTGAAGCCGCAGCTCCTTCCAGAATCTGTCCCATCCCGACAGACTGGTGTCCGTGGTGACACCTCTCCAAGGGAGGGTCAGGAAAGACCTGCCTTGTACAAGATTGGTCGAGACCAATCACCACAGGAGGAACTACCGTACATGGGAGGACAATTGGAAGGACAGCTCCAACAACAGAGGCTGCTGGACCCAACACGCTAGCAGAAATAGCTGAAGTGTTCTTGTGTGAATTTGGGCAAAAGAAAGACACACTCCGTCTTGATGAGAGTTCAGGCCGGGATGAACCGACCCCTGAATGGACCGCGAGGGAGGGTGAGACTCGAATTCCAGGTTGTGACCTGTCGACACTACCTCCTGGATCCATCTGCCTAGAACCACAAGGTTCCAATGGTAGAAGTGTCGCAATAGTCCCCCCACCCGCACGGCAGCCCCTCATTGCTGAGTGAGCTTATCAGCAGGCTTGGGCTTGGTGCCCCAGGACTGAGTGGGCCGGCCACGGCCCCTCCCCCGAGTCCAACCTGCGCCACTGGTAGCGGGAAAGGACGTACCTTTGCCCGCTCCGAACCTTTGAAAGGAAGGCCTACCGGAACTTGTCCCCCTGAAGGGACCACGAGGCCTTTTGCGTTGTGGCATCTTACCATCTTTTGCGACTGAATCAATTTTCTCCCCAAACAGACGCAACCCCAAAAAGGGGAGAGCTGTGAGTACCCTTTTGGAAGCCGTGTCTGCTGACCACTGATGCAGCCATACTGACCTGCGAATAGCCACCAGCATAGCTGCCGCCTTGCTACTCATAGTCAGCGCATCGTCCTGAGCGGCCAGGACATAAGCCAGAAAAGATTCACACTGCTTAAGTGCAGTGAACTGTTTGCAAGCGGGATCAAGATCCTCATATAGCCCCTGAATTAGGGACTTAATTGCCAATAGAAGAAGGGCTGAAGCACATACCGGGCGCAATGCTGACCCGGAATAGATAAAACCATGTCGAGCGTATTGGTCAATCCTGCGATCTTCCCCATCTTTGGGGGTAGTGGTCTCAGCAGATTGTACCATAGCCGAGCTGGAGAGTCCTAGTACAGGGGTATCGACGTCCGGAGGGACAGACCACAGCCTCACCAATTCTGGTGGAAAAGGATAACGCTTTTCCCAACTGGAAGGAATTCCAGATAACCGTGTGGGATGTTCCCATTCCTTAAGAACCACCCTCTCAAAGTGGTGCTGTCTGGGAAAAACCAAACTCGGCTGAGGCTCTTTAAATAACTGACCCTTTGGCGGGGCGGCCGCCTCAGGCATATCTAAACTCAAAATTTTAAACATTTGAGCCAGAATGGAGGGGGTGTCAAAAACAACCCCCTCTGACCAATCGCCGATCTCATCAGCCACATGCTGACCTGTCGGCTCATCTGACTCCGACGGGAGTTCATCCTCGTCAGGGGATCCATCGGACCATTCCACAGGTTCACAAAACTGGTCCTGTGGAGCCGAAGGTACCGGAGTCAGGTGCCTTCCTTTTGTAGCGGTTTTAAACGCTGCTTTAACGGGCATCATTTTCCGGGGGCAGGGCTGTGCTGCTGCCTCGGAATGCGAATCCCCACTTTTGACAGTGTCATGCGGGGTCCGGAATAGGGATGGAGAGGTAGGAGATGATGAAGGATGCGATGGCACCGCAGCCGAAGCAATGGACTGGCGCGCAATAGTCTGTTTTGCACAAGGGATGCAAATAAAGATATCATCAGCTGGGAGTGGAACCCCACAACCTACGCACCCCCCAAACGGAACAGCAGAACCGTTTCCAGAATCTACGGAAGCCTCCATATGGTGATTTATGGTATTCGCAATAATGGGACTTTTAAGGCATAAGCCGACCCGGGATGCCCCCTTTATTTTAGTAATGTCCCGGAAGGGAGGATTTATATAAATTTTTTTTTTTTTTTAAGTTTAGGTCCCCTTTAATAGAAACTATATATATATATATATTTATATATAGTCTATGTATATAAACATTCAAATCAATCCCAATAATTAGCCAGGCACATAGAGCTGGAGGGCTAGCATAAGCAGGGATCCCAGGATCTGCAAGGCAAGAAAACAACCATCAGATCCTTCACATGTGTATAACATATAAGTATGGCACCAAGTGCCCTTAAATGACGCCCCCTTGATAATAGTGATTTCTCACTGTATTATTAAACAATATCTCCCATTTAACGGCCCCAACGGGAGGGGCCGCTTACCTGTACCGCAATCAGCCGGTAAGCCTGCAGCCAGCAGCCATGAGCCGGCAGAAGACAAAGTGCGGCCGTGCGCCCACGTGCCTTCCTGTTTTGAAGGAAGCTGGGACGCTGGGCCCGCCGCAGACGCCGCTGACGCCGCATGACCTCGGCGCCACGCCCCCCGCGCCGCGTCAGCGGGCCCGCCCCCCCTACGCTGATCAGCTGGAACACTTTACAGCTGATCACAGCACGCGCGTCCAGGCAGCGGAGGGGGGAGGGTAAAAACCGCATGTGCTGACAAAGCTCAATGAATGCCAGGCGAGGAGAGGGGAGAGGGGGGAGGGGGTAGGGGGCCACAAGCAACCAACTGCCAGAGAGGTGGCCAGCCCATACCCAGCGCAAGCTGCCCTAAAGCAGACCCAAAATATACACATGCTACAGTGAATGTATAAACATGACATATATGTTAACATGCAGTGATACAGTGAAACACACATACTAAAGCACACCCTCCCACCCCCCCAACGGGAGAGAAAGGGGCTACGGGGACCCTCGGGACAGGGGCATCCCATTTCCGGATCACCATGCCGGTTCGCCGCATTGCCCCACGCATGAGGTCGAGCGGTAGGAGATAAGCTCCTAGGCACTTAAAGTGCCATCTACCATTTGCCCGGTGAGCAGCCAAGGCTGGGAGGCTTCCTATTTCACCATAAAGGTATACAAACTCAAACCGGGCAGAAATAGACCAAAAGGGGGGTGGCGGGGTAAGAATACCCCGGCCTACCTGTAAGCAGGAGACTTCCAACTTCTGACTTGTCAGCAAGCAGAGAGAAAAAATACTGGTGATTGAAGGGAGGTACCAGGTATATATAGGACGGAAGGGGGCTCGTTACAAGACTTCCTCTCTGCACTACGTCACCTGCGGTGGATTAACCCATGAAGTGATGAATATTTAAGAAGTGAAGCGGGGTGTGTGGCACACCAAGAATATGATTGTAGGGCTGACTGAGGAAATTAATTTAGCGTTATGAGTCTGTCCTGGGCAAAATAATTCAGTGTCTGTAACTATACATTTGAATGGGTTTGCTTCCATTTTGTTTTGATTTTTTTTATTAACCGGCCCTTTGAAGGCAACCAGAATGCTGACGTGGCCCTTGGTAAAAATTGACACCCCTGTTTTAGAACATGAAAATGTGTATAGTGTAGGTGATGTTTGTCACGTTATATGCAATTAGACTATCTTGCAAATACACTTATTACAATCAGTTATGTCATAATCTGCTATCCTATCTCCTGCAGTAAACCAGACTTGTATCAAAAGAATCATTAGAGCTGATTCAGAGCCTCTACAATACACATTCCCTCATGCGGGAATGAAGTCAAATTCTTGTTTTTTGCCATTTTTTTGGCTGTGTGATTTTTTTTTTTGTCTGAGTTGCCTTTTTCCAGGACCTTACTATTCGCATACACCAAACCTAGTATTTGCCATATTAATACAAGTGAAGCCGAGTTTTTGTGTTCTCGTCTGCATAAATGTACGGGTTTAGCCTGCACTTGATTCTGAGCCCCATCTTCGGGCCTAAAAGGCTGCCGGTTTCCGGTCCCAAATTAAGCCCTGTTTTTGCTAGCAGGAACAGGCATACGTACTTACGGTGGAGCCCCTTGATGAATCCTGTGAAGAGAATGAGTGTCTGCAGCAGGGGGAACTGTTAACCATTGTAAGACTCTGAAATCTTCTTGGGCACAGACATGCATAATAGGCACAGACACATGCATAAGGGGGTATTTCACTCAAAATGGTTTATTTTCACATCCACAAAGTCGAACGTAGGCAGGCCTTCTATAGCATATAAATAGGAAACACAGGTCTTCAAAGCAAACTTTTTCACAATTTCAGGTGGCCCTCCAGGCCTACTCACAGTTTATATAAGGGTACTTCAGCCCTGACATCTGTCTCACTCAGTTTGGCAGCAGCCTCTAGCCGGCCCTACTCCCGATACTGCCTGCACCTTGTAGCCCATACTCCTCAGTCTGATGATCTGCAATGCACTCCAACACTCAGCTGCAGGTGACACATGCACCTCAGCAAGTTCAGCAGCAGCCCTGAGCTATGGCTCATATGCACCCTTCTGAGGCTCATCAGCCTCTTTATAATACCCCTGCACTGGATCAGTACTGAACCGGGATACTTGGCATGCAGGACCCACCCAGCTTCCCTTACTAGCCAGACTCTAGGACCCTATAGAGCAACTTACCAGCAGCCCCTTAAAGGACAGGTAACAACAATAGTGGCACTCTTTCCTGGAGTCTGTTTGTTTGAATGCTGTCCACTTTCAAAAGATTAAGACTTTTTAATAAAAAACATTCTACAACCCCCCAAAAATGTTATCCCCCCCCACAATTTTTTATAATAAAATGTTTTAGTAAACAAAAAAAAAGGTTTACAAAGTTATATGCTGTGTGTTGTCATTTATTAAAGCAGCATCCGTACTGCAGGTCAAACATGGGTAGGTGAGGGTGTGGGAAAAGAGGAGGTGGAAGAAGGACAAAAAAAAGAAGATAAGTGACAGTGGGTGAAAGCAAACGACATGGGATGCCCCGGAAGAAAAAAAATGGAGAAGGTCACACTACTTACATGCATACTACATGGAATGCCCCACAGGGGGCCAGAAAGGTTTTAAAAAAAGAAACACTGTTGGCATATGACGTAATGCCACTGGAACACCAAGATGGATGGTCTCAAACAGCTGAAAACAGGTCCAAAATCGGTCTCCGAGATGAGTTCAACAGCCAAAACTGTATATGCTCAGCTAAACCATATGCATATAAATCAGGCTTATTGTCTGCCTGTGTCACTAGTCAATGACATATTGAAGGTCTAAAAATGCAAACTGTCTGCAAACAGAAACCTGAGAGGTAACTATTCACTCTTTCAATGGTTTATCTGTACAATTAATTAAAAAAACCCATAAATGTGCACACCCTTAAACTAATACTTTTTAAACTATCTTTTGGATTGGAGTCTATTAGGAGTCATTGACTTTTCACTCTTAGCCCAATCTTCCTTTGGTGATGCCATCCGTTTTTTCAAGTGGAGGTATACTTTTTTCAACCAGATGAAAAACAAGACGAGCAGTTAACAACCAATACTTGCCATATACAGGTATTTCTGTAGCTACTTTAATGCTACTGTAGCCTTCTTGAAGGCCTCTTAGAACAATTTTCTTTTGAATCCACTGATGTTTGTAACCAGTGTAACCAACTGGGGCCGAAAACCAGCCCAGTATTTTACCAGCACCTGGCCTGCCAATGAACAAACAAAGGAATCTCTGCTACTTCCTGGCCAACCAGTGTGCTCCAAGGCTGGGGCTAAATCATTGGGAGGGGGGCATGGGCTGGGGTTGCTTTGGTAAGGGGGTAGAGTGGGGAAGGGGACGTGGGGCTGGGGGGAGGCAGGGATTGGATGGGAGGGTTATTAAAGTTAGCAGCCCTGACTGCCCCAAAGCAGTGCAGCCCACCGGGCATTTGCCCAGGTCTCCCTATGGCCAGTCTGCCCCTGGTTGTAAGTGTGTTCAATGGTATATTAAATGCCTTGGAAGCATTTTTGGGACCTTTTGTACATTTCTCCTTTCTCATAAGCTGTTTTCAGACCATGCCCTTTGTTGTAAGATGTGACCAAGAAAATATCAGGAAAATGCTACTAGAACAGCTAAACTTTATATGGGGTCATCATATTGTGCTCACTTTAAATGGTGGAAGCTCTGCACTGGCTACAATTCAACTTTACATGTGATTGGCTAATTCTGAACACAACCCCATCCTCGATTATAAGAGCATGGATAGATTATTTGAGCTAAATGATTTCAGTTTGTTTTCTTTCAAGAGAAAGATTATGGATCAAATTAAAGGCAAACTTTGAAGCAAAATTTGACTCATCTGAGAGGGAGCTAAAATGAATATCTTTCTATGTTCAGAATGCAAGATATTGTATGATTAATTACTGTGTAAAGATTGGCACAGAATTTGGAATATATTAGAGCTCACCACAAAGGGAATGCTTGCAATCCATAAATGTATATTAAAAGATAAAGAATGGCATAGGATATACTAGGGTATATGTATCAATACATTTATATTATATAATAATACCACAGAAAGAAAAATCGTATAGCACTTAACCACGTGAAATTCACAGGCCTGACATTTCCCCCCCAAAAAAAAACTAAACAAAAAAAAGCCACTCACTTCGGGCCTTGATCCATCAATCGGGGTCTCCTCTTCCCCTTGGGGATATCCAATCTACCCCCCAGGGTCTTCAGCGGGCAGGAGAAGCTCAGTTTCTTGCCCCTTCCTCTTCTTTCATTGGCAGGCCCTCGGAAAGAGCAGCCTTCAAATGATCTATCCCCTGCCTCCGTTGATCACTGTCCGGCTGTCAGTGATCGGCACAGCAACATAGGATCAGAGGTGAGTAAAGGAAAAAAAAGACAATTTATTAAATTACATTTTGCTCTGTGATGTATTATGTCTCCATTTAACCCTTTGTAAGGGTTACTGCAACAATCACAGTTAAATATACATAGCACAAAATGGTGAAAAATGGCCTGTTAACAGAAGGTGACAAAACCTATGCATGTTGGCTATTTTTTAAATAATGTTTTAGGGAAACACTGTACAACCAGTAAAATTCCTTGAGGGTCTGCATCCAGAAAACTGCATCAACAACAACAAGCCTGGTACTCCGAGAAAGCTTGATGTGTGTACTAGAGCAGTGGTCCCCAACCCTGTCCTCAAGGCCCACCAACAGGCCAGGTTTTGCAGATCTCCACAAAGATGCACAGGTGGAGTAATTAGTGCAGCTGCAGAGCAATAGAGCTGGCTATTTGGAGATCCAAAAAACATGACATGTTGGTGGGCCTTGAGGACAGGGTTGAGGACCACTGTACTAGAGAATACATATATAGTTTGTGGGGAATATTTTAAATGTAAAGGGTTGTTTTTCTTGAAAAACTGCAAGGTGCACATAGTATTTTCTTATTTGAAAAACTTGTAAAGCTCTCTTTTCAGTTTGTTTGTGGTGTCTCCTGGACGGGAAAAGATGTCTACTGATACATATGGAAGAACGGGGCTTGTACACACAATATGATTTTTTGTAAAACTTACATTTTTTTATTTTAAAGAAAAGCTACAAGGGGGCGTAGCTATGTAGTGGAGCTGATAGGACGTGTGGCACGAGGGCTCCTGCAATAGAATCCTGAAAAACCCCAGAGAACCAAATTTGCTGACCCAGGAGAGGGGGTAGGTCTGGAGTACCTGGTGGTGACTGCTGTGCAGATCTGGCTTGTCCAGAGCCCCTGGTGTTCCCGGAGGCCCCTCATCGGAACTTGCCTTGGCGCCATTGTTGAAGTGGAGGCAGAGAGAGGAAGACTTCCCAGAAGTGGTGGGGAACGCTGAGGAGAGTCCTGCCAGTTCCCAGAGGCGAGCGCTCGCCGCGGCTCCAGCCGCCCCATCCGAGTGTGAGAGCAGCTGAGTGGGGAGCGTCAGAGGTTTGCCCGTCCTCCCCGTGCGGTGACTGACCCGCCCGATCCTCCGGCTGTGTCAGACTGACGGCTTCCCTCGCCGGCCTGACCTCCCCTGCTCGGGGACGTCACTGTCTGAGGCTCGCTGGCGCTCTAGCTGGCGGAATCACTTGCAAGTGGTGTGGGGGGTGAGCGGCCTCAGCGGAGGGAGGCTCGTTCGGGCTGCAGTTGATTGACGCCCACCAGTGCAGAGAGGGAGGCAGGGCTGACCTGACAGGGAGCCTCGCTGCTGGGATCAGATCCACAGCACTGTGATAAAGGCCTGAAAAAACCACGTGGGTGGCTGCCCACCCCCCTCCCCCATCTTGCAAATCCTCTCTCAGCGTATAAAGGGACTTATTTGGTGGCCTCTGATCCTGCTTACCCGAAGCCCCTTTCCCCCCCATTACTGCAACCATCCTGGCAATTGAGGGGCAGTGTAGGTGGCTGTCCCGAATCCCTGTATTCCTATATGAAAGGCAACAAAAAAAGGCGCACAGTGGTGTTACACTGCAGCACACAAACCATGGTCGAGGCATCGGAGGGGAGCTCAGTCTCTACTACTGCTATTCCTGATAATGCTGTAATAATGGCGGCTATAAATAACTGTCAAAGTGTCGTTATGGCGAAATTTGATAATATGCAAGAGCAGCTCAACCACTTCAGACATGACCTTGATAAGGTACGGGATAGGGCGTCCGAATCAGAGAGGCGTATTGGTGAGGCGGAGGATGGCCTGTCAGTCGCTTCTGCAGTCGAATCCTTGAAACGCCAGGTGAAGCTCCAAACAGACCAGGCAGAGGACTCAGAGAACCACCGTAATAATATTAGAATTCTGGGGATCCCGGAGAGGGAGGAGGGTGATACCCCGGAAAACTTTGCAGAAAATCTTATCTTATCCGGAAAGTTCTAGCGCCAGAGGGTCTGTTGTCCTTCTTAGTGGTAGAGCGGGCGCATCGAATTCCATTTAGGCCCCCGCCTCCGGGAGCCCCCCGCGCCCCTTTATCAGGAAACTAATGAACTTCAGAGACCGGGACACGATCCTGGCGGCCGCCCGGAGGCAGCGAGACATCCTGTACAATGGTGCAAGGTTGTCCTTTTTTCCGGACTTTACATCTGAAGTGCAGAAGCAGCGCCGCTCCTTCAATGATGTGAGAGCGCGCCGTATGAAGAATAGCTGCGGGTACAAGATGGAAACACCACAAGATTCTTTCTCAAGGCAGAGGATGCCAGCGCCTGGATGGACTCACTCCCGGCGGCCTGAGGTTTTGGAGTCTCGCCTCCGGCTCGGGCTGGGGTTCTGCACGTTGGAACGCCTGTCTCCTGTAGCCCGACTGGGACTCCCGGAGGGACGTTGCCCGGGTTGGGGTTTGTCTATGGGAATGATGTACTACTTTGACAAAAGGGGGTTGGTCGGAGGAGTTGACAGTGGGCCCCCCCCCGTATTGCCTGTTCCTCCCCTGGCTTCCTACTGCCAGAGCCCATCCCCTCCTTTTCCTGATCTCCTACTGAGCTTGGAATGGTCAGACTCTCGGGTACACGCATCCGGTATATGCCTCCAGGGAGCCCGTTTTGTAACGCTAAGGTTAATCGGTGTTAAGAGTTAATAGTTTGGTTTAGGGAATAAGCTCACCGCAGTTGGGGTTAGGTGGAGCAGGGTGGGCTGGGTATTGGTTCTTAAGGTTTTGGGAAGGATAATGTTACTGTTGGTGTTGTTAATACTAATGGTCTACCTTTATTGGATAGTAAGTTTGGTATGGCGTGTGAGAGTGCGTGCTGGTATGAATGCATTGGCCTGCTGCTATGAGGTCTTGGGGGAGGTTGCAAGGTACCGAGATATGATGCACTTCCCTGGCATGTCTGACTATTGCATTAAAGTTAGATAAAATGTAAGGTGATTTAATGGAACGTACAAGGTCTTAATGATCGTATAAAGAGGTCTTCTGTGCTTCAATTTCTGAAACACCATAGCCCTGACATTGTAATTTTGCAAGAGACCCACTTACTGGGCCAGAAAGCGATGTCCATTAAAAAACCTTGGATAGTGCAACTATTTCACTCCCACTACTCTAACTATGCCAGGGGGGTATCAATCCTGGTAGCTAAGCATCTCCCTCATATTGGTCTACTCTGACCCTAAGGGAAGATTTGTCATAATGCATGCTAAAATACATGACATTAATATCTTGATGGTAGGCTTATATATACCGCCCCCCTTCGATGTGCGGTCTCTCCAAGAGATCATGGATAGAGTAGCACCTATACGCCTGACCCTCTGATGCTCACAGGGGACTTTAATATGATCCTGGATAGATCACTGGAGCTGCTGACCCCTGGGGCGGGCCCAACTACAGCATTAGCAGTGTGGGCGGAAGCCCTGGGTTTAACTGAACTATGGAGATGGAAACATCCGAACGACAGAACATTTTCCTGTCACTCCATCCCCCACAAATCGCTCTCACGAATTGACCTGGCCTTTGCATCGGGGTGTCTTCTGGCTAGGGTGGTTGCTAGTGAGTACTTGCCGAGGGGTATATCTGACCACTCACCATTAATGGTTACCATGCGCATGTCTGGGATCCAAATTGGTGTGAGAAGATGGGCTCTCAACCCCGGACGAGGAGGTTTGCAGTGCACTACTAAGAGACCAAGAGATATATTGTCAATGTAATAGCAGGGAAACCTTAATTAATACACGATGAGATGCATTCAAGGCGGTTGTCAGGGGGAGCACCATAAGTGCCATAAAGGGAGCCAGAGTGAAGCGAGGGAGGTCAGTCAGGGAATTGGAGGAGAAAATGGCTGGGGCAGAGGAGGAGTTTGTAAAATCATCAATATAATCTCGCATTAACTGAATCTCCAAGGAAGATATTACTATTAAAACAGCAAACAATCTTTGAGAAGAGGGATAAAAATGGAAGAACCTTGGCATACCTCTCGAGAGCAGAGTGCCCGCAAATGCAAATAGTGGGCATTACAAACCAGACCCAATTTTTAACAGACTCAGAGGGGATCTCCAAACGATTCCATGACTACTACAGCCATCTGTACTCTTCTAGGGTGCAGTATGACCCAATAGCTTTAGCTACCTATCTTGAAACCATAAATCTCCCACTTTTGTCAGATGCGGATAGCGCAATGCTAGACGGTCCAATAACATGCAAGGAAATTGAGAAAGCAATCGCCCTGATGTCTAACCGGAAGGCCCCCGTGCCAGGCGGTCTACCCTCGGAATGGTACAAAAAGAACAGCGCTGCTATAGCTCCAAAGTTGTTGCACAGGCAACTATTACTCTGATATATAAGGAGGGTAAACCCAGGGATTCCTGCAGCGTGTATAGGCCAATCTCTCTCTTGAACCAGGATGCCAAGGTTCTTGCTAAGATCTTAGCACTTTGACTAAACACTGTGATTCTTTCACTTATAAGGCCCGACCAATCTGGCTTTATGCCAGGCCGAACGACAAGAATTAATCTGAGGAGGTTGTTCAGTAACCTGCAAATTCGTCATGACAATGCTGGGAGCAGGGTGGTTATATTACTAGACAATGAAAAAGCTTTTGACTCGAATGGCTTTATCTATGGGCTGTCCTAACTAAATTTGGCCTTCTTCCAACCTATATTAAATATGTACAACTACTTTATAAGAAACCCAGGGCAAGGGTAAGAGTGAATGGAGTTACAACTGCTGAATTCTTATTGCACTGAGGCACGCAACAAGGGTGTCCTCTCTCTCCTTTGCTATTCGTGCTGGCTATTAAACCCCTGGCATCATTAATCAGACTCCCCAGAACGTCAGGGTTGGAGACTGGGTCACACTGTTGAAAAGGTTTCCATGTATGCGGATGACACCCTGGTCTATCTAGCAGATGCTAGCAGCTCATTAGAGGCACTACTAAGCATAATAGATACATTTGGGATGTTCTCAGTGTTAAAGGTTAATTGGGAGAAATCTAGTTTGTACTTGGTGGACAAGCCAGAAGACACTCAGATCACTCTAGACTCATCACTTCAAATAGTAGATTCAAGGGAGACTAGGCCCAGCGATCCCTCTGCAGGCTCTGGCGTACAGAGGAGCAAAAGGCCTCCCACATGCCACTGCGTGTATGAGAACTACTCTACATGTTTGCCATAAAGTGCATGGTATGGGGGAACCTCCCCGCTCTCCCTTAGAATGGTCCCCTATAACACCTTTGTGGGACAACCCTAAGTTGCCTGATCTGATGTCCCTTCAAGACACTATCTTCTGGAAGAGCCGAGGAAACACGTTATTAAAACAGGTACTGGCTGTAGGGGCACTGATGTCATATGAGCAACTATGTCACGAGTTTGCGCTATGTCCAAGGGACTTCTTTAGATACCTGCAGCTTCGGCATGCTCTCAGGTCTCAGATCCCTTTGGAGGGACTGCAATTAGTGGAGCCATCAGTTGAGACTATAGTAAGATCCAAGGACCTCAGTAAACCCACCTCAACATTGTATTCTGCCCTCCTTTAAATCTCCCCTCCCCACTGGATAAAGCACTGGAAAACTGGAAAACACCGGACCTTGATCAGGGAGACTGGGAGGAGGCAATAGATAATCTGTACTCCTCGGTTATAGATTCAAGGGATAGGTTTATTCAGGTTAAATGGCTTCACCAAACTTATCTGACCCCGATTAGGCTTAAGAGAATGGGCCTGCTAGAGTCAGACTTATGTCCCAGATACAACGCCAAACCAGGCACTTTGCTACATATTATTTGGGAATGCAGGGTGATCTCGTCATTCTGGGAGGAGATATCTAACTTTATATATACTTCTATGGGCCCACCAGTTGAAAAAGAAAATTCTGTGAGTACTCACCTGTAGATTTAATTTCTCTTCCATTATTACTTCAGGACATCAGAAGAATTCAGAGACAAATGGGTTAACCTTTCCCGAAGGGTGTGGTCTGCAAGAACAAAGGTGTGTCTCCACCTCCCGGGCCTATAACCACCTGGCTGACTTGATGCACTTCAGTTTAATTGAAAAGCAGTAGAATCAGCCGCCCGGGACATTCCAAAAACCCCTATTCCTTTCAGGAATAAGACATTACAAAAACCCTTATTCCTTTCAGGAATAAGACATTCCAAAACCACCTAATTACCACTGTATGTAATTCCTTCCTACCAAAAGCTCTACCTTATAGAATTTGGTAAATGTATGAACTGAAAACCAAGTAGTGGCTTTGCATACTTGTTCTATTGAAGCTTGATGCTAAAAAGCCCAAGACGCTCCAATAGCTCTTGTTGAATGAGCAGTAGTCCTAAAAGAAGAATCCTTCCCCTTAGGGAATATAGGCTCTTACCACTGCCTGTCTAATCCATCGCTGATGGTAGACTTAGATGGTGGAAGACCTTTCCATGGACCCTCAGGTATGACAAAATAAGGAGTCCGACCTACGGAAAGATTGTGTAGCAGGGAGATAGTATCTTAGTGCTTTTCACTACATCCAGAAATGAAGAATCCTTTCTTTATCGGACACTGGAGTAGGACATAAGGAAGGCAATTCACCTCTTCATTAAGATGGAAACCGCCTTAGGAAGAACATCCTGTTTAAAACAGAAGACGACCTTGTCCTTATGTAACACTAAATAAGGAGACTTAACTGATAAGCTGCTAATTCAGAAACCTTCCTTACTGAGGTTATTGCCACTAAAAAGATAACCCTAAGAGTCAAAAACTTAATGATGCATCTGCCAATAGTTCAAAAGGAGGACATTGATAAAGAGCTGATAAAACTAAGTTCAGGTCCCAAACCTGCAGAAGTAGCGTAAGAGGTGGACGCACATGAGCGACTCCCTATACAAAAAGTTTAGATACATTTATTCACAGCAATGGGTTTCTGAATAAAAAGATAAAGCAGATATCTGTCCCTTTAAAGTACTCAATTGAAAACCTTCATCAAGACCTTTATGCCAAAAAATCAAATATTCTGGGAACAGAAAAAAATGTACCAGCGAACCTTCTGGATTCGCACTAAGCGATAATGCTTGCCAGACTCTATAGTAGATCATTGATGAAGGCTTCTTCCTGGCATGAATCATAGTCTGCATGACTATGTCAGAAGAACCCCCTTTCTGCCAAGATAAAGGATTCAATAGCCAGGCCATCCAAGCCAGAACATGTGAATTGGGATGCCTTAGAGGCCCCTGTGTGAGAAGATCTGGATCGTCTGGTAAGCTCACGAGTTGCCCTCTGACATCCTTAGTATGTCTGAGAACCAGCTTCTTCTTGGCCACCGAGGAGTCACCAGAATGGTTGGGACTCCCTTGTGAGCTAACCTTTCTTCGTACTTGACCCGGGAGTGGAATTGGAGGGAATGCATAAAGAAGCTTGAATGCTGACCCCTGAATAGTCAGGACATCTGTTGCTATAGATAGAGGATTCCTGGACCAAGACATACCTTGTAACCTTCCGATTGTGTCATGATGCACAAGAGATCTATGTCCGGAATCACCCAGCGCATGCATAGAGACTGAAAAAACCCTCTGACTAAGAGACCATTCCCTCTGATGCAGGACCGTTCTGCTGAGATGATGGGCCTGCAAGTTGTCCACTCTAGGTATGTGTACAGCCAAAATGCATGAAACCTGTTTCTCGGCCCAAAGTAAAAACCAGCTCACTTCCATGAGGGCTTCACTGCTTCAGGTGCCCCCATGGTGGTTGATATATACCACCGCCGTCCAATTGTCTGTTTGAATCCGGAGGGGATGCCCCTTCAGATGGTATGTCCAATGTCTGAGATACAATAGAATCGCTCTCAGTTCCAGGATATTTATGGAGAGTTTGCTCTCCTTCAGCCCCCACTGTCCCCGGAGCGTTGGTGACTCCATGACACTCCCCCAACGCGATAGACTGGCATCCATGGTGATGATCTTCCACTGTACTGGAAGGGAGGATTTGCCAGTCTGAATAGGCTGAGGACCACGCTAGAGACTGCCTTGTTGACGGTGTCATGCCAAAAGAGTGATCCAGAGTGTGTGGGTCTCGATCACAGATTGTGAGCAATTCCATCTGCAGGGGTCTTGTGTGAACAGTGCAAAAAGGTACTGACTAAAGGCAAGATACCATCAGGCCCAACAGACATATTCCTTGATGAATCATCGGGTGAGGGCAAGTTAAGAGACCCTGTACCCTGGCCTGAAGTAAGAGTCACTTTTGCCTGAGATGTGTCTAATGACAGTCCCAGAAAAGAGTAACTCTTTAAGCTATGATATGATATTTGACTTAAGAATTCGACTGGATAGTCAATTATCCAATGTCGATCAGACAGTCTGTGTATTCTTCTGGGCCCCCTAACATGATGGGTCCTATATTAACAGATAGTCTAAGTAAGGGATTATATGTATACCCTGACTTCTTAGAGAAAACATGAGACCTGCCAACACTTTGGTAAACACCCTTGGTGCTGAAGATAGACCGAAGGGTAACGCCACAAACTGAAGATGTAGGCCACCTACAGCAATGTAGGTATGTATACTTATATATACACTGCACGGCTGGATTAACTTCACTATGGATCAACAACTCCAATCTCTAAAAAGGCAAGATACGGCAGATCTCAATGCTTCTGCTTTCTGTGGAATTCGGGATACCCCTGACCAAGAGAATTTCCAAGGGGGTCTGGCTTGTATCCAAATATCTGTTACATGAAGCCTCCAAATAAGAGCAAAATTCAGAAGCGGTCCCCCCACACCTGCAAGAGTGGGGGCATCCCTTCATGCCTGAGCAGGCTTTGAAGGGTGTCTGGCTTTATTCTGCCAGTCACCTATTGCCTTAATTTGGAACTTTGTCTTATTCCACAAATCTCTTCCCGAAGAGGCCGAACCTCTAGCCGGAACCCCATAGTATTAGAGGCCCTGCGGAAGCAGCATTAGACTTTGGCTTCTGTGGCAGATAAGATGATTTACCACTAGTAGCATGCTTTACAATGTCAACCAAGCACTCCCCAAACAGACACCCCACCTTAAAGGGGAGTCCTGTCATTCCTTTTTGGAGGCTATGTCAGCTGGCCATTGCTTAAGCCATAAAGCACACCTTAAGGCTAACACCAGAGCTAGGCCTCTGGCACTTATCCTGCTCAATCCTCCATAGCCCGTATCATATACCTGTTGTAGCCAAACTAGTCTTGATGACCCCTACGAATGACCCCTACGAGTATTCGAGTCTAGTTGTTTTAACAACCTCCTGCTCCCCAAAAATGCTATGGATGTAGCCCAGGCCGGCCACAAGGTCGACCCCATAATAGAATAAGAATGACATGCCACCTGATCCACATGCTTATTCGCTGGATCCTTTGGAGAAGCACTATCCGAGGATGGCATAACCAAAATCTTAAAAAGACCTGGCCCCAGAGCGTCCACCACAGGAGGGTGAGACCATATTTCAATCTGATCTGGAGGAAAGGGATACATAGTATCTAGTACTTTAGGAATGGTCGGAAGACAACCTGACTTCTGCCATTCCCTATTGATCAGATAAGAATAATGTGTATGCTCTGCAACATCCTCCAGAATGGAGGAAATCAAACCATCTATCCATCTTAACTGAGCACCCCCTTGTGTAGAGGACTCTGAATACGAGTCCCTACTGGATGAATCCTCCCCAACGGAAAACTTCCTGGGAGACTATGGCAGCTACAATATCCTCTTCAAGTTAGAGGATAAATCTTTTCTATAAAAACCTTTTTAGTAGCCAATCCTTCTAAATGACTTTCTAAAGGGGGCTGCCGACAGCGTTTAAAGACTCGGAAGGAGGCTATGGCAGCCACATTATCCTCTTCAAAACTCAGAGGATTTTTTTTTTTCAAAACCTTCTTAGTAGCCGATATGACTTACTAAAGGTTTTAGGTCCACTTGAAGGCTGCCAGGGGGGTTTTTAAGCTCAGAGGGCACCGGCAACAAGGGTCAGAGACCTTACAGGGAGGAGACAATTGTCTTCCATATCCACTACTACTGTAGCATAACCCTGCACACCGTGCTATCCTCGTCCAGTGTCTGTTTACATACTGGACATGGGGTGAATCTATCTGCTAAAGGACCAGATCCGATTACCCCAGATGCCTCCGTCATGGTGATTAATACTAGATTACCTCCCAGGGGGTCTAAAACCTAGTATGTGAACAGTTCCCGATAGTCGCAAGACTATTCTAAGAGCTCAGAGGGTGAACCACATCAATATATTGCCAGTCTTATCCCACAATCATATATATATATATATATATATATATATATATATATATATATATATCCTTTAAAAACAAGAACAATTAACAAACATGAATATTTATATATGAATAAATATCATATTAATACACAATCATTAAAAAATGACCTACCTAAAGATTTAGGTCTGCTTGAGGGTGGCCGTGCAGTGGCTCAAAAGCAGCCCTTTTTGCCGGCCAACAACCCCAGTATCAGGCTCTGCCGGAGAAGAACCGTGAAGTCGGTGGTACTTTTGTGCTTCCCCCAACCGAAAATCTTCCAGTGAAGGCGGGCGGAGAAGAACCGCGATCTCAGCGGTACTTGGCGCTTTGCCCGGCCAAAGAGAAGAACCGCGATCTCAGCGGTACTCGGCGCTTCGCCCGGCCAAACTGAAAGAGGCCAGAGGAGAACCGCGATGTTAGCGGTACTTGCCGCATAGTCCCAGCCAAGAATGTTGCAGAGCGAGCGGCCGGAGGGGAACAGCGATGTTAGCGGTACTTGCCGCTTAGTCCCGGCTGAAAATATTGCAGTGAGAGCAGCCGGAGGAGAACCGCGATGTTAGCGGTACTTGCCGCTTAGCCCTGACCAAAAATGTTGCAGTGCGAGCGGCCAGAGGAGAACCCGCGATGTTAGCAGTACTTGCTGCTTCGCCCCGGCTGAAAATATTGCAGTGCGAGTGGCCGGAAGAGAACCGCAATGTTAGCGGTACTTGCCGCTTCGCCCAGCTGAAAATCTTCCAGTGAGAGCGGGGTAAGAAAAGGGCCGCACACCGGTGCTCGCTGTTATGCTAAGCCGAAAATGTTTCCATAGCGGCGGGCGCAAATTTTGAATTTTTGAACACATGGGAAGAGAAAGTCAGCTGTCTTCTGCTTATTAAGTATAGTTGAGGCCATGCTGGATGGGGGCCCGCAGAGATCTCTCCTGCGGCTGTTAGCTTTCTACGCACGGAAATGTATCCTATTGAACTGGAAACACCCTAACATACCAACTCTGTCAGGCTGGAAAAGCCTGATAAACGGGAAACTAGTCTTATATAAGATGACTTACCTGGCTAGGGGATGTCCTAATAAATTCGAGCGAATGTGGGAGGCATGGCTTAATGCCTCCGACTCCGTCACTGATTAGATGCTATCACTTGTTTCTTTTTATCTCTCCTCCATTAGACCTCAGAATACCTACCTTCTATATTGATAAACATAGCCAATAGCAGGCGAGGATGATTGTGACTGATGTATGTGTGTGATTTTGATTTGTTTTTTCTTGGGGGGGGGTTTGGTTGTCTCTTGCCTTGTGTAAGCTAATGTAATGTTATGTATGATCCCTCTCTTGATAGGAACTGTTGTAAGTGGTAAGTTGTAACTTAAATTGAAAGCCTAAATAAAAATGTATAAATATTTATAAAAAAAAAAAGAAAAGCTACAAAAATTGCATTTATTTTAAATATTTCACCCCAAAAATATTGCAAAAGCACAAAAAAATGAAAGCTATTTCATGTTAAAGCCCAACCTCTTTTGAAAAAAAATTACATATTTTTCTTCAAGAAATGTCCATTTCTTGGACGTTCCTTCAAATATCACAGTTAAACATAATGTGGTGAAAAATGGCCTGGCAACAGAGGGTGACAAAATCTCTGGGTAGGCTGGTTAAACAATAAAGGAGGATACTAAAATGGTAGTAATAAAACAGGAGAAGATGTTAAAGATCATTTAGCAAGATACAGAAAGGATGTGTCAGGAATTTGCAGTTCAGAGTCCACGCGCATGCACAAGCAGGAACACTTTTCAGCATGTTGTACACAGGCATGCACCACTGCATTGACCAGGACCTTCCCCTGCTTCCTGTGTAGGATGGCCATCGGGACACTTCCTGCGCTATCAGCAGATCGAGACCTTCACCTGCTTCCTATATAAAATGGCCACTGTGACACTTCCTCGTTGCTGTGTTATTAGCTTTTTTGTTGAGACCTGTGTTCCCAGTGTTACATTGTGATCTGCTTACCTGTTGTGACCTGTCTTGAACTCTGACTATGTTTCTGATCCACCTGCACCAACCATCATTTCCTTGCTCTCTTCCGTCACCCAGACTTGGGTGCACTTTTTGTTGGAGGTTAATAGTCCCATTTCGGCTTCTCTGGCATCCATGTGTGACAACCCTGCTCCTACCTCTTCAGCCCTCTGCAAACTCCGTCAAGGCCAGCAGCCTGGATTACATCACCGAGTTTATCTGCTGGAGCACTGATACCTTGTGGAACAATCACGCCCTGAAGAATCAGTTGGTTTTATCTGAGCAATTGAAGGATGATCTGGCTAGAGTCGGCAAGCCCGAGACTTTGGGGAAAGTGATGTCTCTGGCAAATAAAATCGACCAAAACCTTTGTGACCATCGAGGGGAGTGAGCCAGTTCCTCCCACTGGCCCACTTTAGGATCCTTGCCTGCAAAAACCTCCACACCCATGCCTAAATCCAGTGTACCCAATGCAGATAGGTGTCTCTCAACCTGCACTGTCATCTGAGTAGAGACACCACAGAAGACAATCCAATCTCTGCTTCTACTGTGGAACTTCTAGTCATTATTGATCCAGCTGCCCTGTCTGTCCCCTCCCATTGCTCAGGGTTAGCATGTCTCCATACCTATTGCCTTCCAGCTGCCTTGGCAGGACAATTAAGGTCCAGACTATGGTCGACTCTGGAGCATGTAGTTGTTTCATGGACATTAAATTTGCTAGACTACATTGCATTCTGTCTGAAGATCGTCTGACTCCCCTCACTCTGTCCCTAGCAGGCGTTTCCTCTATCAGCTTGGGTGCCTATATCCCTCTGAAACCTTGCATTTTGACCTCAACCTTGTAACCGGTAATCCTGGGCATTCCATGGCTCAAAATACCCAATTCTGCAATCAATTGGGCCACGGGTGCAGTACCTTTATTCTCTACCTACTGCAAGGTATCTTGCTGCATTGTTACTTCTATATGCTCCAAGATCTTCCGATGAGATCCTGAAAATTCTGCCCATCTCCTATCATGATTTTGTGGATGTATTTGACAGACAGGCAGCCTATCTCTTACCACTCCACAGCACAGACCTTACAATTGCCCCATCAACCTGCTTCCTGTGTCTACTATTTCTTTTGGACAGATTTATCCTCTCTCTGAAACAGAGCTGCAGAATCTTCCTGAGTACATAGATGAGAACCTAGCTAAGGGGTTTATCTGCTGTTCAACATCCCCAGTGAGCAGGCATCTTTTTTGTTGAAAAGAAGAACAGTTCCCTTGCACTGCATTGACTATCAGGATGTCAACTGGATTGCAGAAAATAATTGGTATCCCCTGCCACTCATCTCTGAGCTTTTCCAGCGTCTTGGCTTTGCCCAAATGTTCACAAAACTAGAGCTGTGAGGGGCATACAACCTCAAATAAATTTGCAAGGGCAATAAAGAGAAAACTTAATTTCGAACATGCAAAAACCTGGTTATGCCTTTAGGCCTGTGCAATGCTCCAGCCACGTTCCAGCAAAAATGACGTGTTCATAGACCTTCTCTATGTCTTTGTAATTTAACTGGGCAATATCTTGATCTATTCATCCTCTCTTGAGCAGAATCGGATCCATGTTCAACAGGTCCTCTCTTGCCCATACCAGCATTCTCCCTATGCAAAGCTGGAGAAATGCCAGTTTGAGCAGACATCCATTCAATTTCTCTGCCTAAACATTTCTGACTCAGGGGTTTCAATGGATCCTGCCAAAGTTTTGGCATCTTGGATTGGCTTGTCCCAACCAAACATAAGGAGGTGCAGCGTCTGATTGGGTTTGTCAGCTTTTACGATCGGTTCATTAAAGACTTCTTAAAGGTGGTTTGACCAAACACCGACCTGACCAAGAAAAATTATTGCTTACGCTGGTAGACAGCAACGGGCAAAGTTTTACCTGAGGTAAAGAATCATTTGACCTCAGCACTTATTCTAATTCATGACAATCTTGAGCTGCCCTATATCCTTGAAGTGGATGCATCTTGCAACGCTGTGTGTGCAGTTCTACCTCGGCGCACTGCTGATCTAGTCGCTTTCTGCTGAGCAAATCTATGATGTGGGAGATCGTGAGCTGCATCCAATCTAGTTAGCTTTGGAAGAGTGGTGATACCTCCTGAAGGGCAGTACACCAAATTCTGATTCTGACGGATAACCGGAATCTTGAAAACCTCCGTGCCGCCAAACGCCTCCGCCCTTACGAAGCACACTGGTGTTATCAAGTGTTTATGACCATCCTCTGGCTGGCTATTTCAGCGTGACGTTTGGTGGCCTTCTGCACCTGGTTTTCAAGGCCTATGTCTGTTCATGTGGTGTCTGTGCCCGCAACCAACATTACCTATCCAACCCAGGAGGTCTTCTCATGCCAGTACCCTTCAGGCCATGGGAACAGATATCCATGAACCTTGTGGTTGAGCTTCCTATCTCCGAGAGATGCAATACTATCCTGGTTGTTGTGGATTATCTGACTGTACAGTTCCAGACCTGCCCATACTTTTCTTTTCTTCTTTTTAAAAGAAATTGTACGTCCTGCCTTGTAGAATCATTTCTGATTGTGGCTCTCAGTTTACAGCTAAGGTCTGGTGTGCTCTATAAAAGTCTGGGCATCAAGATGTCCAAAGGGCAGATAGAGAGGGTAGACAACCGCATGAAGCAATACCTTTGGTGTTATTCCTTGGCCATTCAGGATGATTGGATGTGACTTCTACCCTTAGCTGAGTTTGCATATCTGCTTCTTCCAGACAACTGCATCTGTGTTAATGTACCTGCTGCCAGGAGGTTTGGTTGGCTGTTCTGGGATTTGCCGAGACTAAGTCCATGCGCATGCACAAGCAGGAAGACTTGTTGTACACAGCCATGCACCAGAACCTTCACATTCTTCCTGTATGAGATGGCCGCTGGGACATTTCCTGTGTTATCAGTTGACCAGAACCTGCTTCCTGTATAAAATGGCCACTGGGACACTTCATCTTTGCTATGTTATCAGCTTCCTAGTTCCTGAGACCTGTGTTTCCCGTGCTACCTTGTGATCTGCCAACCCATTGTGACCCGGCTTGAACTCAGACTATGCTTCTGATCCACCTGCATCAACCCCGGCTTTCATTGTCTCTGACACCTGGCTTGTGATCCCAACCTTAGCTTGAACCTTGACTTCGCTCTCTCACTTGTGACCCCAATCTCGGCTTCTCCAGACTACAGCTTCTCATGCTCCTAATATACAATGCTTTTGTGACTTCCTTTCTTTTGGGGAACGAACCTGGTTGTGCTTGCAGTGCAGTCTGACCCACCTTGCTGCTGGCAACAGTGAAAACCAGGCCTGTGAGTAGACTCAGACAGGCCTGTCTGAGTACCTCACACCTGGAGCTCCACCTGCTAGGCTGCACCTCACTGCTCGCTAGCGAGCAGCCCTGGCAGCCCTGACAGGGTGGTTGTAATAAGTGATGAGCTGATTATGTCTCTAATCTGTTGCAGTTCTGCATAACCCGAATCCAAATCCTAGTAAAGTCTATTTGGGATGTGTTTTTGGGTCCCTGTAAGAAACCAAAGCAGCCAAAAGCCCCCAGATTGCATGGAAAGACCACCAAAATCTAAGGAATATTGAACATTAAAAACAAAGATATTAAAATTCCTCTGTAGTAGACACATCCTTTAAAATATCTTTAAGTAAAGCTATAGGTTTCCTTTAACAGAAGAATATATTTTTAGAGTTGATGAATAATCCCCTTTTAACCCTTTAAATGCCAAACCCGCAGTTTCTACGGGTTTGCTTCCCATACTGTTAAATGCCAAGGTCGTAGACCTTAACTATGGGCTTGGCATTTACTCACCTGCCAGCCATCGGGGGTACTTTGGTGACCTGTTTTCTTCATGATCGCCAACCGTGGCATTTTGGGGTCACTCCCAGGAGTGTCATTCCTGCGACCTGGCTTTGCAGGAGCCAATAGGAATGGAGGGCAGACGTCATCAGGTGACGTCTGTACAGGTTGTGAAACAAGGTGATGTATGAAGACACTATGCTGCCTGATCATCCGCCTCGTGACAGGCAAGAATGTCAAACCTGGGGTGGGGGGGGGGGGGCGGTCTGGCACCGGCACTGTGTACACTTTCTGATTGCTAGTCTGCGAGCAATGGGGGAACACAGCTGGCGATATGCTGTCAGCAATCGATCGGGGGCACCACCTGCCATGCTGCCGTGGGGTGGGAGAGGGATGCCTTAGGGTGGGCAGTGGCGTACACAGTTGGATACAGCTAGACAACTGAAACAGCAGATACAAATAGTGCTTCCTTTCTCTAAATGGTGCAGCGTAAGCACAAAATATAACAAAGTGACTTTATGGGCCCTCCTTGGCCTACTGGGCCCTGGCGTCATTGCAGACCCTCAAGTTACGCCCCTTCTGGAGGCCATGCTGCCTGTGATGGGATGGGGGGCCACCTACACCACCATGCTGCCCGTGATGGGATGGAGGCCCACCTTACTCGGCCATGCTGCCTGTGATGGGGGCCCCTCACCCACCATGCTGCCTGTAATGGAGTGGGGGGTTGCCTTACCCGCTATGCTGCCTGTGATGGGGTGGGGGGCCACAGCCACCAGCCATGCTACCTGTAATGGGGTGGGGGCTTCCACCACCTGCCAAACTGCCTCTGATGGGGTTTGGGGGGGCGCCCCCACATGCCATGCTACCTATGATGGGGTGGGTGGGGTCGCCACCACCTGCCATGCTGCCTGTGATGGGGTGGGGGGCCGTCTCCACCCGTCATGCTGCCTGTGATTGGATTGGGGGTGCCGCCACCCGCCATGCTGCCCGTGATGGGATTGAGGGCCATCTACACCTGCTATGCTGCCTGTGATGGGAAGCTTTCTCCCCCTCCCTGCCATGCTGCCTGTGATGGCATAGGGGCTGCCTCACCTGCCATGCTGCCTGTGATGGGACAGGGAGCCACCTCATCCACCATGCTACCTGTGTTGGGATGGGGGGCACCTGACCCACCATGCTGCCTGTGATAGGGTGGCGTGCCACCTCCCGCCACCATGCTGCCTGTGATAGAGTGAGGGGCCGCCCCCACCCGCCATGATGCCTGCCATGGGATGGGAGGCTGTCTCCCCCCCTGCCATGCTGCCTGTGATGGCATGGGGGCCGCCTCCACCTGCCATGCTGTCTGTGATGGGATAGGCCTATTCCACCTGCCATGCTGTCTGCGATGGGATGGGGGCCACCAGCACCCACCATGCTGTCTGTGATTGGGTGGGGGTTTGCACCCACTGCCAGTGATTTGATCCATCATAGGGGGGTGATCCTGCCCCCTGCCACACTGCCTGTAATCTGTGGGTCTAATTTAACTAATATTTTGGTTAAGGGGGGAGGAGGGAGGAGAAGGGATCCTGTGAATGATTTTCTTGGTTCCCAGGGGTCAGGAGAGGTTCGGCACCACAGAGATATCAAAGTTTTTTGGTGGGGGGGGGGGGGAGGGGTTTAGCCCTTCACTGTATTCTGGATGGGTATATAATATCCCCAGCCAGATTCTGGGAAGTGGCACTGTGCCTATTCCCTCTCTCTGTCTAATTAGTGAATTGGCTTCTAAGTATGATTTAACAGGTTTTATTTCTTAACAATTATTTGTTCTATACAAGTGTGCAGAAAATAGGTACAAAAAGAAAGGTTAAAAACAGTCAAATGCCCCAAAATGTTGGGGTTCAAAAGTAGTTTTGGTGCCCGTAGGCACTGTTACTTATCCATAAAAGTCCTTTTCGTTCTTTAGTGGGTTTGATACACTGTTTGTAGCAGTCCTTAGCAGTTTGTAGCAAGTGCGATACCCTTGTTTGTAGCAAGTGATGTGGTACAGTGGTATAAATCCTTAGCAGTTTGTAGCAAGTACGGTCCTCTTGTTTGTAGCAAGTGATGTGGTATAGTGGTACAGACGCGTTTCGCCCTCTGGGCTTCTTTAGCGTACTGGGTGTCCTAGTGGGGTTCACAGGGTAATTAGCTAGGTAGATGTTGTTATTGCTGCACTTAGGAACATGAAAAAAGGGTCTTACAGTTTGTACTTGATGTTGGTTTGCCTTAAACCCTTTTCTCAGGGTGCAACAATGTGACATTATGGTCACTGTGTCTCTATTGTAATAATTGGTTGCCTGAAGGGGAGATCAATTAATATAGTATAAGTGCACATGAAGACCGGCTTGCAGTAAAATCGGATGCACAGCACACGGTCACTGACACCATAACGCAAGGCGCAGAAGTAGAGGACCCTGCACAGCAAACACACCCATCCGCAAGGGGGAAAACGGTTGGCACAAGCGCTGATCAGACAAGGTATGATCAAATTATATATAAACAATATCATTGCTGCAGGTCACTTGCCAGCCCCTCCTGGCCTGTGAATTGGTATAGGAAGTTTAAAGACCCATCACAAGTCTACAAAGTGTAAAAAAAAACACCCTACAGGCACCTCTCCTGTAGAAGTAACCTGTTGCAGGTACAGTTTTTTAATTTACTGTGTGCAGAGCGAGGGAAAACGCTCATAACCTCTCAACACCCGAAAATTACCTAAATAAGCCCGATAAACTACTCCTTGAAATGGCAAACATGCAAAAATCACTGATATTCCTTCACAATTCACTTCCCTTGATGGCTGTGATCTTTAAAAAGGAAGGTTACTAATACTGGGCCAATTTTTTCCTGCCTTGAATGCGGTGCCTTTGTGATTTTACAGTGACAGTGTGCTAACAGATGTTATTAAAATTCCTTTACTGAGAATCAAAAGCCCAGGGCAGAAGAAAAACCCCACAGAATTTATTTCACAGCTAAATATAACTTTCAATCCAGAGCAGGCTTTCGGCATATCCTCTTTGGATTAAAGCCATTTTCTGAGAGTATTTCCAAGAAAGCATTTAATGGACTTGGCAAGACTGTTCTTGGAAATGTTCAATAGGTCATCTTCTGGAAAAGAGCGTTGACTGATAGAAATGAGCAGATCCTGTTCTTCCAGCTGCATACCAGCACAGACTTTATCATGCGTCACAGTCTTTAGGTAGAATACTGTAAATGATGGATTTCACTTTAGAAAAAAGGCTGATCAATCTCACAATCTTGGCTCCTTGTTTCCTCTCCGGAGGCAACAAGCCAAGGTTTTGTTGGCCATCGAGGATGTAGTCTAGTTAAAAGAAGACAGAGAATCCTTGACTGTGCATAAACTCGTTAACTCCTTTGGCTGGCTTCACACTACAGCGAATAAGTAGCGCACAGCATGTCAGTGTTTGGATGGCGTTGGAGGGGGATCACTAGCACTGCGCCCTCAGGACGCTGTTGGCAGGGCTTTTGTAGAGCACTCAGAGCCCTCCGCAAACGCTCGATTTAAATGTGAATGCGCCCATAGGTTTCTATGGGCAGCTTTTCATAGCGGATGCGAGGCACTCGTCTGAAACCAGCTTTTCAGGATACTGATGAACACAGAAAGTAGTGTATACCATGTCACAACATTTCGAAAAATAAACTCTTTCAATTTCTAAGAGCCAGTTCTCCCTTTCCCACAAGCACCATAGAATGGGATAGAAGCACTGAGCGTTATTTTGGACAGAACTGCAGCTAGAAATACGCAATATGGCTTCCCTGTGGTGGCAGTGCACTGCTGTGAAGCTGCAGCCTATGCTGGTGACCCCTTTGGAAGGCACACGGAGGGCTCAAGCCACCCAGAAGTTTTCCATGCTGCCAGCTTCCTCCCTTACTTCTCCTGCCACCACTATATTGGCATGCGGTCACTGTATACAATAGGACCAGGCCAGGCAGCTGCTAATGATACTGTGACCTCTGAAGGCCCCTGTTTTGCTATGTCCCCAATAGCACCTGCCTCCCCTTCCTCTAATGTTTAAAAATGTGCTATATGGGTAGTATTATACATGGCTGTCTACTCAAACCGGAACAACACCCTTACAAAAAACAGTACTCATATGCATGCCTCCCCAGGGCATTTCTGCACATAAAAATTATTTTACCTTTTTGTAACTCCAGCTGTGGTTGATTCTCTTTAAAATATCTAAAAAAGTAAGGGCCATTTCATGCTTTATTTCAATATAAGGCATGAGATAAAACAAGGAGTAATACAAAGAAGAGCGACCATTACAAGATTTTGTAAATGCTAGTGCACAAATTTTATTTGTAACAATTAACACTTCACTATCATTCCATAGTGGAAAAAAAGATCCACTGACTGTAAAAGATAAGATTTCTTGAAAATGTACTTTACAAAAGCAAATGAAATAGTTATCATTTTAGTGAAACTTTTAGGCGCTTCAATATCCTAATTTTACTGAGTGACACCTTTTTTAACTCATGCTTTATTTTCAAATAAAGCAAGAAACGGTCCTTATTTTCACGGCAAGTTTACTGAATCAAGGCCTTGGCATAGGTTCTGGCAAAACATAGTAGGGCTGGAATGTTTTTCTTTATAAGAAAATGCTTCAATTTGCCACCCAACCCCAAAAGCCCACATGCAAGATTGTTATCACATGCAGCACACAACCAGTACTTGCCAGAAATTCCTGCAGCTCTTTTAATGTTGCTGTAGGCCTCTGGACAGCCTTCGGACCAGTAGTTTTTTCATCCATTTTTGAGGCATGTCTATTTTCCATTTCGGAGCGTATTCCCTGTCAGATGATTCATGTGAGAGACAAGATGTCCACCTTTTTGGTGTTTTTTCTTTAAACATTTTGAGATGTGACAACTTTTAACCATTTTTTTTCCTCACCAAACGCCAAAAAAATTACTAAAATAAACTTGCGGCTGACACTTTCATTGCCAAAAGACATGCTGGGTGCTGCCGACATACGTTTTAGGAATGAAAAAAGCCTGTTAGCCAGTGAAGTCTGCAGTTTACTCCAGTTTTTTGCTCAAGGAAATTCCTTCTGGAAATTAACACATTTGCGCTCGCTTTCTGTGCTCTAAACACCCCATAAAAATCGGTCGCAGGTGCCAGATTGGGGTGCAAAATTTGCGCTTGCAGATAATTTCAGACACAGATCTCAGCATTGGCACGCGCTAGTGTGCAAATTCCCCCTTAAAGTGGACCAAAACCCACAGTCCGATGCCCCTGGAAGTTATAAGACTCCAGGGCTGTTGGTTCCCCCCCCCCCCGTCGCCCGGAAACTTACCTTTTGCCCCGGTCCAACGGAGCATGCGCGAGCAGAGGCCACATCCCCACTATCCCTTTAGCAGGGCATTTGTGAATGGCTGGTACAGGTACGCTCCCTGTTAGAGGGAAGCAGGAGATGCGGCCACTGGCACACTCAGGTCCCCTCCCTCAGAAGGTAGCTTTGTCGAAGGGGGTGGCAGCGGAACCGAGCGAGCTGATTGGGAGAGGGCCCGCAGACGCCATGGGCTGGGGTAGGGTAAGCGTGTGCCTGGGGGGCAAGGACAAAAAAACCACGATAGTTAAAATCCTGGGTTTTGGTCCACTTTAAACAATAGGCTTTACATTCTAATGACCATAAAGCAGGAGGAAGCCCAAGCATGACTTGGAGCTCCAAAAATACCATTTTGTGATTACTTACCTGTAAAATGGGTATTATAAGTATGTCACACACCCCGCTTCCAATATTCATGACATATGGGTTATAACCAGTAGAGGGCGAACTTCTGCAGAGATGACAGGAAAAAAAGGAGCCCCTCCCGGTCCATAAATACCTGGGACCTCCCACACATTACCCATTATAGTAAAGTAGTAAGGGGACCAGGAAGAGCCAAATACAAAAAAATAAAAAACAATAAAAGGTTCACCATATAAAGGATCCAGAATACAATAAGGGCGGGATGAACCGGGGTGTGTGACATACTTATAATACCCATTTTACAGGTGAGTAATCACAAAATGGTATTATTCCAAGTATGTCACACACCCCGCTTCCAATATTCATGGCATATGGGACATCCAATAGCAGTGTCCAACAAGGGTGGGGATCCCAAAATGCAGTAACGCACAAATTTAAACCACTGCAGCTTGCAGAACCTTGCGGCCAAAAACAGCATCCGCTGAGGCCCGCACATCAACTTTATAAAACTTTGAAAAAGTATGAACAGAAGACCAGGTAGCAGCCTTACAAACTTTTTGTCTGGTGCTGAAAAGCCCAGGAAGCCCCAACAGCACGAGTAGAATGAGCAGTGATCTGAAAAGGAGGAACCTTCCCCTTGGCAGTATAGGCCCCAACAATGGCCTGACGTATCCATTTACTAATGGTAGACTTGGCGGGCGCCAAACCTTTCCTGGGCCCGGAGGGCACCACGAACAAGGCGTCTGTCTTACGAAAGGGAGAAGTAGCCACCAAATAGTACTTCACACAACGAACCACATCCAAAGAGTGCAGGACCCTCTCCTTGTCATTGCTAGGCCTAGGACACAAGGAAGGGAGAACCACATCAGGATTGAGATGGAAGGCAGAAACCACCTTCGGAAGTAAATCTGGCTTAAAGCGAAAGACCACCTTGTCCTGATGTCTTTCAAAGTAAGGAGCCTGAATCGACAGAGCCGCCAACTCAGAGACACGTCTAACAGAGGTAACAGCCACCAGAAAGGCAACCTTTTGAGTGAGCATAGAAAGTGCAACATCCTGCACCGGCTCAAAGGGAGGCCCCTGGAGGGCCGACAGTACCAAATTCAAATCCCAAACAGGCAACAAAGGCTTTCGAGGGGGCCGCACATGAGTGACCCCCTGCAAAAAGGTCTTAACCAAAGGATGAAGAGCAAAGGACCTTTGAAAGAAGACTTCCAAGCCCTGTAGTAGATGTTAGAGGAAGATCTCTTCCTAGCCCTGACAAGTGTCTGAATCACAGCATCAGACAAACCTTTATCCTTTAGAATGGAGGTTTCAGCAGCCACGCCGTCAAAGCAAGCGTTTGTAAATTGGGGTAACAAAGTTGACCTTGAGTGATCAGATCCGGAAACAGAGGCAATCTCTACTGATCTACCGCCAGCCATACGACATCTGTGAACCAAAACTGTCTTGGCCACCTTGGGGCCACCAGAATTGCTGGCGCACCCTCTTGGGACAGCTAGCACACCACCTTGCCTACCATGGAGAAGGGGGGAAACAGGTACAGGAACCCCAGATCCCTCCAGGCAAGAGACATGGCGTCCGCTGCCAGGGCCAGAGGATCCTGAGACAGAGGCACAAATGCAGGAAGCTTGTGATTGTGACGTGAGGCAAAGAGATTCACCTCCGGAATCCCCCACTTGTGACAAAGGGACCGGAATATCATGTGGTCGAGAGACCATTCCCCTCGGCGAGAGGATCCCCTGCTCAGGGAGTCCGCCTCCATGTTTTCCACTCCCGGAATGTACACTGCTGAGATGCATGGGACATTGCTCTCCGCCCATGCAAGAATCAGAGAAACTTCCCTGAATGCACCCCTGCTGCGAGTCCCTCCTTGGTGATTGATGTAAGCGACCGCAGTCCGATTGTCCGATCGAACCTGAACCGGTAAGCCCTGGAGGTGATGCGTCAAGCGTGACAGTACCAACCGAATAGCTCTCAGCTCCAAGACATTGATGGGGGTGTGAGCCTCCCGAGGACCCCCCAGCCCCTGGAACTGATGTTCCTTCCAGAAACCCCCCCAGCCCGACAGGCTGGCATACGTGGTGACCGTCTCCCAACAAGGGGTCAGAAAAGACCTGCCCCTCAGAAGATTCATTGGTTCCAGCCACCACTGAAGAGACTGCCAAACCAGGGGAGACATCCGAAATGACTGATCCAATGACAGCGGACATCTGTCCCAAGCCAACAGTAGATGGAGCTGGAGCGATCTCATGTGAAACTGAGCAAAGGGAACTGCCGCGAAGGAAGCCACCATCAGCCCCACCAACCTCATCCCTAGCCGGATAGACAGGCGCAGGTTGGAAGAAGAAGACGGATCAGGTCCAGAATCATCTGCACCTTCGACAGAGGCAAGAACACCCTGGTCTGAATGGTATCCAGATTCAAGCCCAGAAAAGAAATCTCCCTTGATGGGGAGAAAGAAGACTTGGGGTGGTTGATCACCCAGCCGAACCTCTCCAGTGTTGTCACCACCGTCCTGGTGTCTAGCTCCGCCTGTCTGAGAGAGGATGCCGTAATGAGAAGGTCGTCCAGATACGGCACAATGCGAATACCCTGGGCTCTGAGAAGGGACATAATCCCTGCCAGCACCTTGGTGAACACCTGTGGTGCCGAGGTCAGTCCGAACAGAAGAGCCACAAACTGAAAATGCTGATCTCCCACCACAAACCTGAGAAATCTCTGGTGTGCTGGGAAGATCGGTACATGGAGATAAGCATCCTTGATGTCTATGGACGTCATGAAGTCCCGCTGACGAAGAGAATTGATGGCTGAGCGCAGAGTCTCCATGCGGAACTTCTTGGTTCTGATGAACCTGTTGAGAAGCTTCAGATCCAGAATGGGTCTTAAGGAGCCATCCTTTTTGGGTACAGTGAAAAGGTTGGAATAGTAGCCCCGGCCTCTCTCTGAGAAGGGTACTGGGCATATGACTTCCATGTCCAGAAGAATTTGCACTGCCAACAGGAGCTCCTGCGCAGCCCGGGGGTCCAAGGGAACCCGAGAACAGATGAATCTGGGAGGAGGCCGGTACTCAAACTCCAGTTTGTACCTGGAAGAGACCACTTCCAAGATCCATTTGTCTGTGACCTCCCGGGCCCAGACCTGGATGAAGTGCCGTAGCCGCAAGGGTGGGGGAGCCCCCTCAATGCTGAGCTGGCTTGGCAGCGGGCTTGGAACCCCAGGCAGGTCCTGGACGGGCCCGTCCTCTGCCTCTGCCCCAGGAGTCACCTCTGAAGGTAGAGTAGGTAGCTACTCTGCCTGCTCTGGCACAGCGAAAGGAAGGATTAAAGGAGCCTGCCCCCCAAAAGCAGCGACGCTGCTTCTTACGTTGTGGTAGCCTTCCTCCTTTCGCTACCGAATCCAATTTATCTCCAAAAAGCCTCATACCCAAGAAGGGTAGCCCTGTAAGTGACTTCTTAGTCAGCCGCCCACTGGCGCAACCAGACTGATCGCCGTATAGCCACAAGCAACGCCGAGGCTCTGCTACACATGCATATTGTGTCATCCAAGGCTGATAAGACAAAGGTCATGAACAATTCACACCGCGAAAGTGCTGCAAATTCATCAATGGCCGGGTCCAGCTGGGAACCACTCAACAGGCCCCTAATCACAGACATGGTAGCCACAACCGTGAGCACCGAAGCACAAGCAGGACATGCCATTTGATCAATACGTCGGTCCTCACCATCCTTTAGTGTGGTGGCGTCTGGAGAGTGCACAACAGATGTGTTGGACAATCCCAGAACGGGCGCATCGACTTCGGGAGGGGACGACCAGCGCTTGACCGCGTCCACCGGAAAGGGATACTTCCTATCCCATCCCTGAGGAACACCGGGAAGCCGGCTAGGCCTTTCCCATTCTTTAAGATTCTTTTAATCAGATTGTCAAAATGCTTCTGATTTGGGAACTCCAATCGAGGCTTAGAGGTCCCAAAAAATAGGGACAAAGTTGGCCGGGTGTGAACCCGGCTTACCTGCAAGTAAGGCCACAGCCATCTTCTGACTTGCTCGCCGTCCTGTAGAGACGATTACTGGGTAATGTGTGGGAGTTCCCAGGTATTTATGGACAGGGAGGGGCTCCTTTTTTTCCTGTCATCTCTGCAGAAGTTCGCCCTCTACTGGTTATAACCCATATGTCATGAATATTGGAAGCGGGGTGTGTGACATACTTGGAATAACTATGAGTTGCTGTCTTTGCTGCACACAACAGTTACTCTGGATATTGATGGGCATAATAATGTGGTTATATATATTTATGCCTTAAAGCGGACCTTCACTCTGAATAAGAGTCTATCTTATATGTTTCCCACACCCTGTACATACAGATTGGCCACATTAAAAATCATCCTGCCTGCATCTACTGCATGTTATGAGCCTTTAAACATCCAAGATGGCAGCTTATGGAAGCCGCCATTTTATCAGGCAGCCTGCAAACAGGAAGTGCCTCCTGACTGTGCTGCTCAGCATTCTGGGATTGCTGACCTTTTCCTGACCCCAGTTCTGCTCTGTCTGTGCAAAGCACAGCTATAACCTGCCCCCCTGTACCTTATCCCACTCTCCTCTCCTCAGTAAGTGTGATGCTTCTGAGTCAAGATGGCGGCGCCCGTATCCTAAATTCCTGAACAGAGTTGCAGCCCAGTGGGGGACAGAATAATAAGTTAGTGGCTAAAAACGTAAAATATATTAATTTTAGATGCTGGGGAACCGTTTTTTAAGAGTTTGGACTTTTCATGAAATCATGGTGAAGGTCCGGTTTAAGTGTTTGACTACCCTCTTCAAATCCATACCTGACTGTCCATCTAGTAATGTCCTGACTGCTCCTAGCCTATAGGAACTGTTACGCCAGTCAGACACCATTCTGCATACTACTCCAAAGGCCTTTCCATCTGTTGTAAACAAGTAAACCTGGATGTAATGCCATTTTAAACTCCAGCGCTAGAAGAATAGCAACCAGTTATGGTGTACATTAAATTTCTAGCCCGAATGAATACAATAAATGATTGAATTATGGTGGGTCAACACTACGACATGCATTTAATCTTCATTTTTGTGTTTGGCAACCAAATGGTTTTGTAGGAAAACATGCTTGTAAATTTATGTTTACGACACTTGTGAAATATTGTTTTGATTAGTTAAGTTGGGAATGCTGTGCAATGAAACATGTGCCTTAAAGTGGACCAACACCCAGGGGTGATCGGCCCGGGAATCTATAAGATTCCCGGGCCGATCACCTCCCTCACCGCGGGACATCCGAGATCGGGATGTCCCGCAGTGAGGGACCACCCCCAAAAGCCCCAAAAAACTCACCTTCTAGGCGTGCGCGCCCCCGCGCCGGCCGTTTGTGAATGGCCGGCGCGCGCACTGTCAAAGGGGCGCGCGGGAGGTGGCGGCGGAAGCGCTGTCTTGTCCGCAGCTGTCACCCGCTTGTCCGTGGCTACGTGGGAGCATGGTGAGGTGAGTTTTGGGGGGTTTCTGGGGGGTTTTACACAGCGGGGCACCCCTAATCGGGGTGCCCCCCTGAAGTGGACCAAAACCTAGGATAGTCAAAATCCTGGGTGTTGGTCCACTTTAAATGGCTCTTTTATCCCTCCTGTTGCCCTTACAACACCCGGAACATAAGGGATGTTTACATTCTCTCATGGTATTTTTTCACAATATCTCAGGCTCAGGGGATTAAGTCACATAAGCCCATGCTGCAGTTCACTGCAAGTCCTGCCAGCATAGAGCTGTAGGTTTCTGAGTATGTTTTATACAATAGGTAAACTGAGGACAAATGGTGTAACTGACAGCCTGCAGCCTGACAAAAGGCTATTCCCAATTCTAAACCTGCATGTACTGGTCTCAGAATCCATATAGGAATGTTAGCAGAACAATGTTATGTTACAGAAGACTTACTATCGAAAAAATGTTAAGCAGATCATTACAAATGCTGTCGTTTATAAGATAAAGACACAATGATTAAGCCTATTATTCACCTGCCGGTGTGAAAAAAAAATGTCTTGGCTTTGTAATACAGCCATCGCTCAGATTCATACCTATGCTAGGAAATGTTCTGTAGCAAAGACTGAAACTAAAAAAAGAATTGGTCGCCTCCTTTCTTACTGCTGGATTAATAGTTTAAAAAACGTGTATTACATTTTAAACCAGATACAACAGTTCTTCAGTTCAGAATACACAATAATCACTGACATTCAGTTAAGAAAAGGTCCAGCATATCATGAGTATTAAACCAATGTAAGCTTTTGGGATCTTCTTGGGCATATATACAGGCATACATGAGGATAATTAGCTCACATGGTTTATTTTTTCTTCAACCAGCCGCAGAACAGAACAGAAACACAGTCTACTTCAGATGACAAAATCCATCAAAGCACCGTCCAAGTGTCTAGGCCTCTAAGGTCTACTCACAGTATTGGGCTCTTATGCCCCATAGTTGGTTCTCCCTAGTCTGTGAATATTTGAGAAACCATTCTCAATTGCATGATGTAGAGAGGAAGGTGTAAAGTGATTACCTCTCTCTCCTACATCCAACCCCAATCAAAACCCCTCCCTGTAAGCATCAGAACTAGCCCCAACCCCTACTTTACAACTAGTAACTATCATCCCTCCCCCTCCAGTAACCATCAAGTGAGACCCCCTAGCTGCACGTGCTGCCCAAATAATTAGGGAAAAAGGCAGGAATGAAAGAAGTGTAGAGGAGGGAAGTTGTTTTTTACTAGAGGTTTATGGCAGGGAGCTGAAAAAATTATGTGAAATCTGTACAATTAAAGCAGTGATGTAGCCAACCCCCCCCCCCCCCCACAGCAGTCACTTGTTTGGCCGATCCCATGGTGATTGTCACTGCATTCTCTGTGGCTTCATCTGCTGCCACAATGAGCTTGAGCGACTTCTAGTCACCCAACATATGCCTGGCGCGGGCAAGCGCCTGCTAAACGGATAGTGGAAATGTGGCCTCTGCTCGCGCATGCGCATTTGGACCAGGAAAGAGTTTCCAGTCCACGTGGGGGGTTTCACATAGCGGGGCATTCTGATTCTGGCAAGGCCATGTCACCCATCCCCTCAATATCATCAGCAGCCTGATTTGGCCAAGGGCAGAACCACCAGCCATTAAGGCCACTTTAAAAATACACATTATTATTAATGGCATGTGATAACTATTTGAAACATGGGGTGTACACAGCAGCCCTGTAAACAGCACATAGCACAGCTTACAATTTTACAGGTATGTACTACTGCTTTGAACTCACGTAAGGTTGTGGAAAACCATTAAATTAGCCAAGGAATATGTATTAAAGCATAGCAAAATCAATTCAGTCATTCAATAAAATACAAAGTAAATTTGATCCATTAATCCAAAAAGTGTTAACTACATAACTGAACATTTAATGGAAAAATGCTGAAAAATTAATGCTAAATAGAAAACACTGCATTATGCAACTGGGGAAAAGGAAGATAAATTATTCAAACACACACCAGTTAAGGTCTGTTGCACTTCAAAATACAGATGTCTTTTTTTCATGTGTATGTGCCTTGTCCTTACATGCCCTATTGATGTCACCTAGATGCATGTGCCAGCAATTGAGTTCCAACAAGTCACTAGGATAGGATATTTCATCAGCTGTGACCCTTTTATATTCAATGATTTAATTAATTCCTAGCCCTGATAAACAGAGAGGTCCACAGAAAAATCAGAAAGATTAGATGTACTTAATACATAACATTAACAGTACCTGCATGTAGGATACCAAATCTTTTTAGTCTGTTAATAAGAACAAAAATGCATCTCCGTGCTCTGAATAATCTGGTCACGGCTGTAGGAAAGAAACTCAATAAAACTATCTCAGTGTGGATGATGTTTCTAGGAAATGGAGGTTGTCTGTTTGTATGGTATCAGAGGTCATCAAGCCTCACTAAGCACCATAAAAAGGATAAACACAGTAAAGCTTTAACAAATTGCACGGGGTATTTAGACTAATACATTTCTGCATGGTAAATAAATGGTCATGAAAACAAAAGGATATTAACCTTCAAACATTGTGTGGCTTTAGTTATAATCCTCCAGAGGGGGATGCTTTTTGAGTTAGTGGCAGTAGGGCCTGGGTTGCTAGCGGTGAAACCCAGGGAAGCACAACCACATGGCCCATAACCCCGAAGGCCACAGCAGAGTTCCTAGCCTCAGCCATGTACTGTATAGATGGAGTGCTGGGGTTGCCATTTTTTGGTTGGAGAAAACTGGAAAATGCATATTATCTCCCCCCACGGGCATTTACTTTTGAAAAATAAGCTGCTGTTATTTAGTTCCGCTTTGCTCTTGCAGTAAATGTCGCCCTATGGCTGGAGCTAGACAAGTTGCCATTCAGATGGAGCTTTCCTACAAACAGTGCTCACAGTAAAGGAACATTGTACAGCAGGGAAGAGGCAGTGGGGAGGGGAGCACAAGTGCTGGGGGAGGACAAGGGCCCACTCCGCCAGAGGCTGCAGCCATGCCAGCTGCCATTAGTGCAGTCTAAAAGTGTGAGACCTGGAATGCGGACAGGAATTGTCCTGCAGAAGCATAGTTCAAAGTGGTGCCAGGGGCAGGACATCGGTTCCTACTGACTATGGCAGTCCAGAGGAATACCAGGGGTTCACTGTCCAGGTGCAGCTAGCATACAGCTGAAGTAGCTGAACACTGTAATGATGACAAACCAGCAGACAAGCAGGCAACACCACTGCTCTGGAGGCCACCCAACAGGCAGGACTGAAACTTTCAGACCTATAGCCATGCATATACCGTCATCTACTTTAGCTGGTGCCAGTATTCACACTAGTCAGCACTGCCCACTAAAGGCCACAGTGGGGAGCCACCATTCATGCAGTACAGCACTGGTGACTGGGGGCCAGCATTCAAGCTTTCACTGGCTCTTACAACAATCC
Organism: Gastrophryne carolinensis; assembly: GCA_027917425.1. Lineage (NCBI taxonomy): Eukaryota > Metazoa > Chordata > Amphibia > Anura > Microhylidae > Gastrophryne > Gastrophryne carolinensis. The sequence continues at coordinate 179,193,443 of CM051238.1, read as the reverse complement.
TCAAAAGAAAAGATAAATGAAAAAGAAGCAAAATAAAAAATATTCATAGCTAACAAAGCTCTGCAAAAAAAAAACATGTCTGCTATCCTAGAACTGGAGACAGTCTGGTGGAGTCTGTACTTCCATTGGAGAAAGAGATGACAGAGGAGGTATTCAGCTTTGCATAATCTCTAGCTCACGCCTAACCTCTCCTGGAGACAGTACTGTCCTGTTTCAATGAGTGAAGAGAAAATCCCCTGCACCTCTCTGGAAAATGAGCGGTCTTTAATTCTGTCGCAGGCCATAGACGAGCACTGAGGACAGGGGAGCCTGGATTCCAATGCTGAGGTTGCCACTTGGAGACGACTGCCAAGAACCCAAGCTCGACCTTACAGGATCTAAGGACCACCTTGGTCCTCCCTAGAGCCCTAGAGTGGTCCCAAGTCATTCCCTGTGGAGACAATGGTCTGGGTAGTGGTTAACGGGCTGGCATGAGAGGCTGATAGGAATGCAAGCCAGGTCATAAACATGGGAAAGGCAGGGGCTAATCCAAGAATCAGAGTCCAGAATGCAAGCTTGGTCATATATGTAGAAGCAGGCAGATAGGGCTTAATCCAAGAAACAGCGATGAGAAAGACGGGTTAGGGTCAGCCCAATGTACTATTATTACAAGGGTCGCAGGCTCAGCAAGAAGAAAAACTGGAATCTTTCTGCCCAAAGCTTCCTTATAAATTTGTATAGAGTTTGAGGGTGGAAGCCATGACTCGTAAAGAATGGTGACTGGTGGAAGAATGGCTAGAGTTGTTATAGGCAAACTTGGCTCCAGTCATCCTGCAGATACAGTAGGAATAACAGCGGAGGTATTGCTCCAAGGTCTGGTTGTTACATTCACTTTGCCCATTGGATTGAGGATGGTATGCTGAGGACAGGGTCAATTAGACGTTGATGAGGAGAAAGAAAGCATTTAGTAATGGGGTGAATATGCACCAAAAAGAGTTCTCAACAATTGGCCTGGTCTGTGGATTTGGGGCCCGACGTATGTGGGACCCATACAGTTATAAATGAGAGGAATAAAATCCAAAAGTCAATGGATATAAGAATAAAAAATCCGGATTTTTACCCATTACAGAGCCGGTCTACATTGGTGGATCAGTTTCAAGACCAAATGGAGGAGGACTTAAGAAAATAGGAGGAAAATAGTAAGAAAAGAAAAGGACACTCCAATTTGTCTAAACAGGAGTATCAAGCATTGCAGGAACTAGAGCAGAACAAATCTATAATTATTCGCAATGCGCATAAGGGTGGAAGCATAGTAGTGATGAATAAAAAGGATAACCTCCTAGAAGCATATCGTCAACTGGAAGACCAGAATACCTATTTGCACCTCCCTGGAGACCCCACGAAGAAATTTAAAGAGGAGCTATTTTCTTTGTTGGATGAGGGGAAGACCTTGGGGGCCCTGATTGTGAGGATGAGTATTTGGAGGTGAATGCGCCGGTGTGTCCTATCTTCTACCATCTGCCCAAGATACACAAGGATGATGTCCCCCCTAAGGGACGCCCCATTGTAGCTGGTACTGGATCCCTGAATGAGCGTTTGGGACAGTGGCTGGATCACCTGCTCCAGCCACTGGTCCAGCATCTCCCATGTTTTATCAGGGATTCCAAAGATGTCATTCTCCAGCTGCAGGGGGTGTCTTGGCCAGATGGTGGGATGTGGTGTACCTCGGATGTGTCCTCCCTGTATTCATCCATTCCTCATGATTGGGCCCTCCGGGCCATCGAGTTTCATCTTGATAAATATTCAGATTATGAAGAGGACCTGAAAAATGTATATTCTAATGGTAACTAACTATCTGTTGCATCATTTTATGTTCGATTGGGGGGGGGGGGGTTCTGTCTCCAGAGATGTGGGGCCTCCATGGGGGCTCCATTTTCTCCTTCTTCACCAACCTTTATATGGGTTGGTGGGAAGAGGAGTACACCTTTGGGGATGGGAACCCTTTTGCATTGTACATGGGTTGGTATGGTCGATATATCGATTATTTGATATTGATATGGACAGGGGCCCAGATTTATTACAAATGTTCATAGAGTATTTAAACACTAATGAGGCTAACCTAAGATTTACATATGAAAGTCATCAAACAGGATTAGCTATCTGGATCTCCTTTTAGAAGTGGACATGAGGAGTAAGAAAGTTAGTACATGTACAGGTAACACTGTACTGCACGCGCAGATTTGCCCTCCAGGTCACACCATTACGGGTGTACCCATAGGACAGATGGTCAGAGCACGCAGAGGCTGCTGAGGATGCAACTTACAATAGGGAAGTACAGAATATTTGCCATCGTTTGAAACAGAGGGATTAGCTGGATTGAATATTGCAGAGGGCAAAAAGAGGGGACAATACAAGCCACAACAAGAAACCCTAAGGATAGGAGGTCAGAGGAAATCTGATTTTAGATATAAAAGGATACAGGCTTTCTATTAGGTCTTGTCGTATAGACTTGTATTTTTTATATAATAAAGGCTATGAACATTGGGTAAGTATTTAACATAGGCATTAATAAGTATATAAAATAGAAATTATATAAAGTTAAGTATCCGTAATACATAATGCTGGGCATTTTTTTGAGCTCTATGTTCCTTTTTTTCATGTATTGAATGATTTTAGCAGTTTTACTGGGATGGGTTAATTATGGCAATCACAAGGGTTTTTTCTTCTCTGCCCTGAAAGTACTGAGGGGAGTGGGGAGTCTGGAAGGGGTGTGGTAGAGGTTTGGTGTTTTCTTTCTATTTAAGTGATGCCATAGTAGTAAGAGGATGCATTATTAAGGAGCTGTGGGTTCCGTAACGCGTAGTGGATTTGCACATTTATTGAATTATCTGCACTTTCTTGTGAGCCTTTTAACATGTTTTGTAATAAAGGAAGAATTTTTAACTGGATGCTGGCTGAAGAGCTTTGAGCGGGATGAAGTGGATGGTCTTGGTAAACCGATACACTACTACCAGGAGGGTGGTAAAGCCATCCGAAGGCGGTAATTCAACCATAAAGTCCATTGAGATGATCCCCTGTGGCCGGTCAGGAATGGGCAAGGGCATGAGAAGACCAACAGAATGGGATTGAGAAGATTTGTTCCAGGCACAAGTCTCATAGTTCTTCACAAACCAAACACAATCCTCCTTCATCCTGGGCCACTAAAAATGCCTCTGGACAAGATCAAGTGACTTAAGCTCCCTGAAATGGCCCGACAAAGGATTGTTGAGGACCTCGGACTGAACACTGTGTGAGGTCCACAATCTTCCCTCATGAATGAACAAGCCTTCTGGCGGTTGTCGAGTCTCCCCTGCCATTGGAGACCAAAGCAGTCAACTCCTTTTTGATCCTGGTGATCACATCAGATTCAATAGCAATGTAAAGAAGGGGCCTTTATGGAAAATTAATATTGTTAAAATATTATGTAATGTTTTAATTTATTTGTATCTTTCACTATGTATAATCAGTTGCATTTGACCAGTCATACATAGTCATACAAATCAGGTCATTGAGGCAGGCTAATGTCCCTCACAGGCCCAGAGACTCGTCAGCCCACATTCCGTTCCCCCAACCTAATAAAAACAGGTTTTCAAATCAAGTTTAGGAGGGCAGATCCTGAGAATATTTAAACCCAGTTTCAATGGCTGGGAAATTCTGGTACTTGCCCACCTAGAGTCCAGCAAAACAGGTTTACAAATTTCAGGGTAGCAAGACTGGGAAGGCAAGTAATATCGGGGTATAACTGACAGAGAGGGAAGCCTTAGAGGAGGCCCGAGAGATAGCTGAGGGAATGGGTCAGAGGAGAAAAAGAGGAGGCCAAGCCTACCAGCTGGAAAGTCTGTTTGTGGGTTCCCCTGTCAGGAGGGTAAATATATCAGTTGCTGGTCAGGTAATGCTCTTAAGTCTGCCTTAACCACTGTATATGTGTATGCCAGTCATATAACTCTGCATCAAAGCGCGTGGTATTTAGTTGTTTGTAAGATTTAATTGCATCTTGTGATATTTTACCAACAATAAATCACTTTATTTACCATTTGTCTTAATGTTTTTTGAATTACCAGATATCTAAAAGTTCCTACAATCTTTTGTGTGTATCCATTGCGTTACTATTGGCCAGTTATTAATAATATATATATATGTTTGCCTATATTAGCCGAGCCAGGCAGGATATATATATCTTCTGACAGACTGGCATAGGGATCCTCAGGACACAGCCAGGACAGAGCGTCAGGTTTGCTGTTCTTACTCCCCAGCCTATAAGTGATATGGAAATGAAACCAGAAGAACAGCGATCACCGAGCCTGTCTGGGTTTCAGCCGGCAAGTCATCTGCAGGTACTCTAGATTATGGTGGTCCCCCAGGATAAGGATGGGATGTTTGGCGCCCTCCAACAGATACCTCCATTAATTTAGTGCCAGCTTGATGGAGAGAAGTTCCCTATCTCCGACGTCATAGTTACATTTGGCAGCAGATAGTTTCTTGTAGAAGAAGGCAATCGGGTGTAGCACCTCTTTCTCCCCAAACCTCTGGAACAGGATGGCACTACAGCAAAAGTGGATAAATGGTAGAGCCGGGATTAGAGGTGAACTGGCACTTAAGGAAGTCGATTGCCCATTCAGCTTCCATTGTCCCCCAAAAAACCCTGCTATTTCTTCGTCAGGTTGGTAATGGGTTTGACGAAGCTAGAGAAGTTGCAGATTAACTTCTTGTAAAAGTTGGAGAATTCAATGAACCACTGGAACTTCACCATGGAAAGTGGGAGGTGGGAGGTTTTTTCAAACTCACATTTTTCCACTTTGGCATAGAGACAATGATCCTGCAAACGGGAGAGGACCTGTTTGACATGCCCGCAATGTTTTTGGAGAGTGGGATAAGGGTTCTTGAAGAGAAGACAAGATGTCATCCAGGAAGACCACCACAAACACATCCAGCAAGTCATGCAAGACATCATTAAAGAAATTTTGGAATGTGGCAGGAGCATTACACAGAAGGGCATCACAAGGTAATCAAATGGCCATACCAGGTTTGAAAGGCCATCTTACACTCATCCCCCTTCCAATTGCAAATCAGATTGTAGGTTCCTCTCAGATCCAGCTTAGTGAAGATGCGAGCGTTGCCCAGGCGCTGCATTAATTCTGCTACAGGCGTCAGAGGATACAGATTCTTCACCATGATTTAGTTTAGAATGAGTGGAATGTCCTCGGCTGCAGTCAGAAGCAGAGCTTACAGGTGGACTGGAAAGTTCAAAACTGATGGCGGTCTCCATGTCAGGAAGGGGAGTCGAGCACCGTTTGGGGAGAAGCCAGGTAAGTCCACAACCTACTCTTGGGCTTTCGCTGGAGCCCCCTGCAAGGGAGGACAGGGTAGGCAGCAGGTGTGATCAGGGTCCTGCCCGGATGTTTGGAAGCAAGGTGCAAGGTAAGTCCAAACCAGAGATTGGGGGCAGGCAGCAAAAGTGCAAGGTAAGTCCAAGCCAGAGATCGGGGGCAGCCAGCAATGGAGCAAGGTAAGTCCGGAGCCAGAGAATGGGAGTAGGCAGAAAAGGTGCAAGGTAAGTCCAGAGCCAGGGGTTGTACTGGGAAATCAGTCCAAGAAAAAGCCAGTGGTCAAAGTTCAAGCTGAAGTCGTCATCAGGAAGCAAGCCAAGAGAAGAGCCAGAGGTCAGAGGTTCAAGCTTGGTCGTCACAGAAGCAAGGAAGTCAGAGCCTCAGGAACTGGATCCAGGAACTGAGCTGATACCACAGCATTGTAACAAGGAGGGTTCTATCTTTAAATAGGGACAGAGAACCCCAGTGCCCCTGCGTGACCCTGTGCGCCTGCACCCGAGGGTGCTCCTGGAAGATCTGAGAGCGCAGGCGCACATCTGGCAGGGGAAGGCAAGGTTCAGATGGGTTCGTAGGTGCAGCTGGTATGGCAGGAGGTAGTGGAGCATCACCAGGAAGAGGGGAGTAAGCGCCTTCCATGGTGCAGATCCGTAGGTGCACACGCCCCCCCACAAGGCGGTTACCTGCTGAGCGACCTGAACCAAAAGCTCCACTTACTCCCCGTGAGTGCTCATAGTCTGGCCAGAACATTCTGTCATGGGCCATAGACGAATACAGTGGACAGGGGAGGCCCAGCTTCCACTGGTGAGGTTGGCACTCGGAAACAAATGCCCAGATCCCAAGCTCGATCCTGCAGGACCAGTCTAAGGTCCAACCTGGTCCTCCCTAAAGCCCCCCACAAGGGAGCTCACTGCTGGTGTTTCACTGCACAGATAGGTTAAATGCGGAGATGTGTGTGCAACAAGCATACAATGGCCATCTATGCACAAAATTACAAATTCAAAAAAGGACGGATTAAAGGGGGTGAACCAGATCTGCCCAGGTGCCTCCACCATTCTTAATTTGGTCCTACCTCAGTAAACAATATTTCAGACATCAGAAAACCTAAAAAACTGCAGCCATAGAAGGGGTATTCTACGGGTCCCCAAGCAAATTATTTTATGGTGCTTATTAGAAACAGCTATTACCACAGCTCTCCACAGAAGACAAAGGAGACCAATAAAATATACATGTCCCAGAGCAGAGTATAGTAGGGCAGGAAAAAATAATCACTCCAAGAATGAACAAAACAGAACCAGTTTCAGGCTGAATTGGACATGTTGAGTGTCTGGGCATACTCTTGGTAAACGAAGTTCAATGTAGATAAATGTAAAGTAATGCACTTGGAGTCTAATAATCTGCAGGCCACATATGTCTTAGGAGTAAAGTACTGGTAGACCACAGGCTAAATAACAGTATGCAATGCCAAGCGGCTGCTTCCAAGGCGACCGAGATATTATCATGTATGGAATCATGGGATAGGGGTGTAGTATTTCCTCTTTACAAGGCACCTGTGCGACCTCATCTGGAATATGTTGTGAAGTTCTGGGCACCAGTTCATAAAAAGGATGTCCTGATTATGGAAAGGGTGCAGAGGAGAGCCACCAAATAGATAAGGGGAATAAAGGGTCTTAGTTATGAAGTAAGATTACGGGAATTCAAGCTTGAAAGGAGACATCTAAGGGAGGACATGATTAACTTTTATAAATATATAAATGGCCAATACTGTAAATATGAGGGGGAAACTATTTCAGGTCAAATCCTTTCTAAAGACACGTGGGGGGCTCTCTCTGGGGAAAAAATGATTCAATCTTCGGAGGCCTCCCATGGAATTTTGTTACAGCATCAACAGCTGACAGCTTCAAAAACGATTAGATGCTTTTTTAGAAAAACAATAAAAACTAACTTTCCCCAACCCGTCCCTTGGTTGAGCTTGACGGAAATATGTCTTTTTTCAACCGTATTAACTATGAAACTATGTAGCCACGTAAAAGCATTAAAAACTGCCAACAGACAGAACCACATAATAAATATGCATTGCAGAACTTCACTAAAACAAAGATTTTCTGAAAGATTTCTTAACATACCAGAAGATGGGGCTGCACGGCAAAACATCTTGAAAATGTCTTTTTGACAGTATTAGAAAGCAAGAAAACAATATTTTTTCACAGAATAGTTTGATTGTCTAAAGAACAGATACTTAAAGAGGAACATTGCAGGTATTGGGGAGTTAATAAAAACTCCCCAAATCTGGCTTGCTCGCCCCCCCTGTCCCTCCAGTTTAACATCAGACAATTTTAAACTTACCTGTCTGGTTGCATCGCGCTCTGGCATCCCTTGCCATTTCGTAATGCTCTCCATCGCCCCTCATATCTCGCACAAGCAAAGTGTCACTGCATAGGCTGCAATGACACTTGGAGCAAATCCTGCAAAATCTGAAGAGTGGTGAGGGACAATTGAAGAGGGACAACAAAGGGTGAGCACGGGTAAGGCTGCAGCTTTTACTCAGCGACGGCTAAGGGGGAGAGGGGGGTGCAAAGGGGCCAGGAATGCTGCTGGATGTCTGCGTTTTAGATAATGCTGACATCCAAAAGGCAGTGAGGGAGGGGGGAAGGATGTTTAGAGAGGGACATCAGAAAAGTTTCCTCTTTAATAGGAAATTCCACTTTTAATTGATTTTTTGAAAGTGTACATTTCTGTGTGTCAAAATAGTGTCCTTAAGGTCTTGAGCTGATCTAGTATTTTTAAATAGTTTATTCTTATGTTAAATATGTGTTTTTAAGAAGCGGTTTTCATCTGCAATTTGTTGCTATTGGCAACTGCACGCAAAGAAGAGAGAATTGAGTTCTGTACACACAGAACGCTGCTTCTGTGTAAGGTTGAGTGAGTTCACTCCCCTCAGCAGCGGTCACAACAGAAGTGTACAGCGCTCACTTCTCTCTTCTGCGTGTACGACATGGTTTCACTTGCTCAACTAAATACCACACTTAAAAGAGAACAAAACCTAAAAGACTCTAGGGCTTGGTGAAAGCCTTCCTGGTCTGCCCATTAACTGTTGAACCTCACCCCTGGGGGGCGTCAGAGCCAGTCATTGAGTATGTCCTGCAGCTGAGGCTATAGCTCTGCAGGGGCAGATCATAGGTGGAAATGGGGACTCGAATATATGATACCTGAAGATATGAACCTTTAGTATTGTAGAGGCAGAAGCAGGGAAGGCATCCAGGAAAGCATTGGGGGATAAAATATGGGTCTGTGGGGTCTTGACTGGGGGACACAACGGGACCAGTTATGGGGTAGACTTGGGAGGCTGGCATCTGAAGGGGGTGCTTAAAGGGGAATGAGTAAATTCTGGCATAGGAACTGGGTTAGGTGCCAGCCCAGTTGGTCCCAAATTTCTGCAGCCCACTAGGAATTTGTCCTGTGCTCCCTATGGTTAGTCCACCCTTGGGCATCATGATTTTAAAATGTAAGATGTTCCTGGCATGTACTAACCCATCTGCAGCTCAATGGTGTTTATAACTCATTTATGAAGCTCTTTGCCACCTGAATGTGAAAACAAGTTTATAAGAAAATAAAGAATAAATATTTGAAGAAAAGATGTGAAAAGGATTTTGTCATATCACTATTTACCTGTCCTAGAAGCATTTGTGAAAAGCCGCCAATGTCTACTGCCACAGCCTTATACGAGTTCCAGAGTAGTGGAGCAGGTGTTATGCTTCAGAAGATGAAGCAGGCAGCGGCAGAAAAATAATGGATATGAAATGGTCATTGCACAGATTCCAAAATGATGGAGAAATTTGCAAAAACTGGCATAGCTGACCTATGGTTATAATATAGCATCATCCAAATAAATGTGGAATCATTTCTAAATATTTGCTCCTGCCAAATACAGTGAACCAGAAATAAAAACTGTTTAGACAAAAAAAGAAAGTCTAGCAGCTTTTGGTGTATGATTAATCCTGTAACCTTGTGGTGTTCAGCCGACATGGAAGGGACAGGAAGCTGGAGCACATGTGGCTAGAAATAGCTGTTGACCCCTAATATTTAAAAACTTAAGTCCTGTTAGTTCATTTCTCATAAAAGGCACATTTATATATAAACCTTGAGCGTTTCCTTGGCTACTCGTGTAAGTGGAGAAATTGATTTGCCGCCCCCGTGTTTTGGACTAGTGAAAAAGGGCAGACCCCAAGTGCAGCTAATTGCTTTACTGGTAAGCGCATGTATGGTGTTGAAGTCTTATTTTCTAAACAAAGATTGAAAGACTATGTGCCTTATTTATGAAAGGTCAATGCCACACAGCACCATGTTTTGGCCTCTGCACTCATTGTGGGATTAAAACCGGACCTTCACCATGATTTATTGAAAAGCCCAAACCCCTATAAGACGATTCCCCAGCATCTACAATTAATATATTTGAAGTTTTTAGTCACTTACTTATTATTCTTTCCCTCACTCTGTTCAGGACTTTAGGATACAGGCGTCGCCATCTCAGAAGAATCACACTTACTGAGGAGAGGAGAGTGGGATAAAGTACAGGGGGTGGGTTATAGCTGTGCTTTGCTCAGACAGAGCAAAGCTGGGGTCAGGAAAATGTCAGCAATCCCAGAATGCAGAGCGGCACAGTCAGAAGGCACTTCCTGTTTACAAGCTGCCTGATGTTCCATGAGCCGCCATCTTGGATGTTTAAAGGCTCATAACATGCAGTAGATGCAGGTAGGATGATTTTTAATGTGAGCAATCTGTATGTACAATGTGTGGGAAACATATAAGATAAACTCTTATTCAGAGTGAAGGACCGCTTTAAGAAAGAAAAAAAACAACACTAGTGCCAAAAACGATGTAGCGCCGGGCGCTCTGGTTGAAGCAGAGCAAGATGAAACCTGCCTCTGTAGCACAAGATCCCTCCCACAATGGGCAGTACTGGATTGTAGTGTTTAATGCTTTTAATTAATATTAACACATTTCTTTTGTACAAAACATTGCATTTGGACTTGAAACACAGGGACCTACATGGACCAAAATGTTTTTTTATGATATTAAAATTGTTTTTAATGGCTTCTTTTGCTTAACAATGTGTAATTCGGACCCCAACAACTAAAATGCAAATTAAACACACAGTAAAGTTTGTCTCCTTTGTCCACAGGATTGATTTCTTGTAACTGTAGTGAAAAAACGCAGATCATCGCCAGAAAAATACAGCACCAAAGATTTCAAGGAGGAAAAAATTCTCAAAGATGCTGGGGGTGCTGGGAAAAGTGCAGTACAAAGTGGCGCTTGGATAATCGGCCGGTGGGTCCAACAGCAGCTGACATAGGCCAGCCAATAACGGGCAGACTGTTTCATTACTAGCGCCAGGTACCGACAAATGAGCATCTGTAGCGAGGCTTTGAGAGCGACCGCTAGTAGTCACTATGCTCTGCCATGGTTCGCTATTTCAGAGCGTCTCAGTCGCTCGCCGGCATTGATGAATATATTGTGCGAGCCGCTCTAACACCAGTACAGCGCAGCATGGGAGCGAATGGTAGCGCCAGCACAGTGCGACCGACTCACACCATATTCATAAAAAAATAAAGCCTCACACAGCGCCGGTGCTCAAAATCGGGAGGTTGTAGCCCAGAGCGCAAGAGGCTGTGATTAAAGTCTGTTTTTGAACATGTATCCATTAGTAACAAAGCAAAAACATATGGAATAACATAGTTATAAAATTGTAGCATGAACACTTCAATACCAGACATGTAAGGACAATTCTGCATAAAAATATTATAAATCGATTAAAGCTTCGATTGCTGAGGCGATTGCAGACCTCAGAGACGACATGCGGAAGCTGTCCAACCGCGTGGAGAAGGTGGAAAAGGAGGAAGCCAATACGAGCAACAGGCTGTCAGAGGTGAGGGAAGTAGTGATGGCGCACAACAGGCACCTCATGAATGTCCACAGGCACCTGGAAGACCTGGACAATCGCAACAGAAGATGCAATATCAGGGTCCGAGGTGTCCCTGAGGAGGTGGCGCCGGGTCAGACGCAGGAGGCCCTGCTGTCCATTTTTAATTCCTTGCTGGAGCGGCCGCCGGGCACCCCGATCGAATTCGTGAGGGTCCACAGAGCCCTTAGACCCAGGAGCATGGGAGAGGCTCCCCCTCGGGACATTATTTGTTGCCTACAGAATTTTCAATTAAAGGAGGAAATCCTGTCTAAAGCCAGGAATCGGGACACTATCTTGTTCAACAATAGCGAGGTCCAGCTATATCAGGATCTTTCCGGAATTACGTTACAGCACAGAAGGGCGCTGAGACCCCTTACAAGGTCCCTGAGGGAGAGGGGCATCCCATATCGATGGCGCTTCCCGTTCGCCCTGTCAGCCTCGAGTAATGGAAGAACGGGGACCCTGCGAATGCCTGAGGATTTACCTATTTTCTGTGAGATGTTGCGACTCCCTATGGTGTCCTTGCCGGAATGGTTCAGCGACTTTTCCATCCCGCAGCTAGTACAGAGAGCGGGTCGCCAGCGACTGTCAGGAGGCCCTAGACGGAACAGCCTAGAAGCTTCGCCTCCGCACGGCGGCAAAGAGAGAAGCCGGTCGAGATCCAGGAGATGAAGCGGCTGGGGCCACCCGGTGTGTCGTCCACCAACGGGACTGTTCTTCGTGGATAGATAAGCCTTTGTTTTCACAGCGTTACTTTTACAGTTTTATTATGCCATTGCACTGTTTGCAATTATTTCGCGTTGAAACACATACATGTGTCTCGGGCTGGATCTAAGGGGTGGGCGACTCTCGCTCGCGTCCCCCGGTGGCGTATCCCTATACCATATTACTGGCATGGGCGCCGCAGGAGGAGGTGGGCTGACAGGCTAGAGTATTTGTATGTTGCGGTAACAACCGAGATCTATCGTTTGCTAGCTGGGACGAAATACGGTGCACCACATGGCTTCCCAAGCCGCAGGATGTGCTAATATATGAGGGGATGGGTTAGGGTGTGGGGCTTTTGAGGCACTGCTCTGAAAGACCGAATATGCTTGGCATGCCAAAATAGTTAAATGGGCTGATTGCTTTGGGCGTTGTTATAGGGGCGGGTGACTCTCGCTCGCGTTCTCCGGGGGGGCATCCCCATGCCATTTTTATGGATGTGGGCGCTGCAGGAGGAGGTGTGGTGACAGTCTAGGGGTTTCTGTGTCCTGCGGTAGGGGCCCATGGCTAATGTTAGCTGGCCATGATCGCGTGTGGTGTGCTACATATCCTCCCAGGCCGTGGGCTAGCATACGCGTGGGGGCCTGGAAGGGTATGTGGGGCCCTCGAGATATTGCTCTGAGAACTCTAATATGCTTGATTTGCCAAATCTTACTAGATGTGTATTGTTAAGTTTTGCTATGAAAGACCGAATATGCTTGGCATGCCAAAATAGCTAAATGGGCTAACTGCTTTGGGAGTTGTTAAAGGGGTGGGTGACTTCCGCTCGCGTTCTCCGGTGGGGCATTCCTATACCACTTTATGGACAGGGGCACCGCAGGAGGAGGTGTGGTGACAGTCTAATGGTCTCTGTGTCCTGCGGTTGGGGCCTATGGCTAATGTAAGCTGGCCATGACCGCGGGTGTTGTGCTACATATCCTCCCAGGCCGTGGGATTGCATACGCGTGGTGGCCTGGAAGAATGTGTGGGGCCCTCGAGGTATTGCTCTGAGAACTCTATTATGCTAGATTTGCCAGATCTTACTATATGTGTATTGTTTTGTTTTTGCTCCATTTGAGCCGAGTGCCCCGCGCATGCCACCTCCTCACCGCTATACTGGGGGCAGGTCCCTCTGTCGAGTTGGGTCGGGTTGGTCCCTGTCGCCTGTCGATTAGCGTGTATGCCTATGACACTAGTTCTAGACGACATCTGTTTCCTATGTGGCCTTGGGCCGTCAGGAGGGCAGAAAGATTCACAGTATTATTCTTACAGCCTTATTCTGCCATTGCACTGTTTGCAAATATTCCGCGTTGCATGCATGTATATGTGTTTTGGGCTGGGTCTTAGGGGTGGGTAACTCTCGCTCGCGTCCCCCGATGGTGTATCCCCATGCCATATTATTGGCATGGGCGCCGCAGGAGGAGGCGGGATGACAGGCTAGGGTATTTGCTTGATGCGGTAGCGGCCTGTGTCTATAGTTTGCTGGCTGAGGGTGATCATAGCGCGCCACATGGATTTCCATGCCGCAGGGGGTGATATGGTCGGGGTCCTTGGAGCTTAAGGGTTATGCTGCTTTTCTTTATGAAGGGAGATACGTTTTGTATGTATTAGCTGCCCTTTCAGCCTATCCGTATGCATGCTGATACGTGGTGCAGGGTGCTTTCTCCTAAGCTAAGGGGGCCCCGCCGGGTCTCTCGGGATCGCCCTTAATGATTCTGGGTTATTTCTTCAGGCGTTAAGTGTCGTTCTTCCGGCCTTCCATGGTTTTTCCCCCCAAAAGGGGGATAACAGGGGAGCTCTATAACCTCTCCGGGAAAGGTTGTCCCAAGCGGTTCCACCAGGTTGGGAGGTAACTCTCCCTTGGCCCTCTTCAGCTTGGGGTTGTACAGAGTTAGAGTTGGGTTTCTCTTTACAAGTTATTTCTGTAAGTTGATCATGTCTTGTTTTGACTCCTCGTGTGTTTTCCCTCCCCGGTGGGTGTGCGTTCTTCCCTCTGTCCCTTCCCTCTTTGCTGGTCTTTTCTTTCTCTTCTCCTTCCCTCTACCTCTTCGCGGCCTCTCTCGGGGGGGGGGGGGGGCGTGTGGGAAGGGTGCTGAGGTTGGGACTATAGGTTGATAGGTAGATCTAGTGAGCAATGGGGCCCCGGAGCTTGAACATCCTCTCTGTAAATGCCAAGGGACTTAACTCGCCCCAGAAAAGGCATGCTTTATTTAGGGAACTTAAAAAATATAAAGCACACATTGCGCTAATCCAGGAGACCCACTTCCAAATCCATAGGGCTCCCTACCTGGGTAACAGAACGTACACTTCTTGTTATTCTGCCCTCTCTCCGAATAATAAAGTGAAAGGGGTGTCGATTTTGGTAGACAAAAACCTGGACCTTAGGATAGAGGCGGTGGAAAAAGATAAGGAAGGAAGATATATCTTCCTGAAAGGGAAGCTCCCTAATGGATCGGCCATTACAGTAGCTAATGTTTATGCCCCGAATAAAGATCAGCAACAATTCTGTAGGGGGGTCTTAGGTAAACTGGGTTCATTCCAAGAAGGGATGTTGATCCTGGGAGGGGACCTGAACTGTGCGCTTAACCCCTTGGTGGATACATCGGACGCCAAAACTACCATCTCTTTTAGGGCTCTGAAGCAAATAAAGAAGGCTCTGCAGGAGCTAGCTCTGGTGGACACATGGCGTATGATGCATCCTACGGGGAAAGATTTTACTTACTATTCACCAGTGAAGTACTCGAGGATTGACTTTCTCTTCCTGTCACAGAGAGATTTGGAAAGGGTAACCTCGGCTCAGATCGGTAATATATCATTTTCTGATCATGCTCCAGTTGTTCTTTCCATGGCCCTGCCGGGGGAGAGAGGAGGGAGTGGAACTGGAGAATGAATGAGAGTCTACTGAAGGATCCTGGAGTAGTAGAAAGGATAAGGCAACACTTGTCCATGTACATAAAAGAAAATGCCACAGAGGAGGTGGACCCAGTAATGGTATGGGATGCTCACAAATGTACACTGAGAGGATACCTGATCCAAGAAGGGGCAAGAGCTAAAAGGGAGAGAGAGGCTAATGTGGAGAGGTTAGTACAGCAGATAGCTGATCTTGAATTGAAACACAAAAGGTCCCTTCAGGCGCCAGTGTTGCTGGAACTGGAATCCAAAAGACAGGAGCTCAAAGATGTCCTGTTTAGAGAGACAAGCAGGTTTTTTACCAGACGTCACGGTTTATATTATGAACAAGGAAACAAGGCGGGACGTTTGTTGGCTAGAGCTTTACGTCCTAAACAGGCTAAGATTAGAATTGAGGGGATTAGGGGCCCAGATGGGATCCTCTACCAGAAGAATGGGGAGATTGCGGATCTCTTTAGGAAGTTCTACTCCACATTGTATAACCTCCCGGTCCAGCAGGGGAAGAGGGATATGGAAAGTTCTATGGAGGCCTATTTGATTGATTCCAAAATGCCATCGCTTTCTAGAGAAGAAGTGGAACAGTTGGAGGCTCCGATCACTGTGATGGAACTGCAAAAGGTGATCAAGGCGTCTAAGCCAGGGAGGGCCCCCGGGCCCAATGGCTTTTCTTCCCAATATTATAAAATCTTTTCTGAACAGCTGCTCCCATTTATGGCCCGGGCTTTTGAGTTTACAGCGGTCTCGGGTTCATTGCCGCGATCCGCTCTAGAGGCGCAAATTGTCGTTATACCAAAAGGGGGGAAGGATGCTACGGATTGCAGGAATTATAG
This sequence comes from Gastrophryne carolinensis, assembly GCA_027917425.1. Classification (NCBI taxonomy): domain Eukaryota; kingdom Metazoa; phylum Chordata; class Amphibia; order Anura; family Microhylidae; genus Gastrophryne; species Gastrophryne carolinensis. The sequence goes on along the minus strand of CM051238.1, from coordinate 179,177,658 downwards.
ACCCATCTCCCTGTTAAACGTGGATGTAAACATTTTTGCCAAAGCTTTGGCAGGAAGGCTGGCCTCCCTGCTGCCGGGTCTGATAGACCAGGATCAGGTTGGGTTTGTCCCTGGTAGAGAGGCCCGCGATAATGTGATCAAGGCCTTGAACATTCAATGGTGGGCAAAAGCCAAGGGGGTGGGATCAATCATGCTTTCTACTGATGCCGAGAAGGCATTTGACCGGGTAGATTGGAGGTGGATAGGGAAGGTTCTGGATCATGTAGGGCTGGGATCTGCGGCTAAAAATAGGGTTATGGCACTGTACTCTAACCCGGTGGCGAGGGTAAGAACGAATAACTGTTCTTCTCCTTTCTTTGATATTAGTAATGGCACAAGGCAGGGCTGTCCGCTGTCCCCTCTGATATTTGCACTTTCCCTGGAGCCGTTCCTGCGGAGGGTTAATCTGTGTGGGGGCATTAGTGGCATCATGCTAGGAGATAAGGAAAGAAAAGTAGCGGCATACGCGGATGATATGCTTTTTTTTTGCGATCCCCGCGGGTGTCGGTTCCTAACTTACTGAAAAAATTGGAGACATTTGGGCGTTTGTCCAATTTGAAGATCAACTATAGTAAGTCTAGCGCTATGAACATTTCGCTGCCTGAAGCGGAGGTGGAGGCGCTGAAGGAGATCTTCCCCTTTGGCTGGGAGAAGAGGAGTCTTCAATATTTAGGGGCTGAGCTGCCTGTTTCTTTTGCTAACCTGTTCCAGCTTAACTTTGCCCCTATTAGGGCCAGAGTTAAGAGGGACCTAGAGGGGTGGAACCGGCTGCGGCTCTCATGGTTTGGACGCATGTCGGTTTTAAAGATGAATGTTTTGCCACGGATCCTATACCTGTTACAGTGCATCCCCATTAGATTACCGGAGTCCTTCTTTAAAGATCTGATGAAGCTATTCATGGGGTTTATCTGGGCAGGCAAACCTCCGAGAATACGGCGGAGCCTTCTTCTGCTTCCAAAGGTTAGGGGGGGAACGGGATACCTTGTATAAAGTCATATTACGGGGCGGTTCATGTAGGTAGGGTGGTTGATTGGCAAGTGAATGCCTTGCAGAAAGACTGGGTGCGCATAGAAGGAATAGTTGCTACGGGTGGAGGGTTAGATACAGTCTGTAATTTAAGGCAGGATGAGATCCCTACGATTGCTAAGACCCACCCGCTGATTGGAACATCCCTGTCTATCTTGGGAGAGCTGTGTAGGGGGAGGCATGCTTTGACCACATTCCCAGGTCCATTAACACAGATTTTGGGGAACCCTGCATTCCCTCCGGGGGGGGGGGGGTTCTCCTTGTTAAGGGGCTGTGGGGGACCTAGACCTTTGAGAATGTATCACCTGCAAGACAGAGGGGTATTGAAGGATAGACAAAGTCTGCAGCAGATTTTGGATAAGGAAATTTCTATGTTCACCTACCTTCAGCTCAGACATTTTCTCTGCTCCAAGGGAGTAAAAGAGGGTTTGAAGAGAGAATTGACCGAGTTTGACAGGGCTTGCCTAGGTATGGGCCCGAACACCCACCTATTGTCCTGGGCTTATAGACTTCTGCAGTGTAGAGACAGTGGTGGGGTTAAGCCCTGGGAGAAGAAGTGGGAGGCTGACATTGGCCGATCCCTGTCGGCAGATGAATGGACAGATATCTATAAGAATGCGCACAAAGGGATAATTAGTAGCTCATTGCAAGAGACGAACTATAAACTGATCACACGATGGTATCGGACTCCCGAGGTCTTACACTCCTTTTTCCCTACAGTTCCTGATGTATGCTGGAGATGTGGTCAAACTGGTGCTCCATTACTGCATATCTGGTGGTCTTGCCCGGGGGTGAGGGGGTTTTGGGACACAGTGAAAGGTTTATGTGAACTTATACTAGGAGAGCCCTTGGATTGGAAGGTGGAGTCTGTTCTGCTGGGATGGTCGGAGGATGGAAAAGGGATTGCGGGCGGAGCCCCTCTGGGCCGCCACTTGTTGAATGCGGCTAGGGTCCTAATTCCAAGGCTTTGGAGATCGCGGGGGTCACCCACAGTCAAAGACTGGTTTAGGCAGATCAACCACGTGGAGGTGATGGAGGAAATTTGTTATGCTAAACAGGACAGATTGGAAGCATACCGTAAAATCTGGACTACATGGGCTTTATTTAAAGACACGGCCCCCTACAAACAGGTGTGGGACTCGTGAGATGCTTCTAGAGCGGCAGCCGCGTAAAACAAGCCTGGCAGCGGGGGGTGGGATATCGATAGGGGAAGCGGTTGATCAGCCAGAGGGCGGACTTCCATATTCCTTGGCAGGCGGTAGCTCCTCCCCGGGACACTATTGCAGATACTATTACTCCCACCCACAACAATAATAGAGAGGACATCTCTGGGTTCTAATCTTGCTTCTATTCCCACCGCCGCTCTTCTTACTAGGGCTACTCGGTTTATCACTATTACTCCTGCATTTTCTCTGCTTTACTCTATTCCATTCTATTGTTGGTGATTTTTCTTTCTACTCTTGCTCTAGTCCCCGGGCCCTGTCCTTCTGCTGTATTTCCTATCTCTGGATGCACTGGTCTTTCCCTGCGGCTCTCTTTTCTTCTTATTCCTTCTGTCCCTTCCCTAATGTGTCTGTTGATGTGTGTGTGTGGGTGTGTATTCATGTCTTATTAAGCATAGTGCAGGAGGGGAGACGTAGGGAGCCTTTTTAAAAGGTGGCTTATTATGCTGGCCACTTTGCCCGCGGCCCAGGAGTTTACAGAACAGTCTTGTGGACTTTGTAACCATGCACGGGCCAACTCAGTATGCGGCTTGTTTGAGGAGATGGTGTGGGCCACAGGAGCAAGTAGAGAGTTGGGAATGGCGGGTATCTCGCAAGCCCCCGGAGCTCCCTTCTCCTTGCGCGGGTCAATCGGCTAATAAGCATATTCTTTTCTTCTTGCTGTACAATGTTGAAAGTCCTATCTTATTATGTCTTTCTGTTTCTTTTAAACTGGATGTAATGCACCTTTTGGCTCGCCTACTACGAGCATTAATGTCTGTAACTGTTTACTTTGATGTTATGAAAACAATAAAAATAAGTATGATAAAAAAAATATATATATATTATAAATCAAAAAAAGTTTTCTAAAATGACTTTTTCTAGGCCATGAGAGGTGACACAATTATTTGATCATTTAAACAAAAAAAAAAAAAACCCTGTTTAAAAAGAAGAAAAGGAACGCCCATTGAAATGTATGGAAGAGCGACAGATAGCGACAGGTAATACCAGGCTCTCTGGAAGCCAGAGCACCGGCAGTATACGGTGAGCCATCTGTGATGATGAATCGGTCGCTACGTGTCGCTGTTAGAGTCGCTCACCAGATTTGCTTTGATAAATGTGGTATTGCGTACAGCGCCTGGCGGTCACCGTTTGCTACCTGTTGTTACCTGTCGCAGCCAGTCGTTACCTGGCGCTATGGCTTGATGAATAAAGTGCAACAATCAACGCTAATTAGTAGCATTCAGCACAGCAACTGCTAGCTCCATTGTAATATACTGTACAGTGCCAGATAAGATGGCAATGCCAGCGCTATAGCCAAAAAATGATGCTAAAAGGCTCATATATTAAATAAGGCCCATAAGCAAAAGACCAGCAACAGTCAGTCAGGTATGTTAGCATGAATATTTAAAGTGGACCAAAAGTGGCCCTGCATTCTCCAAAGCATCTAGATTTGGGATTCCCCCACTTTAGAAACCCCCCCGCCCCCGAGTCCCCTGTAAAACCTACCTTCTCCCCGATCCAACGGAGCATGCACAGGCCGCAGCATGCAATGCCTTTAGCTGGGAGCACACCCACACCAAGCATTTGTAAAAGGCTGCCAATACACTTGGCTTCCTTCGGCTAGTATCAGCCCTTAGCAAAGTCTTACCTGAACTTGACAAGCGCAGCCAAACACGCTGACTGGACAAGAGCCCATGCAGGACCGGTGGAAGGTTAGTTTTACAGGGTGACCGGGGAGAATCGGGATGCCCCGGGGGCAAGGACTGAAGCCTGAGATAGCCAAAATCAAGCTCATTTTGTGTATTACCCTACTCTTGTTAGCACAAAGATGGAAGCACACATAATAATGTCACTGTGGTTCGCATCAGGATTTTTACAGTTTATTCCCCCAACACCAGCCAACAGTTGGCCAGCTGACAGTATAAATGCATGCGGGCAAGAAGTGTTCTTCTGCCACTGGCCAAACAGCCAGATTATCAGTCACATTTACTCCAGGCAATGCATTTCCACTGCTTCAAAATTCAGTGACTGTACTCCCCAGTCTTGGCTGGTTGCAGGTGTATAGCTATGTATTTCTGTTTAGTATCACTGGAAGTTGGCAGGATAATAACTATTTTGCTACCTCCCACGTCAAAACCTCAGCTTTGTTTTCCTTTAAGAAGCCCTGCAGGTGTCCAGAGAACATCCATTATGCTGGAAAACATAGCATTTTATTTTATGGTGTAAAGTGATAGTAGTAAACTAAAGAAATGAGAGGCATGTTTTGGGTTTTAGCTGTATAATATAGCCCTGGCATTACTTCACTGATGGTAAAAATAGAAGCAGTTCTTAGAAAACTGAACAGGAAATTGTGCATGAAACAGCAGGACTAAAAAAGTGTATTTGTGTAGTTCTTTAAAAAGAATATATAATACCCAAATGCACCTACACACGCTAATATTTATGGATATGCGGGTGCTGTTATATTATATATTTTGATGTTATATTATATTTAGTGATATGTCATCTGCTATGTTTTTAACCCCACTGTTTCTTCTCATTTTAGCACAAAAAATAGTCGTCGCTGAATTCCCGGCAGGGGAGCAGGAGACCGGTAAGATTTACAGGCGTTCTGGGGGATTATGTGCGCGGGGGGCTCTGGCATTCTGGATCCCCCCCAGCTTGTCAGGTAGCGGCATTGCCTGTGGTCACCAATATAGAAAACTACCAGTTTCGAGGCTCTGGCTAATAAATATGTAAATATAACTTTATATATAACTATTACAGAAAATAAACATGGATGGCGCTGTCCACACATTCTCACATAGTCTGCATAAATATTTATGCCGGCATATGGTCTGGTATAAGCACACTAGCTGTTCATGGCAAAGCACTATCAAAGCTTTAGTCCTTGAAACCGTTTTATTAATTTGATAATCCTTAGCTCCACAGAGCCCTGTCCATGACAGTTATTCCTCATGGTAAACAATGTAGCAAGGCACACAGCCATCAGGGCAGTTGTTATTTCCTCTGGGCACTGAACCAATCTGTTAATGTTGGATAGTAGGTTTTGTTGTGAAGCTTTATTGGAAATTCATCAAACTGGCACTTGTCCCTCCCCTCATCTTACTATCAATAAAGAAATGGAAGGTGCTGTATCAGAAACTGTATGCACGTTTTAAATAGGATTCCAAGCTACCAGTTCTTTATGTGCCATTGGTTCTGCAGCAGGAAAATAAAACCACTTGGACCCAACATACAATTTAATAATAATGAATGCCAGAAATGTTTGTATAAGTCATTCAGAGTTGAGAAAAGCCTCAGAGAGTCAGAGAGAAGAGGACAGAAAAATACAGCAATACTGGGGGGGCGAGTCCAGTTGCCTTTATTTACTGCCACAGATGAGCTGAATGGAACTCAAGCTGTTACCAGAAAATGACATCTCCTGCTCCACCCAGCCCACCATACTCAAAGTCCTTTGCAGCACCGGCCAGTGAAATCCATTCTAAGAGGCCCCCAGTACTAAGGGGCCCCAGGGAATAAAAAAAGGTATGATGCACTGGAGACTGAGTTCAACTTCACTGACCAACTCAGACAACCATCTGTACATTGGATGACAATATCTAACACACAATTGGCTGTCGGTAGGCCAGAGTTAAGGCAATCAAGCTTATACTGCAGCAACTTTTTTATAGCTAATGTCATCATTGGACACTTGGAAGGTTAAAATATCATTTTGTTGTTTATTTACAAAGTGTCATTATTGTGGTGTAGTAATCACAGACAGGGTAAAACAAATAACGTATAATACTTGAACATTACACATCAGAGGTTACAGAAATGCTCTTATATCCTAAGAGAGTGGTCTTATAATTTAAAGAATTTCTATTTATGGTTATGTAACCTAGAGCAGGAGCAGCGTCTTTAAACCGGACCTTCAGCATGATTTAATGAAAACCATGAAAAAAACTATTCCCCAGCATCTAAAATGAATATATTTTACGTTTTCAGTCACTTACATATTATTCTTTCCCCCACCGGGCTGAAACTCTGTTCAGGACTCTAGGATATGGGAGCCGCCATCTTGACTCAGAAGCATCACACATACTGAGGAGATTGGGTTAAAGTGCAGGGAGGGCGGGGTTATAGCTGTGCTTTGCACAGACAGAGCAGATCTGAGGTCAGGAAAAGGTCAGCAATCCTAGAATGCAGAGCGACACAGTCAGAAGACACTTCCTGTTTGCAGGCTGCCTGATGCTCCATGAGCCGCCATCTTGGATATTTAAAGGTTCATAACATGCAGTAGATGCAGGTAGGGTGATCTGTATGTACAGGGTGTGGGAAACATATAAGATATGCTCTTATTCAGGGTGAAGCTCTGCTTTAAGTTTCCAGTCTAATCAGCTGCACACAAGTCTAAAGTTGCCAGGGAAATGTTGTTGTGGTATTAACTACACAAAATGGGAAATATAAAAGGGTTATTAAACACCCCCCCCCCCCCCAAAAAAAAAAAACAGGTCCTCACCTTTTCTCCTGTGCAGGCTCGGACAGTCTGACGCTCAGAAACCTCCCAGTTTCAGAGAATGGAGCAGCCATTGCAATGAATAGATGGTGCACAAGGACCAGCGTGATCTGGTGGAAGCTTCGTGGCCCAGACCAGCAGCAGTTGCTTGCTGTTGGTCCGGTAGCCCCCAGCTCTCATTCTCAGAAAGGATATTGGAAGGTTGCCTGTTTGTTTTGTTTTTTTTTGGCTTTAGTAACCCTTTACTTATATAGTTCAAACCATCATTCTAGATAATGGCTTGCTTCTAATGTATGACATGTTCTGCCCTTTTGTGCTTCAGCATAATACTTGAATAAGGTGATTAAATAAAAGGTTTACAAGTTCTGTTGAGAAAAAAACTGACTGGCCTGCACAAAGCCCAAACCCTAAAAAAACATTTTTGTAAATCATTGCTGAACATAAATCAGGGCCCAATGCCTAACTTCAATAAATGTCAAGCTAAAACCTGACACAAATATGAATTTACCTCAACATCATAGAGAAATGCATACACTATCTAGTCAGGGGAATCATGCAATGGATTACACAATGTCTGTACACAGTGTTCTACTATACACTATTTTAAAAGCCAATGACATTTTCATTGAGAAATAATGTTCTAACTGCCGCACGTTTTCTGTGTTTTCATTTATTCCTGACCTTTTATGTTCTCCCACGCCACATTTTCTAAATGGGATACATGCATAGGCACATGCCTACATGACTCATTATACACTGAATTTTAAATTATCTATAATTCTTGCGTCTTGCAAGGACATAGATCTAAATTCTTGATCTGATCTGTTTTAAATTTTGCTGAACACATTTCTCTGTCAAGAACTATTAAAATTTTATAACTGTCCTGGCATATTGTGTACTTTCATTATTGCATTAATCACCAGAGATATATAGATAGATATTAAAGGGTTACCATAATGCATTATTTGAAAATTATGCAGTCAATTTAGCACCAGATGAGATACATGTGATAGAAGTGCTAAATCAAAGGAACGATTTGGCGTAGTGTGTTTTAGTAGTAAAAAGTGCAATTCACTTAGATTTTGTACCTAGGGCTGATTCAGCACCAGATGTAAAAAGTGAACTTCTCTGTAATGTTTTACCTATATCTTTTGGTGCCATAAGAGTTCTCCGGAAATGAAAATTCACAGGCAGCTTTCTTTTATTCCTATCTGTGTTCTTGGTCAACCTATGCAGCCTTAATAGTTATGTCATCAGGTCCTCCAACTTTCATATCTGTAGTAAGACATATTTCCTCACTCACATTTCAGGTTCTCACTTTTTATTGCTCACCTCCCTCTCAGTGTGGGACTACTTTCTTTTTCCTACAGCCTTTAATGCAGTTTGGTTAGTTATAAACTTTCCACCTTGGAGCACTTTCATTAAAGTACCATAGAGAAATGAGCATTGCTTGTGGTTATGGGTCAGCTGTTCATAGAGTAGCATATGTTCTCTTCATTTCATAAATAAAATACACATTTGCACATTCTCACCAGCTTTCAGTGGTAGGCTGCACACAACTTGGAGACAATACATTCTATAAGGTCTTCTGATGCCCCTAAGGCACTGCAGTATTTCCAAGAACATTGCACGAGTTATTCCGATATATATCTGGCTGTGAGTCAGCGAAATATCTTAGAACGTTGGTTCAGGAGAATTTCTTTTCTTCTACTACTTTACACTGCAAAGAATACATACATGTTTCCCAGTGCATTTTGTTTTTGAAGCTGTAGAGAGGTAGGACACTTAAGCCATATATAGTGGTCATGCACTGTGGCAGTTCAATCCTGGTCTGAAGTATTTGGTCTGCTGTTCTCACTATTTTTATGGATCCCAAAATGGATCCATGGGAGGCTCGCCTCTTTCTGAATGTTATAGCGATTCAACGCCCATTTTATAGTCATGTGGTCTGGAATCCTCTTCCTGGTTAACGTGACTGCCGGCAACCAATCACAAAGCCCAGTTTCTTCAAGAGAGTTAGGTGCAGGTAAGAAAAACTGTGCTTGCAGGGGGAGGGGGGCTCTGTGCTGTGATCAATACCCATTTGTCATAACATGGGTGTTGGACTCCTTAAATACATATACTTTCTCAAAATTGTGACTCATATGTTTTCAAATACAAAACAAGAAATATCCTGCTACTGGAAAACATCCTCTATATACCTTGGCCTGTGATCTTGAATAGAATATCTAACATAATGGTTGATGAAAAGCTCATGGCCATAACCCTGAGTACGCAAGACAAGTTTCTAAAGATATGGCCACTCTGGCTATCACATGCCTGACTTGATGTGGCATGGTCCCTGTACATGAGTAGTGTCTGGGTGGGCATCTCCCTGGGGAACGAGTGAGACAGAATTCTCCTTTCCTTTATCTCTTCTCCTTACCCCATCTTTCTTTCATTTCCCATTTCCTCTGCCTTTCCCCTTTCCCCATAATTTCTTATCTACACATTTAAAGTGGAATATACTTCCAGCATTTTCAGTATCTAAACCTTTATGAGCTCTGGAAACCACAAAGCATGATAAGCCTGATTACCTCAGTTTTGAAGCTCATAATCTTCCATGTTTTTGATGCGTCAAATGCAATAATTCTGCCAATCTTGAGCTCTATGTGACAAATAGTATGTTGTGATAAATTGTATGTCGAGTTCACTCGTATTGTGTATTTCCCTAAATCCAATAAGGATAATATTGAAGAAAGGAAAACAAATTGGCGTTGTGTAACTGCAATGACTAAACAAAAAAGAACGTTTTGTGCTTTTTGTGCCAGCTCAAGAATAAAAACATATCTAGCCAGTTTGCTCTTGGGAGCAGGCAAACAAGCTGTCACTGCCAAGTTGGGTGTGTCACTATTCATTGAAAGACAGGTTTTGTGCAGCCTTACAATATTTCATTTGAAGAGATTAAATGTACCTGAATACAGTATTTTTTGGCAGACTTCTTCTTCTGGGACACACTCTTTAAAGATAAGGACAAGAGTGACTTGCTTGTTTTCAATGCCCCTCTCTGTTCTTTGTAAACAGTGCAGTGGCAGTTGGGCATTAACTGGCATTCCACTTTTTGTCTGCTGCCATTCTCACCATCATCAAATTACTAATTTCTTCAGATACCACACAAGTCTTCTCAGCCCGTCAAAACTCTTTCAACATGGTATCCTGGCACAGATATTTAGATGAAATAATAGCATTCACTGTTGACTATAACACCCTATCCTCAAATGACACAGTTTACACTGAGAAAGACTACATAATAATATTTACCATATTACACTATTTCTCGGGAACCTTTGACTTAATGAAAAGCATAAAGTGAACAGTGGTCAGCACTGGTTAAGTTGTCACCTGCCTATGAGGAATTCAGAAAATGTAACTTGTACTTATTAAACTGCTTGTGACCTACCTGATAAATTCAATTGAGCAGCTCTGGTTAATAGTACAGATGTAATGGATCAACAGTCACTACTAATACAGTCTGTAGCCAGGATATTGAGATAATAGCTCCAATAAACATAGCAAGCATGGCTGCTGGAGCATCCTGAGGAGATAAGGCTACTGACTAGGCCATGATAGCAGCTGACCGGGTACCCCAGCGCTGACAGCAGGGCAGGTGGCTGCAAGTACAACCTATAATGAGAACCATGATCAGAAGTGGCAAGAGCTGGCAACAGGACTTGGCACAGGCATAGTCAGACGTAGAACAGGTCACATGGGGCTTGACACCGAATTAGCACAGGTCGGCATCAGGGCTTTTCACTGAACAAGGTCAGACAAGGCATGAGTTGACAACAGGGCTTGATAGCAGAAACGTAGCATGCAAAATGAACAGGAACAGGGGGTGTAACAGCATGAGCGCTGGCACGGTCGGTGGCCTGCTAATTCTTGGAGACAGCATTTGAATAGCCGATGTCATGCTAAGCCCATTGGCATCCTCTGTGAATGAAAATACCAGCTATTCAGGAAGCAGGCAAAGTCAAGCATGTTAAAACAATGATAATGCACAGAGCAGTCTGTTATGGTGAAGAACGCAGCTTCAATGGCAGTGTAGATAATATAATGAGGAAAAACCCCAGGAACATGCACACTTCAACACGTGCCCTCCACCACTCTTATATACTCTTACCAGCAAGGATAAGAAATCATGCCATATAATCCAATACGATCTTCGCCGTGGAAATTAAATATATAATTTATCCAGATCCTCAACTTGAGACCGCAGATTATTAGCGGATAATCAGAAAGATCTTCTCATTGATTAACGCAATGTCTGGTACTCTCATTCAATATTAACCCATATAAAAGAGAAGAAATCGAATCTAGTGCAACTCAGTAAAAACAATGATGCTTAAATAGTACTAAAAAATTACTCACAAACCACTTCTTGGTCTCAGCGCATAAGAACAAATCACTTAAAGACACTGTCCCAAAGCTTCCCCACCGCGGCCGCTGGTAAGGTGAAACTAGAGATGTCCAAATATATAAAATAGCATGCCATGCAACTTCCCCGTGTCTTGTTGCCTGACGCGTTTCGTTGTCAAAAAAACAACTTTCTCAAAAAAAGTCAAGCATGGGTGTATCAGCTAGGTAAAGCACCACATAGTGACAGCAAATCTGGGGCCCAAAGTGCCAACCGCTATTAACAAAGTGATGAGTATTTCTGTTATTATTAGATACCAGGGGAAAATACTTAGTTACACACATTTACCTAAATAGCAGTTGAGAACAAAAGACCTGGGTTTACTGATTAATAACATGGTGAACAGCAGCTTATGCAGCATGAGAACCAGAAGCAAAAGCAATGTCATCAGCTGTAAAAATGGTTGGAATTGTGATGCACAATTAATATTGCACCGGTACAAATGACTAGTTAAACCTCACTATATTGCCCAGTATTAATTGCCATGTTGTCGTCACCAGGGGCAGGCTGCTCCAGTGGGACGCAATCCTCCAGCATGCAGCCTATCTCATTTGGCACATTATACAATGCCTATTGTAACACTCCCCCATCTACTCCTTGCTTCCAATGACCCTCTTTCCATAGCTGGGCCCCACTGTACCTTCCCCAGCTAAGACACCGCTTTGTTCTTCCCTGCAATAATATAGCTTCAGCATCAAGACTGTGGGGGGCATCTACCCACATCTACCACTATATCTGCTCCTACAATGTTAAAGCTTCAGTACCTTATCATATATTCACCCCTGCCCATGATCTGTTTTTGCAATGCTATAGCATCTGCTTGATGCAATAGTATTGGCTGAGAACCTCCTTGCGGGCACAGGAACTTAGTTAATGGGCTAGTGGTAGGTTGTTCAGGGCCTCCAATAATCCAGGGCTAATTTTGGGCCCCAGTCCGCTGCTGGATTTGACTATGGGCGTGTATGAAGGTTCAGCAGTAATTTTATTTTCAACTGTACTGTGTTGAGGAGATCGACCAAGTAGGATTGAGTTTTGTGGCTGTATGGCTGAATGATATCTGGATCACAGTTACTGCTGTAGCTATTTTGACCCATAAGAAGCCAGGAAGCAACAGTTTTCCGAACTGGCTTGCTACAGAAATAACACAAAGGTGCATCTTACAAAAAGGTATTTTATATGTGCATGTACACCTTAAATATATGTGTGTTATATCTGCCTGGATTCTACTTAAACCGGACCAACAGCCTGGCACAGTTGGAAAAGGCAACAGGTAATGGCCATTTTGGAGCTTCCTTTTCCAGCATGTCAACCATGCTGGTGCCTAAATTCAGCTGACATAACTGATGATGCACAGTAACAGGTAGCCAAGCAGCACTTTCTGTTTGCAGGTGGTCTGCAAATGCATGAGGCACCATTTTGTTTCTAAAATTTACTACAGCAGGAGTGAGAAAAGGTAAATAAAATTTTATGTGCAGCAATCTAAATTGCCCTGTATATGAGCACTGTTTGTTGTGTTGGTCTGGTTTAAGTCATTTCTGACTATTGGTCTGCTTTAAACAAATCTAGGAGTTAGTTATTACTAAATTTTTGTTTTTGTTAGGTTGATGGGGAAATAACTGTGCTTGGAGTACAGCGACTGCCAAGTTTTATGTATAATTGTTTATGAAAGGACACACTGCTGTTAGCAATGTTGTAGTGCTGTTCACTGTACACACAGAAATCGCCAAATTCTTCAGTCATTGCATTTGTGTTCTTCTGAGAAAATACCGTTCAACAGATCTGTACTACGCTTGAAGTTGGAAAATATTTTTTGTACATTTACTCATGTCCAACAAAATAGATTGTTTGTGTATGTTATTTGCTTTGTACTTTGAAACCAGTACTAATCGCTTTATGTCCCTGTTCAGCCAATCAAAATCGATGATTGCTGTCAGTTATAAACATGTTTATTCCAAGAAAACCAATTTCTTAGAAAAGTATTGCATTCGCCGGCTTCAGTTGTGCACGTGATCACTCTGTAGCACACCTTCATTTATGAAAAAGCCATCGAACCAGACACAGAGTTTTGACTCTTCCCCTATTTTGTCAAAGGTAAAATGCGTGATTAACACCTATCTGTTCAAATAAATTCCTTTAAACAGAGGTAGAGGTCTGTTGGCATTCCGTTATATACATAGCAAAGCAATGTGGCTTCAGCTCAGCTTTCTGAACTGACATAAGGGCACTGCCTATACATATACACACTTACAACATTAATTTGCACAGTATATTGGAACAGCATATGGGAGCACAAATAAATGAATTGCACAATAAGCATCTGTGCATCTGTGTGTATATATACATATATGATGGCTCAATGCCATTAAAATGAGTGTATTTTTTGCCTTACTCAGGCTGTCCCTAGTGAGCGATGGTGGGGTGGACAAAAAACAATGGTTGATGGTCCTGGAATCTATAAGATTCCAAGGCGGCCTGATTCCATTCCCCAGGCTTCCCAATTGGGATGCCCCACTGTGTGAATCCCCCCAGTTCCCCAAAGACCTACCTTCTCCCTGCCTGATTCAACAGCATATGCTAGAGACGAGGCTCCGCTCAGCTCCTTTCAGCTAGACACAGGCCTTAGCCGGTATTGATGAGTGTAGCTAAGCCCGCTGATTGGAGGGGAGCCTGTGCATGCATCGTGGGACAGGGAAAATATTGCTGGGCAACCTGGGGGGTTTCACACAGCAGGGCATCCTAAATCGGGGTGCTCCAGGGGCAAATACAAAAGACAAAAACAGGATAGTCAACATCCAGGAGAACCACAGATCTTCTGTGGATGTAGGCTTGCTGTCCATTTAAGTAGCGAGGGAAAAAAACGTAATGAATCTGAGAACAGGGCATATACTCATTTCTGGGATTCCTGGTTATTTGTTATTTGTTGTGTTAAATATAGTTCTTAATGACAATGGCTATATATTTGGGGGTCTTTGTCCTGCTGCAAAAAACATTTGGAGCCCATCAGATGCCACTCTGATGGTACTGCACGATGGATAAGTCTATGCCTGTACACTCTTTCTTAGCATTGATGACACCATTAATCCTGGCCAAATCCCCAACTCGTTTTATGTGAAATGCAGCTTGCAAGAAACCTGCATCATGCTTTACTGTTACTTGTAGTCACTATTGATCCGCACTCCGGACCTTCACCAAACAAACTGCCTTCAGAAATATTTCACTCGCTTGGCTTTGTTTCCATGTTGAAGGTTCATTCATAAAGATCACTTCTGGCCAGACTTTTCTGAACAGTAGATGGCTATGGTTGGGTTCCAAATGCTTCTGCCAAATGTGAGCTGATTACACTGATGGACATCTTTAAGGTTTGAAGTGATCTTCTAGTTAACAACCTATTTCACAACATCTTTGATCCACTATGTTTCCTGTTTCTGTGCTTCTTTAAATGGTAATTCCACTTTTGATTCCATTATTGTGTGCAAAAAATGAGGCTGTGCTAAGCTTATCATTTTTTAAAATTTTCTATTTGTTTGCAACTCTGTGTTTTAAAAGAAAACTGTTTTCCATAGCAGCAATGTGTTTACCTTAGCTATGTACACCAAAGTGGTGATTTTAAGTACATATCAAAGACTTTCTCACTCCAGCACGGAAAAAAGGTTTAACCCATTCTGCTGAAATTCAACGTCTTCAGTTTGGAAGGATCACAGTGTTTCAGTAGCAAAAGGGTTGCTGGTAGGGTTCTCATCTGGATAGGTCACCACCCCCTTAGCAAAACAGAGCCCCGGGATTATGATAAACTTGGAAACAGTGAGCAGATAAGTAAATCACAGGAATAGGGGCACAATCCTAACACGGATGATTGTTTTATATTCCTAAAAAGGAAAACAATAAGGTCAAACACCAAAAACCTGCCAAAAGAGGAGTTTTCCTTTTGCACACCTTGAAACGCCTGACGGCTTTAAAATCTTCAATGTAGTATTTGCCCACACAAAAAACAGCAACCACATTTGTGCCATTATTATGAATAGCTCCAGTCTTTGTGGTGTTGATGGTAGTGGTGTTGTATGTTAACTCCACAGTATTGTATAAAAATCATTATAGCTAACTGCTGCATCTGAACAGATTACTGGTGACAACTTTCTCCCAGTGGTTGGGTCCCCAGATGCACATGATCTACTGTAAAATGTGAAAATTGCATAAGCTTTATTTTCAGAACTGTAGAAAGAGAATTTTAGCATTCACTGGCAATCACTGGGAGTAATACAGACGATCAAATATACTTGGGTTATAACCACAAGTTGTTGGACACTTTCAGGGTTGTCATGCACTGAGGGTCAGTTGTTTATTTAATAATGCATGATACCCCGAGATCATGCACAAAACTCCCCTTTCCTGGAGTTCTCACTGCATTTATAAGGAACACATCTCTGGCTTCCCTTTAGCTGAAGTTCACTCCAGGGGCCAGCCATTCATATAGGCTGGCGGCAGAAGCACTCAGCAGATTTGATATCTGTCAATCTACAATCTCAAATCTGCCGGGTAGATATGGCTAGGGAAGAATACAATTTTTGTATCTACCATGTAAAATGGTTTTCCCTTAATTGTCCATCCAGGGACACTGGTACATAATTATTGGAAATTCTAGTAGTGGATAGGCATGGACTAGAGCTGAATGCTGCAACTTCTCAGCTTTCAGCTGTAACTCCCCCCTCAGCGGGATAAGAACCGGGCTTTCAAGTCCAAAGCAGTTGAGACTTGGGACAGAGTCTAGCCAAAGAAAGGCAAATGAAACGAGCACAGTAGCAACAACCCTAGGTGGGTGCAGTGTCCCTGATTGGACAACAAAGGTAAAACCCAATAGTGGGTTTCGCAGCAGGCAACACTTTTTTGGGTCCAGCCAGATCCGCAAAGAGATAGAGGTTCAAATAGTGGTCTTTGAGTTGAGTTCCCAGCTAAATACAGGAGCCCTACAAGGGGGGGGGGAGTGGGCATGAGATATCCCCATGAACATGTGGACCAATAATAATTTTCCGCCACTGGGTGCTGTAAAAGAACAGATAAGGCTGGTATTTGCAACCTGTCATCCCGGCCCCACTGCAGAAAGTCCAAGATGTGTGAGATAAAAAAGTGTTCCAAAGAATGTCCAGGCGACTTGCACCAAGCAAAGTAAGCCAGCCTTGCTCGGTAGTAGATCTTAGCTGAAGATGACTTCCTGGCATGAATCAGGGTGGCCAGTACTCAGAGGGAGAGTCCCATGTCCAATAGCACCTGGGATTCAATCGCCAAACTATCAAAGCCAGTGACCATGAATTGGGTCCCTATGACAGCAGATCCGGCCTGTTTGAGAGCCAAAAAGGCAGATAAGCAGGCAGTCACACAAGGAAGAAATTACAGTGGTGGGAGCAAATAGGCAATGTGGAATGATGAACACAGACACACCAGAGCATCCCCTGCGAATGCTAAAGGATCCAGATAGCATGTCATGAAAGGGGAAACTCAACTTGTTGAAAATCATGTGAAAATCTCTGGATAGAGGGTCCAGTCTACCAGATCCACCTGCGATAATGCACACAGGTGTTGTGCAACCCTGAAATGTGGATTGCTGAAATGCAAGGCACATGTTGCTCCGTTGATGCCAAAATTCTGGCAGCCTCTCAAAAGAGTCTTTTGCTCCTTCTGCCCTCCTGATGGTTCACATATGCCATGTTGGCTGACTGGACATGGACCAGAAGACCCTGCAGATGGCTGGTCTAATAAGACAGACATAGGAATATTGCCTTGGGTTCTAGTACACTGATGGGAAACACGGAGACATCGGCAGACCAATGTCCCTGCACTATCAGCTGGTTCCAAACTCCTCCCCAACCCATCACAATGATGTCTGTCGTAATCCCGCTTGTCTCATACCTTCCTGGACAAACCCTGCACCTGAGAAACTCCATAGGCGGAATCTAATTCCCGATAAGGAAGCCTTCACTCCAGAGAACTCCATTGTGCATACTGATGAAGGTAACCCACCATCTGGTCCACTCTGAAAGCGTAAAGCAGTCAAAGCCGAGCTGCTAGAGAGGATGCACATCATAGCAATGGAGCAGGCCCTCTCCATCTGCTAGCTGAACCTGTCACCCTGTGCAGCGGGCCACTGTGCCTCAGTCACTGGGACCCACACCCATATCTGATGCCTGAGACATAGTAATGTCTGATCACAGGAGTGATTGTGCAGACAATCGCTGTTAGTTCCATAAGACAGATGAACTAGCCATGGAAGACCGCAAATACTCCCACAGACTAAAAACCTGCCTTAAGTGGACTTAAGGAAGCTAGTGGATGCCTGGGCTCCCCTTGATTGGAGTCTCATGGCCACAACGGGAGTGGTGCCAAAAATGCACAAAACTTGCTGGCATGTTCTCTGGGCCTGATGGCGGTTGGGGGCCCAAAATTGCATTCTTGGGGGTCCTGGGGAGACCTGTAAACACAGCCTGGGCAAAGGTCCACACTCACGCCAACAGGAAGCTTTATCTGGTCTCGTATGAGCAGCTGTGAACCCCTGCCGGTATCTGCTGCCCCTCCAGCAATCACGCACA
Organism: Gastrophryne carolinensis; assembly: GCA_027917425.1. NCBI lineage: Eukaryota > Metazoa > Chordata > Amphibia > Anura > Microhylidae > Gastrophryne > Gastrophryne carolinensis. Next base: position 179,159,856 of record CM051238.1, on the reverse strand, counting down.
CACATCACAGTGCAGGAGGAAGTAATGGCACCAGCTTCCCACATGCTCAGGAAGCCAATGCCTGCTGCTGCTGCTTCCCCCCACAGAGACCCATAATAAGGGGCTTTAAAGGGTAATTCCACTTTCGATGGTGTGCCAATATGATGTTCTCAAGGTGCTGAGTGTATCTATTCATTTTTTACTTTTCTATGTTTTTGCAACTCCATGTTATAAAGAGTTCTCCATAGCAACAATGTGTTTACCTTAGAAAAGTACATCAAAGTAGTGTCTAGATGTACATTTCAGAAACTTCCTCACTCTGGCTTGCTAAGCCTCTGATTGTCTGAGGCAGACCGGACAAATTTAATCCCATCTGCATTATTTCATCTCTGGGGGAATCAGTCTTGTGTTAAAGTGGACCAACACCCAGGATTTTGACTATCCTGGGTTTTGGTCCACTTCAGGGGGGCACCCCGATTAGGGGTGTCCCGCTGTGTAAAACCCCCCAGAACCCCGAAATACTCACCTCACCACGCTCACGGACAAGCGGCGGACAAGACAGTGCGCCCGCCGCCGCCTCCCGCACGTCGCTCTGACAGGGCATTCACAAACGGCCGGCGCGGGCGCGCGCACGTCTAGAGGAGCGCGCGGGAGGTGAGTTTTTTTGGGGTTTGGGGGGGGGTCCCTCACCGCGGGACATCCCGATCTCGGATGTCCCGCGGGGAGGGAGGTGGTCCACTTTAAAGAGGCTAAAGGGTTGAAAGCAGCATACTCAGATGAAAAGGGTGATTTCGGCTACTTTGTTTAGCCAAAGCTGCTAAAAAAGACACCTGCTACAGCTGAAGGGTTCTGGGTTTTCTAGTGAGCAAAGGATTCAAGGAGCTTTAATGAAAGGCAAGAAAGCCACCCCTACTTTACCAAGACAGATCTACTGGAATACTTGGAAACAGCTTGCTGTGGGGGCACAATCCTAACGCAGATGTTTAATTTAGATCCCAGAAGAGGAAAATAATAAGGCAGAGCGAGCACGGCTGTCTTATAACCTCCGGCGGCTCTGCAATCAGCGCGCCCGCCGGAGGTTCAGTTAAGCTGGGCCAATGAGCCCTTGGTTTTTAAGGTGGACCAATGAGTCCAAAGTGTATTGAGCTATCAGCCAGGTATCCCAAGTCCCACCAATCATGTCAGCCCATTTCCTATAAAGGTGTTTCCCGCACACCTGTTCCTTGTCCATGATAGCGTGCTGCTGGGTGTGATTATCTGTATCTGAACTTTCCCGTTATTGATCTTGCTGTGTATGACCATCCCACGATTGCCGCTTGGACCAACCTTTGCCTGTTTCCGACTACGATTTGCCTGCTCCCTTGCACTGCGTACCCGTGACTTCCCGGCTTGACGCCTGGCTCCACTTTGACTACTCTTCCGTCTCGTCCCTTGGTGCCACGCTTGATTGGATTGATCTCCCGTGTATGACCCCTGCTTGCCCGACCTCGCCCAGTCTCGTTCCTGGTTCATACGCCTTCCTCCCCGTCCGCATCCTTTGTGCTACCAAGTCCTGGGGGCAACCGTGCCCAGTGAGGCGTGTAAAGCGTCCCAGCAGACGGGGGCTTGACTATAGGTGAAGCTAGCAGTGGAGATTGGCGGTTGCGGAATTACTCAGAAGGCGGGTGTCCCACGGGACCTGACACTCAGGAATTCTACTACAGTTTTAAGGAATGTGACTTGAGGAGGGTCTTCAAAATATGTGCATATGCTACCTTGCTCCCTAAAAGTAGCCAACAGAAGAAACCTAGGGCCCTTAATTATCAAGCGTCAGCACATGTTAATTGTCAGCACCAATATTTAGCTTCAATGCTGCTCAGTGCCCTGAATTTAACAAGCAAAAATCTGTCAGTGCCAATGTGTCTGCTAGCCTGTGTCTAATCACCCTATTACACACGTCAAATAGTTCACGGTGCTCTTCTCAAAGCTGCACCAGTTTATAGTGCCACTGTAGGTTTAGATCCAATAAACCACAATGGGTAGAAATGTACTGAAGTGTTTCTTGCTTACAATTATTATTCTATTAACAAAATTATTTTTACAGAACTTGCATTACAAATGTAATTTAGTAATTTCCTACCAATTTTGGAGCACCAAAACTAAAACACAGCCTAAATGCACTGTAAAATGTGTCCCCTTTGTTCACAGCAATGATATCCTATAACTGTAATGACCAGCACCTGTTAAATACATTAAGCATGCCAAAAATGGTAAAATACAGAGCTCAGTGGCTAAAAGTTGCCGATACAGAGTGGTGCTCACTGGCGCTGTTAACAGGTGCTTACACAGGCCAGCCACTACCTAGTGCCCCAACCCAAGCTTAACATCGGGTCTGTGACTTGAAGCGCCATTCTGTAAAACTTACAAATATAAAAAAATATAAATAGATGTCGCACTTCATAAATAAGACCCTTGTGTTTCAAAAGCCTGCACCCTTAAAGCGGAACTCAGTCAAAGTCAGAAGTCAAAAGTCACCCCTGCCACCCTACCCTGGCAATGAGGCAGGATGGGGGGGTTACCATATCCTCGGGCCAGTAGCACTCCCCCGGTCTCTGTCCCGGTTCCGGTCTCTGTGTGGCCGCCTCTGAAAATGACACAGAGCCGCATACCCCAGGTCCGCAAGCGGTCCCGCCACTCAATTACTTATATGGTCAATACGGCTCTGTGTAATTTGCGCAAGATGGCGACACCCAAAATCTGCAGTGCCGGAATAGCAGCACTGGCCCCAGGGTTAAGTAGGGTTTTTTTTCCTTGTAACCCCCATCCTGCCTCAGCGTCAGGTTAAGGGTTGCAGGGCGGGCGGGGGTCAACTTTACACTGAAGTTTGGCTTTAATCTATTGAGTTAGTCAATACACTGTATTACTTTAACATCAGACTCTATTTTTGTTATGTCAATGTAAGTAAAATTTATGACCATGATTTATAGTTATCAGTACCAGGTAAGCAGGAGTAAGGAAAATGCTTATTGTGAAGAAATCCTCTTTCACAAAAAACGCAATTGAGGTTTTAGGCTTTTTGGATTGCTAATAGTAAGCCCAAGAATTCCTGGAAAGTAAGATCAAGGCATCTACAAACAAATCAGAGCCTGCCTAAAAATGCAGTCACAGCTGTAACCTGTAAACAAAAGACTGTCTGAAAGTTTTCTAGGAAAAAGTGAGATCACAATCATGCAAAATGCTTTGCCTGGAAATGAAAATGATGGAAATGTATAATTTAAGAAATGGTCTGACCTAGATAAAGATAAAATAATAGGTGTTATGTGTACTGCAAACATTATAGTTTTTCTTTGTATCATTTGTATGATCCTAGAAGTTTAATATAGTGAAAATTACCTTTTGTAAACAGGGCCAGACTGGCCATAGGGGATACCAGGTAGACTGGCACCTGTCCCACACAGGAAGGCCACAGGCGATGAGCAACAGGAGCGGGAGGGCAGCTGGTGGGGCAAGCAGGAAGCAGATGATGACTGGTGAGCAGTGGAGCGGGTGATGGTCAGTGAGCATTGAATCGGGGATGGTGAGCGGAGTATGCGGGTAGCAGCCAGTGAGCGGCCAATTCAGGGGGGGCGGCGGGTGAAGGCCGGTGAGCGAGGGATGCGGGTAGCGGCCAGTGACAGGCCGTTGCAGGGGGTGGCAGTTGGTGAGGGGCAGGTGCTGGCGGATGTGGAAGGGTAGCTGGTGAGTGGTAGGATGAATGGCAACCTGGAGAGCAGCCAGCGCGCATTTTTTTTCTATACAGTGCTCTTTTAATGATGCCGGGCCAACTCAGTTGCTCTTTGCTGTCTGTCCCATCTATATTGTGATGTGTGAGACAGAGCAGAGAGCGGGGAGAGTGGCATGGTTAGCACTGCAGCATAAAGCAAGGCAGAAATTGGGGTGCAGCATGGAACAGGGCGGAAGTTGGGGTGTAGAAGCAGGGTGGAGATGAGGGTGCAGAATGGAGCAGGAAAGATGGGGGTGCAGCATGGAGCAAAAAATATGGAGGTGCAGGAGAGACAGAGGTGCAGCATGGTGAAAGAGAAATGGGGTGCAGCATGGAGCAGGGCAGAGATGGGGATGTAGCATGGAGCAGTGCAGATGGGGGAGCAGGGAAAGGATGGGGTGCAGAGTGCAGATGGAGCAGTGCAGATGGGGGAGCAGCATGGAGCAGGGCAGAGATGGGGATGTAGCATGGAGCAGTGCAGATGGGGGAGCAGCATAGAGCAGGGCAGAGATGGGGATGTAGCATGGAGCAGTGCAGATGGGGGAGCAGCATGAAGCAGGGCCGAGATGGAGATGTAGCATGGAGCAGTGCAGATGGGGGAGCAGCATAGAGCAGGGCAGAGATGGGGATGTAGCATGGAGCAGTGCAGATGGGGGAGCAGCATGAAGCAGGGCCGAGATGGAGATGTAGCATGGAGCAGTGCAGATGGGGGAGCAGCATGGAGCAGGGCAGAGATGGGGGAGCAGCATAGAGCAGGGCAGAGATGGGGATGTAGCATGGAGCAGTGCAGATGGGGGAGCAGCATGGAGCAGGGCAGAGATGGGGATGTAGCATGGAGCAGTGCAGATGGGGGAGCAGCATGAAGCAGGGCAGAGATGGGGATGCAGCATGGAGCAGTGCAGATGGGGGAGCAGCATGGAGCAGGGCAGAGATGGGGATGTAGCATGGAGCAGTGCAGATGGGGGAGCAAAATGGAGCAGGGCAGAGATGGGGATGCAGCATGAAGCAGTGCAGATGGGGAGCAAGGAAAGGATGGGGTGCAGAGTGCAGATGGAGCAGTGCAGGGATGGGGGTGCAGCATGGAGCAGTGCAGAGATGCATGGAGCAGGTGCAGGGATGGGGGTGCAGCATGGAGCAGGGGCAGATGGGGGAGCAGCATGGAGCAGGGGCAGAGATGGGGATGTAGCATGGAGCAGGGGCAGATGGGGGAGCAGCATGGAGCAGGGCAGAGATGGGGATGTAGCATGGAGCAGTGCAGATGGGGGAGCAGCATAGAGCAGGGCAGAGATGGGGATGTAGCATGGAGCAGTGCAGATGGGGGAGCAGCATGAAGCAGGGCCGAGATGGAGATGTAGCATGGAGCAGTGCAGATGGGGGAGCAGCATGGAGCAGGGCAGAGATGGGGGAGCAGCATAGAGCAGGGCAGAGATGGGGATGTAGCATGGAGCAGTGCAGATGGGGGAGCAGCATGGAGCAGGGCAGAGATGGGGATGTAGCATGGAGCAGTGCAGATGGGGGAGCAGCATGAAGCAGGGCCGAGATGGGGATGTAGCATGGAGCAGTGCAGATGGGGGAGCAGCATGGAGCAGGGCAGAGATGGGGATGTAGCATGGAGCAGTGCAGATGGGGGAGCAGCATGGAGCAGGGCAGAGATGGGGATGCAGCATGGAGCAGGGCAGAGATGGGGATGTAGCATGGAGCAGTGCAGATGGGGGAGCAGCATGGAGCAGTGCAGATGGGGGAGCAGCATGGAGCAGGGCAGAGATGGGGATGTAGCATGGAGCAGTGCAGATGGGGGAGCAGCATGGAGCAGGGCAGAGATGGGGATGCAGCATGGAGCAGTGCAGATGGGGGAGCAGCATGGAGCAGGGCAGAGATGGGGATGTAGCATGGAGCAGTGCAGATGGGGGAGCAGCATGGAGCAGGGCAGAGATGGGGATGTAGCATGGAGCAGTGCAGATGGGGGAGCAGCATGGAGCAGGGTAGAGATGGGGATGCAGCATGAAGCAGTGCAGATGGGGGAGCAGCATGGAGCAGGGCAGAGATGGGGATGTAGCATGGAGCAGTGCAGATGGGGGAGCAGCATGAAGCAGGGCCGAGATGGGGATGTAGCATGGAGCAGTGCAGATGGGGGAGCAGCATGAAGCAGGGCCGAGATGGGGATGTAGCATGGAGCAGTGCAGATGGGGGAGCAGCATGAAGCAGGGCCGAGATGGGGATGTAGCATGGAGCAGTGCAGATGGGGGAGCAGCATGGAGCAGTGCAGATGGGGGAGCAGCATAGAGCAGGGCAGAGATGGGGATGTAGCATGGAGCAGGGGCAGATGGGGGAGCAGCATAGAGCAGGGCAGAGATGGGGATGTAGCATGGAGCAGTGCAGATGGGGGAGCAGCATAGAGCAGGGCAGAGATGGGGATGTAGCATGGAGCAGGGGCAGATGGGGGAGCAGCATGGAGCAGGGCAGAGATGGGGATGTAGCATGGAGCAGTGCAGATGGGGGAGCAGCATGGAGCAGGGTAGAGATGGGGATGCAGCATGAAGCAGTGCAGATGGGGGAGCAGCATGGAGCAGGGCAGAGATGGGGATGTAGCATGGAGCAGTGCAGATGGGGGAGCAGCATGGAGCAGGGCAGAGATGGGGATGTAGCATGGAGCAGTGCAGATGGGGGAGCAGCATGGAGCAGTGCAGATGGGGGAGCAGCATGGAGCAGGGCAGAGATGGGGATGTAGCATGGAGCAGTGCAGATGGGGGAGCAGCATGGAGCAGGGCAGAGATGGGGATGTAGCATGGAGCAGTGCAGATGGGGGAGCAGCATGGAGCAGTGCAGATGGGGGAGCAGCATGGAGCAGGGCAGAGATGGGGATGTAGCATGGAGCAGTGCAGATGGGGGAGCAGCATGGAGCAGGGCAGAGATGGGGATGTAGCATGGAGCAGGGTAGAGATGGGGATGTAGCATGGAGCAGGGTAGAGATGGGGATGTAGCATGGAGCAGTGCAGATGGGGGAGCAGCATGGAGCAAGGCAGAGATGGGGATGTAGCATGAAGCAGTGCAGATGGGGGAGCAGCATGGAGCAGGGTAGAGATGGGGATGTAGCATGAAGCAGTGCAGATGGGGGAGCAGCATGGAGCAGGGCAGAGATGGGGATGTAGCATGGAGCAGTGCAGATGGGGGAGCAAAATGGAGCAGGGCAGAGATGGGGATGTAGCATGGAGCAGTGCAGATGGGGGAGCAAAATGGAGCAGGGCAGAGATGGGGATGCAGCATGGAGCAGGGCAGAGATGGGGATGTAGCATGGAGCAGTGCAGATGGGGGAGCAGCTTGGAGCAGGGCAGAGATGGGGATGCAGCATGGAGCAGTGCAGATGGGGGAGCAGCATGGAGCAGGGTAGAGATGGGGATGTAGCATGGAGCAGTGCAGATGGGGGAGCAAAATGGAGCAGGGCAGAGATGGGGATGTAGCATGGAGCAGGGCAGAGATGGGGATGCAGCATGGAGCAGGGCAGAGATGGGGATGTAGCATGGAGCAGTGCAGATGGGGGTGCAGCATGAAGCAGGGCAGAGATGGGGATGTAGCATGGAGCAGGGCAGATGGGGGAGCAAAATGGAGCAGGGCAGAGATGGGGATGTAGCATGGAGCAGTGCAGATGGGGGAGCAGCATGGAGCAGGGCAGAGATGGGGATGTAGCATGGAGCAGGGCAGATGGGGGAGCAGCATGGAGCAGGGCAGAGATGGGGATGTAGCATGGAGCAGGGGCAGATGGGGGAGCAGCATGGAGCAGGGGCAGAGATGGAGATGTAGCATGGAGCAGTGCAGATGGGGGTGCAGCATGAAGCAGGGCAGAGATGGGGATGTAGCATGGAGCAGTGCAGATGGGGGAGCAGCATGGAGCAGGGCAGAGATGGGGATGTAGCATGGAGCAGTGCAGATGGGGGAGCAAAATGGAGCAGGGCAGAGATGGGGAGCAGCATGGAGCAGGGCAGAGATGGGGATGTAGCATGGAGCAGTGCAGATGGGGGAGCAGCATGGAGCAGGGCCGAGATGGGGATGTAGCATGGAGCAGTGCAGATGGGGGAGCAGCATGGAGCAGGGCAGAGATGGGGATGTAGCATGGAGCAGGGGCAGATGGGGGAGCAGCATGGAGCAGGGGCAGAGATGGAGATGTAGCATGGAGCAGTGCAGATGGGGGAGCAGCATGGAGCAGGGCAGAGATGGGGATGTAGCATGGAGCAGTGCAGATGGGGGAGCAAAATGGAGCAGGGCAGAGATGGGGATGTAGCATGGAGCAGTGCAGATGGGGGAGCAAAATGGAGCAGGGGCAGAGATGGGGATGTAGCATGGAGCAGGGGCAGATGGGGGAGCAGCATGGAGCAGGGGCAGAGATGGGGATGTAGCATGGAGCAGTGCAGATGGGGGAGCAAAATGGAGCAGGGCAGAGATGGGGGTGCAGCATGGAGCAGGGCAGAGATGGGGATGCAGCATGGAGCAGGGCAGAGATGGGGATGTAGCATGGAGCAGGGCAGAGATGGGGATGCAGCATGGAGCAGGGCAGAGATGGGGATGTAGCATGGAGCAGGGCAGAGATGGGGATGTAGCATGGAGCAGTGCAGATGGGGGAGCAAAATGGAGCAGGGCAGAGATGGGGATGCAGCATGGAGCAGGGCAGAGATGGGGATGTAGCATGGAGCAGGGCAGAGATGGGGATGTAGCATGGAGCAGTGCAGATGGGGGAGCAAAATGGAGCAGGGCAGAGATGGGGATGCAGCATGGAGCAGGGCAGAGATGGGGATGTAGCATGGAGCAGGGCAGAGATGGGGATGTAGCATGGAGCAGTGCAGATGGGGGAGCAGCATGGAGCAGGGCAGAGATGGGGATGCAGCATGGAGCAGTGCAGATGGGGGAGCAGCATGGAGCAGGGCAGAGATGGGGATGTAGCATGGAGCAGGGGCAGATGGGGGAGCAGCATGGAGCAGGGGCAGAGATGGAGATGTAGCATGGAGCAGTGCAGATGGGGGAGCAGCATGGAGCAGGGCAGAGATGGGGATGTAGCATGGAGCAGTGCAGATGGGGGAGCAGCATGGAGCAGGGCAGAGATGGGGATGTAGCATGGAGCAGTGCAGATGGGGGAGCAAAATGGAGCAGGGGCAGAGATGGGGATGTAGCATGGAGCAGGGGCAGATGGGGGAGCAGCATGGAGCAGGGGCAGAGATGGGGATGTAGCATGGAGCAGTGCAGATGGGGGAGCAGCATGGAGCAGGGCAGAGATGGGGATGTAGCATGGAGCAGTGCAGATGGGGGAGCAGCATGGAGCAGTGCAGAGATGGGGATGCAGCATGGAGCAGGGCAGAGATGGGGGTGCAGCATGGAGCAGGGCAGAGATGGGGATGTAGCATGGAGCAGGGCAGAGATGGGGATGCAGCATGGAGCAGTGCAGAGATGGGGATGTAGCATGGAGCAGTGCAGATGGGGGTGCAGCATGGAGCAGGGCAGAGATGGGGATGTAGCATGGAGCAGTGCAGATGGGGGAGCAGCATGGAGCAGGGGCAGAGATGGAGATGTAGCATGGAGCAGTGCAGATGGGGGAGCAGCATGGAGCAGGGCAGAGATGGGGATGTAGCATGGAGCAGTGCAGATGGGGGAGCAAAATGGAGCAGGGCAGAGATGGGGATGTAGCATGGAGCAGTGCAGATGGGGGAGCAAAATGGAGCAGGGGCAGAGATGGGGATGTAGCATGGAGCAGGGGCAGATGGGGGAGCAGCATGGAGCAGGGGCAGAGATGGGGATGTAGCATGGAGCAGTGCAGATGGGGGAGCAAAATGGAGCAGGGCAGAGATGGGGGTGCAGCATGGAGCAGGGCAGAGATGGGGATGCAGCATGGAGCAGGGCAGAGATGGGGATGTAGCATGGAGCAGGGCAGAGATGGGGATGCAGCATGGAGCAGGGCAGAGATGGGGATGTAGCATGGAGCAGGGCAGAGATGGGGATGTAGCATGGAGCAGTGCAGATGGGGGAGCAAAATGGAGCAGGGCAGAGATGGGGATGCAGCATGGAGCAGGGCAGAGATGGGGATGTAGCATGGAGCAGGGCAGAGATGGGGATGTAGCATGGAGCAGTGCAGATGGGGGAGCAAAATGGAGCAGGGCAGAGATGGGGATGCAGCATGGAGCAGGGCAGAGATGGGGATGTAGCATGGAGCAGGGCAGAGATGGGGATGTAGCATGGAGCAGTGCAGATGGGGGAGCAGCATGGAGCAGGGCAGAGATGGGGATGCAGCATGGAGCAGTGCAGATGGGGGAGCAGCATGGAGCAGGGCAGAGATGGGGATGTAGCATGGAGCAGGGGCAGATGGGGGAGCAGCATGGAGCAGGGGCAGAGATGGAGATGTAGCATGGAGCAGTGCAGATGGGGGAGCAGCATGGAGCAGGGCAGAGATGGGGATGTAGCATGGAGCAGTGCAGATGGGGGAGCAGCATGGAGCAGGGCAGAGATGGGGATGTAGCATGGAGCAGTGCAGATGGGGGAGCAAAATGGAGCAGGGGCAGAGATGGGGATGTAGCATGGAGCAGGGGCAGATGGGGGAGCAGCATGGAGCAGGGGCAGAGATGGGGATGTAGCATGGAGCAGTGCAGATGGGGGAGCAGCATGGAGCAGGGCAGAGATGGGGGTGCAGCATGGAGCAGGGCAGAGATGGGGATGCAGCATGGAGCAGGGCAGAGATGGGGGTGCAGCATGGAGCAGGGCAGAGATGGGGATGTAGCATGGAGCAGGGCAGAGATGGGGATGCAGCATGGAGCAGTGCAGAGATGGGGATGTAGCATGGAGCAGTGCAGATGGGGGTGCAGCATGGAGCAGGGCAGAGATGGGGATGTAGCATGGAGCAGTGCAGATGGGGGAGCAGCATGGAGCAGGGCAGAGATGGGGATGTAGCATGGAGCAGTGCAGATGGGGGAGCAAAATGGAGCAGGGCAGAGATGGGGATGCAGCATGGAGCAGGGCAGAGATGGGGATGTAGCATGGAGCAGGGCAGAGATGGGGATGTAGCATGGAGCAGTGCAGATGGGGGAGCAAAATGGAGCAGGGCAGAGATGGGGATGCAGCATGGAGCAGGGCAGAGATGGGGATGCAGCATGGAGCAGGGCAGAGATGGGGATGTAGCATGGAGCAGGGCAGAGATGGGGATGTAGCATGGAGCAGTGCAGATGGGGGAGCAAAATGGAGCAGGGCAGAGATGGGGATGCAGCATGGAGCAGGGCAGAGATGGGGATGTAGCATGGAGCAGTGCAGATGGGGGAGCAAAATGGAGCAGGGCAGAGATGGGGATGCAGCATGGAGCAGGGCAGAGATGGGGATGTAGCATGGAGCAGTGCAGATGGGGGAGCAGCATGGAGCAGGGCAGAGATGGGGATGCAGCATGGAGCAGGGCAGAGATGGGGATGTAGCATGGAGCAGTGCAGATGGGGGAGCAGCATGGAGCAGGGCAGAGATGGGGATGCAGCATGGAGCAGGGCAGAGATGGGGATGCAGCATGGAGCAGTGCAGATGGGGGAGCAGCATGGAGCAGGGCAGAGATGGGGATGCAGCATGGAGCAGTGCAGATGGGGGAGCAGCATGAAGCAGGGCAGAGATGGGGATGTAGCATGGAGCAGTGCAGATGGGGGAGCAGCATGGAGCAGGGTAGAGATGGGGATGCAGCATGGAGCAGTGCAGATGGGGGAGCAGCATGGAGCAGGGCCGAGATGGGGATGTAGCATGGAGCAGTGCAGATGGGGGAGCAGCATGGAGCAGGGCAGAGATGGGGTGCAGCATGGAGCAGTGCAGATGGGGGAGCAGCATGGAGCAGGGCAGAGATGGGGATGTAGCATGGAGCAGTGCAGATGGGGGAGCAGCATGAAGCAGGGCAGAGATGGGGATGTAGCATGGAGCAGTGCAGATGGGGGAGCAGCATGGAGCAGGGCAGAGATGGGGATGTAGCATGGAGCAGTGCAGATGGGGGAGCAAAATGGAGCAGGGCAGAGATGGGGATGCAGCATGAAGCAGTGCAGATGGGGAGCAAGGAAAGGATGGGGTGCAGAGTGCAGATGGAGCAGTGCAGGGATGGGGGTGCAGCATGGAGCAGTGCAGAGATGCATGGAGCAGGTGCAGGGATGGGGGTGCAGCATGGAGCAGTGCAGAGATGGGGGTGCAGCATGGAGCAGTGCAGAGATGCATGGAGCAGGTGCAGGGATGGGGTGCAGCATGGAGCAGTGCAGAGATGCATGGAGCAGGTGCAGGGATGGGGTGCAGCATGGAGCAGTGCAGGGATGGGGTGCAGCATGAAGCAGTGCAGAGATGCATGGAGCAGGTGCAGGGATGGGGTGCAGCATGAAGCAGTGCAGAGATGCATGGAGCAGGTGCAGGGATGGGGTGCAGCATGGAGCAGTGCAGGGATGGGGGTGCAGCATGGAGCAGTGCAGGGATGGGGGTGCAGCATGGAGCAGTGCAGGGATGGGGGTGCAGCATGGAGCAGGTGCAGGGATGGGGGTGCAGCATGGAGCAGTGCAGAGATGGGGTGCAGAATGCAGCAGGACAGAGATGTGGGTGCAGCATAAAGCAGGGCAAAGAAAGGGGTGCAGCCTGGAGCAGGGCAGAGATATGGTGCAGCAAGCAACAGGGCAGAGATGTGGGTGACCATGAAGGTAGAGGTAAGTGCCACTATGCAAGATTGGTTAAAGATTTAATTACACCTTACTATTATGTATGTATATGTATATATATGATGTGAAATTAAGATACTATACTGGGCCAGGAACAGTACAGCAGGGCCGGTGTGCCCCAAACAGTCCCGGGCCGTTTTTTAACCCCAGTCCTCTCCGATTGTAAATATTCTGCTTCCATTATATAACTGTGGTCGCTGTAGCCAAATGCATTTACCTACGTTTATAATATACTCTAGACATAAGAAAACTTTATGTTGATGCGTCAGTGATTTTATTAAAAGTTTTTATAAAATGTAAAAAACATTTTTAGTTATTTATATTATTATTTAGTTTTATTATTTAAATAGTTATTTAAAGTATAGAAATTGCACGTTTAATTCAAACCAAACCAAATTAAGACAACGGATATACCTTCCTTAACTTTTAAATGGTTATCTCAATTCCAATATTAAAAATAAATTATTAGCATAAAAATTACTATTAGTACATTTTAGCTCCATTTTAATCTTTTTATTAATCACTTACATTATATCTTTTCTTTCAAGCTGTCCTAAAGTCTTAAACAATTTAGGATCACTGTAGTGCCTTATATGGGAGCATTCGGCGTTGGGAGTATCTGCCAGAGAATCTGCATATGTCCTTAAAGCGGACCTTCACCCTGAATAAGAGTCTATCTTATATGTTTCCCACACCCTGTACATACAGATTGTCCACATTAAAAATCATCCTACCTGCATCTACTGCATGTTACGAGCCTTTAAACATCCAAGATGGAGGCTCATGGAGCATCAGGCAGCCTGCAAACAGGAAGTGTCTTCTGACTATGTCGCTCTGCATTCTGGGATTGCTGACCTTTTCCTGACCCCATCTCTGCTCTGTCTGTGTAAAGCACAGCTATAACCCCACCCCCTGTACTTTATCCTGCTCTCCTCTCCTCAATATGTGTGATGCTTCTGAGTCAAGATGGCGGCGCCCGTATCCAAGAGTCCTGAACAGAGTTGTAGCCCGGTGGGGGAAAGAATAATAAGTAAGTGACTAAAACCTTAAAATATGTTAATTTTAGATGCTGGGGAATCGTTTTTTTTAGGGGTTTGGGCTTTTCATTAATTCATGCTTAAACCGGACCTTCACCATGATTTAATGAAAAGCCCAAACTCTTAACAAACGGTTCCCCAGCATCTAAAATTAATATATTTTAAGTTTTTAGTCACTAACTTATTATTCTTTCCCCCACTGGGCTGCAACTCTGTTCAGGAATTTAGGATACGGGCGCCGCCATCTTGACTCAGAAGCATCACACTTACCGAGGAGAGGAGAGTGGGATAAGGTACAGGGGGGCGGGTTATAGCTGTGCTTTGCTCAGACAGAGCAGAGCTGGGGTCAGGTAAAGGTCAGCAATCCCAGAATGCAGAGCAGCACAGTCAGGGGGCACTTCCTGTTTGCAGGCTGCCTGATAAGATGGTGGCTTCCATAAGCCGCCATCTTGGATGTTTAAAGGCTCATAACATGCAGTAGATGCAGGTAGGATGATTTTTAATGTGGACAATCTGTATGTACAGGGTGGGAAACATATAAGATAGACTCTTATTCAGAGTGAAGGTCCGCTTTAACATTCAGTGCTGCAGATAGTTGCATCTGCACTATCCTCTTCTGCATACGCTTTCTGGCAACACAAGTCACAAGCACAGCGAGGGAAGAGAAGGGTGTGCAGCACTGAGCACTTAGCTGCGTTGCTGGAACCTAGAAGTGGTAAGTATTGTAGCTTACATTTTACCTGCAGCGCATCCCAAATCAGGGAACCCTAAGGTTTTTTTTTTAGACTTTAGGTCCACTTTAAGTAGACACGAATTTGAACCATCATGCTTTCCTTACATGTCTTTGTACATAATAGCATTATCAAAAATATGCACTTAAGGAATTTCTGTGGTATTTAAAATGTTTCCCCTGCAGGGTTTGGCGGAGCTCTGTGTATGGCTTCTTTTCAAGTTTCATTTAGGCAGAAATTGTGTATCAGTAATATACAAAACTGATTTACAGCTATATACAAAAAGTATGTCATATTCAGCCATTTCTCTATAGTATAGAGTTTCTCAATAGTATAATTCTATACTATGAACAACAAGTGTGTCACATTCAACCATTTCTCCATAGTATATCAGCTTTTTGTTTAAACCGGACCTTCACCTTAATTTATTGAAAAGCCCAAACCCTTATAAAATGATTCCCCAGCATTAAAATTAATCTATTTTAAGTTTTTAGTCACTTACTTATTATTCTTTCCCCCACTGGGCTGCAACTCTGTTCAGGACTTTAGGATACGGGTGCCGCCATCTTGACTCAGAAGCATCACACTTACTGAGGAGAGAAGAGTGGGATAAAGTACAGGGGGCGGGTTATAGCTGTGCTTTGCTCAGACAGAGCAGAGCTGGGGTCAGGAAAAGGTCAGCAATCCCAAAATGCAGAGCAGCACAGTCAGAAGGCACTTCCTGTTTGCAGGCTGCCCGATGTTCCATGAGCCGCCATCTTGGATGTTTAAAGGCTCATAACATGCAGTAGATGCAGGTAGGATGATTTTTAATGTGAGCAATCTGTATGTACAGGGTGTGGGAAACATATAAGATGGACTCTTATTCAGGGTGAACAACCGCTTTAAGGATCTATTTTCTCTTCTTATTTCAACGAAAGCTAGATGTGCACTAACAACACATTCAACACTGTACCAAATGATTTACCTTTAATTTAAATGGTACTTGATTTTCTGTTTTATTTTATTTTAAACATGGATCCCCTCTTTTCAGGAAAATATCTTACACTGGTATTCTGTTCATTTCAATAAAATATTAGTTAAACCGGACCTTCAGCATGATTTAATGAAAAGTCCAAACCCTTAAACTGTTCCCCAGCATCTAAAATTAATGTATTTTAAGTTTTTAACCACTTACTTATTATTCTTTCCCCCACTGGGCTGCAACTCTGTTCAGGACTCTAGGATACAGATGCCGCAATCTTGATACAGAAGCCTCACACATACTCAGGAGAGGAGAGCAGAATAAAGTACAGGGGGCGGGGTTATATCTGTGCACAGACAGAGCAGAGCTGGGGTCAGGGAAATCCCAGAATGCAGAGCAACACAGTCAGAAGACACTTCCTGTTTGCAGGCTGCCTGATGCTCCATGAGCCACCATCTTGGATGTTTAAAGGCTCAGAAAATGCAGTAGATGCAGGTAGAATGATTTTTAATGTGAGCAATCGGTATGTACAGGGTGTGGGAAACATATAAGATATGCTCTTATTCAGGGTGAAGATCTGGTTTAAATAGTTAAATGTAATCAGATGGTCTCCAGTTCACATCCTACACTTTTAAAGCATCATCAAACTCAAAATAATGTACTGTGTCCTAAATTGAGTTTTTATGTCATTTTAATAATGCTTTCACGCAACAAGGGGATTACATATATGTGTTCACCTACCAGCCGACAAGGCAGAACATACATAAGTACAGTACTTTATTTAAATCTCTCTACATAAAGTATACCATGTGGGTTCTCCAATTAATTTGGGATTTTTCTGGAAAGGCTGAGTTTGGAAAGGCAGTAAAAGCTTTTCTCACAGAAACACAAGTAAAATAAAATATTTTAACCCTATATGATGCACATGCCCATAAGCCACAACTAAGATTTGGAGGCGGGAAATAAGAAAAAAAAATTTGAACCAAATGTTGTGCTAAAACACCATCCCAAATAATACAATTCTGTGATTACTCACCTGTAGAATTGGTATTATACATATACAGTACGTCCTGTTCCAGAAGATATTCCTTACTCTTGGGTTATACATCCAGTAGATGGCGCTGGACTGCAGAGACAGAAAAGTGGCTCCTCTCGGCCCCATATATACCAGGGACCTCCCCAAAATCCCCAGTATTGAAAAGCAGTTAAAATGAGACCGGGAGAACTATAACCAATATATAAAAATATAATAAAAATATAAAAACATAAGAACAATCACCATAAAGAGGTAACTAAAGATAATGATAACAAGGGCGGGGTGGAACAGGACGTGCTGTATATGTAGAATACCAATTCTACAGGTGAGTAATCACAGAATTGTATTATTCTAAGTATACAGCACGTCCTGTTCCAGAAGATATTCCTTACTCTTGGGACATCCAATAGCAGTGTCCGTAAGGTAGGGTGGGATCCCCAAAAGTAACAGCAGACAGTTTAAACCACAGCCGCCTGCAGAACTTTGCGACCAAAAGCAGCATCAGCTGAGGCTTTAACATCAACCTGGTAAAACTTAGAAAAAGTATGAACAGAAGACCAAGTGGCGGCCTTGCAAACTTGTTCAACGGGAGCTTGGTGCTGAAAGGCCCAAGAGGCACCAATGGCACGAGTAGAATGAGCAGTAAGGCGGAAGGGAGGCTCCTTCCCCTTAGCAGAGTAGGCCTGTATCACAGCCTAACGGATCCACTTACTGATAGTGGACTTAGCTGGAGCCAGACCCTTCTTAGGTCCAGACAGGAGCACAAAAAGAGCATCAGTCTTCCTGAAGGGTTCAGTAGCCACCAGATAGAACTTCAGAGTCCTAACCACATCCAGAGAGTGTAAAACCCTCTCCTTAGAGTTACTAGGATTAGGACACAAAGAAGGCAAAACAATGTCCTGATTGAGATGAAAGGCAGAAACAACCTTAGGCAGAAAATCTGGCTTAAAACGAAACACCACCTTGTCCTGGTGTCTCTCAAAATAAGAAGGTTTGATGGAAAGCGCCGCCAACTCAGAAACACGCCTAACAGAAGTGGTAGCCAACAAAAAGACTACCTTAAGCATAAGAATGGACAAAGGGGTCCCGTGCAAGGGCTTGAAGGGAGACCCCTGCAGGGCAGATAAGACCAAGTTCAAGTCCCAGACTGGTAACATAGGCTTACGTGGGGGACACACGTGAGTAACCCCCTGGAAGAAGGGCTTGACCAGGGGATGCTGAGCAAAAGATCTTTGGAAAAAAATGGCCAAGGCAGAAACATGACCTTTCAGAGTACTGAGCTGAAGACCCAGATCCAAACCATGTTCCAGAAACTCCAGAATCCTAGGAATAGAAAACACACGACAGGGAGTTAGACTCACACCAGTCAAAGTAAGTATGCCAAACCCTATAGTAGATAGAAAAATAGGACCTTTTCCTAGCTCTGATCATGGTATTAACCACCGAGGCAGGCAGCCCCTTTTCCATCAAGATGGAGGTTTCAGCACCCAGGCTGTCAAAGCCAGCGTTTGTAAATTGGGGTGGCGTAGGTGCCCCTGAGTGAGCAGATCTGGAACCCGGGGCAGGGCGTATTGATCTACTGCCAGCTGCACAATGTCTGCAAACCACACTCTTCTTGGCCAACAGAGGGCCACCAGAATGGCTGGCACCCGTTCCTGAGCTATCTTGCGCAGCACCCTGCCCAGCAGGGCAAACGGGGGAAACACATACAGGAGCTGAAAACTCGTCCAAGACATTGCCAAAGCATCCATAGCCAAGGCCAGAGGATCCTGGGACAGAGAGACAAAGACTGGAAGCTTGTGATTGTGACGGGACGCAAACAGATCCACATCCGGCTGACCCCAGCGGTGGCACAGGGAGCAAAACACCCTGCTGCTGAGGGACCATTCTCCCAGACGAGAGGTCCCCCTGCTCAGGGAGTCTGCCTCCAGATTCTCCACCCCCGGAATGTACACAGCTGAGAAGTATCAGGGACACTTTCTTGAGGGCCCTCTTGCTCCGGGTCCCTTCCTGATGATTGATGTAGGCAACCACCATCTGGTTGTCCGAGCGGAGCTGAACAGCCCGACCCCGCAGGTGTGGGGTTAAATGGGCGAGAACCAACCTGATAGCCCTCAACGCCAGAATGTTGATAGGGGTATGGGCCTCCTGAGGGCCCCACTGACCCTGGAATTTCAGGGACTTCCAAAAGCCCCCCCAACCTGTCAGACTGGCATCCGTGGTGACAGTCTCCCAACAAGGGGCCAGAAAGGATCTGCCCCCCAGCAGGTTCCTGGAGTCCAGCCACTACGACAGAGACCGCCTGGCCAGAGGGGACAGGACAAGCACCTGATCCAAGGACACAGGGTCCCGATCCCACACTGACAAGAGGTGAAGCTGAAGAGGCCTCATGTGGAACTGAGCATATGGAACCGCCTTAAAGCAGGACACCATCAGGCCCACCAGCTGCATTCCCTGCCTGATGGATGGATGGGGACAAGACAGAAGGAGCTAAGCTTTCTCTTGAAGACTCTCCACCTTTTGCTGAGGAAGAAAGCTCTTGACCTGAGATTAATCCAGAAATATGCCCAGAAAGGACTTCACCATGGAAGGAGACAGGGAAGATTTGGGGCGGTTGATCACCCAGCCGAATGACTCCAGAGTGGACACCACCCGCTGAGTGTCCAGCTCTGCCAGATGGAAGGACTGAGAAGCGATAAGCATGTCGTCCAAGTAGGGAAGAATGCGAATGCCCTGAGATTTCAGCAGAGCCATCACACCTGCCAGCACCTTGGTGAATACCCTGGGAGCCGAGGTGAGACCGAAGGGCAAGGCCACAAATTGGTAGTGCTGATCCTCCAGAGCGAACCTGAGGAATCTCTGATGACCTGGAAAGATAGGTAAGTGAAGGTAAGCATCCTTGATGTCTACAGAGGTCATGAAGTCCCCTGGGTGTAGGAAAGTCACAGCGGTGCGCAGAGTCTCTATGCAAAAGTGTCTGAATCTGACAAATTTGTTGAGGTGCTTCAAATCCAGGATGGGTCTGATGGACCCATCTTTTTTGGGAATAATGAAAAGATTGGAATAATAGCCTTTTCCCCTTTCCCTCAAGGGCACCCGGCAGATGACACCCAGTTCCAGAAGGCCTTGGACAGCCAGGGACAGACCCTGAGCTGACAGGGGGTTTTGAGCTAACCGGGATTTGATGAATCTTGGGGGCGGCCAGGCTGCAAACTCTATCTTGTAACCGGAGGACACTACCTCCTGAATCCACCGGTCTGAGACATGACGCCTCCAGACATGAGCCAAGAGCCGAAGCCGTCCCCCCACCCGGATGGCAGCCTTCTTAGCAGCGTTGTCAGCTGCCCACTGGTGCAGCCAGACCGAGCGGCGTATCGCCACCACCAAAGCAGATGCCCTGCCACACATTATAATGGTATCATCCAAGGCAGAGAGAACATATGCAACAAATTCCTCACAATGCAGAAGAGCTCTATACTCTTCACTACCTGCATCATCAGGAGCCCCATCTAAGAGACCCCTGAGCAGGCTTTTAATAGCAACAGCCGTAATGGCAGAGGCACAGACCGGACGCAGCGCGGTCCCCCCACAGGCAAAGGCATGACAAGCCAGCAGATCTATGCGCCTGTCCTCCCCATCCCTCAGTGTAGTAGAGTCCGGAGAATGCATGACGGATGTGTTGAACAACCCCGGAATGGAGCATCCACCTCGGGAGGACATGATCACCGTTTAACCATTTCAGCAGGAAAGGGATACCGCTTATCCCAACTCTTTGGCACCCCGGGGAGCCGGCTAGGCCGTTCCCACTCCTTGAGCACCAGATTATTAAAATGAGTTTGTTCAGAAAACTCCAAGCGTGGTTTAACAGTATGAAACAGCTCCCCCTGCTGCCGAGGAGTACTTCGAAAATGTGAGCTAAAAGCCTGTCAGTATCATCTGAAGCCCATGGGTCAGACCCAGAATCGGCACCATACACCCTAGATTGTTCCTCAGATGATTCTGAATCAGAAAATAATTCCCCCTCTTCCAGGGGGGTATAACCGGTAACATCAAAAAAATTCCTCAGCCTCTATAGGAAAGAGGGAAACACCAGGTGATAAATGCCGCTTCTTAGCAGAAGCCTTACGGGCCAGACCCAGCAACATGTCTCTCAATGCTGGCCACCCGTGCAGCCAAATCAGGTTGACACTCCCCACTGGTATGTACCTCTCTAGGAGTCAGATGTAAGCGTGGGGGGGTAGGCGAAGCCAGAGGGAGAGCAGCGCAAGCGTCTGCTGGGCGCAGGGTACACACACCCTGACATCATCACTTATAGGGGATACCCCACACGCCACACACAGCCGGGCTTGTCCCGAAGGAACCCCGAGCACATTATCCCGAGAAGGCTCCATATGGTGATTATTGTGGCACAATAGGCCAATTGGGATTGACGCCAATAAGGCTACCCGGGATGCCCCAATAGCCCGCTAGGGAAGTGGGAGATATACAATACAATAGCCCTCCAATAAGTAGTTAATGCTAAATAGAGGGATAGGACCGGGAGAAACCACGCGGAACGGAGTACAAGCGCGCGGCGACAATAGCAACCAATACAAAAGTCTTAGCAAAAAGAAACACATAGTAATATATACACCACCCCCCCCCCCCCCGGAGATCTACCCAGGGGGAGCGAAGGGGAAGCAGCAGACCTGAAAGGAGCCTAACTGAGGGGACAGAGGGCGAGGGGCCAACGGCCGCGGGAGGGACATCCCATAAGGCTCACGACGGGCCTGTACCTCCTACCCTTTGGTTGGGGACTGCGGTAGGAGCAGCGCTCCTTAGCACCTAGCAGAGGTGCTGCCTACCATCACCCGACCAGCGCAGCCTAAGCTGAGAGGCAGTGAAAAGGAACGGGTGGGAATAGTCCTACAGGGCCACAGGCTAATAAGCCCCACTCACCAGCGAGTAGAAAAAGCCATCCTCTAGTCATCGCAGCCCAGACTGCAGAGAAGAACTGGGGATTTTGTGGGAGGTCCCTGGTATATATGGGGCCGGGAGGAGCCCCTTTTCTGTCTCTTCAGTCCAGAGCCATCTACTTGATGTATAACCTAAGAGTAAGGAATATCTTCCGGAACAGGACATGCTGTATACTTAGAATAATAGGCAAGGTGCAGAATCCCCCCATTACAGGCAGTGTGGCATCCCCCCTCCCATTCCCTATTACAGGCAGTGTGTCATTCCCCCCTCTCAATCCCCTAGCCAGTGTGGCATTCCCCCTCCCATTCCCCATAATAGACAGTGTAGCATTCCCCCTCCCATTCCCCATTATAGACAGTGTGGCATTCCCCCTCCCATTCCCCATAATAGACAGTGTGGCATTCCCCCTCCCATTCCCCATTATAGACAGTGTGGCATTCCCTCTTTCCATTCCTATAAGCAGTGTGGCATTCCCCATCCAAATCCCCATAGGAAGTGTGGCACCCCCCCTTCCATAGGCAATTTGGAACCCCCCCTCCCATTCCCATAGGCAGTGTTGAATCCCCCACTCCCTAAGCCAATAGGCAGTGTAGTATCCCCCCTCCCAATCCCCACAGGCAGTGTGGCATTCCCCCTCCTATTCCCACAGGCAGTGTGGCATTCCCCCCTCCTATTCCCACAGGCAGTGTGGTATTCCCCCAATCCCATTTCCATAGGCAGTATAACCTTCCCCCCTGCCATTAACCATAGGCAGTGTGGCATTCCCCCCATCCCACTGCACCCGGTTTCTTATTTTAAACGGTGATGATACGCAGCGGGGCAGCGCAGGTCGGGTTGACCCGCTGATAAGTAGTACTGTGGAACTACAGTTATTTTTTACTGTAGTTCTGCTTTAATATATGGGAGATATAAAATAGCAGCCTTCACACATTAAACATTGAACTGGAACATAAAAGGCAACTGAATGTGTAATGGCAATTGTATCTGAATAGGTGTAAACGGGGGCTTAAAGTGGGCCAAAACCCATGATAGTCAATAATTTTAACTATCCTGGGTTTTGGTCCTTTCCCCACTGTGTGAAACCCCCCAGATCACCCGAACAAATGGCTGTCGCAGGCACGCTCCCTGTTAGAGGGAGGCGGAGGATGCGGCCTTCAGAGACACTCCTCTTAGATGCACCATGGGACCGGGAAGAGGTGAGCTGGTTTCGGGTGATCTGGGGGGTTTCACACAGCGGGGCACCCCCGATTGGGGTGCCCCCAGGGAAAGGACCAAAACCCAGGATAGACAAAATCCTGGGTTTTGCTGCACTTTAATGTCAGGTGTGCGACTACAAGGGGGCAGAGGTAGCCACTGCACCAGGCCTATTAGGTTAAGGGGCTACATAATTGTGATTCCTACGCCTTATTTGTAAGATTTGTACATAAGGAAAGCACTATTTGTCTCAGCTGTTTCATTCTTTTGCATTGAACTAGTTAAAATGGCACGTAAAAAGTTACTGTACGGGCCATGATGGAGCCCCATTTAATGTTTGCACCAGGGCTCGGAGATGTTTAGTTATGCTGATTACTAAAGCATAGCTACGAATAGGTGGGTGCTGAAAGACAGTAGGCCTTAATTAAATAACAGTTTTAATGCAGATACTCTTGTATAGAAATGTAATAATATATACTACCTGTACTATTAAGTATTTAAAAATATAATAAATGTGAGGGATTAATACATTTTTTTATACTTCAGTTGGAGCTGATACGTTAGTATAACCATGATCTACATTTGGCAATATTATTTAAAATTATGTAAATAAAAATCAAACCGAAAAAGATTTATTATATAGAGAAATGGAACATCTTACATGCTAAAATAAATGGTTCTTATAAAATAAATATGTGGATACAGTATCTAGACAGAGTTCTCAGTTGCCTCCTTTAAACTAAACATATTAATATTGTATTTTTTCTTTAAAGTTAGGATTAACTGTGTTGGGTATGATCAGATGATTTATTTTTGTTGCTGTCAGTTCTTTTTAAAGCATAGGTTATAAATTCCTGGAAGACAAATAGGAGCACATTGCGTGAGTGTAGGAAATGTAAGATTGCAAACCTGCATAGTGTTACCACTGTCATATATAAAATAATACAGCGCTGACTCATTGGCTGTTCCTGGGAAAGCTGCTGCCGCTGCATTTATATGCTGCCCTAGCAGCACTTGCCATTTCCTAGAGAATGGATTCTGAGAAAAAAGAAAAGGACCAGGTTCCCTAGAAACATTAAACTAACACACGGGACCTTTAAATGGAAGAACAGACATTTCACTGCTCTACCGTTTACAGTTTCCTGGTTTCTAGGAAAAAAATGGCATGATTCAATGAAACAGATTATTTTACATGACTGATCGACTGTGGAAATTATGTCACATTTCAGTGAATTGTGTATTTTTCTCCAGTATTAAAAGCAGCGCTTTCCTTCTTTTATAACAAATGGAAAGGACATTCAAGCACTCATCATGCTTACAGCTATAGCTTCACAGAAACAATATATTCCTACTTTTTCTATTATTAACTATGACATATTTTTACATAAAAAATGGTTTGGTACAATTTGAGAATGGAAAAGACTTTCGGTATTTCTTTAGGGATAAAACATGTTGGAACATACAAGTACACAAAATTAGAGGTAAATGAAAATGTATTGTCAAAACGAGAATTTTGAAAGAAAGATAATTTCATGTCTAGTGGAGTTTTTACCCCATCCACCAAGAAGAAATTATCAAATGTACAAAGAAGCTGATGCTTACTTTCTAAAAATAAAAACAAAGGAGGTTATATAAAGCCTGATTTATTAAGCACTTCTGCTAGACTATGCCATATCAATGCAAATAAGAGTAGTGCAAAATATAATTTACAATTCTCTCACTATGTTGCTGTACTGCTAATATTTTAGTAAGTGTGTTTCTTGCAGTGTAGCAACGTGTGTCGATGTAAAACAAAATATATAAAAATTTTAATTTGCACCGATGTAGCATAGTCTGGCAGATAGTACTTGATATATCAGGCCCTCCGATTTTGAAAACCTCTTCAGCATTGAATGGCATACTGATGTTCGGTTCGGTTCGGTTGGACTTTTTACTCAACACACAATAAATTTAAAAAAGACACATTAAAATGGGCCTCTACACATATGTCATAAGGTGCCATTGCGTACAGTGTTGTAAAAGAAAGACCTCCATACCGCTGAAAAATTCTGCCCTATTGGAAAACCTAATCAAGTGCAGGGGATACATTTTTATAGATTTCAAATATATTTAAATGGAATAATACATTTGCACTGTATTGTGTGTATAGTTGGAAAGCTTCTTTAAAAATTGCACAGGCTCTGAAAATCGAATTGCATGACCCCATTTGAGAGTCATCCAAATGAATTATTCAGTTTTGTAGAGGCTTCGTCACCACAATGTGAAAATGATATACCTGACCAATAGAACTGTTCTTTTGTGTTGTTTAGTGGAAATGTCTCTTAAAGGCCTTACTGCTAGGATGCAATATTCTCTAAATCTATGAAGCATATTTGTAGCCTTTAAATGTTTAAAGTAATTAAAGGGTACAAATATATCAACTCTAATTGCACCTCATTTCGTCTAAGATTCCTTATGGCAGTACCTCCAAGTAAATACCAAAAATGCACTTTAGATATTTATTTATTTATACCTTGCTTGCTAAGAACCCAATACAAATGTTTCAGGCTCTGCTACAACAAAGAAAGCAAAAAACAAAGCAAAAGGTAAAGCATTGATAAAATAGACTGCATTTATTTGGTTAAAGGCAGTATGTACAAAATCAGTAGACCTCGTTCAAACTACTAATTCCTTATCCATGTGTGCTACAAGATGGCTGCCAGTTTCCATGTGGAGGCTGATTCATTACTAGCACCATGTATTGCCAGGTGAGCGTCTGTATAGCGGCACTTAGAGCGACCGCTAGTAGACGCTGTAAGTGGGTATCAGGTGCTGTAACCTAGCATTGCGGTCGCTGTAGTAACCTGGCCGGCATTGATGCATATTATTTGTGTTGGGCGCTCTAATAACAGTGTAATGCTGCAGCGAGCGAGAGGTACCACCAGCTCAGTATGTCCGGCACTCGGCACGCCACATCATATTTTTTAAAATTCTGTGTTTATTGAAGATTTTCAAGAGAGAAAAGAGAACACATTCTAAGAACAGTTCCAACATGCGATTTACAATAAAGCATACAATGTCAATATGTTCTAACTCGTTGGATCTAATAAAGGAAAATATGTTAAAATTCGCCACCGATATTTCTCAGTACGTTCTTCTGTTCAGGAGCGAAGCCTCCAAGCTGTTGACTGTCTCCACAGTAGCGGTCATTGACATTGACATAAAGGGGGTAAGAAAGTATGGAGTTGGACACCAGAAAGAGGAAAGAAGAAGGACAAGAAGGAAAGGGAGGAGGGGGGGAGAGGAGAAGGGGAGGGGGCCCACATTCTGAACCAGTTGGATCAGAGTTCTCCGACAGCTCAGTGCGGACCCAACATCTGTGACAGTCCGTCCAGGTCGTGTCTGCATCGCCACCCACGATGTTAGCTCAGCACTCAGAGGGGGAGAGCCGAGGAGGCGGGGGTACCTGCTCTTGACAAAGGAGTTCCCTACCCTCCGCGGACACCATAACGCCACATCATATTTAAGAAAAAACAACACACACAGCATCAGCGCTCTAAAGCTGGGTGCTGTAGCATAGAGAGCCAGACGCTGTGTGATCAAAGTCTGTTTTTGAACACATATACACCAGTAACAAAGCAAAAACACATGGAATGACATTTTTTTTGACACTGAGACAATGACACTTGAGTGCCAGACATGTAAATACAACTCTGCATAAAAATATAAAAAGTCAAAAAAATGTATAAAAGTGTTTGTTTGCAGCCAGGAGAGGTCACACAATGATTTGAACAAAAAAAAATTCCAAAACGCTATTTTAACACAACCAAATGAAAGCCCATTGAAATGTATGGGAGAGCGACACTGAGCGAAAGGTAATATGTGGCACTCTGGAACCTAGAGCGCTGGCGCTATACGCTGAGACGCCTCTAGTGATACATGTGATGCTACATGGCGCTGTTAGAGGCACTCACCAGATTCGCTTGCTTAAATGTGGTTTCTCATAAAGCGCTACCAGACGCTACCTGCCGCTACGAAGCACTACCTGGCGCTAGCATTTCTTAAATAACCCCCTTAGTCTATCAGCTCCCAGGAAAACAGACTTGAGCCTCTCTAGCCACAAAAAAGGTCTGACCAATACAGAGAAAGCCTCATCCTCGTTTGATGCCCCAAAGAAGCCTGATCCAATCCTCTCAACTGCTGTCTGCTTTGTTTGCACAGCTCAGGTAATCACTGATTGGACAGTCTCAAATGAAATAAGTAACATGGCTGTAGCATAATTAGCAAGCCAATACGTACATGAAACTCAGCCCAGGCCAAAGCCACCTTCCTTCATCAGAACAAAGGAAGTCCCTTGAGCAACAGTGAATACTAACTTTAGCCATCTTGGCTTTATGCAATCATACTAGCCTATATGCACAGTCTGTGCTTGGCTTGGCATGCCATATACAATGCAATTTTGATTGTATGAGATTTTACAACATCTTGCAAACAAAACTTGTCCCTTTAGCCTCCTTTTCTTGGCCATATTAGCTGTGTACAGCAGAGAGGAAATGCTCATAAAAATTATATTCAGAGAGCAATTTATAATAGGCACAAAATGATACTCTGATACTTTCTGCTCTCTGCCCCGTTTTTCTTTTATTTTAACTACTTTGCAAACCTATTAGCCAATCCACAAAAAAATACCATTTTGTGAATACTCACCTGTAAAATGGGTATTATAAGTATGTCACACACCCCACTTCAAGACATTCATTACACTTGGGTATAGTGACCTGTAGATGGCGATCTTGCAGAGATGATATCAAAAAAAGACCCTCCCGGCCCATAAATACCTGGGACCTCCCACTCATTACCCAGTATAAAGACAGCAGTAAGATCAAGGGACCAGGAAAGCCAATTAGAATTAACAAAGGTTCACCATATAAAGGATCCAGAATACAAAAGGGCAGGGTGAAGTGGGGTGTGTGACATACTTATAATACCCATTTTACAGGTGAGTATTTACAAAATGGTATTATTCTAAGTATGTCACACACCCCGCTTCAAGACATTCATTACACTTGGGACATCCAATAGCAGTGTCCATAAAGGGCAGGGATCCAAAAAAACAAGGCAACAAGGCACAAACTTAAACCACTGCAGCTTGCAGAACTTTGCGGCCAAAAACAGCATCCGCTGAGGCCAGAACATCAACCTTGTAAAACTTGGAAAAAGTGTGAACCGAAGACCAAGTAGCAGCCTTACAAACCTGCTCAACAGAAGCCTGGTGCTGGAAGGCCCAGGACGCCCCAACAGCACGAGTAGAATGAGCAGTAACATGAAAAGGGAGAACCTTCCCCTTGGCAGAATAGGCCCCAACAATGGCCTGGCGAATCCATTTACTAATGGAAGACTTGGCAGGAGCCAAACCCTTCCTAGGCCCAGAGGGCACCACCCAAATAGTACTTCACACAGCGAACCACATCCAAAGAATGCAAAACCCTCTCCTTGTCATTGCTGGGCTTAGGACACAAGGAGGGAAGAACAATATCCTGATTCAGATGAAAAGCAGAGACCACCTTAGGAAGGAAATCTGGCTTTAAACGGAAAACAACCTTGTCCTGATGCCTCTCAAAGTAAGGAGCCGAAATAGACAAGGCTGCCAACTCCGAAACACGCCGAACAGAAGTGATGGCAACCAGAAAAACAACCTTCTGAGTAAGCGTAGAAAGTGCAATATCCTGCAAAGGTTCAAACGGAGGACCCTGCAAGGCAGACATAACCAAATTCAAATCCCAAACTGGGAGCAAAGGCTTCCTAGGAGGCCGCACATGCGTAACCGCCTGGAAAAAGGTCTTAACCAGAGGATGAAGAGCAAAAGACTTTTGAAAGAACACAGCCAGGGCAGAAACCTGCCCTTTCAGCGTACTAAGCTGCAAACCTTGGTCCAAACCATGTTGCAGAAATTCCAAGATCCTAGGGACAGAAAACGCCCTGCAAGGCAAGGCCCTTACCTCACACCAATCAATATAAGACCTCAAAGTCCTATAATAGATGGCAGAGGAAGACTGCTTTCTAGCCCTAACCAGAGTCTGAATGACAGCATCAGAAAGACCTTCCTCCCTCAAGATTGAGGTTTCAGCAACCACGCCGTCAAAGCCAGCATTGGTAAATTGGGGTAGAGTAGTGGACTCTGAGCGAGCAGATCTGGCAGAAGGGGCAGGTCTAACTGATCCTCTGCCAACCTTACCAGGTCTGCGAACCAAACCTGTCTTGGCCACCTTGGAGCCACCAGGATTGCTGACGCGCCCTCTAGGGCCAGCTTGCGCACCACTCTGCCCACCATGGGAAACGGAGGGAAAAGGTACAGAAACCCCAGATCCCTCCAGTTCAGAGACATGACATCCACTGCCAGAGCCAGCGGATCCCGCGAGAGAGACACAAATGCCGGAAGCTTGTGATTGTGACGAGAGGCAAAGAGGTCCACCTCCGGAGTCCCCCACCGGCGGCAAAGCGACCGAAACACCTTGGGGCTGAGCGACCATTCCCCCCGGCGAGACGACCCCCTGCTGCCGGAATGTACACCGCCGAGATGCATGGGACATTGCGCTCCGCCCAAACCAGGATCAAAGACACTTCCCTGAGGGCACGCCTGCTGCGAGTCCCTCCCTGGTGATTGATGTAGGCGACCGCCGTCCGATTGTCCGACCGAACTTGAACCGGTAGGCCCCGCAACTGATGAGTCAAGTGAGCCAGAACCAACCTGATGGCTCTCAACTCCAGAACATTGATGGGATCGTGAGCCTCCAGAGGCCCCCACAGACCCTGAAACTGAAGTTCCTTCCAAAATCCCCCCCAACCTGACAGGCTGGCGTCCGTGGTGACCGTCTCCCAACGAGGGGTCAGAAAGGATCTGCCCCTCATCAGATTGCTTGGTTTCAGCCACCACCGAAGGGAACGTCGCACCCGGGGGGACATCAGAAAAGACTGATCCAATGACAGCGGGGACCCGTCCCAGGCCGCCAAGAGATGGAGCTGGAGCGTCCTTGTGTGAAACTGGGCAAAGGGAACCGCCTCGAACGACGCCACCATCAATCCCACCAGTCGCATCCCTAGCCGGATGGACGGGCGGGGGATGGATAGGAGACGCGTCAATTCCTGAATCAGAAAAACCTTGGCTCGGGGGAGAAACACCCTGGCCTGAGAAGTATCCAGCGACATTCCCAGGAACTCCACCACCCTGGAGGGAGTGAGGCAGGACTTGGGATAGTTGATCACCCAACCGAAACTCTCCAGAGTGGACACCACAGTCCTGGTATCCATCTGCGCCTGACTTAGGGAAGCCGCCATGATGAGAAGATCGTCCAGATAGGGCACGATGCAGGTACACCTGGCTCTGAGGATGGCCATCACTCCTGCCAACACCTTGGTAAAAATCCTTGGAGCCGAGGTAAGGCCAAACGGAAGAGCCACAAACTGAAAATGCTGATTGTACACAACAAACCTGAGGAATCTCTGGTGTGCCAGAAATATTGGAATATGCAGGTAAGCATCCTTGATGTCTATTTACGTCATGAAGTCCCCCTGACGAAGTGAATGGATGGCTGAGCGCAGAGTTTCCATACGGAACTTCCGGGGACGGACAAACCTGTTGAGCAACTTCAGATCCAGAATAGGACTAAACGGAACTGTCCTTCTTGGGCACCGTGAACAAATTGGAACAGAAGCCCAGGCCCCGGTCTGAGAGGGGCACCGGACAGATGACAGCCATGTCCGCGAGACTTGCTACTGCCGCCCGAAGCCCCTGGGCGGCCAGAGGATTTGACGGCACCCGGGACCTGAAGAATCTGGGAGGGGGCCGGAACTCGGAAATCCAGCTTGTAACCGGAAGACACCACTTCCTGAATCCACCTGTCCGAGACCTCCTGGACCCAGACCTGGGAGAAGAGTTGCAACTGTCCCCACACCCGCAAGGGTGATGGCGCCCCCTCATTGCTGAGCCGACTTGGCAGTGGCTCTAGGCTTGGAGCCCCAACTGTGTCCTGGACGGGCCCGACCCCAGCCCTTAGGCCAGGAATCAGCTCTGGACGAAGGGAAGGCCGAACCCCTGCCAACTCTAGCCCCACGAAAGGACTGAGAGAAGGAAGCCGCCCCCCGAAAAGGGCGACGCTGCTTCTTACGCTGAGGTAACCTACCTCCCTTTGCCACCGAATCCAATTTTTCTCCAAAGAGCCGCAATCCCACAAAGGGAAGGGCCGTGAGCGACTTTTTGGACACCGCCCACTGACGTAACCAAACCGACCGGCGGATAGCCACAAGCAGGGCCGTAGCTCTGCTACACATCACCAATGTGTCATCCAGGGCAGACAGCACAAAGGACAAAAATAACTCACAGCGCTTAAGGTCGGCAAACTCCTCACTAGCCGGGTCAAGCCCGGAAGAGGTCAATAATCCTCTAACAACCGACCTGGCAGCTACCAATACAAGCGCAGAAGCACAAACCGGCCGCAAGGCCGATCCAACACTGGCAAAACCATGACAAGCCATCTGGTCAATGCGTTTATCCTCACCATCCTTGAGGGTAGTGCACTCCGGAGAATGGAGGACTGAGGAGCTGGAGAACCCCAAAACAGGAGCATCCACCTCGGGGGGAGACGACCAGCGCTTCACTGCGTCCGCCGGAAAGGGATATTTCTTGTCCCAACCCGGTGGGACACCCGGAAGCCGCGTCGGCCTCTCCCATTCCTTGCGAAAGATACCATCAAAATGCTTTTGATAAGGAAATTCCAAGCGGGGCTTTGTCACTTCAAAGAACTCCCCCTTCAGCGGAGGAGCCGCCTCGGGGGGAGAAATAGCCAGGACCTCAAACACCTGAGCCAGGACCCTAGAGGTATCCGAGGAATCCCCCTGGCCCTGCTCGGTATCAGCGCCCACAAACTGCTGATCGTCTGAGTCATCAGACCCCTCATACAGCTCCCCTTCCTCATGCGGGGAGCAATCAGACCAATCCAGGGAGTCAAAGTCCTCCCTATCAAAGGCATGCGCAGCCGTATACAAATGTTTCCTCTTTGCCTTGGCCTTTTTTGCGACGGCACTAGAAAACAATTTTTCAAGATTGGCCAATCTGGCACACACCTCAGATTGCGACTCCCCGCTAATGACCACATCACAAGCACGTGTCAGGCGAGGGGGAGACGGGGACGAGACCGGCGGAGCAGAACCAGACGCCTGAGATCCGGTCTGCCGTGTAATAGACCGCTGCGCACAGGGTACACATAGAAATACATCATCCCCCAAAAGGGATACTCCACACCCCAAACACAGCCTGGGTTGCCCTGAGGGTGGCACAAGCCCAGTATCCGGGGAAGCCTCCATAAGGTGATTTTTCAGTACTATATATAGTATATACAAATAAATGTGTACAATGCTCTTCTTATTTTTGGGAACTCAGACCATGCTAAATGTATAGGAGATAATAACAAATGACAGTGATGGCCATCAGGCCCCTCACCCGACCTTCGGTACCGCAGGTAACGATGCGCAGTGTGCAGTAGGAGGGAGGACGGGCTGGTGTGGTTCGCGCGTCGCGCACGGCCCCGCCCCTCCCCCGTCTCTCCCGGCCAGAAGCCGGGACATGAAAAGCCGCGCTCGCAGCACGGGGGCGGGCCGTAGGCGCGCGCGAGCGCCCGGCCTCGCCCGGAGGAGAAGAAGACCTCATGGGCTCACCTCCGCCATTGCGGGCAGCTCCCTTAGCGCGCCGGAGGCCGGCGCCGCGGGACCGCTGGCGCCATGAAAGTGAAAGTAAAGCACACACAGTAAAACATACACACGCACACACACATAAAAGACAGGAATCCATAAGGGACCCGCTCCCCCCCCCCCCTCTAAGGGTACCTGGGAGAGGGGGAATCCATGCTAGGGAAGGGCAAAGGGACGGGGCATCCCAAACCGGGATCACCAACCCGGATAGCCGCCTACCACTTGTTATGGGGTCTCACGGCTCCTAAGCACCAGGGGTGCCAACTACCTTTGCCCGAACCAGCAGCCTAGGCTGGGAGGCAGGGAATATTAAACAAGGGGATCCGGGCAGAAATAGAAGAAATAAGGCCGGGAGTCATCCCGGCTACCGGCAAGGAGGAGACATCATCTTCTGACTTGCTCGCCACTGCAGAGATGAAACACTGGGTAATGAGTGGGAGGTCCCAGGTATTTATGGGCCGGGTGGGTCTTACCCTTTTTTGATATCATCTCTGCAAGATCGCCATCTACAGGTCAGTATACCCAAGTGTAATTAATGTCTTGAAGCGGGGTGTGTGACATACTTAGAATATACCATTTTGTGAGTACTCACCTGTAAAATTGTTATTACGAGTATGTCACACACCCCACTTCCAAAGATCCATGACACTTGGGAACCCGGCCTGTAGAGGGGGATCTTGCAGAGATGACATGGAAAAAGGAGCCCCTCCTGGTCCATAAGTACTGGGTTTCTCCCACTATTCCTCAGTCTTTTAAAAAAGCAGTGAAGAACCAGGAAGATCAAATTATATTCAATAATTGAAAAATAGTTTGAAAATAATAATCACCATATAAAGGATCCCTTAGAACAAAAAAGGGCGGGGGAAGTGGGGTGTGTGACATACTCGTAATAACCATTTTACAGGTGAGTACTCACAAAATGGTATCATTCCTAGTATGTCACACACCTCACTTCCAAAGATCCATGACACTTGGGACATCCAATAGCAGTGTCTATAATGGGTGGGGATCCCCAAGGAATAATGCATAACTTAAACTACTGCAGCTTGCAGAATTTTGCGGCCAAAAGCAGCATCCGCTGAGGCCCGCACATCAACCTTGTAAAACTTAGAAAAAGTATGCACAGAAGACCAAGTCGCAGCCTTGCAAACTTGTTCAACAGAAGCCTGGTGCTGAAAAGCCCAGGAAGCTCCTATAGCACGAGTAGAATGAGCGGTGACACGAAAAGGGGGAACCTTCCCCTTAGCCATATAGGCCCCAATGATGGCCTGACGTATCCACTTACTAAGGGAAGATTTGGCAGGAGCAAAACCCTTCTTGGGCCCAGAAGGCACAACAAAAAAAGGCATCAGTCTTGCGGAAGGCCGAAGTAGTAACTAAATAATACTTAACACAACGAACTACATCCAAAGAATGTAAGACCCTTTCCTTGTCGTTACTAGGTTTAGGAAACAAGGAAGGAAGAACTATATCCTGATTTAGGTGGAAAGCAGACACCACCTTAGGAAGGAAATCCGGTTTAAAACGGAAAACAACCTTATCTTGATGCCTCTCAAAATAAGGGGCAGGAATAAACAAAGCCGCCAGTTTAGAAATTCGGCGGACAGAAGTAATAGCAACCAAAAAGGCAACCTTCTGAGTAAGAATAGGAAGAGGAATATCCTGCAAAGGCTCAAAGGGAGCAGCCTGCATAGCTGAAAGCACCAGGTTAAGGTCCCAAACAGGAAGCATAGGCTTTCTGGGAGGCCGCACATGCGCGACTCCTTGGAAAAAGGTCTTAACCAAAGGATGAAGAGCAAACGACCTTTGAAAGAAAATAGCCAAGGCAGAGACTTGCCCTTTCAAAGTACTAATCTGGAATCCCATATCCAAACCTTGTTGCAGATATTCCAGAATTCTAGGAATAGAAAAGCCTCTACAGGGCAAAGCCCTGGATTCACACCAATCAATATAGGACCTCCAAGTCCTGTAATAAATGACAGAGGAAGACTTCTTCCTAGCTCTAATAAGAGTCTGAATAACCGCATCAGAAAGACCTTCTTCTTTCAAGATGGAGACTTCAGCAGCCATGCCGTCAAAGCAAGCGTTTGTAAATTGGGGTAACAAAGTTGACCCTGAGTGATGAGATCTGGAAGAAGAGGCAGATGGAAACGATCCACTGCCAGCCTTATGACGTCTGCGTACCACAGACGTCTTGGCCACCTTGGCGCCACCAGAATTGCTGGCGCCTCCTCCAGTGCTAACTTGCGCACCACCTTGCTGATCATGGAGAATGGGGGAAACAGATATAGGAACCCCAGATCCTTCCAGGCCAGAGACATGGCATCCGCTGCCACTGCCAGAGGATCCTGGGATAGAGACACAAAAGCTGGCAGCTTGTGACTGTGGCGAGAAGCAAACAGGTCCAACCGTGGAGTCCCCCACTTGTGACAGAGGAACTAAAAGACCCTTGGATTGAGAGACCATTCTCCCTGGCGAGAACATCCCCTGCTCAGGGAGTCTGCCTCCACATTCTCTATCCCCGGAATGTAAACTGCTGATATGCAGGGAACATTGATCTCTGCCCACTGAAGGATCAGAGACACTTCCCGGAGGGCACCCCAACTGCGAGTCCCTCCCTGGTTATTGATGTATGCAACAGCTGTTCAGTTGTCTGACCGAATCTGAACTGGCAGACCCTGTAAGAAATGGGTCAGTCGAAGTAGAACAAGACGTATGGCCCGAAGCTCTAATACATTGATTGGAGAATGAGCCTCCTGGGGCCCCCACAATCCTTGGAACTGATGCTTCTTCCAGAAGCCCCCCCCCAGCCCACCAGGCTGGCATCCGTGGTAACCAGTTCCCAACGCGGAGTCAGAAATGACTTGCCCTTCTGGAGGTTGTGCGATATTAACCACTACTGAAGGGACTGCAAAACGTGGGGAGACAATAGACAAGTCTGATTTAATGATAGTGGGCACCTGTCCCACTTTGCCAAGAGGAAGAGCTGAAGCGTCCTTATGTGAAACAGGGCAAACGGGACTGCCTCGAATGCAGCTACCATCAATCCCACTAGTCTCATCCCTAGACGGATAGACTGACGAGGGTTGGACAAGAATAGACAAATCAAGTCCTGAATCAGAACCATTTTGGACTGAGGAAGAAAAACCTTGGCCTGAAATGTATCCAGAATCAGGCCCAGGAAGGGAATTTCCCTGGACGGACAGAGAGAGGATTTGGGGTAACTTATTACCCATCCGAACCTCTCTAGCGTAGAGACCAACGTCCTGGTGTCCAACTCTGATTGTTCGAGGGAGGAGGCCGCGATAAGAAGATCGTCCAGGCACAATGCGGATGCCCTGGACCCTGAATATAGCCATCACTCCTGCCAGCATCTTGGTAAAGACTCTTGGGGCCGAGGTAAGGCCGAATGGCAGGGCCACAAATTGATAATGCTGGTCTTCTATCGAGAACCTGAGAAATCTCTGGTGACCCGGAAAAATAGGAATGTGCAAATAAGCATACTTGATGTCTATGGATGTCATGAAGTCCCCCTGACGGAGAGCATCGATCGTTGATCGCAGAGACTCCATGAGGAATTTTCTGAAACTGATAAATTGATTGAGTCGCCTTAGGTCTAGGATAGGCCGAACAGAGCCGTCCTTTTTGGGTACCGTGAATAGGTTGGAGTAAAACCCCAAACCCCTTTCCGCTGGAGGCACTAGGCAAATGACAACCATGTTTAACAGATTCGCTACTGCTGCCCGCAGTCCCTGCGCAATTGCCGGATCTGATGGCATCCGGGACATGAAAAATCTGGGAGAAGGCCGGGACTCGAATTCCAGTTTGTAACCGGAAGAGACTACTTCCAGAACCCAAATGTCTGATACCTCCTGAACCCAGACCTGGAAGAAGAACCGCAGCCGTCCCCCCACCCTTAAGGGTGAGGGCGTCCCCTCATTGTTGAGCAGGTTTAGTGGCAGATTTGGTTTTGGACCCCCAATTCTGACTTGGACGGCCACGTCCCTTTCCTCTATTCCATGCATTCCCTCTAGGGGTTGAAAAGGCAGATCCTCTACCGGATCTAGACCCCCGAAAGGAAGGGTTAAAAGAGGCCACTCCACGAAAGGAACGACGTTGTTTCTTACGCTGAGGTAATTTACCTCCTTTAGTGACAGAATCCAATTTTTCTCCAAAGAGGCGCAATCCCACAAAAGAGAGCGCTGTAAGCGATTTCTTGGCTACAATATCAGCTGCCCACTGCCGCAACCATACTGACCGCCGGAAGGCGACTAACAAGGCAGAGATTCTGCTGCACATGAGCGGAGTATCATCTAAGGCAGAAAGTAAAAAAGATGCAAACATTTCACATCGCTTAAGAGGGGCGTACTCATCAGAGGCCGGATCAAGCCCTGAGTAATTCATTAGGTCTCTCACAACAGACCTAATAGCCACTGTCATGAGCGCTGAAGCACCAACAGGCAGCAAGGCCGAGCCCACACTGGAAAAAGCGTGGCACGCCATTTGATCAATACGCTTATCCTCTCCATCTTTAAGTGTAGTGGAGTCAGGGGAATGCAACACAGAAAAATTGGATAAATTAAGCACAGTTGCATCCACCACAGGTGGTGATGACCAACGCTTAACAGTATCAGCTGGGAAGGGATATTTCTTGTCCCAGCCCAAGGGAATGCCAGGAAGCCGCACAGGCTTCTCCCATTCTTTAAGAATAATTTCATCAGAATGCTTTTGATTTGGAAATTCTAAACGAGGTTTAGAGACTCCAAAGAATTCCCCTTTTTGAGGAGGGACTACTTCAGGAGGAATGATAACCAAAACCTCAAATAACTGAGCAAGAGCCTTTGGGGTATCCACAACACTAGCTTCACCCTGCTCAATCACAGTACCAACAAATTGCTGTTCATCAGAAACATCTGATTCCTCATATAATTCTCCTTCTTCTAACTGAGAAGGATCAGACCAATAAAGCATTTCACAATTATCCGACTCACTTACCGGAATAGCCTGAGTCAAATGTTTCCTTTTAGCTGAGGCCTTCTTGGCCACAGAGCTAGACATGAGTTTTTCAAGATGAGCCAATCTGGCACATAAATCAGAATGCGACTCACCACCCATGACAATATTACTGGGGGTACGGACAAGACATGGCGGAGTAGGAGATAAGGCAGAAGCCGCAGACGCCGAAGCCTGGGCCCCAGTTTGCTGCATAATAGTTAATTGAGCACAAGGGACGCAAAGAATTGCATTATCCCCAACAAGAGATGCCCCACATCCAAAACATTGCATCCACTGCATGCCCGTTGTCCTGAGATGCCTCCATATGGTGTTTCGTATTATACTATAATTGATTATAGTCGCCAAGTATATATGGGATTTACGCAATTGCTACCCGGGATGCCCCTTTAAATAGTCCCAAGTGGGAGGATATTAACACAAATGGACCCCCAAATAAGGCTTTAAGGGCTAAAGACCAGAAGAAACCCCTTTTAAAATAAAGAGTTTCCACCTACAAAGAAACAGTCACCAATGCACACAATACAATAAATGACAAAGCATGAAAAAACTGGCAGAAAACTCCCTTCAGCAAGCTGAGGGGTACTCACAGCACCTTTAAATATGGAACGCTTCACGAATTTGCGTGTCATCCTTGCGCAGGGGCCATGCTAATCTTCTCTGTATTGTTCCAATTTTAGTATATGTGCTGCCGAAGCAAGCACAATGAGGGAAGACCATAGGGAAGCAGCAGGAGCCAGGCAGACAAAGAGAGCACACCAGGGTGCTCTGGGAATGAAATGATGCTGTGTGCCTAAGCCCCGCCCACCCCCAGAATCACATGACCAAGAATGGAGGGAAATTCAAATCTGAACATAGCCAGACAAAGAGCTTTAAAAGGTAAGCAAAAAAGAATGCTGCCTAGACAGAAATAGGAAAATCTAAATAAAACATATCCTATTAAATAGTATAGTAAACATACATAATAATATATATGTAATAAAGATTTATTTTATATATCTTTTTTTTTTTTTTTATTTGTGTGCATGGTGACAAATAAGCCCAGATAACGCCCCCCCCCCCCTCCTTTTTACCCCAGCAGGGTAAAGGAGAACTAAAAGGGGAGAGGATAGAAATGCACCCATAAGTCACAAGGGGATTATAAAGGGACAGGGGCATCCCATGCCGGGAACACCAACCCAGAAACCGCCTACCCACATTTGGGTCTCACGGAGGAGTAAAACTCCTGTATACACCAGAAGGTGTATGTATCTACCTTTGCCTGAACCATACAGCCAGGGATGGGAGGCATACAATATAATCAAACAGGTTAAAAGAGTTTCAGACAGAAATAGAGAAAAAAAGGGGCCGGGAGCAAACCCGGCTACCTGCAGTGGGAGGAACCCAGTACTTATGGACCAGGAGGGGCTCCTTTTTCCATGTCATCTCTGCAAGATCGCCCTCTACAGGCCGGGTTCCCAAGTGTCATGGATCTTTGGAAGTGGGGTGTGTGACATACTAGGAATATCATAGCACCAGATGTATAACCTTGAAATCTGAGGCAGATTCATGTAAATGATGTATTTTCATGGGTCCCTGCTTTGGAATATTACTTATTCCTATGATCCTGGCTATGGCCAGCTATATTCTTCTATTTGCTTTTATTCAGAAAATGTCATGGATTCCTAGCAATGTAACAATGTTTTCTATACTTGGAGTTGGTTGTAAACAGTGTAAAAATGTTCATTAGGGTAGCATGTCGTACATTTTTTTGGGGTAGCAAATGCCCTTGAATGATTCCTGACTAGGATTTCCCGATTTGTTTACTTTGCAAATTGTTTTCACTTGTCTTCTCCTATACCCTGTTTCTAGGGTATACCCTACCTATGCCAACAGGCATCATAGGGAACGACATTTGGAGAATTTTAAAGATCAGAACTGGGATTTCCCCCACCCTCTTACTATGGGCTCCATGCAGCTTGGTGCAACCAGGCTCTCCCAGGTCGAAAAGACAAGATGTCGCACACAGGACATGTGTCTATATTGTGATAACCCAGGGCACCTTGCAAGAACCTGTCCGAATAACAAATCACCAGGGGAAAACTTCTGCGTCTAGACGAGGTTGAAGGAAATCTTCTTGCCGGTCAAGTATCTTTTCCCCATATTAATGAATTGCTGTTACCCACTATGATCTAGATATTTCTTTAATACCCTTGGAAAACCCCCTTCACGTCATGGTGGTTAATAATGAACCTATCCTGGGTGGGTTGGTCTACACTAAGACCTACCTTTGGTAAAATTAATTGTGTCCTCCTTTAATTCAGAGAGCCTAGAATTTCTAGTCCTAGATTTTCCTGATACCCCAGTAGTCTTGGGGTCTCCTGAGTTGAAGACTCACAATCCTATCATTAATTAGGAGACTGGGGGACTGATGAAGTGGAGCCAATTCTGTCTCGGTCACTGTTTTTATACAGCCCTTAAGACGACCAAAATCTCCCTAGATGAGTTACCACTGCCATATGCTAATTGAGCAGACATATTCTCCAAAAGGTAGGCTTACTCGCTTCCTCCACAAATGGCCTATGATTGTCCCATTAAGCTGCTACCAGGTACCATGCCCCCCCCCCCCCCCCCCCCAAGGGTAAGATTTATCATTTGCCCCGGCCCAAGGAGTTAGCAATGAAGGAGTAAATTTCAGAGAACTTAAAAAAGGGCTTCTTTTTTGTTGATTATGGCCATGGTCTGAAAAAAACCATGGTAAAAAAAACCCTTACCGAGGACCTCTTCAACCAGGTTATCAGTTCCCAGATTCTCATGAAGTTAGACCTGAGGGGGCCTATAATCTGATTCGTATATGCCAAAGGGATGAATGGAAAACAGCCTTTAATGTGAAAGGCGTATTCACAAAAACCCCTATCACTTTAAAGACACCAATAAATAATGTTTTAAAACCACATTTATTGATCCATTATACAAATTAAAAACAAAAAAAAAAAAAACATTAAAACATGACCAACAGTAGAGGGCAGTATACAATTGTTTATAATCACTAAGATAGTACATATGATAATATATAGTGAGCATATATATTACAATTATACAAGACAGAGGTGATTTCATATCCTATAAAGTGCAAAATTTCATACATGATAAAGTACAGTTCATTAAATCAGCTAAATGTCACAATGCAAAAATATCCTAACAATTACCGGTACATCCAAAAATAAAGTCACCAGAAACCCCCATCTGCAATCACAGCTTCTAAAGATGATACACTAATAACAATACAAAAGATTAGCAACATGTGTATTTCATCAGTGTCCCTACGCGACTCACAACTCCTGATGCTTCTCACCGGGAATGGTGAAAGACGGGCACTATGAATATTTAGTTATGTCCTTTGGTTTATGTAATGCCCCTGCAGTCTTTATTAAAGATTTCATAAATTATGTTTTTCGAGAGTTTCTGGGTCAATGTGTAAATCGATTTAGATGATTTTCTCATTTTCTCCAAGTCAGTGGTTGAACACCGACAACATGTTAAGGTGGTGTGGCAAAAACTGAGGGAAAACAGTCTTTTTGACAAACTGTCCAAGTGTGTGTTTGAGGTCACCAAAGTCCCTTTTCTGGGTTACCTGGTGTCCAATCAGGGTATGGATATGGATCCCTCCAAGGTGTCTGCTGTTCTGGTGTGGAAACAACCTAGACCCCTAAAAGCCTTGCAGAGATTCTTAGGTTTTGCCAATTTTTACAGGCATTTCATCTAAGGGATTCTCTTCTATAGTGGCTAACAGATCTAACCCAGAAAGATGTCTTTGTGGATGTTTGGCCCTGCGCTGAAGGCCTTCCACCTCAGCTCTCGGAGTGGGGGCTGTCCTCTCGCAATAATCTGACTCTCCTGAAAGATTACATCCTTGTGCTTACTTTCTTGTAAATCTTGTCCAGGTGAGCAGAATTACGATGTGGGAAGCCGTGAACTGTTAGGAATGAAACTGGCATTTTAAGAATGGAGGCATTGGTTGAAAGGTTCTTTGCACTGTGTATACCGACCATAAGAATATCTAGTAGATTGAATCTGCTGAGAGATTCAATTCACACTGGGCCTCTTTTTCTCCCGTTTCAATTTCATCATTACCTATAAACAAGGAGCAAAGAACATCAACATGAATGCCTTATCACGCAACTTTGGGGAATGTAAGGGTAGGTTCGAAGAGAAGGGACGCCTCTCCAGGCAAACCCCCAGTCGCCAATATGTTCTACAGCATTTACGGCTCGCAGTATTACAGGAGTTTCATGACGCTAAAACTTCGGGTCACCTGGGTAAGCAGAAAACCCTGGCCCTTGTGAAGTGCCATGCATGGTGGCCTACCATCCAACACAATGTCACCGCCTTTGTTGAAGCCTGTTCTGTGTGTGCCCATAGTAAGGGATCCCATACACCCCCAGCTGGGTTACTGGTACCCTTAGAGGTCCCTGATGGACTCATAGTTCATAGATACATGGATTTTATTGTAGTTTTGCAATGATCGCAGAAAAAAAATACTGGGGTCATTTGGGTGGTGTAAAATTTCGTTGCCCTGGTGAAACTCCCATCAGCTCCTGAACTCTGTCTGCGCCGCAGGAAAGCAGGCAAGGTATGAATTATAGCAAATCGATGAGGTGTCACCGGGATAGTTAAAACCCTGGGTTTTGGTCCACCTTAAGGTTATTTAGGTCCCTGTACAAGCACAATTATTTTCTTCCCCCTTATCCCCATTGGGAACAGTGTAAAATTAGACATTTCAAAATCTCCTATATGTAAATACTGTATGTATTCCAAACATAGTAGGGAAGGGAGTACCATGGCACAGGTTTTGTATGCAATCTGCTGTGGTCAGAGCCAGCTACAGGACCACCAACAGGTCCAAGGGAGAAAGTGGCTGTGAGACAACTTTTTTGGCATGGTCATGAAGGAATTGAACGAAAAGGATGGGCAAATTTTGAACCCTGCTACCGCTACTAACTGGCAGTGCAGGAAATGGAGGAGATGCACATGGGACAGGCACCAGGTGAGCTGCTTGCTGCCCTGTTATTGCTGCTCCCTGTTCTGGCCCTTTAATACATATGAGGAACATTAACATGAGGACCACAGATGATCGGCTTCATAAATTATTTTTATTATAACCAGATTTTCTTTCTATATTGTAAAATGTATTGGGTAATACGATTTGATCAGCTAACCATTCTCCGCACAATATCTTTTACACAATAAAGTAAAATCTAAGAACATGAACACCATTATTTGAAATGCAAAGAAAGCAACAACTATAGTAAAATGCTGTATGTTGACTATGTATGCCAGATAATGTAAAAGGCACATATGTAAAATTAAAACCATGTCCATGCTATAATTTCGCTAAACCAATCTGGTCCATGACAGCTGTATACACAGTACATAACCCGCTCCCATGCTGTGCCATTCATTTCCCTGAGATCATTCAAGGTCAAAGGAAAAAACAGACTAGAACAGTTCACTATATGCTATTTCCTTTTAATTAATGCAGTTATGTATACTGCCATAGACTACGCAATTTTGTATGCTGCCATAGACTACCTGCTTTACTGACATGTTTGCCAAACTAGCCATAGAGTGACACTGATGAAGGAATGTATTGCTTTGCTATTAATAAGATTGTTTTAAAGCGAGTTTAAAAGCTTTTGCGAGTCCTGGTTGTATTCTCAAGTGAGGTTGTATTATAAGTGAGGGGACTTTTAATTTATGGGAAAAAAGCATTATGTTACTGTGTTTTCTTTTTTTGATTATCTTGTATTGCAGGGTTTAGCCCT
The DNA here is from genome assembly GCA_027917425.1 of Gastrophryne carolinensis. Classification (NCBI taxonomy): domain Eukaryota; kingdom Metazoa; phylum Chordata; class Amphibia; order Anura; family Microhylidae; genus Gastrophryne; species Gastrophryne carolinensis. The sequence goes on along the minus strand of CM051238.1, from coordinate 179,116,987 downwards.
ACATTAAAATGCTTTGCATTTGATAGAGAGTTAATTGGGTGGAGTTGCTGCTGCCTAATTAAAAGCCGATTTATTTCACGTGTTTTCCAGACTAGCCATAGACTGACACTGGTGAATGGAAGTATTGCTTTACTTATTGCTTTGCTATAAATAAAAATGTTTTAACCTTAACCCCCAGCCTACCTTGAGATTTTGTCACCCTTTGTTACCAGACCATTTTGCACTTCACATGTTTAACTGTGATTTTTGAAGGGATTTCCCAGGAAAATTATATATTGTTTTTTTCAGCAGAGTCTGGGCTTTAACATGTCTTGTTTGTCATTGTTTTGGGTGAAATATGTGCAAAAAAATAAAAACAAACAATTTTTTACAATTTGTAGTGTTTTTTTGTAATAAAAAATGTCAATAAAATGTTATTGCGTGTGAAATCTCAATTTCTCCCGGTTACAGCAGTACCACATATGTATTTGTAGACACCCTTTCCTGCCCAGGAGACTCCCCCAAACAGAAACAGCGCTTTAGGAGATTTTCAGATAAAATACCACTATGCTATGCGCTATGCATACCTTGCAGTTTTTCAAGAAAAACAACCCTTTACATTTGAAATACCCTCCACAGACTATATATTCTCTGGAAGTACACATCCCAAACTTTTTAGGTGTACCAGGCTTGTTGACATGCAGTTTTCTAGAGGTAATCCCTCAATAAATTCTTTGGTTGCACAGGGTTTCCCTAAAAAAGAATAAAAAAGACAAATCAAAGCCACATTTTCCTAAAAAAACTATATGCAAACAAGAAAAATCTGAAAAAGCAAGGTCTCCCGAACAGAACAATACCCAATATGCATAGCTACTGTCAAGGGAAGAGTTGCCAAACACCCCAAAGTAAAGCATGTGCGTAACGGTAATTTTACTTGAAAATTTCAGCTCTGCAGACAAAGTGCCCCTTGAGCTTTTTCTACCAAAACAACCCTTTACATTTGGAATACCCCCCATAAACAATATATTCCCTGATAGTACACATGTTAAGCTTTCTAAGCATACCCACCTTGTTGTAGTGGACTCATCTTTCTGGAAGTAATTCTTAGGTTGAACAGGGTTTCACTAAAAAATGTATAAAAAAGCAGAATAAAAAACACCTTTTACTAAAATATCAATATACAAATAGGTAAAATCAAGCTAAATCTGAAAGCGCAAGGTCCCCCGAGCAGAACAATACCCAACATGCATAGGTAAGCTTTCTATTGTTTTTTTAATTATTTGTAAGTAAATAAGTAAAAAATAAAAAAAAAAAAAAAAAAAAAAATATATATATATATATATATATATATATATATATTTTTTTTTTTAATTGTCTCCTATATTTTAACTAAAACATTAATTTTATTAAAGAAAACCATATTGCATGTGAAAGCCCCATTTCTCCCGATTACAATGATACCACATATGTATCAGTAGCCCCCTCGTTCCTGCCCAGGAGATCCCCTAAACTGAAAAGAGCACTTTATAACATTTACAAATAAAATAAAACTACTACCCACACTATAAAGGGTTAAATAAAAAAAAATTGGCATGAGGTCCCCCTTCCCAGGGGATAAGGACCCAATTTTTTGGGGGAATTTTATAGGTTAAAAACCCTTAAAATTGTCCGAAAAAATGGCGTGAGGTCCCCCTACCCAGCATAATCAGCCCGGGCACTAGCATATGTATACACTTCAGGAGCAGCAGTTCCAGGGTGAATAACGCTTTGTTAAATGTGAGCATATTGCAACCTTGGAAGTTTGATATCTGGAGGCGCAAAATGCAACACTGAGGGAGATTGAAAATATGGAAAAGAGCATTCTGCTCTCTAAGTAGGCATTAAGTGGTGTAGAAACAGAGGGTGGAGTAATGGGACAGTAGCTGGGTAAATGTATATAGAGGGAGTAGAAAGGCCATACCTGTGTCTGTGCACCCTAAAATTGCCAAGTTAGCAAAGCAGATACTGCTCTCCCTAACAGCCGAGAGGACAGCCCAGCTAGTGAGGGGGCGGTTGGTCCTGCAGGTAGGACTAGAAAGTTAGTGTTAATAGGGGATTCTATTATCAGGTAGACTGATAGAATAATTTGTCACCTCAATAAATTACCGGGAGGGGCTAGGGAAGACCCAGCTTTCGTGGTCCACATGGGGACCAATGGCAGAATTAATTGGAGATGGAGGATCCTTAAAGTGGACCAACACCCAGGATTTTGACTATCCTGGGTTTTGGTCCACTTCGGTGGGGCACCCCGATCGGGGGTGCCCCGCTGTGTGAAACCCCGATCGGGGGTGCCCCGCTGTGTGAAACCCCCCAGAAAGCCCCAAAAACTCACCTCTCCCCGCTCCCACGTGACCGTTGCTGCCAATCCCCGCCGACGGACAAGCGGGAGGCAGCGATGGACAAGAGAGCACGCCCGCCGCCTCCCGCGCGTCACTCTTACAGGGCGCGCCAGCGCCGGCCGTTTGCGAATGGCCGGCGCGGGGTGCGCGTCCTGCTAGAGGGAAGCGTGGGAGGCGGAGGCGGGCGACCGCTGGATCGAGGATCAGGTAGGGATTTAGGGGTTTCTGGGGGGTTTCACACAGTGGGGCACCCCCGATCGGGGTGCCCCACAGTCAGGGGGCTGATCGGTCCGGGAATCTTATAGATTCCAGGGCCGATCACGGGAGGGTGTTGGTCCACTTTAAGAATACATTTAAGGAATTAGGCACCAAGTTGAAGAGAAGGACCTCCAAGGTTGAAGTCTCTGGAATACATGAATGACAGCAGGAGTTTAAAGAGTTAAACGCATGGCTCAAGTCCTGGAGCAGGGCAGAAGGTTTTGGGTTCCTAGAGCACCGGGCTGACTTTTCATTGGGGTCCAAACTGTATGTGCACGTAAATGGAAAAGGGGCTGCTGTGCTGGGTAAGAGGATACTAGTAGGGGTATTTAAACTAGAGATGAGGGGGCAGGGCAAGAAAGAAAGCAAAGGTTACTTAGGGAACAGCATATGACGGTGGGTGAAGAATTAGAAGGAGGTGCACTGCTATGATGGATAAGGAGATCCATGTATTGCAAACCAGCAGTGAAACATTAGGCGGCTGCATTACTGCAGAAGCTAATACTAAATCTCAACATGTCAAACTAAATAGAAACTTAAAGTGTATGTTCACAAATACCATAAGTCTGGCAAGTAAAGTGAGGGAGCTTGAGGCTCTAGTACTGGAAGAAAATATTGATGTTATTGGTGTGGCTGAGACATGGCTGGATTCCACACATGACTGGACTGTCAGACTTCAAGGTTTTGCTCTCTTTCAGAAAGAGCAAATAGGAAAGGGGGGAAGCATGTCTCTATGTAAAGCAAAAATTCAAAGCATATATTAATGAGGGGATACTAGCAGAAGGTGGTGAGGATGTAGAATCCTTGTGGGCAGAACTGTGGGTCGATGTAAACAATATTAAAATACAATTTGGTGTAATCTGTAGACCCCCAAATATAAGGAAATAGAGGGTCAGCTGCATAAACAGACTGAGCGTCACAGGCTGCTCCAGTGGTGGCGATGGTGTAACAAATAGTGGTCACAATAAGTGGCTAAAACAAAACCAGAGATGCAGAGATGACATGGAAAAAGGAGCCCCTCCTGGTCCATAAGTACTGGGTTCCTCCCACTATTCCTCAGTCTTTTTAAAAAGCAGTGAAGAACCAGGAAGAGCAAATGATATTCAATAATTGAAAAATAGTTTGAAAATAATAATCACCATATAAAGGATCCCTTAGAACAAAAAAGGGCGGGGGAAGTGGGGTGTGTGACATACTCGTAATAACCATTTTACAGGTGAGTACTCACAAAATGGTATTATTCCTAGTATGTCACACACCCCCACTTCCAAATAGTCATGACACTTTAGACATCCAATAGCAGTGTCTATAATGGGTGGGGATCCCCAAAGAATAATGCATAACTTAAATTACTGCAGCTTGCAGAATTTTGCGGCCAAAAGCAGCATTCGCTGAGGCCCGCACATCAACCTTGTAAAACTTAGAAAAAGCATGCACAGAAGACCAAGTCGCAGCCTTGCAAACTTGTTCAACAGAAGCCTGGTGCTGAAAAGCCCAGGAAGCTCCAATAGCACGAGTAGAATGAGCGGTGACACGAAAAGGGGGAACCTTCCCCTTAGCCATATAGGCCCCAATGATGGCCTGACGTATCCACTTACTAAGGGGAGATTTGACAGGAGCAAAACCCTTCTTGGGCCCAGAAGGCACAACAAAAAAGGCATCCGTCTTGCGGAAGGCCGAAGTAGTAACTAAATAATACTTAACACAACGAACTACATCCAAAGAATGTAAGACCCTTTCCTTGTCATTACTAGGTTTAGGACACAAGGAAGGAAGAACTATATCCTGATTTAGGTGGAAAGCAGACACCACCCTAGGAAGGAAATCCGGTTTAAAACGGAAAACAACCTTATCTTGATGCCTCTCAAAATAAGGGGCTAGAATAGACAAAGCCGCCAGTTCAGAAACTCAGCGGACAGAAGTAATAGCAACCAAAAAGGCAACCTTCTGAGTAAGAATAGGAAGAGGAATATCCTGCAAAGGCTCAAAGGGAGCAGCCTGCATAGCTGAAAGCACCAGGTTAATGTCCCAAACAGGAAGCATAGGCTTTCTGGGAGGCCGCACATGCGCGACTCTTTGGAAAAAGGTCTTAACCAAAGGATGAAGAGCAAACGACCTTTGAAAGAAAACAGCCAAGGCAGAGACTTGCCCTTTCAAAGTACTAATCTGGAATCCCATATCCAGACCTCGTTGCAGATATTCCAGAATTCTAGGAATAGAAAATACTCCACAGGGCAAAGCCCTGGATTCACACCAATCAATATAGGACCTCCAAGTCCTGTAATAAATGACAGAGGAAGATTTCTTCCTAGCTCTAATAAGAGTCTGAATAACCGCATCAGAAAGACCTTCTTCTTTCAAGATGGAGACTTCAGCAGCCATGTAGTCAAAGCCAGCGTTTGTAAATTGCGGTAACAAAGTTGACCCTGAGTGATGAGATCTGGAAGAAGAGGCAGATGGAAACGATCCACTGCCAGCCTTACGACGTCTGCGTACCACAGACGTCTTGGCCACCTTGGCGCCACCAGAATTGCTGGCGCCTCCTCCAGTGCTAACTTGCGCACCACCTTGCTGATCATGGAGAATGGGGGAAACAGATATAGGAACCCCAGATCCTTCCAGGCCAGAGACATGGCATCCGCTGCCACTGCCAGAGGATCCTGGGATAGAGACACAAAAGCTGGCAGCTTGTGACTGTGGCGAGAAGCAAACAGGTCCAACCGTGGAGTCCCCCACTTGTGACAGAGGAACTGAAAGACCCTTGGATTGAGAGACCATTCTCCCTGGCGAGAACATCCCCTGCTCAGGGAGTCTGCCTCCACATTCTCTATCCCCGGAATGTAAACTGCTGATATGCAGGGAACATTGATCTCGGCCCACTGAAGGATCAGAGACACTTCCCGGAGGGCACCCCAACTGCGAGTCCCTCCCTGGTGATTGATGTATGCAACAGCTGCTCAGTTGTCTGACCGAATCTAAACTGGCAGACCCTGTAAGAAATGGGTCAGTCGAAGTAGAACAAGACGTATGGCCTGAAGCTCTAATACATTGATTGGAGAATGAGCCTCCTGAGGCCCCCACAATCCTTGGAACTGATGCTTCTTCCAGAAGCCCCCCCAGCCTACCAGGCTGGTATCCGTGGTAACCAGTTCCCAACGCGGAGTCAGAAATGACTTGCCCTTCTGGAGGTTGTGCGATATTAACCACACTGAAGGGACTGCAAAACGTGGGGAGACAATAGACAAGTCTGATTTAATGATAGTGGGCACCTGTCCCACTTGCCAAGAGGAAGAGCTGAAGCGTCCTTATGTGAAACTGGGCAAACGGGACTGCCTCGAATGCAGCTACCATCAATCCCACTAGTCTCATCCCTAGACAAATAGACTGACGAGGGTTGGACAAGAATAGACGAATCAAGTCCTGAATCAGAACCATTCCAGAATCAGGCCCAGAAAGGGAATTTCCCTGGACGGACAGAGAGAGGATTTGGGGTAACTTATTACCCATCCGAACCTCTCTAACGTAGAGACCACCATCCTGGTGTCCAACTCTGATTGTTCGAGGGAGGAGGCCGCGATAAGAAGATCGTCCAGAAAAGGCACAATGCGGATGCCCTGGACCCTGAATATAGCCATCACTCCTGCCAGCATCTTGGTAAAGACTCTTGGGGCCGAGGTAAGGCCAAATGGCAGGGCCACAAATTGATAATGCTGGTCTTCTATCGAGAACCTGAGAAATCTCTGGTGACCCGGAAAATAGGAATGTGCAAATAAGCATCCTTGATGTCTATGGATGTCATGAAGTCCCCCTGACGGAGAGCATCGATCGTTGATCGCAGAGACTCCATGCGGATTCTTCTGAAACAGATAAATTGATTGAGTCTCCTTAGGTCTAGGATAGGCCAAACAGAGCCGTCCTTCTTGGGTACCGTGAATAGGTTGGAGTAAAACCCCAAACCCCTTTCCACCAGAGGCACTAGGCAGATGACAGCCATGTTTAACAGATTCGCTGCTGCCCGCAGTCCCTGCGCAAATGCCGGATCTGACAGCATCCGAGACATTAAAAATTTGGGAGCAGGCCGGGGCTCGAATTCCAGTTTGTAACCGGAAGAAACTCCAAATAGGCGCAATCCCACAAACGGAAGCGCTGTAAGCGATTTCTTGGCTACAACATCCGCTGCCCACTGCCGCAACCATACTGACCGCCGAATGGCGATTAACAAGGCAGAGGTTCTGCTGCACATGAGCAGAGTATCATCTAAAGCAGAAAGTACAAAAGATGCAAACATCTCACAACGCTTAAGAGCGGCGTACTCATCAGAGGCCGGATCAAGCCCTGAGTTATTCATTAGGTCTCTCACAACAGACCTAATAGCCACCGACATAAGCGCCGAAGCGCCAACAGGCCGCAAGGCCGAGCCTACACTGGAAAAAACGTGGCACGCCATTTGATCAATACGTTTGTCCTCTCCATCCTTGAGTGTAGTGGAGTCAGGAAGTACAGGGGCATCCACCTCAGGAGGTGATGACCAACGTTTAACCGTATCAGCTGGAATGGGATATTTTTTGTCCCAGCCCAAGGGAATGCCATGAAGCCGTGCAGGCTTCTCCCATTCTTGCTCCAAAGAATTCCCCTCTCTTGAGAGGGACTACTTCAGGAGGAATAATAACAAAAACCTCAAATAACTGGGCAAGAGCTTTTGGGGTAACCACAACACTCTCTTCACCCTGCTCACTTTCAGTACCAACAAATTGCTGTTCGTCAGAAACATCTGAAGCCTCATATAATTCCCCTTCTTCTAACTGAGAAGGGTCAGACCAATCAAGCAATTCGCAATTGTCCCACTCACTTGCCAAGACGGCATGAGTCAAATGCTTTCTTTTAGCTGAGGCCTTCTTAGCCACAGAGGTAGACATAAATCCTTCAAGATGAGCTAATCTGGCACATAAATCAGAATGCGACTCACCACCCATGACAATATCACTGGGGGTACGGACAAGACACGGCGGAGTAGGAGAAGAGGCAGTAGCCGCATACCCTGAAGCCTGGGTGCCAGTTTGCTGCATAATGGTTAATTGTGCACAAGGGACGCAAGAACTGCGTTATCCCAAACAAGGGATGCCCCACATCCAAAACATTGCAGAGTCTGTGCCAAGGGAATTGCAAGCCCATTAACCTGAAATGCCTCCTTATGATGCGCTAGTATTATACTTATAATTGATTATAGTCGCCAAGTATATCTGGGTTTTACGCAATTGCTACCTGGGGTGACCCTTCAAGTCCCAAGTGGGAGGTTGTTTTTTTTTTTTTTTCAAAAACATTTTTTTTTTAGTTTGGCCTTTCTGGCCACAGAGCTAGAAATAACTTTCTGAATATTAGCCATCTGGCACACATCAGATTGCGACTCCCCAACTGTGACAACATCATCTGGGGTACGGATAAGGCGGGGTGGGGTAGGAGAAAAGGCCAGGGCCACAGACCCAGAGGCCTGGGCACCCAACTGCTGCGTTATGGCCTGCTGAGCACAAGGTATGCAAACAAGTACATTACCCCCCACAAGGGATACCCCACAATCCACACACTGCCGGGACTGCCCCGAGGGGAGCCTAAGCCAGGTATCCTGGGAAGCCTCCATATGGTGTTCTTTAAGGTAGTCGCAATGACCAGAGGGAATTACGCTGTTAAAGCTACCCAGGATGCCCCTTCAAGTCCCAAGTGGGAGGATTTTTTTTTTTTTAAATCCTTTAGGACTATTTAAGGGCAGACTAGATGGAGCATAAGGTCTCCTTCTGCCATCAACCTTCTATGTTTCTATGTTGTTGGTCTTTAACACATAGAGCCACCTTAAAGTGGAACACAAAACCTGAACATAAGGGCAGGAGGACATAAGCCAAACATACACATCACTCAAAACCAATACATATATCTGTGTATCTATAAGACAGATTTTCTTCAGTAGTCAAAACCCAGCATATCCAGAGTCAAGGCTCCAAAGAAGGCTGGACAACAGGCCAGCTGCTCCAGTCACAAGTAATGGCTTTAGCAGCAGTTAGGCTTGCACACAAGCGTAGGTGAGGCAGCTCAGCACAGGGGAGTGTTTACAAAGAAACTCCAGCATGTGCAATCAAAGTGTTGTCTCTCTAGACAGAGCTGGAGCTAGCTACTGAAAAATAACATTGAGTGAATAACCAGCTGAAAATCAACAATGGCCGAATTTGAAGATTACACCATCTATTTTAAAAGCAAAGACTTGCCACAAGCTGAGCTTCCTGTGATACTTGTGCTGTTGAACAGTGCTAAAACACACACAGACACACACCCACACAATTTTCCCATGTGATTTTTTAGCTTTATTATTGTGAAATATTATCATTTGTGAATGGCCGGCGCGGGCGCGCTCCCTGTTAGAGGGAAGCGCGAGATGCGGCCGCCAGCATGCTCGGAGCCGCTGTGGTTGTACGTCGCTTGGACGCGCATACCACAGCGGCTCCGAGCGCGCTTATTGGACGAGCGGCCGCGCATACGCCATAGGAGAGGGGTGAGGTGAGTTTTTACCAGCGATTGGGGGGGTTTCACATAGCGGGGCACCCCCGATCGGGGAAGTGCCCCAGGGAAGTGGACCAAGACCCAGGATAGTCAAAATCCTGGGTGTTGGTTCACTTTAAAAAGGCGAGGTCGGGGGGGCGTGGCCGCGGCATGGCAGTGTGAGGACACCAGTACCGAGGGCTCCTGATCATCCCCTGCCTTCTTGCATTATCCCGGCAGTGAATCACCTCATTCAACCCCCCATAGTAATGGGGAAACGTGGAGGGACAAAGAGGAGCACCCGAATGGAGCACAGCCAGGGCATCACCCGCTATCTGAGACCGGAGGATCCGGAGGGCTCGCGCCGGACCAAAATGCCGCTGGAGCACAGAGAGCACGAGGGGAGAGAGGAGCAGCGGTCGGCTGCACAGCCTGTCACGGCGCCGCCGAAGGAGGAAGAGCGGGGACGAGCAGAGGAGGGAGCCGGCCCCCTCCCACGTCAACAGCAACGGAGCTGCCATGAGCCGGCAGAGAGCGGGGGCGAGGACATCGCCGCCCGCACTAAGATGGCAGCCGCCCGGGACCGGGGATGCCGGGAGACACTGGAGGCGGAGGAGCCGCGGGACGGGCCGCCTGGAGAGGTACGGCGGGGGGCAGGCGGGGGCTCACCGGGTGACACGTGGGCCCATGTGGACTGGGGGGGCCCGGAACACAGCCCTGGGATGTGGCGGGGAGCCGCCGCCGGTCCCTCCAGCCACGTGGCAATCACCCTGTCGCCTCCCTGCAGCCTGACAGACTCTCCCCACGAACGCCCCTTCTGCCCACAATCACATGCAGACGTGGGGGGGGGGAGCTGCGGAGTACAGTACAGAGCCCTGGAGCAACAGGCCCCTACCCACCAGCTAAGGGGCAGGTGGCGGGCACCCCTGGACCCCTTCTGCGCCAACCGTCCCCTTCACCAGCCCGGAGGAAATGGGGCAGAGACCCGGTGGACACAATTAATGACCAGGAGCCGGAGGCCTGGTATGTGCGGACTGAAGGGGGTGGGGTCCAGCGGGGGGAGCCCCCATTTTCCCCTGTTATGGGGGTTCAGCGGATACCATCGCCCGACGGGCAATTCACCTTCCCGGCTCTGCTCCAGCCCAGAGAGGAGGGATGCGACGAGAGTTCCTGGAGCTCAAAGGAGAGAAGCCCACAATCTTCACGCGGGTCACCCAGCTCCCTACTCCATGCAGAACCCAGATCTTACCCAGCGAGGTCGCGAGGCAGAGAATCTACTCACCAAGCTATGGTTCATGCCCCACAGCAGATCCCAGATCCTGATCTGCGTTCGCTCCTCCTCTCGCTCCCCACTAAAGCAGATATGGAGGCAATCCCTACTAAGGCAGATCTAGAAGCCATGATCTCCAGAATAGAGAAAACCTTCCGGAAAGACCTGGAAACCGTGCAACACACCGTGGCAGCGGTGGAGGACAGAGTGTCCGCTTTGGAGAATGCAGGTACCTCGACGGAGGAACGCCTTACCCGCCTGGAGCAGACGAGTGAATCGCAAGCAGCCCAGATCTCCAACTTAAAGCTACACTACGACGATTTGGAGAATAGGAATAGGCGGAACAACTTACGACTCCGGGGGAACCCTGAAACGGTTCACAGACCTGGACTCGGTCGCCACCTCGGTTTTCAACGAGCTCCTGGGGAACCCTCCGGGCACCGTAATAAAGATGGACAGAATACACAGAGTGGCGGGCCGGCCACCGGGCATTCCTGATGGCCCTCGAGACGTCCTGTGCAGATTACACCACTTCAAGATAAAGGAAGAAATCCTCAAAAAAGCATGGGAGGCGAGGCAAATCGTATATGACTCCACGCACATAACCATCCTCCCGGACCTGGCTCGCTCCACGCTCTGGATGAGAAGACAACTGAAACCAATTCTTCAGAGGATAAAGGATAGTGGCGCAGTGTACAGATGGGGCTACCCCTTTCACCTCATTGTCAGAAAAAATGGAGGCTCTGCGGACACCAGAAGACCTGGACAGTCTTTTTGCGTTCCTCGACGCCGCCCCTCTTGAAGTCCCGAATTGGCTTGACTTTCCCACGTTTCGGCCCTTGCCGCAGAGGATTCGGCAGCGGGGGGCCCTGATCGGTCGTGGAGCTCCCCCCCGATGGCCGAATAATACTCAGGACTACCTAGACGCGTCGCAGTGGACTTGACTCTCTCGGCCGGGCCTTCCTCCCTCTCCGGGGCGGGCCTATTGGCGGACTCTTACTTCCTCCCCGCTGCGGCCCTCTGCCGGTCCCTTGGTCGGGTCTGAACGGAGAATTCGGAGGCTGATGACTGCATGCTTTGGGGGCCGTGGGTCTCCCCCCCCCGTTCGGGCCCCCCCCGCCCTCGTGCCCGTGTGGCGTCATATTGGTGCTTGACTGGGTGCCTTCGGTGTTGGCTGAGCCTTTGCTCGCCGGGGGGGGGGTGGCGGGGCCGGACCCGTGATGTCTCCCCTGGGCGCGGTGTGGTGGCCTATCCTCGTCGGCCGGGCTTCCGTCCCTATGGGAGGTGGACCTCCGATGGGCCTTCTTTCTGTCGGGGCCTCTGTCGTGCCTGGGGCCGGGGGGGATCGGAGCTCCCGGCCCTGGGGTTGGCGGGGGACGTCTCGGGGATAATGGATGCGTTTTGATGTGTGTCCTCGGCTCTCCCCCCCCCCCTTCCTGGATGCCTTCGGGTGTCGGCTGGGCTTTTGCCCGCCGGAGGGGGGGGGGGGGCGGCGGGGGGCGGGCTGGACTCATGGTGCCTCCCCTGGACGCGGGGGGCATCTCGGGGATAATGGGTGCATTTTGATGTGTGCCCCTGGCTCCCCCCCCGGCCTCTCTCGCTCCGGGTGATGGGTCGCAGCCGTCCCGTTGGTGCCCGGTGTGGGGGTTTCGGGCAGCGGGGGCTGGGGGGAGCGGAGCGGCGGGATGGGTGCCCGGGTCGGGGAGCGTCACTGCATATGTGTTTCCTCTGTTGTTCTTTTGACAAGAGCCATGGGCTCATCAACCTGGCATGGAGTGTTACTACAGTATTTGAAAAAGGCTCCGGTTCTGTTTGTTGGATTGTTTGCTGATCACTGTTCTTTTAAACCAAGTTCTGGACCGTCCCTCGCAGGAGGGGCTGAGCTGGGCTGGGGAGGCGGGAGCCCTCCGCAGCCTTGCAGCGCCACAGTTTTTCTTCCCCACATAGGCCTGCGCGCCTAGGCTAACTTGGCCTTGGGCGGGCGCTTTTCTCTTATTCTTTACTTCCTTTTCCCCTCTCTCCTCCTAACCTCTCCCTTTCAACCACTCTTCCCTCCTCTCCACAAACTCCCCCCCCCCGCTTAATCCTCTCCCCCGGTAACTCAACCTCCCTCCGGTCTTAGTCGACCGGTCTGCTCTATTACCCCTCCCCTGGCCAGGCGGGCACACCCGTGCTGCCCGTGAGGGCGCCTTGGTCCCGTATCTGCAGCAGTAGCGGCTCCGGGCACTTACCGAAGGGGCCGCCGCGGGTCGTCCGGATAGAGTGTGGGTGACGCGATGGACCTCAGGATCGTAAAAAATACACACATATATAACAATTGGTTAAGTGTAGGCCTGGCAAATAGGCTGAAGACAAAATTGCTGAGCAGACATTAATTTATTGTACCAATTTCAGCACACACATGGGAAAAGTTCACACTATTAAAAAATATACAAAAGGTGCTTTAAAATCACGGGGGCCCACCGCGCACACTCACACATTACCACGCACACTGGTGTCCCACCCCGCTAGCAGCGCTGCTGAACTCTGCCTAAGGGAAACGGCCAGCTACACTACTCTGGGCTTGCAGACAAGCAAGATTGTCCACATGAGATAGTGGCAGGCCTCCTCACAAAAGAATAGACTCCATTGCTGTCCAGCTGAATTATATTCGACATCTATGAGTGTCATCACGTGAGTCTCTCACTTTACAGCTTCCAAGACTTTCATAGAGAACAAGTGCGACAGTCACACAGCGTGGCAATATATTTAGTAACTTGTATAAACAGTCCGTCTTGTGCCGGCATCACACTATGTAATCAGACCACTGCGCTCTAATAAGAACAGTCATATTAACGGAACGCCTCGCCGAGGCTAGTACTTAGCTGCTGCTGCATGCGGTTCTTCCTTGCAGAGCGCTGGCGCCATAACGTTGGTGTTGCGCAACACTTCCCAGTTGGAGGGGCTTAGTGCAGAGGCAGAGCTGAATGCGGGGTGGTCAGCACGTGGCCAGGGCCAACCGTCCGCCGACGCGCGTTTCGCTCCGCCCACCGGAGCTTCGTCAGGGTGGTGGGCGGCCCTCCATACCTCCATTATAAGCGTACGTTCCCTCCCACACATTGAGAGTAGCGAATCCATGGATGTGATAGACAGCAGCGTCACTCAGCCTTCTCCGGAATGGGCGTGACTAACTGATCAGTCACCAGGTTCCCGCGGTGACACATTCCCCGTCATTAGCATAAGCAGCCGGTCAATCACCTAGGCTTCCTGTGGTGACGCATTCCGCGTCATCCCCACAATACTACACGCCTGGCTGTCACACTTGTAGACGCTGTCACAACTAAGGAGGCACGCATTCATCCCATCACTTATGGAGCACGCCGTGGGACTTCTTGTTCCTTCTTCCATGGAATACATCACAGGGGGCTAATGGAGATATGGGTATAAGTGTGTTACAGGGACCTCCAACACACATACTGAATAAATCTCTTACCACATTCTAATAATAGAGGTAGGCATTAAATAATCCATGTCATCAAATCAAACTGCATGTTTGGGGTAGGGGTAGGGGTACAGCCAAATCGGTGATATTTCTTATATAGGGCCCATAAATCTGCAGAAATACAGAGTCTCAATCACCATTCATGGCCAGCACTCCCGGCCACCGCAGCACACACCTTTTTCATACTGACAGTGAGTCGAGACAGTGAGTCAACACACGGTACTTTTTAAGCCTTATCCTACCATGAACATCTCATATGCATTGCATGTATGCTTATCAAATATACTTCCCAAAGAGGTAGGTATATACCTAGTAGTAGCAGGAAACTACCATATGTCACTACATCTAGTGCATTGTTGTGCTCATACACCCCACAATTGCAAAGGGCTTTCCCCCGTCCACATATCAAGGCCTACGGCACATCTCAAGTAATTCTACTATCCGGAGGCGCCTATATAGCTAGGGGATAATGACCCCGACGCCAACTGTGTCGTTACCTACTGGATGATAAGGACCTAAATCATTCCATACCTATTCAGAAACAACTAATATGAATACCTACCCACTTAACAGCCTACTATTTACATATTTACATATCACTTGACCTTATTACCCACTTCACCCCTAAGGGGCATATACAGGTAAGTAGAGTACACCCCATGGAGAGAAACATATATATCATATATCATGTAGAATGTAGTCCTACAGGAACGCTCCTAGACCAGAGTCAGTATTTAACCCATCCGGGGTCATCGTTCCTAACTCAAAAATCAGCCTCGCTTCCTGCTGCATCAGCCGTTGGTCCAAAAAGCCCCGTCTTCCACCCTTCTTCAATGCAAAGATACCACAAGCCCTAAGACCTTTCGGGTTCCCCTGATGGAAAGCTTTAAAGTGGTCTGATACAGGACTTTTTTCACTTCCCGTTATGTCCCGCACATGTTCACCAACCCGTGTGCGCAAAGCGCGCTTGGTTTTTCCAATATATTTTCTATTGCACGGGCAGGTGAGCATATACACAACATGAGTGGTCCCACAGTTTATAAAGCCCCTTATTTTTCTCGCTGGATCTCCTCTTGTTCCAACATACATGTCAGTCTTTTCTATAAAGGGGCAAATTTTACACCGTCCACATTTAAAGGAGCCTTCCAACTTCTGCGACCCTGATGTCCCTGTAGTTCTGACTAGATCACTGTGAACCAGTCTGTCTTTCATATTCATCGCCCGCCGAGCTGTAAGTAAAGGGCGTGGGCCTATACATTTTGCTAGTTTTGGATCCAATTGTAGAATGTGCCAATGGGACTGTAAGATGGCCCTGAATCTCTCCCAATGTGTACCAAAGTTTGTGATTAGTCTTACTGGCTGATCCCCTACCCGTTTTCTTGACTCCTTCTTCAAGCTATCATTTCTCAGAAGGTCACTCCGATCAACAACGAGTGCCTTCTTAAAACAAGTGCGGATCAGTCTGTGAGGATACCCCCGCTCCCTAAAGCGACCCGAAAGGTCCCTCGCCTCCCGCACATACTCACGTTCTGAACTGCAATTCCTTCGTATCCGTAGGAATTGTCCGTACGGTATTCCGCGCAGAAGTGGGGGGGGTGTTACCTGCCGTAGGTTTTCTATACGTGGATGTGGACAATCTAGGCCCATCCCTCCTAATAAGCAAATCCAGAAATTCAATACATTCATAGCCAAGTTTGAAGGTGAGACGTATATTTCGAGTATTCTGATTCAGCTGGTCCACAAAAGTCTCAAAATCACCGGGGGTCCCCCTCCACACCACCAGGACATCGTCTATATAGCGCAGCCAGAGGGCGACCCGCGCCCCAAAGTCTGCCCGCCCAAACACCTCGAGGCTCTCCCACCGCCCCAGGTGCAGGCAGGCGTACGATGGGGCACAGGCCGCCCCCATGGCTGTACCGCGTATCTGATGATAGAAACTGCCATCAAATCTGAAAAAATTGTTCGTAAGCACAAAATGCAACAGGTCAATCACCAGTTCATTGTGTGCTGCGTCACAAGGGCCCAGGTCATCCAGGAACTGTGCTACCGCCTCCAGGCCCACCGTGTGGGGAATGGACGTGTACAGGCCCTCCACATCGATGCTTGCCAGGAGCCACTCCCCTTCCAACTCAAACGAGAGTAGCTTCCGCAAGACATCGCTGCTGTCTAGGACGAAAGATGGCAAGATTCGTACCAAGGGTTTGAGATTCTCATCTACAAACCTAGACACGCATTCAAGGGGGCCTCCATTCCCCGACACGATGGGCCTGCCTGGTGGCGCGGAGGGGGACTTGTGGACCTTCGGGATGGTATAGAGTACCGGGATATTATACTCACTCACTGAAAGGTACTTAAACACATTGGGAGTTAAGAGTTTTTCTTCCAGGGCCCAGTCTAACTTATCATTGAGTCTAGCAACCACACTTGGAAAAGGGTTAGTCTCTACTTTTCTATATGTACTTTCATCTCCCAGCTGTCTCCCAATTTCTTTCACATAATAATCTTGATTTAACAAGACCACGTTGCCGCCTTTATCGCTAGGACGTATAACAATATCAGGGGCACTTTCCAAGTCTCTCAAGGCTTTATTTTCTGCCGGTGTTAGATTCATATTGGCAGTTGATACACCTTGTCTCCAATTCACTTGCTTTAAATCATGTTGAACTGCTTGCAGAAATACCGAGATATTTCGATTCAGAGACAAAGAGGGAAAATTCTTTGATCTAGGGCGACATTTGTCTAAGTTGGGTAGAAGGTCCGGAATTTCATCAGCCATTTGAATAGGAACCCCTTCATCATGAGTGTTTTCTGATGCATTCACATCTGGCACCAAATCACCACTCATCCCGGGCTGAGTATCCCCTGTAGCTCCTAATACAGAGCCACTTCCCACTGGCCTATCTCCTGAGTACAAACTTTTAAACAACACTTTTCGCAAGAAAAGGGCTGTGTCCTTGTAAAGGGTGAATTCATCCCCATTCGCCACTGGGGAGAAAGAGAGGCCCCTAGATAACACTGATATATGATGTTCATTAAGGGGAAAGTTAGATAAATTTATAACGTTCCGGGACCCAGTTTCAGGTATAGTCCCTCCCATTACTGGGGCCATCTCTTTCCAGTCTTTCTGATCCCTCTCAGAGATTTTACTCTTGTGGCGACGCTGTCTCCTCCTACGTCGTCTCCCTTTCCGTGTGGGTCTAAAAAAGACACTGACCGCCGAGATTTTTGAGACTGTCGTGGGGGGCTATCGTCAGAAACCTCCGTTTCACACCCCGACAGATCACTGGAGATTTCCTTCCAATTTCTCTGTCTCCCCCCTACACGATTTCTAGGTTTTATCTCCAAGAAGATCTTTCCTGACTCAAAATCAGCTGTGTCTCTCCAAAATTTCTTTTGTTTTATCTCCTTCACCGCCTTTTGCACCCGTTCCACCTCATTCCTCACCAGGTCATTCAGCTTTTGGAAATCAGGGACATCTCCCAGGGTATCTAAATGGGAACAGCTAACTTTGATGTTCTCATCCAGTTCCTCCAGTTGTAATTTCTCCTCTTCAATTATTAAATTCATTACCCTAACGCCATGTGCAATACATTCTCTTTGCCATTTTTCCATAAATCTTTCGGTACGTAAATGCTCTGCTGGCACTATTCGTTCCCGAAGGCCTCTAGGGATAACTTTTTGTTGTACATAATTTTCTAAAGTGCAAATATCCCAATATCGTTTCAACTGCTTAACCACCAACGATTTATGCTTTTTAAATAAAGTTCTGATCTCTCCTCCTTGGTTTGATGGTGGCCCCCCCTCCCCCATTAAATCAAAGGCTGCCTGGATATTCGACAAACAGGACTTATCTAATTTAAATGCCATACCTACTTTTACAAATATTTAATGGTGAGTATCCAAATTTACACAAACCAGAGAACAAATCCCTACTGCATACTCGAGGTGTGCAACTGGTTACCAAATTATGCCTAGACCTAGGCTAACAACTGCTCAAAAAGACCCAACTCTCAATCAACTGCCGTGGAGGCAATACATCTCCCTGTCAATACATCACAAAATTCACTAAAATGGCTGGAGAGAGTTGGAATAATAAACCTATGCACTGCCGCACAAAAATGAGCGGCGTCCTACTAACCGCTACAGAGACAAAAAATACACACATATATAACAATTGGTTAAGTGTAGGCCTGGCAAATAGGCTGAAGACAAAATTGCTGAGCAGACATTAATTTATTGTACCAATTTCAGCACACACATGGGAAAAGTTCACACTATTAAAAAATATACAAAAGGTGCTTTAAAATCACGGGGGCCCACCGTGCACACTCACACATTACCACGCACACTGGTGTCCCACCCCGCTAGCAGCGCTGCTGAACTCTGCCTAAGGGAAACGGCCAGCTACACTACTCTGGGCTTGCAGACAAGCAAGATTGTCCACATGAGATAGTGGCAGGCCTCCTCACAAAAGAATAGACTCCATTGCTGTCCAGCTGAATTATATTCGACATCTATGAGTGTCATCACGTGAGTCTCTCACTTTACAGCTTCCAAGACTTTCATAGAGAACAAGTGCGACAGTCACACAGCGTGGCAATATATTTAGTATATTTTATAAACTGTGGGACCACTCATGTTGTGTATATGCTCACCTGCCCGTGCAATAGAAAATATATTGGAAAAACCAAGCGCGCTTTGCGCACACGGGTTGGTGAACATGTGTGGGACATAAAAACGGGAAGTGAAAAAAGTCCTGTATCAGACCACTTTAAAGCTTTCCATCAGGGGAACCCGAAAGGTCTTAGGGCTTGTGGTATCTTTGCATTGAAGAAGGGTGGAAGACGGGGCTTTTTGGACCAACGGCTGATGCAGCAGGAAGCGAGGCTGATTTTTGAGTTAGGAACGATGACCCCGGATGGGTTAAATACTGACTCTGGTCTAGGAGCGTTCCTGTAGGACTACATTCTACATGATATATGATATATATGTTTCTCTCCATGGGGTGTACTCTACTTACCTGTATATGCCCCTTAGGGGTGAAGTGGGTAATAAGGTCAAGTGATATGTAAATATGTAAATAGTAGGCTGTTAAGTGGGTAGGTATTCATATTAGTTGTTTCTGAATAGGTATAGAATGATTTAGGTCCTTATCATCCAGTAGGTAACGACACAGTTGGCGTCGGGGTCATTATCCCCTAGCTATATAGGCGCCTCTGGATAGTAGAATTACTTGAGATGTGCCGTAGGCCTTGATATGTGGACGGGGGAAAGCCCTTTGCAATTGTGGGGTGTAAGAGCACAACAATGCACTAGATGTAGTGACATATGGTAGTTTCCTGCTACTACTAGGTATATACCTACCTCTTTGGGAAGTATATTTGATAAGCATACATGCAATGCATATGAGATGTTCATGGTAGGATAAGGCTTAAAAAGTACCATGTGTTGACTCACTGTCTCGACTCACTGTCAGTATGAAAAAGGTGTGTGCTGCGGTGGCCGGGAGTGCTGGCCATGAATGGTGATTGAGACTCTGTATTTCTGCAGATTTATGGGCCCTATATAAGAAATATCACCGATTTGGCTGTACCCCTACCCCTACCCCAAACATGCAGTTTGATTTGATGACATGGATTATTTAATGCCTACCTCTATTATTAGAATGTGGTAAGAGATTTATTCAGTATGTGTGTTGGAGGTCCCTGTAACACACTTATACCCATATCTCCATTAGCCCCCTGTGATGTATTCCATGGAAGAAGGAACAAGAAGTCCCACGGCGTGCTCCATAAGTGATGGGATGAATGCGTGCCTCCTTAGTTGTGACAGCGTCTACAAGTGTGACAGCCAGGCGTGTAGTATTGTGGGGATGACGCGGAATGCGTCACCACAGGAAGCCTAGGTGATTGACCGGCTGCTTATGCTAATGACGGGGAATGTGTCACCGCGGGAACCTGGTGACTGATCAGTTAGTCACGCCCATTCCGGAGAAGGCTGAGTGACGCGGCTGTCTATCACATCCATGGATTCGCTACTCTCAATGTGTGGGAGGGAACGTACGCTTATAATGGAGGTATGGAGGGCCGCCCACCACCCTGACGAAGCTCCGGTGGGCGGAGCGAAACGCGCGTCGGCGGACGGTTGGCCCTGGCCACGTGCTGACCACCCCGCATTCAGCTCTGCCTCTGCACTAAGCCCCTCCAACTGGGAAGTGTTGCGCAACACCAACGTTATGGCGCCAGCGCTCTGCAAGGAAGAACCGCATGCAGCAGCAGCTAAGTACTAGCCTCGGCGAGGCGTTCCGTTAATATGACTGTTCTTATTAGAGCGCAGTGGTCTGATTACATAGTGTGATGCCGGCACAAGACGGACTGTTTATACAAGTTACTAAATATATTGCCACGCTGTGTGACTGTCGCACTTGTTCTCTATGAAAGTCTTGGAAGCTGTAAAGTGAGAGACTCACGTGATGACACTCATAGATGTCGAATATAATTCAGCTGGACAGCAATGGAGTCTATTCTTTTGTGAGGAGGCCTGCCACTATCTCATGTGGACAATCTTGCTTGTCTGCAAGCCCAGAGTAGTGTAGCTGGCCGTTTCCCTTAGGCAGAGTTCAGCAGCGCTGCTAGCGGGGTGGGACACCAGTGTGCGTGGTAATGTGTGAGTGTGCACGGTGGGCCCCCGTGATTTTAAAGCACCTTTTGTATATTTTTTAATAGTGTGAACTTTTCCCATGTGTGTGCTGAAATTGGTACAATAAATTAATGTCTGCTCAGCAATTTTGTCTTCAGCCTATTTGCCAGGCCTACACTTAACCAATTGTTATATATGTGTGTATTTTTTGTCTCTGTAGCGGTTAGTAGGACGCCGCTCATTTTTGTGCGGCAGTGCATAGGTTTATTATTCCAACTCTCTCCAGCCATTTTAGTGAATTTTGTGACCTCAGGATCATCTCCCTGAACACCAAGGGCCTCAACGTCCCAGAGAAGCGAAGAGTCTGCCTGAATCTATTTTGGAAAAAAAGGGCGCAAATAGTGTTTGTGCAGGAAACACATGGCATTCTTTCTCGCCGGACTCAAAATCTAGGGGAGTTGGCATTCTGATTGCAGCCAACACCCCATGGACCTTAATAGATAGCACACTCGATGAGGACGGCCGCTTCATCTTCGCTAAGGGGAAAATAGGTAACCAAGTATTCGCGTTCGCTAACATATATGCCCCCAACTCGGACCAGATTCACTTTATTGAGCGGACCCTGGGGGCCCTTCAGACGTTCTCGGAGGGCGTCTTGATTTTTGGCGGCTACCTCAACGTGGCCCTTGACCCACTGCTGGATACATCTAGGAAGGCTTCTCACCTATCATTCTCAGCTCTTAAGAAACTAAAAAGCTCTCTGCGACTCTCACAACTCATGGATCCGTGGCGCCTCCAAAACCCTCGAGGTCGAGACTATACCTTCTACTCGGCACCCCATGACTCCTACTCAAGGTTAGATTACCTATTTCTGGAACACAGGAGATTGTTCAAAAAGCGGAAATTGACCCTATCCTGATCTCTGATCACGCCCTGATTTCGCTGACCGTGAAACTCCCGGAGCGGTTTACAAGGCCAAGTACCTGGGTGCTCAACGAGTCTCTTCTCCAGGATCAGGACCTAAAGGAAGAGATGAGGAAAGAATTACAGACATACTTTGAAACCAATGCCAACCCGGAGACGTCCCCCTTAAACCTATGGGCAGCACACAAATGCTACATCAGAGGCATCCTCATAAAAATGGCATCTAGAAAGAAGAGGGAGAGGGAGAAAATGACGGCAGCTCTAATACAGAAAATCGCTCGTTTGGATTCGGAACACAAAAAACAGCAAGCGGAGAGGACCAGGCAGGAGCTGGCAGCGGCCCATGAAAAACTAAGAGACCTCCTGCTAACTAAAGCGAAGGTCTCACTCATAAGAGCCAGGCGCTCTTTTTATGAATACGGGAACAAATGTAGCCGCATGTTGGCTAGGGCGATCAGAGAGCAGAGAGCCAGTAACTTCATACCTCAGATAATGGGGAACGGAGGACGAGTGCTCTCCAAACCGTCGGACATTGCCGGGGCCTTCAGAGACTTCTACCTCAAGTTGTACAACTTGGGGGGGAGCGGAGGAGGCCGAACGAATAGGCTGCAGGAAGCCCGAAGGTACATCGAGGCATCGGGCTTGCCCACATTGAGCCCAGAGGTGGTAGAAACCATGGAGGAACCCATTTCGGTGCAGGAGTGGTCACTGGCAATAAAATCATCCCAAACGGGAAAGTCCCCAGGCCCTGACGGTTTCACACTGTCCTATTACAAGTGGATGGAGGACATCTTGACCCCTAGGGCCGTAGCGGCCTTTAACTCTATAACCCCTGAGCAAGTTCTACCGGTAGACATGTTGAGGGCACAGATAGCGATAATACCCAAACAGGGAAGAGACCCACTGCTCTGCTCCAACTATAGGCCGATATCTCTACTTAATGTGGACCTCAAGATATTCGCGAAGATCTTGGCGAGCAGACTCCCACCATACCTTGACAATCTAATAGGCCTGAACCAGGTGGGGTTCACCCCGGGCAGAGAGGCGAGAGACAACGTGACTAGAATTCTCAACCTGATCCATCTTGCACATGAGAAAGGGATCCCTGCTATGTTGCTCTCTACCGACGCTGAGAAAGCGTTCGATAGGGTCCATTGAGACCTTATTCAAGCCACTCTAGAACACATTGGCTTACAGGAGAACATGAGGTCTTGGATGTTGTCTCTGTACTCCTCTCCCTCGGCATGCGTCAAGGCTAACGGGATTCTCTCTGATTCATTCCCGATAAACAACGGCACGCGCCAGGGATGCCCGCTGTCCCCGATTATCTTCATCCTGACTTTGGAACCCTTCCTCAGGAGGGTTAGGGCGAACCCAGACATCAGGGGGCTGTCGAGAAGCATAAAGTTGCAGCGTTCGCCGACGACTTGCTCTTTTGCATCACGCAACCAGTGACAACTATTCCTAATCTTCTGAGAGAAATGAGAGAGTACGCGGAGCTGTCGAATTTTAAAATCAACTTGCAGAAATCCGAGGCACTCAACGTTTCCCTCTCACAGTGCCACCTAGTTAATTTACAGGCCAACTTCCACTTCCGATGGGCATCTGGAGCGATCAAATATCTGGGAGTCCAGATAACGCCCCAACTCAGGGACCTGTTCGCCAGAAACTTCCCACCCCTCTTATGTTTCATTAAGAGAGACCTACATTCATGGAGGGACAAGACATTGTCCTGGTTTGGTAGGTGCAATGTACTAAAGATGAACGTCCTACCGCGACTGCTCTACCCCATACAGGTGTTGCCCATCCACCTGCCATCGGCCTTTCTGAGAGAGGTCCGATCTGAATTCATACAGTTTATATGGGGGGGCAAGAGCCCGAGAATCTCTCAGCAGACGTTGGTGCTCCCAAAAGTGAGGGGAGGGGTGGGGCTCCCCGACGTCGGAATGTATTATGTAGCGTCGCACCTTAACAGAATCGTGGACTGGAACCGGCATGGGGGCGGCAAATGGAGCAATCGTGGGCTCCGTTCCCACTGGCGGGTCTCCCTTGGTCTCCGGGGGAGTTGCCGGGCTCGCTCAAGTCCCATCCTACAATAGGCCCGACCCTCCGGGTCTGGGCAAGACACATGTTGAGGGAAAGCATAGCCCCGGCGCCCTCTCCGCTTCGCCCAATTACGGGCGCACTGGATTTCTTCCCGAACCGTCTGGATGCGGGTTTCGCGAGGTGGAGAGCTCCTGGCCGAGGGGCTGCCTACGAGTTTCTCAACGGCGCCAATTGGAAGTCACTGCAGGAACTGATGAGTTGGGGGGACGCCCCTCATTTGACTTACTGGAGGGCACTTCAGGTATCGCACTTCCTGGCGAGCTTGCCACCGCCCAGGGATTTCGCTAGAGAGCTGACCCCATTTGAGCGCTTATGTGCGACAAACGAAACAACCAAGGGTGCATTATCCACAATATACAAACTGCT
Source organism: Gastrophryne carolinensis (assembly GCA_027917425.1). NCBI lineage: Eukaryota > Metazoa > Chordata > Amphibia > Anura > Microhylidae > Gastrophryne > Gastrophryne carolinensis. The sequence continues at coordinate 179,093,061 of CM051238.1, read as the reverse complement.
GGTGGACCCAGGGGAGAGCCACATACCAAACTTCATATCGGCGTGGGAGCGGGAGCTCGGGGTCGCGTTTACTCTACCTCAGGTAAAGAAGATGCTAGAGCTTGCACAACGAGCCTCAATAAGCACTTCCGTCCACTTTGTATTGTTGGTTGTGATGGGTAAGTCCAGGCAGCAGCACAGCTCGGATGCTGGGAAAGGAAGTAACCTCCAGGATGCTCCAAGATGGCTTCGACCATAATAAATCAGTGAGGTGGCGTTTTAGCGTTGAGTGTATGCAGTGGCAAATGTAAGTGTTGACAATGATACAGTATCATGTATATAAAAGGGGCCAGTAAGTTTTAGAGAGTCTATTTTTTCAACTGTGCAAGGCTGCTGGTCCGGTATAATTACATTTCAACTGAGGAAATGGCAACCCGAAACTACTTTGTTATCTTCCTATAGCCTTCTCCTGCTTTGCGGACCTGAATCATTTTCAGGAATCTGTTTAGAAGGACACATGGCTGCTGTGTTTTTGAACAAGGTTATAGGAGTTTATAAAACTCTGATATTTGTATCACCTGGCTTCCCCCAAAAATTACAATAACAGGCTGATTAGGGTTTGAGACAGTGGTAACAGTTGGCTGTGCTGACAAGTTATCGGTGTTCACAATCTCCTTGGGTTCCCATACTTCCTCTTTTGCAATCTATGATATGGATAAACAGGCGAGTAACTATAGGGGGTGCAGGGGGCCCAGGAGATCATTGTTGTTCCTCCACCTTATTTATATTTGTGCTCATTTGGCATCATTTAGAGAAAGAAAGCACCATGTGTCCTGTTTCAGTCTTTAGTTGTCTAGCTGCATCCAACTGAGAAACAAGGACAGAAAAAGTTTACTGTGTGAGCCTTCAAAGGCCCCAATTTAAGGTTCGCACCAGGGTCCTGTCACATTTAGTTACATCACTGTGAATACAGATGTGGGAAAGTGTGTGTCACCTTAACAGTAACAGTAATTTTGACCAGGGGTGACAAAACCTTTGCATACAACTGTAAAATAAGATCAGGAACACACATTTTTTTGAGAGTACACCCTTGCATAATATTACTGTCCTTGTTGATTTACATGAGGTCTGTCTTTTTGGAATGTACTGTATTTTTCGCCCTATAAGATGCACCTGCCCATAAAACGCACCTAGGATTTGGAGGAGGAAAATAAGAAAAATAATATTCTGAAACTAGACAATAGGCAAGGTGCAGAATCCTCCAATTACAGGCAGACTGGCACCCCCTCCTAGCCACACCCACCCGATGCTTGGACCAGATGTATTCATGTGCCCCGGCTGGAAGAGGCAGGGACAGAGACAGCGCCCGCAGCTCCTCCAGCTGCTGCCGCTGCCTCTTCTGGATGGGGCACGCACAAACACCCGGCACGGCATAGGCCAAACCCACCCGCTGGGTGCTTGCATGTGCCCCGGCCAGAAGAGGCAGCGGCTGAAGGCCAGAAGAAGGTGGAGGAGCAACGAGCGATGTCTCAGTCCCTGCCACTGCTGGAAGAGACAGTGATAGCAGCGGCTGAGATCGAGACAGAGCCCGCCGCTCCTCCATCTTCTTCTGGCCTCCTACAGTGTGGCAGGCAGCCTAGACAGCAACGTGGGAGCGCCCATAACATGTAAGTTTACTTCTTTGTTTTGCTTTTCATTTCTCATTTGCTCGATAGGACGCACAGGCATTTACAACCTACTTTGGGGGAAAAATGAGTGCGTCTCATAGGGTGAAAAATATGGTATATATGTCTGCTATATTAATAACATTCACAATAATACCATTTTGTGATTACTCACCTGTAAAACGGGTATTATAAGTATGTCACACACCCCGCTTCCACTATTCATGACATATGGGGTTATGGTCCAGTAGAGGGCGAACTTCTGCAGAGATGAAAGCAAAAAAGAAGCCCCTCTCGGTCCATAAATACCTGGGACCTCCCACACATTTCCCAGTATATGACAGCAGTAAGGGGACCAGGAAGAGACAAAAAAACATTCTTAACAATAAAAGGTTCACCATATAAAGGATCCAAAATACCAAAGGGCGGGATGAAGCGGGGTGTGTGACATACTTATAATACTCACTTTACAGGTGAGTAATCACAAAATGGTATTATTCCAAGTATGTCACACACCCCGCTTCCACTATTCATGACATATGGGACATCCAGTAGCAGTGTCCGTCATGGGTGGGGATCCAAATACAGCAAAAATGCACCAATTTAAACCACTGCAGCTTGCAGAACCTTGCAGCCAAAAACAGCATCCGCTGAGGCCCGCACATCAACCTTATAAAACTTGGAAAAAGTATGAACAGAAGACCAAGTAGCAGCCTTACAAACTTGTTCAACAGAAGCCTGGTGCTGAAAGGCCCAGGAAGCCCCAACAGCACGAGTAGAATGAGCAGTTATCTTAAAAGGAGGAACCCTCCCCTTAGCGGAATAGGCCCCAACAATGGCCTGACGTATCCATTTACTAATGGTAGACTTGGCGGGCGCCAAACCTTTCCTGGGCCCGGAGGGCACCACGAACAAGGTGTCCGTCTTACGAAAAGCAGAAGTAGCGATCAAATAGTACTTCACACAACGAACCACATCCAAAGAGTGCAAAACCCTCTCCTTGTCATTGCTAGGCCTGGGACACAAGGAAGGGAGAACTACATCCTGGAAAGCAGAAACCACCTTAGGAAGGAAATCTGGTTTAAAGCGAAAAACCACCTTGTCCTGATGTCTCTCAAAGTAAGGGGCCTGAATAGACAGAGCTGCCAACTCAGAGACACGCCGAAAAGAGGTAATAGCCACCAAAAAGGCAACCTTTTGAGTGAGCACAGAAAGTGCCACATCCTGCACCGGCTCAAAAGGAGGCCCCTGGAGGGCCGAGAGAACCAAATTTAGGTACCAAACGGGAACCAAAGGCTTTCTAGGGGACCGAACATGAGCGACCCCTTGGAGAAAAGTCTTGACCAGATGATGCAAAGCAAAGGACATTTGAAAAAAAGACAGCCAGGGCAGAAACCTGACCCTTCAAAGTACTGAGCTGGAACCCCAGATCCAGATCGTGTTGTAGAAACTCCAAAATCCTAGGAATCGAAAACACCCTGTAAGGTAAGGCCCTAGCCTCACACCAGTCAATATAGGACCGCCAAGTCCTATAGTAAATGGTAGAGGAAGACCTCTTCCTAGCTCTAATCAATGTCTGAATAACCGCCTCCGACAAACCTTCCTCCCTCAGGATGAAGGTTTCAGCAGCCACGCCGTCAAAGCAAGCGTTTGTAAATTGGGGTAACGTAGCTGACCCTGAGATATCAAATCCGGAAACAGGGGCAGACTGTACTGATCTACCGCCAGTCTTACGACGTCTGCGAACCAAACCTGTCTTGGCCACCTTGGGGCCACCAGAATTGCTGGTGCCCCCTCTAGAGCCAGCTTGCGCACTACCTTGCCTGCCATGGAGAAGGGGGGAAACAGGTACAGAAACCCCAGATCCCTCCATGCAAGGGACAAGGCATCCACTGCCAGGGCCAGAGGATCCCGAGACAGAGATACAAAGGCTGGGAGCTTGTGATTGTGCCGAGAGGCAAAGAGATCCACCTCCCGAGTCCCCCACCTGTGACACAGGGACCGAAATACCCTGTGGTTGAGAGACCATTCCCCTCGGCGAGAGAATCCCCTACTCAGGGAGTCCGCCTCCGTGTTCTCCACTCCCGGAATGTACACTGCCGAGATGCAAGGAACATTGCTCTCCGCCCATGTCAGAATCAGAGAGACTTCCCTGAGGGCACTCCTGCTGCGAGTCCCTCCTTGGTGATTGATGTAAGCTACCGCAGTTCGATTGTCTGATCGGACCTGAACCGGTAAGCCCTGTAGGTGGAGTGTCAGACGTGACAGAACCAAACGGATAGCTCTGAGCTCCAAGACATTGATGGGGGTGTGAGCCTCCTGAGGACCCCACAACCCCTGAAACTGATGATCCTTCCAGAAACCTCCCCAGCCCGACAGGCTGGCATCCGTGGTAACCGTCTCCCAACAAGGGGCCAGAAAGGATCTGCCCCTCATCAGATTGCTTGGTTCCAGCCACCACTGAAGGGACTGCCGAACCCTGGGAGACATCAGAAAAGACTGATCCAAGGACTGTGGACATCTGTCCCATTTCAGCAATAGATGGAGTTGGAGCGACCTCATGTGGAACTGAGCAAAGGGGACTGCCTCGAAGGAGGCCACCATCAAACCTACCAGAGTCATCCCTAGCCGGATAAAAGGGCAAGGATTGGTCAGGAGAACACATATCAGATCCTGATCCCTCTGCACCTTTGGCTGAGGTAGGTACACTCTGGCCTGACTGGTATCCAGATTCATGCCCAGAAAATAAATCTCCCTTGATGGGGAGAGAGAAGACTTGGGGTGGTTGATCACCCATCCGAACCTCTCCAGCGTCGTCACCACCGTCCTGGTGTCCAGCTCCGCCTGGCAGAGGGCAGAAGCTGTAATGAGCAGGTCGTCCAGATACGGCACAATGCGAATGCGCAGGGCCATTATGCCCGCCAGAACCTTGGTAAACACCCTCGGTTCCGAGGTCAGCCTGAACGGGAGGGCCACAAACTGAAAATGCTGATCTCTGACCACAAACCTGAGAAATCTCTGGTGTGCTGGAAAAATTGGTACATGAAGGTAAGCATCCTTGATGTCTATGGACGTTATGAAATCCCCCTGACGAAGGGAACCGATGGCTGAGCGCAGAGTCTCCATGCGGAACCTCTTGGTTCTGATGAACCTGTTGAGAAGCTTCAAATCCAGAATGGGTCTTATGGAGCCATCCCTTTTGGGAACCGTGAAGAGGTTGGAATAAAAGCCCCGGCCTCTCTCTTAAAGAGGCACCGGGCATATGACTGCCATGTCCAGGAGGTTCTTTACAGCCAATAGGAGCCCCTGCGCCGCCCGAGGATCCGAAGGCACCCAAGACCTTAGGAACCTGGGAGGAAGCTTCGAACTCCAGTTTGTACCCAGACGAGACCACTTCCAATATCCACTTGTCCGTGACCTCCTGGGCCCAGACCTGGAAGAAGAGCCGCAGCCGTCCCCCCACCCATAAGGGTGAGGGCGTCTCCTCGTTGCTGAGCTGGCTTGGCAGCGGCTTGTGCTTGGACCCCAAGTAGAGGCTGGGCGGGCACGTCCTCTGCCTCTGTTCCAGGAACCGCCTCTGAAGCCAGAGTAGGCAAGACCTCTGCCCCCTCTGGCACCGTGAAAGGAAGGATTGAAAGAGCTTGCCCCCCCGAAAGGAGCGACGCTGCTTCTTACGCTGAGGTAGCTTTCCACCTTTCACCACAGAATACAATTTGTCTCCAAACAGCCGCGTTCCGAGGAAGGGCAGAGCTGTAAGTGGCCGCAACGTCAGCCGCCCACTGGCGCAGCCAGACCGATCGGCGCATGGCCACCAACAGAGCCGAAGTTCTACTACACATGGAAATAGTGTCGTTCATAGCCGACAAAACAAAATTCATGAACAATTCACACCTCTTAAGGGCTGTGAATTCAACGCTGTCCGGGTTGAGCTGGGACCCATTTAACATGTCCCTGATCTCCGACCTGGTAGCCACAGCCATGAGTGCCGATGAACAGGCCGCAAGGCTGAACCCACACTGGCAAAGGCATGACAAACCATCTGATCAATGTGCTTGTCCTCGCCATCCTTAAGGGTAGTGGCGTCAGCAGTATGTACAACGGAGGTGTTGGACAATCCTAAGATGGGCGCATCAACCTCGGGAGGGGAAGACCAGCGCTTCACCGTGTCCATCGGAAAGGGATACTTCCTATCCCATCCCTGAGGAACACCGTGAAGGCGACTCGGCTTCTCCCATTCTTTAAGAATCATGCTGTCAAAATGATCCTGATTTGGAAACTCCAAGCGGGGCTTAGAGAACCCAAAGAATTCCCCCTTCTTCAGAGGGGCCTCAGCTGGTGGGGAAATATTCAGAACCTCTGATAGATGGGTCAGGACCTTGGGGTTATCCACAGCATCCCCCAGCGCCTGCCCTGCATTAGAATCAAAGAACTGCAGTTCCTCAGTCTCAGATTTCTCAAACAATTCCCCCTCCTCAAGCGGGGAATAATCAGCCCTGTCAGGGGAGTCATAATCATCAAAATCAATTACCGACGTAGCCGGTGACAGATGCCTTTTCTTAGCAGGGGCCTTTCTGCCCACTGAGCTAGAAATAATTTTATCGAGGTTGGCCAGCCTAGCACATACATCCGAGTGCGACTCCCCACTAATGACAGTGTCACTTGGGGTCTGGATGATGCGGGGTGGGGTAGGAGATGAGATGGGAGGCATTGACCCAGACGCCTGGGATCCCGACTGCCGCACAGACTCAGCCTGAGGGGAAGAAGCTCCCCATACTGCAGGCAGAGCGCAAAGCGGCAAACGTGAATCAAGCGCACAAGCACACTCACACACACACATATAAAAAATGAAAGATAGCAGAACAATGCCATCCCCCCCCCCCCCCCCGCTGGAGGGTTAACAGGGGACCCAGAAGGGGGAGAATCCCTCACTATAAGGTGTAAGGGAAGTAAATGGAGACAGGGCATCCCAAACCGGGATCACCAACCCGGATACCGCCTACCCCCTTGTATGGGGTCTCACGGGGGAGCATGGCTCCCTAAACACCTACTAAGGTGAAGCCTACCATCACCCGGACCTGCAGCCAAGGCTGGGAGGCTAGAATTGGGCTTAATGCATAAAGGTCCAGGCAGAAATAGAGCACAACATGGCCGGTTGTAAGCCCGGCTTACCTGCAAGGAAGAGCAGCATACATCTTCTGACTTGCTCGCCGTCCTGCAGAGAAGGAACTGGGAATGTGTCTTAGGTATTTATGGACTGGGAGGGGCTTCTTTTTTGCTTTCATCTCTGCAGAAGTTCGCCCTCTACTGGACCATAACCCCATATGTCATGAATAGTGGAAGCGGGGTGTGTGACATACTTGGAATAATTGTATTCTTACTGTCATTTTGGTATGCCTTATAATAACTAATGTGTGTTGTTGATTTTGCTAAGGTTCCGTTTCATCTGAACAAACATACTCTTGTCAACGTTGCTTTGGTGGGTGGATAGCATATCTCATTCCTAATGCCATGAATCTATATGAGAGGCAAATGCATATATGCAATGTATATTACAAATATAAGCTTGCATTATTAGCATATTTACAAAAACATATTCACAGATGCACCCAGATTGTGTTGTGTAAAAAATGAAAAGTTGTTCATAATGACACAGCAACACTTCAAGCCTAACTAATGAATTAAACATAAGTGTCTCCAGTCAGTGCGTAAGGCAGTGATGTAAAACCTTGAAAATAAAAAGTGGAAACTTTTTGCCTTACCAGCTATCCCGATTTCATGGAATTTTTCTTCCCTACAATTGCTCCAATTTCTTGGAATTTCAGTTTTTTTCTTTCATTCCCTACAAGGCTGATAATTTCCTGGAGGGTCTACTAACACTTCTACAAACACTCCCATTTTCTTGGAACAAACCTATTGGTCTTAATGTGACTGAAGGCAAAAGGTTTATTGCATTAGCTATAGAAGCTTTCTTTTATGCTGCTGCTCGTTTTTCTTCTCCAGCATTATGTTTAGCCAGTTTCTCTTACACAAGTGGTTCACAGAAAGCACTTTGTTTTAGATTACCCATTACCTTTCAATGTTTATCTCTTTGTCGCTTCAAGTTGTGGAATTGTACTGCCACAATTACCAACAATTTTAATTTGTAAATCAATTGTTTTGTTTGCTCAATATTCAAGGGAATACTAAAATACCACATCCTAGATCTCAATAAATTAAATATTCCAGTTGCAAATCTATATTCATTACATTGTGGAATACATTGAGAACAACACAAAACTTGTTTTAACTTATCACTGGTAAATCAAAATTAATATCCCATGAAGGTCTGGATTAGGAAAGATACTCAAAATCAAAGTGAAAAATTAAATTACAGGCTGATCTACCGTATTTTTCACCCTATAAGACGCACTTATTTTTCACCAAAAGTGTGTGTGGGGGGGGGGGGGGGCGGGGAGGATGTCCGTGCAGATTTAAAAAAAAAAAATACAAAAAAACTCACTTGTTACCGGCGCTCCCGCATTGCCTGTGACACTGCGGGAGCCCAGAAGAAGACAAAGGAGCAGCAGGCTCTGTCCCTGTCCACTGCTATCTTTTCCGGCAGCAATAGCAGCAGCAGGGCCAGAGACAGCGCCCGCCGCTCCTCCATCTGCTGCCTCTTCCGGCTGGGCACGCGCGAGCACCCGGGTCAGTGCAGCAGGTGGCCGTAGCCTGCACCGAGTCGCTGCTTCTTACTGGCCGACTCCGTGAATCAGGTGGGCGTGGCCTGCACTGACGCAGTGCCGGCCACGCCCACCCAATTCACGGAGCCAGCCGCTCAGTGGAGAGGTGAGTTTTACTTTTTTTTTCTTTTAACTTCTAGGGGGTAACACACTGCCTATGGAAATGGGGGGAGGGGGAATGCCACACTACCTATGGAAATGGGGGAATGCCACACTACCTATGGAAATGGGGGTAGGGGGTTGGCACACTATCTATGGAAATGGGGGTAGGGGATTGCCACACCACCTATGGAAATGGGGGGATGGGATTGCCACACCACATATGGAAATGGGGGAAGGGGATTGCCACACTACCTATGGAAATGGGGGGAGGGGATTGCCACACTAACTATGGAAATGGGGGGAGGGGGAATGCCACGCTACCTAAGGAAATGGGGGGAGGGGGAATGCCACACTACCTATGGAAATGGGGGGAGGGGGAATGCCACACTCCCTATGGAAATGTGGGGAGGGGGAATGCCACACTACCTATGGGAATGGGGGAAGGGGGGATGCCACACTACCTATGGGAATGGGGGAAGGGGGATGCCACGCTACCTATGGGAATGGGGGGGGCACACTGCCTATATGGGGAATGGGATAGGTGATGCCACACTGACTATATGGGAAATGGGAGGGGGGAATGCCACACTGCCTATATGGGGAATGGAAGGGGGAATGCCACACTGCCTATATGGGGAATGGGATAGGGGATGCCACACTGGCTATATGGGAAATGGGAGGGGGGAAAGCCACACTGCCTATATGGGGAATGGAAGGGGGAATGCCACACTGCCTATATGGGGAATGGGATAGGGGATGCCACACTGCCTATATGGGGAATGGGATGGGGGGGATACCACGCTGCCTATGCTATTGGGGTATCTCAAACGGCCTATGGGAATAGGAGGGGGATGCCATGCTGCCTATATGGGGAATGGGATGGGGGGGTGCCACACTGCCTATGGAATGGAGGCATCCCACACGGCCTATGGGAATCGGAGGGAAGAATGCCACACTGCCTATGGGAATGGAATAGGGGGAATGCCACACTGTTTGTAATGGTGTGTTTTTGGTAAAATAATTTTTTTCTTATTTTCCTCCTCCAAATCCTAGGTGCATCTTATGGGCATGTGCGTCTTATAGAGCAAAAATACGGTAACTCCAGTAGAAATGCCTCAGGACATAGAAATGAGACTCAGTAGGGTCTGTGGCCTCCACATGCCTGTATGACCTGCCTACAATGCATGTGCATGTTCCTGATGAGGCGTGAGGATGAGGATGTTCTCCTAAGGGATCTCCTACCAGACCTGGATTAAAGCATCAGTCAACTCCTGGATAGTCTGTGGTGCAATATGGCATTGGCGGATGAAACGAGACATGATGCCCCAGATGTGCTCACTTGGCTTCAGGTCTGGGAAGCGGGCAGGCTAGCATTTTCATTTGTTAATTTTTTTAATTTGTGTTTTAATAAAAAATTTTCTTTTTGGGGTAACCAAAATTTTTGCTTTAAAATTTTTAAATGTTAACATTATATAAAATGTTTAAAAACTATTTACAAAGCCATGGCAGGCCCCAGAGAATTATTCTTCTGCTGTGGTCCCCATCGAAGCTCTGAGCTCCTGGATATCGCCCACCAGCCGAAACACTGTCTCTTCTCCATGTTCCTCCTGTGCTGGATCTGCTGCCCTCTCAGCTCCCGATCCTTCACTCGCTACATATTCATCTAGAAAAAGAGATTAAGGAAATCAGTTTTTGTTTAAATAGCATGTACCTGTGTGTGGTAAAATCAGAGTCACATACTGGAGGGTATTGGCTGAGTCATTTGGTACGACTGCCTGCCCATGCGGTGAGGCCTCTCCTCTGTAGAGAGGTCGAGTGGCTGGTCTGAGCCAGCAACAGAGGAGAGGTAGGAAGTTGGCCCTGTAGATGCACCACCTTCACTTGGTGCAGAATCATCCCACTCTGGCCGGACTGCGCACCTCCGGGTGGGTCGAATGCGATACTCAAATTCAGACACTAGAAAAGAAAACCATTTCTAAATAAAGGCCTACCTTCTGTGTTTGTTACATCTAGCATGCAATCGGTATGTACTTACTTGGGAAATGGCTCGCAAAAAATCGCCGCACCCAGGGCTTGTGTCGTCGCTTGAGGTCCGACCAGTGCTGCATGATCTGCGTGAAAGTGAAGGTGGTGTCCATGTCCTGGTCAATCCTGGCCACTATCTCCAGGGCCAGCTTCCTCTTCTCAAAGTTGTTGGGCAGGTAGTCGTACCTGCGCTCCATCATAATCTAAAAAACACAAAAATCTAAATAGTTGTTAGATCAAACAGCATACAAATCTCAGTCACAATTAGATCACTTGACTAAATGACATTCCCCATCACATTTCTCCCCATCACATTTCTAGTCTTAACCTATCCTTCTAGACGCAAGTGAGTTGGTTGGCACATGTGCGCACTAACTTCTGTTTGGCATGGAGTTTAAATCACTTTTAAAAACAACTGTTTCTTCCCGCGCTTCCTTAAGGCATATGCATGCATTTAGATGTCAAATCAACATCCTTACAATACACTTACGAGCATAATCAGATCCTGTTGTTGGTGGGTGAAGATCGTGGGCACCATCTTTCTTCTAGTCCGCAGCAGATAGGTATTGCTCCAGCAGTTTCCGGGATGCACATGACCGGACACACGACATTAGGATTTAAAGGGTAATGGACATACAGCTCATTCTCTTTGTGAATGTCATCATGGCACCAAAGAAAAGTAGCGGCAAACAACCACCAGCCAAGGAGCGCAAGACAAAAAGGCCGGAGCGGCATGAGGACACATCCTCAAGACAGAGCACTCGGTCCCACAAATCAAGTTCCAAGGTGCCGGAAACGCGGAGCAAAAGTGGCCACCACAAGGCTACATTGGCCACAACTCCAGGCCCATCCAAATCTTCCAGCACCAGGAAAAGTAAAGAAAGTTCCTCCAGGAAGAAGGCTCCCCGGCCAACCACATCCAAAGAGCAAGGGAGCACGACTTCCAAAGGGGAAAGGGAAGCAGAGGGCGAGAAGCCCTAGCCCCCCAAGCACACCCTCTCCTGCTCGCCCACATTTGCCAGCGGAACACGTGGAAACAAGCGAGTCCTATGCCACATTCACGGCTGCAAGTTCTGTGGCCAGCCAATAACCCCCAGTCCTTATGCCAGCCCAGTCCATTCTTTTTCCAGCGATGTGACAGCCTATTCTTCCCCACACACTCAGGCAGGAATGTCCCCTGAATTGTCAACAACCAGAGAACAGCCAGAACAGCAACCATTAGGCAGAAACTTGCGGCAAGGCAACTTGAGCGGGCACTTTGGTGAGGCACAAACACTCGCCTTGGCAAGTGGGCTAACAGTGCATTATGATGAGCTATTTGGGCGCAATTCCAAAGCTACTAGCAAAGTGCGAAAAAACAAATCTGGGAAGACCTCACCAGACAGGTGAATGCGGCAGGGGACGAGAGGAAAGATGTTGAGCAGATCCAGCAAAAAATATCTGACCTCAAATATGCAGTAAGGAAGAAGCAGAATAAATGACAGAATCACAGGTACATACAGTATTTGGTGTTTGCATTTTGCAGCTTGTTGTAGTGACCACAATGAAAAATATGGTCTTATTTTCAGGTTGCAAACAGGTGGAGGCTTCCCAACAAAATTGCAATACACCGCAGCACTACAGGGCCTCTCTGGCACACACGACACGGACACCCAGGACATTTCAGCAGGTTAATAATGATTGTTTTAATGAGAGCTATTGGAAACATTTTAAATGAGGCTCACACGCAGATATCAACACAGGCCCCTAGGGAGTGGCTTTGAGGGGAGGTTACTGTTGTAGGCGGGTGTTGAAAGGCTGAGGAATGGGGTTAATGATGGACACTTACCCAGGGTGCAGTAGTTAATGGTCCTTAGAAAGGTTTTCAGTCTATACACGACCTTCACCATTATTTCAGGAAAATATAAAACAATTTAGCTTACCAAAGCACTGCATCTGATGTGAATATTGTGAAAAATTGTGAACACTTACTTCTTAGTCTTTCTACCACTGGGGTTCTAGCTGTGCTTTGGTCAGACAAACTTGAGCTGGGGTCAGGGAAAGGTCAACATTGCAAGAATGCACAGCAGCATACTCAGAAGCCAAATGCTATTTGCAAGCTGACTGTTGGCCCCTAAGGCACCATTTAGAATGTGTAAAGCCTCCTAACATGCAGTACATGCATGTTTTTATTTTTTAAGGTGAGCAATCTGTAGGTACAGGGTGAGTCATACATATAAGATAGACTCAGATTCATTGGGAAGGTCCACTTAAACCGTTGGGGGAGTTGTCATTCCTGCTTGGCCCCGTGTGTTCTAAAGCATATCTACTCATCAGGCTCATCAAGGGATGTTTGTGTGTTTACGTGCATTTTAATTTTAACCCCAGCTCAGCATCATGCCTCTGGAAGTGGAAGTCTTCTCCGTTTGACCACGCCATCTACTTCCCTGCTGCCTAGGACACAGGACCAGATATATAGGGTAAGTGTACTTTGCTGTAACTGGTGATGCATGTGAATGCACATGACCAATTGGTCAAAAATATATTTCTCCATGTTTTTCACATGTCCCAACAGACTCCCCCCACTAATGGATGTAATCCAGCATATGGAGGAGGAGGATGCCAGCCGGATTGGACCTTCTGAAATGACCCCCCTGGAACCTAATCTGCCACTGCCCCAGCATCCTACTGCACCAAATCCGATTCTCCTACCATTCTAAAGTCACAGAGATAGCCATGCATAGCAGTTTTATCAATAAATGAATGAAATCAGTCATTTTCCAAGTTCAGTTATTAGTTTCATTTGTGTGGAGTACATGTTTATTGATGGATTGTGGGACGCATTTCATTTGTCATAGGTATATGCTATCTAATGTTAAGGTGCTGTGATATTGGTAGCTATTGTATGAACTGGGACATGTAAGTGTATGGGGAGGCGGACTGGGAATTTGGAACAACCAGTAGGTTTACTGTTGGGTTGAATATGGGGATGTAGGGTATGAAGGTATATGGATTTCAGAGAGGACCGGGAAAAGGAACCACTGGTAAGTTGTTTGTTGGGTTAGTATGGGAGTTAGTTAATAATAGTGTTGCTTAGCTCAGGCTATGTGAGGATTCTGGTGGGGGTTTTTCCTGCTTATAAAGTTTTGTTCACGTATTCATTTCTTCGTTCTATTTTTTAAGGAACGGAGCGAAACTACAGGTTTCATTTAGGCCTGGCGAGATGGTTGCTTTGCATTTAGTTATCCATTTTGTTTCCACCTTTAGGGTGGTGAGTGTAATGTCTCCTCCTCTTGGGTGTGGGTGGATTCTGTCGATCACTGTGAATTCTACACCTTTCGGGATGCTTCCATGGTAGGCTGCAAAGTGTCTTCCGACTGGGGTTGCTATGTTTTTCTTTTTAATATCTCTGATATGTTCATAAATTCTGTTTTTCAACTTCCGATTTGTTTTCCTGATATAAAATTTTGGGCATGTGCATTGTAGTAGGTAAATTACGTGTCGTATTGCAGTTTGCATAATGTTGTGGTTTAATTTCTTGTCCTGTGGGTAATATTGTGGTTTTTCCCTGTTTTATGTATTGGCATGATGTGCAGCCCCCACATCTATAGGTTCCTTTGGTTTTGCAACATGGTTCTGTCGGGGTTGGTGAATAGTGGCTGTGGGTAATGTGATCCTTTATTGATCGCGATTTCCTATATGTTATTTTCGGTTCCTCCGGGATAAATCTTCCAATTTCCGGCTCGTTCCTGATTATATGCCAGTGGTCTTTTAGGATTCTCCTTATTTTATTGTGTTGTTGGTTGTATGTTAGTATTAATGTGGGGTGTTCTGGGTAGGTTTGCTTCGTTTTCTTTTAGGTGTTTAGTATTGAGTTTCGACTTCTTGTTTTTGTTTTATTGTATGCCGTTTTCAGTGTATTTTTAGTGGTAACCTCGGGCTAGAAGTCTCTTCTGGATTTCCTTAGCTGTAACTTCATAGTCCTCTTCTGATGAGCAATTCCTTTTTGCTCTTAAGTACTCTCTGTACGGGATACTTCTTTTCAAGCTGGTTGGATGGGAACTTGTTGCCCTCAAAATATTGTTTGATGCCATTGGTTTTCTGTAATGGGTTGTTCTAATGGTACCGTCTGCTCTCTTCGAAAGTCTTAGGTCCAAGAAGGTGACTTCTGTTGTATCGTATTTGAGGGTGAATTTTAGGTTCAGGTCGTTGCAGTTGAGAGTGTTGATGAATTTGCATAATGTGTCTTTCCCAGATGATCAGGATGTCATCGATATACCTTAACCAGGTTGTGATATATTGAGTGTATAAGGTCTTCATTGTCCCAGGTTGAAGGTCTTCATTGTCCCAGATTGTTTTCTCCCATTTTCCTAGGTATAAATTTGCATAGGCCGGAGCGCACTTGGTCCCCATAGCAGTCCCTTGTATTTGATGATAAAGTTGGCCCGAAAAAAAGGAAGCAATTATGGGTTAGTATAAAATTGAGTAATTCTAGTAAGAAGCAGTTGTGCTCATGTTCAGTGATGTTCAGCTGATCGAGAAAGTGTTTTACTGCTAAGATTCCTTTCTTGTGTGGAATGCAGGATACAGTGCTTCAACATCTAAGGTGACCAGTAGACTATTTGTTGGGAGTGTTATCTCTTGTAGTATTTGGAGAAGATGTGGGGTATCTTTAATGTAGGATGATAGTGCTTGTACAAACGGTTGTAGGTGTATGTCGACATATTCACTTGCCTTACTTGTTAGTGAGCCTACTCCTGACACGATTGGGCAGCCCGGAGGGTGAATTAGGGATTTGTGGACTTTTGGAAGAGCGTAAAAGGTTTGTATTGGTGGTTTATTTATTTGTAGGAACTGCCAAGTGGATTTTGTAATTATTTTATGTTCAAATGCGTTGTTAATAATAGCATTATATTCATCTTCATCAGTTTGTAGTTTCATCTTTGGTGCTTTGCAGTACCATTCTTGGTTTTCTAGTATTTTGTTGCACATGTGTTCGTACTGTGATCTGGTCATTAGGACTATGTTTCCTCCCTTGTCTGCTTGTTTAATGACTAGGTCCGTATTCTCTTCTAATTCTTTAAGTGCTGTTTTCTGCTGAGGTGTGAAATTTTGCGCTCTGCTTCCCTTTGTGTTTAGTTTTTCTATTGCTTGAGTGGTAAGGTTGATGAATGTTTTGGGTGGGAAGTAGGTTGAGGCCTTTCTAAAGGTTTGTTTGTTTCATCTTCCTCGGGTGGCTCCTCACTGTTCTGTAGGTCATTGAGTATTCTCAGACTTTCCTCATCTCCCTGGGTCAAAGTAATGCGGTTTTCTGGGTTTTCTTTTTCTTGATATTGATTTTTTAGAATTATTTTTCTCGCAAATAGGTGCAAGTCTTTGATGGTCTCAAATTGGTTGACATTACTGTCTGGGCAAAAGTTGAGGCCCTTAGAGAGTATTTCTGTTTACTGGTGTGAGAGGAAATTTAGCCAGGTTTACAATGTCCGTATGTTAAGTTATTGCTTCTGGGTTTTGTTGGGTTATTCCCTTTGTAATTCAAAGAAAAAATAGCCAGCTCACCAAACTCCTTAGTAAAAGCACGGACGGGGAGATCCCAGGCACAGCTCCTCCAGAGTTGACAGGCAGTATATAACAGTGATTTGTCCAGCTTCTCCTTAAAACATAGCTTTTAATCCATCCAGTTAAAAACAGCTTTTTGTGAAACTATTAGGTAATTGAAATGGCCCAGTAACAACAACAAAAGGCAAGCACCTAGTAACGCGTTTCAAGCCTGGTCAGGCTCTTAATCATACATTATTCCCTTTGTAGACTGCTTTTCTTTGGTGGTTGACCGCTGTAGGTTGGTGGTTCTTGGGATCTTGGTTCTAACCCTAAAAAAGGTTCCCCAAAAGTTGGTATATCTGATGGGGTGTGGTCTGGTGATGGGAAATTCTGCCTTTTGTCTTTGGTTGTTCTAGGGTCTTGATGAGTGGACATACTTGGGTCCCTGTTGCTTCCGATATGTCTGGAAAAGAGTTTGTAGTGTCGTCTTGGTTCCTCTGACACTGAGCTGTCTGAGGATGATGAGGACTGTTGCGATGAATATGGGTTATAGTATCTGTTTGGCTTCCCTTGTTGGGGTGTCCTGGTGTTTTACCAGTTATATGCCCTCTTTTCCTTGTAGGCTGTGCGGTCTCTTATGAGTTTTCTGTTTTTGTATTCCCATACTTCCTTAATGAGTGTTTCAATTTTCTTTTCAGTTGGTTGTCTGTTGTCGTGAACGAGGGCCAGGATAACAAAACTCCTACCATTCATAAGCACAAGGTATCTATTACTTATTGATTTTTCCACCAATAAAACACAGTCAAGCATTAACCCTTTAAGTGCCAGCCTACCTAGATTTTTTGTCACACACTGTTGCCAGACTTTTCACATTTTTGCACTACACATGTTCAACCTTGATTTTTGAAGGGATTTCCAGGGATTTTCCAGAAAAATTATATATTGTTTTTTTCAGCAGAGTCTGGGCTTCAACATGAAATGTCTTGTTTGGCCTTTTTTTAGTGTATTCTCAATACTTTTGGGTGAAATATGTGCAAAAAAAAAACAATCTATTTTTTACAATTTGTAGTGTTTTTTGTGATAAAAAATGTAAGTTTGTTAATAAAATATTATTGCGTGTGAAAGCCCTATTTCTCCCGGTTACAAAGTTACCACATATGTATTGGTATACACCCTTTCCTGCCCAGGAAACTCCCCCAAACTGAAACAGCAGTTTAGGAGATTTCAGACAGGATACAACTATGCAATATGATTGCATAGTTGTAAGGGGTTAACTAAAAAAAAATGACATAGGGTCCCCCGGGGGGGGGGGGGGCTCATTTTTTGGGGGAATTTTAAGGGTTAAAAACCCTTAAAATCCCCCCCAAAAAATGACGTAGGGTCCCCCTTACCCAACATTACCAACCCGGGCCAGCTATGGGGGCTTGTAGAACAGGGCGCAGGGTCCAGCATTGGTGGCCCCTGGCCCTGCAGGATACTAGCCCACATAGCCACTAAGTGGCCCGGGCCCTTCTGCCCCCCCCCCTGGCCGTTGGGGAGGCAGGTAATGGGGGGCTGGGGGCTATGGCAAGTCACCCGCTAGCCGCAGGTGATTGCCAGCCCCAGAGCCTTGTGAACTGGTATAAGGGGTCTCATGGACCCCTTACCAGTTCACAAATAGTTAAAAGTAAAAAAGCCACAGACACAAAATATTTTATTATTTTTTTTTACTCCCATCCAGTGTCCCGCGCCGCTGCAGATGACAGTTGTCGGTAGTGATCGGAGCAGGGAGGGTGGGAGGCAGGGAGATCAGAGCCTCCCTGCCTGCCACCCTCCCTGCTCCGGTCGCTACCGACAAGTGTCGGAGCCCGGGTGCCGGTATAGAGGAGCTGGATGACGTCATCCAGCTCCTCCCACAAGTGGGCAGCGCTAGGGACGGGCCAGCGCCGGAGGAAGAGGACGGTGAGGGCCCGTTGCTGGGTCCTCACCCAAAGAGTGGTAAGTCCAGGGGGGGATCGGAGCCCCCCTGGTGAAGAGAAGACCCGGAGAGAGCGATCGGGCTGCGAGGTGAGTTTGTGTCATTATTATTTTTTTTTCTTTCAAATCGCGGGGGGGGGGCTATTCCGGGCCCCCTCCTGAAGATCAGAGGCCCGGAGGCAAAAATCAAGTTGATGCTTATTGTAGGGAATCACTGGCACTTTCAAACGAGGGGTCAGGTAAGTCTGTATTTTTTTTACTTTTTTTTTATGGGGCTCTAAAGTCAGCTACGCAAGTCTCACGTAGCTGGCACTTAACGGTTGGAGAGGCAGCTACGTGAGACTCACGTAGCTGGCACTAGAAGGGTTAATACTTATGAAATCATGATATATCACTGTTCATAAATATATGTCCATAATTATTGTTTATAAGCACAAGGTCTGATGCTCACAAGCAGAAGGTATTATTTTTGTTATTTTTCTTCTATATTTTTCCAAAAAACATTTCCATAACATTGTGAAACTCATTACAAACAGCAGACCCATTTCCAACACTGATTATTAAATATGTTATATCATAGATTCTAAAGGCAATTTACACTCATGAAGCGATGTACCGCGAAACGCGTCTGTAAACAGCCATTTTTGAATATTTCTTACTACATACTTGCTACAAACTGTCTATTTGCTAAAAACTGCATACTTGCTACAAACTGATCAACAGCTGTCTACTTGCTACAAACTGCATACTTGCTACAAACTGATCAACAGCTATTCAAGGATTTTAATTCTACCTGTGTGAATACGTATATCTGTGATACACTGCTTTTGTATAACAGTCAATTGTAATTTGTGAAAGAAAATAAATGCAATTTTTACCATAATATGTTAATCAAGTATATTGTACATAATCTGTGTGTACACCACTAACATATAACCATAGAGAGGAGAATCAGGGGACATCCTCTCCTAGGTCTAAACTCCCTTATTCTAAGAGGTTTCTCCCCTCCCCCCTTCATAAATAGGGGATGGGCCCGACCTCTTTCCCCCCTCACTGTATTATTTTTAGGGAGAAAGACCCCCGATACATAAACACATCATACTACATTCCCACCAAGCATAACCCAAGGGTATTACCACCGTGACGGTTGGGAAATGCCTTCCCCCCTCTTCCCAAACACAATTTACCTGTGTTGTGAGCGCAACCAAGATTTGGTGGTTTATGCCTTTGCTGGTTTCTTTTGGAATTCACCCATAAAGCTCATTATAGTGCTCAGATAACCCACTAGCCAATGCCTGAGTTTAAGCCTCAGTCAAGAACCCGCTCAAGCTCCCACGCAGCATACTTGGGCCTAAGGAAATGCTGGCTGACTCATCCTGTTTGTTGGCAATATTGGGGGACATTCTTGGCTGCAGAACATCACCATTTGGCCATAGAAAAGATTGGACTGGACTGGCATGGGGGCTGGCTGTCATAGGCTGGAAAAATAACTTGCAGCCCTAGAGTTTGGAGATGACTCCGGCCTTGCAACATTGCACTGATGAAATGTGGCACAAGCAGGAGAGGGTGTGTATGTGGCCCTATGTATTCCTGCCAGACTATTCCCCTTCAAAGTCATGCTCCCTATGGATCTTGATGTTGGTGGGCGGGTAAACTTCGGCCTGGAGTAGGTTAGCTTGGGACTTTAGCTGTTCTTGCCTAAGTTGATGCATTTATGTTTGTGTGGTTTTTACATTAATTAAGGTTTGTAATGACAAACATGAGAAAATAAACTGCATTACGCTCAAATCAAGTGTAAAATGTTTTGTAAATAAGTTGTTACAAAATTCTTAAACCAAAAAAAAAGGCCTTCACATAGGCAACAAATATACAAATCAGACAAAAACATAAACAAACTAAACAAATCTTAAGAAAAAGTAACTATAACATGGGCACGGACAGATTGCCCAGAGGCACTCGGGGTGCCATCATAAATCTCATCAGGCTCCTGCCTGGGTGGAGAAGGGGACATATCCACATAACGGGGACACGCTGCCTCAGGGCAAAGTTATGGAGCACGCAGCATGCTAATATTATTTTTATAACCTTGTTGGGGTCATACTGCAGTGCCCCCCCGTATGGTCCAAACAACGAAACCTGGACTTCAACAGGCCGAAGGCTTCTCCACTACGGCCCGGGTCTTGTGGTGGGCCCGATTATAGGACTCCTGGGCTGCATTCTGAATGAGTGTCAGGATATCCAGAATCCCCTGAAAGAATCACAAAATACTAACATTAATTACACATTCTAAGCAACATTATTGTTTAACATGTCATCAAGGGCTAAAAACAGGCATAGACATGGGTCATCAACTATATTCAAAGGCATACAGTTAAAAGGGAAGGATGGAATTGGAACAAACTTACCCAGGAGCCATCCACCAGATAATTCGCCAGACTCAAACTGACTATATAAGCCTGAGCTCCTCAATATATAGGCACCATGGGACGACCCTGGATACCCTGCAAGGACACAGGAATCGCATGTCCGGACCAACCACTGCTTGTATGTTCAGCGAGTGGCCCATCTTGCGGTTCCTGAAACCCCCCCCAAAAAAACAACACCAAGCCAAGGTAACCAACAAAAACACTAACTACAACAACAAATAAAGATTCTAGTTCAACAATCCCAAAATAAATAACAAAGGACATAAAACAAAAAAAAAATCAAAATAATATGGATGTGTTTGAAAATAAAGGTGAACATGCTAAGGACTAAATAAGGTCAGCATTCAAATGCTTTTATAAGGCCTACATGAAAAGTATTGATTAAGATCGGCATTCTAAATTGTTTTAAAGGGATACTTGAGAAGGAGGGATTAAGGTATGCATTCTAAACTGGTTCAAAGGGATACTTAAGAAGGAAGGATTAAGGTATGCATTCTAAATTGGTTCAAATGGATGCTTGAGAAGGAGGGATTAAGGTATGCCTTCTAAACTGGTTCAAAGAGATACTTGAGAAGGAGGGATTAAGGTATGCATTCTAAACTGGTTCAAATGGATACTTGAGAAGGAGGGATTAATATTAAGTTTAGCTAAACAATATAAATAAATTACATAATTAACTTACCTATAGATGTACTCATCGGCTGCGGATGGGACCAAGGCAACATGGGTGCAATCGATCGCACCCATTATGTTGGGCATGTCGGCGATATTATAAAATCCCAACTTAATCGCGTTCCAGGCTACCATGTCGTCCGGAAAGGAAATATATTTGGGACAAAGGGTAGCCATGCCATCCAGAAACTTGGATAGCGAGTAGCTCAGCGTAGGCTGGGACATCCCGATGGAGAGGGCATCCAGCCTCTGGAACGAGCCGTTTGCCAAAAATTGCAGGCAGCCTAGCATCTTGGTCATACCTTGAATTGCTTGCCCCTTTCTCGTGGTGCGGGCTAACCATGGCCACTGCTCGCTATACAATTTTTGGAGGGAAACGCGATTGAGTCAGGTCAGCTCGAACAGCTCAACATCATGCATGTGATCGATGTTCATTCGTCTCCGGTGAAATCGGGCCTCGGCCATGCTGATACAGGTAATGCCATTGAGCTGAGGGCACTCATAGCCGCAAAACATTTTCAACAGGAATGCCGAGTCCAAAATGGTCCCGTAAGTGAAGCGGAAATTAAACCATTATATAGGGCGGAGGTCCATCAGCAATCAGGTCTCAGAATCAGACGCAAGCCCATACCAATAACGTAACTTATCAGAAATAATGCAAAATATCCGATTTCGATCCGTCCATCGAATGCGCATATACGCGTTAACGTAAACGCATTTACGCATGGAAAAAGTAACATAACAACCAAAAAACAAAGCAAAAATTTGCAAATAATACACAGACACATGCGAAAGTGCATGCGTATGTGTCTCTGAATCAACCCTAATGTACAAGAAAGACTGCAAACAGTTTGCAGAAGACAAGTAGATTAAGGACATGGATTATTGGAACAATGCCCAGTTGTCTGATGAGACCAAGAAATAAAGACAAGTGTGTCTTGCATACAGTCAAGCATGGTGGTGGGAGGGTCATGGTTCAGGGCTGCATGAGTGCTGCCAGCTGTGGGGAGCTACAGGGAATCATGAATGCCAACATGTAATGTGACATATGGTCGTAGGTCAGTATTCTAATGAAACAAAACCACTGCCTTGCTAAAGAAACTGAGGGTAAACGGGCTGGACAGGCCAAGCATATCTCCAGACCAAAACCCTATTGAGCATCTGTGGGGTATCATCAAACGGTAGGTGGAGAAGCACAAGGTTTCTAACACTCACCAGCACTGTGATGTTGTCATGGAAGAGAATTACAGCAACAACCTATGAAGCTCTAGTGAACTCTATCCCTAGGAGAGGTTAGGAAATGTACACTTCTATACAAGCTGTGCACTGGCTACTTTGCATTGAATCAAAATGTTATCTTCAGTGTTATATTGGTTAGTAAAAACTCTACTTTAGAACAACTGCAAAAAACATAAAAGCTACTGGGTGAATGAGCATGACGAAAAGCAAAGCAACAAGCCAAGTCAGCCAATTGCTTTTTTCATTATTAATTATTATCTCTATTGTTTCAAGTAACAGAATTCAGTACAAAGGGTTTTATGTATGCTGTCTTTTAAATATTTGCACAGCATTGACTTTCTTCATTCTGTTTCACATTATAATAAGAATTCTGCCAAACACATGGCTGTTAACTGTTTCCAAGATAAAATATGACGCAATGAGAGCAAAAACATTCTGAAGTAAACATTTGTGCCTAAAACTACCTTTAAAGTGGTTAAATATGCCGCATTCAGTAGCAAATAAAAAAAAAATAAAGTTTGTACATTCTGAACTTAAAGTGAACCAATCACCAGGATTTTCATTATTGGGAAAACTTCTTCCAAGACACTCTCCACATTTTTCTTGTTTTAATTTCAGACTTGTAATATTGAACACAGTGGAGAAATGTAATTTTGAATATGGGGTTTATCCGACTGATTTAAACATTTCTGAAGATATTCAAGGGATAATCCAGCAAATTGAAAACCTCTCCAACAGTGTTTATAAAAGGTAACATTTACTAGGAAGTTCAAAAGTAGAGGTGTAAGCTGGTAATGAATAGTAGAGTAGTGCAATAAAGTATTCACTTTTGTTATTATTTAATGGGGTAGATATTTTAAAAGTTACAAAGTACGGTAATAACAGCCTGTGGAATAAGTGGATTGTTTGGAGAGGATTATGTTTTAAAAAGGATGTCCAAGATTTTTGTAACCCCCAGCCACCCCCCCCCCCCCCCCCCCCGAGCTAAGCCCAATTCAGTTGGTAAAATAACAAAACAACTGATCTCAGGTCAGCACAGCAGACGTGTACTTGAGAGACATTGAGTGACAAGCCAGTTACCCAATCCTGGGACTGGGCCATTCTGTAGATTGAGTGGCTGATCTGTCACTCAAGACTACTTAAAGAAGACCACTATTCTTTATTTTATTGTGTGCTGAGCAAGAAAATCTCTCACTGCCTTTGCAAACTCTGCATCTCCAGAAATTATTTTGATAAATATCGACATAAATAACAACATCAGATGTGTCCATAATAGAAATGGCAGAGATATGAAGGTTTACAGTTTTATGTTAGGATTTCTTTTTTGAATCATGTGAGTGTGGCCCATGGAGCCGACTTCGGTCCAGGGTGGGCAGCTGTTGGTGCTGGGAGTAAGAGGGCTTGCTAGGTATTTATTTTGACTTTACGCTTAAGAATCTCTTCCCAGAACTAATTAATACTACATAGATTTTATGAAGTCTACTTTTCAGATTGCCATAGTTACCCATCTATTGAGTCCAACCCTATAAAATATAAGCCAGTTATTTCCTGGAAACCAATAGTACTATAGTACATATTACAAAATGTTTTGCTAAAGCAGGGAAATAATATAACACAGCTACTTTCCATTTGTGTGCTCAGTGTATATATATTGTATCTAATTAAGGTGTCTAACAGCTTTTTAAGTCATGTTTCGGTACTTATTAAATGTACATATAAAATTGCTGAGCAAGTAGAAGAATAATAGAGAAACTAAGAGGCCGATTCATCAATAGCGCCAGGTAGCGACAGATGAGCGACTGTAGCGTGATTTTTTCAGCGCCAGCCAGTATTCGCTGTGCTTGGCCGGCATTAGCTTGATGACAGCGACTCAGTCGGTGTGCGGTAATGTTGAATACGGGCTGGGGGGTCGCTGTTTCACAGGTCCAGCGTTGTATGTGAGCGCCTGACAACGAATGGCCAGAGCGAACGGCTAGCTTCATATTCATCAAAAAATCACGCTCCGAATGTGCTGTCGCTGTCCATTCCTTGTTTAAACCCCAGAGCGCTGGCGGCGATGTGTATTAACTAGTTTTTAACCCCTAAACAACCATATTTTTGGAATGTAACATTATACATGTTTTTAGAATCATTTTGTAATATGAATACATTAATCTCAGACATGTTAGATCAATTCTGCACATATTTTTTTTTTTTTTTTTTTTGACTTAAAAATAAATCCTAACATTGCAGAAGTGTTCTCCGATTTTTTAACATTAAAAAAAAAAAAAAAAAAATTAATCCAAATTAATTATGATTAATTATAGCTTGCTCCATTGAAATGCATTGGACATCGCCAGGGAGCGACAGCTCATACCTGGCGCTGTGAGGGAATTTGCAGCGGCGCTGTTCGGTCCAGGCGGCTTCATGATGAATGCCGCGCTAGCCGTCGCTCTCGCCGGCGCTAGCCTCATTTTGCTTGATAAATGCGTCATTGTGAGCGCCGCCGGGCGTACTTGAGTCGGTAGTCGCCGTTAGCTGCCGCTACCTGGCGCTCGTCAGACACTACCTGGCGCTATCGCTTGATGAATAAGGGCCTAAGTCTTAGTAGCTTACATAGTTAATCACACACCAATTATATCTTCTGTATTATTATACATCCATAGAAGCCCTGGAGGGTACGATCTTTTAATGGCTGTATTGAGATATATAATTACTTAAAAATATACATGTTGTAATAAGGGCATTTGCTTGCCTTTTTGCATATGCTGTTGCATTAAGTATAATATGTAAAAGTTCACTGGCATCAAGCTTAGAAATTCTGCATTCAAATTGCCTAACTGCTACATGTAACCATGGTATATTTAGCTGATGTCTATATTTCTAGCCTAGCTCTGAATGACTAAGTAAGATTGAACTGCAGGGGGCAAAGAGAGTTATAGATTCAGTTTAAACATTCAATAATGTATGGGAAAATCATCATATAACCACCTCATCATAAATGACCATTGTATAACCATATCATTAGGAGCTTTAAGTCAAAACAGGTTCTTTTTGGTTATCTGTAACTCCCTGAGTTGCATTTTAATATCACTAGCAAAAAAGGAATGCTGCTAAGAAGATCCTCCGCTTAAGTCTGCTTAAGTGACTGCATGAGCTGGCGACTATCCAGCTTCGCCATATGAATCAAAGCGTTTCCAGGGATTTGACGCCTTCATATTTCCATTTCATTCTTATAAAGGCATATGCTCTTGCTAAATGTGTCTTATGTTAGCACGTGCTTACAGCGGAAGGTTTTCTGTGTCTTAAAAAGGTGTTCTTGACTGGGTGTTACAAAGTATGTACATGGTAACCATGATGACCATATAAAAATCATTACAGTCATTTGGAAAAATACATCAAATCATTGAAGGGTCTCTCCAGGCAGGATAACAACCAGAAGTCATACTAACCTTTTGATCCCTACAGCGCTTTTGTCCTACTCCATTTAAAAAAGAAAAAATACTGGGTACCAAGATCGAGTCCTGTGCTATTCACAGTGCATCTGCACTTAGAGCGACACAAGTAACATGCTCAGATCCCAGCTCTAACAGTTTATTTCAATAGTTTTAAATGTAAAATATATTTGTTCTATTCGTCTCTAAAAAGTAGCAATACTAATCTTCCGCCAGTTGTTCTAATCGTGCCTAGAAAAAGGTTCAAAGTGTGTTACTAAGAATTCCATAAGACTGAGACTGTTTTTATTTAATTATTTATAAAGTACTGCTGTACAGCCATATGTTACAGCTAAATAGACAAGGTCTTCTAAACAATTAGCGCTTTCTTCTCTACCCTTGAAAAGATAAGATCCGGGAGTGTTCATACACTATTTCCCTTGATTTTTCTCCAGCACAAACAATGGCAAAAAAGACTCTCTGCTTTTGTATTGAAATATGTATCTAATTGTTAGCAGACCTACGAAACTGGATTTTATGCAGCAAAATTGGATAATCCATTTAAAGGGCCATTGTAGGTTACACTTATCTACCCTCCTGGAGACAGATTCCAGTACAATACCAATTTCTGACACACCACTGCACTCTTCATTCAGGCTTGCTCTCACTGCTGGCTCCAGTGTGATTACCTGCTTTCAGCCACAAGGAAATTATATATATATATATATATATATATATATATATATATATATATTTTTTTTTTTTTTTGTTTTAATAGTCTGCAGCATCTCATGAAATGCTGCTATATATTCATTGGCTGAATATAATTGGGATGCCCGTTCAACATCAGACACGAAGCACTGTATGGGGGGGGGGCTGTTTTCTGCCCCCTTCAAGTTGAGTTTTGATATGAAAAGGATAGTATCTCCAAGACAAGGGCTACGGAAAGGGTGAGGGGGTGGATAAGTTATTTCAGCGTCCGTGTAAAACAGGATCCTCCTCACCAGTTATCAGGAAAGGGTTAGTTTCCCTTTAATAAGATGCCTGGATGACATATCTTTTTGGAGAGGCACCACTAAGTAACAAGACAGGTACAATCACCACCTAACCTTTCCCCAATGGACACCATTTGTTGCAATTGATCGGATCTGATTTCTTCTTCAGCCCCTGCCACATTTGCTTTGTAAGTCGCGTTGGCTGGCCACACCCACACCATTCACTGCAACAGGAGGCATGTTTAGACCTGGCACGCCCCCTCCATTGCAGTGAATGGAGTGGGTAAGCCAAAGTTATTGTGGCCATACCACACAACAGGCAGCTGAACAGTGGAGTCATAGTATACTCACCTCGATCCCACAATGCATGTACAGGCCTCTGGAGCCATCCCTGCACTGCGTCCTTGCCGCCTAATTTAAATGTCTAAGCTTAGCCACAGTTGCGGGATCAAGGGTAAAGGTGAATTTACAGGATAATTAGATGTTTTCAGACTGCAGAGACTTCTGGGATGCCCATAAGGGAATCTATTATGTGAGTTTTGGACCACTTCGAAAGGATAGTTAAATGAAAATATCATTACAAATATTAGTAAAGAACAAAACTGGATAATCAAACATTCAAATTTGATCTCAAAGCAGAAGAAAAAAACAGAATTGACACGGGAGAGATATGTGTATTCCTTTGAAAGTCCTCGAGGACTTCTCTAGTCCCCTGATAGTTTAGAGACAGACTTCAGACCTTTAGCCTCGCCCTTCCAGAATTACCTTTTCCTTAGAAGGAATAGTTTGCTAAGATGTCACACAGACAGTAAGCTCAGTGTGGTATAATTGTCATAAGTGTTTATTTATACTTACCAGAGAGCTTATTAATCATTCCAGTGATGCATCTATTTTTACCCCAACCCCCCTCACACCAGCTGTCATAGGTATTTAATAAAGATAAGAGAGACTTTCTACAAGAATTGATCATTGGGTCTATTTGTTCATAATGCAGTTGTGTATTATCTTACCGTACTTTCATTTTATATAGTGCGTTTATGAAAGGCAATGTAGACAACTTCCCTTCACAGTGGTTTGTGAATAAGGGAGACACTATTTAAAATAAAATAAATAAGTCATAGGGTAACTTAGCATAAAGCAAAGCACACAGATATTTATGACATGAAATTATTGCTGTGGCAGCTGGTTTACTAACCTTTTGCAAACATCTATAAATGAACTACAGATAATAGGATCCCAGTCTAATGGGGTGACAATATCATACTTTTTACATAGGTCAGAGCAATGTTTTAAAGGAACTGCCCAGACTAATAAAAAAAACAAAGCTATATTATTTTATCTCCGGCAGCTTGATCAGTCCGACTTTGGCACTAGATTGAGTCCCATGTGCTCTGAGCTCGATCTGCAGTCATGGGTGCCTCTATGAAATATGCACCAGTCATCAATCACAGTAACGCAACAGCCTCTCCATTCACTGCAATGGAGGGGTCGTTGAAGACCAAAGCTGTGTGCCATAGGATCACCAGATTTAGGTAAGTATATGGGGAAACTGAGAGGTATTCCAGGCATTGCTAACTGAACTGCTGGCAGCTAAGCTGAACATGATGACAGGGAGTGAAACTGCACATGTGGAGCAGTTACTTTCTTTCTGTGTTCTTTCCTGACTCTGCCCCCCCCCCCCCCCCCCCCCCCGCTGCCTTACAGTAAATAGAGAAAACTGCTCTGTTCACTATACAAGAGGGGGTGCAGGGGGAGAGGTGTGCAAGCACATGGAGCATGAGCAGGTCTTTAAGATGGGTAAGTATTGTAGAACTGTACAAGGGTAAGCTACTACAAGTGCATGTATTAAAAATACAAGGAAAAGGTGAGGTTTTTTTTACTTTAAAAAACAATAAGT
Organism: Gastrophryne carolinensis; assembly: GCA_027917425.1. NCBI lineage: Eukaryota > Metazoa > Chordata > Amphibia > Anura > Microhylidae > Gastrophryne > Gastrophryne carolinensis. The sequence continues at coordinate 179,064,454 of CM051238.1, read as the reverse complement.
GAATATTCACCCTTTGAGTGCCAGATACAAGAGTCTAACGTAGCTGCCTCTCAAACCGTTAAAGTGGACCAACACCCAGGATTTTGACTATCCTGGGTTTTGGTCCACTTCGGCGGGGCACCCCGATCGGGGGTGCCCCGCTGTGTGAAACCCCCCAGAAACCCCAAAAAACTCACCTCTCAACGCTCCCACGTGAACGCCGCAGCCAATCCCCGCCAACGTCCAGGCGGGGATCAGGAACGTCCAGGCCGCTTCCGCCGCCTCCCGCGCGTCACTCTCGGTGCGCGCGCCCCCGCCGGCCATTCACAGAGGCCCGGCGCGGGCGCGCGCACGTCTGGAGGGGTGCGCGGGAGGTGGCGGCGGCGGAAGCGGCGGCGGATCAGGTAAGGTGTTTTTGGGGTTTCTGGGGGGTTTCACCCCGCGGGACATCCCGATCTCGGATGTCCCGCGGGGTGGGAGGTGATCGGCCCGGGAATCTTATAGATTTCCGGGCCGATCACCCCTGGGTGTTGGTCCTCTTTAAGTGCCAGCTATGTGAGACTCACGTAGCTGACTTTCCCTAGCCATGAAATTAAAAGTTAAAAACTCCCCTGACCCCTCAGCTAATCAGGGCCGGGTCTTCTCTCCAGGCACATCCAATCACCCCTCCCCCGGGGCTCTTCCAGCTTTAGGAGAGGGCACAGGACAGGGCACCCAGCTTCCGCCCCCTACTGACGCGTGCTTCCGTCATAAAGAGAGAACCCGAAACAGGCCCTCTCACCCAGCTTCCATTGTCGCTGCCTCTAGCCCCACGTTTTGGGGCGGGGCAGATGATGTCTACCCTCTCTCCACCGGACAATCCTCAGATGCCAGTGATTGGTGGATTTTTCCTGAGCCCCTGCCTTCCCACCCCCCCCCCTCCACTGATCACCAACATCTGTCGTCCGATCGGAGGTAAGTAAAGGAAAGAAAAAAATTATTGGTATTTAAAGTTATTTTTTCTCTGTTGTCTGTGTTTTTTTTACCCTTTGTGAACTGGTAAGGGGTCCATGAGACCCTATACCAGTTCACAAGACATGGGGGGGCTGGCAAGTCACCTGCTGCTAGTGTGTGACTTGCCATTTACCCCCTGACCCGCCAATTATCTGCCTACCTGAAGCCCAGGAGGGCCGGGGACCACTGAGGCTGTCTTTGCGCCCTGGTCTACAAGCCCCCATAGCTGTTGCTGGAGCTGGTTATGCTGGGAAGGGTAGACCCCACGCCATTTAAAAAAAATGTAATGGTTTTTAACCCTTACATTCTATTTTTCTAAGCATTTACTTAACCCTTTATAGTGTGAATAGTAGTTGTATTTTTTTGCAAATGTTATAAAGTGCTCTTTTCAGTTTGGGGGATCTCAGGGGTTACCTATAAATATGTGTAATCAGGAGAACTGTGGCCTTCACATGCAATATGGTTTTCTAAAATAAAATGTTTTATTCAAATTAAATTGAGACAATTTAATATATATATATATATATATATATTACAATCAAAATATTAAAAAAAACACAAGATTAATGACAATCAAGACATTTCATGATAAAGCCTAAACTCTGCCAAAAATATATATATACTTTTCCTGAAAATCCCTGCAAAAATCACAGTTAAAAGTAGCACAAGATGGTAAAATATATATAAATAGGCTGGCAGTTGAAAGAGTTAAAAGAATCTATGCATGTTGAGTATTGTTCTGTTCAGGGGATATTGCGCTTCAGATTCAGCTTGTTTTTTCTTGTTTGCATATTGATATTTTAAGAAAATGTTTTTTTTTTATTCTGCTTTTTTATACGTTTTTTTAGGCAAACCCTGTGCAACCAAAGAATTCTTGGGGGGATTACTTCCAGAAAGATGAACCTACTACAAGAAGCTGGGTACGCCTAGAAAGTTTAATGTGTGTACTTTCAGGGAATATATGGTTTGTGGGGGGGCATTTCAAAAGTAAAGCGTTGTTTTAGTTGAAAAATCACAAGGTGCGTGCTTTGTCTGCAGAGCTGAAATTTTCAAGTTATATTACCCTGACACGCATGCTTTACTTTGGGTGTTTGGCAACTCCTCCCTTGACAGTACCTATGCATGTTGGGTATTGTTCTGTTCGGACGACCTTGCTTTTTCAGATTAAACTTGTTTTTTCTTGTTTGCAGAAAAATGTGGCTTTGATTCAGCTTTTTTAGGGAAATCCTGTACAACCAAAGAATTCATTGAGGGATTACATACAGAAAACTGCACCCACGACAACAAGCTTGGTACGCCTAAAAAGCTTGAGGTGTGTCCTTACAGGGAATATAGTTTGTCGGGGGATTTCAAATGTAAAGGGTTAATTTTCTTGAAAAACTGCAAGGTGCGCACAGCAAGTGTATTTTATCTGAAAATCTCCTAAAGCGCTGCTTCATTTTGGGGGAGTCTCCTGGGCAGGAAAGGGTGTCTACCAATACACATGTGGTACTGTTGTAAATGGGAGAGATGGGGCTTTTACACACAATATGATTTTATTTTAAAACTTCATTTTTTATTACAAAAAAACACTACAAATTGTAAAAAAAAATAATTTTTTTTTTTTGCACATATTTCATGCAAAAATATTGAGAATACACGAAAAAATAACAAACAAGACATTTCATGTTAAAGCTCAAACAATATATAATTTTCCTGGGAAATCCCTTCAAAAATCCCAGTTCAACATATATAGTGCAAAATAGTAAAACATGGTCTGGCAACAAAGGGTGACAATAGCTCTAGCTAGGCTAGCACTTAAAGGGTTAAAATGGCACAACCCTTCCTGGGTCCCCTCGCCCTCCCCACTCAAGTGCTTTGGGTTATACTGATAACTCAGCAGTGATCTGGCACACCTACCTGCCTTTTTTGAAATCGCAGATTTGCTGATCTCAAGTATGCCGACTGACATGAACCAGCCTGCCGGATGCATCCCGGGTTGAAGTGGTCACTGTCAAAGACAGCACTGTGGGAGGTTTCACACTGCGGATGCGCTGGAACAAGCTAGGGGCTGGCCATGTAGTCTTTTAGACTCCAAAAGCATGCCATGTATCTTTTGAGCCTTTTGGCAAGCGGAAACTATACGTTCAAATTAAGGTTCAAAAAGTGTTAGAGTAGGGATGGGGTTACTTTGCAGCCCAGACTGCTGTTGCCACAAGTGATCGCCAAGGGAACCCAGAAAAAGGCGATTATACTGCACGGTCCGGGTGCTTTCTCTATCTTAACACGGAATTCCCCCTAGTGAACATTCTCAGTGTCTAAATCGACTCTAAATAGACATCTGATACCCTATAACAAACAATTAAAATTTGATCTCTACAATCAGCCCAGAATATGTAATCTCTCGGTTATTGGTATTTTCCACCAGTTACCACTTCCTGTCTGCTTACAGTGATTGGTGATGTTATCAAGAAAAGCCACCGTTTTGTGATGAAGATAATGACTTGCCTCCACACAAAACTAAATCTCTGTAACACATACACCACACCCTGCAACAGCTGTACACTGTATACTGCTTGTATTATAAAGCTTGTTAGCTTCAGCAGAAATGATTGCTTTCTATTATGGTTTTAAATGGGCATGGGCCCTGGAATATTAAAGATTCCAGGCCCGGCCACTAACCTACCCCAGAGCATCCTACACCAGATGCTTTGCTGTGTGAACCCCTCCCCGGGTCGATTCAGAGGCAGATGAAAATTCTCACTCCTTTTTTAGGAGAGACACCTGCCATTCATTTTCATTGTCTACCCTGGGGCTGATTCAGAGCCAGGTTTAAATTTACACCCAGTAGACAATGGAGGTCAATGGCAATTTCTCTCCTAAAAAGGAGTGAGAATTCTCACCTGGCTCGTAATCAACCCCATAATCACAGCGGACGTCTTTCATCAGATGACTGGGGGTCCTAGGGGTTTCACACAGCAGCGGATCCTGCTTTGGATGGCAAAGGAGTAGCTAGGCTTTCTGGAACCCCAGAGAAACATTTAAAAAATGGCGCCCCCACCTGTGCTCAGGCCCCCCTGACTTGCTCCGCCCTAGCTACGTCCCTGCCCGGGCATGGAACAAAACCCCAGAAAGTCAAATTCCCAGGTTTTGTTCTGCTTTAATATGCATGGAAGTGTATGCTGATTGGAGGAAGTCTGCACATGTGCCAAGCGATCAGAAATTAAAGTAAGTTACTTTGTGAACCAGGGCGTTTCACAAACACAATCCAGGATCCCCCCTAAAGAGAGGACCAAAGCCCAAGAGAGAGAAAATCCTGGGTTTTGGTCCGCTTTATATACAGATAAGGGGTTATCAGCAGACACAGTGAGGGCACAAGTGTTTACTAGGTGAAACCGGACCTTCACCCTGAATAAGAGCCTATGTTATATGTTTCCTCCACCCTGTATATACAGATTACCCACATTACAAATCATCCTACATGCACCTAGTGAGCCTTTTTGCACCTTTCTGAGCCTTTAAACATCCAAGATGGCAGCCCATGAAGCAGGGGTGTAGCTAGGGGGGAGCAGGGGGGGCATGTGCCGCAGGTGCAGCAGGTCAGGGGGGCGCCAAAGGGGGTCCTGAGAACAGGTGGGGGGGCACCATTTTTACCTGACCTGCTGCACCTGGGGCACGTGCCCCCCCCCCCCACTCCCCCCTAGCTACACCCATGAAGCAGGGGTGTAGCTAGGGGGGAGTGGGGGGGGGCACGTGGCCCAGGTGCAGCAGGTCAGGGGAGTGCCAAAGGGGGTCCTGAGAACAGGTGGGGGGGCACCATTTTTAAACTTTGCCCCGGGTGCCAGAAAGCCTAGCTACTCCTCTGCATGAATTCTCAGGCTGCCTGCAGACAGGAAGTGTCTTCTGATTGTGCTGCTCTGCATTGTGGGATCGCTGTCCTTTCCTTGACCCCAGCTCCACACAGCTATAATTTGCCCCCTCTCTTCTCCTCAGTATGTGATATTGCTGAGGTAAGATGGCAGCGCCCATATCCTAGAGTTTCAGCCCAGTGGGTAAAAGAATAATAGATAAGTGACTAAAAACGTAAAATATATTAATCTTAGATGCTAGGTAATAGTATTTTATTTCATTAAATTATGTTAAATGAGTTTTCTCTCACCTTGTTGCCCACTTTTGGCGCGACAGGTGTAAGCAGCAGCAGCAGCAGCAGCAGCAGTGTCGGCGCGCCGCGTGCAGTACAAGCAAGGACACGTAGGGGGCAGCAGAGAGAGCAGCGCGGCGCCACAGGTCACGTGCGCCGATTCCTGGAAAGTTCCTGGAAAGCAGCCTTTGCATTTACCAGATATGGGGAGGGAGGGAGAGACGGGCGAGTAGATTAGGAGGCTAGGGGAGGGGAGACTGACTCCCACACAAGGAGACGCTGCTAATGGGGAGGGTAGTGGGGTGAAAGCAGGATCCCGAATCACAATCACACCAAACAATCCCCGCCCGTGTGTTTGGCTGCGGAGGATCGCGGCGAGGGATGCTGCGCGCCTGCCATTCACCTTGCGCGATCTACTGCACAATGGAACGTGGGGGGGTCCGAGCAGCCGAGGAGCCTCTGAGGAACCCCAGGACCTATTCCCGGCTAGCTGCGCGCCTGCTGCGTGCGGAGCCCCGGATGCCCGATCATTTGTGAGGAGCCTCGCAATACAGGTAACACAATGACGCCCTCTGTGCCCTCATATCACCCCGCTGCCCACCTTCCCTGCGAGGACATGGGCAATCCCCCCTCTGATCGCTGCACCTATTATTAGAAACAAACATAGAAAGAAGTGAAAGGAGGACGCCAAAGTTTCCCGAGCTGTCAAAAAAATGAAGCGATCGCTTCTCTTCCCCACAGACAGGGTATAAGGCACATTGACAGGTCTGATCTGGAGGTGACCCTCTAATCATTGGCTGTAATGGAAGCTTCCTATAGTGGGCTCCTCAGGGTGTTGCAGTCACTTACTACACTATGGGGGTTATCCAAATAATCTTTGGATTTTCTTCAAGAGGCAGCCAGAGCTTTTACATAATTGTTTTCTTCTATTTAGAAATCAGCCCCTCCCTGTCTGTACCTATGATAGGGCAGTTCTACAGGTAATGTGCAAATCATTTTAAATGCTGTAGATATTTTATTTTTAGAGGAAAAGGCATCCAACTGGAACGCTACTGATGAAGTATTAAAACAAAACCTTTACTGGGTTGAAGAAAAACAATCCATGAATGGGGCATCACAAACCGCGATGCGTTTCAGGTCTCCTGGGCCCTTTTTGTTCTTTCTCACGTGTTCCAGTTGGATACCTGTTTCTCTTGATGTTACATTGAGATTCCTGGTAGTAATCCTTTCTAGCTTTACCTCCCGAGCAGAATGGGCAATGGTGGGTGGCATCCTAACCTTCTTTGTTTATTTTAGTAGTTTGGAAATAATAGTAAATAATTTGGAGAGGCTCATTTTTTATGTTGTTTGGATTACTCAAAAACTGTAGCTATTTCTGAACATCTAACGTAAAATATATACCCGTAGAATTGCCCCTGCACCTGCCAGGTACAGGGGTCTTTTAAATAGAAAAATGTATTTGCATTTTCTTGTGTGCTGAGTGAGAACGTTTTTCACTGCCTTTCAAAATTTTGCCTCTCTAGAAAATGCCCCAAAACAGGTATCCCACCCCCTCTGTATATTTTGTATTGCATTCAGAGATGGGGATCACTGATCAAACAATTGACAAATTCCTTCAGATCAGATTATCTCATCTCCAGAGATTTTCAAAAAAATTACAGGGGGGATTTGTGGCCGACCGAGGTACCGATCCTGTCCTTAGCGAAAGTATCTCCGAAGCGTCGTCCTCATCTGCTCATTCCTATTCCCGGTCTTTCTTTGCTCTCCTGAGGCTGACGACAGGTCACATGGTCCATCTTATCTGTCCTTATGTGTATGTTCTCTATCTTTGGATAGATTTAGCTTAATCCCAAGCACAATTGCATTCACCTACTGCAGATTTTCCTGCAACATCTTGGAGGCAGACAAGTGATTTTCAGCCCTAAGCGCTGGTTCACAATGCTTCTGCTTATTTTACGACACAGCAAAAAGCACTGGCGTGACTGGATTCCTTACCACCTTCAGGACTAGTTCATGTCATATTTGTTGCAAAGTGCCCAGAGAAACACACATTTTTTTATATTTTTTTTGTCCTCTTTGATCAGCTCAGAAAAAGCAGTTTATGCAGTACACTTGTATGAAGATAGCCTATGTGTTTTTCTCCCCCCATACTCCCTAGTTTTTTTATCTGCATTTCAGTGCCTTCAAAACATTACATTTTACCTGAATAATACCAGCCAGGTAATCGGGTTTAGCATGAACTAAACATTTTATAAGCAAAGTTACCCAGAAGTGACCTCTAACATCTTGTGGTCAGTGGATCACCCCAAACCAAGTCACAGGTCCACTTAATACTATTCTTTCAGCAATATATTATTTGCTCCTGATGTTCCTTCCCAGCTGACTTCAAGTTGTCCCCTTGTTCTGTTGATCAGTTTCTTCTTAAAAACTCTCCCCTCCTGAACCTTTTTCAGACCTTTAACATATTCGAAGGGTTCAATCATGCCCCCACCTTTCTCTTCATTCCTCCAAGCAGTTAGTTTCATGTTTAATTCAGAACAATGCCCTGATAAGAAAGTCTCTTTATCCGGATAGCATACCCGCGCTACCCAGATTGCTGCAAAAGAAATGTGGCTTTTTTTTTCTTGTGAAAAATCCATTTATTCTGCAATAATGGCGGCCCCTGTGTGAATAGTGGCTGGCAAACCGGAATCTCAGATTAGTACCCGAGCAATCGGCTCCATGTGCTCATGTTGGCTCTGACTGCACATGCCCAGCTGTGGTGTGCGCCGGTGCGCTATCCACATAAAGAAGCTTTCTTATCAGGGGATGTTCGGGTTTAAGTCACCATTTCTCTAGCCCATTTTGGATTTTACTAGGGGAGGTCTCGAGAATTAAACACAGTATTCCACATGTGGTAGATTGACATTTTAAAGCATCAAAGATTAGGGGATAGTACCCCTCAAGAAAGCTGCACCAAACTCTATAATACAAAAAAATACCCTAATTGTAATTTATATTAATGCAGGTAATAAAAAAAGCACATTCTGAAACATTGCACTAAAACCTAAATACAGACCAGGGGAGGGTTCTCCTATGAGTAGTAAATATAAGCATGATTAAACTGTTAAAAGTCCTATTACTAGCAGTTTTTGCCTATACAAAATATTATGTTAATAAATAGTGAATTATGAATTCAGAAAATCATGCACCGTATGAAAAAAAAAAAAAAAAAATTAAATATATATATATATATATATTTATACATACCCATTGTTGTGCAAACATTACTTAGGGCCTTATTTATGAAGGGATGGCGTCAGGTAGTGCCTTGTTAATGACAGGTAGCGACAGGTGAACGCTGGACACGGCACGCAATTACACATTTATCAAGCAGAATCTGTTGAGCGACTGGGATAATGCCATGTAGCGTCCAATTCATCATTATCCCAGCCTCAGTGAACAGCGCCGGCGTTCAGCCTTGCACAGCGCCAGGTATGACCTCTCGCTACCTGTCGCTCTTCCATACATTTTAATGGATGATCCCTTCTCTTTTAACTGGGTTTTAAAAAAAAAAAACTCAAATAATGTTGTCACCTCTTATGGCATTGAATGCATTTTTTAAAAATGTTTTCATGTTTTATACATTTCTGCAGAAATGACATTACAGGTCTGGCATAAAAGTGTTCATGTTACAATGTTATTACAATGTAATTTAAGATGTTTTCGCTTTGTTACTAATGGATACGTGCTGAAAAACAGACTTTAAACACACAGCCTACGGCACTCTGGGCATCAGAGAAGCATTTTTCTGCACCGGAGTTTTGTGAGGCTGTTTTTTTACTGAATATGTTGTGAGTCAGTCGCACTGACCAGTCACTAACATGCGCTCCCATACAGCGCTGTACTGGTCAAATAGCGACTCGTCACAATGTATTCATCATTGCTGCACAGCTAAGAACTAGCGACCCACGGCCGAGCACAGTGACTACTAGCGGGCGCTCTGAAAATGCCTGCTACAGACGCTCATCTGTCGCTACCTGGCGTTAGTGATGAATCAGCCTGCTTATCAAATTAAGAACAGGGAAGCCTCTTTGGGGAATAACAAATATGACCAAGCTAGCATAACTTATGGGGTGGAGGACCCCACAAACAGAAGGCTGGGCATTGTCACTGCCTGCGCTTAGTTTGAACTTAGTTTTTACCTTTTAGCTATGTTTTAGTATAGCTATGTATACATTTTTGGATGATATGTATATAATATGAATACATAATGTATTATTTATTAATATAATATTTGATATAGTTAGAAATGATGGTAGGACATATTTTTTGAGCACTGGCATCTTTAATATTTACTCTGACTCATACACACAGCAAATCCCTCCCCTGGCCTATCTTTTTGGTTTTAATGTAACCCAATGATGTCCCAAAAATGATGTCCTGAAGGTGTCGAGTTGATCTAGTATTTTCTTTGTAATTGGCAAACGTGTGTTTTATGGAAGTCTGCAATCTGTTATTGGCAACTGTACCCCAAGCAGGGAGAAGTGGCTCCTACACACACACACAAAGCTGCTGCTGGGCATGTGTAAAGTTGAGTGAGCTCCCTCACCTCAGCAGCGACCATTGCAGCAGTGTTCTGTGTGTATAATAGCAACAGCTTGGAGGTAGTGAAAATTTCTTCTATAAAACATATATTTGTTTACATAAGAAAAAATGCTCGATAAGCTCAGCACTTTAAGGATATCATATTGACAAAAATAAAATATACAATTTCAAATCGACCCTGGACTTTCCCTTTTAATGTCTTTACAGTTGTTTAGAATGAATGTTACCATGTCCACAGATTTGTTTAAGGTTAATATTAAATGCATTGTTAATTATTATTAATTAATGAATTAATTAATTAAAAAATATATATATTAGAGATTTACCGGTATAAAATTTTTAATGACCCTTGTAAACCTTACAAGTGGAAGAGCCCACAAGTCAGTGTTTGATTTGGTCTGAGGTTTAAACTGTGTATTCATGACTATCAGTCCCACACTACTACTTCATCCATAAATTAATCAATAGATCTGAAACTCTTACAAAAAAGTTTAGTATTCAGAATGTAATCAGAACTAAGTAAATTGTCCACCTAACACTTGTGGGTTACCAGCAATCTGTTGCTGATCAAGTTATACTAGCATGAGCTGTCCCTAAAATATATCCCAAAAAGAAGCACAGTATTCACAGTACAGTATTTTATCTCAAACTTTGTAAAGTATGATTCATAAAGCTGGTCAAAGGGACCGTACACCCAACGGCAATAATAAGGCAACAAGCAGCCACATGTCCCATGTGTGTCTCCTACCATTTCCTGCAGCAAAGGGTAGAAGCCCCAGCAGGGCTCCATAGCTTGCCTTTCTTTTAATTCCACTCCTCCACACAAAAGTGGTCTAATAGCTACTCTGTCCTCTGGTGCTGGCAAGCCACAGTGGTCGTGCAGCAGAGCATGGTGAAAAACCATCCAGCTGCACAATGACATGCCCTTTCCAGCTCAGCTACGACCCCGAAATTAAGGCAAAGAAAGTGGCATTACTTATATTATAGAAAGAATCTTCATATAATTGGCAATTTTGAGGAGGCTCATTTGACTCTGTTCCCAAGGGGTAAGGGAGGAGGACATGTGTCTAGACAGGGACTATAGTCCTCTGCAGCTGATAAGTCCAGTATATAAAACTTACCGGTGCCTGAGATCCCAGTGGAGTGGAGGGTGCTGGGTCACGTCAGGTCTTGGCACTTACTTTCATTGCAATTGCAATGACTGGTGGCAGGGCAGCCAATCCGTGCACTCGGCTCAATCTATCTTCTTATAGATGCTTTGCTGTCAGTGGGGAGCAAGCTGAAATGCAGCATGCCCCTGTCTGCACCTTTGTGTACCTGCATGCCTGGCATGGGTATGCGCCTCAGAAACAGATATAGCAGGAATGTGACCCTGGCATGTACCGTGGGATTGCCAGCCATGTAGGTATACAAAGTGATCACAGGGGTTTTCCTGGAGTCTTTTATCTCCTTTGGGAAATGTGTTTAATTAGCCCTTCATCTCAAAATCGCCATGTAAATACCCTATGTAAAGCCGCTTTCTTTACTTCAATTTCTAGGTCATGGTTGAACTGGGAAGGGCGTGTCATGCACTGCTGTGGTCAGAGACAGCTGTAGGACCACTCTGGCTTACCAGGCTTGCTCAGACGAGTATTAGAGGAACATCGGGGGAGGTTAAAACGTCTCTCAAACCTCACCGGACTGTGCCCCCCTCCAGTTTCACAATTGGGCAGTATTTACTCACCTCGCCGGGGGATCCATCTTCTGGGTCCCTTGGTTTGCAGGCAACCTCCCGATGGGCGGCACAATCCCATCAGACACTGTGCACGGCCCCCAATCTCACATCTGCACAGTTCCCATGAATGGGATGCAATGGAGCCACCTGAAATCCTGCAAGACTTTGTGGAACTGCGAGGTGTGCTATATTCCTCTTTAAGGGACAAAGTGGCAGTTAGACCAATTTTTTGCATGGTGCTGGTGGGATGGAGTTGAAAGGGGCAGGCAGCAGGTGAGATTATTACTGCCTTATTCTTGCCATTGGGTTTACTGTCCCTTTAAGTTAAAGGCACGATTTACAACTAAAGTTTTTAATAGAGCTATATGACCTTTTCAAATAAATATTAAGTAAACTTTAAGCGCGATAGTAACTAGATTGTTTTGCCAGCGCACAGGGAAAGTTAAGTTAACAAATAACCAAATTGCCTTTTACAAGTTTATAAATATATCTAATGTTCTCTTGTTTTTGAATTACACCTTATGTTATCTTGTGCCTTGTTCTAAAATAATTATTTTCTGGAGCCATTTTAAGGAGTTAAAGTGTAACAAAACTCTGCTGGATCAGCCTGGTAATCTTATAGATCCATCCCCTCCCCGCAGGGCATCCAAATTTGGGATGCTCCACTGTGTGAAACCCCCCCAGGTAGCCGGCTGCACTTACCTGAATTCCGGTCCAACGGTGCACGTTTGGGGCCGCGGCTGCATCCCCGCTATCCCTCTAGCAGGGCGTGTGCCCACGTCGGCCATTAGTGAATAACTAAGACATCTCTTAGACGTGCAAAGCTCAGCGGTTCCGAGCGCACTGAATGCGCCGTAGGATCGCGGCCAGGTGAGTTTTATTGGGAGATCTGGGGGGTTTCACATAACGGGGCACCCCTGATCGGGTTGCCCCGGGGGAGTGGACCAAAACCCTGGATTTTGGTCCACTTTAAATTAAAGCCATTCTGTCTCTTTATTACACATTCACCCCTACGGGCTCTCCACCTCTGTTCCTAAAGCAGACCATTGTAGGCTATGAAAAAAGTATACGCAGACCTTTGTTTTCCTGTCCATGTCATGGCACAGAAGAATGCATGAGGGGATTTCTCTCCTCCTATGGAGTAGTTCTCAACATATTTGTTGGAGGGTGCTTAGAGAAGGTCAGCTTTTTCTGTATTCCCCTTTTAGTCCAATAAATGTATGCAGTACAATGGTATGAAGGTAGCCTGCATTTTTGTTCTGCCCCCCCATACTCATACGTTTGCATTGAAGACACTCATCAATTATACTTGAATAATACCAGCCATTTTATAAACAAAAGTCTAAGACGTAGACCACCTTGAAACAATTTAACAGGAACATTTAACACTTATCCATTTTATAAGCAATAGTGCCCCTTTAAGAAGTGATTGCTAAGGTTCTCTGATCTGTGGATCACCTTAAATTGGACCCGAACCCAAGATTTTGACCATCCTTGGTTTTGGTCCTTGCTCCCGGGCACCCCGATCGAGCCTCTTCTTCCAGGAGCTCGCCTAATATAAGCGGATCCAAGCGCACGGACAGCAGCATCCCCCGCTTCCCTCTAACAGGAAGCATTCACGTGTAAGAAATTCACAAATGCCTAGCTCGGGCACATATCTTGCTAGAGGAATAGCGGAGATGCGGCTGCTGCTCTCACATGCGCTGTTGGACTGGGAAAGAAGGTGAGTTTATGGGCGACCTGGGGGGTTTCAGATTCAGATTCTGGATGCCCTGGGGGGAGGGAATCAATCGGCCCAGGAATCTTATAGGGAGGAATCTTCCTGGGCAGGTCTCTGGGTTTTGGTCCACTTTAAACAAAGCCATAGGACCACCTGACTCTTACACATTTTGATAAGCTAAATTACCTTTTAATATCTATTTACTAAAGCAATGTCATGCTACAGGATCTGGGATCTTTAGCTTGAATGGTATTGTGTATCTTTCACGTTTGCTTTTAAAGAGGTACAACAACCTCCCTAGAGTCTCCACTATGTGAAACCCCAGAGATCACCCAATACACTTATCTTTCTCCCCTAGCCCATGAGCCATCTCTGGCCGTGGGTGCATCCCTGCTATACCTTGAGCAGGGGTGTTAACTCACAGCAGGTGTTTCTGAATGGCAGGCATGGACATGCCCACAGCTAGAGGCAAGCAGGGATGCGAAGGACAGCGCACTCTCTTGAGCTTTCCTTGCTGCCCTGAGCTCAGAACGCCAAAGGAAATTTGAATGAAACACTAGCTGTCTGGTTGAGTGCTGCTCAGAAAAAAGGTGCGTTATTGGGTGATCTATGCGGATACACACAGCCAGGCATTCCAAATCGAAGGCCCCTTGCATCTCAAACTAGTAAAGGGTGTTTATGAGCATAGACAGTCCTCTAGAGACACTTATTTTACAAATGCATTTTTACACTTAGTAACTAAAGGGTAAACAAATAACATGGCAAGTTTCAGCTTATGAAATAAAGCTTTCATTGATTGAGTTGTGGAGTGCCACAATCAAATATTTGCAAATACACTTTTATTTAATTCAATAGCTTAGAGTGTTATTATTTTGTTCACAGAGCTGGTTCAGTTCATAGCAGAACTCTTATTGCTTGCTCACTATGGTCTAGTAGTGATTTGCTGATCGAGGCTTTCGGCGCCAATGCCCCTTATGTGCCAGACTTTATTACATATAATATATACTGCATATTTGCCCTTTTACATTTCAATGCATTATTACATACATACTATCACAAGGGCTAAAGGGATTTACCAGTCAAAATTTAAAATAATTTGGCTTGCAGTTTATCTGATGTCAGTCCCATACTGTCTGTTTTCTCTGGTCACAAAAAGGAAGGAAAATAACCTTTTCATCTTCCTCTGCCTCCAGCACCTCCTCCCTTATCCAGACCACCAATACAATCCTGAGGGTCATGTAGGGTTGACACCTCCTCTGTTAGTGATAGGCTAGAAGTAATCTCTGCTTATTTCAAGAAGAGCAACACCAGGGAATTTCACTTTCCCAGGTGTTGCACCTCTTATGCGGGGTATCATGATTTGGGATGCCGAGCTGTGTGTACCCCCACAGCTCACCTAGAAAACACACCTTCCTGGCACACCCACAGCGTTGACATAGTCTGCTCAGCCAATCATCATGTTCTGTTTCATTCTGCTCTTTTTGGCTCTGCCAAGTGAGATAAATGAGCTGTCAGGGGATTCCTGATCACCTTTAGCTGTGGGCATGCCCACGCTAAAGGACACTGTGAGGGCTCCGAGAACAGGTGAGTGGATCAGGCAATCGGGAGGGGGGTCACACAGCGGGGCCAATTAGGGATGCCCCAGGGAGTGGGACTCTGACAGCCCTGGACTGGATAGTCTGTTAGACTCCAGGGCCTCTATTGTTCCTCTTTCCTTGTCATTCCTATGATATAGGACAGCACAGAATGTGAAATTTTAATTTATAATTATTCTGGCAATATAGCTTCATGTTTAAAAACCAAATTAGAACATTGCCACATGTATCCCTAAACAATAGGAATACTTTTGAGTCTTCCTGGACAATTACATAACCAACACATCAGTCTCCTGGCTGGAGGCAAAACAACCACCATAGATAATATTTTATGAAATCACCAAAAAACATACACAGACATAGGACAGGACAATATAAAACACACCAGTAGCTGAGCCCTCATCACAGTAGTCCCCAATAAAAGTAGAAAAAAAAAAAAACTTACTGGTTATTAATAGTGGCTGTGCACTCCCTTTTTGGAATAGTTTTTTTTATAATTGTTAAACTTTGCTTCATGAAATCTCCCCCGTGAACCTGTTGGAGAATCACTTGATAACCAGTCATATAGGCTGTCTGAAAATGTGATGTGTCCCTTATCTCTCTTTGGGATCATTAGATTCCCTAGATGCATTGTGTGTCCACTTGTACAGTAGAGGCAAGGTGAGGGGAGCATGTGTTTAGTAAATATGGTGGGACACTGCCGACGTGTGTGGGCGGGGCTGTCCTTACATTGGAAGTGTAAGACTGCAAAATGGTTCCCCCCAGGACAAAATGGACTAAGTGCCCTCCACTGAACTCCTTAACAAATAGGAGGTGAGTAGGTGGTGCCCCTTCCCCTCTTGGGACCAAACTAGCTGTCATCCAATGAAGCCAATTTACCCCCATCAAATCAATCTGACAGATCATGAGCTGAGCAGGTGCCAGCCCCCCACCTAGACCCAAGATCGGTTTATTAATAAGACCTTGCCAAATTAGAAAATATGCCTGGCATACCTAAGATGACCACTCCCTGTGTGGCCATTTTATCTGAACACTCCCAAAGGCTGGTCGTGTTTGGGGGGTTTTGGATAGTGGCTATCCCAGTGTAAAATCCAGTAACAGGCAGAACATGTGTAGCTTCTCTGGCATGTGTGCCAGTCAGGGCTGTGTGTTTGTGCTGATGCTTGTTGTGCTCTTGTAGGTAGGAAGGAAGAGGAAGGAGCAGATCACGATCTTCCAGCCCCAGGCCGGATCATGCGGTGACGGTGGACTTCGTTGTTACTCTCCACCTCGTGCAGGATTGCCCCAGTGACACGTCTGGTGGGAGTGCAGCACGCTGTCCAATGACCCTGCGGTCACCCGATGCCCCTGACAGCAGCAGCAGCGCCAGGGAGGACGGGGAGCCGGAGCGCCAAGCATCACTAGGGGGCACCCAAAGGAGCCCAGTCTGGGAGCAGCGCATCCAAGCCGCTATGGGGGAGCTCCGGTGCTCAGGTAAGACGGCCCAACCATCTCTCTCGCCCATCTACTGTGCCATACAATGCAGCAACCAGACAGGGGTAGGTTGCGGAGAAATTATGACCTGGAAAGACGAGTGGGCATGAGGGAAGGCAGTCACCGAAGGATGAAAAGGCTCAGAGGGCCCTGCACAGCAATCTTGGTCTCGCCCAACTATCTGTTACAGGGGACCCAAACACCCGACAGTGCTCATGGGAAGCATGTCCCCAAAAACCTTGTTCCTTTTGTCAGACTTTATTTATCTAATGATGGTCTGTTTGTTTGTGTTCATTTAAATATGATTTAACTGTTCATGAATGTACCTAATTTATGGGTTGGTATATTTTTGCTTTTATTCCTGTTGGCTTGTTTGCTTAATGTGTTTTGTAACCATTGCTACCCTGTTTCCCCCCCAAAAAAGCCCTAGCATAATTTATAGGTTTTTTGAGGATGCTCGAATGTACTCCAAAAATAAGCCTTAGAGTTCATAGAACTGCATATCTGTTAAAAAAAAAAAATATATCATTTCAATTGAAAATAGAACGCAGCAGGGCAGATTAACCCTTCACCAAAAAAAGCAAACACTTCCAAAAAATTGAACTCAACTCAAAGAATTGCAGCTCGCCCTCAGTTCTGGCCATTTACCAGCCTCCTACCCACGTGGGCACAGGTGTGTTGAGTAATAAGCTCTTCCACACCCCACTGGCCAATGGGGGTGCAGGTAACTGATCAGGGGGTATCTACTACCAAGCATATACTAGAGCGTTGTGGCTGCTCCTTTCGCTACACTTGCAGTGCAGTGGAAAGCTGGAGAGGTAGGAATGCGAAGAAACCTGACAGCACGTAATGCAGATTGTTGTTTATGGAAAAATAAGACATTCCCTGAAAAAATGTATCTTTTTGAGCAAATATGTAAAGTATTTGAAGTATTAAAGGCAACTGGCGAGCAGGAAAATAAAATAAAATGTAATAAACTCTGTCCCATACAGTGTCAGCTCTTGACAAGTGGTGTGTCTTCTGCAGTCCACTTTCCAGGTTTTGATGCATATAATAGGCACTAATTCTCAACCTGCGGTACAAATACCTCAGGGGGTAGCAGTGTTCAGGGACACAGAAAAAGGGGGTGTCAAACTGGTCTAGTATTTTGTCTCAACAGAGAAACATTATCCCTCCTTGCTTTAAAAGAACTAAGAGGCATATGGCCTACTTATTTTAGTACTTCTTATAACTGATCAATCCCTTGGAGGGTACATGGTTGGAACTTATTGCTAGGGGGCAGAAAAAAAATTAGGAACAAAAACGAGCTGTTGAGGTTTTTCTGCTTGGCACATTTCTTCAAAAAATATCCTTCTTTCATTGAAAAAGTATGGGCCTCAGCTATAGAAATACCCCATGCATTGCTTGTGTAGGGCTTTTTTAATAATTACAACAAAAGTTCACTCAGAAGTATATTTACAATTGCACACAAAAGTACTCCCAGTAACAAGGAACTCAAATCAAGTCAGCCAATGCTTACCACGTCCTCATTCATGTGATTGACATCGACCAAGTAGGTTTGCACATTAAAGTGGACTGTCACCCAGGGGTGATCGGCCCGGGAATCTATGGGAATCCTGGGTGTTGGTCCACTTTAAACCTGAATGGTTGCCTACACACATGATTGTCTGCCATGGGAGTGAATGAGGAAGTGGTAAGCATTAGCTGACTTGACTCTAGTTGAACTTTAAATTCCCTGTTTAGGATAAAACAGGATAATAAAACTATGAAACTAAATAAAACCCATTGCTACTAAACTTTTCTCCCCTGCAGCCTTTCCATCCTAGTCCAGTTGAATAAAACTTACCAGGTCTCAAGCCCCTGCTAGCTCCATTGGCTGCAAATGAGGGTACATGCCAAAGTCTGGCCTTACGTCAAGCTGGTTGGCGCTAAACTGTATTGCGGGACTCAATATCAGGACCTGGTAAGTTTCATTCAAACAGACTAGGATGGAAAGGCTATCTTGAACTGTCTCTTTAAGCTTGCTTCAGTGAATAATTACCCCCCACCCCATTGCTGGCACTAAGACTAAGACCAGAGACTTTCACCCCAATGTGATATTGTTGACCTTTGACATCCTAAATAAAAATTTTAGTTTACATACATTTGACATCCAAAATAAAAGGTTTAGTTTACACACAGTTGGGCAATCGATTAGAATTTCAGAGAAATGTAGTCCCCAATGCAAAATATACATCATATCAACTATTGCCATGGTATTCATCATTCAGCTGTCTACTGCTCCCAGTGTATACAAGTAAAAAATATGCTGGTACAAGACGTTCCAGTAGTTAAACAGTAGCAAGTTCTGTTGAATTTGCTTTTTTGTATTAAAGGGGAAACAACAACCCAGGAAGTTGTGTTTTAAGTATGATGTAACTAATGTGCCTTGTAAAGCGTGCCATAATAGTTACTTGGCAAGCATAGCGGTAAGATGTTTTCTGGGAGAACATTGTGTCCTACCCTGGCTTTTTATAAATGCTATTAATCTGCATTATTGCTAACAGCACAATATCAGAGCCTAAACATGTTCTGATATACTGTATTTATGCAAGTCCTTTTTAAGGTGTCTTTAAATAGTGTCCCTTAAAATAAAGCCCTTTATAAATATTGTAATGAAATTCTTAAAGTGGACCAACACCCAGGGGGGATCGGCCCGGGAATCTATAAGATTCCCGGACCGATCAGATCCCTCCCCGCGGGGCATCCGAAATCGGGATGTCCCGTGGGGAGGAACCCCCCAGGAGGCCCACAATCCTTACCTTACCGGCGATCCAACGGCGCATGCGCGAGACGCGGCCGCGTCTCTCGCTTCCCTCTAGCAGGGCGCGCTCCCGCGCCGGCCGTTTTGTGAATGGCCGGCGCAGGCGCGCTCCCTGTTAGAGGGAAGCGAGAGACACAGCCAATGACAGCGCTCTGGTATGCGCGTCCAAGCGGCTTTGGACGCGCATACCAGAGCGGCTCTGAGCGCTGTCATTGGCCGGACGAGGTCACGTGGGAGCGGGGAGAGGTGAGTTTTTGCTGCGATCGGGGGGGTTTCACACAGCGGGGCGCCCCCGATCGGGGTGCCCCACCTAAGTGGACCAACACCCAGGATAGTCAAAATCCTGGGTGTTGGTCCACTTTAAAGTGGACCTGGTATAAAATGCTGTTTTGAACAGCATAAGGGACGATCACATCCCCTGCAGTCTGTGGTGCCGGAGCGCACTAAAGAGGGAGGGCCTTAGTGGGGGCTCAAACAGTGGGGCATCCCAAATCGACATGCCTCAGGGGCACTTAGTCAGCCGGCCCTGGAGTCTTTTAGGTGCAGTGGTAGCAATAGGTCCACTTTAACAGAGACACTAAAATTTTTTTAAAAAAAGTTGTCCTCTGGCCCTATTGATGATGCCCTATTATGACTTTTACCCGGCATTCTCGAAAAATATTGTCATTGCCTTTAGTGTCTCTTCATTAGAAGTGCTCATGTAAACATTGTGAGACTGGAATGATCACCAAAGTAGCAAGGGGGCGTATTCATTGATCAAGGTTTATTTTCAGAAAAGCATTTTCAGAGGAGTGGGCCAAGAAGAATCCACTGTGTGACATACTCGTGAGTATATTCGTTTTTACATCTAAGCTTACACAGCACCATATAAACAATGTCATATTTTAAATTTTAGCTTTAAGAGTTCTCAGAATAGTAAAGCACTTCACCGCCGTTTTGCTAGAAGCCAATGAACCCACATGTTTACCACATTTTGGCATTCCATGTGAGCTGTTTCTCTTTATTCCATGAATAGCACAGTGCTTATGTGATTAGCAAGTTTTCTCTTTGCATTTTGGATTGTGTCGTCCTTTGCGTTTTTTATTCGGTGGAGCTGATGCAGCAGACATCTGATGATCTGGAGAAGCCGTTGAAAAGAATCCAGTTAAGCGTGTGTTTGCAATATTATTCATCACGGGAGTGGCTCATAATATCATATTGTTCAAGAAAGGGCACTTGGATTAAATACATGAAAGACCGAGGTCATGTTTGCCCTTAGGAGAGTCGAATGTCTGGAATGAGCCAGCAATACTTGGTACTCAGAGAACATTTTAACTAAGGTGATCTCTCTTTTTCCAAGTACTACTGACATGAAATGAATGAAAGGGCCTCAGACCCAGTTCCTGGAAGTGCAACATGTTTTATGGAATAAATCTTGTCTTATGCCTTTTAACCATTCCGTATCTCCCAAATTTAAAAAGCCAAGATTACACATATATAAAAAAAATCATTTCATATGATTTTTTTTTCTAAAACTACAAACCTCTTTATATTGGCTAAATTAGGAGATAAGCTTGAAGATATCATTTTGCATCACTCAAAGATGTTTCTTTTAGTTTTGTTTAGGTTCTAGTTAAAGTAAGCTTCATTTGAGTTAAGAAAAAAACCAAAAAAAAAATTTACAGGCAAGGTAAGTTTGGAAACTTATGCGCTATACAGAAACGTCATATTTCTTTTTGTGCATGGCCCAAAAAATGCTGCTGTTTCCAAAAAAAAATAGTCTCTCCTCATTGGAACACTAATGTACCTCACCTCACCTGTATAAATGCTCCATGGCACAGGTCATTTTTGGGAAAACAAAAATGTACACTTTTTTTGACAAAATCTCTATTTATGGAATCTAAGATAGACCATAACCGGCAGTATGAAGAGAAAATCACATAAGAACTTGTGTGGTTCTACAATAGAAAAGAATATATAGTGCTGAAAATGATACAAGTAGCTATTGAGATTGTAGTAGAACAACTATATATTCTACTCAGATTCACAGTTTAAAGCTGAACAAAACCCCCTCCCATCACATGGCCCAAATTGAGACCACATACCTCATGTTGATCACAACCCTTTGATCCCAGTAACATGACTTTGAATTTTCTAAAATCCAGATAAAATGTTTTACTTCAGGTTCAGATTGACCTAGAGATGTCAGAATATTTTTTAGTGGGTGTGGTTCATTTTACATGAGTAACTTATAGCGGTTGTCTTAGCAACAAGTGCGAAAAAACAGGAAAACTAAAAGAAAAAAAAAATACAACTAGTGGATTATTGACCCCAAAAACTGTGGAGAAATGGGTATAAAAAAAACTTTTTTTTTTTTTTTTTTTTTTTACAGAAGACTTTAGTTTATCGCTTTTGCCTACATTGTACTGCAGTTGTGGCCACCAGCTACAAACCCCAATTCTTACCCAATTTTATTGAAGCACGAAAGCCCAGTTGACTTGGCTGTTGCATCATTACAGATAAGTGGTAACGTGGCATTTTCAGATTTAAAATGGACAATTTATACAGTTATATTAAAGTTTTGGAACTCCTGATCAAAATGTTACTGTTAGTTTAAACTTTAAGCAAGTTAAAAATTAAGTGATCTCGCAAAGGCATAAAGTTGACAAACACTTTCCATGTATTTAGCAATATTAGTGTATTTTGGTTTAATTTTTGAGTGCAAGAAAGGAAAAAGACCTTGCAAAAGTATGGCAACCAGATTTGTGAGCTCAGATAACCTTGATAGATGAGCCTGTTAAGTGTCTACAGAGAGTTTGACTTCATTATCGTGAGGAAAGGCCAAGTGATGGAAATGTCAAAGCTTTATAAATATCCAGACTCCCCTAACCTTGTACGAAAACACAGTAAACATGGGTTTTTCTAAACAGCTGCCTAACAAAGCAAGAAAAGGCTAAAAGAAGATAGCAAAGCAATTTCAGGTTGCTAATTTCCTCAGTTTAAAACGTAATTAAGAAGTGTCAGTTAACAGATACAGTGGAGGTCAAGAGAAGGTCTGGAAGACTTAGAAAAGCTTCAAAGACAGCTGCTCGTAGTATTGCTGGAAAGGCAAATCAGAACCTCTTATTGCAAAAGAAATACAGATTTAGCAGACTCTGGAGACGTTGTACTCTTCCGCGACACTGGCACAAATATGGCCTGCATGGAAGAGTCTTCAGAAGAAAACATTTCCTGCATCCTTAACACAAAATCCAGTGCCACAAGAAAAGAACATCTGAATACTTCTGGTGCATTTTGCAAACAAGACCTGTGGATCAATGGGTTGTACATGGGTTTTACAGGGCCTCATAGCAAAACTCAGAGTGCCCTCCACCCCCCAAAGAAAATACCTAATCCTCAGCATTAAATTACCTGCAGCATTGGTTTGTGAGTAGACCAATCAGTCAGAGACCAGGCTCTTACTGTCCCACCAGGTTACCAGGAAATACCTTGGTGGGCCCCTATCTCCAAGGAATGGGGCACTAGGTGATAGTAAATAATGTGATGCCCATGTATAAGTCTGATTGAAATTCAAGCTAGTTTTTGCTCACTGTGGGGTCTGCATTGGTGTGGCCCGTTGAGGTCTGTTTCCTTCTGGGATGCTTGTTTTCCAGTGTGCCCTATACCAAGTGCTGGGGAAACTATGCACTAGCAACTAAGGTTCTCCATTCAGAACCAGAAGAACCCCTCATAGTTCAGGTGTGAGTTATTCCATCTTTTTTTCAGTGGAAATAACCTTGCCCCAGCAGCAAATGACTGCAGAATAGTTAGCACTATTTTCGCAGTGTTTCTAAGGTAACGTTATCCACTCAAAAGGTATTGCCAGATGACGTCAGCATGTTCATTCTCAGACCTAACTACTGATCTTTCTATTCCCCCCTATTTGCGCCAGAAATGTTCGCATCCTCAAGAGGTTGGAATGTCCCACATTTATCTTTCAACTTTGGTATTATTTCTTAATTATTTTGGAACCCTAACAAAGAAGAATACCTTTCAACTGAATATTCTGCATGGCTTATAGCCAGTGATTCTCCATGTTTTAAAATGAATGCAGCATTCTCCAACAAAGGGTCTGTTCTACAGGCCTTACACGGAGAATAATAGTTGATGTTCTGATAAAGTCCCTTAAACGACTAGCTTAGGAGAAAATTCCATTTCATTTCAGGGAGAAGGTAAAACTGGCAGAACATAAAAATAACTATACGCACTATAGGCTAAAGATATAATAATATAGTTGTACATGCTTGGTTACTTTTAAACATGCAACAACACAAGAAGGATGAAGGAGTATAACTACCAAGCATGGCACATAGCACCTTTAACCAAGGTGTATAAGAAACTCTTCCTCTCGCTACCTAGCATATTTATGGATTTTTATTTTGAGACCATTTTCTGTTACTTTAACTTTAGTTTTACTGAATAGCAATAAATCAGAAGATGTGAAATCATCGGGAGAAAATAATCCTAACCACGATGCATACAAAATCAACTAAGCTGTGCCCTGCTTGTGCTGCTGCTTGTCACAAAGAAGACAACCCAGCTAGTCTGCTGGCAAATGTCTTCTTGCTGCAGATGTATATTTTGTATGCTCACCCTGCCTACTGCTCATTCTCCTGCAGTAGTAGATAGAAGCTGCAATAGTTTGGCACTGGATAATAAAAGTCCATGTAAGGGGTGGTTGGAGAGGAAAGTGGTGGTAGAGTGAAGCTTGTTCTGCCTCTCCAGTCTAAGCACTGAAAGTGTGATCTCTGTAACTTACAGTTGTGATGAGATGGCTGTAACCTTCAGTCCGAGGTGAATCGGCTGACAGTGACTCCATCCAAAAGACACCTTGTAGATTGTGATGAAGTTTATTCAAACTGCAGATCATACACCGATGAACAGATGGATAGGTCAAAAAATTATGCTGTGCACAGATAAGCAGCTAGCATGTGGATGAGATGAGGATAAGCAGCAAGTGAGGAGAGAGGGGAGGAGCAATACAGCAGACAAGGAGAAGGGGAGAGTAAAGGGACAAACAGCATAAAATGCAAACCATGCATGTGAAACATGGCAAAGCTTGTCTGGCTCGGATAGGCTTTCTATAAGTGGTGTGTTGATGATTGGCTGCTCTAAATATTAATTTTATAGTTCTTGATTTAGAAAAATACAAATGTATGTTCATAGCATTTACATATTTTCAGAATGGTCTAAAACCTCTACAGGTGGGGTCATCTGCTTTAAGTATAGTAGAATTTATTTATATTTCTGTGGTTATTGTTGTATTTTGAATAGGGGCACATGAGCATGAAACATGTTTTATGATGTTATTTTGAGCACAATTTTAACTGTTTGCCCTGAAGGCATGCAGGGCTTGGTATATGCATACACTAAATGGGATTGAGCTGATGTTCTTATGATGCTTTCAAAATTCTACACAGAATGTTAAAACTAAGTTTTAAAATGTAATCAAAATAATTGAAACCATAACAGAGGAGCAATCAATCCAAACGCTAGGGCGGAAGGTTAATTAAAAAAAGTGTATTTTAGGGTTTAGTTTAAAGTAATTCAGCAGCCAAAGGTACTCCCCTTGGTCGTGTGCAGCTGATTGGTGCTAGTCCAGCGATCAGCAACTCACCTAATCGCTGGATCTGAGCCTGTGCCTTTGCTTCCCGCATTTGCCACAGGCCTGAACCCCACCGTGCTCAAACACGCATTTGCCACAGGCCTGAACCCCACTGTGCTCAAACACCCCACTATCAGTCATGGGGTTACACCATACTCTCTCAATTCACTACAATGGATGGGAGACATGTCAGACCTTGGCAAACTACCTCCATTGCAATGAATAGAGAGGGTGTGGCAGCATCCCTGTGACCGATGGTGAGTCGCACACCATTAATTCTGACCCTGTGTTGTGGTCCCAGGCTGCACGGGATTGCATCAGGCAGCTCACCTGATGTCTGTCCTATGTGGGTCTCCCCCATGTTATGCATCGCCGGGTAGAAACTGCAGCAGATCTCTAAAGCTTTTCCCTCCTTTCAATTGCATTCCTCTAGGACCAGGCAAACAAGTGATCTAACAGCCACTCTGTCCCTTGATGCTCGAAATGGGCATATTAATGTTATTCAATAGGAGGAAAAACTGAAGTTGCCATTGGGATAAACATACATGGCAGGGAAGTAGGGGTCAGGGGGCACAGAGTTAAAGTGGAATTCCAGTGACTGGGCAACCACCCTCCCCTGGCGTTGAGACTAGGTGGGCGGTTACAATAAAATAAAAACACCTTACTTTGCCAGTAATCCAGTAAAGTCCCCATTGCTCCCGTGGCTGTGCAACAGACCATGCATAGAGTGACTTCCCCCGCTCTGTGCATGTGTCTTCATACCCATTCCAGTGAATTGGGAGACTGGACTGCGCATGGTGCGGGGGCTCTGTGCAGCAGATTCAAGATGGCGTTGCAAATCGCTGGGTGCAGGATCCCGACCAGTGCAGGATCCCAGGCAAGTTTTTTTTTTGTAACCCCCCTCAAACACCAGGGGAGGGTGGCAGCATGGGTGGGCTACCCAGTCACTGGACTTTAAGATGAAAATATGCAAAAATAAATGAGAAATGTGCAAATTAAATGATCACAATTCTGAAACTATATGCATGGTCCTGAGATTTTCTCTTACAAAATGTGAAAATGTTCTAACTTTTCACTTTGTATTGCATAAATGGCATACCACGTATCTGTGAATGAGAATAAAAATATCCAGTGCACTGCTTTTGTGTGCAAAGTTTTTTTTCACATCGGTGCCGCATGAAACAGGTATTTACTATTCATCAGTGCACATAAATACAGCCATTTCAGTGTGCCTGCTTTTCCTAGCGCACAATTTGCTACTCCTATAGGATATAATGGGCAAATGATTCAGTGTTATTTTACCAGTTTTTGTTTCAAATCAAATTTTGACCTTGGCTTTTGGAACATAAGAGAACCAAAAAAGGATTTTTTTTTTTTACTTTTGGGAAATTTTTATTTTACACCTGTTATGTCTCACATATGTAGCATTTATTTATTTTTATAATAACCTTTTTTTCTTCCAATCCATTCCATACACTCCTTACTCCTGGGTTTCCTCCTCCTTGCTGATCACGTGACTGCAAGAAAGAAAACAGGCGTGGCCCTCCCGGCCCATAAGTAGCAGCTGCCCCTAATCAGATCAGTTTTCTTTCTTGCAGTGGCAAGATGACTGACTGAAGATTCAGGTAGCTCTCAAGGTTTTGGCAGCAAGCGAGGGACTGAACCCTGTCTGCTCTCTGCAGAGCCTTATTCCCACGGATCCCTCAAGACCCAAGTTTATGCCTCCACAGCGTTGGCTGTTTTGGGGTCCGTGAAGGTAAGGTGGAAGCGCTGGGGTCTTGGGGCGCTTACAGAGTGTATATGCTCTGGGCTGCAGGCTTTTTTGAAAAGTTGGCAGCCGCAAGTTTTTCTCTGGTGTACCTGCTGAGGAATATTTTTTATTTTTTACCCAACCCTTCTTCCAGTTAGGTAGGATTTTTATCATAAAAAAAAAAAAAAAAAAAAAATTATGTATGCCTTTAAGGGACGTGGCAGACGTCACGCAAGGGGCAGACTTTAACCCGGAATCACAAGGCCGTGTATTCAGTTGTCTCTCTCCCCGGGCGAGGAAATCGCATATTGCTAGGTGTGTGTGTGTGTGTGTATATATATATATATATATATATATATATATATATATTGCGGCCAGATAGCAGTGCAATTGCGGCGGCCAGTTGGGCCAAGGTGCTGGCCTAGAAATGCCTTGTGATTAGGATGGCTTCGGGGGTTCCGCTGGTTTATTCATATTGCTGCCTCAGGGCAAGCTGATTTTGCAGCTGTTTGCACTAAGCTATGATATATATATTGTGTTTGATCATTTCTTGTATAGCGGTAAAGAGAAGAGAGGTGGTGGTGAGTGGACCTCGCCATTATCTTTTTTTATATCAATTTTTTTGATTAATTGCATTATCAATTTCATATTTCAGTTAGTATATTATTTATATTATTTCTATTGAAACATAGAAACATAGAAGGTTGACGGCAGAAGGGAACATACGGTCCATCTAGTCTGCCCTTAATGTACTCTTTATCTTAGGATAGATGTGTGCTTATCCCAGGCATGTTTAAATTCAGTGACTGTTGATTTTTCAATTACCTCTGCTGGAAGTTTGTTCCAAGCATCTACTACTTTTTCTGTGAAATAATATTTTCTAATATTGCTCCTGATCTTCCCCCCCGACTAGCTTCAGGTTGTGCCCCCTTGTTCTATCATTAAGTGCTATTGTTATTACATTAAGTGTATAACATTAAGTGTTATTGTTATATATATTTTTTTATATGTTTATAATAAATATATATATATATATATATATATATATATATATATTAATATTTTACTATCTGTATGAATATATTTTATTATTATAATGATTGTCAGTTTTTATCTTTTTATCGGTTAAAAAAAAAGAGGGAGATTAGGCTTAGGGCCTTTTAGGTCTGATTGCCAAATTTAAAAAAAAAAAAAACACCATGAGGGAGGCATCAGGGGATAGTGATTCGGGCATCCCATTACTGGTGTGAGCGCAACGGCTCACCCATCCCTTCCTTCCCCTGGAAGCGGGAAGGCAGCGAGGCGCAGTCAGATGTGGTGCACAGGTTGGATAACCTGGAGAGACAGTTATCCTTGGTTATTCCAAAGAAAGAGGAGGCATTGGAACCTGTTGCGGAGGAAAGAGATTTATTTGCCTCTTTTGGAGAGTGGGAGGAAGAAGTGTATATAGATGAGCAGCTCTCAGATGGCGAGTTACGCTCTGGTGAGGAAGATAGTAACTCTATTTTTTTCTCTTCTGATGAGTACCCCCTCCTCGCAGGCGACACACAGTGTCTGCTCTTTTCGGTTTTTGAAACTTTGAATATCACTCTCTCCCATATTGTATCGTGTACTCAGAATATCCACTGTCAAATCTGTAAAACTGCGTTTGAAATAGTGTATGTACTGTATGTTCTACCTTGTCTGTAATTGCTATTTTGTAAAGCGCTACAGAAGATGATGGCGCTATATAAATGAATAATAATAATATCACCCCTCCTGAGGCAAAAAGAAGGATGATCTGTTTAAGCCAGTAAGGCAAAGGCAGGTGTTCCCGGAGCAGCCGCACTTTTCTAAAATGGCGTTAAAGGAATGGGAAAATCGGCTGTTCCTAGGATACTAGACTCTAGGTATCCCTTTCCGGAGGACATGATTAAGCTTTGGTCTTACCCACCTGAGGTGGATTCTCCAGTAGCAGGCTTGTCTAATACTTCCATCATGCCATCTGCTACTATGGGATCTTTAAGAGATCCCACGAAGAGACGAATGGATCAATTGGCCCGCCATGCATTTGCTATGAAAGGATCCTTTCTACGTCCTGTTTGTGCCATGGCCATTGTGTCCCTGGCTTCAAACCATACCTGTTTGTTTTCTTGGAAGAAAATGAAGAAAAAGTTTAGCCAGGGCTAAGTCTCGCAGGCTTATTCAAGAGTCCAAAGATTTTAAGGATTGTTTGGACTTTAACTCGTTCGCTATCACTGCGATGGATGATGCAGTCAGGCTAGCTGCTAGAACTTCTGCTCTGCTTGTGGCCTTCGGCCGTTCCTTATGGCTAAGACAATGGTTGGCGGTTGCCACCACTAAGAAAGCTCTTATAGGTCTACCTTTTTTAGGGAGCCGATTTTTTGGAGAAAAACTGGACGGTATGGTGAAGAATGGCAAACTGCCTCAGAGGAAGAGGACGACTCGGCCTTTTCAGAGGACTTCATCATATCGACTCTTTTGGACTGGCAGAGGGGCCTTTCGTCCTTGCTCCCGTAGAGTTTTTTGAGGTAGAGGCAGAGCGCGTAATAGGGCAGGAGGGGCCTGGAGAAGTGGGCCTAATCCTCCAGCCAAGCCCACTCCAGCATGAGGGGGCGCCCTCACCCAAGCGGGTGGGGGGACGGCTTTTGCATTTTTGCTCATATCTGGAGGCGCCGCGTAAGGGATCTGTGGATCCAAGAGGTAGTGTCCTCAGGTTACAAAATCGAGTTTGCAGCCAGACCGCCCGCAAGGTTCCTTCGCTCAGGGGCATCCCGGAACCAGTCAAAGTTAGATGCCCTGTCCGCTGTTCGGCACCTCCTTCAAAAAGGGGTGATTTGTCGAGTACCCCTTCAGGAAGAAGGTCAGGGGATTTATTCCAACCTTTTTACAATCCCCAAAAAGGACAGGTCGATTTGTCCCATTTTAGATCTGAAGGATCTCAACAGATATATCCGCGTGAAGCATTTCCGCATGGAGACGTTGAGGTCAGCTTTAACAGTAGTTCGACCCGGGGATCTTATGACTACCATAGACATAAGGGACGCGTATCTGCATGTGCCAATTTTTTCGGGACATCAGATTCCTGAGGTTTGCCCTGGAAGACAAGCATTTCCAGTTTGTGGCACTCCCATTCGGGATATCCTCGGCTCCAAGAGTATTCACCAAGGTTTTGGCAGGTCTCATGGCAATTTTCAGGAGCCAGGGGATTTGTATTGTCCCCTATTTGGACGATCTTCTAATATCAGCCGGATCGCAGCAGCAGATCCTGAAGGACACGCAGACGGTCCGATCGACTCTGGAGGAATTCGGCTGGGTGATCAATTACCCGAAGTCTCATATCACTCCGGCGCCAGTAAGGAACTTCTTAGGTATGATTCTGGACACTGTCCAAGTCAAAGTGTATCTACCAGGACAGAAGGCGCGACTAATCCAAGATCAGATAGAGTGCTTCCTGGCTTGCCGGCAGCCGACCATTCGGCTGGGTATGAGGTTGTTAGGCCTGATGGTAGCCTGCTTCGAGGCGGTACCTTTTGCCCAGTTTCACATGAGACCCCTTCAATGGAATCTGTTGGCAAGCTGGGATCGAGTCCCACAGTCGCTGGATCAAGTCTTTGTACTAACGCCCTCGACAAGACATTCTCTTCACCTGTCCGTAGGCAGATCCTTCTTGACCTCACAGTGGCAGATCGTTGCCACGGATGCCAGTCTCACAGGATGGGGCGGCGTTTTGTAATCTCAGAAAGTCCAGGGTCAGTGGGGGCCGAAAAGAGAATCAGCTTCCCATAAATGTATTGGAATTAAGAGCCATCGGGTTAGTGCTTCAGTATCTGACCCCCTGCTTGAAGGGGCAGGCAGTCCAGGTCCAGTGGGACAACCGGACGGCGGTAGCCTATATCAATCATCAGGGGGGTACCCGGAGCAAGGGTGCTCTACTGGAGGTAAGCCGGATTCTGATGGAAAGTGAGGAAAGTGTTCCCTGCATCTCGGCAGTTTACATCCCGGGGATAGAAAACCAGGAGGCCGACGCTCTGAGCAGGAAGGTCCTGCGCCGGGGGGAATGGTCCCTCAGTCGGAAGGTTTTCCAAGCACTTTGTTGGTGCTGGGGGCGCCCGGAAGTGGATCTCTTTGCGTCCAGACACAATCGCAAGCGGCCAAAATTCATGTCCCTGTCAAGGGACCCTCTGGCCATAGCCACGGACGCCCTCTCAGTCCCTTGGACAAGGTCCAAGCTTCTGTACATTTTTCCCCCGTTTCCGCTTCTGAGTCGAGTGCTAAGAAGGATAATTCAGGAAGGAGTACCCACCATTCTAGTAGCCCCTCATTGCCAAGAAGAAGTTGGTTCTCGGACATAACAAGGATGGCGGTAGACCAATGGCGTCTACCGGTCGAGCCAGATCTTCTCACTCGGGGGGCGTTTCGGCACCCGAATTTACAGATGCTGGCTTTGACGGCTTGGCTATTGAGATAGCGGTCCTAGCAGAGAGAGGATTATCAGCTAAGGTCATTCATACCATGATCCAGGGGCAGAAGAAGTCGTCTTCCATGATTTATTACAGGGTCTGGCGGTCATTCATATCCTGGTGTGAGGCTAGGAAATGTTCATGCAGAACGTATTCAATTTCCAGAGTTCTAGAATTTCTTCAGGATGGCTTAGAAATGGGCCTACGATTAAGTACCCTTAAAGGGCAGGTATCAGCTTTATCTATTTTTTTTCCAGAGGTCTATCGCTTGTAATAGACTCATTAAAACGTTTTTTCAGGGAGTCACTCATGTCCGTCCACCGCGCAAGTCTATATTACCGGTGTGGGACTTGAATTTGGTGTTGACGGCTCTACAGGACGCTCTTTGAACCTATGATTGACGCTCCAATGAGCATTTTGACACTTAAAGTAATTTTTTTCGTGGCAATTACTTCTGTGCGGCGTATTTCGGAGTTAGCCGCCTTATGTATGAAGTCTCCTTATTTTGAGTTACATAGAGGCAAGGTAGTTTTTTAAGCCTGATTTTTTACTTAAGGTTGTCTCTCCCTTTCACCTTAATCAGGAGGTAATTCTACCCTCCTTATGCCCAGTTCTGGCTAATACTAAGGAAAGGGCACTTCATTCTCTAGACGTGGTTAGAGCCATCAGGTATTATTTGGCAGCTACAGTTTCCTTCCGCAAGACGGATTTTCTCTTTGTCATTTCAGAAGGACCAAAAAAGAAAAAAAAAAGGGGGGTTTTCCGCCCGCTAAAGCCACTGTCAGTAAGTGGATTAGGCAGGCAGTAGCTAGAGCTTATTCGGCCAAGGGGAAGGAACCCCCTTTTCAGGTCGCGGCCCATTCCACTAGGGCCATTGGTGCTTCTTGGGCTTTTCAACATAAGGTTTCGGTGGAACAGGTTTGCAAAGCTGCCACCTGGTCTTCGGTGCATACATTCACCAAGTTTTACAAGGTATATGTTAGAGCCTCAGCTGACGCTGTTGTGGGTCGGAAGATTCTACAGGCAGTAGTGAAGTGAACTTCCTGCCGTTCTGCGTTAGAGGATCCCGCACATAGATGGCACTGCTTTTGGAGATCCCAGGAGTAAGGAGTGTATGGAATGGATTGGAAGAAAAAACGCAATTCTGTGAGGTACTCACCTGTAGAATTGTTTTTTCTGGGAATCCATTCCATACACTCCGGCCCACCCGTTCTGGGTCATGGTATCTTCCGATGGTTTTTCTGAGGTGTTAATCCATTTTTTGGATTATTAATTCATAGTATTGGAAAAAAAAAGAAAAAAGTAATAGGATTTAATTTTGAGAGCATTTTTTTGGTTGAGTTTGATGTGTAGTAACATGGACTCTTTTTAGGGCCTCCCGGGCTGTCTCTAAATTCTTTACTGCTTTTTAAGTAAACTGATCTGATTAGGGGCAGCTGCTACTTATGGGCCGAGAGGGCCACGCCTGTTTTCTTTCTTGCAGTCACGTGATCAGCAAGGAGGAGGAAACCCAGGAGTAAGGAGTGTATGGAATGGATTGGAAGAAAAAACAATTCTACAGGTGAGTACCTCACAGAATTGCGTTTTTATCGGATGTGTGTGTTTTGAGTGCGCCAGCTCAAAAACATCTGCACTGGAGCAACATTGGTGCACCCTATGTAGAGGTTGTCTCATTGCTACAATTTAGGCTAGCTACTCCATTTCTCACTGAGCCACTCTACGCCTATGTCTATGGCCTGGATCAATACCTTTTCAATGCAAAGGTTTATTGCATATTGTTTTTTACATATATTTTTACATATGATTAGTGCACATTACCAGATCGCCTGTCCAACTGGCAAAATAATAATTTAATTCTGGTGATAAATAATAATTATTTTTATCTGTGGGTTCCTATTGGAATTGGCTGAATCGGCTTAATATACCCTTGTGAATGTTTCAGACTCGTGTCGAAGTACATCATCGGGGTGAAACCTTTCCAACTTTTGCATAGACAATTCTGCAAATCACGGCTGAAGGAATAATTTCTAATTGTCTATAATGTCATGAGCAAGAGTTCCACCATTTATCTCAACTATTCCCAGCTGAGATTTATACCTGCCAGCAGAAATGACATCTGGTCAGTGGGCTTTCATGAATGTGCACCCTAGAAAAGATCACCAGCTACCAAATAGGAGATGGCTGTCTGGAATATTTTCTAACATGCATTTTGTTAATGTTTAATATAAATAACAAATATAGCTGTATTGCAATATAATCCACGTGTCATAATCTCTGTACAAAAATCTTTGCATGCAAAAAAAAATCGTCCCTTACTCAACAGAATTTTAGTGCTCAATACTGTACATAGATTGTTAACCAGACGTGACCAGCATAAATGTAACTTGGTGTAATGTGCCAGCAGTAAAATTAGCTTTTCTACATCCGAAAGGGACAAGGGTTTTCACAGCTTTTAGTCATGTTGTCTTCTAAAGATGTTTTGGTTGGAGGTGTCTAAGGATTGCTAAATTGAATTGGATGAGGATCATGTCATGTTTGTGAATAATCAAGGATTATAAATAACAGCTGGGCGTGTATTATTAGCTGGGTAGATTGTACTGGGCACTGCCCAGCAATATGTGTGTCTGTACATTGCTGTGGTCATCCCTCCTAGACCCAGTTGGATGACCTCCACCAGTTTAAATTTTTTCCCTAGAGGAATAATGCCCCCCCGGGTTTGCCATATATTCACCAAGTTCCAGTCTCCAGTTCCAGAAATCTCAAGCTCAAGTCATAGATTATACTGTATGCTATAAAAAAACAAATCAAGGACATTTTTTTTTTTTTTTTTAAAGCGATAGAGGAACCATGGAACAAGAGAGTTAGCAAGAGGAAGAGACAGAAGGAATGTGAAAGAGAGAGATATGAGATGAGGGAAGGTCAAAAAGATGAGAAAGGAATATGTAAAACATGTGATGGAGGAAATGTGAAAATGAGAGTGAGATGAATGGAAAGTGGAGTGGAGAGGGAAAGGATATCAAGAAATATAAGGCTCGATTCAGAGAGACAACAAAAAACTTCAGTTTTCGTGCCGATCTGTTTTTTTTGTGAAATGTTTCCGTTCTCGTATGAGCGTACGAGCGATTCTATGCATGCATTGAAAACCTTCTGTAAAGTTTCCGTCCGTTCGTACGGCAGATAACGAATACGAGGATGTCCTTTTCCATCCAGACTTTTCCGTTTCATTTTCACATGTTACAATGTAGGCTTTCGTTTTTGCCCTTTTCCCATCGTATCCTCCAACGAATCCTTTACGTTTCCCGTTCGATTCTGTTTCCCTTTTTCAATAAATATTCGTCCAGACGGAAATCCTTACGATCTTGTGCCTGCACACTACAAACTTAACTCATTAAAGTGCTTGCCTACATATTTGCCACCCTCACTTCTACTACAATGTTTAGCTAAATCACTTAGCACTATCCTCCATCTTCCCTTTTGGAACCTTAAAGCTCACCCAAACCACTTAGCACTATCCTCCATCTTCCCTTTTGGAACCTTAAAGCTCACCCAAACCACTTAGCAATATCCTCCATCTTCCCTTTTGGAACCTTAAAGCTCTCCCAAATCACTTCTCGGTCATGTGAATATTCATCTTCAAATATTTCTGGGCCCATTATTTTTGTGTTAATGTATTTTGTAAATGAAATGACACTAACTTTTTTTTTTTTTTTTTTTGGATTCCATCATAAAATATAAAATTTATAAAAATGTTGAAAATTTCAAATTTTTACAGCTATAAAAAACAAAATACATAGCAATGGCAGGCCACAGAACATTATTCTTCATCTGTGATCCCCAACGAGTTGTGCAGCTCCTGCATCTCGCCCACCAACTGAAGAACCCTGACACTCAGTTGTGCCACTCTGGCACGTGTGGTCCCTGTTAAAAAACTTAAATTAAAATATTGGTATAACCTTGTTGGGGTCATACTGCAGTGCCCCCCCCCCCCCCCCCGTATGGTCCAAACACCTAAATCTGGACTTCAAAAGCCAGAGGGCCCTCGCCACCACGGCCCGGGTTTTGCATAGTGCCCGATTAGAGAACCCCTGGCCCACATTCTGCAGGCAAAGAACGGGCATCAGGAGCAAGGGCGGGAGCGGATATCCAGAATCCCCTGAAAGAATTTAAAAATAATAACATAAAATACACATTCTAAGCTACAATATTGTTTAACATGTCATCAAGGGCTTAAAACAGCAATAGGTTAAGTCATGAGTCATCAACTATATTCATTGCCATACAGTGAAAATGGATTGATTGAATGTGAGCAAACCTACCCAGGAGCCATCCACCATATAATTCTCCTGACTCAAACTGACGAAATAAGCCGGAGCTCTGCAATATATAAGCATCATGGGACGACCCTGGATGCCCTGCAAGAACACTGAGGAATCGCATAGCTGGACCAATCACTGCTTTTATGTTGTGTGAGTGGCACATCTTGCGGTTCCTGCAACCAAATATAAAATAATTACACAAAGCAAAGGTAACCAACTAAAACAATAACTCCTACAACAAATTAAGATTCAAGTTCAACAATCCAAATATAATCCACAAAGGACAT
The DNA here is from genome assembly GCA_027917425.1 of Gastrophryne carolinensis. NCBI lineage: Eukaryota > Metazoa > Chordata > Amphibia > Anura > Microhylidae > Gastrophryne > Gastrophryne carolinensis. The sequence goes on along the minus strand of CM051238.1, from coordinate 179,029,031 downwards.
AAGTCTAAAAAAATATAGCAATTATATGGATGTGCGGGAAAATAAATGTTTACATGCTAAGGACTAATTAAGATCAGCATTAAAATGCTTCTATAAGGCATACATGAAATGTATTGATTTAGGTATGCATTGCTATACAATTTATGGCCTCTGCCATGCTGATACATGCAATGCCTTGGTGCTAAAGGCGCGCAGACTCCTCCACATAGCTGCAAAACATGTTCAACAATAGCAATCCGAGCCCTCAAAGGTCCCGTAAGTGGATCGGAAATGAAACGGATTTATAGGGTGGTGATCCGTCGGAAATCAGCTCTCTGAATCAGACAGAAACCCATCCCAACAACGAAAGTTATCTGAACGAACAGAAAATTTTGTTTGGAAAATGATCCGAACTAACGGAAATGTTCCGATTTGCTTCCGTTCATCGAAAGCGCATTCCCGAACGTTCGTACGAATGAAAAATGAACGAAAAAAAAGCAAAAAAATGACAAACACCCACCAAAACTTTCACAGACAGCTACGGAAGTCCGGACGAATGGGTCTCTGAATCGAGGCTATAGTGTGGAAAAGAGGTTAAAAATGGGTGAGGCATATGGAAATGTTTAAAGGAGGGGTCTCCTGAGCCACTAGAAGTGTCTAAATGGTGTCTCAGGACAGGAGGAGGAATGTGGTTCTTTTGGGCACACATAGATGCATTTTAAGATTGCATTTGCTTTACATTTGGTTTGGTTTACGTAGAGCTGAAAGCTTAACATTTAGTAGAATGAAAACAGGCTTATGGTTTGCATTCAGTGTACAGTGCATCTACATTTTACTATTTTATATCCATTCCCCTTAATCAATGGGCCTAGGGGGATTTAATAGGTATGCCTGTATTTCTTGGTCATTATGCACCATGGAATAATTTCTGTTTTTAAGAAAGTGCTCTAACATTTATACCTTTAGAGGAATAAAACGATTCAGCATATTCTCCCCCTGTGCTAAGCTTAATTTGGGCATCAAAATAAAAATTCAGTGGAGGATTGCTGTGATCAGGTGATTACATTTTTTATTTTAATGGCGTAGCTAGCATAGCACCAGGGAGAGAGGGTGATCTTTTTATTATTGGACTTCAAGAGTGGATATAATTCCATTAAATGGATATGGTTTATTGTGGTGCCTTCCCTATGGAGTATCCCAATATGCAATGTTCTGCAGTGCTGCCCCTAGGATCCCTCCTCTGCACACCAGACAGACCTTATGTACTGCTGACAGGGATACTGTAGCAAAGCAAAGAATGAGTAACCATCGTGGACAGGGACAGTCACGCTGCAGTGCATCCAAAATCTGGGTGCCCCAAGGAAAGAATTTAACAGAAGTAGGGTATTTTTCCTAGTAGGTAGTGTGAGGCCAGACAATGAAATTCCAAAGCCTATGCACATAGGTCCTTTAAGTGGTGGACCTATTACTTATATTCCTGTAACACAGTAATGTCCTGCCTTAATCCTTGTAGTATCTAAAACATAATTGACCATTATCTTGTTTGCTTTTTGACAGGTTGGTATTGGGGCCAAATGACTGTAAACGAGGCCAAAGAAAAACTGCAAAATGCTCCAGAGGGCACTTTTCTAGTAAGAGACAGTTCCCACACCGATTATCTTTTGACCATTTCTGTAAAGACTTCTGCAGGACCAACAAACCTGCGAATTGAATACCGGGAAGGAAAATTTAGGTTGGACTCTGTTGTCTGTGTACGCTCCAGACTAAAACAATTTGATAGTGTTGTCCGACTCATTGAATATTATGTTCTTTTGTCAAAGAACAAGAAAATTGAAAATGAGACCCTTCCTAACAGGGCGGTACACCTTTGGCTAGATAAGCCGCTTTATACATCAACACCATCTTTGCAGCATCTCTGTAGAATGGCTGTCAATAAATGCACAAAGAAGATCCAAGAACTGCCCTTGCCTATGAGATTGAAGGAATATATTACAGAGTATCGTTACCATGTATAGACTTGTTTTACAATCATGCATACAGCATGGATGAATACATTTCTGCAAGCAGCTTCCAAATCCATCCACATAAGTCTAAATCAGTTGACTGCTCAATACCGAATGCCAGGAGGTTGGGTCATTTCATTTCAAAACGGTTGCCATAGAACTGTTCAGGGTATAAAAGCCAAGATAAAATGAAAACGGAAATCAAATTTCTAGATGACTTAACATGACGACATGATGACTTTTTCATTTTACAACAATTTCTTGCTGCCTAAAGAATGTTTGCACTTTTATTTTTAAGAGTTGGTAATTTTAAAGTATCTATACTATAATGTGACTTTTTATTTAAATCACTTTTATGCTCTCCAACAGGGAGAAAATCTCAAATGCAGCCACAAAGATACGCTTTAAATATTTCAGTTACCTTTTGACCTTAATGGCAAACACAACCAACTAGCTTGTTTATTAGCAGGTTATGCTTAAATGCATGCATAAGCATTCACTGCCACATTCCATGTTGTCCACTGTTAAACCGGACCTTCACACTAAGAGTCTATCTTGTATGTTTCCCCCACCCTGTACATACAGATTGCCCACAATAAAATCATCCTACCTGCACCTTTTGCCTTTTCTGAGCCTTTAAACATCCAAGATGGCAGGACATGGGCTGTCTGCAGATGGGAAGTGTCTTCTGACTGTGCTGCTTTGCAATCTGGGATTACTGTCTTTTTCCTGACCCCCGCTCTGCTCTGTCTGTGCCAAGCACAGCTATAACCTGCCCCCTCCGCTCTTGCTCCCTTTCCTCTCCATGTGATGCATCTCAGACAAGATGACGGCACCCATATTCTAGCGTCCTAAAGAGAGTTGCGGGCCAGCGGGGACTAAATTAGTAAGATATATTAATTTGGGGTGCTGGTGGAATCGTTTAAGGGTTTGGGCTTTTCATTAAATGATGCTGAAGGTCCGGTTTAAATGGCAAGGATGCTGTCTATCCTATCCCCCCACTGTCTCATTCTAGACCAAATACTAGCTATAACTAATAATTATGTGGAACTGTACAACGTAGAGAATACAGATGGGGCAAAACCATAATCTTGTATTACACACTGTATTAGGAGTCAGAATGCAAGTAAATATTGATACCAGTATGCATAAGGAATGAGGGCCTTCACTTGTGAGCTTACAACTTTTTACAAAAATTTGTAAATCTACCACGATTTTGCCCTTTTCTGTGCTCTATTTTGGTTGTTCCTTCCCTCAGCATGACACCCTCCCTATGCTGTCTAGCTATTTTCTAGTTCTTCAGCTGTTTCAGCATTTGACGTGCCCTTCTACATTTTCTTTTGCATATGTACAGCTTTTCTTGAGCTTTTGCTTTAGAAAATGAAGAATTAAGTTGACACATTTTAAGGCTGAGTGTGTGTATATATGCGATGAGCTTTTGCCAATATTTGAATCTTTGTCAGACACAATGTTATCACCTTAATTCTCTACCTTCTTTCCCTTAGTTATGAATAGACCCATGTTAGGCGTTATAAAGGGATCAGAGAGACCAAGCTCTTTATTTAAAGGTACAAGGCAGGGAGTACTTTTTTCAGAAAGTATTTACATTATGCATACCACAAAGGATAATAGAACTTCTTCTAAGATCTATTTACACCTCTAGGCTATGCCCAAAAGCTCCTGGAAAGCCGCCAGGATGTGCAATGCTCTGCTATGGCTGACATCTACTTCACTTGTTTACATGTGTTTTGGTCCTCATCAGCATAAATTGATAGATTAGCTGTGTGGGGAGTGAGGTTTGGTGCCAAAACATAAGCCAGGTTAGGTCACGCTGCATGTTAGGCAGTATAAAGGGATTAAAAGCCCTACCAAAGCATTGCACATTTGTGTATTCCAGGAGGTGCAAAATAGATTAATTGCATGACCCCGCCTACTGAAACATATCTGGGGAAAATTATTTTGTGGTATGCACCAGGCAGATACTGTTTTACGAAAGAACTCCCTGCCACTGGATAGCACACGTTGTTGCAGGATTTTTGCTTGGCATTTTTCTACTGCTCTTTCTTTAGTTTTCATGTTCTGTCTTTCTGTGGCTCCTTTATGACTTTTTATTTAGCTTACAGCAGTACTTATCCTCTTCATTTCTATTCTTTCATCTTTATTGCCCTTACAAATTTTTTTGGTATATCTGTTTGCATCCTGTCTTTTCTTCAACTCCTTGCAACCATGTCAAAGCAAAGAGGCTGTGATTATAAAAAAAAACTTGCTGACTACATTATGCCCTACCCCTTCTGTTGCTTCCTTGAAAGAAATGGCTTGTTCACACCTGTTCGCTACTGCATCCATTCATGTGATCATGATGCAAAAAAACCTACAATAGCTCCTCTATGGCCCCTTTCACATCTCTCTGGCGTGGCAAAACTAACAATAGCTTATCCGCAAAAAAGTCCTGCTTGCTACGTCCAGAACACAACCGCAGCTAAGCTTACTGCAGACAAGAAGTCCAGACGCCACTTCATAGTCTATTGTGTGCAATGCAACCCCATGTAAAAATACAGATTGTACACGATTGATTATTGCCTTGAGTCCCCCCCACCTCAAGAAGGAGGCCCAGGGGGTGGGATCCAACCCCTATGCCCTTCGGCGCGAGTCTGGTGCTCCTCCAGGGAGCCAATTGCGTTCTGAGCCAATTGGCACAGCTTTTTTGTATCCTCTGGCCATTATGGTAATGAGGCAGGGGTATCGGCAAGTCACCTGCCGCCATACCAGGAGTTACAAATTGGCATAGGATCCCTTAGACCCCTTACTAGTTCACACAAAAAAATTGCTCCTGGAGGAGCACTGGATTCACGTTGAAGGGCACAGGGGTTAGTGCACTGGCAAGGCCGGAGGCTGGCCGTGTAGCTTCTGAGCCATATGAACCCCAGCCCCTATGCCTGGTGTGCTGGCTGGTAGTATTGGGGAGGCTACCATATTTTTTTTTTAACGGAAACGCAGATAAAAAGACACAAAAAGGTAAATGGATTTATATTTAGATGCAAAACCCAACTCCTACCACAAGCCATTAAAGCAAAACATATGCCGCAAATGCAGCCGAGGGGTGTGAACCTAAAATACTGCCGTAACTGTCACATATATATATATTTTGGATAACAGGCAGACATGCTGTGTTTGTGATACACGGTTGCAAGGGAGAACTAAATGGAATTTTGTCCCACCATGTCCATAGGAAATCGCTTTTATGGCCTGTGTGTTAGAGTGAGAGTTTGTACATTTATATATCTTAGGCCAGTACATAAAAATATTTAGCGTCTGACCAGTGCTTCCAACAAATATTCAATATTATTTTGTACTGATAGTTTAATCTTTCTTCAGCTCAAATCGGTTATCGTTGGTCACCAGTGTAAAGGGTAATTCCACTTTGGCAAGTTTCCAGTACTGCGTGCCAAAATGATGTCTTCAATGTGTTAAGTTTATTGGTTATTTTTTTTATTTTCTATCTGTTTGCAACTCTGTTATAAAAGAAAACAGTTTACCTTAGCAATGTACATAGACTGCTACATTAGATGTACAGATCAGAGACTTCCTCACTCTAGCTTGATAATCATCTGATTGGCCAGGACACAGGCAACAGGCTTAACCCATTTTGCTGTAATTCAACTTTATAAGGAGATCACAATCTTGTATTCAGTAGCTAAAGGGTTACTGGGAGTCTTCCCAGCTGAGAAGGGTCATTACTACTCCTTGACTTGTGTTGGTAGAAGCAGGAAAATATTGCTGTTTGTGTATCAGTTTAATAAGGAGATTTAAGCCTGCAATCTTTTGGAAACCATTTAGGCATCTTCATGTATGGTCTAAAGCAGGGGTGCGCAAACTTTTGATGAGCGTGGACCATTTAAGTAATTTAGAAACTGGTCGCGGGCCACAATAAATAAGTTCAGGTTTTTTTTTTTTTCATTAGGAATAGCATAATGAAGATTTTCTACAACAACCAGGATACCCATTGTGTCCCAATTGTGTCCACAGACTCCACTCATATGTCTTTCCATCACACCCCTACATTCACATGTAACAATGCTAGCAATGCGCATACCGAGAGGCTTACCTCTCTGAATATATGGATCCCTTATTTATAGACCTCCCCCATCAGTCTGACATCTTAATCGTTTTCCCAGTACTCAACCCATCTATACTCCCACCAATGCTAAATATACAATTATTAATTATAAAAACTATTACTTACATTTTTGTGCCAAATATTTCACTCATGGGTGGTGTTGTAAAATCAATGCCAGTGTGTTTCTCCAAACCACTGCTGTCACCTTTATTTGCTAATGCACCCATCCTATATCACTCTTTTTGCAATCACCCATCCTTACTGTACCCCTATTTAGCTACCTTTACATGTTCGTTCTATTTATCCCTCCCACATTCCCCACAGCAGGTCAGGGGCACAAATGGCCCCTGGGCTCCAGGTTAAGCACATGTGGTCTAAAAAGACCTAAGCTGTCTCAAAAATGTGCCTCTTTGGATCTTAGCCAACAAAAATCAAGACGAATAGCCTTTTTTTTTACTTATGCAAGCCATCTTGAATATAGATTTTGGTTTAGGACATTTAGAAGAACTTTCAGTTGCAGGCTGATCAGACCAGGGGGCTTTCTTTTCTTTGTACTTGGGTACCAGGCCGTATGTGTGGAATATATGACTTTTAAAACCTTTTTAGTTCAGATGAACAATTAAAAACCCTTAATACTTACCTTTTCTCCCCCACAGCCTTTTCTGTGTCAGTTTGAAAACCTCTAGTCCCATGACAAATAGGCCTGAAGTTTTGGTCGGTGGCTACTGAGTCATTTAGCCACACCCTGAGTCAAGTCACAGTGGAAGTCATGCTAATTATTTGGCGGAGCAAGGTTAAACTAACCATTTTTTTATGGGCATGGTAAGGGTGTGGTTTACTGTTTCACTTAATTATGGGTCACATGCCCATAAAAGATGGTGGTGATTGAGCCAATGCTCAGAAGTCCATGCATTCTACTACGGCCATTCAACTAAAGAGTCATAGCAGTTGGACTGACTGCCGAAGGGGCCTCAAATTGTGACTGTCCCAATGAAAGTAGGACATCTGGTCAGTTTAAGCAAGGTGCACTACTGGTGTGCCTTAAAGTATGAATCCAAACCTGCATCTTTGTGAGCTTTTTAGTTTTAAGGCACAAGTTAAAATAAAAAGTTAGTTTCATTTTTTACCAAGATATCACCAGTACCAGCATTTTTAAAGGTGAAATCATTTTTCCAATGAGCTGTGTAGGAATTTAGAAATAACAGGGACCTCCCCATAGCCCATAGGGTGCTGATACTTAAAATTGAATGAAGAAATAACGTACCCCATCTGTGAAAAAAATGGAACATTTTATTGCACTGTGTGCTAAAATGAAAAAAACTCACTGAGATGCAGGTTCCAATTCATACTGTAAAGCACAATGTTGGTGCACCATGCTTACCAAATAATTAGCATGACACCCCTCCCGCCCCGTGGCTGGCCGGCCAGCTGGCCATGTGCACTTCATTAACTGCAAGGGAGGAAGCCTCAGCATGAAGTGGGTGTGGCCAGTTACTGTGGCAGTGAGTGGGAAAGCTGCATTACACTAGGGACCATGTAAGTTATATTCAACTGGACTAGAATGAATAGTCTGTGGGAGATAAAAATGTGAGTTTTTAATTTTTGGGGGGGAAATTAACTTTAATAAAACATATAGGGGTGCAACACTCCAAGCTGAAACCTCTATACAGGAAGTTATGAAATGATTTTGATTTGCTAGCCTCTGGTGGCTTTATTTGATAAGATTAGGTGTGCCAAAGTATAGCAAAATGCTGAAGACTGCATTATTCTATTTTAGAATTATTATAAATGATGAGGTCAGATGTTACCTGTGTGCAGCAAAATTAGCTACCAGTAATCCTGGTATGTTGGCTATGATCTTTGCCATAAAGCATCTGTACTGCTCAGTGGAGCTTTGTTGCCTTAATTCTGGACACAGAACAGAAAATCACTCCAATATGTTAAAGGGCTTCTTCTTTTGCTACCTTTAACCTGGTGCAGTTGTTTTGTTGGAAACTCCTTTAGGTGGCAGTAAAGTTTAACCATGTTCAGGGGCCTTTTTGTTGACAGGCATTTCTATAGAGTTTCACTCTGAATGGTTTGTGGCTAGTTCATTAATCCAGCAAAGAGCTAAATGCAGAAGAAATTTCTTTGGCAGCTCGTGCTGACCAAGCCATCTCCAGCACTTTCTCCTGCCCATAATGACATTCTCACTGGTAGAGAAGCTTCTGTGGCAGACCCCCCTCCCCCCGTGCAACCAGTGCAACTCCATATACTCCCCATTATCTGGGATCCCACAGTGTATGTTGTTGCATGGCTCTGCATGGCATCACCACTGAGTGTTCTTGGTGCGTATGGCAAAGTGCATAAAGCGGAGTTGCCATTCAGAGCCACACATGCGCCATGGGATACTGGAATATATCAGGGCGATTTACCCTGCCTTACAGTTCTCTAGACTCTAGGATGCCACTTTAACCTAGCTGAGTGCAGAACAGGAAGACCTCATCTGCAATCAGCTCAGTGCTAAATGAACTACCTGGAGGAATAAGGCGAGTAAACTAAAATGTTTAAACTACATAAATCTTATTTATATAAATAAGAACTGTAAGTCATTCAGTCATTTGCAGGAGTTCCCTATTTATAATCCTTGCACCTGATTATATTTTTTTTATGTCAACATGTCCTCTCCTCCAGTAGCAAAACCTGGTGCTAAAGACAGTATCTAACTGGGGTGCTGTCATTTTAAAGAAACCTTTGACTGATTCATTTAATCACATTAAATTGCTGCGCATGTCATGTCTGTCTCCCCCCCGAAAACCCAGACCCTGGGAAATCACCTTTTCCATGCTCCTTTTCCGGAATTTGAACCCACGTCACGTGGGTCTGAGACTGGCGCCAATGAAACCGATCCCAGTAGAGTTATGTTTCTGTGGGCCTTGGTTCTTGGGCTTGCAGCGAGGAATATGGGGGGGCGATCCCCACTGGTTCTAACAATTGGCTCACCAGTGGTTCCATACTAACCTGAAGGGTGTGGGATTGCTTTGGCCTTTTCAATAGAACAACTTTTATGACCAATGTTAAGTAACTGGCCATATATTATTTTGTGGGTAAGCAACAGCTAAGTAAGGAGGTAACAGAGCCGTCATAAAGCTTTTCTTCATTGCATGGCACGGCCCGCTTCAGTATTCATAACAGTTGGGTTATTCCGCCACAAGGTGGCGCAGTGGTACTGCAGAAAGCTGTGGCATCTCCCGGCTCCCTATAAAAACGGGATTAACCATAGAGTTCCCCCCAGTGTTTCCTCTGCAGTGATACTGCGAAGTAAGAAGATGGCTCTCTCTCTCTTGCGCAGGTGAGCGGAGCACCCAAGCCTGCGGCCCTGCAAGTCTATTTCCATGCGTTTCTGGGCCCTCACTGCCCCCCAGCCTCGGCTGACAGATTGGGTGAAGGTAGAAGAGCACAAGGGTCAAGTGCTCCTGGAGCGCAGCTCCAAGCCGCAGACCCTGTAACACAAAGGGTAGCCGGCCATAGGCTTTATGGTGAGCCTAATAGGGATGCGGAGTTCCTGTCCTAGCTTCTGAGGGGGTAAGTAGTTTGGGGACTGTGTCCCCTTATTTTCCTTTTTGGGTCCCCCGCGCCCCCCCTTCCCGGCCATGGCTGCTCTCCGCTGCCTTCTCGTCTCTCTCTCTTCCCCCCCCCCTGACTTCCTTGGGGGGAGGGGGTGGGTGGTAGCGGCGAGTGGTGATATCTGTGGTGTCTGGACGTTTTTTGTGTGTTTTGCCGTGTTTTTAGCTGCCGCGGCGCTTTGTACTGCATTCCGCGGCTAGGGGGGCTATAACCTGAGGTGCTTTTGGTTTGTCATGGCGCCGCTCTGAGGGACGGTGAGGACCGGCGCATTGATCAATTGGCCTGTCATGCTTTTACCTGTGTGGGGGCTGGCTTGCGCCCGGTATGTGCTGCCGCCATTACTGCTATTGCTCTTAAGAAGCTGCTCAAGCGTCTCATTGATGGCGCAACAGCTGGTAGTGTGGGGGAGGAATATAGGACTCTCTTACTTTGCTCTGATTTTGTGGCATTTAGCCTTACTGCTATGGATGATGCTGTGCGGCTGTGTGGTAGGGCCTCTGCGCTCTTGGTGGCTATGCGCCGCTCTGTCTGGTTACGGCAGTGGGCAGCTGACACTGCGGCTAAGAAAGCTCTCACTGGCCTCCCCTTCGTGGGGCTGCGGCTATTTGGGGAGCGTCTTGATGCTCTAGCCAAGGATGGGAGGCTGCCTCAGCATAGGAGGCAGTCTTGGCCCTTTCAGGGGGTCCTCTGCCCCCCTCCCTTCCTTTCGCATTCCCAGAGGGGGCCGTGGCTCCCTCCTCTCCAGTGGTCGCAGAGATTCTTGGGGCCATGGCAGACCCCGTGGTCGTCCCGGTCTCTCCTGGAATTCTGAGCCCAAACCCTCTCCCAAGCCCCCTCAGGCATGAAGGGGCGTCCTCACCCATCTGGGTGGGGGGACGGCTTCGGCTCTTTGCTCACGTCTGGAGGCTTCATGTTTCAGACCGGTGGATTCAGGAGGTAGTGTCCTCTGGTTACAAGATAGAGTTTGCAGCCTGCAGACTTCATGACCACTGTGGACATCAAGGATGCTTATCTTCATGTGCCTATCTTCCCAGGTCATCAGAGATTTCTAAGGTTCGAACTGCAGGATCAGCATTACCAGTTTGTGGCTCTACCCTTCGGTATCACCTCGGGTTTTCACCAAGGTGCTGGCGGGAGTGATGGCTCTGCTAAGGAACCAGGGAATCCGGATCATTCCTTACCTGGATGACATCCTGATTGTGGCCGAGTCTTTTCCTCAGGCCGAGCGGGACACTCAAAAGGTGACATCAACTCTATTCTTTCGGCTGGGTGATCAACTATCCCAAGTCTTCTCTGTCTCCGTCCTTGGTGAGGTCCTTTCTGGGCATGACTCTGGATACCTCTCAGGTCAAGATGTTCCTTCCTCAGCAGAAGGTGGAGGGTCTTCAGCTGCAGGCTCGGGCTCTGCTGTCATGTCCTCATCCCTCCATCCGTCAGGGGATGCAGTTGGTGGGCCTGATGGTGTCCTGCTTAGAGGCAGTCCCCTTTGCTCAGTTTCACATGAGACCTCTTTAGTTGCACCTCTTGTCAGTTTGGGATCGGGACCCTGTGTCCCTGGATCAGGAATTTGTTCTGTCTCCCCTGGCCAGACAGTCTCTCTCGTGGCTGGACTCAAGGAACCTTCTGGGGAGCAGGTCCCTGCTGCCCCCGTGCTGGGAAACGGTCACCACGGATGCCAGTCTGACCGGCTGGGGCGGCTTCTGGAAGTACCTGAGGTTCCAGGGTCGGTGGGGCCCACAAGAGGCCCGTGCATCCATCAACGTCCTGGAACTGAGGGCGATCAGGTTGGTTCTTTCTCGCCTATCCACTAACCTTCGGGGTCGGGCTGTTCAGATCCGCTCAGACAACCAGACGGCGGTGGCCTACCTCAATCATCAGGGGCAGAACAGCATGATCCCTGCATCTCAGCGGTCTACATCCCAGGGGTGGAGAACCAGGTGGCGGATTCCCTGAGCAGGGGGACGTCTTGTCTGGGGGAGTGGTCTCTCAACAACCGGGTGTTTCTCTCCCTCTGTCACTGCTGGGGTCAGCCGGATGTGGACCTGTTTGCATCCCGTCACAATCACAAACTTCACAGATTTGTCTCTCTGTCTCAGGATCCTCTGGCCTTCACCACGGATGCCCTGGCAATACCTTGGACGGGGTTTCAGCTTCTCTGTGTTCCCTCCGTTTCCTCTCCTGGGCAGGATCATGAGCAAGATAGCCCAGGAGCGGGTACCAGCCATCCTGGTGGCCCCTTGTTGGCCAAGGAGAGTTTGGTTCGCAGACATCGTGCAGACAGACGTGCCGTCTTGCCCAAGGATCCAGATCTTCTCACTCAGGGGCAGCTACGCCATCCCAATTTACAAACTCTGGCTTTAACGGCTTGGCTGCTGAAACCTCCATATTGATGGAAAAGGGGTTGCCTGCCTCTGTTGTTACCATGATTCGGGCTAGGAATTCTTGCAACATGGTTTGGATCTGGGCCTTCAACTTAGTACCCCAAAAGGCCATGTTTCAGCTCTGGCAATATTTTTCCAAAAATCTTTTGCCAATCATTGGAAAAAAACCCTTTTTCCAGGGTGTTTCTCATGTGTGTCCACCCCGTAAGCCTTTGCTACCAGTCTGGGATTTGAATCTGGTGTTGCCTGCTCTGCAAGGGCCTCCCTTTGAGCCTATCCGTGAGGCTGCCTTGTCTATTTTGACTCTTAAGGTAGCCTTTCTGGTGGCTATCACTTCTGTAAGGCGAGTTTCTGAGCTAGCGGCGCTTTCCATCAAACCTCCTTATTTTGAGAGACATCAGGATAAGGTGGTGATTTCTTGCCAAAGGTTTTGTCTGCCTTTCATCTCAATCAGGACATTGTCTTGCCTTCATTGTGTCCTAATCCTGCTAATTCCAAGGAGCGGACTCTGCATTCTATGGATGTGGTCAGGGCTCTGAAGTTTTATTTGTTCGCTACTGAGACTTTCAGGAAGCCTGATGCTCTTTTTGTTCTCACTTCTGGACCTAGAAAGGGTTTGCCTCCGGCTACATCCACTATCAGCAAGTGGATCTGTCAGGCGGTGGTTCAAGCCTATTCTGCTAAGGGAAAGGAACCTCCCTTTAGGATTACTGCTCATTCCACTCGTGCTATTGGTGCCTCTTGGGCTTTTCAGCACCAAGCTTCTGTTGAACAAGTTTGCAAGGCCGCTACTTGGTCTTCTGTTCATACTTTTTCAAAGTTTTACAAGGTTGATGTTAAGGCCTCAGTGGATGCTGCTTTTGGCCGCAAGGTGCTTCAAGTGGTAGAGACTTGAACTACTGGCCGTTACTCTTTGGGGATCCCACCCTACTTTGGACACTGCTTTTGGATGTCCCAACTGTTATGAATACCGAAGCGGGCCGTGCCATGCAATAAAGAAAAAAACAATTCTGTGAGTACTCACCTGTAGAATTGTTTTTGTTCTTGCATGGCACGGCCTGCTTCGCCCCACCCTTGTTATCGTTATTCTTGGTTGCCTCTTTATGGTGATTGTTCCAAGTTAATTGTTTTTTTTTACCTTTTTCACATTTTTTACTTTATTCTCTCCCGGCTTCTTGTCTCACTGCTTGTCTACGCTGGGGAACTCTATGGTTAATCCTGTTTTTATAGGGAGCTGGGAGATGCCACAGCTTTCTGCAGTACCACTCCTTGTGGCGGAATAACCCAACTGTTATGAATACCGAAGCAGGCCATGCCATGCAAGAACAAAAACAATTCTACAGGTGAGTACTCACAGAATTGCTTTTTTCTATGTGGATAGTCTACACATTCTTATAGACACAATAGTAATAATGGTGACTCTGGTTGACAAGCTTTACGCAGTCTGGTTGGGATGTAGAGAAGTCCCAGAAGGCTCCTCTGACATCTCAGGCCTGGTGTAGTTGCTGTACATTTGAACCCCTGTACCTATGAATTGTTTTTCTTCAGTTAGCAACAGTTCTTCCTGTATCTTTCTTCGAATCTGTGATGATACATCCTGATATACTTTCAGTGGTTTTTAAGTTTTTTTTTCAGGGGACTATTATAATTAATTTGTTTTACATCTGTAATAATCCATTTTATTCTGTATATCATGAACCATTTTGACAGTTATTTCTTCAATAATTGCTAATGCATAAGACAAAAGGCATATTGTTCTAATCAGCTGAATTGTGCACAAATACTATTACTGCAACTGTATGGTCCTCCCTTCTTAAAGGAGCACTATCATGAAAAAACAGCCCAATAGCATATGAAGGGGTTCATTTGCACCCTTCATCCAATAATTCCAGCCAAGCTTGTTTCTTTCTTTAAATAAGGGAAAGAAGGTATACTATTGTGCTTTTACAAAGGAGAACTTCTTAACTCTAATGGCGTGTCCCCTGAGCCAACCTCTATTGGATTAACCGGTTATTGCAGTTATATTTCTTCTGGTGTGTACATGCTTTTACCCATCAAGCAATGTTTTCGGGCAGATGTTAAAGTGGTTAATGCTGCTGCTCCCCACATCACAAAAGAGACCTATGTGCAGCTGCACAAAACACATAGGGAGGATAAAGAATTGAAATATAAATGTATGCAATAATTTCAACCCCTACAATATTATCTTAACATACAAGCAACACCCTAAACTGTGCTGGAGTGTATGTAGACTGTGGACTATAAATGTCACTTGAACAGACTAGTGATAAAAAAACAAGCTCTAATAGATCCTGTTCATGCTTCACACATTTGTCATTTATGGTTTCTTTAACTGTAAATAACTATATCTCTGAATCTGCATACTTTTTTAGAACCCCATTTTTTTCACATACACTGTACTGTGTGTGTAAGAGCCAGTTATTATTCTGCTCAAGAGAACTAATCATAAGAACTTGAAAGCTTAAAGTGGACCAACAATCAGAAATGACTTAAACCAGACCAACACAACAAACCATGCTCATATGCATCCCTCCCTAGGACAATTTAGATTGCTGCACATAAATAAATACCTTTTTATAACTCTTGCTGTAGTAAATTTTAAAAACAAAATGGCAGCTCATGCATTTACAGGCCACCTGCAAACAGGAAGTGCTGCTAGGCTTCCTGTTACTGTGCATTGTCAGTTAAATCCAGGGAGCAGCATGGCCTAGATGCTGGGAGAGGAAGCTCCAAAATGGCCGCTAACTTCCTCTTCCAACTATGTTGGTCCGGTTTAACTTAAAGCGGACCTTCACTCTGAATAAGAGTCTATCTTATATGTTTCCCACACCCTGTACATACAGATTGCTCACATTAAAAATCATCCTACCTGCATCTACTGCATGTTATGAGCCTTTAAACATCCAAGATGGTGGCTTATGGAAGCCGCCATCTTATCAGGCAGCCTGCAAACAGGAAGTGCCTCCTGACTGTGCTGCTCTGCATTCTGGGACTGCTGACCGTTACCTGACCCCAGCTCTGCTCTGTCTGAGCAAAGCACAGCTATAACCCGCCCCCCTGTACCTTATCCCACTCTCCTCTCCTCAGTAAGTGTGATGCTTCTGAGTCAAGATGGCGGCGCCCGTATCCTAAATTCCTGAACAGAGTTGCAGCCCAGTGGGGGAAAGAATAATACGTTTCATTAAATCACGCTGAAGGTCCGGTTTAAATACACCTAGTTAGTTTTATATTTTGATTTTCTATTGCTCTCAGTGGCTAACATAGTAAAACATTATTTCAGTTTCCTTGCAGGCTATCTGAGGGGATAGGCAGTTAGAGGTGAGCATATCATTTTATAAGTGCAATGGTACACTCGAAAATCCTATACTCTAGCGTGTTTTGTTTGGGTTTTTAATATTAGACAATTTCATGATAGTGCTACTTTTAAGTTGATTGATGCCAAATACATACCTGCCTAGATACTTTAAATACAAATTTTAAATAATCAAAGGCCAGACAATCGAAAATGTAACATATGCGAAGTGACATTTTAACATCTTGGTGCTGTAACTAGAATCCATTGCTGTACTGTATAGACACTGACTGGGTAAGAGTCTGGATCTATTTGGGCATGTTTCTTTTTTTAACCTATGGGTTTTAGTTACTGAAGGAGTGATTTTGTTTCCACTTGGAGAATAAAACATGAGCAATGAATGAGCAGAATCATTCTGAACACAATCCCTAATTTGCTAAAGGCGACCCTAGGGCCCTAGTCGTCTTTCTACCATCAGCCTTATAGCCCCTGATGCCACTTGGGACTTTGTCCAGATTATTGAAGAACTGCTATAGTATGTATGCAGGACATTTTAATCTGTAGATTATTTCTTCTAACCAGTGCTGCACTTTAATTGTCTGTGTAATTAAAAAAAAATTGGTGGTCTACTAATTCTGGCTGGATAGAGAAGGGGTTCCCAACCAGTACACAATCCCATCAGGTGGTATGCAGTGAGACCTGACTGTCCTGTACCCCAACTTGATTTGCTGCCAACTAGCCTAAACATAAGAAGACTGCTCCAAAACAATGTATTTGCATTACCTGTACCTGTGCATTTTGGCCACCATGGTGGTACTTGAGATATTTAGAAAATGGAAAATAATCATTGAAGAAAAAAAGTTGGAAACCTCTGATCTAGAGGTAAAATGCATTGTGGGCAATGATAACAAACACTTGGTAGGTGTATCTAAAAGTCTTAGAAGCAGCCACCCTGTTTAAGAGGGTCATGGGTAAAAAATGTGTTTTCCCACACATCCACTTCTCCAAGAGGAAATGTATTCCTTCTTTGATAAATTTAAAGCCCAGGCACTGACCAATGAAATAATTCCCTACAGGGATGATAAATACCAAGTAATAGCTGGCACCTCCGTTTCGTGAGATTACAGCTGGTGAAGTGTCAGTCTGGAAGCTGTTTACGGATTCCCCTCAGCACTTCCGCTGTACAGAAGCACCGCTGCAGCCTATTGACTTATCTGAGGTTAAACTCCTCAGCTTTCATTGCAGGAACTGTATAAAGCATTAAATTAATTTATGGAGGGGTCCTTTATTGGGCAGGTGCTGTATTTGCCCCTCAACCCCTATAAGGGGCTATGCGTAAGTTGCATTAGCAACATCAGAATTGTTGTGTGTAGCAATTCATTTTTGGGATGTATTACCTAAAAAAAGGTTTTGCCTGTCTCTGGAGCGCAGATTTTCAATGATATGGTAATTCGAGGTTCCACTGACCTTTTTGAATTTGCTACTGTTTGTGATGTTGTAAGATCTCTGCAGCTGGGTGCTTGAATGCTATACTGGTATCTGCTGCAAAACAGCAGAATTTACTTAGGTGTCTACAATGTAGATTTTTTTTTTATATATAAACATGACTATTTAACAAGTGTGTATGATATTCTGTACAATGGAACAATAAAATCAGTTTGCCATAATTGATTTCCTATTCTTACTTATTCGGTGTAATATGTTATATTTTACTTATTCGGTGCAATATGCTATTTTTACTGATCGAGCAAAGGGGGTGGGAGTAGCTCCATCACTATTTGTACAAAATTATCATCATTATTATTCAGGGCCTGGGAACCAATTTACCGCCCAGTTTAACCCTCTCATCATCCAAGTATTAAGCACCACACATGTCTAGCTATGTGGAAAGACAGATAAATAGTGATGGAGCTACTCCCACCCCCTTTGCTCAATTTGAATTGCCATGAACACACACAGGGAGGGATTCAGCCATCATGGATCTCTCCCTATGGAGTGTTCTAAAGGAAGGCTGGCAGCTTCCCAGGTGAGTAGCTCTCAGATATTTGTCTGCATTGCATGTCCCAATGTTGGGGACTCAAAATTAAGAGTAGGGGCCACACTAAACACAGAGTGCCTTGCCGAGGCAGTGTGGCTATCACATGTATCTGCAGATATGTGCAACCAAATCTCTGTCTTTCCACATAGCTAGACATGTTTGGTGCTTAATACTTGGATGATGAGAGGGTTAAACTGGGCGGTAAATTGGTTCCCAGGCCCTGAATAATAATGTTGATAATTTTGTATAAATAGTGATGGAGCTACTCCCACCCCCTTTGCTCTATTTTTACTGATCAGGACAGTAAGCTGCTTGTTTATATCTGTGTGTGTGAATCTGAGGTACGGGTCGTAGGCCTCAGTCAATTTGCTTTCGTCAAGTCAATGTTTCCTTGGTAAACACAGCCTGCAGAAGTTTTAAACATCACCAGATATTTGCTTAAAGTGCACCTATACCCAGACAGGAAGTTTGTTGTCACCTTCCATCCCCAGCCCAGTGCCCCAAAACAGCCAGTGTTTCTTGTTTTACTAAAGCCTTGGCCCAGTATTGATAAAAAGACTAACAGGAAGTAGTATTATGGTGAATGACCTGCCATATGCTAATTAGTTATGTTACAACTAAACTGTCACATCAGGACTGATTTAAAGTGGACCTTCACCCTGAATAAGAGTGTCTTATGTTTCCCACACCCTCTACATACAGATTGGTCACATTAAAAATCATCCTACCTGCATCTACTGCATGTTATGAGCCTTTAAACATCCAAGATGGTGGCTCATGGACGTGCAGGCAGCCTGCAAACAGGAAGTGTCTTCTGACTGTGTCGCTCTGCATTCTGGGATTGCTGACCTTTTCCTGACCCCAGCTCTGCTCTGTCTGTGCAAAGCAGAGCTATAACCCCACCCCCTGTACTTTATCCCACGCTCCTCTCCTCAGTATGTGATGCTTCTGAGTCAAGATGGCGGCGCCCGTATCCTAGAGTCCTTAACAGAGTTGCAGCCCCGTGGGGGGATGATTAATAAGTAAGTGACAAAAAACTTTAAACGTATTAATTTTAGATGCTGGGGAATAGTTTTTTAAGGGCTTGGGCTTTTCATTAAATCATGCTGAAGGTCCACTTTAACACCGTGAGAATTTTTTTCTTCATAATGCCCCTGTTAAGCAGACCAAAACCCAAGGTGGAGGCTAGAATTTGGTCCGTTTACTCCTCCTCCTCAAAGGGTGCTAAGCAGAAGCGCCCACCTGGAATCGACAATTCAGTCCAAATTGTAACTGCCTAATTGTTGATGATGGCAGCATGAAGGTAAGTGTGAGCAATGGTATATCTTAAAGTGGACCAACACCCAAGATTTTGACTATCCTGGGTATTGGTCCACTTCCAAAGCCCAGAAAACTCACCTCACCCCACTCCCACTTGACTCGCTCGTCCAATCGCCGCCACCGGACAAGTAGAGGCAGCGCCGGACAAGCTGAGCCATTCACATACGGTCGGCGCGGGTGCGCGCCCTGCTAGAAGGACACGCAGGAGGTGGCAGCGGCGGCCGATCGGGGTGCCCCGCAGTCAGGGAGCTGATCGGTCCGGGAATCTTATAGATTCCCAGGCCGATCAGGGGAGGGTGTTGGTCCACTTTAAATATCCCGAAGGACTATGTTGTAAAAGAAACAGGGTGCTTCCATCCTTTCAAAAAGGCGCTAGCTACCTGTCATACTGCTTTTTTTTAAAACTATTATTGGACCAATAGGAAAGAGGAACAGGGACTAATTCTTGGCAGCATGCATTTGTAAAGCTTAAAGAGCAACCTAATAATGTAGCAATAAAAAATGTTTTCGAAGAGAAAATAATGAAACAAATGTAGATTTATGTGGTGTTTTATAATGAGATGAGCAGGGGTTGCCAGGGATAATTCCCGGTTCATGCACTGCTCTGGGGTCGACTGGGCTAGACATAGCTCCCAACACGCAGCTCTCCCAATCCCCTTTCCCCCCCCCCCAGTTGTACCCCCAATCGCTTACCTCCTGTTGCTTGGCTTTGCTGTGAGGCCATACCCACCCCTGTCAAAGTATCTACCGTTACAATACTAAAGCTTTAGTACTCAAATTTTGACCACATTCACTGCAATGCAATAGCCTTAGCTGGACTGTGGGTGGGACAAAGTAGCTCACTGGCTGAAAGCCCCAAAGAAGAGAATGATTCTGTGTTGGTTCCAGCTGACTTTTGGGCCAATTGATCAGCCACCCAAACTCTTGGAGTGTGTCCAACAGTGTCTTTATTACTAACAAGAGCAGGTCGGTAATGGAACAACCCGAGTCTCTTTGTCCTGAATAGTTTGGCCAAAGGGAAAGGTACAGAATTGAAAATGCCATTTGCCTACAGAAAATCTTGGGTATTTTTGAGCACTCTCATCTATGGACACATGCAAATAGGCATCTTTCAGGTCCATTGAAATGAGCTGGTCCTGTTCTATTATTGTTTGGGTGATGGTCGATAGATTTTCCATTCTAAATCTGCTCACTTTTATTAACTTGTTGAGGGAGAAGGCCTTACTTCCCCCCAGACACCATGATACCAGATAGCCTTCTCCCATCGAAGGGGATCTTCGCCTAAGCCAACTTAGACACCAGATCGGCTGACCAGGTTTTCAGCCATAGTGCTCTTTTCCCCATGACAGAGGTGAGCATAACTCTTGAAGACCCTCTCAAAGTTCCAAGGATGCCTGTGCTATGTAGTCGTTCACTAGCCTTAGATACCACGCAGCACTGATCTCCATGACTCCCAGTGGGAAAGTCGAGGGGGGCGTCGTTCTCTGAGGCCAGGCACGAGACACATATTGGAGCATACAGTGAAAACATCGATTAAAGAAGGCAAGGTAAGCCATACTCAGGCGCCACAAAATCAGGGTTAATGACATAATTTATCCAGGCTATCCTTCCCTAGACATAAAAGATACATGTGCTTTTTGTGTGTGTATACATGTGTGTGTTGGACATTGGGGAAGGGAGTAAGCGTAAGTTTAACTGCTACCCACCCGTTGGTCCTAAATTACATTCCATCCCACAGACATTTGTTCCATAAGACGCACTAGTATTTTGCCCCACTTTTTATGGGCGTGGGTCTTATGGACCAAAAAAACTATGGTAACAGTTTATTATATAGGCCAAAAGTAACAAGTTCTCTGATGAAGTCTGAAGGACTAAACTCATTGGGATTCCGTGGAACAAAATCCAACAGCGTCCAGGCTCAAAACTGGATGCCATGCTGTGTGAAACCCCCCAGGAATCCCCAAAAAACTCACCTCGCCACGCTTCAATAGTGCATGCACAGGCTCCCGTCCAATGAGAGCCACATGCTATGACAAAATCAATTGGCAGACGGCTCTCATTTACAACGGGGAGCGTGCGCTGCCGCATCCCCGGACACGTGCAATCTTGTTTTTACTAGCTTCATAATGTACAGCAATGCATTAAATAGTAGTTAGAGGATAGCAGTATTCATGTGATTTTGCACTTTATACTCTACTGGGTTTGCTTTATATTTAAATTAATTTCTACAATATGTAATCCATTAAGTTCATTGAATGGTGGCGGTCATGCTATTTATTTTGTGAAGTATGTTTAACACTATTGCATGTGAACTGTAACTTTTTTTATTTACCACACCAAAAAAGTATGAAAATAATGTTAGTTCTAACACACACACACACACACACACACTTGCGCCTAAGATTTTTACAGGTTAGGTACAGTGAGGTAAGGATATTTTTGGAACAGCGCCCTATGCAGTATGAGGAAAAATGGCAAATTCTTTAGCATACACCATAGGGTGCTGTTTTTTCCAAACTTAAACCTTAAAATAAAAATAAAATGTACCTCACCTGTGAAAATGGCCCATTGCAGGTCCAGGAGATTTTATTTGGGGAAAAATGAGAACAAATGTATATATTGCACTTTTTGGTGTGTTAAAAAGTTCACAAAGATGCAGATTGCAAATCACACCCAAATGTGCACCTAAAGGTAACTTTGATGTACCAAATCTTTAGCAGTAATTTTCAAATCCTATGTGCCTCAGTTGACGGTATAAGTTTATACCGAGTACTTTTACTTGCAGAGTAGCAATTTAATGTTTATGCACTAAATCCTTTTTTGAATTTGCTTGTAAACTTTTCTTCTAACTCTATTTTTATATCAACACATATACATTGGTATGTATATACAACTCTGTTCTCTTTTAAATGAAAAGTATAAAATAGTTCAACTGTGACAGTTATTGTGGGCAAGTGGTGATGGTCTAAAAAAAAAGACCTAAACGTTTTTGGTTCTATGTTTTATACATCTGTGACAAATGATAGGTCATTAGTTTCCTTTTTTTTTTTTTTTACAGGTTTAGTACAATGTATATTTCACGCAAGATATAAGGCTTTTTCATTTCTGAAGAGGAAATAGAATTTAAAGTGAGCACTGGACATTCATTTGTAATCCACGCTAACTCATTCCATTTCCCTTGATTTGATTGAATGTATGCAGTTAGACATTTTTTCTCGGCAGGGACTGACCCAATCATGGCAACATACAGTAATATCCCCGTCAGCCCTGGCTAAGCCACAGCTGCACATAAACAGCAGCTCACAGTCTCTGTTCTTCTAGGAACTCACGCCCATCTAATTAAGCCATATGCTGGCCAGATACATGGGTTGGCCTGTGATAACATCACTTATTCTGAGCACTGAAATAGCAGGATGAATAAATATGACTTGCCGTGTTAATAAAAATGTTTTCTTTCTAGGAAATGCTTGTTAGTGTTGGGAAAATGCCACCCCTGAAATCCTAGCAGAGAGCTTTCTATGAAGTCTTTAAACAGAAGGGTTTGAAAAAAAAAACAACAACTTGACTCATCAAAGGAGAGGAAGCAAATGGTCTGTGAAACACAGGAGGCTGAAAGTAAAAAGAACATTTCTAAAAGATCACACCTAGGGGAATACTCTTTTTAATTTGCTTTGATTCAACTGTTTTTATTAACTTTGTAGTCTACTGTGAACATATGATGTAATGACAGGCGAACCTATTACTAAACAGAACTGAAACTAAAGCCTTGATTTAAAGGCAAAAAAGTCTGTCTTCTCCTTAACTTCTTTCAAAGTATGCTCCAGGCTAAATAAATCAATGCCATTTTTTTGAAAATGATTTAGAGTGGCCAGCCATTAAAGAGGAAGTAAAGTCAGAACAGACTTTTTCTTCCTCTATTGCGTTACAAACTCTGGTCATATCGGGTTGCCCTGAAGGCCGGCCCAGTGCGTCATTCCTCTGGTAGGATTCAGTAAGAAAGCTCTGTTAAGTGGTGCCAGCCTGTCTGGCCAACCTGATTGTTCAATTTGAGTCATGTGAGATGTGAGTATTGGAATTCCCTATGCTGCCAGCATTTCGGGCAGTAAAGAGGAAGTAAAGTCTTTTCTATGTCCAAGCATTAAAAAAAAAAATCTGGTACCCCAACCCACCTACTTATGCTGCCCGTGAGCCCTGATTTTTGGGGGATAGCCAGCTTTTCCTCATCTAGATCTGTATGACTGGGAACCAGGAAACAGATGCACGCTTTTGAGTGTCTGACTAGGATGCCTGGAGTTCACTAATTCAAACTTTCTCTTTCATTTTACTTCAGGCCATCAGTGTAATTAAGTCACAATTGGGTTAAGATCTCGGACGAAGGGCGTGGACTGCAAGAACAAAGGCGTGGCTCCTCCTCCCAGGCCTATATCCTTCTGGCTGACTTCCTCCACTCCAGTTTTCTTTCTTGCAGTTGGAACTGAATTGCAAGGGGGGGGGGGGGGGTACTGCTTTTGGAGGTCCCAATCATGACTGAATTACTCTGATGGCCTGAAGTAAAATGAAAGAGAAAAGATAATTCTGTGAGTACTCACCTGTAGAATTGATTTCTCTTTCATTATTACTTCAGGACATTAGACCCTCCCTGTCTGCTAGGTTACTATGTCCATGTCTTGGATGCGTAGTCTTAGTGGAGTGGTAAATATGTAAATAATTGCTGAAAATAATGATTAGCATCGAAAGAATGAAAAAAAAAAAAGAGGAGTCTTGCATTTTGTCTCCAGCCTTTTGTTTCCAACAGGAGATATAGGTATGCCTCCCGGGTGGCTGGTTCTACTGCTTTTTAATTAAACTGGAGTGGAGGAAGTCAGTCGGAAGGATATAGGACTGGGAGGAGGAGCCATGCCTTTGTTCTTGCAGTCCACGCCCTTCGGCCAAGATGTTAACCCAATTGTGACTGAATTACTCTGATGTCCTGAAGTAATAATGAAAGAGAAATCAATTCTACAGGTGAGTACTCACAGAATTATCTTATTCTGGGGGTCACACCACACATTTAGATGAAAGTATTACAAACTTACATTCAGCACCCATGCACAGAAACAATATGCCAAACAGTATTGTCTGTGTGTGTCTGTGTGTGAACTTGGGATGCCACAAATAAGCTTTACATAGGTCAGGTCTTGGTGATGAAGGCCCTCAATGGGGCTACTGGGACCAGGGGCCCAGCGGGGGATTTCCTGGTAACCCTGTGGGTCAGTCTGAGCCTGCACACTGCAGGGTTGATTCCAGAGTTTGTATGCTGTTGTATGCTTGTATTCTGTAAGTATATCTCATAATAATATCATTATAAGTGGTAAATAAGGATGTGGCAACTACAGTGTTTAAGTGGACCAAAACCCTGAGTTTTGAGCATCCTGGGTTTTGGTCCTTGCCCCCGGTGTGAAACCCCACCACTCCAACTCACCTTTTCCCAGTCCTGTGGTGCATGGGCTGCCTCCCGTCCAATCAGTGCACTCAACTGTGCTGACGCAAGCTCGTCTAAGGAGCTGAGTCTAGCCGAGCTGTGATGCATCCACTCTTCCGTCTAACAGGGAGTGTGACCACGCTGGCTGTTCACAAATGCTTGGCACGGGCACACACCCTGCTAAAGGTATAGCTGGGGGATGCCGCTGCTCACGCATACGCTGTTGGACTGGAGGAGAAGGAGTGTAAACTGAGTAACCTGGGGGGGGGGGGGTTCATCCAGGGGGAAGGATTCTAGCTTGAATCTTATAGATTCCAGGGCAAATTGCCCTTTAAAGTGGACCAAAACCCACCACGTTTGGCCCAGCAATCTATAAGATGCCCCGTTGTGTGAAACCCCCCAGATCGCCACTTAGCTTGCTTCCCGGCCCAACTGCGCATGCTGTATCCCCGCTATCCTTCTAGCAGGACGCGTGCTCACGTCAGTCATTTATGAATGGCCGGTGCGGGCACGCTTCCTGTTGGGAGGAAAGCGGG
Organism: Gastrophryne carolinensis; assembly: GCA_027917425.1. Taxonomy (NCBI): domain Eukaryota; kingdom Metazoa; phylum Chordata; class Amphibia; order Anura; family Microhylidae; genus Gastrophryne; species Gastrophryne carolinensis. The sequence goes on along the minus strand of CM051238.1, from coordinate 179,004,277 downwards.
GGATGCGGCAGCCAGTGTCCTCGGAGCCACTGGCCTTGGCCTGGCGTATAGATGACGTCAGCGGCTCCAAGCGCGCTGACTGGACAAGGGGGGTGCATGCGCCGTAGGACCAGGAAGGGGTGAGTCTGGGGGGTTTCACGCAGTGGGGAACCCCCAACCAAAACCCAGGGTAGGCAAAATCCTGGGTTTTGGTCCACTTTAACTTTGCTGTAAAGGCTGTAAGACTGCATCCGATATTATTCACTCTGCTAACAAAGTCTCCCTCTCTGCACCTAGAAGCAGATCATTAGATGAACCATCGTGGTTACAAACATTGTTTTCCAGCTAAAGGAATTTTACAGGAAGCTTGGGAATTTAAAAAAAGTTGATTTAGGCATAAAAATAAAAAATTCACCTATCCGATCACCAGGATCACTCTCCAATAAATTGAATGCCTAAATAAGGCTTAGCCTGGGGGGGGGGTATATAAATTATTGAACTTTTAAAACAATGATTTCTAAAATGATGAAGCAATGGGTTACTATTGTGTGCTATTAAATAAGATGAGATTTGTCCCTAGGAGTCAGGATGCACCACTGTGTCCATCCTCCCAGATCAGCCAACAACTCACTTTTTTTGGGTGGGTCACCCAGCCAATCACCTCAGTGTTGAGTGGCTCACGCGCCAGCCATTCAGAAATGCCTGGCTAAAGGTATAGCAGGGATGTGGCTGCTGCAACAAGATGTGGCTTTGGAGCCCCAGTGAGGTGAGTGTACCTTGTGATCCGTGGGGATACACACAGCAGGACATTCCGATTTGGGATGCCGTAGAAAGGCAGTGGAGTCTTATAGACTCCAGGAAGGTGATTGTTCCTCTTTAAAGTGATTGGCAAGTCAACAAAAAATATATATCAGTAGCTTACCTTTCATTGAGTGGCTGGAGCAAAGCAATTCCCCCACTGACAGTCTCCATAGTGAGTAAATCACTTTCTCATTCAGCTTTCAATCCCCACCCTGCTGGCCTGGTCCTTCAATCAACTTTCAGTGAACCAAGAACTGAAACACCACCCACTCCCTCCCCAGACATCCTGATTGGCTGTCTTTCTCTGCAGCTATGAAACCCCACCCTCTCCCCTCCTCTCTGGTCACATTATGTGCTGGAAGTAATAATGCACTTATTGTTTTACTATGCTATATGTAAAGCACACAGTATTCTTACATCACATGCTGTTGCCACACCCATTGTTTCTCCTCATTTCTTCTCTGCATCTCTAATGCTCTACTACTTTTACTAATAACTACAGAGTCTTTTTGAAAACAGATTGAGGTTTGGGACAGTGCAACATGTAGCTCGAGTAAATGGAACACCAACCAGGCTTGCCTTTAGTATAACTTTAAGCTTTACAGGTGTAAGGGCTTCAAATCACTTTTACTATTCCAAGTTGCTAGCATTTGAAGCAACAGCACATGCATTTCAGAAAGTACATTACTTGCCGAGACTGAGAGACAGATCATTACAGATATAAATATTACCATCAGTGATACTGATATTCTCAATAAAATATTCTGACCAGCACTGCAGGCTGAGCAGTGTGTTCTTATTATTAGTTATTTACCTATTAGAAATGTGCAATTATATCAGTAAATGACAAAACAAAGTACAGTACATTTAATCCACACACTGTATGAGATGGCCATCTAGTGGTGTATTGGGAAAATAAAAGCTAATCAGTAGGAAAAATGAATTGTTGAATCACCCAGCAACAGTCTTTTTAGCTCTTTGTCTTATTGATGCAAAGGAGGAAACTTCTAGGAATGCAAGCAAGTCCACTTTCAATGGCATTTTTGAAAGTGTATATTTTTGGTGCCAAACGGATGTTATCCATGTCCTGAGATAATCTAGCATTTTCATTATGTTGGCAAATGTGTGTTTTATGGAAGCAGTTTTCACTACCTGTAATCTGTTGCCATTGGCAACTGTACACCAAGGGCCCAATTTATATCAAGCTCTTCTGCCAGACTACGCCACATCGGTGCAAATTAGAATAGTACAAAATATAATGTATTTATTTTTTACACTGGTGTATGTTACTGCACTGCAAGAAATGCATTGACTAAAATATATAAAAAAGGGGGGATGTGAGACCGCACCAGCTATACAAATATGGAAAGTGTGCACACTGAGGGATAGGTATAGAAATAGTAACTACCGAAAAAAACTCCCCAGCCTAACCCAATAGAGACCAGTGGCACTACGTTCTAGGTTCAAATAATATACAATTTTATTGAATAATAAATCTCCAAACACATACACTATACAATTAAAAACAATCTAAAATACAAGAAACATAGACAGACCTGAGGGAGTGGGGCAACACTTAACTGCTGTCAGTGGGCCACCTATTATAGTGCAACGTTATTTAAAGTTATAATAATATTTGAGTCCTTTTGAGTCCTGCTGGTTTCTTATATATTTTGTCTGATTGGTCTCTTTTTTTCTCTGCCCGGCTGGTCCTCCTCATTAATAATTACGTGTTGCCCCCCCCTCAGGTCTGTCTATGTTTCTTGTATTTTAGATTTTTTTTAATTGTATAGTGTATGTGTTTGGAGATTTATTATTCAATAAAATTGTATATTATTTGAACCTAGAAAATAGTGCCACTGGTCTCTATTGGGTTAGGCTGGGGAGTGTGTATGACTCCTCTCTGGTTTCGGTTGACTAAAATATAAGCGATGCAGCAACAAATTATATTTTGTACTACTCTTAGGCCCCTTTAACAGCTGGTCGTTTGCATTGCGTTGGACTACAAATACTCCAACTTTCACATACAGCCAGAAAGCGTAGCCCATTAAAATGAATGGGCCCTTTTATATTAGTCCATTGTGGTTTGCAAAATGCTGCATGCGTAACCGCAACGCACCCTCATAGAAGTCTATAAACAACATTGGTAAAGCGCATGTATTGTGCTTTACCTGATATGTGTTGCACTGAAAGGGCTGTACTCGCCTCCTGATCTATGCCTGCTGGTCCCCCGCCACCCAGCCTCTGCCCAAGCACTACTGCAGCCTAGCCCCAATAGGTGGCTACAGCACTGCCTGACCGGAGATGCCACTCCTGTTGCTGCCACCACTGCCTCATTGTCACCGTTGCTGCTGCTGCCTCCAGGTGCCTGCGCGGGACAGGAAACAGTGCTGCACTGCCCCAGAGGCACAGTTGTGTGCTGCACTGTGTCTGTGTGTCTCCAGCACAATAGCGGTGTAGAAGCACTATGTGAAATGAGCCTAATTTGCACTGATATGGCATAGTCTGGCAGAAGTCTATTGACTAAGAACAAGGAGTCCTGTACACATAGAATACTGTGGCTGCTTATGACTGCTGCTGGGGTGAGGGAGCTCAATCAACCTTACAAATGTCCAGAAGCTGTGTTGTGTCCAGGACTCACTTCGTTTTTTGGTGTCCAGTTACCAATAGCAACAGATGCTTTCCATAAAACACACAACTAACAAAAGAAAAAAAATATTAGATCACCTCAACACTTTGAGGACACCATTTTGGCACAGAAACAATATACACTTTCAAAAATTCCATTGACAGTAGACTTTTCCTTTAAGAATTTAGATTGATGTCTCTATTCATTTGGGAAAAATAAGAACCCCCTAACTTCAAAAAGTGCCCAAAAGGCAACTAAAACTGGCTGGCGGATTTAAAGCTATGAGAAATCAGATGTATTGTGAATTTCATGAAAAAAACACCTTCAACCATTATGTATGAGGGTGGATAAATAACCGCGCTTTGGTGTTGCTGCTGATGGCATAGGGAACATTTCACAGGTAGAGGGAAGAAAGGATTAAAATAAACATAACAGCAACAGGTAAAAAAAGCTGAGGATGGATTCTATAAATGGATAATGATCCTAAACACAACTCGAAATCCACAACAGACTCAAAAGGTGCAAGCTAAAGGTCTTTATTTGTAGCTTCTATAACCCAGGAAAATATTTTGGTGTTAATTAAAGGTAGAGCATAAAGTAAATGAATGATCTTATCATGCCACATGTTACTGTTCAAGCACATCTGGTTATTCGAATAGATAACTGACAGCATAAACAGGCAGCAGAGTGTCCTTAGGCAGGAAATAAATTGTGCCCACTAAAAGCAACGTGCTTCTTCACATCTGTGTGGCAGGTATTGGGAAACACTGCATGCAGCATTTGGCCTGCAACACAACCAATGATGTCAAAGGGCAGCACAGGTAAAGCACATTATTATTATTATTGTTTATTTATAAAGTGACATATTATTCTTTGGCGCTGAACTTAAAGTGGACCAACACCCAGGATTTTGACTATCCTGGGTCTTGGTCCACTTCGGTGGGGCACCCCCGATCGGGGTGCCCCGCTGTGTGAAACCCCCCGAAAAACTCACCTCTCCCCGCGCCGACGTACAAGGGAAGATCTTGAACGTCTAAGCGGCGGCCGCCGCCGCTGCCTCCCTCGCGTCACTTTGAACGCGCGCGCCCCCGCGCCGGCCATTCGCAGACGGCCGGCGCGGAGGCGCGCACGCCTACAGGGGCGCGAGGGAGGCGGCGGCGGCTGGCCGCCGCCGAAGATAAGGTAGGTGAGTTGGGGTGTTTGGGGGGGGTGTCACCCCGCGGGACATCCCGATCTCGGATGTCCCGCGGGGTGGGGGGTGATCGGCCCGGGAATCTTATAGATTCCCGGGCCGATCACCCGTGGGTGTTGGTCCACTTTAAGACAAGTAGATACTTAAACAACAATGAAAACAATCCATATAAAACACACAATATTATGAATCAAATGTAACAGACAAGTAAAAAACACAAATCTGCAGGTATACATTAGGAGAGGGGGGCCTGCCCTTGCAAGCTTACAATCTAAAGAGAAAGGGGATGTACTTAGCAGGTGCCCAATGTTCTGAGGGATGATAAGACGGTAAGATGGGTGGGTCAAGTTAGATGATAAGCCCTTCTAAATAGAGGGGTTTTAACTGCAGTTTTGAAGGTGTTAAGGGAAGGGGAGTGACAAATTGTATTAAGAAGGGCATTCTAGAGGAGTGGAGCAGCGTGTGTGAAATCCTGAACTCGAGAGTAGGAGGAAGTGATCAAGGTAGTACTAGCTGTACTAGTGGAGTGACTTGCAGAGAAGAGCAACAGAGGAAGAGTGAGAGGATAAGTAGATGAGATGGGCAGCAGAGCTGAGGATTGATTGCAGTGGTGCCACTCTGTTAGCTGGAAGACCACTGAGGAGGGTGTTGTAGTAGTCTAGGCGGGAGATGATCGGGGCATGCACTAGAATTTTAGTGGTATCAGGTTAGGGGAAGGGCCAGATGTGGGAGATACTTTTGAGTTTGCTAGTGACTGAATGTGAGGTGCAAATGAAAAGGAAGGTATCCAGTATTACGCCAAGACAACATGCGTGAGGGGCTGCCATGATAGAGAGATCACTGACTTATATATTTATGTTGGAGATGGGAGTACAATTGGATGGTGGGAAGATGACAAGTTCTGTTTTGTCCATGTTCAGTTGAGGGATATGAATGAAGAAATAGCCATTAGACTGTCAGGGGCCTCGAGATAGGAGGGAGAATAGGTCAGGGCCTGCGAGGTAGATTTGGGTGTCATCTGCATAGATGTCGTGTTGGAAGCCAAAAGCATGTATTCCATCACATGCCAGTAGTTTCAAGGCCTCAGGAGGACCTGGGTGGCAGGAGGCTGCGGTGGAAGGTAGGTGGCAGCTCAATCCAGGGGGCACAAGGTGGTGGAAGGACCCAGAGGCAGGGCCTGGCATCCCCCACTTTGTGTGCGGGCACATGTCTACCCATTATATGGTTGGTCGGAAGCGCACAAAGAAGGGGGATGCGTCTCTGTGCATGTGGATGCTGCAGGAGCACTGGTAATGGCACTAGATACAGGCATGGTAACCCTGCCCCTGGAGAGGGAGGCCGGGCGGTGGAGGTGATTGCTAGACTGGACTTCCACTTTAAGGGAGACCAAGCTGTTAAAAACAACTAGACCTTAAGAACTGGTCAAAACAAAAAGGTAACGCTAGAACAATAATAACACTTGTCTCATAATCCCACAAGATTAACTGTCACCAAGGGACTGTCCAGGCAACAAAACTGCTCCCTGGGCACCGTGGCTAGGGCAGCCCACCACTCTGGGCACATGTTTGCACTCGCTCCTCCTTAAGTGTATTCACTGGTGCATTTCACGGCTGTGTTCACTAGTTTGTTGTGCGTTGCACATTTGCAAGAGCATACATTGGTCCTATGAGTACATTATCACATTAAAATCACAAAAAAGCACCTTTTGTCCCTCGCAGCTGTTCCATCCTATTTCGGATAAACTTCCAATGTGTGCAGGCTCATCCAATGCATTCACTGGGACATCCAGGCCTCCCCTCCTGGTATGAGCCCAGCTGTATTGGACTTGGAGGGGGGATGAACATCAACAACAATGCAGAGATAGTGACCCAGATATCATTTTTGACTGTTATCCCGAACCTGTAGTTCAGGAGCAACATGTGGCTCACAGACCCTTTTTAAGTGGCTCAACAGTTATTTTCCTAGAGCAGAGCACTGGTCACACTGTTAAGGCTGCGGGATACATGAAGCCTGGGGCTTGGAACTGTCAGCACTATGCATGAAAGTAAAGACATTGGAGTCAATTCAAAGCCTGGTGAGAAAATCACTTTTTTTAGGAAAGAAAATTGCCATTGACTTTCATTGTCTACCTTGGGGCCAACTCAAGAGTCGGGTGAAAATTTACACCCAGTAGATAATGAAAGTAAATGGCAGTTTTCTATCTAAAAAATACGTATTTTTGCACCAGGCTCTGAAAAAAATACCCAAAACACTTTACTTACCTTTTGTCCCACGAAGACTTATGCTCCTAGTCTGGCGTTCCAGCTCAGGCCATACTCCAAGGTCCAAGGCCATGCTCCATGCTCCAAAGCCACCATGGGCCAATCAGGTTTTTCAGGGTTTGTCTGCATGCCTGTTTGGGCAACCCAGAGGAGAATGCTGCTGCTGCCAAGAGGATCTAAGGATCTCGCAAGATTCAGGGGACACACGTGAGGCAATTCTCAGTTCTAAGCGATATTTTTCAGTTTTCTCTTGCATCAGCGGGAGTAAAATGAATCACAGCATGCAAGTTGTAATTTTTTTCATTGAAAACAAGCAAGTTTTTTTCAGTAATAATGACATTTGTATTTTCTTTTTATAGTAAAAATAAATAAAAGTAGTACATTTTTCTCACCTGGCGCTGAATTTACCATATTGTGACAAGGGCTCTGAATGGTGAATGCTTTTTGCAAGTCCTCGGTTTATAAAATGCAAGAAGCTTAACCCAGTGTTTGGGGGGGGGGGGCAAACTGAGCAATAGCCCAGGACCTCAATCTATAACCATAGCAACACCATTTTATTGGTGAACAACTGGGTGAGCAACTAAATTTTGGTGCCACCAGTAAAAGCAGTAGAGACAGAATAATCAAACTGGATATTAGCGATTATTGTCTGGTGCTGTATCCCTAAAAAGCCCTCTCTTTACCCCGGCTCCCAGGAAGTGTGCGCCTTACTTCACAGAAGGGTTTGTAAAGACAGCCAGTCCTGTGATACTTCTTATGTACAGTATAAATCTGTCATTTTCCTAGCAAACAGACATATTTTACGATTCTTCGTACAATGTGCACTTTGTACAGGAACTCTCCTCTCCTTGTGCCTGTAAACCAGACTGGAGCCAGGACCTTCATAATCCAGTGCCATAAGACTTGAATGAAGCCAGATTCCAATAAGTGGTGCTGGGCAGAGACATTACCCGGCATTCTAGGTCAAACCACCAGAAGTTCACAGGTGGGTGGGGCTTATGATGCGTTTGAGGAGGGCCAGAGGGACAAAAAAGTAATATATGTAACCTTTAACCTAGAACCAGTTCTGGGTTAGGGAAATCAGCACACATCATGTGAGGCATCCATGACCTAGTGGTTAGGGATACGATCTTGCGACCAGTTCAGGCATGACAGAAGTGCTCTAGCACAAGGCATCTAACCCCCAAACACTTCATGGGCGTCGTGGCTAGGGCAGACCACCATTCCAGGCATGTGTGTACTCACTGCCCCTAGTGTGTTTGCTTGTGTATGTTGTTCTTAGTGCACAAATGGGATAAATGCAGAGCACACATGTATGTGCAAGCAGACATACCAAGTCACCCAATTTTCTTAGGGAGTCAGCTGGTTTGACCCCCCCTCCTTCCTCTTCTCAGTATGTGATGCTTCTGAGGCAAGATGGCGGCGCCCGTATCCTAGAGTCCTGAACAGAGTTTCAGCCCAGTGGGGAAAAAAAATAATAAGTAAGCGACTAAAAACTTAAAATATATTAACTTTAGATGCTGGGGAATGTTTTTTTAAGGGTTTGGGCTTTTCATTAAATGATGCTGAAGGTCCAGTTTAAGACCCTTACAAACCTGCAAACTGTCACGGTGGTGATAAACACCTGACCTTCAAAAGTCTGAGAATAAGCCACACCCTTAAACCACACCCCCATCACGCTCATCAACCTGTAAACTGGTCTCCAAGGTTGGCATCTATGGATGCACATTGCCTGAATACCCCTCCCAAAGCAGCTATACTTACCAATGTATGCAAGTCAGACACTGGAGGCCGCTGCACATGGCTTCACACTTGTCACAGCACAGTCTCCACCAATCAGAGATGTCTGTCATGTTCCTGCAGAGGTATTAGGCTGTGGCATCTCACACCGGGGGCTGAGTGGATATAGCCCAGACTTCTGCTTTAAAGAGGAACTTTGGAAGCCCTGGAGTCTAAAAGACTCGAGGGCCATCTTAATCCCACTCCCTGGGGCATCCTGAATTGGCATCTCTGCGCAAGTAATAGTATTACATAATCAGGGTGGGTGTCATCAGCATGACCGTTGTCAGCACCCAGCAAGGTGGGGCAGCTGCAGGGGTCCCCAGACAGCCGATGCAATGTGGCAATTTTTTTTTGGAGGCTAGAATCTCTTAAATGCTGCTCAGCTTCCTATCTGCTGCTGCTATTTTAAAACCGACTAAACCCACGATTTCCAGCCACAGGCTTTGGTCCGCTTTACAGGGGCATTTCAATTTCTCGATTTGGGATGCCCCAGTTTGTGAAAGAACCCCCCGGGTTCATACGTTAACTCAAACTGGCAATCCCACAATGTATTCACCAGTTCAAGGAAAGTAATGAGTGAACTGGGGGGGCTCACAGACAGGGCCTCCAAATTCAGGACCAAAACTGGTCCAAATAGCATGAACCTTAGGAGGCATCCAGATTTGAGATGCCCCACAGTGATGTAAGGCAACTCTTCACCGCAAAGGGGCCCACTGAGACCATACCATCCCAGGGCCCGCATAAAGCTGGAGATGGCCCTGGTCAGAATATGATTCACACTTTTAAAACACATTTTTTGCCTTATATTCTTAAAATGGACCAAAACTCTTGATTTCTTTTCCCTGGGGCAACCCAAATCAGGAGAGATCCCCCAATTTGCTGGAAAGCCTTTCCAGCGCTCCCACAGCACATGTGTGGACTGCATCCCTCCAGCTGCTGCGGACTTCTGTGCCAAGCCTGAATACAGAAGGGAGACACTAGGGGGAAGCACCGTGGCAATCCAGGGTGATTCAGAATAAATTGTCAGGCTTTAATATTTATGGGAATTTATGCTGAATGGCTAGAAGCCTGTACATGCGCCCTAGGAGCGGGGAATAAGGGAAAATATCCTTTGATCCCTGGACTTTCACATACACCGGGGCATCCCAAATTGGTTAATGAGGAGCAACACCTGGGTATTGCTCCACTCCAGTTAGTGTGTATTCCCAGGGATTGCCATAAAAAGTCACCTTTCTGGCAATCTAAAGGCCAACAGCCAAACCGGGGACTCGTGCTCCATTCAAATTTTAATAACTGCTCTGACATCACAGCAGCGTAGTAATACCGAATGAAACATGAGCAGCTGGCCGATCCCCCCCATGTGACCCCTTCAGAAATGCCTGACATGGGTACACGGGCGCCCTTCACCTGGAGATGAGCGGAATGAAGGCACATTGGGATCATCAAAGTGCAATTTGCAGGTGACCCACAATCAGGGCATCCCAAATAACACAAGGTAAAAGAATAGTGAAATTGACGTAGACCACAAACAAAAAGCGTTTTGGTCCGCTTTAATGGCATTATGCAACGCAAGCAAAACTGCTGAAACCATATGATGTGCTCTAAGCCCATAAAGACACTCTAGGGAAAAGGCTGGAATCCAGCATCAGCCAAGCGACTCACTGCAGTCATTCCCGCTATTATCACGGACAGCTCTGTCTAACGCACAGTATTTGCACGTTGTTATAGCAACAGAGCGCCCAGAAACTTCCGGTCCGACTAGCAAAATGGCTTTGTGACTGGCGTTCCGCTCCCCCGCCCACACCTCACTTCAATGGAGGGGAAGTCAATGACCTGGTTGTTATTTCACACGTCAGTTTCCGGTTCCGCAGTCTGTCAACATGGCGGCTGCCATACTAAGCCGGTGGAGGGGTTCGTTGTCGGGGTTTCGGGGTGCTGCTTATGCTCTCAGAGGGGAATTGTGCGGGAGATGCAATGGCCAGGGACAAGGTGAGTAATATGTGCCTGAACCCTGTCTCTGGCTCTCCTCACTGTCTCTAATGCTGCTCTGACCTTCCTCCACCATTGCAGTCCCTTCAATGCACCACAAGCCCCAGCATGATTATGACGGGCTGCCATACATCTGCCTATTTATTGTTATACATTTTTTAATTAAAAGGTTCATTCAGAATATTTTCTTGTTTGAAAGTAAGTGGTGGAATGGGCCAGTTTAGCATGTGATTGTGTGCTAGAAAAGACCCCTCATCAGCAAGCTGAAAAGCATGGCTAAAATACTTACTTATTTCATCATTCAACATGTCATCTGCTTCCCTATTTTTTCAGTTTCCCTCCTATAGTTATCTTTCTTGCCTTTCCACATTGGCTCCTTTGTTTCTTTTTACGCAGCTGGGGTCCTCATTCGGTGAGAAGACCCCCACCCACATTGCTCAGCTAAAAAGCATGGCTAAAATACTTACCCATTTCATCATTCAACATATCATCTGCTTCCCTTTTTTTTTTTTTTCAGGTTCCCTCCTGTTATTTTTCAAATTTCGTCTATCTTTAGTTATCTTTCTTGCGTTTCCACATTGCCTCCTTTGTTTATTATTACACATGGGGTGCCAGCTGGGGTCCTCATGCGGTGAGCGGAACCCCACCCACAGCTAAAAAGCTTGGCTAAATACATACTTTTTTTTTTTCTATTTTCATTTCCTCTATTTCCCTCCCTACCACGCTTTTTCAAATTCCCTCCATCTTTCGTGCATTACCTCATTGCTTTCATCATTTTACTGTTATGCAGGGATTGACAGCTGTGGTCCTCACTGGGTAAGAAGACCCACTCCCCACATTCCTAAGCTAAAATACTTACTCTTTCCCCAGCAGCAGCCACCATATCTGGTCCACACCCCTGCTCTTGTATTCCTGGCTCTGCTGATAGTGTTCGCCAGATGGGTGTCCTTGCACAGCCCTGCACATACCCACCTGGCAAACGTCAGTGGTCACATGAGCAACCCATGTGGAGCGGTTTCGTGGACCCTTTAACTTATTTTGTTTAATTTTGGGCTTGCTATTAAAGTGGCCCCAAAATCTGAATAGACTTTGGTCTGCTGCCTACAACCCTGAGGGTGTCGGAATTCCCCGTAGTGAGACCATGTAGATAAAGTCTGAGATCAAGTTACACAGCTCCCTTTGCCGTTGCTGCACTTGCATCCCCTCATCACAGGCAAGGGATTAAGCACCCTTTTATTTTTTACTTCCACATTCCATCTGAGTAGGCTGTCAGTCTGCCATGTCTTGTGACCAGTCGGGCTCACCAGGCAGGCACAGTGCTCGCATCCCGCCAGCGAATCTGATTGGTTCCTGGAGGTCACTGGATGGCTGATCAACCGATGGAACACACAGAAGGGTTACAAAGTATTTTCACTTACAATGATGCCCAGGTCTTCAATGCTTGCCTGTCTTTAATATCCCTGACAGGCCTTGCTAATACACTCTTACCACCTTGTACATAGGGGGCACCTACAGGCAGTGTCTGACACGTTCCTTCAGAACACAGTGAATGGTGCTGCATACTTCATTTACAGTGATGCCGGTGGAGAAGGTCTGTTGCACGTTTTCAAAGAACCTTCAAAAGGACTATGTAGGACACATTTTGCACAGCTGCATTTGATCTATCAGAGGGTTGAGAATCTAAGAACTTGACACAAAAGGATCTGCTGTAAAAGAGGGAAAGCGAGATAAAAAATGGAGAGAAAAAAAACAAGATAAAGCTGAGAAAGTTAGACACTCAAGGGTGGTTCCATGTACTTTGTTTTTCTTTATCAAATATTGGTGTAAAACTATTCAACCTAGGGCTGATCTAATTTACCTAGGTCATGGTATAACTAGAGTAAGTCATAAGTAATAAGTCAAGGCAAACCAACGTGCTTTAGAAAGACGGCCCAGTTGCCTTAAAACCTCCCCCAAATGTCGGAGTGCGCCCCCCCCCCCCCCCCCCCCCCGGTTTAACAATCGGGCACTATTTTCTCACCTTGCCAGGGGGCCCACAGAGGTGACAATGATGGAATTTCTTTGCAGAACAGCTGCGTCTGCCACGAACACAGAAGCTCATGCGGTACCGGGCAGGTGTGAATGAGGGCCCCCAACCACAATGGATGCAGCTCTGCTAGACAAGTCAGTATCTCTACTGCATGGCTCCTTGATGGTGTGAGGGGGAAGTTCAGGTTAGTGTAACAGTGAACTAGGACCTGCTCTGGCACATAGCTGCAAGGGAGAGTGTAGGTCTGCTTTAAAGCAGATAAAAACACTGAGGCTGGCCCTGGCCGCTAGCCTGACCCAGAGCATCCTTTAGCAGGATGTCCTGCTGTGTAAAACCCCCAAGTTCGCCGGTAAACTTGCCTTTACCAGTGGTTCCCGCAATGCTCGGATCTCTGGCCACTGCATCCCTGTAGCTGTGCACACTCCAGCACCCAGCTTACCTGAATGGTTGGAAGCGGGTGCGCCCTAGTAGAAAGCGTGTAGAGCGTGTAACTGAGGCAATGTGGTTAGCAGCTAGCTGGCGTGCGTCATGCATGTGTTTGAGAACAGCCAATTATTGATCTCAAAAGTGACGCTGGGTCAGACTTCAGTGGTGGGAAAACTGGCCCACCTCTGAGTTGACGGCATCACCCCAGGTACTCGATGGGGGGCACCAAAATGGGTTTCGCTCCGCTTTAAAGCCAAAGTGAGGCTAACGCCAATTCCCTCTATCCCATTTGCTACTAAGACTGACTGACACTCTCATGTCGCACTGCAGGTCATAGGTCAGTGGAGAAGCAGTGGCCCAATTATCACAATGCTTGGGACTATAAAGTGTCTTTTTTTCAAACTTTAGGTCCTTTTTATGAATTGTCAGTGGAATAGCGCATTCTTGTAAAAATCACAGTAAAACTAGTGACCAGCTGCAAAAGAAAATTCTGGGATATCTCACCAAAATTGCCTTTGCTTTCACAGAGCTATGACCTGCAGCAACTATGAACCTTCACAGGCGCATAAGATTGTTATATACTTTATAGCATATCTAAGGGTATGACTTAAATTATTGTTTCCTTTACAGATCAAATGCTGCTTTCCAAAAAATCAACCTACTCGGCTCTACCCAATGATTACAACTGGTATGTGATTTTAGTATTTGGACTAGCCTTTAGTTTTATTTCAGGGGGGTTAAATGCGTTTTTAAGTTGCTCAGCACATTGGGATTTTAAAGGATCTGGGCACAAAAAAAGGCATCTTCACCTCTTGTTCCCCGCAGCAATCAACTGGTTTTAGAGTTTGGCCTAGTGACTTCCTAGCCGACCGCGCTGTCAGTTAGTTCCTTCTTGTCCATTCACTTGGGGGGAGTGGCAGGGCTTCGTTGACCTCCCAAAGAATCAGCAGGGGTGTGCACACTGGGAAATCCGATCTCTGAATTGTTTTTTGACCTAGATAAAAAATATATATATATATATATATATATATATATATATATTATTTTTTTTTTTTCTCTCTGAACTTCTGATTATTTATTTTATTTTTTTAATTAGAGTGAAACTTTTTAAGCAGCAGCCTTTATGACCAAGCAGCTTTACTGTACTGCTGGAATTTGTAAACCTTTTCTTCCTTTGACAGCAAAGTGGAATTGGCAATGACCTCGGATGGGAAGACTATTATCTGCTACCACCCATCAGTTGATACGCCGTATGAACACACTAAAGTAAGACATGACTGCATATAATCCTTTTTTTTTTATTTTTTATTTAAACACACGAAAAATGATCCACACAATGTTGACCTGGCACTTTGGCCTAACCATACTTTGATCTCCCAAAACAGCCTTTGCAATGAATCTTGGACAGAAGGAAATGGGTGTGATGTTGTATAGGAAGGTGGGGCTGTGAGGGGCTGCATTCATCATTCATCAGTACTTTGCATTCCCTTGTAAGTCCCATTGAACATGGGCCATCTGATGACTTTAAAACACGGTCCCTTCAACGATTTACATTTGTCAGTGACCTTCACAGTCTGAAACGGCATGGGGATGATTCATGGCTCACAGCCAGCATTAGGAGAGCAAAAAGCAGGCTAATTTAGCCATTTGCCTTGAATGTTCCTTTTAAAGAGGAACATCAGACCTTTTCTGGTGTTCCTCTCTAAACATCCCCCCCTCACTGCCTTTTGGATATCGGCATGATCTAAACGGCCAACATCTGCCAGTATTCCTGGCCCCTTTCTACCCCCCACCCCCCCTTTAGCCGTCACTGAGTGATCACAGAGGGCATAACTGTACTTGCCTCTAGCCGCCCTCTCTTCAAAACTCGCTCACCTCTCCTCAGATCTCGCACTCTTCTGCGCTGCACTGACGCTGCACATGCGCGAGATCTGAGCGGTGGCGCAGTGCATGGCGATGGGGGAGCGAGATGCAACTGGACAAGTAAGTCTAAAGTTGTATAATGT
The DNA here is from genome assembly GCA_027917425.1 of Gastrophryne carolinensis. Taxonomy (NCBI): domain Eukaryota; kingdom Metazoa; phylum Chordata; class Amphibia; order Anura; family Microhylidae; genus Gastrophryne; species Gastrophryne carolinensis. The sequence continues at coordinate 178,989,183 of CM051238.1, read as the reverse complement.
GAAACTGGAGGGGCGAGCAAGCCAGGCTTGGGGGGTTTTCATTAACCCCCCATAACTGAAATGTTACTCTTTAAGTGAAATAAAAACCTTTCCCATCTCCCCCTCACAGATTAGCTGATTTTAATCATGCCAAGAGATGTGCACCAGCTGGATGGCCGTTTCCCTGGCTCTTTATTTGAATAAGAGCACTCCCGCCTTGCCATCCAGGTTTTTTTTATTTTTTGGGGGGTGGGTAGGGACGCTGTAAGGAGCTTGTGCCCAATGGTACTTCTCTCCCTCCTATTACCGCAGGGCCGCTGGTATGGCCATGCCACTTCATGCAACTCCTTGCAACATGTCTTCTCTTTGATTCTTCCTCCCACTCAAGACTATTGGGGGGGGGGGTGTTCTTATTTTTGAGGTGGCATTTTCATTTTCTATTCCAAATAGCACCCCCCCCCAGTCAAGTGCAATGGATGACGGCGCACTCCATAGTTGGTATTTACTCTGTTAATTGCAATAAACAGTGTCGACCTGTTCTGCAAAAACAGGTAGGCCCTTATTGTCATTAACAGAAGCCTGGTGACAGATTTATCTTTAGTTGCAATTCGCTGCATAGCCTGTAATAATAATCAGTGGAGTGTTAAAGCGGACCAAAACCCTCAGCTTATTTTGCTGATATAAAATGTGTCGAGCTGGCCACATCCCTGGCTTCCCAGTAATATGGGCTGTGTTCCTGCCCCCACCCTATCTGAATGGCTGGGCACTGGAGTGCACCTCAGCTAAAAGGAAGCCGGGGATGTGGTTGTGGGAGCTCCTGTAAAGGTGGTGTTTTGCAGGCAATCCTGGGGCTTTCACATGGTGGGACATTTAAAATTGTAATGCCCGGGGGGGGGGGGGGGGGGGGGGGGATAGACAAGCGCCACTTTAAACCCCTTTCCTGTTTTAACAGATCATGGCACAATAACAATCAAATTATGCTTATTCCAGATGATTTCACTATAAATGTTTACATTGCTGAATGAATCGAAGTCCTATTTGTGTGTTTTTCTCAATATATAGAACACCATTTACTTCTGAGAATGACATAGTAATCATTATTTGTAACCACTGTCTTATCCAGCCCCTTCCCAGGCTGGACCCATTGGAGAACCATGAAGAATCCCATGAGCAGGTTTTAAAAGCCAGACTAAAAGACATCGATACTAAACAGGGGCCGACAATGGAAGAGCTGAGTAAAATGTTTTATACCACAAAGCATCGATGGTATCCTGTTGGGCAGTAAGTTATAATTATTTTACCACCTTCCTGTTTCTTTTTTGTGTAAACGATGACCAGGTGCTATATTATTGCTTCGAGAGTTACTAAAAAAAAAATACAGTCCGCCATTACTGAGTAATACTTTAGCTGAACTATTACTTTAGTCACTTCCTCCACCCACTCAGCATGGGGAAGTCTCACCCTCATACAAGCCGGAGACCGTGCACCCCTGTACTTACTTCTGTGCTTCATTGAAGCAGGTTGTCTGTCTGCTGTGCCCTGTGACCGCTGGTGACCAACCTAATTCACTGGGCAGGCTTGCAGATGCAGTGTATCCCAGTCCCAAGCAAATTAGTTGTCTGCTGGTGGTCACTGGATGGCTGGCTAGCAAACTGAGGGTAAGCAGAAGAATAAATACCGGACTCCGTGGGCAGCAGAAGCATCCTAAATCAGAAACCACATCACAGGACAATTGGGTAGCATTAATGCATCATCAAAAGTGTCTTGCTCACAGAATAGTCACCACTCAGTGTTGTTATTATGACCACTTCCTGCTTTGAACGTTATGTAAGCATAGGTCATGAAGGAAGTTGTGTCATGAGCTATGCTTGGTGGATAAATTTTGCAATAGGCTGTCTGCACACATGTCTTATAGAAGCAATTTATCAAGCTGTCACAAGGATACTGTTCATGTGCTGCTGTAGGGAAGGTGTATTGTGAGTGGTTAAATAGCCAAATTGAGAATAAGCAATGTGGAAACTGAGAAGCACCATGTGCCACTAATGTGAGAGGATATGACTATTGCAGTAGATATGAGGCTGTACAAGGGCAGAGTAACCACCAAAATTAAGTGTCTGAAACAGTTCAGTGAACCCTACTCAGATGGTCACTGCACCTCTGACGAGCCGTTTTACTTGGCTAGAAATGGAGTATAACCAAGGCTTCTAAGTACTACACTGATACCTAATTCTCCAAACTTTATCCCAATTGTGCCCTCAATGCGATCACCTCGTATTTGCCTTGTGGATCCTCTTCCCATGCACCCTCTAACAGCTGTGAGGTGCACTTCAGCATGGCTTGAGATACTTGTGACAACCTGCCGGCAACTTATGAAGTCATTTCAGCGCTTCTAGCTGCCGCTCATGCTGCACTAGGTCTTACTCTAGGTATTAGCTTGTGGTCATAATGATGGGGCTTCACTACCTTAATGTGGAACAAAACCCAGCCGGGCCTTCCCCCCTGGGGCATGGCATACCCCGCAGTGTGAAACTCCCAGAGTGCTGGTATTCACTCTCCTCTCTCCGGTCCAACGGTGCATGCATGGGCTCTCATTGTTTTCAATAATCAACATACATTTTGGGGTAACAAATTTTAAGATGCTTCTTTTAATTTTTCACTTCTTTCTAACTTCTAGATACCATCGAAGACGCATGAAGAAGGACCTTCCGAAGGACCGATAGCATTGTGTTCAGTTTCCATATTGTCCACGTTAGCTATGTATGCATGTGCTATATTATCTATGTTGTCAGAATAGCTATCAAGGTATTAAAGTTTGATATATTTCTTACTCCTTGCATATGTTTTTCATTGGTCATTGATGCTTTATTATCTAATATAAACACCCTCTGGGTGGATGCAGAAGGGATTAATTTTAGCAGAATCCCTATTTTGCAATAACTGGTTGTTAGCCCACATGGCACATGAGTGCAAGCTGAACATATGTTCACCCCAACCCCTTAAATAGTATTTATAATGGGAAACCCAGCAGTCACGTTAAAAAGTCTTCAAAGACCATCAATGAGTGCATCATGTTCTTGGCAGCGGGTCATGCGACTAGTATACATAGGCAGCCTTTAAAATCCAGTTAACAGTGTGGCAGAAGAAGCATGATGTCCTAGACCCTTCTGCTTGATCTATTTGTGGCATCATGCAATACCACCTTATCCAGGAGGTCTACTATTAGCAGGAGTGTCTCCAGTGAGATTATGATCCAAAACTACACAAGAAGGCAAAAAAACTAGACAAAGAACATAAAATTGGTCCAAATCCTCCATGGCAACTTAATGAGAAGAGAGACTTTAGACCCCTTTTAACCATCTTCCCTGGAGCTTTCCTGATTTGGGATCCCCCTATAGTAAAGAACTACAGGCAGCCAAAATGCTCTGTATGATGGGGGCATCAAATAGTTGCACACTGCGGTGAAGCGTGTCTCTTTTAAAATAAGATATTTTAGTATAAAATGTTTTAATGCAGTACCTTTTCATAGTGCAAGGATTGATCTAGCACTAGCTGCATTTGTATACCCAAAGCATTTTTTACACCTGGTGCTGAAGATGTTAAAAAGCACCATCATGAAAAATGGCCCAATTATAAAAATCCATATAAATTTGCTGGATGGCGGGGGAGGGGTCACTTATACACACTGCATTAAGAAATATCCAGCCAGGCTTTCATTTCTCGTTTAATGAAAGGATAAGGACATCTGGGGTGACAGGCCCTGTCACCCCTGGATATTCTATGAAAGAATAAACCACAAGCTTGGTGGGAGCTTTATTCAGTTCGGGGGTATAACTGGCCCCTCTTCTCATTAGCCGCCATGTTTATGGATTTTTATTATTACAGAATTTCGCGACACACCAGAGTGTTCCTTTGAAGGAAAGGCTATAGTTTGAGCATGTCTCCATGTTTTGCTTATTCTCTCCAAATTTTCAGGAAACTGCACTTCTTGTCTCCAGTATACATACAGAATGTCAAACTAAACCTCTGCAGTGGGGTTACAGACCATAACACTGGCCCACGGACATTATTTGTACCACTTTGAGCTGTGGATGAAGCCTTTCATTTCAGAAGAAAGTGTAGCAAACAATCATTTGCTGGAACAGAAGGGGACAGTCCTCAATGTGATTGCACTTTGCAGGAAAAAAGAAATACTCCTGACATCTGAGCCTGGTGGGAGTAGCCAAGTGTGCAGGTACTGTATTCCTCTTGGCCCTGAGGTATCCTGTGTGGCATGTGAGTGCTGTCAGATTCTCACACACTCACAGGAGTACACGTGCAATCACAGGCCAGTCTTGTGTTTCCAGTTCTTAAACCGGACCAACAGCCTGGCACAGTTGGAAAAGAAATGTAGAGGCCATTTTGGAGCTTCCTCTCCCAGCATTCTGCTGCCTGGATGCAACTCGCATAACTGACAATGCAGAGTAACGGGAAGCCCAGCAGCACTTCCGGTTTGCAGGTGGCCTGCAAATGCATGAGCCGCCATCTTGTTTCTAAAATTCACTACAGCAGCAGTTAGAAAAAAGGTAAATGAATTTGTATGTGTAGCAATCTAAACTGCCCCAGGGAGGGATGCATATGAGCACTGTTTGTTGTGTCGGTCTGGTTTAAGTCATTTTTGACATTTGCTCCAGCATGTAGTTCCAAAGGTGCAACCCTGTACATCTTCTCTGCAGCTCCAGGGAGGGTAATGATATCCTTTACTCCTGGTAGCTTTGCCTAGCACAACAAAGACTTGCCAATGGTAAGTCACAACTGTACATTGATGAAACCTGGACCTTAAAGTGGAAGTCCAGTCTCTAATGGTAGATGAATCCCAAAACGGGAAGCCATGGGGGCAATTGTTAAAGTGGACCAACACCCAGGATTTTGACTATCCTGGGTCTTGGTCCACTTCGGTGGGGCACCCCCGATCGGGGTGCCCCGCTGTGTGAAACCCCCCCCGATCACCCCAAAAACTCACCTCTCCCCGCGCCGACGGACAAGCAGTTTGACAGCCGCGGACAAGCGGCTCCGCCGCCGCCGCCTCCCGCACGTCACTCTTGACGCGCCCGCGCCGGCCATTCACAGACGGCCGGCGCGCACGTCTAGAGGGGCGCGAAGGAGGCGGAGGAAGACAAGGTAAGGGGATTTGGGGCGTTTGGGGGGGGTTTCACCCCGCGGGACATTCCGATCTCGGATGTCCCGCGGGGAGGGAGGTGATTGGCCCGGGAATCTTATAGATTCCCGGGCCAATCACCGGAGGGTGATGGTCCACTTTAAGTCAATTTTTGTCACCCCCATCTCACCTCAGCACCAAGGGGGCAATCGGGGTGATGGCAGTGACAAAAAATGACTTTTAACAATTGCCCCCGTGGCTTCCTGTTTTGGCATTCATCTACCATTAAAATCTTTAATTCAAAAAAACTGGCTATGGCGCTCTGTGATGTAGAAGAAGGAATTGCTGCATTCCTCCCATTAGAACTCTGCAAGAAAAGATGTGTATATCTCTACTGTTCATTGATGGTGTAAGGTTTAGTTGTTAGTTTAGTGTCCCTGTGAACCAGGACCCTCCCTGCCACAGAGTTTCAAAGAAGCATACAACTAAGGGGGGACCTAACTTCTCCTTCATCTCGGTCCAGCACATCCACCACTTGCCATAAAATTGGTGGATGTGGCCCGACTCCTATTTTTGGATTCACCCGAACAGAAGGGATGTTTCATGCACAAATATGCTGTAAATGCTGTGTAAATAGTATAACATAGTCTGTGAAAGCAGTTTTACATTCACCCTCAATATCTTACCAACAGACGATTATTACAAATACTGCCAAAAGTGGATAAGGTGTGCTCTCCTGTTGCAGAAATTCAGAATTACGTGCTGCTTCTGCCATAGATAAATGGACACAATTATTAGTTTCATATAGTGAACTAACTGTACAGTATAATTGAGTGTGAGGACTATATACAGCGATAAAATCTAGGGGGATGGTCACCCCTGTGTGCCAATCCATGTCTGTGTAGGCTGGTGGAGATCCTGGTCATTTTTAGACTTTCACATTTTTTTCTGTTTTGCAGGCAAGAAATGTGTTTTTGCACTGCGTTTGCAATTTTTTAGTTACAAAAAACCCCCCCCACGTTTCTAAGAGGCTACTAACCAGCCACCAGACCCTGTACCATACTGATGGGCACTTGGCCCGTGGAGATGTGCATAATCCGGAGGGGGGCATCAGATAGTCACCCACTGCCATGCTGCACAGTGCCTTAACCAGTCCTCAAGAAGTGAAGTACAAACTATGACTAAAATATTTTAATAAATCTACATTAAATGATGCTGGCAGCGTCCCCCTATACCTGGCAGCTCCTCTGCTGGCAAAGGTCGCCCATCCCTACAGCCTGGTGTCCTGCCATTGAATTACCCCTAGTGTCACAGGCAGCTAGAGGGTGAGAGGGAAATCCCCTCCCCACAGTGCCTTGCAGGTTGCCATGCTGTAAGAATAGGGAACTCCCCCCCCCCCCCCCCCCCAAAGCCCAACTTCCAGCAGAGCTGCCAGACACAGAGAAGACACCAGAGTTGAGTATACCTCCAGGTTATGGCTGCAGCTGTTAAAATGGCACAAAACCCTTCCTCCCACCCTGCCCGAGTACTTTGAGCAATGTAGCCAGATCAGTGCGGAAGTATCTCTGACCCATTTAAAAAAAAAAGGAAAAGATTGCTAATTGGTGGATCTCAAGAATGCCGGCTGAACCAGCCCACTGGCCGCATCCACGATTTCCCTGTAGTTTGGGGAGCACTTCCACCCCCAGCCTATTGAAGTGGTTGGGCATGGAAGCAAAACACCGCTCCAGCCCCATTGCCCTTCAAGTCCACTGTAAAGGTACGTTTACCGGTGACCCTGGGGGTTTCACACAAAAGGGCATCCTTGGCACGTAAAGAGTTTGGCATGCCAGTTGCTGATGTCCCTGTGTTTTGGTCAGCATTATCAGGCACATGTGCCTTGGGATCGAATCCTGAGGCTAGTATATGGGCAACAAGCAGGGGTTACAAATGGCACTGGGGCAAGCTGTAAGCTGGCCCTAGAATATTTTGGACTCTAAAGCTGGGTTAATAAAGCTTTACTGGCTCGGGGTAGGGGGTTACAACAAAAAAAACTCCTTATCTTGGTCGGATCCCACGCTTGTCATTTGAAGATTCCTGTGCAGCCATCTGTGTGCGGACCCGCTTGCCCATTCACTTGTATTGCCTGTGCGGCTGCCGCATGTGTGTCAGTGACAGCGCTGGATCTTGGGTGAGGTACGTTTTTTTTTTGTTGTAAACCCTGTCCTGCCGGGGAAGGTTATAGTTAGACTGAACATGGACTCTAAAGCATACCAAAACCCTGGACAACCAGCTCTGGAGTATCAGACTCCAGGGCTGGCCACTGGCACGCCTCCTGGTCACCTTTGCCTTGGTTCCTATGGTGCTGTAAACAATGCGGAAGTGTCTCTGGGCTGAGCCGTGCTGCTGCCCCTATAGCCGCGCTCTGTGTCTAAACAGAGCTGTATATCAGGCATTAAAGTTGAACAAAACCAGCCGATTCCCTCTCCCTCGCTGTGTGAAACCTGGCTCTTACTTGTCCAAGCCCAAGGCGCATCCGGCAGCAGCATCATTGGCATCCTCTTTAGGCTGTGCGCAGCCATTCCCGCTGTAACTGAATTATTGTGCATGGACACCTGAAAGATGCGGGTGACGCTGCCTGCCACCAATGTGTGCAGCTTGAATTCCATTCAGCAACTCCAGATACACATTAAACCGGACTGACAGCCTGGCACAGTTGGAAAAGAAAGGTAGCAGCCATTTTGGAGCTTCCTTTCCCAGCATCTCAGCCATGCTGCTGCCTGGAATCAACTGACGCACGGAAGGATGCATAAGAACACTGTTGTGTTGGTCTGGTTTAAATCATCTTGACTGTTGGTCCGCTTTAATATGTGCGGTTGCAGAAGCTGATTGGACAAGAGCCTTGTATGTGCCGTTGGACCAAGGAAAGGTGTTTACTGGGTGAACGGTAAGGCATCCCAAACCGGGGTTACCCAGGGGGGCAATTCAAAACCTGGAATAGTGAGAATCCTAGCTTTAGGTCCACTTTAATATGCACAGAATATAGCGCTGATCAGACAAGAGCCAGTGCATGCGCCATGGGAATGGGGAAGTTGGGGAATGGGGGGTTTTTAGTGATTAGGATGGATTTAGGATGGCCAAAGTCCAGTGTGGACAAATGACGCTTCTTTACTGTAAATCTGATGCCATGTAGGCACGAATATGATAGACGAGGTCATGGCTGCCCCTGCACGCCCAGTCATTGCTATGCTCCTGGCTGCCGCCCTTGCCCAGCAGCTGACCCCGCCCGGTTACATCATGAGCTTAGCAGCCGCCAGTTCCCGGGAACTACTATTCCCGGCATGCTCCTTGGCGCCGTGATGACGTATTCGGAAGCGGACGTTGCGCTCTCACTTGTGCGTGACAGGAGGATCCGGCGGCACGCAGAGAGAGTCGAGGCTGTACACGCTATAAGACAGAATGGCTGGGCTTCCCCGCAGGATTGTCAAGGTAGATGTGTGCGGCCCTGCAGCTGCCTGTGCCCTGGGCTGCCTGCATTGTGTCTGCTTAGGGGGGCATGGCGGCGCTGGGCCGCTCTCCGCTCCATTCCAATATGGCAGCCACCGGCCTACCCGCCTCAGTGTGGTCCGCTTTGCAGCCCGGGCAGCTGTGAGGTGGCTGTAAGCTGGGCGCTTTGTAGTGGCCATAGGGCTGGCCAGGTACAGCGGGACCTTCATGCCTGGGGCCTGCTATATGTTTGTATGGAGGAGAGCCACACCCACCGGCCAGCAGCCCCCATGCCGCCGGCACTGTGCTACAAAGGGCGCCCCCCCCCCCCCAATGCCCCGCGCCGTGTCACCTCCTCTTACCGCTATGCTCGCCTCCAACATACTGCTGCTGCCCCCGTGCTAAAGGGGAACCCCACCGAGCCAATGCCGTTACTTTTCAATGGGTCCCTTCAGATATGCTCTGTGTTGGGGATCATGCATTGTACTTTGCTGGTGGTCTTTCTCTGTGGGGTATCCTGATTTGGGATACCCCAATACATGCCTCTGGTGATTGCTGTAAAACTCCATTCCAGTGATTGCACGGTGCAAGTGTCGGTCAAGGCTACCAGGCATATATGTTTTTAAAATGCTTGACACAAGCATAGGGGCAAAGCTAAATGGAATTTGTGGCATTCAATAGGCAGTCGGCACATGTGCCATGTAAATGGAGGAAAGGTGTAGGGCCTCTTGAAAGTAGAACAAAATCCTGGGCCACCCCAAATCGGTAGCTCCCTCGGCGCTGTAAACAATGGGGAACAAGAGTCGCTGCATCTTTGGACTGTGCATTTGCCCCAGCCATTCAGATAGGCTAGGTGGGGGTGTGCGTCCGATGCTGATGCGCCCACTTTTCGAACATTATATATTCACAACAAAAAGGCTCAGTTTGGACAAGAGCCAGTACATGCTCCGTTGGACCAGGGAAAGGTGTTTGTATCAGAAATCTTGGGGGTTTCACACAGCAGGGCATCACAAAACCCAGGAAATTCAATATCCAGTTTTTTTTTCGCTTTTAAATGGCAGCAAAATTAAGAATTTTCATACTTCATATTACTGTGCAACAAGTTAAATGGACAGGAAGAGGCAGGCGTCCCCGCAGCTGCCTCCCTTAGATGCACCTTAGGATCCTCCGAAAGTTTTGCAGTAATCCTGGGGTTTCGCACACGGGGGCTTGACAAATCCTGATTCTCCAAAAAAGACAGTCAGCCAGTAGCGTAACTAAATGTGCGTGGCCCCCATTATGGCTCATACAGTCACCTTTTTTCTTATAATTTCAAATACATTGGATACAACTAGACAACTAAATACTGAAACAGCCAAACTATGTCTCCAATGACCCCCCCCCCCCGCTCTTCCGCCTTCTGGAGGGGGCCTGACAGCCCTCCTCCCTCCGTAGGTTCAGATGGCGGCCAGCATCTTTACTTCTAGCGATAACGTCACCGCCGGGTGTCGTCGGGGCACCCGGTGGTTCAGCTGTCAGATGCTGGTGAAGGCTGGGCAGAGGAGGAGGGAGGTAGGCGATCCCCTGTTCTACAAGGCCCCATAGCTGGTCACAGGCTGGTTATGCACACACCATTTACCTGGTTACCTCACACCATGGGGAGGGGGGACCCCTATGTCATTTTTTTTAATTAGCCCTATGTTACCTGAAACCCAGTAGGTATAAAAGGCTTCCAGCAGCAGGAGAGCAGAAGCCTAAGTGATCAGCGTGGGACACAGGGATGGATGGGAGGTAAGTATTAAAAAAAAAAAAGTGTGTCTGTGTGTTTTTTTTACTTTTAACCCTTTGTGAACTGGTAAGGGGGGGACCCCTATAGCAGTTCACAAGGCTCTGTCTGGCAAGTCACCTGCGGCTAGTGGGTGACTTGCCATTAACCCCGAGACCCCCCATTACCTGCCTCCCCAAAAACCCTTAAAATTCCCCCAAGAAATGGTGTCCCCCCCCCCCCCCCCTGTGAAGGGGGACCCCACACCAAATTTTTTTTTATTTAACCCTTTATTATGTGGATAGTAGTTGTATTTTATTTGAAAATGTTATAAAGTGCTCTTTTCAGTTTAGGGGATCACCTGGACAGGAATATGGGGGGGGGGGGTTGGCTATGTGGTATCATTGTAATTAGGAGAAATGGGGCTTTCACATACAATATGGTTTTCTTTAATAAAATAAATGTTTTTGTTAAAATAAAGGAGACAATTTAAAAAAAAAATTTTTATTTTTTTTTACTTAAAAATATATTTTAAAAAGTAAAAAAAAAATACAAACAAGACATTTCATGTTAAAGCCTAAACTCTGCCACAAAAAGAAAATATGCCATTTTCTTGGAAATTCCTGCAAAAATCACAGTTAAACATCACGCAAAATGGTGAAAAATATCCTGTCAGCAGAGGGTGACAAAATCTCAAGTAGGCTGGCAGTTAAAAGGTTACAGGTACCTATGCATGTTGGGTATTGTTCTGCTCGGGGGACCTTGCGCTTTCAGATTTAGCTTGTTTTTTCTTATTTGCATATTGATATTTTAGCAAAAGGTGTTTTTTTATTCTGCTTTTTTATACATTTTTTTGTGAAACCCTGTGCAACCTAAGAATTCTTTGAGATATTACTTCCAGAAAGATGAGCCCACTACAACAAGCTGGGTACGCTTAGAAAGCAATTAACATGTATTTTCAGGGAATATATGGTTTATCGGGGATATCTTAAATGTAAAGGGTTGTTTTGGTAGAAAAAGCACAAGGTGCGCACTTTGTCTGCAGAGCTGAAATTTTGAAGTAAAATTAGCGTCATGCGCATGCTTTACTTTGGTGTGTTTGGCAACTCTCTCCTTGACAGAACCTATGCATGTTGGGTATCGTTCTGTTCGGGGCATGTTGCTTTTTCAGATTTTCATTTTTTTCTTGTTTGCATATAGTTTTTTTTTTTTAGGAAAATGTGGTATTGATTCTGCTTTTTTATTCATTTTTAGGGAAACCCTGTGCAACCAAAGAATACATTGAGGGATTACTTCTAGAAAACTGCACCCATGTCAACAAGCCTGGTACGCCTAGAAAGCCTGAGGTGTATACTTCTAGGGAATATATAGTTTGTCGGGGGTATTTCAAATGTAAAGGGTTGTTTTTTTTTTAAAACTGCAAGGTGCACATATTGCATAGCATAGTTGTATTTTATCTGAAAATCTCCTAAAGCGCTGTTTCAGTTTGGGGAGTTTCCTGGGCAGGAAAGGGTGTCTACCTATACATATGTGATACCGCTGTATCCGGGAGAAATTTGGGTTTCACACGCAATAAGATTTTATTGACAAACTTACATTTTTTATTACAAAAAAAACTACAAATTGCAAAAAATAGTTTTGTTTTGTTTTTTTTTATTCTTTTGCACAATTTTCAACCAAAAATATTGAGAATACACTTAGAAAATGACAAACAAGACATTTCATGTTAAAGCCCAGGCTCCGCTGAAAAAAACAATATATCACTTTCCTGGGAAAGCCCTTCAAAAATCACAGTTGAACATGGGGAGCTCAAAATAGTGCAAAATGGTCTGGCAACAAAGGGTGACAAAATCTCAAGGTAGGCTGGCGGTTAAAGGGGTTGTCCAGGACAACAAATAATTTTTGTTTACCCGCCATGCAGAAGATTAATCCTTGTGAGCCGCTGAATAAAGCTGTAAAGCATCAGTGAGTCCCACACAGTGGTGTACAAGGGCTGAAATAAATCTCAACAAGCACAGCTTTATTCAGCAATGCAGCAGGATGAATATTCCGGTCCAGGAGTGTTCCCTTGCTTTAGCCAGCCCAAAAATATTTGCTTCTTTACATTGACAGAGAAGAGCTGTAATCACTATTAAAGTGGACCAACACCCAGGATTTTGACTATCCTGGGTCTTGGTCCACTACGGTGGGGCACCCCCGATCGGGGTGCCCCGCTGTGTGAAACCCCCCCGATCATCCGAAAAACTCACCTCTCCCCGCTCCCAGCGCCGACGTACAAGCGAGGATCAGGAACGTCTAAGCGGCAGCCGCCGCCGCCGCCTCCCTCGCGTCACTTTCGGCGCGCGCCCCCGCCGGCCATTCGCAGACGGCCGGCGCGGGCACGTGCACGCCTACAGGAGCGCGAGGGAGGCGGCGGCCGCCGCCGAAGATAAGGTAAGGAGTTTGGGGTGTTTGGGGGGGTTTCACCCCGCGGGACATCCCGATCTCGGATGTCCCGCGGGGTGGGCCGATCACCCGTGGGTGTTGGTCCACTTTAAAGCACTTGGCTGCCCGCTGATTCGGGATACTCCACTGTTTGAAACTGCCTGGATCACCCTAAGAAACACCTTTCCCAGACAGCTCGCAACCACATCCTCTGCCTCTCTTTAGCTGAGGTGCGCTACAGCTCCCATCCATTCAGAAAGGGTGAGTGCGTGTCTCAGACTAGAGGGAAGTGGGTTTGCGTTCAGGTGGCTGGTCACATCAGACAGAATATTTGACTTAGTCTGAGGTACTGGGATGGGTGGGTTGTTCTGCATTTACTGCTTCTGTCAATCACAGTAGCTTGATCAGAAATAGGTTCTTCTCAGCTCCATCTTGGATTACCCGGGAGATGTATGTATCCCACAATCCTTCCATCGTCTTAGTTGTGATCTTGTGCAGCCATCATTTTAAGCACAGCCCGCACTAACTCACCCCCCCTTACAGTTCCCGCTGTTGCCAGTGCATTTGAATGGGCATGCCGAGACTGAGAGCTCGCCTTCATTACGAGCCAGCAGCGAGAACGGAGTACCGCACTTGGCCACCGGGTGGTCACATGGGCAGCAGTCGTGTCCTCTGCATCGGCCACTGGCAGGGCCTGCCCAGCGGCCAATCGTGGGTCTCCGTTCTCTCTGCTGGCTTGTAATGAAGGTAAGTATTACAAGCTTTGTGTGCGGTTTGCTGCGAGGGGGTGCTCCAGCATTCTGGATGCCCTAAACCCCCCCCCCCCCCGAGCTTCTTACGATCACCAGACAGCGGGATCAACACCCAGGGGGGATCGGCCCGGGAATCTATGAGATTCCCGGGCCGATCAGATCCCTCCCCACGGGGCATCCGAAATCGGGATGTCCCGCAGGGTGAAACCCCCCAGGACGCCCGCAGGGTGAAACCCCCCAGGACGCCCACAAACCTTACCTTAACCCCGATCCAACGGCGCGTCTCGCGCTTCCCTCTAGCAGGCCGCACACCTGTTAGAAGGAAGTGCGAGACGCGGCCTCCAGCGCTCAGAGCCGCTGTGGTTGGATGCTGCTTGTACGCGCATACCACAGCGTATCTGAGCTCTCTGATTGGACGAGCACCCGCGTAGGAGCGTGGGGAGGTGAGTGTTTACGGGTGTTCCACACAGCGGGGCACCCCCGATCGGGGTGCCCCACCAAAGTGGACCAAAACCCAGGATAGTCAAAATCCTGGGTGTTGGTCCACTTTAAAGTAAAACGGGTGTTGGTCACCTATAGTCTGTCCCCTTATGCTGTGTTGGCCACTAGCCTACCCAGGACATCTGAAATTGGGATGCCTCAATGTGTGAAATTCCTGAGGTTACTGGTTAACTCTCCTCGGCTCTGCAGTGTCTCTCTTTAGAAAAGGGTTCCACCGCTGATGCCATGCCTACGTGGCATTTTGGTGGTTGAGGCTTGGCTGATCTCAAGAATGCCCGTTGACATGACCCAGTCCGCATCCCCGGCTTCCCTGTAGCTGAGCAGCGCTCCCACACCAAGCTCTTCAAATAGTCTAGGACAGAAGTGATTACAGGTCTACAAGGAAGCCGGTGATGTGGCCTGCGGGTGGGCCACGTCAGCTGGCATTCTTGAGATTAGTCAATTGGCAATCTCAAAAATGGTGGGTGGTCATGTTTAACTTCGCTTGTTGGCGATTTTTTTCAACTACCTCTGCTGGAAATTTGTTCCAAGCATCTTTCTGGAAAATAATATTTTCTAGCGTTTCTCATGATCTTCCCTGTGGCCAGCTTCATTTTGTGCCACATTTTCTATCATTAAGGGGCCACTCCATCCCCTTCCCCCCTCTAAATTGTGATCCTGCTAATGTAATAAAAGATTCATCCCAAATCAAGCCCGGAAGTTGGTGCTGCAACTGGCGGCACTGAATGCCCACCGCCATCTTCCTTCGGTGTGTTGGCCAATTTGCCTGGACCTTTTTGCACCGGTGCATTTGTGTTAGCATGTATCTGCTAATTATTTAGTTGATTACACCCTTTTTAGGGGCTGATTCCATTGCTTTGTGTTTGTGTCAGCTATGAAATGTAGGGAATTAAGCCAGCTTTTTATTTCTCTATTCTAGTATTCTTTCCACTAGCGGTACTCAAGTGTTTGACGTGCATTTTTGATAAGCTCAAGTGGTGTGGCATGACGTGCGTCATTTGTGGTGTTTTTTTTATAGCGGAGACTGTTATCAGGCAGAGGTTGAATATTACAGTATAGCAATGCTGTATTATTTAGCCTCCAATAGTTTTACTGTACAGATACATTTTGTTAAGCCAGTTGCTTGATCAGTTTATTCCACTTACATTTGTAGCTAATGAGGACCTAAACCTTTTATAACACCAGCCCATATCAATATTTTTAGTCCTTTCCTAAACAGCTTTATTTTTTGGGATGCTCTCTGCTTCAAGTTGGTCCACTTTGTTGTGGTTAGTGATTGCAGTCATATGAAGGCTTTTGCTATTTTCTTGTACATTAAATCGGGTGGAGGTTTCAATTGCCTTTTGAGCTTTCGACTGGTGTCATTGCATTGTTCCTTTCTTTAATAAAGTCACAAATGATTAGTAAATGATTTCCTGACTATGACCGCTTCAGAGGACCAATCACTGGCCCTATAAGAAATGTGAAATCCTCCAGTCTGCCTTGTTTACTTGCCTACATGGTGATCCTATGGCGAATGCCGTGGAGGTGGCTGCGGCATCTCCATCTGCTCTAGGCCCGTTTAAATGGCTGGTGGTGTGATATGGCTGAGCTATAATTGCAAACACCATTCGCACTGTTCGTTCATATGCATGGCATAGAACTCTGGTTACAGAAGATTCTCCACATATGCAAAGGGATCGCCAGCAAGGTAAGTAAACTAGATGAATGGGAGGTTTCACACATCCAATATCAGGGGCCATGGACCGAAACCAGACATAGAAAAAATACAAGCCTGTGTTCCACTGTTAAGACTTAGTCCTGCGAGCATGTTCCCTTGGTAATTTGTACTTTTCATCAGCAGTTAGCATGGGTATTAGTCTCCCCTCTGGATGTCCCTATTAAGCCAAGCATGTATGGCAGGAAGCAGGAATGCCCAGCCATTCCCCCGAAAATGCCCCAAATCAAGCATTAGTACTTTCCCTTTCTACATTTCCAATGGTGTATACCCTCTTCACTGTAGATGAAAATGGGTGGGTGAATGGGCTGGGATTTCCTGAAGTACATTACTGTATCTACTGTTTGGTGTTTAGCTGCCTATGCACCATATTCTGATTTTTCAAACCTCCTTCATGGCTATTTGTCGCTGTTCTTAATAAGACTGCTGTGGCCCTTGGGTAAAGGACGGGAATAGCAGAAGAGGAGGGGGTACAGCCTTCGGTTACACACGTTCGGATGGGTTTCACACTGCATGTAAATGTATCAAGCCTCCCCTCTTGGTGACTTAGTGAGGTAGTCAGTAATTTACCCAGATATGTCAGGGGCAGCAAGATTTGTAGATATTGTACAGTAAAGTGAACTATTTGGCCTGTACATAAACTGGATGGGGAGCTATGCGTTATTTGCTAAGGGCGTTCAGATAGAATAGGACAGCACAAAGCATCCAGTGATGTTGCATTTTGGTGTTTTTTTTTCACAGGGAAATAGAATATGTTAGCTAGAAAAGTGGACTTTCCCCTCGGACCTAAGATCATATGTGCCCTCAGACATGAGACCCCTCTATTACTTACCACCTGCTCCTGCGTCACAATTTTTTTTTCAATATAAATCGCTCCCGTTGACATCAGTGGGCACCTATGTACATGGAAGTTACTAGTTATAAAGTCGCTCGTTGTAGTCAATGGAAGTGCACTCTACCGAGGCCAAGCCTATCCACTATACTGGCTTCTCAAACTGTTGCTGCAGGTGGCGAGTAAGACAGGAGTCTCTTGTCTGAGGCACACCTGACCTGATTACTTTTTTAAAGACTAAAATGACAACTACCCTCAACAGACCTCAGATCACAAGTTGCCAGATGGCATTATATCTCTCTGTTTAACCTTCTACCCACTCCTGCTCCAGTGTCAACTTCTTGTCTGAGAGCTGTAGGAAAGACTATGAACATAGACCTTTCCTTGCTTTTAAATATTACAATTTAACATAGATACCCAGCCCTTGTGCGGATTCCTCTTTTCTTGGTCTTGCGGGAATTGACTTTCTTTTATGTAAACTTCCTGTCTATGGTGACAAAACAGGGAGGTTTAATCTTCACCATGGGGTCGCAAAGAAAACTGCTTTAAAGTCCAAACGATAAGCTATATTGGCAAGTTGGTGTCATTTTGACTTACTGGAGTTGTACTTGAATGTTACTTATTGAATGTTAAAATGATCAGTGATGCCTCAGAACTTTTACCAATCTTTGGATGCAATAATAAGAAGGTAAAGTAATTGGTAAGGGGAGAGCTGTCATTTTTGCAGTAGGTCAAAAAGCAGACCTACACTGAAACAACCCTTCGGCTATTGCTTCCCCAACCCCTAGGCATCTTTATGCCCCCTTGCTATTATTTTGTTGGAATGAACTGGAATACTCGCCCCAGGGTGGATTTGATTTAAATCTAACTGATTTAAATCACGATTTAAATCACTAGTCAGTAAGGCTTGATTTAAATCAGTGATTTAAATCAAAGTTTCTACCTAAACTAGTTCTTGCTATTTTAACATGCAAGTAGATGAAGATTTTTAGAATCACTTTTTATATTACTTTTTTCTCCCCAGTTTAATGGGTTAATCATTCATATTTGGACACCACTGTTCTGTTGTACTTAGGAAGGAGAAAAATAATCCTGACCTTAATAACAATTTAAATAGATTTATTCAACTGAAACAATAACATTACAGCATAAGTTATTTGCTTAAACAAACATCCATGTTTTGTTAACTAATTTGGCTAAACAAAATATATATATATTTTAAGACTGTCAGCCCAGCCGACACATGAAAAACTTAAATACTACTGTCCCTGCTGTCCTTTGTAGCTCACTAGTCATAGGTTTGTAGAACAATAGGATTAAGGTCTTTTTCTCAACTCTGTTCATGTTGTAACATTTTTGCTGTGAAGAAGATGCTGGGACCTCTGCGGAGTCAAATTCAGTTTTGAGAACTGCGTAAGTAAAGCGAGCGTCTGTGATAATATAGGAGAGAAACTGCCCACTAATCCTACAGAAACCTCTGGAAGAGCATGGCATTGTGAATGTTACACATATACAGCCTTTATTCTACTGAGTTAAACAACTCAGCTTTATCTCATGATGGAAGAACCTTTGGATGGTAAAATATTTTCCTCAAAAAGCAGTTTATTGAAAAAAAATCCGATTTAAATAAAAAAAATCAGATTTTTTTGATTTTTAAAAAACATTGATTTTTATCCACCCTGACTCGCCCCTTCTGCTCTCCTGCAGCTAATGTGACTGCTGACAACGAATGAGGATTGTCAGCCAGGCGAATACTTTTGGCAAACCCCAATGGTCGCTGTAATTACTTAGATTACGCGTAGGACCAAATGAGGTTCTCCAGAACTTAAGGTGGCCAAAGGACACAGACAACCCCCCCTGCTGCTGGAGATTGAGTGGCATTGTTCGCACCAACTATAGTGAATGGATGATGAGTTACAATCCCCTGAAGTGGTAGCCACTCATTATGGCAACGAACCGACTGTTGGGACTTTATTTTTAGGCTCCAGCGTGTTTCAGTGCCCATCCCGGTTTGGAACTTTAGGATCTCTTTAAGCTTGCCTTTGATTTGTGATTTCATTTTTCCCTGAATCAAACCCACAGCATTTAGTCTGCCAGCAGTGCCCTCGGCTGTACATATCCTCTAGTCTATATGCTGTCTTTGAGGTACTGCAGTCGAGGCGGCAGTATTGGGAGATTACCAAACCCATCCCCCTATTGATGCCCTGCTTTTGGTGCATTATGGAACCAAAGAGTTTCAGGGATTTTGGTCTATCCAGCTATATACAGAACATTTTGGGATGATGTGTGGCTGACACTGTTTTTTTTTTTTTTATATTTTTAGTATAGAACTGAATAGAGATCGCTAAGTGGCCGTCTTGTTTATGTTGGTTGCCTCTTTCATGTGTTACAGGAAACCCAGCGTTTAATGGCAGAACCAGTTCCTGGAATCAAAGCTGAACCAGACGACTGTAATGCACGGTATTTCCATGTCACCATCGCAGGCCCACAGGATTCCCCTTATGAAGGAGGGTCATTTTGTCTTGAACTATTCCTCCCAGAAGAGTATCCAATGGCAGCTCCTAAAGTACGTTTCATGACCAAAATCTATCATCCAAATGTAGACAAGCTGGGAAGGATATGTTTAGATATTTTGAAAGGTAAGACCATTTTTATTTTTAATACAATGAACTGCATAGTTGCTATTGTGTTTGTGACTTAGGCTAAGGTCACACAGGCATGTCTGGATTTCTTTTTCATAAGCAGGGCAGGATCTACCCCTCTTTAAAAAAAAAAAAAACGAAAAAAAAAACATGTGAGCCCTATTTGAACAGTCTCATGCTTGCAGTGTATCGGTTAGCTGGTTGTGGAAATATGCATAGAGCTGCAGCAACAGACCTGTGCAGGCCTCCTGTCCCTCACCATAGGGAACAGCATGCTGCCTATCTCCCTGCTGCATTGCTGAATTGTCATAAAGGCTAATACAGTGTTGCTCCAGTAACAGTTATAAAAGAAACCTGTTTTCTCTAGCAACAATGTGTTTAACTTAGCAATGTATACCTACCGTTTTGCTTGGTGTATGGAGCAGAGATTGGAGCAGAGATTGGCTGACTATGGCTTGCTAATTTTCTGTGGTTAACAGGTCATCCAGATCAGGAACCGTGTCTTACCCCATGATGTTGGCCAGGCTCCAGTTACACGGACACTGCAATTATATACTTCATTGTATATTTGGAAGCATGGCTTCTACCCAGCTATTTGCATCCACGATCCACTCAACCTCTTCCACTGCTCAAGAATGCATTCTGGCACTACTAGGCTAGGATGGTGGACTTCCAAGACAGGCCAACAAACCTGGAGATGTAGCTTTGGACTTTTTCACTTGTATTAGCACAATCCCAAAGGATGACCCTTGAAAAGACTTGTTAGTTATAGCTGAGAAACAGGGAGAGTATCCTAGATGTTGTGAGTGCTGTGTTGCTCAAGAAAGCTATAAATGCTTGTCATGGGAGACCAAACAGCAATAGCAAAACGCCTGCTATATCAACAAAAACAACCCACCAATAGTAAAACTCACTGAAAAAATGGACCCAACCACTGCTGTCACTTCAGGAATCACTGCATTTGGTTTTATTGTCCGTGGTACAAAACCATGGCCGATATCAAAGAAGCTACCTCCATATTCTAGTTTGTCCTGCACATCTGAGTAACTTGTGGATTAGGGGCCAGCATGCCATTTATTCTTAGTATACAGTACGTCCTGCTCCAGATAATTACTTACACTTGGGTTATCCTCCGCCAGATGGCGCTGCACTGCAGAGACATGTAAAACAGGCTCCTCCCGGCCCCTCAAATACCCGGGGACCTCCCACAAATCCCCAGATTTCTCTGCAGTGCCGACTGCGAAGACATGAAATTATCACTCTGTCGCAGGTGAGCGGGGCTATTAAAGCCTGCGGCCCTGTTGGACTATTCCCACCCGTCCTTCGTGTGATGTGCCTCCCAGCCTGGGCTGCGCTGGTCGGGTGAAGGTAGGCGGCACCATGCGTGCTTAAGGAGCCATGCTCCACCGCAGTCCCCCACCAAAGGGTAGGCTGTATAGGCTGATGGTGAGCCTTTATGGGATGCCGCTCCCGCATTACTGTCCCATGCCCCGTGTAGCGGTGGGCCGTGTACAAAGGGCCGCCATCCTCCCTCATTCTCCCCGTAGCCTTCGGGGGGAAAGAAGGGGGGGTGTGGGTGACGTGTATCGTGATTCGTGCATACCGCCTGTTGTCATGTTTGTTTGGACTAGTATATGTGGTGTCAACCGCCATGCTGACTTGTCTTTTTACTATTGCAATGCCGCCGCCGTGCGCGCCTTTTCCTTCATTTGGATGTTCTGCGGCGGCGTTGCCTCAGACGCTCATGCGTCCTCATTGGCTGCTTGTCGGATGGACTTCGCGCTCTTCAGGGGGGCGGGGCCTGGCACGCCCTGTGTCACGGCTCGCTCTGGCCCGCCCTTTGAGGTTCGTTCGGCGCCATTTTTCCTGTACAGTCGCGCGCGCGTGTGTAACGGTCCCCCCTTCCGTGGTCTGTAAGTGCCCTCACGGGCGACTTTCATGCTCATTACTTACTGTATGGTTCTGACGCCCCTTCTTCTCATTGTGTCTTTCAGACTGGTGAATCCAGTGGCTTCTCCCGGCCCGGTGTAATTGATAGTTGGGCCTAGTATAATTACTCCCACTTCCCTAGCGGGTCATTGGGGCATCCAGGGTTGTTTTGTAGCGTCAATCCCTACTGGCCTATTGTGCCTATTAATCACCATATGGAGGCATCCCAGGATAATGTGACCGGGGTTCCTTCGGGACAAGCCCGGCTGTGTGTAGCTTGTGGGGTCTCGCCTATCAGCGGTGACAGTGCACGGGTCTGTGTTCCTTGCGCACAGCAAGCGCTAACGCTGCAACCCGCCCCTCCGGTGGCTGGGCCTGCACCTCGTCTCACTTCACCTACTCCCCCAAGCTTGAGTCTCACCTCCATTGAATTACATACAAGCGGGGATTCTCAACCTGATGTGTCTGCTAGACTGGCCAGTGTTGAAAAATTGATCGCTAATACCTTAGCGCGTAAGGCCACTGCTAAAAAGCGTCACTTAAATCCTGATGCCACTCCGTCCCCTATGGATTCTGATGAGTTGTTGCATCTATATGGCTACACCCCATCGGACGAAGGGGAGCTGTTCTATGACTCAGGGTCATCTGACGAGAGATTCAGGGGTCATGACGATTCTGGCTCTGACCCCTGGACCCCGGATGATACTGACAGATTGCTGGTCCAGATATTTTAGGTTTTGTCCATCTCTCCCCCTGTTGCGGCTCCCAGGCAAAGGGGTGAGCTCTTTCATACTGCTAAGGCTCATTTGGAATTTCCGGAGCAAACCCATTTCAATAACCGCGTGCTTAAGGAGTGGAAACGTCCCAGTAGACTTCCCGGTATACCTAAGAATTGGGACAGAAAGTATCCCTTTCCTGCTGATATGGTCAAGTGCTGGTCATCGCCCCCCCGAGGTCGATGCTCCTATTCTAGGGCTGTCTAACACCTCTATTATGCACTCCCCTGACACTACTACGCTGCGGGATGCTGAGGACTGGCGCATTGACCAATTGGCGTGCCACGCATTTGTGGGGGCGGCGCTGCGCCCGGTTTGCGCCTCGGCCATTACGTCTGTGGCGCTCAGGGCCCTGATCAGAAGTGTACTTGAAGGTCCTGATGAATTGCCACCTGATACGTTTAATGCAATGTCTAACTGTGATGTGCCAGGGCCCCCTTTCACTCCCCTACCGCGGTGCTAAGCAGGGAAAAGGGGTGTCCTTCGTGGGGGCTCGTGCAGATTCCTGGCACAGGAGCAAAGGATGACGTCCTGGTTCCTCCTGGGGGTCTAAGCCAAAACCCTCTCCTAAGCCCCCTCGGGCATGATGGGGCGCCCTCGCCCGTCTGGGTGGGGGGTCGGCTACAGCACTTTGCGCACGTCTGGAGGCATCACGTCTCAGACCGGTGGATTCAGGAGGTAGTGTCCTCTGGTTACAAGATAGAGTTTGCTGTGCGGCCCCCCACAAGATTCATCAGGTCCCGGATCCCCCAGGACCCTGTCTCAGCTCAGGTCTTGATGCAGGCCGTGCAAGGCCTTCTGGAGCTGGGGGTCATTTGCAGGGTCCCCTTAAGAGAAAGAGGCAAGGGGTTCTATTCCAACCTTTTCACAGTTCCCAAAAAAGATGGGTCAGTCAGGCCCATTCTGGATTTAAAGATCCTCAACAAATTTGTCAAGAACAGGCGCTTTCGCATGGAAACTCTGCGCTCGGCTCCCTGCGCCCAGGGGATTTCTTGACGTCTGTGGACATCAAAGTTGCTTACCTTCACATCCCTGTGTTCCCGGGACACCAAAGGTTTCTCAGATTCGCGTTGGAAGATCAACATTACCAATTTGTGGCCTTGCCATTTGGCCTCACCCCAGCTCCCAGAGTGTTCACCAAGGTGCTGGCGGGGGTGATGTCTCTGGTAAGGTCAATGGGGCATACCTGGACAATCACCTATCGGTCTCTACAGCAGGCAGAGTTGGACACTCAGCTGGTGGTGTCCACCCTGGAGTCCTTCGGCTGGGTGATCAATCACCCCAAGTCCTCTCTGTCCCCTTCCTCGGTGACCCCATTCCTGGGAATGATTCTGGATACGATTCAGTCAAGGATATTCCTTCCTCAACAGAAGGTGGAAGCTCTAACTGCACAGGTGAGCTTCCTGCTATCGTGTCCCCAGCCCTCCCTCAGGCAGGAAATGCAGTTGGTGGGCCTGATGGTGGCGTGCTTCGAGGCGGTGCCCTTTGCTCAGTTCCATTTGAGGCCTCTACAACTTCACCTTCTGTCAGTATGGGACAAGGACCCAACGTCCTTGGACGGGGTCTGTGTTCTTCCCCCTTGGTCAGACGGTCCCTTTCGTGGTGGCTGGACCACAGGAACTTGCTGGGGGGCAGGTCCTTTCTGGCCCCCTCCTGGGAGACGGTCACCACGGATGCCAGTCTGTCAGGATGGGGGAGGTTCTGGAAGTCCCTGCGGTTCCAGGGGAGGTGGGGCCCTCAGGAGGCCCACTTACCCATCAACATTCTGGAACTACGGGCAATCAGGTTGGTACTGGAGCAGTTGACCAATCACCTGAGGGGTCTGTCTGTGCAGGTGCGCTCAGACAACAGGACGGCGGTTGCCTACATCAACCATCGGGGAGGGACCCGGAGCAGGAGGGCCCTCCAGAAGGTGTCGCGGATTCTGACATGGGCAGAGGCCAATGTTCAATGCATTTTGGCTGTGTACATCCCGGGGGCAGAGAATCTACTGGCAGACTCTCTGAGCAGGGGGACCTCTCGTCAGATAGAGTGGTCCCTCTGTAACAGGGTATTCCAGTCCCTGTGTCACCGTTGGGGTCTACCGGATGTGGATCTGTTTGCATTACGTCACAATCACAAGCTTCAGGCTTTTGTCTCCCTGTCTCAGGATCCTCTGGCCTTGGCCACAGATGCTCTGCCCATTTCATGGCAGGAATTTCGGCTCCTGTATGCCTTTCCTCCACTCCCCCTGCTGGGCAGGGTCCTGCGCAAGATTGCTCTGGAAGGGGTGCCAGTGATTCTGGTGGCCCCCAGGTGGCCAAGAAGAGTGTGGTTCGCAGACGTGGTGCAGATGGCAGTAGATCAGTACGTCCTGCCAGGAGTGCCAGATCTGCTCACTCAGGGCCCCTTACGCCATCCCAATTTACAAACTCTGGCTTTGACGGCCTGGCTGCTGAAACCTCCATCTTAATGGAGAAAGGCTTGTCTGCCTCGGTGGTTGAGACCATGGTGAAGGCTAGGAAGAAAACTTCCTCTTCCATCTATTATAGGGTATGGCGTACCTTCATTGACTGGTGTGAGTCTAGGTCTCTTCCCTGTCGGGTGTTCTCAGTTCCCAGGGTTCTGGAGGTTTTACAGCATGGGTTGGAGTCGGGTCTCCAACTCAGTACTTTGAAGGGTCAGGTTTCTGCCCTGTCTGTCTTCTTTCAGAAGTCTTTTGCTCAAGACTTTCTTTCAGGGGGTTACTCACATGCGTCCCCCACGAAAACCTATGGTCCCTGTTTGGGATTTGAACTTGGTCTTGTCTGCTTTGCAGGGTGCTCCCTTTGAACCTATTCAGGATGCTGCTCTGGCTGTACTTACCCTCAAGGTTGTCTTTCTGGTGGCTATTACTTCGGTCAGGCGTGTGTCTGAGCTGGCGACTCTGTCTATCCAGCCCCCATACTTTGAGAGACACCAGGATAAGGTGGTGGTCCGCTTTAAGCCGGAATTTCTGCTTAAGGTGGTGTCTGCTTTTCATTTGAATCAAGATATTGTTCTTCGTTCATTGTGCCCTAATCCTAGCAACGCTAAGGAAAGGGTTTTGCATTCCTTGGATGTGGTCAGGTGTCTGAAGTATTACCTAGTAGTTACTTCAGGAAAACTGATGCTCTTTTTGCGGTCCCTTCTGGTCCTAGGAAGGGTTTGGCTCCTGCCAAGTCTACTATCCGTAAATGGATCCGTCAGGCTGTGATTCAGGTCTATTCTGCTCATTCTACTCGTGCTATTGGTGCCTCTTGGGCCTTCCAGCACCAGGCTTCTGTTGAACAAGTTTGCAAGTCCGCTACTTGGTCTTCTGTTCATACCTTTTCTAAGTTTTACAAGGTTGATGTTAGGGCCTCAGCTGATGCTGTTTTTGGCCACAAGGTTTTGCAGGCGGCAGTGGTTTAAACTGTCTGCTGTTACCTTTTTATTGGGGATCCCACCCTACTTTATGGACACTGCTATTGGATGTCCCAAGTGTAAGTGTAAGTAATCTATCTGGAGCAGGACGTACTGTATACTAAGAATAATACAATTCTGTGAAATACTCACCTGTAGAATTGGTATTATAAGTATACAGTACGTACTCCTGCTCCACCCCACCCTTGGTTTTGCATTATTCTGGATCCCCTGTATGGTGATTGTTGTCATAGTTACCAGTTTTTGGGTTGTTAAATTCTCCCGGCTTCTTGTTCACTGCTTTTCAATGCTGGGGATTTGTGGGAGGTCCCCGCCGAAGTGGACCAAAACCCAGGATAGTCAAAATCCTGGGTGTTGGTCCACTTTAATGCTGGCCATATTTCTCTTTCATTTTACTTCAGGACATCAGAGTAAATCAGTCATGATTGGGTTAACATCTCGGCCGGAGGGAGTGGACTGCAAGAACAAAGGCGTGGCTCCTCCTCCTGGGCCTATATTCTTCTGGGTAACTTCCTCCAATCCAGTTGATTATTATGTTAATATTAATATAGTTTTAATAATATATTGTTTAATCTATATTTTTATAGTTTAATATATAATGTTTTAATCTCTATATATTTATATACAGTGGTTCACCCCCTAGGTCTCCGGGTAGTCTCTTGTGACCTGTTATATACTTGCTCTCAGATCCCCAGGGAGGTAACTAGTATTATTTCACCATGACTTAGGCATATGGGGTAAACGGATCTGATCCTTAGCATATAGATTTACCCCATGTCCAGTTTGCATGCAGGAGGCACTGGACGAGGATAGCACGGTGTGCAGGGCGTCCCCCCCACGAAAGTGTTCTGACCCCTGTAATCTGTGCCCTCTGAGCCATAAAACCCCATTGGCAGTCTTCAAGCGGACCTAAACCTTTAGTGAGTCGTATTAGCTACTAAGAAAATATTTCCTCTGAGTTCTGGAGAGGATATTGTGGCTGCCATAGTCTCCCTCTAAGTCTTAAAACTCTGTCAGCAGCCCTCAAGTGGTCCTAAACCTTTAGAGAATCAGAAAGTATCGGCTACTAAGAAGGTTTTAAAGAAAACCTTTTCCTCTGAGTTTCAAGAGGATATTGTGGCTGCCATTGTCTTCCAGGAAAAGTTATCCGTTGGGGAGGATTCATCCAGTGGGGACTTGGATTCAGAGTCGTCTACACAAGGGGGCGCTCAGTTAAAGAGAAGATGGATGGTTTGATTTCCTCCATTCTGGAGGATGTTGCGGTGCATACGCATTACTCTAATATGATTAATAGGGAATGGCAGAAGCCAGATGGTCTTCCGCCTATTCATAAAGTACTAGATACTATGTATCCCTTTCCTACTGATCAGATTGAATTATGGTCTCACCCTTCTGTGGTGGATGCTCTGGTGCCAGGTCTTTTTAAGACTTTGGTTATGCCATCCTCTGATAGTGCTTCTCCAAAGGGTCCAGCGAATAAGCGCATGGATCAGGTGGCACGTCATGCTTGTTCTTTTATGGGGTTAACCTTGCAGCCGGCCTGTGCTACATCCATAGCATTTTTGGTGAGCAGAAGTTTGTTAAAACAACTGGACTCTAAGACTCGTTCAGGTCGTTCACGGAAGTCATGCTCCCAGTTGAGCAAAACCAGTTTGGATATCAACAGGTATGTGATCTTGGCTGTGGAGGATTTGATCAGGTTACGTGCCAGAGTGGTAGCCTTAAGGCATGCTTTATGGCTTAAGCAATGGCCAACTGACACAGCCTCTAAAAAGAATCTGACGGGACTCCCCTTTAAGGGGGTGTCTGTTTGGGGAGTGCTTGGTTGACATGGTAAATCTACTAATCTGTCACAGAAGCCGAAGTCTAATACTGCTTTCCGCAGGGCCCCTAATCCTCCGGCTTTTCGAGGGGGTAGAGGTTCTGCCTTTTCAGGATACCAAAGAGAATTTGGGAATAAGACAAAGTGCCAAAACAGGGCAAGAAGTGTCTGGCGGAAAAAAGCCAACCCCCTTCAGAGGCTGCTCAGGCACTAAGGGACGCCCCGCCCTTGCAGGTGGGTAGGACAGCTTCTGCATTTTGCTCACATATGGGGGGTATCCCGAATTCCACAGAAAGCAGAAACAATGAGATCTGCCATATCTCACCTTTTAGAGATTGTAGTAGTTTGATCTACAGTGATGATACTCCAGTGGGAGATTTTATAATATATATAATATAATATATTGTATATATAAGGATGCGTACCTACATTGCAGTAGGTGGCCTAAATCTTCAGTTTGTGGTGCTACCCTTTGGTCTATCGTCAGCACCAAGGGTGTTTACCGAGGTGTTGGCAGGTCTCATGTTTTTTTTTTTTTTTTTTCTAAGAAGTCAGGGTATATATATATAATCCCTTATTTAGCTTATTAGGGGGCCCAGAAGGATACACAGACTGTATTATCGACATTGGAAAGCTGACTATCCAGTTGAATTTTTCTAAAGTCAAATATCATACCTTCGAAAGTTATTGCTTTTCTGGGAATATCATTAGACACATATCAGGCAAAAGTGTTCTTCCAGAGCACAAGAGACTTTTACTCCAGGCCAGGGTACAGGGTCTCTTGTCTTGCCCTCACCCGACGATTGGGCAACGAATGCGTCTGTTGGGCCTGATGGTATCTTGCTTTGTGGCAGTGCCTTTTGCACAGTTTTCACTCACTCACAGACTCTGGATCACTCTTTTTACATGACACCTTCAACAAGGCAGTCTCTAGCCTAGTCGCTGAGTCCTCAGCTTTTTTAGATCAGCAAATCCATCCTTCCAGTACAGTGAAGATCATCACCACAGATGGCAGTCTAACTGGTTGGGGGGGGGGTGTCATGGAGTCACAACCGATCCAGGGACAGTCCGATGGAGAGCAGACTCCCCATAAATTTTCTGGGACAATCTGATTCAAACAGACAATCGGATGTCAGTGGCATATATCAACCACCATTGGGGCACCAGAAGCAGTAAAACCCTAATGGAAGTCAGACGGATTTTACTTTGGGTAGAGAAACAGGTTCCATGCATCTCGGCTGTACCTGGAGTGGACAAATTGCAGGCCGATCATCTCAGCAGAGCGTTACTGCGTCGGGGGAATGATCTCTCAATCAGAGGGTCTTTCAATCCCTATGCATGCGCTAGGGGGATTCTGGATGTAGATCTCTTTGCATCACAGCACCATCGGAAGGTCCGAAGTTTGTGTCCAGGGATCCTCTAGCAATAGCAACAGATGCCCTGACTCTTCAGTGGTCATCATTCTTATGCATTCCTTCCGATCCCATTCCTGGGTTGAGTACTAAAATAGTTAGCTCACAAAGGAGTTCCAACCATTCTGGTGGCTCCCCGGTGGCCAAGAAGAAGCTGGTTCACAGATATAGTAAGGATGTCAGAGGGCAACCCGTGGAGGTTACCAGACGATCCAGATCTTCTCACACAGGGCCTCTAAGGCATCCCAATTCACACATTCTGGCTTTGACGGCCTGGCTATTGAATCCTTCATCTTGGCAGAAAGGGTTTTTTGCCAGTTATCCAGACTATAATTCCTGGTCTTAGTTTTATCAACTCCTCAGGGTCCTCCCTTTGAACCATTGGCAGATGAGTCATTAAGTTTGACTCATAAGGTTATCTTTTTTAGTGGCAATAACCAGAGTAAGTAGGGTTTCTGAATTAGCAGCTTTATCGGTTAAGTCGGTTATTTAGTATTAAATAAGGACAAGGCTGTCTTCCGGTTTAAACAGAATGTTCTTCCCCTTTTCACCTTGATGAAGAGATGGTTTTGCCTTCCTTATGTCCTTCTCCTTTGTCCGATAAGGAAATGGTTCTTCAGTCGCTGGTTGTAGTGAAAGCACTAAGATATCTCACTGCTACACAATCTTTCCGCAGGTCAGACTCCTTATTTGTCATACCTGAGGGTCCACAGAAAGGTCTTCCACCATCAGCCGATGGATTAGACAGGCAGTGGTAAGAGCCTATGTTTCCAAAGGGAAGGATCCATTTAGGATTACTGCTCATTCGACAAGAACTATTGGAGCTTCTTGGGCTTTTCAGCATCAAGCTTCAGTAGAACAAGTATGCAAAGCCGCTACTTGGGCTTAGTTCGTACATTTACCAAATTTTAGAGGGTAGATGTTAGAACCTTTGCGGATTCCGCCTTTGGTAGGAAGGTATTACAGATAGTAGTAAACTAAATGTTTTTGGAATGACTTATTTCTGATAGAAAGGAATAAGGTTTTTGGAGATCCCACCCGAATTAAGGGTACTGCTTTTGTAGGTCCCAATCATGACTGAATTACTCTGATGGCCTGAAGTAAAATGAAAGAGAAAAGATAATTCTGTGATTACTCGCCTTTTTAGAATTGATTTCTCTTTCATTATTACTTCAGGACATCAGACCCTCCCTGTCTGCTAGGTTGTTGTATTCATGTCTTGAAAGTGGAGTGATTAAAATATGTAAATAGTTGCTGTAAATAATGATCGGCATCGGAAAAAAAAAATGTAAACAGAAAGATGTAAACAGTCTTGTATATTCTATGCATACAGTACATCCTGCTCCATATATAATACTTACACGTGGGTAATCCTCCGCCAGATGGCGCTGTTCACTGCAGACATGCAAAAACAGGCTCCTCCCGGCCCTTCATATACCCAGGGACCTCCCACAAATCCCCAGATTTCTCTGCAGTGCTGACTGCGAAGACATGATGTGTCACTCTATTGCAGGTGAGCGGGGCTATTACAGCCTGCAGCCCTGTGGGACTATTTCCACCCCTCCTCTGTGTGATATGCCTCCTAGCCTGGGCTGCGCTGGTCGGGTGAAGGTAGGCAGCACCATGTGTGCTTACGGAGCCACGCTCCACCGCAATCCCCACCATAGGGTAGGCGGTCAAGGCTGATAGTGAGCCTTCAGGGGATGCCCCTCCCGCATCATTGCCCCACGCCCCAGGTAGCAGTGGACCCTATGTAACGGGTCACCTTCCTCCCTCGTTCCCCCCTTAGCCAGGGGGAAAAGAAAGGGGGTGGGGGAGGGTTTGTGTGTATGGTGGCCTCAGTGTATCCTTACACGCTTATGGCTTGGCTGTGCTTTACTGGGAACGGGATCAGAGCCGCGCTCTTACCTTACTGTTAACCGCAGCGCCCTTAGTTTCTGTCTCTGCTCGCACGCATGTACGGCGGCGGCTTTGCGGACGCCTCGGCGTCTTTCTTATTCCTTCCTTCTCCATTCTTAGCCTTAGTGGCTCTTCCTAAGTTGCGCTGGCTTAAGCGCCTGTCCAATACAGTATCCCCGCCTGTCACGGCAGACCGGGGTTCATTCCCCGACGGGGAGCCACAGGAGAGCCCGAGTAGACCTCAGCCGTGCCCGTATAGGCTCAGAGCGCCATTTACATCAGGCATTATGACTTTACTGTCACTCATTGGCTAGACGCCTTCCGAGCTTCGCGCTCGCTGGGGGGGGGTTCCGGCTTGGCGTGCTACGCGTTGCGGTCGGCTCAGGCCCGCCCTCCGAGGTTCGCTTGCCGCCATTTCCTTCTCCCGCGCTTGTGGTGAAGATCGTCCTCTCCTCTCTGTCTGTAAGTGCCCTCATGGGCGACTCTTCTTTAGTTTCTATCTCCCATTGCGCATGGCTCTGACATCCTTGTTCCCCCTTATGTCTTTCAGGCCGCGGATTTCGGTGGCTTCTCCTGGCCCAGTGTAGCTCCCGGTCGTGACCATTAAAATTACTACCACTTCCCGCGGGTTCTTGGGGCATCCAGGGTAGCTTACAGCGTCAATCCCTACTGGCATATTGTGCCGATTAAATCACCATATGGAGGCATCTCAGGATATTGTGAACGGGGTTCCTTCGGGACTAGCCCGGCTGTGTGTAGCTTGTGGGGTCCTACCTAGCAGCGGTGACAATGCACGGGTCTGTGTTCCTTGTGCACAGCAGGCGCTATCGGTGCTTCCCGTCTCCTCTGAGGCTGGGCCTGCACCCCGCCGCACTTCAACTTCTCCCCCACGCCTGAGTCTAACCCCCAATACCAGTGGGGATTCTCATCCTGATCTGGCCACGAGGCTGGCTAGTGTTGAAAACTTGCTTGCTAATTCCTTAGCGCGTAAAGCCACCACCAAGAGGTGGCACTTGAACCCTGAATCGGCCCTCTTCCCTATAGAACCTGATGATTTGTTGCATTCCTATGCCCATATCCCCTCGGACGAAGGGGAACTGTTCTCTGACTCAGGGTCATATGACGATGAGTCTAGGGGTCAGGAAGAGTCCGAGCATTGGTCCTCGGATGATATTGATAGACTGCTGGTTCAGATCTTTGAGGGTCTGTCCCTCTCTCCCCCTGCTGCGGCTCCCCTGGCAAAGGGGTGATCTTTTTCATGCTGCTAAAGCTCGCTTGGAATTTCCCGAGCAGACCCATTTCAATAGCCTTGTGCTTAAAGAATGGGAACATCCCAGCAGACTTCATGGGGTCCCTAAGAGCGTGGATAGGAAATATCCCTTTCCTGCTGACTTGGTTAAGTGCTGGTCATCGGCACCTGAGGTCGATGCTCCTATTCTAGGGTTGTCCAACACCTCTATTATGCACTCTCCCGACACTACTACGCTACGGGACTCTGAGGACCGGCGTGTTGACCAACTGGCGTGTCACGCCTTTGGGGGAGCGACTCTGCGCCCGGTTTGCGCCTTAGTGCTCTCGATGGCACAGATGAGTTGCCTCCTGATACTGTCAATGCTCTGTCCAGCTGTGATGCGTTTGTGAACTTTATCCTGTCCACTTCGGACGATGCTATCAAGATGTGTGCCAGGTCATCTGCCCTGGTTGTTGCTATACGCCGCACGGTCTGGTTGCGCCAGTGGGCCACAGACAATGCCGCCAAGAAAGCCCTCACGGGCCTTCCATTTAAGGGGCTGCGCTTGTTTGGGGATCGATTAGACCTCTTTGCCAAGGGAGGCAAGTTACCCCAGCGCAGGCGGCAAACTCGGCCCTTTCGTGGCCAAGGCTCTCTATCAATCCCCTACCGTGGGGCCAAATAGGGTAGAGGGGCGTCCTTCGCTGGGGCCTGCGCAGATTCCTGGCACAGGAACGGAGGACGCCGTCCCGGTTCCTCCTGGGGGCCCAAGCCCAAAGCCCCTCCCAAGGCCCCTCAGACATGAGGGGGCGCCCTCACACGTCAGGGTGGGGGGACGTCTACAGCACTTCGAGCACGTCTGGCGGCGCCACGTCTCAGACCGGTGGATTCAGGAGGTAGTGTCCTCCGGCTACAAGATAGAATTTGCTGTACGGCCCCCCACCGGATTCATTGGGTCTCGAATCCTTCAAGACCCTGCCTCAGCTCAGGTCTTGTTGTTGGCCGTACAGGGTCTCATGGATCTAGGGGTCATTTGCAAGGTCCCCCTTGGAGACAGGTGCACGGGGTTCTACTCCAACCTTTTCACAGTACCCAAGAAGGATGAGTCAGTCAGGCCCATTCTGGATTTAAAAATCCTCAACAAATTTGTCAAGAACAGGCACTTTCGCATGGAAACTCTGCGCTCGGCCATTGGCTCACTGTGCCCAGGGCACTTCATGACGTCAGTAGACATCAAGGATGGTTACCTGCACGTCCCGGTGTTTCCAGGACACCAAAGGTTTCTCAGATTTGCAATAAAAGATCCGCATTACCAATTTGTGGCCCTGCCATTCGGCCTAAAGTCGGCTCCCAGGGTGTTCACCAAGGTGCTGGCAGGGGTGATGTCTTTGATAAGGCTACGGGGCATACGCGTGCTGCCCTACCTGGACGATATTCTCATCACCTCTCGGTCTCTGCGGCAGGCAGAGTTGGACACTCGGCTGGTAGTGTCCACCCTGGAGTCCTTCGGCTGGGTGATCAATTACCCCAAGTCCTCCCTGTCCCCCTCCTCGGTGACTCCGTTCCTGGGAATGATTCTGGATACGGTTCAGTCAAGGATATTCCTTCCTCAACAGAAGGTGGAAGCTCTGACAGCGCAGGCGAGGTTCCTGCTTTCGAGCCCACAGTTCTCCATCCGGCAGGGAATGCAGTTGGTGGGCCTGATGGTGGCGAGCTTCGAGGCGGTGCCCTTTGCCCAGTTCCACTTGAGACCTCTGCAGCTTCACCTTCTGTCTGTGTGGGACAAGAACCCAGCGTCCTTGGACGGGGTCTGTGTGCTTCCCCCCTCAGTCAGACAGTCCCTTGCGTGGTGGCTGGACCACAGGAACTTGATAGGGGGCAGGTCCTTTCTGACCCCCTCCTGGGAGACGGTCACAACGGATGCCAGTCTGTCAGGTTGGGGGGGATTCTGGAAGTCCCTGTGCTTCCAGGGGACGTGGGGTCCTCAAGAGGCCCATTTGCCCATCAACATTCTGGAGTTACGGGCAGTCAGGTTGGTACTGGAGCGTTTGACCCAACACCTGAGGGGTCTGTCGGTCCAGGTACGCTCAGACAACAGAACGGCGGTTGCCTACATCAATCATCAGGGAGGGACCCGGAGCAAGGGTGCCCTTCAAGAGGTGTCTCAGATTCTGACATGGGCGGAGGCCAATGTTCAATGCATTTCGGCTGTTTACATTCCGGGGGCGGAGAACCTGCTGGCGGACGCCCTGAGCAGGGGGATGTCCCGTCGGGGAGTAGTCCCTCTGCAACAAGGTATTCCAGTCCCTGTGTCACCGTTGGGGACTACCGGATGTGGATCTGTTTGCTTCCCGTCACAATCACAAGCTCCCGGCCTTCGTCTCACTGTCTCAGGATCCTCTGGCCATAGATGCCCTGTCCATGTCTTGGAGGGAGTTTCGACTCCTGTATGTGTTTCCACCGTTCCCCCTTCTGGGCAGGGCTCTACGCAAGATTGCTCTGGAAGGGGTACCTGTGATTCTAGTGGCCCCCCAGGTGGCCAAGAAGAGTGTGGTTCGCAGACGTGGTTCAAATGGCAGTAGATCAGTACAATCTGCCAAGGGTGCCAAATCTGCTAACTCAAGGGTCCTTACGCCATCCCAATTTACAAACTCTGGCTTTGACGGCCTGGCTGCTGAAACCTCCATCTTGATGGAGAAGGGTTTGTCTGCCTCTGTGGTGGCTACTATGGTGCAGGCCAGGAAGAAGACTTCTTCTGCTATCTTTTATAGAGTATGGCGTTCCTACATTGACTGGTGTGAGTCCAGGTCTCTTCCCTGCCGGGAATTCTCCGTCCCTAGGGTTCTGGAGTTTTTACAGCATGGTCTGGACTTTGGTATCAAACTTAGTACTCTGAAGGGTCAGGTTTCTGCCCTGTCTATCTTCTTTCAGAAGACCTTTGCTCAACATCACCTGATTAAGACCTTCTTTCAGGGGGTCACTCACGTGCGTCCCCCTCGAAAGCCTATGGTCCCTGTCTGGGATTTGAACTTGGTTTTGTCTGCCTTGCAGGGTGCTCCCTTTTGAGCCTATTCAAGATGCTGCTCTGGTTGTTCTCACTCTCAAGGTCGTCTTCTTGGTGGCCATTACTTTGGTGAGGCGTGTGTCTGAACTGGCATACTATGAGTGACACCAGGACAAGGTGGTGGTCCGCTTCAAACCGGATTTTCTGCCTAAAGTTGTTTCGTTTCATTTGAACCAGGATATTGTTCTTCCTTCTCTGTGTCCCAATCCTAGCAACGACAAGGAGCAGGTTCTGCATTCCTTGGACGTAGTCAGGTGCTTGAAGTATTACCTGGTTGTCACTAAGGCCTTCAGGAAAACTGATGCTCTCTTCGTTGTGCCTTCCAGGCCTAGGAAGGGTTTGGCTCCCGCCAAGTCTACCATCAGCAAATGGATTCGTCAGGCTGTGATTCAAGCCTATTCTACTAAGGGGAGGACTCCCCCTTTCGGTCTTACGGCTCATTCCACTCGTGAAATTGGTGCCTCTTGGGCCTTTCAGCAACAGGCCTCTGTTGAACAAGTTTGCAAGGCCGCTACTTGGTCTTCTGTTCACACCTTTTCAAAGTTTTACATGGTTGATGTTCGGGCCTCAGCTGATGCTGCTTTTGGCCGTAAGGTTTTGCAGGCGGTTGTAGTCTGAGCTACGTGCCGTTGCCTTTGTTGTTGGGGATCCCACCCTACTTTATGGACACTGCTATTGGATGTCCCACGTGTAAGTATTATATATGGAGCAGGACGTACTGTATGCTTAGAATAATACAATTCTGTGAAATACTCACCTGTAGAATTGGTATTATACGCATACAGTACGTCCTGCTCCACCCCACCCTGGTTTCACCTTGTCCTGGATCCCCTGTATGGTGATTGTTATCATTGTTATTATTACCAGTTTGGTGGTTGGTTTCTCCCGGCTTCTTTTTCTCACTGCTTTTCAATGCTGGGGATTTGTGGGAGGTCCCTGGGTATATGAAGGGCCGGGAGGAGCCTGTTTTTGCATGTCTGCAGTGAACAGCGCCATCTGGCGGAGGATTACCCACGTGTAAGTATTATATATGGAGCAGGACGTCCTGTATGCGTGTAATACCAATTCTACAGGTGAGTATTTCACAGAATTGTATTTTTGTCTCCAGCCTTTTGTCTACAACAAGAGATATAGGTATGCCTCCTGGGCGGCTGGTTCTACTGCTTTTCAATTAAACTGGATTCGAGGAAGTCAGCCAGAGGGATATAGGCCCGGAAGGAGGAGCCACGCCTTTGTTCTTGCAGTCCATGCCCTTTGGCTGAGATGTTAACCCAATCGTGACTGAATTACTCTGATGTCCTGAAGTAACAATGAAAGAGAAATCAGTTCTACAGGTGAGTACTCACAGAATTATCTTTTTTTTCCCATTGTCGGGACAATCTAAAAGCTCCCCCCTAAAATCCTCAGTATTGTTTCCTCTCCGAGGGGAAACTTCTGGGACATCACGTTGTCCAGTTTGATTTTTTTTAAATTTTTAAACCCCAGGAAGCGCCTAGAGGGGGTATTCGCCGCTCCCTGGCTTTACCCCCACATGTCAGAGTACCTTTGGCCGGGGGTCCGCTGCAGCGCCAAAACACCGGCTTGGACCATTCTGGCTGTGCGGGGGCTTCTGGTGTCAGCTGGTCCCCCAGCAATGCGATCTTGCAGAATCCTGGAGCAGC
Organism: Gastrophryne carolinensis; assembly: GCA_027917425.1. Taxonomy (NCBI): domain Eukaryota; kingdom Metazoa; phylum Chordata; class Amphibia; order Anura; family Microhylidae; genus Gastrophryne; species Gastrophryne carolinensis. The sequence goes on along the minus strand of CM051238.1, from coordinate 178,952,776 downwards.
CAAGGAGGAGAGAGATGGGGTTGTCAGGGGCATGGGTACTTCATGTTGCGTCTGTCGACTTCCGAGTCATAGGCGACTTCCGGCCTACTTCCATGAGGCGCTTCCTCTCTGCAGAGAGGGTACCTAGGAGGCGGCAGCAGTGCACAGCAGAGCAGACTACACGAACACAATATCCCAGGCTGCGGCAGTGTCAGATTTAAAGAGAGAGTGGATGGTCCACAAACAGCCTACATCATGCATCCCAAGGATAAAATAGTGACATGTATCCTTTCTGCTGTCCATGTGGTTATTAAGGCTATTTCCCTAGTTATCCTTGCACCCTTTAGAGTTTTAACTGATTGGGGAATCCTTTCGTCTGCAGCCTCCTCCTAAATCTAAAGAAAAAGAGAAGGTAAAGGACCCTGCTAGGCTCTATTTAGACATTAAGATGTTAGACTTTGTTTAAATTGCCCAAAATTTAGTCAAAATCCAGTCAGGTTCCAGAGTCAAGAGGCTACATACTAGACTCAAAGCTACAGATTTTTCTGCCACTCGAGAAACAAGAGAAGCTCAGCACGGAGATTCAGCGTTTTATCTTGGAAGACTCAAGACTAATCCCAGAGAGTGCAGGAACACTCTGTGGTGGTGGATGGACCCTCAGGTTCTACAGGCAGTCACTGGAGACAGGTAAATACTGTGCCAATTACTACAGATGCCGGCAGGTGGGGATGGGGAGCCTACCCAGATACCCATCATGTCCAGGGGACCTGGTCCAAAGAATTCAGAGCCAGTTCCTTAAACTACAGAGAACTCCAGGCCATCCAGTTCATCCATCCATGATGTTCTTCAAACCTCTGCTAATCGACCTTCAGATTCGGTCAGACAACGTGACCACGGTATCTTATTTAAATCAAGGAGGCACCAGATCGGTGAACCTGCAAAAGCTGGCTTTGTCCTTCCTGTTTCCCCTTCATCTTTGGATCAGGTCTCTCTCTGCGGCACATATAAGGGGTCCTTAAATCAGGTAGCAGACATGCTGAGCAGAACTCCAGTCTGCCAGTCAGAATGGGTTTTAAATCCAGGGATTGTTTTTCTGCTAGTAGTCAAGTGGGCCACTCCAAGCATAGATCTCTTCACCACTACAGCCAACTCAGTGTCAGCTGTTTATCTCCCTATGTTCGAGGGAGAGATCCCTGGGGGTGGATGCCCTAGCCCAACCATGGAAGTTCAATCTAGCCTGTGCCTTCCCTCCACTTCAGCTTCTCCCTCAGCAATTGCTTCAGTTCCAGAATTTCTGCAGGAGGGCTCTGGTATTAGGTTGGCAGTATATACTTTAAAGTCAGTTTTTCTAGGTAAAATGACTTAATATTGAACAGTTTCTTCACTTCGATAGCCCGCAAGAAACCAGTTCAGAGAAATAGATGTCCATCATGGGATTTGGTATTGGTTCTAAGAGGTATTACTAAACCACCATTTGAACCACTTGACAATTCCTCTGATTTAAAAGAGCACCATCGCATTGCATTAAAAAGGATTAAATAGCCACACAATAGCTTCTAACATGTGATAGCATGTGCCATGGGACAGGGAAAGGTACATTTTAACAGGTGAACTGCAAGGGTTCACATAACGGGGCAAGAAAAACCTCGGTATGGTGACAATCTTGGTTCGTCTTCTGCTTGAAACACACCAAGCTGAAAAGAAAAAATGGGAAACTGAAAGATACTGCAGACAGCAGCAGGTAAAACGAAAGACAAACAAACTGGCAAAATAATAAATCTGGAGAGCAACAAAAACAAGATGAAAATAGAAAAATCCAATTGTGGAAAAAAAGGTAAAAGAAAAGAAAAATTACAGAGTCTGGTTTGAACTCTACATTCTCTGGTTGAAATCCAACACTCTGTTAGCTGAGCTATCCAGCCTGCTAAAACCAAGCTAAACTTCAATGTATCAAATCAATGTTCCACAATACAGTCTGTCTCTTTCTCTCCCTGCAGTCTCTCTCCTTCAGACAGCCGCAGAGATAACATGAGAAAAATTGTCAAAATAATGCATCTGGAGAGCAACAAAACAGGATGAAAACAGAGAAATACAATTGTGGAAAAAAGGGGGAAAAAATAGTAGGAAGTAGGATTGGAACCATCACACTTCTGAATGCAAATCAATCACTCTACCAACTGAGCTATATAGCCTGCTTGAATCATGGCATGATTTTGAATGTAATAACTATAGAAAGACTCTAGGAAGCTTGATTCACGAAGACTGAACATCTGTAACCTACAGGAGGTAACATCACGGGGACAGACTCAATTCCGTCCCCCTCCTCTGACAGCACACGGTTTTACTCTCCTATGTGATGGGCAACATCTCATGGATGGATTCAAACTCCGCCCACTTACTCTGCAACTCCCCCTGCTCCTTCCCTCCAGTATTTTGAGCCTCTCACCTCACCATTCAGCGTCTGGGAGTTCTCCCCTGCACTCATTTTGCTTTAGTCCCAGGTGACAGAAGACAACGGAAGAATATACACTTATTTTTCACCCATACAGTTAATCCTCAGTCCAACATTTACGTACATTGCAAGTACCATTTTAATCTATGCTCTCATCAAAAATGTGTGATCGTGCTCCTTTAAAGTGGACCATCACCCTCGGGTGATCGGCCCGGGAATCTATAAGATTCCCGGGCCGATCACCTCCCTCCCCGCGGGACATCCGAGATCGGGATGTCCCGCGGGGTGAAACCCCCCCCCCCAAACCCCCTTACCTTAGTTTCGGCGGCGGCCGGCAGCCGCCGCCTCCCTCGCGCCCCTCTAGGCGTGCGCACCCCCGCGCCGGCCGTCTGTGAATGGCCGGCGCGGGGGCGCGCACGTCAAGAGGGACGCGCGGGAGGCGGCGGCGGCGGAGGAGCCACGGACAAGCGGCTGTCAAATCGCTTGTCCGTCGGCGCGGGGAGAGGTGAGTTTTTAGGGTGATCGGGGGGGTTTCACACAGCGGGGCACCCCGATCGGGGGTGCCCCACCGAAGTGGACCAAGACCCAGGATAGTCAAAATCCTGGGTGTTGGTCCACTTTAACTCATAACCCTAAAGACTTGTCTCCTTCTAGCCCTCACCTCGGCCAGGCGAGTTAGTGACCTTCAGGCACTCTGAGAACCTTACTGTACCATGTTTCCTGATTTCGCTATTTTAAGGCCCAATGCCCTGTATCTTCTTAAAATAGTCTCTCACTTTCATCGCTCCCTTGAGGTAGTCACTCCATCTCCACCTCCAGACCCAGATAACCATGGGGATTCTTTCCAGGATCTAGATGTACGCAGAATGCTAATCAAATACATAGAACTCTGAGAGGTCAGGCATCTCCATGTACGACATTTATAAAGTTGCTAACTGGGCCCACACCTTCCTTAGACCTTATAGATGCAAGCCATCTTCCACCTTGATTATCCTCTCTGTGGCCATCCTGAAGCATGATGGGAGAAACTCCTTGTTAGTCTTACATGTAACGGTATAAGTCCTTCAGGACAGCTCTTACGACTCCCCCTGATAAATTAAGTCCTTGAGTTCAGGTTTTCTCCTTGTTTAATTCTGAGGGTTCGGGGGAAGGGGTTGTTTCCTCTTTAGGGGAGGAGCCTTTCTCTCCATGGCCACCCTGAAGAACTTGTAACTTACCGGTAACGGTATTTCTAACAGGGATTAACAGCTGCATGCATGTGTTGATGTTTGTTTGATCTGTGTGATCAGTAAAAGCTCACTGTGTTAGTGGAACTCTACTGCCGTGTCAATATTCTAAGTGTGCCATACACTCCACTTCGGTCTTCATGACATCTGGGTAATCTCCAGTAGAGGCGAACTTCTGCAGAGATGAATATGCAAAAAAAGAAAGCCCCTCCCGGTCCATATATACCTGGGACCTCCCACCAATTCCCCAGTTCCTTCTCTGCAGGGAAGGCGACAAGACAGAAGATGAAGACTTCTTTACTTACAGGTAAGCCGGGCTCGCGCTCGGCCGTCTATTGTCCCTATTACTGCCAGGACCCTTCCAAATTGTCCCTATATTGAGCCTCCCAGCTTAGGCTGCGGGTCCTGGTGAAGGTAGGAGCACCCTATGGGTGCAGCAGAAGCACTGCTCCACCGTGAGACCTCACTATGGGGTAGGCGGTTATCCAGGTTTCTTGGTGAACCTGGTGTGGGATGCCCCGTCCCTCTTGGCTTATTGCTGGCTTCTGGCAGGGTTTCCCCCCCTCCGGGTCCCTTATTCCCCTCCGGGAGGGGGGTTGCCTGGCATGGCCGTTATTTCGTTTTCCTAGCTAATTTCCCTGTGTGTGTGTTGGGTGTTTTTACTCTGTGTGTGAGTGTGACATACAGGGAGTGCTTTCACTGGCATGACAGGGCTGTGGCAGCCTGGGGGAGCTGCTCCCCCTCAGGCTGCGTTCGGGAAGCCCCACCCCCTTCTTTGGCGTGATTTCTGTTCTCGTTTCTAGGGATCTGCGTTGCAGGGAGAGGGGCGTGGCGTCAGCAAGCGCGCGTTCTGCGCTGGCCCGCCCTCCCCCTGCTCTCCCTCTTCAGGCATGAGGCTTCGTGGGGGCCATCTTCTATCACAATCGGTGTGGTAAGGGCCCGATGGCCACTTCCTTAGCTTGTGTGTGGGGGCTCCTCTCTAGCGGGGACCCCCCCTGGTCACGAGCGTGTGTGTGTGTTTTTTCACAATGTCTGGCTGGGATACAGTTAATGTGTGTGTGTGTGTATGTATATGTGTGTGTGTGTATATATATATATATATATATATATATATATATATAGTGACTGCAAGATCAAATGCTGTGGTCTTATATACTGTAAGGTTATTGCCATCTTTGCTCAGCACTGCACTTATGTTGCCTGTTTTGTGTGTTACAGATTGCCCTGTATATGTGCATATTAAGGGGTCCTGGGGTCCCTAGTGTAAAATTGTCCACCTACAATCCTCCCACCGGGATTTTTAAGGGGCATTCCGGGTTGCTTATGCATAAATTCCCTGCGGTCTTGCAACTGACCACAAAAATTCACCATATGGAGGCTCCGCAGGATACTGGGCTCGGGATCCCTCTGGGACAATCCGGGCCGTGTGTGGGGTATCCCTTACGGGGGAGAATGTGCTGATCTGTATACCATGCGCACAAAAGGCCATAATGCGGCAGTCTGGTACTCGGCCTTCTGGGTCGGCTCCTCCCGCTTCATCGCCTTCCCCTCCCCACCTTATCCATACCCCAAGTGACTTTGGTACCAGTGGGGAGTCGCTTTCTGATGTTTGGGCTAGGTTGGCCAGCATCGAGAAATTTATTGCTAGCACTGTGGGCAAGAAGCCCAGGCTAAAAAGAGACATTTGTCGTCGGCCCAGCCCGTGTGGGATGTTGACGGCGATTCCACTGATTTGTCCGATTATTCCCCGTTAGAGGAAGGGGAATTGTATCAGGAAACAGAGGCTGACTATGTTCAGTCTGGGAATGCCAATGTCGAGCAGGCGCTGGGGATGCCATAGATACGGCCACTGTTTTGTCACATTTATTGGAGGTGTTGGCTATTGAACCGCCTGAGGTGCCCCCTCTCAAGAAGGGGGAATTTTTTGGGGCCTGCAAGCCCCATCTGGGATTCCCTACCCAGGGTCATTTTGATGCGCTGATCCTTAGAGAATGGGAGAGGCCCAGTCGGCTTCCTGGTGTGCCTCAGGGATGGGATAAGAAATATCCTTTTCCGGTGGAGGCGGTTAAGCGCTGGTCGTCTCCTCCCAAGGTCGACGCGCCAGTTTTAGGTTTGACCAACTCTTCTGTGCTGAACACCCCTGACGCCACTTCTCTTAAGGATGGCGAGGATAAGCGCCTTGATCAGATGGCGTGCCACGCATTTGCCAACGTGGGCTCGGCCCTGCAGTCTGTTAGTGCATCTGCCCTGGTGTCGCTTGCTACTAGGTCTCTTATCAGGGACTGGCTGAATAACGCTCAGTTTGATCCAGCTGGCGCTGAGTTCGCTATCCTTAAGAAATGCGAATTGTTCATGGATTTTGTCATGGCTGCGATGGAAGATTCTATTGTCGCGTGTAGTAGGACTTCAGCCTTACTGGTGGCTATGGGCAGATTGGTCTGGCTCCACCAGTGGACAGCGGACGTTGGGGCCAAGAAGTCGCTCACAGCTCTTCCCTTCTTGGGTTCGCGGCTGTTTGGAGATAAATTGGATGCTGTTGCTAAAGGAGGTAAGTTTCCTCAGCGGCGGCCCTTTTGGGGGGCGGGCTCGTTCACTCCTTCCTTTCGAGGGGCCCGAGCAGTCAGGGGTTTGGCCTTCTCGTGTGTCAGGGGCTCATCCTGGAACAGAGGCAGAGGTCGGGCTTGTACCGTGCCTGCCTGGGGTTCCAAGCCGGCCGTTAAACCGGCTCTGCAATGAAGGGGCGCCCTCACCCGCAAGGGTGGGGGGAAGGCTGCGGCTCTTCTTCCAGGTCTGGGCCCGGGAGGTCACAGACAATTGAATCTTGGAAATGGTCTCCGGGTACAAACTGGAGTTCGAGTACTGGCCGCCCCCAAGATTCTTAAGGTCTCGGGTGCCCTCAGGCTACAGGGGGACTCCTGTTAGCAGTAAGAAACCTTTTGGACATGGGGGTTATATGCCCGGTGCCTCTGTCGGAGAGAGGCAGGGGTTACTACTCCAACCTTTTCACGGTTCCCAAAAAGGAGGGTTCGGTGAGAACCATTTTAGATCTCAAGGTTCTCAACAGCCAAAAAGTTCCGCATGGAGACTCTGCGCTCGGCTATCAATTCCCTTCGCCAAGGGAATTTATGACATCCATAGACATCAAGGGTGCATATCTGCATGTTCCGATTTTTCAGGCACATCAGAGATTCCTCCGGTTTGCGGTGGAGGATCAACATTATCAGTTTGTAGCCCTTCCCTTCGGTCTGACCTCGGCACCGAGGGTCTTCACCAAGGTCTTGGCGGGCATAATGGCTCTGCTCAGATTTCAAGGCATTCGCATTGTGCCTTATCTGGACGATCTGTTGATATCGGCTTCTTCCCTCCATCAGGCGGAGCTGGACACCAACCAGGTGGTGTCGACCCTGGAGAGGTTCGGTTGGGTGATCAACCGCACCAAGTTTTCTCTCTCCCCGTCTCGAGTGATTTCATTTCTGGGCATACCATTCGGGCCGGAGTGTTTCTGCCCCAGACCAAGGTGCAGGGGATTCAGGGCCTGATCCGTCTTCTTCTGGCCAGTCCTTGTCCCTCTATCCGACAGGAGATGAAACTGGTGGGTTTGATGGTATCCTCCTTCAAGGCGGTGCCATTTGCACAGTTTCACATGAGATCTCTTCAACTTCACCTATTGACGTATTGGGACAGGTGCCCACAGTCATTGGATCAATCTTTCAGGATGTCTCCCAGGGTTCGGCAGTCCTTTCGGTGGTGGCTGGACTCGAGCAATCTGGTGAAGGGCAAATCCTTTCTGGTCCCTTGTTGGGAGACGGTTACCACGGATGCCAGCCTGTCGGGCTGGGGAGGTTATTGGAAGAGTCATCAGTTCAGCGGGGTGTGGGGTCCCCAGGAGGCTCACACCCTCATCAATGTCTTGGAGCTCAGAGCCATTCGACTGGTTCTGGCTCGGCTGACCCCACATTTACAGGGTCTTCAGGTTCGATCGGACAATCGAACGGCAGTAGCTTACATAAATCACCAAGGAGGGACTCGCAGCAGGAGTGCCCTCAGGGAAGTCTCTCTGATCCTGCACTGGGCGGAGAGCAATGTTCCTTGCCTTTCGGCAGTCTACATTCCGGGAGTGGAGAACACGGAGGCAGATTCCCTGAGCAGGGGATCCTCTCGCCATGGAGAGTGGTCTCTCAACCCCGAGGTTTTTCTGGATCTTTGCCGCAAGTGGGGGACTCCGGAGGTGGATCTCTTTGCCTCGAGGCACAATCACAAACTTCTTGCCTTTGTGTTTCTTTCTCAGGATCCTCAGTCTCTGGCAGTGGATGCCTTGTCACTGGCTTGGAAGGAGTTGGGTTTTCTGTACCTGTTTCCACCCATCTCCATGCTGGGCAAGGTAGTTCGCAAACTGGTTCTAGAAGGGGCACCAGCGATTCTGGTGGCTCCAAGGTGGCCAAGAAGGGTTTGGTACGCAGACGTCGTAAGGATGGCCGTAGACCAGTATCGGCTTCCCTTGTTGCCGGACCTGCTATCTCAGGGTCATCTATTTAACCCAATTTACAAACGCTGGCTTTGACGGCTTCGCTGCTGAAACCTTCATCTTGAAAGAGTGTTTGTCTGAGGCTGTTGTTCAGACCCTGATTAGGGCTAGGAAGCGGTCCTCTTCTGGCATTTACTATAGGACTTGGAGGTCCTATATTGATTGGTGTGAGGCTAGGGCCTTGCCTTGCAGGGTTTTTTCTATACCCAGGATTTTGGAGTTTCTTCAGCATAATCTTGGGTTCCAGCTTAGTACTTTGAAAGGACAGGTTTCTGCTCTGTCTGTTTTCTTCCATCGGTCTTTTGCTTTACACCCGCTGGTTAAGACCTTTTTCCAAGGGGTCGCACATGTGCGGCCCCCTCGGAAGGCTGTAGTTCCTGTTTGGGATTTGAATTTGGTTCTTTCGGCTCTGCAGGGTCCTCCTTTTTAGCCGCTACAGGATATTGCTCTTTCGGTTCTTACTCAGAAGGTTGCTTTCTTGGTGGCTATTACTTTGGTTCGGCGGGTCTCTGAGTTGGCGGCCCTTTCGATTCAGGCCCCTTACTTTGAGAGACACCAGGATAAGGTGGTTTTTCCTTTTAAGCCGGATTTCCTTCCTAAGGTGGTGTCTGCTTTCCACCTCAATCAGGATATTGTTCTCCCTTCCTTGTGTCCTAAGCCTAACAATGACAAGGAGAGGGTTCTGCACAATTTGATGTTGTTCGCTGTGTGAAGTACTTTTTGGTGACTATTTCTTCCTTCCGCAAGACGGATGCTTTTTTCGTGGTGCCCTGCGGGCCCAGGAAAGGGTTGGCTCCTGCTAAGTCTACGATTAGCAATTTGATTCGTCAGGCTATCGTTGGGGCCTATTCTGCTAAGGAGAAGTCTCCCCCTTTTAGGGTCACTGCGCACTCTACTCGTGCTGTTGGTGCATCCTGGGCTTTTCAGCACCAGGCTTCTGTTGAACAAGTTTGTAAGGCTGCTACTTGGTCTTCCATTCATACTTTTTCAAAGTTTTACAAGGTTGATGTGCGGGCTTCAGCGGATGCTGTTTTTGGCCGCAAGGTTCTGCAAGCTGCAGTGGTTTGAGTTGGTACATTCTTTACTGTTTCTGGTTCCCACCCATGACGGACACTGCTATTGGATGTCCCAGATGTCATGAAGACCGAAGTGGAGTGTATGGCACACTTAGAATAATACCGTTTTGTGAGTACTCACCTTTAAAACGGGTATTATGAGTGTGCCATACACTCCACTTCACCCCACCCCTTTTTTCAGGTATTCTGGGACTTTTATATGGTGAACCATTGGTTTTGATTTTTAAGGTTATTTTTGGTTCTTCCTGGTCCCTTTTACTGCTTTTATACACTGGGAAATTGGTGGGAGGTCCCAGGTATATATGGACCGGGAGGGGCTTTCTTTTTTTGCATATTCATCTCTGCAGAAGTTCGCCCTCTACTGGAGATTACCCAGATGTCATGAAGACCAATGTGGAGTGTATGGCACACTCATAATACCCGTTTTTAAAGGTGAGTACTCACAAAACGGTATTATTCTAAGTATGTCACACACCCCGCTTCAGAATAGTCATTACACTTGGGTTATAACGACCTGTAGAGGGCGATCTTGCAGAGATGTCATGAAAAAAAGGGAGCCCCTCCCGGTCCATAAATACCTGGGACCTCCCACTCATTCCCCAGTCTTTTTTCTCTGCAGACGGCGAGCAAGTCAGAAGATGGATGTCTCCTCCTTGCAGGTAGCCCGGCCCCCCTTTTTTGGTCTATTTCTGCCTGGACCTACTGTTATCCCCTTCTTTTTTAATAAAGAGCCTCCCAGCCTAGGGGGCCTTCCAGCATCAGGCCTCTGTTGAGCAAGTTTGTAAGGCTGCTACTTGGTCTTCCGTTGACACTTTTTCCAAGTTTTACAAGGTTGATGTGCGGGCCTCAGCGGATGCAGTCTTTGGCCGCAAAGTTCTGCAAGCTGCAGTGGTTTGTTTGTGCATTATTGACTTGTTTTGGATCCCCGCCCTTTATGGACGCTGCTATTGGATGTCCCAAGTGTAATGACTATTCTGAAGCAGGGTGTGTGACATACTTAGAATAATACCATTTTGTTATTACTCACCTGTAAAATGGGTATTATAAGTATGTCACACACCCCGCTTCACCCCGCCCTTTGGTGTTCTGGATCCTTTATATGGTGAACCTTTTTTACTGTTACTGGTTATTTTGGCTCTTCCTGGTCCCTTTACTGCTATCTTAATACTGGGTAATGAGTGGGAGGTCCCAGGTATTTATGGACCGGGAGGGGTCCCTTTTTTCATAACATCTCTGCAAGATCGCCCTCTACAGGTCGGTATAACCCAAGTGTAATCACTATTCTGAAGCCGGGTGTGTGACATACTTATAATACCCATTTTACAGGTGAGTAATCACAAAATGGTTTTTTTCAGTGGTATAGCAATGTATAGAATTTGGGCATGCTACTAAAAATGCAATGAGGCTACTAACAGACTCCTTTGTGCCCAAATGTTATTATGGCTCTGTGCTCCTTACAGGCCTCCTTTTCCTTACATTTTTTTTATGGTTTGTTTGACCTAGGGACCTACCAGTCAATCTAAGCCTAGGGTTGCCCTGCAATTCAAGCAAGCCCCAGCTGACAGTAGTCCCTTTTCCATATGATAAGTAATGTAACAGGGTGTGACAGTCATTGTCTTAGTGTTTTCCTTCTGTTTGAGGCAGCCTGGGGGGGGGGGGGTTATGTGGACACTGCTTAAAGGATCTGGACCTGAAGCCATGTGGGCGATAAAGGGTGATATGGCCTTTAGAATGTTGTGTGATGTTTCTCCAATTTGACTTGTGCTCTTCTTTGCCTGCAGATAAATGGTCTCCAGCCCTGCAAATCCGTACAGTGCTTCTATCAATCCAAGCTTTGTTAAGTGCACCCAATCCAGACGATCCATTAGCAAATGATGTAGCCGAGCAGTGGAAGACAAATGAAGCCCAAGCTATAGAGACAGGTTAGTAAGCCACAGTTGTTAAAGTGGACCAATTGCCCCCTGCGGCCAGCCCTGGAGTCTAAAAGCTGCTAGCCTGTGAATCTGCAGGTGCTCCACTGCCATTACCACAGAGCCCGGCTAGTAAAAGCAAACTTCAGTGCCAGCTGGGCATGTAGTTCCTCAACAGACTCTGTAAATGTATTATATATATAATATATATAAATGTATTTTATTTATATATATATATATATATATATATATATATATATATATATATATATATATATATATATATATATATATATATATATAAACAAATGGGATGTCATGTGACATTTGCATGTATTACTGTTACTTAATAACCTGTATGTTAGATCATGTTTAGTAATATTGTCTTTTTTGTTTTTTCCTTGCAGCCAGAGCGTGGACTAGGCTATATGCCACAAACAACGTTTAAACTCCTCCTGATTTCCCAAGTGTGCATCACTTCTTCTGTTCTGCCAAGACTTCTTCCTTATATTTTTCTTTGCGTTCAATGGACACAGTCTTAAAAATAAAACATACAGAATACAAAGCCCAGACATGGTCAGTTTTGGTGATTAAGTGCACAATAGCAGATACCCTGTCCTAATTCACAGTTATACCGCATGAGCAAGAGGCTGTAGTTTACCATCAGCATGTTTCATAGCGTTCAGGACCTCTGTAACTCGCCCGCCCCCCCCCCCCCCCCCCCCCCAAACATGGTTTCATTGTGAGCACTGTGAATGAAAGCACTCTAGGTTTGTTGCAGTATCTTATGTCCTTCCATTTTAACAGATGGGTACCTCCTTTTTTATAACCTTATTATTGTTTGAAAGCAGCTAACCTGTCTGTCTTTAGTGTACCGGCCCCATTGCTTGCTATTGTAGACAAAATAGAAGGACAAGCTTGACTGAGGACGCAGTGGATGTAATTGTGAATCCAATATGACCCCCCCACCCCCTTAATGAAATCGTCACTAACCTCCCTTCTTTTGAGTGTTAAACCATCCAAAGCTTGTGACCATTTTGTATGACTTGTCTTGGAAACCTGTAAATCTTATGTTTTAGTAAAATATTTTTTTGTTGTTCTACATTTGCCTTTGTACAGTTTTTCCTTTGTAAAACGTGAATGCCACCTAGAAAAAGGTAATCTATGAAGAACACTTTGTACACTATTCTAAGTATACAGCACGTCCTGCTCCAGAGATAATTCCTTACGTTTGGGTTATACATCCACAAGATGGCGCTGGACTGCAGACAGCAAAAAAGTGGCTTTTCCCGGCCCCTTCTATTCCAGGGACCTCCCACAAAATCCCCAGTTCTTCTCTGCAGTCGGCGCTGCAAAGGCAAGAAGATGGCTCTCTCTACTCGCAGGTGACCGGGGCTATTAGCCTGCGGCCCTGTAGGACTATTCCCACCCGTTCCTCCTTTTTCTGCCTCCCAGCTTTGGCTGCACTGGTCGGGTGACGGTAGGCAGCACCGCTGCCAGGTGCCTCGAGGTATCTGCGGGTGCCATTCTGCTCTCCTCGTGCTGCGTGGCTGGCGTCTACCTACCACGGTCCGTAAGTGCCCCTGCGGGCTGGCTTATTTTTTATATATATTATGCTTGCATACCGCTTACGAGTCCTTTCTGTTTGTCTTGCAGGCGGGTCAAACTTAATTGTGGTTTCTCCCGGCCTATCCCCTCTATTTAGTTGGCTATTAGTGGCCTATTCTTCCTTAACTCCCACTTCCCTAGCGGGCTATTGAGGCATCCCGGGTGGCCTTATAGCGTAAATCCCTATTGGCCGGTGGGCCGCGATAATCTCCATATGGAGGCTTCTCAGGATAATGTGCTTGGGGTTCCTTCAGGACAAGCCCGGCTGTGTGTGGAGTGTGGGGTGTCCCCTACAAGTGATGACAATGTGCAGGTTTGTGTACCCCGTGCCCAGCAGGCGCTTGCGCTGCAATCTGGGTTACCTGTGGCTGGGCATGCGCCCCGTATGGCTTCGCCTACTCCCCCACGCTTACATCTGACTCCCAGTGAGGTGCATACCAGTGGGGAGTCTCAGCCTGATTTGTCTACCAGGGTGGCTAGCATTGAAAAGCTGATTGCTGGCTCTACGGCGCGTAAGGCCTCGGCTAAGAGGCGGCGGCTGGCGTTAACCTCTTTCCTATGGAGGCTGAGGAATTTTTTGACCTGGCTGGCTATACCCCCCTGGAAGAGGGGGAATTGTTTTCCAATTCAGAATCATCTGAGCAGCCTAAGGGTTATGCTGATTCTGGCTCTGACCCATGGGCTCCAGATGATACTGAAAGGCTTTTGGCTCACATTTTTGAAGTACTTTCTATCTCTCTTCCTGCCGCGGCTCCTCAGCAGCAGGGGGAGTTGTTTCACACTGCTAAGCCATGTTTGGAGTTTCCTGAGCAAACTCACTTTTAATTATCTTGTGCTCAAAGAGTGGGAGCGACCGAGCAGGCTCCCTAGGGTGCCTAAGAGTTGGGATAAGAGGTATCCCTTTCCTGCTGAAGTGGTTAAGCGTTGGTCGTCCCCTCCTGAAGTGCATGCACTAATTCTGGGGTTGTCCAACACTTCTGTCATGCATTCCCCTGACTCTACTACGCTGAGGGATGGTGAGAACCGGCACATTGATCAGCTGGCTTCCCATGCCTTTGCCTGTGTGGGGTCCGCGCTGCGTCCGGTTTGTGCCTCTGCCATTACAGCTGTGGCTTTTAGGTTGCTGCTCAAGAGTATTTTAGATGGGGCTCCTGATGATGCTGCTAGTGAAGGGTATAGAGCCCTTCTGCGTTGAGGAATTTGTTGCATATGTCCTCTATGCCTTGGATGATACCATTAGAATGTGTGGCAGGGCTTCTGCCTTGGCGGTGGCTATACGCCACTCGGTTTGGCTGCGCCAGTGGGCAGCTGACCACGCTGCCAAGAAGGCTCTCACTGGGTTCCCCTTTAAAGGACTGCGTCTATTTGGGGATCGCCTGGACCTGTTTGCTAAGGGAGGCAGGTTACCCCAGCGCAAGAAACAGTCTCGGCCCTTTCGGGGTTCTGGCTCCTTTCTTCCCTCCTACTGTGGGTCCAGAATGGGAAGGGGAGCGTAATTTGCAGGGGCCTGGGGAGATTTCTGTGGCAGGGGCAGAGTGCGTGGCCGCCCTGGCCCCTCCTGGGGCTCCAAGTCTAAGTCTTCCCCCAAGCCCCCACAGGCATGAAGGGGTGCCCTCACCCATCCGGGTGGGGGGACGGCTTCGGCTCTTTGCTCACGTCTGGAGGCGTCATGTCTCAGACCGGTGGATTCAGGAGGTAGTGTCCTCCGGTTGCAAGATACAGTTGGCAGCTTTGCCGCCCCCAAGATTCATCAGATCCCGGATGCCTCAAGACCCCCTGTCAGCTCAGGGCCTGTTGCTTGCTGTGCAGAATCTACTGGAGCTGGGGGTCATCTGCCAAGTGCCCTTAAGGGAAAGGGGCAAGGGCTATTATTCCAACCTTTTCACCGTTCCCAAAAGAGATGGGTCTGTTAGAGCTTCTCAACAAGTTTGTCAGATCCAGGCGTTTTCGCATGGAGACTCTGCGCTCAGCTGTAAGTTCACTACGCCCAGGGGACTTCATGACCTCCTTTCCAGGTCATCAGAGATTCCTCAGGTTCGCTCTGGAGGATCAGCATTACCAGTTCGTGGCATTGCCCTTCGGTCTCACTTCGGCTCCCAGGGTATTCACCAAGGTGCTGGCAGGCATTATGGCTCTGCTGAGAGCTCAGGGCATTCGCATTCTTCCCTATTTGGACGACATTCTTATCACTTCTCCGTCCTTCCAACAGGCAGAGCTGGATACTCAGTGGTGGTGGCCACACTGGAGTCATTCAGCTGGGTGATAAACCATTCCAAATCTTCCCTGTCTCCCTCTTTGGTGAAGCCATTTCTGGCCATGAATCTGGATACAGCTTGGGCCAGGATCTTTCTTCCTCAGCAGAAGGTGGACAGTCTGCAAGCGCAAGCCCAGCTCCTTCTGTCCTGCCCTCATCTTTCCATCAGGCAGGGAATGCAGCTGGTGGGCCTGATGGTGTCCTGCTTCGAGGCGTTTCTTTATGCTCAGTTTCACATGAGGCCTCTTCAACTCCACCTTTTGTCTGTATGGGACAGGGACCCTGTGTCCCTGGATCAGGTTTTGGTTCTGTTCCCCCTAGCCAGGCGTTCCCTCTCATGGTGGCTGGACTCAAGGAACCTGTTGGCGGCCAGATCCTTTCTGGCTCCTTGCTGGGAGACAGTCACCACGGATGCCAGTCTGACAGGTTGGGGGGGCTTCTGGAGATCCCTAACATTCCAGGGGCAGTGGGGCCCTCAGGAGGCCCACGCTCCTATCAACATTCTGGAACTAAGGGCAATCAGGTTTGTTCTAGCCCGCTTGACCCTGCACCTTCGGAGTCGGGCTGTTCAGGTACGCTCGGACAACCAGACGGTGGTTGCCCACATCAATTAGGGAGGGACCCGGAGCAAGGGGGCCCTCAAGGAAGTGTCTCTGATCCTGTCCTGGGCAGAGGACAATGTTGTCTGCATCTCAGCTGTGTACATTCCGGGGGTGGAGAATCTGGAGGCAGATTCTCTGAGCAGGGGGACTTCTCGCCTGGGGGAATGGTCCCTCAGCAACAGGGTGTTTCGCTCTCTGTGCCACCGTTGGGGTCAGCCAGATGTGGATCTGTTTGCTCTCTTCACATTCACAAGCTTCCAGTCTTTGTGTCTCTGTCCTGGGACCCTCTGGCCTTGGCCATGGATGGTCTGACAATTCCTTGGCAGGGTTTTCAGCTACTGTATGTCTTTCCCCCGTTTCCCCTGTTGGGCAGGGTTCTGTGAAAGATGGCTCGGGAAGGGGTGCCAGCAATCCTGGTGGCCCCCCGTTGGCCAAGAAGAGTGTGTTTCGCAGACATCGTGCAGCTGGCGGTAGATCAGTACGCCCTGCCCAAGGATCCAGACCTGCTCACTTTTACAAACGCTGGCTTTAACGCCTGGCTGCTGAAACCTCCGTCTTAATGGAAAAGGGGCTGCCTGCCTCTGTTGTTAACACCATGATCAGGGCTAGGAAAAGGTCCTCTTCTTCCATCTACTATAGAGTTTGTCGTACCTACATTGACTGGTGTGAGGCTAAATCTCTTCCCTGTCGTGTGTTTTCTATTCCTAGAATTCTGGAATTTCTCCAACATGGTTTGGATTTGGGGCTTCAACGCAGCACTCTGAAAGGTCATGTGTCTGCCTTGGCTGTTTTCTTTCAGAGATCTTTTGCTCAGCATCATTTGGTCAAGACTTTTTTCCAGGGGGTTACTCATGTGTGTCCCCCACGTAAGCCTATGTTACCAGTCTGGGACTTGAACTTGGTCCTATCTGCCTTGCAGGGGTCTCCTTTTGAGCCTGTGCATGAGGTTGCTTTGTCCATTCTTACGCTTAAGGTAGTCTTTTTGGTCTCTATCACTTCTGTTAGGCGTGTTTCTGAGTTGGCGGTGCTTTCCATCAAGCCCCCTTACTTTGAAAGACACCGGGACAAGGTAGTGTTTTGCTTTAAACCAGATTTTCTGCCTAAAGTTGTCTGCTTTTCATCTCAATCAGGACATTGTTCTGCCTTCTCTGTGCCCTAATCCTAGTAACCCTAAGGAGAGGGCTCTACATTTCTTGGATGTGGTCAGGAACCTGAAGTTCTATTTGGTGGCTACTGAGCCCTTCAGGAAGACTGATGCTCTTTTTGTGGTCCGTTCTGGTCCTAAGAAGGGTCTGGCTCCAGCTAAGTCTACCATCAGCAAGTGGATTTGTCAGGCTGTGATTCAGGCCTATTCTGCTAAAGGGAAGAATCCTCCCTTCCGCCTTACTGCTCATTCCACTCGTGCTATTTGTGCCTCTTGGGCTCTTCAGCACCAGGCTTCTGTTGAACAAGTTTGCAAGGCCGCTACTTGGTCTTCTGTTCATACCTTTTCTAAGTTTTACAAGGTTGAAATTGGGGCCTCAGCTGATGCTGCTTTTGGCCGCAAAGTTCTGCAGGCGGCAGTGGTTTAATCTGCACGTTGTTGCTTTTGGGGATCCCACCCTACCTTATGGACAATGCTATTGGATGTCCCAAAAGTAAGGAATTATCTCTGGAGCAGGACGTGCTGTATACTTAGAATAATACAATTCTGTGATTACTCACCTGTAGAATTGGTATTATACGTATACAGCACGTCCTGCTCCACCCCGCCCTTGTTATCATTATTCTTAGTGCCTCTGTATGGTGGTTGTTATCATGGTTAAAATTGTTGATTATGGGTGTTATTCTCTTGGCCTCTTGCTAACTGCTTGTCAATACTGGGGATTTTGTGGGAGGTCCCTGGAATATAAGTGGCCGGGAGGAGCCACTTTTTTGCTGTCTCTGCAGTCCAGCGCCATCTTGTGGATGTATAACCCAAACGTAAGGAACTATCTCTGGAGCAGGACGTGCTGTATACGTATAATACCAATTCTACAGGTGAGTAATCACAGAATTGTATTTTTGCGGAGCTGAGGGTATTATAGTGACCCTACTCGTTTTCTGTAAAGCCTGTACTTATGGCAAAGAGGAAACCCTCTTTGTTAACCTGCTAGTCAGAGGAATAGGCCTGGATGCATAATATGGGTGCCAGCCAACAATCCTTTATGAGGCAACATTAAAGTGGGCCAAGTTTAAAGACTCTAAGTCCCAAATTTGGAAAACTAGTCCTATGACACTGCATTGCCATTGCGTTCATGCTGTGTGGACTTTCCCTGCCTGGCAGGCCTGAATATTTTCTGCCAGATGTGGGTGCCACTTAATAGCAGAGTGTGTTGCTGAACTGGTATTTGTTCACAGGACTATTAGGGTTAAACTGCAGGGCATCGTGGTTTGGAAGCAATTATGGTTTTCGTGGCTCCACGTTTCCAGCATGGGGTTTTTTTGTATGGTTTGGTGTTAACAGATCCCTACCAAAGTTCCCATCTCAGGCCAAGTGAGTTTCTCTGTCCAATAGAGAATAGGCACTATGATTTGGTGGCTATCCAGCTCCTTGTATTACTCTTGCAATACCATGGTGGCAATGAATAGTTCATGTTCTGCAGGAAATTCCCCCTAGTTCTGCTGAGGAGTCACTAAAGCTCTACAGTAAATTATGGAATAGCATATTTGCTATTGCTTATCTTTTTAATACCGTGATGTATTCCATAATGAACAAAATGCCACCTTAAGGGAAAAAGAACAGGCTATGCGATGCGATCAATCACATTGCAAGAGTTCTAAAGGCAGAACAATGTATTTCTGTAAAATGTTGTGTGCTATACATTGTAATGAATGTGGTCTGAGCAATAATAATTGCTCCTACTGGTTTCCAATAACATGATTTTGTGACTAGGACAATAGGCTTCACTTTATAGCCGTGCTGCTGTCTTGTTGTGTTACTAGAATTTCACATTTTGTCAATAAGTGGATGTGTCAAAATGGTTTATTTTCAATATTTATTAGTTTTAAGAAGATAGTAACGAATACAAAATCTACTGATAGTCATTGCCCAGACAGGCTATTTAATGCTTCCATTGCATTGCCCACAAGTTTCTAATGTATGGCCCACTTTTTCCACGTTTTTTCCAAAGCCTTGGTTCCCCGGAGATCCACTGTATGTCACAAACAAGCAAAGTGCTTATGAAAGCATATGGCCTATTCGTAAGATACAACTCGTATGTACAGCTGGAGTTCGTGCTGGGAGGGAGAGTGGGAGGTGACCCTGAGCTATAGAATGTAAAGGGGGAGAGGAGGAGAGCCAAAACTCGGGTAGTGAGGAAAAAGCAAAAACTAAAGCAAAAGCCAGTAGATGGCAAGATTTCTGTGCATCGTTATTTTTTTAACTCTTGTGTTGACTTGAAGTGTTTCCAGCAGGCTTCACATTATTTTCAAAATGGCTAACATCCTATTACTCTGTACATTACCATATTATATATTGCAGGAGTAAAGCATAACTGTAGTCCAAACAATAAGACAAGAAGATCTTTATCTTTAAATATTATTTATACATGGATACAAATGTGAGAGTATAAAGAAACTGAACAGAATTAAGTGAAACAATAGAGAAAAGTGGTTTGGAGAACAGAAAAATAGGGAGTGGGGAAACAGGGAAATGGATGTTTCAGATTAAAAAAAACTTTTTAAAAGGAAAAATTATTTTGGAGTTCACCAAGAGCTTGGATCAAAATAATTTTACAGCCATGTTGACCAATTTGGAAATTTCCATGTCAATATTTTGCTGCAAACAGTTATACATGCAGGTTAATGTTTGATGTCTAAAGGTTCATTAGGCTAAGGCAGTCATTTAGAAGTACAGGAAGGAGACTTCATTATTGTTGTTGTGATCAGTCTATAATCACTTGTTCCTGGGGCAACTTAACCGTGGACAGAAACTGTATAACGCTGGGAAAAGACCTCAAAAATGTGGACACTCCTGCAGGTGTATATTGTATGCATGTTCTGTGGCTCATCATTTGATATTCTACCTTAAGTATTTAGCTATTACATTTGTAGGTGAAAACTATCCCCATGATGTTTGTAGGTTTAAGTCAAGTACACTACTTTACTATTCTGTTTGGATTCAGACCGATCTGTCCTTGTCCACTTGCATGGGGAGTGTGTGTCTATATGGAGGGAGGCACTCTTGAGTGCTTTACTGGTCCTCCTCAAATGTTTTAGCTTTGGATAGAGTGACCAAACAGTAATTTTATCAGAATTGTCAGCTTAGTTGTGTTACAGGCATAGAAACACGCACTGGGGGTCATGCTAATTATTTGATGACGTGAGAGTAGCTCTGAACATTCAATTAACTTTTTGACGGAATGTGAGGCAAATATACCCAGTGGGCTCCACTGTAAATACGCATATTAGACAATAATTCTTCCTATTCCATCCTATGCTAATAAAGGGGGCAGACCAGAAGATCCCAGATTAACTAAAATGATTGTTGGCGAGAAGGGCTGAGTAAAATCTTGTGTGGCCTATTGCTGCCCTTCTGTTCTTCTACAGCAGCACGCCAAAAGCTAGTTATACATTTAGATCTTGGCAAGTGGCAAAACCCAGGCTGTGGTCCTCTTGGATATTTGCTGGCTGTGCCTGTCCAGAATTGTGTTGATGGTGGAAAGTGTTACAACCTGGAACTTGTTGCCTGATACCAGAAAAGAAAAAATAGCTTGGATAGCATGTTTGCATAAACCCCAACTTCAGCCAATTGTTTTTTGGTTTTGTGGTTTAAAGGGGTTAGGGACACAATAACCCGTAAATGTCTCCACCACAAATCATCAGATTATGGAATCTGTGGCCCAGTTTAGTAACCACTTTGAATTCTGACTCTAGCAAGGGGGCATATTGAAATTGCCCTTTATGAGCCATCCTGCTTTAGTACATGCCATTGCAGTCACCAGTTCTGTCTAATTTTTGTAACCTACTGTTGAAGGTTTAGCAAAATTAACCAAGCCTCATTGTACATATGGAATGATGTAATATTGTCTAGTATGGATGTTTCCTAGTATATTTAAAAGTTGTAGTGCTTTTCTTTAGTTTGGGATGACCAGGGAAATAGTTGGAGCCAAGACGGCAAGCTTACTGCATTTGGTGGCTCAACAGGTAAACAATGGCTGAGGTTGGAATGTAAAATGTGTCTTAACTCCTCGTATAGAAGCTCCTCGTGGAACACGCATCACACACTATACATCGTACTAGCTGGGGTTCAAGGGGAATTATTCATCCATTGTAACTACTGAAGCAGCCCTGGATCTACTAGAAAGATCTAATTAAGAGAAGCAAGTCTTTGAAAGAGAATCCTGGTGTTTCAGTGGATATTTACTGTTAAAAAAAAAAAAAAAGTATAACCTGTGCAAAATACCTGCTAAAGGTATGGAGTTTATAAATAAAGGGTCTACGTCAAACCACTTGTAACCATCTGTAAATAATTCCCATTTGTATTCCACTGTTTTTGGACTGGATATTTCTGCATGCAGATTGATCTGCCATGCAGTCCTCCATATTGTTTCATGCTTTGTCCATTACAGGAAACTAAGCTAAGAAAACAGGACTATAAACTTTTTTTTTGGGGACCTGATGTAACTGTTTCTTGGGCCATTCTGAATATGTAGGTCTAATCTACTAGCATGTGTCTTTGTAAGATAACAAATAAAAGGAAGAACAAGGTTTGAGTGGTTTTTTTTTTTTTTTTTTCAATCATGCCATTAGTCTTGTGTATGTGTTCTCGAGATACAAAATCTAACCCTGTCATAGAAGACCAGTTACTCTGGATAGTAACTAGATTCCCAGGTTTCCTCCATTATAGCCCTCTACTGCGACTGGCGACGTCCACTCAATGGAATCAGAAGTTAGGAGCATAAAAATACCTACCTCACCACACTGCCAGAGATGTGTGAAACCTAACAACGTAAAAGTATTTAACATACAAAACCTGAAAGTCCAATTAGAGTAAATTGAATTCACGAAAATATTCAAAATGAGTAAAAAATAAATTTTGCATTAAAAAAAAAAAAAAAGTAGGCTGGCAGTTAAAAGGGTTAAAGGTACCTATGGGTTGTTCTGTTCAGCTAAATGTTTTTTCTGTTTTTAATTTTTTTTAAGGAAAGCCTATGCAACCACTTTGAGGGTTTGCGTCCAGAAAACTGCGCCCACGACAACAAGCCTAGAATGCTTGAGGTGCAAAAATCACAGTTAAACATGTATAGCGCAAAAGGTGAACATGGCCTGAGTGACTACATCTCTAAAAATGGGAGTAGACAAGGTTGCTCCCGATTCCGATTCAGCAAACTAGAAAGAAGATTCTGGCTTAGCCCTTTACACCTGTCGGGCAGCCGCACACGTTTATGCATTTGCGTCAGATGCGTCAGTACTGCAAAAGAAACTCAATAATACCAATTTCAGACCTTTGTGGTGTGGCAGAACAGAAGAAAACACGTCTGCAAATAGTCCTGCCTGCTGTGTCGGGGCTGCAATCACACCCTATTATGTCTATGCTGCCATAAATGCATGTTCACATTACACGCGGTAACGCGTGTGTTTTTGCGGCACCATTGATTTTAATGGATTTAATCGACGGGAAGACACGCCATGGTTCCTGGAAACAAGGATTTAATTTTTTTTTCAGAATTCAGATGCAAACGTGAACAAACACAAATATGGAATTCCTACTGCAAAGACATGCCGCAATCGCTTGCCGGACAGGTTTGAACGTAGCTGTGCCCTACTCATCTGTGTAACAGACCCAGCAATATCTATTCTCAGCTGCATGGACCATGTTGGCCAACTTAGCTTTTACTCTCATTTTAAAATTAATATAAATAAATCATCAGCACTGACATTCAGGATCCTCCAGTACACTATTGTTCAATTGGAGTAACACTACCTGTGGGAAACCTAATATAGTGAATACTTAGGGATCTGTATTCCATCTAATCTAAATGCTCTCTTTCCTCCTGGATTTCAGACCACTGCTTCAACTTATCAGAAATAGGAGTGTTTTCACCTTCACTTAAACCTTATTGACAGGATAGCTTTATTTATAATAGCATTTTACCCAGATGCATATCCCTCATTCAATACTTCCTGATCAGTCTACCCAAAATGTATCTCCAGGAAATAGATTTTACCCTGAAACGTTTTTATTGGAAACAAAGCTGACCTAATGTATACAGGGCCGGCTCCAGGTTTATGTGGGCCCTTTGGCGGCATGATCTTAGTGGGCCCCTTTGTGGTGAAGAGTCGCGTCACATCACGGAAGGACGTCCCAAATCTGGATGCTCCGTAAGGATCATGCTATTTGGATCGCCAGTTTGAGTTAACGGCCAAACCAGGTGGGTTCTTATATAAATGGGCATCCCAAATTGAGAGGCCCCTGTAAAGTGGACTAAAACTCAGGGGTGGAGTTGCTTGCATAGTGGGTATGCAAACGGTCCCAGGGGGTTTCACACAGTAGGGTATCACAGATTGGGATGCTCCAGGATTAGGAAATCAGCTGGGGTGGGCAACTTAAAAGCAAAACAAAACCCAGCCCTTCACATCCCCAGCAATATAAATCGAGATTCCCCATTGTGTGGAACCCCACCATTTGAGGAGATGTGGGCACCAGCTGTGGCGGTGCCCTCCCAATCCGCCACTGTTCAAGCGCCGTCGCACACCACAAAGGTCGGCCCTGTCAGTGGGCCCCCCTGACGCCGGCCCTGAGAGTGGGGGCCCCCGGCAGCTGCCCTGAATGTATATATAAGGGACAGAGCAGAGGAGTTCTTGTTTATGCACAACGTGTCTTATAAATGGCTTAAAGTGATTCAGCAGGCAAATTAAAAACAAAATGGCACTTACCTTTTGTCCTGCGCCGCTGATCTGTGACCGGGAGGATCAGGAAGTCACCTGATTGCAATATCCGCACTTGCAGCATAGCCTTACCATGGGGGCGAGTTTGATCGAGGGGCGGATTGCAGCTCGCCATCAATCACAGCTGCTCTTGATTCATTGCAATGGATGTGTAGGCCAAGATGTGACATGCCGCCTCTATTGTAGGCAATGGGGACTGTGGCATGGCCACATCCACTGTGCCTGGCAAGGGGCGTGGTATGGCACGGAAGTGCCAGAGAATGGACTGTGGCTGTGGCATCGGCTCGCATACAGAGTAAGTTCCTGCACCAATAAGCTGTGCAGGACAAAAGTTAAGTGCCTTTTTGGTTTAACTTTCAATAATCGAGAATAGCAATGGGTCAAGCCAGAGCCGGGAATAACTCCCCCTTATTATAGTCATATGTAGAATCAGAAGCTAATACAAGATCAAGTAATGTAAACCAGAATCCAGTAGTCAAAGCATTGTTGGCCACATTTGGTGCTCTAATGGGGATCAAAAATGTCTCGGAGCCAAAAATGATCAATCCCTTAAAGAGTAAGTCCACTTTTGATTGCATTTTTGAAAGTGTATCCTTTTGTGTGGTAATATGATGTCTGAAAGGTGCTGATCTGATCTAGCATTTTTGTTTCTAATGTTAGCAAATGTGTGTTTTATGAAATCAGTTTTCAGACTTGGTGTAACAGATTGCAGATGGTTGCACAGTAAGGTTAATTGAGCTCCCTCACCTTGAAACACGAAAATAACCCAAAACACAGTAATAACCCACACCAGATAATCTTGGTTCGAGAACAGCAGCATAAACAGAAAAACTGATAAAAGTGTCAGCTCAATCCCATAGAGAACTTTGTGGGTTGACATAAAAAAAGCAAACCCTCAAAATGACCTGTGAAATATAGTCCAATCATCCTGGACTGTAATACCTTTTCCAGAGGTGCTAGAAGCTGGTGGTTCATGCAACAGAGATGTGAAAGGTTTCACAGAAACTGTCACACCACTAAATATTAGTGCAGAAAACAAAAAGTGCTGGAAAAATTAAATTGAAGCTGCATGGCAGGGGGCATCAGCAACCTTTTCCCATTAGAATTCCAAAAAGAAGAAAGGGGCCAGCGCTTCTGCTTGATCCATTAGTAACGTGATAAAATGTAACTTTTCAAGTCCGTTTAAAATGGCATATTAGGGGTTAGAAGGGGTAGTCCTTGTAGCGATAACCCTTATCGCCGGAGGGCTTCTCCGCCCGAGACGTCCTTTTCCCAATCGTAAGAGGTGCTGCTGGAATTCCAGAGTCGTCCGTGAGGAAACAGGAACAGCCCTTACAAGGGCTAGTGAATTGTAATATAGCGTTTCCCCCAATAAGAGACAGAACTTCAGTATTGAGGGTGAAGGTGAAGTGTCTTTATTAGTGCCACTCTAGGCCTTATATACACAAGTCTCCTATTGCATGACACACACACCGACCAATAGCAGCAGGGCACACAATCCCTCAACTCTGCTGGTGACGCAATCAGGAACACAATAGACGTCTGTAACACAATCAATCAGAACAATGCCATTGTCTGTGACGTAATCAATAAACACAATGGCAGTCTGTAATACAATACAAACTACAATGACATTGCCTGTAACAGTATCAAAATACAATGACATTGTCTGGAACCTAATTAAGAAAAAGGTCAGTGAATGACCCGGTGGGCAATTGAATAGTGATGACATCCAAAAGGCAGAGCGTCTGTCACAGTCCTTATCTTGCCTTTCTTGCCTTACCTCTTGCTTTGCTCTGTATCAAGCCAATCCAAAGTAAAAAACTGCTTTCAGTGTCTGAACATTTTTTCAGTTTATACATTACATTTTGTATTTTTTTTTTATTTTTAACAGCCTAATTTGTCTTCCCTTCTGTAAGTAACACAAACAGAATGCATTTTTTTGTTTTGATTTGGAATTGGATGTGGAATATTTCCAGTGCTTTTGCATTTATAGAAATGACAGTTTTTATACTGATTTTGCACTTTTTTTTTTGTTTTTTGGTACTTTATTTGCCATAAGCCAAATGAGCGTCATCACTACCTTATACTATATGCTGGTGATAACACAGCTTTGATAAAATAATTCCCTGTTCTCACTTTAATTAAAGTTTCAAGTTAAAGTTTTGCATGGTGTTTTACTATTATTTTGCGTATAAAACACAGGAGCAGGGTAAATGTGCTCTAATAGCTGACTATAGCCTGTATGTCACGTGGCACTTTTAGGAGTTCAGCATGGGCAATTCAGTACTCTGGTTATTTCTGGAAACTGTAGTGTCTTATTATAGTCCATGGGTGTCACACTTGCACCTTTGCCCTAGCATACCGGCTCACAGAGAACAAGAGCAAGCAGGGAGACAGCTGCAGCCCAGATCAGTATCCTCCGTGGCTTTAAAGCTATTTCACACAGATCTCCAATGATACAGATTCTATGACTCACAAAAAGCTGCGCCTAACAGACGTAACCAGTAAATGGCAGCTAATCGCTTTCATTTACATGAGCAGTCCCTGTATTGTGCACACGGCATTACACCCGGATGATTGAGTCCACTTGTTGCTAGGGAAATTAGGAGGACACCCCAAGCTTGTTTACAAAATATACAAAACAGAAATGGAATTACATTATTTATAGACATATAAGGTTAATTTAGAGTAATTAATGCTACTGAAAAGAGATAATTACTTAAGAGTGGCAAAGGCATGATTACATTTCATTTCTGCCTTGTTTTGTCTAAGGGCATAATGGAACAACCAGGCGATCTCTGTATGGATTACAATTGTTATGTCATTAAAAAAAAAAAAACATCAAGCTGAATTCATATTAGTGAAAAGTGGTTTAATTACTGAAGAGTAATTAAATTGAAATTATGCCATTTATGATCTGGGTCACGCTCTTGTTTTGATTCTGTCCACAATGGTTGCTCCAAAAAAAAATACTAGCTTACCTATGACTGTAATAAAGCTGTTACTCCTCTGACCTGCTGGTGGTGCCATGAAAAACCTGCATCTTATATGCACCTATAATGAGATTGTAAAAAGATCCAAATGTTTTTGAACATTATAGCATCCTTTTCAAAATTCTATTTAGATATTGAGCTTTTTTTTGAGGCACACATGACCACCAGCAATTAACAAAAGCCCTAATCACGCTGACCTATTGGGCATCGATTCCTAACCTTGTGTTTCTTGGCCTGTATTGCAGTAGCTTGGCTGCAGTCTCCATCGGGTCCGGGGGGCAGCCAACGGTAGCGTATGCCCAACTTCTGATTTTTCTGACCTCAGACCTGAAAGTGGGGAGGGGTCGAGGCAGTATGGGGTGATGCCTCCCTCCTCTGGCACTCTGGCATACATACATATATGGAGCTCAAAAAGGGAGAACCTTACCCCGCGCCAGACCATGGCCAACCAGTGGAAGAAACTCTGCAGGTCTCTGCTCCCCTTCACAGTACTCCAGGAGACTGCCGAATGCAGGCTCTGATGGATCATATTTATTCCTCCTTTGAAACCCTAAAACCCTTACAGGGCTCGTCTGAACTTTAGCAGTAAACAGCCCATCCCCAGATAACCACCCCTTTTTTCTGGGGAACAAGATACAGAGGTCTCCGATATGGTTTTGTTCAGACGGAGATGAGGGCCCTTCTTCCCAATCCAACAATCAGACCCTAAAAGGCAGAACCGTAGGGGGTGCCCGATTTTTGTTTCTCTCCTGGGGGGGGGAGGCAGGGAGAAAAGGCTGTCCATTTGGAGCAGTCTAGCATCTGTGATGGACATTGGAGTAATTACCCCGGTTCCCCAGACCTCAGTGGGGAAGGGGTTTCTATTCAAGCATTTTTTAGTGACAAAGTACATTCTGGACTTGAAGAAACTGCGCTAATATTTTTTACAAAAGTTCTGGTGGAACCTCTGGCTGTATTGAGGCAGTATACTAGCTAACCTCGATGACCTACGCTTTTTTTGCTCCAAGTCCAGAGAAGCTTTCTTCGGACCTGAATCTAACAAGGGATTTTTTGCTCCAGTTAGACTGGATAAAAAACTTTAATAAGTCCAGTCTGATCCCATCACATACCATGACTTATTTCAATATCAATACAGTCCTTCAGAGGATATTTCTGCTACAATGGAAGGTAGCAACTCTCTTAGAAGCGGTTCTTCTTCTTTGTTTCAGTCAAGTGGTTACAGCTCACCGAGCAATGAGAGTTTTTAGGATTGATGCGGTCAGCCTCATTCAAGGACTCTTCCAGCCCATATGCTAAGATCGTGGGACAGATCTCAAGAGTCTCTGGATACGACTATCCATATTCCAGTGCAAGTAAAGGCATCCTTGGGTTGGTGGTCGGACAAGAAGAGAGAACTATCTATCCTGGTCAGACCCCAAGGATCACAGACGCTTCCTCTTGGGGATGAGGAGCTCAATGTGGCCCCCTGACCTCCCAGGGGAAATGCTCCAAAGGAAACAGTCATTCCTCAGACAATTTAAGACTGTCAAGGAAGCACTAGCAGGCAGGCAGTAGGTATAGACACTCTAGTGCACCAGTAGCTGTTCGGTCTAGTGTACGCCTTTCCACCAATACAGATCCTTCCTCAAGTGTTTAACAAGAGCTCTTCGCAGTCATCGACAGTTCTACTCCTAGCGCCATGGTGGCTGAAGAGACCATGGTTTTCGGCGCTCAAGATGCTATATGTCCAAGAACTGTGTGAACTCCCTTAGGCCGGACCCTCTATCCTAGGGTCCGGTGCTCTGTCAGGATCCACACAAATGGATGTTCACTCGCTAGACCCTGGGATCGCTATACTCCTGAGGAAGGGACTGTCTAGGGAACTTATCAAGACTCTTCCTACCAGCAGAAAGGAACAAAGGGGGGTGGGAGCAGCTCAATCACTATTTATACAAAATTATCAACATTATTATTCAGGGCCTGGGAACTAATTTACCGCCCAGTTTAACCCTCTCATCAACTAAATATCAAGCAACAAACATGTCTAGCTATGTGGAAAGACAGAGATTTGGTTGCATATATCTGCAGATACATGTGGAAGCCACACTGCCCCGGCAAGGCACTCTGTGTTTAGTGTGGTCCCTACTCTTAATTCTGAGTCCCCAAAGTTGGGACATGCAATGCAGACAAATATCTGAGAGCAGCAGCAGAAAGGAGGTGACAAGAAAGAATTAAAGTATGAAAATCCTTCAATTCTTGGAAAACCCACTCAGGGAGATCCTCCTGTTTCAGTCTTCCAGTAATTTTGGATTTCCTTAACGAGGGGGTCAATTTTGGTCTCAGTATTGGCACTCTGAAAGTTCAATTAGCAGCCCTTTCATTTTTTTTGGACAACAGACTGTCATCCACTTCTTTAGATAAGTGTTTCCTTCTAGCACCCAGGAGGTCCAGACCAGCCCAACTGAGGTCAGCACCACAATGGAATCTGGCGTGATTACTCAGGTCCTTAGCATCCCCTCCCTTTGAACCTATTTCAGATTCTCATATTAAATTTCTTACATGAAAGGTTTTTCTCTTGGTGGCGATAACATCAGCTTGCAGAATTAGTGATATCCAGGCTTTATCCTGTCAGCACCCCTTTTTACAAGTGTTTCAGGATAGGGTGGTCTTACGAATAGACCCCTGCTACCTTCCAAAAGTTTCTTCTATCTTCCATCGTACCCAGGAGATTGTTCTTCCTTTCAACAGTAATTCTGGTTCTCATGTCGATTCGGTTGGCAAGTCTTTGGATGTAAGGGTTTGCCTACTGGAATATCTTCGGCAGTTGGGAGCATGGAGGAATCCTCTTCCCCAGGACGGATTGCAGCCCACTCAACAAGAATTGTTTCCACATACTGGGCGGAGCAAGCTGGTGCCACTATAGAACAGATTTGTAGAGCAGCTACCTGGTCAAACACTAAGACGTTCACTAGTTATTGCTGTTTGGGTCTGCTCACCCTGAAAGATCAGTCATTCAGTGAGAGTATGTTGCAAGCAGCCTTTCCCTCTCAATAGAAGCAATATCTCGTTTATTCTCTCTGTAGTATGGTGCCCTAAGGATATTTTGAGAAAATTCAAGTTAGTTACCTGGTAACTTCTTTTCTAAACATCTGAAAGTTTACCATTCAGGCTTCCCACCCATGTGCTGCTTAGTAACCTATACCTATTTACTTGAAGGTATTGTGACAGTTGTTATGCTTATTAGCAAGTGGGCCTGTTGTCTTGTTTTTTTTCTTTCAGATTTCCTAAACAACTGGCGTGATAGAGGTGAACTGATAAATCCAAACTTGCTGGAATTGGCATTATTAGAAGGGCAATCTAATCAAGAGCATCTTAATGCACAGAGGAGGATCAAAGCTTTATTAGGTGGGCTGGGGGCTCTAAGCATATCCTCTTAGCAATAAACAGATTAAAAAGGGGACAATCGCTTACCAAAAAATAGATATTCCACTCGGAGACCTAGTTAATTAATTGGATGAAATGATGCCACTGGAACTTTTTATTCGGTGCACTGCCATCTAAAAAGAGTGGATGCCCTCCCATTTTAAAGTTAAAAGGATTAACGAGATTAGTTAAAAGTATTGGCTGCTGACAGCTATCTTGCCAGTTGCCAACCGACGTCCCAAATGTGCTAGATGGGAAACAAGTCCGGAGAAGGTTCAGACCATGGTAGCATGTTTAGGCCACACAGGCTGCTCACAGTAGCATGAGCAACATTCAGCCTGGCATTGTCCTGTTAAAAACCAGCTTCTGGGACACTTTGGAAGAAATGGCAGTGTCACTGCCTCTATGGCCATATCACTGTAATACTGATCTGTTAGTGCACTTGAAATGAAGATTAAAGGGGTCCAGCTATATTTCTGTTTCAATCATTTTTATTACAGCCAATATAATAAGGCACAAAAATTGTACAACATCTGTCATACTTATAAGATATAAGACAGTTCTTGCACAAGACATAAGTAGCACAAGTAGCAAATGGAGTATCACACTCTGATTATAAGTGTTAGGTAGCAATAGCGATACCCCATACAGTTTCGTACTAGAATTAACTGGTTAACATCTTTTTTCCAAAATAAGAATACAGACGTAACAAACTTTATCTAATAGCGTAGGACTCCAACTGGGTCCTTTTGTATGCAGAAAGGCCAGGCATGGGCAAGTCCATGGCTAGAGGTGAGCAGGGAGAAGGTGAGTGGATCTGGGCATCTGGGTGGTTTCACGCTGTGGGGCATCCCAATTCAGGAAGCCCTGAGGACAGGAACTTGGACGTCCCAAGTAGTCTTTTAGACTTCAGGGCCTCTGATGCTCCTCTTTAAAGTTTCATGTGGAAAAAAAGTGTTGCTTTCAGACTGGCATTTATGCCCCTCCCACATGCCACAGGTTAGAGCTAGGTGCTTGAAAATCTGATAATTTTCAGATCTTAGCAACACTTGCTATTTTCTTGGTGTCCTGCTCGGGTCGCTTCATTCTTGACAATTGGGTTATCCACCACAAGGTGGCGCAGTTGACTGCAAGACGAAACTTGTGGCTCCTCCCGGCTCATATAAAGGCATCTGCTTCCCTAATAATCCCCAGAGTTCTCTTGCAGTCTGACTGCGAAGATGGATCTTTCTCTCTCTCCATGGATATCGCAGACAAGCGGGGCATCCCAAGCCTGTCGGCCGCTGCAGCCCTATTCCCACCTGTTTCAGTGGACCCTTCAGCCTCCGGCTTCTGATCAGGTGATGGTAGGGGAATGCCGAGGGTCAGGCATTCGGCAGAGCTATGCTCTGGGCCTCAGACCCTGTGTAGCCGGCCATAGGCAATGGTGAGCCTGTATGGGGGGGGGGGGGGGCCACCTTGGGACCCCTTATTTATCATGTCTCCCACAAGCTTTATTATTATTGGTGTGTGCTGGTGCACTGTACTTTACTTCTTCATTACTCACCTCTCCTCCTCTTCTCTCCCCCCCATGCGTCCAGGCTGCGGGGGGGGGGGGCGCAGGGGTCATCCTCTGATAAGGAGCCCCGGCCGTGCGTCGGATCGGGGCTGAGATGGGCGCCTGTCCTTCGTCGCAGGGAGGGTTAAGCCTCCCCTGCCTGCTCTGTGTGAGGTCCGGGCGCTTTGAGGCTTTTGAGGCTGCTCTCGTTCTCCTGCTGCTGCGGGGCCGCACGATGATGTGTTCCACGTCATCGTCGCGCGGCCCGCCCCTCGAGGAGCTCTTGTCGGCACCATTGCTGCGGCGCGTGCTGGCTGCTTCTCTGGCTGTTCCTCTCTCTCCTGTCGGTGGTCCTCGCTGAGGGTCCAACGGCCTCTTGCTCCTCGATCTGCTGCTCCTAGCCCTGATTATCGGCTGCGGTCCGTGAGTCTCTTTTTTGTGCAAATTTTTTTTTCCATTGTGCATGTGCTGTGGGATGTTTATATTTTCTTCATTCTATGTTTTCCAGAAGGGTCCCAGTCTATCCATAGGTGGTTCCTCCCGGTCTCTGTCCCCCCCTCCTCCCCCCCTTCACTGTGCTTATAGAGTTCAGAGGGTCCAAACAGGGGATTGTACGGTTCTGGGCCGTTAGTGCCTTGTGACCCGATTTCTCCATAATCACCATAATCGAGGCTTCTGGGGATAGCGAGCTTGGGGCCCCCTCGGGACTATGCTATGTCTCATGTGTGGTACATGCCCTCTGAGTGGTCGCAGCGCTATTTGTGTACCTTGTGCCCAAAGCGTCATTTCGGAACAGGATGGGGTGAGCGTGACCGGCCCCAGACCCATTTTACCTACGGCCTCGCCGACACCCCCGTGTCTGCGTTTAGCTCCCAGTGAGGGGGAAGCCCGCAAGGGGGTCTCAAACGGACTTGGCACTTAGAGTGTCAGTTATCGCGTTCGGCCGCTGGCAAGGCCACACGTAAGAGGCGGCACTTGGAGCCGGTTTATTAATTTTTTGCTGCTGCTGATGATGATTATAAGGCCTTTGGTGGCCGAGACTCCTTGGAGGAGGGCGAGTTATTTTATGATTCTGACTCCTCAGGGGATCGGCCGGGGGGTCTTGACAGTGGCCCCGGGTCCTCCTCGGTTGAGAACGATTGGTTTCCCGATGACACAGAGAAGCTGTTATCTGCAGTTTTTGAAACCTTGCACATTGCACCCCCCACAGGTGGCGAAAAAGAAGCAGGGGGACCTGTTTTAAGGAATGGGAGAAGCCTAATAAGCTGCCATCAGTGCCTAAGGGCCGGGACAGACGGTACCCCTTTTCGGAGGACTTGATTTGCCTCTGGTCCCGTCCACCCGAGGTGGATGCTCCTGTTTTGGGGCTCTCCAGTTCCTCGGTTGTGCCGTCTCCTGACACTTCTTCCTTGCGCGATCATGCTGACAGGCGCATGGATCAGCTGGCATGTCACACTTTCACTTTTGTGAGCACTGGTCTTCGCCCTGTCTGTGCTGCGGCCATTGTCTCCATTGCCATCAAGAAGAAGGTGAGATGCCTTGTAGATATCGCCAGAGCTCACAAGCGAGCGGAGGAGTATAAGGATCTCTTAGCTTGCGCAAATTTCAT
Organism: Gastrophryne carolinensis; assembly: GCA_027917425.1. Taxonomy (NCBI): domain Eukaryota; kingdom Metazoa; phylum Chordata; class Amphibia; order Anura; family Microhylidae; genus Gastrophryne; species Gastrophryne carolinensis. The sequence goes on along the minus strand of CM051238.1, from coordinate 178,919,689 downwards.
TGCCTTTGTGATTTCGGCCATGGATTATATCGTCCGGCTTGGCGGTAGGGCTTTGGCCCTGCTGGTCGCTCTTCGTCGTTTTATCCCGCTGCGACAGTGGGCAGCGGACGCCGCCGCCAAGAAAGTTTTCAGTGCTATTCCCTTCTCGGGACTCCGGCTGTTCGGGGAGCTTCTGGATCTCCTGGCCAAGGATGGGAGGCTCCCTCAGCATCGGAAGCCTGTGCGGCCCTTTCGGAGCTCTTCTTCCTTTCGTCCCTTTCGAGGAGGACGAGGTTCTTCCTTCTCAGGTGGCCACAGGGATCCACCAGTCGTCCCAGTCCTTCCTGGGGGTCCAAGCCCACTCCCAAGGCCCCTCAGGCATGAGGAGGTGCCCTCACCCATTCGGGTGGGGGGGTGGCTTCTTCTTTTTGCTCACGTCTGGAGACAGCACGTCTCGGACTGGTGGATTCAGGAGGTGGTGTCCTCCGGGTACAAGATAGAGCTGGCAGCTTGGCTGCCCCCAAGATTTCTTCGGTCACGGATTTCCCAGAACCTCTTGACGGCGCAGGGCCTAAGATTGGCTGTCCAACAACTTCTGTCGTCCGGAGTGATTTGTCCTGTGCCTCACCAGGAACGAGGTCGAGGGTTCTATTCCAATCTTTTCATGATGCCCAAGAAGGACGGTACTCTAAGACCTATTCTGGACCTGAAGGGTCTCAACAGATTTGTCAGATGCAAGCACTTCCGCATAGAGACCTTACGGTCAGCGGTGAGTTAACTTCGGCCAGGCGATTTCATGACCACAGTGGACATCAGGGATGCTTACCTGCACATCCCTATTTTCCAGGGACATCAGAAGTTTCTGAAGTTCGTGCTGGAGGATCAGCACTACTAATTTGTGGCACTGCCGTTTGGAATTTCCTCAGCCCCCGGGTGTCATGGCCCTGCTGAGGAGCCAGGGCATTCGTATTCTTCCTTATCTGGACGACTTGTTGATTGCTGCTCAATCTTTTCAGCAGGCCGAGAGCGACACCCGGACGGTGTTGTCCACTCTCGAGGAGTTCGGCTGGGTGATCAATTATCCCAAGTCTTCGATCACTTCGTCATTGGTGAGGACCTTCCTGGGCATGACGTTGGACACCTCTCAAGTCAAGGTGTTCCTCCCCCAGCAGAAGGTGGAGGGTCTTCAGACGCAGGCGTGGGCCTTGCTGTCGTGTCCACACCCGTCCATCCATCTGGGGATGAAGCAGGTGGGTCTCATGGTATCTTGCTTTGAGGCTGTACCCTTCGCCCAGTTCCACATGAGACCTCTTCAGTTGAATCTCTTGGACTCAGGAGTCCCTAGAGCAGGAGTTCTCTCTGTCCCCTCTGGCCAGGCAGTCCCTCTCGTGGTGGTTGGACTCAAGAAATCTTCTAGTGGGCAGGTCCTTTCTGACTCCGCGTTGGGAGATTGTCACCACGGACACCAGTCTGACCGGTTGGGGAGTTTTTTGGCAAGTGGGGCCCTCAGGAGGCTCACTTGCCTATCAATCTCCTGGAGCTGAGAGCAATCCGACTCCTCTATGCCTTTCCGCCTTTCCCTCTCCTGGGTCGCGTGCTGCGCAAGATAGCCCAGGAAGGAGTACCGACCATCTTGGTGGCCCATCGCTGGCCGAGGCGGTGTTGGTTCCCAGACAAAGTCCAGATGTCAGTGGATCGCTACGTCATGTCTGACGATCCAGGGCTTCTCACTCAGGGTCTGTTACGCTACCCCAATTTACAAACGCTGGCTTTGACGGCTTGGCTGCTGAAATCTCTAGGGGTTTCCCCTGTCGCACTTTTTCTAGGATTTTGGAGTTCCTTCAACATGGTTTGGATTTGGGTCTCCAGCTGAGTACCCTCAAGGGGCAGGTTTCGGCCTTGGCTATTTTCTTCCAAAGATCCTTTGCCAATCATAGACATATCAAGACCTTTTTCCAAGGAGTTACTCATGTACGTCCACCGCGTAAGCCTATGCTACCGGTGTGGGATTTGAATTTGGCGCTTTTTGCTTTCCAGGGTCCTCCCTTTGAGCCCTTGTGCAATGCTGCCTTATCCATTTTGACTCTGAAAGCGGTCTTTTTGGTAGCTATCACTTTGGTGCGTTGCATCTCGGAGCTGGCGGCTGAACTCAATTCTGCATAATATAATTGTAAATCTAATCCACACACGCCCCCGCTATATTAGACTCACTACAGAGGGGCAAAAGTGCTGTTCAAACCCAACACCATCTGTTCTGGCAAGACTGCACAGACAGTGGGTGGGACTGAGCGGCGGGGCTGGCGGCAGCACATGGCCACGCACCTTACAGGGAACACTGGTCGCGGGCCGGTCAGAGCCAATCAAAGCACTGTATGTGGCCCTGGGGCCTTACAATGCCCAGGTCTGTTCTATAGTGTGCTACTAAATAATCAGGGCAGGACCTTCAAAATTCTGCCAATTGATGATTTTGACTGCTATGGTATCCCGTAACGAGGTGAGGTGTACACCAAGGGGCATCCTGGTTTTGGTCCTTTTTTGAGTTTGAGCCACATTCTCTGAAGCAAGAGTGAAATGTAAGTTAGTTAATGTATTGTAAACAAGTCTAAGTTGATGCTAGGTCAACTGGGTCCAGAATGCCATGGGTGCTGCAAGGCTTGGGTGTATGAAAGCTTGCGTGAATATTTTTCTCTTGTAACAATACAAGTTTAAATACACCAGCACATTGTAGAGCTACACAACCTTTGTTCTATTTAAATTACATTTCATGTTTTGCCATTGTTAACTATTTGGATAGAAGTATCTTGGATCTTTCATGGATTTCCCTAGAAGTAAGGACAAGAGGTGAAGTGCATTAATTAATTTTCATGACGGATATGGTCCTGCAATTAAATCTGTACCATATCCCTCGCCAACTAGATTTGTTCATTTTCTCAATGTATTGTTCTCTTGCCAACTAATCCTATAGAAGCCACCAAAAGGACAACAGAAAAACATTTTTTTGCCTTAGCTTTGCCACAGCCCAGCACTGCTCTACCATTTCTGTGCAGCCCGGTGCAGGCCTTTAGTTTGTTACCGCCTTTTTAGCAAGGTTATTTTTAGTGTACAAAGACTTCTTTGATGTAGCCTGTCTTTTTTTTTTTAACACAAAACATCTCAGGTTACTTTTTGCTTATTCTTTATTTACTATAGGAATTTCCAAGAAACAAGTGCAGATGATCCTCTAGAAGATCTTGTTTTGTTGGTTTGCACATTCTATTTTACACTCGTGTTCATTTACATACTTGCATTTAAAGCAGAACTGTCTGCCCCAGGGAGGATATATAGGTGCTGCCCCCAGCCCTACAGATTCACATGCACTCTGCATAATAATCATTGGTTTCTGGGGGCATCCACACACACTTTGCATTCATTTTTGGGGATGTGAGGGAATCTGCACACATTTCTCAGCTATATCATTGGGTTCTGTAGGGAAAGAACTGGGAGGTGGCACAGACATGGGTCAGATGGCGGAGCAGGTAGCTGGAGAAACATAGAATTGCTGCAAGTATGGGGAAGTATTCAGCTGGGCCAGCCACAAGTGGCACAGAGAATAAGGAACAGCCATGAGTTGGAAGGGAGGGCTGGCTCAGCTATGGATAAAATGAGGAGCAGAGAGTTGGACAACCATGTGTGGGAAGGGGGGACTGAAGATGGTGCACCCATGGGTGGGATAGGGAAGTAGGCAGCTCAGGCAGCCATAGGTGGCATGGTAAATAGAGGCAGACAAGTAGGATGAAGGAGCTGGGGCAGTCATGGGTGTGATGAGGGATCATGAAGATGGTGCACCCATGGGTTGGATAGGGAAGTAGGCAGCTCAGGCAGCCATAGGTGGCATGGTAAATAGAGGCAGACAAGTAGGATGAAGGAGCTGGGGCAGTCATGGGTGTGATGAGGGATCATGAAGATGGTGCACCCATGGGTGGGATAGGGAAGTAGGCAGCTCAGGCAGCCATAGGTGGGATGGTGAATAAAGGCAGACAAGTAGCATGAAGGAGCTGGGGCAGCCATAGGTGGGATGGTGAATAGAGGCAGACAAGTAGGATGAAGGAGCTGGGGCAGTCATGGGTGTGATGAGGGATCATGAAGATGGTGCACCCATGGGTGGGATAGGGAAGTAGGCAGCTCAGGCAGCCATAGGTGGGATGGTGAATAGAGGCAGACAAGTAGCATGAAGGAGCTGGGGCAGTCATGGGTGTGATGAGGGATCATGAAGATGGTGCACCCATGGGTGGGATAGGGAAGTAGGCAGCTCAGGCAGCCATAGGTGGGATGGTGAATAGAGGCAGACAAGTAGCATGAAGGAGCTGGGGCAGCTATGGGTGGGATGGGGTAGCAAGAAGCTGGCATAGCCACAGGTAGAATGGAGAAGCAGAGAACTAGGGCAGCCGTGGATGGGATGATGGGTATAGAGAGCTAGGGCAGCCATGGATGGGATGGGGGAGAAAGTAGCTGGGGCAGCCACAATTGGAATGTGATTGGCACATGACCACTTGTAATGGGGTTGCAATAATTTAAAAATTACCAAAATTATAGTTTGCCTATTTTAACTTAAATAATGCAAAAACCATGTGCTTGTAAACCTGGTAAAAATATTTTTGCACCGACCACATACAAATTAAATGTATTAATCTCAATAAAATTCAAATAATGGAGCGCGCACCTGGTGTGAAAACGCATATACAGTGCAACTTTAGTGGCCTTTACTGGATGACTCATTATCTGATACACAGTATGATGTCATTTCTGATCTGAAACCAGCAATTAAAATAAATAATAGCCTCTCAGACAGGGATATTTATTACAGTCAGCTTGTAATCATTTAATAGTAAATCATTTACAATGCGATAGAAACACTCATTAAATACCCCCTACTGTCCAGCTGCTAATAACCACACAATGCAATCCAGGTCAGTAAGTGTGGGCTCCCTTCTTCCAGCTTGCAATGGCTGTATCCTGGCCTTTGAAAGTTTTCACTCCCTTGGCTTTTTATCTCTTTTGTTAATTTACAAACCTGTATTTACATTTTTTTATGGGAATAGTGTGTGATGCATCTGCACAAAAAAGTGTTTGCTTTGAGAACAAGCGATCAGTCTAATTACCAATTGCCCAACAAATCTTTGGCGTCTGAACACAATCACTCAATTGCAGAAGATTTGTATGGTCGTTCGCTGAGCGAACAGCCAATTGCTCTGCATGTGTAAGCCCAGCATAGGATTGCATTTCACTAAGCATGTGACCTCTGCAGGTAATTGGTTGCTCCAGGACATTTTAGGGGCTTCATAGCAAAGGGCTGAATACATAGGCACATGACAATTTTCAGTTTATTTCCAAAAATGTTTTATGTATACACATTTTACTTCACAAAATTAGGACTATTTTTTTCTTGGGCATCTTCTATTTACACCTTCTAACCATCAAGCGATGAACGAGAATTTTTTGGTCAGCCAAAATGTTATGACTAACCAATTCTCATTCATCGTTTGATTTCAGTGGCTGTTTTCACGCAGAGATTATCGCTAAATTGTGGTTGCTTTAACAATTTCTTGCTTGAAAATCACTCCGTGTAAATGGATCATTCGTGTCACATGATCTGTCAGTATATATGCACCTTTCTGAAAGGCGCCAAAGGCTGCAACACAATTAAAGTGGACCAAAACCCAGGATTTTGACTATCCTGGGTTCTAGTCTTTGCCCCCCGGGCACCACGATAGGAGGTTCCCCCGCTGTGTGAAACACAGCACAGAGACCAAAAGGTTGCCCTGGAAGAGCTGCAGTGTTCTTAAGCAGAAACTGGAGTACCTGTCCATGCGACCGCAATAAGGCTTACACACCATAGAGCTGGACTTTATGGAAGAGCGGCAAGAAAAAAGCCTTTACCTACAGGAAAAACTAGGAAGGCTCTCAAAAGGCATGTGAGAGACTCCCCAAATGTATAGAGGAAGGTGCTCTGGTGAGATGAGACCAAAATCGAACTTTTTGTCCACATAGGAAAACACTATGTCATATGGGGCAGAGGTTCACCTTCCAACAAGACAATAGCATACTGCTAAATCAACACTCAAGTAGTTTAAAGGGAAAACGTGTAAAGGTATTGGAATAGTCAAAGCCCAGACCTTAATACAATTGAGAATTTGTGGTCAGATTTGAAGATTGCAGCTCACCAGTGGAAACCATGCAACTTAAAGAGCTGGAGCAGTTTTGCCTTGAGGAATGCCCATAAATTCCAGTGGTAAGATGTGACAAGCTCATAGAGACTTATCCAAAGCAAAGCTTTACAAAGTACTGACTTTCTAGGAGGGTGAATACTTATGCACACTGAAGTTTTCTGATATTTTGTCTAGAGATGAGCAAACTTTTCAAAAATTCAGTTTGGCATTTCACCAAAAGTTTGGATTTCATCTGAATCCAACTGAACCGCTAGTCAGTATTCTTTGAATTGGCTGTCATTAATTGTAATTCTGTGTAGCCCCATTTTCCTACTCACAATGCCAAACTGTAAGGGCCCTGTGGCCCCAGAGGCAGAACTACCAGCTGAAGGGGGAGAAGAAGCAGCAGAAGGACTGGTGTTGTCACCAGCAGTTGTGGCAGCAAGGTGGAGCTCCCTTTCTCATCCAGTGGTCATTTGTTGAGTGACCAGCCAGCAATCTTGGACTAGTTGATACAGACTACAGCCTCCACATTAGACAGAATCCAATCCCACAAGCATGGTTCAGTGGTGCCTCAGACAACACAGTTCCGTGGAAAGGGCAGCCACACCTCTGGGTCCTCTTCTGTCCTGAATTTTCCTTTCTCCCTTGCTGCAGCATCTGCACAAGAAATATTGGCAGGCCGGGGGCGTGGCTGACCGCCAAGAGAGATGGACGCACTGTAGATCAGCTCAGCACCCCAGGCAGGCAAAAAGGCGGCTAAGACTTTTTTCAGCAGAACGAGCAACAGTGAGTGATCCCTGGCTCAGTGGAGGCTGTCGCCATTCTGATGGGGAGAAACGGAGGCAGTAGGATGAGAAAGAAGGAGCCTGTGCACCATCACAGTACGCTGTGCAGCACGTGTTCAGGCAAGATGGCAAAGGGAGACAGATCGGGAGGCAGAGACTTGCGCTCCCAGCACAGCCCGTCGGAAGGCCATGAAACCACGACTGAGAGCAACAACACCAACAGCCGGATCACCGGCCTGACTGGTCCTGCGGCGGTGGGGAAGTTCAGGGCCAAGAGCGCGCTGGCATAATCGACAGCAAGCAGGGGCGAGTGGCGGGAAATGGCGGCGGAGAGGAGGCAAGTGGCAGCGACAGCAGCAGAGTGGGAAGCCCGTTCCCTGACATTGAACGGAGCCTGGCCAGGGCCCCTACGCCACCCAATGGGCCACTGAAGATGCGTACAGCCGACTAGAGCGGCAGCAATGCAGGCAGCAGCCCACCAAGAGTTTTCTCTTTTCTCTGGCCCGTGTAGCCCCTGTGCCCCATTCCCCCTCCTGGAGCCCAGGGGCCCAGTCATAGTAGATTTAGCAGCAGTGGAGCTCAGAGACGCTAACCTGTTGGGCAAATTTAAGCTTCTTCTGCAACAGGAGCTGAAGGCAGTGACCAATGCCTGGGCCACCCCATTGAAAGCAGAGATCCATAGCACAGGGGAAGAGAATGGAGGCCCTGGAGGGCAAAACAGAGCAACCCTTCTCACTATGCAATCCCGAGATAAAGACATAGATGCTATGCAACTAAAGTTGGAAGATCTCGAGAATAGGGCCAGACAGGGCAATCTGCGGATCCGAGGCCTGCCAGAATTCATGACAGATGTAATCTCCTTGGTGACAGCCCTGTTTCAAGAGTTAGCCCCTGCCCTACCGATCGAGAGGCTGGAATCAGACCGGGCACACAGAGCACTGGGGCCCAAACGCAAAGATGGGCTGCCGAGAGACATAATCCTTAAACCTACTTTCTTTCACACACGAGAGGCCCTACTACGTGCGGCAAGAGAGAAAGGGGACCTACAGTTCCAAGGCCACAAATATCAACTATTCCAGGACTTAGCCCCTCAGACCATTTAGAGAAGCAGAGAGCTGAAGCCAGCCCTGGAAGCTCTTTGCGCCCACAACATAGGCTACAGATGGGGATTCCCATTCAAACTCCTTTTCGCTTACAAAGGGGACCAATACTCGGCATCATCCTTAAGCAAGCTGTGCCATATTCTTAAAGATCTCGATATCCATGAACACAGAGGTGCCCAACAGCCAGGACCCCAGCCCACCCTTATCAAGGAAACGTGCTGCCCTCAGACCACCTCGGGACAGACCCCCCCCCCCTTGAGAGTAAGAAGAAATACCCAACATCTCCAGCTGGTCACTGAGAACCCTTGCAGTTGAGCCCAGGCTGAACTCTGCCAGACTGTGTCCTGTTCTTTTCTCTTTAACCCTTGCTGTTATACTTCCTTTAGGGTTACCTGAACCTGTGGAAGGACCGGCCGGGGAAACGAAATCCATTTCAAACCCAGGCACACCTAACTGACTACTTTGTGTTAAACCTGGGCTCTGTGGACTCTCTATGGAAAGCTCACAAAATGGTGATGAGAGGGCACATAATACAAATAGCTGCAGCCAAGAAAAGAGAGTGAGAGAATCTAAATTGAAGGAGCTCGCCAATCAATTCCAAATAGCTGAAAGGGCCTGGAAGGACAACCCCTGTCATGTCACCAAGGAAAAGGTTGACCTGGCCCGCTTGGAACTGAACCTGCTTTTAGACAGCCAAACAGAGAAACAGGTGCGCTGCTCTAAGCAGCGCTAATATTCCAGAGGCAACAAGCCAGAATCCATGATGGCCAGGCAACTTAAGCAATGTAAGCCAAAAAGTCAGCCTATACAATTGAAATTACAGAGTAATACCACAGCAGATCCTCAAAAAATCTTAAATGCCTTTAAGTCTTGTTGGACCTTTACTCCAACCCAGGGGAGTTAACCAGCAGAGGTTTGACGACTTTTTCGAAGGTATTAAACTACCAAGCACCTCTCAGGAGTGCCTAGACAAGATAGAAGAGCCCATCACGCTCCAGGAACTGTTGGATGCTATCAAGACCATTAAACCCAGAAAGGCCCCAGGCCCAGACGGCTTCTCGGGACTATATTACAAGAAATTAGCCGCAATACTAGGCCCCCACCTAGTGGCCTTGTTTAAGGAGCACACCCCAACCCCGAATCGCTGATGGCCAGCATAGTCATGGTCCCGAAACCAGAAAAAGACCCCCTGCAGATCCCCAACTACAGGCTCATTTCCCTGCTTAACCAGGATGTTAAACTTCTGGCCAAAATCCTGGCAACACGCCTCAACTCTTTCCTGGGCTCTATATTTATATCTCTATATCTATTATCACTAGATATCTACAAAGCTTTCGATACGATATCATGGGAGTATATGTACAAGATGCTAGAGAAATGGGGATTTGGCAACAGGTTTTTGCAGTGGATTAATGCACTATACTTTAGACCGACTGCGAGAGTTAAATATCTAGGTTTTTCTTTAACATACAGAGAGGCACCAGCCAGGGCTGTCCCCTGTCACCCATCTTGTTTATACTTGTCATGGCACCCCTGGCACTTAAAATTAGGTCCAATAAAAGCATCAAGTGGGTAGAAATAGCAGGTGTCCATCACAAAGTCTCTCTATTTGCAGACAACGCCCTTCTTGCTCTGTCACAACCTATCACTACATTACCCAATCTATTCCAGATGCTGGACAAATTTGCTGAGATATCAGGGCTCAAGATAAATAGGGAAAAGTCGCTGGCCATAAATGTGGGCCTCCCAGCGGAACTACTACACCACCTCAAGTCCACATATGATTTTAAAGGGACTACCAGCGGTCTCCCCTATTTGGGGGTTCGTCTGTTGTCCACATATGAGGGTCTCTACGCAGCTAATTACTCCCCCTCGTGAGAGGCCTGGGATCACTGATAGACTCATGGGATGATCTTCCCATCTCTTGGATAGGCCGAGTGGCCGCCATCAAGATATCAATCCTTCCCAAGATCGTTTACTATTTCAGAGTCTTACCAGTAAGAGTCTCTACCTACATGCTAAGGATCCTACAAAGAAGGATACTCCAGTTTGTATGGCGGCCCACCAGGCCCAGAGTGGCAAGACGCTCTATGTTCGCCCACAAATCCCAGGGAGGCTCGAGAGTCCTAAACATAGCTCATTACTACAAAGCGGCACAAATCGCAGTTGTCCCAAATGCATGCAAGCAGAGATCTCCGGTTGTAGGCTCTCTTGGAGCTCCCAAACTTGGGGGAGACCCCGCTGGACGCTTTGCTATGGACAGCCCACACGTACAGGCCGAAAAACCTGAGCCCTCTAATGGTACATTCCCTTAAGGTCTGGGACTCGGTCTGGGTACAAAATTAATGTCTCCTCACACCCATTTGCTGAACTTGTGGGACAATCCACTCTTCCCGCCAGGCCTCCAGGGCAGGGCTTCCTTCTTCTGCTGGGTGGAAGCAGGCATTTAAACTGTTCATCATCTCCTGGACGACAGAGGACTTAAATACAAGCTCCCGCTGTCTGAGTGGTTCCATTACATACAGATAAGCCACTGGCTCAAGCCCACACTGACCCGGGCTGCTCCCTAGTGGAAATGGTCCAACTTTAAGTCTCTGTGTGTTAGGGAGCCAAACAGACTGGGGATGATCTCTCTGCTTTATTCTTCTCAATGACTTTCCGAGACACCTGGATCATAAATACATCCGGGACTGGGAGGGGGACCTTGGGTTGGCTGGGGAACAGGTGGACTGGGCTGGAGTTTGGAGAGCAACATGGGGTTGCTCGATTAATTCCCTCACCATAGAGTCAGCATATAAAGTATTACTACGTTGGTACTTAGTACCAGACAGTATTAACAAGATTTACCTAACCTACCCGGGGCATTGCTTCAGAGGGTGCTCTGTGAGAGGGGATGTACTCCATATATGGTGGACTTGTCCAATGGTGGCACGACCATGGCAATAGGTCTTTAGAATGGTTGGGAGGATCCTGGGAGTCACACCAAAACGGGAGCCATGGGTGGCGTTATTACTCTACAAGGCACCTGAACTCAACAGTACGCAAAACAAACTTTTCTAATTTATTTTGTTGGTCACTAAACAGACAATAGCAAAGGCCTGGAAACAGCAGCTAGTCTTTATCTCAGAAGTTAAAACTAGAATAAATGGATTCTTTATAAATGAAAAGCTTACCAGAATACTAAATGATAGACATGATTACTTCTTGAGAATTTGGGAACCTTGGGTCCAGTACGCAGCCCCAAACCTTTCGACTAAACTTCACTAATAGCACTAAACTGAACAATGGCACAAGGGACTACCAGACGTGGACCGGGGACCACTAGCCACCCCCCCACCCCCACCTCCCATCATCCCATAACCCCCAACCTAAACCATCCTAGAACCACACTTACTTAAATCTTACATTGTATTATGTCTTATCCTCTATCGCCTGATTAAATCGAAATTATGTATATGGCTGGGCTGGCGGGAGGAGAGAGGCTCCTCCTGGGCTTCTGGCCTCCCAGGTCCAGCATGCCTGTTATTACAATACTTCAATGACACCAGAAACAATGCTGTATAAATTATGTCGACAATATTATTTAATATGTATGTAATGCTACAAACTGCCTCTTTGTACCACAATATTGTCTTGTCGTGAAAAATTCAATAAAAAGATTGATAAAGGAATATTGGCAGGCCTCTCCTCTTATTCTCAACTGCTGTTCAGCAACAGTTGGGAGTATAGTCAACGGTTGGAGGCCAGCAGTAATCTTGAAGAGACTGCAAGGCCTCAAAGCACTCCTCATCATAGCCAGGGAGGGGCACATTCAGGTGGAGGCAAGGCGGTGGCGGTGGCATTGCAGTGGCAGTGAAACCTGTAAAGCTATATATATCACTGTATGTAAATATCCTGCACCAGGGGCAGCCCAGAAGGACCCCATCATTGTTGCTCCTCCACCCAATTTATCACATTTTGAAGAAAGGCTCTCAAACAATCTTTTTTTTTTTTTATACCTAGGAAAGGAGCAACTCTTTTATAGTTTTAAACTAGACATTTAAACAGGACTTTGGTTCTCTTGTGGTGCCACTGTTCCACTCCATTTTTGAATGTGGAGAAAATGTTTGTTCTAATTCAGAAAGAAGAGATTTAGAAAGGTTAGATGCCGCTAACTCATTACACGGATGTAGGTTGGGGTTATGGCTGGGCAAGTCCAGACTATGGGCCTGACATGCCACCATGGATGTGCTAACATAATTGGATCCTCAGGTGCAAGCTGGGCTGGCACTGCATGGAATCAAGGCCGCTGAATGCTGAGATTTAGCCTAGCCTCAAGCATTAAAACAGCTCCAGGCCAATATTACTCGCCAAATATAACAGCATAGCTGCACTATGCAGGTTGTTCTCCAGGCTTTAAACTCCGGTTCATCCTTCACATTGCCAGATGGTAAGGTGCAGTGCATCAGTACCCATTGACTCCAGCACCCAGCAATCAAACTCTGCAATAAGTTATGGGCCCAGTGACCGAATGAAACCCTAGAGACTAGATAAAGCCCAGTAACCAGACCCTGCTAATGCAGAGATCGACATAAGAAAGCTTCCGTAGAGACTTCTCCTGTATACAAGAAAGACTGTTCTTATAATTAAAGGAGGGAAATGGCCAGCAGGTCAGAGCTTATACTCGCAGTGGCAAAGCTGAACAATGACAATTAACAGATATGGAAGTTTAAAGTTGATGACTTGTGGGAGGTCATCACTACAGAGAGGCCACAGGAGGATTATCAGGACTGGGGCAGAAAAAACAGACAGGCACGGCCACCATAAGCTTACGATCAGCTTATTCACATACGCAGTGAGAATACAGCGAAAGACATGTGGGATGTACTGAGAAGACTGCATGAGAGATCCAGTTTAAACAGCAAGTTGTTTCTGCTGATGAAACCTTACAAATTGAGGCTTAGCAGAGAGTTATTCTGCAGCCATGTTATTACGCAGTTTATCCGATACATACAGGATTTTGTAAAGCTCAAAGGCAATTTCCTAGTCTGCATGTTCTTTGTAATATCTTAAAATTGTACTAAAACAATTGCTCAGATATGCCTAGGAATTGCAGGCTGTGTTCAAAGCCAGCAATACAATAAAAAAAGTTACCAAGTTTTTTCACCCTATAAGACGTAAAGCACTCGACCGTCACCAGAGAGGCAGTGGCGGCGCCAGAAGCCAGAGCGGGGACAGAGTTCATGTAAGTATACCTTTTTTTGGGGGGTTGGGGTAATTCTGCCACATTTCTTTTAAGGGATGGGGGATGCCACACGGTCTTTGGGGAATGGGAGGGTGGAAATGCTACACTGCCTATATGGGGAATGGGAAGGGGGGATGCCACACTGCCTATGGGGAATGGTAGGGTGGATGCCACACTGCCTATAGGAATGGGAGGGGAGAAATGCCACACAGCCTAAGGGAATGCGAGAGAATGCCACACTGCCTATGAGATAGGGGAGAATGTCACACTGCCTATGGGAAATGGGAGGGGGAATTCCACACCGTTAATGGGGTATGCCACACTGCCTATATGGGGAATGGGAGGGGGGAATGCCACACTGCCAATATAGGGAATGGGAGGAGGGAAATACCACACTGCCTATGGGAATGTCAGACTGCCTATGGAAAATGGGGTGGGGGATTTAGCACAACATTTGGTTTGGTTTTGTTTCTCATTTTCATCCTTAAAATCTGATGGCCAAAAAATACAGTAATAAAAGATGCATCTTTCAGGGCACAGTCTTTTATAAGAATTCCAGCGTGCAAACACACAGAACCATGTGTCCACCACAGACAATACTAACTGTGTACTGTCAACCTTCATTAAACAGCTTTTAATTAAAGTGGATGATGTTGCTCACAATCACTATTACTCCATTGGCTCCTTAGTGACTTAGAACCAACTTTCATACTTCAAACCAACACACTGGACTCCATGTTATATTATAAATAGGAACTTAGTTGCTGTACTCCATCCTTGCCCACAAAGCTTGCACTCTAGAAGTATTTTCCCCTCATCCAGTCCTGGAGAATCTCCCAATTTACCCGATACATACACTGCACTGATCAATGCGCTGGAGACCAGGCCTGAGAAAGAGACAGATCGGACACCAGCATTTGTAAAGACCAGGCTCATAGATAAGTATCAGCGAAGAAAGGAGCTTGTGCATGACTTCACAGAAACACCTGAACAGCTCTTAAAGCTACAGACACAAGGTTACACAGGAAGGAAACCAGGGTTTGCTTTAGATGCCACAAACACAAAGAGGCTGTAGTATATGAAAAGCACAGAAAATGAGACAGTGTCCCTAATTTTAAACAGACGGTCAAAGCCACAATCTCTGATCCATGTAAAGGGAACTGAAGTTTTGCCAGTATGTAATCAGGGAAAAAAGGCACTCAACATCACCAAGTTCAATTTGTGGTTACGTCAGTGGTGTGAAGACAAAGGCTTTGGATGTATTAGTCATGATGTTAGAAGGTGGTCGAACAATGAGTTGTTTAAGAGGGATGGCTTGCATCCTTCACAGAAAGGCACAGAAGAACTTGGAATGGAACTCAGAGCATTTTTTTATTTAAACTAGAGGAAGGGGACAGAGATGTAACTTGTAAGGGTGATATCTGTCCCCTACCATTTAGGATGAAGCAGGACATTGAAGCAGGAAACCCGGTCAGTGGTAGGGTAGAGGTGGAAAAGATCAAGGACACACTAAAATACAAAACCAACAACATCCACATGATGTGTACCAATGCTCGCAGCTTGGGCAACAAGCTCTGTGAATTAATGGCTATCATATCCAGAGATTAATTGGATCTTGTTGCAATAACAGAGACTTAGATCAAGGATCACAATGACTGGGAGAAAGCCATACCCAGTTACACATTGTACAGAAAAGACAGATTGGATAGAAAGGGCGGTGGAGTAGCCATTTATGTCAAGACTACACTTCAATCAACAATAATTCAGCATACACATAATGAACTAGAAACTCTCTGGGTTACCATGCAGACTAAGGAGGGAGCTGTGGTCAGAATTGGTGTGATGTATAGGCCCCCTGGACAATCTGAGGATCTAGATAACCTGTTAATAGATGAAATCAGTGGAATGGCAGAGAAGGGGGACATTGTAATTACAGATGACTTCAACATGCCTGATGTGGACTGGAATATCCCAAGTGCATCGACATGCAAGAGCAGAACTATATTAGAGGCACTTAATGGAGTGTCTCTAAAACAACTTGTGACATTGGCAACTAGAGAAGATAACATTCTGGACTTAGTTCCGACTAATGGGGATCTGGTGTCCGAGGTCAGGGTTGAAGAAAATCTGGGTTCCAGTGACCATAAATGCGTATGGTTCAGAATAAAAGCAGACATTGTGCAATCACACACCAGAACCAAAGTGCTAGACTTTAGGAAGACAAACTTCAAGGAAATGGCGGAGTATGTAGAAAGAAAATTAGGTGAGTGAAACAGAGTAGCAGAAGTGAGTGCCCAGTGGTCACTATTAAAAATGGCCATCTTAAAGGCAACTAAGCAATATGTGAAACAAGCTAGAAAGATTAAAAGGAAGAAGAAACCATTAGGGTTTACTAGGGAAGTCAGCACTATCATAAAAGATAAGAAGTCTGCCTATAAGAAGTATAAAGTAAGTGGAAGTGTAGCTGACAGAGAGGCGTATAAAATTAAACAGAGGGAAGCAAAACTGATTATAAGGACTGCTAAAGGGCAAAAGGAGGATGAAATGGCCAAATCTATGAAGAGGGGAGATAAAACCTTTTTCCGATATATTGATGACAGAAAGAAGAAAAACAATGCAGTCTCAAAAATTAGAAATAGGGAAAATAAATATATTGACGGAGATAAGGCTGTGGCTCACCATCTGAATAGCTTTTGTTCGGTATTTTCAGATAGTAGCAGGCATGGCCATAGCACAGCGTCCAGCTGGGAGTTTTTGGAGGCTGATGTCTTAGCCGAGCTGGCACATCTAAAAGGTAAGTAAGGCGATAGATCCAGATGGAATCCACCCCAGAGTTCTAAGGGAACTTAGGTTTGTGATTGCAGCCCCTCTAACTGATTTACTTAACCATTCCCTTTCAACTGGTGAGGTTCCAGATGATTGGAGAACGGTCAATGTCGTACCAATCCATAAAAAGGGGAGTAGAGAAGATGCCAGTAATTAAAGGCCAGTTAGTTTAACATCTATAGTGGTTAAATTAATGGAAACACTCTTAAAAAAACATTATTTCCCATCTAAAAATTAATGACCTATTGGACCCAAAACAGCACGGCTTTACTGAGGGCAGATCATGTCAGACCAATCTTATTGATTTCTTTGACAATGTCACTAAAGTGTTAGATGAAGGTGGTGCTGTGGATATCGCCTATCTGGATTTTAGCAAAGCCTTTGACACTGTACCACATAAGGAGCTCATAGATAAGTTATTGAAGGTAGGACTCAATCCCTGGATAGTTCAGTGGATTTCCAGTTGGCTGAGGGATCGGTATCAGAGCGTTGTTGTAAATGGTGTGCAATCTGAACAAAGGCGAGTTACAAGTGGTGTGCCGCAAGGCTCTGTCCTGGGCCCCATTCTTTTTAATATATTTGTAAGTGACATAGGAGAAGGCTTGGTAGGAAAAGTTTGTCTGTTTGCTGATGATACAAAGGTTAGTAATAGGGTGGATATTCCTGGAGGTGTCTGCAACATGGAAAATGATTTAGCTTTACTGGATAGATGGTCAAAACTGTGGAAACTAGAGTCTAATGTCTCTAAATGTAAAATCATGCACTTGGGTAGAAGGAATCCCTGCTCTGAGTACCGTATGGGCAGCACTGTGTTAGCCAGGCCTCGGAGGAGACAGATTTAGGGGTACTGATTACTGATAGCTGCAAGATGAGTGGACAGTGTAGCCAGGCAATGGGAAAAGCAAGCAGGATGCTCGGCTGCATAGCTCAGGAGAGACTTAAAAAACTTAATTTGTACAGTCTGGAGGAAAGAAGGGAGAGAGGGGACATGATTGAGACCTTTAAATATGTGAAAGGATTGAATAAGGTTCAGGAGGGAAGTGTTTTTAAGAAGAAAACAAAGGGGCACAACCTGAAGCTAGTCGGGGGGGAAGATCAGGAGCAATGTTAGAAAATATTATTTTACAGAAAGAGTAGTAGATGCTTGGAACAAACTTCCAGCAGAGGTAGTTGAAAAATCAACAGCCACTGAATGTAAACATGCCTGGGATAAGCACACATCTATCCTAAGATAAAGAGTACATACAGTATACACATAAGGGCAGACTAGATGGACCGTATGGACTCCTTCTGCCGTCAACCTTCTATGTTTCTATGTAATTCCACATTTAAAGTAACAGACAACCATGCATTTAAAGGCTGGTGCATCGTCTCGGGAGCGACCAGTCACATGGCAAGTGATGGATTTTTCAAAGAACTTGAGCTAAATAACAGACTATATACCTTGCAGGCAGAATTAAAATACTTGCAGAGGGATATGAGCATGGATTCCTTGTATGTCTTAATGATGTGGGGCACAATTTAGCCATACCAGTGAAGTATGTGCTTTATGTTCCTGATCTGGAAGGAGGACTTATCGGTGAAGCATCTGACAGCCAAATGACTCTATAAAATTCCAAGGTGACAAGTGTTCTACCATGGATGACAAGTAGGCCATAGTGAGTGCCAACTTGGATGACCATCTATATAACCTCAACACAGTGAAGGAAAAGGTAAGACTATGCACCCATAAACACAATAGGTTTGATTCAGAGCCCCTTTCTCATAATTTTTA
Organism: Gastrophryne carolinensis; assembly: GCA_027917425.1. Lineage (NCBI taxonomy): Eukaryota > Metazoa > Chordata > Amphibia > Anura > Microhylidae > Gastrophryne > Gastrophryne carolinensis. The sequence continues at coordinate 178,901,810 of CM051238.1, read as the reverse complement.
TGGAGGTATTGCTACCAAACGAAAAATCATGCAAAAATGAAAACATTTCACACTAAAGTTCTCGCAGAAAAAAGGCTTTGCTGAAACAGACGAGAGGAAAAAATGAACAAGAATGGAAATATTCACTCCAAAAAAAAGTGAGAAAGGGGCTCTGAATCAACCACAATGACTGTATAGACATGTTCAGAATACAAACAGGAACTACAAAGGAGGAATCTGACAAAGGATCTGATGGTATCCCCTTGTACAATTACTGTTAAGCGTGAATGTTGCAACAAATCAAAACAGCAGCACTTCCTGAAGTCAGTCGGAATAGAGCTTCAAGACCATCTAATTCACAATGAGGTATGTGGTCCCCTAAGCCCACCTGGGCAAATTGTTGGTACACTGACTAAACAATAGGGGATGAAATAAAGCAACCTCCATGAGGCTTTGGTGGAGCTATGACCAAGGGTCTAAAAATACAATTCTGTGATTACTTGCCTGTAGAATTGGTATTATGAGTATACAGTACGTCCTGCTCCAGATAGATTACTTACACTTGGGTATTACTCCGCCAGATGGCACTGGACTGCAGAGACATCGAAAATAGGCTCCTCCCGGCCCCTCAAATACCCAGGGACCTCCCACAATCCCCAGCATTGAAAAGCAGTTAACGAGAAGCCGGGAGAATTAAAACAAACCCAAACTGGTAACTACAACAATGATAATCACCATAGAGGGGATCCAAGATAATGCAAAACCAAGGGTGGGGTGGAGCAGGACGTACTGTATACTCATAATACCAATTCTACAGGTGAGTAATCACAGAATTGTATTATTCTTAGTATACAGTACGTCCTGCTCCAGAAAGATTACTTACACTTGGGACATCCAATAGCAGTGTCCATAAAGTAGGGTGGGATCCCCAAAGGTAACAGCAGACAGGTCATACCACTGCCGCCTGCAGAACCTTACGGCCAAAAGCAGCATCAGCTAAGAGCCCTAACATCAACCTTGTAAAACTTTGAAAAGGTATGAACAGAAGACCAAGTAGCAGCCTTGCAAACTTGTTCAACAGAAGCCTGGTGCTGAAAAGCCCAAGAGGCACCAATAGCACGAGTAGAATGAGCAGTAAGGCGGAAGGGAGAATTCTTCGCCTTAGCAGAATAGGCCTGAATCACAGCCTGACGGATCTATTTGCCGATAGTAGACTTGGCAGGAGCCAAACCCTTCCTAGGACCAGAAGGGACCACAAAAAGAGCATCAATTTTCCTGAAAGGTGTAGTAGCCACCAGATAGTACTTCAGACACCTAACCACATTCAAAAAATGCAAGACCCTCTCCTTAGCATTACTAGGATTAGGGCACAAGGAAGGAAGAACAATGTCCTGATTCAAATGAAAGGCAGACACCACCTAGTGTCCCTCATAGTAGGGGAGCTGGATGGAGAGCGCCGCCAACTCAGACACACGCCTAACAGAGGTGATATCCACCAAAAAGACAACTTTGAGAGTAAGAATGGCCAGGGCAGCATCCTGCACAGGTTCAAAGGGAGCACCCTGCAAGGCTGACAAAACAAAGTTCAAATCCCAAACAGGCAACATAGGCTTACGTGGGGGACGCACATGATTAACCCCCTGGAAAAAGTCCTGATCAGAGAATGCTGAGCAAAGGACCTCTGGAAGAAAACAGCCAGGGCAGAAACCTGACCCTTCAGAGTACTGAGTTGGAGCCCCATCTCCAACCCATGCTGCAGGAACTCCAGGATCCTGGGAATAGAGAACACACGACAGAGAAGAAACTTAGACTCACACCAGTCAATGTAGGCACGCCAAACCCTGTAATAAATGGAAGAAGAAGACCACTTCCTAGCCTTTATCATGGTATCAACAACTGAGGTAGACAGCCCCTTCTCCATCAAGATGGAGGTTTCAGCAGCCAGGCCATCAAAGCCAGAGTTTGTAAATTGGGATGGCGTAAGGGACCCTGAGTGAGCAGGTCTGGCAACCTGGGCAGAACGTACTGATCTACTGCCAGCTGCAGCACGTCTGCGAACCACACTCTTCTTGGCCACCTGGGGGCCACCAGAATTGCTGGCACCCCCTCCAGAGCAATCTTGCGCAGAACCCTGCCCAGGGGGAATGGAGGAAAGACATACAGGAGCTGAAAGTCCTGCCATGACATTGCTAGGGCATCCGTGGCCAAGGCCAGAGGATCCTGGGACAGGGAGACAAAAGTCGGGAGCTTGTGATTGTGACGGGACGCAAACAGATCCACATCTGGTTGGCCCCAACGGTGATTGAAACACCCTGTTGCAGAGGGACCATTCTCCCTGGCGAGAGGTCCCCCTGCTCAGAGTCTGCCAGCAGATTTTCTACCCCCGGGATGTACACCGCTGATATGCAGGGAACATCGGCCTCCGCCCAGGTCAGGATCAGAGACACTTCCTGGAGGGCCCTCCTGCTCCGGGTCCCTCCCTGATGATTGATGTAGGCAATTGCCGCCTGGTTGTCCGAGCGCACCTGAACAGGCAGGCCCCGAAGGTGATGAGTCAACTGAGCCAGAACCAACCTGATCGCCCGCAGCTCCAAGACGTTGATAGGTGTGTGGGCCTCCTGAGGGCCCCACCTCCCTTGGAACTGCAGGGACTACCAGAAACCCCCCCAACCTGACATACTGGCATCCGTGGTGACCGTCTTCCAGGAGGGGGTCAGAAAGGATCTGCCCCCAACAGGTTCCTGGAGTCCAGCCACCACGAGAGGGACCGCCTGACCAGGGGGGAAAGCGCAAAGACCCAGTCCAGGGACGCAGGGTCCTTGTCCCATACTGACAATAGGTGGAGTTGCAGAGGCCTTAAGTGGAACCGAGCAAAAGGGACCGCCTCGAAGCACGCCACCATCAGGCCCACCAGCTGCATTCCCTGCCTGATGGAGGGATGACGACAAGATAGCAGGAACTGGACCTGCACAATCAGACTGTCCACCTTCTGCTGAGGAAGAAAAATCCTTGCCTAAACTGTATCCAGATTCATTCCCAGGAATGAAGTCACCAAGGAGGGAGACAGAGAAGACTTGGGGTGGTTGATCACCCAGCCAAATGACTCCAGGGTGGACACTACCTGCTGAGTATCCAACTCTGCCTGATGCAGAGACTGATGCAGAGACTGGGAAGTGATGAGAATGTCGTCCAGGTAGGGCAGCACGCGGATGCCCTGAAACCTGAGCAGAGACATCACTCCTGCCAGCACCTTGGTGAACACCCTGGGAGCTGAAGTGAGACCAAAGGGCAATGCCACAAATTGGTAGTGTTGATCCTCCAGAGCGACCTGAGAAACCTTTGATGACCTGGAAACACAGGAATATTAAGGTAAGCATCTTTGATGTCCACAGACGTCATGAAATCCCCTGGGCGCAGTTAACTGATGGCAAAGCGCAGAGTTTCCATGTGAAAGTGCCTGCACCTGACAAATTTGTTGAGGATCTTCAAGTCCAGGATGGGCCTGACTGACCCATCTTTTTTTGGGCACTGTGAAGAGGTTGGAATAGAAGCCCTAGCCCCTTTCTCTTAAAGGGACCTTGCAGATGACCCCCAGCTCCAGAAGGCTTTGCACGGCCTGCACTAGATCCTGAGCTGAGGAATCTGGGATCTGATGAACCTTGGGGGGGGGGGGGCAGACAGCAAACTGTATCTTGTAACCGGAGGACACTACCTCCTGAATCCACCGGTCTGAAACATGAAGCCTCCAGGCGTGAACAAAGTGCTGAAGCCGTCCCCCACCCGGATGGGTGAGGGCGCCCCATCATGCCTGAGGGGGCTTGGGAGAGGACTTAAGCTTGGAACCCCAGGAGGAGCCAGGACGTCCACGTCCTCTGTCCCTACCCCAGAAGTCTCCTCGGGCCCCAGTAAAGGTAACCCCCCTCCCTTGTCTAGCACCACGGTAAGGGCAGGAAAAGGAGCCCTGACCCCGAAAGGGCAGAGGCTGCTGCCTGCCGCAAACAGGTCCAGGCGGTCCCCAAACAGGCGTAGTCCTTTGATGGGAAAACCAGTGAGGGCTTTCTTGGCAGCGTTGTCAGCAGCCCACTGGCGCAGCCAAACCGAGTGGCGTATAGCCACCACAAGGGCAGAGGTTCTGCCACACATTCTAATGGTGTCATCCAAGGCAGAGAGGACATAAGTCACAAAAACATCACAACGAGAGAGTGCATTAAACTCCTCCCTAGACACATCATCAGGGGCACCTTCAAGGATACTTCTGAGCAGGGTCCTGATAGCCACAGCCGTAATGGCAGAGGCACAGACTGGGCGCAGCGCCGTCCCCACACACGCAAAGGCATGGGACGCCAGCTGATCAATGCGCCGGTCCTCAGCATCCCGCAGAGTAGTAGAGTCAGGGGAGTGCATGACAGAGGTGTTAGATATCCCTAGGACCGGGGCATCCACCTCAGGAGGGGATGACCAACACTTCACCACATCAGCAGGAAAGGGATACTTCCTATCCCAACTCTTAGGTACACCGGGAAGCCTGCTGGGGGTTGCTCAGGAAATTCCAAGCGCGACTTAGCAGTATGAAACAGGCCCCCAGGCAACAGGGGGAGAAATAGACAGGATCTCAAAAATCTGAGCCAACAGTCTATCAGTATCATCTGGGGCCCAGGGGTCAGAGCCAGAATCGTCATGACCCCCTGGGCCTCTCGTCAGATGACCCTGAGTCAGAGAATAGCTCCCCTTCCTCCAAAGGGGTATAGCCAGACAGTTCCAAAAACTCATCAGCTTCCATAGGGAAAAGAGTGACATCAGGCGTTAAGTGACGCTTTTTGCAGAGGCCTTACGCGCCAAGGTATTAGCAATCAACTTCTCAACACTAGCCAGTCTGGAAGACACATCAGGCTGAGAATCCCCACTTGTATGCAACTCAGTGGGAGTGAGATTTAAGCTTGGGGGAGTAGGTGAAGTGAAACGAGGCGCAAGCCCAGCCACTGGAAGGCCAGACTGCAGCGCAAGCAGCTGCTGGGCACAAGGTACACAGACCCGCACATTGTCAGCACTAATAGGGGACACCCCACAAGCTACACACAGCCAGGCTTGTCCTGAAGGAACCCCAAGCACATTATCCTGAGACGCCTCCATATGGTGATTATAGCGGCACAATAAGCCGATAGGGATTGACACTATAAAAGCAACCCGGGATGCCCCAATAACCCGCAAGGGAAGTGGGAGTAATTAACACTAGGCCTCACAAGTTAATAAACTAAATAGAGGGAGTAGGGCCGGGAGAAGCCAAGGGGGTTCAGCCCGTCTGAAAGACATAAGCAAAGGGGAGCCGTAATTGTAAGACAATAAATAACAACGGTAATAAAGCCGCCCGTGAGGGCACTCACGGACCGCGGTAGGTAGAAGCTCGTTACACAACAGCCGGAACCAAGAAAAAATGGCGTCGGGTATACCTCGAGGGGCGGGCAGCAGGGACAGTGACGTGGAACGCGCCAAAAGCGGGCCCCGCCCCCCGAAGAGCGCGAAGCCATACACGTGACAAGCAGCCAATGACGGCGCACCAGCGCCTGAGGTAACGCCGCCGCCAAGCGCGGAACACAGTGAAAGCGCGCTGCAGCGCTGGCAATTGTAAGACACAATAAGTGGAAACGAGTAAGCGCGTCGACGGACACCAAGCATAATAAAATAATGTAGTGAAGCACAAAGGCCAATACACATACACACACACCCCCCCCCCCCCTCCCCCGAGGGCTACAAGGAGAATGAGGGAGGAAAGCGGCCACTTAACAGGACCCACCGATAGACAGGGGCAAGGGGCAATAGTGCGGGAGGGGCATCCCATAGAGGCTCACCATATGCCTATACCACCTACCCTTTGGTGGGGGATTGCGGTGGAGCAGCGCTCCTAAGCACCTGACAGCGGTGCTGCCTACCATCACCCGACCAGCGCAGCCAAGGCTGGGAGGCACATTACTAATGGAACGGGTGGGAATAGTCCTACAGGGCCGCAGGCTAATAGCCCCGCTCACCTGCGAGAATAGAGAGCCATCTTCTTGTCCTTCGCAGTCCAGACTGCAGAGAAGATCTGGGGATTGTGGGAGGTCCCTGGGTATTTGAGGGGCCGGGAGGAGCCTATTTTTGTTGTCTCTGCAGTCCAGTGCCATCTGGTGGAGTAATACCCAAGTGTAAGTAATCTATCTGGAGCAGGACGTACTGTATACTAAGAATAAACATTACATGAAGATTCTCTCATGCTTAGTGACAGTTGTTGTAGCCAGCCTTTTCTAAAACTCCTAGGCAAACATTTTGCCTCAGTCTGTAGAGAACACAGAGTCTCCTAAACTCTGCTGGGACCAATGTAGACCAGGTTATTTTTTCCTTCACTCTGGAACCCCTCACTTTTTTTTTAGTCATGGTTGGGGTACAATATGCAGTTTGTTTTGCTTTTTGTGGCTCAGTTTAAGATTTTGCCTCTCTTTCTATATGTTCACTCAAGACCGTAAACTGACTTAACCATTTTGAGTGAGAAAAGCTCATTATGGTGACAAAATAGGTGGATCTCAGTGCCAATGTCCATCTGGACCATCTAACACCCATTAAAAGATGAAGTGGCTTCACAAGTAGCTCTTTTAGGGTCTTGTGAACCTGGATCAGACCTGACAGAGTCGGCTATAGCTAGACACACACAAGACAGCTGGCACTGCAGCAATGGCTGCCTTGGCTTGGAGGGGGGTAAACATTTGTATCATTGCAATTATGGCTATTAGCTGAACACCAGGTTTTCTTTCATACATCAGAGCTAGCAATCAGGTTTGTTTATCACTGGGTTCTGTATCTTGTTTCATCAAGTCCCACTTTCCATATTCTTAATATCTCAAATATCCCCTGTATGGTATGTGTTAAAGGACACTGTCCCTAATTCATACATACATTCAAATAGTGGTCCCACATCCTGACAATAGACACCTATTCACACCTAGCTGGCAACAAGCTGTACTTGTAAAAGGCATCCTTGAATTCCTAATGAAGTCTCCAGACGACACTCAAAGTAGGGTGTGGTAGTCCTATCATGTCTATGGTAAACAATAGACATCTGGGGGGGGGGGGGGGGGGGTTCTAAAGTGGTTAGGATACCCCTGGTTGGGAGTGTTTAGTGGGTTTTTTTAAAAAAAATTTCTGTATATACAAACAAATTCACCTATATATCTGTAATTCAGTAATTTATTAAAAGTGCATAAAGCATCAAAACACCACACAATGGATTATCTGTTATGCTGTACAAGTGCTTATAGCATATCGATAAAATGTACCAACACCTTATAGATAGTTCACTATCTTGTGTTATACAGTTTGTAGCAAGCAGTATATTCTTCTGTAGCAAGTCACTGTTATGCCTTTTGTAGCAAGCAAGAACAATCTGTTTCTTACCTCAGATGTAGCAAGTTATAGTTTGTGCAAACGTTTCGCAATAAGCTTCATCAGTGCACTTTCAATCTATTAACACATGATATAGAACAGTTTGTAGCAAGCATTGTTAGAATAATATGTGACCTAGTATATTTATATATATATACACATTGTTTGTAGTGTGTACCTTTGCCATATTACTTAATAGAGAAGCGCTTGCTGGCCAGTTGCCCAGTGATCTCCTGCATGCATCTTCCTATGCCTATGAATATATTTATCTAGAATTAGATATAAGTATATATAGTTGTCTATTTTATTGTAAGAACATATTAGAATGGTAAATTTAGTAGTGTAGTAGTGGGCAGTTCAGAGGATGTAAGGGTCGGCCGGGTGAATGGATATTGTATAAGCTTCCAGCTTTAGTGTCTATTCGTTAGCCCGCAATAGGTTCAACTGAGGTAAAAATGCAGGGTAAGCGTATTATACTCAACTGTATTATAAAGTAGGAGTAAATAAAATTACAGGCACACGCTTACCTACTATCGTGTATCAGAACCCGTCCTCAAGCCTGGGGGCGGGGCAAGCAGAGCAGCCAGTGTCAGCCTCACGCTGCGGTTCAGCGAGCCGGATAGTGTGTTATTACCGGCGCGTTGTCTTATTTCCGGGCGCGACACAGCAGTTCGGGTTCCGCCTCCTGGGGCCATCCAATGGCGTCTCCCGGCCAATTAGGAGTGCCATAGTGCTGCCTGCAAAGGGCAGAGGGAGTGACTCAAGATGATGATGTCACTTCCCGACTGGGTGGCCCCATCTGTGTACACAGGAAGCATGCTCGTGTGCGCCGCCATTTTATTGGTTAGACTCCCCTGTAGTGGCGGATTACCAGTGTCCGGAGCTTGAGATCTCAGTAATCATGTAATAGCCTTGAGATCACTGTAATTATGTAATAGCCTTGTTACTAGGGTATCTATTGCAAGCTAATTTTTAGCTTGGGTGATAAGTGGCCTCAGTACCCTTTATTATTTATTAATAAAAGTGAATAAGAGAGATTAAAGATTTAAATAAATTACGCTTGAGGTTGTTCAAAGTATTTGCTTAGATTTTCTGTCCCCCAGATCTTCCTTTCCCACCAGCCCAGGTATAGGTTGGCAAAGGATGGGGCACAAATCGTGCCCATCGCCGTGCCTTGTAGTTGATGGAACAATTGGTTCCCAAATAGGAACGTGTTGTGCGTCAATATGAAATTCAGTAAGTCTAGTAAAAAGTGGTTATGGTCGTGTTGGGCTATATCAAGTTGGTTTAAGTAATGGTTGACGGCTGCCAAACCCAGGCAATGCGGGATGCTCGAGTACAAGGCCTCGACATCCAATGTGACCAGTAGTGAGTTCTATGAAACCGTCATGTTCTGAAGGATTTGTAACATGTGGGGGGTGTCCCTTACATAGGACGAGAGGGATTCTACAAACGGTCTTAGGAACGAATCCATGTATTCGCTGGCTCTGGCAGTTAGGGATCCTATGCCTGCCACTATAGGACGGCCCGGTGGGTTGTCTCTGGACTTGTGAGTTTTGGACAAGGCATAAAAAGTCTGTATTGTTGGATTAGTAACTGTTAAAAATTCCCATGTAGATTTTTCTATTACTTTATGTTCTAGGGCCTTATTTATTATGAATTTGTATTCTGTTTCATCATTTTTGATTTTCTGCCAGGATGTTTTTTCATACCATTCCTTATTATTCAGTATTCTATGGCACATGTCCTCATATTAGGCTCGAATCAGAGAGACACAAAAAACTTCCGATTTCGTGCCGTTCTGTTTTCTTTGTGAAATGTTTCCGTTCTCGTATGAGTGTATGAGCGATTCTATGCATGCATTGAAAACCTTGTGTAAAGTTTCCGTCCGTTCGTACAGCAGATGTCACGATACTGGTGAATACTACTGGAGTCCAATGGCAGAGACTAGGCCAAAGCGCAGAAGGTCAAAGTCCAAACAGGGAAGCAGATCAAAGCGGAGTCAAAGTCCAATCCGGGTCAGCAACAGGGAAGCAGATCAAAGCGGAGTCAAAGTCCAATCCGGGTCAGCAGCAGGGAAGCAGATCAATGCAGAGTCAAAGTCCAATCCGGGTCAGCAACAGGGAAGCAGATCAAAGCGGAGTCAAAGTCCAATCCGGGTCAGCAGCAGGGTAGCAAGGATTTGCAGGGTAAACCGCAAGTGGAGGAACAAACCGGAGAGTAAGTTCCAGGCCAGAGAACTGCACAAGCAGGAAGTCTAACACAATACTCAAGCACTGAGCAACAGGCCTGAGAGGTTTATATACATGACAGGAAGTAAGATGGCACCCAGCTGAGACACAATCCGCCATCTTAACTAAGGGAAAACTTAAGGGAAACAGTCCAACTAGACAGACGTAACAAAGCTATTCCTGACATTACTCCCACCTCAACAGCGGCCTCTGGACGTGACCTGCCTCGGCCTCCCAGGATGTCTTTGGTGAAACTGTCTGATCAGTCGGGGAGCATTAATATTACTCACAGGTTCCCAAGAATTTTCTTCAGGCCCATAACCTTGCCACTTAATGAGGTATTGTAATTGGTTCCTAAAGATTCTAGAGTCCAAGATTTCCTCTACAATAAACTGTTCTTGCCCATCTACCTCCACTGCATCGGGAGGAGAAGGAATACGTTCTGGAAAAGGGTTGAGCACAACAGGTTTTAACAGAGACACATGAAACACAGGATGAATCTTCATGGACTGTGGGAGTTGAAGCTTAACAGCTACGGGACTAGTAATCCTGATAATCTTATAGGGCCCAATAAATTTCTGTCCCAGTTTTGGTGAAGGCAACTTGAGTCTCAAATTTCTGGTGGAAAGCCATACTTTATCTCCCACTTTAAACATTGGTGCTGGCCTACGAAATTTATCTGCCGCCTTCTTGTAATTTTCTTGAGCCTTCTCCAACGTTGTCTTGATTAGTTTCAAATTTTGCTGTAATTTAGAGATCCTTTCCGCAACTGCAGGCATAGGTAAAACAGCAGGGAATTTGGGTAGAATATTTGGATGATACCCCAAGTTTGCAAAGAAAGGAGTTTGCTTAGTGGAGGCATTTTGGGAGTTATTGTAGGAGAACTCAGCCACCGGAAGCAGATCGACCCAATCATCTTGTAAATGACAGATATAGCATCGTAAGTACTGTTCCAGGGTCTGATTTGTGCGCTCAGTTTGTCCATTAGTTTGTGGGTGAAAGGCGGTTGATAAGTTAACCTCAATATCAAGTGCTGAACAAAAACTCCGCCAAAATTTTGACGTAAACTGTACCCCACGATCCGAGATGACTTCATCAGGAACTCCATGAAAACGAAACACATTCTGAACTACAAGGTCAGCAGTGTCTTTAGCGGAAGGTAGGCCGGTACATGGAATGAAGTGTGCAGCCTTGGTGAGCCGGTCAACTACAACCAGAATTGTATTTTGTCCTTTAGAGGTAGGTAGATCTACTATAAAGTCCATGGAAATGGAACCCCAGGGACGAGAGGGGATCGGCAAAGGCTGTAACAAACCCAAGGGTGAAGAACGCGGAGTCTTGCATCTAGCACAAACGTCACATGACAATACATATTTTCTTACGTCCTGTTGATAATTGGGCCACCAAAAGAAACGAGATAGGAATTCCTGTGTCTTCTGCACTCCCTTGTGACCAGCAATCTTAGAATCATGGACTAGCTTTAGAATTTTCAATCTTACTGTTTCGGGTATATATAGCTGCTGCCCATGGATCCACGTCTTGTTCTTAAGCGTTAAGTGCACCTCATCAGATGGTTGAGACAGCAAGGAATCGGTGTTATAGGCCTCTTTTATCTCTTCCAGCAAGTCCTTATTTTGGATTACTCCAATAAAATTAGACTCAGGAACAATAGTTTTGGGTGGAATAATAGAAGTGGAATCTTTGGAAAAAATTCTAGATAGAGCATCCGCTTTGCCATTACGAGATCCAGGCCGATATGAGATTACAAAGTTGAATTGGTTGAGAAAAAGACTCCAACGAGTTTGGCGAGGAGATAGACACTTGGCTGATCTAACAAACTCCAAGTTACGGTGATCAGTTAGAACCATTATTTGCTGTGAGGTTCCTTGAAGGAGATGCCTCCATTCTTTAAATGCTGCAATGATGGCCAACAGTTCTTTATTACCCACATCATAATTCTTCTCAGCGGGTGATAAACGGCGAGAGAAAAAGGCACAGGGATGCAATAACCCCTTGTCTCCTGTTCTCTGAGACAGAATAGCCCCTATAGCACAGTCTGAAGCATCTACTTCCACAACGAAGGCGCATTCTGGGTCGGGATGGATTAGCACTGGGGCTGTAGTGAACTTGGACTTTAGGAGACAAAAGGATTCTTGTGCTTGAGGAGACCAAGCAAAGGCATGTCCTTTCTTAGTCAACTGTGTAATAGGAGTTATGATCTCCGAGAAATTCCTAATAAAACGTCTATAAAAATTGGCAAAACCTATGAAGCGTTGAACATCCTTTATGTTTTTTGGAGTAGGCCAGTCTACTATTGCTTTAATCTTGCTAGGGTCCATGTGTAAACCACGGGGTGAAATTATATAACCCAGAAATTGTATTTCAGTTTGATGAAAATCACATTTTTCAATTTTAATGTAGAGTTGATTCTTCCTTAGACGATCCAGAATCAATTTCACATGTCTCTGATGTTCTTCCATAGAGTTGGAAAAAATTAAGATATCATCCAAATAAACGACTACAAACTGGTCCAAAAGATCTCTGAAGATATCATTGACAAGATGTTGGAAGGTAGCAGGGGCGTTGCAAAGACCAAAAGGCATCACGAGATATTCATGATGTCCATAACGTGACCTAAACGCTGTCTTCCATTCATCTCCGGGTCTTATACGGACCAAGTTATAAGCGCCACGCAAGTCTAACTTGGTGAACACCTTTGCATGTCGTACTCTCTCCAAGAGCTCAGGAATCAATGGTAGAGGGTAGCGGTTCTTGATTGTAATTTTGTTAAGTTCCCTGTAGTCAATGCACGGCCTTAGAGAACCGTCCTTTTTTTTTACAAAGAATATGGGAGCCCCCGCAGGTGAAGAAGATGGGCGAATGAACCCCTTAGCCAGGTTTTCTTCTATGTAGTCCTTGAGGGCTTTTAGTTCGGGGTCTGCCAAAGGGTAAATGTGTCCAAAGGGTATAGGTGCACCAGGAAACAATTCTATGGGACAGTCATAAGATCTATGTGGGGGAAGCTTGTCGGCATTTTGTTTTTCGCACACGTCCGCATAGTCCTTGTATACAGAGGGTAATTCTACCATTTTATTATTTTCAACTGGTTCCTTAGAATCTTGTTCAGAGTACCCTGTCGAAAGACCATCTTCCCCAGGGAAGCTTATTTCTTTAGTTTCCCAGTTGATGACAGGGTTCTGTGCTTGCAACCATGGTAGGCCTAAAATAACAGGAAAATGTGGAGACGAGATCAACAGGAAAGAGAGGACTTCACGGTGCTGGGGTGTTATAATGACCTCAAGTGGCTCCGTCTCTTGATCCACAGGCCCTGAGCTCAGTGGAGATCCATCTACGGTTTCCATTACCAAGGGTGAGAGTTTTTTGTTAAATCTGACCCCATGCTTTTGGGCAAAAGAAAGGTCCATGAAATTGCCACTAGCCCCAGAGTCCACCATAGCAGAGGCAGAAATCCACTGAGAATTAGTCAGAAACTTAATGGGAAGGAAGCAATGGGAGTCTTTATTTTCTTTCTTAATATGAGGGGCCACCGATGAGATGGAATGGATAACTGCTTCCTCAGATAATTCTGTTTCGGAAACAATTGATTCTCTGTCCGAAAATTCAGGATCCATAATAGCTGCTACCAATATCCGAGGGCGGCTAGGGCAGTTGATAAGGAAGTGGTCAGATTTTCCGCAGTAGAAGCATAAGCTTTCCCGGAGCCTGTGCTCTCTTCTGTCAACGCTTTCACGCCTTAGTATGGAATCTACTTGCATCGGCTCACTGCCCGATTCTCTTTGAATCTTTCCTTGCGGTTCCTTAGAAATAGCTGCAGGAAAAGAAGGGTACTGCTTAGTATCAAAATTCAAGGTAGCCCATTTCTCTTGTCGTCGTTCAGATAGTCGGGTGTCAATTCTAATACAATGGTTAATAAAGTCGTCTAAGCCTAAAGGGGCCTCTGCACGGGCAAGTTCGTCTTTTAATGCGCTGGAAAGTCCTTTCCTAAAAAAAGACATTTTCGCCGCGTCATTCCAATCAGTGTCGATAGCCCACCTCTTGAACTCCATAGCATACTCGGTGACGGGGCGTCTGCCTTGGCGCAAAGCTAGTAGTGCTGCTTCAGCTGTAGCACCTCGATTGGGATCATCAAACATTTGACTCATGGCGTTGATGAAGTCTTCAAGGTTGTTCAGCCGGGGGTCTTGGGTCTCAATTAATGGACTAGCCCAGGCTATGGCTTTATGTGTCAGCAACATGATGATACACAGGACTTTAGACCGGTCAGTAGGAAACTGGGTTGGATTTGCATCAAAGTATAGCCTACATTGATTGAGGAATCCCCTGAATTTGTCACGGTCTCCGCCAAATCTGAACGGTGGCAACTTAGGACTCATGGCAGGCACGGAAGTAGGTAGTACAGAAGCTTGAGCCTCCAAGTGAGCCATCCGGTCAGATAATGTCTGCACCGTCCCACGTAGCTCTTGAATTGTTTGTCCATAAATATGGACATTGTGAGAAGTCTGTCCTTCAAAGGCATCATATTTGTTTTTCAACTACTGCATCTCGGCGTGCATATTAGCCAGAGTAGACTGCAGCTGGTTAATGCGAACCTCCAAACACCCAGTCCCAGCGGACTCCATTTTTGGCTTGAGTATCCTGTCACGATACTGGTGAATACTACTGGAGTCCAATGGCAGAGACTAGGCCAAAGCGCAGAAGGTCAAAGTCCAAACAGGGAAGCAGATCAAAGCGGAGTCAAAGTCCAATCCGGGTCAGCAACAGGGAAGCAGATCAAAGCGGAGTCAAAGTCCAATCCGGGTCAGCAGCAGGGAAGCAGATCAATGCAGAGTCAAAGTCCAATCCGGGTCAGCAACAGGGAAGCAGATCAAAGCGGAGTCAAAGTCCAATCCGGGTCAGCAGCAGGGTAGCAAGGATTTGCAGGGTAAACCGCAAGTGGAGGAACAAACCGGAGAGTAAGTTCCAGGCCAGAGAACTGCACAAGCAGGAAGTCTAACACAATACTCAAGCACTGAGCAACAGGCCTGAGAGGTTTATATACATGACAGGAAGTAAGATGGCACCCAGCTGAGACACAATCCGCCATCTTAACTAAGGGAAAACTTAAGGGAAACAGTCCAACTAGACAGACGTAACAAAGCTATTCCTGACAGCAGATTTCGATTTACGAGGATGTCATTTTCCATCCAGACTTTTGCGTTTCATTTCTACACGTTACAACGTAGGCTTTAGTTTTTGCCCTTTTCCCATCGTATCCTCCAACGAATCCTTTACGTTTCCCGTTCGATTCTGTTTCCCTTTTTCAATAAATAATCGTCCAGACGGAATCCTTATGATCTTGCGCCTGCGCACTACAAGCTTAACTCATTAAAGTGCCCGCCTACATATTTGCCACCCTCACTTCTACTACAATGTTTAGCTAAATCACTTAGCACTATCCTCCATCTTCCCTTTTGGACCCTTAGAGCACACCCAAACCACTTAGCACTATCCTCCATCTTCCCTTTTGGACCATTAAAGCACACCCAAACCACTTAGCTTTATCCTCCATCTTCCCTTTTGGACCCTTAAAGCAAACCCAAACCACTTAGCACTATCCACCATCTTCCCTTTTGGAACCTTAAAGCTCACCCAAATCACTTAGCACTATCCTACATCTTCCCTTTTGGAACCTTAAAGCTCACTCAAATCACTTCTCGGTCATGTGAATATTCATCTTTAAATATTTCTGGGCCCATTAGTTTTGTGTTAATGTATTTTGTAAATGAAATGACACTAACATTTTTGGGGGGGATTCCATCATAAAATTAAAAATTTATAAAAATTTTAAAAAGTTACAATTTTTACAACTATAAAAAACAAAATACATAGCAATGGCAGGCCACAGAACATTATTCTTCATCTCTAGTCCCCAACGAGTTGCGCAGCTCCTGCATCTCGCCCAACTGAAGGACCCTGACACTCCGTTGTGCCACTCTGGCACGTGTGGTCCCTGTTAAAAAACTTAAATTAAAATATTGGTATAACCTTGTTGGGGGTCATACTGCAGTGCCCCCCCCTGTATGGTCCAAACACCTAAATCTGGACTTCAAAAGCCAGAGGGCCCTTGCCACCACGGGTCGGGTTTTGCATAGTGCCCGATTAGAGAACCCCTGGCCCATATTCTGCAGGCAAAGAACAGGCATCAGGAGCAAGGGCGGGTGGCACATCTTGCGGTTCCTGCAACCAAATATAAAATAATTACACAAAGCAAAGGTAACCAACTAAAGCAATAACTCCTACAACAAATTAAGATTCAAGTTCAACAATCCAAATATAATTCACAAAGGACATAAGTCTAAAGAAATATAGCAATTATATGGATGTGTGGAAAAATAAATGCTTACATGCTAAGGACTAATTTAGGTCAGCATTAAAATGCATCTATACATGAAATGTATTAATTCAGGTATGCATTGCTAGACAATTTATGGCCTCGGCCATGCTGATACATGCAATGCCTTGGAGCTAAAGGCGCGCAGACTCCTCCACATAGCCACAAACCATGTTCAACAATAGCAATCCGAGCCCTAAAAGGTCCCGTAAGTGGATCGGAAATGAAATGGATTTATAGGGTGGTGATCCGTCGGAAATCAGCTCTCTGAATCAGACGGAAACCCATCCCAACAACGGAAGTTTTCTGAACGAACGGAAAATTTACGATTTTGCTTGGAAAATGATCCGAACTAACGGAAATGTTCCGATTTGCTTCCGTTCATCGAAAGCAGCTACGGAAGCCTGGACGAATGCATCTCTGAATCAACCCTATTGTCCTGTCGTCATGACCACTATATTGCCCCCCTTGTCCGCTGGTTTTATTTCTATTGCCTTATTATTTTCTAGTTCTCTGAGTGCTTGTTTTTGCGCTGGGGTGATATTTTTTGGTCTTATCCCCTTGGTCTGGATTCTTTCAATTTCTTGTGTTATATTAACAAAGGTTTTTATGCTTGAGTTCATTGCCAAGGGGGGAAAAAAAGTAGATGGCTTCCTGAAAGTACGTGATTGTTTGCTCGGGTACTCTTGTGGTTCCTCCTGATTATTCTCTAGAGATTCTAAAATTCTAAGGATTGCCATATCGCCTTGAGTTACGGTTACCTCATCCTTGTTTGTGTCTTATTAGCGTATTGTTGTTTTAGCAAGATTTTTCTAGCATACAGGTGTACGTCTTTTATAAGTTCAAATTAACAATAGACACCTATCTCACCTAGTGAAAAGGAATTTTTGAATTCCTAATAAGGTCTCCAGACTATTCCAGACATTGAATACACATTGCGCACATGGGCATTGGCTGTTATTTCTGGGAAATATTGTAACTCTTGTAACATGTCATTTATTACTATAATTAATAAGAGGATCTTATTCAGGACAATGAGACCTTTCATTTGATATCAAACATAACATGTATATGTTGTTCAGAACCTGGTAATCCACATAGTACCGGACCCTGGATGATATATATGGGGTGTTTGGGTTCATTTAACTAAGAAATTAATGGGGATCATGGATTTCTTGGTTACAAGTTGATAATATGATAATAATACCCTTTATGAAATAATACAATTCTGTGATTACTCACCTGTAGAACTGGTATTATACGTATACAGCACGTCCTGTTCCAGAATATTCCTTACACATGAGTAATACATCCACAAGGCGCTGGACTGCAGAAAACAGCTTGCGGCTCCTCACGGCCCTATATAAGTCAGGGACCTCCCACAAATTCCCCAGTTTTGACAAGCAGTTAACAAGAAGCTGGGAGAATAAAAACAAGAATTCAAAAATGAACATATGAACAATCACCATACAGAGGTAACTAAGAATAATGATAAAAAGGGTGAGATGAACAGGACGTGCTGTATACGTATAATACCAATTCTACAGGCGAGTAATCACAGAATTGTATTATTCTAAGTATACAGCACGTCCTGTTCCAGAATATTCCTTACACATGGGACATCCAATAGCAGCGTCAGCTGAGGCCCTAACATCAACCGTGTAAAACTTAGAAAAAGTATGAACAGAAGACCAAGTAGCGGCCTTGCAAACTTGTTCAACAGAAGCTTGGTGCTGAAAAGCCCAATAGCACGAGTAGAATGAGCAGTAAGGCGGAAGAGAAGGCTCCTTCCCCTTAACAGAATAGGCCAGTACCACAGCCTGACGAATCCACTTGCTGATAGTGGACTTAGCTGGAGCCAAACCCTTCTTGGGTCCAGACGGGAGCACAAAAAAAGAGAAGGATTCAATAGCCACCAAATAGAACTTCAGAGTCCTGACCACATCCATAGAGTGTAAAACTCGCTCCTTAGGGTTACTAGGATTAGGGCACAGAGAAGGCAAAACAATGTCCTGATTGAGATGAAAAGCAGACACAACCTTAGGCAGAAAATCTGGCTTAAAACGAAAAACCACTTTGTCCTGATGTCTCTCAAAGTAAGGGGGTTTGATGGAAAGCGCCGCCAACTCAGAAACACGCCTAACAGAGGTGATGGCCACCAAAAAGACTACCTTAAGCGTCAAAATGGACAAAGGGGCCTCACGCAAAGGCTCAAAGGGAGACCCCTGCAAGGCAGATAAGACCAAGTTCAAATCCCAGACTGGTAACATAGGCTTACGTGGGGGACGCACATGAGTAACCCCCTGGAAGAAGGTCTTAACCAACCGAAGGGGAGCAAAAGATCTTTGGAAGAAATGGCCAAGGCAGAAACATAACCTTTAAGGGTACTAAGTTGAAGACCCAAATCCAAACCATGTTGCAGAAACTCCAGAATCCTAGGGACAGAAAACACCCGACAGGGAAACGACTTAGACTCACACCAATCAATATAAGCATGCCATACCCTATAGTAGATGGAGGACAAGGACTTCTTCCTAGCCCTAATCATGGCATTAACAACAGAGGCAGGCAGCCCCTTTTCCATCAGGATGGAGGTTTTAGCAGCCAGGCCGTTAAAGCCAGCGTTTGTAAATTGGGATGGCGTAGCTGCCCCTGAGTGAGCAGGTCTGGAACCTTGGGAAGGGCATACTGATCTACTGCCAACTGCACAATGTCTGCAAACCACACTCTTCTTGGTCAACAGGGGGCCACCAGGATGGCTGGTACCCCTTCCCAGCAGAGGAAACAAAGAGAACACATAAAGGAGCTGAAAGCTCTGCCAAGACATTGCTAGTGCATCCATGGCCAAGGCCAGAGGGTCCTGGGACAGAGAGACAAAGGCTGGAAACTTGTGATTGTGACGGGACGCAAACAGATCCACATCCGGCTGACCCCAACGATGACACAGGGAGCTAAACACCCTGCTGCTGAGGGACCATTCCACCAGACGAGAAGTCCCCCTGCTGAGGGAGTCTGCCTCCAAATTCTCCACTCCCCGGATGTACACTGCCGAGATGCAGGGAACATTCTCCTCCGCCCAGGACAGTATCAGAGACACTTCCTTGAGGGCCCTCTTGCTCCGGGTCCCTCCCTGATGATTGATGTAGGCGACCGCCATCTGTTTGTCCGAGCAGACCTGAACAGCCCGACCCCGAAGGTGTGGAATCAGGTGGACGAGAACCAACCATATCGCCCTCAGTTCCAGAATGTTGATATGGGTGTGGGCCTCCTGAGGGCCCCACTGACCCTGGAATTCCAGGGATTTCCAGAATCCCCCCCAACCTGTCAGACTGGTATCTGTGGTTACTGTCTCCCAGAACAGAGCCAGAAAGGATCTGCCCACCAGCAGGTCCCTTGAGTCCAGCCACCACGAGAGAGACCGCCTGACCAGAGGGGATAAAACAAACACCTGATACAGGGACACCGGGTCCCAATCCCAAACTGACAAGAGGTGAAGTTGAAGAGGCCTCATGTGAAACTGAGCGTATGGAACAGCCTCGAAGCAAGACACCATCAGGCCTACCAGCTGCATCCCCTGCCGGATGGAAGGATGAGGGCAAGACAGAAGAATCTTGGCTTGAGCTTGCAGACTGTCCACCTTCTGCTGAGGGAGAAGCATCTTGACCTGAGATGTATCCAGAGTCATGCCCAGAAAGGACTTGACCATTGACGGAGACAGGGAAGACCTGGGATGGTTGATCACCCAGCCGAAGGACTCCAGTGTGGACCCCACCATCTGGGTATCCAGCTCGGCCTGCTGGAAGGACCGAGACGTGATGAGAATGTCGTCCAAGTGTAAATATACAGTTGGAAGAGAATTGTTAATAATGTGGCTTATATAAAATACAAAACAAAGAATTTATGGCACAACAGCAGGAGGAAGGTGAGAAGATTATGTAAATAATTAAATAATTAATAACTAATATTAATAATATCACCTGGCTGGCGCAAGACAATTATGTAAACAATACAACCTCTCCTGAATAGACACTGAGACAAGTAGTAAATAAAGAGATATATTGTTGACAAAATAACACAATAATGCAATCAAATCTTTCAACACAATACAATACAGTTCTGGGACTGGCATACATATATACAGGGATTAAGGTAACATTAAAAATACAATTCTGTGAAAAACTCACCTGTAGAATTGGTATTATACGTATACAGTACGTCCTGCTCCAGATATAATACTTACACTTGGGTAATCCTCCGCCAGATGGCGCTGTGCACTGCAGACATGCAAAAACAGGCTCCTCCCGGCCCTTCATATACCCAGGGACCTCCCACAAATCCCCAGCATTGAAAAGCAGTGAAAAAGAAGCCGGGAGGAACTAACCACCAAAAACTGGTAATAACAACAATGATAGCAATCACCATACAGGGGATCCAGAATAATGCAAAAACCAGGGTGGGGTGGAGCAGGACGTACTGTATACATATAATACCAATTCTACAGGTGAGTATTTCACAGAATTGTATTATTCTAAGTATACAGTACGTCCTGCTCCAGATATAATACTTACACTTGGGACATCCAATAGCAGTGTCCAAAAAGTAGGGTGGGATCCCCACCAAAAGGTACAGCAGACAGTAAAAGCACTGTCACCTGCAAACCTTGTTACCAAGAGTGACATGAGCAAAGCTCTAACGTCAACCTCAAAAACCTTTGAAAAGGTATGAACAGAGAACAAGTAGCAGCAGACTTGTTCCACAGAAACCTGGTGCCGAAAGGACCAAAGATACAGAAGCACAAGTAGAATCAGAAGTAAGGCGAGAAGAAGATTCTTCCCCTTAAAAGAACAGGCCTGAGTAACAGCCTGACAAGTCCAAAAGCTAACAGTAGCCTTGGCAGAAGCCGAAACCTTTCCTAGGACCAGAAGGGACAACCCATCCAAGTAAAGACCAGGCCAAAGACCGCATAACCCCTGGAATCAGACGAAATCAGGCACATACAAGATGGAGACGCCCGCAAACCCCAAGGGGCAACAGTCCCCTTAAGGGACGAGAGACAATTCAGGAAAACACGTCCAACACCTGCTGAGGGAATGTAGACCCCCTTTTCTCAGCGATACTGCTGAGGGAATGTAGACCCCCTTTTCTCAGCGATACTGCTGAGGGAATGTAGACCCCCTTTTCTCAGCGATACTAGGAATAAGGCCCAGAAGAAAGACAAAGTCTTGAATACATGAGCATAAGACACCACCTTAGGCAGAAGGTCCGGCATAAAGCGGAACACCACCTCATCTTGGTGTATATATCTATGAACAAGGGCTAGCTAAACAGAGCCGCCCGCTCAGGCACACGGCTGACTGAAGTAACAGTCCCTAGCAGGACAACTTGAGGGTAAGAACAGTCAGACAGCATCCGGAATAGGTCCAAAGGGAACACCCCGCAAGGCAAGCAGAATAAATTCGAATCCCAACAGGGAACATAGAATTCCGTGGGGGACGCACATGAGTAACCCCCTGAAAGAAGCCTTAACCAAGGAAACTGAGCAAAGACTTCTACAGGAAGTCGGACAGGGCAGAACCTGACCCTTCCGAGTACTGAGTTGGAGAATTCCAACTCCAACCCATGCTGTAATAACTCTAGAAACCTGGGAACAGAGAACGCCCGACAGGAAAGAGACCTAGACTCACACCAATCAATATGGGTACGCATACCCTATAATAGATGGAAGAAGAAGAAGAAGCTTGCTCCTAGTCTTCCCATAGTCTCAATCACCAAGACAGATAAGCCTGTCTCCATCAAGATGGATGTTTCAGCAGTCAGGCCGTCTAGGCCAGAGTCTGTAGATCGGGGTGATGAAAAGGGGCCCTGAGTGAGCAGAGCTGGCACTCCTGGCAGAACGCACAGATCTACTGTCCTCAGTACCACGTCTGCGAACCACACTCACTAGGCCACCCGGGGGCCACCAGAACTACTGGTCCCCCCTTCCAGAGCAATTTTGCGCAGAACACTGCCTAGCAGGAGGCATGGAGAAAGACATACAGAACAGAATGTCCTGCCATAACATTATTAAATCATCATGACCACGGCCAGAGAATCCTGGGACAGGGAAACAAGGGCCGAGAGCTTGTGATAGTGACGGGGCACACACAGATCCACACTGGTTGGACCTCATAGTGACACAAGGATTAGCACATCCTGTCGCAGAGGGACCTCCACCGGAGCAAATACCCCTGATATGCAGGGAACATTGTCCACCACCCAGATCAGGATCGGAGACACTTCCCGGAGGACCCTCCTGCACCGGGTCCCTCCCTGAATATGCAATGTAGGCAAAGGCCGTCAGCTAGGCCTAGGTCCCCCGAACAGGCAGGCCCTGAAGAGGAGTAGGGAAGCGAGTTAGAACTTGAACGCTCAGAGATTCAAACATTGATAGGTGTATAGGCCTCCTAAGGGCCCTACCTCCCCTGGAACCGTAGGGACTTCCCGAAGAAGACCCCCCTCAACCTGATAGATTGGCATCCATGGTGACTGTCTGCCCAGGAAAGGGCAAGAAGGGACTGCCCTCAGGCAGGTTTCTTGAGTTCATCCACCACAAGAGGGACCTCCTCACCAGGGAGGAAGGCACACATACCCTGCAACAGGGATGCTGGGTCCTTGTCCCGTAGGACAAATAGGAGAAGTTGCAGAAGGCCCCAGGGGGGACTGAGCATAAGGAGCCTCTTCGGAGTACGCCACCAGCGGGCCCACCAGCTGCATCCCCTGCCTGGTGGAGGGACGGGGACAGCGAAGAGGGACTGAGCCCATACAACCAGATTGTCCACTTTATTGCTGAGGAAGGAAGATCCTTGCTTGAACTGTATAAAATTCATTCATAGGAATGGAGTTACCAATGAAGGGGACAATAAGGACTTGGGGTGTTTGATCACCCCTCCAAATGACACCCAAATGTACACCCTCCAACCGAGTATCCAACGTAGCCAGACGTAGAGAACTGGGAAGTGATGAGGACGTCCAGGTAGGTGTTCTCGCGGACGCCCCTTGGGCTCATGAGAAACCACACCCCCGTCAGAACCTTGGTGAGCACTCTGGGAGCTGAAGAGAGGCCAAATGACAAGGTCACGATTATCAGTGTTGGTCAACCAACGCGAATCTGAAGAACCTCGGTGTCCAGAAGACACAGGGAAGTAAAAATAAGCAGCGTTGAGCTCCACAGACGGCAAGAAGCCCCCGACGCGCAAGGAGCAGATGGTCGAGCGCAGTGTTTCCATTGCAGAAACCACCTGTAATTGACGAATTGCTGAAAATCTGTGAGACCAGATTGGGCCAGACTGACCCATCCTTTTTTTGGGGAACTGTGGAAAGGTTAGTGTATCGGCCCCTGCCTCTGCCTATTAAGGGCAATCTGCAAGAGACCCGCAGGACTTGCATGGCCTGCAACAGCACCTGAACAGAGGCAGGGACCAGGAGCACCCGGGACCCGATAATCTTGGGGGAGGCCGCGCAGCAAACTTTATCTTGTGTCCGGAGGGCACTACCTCCTGAATCCACCAGTCTGAGGCGTGATACCTCCTGGCATGAGCAAGGTGCCGCAGCCGTCCCCTCACCCAGACGGGCAAGGGCGCCCCAACATGCTTGAGGGGATGTTGGTGGAAGACTTAGGCTTAGCCCCGCCAGAGGGGCCAGGGCATTATATGCTGCTCCTGGGGCACGAGTCTGCACGAGCCCCCAGGAAGGACACCCCTGGTTCTTGTTTTACACTATGGTAGGGAGGGGGAGGGGTTACCCTGCCCTGAGGGGCCGGGACGGCCGCCTACGTTGGGGTGAATTGCCCTTATTTACCAAACAGGTCCAGACGGCCCCAAACAGGCGTTGCCCTCTAAAGGGAAGCCCAGTAAGAGTCTTCTTAGCATCATCGTCAGCACCCCACTGTCGCAGCCAAACCAAGCGACGTATAGCCACCACAAGGGCAGAAGTCCTTGCACACATTCTAATGGTGTCATCCAGTGCTAATAGGATAAATTTTACAAATACATCACAACTGGAGAGTGCATTAAACGCATCCCAGGGGAGATACTCAGGGTGATGATCAAGCATCTTTCTGATGAGGGTTCTAGCGGCCACTGCAGTGATGACCGCGGCACAGACCGGGCGCAGCACCGTCCCTGTACAAGAAAAGGCGTGGGAGGCCACAGGTCAATGCGCCGGTCCTCAGCATCCCGAAGGGTAGTATAAGCAGGGGCTGTAATAAAGGGGGGGGGGGTTAGAAAAAACCCTACGATCTGCGCATCCACCACGGGGGGTGATGACTAACAATTGACCACCTCAGGGGGAAAAAGGGGTATTTCCTATCCCAGTCCCCTGGGACCCCTGGAATTTACTGGGGAAATCCCATTCCTTGAGTACAAGAGCATGGAAACGAGCCTGCTCTAGAAATTCCAAGCGCGCTGTCGCTGTATGGAAACGCTCCCCTCTCGGCTTGGAGGCCTCACCAGGGAGAGAGATAGACAGGACCTTAAAGACCTTAATCAACAAATCTCACACTGGCCCCAGTATTCAGGGCCAGAATCGCCATGACTCCTCGGCCTCTCATCAGATGAGCCTGTGTCAGAGACCAGCTCTCCTTCATCAGAAGGGGTATAGTCACACGGAGTAGTTAACTCCTCAGTTCCCATAGGACAACAGAAAACAGGAGGCGTCAAGGGCCACTTCTTACCAGGGCCCCTGCGCCCTGACAACCTCGCCATAATCTGATCAGCCGTAGGCAGGCTGGAAGACACAGCAGGCTGCAAATCCCCACTTGTATGCGACTCAGCAGGAGTGAGAATTAAGCATGGGGAAAAAAGTGTATTGAAACAAGGTGCAGCCACTGGCAAGCCTGATTGCAGGGCCAGTGCTTGCTCGGCACATGGTGCGCAGACCCGTGCCCTGTCAGCATCAGCATGGGGTTGACCACACGCTATACACAGCCGGTCTTGTCCCAGAGGGACCCCAGTCACATAATTCTGAGATGCCTCCATATGGTGATTATCTAGGCACAATATGCCAGCAGGGATTTACGCAATAGGCAACCCTGGATGCCCCAAAGACCCGCTAGGAAGGTGGGAGAATTTTACAAGGCCCGCTATAATTTAACCCAGGCCGGGGAAGCCACTGGATTCAACTGTCTGAAAGACATAATGGGAATAAAGGGTGTCAGAGCCATGCGCCGTAATCAAGGATCATGAAAATCGCGCGTGAGACCAAGGTAGGAGGAGGGCCGTAACCACGCGCGCGCGACTAACATCAAAATGGCGCCAAGCGAACCTCGAAGGGCGGGCCAGAGCGGGCTGTGACGCGGAGCGCGCCAAACCAGGCCCCCGCCCCTCCCAAGAGCGCGAAGCTCTAAGGCAGTAGTCAATATTGTAAAGAGAAGCAGAGTGTATGACACACATAGCATAGATGATTTTTGCCAATGGAGACGCCGCAGCGTCTGGGGTCAATATTGTAAAGAGAAGCAGAGTGTATGACACACATAGCATAGATGATTTTTGCCAATGGAGACGCCGCAGCGTCTGGGGCGACGCCGCTGCCCGGCGCAGCACATCCAGTAAGGAAAGACGAGCGCGGCGGCGGCAGATAACAATAAAAAAGCAAACAGCGCGGCTCTGACACCAAGTTACAAGTCAAGGACAATACTAAGGCCATAATCGTGTAATCGCAGTACACTTGAGACCGCCACACACACACCCTCCCCCCCTTTCTTTCCCCCTGATCTACGGGGGGAAACGAGGGAGGATGGCGACCCTTTGGATAGGGCCCACCGCTACACGGGGCAATAATGCGGGAGGGGCATCCACTAGAGGCTCACCATCAGCCTAAACCGCCTACCCTATGGTGGGGGACTGCGGTGGAGCATGGCTCTGTTAAGCACGCATGGTGCTGCCTACCTTCACCCGTTCAGCACAGCCCATGCTGGGAGGCACATCACAAATAGGACGGGTGGGAGTAGTCCAACAGGGCCGCAGGCTGTAAAGCCCCGCTCACCTGCGAGAGAGTGATACTTCATGTCTTCGCAGTCAGCACTGCAGAGAAATCTGGGGATTTGTGGGAGGTCCCTGGGTATATGAAGGGCCGGGAGGAGCCTGTTTTTGCATGTCTGCAGTGCACAGCACCATCTGGCGGAGGATTACCCAAGAGTAAGTATTATATCTGGAGCAGGACGTACTGTATACTTAGAATAGCATTACCCTCCTGAAACGGGCACCCACAAGCAGACCTTTTCAGTGGGCAGCCTTCATTCCTCCTCTCTCTCTTTCTTGCCTCTCAGGTGCAAGCCGTCTCCTTCCCCCCTGCTCTTCCTTTCTTCTGTGCTAGCAGTCTCCCCCTTCTCACCTTCCTTCCTTCTGCCCCCTTCTCATCTAAGGATCCCCCCAATTATACTCAAAGTGGGCTTTCATCTTCTGGTATTCCTTTGATCTTTTATGACCCTAGTTGCAGGTTTTACTCTTCTCCTAATCTGGCTTCCTTATCTCATCTCTCTTACTGCTGCTTTGTTTAGAATGTATTACTTTATAGACTCAGGATGCCCACACACTCTATAAATACCTCCCCTAGGCCTTCCTCCTACTGTTGTGCCATAAATTCTTTGTTTTGTATTTTATATAAGCCACATTATTAACAATTCTCTTCCAACTCATATACCCCTGTATATTTACACAAGTAAGGAATGATGCGAATGCCCTGAGATCTCAGCAGAGCCATAATGCCCGCCAGCACCTTGGTGAATACCCTGGGAGCCGAGGTGAGACCGAAGGGCAAGGCCACAAATTGGTAGTGCTGATCCTCCAGAGCGAACCTGAGGAATCTCTGATGACCTGGAAATATTGGTACATGAAGGTAAGCGTCCTTGATGTCTACAGAGGTCATGAAGTCCTCCGGGCGTAGTGAATTTACAGCTGAGCGCAGAGTCTCCATGCAAAAGCGTTTGAATCTGACAAATTTGTTGAGGCGCTTTAAATCCAGGATGGGTCTGATGGACCCATCTTTCTTGGGAACAGTGAAAAGATTGGAATAGTAGCCTCTGCCCCTTTCCTGTAAAGGCACTTGGCATATGACCCCTAACTCCAGAAGGTTTTGGACAGCAAAGCGCAGACCCTGGGCTAAAAGGGGGTTTTGAGACATCCGGGATTTGATGAATCTTGGGGGCGGCCAGGCTGCAAACTCTATCTTGTAACTGGAGGACACTACCTCCTGAATCCACGGTCTGAGACGTGAAGTCTCCAGACGTGAGCAAAAAGCCGAAGCCGCCCCCCCACCCGGATGGGTGAGGGCGCCCCTTCATGCCTGAGGGGGCTTGGGTGAGGACTTTGGCTTGAGACCCCAGGAGAGGCCAGGACGGCCACATCCTCTGCCCCTACCCCAATAGTCTCCACGGGCCCCAGTAAAAGAGCCTCCACGGTTAGTTCTGGAACCATGAAAGGATGGGAGAAAGGTACCTGTCCCCCGAAAAGACCGAGATGGCCTCCTGCGTTGAGGTAACCTACCACCCTTAGCAAACAAATCCAAGCGTTCCCCAAAGAGACGCAGGCCCTTGAAGGGGAAACCAGTGAGAGCCTTCTTAGCAGCATTGTCAGCCACCCACTGACGTAGCCAGACAGAGTGGCGTATAGCCACCAACAGGGCAGAAGTCCTACCACACATTCTAATGGCATCACCCATGGCAGAGAGGATATATGCAATACATTCCTCACAAAGCAGGAGAGATCTATACTCCTCTCTACCCGCATCCTCAGATGCCCCATCCAAAATACACTTGAGCACCGCTTTAATGGCAATCGCCATAATAGCAGAGGCTCAAACCGGGCGCAGTGCCGTCCCCACACAGGCAAAGGCATGACAGGCCAGTTGGTCCAAATGCCAGTCCTCGGCATCTCGCAGGGTAGTAGTGTCAGGAGAATGCATGACAGATGTATTGGACAAACCTAGAACAGGTGCATCCACCTTGGGAGGACATGACCAATGCTTAACATCAGCAGGAAAGAGATACCTCTTGTCCCAACTCTTAGGCACCCCTGGCAGCTTGCTAGGCCGATCCCATTTTTTGAGCACTAGATTATTAAAGTGAGACTGCTCAGGAAATTCCCAGCATGGCTTAACCGTATGAAAAAGCTCACCCTGCTGCTGCAGAGCCATTGCCGGGGGGGGGGGGGGGGGGGAATACAAAGCACTTCAAAAATGTGACTCAGCAATCTGTCAGTGTCATCAGGGGACCACAGGTCTTCCCCAAAGGGAGTCCCATTACCACCGTATATCTTAGGTTGTTCCTCAGAAGATTCTGAATCAGAAAATCCCCCCTCCTCAAGGGGGTAGGGACCTGAGAGTGAGTAAGGGCCCTCATCCTCCTCAGGGAAGAGGGAAACCACGGGCGATAAATGCCGCTTCTTAGCAGAAGCCTTACGCGGGGCAGACCCAGCAAGATGTTTCTCAATGCTGGCCAACCGTGCAGCTAAATCAGGTTGAGACTCCCCACTAGTATGCCCCGCAGTGGGGGTCAGATGTAAGCGTGGGGGGGTAGGTGAGGCCAGAGGGGACGCACCACCAAGCCCAGTAACAGACATCCCAGACTGCAGCGCAAGTACCTGCTGGGCACAGGGTAGACAAACCCTGACATCATCACTTATGGGGGATACTTCACACACAACACATAGCCAGGCGCCGGGCTTGTCCCAAAGGAACCCCAGGCCCATTATCCCCAGAAGCTTCCATATGGTGATTTGAATGGCACAATAGGCCAGTAAGGGTTAACGCTAAAGAGCTACCCGGGATGCCCCAAGAACCGCTAGGGAAGTGGGAGTTAGTGAGGGAAAATGGCCAGGAGAAACCACAGTGCTGAAGTATTCACCCGCATGGAAGACATAATCAACATTCCCATGAGAATAAGGCAGTTAGAAAAAACTTCTAGAAAAAAATCACCCCATCGGAGTTACTCACGGACCTCAGAGAACCAGCAGCACGCAGCAGGAGACAAAATGGCGTCCGCAGACCTCGAGGGGCAGGCCGTGGAGTTATGATGGTAAATGCATCATTCACAGGGCCCGCCCCCGCCCCCAAAGAGCGTGAAACGCGCCCACGTAATCCGGCCGGCCAATAGCGGCCCAGCAGCTCTGAGGTGAATGGGGCTGCAAGGTGCGGAGCACAGTACAAAGCGCGGCGGCGGCATCATATTAAAAAGTTACATAGCGCTAAAACATGTCAGAGTGAAATACAGTGTTGAATCACTAGACCCCACCCCCCTCGGAGATCCCCCAAGGGGAGAGTGAGGGAGGATAACAGCAGAATTCCCAGGGACAATGGCGCCCAGAGGACTAATGTGAGAAGTGAGGATGGAGGGGGAATGAATAGGGTTTAACTGCACAGAATAACCTGGCAAAACCCATGAGGCAGTGGGGGCATCCTGAAAAGGCTCACCGTTAGCCTAAACCGCCTACCCTGTTAGAGCAGGGACTGTGATAGGAGCCTAGCTCCTCAGCACCATTGGTGCTTGCTAAACTACCTTCACAGCCGAGGCTGGGAGGCAGTAATGAGACGGAGCGGGTGGGAATAGTCTTGCAGGGCCGCAGGCATATAAGCCCCGCTCACCGAGAGCCATCTTCTGTCTTCGCAGCCCAGACTGCAGAAAGAACTGGGGAATTTGTGGGAGGTCCCTGATTTATATAGGGCCAGGAGGAGCTAAAAGCTGTTTTCTGCAGTCCAGCGCCATCTTGTGGATGTATTACCCAAGTGTAAGGAATATTCTGGAATAGGACGTGCTGTATACTTAGAATATACATCTAATTTCATAAGAGTCCTGATGTGGGCCGACCTTGGCAGACACTCCCACGAGGCGGGGAATGCTGGCCACTCCCCCTAGTGTTCAATACATTAAGCTGTGTCCAGTAGGAATTCGGAGTCGATGAATGGCCCTGGACCTGAATGACCATGAACTGAAACCAGAAGTATCTCTGTGTATCTGCATTATCTCTCTCTATATCTCCACTATATCTCTCTTACCATTATAACATTTACTGTAACTCTGTATCTGCATTATATCTCTCCATATCCACTATAACAAACATTGTACTGTAACTCCGTCTATATATCCACTATAACATATTGTACCGTAACTAATGTAACTTACTTTCTTACTTTTATATAACTGCTGCCTGTAATATAAGGTTATCTGGGAACTTTAGGAACTTATTGGGTTAGTAAGGTTAATTACTGTGCTACTAATTAAACCCATCTTTAATATATACATCTTACTGTGTGTGTAGTGGATAATTTCTCACACAATAGATTGTAGTTGCAAAGTATTTAAGGTATTAGTATATTTCTCCTTAGGACAGTTCACTGGATGTATTGGGGACAGCCTCAGCAACCATTGTTTGGAATCAGATTAGTGGCCACTGGACTGATATGATTGTTAGTATTTGCAATATTTATCATATTCACCTCTAGTAGATATATTGGAGGGTAATGTGCAGCAAATATTAATTATAAGTCAAAATTTCTCAATTTTCAGTATGCATAGGTTGTTATTCAACTAAAACAGCAATATAAGGGGATTCTGAAGTGCACAGCAATGCACATAAATGGTTCTTATCACTGTTTAGAGCAGTTTTGTATTTATGGAGCAAAGCAGGCTTGTAAGTGTAAATGGAAGCAGATCAGGTTGGGGTGCTGATCATCCTGGGACCTGTTTGTACCATTGGTTGGAAATTCCCTGGTGTAGAGCAATGAGATGCACCTAGTCTTGCCTGAGAATTTTCACAGAAGTCAGGGCCGGTTTTACTGGACATTACTGTGCAGAAATACAGTAAAGCCAGCTGTGATTGTAGTGTTCAGTTGGTCTGTGTCCTCTTCTGCTAAGTCACTACATGCATAGTATTCCTCACAACACCCATTTTCATTTTTGTAAGCATAAGATGAAATGTCAGAAGTCTTTGCAATGCGGATCGTACCATTATGCAATAACATATTGCATAATGTCATATAAATGGCATATACCACTAAGTGATTGCCGATTAGCTGTAATTGGCTGTACACCATGCTCTGCATAAATTCAGGATCCAGAGTCAAGCATTAATAATCATCAACAGTCACATGAATGATCACGTCAGGAATATATTTACAAAGCTACTAAAGTTCTGTGTACAGTAAATGAACACAAGGCTGACTTAACACACCCTCCAAAACTGAGGCTTTGTTTAACCTGCAAAGATACCACTGACATCTGACTACAAAAAGATTGTATGAGACAGAGGTTTTCTGGCTGAAACAAGGGCAGCACAGATAAGGACATAACAAAAAAAAAATGTATTATATACATGATTAAACCAAGGCAGTGCCTAATACACCTCCCTTTAGTTACAGTGAATGGAGCTTTACTTACAGTGACAAATAGGGAGCCACATATACATGTGAATAATGGTCTCCTGAACATCATGTGACTGAATCTTCCGAGACTCAGTTTGACTATTATGCAGGGGAAGATGGGCAAGTGTAATACTTTGTCTTTGTAGAGCACAAGGTGGGGCTATGAATTATCAGTTCTGGGACCCACCTACCTGATATAAAGGCAATAAGGAAGGCCACATTCATAGCCAAGGACCGATGAGCTTCTGCCATGGCCCGCTTCGGTATTCAAAAGAGTTGGGTTATTCCGCCACAAGGCGGCGCAGTGGTACTGCAGAAAAGCTGTGCCTTGTCCCGACTCCCTATAAAAATGGGCTTAACCATAGAGTTCCCCAGAGTACACAAGCAGTGAGACAAGAAGCCAGGAAAGAATAAGTAAAAAATGTGAAAAAAGTAAAAGACCCCAATTGACTTGGAACAATCACCATAAAGAGGCAACCAAGAACAACGATAACAAGGGTGGGGCGAAGCGGACCGTGCCATGCAAGAACAAAAACAATTCTACAGGTGAGTACTCACAGAATACATTCTTTATTGCATAGCACGGCCCGCTTCGGTATTCATAACCTTGTAAAACTTTGAAAAAGTATGAACAGAAGACCAAGTAGCGGCCTTGCAAACTTGTTCAACAGAAGCTTGGTGCTGAAAAGCCCAAGAGGCACCAATAGCACGAGTAAAATGAGCAGTAATCCTAAAGGGAGGTTCCTTTCCCTTAGCAGAATAGGCTTGAACCACCTCCTGATGGATCCACTTGCTGATAGTGGATTTAGCCGGAGGCAAACCCTTTCTAGGTTCAGGAGTGAGAACAAAAAGAGCATCAGACTTCCTGAAAGGCTCAGTGGCGACCAAATAAAACTTCAGAGCCCTGACCACATCTAGGGAATGCAGAGTCCGTTCCTTGGAATTAGCAGGATTAGGACACAATGAAGGGCAAGACAATGTCCTGATTAAGATGAAAGGGAGACACAACCTTTGGCAGGAAGTCCGGCTTGAGCCGAAACACCACCTTGTCCTGATGCCCCTCAAAATAAGGAGGTTTGATGGAAAGTGCCGCTAGCTCAGAAACTCGCCTTACAGAAATGATAGCCACCAGAAAGGCTACCTTAAGAGTCAGAATAGACCAGGTAGCATCAAGGATAGGCTCAAAGGGAGGCCGTTGCAGGGCAGACAACACCAGATTCAAATCCCAGACTGGTAGCAAAGGCTTACGGCGTGGACGCACATGAGAAACACCCTGAAAAAAGGTTTTAACCAACCGGTGATTGGCAAAAGATCTTTGGAAAAAAAATGCCAGAGCTGAAACATGGCCTTTTAGGGTACTAAGTTGAAGGCCCTGATCCAAACCATGTTGCAAGAATTCCAGAATCCTGGGAATAGAAAACACCCGACAGGGAAGAGACTTGGACTCACACCAGGCAATGTAAGCATGCCAGACCCTGTAATAAATAAAGGACGAGGACTTCTTCCTAGCCTGAATCATGGTATCAACAGCAGAAGCAGGCAACCCCTTTTCCATCAATATGGAGGTTTCAGCAGCCAAGCCGTTAAAGCCAGAGTTTGTAAATTGGGATGGCGTAGCCGCCCCTGGGTGAGAAGATCTGGATCTTTGGGCAAGACGTGCCGGATGTACTGCCAACCACACGACATCTGCGAACCAAACTCTTCTTGGCCAACAAGGGGCCACTAGTATGGCTCGTACCCGCTCCGCTATCTTGCGCATGACCCTGCCCAGGAGAGGAAACGGAGGGAACACCGAGAAGCTGAAACTCCATCCAAGGTATTGCCAAGGCATCCGTGGCAAAGGCCAGAGGATCCTGAGACAGAGAGACAAATCTGGGAAGTTTCTGATTGTGACGTGACGCAAACAGGTCCACGTCCGGCTGACTCCAGCGGTGACAGAGTGAGAGAAACACCTGGTTGTTGAGAGACCACTCTCCCAGATGTGGACTCCCTGAGCAGGGGGACGTCTCCACCTGGTTCTCCACCCCTGGGATGTAGACCGCTGAGATGCAGGGAACATGCTGTTCCGCCCAAGATAGAATCAGGGACACTTCCTTGAAGGCTCACTTGCTCCGAGTCTCTCCCTGATGGTTGATGTAGGCAACCGCCGTATGGTTGTCTGAGCGAATCTCAACAGCCTGACCACGGAGGTGAGTGAATAGGTGAGAAAGAACGAACCTGATCGCCCCCAGTTCCAGGACATTGATGGAAGCATGGGCCTCTTGTGGGCCCCACCGACCCTGGAACCTCAGAGACTTCCAGAAGCCTCCCCAGCCAGTCAGACTGGCATCCGTGGTGACCGTTTCCCAGCACGGGGGCAGGAAGGACCTGCCCCCCAGAAGGTTCCTCAAGTCCAGCCACCACGAGAGAGACTTGTCTGGCCAGGGGGAGACAGAACAAATTCCTGATCCAGGAACATGGTGTCCGATCCCAAACTGACAAGAGGTGGAACTGGAGAGGTCTCATGTGAAACTGAGCAAAGGGGACTGCCTCGAAGCAGGACACCATCAGGCCCACCAACTGCATCCCCAGACGGATGGAGGGATGAGGACACGACAGCAGAGCCCGAGCCTGCAGCTGAAGACCTTCTGCTGAGGAAGGAACACCTTGACCAGAGAGGTATCCAACGTCATGCCCAGAAAGGTCCTCACCATGGACGGGGACAGAGAAGACTTGGGATAGTTGATCACCCAGCCGAAAGACTCCAGAGTGGATGTCACCATTTGAGTGTCCCGCTCGGCCTGAGGAAAAGACTCGGCCACAATCAGGATGTCGTCCAGGTAAGGAATGATGCGGATGCCCTGGTTCCTTAGCAGAGCCATCACTCCCGCCAGCACCTTGGTGAACACCCGAGGTGATACCGAAGGGTAGAGCCACAAACTGGTAATGCTGATCCTGCAGCTCGAACCTTCGAAATCTCTGATGACCTGGGAAGATAGGCACATGAAGATAAGCATCCTTGATGTCCACAGTGGTCATGAAGTCGCCCGGGCGAAGGGTACTGACAGCAGAGCGCAGCGTCTCCATGCGAAAATGCTTGAATCTGACAAATTTGTTGAGGCCCTTCAGATCCAGAATGGGCCTCAGAGAGCCATCCTTTTTGGGAACCGTGAAAAGATTGGAATAGTACCCCTGACCTCTTTCTTGATGAGGCACCAAACCAACTCTGACTCTAACAGGCAATGAACTGCCAGAAGCAACCCTTGAGTGGACAGGGGGTTTAAAGACATTCGGGATCTGATGAATCTTGGGGGGGGCAGGCAGCAAACTATCTTGTAACCAGAGGACACTACCTCCTGAATCCACCGGTCAGAAACATGAAGCCTCCAGACGTGAGCAAAGAGCCGAAGCCGTCCCCCCACCCAGATAGGTGAGGGTGCCCCTTGATGCCTGAGGGGGCTTGGGAGAGGGTTTGGGCTTAGGATTCCAGGAGAGACCGGGACGACCAAGGGGTCTGCCACGGCCCCAAGAATCTCTGCGACCACTGGAGAGGAGGGAGCCACGGCCCCCTCTGGGAATGCAAAAGGAAGGGAGGGGGGCAGAGGACCCCGAAAGGGCCGAGACTGCCTCCTACGCTGAGGCAGCCTTCCATCCTTGGCTAGAACATCAAGACGCTTCCCAAATAGCCACAGCCCCACGAAGGGGAGGCCAGTGAGAGCTTTCTTAGCCGCAGCTTCAGCTGCCCACTGACGCAACCAGACAGAGCGGCGCATAGCCACCAAGAGCGCAGAGGCCCTACCACACAGCATCATCCATAGCAGTAAGAATAAAAGCCACAAAATCAGAGCAAAGTAAGAGAGTCCTATATTTCTCCCCCACACTACCAACTGTTGCACCATCGATGAGACGCTTGACCAGCTTCTTAAGGGCAATAGCAGTAATGGCGGCAGCACATACCGGGCGCAAGCCAGCCCAAGGAATGCAAAACCCTCTCCTTAGCGTTACTAGGATTAGGGCAAAAGGAAGGCAGAACAATGTCCTGATTCAGATGAAAGGCAGGCACAACCTTAGGCATAAAATCTGTCTTGAAGCGAAACACCACCTTGTCCTGGTGTCTCTCAAAGTAGGGGGGCTGGATGGAAAGCGCCGCCAACTTAGAAACACGCCTAACAGAAGTGACCCCCTGGAAAAAGTCCTGATCAGAGAATGCTGTGCAAAAGACCTCTGGAAGAAAACAGCCAGGGCAGAGACATGACCCTTCAGCGTACTGAGTTGAAGCCCCAGATACAAACCATGTTGGAGGAACTCCAGGATCCTGGGAACAGAGAACACACGACAGGGAAGAGACCTAGACTCACACCAGTCAGTCAATGTAGGCACGCCAAACTCTATAGTAAATAGAAGACTTCTTCCTAGCTTTAATCATGGTGTCAACGACACCCCCTTTTCCATCAAGATGGAGGTTTCAGCAGCCAAGCCGTCAAAGTCAGAGTTTGTAAATTGGGATGGCGTAGATGTCCCTGAGTGAACAGGTCTGGAACCCTGGGCAGAGCGTACTGATCTACTGCCAGCTGCACTACGTCTGCGAACCACACACTTCTTGGCCACCTGGGAGCCACCAGGATTGCTGGCACCCCTTCCTGAGCTATCTTGCGCAGAACCCTGCCCAACAGGGGGAATGGGGGAAAGACATACAGAAGCTGAAAATCCTGCCATGACATTGCTAGAGCATTTGAGGCCAAGGCCAGAGGATCCTGGGACAGGGAGACAAAAGCTGGGAGCTTGTGATTGTGACGGGACGCAAACAGATCCACATCTGGTTGACCCCAACGGTGACACACCGTTTGAAACACCCTGTCGCAGAGGGATCACTCTCCCAGGCGAGAGGTCCCCCTGCTCAGCGAGTCTGCCTGCAGATTCTCCACCCCCGGAATGTACACAGCTGAGATGCAGGGAACATTGTCCTCCGCCCAGGACAGGATCAGAGACGCTTCCTGGAGGGCCCCTTTGCTCCGGGTCCCTCCCTGATGATTGATGTAGGCAATCGACTTCTGGTTGTCCGAGTGTACCTGAACAGGCCTGCCCCGAAGGTGTTGGGTCAAGCGGGCCAGAAACAACCTGATTGCCCTCAATTCCAGAATGTTGATGGGCGTGTGGGCCCTCCTGAGGGCCCCAGCGCCCTTGGAACTGTAGGGACTTCCAGAAGCCCCCCCAACCCGTCAGACTGGCATCCGTGGTGACCGTCTCCCAGCAGGGGGCCAGAAAGGATCTGCCCGCCAGCAGGTTCCTGGAGTCCAGCCACCACGAGAGTGACCGCCTGGCTGGGGGGGGGGGGACAGAACAAGGACCTGGTCCAGGGAAGCAGGATCCTTGTCCCATACTGACAATAGGTGGAGTTGCAGAGGCCTCATGTGAAGCTGGGCATAAGGAACTGCCTCGAAGCACGACACCATCAGGCCCACCAGCTGCATTCCCTGCCTGATGGAGGGATGAGGGCAAGATAGAAGGTACTGAACCTGCGCTAGCAGACTGTCCACCTTCTGCTGAGGAAGAAAGATCCTTGCCTGAACTGTATCCAGATTCATGCCCAGAAATGGCGTCACCAAGGAGGGAGACAGAGAGGATTTGGGGTGATTGATCACCGAGCCGAATGACTCCAGGGTGGACACTACTCGTTGAGTATCTAGCTCTGCCTATTGTAGAGACTGAGAGGTGATGAGAATGTCGTCCAAATAGGGCAGAATTCGAATGCCCTGAGCAGAGACAGCACCCCCCGCCAACACCTTGGTAAACACCCTGGGAGCCGAAGTGCGACCAAAGGGCAATGCCACAAATTGGTAGTGCTGATCCCCCAGGGCGAACCTTAGGAATCTTTGATGACCAGGGAAGATGGGAATGTGAAGGTAAGCATCCTTGATGTCCACAGAGGTCATGAAGTCCCCTGGATGCAGGGAACCGATAGCAGAGCGCAGAGTTTCCATGCGAAAGCGCCTGCATCTGACAAATTTGCTCAGAATCTTCAAATCCAGGATGGGCCTGACTGACCCATCTCTCTTGGGTACGGTGAAAAGATTTGTATAAAAGCCCTTGCCCCTTTCTCGTAAGGGGACCTGACAGACAACCCCCAGTTCCAGGAGGCTTTGCACCACCAGAACCAGAGCCTGAGCTGACATGGGGTCCTGGGGCATCCGGGATCTGATGAATCTTGGGGGCGGTCAGGCAGCAAACTCTCTTGTAACTGGAGGACACTACCTCCTGAATCCACCGGTCTGAGACAAGAAGCCTCCAGACATGAGCAAATAGCTGAAGCCGTCCCCCCACCCGGATGGGTGAGGGTGCCCCTTCATGCCTGAGGGGGCTTGGGAGAAGGCTTAGGCTTGGATCCCCAGGATAGGCCAGGGCGGCCACGTCCTCTGCCCCTACCCCAGAAATCTCCTCGGACCCCAGAAAGGAAGCCCCTCTCTCCATTCCGGGTCCACGGTAGGGGGAAGGAGAGGAGCCCTGGCCCCGAAAGGGCCGGGACTGTCTTCTGCGCTGGGGTAACCTACCTCCCTTAGCAAACAGGTCAAGGCGTTCCCCAAACAGGCGTAGACCTTTGAAAGCCCCACTGGCGCAGCCAAACCAAGCGGCGTATAGCCACCACCAAGGCAGAGGCTCGGCCACACATCCTAATGGTATCATCCAAGGCAGAGAGGACATAAGCCACAAATACCTCAACGCGAAAGTGCATTATACTCTTCACTAGAAACATCATTAGGAGCCCCATCCAGGACACGTTTAAGCAGCGTTCTAATAGCCACAGCTGTAATGGCAGAGGCACAAACCGGACGCAGCGCCGTCTCCACACAGGCAAATGCATGGGAAGCCAGCTGATCAATACGCCGGTCCTCACTATTCTTCAAGGTAGTAGAGTCAGGGGAATGCATAACAGAGGTGTTAGACAAACCTAGAATTGGGGCATCCACTTCTGGAGGGGATGACCAATGTTTAACCACATCAGCAGGAAAGTGATACCTCTTATCCCAACGCTTAGGGACCCCGGGAAGCCTGCTAGGACGCTCCCATTCTTTGAGCACGAGATTATTAAAGTGAGATTGTTCAGGGAACTCTAAGCATGGCTTAGCAATATGAAAAATTGCCCCTGCTGCTTAGGAGCCGCGGCCGGGGGAGAGATAGCAAGCACTTCAAAAATCTGAGCCAAAAGCCTATCAGTATCACTCGGGGCCCAGGGATCATAGCCAGAATCAGCATAACCCCTGGGCCGCTCATCAGAGGATTCTGAATCAGAGAACAATTCCCCTTCTACCAGGGGGGTATAACCAGACCGATCAAAGAACTCTTCAGCCTCCATGGGGAAAAAAGAGTGACATCGGGCGGCAAATGCCGCCTCTTAGCAGAGGCCTTACACCCCATAGTATTTGCAAGCAACTTCTCAACACTGGCCAGTCTAGTAGACACATCAGGTTGGGACTCCCCATTGGTGTGCAGCTCACTGGGAGTAAGATGTAAGCGTGGGGGAGTAGGCGAAACCATACGTGGCTCAGGCCCAGCTGCCGACAAACCAGGCTGCAGGGCAAGCACTTGCTGGGCACAAGGTACACAGACCCGCACATTATCAACACTGGTAGGGGACACCCCACACGCCCCACATAGCCGGGCTTGTCCCGAAGGAACCCCCCCCAAAGAGCGCGAAGCCGCACACGTGACAAAAAAGGGACCAATAATGGCGCAGCAGCGCCAGAGGTAAAGCCGCCGACGCCGACCGTGGAACGCCGTACAAGCGCGCAGCGGCGGCGGCATATTCAAAAAGGCAACCAGTGCCACCAAAACGCACAGTGATATCAGGAATGTATAACCAAGCACACCCTGCAAAAGGAAAATGTACAAGACACACACTCACGCCCCCCCCCCCCCCCGCGACAACTACAAGGGAGAGCGAGGGAGGGCAGCGGCCACCTAACATAGGACCGGGAGGATAGGATAGTGCGGGAGGGGCATCCCATAAGGCTCACCATGTGCCTATACCGCCTACCCTTTGGTGGGGGATTGCGGTGGAGCAGCGCTCCTAAGCACCCGACAGCGGTGCTGTCTACCATCACCCGAACCAGCGCAGCCAAAGCTGGGAGGCAAATTAAAAATGGAACGGGTGGGAATAGCCCTACAGGGCCGCAGGCAAATAGCCCCGTTCACCTGCGAGAAGAGAGAGCCATCTTCTTGTCCTTCGCAGTCCAGACTGCAGAGAAAATCTGGGGATTTGTGGGAGGTCCCGGGTATTTGAGGGGCCGGGAGGAGCCAATGTCGCGGTCTCTGCAGTCCAGCGCCATCTGGCAGAGTAATACCCAGGAGTAAAGAATCTTATCTGGAGCAGGACGTACTGTATACTAAGTATATGTGACAGCAGACGATCAGTGTCCTCAGGGTACCATGATTCCTCTCCGGAACTATCACTATCGCAACCCTCCTGCTGGTTCCCAGAGGAATCAGAATCCTGGGAGAGCTCCCCCATCTCAAGGAGGTGACAGCCACCAAGATCATCAATCCCCCACATACATCTCAGTAAGGGGAGCGGGCCTGGGATCCAGGTGTCTCTTTTTCCTCTTGCCAGAAGCCTTCCTAGGAACAGTCCTGGCAAGCTGCTTTTCAATGTTAGCCACCCGCAGAGCCAAATCAAAATGTGATACCCTGCCAACATTCCCCTCACTGGGGCCCAACTGGAGGAGCAGGGGAGTAGGTAAAGCCGAGTGAGGCGCAGAGCAGGGAAGTGAAGCAGGCAAACCAGCTGGAAGCGCAAGGACACCTTCAGCACGCGGCACGCACACCGTGACACTGTTACTCACAGGGGATACCCCACACATGGAACACAGCCGGGCTTGCCCCGAAGGGCCCCGGAGCACGCTATCCCCAGAAGCCTCCATATGGTGATTCACACAGGCGCAATAGGCCAGCAGTGGGTACAGGCTTAAGACAGAAGCCACCCGGGATGCCCCCAGAAGTGAATAAAGGGGGAATGAGGGGGAGGAAGGAGTGGAGCCGGGAGAAACCACAACCCAATGGTATCCCACCTGAAAGACATAAGTAAAAACACACACGAGCACCCCGCAGCAAATACACCCCAAATCAATAAAAAAAAACCCCAAGGGGAACTCACGGACCAAAGACACCGCGGAGTCACACAGGCACAGACTGCTGGATAAGGCGACCCACCGGAGGAAGCAGCGTTGCAGCCAGGAAGGGAAAAATACAATTCTGTGATTACTCACCTGTAGAATTGGTATTATATGTATACAGCACGTCCTGTTCCAGAAGATATTCCTTACTCTTGAGTTATACATCCAGTAGATGGCGCTGGACTGCAGAGACAGAAAAGTGGCTCCTCCCGGCCCCATATATACCCGGGACCTCCCACAAAATCCCCAGTATTGAAAAGCAGTTAAAATGAGACCTGGAGAACCATAGCCAATATATAAAATTTTGAACATAAAAACAATCACCATAAAGGAGGTAACTAAAAGATAAAGATAACAAGGGTGGGGTGGAACAGGACGTGTTGTATACATATAATACCAATTCTACAGGTGAGTAATCACAGAATTGTATTATTCTAAGTACACAGCACGTCCTGTTCCAGAAGATATTCCTTACACTTGGGACATCCAATAGCAGTGTCCGTAAGGTAGGATGGGATCCCCAAAAGTAACAGCAGACAGTTTAAACCACTGTCGCCTGCAGAACCTTGCGGCCAAAAGCAGCATCAGCTGAGGCCCTAACATCAACCTTGTAAAAAACTTTGAAAAGGTATGAACAGAAGACCAAGTAGCGGCCTTGCAAACTTGTTCAACAGAAGCTTGGTGCTGAAAAGCCCAAGAGGCACCAATAGCACGAGTAGAATGAGCAGTAAGGCGGAAGGGAGGCTCCTTCCCCTTAGAGTAGGCCTGTATCACAGCCTGACATATCCACTTGCTGATTGAGGACTTAGCCGGAGCCAGACCTTTCCTAGGTCCAGACGGAAGCACAAAAAGAGCATCAGTATTCCTGAAGGATTCAGTAGCCACCAAATAGAACTTCAGAGTTCTGACTACGTCCAAAGAATGTAAAACCCTCTCTTTAGGGTTACTAGGATTAGGACACAGAGAAGGCAAAACAATGTCCTGATTGAGATGGAAGGCAGAAAAAACCAAGGCAGAAAATCTAGCTTAAAACGAAACACCATCTTGTCCTGGTGTCTCTCAAAATAAGGAGGCTTGATGGAAAGCGCCGCCAATACAGAAATACGCCTAACAGTAGTGATAGCCACTAAAAAGACCACCTTAAGCGTGAGAATGGACAAAGGAGCCCCTTGCAAGGGCTCAGAGGGAGACCCCTGCAGGGCAGATAAGACCAAGTTCAAGTCCCAGACTGGTAACATAGGCTTACGTGGGGGACGCACGCGAGTAACCCCCTGGAAAAAGGTCTTGACCAGGGGATGCTGAGCAAAGGATCTTTGGAAAAAAATAGCCAAAGCAGAAACATGGCTTTTTAGAGTACTGAGCTGAAGACCCAGATCCAAACCATGTTGGAGAAACTTCAGAATCCTAGGAATAGAAAACACACGACAGGAAAGCGAGTTAGACTCACACCAGTCAATGTAAGTACGCCAAACCCTGTAGTAGATGGAAGAAGAGGACTGTTTCCTAGCCCTGATCATGGTATTTACAACCGAGGCAGGCAGCCCCTTACCATCAAGATGGAGGTTTTAACAGCCAGGCCGTCAAAGCCAGCGTTTGTAAATTGGGGTGGCGTAGGTGTCCCTGAGTGAGCAGATATGGAACCCGGGGCAGGGCGTACTGATCTACTGCCAACTACACGATGTCTGCGAACCACACACTCTTCTTGGCCAACAGGGTGCCACCAGGATGGCTGGCACCCCTTCCTGAACTATCTTGCGCAGCACCCTGCCCAGCAGGGGAAACATACAGTAGCTGGAACCTCGTCCAAGGCATTGCCAGGGCATCCATGGCTAAGGCCAGAGGGTCCTGGGACAGAGAGACAAAGACTGGAAGCTTGTGATTGTGACAGGACGCAAACAGATCCACATCCGGCTGACCCCAGCGGTGGCACAGGGAGCGAAACACCCTGCTGCTGAGGGACCATTCTCCCAGACGAGAGGTCCCCCTGCTCAGAAAGTCTGCCTCCAGATTCTCCACCCCCGGGATGTACACAGCTGAGATGCAGGGAAAATTCTTCTACGCACAGGACAGTATCAGGGACACTTTCTTGAGGGCCCTCTTGCTCCGGGTCCCTCCCTGATGATTGATGTAGGCAACCGCCGTCTGGTTGTCCGAGCGTACCTTAACAGCCCGACCCTTCAGGTGTGGGGTTAAGTGCGCGAGAACCAACCTGACCGCCCTCAATTCCAGAATGTTGATAGGGGCATGGGCCTCCTGAGGGCCCCACTGACCCTGGAATTTCAGGGACTTCCAGAATCCCCCCCCAACCTGTCACACTGGCATCCGTGGTGACAGTCTCCCAGCTGGGAGCCAGAAAGGACCTGCCCCCCAGCAGGTTCCTGGAGTCCAGCCACCACGCTAGAGACCGTCTGACCAGAGGGGACAAGACAAACACATGATCCAAGGACACAGGGTCCCGATCCCATACTGACAAGAGTTGAAGCTGAAGAGGCCTCATGTGGAACTGAGCATATGGAACCGCCTCGAAGCAGGACACCATCAGGCCCACCAGTTGCATTCCCTGCCTGATGGACGGATGAGGACAAGACAGCAGGAGCCGAGCTCTCTCTTGAAGGACCTCCACCTTCTGCTGAGGAAGAAAGATCTTGACCTGAGCTGAATCCAGAATCATGCCCAGAAAAGACTTCACCATGGAAGGAGACAGGGAAGATTTGGGATGGTTGATCACCCAGTCGAATGACTCCAGTGTGGACACCACCTGCTGAGTGTCCAGCTCTGCCTGATGGAAGGACCGAGAGGCGATAAGCATGTCGTCCGATTAGAGAAGAATGCGAATGCCCTGAGATCTCAGCAGAGCCACCACTCCTGCCAGCACCTTGGTGAACACCCTGGGAGCCGAGGTGAGACCGAAGGGCAAGGCCACAAATTGGTAGTGCTGATCCTCCAGAGCGAACCTG
This sequence comes from Gastrophryne carolinensis, assembly GCA_027917425.1. Lineage (NCBI taxonomy): Eukaryota > Metazoa > Chordata > Amphibia > Anura > Microhylidae > Gastrophryne > Gastrophryne carolinensis. The sequence goes on along the minus strand of CM051238.1, from coordinate 178,858,306 downwards.
AGAAATCTGATGACCTGGAAAGATAGGTACGTGAAGGTAAGCATCCTTGAAGTCAATGGAGGTCAAGAAGTTCCCTGGGCTCCATGTGAAAGTGAACCTGACAAATTTGTTGAGAAGCTTTAAATACAGGATAGGTCTGAAGGACCCATCCTTTTTGGGAACAATGAAAAGATTGGAATAGCAGCCTTTGCCCCTTTCTCTCAAGGGCACCTGGCAGATGACACCTAGATCTAGAAGGCTAACTGAGATTTGATGAATCTTGGGGGCGGCCAGGCTGCAAACTATCTTGTAACCAGAGGAAACTACCTCCTGAATCCACCGGTCTGAGACATGACGCCTCAAGACATGAGCCAAGAGCCGAAGCCGCCCCCCCACCCGGATGGGTGAGAGCGCCCCTTCATGCCTGAGAGGGCTTGGGATAGAACTTAAGCTTGGGACCCCAGGAGGAGCCAGGGCGGCCATGTCCTCTGCCCCTGCCCCAGAAATCTCCACGGGCTCCAGCAAAGGAAGCTGCTCCCCATCCAATTCTGGAGCCCCTGAACTAAGGAGAAAAGGCACCTGAACCTCGAAAGGACCGGGGCTGCCTTCTACGCTAAGGCAGCTTCCATCCCTTAGCAAACAAGTCCAAACGTTCTCCAAAGTGGCACAGCCCCTTGAAGGGAAACCCAGTGAGAGCCTTTTTGGCAGCTCTGTCAGCTGCCCACTGGCGCAGCCAGACCGAGCGGCGTATCGCCACACATTCTAATGGTATCATCCAAGGCAGAGAGAACATATGCAACAAATTCCTCACAATGCAGAAGAGCTCTATACTCTTCACTACCAGCATCAGGGGCCCCATCTAAGAGACCTCTGAGCAGACTTTTAATGGCAACAGCCGTAATAGAGGCACAGACCGGACGGAGCGCTGTCCCCACACAGGCAAAAGCATGGCAAGCCAGCTGATCATTGCGACTATCCTCCCCATCCCTCAGTGTAGTAGAGTCAGGGGAATGCCTGACGGATGTGTTAGACAACCCCAGAACTGGAGCATCCACCTCGGGAGGACATGACCACCGTTTCACCATTTCAGCAGGAAAGGGATACCGCTTATCCCAACTCTTTGGCACCCCGGGGAGCCGACTAGGCCGTTCCCACTCTTTGAGCACCAGATTATTAAAATGAGCTTGTTCAGGGAACTCCAAGCATGGTTTAACAGTATGAAACAGCTCCCCCTGCTGCCGCGGAGGCACAGCAGGAGGAGAGATACACAGCACATCAAAAATATGTGCCAAAAGTCTGTCAGTATCATCTGAAGCCCATGGGCCATGCCCAGAATCGGCCCCATACGCTCTAGAATGTTCCTCAGATGATTCTGAATCAGAAAACAATTCCCCCTCCTCTAGGGGGGTATAGCCAGTAACAACAAAAAATTCCTCTGCCTCCATAGGAAAGAGGGAAACACCAGGTGATAAATGCCGCTTCTTAGCAGAAGCCTTACGCGGGCCAGAGCCAGCAATATGTCTCTCAATGCTGGCACCCGAGCAGCCAAATCAGGTTGAGACTCCCCACTGGTATGCACCTCACAGGGAGTCAAATGTAAGCGTGGGGGGGTAGGCAAAGCCCGAGGGGGCGCAGGCCCAACCACCGGCAACCCAGACTGCAATGCAAGCGTGTGCCTGACATCACTTATAGGAGATACCCCACACGCTACACACAGCCAGGCTTGTCCTGAAGGAACCCCAAGCACATTATCCTGAGAAGCCTCCATATGGTGATTATAGTGGCACAATATGCCAATTGGGATTGACGCCAATAAGGCTACCCGGGATGCCCCAAAAGCCCGCTAGGGAAGTGGGAGATATAAAATACAATAGTCCTCCAATAGGGAGTTAACACTGAATAGAGGGGATAGGACCAGGAGAAAATACAATTCTGTGAAATGCTCACCTGTAGAATTGGTATTATAGGTATACAGTACGTCCTGCTCCAGATAGATTACTTACACTTGGGTTATCCTCCACCAGATGGCGCTGCACTGCAGAGACATGCAAAACAGGCTCCTTCCGGCCCCTCAAATACCCGGGGACCTCCCACAAATCCCCAGCATTGAAAAGCAGTGAACAAGAAACCGGGAGAATTTAACCACCCAAAAACTGGTAACTATAACAATGATGACAATCACCATACAAGGGATCCAGAATAATGCAACAACAGGGTGGGGTGGAGCAGGACGTAATGTATACCTATAATACCAATTCTACAGGTGAGCATTTCACAGAATTGTATTATTCTTAGTATACAGTACGTCCTGCTCCAGATAGATTACTTACACTTGGGACATCCAATAGCAGTGTCCATAAAGCAGGGTGGGATCACCAACAAAAAAGGTAACAGCAGACAGTTTAAACCACTGCCGCCTGCTAAACCTTGCGTCCAAAAGCAGCATCAGCTGAGGCCCTAACATCAACCTTGTAAAACTTTGAAAAGGTATGAACAGAAGACCAAGTAGCAGCCTTGCAAACTTGTTCAACAGAAGCCTCGTGCTGAAAGGCCCAAGAGGCACCAATAGCACGAGTAGAATGAGCAGTAAGGCGGAAGGGAGGACTCTTCCCCTTAGCAGAATAGGCCTGAATCACAGCCTGACGGATCCATTTGCTGATAGTAGACTTGGCAGGAGCCAACCCCTTCCCAGGACCAGAAGGGACCACAAAAAGAGCATCAGTTTTCCTGAAGGACGCAGTGACTACTAGGTAATACTTCAGACACCTGACCACATCCAAGGAATGCAAAACCCTTTCCTTAGCATTGCTAGGATTAGGGCACAAGGAAGGAAGAACAATATCCTGGTTCAAATGAAAAGCAGACACCACTTTAGGCAGGAAATCCGGCTTAAAGTGGACCACCACCTTATCCTGGTGTCTCTCAAAGTATGGGGGCTGGATAGACAGAGCCGCCAGCTCAGACACACGCCTGACCGAAGTTAATAGCCACCAGAAAGACAACCTTGAGGGTAAGTACAGCCAGAGCAGCATCTTGAATAGGTTCAAAGGGAGCACCCTGCAAGGCAGACAAGACCAAGTTCAAATCCCAAACAGGGACCATAGGTTTTCGTGGGGGACGCACATGAGTAACCCCCTGAAAGAAAGTCTTGACCAAGGAATGTTGAGCAAAAGACTTCTGAAAGAAGACAGACAGGGCAGAAACCTGACCCTTCAAAGTACTGAGTTGGAGACCAGACTCCAACCCTTGCTGTAAAAACTCCAGAACCCTGGGAAATGAGAACACCCGACAGGGAAGAGACATAGACTCACACCAGTCAATGTAGGCACGCCAAACCCTATAATAGATGGAAGAGGAAGTTTTCTTCCTAGCCTTCACCATGGTCTCAACCACCGAGGCAGACAAGCCTTTCTCCATCAAGATGGAGGTTTCAGCAGCCAGGCCATCAAAGCCAGAGTTTGTAAATTGGGATGGCGTAAGGGGCCCTGAGTGAGCAGATCTGGCACTCCTGGCAGGACGTACTGATCTACTGCCATCTGCACTACGTCTGCGAACCACACTCTTCTTGGCCATCTGGGGGCCACCAGAATCACTGGCAACCCTTCCAGAGCAATCTTGCGCAGGACCCTGCCCAGCAGGGGGAATGGAGGAAAGACATACGGGAGCCGAAATTCCTGCCATGACATGGACAGAACATCTGTGGCCAAGGTCAGAGGATCCTGAGACAGGGAGACAAAAGCCTGGAGCTTGTGATTGTGATGGGATGCAAACAGATCAACATCCGGTAGCCCCCAGCGGTGACACAGGGACTGGAATACCCTGTTGCAGAGGGACCACTCTCCCTGACGAGAGGTCCCCCTGCTCAGAGAGTCTGCCAGTAGATTCTCTGCCCCCGGGATGTCCACAGCCGAAATGCATTGAACATTGGCCTCCGCCCATGTCAGAATCTGCGACACCTCCTGGAGGGCCCTCCTGCTCCGGGTCCCTCCCTGATGGTTGATGTAGGCAACCGCCGTCCTGTTATCTGAGCGCACCTGCACAGACAGACCCCTCAGGTGATTGGTCAAAGGCTCCAGTACCAACCTGATTGCCCGCAGTTCCAGAATGTTGATGGGTAAGTGGGCCTCCTGAGGGCCCCACCTCCCCTGGAACCGCAGGGACTTCCAGAATCCCCCCCCCATCCTGACAGACTGGCATCCGTGGTGACTGTCTCCCAGGAGGGGGCCAGAAAGGACCTGCCCCCCAGCAAGTTCCTGTGGTCCAGCCACTACGAAAGGGACCGTCTGACCAAGGGGGGGGGGAAGCACACAGATCCCATCCAAGGACGTTGGATCCTTGTCCCATACTGACAGAAGGTGAAGTTGTAGAGGCCTCAAATGGAACTGAGCAAAGGGCACCGCCTCGAAGCACGCCACCATCAGGCCCACCAACTGCATTCCCTGCATGGAGGGCTGGGGGCACGATAGCAGGAACCTCACCTGCGCAGTTAGAGCTTCCACCTTCTGTTGAGGAAGGAATATCCTTGACTGAATCGTATCCAGAATCATTCCCAGGAATGGGGTCACCGAGGAAGGGGACAGGGAGGACTTGGGGTGATTGATCACCCAGCCGAAGGACTCCAGGGTGGACACCACCAGCTGAGTGTCCAACTTTGCCTGATGTAGAGACTGGGAAGTGATGAGGACGTCCAGGTAGTGTCAGCACGCGGCCGCCCCTTGGCTTCAGAGACATCACCCCCGCCAGCATCTTGGTGAGCACTCTGGGAGCTGAAGAGAGGCCAGATGGCAAGGCCACAAATTGGCAGTGTTGATCTTCCAACGTGAATCTGAGGAATCTTGGTGTCCTGAAAACACAAGGATCTGAAAGTAAGCCACATTGGTATCCACGGACGTCATGAAGCCCCCAGGGCGCAAGAAGCATATGGCCGAGTTTCCATGAGGAAAGCGCCTGTACTTGACAATTTGCTGAAGATCTGTAAATCCAGAATAGGCCAGACTGACCCATCTTTTTTGGGAACTATGAAAGGGTTGGTGTAAGGTCCCTTGCCTCTGTCTGTTAAGGGAAATCTGCAAATGACCCCCAGACTCAGCAGACCATGCACGGCCTGCGCCAGCACCTGAGCAGAAGCAGAGACCAGGAGTACCCGGAACCAGATAATCTTAGGGGAGGCCACACAGCAAACACCATCTTGTAGCCAGAGGACACTTCCTCCTAAATCCACCAGTCTGAGGCGTGATGCCTCCAGACTTAAGCAAGGTGCCGCAGCCGTCCCCTCACCCAGACGGGTGAGGGCGCCCCATCATGCTTGAGGGGACTTGGGAGGGGATTTGGGCATAGCCCCCCCAGAAGAGCCAGGGTGTAGTCTTCTGCTCCTGGGACAGGGAGCTGAGCGAGCCCCCGCAAAGGACACCCCTGGTTCCTGTTTAACACCATGGTGGGGGGTGGAAGGGGGGCCCTGGCCCCGAAGGGCCCGAGACAGCCGTCTGCGTTGGGGTAACTTACCTCTCTTACCAAACAGGTCTAGACGGGCCCCAAACAGACGTAGCCCCTTAAAGGGGAGCCCAGTAAGGGCCTTCTTCGCAGCATTGTCAGCACCCCACTGTCGCAGCCAGACCAAGCGACGTATAGCCACCACGAGGGCAGAAGTTCTTGCACACATTCTGATGGTGTCATCCAATGCTACTAGAACAAAAATTTATAAACACATCACAACTGGAGAGTGCATTAAACACCTCACAAGGGAGATCATCAGAGGCACTATCAAGCAAATTTCTGATGAGGGTTCTAGTGGCCACAGCAGTAATGGCAGAGGCACAGACCAGGCGCAGCGCCGTCCCCGCACATGCAAAGACGTGGGAGGCCAGCAGGTCAATGCGCCGGTCCTCAGCATCCCGCAGGGTAGTAGAATCAGAGGGATGTATGACGGGGTGTTAGATAGCCCTATTATCGGGACATCCACCTCAGGTGGAAAGGGATACTTCCTATCCCAATCCCTTGGGACCCCGGGAGGTTTACTGGGGCACTCCCATTCCTTGAGCACAAGGGAATGTAAATGTGCCTGCTCTAGGAATTCCAAACGTGATGTTGCTGTATGGAAGCGCTCCCCTTTGTCTGGGAGCCTCACCAAGGAGAGAGATAGACAGAACCTCAAAGATCTGGGTCAATCTGTCAGTGTCATCCGGGGCCCAGGGGTCAGAGCCAGAATCGTCATGACCCCTTGGTCTCTCATCAGATGAGCCTGAGTCAGAAAAGAGCTCTCCATCAGAAGGGGTATAGCCACACAGATTCATAAACTCCTGAAATCCCATAAGGAAAACAGTATCATAAGGCGTCAGGTGCCGCTTCTTACCAGGGCCCTTACGCGCTAAGGACCTCGCAATAATCTGCTCAGCAGTAGGTAGTCCAGAAGACACATCAGGCTGAGAATCCCCACTTGTATGCAACTCAGCAGAAGTGAGATTTAAGCTTGGGGGAGAAGGTGAAGTGAAACGAGGTGCAGCCACTGGCAGGCCAGATTGCAAAGCCAGCGCTTGCTCAGCACAGGGTACGCAGACCCATGCCTTGTCAGCATCAGCATGAGGTTGTCCACACGCCATACACCGCCGGTCTTGTCCCAAAGGGACCCCGGTCACATTATCCTTAGATGCCTCCATATGGTGATTATTAGGCACAATATGCCAGTAGGGATTGACGCTATAAAGCAACCCTGGATGCCCAATGATCCGCTAGGGAAGTGGGAGTAATTTTACAAGGCCCGCTATCAATTACACCGGGCCGGGAGAAGCCAATGGATTCACCCTCTGAAAGACACAATGAGAAGAAGGGTGTCAGAACCGAAACACACTACAGTGAAGTATAAAGCCGCCCGCGAGGGCACTTACGGACCACGGTAAGTAAGAACGTCACACGCGCGCGCGACCAGACAATATGGCGCAGAGTACCTCGAAGGGCGGGCCAGAGCGAGACGTGACGCGGGGCGCTCCATGCCAGGCCCCGCCCCCCTGAAGAGCGCGAAGTCCAACCGACAAGCAGCCAATGAGGACGCAGAGGCGTCTGAGGTAATGCGGGAGGGGCATCCCATAAAGGCTCACCATCAGCCTATACCGCCTACCCTTTGGTGGGGGACTGCGGCGGAGCAGGGCTCCTTAAGCACTCATGGTGCCACCTACCTTCACCCGACCAGCGCAGCCCAGGCTGGGAGGCACATCACACGAAGGACGGGTGGGAATAGTCCAACAGGGCCGCAGGCTTTAATAGCCCTGCTCACCTGCGACAGAGTGATAATTTCATGTCTTCGCAGTAAGCACTGCAGAGAAATCTGGGGATTTGTGGGAGGTCCCCGGGTATTTGAGTAGCCGGGAGGAGCCCGTTTTGCATGTCTCTGCAGTGCAGCGCCATCTGGCGGAGGATAACCCAAGTGTAAGTAATCTATCTGGAGCAGGACGTACAGTATACTAAGAATACCCGTTTGACCCGCCTGCAAGACATAAGCAAAAAGATCCCATAAGCAATGTGCAATAGAGAAAATAGCCCGCAGGGGCACTTACGGACCGCATTAGGGAGACGCCAGACACTCAGCAGAAAGCTAAAATGGCGCCCGCATATACCTCGAGGAGCGAGCCACGGAGACAGTGATACAGGACACGTCAGCCATGAGGCCCGCCCCCCGAAGAGCGCAAAAACGCGCCCACGTGACAAAGCCAGCCAATGATGGCGCAGCTGCGCCTGAGGTGATGTCGCCGCCGACCGCGGAGCGGAGTACAAGCGTGCGGCGGCAAAGGAAACCAGTGCAACCAATTCAAAAAGGGATCATCACATAAAACATGTTATATACATATAAAGGCATGCACCCCCCACTCCCCCGAGATCTACCAGGGAGAGCGAGGGGAATGAAAGCAAGCCTAAGGGAGCCAACTGCGGGGACAGGGGCATAATATGCGGGAGGGGCATCCCATAACTCACACCATGGACCTGTACCGCCTACCCTTTGGTGGGGGATTGCGGTCGGAGCAGCGCTCCTTAAGCACCTAGTTGCGGTGCTGCCTACCTTCACCCTAACCAGTGCAGCCTAAGCTGGAAGGCAATAAGAGGAAATGGGCGGGAATAGTCCTACAGGGCCGCAGGCTAATAGCCCCGCTCACCTGTGAGTAGAGAGAGACATCTTCTTGCCTTCGCAGCGCCGACTGCAGAGAAGAACTGGGGATTTTGTCGGAGGTCCCGGGTATATATGGGGCCGGGAGGAGCCCCTTTTCTGCCTCTGCAGTCCAGCGCCATCTACTGGATGTATAACCCAAGTGTAAGGAATATCTTCTGGAACAGGACGTGCTGTATACTTAGAATAAATCCAGACGCGCAGCTTGTTCAAAATGGCGCCGGCAGAGGTACCTCGAGTGGCGTGGCGGGCCGGCGCGATACGAGTCATTGGTTGCCCCGCTCACCTGCGCAAGAGAGCCATCTTCTAAACTTCGCAGTTCCACTGCAGAGGAAACACTGGGGAACTCTATGGTTAATCCTGTTTTTATAGGGAGCCGGGAGATACCACAGCTTTCTGCAGTACCACTGCGCCACCTTGTGGCGGAATAACCCAACTGTTATGAATACCGAAGCAGGCCGTGCCATGCAATAAAGAAAATTATTTGATGTTAAGAAGAGAGACAAATGCAAAATATAACAAGTTGTGTAATTTTAATGACAGATTTATTTCTCAAACAAATTCATCAGCTGAATAACATTCATTGTTCTGCTAATAAAAAAAATATATATACAGCCCATTCTGTATATTGAAAAGTTTGTACATTAGACATGGGTAGCTGAAATATATACAAGTCCCCATGTGCTATACACATTATACCTGTAGGATGAGAAGGACATAAGCATTTCACATTTTCTCTGTCTAGTTCATCATCTGTTGCAATCCTCAGATCACAGGGCTCCACAAAACACAATGCGACATTACATTTTGGGGGTAGAATTCTGGGAAATACTTACGTGGGCCATTAATACATAGTACAGGTGGCTGGAATATTAGGCAGCATTATTCATTCCCATTTCAGCTTCAAATTTTGATCTGCGTTGGAAATGCCAGGATTACTTATACATACCATAAAAGATGAAGCACCAAAATTTGACCCACAACTAAAAGTCTCAAGTGAAAATCATGGAAGCCAAGTTAGCCACTTCAGTAAGATTATCTAGAATGATAATTAAAAGCAATTCTAACCACCCACCTAGATTGCATTGCATTTACAAAATATCAGACTAAAAACCTCAATCATGTAGACAGCTACAGTAAAATGTGCAGAAACAAAGGGGCAGTGAAAAGTATGTGTATTAAATTTGCATAGAGAATGTGTGGTGACCAATACAAAAAGAGCTGAAATCAAACTATATGCATTAAGCATTGGTTATGATACATCCATACTGTACATTTTTTTTAAAGTAATGCCCCACAACCCTCAAAAAAGACATGATCAAAATATTACTCATTTTCATCTTACACTAAAAATCTCATGAGACCTCCTAATGACATCTCAGAATTGCAAAGGCCTGGTGGATGTGGGCGTTAAAATGTAGCTTATAATAGAACTTGTGGTCACAGATGATACAGATGTGTTCAGGTCTACTCTGGGCGAATGCACTTTAAACACAAACCAGGCATATTTCTTTTAACTTCGAGAAAGCAGATGTGCCAGAAGCAATAATCCACAGCCAACACACGCTAGTCTTGGCCTCAATGTTCAAAGCCTACACAGAACTACAGCAATTTACATGGTGATAATGATCACACTGCTCATGGAGGGCAGTACCCGGTCCTAAATTCCCAATATTTCCAGGCAAGATCTACCTCTTGGCTCTTATTCACATCTTCCCAGGTGTAATAAATGTAGTAGCTGGGTAATCAAACAGCATTGTTTCAGCAAGCAAAGAAACAACTGATCTTTCTTTCTGGGGGCGGGTTGGGTGGCTTTTATTCGGAGCAAATACAACTTTTTCAGCAAATAGCAGTGCTCAATTGTACCCTATACATTTTAAAAGGAAAGTCCCTTTTCATAGGCTAAAACGGGACCCACAGTAAACTGTAAAGGCACTTGCGCGGCCGCTCGTCCAATCAGCTCGCTAGGAGCCGCTGAGCTATGGACGTCTAAGCTGATGTCATAGCACAGTGGCTCAGAGCATGCTGGCGGCCGCATCCTTCGCTTCACAGGGAGCGCGTGAATGGCTGGCACGGGCCCTGCTAAAGGGATAGTGGGGATATGGCTGCAGCCCGCACATGCGTTGTTGGACCAGAAAGTATGGCAAGTGTAGCGGGCGACCTGGGGGGTTTCACACAGCAGGGCATCCCAATTTTGGATGCCCGGGGGGCAGGGATCGGCCAGGGAATCTAACCCGCTCGGTTTCAGTCCACTTTAAGATTAAAGACTGCCTCCTCCACACACTCCACTGAGGCAGCAAACCAGAACAGCGAGACCCGGCAGGAAGATCACCAAGACAGACCTTTGGGAGTCCAATAGATAGCAGAGGAGCACCTGCAAACAAAATACAGGTCTGGGGGGGGGGGGGGGGTCTCATGTTAAAGTCCACGAAAGACCATTACTGGATAAAGACTCTGTATTTACCAATGCAGCATGATCCCCTGGTTGCCTTCTTTCTTTAATCCAAAGGGAGCAGACCTGAACTGGAGGAAGGTGGGGATTAGGAGCCTGACCAGTAACAATTGTGGAAGAAAACATATGGGGGCTTTTGTTCAGAGTTACATCATATTACCACGCCTCACCTTTCAAGAGTTTGGACGTTTTTCTGCTAAAGCTTTGAACATAATGTGTCTACGGGATAATATTCACACAGTAGGTAGGTCCATAACATTTACTTCTCAACACTCAAACATATATTAAGAATTCCAAAATATAATGTGAAAAGATTGTTCAGAGGGAGCTTGACTTAGACACACTAAATGTTTAGCCCTTTTCATAGCCATTTAAAAACAGACTACGGTAATCCAATAAAATGAATGCACGCTACAAAGTTTCTATAAGCTGTGCAGCAAACATACTAGAACATATTACCCTTCCTTCTACTTTTCCCATACCTCAAAGGGGAGCTCACCATTGAATAAAGGCTTCTGAACCAGTAGTGAGTAAATGTTAAACATCTGTCTAGCCTTAAAGGGAGCATCCAGAAACAATGGAAAACACACAAAACTCACCTTTGACCCCTACAGTGCTTCCCTTCTAATCCTGAAGAATAAAATACAATTCTGTGAAATACTCACCTGTAGAATTGATATTATTTGTATACAGTACGTCCTGCTCCAGATATAGTACTTACACTTGGCCTATCCTCCGCCAGATGGCGCTGCACTGCAGAGACATGCAAAAACAGGCTCCTGCCGGCCCTCAAATACCCGGGGACCTCCCACAAATCCCCAGCATTGAAAAGCAGTGAACAAGAAGCCGGGAGAATTTAACCACCAAAAACTGGTAACTATAACAATAGTAACAATCACCATACAGGGGATCCAGAATAATGCAAAAAAACAGGGTGGGGTGGAGCAGGACGTACTGTATACAAATAATATAAATTCTACAGGTGAGTATTTCACAGAATTGTATTATTCTTAGTATACAGTACGTCCTGTCCAGATATAATACTTACACTTGGGACATCCAATAGCAGTGTCCATAAAGTAGGGTGGGATCCCCAACAAAAAACGACAACAGCAGACAGTTTAAAACCACTGTCACCTGCATAACCATTCGGCCAAGACAGCATGAGCTGAGGCCCTAACATCAACCTTGTAAAACTTTGCAAAGGTATGAGCAGAAGGCCAAGGTAGCGGCCTAGCCAATCAGTTCAACAGAAGCCTGATGCTGAAAAGCCCAAGAGGCGTCAAGCCCGAGTAGAAAAATAATCAAGGCGACAAGGAAGATTCTTCTCCTTGTTGGAATAGGCCTGAGTAACAGCCTGACAAATACAATCGCTACAGTAGATTTGGCGGAAGCCAAAAGACCCTACCAAGTACCAGAAGGAACATCCATTAAGGTAATAACCAGGGCCAAAGCCGCCCAACTCCCCGAGAGCAGAGATCGGCACATTCAGGATGTAATGACCACAGGCCCCAAGGAACATCGGTTCCCCTAAAGCAGTGGTCCCCAACCCTGTCCTCAAGGCCCACCAACAGGCCAGATTTTGCAGATCTCCACAAAGATGCACAGGTGGAGTAATTAGTGCAGCTGCAGAGCAATAGAGCTGGCTATTTGGAGATCCAAAAAACATGACATGTTGGTGGGCCTTGAGGACAGGGTTGAGGACCACTGCCCTAAAGGACACAGTGACTACCAAGGAAAAACTTCCAACACCTGTTTAAGGAATGCAGAACCCTTTCATCGGCATTGCTAGGAAAAAGGCACAGCAGGGATAACAATATCTCGAATCAATGAACATAAGACACCTCCTGATGCAGAGAGTCCGGCTTCAGGCGGAACTCCACCTGATCCTGGTGTATCTCAAGGAATGGGGGCTAGGAAGACAAAGCCGCCCGCTAACACACGCCTGACCAAGGTAACAGTCACCAGAAGGACAACCTTGAGGTTAAGAACAGCCAGACAGCATCCTGAATAGGACCAAGGGACAAAATCCTGCAAGCAGACAGAATGAAATTCAAATTTCAAATCCCAACAGGGACCATAGGATTACATGGGGGACGCCCATGAGTACCCCCTGAAGGAAGTCTTCCAGAACGCGGACGGGACAGCACACTACTGACAAATGTCACACTTCGTGCCTTGCAGTTTCAATAGGCATGACATATGTGCAATTCTACTTAGCTTAGTATCATCATGTGCTTGCTGCTGCTGGCTTGTTCAAGCGTCTTATTCCTGCGGGCAGACGTCACAACACTCCGGCAATATACTGGTCCATAGCACAATAACAGATGGTGGAGGGACACGAGGCGAGGTGGGGCCTCTCACTGCCGTAGAGTTATATGGCAGTGCACATGCGAGTTTAGGTAGGAGTCTCCCTGCTTTAATTTTTTTGCTAGGAATGGAGAAAGGACATACAGAACCGAACGTCCTGTCATGACGTTACTAAGGCATCCGGACCGCTGCCAGAGGATCCTGGGACAGGGAAACCAAGGCCCAGAGCCTGTGATAGTGACGGAACACAACAGATCCACGACTGGTTGGACTCCATAGTGACACAGGGATTAGCACATCCCATCGCAGAGGGGCTCCACCAGAGCTAATATCACTGATATGCAGGGAACATTGTCTCTACCCAGAAAAGGAACATAGACAATTCCTGGAGGGTCCACCAGCTCCAGGCCCCTTCCAGTGATTAATGTAGGACATCTGGTCGTCAGACAGACCGAGCGCCCCCAAACTGGCAAGCCCAGAAGGGAAGTGGTCAAGCGAGATAGAACCAACCGAAAACGCTCACTGTTTAGAACCTCAATAGGCGTAAGGAACTTCTAAGGGCCCCACCACCCCCAGAATCGCAGGGAGTTTCAGAAGAAACCCTCCCCCTTCAACCTGATAGGTTGGCATCCATGGTGACCGTTTCCAGGAAGGGGCAAGAAGGAACTGTCCCCAGACAGGTCCCTTAAGTTCATCCACTTCCAAGAGAAAACCTTCTACCAGGTGGGAAGACCCACAGACCCTGCTCCAGGGATGCTGGATCCCTGTCCTGTATTAACAATAGAAGTCACAGAAGGGCCCAAGGGGAACTGAGCATAAGGGACCTCTTCCGAGCAAGTCACCAACGGGCCCACCAGCTGCATCCCTGCCTGGTGAAGGGACCGGGACAGCAATGAGGGACTGAGCCCATGTGACCAGATTGCCCACTTTATCGCTGAGAAGGGGAGATTCTGGTTTGAACCTAATCCAGAATCATTCCTAGTAATGGAGTTACCATTTAAGGGGACCACGAGGACTTGGGGTGACTGATCACCCATCCAAATGACTCCCAAAAGGACACCACCAGCCGGGTATCCAACTTAGCCTGACATAGACTGGGAAGTGAGAAAGGACGTCCAGGTAGGTCATCGCGCGGATGCCCCTTGGTCTCAGAGACATCACCATCGTCAGCACCTGAGTGAGCACTCTGGGAGTTGGAGAGGCCAGATAACAAAAGCCACAATTAGCAGTGTTGGACTACCAACACGAACCTGAAGAGCCTCAGAGACCTGAAGGCACAGGGATGTAAACATAAGCATTTTAGAGTTCCCCAGACAGCAAGAAGCCGAATGGGCGCAAGGTGCTGATGGTCCATCTCAGAGTTTCCATGCAGAAACTGCCTGTAATTAGAGAATTGCTGTGAATCCAGAATGGGCCAGCCCGACCCATCCTTTTGGGGGACTGTGGAAAGGTAGGTGTAGCGGCCCCTGCCTCTGCCTGTTACGGGCAATCTGCAAGAGACCCTCAGACCTTGCAGGCCTAGCATGGCCTGTGCCAGCAACTGAACAGCGGCAGGGACCAGGAGTACCTGGGACCTGATAAAACTGGGGAAGGCCGCGCAGCAAACTATCTTTTATCTGGAGGACACAACCTCCTGAATCCACCAGAATGAGGCGAGATGCCTCCTGAAAAGAGCAAGGTGCTGCAGCCATCCCCTCACCCAGATGGGCGAGGGCACCCCATCATGCTTGAGGGGGTTTGGTGGAAGATTTGGGCTTAGCCCCGCCAGAGGAGCCAGGGCGTTGTCTGCTGCTCATGGGGCAGGAGTCTGCACGAAAAATCCGGAAGGACACCCCTGGTTCCTGTTTAACACTAAGGTAGGGGGGAGGAGGGGTGGCCCTGCCCCGAGACGGCAGTCTGCGTAGGGGTGATTTGCCCTTTTTACCGAACAGGTCCAGACGGGCCCCAAATAGGCATTGCCCTCTAAAGGGTAGCCCAGTAAGAGTCTTTTTAGTAGCATCGTCAGCACCCCACTGTTGCAGCCAGACCAAGCGATGTATAGCCACCACAAGGGCAGAAGATCTTGCACACAGTCTAATGGTGTCATCCAGCGCTAATAGGATACATTTTACAAATACATCACAACTGGAGAGTGCATTAAACACCTCCCAGGGGAGATCCTCAGGGTGATGATCAAGCAACTTTCTAATGAGGGTTCTAGCGGCCACTGCAGTAATAGCCGCGGCACAGACCGGGCGCAGCGCCGTCCCTGCACAAGAAAAGGCGTGGGAGGCCAGCAGATCAATGCGCCGGTCCTCAGCATCCCGAAGGGTAATATGAGCAGGGGTTGTAATAAAGGGGGGATTAGGGACCCCTATGATCGGTGCATCCACCACGAGGGGAGATGACCAACAATTAACCACCTCAGGGGGAAAAGGGTATTTCCTATCCCAGTCCCCTGGAAGTTTACTGGGGCATTCCCATTCCTTGAGCACAAGAGCATGGAAATGAGCCTGCTCTAGAAATTCCAAGCGTGCAGTCGCAGTATGGAAATGCTCCCCTCTAGGCTTGGGGACCTCACTGGGGAGAGAGATAGACAGTGCCTTAAAGACCTTAATCAACAAGTCGTCAGTGTCACACTGGCCCCAGTATTTAGGGCCAGAATCGTCATGACTCCTCGGCCTCTCATCAGATGAGCCTGAGTCAGAGAACAACTCCCCTTCATCAGAAGGGGTATAGTCACACGGAGTAGTAAACTTCTCGGTTCTCATAGAAAATACAGAAACATGAGGCGACAGGTGCCGCTTCCTACCAGGGCCCATGCGCTCTGACAACCTAGCAATAATCTGTTCAACCGTAGGCAGTCTGGAAGGCCCAGCAGGCTGCAATTCCCCACTTGTATGCGACTCAGCAGGAGTGAGATTTAAGCCTGGGGTGATAGGTGAATTGAAGCTAGGTGCAGCCACTGGCCAACCTGATTGCAGAGCCAGTGCTTGCTCGGCACAGGGTACGCAGACCCGTGCCCTGTCAGCATGGCGACCCTTTGTACAGGGCCCACCGCTACACGGGGCATGGGGCAATAGTGCGAGAGGCTAGAGGCTCACCATCAGCCTAAACCGCCTACCCTTTGGTGGGGGACTGCGGTGGAGCATGGCTCCATAAGCACGCATGGTGCTGCCTACCTTCACCCGACCAGCGCAGCCCAGGCTGGGAGGCACATCACAGGGAGGACGGGTGGGAATAGTCCAACAGGGCCGCAGGCTTTAATAGCCCCGCTCACCTGCGAGAGAGAGATACTTCATGTCTTCGCAGTCAGCACTGCAGAGAAATCTGGGGATTTGTGGGAGGTCCCCGGGTATTTGAGGGCCGGGAGGAGCGTGTTTTTGCATGTCTCTGCAGTGCAGCGCCATCTGGCGGAGGATAACCCAAGTGTAAGTACTATATCTGGAGCAGGACGTACTGTATACTAAGAATAATGTACTAGGTCTCGAGTCCCACAGTGTTTTCGCTCATCCACCGTTCCATTCACAGTAACTTCAACATATATTAATTTTAATGGAGGGGACGTGCAGAGGCCTGGAAGGGTGTTAAAGCCCACCTCCAGCTAACATTTTTAATTTTGAAGAAAGAGGAAGGTTAAGAAGCAATTGGGTTTTTTTTTTTGCAGCCTTGCAACCCCCATTCCCATTTTATAAATGTATCCTCACTTTCTGTAGCATAGACAACAGGTTGCCCAGGCTGATAATTGGATAAACACCAGGTAGCACTTGTTCCAGCAGAAACATTACTGGCTGTGAAGACTGCCACTTTGATTACCTGAGTTTTCCTATATATACAAAAAAAAAAAAAAGGAGGAGGAACAAGGTAAGGTAGAGCTCACTCCCAGCGGCTAGTCAATGCACTGGCTTCCCACTGATGGAACATACAACAGCCTGACTGAGCTGAAGCTTTTCATAGACAAGGGATTATAACTATCTATTACACACATCTATTATTTCATTGAGGCAGAAGCCATAGGCCAGGTTTGGTGCAGCACATTATGTAACTAGGATCAATTGCATTATTAATCTAAAGAATATAAATGACTGAGACTGACAAAAAGGACTTCTTGGCAAGGCAAAGGCTTGAGAGAAATCAAAAAGGTATAGCAGTTGTACAAACGTGAAAGATAGAAAAGATAGAAAAGCAATGATATGGCACAGGTATGTTTCACTTACACAATTGTGGCACCATTCTTTAACAAAAACAAGTGTAACAGCACTCACAATGATTTTAATTTATAGCAGCATTTTACAGTCTGTGTTAAAAAAGTAGAAGAAAACAATGTATTGAGTAACAAAAGGTTTAAATTACAACAATCCTTTGTGCACTCACTGTATTTTACTGATCAGAATATTTACAATTTTTTTTTCTTTTTCACAGAATTTATTGTTAACACTGGAAGCAATATTACAACATATCTACAAATAATTCTCAAACAACTTGGGAGCCATGTTGATTGAACAAAGCAGAGCAACCATAGCCACATTCATACTATTATATACCTACCCTTACTTTAAAGATCTGTTGTGAAATAGGGCAATATTACAAATCTGTCTCAATAGGCTAGATAGCAAGAGGAGTGGAACTTATACACCCCCTGCATAAACAAAGAAAAAGGGGGAAGACCCTTCACCTGTGGTGTTCTTTTACTAGAAGAAAGAAAAGCCTGGGGTGACAGTTTTGAATGTACCATTCCATTTTTACAGGCCTCCAACTGCCCAACCCGCCTGTGGTAAACTGCATTAACCACTCAAACAAGTGTAAAACCATACCTCAACAAAAAATAGTAATACATGGTAATTACAGCACAGGTTGGTTCAGAAGACAGACATTTAGAGTGGAGCAGTAAAAACAACATAGGACATTCACAAAGCTGAGTCATTCCAGTAAAAGTAAAGACAAGTTTGACTCCCTCTTGCTATTTAGCATATTTATGCAGATTTGTATTTTTCTTGCAATAAAGATCCTTGAATTTAAAAGGTGTTCAATGAATTCATCTATATTGGCTATTTTCAAACCTAGGTCTGAAATACTAAGATGAGGAAAGCCCTAAATGTGCTGCAGGCTGCTCATACAAACGATAAGCAAGAGATTGTGTGAAATGACTGTAAACTATGTAATGTAAATGCGCACAAAAACATCTAGAATAGGCTTTTTATAAATGAAATTAGTTAGGGCTAACTGTATTTTTGTCTTCTTGTCCAAAAGGTTTTAAAAACCCTAGACTGACAATAACGGGGGGGCATAGCCATGTGCAGGCAGGGGGGCATAATCTGTAACATGGCATTTTAGCTAGTCTAGTATATGTTCTTTTCAATATATTGCTGTATAAACAAGTGTTAAGCATCAACCACTTATGGATTTAATGCACCCGTCTACTTTCAAGGGAACACGTCACAGCACGTTGTATCTCAATACACAGATTTGTAAGTGGAACCCCCCACCCCCATCACACATGCCCTGCTTTGTTTTGGCTCTAAAGTACTCTATGCGGTTTACTTCCAATATTAATATTGTACCTGCTCATCGGTGAGATATGTCAGGTAACAATGGTTGAAGCAGAATGAATGCACATTCTTTTTAATAAAAAGCCTTGTATGTACATGCTGGATTTAGGCATGCATTCACTTTACATAGTCTAACAGCAATGCACTGGGCAAACTGGTCACTGGCCCATTACAATCCATTAAATTCAGTACTGCACACATTAAAAAAAAAAAAATCTGATAGGCTATGCTAAGCAATGACAAAGCTTCCTGTACAACACTTTCCATCTGATCGGTCTACCATTACATGTTACACAACATGTTCTTGCTATTGTGTGACATTCCATACATGAACTAGTGAAATAAGGTAGACAAAGATGGAAAACATGTGAATGGTTGGCTTCAGCCGGCTACAACAAAGCACACAATTTATAGGTTGACTTGCCCATCAGTAGAAGCAGATGTCAGAAAAGCTGGCACCAATAAAGAAGAATGTGGTTTGAGATTTTTTTTACAGGTATAATAAAAAGGTGTACAGTCAGCTCAAGGAGACCCTCCTTGATTCAAATATCCCTCAAAAAAATATTAATGAAGTCATTAAGTGCTGATTGAACAACTCTGCTCAACCTACTATGGACCAACAGAACGTTCCACACTCATCTCTATTTACATAGATTTTTTTTTTAACCTGAGTGTTTACGGCCTGCGTTCATGTGCACCCAATGTTCTTCGGATCACCCAACACCACTACAGGAAAGGTCTATCTATACACCGCCATGCAGAATATTAAACTGCGCTCCTAGACAATATATTTAAAAGCCAAAATGTACATTTCTTTGGCATCTCAAGCGCTGGGCTTCTGGATCGATATGTATCCTAACTGACATGGCAAAAGGCATCAGAATGTGGCAAGCTACAAACAAGATTGGAAACTCTAGATCCTCTTTCAGATTGTTCTGTCATTGCGGAGGTGACGATAGAAAAGCCCGATGTTTTATTGATCTCTACTAAGTACAAAGGCTGGAAAATTCACAAGAGTGATGGATGTTTGATTCAGTCACATGCATGCCTGATCATCTGTTAAGGTACAGTGTTGACACATTTCTTGGGGGGAATTCAATCAGGATAACAGAAATTGCAAGCAAACATGTAAAAATAGAAATTTTTTGCGCTTACCCTGACAATAACTACATGTTAATGAGTAATCAACTCATAGGCTAGAAACAATTTAAAACATCCTTTTCAGGACTAGAATTTTACTCCATGAATTACCATCTGGCTGCAAGTGGCATCCAAACTGAGGGCTAGTAAACAAAATACAAGAACATTTACATAAAAGCCACCTTAAAAAATCATTTCACAGATTATGTCCATACATGCAGGTCAGTAGCGGTTTGTGTGTTGCATGACAAGAACGCATGCTCACACTTTAGGTTCACAGGTCCTTTATAGGCACTCCATACAAACTGCTCTCCTTACTAGAAACTTGCATGACAGACGAGTTATAGTCAGAGGATTACACAGCTCAGCTTAAAGTACATTTTCAGGCACAAAATAAAAACAGCTATACTATACTATTCTAGTCCGGGGCTGCAGCGCTCACTTGAAAGGCTTCATCCAGGTCCCTCGCTGCCTGGCATGTGCAGCGCTGCTCTCATCAGGCTCCCCTTCCCATCTCCCTCCAACATGGCGACGCCCCAACCATCAGTCTCTGTGACCTCATTGCAGTGAATGGAGGGTATTGTAGCTCGCCGCAACTAAAGGCGTGGGGGGACAGGAAGAGAAGCCCAACGAGCGGCGCTGCGCAAGGTGAAGAGAAGGACCTGAATGCAGCCCTTAGGTAAGCGCTGCAGCCCCAGACTAGGAGCGACGGTCTGCGTGGGAGAAAAGGAGAGTATGGCTTTACATTTTTTGCATGAAATGTACTTTAAGGCTTCAGGGATACCCCCAAACTGCACAAACTTCCATTATCTATGACAAAGACAACACAAGATGGGAACCAGAGACGAAAGTAGCCATTTAGATGGTACACACGATTCAATGCCGATTCAACCACACCTGTATTATGGAGCAGCCATAGATAATGAACAGCAGCCTTTAGAGCTAAACACAGTACACCAAAGGCTAATCCTGCATCCAGCAGAAAGTAAAGCCCTTTAAGAAATAGTTGTAAAAAATTGGCATGGCACATAAGCCATATTATAATGGTTGCAACAGAACATAAGACAAAGAAAAAAAGTGGCCATGTAAGGCATCTAAAACAATCCATATGGCTTTTGTAGAATAAACACTATGATACAGGTTTAAAAAAAAAAAATCTTGCAAGAGGATCCAGGTCTAATCATGTTTCATGAGGAAACAAAACGACACCTTCTTAATTGAACAGTGCCTTAAAGTGCAGTTTATCTCACGCTTGACGGCAAGTTAGGAGTCTGTGCAGAAGTTACATATAGAGATGTGTTGTCTGATATAGGCGAAACCACAGAGTTCCCATTGGTTGGGGAACATCCCAGTTTCAGTTTTTCCAAATATTCTGCATGTACAGGCTTGTGGCACTGTAACACTTTTAAAGCATCTTCTACTTTAAACCATTCCCTCTTGCGTCCTAAAGGGGGGAAAAAAAAAAAACACATTAAAGTTGGAAGTGCATTATAAAAGAGAATCTATACTCGCCTCAGTGCTGTAAGTCAGGTCCAGGGCAGGTTACAGACCGCTCATTCCTTGCCAGCACACAGGAACCTCCTAAAGACTTGGACCATCAACACCATTGCTGGCAGCAATCACCCAGCTCAAGTCTTTTGCGCCACGCTGCCAATAGGCACTGGTCTGAACAACCCACATTTAGAATATTCTAAGCTTGCCCAGGATGTGTCTGCCCTGGAGGCTTCCTGATTTGGGATGCCTGGCAGTTTATAACTCTACAAAAAGCACAAGATAAACTAAAACCTACCAAATTCCAGGGCCCTGTAAAGGCTGTAAAATGCAGCTGATAGCAGCACGCTGCATGGAATCGGCATTCCTCCGGTCTGTGCACCAGGCAAACCTACTGGTCTGCCAGCAGTGCTGCACAGAGAGGGGAGTGGTAAACTCAGCAAACATTTAGCCTAATTCTGGTTTTCTGTTACACTGTGGTGCACCCCCCTATTCAGATGCTCCATAGGAACATTAGTAAGGGGTGCTAAAGACTCTTCAAACTTTAGGCTTGCTTAATGTGGAGGTACGGTGCATTAGGCATTGCTGCCTTTTACTGGCCTCTGACACCAATAATCACAACAAGGTTAAAAAGTATTATTATTGAATGTTTTCATCCACACTGGATAAGTAGAATTTTGGTTTTTACACCCCCAAAATTTTAAATTAAGGCATTTTCCCCTCTGAACAGTGCTTCGGCCATCATGACAGAGCTAATATGTCTAATTTTTAGGGTTTCAGTAAAAGATTCTTATTCTCACAACCTCTAAAAATCTGGCACGGACCTCTAAATAATCTGACGGCATGTGTACAGTCAGCTCAACGCGAGTACAAAAATGTGGGAACGGCACTTACCAATGTTCACAGAATCTTCCCAGTCTTCCATCACCTCAGTTACTGTGAGAACATACACATACGTCCTATGCTTTCTGTCTTGGTTCTGCTTAAAAGAAAAAAAACATGTCTTTAGTGGGACGCAATGAAGCAATGAACAACCATTCATCTGTTCTCCCTTTCTAGATAACCCCACATATCAGCAAATTGTGAACAAGGGGGAAGAGAACGAAAGATTCAGGATTTACAAAATACAAAGGTTCAAAGCGTTAGTGGGAAATAATACAATTCTGTGATTACTCACCTGTAGAATTGGCATTCTATGTATACAGTACGCCCTGTTCCAGAAGATATTCCTTACTCTTGGGTTATACATCTAGTAGATGGCGCTGGACTGCAGAGACAGAAAAGTGGCTCCTCCCGCCCCATACATACCAAGGACCTCCCACAAAATCCCCAGGAGCTTCAAATCCAGGGTGGGTCTGATGGACCCATCTTTTTTGAGGACAATGAAAAGATTGGAATAATAGCCTTTGCCCCTTTCCCTCAAGGGAACCCGGCAGATGACGCCTAGTTCCAGAAGGCCTTGGACAGCCAGGGACAGACCCTGAGCTGACAGGGGGTTTTGAGCTAAACGAGATTTGATGAATCTTGGGGGCGGCCAGGCTGCAAACTATCTTGTAACCGGAGGACACTACCACCTGAATCCACCGGTCTGGGACATGACGCCTCCAGACATGAGCCAAGAGCCGAAGCTGTCCCCCCACCCTGATGGGTGAGGGCGCCCCTTCATGCCTGAGGGGGCTTGGGAGAGGACTTAGGCATGGGACCCCAGGAGGGGCCAGGGCGGCCACGCCCTCTGCCCCAAAAATCTCCACAGGCCCAGCAAAGGAAGCTCCCCGTGCAATTCTGGAGCCCCTGAAGGAAGGAGAAAAGGCACCTGAACCCCGAAAGGACCGGGGATGCCTTCTACGCTGAGGCAGCTTGCCTCCCTTAGCAAACAAGTCCAAACGTTCCCCAAAGAGGCGCAGCCCCTTGAAGGGAAACCCAGTGAGAGCTTTCTTAGCAGCATTATCAGCTGCCCACTGGTGCAGCCAGACCGTGCGGCGTATCGCCACCAACAAGGCAGATGCCCTGCCACACATTCTAATGGTATCAGCCAGGGCAGAGAGAACATATGCAACAATTTCCTCACAACGCAGAAGAGCTCTATACTCTTCACTACCTGCATCACCAGGAGCCCCGTCTAAGAGACCCCTGAGCAGGCTTTTAATAGCAACAGCCGTAATGGCAGAGGCACAGACCGGACGGAGCGCGGTCCCCACACATGCAAAGGCATGGCAAGTCAGCTGATCAATGCGCCTGTCCTCCCCATCCCTCAGTGTAGTAGAGTCAGGGGAATGCATGACGAATGTGTTAGACAACCCCAGAACTGGTGCATCCACCTCGGGAGGACATGACCAACGTTTAACCATCTCAGCAGGAAAGGGATACCTCTTATCCCAACTCTTTGGTACCCCGGGAAGCCGGCTAGGCCTTTCCCACTCTTTGAGCACCAGATTATTAAAGTGAGTTTGTTCAGGAAACTCCAAGCGTGGTTTAACAGTATGAAACAGCTCCCCCTGCTGCCACGGGCCACGGCAGGAGGAGAGATACAGAGCAATTCAAAAATGTGAGCCAAAAGTCTGTCAGTATCATCTGAAGCCCATGGGTCAGACCCAGACTCAGCATAACCCCTAGGCTGATCCTCAGATGATTCTAAATCAGAGAATAATTCCCCTTCTTCCAGGGGGGTATATCCAGTAATATCAAAAAACTCCTCAGCTTCCACAGGAAAGAGAGTAACACCGGGTGCAAGGTGCCGCCGCTTAGCAGGAGCCTTACTCGGACCAGACCCGGCAATATGCCTTTCAATACTGGCTACCCGGGCAGCCAAATCAGGTTGAGACTCCCCACTGGTATGCACCTCACTGGGAGTCAGATGTAAGCATGGGGGGGGGCGGGGTAGGCGAAGCCAGAGGGGGCGCAGGCGTACGCTGGACGCAGGGTACACAAACCCTGACATTGTCACTGACAGGGGATACCCCACACGCCACACACAGCCGGGCTTGTCCCGAAGGAACCCCGAGCACATTATCCTGAGAAGCCTCCATATGGTGATTATCACGGCACAACAGGCCAATAGAGATTGACGCTAATAATAGCAACCCGGGATGCTCCAATAACCCGCTAGGGAAGTGGGAGGTAAGGGAATATAATAGCCCTCCAATAAGAGTTAACACTAAATAGAGGGGATAGGACCGGGAGAAACCAGAAAGTTTGACCCGCCTGCAAGACATAAGCCAAAAGATCCCATAAGCAATATGCAATACAGAGAAATACAAAATAAACCAGCCCATAGGGGCACTTATGGACCACGATAGGGAGACGCCAGACACACGCAGCAGAGAACTAAAATGGCGCCCGCATATACCTCGAGGGGAGGGCCGAGGAGACAGTGATGCAGAATGTGTCGGCCGCAAGGCCCCCCCCCTCCCCGAAGAGCGCGAAAACGCGCCCACCTGACAAGGCCAGCCAATGATGGCGCAGCAGCGCCTGAGACGATGTCGCCGCCGACCGCAGAGTGTAGTACAAGCGTGCGGCAAAAGAAATCAGTGCAATCAATTCAAAAGGGATCAAAACAAAACTATATAGTAAAGACATGCCACACACCCCCCCCCCCCCCCCCAAGATCTACCAGGGAGAGCAAAGGGGAAACGACGGCCTGCCTAAAGGGAGCCTACTGCGGGGACAGGGGGCATAAGACGCGGGAGGGGCATCCCATAAGGCTCACCATGGGCCTATACAGACTACCCTTTGGTGGGGGGACTGTGGTTGGAGCAGCGCTCCTTAGCACTTGACAGCGGTGCTGCCTACCTTCACCCGAACCAGTGCAGCCTAAGCTGGGAGGCAGTAAAAGGAAACGGGTGGGAATAGTCCTACAGGGCTGCAGGCTAATAGCCCCTCTCACCTGCGAGTAGAGAGAGCCATCTTCTAGTCATCGCAGCCAGGACTGCAGAGAAGAACTGGGGATTTTGTGGGAGGTCCCTGGTATGTATGGGGCTGGGAGGAGTCACTTTTCTGTCTCTGCAGTCCAGCGCCATCTACTGGATGTATAACCCAAGAGTAAGGAGTATCTTCTGAAACAGGACGTGCTGTATACTATGAGGTTTAGGCTTAAAGCTTACTTGATTGTCCTTATACAGCTTAAAGTGGACCAACACCCTGAGGTGATCGGCCCGGGAATCTATAAGATTCCCGGGCCGATCACCTCACACACCGCGGGACATCCGAGATCGGGATGTCCCGCGGGGTGTAAACCCCCCAAACACCCCGAAAAACCTTACCTCTCCAGCCGCTGCTTCCGCCGCCTCACTCGCGCTCCTCTAGACGTGCGCGCGCCCGCGCCGGCCGTCTCTGAATGGCCGGCGCGGGCGCGCACACGTCAAGAGTGACTCACGGGAGGCGCCGATGGGCAAGCTGCTTGTACGTCGCTGTCAATCAGCTCGTCCGTCGGCGCCGATTGGACGGCGCGGCCACATGGGAGCGGGGAGAGGTGAGTTTTGGGGGCTTTCTGGGGGGTTTCACACAGCGGGGCACCCCCGATCGGGGTGCCCCGGGGAAGTGGACCAATACCCAGGATAGTCAAAATCCTGGGTGTTGGTCCACTTTAACTGCAGCAAACGTATTAAACGAATATACTGTCATATGATCAGCTTTTAAACTGCCAAATAAGTAATTTTTTATAGTCACTTTTGTGAATTGCATATCCTGAAATCACTGCACATTGGTATTCTTTTCATCATCTTTATACAAGCGTTTACATTAATACAGTGACCACAACCTCCCCCCCTCTATGCCTATGGGCAGTTCCCATAACGTGGAAACGGAGCTTGGTAAAATGCAATGGAATTACAATTAGCCAAAGTTCCCCTCCCCCCTTCCACAACTTCACACAGATAGTCTACGTGAGTGTGCACATTTTTTTAATACACTAAAGTTAATGGTCCACCTAGCAGGAGGCTGGTCATTAATCAGAGCTGTTGTATTACGGATACATATCCACAGGCTCTATAGATTGGCAGTACTGCCTGCTACAATCAACCATAGGAACAACTCAACTTAAACTCCAGACACTACTTTAAGTGCATCAATAAAACAAAATACTGCAGAGTTGGTTTCTTTCAAACAGAAGTATTTTAAGGATATACATTGAAATCTACTTTTCTTAAAAGGAGGTGTATCACAAAATTGTGTAGTATTAAAAATCCATATAAACATGTCAGCTAATGAGAGGAGGGGTCACTTATATGCATATGAACGGAATAAAACAGGTCTAGCTGGATATTTCTTGGTGCCGGGTGTAACAAGTCCTTCCACCATCCAGCATATGTTTACATGGATTTTTATCCTTGAGCCATTTGGACAAACTGCATCTTGCAAACTTTTAAACTGGCAACAGGACAGCCTTATTCAAAATTAGAAAACATGCAAACTACAGATCCGATAACCTCACAAACCTGACCGACTGCCTTCGGAAAATGGACAGTGACCCAAAAGCACAGCATTGTACTGCTGCAACAGTAGACCAAATTCAAATAGTAATGATGGATTTTGGAAATCAAGGGCCTTGTATGGGACCCTCATGTGTCATGAACAGGGGTACTGGTCATTGCGAGACAAATGATATTTGATGGCAGCCAAATTCGCACACAGGTTAGAGCTGAGGCCAGGCTGACTTGTGCTGATCACTCCTGCTACTCACAATTCTACATGCTCAGCGTTTTAAAGTGGACCAACACCCAGGATTTTGACTATCCTGGGTCTTGGTCCACTTCGGTGGGGCACCCCTGATCGGGGTGCCCCGCTGTGTGAAACCCCCCCGATCACCCTAAAAACTCCTCCCCCCCACGCCGACGGACAAGGGATTTGACAGCCGCGGACAAGCGGCTCCTCCGCCGCCGCCTCCCGCGCGTCCCCCTTGACGCGCGCGCCATTCACAGACGGCCGGCGCGGGCGCGCCTAGAGGGGCGCGAGGGAGATAAGGTAAGGGGGTTTGGGGGGGGTTTCACCCCGCGGGACATCCCGATCTCGGAGGGAGGTGATCGGCCCGGGAATCTTATAGATTCCCAGGCCGATCACCCGAGGGTGATGGTCCACTTTAAGTCCTGCCCAAGCATTAAGTCTTAGCTGTTTGCCAAATTTATTAGGAAACAAATGCAGTCATGTGGAAGGACAGAGCTCTGGGGGTTACCCTGCACTGCCTCTATAGTTTAGCAAAGCTACACTAAATGTCTGCCTCACTAGGTGGTGGTCCAGGGGGGCAAGATACAACTGACCACAGAATGCAGTGATGAATCCAATGTTACCTAGGACTGATATATCGCCTCCCCACCTTAGAGAACACAATACAAGCATTCTAACACTCTGATGACCCAGCCACAATTTAACACCGAGGGCAGCACCAAGCACTGTACATGGTTTGCTTGGTGGATTACCCAATTACAGCATATTACCGTATATGCCGAGTATTGGATGTATTATTTGACACAGCATCACTCAGATGATATCTGGATGGTAGAAAGTGATTAGCAGCAAAGCAGCCTATGTTAATGCAGAAAATAAAGGACACATTTTCAGCCTTGGATGTGTGGAACTGCTCTGATTTAAGCCAACTCTTTGCTAGGAAGAACATTATCCAAGTGAAATAAATGGGGAGAGGTTTCTCAACGGGATCATTAAATACAACTAAACACAACCATAGTTCAAGTTATTTTGTGGAATTGGATATAAGACGATATGTAGCCAAAAGTAATTTACACATTTACCTCAAAAATTCCCAGAAGTCTTCCCAACTTCCCCTTTACTCCAGCCTGTAGAAAAAAACATATTGTAGAAGGGTGGAAAAGAAAATTCTATTCAAACTAGGCTCATGTAAAACAATGAGCACTCATTTCAAGAAGGTCACCACACTGTAAAAGAAAACACAGGGACCACCAATGTTTAAATCAAACTTAACATTGCATTTTTGAATTCACAAGATTTCAGCAGTTTGACATTTACAGTTTGTGATATTTTCAGGTGGAAAATACAAGTCTAAACAAACTAAACAATATAGACATTCTAGTATAATTTTACGTGTGGCCTTAACGCTCCAGAACAGGGGTTCCAGACATATTTTCTATCAAGTACTACTTTTTATTTTAGTCTCTCAAGTACCACCTTTTACATGACTTAACAAGTTTAAAATGCATGAGATGTACATAAATAGTTTTCACTACCTTTTGAAACTTTTGTATCTATGGAGCTAATCAGACTCACAAAGAAGAAGATTTAAAAAGTTTAAAAGCAGGCTAGTCCAGTAAAAAAAAAAAAAACGCCATTTTGTGATTACTCACCTGTAAAATGGGTATTATAAGTATGTCACACACCCCACTTCCAATATTCATGACATGTGGGTTATGGCCAGTAGAGGGCGAACTTTGCAGAGATGACAAGAAAAAAGGAGCCCCTCCCGGTCCATAAATACCTGGGACCTCCCACACATTACCCAGTATAGGAAAGCAGTAAGGGGACCAGGAAGAGCCAATTATAAAAATCTTAATAAAAGGTTCACCATATAAAGGATCCAGAATACAAAAAAGGGCGGGATGAAGCGGGGTGTGTGACATACTTATAATACCCATTTTACAGGTGAGTAATCACAAAATGGTATTATTCCAAGTATGTCACACACCCCGCTTCCAATATTCATGACATGTGGGACATCCAATAGCAGTATCCATCATGGGTGGGGATCCCAATACGGCAAAAATGCACAAATTTAAACCATGCAGCTTGCAGAACCTTGCGGCCAAAAACAGCATCCGCTGAGGCCCGCACATCAACCTTATAAAACTTGGAAAAGGTATGAACGGAAGACCAAGTAGCAGCCTTACAAACTTGTTCAACAGAAGCCTGGTGCTGAAAAGCCCAAGAAGCCCCAACAGCACGAGTAGAATGAGCAGTGATCTGAAAAGGGGGAACCTTCCCCTTGACAGAATAGGCCCCAACAATGGCCTGGCGTATCCATTTACTGATGGTAGACTTGGCAGGCGCCAAAGCTTTCCTGGGCCCAGAGGGCACCACGAACAAAGCGTCCGTCTTACAAAAGGGAGAAGTAGCCACCAAATAGTACTTCACACAACGAACCACATCCAAAGAGTGCAAGACCCTCTCCTTGTCATTGCTAGGCTTAGGACACAAGGAAAGGAGAACTACATCCTGATTGAGATGGAAGGCAGAAACCACCTTAGGAAGGAAATCTGGCTTAAAATACAATTCTGTGAAGTACTCACCTGTAGAATTGGTATCATACGTATACAGTACGTCCGGCTCCAGATATAATACTTACACTTGGGTTATCCTCCGCCAGATGGCGCTGTGCACTGCAGACATGCAAAAACAGGCTCCTCCCGGCCCTTCATATACCCAGGGACCTCCCACAAATCCCCAGCATTTAAAAGCAGTGAACAAGAAGCCGGGAGAATTTAACCACCAAAAACAACTGGTAATGATAACACTGATAATCACCATACAGGGGATCCAGAATAATGCAAAAACCAGGGTGGGGTGGAGCAGGACGTACTGTATACGTATAATACCAATTCTACAGGTGAGTACTTCACAGAATTGTATTATTCTAAGTATACAGTGCATCCTGCTCCAGATATAATACTTACACTTGGAACATCCAATAGTGTCCATAAAGTAGGGTGGGATCCCCAACAAAAAAAGGCACAGCAGACAGTAAAAGCACTGTCACCTGCAACCTTGCTACCAAGAGCGACATGAGCAAAAGCTCTAAGTGTCAACAACTTAAAATCCCTTGAAAAGGCACTAACAAAAAACAAGTAGCGGTCTAGCAAACTTGTTCAACAAAACCTGGCGCTGAAGGCCAAAAATACCAAGGCACCAGTAGAATCAGAAATAAAGGTGAGAAGAAACTCTTCCCCTTAAAGGAACAGGCCTGAGTAACAGCCTGACAAGATTAAACGCTAACAGTAGTCCAGGAAAAAGCCAAACTTTCCCTAGGACCAGAAGGGACAACCATCCAAGTAAAGGCTAGACCAAGGGCCGCTTAGCCCCTGGAAGCAGACGAGATCAGGCACATACAGAGGTAGGTGCCCACAAACCCCAAGGGGCAACAGTCCCCCTAAGGGACAAGCGACAATCCAGGAAAAAAATTCCAGCACCTGTTGAGGGAAAGTAGATCCCCTTGCCTCAGCGTTACTAGGAATAATAGCACAGAAGAAAGACAATGTCTAAAATACCTGAGCCTAAGACACCACCATAGGCAGAAGGTCCGGCGTAAAGCAGACCACCACCTTATCCTGGTGCATATCAACGGAACGAGGGCTAGCTCAACAGAGTCGCCCGCTCTGACACACACCTGACTGAAGTATCAGTCCCAGGACAACTTTGAATGGTAAAAGACAGCCAGACAGCATCTTGAATCGGTCCATAAGGAACAGCCCGCAAGGCAAACAGAATAAAAATTCAAATCCCAACAGGGACCATAGAATTAAGTGGGGAACGCAGTGAGCAATCCCCAAAAGAATGCTTAGCCAAGGAAAGTAAGCAAAAGACTTCTACAGGAAGGCAGACAGGGCAGAACCTGACCCTACTGTAACAACTCTAGAGCCCTGGGAACAGAGAACGCCCAACAGGGAAGTGACCTAGACTCACACCAATCCATATGGGTATGCCATACCTCATGAGAGATGGAAGAAGAAGAAGCTTGCTCTTAGGCTTCCAATAGTTACGAACACAGAGAAGAGGAGCATGTCTCCATAAAGACGGAAGAATCAGCAGTAAGGCCGGCTAGGGCAGAGACTGTAGATTGGGGTGATGTAAAGGAGGCCCTGAGCGAACAGGGCGGCACCCCTAGCAGAACGTACAGATCTACCACCCTCGGTATCACGTCTGCGAATCCACACTCCACTAGGCCACCAGTATCAATGGTCCCCCTACCAGAGCAATTCTGCTCAGAACCCCGCCTAGCAGGGGGAACGGAGATAAGACATACAGACCAGAATGTCCTGTCATAACGTTACTAAAGCATCATGACCACCAGAGGATCCAGGGGCAGGGAAACAAGGGGCGAGAGCTTGAAATAGTGACGGGGCACCAAACAGATCCACACTGGTTGAACCTCATAGTGACACAAGGATTAGCACATCCTGTCGCAGAGTGACCTCCACCGGAGCGAATATCACTGATATGCAGGAAACATTATCCTCCACCCAGATCAGGAACATATACCTTCCTGAGGGACCATCCTGCTCCAGGTCCCACACAGATGATTAAGGTAGGCCACAGTCGTCAGACAGACCGAGCGCCGCCAAACAGGCAGGCCGTGAAGAGGAGAAGTCAAGCGAGATAGTGCCAACCTGAAAACACACTGTTTCAATATTGATAGGTGCATGGACCTCCTAAAGGCCCCACCTCCCCCGGACCCGCATGGGGTTACAGAAGAGAACCTCCCCATCAACCTGATAGGTTGGCATCCATGGTGACCGTCTCTAGGAAGGGCAAGAAGGGAACTGCCCCCAGACAGGTTCCTAGAGTACATCCACTCCAAGAGGGACTCCTAACAGGGGGGAAAGGCACACATGACCCTGCTCCAGGGATGCTGGGTCCCTGTCCAGTATTAACAATAGAAGTTGCAGAAGGGCCCCAGGTAGAAGAATATAAGGGACTTCTTCTAAGCAAGTCACCAAACGGGCCCACCAGCTGCATTCCCGCCTGGTGAAGGGACGGGAACAGCAAAGAGGGGCTGAGCCCACGCAACCAGATTGGCCACTTTATTGCTGAGGAAGATTCTCGCCTGAACCGAATCTAGATTCATCCCTAGGAATGGAGATACCAATCAAGGGGACAAGGAGGACTTGAGGTGAATGAACACCCATCCAAATGACTCCCAATGGACATCGCCAGCCGGGTAGCTAACTCGACCTGACGTAGAGATTGGGAAGCGAAAAAAAGGACGACCGGGTAGGTCTCACGCGGACGCCCCTTGGTCTCATCAGAGACATAGCCTCCATCAGTACCTTGGTGAGCACTCTGGAGGCAGAAGAGAGGCCAGATAACAAGGCCACATATTAGCAGTGTTGGACTTCCAACACAAACCTGAAGAGCCTCGGTGTCTAGAAGACACAGGGATGTGAGCATAAGCATCCTTGATCTCCCCAGATGGCAAGGGCCCACTGGGCGCAAGGTGCTGATGGCCCATCCCAGATTTTTCATGCAGAAACTGCCTGTAATAGAATTGCCGAAAACCTGTGAATCCAAAAGGGCAGACTGACTCATCCCTTTGGGGAAATGTGAAGAGGTTGGTGTAGCGGTACCTGCCTCTGCCTGTTAAGGGCAAACTGCAAGTGACCTCCAGACCCCGCAGGCCCTGCACCAGCACCCGAACAGAGGCAGGGACCAGGAGTACCCTGACAATCTTGGGGGGGGGGGGGGCGCAGCAAACTTTATCCTGTATCCGGAGGAAGCTCCCTCCTGTATCCACCAGAATGAGGCAAGATGCCTCCTGATAAGAGCAAGGTGCTGCAGTCATCCCCTCACCCAGGTGGGCGTCCCATCATGCTTGAGGGGATTCGGTGGAAGATTTAGGCTTAGCCCCGCCGGAGGGCCCAGAGCGTTGTCTGCTGCTCGTGGGGCAGGAGTCTGCACGAAGACTCCGGAAGGACACCCCTGGTTCTTGTTTAACACTATGGTATGGAGGGGGAGGGGTGTCCCTGTCCCGAGGGGGCCGAGACAGCCGCCTGCGTTGGGGTGATTTGCCCTTTTTTACAAACAGGTCCAGACGGGCCCCAAACAGGCGTTGCCCTCTAAAGGGAAGCCCGGTCAGAGTCCTTTTAGCAGCATCGTCAGCACCCCACTGTCGCAGCCAGACCAAGCGACCTATAGCCACCACAAGGGCAGAAGTCCTCGCACACATTCTAATGGTGTCATCCATAGCTAAAAGGATAAATCTTACCAGTACATCACAACTGGAGAGTGCATTAAACACCTCCCAGGGAAGATCATCAGGGTGATGCTCAAGCATCTTTCTGATGAGGGTTCTGGCGGCCACTGCAGTGATGGCCGCGGCACAGACCGGGCGCACAAGAAAAGGCGTGGGAAGCCAGCTTATCCATGCGCCGGTCATCGGCATCCCAAAGGGTCCTATAAGCAGGAGCTGCAATAAAGGGGGGGGGGGGGGGGTTAGGAACCCCAATGATCGGTGCGTCTACCACAGGGGGCGATGACCAACAATTAACCATCTCAGGGGGAAAAGGGTATTTCCAATCCCAGTCCCCTGGGGCCCCTGGAAGTTTACTGGGGCGTTCCCATTCCTCGAGTACAAGAGTATGGAAGTGAGCCTGCTCTAGAAATTCCAAGCGCAGTGTCGCTGTATGGAAACGCTCCCCTCTCGGCTTGGGAGCCGCGTTAGAGGGAGAGATAGACAGGGCCTTAAAGATCCTAATCAACAAACCAATGGTGTCAAACTGGTTCCAGTCTTTATGGTCAGAATCGTCATGACTCCTCATCAGATGAGCCCGAGTCAGAGAACAGCCCTCCTTCAACAGAAGGGGTACAGGCACGCAGAGTAGTGAACTCCTCCGATCCCATAGCAAAGGCAGAAACAGGGGGCGTCGAGGACCGCTTCTTACCAGGGCCCAATCGCTTTGTCAACCCCGTAATAATCTGGTCAGCCGTAGGCAGTCTGGAAGACGCAGCCGGCTGCAACTCCGCACTCGTATGCGACTCAGCAGAAGTGAGATTTAAGCCTGGGGAAATAGGAGTATTCAAGCGAGGTACAGCCACTGGCAATCCTGATTGCAGGACCAGTACTTGCGCAGACCTGTGCCCTGTCAGCATCAGCGTGGGGATAGCCACACGTTATACACAGCCGGTTTTGTCCCAGAGGGACCCCGGTCACATAATTCTGAGATGCCTCCATATGGTGATTATCAATGCAATATATGTCAGTAGGGATTTATGCAATAGGCAACCCTGGATGTCCCAAAGACCCGCTAGGAACGTGGGAGAATTTTTTGTAAGCCCGCTACAATTTATGTTAGGCCGGGAGAAGCCACCGGAGTCTTTGACGTCTGAAAGACAGAAGGGAAATAAGAGGTGTCAGGGCCATGCGCAGCTGGAAAAAACTAAATGATGAAATCACCCGCGAGGGCACTTACAGACCAGGGGAGGAGAAGGACCGCCAACACGCGCGCGAAGATCAACAAAATGGCGCCAACCGAACCTCGAAGGGCGGGCCTAATCTGTGCATGACGCGGAGCGCGCCACGCCAGGTCCCCGCCTCCCCCAAAGAGCGCTAAGCTCTGAAGCAGCCGTCAAGGCTTGACAAGCAAAGCATAGGATATGCTAGTAAAAGCATCTGCTAATGGATACTCGTAGTCTGACGACGACGCCACCCAGCACAGTAAATTTTAATAAAAAAAAAAAATGAGAAGGCAAAGACGGCGGCGGCCAAAATAG
Organism: Gastrophryne carolinensis; assembly: GCA_027917425.1. Lineage (NCBI taxonomy): Eukaryota > Metazoa > Chordata > Amphibia > Anura > Microhylidae > Gastrophryne > Gastrophryne carolinensis. The sequence continues at coordinate 178,823,811 of CM051238.1, read as the reverse complement.
AAAGAGCAAGCAGCGCGGCTCTGACACCCAGTTGCCAGTCAACAAGGGCGAAACTACGGCCATAAGCGTGACAATACAGTACACTGAGACCGCCAAACGCACACACACCCCCCCATTCTTTTCCCCGAATACGGGGGGAAATGAGGGAGGATGGCGACCCTTTACACAGGGCCCACCGCTACACGGGGCAATAATGCGGGAGGGACATCCACTAGATGTCCCGCCTACCCTTTGGTGGGGGACTGCGGTGGAGCATGGCTCCGTTAAGCACGCATGGTGCTGCCTACCTTTACCCGACCAGCGCAGCCCAGGCTGGGAGGCACATCACGTCAAGGACGGGTGGGAATAGTCCAACAGGGCCGCAGGCGGTAATAGCCCCGCTCACCTGCGAGAGAGTGATACTAAATGTCTTCGCAGTCAGCGCTGCAGAGAAATCTGGGGATTTGTGGGAGGTTCCTGGGTATACGATAGGCCCGGGAGGAGCCTGTTTTTGCATGTCTGCAGTGCACAGCGCCATCTGGCGGAGGATAACCCAAGTGTAAGTATTATATCTGGAGCAGGACGCACTGTATACTTAGAATACCACCTTGTCCTGGTGTCTCTCAAAGTAAGGGGCCTGAATGGACAGAGCCGCCAACTCAGAGACACGCCGAACAGAGGTAATAGCCACCAAAAAGGCAACCTTTTGAGTGAGCATAGAAAGTGCAACATCCTGCACCGGCTCAAAAGGAGGCCCCTGGAGGGCCGACAGAACCAAATTCCAATCACAAACAGGCAACAAAGGCTTTCTAGGGGGCCGCACATGAGTAACCCCCTGGAAAAAAGTCTTAACCAGAGTATGTAGAGCAAAAGACCTTTGAAAGAAGACCACCAGCGCAGAGACCTGCCCTTTCAAGGTACTAAGCTGGAACCCCAGGTCCAGACCGTGTTGAAGAAACTCCAAAATCCTAGGAATCGAAACACCCTGCAGGGCAAGGCCCTAGCCTCACACCAGTCAATATAGGACCTCCAAGTCCTGTAGTAGATGTTAGAAGAAGATCTCTTCCTAGCTCTAACAAGAGTCTGAATCACAGCATCAGACAAACCTTCCTCCTTTAAGATGGAGGTTTCATCAGCCACGCCGTCAAAGCCAGCGTTTGTAAATTGGGGTAACGTAGTTGACCTTTGAGTGATCAGATCCGGAAACAGGGGCAACCTGTACTGATCCACCGCCAGCCATACGTCTGTGAACCAAACCTGTCTTGGCCACCTTGGGGCCACCAGAATTTCTGGCGCACCCTCTTGAGCCAGCTTGCGCACCACCCTGCCTACCATGAAGAAGGGGGGAAACAGGTACAGAAACCCCAAATACCTCAAGGCGAGAGACAAGGTGTCCACTGCAGGGCCAGAGGATCCTGAGACAGAGACACAAAGGCCGGAAGCTTGCGATTGTGACGTGAGGCAAAGAGATCCACCTCCGGAATCCCCCACTTGTGACAAAGGGACCAGAATACCTTGTGGTTGATATACCATTCCCCTCGGTGAGAGAATCCCCTGCTCAGGGAGCCGCCTCCATGTTTTCTACTCCCGGAATGTACCCAGCTGAGATGCATGGGACATTCCTCTCTGCCCATGGAAAAATCCGAGAAACTTCCCTGAGGGCACTCCTGCTGCGAGTCCCTCCTTGGTGATTGATGTAAGCAACCGCAGTCCGATTGTCCGATCGAACCTGAACCGGTAAGCCCTGGAGATGACGCGTCAAGCATGACAGAACCAACCGAACAGCTCTCAGCTCCAGGACATTGATGAGGGTGTGAGGCTCCTGAGGACCCCACAGCCCCTGGAACTGATGTTCCCTCCAGAAACCCCCCCAGCCCGACAGGCTGGCATCCGTGGTAACCATCTTCCAACAAGGGGTCAGAAAAGATCTGCCCCTCATCAGATTGCTTGGTTCCAGCCAGAGGGGCAGCAGAGGACCACTGGCAATACGTGCATGGCGGTAGTGTTTCAGATTTATCTTGATGTGATCGATTTAGGTTTCCACTTTTTGCAAACCCTTGGTCTCCAATACTGAATATTCTCCAGATGTTATATAGTTAGTGGGGTGTTTATTTACCTTGCACACTGCACATTTGATAGATTATTATTGTTTTGTGGTTGATTAAGTGTAGATTAGTACTTGTATATGTTAGGACTTACACTTTTAAGATTAATAGATATACCCTTGGCACAATGCACTTTATATTAATGTTTACAGCATTTTTGCACGTTTTTTAGATGTTCTTCTGTTAAAAGATCTCTAGAATCATTTTCAGTTTCAATCATTTTCAGACATTTTCAGTCTCAATCGACCCTGTATATTTGAAAAAAACTTGTAGTACCATCTAGGGGGCAGCAGAGGCCTGTTTTGCACAGTGATTATCACCAGTATTGCTACACATTCTTGCCAGCACCTATATTGTTTTGCTTAGATAGAATCACATGTAGATTTGCAATATGATATACCTGTAGATAGATATAACTCCTTTTGGTGTCTAATTATAGTAATCCTATTTGCTCAGTGGTCACATTGTTTTATTGTCTAGTGTATTTGTGTTGTATGTTTTTAAGATTTCTTGTCACCTAATAAAATGGTTGTATTTTTTCTGGTGGAGTGCCCCATTTGTATGGAATCCTAGGTTGTGGGGTTTGGTTCCAGCCACCACTGAAGAGACTGCCGAACTCGGGGAGACATCAGAAATGACTGATCCAATGACAGCGGACATCTGTCCCAGGCTAACAATAGATGGAGCTGGAGCGGCCTCATGTGGAACTGAGCAAAAGGAACTGCCTCGAAGGAAGCCACCATCAATCCCACCAGTCTCATCCCTAGCCAGATAGAGATCGAGGGTTGGATAGGAGAAGGCGTATCAGATCTTGAACCATCTGCACCTTGGACTGAGTTAGGAAAACCCTGGTCTGAATGGTTTCATGCCCAGAAACGAAATCTCCCTTGACGGGGAGAGAGAAGACTTGGGATGGTTGATCACCCAGCCGAACCTCTCCAGCGTCGCCACCACCGCCCTGGTGTCTAGCTCCGCCTGTCAGAGAGGATGCCGTAATGAGGAGGTCGTCCAGATACGGCACAATGCGAATGCCCTGGGCTCTGAGGAGGGCCATGATGCCCGCCAGCACCTTGGTGAACACCCTTGGTGCCAAGGTCAGCCCGAAAGGGAGGGCCACAAACTGAAAATGCTGATCTCCCACCACAAACCTGAGAACACTCTGGTGTGCTGGGAAGATCGGTACATGAAGGTAAGCATCCTTGATGTCTATGGACGTCATGAAGTCCCCGACGAAGAGAAAGGATGGCTGAGCGCAACGTCTCCATGCGGAACTTCTTGGTTCGAATGAACCTGTTGAGAAGCTTCAGGTCCAGAATGGGTCTTATGGATCCATCCTTTTTGGGAACCGTGCAGAGGTTGGAATGATCGCCCCGGCCTCTCTCCGAGAAAGGCACCGGGCATATGACCTCCATGTCCAGAAGATTTTTTACTGCCCACAGGAGCCCCTGCGCAGCCCCGGGATCCGAGGGCACCCGAGATCTGAGAAATCTGTGAGGAGGCCAGTACTCGAACTCCAGTTTGTACCTGGAAGAGACCACTTCCAAGATCCATTTGTCTGTGACCTCCCGGGCCCAGACCTGGAAAAAGTGCCGCAGCCGTCCCCCCACCCGCAAGGGTGAGGGCACCCCCTCATTGCTGAGCTGGCTTGGCAGCGGACTTGGGCTTGGAACCCCAGGCAGGTCCAGGACGAGCACGTCCTCTGCCTCTATTCCAGGAATCACCTCTGAAAGTAGAGTAGGCAATACCTCTGCCACCGCGAAAGGAAGGATTAAAGGAGCCTGCCAACCGAAAGGAGCGACGCTGCTTCTTACGTTGTGGCAACTTTCCCCCCTTTGCCACTGAATCCAATTTATCTCCAAACAGCCGCATACCCAGGAAGAGTAGCCCTGTGATTTCTTAGATGCAATGTCAGCCGACCATTGGCGCAACCAGACCGATCGGCAAATAGCCACTAGCAACGCCGAGGTTCTACTACACATGCATATTGTGTCATCCAAGGCGGATAAAACAAAAGACATGAACAATTCGCACCACTAAAGGGCTGCGAATTCATCACTGGCCGGGTTAAGCTGGGAACCACTCAACAGGTCCCTAACCACAGACCTGGTAGCCACAGCCGTGAGCCCAGATGCACAAACAGGCCGCAAGGCTGAACCCACACTAGCGAAGGCATGGCAGGCCATTTGGTCAATACGCTTGTCCTCAACATCTTTAAGAGCGGTGGCGTCTGGAGAATGTACAACAGAGATGTTGGACAATCCCAGAACGGGCGCATCGACTTCGGTAGGGGACGACCAGCGCTTCACCGCGTCCACCGGAAAGGGATACTTCCTATCCCATCCCTGAGGAAAACCGGGGAGCCGGCTGGGTCACTCCCATTCCTTAAGAATCATACTTTCGAAATGATTCTGATTTGGGAACTCCAAGCGAGGCTTAGCGGTCCCAAAGAATTCCCCCTTCTGCGGAGGGGACTCTTCTGGCGGAGAAATAGCCAGTACCGCAAATAGGTGGGCGAGGACTTTGGGGGTATCCACTGTATCCCCCAGCACCTGCCCAGCATCAGTATCAAAAAACTGCTGATCCTCAGCATCAGATTCCTCAAACAATTCCCCCTCCTCAAGTGGGGAATAATCAGACCAATCAAGGGAATCATAGCCATCAAAATCCAGTACCGGCGCGGCCGGAGACAGATGCTGTCTCTTAGCTGGGGCCTTTCTGGCTGCAGAGCTAGAAATCAATTTCTCGATGTTGGCCAATCTAGCACATACATCAGATTGCGACTCCCCGCTAATGACAGTGTCACTTGGGATAAGGATAAGGCGGGGTGGAGTAGGTGAAGAGATCGGCGGCACGGACCTAGACGCCTGGGACCCCGACTGCCGCGTTATGGCCTGCTGAGCACATGGTATGCAAATCAGTACATTATCCCCCGTAAGGGATACCCCACAACCCACACACTGCCGGGGATTGCCCCGAGGGCAGCCCGAGCCCGGTATCCTGGGGAGCCTCCATATGGTGATTTTAAGGTAGTCGCAATGACCAGAGGGAATTACGCTACTTAAGCTCCCCGGGATGCCCCTTTAAGTCCCAGGTGGGAGGATTTTTGTGTACCCCAATTTAACTCCAAGGGACCCTAGGACCGGGAGAACCCCCTTTTAATACAATTGATAGGGAGTCCTCCTGAAAGACACAAGGAGAAGGGACCATAAGAAGGCACACATTCAAACACACAACTTATACCATATAATTAAATATAAATATATATATATAAATATATATGAAGTAGGGAAGGAACAAGGCTGCCCCAACGCGCAGGAATGGGGCCCGCAGCGCAATAAACAAGAAACGGGGGCCCAGCGGGGCACTTGCATACCGTAATGGCGTCCAGCCAGCAGGAACTCCAGGAGTGAGGGAGAAGAAGGGTGCGCCGCGCCTGGCCCCGCCCCCTTCCCGGGGGACGCGGTTCCCAGCAAGTGGCTGGGAACCGTGATGGCGCCAAGACAGGGGGAGGCGGGCCGCAGCGAGCGCGCCAAGTGCCCGGCCCCGCCCCCTGATTGAGCAGACCTGAGGGGAAGAAGCTCCCCCAGCACCAAGTCCACAGCATGCGGCCAGTGCGGTAGAAGTGAAAACCACACTACCACACATACACACACCTGCTGAATAAAAGAAGTTTGCTTTAGGAGAAAGACAGCCCCCCTCACCCCCCCCGGGAGGGAAACAGGGGGACCCGGAAGGGGGGAGAATCCCGCACACGGAGGTGGAGGGGATAATATAGGGACGGGGCATCCCAAACAGGGATCACCAACCCGGATACCGCCTACCCGGTAATATGGGGTCTCACGGTGGAGCATAGCTCCCTACGTACACCTCTAAGGTGTTGCCTACCCTCGCCCGGACCTTCAGCCAAGGCTGGGAGGCATAGTGTGTATTAAATCTAATAAGGTCCGGGCAGAAATAGGGGCAAATTTGGCCGGGTGTAGGCCCGGCTTACCTGCAAGGAAGAAACACAGCCATCTTCTGACTTGCTCGCCGTCCTGCAGAGACGAATACTGGGTAATGTGTGGGAGGTCCCAGGTATTTATGGACCGGGAGGGGCTCCTTTTTTCTTGTCATCTCTGCAAAGTTCGCCCTCTACTGGCCATAACCCACATGTCATGAATATTGGAAGCGGGGTGTGTGACAAACTTGGAATAAAAAAAAAATCAAAGCTTAGTAAAATTAGTCCCCTAAAGCCCCCTCTGCCAATCAGTGATGAAAGCTATTTGAGAGGGCTTAACCCCATACAGATGTAGTGGAATAGCTTGCAGATTTTGCGTTCCTGAACTGTATAGTAGCAGCCATCTTGCTACACACTTGAGAGCCCTGCTTGTTAAAAACCCAGTTTAGAAAAACGCGCTTACAAACATAGTTGCAACATTGTAAACCACCGTTTCAATGCTCTGTGCCTGCCGAAGAATTACATGGAGCCACATAGCTTTCCTATCCTCCACCAGCTGTTGATAGTGTGCATCTCATGACAGATGCTGCCCTGTTCTTCTGAGGCATATTTTCTCTCTATTTTATTAAAAAAAAAAAAAAAAAAAAAAAAAACACCTCCCTGACAAAAGCATACAAGTGGAACCACTTTGAACGTTTATTCCCTAACTTCACCTATAAGCTACAACTAATGGTCAGAGGATTTGCAATTGTGTGACCAAAGAGGACCAGATACAAGCCATCCTTATAAGCAATAACCCAGTGTATCACCTAGCCTCAGTGATGGAAAAGCAAGTCTAATGTCTGCATTGGAAATTGTTAGGCTCGGTCACAGAAAGATTCCAGAAAGGTCCTTGTCCACTGGATTCCTAAAGGCCAAATGACACCATGAAAAGGCCAAAGATCAGAGGACAAACCTTAAAGGAGCGGGTCCACCGTTTAGTAGTCACAGAAATAATGGTGTGAATTGGCAGCTACAGCGAAGCCTGCAGTATGACGCCTAGTACACAAAGGACCAATTCTTGAAGCATGGGCGGAAAGAACAGCTTTAATTAGTGTCCCAACATCCTGAGAAGTGAAGCCACTAACCAAGTGTAATATAAAGTCAGTGTCTCACTGGATAATGAAATTGTAATCTGCAGCTTTCACATATAGTCTCCTCAAAAGTATGGTTATAATGCTGCAGGTTTAAAAGAGAAAATCCAACAGCTTAAACAGGTGGTGACTATGGTATAAAAAAAGGAGTGAGGAGTATGTATTGTATGTAAAGTCTAAGCTGTTTGTAACTCTTGTCATCCCTCACGCATCCTGTGCCAAGCCAGATTTAGGCAATAATTAAAAAAAAAAAAAAAAAATAAAAAAAAAAAAAAGCTGATTTGAAGGACAGGGAAGTCACCCAATCCCAGGAGCACCCCCTCCCCCAGGGAGTTGTTTTCATCGTATTGCCCAAATCTGACTTGGAACAGGGGGAGGGAGAATTAGCAGCAGAAAGCTTAGAGAGATTTTTAATTCATTTTTGGCAACCCTTCCTGTTGGCAAAGCATTTTTATATTTGATCATTTTCACAATAGATCTTCTTTAAAACATCAAATAAATGTTGCTGCTAAAAAGGTGACAGCATATAACCACCAAGTAAACAGAACAAGGCACCCCCCCAATTCAATCTAGGCCGGGGGTTCCAAACTTTTTTTTATCAAATACGATTTTCTATATCTCAAGTACCATCTGGGTGGTGCCCGTGGGTTGTCATGCCACCTAAAAACACAGTAAAACACATACACAAAACCTGCATTTAAAGTGAATGAAAAAAATGGACAAATAGATTATCACCTTTTGGAGCAGTTTTGTACTTCTGCCATCTATACCAAGCCAATTTTCTGCAGATCAAGTTGGGGTACAGGTCAAGCTGCATCTTTGTTGAGAGAGTATCACTTGATATGATCTAATGTACCACCAAGGGTACTAGTACCACTGTTGGAAACCCCTGGTCTAGACTGAAGGAAGCATTCTCAAAAGGTTTACCTCTTCGTATACTTCTCTGACTGCAGCTCCACCAGGCTCCTCCTCTGGCTCCATCCCTCCTCCTGGAACTATCCACTGATCAGGGTAGCGGCTACTGCTAACCAGGAGAATCTGCAAGAGGATAAATAAAAGGGTTTAATCTATCTTTTTTTAACAAAATAAGTAAGCAATAATGACAGAAATTAACTAGGTAACCAAAATACGAATACAGCCACAACAGGAAAATGCGGTGAAAACCATTTTGTTTCTAACAAAGGCAATGTGTAATACACATGGTACAAATTCAACAGCACAAAAATTGGGCAACCTCAGATGAGAAATTTCCCGCAAAACACATGACTGCTGCCAGCCAATTAATTTCACCAGACGGGCCAGAGCAGACATTTGCAAAACTGAACGACTGGCGGCAGCCCCTTGTAAGCTGGACATCATTGGGCATCCAATAAATTTCTCCCGCCCAGTCCCTCATGGAGCGCACCTCCCGGCTTTACCAACTGGGGCTGCAAAAGCCCAATTGGCAGCTTGAGAGCAGTGGTAATGTAAGCACTATATGACACCCCTGGTAGAAGGTCTTCGTAAATATCCCTTAAAGATGTTCTAAAAAAAGCATTTACACTTCATGGAATGCACAAAAAATGCACATTAATAGTTTGTGTAACCTTTGAGAACCATGTTGTTCCTTTAAGAGCTAAGGGTGATCAAAGTATAGATGTCAGCAGAGTGGAAAAGGTCAGTCTGCAACCTTGTAAAGCACCACCCGATAGGATCTTGAGTACCACCAGTGGTACTAGTACCACTAGTTGGGAACCCCTGCTCTACAGACTGAATCTGTCCTGTTTCAGTGCAGACAGTACACTGCCCAGCCAAACTCTCTGCACTCACAAGAGGGAGCAGGCTCCTACTACTCATTGACTGGTAGATGGTGCACCATGTAAGGTGCGGCTGTTAATGCCATCAGAGGGTGAACTAAAGCACAAAGGAAGATTGTCTAAAGCATACTGCCAGCTTCAGAAACATAACCAAATTCACCAGGTAGAATATTGAACGATCGAGTCTTTGGGCGGTCAGGTACCATTTTATAGCAGCACGGTAGGCATTTCACTCAAACGGGTGAAAGCTGTACCACAAACCGGACCTTTACAAAATCCAAGTGGCTGTAAAATAATCTGTGTGAGGTCAGAATAATAAAGTTACACTGAGAAACAATGACAAAGAAAAAACGATCACACGCTTTATTCCTGGTTCAATCATTTACACACGGCACAATTCATAATTCTGAGCCTTGAACCTGAACATCAAGACAAAGCAAGATAAGCCTGCCTTCTGAGCCATTTACCACGATAACATGGAATGCATGAAATGTGCAAGTGCCTGCAGCTCCAGTTAATCTTTAATACCAGGGGATTTTACAGAATAAAAAAAAAAAAAAAAAAAAAAGTATTAAACCGGAACAAAACCCCGAATTTTCACAGTTCCGAAGTTTCTTGCAAGTTTGGATGCCCGCAATGTGAAAACCGCTAGATCACCAATAAAAAAAAAAAAAAAAAAAAAAAAAAAAAATATATAGTACCTTTTCCACAGACTCTCGGCCAATCAGTGCCCTAACAAATGCATATTATCGCTCAACAATAATACAATTCTGTGATTACTCACCTGTAGAATTGGTATTATACGTATACAGCACGTCCTGTTCCAGAATATTCCTTACCCATGGGTAATACATCCACAAGATGGCGCTGGACTGCAGAAAACAGCTTGTGGCTCCTCCCGGCCCTATACAAGTCAGGGACCTCCAACAAATTCCCCAGTATTGACAAGCAGTTAACAAAAAGCCAGGAGAACAATAACCAGAATTCAAAAATGAACAACCACCATGCAGAGGCAACTAGGAATAATGATAACAAGGGTGGGATGGAACAGAAGTGCTGTATACGTATAATACCAATTCTACAGGTGAGTAATCACAGAATTGTATTATTCTAAGTATACAGCATGTCCTGTTCCAGAATATTCCTTACACATGGGACATCCAATAGCAGTGTCCGTAAGGTAGGGTGGGATCCCCAAAAAGTAACAGCGGGCAGTTTAAACCACTGCCACCTGCAGAACTTTGCGACCAAAAGCAGCATCAGCTGAGGCCCTAACATCAACCTTGTAAAACTTAGAAAAGGTATGAACAGAAGACCAAGTAGCGGACTTGCAAACTTGTTCAACAGAAGCTTGGTGCTGAAAAGCCCAAGAGGCGCCAATAGCACGAGTAGAATGAGCAGTAAGGCGGAAGGGAGGCTCCTTCCCCTTAGCAGAATAGGCCTGACGGATCCACTTGCTGATAGTGGACTTAGCTGGAGCCAGACCCTTCTTAGGTCCAGACGGTAGCAAAAAAAGAGCCATCAGTCTTCCTGAAGGAAGCAGTAGCCACCAAATAGAACTTCAGAGTCCTGACCACATCCGGAGAGTGTAAAACCCGCTCCTTAGGGTTACTAGGATTAGGGCATAGAGAAGGCAACACAATGTCTTGATTGAGATGAAAAGCAGACACAACCTTAGGCAGAAAATCTGGCTTAAAACGAAACACCACCTTGTCCTGGTGTCTCTCAAAGTAAAGGGGTTTAATGGAAAGCGCCGCCAACTCAGAAACACGCCTAACAGAAGTGATAGCCACCAAAAAGACTACCTTAAAGTGGACCAACACCGAGAGGTGATCGGCCCGGAAATCTATAAGATTCCCGGGCCGATCACCTCCCACCCCGCGGGACATCCGAGATCGGGATGTCCCGCGGGGTGAAAACCCCCCAAACACCCCAAATCACCTACCTTATCTTCCGCCGCCGCCACCTCCCTCGCGCCCCTCTAGGCGTGCGCGCCCCCGCGCCGGCCGTCTGTGAATGGCCGGCGGGGGCGCGCGCGCGCCGAAAGTGACGCGAGGGAGGCGGCGGCGGCGGAAGCCGCTTGGACGTTTCTGTTCCCCGCCTGGACGTTGGCGGGGATTGGACCGGGCAGTCACGTGGGAGCGGGGAGAGGTGAGTTTATTGGCGTTTCTGGGGGGTTTCACACAGCGGGGCACCCCCGATCGGGGTGCCCCGCCGAAGTGGACCAAAACCCAGGATAGTCAAAATCCTGGGTGTTGGTCCACTTTAAGAGTCAAAATGGACAAAGGGGCATCACGCAAGAGCTCAAAGGGAGACCCCTGTAATGCAGATAAGACCAAGTTAAAATCCCAGACTGGTAACATAGGCTTACGTGGAGGACGCACGTGAATAACCCCCTGGAAAAAAGTCTTAACCAGAAGATGGTGAGCAAAGGATCTTTGGAAGAAAATGGCCAAAGCAGAAACATGACCTTTGAGGGTACTAAGTTGAAGACCCAAATCCAAACCATGTAGCAGGAATTCCAGAATCCTAGGGACAGAAAACACCCTACAGGGAAGCGACTTAGACTCACACTAGTCAATGTAAGCATGCCAGACCCTATAGTAGATGGATGACGAGGACTTCTTCCTAGCCCAAATCATGGTATTAAAAACAGAGGCAGGCAGCCCCTTTCCCATCAAGATGGAGGTTTCAGCAGCCAGGACGTTTAAGCCAGCGTTTGTAAATTGGGATGGCGTAGCTGCCCCTGAGTGAGCAGGTCTGGATCCTTGGGCAGAGCATACTGATCTACTGCCAACAGCCCGACGTCTGCGAACCACACCCTTCTTGGCCAACAGGGGGCCACCAGAATGGTTGGCACCCCTTCCTGAGCAATCTTGCACAGCACCTTGCCCAGCAGAAGAAAAGGAGGCAACACATAGAGGAGCTGAAAGCTCTTCCAAGACATTGCTAAGGCATCCATGGCTAAGGCCAGAGGATCCTGGGACAGAGAGACAAAGACTGGAAGCTTGTGATTGTGACGGGACGCAAACAGATCCACATCTGGCTGGCCCCACTGACCCTGGAATTTCAGGGATTTCCAGAAGCCCCCCCCCCCCCCCCCCCCAACCTGTCAGACTGGCATCTGTGGTGACCGTCTCCCAGCACAGGGTCAGAAAGGATCTGCCCACCAACAGGTTTCTTGAGTCCAGGCACCACGAGAGAGACAGTCTGGCCAGAGGGGACAGAACCAACACCTGATCCAGGGACCGAGGGTCCCGATCCCAAACTGATAAGAGGTGAAGTTGAAGAGGTCTCATGTGAAACGGAGCAAATGGAACCGCCTTGAAGCAAGACACCATCAGGCCCACCAGCTGCATCCCCTGCCGGATGGAGGGATGAGGGCAAGACATAAGGAACCTGGCTTGGGCCTGAAGACTCTCCACCTTCTGCTGAGGGAGAAAAATCTTGACCTGAGATGTATCCAGAGTCATGCCCAGAAAGGATCTCACCATCGGCGGTGACAGGAAAGACTTGGGGTGGTTGATCACCCAGCCGAAGGACTCCAGTGTGGACACCACCAGCTGAGCATCCAGCTCGGCCTGCTGGAGAGATTGAGACATGATGAGAATGTCGAAGTAAGGAAGGATGCGAATGCCCTGAGATCTCAGCAGAGCCAGTACGCCCGCCAGCACCTTGGTGAATACCCTGGGAGCCGAGGTGATACTGAAAGGCAAGGCCACAAATTGATAGTGCTGATCCTCCAGAGCGAACCTGAGGAATCTCCGATGACCTGGAAAGATTGATACATGAAGGTAAGCATCCTTGATGTCTACAGAGGTCATGAAGTCCTACGGGCGTAGGGAATATACAGTCTCCATGCGAAAGTGTTTGGATCTGACAAATTTGGTGAGGCACTTTAAATCCAGGATAGGTCTGATGGACCCGTCTTTTTTGGAAACAGTGAAAAGATTGGAATAGTAGCCTCTGCCCCTTTCCCTCAAAGGCACCTGGCAGATGACCCCCAACTCCAGAAGGTTTTGGACAGCAAGGCACAGACCCTGAACCGACAGGGGGTTTTAAGCCATCCGGGATGTGATGAATCTTGGGGGGGCCAGGCTGCAAACTCTATCTTGAAATTGGAGGACACTACCTCCTGAATCCACCGATCTGAGACATGAAGCTTCCAGACGCGAGCAAAGAGCCGAAGCCGTCCCCCCACCCGGATGGGTGAGGGCGCCCCTTCATCCCTGAGGGGGCTTGGGGGAGGATTTTGTCTTGGAACCCCAGGAGAGCCCAGGACGGCCACGTCCTCTGCCCCTTCCCCAGTGATCGCCACGGGCCCCAGTAAAGGAAACTCCTCGGCCAGTTCTGGAACCACGGAAGGATGGGAGAAAGGCACCCATCCCCGAAAGGACCGGGACGGCCTCCTACATTGAGGTAACCTCCCACCTCTGGCAAACAAATCCAAGCCTTCACCAAAGAGGCGCAGGCCCTTGAAAGGGAAACCAGTGAGAGCCTTCTTAGCAGCATTATCAGCTACCCACTGACAGAGCGGCGTATAGCCACCAACAGGGCAGAAGTCCTACCACACATTCTAATGGCATCATCCATGGCAGACAGAACATATGCAACAAATTCATAGCAAAGCAGGAGAGATCTATACTCTTCACCTCCCGCGTCAGAGGCCCCCTCTAAGAGACTCTTAAGCAAACCCTTAGTAGCAATAGCTGTAATGGCAGAGGCACAAACCGGGCATAGCGCGGTCCCCACACAGGCAAAAGCATGGCAAGCCAGTTGGTCCATGCGCCGGTCCTCACCATCCCTCAGGGTAGTAGTGTCAGAATGCATGACAGATGTATTGGACAGCCCCAGAACGGGCGCGTCCACCTCAGGAGGACATGACCAAAGCTTAATTACATCAGCAGGAAAGGGATACCTCTTATCCCAACTCTTGGGCACCCCTGGCAGCTTGCTAGGCCGCTCCCATTCTTTGAGCACCAGATTATTAAAGTGCGACTGCTCAGGGAATTCCAAACGTGGTTTAACCGTATGAAAAAGCTCACCCTGCTGCTGCGGAGTCACGGCAGGGCGGGAGATACAGAGCACTTCAAAAATATGAGCCAAAAGCCTGTCAGTGTCATCTGAGGACCATGGATCTTCCCCAAAGGGAGACCCTGTACCACCATAAACCCTAGGCTGCTCCTCAGATGATTCTGAATCAGAGAACAATTCCCCCTTCTCCAGGGGGGGATAACCAGTAGTGTCAAAAATTCCCTCAGCTTCCGTTCAGGAAACGGCGGGAGATAAATGCTGCTTCTTAGCAGAAGCCTTAGGTGAGGCAGACCCAGCAATATGTTTCTCAATACTGGCCACCCGTGCAAATCAGGCTGAGACTCCCCGCTGGTATGCTCCTCGCAGGGGGTCAGATGTAGGCATGGGGGGGGGGGTAACCGAAGCCCGAGGGGGCGCAGGCCCAGCAACAGGTAACCCAGACTGCAGTGCAAGTACCTGCTGGGTGCAGGATACACATACCCTGACATCACCGATTGGGGATAACCCACATGCAACACATAGCCGGGCTTGCCCCGAAGGACCACCAGGCCATTATCCCCAGAAGACTCCATATGGTGATTTGATGCCGTCCTGATTTAAAATGCACCAGGGGAAGGCAGTGGCCTTTTGGACTCCAGGGTTGGTGGCCGAGGGTTTGTTCTGCTTTAAGTATTTTTGTTTAGTTTTGTTTAAATTAAAAATCCTGCCCCTTGAAACTTTTCGTAAGCTCTAAATAACATTTATTTCCTCTTTGTTTTATATGGTTTGGCTGGTGCCCCACTCCACCACTGGCCTCCTGGAAACTATATGTAAAGATGTAAAGCTCATTAAAAAGCAGAACAAAACAAAGGAATTTGGTTTTCCAGAGCTATTTGCAGTTGCCCCAGGGCATCCCGAATTGGGTTGCCCCCTGTCTGTTTTCAGCCAACACTTCCATTTGCCGAATGATATAGTCACAGCAGATGGCTCTCATTAGATGAGAGCCTTAGCATGCGCTGTTGGAGCGGGGAAAGGTAAGCAGTGATCAGTGCCCCAGGGGATTGGCTAGCAGCCGGCACTGAAATCTTTAAGATTACAGGGCTGGGTTGGTTTAGTTCTGCTTTACAGGTTTGCAATATTTCTATTCTAGCTATGCAAGGTCAATTGTAATTTGGCTAGCTCTAGAGATGTAGATGGATAAAAGGGCTTTCTGTTCATATTAAGAATGGTCAATTACAATGTATGAGCGTTACAGGAACGCACAGTCGCGTAGTCATAAGGAATAACATGAACAATGATGGGCCTGAGCTTGCAGGCTTACAGTCTAAAAAACCTTCTTCTAGAGAGCCACCAACAGGGCAGGTCTTGTGGCTTTCCACATAGCAGCTCTATAGCTGTGTCTGAGCACCAAGTACTTCCCCTGTGCACCTACTGGTATGTGGAGATCTGCAAAACTTGACCTGTTAGTCGCTCTTTAGGAGAGGGTTGGGGGAACACTAGTCTAAAGGATATGGGTGGAGACGAAAAGGCTTGAATGACAGCTCTGAGAGCGCCACTGAAGCAATCAATACAGAGGTCTTGACTAGCTTCTCAAGCTAGTATTAGTGACCCACATCGGCAGGGTGGCGCTAGAAGAGCAGAAGAGGAAATGCATTCCCTCATTCATGGTGCCAAGCTAAAAGGAGGCAGCACTGGAGGAACATTTGTCAAGGTTAGCTGCTGTTTATTTGTTTTAACCCTTTGCATGAAAACCCCCTTTAAAGAGGGCCATCTATGACATTTTGTTCCAATTCATACACATTGCTGGATGTAGCACACCACATACCGTCCAGAGAAGCCCGGTTCCCCAACCGCAATACCCACATTCTTCACTCCTAGTATCCGCTGTCGTTCCTCTGTAAAAGTATAGTGCCAGTGTTGGGGACTTTACATATAGACAAGGCAATACAAGGAATCCAGATCCTGATCTGCCATTTTAATCTAATGACAATCAAGGACAGACAAATACGGCTCCACAATCAGAAGTGGAGGCTTGCACTCAAAAAGAGACACTCCTTGGAAACTTCACGCAGAAATGAGACTGCTCAAGACCAGAAAGCCTTTTTATTTATTTTTCTTTTTTTAAACGGGATCAAAAGTATAAAAACACATCTATCTTTTTTTTTCAGATATTCAACATCACTTAATTAACAATGCAAAATTCTAGTAAGGTTTTCATCTCATTCGTTAAGTCCTCAAAACATCTGTAAGTTCATGCAACAGATAAATGTTCTGAATACTCTTGGGGAAATGCGAAAACAATGATTCATAAGGAAGTTAACAAAATACCATCAGTTTGCCATTCAAAATATCCAATTTAAGACTTAAACTGCAATGCTACCAGTTACTACATTTAGTGTCACAACACCGTTTCCACTGCACAAGAGAGACCAAGATTGATTATGAAAAAAAAAAAAGGCCCAGTTACTACAACAAATGCATCCCTTTAAAAAAAAAAAAAAAAGGGGGGGGGGGGGAGGGACTAGAATGACTATTCGTGTCTTTATGACAAAGGTGGAGGAGGCACAAGTCTTTACACTGACATTGCCCCCAGTTCATAAACTTGAGTCCGATTATGCAGCAACACATGGCTATTAACATTCCTGATTATAGCAATGACCGCTTCAAGGATTCAGGCAATGTGAAGCTGCTGCCTCACATTCTTAATCAGCATTAAACTACAACAGAGAACAGGTACCAGATCAACTAACACGTCCAGGGACAACCCTCCATACAAATATGGCCATCTGTTAGAGCACTTCAACTACCAATTGTCGTTTCAACACTTTTTTTTGCAACAGCGAAGAGAATGCCTTCATAAAAGATAAGCAAGTGTTGTCCAGGGCAGACAGCTTAATCTGCTGTGGAAACAGAGACGGTTACCATCGACCTGGACATTGGAAATGTGTGTGTGTTGTATGGATAGTCTAGTACAAAATTTTAAAATTGGGGCAGGTTTCGCATTAATTCTCCCCACTGTAAATAATCTGGAGCAATGATTTAAAGTGTGTTTTTAAAATTAAAACATGTTTCTGTTGACCCAGTTGCAGCAGTAAAAACCCTTATTGTAAGATAGGACTCCACTATGTGTCTGGATCTTTGCCTAACATGACTGCCGGTGTCCAAAAAGGTGCATTCCCACTCCATGAACCTCAATGGCTGCTGCTGGTACCATGGGGCCACAAACCTAAATGGGAATGTGAAAGTAGCGAGTACTGCTGCCCAAAATTGGGCTTTCAGCAGTGGTATGAGTGCCAGGACGGGCTCCTGTTCAGCGGATTTACTCTTCAGTCATTTTTGACTATAGGGTCACTTTATGGCTAATTCTTGAAACTTTTTTGAAGGGGATACATTTCTTATCAGACTTTAAATAGGTTAAAATATCCAGCAGTTATAACAGGAGAAAACCGATCCATATCCAGCGTCTTCCATAACACCATACACAATGTCTGCCTGCTCCCCTGACAGGCTAGACTAAAATAAGAGCTTGAATGGACAGGCAGACGGGCGGCCGGTGGCCGCGCATGGAGAGCTTCCGCTCCTTTGGCATCATGCAGCTGAGGGAGGTGTCAGCGTCCTGCACTGTGATCGGCACCTCTGGATTACAGGCCAGGTAAGTGTTTGTTTATTATTTAACCCCCCCAACCCTGCTTTAGCGCTAGGTAGGGGTGGGAGGTGCCTTTAAATCAAGCAGTATGGCTGGACTGGCCCTATATTTCCAGGGCATGTCACACAAAACTCCAATCAGCAAGGGAACAAAAATGCGGCACCAAACAGTATGCTGTGCAAAAAACTTCTGTTATGATCATCATGCTGGATTTTATGTCCCTGGGGAGAAGACAGGACTTTCTTGTTCTTCAGCTCAAAATAAAGCATAAATGTTTAAATTCTACTGGTTGATAAACCATGTCAGACAGATTAAGGTGAGATTCACCTTATGAAATTCACATGGGGTTCTCGTCCCTGCAGATTTAACATACTGGCCAGACCTAAGAGCGCTGGCAGGACTGGTGCACTGGATCTGAAGCTCTATCATGCTGCCACAGTTCTCATGAGGCTAGCGGATTGGATGAACAGAGGTAAAGAAACTTTCGGTCCTTGAACGGCACCTACTGGGCTTTAACCTATGTTCGCACCCTTGGATGCCCATGCCGGGAGACTCTAGTAAGTAAGCTTTACCTTTCTTAACCCAACACTTTCTATTTAACAGAGTTAGGCTCCAGCGACAAGGGTAGCTGGTCAACAGATTAGCCCCCCTTACCCTGTTAATTAATAACCCAGATTTTACACTGGGACAGCAAACCTCCCAGTTCTTGATTGGAGCGAGTTGAAGGATGTTAGAATACGAGACATCCTCATAATACAATTCTGTGATTACTCACCTGTAGAATTGGTATTATACTTATACAGCACGTCCTGTTCCAGAATATTCCTTACCCATGGGTAATACATCCACAAGATGGTGCTGGACTGCAGAAAAACAGCTTGTGGCTCCTCCCAGCCCTATACAAGTCAGGGACCTCCCACAAAATCCCCAGTATTGACAAGCAGTTAACAAAAGGCCGGGAGAACGAAACCAGAATTCAACAATGAACATATGAACAATCACCATACAGAGGTAACTAAGAATAATGATAACAAGGGTGAGGTGGAACAGGACGTGCTGTATACTTATAGTACCAATTCTACAGGTGAGTAATCAGAGAATTGTATTGTGTTATTTGTATAGAGCACGTCCTGTTCCAGAAAATTCCTTACCCATGGGACATCCAATAGCAGTGTCCGTAAGGTACGGTGGGATCCCCAAAAAGTAACAGCGAACAGTTTAAACCACTGCCGCCTGCAGAATTTTGCGACCAAAAACAGCATCAACTGAGGCCTTAAAGTGGACCAACACCCTCCACTGATCGGCCCGGGAAAAGCCTCTAGCAGGACGCGCACCTGCACCGGCCATTTGTGAATGGCTGGCTCGGGCGCGCGCCCTGTAAGAGTGACACGCCCTGTAAGAGTGACACGCAGGAGGCGGCAGCGGGAGCGCTCTCTTGTCCATTGCTGCCTCCCGCTTGTCCATCGGCGGGGATTGGCAGCAGCGGTCACGTGGGAGCGGGGAGAGGAGTTTTTGGGGCTTTCTGGGGGGTTTCACACAGTGGGGCACCCCCGATCGGGGTGCCCCACCGAAGTGGACCAAAACCCAGGATAGTCAAAATCCTGGGTGTTGGTCCACTTTAACATCAACCTTGTAAAACTTAGAAAAGGTATGAACAGAAGACCAAGTAGCGGCCTTGCAAACTTGTTAAACAGAAGCTTGGTGCTGAAAAGCCCAAGAGGCACCAATAGCACGAGTAGAATGAGCAGTAAGGAGGAAAGGAGACTCCTTCCCCTTAGCAGAATAGGCCTGAATCACAGCCTGGCGAATCCACTTGCTGATAGTGGACTTAGCTGGAGCCAGACCCTTCCTAGGACCAGATGGAAGCACAAATAGAGCATCAGTCTTCCTGAAAGATTCAGTAGCCACCAAATAGAACTTCTGAGTCCTGACCACATCCAGATAGTGTAAAACCCGCTCCTTAGGGTTACTACGATTAGGGCATAGAGAAGGCAAAACAATGTCCTGATTGAGATGAAAGGCAGACACAACCTTAGGCAGAAAATCTGGCTGAAAACAAAACACCACCTTGTCCTGGTGACTCTCAAAGTAAGGGGGTTTGATGGAAAGCGCCGCCAACTCAGAAACACGCCTAACAGAGAAGTGATAGCCACCAAAAAGGCTACCTTAAGAGTCAGAATGGGCAAAGCGGCCTCACGAAGAGGCTCAAAGGGAGACCCCTGCAGGGCAGATAAGACCAAGTTCAAGTCCCATACTGGTAACATAGGCTTACGTGGAGGACGCACGTGAGAAACCCCTTGGAAAAAAGTCTTGACCAGACGATGGTGAGCAAAAATGGCCAGAGCAGAAACATGACCTTTGAGGGTACTAAGCTGAAGACCCAAATCCAAACCATGTTGCAGGAATTCCAAAATCCTAGGGACAGAAAACACCCTACAGGGAAGCGACTTAGACTCACACTAGTCAATGTAAGCATGCCAGACCCTATAGTAGATGGATGACGAGGACTTCTTCCTAGCCCGAATCATGGTATTAACAACTGAAGCAGGCAGCCCCTTTCCCATCAAGATGGAGGTTTCAGCAGCCAGGACGTTAAAGCCAGCGTTTGTAAATTGGGATAGCGTAGCTGCCCCTGAATGAGCAGGTCTGGATCCTTGGGCAGAGCATACTGATCTACTGCCAACAGCACGACGTCTGCGAACCACACCCTTCTTGGCCAACGGGGGGCCACCAGAATGGTTGGCACCCCTTCCTGAGCAATCTTGCGTAGCACCTTGCCCAACAGAGGAAAAGGAGGGAACACAGAGAAGCTGAAAGCTCTTCCAAGACATTGCTAGTGCACCCATGGCCAAGGCCAGAGTGTCCTGGGGACAGAGAGACAAAGACTGGAACCATTCTCCCAGACGAGAGGTCCCCATGCTGAAGGAGTCTGCCTCCAGATTCTCCATCCCCGGGATGTACACAGCCGAGATGCAGGGAACATTTTCCCCCGCCCAAGACAGTATCAGGGACACTTCCATGAGGGCGCTCTTGCTCCGGGTCCCTCCCTGATGATTGATGTAGGCAATCGCCGTATGGTTATCCGAGCGGACCTGAACCGCCCGTCCCCGAAAGTGTGGAGTCAATTGGACGAGAACCAACCTTATCGCCCTCAATTCAAGAATGTTGATAGGGGTGTGGGCCTCCTGAGGGCCCCACTGACCCTGGAATTTCAGGGATTTCCAGAAGCCCCACCAACCTGTCAGATTGGCATCTGTGGTGACTGTCTCCCAGCACAGGGCCAGAAAGGATCTGCCCACCAGCAGGTTTCTTGAGTCCAGGCACCACGAGAGAGACAGTCTGGCCAGAGGGGACAGAACCAACACCTGATCCAGGGACCGAGGGTCCCGATCCCAAACGGATAAGAGGTGAAGTTGAAGAGATCTTATGTGAAACTGAGCGTATGGAACCGCCTCGAAGCAAGACACCATCAGGCCCACCAGCTGCATCCCCTGCCGGATGGAGGGATGAGGGCAAGACATAAGGAACCTGGCTTGGGCCTGAAGACTCTCCACCTTCTGCTGAGGGAGAAAAATCTTGACCGAGACATATCCAGAGTCATGCCCAGAAAGGACCTCACGAATGACAGGAAAGACTTGGGGTGGGTGATCACCCAGCCGAAGGACTCCAGTGTGGACACCACCAGCTGAGAATCCAACTCGGCTTGGAGAGATTGAGACATGATGAGAATGTCGAAGTAAGGAAGGATGCGAATGCCCTGAGATCTCAATAGAGCCTGTACGCCCGCCAGCACCTTGGTGAATACCCTGGGAGCCGAGGTGATACCGAAAGGCAAGGCCACAAATTGATAGTGCTGATCCTCCAGAGCGAACCTGAGGAATCTCCGATGACCTGGAAAGATTGGTACATGAAGGTAAGCATCCTTGATATCTACAGAGGTCATGAAGTCCCCTGTGCATAGGGAATTGACAGCTGAGCGCAGAGTCTCCATGCAAAAGTGTTTGGATCTGACAAATTTGGTGAGGCACTTTAAATCCAGGATAGGTCTGATGGACCCGTCTTTTTTGGGAACAGTGAAAAGATTGGAATAGTAGCCTATGCCCCTTTCCCTCATCTGCCAGGTGGGGCCAGGCTGCAAACTATCTTGTAACTGGAGGACACTACCTCCTGAATCCACCGGTCTGAGACATGAAGCCTCCAGACGTGAGCAAAGAGCCGAAGCCGTCCCCCCACCCGGATGGGTGAGGGTGCCCCTTCATGCCTGAGGGGGCTTGGGGGAGGATTTTGTCTTTGGAACCCAAGAGAGCCCAGGACGGCCACGTCCTCTGCCCCTTCCCCAGTGATCTCCGCGGGCCCCAGTAAAGGAGCCTCCTCAACCAGGTCTGGAACCACGGAAGGATGGGAGAAGGGCACCCATCCCCCAAAAGGACCGAGACGGCCTCCTACACTGAGGTAACCTATCGCCCTTGGCAAACAAATCCAAGCGTTCACCAAAAAGACGCAGGCGCTTGAAAGAGAAACCAGTGAGAGCCTTCTTAGCAGCATTATCAGCTACCCACTGACGTAGCCAGACAGAGCGGCGTATAGCTACCAACAGGGCAGAAGTTCTACCACACATTATAATGGCATCATCCATGGCAGACAGGACATATGCAACAAATTCATAGCAAAGCAGGAGCGATCTATACTCTTCTCCTCCCGCGTCATCAGAGGCCCCTTCTAAGAGGTTCTTAAGCAAACCCTTAATAGCAATAACTGTAATGGCAGAGGCACAAACCGGGCGTAGCGTGGTCCCCACACAGGCAAAGGCATGGCAAGCCAGTTGGTCCATACACCGGTCCTCACCATCCCTCAGGGTAGTAGTGTCTGGGGAATGCATGACATGTATTGGACAGCCCCAGAACGGGCGCGTCCACCTCAGGAGGACATGACCAACGCTTAATCACATCAGCAGGAAAGGGATACATTTTGTCCCAACTTTTGGGCACCCCTGGCAGCTTACTGGGCCGCTCCCATTCTTTGAGCACCAGATTATTAAAGTGCGACTGCTCAGGGAATTCCAAACGTGGTTTAACCGTATGAAAGAGCTCACCCTGCTGATGCGGAGCCAGGGCAGGAGGGGAGATACAGAGCACTTCAAAAATATGAGCCAAGAGCCTGTAAGTGTCATCCGAGGACCATAGATCTTCCCCAAAGGGAGACCCTGTACCACCATAAACCCTGGGTTGCTCCTCAGATGATTCTGAATTAGAGAACAATTCCCCCTCCTCCAGGGGGGAATAACCAGTAGTGTCAAAAAAGTCCTCAGTTTCCACAGGAAAGAGGGAGACGGTGGGAGACAAATGCCGCTTCTTAGCAGAAGCCTTACGCGATGCAGACCCAGCAATAGGTTTCTCAATGCTGGATACCCGTGCAGCCAAATCAGGCTGAGACTCCCCACTGGTATGCTCCTCAAAGGGGGTCAGATGCAGGCGTGGGGGGGGGGGGGGTAGGCAAAGCCTGAGGGGGAACAGGCCCAGCAACACGTAACCTAGACTGCAGTGCAAGTACCTGCTGGGCGCAGGATACACATACCCCGACATCACCGATTGGGGATACCCCACACGCAACACATAGCCGGGCTTGTCCCGAAAGAACCCCAGGCTCATTATCCCCAGAAGCCTCCATATGGTGATTTGAACAGGCACAGTAGGCCAGAAAGGGTTAATGCTAAAGAGCTACCCGGGAGGCCCCAATAGACCGCTAAGGAAGTGGGAGATAATGAGGGGAGAGGGCCGGGAGAAACCACAGGACCGAAGCTTTATCCCGCCTGAAAGACACAACAATATATTCCCATAAGAATAAGGCATAAGAACAAAGAGAAAAATTCACCTCACCGGGGTTACTCACAGACCGCAAGGAGCCAGCAGCGCAGGAGGAAGACAAAATAGCGTCCGCAACCTCGAGGGGCGGGCCATGGAGATGTGAGGTAAATTGCATCATCCACACAGCCCGCCCCCCCGAAGAGCGCCCACTTGACCCGGCCGGCCAGTAGCGGCCCGGCAGCTCTGAGGTGAATGGGGCTGCCAGCCGCGGAGCGCAGTACAAATGCGCGACGACGTGTTTTAATAAAGTAACAGGCACACATATGTCTAAAGTCACAAAACACCAGACAACCACCCCCCCCCCCCCGCCCCCCGAGATCTCCCGAAGGGAGAGTGAGGGAGGATAACAACGGAATACCCTGGGGGAAATGGTGCCCGGGGCCAATATGAAGAGAGGAGGTGGAGGGGGAATGGGAATAGGGTTTACCGCACAGGATAACCTGGCCAAACCCATGAGGCAGTGGGGGCATCCCAGAAAGGCTCACCATTAGCCTAAACCGCCTACCCTGTTAGAGCAGGGACTGCGGTAGGAGCCTAGCTCCTCAGCACCATAGTGCTTCTATCGCCTACCTTCACCCGAACCTTATCAGCCGAAGCTGGGAGGCAGTCAATGGGAAGGAACGGGTGGGAATAGTCCTGCAGGGCCGCACACCTGCGCCACGAGAGAGCTGTCTTCACAGCGCAGACTGCAGAAATAAACTGGGGAGTTTGTGGGAGGCCCCCGACTTATATAGGGCCGGGAGAGGCCACAAGCTGTTTTTCTGCAGTCCAGCGCCATCTTGTGGATGTATTACCCATGGGTAAGGAATATTCTGGAACAGGACGTGCTTTATACTTAGAATAAATGGGAGAATACCCACCCTAGCCGAACTAAAATCATAAACTAAGGGTGACCACCTGTTGTGGCTTCTCCACAGGCAGCTAGAGGTGTTTCTCTCCTAAGGAGGTGGCCTTAGAAGCGCACCCTCCCCTTAACTCTGCTAGAGGAGGGCCTAACGCAATCCCAGCCACTGGAACACATGATTTCAAGATTCTACAGCCTCTTGGTTGCTACTCGGCATATCCCAACATTAGAATTTCTAACCAAGTGGAAAGGGGAACTTGGGATTTCAATCTCCGGGGACAAGGCCCTCTAAATATTTACCTAGACGCATAGGCTCTCCGGTGCTAACGCAGTGCAAGAGAAAAATTACAAGTTCTTCACAAGGTGGCACAGGTGGCCGGTGGAAATAGAATCTTTCACACCAAATGAATCGGGTACATGTTGGAGATGTAATGCAGCCCAGGTTAGCATCCTACACATCTGGAGGGAATGGT
The DNA here is from genome assembly GCA_027917425.1 of Gastrophryne carolinensis. Taxonomy (NCBI): domain Eukaryota; kingdom Metazoa; phylum Chordata; class Amphibia; order Anura; family Microhylidae; genus Gastrophryne; species Gastrophryne carolinensis. The sequence goes on along the minus strand of CM051238.1, from coordinate 178,799,021 downwards.
GGTTCAATAAACTCTGGGACGTAATCTTTTAAGATACATGTTGAAGTGGAAGGCTTCTCTGTGCCGAACTCCCGAGATTGCTCTACTTTCTTGAATACCCGGCCCATTAGAAAACTTAAGAATGCCCTTTGTCATTCTTGCTAACAGCAGCAAGAACAATTATCCCCAGGCACTGGAAATCCGCACAAGAGTCAATTGTCGCGGAATGGTTCGTAGAAATTGATCACATCATGAGAATGGGGGAGCCGATTTCAGAAGACAAAGGGAGCGCTGGTAAATATCTGGCAACCTAGACGAGCTGGATCAGGTACAGGGAAACAGCCTCATCGAAAGCCTTCCTGATAGCCGATATCGCCTAGAGGGGTCTATGTATGGTTTGGCCTGGGAAGCATCTCATTAGGAACCTCTACGAGTCAACGTCAGTCTTGGACCACCCCCCCTTCCTTCCCCTTTTATCTCTCCTCTTCTTCCCATATCGATCTCTCTCGACTCTCCCCTCATCTTCCTCCTTTCGCTTCATCCCAATCCCCACATTGTCCCCCCTGACCTTACGCCCCCTTACCCACATCCCAACATAGGACTATGGTATGGTCCTCTCCTTCCCGTGTCTCCCCGTTTCCCCCTTGCTGTCCCATCCCTCTTCACCAGTGCCCCGTTGACTGCCAGACATAACAAGCTTTGTGAAAAAGTTGTACTATGTAACCGGCTGCAAAATAGATCAGTAATCGTGCCAATGCACAGGTGACAATTGCCCAGCACAGACTAATACGGTGAGTACCCCCTTTTTCTTTTTTTCTCTCTCAGCAGCCCAGATTTATGCTCACCTAATATGGGGTGAATAGCCCATGCGATATCACTCATGTCACGCGGGGCAATTGCCGATGGAGGTAAGGGATGCAAACATGGTAAAAATATAAAATATTCTTACCCCTCGGCCGTTCTCAAGCAGCAAAAGCAAGGCGATGGCAAGAAAGAACAAGAATGGTCATGACTTGTAGTTATGGTCGCATCGGGAGCCTGCACTGGATAATTGTCTGTTTTGGTTTATTGTGCATTCTTTTTCCCTCTAAAAATTCAATAAAGTGGGAGTAAAGTAAAATAATGTAACTATAACTGTAGTTCTAGATCTGGGGCTAAACGGCTGTTGTCTGCATTGGACCAAATGGCAAGCCTGTCATGTGAAGGCAGACAGCTTCCTCTTACTTATGGCCCATTTAAACAGTGATTATTAAGCGAGAAATTGCTAAAGCAATCGCAATTTTGTCGAGAATCACTCTGTGGAAAGAGCCAGTGCAATTGGTTAATTGGTCGCGTCTCATTGTTTTGGTTGACCAAAAATGTCTCATTCATCGCTTGATGGTTGGAATGTGGAAACAGAAGCTACAAAAAATACATAAATTAAAAAAAAAAATTCACTCTAGCGACCAATTGGCCAACAGATCCTCAGCATCTAAACAGTCGCTCAATCGCAGATTTGTATGGTTGGTCGCTCGCTGAGCGTATAGTCAATTTATCTGCTTGTGTAAACCCAGCATAAGTCGCAAGGTATTTCTCATTTACAGGTAGTCAGAAGACATAAGGTGACTGACCCTGCAGACTGCTGGCCAATCAAACTTGTTTTGAATGTCTGATAAGCAAAGTGTCAGTGAGGTAGCTTTCATTCACCCCTGCAAGTGTATGTAGAAAGCAGCCTCCCTGAGCAGTTTATGCCACATTGGGGCTTAGAAGATAAAAGCATTCATCTGAACAAGTGCCAAGCAAATGGCAACCTCCAGGGTGTCAGAACTGAGTCTGCAGAATGCTTTCTGGCACAAGCGCCGCATGGACAAGTTGCAGAAACACATCCTGCCACCTTGTGCATTTTATATTAGACACATTCACAGCAAAGCTGGTTATGCAAGCTACAGTTATCACAGATACAACAAGGTCAGGTTGTATTATAGGCGATTATAACCACAAACACACTAGAAATGTGTGCTCCGATGAACATAAAAAAAAAGTCACATTAGCTATTCCCGTGAAAGGGTGGGAAAGCAGGCGATGCCGAGAGTGTTGTTCCCAGCGTCCAGCTGTGACTTCCGGGAAGATGGCAGCGGGCTTTTGGCACCGCTGACTTCGGGGGCTGGGTCCAGGGTGAAGTTGAGCGTCTTTTATTCTTTTATTACATTAACAGGATTGCAGGGCAGGGCTTAGGTTTATTTTTCAGGAAGGGGCTGGAGTGGCCCTTTAAGCAGCTAGTTTATAGTGTAGCAAAAGCCAGCTGGATCGGCCCAGGAAAATCCATTCCCTCCCTGCGGGGCATCCAAAAATCGGCATGCCCAGGATGCGCGGGGCGCAGACGCATCTCATGCTTCTCTCTAGCATGGCGCGGGCTCACGCCCGCCGTAGGACCGTGGTGAGGCGAGTTGGCTGTGGCGATGGGGGGGGGGGGGGGTTTTCACACAGTGGGGCACCGCCGATCGGTCAGAATCCTGGGTTTTGGTCCACTTTAAAACAATAGCATCCTGAGGAACGCAATGGCATAGCTTGGGAAAGCGAAAATTAAAATCACTATAAAAAGGAATACCAAGTAGCATTGAGGGCAGAATATACCCAAACGGTCATGTAACTGGGGGTGGGGGCAAAATAGATTGCATTGTTTTGGTCCTCTTAAGTGGAAAAAAATGTGTATTGTGCGTATTTAGTGACTTTTCAGCGCTCTCTTTTAAACAGGCTTTTATTTTCAGTGGTGATGTGTCACCGGTGTAGGAGTGCTATTAGGTGCTTGGCTGCTTTCCTAATTATTTGTTATCAAATCAAAATTTTGAATGACCACCCTTTGCCCTCCAAACAACATCGGTTCTTCAGGTTCCTTGTGTGCAAGTCTACCTAGGATGATCTACTATACCAAGTCTCCTTGGTCAACCACTCTATCTACAGTCCTTAGTTTAAGGGTACTCCTTGCATGCTAATGGACGCCAAGTAAAAAACTGGATCACTGAGCTTACATACCCGAAGTGCGATAGAGCTCTTAGTCCCCGGCCTGACAGTAGAGGGGTTAAGTAACCTGTCTAATAATAAGGCCATATCAAGAAAGATGTTGGCTGGGGTTTAGCTTTAACGGCTTGAAACAACACAGCTAGCAAAGAAACTATTTTAACACTACTCAAAACTATTTACCTCCACAGAGTTCAAAACATGGAAATTCATCACATAGCTAAACATGACTTACATGTAAAAGGAAATCTCAAACCAAGGTCCCACATACACAAGTATCCATTTGTAAACTAAAACCTCTGCTAAAGCTGTGAAGTGATGTGCTGTGCTACTCATCACTTGTCACTAACTACCACCTTTAGAAGGACATGCAAGGCATATCCCTACCATGTGGTGCTCAAAGGAATGAAAGGTATCTGACAGCCAAGCAATCACTTGATCACTATCCCACATACACTTACTGCTCAACTGACGTCAGAGCTGCCTGTTCTTCTAGAACAGACCTTACTGATGGCTTTTAATAATTTACAGCAACAGACCACAATGACAAGGTAGTGCATTATATTTATAGACAATAGCATTTCTATGTAAAACATGCAAACCTGAAGACCTCGAGAGGACAAAAGCGATAGAGGAAAATGGAGCATAGGTGGCCAGGGCAAAATGGATTATTCATCATGCACAAGTATCATGGATGGCAAACCTTCCTGACACCTACAAAATCATTATGTTTATACAGGAGGGCTTAGATGTATTCGCAATGATAAAATACCGATGCAAAGTACACAGGATAAATGCAGAACTAAAGCCTTGTCCGTTACACGCTTCCTGGCAACCCACAGACACCCAAAAAATACAATTCTGTGATTACTCACCTGTAGAATGGATATTATGAGTATACAGTACGTCCTGCTCCAAAGGTAATACTTACAATTGGGTTATCCTCCTCCAGATGGCTCTGTACTGCAGAGACATAGAATACAGGCACCTCCCGACCCCTCAAATACCCAGGGACCTCCCACAAATCCCCAGCATTGAAAAGCAGTGAACGAGAAGCCGGGAGAATTTAACCACCCAAACTGGTGACTATAACAATGACAACAGCCACCATACAGGGGATCCAAGATAATGCAAAACCGAGTGTGGGGTGGAGCAGGACGTACTGTATACTCATAATATCAATTCTACAGGTGAGTAAACACAGAATTGTATTATTCTTAGTATACAGTACGTCCTGCTCCAAAAGGTAATACTTACAATTGGGACATCCAATAGCAGTGTCCAAACAGTAGGGTGGGATCCCCAACAAAAAGGTAACAGCAGACAGTTTAAACCACTGCCCCCTGCAGAACCTTGCGGCAAAAGCAGCATCAGCTGAGGCCCTAACATCAACCTTGTAAAACTTTGAAAAGGTATGAACAGAAGACCAAGTAGCGGCCTTGCAAACTTGTTCAACGGAAGCCTGGTGCTGGAAAGCCCAAGAGGCACCAATAGCACGAGCAGAATGAGCAGCAAGGCGGAAGGGAGGACTCTTCCCCTTAGAGTAGGCCTGAATCACAGCCTGACGAATCCACTTGCTAATAGTAGACTTGGCCAGAACCAAACCCTTCCTGGGACCAGAAGGGACCACAAAAAGAGCATCAGTTTTCCTGAAAGACGCATTGGCCACCAGGTAGTACTTCAGACACCTAACCACATCCAAGGAATGCAAAACCCTCTCCTTAGCGTTACTAGGATTACGGCACAAGGAAGGCAGAACAATGTCCTGATTCAAATGAAAAGCAGACACTACCTTAGGCAGAAAATCTGGTTTAAAGTGGAACACCACCTTGTCCTGGTGTCTCTCATAGTAAGGGGGGCTGGATTGAAAGCGCCAACTCAGACACACGCCTAACAGAAGTGATAGCCACCAAAAAGACAACCTTGAGAGTAAGAATGACCAAAGCAGCGTCCTGCAGAGGTTCAAAGGGAGCACCCTGCAAGGCAGACAAAACCAAGTTTAAATCCCAAACAGGCACCATGAGCTTAAGAGGGGGACGCACATGACTAACCCCCTGGAAAAAAGTCTTGATCAAAGGATGCTGAGCAAAAGACTTCTGGAAGAAAACAGACAGGGCAGAAACCTGACCTTTCAGAGTACTGAGTTGGAGCCCCAACTCCAAACCATGCTGTAAGAACTCCAGAACCCTGGGAACAGAAAACACACGACAGGGAAGAGACTTGGATTCACACCAGTCAATGTAGGCACGCATACCCTGTAATAGATGGAAGAAGAAGACTTCTTCCTAGCCTTTACCATGGTATCCACCACCGAGGCAGACAAACCTTTTTCCATCAAGATAGAGGTTTCAGCAGCCAGGCCGTCAAAGCCAGAGTTTGTAAATTGGGATGGCGTAAGGGGCCCTGAGTGAGCAGATCTGGCACCCTGGGTAGAACGCACTGATCTACTGCCAGCTGCACCACGTCTGCGAACCACACTCTTCTTGGGGGGGCCACCAGAATTGCTGGCACCCCTTCCAGAGCAATCTTGTGCAGAACCCTGCCCAGCAGAGGGAATGGAGGAAAGACATACAGGAGCTGAAAGTCCTGCCATGACATGGATAGAGCATCCGTGGACAAGGCCAGAGGATCCTGAGACAGGGAGACAAAGGCCGGGAGCTTGTGGTTGTGACGGGACGCAAACAGATCCACATCTGGTAGACCCCAATGGTGACACAGGGACTGGAAAACCTTGTTGCAGAGTGACCATTCTCCCTGACGAGAGGCCACCCTGCTCAGAGAGTCTGCCAGGAGATTTTCTCCCCCGGGATGTACACAGCTGATATGCATGGAACATTGGCCTCCGCCCAAATCAGAATCCGAGATACTTCCTGGAGGGCTCCCTTGCTCCGGGTCCCTCCCTGATGATTGATGTAGGCAACTGCCGTCCGGTTGTCCGAGCGCACCTGAACAGGCAGACCCCGAAGGTGATGGGTCAACTGAGCCAGAACCAACCTGATGGCCCTCAGTTCCAAGATGTTGATAGGTGTGTGGGCCTCCTGAGGGCCCCACCTCCCCTGGAACTGCAGGGACTTCCAGAATCCCCCCCATCCCGATAGACTGGCATCCGTTAGGACCGTCTCCCAGGAGGGGGCCAGAAAGGATCTGCCCCCCAGCAGGTTCCTGGAGTCCAGCCACCACGAGAGGGACCGCCTGACCAGGGGGGAAGCACACAGACCCCGTCCAGGGGTGGAACCGAGCATAAGGCACCGCCTCGAAGCACGCCACAATCAGGCCCACCAGCTACATTCCCTGCCTGATGGAGGGATGGTGACACGATAGCAGGGACCAAGCCTGCGCAATCAGAGCGTCCACCTTCTGTTGAGGAAGGAAGATCCTTGCTTGAACTATATCCAGAATCATTCCCAGGAATGGAGTCACCGAGGAAGAAGATTTGGGGTGATTAATCACCCAGCCGAAAGACTCCAGTGAGACCAAAGGGCAATGCCACAAATTGGTAGTGTTGATCTTCCAATGCGAACCTGAGGAATCTTTGGTGACCTGGAAACACAGGAATGGCAGAGCGCAGAGTTTCCATGCGAAAGCGCCTGCTCCTGACAAATTTGACGAGGATCTTCAAATCCAGGATGGGCCTGACTGACCCATCCTTTTTGGGTACTGTGAAAAGGTTGGAATAGAAGCCCTTGCCTTTTTCTCTTAAAAAGGGACCTTGCAAATGAACCCCAGCTCCAGGAGACTTCGCACAGCCTGAACTAGATCCTGAGCTGAGACAGGGTCCTGAGGAATCCGGGATCTGATTAATCTTTGGGGGGGGGGGGGGCAGGACAGCAAACTATCTTGTAACCGGAGGACACTACCTCCTGAATCCACCGGTCTGAGACTCCAGACGTGAGCAAAGTGCTGCAGCCGTCCCCCCACCCGGATGGGCGAGGGCGCCCCATCATGCCTGAGGGGGCTTGGGAGCGGACTTGGGCTTAGAACCCCAGGAGGAGCCAGGACGACCACGTCCTCTGCTCCTACCCCAGGAGTCTCCTCGGGCCCCAGTGAAGAAAACCCCCCTCCCTTGTCTAGCACCACGGTAGGGGGGTGAAAAGGAGCTCTGACCCCAAAAGGGCAGAGACTGCCGCCTGCGCTGGGGCAACCTACCTCCTTTAGCAAAAAGGTCCAGACCGTCCCCAAACAGGCGTAGTCCTTTGAAGGGAAAACCAGTGAGGGCTTTTTTGGCAGCGTTGTCAGCAGCCCACTGGCGCAGCCAAACAGAGCGGCGTATAGCCACCACCAGGGCAGAAGTTCTGGCTCACATTCTAATGGTGTCATCCAAGGCAGAGAGGACAAAATTTACAAAGACATCACAGCTAGATAGTGCATTAAACACATCAGGAGGCAAATCATCAGGGGCACCATCAAGGACACTTCTGATCAGGGACCTAAGAGCCACGGATGTAATGGCCGAGGCACAGACCGGGCGCAGCGCCGTCCCCACAATAGCAAAGGCATGGGACGCCAGTTGGTCAATGCGCCGGTGCTCAGCATCCCGTAGGGTAGTAGAGTCAGGGGAGTGCATGGCAGAGGTGTTAGACAACCCTAGAATAGGGGCATCCACCTCGGGAGGGGATGACCAGCACTTAACCCCATCAGCAGGAAAGGGATACTTTTTGTCCCAACTTTTAGGTACGCCGGGAAGTCTACTGGGACGGTCCCACTCCTTAAACCGGACCTTCAGCGTGATTTAATGAAAAGCCCAAACTCTTAAAAAACGGTTCCCCAGCATCTAAAATGAATATATTTTACGTTTTTAGTCACTAACTTATTATTCTTTCCCCCACTGGGCTGCAACTCTGTTCAGGAATTTAGGATACGGGCGCCGCCATCTTGACTCAGAAGCATCACACTTACTGAGGAGAGGAGAGTGGGATAAGGTACAGGGGGCGGGTTATAGCTGTGCTTTGCTCAGACAGAGGAGAGCTGGGGTCAGGTAAAGGTCAGTAGTCCCAGAATGCTGAGCAGCACAGTCAGGAGGCACTTCCTGTTTGCAGGCTGCCTGATAAGATGGCGGCTTCCATAAGCCGCCATCTTGGATGTTTAAAGGCTCATAACATGCAGTAGATGCAGGTAGGATGATTTTTAATGTGGCCAATCTGTATGTACAGGGTGTGGGAAACATATAAAAGATAGACTCTTATTCAGAGTGAAGGACCGCTTTAAGTACGAGATTATTGAAATGAGCTTGCTCGGGAAATTCCAAACGTGATCTAGCCGTATGAAAAAGCTCACACTTTTGCCTAGGAGCCGCAGCAGGAGTATGGAAAGAAGCTCAAAAATCTGGGCCAGCAATCTGTCAGTATCATCCGGGGCCCAGGGGTCAGAGCCAGAATCGTCAGGACCCCTGGGTCTCTCATCAGATGACCCCGAATCGGAGAACAGCTCCCCTTCGTCCGAGGGGGTATAGCCACATAAATGCAAATACTCCTCAGTTTCCATAGGGAAAAGAGTGACATCAGGTGTTAAGTGCCGCTTCTTTGCAGTGGCCTTACGCGCCAGGGTATTAGCAATTAACTTCGACGCTAGCCAGTCTAGCAGACACAAAAGGCTGAGAGTCCCCACTTGTATTCAAGTCATGGGGAGTGAGACTCAGGCTTGGGGGAGTAGGTGAAGTGAAACGAAGTGCAGGCCCAGCCACAGGAAGGCCAGATTGCGGCACTAGCACCTGCTGGGCGCAAGGTACACAGACCCGTGCATTGTCACCGCTAATAGGTGAGACCCCACAAGCTAAACACAGCTGGGCTTGTCCCGAAGGAACCCCGGTCACATTATCCTGAGATGCCTCCATATGGTGATTACAAGGCACAAGATGCCAGTAGGGATTAATGCTATAAAGCAACCCTGGATGCCCCAATAACCCGCTAGGGAAGTGGGAGTAATTACACTACGCCACACAAGTTAAAATTAACAGAGGGCCAGGAGAAGCCAAAGGATTCGCCCCGTCTGAAAGACACAATGAAAGTGGGCCGTAAGCAGACATTCAATATAACATAATAAAGTCGCCCGCGAGGGCACTTACGGACCGCGGTAGGTAGAGACCGTCACACAGGAGCCCACAAATGGCGTCGGTATACCTCAAGGGGCGGGCCAGTGCAAGCCATGACGCGGAGCGCGCCAGAGCCAGGCCCCGCCCCCCCCCCCCCGAAGAGCGCAAAGCCAACCAGACAAGCAGCCAATGACGGCGCGAGAGCGCCTGAGGTAACGCCGCCGCCAAGCGCGGAACAATATGAAAAAAAGGCACACAAACACATATAATGTTACACACGTACACACACACACCCCCCTTTTTCCCCCCGAAGACTACAGGGAGAATGAGGGAGGACGGCGGCCCATCTATATAGGACCCACCGATATACGGCGCATGGGGCAATAGTGCGGGAGGGGCATCCCATAGAGGCTCACCATAAGCCTATACCGCCTACCCTTTGGTGGGGGACTGCGGTGGAGCAGCGCTCCTTAAGCACTCATGGTGCTGCCTACCGTCACCCGACCAGCGCAGCCAAGGCTGGGAGGCACATAGCTAGTGGAACGGGTGGGAATAGTCCTACAGGGCCGCAGGCTAATAGCCCCGCTCACCTGCGAGAAGAGAGAGCCATATTCTTGTCTTTCGCAGTGGCACTGCAGAGAAATTCTGGGGATTTGTGGGAGGTCCCTGGGAATTTGAGGGGCCGGGAGGAGCCTGTTTTCTATGTCTCTGCAGTACAGCGCCATCTGGCGGAGGATAACCTAATTGTAAGTATTACCTTTGGAGCAGGACGTACTTTGTATTGGTGTCGTATTGGACTCTTGGACCTTGTTGTGTGAAGTAAATAAGGTCTAACCTTACCAACAATACACAAGCTCAACCAATGCCATAGCAACAATAATTCTACTTTATGTACCTTTAAGTAGACCAACTTGGCCTTATCAATGGGGACGGGCCTATGGACTCTGCCCCGTGGATGGGGACATCAATGTCACCCCTCAATATAGGCAACCTATCACAAAGTGTAGTCAGCACTGGCAAGCAAAGCTGCAGAGAAGCTATGGTCTGCCTTGTTTCTATCATGTTAGTACAAGATATTTTCTTGCTCATTTAATAGAAGAAAGGACGGGCAAAGCTGAAACATCAGTCCCACTGGTGGCAGCGCACCAAGCATCTGCAAACCACTTTTACAATGGCCTCAGCTTCCTTCATGTGCCAATTCGAGATGCCCCAAATTCCTGGGTTTGGTTCCACTTCAAAGCTCAAATTGCCACGGTGCAGGCCTGCTGAAGTCACTACTGACTACACAATCGCAATTTTATGTCATGATTTTTATGGCAGCCTAAAAAACATGGATTGCAAGCTTCCTTTAATATCCCTCATCAACATATATCCAAGATCATTATGGGATCATCCAGATGCAAAACTTCAACTAAATGCAAAGCAAAGTATTAAATTATTCATGATTTAGTAACATTAAGGCATCAAACTACTGCTTACACAACAGTGAAAAAGAAGGATATAGAAATCATGGAAAACCCAAACATATACTGTATTTTTCACCCCAATATATGCGTGCATCTTATGGGGTGAATATTAAAAAAAATAAACTCAGGGGGCAGGGATCAGTTACCCTGTCCATCCGCAACTCCTCCGTCTTCTGGCCTCGCTTGGCTGTGGCAGTGCAGGAGCACCGGACATGCAAGTTTTTTCTTCTGCCTATGGGGAATGGGATGGGGAGAAAGCCACACTGCCTATGGGGAATGCCCATCTGCAATTTTCTTATTTTCCTCCTCCAAATCCTAGGTGCGTCTTATAGCCTAAAAATTATATTATTAAACACAACCCCTCCAAAACACAAAAAAAAAATACCATTTTGTGAGTACTCACCTGAAAAATGGATATTGACAGTGTTCCACACACCTTGCTTCCCCTTTAATTCTTACGATCGGGTTACTCCACCAGCAGGTGGCGACGTTGCAGGGAGAAGTCTTGAAAATGAGCCCCTTCCGGCCTATATATACCTGGGACCTCCCACTCAATACCAGCGATTTAAAAAGCAGAAAGACAAGGTACCAGGAAATCCAACGGTAACCTCAAAATAAAGAAAAGCTTCACCATATAAAGGATCCAGGATACCAAAAAGGGCGGGTGAAGTGGGGTGTGTGGCACACTGACAATATCCATTTTTCAGGTGAATACTCACAAAATGGTATTATTCTCAGTGTGCCACACACCCCGCTTCCCCTTTAATTCTTACGATCGGGACATCCAAAAGCAGTGTCCACAAGGGATGGGTATCCGAAGGCAAAGTGAAGCATAACTTAAATGACTGCAGTCTGCAGAACTTTGCGGCCAAACACAGCATCCGCTGAGGCCCGCACATCAACCTTGTAAAACTTAGAAAAAGTATGAACAGAAGACCAAGTAGCGGCCTTACAAACTTGTTCAACAGAAGCTTGGTGCTGAAAAGCCCAAGACGCTCCAACGGCGCGAGTAGAATGAGCAGTGATACGAAAACGGGGAACTTTCCCCTTAGCAGAATAGGCCGCAATAATGGCCTGACGTATCCATTTGCTAATGGAAGATTTGGCCGGCGCCAAACCCTTCCTAGGCCCATAAGGCACAACAAAAAAGCATCAGTTTTACGAAAAGGAGAAGTAATAATCAAATAGTACTTAACACAGCGTACTACATCCAAACAATGCAAAACCCTCTCCTTTGCATTCTTAGGCTTAGGACACAGGGAGGGAAGAACAATATCCTGATTCAAATGAAAAGCAGAAACAACCTTAGGAAGAAAGTCCGCTTTGAACCGAAAGACCACTTTGTCCTGATGCCTCTCAAAGTAGGGCGCCTGAATAGACAAGGCCGCCAACTCCGAGACACGCCTAACCGAAGTGATAGCTACCAAGAAGACAATCTTCTGAGTCAGGGTAGACAAAGCAATATCTTGCAAAGGCTCAAAGGGAGGAGCCTGAAGAGCAGAAAGAACCAAATTCAAGTCCCAAACAGGGAGTAATGGTTTCCTGGGAGGCCGCACATGCGTAACCCCCTGGAAAAAGTTTTAACTAAAGGAAGAAGCGCAAAACGCTTCTGAAAAAAGATAAGGCAGAAACCTGCCCTTTCAAAATACTCAGCTGAAGACCGGAGTCCAGCCCTGATTGTAAAAACTCCAGAATCCTGGAGACCGAAAAGACCCTACAAGGCAAGGACCTAACCTCACACCAAGCGATATAGGCTTTCCAAGTCCTATAGTAGGTGATAGAAAAAGACCTCTTTCGGGCACCGATCAGTCTTAATAACCGAGTCAGAAAGACCCTCCTCCTTCAAGATGGAGGTCTCAGCGGCCAAGCCATCAAAACCAGCGTTGGTAAACTGGGGTAAGACAGCCGACCCTGCCCGCCCTGGCTCCTCGAAAGGAGGGACTAAAGGAACTCGCACCCCGAAAGGAGCGACGAGGCTTCTTGAATTGAGGCAACTTACCATCCTTGGTAACAGCATCCAATTTCTCGCCAAAAAGGCGTAAACCTAAGAAAGGTACCACTGTAAGCGCCCTTTTAGAGTTAAGGTCCGCCGTCCACTGGCGCAGCCATAAAGACCGACGAATAGCCACCAGCAACGTCGCTGTCCTGCTACTCGTCGCAAGAGCATCATCCTGAGCAGTCAGGACAAAAGAAACAAACGACTCACACTGCTTGAGAGAACTAAACATATCACAAGCGGGATCAAGATCTGCGAGCAGATCCCTAATAATGGATCTAACTGCCAACAGAAGAAGCGCCGAAGCACAAATTGGCCGTAGTGTCGACCCGGCACGGATAAAACCATGGCGAGCCAATTGATCAACCCGACGATCCGCACCATCCTTAATGGTAGTGGTGCCAGAAAAGTGCAACGCAGCCGGGCCAGTCAACCCTAACACCGGGGTATCGACGTCGGGGGGCACTGACCAAAGCTTCACCAAGTCCTCCGGAAAGGGATAACGCTTATCCCAATTAGGAGGAGTTCCAACCAGGCGCGCGGGTTGTTCCCATTCCTTAAGGACAACCCTATCAAAGTGCTGTTGCCTGGGAAACACCAAACGCGGCTGGGGTACGTCAAACAACTCACCCTTTGGCAGAGGGACCACCACAGGCGGATCCAAGGCCAAAACTTTAAACATTTGAGCCAAAATGGAAGGAGTGCCAATGGACACCCCCACAGCCTGATCACCAGCAGTGTCAAACAATAGCTGGTCTGCAGGCTCATCCGACTCCTCAAGGAGTTCCCCCTCCTCAACAGGGGGACAATCGGACCAATCCAAAAATTCAGGTACCTCACCCTCCGAAGCAGGCACTGCCGGAGAAAGGTGCTTCCGCTTTGCTGTAGCCTCCTGAGCCACTGAAGCGGAAATTATTTTCTCGAGGTTGGCCAACCGCGCATGCACCCCGGAATGCGAATCCCCATTTTTGACAATGTCACACGGGGTCCGGACTAGGTTGGGGGGGATAGGAGATGACGGAAGTTGCGAGGAGCCAGAAGCTGGAGCAACGGACTGGCGCGCAATGTTCTGCCTTGCACATGGAACGCATAATATGACATCATCGCCTGGGAGCGGAGCCCCACAACCCCCACACAGCCTGGTTAGCCCCGAAGAGCCATTTCCGGTAACGTTGGAAGCCTCCATATGGTGAATTCGTGGTATTCGCAATAACCCAGGGTTTTACGCATTAAGCAACCAGGGATGCCCCTTTGTAATTAAAGTCCCGGAAGTGAAAGGATTTTTTTTTTTTTTAATTTATTTTTTTTTTTTTTAAGCCTATAAGCCTAGGAAGACTAGCCAGGTATAACAGACCGGGAGAGCTACTGCAGTGAGGGGATCCCAGAATCTGTGGGGGAAAAGAGACCACAGTCAGTCCCCCAACCAGTATGCACCACATTCATACATAACCAACAAGGCAAACATATATGAATAGTTTAAACATCATGAATAAAATATACATGACACATGCTATTTCAAGGCAAAGCCAGAGAGTGCATCAATAAAAAAATAAGAGTATATACCTACATAAAAATATATATATATATATATATATCCACACATACACACAGCAGAAGTGCCCCAGGAAAAAAACGCTATGCATGGCAGGCAATAACAAAGTACAAGGACGGCCCCACGTGCGCAATGGTGGGGACCGTTTACCTCTACAGCTCAAGCCGCACTGGACCCTTCCCCCACCGGCTTCAGCACACCTGTCTCTAATGAGACAGGGGAAGTGAAGGGCGGGCCCAGACACAGCAAAAAAAGGGGGGAAATTTGAAAGTGCAACACAAACAAAGGCCCCAGCAGCCCAAGCCACGCGCCGCCACCGCAGCGCTGACACCTGCCAAGGCACTTCCACAAATAACATTAAGTAAAGCACCTCACGCAACACGCACACCCCCCCCCCCCCTCCATTTAGCGAAGAGAGAAGGGACCGAGCGGGAGAAGGTGACCTAAAGGGAACATCGGGACAGGGGCATCCCAAATCCGGATCACCATGCCGGATAGCCGCATCGCCCCACAAGTGGGGTCGAGCGGAGGAGATAAGCTCCTAGGCACCTAAAGTGCCATCTACCTTTGCCCAGCCAGCAGCCTAGGCTGGGAGGCTTCCGTTTAACTAGGCATAAACACCACAATAGAACTGGGCAGAAATAGACCAAAAGGGGATGCCGGGTTTGACCCCGGCTACCTGCAAGCAAGAGACTTCTTTCTTTCTTCTGTCTTGTCGCTTCATGCAGAGAGAACAAACTGGTGTTGAGTGGGAGGTCCCAAATATATATAGGCCGGAAGGGGCTCATTTTCAAGACTTCTCCCTGCAACGTCGCCACCTGCTGGTGGAGTAACCCGATCGTAAGAATTAAAGGGGAAGCGGGGTGTGTGGCACACTGAGAATAAACACAATTTACGTACAACTGTAGCCATCAAGCACTATTCAAAGCAATGTAGGTATTTAAAACCCTGAGGGAAGCACAGGTGTAGGAACACTTAAAGTGGACCAACACCCACGGGTGATCGGCCCGGGAATCCATAAGATTCCCGGGCCGATCACCTCCCTCCCCGCGGGACATCCGAGATCGGGATGTCCCACGGGGTGAAACCCCCCCCAAACACCCCAAACTCCTTACCTTATCTCAAGAGGGACGCGCGGGAGGCGGCGGCGGAGGAGCCGCTTGTCCGCGGCTTGTCCGTCGGCGCGGGGAGAGGTGAGTTTTTCGGGGGGTTCGGGGGGGTTTCACACAGCGGGGCACCCCGATCGGGGGTGCCCCACCGAAGTGGACCAAGACCCAGGATAGTCAAAATCCTGGGTGTTGGTCCACTTTAAAGTGGACCAACACCCTCCCAGATAGGCCCGGGAATCTCTGATCCCTCCCCGCGGGGCATCCAAAATAGAGATGCCCCGCTGTGTGAAACCCCCCAGGAGGTGAGGTGAGTTTTTACGAGCGATCGGGGGTGCCCCGGAGAAGTGGACCAAGACCCAGGATAGTCAAAATCCTGGGTGTTGGTCCACTTTAAAGAGAAACAACCACCGGCCTAAATTCTATAACGCACTGGGGCAAATGGTCTCCCTTTCTGGGGAATCCCGATTTGGGATGCCCCAATGTGTAAAACCCTGCTCATTGCTTTCCATCTGACAGCGCATGGACAGCTGAGCTCTATCTGTGCATTCAAAAAAAACTGGCAGATGTTGCAGGCAGGGGGGCCCCGGTATAACCAAAATCCTGGGCTTTGTTCCACTTTAAATATGTGTAGTATGTGATTAATTTTAAGAGTTTATAACTGAAAAAAAAGTATTTTTTACCTTGCCAGCCACATGCTCAAGCCCTCAGAGTTCTGTGGGTTGAACCTTGTTATTGCTAGTCTGCTCAAGTACAATGTGCTCCCCAGCTTCTAGTCACGATAGAGCAGGCTCTTTCATCGAGTGGCAGCACAAGACCATGCAATACTGACATGCTTATCAGAAGTGGAGGTTTAAAACTGCATCAGAGGTCATGGAGAGCGCACTGTCGGCACCAGAGCAGACAGAACAAGAACAGGGGACTCCAAGGCAGTAAGTCTGTGTGTAGTAAGATGAATAAGGAGCTAGCCTTTGCATTTGTGATATTGCAATTTAAGGAATTGTAAACACTTTGGCCAACTGGTTTTTGACATGGCAGGAAGAAGACATTCGGCCATGTTTTAGTGTGGTATGCAGCTTACAATAGCTAAAGAGATTCCTGCTCGCTTCTTGTGCTTATTCCCAAGGCAAGAAGTTGATAAAGCCACCATCACAGGGACAGACATCACCTCACTTCTAAGAACATCTATGAACGGATGAACTGAAGAGGAAGAGAAAGACAGCACCTGCACAGCTCAAAAGGTTTTTCAATGTTTCTAAGAAAAAGAAAAGGGGCATTCAGGTTGAATTTATAACAGGGTCAGAAAGATTATCAAAGTTAAAGCGGTCCTTCACTCTGAATAAGAGTCTATCTTAGAAGTTTCCCACACCCTGTACATACAGATTGCTCACATTAAAAATCATCTGACCTGCATCTACTGCATGTTATGAGCCTTTAAACATCCAAGATGGCGGCTCATGGAACATCAGGCAGCCTGCAAACAGGAAGTGCCCTCTGAATGTGCTGCTCTGCATTCTGGGATTGGTGACCTTTTCCTGACCCCAGCTCTGCTCTGTCTGAGCAAAGCACAGCAATAACCCCACCCCCTGTACTTTATCCCGCTCTCCTCAGTAAATGTGATGTTTCTGAGTCAAGATGGCTGCGCCCGTATCCTAAAGTCCTGAACAGAGTTGCAACCCAGTGGGGGAAAGAATAATAAGTGACTAAAAACTTAAAATATATTAACTTTAGATGCTGGGGAATCGTTTTTTATGGGTTTGGGCTTTTCAATAAATCATGGTGAAGGTCCGGTTTAACCACTCTTCAAAAAGGTTATGACAGAAGTAGAAACTGGTTACCATCAATGACACCCATGGATGGAAGTAGGAAGTAGAGCTAACAGGGAAATCACGTGTCATGTGGTAAAAACTAAAAGAAAAAGGCCACTCAATGGAATAGCGACACAGCAGGTGATCATGGAGTAACAGCAAAAAACATGACAGGTTTCAAAGTAAACCAAAACCCAGGATTTTGACTATCCTGGGTTTGGGTCCTTTAACCCGGGGCACCCCGAACGGGGCTGAGTGAAACCCCCCCCAGATCGCCGAGCTCAACTCACCTCACCTCTTCACGGTCCTGCGCGACTGCTCGTCCAATCAGCGTGCTCAAAGCCACTGGCACTACGTTGTCTAAGCCTTTGTCTAAGGCCAGCGGCTCCAAGTACGCTGGCGACTGCATTCCCCGCTTGCCTCTAACGAGGAGCGTAGCGTACCTGCGCGGCCATCCACAAATGCCTGGCGCGGGCACGCGCATTACTAGAGGGATAGGGGGATCCGGACACGGCCCGCGCATGTACTGTTGGACCGATTATGGGGTGACCTGGGAGGTTTCACACAGAGGGGCATTCTGATTTTCCGATAGCGCTAGATTTTGGTCCACTTTAAAGAGGCACAAAAGCTGTGCTGGTTAGTCCTGGAGTTTAGATGCCCCTCTATGTGAAACTCCTAGGGGCAGTGGTAAACTAACCTTCACCGGTGGCTCCTACTGCATGGTCTTCACCGGCAGATGCATCCCTGGCTTTCCTGTAGCTGTGGCTCGATCAAGCACCCAGCCATTCTGATTAGAGGTGGGATCGTTACCCAGACTTCATGGAACCGGGGATGCAGCTAGCAGGGATATGTTAAAATTAGGTAAAAAATAAAAAAATAAATAAAGAAAGAGAAGGGGGAAAGTTTTGGGGCTCACTAGGCAATAAGATTGGATTGGCTTATTGGCAATTGCAGCCCCAGTGTCAGATACGCAGCTACCCTGGATCGAGGGGTTATACTGGACAGAATTAACAGAATCCCCCATATTTTTGCACAGCTGTCATTCTCACAGCTTCAGCTTATAAATGCCATTATCTCACATACAGCCATGTCACAATATTACGTCCACCAGTTACGGATGTGTGCAGTACAGACAGCAGACAACCAGCCAGGCTGAGAGGGATTCAGTTAGGCCCTAGCTTGTTGTCACAGGTACCTGGAGCCAATGCAGACTGCAGTGCATCCCACAGATGCAGGAAAGGGCATGGGGGGCAGTTGGGAGTGGGTGAGTGAGACCCACAGAACGAAAAGTGATCACGATGCACCCAGAGATGCTCAGTTGGGTTTAGCTGTGTGCAATTAGGGGACCAGGGCAGTAGCTGAAAGTTTTGGTCATGCTCTCCCAGCCAAAATTGGACATCTGTAGTTGAGGCATTTTTACAATGTCTTGTTGGAGAGCCAATCCTCCAAAGGGAAGACACTCCATGTGTATGGGTGTACAAAGCGTGCAAGAATGGATTCATAACCAAATCATCCGAGAGTGCCTTTCACATGCCATATAAACATTCCCCAGACTATAATCCTGCCACTACCACCAGCACTTGTTAAAGCAGAAAATGTGACTCCTCAGAGAAGTTCAGCAGAGGTCAATTACTCTCAAGGCCTTGTTGCCAATAAAAGGTTTGTTAGAAGTGCGTTCATAGTTTTTAAAAAAGTAAATACGGTTTCATAAAAACCTTTGATCATCTTAGAGTAGACTTTGGAATGATATTGATATTAAAATGATTTTATAGAAACTTCTCATTACTGCAGATTATCAAATTCTACTTTTTATCACAGGGATTAATAGTAAGAAAACGTAGAGACACAGGATCAAAGAAAGAAAGTTTGGGAATACCGAGATAACACCTACCCTCAAAAAGATGCTCTTCAAAGAGACAGACACAATTATTGTGAACTTGACAGAGTACCATAAAGCATTGTCCTAAATAAGTCTATGTGCTCTAAGTCTATTTGCGAGTAATCAATAGAAGGCACAGCCATTCTTCTTGGAAGAAGTGAACACATCTTTACTGCAAGCAAACATTCTCAGCCTTCACATCAGCAAACATAAGATTAGCACTAACATGAAACCCTCAGCTTCATATATGATAGCAAACAACTTGCAAGTTGATACTAGGCCAGACCAAAGAAAACAAAGAAAAAAATACACATACAGACTCAAATGCCAATATTACCTACTAGATTAACGGTTCTTAACCTTTTTAAAAAGATCACTTATAAATGTTACCAAAATACATTTATACAACTCCCTCTATGAGAACACAACAAAATATTGCCCTAAATATATAATAAAGCCCTGATTTTACCCAACAATCTGAGGCAGTAAAGAGGTCATCTTCCCACTCATAGCATACTCCAGGATACTAATCAGAACATTTACTTGTACATGAGCAATGCTGCTGCTTACTTGCATGCGCATCCTCTCATCCAGTCAGTGTGCTAGATCCACTGCCGCCCCTTCGTCCAAGAGTTTTAAAGCGAGTGGATCTGAGTGCACTGGCACTGCATCCCCTGCTACCCTTTAACAGAGAGCGTGCCCGCTGGCCATTCACATTGGCCTGGCGTGGGCACGCACCCTGCTAAAGAGATAGTGGGGATGTGGCCACTGCTCGCACATGCGCCATTGGGCCCGGAATGAAGGTGAGTTTTTTGACACCCTGGGGGGTTTTGGTCCAATTTAAAGCGGTCCCACATTTGTGGCGGCTGGCCAGCTGTAACGTGGGCCATCTTTCCCCGCCGTCAGTCAGGGCCAGCCCACGAGGATAGCATTTCGGCAGAGGATCGAGGTGAAGTTAAGGATTTCAGGGTGGGCATTGTGTCATGGTGCTCCAACAATCTGGAAGCCCCCAACGAACCTTTCACAGCGCCGCCTCACACCCGTTAGTTAGAAAACCCGATCGGGGGTGCCCCGCTGTGTGAAACCCCCCCAGAAACCCCAAAAAACTCACCTCTCAACGCTCCCACGTGAACGCCGCAGCCAATCCCCGCCAACGTCCAGGCGGGGGACAGGACCCTCCAAGCCGCTTCCGGCGCCGCCGCCTCCCGCGCGTCACTCTCGGCGCGCGCGCCCTCGCCGGCCATTCACAGAGGGCCGGCGCGGGCACGTCTGGAGGGGCGCGCGGGAGGCGGCGGCGGCGGATCAGGTAAGATGTTTTTGGGGTTTCTGGGGGTTTCACCCCGCGGGACATCCCGATCTCGGATGTCCCGCGGGATGGGAGGTGATCGGCCCAGGAATCTTATAGATTTCCGGGCCGATCACCCCTGGGTGTTGGTCCACTTTAAAGTGGAAATCCAATATATTAGCAACCAGCCCAGAATTATTTACTCTGCGTTTCTAGCCCTGGGTGCAGCAGCAGTTGTGTGTGCGCACGCTTGCCCATTTGTTTCAATGGAGGGGCAACATGCACCACCTGTAGCCACCACCTGAGAACCATTGGCCATACTGGATTCGGGGAAAAGTAAGGCGCCAGCAGACTGTACTTCCACTTTATTAGGGAGCAACCACCAGCCTAGAGTCCATAGAATTGGTCTCTTTATGAGCCATCCAGATTTGGGATGCCATGATGTGTGAAACTCTGGGGTCACCCATAAACCCACCTTGCCTGCGATCCCATGTTGCATGTGCTGGAGGATGCCGTGCACGCCATGCAGCTTTTCTATTAGTAAATAGTGGAGCTTGAGTCAGTGACCAGCCAGCAGTCGAGCATGAGGCAGGGTAATAAATATATAAAAAGGTGAGTTTATGGGCAATCTGCGGGATTTCAGACCCGAAAGGAGAAACAAATGCCGGGATAGTGAAAATTCCAGATTTTGTTCCTCTTGTTTGTTTTAAAAGCGGATCCTCGGCACTGCATCCTTAGCATTTCCAAGGGCCTTGGATTGCTCAGAGACAGATGATTTGCATAGCTCCAGCTGCTTTTGGTCCACTTTAAAGCAGTCCCACACCCATTTTCTACATAATGCGTTTGGGGCCGCACCGTGACAGTCTTGGGGGAGGGGAATTCAGATTGCTGGAGACCCCCCCCCCCTGCAATCCTTACTTGATCCTACAGTGTAATGTAGACCCACGGTTGGCTGGCAGTCACATGGCCTGGACTGGTAGGCAGGAAAGAGAAAGTGACCCCACACATGACCACTGAAGGCCAATCGTGGGGCTGCATTTCGCCTGGGGATACCGCAATCTGGCACTTTATGAGAAAAAAGCCTGAGAATGTCACTGTTGCTTAATCACCAGCTAGGAAAACAAAACTACTTTTTCACTCCTAAGAAAAGTGAGAATCTTACTTCTTATTACACTGTAGTAAAAAGTGCCATTGACTTTCATTGTCTTCCTATCTGGTGATTCAGTAACAGTGACAGTCTCATGCTTTTTTCTTAAGTGACATTTTTTTTTACTGCCATGAGAATTTTTATTGAATCAAGGCCCTTAGGTGAAAAATGGTGGTTGTTCCGTTTCATCTTTACTAATAGGTCTAATTTGATAGTTTAATCAAATCTAATGAAAACTTCTATTTGTTTCTCTAGCTTGTTTTGTTTAATAAAAAATTGGAACAGTTGCGGAACAGTTGCACTGAGGGAGCACTGACAAAACATTTCCTGGTAAACGTTTGACTGCAAAAAAAATTACCAACTTCTTCATGCTTGGACCACAACTTTGACCAAAACCAACAACAAAAAGGAAACCTGAGTAGGCCGTTAACATTGAACAAAACCCACCAGCGGCCAACCTGGAATCTAAAAAGGTTGCAGGCCCATGTGCTGGCTTTTCCCTTGGGCATCCCAAATCAGGATGCCCCATTGTGTGAAACCCTTCCAGGACGCCAGTAAAAACTGACCTTTCCCTGCTCCATCGGCGCATATGCGAGCTTTGATCCAATCAGAGACGCCCGAAATGACTACTTCATTCAGCAGGTGGCTCTCATTGTCTACAATGGAGAGCACGCGCTCCTGTATCGGCCCCGGCCATTCAGATAGGCTGGGACGGGAGCACAGACACAGCCGGGGATGCGCTCCCCATTCTAGTAAATGCAGAATGACGTGATTTCAGGCGGCTCTCATTGGATGAGAGCTAGCACATGTGCCATTGGAGCTTGGACAGGTTTCTTCTGGCTTCCTGTTGGGGGTTCACACAGTGGGCATACAGCTTTGGAATAAAACCAAGAAAGTCTAATTCATGGGTTTTGTTCTGCTTTACCAACAGCCATCTGGAATCTAAAAGATTCCAGAGCTGTCCGGTGGCATTTGCATTATGCGGGGCTGTGTGATAGCCACCCAGGATGTCCCTAAAATCCCCTGCATCCCCAGCAGCATGCATGCACTCCCACCCCAGCCATTCGGATATTCATTTTAACTAGAGCACTTTGCCAAAAGGAAAAGGGCTTTGACTGGATGAGAACCCGTGCATGCACCGCCAGAGCGAGTGGAAGGTGAGTTTTAGTTGGCTTTATGGGTGCCCCGGGTACATAGAACAAACCCTGGGTTTTGTTCTGCTTTAAGAGACAAATCATCAAATGTGTAAGAAACAACAAATATTAGAAATGAGACTACTGTATAGGCGTGTCATGCCAGAACAAGAGAACCTCTCCAAAACAAAGAAAAACACAAAGTGATGCCCAGAGGAAGGAAAGAGAAACAAAAAGTAGTGCCACCAGGGGCACTCCGAGCTCTCACACACGGCTCACAGGCCGCACAACAATAACAGTAGCCTCCATGCTGTATCCAGATGGCCTCCTGCCAGCGGTTGCTATGGGTTACACTTCTGCTCTATGGAGTTAACACAAGGTGCTGAGCTACAGGAGACATGACACACACAAATAGAGTACAGCTCGGGTGACAGCTGACGTTCCCGGGAGGCCCGTGGTGGCGGAGAATCCTGTCAGGGGGCAGCGGGCGGGGGAGAGCTGAGGGGCGCCCCTAGTCGCCCTTCTCCCTTACAGTCAGGCCGGTAGTGGTAGTGGTGGTGGGGGCGGGTCTCGGCGGGCTCACCTCATCCTCATTCTCGTTCCTGAAACACAGGCAGGCCGCCCGCTTCTTGTAGCCCTCCCGGTCATAAGTCCGAGTCTGGTTCGGCTTGAACTTCATCATAGAGGCGGCTGCTGCTCCGAGCTCCCGCTCCGCTTTTCCCGCTGCTGCTGCTGTCAGGGCGAGTGTCGCCGCTGCCGTCCTCTGGCCACACGTCTGGTGCGGGAGGAAAGGCGGCCCACTGTTAAAGGAGGCTGGCTGTGGCGGCCAAAAGGAATGACGAGACGGGCGAGACGCGACTCTCCATGGACTTGGGTCGTCTCCGGTGTGCGCCCGTTCTTGCTGCTCCGTTCTTACCCGGCCCCCCGTGACTCCCGCCCCTGCGCGCGCACTGGCCCGGCTAGTACGGCTTCTCCCAAAGCGCAGCTCTAGCGAGCGATTCCGCCCTCCTGTAGCGCTGCACGTCGCGCATGCGCGCCAAAGTGGGGCGGGGAAAAAAGGGGACTGGCCGCCTGCCGCAGGTCAATGGAGCACTGCGTGTGCGCGCTACCGTGATTCTGTGCAGGGCGTGGCGCGCGCATTCCTCTATTGATCAAGCCCCGCCCCCTGCTCTGTGAGCGCGTGTGTATCTTGTGCTGCGGGTGGAGAGACGGGGCTCACGCTCCCCTCTCCTGCATGTGTTACCCGGGCAACCGGCCAATAAAGAGCGGGTGGAAATACCGCAGCACACCTCCAGGCGTCTGTCTGTGGCGCCTCCTCTGTGCTCCGGCCTCTCCCAAAGCACTTTGTCTTTTCAATAGCGATACAGAAGCCTGGGCTGCCTTACTTTCAGTTTGTGCGCCTATCCTCGATCTTCATTCTCTGGCCGTGATCATGTAACGGCTGTAAATGATGCCCAAAGAAGAGGGGGTCATTATTAAAGGGAAACCCCCCCCCCCCCAGGTCGGCTGGTAAAGTCACCTTCTCCTCTGATCCAATGGATAATGGACTCTCCCTGCTATACCTTTAGCTCTTAGGTCCACTTGGCTAGATTTGGCTGCAGAGCCTAGACGAGTTTACGTGAGCAGATCTGAGTGTGCTGATTGGACGAGAGACTGTGCATGTAATGTAGGGCCAGAGAAAGGTGATTTAGACTGGGCGACCTGGGAGGTTTTGCACAGCGGGGCGTCCTGGATTGGGGGTGCCCCGGGGCGAAAAAAACAAAATCCAGGTTTGTCCAAATCACCAGGTCTTTTTCCTATGGGCATCCCACTCAACTCGCCTTCCTTTCCACTGTTCTCACAGTGCTTGCTCGGGCTCTCTGAAGTATGAGACACCAGGGCCATGATGGGTCCACTTTAAAGCAGAACAAAACTCAGCACAACCTAAAAGATTCTAGGCCTGGACACTGACCTTCCCCTGTGTGAACCCCCACCGGTGCCGCAAAACTCACCTTCTTCCTGGGTTTGTTGATGGTGTCAACATCGGGTGGCCATTTTCCCAGTATCTTTGGGCTATGTGCACGCTTCTGTCCCTTAGCTATTTATATAGGATTCAGCCTCTTGCGCTTCTGATTGACGTAAACAGAGCCACTCGCCAAACTCCACAACTGGATAGAAGCCCGCGCATGCGCCATTCCGCTTTTAAGAACTAAAATGTGCAGTGTAGAGCCCTCTAGAATCCCTTCCCTTTGCTGTACATACTAACCTACTTCCATCATCCCGCATTGTTTAAATGGGGCACCGAGCAGAGTGCCTTGCTCTGCACCCACATCCCCACTCTGCTTGCTCGGCAGTCCTGAAATCTTCCATGGGGACATGCACAGCCGAAAGACCACTGCAGAGCTAGAGCGATGCTGCATTTGCATGAGCATGCCAATCAGGCAGAAAGAGGGGTTCCCCAGTCTGGATGCCCTCCATGGAAATATTTTTAGTGGGCCAAAAGTTTCTTTGGATTTTTAGTTTGCTTCAAACTGGACCATCTTGGCTGGCCCTAAAAGACGGCCCATGCCCTTTCCATAGGACATTACAATTTGGGATCCCCAGCTGTGTGAAATGCCAGCAATCGCCACATTAAAGTGGACCTACCGCCGTGCCGGGGTGGGTGGTCGTCCTCTCCGCTATAACACAGTCTGGGGGGGGGGGGCATTTACTAGAGTACTAGAGCCCTCCGCACATAACCCTCCAGAAAGCCTGTTCTGGAAATGCAGGTCACTCATGATCCATGAGATCATGGAACAAAGTGAGTATATGGCAAGACCAGGGGGTATCACACTGCGGGGCCTCCTAAATTGGGATGCCCCCAAGGGTAGGATTGGAAGGCTTCCTTAAAGTGGACCAACACCCAGGATTTTCACTATCCTGGGTTTTGGTCCACTTCCGCGGGGCACCCCGATCGGGGGTGCCCCGCTGCGTGAAACCCCCCCGATCGCCCTAAATAACTCACCTCACCCCACCCCTACGCGAGCGCTCATCCACTCAGAGCGCTCAGAGCCGCTGTGGTATGCACGTACAAGCGACGGTCAACCACAGCGGCTCTGAGCACTGGAGGCCGCGTCTCGCGCTTCCCTCTAACAGGGTGCGCGCCCTGCTAGAAGGAAGCGCGAGATGCGGCCCGCGCATTCGCCGTTGGAACGGGGATAAAGTAAGGTTTCTGGGTGTCCTGGGGGGTTTCACCCCGCGGGGCACCCCGATTTCGGATGCCCCGCGGGGAGGGATCTGATCGGCCCGGGGATCTTATAGATTCCCGGGCCGTTCTCCCCTGGGTGTTGGTCCACTTTAACCCTATGTGTTTCTACCTGAGTGTCGCTCCCTTTTATGAAGATGGACAATGGAGTGTGGCTCTTGATAAGTAAAGGTTCTGACACTTCACAAAGAACCCTCAGCATTAAAGTGGACCAACACCCAGGGGTGATCTGCCCGGGAATCTTATCACCTCCCTCCCCCCCAAAACGCTGCCACCTCCCGTGCGCCCCTCTAGACGTGCCCGCACCGGCCGTTTGTGAATCGCCGTCGCGGGCGCGTGCCCTGTAAGAGTGACGTGCTGGAGGCAGCGGCGGACGCGCTGTCTTGTCCGTCGCTGTCACCCGCTTGTCCGTCGGCGGGGATTGGACGGCGCGGTCACGTGGGAGCGTGGTGAGGTGAGTTTTTGGGGCTTTCTGGGAGGTTTCACACAGCGGGCCCCCCCCCCCCCCCCCGAAGTGGACTAAAACCCAGGATAGTCAAAATCCTGGGTGTTGGTCCACTTTAAAGGTCCCCATTGTCTTACATTAGATGTGTTGCTTTCAAAATACAAAACAGGTATACTAAGATAATCACCGGTAATCACGCACCTTTGCCTGGTCCAACGGAGCATGCAACATCAATTGGCAAGGCGGCTCTGATTGTTTACGAGAGCAGCCACATCCCGGATCTTCTGGCGCTCCCACCCTAGCCATTCAGCCATGGGGTGTGATCCCGGTGCGGCAGGGTTGCTTCTCCTCTTGCTCCCCATTTGCTCTAATCAGAGACGCTCATGGAATTACAGGCGGCTTTGATCGGATGGAAGCCCACCCAGGCGATGTTGGACCGGGAAGAGGTGAGCCTGAATGCAGCGATGGCGGGGGGTTTCACACAATGAGGCATGGGGGATGCCTGGGGGGCACGGAACAGAACCAGAGAAAGTGAAAATCCTGGGTTTTGTTCTGCTATAAACTTTATCTAATGCTATCAGCTTTTCTTGTACAGTTGAGAATGAAATAAATAATTAAAGTAAACAGAAATTGTAAGCATGCGACAACCTAAGCAAATATCAATGGCCGATATGGTATCGTGTATGATTAATAAGTAAAGCATATAACAAAGCCAACTGCAAATAGCCAGTGCATGCTTCCAGTTAACAGCAATAGCTTTGTGACTAAACGGTGCCACAACATAAACTCTTCTGCTTGCTTGGACTCCTGCCTATCTGTTATAGTAGCTGAAAATAGTGTGCAGAGCCCAGACTAGATTGCTGTGAGATAAGCAATAGTCCTGTTCCCTTCTATGTCTTCCTCCATCTTTCCCATTTTCAGAACGGAGAGTTGGTTTTGGCAGCTCAGTGAACAGTAATGTAATGTGCACTTTGTTCACATACTTAACATAGGGAGCTGTTATTTAAAAACGTGTGAGAAAAAAAACGTTTTATTATGTGCTCAGTTTTAAAGGTTATTAAAACTCAAAGCACATATCTTCATTACAAATTAGAAAGCCTTTCACCCATCCGTGCAGTGAGGCAAACACATGCCTGGAGCGGTGGCTTGCCCTAATTATGGCACCCAGTGAGCAGCTGGGGGGGCTAGGTGCCTTGTTGAAGAGCACTTCAGCCATGTTCCAACTCTGGTCACAAGACAGGACCTTAAAGTGGGCCAAATCCCACAGCGATTGGCCTGGGAATCTATATGATTCCTGTGCCAATCGATTCCCCCCCTGGGGCATCCAAAATTGAGGATGCCACACTTTGTGAAACCCCCCAGGTTGTCCCATACACTTACCTTCTTTCCCGGTCCAACGGTGTGTGCGCGAGCCGCATTCCCGCTATCCCTCTAGGCATTTGTGAATGGCTGGCGGGGGCACACTCCCTGTTAGAGGGAAGCGGGGGATGTGGCCGCCAGCACACTCGGAGCCACTGTCCTTAGACGGCGTCAGTGGCTCTGAGCGTGCTGAATGGACGAGTGGGCGTTAATGCGTCGTAGGACCGGGAAGAGGTGACTTGGTTTCGGCGACCTGGGGGGCTTCACACAGCCCGATCGGGGTGCCCTGGGGGCAAGGACCAAAACACAGGATAGTCAAAATCCTGGGCTTTGGTCCACTTTAAGTGGCCACTCCAGCCCCTTTCTGAAAAATAAACATAGGTGAGTGTCTTTTTTTTTTTTTATTAAATTAGCAGGATCGCTATTTGGAGGGGGCAGGGCGGGGGTTATGTTTATTTTTTAGGAAGGGGCTGGAGTGGCCCTTTAATCACCAGATTAAGTCAGTGACTGTCCATTAATTACCCCCATGACACCTATGATCAACTAACAAACCTATTTGTCAGTGATCCCAAACATACTAAATTTTCTAACTTGAGAATTACCCATACACTGAGGTGATGAGACCATCCTGAAGGGACAACAGTGTAGCTAGGGAGAAGCAATAGCTTTGACACTAAGGGCCTTATTTATGAAGTTCACCGTTTAGCATCTTTCTGGAGGCTATAGTTTTGGAGTGCCGGCATCTTTTTCTTTTTTGGTGCTGCTATTCTGCCAGAATGGAATGCACAGCACCCAATGCTAACAAAATTGCTTTGTTGCATTAGGTATTGGCTTGCCTGTATCATTGCCTATTGGACCAACTGCTGGTTATGGCACCCTGAAGAGATTGACAAAGGGGACAAACTTAATACTGCATTTAGGCTGTGTTTTAGTTGTTGTCCAAATTACACATTGGTAAGCACAATAAGCTATGGAAGATGATTTTACATAAAAAATAAAAAGACACAATGCAAGTTCAGTACAAATAAATGTAAGTGTAATATTATTTATAAACATAAAACACTTCAATCCAGTTCTTCCCATTGTGCTCTATGGGATCTTGGCCTACAGTGCCACTATAAACTGGCGCAGCTTCAACCAGAGTGCCCAATGCTGTAACCTATTTGGCGCTAGTAATAAATTAGACAAAGGCTTTGTGCCACATTGGTGCAGCTTGTTTTGGCAAAACAATTGGCGCTGAGTGGTATTCAGGCACTGAGGCTTCCTAAATGAGGCTCCCTGTTGCTTATTGCAGCCCAGGGGTGTACATACTATAGAGACAAGGGGCGCAAGCAACCTGCAATACTGCTTCAGAATGCTTGCCCCCTCTCAGTTCCATACTTACCTAAGCGGCCATGCCACTGTTTCTTTCTATGGACCAATGATTAACTTGCAATGGTTGTGCCTCACACGCATATCCCTCATCCCCATACACATGCTGCGCATGTGCATCCTCCTTCAGCTGATCCCGACGACTGAGTTTCTGTCTGGGGCGCACAATGCCCTCATTGCCTCCTTCCGCTATTTCAGCTGACCCCTGCAGGGTGCAATGAGAGGCCATCATGGGAGCTCCAGCATGGGAGCACATTGTCCACATATGAGCCAACAGCGCTAAAACCACAGCTCACAGCCCCCTTGCTCTTCAGCATCGCAAGTTATTTAGCGGGGGTGGGCAGCATTTGGTTTTGTGTACACCCCTTAAAAACACAGGTAACATCCAAAAAAATAATTTCATAAATTTTGAAATCAGACCGTAAGCTTGACAGGGCAGGTCTCTCCCTCCTATGATGTCATACTCTCATGGTGTCTGCTTTGTAATTTGTTGCATTTGGTCTGTAATTACTACATTTTACAGCGCTACGGAAGAAGGTGGCACTATATAAATACATAATAATAAAAACATTAAAATTATCTTGATCTAGAATACTCGGAATGAATTAATGATAAACACCTGTCCTGGGCAAGCTGAAGTGTATGGCAGCATGATGAGGATCTTTCGTTATTGTTCGAATAATCATATATCAGCAGAGGTGAAATCAACATATTATAATATTCGGAATAGTTAGCGTAGGATAGGACAAGCTGTCCTTATGAGCTTACAATTTACCCTAAAACTTCTCAGAATATTAAATGAAAATATATGTTAATTGGTCAAACACATGATTCGATATGAGGTATATGCCCTTATTCATCAAGCGATAGCGCCAGGTAGTGTCTGACGAGCACCAGGTAGCGGCAGCTAACGGCGACTACCGACTCAAGTATGCCCAGCGGCGGTCACAATGACGCATTTATCAAGCAAAATGAGGCTAGCGCCGGCGAGAGCGCCGGCTAGCGCGGCATTCATCATGAAGCCGCCTGGACCGAACAGCGCCGCTGCAAATTCCCTCACAGCGCCAGGTATGAGCTGTCGCTCCCTGGCGATGTCCAATGCATTTCAATGGAGCAATCTATAATTATTCATAATTAATTGGTATTATGTTTTGTTTTTGTTTTTTTAATGTCAAAAAATCGGAGACCACTTCTGCAATGTTAGGATTTATTTTTAAGTAAAAAAAAAATTAAAAAATTTGTGCAGAATTGATCTAACAGGTCTGAGATTAATGTATTCATATTACAAAATGATTCTAAAAACATGTATAATGTTACATTCAAAAAATATGGTTGTTTAGGGGTTAAAAACTAGTTAATACACATCGCCGCCAGCGCTCTGGGGTTTAAACAAGGAATGGACAGCGACAGCACATTCGGAGCGTGATTTGTTAATGAATATGAAGCTAGCCCTTCGTTGTCAGGCGCTCACATACAACGCTGGACCTGTGAAACAGCGACCCCCCAGCCCGTATTCAACATTACCGCACAACGACTGAGTCGCTGTCATCAAGCTAACGCCGGCCAAGCACAGCGAATACTGGCTGGCGCTGAAAAAATCACGCTACAGTCGCTCATCTGTCACTACCTGGCGCTATTAATGAATCGGCCTCTTAGTTTTTTTGGTTGTCTTATCTGCCTGGAGCTCAGGTTAAAATGTATTGTAAACTGCTACATTTTTAGCATTTATTAAAGTGGACCAAAACCAGCTTTACAGTCTATAAGATTGTAGGGTAGGGCGCTTCCCTGCAGATGAGGAATGCCGATTTGGAATACCCCAATGTGTGAAACCCTCCAGCAAGTTTAAGTACCTCGCCATTGATCCCATGTTGCATATGCAGGCCACCGGTGACATCCCCAGCATCCTTCTGGCTGCTCTGTGCTTCCGCAACAGGCCTATCTGAATAGACGGTGTGGCTACGCACAGCCGGGGATCAGCCAGCAGGAGTAGCACAGCTATCTTTCAGTTTTGCTAGCTATATTAGCATATTAATGAAAGCTGATTGGAGGAGAACGCGCGTATGGGTCGTTGAGGTTGGTGAGGTAAGCAAACAAGGTTAACCAGGGGTTGCACATAGCATAGGCATCCTAAATTGTGATGAACCGGGGGCTTGGACCAAGAATCGAGAGCAAATTTTTTGTTTGTCATATTTGTCTTCTCACATATATGCTAGAAGTGAAAGAGAAGGATCTCTTATAAAGCCTACATCAAAAAGTTCCAGCCAAGTTATTTCTTCTTTTACTGGAAGGAAGAAATATCATGGGTTTGTTCATGTACCATTCTTCCTTTTCAGGGGGGACCTGCTTTATTCTAATGACCTATATTCTGAGCCGAGTTTGTGTAGATGCAATGGTTTACACAAAAACTTTCTTAAAATCCGACTCAGGAGACTGTCAGTTAAAGTCCCAGTCCAGACTCAAACTAATTCCTTTTTTCCTTTTTTAGGGACAGTGTAAAATATGCCATTTCATAGCCTCTCAAAAACCCATATTATATATAGATACTTCATCAGGGCGGCTTATAAAAAAATAGTGCGGAAAGGAAAAAAATACTCTCCCCCCTCACCTATCTTATGGTGCTGCTGTTGTCACATACAGGTATGTGCCATGCTGTGCCACCTCCCTATGACTGAGCCCAAAATGGGGGGATGAAGGCCTGTCTTATGGCCTGCACTAAAAGTGGCCCTGACTCATTTGAAGAAAACAAAATGGCTGGGATAAAGGTGCCCCCAATAGCTCTGGCGACCAGGACAATCACGCTGTTCGCCCTCCCCTGGAAACAGCCTTGTTCCTCATGTAATCTAAGTAAAGGCCTATCCTCTTCAATTTCTGTGTAGGGGCTGAGTTGGGAAGGACATGTTATGATGCAGCTTTATGAGTATTGCGCATGCTTTGCTGTGAGATAGCTGTGGGATCACTGTGGCTTGCTCAGATCCAAGGTACAGAGTATTAGACCACTTTTTCATGGTCTTGGAGAGATTAATTTGAACCGAGGGGCAAAATTTTTAGCCCTGCTACAGCTTTTGCAGGCTTTGCAGAAAATAGGGGAGAGGCCCATCTAACGGCCATTAGGTAAGTTGCTTGCTAGCTGAATTTTTGCTGTCGGGTTTAGACCCTTTAAGCTGTTTTCTCCTATAAAAGCTGAACAGCTTAAAAAAACTGTCACTTCTTTCTTCTAATTATGGAAAACAACCTTGGTGGATTGTTTCTCAAGCAAGCTATATAAGTAACCCCCATTTCCTATTTAGCATATGTATATTAGACAATCTATTAATAGTGCGTCTTTAAATTAAATGAATTTTTGTTTGGATGTTGGTATCCAAAGTAATTTGTGGCACATGTTCTTGTTTTTCCAACCAGAGATGCATTAAATGCTTGTATAAAACAAAGAAAGCCAGAGGAGTAGTACGAAAAGTTTGCCAGAGAAGCAAACCTGGACATGCCTAAGATGGCCAATTGAAATCTTCCATTAACATTACCGCCTGTCCTGGCAGAGCTTTCATAAATCACACCTTAAACACTAAGTTCCATTTGCCACTGTTTCTTGTTTAAAAACCACACTGTGCCACTATAATTAGGTGTTATAGGTATGTTTGGTCTAAAAGGAAAAGCAAATGTTTATTGATAGTGATGAGTCGAACAGCCCCATATTCAGTTCAGAGGCTGTTTGGCCAAATGTGTGAGCCTATACTGATTTTGTATAAAGTGCCCCCTGCTGCCAAACAAAGAGGCGGCCTGGTCTCATGTGACCGGCAGCAGGGACACACACTGAATCCAGGTGTGGACACAGGAGCTGACAGCATTGAATCTGGATTCTAGTAGCCCGCAGGACTCAAGGGATCGAGACTGTGGGCTGCAGGTAAGCACTGTCTGTTTTTTTATCATCCTGGGCAGGGATTAAAGTGGGCCAAAAGTCTAATATATATATATATATATATATATATATATATATATATATATATATTACTTCAAAACTTAAAAAAAAAAAAGGTCATTAAAGAAGAACAACACACCCAATTTTCACTTTTCGGGATGCTGTTCCTCTCAGTGGGGGCATCCCAAATTGGGATATGTGTATCCCCCAGGCTGCCCCATTCACTCACCTTCCTGTCACTCCCACAGCACAGACTCAGGCAAGAAGGAATGCGCTGATCAGCTGAGCAGCCGCTCAATCCAATCACCGCACTAGCTTTTACTCGGCTCTCTTCCAGGTCTACTGACTGTTAAGCTACCTGGACGGCTAAGCAGCCAAGCATGATGGGAGCTGAGCCCCGCTCACCTACTAGCAGTCGCATGCCCGCGCCTCCCATTCAGAAAGGACGGGAGCAGGAGCGCATGTGGCTAGAGGTGACTGGGATGCGGCAGTGGCACAGAGATGTGGTGAGTGCTTGGGGACAAGGTGAGTGAAACGGGGCTTCTGGTGGGTTTTACACAGGGGGGCATCCTAATTCTTTTAGACTCCAGGGCCTCCGATGTTCATCTTTAATAAGCATGGAAACCGATGCATGCTTATTAATGTTTATCTACTCTAATTAAAGAGGGACATTCAAATGCTACTACTGACACGTTTACTGCAGTGGCGTACATAGTCCTGATGGGTCCCCATAGCTGGGCTTCCACCCTGACGAAGTGGTTGCTAATGGAAACCACGCAACGCGTCGGTGTTGCCAGACCGTACGGTGGTCGGACAGGAGCTCCTGAGACACTGGTGATATTTTGATTATTCCTCATATGCTTCATTACCTGCCCCTGTTGATGCTTATATGTGTATTTATCCTTCATGTTTTATCACAGTATTGATTTATAGATGTGTGTTTCGTAATTGATTTGTTTTTGATATATGAATTGGATGGGTTTAGCACTTAGCACTTTATTGGGTGGGGGGGCACATCACATGTGTGTATGTATTTTGTAAATTTGTATTTTTGCAGTCATTGTACATAGGCACCTTTTAATCCAGCGTGGATGTAATTCCTCCATGTGTTCACATTGTTGTTCTTTGCACATTTTCTGTCTTGCACTGTGGCCAGTTGGCAGCATTACATACTCTGCCTTCATTGTTTATAGCCATCAGGGACGGTGTGTTTTTATATTGGTCTGGAACCATATACTGTTGTAAGCATGGGTGGCTCACACTTATGCTCTTTAATGATATAAATAAATATATATATATATATATATATATATATATATATATATATATATATATGTTGGAGTAGAGCTCGGTCATTTGATCTGACCTCTTCCGCCGGTCTTCTTTTCTCTTTTTTATTTTTATGTACCGGTATTTTAAATGTTTGTTATCTGTACGTGTATGGACTAGCCTTAATTATTTACAAGTATTTACATTTATATAATAATTTTTACTAACAATAAAATTGACTTTGATATTATCTTTGGGTGTGCGGCCGTTTATATTGCCCCATAGGGACCTTTCTGGCGGCCCCATTTAATTAGTGTAATAGATTATCCCTCGTTCTTATAGGTAAGGGGCAATCGGTTCTAGCACCCCACATAGACACAGTGGTGCGGAGTGTCTTGTTGTTGTTTTTTACTTAAATGCTACTACTGACACGTTTACTGCAGTGGCGTACATAGTCCTGATGGGTCCCCATAGCTGGGCTCCCATCAGCAGCAGCACAGCGGCCAGACCCCCAACCCCCCCCCCCCCCGGCAACACTCACCACCTGGGTCTGTGCAAGAGGTGAGCAGCGCTCGCACAGCGTGTGTACCGCTCTCAAGGGCGCTGCCAGCACATGAAGGACGGTGAGGGAAGTAGCAGCAGGATGACGAAGAAGGCAGCGGCTAAGGCGCGGGGGGTGTGTGGCATGTGCATGGAGGCACGCGCACGAAAGTGAGGGGGAAGGAGGTGGAATGGATGAACAGGTAAGTATGTACGCTGGCAGGGCACACAGAGGTGGTGCGGGTAGCTTGTGCCAGGCCCCCTTGTTCCACGGGCCTGGGGGCATGTGCCTGCACTGCCTCTATGGTATGTACGCCCCTGGCTTACTGCTTTCCATGCAATGAGAGAACCACTTATTTGCAGGCTGGTATCTGACACCCTGGAGAAATATGTGTTGTATGTAAATTGTTATGCTGAAAACGCTGAATGATAACTCCGTTTGTCTCACATCACTGGAGCTTCTCAGTGTACTAAAATTAGGGGTTTATTTAGGTAGTGCTAGTTCCACATAGTGCCAGATGAATGTCAGGTGAATGCCAGGTCCCAGTGTAAAAGGTGTATTTATCAAGCCAAAAATCCAGAGCGCCTGTGACAGGTAGTGTCCTATCTATCGTCACTGCTGGTGATGGGATGAGTGCCGGCGTCGAGTTCCCTACAGCGCCAAGGTGCTCATCCTGCACTTTTGTCTTATCCCATACATTTCAATGGGCTGGGATGGTTACAATTATTTTGGGCTGGGCATGTGGCCCCGGATCCCTGGGCTCTTTGGAAAAGTTTCTGTATGCATTTTTTGCAATTTTGGGTTGCGCTGCAAACATGTGATTTGGGACATGCAAATCCTGTGTCATGTATTTCAAGTGTCCCCGGTAAAATTTCCGGTCTAGGACTACTGCAGCCACTTGGATCCCTCAGCCCTCTGCTCCAGAAAATACCCGGTGGAAGGACCTCAAGGAGGCGAGTGCAGCAGTGCCGGACCAAAGGATTGAGGCCAGGACAGCGGTGAGGGACCAGTGGAAATGGGTCGGAGGGTGGACGTGAGTATGGCCCTTTAACTTCACCGCAATGCACCGTAAAGTGCCCATAGAATTCTAATGGCTGTGTTGCGGTTTGTGCTGTGGGCAAACCGCTGCTTACTGATGTGAAAGGGGCCATTTATGTTATTTGTGCTCTGTTTTCTTGCTGTTTGTCTCATGTTGGAGTATTTCCATTCCTAAGAGATGCTAATGGCTCTATGTGATAGGGGCCTAAAGGGATAGTTCACTTTCAATGGAATTTTTGATATTTGTTTGTGCCTCAAGGTGCTGTGCAGGCCTGTGCTGGAAAATGGATATTGTTATTGCAATTT
Source organism: Gastrophryne carolinensis (assembly GCA_027917425.1). Taxonomy (NCBI): domain Eukaryota; kingdom Metazoa; phylum Chordata; class Amphibia; order Anura; family Microhylidae; genus Gastrophryne; species Gastrophryne carolinensis. The sequence continues at coordinate 178,763,180 of CM051238.1, read as the reverse complement.
TTTTGAAATGTGTAGATGCTTTTACTCATCATGCAGTAATATGGGGGAAAATGAGTGGTTATTGATACTGTTTCTAAAAGGCTGACTCACAAGACTTGCAGTTAAAGTTAAAGGGACATCCCAGGCAAAGGGTTAAGTTAGCCAGCTTTCTGCTTGCGCCATGTTGGCTGTGAGGGCGTCATCTTTCATTTACCAGCACTTTGCATTTCCTGATAAACCCTATAGAACTTGCTTCCTTCTGCTGACTCTTGAAGGGATCCTCAGATTGAAACATGCATAGATAAGTCATCGTCGGCTACTGAGGAGGCCCATAGGACAGAAAGCAGCATTAGAGCTTGTTGGTAAGTTTATCTGCTCCCTGTCTGCCATCCTCCACTGTCTCTGCTCTGTAAATTACAAAACTGCGCCCCCCTCCTCAGACACAATGTTGTTGGGCTCTCCAGGATTTAAAGCAGCCGGTACCAGGCATCTCGGTGCCACAATCGAGGTCACCGGGAGTTGGCGGCCGGGCCCCCACAATTGGACAGCTGATTATGAACTGTGACCACTTCAACCAAGATCATTATGGCACTGCTTTCTGTCATTCCTCCCATGCTTTCTGAAGGAGGCCCCTATAAGATTCCAAGGCCACTTGACGATTTATTAAATGAAGGGGCAGGAGCGGATCCGAGTGTGCTGATTGGACAAAAGGCAGCGCATGCTCTGTAGGACTAGGAAAAATGTGAGCTAGATTGGGTGACCTGGGGGGTTTCACACAGCGGGACAACCTTGATCGGGGTGGATGGACCAAAACCCAGTATAGTCAAAATCCTAGGTTTTGGTCCACTTGTTTTATCAGTCTGTATATAATTTAATATGAAAAAAAATAACTAGAAGAATCTAAATAAGGAGCAACTGTTTTTTTCAGTCATATTTAAATTTAACATAGGGCAGGCAGGCCGTTTCAAATACCATCCTGCAAGGCGAGAACAGGTGTTAACAAGCATGTTCTTCCAGCTTGAGCTGAGAAAGTAATATCCTTCTACATAAATCTTTTTGGCCAAGTAACTGCAATATACACATGGTCATCCTAATTGTATGAAATAGTTGTTCTCATACATCGTCTTCTTGCTGAAGCACTTTCAATTTACACGTAATCCTGGATGGCAGCCCATTGCTTTATAGTCCTTGAGACATTTTTGAAGTCACAACCATAAGATTAAATTACCTTGAACTAAACAGCTGATAAATTCAGTATTGAAAAATAACTACATATATAATAAATGTCTAATCTGTGCATCAAAGTGACTTATAAAACAATTATGGTTTAAGGACATCAGTAGGTTAAATTTACAATTAACATCTTAATGACCAGGATGTTTATCCCCCTTCTTACCAGTTTTTTTTTTTCAATTTTAGCAATGGGCATCTCTAACTGCAAATAACAATGTAATTTTACCAGTATTTGATATTATTTTTAATGGGAGACTTTAGACCACATGTTTCAAACTCAGAACCGCAGGCCAAATCTAGCCCGCAGTGTCATCAGATCTGGCCTGCGAACAAGAGTCTCGGACATTACCTTTCAACCAGGCGCACGGCGGCCATATTGCACTGCCAGATTGCAGGGATGGGGCTTTTGTGTTACACCATGCCCCTATGATGATGTAGTAGGGAAGCACTTCCCCCAATTGGTCGGCGAATGCAACTGCCAACCAGGCTGAACTGACTGTAGTCTCCTTCTACGAAGGATGACTTCAAGCTGGCTCAACCCGCCAGTGACTGTAATAAGTGACTGTGTGAGGTAAAGGAAGGCAACAGAACCGTATTCCATCCTATCATGGAAAGTGGCATGCTGCATTAAAGAAGACCAACCCTGTATTTGGCTGGCCCTGGAGTGTAAAATACTTCACGGCTGTCCGATTAAAGCCGGGCACGAGGCATTTGTGAATAGCCGGCATGAGCATGCGCACTTGGCTCAATTCGGCCCTTAGCCCGTAGACTAAGAAAAGCCAAATTGAGCCGAGGTTGCTGATTGGATGTGCGATTGTGCCAGTGGATAGACGTTTCTCAATAAATATCAAGGTTGGCCCGCAACTCTGACGAAGTATTGGCCCACTGTGCTTTTGAGTTTGACACACCTGTTTTAGACTATTCATTAGATGACAGATATAAAATTACAGTTATTAAATAGTGGAGCGCATTATAGATTTTAGAGACCTATTTTACCATTGCTACTTCTATGGCACCATGCTGTTAGATGATGTACAGTGCCCAAAAATCTTGGGGACATTTGGATATTCCAGCATTTTGCTTTTTTTGGAAACAAATGTGAGTCTGTATATTTCACACAGTCAGGGCAGGAAGAGGTTAAATGTCACTGTTCCTGCTGTGCCCTGAAGTAACTAGCAGAAACTTTTTCTCTCAAAGAACTGAAAAGATCTCTGCACACAGAGAGAGGGAGAGAGAGGCTTTTAAAGTGGACCAACACCCAGCATTTTGACTATCCTGGGTTTCGGTCCACTTCCGCGGGGCACCCCGATCGTGGCTGTGTGAAACCACCGAGAAAGCCCCAAAAACTCACCTGACCCCGCTCCCACGTGACTCGCTAGTACAATCGCCGCCACCGGACAAGGAGAGGCAGCGCCGGACAAGCTGAGCGCGGGCCGCCGCCGCCTCCCGCGCGTCCCTCTTACACATTCACAAACGGCGGGTGCGCGCCCTGCTAGAGGGACGCGCGGGAGGCGGCGGCGGCCCGCGCATGCGCCGCTGGAACGAGGATCAGGTAGGATTTTCGGGGATCTGGGGGGCCCCACAGTCAGGGAGCTGATCGGTCCGGGAATGATCAGGGGAGGGTGTTGGTCCACTTTAAAGATTTTGGTTATTTATAGTAAGTTTGGCAGGCTGTCAGAGTGATCAAATCAGCTGTATATTAACAGAAATCTGCTTTACTGTTGGGTGCTGGCAGTTTGTAATGTAAACTGATATTATTCGTCTGAAGTCTTTGGTTGCAAAACTTGTCTAACAAGGCTTCTTCCTGGATTCTCTGTCAAAAGGACTGACTTTTAGCCACATTTGTCTCAGCTTCCTTGCTTGCCAGTCATGCTGTGCTTCTGGTAAGAACAGAGCTGTCAGCTGAATACCACTCCCTGCCTGAATCAAAGAACGTAGCAGCTCGCCTCAATGTGTTCAGCGGTTGAGCCACTCTTTCTGCCTGTTTACGTTAGTCTCCATGCTGTTAGCAGGGCATGACTAGAGAGGTAGTTAAACCAGACCTTCAACATAATTTAGTGAAAAGCCCAAACCCATAAAAAAAAAAAACTATCTCCCAGCATCTAAAATCTACATATTTTATGTTTTTAGCAACTTACGTATTATTTTTTCCCCCACTGAGCTGCAAATCTGTTCAGGATTCTAGAGTACGGGTGCCGCCATCTTGGCTCAGAAGCATCACATACTGAGGGGAAGAGAGCGGGTTAGTACAGGGGGGGGCGGGCTATAGCTATGCTTTGCTCAGACACAGCAGCACTGGGGTCAGGAAAAGGACAGCAATCCTAGAATGCAGAGCGACACAATCAGTAGACACTTTCTGTGTGCTGGCAGCCTGAGACACTATGGGCCGCCATCTTGGATGTTTAAAGGCTCAGAAGATGCAGGTAGGGTGATTTTTTTTTAATGTGAGCAATCTGTATGTACAGGGTGGGGGAAACATATAAGATAGGCTCTGATTTAGGATGAAGGTCCGGTTTAAGAGGTTTGATAGAACAGGGGGCCTAAACGCAGCAACGTCATAACTCAAATCTCATAACCCAGTAAGTTTTATGCAACCATAAGGGCAGAAGAGCTACAGGGCACAAAAGGTGATTTTTTTTGCCTTTAATATTAATTATGATAATCCTGAATAAATTCTGCCAGACATGCTAAAACAAATATTGGACAGGAAGGGACTTTACTATAACCATGAAAATTACAGCAGAAAAGTCTGTTCTGCACAGTATACTGACATTATGTGAAATAAGAAAAATGGTAACCTACCTCTGAGGAGGCTGAACAAGAAACCAGGAATTAAGTTACAATTTCCCAGATGCTTGTGTGTATGTAACTGTGTAATTTTGCATGTTGTGTTAACAATAGTTGTCCTTTAACCCAAACAATTCAGCATTAGCCGTGTAACACGGAAATATCTACAGACATTAAGGGTTTAAAGAACTGTAACATTTAACATTTTTGTCGTCCATGTTATATCTGTTGTACAGAAATGTCATCTGAATAGAAATGTCAGATCAGCATTCCTTTGTACCAGAAATGCCACCAGTAAAGGTACAAATGACTTACAGGAATGAAGGGCCTTATTCATGAAGTGCGCTGTTTATCATTTTCCTGGTGCCTATATCACCAGTTTCAGAGTGTGACCATTTTTGTCTTATGAGGCGCTGGGCTGTGGACTACATTGGTGCTATCAGTCACTGTGAAGAACGCTAACTAATTGGCTTTGATTGTTGCACTATGTATTGGCCAGCCTGTGTCAGCGCCTGTTGGACCTGGCTGCTGAATATCCCAGCGAATTGGATAGGGAATTTAGAAGCAGCAGCCCAACCATCCTTAAAGTTGTGAGTCCCACCAGGAATTCTCCTATGTCGATCCAATGCGAATGCTAAACTGTAGAATATGTGCTATAATATAATGCCAGACAAGCAAATACATAAACAAATATAAATAGGTAAGTAATCATTATTCTCATTTAATCTGGATACTACCCTGATATCAGTTATCGAAAACCAATAAAAATGATTAGACTGTGAGGGTTATACTATGGGGGTCATGCAAAATATTTGGTGAAGCCAGTGCCACTTCCGGTGTGCAATACGGTATGTGTATTGCAAGCTGCATCCTGGTGAGTTTTTTAGCGCTGACACACAAAAAAGTGTATGTGGAATTTAAGAAAGAAAAAAACGTCAGCGCTGATGCGGTTGCCGGCTAGCATCTTCCATTTAACACTAGTGGTGAAAAGGTGCAGTGCTGGGTGCTCTGGCAGTGCTGTAGCTCAAGATCTCCTAGAGCACAATGGGCAGGACTGGATTAAAGTGTTCAATGCTTTTAATTAGTATTAAACACTATTGGCACAGAACTTACATTTGGACTTGGGTCAATAATTGAAATGCAGGACCTAGATGGGCCAAAATGTTTTGGGGTGTTTTGGGTGATTTTAATGGCTTCTTTTGCTTAACAATGTGTAATTTGGCCTCCAACTACTAAAATGAAACCTAAAAGCACTGTAAAGATTATCCCTAGCAGTGATTTCTTGTAACTGTAATGAAAAACAGCGCCAGAAAAATACAGCGCCAAAGATTTCAAGGAAAAAAAAATATGCTGGGGAGTGCTGGAATAATGGCAGTACCAAGTGTGGTGCTCACTGGTGCTGGTATAATCAGCTGGCTGGTCCAACAGGCATTGACATAGGCTGGCCAATACAATCAAAGCTAATTAGTAGTGTTTGGCGCAACGACTGCTAGCGCCACAGCACAGTGCAAGATAAGAGGGGAATGCCATCGCTCCAAAGCTGGTGCTATAGCCACAAAGATGATGCTAAAAGGTGCACATCATAAATAAATAATAAATATATATATATATATATATATATATTTATATATATATATATATATATATATTTAAAGAAATATACCTCATTGGAAAAATGACGTGCCTTACCTGAAAAAATGCCCAGTTACAGGTACAGGTAATTTTGGGGGCAAAAAAGGTAGAACAAACATTTTACTTGCACTTTTATGTGTCTAAATGCTAAAAAGCTCACCGAGATGCAGGTTGCAATCCACACCGCAATGCACACCAGCAGTCACACTGGTTTCACGAAAAAATTGACTTGACACTAATAAGCATGTAATTAACTCTTGTTTGACAGTCTAAAACTTCTGGATCTTAGATACAAGAGTTGTGCCAAGAAAAATCACATAAAAATAGATCTGCCACCAGCAACCTGTTTGGATGAAACCAAACATAAAGGTAGAATTCACTTCAATGCTTTTTTATGTTTCTCTTTGGAAATTGGAATTGATTGCCAAATCAACTGAATTAAAACTAGAGCCTGATTTATGAAGCGTCAGCGACACACAGTGCCACTTTTGTGGTGGCACCCAACGTACGATTTAAGAAACAAAAAATGACAGCTCCAATGCGGCCGCCAGCTAGTGCCTATTTAACTATCGCCCAAAAGGTCGTCAGGCGCTCTGGTTGAAGCAGGGCCAGTTTATGTGGTGCTGTTAGCCAAGATCCCATAGAGCACAATAGCCAGAACTGGACTGTAGTGTCTTGTAATTAATATTACACACTTTTTTGTACACAACTTGCATTGTGACTTCTCAGTAATGGAGGACCTAGATGTCACCAAATGTCTTTAAGGATTCTCTTTCTTACCAATGTGTGATTTGGCCAACAACAACTAAAACGCAGCCTAGATCACTGGCGCTGGTATAATCGGCAGTCGGGTCCAACAGGTGCTGACACAGGCCGGCAAGTAGCAAATGCAACAATCCAGGCAAATTAGTTAGCATCTGGTGCTGCGACTTCTAGCACCATTGTAGTCCACAGCACAGCGCCACAAAATACGATGACTGCGCTCCAAAACTGGTGCTATAGCCACCAGAATGATGCTAAATGGCACACATTACAAATAAGGCCCTACATTTCAGGCCAGTTGAAACAAAATGTAATGTTTTAAAGAGAAGGAGACGAAGACTCTTTGGGGGGGGGGGCAGGTCTACAGAGACATCATCCTGACCCATGCAAGGTGATTTTTCTCCAGTCCTGCACTTAGCACTGACCATGTTCCTGGGCTCAGCCAATTATCTGGGTTAAATAGGAGTCCTAATTATCTAAATCCAGTTATCTTGAGGAAAATGGGCATTGTGAAATGCAGGGCACGGTGTTTTCGGGCGGGGGGTAAGTTTCCCTCTTTGATTGTTATCTTAATAGTATTTAAGGACATCTTGCTCACTTCACAAGTTGTATGACTAAGGGCCCACCCGGGCCTGAAACGCATCACACGTTTCACTTGCTTCTAGGGTTCAGGCCATCCATACCTATATGGGTTTAAGCTGGTTTTAAAGAGTCTTCAATAAAGGTTAATTTTTATGGATACGCTGGACAAAACCTTTGCTTCTGGATTGTGAAATGCAGGACTGGAGAAAAATCCCCTTGCAGGAATGGGTCAGGTTGGCGGCTCTTTATGGGGCATCCTGAATTGGGATGCCCCAGCATGTAAAACCTACAGGATCACCAGATCCATTCACCTCTTCACAGAGCCCTTGTCGCATCTCAATGCAGCAGCTGCATTCCCAGCCTGCCTCTAGCTTTCCTGGCCTTTCTAGATGGCCTGCACAGGCACGCCCTCAGGCAGGGCGGAGATGCGGCCGGTGGGGCACGTTCAGATCTCTTTGCTGCACCGAAGCCAGTTTGGTAAAGGAAATCTGAATGGAATGAGCGTTGTTTATCTTTAAGTGCTTCCAGTCATGAAAAGTGGAACTTTCAGTGAGTCGGACCTACTGTTCCATTCTTCACCTGGTGTCCCTGTTGCTGAAATATAAAGGAAGACGCTAGTACCTTGGTTACATGGCTTTTCAGGCCCTGTCCTTGATATAAAATAGGTAAAGGGGAGGAAGGGCAAGTTGGTTTGCCCCATACTATGATCCTCCTCTCATGTGTAATGAAGGGACTGCAAGAGACCATTCAGATTCACTGACTGGGTAAATCATCATCATTATGATCCGCTCTCTGGAAACCTGATTGGTTAGTGTTCTTGTGGTTGCTGGAACAGGGACAAGGTAAATATAAGTATGCACAAAGACTGGGCTTACCAGGACATGGTGTGCAGCAGGGCATCCTGATTCGGAATGCCCTATGCTGCCAGTTGTTGGGGACTGTATATCGGAAGTATAGTCTTTTCAGACTTTGCTTCCTATTTTAAAGGCTTTCTAAGGTGCAAATATAAAACAAAAAATGACCTTTAAACATAAGTCTTTTTCTTTGCCTCATCTCAACGCCACCTAAGTAGAATGGCTGCCCTTGCAAATGTACTGCTTGTTATGCAAGGTACTTTTTATGCATATGATTTAGTCATATGATAAGATCTTGTCTTTCAAAGAAACTTTGTTCTCAAAATTGTAGAAGAAAACATTTCACTGGATGGCTTTCTTAAAGTCCCTGTCCAGGCAAACACTAACTTTTTTCTATCTTACCGCTTATTGGTACAGTGTAAAATGAGGCATTTCAAAGCATCACAAGCTCTATTTATATGTTAATACCGTATATATTATAATGAAATTGAAAGGAGGCCAAACTTTGGAGAGGAGAGGCACACAGAGCCGGCATGAGGTTTGCTTGCTGCCTCATTATTGCAGTTGGCTTTACAATCCCTGGCTGTTGTCCAGTTCCAGGTTCTTCTTGTACCTAATATACCTTGAGGAGTGACTTACATCTATCTAATAGTACAATTTGTTTGAAGGCATATATGGCTATTGCATGCTTGTGCACACATAGGAATCCCCCCCGCTGCATTTAACCCATCTGTGCAGTGACACAAACACAAGCAATGAGCACAGCGTATTCTCTGGGTGAAATGGCATTCAGAAAGCCACAGTCTTCTATTCTGTTGTTACTGTGCCTGCATTTTATTCAGACAATCTAAGAGGCAAAGGGGGGATCGAGGGTCAGCCTGCACAGCTTCCCCAATTGACCAATTTTACTATGCCATGCCATGTCCTCCCCATTCTCCTGCCTTCCTTGGTATACCTGCTGTACATGGATTTATGTACAGATACTTTAAATTGGATCTTTCCTCTGAGGGCAATTGTACCGGGTCCCTTCCCAGACTTGCATCTTGATCAAGGATGCCTGTCCACCTAGAGATCCCCATACATTTCTGAAATTAGACCATTTACTCTTCTCATGTGACCTAACAGCAGGTGAATTCAGGTAGCAGAGGGCTGGTCCATAGGGCAACAGGCAAGGCTAAAGTGCAGGTACAGAGCCCCAAAGGAGACTGCTGAGCACCCAGGGCCTTACTGTCAAAATGGCAACTGAAACTTCAGGGTTGCTCTTAGGAATATCACGTGAGAAAACTCAACAGAGAATATTTTATTGCGCTTTCCTAGAAGCCAAATAAAATCTTTAAGAGTAGACTGTAAAATGTGTACTACCAAAAGAGAAAACAATCACCCTCACAAGCTGAGATCTAATAAAAAAGAACTATTTACATGACCAATTGTGTGCTCACATAGTTGGATCAGCCTTATTTTGGAAGGCAACCTGTGGAAGACTGCAAGATTGTGCTACCCCAGGCCAAAAACACCATGCATCCGACCCCCTGTCCCAATAAATTATTGTGGAAGAAATGACAGTGAGTACCCCCCCCCCCCTTTCCAAAGACACGACTATGCACACTCATCGCCTACCTGCTCCAAGAGAAAACAAACTGCCTACCCCAAATAAAGCAACCTGGTAGAGCTTGAGGTGAGCAGGTGCTGTCCCCTCATCTCCTGTTGCCCATCCAGACTAAACAGGCTGTGCACGAGTTGTATCCAGGACCCTGGTTACTGTTTGTATGGCTATGAACAGAAGAGATATCTACCCAACAGTTAAAAATTGGACTTATGCCCCCTTCTAAAGGAAGCACCTCAAATCCACCCTTCAGCATTGCATCCCCTCCCCTCACTTGGGATGGAGCAGAGGTGGGTTTAGGCAGCAGACAGGGATGGTCAGATGGAGTCAGCAACAGGTATTAATTCACCTTAGCACAGACCTGATTCCTATTTAAGAGGAAACTGGGCAATAGAAAGCCATGGGTGGTCAGACTGCAGGTGGGGAGTGATTGGCTGGCTCCGGATCCCTGACCGGATTGGCCATACTATTCCCAGGGGGCTGGTCAGCCACAGCTGATTACAGCGTCTCTCTGGAGCAAAGTCCGCTGTAATCGGCCTGCACAGTGCACAGCCGAAGAAGAGTGAGGGAGACACCCAGGGCAACCAACTGCACGCTCCATCCTTCGTAAGCAGCGCGGGGAAGCCGATCGCCCTGCATCAGCCCGTCTTGCCCTATTTACTATAGGGCCAGAAAGACACTCCTATTTTACCAAGTCAGAGGAATATAAGAAACTTGGATACAGCATTCTGATCAGTAAATCACAGGTATGTGGCACAATCCTAACACAATTGTTTATTTTACATCCTAGTAGAGAAAAACATGACTAAAAAGGAGTTTTCTGTTAAACCACAAAACCCAGGGTTTTCACTATCCCGCGTTTAAGTCCTTCCTCCCGGAGCACCTTGGTTTGGGGTGCATCGTTGTGTGAAACCCCCAGAGAATGGAATCCTAACCACACTTTGGAGCGGCGTGTGGCACTACTCTGCGCCACGTACAGCCATTCACTTGCAGTAGGCAGGAACGCACACAGCTAAGAAGGGAGACGAGTGATGCTAGGGCTGGCCACGCATGCACCGTGGGCTCGGAAGGTAAGATTATCAGGCGCCCAGGGGATTTCATACAGCAGGGCATCCCAGTATGGGATGCCTCCGGGGGGTGTAAGCCTGCCCTGAAGTCTCAGACTCCAGGGTGGGTTTCGACCCACTTTAAGGCGCGATTCAGTGCCAAGCCTTATTTAAAGTGGACCAAAACCCAGGATTCTAACTTTACCGGGTTTTGGTCCACACATCAAAACTTACACTTGTACTAGGGCTCAGGGGCAAATTTACGCATAAAAAACACACACCTTAAATGGTGCCTGCTGAATCGCATGAGGTAAAAAAGTTCTCGCCACAGAAACCATGCGAGAATGCATTCTCGCACAGCACTGAATCAAGCCTTTAGTGGACCACTAAACAGGAGCAAGTGTATAAAGCAGTAACATTTCATGCTCCATGCAACAAACCAAAATAACAGCATTTATTTCAAAATGTGATTTTATCCAAAGACTCACATTAGTGTTACTGTTATGTAGTAAAGTTAAATGGGAATTGTAAATATTACTGTGTAATAAGCCCAGCAGCGCCTATTCCATGTAACTGACCAAAATGAGCCCCTTGAATGATATTGACTATCATGAGGTAACATATTAGGTTTAGTTAGTTTTAAACGGGTTAGAGCAATCTATATTTCATTTGGTTATATTTACTAGTCTGGATGATTTAATGAATGCCTAAATAAAGGAAATGAAGAATATATATATATATATATATATATATAATCTTCCATGGAGCTATTATGTACAGTAATGTGTCATCCTGTCCAATCTGTGTAACAAAATGATTCAATTTCCGTGTGCAGGCTTTTAATGTCAGCGCTGTTTAATGGTGCCTGAAATGTTTGTGGTCTTCTGCCCAGTCTGCAGAGCTATGTCCATACATAGTAATCAAGCCCCTTCATTCTGTTGTAAATAGCGCTATATCGCTTCAGGTAGGCCCAGAGATTACGGTATATACCATAATATAGTATTTCTGTAGCTATTTTGCTAGTTTATATTCATAACTGAGCTGAACAAACATGTTAAATATTTAATTGTATACTGTTCTTTTGGTTACTGTTTTTCACCCAGCTACGGAATATTTTATATGTTTCCCACTTGACGTGACTTGACCTTTGTTCCAACAGCATATTGGGTTGTTATTTATTGCAGTGATTTTTACAGCGTGGTTCTTGAGCATCTTTTTTTAGTACCCACTAGGCCAGTTAATATTACAAATATTTGCAATATGTGTTATATTTCTTGTGAAAATATGAAAGCTTACTTGGGTCTCTCCTTAAAGTGGCTTGCTCCTTATGGCACTCTGATGTAACCCCCTCCCCAATCTAGCCATCACTATATATATTGAATGGAAGCTTAGCTACTCTCATGATCAGCATGCAGAAGCCCCTGCATCCCTTCATGGCTATGCTAGCCATATAGTTATGGCGGGTGAGGCCATGCACAGACCTAGAAGGCTGGTGGCTGTCAGGGTTTTACACAGTGGGGTATCCCAAACCATGATCCCCCAGGGGGTATTTAACCGGCCTATGTTTTGTTTTGTTTCACTTTAAGGGGCAGAATTACCACCAAGTTGGCACGTTTGAGGTTAAGAGGTCCTGAGCCATAAGATTTTGAGAATTCTGATTTAGTGCAGTCCCAGTCTAGACACACACTTACTATTTCCCCTGTGGGAACAGTGTAAAATGAGCCATTTCAAAGCATCTTAAAATCTCTGATTATATGTACAGTGAATACATATGCATTCTAAATAAAGCCAATGCTTCCATTACTGGGTTTGGCTGAGAAGGGAATGTCATGCTGCAGCTTTACGGGTCATGCAGGTGCTCTGTTGCGGTCAGAGGCAGCTGTGCCACCACTGTGGCTTGACATGCTGGAAGTGCCAAGAAATGGTCCATGGTCATGAAGGAATCAAATGGAAAGAAGGGAACACTTTGGAGCCCTGATAGTCTTCTACCGAGTTCTGCAGGAAATGGAGAAGGGGCACATGGGTTAGGTATCGCCTGGACTGTCCCTTTAAATAGAGAATATGCATTTGTCTGAAGATGGAGAAGATGATGTAGTAGGTTTATTGAGGTGGTGAACAACTGTGCTTAGTAAAAAATGACTCAGAGTAAATTGGGAATCTAATGAAGTATATGTTGTTTCATATATTTAAATGTCAAATAGTGTTTTAACTACAACGTGTTGCACTGTTCGAGAAGGAATGATGCTGTTTGGATGCAGGTATCAGAGGGTCACTTTGCTCTTGCCAATTTAACCAATGAAGTTGTGCAGAAAGAGCAATGCAGAAATGATTGCTATACATAATAAAGCTAGAAAAGTGTTCTTCTAATGAAGACTTCTTTTCTTTCTTCAAAGGTATGAAGCACAGCTGTACTGAAATATAGGCTCTTCTAGGATTGCCAGGTCCCTAGGATCTAGCACTGCTGTCCTGTGCCCAGTGAGGTGTGGAGCGTAATTTATTGCTAGCGCCACTAAGCGGCAATTGTGCTACTAAGGAGAGGAAATGACAGCGTCCGCAGGAGAGCGCTGAAGAAAGGCCAAAGGCACTATTGCCGATTAGCATTACTTGCTTGCGTTTTTCTGTCTGACTTCGATGCTGCTGGTTGGTTATAGTCTTTTCACAGCAGTGTTCTCTACTACTACAACACACAATACAGATCACACATGTTGTTTAGCTATATTCTTTTATTAACCATGTTTTAAAACAAACAAATTATCAAAGATCAACAAAATGTTGCAAGTATGTCTGTAAACTACATTATTTTAGCATCATTTTAGGTCTGCTTTAGCTATGTACACATATCTTCTGGCTGTAGCTACTGCAGAAGTCCAAGGCCACTTTGTGACACTTACCTGAAAAAAAGAATCATTTGTGCCCACCGGGCAAAGCCAGTCTGTGTGCCTTCTGCACCATCGGTGGGCATGTCTGGGACCTCAAGCACCAGGTGCGTTTCCTTTGGCTCTTCCATTCGATGGAGTATGCAGATATGAAGATTATCTTGGACACCTTCTCTGGGCTATACTCTATCTCCTCTCCTGGCCAGGCCAAACATAGGAAGCGTGCTTTCAGCAGGTGTGTTAATGGAAAATGGGAATATGAAAATATTGTACTTGTTTTGACCAAACACTCACAAGACCACATAATAACACATAAGTCTAAATAGTAATATTAAAAATACATAAAATAATATTACCGTATATACTCGAGTATAAGCCGAGTTTTTCAGCCCACTTTTTGGGCTGAAAAAAGCGGCCTCGGCTTATACTCGAGTCAGTGGCCCAACAGCCAATCAGCAGTGCAGGTGGAGATTTGGACACGGGGGGCGTGGCCTGGCGCTCGAATGGCATAGAGGTGGTGGCAGTGCGGGAAGAGGCTCGGCGGCCGGGCAGAGAGAACGCGCAGGCAGGGAGCGGGAAGCTGCGCTTTCATCATCCCCCTCATCGGAAGCATCTACGTGCTGGGAGGAGTACCTGCATGGCGGGGAGAAGAGCGCACACTGGCTGGCGGGTTTGCCGATGACGAGGAAGGAGGCGGCGGCGCCCGCAGCGACCCACGGGGAGCCGACGGCAGACGCGGCTTGCGCAGCCAAGATGGCAGCCGACATCGAGGGTGAGTGAACACCCCCCCCTCCCAGTATGCATGAGGCGGCGGTGAGCGGTCCCTCTGCCTCCAGCAGAGTGGCGGCCGATCCCAGCCCACAGCGCAGCAGAGCAGGGGACGGCAAAGGAGCTGCTCCCCTGCCCATAATGAATGAAGAAGCAGGGCTGCAGAGACCGGTAAAGATGGCGGCCGTGGAGGGGGAGAAGATCATCCCCGCCTCCCTGCACAAGACACAGGAGCTGAGGTACGGTGGGGGGGGAGGCCTAAAGTCTGCACAGGGAATGAGGCTCTAAAGTCTGCACAGGGAATGAGGCCCTAAAGTCTGCACAGGGAATGAGGCCCTAAAGTCTGCACAGGGAATGAGGCAGGAAGCCTGCAGACTGACTATGAAGTTGGGGGCAGCGGGGGTAGAACCCACATCCATTTCCCACCCTAGGCTTATACTCGAGTCAATAAATTTTCCAGTTTTTTGTGGTAAATTTAGGTGCCTCGGCTTATATTCGGGTCGGCCTATACTCGAGTATATACGGTAAATACTATTTCAATTAAATATATGAAACTAAAGGCCAACATGGAAAAAAATGGCAGAATTATGGCTTGCTCCATCATTTTGGCGCAAAAAGAAAAATGGCTTTGAGATTCGGTTTACCCTTTAACTGTGGGGCCATCTGAGATTAGGACCCCCTAGAGACGTGCTTTTATTCAGAAGTCAGTAAGCCATAATGTGGCTAAAGAATGTGGCTACGGGGTCAGTTTTTGCTGCCTAGGCATCTTATGCTTTTCATGAAATATATTTTTTTCATTATCCATGACCACATCTGGAGAATAGATCCTTTTCCTGTCTATTTTATAGAACAAACTCCATTGTTTACAGCAGAATAAAAAAGTGATATCTCTCTGTTTCCTTCTGTTGTGTTTCTATTAGATTTCTCTTTCTATTTCTAGTTAGATTTCTATTAGATTAATTACCTATGCGGTCAATGGCTTCAATGTGGACTCGATATTGGACTGATAGACAGCAAAAATAATGTCTATTTTGTCATATGATCCCTTTCTCACTGCAAAATGAGTGTAGCTCATATTGAGATCTAATTATTATTAATACTTTACAGTCACACTAGCTGGTGGCAATAATAGATGGCAGTACTACGGTGTATTTTTTAAACTTTCCTGTATTCTGTATAAGAGAGAAGACATTTTAATATTCCTTCCATTACATCAGTGAGATGTTCAATGGGATTTAAAGTTTCAACTTACAGACACAGATTTATTGTACTAAAACGAACTGAGATTTTCCACAGGATCAACTTGGATTTTGGACCAGCAGTAAAACAGGATTAATCAGAATAAAAATGTCCTGTGTATTCAGCTCAGTGTTACAGTACTTGCCTCTGAAAATTATGTTTCACCTATATGAGAAATATTGTTTTCGTTTTACGAAGCGGAAAATCACTTTGTGACGTAGTTTGAAATGTATTTTACTTCACCAGTACATTTATCTAAAACTGTTAAATTATATATATTAACTATATTGTATACAGTGTAATACCTCATTCAACTAATGTTTTACATGTCAGAATTTTTCCATAAAGGTGTCCTGTATATTTCTAGGTTTGCTGCTGTGATATCAGCCATTATGTAGAAACATTTACCACCAAAATGCAGTGTCCTGGGGAGCACTGACGAGGACTGATGCATTTGAAAGATTGAACTGTATATGTCTTCATATATAGAGCGAGACCTGCCTATAATATATAGTGTAAGTGTAGCATGTCAAAAGGACACAACAGTTTGGCATTTGCATCCTATCAAAGGAACTGTCCATCCCCTGGCAATGATAAGGCACAAAGGAACTTACCTGATGCCTGTCCCGTGACCTTTTCCTCCCTTTCCTGCAACATGCTATATAGGTGCCGGAGGAAGACTGCAAATTTTGCCCCTCTTTTCAATTCCGTTCCTCCATCACCACGCTCCAAATGTGGTTACATAGCCGCCCCTATCTCTCAGTGCTCCCAGCATGAGCGAGTCCCGCAAGCCACAGTGGTTGAAAATGCCAAGCTTACTTGATAGACACATGTCTTATTTCAACCTTATTAACTATGTATACTATGTATACTATGTAACTATGTACTCACACTAGGAGCTCTGAGGGACTATGCAACCACATTTGGAGTGTAGCCAGGGAGGAATAAAATTGGAGGGAGGGGAGAACTTTGTAGTCCTGCAAAAGCATCTACAGCTTGCTGCAGAAAATGTAGGAGAAGCACATGTTACAGGCTTCAGGTGAGCTTGTAGCTGCCTTATTATTGGCATTTCATGGAGGGCCTCTCTAGCAATGTTTTACTAATTTAAAAATACCCCCCCCCCCCCCCGGCACCCTCTATTAGCGCTGATGCAGTGCTAATAAGTAAAATAAGAAAATACACTTAACTGCAGGTGGAATCCTGAGTGGCCCTTTAAAGTGAAGTCACCCCCAATCCCCCACCCAAGGGGGTTACAAAGAAAAAGACCCTTACCTCGCCTGTGGCACAAGAAAGGGCACAAAGCGGGCCCGCCCCACTGTGTGCATGCTCCCATCTGCAGTGCACAGAGTGTGGGAAGTTGCTATGTGCTTCCTGTCCCATATAGTGACACCCAAGACCCGTAGCATTGTGAGAACAGCTTAGGACCGCAGGATAGCTAAGGTAAGGGTGGCAGCACGGGGGGGGTGACTGTGACTAGACTTCCGCTTTAAGTCCTAAGGACAGAATTAGTCATATAATGTACTCTAAAGTTAGATAGCTTAGCCAGATTGTGCAATACCAGAGGCATCCTGAGCTTTTTCAATGCTTTAAAAATCTCAGTGATCAGTTTAGTTGCCAAGTAAATATATTAAATGCATAAAAGAACTTCTTTCGGCAAGAGCTGGTGTATGGAAGATGGAGAAACAATAGAACACTGCAACTTATACAAAAACAATGACTTAGGATATACAATAATGCAATAATCTTTACCTACGGTATAGATATCACCTCACAAAAGTGTATGGTTATTGTTGCTGTTGCTGTTTTAAAATTGCAAGAATTGATGAACCTAATTTGCGAATGGAGTCCACCATAGTGCAGCTATTGGATAGCTATGAGCAAGATGTATTTATATGACCTATTTTCTTTAAGTTAGGAACCCTCGCTCAAAGAAGAATTTCTACTGCACAAGATCTCAGCCCAGAATTAGAGAGATCCTGTGTGGAAGGAAGTGGTCTACTGATGATCTTTTGCACCACCAAAACCGGTAAGGAAAGATTAACACCAGACCAATGCAATCCCCTCATTGTAAAATGTCTTAGATAACCTCTTAGACAGCCTATACCACTCAAGTATCATCTAAAACCCATCCTGGGTAGTGTGTAGGTTCACTTTAAAGAGGATCTATATTGTATGCATTTCACCTGGCCCAATAGTGCAAGCTCTTCCACCAGCTATGCCAAAATCCCAAGATGCTATATGTCTGCAGCTTGATGATGTGGCCTCAAGTAATGATCTGTAGCAGCTGAGCTTTTTGGCATCACTTGTGTGAGAACTTGCACCACAGTACCAGGTGGAGTAACAGAATGGCGGAGAAACAGTTAGGAGCAGGAGGGGGATTTTAAACCAGACCTATGACCTCCATGGGAAGGCTATGCTAACATCAGACTTATACCCCTATTGCCACCCTCCCAATGCAGCAGCTTGTCTGCAGTACTTCGTGCCACTACCTTTGACCCCCCAAGTGACAATGAGTACTACAAATGGTACTAGTACCAATGGTTGGGGAACACTGTGCTGCACCATATTTTCTATGTTCTTGCTTGAATGAAGCTGAGAGATATCTATGGACATGTATGTATAGACTCTCTCACCTCCATCTTAGTCGTAGTTTTATTTCATGTTGCCACATGTTTCACGTTTTATGATCCTTGCTTTATTGTTATCAGTCATTTATATGCTAGTGTTATTCCTTATTAAACGTAGTGTTTTCTAAGTTAAGTACTTAATAGGTGTCAAATTTTACAGGGCCAATTTTAAGAATTGATGACACGTGTGCTAAAAGTTCACAGTTGGATGATCACATTACCCATGATTTTATAAGCACTGATATTAATTACAGGTCAACTAATGGACAGTATGAAAGTAAATTCCAAATTAGATCTAGAATCGGAAATTTAGTCATAAGCTATAGTTATACTAAATGGGTAGCCGTGTATATGTATAGCGGATTGTTCATGCTTATAGCTTGTGCGTGGCACACTAATGGAATACGATTCATCTACTCATGAAGCCATGAAGAAAGAACACAGCATGCGTTTCAAGTTTTTGCTAATCCTCTGAGGCACTTGACTTTTACCGGCTGAAGGCAGATGCGCGTCCTTGACATCGTGAGCAATCATTCAGACATTTTCCATTGCTTTGCTTCCACACATATAAGTAAATTAAGGAAACCTCATACCTGGAAGACAAGAGGCTTTTATACATAAAAGGGTAAGTAGGAAACCATTACGTTTATAATACATACACTTTTGTATTATTGTCTCCTGTGTCTGCTATTCAGCAATGTCACTTAACTAGATATCTTATGTAACAGCCAGAGAGGCCTTCCATGCCAGCGGTTAGTATTTCAGCTGACAGTAACCACAGCAAGCCAGTAATAACTTTTCTAGGGGCAACACTACCAATGAAAGGTGTCAATCTGATCATCAATTTTCTATAACAGTTTCATATTCCTTTCCTGGCTATGTATCAATATATGCATCTATAAATTTCTTCTCCCTAGAGGACTCGCTGCTTTGGCCCAGTGGCATCCCAATGTGCTCTAGTAAAGAGTGGCATGCTCCGTTTTTTACAGTGTATGGGGCCTGCACTTTTGGGGCATTGCTGGGGAGCAGAGTCTTGTTCATCTAACTGCTTCATTTAATAAAGTAGGAGAAGGCTGCTGCAGGAGGACAGAGGGTGAGTATCAGCTGTTTTGGCCCAGACAAGAGCACATCCAGTCAAATATATATTTTTTTACTTCCCACACTGCAGATCCATCCACCTCTGTAGTCTCAGAGTGCTGCGGACAGCATAATCATCACTTCGGCACTTCCCTCTTGAATGGCTGCCCATGCCCTAGCCATATATACGAGGCACACAAGTGTTGACAGAATGCCTCTTCCCAATTCCCTGAATTGACACCCTGAGGTAAGAGTTGCAGTAAGAGACCATATGGGTTGATTCAAAGAAACATGTAACAGCTTGGATTTTGGTGCCGATCATCCTATTTTTCACGTCCGCTCGTGCGTTCGTATGAACTTGCGAGTGATTCTATAAGCAAATACGTTTCTATCCTAAAATATACGTCCGTTCGTATGGCAGTTCGGGAATCAGACCTATGTCAGTTTCCATCCTGAATTTTCCGTTTCATTTCTCAGGTTGCAACATTGGTTTTGCCCTTTTTCCTTTTTTGTCTGGACGTAAATCCTTCTGATCTTTTGCCTGCGCACTACAAACTTACCTCATTAAAGTGCATTCTAAATATTTGGTCTTTTATTTTTCTTTATTTCATTCATTTTGTAGTAACCAACCATTAATGAATGCATTTGCATAAGTAAATCTTACTTTGTTTAATTTTTACTTAACTTGCATTTTTTACTTGGATTTATTTTTAATATTTTGGCTTCAAATGGTACAACTTAAAATTTTGTGTGTGGTTACCCACACCCTCTACATACAGATTGCTCTCAAATATAAAAAAACACCCAGCAACTTCTGCATGTTATTAGTCTAGAAACAGCCAAGATGGCGGCTCAGGTATTCTGGGGCAGCCTGCAAACAGAAAGGGCCTTGTGACTGTGTTGCTCTGCATTCTTTGATTTCTGACCTTTCCGTGCCCCCAGCTCTGCTGTGTCTGTGCAAAATACAGCAGTAACCCACATCCTGCACTTTATCCCGCTCTCCTCTCCTCAGTAAGTGTGATGCATCTGACCAAAGATGTGCTTAAATAATTAAACAAAGCAAAGGTAAACAACTACACCAATAAATGCAATCTAAAAATATTATTCTAGTACATCAATTTAAAAATAAATACCAAAGGGCATAAGTTTCTTTAATTAACGCAAATATATTGCAAAATAAAGGTTTACATGCAAAGGACTAATTAAGGTCCACATTAAAATGCTTTTATAAGGCATACATGAATCAGGTATGCATTGCCATACAATTTATGGCCTCGGCCATGCTGATACATGCAGTTCATTGCAGCTCAAGACGCGCAGACTCCTCCACATAGCCAAAAAACCTGTTCAAGAACAGCAATACGACTGCTAAAAGGTGTCGGCAGTGGCTTTCTTTTAAAACGTATTTAGAGGTTTGAAAACTGTTCTCTGAATCACACGTAAACACATCCGATTATCCTAAGTTTTACGTTTTGATCCTAAGTTTTACGTTTTGATCCTAAAATTTAGGAACAAACTTGCGATGATCGTAAGAGCGTATACGCATTCGTACGTAGACTCGTGCGAGTCGGAAATCGCCAAAAAACCAGGAAAAAATGACTAACACCCACCCAAACTTACGATTCTCGATCCGAAATCAATTAACTTTTGCTCTTTGAATCGAGGGGCATGACTAGGGTGTGAAAGATTATCAATATTCTCTTTGGGTGATTTCTTATCTGCAGTCATACTTTACCACTGGCAATAGAAATGAAGTTTTTCATTCTCCTGAGTTTTCTTTGAAGTCTCAGTTTATCATGCTTAGTGACACCTCCAAACTGGCAGTGATTGAGGCACACATAACAGCCCTTATGAAGAAATTGAAGACCAGGATTAGTACATTCTGGGACAGGCTGTCCTTCTTAAGTTGGCATAGGAAGAATATCCTTTGCTGTGCAAGACAACATTGATGTTCTTTTTCCCATCTGATCTATTGGGATATGATATTACCAGAGAACATAATTTATTTCACTATTTTCACCTCCACATCCATCACAGATGATTATATGAGGTTTGTAGAGGAGACTTTTGCGGCTGGCGGCACACTCGGCTCCCTTGACCGCTGCTCGGCTGCTTAGCCGTCAGCAGAGCTGAAGAGAACCAAGTCAATGCATCCCTCCCCAAGGCAATTTAGATTGCTGGACATAAAAATGAATTTACCTTTTCCTTACTCTTGTTGTGATAAATGTTAAAAACAAAATGGCGGCGCATGGATCTGCAGGCCACTGGCAAACAGGAAGTGTTGTGGGTTTCCTGTTACTGTTTATTGTCAAGTATGTCAGTTGAATCCAGTCAGCAGCATGGCTGAGATACTGGGAGAGGAAGCTCCAAAAGAGCACTACCACTAGAAAATCAGTGAGGTGGCGGTTCAGCTTTGAGTGGATGCAGGAGCAAATGTAAGTGCTGACAATGATTCAATATCATACATGCAGATGGGGCAAGTGAGTTTTGAGGTGTTCTCTTTTCCAGTTTCCAGTTTAACCTTGGCCCAAAGATGGAATCCAGCATAGGAATCCATGTGGGTAGTGAGTGCTGCCATTGTTCCAGCCGGACCCCAAGGCAGTATAACAAGCACCCCAGGTCCTGAATGCTTGCCACAGTTCATCAGTGAAAGGGCATGTAATTTTTGACCAAAAAAAGTGCTAACGTTGACAACTTAAGTAAAGTACCCCCCACCAGCATTAAAACTATGAACCCCTCAAGCATTACTTTCAATCACATGACTGCTGTTAACCAATTGATTTTGCCCAGTGGGCTTGTACATCAAACCTGAATGGTTGCTGGTGGTCACATAATTGGCTGCCATTTGCTGCAGGTGAAGCAATGACTTGATAATAGTAACCCTTTAAATGCATTAATGTAGACTTTAGGGTCTCTTGAATGGGGATTCACAAACAGCAAAAAGGGCAGAAGTGGCCCCTTTGATCATCTACAATGGAGTTGTAGCTTGTTCAAAACAAGTTAGAATGTATCCTGATTCCTAGATCAGGGCGAATGACAGCCCCAAATTGTTTCATTTAATATTTCAAGGTGTTGTTGCCACTAGTAGACAAAGGGACACATAGAAATCCACATTTTGTTTTGGGTATAAGGTTTGCTCAGTATTTGTAATGAAACATTAAATGTGAATACATTATTTAAATAGGGCTTTTACTCTCACCTCTCTGCGCTTTAGACTGTGTGCATTTAATGTAGTATATTCTACAAAGGAGAGTAATAGTGAAAATGTAACTAAAGCATGTACTCTAGGAACATTTTAACATAACCTCTTTCAAATGTCAAGATGTATTAGTCCAGTAGTACCAATAACGTAGGCCACAACATTTTTTTTAAAGTGCACCTCACTAAATCTCAAAGCACATGCAGAGCACAACTGATTCAATTATTATAATAGTACATGGCTAGTTATAGTAACATAGTAACATAGTAACATAGTATGTAAGGCTGAATAAAGACTTTAGTCCATCCAGTTCAGCCTGTTTAACTCCTTCCAGTGGTCTAGTAGCCATAGCCGGAAATGTTATTACATGCCAGGAAGGCATCAAGGCCACTTCTGAACATTTTTACTGTATCCCTCATTACTACCTCCTCTGGCAGCGAGTTCCATAGTCTCACAGCTCTTACAGAGAAGAATCCCCTCCTATGTCGGTGGAGAAAGCACCTTTCCTCTAACCTTAGTGGATGCCCCCGGGTTATGGTTACACTCTGGGGTATAAATAGATTGTGGGACAGATCCTTGTATTGACCCCGAATATATTTATACATAGTTATTAGATCACCCCTCAATCGTCTTTTTTCTAGACTAAATAAGCCTAACTTGGACAATCTTTCCGGGTACTCTAGCCCCCGCACTCCTTTTATTAACTTTGTTGCCCTTCTTTGAACGCGCTCCAGTTCTGATATGTCCTTCTTAAGCACAGGTGCCCAGAACTGTACACAGTATTCCATATGGGGTCTGACCAGTGACTTGTACAGGGGTAAAATGATGCTCTGGTCATGAGCACCTATGCCCCTCCTGATGCACCCCATTATCCTATTTGCCTTGGCAGCAGCTGCCTGGCATTGATTACTACAGTTGAGCTTATTGTCAACTAAAACCCCCAGGTCCTTTTACATTGTTGTTTTACCAAGTGTTTCTTTATTTAGTGTGTAATCATGACACAGATTTCTCCTTCCCATGTGCATAACCTTACATTTATCTGTGTTAAACTTCATTTGCCATTTAACTGCCCATGCTTCCAATTTATCTAAATCTGTTTGTAGCTGCCTGTTGTCATCTTTTGTTTTAATTACTTTACTCAGCTATCATCTGCAAAGATTGAGACTTTACTGTTTAATCCATACCCAATGTCATTTATATATATATTGAAGAGAATTGGTCCCAGAACTGACTCCACTAGTAACAGTGACCCAATCTGAGTGTGTACCATTGATAACCACCCTCTGCTTCCGATCACTAAGCCAATTTCCCACCCATCTGCACACGTTTTCCCCCAGTCCAAGCATTCTCATCTTTTGTACCAGCCTTTTATGTGGCACAGTATCAAATGCTTTAGAAAAGTCAAGATATATGATATCCAATGACTCCCCCTAGTTAGATGATATTCATGCAGTTTCAAGATTTGTAATGCTCAAAAGCAGGGCTAGGGTACCTGGGCCCACCAGAGGAAATAATGTTTCAGCTACATAGAAAATGACCACTCATTTAATAAAACACAATATGTTGTCTCACAATACAAAATGCAGTATTTATTAATTAGGTAAATAACAAGACCTGCTGCAAATATAACAAACTCAAAGAACACTCTAGGCAAACCAGAAACCCTAGTCTTGGCTCTCCAGTACTGGCCTGATAGTGGCCCTGGGTCAGTGCTTAGTGCCCACTGGAGGATACTCTGGACCTATCAGACAAGTTGACATCAATATCCTGCTATAGGACATTTTATGGGGGGTCCCCAATCCTCCTCCTCCAGGCCCACCAACAGGCCAGGTTTTTCAGATCTCCACACAGGGGCACAGGTGAAGTCAGTAGCAGATCTATAAAGTCAACAACCTACAAAACACGAGCTCTTGGTGGGTTTTGTAGGAAAGGGTTGGGGACCACTGTTTTAGGGAATTGGCTCATAACTTCCATTGGGCACTAGCTCACAATTCTGTCTCTGCATTCGGTGGATTGCATCTGCTGCTCATTCTCAGTCAATTAAATAATCAGGCGGTCGAGCAATCAAACTTAATGGCTTGGCATAACTTGCCAACTGCGATAAATAGCTGCCCTGCCCCAACTATCCCAGGATGTCTAAATACAGTATACAGAATTAGTAGAGCTCAGTCCATAAAAAAAAATAAAATGTCAGATTACAGGAGATTTTGATCCACTATATATAAATGTGATGTCGACACACCACTCACCAGATGCTATGAGCTGTCCAAATATAGCATAATATAGAGTGGGCCAGAACGGTGGCAAGGAAGGATGTCAATGTTGTAGGTACTATATTTTATAAGACACACTTATGGGGGGTATGTTAGTATATCAGTGTATCCAAAAACAGATTGCTCCCAATTAAAAAAAAGAAGCTTGAACATGCACAAAATACAAGGTTAAAATCAATCAGGGGATTGCCCTTTAGCACATTTTTCTCTAGCAAAATGTATCAATGTTGCCGGATGTATCCACTGTCCGTGTGAACGGGGAGGCCGATTCATCAATAGCGCCAGGTAGCGACAGATGAGCGACTGAAGTATGGCGCTATGAGCGCCGCTAGCGTCAGCCGCGGGCGTTAGCGATTCGCTATAGCAGGCCTCCTCAGTCGCTACCTGGCGTTGTTGCGAACAACGCCTACATTGCTGAATATGATGTTGGCCCTCAGCTTTGTTGGCGCTGTCAGTCAGTGTGACCACGCTATTCTACACAGCGCCTGTTAGCTTTGCTGTGTCCTGCCCATCCAGTACCTTCTGAATAAAACACATTGCCACATTTGTTTTGAAATGTAAATATTTTTTTATTGTGTGTAAAAGGTAATTACATTCTACCAGATCTTCGAATATAAATGGAAAATAAAACATAATTAAACACATAGTCACAATTTTTTTAATTTTTATTTGTTACCTAAAAAGGAAATACAATTAAATCACCAATGTGAAAGAAAAGGAAACTAAAAACAGAACAGAGAAAGAAAAGGAAACTAAAAACAGAACAGAGAAAGAAAAGGAAAATAAAAACAGAACAGAGAAAGAAAAGGAAAATAAAAACAGAACAGAGAAAGAAAAGGAAAATAATAATAGAACAGAGAAAGAAAAGGAAAATAAAAACAGAACAGAGAAAGAAAAGGAAAATAAAAACAGAACAGAGAAAGAAAAGGAAAATAATAACAGAACAGAGAAAGAAAAGGAAAATAATAACAGAACAGAGAAAGAAAAGGAAAATAAAAACAGAACAGAGAAAGAAAAGGAAAATAAAAACAGAACAGAGAAAGAAAAGGAAAATAAAAACAGAACAGAGAAAGAAAAGGAAAATAAAAACAGAACAGAGAAAGAAAAGGAAAATAATAATAGAACAGAGAAAGAAAAGGAAAATAAAAACAGAACAGAGAAAGAAAAGGAAAATAATAACAGAACAGAGAAAGAAAAGGAAAATAAAAACAGAACAGAGAAAGAAAAGGAAAATAATAACAGAACAGAGAAAGAAAAGGAAAATAATAACAGAACAGAGAAAGAAAAGGAAAATAAAAACAGAACAGAGAAAGAAAAGGAAAATAAAAACAGAACAGAGAAAGAAAAGGAAAATAAAAACAGAACAGAGAAAGAAAAGGAAAATGAAAATAGGAATTAGAATGTAAAGGAAACTTACAACCGAATTAAACACATAGCCACATGTATATATCTAATTTTTTTTTAATTTTTTCTCTCAAACTAAATTAAGAATAAAATATAAATGAAATAGAAAAAGAAAAGTCCAGCAGAAATGCAAAAGAAAAGTAAAGTCCAGGAAAGGGTTGTAAGAGGAATGTCGAGATCATGGTGCATCTCTTTGTGCCTGAAAAATTAAGAAAAGTGCAGTTAGTATATATCTTTAGAGTTATTTTGTGTTTTCTTTTAAAAAAATGCATAACTTGATAACCAACATTGGCGTCTTACACCCCCCCTTAGAGTGGTTTGGGTCATCTGAAACACCCCTTAGAGTGGTTTGGGTCATCTTACACCCCCCCTTAGAGTGGTTTGGGTCATCTTACACCCCCCCTTAGAGTGGTTTGGGTCATCTGAAACACCCCTTAGAGTGGTTTGGGTCATCTTACACCCCCCCTTAGAGTGGTTTGGGTCATCTTACACCCCCCCTTAGAGTGGTTTGGGTCATCTGAAACACCCCTTAGAGTGGTTTGGGTCATCTTACACCCCCCCTTAGAGTGGTTTGGGTCATCTGAAACACCCCTTAGAGTGGTTTGGGTCATCTTACACCCCCCCTTAGAGTGGTTTGGGTCATCTGAAACACCCCTTAGAGTGGTTTGGGTCATCTGAAACACCCCTTAGAGTGGTTTGGGTCATCTGAAACACCCCTTAGAGTGGGTTGGGTCATCTTACACCCCCCCTTAGAGTGGTTTGGGTCATCTGAAACACCCCTTAGAGTGGTTTGGGTCATCTGAAACACCCCTTAGAGTGGTTTGGGTCATCTTACACCCCCCCTTAGAGTGGTTTGGGTCATCTGAAACACCCCTTAGAGTGGTTTGGGTCATCTGAAACACCCCTTAGAGTGGTTTTGGTCATCTTAAACCCCCCCTTAGTGCGTTTGGTTGCTCTTTTGGATGGGAGGTCAAAGACATTTAAACAGGAGTGCAGTACTTGCATTAGAGTGAAGGGTAGTTAGCTTACCGCAAAATAAGAAGTGATCAGCCTTTCCCTTAGCTCATCGCCAGTCTGGGTGTCCTCACTTCTATCTGCGGGCAGGTTGGGGATTTCTGGCACCAGTGCTGTCTCCTCGGGGGCTTGGATTCGGTGACAAATGCAAATGTTGTGTAGCACACAGCAGGCAAGGATGATCTTGGAAACCTTCTGTGGGCTGTAGAGCATCTCTCCTCCTGGCCGTGCCAAACAAAGAAAGCGTGCTTTCAGCAGGCCGATGGTTCTTTCCACAATGCTTCTGGTCTTGCGATGCGCTGCATTGTAGCGTTCATGGGCAGAGGTCCGTGGGTTCCTGACCGGAGTCATGACCCACGTTCTCTGCCCATATCCCTTGTCCGCTGTAGAAAAAACACAAGGAGAGAGACAGCAATTAGTACTAGTACATGTTTTTGGGTGGTAGTTTGTTGAAAATTGCCTTACTAGGCCACATATTAGCAAAATACATAGACATGGTTAATTTATTACCCAGTAGCCAGCCAGCTGGCATTTCGTTGTTATCAAACTTCCGGCACAGGACTGTCCGCTGCAAGACGTAAGAATCGTGGCATGAGCCGGGGAACCCCGATCTCACCGCCCGCAGCTTCATCTCATGGTCACAGACCACCATGATGTTAAATGAATGGAACTGCTTCCTGTTTCTGTAGGACAGCTCCTGTGCACGGGGAGGGCGGAAAGGGATATGTGTACCATCAACGCACCCTAGCACATTCGGGATCCCTCCCATCAGATAGAAAGCATGTTTTATTTTGGCAACCTCTTCCTCCTCCTCAGGAAACTTGATGTAAATTGGGATTAAATCACAAATTGCCAGAACTACCTGGATTAGGATGCGGCTCATAGTAGCCTGGCTTATCCCGCTGAGGAGGGCTGAGGTTGCCTGGAAGGTCCCTCGTGCCAACACATTAAGAGTGGCACACAGGCGTACTATGCCTGGAATGGAGTGAGTGCGTTTGGTGGATGGCTCGATTTTGGTCTTAATCTGATCATATAGGGACTGTAGTGCAGCACGATTCAGACGGAAGCGGCTCCTGATCTGCTCGTCACTTAAGTCCCATACTGAAAGGCGGATTGCAAAGGAGCGGGGTGCCCTAAGCCTCACAACACCCCGCTCCCTTTCCTCCTGCTCTTTCAGCATACACATACATCCATCCACCCAGACACCATACATCACCCTCTTATCCATCACACACACTAAAGATATATACAAAAACAAAATTAAAAAAAAAAATACACTCACACACAACACACACACAAACAATCACACTACACACACACCCGCTACAATGCAGCTCACCACAAAACCAGAACTATAGTGGTCCAAACCACCAGCCTGCTGAAAACCAGCTTTCTAAGTTAAGCACAACCAAGAGGGGAGTTGCTGCACAGCCCACAAAAGGCCCCAAAATCAAGCCTTACTTGCTGTATGCTACACAAAATTTGCAGATGCCACCCAAACCAAGCTCCTAAAGAAACAGCACTGATGTCAGAAATCACCCAACAAGCCACAGAGAGTGAGGACAGAAACCAGACAGAGGCTCAAATGAGCTAAGGGAAGCGAGCACAGCACCACACCACAGCCTTTGCCACAGTGTAAGAATAGCAGAACCTAGTTCATTCCTTCCTTTTATACTTCATTTTCAAAAGTGACAGGTCCGCTTTGCCGCCTTTTGCGTCGCTCTGCTATTTCCGGGCGCCAATTAGCCGACCCAGGTGTGCGTAAAACAGAGTGCGCACGCGCACGCTAGTAGCGCTACTAGCGTACTTGAGCCGTAACGTGCGTGCATTAACGGACATGGGCCAAAAATCAGGTGGGGACCAATGAAAGTGAAGCTGTTGTTTTTTTAAATAGCCGTTAGGCTAAGCACATGTCACAAGGGTTGCAGATACATCAGTCCATTGTTGGATTTGGGTGTGTGTTGTTTGTTGATTGAGGTCTGTAATGAGTTAATTGGCTAACACACATGCTTCTGTCAGTGCAGTGGAGGTGTGCCTAGAAGGAACTGGGCTGTATGTGTGAATCAATTAAGTGGGCTGCTTTTGGATTGGCTGTTAGAGCACATAAAACCTGCCCAAGCCTAAGAGATTGCGATGCCATTCTGTAGTGTGCATGCGTGCTTGTGGGGTGTTGATTTGTGTGTGTGTGCAGCTACAGGATGGAGCCAAATACAGGACATCTGCCGGCCACAGCAGGCCCGAGTAGGAGTTTGGTGGGTGCTGTGCGCAGACCTCCCTTACGGAAAAGGGCACAGCCTGAAGGTGGGGCAGCACCCCAGGCTAAGCGCCCAGGTGCCAAGAGGGAGCCTGAATTTAATTTGGCTGAGAATAATCATCTTGTGCGCCTGACACTTGCGAAATGGGAGCTGCTTTTTGGCTCCCAAAGCAAGTCCATAGGCAAACAAGAAAGAAGCAAACTGTGGGATGCCATTGGTGTGGAGCTTAGTAGCACAGCTCAACACCCACGTAGTGGCCCATCCTGCAGGAAACGCTTCTACACTTTGCGAGGGGCCCTTATGAAAAAGATGAATCACGATCTTGATGTGGACAGTGGGTTCATCCAGGCTCCAAAGAGTACCTACAGGCCGTATGAGGAGATGCTGAAGGCCAAAATCCCACTGGCTCGGCTGCAGGGTGTGGATCCTGGGGATGACACCACCGGTTGGGCTGAAGGTACATATTTTCTGGCTTTTACAATAACCTAATGTTAATGTCTGTGATTAGCATTTTTACATTCTGACCAACTAACTGTAGGACCTGTGAAGTATTACATTATAGCTAAAACATTTGTAACTTTTCTGTCTGTTGCTTTATGCATAGGTGCACATGCTGCTGTCCGGGATGTGGCTCCGGACAACCAAGCTCCTGCCCTTCCAGCAACCTCAAGGCTACCCCAGTCTGCCATTGAAGGTATTTACCCATTATTTGTTTGCTGGTTTTTTGAAAAACAAATGGGTGTGGGAGCAGCTCAAGCAATAAAGGTTTGCCCTGTTGACTATTAATAATATGTGGGTGCGCCCTAATTGCACGCCCACTGTAACACTCACAGTCAGTAACTAACAAGGCCCTAACATGTGTAGATATGTAGGATGCCAGAGATGTGTAGCCATATATCGGCCTATCAATGTGTGAGCCACACTTGGCTTGATTAGTCAATATTAGTGAAAGAGCTGCTCACACACCTTAATGCATGTTGTATTTTGGCACGCACATTAGCTATGGCTCAATGTTGGTTTTATTTTGCACTAGCTCCCATGCCCTTGGCCCCAGCATCTCCTCCGGATCCCACCTACTCTTTGGATGTCGGTAAGTGCATGTGTTCACCTTGCTTGATCCACTTTGACTCAAGTGCATGTGTCTCATTTGTCTTTTTTCTTTGTAGGCCAAGTGACTGGTTCATCTTTGGACCCCACTTCCGATGTTGCCGGTCAACAGGACCCTGTTGGTGTGTAGAGCAATACATAATGTATCCTTTCTGCTGTTTAGGTAACACTGGTTCAATTTGGTTAGTCTACTAAGCTACATGTTTGCTTGGTAAACTTGAAGATGCCTCTTGGGAGTGCTGGTTGCCTCCCCAGGGTCAGTCTATTAGTTATTTTAGTGATAGCAATGTATATTTGCGGACATATTTTTAGGAAAACATTCACTGTAGTAGTTTGCTGAATCTTTAGACCCTTTTTTTTTTGGTTTTAGTTGACCCGAATATCGGAAGTGGCTGTCCAGAAAGGGCCCCTCAAGTTCCAGCTGCCAGAGATGAGGGTAAGTGGTTTTGCCTTGCTCTAGTATGTCTTTTGGCTCTAATGTTGTGCCACTTGCTTCTGGCAACTTGTGTGTCCACATCTATTTTCAAGGTCCAATCTCGAGTGAGGACCCCACTCCAGACATCTGGGATATTGCGGGTATGTTTAATTTAAGCAATGTTTATGATGAGATTTGCAGAAATTAGTGCGTCTTAGTCCTGTAACATACATGTTAACAATCTGAGTTTAACCAAGACCTTTGGTCTACTGTGTATTTTTTAATTTTTTAGAGGTATGAC
Source organism: Gastrophryne carolinensis (assembly GCA_027917425.1). Lineage (NCBI taxonomy): Eukaryota > Metazoa > Chordata > Amphibia > Anura > Microhylidae > Gastrophryne > Gastrophryne carolinensis. The sequence continues at coordinate 178,732,147 of CM051238.1, read as the reverse complement.
CTCGAAAGCCTAACCAGGTTACATTAGAGTTTGGCCCACAGACCTACTAACCTGATTTTCCTGTTTAGCATTTGCCAACTTGCCCGACATCTCTGATGTTGATTCGCGACTCTCTGGCAGCGATACCTCGAGCCTACCTGGGCTGGAGGACACGCAGGTAACATGGCTGATGTAGACGACCTCTAAACCCATTGGCATATTCGTGGGTAGTGGAAGAAGCAACATGTAACATTTCATTTCATTGTTGTTTTGGCAGGAGGTGGAACCAGAACCCCAAGCTGGGACCTCTTCCCAAGTCCCATGTGGCCAAGCTTCAGAGGCTCAGACAAGGGTAAGTTGTCTAGTGAGTGTTTATGTTAACTTTTGGGAGGGGCATAGCTGCATTTGTTCCGTTTGACTAAAATGTGGTTTACTATTTTTTTAGCCTACTACCACAGCAAGAGGAGGTGTGGCACCAACCAGTGCCGATTTCTACACACTAGGGGTCCGGATGCTGGAGGACTACAGTCGCCAACAGCCGCGTGATGGAACTAATGAGCGCATTGCGGCGTTGGAAAATCAGGTGCTGATGTGTCAGCAACAAAATGAGGGCCTGCAGCGCCAGGTGGACCAGTTAAGGCAAAACCTACAACAGAACCAGGACCTTGGTCGCCTTGCCAATGTTATCGAACAATCTGTACAGCGGCAGGAAGAGGCAATACAGCGCCAGGCAGAGGCAATACAGCGGCAGGACCAAACTTTGTTGTTGATACAACAGCTCATACAACAGCAGTCTATATTTTTTACTGCACTGTTGTCCCCCAACACCGCCCCTAGCAATGACTCCCAACCTCCCCGGCCACCCAGCCAAGAATATTAATTTTGTTTGTTTTGGTTTGTGTAAATATATTTGCTTAACCCACCTCTAAATTGTGTTTTTCCTAAGACCTAGCTAATAACACAGTCAGGGATGAGTATCTTGATCTAGATATGTCAATGTATTTGTAAATTGAGGCCACACATTTGAGACCATAGCTTACTATGATTAACACATGAAATGGCTTCCAAGGTATGGCTAAATTGACACACAAATGGGTTTGGAGACAGTTAAACTATGCTTTGCAAGGCACCACACTGTAATGATGTTCATCAAAATATTTTATTTAAAAAAAGGGCCAACAGGGCCAACATTGCCCAACAAAGGGCGTAAACAGGCCAGCCTTCCCCCCACCCTAACGACGCCGCCGGCGCCTCTTCTTGGCCAGCAGCATCAGCTTCAGGAGCCTGATCTCCCGCCACAGTCTGCGATGCTGGTTTTCACAAGCTGTAGAGATGTAGAAACAACAATTTGTTAATAAATTGAATGTGACCTCAACAGACACAGATGTAGCAATGTAATGTCAGTGTGTCCAATTAGGTGACACTCACATTAACATTAACCCCGATCTCACCGCCCGCAGCTTCATCTCATGGTCACAGACCACCATGATGTTAAATGAATGGAACTGCTTCCTGTTTCTGTAGGACAGCTCCTGTGCACGGGGAGGGCGGAAAGGGATATGTGTACCATCAACGCACCCTAGCACATTCGGGATCCCTCCCATCAGATAGAAAGCATGTTTTATTTTGGCAACCTCTTCCTCCTCCTCAGGAAACTTGATGTAAATTGGGATTAAATCACAAATTGCCAGAACTACCTGGATTAGGATGCGGCTCATAGTAGCCTGGCTTATCCCGCTGAGGAGGGCTGAGGTTGCCTGGAAGGTCCCTCGTGCCAACACATTAAGAGTGGCACACAGGCGTACTATGCCTGGAATGGAGTGAGTGCGTTTGGTGGATGGCTCGATTTTGGTCTTAATCTGATCATATAGGGACTGTAGTGCAGCACGATTCAGACGGAAGCGGCTCCTGATCTGCTCGTCACTTAAGTCCCATACTGAAAGGCGGATTGCAAAGGAGCGGGGTGCCCTAAGCCTCACAACACCCCGCTCCCTTTCCTCCTGCTCTTTCAGCATACACATACATCCATCCACCCAGACACCATACATCACCCTCTTATCCATCACACACACTAAAGATATATACAAAAACAAAATTAAAAAAAAAAATACACTCACACACAACACACACACAAACAATCACACTACACACACACCCGCTACAATGCAGCTCACCACAAAACCAGAACTATAGTGGTCCAAACCACCAGCCTGCTGAAAACCAGCTTTCTAAGTTAAGCACAACCAAGAGGGGAGTTGCTGCACAGCCCACAAAAGGCCCCAAAATCAAGCCTTACTTGCTATAGATCTTGATGTGGACAGTGGGTTCATCCAGGCTCCAAAGAGTACCTACAGGCCGTATGAGGAGATGCTGAAGGCCAAAATCCCACTGGCTCGGCTGCAGGGTGTGGATCCTGGGGATGACACCACCGGTTGGGCTGAAGGTACATATTTTCTGGCTTTTACAATAACCTAATGTTAATGTCTGTGATTAGCATTTTTACATTCTGACCAACTAACTGTAGGACCTGTGAAGTATTACATTATAGCTAAAACATTTGTAACTTTTCTGTCTGTTGCTTTATGCATAGGTGCACATGCTGCTGTCCGGGATGTGGCTCCGGACAACCAAGCTCCTGCCCTTCCAGCAACCTCAAGGCTACCCCAGTCTGCCATTGAAGGTATTTACCCATTATTTGTTTGCTGGTTTTTTGAAAAACAAATGGGTGTGGGAGCAGCTCAAGCAATAAAGGTTTGCCCTGTTGACTATTAATAATATGTGGGTGCGCCCTAATTGCACGCCCACTGTAACACTCACAGTCAGTAACTAACAAGGCCCTAACATGTGTAGATATGTAGGATGCCAGAGATGTGTAGCCATATATCGGCCTATCAATGTGTGAGCCACACTTGGCTTGATTAGTCAATATTAGTGAAAGAGCTGCTCACACACCTTAATGCATGTTGTATTTTGGCACGCACATTAGCTATGGCTCAATGTTGGTTTTATTTTGCACTAGCTCCCATGCCCTTGGCCCCAGCATCTCCTCCGGATCCCACCTACTCTTTGGATGTCGGTAAGTGCATGTGTTCACCTTGCTTGATCCACTTTGACTCAAGTGCATGTGTCTCATTTGTCTTTTTTCTTTGTAGGCCAAGTGACTGGTTCATCTTTGGACCCCACTTCCGATGTTGCCGGTCAACAGGACCCTGTTGGTGTGTAGAGCAATACATAATGTATCCTTTCTGCTGTTTAGGTAACACTGGTTCAATTTGGTTAGTCTACTAAGCTACATGTTTGCTTGGTAAACTTGAAGATGCCTCTTGGGAGTGCTGGTTGCCTCCCCAGGGTCAGTCTATTAGTTATTTTAGTGATAGCAATGTATATTTGCGGACATATTTTTAGGAAAACATTCACTGTAGTAGTTTGCTGAATCTTTAGACCCTTTTTTTTTTGGTTTTAGTTGACCCGAATATCGGAAGTGGCTGTCCAGAAAGGGCCCCTCAAGTTCCAGCTGCCAGAGATGAGGGTAAGTGGTTTTGCCTTGCTCTAGTATGTCTTTTGGCTCTAATGTTGTGCCACTTGCTTCTGGCAACTTGTGTGTCCACATCTATTTTCAAGGTCCAATCTCGAGTGAGGACCCCACTCCAGACATCTGGGATATTGCGGGTATGTTTAATTTAAGCAATGTTTATGATGAGATTTGCAGAAATTAGTGCGTCTTAGTCCTGTAACATACATGTTAACAATCTGAGTTTAACCAAGACCTTTGGTCTACTGTGTATTTTTTAATTTTTTAGAGGTATGACCTCGAAAGCCTAACCAGGTTACATTAGAGTTTGGCCCACAGACCTACTAACCTGATTTTCCTGTTTAGCATTTGCCAACTTGCCCGACATCTCTGATGTTGATTCGCGACTCTCTGGCAGCGATACCTCGAGCCTACCTGGGCTGGAGGACACGCAGGTAACATGGCTGATGTAGACGACCTCTAAACCCATTGGCATATTCGTGGGTAGTGGAAGAAGCAACATGTAACATTTCATTTCATTGTTGTTTTGGCAGGAGGCGGAACCAGAACCCCAAGCTGGGACCTCTTCCCAAGTCCCATGTGGCCAAGCTTCAGAGGCTCAGACAAGGGTAAGTTGTCTAGTGAGTGTTTATGTTAACTTTTGGGAGGGGCATAGCTGCATTTGTTCCGTTTGACTAAAATGTGGTTTACTATTTTTTTAGCCTACTACCACAGCAAGAGGAGGTGTGGCACCAACCAGTGCCGATTTCTACACACTAGGGGTCCGGATGCTGGAGGACTACAGTCGCCAACAGCCGCGTGATGGAACTAATGAGCGCATTGCGGCGTTGGAAAATCAGGTGCTGATGTGTCAGCAACAAAATGAGGGCCTGCAGCGCCAGGTGGACCAGTTAAGGCAAAACCTACAACAGAACCAGGACCTTGGTCGCCTTGCCAATGTTATCGAACAATCTGTACAGCGGCAGGAAGAGGCAATACAGCGCCAGGCAGAGGCAATACAGCGGCAGGACCAAACTTTGTTGTTGATACAACAGCTCATACAACAGCAGTCTATATTTTTTACTGCACTGTTGTCCCCCAACACCGCCCCTAGCAATGACTCCCAACCTCCCCGGCCACCCAGCCAAGAATATTAATTTTGTTTGTTTTGGTTTGTGTAAATATATTTGCTTAACCCACCTCTAAATTGTGTTTTTCCTAAGACCTAGCTAATAACACAGTCAGGGATGAGTATCTTGATCTAGATATGTCAATGTATTTGTAAATTGAGGCCACACATTTGAGACCATAGCTTACTATGATTAACACATGAAATGGCTTCCAAGGTATGGCTAAATTGACACACAAATGGGTTTGGAGACAGTTAAACTATGCTTTGCAAGGCACCACACTGTAATGATGTTCATCAAAATATTTTATTTAAAAAAAGGGCCAACAGGGCCAACATTGCCCAACAAAGGGCGTAAACAGGCCAGCCTTCCCCCCACCCTAACGACGCCGCCGGCGCCTCTTCTTGGCCAGCAGCATCAGCTTCAGGAGCCTGATCTCCCGCCACAGTCTGCGATGCTGGTTTTCACAAGCTGTAGAGATGTAGAAACAACAATTTGTTAATAAATTGAATGTGACCTCAACAGACACAGATGTAGCAATGTAATGTCAGTGTGTCCAATTAGGTGACACTCACATTAACATTGTTGACCACTGTGCGCTTATTGGTTAACATGATATGAGTACTATTGACTGGCAGGAATGTGAACAACACATCCCAAGCATACATTTACTCTTAAAGTGTACCAACACCCACCGGTGATCGGCCCTGGAATCTATCAGATTCCCGGCCTGATCACCTCCCTCCCCGCGGGACATCCGAGATCGGGATGTCCCTCGGGGTGAAACCCCCCCAACACCCCAAAATCCCTACCTCAGTAAAAAGGGACGCGCGGGAGGCGGAGGAAGAGCCACTTTGCCACGGCTTGTACGTTTGCTAGAGTAAAAGTGAGTTCAGGGGGTTGTCACACAGCGGTGACGATCAGGGGTGCCCCACCGTAGTGGACCAAGACCCAGGAAAGTCAAATTCCTGGTTGTTGTTCCACTTTAACTGTGGGGAAGCAAAGAAGGTATAAGTCCCAGTGTGTCCATTTTTGTGTTTAGTCACAGCCAAACCTCAGGGCCTAAGTCCTAACGAGTACACGAGGTTGCCCTATAATGTTAGAGGTACTGACCTAATACGGCCCATTTGGTTGTGTCTAAGGCAAAAATAGTCTCTATGTGGCCAAATGAAGAATGTGAGGCAACAATCAAGCATGCAGACAGGCATGTTGGATTATTGTTCAAACACATGGAATCTAGATGTGTGTGAAATTAACACATAGGTACATTTTAAATGTCTGCAGATGTGACTAGAAGACATAGGTTTCACAAGTCTTTAGGCATATGAAGTGGGATGTACTCACCATCGCAGCTGTGGCGGGGGCCCATGCTGCTGGCCGTCCCTGGAGCTGGGGTGGGGAGGAGGTTTTCTGGCTCCGTCTGCGTAGCAACATCTGTCAACAGAAAGCAAAAGACAAAAACACAATTAGTGGGCCAATGACACCTGACTATTTGACATCCATCTGGTTATTGAGTCTGAAAAATCAAAGGCTTGCATGGTTACATACAGGTTGTCCAAAATTAGCATATTTCCTGGTCCATGAGTTAATGTCAATTAGTTAGGGTTGCAACATGTATCCCTAAAGATAATGTGCTAATAACATAGACAGTGCTATGTAAAGGACTCATTAGCAGTTGATTGGCTAATGTTACTAGTGTGCCACATGTTTTAGCGGGAACAACTTAACCCAAGAAAAGAAATGAGAACAACCATCATGGTGTGGCCAGAAACATAGGGGTGGTTTCCAGTTGGCTAGCACTGTAGTGTGGTTTGTGATGTTAATGTACATTAGCAAACCAGCTTAGACAATGGACCAGGAAACGTGTGTGTTAAAAGTGTACCAAGACACAGGATTGTGATTATTCAGTGTAGTAGTCTACTTTGCCAGAGCAACACAATTTTAGTCCGCCACCGCCCCTGCCTTCCGCACCTCACTCCGCCAGTGTGTGCGCACACGCATGCCAGTAGGAAACAGAGCGCAGGCGCACACACATCTCGAGTGCCACACAGGAGGCAGGGACAATGGCTTCTGCCACCCCCAAAGAGGGAAGTAGTTTGTGGTGTTTGGTTGGGGGGGGGCCCTGGGTGAGGGATGTGATTTGGCAGGCAAGGCGCCATAATCCAAACAATATCAGCAAGGTTTGTGGGTCCACTTTAAGGAATGACATAAAGTCCAAAATGTACTAGCTTCAAACATACACTTACCACGACTATGCCCGAGGAGGATTTGACGCCAAAAATCCATGGAGGTGCCGCCTATATGATGCCCTGCAAATTACAGAGGAATGGCAAGGGCTAAGCACAAATGGTCAGATGAAACCTGTCACAGACTAACAATTAAAACATGTAAACTCACCAGGGGATGAAGCGCCACTTGAAGCCCAGGGAGGGCTCTGAGGAGGAGGCGGGGAGCCTCGGCTCCTCACACTCTGCTCAGAAGATCCACCAGGCAAAGGGCCACCCTCCTCCCTCTCACTCCCTGCTTGAGAGTGGCCCCTTGCCTGGTGAGAGTCCTCAGCCTCAGAGTGTGAGGAGCTGAGGCTTGATCCAGCCTGCCCCCCAGCAGCACACTCCTCTGGGGCGTCATCCCCTTCCTCCCCTGGGTCCTCTAAATAGGACCCGCGGGAGGGACCCTCCCCCGATGACTCCCCCGAGTCCGCCTGCCTGGTTCGGGGGAGGAATCCCTTCCCACGTTTCCCCAGGGGAGGACGCTTATCTGTGTGGAGGGGGTGAAAGCAAATAATTAATATAAAAAGCAAAAAAGGACACAGCTTAGCAGATGATTGTGCACAAAGGCCAAAAAGAACATAAGCTTTCACTTACCTGATGCGTAGGCATCATATAGGCGGTACACGCCTTCTGGGTCCCGGCGCTTAAAATCTGACCATTTCTGTTGGATAGCCCGGATGGTCAGGTTGGTCTTGAAGCGCCGGGACACAGTGGCCTTCACCTCCATGGCAAGGCGTTTTTTTGCTCCTCGGGCATAGTCGTATTCTGCCAGGCAGAAGTCCTATGAAAAAAGTAAAAAAAAAAAAAAAAAAAAAATCACAACATGACCTCAGAACAATGTCATAAACAGTTCTACAGAGACAAGATCAAAGTGGATCCACACCCAGGATTTACATTAGTCTGTGTTTGTGTGCACTTTTTTGGGCCACAACTATTGTGGGTGGCCCACTGTCTGCAACCCCCTTTGAAGGGCCCAAATACACAGCTGAGGACACTCCCACGTCACTCCGCAAGCCAAACACAGCGGTCCACGCCGGTGTGGTATGCGCAACCAAGGACCTTGGGAGGTGCATACCAGCTCAGCTGCATCTGCACGGCAAAGTACGCATGTGGCGTTTGACTCTAACAGGGAGTGCGCCTGCACACCAATTGAAAATATGTATGGTGCAGGGGTACACCCTGCTAGAGGTAAGCGCAATAGGCATCCGCAACTCACACATGCACAGATGGGAGGGGCCAGAGATAATTTTTGGGGGCCTCCAGGGGGGGGGGGGGGGGGGGCATCCAAGCAGGACATCCACAATGGGGATGCCCCATGTGGAGTGTACAATTTTGGACTAAAAACAAAAAAAAAACAGCCCCTATCCACCCTGTGTGTTTAGACATTTTTAAACTAAAAATAAAAAACTAAAATACTCACTTTAACTACCTGGCCATTGACCCGGCTATCCACCCGGGTGCGCCTTTGTTTTGGGGGCACAGGAGGGGAATGGGTGGGAGGGGTGGTATTTGGGGAAGGTGAGGTAGGTGGGGGATGTGGGGGAGGGGTGGTGGGGCCGGAATCTGAGGAGGAGCTGGGGAGGCGCATTACTCGCCGTTTGGGAGCCATATTGGAAACGCTAAGGAGGAAAAAGGAACCGGAAATGACGCTAGCGACATGAGACATAAAAAACAAAACAAAACAAAAATACGCACCGCGCCCCAGCAACAAGCTAATATCAGCTATGTGCAAGCTAAGTGGCGGAAAAACATTAAAATGACGCTGAAAAACAAGCTATTGGCATAAGCGCAAGACAGTTTTACCTTAAGGTGGCGTTGAAACGCAAAGGAGGATCCCGGAACCGGATATGACGCAAGCAACTGTGCTTCCAAACTAAAAAAAAAAAACATGCGCGCAGCAGGGACAAGCTAATATCAGCTATGTGCAAGCTAAATGGCGGAAAAACATTAAAATGACGCTGAAAAACAAGCTATTGGCATAAGCGCAAGACAGTTTTACCTTAAGGTGGCGTTGAAACGCAAAGGAGGAGCCCGGAACCGGATATGACGCAAGCAACTGTGCTTCCAAACTAAAAAAAAAAAACATGCGCGCAGCAGGGACAAGCTAATATCAGCTATGTGCAAGCTAAATGGCGGAAAAACATTAAAATGACGCTGAAAAACAAGCTAGGGCCCACGGCGCCACAAATTATTAGCTTGATTTAGCAGGGGGTTCTACATACTGGAATGCATAGGTCCTTCTAAAGCATACACCGTTGTGCTTACATATACAAATCTTATTCCTTCACAAAGTCATCACACAATCAAACTAGACAACTACCTGAAAATGTGGCACACATGAGAATGCATAACGGGTTGTTATGAGCTGGTACGACTGAATGTTAATCCTGCAATATGTGGCCAGGCACGCTCACAACTACAGTGTATTCATTAACAACGACTGGGGTCGCGGGAAGTGAATTCCTTGCAAATGGCAGAAGGGCACATGTATGAACAGCACAGCGCCGCACAACGCCGCGCAGCGAGGCACAGCGACGCTCGCGCCGCCACATAGCGAATTAAAACAGCGACTGCACAAACACTGACCAACACAGATTCATCAAGGACAGGGCTGCCGAATAGCTTGGGCGCTGACAATTTCGAAGAGCGAACGTGACCGCCCAACCTGACAGGCTACAAAATAGCTTTACAAGCCCCGTTTGTGTGGAAAACCAGCGCTTTTGAGGCCAATGAGTTTGGGTGGAGGAGATGCAATTCCCATGTCACTCACAACATTACATTGTGAAAAAAAAAAAAAAAAAAAAAAACATAAATAACCAGCTAGATTCATAAAACATATCAATATAAACATGTGTTGAATTTTGACCAAAAGCAAAAAACCCCCTAACCACTAAGAACAATCATTGCAGCGTCTGCCATTGAAATGTATGGGAGAGCGGCAGGTAGCGCCAGGTAATACGTGTCGCTGTGAAGGAATTTGCAGCGGCGCTGTTCGGTCCAGCCGGCTTCATGATGAATGCCGCGCTAGCCGTCGCTCTCGCCGGCGCTAGCCTCATTTAGCTTGATAAATGCGTCATTGTGACCGCCGCCGGGCGTACTTGAGTCGGTAGGCGCCGTTAGCTGCCGCTACCTGGCGCTCGTCAGACACTACCTGGCGCTATCGCTTGATGAATAAGGGCCAAAGTATATAAATATACAGACATGTAACAGATAGTCTCTGCAGATATTAACCAAGGAGACTGCCTATAATGTGCGTCTAAAGGGCTAACATTATATAATGCATACTTTGAGCATGACAAATAAAGTGCGTGTGAAAAAGAAGAAAATTCAAAGGTGACATTAAAGTAGATACTCATCTAATCAGAAATAAATATGCAAAGGGGTCACATGATCCTTAAAGTATGTTTGTTGTGTATACTATTAGCACTTTAGAGACACCTTTCAGAAAGTTTCCTTGTTTATTATCTGCACAGACTATTTGTTACATGTGTATATTTATATACTATAATTTTTTAATAGTTTTAGCACTGGTTACATTACTTTCACACTGACAGTGGATGCCACATTGGAGATAAATGTGCTTGAATGAAATCCCCTCATTGATTTTTAACCAGACCTTCAGTATCATTTAATAAAAAGGACAAACCCTTAAAAAACTATTCCCCAGCATCTAAAATTAATATATCTTACATTTTAAGTCACTTACTTTTTATTCTTCCCCCCGTTGGGCTTCAACTCTGTTCAGGACTCTAGGATACCAGCACCACCATCTTGCTTTAGAAGCATCACATACTGGGGAGAGGAGAGGTGGGCAAAAGTTCAGGGGGCAGGGTTATAGCTGTGCTTTGCAAAGACAGAGCAAAGGGGTCAGGGAAAGGACAGCAATCATAGAATGCAGAGCAGCACAGTCAGAAGACATTTTCCTGATTGCAAGCAGCCTGAGACTTCATGGGCCACCATCTTGAATGCTTAAATGCTCATAAAATGCAGTAGATGCAGGTAGGATGATTTTTAATGTGGGCAATCTGTATGTACAGGGTTGGGGTAAAATAGGATCTAATTCAGGGTGAATGTCCGGTTTAACCATGTATTTTGTGTATGTTCAAGCCGATGATGTATGTATGAAGTGTATTCATTATTACATTTTTTTTTATTATTATTCGGGAACAATCTGTTTTGGCTACACTTAGGGTGACTATATGCCCACTTCCTATTATGAAGCCCTAGATGGACAAATGAAGGGACTTGGAAGATGCTTTCCTCCACACAATCTGTAATGGGGTGATGGGGGGTATTCTGCACACTGTAATGGGGTGATTGGGAGTTGATTCTGCATGCTGCCTGTTAGCAAACTATTTGCTTCAGAATATTTGTTTTCTTATTTTCCTCATCTAAACCCTAAGTGTGTCTTATGGACAGGTGTGTCTTACAGAGCAAAAAATACAGTGTCATAATTCCACTGAGGTCAGTAGCTACCAATAAAACATTTACTCAACTGATTACCCTCAACACTAAACATAGCACGTGCTGGTGCATACATTTCCCATTCACAAAGATTAGGGCTCTAAAAATAAAACACCAAGTCAAAGTTCTGACAGACATGTATTACATACACTTGTGCTATCCATATTTTTGCTTTTGGATATCTTACCTCTTTGTCTCTAAATTGCTTTAATGCATTTGTGAATATGAAGCCATAAGCAGTTTTATGTGAAATGCAGCCATGCCTCTTTGTAAAACCTCATCAAAACTTTTCATGTTTGACCTAAACCAGCATTAAAATGGCTAAATATCATAAAAGGTGCTGTCACTGCCATCTACTCACCACCATCAGTAATCTTTTGGACACATACAGTTATATGCCTGTAACCTACCCATATTTCCAAGTAACTGTTGCTGCATTAAAGGGACATTCCAGGCAAAGGGTTATTTTAGCCTGCTTTCTGCTCTCCCCATGCTGGTCGTGAGGAGCTGCATCTTTCATTCAAGCTGCTTAATATTTTCTAACAATCCCAAGGCAACTCTTTTCCTTGTTCTGGGTCTCTCAAGCTAGGATCAGTCACCAGCTCTGCATGTATCTCTATGTTGGACTGTGCATTCAAACATGGGAATAAATATATAGTGAATAAATAGTGAATAAAAGATGCAGCCCCCGATAACCAGCATGGGGTAAGAAGGACGGAAATGTAACCCCTTGTCTGAAACATCCCTTTAATCATAAAGGGAACACTATGCCTTTTGCATAGCCTCTATTATATAACCCTACTGCACCATATCATTCAAGAGCCACCTCTTTATAAATCTTTGGGATACAGGCATAAAACCATAAGGCTTATCTATATGCCCAGTATACTGTTCATACATTCCAGAGACCCTTTTATACCGCTCTGCAATCTACCTGTACTACCCAAGCTATTCATTACCCACATATATCAACCTGAAACTCAACCAAGACATTGGTATACCGCTCTGCAATCTACCTGTACTACCCAAGCTATTCATTACCCACATATATCAACCTGAAACTCAACCAAGACATTGGTATACCGCTCTGCAATCTACCTGTACTACCCAAGCTATTCATTACCCACATATATCAACCTGAAACTCAACCAAGACATTGGTATACCGCTCTGCAATCTACCTGTACTACCCAAGCTATTCATTTCCCACATATATCAACCTGAAACTCAACCAAGACATTGGTATACCTGCAAGCTAACAGTACCTTCCTTTGAACAAATCTACAATTCATTCCTACCATCTGTCCCCATGTATCTCTAAAGGACTTCCATACCATGTTACATGCCACCCATGTTGCCCATGCCCAAACCTTTCAAACAATCTCTCTATACTCTACTCCAACCCCCTAAATAAGCTCTGAATACATATACCTCAGGGGTTCCCAACCAGTGGTACGAGTAGAGATCCTGTCAGACTGCAGGCTGATCTGTATTCCAAACTGATCTGCTGCCACCTATACCTTACCCAAACCTGTTTTTCTCCAGTACTGTTACAAAGAATGATGAAACTTTATGTGCATGTATTCACTTTAAAGGGATATGCCAAGCAAAGGGTTAAAATAGCCTGCTTCCTGCTATCTCCATGCTGGCTGTCGGGGGCTGCATCTTTCATCTTTTGTTTTATATTTCTCGATAACTCCCAAAGAACTCTCTCCCTTCTGTGGGACTACCTCAGCAGCAGATTGAGACTCATCCATGCATGTTTTAATGTAAGGGTCCCTACAGAAGTCAATTCACGTTGGGGACCTTCAACCAATCAGCAGACGAGAAACAAGCTCTTTATGGTTCAGGGAATGGAGGTGCTAGTGAATGAAAGGTGCAGCCCCTGACAGCCAGCATGGTTCAAGCATAAAGCAGGCTAACTTAACCCTTTGCATAGCATGTCACTTTAATTGGCTATTTTGTGTTTTTTTACCATGGTTTTAGATGACTGACAACCCACACGCACTACCCAGCTGGCACTTGATATAATTTGAAAATGGAAAGTGCCTAATGAAAAAAAGACTTTCTAGAACCCAGTGTGGGATGGAAATGATTCCGCCCCCTCCTCCGCATTCTATGGTGCTGAAGTCCCATACAGGTATGTACCATGCTGTGTCTCTCTACCTTAGCAGCAGAAAATGCCCCCTCCCCATGAGCCCAATATGGGGTATTGAGGGGCCTGTCTTACAGACTGCACCACTGATATTGGCCCTGAAAAAAAACAGAACGGCTGGGATAGAGGCACCCCCAATGGATATGGCTCCTAAGGCGATCGCCCTGCTCGCCCTCCCCTAGAAACAGCCCTACTTTGATATAGTTGAAAGGGAGGCCAGATTGTAATAAAAATGCAGTATATAGTAAATAAATAATAACTTCCCTGCACCAGGACCCAGTCATAATACACTATGCTTCTGCATGTGGTGAAAACATATTTGTTAGTAATTCTATATTTAGTGAAAATACTGAATCCATTGTTTTTGGCTGGACATGAATAAAGACTATTATCACTTTTTTGCCCTCTTTCTATTATTTGAATATTTCAGGCTCATTGTCGGTCTTACTGAAAGTGATTGAATGTCTAAATGAATATTTCCTATTAAGTTACTGCTCAAGTTGTCTTCATTATATCATTGAAAACAAACAGAGTCTAGGGATTTGGGGCTCTAGTGCAAAGGATTAGTTTAATTATTTTAATTATTTGAAGCCACTTCTGCTGAAATTTAAAACAACATATGATACTAATATAATACTAGTAGACAGCATTTACTTTGTAGCCCAAACCATTTTAGGTCCAAGTATTTCAGCCAGCCATAATCCTTGAGACTAACTGCAGCTTTCTTCAAGGAGGCTGATATTATTTGAAGCCGCTATGAAAAAGTATCTCAATCACACTCTAAATCATTGGTTGAATTAATATCTCAGACCTAAGGTATGAGGGGCATTCTTAATTACCCACCAGCCTGATATACTGCCCCAACAGAGTTTGCCCTCCATGCCCACATAACCCAATGCACTAGCAACATGTCTGGCAGCCACACTGCAGGTTGGGTATACACATTGATTGTGGGCTCTTAGGGGGTCTTTATGCAGACAGGTAATGTCGGGTGAGAGGGTCATCAGACCTGTAGGGAATAAGTAACTTTAAAGTGAAGCAAACTTTATCACTAAAACGGAGGCTCTGAAAAAAGAACATGTATATAAATCTCCTATTTTCCATAGGTCTGATTTTATTAGGCCCCACCCCTCACTGATTTCTCAATTTTCCTAAAAGGTCAAAATAACCTATTCATTCCAGTGGGGACCTGTCTGCATGCCGAATGCACAAAAGGTTCTAACCGTCTTACTGAGCCTTCCTGGTTCTCTTTATTTGGGGGATTCTCTGCCATACTGCCTGTTATGAGGTGATTTGGGGGGGGAAGCTCACTAAAACAGAGGCTCTGAAGAAAGAACATGTATATAAATCTCCTATTTTCCATAGGTCTGATTTTATTAGGCCCCACCCCTAACTGATTTCTCAATTTTCCTAAAAGGTCAAAATAACCTATTCATTCCAGTGGGGACCTGTCTGCATGCCGAATGCACAAATGGTTCTAACCGTCTTACTGAGCCTTCCTGGTTCTCTTTATTTGGGAGATGCTCTGTCATACTGCCTGTTATGAAGTGATTTTGGGAGATGCTCTGCCATACTGCCTGTTATGGGGTGAATTGGGCAGATGCTCTGCCATACTACCTGTTATGGGGTGATTTTGGGGGATGCTCTGCCATACTGCCTGTTATGGGGTGATTTTGGGTGATGCTCTGCCATACTGCCTGTTATATGGTGATTCGGGCAGATGCTCTGCCATACTGCCTGTTATGAGGTGATTTGGGCAGATGCTCTTTCATACTGCCTGTTATGGGGTGATTCGGGCAGATGCTCTGTCATACTGCCTGTTATGAGGTGATTTGGGCAGATGCTCTGTCATACTGCCTGTTATGAGGTGATTTTGGGGGATGCTCTGCCATACTGCCTGTTATGGGGTGATTCGGGCAGATGCTCTGCCATACTGGCTGTTGTGAGGTGATTTTGGGAGATGCTCTGCCATACTGCCTGTTATGAGGTGATTTGGGCAGAGGCTCTGCCATACTGCCTGTTATGGGGTGAATTGGGCAGATGCTCTGTCATACTGCCTGTTATGAGGTGATTTTGGGGGATGCTCTGCCATACTGCCTGTTATGAAGTGATTTTGGGAGATGCTCTGCCATACTGCCTGTTATGAGGTGATTTGGGCAGATGCTCTGTCATACTGCCTGTTATGAGGTGATTTTGGGGGATGCTCTGCCATACTGCCTGTTATGGGGTGATTCGGGCAGATGCTCTGCCATACTGGCTGTTGTGAGGTGATTTTGGGAGATGCTCTGCCATACTGCCTGTTATGAGGTGATTTGGGCAGAGGCTCTGCCATACTGCCTGTTATGGGGTGAATTGGGCAGATGCTCTGTCATACTGCCTGTTATGAGGTGATTTTGGGGGATGCTCTGCCATACTGCCTGTTATGGGGTGATTCGGGCAGATGCTCTGCCATACTGGCTGTTGTGAGGTGATTTTGGGTGATGCTCTGCCATACTGCCTGTTATATGGTGATTCGGGCAGATGCTCTGTCATACTGCCTGTTATGAGGTGATTTGGGCAGATGCTCTGTCATACTGCCTGTTATGGGGTGATTTTGGGGGATGCTCTGCCATACTGCCTGTTATATGGTGATTCGGGCAGATGCTCTGCCATACTGCCTGTTATGGGGTGATTTTGGGGGATGCTCTGCCATACTGCCTGTTATATGGTGATTCGGGCAGATGCTCTGCCATACTACCTGTTATGGGGTGATTTTGGGGGATGCTCTGCCATACTGCCTGTTATATGGTGATTCGGGCAGATGCTCTGCCATACTGCCTGTTATGGGGTGATTTATATGGGGCTCTAATATGGGACTGGACACACTGCAGAAGGGCCGATGTGACCAAAACAGTCCCGGCCAATTTTAAACTCCAATCTGCCCCTGCTTTCTGCCTTTGGTGATTACAGATTCTCCACTTATTGTTGTGCAATTAAAAAGGGTTTTAAAAACAATTCAAAGGGAACTAGAGTATAAAATGCACATAATCAGACTCGGACTGGCCCACCAGGGTAATAGGAAGTCCCCCTCAGAGGCCCCTTTGACATTAAGGGGTCGACATTCAGAGCCAGGTGAAAATGTACACACGGTAGACAATGAAAGTCAATGACAGTTTTCTCTCCTAAAAAGAGTGAGAACTCTCACCAAAACAGCCCTAAATATAAACCAGTAATGTTCTAATGTAACTGTAGGGTGGACCCCTCAAGTCAGTTCTCCTGATGGGCTCCCAAAGTAATTTTTCCTGGTGCGCCCAGGACATCCCAGTCTGACACTTCATATGTTATACACAAGAAGTAGCTGTCATCAGTAATTACATTCTATTTTATTTTTTTTATATATTATGATATCTAGCAGCGCTTTGAACTGTGAGCGGTATTGTGGATATGTGGGCTGAAATTGTAGACTGAAGTAGCTAAGATTACTTTGCTAATTATGGATTATGCAAAGTTATTTGAAACTTGAATATGACCTGGGTCAGCAGTGACCTAAGCGTTTCAATGATTCCTGTTTGTTGAGTGACTAATCTATGGATCTCAGTTGGAGTACACACCAGTCAGAAGCAGCTTTAGTTTTCAATGATCACAAATCCAAACTCATCACATTCTGTTCATAGAAATGACAGGGGGTCTATTCGTTTGTCAATTCAGTAAACAAATCTGAAGGGACAGATATGCTTGATTCTCTGAAATCATTCATTCATGGCTCTGTGTGACATACTTTTTAGATGATGCTACTCACTGCAGGCTAGATCAGTGTCAGTAGAGGTAGATACAATTTCTAGAGTACCTAACTGAACTAAAGGGGAATCCAGGATAGCCTAAAAAGAACCTTCAAGAAGACAGAACGAGTATGGAGGTGCCATTGGTGGCATCCTTTAACAAAAATACTAGGAGCCTGGCTGTCAAGTTGACTTTTACCAGCAATGCTCAGCAAGACAGGATGGACAACCAAACGCACAGCCATCAACTAACATGATTAGATGGTCCTGG
Source organism: Gastrophryne carolinensis (assembly GCA_027917425.1). Classification (NCBI taxonomy): domain Eukaryota; kingdom Metazoa; phylum Chordata; class Amphibia; order Anura; family Microhylidae; genus Gastrophryne; species Gastrophryne carolinensis. The sequence goes on along the minus strand of CM051238.1, from coordinate 178,714,610 downwards.
TCAATCAAATATCATTTTCTAGTGCAGGTTTAAAATTGATTGGTGGCTATAGGTAATGTGTAGACGGGGTATCTAGTCCAGAATGTCATCCAGAAAGTGCAAGTGCATAAGTCAAAATGACATTCAAGTATGAATGTTTAAACTCATGATGATTTTTTATTGCGTCCTTTTTTGCACACTGCTTTTGAGGATAATCTTTGTATATCACTTGTACATCTATATATCTATTTGTTCTGATTATGGGAAATCCTGGCACCTGACTTTGATTGAATAGCCTCTATAGTGGGGAACGCTTTTTCCTTCCCCCTCCCTCCCCCTACAGCCCTTTGTGTCTCTATGTTTTTTAATTTTGTCCTTGTGTTGTTTATTGTTACTTGGATCAGGTTATAGAATACATTTCTATACATTTTTTATGGTGTGCGGCTAGTTGTGTCTTGGGGGGGGGGGTCTTGGGGCATCTCTAGAGCCCCATACAAACAGTGGTCATTGTACAGTATACACACACCCCCTGACCTGCACCCTCTTTTTGCCAACCTTCTTTGGCTGTGCCTGACCCCATCTTTCTTTTTCCCCACTCCCTATACTGAACTTTGACCTTTCTCCTGCTCATGCCCTTCATGACATTTAATGGAAGGACTGCGCCCAGTCTAGTCCCTGGTTCATCCGCCTTCACCCTGTAAGTCAGCATTGCTTGTGCTAATACCTGAGGGCAACCGTATCCGGTGAGGCGTTTCCTGCATCCTGGCAAATGGAGGCTTGTCTATAGACAGAAGCAGCAGTGGAGATTGGGGGTTTCTGACTCACCTGAAGGCACGTGTCCCACAGGGCCTGACAGTCATTATGCACTGATGCCAATCTAGATGCAGCCTCCAGTCTGCCCTGGGCCTCCTCCTATCCTCAACCCTGATCATCTCCTCCAACTCTCATATTCAGGGTGTCACACCTACCACTTCACTGCTCTGGAATGACCTCCCTCATAAAATACTCCACTTCCCAACAATCAAAGCCTTCAAAAGTTCCCCTTAAACTCACCTCTTGAGATGAGCCTATCCTCAGACAAGTAACTTCACAACTTCACAATCTCGACAACTTTCAAAGCACCTGGCACCGTTCTCTAGTACACACTACATGTGACCCAACCTCTCGTCTCCCTCATTACCCTTTAGATTGTAAGCTTGCAAGGACAGAGCCCTCCCTCCTATTGTGCTCCCATATCAGTGTGTATTTTCTACACCCATGTGACTTAATACCCAGTGTATTGTAAGTTTATGATTTGAAATGAAACCAAGAAACCTACTTGGTCGTTTGCGGCAACTCATTTTGATCCAGTTTTCTTTGAACTGTTTCCTATTTTAAGCTGTTATTCTGTATTTAGTTTCTTCCTGGAGCTTGGTCCTCCTCTGAGTACACCACAGAGAGTTAGCATGGTTAATAATTGATAGCAATGCTTTTCTAGCTCTGTGAGTGAGTGAATGAATTCTAACATAAATTGCATGAGACAGATCTGTTACACATGGCAAGGTTATGAAAGATTTTGAAGAACAGGAATTTCCTTTTTAGCAGCAGAATCTGATCAGGACAAATTCCTGTTAACGCTAAATGAGCAGTAAGTGCTTTGGCACGCTTTACCCGTTTACTGAGAATTATGCTGAATTTAGACTCTGGATGCTTCGGGTTTTAAATTTCAAAACAGCTGGTCTGAACATCAATATGTATGTCTATTAATATTTTATTTTGTTTAACACAATGTAACTACTGCTTTCAATAAAAATAAACCATTTAAAACATAAAAGTACAAATCAATGTGGAGAGTAAAATTAGGGCCATATTTAAGAAGTGTACTGTTTAGTGTAATTTCACCGGCATATTGCCCATTTTTGGGCACCAGCATTTATTTTAGCGCTGCTATTAGTACAGACTGATGCTGCAAAGTCACAATTCCCGATGTAAATTAATCAGCTTGGGTTGGGGCACTGGGTATTGGCGATCCTGTGTCTGTTGGACCCGAATGCAGATTATAACGGCACCAGAGAGCACCACTTTATACTGCCCTTTTTAGGCGGTGCAGACCATACTTATTAATTTTTGGCATACTGAAAAGATTGGTGCTGTATTTTACTGCCACCAGTTGCCATTTTATCATTACACTTACAGGATATCACTGCTGGGGACAAAGGGAACAAACTTTATGGTGCATTCAGGCTGCCTTTTATTTGTTGAGCTCCAAAATACACATTGGTAAGAAAAAAAAGCCATGAAAAAGCATTTTACGAGTAAATAATAAAATGACATTTGGTGACATCTAAGTCATAAATTTACATTATTAACAAGTCACCAATGCAAGCTCTGTACAAATATTTTTGTAAATGTTAATTATAAGCAAGAATCTTCAATGCAGGTCTGCCCATTGTGGCCTATGGGATCTAAACCTACAGCGTCACTATAAACTGGCGCAGCTTTGAGAATAAAATTGGTCACTGCAAGCTATATGGCGGCAGTGATAAATTAGACACAGGCTAATTAGGCTGGTTCAGAATTTTGGCATTTTCATTTTGACATTTAATTTTTCAGGGGCTCAAGATAGCCCCTGTCAGGGACAAATTCTATTAGAGTGATTGTTTTACACTTATATATCCTTCCACCACACCAACCCACATTCATATGTAACAATCCCCACATGCTAGACATACACATGCTGATTGCCTTACCACTCCAAATATATGAGTCTTGTATTTATAGCTCTCCCAGGTCCCAAACCTTAAATATGTTCCAAATACTCAACCTATCTTAATGTCCACCATAAGCATACAATTATTGAAGAAAACAGAGATTTTGCGAGGGGGGGAGGGGTGTTATACAATCAATGTCATTGCATTCCTCCAAGCCTATTTCATTCTCTCAGCATCGTCCTAGCCCTTCTTTAACTACCTTTATATGCAGTTCTATTTACCCCTTCCACTTGCTCCACAGCAGATACGGGGCCACATTAGATGGCTCTGAGCCAAAGGTTAAGCATGTGTGGTCTAAGGGCTTGTTTGACTGTGATTGTCCGTCAACTGTAAATAAATTGCTGCTCACGTTAGTCCATTAGGTTCTTTCACACATGCTTTTGTGCTTGTGCTGTCAACACCAGACATTCTGCATGCAATTTTGGAGTAGAGCAATTGCATTTCAAGTCCATTAAAGCCCTATTGTGATTACTCTTCATTCCCAATGCAATCACCATCCCACAAAAAGTTGAATCCCCTTGGTATGAACAGAAACTGTGAGGTTCCCTTAGAGCACTTTTGTGTGCCATGGGGGTCATGCTAATTCATTGGTGAAGCCAGTGTGACTTGCAGTGTGCACTGTGGTGTGGATTGCAACTTGCATCTTTGTGAGTTTAGTGTTTATAGACAAAAAAGTGCAAAGACCTGTACCTGTGATAGCCCATTTTTACAGGTGAGATACATCATTTGTACTATGATATAAGGATTTTTTTTTTTTACTTTGGAAACAACAGATCTCTATGAGCTGTGTAGAAAAAGTTTGTGAATTCTTTAGCATAGCCCATAGGGTGCTGTTATTTCTAAGCGTTAAAATAAATATCCTTACCTGATAGGAAAAACGATGTACCTCATCTGTAAACATGCCCCATCACAGGTACAGATTCAGGATGCCACACTGTTTGAGCCTGCCGCAGTGACATGTGATTGCTGACCTTTCTGCTGTCCCCCGCCTTGATCGTGATCTCTCACTTCACAGGGAAACCAGGGATGCAGCTGTCCCATTCCCTATGCAATAGTATACAGGGTATAAAGCATTGATTGGACGAGAGCCCCTATATGTGCCGTATGAACAGTGAAAAAGTGGCGCGGGTGATATGGGGGGGTTTCATACAGCGGGGCATTCCAAATTGGGATGACCCAGGAAGGAGGACTAATTGGATAGTTCCCGGTGTTTGGTCCATTTTAAACGACCAGATCTTGAGGGCTATGTGCTTATATAATATAAGGCTTATATAAGGCTTAAACTCACAAAGAGATGGTTGCACCTATAAAGCCATACGTTTCTGGTAAGGAACTAAAGTTCTGTAGGATAAATCCCCATTTGAAAAGGTGAAATATAGCAGGTCAATTAAACCTGTATTCTCTACTACGCATGGCACGCACTTTAAAGAAGGTTTGTAACATCATTGGGGGAAACCCCCCCCATTGGTTCAATGTGATGAGAAACTACATAAGGTCCTCCAGGGAGGAATAGTTGCCCTAGCTAAAAAATGCTATGCTGTCACCCAGCTTATTATAAACCACCACAAGGACAACAGGCATGCGGCTTGCTTTAAAAGGTAGTTATAAATGTGGGAAAAGGAGGTGTAGTACTTGTAAATACATAACTTATAGTAAAAAATACCAGTTGTGTGTCACAGGGAAAACATACAGAATTAATGAAATTCTAAATTGTGAGTCATACACAGTTGTGTGTCACAGGGAAAACATACAGAAATAATGAAATTCTAAATTGTGAGTCATACAATATGGAGGTTGATTCACTACTAACGCCAGGTATTGCCAGATGAATGTCTGTATAGCGGTGCTTAGAGTGACCGCTAGTAGACGCTGTAAGTGGGTATCGGGCAGCAGTATAGCGCTGCAGCGAACAATAGGTAGCGTCAGCTCAGTGCGTCCGGCACTCGACGCTCCACACCATATTGAACAAAACACTAGACACACACAGCGCTGGCGCTCGAAAGCTGGGCACTGTAGCATAGAGCGCAAGACGCTGTGTGATTAAAGTCTCTTTTTAAACACATATACACCTGTAACAATGCAAAAACACATGGAATGACATTGTTTTAACACTGGGACAATAACACTTTAGTGCCAGACCTGTAAATACAATTCTGCATAAAAATATAAAAAAATCAAACACATTTACAAAAGTGTTTGTTTGCAGCCAGGAGAGGTAACACAATGATTTGAAAAAAAAAATTAAATTGCCAAACACGCCATTTATACAGAACTAATGAAAGCCCATTAAAATGTATGAGAGAACTATACAGAGCGACAGGTACTCCATAGCGCTCTGGAACCTAGAGCGTCGGCGCTATACACTGAGCTCCCTGTATTAATACATGTGACGCTACATGGCGCTGTTAGAGGCTTTCTTAAATGTGCTTAAAAGTGTACCAGCGCCCGTCGTTCACCAGACGCTCCCTGCCGCTATGAGGCACTACCTGGTGCTATCCCTTCTCAAATAACCCCCATAGTCTACTTGTTGACTTGTAGAGAGTGTTCTGTCCAATATGTAGGCTGTAGCATTAGAAAGGCTAAGAAGCGGATAGCAGAGCATATGTTCTCTTTAACCCTTTCTCTCCTGTTTGGTTTGCATATTAATGCTTAATATTTTAACTAAACAACATCTTATTGTTTTTGCTAAACTTTGGGGCCCAATATCCACATTTTTATTGTTTGGACCTTCATTTTTTTTTTATTTTTGACAACTTTTTGTCATTTTCTTTCTTACAAAAGAAAAAAAGGGGTCAGTCCCTAAAATGAATTTGTAGCTGACACTTTCATTGTTCAAAAACATGCCGGACCCTCCTGGCATGTGTTTTTGAAATGAAATAAGCCTGTTACTCATTGGAATCGGCAGTTTCCTACACCTATTTGCTGGAGGAAATTCACTCTTGAAATTGCCACATTTGCCCACCCCTTTCTGCCCTCTAAACATACCATAAATCAGGCGCCAGAAACAGTTTGGTGTGCAAAAATGGTGCAAACTGGCACATTGGCAAACGATAATGCGCAAATTGGTGCACTGACAGATGCTAGTGCGCAAATCGGTGCAAAAAAATGAGCATCTCATTTTGACAATCATGAATCAGGCAGAAGCTGAGCGTGACTAGGTGCTCAAATAAACGTGCGCACATTCCTTTGCGCACAACCATGAATCGACTCGATGGTGTTCCTTATTAACTCTTTGTATCAGGTTTACACAAAGTGTCAGCTAGGTGATTAATAACTTTTTGAAATTATTGTGATTGGTATAAATGTAATTATGTCTCAATAAGTTATACTATGTAGCCTTAGGGTGTCTCTTCCTGGAGGCTCCCGCCTTGCTCCGGTGGGGACTGTGGTCCGGTGTTCAAGCTTAGCCCTCCCCTGCGATGCCCACCCCTCTTGCGCTCCACCGGCCTGATGTTAGGCCCAACGGGTGGAATGAATACACATCTATTCATGGAGTGATTGCATCGTTGGTGGCTGGGCAGGTCAGCTCCCTGGTGGGCGGCTGCATAGCCAGGTGCATGCATTAGGCGGCTGGAGCTGGAGCGGGACACTGGACCCATGGGTATTTTTTTTAGAAACAACAGAGCAAATGGTAAGCTTAAAAAAAAATTTAAAAGCTTAATTTTTAAGCCAGGTTTGCCATGAACTGTCATATAGATGAACATGACTGTAAATGTTAACACCTATTTGTAGCCATTTTTTTAATGGCACAACAGTGACAGATAACTGATTCTAGAAAGTGTAACATTAGTGACAAGGTGTGATGAAGTAAAGACATAGTGGGAAGTTTTAGCTTGCTATTAAAGATATTATAAACTCATGAATCAAGGTACATGCAGAAGGTGCCGAGTTGAAGCTTACGCTGAGTACATTTTGCACAGTGGAAAAAACTATTAAACCAATAGCTAAAAACTAAAACAACAAAAGGAAATGTAGACTGGGTAAATAAAAGGTATTTATTAATGGCAATGCATCTTAACTCTTGGCAATAAATCATTGCAATTATGAGAGGTAGTTAAATAAAATCATCACAGGGTATCAATTTTTCTAAGTTGGCCCATCTGGCAAACAGTCATGATTACTCTGCCAAGTTGTTTTAGCTGGTCATAAATTCATGTTTACTCCTACTTAGGTATATCACCAAATATGTGGGAACTCCAGACATAGAACACTGTGATTTCAATAAGGTAAACATTGGCTTGATCTAAATCTTTATTTCACATTATTTGTCTTTAAAATGTTACATGTATTGTATTTTTGCCTTGAGGGCTTAGGCGCAGAAGAAATCTTAGCCCAACTGCTGCTGAGGATTAGCTGCGCCCAATTTCATATCTCTGTGAGGCTTTATGGCAGCAACATCTCATACAGCCAGCTACGGTATAGACTCTTCCAATGCGTATACTAATTTGCTGACTATACAAACTAAGGCAAAAGGCAGTGGCAAAACATGTAAAAACAAGAACAAAAAAGTTGAATAGTAACACACAGCATGAGGAACTTCTCAGGAAGCTTTATTAATATGGTCAATTGTCACAATGAGAACTGGCAATTGAAAGTTGGTGAAAAGTCTAGTGCTGCTACTTTTTGTTGGTTCAAGTAGCACAAAAACGTGGCCCAAAAGGAGAGACTTGTGATACTGTAGTTTAAGGGGTCCATAATTGTCAACTTGAGGCTTGCCTAACACCCCTAGCATGCATATCGGGGAGGGGCATCTGTAGAGAATTCTAAGAATTCTTTGGACCCTGATGGTAGAGATGACTTTGTGCAGCAGGATACTGTCAGGGATCGCTGGACACCCTTTCATGAGCCAACAATCCCCAATCTCCACCTCCCCTTGTGCCTATAGTCAAGCCCCCGCTCGCTGGAGACACGAGTTATGCCTCTCCAGACTTGGTTGCCCCCAGGACTTACTAGCGCAAAGATTGCTGGCTTATGGGGAAGACAGGTGAACTGCGTGGTATCCCAAATCAGGAGTTCCAGTGAACAGAGTCCAAAAACTTCAAATCCAAGGGGTTAAGCAGAGAATAGTCGGGACAGGAAAAGGTCAAAGCCGGGTGGTCACAGAGGCGCGGTATCCAAGGGGTAGGCAGAAGCAAGGTCAGACAGGCAGAAAGTCGGTGCAGGCAGCGAACAGGAGTGGTCAAAGCCGGGTCAAAAACACAAGACGCAATTCCAGCAGCACACCCAAGCTAGAAATGGCTATAACGGGCGCTGGTGGTCAGGGCAAGGACATATTTAAAGGGGAACTGGCCAATGGGAAGGGCGAATGTAGTGATTGATGTATTAATGATTGGTGCAACTAGATCTTGCTCCTGACAGGAGCCACCCCAGGGACTCCCCCCTGGACCCGGGTAGGCCCATTCAAATCTGCCCCTGGCGAATGCGCTGGGAGCAGCTCCGCCGGAGGACACAACTAGAATGTGCTTGCACGCACGTGTGACAGACTGCCGGGCGCGCTCCCCGAGAAGACCGGAGGCGGCCGAGACCGCGCGGAGGTGCCGCGGGAGTGGCCCCCAGATAAGTTTCTAACATTCCCCTCCCTTGAGGAGGGGCCTCTGAACCCTCCAACCCGGGTTTCTGAGGGTTCTCCCTGTGAAACTTCCTAACCTACCTCCCCGCGTGGACTTCTCTGGCCGGGACCCAAGACCTCTCTTCCAGGCCGTAACCCTTCCAATCTACCAAGTACTAGAGAGAATTTCGGAAGAAAGGTGAATCTAAAATCCAAGCTACTTCAAATACTTGCTGCCCATCTACTAAAATGGCCGCCAGGGAAGCATCTGGCTCAATACCCTTAGCAGACTTTAACAGGGACACATGGAAAGAATTACAAATTTTCATAGAAGGCGGAAGATCCAGGCGATGAGTAACCCGATTAATTTTCTGTAGTATAGGAAAAGGGCCAATAAACCTAGGACCCAGTTTGGCAGAAGGTTGACGTAACGCCAAATTTTTGGTGGAAAGCCAAACTAGCTCCCCAACCACATAATCAGAGTTACTGGATGGACTACGGTCGGCAAAAATTTTCTGCTGCCCGACAGCCTTGGTCAGATTTTGCTGGATCTTTGCCCAAAGATCCGGCCACTGGGACAACCACTCAGCGAAGGTACACTAGAGGATACGTTCGACAGCGCAGAAAATTGCTCTACCAAAAACACAGCGGAATGGGGAAACCCCTGTGGAAGTATGGGCGGCATTATTTAGCGCGAACTCTGCGAATGGAAGGTACAGTCTGGATGTCGGAAACAAAACATCGAAGGTATTGCTCTAATGATTGGTTGGTCCTCTGCCCATTTGGCTGGGGATGAAATGCTGAGGACAAAGAGACAGTGAACCCCAACCTGGCACAAAAAGCCCTCCAAAATTGAGAGACAAACTGAACCCCCCTGTCGGACACCACATCCTCCCGGATTCCATGGAACTTGAATCTATGGCTTAAAAGATGTTGTGCTAGGTTTTGAGCGGTTGGTAACTTTTTTAACGGGACAAAATGAGCCATCTTGCTGAACCGATCGACCACCACCCAGATGACGGTAAACCCCTGGGATGGTGGAAGATCGGTGATGAAATCCATGGCAAGATGAGTCCAGGGAACGGGAAGGAATGGACAAGGGCAACAGTGAACCTTCAGGAGAATGTCTCAGGGTTTTACTCCGGGCACAGACTTTACAGGCCCGCATATAATCTCGAGCATCTTTTCTAAAAGACGGCCACCAAACATGACGAGACAACATGGAAATGGTCTTCCTTGCTCCTGGATGGCCTACAGTTTTAGAAGCATGAAATTGCTGTAGGATAGCTGCACGGTGAGACATGGGCACAAACTGGGCATGAACTGGCTTACCAGGCGGAGACTCAGACTGAAACTGATTCAGGTCTGAGAGATCCGGCTGTTTAACAGCTACCACCATGTGTTGCGGCAGAATGGGCAAATTTCTCCCCTCGGGTAAGCTAGTCGTGGAAAAACTTCGTGACAAAGCATCGGCTTTCACATTCTTTGGCCCTGGTTTGTAAGTAATAGTAAAGTTAAACCGGGAAAAGAACAGAGACCATCGAGCTTGTCTAGGGGTTAACCTTTTTGCAGACTGAATATACTCCAAATTCTTATGGTCCGTGAAGACCGTAACAGGGAACTGAGTCCCTTCTAACCAGTTTCTCCACTCCTGAAAGGCTAGTTTAACCGCCAAGAGCTCCCGATTCCCAATGTCGTAATTACGTTCAGCGGAAGTAAACTTTTTTGAGAAAAAAAGCACAGGCGTGAAGTTGTTCCGGGGAACCGCTGTATTGTGAGAGAACTGCCCCGACGCCAAGCTCGGAGGCATCGACTTCAACTACAAAAGCTTGTTGACATTCTGGGTGAACTAATACTGGAGCTAAAGCCTTCCTTCAACTTTCTGAAGGCCTGGACGGACCGTTCTGGCCAGATAGATAGAAAACCCCCCTTCTTGGTGATGTCAGTGAGAGGTGCTACTAAAGTGGAGAAATTCGTAATAAATCTCCTATAAAAGTTAGCGAACCCCAGGAATCATTGTAGCCCCTTTAAATCCCTGGGTTGCTCCCACTTAAGTACTGCAGCAACCTTGGACTGATCCATAGACAGCCCCAGGTTAGAAATAATATAGCCTAAAAAAGGGACCTCTGAGACTTCAAACATGCATTTCTTGAGCTTAGCATATAAGCAAATTTCTCTGAGTTTTTGCAAGACAAAGCGAACATGTTCACGATGCTCTGCTAATGAAGAAGAAAAAATCAGAATATCTTCCAGATACACTACTAAAAAGCGACCCAAATACTCTCTGAAGATCCCATTTACAAAGTTCTGGAAGACTGCCGGGGCGTTACACAGACCAAAGGGCATCACGAGGTACTCGTAATGCCCATCTTGGGTGTTGAAGGCGGTCTTCCATTCATCAACCTGCCGGATTCTTATCAAGTTATATGCCCCTCGAAGATCCAACTTAGTAAAGACTTGGGCCCCAATGATCTGTGTAAACAACCCATCAATCAGAGGAAGGGGGTATTTGTTCTTAATGGTTATATTATTCAGGCCCCGGTAGTCTATACAGGGACGGAGCCCCCCGTCTTTTTTTCAACGAAGAAAAAACCCGCCCCAGCCGGAGAAGTAGATGCCCGTATGAACCCCTTTTTTAAATTTTCAGCAATGTAATCCTTCATTGCACTGTTCTCTGCCCGGGTCAAATTATAGATTTTCCCTGGGTGGCATGGTTCCTGGAAGAAGGTCTATGGGGCAGTCAAAGGACCTATAAGGTGGGAGAACATCCGCCGCTTTCTCAGAAAATACGTCGAGAAAGTCGTGGTAGGTGCCTGGAATCCCCTCAGGAGACAGCTGTGTGACACGCACCGGAACTTTCAAACAGGAGTGGAAACACTGCGGGCCCCATTTAGTAATCTGCCTCGCTACCCAATCAATTTGAGGGTTATGTCTTTGTAACCAGGGCAACCCGAGTACTAAAGGAGTTAAGGGCATTTTTAAAACTAGAAAACTAATCAACTCAGAATGTCCCGCTCCCACTCTGAGTAACACAGGTGGGGTCTTAAAATGAATAAGACCCCTGGCAATAGGTGTGGCATCAATGGCTGACACCCGAATAATTTTAGACAGAGGTTGGAGCGAAATCTTCAGACTTAAAATCAAGAAAATTCCCAGCCACCCCACAATCCAGAAGAGCCTCCAAATTTCTATATTCAAGGTCCACCTTAACCTGGACTGGGACCATAAACTGAGAATAGACTTGAGGAAATACCTTGCAGGGTTCCCTCGACCCCACCTAGGCTATGAAGTTTTCAGGCTGCTTCTTGGGGCAGACTCTGACCAGGTAACTGGTCCCCCCACAGTAGAGACACAGCCCTTCCGACAACCGCCGACGCCTCTCAGCTTCAGAAAACTTGGTAGCTCCCAACTGCATAGCTTCCTCAATAGGTAATGAATCTGGGGCTCCAACTTTCCAGCTGGTGTCGGGATGCGCCCCTCTTTCAAGGCGCCTCTCCCGTAACCGTCGGTCGATTCGGATAGCGAGTTGCATGGTTTCACCCAAAGACTGGGATACAGGATGATTCACGAAAATGTCCTTAATGGCGTCAGACAAGCCCAGTCGGAATTGACCACACAAGGCAGGGTCGTTCCATCGAGAGTCCACAGCCCACCGACGGAACTCGGATCATCGTACAGGATCTCCATTGCGGAGAAGAATACTTCAACAGACTGTCGTGCTGGATCCTGAGGTGACAGGCTGAATGCCCAGGACTGAGGGTCCCCTTGCAGGAGGGAGATGACCAGGCCCACACGCTGTTCTTGAGACCCTGAGGAGTATGGGCGGAGTTGGAATTAAAGTGTGCAGGCATCCCGGAAGTTGGAAAACTTGCTTCTATCCCCAGAGAATTTGTCGGGGAGTGGAATCTTGGGTTCCACCGGATGGACGGCCGGGGCCCCCTGAGGGCCTGGGTTGATAGGAGTTGGATGATTCTCCTGAGCCGCCACACGATGGGCCAGGTGCTCAACGGCCGAAGTCAAGGCCTGCACCTGCTCCAAAATTTGGTCCATGGTTTTGGCCCGTTATACTGTCAGGGATCGCCGGTCACCCTTCTTTCATGAGCCAACAATCCCCAATCTCCACCGCCTCTTGTGCCTATAGTCAAGCCCCCACTCGCTGGAGACACAGGTTATGCCTCTTCAGACTTGGTTGCCCCCAGGACTTACTGGCGCAAAGATTGCTGGCTTATGGTGAAGACAGTGAACTGTGGGGTATCCCAAATCAGGAGTTCCAGTGAACAGAGTCTAAAAACGTAAAATCCAAGGGGTTAAGCAGAGAATAGTCAAGACAGGCAAAGGTCAAAGCCGGGTGGTCACAGAGGCGCGGTATCCAAGGGGTAGGCAGAAGCAAGGTCAGACAGGCAGAAGGTCAGTGCAGGCAGCGAACAGGAGTGGTCAAAGACGAAGCCGGGAGCAGCGCCGCCGGGAGCAGCGCCGCCGGATGGCATAACTGTCCGGCACGGCCGCCGGAAGACCGGAGCTGGCCGAGACCGCGCGGAGGCGCCGCGGGAACGGCCCCCAGGTAAGTTTCTAACAGATACACCAATATTAGGCTAAGACAGGACTGGTTGAGTGTAGGCACAGTAACAAGCCAGCAGGCACAAAACAAGCCAGGTCTGAAGACAAGGCAGGTAGTTGTCTAAGCCAGGTCAAAGGCCAATGAAGGAAGGCATACAAGCTGGGTCAGAAGCCAAAGTGAAAAGTCATACAAGTCAAGTTAAAAACCAAACATTGTAGATTATTATAGTGAGGGTAGCCTGATTGTAAAGTGAGTTTTGCACGCACGTATATCACAGGACTTACATTTCCCCTCATACAGCTACAGATCAAATTTTACTGGCAGCAAGTCTCCTTCAGCTTGAAGTTTTCTATAAACTACTTACTTTGCCATGTGTTCTGTATGGAATGAATTTGAGCCTTTTTTTTGGCATCTAACCAACTTCAAGACTGTTATCTAACCAACTTCTAGACTGTTCTATGTGACTAACAACTAACAAAATAAAATAAATGTAACCTTACATTGAGCATGGGGGGGGGGAGGGAGGTTAAGGTATATGGTGAGTATACCCTACTGCTTCAGTTGTGATGTGGTACTTCTGGCCTAATTTGGCTCTTAAGGGGAAAGGGGGGTAGGGTCCACTAGGGCTCCTGTGGTTATTTTTTACCTCTGGGGAGGGTTGTGGATCTTCTATTCACTTTTATTTACACATATATACAATACATTGACAAATCAGAATACATAGATCAACGTATGCACATGAAAAATTTGCATATCCAGTTAATAATATTAATGGTAAAAGAAAAGTGGTTTGTGAAAATAAGTCCTTGTTGCTATAAGGGGCCATCAGATGCGGCCTATTTCCATTGGTATACACAGAGGCAGCCACAGTATGTAGATGGGGGGGGTTTAGCAGGGTGGGTTTTAGCTCACAAGAAACGATAGAAGGGCTAAACAAATCGACCATACTTCTTTTTATACTAAACTCTACTACTGCTGGAACATTTAACTGCTGTTGAGGCTGATGACAATGAAAGATTATTTCACTCTTTAACTTCTCAGGTTCGCCTTTGACATTTTTTTTACAATAACAACATTTGAGTATGAGCTGGTAACTCAAGTTGGCAGAGCCTAACAAATCATGGTGGATTAAGGCTGTTAAAGGCAAACCTCTACTACTTAGCAGGAAAACAAGCAGGTCCTAAGAAAGTATTTTATTACGACTATGTTGTGTGTAGTCTCAAATATCAACTATTTAAGTGCTACTGCGGCCAAGGGTATTTGTTACATCATTGCGTCTGGCTACATTTGGCACTGTCCTAAACTATTTTCAATTTTTAAATTGAAGAAAAGGCAGAGATGTTTAGGTTTACAGTTTCCCCTCATGATTTCTCTTCTGAAAAAAAGTGGGCAGTGGACTGTGAGGCTGCATAAATAGCATAATGAGCAGGTTCTGCACTGACAGCAATGTGATGAATCTGGGGGAGGAGGTGGAGGGAGGGGCGGGAGGAGGGAGGAACCAGCAATCCTGTCCCGCTCTGCTGAGCTGATTGGGGGAGAGGATGAAAAAGAGAATGTAATTGGCTGAACCTGTAAACCCCAATATCTTGCCCATTTCTGCTTCAATTTAAAAATGGAAAACAGTTTAGGACCATACAATTGTTTAATAATTACCTTTGCCTGCAGTAGCACTTTAATAAACTCCCACAGCACCGCATGTGAAGGAAAAACTGATGGCAGCCCCACAGATCAGAGCCAAAGCATGCTGTTAAAATTTATTTTCCAGCATAAAATTGGTCAATGAAATGTAGACTTCAAGAGTAAATAAAATGACATAGCAAATGCCACCTTGAAAAAACACCATATACAGAATAGGGTATATACATTTCTAGCTGTTCTGATGAGAAAGGGTCTGTCCTGGAAGAATATGTTAGGACATATTTCAGCATAAAAGAGTGTTGAGAGAGTGTTCATGTGGTAAATAAAAAGTGTTTTTTGAAAGAAAGCAAAAGTTCTCAGATGCAGATGTTTTTTTTATTCCAAAACACTAAATACATTTTGAGGATCTCAGTTATAAGGTAAATGTATTTTGCATTATGGATTAAAAGCTAAGCTATGGAAGATGCTCACGGGCCTGGCAGCCTAGCTGTTCCCAGTTCCCAACCATTGCCACTTTTGACAATGTCCAATGCCAGCAAGCCTGCTGCTTATCATTGTCATCATGGTTACCTAACTATACAGTCTACTCTGTTATTACCATTACCAGCCAATGCATGTCTCTTGGGGCCTGTTTGAGCATAATCTGAGGTCACATACTCACTACTGTTCCTGGCTTGCCTCAGAATGATGGCATGTAACCCTCATTATAATTGTGTTTGTGAAAGACTTGGGGTGGTATAACATAGTTTTTTGTACAGTTTCGAAGAGAGTAGGCAAAGGGTAATTGGGTTGTTCCTGAAGTATAGGTAGCTCTGCTTATAGCAGTGTAACTGTTGTCAGCTTGACAAGGACATAAAAGGGAGAAAATGCCCCAGCGCATATAGGAATCTTCAATCTGCGAGGTGGCCACATAACTGGCATTCACAGAGCCACACCAGTCTGTCCAGTGCATTCTATTAGATCCGAATTGTCAGCAATACTGTTATTGCACCGCTGTGACTCCATTTATCCTGGAGATGTGTGTGATCTTTATTCTCTCTCTCCAAGCAAGTGATTGCACATCTAAAGGGATACTGGAGATACACTGAACATTCACACACAATGGGTCTGCCTTTCTTCATGTTTCCTTGCATTCATCTCAGGCTTGGATGCCTGTGCCCAAACAACGTGCATGCTTAATGTGGTCCTTTGTCTTCATATATTTATATAATATATTTAGAGCTGTACACAATGGGGAAACCCAGCTATTTATATAAAGAAGGTTTAAAGCAGCTTCTTTGCAAATATGTACACCCCACAATCCAAAAATTCTAGCTAAGCTTGATTTTGTTCTTTTATATAGAAGGGTAACAGGCTCGTTAATGCACCATTCTACTCCTAACGGGGAGGGCATCTGATTTATAGCAATCCGTCCCTTGAGTCAGACTTTGCTGAAATAATAATTTAGTGCTAATGCAATTATTTTAATGGGTGAAAATGTTTTTACACATTGCCTGGCAAGATATTAAAGTAGTTAAAGTGGACCAACAGTCAAAAATGACTTAAACCAGACCAACACAACAGACAGTGCTCATATGCATTCCTCATTTATATATCATTCATATGCATTTATATTGCTGCACATAAAAAAAATATTTAACCTTTTTCCAAATCTTGCTGTGGTAAATTTTAAAAAACAACATGGTTTAGATGTACAGGCTGCCTGCAATCAGGAAGTGCTGCTGGGCTTCCAGGTCATTGTCAGTTATGTCAGTTGAATCCAGACAGCAGCATGGCTGAGATGCTGGGAGAGGAAACTCCAAAATGGCTGCTACCTTTCGTTTCCAACTGTGCCAGGCTATTGTTCCAGTTTAAAGGCAAAAACTAACTTTATCCCCATTGGAAACCCTGAAAAAAACAAGACATTTCAAATGATCTCAAAATCATCAGATTTATGAGTCTGGAGCCAATGTTCCCTCTAAGCCGGAGAAGCTTCTGTGCGGAGTAGCGAGGGAGCTGGGCAATGTCCCATGAAAGGTGGGCAATTGGAAACCTCAGATAAAAACACTGGTATATCTACTTATAAACCAAAATAACGTATTAAACAAAAAGATAGAGCGGACAGGCTCTCTTGTCCGTCTCTGTCACTCGCTTGGCCGGCGCGGTCACGTAGGAGCGGAGAGAGGTGAGTTTTTCGGGGTTTCACACAGCGGGGCACCCCCATTCGGGTGCCCTGCCAAAGTGGACCAAAACCCAGGATTTTGACTATACCTAGTTTTGGTCCTTACTCCCGGGGCACCCCAGTTGGTGAAGCCCTGCTCTGTAAAACCACCCCAGGTCGCATGAACTAACTGACCTTTCCTTGGTCCTACGACACATGCAGCGTTGGACCGGGGGAGAAAGGGAGTATACTAGGGGACCTGGGGGTTTCACACAGGGCATCCCAATTCTGGGTGCTCTGAGGGAAGGGAGAATGGCCAGTTGTTTTCGGTCCACTTTAAAATGAACCCTTGCAAAACGGTCCTGGAATCTAAAAGATTCCAGGGCTGGTCACTGGTATTCTCCCAGAGCATCCCAAATCAGGATGCACCACTGTGTAAAACCTTGGTGATGCAACACTCACCTACTTTCTGGCTCCCTAGCCAATGTAAACACAGCGCCCACACAATTGCTTAAAACAAGAGCCATTGGCCGGTCATTTATTATGCATGCAAACGGCTCTGATTGGACGAGAGCACTTACATGCACTTTAGGACGGGTAACGTGTGTTGTTCTGGGCCTTCTGGGGGGGTTTCATACAGAAGGGCATCCCAAATTGGGATGCCCCTAGAGTACATTAAAAAACGGGATAGTTACAATCCCGGGTTTTGTCCTGCTTTAAACCACACACTTGTTAGAGGCTTACCTTAACCTCCCAAGCAAGCAGACACAGCCATTGATGAAAGAGTGGGCAATCCGGTGGTCAGTCACGTGTTCTGGTGGCCGTTTGTACGATGGGGTGGGAGATTAGAAAGCCCTCAGCCTGTGCTGCCTCATTCATTGGTGGATCAGCGGCTGGGACCACACCCCTCAACTCTCACAGCTAGCCAGCTCTGTCATGCTAAAGAGACAGCACGGCAGGCAGGGGAGCACGTGTGCGCGTGTTCTGGGGGTGGGTGCCCGAGATCATGTTCCGAGGACTCAACAATGAAAACCTCATTGAAAAAAAAAAAAGCAGCCAGCACACAGCGCCAGTTTGACTCTGCTTCCTGCGGTCCTCCTGTGCTCGGCCGCTGCTCTAGCTGAGCTGCACACTTCTAGAGGGGACGGGACAGTGGCACCTCCTGGCAGTAGACGAGCAGGGGGAATGGGGGCGGGGACTACACATCGTCATGCCGCTCCACCCAGCCAATGCTGCGGCGCCAGCGACAGACGGAGGGTGGGATGTAGGGCCCCACTGAGCCACCAATGTAAAAAAAAATGACAGCTGCGCGGACGCCGGGCAGAGCTGCGCGCCCGGGGAGCTGGCGGTGCGCGGCCGCGCTCCCGCGCAGCTTACAGGGAACACTGTCTGGAGCATGCTCTGCTGTGCTCAGAGAGAGCTATGAGACGAGCTATGTAACTTGACCTAGTCGATCACGCTGAGAGCACCAAAGGACAGCATGGCTGTTAGACCACTTTTTTGCATGGTCCTGTTTTTATGGAATCGAAAGGAGGGTAAACGTTGGAGCCCTGCTATAGCTTTTACCCTGTGCTGCAGGAAATGAAGGAGAAGCACTTGCAACAGGCATCTGGTGAGCTGCTGGCTGCTTTATTGTCGCCTTTGGGTTTAGAGTCCCTTTAATGCTGCTGTTTCCCTGTTAATCTATTTCGTGGGATAGACAGTCAGAGGCAGGGCCGAATTAAGTGTGGTGGAGGCCACTGGGCACAAAATCTGGTGTAGACCCCAGATACAGTATTTTTTTTCCTTTTAAAATAATAGTCCAGCCAAGTAACTGACTGGTGGTTGTCTGGCACCCACTTAGTTACTGGAACGCCAGATTAAGTCCCTTGTGCCACCCTTGTGTGCTGTTCGTGAACTCCTGCTTTGACATTCTGGGTGGGGGGGGGGGTGTAGTCACCAAGCTGGTCCAGCTGAAAACAGTTTCCTTGCATTGAGCTGCCAGTGGCTGTGCTCGGTGGCTTATGTGCAGTGAGCGGCCGATTGTCAGCCCACCCATCACTGTAACGTTGCTGCAAAGCCAGTATAAAAAAAAATACCTACCAGGTGGCAACCTTAGGCCTGTCAGACGAAAGACTGAAAAGCCTCCAGGACCAAACCAGAACCCAAAAGTTGGTGAAGGCCCACTTTGCAGGGCAAGTGGTGGAGGCCCGGGGCTTGTGCCCCTTGTGCCCCCCTCATAATCCGGCCCTGGTTAGAGGTGAGTGGTTCCTCTCTGTAAACATAAAATGGTGCATGCAAACCTGCCCTCTTGTTTTTCTTTCTTCTAATAAGGGGAATCACCGGTCTAGGCAGGAATATTTGGGCATCCCCCCCCCCTTGCTCCCTAGCATGCTATTGTTGATTTTTAATACTCCTCAATTTCACAGCAGAGCCTCTTTAAGCAGCAATATCAGCAATGTTTTCAGCTTGCTTTTTTTAGCCTTTCATTTTGAGACCTAATTAGAATGGCTGCTTGTTATCCTGAGAATGTTGTGAAAATCAGAAGTAAAGGTCATTGGTTTTCAAGACTAATTGTAAAATTCAGGGCGGCATCCTTTTAGCTGCTATGCCACTTCTAAGACAGAGGTGTTACATTTAAAACCCATTACACACAATCTTAGAAAGAAATGTTTTTGTAAACAGCCCTGCACGTTTTCAATAGAAATATGTTATACACATATATAAAATGAAATGGATTAAGCTAAACTGTTTTTAGTGTGTCAGATTAAGCTAGATTTCATCTCAAAATCTATAAGGTTGTTAGTATATGACATATCCTCAGTTACTAGAAGTGCCATTATCTTACTAGGAACTGCCAGTGATGTCATAAGCACAGAACATTGCCAGAGGTCAAGAGCCAAGGTACATTGCCAGAAAGCATACCTGGCTTACTTACTGGGCTTCTAGCTGTGCCAGAAAAGGAAAGTATTATGACTTGATAACAAATTGCATAACAAAAATGTTAATGTTCATAAATTGCTCAACTGCTCATGTGGAAGTCTGAGCAATGAATCTATTGGTTATTATACATTAAAAGAGCAATAAAATGGTCTAATTGACATAACAATTTTGTTGTTGTAGTTGGCGCTTTAATCCACATTTTAAAAAGGCACCAACCTCACATAATAAGCATGTCATGCTAGTCTAATAATAAATATGACGTGCTTACTCTTGTTTATTGCGCTTTTTAAAGTACCTATAGCACCAAATTTTACACACACTGAAAAAGCATCACAAATAGAAAAACTAATATGAAAGTTTTTCTATATGTAATATGTAATATAATGTATAGCTAAAGTGATTGTCTGGGCTTTAAAAAAAATGCTATACTTACATTTTGTCCCTTGCCACTAGTCCAGCGCTGTGTATCTTACCTGATGGTCAGGTCAAGTTTCGCTCCTATTACTTGACCACATCCCCTCTATTGTATTGGAGGCATTAGCCAATCCATATTTAATATTTAATGCAGGTCAAGGTCCTCCTCATTTGGCTTGAGTGACACCTTTTTATCACTGGAAAATGAATTTGCTGTATAGATGTGCACACAAAAATCACTGCTAGGATTTGGGTGCTATTCCTTAGTAAGGTCACCTCCTATGGCTCTCAAAACAAGTATACACAAAATTGCACAACCGATTGGTGCGCACAGCACAAATAATGCCAGTGGTGCCAGCACACTTGGGAACAACCACCGAAAACAACGGGGTCCCAGTTGTCCACAAAATACCCCTAGTATATAATGTACCGCACACACATGAAAGGACTTATGGGTAAGAAATAACTAGGCTTTAATGAGTAGGCATGATCACATACATAGAAAAAACACAAGATATAAAAACGGTACAAAACACATGTACAAGACAATTAAAAATAACCAGCCTGTGTTATGGCGAGCGCTGCTCGCCCATCTAGCAGCACTTCCCTCACCTCCATGGTTGCTCCCAGCCGTCGCCGATCTCGCAGCACTTCCCTCACCTCCATGGCTGCTCCCAGCCTCCGCTGCTGCCGCTCCCCTGACACGGCACTCGCTATCAGTAACACGGTCACAGCGGATCCACACCTGTGCCGCCACACCCGGTCCGTGACAGTAAGATCCGGCCATGGATCCCGCTGAGGTGCCACTGCCTGATGCCACTGAATTACCTGCAATAGTGGATATGCAGTCTCGCGAAATTAACGAGCTCTCCGCCATGATTCAGCAACTCTTATCAATTCAGCAACAGCAATTGCCACCAGCTGCCCCAGTATTGCCACCACAGCCTCCAGTAGCATCGACTTGTAGAATCCGTCTCTCCTTGCCGGCTAAGTTTGACGGGGATGCCAAGTTATTCCGAGGCTTCCTTACCCAGTGTTCTATGCATTTGGAAATGCTGGCGGACCAATTCCCCACTGAACATGCTAAGGTGGCCTTTGTTATTAGTCTGCTCTCAGGAAAGGCTCTGGCCTGGGCTACCCCATTATGGGATCGCGAGGATCCAGTTATTTCCAATGCACTCGCCTTTGTCTCCGAGTTCCGCCAGGTCTTCGAGGAACCAGCCTCGTCTGCAGAAACTGCCCTTTTGAACTTGGTCCAGGGCAACCTGTCCATTGGTGAATACGCCATTCAGTTCCGTACCCTGGCATCTGAACTGTCTTGGAATAATGAGGCCTTATGTGCCTCCTTCAAGAAGGGACTGTCTAGCAATATTAAAGATGCTCCAGCTGCACGTGATTTGCCCTCATCTTTGACTGATCTTATCCATTTGGCCTCACGCATCGATGTGCGTTTTTCTGAAAGACGTGAGCAACTCCGCCTTGAAAGAGACTCTCAGTGCCCTAGGAGGGCATCCCGTTTGGCTCCTGTGTTTCAACATCCTTTGACCGCACATGCAGTGAGGAGGCCATGCAGGTGGATCAATCCCGCTTAACCCAGCTGGAGAGAACTCTCAGGAGGAATGATAATCTTTGTTTAAATTGTGCTGGCTCTGAGCACTTCCTGAAAGACTGTCCTATTCGCCCGCCACGACAGGGAAACGGGCGTACCTAGTGAATGTGGGAGAGGTGTCCTTAGGTGTGTGCGCTACCTCTCCATGGCTTACGGTCCCTGTGCAACTCACCGCTGCAGCTACCTTCTCCTTAAACTTGACTGCTTTTTGGATTCAGGCTCTGCAGGGAACTTTATCGAGGCCTCCTTGATTAATAAATATAACATCCCTGTGAACCGCCTCGCAAAGCCTCTGTTCATCGCTTCGGTTAATGGTGACAGGCTTGATTGCACTGTGCGTTATCGCACAGTACCTCTCCTTTTAAGGATTGGACTTTTTCACCAGGAGAATATTGAGTTCTACGTGCTCCCTCATTGTACCTCTCAGATTCATCTCGGTCTACCCTGGCTTCAACGTCACAACCCCACTCTTGACTGGAATACCGGCAATATCAAGAGTTGGGGTGCAGCCTGCTTCAAGAGGTGTTTGAAATCCGTCCCGGCCAGACCTTTTCCTGCTTCTGCTCCACTTCCCGGCCTGCCTGCGATCTATCAGGCCTTCTCTGATGTTTTCTGCAAAAAGCAAGCGGAGGTTGCCCTATGACTGCCCTATCGACCTCTTGCCGGGTACCACTCCGTGGCAGAATCTATCCTCTCTCGGCTCCTGAGACCCACTCCGTGGGTAACACATCGTGGCAGAATCTATCCTCTCTCGGCTCCTGAGACACAGGCTATGTCTGAGTATATACAGGAGAATCTCCAAAGAGGCTTCATACGGAAGTCTTCCTCTCCTGCAGGCGCAGGCTTCTTCTTTGTGGCCAAGAAAGATGGCTCTCTTCGCCCTTGCATTGACTACCGTGGCCTCAACAAGATTACCGTAAAAAATCGTTACCCTTTACCTTTGGTTTCTGAACTATTTGATTGACTTCCTGGTGCCAGGATCTTCACTAAACTCGACCTGAGAGGGGCCTATAATCTGATACGTATACGTGAGGGCGATGAGTGGAAAAGCGCCTTTAACACCGTGCTGGCCACTTTGAATATTTAGTGATGCCCTTTGGACTTTGCAATGCACCCACCGTATTCCAGGAATACGTGAACGACATCTTCCGGGACTTGTTTTACTCCTGCGTGGTAGTGTATGTGGATGATATACTCATCTTCTCTTCTAATCCTGAAGAACATCACCGCCACGTCCGGCAAGTCCTGTCTCGCCTTCGCCTACACCGCTTATAAGCCAAGTTGGAGAAGTGCTTATTTGATCAGACCACTCTACCATTTCTTGGGTACATAGTTACTGGTCGAGGTCTCCAGGTGGACCCCAGCAAGTTAAAGGCAGTATTGGACTGGCCACGTCCTTCTGGCCATCGGGTTATCCAACGCTTTTTGGGCTTCGCTAATTATTATCGCCAGTTTATTCCCCACTTTTCGACTATAGTTGCGCCTATTGTGGCTCTCACGGAGAAGAACGCCAATGCCAAGTCGTGGCCTCCTCAGGCTGAAGAGGCCTTTAATACACTTAAAAATGCCTTCTCTTCTGCTCCGGTGCTTTCAAGACCAGATCCAGCTAGACCTTTTGCCCTTGAGGTAGATGCCTCCTCCATTTGAGCTGGAGCAGTGCTTACTCAAAAATCCGCTACTGGCAGGACTCTCACCTGCGGTTTCTTTTCGAAAACGTTTTCTCCGGCAGAGAGGAATTACACCATTGGAGATCGGGAATTACTGGCCATTAAGTTGGCATTGGAGGAGTGGAGACATCTCTTGGAAGGTTCTGCCCTTCTTGTTACCATCTTTACCGACCACAAGAATCTGTCTTACTTAGAAACTGCCCAGTGGTTAAATCCTCGACAAGCCAATGGTCGTTATTTTTCGCCCATTTCAACTTTCAAATCCCCTTCCGTCCAGCCGCCAAAAACATCAGGGCGGACGCCCTTTCTCGCTCTTCAGACGTCTCTGGGTCAGAATACACTCCACAGCATATCTCTCCTGAATGCCTAGTCCACTCTGCTCCCGCTTCTCTGATACAGGCACCTCCTGGAAAGACCTACGTGCCTCCTCGCCAACGTTGCAGAATATTAAAATGGGCACATTCTTCTCATGTGGCTGGCCATACTGGTATCAGAAAATCTTGTTCTCTCATTTCCAGATATTATTGGTGGCCCTCTATAGTGAAGGACGTGACGGAATTCATTCAGGCTTGTACCATCTGTGCACGTGACAAGACTCCTCGCCAAAGACCTGCTGGCTTACTTCTTTCCCTACCTGTTTCAAATACTCTATGGTCACACATCGCTATGGACTTTATTACTGACCTTCCTTCTTTGCATGGCAACACCGTTGTTTGGGTAGTAGTGGATAGGTTTTCTAAGATGGCGCATTTTACACCTTTGCCTGGCCTTCCTTCGGCTCCTCAGCTGGCAAAACACTTCCTTATGCATATCTTTCGACTTCATGGGCTGCCTGCACACATCATGTCTGACAGGGGAGTACAATTCATTTCTAAGTTCTGGAGGGCTCTTTGTAAACAACTGAAGATTAAGTTGGACTTTTGCTTATCATCCCCAGTCAAATGACCAAGTGGAAAGAGTTAACCAAGTCCTCGGCCATTATCTTCGCCATTTTGTTTCTGCGCGTCATGATGATTGGGCCTACCTTCTGCCCTAGGCGGAATTTTCATATAACTTTAAGGATTCTGAATCTACAAGAAAATCCCCGTTCTTTGTGGTGTACGGTCGTCATCCTCTTCCACCTCTGCCCTTGTCCAGGTCTTCTGAAGTACCTGCCGTGGAAGAACTCACACAGGATTTTTCCACCATCTGGCAAGCGACTCAACGTGCTCTTTCTCAAGCTTCCGCTCGTGTGAAAATGTGCGCTGATAAAAAGAGAAGAGCTCCTCCTGTTTACTCTCCTGGAGATAAGGGCGAAATACATCCACTTCCGAATTTCCAGCTACAAACTGGGTCCCCGCTTCCTGGGTCCTTATAAGATCAAGCAACAGATCAATCCGGTTTGCTATAAGCTTCACCTTCCAGCATCTCTTCGTATCCCTAACTCCTTCCACGTCTCTCTTTTGAAGCCAGTAGTTCGCAATCGCTTTTCTCTGAAAATCCTGGAACCCGCTCCAATTTCTGGTACCGCGGACGTTTTCATGGTGAAAGAGATCCTGGCCTCTAAGGTAAAAAGATATTTTTGGGTCGATTGGGAAGGCTGTGGCCCAGAGGAAAGATCTTGGGAACCCGAGGAGAACATTCTGGACCATAGTCTCATCTCAGGTTTTCTTGGTTCCAAGGACCCAAGGGGGGGTTCTGTTAGGGCGAGCGCTGCTTGCCCATCTCGCAGCACTTCCCTCACCTCCATGGCTGCTCCCAGCCGTCGTCCATCTGGCAGCACTTCCCTCACCTCCATGGCTGCTCCCAGCCCGCTTCCTCCTCCTCGTGCTACTTCCTCCCATGGTCAGGTGCGCGCACGTCCCCGTCCACTAGAGGCCGTGCGCGACTGATTCCTGAAATTTAAAGGGCCTGTACAGCACTGATTGGTGCCTGGTCATCCAATCCTGCATCCACTTCCTCTATTTAAAGGGCACTTCCTTTTGCATCAGTGCCGGATCTTGGTCTTCATTTGCCTGCAGAATCTCTGTTGTTTTCAGGATTGCTCACCGTGTACCGACCTCTGCCTGTCCCCGACTCTGAACCTTCGCTGCCCGTCCAGACCTTGGCTACTTACCTTCGACCTCGAGATTGTGCTGCCAGCCCTGACCTCTGCTTGAACTTTGACATCGCCTTTTGCCTGCCTCCTTTGTTTCACGCATCACCTTGGCTGACTGTGTGGCTGAGCCGCTGTTGGGGGGTAGCGACCTGGGGGTCACTCGCCGCTGCAAGACCAACCTGCCTTGCGGCGGGCTCTGGTGAATGTCGGTGGCCTCTTAGACTCCGCTCCCCTGACACGGCACTTGCTATCAGTAACATAAGCCCTTATTTAACAAGGGATAGCGCCAGGTAGCGAATGGTGAGCGAACGGTAATGACGCTCACCACCACGAGAACGCCGGCTCCCCTCCGCAATCACACATTTATCAAGCTGATCCTGCTTAGCGACTGACAGAGCGCCAGATAGCGAATCATTCATCATTATTCCAGCCTCACCCCACAGCGCCAGCGAGCGACCTTGAACAGCGACAGGTATGACCTCTCGCTACCTGGCGCTCTCCAATGCATTTCAATGGAGCAAACATTAAATTTATAAAATTATTTTTTATTTATTTTTTTTTATGTCAAAAATACTGTGACCACTTCTGCAATGTTAGATATTTTTTTTAAGCTTAAGGAAAAAAAAAAATAAAAAATTTGAGCAGAATTGATATTACAGGTCTGATATTAATGTATTCATATTACAAAATGTGTTGAAAAACATGTTTTTTTTTTCTAAAAATATGGTTGTTTGGGGGTTAAAAAACTACTTTTAACCCATCGCCGCCAGCGCTCTGGGGTTTAAACAAGCATTTCACAGCGCGAGAATTTTTGGAGCGGGATTTGTTAATGAATATGCTGGGAGCCGTTCGCTATGGCCGTTCGCTGTCATGCGCTCCCATACAGCGCGGAACCTGTCAAACAGCGACTCATAACCCCGTATTCAACATTACCGCACACCGACTGAGTCGCTGTCAACAGCCGAACAACGGCCAAGCACAATGAATACTAGCGGGCGCTGTGGAAATAACGCTACTGTTGCTCATCTGTCGCTACCTGGCGCTATTAATGAATCAGCCTGCCAGTCACAGCGGATCCACACCTGTGCCGCCACACCCGGTCCGTGACAGCCTGCACTAGGCTCCTCCATACCTACTCCCATTTAGTCTACAAAAAATCAAAAGATAGTAGTAAATGCCCTGGGGTAATATAAAAACAAATAAAGCGAAGTAATTAAACACGATAAACAGTCCATACACAACTCAATGAACTAAATACCTACGGTAAATATGTACCAGTGCAATAAATGAATAAAGATTATATATTTATGCTAATCCCCTGACTGCAAATATGACACTAAATGAGCTACAAAAAAAAAAGACATGAAGAAACGTAATACCCATGTGCTGTCAGTGACTGAGAATAAGCAAAATCTCAATTCATAAGTATAACCCTCAGATAGTGATGACAGATAAAGGAGATAAATTCAGCAACTGAGTCCATACAGCCATGGAGGGCTCACCTGGGGCAAAAAGCAAAGCAGAAGTAATAAGAAATAAGTAAATCACCATGTGAAGAGAGGAAGAATCCGTCAGGGCCTTACAAGAACCCACGAGTTACGTGACCTTTCGATCGGTCACTTTTAAAGAATATGCTTCACTCAAAGATATACTGCTTCAAATAGTATACGTGTATTGTACAGATATTTGCAATTAAACAGATATCACAACATATACAGTATATGGATACAGGAGAAATAATGGATACAGGATTTCAGTGATGTTTAGGCTTGATCAGACAGCCCTTGGATTGCAGTGTACCTAAGAGACTATGCATAAATACATTCAATAATGCCAATATTTAACCATAAACCCAACATCTAGCTAGGTACAAACAATAACTGGTCACATGGAGCTATTTCTACAGGCACCGTATGCAGTCCACAAGGCTTGGGTGACATCAACTGACTGTTATAACTAGTTAAGTAATTTAACATTAGGAAGAATGTATATATATGAATTGTACGTGGTCAATTATCATCATTCACATGTAATGCCAAACAATCAACTTAATGCCACCTTCCACAATACAATATTGATCATAAGGCCATATCACACAAAAGTCAATAAGCATAGATAAGCAAAATGCCAATCTCATAGACTCCAGGGAGGGCTTTGGTCCGCTTTAAGGGGTGTTTTACCAGATGCTATCTAGTTCTACTTATAATTGCTTCACTAATAACTCTAATGCTGATATTCTGTTAAGGATGTTAATGTTGAAAATCTAGGCTGAGGAAGCTTTGGAAGCCAATTCTAACAGAGAAAGATATTAGTCAGAATAATATCTTGTCTTATACAGTCTGGAGGTTGGAGATAGGTCCAAGGTGGTCATGAATAAATAGAATCCACTGGCTTGGCTTACAGGAAAGGGGGTAATTCTGAAAAACAGCTTTATTCAGCAGCACACCTCTGGCAGTTAACCTAACAATTTCTTTTTTTAACAATTAGCCTGGACAATCCTTTTAAAGTGGACCTCCAGTCAACAATTAATTAAGTTCTCTTTTAAGTGACTCTATTATTCTATTAGGATTTGCTCCCCCATACTCTAAATTATTTAGTCCCCTAAATGTGAGATCCCTGTAGCCTTCCTGCTTAGACATATTAATAGTACGTATGTACATGGCGAAATAATGCTCAATCTTAATGTCAAGGTTGGTAAAATTTCTAATTCAGGTTTTACTGATAGTGTGTGTGTGTGGGGGGGGGGGGGTTAGATTAGTTTAGTGCTGCTTTGAACCAGAATCTTCTATGGCACAGAGTTGGAGTGTGAAGGTCCACTTTAAAAGCAATGTTTGCACCAAAATGCATGTGTTTTGTTTGAGGGGTATTGGCAGGAGGTTTCATGCATTCTGCATGAACTGAATAAATGGAAGGCAAAGTGCATCCTGCTATATGGTTAAAATAATAATCAGGGGTGTACCTGTGATGAGGCCATGTGAGGCAGCCCCCTGATCTCAGGGGGCACTGCAGAGGTTGGCAATAGCTGGACCTGTTCTTTCTTTTTCCGCATATATTTTTATCTCATCTTTTATCCAGTGATTCAGTGGAAATTTGGGGAGAGGGGCATAGCTGCATGCTGTTATGGTTTATAGTCAATCATTGGTGGCTCAATGGCTGCAGCTCCACCCCCTACGGTGAGGCAACGCTGCTCCCCTCATAAGAATGAGAAGAAGTGGAGCAGCATGTTTGGGGGTGCCTTTTTTAGTTCGTCTATGGCAGCAAAGATGCTAGGTTCACCTGAGCTAATAATGCATCTGGGTCAAAATGGTCCCAAAAACAAAAGAATGGATATGGATATGTGTGAAATGGACCTAATAGTGCAGTAAATGGTGTATTCTTTAAAAGCGGAAAAAAATGGGATTATTGTTTCGTGTATCCTGATTTGGGGATACCGCACTGTGTGACAAATCTGGATGCCCCGGGGGACAGCCGCGCAGGGTTTTGTTCTGCTTTAATATAACATTTTGTTATAGTGTATGTGTAGATTTATTGATTTTTCCAAATAGAAAAAATGGCACCAAAAGTGGCAAATTGTATTCAGTTTATATTTTTGTTAAGCACTAATTCATAGGCCAATTCTTTAATATTGTAAATGCTATATTATAATTATTTGTTATTAACTATGATTATTTATTACTGTAATTAGTGTTGTGTGGTACTTTTCAGAGCTATGCATAATTTGTTGTTTTCCTACAATACAGTACTACTTATACAACATTTTTGTTAAGCACCAATTCATAGGCCAATTCTTTAATATTGTAAATGCTATATTATAATTATTTGTTATTAACTATGATTATTTATTACTGTAATTAGTGTTGTGTGGTACTTTTCAGAGCTATGCATAATTTGTTGTTTTCCTACAGTACAGTACTACTTATACAACATTTTTGTTAAGCACTAATTCATAGGCCAATTCTTTAATATTGTAAATGCTATATTATAATTATTTGTTATTAACTATGATTATTTATTAATGTAATTACCGGTAGTGTTGTGTGGTACTTTTCAGAGCTATGCATAATTTGTTGTTTTCCTACAATACAGTACTACTTATACAAAATAGCAGGCACAGCTTTTAATAATGATAACTGAGTGTGCTGCCCAACCCATCAAGCTACTAGAACATAGGCCAAACTTAATTGACAAGGGTCATAAGAAAGGGGCACAACTCCACAAATACC
Source organism: Gastrophryne carolinensis (assembly GCA_027917425.1). Lineage (NCBI taxonomy): Eukaryota > Metazoa > Chordata > Amphibia > Anura > Microhylidae > Gastrophryne > Gastrophryne carolinensis. Next base: position 178,685,085 of record CM051238.1, on the reverse strand, counting down.
ATAAAATAATATTTTATTAAATGTTACACTATAGCAAAAATAAAAACACACATGCAACACAAAGACTGTTAAAATCAATTAATCCACTATTCCTGTGATGCTAAAATACTTAGCAATCCATATTATAGAAGACCACAAGGTATCAAAAAGTACAAATAGAAATCAGTATAAAATAGCTCCACAAATAGCCCCCCCCCCCCAAAAAAAAATATATATATATTTTTTTATATATTTCTAATTACTCAAGTGAGTGTTCAATTACTCAACTTAGTGCAAAAAAGTATAAAAAGGTAATCACTACAAATAATTCATCAAGACTATAAACCTGTGCAATCAATCAAATCTAAAGTGCAAATGCTAGATAAGAAGGCTATATTCACCAAGTAAAGCAGGGGATGAGACCCCCCAATGTAAACCCAATACACAAAAGTGCTGTTAGTGCAGAGGGCTGTATAAGGGAGCTGAGGTAGTAAGCAATCACTGGAAAGACGGGGAGGCCGATTCATTAATAGCGCCAGGTAGCGACAGATGAGCGACTGTAGCGTGATTTTTTCAGCGCCAGCCAGTATTCGCTGTGCTTGGCCGGCGTTAGCTTGATGACAGCGACTCAGTCGGTGTGCGGTAATGTTGAATACGGGCTGGGGGGTCGCTGTTTCACAGGTCCAGCGTTGTATGTGAGCGCCTGACAACGAATGGCCAGAGCGAACGGCTAGCTTCATATTCATTAACAAATCACGCTCCGAATGTGCTGTCGCTGTCCATTCCTTGTTTAAACCCCAGAGCGCTGGCGGCGATGTGTATTAACTAGTTTTTAACCCCTAAACAACCATATTTTTTGAATGTAACATTATACATGTTTTTATAATCATTTTGTTATATGAATACATTAATCTCAGACCTGTTAGATCAATTCTGCACAAATTTGTTTTAAATTTTTTTTTTAATTAAAAATAAATCCTAACATTGCAGAAGTGGTCTCCGATTTTTTGACATTAAAAAAAAAAAAAAAAAAAAATTAATACCAATTAATTATGAATAATTATAGCTTGCTCCATTGAAATGCATTGGACATCGCCAGGGAGCGACAGCTCATACCTGGCGCTGTGAGGGAATTTGCAGCGGCGCTGTTCGGTCCAGGCGGCTTCATGATGAATGCCGCGCTAGCCGTCGCTCTCGCCGGCGCTAGCCTCATTTTGCTTGATAAATGCGTCATTGTGACCGCCGCCGGGCGTACTTGAGTCGGTAGTCGCCGTTAGCTGCCGCTACCTGGCGCTCGTCAGACACTACCTGGCGCTATCGCTTGATGAATAAGGGCAATAGTAAAGATCATACTATCCTTGTGGTCAAACGTGACTAATCATCAGGCAGTGGATTGAAGGCAGGAGACCCCACGCGTTCCGCAGATCCGCTATGGCACCCCTGGAGAAGCCGTAGAGGATCGGCGGAACGCGTGGGGTCTCCTGCCTTCACAAGTGTGTTGTCCCTGTACATTTGCTGATTTGGGGTTTAGACCAGTGGGACCTGATTTCAAGTTGTGACCAGTATCCCTAAGGTGGAGCAGATCTCCTTTAGCAACCATTGCCCTGTGTTATTCATTGCCTAATTTACTAAGAGCTAGTGTTTACATCAAAGTGGGGTGGAGTAGGCCCTATGCTAATGTGATTAACTGTGACCTGTGCTTGAGAAAGTTGATACCATGATTTGCCTTTGGAAGTCACTGCTTTAAACTGTGATCTGTGAGGTGAAGTGTTCTGAAGTTGTGCTGTGATACGCTACTGCTGGAGATTGAGTATCTATAGAGTGCCCAGGTACTCCCCTAAAAGTACCCTTACACCTTGAAAAAGACATCATCACCTGATGGCTGTTTTATTGAATTATTAGAAATGGTCAAGAACATTAAAAGCCTGACACCCAAGTATCACAAAACTTTCTAGCATCAACCTTTTTAGAAATTGGTCAGCATTATTCTCTCCAGTAATTACATCTGGACTGTTAATAAATAACTTTCCCTTTTCATTCAAGGCCTTGGTACATCTAGAAGTTATTTATTTCAATGCCCTTTTACTGTCCTTCAGTGCCCTTGGCAAGCATTTTGTCTGTTTAACACTCTATTCATAAGGATTTGTCCTACCTGCATGTTTCCTAAAGGGGTTCACTGCATTTCAGGGATTGCTTTTACAAACAGATAGTGCAATAGACCTTTTTACCATATATTTTGCCCCATAAGTTGGGGGAGAATTGGGAGAATTTTCATTTTGCCCAGGGCCAAACTTTGTCTAAAACCAGCCCTGACCTTGAGATCCTGGTTAGTACAAGGTTCAGCAACCACCAAGAAAAACTAGACAAAAAGGCCGTAGTTATAACTTGCTTGGGCAATTGCAAAGGAGAGCTTATTGTTGAGGGAGCTGTTAGGCATCCCAAGTGTTTTGGATGTTACACTTGGCTGGTCAGTATTCACCTTTGTTTCACCCACAACAGCATTAATAAAAAACAAAAACCTTCACATTGATTTGGTTAATCAATCCTATACCATACTACCATTCACTGTATCTAAAATAGTAATACTACCCCTGGAAACCCATGCAATGGGGTAGCTTGTCTATCATTATACACACACACTGACTATACAGTTTAGGGGTATTGCAAAGGGTTAGGGTTACAGTCTTGAAGCTGAGGTCGAGCTCATGCATTCAGATAAGCAGACCGCAGGGAGACTGGAAATGTGGATGATCCCCTTTCTCTTTGCCAGTCTCTGTGTGTAAACAGAGCTGTATGCTGTGCATTAATATGCACGCCATACAGTGTTGAGTGCACTAGAGTCATACATCTGTACATGCAAGTCTGTACATGCACAGTGGGACCATAAGAAAGGTGAATTTTGAGTGTGATCGGGGGTTTAACACAGCAGGGCATACCCAAATTGGGATGCCTCAAGGACAGGGACCTATCCCCAGGATAGTAAACATTTGGATTATAGGTCCCCAATAGACCAGGATAGAAGCAGGAGGCAGCGATCTGCATCCCAGACAGACTTAATCAACAGGGAGCCCCCTAATAGTACACCAAGGTATTCCAATAGTACCACCAAGGACTGATCTTGGATGACCCACTTTAAAGCAGAACAAAACCCACCCATGGTCGCCATTGAATCTAAAAGATTCTAGGGGTGCCGGTTGGCTTTCCCTAATCGGGTTTCCCCACTGTGTAAAACCCTCAGGGTGCCAGTAATCACTTACCCTTCTCTGGTCCAACGGCGCATATGCGAGCTCTCGTCCAATGAAAGCTGCCTGCCTTGATTATGTCATTCGACAAATGTCTCTCGTTGCTTTTAATAGGGAGCACACGCTGCTACATCCCCTGCATCCTCAGGCTGTGCGCACATTCCTGCCCCAGCTAGGCACACAGAGGAAAGGAAAAAAACCCGGGAAAGTCAAGTTCTTGGGTTTTGTTTGGCTTTAAAGGACAAGTATAGTTTGCCAGCAGCTCTGGTAGCGGCCTGTGTGTTTATTTTCGTTATTGACACATCTCTGCCTCTCAGCTGATTAATATATTACTTCTCCTAGTGCAGGAGGAAGCTTGTTACAGTTGGCTGTTACATATGTATCTAAATGTATCTAATTCCGACAAGTTTCTTCTGCACTAGAAGTAACGGATTTATCAGCTGAGTGGCAGAGAAGTGTTATTAATGAAAATAAACACACAGCCCATCCAGAGCTGTTAGCCATGATACTTGTCCTTTTAGACTGAAACTGCAGAAACAAATGGTGCATCCATTCTCTAAACGATGCCAAGTGACCACAAATATGATAAATAAGATGAAAGCGGAACAATGATGGGGTCCTGTACTCCCCCTATAGTTACACCCCTGATTGATGGGAACAATGATGGGGCCCCCTGACCTCCTTGGCCTCGGTGCAACTTCTATACTTCCACCCCTGATGGGAACAATGATGGGGCCCCCTAACTTCCTGGGTTCGGGTGCACCCCCTATAATTAAGCCCCTGATGGGAACAATGATTGGGGCCTCCTAGGCCCCAGTGCCCCCCCACAGTTACTCCCCTGATAAGAACAATGATGGGGCCCTGGTGCACCCCCTATAGTTATGCTCCTGATGCCCACCCCCTGTAAATGTGACGCATAGTAAAAAGAGTCCGCACAGCTGCACCATATGGTAAGGGTGCCGCCTCTTCCTCGCATCAAAAGAGAGAGGTGGGGGGTGGGGTCGGTGACTGATTCGTGGAGGAACCACTGACTGTTGCTGGAGGTGGGCTTAGCTGAGGGCAGAGCAAGGTTTTTTTTACTAATCACAGTTGTGCCACAGAGCACCGTGGGCATCAAGCAGCCCTGCAAGCCAGGCCTTGGGAGACCAGATCCACAGCCCCCCCCCATGACGGCCCTGTGTTGAAACATGAGCTATTTAGAAAGCAATATGAATGATATGAAGCATACTAATAAGACATGTAAGATAAATAATGGGTAGGAGAGTTCTAAAAGTGGGGAGGAGCAAATTTCACCCCTAAGATTGGTACCAATATCACAGGGTGGATGATATTAAAACTGTAATGCTAAAGCAATACTGTACCCCTAAAGCTGTACTGTACCACTAAAGCTGTACTGTACCCCCAACCTTTACCACTAAAGCTAAACTGTACCCCGAGCTGGACAAATATATGGATGTTGGGATCCACTGTGAGAATACACCTTAATGGAAAGCACTCCTGAAGGGAGGAAACTGAGACAACTCTTCTGTAGGCTTAAGTGATTATATATGTAATGAAAGCAAATAATAATTTAGTACATTTGTAACAAATATATTTGTATGGTTGCCAGAATTGGCAAACACACATCCAGCATGAGAACCATTAATACAGGAACCTCTCAGGGCTGTGTGCTGAGCCCAATGCTCTACACGCTCTTTACATACAACTGTGTAGCCACTCAGACCAACACCAGTATTATCAAATTTGCTACAATCATTGGAATGAATACAGAAGGTGATGAGATGGCATATAGAAGGGAGGTGGCCAAAATGGTGACATGGTGCCAGGGCAACAATCTTTCTTTGAATAGCAAAACTAAGGAAATGATTGTTGATCTAGGGAAGAAGTGGGGGCAGCACTCATCACTGATGCAGAAAAGGTTTAGAGGGTGAACACTTTCACATCCCTTGGCATCCATATATGTGAAGATCTCACCAGGTCACATAACACATCTCATCTGGTAAAGTAGACACAGCATTGTTTGTACTTTCTGAGAATGTTGAAAAGTTTGGGAAGTCAGCTAAAATCCTGATTAATTTTTACATTGGCACCACTGAAAGCATCCTCCCTATTCACAGAATCACAGTCTGGTTTGGGAATTGCTCTACATAGGACCATAAACCCTTTAGGGGGTTGTGAAAACTGCCCAATCCATCACTGGAGCAGCATTTCCATCACTGCCAGATATCTATAACAGTAAGGTCCTCAAAAGAGCCAGAAACATAATGAATGACAGATCCCACCCCCAGCATTTGCTCTCCTCCCATCTGCCAGGCGTCACAGATCAAGAACAACCAAAAATAGCTTCTATGCCCAGGCCATCAGACTGGTAAACAAACACCCCTAATACATAACTGTCTACTCACGTGAATGACTGCGTGTAAGCCTATTGATCAATCGCCTGAATGACTTCCATGCATTTACATACAAATGCCAAGGATTATATTTAACCATACACATCCAGTCAGCCTAATTGTATGGATATGTTTTCTTTATTATGTTACTGAAAGTTTATGCTGTTTACTGTATATATTATTTTGGAGCCGGGATGGAGGTAGTACAGACCAAGAATTTTATTGTTCACTGTAACTGTGGTTTAATGTGCATATGACAACAAAACTCTTGAATCTATGGATTCAAAACATATAAAACAAGCAAATCAGTATCCCTTGCGATCAATAAACTATTTAATAATTTTTCTTGTTTCTCCTTTCAAGTATGTCCTATTGATATTGTTTATTCATAGTGTTTTAAAATATATATAACTTAAATATAGTGATATATGGTGTTATCATCATCAGTTCACCTTTTCACACAATGAGTAAAGGTTACGGCCTGTGATCTTAGTTATGTCACTGACTGCAAGTATTTGTTTAGTGTCAATAAAGAGTATTGCCTTGTAGTGATGGCACTTGTTGAAATGTACACAAGGAAAGTGTAGAAGAGAAGATAGGAAAGCATCATTTATTTACGTTGCTGTGCAGGGGCATAACTACAGGCCCACAAAGCCACATAGCAACATTCTTATTGTACTTCCTGCTTAGAGGGACATTCCAGGCAAAGGGTTAAATTAAGGCACAAGCACATTGCTCCAAGCCTCACTTTGAGGCACATCATCTCGTCTTTCTGAGGAGGACACAAGAGACGGGACCCATAAGGTCAGGAGGGGCCATCATTGTGGCTCCTAAACCTTTTTGATCAGCCTTGTGCTCAAAAGCAACCAAATGCCTGAGCTGTTTCAGTCTTTAGTTGTCTGGTGGGTTAAAATCACAGGAGCCATGAGGGGACCCTATAAATTGTTTGCACCTGGACCTGGACACATTTAGCTACACCACTGATATGGACATTAGTGAACCTCATCTACACCACCCGCTGCACATGCAATAAAGGAGACTTTATTAGGCCAATCCTGGTCAATTACCAGCTTTGTGCCTGACACCTCCATCCTTCTTCGCATACTACATGAGGGACAATGGACCTGCCCCGCCGATTACCCCCTACCAGGCACACTTGCACAACCACCCCCTTACTTCCTGTAAATGGATGGCGGAGACAAACATGGCGAGCCCTGCACTTTCCAAGGGCCTGACACCTAAGGCCCTACAGTTAGTGCCCATCGTAAGCACTCTCCAGTCCTACCCATCATCCTGAACAGTCAGATTTTATTAATTCACATTACTACTAATAAAGGTTTCATCATGCAAATAAATAGCTACTTTTTACCTCTCTTCCAGAGGCTACACCCTTCCTGTCACCTATACTTAAAAATGGCAGTTACATGCATCTTGCATTATTAAATGTTGTAGCGCATGGAAATTTAAAGAGGAACCCTTACTTACAAGTTTTTGTTTACTCATTTGACCATATTATACATCACATCCAGAGCAATACAAAGCACTTCTACATTATAACTTATACTTTCTCTATGATAAACTAATACCCCTGTTGGGGTCCTTTGTACAGAACCAACTAACCTATAGTTTCCATATTCCAAGGAAAACATCCACAAACAACAACCCAACTCATACAAACCCCCTAAACCAGGGGTTCCCAAATTCAGTGGTATAAGTAACATTGGTGGTACGCAAGATCAGGTGGTAAGGTTTCACACTCATCTATTCCCCAACCTGATTTGCTGCATGAATGTGAGGGCTTGATTCCTGAGAACATGTTATGATGATCTTTTTTTGCAAACAGTTCTATATCTCCACTTATTGTAGCTAGCATTTTTGGATCTTCACAGTTTTTATTTGAATTTACACATGTATATTATTATTATACATTGTTTTTACTATACTCACTTATTGAATCTTTGTTATTTTCACTCAAATTTACTTTTATTACTGGATAGTTTAGGCACCACCTCGATACAGCCGACAAAGTTCAGAAAACTGCCTCTAACTTCTTACTGTGTGGAAAGTCCCAGCCCGGAGCCTTGGGTCAGGTAAACTGCAGCAAAAAGTGGGCACCACCTAGATACACCTTAGTTAGATTCTTTTCAATTCACAAGGAGCCCTTATTTATGTTTTCATATTTGTATTATCTATATTATTATCTCATGTTCCCCCCTGTACATATTTGGTTTTATAGTGTCTACAGTGTTTGTGTATTGTATTGTGTTGCTGTACTTGCTTATTTAGTGTGGTACATATTCTTTAATCTATAGAGATTAGTGCCAATGTTTGCTCTTTCTTACAGGGATAGTGCCCACCCCCTTTTTTCTGTTGTAATCTGAGTCTACCGTATCAGTAGCACCTTCTCTTAAATCTTTAATTTGTTTTCTAGTTGTTTAGTACAGTGGTTCTCAACCTTTTTACGTCAAGTACCCCCTAGTGACAAACAATTACCACCAAGTACCCCCAAGAATGAGATCAATTACTAATGTTACCAAAATAAGTAGGTCAAGGGCCTTGTAGCACTTTTCGACACAAGAAAGAATAATATTTTACTATTAAAAAATTATAGCAGACCAGTTAGACTCCCCTTGTTGGTGCACCCTTGGCTGTTGCCAAGTACCCCCTAGGCTACATATACCGGAGGTTGATAAACAGTGGTGTAGTAGATAATGTTGTTTCCTATCAATGTTCTCTAAGTTATAAATGTTCTCTGAGCCAGTTTATTTAATATCATCCACTACAAATTGCTTTGTCTCATTATTCTTATTCAGAGGGCACACACTTGGAATGTTCACTGCATGAGTATACTTGCCATTTAACTTTTCCTACTTCTCTTACGTTCTATTTTCACTTTTGTTCCCTACGTCTTTTTGCCTGCTCTAAAGTTTCTGACGGCTAATCTATCTATTGCAAGGTCATTAAAAATGTTTTGCTCCAGCCCTGTACTAACGCAGATAGGAACATATCTACTGCTGCATATGCTTGAGCAGAATCAGCCCACACCAGACACAGTTGTTACTTAACATCAAATTATATTTTACCTTTAAAACAAATTCAGTGCACTGTACACTGAAAAGGCACATTGACAGTAACCCTATAATGCCCTGGAATTCATCCGGAACAAAACCCATTTGGTAATGTCAAGGACTGCCATGGCCTCAGCAGCGTGTAGAATTTTTATTTATAATGTGATGCCTGATGCATTACAATGGGCGTTCACATATGTGCTGATTTAGCACAACTTTGGGTCTGTTATTTTGTACAGGGCTGGCTCCAGGTTTATAAGCGCCCCTGGTCGACAGCGTCTCAATGGGCCCCCTGTGTCATGACACCTCACATATGATGCAAATGGTATGAAAGAACAGAAGCAGTGACAGAAAGAAAGAGCAAAAGTCAGAAAGAAGGAACAGTAAGCAAGAAGGAAATATAGAAAATAATTAAAGCCAGAAAGATAGTATGGAAGAAAGGACAGAAAGAACAGAAGGGATGCCAAAAAGTCTGAAAGAAAGAAGGTATGAAAGGAAGATTAAACTGAATGATGGATAAAGGACAGACAGAAGGAAAGAAAGAATTAAAGAAACAACAGAATGTCTGAAAGAAAAGAGGAAATTACAGAAATAATAGGGGCAAGAAAAAATAGAAGGAATGATGGAAAGAACAGAAATTAAGAAAGAATGACAGAAAGGATATAAGAAAAGAAAGATTAGAAGAAATGACTGAAAGAAAGAATAGATGAATGACAGAAATAGAGATAAAAGGGATGACAGAAAGGATAGAGGATAAGAAAGTTTAGAAGGAATGCCAGGAAGAAAGAAAGAAAGAATAGAACGAATAGAAAGTCAGGAAGCAGAAATAGAAGGCAAGAAATAAAGAAAGATAGAATAAAAGAATCTTCTGATGGCCAGACAGGACCAGAATGTGAGGTGGGGCCTCTCAAGATGCAAGGGCCCTGATTTTGTATATTTAGCTTTAGACATTTATTGCCATTGTGTAGTATAGTGTTTCCAGAAGACTCCAGAGTGTGTCCAGTCCCCTCCTGAGGAAGACTATGCTGTTGCTGGGTTGACAGTCACACATCTTTGCCATGACCAGATCAGTGGCCCTTTCCTTTATTTAGGTAGTACCCCTATGTAGAAAAACACATACACCAGGGGTTTTATTAGATTACTAATTCATGTTTGCAAACTATAACTCTGCCATCCCCACTTTACCAAACTGACCTATTTCATGAGCCTCGTCTAATCTCTATCCAACAATCACAAGAATACATTTTCTTTATTACTATATTACTATATATTACTATATTTATATAGCGCCAACATATTCCACAGTGCTTTACAATCAGAGGGTTAATTTACAAACAAAATAAAAAATTACACAACAAAAAAGAACAAGGTTATCCATTGAAACAAAAGGAACGCGGGCAGAAGCTCGCAAGTTAACAATCTAAGAACAGTTAGCAACATGTGTCGAATCAGAAGACCAAGTAGGCATGAATAGGCATGAATGGGCATGTGCATAATCTCGGTTGCTACTCTGACCTTCCAGTGCATGAGCATAGGAACTGAAGAGGAAGTAGATAAAATATTACTATGACAAACACTTCCAATAAGGAAATGGCTCCCAGCTACTTTAATCTTTGAGCCTCTTCCCTACTGCACCTTCCATGGCTTACTCTCCACTTTCAACCTAGTAACAGATAAGGGAATCTTCTCATCTTCTCTCTCCTCATCCACTTCATCTTGGTCAGCTCTATTCTTGATCCATTGCAATCTGGTTTCCAAACTCTCCAATCCACAGTGACAAGTGACCTCCTGACAGCCAAATGCAATGGTCACTACACACTACTCATTCTCCTGGACCTCTCAGCTGCAGTTGATACTGTAGACCGCCTGGGGTGAACCTAGTTTCTCTGCTGCCTGAGCAGCTGAACTATGGAAAGGCTGGGACTGCAGTTGGGTGAGCTTGCATAGGTGGTAAACAGGTAGTCAAGACACAGCCAAGAATCATACAGGAGATCAGTCCGAACTGGCATCAAGGCACAGGGATGGAGGTTTTTCAGGGTCAGAAGACAGGTCGAAGGTCATACACAGTATGACACGGCTGCAGTAAAAGAGAGGCAGGCAGAAAAGAGAAGTAGAAAGTATCCAAGGTCATACATGGTAAATCTGTGGCGTGATACAGAGGACCAGGCAAAGGTGGGGGTCAAATGAGGTTCAAAGCCAGACACAGATAGATAGCAGAATTCACAAGACATAATAGCAACAGCTATAACGTGTGAGGTTCAAAAGAAATGACTGGACTTTATTGGGGCAGGGAAACTGTGATAGCCTGGCAAAAAACAGGCTTACTGGGGCACCTTTTTCCCATTTGATTTTCTTAAGCAGCGCACAGCTGCTGGAGAGTGCGTGTCCGAGGAGGTAGATGAGAGCTGCCAGGAAGCCCAGCTCTAGTCCGGGCGAATGCAAGTGAAGGGGAACAGAGACGGTTGAAAATTCCCAACAGCACTTGACTGGGCGTCTGAAGGCGAAATGTGGAAGATGCAGCGAGAAATGCTACAGGAATGAAGTACCACTGAGTGATACATGTCCTCTCTTTATCTGAAACACAATCTTTTAAAAACTAAACTACTCTTGGGTATTAACTAAAGCAAGGATTATGATGATCACAGGGGCCCCAGTAATTGATTTTACCCTCCTAAAACTATGCAGTCATAAGAGATTTATAAAGAGCCTTTACCGTTATTCTGTTCCTTATTTCTTTTATGGCCTTTGGTCAAAGGGGAGAAGCATGTTTTCCTATGTTCAATGGAATTGACCTTCCATTTGATATGCCACTTGGCACTATTCTGGGATTCAACCATGGACTTTCTACATTGGGACTTATATGATGAATCCAGAATGCTCGACATAACCCTTGTGAAGGTTTCCCTGATGCCCCATATCATGCAAATGATACCTATCAAAGCTGGCTGGTGTGTAGCTGTTAGCGCTGCAGTAGCTGTGGGACTGGCCTAAGTTGTTTGCCTTCATGTGTTCTGGTTCTCTCATATTTTTTCTTTCCCTGACCCTTGTCCTTAAGAAAGTTCAACGAAGAGAGTGTTGGTGGTGCTGCCCTGCTGGGGTCTCCACTGCTTTGGATTTCTCATATGAAATGAAGTAGATGTGTTCTTCCAGTTGTTTAATTATGTAAAGTAAATTTTAGTGTACTCACTAAGAAACCTAAAAGGAGCCATACATTTCGGAAAATCACTGATTGTGCACTGCAGGTGTCAGCATTTTCTTGATTTTATTTTCTGGGCCTGGGCTGCTGGGTAGATTGGCAAGTCAGAAGCATTTTTTTTTACAAAGTTTGGCAAAACCTACATCAAGTTTGCAAAAAGCATGTTTTATGATCTTTTGCCATAATTCAAAAAGGTATGTGTGGCGCAAAACCAACACCGTGCATTACCAAAGGAACACCATGTCCACAGTGAAGCAGCTGAAGATGAAGAGGATTTTTACCTTTCAGCACGACATACCAAAGCATACCCTTACATCAACAGAAGAACGGCTTCACCAGAAGAACAATATTAGAGCCAATTAGAGCCCAAACCTGAATCCACTTGAAAATCTGTGGGTTGAACGCAATATGCCCCCACAAGATGGCCAAGTCTATGTGTGCCATGCCATATCAAGAGATTCCTACCCAGAAAGACTGAAAGCTGCCATAAATCCAAAGGGTTATTCAACAAGGTTTTAGTTTAAGGACGTGCAGATCTTATTTTGCTTTAATTTTTCCACCCAAGATTTCAGTTTGTTTTTTTAAATGGAATACTGTAGTACAAATTTTAGTATGAGTTAGGAAGTTAGGAAGCATCATACCGCTTAAATACAGTCAGCGCCATGGAGCAATCAACTGCAATCAAGTGGAGCAATCAACTGGATTTTGACTATCCATGTGATTGGCCCTTGCCCTGGGGGATCCTGAATTGGAATTTCCAGCTGTGTGAAACCCCCCAGTTTGCTCATTCCGCTCACCTCTCTGCTGTTCCCATGGCACATGCCATGACTAGTCCAATCAGACAGGTGGAAAAGTAGGTGTTTGAGGTCAATCTGGGGGGGTTCATACAGTGTGGGACCCTGAATTGGGATGCCCCAGAGGCACCTACTCGGCGACGGTGGTGATTAGTCTGCTTTAAAAAGCAGGTTCCAGTTAGTGACAATGTGTCCACCAATGACAACTAACTTATCCCCCAATGGCAACTAATGACTGGTACTCTTGTATAAGCAGTGCCAGTTTATAGGGGTGCTGGATTTTAAGCTGCCATAGAGCACAATGAGAAAAGCTGTACTGAAGAATCTTTTTACTTACAGAACTTGCTTTGACGACTTGTGTAGGCAAATGTAATTTTATTAATTTCTTGAAAGTTTGTTTTTACTTTTTTCAGCTTTGTGCGTTAAAACTATGACTATGACAGTAATTACCCAAAAGCTGTTTTTTAAATTACATTTATATGCTGCTAATACTTTTCTCCACACTTTTCTCCACACAAAACATGGGCACTTTCGACAGCAGCATAATGCTTCCTGCTTTGCCATTCTGAGCTTATGTGGAGGTGAGAACTTATTACTAATGCAAGTGAATGTCTTTAAATGTACAGCGTGCGCCACATGTGGGTTTAGCAGAAAATCAAAGGTTGTCAAGTGCAGAGACGGTGATTTGTGGAAGGCATAACCAGGGATGGATAAACCTCATAACTGCACTGCTGCCCTTGGTAATGATGGACATGTAACATAAGTATTTGTCCTCTCGTCCTCTTAGCAACTGTTTACTAAACCATTTTCCATTTTGGACACCACAGGGAAGCAGCATAGCGATGACAGTTTGACAAGACAGCATATTCAGAATCAACGGAGGGCCTTGCATATTTATTTTCAGCGATTACCATGCTGACCAAACCTTTATAATAAATAATCAATACTTCAATTATCTAAAGTTGTACCTTGGAAAATTATACACGTCATAATCAACAAACACATTTTTCTGTTCAGTTTTCTGTTAAAAGAACAAAGTGTTCCAATGAAAAGCTATTAGTATATTTTCCCATTACTGTTTGTTCATTCACCAAATCGAGGACCATAATGTTATATTTTTAACACAAAGATCCATACAAAACAAACACACTATACAACAACACAAGAAGAGCAGTGACTGATCTAGTAACTTAAGACTTTGAGCCCAGGGGTTTCCACCACATTTTATTTGGTCCTAGGGAGACCTAAATGAATTCCCAACCATTTTTAACCCCTGAGGTTCTCACAAAACCAAGAATTATGTCAGTTGGCCATTTGGAAGAGGGAGAAGCAAAACTGTACATGCCAAATTTTACTTAAAGACTGGACAGACTAGCAAATGTCCAATGTATCTGCTTGTGTACATCCAGCATAAGACCTTTTATGTACAAAAGCAAAGGAAGTGTTAAAGAGGAAGCATGGCCTCCCTCGTGGAGTTCAAAAGAGGGAAGCCCCGCTGTGGGAAGCAATATATTCGTTCGGCTAATTTTATTGGGTATGTGGAGGGGCGGGGGTACGACCAGCAACATGCACTCCATTCACCTTTCCTAGTAAACCTTATGTCAGATATCACATCAGATTATGAATTGTGCACAAGCGATGATTGGTCGGTGACATATGTATGCCCCATGGTAAAGCTGGAAGCTGGGTTTTCATGGGCAATCCTGGGGCTTACAAACAACAAACCCCGCCAAGAAGAACAACACCCAGTAGAGTGAAAATCTGGAGTGCAGTTCCTCTTTAAATGCCAGGGTTCTAGACTGGTGGAGGTGGAAGTTGGTTCTCTGTGTTGCCTAAACTGTACTAGTGCCCAGTGTGAGACAGACTCTAACTTTGCTCAATTTTATGTCTTTGGTCGTAGATTTTAATGCCAGTGCGGCTCAGGATACAGCTGGCAGCTTCGGCACATGCCTCTGAAGGTAGGCCCTCATTGGAATACATTTGGCTGCTCTGACCTTTCTCAGAAAAAAAGTTGGGATATTTAAGAAAATTTACAGGGGGTGGAGCAGCAGAAATATTATCTAAACAGGTTTCTATACATTTTTGTAAAGGATCAAATTTGTTGATGGAGGCAGGGCCTTTATGTAAGTGGCCCCAGCATAGCTCGGACACCTTTGAAGAGGTCAGTGTGCTGTGGCTTCCTATGCCTGTCTCCTGGAGGCTATACCAGGCACCTCCTGGTACCCAAAACTAAGCTATTTGGCTATACTCACCTGGTCTCCCTCCACTTTTGATTTTGCCCAGGACCACATTCGCCTTGAATACTTTAAGGCCTGCGCCACAAATAATAATAACTCTCGACATTGCAGTTTAGAAGCGGCTGGTACTTTTTACTTATTCCATTACATATTTTCTCATGTTACTTTTTATTGATAGATTTTTTGTACTCCGGTCTCTGCTTTGAAGACTTCCTGAGCCTGGGGCCCCACTGCCTTGATGTAAGTACTTTAGAGTGGCCCCAGCATTGCTCGGACACCTTTGAAGAGGCCAGTATGTGCTGTGGCTTCCGATGCCTGTCTCCTGGAGGTCCAGGCTATACCATGCACCTTCTGGTACCCAAAACTAAGCTATTTGGCTATACTCACCTGGTCTCCCTCCACTTTTGATTTGCCCAGGACCATATTGGCCTTGAATGATGGTACTTTAAGTCCTGCGTCACAAATAATTAACTCTAGACATTGCAGTTTAGATGCGGCTGCTACTTTTTACTTATTTTATTACATATTTTCTCATGTTACTTTTTATTGATAGATAGATTTTTTGTAATTTGGTCTCTGCTTTGAAGGCTTCCTGAGGCCAGTTTCTATCCTATTCCCTTTCATGAATGCCGCAGGAATGCCTAATTAACAGATCCGCTAACAAGTTCCCTCCAATATAACCCTTCACCCTATACTACAGTACAACCTAGCAAATGCTTTTACATTTATCTTACTTTCACATTTACATAATCTCAGTGATGAAAGTGAGAGCTGGAAACATCCGACCCTGCCATCTCCACGCCTGCAGTCATTCAAGCTGCTACCTGTTATCACCATGTTTCCCTCCTCTTTGGTCTCCCGAATGACGTGCCTTGCTCTTGCCCTAATCCCCTAATCAACTATGTGGAAGAACGTGTTTTTACAAGAATGTGTCATCTCTAGTGTCTTTACTAGATATATTGTATCCTGATGCAGAATTTAGTGGCACCATAAACAGCTATTTACTATTTGAAAAGGGATATTTTTATTTATTTTTTAAATTTATTTAGCCATTAGAAAACTCGTGAGAAAAGAGCATGGTCAAATGCATTTTCTTTCCTTCATTGATTCAGTTGTAGGAGAAATGCAATGCAACACATGGAAATGTGTCAAGTCAATGCATCAACATACTTTTTATGTAATGGAAAGCTGCCATTCCCTATGCCCTACTGCTTAAAGAGGACTAACACCTGGGATTTTCACTCTCCCGTGTTCTCCACAATGCCTGTATAGCGAGGATCATGCTGAGGGATCCGTGGCTACGTAAGTATACCAGCCAATCTTGGGGGTTACATACAATAGGACCCAAATCAGGAGGCCCCAGGGATGGGAAAATTGGCCTTTTGTTTCTCTTTAATCATATAATTATAATTATATAATATAATTATTTATTTATAACTATGTTATAAGTTCAGATTCTTACTGGTCAGTTGACCAGTTGACATACCACCTGTATGATATATGTATATGACAATAAACTTGATTTTGAAAAAAAAAAAAAAAAAAAAAAATATATATATATATATATATATATAGAGGTGAGGACTAACCATAGGGAGACCCAGAGGAATTCCTGGTGGGCTGTACTGCTTTGAGACCAGTTATGTTGCTGCTGCTGTCCCATACTGGTCCCATGCTGTCCTCTACCTTATAAGCAGACAGTGCCCCTCCCAATGACTGAGCTCAATATGGGGGATGAGGGTCTGTCTCATGGACTGCACCACTAACCGTGACCTGACTTATCTGCAATAAACCAGATCACTTGGATAAAGGTGCCCCCGATGGCCTTGGTGCACAGGGCAGTTGTCTTGCTCGCCCTCCCCTAGAAACAGCCCTGGCCTCAGCATCACGGCTGTGAGTGGGCATACACACTCCTGCCACATTATCTGCTCCTACGATATTAAAGCTCATTCATTGATGGTCCAAAAGCACAGTGGGGCGGAGATCAGTGGGGATAATGTATGCTGGTCATGGGCTGGTAACATCTTGGGCTGATTTTTGGCTCAAGTCCACCGAGGGAAGTAATTTTATGGGAGCGCAGGGGGTGCAACTGCACCGCGGGCCAGAAGTTCAAGGGGGCCCCATCATTTTTGCTCCTCCACCTTATTCATATTTGTGCTAACTTGGCATCATTTAGAGAAGAGAATCACCATTTATCTCTACTGTTTCAGTCTTTAGTTGTCTAACTGCATCCAACTGAGTTAAAATACAAAAATAAGTTAACTTTATGTGCTGTGAAAGGTCCCCATTTAATGCTCATGCAAGGGCCCTCCCATGTATATAACATTAGACACCTGTTTTTTTTCAGCTATATCATATCTATAGATATTATTCACAACATGTCTTCATTGTAAGTTGAAGTTTAGAACTATGCGTTCATGTATATGTACAACAAACTGTTGACAGTGATGTGTTAATGGCATGCACTCACTGTTCTGTGTTGTTACCTAGCAGTGCTTTGCTATGATGCTATGACAAGTGACGCATGGCAGCAAACTTGACTTATTTGATGCTGAAAGTAAATTCCTCATTTGAAACTGATTACTGCATTGTATACACCATTGCAGTATTATTTAAAAAAAACAAAAACATAATAATATAATAACATGTGTACATCTACATTGTATATCACCAAAATCTGGCATTGTGCTTTGTGAATTTATCTCCATTACATTATTATTTAGAGTACAATGCACTACTTCTCCTCTCTCATCTCTGCCCCCTCTGCTTAGTCCAAATTGGAGACTTCAAATAAAACACTCACCTGGACCTGGCTTTTTGCCTGCTACCACAGTGGAAGTAGGGCACCTGTGTCCCGAGCTTCTACAGATGCTGCTGACTGGAGATCATGAGTGATGGTATTCTTAGCCAAACACTGCAGCAACTAAGGTTGAGATACAATGCAATACCTCCCCACTCCTACTCCTGCTGCCTCTGCTCAGCCTCAATTGAATAAGAGAAAACTCTTTTGGTCCTTGCTATTTGCTTGCTTTGAAAGCACCTTGAGAAAGTGGCCTGCGAGCGGGGGGCCACGAAATGCGTTGGGGGGACTGTCACTCAACCTTGAACATTCTTGGGGTATACCCAGACTTCCTTCACTCAGGTGATGTGTTTGTTTACTGTTTAATTTGCTGTTGTAGTTCAACACTTGTGTTCTTTTATCTCTTGCCAATATTGGGAGAATTACTGTTTGCACAATTTTTAGCACTATTTGCAATTTATAGATTGTTTACAGTACTGGCACTTTATTGAATTTAATGGTTGTTGGATTGGGATTATGGATTTAATTGGGATACCCCTGGGAAGGTACGGTCCAGTGTTATATATTTTTTAATTGTTTGTCATTATGGGAATTTTATGGGTATTGGCTAATAAATAATTTATGAATTCATGATATATATTTGCTGTATGTATTGATTGCTGTGGAGGGGGTGCAGTGCTTTGGTGCTATTTGGGTGAACTGCTGGATTCACCATTTAAATATTGCTTGCTTTGAAAGTGCGCTACAATTCTGATAGCCCTGCTTTTGAAAAACCCAGTCCCATAGTCAATATTACCCTTAATCTAGGTGCAAAAATGCTCTGTTTCTAGGCAGAAGTAAAAAGCCATCAGCTGTAATGATCCACTGCTCGCTGCTCTAAAAATTCTTAAAACATTGTAAACAACAGTTTTAATGCTCTGCGGTAGCCAAGGCTATTGACTTACATTCATACATAGTTACATTTATCCTCTCCAGAAGCAGTTGATTCAAGCCCCAGTCACACCAAGCTATTCCAGGCTGATCGCGCTTGCAGTGCGAGCACCCTGCAATCGCTGATGTTCAACATTTGTAAAGTGCTATTGTGGAGGCCTCCAAATCTCCGCAGAAAAGGTTTTTTGGAGGCAATTGTGATTGCTCAGTGAACGCAACTGCCTCCCTGAATGTGTCCATAGCTAAACATAGGCAGCGTTTCAAAAGAGATTGCGGGGTGGCTTGCCTTGATAGTGTGATATCCCTGAAATTGCCTCAGTGTAAATGGCCCTTAGTGCTTGAGAGATGCTGCTCCCTGTGTTTGGGGCAAATCTTTCTCTGGCCCCGTTCACATCAAGCCATTGTGGGCCCATTGCACTTGCAGTGCGAGTGTCACGCTCTGGGTGCTCTAATGATCTGCTCTGGTAACTCCAGCCCTCCAGGTAAGCCCTCAACCCCCAATCTCCGCAGCCAGCTTCACCTGTAGGAGCCCCCGCTTGCCGGGACGCAGAATACGCCTGCCCGGGATCGGTTGCCCCCAGGACTTCAATGGCTCAAAGGATGTAGGCTTACTGTTTGGAGGTCTGGAGAACCAGTGGCTGGGAGCGGTATCGAGCGAGCCCGATAGCTGGAGCGTTTTAACGGAAGTCCAGACAGGCTAGGGGTCGGCAACGGGCGTTCTGAGATGGCAGTGGTCCAAAAGGAGAAGGCAAATCGCGGTCAAGGTTCAGAGCAGAAGTCGGCAACAGGATATCAGATCTAGGATGGTCGGTACAGGCGATGGTCGGCAACGGGAATTCAGATCAAGGATGGGCGGTACAGGCGAGGGTCGGCAACAAGATCAATCACGAGACACATGCAAGAAAGGCTAGGTACTAGGCGCTATCACAGGCACTGAGTGACAGACAAGGCGAACCCTTTATAGGAACAGATCTAGGGGAGGTGAGTGTGTGTGAGTGCATGATTGGTGCATACTAGGATCCTAGCAGCAATAGGCCAGACAAGGGCGAATCGCCCCACCTCTACCATGGGCTCATTGGCCCAGAATAGGGAAAAGGGGCGTAAAGCCCTCACTGTAACTTGGGCTCATTGGCCCTTAAACTTCTCCCCCGGCGAGCGCGCAGAGAGCAGCGCCGCTGGAGGGCACAAGAACCACGTGCTCGCGCCCGCGCACGTCTGCAGGACCCGGAGCTGAGAGCGGGGGGCGTGGCCGAGCTGGGCGCGCCGCTCGAGCCGACGCCGCCCGAGCAGCTGCTCGGCAGAGACGTCCAGCCGGAAGCTGCGCGGCCAGCTGTCCGGGGATGGCGCGGGAGCAAGGACACGGTGAGTGAGTCCTGACAGCGAGCATCCTGTAATCACCTGTGTTCAGCACTTGGAAAGCGTTTGTGACAGTGATTCCACTCAATGGCATGAAAACGCTATTGCGGCAGCCTTCAAAATGCTGGAGACAAGGGTTTTTGGAGGCGACTGTTATCACTCAGCAATCACAATTGCCTCCCTGAATTGGCCCATAACCTAACATAGGTAGTGTTTCAAAGGCATTCGCGGGTTGCCTGCCTTGAAAGCACAATTACCTCGCAATGGCCTCAGTGTGAGCCCATGGGACACATTCCTTCATGTAAGCTGGCAACCCCTACTCTCCACTGCTGCGTCTGCCTTTAGACAAGCCCCGGGCTGGGACGCCGGATACACCTCCCTGATATGGGTGCCCCCAGGTCTTTTGTAGTGCAAAGGATGCCAACTTACGGTTGAAGGAGGATGAACCAAGGGTATTTAGAGAGAAGAGTTGGGAAACTGGGGTCGTACTTGGGATATCAGTCCTTCTGGTGTCTAAGTACAGGAAGTGAGGAAGATGAATGGTCGAGGATAGCAAAAGGCTCAGAGCCAGGGAGTTAAAGGTATCCAGGTATCCTGAGGGCCTTGAAGTTGTAGTCAAACAGGCAGAGGTCAGTCTAGGCAGCAAACACGGATGGTCAGACGGAGCAGAGTCAGAAACGGTTTGCCAAAACACAGAGCCCACCCTTAGCATAGGAACGCTTTCACGGGCAATGTGGAAAGGGCCAAGATCCTATTTAAGTGGTCAGTGGCCAAGAGAGCTGTGGGTGGGTGAGCCTGCACACAGCTAGAGGGGACTTCCGTGAGGAGAACCGAGCGGCCTGGACCGACCCAGAGAGGAGTGCCACAGGCCAAGAGGATCAGCTAAGGCTCCTCCAGGCTGCTTATAGCAATACTCCAAGCTGCTGACAGCCTGCATGCTGTGGAGAGACAATATCACAAATACACACTGCAGCCATGCTGCTGATCTTTACATCATTGTAGCCAGCTAGAGAGGTATTTTATCTCCTTGCATTCTGAGTGAAAACAGATAAAATCTTTCTCTGGCTTATTGGGCTGATCATAAGGAAGCTCCCAATTAAACTGCAGTGTGTCTGTGTGCTATCAAAGGCTCTCCCCCATCCCCCAATCATACTCATGTGTAAGCAGGGGATCAAGATTGGCAAACCTATGCAGTTCAGGAGCGCTAAATCCACACAAATATATTTCACAAATGCATCTGCATGGGGTTATGCTTTCTCAAATTTCTAAACGTTATTTTCTTGACTGGATAGCTGCTTTAACTAATCACTGCAGCAGTAGCAGGACCACTGATGGTTGGGTGACAAAACCCAAGCCCAAGCCAAGACAGCTACTGGGGTGGGATTGGGTGAGGTGCTTTTTTTCAGCTAATTCAGGCTGGGCTTGGAGAGGGGTAGGAATGGTAGTAGAGTTGGAGTTATTTTTATTAATCTTTAGGTCAACTAAATGCATCCTAAAAAAGCAAAATGTTCCATGCACATATAGTTTTACATAGTCAAATTGTTTTTAAACGTCAAAAACATGTGTTTATGTCACATTTCACATTTTTCATCATCTTACCCATTCCTTGGCTGGTGGTTTACTCTGCTGAATCTCAGTCACAATCCTGCCCCTCAGTTATACTGAGCACTGGAGCACGCTCCTGCCACTGTGACAAAGGCGACGGGAATTGTCAGGCATGTGCACACAGCGGGATTCGATCTTGGGAAACATTGAGCAAGAACGACAGGAGAATATTTATTCTTATGTTTGGCCGGACTGTCCTATTAAATACCAGCCGAATAACTAATATTAAGGAAGTCGGAAAAACTCTACGCAACTTTAATAGATAACTTTTAACTGAAGTTAGCAGTAACAGACATGTAACTTGAAAACATGAAGCATGGGTTACAGAGCTTTATAAACATGCCCCATTTTGTTCCAGAGATTATGTGGAAGACTTCAGTAATGAATACTTTGTACTGATGTTTTAATAAATTAGCTGGATAATGGTGATGACATGACATATGGCTTTTAGTGTATTACGGGAAGCATGAAAAATGTTCAGTAGAGGCCTGCAACTGTTGCGCGCTCCTGTTTCCAATCCGAGAAGCAGCACAAAAGCATTCATCAACAGAGGTAAAAGGACAGTCCCATTTGGGTTCCTCCTGCAACAGAATCCAGCCATCTGACATACTTAGTGCTCTGCTACTTTTACCAGAACATCGTAATCAGGTTTATTTTTATCTGTCGTGTTCAGAAGTCATTTAATCCCTTGCTGAAGTCTGAATGGACAAGTGAAACAAAATCAATCATGTGACACGGTTTGTGTGTATCACTCTCTCATGAAAGGAAGACTGTCTCATTCTGAAACTTTTGGCTCCCAAAGGCAGTTTCTGGAAGGGGATTCTGGGTCACTCAGGGGATCAGTTACAAAGAACAGTGTAATTCACTCGAGTGTATGAGCTCATATAAATTTAGATACTTGTTAAAGTAGAAACTTTTATTTCTGCTTGAGAAGGAATGGGTTAAGGGCAAAACCTCTCTCAGGTTTTATTTTGTATCTGAGTCATCCCATTCATGTTATTTACAAGCAAAATAATAACACCCAGCCCAAAAACAAAGGTTAAACTTGTGTCAAAGACGCCACTGGAGCACTCCTCAAATTTAATTGCCCTAGACCAGGGGTGCTCAACTTTTTGAAGAGCGTGGACCACTTAAAACGGACCAAAACCCACTCCCAGTCTCAAAGACAAGGGGCAGGAATACTCGCTCCCCACAGGGCACTCTGATCGGACGCCGCATCCCCGCTATCCCTTTAGCAGGGGCACGTGCCCATGTCAGGCATTTGTGAATGCCCGGCGCGGGCACGTTCCCGGTAAAGGGTAGCGGGGGGTGCGGCCACCAGCAAGCTCACATTAGATGAGCTCCTGGACGAAGGGATTCAAGCAGATGTGAGCGTGCTGATTGGATGAGCGGCCGCACATGTGCCGTGGGGGCAAGGACCAGAACCCAGGATAGTCAAAATCCTGGGTTTTGGTCCATTTCAAGCTATTTGGAAACTGGTCGCAGTCCACAATGTATAGGTTCATAACTTCAGATTTATTAGTGTAGGACTCACTTCTCTCTTCTTGCTAGAAAGCCTATTAAGGGTAATTGTGTAACCATATAATCACAATACAGCCATACAAGGCTTTGCCTTTGATTGGCCTAACACTCTTTGAATTCTAATGTGTGCTGTCTCTACTTGGTATTTATTGTTTATTACATTTTCTGGATCTTATTGGATTATTTACCAAAGCGTGGCAAACTTTTCCATCCTGTGGGGCTGGTATATATTAAAGTTTGAAAAACCTCCACAGCTCAACAACAAAATCTGGTAAATCTGGTTTTGTGTTAAATAACTTCTCTGGGTAAGGTGCCAACATTTGCAATGAGGTAGAGGTATTGTGTATATATTCTATAATATTCTAGAATAAACAATAAGATTAAAAAAACGTATCAATTGTGACAATGTATAAAATATCCAAAATCCCAAAAGTCCCCTCTTTCTGCCCACACATGCACTTAGTTGACCCAGTGGGACACACTGTTTCAGGGATAAATGGGATGCTGCTTGCAATACCTTTCTCCAATTCTTGTCTTCTCAATCCCCTCCCACCAAGAAAACCCTGCCTATGTCGTGCCCCAATGCTATAGCCTCAGTATCATGGCTGTGGGGAGCCATAAACATACATGCCATAGTATCAAGTCCTATAAACTAAAGCTTCAGTACTATCGCTTTAAAACTGACCATATCCATCCATGTCCATGACCTGTCTCTGCAATGCTATAGCTTCTGCCTTGTAGCACTCTCATAGACTAGCCAGGAAGCAAATGAGCAAAAAAAGCAGGTATAACCGCACACGAGTCCCGTTGTGGGTGCAGGACCAGGGGGAGTCCCAAATCCCCACTAAATGTACAAATCAAAAAAAGCAGTTGGTCAGCACTCCTAAAAAAGCAATACTTTAATGAAAACTCAGTAAAAACATCTCAATATAGAAAAAGGCAGCTTAAAAACAACTAATAGAACCCTGATGGAAATAAAAATTCTCACGTGCTAACGCGTTTCAGACGGGGGAGGGTCCTTAATCATAGATTTTTTCTTCTCCTTTTCTATCTCTCTTGGATGGTTTCTCTTTCTTCACTTTTGTTCTTGTCTCCTCTCAGTTCTATTTTTCGAAGAAAAGGGCTCAAGGGATCTTGATTATAAAATAGGTTATCAGCCCCAGTAAAAGTATGTTCCAATGTGTAAATCAGATCATAAGACTATTTGAGACTATTTCAATCTCCTGGTCTATAAAGGTATAACACAGCCACATATCACATATCCCAGTATTGCCCAGTATTTATTTGATACAATTTAATGGCAAAGCTTGGATTATCCTACTCTACCTTTCCATCATTGGGAATGAAAATATTCAAAAAGTGTGTCATTCGCACTAACCTTTTTCAGGCAAAGTTTCAGGCAAAATGTTAATGCTAATCATTTAATGAAAAGCGCAAAACAATTCCCCTGCATCTAAAATAATATATTTTAAGTTTGTAGTTGCTTACTTATTATTCTTTCCCCTGATGTGCTTTAACTCTGTTCAAGACTCTAGGATACGGGCGGCACTATCTTGCCTCAGAAGCATCACATATTGTGGAGAGGGGTGAAAAGTACAAGGGGGCAGAGTTATAGCTGTGCTTTGTCAGAAGACACTTCCTGTTTGCAGGCAGCCTGAGACTCCATGTGCTGCCATCTTGGTTGTTTAAAGGCTCAAAAAAATACAGTAGATTTTTAGTATAGGCAATCTGTATGTACGGGGTGGGGGAACATATAAGATAGGCTAATATTCAGGGTGAAGGTCTGGTTTAAAGGGCCACTCTATCCACTTATTTTACTAATTCAAAAATACCCCCTGCCCTGCCAACCTCTATTAGCGCTGAAGCAGCGCTAATAAGTAAAATAAAAAAGACACTTACCTGCAGGCAGAATCCTGGCGAAAGGCTGAAGTGGCAGCTTACCTTGCCAAGCGGTCCTCCAGCACTCTGCGCCCTGAATGAGGAAATATACCTCCTTATTTGCCCTTTCAGTGCCACCCTGCCAATGTGGGCCACCAATTCCAGAGTGAGGAGCTACTTCAGACCATGTCCGCCTCTGTATTGATGGCTTGAATGGCATTCTCAGAGCTTCCCCCTCCTTCCTCCCCCACCCAGCCTCCTCCTAACATGTACTCTCACTCCCAGCACTGCCCCACCCATAATGCTGATTGTTATTCAGCATCATAACTCCAAGGGCCCCACCCACTTGCTTTAGAAAATACATCATGGGGTAAAACTGTAAACCTTGATATCGCAACCATTTCTTCTTAAAAATGGAAAACAGTTAGTTTAGGACAGTGCCAAATGTAGTCCAACACAGTGGTCAAATAGTTGGCTATGCCTGAAATATCACTTTAAAGCAGCACAGTGCCTCACCTGTAGACTAGTTAGGCAGGATGGACCCATAATTAAAACCATAAGTCATTGATCGCTCATGTAGCTGCTTGACTCACTATTTCCTAATGCTGTATGATGTATTCCTCAGGTTATCTGCGAGTTCAGAAGGTGAAATGTGATGCAAATGTTTAAAGGTCAGGGAAACATTGCCACAGTGCAAATGTCTGACCCGTCTTTCTCTTTACTGTTTAAAGTAAAAGTATTGTCAGGAAAGTGCAAATACCTTTTATTTATAGAGGATTTCTACTTTCAGAAATATTTTTGCTTTCATCCGGGCACTCCATGAACAATCACCAATATTTAACTATTTTTTATTCTACTAAAATAATCTATTTCCCCGGTTGCCTTTCGATTATCCTCTGAATTGGCTGGGCCTGGTTGGATACATGGATAGTGACTAGCAACTTGTAAGATTGGCAGCTGAGCAATTCTTACGAAACAAACATAACCAGCTAACAACAAAGTCGGTACAAACTAACTCACTAGCTTGTTTACCCCTCAGATCAAATGGTGGATGTGTCTGCTAGCGTCGCTTGGAAAGAAAAAGGTATTTTCTAAATGTAGGACTCATGGGTGGTGAGATGGGTTGTGTTGTGTTGGGCTGGGGTCACTATGAACCAGGCCCCTCCCTTTTAAAAAGTTGCCAGGGGGGTCTAGGTCTGTTTTAATTATGTGAAGTTACAGTAAAATAACAGTAGACTTTAAGTTCATAATCATTAAAATGTGGCACCACGTTAAATGCTCCTATCCCTTCCAGGGATTCAGGGTCTTATATACTCTCTTTGGCATTTTTAGCATTAA
This sequence comes from Gastrophryne carolinensis, assembly GCA_027917425.1. Taxonomy (NCBI): domain Eukaryota; kingdom Metazoa; phylum Chordata; class Amphibia; order Anura; family Microhylidae; genus Gastrophryne; species Gastrophryne carolinensis. The sequence goes on along the minus strand of CM051238.1, from coordinate 178,658,748 downwards.
GGAATAAAGAGCTTATTCACTGCAGGCGATTTAGCCTGTTACAGGCTGCTGTCTCTTTACAACCCATGACAAAACATTATCTGACAGCCAAGATGGGCATGGTGGTCTACCCTTTGACCCCAGTAATGTTCACAATATAAGAATAGCCAAAACACTTGCTGCCTGGAGAGATGGAAGAGTAGTAAGTGACAGGGCTAGGGGACAGACAGGGAGACAATTTAGACATGATTGCAGCAAAACTATGAGTCAAATCACAGCCTCAGCTCAGCCCTAGTAATGCCTCAAATTGTAGACAGATTGTGTCACTTATAGGAGTCACTGGCTAGTGGCTGGCTACTACTATTGTAACAATAATCAACTACCCAGCCCTTTATATACTATTGTGTAACAACGCAAAGAACACTAATAAATCACATATCCTGAAGATCCCACTCTCTCTGTTTCATGCAGGAAACCTCTCCTTTAAAAAAAAAAAAAGAAAAGAAGACTGACTCTTTAAAATGAGCACAATCTATATGCAGATCACTAATAGAGATCACTAATCATGTATGGTTCTCCATTTCTATGTAGGATGGTGAGTTGTTGTGGACAGCTTATGCTTCTCCCCTTCTATGTAGAGCAGTGAGCATTGCTGTGGGAAGCTTATGGTTCTGTCTTTCTATGTAGGGTGGTGAGCATTGCTGTGGGAAGCTTATGGTTCTGTCTTTCTATGTAGGGTGGTGAGCATTGCTGTGGGAAGCTTACGGTTCTGTCTTTCTATGTAGGGTGGTGAGCATTGCTGTGGGAAGCTTATGGTTCTGTCTTTCTATGTAGGGTGGTGAGCATTGCTGTGGGAAGCTCATGGTTCTGTCTTTCTATGTAGGGTGGTGAGCATTGCTGTGGTAAGCTTATGGTTCTGTCTTTCTATGTAGGGTGGTGAGCATTGCTGTGGGAAGCTTACGGTTCTGTCTTTCTATGTAGGGTGGTGAGCATTGCTGTGGGAAGCTTATGGTTCTGTCTTTCTATGTAGGGTGGTGAGCATTGCTGTGGGAAGCTTATGGTTCTGTCTTTCTATGTAGGGTGGTGAGCATTGCTGTGGGAAGCTTATGGTTCTGTCTTTCTATGTAGGGTGGTGAGCATTGCTGTGGGAAGTTTATGGTTCTGTCTTTCTATGTAGGGTGGTGAGCATTGCTGTGGGAAGCTTATGGTTCTGTCTTTCTATGTAGGGTGGTGAGCATTGCTGTGGGAAGTTTATGGTTCTGTCTTTCTATGTAGGGTGGTGAGCATTGCTGTGGGAAGCGTATGGTTCTGGCTTTCTATGTAGGGTGGTGAGCATTGCTGTGGGAAGCTTACGGTTCTGTCTTTCTATGTAGGGTGGTGAGCATTGCTGTGGGAAGCTTATGGTTCTGTCTTTCTATGTAGGGTGGTGAGCATTGCTGTGGGAAGCTTATGGTTCTGTCTTTCTATGTAGGGTGGTGAGCATTGCTGTGGGAAGCTTACGGTTCTGTCTTTCTATGTAGGGTGGTGAGCATTGCTGTGGGAAGCTTACGGTTCTGTCTTTCTATGTAGGGTGGTGAGCATTGCTGTGGAAAGCTTACGGTTCTGTCTTTCTATGTAGGGTGGTGAGCATTGCTGTGGGAAGCTTACGGTTCTGTCTTTCTATGTAGGGTGGTGAGCATTGCTGTGGGAAGCTCATGGTTCTGTCTTTCTATGTAGGGTGGTGAACATTGCTGTGGGAAGCTTATGGTTCTGTCTTTCTATGTAGGGTGCTGAGCATTGCTGTGGGAAGCTTATGGTTCTGTCTTTCTATATAGGGTGGTGAGCATTGCTGTGGGAAGCTTACGGTTCTGTCTTTCTATGTAGGGTGGTGATCATTGCTGTAGGAAGCTTATGGTTCTGGCTTTCTATGTAGGGTGGTGAGCATTGCTGTGGGAAGCTTATGGTTCTGGCTTCCTATGTAGGGTGGTGAGCATTGCTGTGGACAGATTATGGTTCTGTCTTTCTATGTAGGGTGGTGAGCATTGCTGTGGGAAGCTTATGGTTCTGTCTTTCTATGTAGGGTGGTGAGCATTGCTGTGGGAAGCTTACGGTTCTGTCTTTCTATGTAGGGTGGTGAGCATTGCTGTGGGAAGCTTATGGTTCTGTCTTTCTATGTAGGGTGGTGAGCATTGCTGTGGGAAGCTTATGGTTCTGGCTTTCTATGTAGGGTGGTGAGCATTGCTGTGGGAAGCTTATGGCTCTGTCTTTCTATGTAGGGTGGTGAGCATTGCTGTGGGAAGCTTACGGTTCTGTCTTTCTATGTAGGGTGGTGAGCATTGCTGTGGACAGCTTATGGTTCTGTCTTTCTATGTAGGGTGGTGAGCATTGCTGTGGACAGCTTATGGTTCTGGCTTTCTATGTAGGGTGGTGAGCATTGCTGTGGGAAGCTTATGGTTCTGGCTTTCTATGTAGAGTGGTGAGCATTGCTGTGGGAAGCTTATGGTTCTGTCTTTCTATGTAGGGTGGTGAGCATTGCTGTGGGAAGCTTACGGTTCTGTCTTTCTATGTAGGGTGGTGAGCATTGCTGTGGAAAGCGTATGGTTCTGTCTTTCTATGTAGGGTGGTGAGCATTGCTGTGGGAAGGTTATGGTTCTGTCTTTCTATGTAGAGTGGTGAGCATTGCTGTGGGAAGCTTATGGTTCTGGCTTTCTATGTAGGGTGGTGAGCATTGCTGTGGGTAGCTTATGGTTCTGTCTTTCTATGTAGGGTGGTGAGCATTGCTGTGGGAAGCTTATGGTTCTGTCTTTCTATGTAGGGTGGTGAGCATTGCTGTGGGAAGCTTATGGTTCTGTCTTTCTATGTAGGGTGGTGAGCATTGCTGTGGGAAGCTTATGGTTCTGGCTTCCTATGTAGGGTGGTGAGCATTGCTGTGGACAGCTTATGGTTCTGTATTTCTATGTAGGGTGGTGAGCATTGCTGTGGGAAGCTTATGGTTCTGTCTTTCTATGTAGGGTGGTGAGCATTGCTGTGGTAAGCTTATGGTTCTGTCTTTCTATGTAGGGTGGTGAGCATTGCTGTGGGAAGCTTAGGGTTCTGTCTTTCTATGTAGGGTGGTGAGCATTGCTGTGGGAAGCTTAGGGTTCTGTCTTTCTATGTAGGGTGGTGAGCATTGCTGTGGGAAGCTTATGGTTCTGTCTTTCTATGTAGGGTGGTGAGCATTGCTGTGGGAAGCTTACGGTTCTGTCTTTCTATGTAGGGTGGTGAGCATTGCTGTGGACAGCTTATGGTTCTGTCTTTCTATGTAGGGTGGTGAGCATTGCTGTGGGAAGCTTACGGTTCTGTCTTTCTATGTAGGGTGGTGAGCATTGCTGTGGGAAGCTTATGGTTCTGTCTTTCTATGTAGGGTGGTGAGCATTGCTGTGGGAAGCTTATGGTTCTGTCTTTCTATGTAGGGTGGTGAGCATTGCTGTGGGAAGCTTACGGTTCTGTCTTTCTATGTAGGGTGGTGAGCATTGCTGTGGGAAGCTTACGGTTCTGTCTTTCTATGTAGGGTGGTGATCATTGCTGTGGGAAGCTTACGGTTCTGTCTTTCTATGTAGGGTGGTGAGCATTGCTGTGGACAGCTTACGGTTCTGTCTTTCTATGTAGGGTGGTGAGCATTGCTGTGGGAAGCTTATGGTTCTGTCTTTCTATGTAGGGTGGTGAGCATTGCTGTGGGAAGCTTATGGTTCTGTCTTTCTATGTAGGGTGGTGAGCATTGCTGTGGGAAGCTTATGGTTCTGGCTTCCTATGTAGGGTGGTGAGCATTGCTGTGGACAGCTTATGGTTCTGTCTTTCTATGTAGGGTGGTGAGCATTGCTGTGGGAAGCTTATGGTTCTGTCTTTCTATGTAGGGTGGTGAGCATTGTTGTGGTAAGCTTATGGTTCTGTCTTTCTATGTAGGGTGGTGAGCATTGCTGTGGGAAGCTTAGGGTTCTGTCTTTCTATGTAGGGTGGTGAGCATTGCTGTGGGAAGCTTAGGGTTCTGTCTTTCTATGTAGGGTGGTGAGCATTGCTGTGGGAAGCTTACGGTTCTGTCTTTCTATGTAGGGTGGTGAGCATTGCTGTGGACAGCTTATGGTTCTGTCTTTCTATGTAGGGTGGTGAGCATTGCTGTGGGAAGCTTACGGTTCTGTCTTTCTATGTAGGGTGGTGAGCATTGCTGTGGGAAGCTTACGGTTCTGTCTTTCTATGTAGGGTGGTGATCATTGCTGTGGGAAGCTTACGGTTCTGTCTTTCTATGTAGGGTGGTGAGCATTGCTGTGGACAGCTTATGGTTCTGTCTTTCTATGTAGGGTGGTGAGCATTGCTGTGGGAAGCTTATGGTTCTGTCTTTCTATGTAGGGTGGTGAGCATTGCTGTGGGAAGCTTATGGTTCTGTCTTTCTATGTAGGGTGGTGAGCATTGCTGTGGGAAGCTTATGGTTCTGGCTTCCTATTAGGGTGGTGAGCATTGCTGTGGACAGCTTATGGTTCTGTCTTTCTATGTAGGGTGGTGAGCATTGCTGTGGGAAGCTTATGGTTCTGTCTTTCTATGTAGGGTGGTGAGCATTGCTGTGGTAAGCTTATGGTTCTGTCTTTCTATGTAGGGTGGTGAGCATTGCTGTGGGAAGCGTAGGGTTCTGTCTTTCTATGTAGGGTGGTGAGCATTGCTGTGGGAAGCTTAGGGTTCTGTCTTTCTATGTAGGGTGGTGAGCATTGCTGTGGGAAGCTTACGGTTCTGTCTTTCTATGTAGGGTGGTGAGCATTGCTGTGGACAGCTTATGGTTCTGTCTTTCTATGTAGGGTGGTGAGCATTGCTGTGGGAAGCTTACGGTTCTGTCTTTCTATATAGGGTGGTGAGCATTGCTGTGGGAAGCTTACGGTTCTGTCTTTCTATGTAGGGTGGTGAGCATTGCTGTGGGAAGCTTATGGTTCTGTCTTTCTATGTAGGGTGGTGAGCATTGCTGTGGGAAGCTTACGGTTCTGTCTTTCTATGTAGGGTGGTGAGCATTGCTGTGGGAAGCTTATGGTTCTGTCTTTCTATGTAGGGTGGTGAGCATTGCTGTGGGAAGCTTACGGTTCTGTCTTTCTATGTAGGGTGGTGAGCATTGCTGTGGGAAGCTTATGGTTCTGTCTTTCTATGTAGGGTGGTGAGCATTGCTGTGGGAAGCTTATGGTTCTGTCTTTCTATGTAGGGTGGTGAGCATTGCTGTGGGAAGCTTATGGTTCTGTCTTTCTATGTAGGGTGGTGATCATTGCTGTGGGAAGCTTACGGTTCTGTCTTTCTATGTAGGGTGGTGAGCATTGCTGTGGACAGCTTATGGTTCTGTCTTTCTATGTAGGGTGGTGAGCATTGCTGTGGGAAGCTTAGGGTTCTGTCTTTCTATGTAGGGTGGTGAGCATTGCTGTGGGAAGCTTACGGTTCTGTCTTTCTATGTAGGGTGGTGAGCATTGCTGTGGGAAGCTTACGGTTCTGTCTTTCTATGTAGGGTGGTGAGCATTGCTGTGGGAAGCTTACGGTTCTGTCTTTCTATGTAGGGTGGTGAGCATTGCTGTGGACAGCTTATGGTTCTGTCTTTCTATGTAGGGTGGTGAGCATTGCTGTGGGAAGCTTACGGTTCTGTCTTTCTATGTAGGGTGGTGAGCATTGCTGTGGGAAGCTTACGGTTCTGTCTTTCTATGTAGGGTGGTGAGCATTGCTGTGGGAAGCTTACGGTTCTGTCTTTCTATGTAGGGTGGTGAGCATTGCTGTGGGAAGCTTATGGTTCTGTCTTTCTATGTAGAGCAGTGAGCATTGCTGTGGGAAGCTTATGGTTCTGTCTTTCTATGTAGGGTGGTGAGCATTGCTGTGGGAAGCTTACGGTTCTGTCTTTCTATATAGGGTGGTGAGCATTGCTGTGGGTAGCTTATGGTTCTGTCTTTCTATGTAGGGTGGTGAGCATTGCTGTGGGAAGCTTACGGTTCTGTCTTTCTATGTAGGGTGGTGAGCATTGCTGTGGGAAGCTTATGGCTCTGTCTTTCTATGTAGGGTGGTGAGCATTGCTGTGGGAAGCTTATGGTTCTGTCTTTCTATGTAGGGTGGTGAGTATTGCTGTGGGAAGCTTATGGTTCTGTCTTTCTATGTACGGTGGTGAGCATTGCTGTGGGAAGCTTATGGTTCTGTCTTTCTATGTAGGGTGGTGAGCATTGCTGTGGGAAGCTTATGGTTCTGGCTTCCTATGTAGGGTGGTGAGCATTGCTGTGGGAAGCTTATGGTTCTGTCTTTTTTATGTAGGGTGGTGAGCATTGCTGTGGGAAGCTTATGGTTCTGGCTTCCTATGTAGGGTGGTGAGCATTGCTGTGGACAGTTTATGTTTCTTGCTTTCTATGTAGGGTGGTGAGCATTGCTGTGGCCAGCTTATGGTTCTTCTTTTCTATGTAGGGTGGTGAGCATTGCTGTTGGTATCTTATGGTTCTCCATTTCTATGTAGGGTGGTGAGCATTGTTGTAGGCAACTTATGGTTCTTGTTTTCTATGTCGGGTGTTCAGTATTGCTGTGGGCAGCTTATGGTCCTCGATTTCATATGTAGGGTGGTGAGCATTGCTGTGGGCAGGTGTGGATCTCCCTTTCTAAGCAGGGTGGCAGGCAGTGCTGTGGGCAGCTTATGGATCTCCCTTTCTAAGGAGGGTGGTGAGCATTGCTGTGGACAGCTTATGGATCTCCCTTTGTATGCAGGTTGGCGAGCATTGCTGTGGACAGCTCATGGTTCTCCCTTTCTACGAAGGTTGGTAAGTATTGATGTGGGCAGCTGAATGTTCTCCCTTTTCCATGCAGGGTGCTGAGCATTGCGGTGCCCAGCTTATGGTTCTCCCTTTATCATGTAGGGTGCTGAGCATTGTTGTGGGCAGCTTATGGTTCTCCCTTTTCCATGTAGGGTGCTGAGCATTGCGGTGCCCAGCTTATGGTTCTCTCTTTATCATGTAGGGTGCTGAGCATTGTTGTGGGCAGCTTATGGTTCTCCCTTTTCCATGTAGGGTGGTGAGCATTGCTGTGGGCAGCTTAGTGTCCAGTCCCTTTCTACGGGTTGTAGGATGGTGAGCTATTTTAAACGAACAAGGATATGTAATTTCCATGCAATCCAAAATAAATCAGTTCTCTAAATGTCTCCAGAAGTGCACATGTAATGTCAGTGTGTATTGTACCCTAACTGATATGCTATGCCGTTTTTTTTTCTGAATGGTTATATGCTGTCCATGCCTTATTCTGACTGCATAAATGTTTCCTAAATAACAGAACAGCTCTAAATACAGGTACATCAAATGTACACAGGCTTATTTTCACTAAACCTTGCTTAGGGAAATCTGGGTTTATTCTAAAACAGTTGCATATGGTTTAGTGTTGTTAGTGCAAACAGAAAAGAAAAAGTCATTCCTTTAACGTGTTGGGTAAATATGTTGTTGCTAGTAAATACTTGGAGCTGCCAGACTGATACTGACAGCAGAGGTCTTTTGCCCGAGGCAGCAGATCATCTGCCAGCCTTCCCTTTCCATCTATAAACCATTTGTTTGTATCCGTGTCTGTAAATGTACACTATAAATAACAAGCCATGGCATTGTGCTGCTCAACAGTGAGGATACAGCTGCTACAATACAGATTCCTTCCTAACAAGCCATAATATAGACATTGTCAGGCAAGTCGTATGATTAAAATGCATCAGTGCTGTGTAAGACCCACGGGTCTGATTCTGCAGGTCCTTATTTGAACTTCTTAATTGAGAAAAACATGAAAATGTACATGCAGCTTGCTTTCTGGTCCTTCTTAGGTCTCCTAAGGCCCTGTTCTCGAAAACGTGCCTTGAACTGCACCTAGAGAACCCCAATTCTTTTCAGTGAATAGGTTGCCCAAAGTTATTTTATTATTGGAATGAACAGTAGCCAGCAATGATTTTGAAAATGTTGTATTGCAGTTTCTGGTCACCTTCTTGGTCAACACGTGAGGAGCTGCCAAAATTACCACCACCACCACCTATCCAGGTCCTGATTTGCCCACCGTTTCCATGGTATTGGCAATGGCCTGCACCCTGCCATACAACGCAAGGACTATGGCTTGTCCCCTCTCTTCACTGCAATGGAAGGGGGGCATGTCAGGTTGTGACAAGTTGTGACTGATTCATTGCAGTAAATAGATGGGCGTGCCATAGTCTTTGTGATGGATGGTTCGGATAGTAAAGACTGCAGTTATTTACCTATGACTAACTGCATTTAATTCAAGAATATGTCTACAGAATTAGGCAAAACAGGCAACAGAATTACCATAGAGAGCGACCCCAAAAGGTCAAAATTTCTGTTACTGTGAACAGTTAAGCAAGTTGAAGATAAAGTGATCCCCCAGAAGGCATAAAGTTAAAGATTTCATATTTTAAGCAAAATCTTTTACATTTTAAAATGGAAACAAATGAAATTTTGGACTTTCTGCATGCTTATTACTTAGTAACCCCCTTTGGCAAATTTTGTGAATGTTTGGAGAGCCAAGCATCAATTTTTCAAAATGTTCAAGGGATTTTCATCCATTCCACCTTGCAAAAGGTTTTCAGTTCTGTGAGACTTCTTGCTCATCTTGCATTCACTGCTCTTTTGAGGTCTAGCCACAGATTTTCAATGATAGGATCATTAAGGAGCAAAATCAAATTATAGAAGCCATCCTCTTCTCAGCGGCAGCTTTTTACAGATGCTGTTAAGTTTGCTTTCAGTTTTATTGAATCAATCGTTTCCTATACCCGTAAAATGTTCCCTGTGCCATTGGTTGCAACACAACCCCAAAGCACAATTGATCCACACCCATGCTTAAAACAGAGGAAAACCCATTTTGGGTGTTCCGCTGATCTGGCCACCACCCCCTCCCTGTCTAAGCAGCCGGGGCGATGCTGCCAGCTCGACGATGGTCCGGTTTTCAAATGGGTTTCCACTGTCTAGGCCACACCCACCCAGCACCTCTTGTGATCGCCAATTGGCTGAGGTGCTGGGTGGCGTGCAATAGTGCCAGGTGGCCACATCCCCGTTAATTTGTTTGCACATGCATGTGCCCCCGCACCCAGCCATTCAGAAAGCGAGCACATCTACAGGGCTGCCAGGGATGTGGGGTCAGCGATCAGAGCATCATGACCGCCAACTGGTAAAGGATTATACCAGCAACCCAGGGTTTTTTACACAGTGGGTCATCCTGCTATAGGGTGCCCTGGGGGCAGGCTTGTGGCCAGCACTTTTAGATCAAGAGCTTCACTTTAATGGTTAGAGAGGTGTTCTTTCCATTAAATTTAGTACCCTTTTTACCTCAAGATACCTCTGCTCAGCTGCAGGGAAGCTGATTATGCCACCTTGGCTTATACATGCACTGTGGGATCACCAGTAAGGTGAGTATAGTGACAATCTGGATAATTTCACAAAGCAGGGCATCCCAGATCCTTTAGGGCCAACCAAAGCGGCATTTGTCCCTATTTAATTTCAAACATAGGAAATTTTCGTCCCCAACTTTGTGTGTATGCCTAATATTGGGCATGGGGGGCAGCAGGAAGAGAAAAACACTTGCCTGGAAGGATGTAAGTCAGCTTTAAAGAGGAACACAACCCAGGATATATACTACCCCATGTTCTGTTTCATGCCTGAATTGGGATGCCCCACTGTGGGAAACCCCCCAGAATGCCCATACAAACTCACCTTTCCAAAGTCCTACGGCACATGCGCAGGTTATCGTCCAATCAGAGCCTGGGATGCCCCACTGTGTGAAACCCCCCCAGAATGCCCATACAAACTCACCTTTCCCCAGTCCTATGGCACATGCGCAGGTTATCGTCCAATCAGAGCCTGGGATGCCCCACTGTGTGAAACCCCCCAGAATGGCCATACAAACTCACCTTTCCACAGTCCTCGGCACATGCGCAGGTTATCGTCCAATCAGAGCCTGGGATGCCCCACTGTGTGAAACCCCCCCAGAATGCCCATACAAACTCACCTTTCCCCAGTCCTATGGCACATGCGCAGGTTATCGTCCACTCAGATCCTTTTGCCATGCATATGTAATGCTCAGCAAATGGCTCTGTTTACATGCAGAGCTTCAGCAATTGGGAGTGCAGTGGTCACAAACCTAGCAGAACATGCGCTCCTGCCCCCAGCCTATCTGAATGTATAGATTTCTGACTCAGGAAGCCCCCAGGGAAGGCCAGTGGCCCACCCTGGAATATTTTAGATTCCTAGGGCCAGCCACAGTGGATTTTATGCTTTAAAGGATTCCTATGGTGTATGTGCTTTACCCAGCCTGGCAGTTGTGCCAGAAATGCCGTCTTCTTAAGTCAAGTTGCAAAATTATGTTTGCCTGATGACTTGGCCATTTGGCACATCCTATAGGATGGGCACTGGCATGTAGCATTTTGGGATGTCAATTTTTCTTGCACTACCAAGCCAGTTTAAATAACAGAATAGACATTTTCTCAAAACAATATTGGGGTGGGAGGGGAGATTTAAACATAACATGGCAGGTCTTGCTATACAGTGTAGGTCCACGGAGTCCACGGAGTGGCAAAGAAGGGCTGCAGATCAGAGGGTGGCACAGAAGGGCTGCAGGTCAGATGGAGACACAGGAGGGCTGCAGGTCAGAGAGAGGCACAGAAGGGCTGCAGGTCAGAGGGTGGCACAGAAGGGCTGCAGGTCAGATGGAGACACAGGAGTTCTGCAGGTCAGAGAGAGGTACAGAAGGCCTGCAGGTCAGAGGGAGGCGTAGAAGGGCTGCAGGTCAAATGGATGTACAGGATGGCTGCGAGTCAGAGGGTGGCACAGAAGGGCTGCAGATCAGAGGGTGGCACAGAAGGGCTGCAGGTCAGATGGAGACACAGGAGGGCTGCAGGTCAGAGAGAGGCACAGAAGGGCTGCAGGTCAGAGGGAGGCGTAGAAGGGCTACAGGTCAGAGGGAAGCACAGAAGTGCTGTAGGTCAGAGGGAAGCACAGAAGGGCTACAGGTAGAGGGAAGCACAGAAGGGCTGCAGGTCAGAGGGTGGCACAGAAGGGCTGCAGGTCAGATGGAGACACAGGAGGGCTGCAGGTCAGAGGGAGGCGTAGAAGGGCTGCAGGTCAAATGGATGTACAGGATGGCTGCGAGTCAGAGGGTGGCACAGAAGTGCTGCAGGTCAGAGGGAAGCACAGAAGGGCTACAGGTAGAGGGAAGCACAGAAGTGCTGCAGGTCAGAGGGAAGCACAGAAGTGCTACAAGTCAGAGGATAGCACAGAAGGGCTACAGGTAGAGGGAAGCACAGAAGGGCTGCAGGTCAGAGGGTGGCACAGAAGGGCTGCAGGTAGAGGGAAGCACAGAAGGGCTGCAGGTCAGAGGGAGGCGTAGAAGGGCTGCAGGTCAAATGGATGTACAGGATGGCTGCGAGTCAGAGGGTGGCACAGAAGTGCTGCAGGTCAGAGGGAAGCACAGAAGGGCTACAGGTAGAGGGAAGCACAGAAGTGCTACAAGTCAGAGGATAGCACAGAAGTGCTGCAAGTCAGAGGATAGCACAGAAGGGCTACAGGTAGAGGGAAGCACAGAAGTGCTGCAGGTCAGAGGGAAGCACAGAAGGGCTACAGGTAGAGGGAAGCACAGAAGTGCTGCAGGTCAGAGGGAAGCACAGAAGTGCTGCAAGTCAGAGGATAGCACAGAAGGGCTACAGGTAGAGGGAAGCACAGAAAGGCTGCAGGTCAGAGGGAAGCACAGAAGGGCTGCAGGTCAGAGGGAAGCACAGAAGGGCTGCAGGTCAGAGGGAAGCACAGAAGGGCTGCAGGTCAGAGGGAAGCACAGAAGTGCTGCAAGTCAGAGGATAGCACAGAAGGGCTACAGGTAGAGGGAAGCACAGAAGGGCTACAGGTAGAGGGAAGCACAGAAAGGCTGCAGGTCAGAGGGAAGCACAGAAGGGCTGCAGGTCAGAGGGAAGCACAGAAGGGCTACAGGTAGAGGGAAGCACAGAAGGGCTGCAGGTCAGAGTGTGGCACAGAAGGGCTGCAGGTCAGATGGAGACACAGGAGGGCTGCAGGTCAGAGGGAGGCGTAGAAGGGCTGCAGGTCAAATGGATGTACAGGATGGCTGCGAGTCAGAGGGTGGCACAGAAGTGCTGCAGGTCAGAGGGAAGCACAGAAGGGCTACAGGTAGAGGGAAGCACAGAAGTGCTGCAGGTCAGAGGGAAGCACAGAAGTGCTACAAGTCAGAGGATAGCACAGAAGGGCTACAGGTAGAGGGAAGCACAGAAGGGCTGCAGGTCAGAGGGTGGCACAGAAGGGCTGCAGGTAGAGGGAAGCACAGAAGGGCTGCAGGTCAGAGGGAGGCGTAGAAGGGCTGCAGGTCAAATGGATGTACAGGATGGCTGCGAGTCAGAGGGTGGCACAGAAGTGCTGCAGGTCAGAGGGAAGCACAGAAGGGCTACAGGTAGAGGGAAGCACAGAAGTGCTACAAGTCAGAGGATAGCACAGAAGTGCTGCAAGTCAGAGGATAGCACAGAAGGGCTACAGGTAGAGGGAAGCACAGAAGTGCTGCAGGTCAGAGGGAAGCACAGAAGGGCTACAGGTAGAGGGAAGCACAGAAGTGCTGCAGGTCAGAGGGAAGCACAGAAGTGCTGCAAGTCAGAGGATAGCACAGAAGGGCTACAGGTAGAGGGAAGCACAGAAAGGCTGCAGGTCAGAGGGAAGCACAGAAGGGCTGCAGGTCAGAGGGAAGCACAGAAGGGCTGCAGGTCAGAGGGAAGCACAGAAGGGCTGCAGGTCAGAGGGAAGCACAGAAGTGCTGCAAGTCAGAGGATAGCACAGAAGGGCTACAGGTAGAGGGAAGCACAGAAGGGCTACAGGTAGAGGGAAGCACAGAAAGGCTGCAGGTCAGAGGGAAGCACAGAAGGGCTGCAGGTCAGAGGGAAGCACAGAAGGGCTACAGGTAGAGGGAAGCACAGAAGGGCTGCAGGTCAGAGTGTGGCACAGAAGGGCTGCAGGTCAGATGGAGACACAGGAGGGCTGCAGGTCAGAGGGAGGCGTAGAAGGGCTGCAGGTCAAATGGATGTACAGGATGGCTGCGAGTCAGAGGGTGGCACAGAAGTGCTGCAGGTCAGAGGGAAGCACAGAAGGGCTACAGGTAGAGGGAAGCACAGAAGTGCTGCAGGTCAGAGGGAAGCACAGAAGTGCTACAAGTCAGAGGATAGCACAGAAGGGCTACAGGTAGAGGGAAGCACAGAAGGGCTGCAGGTCAGAGGGTGGCACAGAAGGGCTGCAGGTAGAGGGAAGCACAGAAGGGCTGCAGGTCAGAGGGAGGCGTAGAAGGGCTGCAGGTCAAATGGATGTACAGGATGGCTGCGAGTCAGAGGGTGGCACAGAAGTGCTGCAGGTCAGAGGGAAGCACAGAAGGGCTACAGGTAGAGGGAAGCACAGAAGTGCTGCAGGTCAGAGGGAAGCACAGAAGTGCTGCAAGTCAGAGGATAGCACAGAAGGGCTACAGGTAGAGGGAAGCACAGAAGGGCTACAGGTAGAGGGAAGCACAGAAAGGCTGCAGGTCAGAGGGAAGCACAGAAGGGCTGCAGGTCAGAGGGAAGCACAGAAGGGCTGCAGGTCAGAGGATAGCACTGAAGGGCTACAGGTAGAGGGAAGCACAGAAGTGCTGCAGGTCAGAGGGTGGCACAGAAGGGCTGCAGGTAGAGGGAAGCACAGAAGGGCTGCAGGTCAGAGGGTGGCACAGAAGGGCTGCAGGTAGAGGGAAGCACAGAAGGGCTGCAGGTCAGAGGGTGGCACAGAAGGGCTGCAGGTAGAGGGAAGCACAGAAGGGCTGCAGGTCAGAGGATAGCACAGAAGGGCTACAGGTAGAGGGAAGCACAGAAGGGCTGCAGGTCAGAGGGTGGCACAGAAGGGCTGCAGGTAGAGGGAAGCACAGAAGGGCTGCAGGTCAGAGGGTGGCACAGAAGGGCTGCAGGTCAGAGGGTGGCACAGAAGGGCTGCAGGTAGAGGGAAGCACAGAAGGGCTGCAGGTCAGAGGGTGGCACAGAAGGGCTGCAGGTCAGAGGGTGGCACAGAAGTGCTGCAGGTAGAGGGAAGCACAGAAGGGCTGCAGGTCAGAGGGAAGCACAGAAGGGCTACAGGTAGAGGGAAGCACAGAAGTGCTGCAGGTCAGAGGGAAGCACAGAAGTGCTGCAAGTCAGAGGATAGCACAGAAGGGCTACAGGTAGAGGGAAGCACAGAAGGGCTACAGGTAGAGGGAAGCACAGAAAGGCTGCAGGTCAGAGGGAAGCACAGAAGGGCTGCAGGTCAGAGGATAGCACTGAAGGGCTACAGGTCAGAGGGTGGCACAGAAGGGCTGCAGGTAGAGGGAAGCACAGAAGGGCTGCAGGTCAGAGGGTGGCACAGAAGGGCTGCAGGTCAGATGGAGACACAGGAGGGCTGCAGGTCAGAGGGAGGCGTAGAAGGGCTGCAGGTCAGAGGGAAGCACAGAAGGGCTGCAGGTCAGAGGATAGCACAGAAGGGCTGCAGGTCAGAGGATAGCACAGAAGGGCTGCAGATTAGATGGATGCACAGAAGGGCTGCAGGTTAGATGGATGCACAGAAGAGCTGCAGGTCAGATGAAGGCACAGAAGAGCTGCAGGTCAGATGGATGCACAGGAGGGCTGCAGGTCAGAGGGAGACACAGAAGGGCTGCAGGTCAGATGGAGGCACAGAAGGGCTGCAGGTCAGAGGGAGACACAGAAGGGCTGCAGGTCAGATGGAGGCACAGAAGGGCTGCAGGTCAGAGGGAGACACAGAAGGGCTGCAGGTCAGATGGAAGCACAGGAGGGCTGTAGGTCAGATAGAGGCACGGGGGCTGCAGATCAGATGGAGGCATAAAAGGGCTGCAGGTCAGATGGAGACACAAAAGGGCTGCAGGTCAGAGGGAAACACGGAAGGACTGCAGGTCAGATGGAAGCACAGAATGGCTGCAGGTCAGATTGATGCACAGGAGGGCTGTAGGTCAGATGGAGGCATAAAAGGTCTGCAGGTCAGAGGGAGGCACAGAAGGACTGCAGGTCAGATGGAAGCACAGAATGGCTGCAGGTCAGATTGATGCACAGGAGGGCTGCAGGTCAGATGGAGACACAGAAGGTCTGCAGGTCAGATGGAGGCATGAAAGGGCTGCAGGTCAGAGGGAGGCACAGAAGGGTTGCAGGTCAGATGGAGGCACAGAATGGCTGCAGATCAGAGGGAGGCACAGAATGGCTGCAGATCAGAGGGAGGCACAGGAGGGCTGCAGGTCAGATGGAGGCATAAAAGGGCTGCAGGTCAGATGGATGCACGTAAGGGTTGCAGGTTAGATTGATGCACAGGAGGGTTGTAAGTCAGATGGAGGCACAGGGGGCTGCAGGTCAGAGGAAAGATGTGATACTGGCCAGAGGGAGGCACAGAATGGCTGAAGGTCAAAGAGTGGCACAGAAGAGCTGCGCGTCAGAGAGTGGCATAGTGCAAAGTAGGTCAGAGGCAATGACAGAGAAATTACAGGGGCATACATACCATAGGGGCAGTGCAGGCAAGTGCCCCCGGGCCCTCTGTAGTATGTACCTGCATACTTACGCAGCAATGCTGCCTCCATGCCGTGCTCCTCTCCCTTGCTGCAGCTCACCACAGTAATTTGCCACCCAGCTGGGTGACCATTGGGAAGGGGCTGCTCTTTATGGGGGCCATGGTGGCTATGTACACCCCTGAGAAGTCACACAGGGCAGAGAGAGAGGCACAGAAGAGCTGTACATTAGACATAGGAACAGAAAGGCTGTGGTGCAAGCACTAGTAATGTGTTACATAAATAGACCCGCCTGCCTTGAAGCCCCCAGAAAAGTCTTGTATACACAGTTGGATAGGGTTAAGTGCCTCCAAGATGCAATAACAATCATTGTTTCTAAATATAGCTGAGGACAGTAAAACTGTTCAAAGTCATGCTCCAGACCTTTGCCACCCTGTACCAGAAGATTTACACATCAAGCTGTCCCCCTTGTCTGCTCAAAGGCTGGCTGTAAACGAGAAGAAATGAATTACATTGGATTTCTTAAGTTTGGAAATGTGAGATCTGTGTTAGGCAACTGCATGAATGCCACGAACCACATTACAGTAATAGCATGCCGGAGCTATGCTCTTTAGGCTAAGTTTAGCTTCAGAGACGCTGCTAATTATTATACCCTGCAAAAGATTTGTGGCCGCTGATATTTAAGCCTAAAAGGATTTTGAGAATTACTGTATCTCAAACTAGCCTATCATATCCCTGATATCTTTTCTCATCTTAATATCTGAACTGTACTAAAATAAGAACTGTGCTAACTGTTCATGTATTATTTCATGGCAATGGCGCGCTGAGTTCATCATAGTTTTTGGAAGTCTATGAAGTAGTGGGACATCTGTTAGATGTGTCACCAACTGTGTCTGGGGGCAATGATCACTGCGGAATCTGCCATAGCTTCCTGTTATCCAGCCTCTTCCTAGAAACAGACCAAAGACAACTACTCTTTTTTTAGCTGCTGATGTTTTCACTTGTATTGTTGAAATATTCTGTTTTAAGACCTGATAGGATAATATCTATACTTTATAATCAAAATTATAACAATAAAATATCTACCGTTTTTTTTAGATCTAATTCCAAATTCATAGCTAACCCTTTCACTGTTATAGACTTCTAAGGAAAACTTTGGGACATTTATCCACCCGTTGTCTGGATTAGACACTGATTTTGGATGAGAGGGTCTAGTTTGAAATCGAGGTAATGCCAAATGTAATCAGTAGGGTTGAGGTCAGGGCTCTCAAGTTTTTTGTCCAAGGAAAGGGATTGTCCATGTTAAACTGGATCAACACCCGTTTTTTCTTACGGGGGCGTTGGACCCAATCCCCTCGATTCAAAGAGCAAAAGTTAATTGATTTCGTATCGAGAATCGTAAGTTTGGGTGGGTGTTAGTCATTTTTTCCTGTTTTTTTGGCCATTTCCGACTCGCACGAGCCTACGTACGAATGCGTATATGCTCTTACGATCAGCGGAAGTTCGTTCCTAAATTTTAGGATCAAAACGTAAAACTTAGGATCAAATCCTAAAACTTAGGATCAAAACGTAAAACTTAGGTTAATTGGATGTGTTTAGGTGTGATTCAGAGAAACCTCTAAACGCGTTTTAAAAGAAAGCCACAGCCGACACCTTTTAGCAGCCGGATTGCTGTTCGTGAACAGGTTTTTTGGCTATGTGGAGGAGTCTGCGCGTCTTGAGCTCCAATGAACTGCATGTATCAGCATGGCCGAGGCCATAAATTGTATGGCAATGCATACCTGATTCATGTATGCCTTATAAAAGCATTTTAATGTGGACCTTAATTAGTCCTTTGCATGTAAACCTTTATTTTGCAATATATTTGCGTTAATTAAAGAAACTTATGTCCTTTGTTATTTATTTTAAAATTGAGGTACTAGAATAATATTTTTAGATTGCATTTATTGGTGTAGTTGTTTACCTTTGCTTTGTTTAATTATTTAAGCACATCTTTGGTCAGATGCATCACACTTACTGAGGAGAGGAGAGCGGGATAAAGTGCAGGATGTGGGTTACTGCTGTATTTTGCACAGACACAGCAGAGCTGGGGGCATGGAAAGGTCAGAAATCAAAGAATCCAGAGCAACACAGTCACAAGGCCCTTTCTGTTTGCAGGCTGCCCGATAATACCTGAGCCGCCATCTTGGCTGTTTCTAGGCTCATAACATGCAGAAGTTGCTGGGTGTTTTTTAATATTTGTGAGCAATCTGTATGTAGAGGGTGTGGGTAACCACACAAAAAATTTAAAGTTGTACCATTTGAAGCCAAAATATTAAAATTAAATCCACAAGTAAAAAATGCAAGTTAACTAAAAATTAAACAAAGTAAGATTTACTTATGCAAATGCATTCATTAATGGTTGGTTACTACAAAATGAATGAAATAACGAAAATTAAAAGACCAAATATTTAGAATGCACTTTAATGAGGTAAGTTTGTAGTGCGGAGCCGCAAGATCAGAAGGATTTACGTCCAGACAAAAAAGGAAAAAGGGCAAAACCAATGTTGCAACCTGAGAAATGAAACGGAAAATTCAGGATGGAAACTGACATAGGTCTGATTCCCGAACTGCCATACGAACGGACGTATATTTTAGGATAGAAACGTATTTGCTTATTGAATCACTCGCAAGTTCATACGAACGCACGAGCGGACGTGAAAAATAGGATGATCGTGAGCCAAATCCAAGCTGTTACATGTTTCTTTGAATCAACCCAATTGTCTGCTGTTCACAAGGAGCTCAGGGGGGCATCCAGAATTCTGGAGCCCCCCTGCTGGAGATAACTGCACAAAACGCTTGTAATACTCACACATTCATTATGAGCCAGCGCCAGGAAAGGAGTCCCGTGGCCAATCGCGGGACTCCTTTCCCAGAGCTGGCTCGTAATGAATGTGAGTATTACGAGCATTCTGTGTGGTTATCTGCGAAGGGGGCTTCAGCATTTTGGATGCCCCCCTGAGCTTCTTGTGATCAGCAGACAATGAGACCAACACCGCTAAAGTAAAAACGGGTGTTGGTTCGGTTTAAGTGTAAAAACAAATCATGGTTTGCTTACCTGTCATGCAGATGATTAATCCTTGTGTGCTGTTTAATAAAGCTGTTGTTGCTGAGATTTATCCCCTTTCCTGTAGCCCAGCCCTTGGATTTTTTTTACACATGTCCATCTTTTTTAGCATTGAGAGGTGGTCCCATCTTGCATCAGACTGCAGGGTAAGATAGCTGCTCCCTGCTTTGCTTTGTCTGCCTTTTCCTTTATTCTTTGTATAGGTCCATTTTTTGCCACTCTGAGTGTCAATAAAACTCTTTATGGAATGTGACTAGAATGGAATGTGAACAGCCATTGATTGGCTGTGTGTGCGCTGTGGGAATGAAAGAAAGAGGAGTTTTAGGGTAATCCCAGATTGGGATGACTGAGGTAGGAGGAACAAAACCCAGGATAGGGATAATCCTGCATTTTGTTCCTCTTTAAATTGGACAA
Organism: Gastrophryne carolinensis; assembly: GCA_027917425.1. Taxonomy (NCBI): domain Eukaryota; kingdom Metazoa; phylum Chordata; class Amphibia; order Anura; family Microhylidae; genus Gastrophryne; species Gastrophryne carolinensis. The sequence continues at coordinate 178,639,727 of CM051238.1, read as the reverse complement.
AAACCCAGGATTTTAGGTCCTGGTCCTTCCCCCTGGGGCACTTTGGTTTTGGGTGCGCTGCTGTTTGAAACCCCCCAGAACGCCAAGCTTACTCACCTCTCCTTGAGCCCATGGTGCTGCTAGCTGCACTTACGAGCGGGGCATGACATTACTGTGTGCGGCCCCCCACAGCCAATCAGTTTTGGCTGAGAAGGGAGGAGAAGCGGGTGATGGGAGTGTTTTTCTGACCTTGAATAAAAAGTACAGACTACAAATCCCAGAATCCTTTCACTGTAACAGGTGAGCATGTTAGCAGTAGTATTGACCTTTCCCAGCTGTGAAGGCTGCTTTAGCTACTGGAATACAATATTGCGACCCTCCCTATATGATTATGTTTAATTACAGAAGATTGGGTTACACCTGTCATCTGTGTCTTAGCCAATCACATGATTAGTAAGCTAGAGTGATGAAGTCTCTGATCTGTACATCTAATGCACCAGTTGGTGCACATTGCTAAGGTAAACACTTTGTTGCTATGGAAAAAGGTTTTCTTTAATAACAGACAAATAGAAAATAAAAAATAACAGTGAAGACATCATGTTGGCACACAAAAATGGAAGCTTTAAAAATGCGATTGCAATGCAATGTAACCCATATATAGTGCACTTTAAAAGTACGATAGTTAAACATAATGTATTCTGTAGCTAAATTAAAGAGTTTTAACAGCATTGTTCTTTTTAATTTGTTTACTTTAAATTGTATTTGGAAGGAAATGTAATAACAGAGAAACTAGCAATGACAGTGATAGATCTGGTAATTCAGTTGCTGATGTTATCAATTGATTACTCCGGTGCTCCAAGCCAATGTCACCGTTTAAAGCTGTCTACGTTTCCTTCACCAATCTGATCTGACAAGCTTACTTTAGCTTACTTTGACATCTGACAGACTGGTGTAAAGGTGTAGACTGGCCATAGGTTCTCTGCCTTCTTAGTCCCCTCACTAGCCCCACAGTGCCCAGTTTTACCATACCCCACTGCCATAGAACCCTAGCTCATATTCTGCCCTCAGTGCTATAGCCTCAGCATCATGTATGTGTGGGGACATATCCACCCCCACCACAATATCTGCCCCTCCAATAATAAAGCTTCAGTGCCATCACCTTAAATCCAGCCATAACCAAACCTGTCCATGAGGTGCCTCTTTGTAATGCTCCTTATCTTTCCTGGAATCCAGCGCTGTTCCTCCAGGGGAGGGGGGAACAAGTTTACCTACACCCTGGACATCCATTTCAAATGGGGTCTTGCTGTGCAGTTTTGGAAATATCAATAAATAAAGTAATGTGGTTTAAGCTCTAGATGGAGTCAGTGGAAACTCTTCTTCTTGTATTTGTTGGAATTGTATCTTGTATTTTGGCAATTGGTCTTTTTCTTCTTTTTTATGCATTAAAGTGAAAGTCCAGTCTACCTATAGGACCCCCCCCCCCCCAGTCCTGCCACTTGAAATGAAAAAGACCCCATACCTCACCCGGGATCCAATGCGGTTCACTTGGCCTTATCAGGCAATGGGCGCAGCCATCTTGGACAGACTGCACAAAGCAGCTTACCTGCTCTGTCCATGGCCCTGCCCACCCATTTACTTGGGTATGCGCACAGAGCAGGGTGAGTATAACTGGATCCTGACTGAGTTATTTTGTTGTATCCAGGGGCGGACTGGCCATAGGGAGACCCGGGACAATGCCCGGTGGCCCGCACTGCTTTGGGGCCAGTTGAGCTGCTGCTTTTAACACCCACACTAAATCCCTGCCCCCTTAGTCTGCCTCTCAGCCCATGATACTCAGCCCCACGGTACCCACAAGGCATCTTGTGACGGTGAGCGACTGGTAACGTTTTTGATTTTTTGGCCCCAGTCCGCTACTGGTTGTAACCCCTCCCACCCTGCCTCAGCACCAGGCGAGGTGGCAGGGCAGGGGGTTAAAGGTACACTGGACATCCACATTAATAGTATCATTGGAACCAGTATAATATAAGGTATCCATGTAACAAGAAAACAAATGGGTGAGGGCACCACTAACAATTATAAGCAAATACTAAAATATTGACACCGGAAGGTGCACCCCGGGCTCCTCACATATGCATAGTAACCACTAAAGAACACCCTAACCAAGGAGTCCAACTTGAAGCAGGGCCCTCAGCCGGTTAATATGTATGACAAAAATCTTTATTATCTAGACTAGGCCATCACACAATATACAACACAAAAAACACAATGACAACACATTTTTTTAAAAATACAAATAAAAAACAGACCCAGGACCTACACAGCACCAATGAATATGTAAAATTTATATATATGATATATATATATGATATATGAAATCACAATAATATTGGTATAAACACATCAATTAATGCATAGTACATGCGGCCACTCAAAGCATATGAATAAATAATGTCAAACCCCACAATCCAAAAATCATAAACATATCTGCCCAAATATTATAAATACAAATATTAATGCCCTAATATACCACGACCATGTGCAAAAACTAACATGTAAAGTGACCTTGTGCAATAAGTATATATCTTCCTAATAAAAGTGCTAATTGGGGCAAAATGCCTCCAAACTACAATATTCCCCCCAAAAACTTAATATACAGTATATGTAATAACATATCAATTTAAAGTGCAAAGTTGAAAAAAACCAAAAATGAACAGTATATAGAAACATAGAAGGTTGACGGCAGAAGGAGACCATACGGTCCATCTAGTCTGCCCTTATGTGTATATTGTATGTACTCTTTATCTTAGGATAGATGTGTGCTTATCCCAGGCATGTTTAAATATAAATATAAATAGTATCTGAGGAAAAGACTATTGTCTGCAAATAAGCTAATCACTGCACATGCTGTACAGCTGATACAGAAAGGCCAGACCAGCCTGACCTAATTCATCACAATCATGACAAGAAATGAAATCCAAAGCAAGAGATACCGCATGTAGGTGCTGTTCAGTCCCGGGTGAAAGCTCCCCCACGCGCTCCGCCATGCGCCCACAGCTTCTCTAGGGGGTGAGATTGTCTCTCCTCTGTTTCCTTTTTAAAGATGGTAGCCACTCCCCTCGGTGATGCAGGCATGTGTCACATGACCGCCGCAGGAAGTCCGGTGGGTGGAGCGCAGCCGCGTCCCAACCAGGCTGTACCCAACCAGGCTGCAGCCAGGAAGTGTCCTCCCCAGCACACAGTGCGTGTGCAGGCAGAAGACACACTCCACCCCCACACCCCCTGCCCACCACACACCCACAGCCCAAAGTAACCCCCTGATGCGCGGTGGAATGAGTGCAAAGCAGGTGCAGCGCCCACATCCCAGCACGCCATCAACTCCCATCCCAGCACACCATCCCATCCCGTCCTGCGGGGCAGCGATCCGGCCGCCACTGCTGCCCCAGCAAGGATGGGAAAAGGAAGGAGCGAGGGAATGGGAGGAAAGCACGGGCGAAGATGAGCAGAGGGGGGAGGGGGGGAGACACTAGGACACACGCAATCATCAGGCAAGAGGAGTAGCAACCTACAGATAAAGCCACTTTGATAAACCATCCACAACTTACATAATAAACGATGGCTCCCACAAAATATTCTAATTTGTCTATCAACGTTTAAATGACAAATTGAAATGCTTATAATAGAATATCAAGAAAAGATTATTATGTGTACTGTCATTATTTTAAACTGAATACATAATAATCAATAACCAATGTTGGCACGACAATAAACTCATATTTCTATACAAAATATGCACAAAATAAAATTTAGGTGATGACCATGACTGTCTTATGCCCCCCCCCCCCCCAAAAAAAAACATATAAAAAATATAAAATAAAAAAAACTTTAAATTGAAGTTCTTGTCGCTGTCTGGACCTATTTCTTCTTAGGATGTTGCATTTCCGGGTCCTCTTTAATTTCCCACTGCCGACATTGCTTTTTCTAAGTTCATCCCCCCTGTCCGCATACACGTTGTCCAAGCGCCTCATATCCCAGCCATATCTAAAGTGAAAAAAGGAAGATATATACTTATTGCACATGGTCACTTTACATGTTAGTTTTTGCACATGGTCACTTTATATAGTGTTTATCTGTGGTATATTAGGGCATTAATATTTGTATTTATAATATTTGGGCAGATATGTTTATGATTTTTGGATTGTGGGGTTTGACATTATTTATTCATATGCTTTGAGTGGCCGCATGTACTATATATTAATTGATGTGTTTATACCAATATTATTGTGATTTCATATATCCTACAAATTTTGCATAATCATTAGTGCTGTGTAGGTCCTGGGTCTGTTTTTTTATTTGTATTTTTTAAAAAATGTGTTGTCATTGTGTTTTTTGTGTTTTATATTGTGTGATGGCCTAGTCTAGATAATAAATATTTTTGTGATACATATTAACCGGCTGAGTGCCCTGCTTCAAGTTGGACTCCTTTGTTAGGGTGTTCTTTAGTGGTTAGTATCCATGTAACAGGTACACTCACCGGATAAATGGCTTTTCAGATGAACCTATCTTTTGATTACTGCATAGGACAGAAAGTAACATAGACACTAAACAGAATGTACAAATGGTTCAAACCCTTTAAACACTATCCAAATAGAAAAACCTGGTATTTCAGGTTTGAAGAGTTATGTGTGCTAAAATTAAAAAGCTCACCGAGATGCAGGCTGCAATTCACACCGCAAGGCTCAACGCTGGTGCTTTATGCTTCACCAAATAATTAGCATGACCCTCTGCATGTCCTTCTGATACATTGCTGAGATATTTCACAGTAGTCCTCTCATGGGTGATGATAGCATAGACATGCCAAATTATTGTGATGATTGTCAAAACAATCATGGAATAAAGAATTGCTTTAGAATATACCCCTATAGGTGCTCAGGTTAATCTTTTTAATTAAATTGCAGGTCAGGTCACTGTTGGCTTTAAAAAAAAGTATTGATGGCCCGATTTGCACTACTACTACGGTAAGAGTAGTGCAAAATATAACTGATCTTTTTTTCTGCATGTTGCTGCAACACTAATGTTTTAGTAACTGTGTTTCTTGTAATGCTGCAACATACCCCAGTGTAAAAATCTTCATTATATTTTTCACTGCTCTCATTTTCACTGATGTAGTGTATTCTGACAGATATTGCTTGATAAATCAGGCCCTGAATACATTTCATTGGAATTGCTCATGACTGACTGATGATTGGCATGACTCCAACATCAGAACACAATGGGCGATCCACTTTTTTGTGAGAAAAAAATTGATGATTACTTTTTTTCTTAGCGCAATTCAGCACCATGTTTAGCTTTGGGACTTATTTGAACATTTGCACACAATGGGACACGTCAAGGTTGCACATTATCTCCACTTTTATTTAATATGTAACATTGCTTAAACAGATGCACGGGTTGCTCAATGACACGGGGAGGCCGATTCATCAATAGCGCCAGGTAGCGACAGATGAGCGACTGAAGTATGGCGCTATGAGCGCCGCTAGCGTCAGCCGCGGGCGTTAGCGATTCGCTATAGCAGGCCTCCTCAGTCGCTACCTGGCGTTGTTGCGAACAACGCCTACATTGCTGAATATGATGTTGGCCCTCAGCTTTGTTGGCGCTGTCAGTCAGTGTGACCACGCTATTCTACACAGCGCCTGTTAGCTTTGCTGTGTCCTGCCCATCCAGTACCTTCTGAATAAAACACATTGCCACATTTGTTTTGAAATGAAAATTTTTTTTTATTGTGTGTAAAAGGTAATTACATTCTACCAGATCTTCGAATATAAATGGAAAATAAAACATAATTAAACACATAGTCACAATTTTTTTAATTTTTATTTGTTACCTAAAAAGGAAATACAATTAAATCACCAATGAGAAAGAAAAGGAAAATAAAAACAGAACAGAGAAAGAAAAGGAAAATAAAAACAGAACAGAGAAAGAAAAGGAAAATAAAAACAGAACAGAGAAAGAAAAGGAAAATAAAAACAGAACAGAGAAAGAAAAGGAAAATAAAAACAGAACAGAGAAAGAAAAGGAAAATAAAAACAGAACAGAGAAAGAAAAGGAAAATAAAAACAGAACAGAGAAAGAAAAGGAAAATAAAAACAGAACAGAGAAAGAAAAGGAAAATAAAAACAGAACAGAGAAAGAAAAGGAAAATAAAAACAGAACAGAGAAAGAAAAGGAAAATAAAAACAGAACAGAGAAAGAAAAGGAAAATAAAAACAGAACAGAGAAAGAAAAGGAAAATAAAAACAGAACAGAGAAAGAAAAGGAAAATAAAAACAGAACAGAGAAAGAAAAGGAAAATGAAAATAGGAATTAGAATGTAAAGGAAACTTACAACCAAATTAAACACATAGCCACATGTATATATCTAATTTTTGTTTAATTTTTTATCTTAAACTAAATTAAGAATAAAATATAAATGAAATAGAAAAAGAAAAGTCCTGCAGAAATGCAAAAGAAAAGAAAAGTCCAGGAAAGGTTTGTTAGAGGAATGTCCTGATCACGGTGCATCTCTGGGTGCCTGAAAAATTAAGAAAAGTGCAGTTAGTATATATCTTTATAGTTATTTTGTGCTTTATTAAAAAAAAATGCATAACTTGATAACCAACATTGGCGTCTTACACCCCCCTTAGAGTGGTTTGGGTCATCTTAAACCCCCCTTAGAGTGGTTTGGGTCATCTGAAACACCCCTTAGAGTGGTTTGGATCATCTTACACCCCCCCTTAGAGTGGTTTGGGTCATCTGAAACACCCCTTAGAGTGGTTTGGATCATCTTACACCCCCCCTTAGAGTGGTTTGGGTCATCTTAAACCCCCCTTAGAGTGGTTTGGATCATCTTACACCCCCCCTTAGAGTGGTTTGGATCATCTTACACCCCCCCTTAGAGTGGTTTGGGTCATCTGAAACACCCCTTAGAGTGGTTTGGATCATCTTACACCCCCCCTTAGAGTGGTTTGGGTCATCTTAAACCCCCCTTAGAGTGGTTTGGGTCATCTGAAACACCCCTTAGAGTGGTTTGGATCATCTTACACCCCCCCTTAGAGTGTTTTGGGTCATCTTAAACCCCCCTTAGAGTGGTTTGGGTCATCTTAAACCCCCCTTAGAGTGGTTTGGATCATCTTACACCCCCCCTTAGAGTGGTTTGGGTCATCTTAAACCCCCCTTAGAATGGTTTGGGTCATCTGAAACACCCCTTAGAGTGGTTTGGGTCATCTTACACCCCCCCTTAGAGTGGTTTGGGTCATCTTAAACCCCCCCTTAGTGCGTTTGGTTGCTCTTTTGGATGGGAGGTCAAAGACATTTAAACAGGAGTGCAGTACTTGCATTAGAGTGAAGGGTAGTTAGCTTACCGCAAAATAAGAAGTGATCAGCCTTTCCCTTAGCTCATCGCCAGTCTGGGTGTCCTCACTTCTATCTGCGGGCAGGTTGGGGATTTCTGGCACCAGTGCTGTCTCCTCGGGGGCTTGGATTCGGTGACAAATGCAAATGTTGTGTAGCACACAGCAGGCAAGGATGATCTTGGAAACCTTCTGTGGGCTGTAGAGCATCTCTCCTCCTGGCCGTGCCAAACAAAGAAAGCGTGCTTTCAGCAGGCCGATGGTTCTTTCCACAATGCATCTGGTCTTGCGATGCGCTGCATTGTAGCGTTCATGGGCAGAGGTCCGTGGGTTCCTGACCGGAGTCATGACCCACGTTCTCTGCCCATATCCCTTGTCCGCTGTAGAAAAAACACAAGGAGAGAGACAGCAATTAGTACTAGTACATGTTTTTGGGTGGTAGTTTGTTGAAAATTGCCTTACTAGGCCACATATTAGCAAAATACATAGACATGGTTAATTTATTACCCAGTAGCCAGCCAGCTGGCATTTCGTTGTTATCAAACTTCCGGCACAGGACTGTCCGCTGCAAGACGTAAGAATCGTGGCATGAGCCGGGGAACCCCGATCTCACCGCCCGCAGCTTCATCTCATGGTCACAGACCACCATGATGTTAAAGGAATGGAACTGCTTCCTGTTTCTGTAGGACAGCTCCTGTGCACGGGGAGGGCGGAAAGGGATATGTGTACCATCAACGCACCCTAGCACATTCGGGATCCCTCCCATCATATAGAAAGCATGTTTTATTTTGGCAACCTCTTCCTCCTCCTCAGGAAACTTGATGTAAATTGGGATTAAATCACAAATTGCCAGAACTACCTGGATTAGGATGCGGCTCATAGTAGCCTGGCTTATCCCGCTGAGGAGGGCTGAGGTTGCCTGGAAGGTCCCTCGTGCCAACACATTAAGAGTGGCACACAGGCGTACTATGCCTGGAATGGAGTGAGTGCGTTTGGTGGATGGCTCGATTTTGGTCTTAATCTGATCATATAGGGACTGTAGTGCAGCACGATTCAGACGGAAGCGGCTCCTGATCTGCTCGTCACTTAAGTCCCATACTGAAAGGCGGATTGCAAAGGAGCGGGGTGCCCTAAGCCTCACAACACCCCGCTCCCTTTCCTCCTGCTCTTCCAGCATACGCATACATCCATCCACCCAGACACCATACATCACCCTCTTATCCATCACACACACTAAAGATATATACAAAATCAAAAAAAAAAAAAAAAAAACAATCACACACAACACACACACAAACAATCACACTACACACACACCCGCTACAATGCAGCTCACCACAAAACCAGAACTATAGTGGTCCAAACCACCAGCCTGCTGAAAACCAGCTTTCTAAGTTAAGCACAACCAAGAGGGGAGTTGCTGCACAGCCCACAAAAGGCCCCAAAATCAAGCCTTACTTGCTGTATGCTACACAAAATTTGCAGATGCCACCCAAACCAAGCTCCTAAAGAAACAGCACTGATGTCAGAAATCACCCAACAAGCCACAGAGAGTGAGGACAGAAACCAGACAGAGGCTCAAATGAGCTAAGGGAAGCGAGCACAGCACCACACCACAGCCTTTGCCACAGTGTAAGAATAGCAGAACCTAGTTCATTCCTTCCTTTTATACTTCATTTTCAAAAGTGACAGGTCCGCTTTGCCGCCTTTTGCGTCGCTCTGCTATTTCCGGGCGCCAATTAGCCGACCCAGGTGTGCGTAAAACAGAGTGCGCACGCGCACGCTAGTAGCGCTACTAGCGTACTTGAGCCGTAACGTGCGTGCATTAACGGACATGGGCCAAAAATCAGGTGGGGACCAATGAAAGTGAAGCTGTTGTTTTTTTAAATAGCCGTTAGGCTAAGCACATGTCACAAGGGTTGCAGATACATCAGTCCATTGTTGGATTTGGGTGTGTGTTGTTTGTTGATTGAGGTCTGTAATGAGTTAATTGGCTAACACACATGCTTCTGTCAGTGCAGTGGAGGTGTGCCTAGAAGGAACTGGGCTGTATGTGTGAATCAATTAAGTGGGCTGCTTTTGGATTGGCTGTTAGAGCACATAAAACCTGGCCAAGCCTAAGAGATTGCGATGCCATTCTGTAGTGTGCATGCGTGCTTGTGGGGTGTTGATTTGTGTGTGTGTGCAGCTACAGGATGGAGCCAAATACAGGACATCTGCCGGCCACAGCAGGCCCGAGTAGGAGTTTGGTGGGTGCTGTGCGCAGACCTCCCTTACGGAAAAGGGCACAGCCTGAAGGTGGGGCAGCACCCCAGGCTAAGCGCCCAGGTGCCAAGAGGGAGCCTGAATTTAATTTGGCTGAGAATAATCATCTTGTGCGCCTGACACTTGCGAAATGGGAGCTGCTTTTTGGCTCCCAAAGCAAGTCCATAGGCAAACAAGAAAGAAGCAAACTGTGGGATGCCATTGGTGTGGAGCTTAGTAGCACAGCTCAACACCCACGTAGTGGCCCATCCTGCAGGAAACGCTTCTACACTTTGCGAGGGGCCCTTATGAAAAAGATGAATCACGATCTTGATGTGGACAGTGGGTTCAGCCAGGCTCCAAAGAGTACCTACAGGCCGTATGAGGAGATGCTGAAGGCCAAAATCCCACTGGCTCGGCTGCAGGGTGTGGATCCTGGGGATGACACCACCGGTTGGGCTGAAGGTACATATTTTCTGCCTTTTACAATAACCTAATGTTAATGTCTGTGATTAGCATTTTTACATTCTGACCAACTAACTGTAGGACCTTTGAAGTATTACATTATAGCTAAAACATTTGTAACTTTTCTGTCTGTTGCTTTATGCATAGGTGCACATGCTGCTGTCCGGGATGTTGCTCCGGACAACCAAGCTCCTGCCCTTCCAGCAACCTCAAGGCTACCCCAGTCTGCCATTGAAGGTATTTACCCATTATTTGTTTGCTGGTTTTTTGAAAAACAAATGGGTGTGGGAGCAGCTCAAGCAATAAAGGTTTGCCCTGTTGACTATTAATAATATGTGGGTGCGCCCTAATTGCACGCCCACTGTAACACTCACAGTCAGTAACTAACAAGGCCCTAACATGTGTAGATATGTAGGATGCCAGAGATGTGTAGCCATATATCGGCCTATCAATGTGTGAGCCACACTTGGCTTGATTAGTCAATATTAGTGAAAGAGCTGCTCACACACCTTAATGCAGGTTGTATTTTGGCACGCACATTAGCTATGGCTCAATGTTGGTTTTATTTTGCACTAGCTCCCATGCCCTTGGCCCCAGCATCTCCTCCGGATCCCACCTACTCTTTGGATGTCGGTAAGTGCATGTGTTCACCTTGCTTGATCCACTTTGACTCAAGTGCATGTGTCTCATTTGTCTTTTTTCTTTGTAGGCCAAGTGACTGGTTCATCTTTGGACCCCACTTCCGATGTTGCCGGTCAACAGGACCCTGTTGGTGTGTAGAGCAATACATAATGTATCCTTTATGCTGTTTAGGTAACACTGGTTCAATTTGGTTAGTCTACTAAGCTACATGTTTGCTTGGTAAACTTGAAGATGCCTCTTGGGAGTGCTGGTTGCCTCCCCAGGGTCAGTCTATTAGTTATTTTAGTGATAGCAATGTATATTTGCGGACATATTTTTAGGAAAACATTCACTGTAGTAGTTTGCTGAATCTTTAGACCCTTTTTTATTTGGTTTTAGTTGACCCGAATATCGGAAGTGGCTGTCCAGAAAGGGCCCCTCAAGTTCCAGCTGCCAGAGATGAGGGTAAGTGGTTTTGCCTTGCTCTAGTATGTCTTTGGGCTCTAATGTTGTGCCACTTGCTTCTGGCAACTTGTGTGTCCACATCTATTTTCAAGGTCCAATCTCGAGTGAGGACCCCACTCCAGACATCTGGGATATTGCGGGTATGTTTAATTTAACCAATGTTTATGATGAGATTTGCAGAAATTAGTGCGTCTTAGTCCTGTAACATACATGTTAACAATCTGAGTTTAACCAAGACCTTTGGTCTACTGTGTATTTTTTAAATTTTGAGAGGTATGACCTCGATAGCCTAACCAGGTTACATTAGAGTTTGGCCCACAGACCTACTAACCTGATTTTCCTGTTTAGCATTTGCCAACTTGGCCGACATCTCTGATGTTGATTCGCGACTCTCTGGCAGCGATACCTCGAGCCTACCTGGGCTGGAGGACACGCAGGTAACATGGCTGATGTAGACGACCTCTAAACCCATTGGCATATTCGTGGGTAGTGGAAGAAGCAACATGTAACATTTCATTTCATTGTTGTTTTGGCAGGAGGCGGAACCAGAACCCCAAGCTGGGACCTCTTCCCAAGTCCCATGTGGCCAAGCTTCAGAGGCTCAGACAAGGGTAAGTTGTCTAGTGAGTGTTTATGGTAACTTTTGGGAGGGGCATAGCTGCATTTGTTCCGTTTGACTAAAATGTGGTTTACTATTTTTTTAGCCTACTACCACAGCAAGAGGAGGTGTGGCACCAACCAGTGCCGATTTCTACACACTAGGGGTCCGGATGCTGGAGGACTACAGTCGCCAACAGCCGCGTGATGGAACTAATGAGCGCATTGCGGCGTTGGAAAATCAGGTGCTGATGTGTCAGCAACAAAATGAGGGCCTGCAGCGCCAGGTGGACCAGTTAAGGCAAAACCTACAACAGAACCAGGACCTTGGTCGCCTTGCCAATGTTATCGAACAATCTGTACAGCGGCAGGAAGAGGCAATACAGCGCCAGGCAGAGGCAATACAGCGGCAGGACCAAACTTTGTTGTTGATACAACAGCTCATACAACAGCAGTCTATATTTTTTACTGCACTGTTGTCCCCCAACACCGCCCCTAGCAATGACTCCCAACCTCCCCGGCCACCCAGCCAAGAATATTAATTTTGTTTGTTTTTGTTTGTGTAAATATATTTGCTTAACCCACATCTAAATTGTGTTTTTCCTAAGACCTAGCTAATAACACAGTCAGGGATGAGTATCTTGATCTAGATATGTCAATGTATTTGTAAATTTAGGCCACACATTTGAGACCATAGCTTACTATGATTAACACATGAAATGGCTCCAAAGGTATGGCTAAATTGACACACAAATGGGTTTAGAGACAGTTAAACTATGCTTTGCAAGGCACCACACTGTAATGATGTTCATCAAAAGATTTAATTTTAAAAAAGGGCCAACAGGGCCAACATTGCCCATCAAAGGGCGTAAACAGGCCAGCCTTCCCCCCACCCTAACGACGCCGCCGGCGCCTCTTCTTGGCCAGCAGCATCAGCTTCAGGAGCCTGATCTCCCGCCACAGTCTGCGATGCTGGTTTTCACAAGCTGTAGAGATGTAGAAAAAAAAATTTGTTAATAAATTGAATGTGACCTCAACAGACACAGATGTAGCAATGTAATGTCAGTGTGTCCAATTAGGTGACACTCACATTAACATTGTTGACCACTGTGCGCTTATTGGTTAACATGATATGAGTACTATTGACTGGCAGGAATGTGAACAACACATGCCAAGCATACATTTACTCTTAAAGTGTACCAACAGCCACCGGTGATCGGCCCTGGAATCTATCATATTCCCGGCCTGATCACCTCCCTCCCCGCGGGACATCCAAGATCGGGATGTCCCTCGGGGTGAAACCCCCCCAACACCCCAAAATCCCTACCTCAGTAAAAAGGGACGCGCGGGAGGCGGAGGAAGAGCCACTTGGCCACGGCTTGTACGTTTGCTGGAGTAAAAGTGAGTTCAGGGGGTTGTCACACAGCGGTGACGATCAGGGGTGCCCCACCGTAGTGGACCAAGACCCAGGAAAGTCAAATTCCTGGTTGTTGTTCCACTTTAACTGTGGGGAAGCAAAGAAGGTATAAGTCCCAGTGTGTCCATTTTTGTGTTTAGTCACAGCCAAACCTCAGGGCCTAAGTCCTAACGAGTACACGAGTTTGCCCTATAATGTTAGAGGTCCAGACAAAACAGGCCCAAGACAGGCAAAAATAGTCTCTATGTGGCCAAATGAAGAATGTGAGGCAACAATCAAGCATGCAGACAGGCATGTTGGATTATTGTACAAACACATGGAATCTAGATGTGTTTGAAATTAACACATAGGTACATTTTAAATTTCGGCAGATGTGACTAGAAGACATAGGTTTCACAAGTCTTTAGGCATATGAAGTGGGATGTACTCACCATCGCAGCTGTGGCGGGGGCCCATGCTGCTGGCCGTCCCTGGAGCTGGGGTGGGGAGGAGGTTTTCTGGCTCCGTCTGCGTAGCAACATCTGTCAACAGAAAGCAAAAGACAAAAACACAATTAGTGGGCCAATGACACCTGACTATTTGACATCCATCTGGTTATTGAGTCTGAAAAATCAAAGGCTTGCATGGTTACATACAGGTTGTACAAAATTAGCATATTTCCTGGTCCATGAGTTAATGTCAATTAGTTAGGGTTGCAACATGTATCCCTAAAGATAATGTGCTAATAACATAGACAGTGCTATGTAAAGGACTCATTAGCAGTTGATTGGCTAATGTTACTAGTGTGCCACATGTTTTAGCGGGAACAACTTAACCCAAGAAAAGAAATGAGAACAACCATCATGGTGTGGCCAGAAACATAGGGGTGGTTTCCAGTTGGCTAGCACTGTAGTGTGGTTTGTGATGTTAATGTACATTAGCAAACCAGCTTAGACAATGGACCAGGAAACGTGTGTGTTAAAAGTGGACCAAGACACAGGATTGTGATTATTCAGTGTAGTAGTCTACTTTGCCAGAGCAACACAATTTTAGTCCGCCACCGCCCCTGCCTTCCGCACCTCACTCCGCCAGTGTGTGCGCACACGCATGCCAGTAGGAAACAGAGCGCAGGCGCACACACATCTCGAGTGCCACACAGGAGGCAGGGACAATGGCTTCTGCCACCCCCAAAGAGGGAAGTAGTTTGTGGTGTTTGGTTGGGGGGGGGCCCTGGGTGAGGGATGTGATTTGGCAGGCAAGGCGCCATAATCCAAACAATCTCAGCAAGGTTTGTGGGTCCACTTTAAGGAATGACATAAAGTCCAAAATGTACTAGCTTCAAACATACACTTACCACGACTATGCCCGAGGAGGATTTGACGCCAAAAATCCATGGAGGTGCCGCCTATATGATGCCCTGCAAATTACAGAGGAATGGCAAGGGCTAAGCACAAATGGTCAGATGAAACCTGGCACAGACTAACAATTAAAACATGTAAACTCACCAGGGGATGAAGCGCCACTTGAAGCCCAGGGAGGGCTCTGAGGAGGAGGCGGGGAGCCTCGGCTCCTCACACTCTGCTCAGAAGATCCACCAGGCAAAGGGCCACCCTCCTCCCTCTCACTCCCTGCTTGAGAGTGGCCCCTTGCCTGGTGAGAGTCCTCAGCCTCAGAGTGTGAGGAGCTGAGGCTTGATCCAGCCTGCCCCCCAGCAGCACACTCCTCTGGGGCGTCATCCCCTTCCTCCCCTGGGTCCTCTAAATAGGACCCGCGGGAGGGACCCTCCCCCGATGACTCCCCCGAGTCCGCCTGCCTGGTTCGGGGGAGGAATCCCTTCCCACGTTTCCCCAGGGGAGGACGCTTATCTGTGTGGAGGGGGTGAAAGCAAATAATTAATATAAAAAGCAAAAAAGGACACAGCTTAGCAGATGATTGTGCACAAAGGCCAAAAAGAACATAAGCTTTCACTTACCTGATGCGTAGGCATCATATAGGCGGTACACGCCTTCTGGGTCCCGGCGCTTAAAATCTGACCATTTCTGTTGGATTGCCCGGATGGTCAGGTTGGTCTTGAAGCGCCGGGACACAGTGGCCTTCACCTCCATGGCAAGGCGTTTTTTTGCTCCTCGGGCATAGTCGTATTCGGCCAGGCAGAAGTCCTATGAAAAAAGTAAAAACAAAAAAAAAACAAAATCACAACATGACCTCAGAACAATGTCATAAACAGTTCTACAGAGACAAGATCAAAGTGGATCCACACCCAGGATTTACATTAGTCTGTGTTTGTGTGCACTTTTGTGGGCCACAACTATTGTGGGTGGCCCACTGTCTGCAAGCCCCTTTGAAGGGCCCAAATACACAGCTGAGGACACTCCCACGTCACTCCGCAAGCCAAACACAGCGGTCCACGCCGGTGTGGTATGCGCAACCAAGGACCTTGGGAGGTGCATACCAGCTCAGCTGCATCTGCACGGCAAAGTACGCATGTGGCGTTTGACTCTAACAGGGAGTGCGCCTGCACACCAATTGAAAATATGTATGGCGCAGGGGTACACCCTGCTAGAGGTAAGCGCAATAGGCATCCGCCACTCACACATGCACAGATGGGAGGGGCCAGAGATAATTTTTGGGGGCCTCCAGGGGGGGGGGGGGCATCCAAGCAGGACATCCACAATGGGGATGCCCCATGTGGAGTGTACAATTTTGGACTAAAAACAAACAAAAAACAGCCCCTATCCACCCTGTGTGTTTAGACATTTTTAAACTAAAAATACAAAACTCAAATACTCACTTTAACTACCTGGCCATTGACCCGGCTATCCACCCGGGTGCGCGTTTGTTTTTGGGGCACAGGAGGGGAATGGGTGGGATGGGTGGAATTTGGGGAAGGTGAGGTAGGTGGGGGATGTGGGGGAGGGGTGGTGGGGCCGGAATCTGAGGAGGAGCTGGGGAGGCGCATTACTCTCCGTTTGGGAGCCATATTGGAAACGCTAAGGAGGAAACAGGAACCGGAAATGACGCTAGCGACATGAGACATAAAAACCAAACCAAAACAAGAATACGCACCGCGCCCCAGCAACAAGCTAATATCAGCTATGTGCAAGCTAAGTGGCGGAAAAACATTAAAATGACGCTGAAAAACAAGCTATTGGCATAAGCGCAAGACAGTTTTACCTTAAGGTGGCGTTGAAACGCAAAGGAGGATCCCGGAACCGGATATGACGCAAGCAACTGTGCTTCCAAACTAAAATTCCAAAAATGCGCGCAGCAGGGACAAGCTAATATCAGCTATGTGCAAGCTAAATGGCGGAAAAACATTAAAATGACGCTGAAAAACAAGCTATTGGCATAAGCGCAAGACAGTTTTACCTTAAGGTGGCGTTGAAACGCAAAGGAGGATCCCGGAACCGGATATGACGCAAGCAACTGTGCTTCCAAACTAAAATTCCAAAAATGCGCGCAGCAGGGACAAGCTAATATCAGCTATGTGCAAGCTAAATGGCGGAAAAACATTAAAATGACGCTGAAAAACAAGCTATTGGCATAAGCGCAAGACAGTTTTACCTTAAGGTGGCGTTGAAACGCAAAGGAGGATCCCGGAACCGGATATGACGCAAGCAACTGTGCTTCCAAACAAAAAAAAAAAAACATGCGCGCAGCAGGGACAAGCTAATATCAGCTATGTGCAAGCTAAATGGCGGAAAAACATAAAAATGACGCTGAAAAACAAGCTAGGGCCCACGGCGCCACAAATTATTAGCTTGATTTAGCAGGGGGTTCTACATACTGGAATGCATAGGTCCTTCTAAAGCATACACCGTTGTGCTTACATATACAAATCTTATTCCTTCACAAAGTCATCACACAATCAAACTAGACAACTACCTGACAATGTGGCACACATGAGAATGCATAACGGGTTGTTATGAGCTGGTACGACTGAATGTTAATCCTGCAATATGTGGCCAGGCACGCTCACAACTACAGTGTATTCATTAACAACGACTGGGGTCGCGGGAAGTGAATTCCTTGCAAATGGCAGAAGGGCACATGTATGAACAGCACAGCGCCGCACAACGCCGCGCAGCGAGGCACAGCGACGCTCGCGCCGCCACATAGCGAATTAAAACAGCGACTGCACAAACACTGACCAACACAGATTCATCAAGGACAGGGCTGCCGAATAGCTTGGGCGCTGACAATTTCGAAGAGCGAACGTGACCGCCCAACCTGACAGGCTACAAAATAGCTTTACAAGCCCCGTTTGTGTGGAAAACCAGCGCTTTTGAGGCCAATGAGTTTGGGTGGAGGAGATGCAATTCCCATGTCACTCACAACATTACATTGTGAAAAAAAAAAAAAAAAAAAAAAAACATAAATAACCAGCTAGATTCATAAAACATATCAATATAAACATGTGTGGAATTTTGTCCCAAAACAAAAAACCCCCTAACCACTAAGAACAATCATTGCAGCGTCTGCCATTGAAATGTATGGGAGAGCGGCAGGTAGCGCCAGGTAATACGTGTCGCTGTGAAGGAATTTGCAGCGGCGCTGTTCGGTCCAGCCGGCTTCATGATGAATGCCGCGCTAGCCGTCGCTCTCGCCGGCGCTAGCCTCATTTAGCTTGATAAATGCGTCATTGTGACCGCCGCCGGGCGTACTTGAGTCGGTAGGCGCCGTTAGCTGCCGCTACCTGGCGCTCGTCAGACACTACCTGGCGCTATCGCTTGATGAATAAGGGCCTAGGTCTTGCGCAATACCCATTCCTGTGCAGGCTTTACCATAGGTGGATCCTGTCAGCTGTCCTCTATCAGCTGACCTTCCCCACATCCAATCAGCTCAATCTATTTAAAAGAGCCTATGGCAATTATTCGGCACCAGAGGATTTCCTGAATAACTCTTACTGAGCCAGCCTTTGTATCTTTGAATCCTGAACCTGAACAATTCTTTGTGCATGACCTGGCTAACCCCTTTGGATATCGCCTTTGGATTAACCCTCGGATTGCTTTCTGTGTATGATCCCGATTACCCCTTGGACTGTGTCTTTGAATTTAATTTTGACTGTTTTCCACAAGTACGATCTTGGCTACCCTATTGACCTCGCATCCGTGCTTGTGACCTTTAATCTCTGCCCAGTTTCCCCTTCTGCCTCTGCCTAGTATCCACTGCTGTCTGCCTAGACCCTTTTCTCCCCGGGGAGCAACCAGGGCCCACCCAAGCAGCAAAAGGGGGGCTTTAGGGAACACCAGGGTGGTCCTTAGACTCATGTCCTGAAGGGTTGCAGACAGTAGTCTTCAAGTGCCATCCTCAGCAGTGCAAGCTGGGTTTATCCCTGTCCACAGTGCTCACCATCAGAACCATTGACACCAACTTGGTAGGAGTCAGGCTTAAGGTATCTGGGAATCACATTGACCAGAAAACGGACAAGTCATATAGTGCAAATTACATTTAATCAGCATAATAAGAGAAAAATTATTATGCTACCCAAGATGTGGACTTAAATTAGGTGGGTAGGATCAACTGTGTAAATATAATGATCCTCCCACTATTTGTCTTAATACAAAACTTGCCAATTTGGCTGCCACCAACCTTTTTCAGGATTGTGGACAAAACTTTACAAGATTTTTACTGGCAAGAGAAGAAACATAGGATATCACACAAACCTATTGCTAGGAAATCTCAAAATGGCGGTTTGGGTACCCCAATTTTAAAGTATACCATATGGCAGTTTATGTGCATTGCCCTTTTAGGTGGATTAGATATCGAGGGAAGGACTTATGGATAAGAGCGGAGATTGACCCCATAATCATTGATGCCCTGAATACCCGGGACCCCCAAAATGTAAATTAAATATTAAAAACACCCAATAGTAATTGCAGTTACACGCATGCTATGATTAGAAATGAGGAACATCTCCCTTAGTCCTTCACTCCAATGGATGATCATGCTGCTTGGTAATCCTAATACACCCTCATCAATGGTGAGAAGACCAGCCCAGAATGTCAAAGCAGGAGTTCCCAAGCAGCACGCACCCGCACAAGGGTGGCACAAGGGACTGGATCTGACGTTCCAGTAAGTAGTAGGCCGGTGCCAGACTCAATCAGTTACTTGGCCGGACTATTATTTAAAAGAAAAAAAATACTGCACCTGGGGCCTCCACCAGATTTTGTGCCCAGGGGCCTTCACCACACTTAATCTGGCCCTGCCGTAGATTAAAAAAAAAATCCTCAAAAACTGTGTGCTGGTGTGTAAGAATAGGTGACTTTCCTTCATCTTTGGTGGAATTGCCAGATAATTCAAAAATTCTTCGAAGATGTAATTGAATATTCCAAAGGATAGTTAAAGTAGAACTCTCCAATGATCCAATTATCCTTCTGTTTGATTCTAGGGATCAAACTAGAAGTCACTTATATCAGCTTGTGCTTAAAGTGGACCAACACCCAGGATTTTGACTATCCTGGGTGTTGGTCCACTTAGGTGGGGCACCCCGATCGGGGGTGCCCCGCTGTGTGAACCCCCCCGATCGCCGAAAAAACTCACCTCTCCCCGCTCCCACGTGACCTCGTCCGGCCAATGACAGCGCTCAGAGCCGCTCTGGTATGCGCGTCCAAAGCCGCTTGGACGCGCATACCAGAGCGCTGTCATTGGCTGCGTCTCTCGCTTCCCTCTAACAGGGAGTGCACCTGCGCCAGCCATTCACAAAACGGCCGGCGCGGGAGCGCGCCCTGCTAGAGGGAAGCGAGAGACGCGGCCGCGTCTCGCGCATGCGCCGTTGGATCGCCGGTAAGGTAAGGATTGTGGGCCTCCTGGGGGGTTCCTCCCCGCGGGACATCCCGATCTCGGATGCCCCGCGGGGAGGGATCTGATCGGTCCGATCCCCCCTGGGTGTTGGTCCACTTTAATATAATTATATTCTCTGCCAGGAAAATGATTTCTGCCTGTTGGGCTAGGACATATCCCCCACACTTACTAGGATGGAAGAAAGCATTAAAGAAAGTAGCCACTTCTGATCTTGTCCTGGCATGGGGCGACAGGGAATCAAAAGGTATATCAGAATATTATTGACAAAACATAAAGTAATCAATAATTGCATATTATTATTCCACCTAAGTTGTAGGAATCAAGATGTGTAGGTAAATTTCAATATGTAATGGATTCTGGGTGGATTGAAGAAAGAGGGAGGGATGAGGTTGGGAGGAGGGCAGGAGGGGTGGTAAGTTGGAGGAGGAGGAGGAGGGAACTTGGAGGGGAGGGAAGGGGGCAAGGTGGAAAATGGGGGGGGGCTAACAAACATCTAATTAACATGAATGATGAGACTTTAGCAAATTGAGCTTTGTAACGAAGTTAATAATGAGACTCAAGCCTAAAAGAATTGCTATATTGTTTGTTGAAAAAAAACATGAAAAAAAAAATCTCATAGTACTGAATCAGCCCTATAGACTTGGAGGGTTATGCTAATTATATGATGAAGCAGTGTGCACTACCGTTGTGCCTTGTGGTATGAATTGCAACCTGTATCTTAGCTTTTTAATTTTAGCACACAAAAAAGGTCAATATTATTTTTGTTCCATTTTTATCAAAAAGATTACCTGTACTGGCATTGTTACAGTGTTTCTGTCTTACCTGGAGTAAATTACATTTGTTATTTGGTCAGTAAAATTATGAAACAAATGAATAATATTTTAACAAAAGGATGAGCCCCAAGGTTAATTTCCTTGAGTGGGCCCCAATGATATTTTCCCTGGTGGGCCCAATGTTCTCCAGTCTGATTATTGTATTATTGTCGGGAAGTAACTATTTTTTCCATGATAGTTTTGAAATTCATTTCTGTGGAAGGAAGAGAAAGAGGCAAAGATGGCAGCCCAGCAGCATTAAGAATAAATGCAAAGAGAAGCTGATTATGAGAGGAAGCAAGGATAGCAGATGGTTGTGGTGCATCCTTCAATCGTACTTATGATCAGAATGGTGCACCTTGAGCCATCATACTTCATACTTGCTGTCCATGCAGGTGCCATGGGATCTCTGGCTAGGGGATCTGGGTATTTCACACATCTAGAAAAAACCCAAACTAGAATGCCCACAGAGGGGGCAATGACCATAGATTCTTATAGACTCTAAGCTGGTGGTTGCTTCTCTTAAACCCTTTAACCCTTTCGCTGCCAGCCTACCTGCAGCATTTGCCACTCCCTGTTGCCAGACTGAGTTTGACTGTTTTGCGCTACACATGTTCAACTGTCATTTTCGAAGGGATTTCCAGGGATTTCCCAGGAAAATTATATATTGTTTTTTTCAACAGAGTCTGGGCTTTAACATGAAATGTCTTGTTTGTGTTTTTTAGGTGTATTCTCAACATTTTTGGGTGAAATGTGTGAAAAAAAAAAAAAAATATATATTTTTTTACAATTTGTAGAGTTTTTTTGTAATAAAAAATGTAAGTTTGTCAATAAAATCTTATTGCGTGAGAAACCCCAATTTCTCCCGCTTACAGCGATACCACATATGTATAGGTAGACACCCTTTCCTGCCCAGAAGCCTTTTATAGCTGCTGGATGACAAATGGTTAATTAAAAAAAAAAATGACATAGGGTCCCCCTTCCCGGGGAGGGGGACCCCATTTTTTTTTGGATTTTGAAGGGTTAAAAACCCTTCAAAATCCAAAAAAAAAAATGACGTGGGGTCCCCCTTACCCAAAGTAACCAGCCCGGGACCAGCTATGGGGGCTTGTAGGCACAGAGTGGGGGGGCCAGCTTTGGTGGCCCCCCCACCCTGCAGCCTACGAGCCCACATAGCCTATGTGGGCCCGGGCTCTTCTGCCCCCCCCTGGCCTTTGGGGAGGCAGGTAATGGGGGTGCGGGGGTTAATGGCAATGCCACCCCCCCAGCCATGTGAACTGGTATAAGGGGTCTCATGGACCCCTTACCAGCTCACAAAGGGTTAACTGTAAAAAAAAAAACACCACACAATAAAAAAAAGTATTTTATTAAAAAAAAATAATTTTTTTTTACTGTACTTACCTTCGATTGCAAGCTCTTGTCCCTCGCCGCTCAGCTGACAGATGCCGGTGATCGGTACAGGAGAAGGAGGAGGCAGGAGATCAGAGGATCTCCTGCCACCTCCTTACCCTGTGCCGATCACCGGCATCTGAGAAGTTGAGAAGTGTGAAGCCAGATATCGGGGGCCAGGATGACGTCATAAGCCCCGCCCCCAAGGGGGCGGGGCTTAGCGGCAAGATGGCGGCCGCCATCGAGGATCAAAGGGGAGAGAGCCTCTCAGGCTCTCTCCTGAAGATCGGTAAGTCCTGGGGGGGGATCGGAGGCCCCCCAGGTGAAGAGGAGGGACAGCGGGAGCCAGCGCACATGGAGGTAAGTGAATGTCATTTTTATTTATTTTTTTTTTTTACAGTTAGCAGCTGCTGCTGCAGAAGCGGGGGGGGGGGGGGCGGCCTATTCCGGGGGCTCTCCTGGAGCCATCCGACCCCCCACGGGGGATCGGATGGCACCAAATTAAAGGGGAGACCCGGCCGGATCCAACAAGGGGTCAGGTGAGTATTTTTTATTTTTATTTTTTAAACTAGAAGCGATCAAAGTCAAGCACGTAACACCTACGGGCTTGGCACTTAAGGCCCAGCCAAGCCAGCACGTAGGTGTTACGTGCTTGGCAACAAAAGGGTTAAACACCAAGCATGTGAAATTCATATGGTTGCTTCTCCTACCATTAAAGGTCAACCAAATAAATATCTCGTGCCTGGCACTTCCCCTGTTTGCGGGCAAAAAAAAAAACTCACCTCTGTTCTTCTCTTCCCCCGGGGCCTCCAATCCTCACTCTCCCCCAGGGTCTTTGGAGGGGCACAGAACACCCGCTCCATTGATCACTCTGGCTTCTGCTGCTCACTCCTGCCACTGGGAGGGGCCTTTTATACCAAAGAGTGTGCTCAGGAGTGAGCAGCAGAAGCCAGAGTGATCAATGGAATCCAGGTGTGGGGCATGCCACTCTGAACTTCTGCCCTGCCCCTGGCTTCTGATTATCAATTCCCACTGTCAAAAGTAGCAGGGGATGCATGCGGGACAACAGTGATCGGTGATGAAAGGAGGTAAGTAGCAGGAAAAAATAACAAAGGATTTTTTTTCTCTCTGTTCATGTTTTCTTTTTTTCGTAAGGGGTCTTTGAGACCCCTATACCAGTTTACAGGGCAGGAGGGGCCAGCAAGTCACCTGCCAGCAAGCGGGTGACTTCCCATAACTCCCAACCCCATTACCTGCATCCCCAAGGCTCAGGGTATTGTTGTAATTGGGAGAAATGGAGCTTTAACACGCAATATAGTTTTCCTGCAAAACTTACATTTTTTATTTTTCAAAAAAGGTGACAAAATGTAAAAATATAATTTTTGTTTTACATATTTTACCTATATTAAGAATACACTGAAATAATTACAGACAAGACATTCATCTTAAATCCCAAACTCTGACAAAAAAGTTATATAATTTTCCTTGAAATCCCTCGGAATTTCTGCAAAATCCACAGTTAAACATATAGCGAAAAATGGTCTGGCAAAAGAGGGTGGCAAAATTCTCTAGGTAGGATTGCAGTAAAAGGGATAAAGCCATCACCCTCTTTACATTTAACATGAGAGCCTAAAGCTCGAAACACGTGTCCAGTAGCAGATGTGTTTGGCTGTGTACATCTAAAGCTAATCCTTGACATTGCACACTCAGCATTTCTGAGGGTCTTGGATTGCACAGAGACATAAAGAGATGATTTAGCAACGCCCACTGCTAGGAGAGCACCTATTTTCCATTAACAAATATTTAACAAATATTATCTGTCACCATTTCTCCAATCTCCTTTTTTAAATTAGAATAAATATCCAGATTTATCCTGGAAACAGTCAGACCAGCTTATTGATTTTAATAGGGGCCCACTTTCTGCTGCATGGAAGACCTCAACTGCCACCTAGTTGGCAGAGACAAAACATACTTTTTTTTCTAGCTCTGCCATTCATAAATTGTGACTTGAAGGCTTAGTGGGGACTAGTATCTGGAATGCACAAGCTGCGCCAGCATTTAGCTACTTTTATCAGAGGTTATGCAGAGGCTGTAGTTAAATGGATGGTGGATTTCACTGACATCTTTAGATAGAGATGCATGTACACAGGTAATGGCAAACACAAGTGCTAGTCAATTGTATCAGTTAGTGTTGCCAGAATACACAAAACGTGCCCTGCCCGCAGGCTTAGTATAATCTACAAATAGATGATCTAAATGGAACTGAATGCTGATGGGGCTCACATTTTCCCTGAATACATTTTCCCTGCTGAAAACAGTTGGCCAAAGCCCATAAATCCTAGGCTAAGCACTTTTTTGTGTCCATGGGTATGCTTTCATTGTTCATGTAGTTGCTGCTTGACCTTCATTATCCATTGCTACCCTGCAGAGAATATTTGGCTATATAGAAAGAGACATGACAACAGTCATAGGGAAGGGCTAAAACCACTTGGGCTGATGAGGCCAGAATGATCAGCCCTGCTTTGGCCTTCTATTCTATGCCTTTGCCCACCACCTTTCAACCTTTTTATTGAAGGTGGAGAAGTTCTTTTTCTAATATGTCATCTGCACAGGACAAGTGGGGTTACAAGAAATCAACCAGTCAAGCAGGTGTTTAGATGTGGGGAGGAAACGTGTGACTATGTGGCACGGGCTGTGGTTCAAAAGGACAATTATAATTTGGTAGGTCTTCTGGCTTTGGGCTGAATATATTTTAATTACAGACACTTCTCTGGCTCTGAACTGATAAATCTGTTACATTCTCCTACTGCAAAGTAAACATAGTTGGTCATTAGTTTGTGATACAATGAACAATACCTTTGGAGACAGCTTATGTTAGAGAAATGAGCATTTCATTCACAGACAACATCTCTGGTGGACATTCCTGCAGTCAGCATGCCAAGTCTTAGAGCAGAAATAGAAGTGTTGCATTTATTTTTAATAAATATAACTAAAACTCATACAGAATAAACTGCATACAAATGACACCAGTGGTTGGGCAGTGCAGTGAAAACTCTTGCATCACACTTTAGTACACTAGTAGAGTGGCTGTAATCTAATAGGTATGTCTCAATAGAGTAACATGATAGCTAGATTTATAGCCTGTTGACTGTCCAGGGTGCTATCATTCAAATAGTTAATAGTCGAGCAGTAACTTTGGATTTCCTGTGAAAAACACTGCCAACCAGCAACATATTTTATTATGGGAAAATAATAAATTAAATTACTCCTTAAATTATTAAGATTTGACCTTGGTTGAATAAAAGCAAAATTAAATCAAGTCAGGAGACTCATTTCTTTATGATGCCTATAGTTATTCTAAGGCAATAAATACTTGTGCGTCTTCAGTTTTATAGGTCCTGTTAACTTTAACGTCTTGTGAGTACCAAAGGTTTCATGGAAGAAGTGGCTTGCCTCTGAATATGCAAGAGTTTCTTATCTTATCCTAGAAAGTTAATCAATATAGAGTTTTTGTAATCATATAAATTATTCAGCTGTCTCCAAGTACCTAACAGAAACCTTTGCATTTTAGAGGAAGTATTGAATCCAAATGCCTGCAAGGCACAGCAATAAAATAAATGACAAATTACTCATTGGTGCTTAAAGTTGATAACAGAAATAGGGCCTTGGCACTCCTCCTACCGCTTGTAAACACAGAAATAAAGGGATACTTACCTTTTATGCCTGGAGCTCCACCTGACAGGAGGGAGCACAGAGTGAGAGATGCTGCTCTGTGCCACCTTGCTGTGGCCCTGGGACCAGGTGAGTTATTTATTTTTTTAACCCCATCTTGCAATGTTGGGCACTAAGGTCAACAGCCACAATTAAGCTTACAATTGGTTAATAACAAAAATTAAAAAGGAAGCTGCAGGGAGAATGAATGCAAATTCAGCCAAGCAGTGCATAGCAGCTGAGTCGGAGGGAGGGGGCATATAAAGGAAGCACTGCTTCTGGAAGGAGAACTAACAGTCAATGCTGGATTAGGTAAGCCTTATTTTTAATTTGTAATACCCTATCCTGTTTCCGAAGGACAGCAGGGATGTCCAACTGTGGCTGGACTTACACTTTAAGGCCCTTATTTAACAAGGGATAGCGCCAGGTAGCGAACGGTGAGCGAACGCTAATGACGCTCACCTCCACGAGAACGCCGGCTCCCCTCCGCAATCACACATTTATCAAGCCGATCCTGCTTAGCGATTGACAGAGCGCCAGACAGCGAATCATTCATCATTATTCCAGCCTCACCCCACAGCGCCAGCGAGCGACCTTGAACAGCGACAGGTATGACCTCTCGCTACCTGGCGCTCTCCAATGCATTTCAATGGAGCAATCTTTAAATATTCATAATTAATTGCTATTCATTTTTTTTTTTTTTTGTGACCACTTCTGCAATGTTAGTTTTTTTTTTAAGGTAAAAAAAAAAAAAAAAAATTTGTGCAGAATTGATATTACAGGTCTGATATTAATGTATTCATATTACAAAATGTTTTGAAAAGCATGTTTTTATTTTTTTCTAAAAATATGGTTGTTTGGGGGTTAAAAAACTACTTTTAAGCCATCGCCGCCAGCGCTCTGGGGTTTAAACATGCATTTCACAGCGCGAGAATTTTTGGAGCGTAATTTGTAAATGAATATGCTGGGAGCCGTTCGCTATGGCCATTCGCTGTCATGCGCTCCCATACAGCGCGGAACCTGTCAAACAGCGACTCCTAACCCCGTATTCAACATTACCGCACACCGACTGAGTCGCTGTCAACAAGCGAACAACGCCCAAGCACAGCGAATACTAGAGGTCGCTGTGAAAATAACGCTACTGTCGCTCATCTGTCGCTACCTGGCGCTATTAATGAATCGGCCTCTAAGTGAACTAAATCAATGTTGCCATCTAAAATGTACTTATGTCCAACTAATTTTAATGAGTATACATTTACAATTATGATTGTAAATTTGATGAGAACACAAGTTCAGTTAAGTTCACTTAGTATACCAGCCCCGTAGTGCTTATCAGACACTAACACTGTAGCATGTGTTTCTCAGAACACCTTCAATCAATCTTCTCAGGCCCGTCTAGTAGTTACATTGCTGATGGTGTAAAACCAAATACTTCACGTACATCTTCCTTACATGTCAGGACATATCCAGTTTCACTGTCATCCTCTTACTTGTGCAGTTATAGGGGCAGTCTCCGTGTTAATGACTGGTGCTTCATCCCCTCATCCCCAAAAAGTTTGCCAAGATATGCACAATTCACCGAACACTTCCCGGGTCTCAATTAAGGGCACTGCTCCCTATATCTAAAAAAAAATATATATATATATGGCACACTAATTGCACTCAGCATTTTTTGTATTTTGGGTTATTAATTACATATTTGATAAAGAGGGAGCATAGAACCAGTGTGGACTTAAATTCAGCGCCTGGCTTGATATTATCCAGCGCCTAGGGAGTACAGCGGGTTTATATTTTGAATGTGTAGTGTCTTTTGTGTTTTTAATTTGTGCAACTAAATAAATAATTTTTTTTATATTTTCTGATATTGAGAGCAGTGTCCTTAATTGAGACCCCGGCAAGTGTTTGGTGGTTTGGTGGTGTGCAATAAGTTGTGTAGCCGGGGTGAGGGAGCACATCCCTTTTGTAGCTATTTTTTGAGCTGTGCCTACTTGTGTGTTTTGTGATATGGTTTGCCAAGGTATGGGTTTGTTTTTTAGGATGGCTATCTAGATTAGAAGGTTGATTCAGAGCCTTCTATAGTCCACCTTGTTTTTGTCTCTTAGGGGTATATTCATCAATGGCTAGCCGCAGGTAGTGCCTTGTATGCGACTGGTAGCGAACGGTGAACGCCAGGCGCTGTACGCAATATCACATTTATCAAAGCGATTCCGGTGAGTGACTCTAACAGCGCCATGTAGCGTCTGATTCATCATCACAGACGGCTCAGCGTATACCGCCGGCGATCTGGCTTCTAGAGTGCCTGGTATTACCTGTCCCTCTCCCATACATTTCAATGGACGTTACTTCTATTCTCTTTAAACAGGGTTTTCCCTTTCTTTTTTTTTTTTTTAATCAAATCATTGTGTGACCTCTCCTGGCCTATTTAAATTCATTTTTGAAAACTTTTTTTATATTTTTATGCAGAATTGTCCTTACATGTCTGGTATTAAAGTCGGGGAGGCCGATTCATTAACAGCGGCAGGTAGCGACAGTTGAGCGACTGTAGCGGCATTTTCAGAGCGCTGTAGTCGCTGTGCTTGGCCGTTGTTCGGTAGTTGATAGCGACTCAGTCGGTGTGCAGTAATGTTGAATACGGGGTTAGGAGTCGCTGTTTGACAGGTTCCGCGATGTATGGGTGCGCATGATAGCGACTGGTCAGAGCGACCGGCTCCCACCATATTCATTAACAAATCACGCTCAAAAAATTATCGCGCTGTGAAATGCATGTTTAAACCCCAGAGCGCTGGCGGCGATGTGTTAAAAGTAGTTTTTTAACCCCCAAACCACCATAATTTTGGAAACCAAAAAAAACAAGTTTTTTAAATAATTTGGTAATATGAATACAATAATATCAGACCTGTAATATCAATTCAGCACATTTTTTTTTTTACCTTAAAAAAATTATCTAACATGGCAGAAGTGGTCACAGAATTTTTCACATAAAAAAAAAAAAAACATTCATAACAATTAATTATGAATATTTAAAGATTGTTCCATTGA
Source organism: Gastrophryne carolinensis (assembly GCA_027917425.1). Classification (NCBI taxonomy): domain Eukaryota; kingdom Metazoa; phylum Chordata; class Amphibia; order Anura; family Microhylidae; genus Gastrophryne; species Gastrophryne carolinensis. Next base: position 178,610,820 of record CM051238.1, on the reverse strand, counting down.
AATGCATTGGAGAGCGCCAGGTAGCGAGAGGTCATACCTGTTGCTGTTCAAGGTTGGACTTTGGCGCTGTGGGCTGAGGCTGTAAGAATGATGAATGAGTCGCTATCTGGCGCTATCTCAGTAGCTAAGTAGGATTGGCTTGATAAATGTGTGATTGTGGTGGGGAGCCGGCGTTCTTGTGGTGGGGCCCGTCATTAGCGGCCGCTCACCATTCGCTATTCCTTCATAAATAAGGGCCTTAAAGTGGACCAACACCGAGAGGTGATCGGCCCGGAAATCTATAAGATTCCCGGGCCGATCACCTCCCACCCCGCGGGACATCCGAGATCGGGATGTCCCGCGGGGTGAAACCCCCCCAGACACCCCAAATCGCTTACCTCATCTTCGGCGGCGGCCGGCCGCCGCCGCCTCCCTCGCGCCCCTGTAGCCGTGCGCGCGCCCGCGCCGGCCGTCTGCGAATGGCCGGCGGGGGCACGCGCGCGCCGAAAGTGACGCGAGGGAGGCGGCGGCGGCGGCAGCCGCTTGGACGTTCCTGATCCCCGCCTGGACGTTGGCGGGGATTGGATCGTCCAGTCACGTGGGAGCGGGGACAGGTGAGTTTTTGGGGCTTTCTGGGGGGTTTCACACAGCGGGGCACCCCCGATCGGGGTGCCCCGCCGAAGTGGACCAAAACCCAGGATAGTCAAAATCCTGGGTGTTGGTCCACTTTAATGTCACAATGTAATAACAATGTAATTCCATGTGTTTTCGCTTTGTTACTAGTGGATACATGTTCAAAAACTCACTTTATTCACACAGCTTCTGGCGCTATGTGCTACAGTGATCCAATTTTGAGTTACGGCGCTGTGTGAGGCTGTTTTTTGTTGAATATGGTTTGAATCGCTCACACTGACCAGTTGCTACCGTTCGCTCCCATATAGTGCTGTACTGGTGTTATAGCGACTCACACATCAAATTCATCAATGCCACTCATGTTACTATAGCGACTGACGCGCTCTGTGATAGTGACTCACGTCCGATCAGAGCTGCCACTAGCGGTCGTTCTTAGCGCCGCTGTACAGGCGCTCATCTGCCGTTAACTGGCATTAGTAATGAATCAGCCTCTAAGTGTGAAAATTATATTACCCTAAATTCCATTATATTTTAGTTTTTGTGAAATGTATACACAGACGCTGGCTTTTTTGGTGACTTGTACACATATGTGAACCTCTTTTTTTAACTGTTTCCTATACCCTGGCCCTGCTAGCCCATTACTTACATATTGCTGTGCGAAGTCTCTTCTGTTCCAAAGTACTTAGCATGCATGCCATGCTTGCCATGCATTCTTCTTTATTCTTCCTAATGCATACCTTAACCACTTTCATGCTTCTTCTTTTTTATTCCTAATGCATACCTTAATCACTTTCATGCTTCTTCTTTTTCATTCCTAATGCATACCTTAATCACTTTCATGTTTCTTCTTTTTTATTCCTAATGCATACCTTATTCACTTTCATACATTCTTTTTTATGTATTCCTAATGCATATCTTAACCACTTTCATACTTGCCATGCAATCTTCTCTACTTCTTCCTAGTTGAATACTTGGGATGCCCACATGGATATAATGTAACATTACTCTGATTGTTTACAATATTAAATGAAATACAACACATCATTATTTAATTTTAGTCATAATGTTTTTTTAATATTATTTTTATTTTATTGTTAATGTTTTTTTTTGCTTGTGTATAAATAGTATTTTTTTTTCATAAATTTTAGGATCAAATCATTGCACTTCCTATCATTTGCTGGAGCGTTGTCCTGTTGTTAGTTGTAGTGTTGTCTTGGGCGCTTTAGACGCTCAAATTGCAATATGCGGAGCTAGTCTTAAATCAGAATCTTAATTTATTATTGTGTCATTTTTATTCATAATGTATTTTTTTATTTATTATTTATAAGGTATTTTACATTTTTTATTCATAGAGTTTAATTTTTTGGATTGTTTAAGTTTCTTATATTTTTTTTTTAATAGAAAAAACTAAAAGTAACAAAAAAACACAAAAACAAATAAAAGGTAAAATGTTATTATACAGTATTTACAAGAGTTTTTTTGGGGGTGTTTAAAAGAAGGTGGCAGCCTCCCAGTGCCAATCCATTTTCCCACACATCACTAAAGCAGAAACTCACCACGAAAAAGTGCACATAAGTGTAGAATTTTCCCATTTTATAGCCCTCTCTCACACGCTTTCAGGGCTCTGAATCATGTGGAAGCCCCCACTCATCCTGACTTTAACACATGAACGTGAAAACAATACCAAGCAATTACACATTAGAGACGCTAATAAAAAGGCTTACACACAACAACAAAAATGCTAATACAAAGAGAAAACCACTAAAGAATGGATGGCATTCAGCAGGTAATGCCAATAATTGGCGAATTGTGTTGGGCTACCCATGGCAATGTCCTACATTTTTTCGTTTTTTTTAATAAGTTTTGTTGCTGAGAGGCTTGGCAAAGTTGAACGTTTTACTTTCACTTTCTCTTCCTCACACACAGAGGGAGAGTGGGCATAGCCATGCAGAGCAGGGGGAATGTTATGCTCTGCTTGTGTTGTTCACAGGAGACAAAGGGCTTTTACTTGTTCAGACCATCAAAGCAGAGTTCAGGGGGAGGGGGAGAAATTATACTTTGTAAACCTTGCTTGAAGCTACACATATGGACAGCTAAATAACATTAACTTAAAGCGGACCTTCAGCGTCATTTAATGAAAAGCCCAAACCCTTAAAAAACTATTCCCTAGCATCAAAAATGTATATATTTAATGTTTTTAGTCACTTACTTTTTATTCTTTCCCTCACTGGCCTGCAACTCTGTTCAGCACTCTAGGATACGGGCGCCGCCATCTTGGCTCAGTAGCATCACATACTGAGGAGTTGAGAGGGGTCAAAAGTGCAGGAGAGTGGGGTTATAGCTGTGCTTTGCGCAAACAGAGCAGAGCTGGGGTCAGGAAAAGGTCAGCAATCCCAGAATGCAGAGCGGCACAGTGAGAGGACACTTCCTGTTTGCAGGCAGCCTGCACGTCCATGAGCCGCCATCTTGGATGTTTAAAGCCTCAGAAAATGCAATAGATGCAAGTAGGATGATTTTTAATGTGAGCAATCTGTATGTACAGGTTGAGGGAAACATATAAGAAAGGCTCTTATTTAGGGTGAAGGTCCGCTTTAAAGAGCTACAGAAGGCAAAAGCAATTGTTAGACCAATGTGTCAGGTTACGTTTTGCACTGTCCTGAACTGTTTTCCGTTTTTAAATTGAAGAAGCAATGGCCGAGATATCAAGATTAACAGTTTCACATATGATTTCTCTTCTGAAGCATGTGAGCGTGGCCTTTGGCTCTGTGATGCCACATAATAATCAGCATAATGGGCGGGGTCTGTAAGACAGGCATTCTCACCCTGGCTGTTCTCCCTCTCTCCAAGTATCCACAGTCTGATGTGTAACATTAGACCACGAGCTTAGCCCTATTATTGGTGGTCTATGGCAAAGGAATTCAGGAGATGTGCCAACAATCTTTACCTTGCACTTTCAGAAGCAGCTGTGTTCTGGCAGGAAGAGAGAAGGCAGCCATGATGAATGACAGTTTATGCACTTTGCCTACAGAGTCTCTTTAAGAGGTGAGGAGGCTGTAGGCTTTATTAACCCCTTGCATTTAACCACTTTAAATGCATGGGCTGAGAGATACATCTTCATTAAGGCCCAATGGGGCCACATACTCATCTAATTCCAGGAACTCGCACTGTTAAAATGTGGCCACAAGCAGCACCACCCCCACCCTCTCCACTATGTGTGCCCTGGTGGCAGACCCACGGAGAGTAGGGATGTTGCATTTGAACAGGGCAGGATCCCCAAATTAGGTGAGCATGTGGTTCAATTTGTGAAGGGTCCTTAGGTTTTTGAACTGTGAGGTTTCCCTAATCAAGATGCCCCCTAAGACACATTCTATTATAAAGTGAACCAAAACCTGGGATTTTGACTATCCCTATCCAATTTGGGATGCCCAGCTGTGTGAAATCCTGGCAAATACTACCTTTCCAGATGTCCCACGGCACATGCACATCGTCCAATCAGTGCTGTATGCTGTGCCACTTAATGCACAGAGGACAGGGAGCAGACTGCAGGGTCCTGGAGATGAGTATAACCGAACACTTTCAGGCACTCATGTGCCAGTTTATTAATTTTGGGATCTGGCCATCTGGGCACTGTTTTTAAATGGAGCATTGATGCTGGGTATTGGGAGTTATACAACAGAGGAGTAAAGGAGATCCACTTGTGATGTAATGTGTACTGATCATGAGGACAGCAGGGTGTGTGTACACTATGGCAGTACTCCCAATCACAATCCTCTATCCCCTGCTGATGTCCTCTACCACTCAATGAACCCCTCCACACCATGCTGCTGTCCCCTACAACTCGCCTAACACATCCAACCCCTGCTGTCCTCCGCCAAACACCTACCCCCTCCACCCCTGACTCTGTTGCCTACCGTTCACCTAACCCCTCCACCCCTGACTCTGTTGCCTACCGTTCACCTAACCCCTCCACCCCTGACTCTGTTGCCTACCGTTCACCTAACCCCTCCACCCCTGCTGCTGTCCTCTATTACTTACCTAATCTCTCCATCCCTGCCACTTTCCTCCACCACTAACCTAACCCCTCCACCCCTGCTGATGTCCTCTACCACTGACCTAACCTTTCCACCCCTGCTGCTGTCCTCTATTACTTACTTAATCTCTCCATCCCTGCCACTTTCCTCCACCACTAACCTAACCCCTCCACCCCTGCTGATGTCCTCTACCACTGACCTAACCTTTCCACCCCTGCTGCTGTCCTCTATTACTTACCTAATCTCTCCATCCCTGCCACTTTCCTCCACCACTAACCTAACCTCTCCAACCCTGCTGATGTCCTCTACCATGGACCTAACCTTTCCACCCATGCTGCTGTCCTCCCCCACTTACCTAACCCCTCCACCCCCTGGCGCTGTCCCCACCGCTTACCTAAGCTCTCAAGGATCTGAAAGTAGTGATGAGCACTAAGTCGACCCACAATGCAGTGCAACAATTTCCAGGTTCCCCTTCAAATAAAGCACCAAGAAGAAAAAGGTAGAGCTGACAGGTTGCAGAAGAAGGAGGGTTAAAGAGGAACAATCACCAGGATTTAAAATAACTCTGCAAATGTTCCTCTCCAGCGCGGCATTCTGATTTGGTGTGAACCCCCTTGGAATGCCAATACTTCTTACCTTGCTGGTGATTCCACAGCACATGCACGTGCTCTACTCCAATCAGTGGCTAGCACTCTATTCAGCTTTACTGAAGCCCTCAGGCATCAGAGCGGAGCTCACAGCTGACATCATAGTGGCTTTTGCCCTTATTCATCAAGCGATAGCGCCAGGTAGTGTCTGACGAGCGCCAGGTAGCGGCAGCTAACGGCGACTACCGACTCAAGTACGCCCGCGGCGGTCACAATGACGCATTTATCAAGCAAAATGAGGCTAGCGCCGGCGAGAGCGACGGCTAGCGCGGCATTCATCATGAAGCCGCCTGGACCGAACAGCGCCGCTGCAAATTCCCTCACAGCGCCAGGTATGAGCTGTCGCTCCCTGGCGATGTCCAATGCATTTCAATGGAGCAATCTATAATAATTCATGATTAATTGGTAATAATATTTTTTAAAATTTTTTTAATGTCAAAAAATCGGAGAACACTTCTGCAATGTTAGGATTTATTTTTAAGTCAAAAAAAAAAAAATATGTGCAGAATTGATCTAACAGGTCTGAGATTAATGTATTCATATTACAAAATGATTCTAAAAACATGTATAATGTTACATTCAAAAAATATGGTTGTTTAGGGGTTAAAAACTAGTTAATACAGATCGGCGCCAGCGCTCTGGGGTTTAAACAAGGAATGGACAGCGACAGCACATTCGGAGCGTGATTTTTTGATGAATATGAAGCTAGCCGTTCGCTCTGGCCATTCGTTGTCAGGCGCTCACATACAACGCTGGACCTGTGAAACAGCGACCCCCCAGCCAGTATTCAACATTACCGCACACCGACTGAGTCGCTTTCATCAAGCTAACGCCGGCCAAGCACAGCGAATACTGGCTGGCGCTGAAAAAATCACGCTACAGTCGCTCATCTGTCGCTACCTGGCGTTATTGATGAATCGGCCTCCCCGTTATGCTGAATAGAGGACTAGAAGCTTGGCTGCTTTCCTTTGGCTTTGCGCTCACATTCCACTTGAGCCCACACATGCGCCATGGAAACTTGGGTAAGGTGAGTATATTAGGCAATTTGGGGCATTCCACACAAGGGTTGATTCTGCCCCGTATTTTTTTTTTTACTGATTTTTATAAAGAAAACGCTATTCAGCACCAAATTTAGCTGTGCAGTGTTTGTCTAATTCGCACAGCTAAATATGGAGCTAAGTGGAACCCGAGGATAAAATCATAAGAAACAGTATTTTCTCTCAAAAGACATGGGTAAAAAAATAGGTGCTAAATCAACCCTATGATGAGGCATCCCAATTTGGAATAGGGAATCAGTGGGCCCTGGATTCTTTAAGACGATTATTTAAGAAGGGATAGCGCCAAGTAGTGCCTCGTAGCGGCAGGCAGCGTCTGGTGAACGACGGGCCCTGTACGCAAAACCACATCTATGAAAGTGAATCTGGTGAGCGACTCTAACAGCGCCATGTAGCGTCCGATGTATTATTACAGGCGGCTCAGTGTATAGCACCGGCACTTTCGCTTCCAGAGCGCCAGGTATTACCTTTCGCTCACTGTCGCTCTCCCATACATTTCTTGGCTGTTCATTTGCTTGTGTTTAAACAGTGTGTTTGACAATTTCTTTTTTTTTCTCAAATCATTGTGTGACCTCTCCTGGCTTTTTATATTTTTATGCAGAATTGTCATTACAGGTCTGGCACTAAAGTGTTAATATCACATTGTTAAAAGTGTTTTCACTTTGTTACAGGTGGATATGTATTCAAAAACAGACTTTAATCACACAGCATCTGGTGCTCTATGCTATAGCGACCAGATTTAGAGCACCGACACAGTGTGTGTGGGTCCTTTTTTGATAAGTATTGTGTGGAGCACCGAGAGGCGGTCGCACTGAGCTGCTGGCGCTACCTTTTCGCTCGCTGCAGTGCTGTACTGGTGTTAGAGCGCCCAACATACATCACATTCATTCATCAATGCGGGCCAGGTTACTACAGCGACTGAGGCGCTCTGTTACAGCACCCGATACCCGCTCACAGCGTCTACTAGCAGTCACTCTAAGCACCGCTAAACAGACACTCATCTGCCGATACCTGGCGTTAGTAATGAATCAGCCTCTAAGCTGCATGTGGACCATGACCCTTCCCTCACCAATAGATCCTGGCCTGCAGGAACCTAAAATGCAACAATAGGCCCCCATTTCCATTTGTGAGCCTGACATTAAAGTAGACCAAAACCCAGGATTTTGACTATCCTGGGTTTTGGTCCACTCCCCGCTATGTGAAACACCCGAGATCTCCTGGATCAACTCATCTCACCGCGGTCCTACGGTGCATGCGTGGGCACTCGTACAATCAGCACGCTCAGAGCCGCTGAGCTACGGACGTCTAACCCCCAGATCTTCCGGATCAACTCCCCTCACCGCGGTCCTATGGCACATGCGCGGCCGCTTGTCCAATCAGCGCGGCACGTGCCCTGCTAGAGGGACAGCGGGGATGCGGTCCGCGCATGCGCTGTTGGACTGGGATTAAGGCAAGTGTAGCAGGCGACCTGGGGGTTTCACACAGCGGGGCATCCCGATTTTGGATGCCCCGCGGAGAGGGAATAGATTGGCCCACTTAAATAGATACTTACCTGTTCCTTTGATGCTCTGTCTACAAAGGCACTATGAAATTGATGTACTCATGTCCAAAAGTCACACCTGCCAAAGCTGGTGCTGTACAGTAGCTGTACAGTAGTACAGCCATTTCTAGGTCCTATTGGAGTTTTGCAGGCAGTAGGTAAGTAACTTTCTAATCTGGTGGCCATGGGTGGCGGGAGTAAGCGGGTTAGGGAGCCTTCAGATCAATATCCTTTCTGAGTTTTCAGGGTTGAGATCCACTTTAAGCAGTAGATACACTGTTTACTTTAAAGTAGCCCTAAGCCTCTGTTTCAGGATCACTCCTACTGCCTGTGAACTTCACATAAAGCAGATACTTAACTTCACAGTGTGTTTTGTCTGCGTTTTAGTTGTTGGTGTCCAAATTACATATTGAAAAAGGAGCACTATCACGAAATTGTGTAATATTAAAAATCCATATAAACACGTTGGCTAATGAGAGGAGGGGTCTCTTATACACCTGAACTGAATAAAACTCCCACCAAGCTTGTAGTTTATTCTCTCATGTTAGGAATAAAACCCAGACGTGACAGGTTTAGTCTATGAGGGGTTACAGAGTCTGTCACCAGAGTCTGTCCTTTTCTTTCCATTAAGCCTTTAAACATCAGCCATGTAAATTTACGTGGCTGCCTCCCCTGCAGTTAACCGCCAGCTGCGTAAATTTTACGGGCCTGACTTTCCCCACTTACAGCATAAAAAGTAAAAAAAAAGTCACTTACCTGACCCCTGGTTCGATCCGGCCGGGTCTTCTCTTCAGCCAGAGGGGCTCCTCCGGCTGCAGGGGAGTGCCCAAAATAGGGTGCCCCTCCCCCGTTTCAGAAGCCGCCGGGATTGCCTGCAAAAAAAAAAAATGACAGTTACTCACCTTCGTGCCCGATGGCTCCCGCCGGCTCTCTTCTTCATGGGGGGGGGGGGCTCCGATTACCCCCCCGCTCTTCCATCTTCTGGGAGGGGCGATGACGTCACCATTGGGTGTCATCGGGGCACCCGGCAGTTCTGCTCTCAGATGCTCTCACCCACCTGCCTCACCCCTTCTCTGCCCAGCCGTCACTGACATCAGATCGCAGCGGGACACAGGAGATGAAGATCGGAGGCGAGTAAAGTAAAAAAATGTTTTTTTTTAATAAACTTATTTTGAAAAGTGTGTCTGTTTTTTTTTACTGTTAACCCTTTGTGAACTGGTAAGGGGTCCATAAGACCCCTTATACCAGTTCACAAGGCTCGGGGGTCTGGCAAGTCACCTGCGGCTAGCGGGTGACTTGCCATTAACCCCTGGCCCCCCAAATTACTTGCCTCCCCAAAGCCCGGGGGGGGGGCAGAAGAGCCGTGGCCCTAGGCTATGACAGCTTGTAGCCGGCAGGGCCAGGGGCCACTAAACCTGGCCCCTGCGCCCTGTTCTACAAGCCCCCATAGCTGGTCACAGGCTGGTTACGCTGGGTAGGGGGGACCTCACACCATTTTTTGGGGGGATTTGTAAGGGTTTTAACCCTTAAAAATCCAAAAAAATGGGGTCCCCCTCCCTGGGAGGGGGGACCCTATGTCATTTTTTTTTAAAATTAACCCTATGTTACCTGTAACCCAGTAGGTATAAAAGGCTTCCAGCAGCAGCAGGAGAGCAGAAGCGGAAGTGATCAGCGTGGGACACAGGGATGGATGGGAAATAAGTATTAAAAAAAAATATTAAAAAACATTTATTTTTTGTAATAAAGATATTTTTAAAAAGTGTGTCTGTGTTTTTTTTTTACTTTTAACTCTTTGTGAACTGGTAAGAGGTCCATGTGACCCCCTATACCAGTTCACAAGGCTCGGGGGTCTGGCAAGTCACCTGCGGCTAGCGGGTGACTTGCCATTAACCCCTGGCCCCCCAAATTACCTGCCTCCCCAAAGCCCAGGGGGGGGGGCAGAAGAGCCGTGGCCCTAGGCTATGCCGGCTTGTAGCCTGCAGGGCCAGGGGCCAGTTCTACAAGCCCCCGTAGCTGGTCACAGGCTGGTTATGCTGGGTAGGGGGACCTCACGCCAAGGGTTTTAACCCTTAAAACCCCCCAAAAAATGGGGTCCCCCTCCCCGGGAGGGGGGACCCTGTGTCATTTTTTTTTAAATTAACCCTATGTTACCTGTAACTCAGTAGGTATAAAAGCCTTCCAGCAGCAGCAGGAGAGCAGAAAACTAATTAAGTTATTTTTAAAGTGTGTCTCTGTGTGTTTTTTTTTTACTTTTAACCCTTTGTGAACTGGTAAGGGATCTATGAGACCCCTATACCAGTTCACAAGGCTCTGGGTCTAGCAAGTCACCTGCGGCTAGTGGCTAGGGGATCACCTGGACAGGAACGGGGGGCTACCGATACATATGTTGTATCATTGTAATCGGGAGAAATGGGGCTTTCACATGCAATATGGTTTTCTTTAATAAAATAAATGTTTTTGTTAAAATAAAGGAGACAATTTAAAAAATATACATTTTTTTTATTTTTGTTTTACTTATTTATTTAAAAATATATAAAAAAGTAGAAAAAATACAAACAAGACATTTCATGTTAAAGCCTAAACTCTGCCACAAAAAGAAAATATGCCATTTTCTTGGACATTCCTGCAAAAATCACAGTTAAACATCACGCAAAATGGTGAAAAATATCCTGTCAGCAGAGGGTGACAAAATCTCAAGTAGGCTGGCAGTTAAAAGGTTAAAGGTACCTATGCATGTTGGGTATTGTTCTGCTCGGGGGACCTTGTGCTTTCAGATTTAGCTTGTTTTTTATTTTGCTTTTTTATACATTTTTTTGTGAAACCCCGTGCAACCTAAGAATTCTTCGAGATATTACTTCCAGAAAGATGAGACCACTACAACAAGCTGGGTACGCTTAGAAAGCTTAAAAAAACATGTGTACTTTCAGGGAATATATGGTTTATGGGGGATATTCCAAATGTAAAGGGTTGGTTTGGTAGAAAAAGCACAATGTGCACACTTTGTCTGCAGAGCTGAAATTTTGAAGTAAAATTACAGTTATGCGCATGCTTTACTTTGTGGTGTTTGGCAACTCTTTCCTTGACAGAACCTATGCATACTGGGTATTGTTCTATTTAGGGGATGTTGCTTTTTCAGATTTTCAGTTTTTTTCTGGTTTGCATATAGTTTTTTTAGGAAAATGTGGTTTTGATTCTGCTTTTTTATTCACTGTTAGGGAAACCCTGTGCAACCAAAGAATACATTAAGGGATTACTTCCAGAAAACTGCATCCATGTCAACAAGCCTGGTACGCCTAGAAAGCCTGAGGTGTATACTTCTAGGGAATATATAGTTTATTGGGGGCATTTCAAATGTAAAGGGTTGTTTTTCTTGAAAAACTGCAAGGTGCGCATATTGCATAGCATAGTTGTATTTTATCTGAAAATAAACAAAACAAACTACAAATTGTAAAAAATAGTTTTTCTTTCTTTTTTTGCACAATTTTCACCCAAAATATTGAGAATACACTCAATGACAAAATGACAAACAAGACATTTCATGTTAAACCCCAGGCTCTGCTGAAAAAAAACAATATATCACTTTCCTGGCAAAGCCCTTCAAAAATCACAGTTAAACATGGGGAGCGCAAAATAGTGCAACATAATCTGGCAACAAAGGGTGACAAAATCTCAAGGTAGGCTGGCGGTTAAAGGGTTAAAAGAAAAAAAAACAGCCTGGCCTGATATTTCTTGATGCCGGGTGTATAAGTGCCCCTCCTCCGGCCATCCAGCATATTTATATGGATTTTTATAATTGGTCCATTTTTTCATGATAGTGCTCCTTTAAGCAAAGGAAGCCATTAAAATCAGTTGTAATAACACCCCCAAAAAACATATTGGCCCATCTACTGTAGGTCCTGCATTACTGTGCTGCATCCTTTTCAGTGCTAGTGTTAAATAAGATGCTAGACGGCCACCGCATTGGCATTAGCATTTTCTTAGTTGTTAAATCATACGCTGAGCGCGCGCTGTATAGAGCCGACGCCTTTAAAAAATGCAGGGTCCAATTACCAGGATAGTCAAAATCTTGGCGATAAGTTCACTTTGAGAAGGGTCAGTGCCACACAGTGCCACTTTTTTGGCCTCAGCAGCACTCAGCGTGGGACTTAACTGAAAAAACACTAATGCTGATGTGGCAGCCTGCTAGCGTCTTATATAACTATAGTGTGTGGCAGCGTTGGGCACTCTGGTTAAAGCAGCGCCAGATGAAACCTGCCACGGTAGCTCAAGATCCCATAGAGCACAATGGACAGAACTGGATTGTAGTGTTTAATGATTATAATTATATTAAACACATTTATTTGTACAGAACTTGTATTGGGACTTGTCAGTCATTGAAACACATGACCTAGATTGGCCAAAATGTTATTTTTATGTTATTAACATTGATTTTAATGGCTTCTTTTCGTTAACAATGTGTAATATGGACACCAACAGCTAAAATGCAGCCTAAACACACTGTACAGTTTGTCCCCTTTGTGATTTCTTGTAACAGTTATGACAAAATGCTAACCAGTATCGGAAAAATACAGCGCCAAAGATTTCTAGGAGGAAATAATTCAGAAATATGCTGGAAGCACTGGAAAAACAGCGGTACAATGTGGCGCTCACTGGCACTGGGCATAGGCAGGGACATAGGCTGGCCAATACCTCAGTGCAACAATCAAAGCAAATTATTTAGTGTTCTGCGCAGCGACTACTAACTCCAATGTAGTACACAGCAAAGCGCCAGATAAGACAGGAATGCCGGCTCTCCGACGCTGGAGCTATAGCCACAAAAATGGTGCTAACAGATGCACATTATAAATTAGGCCCATAATTAGTATTTGTTTAAAGAGGACCAACACCCAGGGGTGATCGGCCCGGAAATCTATAAGATTCCCGGGCCGATCACCTCCCTCACCGCGGGACATCCGAGATCGGGATGTCCCGCGGGGTGAAACCCCCCAGAAACCCCCAAAACATCTTACCTGATCCGCCGCCGCTTCCGCCGCCTCCCGTGCGCCCGTCCAGACGTGTGCGAGCCCGCGCCGGCCCTCTGTGAATGGCCGGCGGGGGCGCGCGCGCGCCGAGAGTGACGCGCGGGAGGCGGCGGCGGCGGAAGCGGCTTGGACGTTCCTGATCCCCGCCTGGACGTTGGCGGGGATTGGCTGCGGCGTTCACGTGGGAGCGTTGAGAGGTGAGTTTTTTGGGGTTTCTGGGGGGTTTCACACAGCGGGGCACCCCCGATCGGGGTGCCCCACCGAAGTGGACCAAAACCCAGGATAGTCAAAATCCTGGGTGTTGGTCCACTTTAAGATACGTTTATGTGCATAGTCCTCTAATGAATATGATAATACAGGGTAAGCAAATATATCTATATCTGGCAAAGCAGAAACAGCAGCAGAAGGAAGATTGCAGTGCAAGGCATCTACATCCTGTAGGTAAATTGCATATTTTCTGTACAATTACCCCACAAAATATCTGAGCTCCAGCATCTAGGACACTGTGCAGAACATTTTTTGCTATAGTATTGCTATACTAGTACTTCCTGTCCTCTGTTTGTGCAGGATCACATTTTTAACAAGGCACATGCAGTGAGTCATGTCAGACATTAAGATTGAATAGTATTTTGTACAGAATAGTGGTGTAAGACAAGAATAGTTATGGCAGATCTTGGTATCCCAAATTTGTGCAAGTCAATTAATTGTAACACGGGAACTTTGTGTACAAGTATGATAATAAGAAAGGATTGTGATGACACCTACTGGTGATTTCCTAAACTGTCACTCTAGATCTTATGACTGGATAAGCAGCCGGGTTTCAGTTATGCCTCAAATGCCAGTCTCCGCTTTAGTTTTAGTTTGACAGTTAACCTTTTGTTTTAGCTTGATAGTAAGCCACGCGTTTTTCCAACATTATTTTAGGTAATAAGTACAACCTAAGCTATTTGACACATGACAATATTTAATGTATAATACATTGTGCCTTCACGTACAGAGACATGACTAATGGTCAATGGTCAAGTTCATACAGGATATGCAGCACGGGGAGGCCGATTCATTAATAGCGCCAGGTAGCGACAGATGAGCGACTGTAGCGTGATTTTTACAGCGCCAGCCAGTATTCGCTGTGCTTGGCCGGCGTTTGCTTGATGACAGCGACTCAGTCGGTGTGCGGTAATGTTGAATACGGGCTTAGGGGTCGCTGTTTCACAGGTTCAGCGTTGTATGTGAGCGCCTGACAACGAATGGCCAGAGCGAACGGCTTGCTTCATATTCATTAACAAATCACGCTCCGAATGTGCTGTCGCTGTCCATTCCTTGTTTAAACCCCAGTGCGCTGGCGGCGATGGGTGTTAACTAGTTTTTAACCCCTAAACAACCATATTTTTTGATTGTAACATTATACATGTTTTTTGAATCATTTTGTAATATGAATACATTAATATCAGACCTGTAAGATCAATTCTGCACAAATTTTTTTTTTTATTTTTTTTTACTTAAAAAAAAAACCTAACATTGCAGAAGTGGTCTCAGAATTTTTGACATTAAAAAAAAAAAAAAAAAAAAATAATACCAATTAATTATGATTAATTAAAGATTGCTCCATTGAAATGCATTGGACAACGCCAGGGAGCGACAGGTCATACCTGGCGCTGTGAAGGAATTTGCAGCGGCGCTGTTCGTTCCAGGCGGCTTCATGATGAATCCCGCGCTAGCCGTCGCTCTCGCCGGCGCTAGCCTCATTTAGAGTGATAAATGCGTCATTGTGACCGCCGCCGGGCGTACTTGAGTCGGTAGCCGCCGATAGCTGGTGGTACCTGACGCTCGTCAGACACTACCTGGCGCTAGCCCGTGATAAATAAGGCCCTAAATCTAATACCATTTACAATCGCCAACAGACACGGCCTGATTCCACCCTGCACACCCCTAAGGAAAAGCGAGGTACCTATTGGGAAGTTCTTCCTCATCACAATCGGATAACAGTGATGCCACCTCACAGTCAGGTTCTGACAGCGACAGCAGCCAATGGTGGGAGAAATTTACGTGGTCATTTTTTTTAGAGCAATCAGTGCCATAAATCAAACAAGGGAAAGGATGGGGAAAATGAGGAGGTTGTGAAAGAAACATCACCTCTAGAAAAGAATATTTTCTTTGACGTCACAAGAAGTAACAGAGAGACAATCTGTCCTGAATTTATCAACAGTTGCATTGACTCCCAAGCAAATTTCCCTTTTATCCCGGGGCTTGTCATTCATCCCAACCATTGACATTGATCCATTTAAAACGTTAATAGATGTTAACAAGTTTATTCATTTACTGACCTTTAAAAACACTCTTTGAATATTTGCATGGGCTGGTGGGAGATGAACTACCTCTTTAGAGATGGGAACCCCTTCAGAGATAATATTGTTTTCTTTTCCAGATATATTGATGATTTGCTTTTCATTTGTAGAGAGGTTAATGCTTTTAATTGAACACAATTTTGTCATATCGGAATCATAACAGTCTAAATTTGAGACTTACGGTACTGGCCAATCCAACACACGAGAGATTGAGTTTAACCCAGTCACCCTTGATACCATGTATTCTAGTGGATTTTTTAGTGTCCGCAAAATTATAATGTCTAATTTGTTAATCTTAAAAAGTGACTTACAATACATATTAAAAGATGGGGTTAGGTTAGTTTTCAAACAGGCTCCCACTCTGGAGCTTTATATTTATCTCCATTCATATTGCCAGATACAACAGTGCAATCTAATACATGGTTGTCCCTACGAGGTAGGTTTCTTGTGGAAATAAACAGTATTCTTGCTGTCCATATTATGCGGACCTAAAGTGTTCACTGCCAACAAACATAGTTATCCCATTCAACTGCAGATTCAAATGAATTGTTTATTTAGTTGCATGCTCCTTTGTGACATGCAGTACGTCCATCTGTATTAAACCGGACCTTCACCATGATTTATTGAAAAGCCCAAACCCTTAAAAAATTATTCCCCAGCATCTAAAATTAATATATTTTAGGTTTTTAGTAACTTACTTATTATTCTTTCCCCCACTGGGCTGCAACTCTGTTAAGGACTTTAGGATACGGGCGCCGCCATCTTGACTCAGAAGAATCACACTTACTGAGGAGAGTGGGATAAAGCACAGGGGGAAGGGTTATAGCTGTGCTTTGCTCAGACAGAGCAGAGCTGGGGTCAGGAAAAGGTCAGCAATCCCACAATGCAGAGCACAGTCAGAAGGCACTGTTTGCAGGCTGCCTGATGTTCCATGAGCCGCCATTTTGATGTTTAAAGGCTCATAACATGCAGTAGATGATTTTTAATGTGAGCAATCTGTATGTACAGGGTGTGGGAAACATATAATATAGGCTTTAATGGGGGTGGATGTAGGTAAGGGTAAGAGGTGGTGAGCGCCGAAACACTTCCCCTGATGTTCTGAATCTGTTATGGGATGCTCTTGTATTCACTCTAATGCTGTTTTTAACAATTGGCATAAATATTTGAAGTTTTATGGAACCCGCTTTCCTGTGCTGGACAACCTTTTGCATACACATGGTTTGCCAGTGAGTAGCTAGTTGTATCAGATGGAGGGCCTAATCCATACTACCTCTCATGCACATCCCATTGTGAACGTTTGTTATAAAAGCCTTGGAATGACCTATGCCGGTTGTTATGTGGGTTCTGGGAGCCTACAGAGAGTGAGTCTTTGGTAGTGGCTCTCCTCCATTTCCCGCAGAATGCTTTACATGATGTAGCGAGTCTCCAAAGTTTGCCTCATCTTTCCTTGTAATTTTTCCACAAGCACTCTCCAGATATGGTCACACGGCCACCCTGTCCCTCAGCGCTCCCAGAGTGAGAAAGCCCAACAAGTATGACCACCGTGACGTGCCAAGCTTGTTCATGCTGATAGCGT
Source organism: Gastrophryne carolinensis (assembly GCA_027917425.1). Lineage (NCBI taxonomy): Eukaryota > Metazoa > Chordata > Amphibia > Anura > Microhylidae > Gastrophryne > Gastrophryne carolinensis. The sequence continues at coordinate 178,593,993 of CM051238.1, read as the reverse complement.
TGAGGGACAGGGGTGGCCATTTGACCACAATTGCAGGTAGTTGTGGAGAACTATGGAGGCCTGCTACAGAATCTACAGCATAGCACAGGGAATGAAGCATAGACCCATGGGACAGGCTTCAGGTTAGTTTCTTGCTGAAGATGGCCATCCCACATCAGGATTGCCAGTGAAAGGGGAAGTCACAACTGTGGGTTTGTTGGGTGTAGTTTCTTTGGTTTTCTCAGGAGGAGTGGCAGTGCTGGTGTCCCACAGCGCTCCCAGAGTGAGCAAGCCCAACAAGTATAACCAATGTGGCCTGCCTGGCTCGCTCATGCGGTTAGCATTGAGGCACAGGGGTGGCCTTATTACCACTATTAGTTGAGTAAAGGAATTGAAAGGAGAGGCAAACTTTGGAGACCTGCTACAGCATCTACAGCATAGTGCGGGGAATGGAGGACAGGCACATTGGGCCAAGCTCCAGGTGACCTCATTGCTGTCTTATTATCACTATTGCCTGGACTGCCCCTTTAAAGAAGATGGACATCCCAATTCAGGATGTCCAGTAGGCAGGGGATGCAGCAGCCACTTTGGGTTTGTTGGGTGTAGGTCCACTTTAAAACCTCTGCTGAAGAGTAAGCAGTTCTTTGGTGTTCTTAGGAAGTGTGGCAGTGCTGGTGGCACAGGCACCCCACCTAGTATATTATCCCCTCGATTCAAAGAGCAAAAGTTAATTGATTTCGGATCGAGAATCGTAAGTTTGGGTGGGTGTTAGTCATTTTTTCCTGTTTTTTTGGCCATTTCCGACTCGCACGAGCCTACGTACGAATGCGTATATGCTCTTACGATCATCGCAAGTTCGTTCCTAAATTTTAGGATCAAAACGTAAAACTTAGGATCAAATCCTAAAACTTAGGATCAAAACGTAAAACTTAGGATAATCGAATGTGTTTAGGTGTGATTCAGAGAGCAGTTTTCCAACCTCTAAATACGTTTTAAAAGAAAGCCACTGCCGACACCTTTTAGCAGTCGGATTGCTGTTCTTGAACAGGTTTTTTGGCTATGTGGAGGAGTCTGCGCGTCTTGAGCTCCAATGAACTGCATGTATCAGCATGGCCGAGGCCATAAATTGTATAGCAATGCATACCTGATTCATGTATGCCTTATAAAAGCATTTTAATGTGGACCTTAATTAGTCCTTTGCATGTAAACCTTTATTTTGCAATTTATTTGCTTAATTAAAGAAACTTATGTCCTTTGTTATTTATTTTTAAATTGATGTGCTAGAATAATATTTTTAGATTGCATTTATTGGTGTAGTTGTTTACCTTTGCTTTGTTTAATTATTTAAGCACATCTTTGGTCAGATGCATCACACTTACTGAGGAGAGGAGAGCGGGATAAAGTGCAGGATGTGGGTTACTGCTGTATTTTGCACAGACACAGCAGAGCTGGGGGCACGGAAAGGTCAGAAATCAAAGAATGCAGAGCAACACAGTCACAAGGCCCTTTCTGTTTGCAGGCTGCCCGAGAATACCTGAGCCGCCATCTTGGCTGTTTCTAGGCTCATAACATGCAGAAGTTGCTGGGTGTTTTTTAATTTTTGAGAGCAATCTGTATGTAGAGGGTGTGGGTAACCACACACAAAATTTATTGTACCATTTGAAGCCAAAATATTAAAATTAAATCCACAAGTAAAAAATGCAAGTTAAGTAAAAATTAAACAAAGTAAGATTTACTTATGCAAATGCATTCATTAATGGTTGGTTACTACAAAATGAATGAAATAAAGAAAAATAAAAGACCAAATATTTAGAATGCACTTTAATGAGGTAAGTTTGTAGTGCGCAGCCGCAAGATCAGAAGGATTTACGTCCAGACAAAAAAGGAAAAAGGGCAAAACCAATGTTGCAACCTGAGAAATGAAACGGAAAATTCAGGATGGAAACTGACATAGGTCTGATTCCCGAACTGCCATACGAACGGACCTAAATTTTAGGATAGAAACGTATTTGCTTATAGAATCACTCGCAAGTTCATACGAACGCACGAGCGCACGGGAAAAATAGGATGATCGGCACCCAAATCCAAGCTGTTACATGTTTCTTTGAATCGACCCTTATGACTCTGCTTTTCTGGTCTTGTCTATCCTTATTGTATTTGGTTCAATGGTCTAGCTTTGTGAGAGTTTGTACTCAAATAAAGTGTAAACATTTATGAGATGCATTTTCCTTGTTGTTTCCTGTCCTTGTGTTCTGGAAATTGGCATACTGACCATTTTATATGATTCATGGCAAGTTTATCATATGGTTATTTATTAAAATAAAGAGCTTCCTCATCTAAATGTTATGTGCTGTTGAGTTTAATGAAAAAAGGACTTTTGCAATGATAGAATGTTTCACCTGTCCGTTTCACCATTTCGTCCCTGACATTTTGAAGTTCTTAGATGTCTTACAGAATGCCAGTAGGCTGAAAACGCTGATGGAGACGAGCTGGCTACTGATGCCATGCTCCTGTCATTGTCTACCCTGTATAACTTACGATTATGCAGCAAGTATGTTTAGTCCTCAAGGCATACTCTGCCTTGAAAAAGTGACGGGTTCGTCTCGAAATGCGTAGGCTTTCTCTGGGGGGACGAGTGGCTGCCCTTATCATGGACACTATGTATATGTAAGATAAGTGAATTTTGTTTTCTTATGCCTTTGTACCTACCTCATATAATGGATTGCAGATTTTTGCACTATATTTATCTGACTGGTTATTAGTTTTTGATGCACTTGGGAAGCACACAGCACTTTAGTCTTTATTGATGATTTTTGCCCTTAGAAGGGTTTTGTATTGAGCTTTATTATTGACAACAGTGTTATTACAACAGTGCCCCCCATGGCAGATTATGAGAATGTTTGTGTCTTTTATGTTTTTTTACACTGTCTGTAGCTATTTTGTATTATGTGGATTGCATCATTTTTTTGATATTATTTGAGTGTGTGCAGCGCTAAGGTTTATACTCTTTTGGGGTTTTTGGGTACCCCCACTTTTAATAGTACTGGCACCAGTGTATCATTTATCTTTACATTGCAGCATGCCCACATTAGCCCTAAGCAATTATCAATGTATAAACTAGTATAGATGAATAGTATAGTGAAAGCAACAGTAGTGTTCACACTATACCTAAATACCATGTGCAGAGTAGGGACTGGCAGTGTGTTTCCTGTTGTCCAGACAATGGCAATAAAAAAGGTAGCAAGCAGCTCACCTACAGTCTGTCCCATGCCCTTTCCTCAATTTCCTGCAGCGAACTGTAATCTTGGATAGCGCGAATGTGTGTTTCGGAGTGTGTGCATGCATGTCTAGGGGTGAGCACATAGGCATGGGTTTAGGGTTTTCATTAAATAATGCTGAAGGCTGGGTTTAACCTAATCATTTCATATACTTGTTGACTAGTCTTGAAGTCATTGGACTTCAAGGCTATATTATCCTTAAACCGGACCTTCAGCGTGATTTAATGAAAAGCCCAAACTTCTAAAAAACTATTCCCCAGCATCTAAAATTAATATATTTTACGTTTTTAGTCACTAACTTATTATTCTTTCCCCCACTGGGCTGCAACTCTGTTCAGGAATTTAGGATACGGGCGCCGCCATCTTGACTCAGAAGCATCACACTTACTGAGGAGAGGAGAGTGGGATAAGGTACAGGGGGGCGGGTTATAGCTGTGCTTTGCTCAGACAGAGCAGAGCTGGGGTCAGGTAAAGGTCAGCAGTCCCAGAATGCAGAGCAGCACAGTCAGGAGGCACTTCCTGTTTGCAGGCTGCCTGATAAGATGGCGGCCATAAGCCACCATCTTGGATGTTTAAAGGCTCATAACATGCAGTAGATGCAGGTAGGATGATTTTTAATGTGAGCAATCTGTATGTACAGGGTGTGGGAAACATATAAGATAGACTCTTATTCAGAGTGAAGGTCCGCTTTAAGATCCATTTAGATGCTCACATACATACATTCAAAAACTGTACAAAGATCTCCAACATCCATATTTGTTGACCCTCTATTTTACTCATATTAACAAGAAAAATTGTTCCACAATCAATATACCGGGGGTTGATTCAGAGCCTGGTGAGAAAACACACTTCTTTTTTATTAGAAAAACATCCATTGACTTTTATTGCCTACTGGGTGTAAATTTTCACCTATCTCTGAATCAGCCCCAAGGTAGACAATTAAAGTGAATGGCAATTCTCTCTACTAAAGAAAAAGTGTGTTTTCTCACCAGGCTTTGAATCAACCACATTATTAGAAGCATAAGCTTTTTCTCTTATACAGTAGAACGTGTGTAGCGCTGCAGTGTGCAACAGTTTCCAATGCCCCTGTCAGATAGAAAGGCAAATATCAGAATAGTGGGGCTCGTGAGTAGCAGATAGGTTAGAGACACTACAGATCAGCACCATTATCTGGATCTTGTTCCACTTTAAGGGTTAACCAATGGAACTAAAAATAGTGCAGTGTCACACTTCCAAAATACATTCTCCTTTCACCTAGTACACAGAAGGGGATTTTGCTGTGCTAAAATATGTATATACTGCATACTTTTCTGTTGTTTGTCTGTTTTACAACTGTGGTTGTAAATTTTTATCGATAGGAATGTGCGAACCGAACAGTAAAGATAGGGTTTGTATGGAACTCTGCGAGTTCAGGACCCCGTACCTGAGTATGGATTTCAAATTGAAATCCATGCATGCGTTTGGCGACTGCGCTAGCAGCCATTGGCCAGGTGGGACATATGATGCTGGCTGATCACGCTGGAGGTAGGGTAGTGAATCAGTACTCTTTAATACCACTTGTTCAAACCACTTGGGGGGCATTGCTCTTTAATACCACTCGCTCAAACTACTTGGGTGTCAGTGCTCTTTATTGCCACTTGCTCAAACTAATGGTGTGTCAGTACACTTTAATACCACATGCTCAAATTACTGGGGTGTCAGTATTTTTTACTACCACTTGCTCATGCCGCTGGGGTGTCAGTACTCTTTAATACCACTTGCTCAAACCACTGGGGTGTCAGTCCTCTTTAATATCACTTGCTCAAACCACTGGGGTGTCAGTACTCTTTAATACCACTTGCTCAAACCACTGGGGTGTCAGTCCTCTTTAATATCACTTGCTCAAACCACTGGGGTGTCAGTACTCTTTAATACCACTTGCTTAAACCACTAATGTGTCAGTACTCTGTAATACCACTTGCTCAAACCACTTGGGGGGGTCACTGTTCTTTAATACCAATTGCTCAATCCCTTTGGGTGTCAGTACTCTTTAATATCAATTGTTCAGGCCACTTGGGGGTCACTGCTCTTTAATACCAGTTGGTAGTAGCCTAACCGCTGGTTAAGTCCACTTAGGGCCCTCTTGAAAAAAAAACATTTCTGTGTAGTGTCCACAGTGTTCAGGGCACTTGTGTGCCAGTACTGTTTAATACCACTTGCTCAAACCACTTGGGTGTCACTACTCTTTAATGCCACTTGCTAAAACCACTTGGGGGGGGGGGCACAGATCTGCAATACCAGTTGTTCAAGCCACTTGGAATGACTGCTATTTAATACCACTTGCTCACACCATTTGTGTATCAGTACTCTGTAATACCATATGCTCAAACTAATTGGGTGTCACTACTCTTTAATACCACTTGGGGGGTCACTGCTCAAACCATTTGGGCATCAGTAGTGTTTAATACCACTTGCTCAAACCACTGGTGTGTCAGTACTTATTCATACCACTTGCTCAATTCACTGATGTGTCAGTACTCTTTAGTACCACTTGGGTGTAAACCACTTGGGTGTCACTGCTCTTACCAACTGTTAGTGGAGTATCCACTGTTTCAGGCCACTTGTGTGTCAGTACTGTTTATTTTAAACAATTTCATTGTGAGCACACCTGGCATTATATTCTTTTGAGGCTTACCTGGCCTTATACCCTCTTGGACTTTGATAAACTATTAAATTGTGGCACACCTGGCATTACACTCTTTTGAGCTTTAATAAACAAATTAATTGTGGGCACACCTGGCAACTGACTCTCTTGTGCTTTGATAAGCTATTTAATTGTGAGCACACCTGGCATTAGACCCTCTTATGCTTTGATAAACTATATAATTGTGGGCACACCTGGCATTATACTCTTTTGAGCTTTGATAAACCAGTTACTTGACACACCTTGCATCATACTCCATCGCAAAAAATGGTCCAATGATAATGAATAATAATAAAATCCATATAATGATAATGAATAATGAATAAAAATGAAATCCAAAAAAAAGCATCCGGGGCGACAGGCTCTGATAGAACAAATGTTTCACCCATGGATTTTATTCCTACTATGATAAAAAAACACAAGCTTTATGGGAGTTTTATTCAGTTCGGGTATATAAGTGACCCCTCCTCTCATGAGCCGATGTGTTATTTATGCATTTTTAATAATTTTTAATATTACACAATTTTGCTCTTTTAAGGAGCAAAAGCTGCCATTCACTTCCATTGACTGTTGGGTGTAAATTTTGACCTGGCTCTGAATCAGGCCCAAGGTAGACAATAAAAGTGAATGGCAATTTTCTCTTCTAAAACAAACTTTTTGAGTAAACAAGTTTACTCAACAGGCTCTGAATCAACCCCAATGAGCAGTAACACGACACTTTCATTTGCTTGCTCTTTAACAACTCCCCTTTTCATTTTATGTTATTTTTCTTTCCTTATTTCCCTAAGCCCCTCATTTGTCAGAGGAGGTTTATTCCTATGTTAGGAAGTATAAATTGATGTAATCAAACAAAATTCCTTCTCATATTCTCTTTACTTCACTAAATGCAAGAGTTCACAGGAATAGTTAGAGATTATTATCTGAAATATGGATTTTCTGTAAATATTTCACTTGGTAGCTCCACAACCTTGGCGAAGTTCAAGAAAGTAATTTAGGACGTCTTCACCAAATCATAGACATAAATATGGAAATCGTCATCAAACTTTGATGAAGAACGCTGAAGGCTTGGCTTCCACTTGATGAATATCCATGCCAGTACTTTTTCTCATCTTCATTGGCATATTCCGTTGGAGAAGAGACAACCATGATGTGAAGATCTCCTTCTTTGTCATCATTTAAAAGCTGAAATATGTATAGAACAGAGATACATGTATAGAACTGGCAATGAAATGGAGAGTTACCTTTGAAAATGGACTCCCACCCCCCTCCTTACTCATCCGATCAATAAAATACCTATTCTCTATTTTTTTGGTTTTCAGTTATTATTTTAAGTACTTTCCTTAGCCCATTTTGTGCAGGGCAATTGACCCAGTGCTACCCCCGACAATGAGGGACACACGCAAATGGGTTCAAACAAAAGACAGTCCAGGCTTGGGGAACAGGGACCTTAGCCCAAAGGGGTCCTGGTGGCTCACACAGTGCTAACAGTACTCACTTTTTGATTGTTAAAGTAGAAGAAAACCTGGGTTTTGTTCCGTGCCCCCAAGGCAAGGGAAGCACCACATGCATCAGTTGCAGTGTTTGCAAGTCTAATTTCATCCAATTTAGTAAACAATTATCATCCTAGGGGATGAATGTGACAGAAAAATGTTAATGTAAGAGACCACCTTTCAACTTCAGGGTGGGAAAGAGGGACAATCCTTTAAATAAGCCACACACCCTCACAACACCCAGACCACATCCCATGGCAAATTTCCTGCCCATTGGCAATAGGATCAGCAGAGAGGAGCAGAAGGGTGAGCGGAATGGATAGGGGGAATAGATGGGAGGAGCCTGGGGGGACACAAGAGAGGGATGGATGTAGCTAGAGCTAGGTGAAATAGGGGGGAAGGAGGAATTCATGGGTTGAGCTGGAAGGGGGGGGGTGGATGGATTGATGGCTAGAACTAGGAGGAGCAAATGAATGGGTAGAACTAAGGGGAGAGGCATGGATGGATAGGAAGAATGAATGGGATGTGCTGGGAGGACAGGGGGAGGGATGAATGGATGAGAGGTGCAGGAGGGATGGATGGATGGCTAGAGCTATGAGGCTAGATTGGCAGAGGGGAAAGAGATAGATGGGATATGCTGGAAGGAGTAGGGAATGGATTTATTGGAGTACCTGGAAGGAAGATGGATGGATGGATGGCCAGAAGAAGGAGCGGATGAATGGGGAGGACTATTACAGTGATCCAAGACTATCACAATGCTTTTGGTTTGCCTGTACTGTTCTGTGAGTTATTTATTGTGCAACTTACTTTTGGGATGACCCACAATGCAAAAATCCAGGGATACTTACCTCTGAAGCCGTTCCAATTTTGAATATGCAAATCAGGGTAGGCCTTAGGGTATGTGCTGACCTGTGCAAGATTTCAGGATGCCGCTTCCAGACACACACACAAAAATAAAAAGCGAGCAACAGAGGAAACATGCAAAAGAGGAAGGCAGGTAGCTGGCGCAAGTAAATTGCAAGGAAAGACTGAAGGTAGACAACAGAGAAAGAAGAAATGTGGAAAAGTGATTGAGAGAAGGAAAAGATATGTAGCATGAAAATAAGGCGAAAAGAGAGGAACTGGAGGGATAGTGGAAAAGAGAAAGATAGAGAGAATGTGCAAATGAGACCAAGAAAGAATGAGAGAGAGGCTGAATGAGGGAATGAGATTGAGATGGGAGAAATGTAGAAAAACAAGGGAGTGGATGAGAAAGAAAAATGGAGAGAAAGAAAGCAGTGTAAAAGAGAGATAGAGGAAAGGGAAAAAGGAGAAAGATGTAAAGAACCTGAAAGATGGAGGGAATATGGAAACCACATGAAAAAAGGAGGGTTATGGAAAGGAAAATGGATCATAAATAAAAGGAAGAGAAAAGGAAATCCAAGAAGGAAAAAAGTAAAATAAAAATGAAAGAAAAGAGGTGGGGTTATTTTGAAAAAGAGAGGCCTGCCCAGCTGAGAGCTCCTGGCGCCCCCTTACATAGTGGGTGTGATGGTGCCCTGTGCGACCGCACAACTCGCACACCGCCAAAGGCCGACCATGAGGCAAATTAATCATTTATTGAGGCAGATCTGCAAGGTAAAACCGGAAAGAAGTGTGAACAACAAGGGGCAGGGGACAGTTAGGAGGTATGGTATAAGTAATGCTAAGGCCCCTATTTAACTTTGGAGGCCCTGGAGTCTAAAAGCGATGTGGCCGGCGGCGCACTCGGCTCCCGCTCAGCAGCTTAGCCGTCAGCAGCGCCTAAAGGGGGTCGAGTGAAAACAAGTGTGCTGATTGGTCGAGCAGGCCACTCAGCCAATCAGTGCGCTTGTTTTCGTCCAAGTCTGCATCATGGGATTGACAGGATGGTGGATGACCTAGGGGAACACACCAATTGGGGATGCCCCCACTGAAAGGGGAAAAACACCCTGAAAAGTGAAAATCAGGCGCATTGTTCCTATTTAATGTCTGCACCAAGGCCTAGTCATGTTTAGTTAAGGTGGGACCTAAGTACCACAGATGTTCACAGTGTATTCAAACGGGTGACCAATAAATATTCCACCACCGTACTCTAATTTCTTTAGACCAGTAGCTCTAATATATATAACGATTCCCCAAAAATAAGACAGGTCTTGCTCCAAAAGTAGGTGCTAGGGCTTATTTTCAAGAGATGTCTTATAGCCAGCTGGCAAGCTGGTGGCAGCAGTACAGTATGTGCACAGAGCCGCTTGGCATGGGGGGGATGTGAAGGGATTCTTCCATGTGCCCGGCATTGCGACAGGCTGGGGTAGAGCCAGCAAGATCAGACATTTCACTCCTGACAGACAAGCTTACCTGTGTGACTTTTGCCCTTATTCATCAAGCGATAGCGCCAGGTAGTGTCTGACGAGCGCCAGGTAGCGGCAGCTAACGGCGACTACCGACTCAAGTACACCCGGCGGCGGTCACAATGACGCATTTATCAAGCAAAATGAGGCTAGCGCCGGCGAGAGCGACGGCTAGCGCGGCATTCATCATGAAGCCGCCTGGACCGAACAGCGCCGCTGCAAATTCCCTCACAGCGCCAGGTATGAGCTGTCGCTCCCTGGCGATGTCCAATGCATTTCAATGGAGCAATCTATAATTATTCATAATTAATTGGTATTATTTTTTTTTTTATTTTTTTAATGTCAAAAAATCGGAGAACACTTCTGCAATGTTAGGATTTATTTTTAAGTAAAAAAAAAAAATAAAAAAAATATGTGCAGAATTGATCTAACAGGTCTGAGATTAATGTATTCATATTACAAAATGATTCTAAAAACATGTATAATGTTACATTCACAAAATATGGTTGTTTAGGGGTTAAAAACTAGTTAATACACATCGCCGCCAGCGCTCTGGGGTTTAAACAAGGAATGGACAGCGACAGCACATTCGGAGCGTGATTTGTTGATGAATATGAAGCTAGCCGTTCGCTCTGGCCATTCGTTGTCAGGCGCTCACATACAACGCTGGACCTGTGAAACAGCGACCCCCCAGCCCGTATTCAACATTACCGCACACCGACTGAGTCGCTGTCATCAAGCTAACGCCGGCCAAGCACAGCGAATACTGGCTGGCGCTGAAAAAATCACGCTACAGTCGCTCATCTGTCGCTACCTGGCGCTATTAATGAATCGGCCTCCCCGTGTCCTCATCCTCCTTTACAGCTGCTTCTATTCCTCTGCTGATGCACGGCTGCTGGATTGTGAATTGCAACTAGGGCTTATTTTCAGGTTGGAGCTTATATTTCACGCATTAGAAAAAATACAGAAAAATCTAGGGGTAGGTCTTATTTTCTGGGAACAGGGTAGTTATAAATGACTTTCAGGAAATGAAACCCAGAGGAATAGGCATACCAATGGAAAAGAGGAGCAAGGTGTGGGTGTGGGGGAGCTCCACCAGGGGGCAGCAGACAGCCCAGCCTAGGTCAGTGACAGGCTGCAGGTTTGGAGTGTAAACATTGTCGTTGGTTTGAATGATCGAGAAGAAAGGCCACCCTGCATGCCAGTGGCCTCTGCTGTATAGGGAAACCGTGAGGAGAAGGCCGAGGCCAGCGTCCCTGCTTCCGTGTACACTCACAGACAGGCGCCATGTTCCGGAGAATACTGCAGCTGGTGAGGAGTGTGACGTGTGGCTGTAGCACTATGTATGTGTGAGTGAGTGTGAGGGAGAGAGCTGGGCCCTGACTGGTGTGATCACATGACCCAGCTCTCTCTGCCGGCAGCATAGGTTCCCCTGTGCCCTCCACATACGGCCATGGCCCTGCTGCAGGGGATGGGAGGAGGTGCTACCTGGGCACAGTCATATTGCTTCCTCTGCTGCCCCTCACCACATAGCTTACCCCACCCTGAGCATTAAAGGGGGCTTCCCAGGGCATAAGCAATTCCACCCTCCTTTCTTTAGTGTGTGCAGATCAGGAGCGTACATAGGTTTCACTTTAACAAGTGTGTGAAACTGCATGGATCTGCCAGTTTCCTGCCTTATTCCAATGGTACAGGTGCAGGCGTTTGACCAATCCTAATTGCTGTGCATGTTAATGCCCTACAGTCTATTCTGAATGAATGGATTACATGGGTGCCTCTGGCTGTACTCACTCAGCCTTTCCAATGTGCCTGGGATTGTGCACATCAGACAGAGGGGACCTGGAGGCTCACTTATGTGCCATGGAAGCAGGGTACGGGGGCAATTCCTGGGGTTCTTGCACCAGGCACCCCTAATTGGTATGTCCCTGACGGCCTTTTACCAGGCCCTGGAGTCTTTTGAGTTTGGATGTCAGGGTTTTGGTTTGCTTTAAAGTGATCGCTTTTATGATAACAATTTGCTGGTTTGGGATTCAGCGCCCCCCTGGCATCTGTGTGGCATTCCGCAGCTCCCCCCACTATGTGCGCATCCAGCCACCCAGATGCTTTGATTGGTTGGAGATGCACAGCAGAGAGAGGCGGTGATTTGGATCGTTTTTCGTGGAAGTGGGGGAGTGCAGCGGTAAGCTAAGTGGATAGCCCAGAGTAAGTCATTTTATGTTTAAGAGGCACATTAGGGAGTTGATAAAAACTCCCCAAACCTGGCTTGTTTGGTCCCGCTCCACCTCCGATTTTAAATGTATCAGTTTAAAACATACCCATCCGATCGCATGCTTTGGTCCCATGCTGTCTTCCATCGTAAGCAGCGTAATCTTGCCTACCTGTCATGTACGGCGCCGCCCCTCAGACTTCGTGCATGCGTGGTGTCCTTGCATGGGCTGCAATGACACTGGGTGCAGGACTTATGAAGAGTGTCCGGCGAATAGTGAGTATGGCCAAAGCCGCTGCCTTCAGTATGGGACAGCTAAGGGTGTGGAAAGGGACCAGGAATGCTGCCGGATGTCTGTGTTTTAAATAAAACAAAATGCAGTGTGGAAGGGGGGGAGAAATGTTTACAGAGCAACATCAGAAAAGGGCGCAGTATCCCAAACCGGCATGTCCATATTATCATTGAAGCAATACAAATATAATTTGCGTGTCTTGAATAATTTTAAATTCTATCATCTCCTGCAGCCAGTGCTCAGCTGTGTCATTCCCCCACTGCTTTGTACAGAGGAGGGGGGTGCCAGGGCAGTGCCTGGCATGCCCCTTCAATTGTAGTAAATGAAGTTGGGACAGAGTCTTGGCCACCAATGCGATCGTTGATGGTGAACAAGCTTCCAAAGAATCCTCTGTCTTAGGACCCAAATTCTGAACGAAGTAAGTTTCAGAGAACGCAACACCATGCCAACTGCAGCTAGGGACAGACAGATTTGTCCTGATGGTCTCCTTAAATAGAAATGATCGGGCACTGTCAGTAAGCAGGCTCGATCTCTTGTAGTCCTGCAGGTCACCTGTCTGGTTGTAGTACTCTTGGCTCTGACCACCACCACATTGTGTTACTCCCAACATGACAGAAGCAGGAGGAAAATGCTGCCAATTAAAGCAAATGAGCCCTTTCACATCTCGAGCTGCGTTTTGCAGAATGGTGCGTATAGCATTTTGCTTGCAGAACAATCAGGTCTGTGGGCAGCACGGGTGAAGCGCATGTATCACACTTTTTCTGCGATTGAATGATGCTGCAGTTCAAGGGCCAGATACTCCTCCCGATACCTGGCGGTGTCACCACTCCCTGTCCTTGCCTGTACCTGCTGCAGCCACCTTCCTGCTGCCAGGCTTCTTCTTACCTTCTGACCGGGCAAGCGGCTGCTCCAGGAGACCCGGTCTCCTGGAGCAGCCGCTTGCCTGCCCGGTCTCCTGGAGCAGCCGCTTGCCTGCCCGGTCTCCTGGAGCAGCCGCTTGCCTGCCCGGTCTCCTGGAGCAGCCGCTTGCCTGCCCGGTCTCCTGGAGCAGCCGCTTGCCTGCCCGGTCTCCTGGAGCAGCCGCTTGCCTGCCCGGTCTCCTGGAGCAGCCGCTTGCTTGCCCGGTCTCCTGGAGCAGCCGCCTCCAGTACCCACCTGTTCTACTGCCTCTGCTGCCTTCATCTTGGTGCTGCCTCCGGGGGACAGGAAACAACGGAGTGATGCAGGGTCGCATATAGAGCCGCCACCACATGAAAGGAAGGCACATCGCAGTCCACAAAATTGTGGTGGAAAAATCTTGTGTGCAAAAGGATTTTTGGGGATAAGGGCCAAAAAGTCCTGACAGTCTGCTGGGCAGGAGCGTGCATAGCAGGGGGTAGGGAATGCTGCTGGGCACGCTTTCTTCTACAGTGCTAGATCATGGCTAGGTGAGTTTGCTACCAAATACGTGCGCCCCCTAGGGGTCTTAAATTCCAGACTAAAAGTTAAATGTGATTTTTGGTGTTGTTAAAAGTAGATCTGTAAAAATTCAGCTACAGTGTCAACCGCTGTTTTCAGTCCTGAGCTTCTTCGTGATATTGGGGCTGGGGGGTGGTGGTGATGGCTTTATTGGTGGGTTTGCTCTTTTTTACCTTTACATAAAATACTGTTAGATTCCAGTGACTTGCCTCACATAGTAACTGTACAGAATGTGTGTTCTAACATGTTTGTGACAGTACCGGCCTCATACCTTGACATCATGAATGGCTAATAGTTTTCTTCTGGTGGGTTAGCTATTACTCTCATTATAATAGCTCTTTGGTGATAAGAAGCATAGACAAGCTGACCTTTTACTGACTTGTGTTTTAAGGAGGTCGTGCTATTTTTTTTACCTAGCATCTTGGAGGAGTATTTTTACACACAGAGTACGCGTTTTCTGTAATTCAAATTAACAATATAGAGGCATCCATGGTGTTAAATACTGGCCATTTAATGCAAACTTTACTATAGCATCAAAAAATTACCTATAACTAATTAAATTAATCTATAATAATAAATCAAGGCAATCGAACTTGCTATATTTTTCTTGATGACTTGTCTGGTATGGTTGTGGAGGATCAGAAAATCTCACTTGGACTTCATACTTGGACCCATCTGATAAAATCTCCTAGGAAGACAAGAAATTAGGCGATGCTGCTGATCTGGCCCATCTGGCTTCTGCACCCCATGTGACTGCCGATGGCCAAAGGTGTGACCAGAACTTCTAATACCCACCTCACCTTTTCATTTGCCTGGAAGCCTTCTCCTTACATTTAGCCGCATCTGGCCAGTGATTGCAATTCACTCTATAGTATAGATTGTGTCCTACTATTACATGAACTTCCTGACTGGGGTCAGCCTACAAAACATAAGTCCAGACCGGGCCCATCCCATGGGGGTCACCTATGGACTGTTCTACCTGGTGTTGGACTGTGATCTGTCTCTGGTGTTTGTGAGGGTGTGTGTTGAGAATCACTCATCTCTAGTGGAATACACACAGCACGGTGGGAGCGGGGAAGGCTGGCGCTCTCATCGTGTTGTGTGTATTCCACTACAGATGAGCAATTCTCAAAGCTTCGATTTGGACGAACTTTAATTTGGAGATATTTGGTGAGTCGTCTGAATCAAATTTTCAGGAAGTTTGCTCATCTCTAACTACCACCTCTGCAGCTATGGTGGCAGCACTGGTATGTCTGTTTTGAAAAGACAACCTCTGGATATGACACTGAACACTTGCACTCAACTTCTTTGGTGAGGCCTGTTCTGAGTGGAACCTGTCGGACTAAACTGCTGTATGGTTTTGGCCCCGTGCTGCAGCTCAGCCATTTTTATGTAGAGCAACAATTTTTTTTTTCGAATCCTCAGCGAGTTCTTGACCATGAGGCTCCATGTTGAACTTCCAGTGACCAGTATGAGAGAGTGTAAGAGTGGTAACACTAAATTTACCACCCCTGCTCCCCGTTGACACCTGCAACCTTTTAACACTAACAAGTTACATGAAATCAGGGAGGCACTGACTTCTGGCAAATTCCCCCAGCTGTAGACCACCAATCATTGGGCTTGACTGGTGGTCTATAACTGTTCCCTGTGTGTTGCATGATTGTGATTAGGTGTCAAAGTATGGCTGCTATTGTCCTGAAGAGTGGCTGTGGCCACTGGCTGGAGATTTCAAAAATGAATGAAAACTTCAGAATACGTTTTTTCTCCACTCGTTTTGGAGCTTTAGGGCTGTGTAATTGTCTGGACTATCTCTTTAAAAGCTTTTGATGCTTGTTTGTGAGGAGAGAGAGCAATTTGATCCCATGTGGGTGGCCATCTATAGTCACTTTGCTGTCATAAGATGCCTCTTGTATTAAAGTATCTGAAAGGAGCAGTCTCCGCTGTGTATACAAATAGGGAGAATGTGACTGCTGTGAGTCATAGGAGCCTCTCCTTTATTCTTCTCACAATGTCGCACACTGACCCCATGCTCACTAATACTCAACATGTGACAGACAGGAGACATTCATGTTTGAAGGTGAACTTAGTTTATAGCACCCAGTCTGTTTCTGGCTTGTGCAGGCTATACGCATTACTGTTCTTTAGAGTTATTTATTGACTGGATAATTGATTGAATCTGGTGATCTTTTTTGGGTGAGGGGGGGGGCTTGAGAGTTTATATTTCTATAACTACAGGTAGTGGGTGGCTGCTGAGGTTGCTCGGATTCAGAGGCCATGCTAGATACATACTCATCCATGCATCTTGGGAGAGTATTTTCAGTCAGAGTACACAGTTGATGAGAATTAAGGGACTCTGTAGGCAGAGTCCAAACTAGATGGTATCCAGCATTGACAGAAGGTTAATATGAACCTTAGATGGTATCCAGCATTGACAGAAGGTTAATATGGACCTTAACACCAATGTGCCTACCACCGGCTTATAAAACTCTTTCCAAAGTTGCATTAAAGCGGACCTTTACCCTGAATAAGAGTCTATCTTATATGTTTCCCACACCCTGTACATACAGATTGCTCACATTAAAAATCATCCTACCTGCATCTACTGCATGTTATGAGCCTTTAAACATCCAAGATGGCAGCTCATGGCAGCCTGCAAACAGGAAGTGTCTTCTGACTGTGGCGCTCTGCATTCTGGCATTGCTGTCCTTTCCCTGACCCCGGCTCTGCTCTATCTGTGCAAAGCATGGCTGTAACCCCGCCCCCGTACTTTATCCCGCTCTCTTCTACTCAATATGTGTGATGCTTCTGAGTAAAGATGACGACGCCCGTATCCTAGAGTCCTGAACAGAGTTGCAGCCCGGTGGGGGAAAGAATAATAAGTGACTAAAAACTTAAAATATATTAGTTTTAGGTGCTGGGGAAAAGTTTTTTAAGGGTTTGGGCTTTCCATTAAATCATGGTGAAGGTCCGGTTTAATTCAAGCCTTAGTTATTGCAATGCCAAATGATTCCATTCTCCAGGAAATTCCAAAGTGCTTCCAGGCTCTAAATGGGCCACCATACAGAGATAAAGAATAAAACTGAACTATCATAATGTTTAAATTAAAGCGCTATTAAAATGTGATTATGCACTGACAAGTGAAGGTCTTAATTATGCACATCAACATATACAGATGGCGCCAAGTGTTTCCATTACCCCCCTATTCTATGACGGGTCAATCAGAGAGGGGGCAATGCCCGGTTCTCACCACCTGTAGGTCACCTTCTCGAGCTCCTGAAATCACAGCCGAGTCTGTCACTGTCTACGCGTTTCATCGAGTATCTACTTTCACTAGCCTTTTAGAGTACCTAAACTGTCATTCAGCATCTCACATCATCATAGTTGCCCTCTGCCTTCCTGCCAGAACACAGCTGCTACCATCCCGTTCCCATAGGCAGCGTGGCATTCCCCATCCCGTTCCCATAGGCAGCGTGGCATTCCCCATCCCATTCCCATAGGCAGTGTGGCATTCCCCATCCTATTCCCGTAGGCAGTGTGGTATTCCCCATCCCATTCCCATAGGCAGTGTGGCATTCCCCATCCTATTCCCATAGGCAGTGTGGTATTCCCTATCCCATTCGCATAGGCAGTGTGGCATTCCCTATCCTATTCCCATAGGCAGTGTGGCATTCCCCATCCTATTCCCGTAGGCAGTGTGGCATTCCCCATCCCATTCCCATAGGCAGTGTGGCATTCCCCATCCCGTTCCCATAGGCAGCGTGGCATTCCCCATCCCGTTCCCATAGGCAGCGTGGCATTCCCCATCCCATTCCCATAGGCAGCGTGGCATTCCCCCTCCCATTCCCATAGGCAGTGTGGCATTCCCCATCCCGTTCTCATAGGCAGTGTGACATTCCCCATCCCATTCGCATAGGCAGTGTGGCATTCCCCATCCCATTCCCATAGGCAGTGTGGCATTCCCCATCCCGTTCCCATAGGCAGTGTGGCATTCCCCAGTCCCATTCCTATAGGCAGTGTGGCATTCCCCATCCCATTCCCATAGGCAGCGTGGCATTCCCCATCCCGTTCCCATAGGCAGTGTGGCATTCCCCATCCCATTCCCATAGGCAGCGTGGCATTCCCCAGTCCCATTCCCATAGGCAGCGTGGCATTCCCTATCCCATTCCCATAGGCAGTGTGACATTCCCCATCCCGTTCCCATAGGCAGCGTGGCATTCCCTATCCCATTCCCATAGGCAGTGTGGCATTCCCCATCCCATTCCCATAGGCAGCGTGGCATTCCCCATCCCGTTCCCATAGGCAGTGTGGCATTCCCCATCCCATTCCCATAGGCAGTGTGGCATTCCCCATCCCATTCCCATAGGCAGCGTGGCATTCCCCAGTCCCATTCCCATAGGCAGTGTGACATTCCCCATCCCATTCGCATAGGCAGTGTGGCATTCCCTATCCCATTCCCATAGGCAGTGTGACATTCCCCATCCCATTCCCATAGGCAGTGTGACATTCCCCATCCCATTCGCATAGGCAGTGTGACATTCCCCATCCCATTCGCATAGGCAGTGTGGCATTCCCCAGTCCCATTCGCATAGGCAGTGTGGCATTCCCTATCCCATTCCCATAGGCAGTGTGACATTCCCCATCCCATTCCCATAGGCAGTGTGACATTCCCCATCCCATTCGCATAGGCAGTGTGACATTCCCCATCCCATTCGCATAGGCAGTGTGACATTCCCCATCCCATTCGCATAGGCAGTGTGGCATTCCCTATCCCATTCCCATAGGCAGTGTGGCATTCCCCATCCCATTCCCATAGGCAGCGTGGCATTCCCCATCCCGTTCCCATAGGCAGCGTGGCATTCCCCATCCCATTCCCATAGGCAGTGTGGCATTCCCCATCCCATTCTCATAGGCAGTGTGGCATTCCCCATACCATTCCCGTAGGCAGTGTGGCATTCCCCATACCATTCCCGTAGGCAGTGTGGCATTCCCCATCCCATTCCCATAGGCAGTGTGGCATTCCCCATCCCGTTCCCATAGGCAGTGTGGCATTCCCCATACCATTCCCATAGGCAGTGTGGCATTCCCCATCCCATTCCCATAGGCAGCGTGGCATTCCCCATCCCATTCCCATAGGCAGCGTGGCATTCTGCATCCCATTCCCATAGGCAGCGTGGCATTCTGCATCCCTTTCCCATAGGCAGTGTGGCATTTTCCCTTCCCATAGGTACTGTGGCACCCCCCCCCCCCCAATACCATTCCCATATGCAGTGTGGCTGATTTACATCCCCCCCCCCCCAACGCTGGGGAAAAAAAAAAAAAAGGAAATGCTTGGACACGAACGCGGACGCAGGCCATGCACCCCGGGAGTGGAACCAGGTGTGTATGCGCAACGGCCCCAGAAGTAGCGGCGGTGCCGGCAGCGTGCAGATCGTGGGCAGCAGACAGGCTTCAGTTACCCTGCCTTCCCTGCCTGCCGCTCTTTCATCAGCTGGCCTACCGGTGTTCTTTCATTCGTCCCCTACTTTTGTATTATGCAGCCTAAACTATTACAGCCAGCTCCCATTCCATCTCCCTGCCCCGGCGACCCTAAATGGCATATTAATCATTAGCATTTGATTCACTGGTAGCTGCCTGTGTGCTTGAGGTTGTGACTAGTTGTAACAATAGAAGCCTTGGAACAAGACAATAGAGCCTGCCGTCACTATTGTTCATCAGACTGTGGACACTAGGAGAGAGGGAGAACAGCCAGGGTGATGCGAATGCCTGTCTTACAGACTTGTGCTGATTATTATGCAGCATCACAGATCCAAGGGCCATGTTTGCAGGACTGGAATCTCCCTGCACCGTGAGCGTGGCTGCCGGCCGATCGAATGCACGTGGCAAGCTTCCGGTCTTGGCGGCGTCCGGCGCTGTGATCGAGCGTCTGTCAGCGCTGGATTATGGCCAAGGTAAGTGTCTTTTTGTTTTTTAGAACATTAGCGCTGCTTTAGATCTTATTAGGGAAGGCGGGTGGGAAGGTGGATTCAAATAGGGCAGTCTGACTGGACTGGCCCTTTAAAGCAGAACAAAACCCGATTTAGGATGTTTTGTTCTGCTTTAAACTGTGCTGATATTTCTCTATCGCATATAGAGAAATATGCATGGAATGTAAAAGGTGCCCGCTTTAGGTCTTTTAGGAAGAATGCATGGGACGCTGTACAATGGGAACAGGAACAGGAAGGACCTGTGCACTGCCGTAATGCCTCCTATTGGATGAGCTGCCACTTGCAAATAACAACCCCTGATATATCACTAATGGCAAGTTCCTGTCAACTCTTTTTCTGATCCAGAATGCTGTAAGGCTGCAATGTGTGGCCACGCCTGTGTAGTGTGTGACTAACATGGACTTTGGCATGCCTTGGATTGTTGTACGGAAATGCGATTCATGGCTTTGATATGCTGACATGTTGCTTAACTCTGACCTGATTTTCTGCTCAGGAAAAACATCCTATTCTTTTAACCCTACACATTCATTTTTTGCTTCCTTTGAGGTGATGTGTATCGATCATTTTGTAAAGCTGAGTATATTAAAAAAAAGTGAAAAGAAAATATATCTTGTTTTAGTTTCATGTGCTGACACTACTATACTTCCTATTCAGTTGTTTGTTACCGTACAAAACGTTTCCGGCTGCAAAGTTGTCACTTTATCGTTAAAGCGGAACAAAACTCAGGATTTTGCTGTGTGAAACACCCCACATTGCCTGTAACAGCTTACCTTCCCCTGGTCCTCTGGCACATGCGCGGGCTCTTATCAGAGCCGTTTGCCATGTATATGTCATTCAGCAACGGCTCCAATAGCCTGCAATAGGGAGTGCAAGAGGGTGCATCCCCAGCAGCATGCACTCCCGCCCCAGCCATCTGAATGCTCCAACGATGCCCATTGCAAACAATTAGAGCTGTGTGGTGGATGACATAGGCTCAGCAAGCGGCTCTGATTGGACGAGACTCCTCACAGGTACTGTTGGTTGTGGTAAAGGCAAACTGCTAATACCGATCTGGGGGGTTTCACACAGTGGGGCATGTCATGACTGGCCTTGCAGGGTTTTATTCCGCTTTAACTATTTATTGGTTAGATCCTCCCTGGTGAAGTAAGATGTAGTTTACCATTTTTGGTATAGATTTTTATTATGCCAGGACAGAATGTTTAAAAAAGTGAGGGTACAGACCCTTAGATTTCTTGGCGCTACCTACACTTTTTTTCCTGTTATAGTCTGCTGTGATCTAGATTCTTCTGCCATAAGTTTGTAGTCAAATACTAACTGCTGGTGTCTACATTTTATTGTAACCTCATAAGAAGTCTACCAATCCTCCAGGGTTAAGCCACCATTTACTTGTGTAAGTCGGTCAGAATTTTTTTAATGGATTGTTAATCAGCAGCTAATATGTTGATAACTGGTTTTGGGAATTAGCCCACCGTTAAAAATAGATCTTGCTGGCTAGTTGTAAAGGTTTGTATCACTGGCAAAGTTATACTGCCAGCCATGCTCCCTGCAGCCACTGGGGAGGTAGGTGTTCATATCATCAGGTAGGGCTTGTTTTTGTTTCATATACCCAAATGCATGCTCAGTTTAGCTTCAGCGGGGTCCAGTTGACTGGAACTCCGCTTTAACCGCATCAGATAACTGTTCACTTGATAGTATTTAACCTGGATTCTAAAAACTGTTTTTCAAGTTCTATTTCAAGTTGTTGGCTAAGCCTGGTTCAGGTGCCAAAACATCAGACCCTTTCAGTATTAGCCATGCACACTTGGCCTTCTATTCCCTTTATTATTTCAGCTTTCTATGATATTGAAGTTAAATATTCAATATCACATTTCTCAAGTATTTTTAAACCTTCATGACCCTTTTCCTCTTATGGCAACCATCAATTCTAAACTTCAGATACCCTCAAGATCAACAACTAATAAGGAAGTTGTTCAAAGATATTATTATTGTATTATTATTTGCTTTCCTCCCTGCCAAAGTGGGCCGGTTGAAGTGATGATTGATGATGATGATGATTATCACCATCTCTATGTGAATCATATTTTTATATAAATCTGACCTATAATAATTGTATTTCAGACTCCAGGAAGGGTTGGCACTCAGAATTCTGAATCGGATCCTTCAGTTCCTGGAAACACTGTGAACAATGAAAGTTCCTCAGAGGTAATTTTTCCCCCCACTTTATGATTTTGTAAGTCAAAGATCTACTTGATGTTCTTAGTCCTAATGACTACTGCCATGCTATGCTGTTTATGTCCCCGTATGTTCCTAACTCTCTCTGTAATTATTAGGGGTGTCCAAAAAATTTGATTCTGTCAAGCAGGGCCGGCGTCAGCCCCCGGCAAGGCGGGGCAGCTGCCGGGGGCCCCCGCCCTCCAGGGCTGGCCTTTGGGGTGTGCGACGGCGGGCTGGGAGTGCACCAGCTGGTGCCCACATCTCCTCGAATGGCGGGGTTCCACACAACGGGGCATCTCAATTTAGATTTCAGGGGAGGAAGTGCTGAGTTTTGTTTTGCTCAGCTGTCAGATGCTTTGATCGCCGGTGAGAGGAGGAGAGAGGCAGGAGTTCCCCCTGCCTCCCCCCTCCAGTGATCACGGCATCTGTCATCGGATCGGTGAGGGACACAGGAGCTGACAATCGGAGGTGAGTAAAGAACATTTTTTTTTTTTTTTTTTTTTATTATAAAGACATTTTTTCTATGTGTGGTGTTTTTTATTTACTGTTAACCTTTTCTTGAACTGGTGAGGGTTCTATGAGACCCCTATACCAGTTCACAAGTCACCTGACTTGCCAGACCCAGGTGACTTGCCATTAACCCCGAACCCCCCATTACCTGCCTCCTCAAAGCCCGGGGGGGGGGGGGGCAGAAGAGCCCGTGGTAATAGGCTATGCCGGCTTGTAGCCTGCAAGGCCAGAGGCCACCAAAGCTGGCCCCTGTGCCCTGTTCTACAAGCCCTGCATAGCTGGTCCCGGGCTGGTTATGTTGGGTAGGGGGGACCTCAGGCCATTTTTGGGGGGATTTTTAAGGGTTTTTAACCCCCCATATCCTTTTTTAATTAAAAATAAATTATTCCAAGTATGTCTCACACCCTGCTTCGGATAGATTAATTACACATGGGTTATGGTCCAGTAGAGGGCGAACTTCTGCAGAGATGACTAGAAAAAGAAGCCCCTCCCAGTCCATAAATACCTGGGACCTCCCACACATTCCCCTGTATTCTCTGCAGGAGTCGGCGAGCAAGTCAGAAGATGGCCGTCTCTTCCTTGCAGGTACGCCGGGTTCACACCCGGCCATCTTTGTCCCTATTTCTGCCCAGACCTAGTTAATTTTAAACCCCTATGTCTCCCAGCCTAGGCTGCAGGTCCGGGTGAGGGTAGGGTACACCTTAACAGGTGTACTTATAGGAGCCTTGCTCCTCCATGAGACCCCATAACAGGGGGTAGGCGGCTACCAGGTTGGTGACCCTGGTTTGGGATACCCTGTCCGTTTCCCCACTCTCTACTACTGTAGTTGGGGACCTTCCCCTTCCATTACTCCCTTTCCCGCAATGGGGGGGGGGGGGCTGTGTCCTTTAACTCATGATCCTTCACCTTTTTGTTTCTGTGTGATTGTGTGGGTGTGTGGTGCTTGCACTGTACTGATGCGCCTGTTTGGGAGCCGCAGCGCGCCTGGAGCCGCGCTTGTGGCGGCCCGCCCCCTCTCTCACTCTCACTCTCTCTCTCTGGCGCCCTTTGCGGTGCTCTGTATTGCCCGGGAACCACTATGATGGGGAAGGGGCGGGGCTAGCCGCGGCGCGCAATCTGCGCTGGCCCTTCTTCTTCTTCCTCTGCTGTCTGCACATTTTGGTCGGAGAGGCGCCATTACAGCGTTGTGAGTGCCCTGTGGGGCTTCTTGTTGTTTTCATATACTTGTTTAAGTTATATGCGCCTTTTTTGTCTAGTGCGGCGGCTGCCATTAATAACGCATGTATCTGTTGCACATTTGTCTTTAAATCATATATTGACATTTTCTGCATGTATGATTGCTGTGGAGAGTTTACTTGCTTACAGGGTTCCCCTCTCTTTTTATGTCTTTCAGGAGGACCCTGCTTAGTTAAAAGGGGGGGTTCTCCTGGTCCTAGGGTCCCTTGGCTAAATTTGGGGCATTATTATTATTATTAAAATCCTCCCACTAACAGACTAAAGGGGTATCCCGGGTAGCTTCTAGCATAATTCCCTCTGGTCATTGCGACTACCATAAGATTCACCATATGGAGGCTTCCCAGGATACCGGGGCTCGGGCCCCCTGCCCGGCAGTGCGTGGGTTGTGGGGCGTCCCTTACGGGGGATAATGTGCTGGATTGCATACCATGTGCACAGTAGGCCATAACGCGTCAGTTGGCGTCCCAGGCGTCTGGGTCAGCACCGTCGGTCTCATCACCTACTCCACCACTCCTGATCCTTACCCCTAGTGACGCTGTCATTCGCGGGGAGTCGCAATCTGATGTATGTGCTAGATTGGCCAACATCCAAAAATTGATTTCTAGCTCTGCGGCCAGAAAGGCCCCGGCTAAGAGAAGACATTTGTCGCCGGCCGCGCCGGTTCTGGATTTTGATGATTATGATTCCCTTGACTGGTCTGATTATTCCCCACTTGAGGAATGGGAACTGTTTGCGGAATCTGATGGCTCTGAGGATCAGCAGTTTTTGGATGCTGATGCTGGGCAGGTACATGGGGATGCCGTGCATACCCCCAAGATCCTGGCCCTTTTATTTGAGGTGCTGGCTATTTCTCCTCCGGCGGAGTCTCCTCCACAGAAGGGGGAATTTTTTGGGACCTCTAAGCCTCGTTTGGAATTCCCAAATCAGAAGCATTTCGAAAATCTGATTCTTAAGGAATGGGAAAGACCTAGCCGGCTTCCCGGTGTTCCTCAGGAATGGGATAGGAAGTATCCCTTTCCGGTGGTCGCGGTGAAGCGCTGGTCGTCCCCTCCCGAGGTCGATGCGCCCGTTCTGAGATTGTCCAACACATTTGTTGTGCTCTCTCCAGACGCCACCACGATTAGGGATGGTGAGGACCGACGTATTGATCAAATGGCTTGCCATGCCTTTGCTAGCGTGGGTTCAGCCTTGCGGCCTGTTTGTGCTTCTGCGCTCATGGCTGTGGCTACCAGGTCTGTGGTTAGGGGCCTGTTGAGTGGTTCCCAGCTTAACCCGGTCAGCGATGAATTTGCAGCGCTTATGCGGTGTGAATTGTTCATGTCCTTTGTCTTATCTGCCTTGGATGACACAATATGTATGTGTAGCAGAACTTCGGCGTTGCTGGTGGCTATTCGCTGATCGGTCTGGTTGCGCCAGTGGGCGGCTGCCATTGCGGCTAAGAATTCACTTACAGGGCTACCCTTCCTGGGTATGCGGCTGTTTGGAGATAAATTGGATTCAGTAGCGAAAGGAGGAAAGCTACCGCAATGCAAGAAGCAGCGTCGCTCCTTTCGGGGGGCAGGCTCCTTTAATCCTTCCTTTCGCGGGGCCAGAGCAGGCAGAGGAGCTGCCTACTCTGCCTTCAGAGGTGATTCCTGGAACAGAGGCAGAGAATGAGCCCATCCAGGACCTGTCTGGGGTTCCAAGCCCAATCCCGCTGCCAAGCCAGCTCAGCAATGAGGGGGCGCCCTCACCCTTGCGGGTGGGGGGACAGCTGCGGCACTTCTTCCAGGTCTGGGCCCGGGAGGTCCCAGACAAGTGGATCTTGGAAGTGGTCTCTTCCAGGTACAAACTGGAGTTCGAGTACCGGCCTCCTCCCAGATTCCTCAGATCTCTGGTCCCCTCGGACCCCCGGGCTGCGCAGGGGCTCCTGTTGGCAGTGCAAAATCTTATGGACATGGAAGTCATATGCACGGTGCCTTTGTCAGAGAGAGGCCGGTGCTATTATTCCAACCTCTTCACGGTGCCCAAGAAGGATGGATCCATAAGACCCATAATGGATTTGAAGCTTCTCAACAGGTTCATCAGAACCAAGAAGTTCTGCATGGAGACTTTGCGCTCGGCCATCCTTTCTCTTCGTCAGGGGGACTTCATGACGTCCATAGACATCAAGGATGCTTACCTTCATGTACCGATCTTCCCAGCACACCAGAGATTTCTCAGGTTTGTGGTGGGAGATCAGCATTTTCAGTTTGTGGCCCTCCCGTTCGGGCTGACTTCGGCACCAAGGGTGTTCACCAAGGTGCTGGCGGGTATAATGGCCCTTCTCAGAGCCCAGGGCTTTCGCATTGTGCCGTATCTGGACGACCTCCTCATTACGGCATCTTCTCTGACAAGCGGAGCTAGACACCAGGACAGTGGTGTCAACGTTGGAGAGGTTCGGCTGGGTGATCAACCACCCCAAGTCTTCTCTCTCCCCGTCAAGGGAGATTGCATTTCTGGGCATGAATCTGGATACCATTCAGACCAGGGTGTTCCTACCTCAGTCGAAGGTGCGGATGGTTCAAGATCTGATACTTCTTCTTCTGTCCAACCCTCGCCCGTCTATCCGGCTAGGGATGAGACTGGTGGGGTTGATGGTGGCTTCCTTCGAGGCAGTCCCCTTTGCTCAGTTCCACATGAGGTCGCTCCAGCTCCCATCTACTGTTGGCTTGGGACAGATGTCCGCTGTCATTGGATCAGTCATTTCTGATGTCTCCCCTGGTTCTGCAGTCTCTTCAGTTGTGGCTGGAACCAAGGAATCTTATGATGGACAGGTCTTTTTTTGACCCCTTGTTGGGAGACGGTCACCACGGATGCCAGCCTGTCGGGCTGGGGGGTTTCTGGAAGGAACATCAGTTCCAGGGGCTGTGGGGTCCTCGGGAGGCCCACACCCCCATCACGCTCAACCACATGGTATTCCGGTCCCTTTGTCGCAAGTGGGGGATTCCGGAGGTGGATCTCTTTGCCTCACGTCACAATCACAAGCTTCCTGCATTTGTGTCTCTGTCTCAGGATCCTCTGGCCCTGGCAGTGGACGCCTTGTCTCTGGCCTTGAGGGATCTGTGTTTTCTGTATGTGCTTCCCCCCTTCTCCGTGGTAGGCAAGGTGGTGCGCAAGCTGGCTCAAGAGGGTGCGCCAGCAATTCTGGTGGCCCCAAGGTGGCCAAGACAGGTTTGGGATTTGAATTGGTTCTGTCGGCCCTCCAGGGGCCTCCTTTTGAGCTGGTGCAGGATGTTGCACTTAATATGCTTACACAAAAGATTGCCTTTTTGGTGGCTATTAGATCTGTTCGACGTTCTCTGAGTTGGCGGCTCTGTCCATTCAGGCCCCTTACTTTGAAAGACACCAGGATAAGGTGGTCTTTTGCTTTAAGCCAGATTTCCTTCCTAAGATGGTTTCTGTCTTCCATCTCAATCAGGATGTGGTTCTCACTTCCTTGTGTCCTAAGCCTAGCAATGACAAGGAGAGGGTCCTGCACTCTTTGGATGTGGTTCGTTGTGTGAAGTAATTTTGGTGGCTACTTCTTCCTTTCGTAAGACGGACGCCTTGTTCGTGGTACCCTCCAGGCCCAGGAAGGGTTTGGCGCCCGCCAAGTCTACCATTAGTAAATGGATACGTCAGGCCATTGTTGGGGCCTATACTGCCAAGGGGAGGGTCCCCCCTTTTCAGATCACTGCTCATTCTACTCGTGCTGTTGGGGCTTCTTGGGCTTTTCAGCACCAGGCTTCTGTTGAACAAGTTTGTAAGGCTGCTACTTGGTCTTCTGTTCATACTTTTTCCAAGTTTTATAAGGTTGATGTGCGGGCCTCAGCGGATGCTGTTTTTGGCCGCAATGTTCTGCAAGGTGCAGTGGTTTAATTTGTGCACTATTGCCTGTTGGGATCCCCACCCTTTTTTGGACACTGCTATTGGATGTCCCACGTGTAATTAATCTGTCCGAAGCAGGGTGTGAGACATACTTGAAATAATACCATTTTGTGATTACTCACCTGTAAAATGGGTATTATAAGTATGTCTCACACCCTGCTTCGTCCCACCCTAAGTTGTATCTTGGATCCTCTATATGGTAAAAATTGTTTCTCATGGATTTTATTGGCTCTTCCTGGTCTCCTTACTGCTTTCTTATACTGGGGAATGTGTGGGAGGTCCCAGGTATTTATGGACTGGGAGGGGCTTCTTTTTCTAGTCATCTCTGCAGAAGTTCGCCCTCTACTGGACCATAACCCACGTGTAATTAATCTATCCGAAGCAGGGTGTGAGACATACTTATAATACCCATTTTACACGTGAGTAATCACAAAATGGTATTTTTTATTTTAAAAAATCGCTATATCGTATCATCATACATGTAAAGCGATGTGTATCGTATCGCCAGACAGCCATCAGCTGCAGGTAGGTATCATTCCCTCTTCCTGTCTCTTACTATAAGGTTCTACTTATTTGTGACAGAACACATCTACTCAGTGTTTACCTTTTGGGTGCAATTTGAAAGTGAGTTTCAATTTTTCCCAAGGATATCCCCTACGTTGGGCCATTGTTACCCATTGTCCTCCAGGATGGCTAGCCACTCAATTCCTCCCCCTAAACAGGAAACACAAACTGACAGAGTTTTAAATCGACGCCCCTTCCCCTCAGCCCTCAGTGTTTTTGTGTTTCCTCCCAGGAAACTTGTGATGGAGTATTTCTGTGGATTGAGGGTTGATGGCGGGTCTGGATCCCTCTGGTGCCCATGTGTTCCCCCTATTTTTTTTTTATTACAGAACCACAGCTAGGTCGGGTATGCGCTGTAAGCTATTTCTGTACCCCTATGAGGGGGGGGGGGGGTGGAACACTATGGGCACTATCTCTTCTTTCCTTCGTCCCCCCCATATCCAGTGTAGATCCTGGCCGTGTGCCAAGGTCCTTGCACAAGAGTTCCAAGGTAAAAGACCCGAAGGGAAGGTCTGCATGATTGCCTAAAAACACTGAGGGCTGAGAGGAAGGGGCGGGGCTTTAATAGGAAGTGATAAAGCACATAAAAACCTGGCACCATTGCAGTGAATGGCAGCATTTCTGTGACTGATGACTCGTGAAGGCGATGCAACAAACAATTGTATGGCATCCTGGTGGTCAGATAAGCGACACAGCACCGAGCGCAAACAAAAGGTCAGTATAGCAGTTTTCTTTTTTTCTGGACAAACCCTTAAAGGGTAAGCCCACATTAGATGGCAATTTTGAAATTGTCTATTTTTTGCACCAAAATGATGCCCTCGAGGTGCTGAGCTTATCTAGTATTTCTGATGTTAGAATATGCGTGTGTTATGGAAGCAGTTCTCACTAACTGCAATCTTTTGCCATTAGCAATGTACACCAAGAAGTCCTGTACTCACAGAGAACTGCTGCTACGACCGCTGCTGAGGTGAGGAAGCACACTCATCCTTACACATGCCCAGGAGCAGTGTTCAGGACCCGCTTCTCTCTTCTTAGTGTACGTTTGCACTGGCAACAGACTGAAAATGATGAAAACTGCTTCCATAAACACGTACAAATATATCAGCTCAGCACCTTAAAGTGGACCAACACCCACCCCTGATCTGCCCGGGAATCTATAAGATTCCTGTTCCGATCAGCTCCCTCCCCGCGGGGCATCTGAAATCTGAATGCCCCGCTGTGTGAAACCCCCCCCCCCAGAAGCCCCTAAAAACTTACCTTATCGGCAACGGACAAGTGATGGATAAGCCGCCGCCTCCCGCGCGTCCCTCTAGCAGGGCGTGCACCCGCGCCGGCCGTTTGTGAATGGCCGGCGCGGGCACGTGAGAGGCGGCGGCGCGGCGGCTTGTCCGTCCCCGCTAAGGTAAGATTTTAGGGGCTTTCTGGGGGGTTTCACACAGTGGGGCACCCCCGATCGGGGTGCCCCGCGGAAGTGGACCAACACCCAGGATAGTGAAAATCCTGGGTGTTGGTCCACTTTAAGTACCTCCTTTTTGTCACAAAAAATATACCCTTTAAATAATTCTATATGTGGACATTCCCTTTAAATCATGTAAAGTCTCTGTTAAGGCTTCCTTAGAGCAGAACAATACTTTGGGTGGCCAACCCTGGAATCTAGAAGATTTCAGAGCCGGCCGTTGGCCTTCCCCCGGGGACATTTTGAATTGGCATGCCCCACTGTGTGAACCCCCCAGATTGCCAGTATTCACTCGCCTTTCTCCGGTCCAAAAGCTCTTGTCCAGTCAGAGTCGTTTGCCGTGCCTATGTAATATGGCAAACTGCTTTGATTGTTTGAGGAGCGAGCAAGAGTAGCGGCATCCCCCTCCTATCTTCGTGCTGTGTGCTTGCTCCTGCCCCAGCCACTCTAATAGGCTAGGGTGAGTGTGTGTGCAGAAATGGATATGCATGCTTGCGCTCCCCATTAAAGAACATCATCTAACGGAGTGGGCTCTTGTCCAATCAGAGCCATTTGCCATGACTGTGCTGTTGGATCATGAGGAGGTGAGCTTTACAGGGCGTTCTGGGGGGTTTCACACAGCATGGCATCCCAATTCGGGACGCCTGGGGGACACAGTCAAATTCCTGAGTTTTGTGCGGATTCAAATAAAGCGCCTTGAGTGCTGTGAGCTGCAGCCCTCCATATTCAGTGCTGTCAGCTCCATTGCAGCCAACCCTCCCGTGTCAGCCACACTGTGCATCTCAGCTGCCAGTCGTGTGGAAGCAATCTCTGGTTTTGGCAGCAGGGAGCTCATCACATGGCTGCTTACACGTGACCCTTGCTGATTTGTATTCTGCGGGGAACTCTCTAGTCCAGAAGGGATGTATTCTTTCGACATCAGAGCTGATGACACTAATACCCGAGGGATGTAAACTGCATCCCCCCAATCCCAAGAAAACCAAAAAGGGTTTTTTTTCCCTTGTTTAATACTTTTTACAAAAGCCTGGACTGCCTTTTAATCTGTAATGTATGTGAACAAAGCAAATTATATGTTAATAAATGGAAGCTTGCACCAAAAGGCTTAGCACACATAAAAGTCATGCTAAATATAAATGTATTAAAATTTCTTGAAACCATGTTACGAACGCTGAGCAGCAGGCTGGATTTACGGGTTGATGATACATCAAAAACCACACCCACTAATTTGTAATAAAGGAGACTTTCACCCTGTTCACGTCAGCTCTGTTCATAGCTCTTTTTATCAGCAATTTGTATAATTCTTATAACACTTACCATTGCTGGTGGCGACTAGAGTAAATGAAGCCCTGCTGAAGAGTACACGTGTCCTTAGTCTGCTGCTATGACATTTGTATTAACTGGTTAAGCACATCATTATGCATCTGCTTTGTTTACCTATTACCGTATTCTGCTTTTAATTTTCATGTATGAATTTTAGCTATCGGAGCTCATGCTGGGTAATTGAGATTAATGCTGAATGTTTTCAGCTCCTCCAGCTGTGTTTTCTAAATGAAATAGATGCACGTTCAGCCAGTCTAATGAATCTTGTTTCAGACATGCATGAGCTGTGTGTACGTCGCCCGATATGCAGTGCGAGGTATTAAGACGTGTCGTTTCACAGGGATTCATCTGCCCTCTATGCATGGCCATGTTTGTCACGGGTGCTGAGCTCGCAGCCCATTACCAGAGGGAACATGCCGAGTCAGGAACACAGGGACAGCCGCAGCCACACAGTGACCTACCCCATGTAACTGTGGGTCTTTTATGTTTCTCAGCGCAACTCCTCAGCCTGCTTTGGTTTTACTTTGCTTTGCTTTATCTTCTTGCAATCCAGGCTTAATGCAGTGGGGCCTTTTTATAAAGGGAAATGGGTAGATGTTTATTGTGAAGAATCAAAATAGTGTAACTTGAACCAGGACCTTGTTAGGTTTTTTGAAATGTATTTTCTTTGCAACTCACTGTGTAGATTTACCCTCACTTACTGACTGTATCACTGAAACCAGTAGGGTGTCACTGGCACTTGGGGCCTTTTGGGGTTTTCTTCTCATGAAGCCCAGCTTCAGAAAACAAACCTTGCCCTAAAAATAAAGGTATGGATTGTAATTCTTAATTCCTTGACCCCACTATTGCGTAGATTATCCTCACATGGTGCCTTTTGAAAGTGGGTGCCATTTAAAGCTTAAAGCGGACCTTCACTCTGAATAAGATGTTTCCCACACCCTGTACATACAGATTGTCCACATTAAAAATCATCCTACCTGCATCTACTGCATGTTATGAGCCTTTAAACATCCAAGATGGCGGCTTATGGAAGCTGAGGGAGCTGATCAGGGGTGGGTGTTGGTCCTCTTTAAAGCCCTCAAGTCTATCTACCTAGAGACCGATGGACCAGCAGATCCCCTTTCTCTACGTTTTTAATTGGCTCTTTTGGTTGGCAACACTATTTGTCTGGAAAACGCCTCCTGTCTGACTGTGCACCCTAGTGAGCACTTGGCATTGGCTACTCCGTTTATCCAAAGGATATCTCGGTTGTGATAACCTGCTGTATTGTTTACTGGGATGGGATACTGGATAACAATTTGATTCATGCAGACAGAACAGTCTCTTCTTATTTTTTATTAAATTATGTTTTACTTAAAGGAAAACACCCTGTTTAGTCAGGTCTTTGGCATTCTGCCTTATTTTGCTCATTTGGAATGTAAAATAAACATTTTCACTATATCCAGTCCAGGTCGTCCCAGAAGTGATGACAGTTGGGTAGTCCGCCACCAGGTGGTGCAGTCACTGCAAGATCCAGAGCTGTAACTCCTCCCGGTCCCTGCTAGGATCGTTTTGGATACTCTCTCTGGATACTGCAGCTGAGCGGGGCATTTTAAGCCTGTCGGCCGCTGCACCTCTATTTCCACTGTATCCGTTTATGCCTCCCAGCCTTGGCTGACGGGACAGGTGAAGGTAGGGAGAACGCCAGGGTCGGGCGTTCACAGAGCTAGGCTCTGGGCCACAGACCCTCCCCTAAAGGGTACCCGGCCATAGGGGATGGTGAGCCTATTGGGGGGGAGGAACCACCTAATTGCCCGGGGTTTCTGGCCTTATCTGTGCCCACTAGCTTTATTTTCATATGTTGTGCTTTTTACCTCACTTTTACACTTTTTTTTTACCTCACTTTTACATCTTTTTTTACCTCACTTTTACATCTTACATCTTTTTTTACCTTAGACTTTGTTGTTGTTGGCAGCTGTGCATAATCACCTTTCCTCGTTCCCTCACCTCTACTCCTTCCCCCTTCATCTTGTAGCTGTGGGGGGGGGGGGGGGGGCGGGAGCCGCGTCTTCTAGCCGAGGCCTCGGCATGTGGTGCGGGCGCGCTGCGCTCCGCATCCGGGGAGGAGCTCCTCCGCGGTCCGATTCCCCCCTCCTGCGCTCTCGGCGCCATTTTAGACTCTGCCGGCGCCTCTTTTCGCGGGGGGGGGGGTTTGCGCAGTGACGCGTTTTGCATCATTGCTGCGTGGCCCGCCCCTCGAGATTTGGCCTTGCTGCGCTTGGGCACCTTTTTCCTCGCTGCTCACTGAGTCATTTGCAGACCCTGCTGAGGTTCCCCACGGCTGACGACCTCAGTTTTCGCCGCTACCTCGCTGGTCGGTTCCGTGAGTCCCTCTGTTTTTTTCTCTGTTGGATTTTGATGTGCATGTGCTGTGGGACGCTCATGAATCCTTCCGTTTGTGCCTTTCAGGTGGACCCCCCTTTCCATTGCCAGCTGAGGGTTGTGGTTCCTCCCGGTCTCCTAGACCCCCCTCTCTCCGCACTCTCTCCCCTTAAAGAGGGATTACTAAAAAGAGGGACTAAATGGGGGGTCGCTTAGGTTTGGGCCGTTAGTGACTTGTAACCTGTATTTTTTAATCACCATAATCACCATAATGGAGGCTTCTGGGGATAATTAGCTAGGGGCCCCCTCTGGGCAGGTGAAGCTCCGCCCCATGTGCGGTACCTGCCCCCTGGGCGGACTTAGCACGGCTTGTGTCACTTGCGCCAGGAGCGTATTGTTGGAGCATGATAGGGCGGGTGTCCCTGCCCCTAGCCCTCCTTTGCCTGCGGCCTCGCCAACCCCCCCCCCCCCCCCACTACAGCATTCAGCCCTCAGCGAAGGGGAAGCCAGCAGGGGGTCCCAAGCCGATTTGGCTTACCGGGTGGCCAGCCTGGAGAGACAGTTATCTTGCATGGCTACTGGGAAGGGCACGAGTAGGAAGCGACACATCAAGCCGGGTTAATCGGATTTTACTGATGATGATGATCTTTTTGGAGGTCGGGACCCCATGAAGGAAGGAGATCGGTTGGTTGGCTATGATAGCGAGCCTGGTTCCTCCTTGGACGAGGACATGTGGCTCCCTGACGACACTGAGAAGTTGCTGTCTTCTGTGTTTGAGACTTTGCATATTGTCCCTCCTAAAGCGGCTAAGAGGAAGCAGGGTGATTTATTCCGGCCTGAGAGATTGTCTTCCCGGAACAGGCCCACTTTTCCAATATGGTGTTTAAGGAATGGGAAAGACCTAATATATTGCCATCGGTGCCTAAGAGTCTGGACGGGCGGTATCCCTTCCCTGAGGAACTGATCTGCCTCTGGTCCTGTCCTCCCGATGGGGATGCCCCTGTCTCGGGGTTATCCAACACTTCGGTTATGCCGTCACCCGATACTGCTTCCTTGCGCGACCCTGCTGACAGGCGCATGGATCAGCTGGCTTGTCATGCGTTTACCTTTGTGGGTGCTGAGCTTTGCCCTGTCTGTGCCGCAGCCATTGTATCTTTGGCCATCAGGAAGAAGGTGCGGCGCCTTGTTGATTTTGCCAAATCTCGCAAGCGGGCGGAGGAGTATAAAGACCTCAAAGTCTGTGTGGATTTTATTGCTTTTTGTTGTCTCGGCCATGGACGATAGTGTCTGGCTTGGGTGGTCGGCTGACGCTGCTGCCAAGAAGTCGCTCACTAGTATGTCCTTCCTGGGGCTCAGGTTAATTGGGGAGCGTCTGGACCTTCTGGCCAAGGACGGAAGACTCCCTCAGCGACGGAAGCCTGCGCGACCCTTTCAGTGTTCTTCTGCCTATCGCTCCTTTCGAGGAGGAAGAGGCTCTTCATTTTCAGGTGGCCGCAGAGATTCCTGGGGACGAGGTAGGTCTCATGGTCGACCCAATCCCTCCTGGGGAGCTAAATCCAAACCCCTGCCAAGCCCTCTCAGGCATGAGGAGGCGCCCTCACCCATCCGGGTGGGGGGATGGCTGCTGCTTTTTGCTCACATATGGATACAGCACGTCTCAGATCGGTGGATTCAGGAGGTGGTGTCCTCCGGGTACAAAATATAGCTGGCAGTTTGGCCGCCCTCAAGATTTCTTCGGTCGCGGATTTCCCTGGAACGCCTTGATGGCGCAGGGCCTAAAGGTGGTCGTTCAGAGCCTTCTGCTATCAGGCGCAATTTGTCCCGGCCTCGCCAGCAACGGGGCCGGGGGTTCTACTCCAATCTGTTCACGGTGCCCAAGAGGGACGGAACGCTGTGACCTATCTTGGATCTTAAGGGTCTCGACAAGTTTGTCAGTCAGACATTTCCACACGGAGACCTTACGGTCCGCGGTGAGCTCGCTTCGGCCCGGTGACTTCATGACCATGGTAGACATCAAGGATGCTTATCTGCACATCCCGATTTTTCAGGGGCATCAGAAGTTCCTGAGGTTTGCGCTGGAGGATCAGCATTACCAGTTTGTGGCACTACCATTCGGGATAGCCTCAGCTCCCCGTGTGTCCACCAAGGTGCTGGCAGGCATCATGGCCATCCTGAGGAACCGGGGCATTCGTGTTCTTCCTTAACTGGACTATTTGCTGATTGCGGCTCAGTCTCTTCTGCAGGCCGAGACCGACACCCTGACCACTCTCGAGGATTTCGGATGGGTAATCAATTACCCCAAGTCTTCTATCACTCCCTCAATGGTGAGGTCCTTCCTGGGCATAATGTTGGACACCTCTCAGGTCAAGGTATTCCTCCCCCAGCTGAAGGTGGAGGGCCTCCAGACTGGCTTTTCAGCGACCATCTATCCGTCTGGGGATGAAGCTTGTGGGCCTGTCTTGCTTCGAGGCAGTGCCCTTCGCCCAGTTCCACATGAGACCTCTTCACTTGAATCTGTTGACCGGTTGGGACCGGATGCGGGAGTCCCTGGATCAGGAATTTTCACTGTCCCCCATGGTCAGACAGTCCCTTTTGTGGTGGTTGGACTCCAGCAATCTGTTGGTGGGCAAGTCCTTTCTGACTCCCCGGTGGGAGATGGTTACCACGGACGCCAGTCTGACCTGCTGGGGAGGTTTTTGGCAAACGCTTATCAATCTTCTGGAGCTGAGAGCGATTCGGTTGGTGCTTATCCAATTGACTTCCCATCTAAGGGGTCGTGCGATTCAGGTCTGCTCGAACAATCAGACGGCTGTCACCTACATCAATCACCAGGGCGTGACTCGGAGCAAGCGAGTCCTTTAGGAGGTGTCCCAGATTCTGGTGGTTTTTCGCTTTAAACCTGATATTTTGCCTAGGGTCGTTTCTCCCTTTCAGCTTAAAGTGGACCAACACCCAGGATTTTGACTATCCTGGGTATTGGTCCACTTCCCCGGGGCACCCCGATCGGGGGTGCCCCGCTGTGTGAAACCCCCCAGAAAGCCCCCAAAACTCACCTCTCCCCGCTTCCACATGGCCGCGCCGTCCAATCGGCGCCGACGGACAAGCTGATTGACAGCAACGTACAAGCAGCTTGCCCGTCGGCGCCTCCCGCGCGTCACTCTTGACGTGTGCGCGCCCGCGCCGGCCATTCAGAGACGGCCGGCGCGGGCACGCGCACGCCTAGAGGGGCGCGAGGGAGGCGGCGCCGGCCGGCCGCCGCCGAAGACCAGGTAGGTGGATTTGGGGTGTTCAGAGGGGGTTCACCCCGCGGGACATCCCGATCTCGGATGTCCCGCGGTGTGTGAGGTGATCGGCCCGGGCCGATCACCTCAGGGTGTTGGTCCACTTTAATGAGGAAGTTGTTTTGCCTTCCCTGTGTCCAGAACCGTCTAATTCTAAAGAAAGGACCCTCCATGCCTTGGACGTGGTCAGAGCCCTTAAGTACTACCTGGTTGCGACTGAATCCATCAGGAAGTCAGATTCACTCTTTGTTCTCACTGAAGGTTCCAGAAAGGGTTTGCTTCCGGCTAAGTCCACTCTCAGTAAGTGGATTAAATAGGCGGTGGTGCAAGCATATTCTGCCAAGGGGAAGGATCCCCCATTTTGTGTTACAGCTCATTCTACCAGAGCTATTTGTGCTTGCTGGGCATTTCAGCACCAGGCCTCTGTTGAACAAGTTTGTAAGGCCGCTACTTGGTCTTCTGTTCATACCTTTACAAAGTTTTATAAGGTTGATGTTAGGGCCTCAGCTGATGCTGCTTTTGGCCGAAAGGTGCTTCAGGCGGTAGTGAGATGAACTACTTGCTGTTCCGCACTGGGGATCCCGCCCTAAATGGACACTGCTTTTGGATGTCCCAACTGTCATCACTTCTGGGACGACCTGGACTGGATATAGTGAAAAATACAATTCTGTGAAACTCACCTGTAGAATTGTTTTTGTATATATCCAGTCCAGGTCTTCCCACCCCGCCCTTCTTTTATTATCTCTTGTTTGCCTGTTATGGTGATTACCTTTTTGTATTGGACCATTGTCCAATAGTATTGGTCTTGAGTAAAAACTACTAACTACAAATCCAAGAATCCTTCCACTGTAACAGCTGAGCTTGTCAGCAGCTATGGCAAAATTGCGCAGCAGTAATGACCTCCCCAGGTGAGAAGGCTGCCAGTAACCATTTTAGCTACTGCAACTTAACACAGTGATCCCCTTATCTGCAGAGATTGAATTCGACCGTTTGGGGTAAAAACTGTCATCCCTTCCTTAGTCAATCAGATGATTAGCAAGTTAGAGTCAAGTCTGTGCTACTTACACTAAATGCACCACTTTGGCGTATATTACAAATATAAACACATTTTTGCTAGGGAAAAGTGTTTTCTTTTATAACACAAAAATATAAAAGATAAGATCAGCACCTTGAGGACATCATTTTGGCACACAACAATTTAAACTTTTAAAAATGCCATTGAAAGTGGAATTACCCTTTAAATCGTCAAGCTGGGCACTGATAATAATGCAACGAGAATGACGTTTAGAAAGTGCTGCCAATAATTTGTGTGAAGAGATTATTCATCTGTCACTGAGTGCCTGCGCAAGTTACATAGTTAATATGGTTGAAATAAGACCCATGTCCATCAAGTTCAACCAAGGGTGTTGGGGTAGGGGAAGTTATTTTTTTTTTTTTTTACTGATAACAGCTAATAGTAACTGTTAATGTTATTTTCTTCTAAATAAGCATCTAATTATTTTTTTAAGCTGTCAGCGGTTGATGCTGTAACAAGCTTCTGTGGGATGCTATTCCACAGATTTATAGTTCTTATGCTAATAGCAGAACCCTTTTTCTTTATTGCATGGCACGGCCTGCTTCGGTATCCACCGCAAGGTGGCGCAGTGGTACTGCAGAAAGCTGTGGCATCTCCCGGCCCCCTAAAAAAAAAAGTGGGATCAACCATAGAGTTTCCAGTGTTTCCTCTGCAGTGAAACTGCGAAGTTAGAAGATGCGCAGCTGAGCCGGGCAACCAAGCCTGCAGCCCTGCAAGTCTATTTCGACCCGTTTCTGGACCCTCACTGCCTCCCAGCCTTGGCTGACAGATCGGGTGAGGGTAGAAGAGCACTATAGGGTCAAGTGCTCCTGGAGCGCTGCTCCAAGCCGCAGACCCTGTTCCACAAAGGGTAGCCGGCCATAGGCTTTATGGTGAGCCTACTAGGGATGCGGAGTTCCTGTCCTGGCTTCTGAGGGGGTGAGTGTTTTGGGGACTGTGTCCCCTTCCTTTCCTTCAGGGGTCCCACCCCCCCCTCCTGGCCTGGATACTCGCCGCTGACTTCTCGTCTCTCTCTCTCCCCCCTCCCCCTCTCTGATTTTGTTCGGGGGGGCGGGTGGTAGCAGCGAGTGGTGTTTGTTGTGGTGTTTTTGGCAGTTACAGTGTGTTTTTTGGTGTTTTTATCCCGCCGCTTTGTACTGCGTTCCGCGGCTGTGGCCACTATAACCTGTGGCGGTTTTTCTTTGTCATGGCGCCGTCGGGGTTACGTGGGCGCCGTTTTCGCGTTCTTCGGGGGGGGGCGGGGCCAGGGAATGACGCGCATCGCGTCGTCCCCCCGCAGCTCGCCCCTTGAGGTACCTCTGCCGGCGCCATTTTGGATTACCGTATTTGCCGGCGTATAAGACGACTTTCTGCCCCTGAAAAACCTGCCTTCAAGTGGGGGGGTCGTCTTATACGCCGGGTGCACGGCACAGCACTGTTACCTGCGGGGCCGCTAGGATTCCGGGGCGGCCGGGAGGGAAGGCAGCGCGCAACCCGGAGACGAGAAGGCAGTGGGCGGGGCCGTGGACCAGGATGGAAGGCAGCGGGTGGGGCCGTCGGCAGCGTTCCCTCTAAGGTGCGCCTCTCGGCGCAGCCCCGTCTGCTGCCCGCGCACAGTCGCCTTACGTCGCCGCGGCCAGGAGGAAAAACTGCGTGCGGAGCCGGTGGGCGGGGTCGGCGAGCAGGAGGAAAGACAGGGGGCGGGGCCAGTGGCCAGGAGGAAAGAACTCGCGCGCAATTCTGAGGCTCCTGCGCTTCAGTGGAACTGTGTGAGGAGCTGTACGGGACCGCGAGCAGCGCGCATTGCTCCCACAGCCTGGCTTCAGGTAAATAGGGAAAACACGGGGAATATCTCTGCATATATGCCCCCTCCCAAATACACATTTAGCTGTAATTCCTGCCCCATACCCGACCCACAACCAGCCTTTACCACCCACCACAGGTCAGTCAGAGAAAGCGTGTGTTACTGGAGCCTATAGAGGCTGCTGCTGGGGACTAATAGTGGCTTCTATTGTATTACTGGAGACTGGTGGCTTCTGCTATATTACTGGAGACTAATAGTGGCTTCTGTTATGTTACTGGAGACTGCTGGCTGCTGCCATGTTGCTGGAGAATGATAGTGGCTTCTGTTACTTTACTAGAGACTGCTGGCTGCTGCCATGTTGCTGGAGACTAATAGTGGCTTCTGTGATGCTACTGGGGACTGCTGGGCACCGCAGAGGCCAATGGGATGGCCTGCCCTCCCATCATGTCTCCCGGCCGGACCCAGTTGCCGGCACTGCTCCTGTGATTAGAGGGAGCCAGGCTCCCCCATGCCCTCAGTTTGGCCATCTTGCTCCATCATAGGTAAGTCCCCAAAGGAAAAGGTAAGCTCTTCCTTGGGTGTGGGTAACGGTTTATGGGATAACTGGAGTGTATGGGAGTTAAAATGGGCCTACATGTGTGCTGGTTGAATTAGTGCACCTGGGGCATCTGGGGCGATTCGGGATGCCTCGTGTGGAGCATCCAGGTTTGGGATGCCCAAGGGACAATGATAGTGAAAATCCTGGTGTTCCGCTTTAATTGGTGTCTGGGGCTAACTGGTCTATATGTTTGGGGGTTTATTGGGTGGGGGGTTACTGATGTATATGTTTGCGGGGAGGGCTTAATGACTGTATATTCAGGAATGCCAGTTTTCTCCATCCTTTGGGATGCCTGATTTGGGATGCCCCCTTGTGCAACCCCCCTTGTGTTTCCACAAAACTCTCCTTTGTTTTTGTTTTTTGTTTGTTGTTTATTTGGTGTGTGGAAGGTGTGCGGAAGAGGGAGTAGTCTTATACGGCGAGTATATAACAAATTCTATATTTTGAGTGGAAATGTTGGGGGGTCGTCTTATACGCCCAGTCGTCTTATACGCCGGCAAATACGGTAGCTACGTGTCCGGACTTCTTTCTGGGCTGCAGCGCTGTTTCCTTCGGTGTGTCCCTTCATCCTACGATCTGTGCCTTGGTGACCCTGCGGTGT
This sequence comes from Gastrophryne carolinensis, assembly GCA_027917425.1. NCBI lineage: Eukaryota > Metazoa > Chordata > Amphibia > Anura > Microhylidae > Gastrophryne > Gastrophryne carolinensis. Next base: position 178,553,388 of record CM051238.1, on the reverse strand, counting down.
CCTTGGTCTGTGAGTCCCCCTTGGGGTTTTTTTTCTTATTGGTCTCGTTGGGCATGTGCTGCGGGATGCTCATGTGTCGTTTTTACTTATGTCTTTCAGGCGGGATACCAGTGGGTTGTGGTTTCTCCCGGCTCTACTCCTTCCTCCCCCTCATCCTCCCACCCATTTTTGCTTATTTGGGGGCATCCAGATTACCCAGCGCTAGCCTATTGCGCCTGTGTTAATCACCATATGGAGGCTTCTGGGGATAGTGTGCTCGGGGGTCCTTCGGGGCAATCCCGGCTGTGTTCCATGTGCAGGGTATCCCCTATCAGCATTGATGTAACGATTGCGCTCCAGCTTGGTTTGCCTTCATCCTACGATCTGTGCCTTGGTGACCCTGCGGTGTCCTTGGTCTGTGAGTCCCCCTTGGGGTTTTTTTTCTTATCGGTCTCGTTGGGCATGTGCTGCGGGATGCTCATGTGTCGTTTTTACTTATGTCTTTCAGGCGGGATACCAGTGGGTTGTGGTTTCTCCCGGCTCTACTCCTTCCTCCCACCCATTTTTGCTTATCTGGGGGCATCCCGTGGGAGGGCATCCCGGATGGCCTTTGTATTAGCCTTTACCCAGCGCTAGCCTATTGCGCCTGTGTTAATCACCATATGGAGGCTTTTGGGGATAGTGTGCTCGGGGGTCCTTCGGGGAAATCCCGGCTGTGTTCCATGTGCAGGGTATCCCCTATCAGCAATGATGTAACGGTGTGCGTGCCATGCGCCCAAAGTGTCCTTGTGCTCCAGCTTGGTTTGCCTGCATCGCTTCCCAGTTCTGTGCCCCCTTCGGCATCACCTACCCCCCCCCACTGCTGCAATTAGCTCCCAGTGCTAGCAGGGGATGCTAGCAAGGGGTCACAGTCTGATCTGGCACTTTGTGTGGCCAACATTGAGAAGCAGCTTGCCGGACCTATTCCTAGGAAGGCCTCGGGCAAGAAGCGGCACCTGACTTCCACTCCCTCACGCTCCACTGAGAAGTATGAGGAGTTTGATGCCACTGGGGGACTTTATTCCCTAGAGAAAGGGGAACTGTTCCAGGACTCTGATACTCTGGGGACCAGCTGGAGGGTTGCATTAGTGACCCTGGGTCTGCATCCGGGGAGGAATCATGGTACCCTGAGGACACTGATAATCTGCTGTCACAAATTTTTGAAATCTTGCACATTGCTCCCCCTGAGGTGGCTAAGAGAAAGCAGGGTGAGCTTTTTCGTCCTGGTAAACAGCGTCTGGAGTTCCCTGAGCAAGGCCTTTTTACTTCTATGGTGCTTAGGGAGTGGGAACGTCCTAATAGAATGGCCGATGTGCCCAAGGGATTGGATAAGAGGTATCCCTTTCCTGCTGATATAGTAAAGCGTTGGTCCTGTCCCCCTGAGGTGGACGCTCCCGTGCTAGGCCTGTCTAATACTTTGGTCATGCCTTCTCCTGACACTACCACTCTGAAGGACAGTGAGGACCGGCGCATGGATCAGCTGGCCTGCCATGCTTTTACTTGTGTAGAGGCTGGACTGCGCCCGGCCTGTGCTGCTGCCATTACTGCTATTGCCCTTAAGAAACTGCTCAGGTGTCTATGTGATGGCGCTATGGCTGGTAGGAGGAGGTAGGATTATAGGGCCCTCTTGCTTTGCTCTGATTTTGTTGCATTTATCCTTAATGCCATGGATGATGCTGTGAGGCTGGGTGGTAGGACCTCTGCACTTTTGGTGGCTATGCTCTGCTCTGCTCTGTTTGGTTATGTCAGTGGGCAGCTGATGCTGCTGCTAAGAAGGCTCTCACTGGGCTCCTCTGTGCGGGGCTGCGGCTCTTTGGTGAGCATCTTGATGTTTTGGCCAAGGATGGCAGGCTGCCTCAGCGTAGGAGGCAGCCTCGACCTTTTCGGGGGTCCTCCGTCTCCCTTCCCTCTTCCCTCCTTTCGTTCTTCCAGAGGAGGTTGTGGCTCCCTCTTCTCAGGTAGCCGCAGAGAGTCTTGGGGACGTGGCAGATCCCGTGGATGTCCCGGTCTCTCCTGGGGTTCAAAGCCCAAACCTCCCCCCAAGGCCCCCCAGGCACCCATCCGGGTGGGGGGACGACTTGGGCTCTTTGCTCACATCTGGAGACTCCACGTTTCGGACCGGTGGATTCAAGAGGTGGTGTCCTCCAGTTACAAGATAGTTTGCAGCCTGGCCGCCCCCAAGATTCATCAGATCCCAGATGTCTTTAAACCCCCTGTCAGTTTAAGGGTTACTTTCGGCGGTTCAATGCCTGCTGGAGTCAGGGGTCATTTGTCCGGTTCCCCATCAAGAAAAGGGTCAGGGGTACTATTCCAATCTCTTCACGGTCCCCAAAAAGGACGGCTCTCTGAGGCCCATCCTGGACTTGAAGGGCCTCAACAAGTTTGTCAGATTCAAACATTTTCGCATGGAGACGCTACACTCTGCTGTCGGTACCCTTCGCCCGGGCGACTTCATGACCACCGTGGACATCAAGGATGCTTATCTTCATGTACCTATCTTCCCAGGTCATCAGAGATTTGAGGTTCGTGCTGGAGGATCAGCATTACCAGTTTGTGGCCTTACCATTCGGTATCACCTCAGCGCCTTGGGTGTTCACCAAGGTGCTGGCGGGAGTGATGGCTCTGCTGCGAACCCGGAGCATTTGCATCCTTCCCTACCTGGACGACATGCTCATTGTGGCTCAGTCCTTTCATCAGGCAGAACGGGACACCCAGGTGGTGATCTCCACTCTGGAGTCCTTCGGCTGGGTGATCAATTTTCCCAAGTCTTCACTGTCCCCGTCCTTGGTGAGGTCCTTTCTGGGCATGACTCTGGATACCTCTCAGGTCAAGGTGTTCCTTCCTCAGCAGAAGGTGGAGGGCCTTCAGAAGCGGGCATGGGCTCTGCTCTTGTGTCCTCATCCCTCAATTCGTCTGGGGATGCAGTTGGTGGGCCTGATGGTGTCCTGCTTTGAGGCGTTCTCCTTTGCTCAGTTTCACATGAGACCTCTTCAGTTGCACCTCTTGTCAGTTTGGGATCGGGACCCTGTGTCCCTGGATCAGGATTTTGCTCTGTCCCCCCTGGCCAGGCAGTCCTTTTTGTGGTGGCTGGACTCGAGGAATCTTCTGGTGGGCAGGACCTTCCTGCCCCCGTGCTGGGAGACTGTTGCCACGGATGCCAGTCTGACGGACTGGGGAGGTTTTTGGAAGTCCCTACAGTTCCAGGGTCGTTGGGGCCCCCAGGAGGCCCATGCTCCCATCAATGTCCTGGAACTGAGGGCGATCAGGTAGATTTTGTCCCACCTGACCACACACCTTCGGGGTTGGGCTGTTCAGATCCGCTCAGACAACCAGACGGTGGTTGCCTACATCAACCATCAGGGAGGGACTCGGAGCAAGCGAGCCTTCAAGGAAGTGTCTCCGATACTGTCTTGGGCGGAACAGAATGTCTCCTGCATCTCAGCAGTATACATTCCGGGAGTGGAGAACTCCCTGAGCAGGGGGACGTCTCGTCTGGGGGAATGGTCCCTCAACTACCAGGTGTTTTTTCTCCCTTTGTCACCACTGGGGTCAGCCGGATGTGAACCTGTTTGTCTCCCGTCACAATCACAAACTTCCCAGGTTTGGCTCTCTGTCACAGGATCCTCTGGCCTTCGCCACGGATGCACTGGCAATGCCTTGGACCGATTTTCGGCTTCCCTATGTGTTCCCTCCGTTCCCTCTACTGGGCAGGGTCATGCGCAAGATTGCTCAGGAGGGGGTGTCAGCCATCCTGGTGGCCCCCTGTTGGCCAAGAAGGGTATGGTTCGCAGATGTCGTGCAGTTGGCAGTAGACCAGTATGTCTTGCCCAGGGATCCAGATCTTCTCACTCAGGGACGGCTACGCCATCCCAATTTACAAACGCTGGCTTTAACGGCTTGGCTGCTGAAACCTACATATTGACAGAGAAGGGGTTGCCTGCCTCTGTTGTGGATACCATGATTTGGGCTAGGAAGAAGTCCTCGTCCTTTATCTATTACAGGGTCTGACATGCTTACATTGCCTGGTGTGAGTCCAAGTCTCTTCCCTGTCGGGTTATTCTTAGTATACAGTACGTCCTGCTCCAGATAAGAATCATTACACATTCGGGTATTACTCCGCCAGACGGCGCTTGACTGCAGAGACCGCGAAATTGGCTCCTCTCGGCCCCTCAAATACCCGGGACCTCCCGCAAATCCCCAGAATTTCTCTGCAGTCTGGACTGCGAAGGACAAGAAAATGGCTCTCTCTTCTCGCAGGTGAGCGGAGCTATTAGCCTGCGGCCCTGTAGGACTTTTCCCACCCGTTCCATCTTTAATGTGCCTCCCAGCCTTGGCTGCGCTGGTCCGGGTGATGGTAGGCAGCACCGCTGTCAGGTGCTTAGGAGCGCTGCTCCACCGCAATCCCCCACCAAAGGGTAGGCGGTATAGGCATATGGTGAGCCTCTGTGGGATGCCCCTCCCGCCCTATTGCCCCTTGCCCCTGTCTATTGGTGGGCCCTATTTTAAGTGGCCGCTGCCCTCCCTCGCTCTCCCTTGTAGCTCTCGGGGGGGGGGGGGGGGGTGTATAAGCCTTGGTGCTTCACTGTATTATGTGCCTCTGCTTGGTGTCAGTCTCCACGCTGACTTGGTTGCCCTGGTTGCATTTTTTAATATGCCGCCCCACCCCCCCCCCCCCGAAGAGCGCGACGTAGCACACGTGACAAGCAGCCAATAACTGCGCACCAGCACCTGAGGTAATACCGCCGCCAACCGCGGAACACAGGGGAAGCGCACGCGGCGGCAGCATTACCTCAGGCGCTGGTGCGCTGTTATTGGCTGCTTGTCACGTGTGCTACTTCGCGCTCTTCGGGGGGGGGGCTGGTCCCGAGGATGGTGCGTTCCGCGTCACTGTCTCCACGGCCTGCCCCTCGAGATATACCCGGCGCCATTTTTCTCTGGATTCGGTTGCTGCGTGGCTGGCATCTACCTACCGCGGTCCGTGAGTGCCCTCGCTGGCGGCTTTATTTACCCTATGTCATTACACATGTCACTTATGGGGTTCTCTTCGCTTATGTCTTTCAGACGGGTCGAACTCTATTGGTTTCACCCGGCTCTACTCCCTCTATTTAGTTATTAAACTTGTGAGGCCTAGTGTGTAAATTACTCCCACACTAGGCGTCATATATGGCGTCACCTACTCCCCCAAGCTTGAATTTGACTCCCATTGAGTTGCATACCAGTGGGGATTCTCGGCCTGATATGTCTTCCAGACTGGCTAGTGTTGAGAAGTTGCTTGCTAATACCTTGGCGCGTAATGCCTCTGCTAAGAAGCCGCACTTGATGTCTGATGTCACTCTCTTCCCTATGGAGGCTGATGAGTTCTTGGAACGGTCTGGTTATACCCCTTTGGAAGAAGGAGAGTTATTCTCTGACTCGGAGTCATCCGATGAGATGCCCAGGGGGCATGATGATTCTGGCTCTTACCCCTGGGCCCCAGATGATACTGATAGGCTGTTTGCTCAGATTTTTGAGGTACTGTCTATCTCTCCCCTGGTTGCAGCCCCCAGGCAGCAGGGGGAATTGTTTCATACTGCTAAGCCACGTTTAGAGTTTCTTGAGCAAGCCCACTTTAATAATCTCGTGCTCAAGGAATGGGAGCTTCCCAGCAGGCTTCCCGGAGTCCCTAAGAGTTGGGATAAGAGGTATCCCTTTCCTGCTGATGTGGTGAAGCGTTAGTCATCCCCTCCAGAGGTGGATGCCCCGGTCCTAGGGTTATCTAACACCTCTGTCATGCATTCCCCTGACTCTGCTACGCTGCGGGATGGTGAGGACCGGCATATTGCTCAGCTGGCGTCCCATGCCTTTGCCTGCGCCCGGTCTGTGCCTCTGCCATTACGGCTGTGGCTATTAGGACCCTGCTTAGAAGTGTCCTAGATGGTGCTCCTGATTATATGTCTAGTGAGGAGTTTAATGCACTCTCTCGTTGTGAGGTTTTTGTGACTTATGTCCTCTCTGCCTTGGATGATACCATTAGGATGTGTGGTAGAGCCTCTGCCCTTGTGGTGTCTATACGCCGCTCAGTTTGGCTGCGCCAGTGGGCTGCTGACAACGCTGCCAAGAAAGCTCTCACTGGGTTTCCCTTCAAAGGACTACGCCTGTTTGGGGACCGCCTGGACCTGTTTGCTAAGGGAGGCAGGTTACCCCAGCGCAGGCGGCAGTCTCGGCCCTTTCGGGGGCCCAGGCTCCTTTTTCTTCCCCCTACTGTGGATCCAGACAGGGGAGGGGGTCTCCTTTACTGGAGCCCGAGGAGTTTTCTGGGGTAGGGGCAGAGGATGTGGACGCCCTGGCTCATCCTGGGGCTCCAAGCCTAAGTCTTCTCCCAAGCCCCCTCAGGCATGAAGGGGCGCCCTCACCCATCCGGGTGGGGGGACGGCTTCAGCACTTTGCTCACGTCTGGAGGCTTCATGTCTCAGACCGGTGAATTCAGGAGGTAGTGTCCTCCGGTTACAAGATAGAGTTTGCTGCCTGGCCACCCCCAAGATTCATCAGATCCCGGATGTCTCAGGATCCCGTGTCAGCTCAGGCTCTAGTTCTGGCGGTGCAAAGCCTTCTGGAGCTGGGCATCATCTGTCAGGTCCCCTTACGACAAAGGGGCAAGGGGTTCTATTCCAACCTTTTCACCGTGCCCAAAAGATATGGGTCAGTCAGGCCCATCCTGGACTTGATGATCCTCAACAAGTTTGTCAGGTGCAGGCGCTTTCGCATGGAAACTTTGCACTCTGCTATCAGTTGCCTGGGGACTTCATGACCTCTGTGGACATCAAGGATGCTTACCTTCATATTCCTGTTTTTCCAGGTCATCAAAAATTCCTCAGGTTCGCTCTGGAAGATCAGCACTACCAATTTGTGGCATTGCCCTTCGGTCTCACTTCAGCCCTCAGATTGTTCACCAAGGTGCTGGTAGGAGTGATGGCTCTGCTCAAGTCTCAGGGCGTTCGCGTGCTGCTCCATTTGGACGACATTCTCATCACTTCTCAGTCCCTCCAGCAGGCGGAGCTGGAGACTCAGCTAGTAGTGTCCGCTCTGGAGTCATTTGGCTGGGTGATCAACCATCCCAAATCTTCCCTGTCTTCCTCCTTGGTGACACCCTTCCTGGGAAAGAATCTGGATACAGTTCAGGCAAGGATTTTTCTTCCTCAGCAGAAGGTGGACAGTCTGCTAGCGCAGGTTCAGTTCCTTCTATCTTGCCACCATCCCTCCATCAGGCAGGGGATGCAGCTGGTGGGCCTGATGGTGTCCTGCTTCAAGGCGGTCCCTTATGCCCAGTTTCACATGAGGCCTCTGCAGCTCCACCTCTTGTCAGTATGGGACAAGGATCCTGCGTCCCTGGACCAGGTCCTTGTTCTGTACCCCCTAGCCAGGAGGTGTCTCTCGTGGTGGCTGGACCCCAGGAACCTGTTGGCGGACAGATCCTTTCTGGCCCCCTGCTGGGAGACGGTCACCACGGATGCCAGTCTGACGGGTTGGGGGGCGGCTTATGGAAGTCCCTACAGTTCCAAGGGCGCTGGGGCCCTCAGGAGGCCCACACGCCCATCAACATTCTGGAATTGAGGGCGATCAGGTTGGTTCTGGCCCACTTGACCCAACACCTTCGGGGCCGGCCTGTTCGGGTATGCTCGGACAACCAGACGGCGGTTGCCTACATCAATCATCAGGGGGGGCCCTCAAGGAAGTGTCTCTGATCCTGTCCGGGGCGGAGGACAATGTTCCCTGCATCTCAGCTGTGTACATTCCGGTGGTGGAGAATCTGCAGGCAGTCTCTCTGAGCAGGGGGTCCTCTCGCCTGGGAGAGTGGTCCCTCTGCAACAGGGTGTTTCAATCTCTGTGTCACCATTGGGGTAAACCAGATGTGGATCTGTTTGCGTCCCGTCACAATCACAAGCTCCCAGCTTTTGTCTCCCTGTCCCATGATCCTCTGGCTTTGGCCACAGATGCTCTAGCAATGTCATGGCAGGATTTTCAGCTTCTGTATGTCTTTCCCCCATTCCCCCTGTTGGGCAGGGTTCTGCGCAAGATAGCTCAGGAAGGGGTGCCAGCTATCCTGGTGGCTCCCAGGTGGCCACGAAGAGTGTGGTTCGCAGACGTAGTGCAGCTGGCAGTAGATCAGTACGCTCTGCCCAGGGTTCCAAACCTGCTCACTCAGGGACATCTACGCCATCCCAATTTACAAACACTGGCTTTGACGGCTTGGCTGCTGAAACCTCCATCTTGATGGAAAAGGGGCTGTCTGCTCTGTTGTTGACACCATGATTAGGGCTAGGAAGAAGTCTTCTTCTATTTACTATAGGGTTTGGCATGCCTACATTGACTGGTGTGAGTCTAGGTCTCTTCCCTGTCGTGTGTTCTCTATTTCCAGGATCCTGGAGTTCCTCCAACATGGTTTGGATCTGGGACTTCAACTCAGTTCTCTGAAGGGTCATGTCTCTGCCCTGGCTGTTTTCTTCCAGAGGTCTTTTGCTCAGCATTCTCTGATCAGAACTTTTTTCCAGGGGGTTACTCATGTGCGTCCCCCTCATAAGCCTATGTTGCCTGTCTGGGATTTGAACTTGGTCCTGTCTGCCTTGCAGGGTGCTCCCTTTGAACCTGTGCAGGAGGCTGCTTTGGCCATTTTTACTCTCAAGGTTGTCTTTTTGGTGGCTATCACTTCTGTTAGGCGTGTTTCTGAGTTGGCGGCGCTTTCCATCCAGCCCCCCTACTTTGAGAGACACCAGGACAAGGTGGTGTTTCGCTTCAAGCCAGATTTTCTGCCTAAGGTTGTGTCTGCCTTTCATCTGAATCAGGACATTGTTCTACCTTCCTTGTGCCCTAATCCTAGTAACGCTAAGGAGAGGGTTTTGCATTCCTTGGATGTGGTTAGGAGACTGAGGTACTATCTGGTGGCTACTGCTCCTTTCAGAAAAACTGATGCTCTTTTTGTGGTCCCTTCTGGTCCTAGGAAGGGTCGGACTCCTGCTAAATCTACTAACAGCAAATGGATCCGTCAGGCTGTGATTCAGGCCTACACTGCTAAGGGGAAGAATCCTCCCTTCCGCTTAACTGCTCATTCTACTCGTGCTATTGGGGCCTCTTGGGCTTTTCAGCACCAGGCTTCTGTTGAACAAGTTTGCAAGGCCGCTACTTGGTCTTCTGTTCATACTTTTTCCAAGTTTTACAAGGTTGATGTTAGGGCCTCAGCTGATGCTTTTGGCCGCAAGGTTCTGCAGGCGGCAGTGGTTTGACCTGTCTGCTGTTACCTTTTGGGGATCCCACCCTACTTTATGGACACTGCTATTGGATGTCCCAAGAGTAATGAATCTTATCTGGAGCAGGACGTACTGTATACTAAAAATAATACAATTCATTACTCACCTGTAGAATTATTATGATTATACAGTACGTCCTGCTCCACCCCACCCTTTGTTCATTATCCTTGGATCCCCTGTATGGTGATTGTTATCATTGTTTGATAGTTGCTAGTTGGTTTTGTTATCATTTGTGACAGAGGCTCTGTCTTTTGGATGTCATCACTATTCGATTGCCCACCGGGTCATTCACTGGCCTTTTCTTAATTAGGTTCCAGACAATGTAATTGTATTTTGATACTGTTACAGGCAACGTCATTGTATTTTGACTGCCATTGTGTATTGTTGATTACGTCACAGTCAATGGCATTGTCCTGATTGATTGTATTACAGCCTGCTATTGTTCTACTGATTGTGTTACCGGCAGAGTTGAGGGATTGTGTGCCCTGCTGCTATTGGTCAGTGTGGTTGTCATTGCATGGAGACTTGTGTATATAAGGCCTAGAGTGGCACTAATAAAAAAAACACTTCACCTTCACCCTCAATACTGAAGTTCTGTCTCTTATTGGGGGAAACGCTATATTACAATTCACTAGCCCTTGTAAGTGCTGTTCCTGTTTCCTCACGGACAACTCTGGAATTCCAGCAGCACCTCTTACGATTGGGAAAAGGACGCCTCGGGCGGTGAAGCCCTCCGGCGATAAGGGTTATCGCTACATCATTCTCCCGGCTTCTTGTTTATCTGCTTTTCAATACTGGGGATTTGTGGGAGGTCCCGGGTGTTTGAGGGGCCGGGAGGAGCCAATTTCGCGGTCTCTGCAGTCCAGCGCCATCTGGCAGAGTAATACCCAAGAGTAAAGAATCTTATCTGGAGCAGGACGTACTGTATACTCATAATAACAATTCTCTACAGGTGAGTAATCACAGAATTGTATTTTAACATGTTTTTTATAGAGCTATCTGAATGGACTACTTTATATGTGTTTACCTTGATCGTTTTCCATATAGGAGCTTTTGACATGCAGAAATTTTTTTTCATCTGGTGGCAATCCCTGGAATATTACTGAAATGCCGGTATGGCTTCCAGGACTTCCTAGCAGTATCATAGCAATAATTTGTTTTACACACATGCATTCTGTGAATAATTGACTTTCACGGCTAATTTAACACATCTACTCTGATTCTCGGTCATGCTTTGTGAAAGTAGAATGCTTGCCCTATCAGGTGTCCCATGATGGAACATTATCGCATGGTGCTAGAGTGCAGAACAGCAAAGCCTCTTAGCAGTTTGGCTTCAGCTTTACTTCATTTCACTTTTGGGAGTCACTTATTACATTTATGGCACTAGATAATTTTTTGGGCTTACAATATTTTAGCCTTAAAGGACATCGCCAACAAGTAGTGATTAGAACAAGTAGTGATTAAAATGGCAAGTGCTATATTTGTAGTAATATAGACCACTTCTTAATCAAACAAAATGCTTTACAGTTATCTCATCCTATCTATTGTTCTATAGTCTTTTAGGCAGCGCTCCCATCTCTTTTTGAAAAATGGCATCTTCATGATAGCCGGCTGCAGGACAGAGATTGCAACAGGTTTCCAACATTCCTACTTGGCTAATATTTATTTATAAAGTGGCATCATCTTCCATATCACTTAAAAAGTAGTAATTACAGACAGTAAGGAACATACAGTACATAGACTATTTACAAATGCTGTTTTTCACAGTTCCCAATGAATATTCTGAATACAAGATACAATAGGAGTGAGTGCTCTGCCCTTGCAAGCTTACAGCCTAAAGGATAAGGGGTGCAGACGAGGAAGAAGAATCAGTCCGGATTGAGCTTTATGGCATAATTCTGGCAACTCTTAAAGCGGACCTTCACCCTTAATAAGAGCATATCTTATATGTTTCCCACACCCTGTACATACAGATTTCCCACATTAAAAATCACCCTACCCTCATCTACTGCATGTTATGAGACTTTAAACATCCAAGATGGCGGCTCATGGAGCGTCAGGCAGCCTGCAAACAGGAAGTGTCTTCTGACTGTGTTGCTCTGCATTCTGGGATTGCTGTCCTTTCCCTGACCCCAGCTCTGCTCTGTCTGAGCAAAGCACAGCTATAACCCATCCCCCTGTATTTTATCCCGCTCTCCTCTCCTCAGTATGTGATGCTTCTGAGTCAAGATGGCGGTGCCCATATCCTGAACAGACTTGCAGCCCAGTGAGGGAATGAATAAAAAGTAAGTGACTAAATGCTTTAAAATATATTAATTTTAGATGCTGGGAAATAGTTTTTGAAGGGTTTGGCTTTTCATTAAATCATGGTGAAGGTCCGGTTTTAGAGAATTGCTTAAAGCAGAACAAATTTTGACTTTTCCAGATTTTGTTCTGTTTCCCGGTGGCATTCTGATTGGGGATGCTCCACTGTGTGAAACCCCCCAGTTCGCCCAGTTAAACTCGCCTTTCCCCGGTAGGTAAGTTTACTTCTTTTTGCAAATGCCTCTCATTGACTATAAGGGGAAGATCCAGCCCATGTGAATGGCTTGGGCGGGAGGATGCGCACGGTGGCAGTGATGCGGCAATGCACGCTTCCCGATGAGAGCCATCTGCCGAATTACGTCAGGGTGTTACACACATTGGGTATCCTGATTCGGGATGCCCCAGGGAAAGCCAGTGGCTGGCGCTGGAATCTTTTTAGATTCCAGGCTGGCTGTTGATGGGTTTTGTTCTGCTTTTAAAGGGATTTTTTAACGCAGAAGGTTAAAAAAATTGCTTACTTTTGCAAGTGTTCCTCCAGCGCTGTGCCGCCACTCAGCTCAGCAATGTGAATGAGGAAATACAGTTCCTGATCCGCCCCTTCAGTGCCACCCCGCTGATGTGGGCCACCAATATTAAGTCCAAACCACGCCCCCTCTATATTGATGGCTTGAATGGCACCCTCAGAGCTGCCATTCTAGCCTAGCTAGCCCCTGAGAATGCCTGTGTCTGAAGCAGACAGACCCTGCCCATTATGCCAATTATAATGCTGCATCACAGAGCCATGCTCTTATTTAGATGACCTTCTTTTCCTAACGCATGGCACAGCCTGCTTCAAGAAGTCCTTACGTATGGGATATTCCGCCACAAGGTGGCGGAGTGTACTGCTGAAGAGTTGTGGCTCCTAACGGCACCCTATAAAAACCGGATCACCAATAGACCTCTCCAGTGTTTTCTCTGCAGTGATTCTGCGAAGATAGAAGATGGCTCTTATATTGCGCAGGTGAGCGGGGCAACCAAGCCTGCGGCCCTGCATGTCTATTTCCACTCGTTTCCGGACCCTCTGTGCCTCCCAGCCTCGGCTGTCGGATCGGGTGAGGGTAGAGGAGCACTAGGGTCAGGTGCTCGAGGAGCGCTGCTCCAAGCCGCAGACCCTGTACCACAAAGGGTTGCCGGCCATAGGCTTTATGGTGAGCCTACTAGGGATGTGGATTTCCTGTCCTAGCTTCTGAGGGGGTGAGTGTTTTGGGGACTATGTGACTTGTTCTGGTGTTTGGGGTCCCCCCCCCCATCCCTGGCCTGGGCTCTCGCCACTGCCTGCGCGCTTTCCTCCCCCGACGTGTGTTCGGGGGGGGGGGGGGGGGGGCGCTAGCCAGCGGCGGGTGTTTTTAGCTGGTTTTAAACTGTTTTAAACTGTATTCGCCGCCGTCGGCGCTTTGTACTATGCTCTGCGGCGGGCGGCGCTATAACTGTGAGGCGTTTTTGGGCTGTTGATGACGCCGGCGCGGTCATGTGAGCTCCGTTTTCGCGCTCTTCGGGGGGTGGGGCTGGAGGATAACGCGCATCGCATCGTCCTCCCGCGCCCGCCCCTCAAGGTTCCTCTGCCGCCGCCATTTTGATTCTGCTGCGCGTCTGGGGCCCCTCTTCCTCCCTGCGGCGGTGATCTCTGCCTGTGCCGCTTCCTCCTGTGGTCTGGCGGCTTGGTGATTTTGGCCTGCTTGGTCCGTGAGTCCCCTTTGGGGGTTTTGTTTCCTTGGGGCATGAGCTGCGGGATGCTAATGTGTTTTTACTTATGTCTTTCAGGCGGGGAAACTGTGGGTTGTGGTTTCTCCCTGTCTTACTCCTTACCCTCCCTCATCTCCCCTTCTGGGGGCATCCCTTGGGGGGGGGCATCCCGGGTGGCTTTTTATTAGCCCTTACCCTGTGCTGGCCTATTGCGCCTGTCTTAATCACCATATGGAGGCTTCTGGGGATAGCGTGCTCAGGGGTCCTTCGGGGCAATCCCGGCTGTGTTCCATGTGCAGGGCATCCTCTGTGAGTAACAGTGTCATGATGTGCGTGCCGTGCGCCCAAGGTATCATTGCGGCCCAGGCTGGGCTGCACGCTTCTCTCCCCAGTTCTGCGCCCCCTTCGGCATCCCCTACCCCTCCGCGCCTGCATTTAGCCCCCAGTGAAGGGGATACTAGCAGGGGGGTCACAATCTGATCTGGTCCAGCATTGAAAGGGAGCTTGCCAGGCCTGTTCCACGTAAGGCCTCTAGCAAGAAGCGGCACCTGGCTCCCACGCCCTCTCTCTTTACTGAGGAGTATGAGGAAATTGATGTTTTTGGTGACCGTTACTCCCTAGAGAAGGGGGAGCTTTTCCCGGGCCCTGACTCCTCTGGGGACCAGCAGGTGGGCTGCGACAGTGACCCTGGGCCTGAGTCTGGGGAGGATTCATGGTTCCCCGATGACACTGATAGTCTGTCTCACATTTTTGAAATCTTGCACATTGTCCCCCCTGAGGTGGCTAAGAGGAAGCAGGGTGAGCTCTTTCGTCCTGATAAACAGTGTCTGGAGTTCCCTGAGCAGAGCCATTTTACTAATATGGTGCTCAAGGAGTGGGAACGTCCTAGTAGATTGCCCGCAGTGCCCAAAGGGTTGGATAAGTATCCCTTTCCTGCTGACCTGGTCAAGCGATGGTCTTGTCCCCGAGGTGGACGCTCCTATTCTAGGATTGTCCAACACCTCGTCATGCCTTCCCCTGACACTACTACACTGCGGGACAGCGAGGACCGGCGTATGGATCAGCTGGCCTGCCATTTTTTTACATTTGTGGGGCTGGGCTGCGTCCGGTCTGCACCGCTGCCATTACAGCTATTGCCCTTAAGAAACAGCTCAAGCGTCTCCTTGATGGCGCTACGGCTGGTAGGAGGTGGGAGGATTATAGGGCCCTCTTGCTGTGCTCTGATTTTGTTGCCTTTGTCCTTACTGCCAAGGATGATGCGGTACGGCTGAGTGGTAGGGCCTCTGCCCTTTTGGTGGCTATGCGCCTCTCTCTTTGGTTGCGTCAGTGGGCAGCTGACGCTGCTGCTAATAAGGCTCTCACTGGGCTTTGCAGGGATGCGGCTCTTTGGTGAGCGTCTGGATGTTCTAGCCAAGGATGGTAGGTTACCTCAGCGTAGGAGGCAGCCTCGGCCCTTTCGGGGGCCCTCCGCTTCCCTCCCCTCCTTTCGTGCTCCCAGAGGAGGCCGTGGCTCCCTCTTCTCGGGTAGCCGCAGAGGTTCTTGGGGTCGTGGCAGACCCCGTGGTCGTCCCGGTCTCTCCTGGGTTTCCAAGCCCAAACCTCCTCCCAAGCCCTCTCAGGCATGAGGAGGCGCCCTCACCCATCCGGGTGGGGGGACGGCTTCAGCTCTTCGCTCACGTCTGGAGGCTCCGCGTCTCAGACCGGTGGATTCAGGAGGTGGTGTCCTCCGGTTACAAGATAGAGTTTGCAGCCTGGCCGCCCCCCAAGATTCCTCAGATCCCGGATGTCTCAAAACCCTCTGTTAGCTCAGAGTTTGCGTCTTGCGGTTCAACGTCTGTTGGAGTCAGGAGTCATTTGCCTGGTGCCTTCCCTGGAACGGGGTCAGAGGTTCTACTCCAATCTTTTCACGGTTCCCAAAAAGGATGGGTCTTTGAGGCCCATCCTGGACTTGAAGGGTCTCAACAAGTTTGTCAGGTTCAAGCACTTTCGCATGGAGACGCTACACTCGGCTGTCAGTACCCTTCGTCCGGGAGACTTTATGACCACCGTGGACATCAAGGATGCCTATCTTCATGTGCCAATCTTTCCAGGTCATCAAAGATTCCTGAGGTTCGCTCTAGAGGATCAGCATTACCAGTTTGTGGCTTTACCGTTCGGTATCACCTCGGCGCCTCGAGTGTTCACCAAGGTGCTGGCGGGCGTGATGGCTCTGCTGCGGAACCAGGGCATTCACATCCTCCCTTACCTGGCCGACATTCTGATTGCGGCTCAGTCTCTTCGTCAGGCCGAGAAGGATACTCAGGTGGTGACCTCCACTCTCGAGTCCTTCGGCTGGGTGATCAACTTTCCCAAGTCTTCACTATCTCCGTCTTTGGTGAGGTCCTTTCTGGGCATGACTCTGGATACCTCTCAGGTCATGGTATTCCTGCCTCAGCAGAAAGTGGAGGGCCTTCAGAAGCAGGCACGGGCTCTGCTCTTGTGTCCCCATCCCTCCATCCGACAAGTGATGCAGTTGTTGGGCCTGATGGTGTCCTGCTTCGAGGCGGTCCCCTTTGCTCAGTTTCATATGAGACCTCTTCAGTTGCACCTCTTGTCCGTTTGGGATCAGGACCCTGTGTCTCTGGATCAGGAATTTGCTCTGTCCCCCCTGGCCAGACAGTCCCTCTCGTGGTGGCTGGACTCAAGAAACCTTCTAGTGGGCAGGACCTTTCTGCCCCAGTGCTGGGAGACTGTCACCACAGATGCCAGTCTGACTGGTTGGGGGAGCTTTTGGAAGTGTCTGCAGTTCCAGGGTCGGTGGGGCCCCCAGGAGGCCCATGCTCCCATCAATGTCCTGGAACTGAGGGCGATCAGGTTGGTTCTTTCGCAGCTGACCACACACCTTCGGGGTCGGGCTGTTCAGATTCGCTCGGACAACCAGACGGCGGTTGCCTACATCAATCATCAGGGAGGGACTCGGAGCAAGCGAGCCCTCAAGGAAGTGTCCCTGATACTGTCTTGGGCGGAAGAGAATGTACTTTGCATCTCGGCGGTCTACATTCTGGGGGTGGAGAACCAGAAGGCAGACTCCCTGAGCAGGGGGACATCTCGGCTGGGGGAATGGTCCCTCAGCAACAAGGTATTTCACTCCCTGTGTCACCGCTGGGGTCAGCCGGATGTGGACCTGTTTGTGTCCCGCCACAATCACAAGCTTCCAAGATTTGTCTCCCTGTCGCAGGATCCTCTGGCCTTCGCTACGGATGCGCTAGCAATGCCTTGGACGGAGTTTCGGCTCCTCTATGTGTACCCTCCCTTTCCTCTGCTGGACAGGGTGCTGCGCAAGATAGCCCAGGAGGTGTTACCAGCCATCCTGGTGGCCCCCTGTTGGCCAAGGAGGGTGTGGTTCGCAGACGTCGTGCAGTTGGCAGTAGATCGGTACGTCTTGCCCAAGGATCCAGATCTTCTCACTCAGAGACAGCTGCGCCATCCCAATTTACAAACGCTGGCTTTAACGGCTTGGCTGCTGAAACCTCCATTTTGATGGATAAGGGGTTGCCGGCCTCTGTTGTTGATACTATGATTCGGGCTAGGAAGAAGTCCTCGTCTTTTATCTACTACAGGGTCTGGCATGCTTACATTGCTTGGTGTGAGTCCAAGTCTTTTTCTTGTCGGATGCTTTCTATCCCCAGGGTTCTGGAATTTTTGCAACATGGTTTGGATTCGGGCCTTCAGCTTAGTACCCTCAAGGGACAGGTGTCAGCTCTCGCAATTTTTTTCCAAAGATCCTTTGCCAATCTCCAGTTGGTTAAGACTTTTTTCCAGGGAGTTACTCATGTGCGTCCGCCACGTAAGACTATGCTCCCGGTTTAGGACTTGAATCTGGTGCTGTCTGCTCTACAGGGTCCTCCCTTTGAGCCTATTCGTGGGGCTGCGTTGCCCATTCTGACTCTTAAGGTGGCTTTTTGGTGGCTATTATTTCGGTCAGGCGAGTCTCTGAGCTGGCGGCGCTTTCCATCAAACCTCCTTATTTTGAGAGGCATCAGGATAAGGTGGTGTTTCGGCTTAAGCCGGATTTCTTGACTAAGGTTGTGTCTGCTTTTCATCTCAATCAGGACATTGTTCTGCCTTCTTTGTGTCCTAACCCTGCTAATTCCAAGGAGCAGACCCTTCATTCTCTGTCAGGGCTCTGAAATTTTATTTGGTTGCTACTGAGCCTTTCAGGAAATCTGATGCTCTTTTTTGTTCTTCCTGCTGGACCTAGGAAGGGTTTGCCTCCGGCTAAAATCAGCAAGTGGATCCGTCAGGTGGTGGTCCAGGCCTATTCTGCTAAAGGGAAGGAACCTCCCTTCCAGATTACTGCTCATTCCACTCGCGCTATTGGTGCTTCTTAGGCTTTTCAGCACCATGCTTCTGTTGAACAAGTTTGTAAGGCTGCTACTTGGTCTTCTGTTCATACTTTTTCCAAGTTTTACAAAGTTGATGTTAGGGCCTCAGCTGATGCTGCTTTTGGCCGCAAGGTGCTTCAGGCGGTAGTGGTTTGAACTACCTGCTGTTGCCTTTTGGGGATCCCACCCTACCTTATGGACACTGCTATTGGATGTCCCATACGTAAGGACTTCTTGAAGCAGGCCGTGCCATGCATTAGGAAAAAGACAATTCTGTGAGTACTCACTTGTAGAATTGCTTTTACTATGCATGGCAAGGCCTGCTTCACCCCACCCTTGTTATCATCATTCTTGGTTGCCTCTTTATGGTGGTTGTTCCAAGTTAGTTGGGGTTGTTACTCTTTTTTACCTTTATTATCTCCCGGCTTCTTGTATAACTGCTGTCAACGTTGGAGAGGTCTATTGGTGATCCGGCTTTTATAGGATGCCGGGAGGAGCCACAACTCTTCTGCATTACCTGCGCCACCTTGTGGCGGAATATCCCATACGCAAGGACTTAGTAAAAGCAATTCTAAAGGTGAGTACTCACAGAATTGTCTTTTTCTTCACTCAGAGTACGGAGAAGCTCTGTCGAGACCTATGTCTAACCAAGGATTTATTCCAAGTATGCATCACGCCCTGCTCCAACAATAATCATTACGTCTGGGATATAGTCCACAAGAGGGCACTTTACTGCAGAGATGGCAAAAAAGAGGCCCCTCCCGGTCCATATATACCCGGGACCTCCCACTCATTCCCCAGTTTAGTCTCTGCAGTCGGCGACGAAGGTCCAGATGATGGCTCTCTCTCTTGCAGGTAAGCCGGGCTGCACAGCCCCGGCCCTAGTTCCTATTCCCACCCGTGCCACTATTACCTGCCTCCCAGCTTTGGCTGCCTTTACCTTTGGACAAGATGATTTCCTTGATTTGTCTGACTACACCCCTCTCGAGGAAGGGGAATTATTTTCAGATTCAGATCTCTCTGACGATCAGCATTGCCTTGGCGCTGATGCCGGCTCAGAGCATTGGGATGCTGACGAAACCCATAGACTTCTGACTCTAATTTTTTAGGTACTTGCCATTTCCCCTCCTGCAGCGGCACCTAAGCAGCAGGGGGAATTGTTTGGTACCGCAAAACCACGTTTGGAATTCCCAGAACAGACACATTTTAATAATATCGTTCTCAAGGAATGGGAGCGGCCTTGCCGGCTCCCCGGTATTCCTAAGGGGTGGGATAGGAGGTATCTCTTTCCCTCGGACGTGGTCAAATGTTGGTCAACTCCCCCCTAGGTGGACGCCCCTGTTTTGGGGTTGTCTAATACGTCTGTTGTGCATTCCCCGGATTCCACTACCTTGAAGGATAGTGAGGACCAGCGTATTGATCAACTGGCTTCCCACGCTTTTGCCTGTGTGGGTTCGGCTTTGCAGCCGGTGTGTGCTTCCGCTATTACGGCCGTGGCTATTAGGACCTTGATCCTTCTGGACGGCTCCCATGAGGATCCTTCTAGTGCTGAATTTAGAGCCTTGTCACAATGTGAGACGTTCATCACCTATGTTCTCTCTGCCTTAGATGACACCATTCGGATGTGTAGCAGGAACTCGGCCTTGGTAGTCTCTATCCGCCGCTCGGTCTGGTTGCGCCAGTGGGCAGCTGACAATGCTGCCAAGAAGGCTCTCACGGGGCTTCCCTTTAAAGGATTGCGCCTGTTTGGTGATCGTCTGGATCTTTTTGCTTAGGGAGGTAAGTTACCCCAACGCAAAAAGCAGCCGCGACCCTTTCGGGGTTCGGGCTCCTTCACTCCCTCTTTTTGTGGGCCTAGGTCAGGCAGGGGGGTATCCTTTGCGGGACAAAGGGGAGCTTTCTGGGGCAAGGGTAGAGGCCGTGCCCGACCCGGATCCTCCTGGGGTGCCAAACCAAATTCACTGCTTAGCCCGCTCAGCAATGGGGGGGCGCCCTCACCCTTACGGGCGGGGGGACGGCTGCGGCTCTTCGCTCAGGTCTGGGTTCAACAAGTCTCGGACAAATGGATTCTGGAGGTTGTCTCCTCCGGATACAAGCTGGAGTTCGCGGACTGGCCTCCTCCCAGATTCCTAAGGTCACGGGTTCCTACGGACCCTCGGGCAGCTCAGGGCCTGTTGTTGGCTGTTCAAAACCTTCTGGCCATGGGGGTCATTTGTCGGGTCCCCCCAGGAGAGAGAGGTCAGTGTTACTATTCCAATCTCTTTACAGGGCCCAAAAAGGATGGTTCCATCAGACCCATTCTGGACCTAAAGCTTCTCAACAAATTCATCAGAACCAAAGGTTTTTGCGTGGAAACGCTGCGCTCCGCTATCAGCTCACTGCACCCGGGGGACTCTGACTTCAATAGACATCAAGGATGCTTACCTTCATGTGCCAGTCTTCCCAGGGCACCAGCGGTTCCTCAGGTTTGTGGTAGGGGAACAACACTACCAATTGCCAATTACCACTACCAACACTACCCCGCAAACCTTTGTTACCGGTTTGGGATTTGAATTTGGTTTTGTCTGCCCTTCAGGGTCCTCCATTTGAGCCTGTGCATGAGCCGGCACTGTCTATTCTCACTTGGAAAGTTGCCTTTTTGGTGGCTATCACCTCTGTCTGGCGCGTTTCTGAACTGGCTGCTCTGTCCATTCAGGCCCCCTACTTTGAGAGACACCAGGACAAGGTGGTTTTCCGCTTTGTCTCTGCCTTTCACCTCAATCAGGACATTGTGCTTCCTTCCTTATGCCCTAATCCTGGTAATGACAAGGAGAGGGCCTTGCATTCTCTGTACGTTGTCAGAAACTTGAAATACTACCTGGTGGCTACAGCGCCTTTCAGGAAGACGCACGCCTTGTTTGTGGTACCCTCTGGTCCAAAGAAGGGTTTGGCGCCGGTCAAGTCTACCATTAGCAAATGGATTCGTCAGGCCATTGTTAGGGCCTATTCTGCTAAAGGGAGGGATCCCCCTTTCCGAATTACTGCTCATTCTACCTGTTCTGTTGGGGCCTCTTGGGCCTTTCAGCACCAGGCTTCTGTTGAACAAGTTTGTAAGGCTGCTACCTGGTCTTCTGTTCATACCTTTTCCAAGTTTTACAAGGTTGATGTGCGGGCATCAGCGGATGCTGTTTTTGGCCGCAAAGTTCTGCTGGCTGCAGTGGTTTGAACTGCGCATTGTTGCTCTTTTTGGGATCCCCACCCGTTGTTGGACACTGCTACTGGATGTCCCAGACATAGTGATTACTGTTGAAGCAGGGCGTGATGCATACTTGGAATAATACCATTCTATGAATACTCACCTTGTAGAATGGATATTATAAGTATGCATCACGCCCTGCTCCATCCCACCCTGAGTTTTTATTCTTGGATCCTCTATATGGTGCAGTTTTCCTTGTTAATTATTGTTGTTATTGGCTTCTCGTGGTTCCCTTACTGCTTAATTATACTGGGGAATGAGTGGGAGGTCCCGGGTATATATGGACTGAGAGGGGCCTCTTTTTTGCCATCTCTGCAGTAAAGCGCCCTCTTGTGGACTATATCCCAGACATAATGATTATTGTTGGAGCAGGGCGTGATGCATACTTATAATATCCATTATACAAGGTGAGTATTCACAGAATGGTATTTTTATGCTAGCTAGGCTGGGTAATAAATTTTGAGAAATCCAGTCTAATCCCATCCCAGACCATGACTTACCTTGGTTTTGCGATCAATGCGGTGCTTTGGTGGTTTTGGGTGATTTGGTGGTTGGATGAGAAAAGATTTGTGGATGGCCTATCTTGGTCAGATCCCAAGGATATGATTGTTATCACAGACACCTCCTGTTGGGGTTGGGGGGCTCATTGGGGCCCCTGACCTCTCCGGGAACTTGGTCCAAGAAGAACTCCCTGTGGAACCTAAGAGCACTAGGTGCAGTCAGAGAGGTATTGACTGCGTTCTGCCAACACCTTCAGGGTCATCATGTTTAAGTTTATCTCTTTTGGCAAGGGGGAGCAAGGCTGCCTGAATCAGTTGACGGATTTTCTCAGTTGCTTCAGTTTTTTGGGGGGAAATTCTTCCTCAAGTTTTGAACAAAATCTCCTACCAGACATTGGCCGTTCTGCTTCTAGCTCCATAGTGGCTGAGGCGACTGTGGTTTGTGACTCTCAAAATACTCTCAATCCAGGACCCCTGGGTTCTTCCAGTAAGACCGGACCTTCTCTTCCAAGGTTCGATTCTCTGTCAGAATCCCCAAGTCTGGAACTTGACTCTCTGGACTCTGAGATCGGCTGTCTAAAGGAGTCATCCAGACTCTCCTTACTAGCAGGAAGGAAGTGATGAAAAAGATTTGGAAAACGTTTAATTCCTGGAAATCCAATTTGGAAAGGTCACGGTCCAGTCTTCCGGTTGTCTTAGAATTTCCTCAAGAAGGTACCCTAAAGGTCCAACTGGGGTCTCTCTGCATTTTATTGGACAAGAGACTCTCTTCTATTCCTCTTGTTAGGCGGTTCCTTTTAGCTGTCAAAAGGTCCAGGCCTTTAGATCCCAACTGATCCAAAAAACAATCCCGCGCTCAATAATCTACTAAATGTGAACGTTAAGAGTCACAAGGTGGATGAATAATGAACATTTTATTTACCTGTGAAAGGATTTTATTTATAAGCTAATTCATTAGATACAATAATTGATTTGTGCAATTTATGGAAAAATCATTTAGTAGATTGAGTGCTGAATTAAGTTTTGGATCAACTGGCATCTAAAGTTGAATTATAATTTGAAATACTGTCTGACTGCAGTAAAGTTAGGACAGGGTTGAAGTTTCCTTTTTATTATTTACAAATAACAGCTAATAGTAACAGTAAAAGCATTAATTATTATTTTTTTTAACAAAATGATGCTGTAACAAGTTTCTGTGTGAGGCTGTTCCATGGATTTATAGATCTTATGATAAAGGATCGTCCCCTCTGAATGGAGGGAGTGTCTCTTGAGAGGATTTTACATGAAATTTTTGTCCATATTTCTTTGTATAGGACATTTATATAAGTTAATCATGCACCCCAACCCCATCTCCTCAAGACTAAATAATTGCATCCATCATTTTTCTTCATAACAAAAATCCTTCATTCCCCTTGTCAGCCTTATCACTCTCTGCACACTTTCCAAAATTGGGGCATTCATATTGTGAACTGGTGCACAGAACTGGACGGCATTTTCCAGATGTGGGCAGACCAATGCCTTGTAAAGAAAATGTTACATCCGTATCCCGTGATTCCATGCCTCTTTTAATTATAATATCTTAGTAGCCTTAGAAGCAGCTGCTTGACATTGCATACTGTTATTTAGCCTGTGGTCTACCAGTACCCCGAGATTCTTCTCAACAAGTGACGCTCCCAGCTTTACCCCTGAGGATATATGGGGCCTGCAGATTATTGCACCTCAAGTGCATGACTTAACAGTTCTCCACATTGAACTTCACTAGGCACGTGAATGCCTAGTGAAGTGTCCAAATCACCCTGAACCCTGGGGTACACCAATTTCAACTGGGAACCATTCAGGGTAGAATTACCTAACCACAACCCATTGCACGCGGTTCTTCAACCCGTTTTTTAATCCAGTTACAAACTGTATTTTCCTATATTGGGCAGCTAACAAGGTACCTCCCACATCAGTTCAAAGTAACTGCATGAGATCCCCCCCCCCCCCCGCACGATCAAGCGTTGGTGTGTTCCACACAGTTTGATGCCAGAGAGGTGAAGGTAGATCCACCTCTCGGTGCTAAAAAAGGTGATCAGACATAAATAAAATCCAGGGGCTGAGCTACAGAAAAGGGACTAGATCTCAGTAATTGCTTTATTCAACAGCACCTTAGGATGACTCCACTAAATCACAGTTAAAGTGGATTTTGACTATCCTGGGTTTTGGTCCACTTCGGTGGGGCACCCTGATTGGGGGTGCCCCGCTGTGTGAAACCCCCCAGAAAGCCCCGAAAACTCACCTCACCCCGCTCCCACGTGACTCGCTCGTCCAATCACCCGCAACGGACAAGCGAGAGGCAGCGACGGACAAGCAGAGCGCGTCCGCTGCCGCCTCCCACGCGTCCCTCTTACAGGGAGCGCACCCGCGCCGGCCATTCACAAACGGCCAGCGCGGGAGTGCGCCCTGCTAGAGGGACGCGCGGGAGGCGGCGGCGCATGCGCTGCTGGAACGTGGCAGAGGTAGGATTGTGGGCTTCCTGGGGGGTTTCGACCCGCGGGACATCCCGATTTCGGATGCCCCGCGGGGAGGGATCTGATCGGCCCGGGAATCTTATAGATTCCCGGGCCGATCCCCCCCTGGGTGTTGGTCCGCTTTAAGCAAACAGTTTTTTTTACACCCCACCAGGACAATCCCGTTTAAGCTTGTACTAGTTTTATGTAAAGATCATGCTAGCTTTTCTGTGCCAAAGCAAGCTCTTTTTACTCAAAGGCAATGGTGCTGGTGGCAGTATTTCCCTATCTTATGGCTTTCTTCTCTGCAATATGATATATTTGTAATAATTAATATGATTATTTTTGTAAGAATAATACAACTGTGAGCTTGTGACCAGGACTGTTTTTATATGTAGTTATGCTGTAACAGTTTATTTTCTGCACTAGAACAGGGATGGTTGTATGGCTTTTCTTAGGTGTATTCCTATAATCCAAACTGAATGGTTGGTTCTGAGTGTGCAGTTTATGGGCCAATCACAAAATCAGACTTGGTAATAAAAATTAAGTCCGAGGGGCAACTATCCACTGCCCGCCCACACCCTCCTTTATTCCTACAAACAAGTCATAAATGTGATTAAATTGACCTTGGGTTTGCTTTTATTTTCAGTTCATATTGCAAAACTTTAGAATCAAATTATAAAGTGCAATGATATACGCACTTCCATAGTGTTATGGGGTGTGTATCTAATGTCAGGTTTTTGCTTCCTCAGAGATAGTAGACAATTTTTTATGATCAAACTGAGATTATTATTTATTATTATTGTATATTTATATAGCGCCATCATCTTCTGCAGCGCTTTACAAAGTAGTAATTACAGACAGGGTAGAAACATACAGTACATATACTATTTCAAATGCAGTTTTACAGAGTTGACAGTGGATATTCTGAGTACAAGATACAATAGGGGAGAGAGCCCTGCCCTTGCGAGCTTACAGTCTAAAGGAAGAGGGGTGAAGACAAGGGGGAAGGATCACAAACAGTCAGTAGTGAGCTTTGTGGCGTATGCCCTTTAGAAGATTGGTTAGGCCAGATTATATGCTTGTCTGAATAAGTGAGTTTTAAGGGCGCCTTTGAAGGTTTTGAGGGTTGTGGAGTGGCGGATTGGGTGATGATTGCAATGAGGACTTGAACCAAGCCTTTTTTGTTCAGCTTAATGTATTTATGGGACTAGAAGGTTATGGCTTTGTAACGGGGTCATCACAGACATCCTTTAAACTGTAATTTGTATATTTCTTTATTTGCCCTTGTAGGGCTTTATCTGCCCACTCTGCATGAAGGCCCATGCAACGGCTGAGGAACTTTTTAAACATTATGAAGCGTCTCATGAGCCGGGTAATGAAGGGGAGGCCAATTCTTCTCCACCAAGGTATGTCTGTATCTGCATTATACTTAAACAAAGTATTCTGAACTCATTGACTGAAACTAACTAGGAGGAAATCGTATTTACCTTTTACAGAAGAAAACATAGGTAAAAGTAAGCCATTTTAGGATTAAGTGAATCTGTTTTAAAACTGCTTAAAAATGAATGTGTAAAAGTATTTACACACATGGAGAGAATTGATCCTACTAGATATATATATTCAGGATCCGTTCCAACATTAGAGGGTGAAATAACCAAAGATGATCCTTTGGTTGAAACTGACAGTGCTTAGACCTAAATAGGACAGTCTAGGCAAGCAAAGCAAACACTGGGATACTCTTTCTTTCCTCAGAATAAGCCTTGTTGCAAGCACATGCCCAGGGATTCCTTGGGCATTCATCCACCAATTTACTTGAAGTCCATCACTGTTACTGCAGTGCACAATGCCCCGTTCACATTGACCAGAGGGGGCATGCCATATACTGCCTCAATGCACTGCCTTTTCAGGAGGCTGTCGGGCTATGCAACATATTCTGGATCATTTAAGATTCCCCACTGAACCTCTGTGAATTAGCTGTGGGGGATACGATGTAATGTTTTGCTTGCCTATACTGTCTTTTTAAAGTGGACCAAAAGATAAGAGACTGTTAGTTTATGACCTATAATCCCTGGGGGCAGCCCAGTTTTGGATGCTCTGCTCTGTAAGTGCCAATTTAGGCTGCTTACTTGCTGCCTTCCAAGTTCAAGCAGCTGCCAAATGCAGCATAAAAGCAGGGCATGCTGTAGAGCAATAGAATCTGTCCACACTGTGCGCCACTGGACCATCAAGTTGCCTGAGACAAAGAACAGTGGAAATTATTACATATGCTGCCTGGCACATTCTGCTACATCATACACTGTGGGGCTTCACAAGAGCCAGCGTCAGCATCTGGCAAGGTGGGGCAGCTGCCGGGGGGCCCACTGACAAGGCCGGCCTTTGGGGTGTCCGACGGCGCTTGATCGGCGTCGGACTGGGAGGGCACTGCCACAGCTGGTGCCCACATCTCCTCGAATGGCGGGGTTCCACACAGCGGGGCATCTCTATTTATATTCCAGGGAAGGAAGTGCTGGGTTTTGTTCTGCTTTTAAGTTGCCTACCCCAGCTGATTTCCTATTCCTGGACCATCCCAATCTGTGATGCCCTACTGTGTGAAACCCCCTAGGATCGCTGGCATACCCACCATGCAAGCAATTCCACCCCTGAGTTTTTCTCTGCTTTACAGGGGCATCTCAATTTGCCCCTGTTTGTGAAAGAACCCCTGTGGTTTGTCTGTAACTCAAACTGGCGATCCCACAGTGCATTCAACAGTTCGAGGAAAATAATGAATAAAGAGGGGGGGGGTCACACATAGGGGCATCAAAATTAAGGAGAATCTAGATTCATTTAGTCTCCGAGGTTAGGTTTAAAGGGGTTTGGTGCGCTTCAAAGTAGAGTTTTCGTCCAAATAGCATGATCCTTAGGAGGCTTCACAAATTAAAGTGGACCAAAACCCAGGATAGTCAAAAGTTTTGACCATCCTGGGTTTTGGTCCTTTCCCCGGGGGCACCCTGATCAGGGGTGCCTCGCTGTGTAAAACCCCCCAGGACGCCCGAACGGACTCACCTCTTCCTGGTCGCACGGCGCGTCTAAGAGCAGCGGCTCTGACAGCCGCATCCTCCGCCTCCGTCTAACAGGGAGCATGCCCGCGCCGGCTGTGACAGACGCTCTGCCTTTTGGATGTCATCACTATTCCATTGCCCACCGGGTCATTCACTGGCCTTTTCTTAATTAGGTTCCGGACAATGTCATTGTATTTTGATACTGTTACAGGCAATGTCATTGTAGCTTGGATTGTATTACAGGCTGCCATTGTGTTGACTGATTACGTCACAGACAATGGTATTGTTCTGATTGAGTGTGTTACAGACGTCTATTGTGTTGCTGATTGCGTCACCGGCAGAGTTGAGGGATTGTGTGCCATGCTGCTATTGGTCGGTGTGTGTGTGTCATGCAGTTCTCCATCAGGTCCACCTTGCATGGAGACTTGTGTATATAAGGCCTAGAGTGGCACTAATAAACACTTCACCTTCACCCTCAATACTGAAGTTCTGTCTCTTATTGGGGGAAACGCTATATTACAATTCACTAGCCCTTGTAAGGGCTGTTCCTGTTTCCTCACGGACGACTCTGGAATTCCTGCAGCACCTCTTACGATTGGGAAAAGGACGTCTCGGGCGATGAAGCCCTCCGGCGATAAGGGTTATCGCTACAATTGGTGGCAAGCGGTCGGATGGTCCTTTCTACCCAGAGAGAGTGCTACCCTGATGGAGAGTCAGTAGGACAAGTTGAAAAGGCTGACCCGGAAGGATCTACTCGAGAGCCGGGGAAGGTCAGCTAGCAACCGCCCACGTCGGGAACTGATAGCCGAGCTGATCGAAATGGATCGTGCAGCAGTGAGGACCGAAACCAATATAGAGATCAATGAAGACTCTGCTCTTGTTCAAGCGGTTCGGAACAGATTGTCGGTCTATGGCCCAAATCCATCACAGGAACTGATCGACCGAGTCTTTGCCGCAGCGGAGGCAGAGGCCAGTAAGCGAAGGGAAGATCGGCGACTTTCAACCCAGCAGCCTCTCAGCCTCAGTTACACTGGGGGGAGAAAGATTCCATTTGCAGCATTTAAGTCCTTCCAGGAAAGTGACGGCGAGATTGACGGATTTTTGGCCGATTTTGAACAGCAGTGCGCTTTACACCGGGTACCCACGGAGGAATGGGTCACCATATTATCAGGGAAACTATCTGGGAAAGCTTCCGATGCTTTCCGGGCCATCTCTGATGCGGACTTACCACACTACCATCTGGTAAAGGAGGCTTTGTTAGCCCGGTACGCTGTCACCCCGGAAGCCTACAGGCGACGATTTCGGGAATCCCAAAAGAAGGGAGGGGATTCTTACACGGAGTGGGCATGTCGCCTCCATCGTACAGCATCACACTGGGTCACTGGATGCCAAGCCACGACCGCTGAGGATGTACTACAGTTGTTTTTACTAGAACATTTTCTGAATGCCCTGCAACCAGAGCTAAGATAGTGGGTACGTGACCGGAGGCCTCTAACGCTACCTGAGGCTGCTCGTCTAGCCGACGAGTACACCGATGCTCGCCGGACAGAACAGTCCACTCCAAAACCACCACCTCCCATCAAATTTTAAGCACCTGTGGCTTCAGCGCCCACTCGTGACTCTGGACCACATAGGCCAGCGCAGCAACCGAACCGCTCCACAGTTCAGTGCCATGGTTGCAAACAATGGGGACATTATCGCAGGGATTGCGCCCTAGAGCCTCCTCGAAACACGTGGAGGCAAACACAACCTTCCACCTCCCGTACTCCTGTGGCACACTGTTTGGAAGCTGAGAGCAGTTCGGAAGAGTATCTGGGGGTACTGTATGAAGCTGATCCCGTACAAGCGGCCATCCAAGACAACCGACAGCACCATTGCCAGGAGGTACGAGTCAATGGGCGCACCGCGCAAGGATTACGCGACACCGGAGCCACACTTACCTTGCTCCAACCTCATTTGGTCAAGAACAAAGACCGCACTGGACACACCGTTGCAGTAAGGGTGGCAGGGGGAGCTGTGTTTCCACTCCCCACCGCCCAAGTACATCTTGACTGGGGCGCTGGATCCGGTACAGGTGGGACTTATGGACAACTTACCAGCAGAAGTACTATTGGGAAATGATCTAGGACCAATGACTTCTGCCTACGCTACCTCTGGGCCAGCCAGCGTCAACCCTGTTACAACCCGGTCTCCAGCCCGAGCTGCCGACTCCAGCCCACTGGTTGGGGAGACCCAGGGGTTTCGTCTGCATCACGTCATGTCTGTTACACGAAGTCAAGAAGAGGATCAGCCATCAGGTTACGTCCTTCCAGAAGGGAAACTTATGCCAAACACTATTTTTGTTGGGGGCATTGACCGTCGGATTAATCAGCCTGAAATTAAGGATGTTTTTTCAAAGTATGGCGCTGTAAAGAATGTCAAAATTATTAGGGATGCCTCTGGCGTTTCTAAGGGTTATGGTTTTGTCTACTTCTACGATGATGTAGATGTGCAGAAGATTGTGGATTCTCCGATCAGCTTCCAGGGAAAGAGATTGAAACTTGGGCCAGCTATAAGAAAGCAAAGCACCTGTGCACACATCCAACCAAGGACTTTGGTGCTGAACTCACCAACGCCACAATATCCCAATGTTTGGACCCCACCCATGACCGATTCCTATGTACAGCCCACGTCAATGTTTAGTCCGGTTACTCACTATTTGCAGACTTGTCCTTACACAGAACTCTGCCCATGACAAGAGTCCGGACAGCCCCACGTTAACCCGAACAGGGTCAATCCGGGTCTGCCGGGTGTTCCACAAAAAGGGGGCATTGTGACAGACGCTCTGCCTTTTGGATGTCATCACTATTCCATTGCCCACCGGGTCATTCACTGGCCTTTTCTTAATTAGGTTCCAGACAATGTCATTGTATTTTGATACTGTTACAGGCAATGTCATTGTAGTTTGGATTGTATTACAGGCTGCCATTGTGTTGATTGATTACGTCACAGACAATGGCATTGTTCTGATTGAGTGTGTTACAGACGTCTATTGTGTTGCTGATTGCGTCACCGGCAGAGTTGAGGGATTGTGTGCCCTGCTGCTATTGGTCGGTGTGTGTGTGTCATGCAGTTCTCCATCAGGTCCACCTTGCATGGAGACTTGTGTATATAAGGCCTAGAGTGGCACTAATAAACACTTCACCTTCACCCTCAATACTGAAGTTCTGTCTCTTATTGGGGAAACGCTATATTACAATTCACTAGCCCTTGTAAGGGCTGTTCCTGTTTCCTCACGGACGACTCTGGAATTCCTGCAGCACCTCTTACGATTGGGGAAAAGGACGTCTCGGGCGGTGAAGCCCTCCGGCGATAAGGGTTATCGCTACACTGGCCTTTCACAAAAGCCTGGCGCGGGCATGCGCACTGCTAGAGAGAAGCGAAGGATGCGGCCGCCAGAGCCGCTGCTCTTAGACGCGCCATGCGACCAGGAAGAGGTGAGTTGGCTGTGGCTATCTGGGAGGGTTTCACACAGTGGGGCACCACGGATCGGGGTGCCCGTGGGGAAAGGACCAGAACCCAGGATAGTCAAAATCCTGGGTTTTGGTCCTCTTTAAGATGCTTCCTAGGGACCTGAGCTTATAGACACGAAAGTCTGTTTAGCCTGTAAGTACGCTTTAACAAGGGCTAATAGTTTGCTGAGGCAGGAGAAAAAACCCTTACCTTGCCCACGGTCTAGCGCTGCTCTCCCATTTGTGTGTGGCCGGCCACATAGGCACAAAGCAGCATCACCAGGCTCCATGCGGACACCCAACGCCTATTCACTTGAATGGTCAGCGGGCACCCACGGAGCCTGGGGTTGCTGCTTTCGGTGTGGCGGCCACACAGAACCCCCCTTCGTCCATGAAAGGTTGGGGGTTTAATTTTTAGTGAAATTTAAGAACACATCGGTAAATTGATAGTGTTGAAATATGAAAGCTGCTACAATCTGATATACAAATTAGCACGGCATGTAATCCCTAGCCAGCAAATCTAAGGGGGATATGAGCTGTAGGTGGACTTTTACAACTGCACTTAAAGTGGACCAACACCCAGGATTTTGACTATCCTGGGTCTTGGTCCACTTCGGTGGGGCACCCCCGATTGGGGTGCCCCGCTGTGTGAAACCCCCCCCCAACACCCGGAAAACTCACCTCTCCCCGCTCCCAGCGCCGACGGACAAGGGATTTGACAGCCGCGGACAAGCGGCTCCTCCGCCGCCGCCTCCCTCTTGGCGGGCGCGCGCACGCCCAGAGGGGCGCGAGGGAAGATAAGGTAAGGGGGTTTGGGGGGGTTTCACCCCGCGGGACATCCTGATCTCGGATGTCCCGTGGGGAGGGAGGTGATGGTCCACTTTAAGTGCCAGTAGTAAATGTGTGCTCAGCAAGAGGTTAATGAATCTATCATTAAAACTGAAAAAAGGATTTGTAGGATGTTCTTTTCAGGTATTCCTGGAATTGATGCTTAGTGTTTTTTCTCCTTTTTAAAGGCAGGAACTACTTTTATTACGACAGGAAGTTAAGGACTTGCAAGCATCTCTTAAGGTAGTGAAATAATCTGTATGTCTTTGTGGTATACACACACATTATTATTCTTAGTATACAGTACGTCCTGCTCCAAATGTAATACTTACACTAGGGTTATCCTCTGCCAGATGGCGCTGCACTGCAGAGACATGCAAAACAGGCTCCTCCCGGCCCCTCAAATACCCGGGGACCTCCCACAAATCCCCAGATTTCTCTGCAGTGCTTACTGCGAAGACATGAAATGATCACTCTCTCGCAGGTGAGCGGGGCTATTAGCCTGCGGCCCTGTTGGACTATTCCCACCCGTTCCTCGTGTGATGTGCCTCCCAGCCTGGGCTGCGCTGGTCGGGTGAGGGTAGGCGGCACCATGTGTGCTTACGGAGCGCTGCTCCACCGCAATCCCCCACCAAAGGGTAGGCGGTATAGGCTGATGGTGAGCCTTATGGGATGCCCCTCCCGCATTATTGCCCCCATGCCCCGTGTAGCGGTGGGTCCTGTACAGAGGGCCACCATCCTCCCTCATTCTCCCTGTAGCCTTCGGGGGGAAAAGAAGGGGGGGGGTGTGGGTGAGCGTGTATCGTGATTCGTGCATACGGCGTATTGTCTTTTGTTTTTTGACTAGTATATGTGGTGTCAGCCGCCACGCTGACTTGTCTTTTTACTATTTGCAAATGCCGCCGCGCGCGTCTTTTCCTTCATTTGTATGTTTATCGCTGGGCGGCGGCTTTACCTCAGACACTTCTGCGTTCTCATTGGCTGCTTGTCTGTGGGCTTCGCGCTCTTTTTAGTGTGTATGGTTGTGACACCCCTTCTTTTCATTGTGTCTTTCAGACGGGTGAATCCATTGGCTTCTCCCGGCCCGGTGTAATTGATAGTTGGGCCTAGTATACTTACTCCCACTTCCCTAGGGGGTTACTGGGGCATCCAGGGTTGCTTCATAGCGTCAATCCCTACTGGCATATTGTGCCTAGTAATCACCATATGGAGGCATCTCAGGATAATGTGACCGGGGTTCCTAAGGGACAAGCCCGGCTGTGTGTAGCTTGTGGGGTCTCACCTATTAGCGGTGACAATGCACAGGTCTGTGTTCCTTGCGCACAGCAGGTCCTAACGTTGCAATCCGCCCCTCCTGTGGCTGGGCCTGTACCTCGTCTCACTTCACCTACTCCCCCAAGCTTGAGTCTCACCCCCATTGACTTGCATACAAGCGGGGATTCTCAGCCTGATGGGTCTGCTAGATTGGCCAATGTTGAAAAATTGATTGCTAATACTTTAGTGCGTAAGGCCACTGCTAAAAAGCGTCACTTAACCCCTGATGTCACTCTTTTTCCTATGGAATCTGATGAGTATTTGCATTTATGTGACTATACCCCCTCGGACGAAGGGGAGCTGTTCTCCGATTCAGGGTCATCTGTTGAGAGACCCAGGGGTCATGACGATTCTGGCTCTGACTCCTGGGCCCCGGATGATACTGACAGACTGCAGGTACAGATTTTTGAGGTTCTGTCCATCTCCCCCCCTGTTGCGGCTCCTAGGCAAAGGGGTGAGCTTTTTCATACTGCTAAGGCTCGTTTGGAATTTCCTGAGCAAGCTCATTTTAATAATCACGTGCTTAAGGAGTGGGAACGTCCCAGTAGACTTCCCGGCTTACCTAAGAGTTGGGACAGAAAGTATCCCTTTCCTGCTGATATGGTCAAGTGCTGGTCATCCCCTCCCGAGGTGGATGCCCCTATTCTAGGGCTGTCTAACACCTCTGTCATGCACTCCCCTGACTCTACTACTCTGCGGGTTGCCGAGGACCGGCACATTGACCAATTGGCGTCCCATGCCTTTACATTTGTGGGGATGGCGCTGCGCCCGGTCTGCGCCTCGGCCATTACGTCTGTGGCGCTCAGGTCCCTGATCAGAAGTGTACTTTATGGTGCTCCTGATGATTTGCTACCTGATGTGTTTAATGCACTGTCTAACTGTGATGTGTTTGTAAACTTTATCCTATCTGCCCTGGATGATGCCATTAGGATGTGTGCTAGAACTTGTAACTTGGTGGTGGCTATACGCCGCTCGGTTTGGCTGCGCCAGTGGGCTGCCGACAATGCTGCAAAGAAGGCCCTCACTGACTTCCATTTAAGGGGCTGCGCCTGTTTGGGGACCGCCTAGACCTTTTTGCTAAAGGAGGTAAGTTACCCCAGCGCAGGCGGCAGTCTCGGCCATTTCGGGGCCAGGGCTCCCTCTCACTCCCCTACCGTGGGGCTAAGCAGGGAAAGGGGTGTCCTTCGCGGGGGCTCGTGCTGATTTCTGGCATAGGAGCAGAGGACGACGTCCTGGCTCCTCATGGGGGTCTAAGCCCAAATCCTCTCCCAAGCCCCCTCAGGCATGATGGGGCGCCCTCGCCCATCAGGGTGGGGGGACGGCTACAGCACTTTGCACACGTCTGGAGGCATCACGCCTCAGACCGGTGGATTCAGGAGGTAGTGTCCTCCGGTTACAAGATAGTTTGCTGTTCGCCCCCCCCCCCCCCCCCCCCAAGATTCATCAGGTCCCGGATCCCCCAGGACCCTGTCTCAGCTCAGGTATTGGCGCAGGCCGTGCAAGGCCTTCTGGGTCTGGGGGTCATTTGCAGGTTCCCTTTAAGAGAAAGAGGCAAGGGGTTCTATTCTAACTTCTTCACAGTTCCCAAAAAAGATGGGTCAGTCAGGCCCATTCTGGATTTAAAGATACTCAACAAATTTGTCAAGAACAGGCGTTTTCGCATGGAAACTCTGCGCTCGGCCATCGGCTCCCTGCGCCCAGGGGACTTCATGACGTCTGTGGACATCAAAGACGCTTACCTTCACATCCCTGTGTTTTCAGGACACCAAAGGTTCCTCAGATTCGCGTTGGAAGATCAACATTACCAATTTGTGGGATTGCCATTTGGTCTCACTTTAGCTCCCAGAGTGTTCACCAAGGTGTTGGCTGGGGTGATGTCTCTGATCAGGTCAAGGGGCATCCGCATGCTGCCCTACCTGGACGACATACTCATCACCTCTTAGTCTCTACGGCAGGCAGAGTTGGACACTCAGCTGGTGGTGTCCACCCTGGAGTCCTTCGGCTGGGTGATCAATCACCCAAAGTCCTCTCTGTCCCCTTCCTCGGTGACCCCGTTCCTGGGAATGATTCGGGATACGGCTCAGTCAAGGATATTCCTTCCTCAACAGAAGGTGGAAGCTCTAATTGCGCAGGTGAGGATCCTGCTGTCTTCCCTCCCTCAGGCAGGGAATGCAGTTGGTGGGCCTGATGGTGGCGTGCTTCGAGGCAGTGCCTTTTGCTCAGTTCCATTTGAGGCCTCTACAACTTCACCTTCTGTCAGTTTGGGACAAGGACCCAACGTCCCTGGACGAGGTCTGTGTGCTCCCCCCCTGGTCAGGCGGTCCCTTTCGTGGTGGCTGGACTCCAGGAACTTGCTGGGGGGCAGATCCTTTCTGGCCCCCTCCTGGGAGACGGTCACCACAGATGCCAGTCTGTCAGGATGGGGGGGGATTCTGGAAGTCCCTGCGGTTCCAGGGGAGGTGGGGCCCTCAGGAGGCCCACATACCTATCAACATTTTGGAACTACGGGCGATCAGGTTGGTACTGGATCAGTTGACCAGTTACCTGCGGGGTCTGTCTGTGCAGGTGCACTCAGACAACAGGGCGGCGGTTGCCTACATCAACCGTCAGGCAGGGACCCGGAGCAGGGGGGCCCTCCAGGAGATGTCGCGGATTCTGACATGGGCGGAGGCCAATGTTCAATGCATTTTGGCTGTGTACATCCCGGGGGCAGAGAATCTACTAGCAGACTCTCTGAGCAGGGGGACCTCTCGTCAGGGAGAGTGGTCCCTCTGCAACAAGGTATTCCAGTCCCTGTGTCACCGTTGGGGTCTACCAGATGTGGATCTGTTTGCATCCCGTCACAGTCACAAGCTCCCGGCCTTTGTCTCCCTGTCTCAGGATCCTCTGGCCTTGACCACGTATGCTCTGTCCATGTCATGGCAGGAATTTCGGCTCCTGTATGTCTTTCCTCCATTCCCCCTGCTGGGCAGGGTTCTGCGCAAGATTGCTCTGGAAGGGGTGCCGGCGATTTTGGTGGCCCCCAGGTGGCCAAGAAGAGTGTGGTTCGCAGACGTGGTGCAGATGGCAGTAGACCAGTTCGTTCTGCCAGGGGTGCCAGATCTGCTCACTCAGGGCCCCTTACGCCATCCCAATTTACAAACTCTGGCTTTGATGGCCTGGCTGCTGAAACCTCCATCTTGATGGAGAAAGGCTTGTCTGCCTCGGTGGTGGATACCATGGTGAAGGTTAGGAAGAAAACTTCTTCTTCCATCTATTGCAGGGTATGGCTTACCTACATTTGACTGGTGTGAGTCTAGGTCTCTTCCCTGTCGGGTGTTTTCAGTCCCCAGGGTTCTGGAGTTTTTACAGCATGGGTTGGAGTCGGGTCTCCAACTCAGTACTCTGAAGGGTCAGGTTTCTGCCCTGTCTGTTTTCTTTCAGAAGTATTTTGCTCAGCATTCTTTGATTAAGACCTTTTTCCAGGGGGTTACTCATGTGCGTCCCCCACGTAAACCTATGGTCCCTGTTTTGGATTTGAACTTGGTTTTGTCTGCCTTGCAGGGTGCTCCCTTTGAACTTATACAGAATGCCGCTCTGGCTGTACTTGCCCTCAAGGTTGTCTTTCTGGTGGCCATTACTTCGGTCAGGCATGTGTCTGAGTTGGCGGCTCTGTCTATTCAGCCCCCATACTATGAGAGACACCAGGACAAGGTGGTGTTCCGCTTTAAGCCAGACTTTCTGCCTAAGGTGGTGTCTGCTTTTCATTTGAATCAAGATATTGTTCTTCCTTCATTGTGCCCTAATCCTAGCAACGCTAAGGAGAGGGTTTCACATTCCTTGGATGTGGTCAGGTGTCTGAAGTATTACCTGGTAGTCACTGCGTCCTTCAGGAAAACTGATGCTCTTTTTGTGGTCCCTTCTGGGCCCAGGAAGGGTTTGGCTCCTGCCAAGTCTACTACTAGCAAATGGATCCGTCAGGCCTTGATTCAGGCCTATTCTGCTAAGGGGAAGAGTCCTCCCTTTTGCCTTACTGCTCATTCTACTCGTGCTATTGTTGAACAAGTTTGCAAGGCCGCTACCTGGTCTTCTGTTCATACCTTTTCAAAGTTTTAGAAGGTTGATGTTAGGGCCTCAGCTGATGCTGTCTTTGGCCGCAAGGATTTGCAGGCGGCAGTGGTTTAAACTGTCTGCTGTTACCTTTTTGTTGGGGATCCCACCCTACTGTTTGGATACTGCTATTGTAAGTATTACATTTGGAGCAGGACGTACTGTATACTAAGAATAATACAATTCTGTGAAATACTCACCTGTAGAATTGATATTATAAGTATACAGTACGTCCTGCTCCACCCCACCCTTGGTTTTGCATTATTCTGGATCCCCTGTATGGTGATTGTTATCATTGTTATAGTTACCAGTTTGGGTGGTTAAATTCTCCCGGCTTCTTGTTCACTGCTTTTCAATGCTGGGGATTTGTGGGAGGTCCCCGGGTATTTGAGGGGCCGGGAGGAGCCTGTTTTGCATGTCTCTGCAGTGCAGCGCCATCTGGTGGAGGATAAACCTAGTGTAAGTATTACATTTGGAGCAGGACGTACTGTATGCTTATAATATCAATTCTACGGGTGAGTATTTCACAGAATTGTATTATTATTATTATTGCATCATCATTACACAGATTACAGTGAAAGATCAGTTTGGGACAAAACCCAACAAAATAATTAAAATGATATCTGTGGCCACTGTCTTCTTCCTGTTCCAACAACCTCTTCTCACTGCTGAAACATCTGCCGACACAGAGACATTGGACTTGCCCCTTTGTCACTCATGGAAGCATTCTGACTTGGGCAGGTGACTGGTTGTTGCCTGTACTGCATCTTATTTATACAAACCGTTATTACTAGACCTCTTAAAGGGACTGTAAACCCAACAGCAATAATAAGACAGCAAGCAGCTCACTTAATGCTTGTTCCATGTGTCTCTCCTCCATTTCCTGCAGTGCAAGGTAGAAGCAACAGCAAGGCTCTAAAGTTTGCCCTCCTTTCAATTTTGTTCATCGAGGACCATGCAAAAAAAAAACCACTGTCCCTTAGGAGCTCTCAGCATGGACGGGCATGGCAAGTCGCAGTGGTCCCACAGCTACAGCTAAAACCACAACAGAGCATGCTCAAGACCCATAAAGCTGCGCCATGACCAATTGTTCCCAGTGCAGTCACAACGCAGAAATGGAAGCAAAGAAATTGGCTTCACTTAGCATATTTAAATATAATTAAGGTGTTTTGAAATTGCTCATATTCTTAGTATACAGTACGTCCTGCTCCAGATAAGATTCTTTACTCTTGGGTATTACTCCGCCAGATGGTGCTGGACTGCAGAGACCGCGAAATTGGCTCCTCCTGGCCCCTCAAATACCCGGGACCTCCCACAAATCCCCAGATTGTCTCTGCAGTCTGGACTGCGAAAGACAAGAAGATGTCTCTCTCTTCTCGCAGGTGAGCGGGGCTATTAGTCTGCGGCCCTGTAGGACTATTCCCACCCGTTCCATTGTTTGTGCCTCCCAGCTTTGGCTGTGCTGGTGCGGGTGATGGTAGGCAGCACCGCTGTCAGGTGCTTAGGAGCACTGCTCCACCGCAATCCCCCGCCAAAGGGTAGGCGGTATAGGCATACGGTGAGCATTATGGGATGCCCCTCCCGCGCTATTGCCCCTGTCTATAGGTGGGTCCTACATTAGGTGGCCGCTGCCCTCCCTCGCTCTCCCTTGTAGTTCTCTCGGGGGGGGGGGGGGGGTGAGTGTGTGTATGCTTCTGTGCATTTACTTGTATGTGTGCTTGGTTTGCCTTTAGCTCTGTCACCGCACAGACCTTGGTTGCACTGGTTACTTCTTTGAATATGCCGCGCGCGCTTCTGCGGTTGGCGGCGACATTACCTCAGGCGCTGCTGCGCCATCATTGGTTGCTTGTCACAGGTGCGGCTTCACGCTCTTTGGGGGGGGCCTGTGGATGGCACGTTCCGCATCACTGTCTCCGCGGCCCGTCCCTCGAGGTATACTCTTCGCAATTTTTTTTCTTGCTCTTCGTGCTGCATGGCTGGCTACCTACCTACCGCGGTCCATGAGTGCCGGGCTGTTTATTTTACCTAATGTCATGTATGTATGTCACTTACGGGGTATTTCGTTTATGTCTTACAGGCGGGTCATTTCTCCCGGCCCTACCCCCTCTATTTAGTTATTAAACTTTTTGAGGCCTAGTGTGCTAATTCCTCCCACTTCCCTAGCGGGCTACTGGGGCATCCCGGGTTGCTTTTATAGCGTGAATCCCTATCGGCCTATTGTGCCGCTATAATCACCATATGGAGGCTTCTCAGGATAATGTGCTCGGGGTTCCCTCGGGACAAGCCCGGCTGTGTGTGGCGTGTGGGGTGTCCCCTACAAGTGTTGACAGTGTGCAGGTTTGTGTACCTTGTGCCCAGCAGGTGCTTGCGCTGCAGCCTGGTTTACCAGCAGCTGGGCCTGCGCCACGTATGGCTTCGCCTACTCCCCCAAGCTTAAATTTGACTCCCCGTGAGCTGCATACCATTGGGGAATCTCGGCCTGATGTGTCTACTAGACTGACTAGTGTTGAAAAGTTGCTTGCTAATACCATGGCGCGTAAGGCCTCTGCTAAGAGGCGGCATTTGATGCCTGATGTCACTCTTTTCCATATGGAGGCTGAAGAGTTTTTTGAACTGTCTGGTTATACTCCCCTGGAAGAAGGGAAATTGTTCTTTGACTCAGTCATCTGATGAGCGGCCCAAGGGTTATGATGATTCTGGCGCTGATCCCTGGGCCCCAGATGATACTGATAGGCTTTTGGCTCAGATCTTTGAAGTGCTTGCTATCTCTCCCTCGGTTGCGTCTCCTAAGCAGCAGGGGGAATTGTTTCATAGTGCCAAGCCACGTTTAGAGTTCCCTGAACAATCTCATTTCAATAATCTCGTGCTCAAGGAATGGAAGCGTTCTAGCAGGCCTCCCGGAGTCCCTAAGAGTTGGGGTAAGAGATATCCCTTTCCTGCTGATGTGGTAAAGTGTTGGTCGTCCCCTCCAGAAGTGGATGCCCCAATACTGGGTATGTCTAATACCTATGTCATGCATTCCCCTGACTCTACTACTCTGAGGGATAGTGAGGACCGGCGTATTGATCAGCTGGCGTCCCATGCCTTTGCCTGTGTGGGGACGGCACTGCGCCCGGTTTGTGCCTCTGCCATTACAGTTGTGGCTATTAGGACCCTGCTTAAAAGTGTCCTAGATGGTGCTCCTGATGATGTGTCTAGTGAAGAGTATAATTGGCCTTAGTATAAATAGCCTTGGTGGTGGCTATACGCCGCTCGGTTTGGCTGAGCCAGTGGGCAGCTGACAACGCTGCCAAGAAGGCTCTCACTGGATTTCCCTTCAAAGGACTGCGCCTATTTGGGGACCACCTGGACCTGTTTGCTAAGGGAAGCAGGTTACCCCAGCGCAGGAGGCAGTCTCGGCCCTTTCGGGGCCCGGGCTCCTTTTCTTCCCCCTACCGTGGATCCAGACCGGGGAAGGGGGTTTCCTTTTACGGGGGCCCGAGGAGATTTCTGGGGAAGGGGCAGAGGACGTGGACGCCCTGGCTCATTCTGGGGCTCCAAGCCTAAATCTTCTCCCAAGCCCCCTCAGGCATGAAGGGGCGCCCTCACCCATCCGGGTGGGGGGCGGCTTCAGCACTTTGCTCACGTCTGGAGGCTTCATGTCTCAGACCGGTGGATTCAGGAGGTAGTGTCCTCCGGTTACAAGATAAAGTTTGCTGCCTGGCCACCCCCAGGTTCATCAGATCCCCGATGTCTCAGGATCCCGTGTCAGCTCAGGCTCTGATTCTGGCGGTGCAAAGCCTTCTGGAGCTGGGCGTCATCTGTCAGGTCCCCTTACGAGAAAGGGGCAAGGGTTTTTATTCCAACCTTTTCAACGTGCCCAAAAGAGATGGGTCAGTCAGGCCCATCCTGGACTTGAAGATCCTCAACAAATTTGTCAGGTGCAGGCGCTTTTCCATGGAAACTCTGCGCTCTGCTATCAGTTCCCTGCGTCCAGGGGACTTCATGACTTCAGTGGACATCAAAGATGCCTACCTTCATATTCCTGTCTTTCCAGGTCATCAAAGATTCCTCAGATTCGCTCTGGAGGATCAGCACTACCAATTTGTGGCATTGCCCTTCGGTCTCACTTCAGCTCCCAGAGTGTTCACCAAGGTGCTGGCAGGAGTGATGGCTCTGCTCAGGTCTCAGGGCATTCGCGTTCTGCCCTATTTGGACGACATTCTCATCACTTCTCAGTCCCTCCAGCAGGCGGAGCTGGATACTCAGTTAGTAGTGTCCACATTGGAGTCATTTGGCTGGGTGATCAACCATCTCTAGTCTTCCCTGTCTCCCTCCTTGGTGACGCCATTCCTGGGAATGAATCTGGATACAGTTCAGGCAAGGATCTTTCTTCCTCAACAGAAGGTGGACAGTCTGCTAGCGCAGGTTCAGTTCCTGCTCTCTGGCTCCCATCCCTCCATCAGGCAGGGGATGCAGCTGGTGGGCCTGATGGTGTCCTGCTTCGAGGCGGTCCCTTATGCCCAGTTTCACACG
This sequence comes from Gastrophryne carolinensis, assembly GCA_027917425.1. Lineage (NCBI taxonomy): Eukaryota > Metazoa > Chordata > Amphibia > Anura > Microhylidae > Gastrophryne > Gastrophryne carolinensis. Next base: position 178,512,197 of record CM051238.1, on the reverse strand, counting down.
AGGCCTCTGCAACTCCACCTCTTGTCAGTGTGGGACAAGGATCCTGCATCCCTGGACCAGTTCCTTGTTCTGTCCCCCCTAGCCAGGCGGTCCCTCTCATGGTGGCTGGACTCCAGGAACCTTTTGGCAGGCAGATCCTTTCTGGTCCCCTGCTGGGAGACGGTCACCACGGATGCCAGTCTGACAGGTTGGGGGGGCTTCTGGAAGTCCCTACAGTTCCAAGGGCGCTGGGGCTTTCAGGAGGCCCACACACCCATCCACATTCTGGAATTGAGGGCGATCAGGTTGTTCTTGCTCTCTTGACCCAACACCTTCGGGGCCGGCCTGTTCAGGTATTCTCAGACAACCAGACGGCGGTTGCCTACATCAATCATCAGGGAGAGACCTGGAGCAAGGGGGCCCTCAAGGAAGTGTCTCTGATCCTGTCCTGGGTGGAGGACAATGTTCCCTGCATTTCAACTGTGTACAGCAATCTGCAGGCAGACTCTCTGAGCAGGGCGACCTCGGGAGAATGGTCCCTCTGCGACAGGGTGTTTCACTCTCTGTGTCACCGTTGGGGTCAGCCAGATGTGGATCTGTTTGCGTCCCATCATAATCACAAGCTCCCAGCCTTTGTCTCCCTGTCCCATGATCCTCTGGCCTTGGCCACAGATGCTCTGACAATGTCATGGCAGGATTTTCAGCTTCTGTATGTCTTTCCTCCATTCCCCCTGTTGGGCAGGGTTCTGCGCAAGATAGCTCAGGAAGGGGTGCCAGCAATCCTGGTGGCTCCCAGGTGGCCAAGGAGGGTGTGGTTCGCAGACATAGCACAGCTGGCAGTAGATCAGTACGCTCTGCCCAAGGTTCCAGACCTGCTCACTCGGGGACATTTACCCCATCCCAATTTACAAACACTGGCTTTGGTGACCTGGCTGCTGAAACCTCCATCTTGATGGAAAAGGGGCTGTCTGCCTCTGTTGTTAACACCATGATTAGGGCTAGGAAGAAGTCTTCTTCTTCCATTTACTATAGGGTTTGGCGTGCCTACATTGACTAGTGTGAATCTAGGTCTTTTCCCTGTCGTGTGTTCTCTATTCCCAGGATTCTGGAGTTCCTCAAACATGGTTTGGATCTGGGGCTTCAACTCGGTGCTCTGAAAGGTCATGTCTCTGCCCTGGCTGTTTTCTTCCAGAGATCTTTTGCTCAGCATTCTCTGATCAGGCCTTTTTTCCAGGGGGTTACTCATGTGCGTCCTCCTTGTTAGCCTATGTTGCCTGTTTGGGATTTGAACTTGGTCCTGTCTGCCCTGCAGGGTGCTCCCTTTGAACCTGTGCAGGAGGCTGCCTTGGCCATTCTTACTCTCAAGGTTGTCTTTTTGGTGGCCATCACTTCTGTTAGGCGTGTTTCTGAGTTGGCGGCTCTGTCCATTCAGGCCCCCTACTTTGAGAGACACCAGGACAAGGTGGTTTTCCGCTTTAAACCTGACTTCTTGCCTAAGGTTGTCTCTGCCCTTCACCTTAATCAGGACATTGTTCTTCCTTCCTTGTGCCCTAATCCTGGTAAAGACAAGGAGTGGGGCCTTGCATTCTCTGGATGTTGTCAGGAATTTGAAATACTACCTGGTGGTTACAGCGCCTTTCAGGAAGACGGACGCCTTGTTTGTGGTACCCTCGGGTCCCAAGAAGGGTTTGGCGCATGTTAAGTCTACAGTTAGTAAATGGATTCGCCAGGCCATTTTTAGGGCCTATTCTACTCCTTTCCTCCTTTCCGAGTCACTGCTCATTCCACCCGTGCGGTTGGGGCTTCCAGGGCCTTTCAGCACCAGGCTTCTGTTGAACAAGTTTGTAAGGGTGCTGCTTGGTCTTCTGTTCATACTTTTTCCAAGTTTTACAAGGTTGATGTTCGGGCCTCAGCGGATGCTGTTTTTGGCCGCAAAGTTCTGCAGGCGGCAGTGTTTTGAACTGCGCATTGTTGCCTTTTGGGATCCCCACCCGTTTGTTGGACACTGCTATTGGATGTCCCAGACGTAATGATTCATTACTGGAGCAGGGCGTGCTGCATACTTGGAATAATACAATTCTGTAAATACTCACCTTGTAGAATTGTTATTATAAGTATGCAGCACGCCCTGCTCCATCCCACCCTGAGTACTTATTCTTGGATCCTCCTATATGGTGCATGTTTCCTGGTTAATGTTGTTAATCTTGTTGTTGGCTTCTCCTGGTTCCCTTACTGCTTTTTTATACTGGGGAATTTAGTGGGAGGTCCCGGGTATGCCATCTCTGCAGTAAAGCGCCCTCTTGTGGACTATATCCCAGACGTAATGATTCATTACTGGAGAAGGGCGTGCTGCATACTTATAATAACAATTCTACAAGGTGAGAATTGTATTTTTGGGTGCCCTACCTTCCTGTACAGCAAATACAGTGCGCTGCAGAGAAGCTGCATCCTTTCTGCTGCTGCTCTGTGTGGTAGGTGACGACCTGGTCCTACCAGGTACCGAGTACAGCGCTCCAAAATCCATGTAGTCCCTCCTAAATTGGTAATGGGGGAGCATCTAAACTTAAGATGCCGCGCTTTCTTACATACTCCCTGCATGTGAGCCCATCTGGAACTTCCCACTGTGCGCCGGATGTCATTCAGAGACTCTGGCAGCCGACAAAATCCATCCTGGAGGGGGCTGGTACCGAACTGGGGGTTCAGCTATCCACAGCCGGTATGTGGTACAGGGCCTCCAGCAATCTTCTGCATCCCATCAACTGATTTAGGAGGAACAGCCCTTCTTTTTGAGGGTAGTTCCACCTTTAATACTTATTACTGCTATGAGAAGACAATTTGCTTTAGGTGGATCCATTCTTGTCTTCCCAATTTGTTTTACAGCTTTCTGGGTTTAAATCACTAGAACTCCTTGTCTACTCGGCAGACACAAGCTCCAACCATGCGCCACATTTAGCCCCAGCTCCAGGGCCTGTCATCTCTCAGTTGAGGCTCTAGCTGAATCTGCAAAGTACAACTGATGACAACAAATCACATTTCAAGTTTGTTACATAGCATACTGTAATAAGTCGATTAGAAAGATATATCTAGTTAAAGAGAAAAACACCTGGGTGTCATTCCTCTCAGATGGGGCATCCCAATTTGAGATGCCCTGCTGTGTGTATCCCTAACTCGCCTTACCAGCGTTCCCACTTTGTTTTGCTTGGCTCCATTTGGCTCTGCAAGGCGCTGTGGCATTACAGCGGCTAGTGAGCCACATGGAACCTAGTGGAACTGCCACCACATCCTTGCTTAGCTGTGTGTGTGCCTGCGCTGGCCATATAGAAAGGCTTGGTTGTGGGTACCCACCCCAGATAGAGGTGTGCTGGGGAAGCGGCTGCGGTGCTGAGACATTACAGTGGCTAGTAAGCTGAACAAGTGGTGCCCAGTGCACAGCCGCCTGCATCCCTCAGTTCTAGCCATGGCCATGTCCGCCCCAGCCATATAGAAAGAAGGGAGGTGGGATGTGCTTATCCAGTCAATATATGGTAATCAAGGAGTTGCTAGAGGGGTGTGACCACAACCTGGTTCATGAAATGCATTTCTTGTGTACACACAAATAGAGAAGTAGCAATGTCTGCACAAACTCCTGTAGGCTTAGTAATGTTAGAAAGGGAGTATGAATTGGACAGCCTTGTCATGGCTACCTCCCTTTTACATTCATTTCAATCTATGTTAACGAACCGTCCATGCTTTTAATAAGTGTTAGCTTTTTCAATAGTATGAGTGTACAGAGGGTTAAATTTGTTTTTAGCAATATAGAAAGGCTAAATAGAGATATTCTGGGGATGTGGCTGCGGTGTTGAGACCTTACAGTGCTTAGTGAGCTGAATGGAACTGAGTGGAGCTGAGTGTGCTTCCATCTGCCATCCCACTTGCCTCTAACTGTGGCTGTGTCCGTGCCGGCCATGTAGAAAGGCTAGGTGTAGGTGTGTACCACAGATAAAGGTATACTCGGCATGCGGCTCTGAGATGCTGCGAGGGCTCCAGCAAGAATTTAGGAAAACCCCCTGTTTTGCCTTGGGGCATCCCAGTTCTGATTTTAGACTCCTGGGTCTCCCAATGTTCCTCTACAAATCAAAAGCAGTGACAGGTTTGGTCCAAATAAATGTAGGTTGTATTTTTTTAACTTTCCTGCCTTTCTTTCTTTAGGAAGAGAAATGGTATGCAGAAGAACTGAAAAAGGAGTTGGAAACTGTTCAAGAGCAGCTGAAGCAAGTAATTCCTTTAAAATCTTAGATGCTGGCTGATGAGTTCCAGTTTCCATGCATGTATTTCTGCCTACCTGATTTTTATGTTTCTCTTGCGTGTATCCTAATGATCATATGCTCGTGATGGGCCTTTTTAAGTGGGGCAAAACCCGTGATTTTCACTATCTCAGGTTTTGGTCTTGGCCCCAGGAGATCCTGATTTGGGATGCCTGCTGTGTGAAACCCCACCAGCTCTCCCTAGAAACTCACCTTTCCCCCAATCCCCTTGCACATGCAAATGTTCTAGTCTAATCCACGCCATATGCCATGCATGTTAAAGTGGGATTCCATTCACAATCCCCCCCGCCCTCCCACCCCTACCCCTACCCCTACCCTGGCACTTATGCAGGATTGGGAGGGTTACAAAGTAAAAAAGGCTTTTCTTACCGTGCCTTTGCTGCAGCTGAGGAGCTCTAGATCCTGGGCACCATGCCTCAAATGAACAGAGCTACATCCCTGGCTCCATGCGCTCCTGCCCGCCCATTCACTTTAATGTGGATGCTGAAGCACGCAGGGAGCCAAGGGATGCGGCTTTCTGTCATTCTCAGTGGCAGCTGCACAGAGACCAGAGGCGCGAAGATAAGGTAAGGGTTTTTTTTTCTTTGTAACCCCCCTACCCTACTACCTCAGTGCCGGGGGGGGGGGGGTGATTGTGACTGAAATTCCACTTTAATGCCTGGCATACGGCCCTGTTTGGGCCACTGTTGTGTCCCTGGAGTGTGACTCGGCTAAAGCGAGGCCGGGGATGCAGCTCCGGCTGAATATTGCAGCTTTATACTCCACTAGAATTGCTCAGCCCTCTCCTAAACCTGGACTATACGCTCAGACTATATCTGTTGCAGTTAGCTTAAAACATTAGCTAAACTTAGAGGTTTTTTGGGTAAAGCATTGGTAAAGCATGTTAGATTCCTAAAGATGCATCACACCACCTCCCCATCCAGTTTCTTGATTGATCAACAGAATTGGTAAGTGAATGCAATTGAACATGTTAAACATGGTTTTATGTTAAGCTGCAAAGAATGTTTTTCCCTATATCCAGTCCAGGTTGTCCCAGTGATGACATGTGGATATTCCGCCCCTAGGGGGCGCTTGACTGCAAGATCAAAAGCTGCAGCTCCTCCCGGCCCCCTATAAAGGCAGGTGTACCTCTATCATTCTCCAGTGTTCATCTTGCAGTCTTGGCTGCAGAAGATCGTTGGATACTCTCTCTCTGATTTTGGCAGCAGAGCAGGGCCTCCTAGCCCGTCGGCTGCTGCATGCCCTATTCCCACTGATCCCATCTGACCCACTCCTGCCTCCCAGCCACTGGCTGCTACGGGATTGTGACGGTAGGGTGAACGCCGGGGTCAGGCGTTCGGCAGAGCTACGCTCTGGGCCGCAGACCCTGTCTAAAGGGTAGCCGGCCATAGGCTTATGGTGAGCCCAAAAGGGGGGGGGGGGGAACCACTAGCTAGGGCTCTAGGTTTGCCCTTATACCCCTTCCTGCCCACAAGCTTTATTTGTGGGTGTGACCTTGTGTTTTGACTTCGCACTTTGCTGCTCACTGGCTCTGCTGGGCCTTGGAGACTGTCGTGCTTACCTCCCTCGCTCCCTCGCGGTACCTCACGGGCCTTGTCGTATCCTCCTTCCTCCATCTTGACTCAGTCACAGACGCTGTGAGGGGTAGGGATGGAGACACGGCTGTACGGTGAGTCAGGCGCCGTATGCGCGGAGCTCTCAGGTGGCCGCAGCCCCTGCTGCTGACCCGCGCTGCCGCGCCCATGCTTTGATGGCTGCTCCTGGCATAACGGTGGGCGGGCACATTTTTTTGCGCCGCAAGAGGGGGCGGAGCCGTGCTCTGACGCGTTCCACGTCACCACGGCGCGGCCCGTCCCTCGAGGAACGCGATGGAATCTGCAAGTGTGCGTGTACTGCTGCGTTCTGGCTGTGTCTGCTTCTGCTGCTGCTGCCTGAGATCCCATCTTCGGAGGTGTTTTGCAGCTCCAGGGACTGTCCATTGTCGGTGTCCCGAGTCCCTCTTTTGAATGATCTGTTTTTATTATTATGCATCTTGCCTTTTGTGGAGTCTGATGGGCCTCTCCCTCCCTGTCTTTTGTATAGGTCGTGGGCTTAGTGATTGAGGGTTGTGGTTCCTCCCGGTTCCCCCTTTTTATTAAGAGGGATCCCATAGGTTTGGGCCGTTAGTATCTTGTAACCTTACCAATTGACCATTATTCACCATAATGTATCGCATCTGTGGATTCAGGAGGTAGTGTCCTCCAGTTATAAGATAGAGCTGGCAGTCAGGCCGCCCACAAATTTTCTTGGTCTCGGATTTCCCAAAACCCATTGAAGGCACAGGGTTTGAGAACGGCCGTGCAACACCTCCTGCAGTTAGGTGGGATTTGCCTTGTACCTCGTCAGGAGCAGGGTCAAGGTTTTTACTCCAACCTGTTTACGGTGCCCAAGAAGGACGGAACGTTACGACCTATCCTGGACCTGCAGGGTCTCAACAGGTTTGTCAGAGTCAGACATTTCCCCATGGAAACCTTACGGTCGGCGGTGAGCTCGCTTTGGCCCGGCGACTTTAAGATCACGGTGGACATCAGGGATGCTTATCTGCACATCCCGATTTTCCTGGGACTTCAGAAGTTCCTGAGGTTTGCTCTGGAGGACCAGCATTACCAGTTTGTGGCTCTGCCATTCGGGATATCCTCAGCCCCCCGTGTCTTCACCAAGGTGCTGGCGGGCATCATGGCCATCCTGAGGAACCAGGGCATTCGTGTGCTGCCTTATCTGGACGACTTGTTGATCGCAGCCCAGTCTCTTCAGCAGGCCGAGATCGATATCCCCGGACGGTGTTGTCAACTCTAGAGACCTTCGGCTGGGTAGTCAATTACCCAAAGTCTTTTATCACTCCCTCGATAGTGAGATCCTTCCTGGGCATGACGATAGACACCGTTCAGGTCAAGGTTTTTCTGCCACAGCAGAAGGTTTTGGGGCTCCAGACGCAGGTGCAGGCCTTGCCGTCTTGTCAATGGCCGTCGATCCGTCTGGGGATGAGATTGGTGGGCCTAATGTCATGCTTCGAGGCAGTGCCTTTCGCCAAATTTCACGAGACCTCTTCAATTGAACCTGTTGACTGGCTGGGACCGGATGCAGTAGTCGCTGGAATTTTCACTGTCTTTCCCCCCCCCCCCCCCCCCCCGGCCAGGAAGTCCCTCTTGTGGTGGTTGGACTCCCAGAACCTGCTGGTGGGCAAGTCCTTTGTGACTCCCCATTGGGAGATAGTTACCACAGATGCCAGTCTGACTGGCTGGGGAGGCGTTTGGCAGATGCAGAAGATTCAGGGTCAGTGTGGCCCGCAGGAGAACCGCTTACCCATAAAACTCTTGGAGCTGAGAGTGATCCGGTTGGTGCTTCTTCGTTTGACTCACCATTTAAGGGGTTGTGTGATCCAGGTTCGCTTGGACAATCGGACGGCTGTCGCCTACATCAGTCACCAGGGCGAGACTCGGAGCAAGAGAGCCCTCAAGGAGGTGACCCAGATTCTGACCTGGGCAGAGGAGAATGTTCCCTGCATCTCGGCGGTCTACATTCCTGGGGTATAAAACCTGGAGGCAGACTCCCTGAGCAGGAGCGCCTCGCACCTGGGGGAATGGTCTCTCAGTAACAAGATCTGTCATGCTCTGTGTCTTCGCTGGGGTCAGCCAGATGTGGACCTGTTTGCGTCCAGACACAATCACAAGCTTCCAAGGTTCGTTTCCCTCTCAAGAGATCCTCTGGCCATTGCCACAGACTCTCTGGCAATTCCCTGGAAGGAGTTCAAGTTCCTTTATGCTTTCCCTCCGTTTCCACTCCTGGGCAGAGTGCTGCTCAAGATAGTCCAGAAAGGGGTACCAACTATCCTGGTGGCTCCTTGTTGGCCGTGAAGGAGTTGGTTTGCGGACATAGTTCTGATGTCAGTGGATCGCTACATCATGCCTGACGACCCAGGGCTTCTCACACAGGGGTCGCTGCGGCACCCCAATTTATGGACGCTGGCTTTGATGGCCTGGCTATTGAAACCTCAATCCTGATGGAAAAGGGGCTGTCGGCCACGGTTGTGCATACCATGATTCAGGCACAGAAGAAGTCTTCCTCCATGATATAATACAGAGTTTGGCACGCCTATATTGCTTGGTGCGAGTCCAAGAGTCTCCCTTGCCGCACATTTTCTATTTCTAGTAGACTTGGGTCTCCAGCTGAGTACCCTTAATGGCCAGGTCTCGGCCTTAGCCATCTTCTTCCAGAGATCCATTGCCAACCATAGGTTGATCAGGAATTTTTGTCCAGGGAGTCACCCATGTCCGGCGCATAAGTCAGTATTACCGGTGCGGGACTTGAATTTAGTACTGTCTGCTCTTCAGTGTCCTCCTTTCGAATCTTAGGCAATGCACTTCGGTGCGTTGCGTATCAGAGCTGGCCGCGCTTTGTATGAAGCCTCCTTATTTTGAGCGGCATAAGGATAAGGTGGTTTTTCGCTTTAAACCTGATTTTTTTTTTGCCTAAGGTCGTTTCTCCCTTTCACCTTAATGAAGATGTTGTCTTGCCTTCCTTGTGTCCAGCACCGACTAATTCCAAGGAAAGGACCCTCCATGCCTTGGATGTGGCCAGATCCATAAAGTATTACCTGGCTGCGACTGAATCCTTCAGGAAATTGGATTTGCTCTTTGTCCTAACAGAGGGCTCTAGGAAAGGTTTGCCACCAGCCAAGTCCACTCTCAGTAAGTGGATCAGACAGGCTGTGGTGCAAGCATATTCTGCCAAGGGGAAGGAACCCCCTTTTCGGATCACAGCTCATTCTACCAATATTGGTGCCACTTGTAAGGCCGCCACTTGGTCTTCAGTTCATACTTTTATAAAGTTTTACAAGGTGGATGCTAGGGCCTCAGCTGACGCTGTTTTTGGCTGAAAGGTGCTTTAGACGGTAGTGAGATGAACTACATGCTGTTTCGCACTGGGGATCCCGCCCTAATGGACACTGCTTTTGGATGTCCCATATGTCATCACTCTGGGACGACCTGGACTGGATATAGGGAAAAATACAATTCTGTGAAACTCGCCTGTAGAATTGTTTTTGATTATATCCAGTCCAGGTCGTCCCGTCCCGCCCTTTTGTTCATTCTTTCCTGTTTGCCTGTTATGGTGATTACCATTTTTTATCCTTTGGACTTTGTATTCTTAAGTCTTGTTAGAGAGAGTACAAGCTGAAGCTATGTGAAGTATCATGGTTTCTTAAGCCTCCCGGCCTGTCCTTTTTTTGTTTACTGCTTTTTAACCACTGGAGAATGACACCTGCCTTTATAGGGGGCTGGGAGGAGCTGCAGCTTTTGATCTTGCAGTCGAGCTCCCCCTAGGGGCAGAATACCCCCATGTCATCACTGGGACGACCTGGACTGGATATAATCAAAAACAATTCTACAGGTGAGTTTCACAGAATTGTATTTTTTCTTTCATTCTATTCCAGACCCTCCTTACACTTGGGATTACCTCCTTGCCGATTGGATGTGACTGCAAGACAAAAAAGGCATGGCCCCTCCCGGCCCCATAAGTAGCAGCTGCCTCCTAACTCAGTTTCATTCTTGCAGTTGCAAGTGACTGTGAAGGTTGTTCAGGATTCGCTCTCAAGGATTGGCAGCAAGCGGGGGAAGGCACCCTGTCGGCTTCCTGCGTACAGCTTTGTTCCAGGCTAGGTAAACCTGGAAGATTTGATTGGGCTCAGGACTATAACCACACCGATAAATTGATATAATTTTCTGTCTCAATTTATTAAATACATTTAAATACATGTATGTAAAAAACCAATTGTCCACAACAGTGGCCGTATTTACAATCCATAATGTTCACAATATATATTACAATATTACAAGTAACCACCGGGCGGACTTGGAACATAGGAGGGACGTTTTGAGCGCAGGGGAGCCGCGCGAAAGTAACTTTGATATAGGACACAAGAGTGCATATACATGCCTGCACCCGCCTTGGTTACTAAGACTTACCTGCCACCGCGACTGCCCAACAAGGGACTTAACTTCAATATACAGAGATCACGGCGGGGGCATGGGACCTCTTCTGATTTGAAAACTGCTCTTTTCGGCCCCGTGCGCTAACTGTTTAGAGATGATTATAACCATGTCAGGAGAGCGCACACCACCGCTTCACCTTGTGAAACATGCAATTTACATGTGAGATATGATCACTACTTGTGAAAACATCAGAATCAGAGGGCATTGAGGAAGCCGTGTAAGGCGAAACATGATACATGTCTGCCCCATTGAAAAACTGATGATACAATGTATTCTATACTGAGAGCTTCTTTTGTAACAAGGAAAGATAGGTTTTTATGTAATATTGTAATATATATTGTGAACATTATGGATTGTAAATACGGCCACTGTTGTGGACAATTGGTTTTTTACATACATGTATTTAAATGTATTTAATAAATTGAGACAGAAAATTATATCAATTTATCGGTGTGGTTATAGTCCTGAGCCCAATCAAATCTTCCAGGTTTACCTAGCCTGGAGCAAAGCTGTGCCTTATGTTAAGGGCCAGGCTCTGTACCAACCAAAAACAGTACTGTAGGGGTGAATTGGGGTTGCTCAACAGGAATCCACTTAGTGGTTCCAAAGGGGGAGGCTTCCTGCGTAGCCTTATTCCCACGGATCCCCTAGACCCAACTGTGTCTCCCACAGCGTCTGGCTGTTTTGGGGTTCGTGAGGTAAGGTGGAAGCTCCGGGGTCTTGGTGCGCTTACAGAGCTCTGTGTGCCCTGGGCTGCAGGCTTCTTAGAAAGCACGTCAGCCACAGGTTTATTCTGGTGTACCTGCTGAGGAACCTTTTTTATTTTCAGTTTTATTCAACCCATCCTTTTTCGTGGTTCATGTTAGGTTGGTTTTTGAGGGAAAAAATGTTTTTTCGAATTCAAAGATCGTGCCTTTAAGGGGCGTGGTCTGACGTCACACATGGGGCGGAGCTTAATGGCGGAAGCACGAGGTCGCGTTCTCAGTATCTCTCTCTCTCCGGCTGAAGGGAGGTTGTGTGTGTGTGTCCGCGCTCGCTCTGCAGGTTACCTTACCTGGAGGTAAGTGTCAGCAGCCCTGGCTGGGGCAGCGGCGGCCATTGCGGGCCGGCCCGCTATCCTCACTAGGGGTCCAGGCTATCGGGGCTTAATATAAAAAAAAAAGGAAAATCATGGCCTCGCTGTGTGCGCGTTCTGGGGGATCAATCATGATCCGGTGGATCACCGTTTGGTTGTTATGGGGCACAGGCTTGTAGGGTCCCATTTTTTAAGCAGCATATAGATATATTTTTGTGTTCTTTGCCTAGGCTATTGTGTGAAGGGCTGCTGGGGTTAGTGGACGTCGATGCTAGTAGATATTTATATCTTTTTTTATGATATTATATTATTATTATATAATTATTATATTATTATACTATTATTATTTTTATATCTATTTTTTGCTACACATTTGTTAGATAGTTATTGATATTAAAGTAGGTTTTTATGCTTTAAAGGGGAAATTACATGGTTTCTTTCTAATAGGATTTTTTTCTCCTGTTTATTTTTAGATATTGGAAGAAGGATAAAAAGGGTTGTGGTTCCTCTCAGTCCCCTTGGGATTGGCTTAGGCTTAGGGCCTTAGGTCTTGTTTCCAATTTTAGAAAAAAAGAAAAAAAAAAGAAGAAGAGAAACAAAACCACCATGAGGGAGGCATCAGGGGATAGTGATTCAGGCATCCCACTTGAGCAGGGGGGGCTCTGCCCCTTATGTAAGCAGGATCCCTTGGGTAGTTTTAGCACGGTGTGTTCCGCTTGTGCCATAAGTATTGTATCAGACCATAATGGAGCGGCAGCTCAGGTCTCTAGCCCAGCTATTGCTTTGGGGAGCGCGACTGGTCAGCCGTCTCTTACATCCCCCGGAGAGGGGGAAGGCAGCGAGGCGCAGGCAGATGTGGCGCACAGGTTGGATAACTTAGAGAGACAGTTGTCCTTGGTCATTCCTAAAAAAGGCACCTATAAGAGGAGGCATTTGGAGCCTGTTTCTGAGGAAAAAGATTTATTTGCCTCTTTTGGGCCTGAGGAGGAGGAAGAGTATATAGATGAGCAGCTCTCAGAGGGCGAGTTACGCTCTGGTGAGGAGGATAGTAATTCTATTTTATTCTCTTCTGATGAGGATCCCCTTCTCTCAGATGAAACAGAGTGTTGACTTTCATCAGTTTTTGAGACTTTGAATACTACCTCTCATGAGGTGGCAAAAAGAGGAAAGGACGACCTATTTTACCAGTAAGGCAAAGGCAGGTTTTTCCGGAACAGCCGCATTTTTCTAGAATGGTGTTGAAGGAGTGGGAAAATCCTAACAAGTTACCGGCTGTTCCTAGGATCCTAGACGCTAGGTATCCCTTTCCGGCGGATATGATTAACCTTTGGTCTTTTCCACCCGAGGTGGTTTGTCCAGTATCAGGCTTGTCTAATACTTCTATCATGCCATCTGCTTCTATTGGATCCTTAAGAGATCCCACAGAGAGACGAATGGATCAGTTGGCCCGCCATGCTTTTGCTATGGTAGGTTCCATTCTACGCCCTGTTTGTGCCACGGCTATTGTGTCTTTGGCTTCAAGGAAGAAGGTGAAGAAGATTTTGGCCAGGGCTAGGTCTCGCAGGCATACTCAGGAGTCCAAAGATTTTAGACTTTAATTCTTTTGCAATCACTGCTATGGATGATGGGGCTAGCTGCTAGAACTTCTGCTCTTCCTGTTCCTTAGGGCTAAGACCATGGTCGGCGGATGCCGCCGCTAAGAAAGCTCTTACAAATCTTCCTTTTTTAGGGGGCAGACTCTTTGGAGAGCGGCTGGACCGTATGGTCAAGGATGGAAGAGGGTGACTCGGCCTTTTCAAAAGTCTACATCATATCAGCCCTTTCGGAGTGGTAGAGGCGCCTTCTTTTCATGCTCCCGTAGGGATTTCTGGGGCAGGGGCAGAGCTCGTAATAGGGCAGGAGGGGCCTGGAGAAGTAGGCCTAAACCTCCAGCCAAGCCCACTCCAGCATGAGGGGGTGCCCTCACCTGAGCGGGTGGGGGGACGTCTCTTGCAATTTGCTCCTATCTGGAGACTCCACGTGGCGGATCTTTGAATCCGAGAAGTGGTGTCATCAGGCTACAAGATCGAGTTTGCAGCCAGACCGCCCGCAAGGTTCATTTGGTCAGGGGCATCCCGGAACCAGTCAAGGGCAGATGCCCTGAGAGCCTCTGTTCAGCATCTTCTTCAAAATGGGGTAATTTGTCAGGTACCCTTTCAGGAGGAAGGTCAGGGGCTTTACTCCAACCTGTTCACAATTCCCAAAAAGGACAGGCCGGTTCGTCCTATTTTAGACTTAAAGGGTCTCAACGAGTATAACCGCAGACGGTCCTATCAACTCCGGAGGAGTTCGGTTGGGTGATCAATTATCCGAAGTCCCATATCACTCCGGCGCCAGTAAGGAATTTCTTAGGAATGACTCTGGACACAGTTCAGGTCAAGGTGTTTCTACCAGAGCAGAAGGCTCTGCTAATTCGGAATCAAATAGAGGCCTTACTGGCCTGCCAGCTGCCGACCATTCAGTTTGGGATGAAACTAGTAGGCCTTATGGTGGTCTGCTTCGAGGCTGTGCCTTTTGCCCAGTTTCACATGAGGCCTCTTCAGTTGAATCTGTTGGCAAGCTGGGATCGAGCCCCGCAGTCGCTGGATCAAGTCTGTTGTTCTAATGCCCTCGGCCAGGCAATCTCTCCTGTGGTGGTTGGCCCCTCTTCATTTGTCTGTAGGCAGGTCTTTTCGGACACTGCAGTGGCAGATTGTGGCCACGGATGCCAGTCTCACAGGTTCTGGGGGTATCTGGCAAACTCAGAAGATCCAGGGACAGTGGGGGGCCGAAGGAGAATCCGCTTCCCATAAATATATTGGAATTAAGAGCAATCTGGCTAGTGCTTCAGTATCTGACCCCCAGGTTAAAGGGGCAGGCTGTCCAGGTCCAGCCGGACAATCGAACGGCGGTAGCCTATATCAATCATCAGGGGGGTACTCGGAGCAGGAGTGCTCTAGAGGAAGTAAGCCGGATTCTGACTTGGGCAGAGGAGAATGTTCCCTGCATCTTGGCAGTTTACATCCCGGGGGTGGAAAACCAGGAGGCAGACGCTTTGAGCAGGAGGTCGCTGCGTCGGGGAGAATGGTCCCTCAGTTAGAAGATCTTTCAGGCTCTTTGCCTTTGCTGGGGTTGTCCGGAAGTGAATCTTTTAGCATCCAGACACAATCACAAACGGCCGAAGTTCATGTCCCTATCAAGGGACCCTCTGGCCATAGCCAACCTCTTGGGCAGGGTTCAAGCTTCTGTACGTTTTTTCCCCCCGCTTCCGCTCCTGGGTCGTGTACTAAGAAAGATAGCTCAGGAGGGGGTACCAACCATTCTGGTGGCTCCTCGCTGGCCAAGGAGAAGTTGGTTCTTAGACATAGCAAGGATATCGGTAGATTATTGGCGCCTGCCAGACGATCCAGACCATCTCACACAGGGGGCGCTTCGGCACCCGAATTTACAGATGCTGGTTTTGACGGCCTGGCTATTGAGACCTCAATCTTAGCAGAGAGAGGTTTATTGGCCAAGGTTATCCTCACCATGATTCAGGGCCGGAAGAAGACCTCTGCCAAGATTTACTACAGGGTCTGGCAGGCGTTCATTTCCTGATGTGAAGCTAGGAAATATTTATGCAGAAAGTATTTGGTTTCTAGGATTTTGGAATTTCTACAGGATGGCTTAGAAATTGGCCTACAATTAAGCACCCTAAAGGGGCATGTATCGGCCTTATCAATTTTTTTCCAGAAGTCTATCGCTAGCAATAGGCTCATTAAAACCTTTTTTCAGGGAGTCATTCATGTCCGACCACCGCGCAAGTATATTTTACCGGTGTGGGACTTGAATCTGGTTTTATCGGCGCTCCAGGGGGCTCCCTTTGAACCTATGTTTGAAGCTTCATTGAACATTTTGATGCTTAAGGTGATATTTTTGGTGGCAATCACCTCGGTGCGGCGTGTTTCTGAGTTAGCCGCCTTATGTATGAAGTCTCCTTATTTTGAGTTACACAGAGACAAGGTAGTTTTTCGGTTTAAGCCTGATTTCTTACCTAAGGTCGTCTCTCCTTTTTACCTTAATCAGGAGGTAATTCTACCTTCTTTATGCCCAGTTCCGGCCAATGCTAAGGAAAGGGCGCTTCATTCTTTAGATGTAGTCAGAGCCATAAGATATTACATGGCAGCTACAGATTACTTCCGAAAGTCGTATTTTCTTTTTGTTATATCAGAAGGGCAGAGAAAGGGGCTTCCGGCAGCTAAATCCGCTGTCAGTAAGTGGATTAGGCAGGCAGTAGAAAAAGCCTTGGTCGGCCAAGGGGAGGGAACCTACTTTTCGGGTCACGGCCCATTCCACTAGGGCCATTGGTGCTTCCTGGGGTTTTCAGCATCAGGTCTCGGTGGAACAGGTTTGTAAAGCTGCCACCTGGTCTTCGGTTCATACATTTACCAAATTTTACAAGGTAGATGTTAGAGCCTCAGCTGACGCTGTGGTCGAGAGATTCTTCAGGCGGTAGTGAAATGAACTACCTGCTGTTCTATGCTGGGGATCCCGCCCATAGATTGCACTGCTTTTGGAGATCCCAAGTGTGTAAGGAGGATCTGGAATGGATTGGAAGAAAAAACGCCATTCTGTGAGTACTCACCTGTAGATTTGTTTTTTCTGGGAATCCATTCCAGACCCTCCAGCCCACCATGATCTATCTTTTGATGCTTTTTTGATGGTGTTTAGTCAATTTATTTTCATTTTTGCATTAGAAAAAAAAAAGAGGAAAAATAAAATGTAAAGTTATATTTTGAGAGAATTCAGGCGGCGTTCGGTGTGAAGTAACATAAACTCCTATGTAGGTGCCTCCCGGCCTGCCTCTGTTTTATATTTTACTGCTTTCTAAGTACTGATCTTATTTAGGAGGTAGCTGCTACTTATGGGGCTGGGAGGGGCCACGCCTTTTTTGTCTTGCAGTCACATCCAATCGGCAAGGAGGTAATCCCAAGTGTAAGGAGGGTCTGGAATGGATTCCCAGAAAAAACAATTCTACAGGTGAGTACTCACAGAATTGCATTTTTTTCTTTTACTGTGTTATGTCTACTTTTGCACTTTAAAACCGACCTAAAGTGAAGAATTGCTTTATGTATGTTTTGACTGATAAAATGGTCATCTATTTGTTTCCAGTATCCTTTCCTTTGTACTATAATTTGGGATTTTCTTTTTTGTAGAGCTCCACTCCTGATGGTATGACAATGGTAGCAGCTACAGGTATCTACCATTTATATTAAGTTATTGCTGTGTTCTTTTCTGTTGTGATCTCCTTTGGTTTTCATGTATACCCTCACTTTAAGTTAGCAAAGCTAAAAAGATGAGTAAACTGTATTCAAAAGGACTGGCGAATCCCTGAACTGAGCAACAGGGGGCATCCCGAGTACGGTTGTCCCACTCCACATACCAATCGGGGGAAGCCTGATCTCTGGGCCTCCTACTCACCTGCACTAAAATTCTGCTTGTTCAGTGCTGTGCACCTGGCCTCCCAGTGACGCCCCCCCCCCCCCCCCCAAACACACACAGGTTACCAATCACCTAAAGGAAGTAGGCAAACAATGGCGGGTTCAGCATGTGACATTTATGTGATGCCCCAAAGCCCCCATCCCTCTGGTGCCTAGTTTAGGGACCTACTTATTTGACTGTCAGAGGAATGGTGAGGAAAAGGATTGATCTGCACAATCCACTTATGACCGATTTGCAAACAAAAATTGCCGCTGCAGGGAGGAGCTGTGGGGAACATAACGGGAGTATAGACTTTTTTCAAATGTTATTGCCTGGACAGGAACTTTAATTGTTCAGAAATTCTATTTCAATAAATATGCTTTACGTGCTATCTCAGTAGCCCGATTGCTTATATAGTGGTGAGAAAAAGCCTGATGTTACCATTTTACTGCAGTACATTTATTATTACGTCTAGGGGCAGCTGCCCAAAATGTGGTTTAACAGGAGTCTCCAGGTGTCTTTGATTTTCACAATGGAAAGTAAACGTTCAGTTTTAAAATTCGGCAGGACACAGTGCTGGTCTCTCTGCTTCTTTACTAATTATTGACCATTTATGATGAAGTCGGAGCCCGATAAAATTGAGGAGCTGGGACTTTGACCAAAGTTCTGACAGCACAGCCCTGTTTTTCCTGTCTGATAACCATGAGATCCCTTTGATGTGTTGTAATTGTGGCATAGAGGTAAGGGGAGCGTACTTGTGACCGGAGGGTGGCAGGTTCCTACCCCCCAACTGCTCCCCGCGCGCTGTAATTAGGGCAGCCCACTGCTCCGGGCATGTGTACAAAGGCCTACAATGGCCATCTATGCATTAAAAATTATAAAAAAAATTTAAAAGCTTTGTACGGACTGTGGCTTTTTCTGTAAAATGCATCTAAACTATCAGGTTTCAACAATTTTTTATCAATGAAATTGTACAGATTATAGGACACTTGCTATGAATTTATTGTCCTTAACAAAACGCAGGCTTTATATATCCACTTAATGTTCAAGACCTAAACCCTGGCTTTGATGTTGCAGATTTTTTTGATGAAATCATTTTACCGCCTAAAATCAGAACCAGAAGTTCTAATGATAATCTCTTTTCTCTAGAATTTCAGGCACTGGAACAGCAGTTGGAAGAAAGTCGATCTGAAATTTTTAATATCAAACAGATGAAGGACCTGTTTGAGCAAAAAGCAGCACAACTAGCTACGGAATTGGTTGGTAAGTCCTAGGATGGTTTGGAAAGGGTAAGGCAGCGGTGTCACAACGTATGTGTCCCTGCACTTCTGTTAGGGAGTTCAAGTGTCCACATACTGGACCTTTGCTTTTAACAAAAGTTTAGTGAATTTTATATAGACTTTATAGGTTTATATAGACAAGACTATACTGTCAATGTCATTTTTATTGTTCCTTGATGGTTATGTGTTTGGTTTGACTTTGATGCAGACTTAAAAGCAGCATATGATGAAGAGAAAGGAAAGCATGCGGCGACTGAAGAGCATTTAAAAAGCCAAGCACAGGAGCTGAAAACCAAATCACAGATGATTGAAGACTTAAGGACTGAGCTGGTAAGTACCATTGTTTCAGCAAAATCCTGCATAGAGGAACAACCTACATAGAATATATAACCTCTCTCTTTATTGGGCATCCTGAATACACCACCTCACTGACGATCCCACAATGCATCTCTGCTATACCTTTAGCCTAGCTGCACAGTTAGATGTGAGTGGGGTTTAAGCCAGAGGCAATCACTCATTGTTCAGCTTATTCTAAGTATGTCACACACCCCGCTTCAAGACATTCATTACATGTGGGGTTATACTGACCTGTAGATGGCGATATTGCAGAGATGTAAGGAAAAAAGGGAGCCCCTCCCGGTCCATAAATACCTGGGACCTCCCACTCATTACCCAGTCTTTCATCTCTGCAGACGGGGAGCAAGTCAGAAGATGAGGTCTCCTCCTTGCACAGGGGGATTTCAGGTAGCTGGGATGACTCCCGGCCCTCTATTTCTCTATTTCCGCCCGGATCCCTGTTTGTTTACCCTGCCTCCCAGCCTAGGCTGCTGGTCCGGGCGTGGGTAGAATGGCACCCTAGGTGCCTAGGAGCTAATGCTCCACCGTGAGACCCTATACTAGAGGGTAAGCGGTTAACCGGGTTGGTGACCCCGGTTTGGGATGCCCTGTCCCTTGGCCTTATTCCCTGGGTGGGTTTCCCCTCTCCGGATGCCCTTCTCCTTAGAGGGTGGGGGGGTGGGGGGGGGGGGGGGGCTGGCCTTATCCCGTATCCCTTATCAGATAGTTTAATTTTTAATGTATGCGTGTTTGTGTGTGTGTGTTCCGTTCACTCTGCTTTCTGCTGTACTGTTTTTGGCTGACCGGCGCCGCGGCGCAGGCCCTTGCGACTGGCTGTGTCGGGGGAGCTTCTCCCCTCCGGTTATTGTGTATAGGGGGCGGGACCGGGCGTTCAGCGTGACGCAGCGGCCCGCCCCCGTGTGGCCGGCGCCACTGCGGAGCCCGGTCTCTTGGCCGGGAGATGTGGCTGACCACTGCCGCCACGGCGCCGGCCCTTGTGACTGGCTGTGTCGGGGGAGCTTCTCCCCTCCGGTTATTGTGTATAGGGTGCGGGGCCGGGACCGGAGAGCCCAGTCTCTTAGCAGGGAGATGTGCCTTCTCCTCTCTGTCGTCTTCCTCTCTCCGCGTGGTGCTGCCTCTGCCTCCATTTTGGTGCTGTGAGTGGCCCTGTGGGCCTTATTTGCTTGGTTTTAATACATGTATTTTTAATTGTGTGTGTACATATATTTTACTTATGGGTCTGATTATGCTGATCAGGGTTTATTTTGTGTCTTCCAGGTGGACCTACATTGGTTAATTAGGGGGGTTTTCCCGGTCCTAGGGTCCCTGGGTTCATTTGGGCTTTATTGTAAATCCTCCCACTTGGGACATTAAAGGGGCATCCAGGGTTGCTTATATGCATAATTCCCTTGGTCATTGCGACTGCCTATAAGTTCACCGTATGGAGGCATCCCCGGATACTGGGCCTGGGCTCCCCTCGGGGCAATCCCGGAAGTGTATGGGGTGTGGGGTATCCCTTACGGGGGATGATCTGTTCCTTTGTGTACCATGTGCGCAGCAGACTATTACGCGGCAGTCCGGACTCCAGGCGTCTGGTTCAGCGCTGCCGGTCTCTTCTCCTACCCCTCCCCGACTGATCCGTGCCCCATGTGACGTTGTCATGGGTGGGGAGTCGCAATCTGAGGTGTGTGCCAGATTGGCCAATCTTGAGAAATTATTTTCTAGCGCTGTTGCCAGAAAGGCTCCGGCTAAGAGAAGGCACTTGTCTCCAGCCACGCCGGCTGTCGACCTTGATGATATTGATTCTCTGGACTGGTCCGATTACTCCCCGTTAGAGGAAGGGGAGTTATTTAAGGACTCTTCGGACGATCAGCAGTATGTTGGAGCTGATACCGAGCGAGGGCTGGGGTATTCCTTGGATACCCCTAAGGTTCTTGCTCAGATGTTTGAGGTTCTGGCTATTTCTCTTCCTGAGGCGGCTCCTCCGTAAAAGGGGGAGTTTTTCGAGGAATCTACGCCGCACTTGGAATTTCCTAATCAAAAGCATTTTGATCGCATTATTACTAAGGAATGGGAGAGGCCTACTCGGCTCCCAGGTGTTCCTCCGGGTTGGGATAAGAAATATCCTATTCTCAGTGTGTCACACACCCCGCTTCCCCTTTAATTCTGACGATAGGGTTATCCTCCAGCAGGAGGCGACGTTGCAGAGAGAAGTCTTGAAAAACGAGACCCTCCCGGTCTACATATACCTGGGACCTCCCACTTAACACCCTGTGTTTTCTCTCTGCAAGATGCGACAAGACAGAAGAAAGAAGTCTGCTGCTTGCAGGTAGCCGGGGCCAAACCCTGGCACCCCCTCCCCCCCCCCCATGGTCTATTTCTGCCCAGCTACTTGTTTATGTACTTAGTTAAGATATTGGAAGCCTCCCAGCCTAGGCTGCTGGCTGGGCAATGGTAGACGGCACCTCATGGTGCCTAGGAGCTTATCTCCTCTGCTCGTCCCCACGCGTGGGGCAATGCAGTTATCCGGCCGGTGATCCGGATTTGGGATGCCCTGTCCCGGTCCCCCCTTTTTGGCCTGCCTTCTCCCGCTTGGTCCCTTCTCCCTTAGCGTGGCGGGGGGGGGGGGGTGGCGTTTGTGGGGTGTCTATAATGCGTTATTCTGACTAGGATGATGAGTGCGTTTTTGTGAAGGCAGCTAACGGGTCGACGCTGCGGTCTGGCCTGAATATGTCCTCGGGCTGCGGGGGCTCCGTGTGGATTGTGTGTGGTGTGGTGAGTGTGTTTTTTGCGGGCGGGGTGCCTGTTCTTGCACCCGCCTCGCTCGTATGGCGTTGCCATTTTTGTGCTGGCGGGGGCGGGGCCGGAGCGCTTCGTCCGGCCCGCTCTTCGTCTTCCTCGCTCCGGAGTTGTCTGCCTGTTGTCTGGGTTCTGCTGAGGAGGGCTCTGTCTTGCAAGTATTGCTTTTTGCTTTGATTACTGTGCTGCGCGGTGCCTGTTTGTGCTATTATGTCCGTTATCAAGATTGTTCTAGGACAGGTTTTCATGCATTTATTCATGTATATACGTATATAGAGTATATTATTCCTATGTTGATGTGGCCAATTTGGAAGTATTACCTCTATGATTGGTTGCTCTGCTTCATTACTGTGCCGGTGCACTTTTGATATTGCCTGTTGGGAGTATAGAGGGCTGCACATCGGTTTCTATATATATATATAGATATATATATGTGTATATATATATATATATATATGTGATTGCCAGTATACCTTGTGTATTTAATGTTTAGTGACTGTTTTGTGTGTGTGTGTGTGTGTGTGTGCCTGTGTACGCTTGCTGCATACCTTTTGTATTTTCTGGAGGCTGATTGTGGTCTTTTCCTTACTGGTCCGGGGATTCCCGCACTGCGGTGGGTCTCCTGGTCTGATATACCTGGCTAGTTTTATTGTTTAAAATCCTCCCACTCCCGGGACTTATTATAAAAGGGGCATCCCGGGTTGCTTAATGCGTAAATCCCTGGGTTATTGCGAATGCCATAATTTCACCATATGAAGGCTTCTGACATTACCGGAAACGGCTCTTCGGGGCTATCCAGGCTGTGTGGGGGTTGTGGGGCTCCGCTCCCAGGCAGTGATGTCATAATATGTATTCCATGTGCACAGCGGAATATTGCGCGCCAGTCCGGCACTCTGGCTGGCGCCTCGCAACCTCTGTCATCCCCCCCACCTATTCCGGACCCCGTGTGACGTTGTCAAAGGTGGGGATTCGCAATCCGAGGTGTGCGCACGGTTGGCCAGCCTCGAGAAAATGTTTTCCGCCGCTGTGGCTCAGAAGGCTACGGCTAAGCGGAAGCACCTTTCTCCGGCGTCTCCTGTCCCGGAGGATGAGGTGTTGGAAGTGTTGGATTGGTCCGATTGTCCCCCGGCTGAGGAGGGGGAGATCCTAGAGGAGTCGGACGAGCCTACAGACTAGCAATTGTTTGTTACCGCTGGCGATCAGGCTGCGGGGGTGTTCCTTGACACTCCTTCCATTTTGGCTCAAATGTTTGAGATTTTGGCTTTGGATCCGTCTGAGGTGCCCCCCCCCCCCCCCCCCCTGCCGAAGGGTGAGTTGTTTGATGTGCCCAAGCCGCGTTTGGTGTTTCCGAGACAACAACACTTTGTGAGGGTTGTCCTTAAGGAATGGGAACAGCCCAAGCGCCTTGTTGGAGTTCCTCCTAGTTGGGATAAGCGTTATCCCTTTCCAGAGGATTTGGTGAAGCTTTGGTCCAACACGGCTGTGTTACACTCCCCTGACACTACTACCATTAAGGATGGTGAGGATCGTCGGATTGATCAATTGGCTCGCCATGGTTTTATCAGTGCTGGATCGGCCCTGCAGCCGGTTTGTGCTTCGGCACTTCTTTTGATGGCTGTCAGGTCCATTGTTAGAGATTTGTACGCAGATCTTGATCCCACTTGTGGTGAGTTCTTTTCTCTCAAGCAGTGTGAGTCGTTTATTTCTTTTGTCATGACCGCCCAGGACGATGCACTTGCGATGTGTAGCAGGACCACGGCCCTGTTGGTTGCTGTTCGTCGGGCGGCGTGGCTCCGTCAGTGGACGGCGGACTTTAGCTCTAAGAAGTCGCTTACAGCTCTTCCTTTTGTGGGTTTGCGCCTGTTTGGCGACAAATTGGATTCAGTTACCAAGGGTGGTAAGTTGCCTCAATGCAAGAGGCCGCGTCGTTCCTTTCGGGGAGCGGCTTCTTTTGGTCCCTCCTTTCGGGGAGCCATAGCGGGCAGAGGGGCCTCCTTTCCCGCGACCAGGGGTGCAGGTTGGACCCGGGGGAGGGGCCGTGCCCGTCCCGGTCAGTCCTGGGGCGCCAAGCCTGCTGGCAAGCCCGCTCAACAATGAGGGGGTGCCCTCACCCGTGCGGGTGGGCGGACGATTGCGACACTTCTCCCAGGTTTGGGACCAGGCGGTTCCGGACAGATGGATCCGGGAGGTGGTGTCGTCCGGTTACAAGCTGGAGTTCGAGTCTCGTCCTCCTTCGCGTTTTTTTCCGGTCTCGGGTGCCCACCGATCCTTTGGCCGCGCAGGGGCTCCTGGCGTCGGTGAAGAATCTTCTGGAAATGGCGGTCATCCGGCCGGTACCGCACTTGGAAGTAGGTCTCGGGTGTTACTCCAATCTCTTCACAGTGCCCAAGAAGGACGGGTCGGTTCACTTCATTCTGGATCTGAAGTTCCTCAACAGGTTCATCCGTACACGGAAGTTTCGCATGGAAACTCTGCGATCGGCCATCAGTTCTCTTCGGCAGGGGGACTTCATGACGTCCATAGACATCAAGGATGCTTACCTTCATGTTCCCATCTGCCAGACTCATGAACGTTTTCTTCGGTTCGTGATGGAGGATTGGCATTTTCAATTTGTGGCACTTCCGTTTGGCCTTACCTCGGCTCCAAGAGTGTTCACCAAGGTGATGGCAGGGGTGATGGCCATTCTCAGAACTCAAGGCATTCGCATCGTGCCTTATCTGGACGACCTTCTCATCATGGCTCCTTCTCTCAATCAATCGGAGACGGACACCAGGACGGTGGTTTCCACGCTGGAAAGCTTCGGTTGGGTGATCAGCTATCCCAAGTCCTCCCTCGCCCCGGCCAGGGTGGTGTCCTTCCTGGGAATGCGGTTGGATTCTTGTCAACACAGTGTGTTTCTGCCTCAATCCAAGATTTTTCTGATTCAGGAATTGGCTCTGTTCCTTCTTTCCAATCCTCGACCGTCCATCCGTCTGGGGATGAGACTGGTGGGGTTGATGGTTGCCTATTTCGAGGCAGTTCCTTTTGCTCAATTTCACACAAGGACGCTTCAGCTTCATCTGTTGGCTTCTTGGGACCGGCGACCATGGTCGTTGGATCGGCCCTTCCAGTTGTCCTCCCGGGTCTGGCAGTCCCTTCAATGGTGCTTGGTCTCGACCAATCTCTTGAGGGGCAGGTCTTTTCTGACTCCTCTTTGGGAAATTGTCACCACGGACGCCAGTCTTTCGGGATGGGGGGGATTCTGGAACGATCTTCAGTTTCGGGGGCAGTGGGGGCCTCGAGAGGCCCACTTGCCCATCAATGTTCTGGAACTGAGAGCCATCCGTCTGGTTCTTTTTCGTTTGACTCAGCATGTTCTGGGCCTTCCGGTTCAGGTTCGCTCGGACAATCTGACAGCGGTTGCTTACATCAATCATCAGGGAGGGACTCGCAGTCTGGGTGCCCTCAGGGAGGTGTCCCTGATTCCCGTCTGGGGGAATGGTCTCTCCATCCTCAAGTTTTTCGGTCTCTGTGTCTCCGGTGGGGGACACCGGAGGTTGACCTGTTTGCCTCTCGTCACAATTGCAGGCTTCCGATCTTCGTGTCTCTCTCTCAGGATCCTCTGGCTCTGGCAGTGGACGCCATGTCTCTGAGCTGGGAGGAACTGGGGTTTCTGTACCTTTTTCTTCCGATACCCATGCTAGGCAAGGTAGTACGGAAGCTGGCTCTGGAAAGGGTGTCCGCCATTCTCGTGGCTCCAAGGTGGCCAAGGCGAGTGTGGTTCGCAGACATCGTTCGGCTGGCGGTGGATCAGGTCGTTCTGCCTCTTCGGCCCGATCTGCTCACTCAAGGTCGGCTGTGTTACCCCAATTTACCAACGCTGGGTTTGACGGCTTGGCTGCTGAAACCTTCATCTTGAAGGAGCAGGGTCTTTCTGACTCAGTTGTTAAGACTCTTATCTGTGCCCGGAAGAGGTCTTCTTCTACCATCTACTATAGGACTTGGAGAGCTTATATCGCTTGGTGTGAGGTTAGATCTTTGCCTTGTAGGGTCTTTTCAGTTTCCAGGATTCTGGATTTTCTGCAATCAGGACTGGACTCTGGTCTCCAGCTGAGTACTTTGAAAGGGCAGGTTTCTGCCTTGTCTATCTTTTTTCAGAAGCCTTTTGCGCTTCATCAAAACTTTTTTCCAGGGGGTTACGCATGTGCGGCCTCCCAGGAAGCCATTGCTCCCTGTTTGGGACTTGAACTTGGTTCTTTCTGCTCTTCAGGCTCCTCCCTTTGAGCCCTTGCAGGATATTGCTCTTTCTACCTTGACTCAGAAGATTGCCTTCTTGGTGGCTATCACTTCGGTTCGGCGTGTCTCGGAGTTGGCGGCCTTGTCGATTCAGGCGCCTACTTTGAGAGGCATCAGGACAAGGTGGTTTTTCGTTTCAAACCGGACTTTCTTCCTAAGGTTGTTTCTGCTTTTCATTTGAATCAGGATATTGTTCTTCCCTCCTTGTGTCCTAGGCCTAAGAATGACAAGGAGAGGGTTTTGCATTGTTTGGATGTGGTATGCTGTGTTAAGTACTATTTGCTTCCTACTTCTCCTTTTCGTAGGACTGATGGCCTTGTTTGTTGTGCCCTGTGGGCATAGGAAGGGTTTGGGTTCGGCTAAGTCTTCCATTAGCAAATGGATTCGTCAGGCGGTTGTTGGGGCCTATTCGGCCAAGGGGAAGGTTCCCCCTTTTCGTATCACTGCCCATTCTATTCGTGCTGTTGGAGCGTCTTGGGCTTTTCAGCATCAGGCTTCTGTTGAACAAGTTTGTAAGGCTGCTACTTGGTCTTCCGTTCATACTTTTTCTAAGTTTTACAAGATTGATGTGCGGGCTTCAGCGGATGCTGTGTTTGGCCGCAAGGTTCTGCAGACTGCAGTCGTTTGAGTTATGCTTCATTTTGCTGTCGGATACCCACCCCTTGTGGACACTGCTTTTGGATGTCCCTATCGTCAGAATTAAAGGGGAAGCGGGGTGTGTGACACACTGAGAATAATACCATTTTGTGAGTACTCACCTGTAAAATGGATATTGTCAGTGTGTCACACACCCCGCTTCACCCGCCCTTTTTTGGTATCCTGGATCCTCTATATGGTGAAGCTTTCCTTTATTTTATTTTTTGAAGGTTACCGTTGGATTTCCTGGTACCTTGTCTTACTGCTGTTTGAATTCACTGGGTGTTAAGTGGGAGGTCCCAGGTATATGTAGACTGGGAGGGGCTCGTTTTTCAAGACTTCTCTCTGCAACGTCGCCTCCTGCTGGAGGATAACCCTATCGTCAGAATTAAAGGGGAAGCGGGGTGTGTGACACACTGACAATATCCATTTTTACCAACACCACTATTTTGAATTCTCCTGATTGGTCCACTCTTAAAGATGGTGAGGATAAACTCATTGACCACATGGCTTGTCATGGTTTTGCCAGTGTCGGGTCGGCCTTGCGGCCTGTTTGTGCTTCGGCGCTGTTGGTGGTGGCTACCAGGTCGGTTGTCAGGGACCTGTTGACTGCTTCCGGGCTAGATCCGGCTAGTGACTAGTTCATTGGTCTTAAACGCTGTGAAATGTTTTTGTCATTTGTACTAGCCGCCTTGGATGACACATTGTTGATGTGTGGCAGAACGTCGGCCTTGCTTGTGGCTATTCGACGTTCGGTTTGGTTGCGCCAGTGGGCGGCTGATTTTGTGTCCAAGAAGTCGCTTACGGCTCTTCCCTTTGTGGGGTTGCGGCTCTTTGGAGAGAAATTGGATTTGGTCGCCAAAGGCGGTAAGTTACCTCAATGCAGGAAGCAACGTTGTTCCATTCGGGGGGCGGCTTCCTTTACCCCTTCCTTTCGTGGGGCCAGAGGTGTATCCTGGAATAGGGGCAGGGGACGTGCCCGTCCAGGATACAGTTGGGGCTCTAAGCCCAAAGCCGCGGCCAAGCCAGCTCAGCAATGAGGGGGTGCCCTCACCCTTGTGGGTGGGGGATGGCTGCGACACTTCTCCCAGGTCTGGGACCAGGAGGTCTCGGACAGATGGATCCGGGAAGTGGTGTCTTCTGGCTACAAGCTGGAGTTCGAGTTCCGGCCCCCTCCTAGATTCTTCAGGTCTCGGGTGCCTTCGGACCCTCTGGTCGCGCAGGGGCTACAGGCGGCTGTGAAAAATCTTCTGGATATGGCTGTCATTTGCCCGGTGCCTCCCTCGGACCGGGGCTGGGGCTTTTATTCCAATCTGTTCACGGTTCCCAAGAAGGACGGCTCTGTTCGGGCCCATCCTGGATCTGAAGATCCTCAACAGGTTCGTCCGGCCGCGGAAGTTCCGCATCGAAACGCTGCGTTCAGCCATCTATTCTTTTCGTCAAGGGGACTTCATGACGTCCATAGACATCAAGGATGCTTACCTGCATGTTCCGATCTTTCCGGCGCACCAGAGATTTCTCAGGTTCGTGGTGGAGGATCGGCATTTTCAGTTTGTGGCCCTTCCTTTCGGTCTTACCTTGGCTCCAAGGGTTTTCACCAAGGTGCTGGCAGGGGTGATGGCTCTCCTCAGAGCCCAGGGTATCCGCATCGTGCCATATCTGGAAGATCTTCTCATTATGGTGTCTTCTTTCAGCCAAGTGGAATTAGACACCAGGACTGTGGTATCCACTGCTCAGTTTCACACAAGGATGCTCCAGCTCCATCTGTTGGCGGCCTGGGACAGGTCTCCACTGTCGCTAGATCAGTCTTTCCTGATGACCCCCCGGGTTCGGCGCTCCCTTCAGTGGTAGCTGGATCCGATCAATCTGTTGAGGGGCAGATCCTTTCTTGTTGGGAAACGGTCACCACGGATGCCATCCTGTCAGGAGGTGGGGGTTTCTGGAAGGATCGTCAGTTTCAGGGTCTGTGGGGGCCTCTGGAGGCTCACGAGCCCATAAATGTTCTGGAATTGAGAGCCATCAGGTTGGTTCTGTTTCACTTGACTCATCAGTTGCTGGGCTTGGCGGTTCAGGTTCGGTCGGACAATCGGACGGCGGTCGCCTACATCAATCACCAGGGAGGGACTCGCAGCAGGAGTGCCCTCAGGGAAGTGTCTTTGATTCTGGCTTGGGCGGAGAGCCATGTCCCTTACATTTCAGCAGTTTACATTCCGGGAGTGGAGAACACTCAGGCGGACTCTCTGAGCAGGTTCTCATCTCGCCGGGGGGAATGGTCTCTCAGCCCCAAGGTGTTTCGCTCGATTTGCCTCAGGTGGGGGTCTCCGGAGGTGGACCTCTTTGCCTCTTGTCACAAGCTTCCGGCATTTGTGTCTCTCTCGCGGGATCCACTGGCTCTGGCAGTGGATGCCATGTCCCTGAACTGGAGGGATCTGGGGTTTCTGTACCTGTTTCCTCCGTTTCCCATGGTGGGCAGAGTGGTGCGCAAGCTGGCCCTAGAGGGCGCGTCAGCAATCCAGGTGGCTCCAAGGTGGCCAAGACAGGTTTGGTTCGCAGACGTGGTAAGGTTGGCAGAGGATCAGTTCGCTTTGCCCCTGCTGCCGGATCTGCTCACTCAGGGTCAACTACTTTACCCCATTTTTCCAACGCCGGCTTTGACGGCGTGGCTGCTGAAACCGCCATCTTGAAGGAGGAAGGTCTTTCCGATGCTGTGATTCGGACTCTTGTTAGTGCTAGGAAGCGGTCTTCCTCTGCCATCTACTATAGGACTTGGAGGTCTTATGTCGATTGGTGTGAGGTCAGGGCATTGCCTTGTAGGGAGTTTTCTATTTCCAGAATCCTAGAGTTTCTTCAACATGGTCTGGACCTGGGGCTCCAGCTTAGTACTTTGAAGGGGCAGGTTTCTGCCCTGGCGGTTTTCTTTCAAAGGTCTTTTGCTCTTCATCCTTTGGTTAAGACTTTCTTCCAGGGGGTTACGCATGTGCGGCCTCCTAGGAAGCCTTTGCTCCCAGTTTGGGATTTGAATTTGGTTCTTTCTGCTCTTCAGGGTCCTCCTTTTGAGCCCTTGCATATTGCTTTGTCTTCGCTTACGCAGAAGGTGGCATTTTTGGTTGCTATCACTTCTGTTCGGCGCGTCTCTGAGTTGGCGGCTTTGTCCATTCAGGCTCCGTACTTTGAGAGGCATCAGGACAAGGTGGTTTTCCGTTTCAAGACGGATTTACTTCCTAAGGTGGTTTCTGCCTTTCATCTTAATCAGGACATTGTTCTGCCCTCCTTGTGTCCTAAGCCTAGCAATGACAAGGAGAGGGCCTTGCATTCCTTGGATGTGGTTCGTTGTGTGAAGTACTATTTGGAGGTTACGTCTTCCTTTCGTAAGACGGACCCTCCGGGCCCAGGAAAGGTTTGGCGCCCGCCATTAGTAAATGGATTTGTCAGGCCGTTGTTGGGGCCTATTCTGCCAAGGGGAAGGTTCCCCCTTTTCGTGTTACTGCTCATTCTACTCGTGCTGTTGGGGCGTCCTGGGCTTTTCAGCACCAGGCCTCTGTTGAGCAAGTTTGTAAGGCCGCTACTTGGTCTTCTGTTCACACTTTTTCCAAGCTTTATAAGGTTGATGTGCGGACCTCAGCGGATGCTGTTTTTGGCCGCAAGGTTCTGCAAGCTGCAGTGGTTTAAGTTGTGCTTTATCGCCTTGTTTGGATCCCCGCCCTTTATAGACACTGCTGTTGGATGTCCCACATGTAATGAATGTCTTGAAGCGGGGTGTGTGACATACTTAGAATAATACCATTTTGTGAAGACTCACCTGTAAAATGGGTATTATAAGTATGTCACACACCCCGCTTCACCCTGCCCTTTTGTATTCTGGATCCTTTATAGGGTGAACTTTGCGTTGTTATGACTTATATTTGACTCTTCCTGGTCCCTTACCTTACTGCTATCTTTATACTGGGTAATGAGTGGGAGGTCCCAGGTATTTATGGACCGGGAGGGGCTCCCTTTTTTCCTTACATCTCTGCAATATCGCCATCTACAGGTCAGTATAACCCCACATGTAATGAATGTCTTGAAGCGGGGTGTGTGTCATACTTATAATACCCATTTTACAGGTGAGTATTCACAAAATGATATTTTCTTGATGCTCAGAGTGGAAAGGAAGTCTGAATGGAGCACTAGCTGCTGAATGGCCTGCGCATAATCTGTGAGGTGAGGTTTTGGCTGAACCTGCGAGTATCCCTAATCGGGGTGCCTCCGGCAGGGTTAACAAAACCCAAAGTCTTACTCTTTAAAGGTGCCAGTAGATTTGCCAATATTTCTTTAGATGGAGCCCTATTCAAATTTTCCGCCCATCCTTACCCTAACATATTTCAGATCAACCTGTTGAAAAATGGCTCTCCAGGATATGAAAGGAAGCCGTAATGTCTTGAACTTCATTAGTCTAAATAAATAAACCCCACAGGATTTTCTCCACCCACCCCATGGGATGCCCATGTACTTGAAATATCGACAACACAGACAGAAAAATCTCCCTACTGCAATACCGATTGCACCCACCTCTGTGTTGCCAGCCACATGACCACTAGCCACCTGGCACATCTCATTGGCTGCTAGAACAATAAGGGAATCATTTCTTGGGCATCACAGATCAGGATTTTCCAAGGTTCCGGAAACTACCTCTGGATGGTTTATTTTACGACCTTAGGTCCGCTTTGGGAGCTTACACTTTTTTAGCACAGACATTTTGATAGGTGACAGGCTTTGTCACCCCTGATACACTTCAACCTGACACCTCTGGATATTATTCCTACCTCCTTCAGTTTGCGTGTGTGTAAGCGACCCCTCCTCTCATTAGCCAACGTGTTTATATGGAATTTTAATATTACACAATTTTGCAGTACACCCCCTATAAATGAATTACTGCTAAAAACGTGTCAGGTTAAACATATATATTTAGTTCAGCTGTGCATTTTGGCATTTACCAGGGCTTAGCTCATGATGGGAGGAATCTGGTTTCCTAAGATATCTTCTAGCCTTATGTATAGTTATAGTATTGTTGCCTCACAGCTACAACGGCCTGGAATTGAAGATGTCGCCGTGCTTAAAAAAGAGCTCATCCAGGTTCAGACTCTGATGGACAAAACCACACTGGAACGTGAAAGGGAATCGGAGAAGTTAAAAGATGACTGTAAGCGGCTGCAAATGCAAAATGCAAATGCCGAGGTAAGAAAGAAATAACTGGCAGCTTGATTTGAGACATAAAATCTTCCATTATGTCCGTACACAACCATGCTACATTTTCCATTTGATGTCTTCATTCTAGGAGTAGTTAGGTTTTATTTTTTTAAAAGATCACTTCTTAAGACACACTTCTCTACTTCAGCTTGTGGATGGTTGGCCTGGTCATCATGGTGTGAGGTTGAAACTCGTTTTGATGGTACCCACACTATGCTTTTGCAAGGTTCACATATGGAGGCATATGTCCACCCATTTTTTTTTTTAATTCCTGAAGCCATTTCAGGGTTGATTGCTTGTTAAACTGAATTGGCTGAAATGTACAATATGCGTAGCTTCTAAAAAGTCCAAGACTATCTTATAAAAAGTGTTAAGTTACACTGCAGTTGCGCCACACTTTGCAACAAATTCTAGGAGTCAGCAATTTTATTATTTTTGTTGTTTTGGGCACATGTGTAAGTACAGCAGTTTAACCCCCTAAATGTCTCAGTAAAATACAAAAACATCCCCAATTTTTTCTCTATTAGCAGGGGCAGCTGCAGACTTGCAGCGCAGATTGTGGGGTTAGCAGCCTGCTGAGCCAAACCTAGATGCTCCTTTTATTAAAAGGGAAAAACACATCCAAAACAGTTGGGGGGTTAAAGGGACTATAAACCCAATGGCAAAAATAGGGCAGCTCACCTGATGCCTGTCCCACATGCCTCTCCTCCATTTCCTGCAGTTGTAGCAGGGCACCAAAGTTTGCCCTCCTTTGAATTCGATTTCTTCACGACCAAGCAAAAAGTGGTCACACATCCTCTCTGTCCCTTAGTGTTCTCAGTGTGAGCGAACATGGCAAATCGCAGTGGTGCTACAGCTGTCTGTGACTACAGCAGAGCATGCTCTTAACTCATAAAGCTCCACCATGAAATGCTGTCCCAGCTCAGCTACAACACCAAAATGGAAGCAGATTAGCTTTGCTTAGAATACATATGGTGCCGGAACTTTTTAGCAGAGATCGGGAGAGTGGAAAGGAAACATAAAGAGTCACTAGCCGCAGAATATTTACCCACCCTAACCTCCCTTAGGGAGAAACTGAAAACGCTATGCTGCGACAAGATTAAATTGGTAATTGCCGCAGAATCTAGCTGCCCCTGCTAATAGAGAAACATTTTGGGATGTTTTTGTATTTTACTGAGACATTTAGGGAGATAAATGTGGTAGGCTCTTTGCCAAAGCCCCGAGGGTGGAACGTGCAAAAACTTATATCCCCATGTTAACCAACTCGGAAGGACAGGTGACACAACTATTCTACGTCTATATAACCTCCCGATGGAGCGAGAACAGAGGAGTAGGGGACCCGTGGAGCAATATATAGCGGACTCTGGGCTTCCTAAATTACCAAGTGAAGTCCTCGAGAGTCTGGAGGAACCCATCACAATGACTGAATTGCACAAGGCAGTCGGAGCAGCAGGGGGCAAAGCCCTGGTCCCTGATGGTCTAAGCTTACCATATTATAGAAAATTCTTCCCTCTCCCGGCCCCGAAACTTCTAGAAAGCCCTTAACTCGGTTAAAGACAGGAACACTCTCCCGGCGGATACCCTGAGAGCTCATATCTCGGTCATCCCGTCGGAGGGCAAGGACCCGGCCCAATGTGCAAGCTACAGACCAATATCCCTTCTGAATGTAGATCTGAAACTATTCACCAAAGTCCTTGCCTCCAGACTAGCTCCTCACCTCCATCACATCATAAATCTGGACCAAGTGGGGTTCATGCCACACAGAGAGGCAAGGGACAACACAATTAAGGTGTTGAACCTGATTCATCTGGCACTGCGGAGCAAGACTCCTACTCTTCTGCTCGCCACAGACGCTGAAAAAGCTTTCGATCGGGTGATCGGGAGTTCATGTTAGCCATGCTCAGACACATAGGGCTGGGTCCTAACGCCATGAACTGGATCGGAAGCCTATACAGTTCCCCGTCCGCTGCGGTCAGAGTTAATGGGGTCCTCTCTGTCTCTTTTAGGATTACAAATGGGAAAAGACAGGGTTGCCCGCTGTCCCCCCCTCATTTTCATACTTACCTTAGAACCCTTCTTGTGTCAGATTCGTGGTAACCCAGATATTAGAGGCCTATCCCGCAACTCAAAGCAATATAAAGTTGCAGCGTATACTGATGACTTAATCTTCAGTTTGTCTTGCCCTGAAGTGTCTCTCCCTAACCTAATATCTGAATTAAAGCAATACGGGGAACTATCCGGATATAAGATTAATTATCAAAAATCTGAAGCCCTCAACATAAATATCCCTCCTGAGAGATTTGGCACAATCTGAGATACTTTCCCGTTTACATGGGCTAGGAAAAGTGTCACATATTTGGGGACGAAAATTGGGAACAAGTTGTCTAAAATCTTTGACTTAAATTTCCCACCACTACTGAAAAAGTTTGAGGAGGAAACATCAAGATGGGCCCAAGGCAGAATATCATGGTTTGGCCGCTGCAATGCAACCAAAATGAATCTGCTCCCCCGTTTTTCTTTATTTATTGCAGGCCCTTCCGGTGTCGATCCCACAAAGTTTTTTTGCAAAAAGTCAAGAGGGCTATTTATCAAATTTGTCTAGGGGGGAAAGAGACCAAGATTAAGCAAAACACTGCTAACATGGACCAAAGAAAGTGGAGGACTAGGCTTCCCAGATCCAACCATCTACCACGCTGTGGTCCATCTTAGAACAGTAGACTGGTGCCTACATGGGATGCACAAGCAGTGGGTGGGGTTGGAGCAAGGGTTCATAGAGGCCCCAATAGAGGGGGCAGCATGGCTGGACGACATGGACATCCCTTTAGCTATGAAACATCCCACAGTTGGAGCTACTATCAGAGCCAACCGGCGGCACTTTAAACACCCAGAGCTCTCCCCTAGCCCCTCCCCTATGTTCCCTCCCCTAGTTCCGATACTTGGTAACCCATGTTTCCCTCCGGGCAACGAGGGACCCACCTCGAGTGAATGGAAAAGAGCAAAAGTATTTAGGGCAGGACATTTCTGGACGGGATGGGCTGGTCAGATCTAGGGACACTTGCCCAATCAAGGGGCCTAACGGCCTGGTCAGACTGGCAGAGCAATCAAATGCCCACTTCCTCCACTCAGAGACGTTAGTGGCGGCATGAGGAAAACCATCCCCTATGAGAGCCTCTGTGCCAGTAAGGAAGCAGTTAAACATACCTTATCATACTTATATAAGCTGCTCATTACTCCCTCAGAGGACAAAAGACCCCCATTCCTGAGGAAGTGGGAAGAGGTCCTAGCCATGCCACATAAAACATCTATTTGCACACGCTATCAAGAGTGTAACTATAAAATTCTCTCGATGGTACATAGTGCCAGCAGGAGTTAACAAATGGTCACCGGAAACCTCAGATAGGTGCTGGAGGTGTGACGGGGCGAGAGGCGACTTGTTACACATCTTCTGGTCTTGCCCAACACTAAGGCACTTCTGGGATGAAGTCAGAGAGATCGCAGGCAGGATAACCGAGGTGCCAACTGACCTGGCCTCCTGTCTCTTACACATGACTGGGACCCCCCTAAAAATATATTAAAAAAATCACTGTTGTGCCACCTTCTTAATGCGGCTAAGATGTTCATTGGCCTTAAATGGAGATCTAAGGAGCCACCCTCGATATCAATGTGGATCCTAAAGGTGAGTGAACTGATGAGGTTCGAGAGTGCGATACTCTTTCGAGAAAATAGATTTGAGAGCTTTACGATAACATGGTACAGCTGGCTGAAGTTCTCGGAGTCCGCAGAATGTAGGACCCTGTTGGGGGGCACCCAGAGATCCGCACATTAAACTTTTAGCCCTCATTGTTAACCTCCGTGAGACAATACAGATTTGAACCTCAGAATCAACACTGAATGTATTGTGATCTTTATTTGCAAAAGTAACAGACAACTTGTGGATTCTGGCTGATTGTGTCATGAACCAATGTCTCTTTTGCCTCAAGACTATATTACAAATGTATGCTTTTTTCTGGAAAATATAAATAAAGAATTAAAAAAAAAAATAATACTTTCAAAAAAAAAAAAAAAGAATACAAGAGATTTTGAGAGATGCCTTGAAATGGCTCATACACTGTTCCAAAGGGGGATAATATGGGAGAAATTTAGTGTTTGCCTGGACAGGGACTTAAACCGGACCTTCAGCGTGATTTAATGAAAAGCCCAAACTCTTAAAAAACGGTTCCCCAGCATCTAAAATTAATATATTTTACGTTTTTAGTCACTAACTTATTATTCTTTCCCCCACTGGGCTGCAACTCTGTTCAGAAATTTAGGATACGGGCGCCGCCATCTTGACTCAGAAGCATCACACTTACTGAAGAGAGGAGAGTGGGATAAGGTACAGGGGGGCGGGTTATAGCTGTGCTTTGCTCAGACAGAGCAGAGCTGGGGTCAGTTAAAGGTCGGCAGTCCCAGAATGCAGAGCAGCACAGTCAGGAGGCATTTCCTGTTTGCAGGCTGCCTGATAAGATGGCGGCTTCCATAAGCCGCCATCTTGGATGTTTAAAGGCTCATAACATGCAGTAGATGCAGGTAGGATGATTTTTAATGTGGACAATCTGTATGTACAGGGTGTGGGAAACATATAAGATAGACGCATTGTGGAGGCTCCATACATCTCCTTTTGCAAGTTCTGTTAGCATTAATGGTAAAGCAGATCGGGGGGGGGGGGGGGGCTATTGAGCAAGTAGAAATCAAAAACTTGAAGCGGCATGTAATGAACAGCCCAAACCCTTAAAAAAATATTCCCCAGCATCTAAAATTAATATATTTAATGTTTTTAATTACTTACGTTTTATTCTTTTCCCCACTGGCCTTCAACTCTGTTCAGGACTCTAGGATATGGGCGCCGCCATCTTTGCTCAGTAGCATCACATACTGAGAAAAGGAGAGGGTTCAAAAGTACAGGGGTGGGGGGGTTATAGCTGTGCTTTGCACAGACAGAGCAAAGCTGGGGTTAGGAAAAGGTCAGCAATCCCAGAACGCAGAGCGGCACATTCAGAAGACACTTCCTGTTTGCAGGCTGACTGATGCCCCATGAGCTGTGATCCTGAATGTTTAAAGGCTCAGAAAATGCAGTAGATGCAGGAAGGATAATTTTTAATGTGAGCAATCTGTATGTACTGGGTGGGGGAAACATATAAGATAGGCTCTTATTCAGGGTGAAGGTCCGGTTTAAACTTTTAAACTGCCTGTAGCTTTTATCACAGTATGCCATAAATGAGTTGCTAGGCTAGCTGCTGTATTCTTTGGTTGTTGACAGCTAGTGGGAAAATGTAAATACATTTATTTTGTTTGTGGGTGTGTAGGTATTGGGTGTTCTGTTCTGCGCCTGTGCTTTGTCGGGCAGCGGTTCCTGTAATGTTTGGAGTAATGTGTGCATTATTTTTAGTGTTTCTAGTTTACATGAAGCACGATGGTCTCATTTGTCTGTTATCACATTTCATCTACCATCTGTAATTTTTTCCCCTGTCTGCTTTCTAATGGAGATAATGCCATCCAAGGTAAAGATTTATACCATTGCAAAGAGTTTTAGCTTCCAGTGTTTTCTAACACAACTGATCAATAACTATTCACATAAAATAAACAAAATCCAATATAGAAAAAGTACCCTCAAAATTGAACTAAAGCCAAGTCAACCAATGCTTCCTCGTTCATTGAATGACTGCGAATAGCATGACTGCTGGTGACCAACTGGGTTTGGAGAGTAGGCTTGCGCATCAAACCTGGATGGTTGCCAGCTGCCACATGAGTGAATGAAGAAGTGTTGACTTTTTGATGCTGAGGCAGAAAGCAAAGGCCACAACAACATAAAAGAGAGACTGGACTTTCCCTTTAATAGAAGCAATGCAATCAGACGTCTGACCTATAAGCTGCCTTTCTTAGGTTGCGCTGCATGCCTGGTCAGATGTCTGCTGGAAAGGGCATGCAGAAAGGAGGGAGCAGGGATGCCATGGAGTACTGTGGCAGTGCTGGGTGTACTCAGTATTTTCGTAGTATCCCTGCACCTTCTGGCCTGCATGCTGCCTTAATCTGCAAGAATGCCGCTCTGGAGCGGAGTATATGGGGACCCACATAGGGTTTTCCCTATGGTAAACTTTGACCTACTCCTGGAGTATTTTAGATATTAGGTCCAGACTTTACAGGCTTTTGTCCCCTTTAAAGCAGGCCAAACCCAGTTTTGACCTGCTTGTCAGGGGCAACCTGATTCAAGATACCCCTGTGTGTGATGCCCTCCTCCCCCTAGATTGGCGTATTTCTAACATTGCGCCACACTCGTGTTTGCGGGCTTCCAGCTAATCAGAATAGATTGCTGTGAGTAATAATACCCAGTAATTCATTCTGCATTAATAGATTGCTGGGGCTTCTTCTGCCAGACTTCTCCATTAAACTGTGAATGCATGGGCCATGCATTCAGATAGTGTGCGTCAGCTAAGGGGATGCCATGGATGCTGCTATGGCCCACACATGTGTCAGGGAATCACCAAATAAGTTAAATATTTTGGAGGATTTCACATAGCAGGCAATCCCAAATCGGTATTCCTCAGAGGATATGGAATCACCCTGCCTTGAAGTACTTTAGACTCCAGTGCAGGCACTAAGTATCTTGGTCCACTTTAAATATTTACAGATAATTCTGTGCAAAAACACTAAAAATAAAAGTCATTAGCTCCGTTTCGAGACCAAGCCAAGTGTAACACCCCTGATACAAATATCTGAATTTCCTACTTTCTGTTCTTAGTCTGCATCCCGCAAGTTGTCTGAAAAGTTTCGATAGAGTGCTGTGGGGTCAACCACCTGCTTTTTGGCTCTGGGTAGGGCACAGGAAGCAAAAGTGTGCTGGCACAAGGGTTTTGAATAAGAGCCATTACGTAATCTGCTTTTGGATTATCTTTTTCTCTTTTTCTTCAGACCACAATTAACCAGCTAAAAGTTGAGCTTGCAAAAGGGCCACAGGAGGTTGCAGTTTATGTCCAGGAATTGCAGCAGCTTAAAAGCTCTATGACCGAGCTGTCACAGAAAAATGAGGTGGGTAATTATTATTTTGTCACAAAACTAAAAGATGCTGCACTTCCCCAAACTGTTTGTCATTCCAAAATATACAAAAAGACTGTTTGTTTCAAAGTAATTAATGCTCTCCATTTCATCTGTCTAGCTTCACATATAATGCTCTCCATGGTATCTGTCTAGCTTCACATCTAATGCTCTCCATGTCATCTGTCTAGCTTCACATCTAATGCTTTCCATTTCATCTGTCTAGCTTCACATCTGATGCTCTCCATGTCATCTGTCTAGCTTCACATCTAATGCTCTCCATGGTATTTGTCTAGCTTCACATCTAATGCTCTCCATGTCATCTGTCTAGCTTCACATCTGATGCTCTCCATGGTATCTGTCTAGCTTCACATCTAATGCTCTCCATTTCATCTGTCTAGCTTCACATCTAATGCTCTCAATGGTATCTGTCTAGCTTCACATCTAATGCTCTCCATGTCATCTGTCTAGCTTCACATCTAATGCTCTCCATGGTATCTGTCTAGCTTCACATCTGATGCTCTCCATGGTATTTGTCTAGCTTCACATCTGATGCTCTCCATGTCATCTGTCTAGCTTCACATCTAATGCTCTCCATGTCATCTGTCTAGCTTCACATCTAATGCTCTCCATGTCATCTGTCTAGCTTCACATCTGATGCTTTCCATGTCATCTGTCTAGCTTCACATCTAATGCTCTCCATGGTATTTGTCTAGCTTCACATCTAATGCTCTCCATGTCATCTGTCTTGCTTCACATCTAATGCTCTCCATGTCATCTGTCTAGCTTCACATCTAATGCTCTTCATTTTATCTGTCTAGCTTCACATCTAATGCTCTCCATGTCATATGTCTAGCTTCACATCTAATGCTTTCTATGTCATCTGTCTAGCTTTACATCTAATGCTCTCCATGTCATCTGTCTTGCTTCACATCTAATGCTCTCCATGTCATCTGTCTAGCTTCACATCTAATGCTTTCTATGTCATCTGTCTAGCTTTACATCTAATGCTCTCCATGTCATCTGTCTAGATTCACATCTAATGCTCTCCATGTCATCTGTCTAGCTTCACATCTAATGCTCTCCATGGCATCTGTCTAGCTTCACATCTAATGCTCTCCATGTCATCTGCATAGCTTCACATCTTATGCTCTCCATGGCATCTGTCTAGCTAAACATCTAATGCTCTCCATGGCATCTGTCTAGCTAAACATCTAATGCTCTCCATGGCATCTGTCTAGCTTCACATCTAATGCTCTCCATGTCATCTGTCTAGCTTCACATCTAATGCTCTCCATGTCATCTGTCTAGCTTCACATCTAATGCTCTCCATGTCATCTGTCTAGCTTCACATCTGATGCTTTCCATGTCATCTGTCTAGCTTCACATCTAATGCTCTCCATGTCATCTGCATAGCTTCACATCTTATGCTCTCCATGGCATCTGTCTAGCTAAACATCTAATGCTCTCCATGGCATCTGTCTAGCTAAACATCTAATGCTCTCCATGGCATCTGTCTAGCTTCACATCTAATGCTCTCCATGTCATCTGTCTAGCTTCACATCTAATGCTCTCCATGTCATCTGTCTAGCTTCACATCTAATGCTCTCCATGTCATCTGTCTAGCTTCACATCTAATGCTTTCCATTTCATCTGTCTAGCTTCACATCTGATGCTCTCCATGTCATCTGTCTAGCTTCACATCTAATGCTCTCCATGGTATTTGTCTAGCTTCACATCTAATGCTCTCCATGTCATCTGTCTAGCTTCACATCTGATGCTCTCCATGGTATCTGTCTAGCTTCACATCTAATGCTCTTCATTTTATCTGTCTAGCTTCACATCTAATGCTCTCCATGTCATCTGCATAGCTTCACATCTTATGCTCTCCATGGCATCTGTCTAGCTAAACATCTAATGCTCTCCATGGCATCTGTCTAGCTAAACGTCTAATGCTCTCCATGGCATCTGTCTAGCTTCACATCTAATGCTCTCCATGGCATCTGTCTAGCTTCACATCTAATGCTCTCCATGGCATCTGCCTAGCTTCACATCTAATGCTCTTCATTTTATCTGTCTAGCTTCACATCTAATGCTCTCCATGTCATATGTCTAGCTTCACATCTAATGCTTTCTATGTCATCTGTCTAGCTTTACATCTAATGCTCTCCATGTCATCTGTCTAGATTCACATCTAATGCTCTCCATGTCATCTGTCTAGCTTCACATCTAATGCTCTCCATGGCATCTGTCTAGCTTCACATCTAATGCTCTCCATGTCATCTGCATAGCTTCACATCTTATGCTCTCCATGGCATCTGTCTAGCTAAACATCTAATGCTCTCCATGGCATCTGTCTAGCTAAACATCTAATGCTCTCCATGGCATCTGTCTAGCTTCACATCTAATGCTCTCCATGGCATCTGTCTAGCTTCACATCTAATGCTCTCCATGGCATCTGCCTAGCTTCACATCTAATGCTCTCCATTTCATCTGCCTAGCTTCACATGTAATGCTCTCCATGTCTTCTGTCTCGCTTCACAGCTAATGCTCTCCATTTCATCTGTCTAGCTTCACATCTAATGCTCTCCATGGCATCTGTCTAGCTTCACATCTAATGCTCTCCATGTCATCTGCATAGCTTCACATCTTATGCTCTCCATGGCATCTGTCTAGCTAAACATCTAATGCTCTCCATGGCATCTGTCTAGCTAAACATCTAATGCTCTCCATGGCATCTGTCTAGCTTCACATCTAATGCTCTCCATGGCATCTGCCTAGCTTCACATCTAATGCTCTCCATGGCATCTGCCTAGCTTCACATCTAATGCTCTCCATTTCATCTGCCTAGCTTCACATGTAATGCTCTCCATGTCATCTGTCTAGCTTCACAGCTAATGCTCTCCATTTCATCTGTCTAGCTTCACATCTAATGCTCTCCATGGCATCTGTCTAGCTTCACATCTAATGCTCTCCATGTCATCTGCATAGCTTCACATCTTATGCTCTCCATGGCATCTGTCTAGCTAAACATCTAATGCTCTCCATGGCATCTGTCTAGCTTCACATCTAATGCTCTCCATGGCATCTGTCTAGCTTCACATCTAATGCTCTCCATGGCATCTGTCTAGCTTCACATCTAATGCTCTCCATGGCATCTGCCTAGCTTCACATCTAATGCTCTCCATTTCATCTGCCTAGCTTCACATGTAATGCTCTCCATGTCATCTGTCTCGCTTCACAGCTAATGCTCTCCATTTCATCTGTCTAGCTTCACATCTAATGCTCTCCATGTCATTGAAAATCCCCAAATCCTGGTTTAAGTTGATGTATCCACTTTTGTACATATCATACACATTGAACGATATGATACATTATTTTAAACTACACTTTTCAGAGTTTGATGGAGAAACTATTAAAGAAAGAACTAGACTATACCCAGTTAGAGGACAAGCTACATGAAGAGGTCACCGCTAAGAAGAACCTGCAAGTCAGCTTCCATCAGAAAGAGGTGGAGAGCCAGCAAGTACATGTCCGACTTTCCGCCAGTGAGGCCACCTTGCAGACTTTAAAGACTGAGCTTGCCGAGAAGGGTGAAGCCAACCAGAAACTAAAGGAGGAGCTGTCTGAAGTTGAGTCCAAACACCAGCATCTCAAGGCTGACTTTAAGCAGCTTCAACAACAACGAGAAGAGAAGGAGCAGCACAGTCTGCAGCAGCAAAGTGAGATTAACCAGGTGACACATCTTCACATCATTATATATTCCTGTAAGCGTCTATTATTAATTCATTGCTTATTATAGACACCATCAGGGTTGCATTAAGTGTGGTGGAGGACCTGGGCACAAAAAACCTGGTGGAGGCCCCAGATATAGTATTTTTTTTCCTTTAAAATAATAGTCCAGCCAAATAACAGATTGGTGGTTGTATGGCACCCGCCTACTCACTGGAACGTCAGATCGAGTCTGCTTTACCATTCTGGGCAGGGGGTAGTGTAGTTGCCCATCAGGTCCAGCAAAAAATAGTTCCCTACAATGAGCTGCCAGCGGCTGTGCTTGGTGGCTTATGTACAGTGAGCGCCCGCCGACAGCTCTACACTCTCTCTCTACACCCATCTCTGTAGCGTTGCAATGGTGACTTTTCTGCTCTAGACTCTACGTCCTGCCCTGTGGTGGCTTTGGCAGCAAAAAAAAGGCTTGTGCGGGCCGCTGATAGCTTTGATTCTGGCCCTGCTGCCCATCAGTTTAAAGACTGAAATGCCTCCTGGACCCGAACATTACACAAAGGTTGGAGGCCCCCTTTGCATGGCAAGTGCTGGAGGCCCTGGGGCACGTGCCCATTGCACCTCCCTCATAATCCGGCCCTGGACAACATTATTGGTAATCCTTTAGCTTGATGTAAGATGCCTTAGGGTGTGGGGTAGGTGTTGTTTAATATTTTTAAGGGCTAAGGTGAGAATTTCTCCCCTAAATTCCCCCTCTGGCAATCAGTGATGTCAGCTATTTGAGAGGGCTTAACCCCATGCAGATATTGCTGCTGCTGCTGCACAATTGAGGAAACATGGGAAAAAAAACAATGCAACCGCTTCCCCTTCACACAAATTTTCTCTAGAAGCTGTTTATTCAGTGTGTGTGTGTGTCTGTGTAGCATGCTAGGTGAGCGTAGCTATTCCACATCTGCATGTCAATGCCACTGATTATCAGAGGGGCGGTTCAGGGGAGCAATTTACTAAACTATTCTTCTTACTGGAGGTCCACTTTAAGTTGTCTTCTTTCTGGGTAAATTATTGGCCACAATTCTGTTATCCCATTACCTACAGTGTAAATTGGTCCCTAAATGCCTTAAAGAGGAACAAATCCTGGGAATCCGACTTTCCCAGGTTTTGTTTTGTGCCCCTGTGTGAAACCCCCCAGTTCACTCAGTAAAACTCTCCCCTACCCCGTCCAACGACGCACGTGACGGGTCTTGTCCAACCAGAGCCCTTTACCTTGTCTACATCTTTCGGCAAAGGGCTCTGATTGAAACTAAATGGGGAGTGCACACAGCCATATCGCCTACGGCGTGAACACTCCCGCTAAATGGCTCCCCATTAAAAACCATCAGAGCTCTGATTGGATGTGAGCCCACGCATGGGCCATTGCATTGTGGAAAGGTGAGTTATTACCGGCGTCCCTGGGGGGTTTCAAGGGGAAAATCCGGTGGCCGGCCCTGGAGTCCAGGCCGCCGACTGGTGGGTTTTGTTCCGTTTTGACTTACGGCCGTGTTCTTGCCTATTGCTTTCTCCAAGTAAAATATCCCATTTGCTTTATTGTAATTAAAAGGTACTTCATATTTTAATCCAATTTGAAGGTGAGTATAATCCTGAACTTTGTAGTCAATGGGTGCACCAATTCTTTCTGCTAACTGGTATCCAGAGGCAACAGAGTCTACTCTCAGCAATATGAGTGGGGGTTATAGTGACAGGAAGTTGTCTACAGGTTCTTCCCTCACAGTAAGCAGTGTGGCTCGGTTGTGGTCTGTAGATTTTGATTTTAAAGGTAGATAATGACATGGCCTTTATTGTATTAAAGAGCACTTTGGACGTTTGGGCCAGCCCTGTAATCTTAAAGACTCCATGGCTGTATGAGTCCCTCTCTCTCTGGGATATTCTTATATGAGATGACCTGCTGTGTGCAACCCCAAATATCGTTGAATAAAACGTACCTAACCGCTATTCAGTGGTGTGTGGGAGGGCCGTGGCTGCATCCCTGCTTTACTTGTTACATCCCCGATCAAGGCATTAGTAAACGGCTGGAGCAAGTATGTCTCCCAACTAGAGAGGAGCGGGCATGTGGCCGGCCTCACTCTTGGCTGCATTCAGCTTGCTAGCTCGTCTGATGTTACTGTGGCTAGCAAAGCTGAATAGAGCCGAGCCCACGAGTTGGCTTGACAGGACTCGTGAACGCTAGGTGAGTTTTCTTAATGATCTGTTGGATTTCACTCAGTAAAAAGGAAGAGCCCAACAACACCCAGTAGAGTGAATATCCCTGTTGCTCTTCAAAAAGAGACCTGGGTAATGGAAAGGTGGGGTGTTTGTGGAGCATGCTGGGTAAGCTAATTAATATAAAGCAGGAACCTTACTAGGAACTGTGTCATTCTGCAGGCAGCTCCCATTGATGATGTAGGGAATGGTGGGGATGTAGTCACAGCAGGCCGTTCTCATTGGACAAGAGCCTGTGCATGCGCTGTTGGAGCATGGGAAGGTGAATTTTTATTGGATTCGGGATGCCCCTGGGAAAAGTCAGCGGCCTGCTGGAGAATCTTTTAGATTCCAGGACGGCCGCTGGTGGGTTTTGTTCCTCTTTAACTTCAGAGTGACAAGAAGGACTG
The DNA here is from genome assembly GCA_027917425.1 of Gastrophryne carolinensis. Lineage (NCBI taxonomy): Eukaryota > Metazoa > Chordata > Amphibia > Anura > Microhylidae > Gastrophryne > Gastrophryne carolinensis. Next base: position 178,467,341 of record CM051238.1, on the reverse strand, counting down.
CAAACATACATTTCCAGAGTCAAATGTAGACTGTATACGCATTTTAGCACTGTGTTCTCAATGTTCCTCAATTTACAGTGGTTTATTTTAGTCGGACTTGGGCCCGAAATGTATTCCTTTTAAAGTTCTGTAACTACTACACGAGTTAAACTAATGTTACTGCAGGCTGTGTTTTGTGTGTTTTTTATGTGACTGTGACGCCATTACTTGGCGAATCACTTGAGCTATTTTTTTTTTCTTTTTAGCTCCACAGCAAGCTTCTGGAGACAGAGCGCCAGCTTGGGGAAGCTCATGGAAGGCTCAAAGAGCAGAGACAGCTGTCTGCTGAGAAACTGATGGACAAGGAGCAGCAGGTGGCAGATTTGCAGCTAAAGCTGTCACGTTCTGAGGAGCAGGTCTGTATGTTTATTTTGTGTCTTCATGGCTCTAATATCTGTACCCTTCACCTCATGTGAAGGCTTCAACATGTTTTTTCCGTCAGCTTATTTTGACAGCGCTACAGTGCTGTTTTAAAACATAGTAGCAGGTCTGTCCTACAGCATCTTTCTACTAGATGTTGATGGAAAATGCCACGCATAGTATGATGCTACCCAGTAAAAATTAAAGATACTCCTAACTGCATTTTAATATTTTAATATGTAGTAATATATAATAATATATAAGCGTGTATAGAAACAATTGTGATTTTCTTTTAATCTATAGGCAACTGGATCATTTCCCCCAAATGTACTATGTTGTTTGTAAACTACTGTATTCTTTGCACTATAAGACGCTTCTGATCAGAAGATGCACCTAGAGTTTAGAGGAGGAAAATGAGAAAATATTCTGAACCAAACGGTGTGCTCCTAATCGACCCATATCAGGCAGGGTGCAGAATCCCTCCCAGTCGCCCCATGACACGCAGTGAGGCAGATAACCCCCTCGCTCCAATCTTCCCATTGTAGGCAGTGCAGCAGAATAACCAAACACCCCCCCCCCCAACACACACAAACACACACCCCAATCTTCCCATTATAGGCAGTTTGGCAGAATAACCCCCCCAATCTTCCCATTATTTGTCTTAGCTGAGCTGGCACATCTAAAGATAGGGTAGGTGATGGAATCCACCCCAGAGTTCTAAGGGAACTTACATTTATAATTGCGGATCTGACTGATTTACTAAACCATTTTCTTTCAAGCGGTGAGGTTCCAGATGACTGGAGAATGGCCAAAGTTGTGCCAATCCATAAGAGGGGGAGTAGAGAAGAAGCCAGTAATTAAAGGGCAGTTAGTGTTCCATCTATAACGGGAAAACTAATGGAAACTCTCTTGAAATAAACAGATAATTTCCCATCTAATAATTAATAACCTGTTGGACCCGAAACAGCACGGCTTTACTGAGGGCAGATAATCTTACTGATTTCTTTGACTAAGTGTTAGATAAAGGTGGTGCTGTGGATATCACCTATCTGGATTTTAGCCAAGCCTTCGACACTGCACCACATAAGGAGCTCATAGATAAGTTATTGAAGGTAGGACTCAATCCCTGGATAGTTCAGTGGATTTCCAGTTGGCTGAGGGATCGGTATCGGAGTGTTGTTGTAAATGGCATACAATCTGAACAAAGGCGAGTTACAAGTGGTATGCCACAAGGCTCATTCTTTTTAATATATATGTAAGCGACATAGGAGAAGATCTTTCAATTATAGGCAGTGCGGCAGAATAATCTTCCCATTATAGGCAGTGTGACAGAATAACCCCCTCAACCCCCCAATCTTCCCCCACCAATCTTTTTATTATAGGCAGTGTGTCAATGTAAGCATCGAGCTCTCCTCTGGTCCACCTCTGATGCTTCAGCTGCCGCCGCTGCTCCCTCTCTTACACGCATCTGCAAACATCCGGGTGGTGGTGGATGTGTGGGGCCTGCTGCCGGCATCCATTGGAAACAACAAACGACGGCTGCAGGCCACGTCTACCTACCACCAACCAGGCTTCTGCCTGCGCTGAGTAGATGGATTGGGAGCGGCAGTGGCACCATCCAGAGAGTAGGCGGGCAGGCAGGGATTAGTTACCCTGCCCGCCCACTGCTTCTCCAATGTTTGGTGGTGTGCTGTAAATATTCTTTGTTTTTATAGTTGCTGACACCACAGAAAAATATTTCAGAGAAACTGTCATAGTCCAGAAAATGTTATGTTCAATTTAAATAGTATAACCTATTTTTTTAATAGCTGAAGGAGAAAACCTCTGCATCAGCTGATCTGCAACACCAGCTTGAAAAGCTAAGACAGCAGCACCAAGAGCAGCAAACTCTTCAGCAGAACACTACATCAAAACTAAGGGAAGCCCAGGTATAAAAAGACCCAGTTTTCTCGTAATAGGCTTTTGAATTGTCAGGGAGTCGTATATTTACTTCACGTTTTGTATGCAGAATTATTATTATTAATAATAATAATAATAATAATAATAATAAATAATGTATTTGTCACGCTCTGGTAACTCCAGCCCTCTAGGTAAGCCCTCAACCCCCAATCTCCGCAGCCAGCTTCACCTGTAGGAGCCCCCGCTTGCCGGGACGCAGAATACGCCTGCCCGGGATCGGTTGCCCCCAGGACTTCAATGGCTCAAAGGATGAGAGCTTACAGGTATAGAGGTCTGAAGAACCAATGGCTAAGAGCGAGTGTAGCGGAAGTCCAGAGACAGGCCGGAGGTTAACACAGGGAGTCAGAGTTCGCAGCGGTACAGAGGGGTGAGACAGCTCGAGGTCTAGGTACAAGGCAGAGGTCGGCAACAGGGATCAGATCGAGATTGGTCGGTTCAGGCAGAGGTCGACAACGGAGATCAGAATAGTCGGTTCAGGCAGAGGTCGGCAACAGGGTTTCAGATCGAGAGGCGTCAGCAAGGCAGAGGTTGGCAAATGGAAATCAATCGAGCTTCAATGCACAAGACAAGCTTGGTACTAGGCGCTATAACAGGCCATGACACACTGCAGTGGCAATCCCTTTATAGTGGGAAAACCGGCAGGATTGGACAGGGAGACAGTGGCTGGGATTGATGCACTTAGGATCTGGTGGCGGATTGGAGCACTGGCCCTGTGGTCTGATTGGTGAGCTCTGGGCTGATTGCTCCAGCTGAGCTTCCCAGGCAAACTGCTCAGAGCTGCACCTTCTAGACTTCGTTCTTTTAAACAGCCTCCGGTGGCCATTCTGAGTATTGCACCACCGGAGGACATGAGCTGATTGTATAGGCCAGCAAGCACAAGCTGAGTGACAATGGGCAAGGGGGGAGGACTTACTCGGCGGCACACGCGCCGCTGGGGATGGCACCCGAGGCAGAAGCGGCTGCTGGGCAGGAGGAACCCGAACCCGTTGCCTAGGGACCTCACGGGCACGGGTAGAAGGCAAGTCATTCATGACATTACCCCCCCCTTCACGAGGGGCCTCCGGACCCTCACCAGACTCAACAGGGCAAACGCCCCGAATTGTTCTGACGGACTTCAACGAAGATACACGAGGTCCCCTCCTGGATGGAGAGGCAGGCGGACAAACAAATTCTGAGACCAGGGTTGCCCCAACAGTGATGCTAGAGCAGTGTTCTTCACAGTGTGGGCCCCATCCTGTCAATTCCCCAGTTTTCCAATTAAGGGTAGGGTTGTGCATCTTCAACCAAGGGAACCCTAAGACAACCGGGGTTTCAGGGCAGTCAAAAACAAAAAATTCAAGATTCTCAGAATGGGAGGGTCCCACAACTAGGCTGATAAAAGGGGTTTTGGAGGTTACAGTTCCCCCATGAACAGGAGTATTATTTACAGCCAAAATCTGGAGGGGCTTCCCAAGGGGTATTAATGGAATGCCTAAGGCGGTCACTATGGATTTATCCAAAAAGTTGCCCACTGCTCCGCTATCGACTAGAGTGGGGATGGATTTCCTGGACAACTCCCAACCCACAGTAGCAGGTAACGACATCTTATTTCTATGAAGGGAAGTTACCTGACCGTCCTGACAAACTTTCTCAGTCTTGTCAGGACGTTGCAATCCCGCCAAAGGTTTTTTATTGGGGCAGGTCCTAACCAGGTGACCAGAAGTCCCACAGTACATGCATAGGCCTAAGGTGCGACGTCTACGCTTTTCATTAGGGGAAAGGTGAGTAGCACCAAGTTGCATAGGCTCATCAGGGGGCGAAGATGAGACAACTCCTACAGTGGATGACTCCCGGTGGGAAGATTCCCGGAAGTAAGAGTGATTCTTCTCCATGTGTCTCTCCCGTAGCCGTCTGTCAATTTTAATGGCCATAGGCATGAGTTCAACCAGGCTTCTGGGGTAGGGAAAATTCGTTAGAACATCCTTAATACTCTCTGAGAGACCAATTCGATACTGACTACAGAGAGCAGGATCATTCCAATGGGATTCAATCGCCCAGCGGCGGAATTCAGAGCTATATTCCTCTGCTAAACGCTTCCCCTGTTTCAGGCTTCGAAGCCTGGCATCAGCGGTCGAAGTCTTGTCTGGGTCAGAATACAGAATCTCCATAGAGGAGAAAAAAGCTGCGACAGTTTGCAAGGCCTCATCAGTGGGCGCTAAGCCATACGCCCAGGACTGTGGATCACCCTGGAGCAGAGAGATAACCAGACCAACCCTCTGCAATTCGGTGCCCGAGGAGTAGGGCCGTAGTCTGAAATAAAGTTCACACGAGTTCCTGAAGTTGGAAAATCTTTTTCGGTCCCCATTAAATTTTTCAGGAAGGGGAGCCTTCGGCTCGACAAGAGGTAAGGATGAAGGTGGTGCAGCCGGCTGGCGATCTTGATTAGCCACACGTTGGGACAAGTAGTTAATGGCGGTACCCATGCCATGCACTTGTTGTTCAAGTCGCTCAAAATCAAAACTCTCCTGAGTGGCTACTCACTGGGCCAGCTGGTTGATGGCGGTGGCCAAAGCTTGCACCTGCTGTACCAGGTCATCCATTTCTTTGGGCCTGTTATAATGTCACGCTCTGGTAACTCCAGCCCTCTAGGTAAGCCCTCAACCCCCAATCTCCGCAGCCAGCTTCACCTGTAGGAGCCCCCGCTTGCCGGGACGCAGAATACGCCTGCCCGGGATCGGTTGCCCCCAGGACTTCAATGGCTCAAAGGATGAGAGCTTACAGGTATAGAGGTCTGAAGAACCAATGGCTAAGAGCGAGTGTAGCGAAAGTCCAGAGACAGGCCGGAGGTTAACACGGGGAGTCAGAGTTCGCAGCGGTACAGAGGGGTGAGACAGCTCGAGGTCTAGGTACAAGGCAGAGGTCGGCAACAGGGATGAGATCGAGATTGGTCGGTTCAGGCAGAGGTCGACAACGGAGATCAGAATAGTCGGTTCAGGCAGAGGTCGGCAACAGGGTTTCAGATCGAGAGGCGTCAGCAAGGCAGAGGTTGGCAACTGGAAATCAATCGAGCTTCAATGCACAAGACAAGCTTGGTACTAGGCGCTATAACAGGCCATGACACACTGCAGTGGCAATCCCTTTATAGTGGGAAAACCGGCAGGATTGGACAGGGAGACAGTGGATGGGATTGGTGCACTTAGGATCTGGCGGCGGATTGGAGCACTGGCCCTGTGGTCTGATTGGTGAGCTCTGGGCTGATTGCTCCAGCTGAGCTTCCCAGGCAAACTGCTCAGAGCTGCACCTTCTAGACTTCGTTCTTTTAAACAGCCTCCGGTGGCCATTCTGAGTATTGCACCACCGGAGGACATGGGCAAGGGGGGAGGACTTACTCGGCAGCACACGCGCCGCTGGGGATGGCACCCGAGGTAGAAGCGGCTGCTGGGCAGGAGGAACCCGAACCCGTTGCCTAGGGACCTCACGGGCACGGGTAGAAGGCAAGTCATTCATGACAGTATTATTACGTGAATAGCTTTGAAGCATAAATATAGTTTAATAATAATGACGCAGAGTGGCAAAAGCCTAAAGTATGTGGTGTCCGACAGCCTATGTGGATGTATTCTTGGCATCCTTCTTTGTCTACTGGACATCTATGGCTTTCTTGAAATGGAATTTGCTTGATATACGAGATTGGGCTTCAGAAAAAGTGTTCCTTTGCCTATTTAAATGTGTTTTCTCCCCCCTATTTAGAATGACCTTGAACAAGTGTTACGTCAGATTGGCGACAAAGACCAAAAGATCCAAAACCTAGAGGCCTTACTGGAAAAGAGCAAAAAAAATATTTCTGTGCTTGAGAAAGAGCGAGAAGATCTATGTGCTAAAATTCAAGCAGGTGAAGGAGAAACTGCTGTTCTTAACCAACTTCAGGAGAAGAACCATGCTCTTCAGGAACAGGTATAATCTCTTTTCATTTAACTTGGCATTGGCAGGCAGTGTCTAAGCTGTGAACTGTTGAAAGATAATTCTGCATGCATTGTTCTGTGGGGAGAGTAGGGGGTTGGGCCAACATGGTTAGAAGTCAAGGCATTTAGGCAACAAAAACTACTTGTGACTTAGAAAGACCTGGGATGCAAAGAGCTCTTTACCTGTATTGTAGACGTTTAGTCAAATAATATTTACAAGTTATAACTACGGATCATTATGCACAGTCTGTTAATTGTTGTTATTCATTTGTTAGGTGACACAATTGACAGAAAAGTTGAAGAACCAATCAGAAAGTCACAAACAAGCACAAGAGGATTTACATGAACAAGTGCAGGAGCAGAAGTCTCAGCTTCGAGCATCACAAGACCGTGTTCTGTCTTTAGAGACCACTTTGGGGGAACTGAACAGCCACCTGGATGAGAGCAAGGAGAAAATCAACCAGCTTGATTTGCAGGTATTCTAAAAGAAAAGAACAAGTGCACCTTTATATAAGACCTACTGTAACTACCTGCCTGCTAGTGAAAACTGTGTTCTGTTATTACTGTGTAAGGCTAGCAATATCTCTACTGGTAGCTTATCTGTCATACTTAAACACTAATGAAATGTATTGTGACATTGTAATTTCTTGTTATTTTCCATCTATATTTTCAGTTGGTCCTAATTCATAATAGTTGCAGCTTTGGCCATATGCATCATAAGTTAATGTTCCCTAGCATGGTCCTAGTTAAGTGTGACCAAGGAACTCCCTCATACACGTAAGGTACACCATATTCACAGTGGGGTTGTTAACCCAACCCTGTGCCAATTACCTTGTATGTGACTACATTACCACAACTGCATGCCATAGCAACCCAGCTGTTGTCTTATAGGTCTTATAGTTTGCTATCTTCTGATAATGCCCCCCTCAATCTGTGAGTGCTACTTATAATGTGTATTTATTAAGTTAATACATGCCTATTGTATTTGATGGTTGCATATGTACAATCCTGTGAATTTTTTTCGTTTTTACATTGATATGTAAATGTATTCTTGTATTGTAAATAGACAAAGACACCCATTAAAATAGTGGTGAGACATCAGTACTGCAGTCAACCTGTTGCCCATAATTTAGGGGGACGGATCCCAGGCCATTTCTATTTCTCTTGCTTTATCAGACATTGGGTCTTATACCCACTTAACCCGGACACGATATCCTCATTAAAACTTTGTCACATAAGGTTTTGTAAAACCTGTTGCCAAGTTCACTCTTTGCTTTATATGCTTGGATCATTTCCATACTTTCATTGGGGGTATATATACCCCTCTAAGGCTCTGTTCACACCTCTGTGCTTTCAGTGCGTTGTGTTGCAATGGAATCACAGCACAGCAGATACCATGTACATTATTTTAGATGGGATAGTTGTCACATCTGCACTGTGTTGCGCAACACATTAAAAAAAACCTTGCAGACACCTTTTTTTAGCGCAGCGTATTAACAGTGCAGGTAAACAGGAAGTCTACCTGCGTTGCCATAGAATTCACCTTATACTGAGTGTCAGAAATGTTTTTCTGCAAAAACGCAACGCCAACCCATCCAAAGCACAATGTATGTTTTGAAACAATGCTTCTCTGGCATACTTACAAAACGCCTGCTCTTAACGCAATGGATAGGTGTGAACAGAGCATAAAGCTTTTTACAATTAAAAACTAAACTGAAGTTAAAAAAACTCTTGGACTTAAAATAGAAAACTAATATATACTATATAATACTATAATGAGAAAGGGATGTTTTTAAACTGCTGGCACATTAAAGAAACTATCCTCAAAGAGGGCCCTTACGAAAATAGATTATGGTGCTAAAGTCATGTATGGATTAAATTGCAGATCTTTGTGGACTTGTTTGGTGCTGCATTTTTCCAAGTGTACAGCATGGCCTGTTTCATTTCAATCATTACTTCTGGGTATTCCGCCACAAGGTGGCGCAGTTGACTGCAGAAGACTTGTGGCTCCTCCCGGCCCTATAAAAAGCCAGGAATCACCCACAGACCCCCAGTGTTTCTCTGCAGTCATGAATGCGAAGACCGAAGATGGCTCTCTATGGTTATTCGCAGGTGAGCAGGGCAACCAAGCCTGCAGCCCTGTAAGCCTATTTCCACCTGCTTCCGGACCCTCCTGCCTCCCAGCCTTGGCTGACGGATCGGGTGATGGTAGGGGAGCACCTGGGTCGGGTGCTCGGTGAGCTTTGCTCCAGGCCGCAGACCCTATAACTGAAGGGTAGCCGGCCATAGGCATATGGTGAGCCTATAGGGGGAATGGAGGAACCACTGCTGCTTGTGTGCCTGCTGTGTTTTACGGGGGTGAGTCTTTATTGTGGGGGTCGTCTGGTGTGGGACTATTTCTGCTCTGGGGGGTTTTGTATGGCTTCCCCCTCCCTTTACTGGTCTGCCTTCCTGCACTCCGCGCCGCCGCCCCCCCTCCCCCCTCTCTCCCCCTCCCCCCTCTTCCCCCCCCCCCCCTTTCTTCCCCTACCCCCTCTCCCTGTCGGGGCTGTTGCCAGGGGGGGGGGGGGGGGTCGGGTGCGCGTGTGTATGCGGGAGAAACTGGGGGGGCCTGGCCTCCTCCCTGATGCCGGGCGCCATTCTCTGAGTAGGCGCCGGCGTTCTTGTGCCCTTTTGCGGGGGGCAGCGCCGCGGGATGACGCGTTTTGCGTCATCTCCCCATGGCCCGCCCCTCGCGGTTCTTCTAGCAGTGCCATCTTCCTGGCTCCCCGCTGCAGAATGGGTGCGCTTCCCTGGCTGCCTGACCTGGCCGACTGACATCTCTGTGGGGCATCCTGTCCTGAGATCCTCCTGTGCGTGCTGCGGATTCCATTGCAGTCCATCCTGCGGGTCTGATTGATTGGTGCATGTGCTGTGGGATGCTCATGATTTTCCATGCTTATGTCTTGCAGACGGGATAGCAGTATTGTGGTTTCTCCCGGTTCCATACCCTCCCCCCTCCCTTGGTCCCTTCTCTGTGGGGCATCCCTTGGGGGCATCCCGGGTGGGCTCTTATTTAGCCTTACACTGTGTTGGCTGACTGTGCCTTTTTTAATAATCACCATATGGAGGCTTCTGGGGATATCGAGCTTGGGGGCCCCTCGGGGCAGGCTCAACGGTGTCATGTGCGGGGCATCCCCTTTGAGTGGAGGCAGTGCGGTTTGTGTCCCGTGCGCCCAAAGTATTATCGCGGAACAGGCTGGGCTGAGCGTCTCTCTTGAGCGTCTCCAGTCCTGTCCTCCCGACAGCATCTCCTACCCCCCCGTGCCTGCATTTAGCTCCCAGCGAGGGGGAAGCCAGCAGGTTGTCGCAATCAGATCTGGTGCTGCGCGTGGCCAGCATGGAGCGACAACTGGCCCGCCTGCTGCGGGCAAGGCCTCTAGCAAAAAGAGGCACCTAGACGCGGATTTGTCCCTCTTTGCCGATGAGGACGAGGGCCTTGACATGTATGGTGGTCGTGATTCCCCGGAGGAGGGGGAGTTGTTCCGTGACTCGGATTCCTCTGGGGATAGTCAGGGCGAATATGATAGTAATTTAGGATCTTCCCTGGACGAGGATACCTGGCTCCCGGATGATACCGACTGTTTTTGATACCTTACACATCGCTCCCCCAAAGGTGACGAAGAAGAAGCAAGGCAAGCTCTTCCACCCCGGAAAGCAACGCCTGGAGTTCCCGGAACAGGGACATTTTTCTAATATGGCCCTCAAGGAGTGGGAGCGCCCTAACAAGTTACCTTCAGTGCCCAAGGGGTTGGATAGAGGGTATCCCTTCTCGGCCGATTTGGTTAGGCGCTCGTCGTGCCCACCTGAGGTGGACGCCCCGGTCCTGGGGCTATCCAACACTTTGGTCGTGCGGTCCCCCGACACTACCACCTTGCGTGATAGCACGGACCGACGCATGGATCAGCTGGCTTGTCATGCCTTCACCTCTCTAGGGACCGGTTTGCGTCCGGTCTGCGCTGCGGCTATTGTGGCCATTGCTATTAAAAAGAAGGTCAGGCGCCTTGCTGAGGCCGCCCGATCTCGCAAGATCATGGAGGATTATAAGGACCTTTTGCTTTGCTCTGACTTTGTTGCCTTTGTGCTGTCTGCTATGGATGACGCCGTCCGGCTTGGCGGTAGGGCCTCGGGCCCTGCTGGTTGCTATGCGTAGGTCCGTCTGGTTGCGTCAGTGGGCGGCTGACACTGCCGCTAAGAAGTCTCTCACTGGGCTCCCTTTCACTGGTCTTCATCTCTTCGATGAGCGTCTTGACGCTCTGACCAAGGATGGTAGGCTTCCCCAGCGTAGAAAGCAGGCTCGGCCCTTTCGGGGATCCTCTTCCTTTCGCCCTTCAAGGGGAGGTCGTGGATCCTCCTTTTCAGGTAGTCACAGAGACTCTTGGGGTCGAGGCAGGTCCCACGGTCGCCCCAGTCTCTCCTGGGGAACCAAGCCCAAACCCCCTACCAAGGCCCCTCAGGCATGAGGAGGCGCCCTCACCCGACCGGGTGGGGGGACGGCTTCGGCTTTTTGCTCACGTCTGGAGACTGCACGTCTCAGACTGGTGGATTCAGGAGGTGGTTTCCTCCAGATACAAGATAGAGTTTGCAGCCTGGCCGCCCCCAAGATTCCTCCGGTCCCGGATATCTCTAAACCTCGTGTCGGCTCAGGGACTGCGTTTGGCCGTACAACGTCTTCTGCCATCCTGAGTTATTTGTCAGGTACCTCTTTAGGAACAGGGTTGGGGGGTACTACTCCAACCTGTTCACGGTGCCCAAGAAGGACGGCTCCCTGAGTCTCCCTGTGGACCTAAAGGGCCTCAACAAATTCATCAGGTTCAAACAGTTTCGCATGGAGACCTTACGCTCGGCCGTAAGTTCCCTTCGGCCGGGCAATTTCATGACCACGGTGGACATCAAGGGTGCCTACCTTCACGTTCCGATCTTCCCAGGTCACCAGAGGTTCCTGAGGTTCGCTCTGGGGGATCAACACTACCAGTTTGTGGCCTTGCCGTTCGGTATCACCTCGGTTCCTCTGGTTTTCACCAAGGTGCTGGCCGGTGTTATGGCTCTTCTGAGGAACCAGGGCATCCGCATCCTCCCTTACCTGGATGACATTCTGATTGCTGCTCAGTCTCTTCATCAGGCCGAGATGGATACTCAGGTGATGACGTCCACTCTCGAGTCCTTCGGCTGGGTGATCAACTATCTCCGTCTTTGGCGAGGTCCTTCCTGGGCATGACGCTGGATACTTCTCAGGTCAAGGTTTTTCTCCCTCAGCAGAAGGTGGAGGGCCTTCAGTTGCAGGCGCGGACCCTGCTGTCGTGTCCTCACTCCTCTATCCGTCTGGTGATGCAGTTGGTGGGGCTAATGGTGTCCTGCTTCGAGGTGGTTCCCTTTCCTCTTCAGTATCATCTCTTGTTGGCTTGGGATCGGACTCCATGGATCAGGAGTTTGCTCTGTCCTCTCTGGTCACAGTCCCTCTCGTGGTGGTTGGACTCGAGGAATCTTCTAGTGGGCAGGTCCTTTCTGCCTCCGCGATGGGAGATTGTCACCACGGACGCCAAGCTGACCGGCTGGGGGGGAGTTTGGCAGTCACTGAAGTTCCAGGGTCAGTGGGGTCCCCAGGAGGCCCACGTGCCCATCAGCATCCTAGAGCTGAGGGCGATCAGGTTCGTGTTCTCCCAGTTGACTCCCCACCTTCGAGGTCGTGCCGTACAAGTCCGCTCGGACAATCATCGGGGAGGGACCCGGAGCAAGTGAGCCCTCAAGGAAGTGTCTCTGATCTTATCATGGGCGGAGGAGACTGTTCCCTGCCTCTCAGCGATTTACATTCCGGGGGTGGAGAACCAGGAGGCAGGGCAGGGGGACGTCTCGTCTGGGGGAATGTTCTCTCAGCAACCATGTATTTCACACTCTGTGCCGCCGCTGGGGTCAGCCGTATGTGGACCTGTTTGCGTCCCATCACAATCACAAGCTTCCAAGATTCGTCTCCCTGTCAAAGGATCCTCTGGCCTTCGCCACGGATGCGCTCGCGATTCCTTGGACGGAGTTTCGGCTCCTCTATGTATTCCCTCCCTTTCCTCTGCTGGGTCGTGTGTTGCACAAGATAGCCCAGGAGGAGGTACCGGCCATTCTAGTGGCCTCCCGCTGGCAGAGGAGGGTATGGTTCGCGGATGTCGTCCAGATGGCGGTGGATCGGTATGTCTTGCCCGACGATCCAGAGCTTCTCACTCAGGGGCAGCTGCTCCATCCCAATTTACAAACCATGGCTTTAACGGCTTGGCTGCTGAAACCTCCATCTTGATGGGCAAGGGTTTGCCGGCCTCTGTTGTCGATACTTTGATTCAGGTTCGGAAGAAATATTCGCCTACTATTTACTACAGGGTCTGGCATGCTTATATTGCTTGGTGTGAGTCCAAGTCTCTATCTTCTCGTGAATTCTCCATTCCCAGGATTCTGGAGTTTTTGCAGCATTTGGGTCTACAACTTAGTACCCTCAAGGGACAGATTTCGGCTCTGGCAATCTTTTTTCAAAGATCTTTTGCCAATCATAGGCTTGTCAAGACTTTTTCCCAGGGAGTTACTCATGTGCGTCTGCCGCGTAAGCCTCTGTTACCGGTTTGGGATTTAAACTTGGTGCTTTCTGCTCTACAGGGTCCTCCCTTCGAGCCTCTGTGTAAGGCCACTCTGTCCATTCTGACTCTTAAGGTAGCCTTTTTGATTGCTATTACTTAGTTGCGTCGAGTATCTGAGCTGGCGGTGCTTTCCATGAAACCTTATTTTGAGCGGCATCAGGATAAGGTGGTGTTCCGTCTTAACCCGGAATTTTTGCCCAAGATTGTATCTGCCTTTCATCTCAATGAGGACATTGTCTTACCTTCCTATGGTCCTGCCTCTGCTAATTCCAAGGAACGGAACCTTCATTCTCTGGATGTGGTCAGGGCGCTCAAGTATTATCTGGTCGCTACTGAGCCCTTTAGGTAGTCTGATTCTTTTTTTGTTCTTCCTTCTGGACCTAGGAAGGGTTTGCCTACAGCCAAATCCAGTATCAGCAAGTGGATTAGACAGGCGGTGGTGCAAGCTTATTCTGCCAAAGGGAAGGAACCTCCCTTCCGCGTTACTGCTCACTCTACTAGGGCTATTGGTACCTCTTGGGCTTTTCAGCACCAGGCTTCTGTTGAACAAGTTTGTGAGGCCGCTAGGTGGTCTTCTGTTCATACTTTTTCTAAGTTTTACAAGGTTGATGTTAGGGCCTCAGCTGATGCTGTTTTTCGCCGCAAGGTGCTTCAGGCGGAAGTGGCTTGAACTGCCTGCCGTTACTCATTGGGGATCCCACCCTACTTTGTGGACACTGCTTTTGGATGTCCCAGAAGTAATGATTGAAATGAAACAGGCCGTGCTGTACACTTGGAAAAATACAATTCTGTGATTACTCACCTGTAGAATTGATTTTACTGTCTACAGCACGGCCTGTATCATCCCTCCATTGTTATCGTTGTCCTTGGTTGCCTCTTTATGGTGATTTGTTCAAAAGTTCAAAAAAATTTTTTGTGAGGCTGTGCATTTTTTATCATTGTTTATCTCCCGGCTTCTTGCATAACTGCATAACTGCTTTTCAACACTGGGTCTATGGGTGATTCCTGGCTTTTTATAGGGCCGGGAGGAGCCACAAGTCTTCTGCAGTCAACTGCGCCACCTTGTGGCGGAATACCCAGAAGTAATGATTGAAATGAAACAGGCTGTGCTGTACACAGTATAATCAATTCTACAGGTGAGTAATCACAGAATTGTATTTTTACAGTTGCTTTCCCGATGGCAGATGGCATTTAGAAACCTACTGCAGTAACATTCTGAGCTCAACCAAAGAACAATTTAAGAAGATGCATTCACTATTATGTATTTTAAAACGATTAATTGTTCTCCAATAATAGGTCAAGGCAAAGACAGAGCTGCTGTTAGCAGCTGAAGCGGCAAAAAGTGCTTTAAGAGTCGACATGCAAAATCATCTAGATGCTGCCCAAAATTCAATGCAAGACAAGCAACAGGTAAAGATGGTTTTCACGATAATTGGTTTTGAGAAACAAGTCCCCTGCGTCACCATAGTGTTAATGTGTATCGTACAAAGCGACTTGAAAGTGAATTACTTTAATAATACATAGCCGCACAAGAAAATGATGTCCTAATAATCCAAGGGAGTTCTTCAAACCGTGGGAATCTTTTGTTACAGACACTCTCAGTCCCTTTGGCCTCTTCCCTTCTTTTCTCGGGTTTGATCTGCCACACAATATAATGGCAGTACTTTTGCTTCATTAAAACAAAGTTACACAGCTGCATGGAGCTAGGTTGGCATTGGTACAGTGTGGGCAAGGATGGGAGAGATGGTGAGGAAGGAGGGTATAGACTTCTGGACTGTAATGCATTGTGGAAAGATAAATAAAAAAAAAAAAAGACTTCTGACATGTATTCTGGGCAAGAAAATGACATTTTTAAAAACTTTTTGGATTAATATTTTATGCAGCATTGTCCTTACAGGTCTGGTATTAAAGTGTTCATGTTACAATGTTATAACAATGTAATTCCATAGGTTTTCGCTTTGTTACTAGTAGATACATGTTCAAAAGCAGCCTTTAATCACACAGCCTCTGGTGCTATGGGCTATAATTACATGATTTTGAGCGCCGGCGATGTTTAAGGCTGTTTTTTTTTATGAATGTGGTGTGAGTCAGTCGCACTGAGCTGGCGTTACGGTTCGCACACATCCAGCGTAGTACCACGACTCACATATCATATTCATCAATGCCCGACAGCGACTGAGGCGCTCTGAAACAATGATCCATGGCCGAGCACAGTGACTACTAGCGGGCACTCTGAAATCCGCTCTTCAGATGCTCATCTGTCGCTATCTGGTGTTAGTAATGAATCAGCCTGTATGTCATGTCCTATTTTATTCTATAATGAGAAGGCAATGAACGCCATAGAAGTGTAGAGTGAAAAGAGTTTTCTTGTGGGAAAGGATAGGAAACTCAAAAAGGAGGTTTGTTGTTACACCTGCCCTGTACAGATCTGCTGCTAGTTCCTAATGGTTAACGGACTGGATCTAGACAACATAAGCCAACATTTCATTCAGTGTTAAAACTGCCAGTGTCCAGTGCAATTGTTGCTTACTGGCAACTGAGTAATTGCATATTGTTTTGATATGTACAGTCAAGTTTAATCATCTGTCATTTAAAGAGTGCCCATATTGTCCAACAAAACAAAAATATTGAACACTGTAATTCTCCACCTACAGTAAGGGTCGGTGTCCTTTTTGTGGTTCTTTTTTCTCTGTGTCCTGTTCAGGTCGCTCCACTTCTTACATGTGGGTAATCCGCCACTAGGTGACACAGTCACTGCAAGATAAAAATCATAGCTCCTTCCGGCTCCATATAAGGCAGATGTCTCCCACAAATCCCCAGAATTCATCTTGCAGTCTCACTGCGAGGATCGTGGTTACTACTCTCTCTGGATATCGCAGGCGAGCGGGGCATCCTAAGTCTGTCGGCCACTGCATCCCTATTCCCGCCTTCTTCCGTGGACCCATACTGCCTCCCAGCTTTGGCTATGGATCAGGTGACGGTAGGGGGACGCCGAGGATCAGGCATCTGGCAGAGCTATGCTCTGGGCCGCAGACCCTTTCCCGAAGGGTAGCCGACCATAGGCATTGGTGAGCCTATATGGGGGGGGGGAACCACCTAGGGGCCATTGGTATTCCCTCTTTTTACCCACAAGCTTTATTCTGATCAGCATATATGTGTGTGTGTGTTACTGTGTTTACTCACTGTCTCTGTCTCATATGGGGTACATGCCCTCTGAGCGGTCTCAGCGCCGTTTGTGTCCCTTGCGCTAAGAGCGTTCTTCTGGTACAGGATAGGGCGGGCATTTCTGGCCCCAGCTCTATCTTACCTGCAGCCTTGCCTACACCCCCACGCCTGCATTTAGCCCCCAGTGAGGGGGTAGCCAGCAGGGGTCTCAAACGGATTTGGCGCTCCAAGTGGTCAGCCTAGAGAGACAGTTATCTCGTTCAGCTGCTGGCAAGGCCACGAGTAAGAAGCGGCATATTGAGCCGGGTTCTTCGTTTTTTGCGGATAATAATGATGACGAGGTGTTTGGTGTTTGGGAGTTCATGGAGGAGGGTGAGCTGTTTCAGGACTTCGACTCCTCAGGGCACCGACCGGGTGGCTATGACTGCGACCCTGGGTCTTCCTCTGACGAGGACTTGCGGCTCCCTGATGACACCAAGAAGTTATCTGTATTGAGACCTTGCACATTGTACCCCCCAAGGCGGCAAAAAGAAGCAGGGGGATTTATTTCGGCCTGAGAGACAGCGGCTTGTTTTTTCTTCTCTGAAATGGTCTTCAAAGAATGGGAAAGGCCTAATAAATTGCCGTCGGTGCAGAAGGGCTTGGACAGACTGTATCCATTATCTGAGGAGTTGATTCGCCTTTGGTCCTGTCCCCCGGAACTGGATGCCCCTGTGCTGAGGCTCCCCAATACCGCGGTTATGCCGTCTCCCCATATGGCTTCCTTGCGCAACCCTGCTGACCAGCGCATGGATCAGCTGGCTTGTCACGCCTTCACCTTGTGGGTGCTGGCCTTCGTCCGGTTTGTGCCGCTGCCATTGTCTCCCTGGCCATCAAGAAGAAGGTGAGACGTCTTGTTGATATCACCAGATCTCGCTAGCGGGTGGAGGAGTATAAGGACCTCCTAGCCTGCGCAGACTTTATTGCATTTGTAGTCTCGGGCATGGACGATAGCGTCCGGCTTGGTGGCGGGGCTTCGGCCCTGCTTGTTGTGCTTCGTCGTTCTATCTGGCTGCGGCAGTGGTCAGCGACGCTGCTGCCAAGAAATCGCTCACTGGTATCCCTTTTTTGGGGTTTCGGTTATTCGGGCAGCGTCTGGATCTCCTGACGCAGGTTGGGAGACTCCCTCAGCGACGGAAGCCTGCGCGGCCCTTTCGGGGTCCGCCTGCCTATCGCTCCTTCGAGGGGGAAGAGGCTTTTCCTTTTCAGGTGGCCGCAGAGATTACTGGGGTCGAGTTAGGTCTCGCGGCCGATCCAATCCCTTTTGGGGAACTAAATCCAAGCCCCCTGCCAAGCCCTCTCAGGCATGAGGGGGCGCCTTCACCCATTCGGGTGGGGGGACGGCTTCAGCTTTTGCTCACGTCTGGATACTGCACGTCTCGGATCGGTGGATTCAGGAGGTCGTGTCCTCCGGTTACAAAATAGAGCTGGCAGCTTGGCCGCCCCCAAGATTTCTTCAGTCACGGATATCCCAGAACCCTTGACGGCGCAGGGTTTGAAAATGGCTGTTCAACGCCTTCTGCTGTCCGGGGTGATTTGTCCGGTGCCGCTCCTGGAGTGCGGTTGAGGGTTCTATTCCAAACTTTTCACGGTGCCCAAGAAGGACGGTACTCTGAGGCCTATCCTGGACCTGAAGGGTCTTAACAGGTTTGCCAGAGTCAGACATTTTCGCATGGAGACCTTACGGTCCGTGGTGAGTTCGCTTCGGCTGGGCGACTTCATGACCACTGTGGACATCAGGGATGCTTACTTGCACATCCCGATATTCCAGGGACATCAGAAGTTCCTGAGGTTCGCGCTGGAGGATCAGCACTACCAGTTTGTGGCGCTGCCGTTTGGGAATTCCTAACCCCCCCGGGTGTTCACCAAGGTGCTGGCGGGTGTTATTGCCCTCCTGAAGAATCAGGGCATTCGTGTTCTTCTTTATCTGGACGACTTGCTGATTGCGGCTCAATCTCTTCAGCAGGCCAAGAGCGACACCCAGATGGTGTTGTCCACTCTCAAGGATTTCGGATGGGTGATCAATTACCCCAAGTCTTCTATCACTCCCTCAATGGTGAGGTCCTTCTGGGCATGACGTTGGACACCTCTCAGGTCAAGGTTTTCCTCCCCCAGCAGAAGGTGGAGGGCCTTACTTTCGTGCCAGCGGCCATCGATCCGTCTGGGGATGAAGCTGGTGGGCCTCATGGTGTCCTGCTTCGAGGCAGTGCCCTTCGCTCAGCTTCACATGCGGCCTCTTCATTTGAATCTGTTGACCGGTTGGGACCAGACAAAGGAGTTCCTGGAGCAGGAATTCTCACTGTCTCCTCGGGCCAGGCGGTCCCTTTCGTGGTGGTTGGAATCCAGAAATCTTTTAGTGGGCAGGTCCTTTCTGACTCCTCGTTGGGAGATTGTCACCACGGATGCCAGTCTGACCAGCTGGGGAGGTTTTTGGCAATCTCTGAAGTTTCAGGGCCAGTGGGGCCCGCAAGAGGGCCACTTGCCTATCAGTCTCCTGGAGCTGAGAGCGTTCCGGTTGGTCCTGCTTCATTTGACTCCCCATTTACCGGGTCGTGCGGTTCTGGTCCGCTCGGACAATCAGACGGCTGTCGCCTACATCAATCATCAGGGCGGGACTTGGAGCAAGTGAAGGAGAATCATCAGGGCGGAGGAGAATGTTCCCTGCATCTCGGCGGTTTACATCCCCGGGGTGGAGAACCAGGAGGCAGACTCCATGAGCAGGGGGGCCCCTCGTCTGGGGGAATGGTCTCTCAGCAACAAGATCTTTCACGCTCTTTGTCTCCGCTGGGGTCAGCCGGATGTGGACTTTTTCGCGTCCAGGCACAATCACAAGCTTCCGAGGTTCATCTCCCTGTCAAGGGATCCGCTGGCCTTTGCCACGGACGCACTGGCGATTCCTTGGACGGAGTTCAGGCTTCTTTACGCATTTCCTCCGTTTCCACTCCTGGGTCGAGTGCTGTGCAAGATAGCCCACTAGGGGGTTCCAACCATCTTGGTGGCTCCTTGATGGCCAAGAAGGAGTTGGTTTGCGGACATAGTTCAGTTGTCAGTGGATCGCTACATCGTGCCCTACGATCCAGAGCTTCTCACACAGGGGTTGCTGCGCCACCCCAATTTACAAGCATTGGCTTTGACGGCTTGGCTGCTGAAACCTCCATCTTGATGGAGAAGGGGCTGTCTGCCACGGTCGTGCGTACCATGATTCAGGCTCAGAAGAAGTCCTCTTGCATGATATATTACAGTGTTTGGCATGCCTACATTGCCTGGTGTGAGTCCAAGCGTCTCCCTTGTCGCACATTCTCAATTTCAAGGATGTTGGATTTCCTACAACATGGCTTCGTCTCGGGTCTCCAGCTGAGTACCCTCAAGGGCCAGGTTTCGGCCTTGGCCATTTTTTCCTAAGATCTTTAGCCAATCATAGACTTGTCATGACTTTTTTCCAAGGAGTTGCTCATGTACGTCCACCGCGTAAGCCTGTTTTACCGGTGTGGGATTTGAACTTGGTGCTTTCTGCTCTCCAGGGTCTTCCTTTTGAGCCCTAGTGCGATGCTGCTCTATCCATTTTGACTCTAAAAGTGGTCTTTTTGGTAGCAATCACTTCGGTGCGTCACGCTTCAGAGCTGGCTGCGCTTTGTATGAAACCTCCTTACTTTGAGCGGCATCAGGATAAGGTGGTATTTCGCCTTAAACCGGATTTTTTACCTAAGGTTGTTTCTTCTTTTCACCTTAATGAGGACATTGTTTTGTCTTCCTTGTGTCCCGCACCTTCTAATTCTAAGGAAAGGACCCTCCATGCCTTGGATGTGGTCAGAACCATTAAGTACTACCAGGTTGCAACGGAATCCTTCAGGAAGTCGGATTCTCTATTTCTCCTCTCTGACGGACCTAGGAAGGGTCTGCCTCCAGCCAAATCCACTCTCAGCAAGTGGATCAGCCAGGCGGTGGTGCAAGCGTACTCTGCCAAGGGGAAGGATCCCCCCTTCTGTGTTATTGCTCATTCTACAAGGGCTATTGGTGCCTCCTGGGATTTTCAGCACCAGGCCTCTGTTGAACAGGTTTGTAAGGCCGCTACTTGGTCTTCTGTTAGTACCTTTACAAAGTTTTACAAGGTTGATGTTGGGGCCTCAGCTGATGTTGTTTTTGGCTGTAAGGTGCTTCAGGCGGTAGTGTCATGAACTGCATGCTGTTGCTCAATGGGGATCCCACCCTTCTTTTTGGACACTGCTTTTGGATGTCCCACATGTAAGAAGTGGAGCGACCTGAACAGGACACAGAGAAAAATGCAATTCTGTGATTACTCACCTGTAGAATTGTTTTTGTCTGTGTCCTGTTCAGGTCGCTCCACCCCACCCTTGTTCTTGTTATCTCCTTTTGCCTGTTATGGTGTTTACCATTTTATATGGAACCTGTCCTGAGGTTTTTTCTTATGTTGAAGCTATGTGAAGTAACATGGTTTCTTGGCCTCCTGGCATGTCTCTATTTACTGCTTTTGAACCACTGGGGATTTATGGGAGACATCTGCCTTATATGGAGACGGGAGGAGCTACGATTTTTATCTTGCAGTGACTGCGCCACCTAGTGGCGGATTACCCACATGTAAGAAGTGGAGCGACCTGAACAGGACACAGACAAAAACAATTCAACAGGTGAGTAATCACAGAATTGCATTTTTTATGCATTCTTTATTTATTGAATTTATCAAATAACAGTACTAAGAGAACAACTACATACATTACATTGCAGAAAATGCAGTACATATGGAACGTATCAAAGCAACCTTTCGGGATTCTTATGGTGTATGATATACATCTCTTTTGTCCCTCTGCCTTCACCCCAGCATGGAGCTCAGTACAAAGATGTGTTATTTGTAACGTATTAAATCTACTTTTTTTTTATTTTTTGGATACCGTTTTAGGAGTTGAATAAAATAAACACCCAGCTTGAGCAAACAACAGCAAAGTTACAGGAAAAAAAAGAGCATTTACTTCAACTGGAGCAGAATATTAAAGATTATAAAGAGAAATACCTCAATATGGAACAAAAAGCTGAAGCACTTGAAGGGCAATTAAAGGTGATTGATATTTTAAATCTCTCTATGGTGTACATGTATGTTTTGTTTTTTCCTTTTTATCCCCTCTTTTTTCAATCCCCTCTGTGGGCTGTCAGAATAATGTGAAATATACATGGATGTAGTGTGGATGGCATCCGATTGGTTTGGGGTATAGGACAGGACAGTGGCTTGGTCGCATGGCACCTGACAGGATCTAAGGGGCCATCCGTTGAGCTAGTACCACCGATTGGATGGAGCAAATCAGGCTTGGGTGAAGTAGAAGGATATATGGCATTAGATTAGGTTGAGTATAGGACAAGACGGCTGCTTTGTTGAGTACCACCTGACAGGATTTGAAATAACAGTTGCCTCAATAAACCCAACAATTCAGATGAGCTGATAATCTGGCCTTGTGAAACAACTTGGGTCCCTGTGCGAGCTCTCGTCCAATCAGAGCCGCTTGCCTTTTGGCAGAAATCCAGCGATACCAACCTAAAAAGCAACCTCTGCTCTACCTGATTTTCTCGTGTCCTCCACCCTGGTCACTTCTGTTTCCACCTGCCTACAGGACATCATGGAATTCCCTCCCATTTTCAATTCAACATCCCCCAACATTCGAACTTTGTAGCATCATGTTTATCATTGTCTAGGTACTACATGTTTGACCCTGACTGTACTGACTACCTACAGAAGATGGCGCTCTATAAATAGAAAAATATAAATAAAATATAAGTTAGAATAATAATAATCCGAAAGAAATTAAATGAAAAGGTGTTTAAGAACTTAAGAACTGATGTATCTTTACTTCCCTAGAAACTGGAAGCTGACTTTGCAAGTGTAAAAACAAGCCGCGAGCAGACCATGCAAGATCTGCAGCAACAGAAGCAGCAGAGCTCACAGCTCGAGTTGAGAGTGGCAGAACTTGACAAACAGCTAAAAGAGGAAAGGAGTTTGTAAGTCCTCATATTGGCCTATATTTATCCAGCAAGAAGCTGGTGTTCATTGTTTTTTATATTTACGGAAGCCTGTGTTTGTCAGATTCTAACACTTGTTTTCAGATTTTGTTTCATGATTTTTGGATGCCCCGCCTTGTCACCTTTCCGGCAATACCACACCAAATGCTTGGACGATCATCCAGTATGCAATGTATGCCATGCATATGAACCCCCTAACTGTCCTAGTGAAATAGAAAAAAACTCCCAAAGGTCTAACCTCATCCCCTGGTTTCCATCTTGCTCGCAAATAGATAGAGAGAAGCAGGGCATGCAGCCCACACATGCAGTTCCACGGCGCCTGTATTGTGAGTATATGGTGATCCCAAGGATATTTCACACAGCAGGGGATTCCAATTTGGGGTAGAAAATCAGCTAGCCCTGCAGTATATTCTAAGCATACAGTACGTCCTGCTCCATATATAATACTTACACGTGGGTAATCCTCCGCCAGAGGGCGCTGTTCACTGCAGACATGCAAAAACAGGCTCCTCCCAGCCCTTCATATACCCAGGGACCTCCCACAAATCCCCAGATTTCTCTGCAGTGCTGACTGCAAAGACATGAAGTATCACTCTCTCACAGGTGAGAGGGGCTTTTACAGCCTGCGGCCCTGCAGGACTATTAACCCGTCCTCTTCGATAAGGATGTGCCTCCCAGCCTGGGCTGCGCTGGTCGGGGGAAGGTAGGCAGCACCATGTGTGCTCGAGCTACGCTCCACCGCAGTCCCCCACCATAGGGTAGGCGGTTTAGGCCGATGGTGAGCCTCCATTAGATGCCCCTCCCGCATTGCTGTCCGTGCCCCTCATAGCGATGAACCCTGGGTGCAGGGTCGCCTTCTCCCTCGCTTCCTCCCGTAGCTCGGGGGAAAAGAAAGGGGGGGGGGTATGTGTGTGGCGGTGGTGTAAACTTGGGTGTCAGTGCCGCGCTCCTTGCTTCACATAACCCTGTCTGGTTGCGCGCGTGTGTGTCCTTTTCTTTAACAAGAAGTGTGCAGCCCGGGCGACAGCGTCATTCTCTAGTTTCGAGAGCAATCTCCTTAACTACATTCTGTATGTGTGTCCTATCCACTGCTGTCATTGACGTTGCGCGGGTTAGAGCTTCGCGCTCTTTGGGGGAGGCGGGGACTTGGCATGACGCGCCCCGCGTCACAGCCAGATCAGGCCCGCCCCTCGAGGTTTGCTTGGCGCCATTTTGACGGTCTTCGCGTGCGTGGCTGCGATTCGCCTCCTCCCTTGGTCATGTAAGTGCCCTCCTGGGCGTTTTTTTGTTGTTCCTATGATCTTTCATTCGGCTGCGCATGGCACTGACTTTCAGACGCCAAGATCTCGGTGGCTTCTCCCGGCCTGACATATATTATAGCGGGTTCACATAACAAATTCTCCCTTCATTCCTAGCGGGTCTTGGGGCATCCAGGGTTGCCTATTGCATAAATCCCTGCGGGCATACTGCTCAGATAATCACCATGTGGAGGCATCTCAGAATTATGTACCCGGGGTCCCTCGGGGACAAGACCGGCTGTGTACAGTTTGTGGTCAGCCCCATGCTGATGCTGACAGAGCACGGGTCTGCGGACCGTGTGCTGAACAGGCACTGACCCTGCAATCAGGTTTGCCAGCGGCTGCACCTCACTTCAATACACCTGTCTCCCCGGACTTAAATCTCACTCCTGATGAGACTCACTCGAGCGGGGATGACCAGCACGTGCCGCGCAGGCTGCCTACGGCTGAGCAGGTGCTATCTAGTTTGGCGGAGCGCTTGGGCCCTGGAAAGAAGCGGTTCCTGACGCCTCCTGGTTCTCCGGTTCCTAACGATAACGATGAATCTGATGAAGGTGAGTTATTCTCCAATTCGGGCTCCTCGGATGAGATGCCCTGGAGCCATGATGATTCTGTACCCGGTTCTTGGGGCCTGTGTGACACAGATGAACTACTTATTAAGATCTTTGAGGTTTTGTCAATCTCCCCTCCTGGAGAGGCTCCCAAGCCTAAGAAGGAGAGTTTCCACACAGTGACGCCGCGCTTGGAATTCCTGGAACAGGAGCATTTCCAGAATCTTATATCCAAAGAATGGGAATCGCCTTGTAAGCTTAAAGGGGTCCCGGGGGTCTGGGATTGGAAGTACCCTTTCCCCCCTGATGTGGTTAACTTTTGGTCAGCACCTCCCGTGGTGGATGCACCAATTATAGGGGTTACTAACCCCCCCTTCATGACTGCTCCTCATTACCGTACCCTTCGGGATGCTGAGGACCGGCGCATTGACAGACTGGCTTCCCACGCCTTTTCGTGTGCAGGGACGGCTCTGCGCCCGGTCTGTGCCGCGGCCATCACTACGGTGGCCGCCAGGACCCTTATTAGAAAGCTACTTGATCACCGACCTGAGGACCTCCCCTGGGAGGTCTTTAATGCACTCTCAGATTGTGATGTGTTTGTGAGGTTTATCCTCTCAGCGCTGGATGACACCATTATGATGTGTGCTAGAACCTCTGCCCTATTGGTAGCTATTCGCCGCCTGGTCTGGCTGCGACAGTGGGGTGCTGACGATGATATGAAAAAGGCTCTCACTGGCCTTCCCTTCAGAGGACGGCGTCTATTTGGGGCCCGTTTGGACCTTTTTGGAAAAAAGGGTAAGGCACCCCTACGCAGAAGGCCGTCTCGGCCTCCTCGGGGCAGGGACACCCCTCCCCCTCCCTACGTTAGTGTCAAGCACGAACCTGAGGTGTGCTTCCAACTTTTCGGAGTGGATTGCCACTCCAGGGTGGGCAGGCAACGCCCTGGGCTCTGTGGCAGGGCTAAGTCCAAATCTGCCAAGACCTCCCAAGCATGAAGGGACGCCCTCGCCCTTCTGGACGAGGGGACTGCCACAGCACCTGGCTCCTATCTGGGAGCGTATCGTCTCCTTCTGGTGGATCTGGGAGGTAGTTCCCCTGGACACAGGATAGAATTTGCTGGGCGGTCCCTCTCAGAGGTTGTTAGGGTGCTTCTAGCCCCTGTTTTCCCCTCAGGAGTTGGTGCAGGCCGTACTCTGGGCTCACTTGCAGGTTGCCCTTAACAGACTGGGGCGATGGCCTCTATGTTAACCTTCCTCTTTCCCTCAAAATGATGAGGCAGTCTGGGCCATGCTGGCCTATGGTAGGCTTGGCAATTCTACGCTCACAGGTAGTCCCTGCATGATATCTCTGTCTTGGGGCACAGGCGCCCTGTGCAAGGGGGGCTTCTGGCCTCCTGTGGAGATCTAGATCCTTTTAGTTTCCCCTGTGTCTTCTGGACACCAAAACCTTTACTAGTCAGTGTTGAAGGACCAACCCTGCGGATTGGGGCCTTGTTTTTGGCCTCTCTTCTGCTCCCAGGCTACTCGCCAAGGCGCGGATGGGGGTGATGTCTCTGACATGCTTGTGGGCCGTCCGCACTAGGACCTACCGGATCGTCCTTCCTTACTTCCCAATCTCTACGTCAGGCCGAGTGGGTTAGCCGGCCGGCGGTGTCCTCTGAGAGTTATTTGGATGGGTGCTCAGTCACCTCAATCCCTCATGGTCCCTTATTCGCTATCTCCATTCCTTGGATTCGGTTCAGGCTTGAGCCTTCTTCCTTGGCAATAAGTGAACTCCTGGTTACATGGGCTCTGTCCCTCTTTGCTGACACCTTACTTTCACCAGGCAGGATTGCAGCTGGTGGGCCCGTTGGTGGCGGATCAGATAACGTCCCTTATATACAGAGCCCTTGGGCTCTTCGGCGCAGTAGGTTATTGATCCTGGATGGGGTTCCAGCACCCCTGGAGCTAGGTCTGTGCTCATTCCCCCTTGGTACGGTGGTTCCTCTTGAGCTGGTTAAATTCAAGGACCCTGTCAGGGGGCACCCCCTTCTTTGCTTGCATCTTCCTGTGAATGGTCACCTTAGGTACTCGCAGGTTTTCGGGGGGGGGGGATTTTCTTCCAAAAAACCCCCGCGGTTCCTAGAGGGTCCATCTTACCTACTGATTTTGTTAAAACAGTGAGCCTTCAGTTGGCTCTATCTTGCTGGACTTCTCCTCTTCAGGACCTGTCTATTTGTCGGAGGACAGTGGTCTATATTTATTATTGGTCTGGAACATGAAGCAGGATGATTCTCCTGGAAGGTTTCTGATCCTGATCTAGGTGGGGGTCTACGTTCCCTGCACCTCAGTGGTATTCGTTCCAATCGATGTCCTTCAGTGGCAGGTTGTGCTATCCTGGTGTCCCTCTGAGAGCCAACTAGGGTGGCTCTGTTGGGTCTCGTTAATATCACAGGGGCTCTGCCCTTGTTTTTACTGCCCCAGATTATTCTGACTCTGGTCATGGGGGCTTAGTAATTTTATGTCTGGACATTCTATTTTATATGTCTTCTCTTCATTCACCCTGCTATGTGGGGTTCTGCGCAAGATTGCGCTGATAAGGGGACCCGTGATACTGATGGCCCCTGGGTGGCCTAGTGGACTGTGGTTCTGCTGAGGACAGCGGACCTGTACGCTCTACAGGCTCTAGTCTGATGGCTTGACAGTTGATTAATTCACCCTTTCGGAGACGGGTTATCTTCTGGGTGACCTTGTCTATGGGGGACTAGGCGCAAGCTTCTTCTTCTTCTTCTCCGTTCTCCGTCTATTATAGGGTATGGCGTACCCATATTGATTGGCGAGAGTCTTGGTCTCTCCCCTGTTGGACGCTCTCTGTTTCCAGGGTTCTAGAGTTATTACAGCATGGGTTGGGGTTGGCTCCCCATTTTGGTACCCTGAAGGTTCAGGTTCTATCCTGTCTGCCTTCCTGTAGAAGTCTTGTTAAGTCTTCCTTGTCAAGCTTCTCTTGGAGATTGCTCACGTGCATCTCCCAAGTAGTTCTATGGTCCCTGATGGGATAAATTTTCATTCTGCTTGCCTTGCGGGTTGTTCCCTTGGGACTTATTCTGGATGCTGTCTGAGCTGTTTCGTAGTTCAAGTTGCCCCTCTGGGGGCTGTTGCTTCAGTCAGACGTGTGCCTGAGAAGGTGGCTCTGTTTACTTAGCCCTCGTTCAATATATATATATATATATATATATATATATATATATATATATATATATATACCATGATGTGGTGGTATTCCGCCTTACGCCGGACCTTTTTGCCTAAGGTGGTGTCTTATGATCATTATTTAAGTCCTTTTAGTCTGCCTATGGGCCTTATTCTTAGTAATGCTGAAGTAAGGGGGTCTACATTACCTCAACAGGTGTTGAAGTTTTCCTGGTTGTTTCTTGTCCCTTAGGGGGACTGATGCCCTTGGGGTCTGCGGGCGCCTCCATATGTATGCGCCTGATCTCGTTTGCTTCCAGGGCCTATGCGCCCTTTGGACTGATCTTACTTGGATGGTTTGCCTTCCTGGTCCTGAGTAAAGGTTTCGGCTTCTTGCTGATCCTTGTTAGTGTAGGGGTCAGTATCCCCGCCTGTCTTGCGGGAGACCAGTTTTCAATCCCCCGTTGGGGAGAGTTCTAAGTTTTACCGAGGCTTCTGTTGCATTTGGGCTAGTCAGGCCGTTACTCTGGCCTATTCCTTTATGGGGAAGAATCTTCCTCTCTTTTTATTCTGTTCTACTTGTGTTTGGGTACCTTTGGCCCTTCAGCACCAGGTTTTCTGTTAAACAGGTTTGATAGACCGCTGCTTGTTTTCTGTTCATACCTTTTCAAAGGTTTTGTTATGAGATTGACGTTAAAGCCTTTGCTCATGTCGTACTTGATAGCAAGGTTTGCAGGTGACAGCGCCTTTACTGTCTGCTGTGCCTTTTTTTATGGGGATCCCACGCTACTTTATGGACACTGCTATTGGATGTCCCACGTGTAAGTATTATATATGGAGCAGGACGTACTGTATGCTTAGAATAATACAATTCTGTGAAATACTCACCTGTAGAATTGGTATTATACGCATACAGTACGTCCTGCTCCACCCCACCCTGGTTTTACATTTTCTGGATCCCCTGTATGGTGATTGTTATCATTGCCATTGTTACCAGTTTGGTGGTTGCTTTTCTCCCGGCTTCTTTTCTCACTGCTTTTCAATGCTGGGGATTTGTGGGAGGTCCCTGGGTATATGAAGGGCCGGGAGGAGCCTGTTTTTGCATGTCTGCAGTGAACAGCGCCCTCTGGCGGAGGATTACCCACGTGTAAGTATTATATATGGAGCAGGACGTACTGTATGCGTATAATACCAATTCTACAGGTGAGTATTTCACAGAATTGTATTTTTGCCCCACTTTAAAATGATTCAGCAAAAAAAAAAAGGGTACTCCCCTTTTGTCCCACGTAGCTGTCCAGCGATCAGCAACTCACCTGATCGATATATCTGAGTGCGCCTAAGACCTGAACTCCATTAACCCTTTCGCTGCCAGCCTACCTGGAGTTTTTGTCACCCTTGGTGCCAGACCATTTTGCACTATTTTACGCTCCCCATGTTCAAATGTGATTTTTGAAGGGATTTCCCAGGAAAATGATATATTGTTTTTTTCAGCAGAGTCTGGGCTTTAACATGAAATGTCTTGTTTGTAATTTTTTAGGTGTATTCTCAATACTTTTGGGTGAAATATGTGCAAAAAAATAAAAAAAATCTATTTTTTGCAATTTGTAGTGTTTTTTTTGTAATAAAAAATGTAAGTTTGTCAATAAAATCTTATTGCATGTGAAACCCCAATTTCTCCCGGTTACAGCGGTACCACATATGTATAGGTAGACACCCTTTCCTGCCCAGGAGACTCCCCCAAACTGAAACAGCGCTTTAGGAGATTTTCGGATAAAATACAACTATGCACCGCGCTAAGCGCACCTTGCGGTCTTTTCAGAAAAAGAACCCTTTACATTTGAAATACCCCCCAAAAACTATATATTCTCTGGAAGTACACACCTCAGGCTTTCTAGGCGTACCAGGTTTGTTGACATGGGCGCAATTTTCTGGAAGTAATCCCTCAATCAATTCTTTGGTTGCACAGAGTTTCCCTAAAAAAGAAGAATCAAAGCCACATTTTCCTAAAAAAAAACTATATGCAAACAGAAAAAAACATATAAAATCTGAAAAAGCAACATCCCCCGAGCAGAACAATACCCAACATGCATAGGTACTGTCAAGGGAAGAGTTGCCAAACACCCCAAAGTAAAGCGTGCGCATAACGGTAATTTTACTTAAAAATTTCAGCTCTGCAGACAAAGTGCGCACCTTGCGATTTTTCAACCAAAACAACCCTTTAAATTAAGAATATCCCCACAAACCATATATTCCCTGAAAGTACACATGTTAAGCTTTCTAAGAGTACTGAGCTTGTTGTAGTGGGCTCATATTTCTGGAAGTAATCCATTGAAGAATTCTTAGGTTGCCCAGGGTTTCCCTAAAAACAATTATAAAAAAGCAGAATAAAAACCATGTTTTCCTAAAATATCAATATGCAAACAAGACAAAACAAGCTAAATCTGAAAGCGCAAGGTCCCCCGAGCAGAACAATACCCAACATGCATAGGTACTATTAACCCTTTTAATTGTCAGCCTACTTGAAGTTTTGTCACCCTCTGACAGGTCATTTTTCCCCATTTCGCGGCATGATTAACCGTGATTTTTGCTGGAATTTCCAGAAAAATTTTATACATTACATATACATTTTTTGCAGCAGAGTTTAGGCTTTAACATGAAATGTCTTGTTTGTAATTTTTCTACTGTTTTTTGGATATTTCTGCTTAAAAAAACAAAACAAAAAAATATATATATATTTTTAAACAATTGTCTCCTTTATTTTAAATAAAACCTTTTTTTTTTTATGAAAACCATATTGCATGTGATAGCCCCATTTCTCCCGATTACAACGGTACCACATATGTATCGGTAGCCCCCCCCATTCTTGCCCTGGAGACCCCCCAAACTGAAAAGAGCACTTACATTTATTTATTACATTATTACATTACAAATAAAATACAACTACTATCCACACTATAAACATAAGGCCCCATTTTTGGGGCTAATTTTAAGGGTTTAGGGTTAGGCTAACCCTAACCCTCAAAAATCCCCCAAAAAATTACATAGGGTCCCCCCTTTTTTGGGGGAATTTTAAGGGTTAGGGTTAGGCTAACCCTAACCCTTAAAAATAAAAAAATATACAAAAATAAAAATTCCCCCCAAAAAATGGGGACCCCCCCATGTAATTTTTTTTTTTTTAAGGGTTAGGGTTAGCCTAACCCTCACCCTTAAAAAAAAAAAAAAAAAAAAAAAAAAATGTATTTTGAATTTTAAGGGTTAGGGTTAGGCTAACCCTAACCCTTAAAAATAAGAAAGTATACAAAAATAAAAATTCCCCCCAAAAAATGCCCCCCCCTCATGTCATTTTTTTTTTTTTTTTTTAAGGGTTAGGGTTAGCCTAACCCTCACCCTTAAAAAAAAAATATATATTTTATTTTGAATTTTAAGGGTTAGGGTTAGGCTAACCCTAACCCTTAAAAATAAAAAAATATACAAAAAAAAAATTCCCCCCAAAAATGGGGACCCCCCCCCCCCCCATGTCATTTTTTTTTTTTTCTAGGGCTAGCCTAACCCTCACCCTTAAAAAAAAATTTTTGTATTTTTTTTTACATTTTAAGGGTTAGGCTAACCCTAACCCATAAAAATAAAAGGGGCGGGGCTTAACAACAAGATGGCGGCGCCCGTCGGGAGAGGAGGAGGAGAGCCCTTTCAGGCTCTCCCCTGAAGCTGAAGGGCCTGGGGGGGGCGATCGGAGGCCCCCCCAGTGAAGAGGAAACCCGGAGGGAGGCAGCGCAACTGCAGGTAAGTAAATGTCATTTTTATTTTTATTTTTTTTTACAGTTAGCAGCTGCTGCTGCCAAAATGGGGGGGGGGGGCTATTCCGGGGGCTCTCCTGGAGCCATCCGACCCCCCACGGGGGATCGGATGGCACCAAATTAAAGAGGAGACCCAGCCGGATCCAACGAGGGGTCAGGTGAGTATTTGTGATTTGTATTTTTTTTACTAGCAGGGGGGAAAGTCAAGCACGTAGATTCTACGTGCTTGGCACTTAAGTGGAGTAGAAGCAAGCATGTAGAAACTACGTGCTTGGCACTGAAAGGGTTAACCAGTACTTATCGGCTGGCTCCCACCCCCCACCAACTGTCACATAGGCACTACCCTGCTCTTTTAAATCATTACAATGGAGGGGGGTGTGTGAGGCCTCAGCACACCCTCTCCATTGCAAACAACGGAGAGGGCGTGGCAGTGCTCCTGTGACTGATGACGGGTTGCGAGCCAAACAATATTAGATAGTTTATGTCATATTACGTAAAGATGTGCAACTATCATGCTATTATAGTTAGGGTTCTGGGAAGCCAGTGGGTTACCTTATATGTTCCATATGCAGTCTTGAGAAAGCGGCACGTGTAGCTGTCACGAAACGCGTTGATTGCTTCTCCCAGGGGGTACTTTTGGGTTGGGTCAACCTCCTTATCTTTTAACATTTGAGATTTGTAGTGGGGAAGCCTGTCAGGGCAGTGCACACCAGGTTATATTTTTTCAAAAAAGCACTTTGTTGGTGCCGCCAGATATTTACAGATTAGAATAGATACAGAATAGAGTAAAGCCGCCAATGGATCCAGGGTTTGGTTGTGAGGTGAGATCCTGAATAGTTAAGCTGGACAGCCATTGTAGTTTGGGTAGAGGTTGCCGATCTTCCAATGGTATCCGCAGCATTAAGCGATCTAAAATATTTTAAATTGATACTGTTGGCTAAATACACTGGCTATATGCATATATATAATGTGCTGGGGAAAACAAAATTACAGCTTCCTTATATTCTTATAACCCTGATGCCAGTAAGTGTGGGAAAAAAATTAAACATCATGGCTAACTGCTATCAATTCCAACCCCATGTATTGGCCCTGGACAGCTATTAAACCGGACCTTCACCCTGATTTAATGAAAAGCCCAAACTCTTAAAAAACAATTCCTCAGCATCTAAAATTAATATATTTTACATGTTTAGTCACTAATTTATTATACTTTCCCCCACTGGGCTGCAACTCTGTTCGGGAATTTAGGATACGGGCGCCGCCATCTTGACTCAGAAGCATCACACTTACTGAGGAGAGGAGAGTGGGATAAGGTACAGGGGGCGGGTTATAGCTGTGCTTTGCTCAGACAGAGCAGAGCTGGGGTCAGGGAAAGGTCAGCAGTCCCAGAATGCAGAGCAGCACAGTCACTTCCTGTTTGCAGGCACTTCCTGTTTGCAGGCTGCCTGCAAAAATGGCAGCTTCCATAAGCCGCCATCTTGGATGTTTAAAGGCTTATAAAATGCAGTAGATGCAGGTAGGATGATTTTTAATGTGAGCAATCTGTATGTACAGGGTGTGGGAAACATATAAGATAGACTCTTATTTAGAGTGAAGGTCCGCTTTAAGCGCAAGCTGCGGCACCAGCTGGGATCCTGCTATCAGGTGAGTTTCTAATTGCGGGAATAGCACCAGTTAAATGCAGGGGACCAAAGGTAAGTGCCCTTTTCACTATATCCAGTCCAGGTCATCCCAGAAATAATGAAGTGGGGTAGTCCGCCACCAGGTGGCGCAGTTACTGCAAGATCCAGAGCTGTAACTCCTCCCAACCCCCTATAAAAGGAGCTGTCTCCATAGAATTTCCAGATTTCATCTTGCAGTAAGCTGCTCCGAGGATCGTCTTGGATACTCTCTCTGGAAACGGCAGCTGAGCAGGGCATTTTAAGCCTGTCGGCCGCTGCACCCCTATTACCTCTGTTCCCGTGGACCCACTTATGCTTCCCAGCCTCGGCTGTTGGGACAGGTGAAGGTAGGGAGAACGCCGGGGGTCAGGCGTTCATAGAGCTAGGCTCTGGCCCGCAGACCCTCCATAAAGGGTAGCCGGCCATAGGCTAATGGTGAGCCTATTGGGGGGGGGGAGGAATCACCTCAGAGACGCTTTTGCTCCATTATCCCACAAGCTTTATTATATATTGTGTGTGTGTTTTTCCTTGTGTACAGCACGGCTTGCCTCAGTTCAATTCTTAACGATTGGGTAATCCGCCACAAGGGGGCGCAGTCCACTGCAGAAGACTTGTGGCTCCTCCCGGCCCATATAAAAGGCAGGAAAAACCCAGAGACCCCCAGAGTTTTTCTGCAGTCTGAACTGCGAAGATAGAAGACCTTCTCTCTCCAGTTTTCCGCAGGCGAGCAGGGCATCCCAAGCCCGTCAGCCCTGCAGGCCTATTCCCACCTGTTTCTGGACCCATCCTGCCTCCCAGCCCGGTTGTCGGATCAGGTGAAGGTAGGGGAACACCTGGGGTCGGGTGTTCAGGGAGCTTAGCTCTGGGCCGCAGACCCTGTAACCAAAGGGTAGCCGGCCACAGGCTAATGGTGAGCCTGGAACGGGGGAAGGGCGAAACCACCATTTTGTCCTTTATCCCACATGCTTTATTGTGTGTATGTTGTTGTGTTTTTCTGTCACTTCATGCTGTGAGCGTCTGGAGGTTGTCCCTCTTCTGGTTGCGGGGTTCCGCTCCCCCCCCCTCTCTCCCCCCGGCGGCGCCCGATGGTGGGGGCCAGGCAAGGGGGAGCCTGTCTCCCCTTCTACCCACAGGCACCATTTTACCTTCCTTAGCTCCCGGGGGTTCTCGCGCTGCCGAGGGGTGGAGCCACGGGATGCCGCGATCCGCGATGACCCCCTCGAGGATCGTTTTCGGCGCCACTTGCGGTGCCATCCTTGGCGGTCTCCTCCTCCCCTCGCCTCTCGTGCCGACAAAGGCGACTGG
This sequence comes from Gastrophryne carolinensis, assembly GCA_027917425.1. Lineage (NCBI taxonomy): Eukaryota > Metazoa > Chordata > Amphibia > Anura > Microhylidae > Gastrophryne > Gastrophryne carolinensis. The sequence goes on along the minus strand of CM051238.1, from coordinate 178,433,388 downwards.
GTGCGGGGGTCTGCGGACCATCCATCTGGGACTCAGTCGGTGACGGCTGCTACATTGGTCCGTGAGTCCGCTCCTTATTGCTTATGTCATGCTTGTTTTATGTCCCGTGCATGTGTTGTGGGATACTCATGGGCTCTTATAATGTTTTTCAGGCGGACCTATTTGTTGCACTTGTGGTTTCTCCCGGGCCAGTACCTCCCCCCCCCCCACTCCCCTCTTGCTAAGGGATACGTGGGGGCATCCCGGGTGGGGTCTTCATAGCCCCTGGAGCCCGTGTCTGGCTTAACGGTTCACTATTTTTTGCGATTTCTGTAATCACCATATGGAGGCTTCTGGGGATAGCGAGCTTGGGGGCCCTTCGGGGCAGGCTCAGTTGTGCCTCGTGTGCGGAGCATCCCCTGTGAGCGGGCGCAGCATGGTCTGTGTTCCCTGCGTTTAGAGTGTTGTTGCGGACCAGTCTGGGGTGAACGCTTCTCTCCCCAGTCCCATCCTGCTCGTAGCATCACCTACTCCCCCACGCCTGCATTTAGCTCCCAGCGAGGAGGAAGGTAGTAGGGGGTCTCAGTCGGACCTGGCGCTGCGCGTTGCCAGCATTGAGTGGCAACTGGCCCGCCCGACCGCCGGCAAGGCCTCTAGTATAAAGAGGCACCTGGCTACGGGCTTGTCCCTCTTTGCCGATGATGATGCTTTGTATGATTCCTTCCAAAGAGGAAGCAGGGGGAGTTATTCTGCCCTGACAAGCAATGCTTAGAGTTCCCGGAGCAGGGACATTTTTCCAATATGGTCCTCAAGAAATGGGAACGGCCTGATAGGTTTCCCTTGGTGCCCAAGGGAATGGATAGAAGGTATCCCTTCTCGGCCGACTTGGTTCGCCGCTGGTCTTGTCCCCCCGAGGTGGACGCCCCCGTCCTGGGGCTGTCCAATACTTCCGTTATGCTGTCTCCTGACACCACTACCTTGCGTAATAACGCCGACCGGCGTATGGATCAACTAGCCTGTCATGCCATTGTGCCATTGCACTTAAGAAGACGGTTAGGCGCCTTGCCGAGGCTGCCAGATCTCGCAAGTGAGAGGACGACTACAAGGATCTTTTGCTTTGCTCGGACTTAATTGCCTTTGTGCTGTCTGCTATGGATGATGCCGTCCGGCTGGGTGGTAGGGCCTCTGCCCTGTTGGTTGCCATGCGTAGGTCCGTTTGGCTGCGTCAGTGGGCTGCTGATGCTGCCGCTAAGATGTCCCTCACTGGGCTTCCCTTCACGGGACTACTCCTCTTTGGGGAACGTCTTGATGTTTTGACCAAGGATGGTCGGCTCCCTCAGCGTAGGAAGCATTCTTGGCCCTTTCGGGGGTCCTCTTCTTTTCGCGCTTCCCGTGGGGAACGCGGAGCTTCCTTCGCAGGTAGCCGAAGAGACTCTTGGGGACGGGGTAGGTCCCGTGGTCGCCCTGGTCTCTCCTGGGGTCCAAAGCCCAAGCCCCCTGCCAAGGCCCCTCAGGCATAAGGGGGCGCCCTCACCCATCCGGGTGGGGGGGCGGCTTCGGCTCTTTGCTCACATCTGGAGACAACGCGTCTCGGATTGGTGGATCCAGAAAGGTGGTGTCCTCCGGTTACAAGATAGAGCTTGGCCACCCCCAAGATTCCTCTGGTCCATGATCTCCCAGAATCCCGTGATGGCGCAGGACCTGAGGTTGGCCGTCCAACGTCTTCTAGCGTCCGGGGTGGTTTGTCCTGTCCCCCTTCAGAAACGGGAGTCGGGGTTTCTACTCCAATCTGTTTACGGTGCCCAAGAAGGAGGGCTCCCTGAGACCCATACTGGATCTAAAGGGTCTCAACAGATTTGTCAGGTTCAAAAGCTTCCGCATGGAGACCTTACGGTCGGCGGTGAGCTCTCTTCGGCCGGGCGACTTTATTCCCATTGTGGACATCAAGGATGCCTACCTGCACGTTCCTATCTTCTTAGGGCATCAAAAGTTCCTGAGGTTCCCTCTGGGGGATCAGCACTACCAGTTTGTGGCCTTGCCGTTCCGTATCACTTCAGCCCCTCGGGTGTTCACCAAGGTGCTGGCGGGTGTCATGGCCCTCCTGAGGGGACAGGGCATTCGTATTCTTCCTTACCTGGACTACCTGTTGATTGCTGCTCAATCTTTTCATCAGGCCGAGAGGGATACTCAGGTGGCTGTGCCCACCCTCGAGTCCTTCAGTTGGGTGATCAATTATCCCAAGTCTTCACTCTTCCTCAGCAGAAGGTGGAGGGCCTTCAGTTGCAGGCACTGCTATTGTGTCCTCATCCCTCCATCCGTCTGGGGATGAAGTTGGTGGGACTGATGGTGTCTTGCTTCGAGGTGGTACCCTTCGCCCAGTTTCACATGAGACCTCTCCAGTTGAACCTCTTGACCGTTTGGGATCCGAAGCAAGAATCCCTGGAGCAGGAACTTGTTATGTCCCCTCTGGCCAGACAATCCCTCTCGTGGTGGCTGGACTCGAGGAATCTCCTAGCGGGCAGGTCCTTTCTGCCTCCGTGCTGGGAGATTGTCACCACGGACGTCAGTCTGACTGTTTGGGGAGGGTTTTGGCAATTGCTGAAGTTCCAGGGCCAGTGGGGCCCTCAGGAGGCCCACACGTCCATCAATCTCCTGGAGCTGAGAGCGATCAGGTTAGTTCTCTTCCAGTTGACTCCCCAACTTTAGGGTCGTGCGGTACAGGTCCGCTCGGACAATCAGACAGCTGTCGCTTACATCAATCATCAGGGCGGGACTCGGAGCAAACTAGCCCTCAGGGAAGTGTCCCTGATATTGTCTTGGGCGGAGGAGAATGTTCCCTGCATCTCAGCGGTTTACATCCCAGGGGTGGAGAACCAGGAGGCGGTCTCCCTGAGCAGGGGGATGTCTCGGCTGGGGGAATGGTCCCTCGACAACAAGATATTTCATGCCCTGTGTCGCCGCTGGGGTCAGCCGGACGTGGACCTGTTTGCGTCCTGTCGCAATCACAAGCTTCAAAGATTCGTCTCTCTGTCAAGAGATCCGCTGGCCGTCGCCACGGACGCTCCTGCCATTCCCTGGACGGAATTCCGGCTCCTATATGTCTTTCCTCCATTCCCTCTCCTGGGGCGGGTGTTGCACAAGATAGCCCAGGCTGGGGTACCGACCATTCTGGTGGCCCCCCACTGGCCAGGGAGGGTATGGTTCGCGGATGTTGTCCAGATGGCTGTGGATCATTTCGTCCTGCCCGACGAGCCAGGGCTTGGCTGCTGAAACCTCCATCCTGAGGATAAGGGACTGCCGGCTTCAGTATTCAGTACTATGATATAGGCTCGAAAGAAATCATCTTCCATGATTTATTACAGGGTCTGGCATGCTTACATTGCCTGGTGCGAGTCTAAATCTTTTCCTTCTCGCTCTTTCTCCATTTCCTAGAGTCGGGTCTGCAACTGAGTACCCTCAAAGGCCAGGTTTCAGCCCTGGCAATTTTTTTCCAAAGATCTTTCGCCAATCATAGGCTTGTCAAGACTTTTTTCCAAGGAGTTACTCATGTACGTCCACTGCGTAAGCCCCTGCTACCGCTGTGGGATTTGAACTTGATGCTGTCTGCTCTCCAGGGTCCTCCCTTTGAGCCGTTGAACAATGCTGCGCTGACCATTATGACTCTTAAGGTGATCTTTTTGGTGTCTATCACGTCTGTGCTCCGTGTTTCTGAGCTGGCGGCGCTCTCTATTAAGCCTCCGACATTCTTGCCTAAGGTCGTTTCTGCCTTTCATCTGAATGAGGACATTGTATTACCTTCCTTATGTCCTACGCTTTCTAATTCTAAGGAACGTAATCTTCATTCTCTGGATGTGATCAGAGCGCTCAAATTCTATTTGACCGCCACTGCTCCTTTTCGTAAGTCGGATTCTCTGTTTGTCCTTCCTTCTGGACCTAGGAAGGGTTTGCCTCCGGTCAAGTCCACTATCAGCAAGTGGATCCGTCAGGTGGTGGGGCAAGCATACGCTGCTAAGGGGAAGGAACCTCCTTTTCGTGTTACGGCTCATTCCACTAGAGCTATTGGTGCCTCTTGGGCTTTTCAGCACCAGGCTTCTGTTGAACAAGTTTGTAAGGCCGCTACTTGGTCGTCTGTTCATACCTTTTCTAATTTTTACAAGGTTGATGTTAGGGCCTCAGCTGACGCTGTTTTTGGTCGCAAGGTGCTTCAAGCGGTAGTGTCCTAAACTGCCTGCTGTTGCTCACTGGGGATCCCTCCCTTTTGTTCTTGGACACTGCTGTTGGATGTCCCAATCGTTAAGAATTGAACTGAGGCAAGCTGTGCTTTACACAAGGAAAAATACAATTCTGTGATAACTCACCTGTAGAATTGTTTTTACTGTGTACAGCATGGCTTGCCTCATCCCTCCCTTGTTAGTGTTATCCTTTTTTGCCTTTTTATGGTGATTTTCTCGAGAGAGATTTATCTTCATGGGCTGTGTTTTTTGTTAACATGGTCTTGCCTCCCGGCTTCTTGTTTTACTGCTTTCAAACACTGGGGGTCTCTGGGTTTTTCCTGCCTTTTATATGGGCCGGGAGGAGCCACAAGTCTTCTGCAGTCGACTGCGCCACCTTGTGGCAGATTACCCAATCGTTAAGAACTGAACTGAGCCAAGCCGTGCTGTACACAGTACAAAACAATTCTACAGGTGAGTACACAGAATCACAGAATTGTATTTTTACGTGCACCTTATTGCTGCGCTTACTTACCTCCCTCGTTCCCTCCGGTGCCTCCTCTTCCTCCATCTCAGGCCGCCCTGACATCGGCCGGCTATGAGAGCGCTGTGGGGGGGGGGGGGGGGGTGTCGTTGGCCTGGTCTTTGGCCGCCGACACAGTCCGGACGCGCCACGCACTGTGCGGGTGCCCCGCCGCGGGCTACTCCTTTCTGAGAATGGAGAAGCAGACGCACGCCCTGCTTGGTTTTGCGCCGTTAGGGGGGACATTTATCGCGTCACCGTGGGTGCGGCCCGCCCCTCCAGGATCGTTGCTCTGCGACCGCCATCTTGGTGGTCGTCATGGTTACGGTGTGCGAGTTCATGTGTTGATACATCTATACCAGGCTGACTATGTTACTGCGCCTTGGGCCATTGGTGGTGCCCAGTAAAATGCTCCTTCTCACACCTGTACTGGAGTGCATGTGCTGTGGGATACAGTTTTTGGATATGCCCAGTGGGGCGTGACCTGTCTGCCTCCATTGCTACTACCGGGACTGTGCTCCGTCGGGTCGTGAGTATTTTTATTTTTTCTGTGCATGTGCTGTGGGATACCTTGGCCCCTTGTTGCTTGTATCTTCAGTCGGGCCCTTATTATGGTGGTTGTGGTTCCTCCCGGTCTCGCCCCCCCCTCCTCCCACCCCTCCTTTTTTTAGTGAAAGGAATCACAAAAAGAGGGACTATACAGGAGGGATCAGCGGTTTGGGCCATTAGTGCTCGGTTACCTGCTTATATTGTCTGCTAATCACCATAATGGAGGCTTCTGGGGATAGTGAGCTAGGGGCCCATCTGGCAGGTGAAGCTCTGCCCCATGTGCTGTACCTGTCCTTCAACGGACTCGACACTATCTGTGTCACTTGCGCCAGAAGCGTATTTTTTTGGAGCATGTTAGGGCGGGCATAACCGCCCTAGCCCCTTATTGCCTGCGCCTCGCCAGAACCCCCTCTATTGCATTCAGTCCTCAGCGAGGGGGAAGTCAGCAGGGGGTACCGAACTGGTTGACTTACCGGGTGGCCTGCCTTGAGAGACATTTATCTCGCACGGCTCCTGGGAAGGTCACGAATGAGAAGAGGCACAGCGAGCCCAGTCACTCGGATTACCTATGATGATGATGATTTCTTTGGAAGCCTGGGCTCCATGGAGGAAGGCTAGTTGCTTAAGGATTCCTTCTCCATAAGGGATCATTCGGCCGGCTTTGACAGCGAGCCTGGTTCCTCCTTGGGCGAGGATATGTGGCTTATATTACTTTACTGAGAAGTTACTGACTTCTGTGTTGAGATGTGGCATATTGTCCCTCCTAAAGTGGCGAAGAGGAAGCAAGGTGATTTATTCTGGCCTGAGAGACAGAGGCTTGTCTCCCCTGAGCAGGCCCATTTTTTCCAATTGGGTTTTATGGAATGGGAAAGTCCTAATAATCTACCATCGGTGCCTAAGGGCCTGGACAGGCGGTATCCCTTCCTGGAGGAGCTGGTCCGCCTCTGGTCCCGTCCCACCCCGATGTGGATTCCCCAGTGTCGGGGTTATCCAACACTACGGTTATGCCGTCACCCTATTCTGCTTCCTTGCGCGATCCTGCCGACTGGCGCATGGATCAGCTGACGTGTCATGCATTCACCTTTGCCGGTCCTTGGCTTCGCTCTGTGTGTGCCGCGGCTATTCTCTCCTTAGCCATCCGGATGTAGGTGAGACGTCTTGTAGATATTTCTAAGCCTCGCTAGCGGGCGGAGGTTTATAAAGACCTCAAGGCTTGCGTGGATTTATTGCCTTGCTGCTCCGCTATGGACGAGGTGTCCGGCTATGCGCCAGGGTTCGGCCCTGCTTGTTGCTCTCCGTTGCTCTTGCTGGCAGCGGCAAGGTCGGCCAACGCTGCGGCCAAGTAGACGCTCACTAGTATTCCCTTTGTGGGGCACAGGTTATCGGGGAGCGTCTGGTCCTCCTGGTTAAGGAGGGTGAGACTCCCTCAGGGACGGAAGCCTGCGCGGCTTTTTCGGGGTTTATCTGCCTATCGCTCCTTGAGGGGGAAGGGGCGCTTCTTCAGGAGGCCGCAGAGATTCCTGCGGCCGCCCCAATCCCTCTTGGGGATTCAAGTCCAGGCCCTCTGCCAGGGCTCCTCAGGCTTGAGGAGGCGCCATCACCCATACGGGTGGGGGGACGGCTTCTGCTATTGCTCACGTCTAGAGACAGCGCATCTCGGATCGGTGGATTCAGGAGGTGGTGTCCTCCGGTTACAGAATAGAGCTGGCAGTCAGGCCACCCCGAAGTTTTCTTCAGTCTCGCATGTACCAGAATCCTGCGGGGGTTCAGGGCCTGAGACTCGCCGTACAGCATTTCCTGCGGCTAGGTGTGATACCATGTACCTCTTCAGGAGCAGGGTTGGGGGCTTTTCTCCGATCTGTTCACGGGCCCAAAAAGGATGGAAGTCAAGACCTATCTTGGACCTGAAGGGTCTCAGCGGGTTGTAAAAATCCGGCATTCCCGCATGGAAGACTTATGTCAGCGGTGAGTTCGCTTTGGCCCGGCACTTCATGACCACGGTGGCATCGGGGATGCCCATTTGCACGTCCCGTTATTCCTGGGACACCAGAGTTTTCTGAGATTGGTCTGGAGGGCCAGCACTATCACTTGTCACTCTGCCACACATGATATCCTCAGCTCCCACGGAATTTTCACCAAGGGGCTAGCTGGTTTCTTGACTATTCTGAGGAATCAGAGCGTTCGGTATCTGGAATCTTTACTGATTGCGGCTCAGTCCCTTCAGCAAGCGAGAGCCACATCCGGACGGTGTTATCCACTCTCGAGGAGTTCGCTGGGTAATCAACTCCCCCTAGTCTTCCATATCTCCCTTGATCCGTTTGGGGATGAAGCTGGTGGGCCTTATGGTGTCCTGCTTTGAGGCAGTGCCCTTTGCTCAGTTCTTCTTGAGACCTCTTCTATTGAACCTGCTACCGGCTGGATCGGATGCAGGAGTCACTGGTACAGGATTTTTCTTGTCTCCACTGGCCAGAAGGTCCCTCTTGTGGTGACTGGACTCCAGGAATCTACTGGTGGGCAATTCCTCTCTGACTCCCCGGTGGCAGATGGTTGCATCGGATGCCAGTCTGACTGGCTGGGGAGGCGTCTGGCAGACGCAGAAGTTTCAGGGTTCGCTGGAGAACCACTTTTCCATAACTCTCCTGGAGCCTAGAGCGATCTGGTGGTGCTTCTTCAATTGACTCCCCTCTTTTGGGGTCGTGCGTTCCAGGTTCGCTTGGACAATCAGACGGCTGTCGCCTACATCAATCACCAGGGCGAGGACTCTGAGCAGAGAGCTCTCACGGAGGTTACCCAGATTCTGTCTTGGGCAGAGGAGAATGTTCACTGTATTCTAAGCATACAGTACGTCCTGCTCCATCTATAATACTTACACGTGGGTAATCCTCCGCCAGATGGCGCTGTTCACTGCAGACATGCAAAAACAGGCTCCTCCCGGCCCTTCATATACCCAGGGACCTCCCACAAATCATCAGATTTCTCTGCAGTGCTGACTGCGAAGACATGAAGTCTCACTCTCTCGCAGGTGAGCGGGGCTATTACAGCCTGCGTCCCTGTGGGACTGTTTCCACCCCTCCTCTGTGTGATATGCCTCCCAGCCTGGGCTGCGCTGGTCGGGTGAAGGTAGGCAGAACCATGTGTGCTTACGGAGCCACGCTCCACCGCAATCCCCCACCATAGGGTAGGCGGTCAAGGTTGATGGTGAGCCTTCAGGGGATGCCCCTCCCGCATCATTGCCCCACGCCCCATGTAGCGGTGGACCCTGTGTAACGGGTCGCCTTCCTCCCTCGTTCCCCCCTTAGTCAGGGGGAAAAGATAGGGGGGGGGGGGAGGGGTTGTGTGTATGGCGGCCTCAGTGTATCCTTACACGCTTATGGCTTGGCTGTGCTTTACTGGGAACGGGAATCAGAGCCGCGCTCTTACCTTACTGTTAACCGCAGCGCCATTAGTTTCTGCTTTCTGCTCGCACCGCACGTACGGCGGCGGCTTGCGGACGCCTCGGCGTCTTTCTTCTTCCTTCCTTCCTTCCTTCCTTCACCTTCTTAGCCTTAGTGGCTCTTCCTAGGTTGCACTGGCTTGAGCGCCTGTCTAATACAGTACCGCCTTGTCACGCCAGCCCGTGGTTCATTCCGACGGGGAGCCACAGGCGAGCCCGAGTACAGACCTCGGCCATGCCTGTACAGGCTCCGAGCGCCATTTACAATAGACATTACTGCCTTACTGTCTCTCATTGGCTAGATGCGGTCGGCTCAGGCCCGCCCTCCGAGATTCGCTTGGCGCCATTTCCGTCCTCTCCTCTCTGTCTGTAAGTGCCCTCGCGGGTGACTCTTCTTTACTTTCTATCTCCCATTACGCATGGCTCTGACATCCTTGTTCCCCCTTATGTCTTTCAGACCGCGAATTTCGGTGGCTGCTCCCGGTCGTGACCATAAAAATTACGCCCACTTCCCCGCGGGTTATTGGGGCATCCAGGGTAGCTTACAGCGTCAGTCCCTACTGGCATATTGTGCCGATTAAATCACCATATGGAGGCATCTCAGGATATTGTGAACGGGGTTCCTCCGGGAGAAGCCCGGCTGTGTGTAGCTTGTGGGGTCTTACCTAGCAGCGGTGACAATGCACGGGTCTGTGTTCCTTGTGCACAGCAGGCGCTATCGGTGCTTCCCGTCTCCTCTGAGGCTGGGCCTGCACCCCGCCGCACTTCACCTACTCCCCCAAGCCTGAGTCTAACCCCCAATACCAGTGGGGATTCTCATCCTGATCTGGCCACGAGGCTGGCTAGTGTTGAAAACTTGCTTGCTAATTCCTTAGCGCGTAAAGCCACCGCCAAGAGGCGGCACTTGAACCCTGAATCGGCCCTCTTCCCTATAGAACCTGATGATTTGTTGCATTCCTATGCCCATATCCCCTCGGACGAAGGGGAACTGTTCTCTGACTCAGGGTCATATGACGATGAGTCTAGGGGTCAGGAAGAGTCCGAGCATTGGTCCTCGGATGATATTGATAGACTGCTGGTTCAGATCTTTGAGGTTCTGTCCCTCTCTCCCCCTGCTGCGGCTCCCCGGCAAAGGGGTGATCTTTTTCATGCTGCTAAAGCTAGCTTGGAATTTCACGAACATACCCATTTCAATAGCCTTGTGCTTAAAGAATGGGAACATCCCAGCAGACTTCAAGGGGTCCCTAAGAGCGTGGATAGGAAATATCCCTTTCCTGCTGACTTGGTTAAGTGCTGGTCATCGCCGCCTGAGGTCGATACTCCTATTCTAGGGTTGTCCACCACCTCTATTATGCCCTCTCCCGACACTACTATGCTACGGGACTCTGAGGACCGGCGTGTTGACCAACTGGCATGTCATGCCTTTGCATTTGGGGGAGCGACTCTGTGCCCGGTTTGCGCCTTAGCCATTACGGCAGTAGCGCTCAGGGCCGTGGTTAGGAGTGCTCTCGATGGCACAGATGAGTTGCCTCCTGATACTGTCAATGCTCTGTCCAGCTGTGATGCGTTTGTGAACTTTATCGATTAGACCTCTTTGCCAAGGGAGGCAAGTTACCCCAGCGTAGGCGGCAGACTCGGCCTTTTCGTGGCCAAGGCTCCCTATCAACCCCCTACCGTGGGGCCAAACAGGGTAGAGGGGCGTCCTTCGCTGGGGCCCGCTTAGATTCCTGGCACAGGAATAGAGGACGCCGTCCAGGTTCCTCCTGGGGAACCAAGCCCAAAGCCCCTCCCAAGGCCCTTCAGGCATGAGGGGGCGCCCTCACCCGTCAGGGTGGGGGGATGTCTACAGCACTTCAAGCACGTCTGGCGGCACCATGTCTCAGACCGGTGGATTCAGGAGGTAGTGTCCTCCGGCTACAAGATAGAATTTGCTGTACGGCCCCCCACCAGATTCATTGGGTCTCGAATCCCTCAAGACCCTGCCTCAGCTCAGGTCTTGTTGCTGGCCGTACAGGGTCTCATGGATCTAGGGGTCGTTTGCAAGGTCCCCCCTGGAGACAGGGGCATGGGGTTCTACTCCAACCTTTTCACAGTACCCAAGAAGGATGGGTCAGTCAGGCCCATTCTGGATTTAAAAATCCTCAACAAATTTGTCAAGAACAGGCACTTTCACATGGAAACTCTGCGCTCGGCCATTGGCTCACTGCGCCCAGGGGACTTCATGACGTCAGTAGACATCAAGGATGCTTACCTGCACGTCCCGGTGTTTCCAGAACACCAAAGGTTTCTCAGATTTGCCCTACCTGGACGATATTCTCATCACCTCTCGGTCTCTGCGGCAGGCAGAGTTGGACACTCGGCTGGTAGTGTCCACCCTGGAGTCCTTCGGCTGGGTGATCAATTACTCCAAGTCCTCCCTGTCCCCCTCCTCGGTGACTCAGTTCCTGGGAATGATTCTGGATACGGTTCAGTCAAGGATATTCCTTCCTCAACAGAAGGTGGAAGCTCTGACAGCGCAGGCGAGGTTCCTGCTTTCGATGCCACAGTTCTCCATCCGGCAGGGAATGCAGTTGGTGGGCCTGATGGCGATTCCATTTGAGACCTCTGCAGCTTCACCTTCTGTCAGTGTGGGACAAGAACCCAGCGTCCTTGGACGGGGTCTGTGTGCTTTCCCCCTCGGTCAGACGGTCCCTTGCGTGGTGGCTGGACCACAGGAACTTGATAGGGGGCAGGTCTTTTCTGACCCCCTCCTGGGAGACGGTCACAACGGATGCCAGTCTGTCAGTTTGGGGGGGATTCTGGAAGTCCCTGCGCTTCCAGGGGACGTGGGATCCTCAGGAGGCCCATTTACCCATCAACATTCTGGAATTACGGGCAGTCAGGTTGGTACTGGAGCGTTTTACCCAGCACCTGAGGGTTCTGTCGGTCCAGGTACGCAAAGACAACAGAACGGCGGTTGCCTACATCAATCATCAGGGAGGGACCCGGAGCAAGGGTGCTCTTCAAGAGGTGTCTCAGATTCTGACGTGGGCGGAGGCCAATGTTCAATGCATTTCGGCTGTTTACATTCCAGGGGCGGAGAACCGGCTGGCGGACGCCCTGAGCAGGGGGATGTCCCGTCAGGGGGAGTGGTCCCTCTGCAACAAGGTATTCCAGTCCCTGTGTCACCGTTGGGGACTACCGGATGTGGATCTGTTTGCTTCCCGTCACAATCACAAGCTCCCGGCCTTCGTCTCACTGTCTCAGGATCCTCTGGCCATGGCCACGGATGCTCTGTCCATGTCTTGGAGGGAGTTTCGACTCCTGTATGTGTTTCCGCCGTTTCCCCGATCTGCCAAGGGTGCCAGATCTGCTAACTCAAGGGTCCTTACGCCATCCCAATTTACAAACTCTGGCTTTGACGGCCTGGCTGCTGAAACCTCCATCTTGATGGAGAAGGGTTTGTCTGCCTCTGTGGTGGCTACGATGGTGCAGGCCAGGAAGAAGACTTCTCCTGCTATTTATTATAGAGTATGGCGTTCCTACATTGACTGGTGTGAGTCCAGGTCTCTTCCCTGCCGGGAATTCTCCGTCCCTAGGGTTCTGGAGTTTTTACAGCATGGTCTGGACTTTGGTCTCAAACTTAGTACTCTGAAGGGTCAGGTTTCTGCCCTGTCTATCTTCTTTCAGAAGACCTTTGCTCAACATCACCTGATTAAGACCTTCTTTCAGGGGGTCACTCACGTGCGTCCCCCTCAAAAACCTATGGTCCCTGTCTGGGATTTGAACTTGGTTTTGTCTGCCTTGCAGGGTGCTCCCTTTGAGCCTATTCAAGATGCTGCTGTGGTTGTTCTCACTCTCAAGGTTGTCTTCTTGGTGGTTATTACTTCGGTTAGGCGTGTGTCAGAGCTGGCCGCTCTATCTATTCAGCCTCCATACTATGAGCGACACCAGGACAAGGTGGAGTTCCGCTTCAAACCGGATTTCCTGCCTAAACTTGTTTCGGCTTTTATTTGAACCAGGATATTGTTCTTCCTTCTCTGTGTCCCAATCCTCGCAACGACAAGGAGCGGGTACTGCATTCCTTGGACGTAGTCAGGTGCTTGAAGTATTACCTGGTTGTCACTAAGGTCTTCAGGAAGACTGATGCTCTATTTGTTGTGCCTTCCGGGCCTAGGAAAGGTTTGGCTCCCGCCAAGTCTACCATCAGTAAATGGATTCGTCAGGCTGTGATTCAGGCCTATTCTACTAAGGGGAGGACTCCCCCTTTCCGTCTTACGGCTCATTCCACTCATGCTATTGCTGCCTCTTGGGCCTTTCAGCAACAGGCCTCTGTTGAACAAGTTTGCAAGGCCGCTACTTGGTCTTCTGTTCACACCTTTTCAAAGTTTTACAAGGTTGATGTTCGGGCCTCAGCTGATGCTGCTTTTGGCCGTAAGGTTTTGCAGGCGGTTGTAGTCTGAGCTACGTGCTGTTGCCTTTGTTGTTGGGGATCCCACCCTACTTTATGGACACTGCTATTGGATGTCCCACGTGTAAGTTTTATAGATGGAGCAGGACGTACTGTATGCTTAGAATAATACAATTCTGTGAAATACTCACCTGTAGAATTGGTATTATATGCATACAGTACGTCCTGCTCCACCACACCCTGGTTTCACCTTGTTCTGGATCCCCTGTATGGTGATTGTTATCATTGTTATTGTTACCAGTTTGGTGGTTGGTTTCTCCCGGCTTCTTTTTCTCACTGCTTTTCAATGCTGGGGATTTGTGGGAGGTCCCTGGGTATATGAAGGGCCGGGAGGAGCCTGTTTTTGCATGTCTGCAGTGAACAGCGCCATCTGGCGGAGGATTACCCACGTGTAAGTATTATAGATGGAGCAGGACGTACTGTATGCGTATAATACCAATTCTACAGGTGAGTATTTCACAGAATTGTATTATTCGGCGGTCTACATTCCCGGGGTAGAAAACCTAGAGGCAGACTCCCTAGCAGGAGTGCCTCAAGTCTGGGGGAATGGTCTCTCAGCAACAAGATCTTTCAGCTCTGTGTCTCCGCTGGGGTCAGCCGGACGTGTTGCGTTCAGACGCAGTCACAGCTTCCAAGGTTCGTCTCCCTCTCAAGAGATCCTCTGGCCATTGCCACAGTCGCTCTGGCGATTCTCTAGACGGAGTTCTTGTTCCTTTATGCATTCCCTCCCTCCTGGGCAGACTGCTGTGCAAGATAGCCCAGGAAGGGGTACCAGCCATCCTGTGGTTCCTCGTTGGCCGAGAAGGAGTTGGTTTGCGGACATAGTTCAAATGTCAGTGGATTGCTACATCCTGCCCGACGACCCAGGGCTTCTCACACAGGGGTCGCTGCGGCACCCCAATTTATAGACGCTGGCTTTGACGGCCTGGCTATTGAAACCTCAATCCTGGCGAAGAAGTGGCCACGGTTTTGCATACCATGATACAGGCACGAAAGAAGTCTTCTTCCATGATTTACTACATAGTTTGGCAGGCCTACATTGCTTGGTGTGAATCCAAGAGTTTCCCTTGTCGCACATTCTCTATCTCTAGGATATTCGAGTTTTTTTGCAACATGGATTAGACTTGGCCTCCAGCTGAGCACCCTCAAGGGCCAGGTCTCCGCTTTGGACATCTTTTTCCAAAGATACTTTGCCAATCATAGACTTATCAAAACTTTTTTCCAAGGAGCTTCCCATGTACGTACACCGCGTAATCCTGTATTACCGGTGTGGGATTTGAATTGGTGTTTTCTGCTCTACAGGGTCCTCCCTTTTGAGTCTTTGTGCGATGCTGCATTGTCTTTTTTTTACCCTAAGGGTGGTCTTTTTGGTAGCTATCTCCTCGGTGCGTCGTGTCAGAGCTGGCCGCGTTTGTATGATGCCTCCTTGAGCGGCATAAGGCTTAAACCTGATTTTTTTTGCCTAAGGTCGTTTTTTCCCTTTCACCTTAATGGGGAAGTTGTCTTACCTTCCCTGTGTCCAGCACATACTAATTCTAAGGAAAGGACTCTCCAGGCCTTGGATGTGGTCAGAGCCATTAAATACTACCTGATTGCAATTGGATCCTTCAGGCAAATCGTATTCACTATTTGTTCTCACTGAGGGTTCCAAAGAGGCTTACCTCCGGTCGAGTCCACTCTCTGTAAGTGGATCTGACAGGCGGTGATGCAAGCATATTCTGCCAAGAGGAAGGATTCCCCTTTTCGTGTTACAGCTCATTTTACTAGAGCTGTTGGCGCTTCCTGGGCTTTTCAGCACCAGGCCTCTGTTGCACAAGTTGTAAGGCCACTACTGGTCTTCTGTTCATACTTTACAAGTTTTACAGGGTTGACGAGAGGGCCTCAGCTATGCTGTATTTGACCGAAAGGTGCTTCAGGCGGTAGTGAAATGAACTACTTGCTGTTCAGCACAGGGGATCCCGCCCTATTTGGACACTGCTTTTGGATGTCCCACGTCATTATTTCTGGGGCGACCTGGACTGGATATAGTGAAAAATACAATTCTGTGATGCTCACCTGTAGAATTGTTTTTGAATATATCCAGTCCAGGTCGTCCCACCCCGCCCTTGGTTTATTATCTCTTGTTTCCCTATGGTGCTTACCTTTTAAATTGGGCCGCTGTCCTTTGTTTTTCTTGGAGAGAGTACATGCTGAAGCTATGTGAGTTAACATGGTTTCTTGGCCTCCCGGCCTGTCTCATTTATTGCTTTTTGACATTCTGGGAATTCTGTGGAGACAGCTCCTTTTATAGGAGGCCGGGAGGAGTTGCAGCTCTGGATCTTGCAGTAACTGTGCCACCTGGTGGGGGACTACCCCACATGTCATTATTTCTGGGACGACCTGGACTGGATATATTCAAAAATAATTCTACAGAGTTTCACAGAATTGTATTTTTTGTTTTTTTTTTGGCTGCTGAATCATTTAAAGGTGTGTGTGGTTTCTTTACCTCTTTTTGTCCCCCCAGTGAGTATGCAAACTGTTTCTTGTTCACAGGGTGTTCAGTACAAAGCAGGAGGTACAGAAAAAGTCAGATGCTCTGCAGCAGTCTAAAGAATTGCTATCAAAACAAGACAAAGAATTGACCAAGCTCAAGGAGACCTCAGAAAAGGTGAAAAAGGAACTGGAAAGAATGACGGCACAAAGCTTAGAAGCTGCTGCGACATTAGAGAAAGTCAAGCAAGAGAAGGACGCTTTACAGAAAGAGATCACAGATACAAAAGACAAGATAGCCCACAGCAATGCGTCTTTGGAAAAATCTAAAACGTTGCTAGAAAAGGAAAGACAAACAGGGAAAGAACTGGTCCAGGTCATGGTATGCTATTTTTCTATATATAGAACAATATTTTACTTTAAAGGAAAATTCCCTTTTTGGCAGGTTTTGGTGTTCTGCCTTATTGTTTATCGTCTTTTGGAATGTAAAACAATCATTTGTGTTAGGATTGTGCCTCTATACCTGTGATTTACTTGGTTTCCATGATTCTCATATTGCTCGGGCTCTGTTTTGCTCCAGTGGTAGTGGCTTTCATGGCCTTGAGTAAAGGACAACAATGGACTACAAGTCCCACAATTCTTCCAGTGTAACAGGTGAACTCTTAAGCAGCTTTGACTAAGTCTAAGCAGCCTAATTACTTCTCCAGGTGAGAACCCGGCCATTAACCCTTTCTACTGGAACACAAGTCTAATTTTTTTTTTTTTCCATACCAAAAACGTTGAATTTCAGTAGAATGGGTTAAATCAGTCATCCATGTCTTAGCTAATCAGATGATTTGCAAGCTAGAGTTAGGAAGTCTATGCTATGTACTCGAAATCACCACTTGTACATAGCTAAGGTAAACACATTGTTGCTATGGAAAACAGTTTTCTTTTATAACACAGAGTTTCAAACATTTTTTTTTAAATAACAGATTGCACATTGAAGACATCATTTTGCCACACAATAATGGAAACTTGCCACACAATAAATAAATAAAACTTTTAAAATTGCCATTGAAAGTGGAATTGCCCTGTATTACAAATTCATTAAAACGTATACGTTTTGAATCTCTTATCTTTGAATGTCATGTGAGTTTAAATACAATGTTTTTTTTACCAGGAAAAGTCGCGTGAGGAATTAAAGGCTAAGCTGAAATTACAGTCTGATGCGACAGCGAAAGAAATCCAGGAGCTTAAGTCTCATCTGGCATCTAAAGAGGAGGTAATGCTTTAGATTGTCTGTCACTGGAGATTTGGTGATGGCAACCTGAATATATGATGATGATCAACCAATCATGTTACCATATTTGGATCAAGCCATTTTTTTATCCATATTCCTTATGCCTTATCCTGTGGCTTATCCTTATCCTGTAGAACTGAATCACATTGATGTTGTGTTTTGTAAAGGTATGGGGCTTTTGTTATTTTGGAAAAAACAGCAAATTCATTAAAAGCGTGCTTCTTGTGAATAAGAACAGGCAGGGTAGATCGGGCAGTCTGATTCATTACTAGCGCCAGGTAACAGCAGAGGAGCGTCTGTACAGCAGCGCTAAGAGCGACCGCTAGTGCTCGCTCTGATTGGCCGTAAGTCGCTATTACAGAGCACCTCAGTCGCTGTAGTAACATTGCCGGCATTGATGAATTTGATGCGTGATAACACCAGTACAGAGCTATATGGTAGCGACTGGTCAGTGTGAGCGACTCAAACCATGTTCTTGAAAAAAAACTGCCTCACACAGCGCCGGCGCTCAAAATTGTGTCGCTGTAACCCAGAGCGCCAGAAGCTGTGTGATTAAAGTCTGCTTTTGAACACACATCCACTAGTAACAAAGCGAAAACACATTGAATTACATTGTTATTACATTGTGATATTAACACTTTAATACCAGACCTGTAAGGACAATTCTGCATAAAAAAAATCAAAAATCAAAAAATTTTTCAAAAATGTCTTTAAATAGGCCAAGAGAGGTCACACAATGATTTGATACATAACAAAAAAATATTAAAAGAAAACCCTGTTTAAAGAGAAGATAAGGAGCATCCTTTGAAATGTATGGGAGAGCGACAGGTAATACCAGGCGCTCTGAAAGCCAGAGCTCCGCCAGGATCCGCTGAGCCATCTGTGATGATGAATTGGTCACTACGTGTCGCTGTAAAAGGTGCTCACCAGATTTGCTTTCATAAATGTGATATTGCATGCCACGGACGGCATTCACCTGCCGCTACCTGCTGCTTACAAGGCACTACCTGTCGCTATCTCTTGATGAATAAAGCCCTAAGCAGAGAGTCTAAAAAAAAGCAGTAAAAGAACAAAGCTATTCCATGTTATATCAGCCACATATTTCAGGTGTCTTCTTTTATATATTCAACTAATACAGTACGTATCCATAAAGGCACTTAACTCAGCAGAGGGTTCTGAATGTAAATAGTGATGTGTCCTTACAGCCTGCTGCCTACACGAGTAGTGTTTCTACCCAGCCTTGTATTCTTACTTCTCTGTATGGGCCAAATAAGTAGAATGTTATGTAAAATAGATCTGAATTAGAAACATTTGAATTTTGTTTTAGGAATTGGCTAAGTTGAATTCTGAAATAAAGAGCTGCCATGACCAGTTGCAAAGTTCCATAAATGAAAAAGAAAAACTTGACCAGCAACTTCGGGCAGAGATCAAGAAGATCCAGGAATCATTTGATGAAGAGAAGAAAAGACATCAGAAGGAGTTCCAAACCATCACTACTCAGCTGGCTGAGAAGGTGAGTTACACACTAGTTCCAGGGCAGTTCCTCAGTTATATGTCAGTAAGTATGCCTATGTCTGACTGCTGTGAGGTCCGCTGCTCTACAGTAGCAAAGTCAATATCAAGCAAAACTGTGTTTCCTGGTGAGTACAGTAAAATTCTTATTCTAAGTATGTCACACACCCCGCTTCAAGACATTCATTACATGTGGGTATACTGACCTGTAGATGGTGATCTTGCAGAGATAACAAAAAAGGAAGGACCCTCCCGGCCCATAAATACCTGGGACCTCCCACTCATTACCCCCAGTCTTTCATCTCTGCAGTGGCGAGCAAGTCAGAAGATGATGTCTCCTCCTTGCAAGGTAGCCGGGATGACTCCCGGCCTTCTTTTCTTCTATTCCTGCCCGGATCCCCTTATTTAAATTTCCTGCCTCACAGCCTAGGCTGCTGGTCCTGGCAAAGGTAGTTGGCATCCTTGGTGCTTAGGTGGCGTGAGACCCCATAACAAGGGGTAGGCGGCTATCCGGGTTGGTGATCCCGGTTTGGGATGCCTCGTCCCTTGGCCCTACCCTGGCATGGATTCCCCCTCTCCCGGATACCCTTAGAGGGGGGGGGGGGGGGGCAGGTCCCTTATGGATTCTCTTTTTTATTGGTATGTGTGTGTATGTTTCACTGTGTGTGTGTCTTTTACATTTGAGAGATCTTCAGGTTCAGGCTGGTGCCGGCGATCCCGCGGCGCCGGCCTCCGGCGTGCTGCCAATGGCGGCGGTGAGCCCATGAGGTCTGCTTCCTCTCCTCTGGGGAGAAGGGGGCGGGCCGGGCGCTCGCGCGCGCCCACGGCCCGCCCCGTGCTGCGGGCGCGTTTGTCATGTCCCGGCTTCTGGGGGGGAGGGGCGGGGCCACGCCCTCCCTCCTCCTACTGCACATTGCGTGTCCTCATTGTGCCTGGGGTCGTGCGGTACCGTAGGTCTGGTGAGTGGCCTGATGGCCATCAGTTTCATCTGTCTTTTAACCCTTTATATGGCATGGTCTGAGCGTGTGCTTGTCTTTTGTGTTCCAGGTGGACCAGTGAGCATATTAAAGGGGGGTTCTCCCTGTCCAGGGTCCCTGGTTAAGATTTTAGCTGGCTTAAAATCCTCCCACTCGGGACTTAAAGGGGCATCCTGGGTTGCATTATTGCGTAATTCCCAAAAAGAGCACTGTACACATATATTTGTACATATATTATTACAAAAAATCACCATATGGAGGCTTCCCCGGATACTGGGCTTGTGCCCCCCTCGGGGCAATCCAGGCTGTGTTTGGGGTGTGGGGTATCCCTTTTGGGGGATGATGCATTTCTATGTGTACCCTGTGCGCAACGGTCTATTATGCGGCAGACCGGATCTCAGGCGTCCGGTTCTGCTCCGCCAGTCTCCTCTCCGTCTCCCCCTCGCTTGACACGTAAGTGTGATGTGGTCATTGGCGGGGAGTCGCAATCTGAGGTGTGTGCCAGATTGGCCAATCTTGAAAAATTGTTTTCCAGTGCTGTTGCAAAAAAGGCCACGGCAAAGAGAAAACATTTGTATTCGGCTGCGCAGGCCTTTGATAGGGAGGATTTTGACTCCCTGGATTGGTCTGATTGTTCCCCGCGTGAGGAAGGGGAACTGTATGAGGAGTCTGATGACTCCGACGATCAGCAGTTTGTGGGCGCTGATACCGAGCAGGGCCAGGGGGATTCTTGGGATACCTCTAGGGTCCTGGCTCAGGTGTTTGAGGTCCTGGCTATTTCTCCCCCCGAGGTGGCTCCCCCGCTGAAGGGGGATTTCTTTGAAGTGACCAAGCCGCGCTTGGAATTCCCTTATCAAAAGCATTTTGATGGTATCATTCTCAAGGAATGGGAGAGGCCGACGCGGCTTCCGGGTGTACCACCGGGTTGGGACAAGAAATATCCCTTTCCGGCGGACGCGGTGAAGCACTGGTCGTCTCCCCCCGAGGTGGATGCTCCTGTTTTGGGGTTGTCCAGTTCCTCAGTCCTCCATTCTCCGGAGTGCACTACTCTCAAGGATGGTGAGGATAAACGCATTGACCAGATGGCTTGTCATGGTTTTGTCAGTGTTGCACCGCTTGTATTGGTGGCTGCCAGGTCGGCTGAAGATTGTTGACTTCCTCCAGGCTTGACCTGGTTAGTGAGGAGTTTGCCGACCTTAAGCTATTTTTGTCCTTTGTGCTCTCCGCCCTGGATGACACATTGGTGATGTGTAGCAGAGCTGCGGCCCTGCTTGTGGCTGTCCGGCGGTCGGTTTGGTTACGCCAGTGGGTGGCTGATTTTGTGTCCAAAAAGTCGCTTACGGCCCTTCCCTTTGTGGGGTTGCGGCTCTTTGGAGAAAAATTGGATTCGGTGGCAAAGGGAGGTAAGTTACATAAGCGTAAGAAGCAGCGTCGTCCCTTTCGGCTGGCGGCTTCCTTCTCTCAGTCCTTTCGTGGGGCTAGAGTTGGCAGGGGTTCGGCCTTCCCTTCGTCCAGAGGTGATTCCTGGCCTAGGGGCAGGGGTCGGGCCCGTCCAGGACACAGTTGGGGCTCTAAGCCTAGAGCCGCTGCCAAGCCGGCTCAGCAATGAGGGGGCGCTCTTACCCTTGCGGGTGGGGGGACGGTTGCAACTCTTCTCCCAGGTCTGAGTCCAAGAGGTCTCGGACAAGTGGATTCAGGAAGTGGTGTCTTCCGGTTACAAGCTGGAGTTCGAGCTCCGGCCCCCTCACAGATTCTTCAGGTCTTGGGTGCCGTCATATCCTCTGGCCGCCCAGGGGGCTTCGGGCGGCAGTAGCAAGTCTCGTGGACATGGCTGTCATCTGTCCGGTGCCCCTCTCAGACCGGGGCCTGGGCTTCTATTCCAATTTGTTCACGGTGCCAAAGAAGGACGGATCCGTTCGTCCCATTCTGGATCTGAATTTGATCAACAGGTTCGTCCGTCCCCGGAAGTTCCGTATGGAAACTCTGCGCTCTGCAGGGGGACTTCATGACGTCCATAGACATCAAGGATGCTTACCTGCATATTCCAATATTTCTGGCACACCAGAGATTCCTCAGGTTTGTCGTGGACAATCGACATTTTCAGTTTGTGGCTCTTCCGCTTGGCCTTACCTCGGCTCCAAGGGTTTTACCAAGGTGTTGGCAGGAGTGATGGCCAACCTCAGAGCCAGGGGTATCCGCATCGTGCCATATCTGGACGATCTTCTCATCATGGCGTCTTCCCTCAGTCAGGCGCAGCTGGATACCAGGACCGTGGTGTCCACTCTGGAGAGTTTCGGTTGGGTGATCAACTATCCCAAGTCTTCAGTCTTCAGTTTCAGGGGCTGTGGGGGCCTCTGGAGGCTCACGTTCCCATCAATGTTCTGGAGCTGAGAGCCATCAGGTTGGTTCTGTCTCACTTGACTCTTCAGTTACGGGGACTACCGGTTCAGGTTCGGTCGGACAATCGGACGGCGGTCGCCTACATCAATCACCAGTGAGGGACTCGCAGCAGGCGTGCCCTCAGGGAAGTGTTTTTGATTCTGGATTGGGCAGAGGGCAATGTCCCATGCATCTCGGCAGTGTACATTCCGGGAGTGGAGAACACGGAGGCGGACTTCCTGAGCAGGGGGTCATCTCGCCGGGGGGAATGGTCGCTCTGCCCCAAGGTTTTTCGGTCGCTTTGCCTCCGGTGGGGGACTCCGGAGGTGGATCTTTTTGCCTCTTTTGCCTCTCGTCACAATCACAAGCTTCCGGCATTTGTGTCTCTCTCGCGGGATCCGCTTTCTCTGGCAGCGGATGCCATGTCTCTGAACTGGAGAGATCTGGGGTTTCTGTACCTGTTCCCTCCGTTTCCCATGGTGGACAGAGTGGTGCGCAAGCTGGCCCTAGAGGGCGCGTCAGCAATCCTGGTGGCTCCAAGGTGGCCAAGACAGGTTTGGTTCTGCCCCTTCTGCCGGATCTGCTCACTCAGGGTCAACTACTCTACCCCAATTTACCAATGCTGGCTTTGACGGCGTGGTTGCTGAAACCTCAATCTTGAGGGAGGAAGGTCTTTCTGATGCTGTCATTCAGACTCTGGTTAGGGCTAGAAAGCAGTCTTCCGCTGCCATCTATTATGGGACTTGGAGGTCTTATATTGATTGGTGTGAGGTCAGGGCCTTGCCTTGCAGGGCGTTTTCTATCCCTTGGGTCTTGGAATTTCTGCAACATGGTCTGGACCAGGGTTTTCAGGTTAGTACGCTGAAAGGGCAGGTTTCTTGCGGTTTTCTTTCAAAAGTCTTTTGCTCTTCATCCTCTTTTTTTCCAGGGGGTTACGCATGTGCGGCCTCCTAGGAAGCCTTTGCTCCCAGTTTGGGATTTGAATTTGGTTTTGTCTGCCTTGCAGGGTTCTCCTTTTGAACCTTTGCAGGATATTGCACTTTCTACGCTTGCTCAGAAGGTTGTTTTTCTGGTTGCCATCACTTCTTTTCGCCGTGTTTTGGAGTTTGCAGCTTTGTCTATTAAGGGTCCTTACTTTGAGAGGCATCAGGACAAGGTTGTTTTCCGCTTCAAGCCAGATTTCCTTCCTAAGGTGGTCTCTGCTTTTCATTTGAATCAGGATATTGTTCTTCCCTCCTTGTGTCCTAAGCCCAGCAATGACAAGGAGAGGGTTTTGCATTCTTTGGATGTGGTTCACTGTGTGAAGTACTATTTGGTGGCTACTTCTCCTTTTCGTAGGACTGACGCCCTTTTTGTTGTGCCCTCTGGGCCTAGGAAGGGTTTGGCTCCTGCCAAGTCTTCCATTAGTAAATGGATTCGCCAGGCCATTGTTGGGGCCTATTCTGCTAAGGGGAAGGTTCCCCCTTTTCGTGTTACTGCTCATTCTACTTGTGCTGTTGGGGTGTCCTGGGCCTTCCAGCACCAGGCTTCTGTTGAGCAGGTTTGTAAGGCTGCTACTTGGTCTTCGGTGCACACTTTTTCCAAGTTTTACAAGGTCGGGGGAGAAACAACCTCACCTGTAAAATAAGTATTATAAGTATGGCACACACCCCGCTTCACCCTGCCCTTTTGTATTCTGGATCCTTTATATGGTGAACCTTTTGTTAGATTTGTTTGGCTTTCCTGGTTCCTTGATCTTACTGCTATCTTTATACTGGGTAATGAGTGGGAGGTCAGGTATTTATGGGCCGGGAGGGTCCTTCCTTTTTTTTGTTTTCTCTGCAAGATCGCCATCTACAGGCCAGTATACCCACATGTTTTGAATGTCTTGAAGCGGGGTGTGTGACATACTTATAATACCCATTTTACAGGTGAGTATTCACAAAATGGTATTTTTTTCTGTTTTAGACGCAACAGGAGGGAAAACTTCAGCAGCAGATTTTGTCCTTAAGTACAGAGTTGACCTCTGAACAGGGCAAACGGTCTGACTTGCAGAATACCAACAAAGGACTCCAAGAAAAGATGGAAAACCTTCAATCAGACATGTACGGCAAGGAGTCTGAAGTTACTGCACTTCAGCAAGATCTCAAAGTAAGGCTGCATGCATTATTTCTTAATACGTATGGTTTGAAAACCAACATTTAGTGGAGAATTGTGTTACGAAATAGAGTTTATATTTAATTGCGGTTATCTTCGCAAGTTAAGCACATTTTACTTTTTACTTTTCAACTTTTAGCCATAAAAGGGTCCTAAGCTGGTCCAAAGGGATTGCACAGCCTAAAAAGGTATTTAATGTATTTCAGATTCCGAAACCACACATACACCCCCGAGGGTCAACCATAAATCTTCTACAATGCGTATTGTATTTATACAATGACCATACAGGAGTGAACCTCTGCACGGCACTGTGCTAAATAAATATACAGCAAAATGTCCACCACAAGAAAAATATATACATCAAAGCTTTAAGCAAAACCATAAACCTAACCACACAATACTGTAGAAAAATCACAAAGGAAGATCTTAAAGAGGAATAACACCCAGGAATTTCACTCTCCTGGGTATTGTTCTTCGCAGATGGGGCATTTCCCTAGGTTGCTGTAAAAACTCACCTTCTTGTCGTTCCCACGTAACAGGCGCTGCCGAAACAGCACATGTGAATGGCCGGTGCAGGGATGAGGCCGAGCCTTAGACGTTTTGATGTCAGCAAATTGGAGGCAGCGCTTGTGCTGTAGGACCAGGGAAAGGATAGTTTTAGTGGGTGACCTGGGGGGTTTCACACAGCAGCATCTCACATCCGGGTGTACCGGGGGCAAGGACCAAATCCTGTGATAGTCAAAATTCTGAGTTTTGGCTCGCTTTAAGAATAAGGAAATGGCATAGTGGGGATAGCGCCGTGAGCTACCCTACGCATTCCGTGCTCATGCTACCACTTTTATGAAGGATGTATTTTATGTTGCTGGACCTTAAATATCCCTGGTATAAGCAAGTACATGTTTTGGGAAAAAAATACACCTGGCACCTAAATGTCTACATTTATTCTAGTAGTATGGTTACTTGAAAACGTCTCCACCCTTTGGTGTCTGAAGGGTGGTGTTTTGTGACCAAAAGTGCAGATCATAAATATTGACGCATAGCATATCTGTACTGCCAGGATCAAGTCATGGTATTGCCCTTGTCACACCTTTTCTGGCCATGTACAGTAAGAAAATAGGTCTTGTTAAAGAGGAGCAACACCCCCTCTCGAATTTATAAGACTCTTTTGGGGTTGCTCTACCTCCTTATGGAACATTCTGAACTGGAATGGCCCGCTGTGTGAAACCCTCCCAGATCAGCTTGCCGCTCTGACATGCCTGGTCACATCCCTGGCATATGCGGTAAAGGAAATCTGAATGGAATGAGTGCCGCTGATTGACTAAGGGAGTGGGAGCAGAAAAGGTGGGTTTTTCAGCAGTCCATGGGGAATCCATTGGGATACACACAGCGAGGCATTTCAAATCCAGATGCCCTGCCAGAGAGCAACAATATCCAAGAAAGTTAATTGGGGGTGGGGGGGGGTCCTCTTTAGGGCATATGTCCTCTAGCATTTATGCCTGAAAATGTTCTGCTCTGCCTTTAACTTCCACTTATTTTAACAGTCTGAATTGTTTCAAGGATTGGGAACTATTCCTTGTAAATCTAAAGTTTGATTTGTGTAAACTGTGGAGAGGTCCTGCACATGCCTTTTTGTTTTTTCTTTATTGCATTTGTGTCCAGTAAATGTGGTTTCTATCAAGATGTTAAATACCTTCAAAATATTGTAGTGGTGAAGCCAGCAATTCACCCAGTATAGCTTCACACCATCGCACCTCCTCCACAGTATTTAATAAACAAATCAGATAATCATGATGAATTCATAAATAATTTATTAATAATTACCCACAAAAATCATAACAAACAATTAAAAAACATTTAAGACTAAACCGTACATTTCCCCAGGGCATCCCAATTTATCCCAAATACCCATAATAATAATTCCTAAAGTGCCTAAGTGCAAATCTGTGCAAATACAACATTAATAATACAACATGTGGCAAGACAGAGAAGATAAAAAGTCAACGGTAACGGTTACTTGACTGGGGCATTCCTGTGGACACATTAGAGTTGCACACCCAGGTGATGTGTGTGTGTTAATTGGCTTGTTGTATTTTGATACCTTTTGATCTGTTTTTATCTTCTCTGTCTTGCCACATGTTGTATTATTAATGTTGTATTTGCACAGATTTGCACTTAGGCACTTTAGGAATTATTATTATGGGTATTTGGGATAAATTGGGATGCCCTGGGGAAATGTACGGTTTAGTCTTAAATGTTTTTTAATTGTTTGTTATGTGATTTTTGTGGGTAATTATTAATAAATTATTTATGAATTCATCATGATTATCTGATTTGTTTATTAAATACTGTGGAGGAGGTGCGATGGTGTGAAGCTATACTGGGTGAATTGCTGGCTTCACCACTACAATATTTTGGCTTCATTCCTATTAGAATATTAGAATATTAAATTGAATTTAGTTTAATGTTGTGGTGCGGAATTTAGTCACATAGCTTATGTTAAATACCTTCCCCGCTATCGCTTTGGAACCTAAAAAAAAAAAATCTGAATACGTTCTCCTTTACTACCATGAGCCAGCCATAAGGATGGCAGCAGTCAACACAAATATGCACGATGATGGAAAGCTTTTGTTGATATTTGAAGGGCCTATGAAGGAAAAAAAATAAAAAGGCGTCGCACCCAACTGCAATTTCTGCAGTGGAGGGGGCAATGTCTGTCCCCCTCTGTTACATTGATATAAGCTGGTTGTGCTTCCAACTTTGACCGATGTGGGAACTGATCCACAACTCTCTGCTGTTGGCGAAGGGCAATTAAGTCGTGTGCATGGTGCGGGACCCATTTTAAAAACACTTTAAGTTTCTGCTGGTCCTAGCAAGTGAAAGCAGCTGCAGTGGAGAAAGGCTGGTATACTATTTTTTTTTAATTTTTTTCTGCTTTCACAGACCCTCTTTTTTTCCTGGTTTCCTGGCTATGTAACTGGTCCACAGCCACATTAGTGGGTCTTGGTGACCTTTATTCCTAGTATCTCACACACCCCGCTTCCAACATTCATGACACTTGGGAAACCGGCCTATAGAGGGCGATCTTGCAGAGATGACATGAAAAAAAGGTAGCCCCTCCTGGTCCATAAGTACCTGGGACCTCCCACTATTCCCCAATCTTTTCGTCTCTGCAGTCGGCGAAGTATTCAGAAGATGACTCTCCTTTCTGCAGGTAGCCGGGATAATTCCCGGACTTTTTTTCTATTTCTGCCTGAACTCCCTTATTTGTAATGCTTACTATATGCCTCCCAGCCTTGGCTGAATGGCTCAGGCAAGGGTAGATGTACCTTCGGGTGTGCATGGGACCTTGCCCGTGAGACCTCAAATAAGGGGTAGGCGGTGTCCGGGTTGGTGTTCCCCGGCATGGGATGCCCCGTCCCTTTAAATCTCCCTGTGCCTTATGGGCTTTCCTGTACCTCTCCCCGGGGTTTGGCGCGCGGCGTCTGGCCTCGCTCTATTGCATCTTGCTTAGAGTCGGTACGGGCTCTGTCTGGCTCGCCCCTCTGATTCCTTCTGCTCTGTTCAGATTGTGTACGTGGTGGGCGGAGCTAATCGGCGTCGCATTGAGTCCTGTCGCTGGTCTTGTGAGTACCTTTTAGCTTGGCTAAAGGGATGTTTTATTGCTATTTTGCTCTATTGTATTGGTGCATAGGTTTACTTTTATTTCTTATTCCAGGTGGAAACTCTTCAGTTAAGGGGTTTCTCCTGGTCCTTAATCAAATCCTCCCACTAGGGATTCTTAAAGGGGCATCCCGGGTAGCTATTGCATAAATCCCACATACTTGGCGACTATAAATAATTAAGTATCTAAACAGACACCATATGGAGGCATCTCAGGATATTGGGCTTTCAGTTCCCTCGGGACAGACTCGGCAGTGTTTAGGATGTGGGGCATCCCTTGTTGGGGATAATGCATTTCTTTGCATTTCTTGTGCACAGCTGACTATAATGCAGCAGTCAGGGGCCCAAGCCTCCGTCAGGGGGACTTTATGACGTCCATAGACATCAAGGATGCTTATCTGCACATTCCTACTTTTTCCGCTCACCAGAGATTTCTCAGGTTCACAGTAGAAGACCAGCATTTTCAGTTTGTGGCCCTTCCATTCGGTCTCACTTCATTTCCAAGGGTTTTTACCAAGATGTTGGCAGGAGTGATGGCTATTCTCAGGGTCCAGGGCATTCGCATTGTGCCATTTCTGGACAACCTTCTCATCACAGCCTCTTCTTTCAGTCAGGCGGAATTGGACACCAGGACTGTAGTGGCTACGCTAGAGAGGTTCGGTTGGGTGACAAACCATTCCAAGGCCTCTCTTTGTCCAGCCAGGGAGATTCCCTTTTTGGGCCTGATACTGGATACCTTTCAGACCAGGGTATTTCTTCCTCAGTCCAAAATCGTTCTGAGGATCTCAGGATCTGATTCGTCTGTTCTTGTCCAACCCTCGTCAGTCTATCCGCCTGGGGATGAGACTAGTGGGGCTGATGGTGGCCACATTTGAAGCGGTTCCTTTTGCTCAGTTTCACATGAGGACGCTTCAGCTCTTCCTCTTGGCAAAGTGGGACAAGTGTCCACTGTCTTTGTATCAGATTTGTCTGTTGTCTCCCCACATTCTGCAGTCCCTTCAGTGGTGGCTGATTTCGAGCAATCTCAAGAAGGGCAGGTCATTTCTGACCCCCTGTTGGGAATTGGTCACCACGGACGCCAGCCTGGTGGGCTGGGGGGGGGGGGCATCTGGAGGAAACATCGTTTGCAGGGGTTGTGGGGGCCTCAGGAGGCTCATTCTCCAATCAATCTATTGGAGCTACGGGCCATTCATTTAGTTCTACTTCGACTGACCCATTTCTTGAGGGGTCTGCCGGTTCAGATTCGGTCAGACAATCGAACAGCGGTTGCATACATCAATCACCAGGGAGGGACTCGCAGTTGGGGTGCCCTCCGGGAAGTGTCTCTGATCCTCCACTGGGCAGAGATCAATGTTCCCTGCATATCGGCAGTTTACATTCCGGGGGTAGAAAACATGGAAGCAGACTCCCTGAGCAGAGGATGCGCTTGCCAGGGGGAGTGGTCTCTCAATCCCAGGGTCTTTCAGTTCCTTTGTCACAAGTGGGGGACTCCGCGGTTGGACCTGTTTTTCTTCTCGTCACAACCACAAACTTCCAGCCTTTGTGTCTCTATCCCAGGATCCTCTGGCAGTGGCAGCGGATGCCATGTCTCTGGCCTGGAAGGATCTGGGGTTCCTGTATCGTTTTCCCCCATTCGCCATGATAAGCAAGGTGGTGCGCAAGTTAGTTCTGGAAGGGGCGCCAGCAATTCTGGTGGCTCCAAGGTGGCCCAGACGCCTGTGGTTCGCAGACGTCACAAGGCTGGCAGTGGATCAGTTCCATCTGCCTCTTCTTCCAGATCTCATCTCCCAGGGTCAACTCTGTTACCCCAATTTACCAACGCTGGCTTTGACGGCGTGGCTGCTGAAATCTCCATCTTAAAGGAGGAAGGTCTTTCTGACGCTGTTATTCAGACTCTTGTTAGAGCTAGGAAGAAATCTTCCTCTGTTGTTTACTACAGGACTTGGAGGTCCTATATTGATTGGTGTGAGTCTAGGCCTTGCCCTGCAGGGTATTTTCCATCCCTAGGGTTTTGGAGTTTCTGCAACGTGGTCTGGATTTGGGGTTCCAGATTAGTACTTTGAAAGGGCAGGTTTCTGCTTTGGCTATTTTCTTTCAAAGATCTTTTGCTCTTCATCCTTTGGTTAAGACTTTTTTCCAGGGGGTCACGCATGTGCGGCCTCCTAGAAAGCCCTTACTTCCAGTTTGGGATCTGAACTTGGTGCTTTCTGTTATGCAGGCTGCTTCTTTTGAGCCATTGCAGGATGTTCCTCTTCATATTCTTACTCAGAAGGTTGCTTTTTTGGTTGCTATTACCTCTGTCCGTCGGATTTTAAGGAGTCAATCCAGGCTCCTTACTTTGAGAGGCATCAGGACAAGGTGGTTTTCCGTTTTAAACCGGATTTCCTTCCTAAAGTGGTGTCTGCTTTCCACCTAAATGAGGATATAGTTCTTCCTTCACTGTGCCCTAATCCTAGTAATGACAAGGAAAGGGTTTTACATTCTTTGGATGTAGTTCGTTGCGTTAAATGTTATTTGGTTACTATTTCGGCCTTCCGTAGGACGGATGCCTTTTTTGTTGTGCCTTCTGGGCCTAGGAAGGGTTTGGCGCCCGCCAAGTCTTCCATTAGTAAATGGATACGTCAGGCCATTATTGGGGCCTATTCTGCTAAGGGGAAAGTACCTCCTTTTCGTGTTACTGCTCATTCTACTCGTGCTGTTGGAGCGTCTTGGGCTTTTCAGCACAAGGCTTCTGTTGAACAAGTTTGCAAGGCTGCTACTTGGTCTTCGGTGCATACTTTTTCTAAGTTTTACAAGGGTGATGTGCGGGCCTCAGCGGTTGCTGTTTTTGGCCGCAAGGTTCTGCAAGCTGCAGTAATTTAAGTTATGCCTTATTTCCTTGTTGGATCCCCACCCATTATTGACACTGCTATTGGATTTCCCAAGTGTCATGAATGTTGGAAGTGGGGTGTGTGACATACTAGGAATAATACCATTTTGTGAGTACTCACCTGTAAAATGGGTATTACGAGTATGTCACACACCCCGCTTCCCCCGCCCTTTTTTGTTCTGGGATCCTTTATATGGTGTTCTTATTTTCAATTTTACTATATAATTGGCTCTTCCTGGTTTCTCACTGCTTTCTTAAGGACTGGGGAATAGTGGGAGGTCCCAGGTACTTATGGACCAGGAGGGGCTACCTTTTTTTCATGTCATCTCTGCAAGATCGCCCTCTACAGGCCGGTTTCCCAAGTGTCATGAATGTTGGAAGCGGGGTGTGTGACATACTCGTAATACCCATTTTACAGTTGAGTACACAGTACGTCCTGCTCCAGATATAATACTTACACTTGGGTTATCCTCCGCCAGATGGCGCTGCACTGCAGAGACATGGAAAAACAGGCTCCTCCCGGCCCTTCAAATACCCAGGGACCTCCCACAAATCCCGAGATTTCTCTGCAGTGCTGACTGCGAAGACATGATGTATCACTCTCTCGCAGGTGAGCGGGGCTATTAAAGCCTGCAGCCCTGTTGGACTATTCCCACCCGTCCTCCCTGTGATGTGCCTCCCAGGCTGGGCTGCGCTGGTCGGGTGAAGGTAGGCAGCACCATGCGTGCTTAACGGAGCCATGCTCCACCGCAGTCCCCCGCCAAAGGGTAGATGGTTTAGGGCTGATGGTGAGCCTCTAGGGGATGCCCCTCCCGCACTATTGCCCCATGCCCCGTGTAGCGGTGGGCCCTGTACAAAGGGTCGCCATCCTCCCTCATTCCCCCCCGTAGCCTGGGGGGAAAGGAAGGGGGGGGGGGTGTGTGTTGGTCTTAGTGTATGTTTTTACACGTTATGGCCTTAGTCTTGCCCCGGACTAGTATTCCTGGGGTCAGAGCTGCGCTGTTTATTTTTTACTGTGTAATTGTCGCCGCCGCGCGCACCTCTTCCTTTACTGGATGTGCTGCGCCGGGCGTCGTCGTCGCCTCGGACGCTGCGCCGTTTTCATTGGCAAATCATCTTTTCTAAGTGTACCATTCACTTCACTCTTCATGAAAGCTTGTAACTACCTCAGAGCTTCGCGCTCTTTGGGGGGGGGGGGGGGGGGACCTGGTTGGCGCGCTCCGCGTCACAGCCCGCTCTGGCCCGCCCTTCGAGGTTCGCTTGGCGCCATTTTGATGCTGGTCGCACGCACGCATGGTAGCGGTCCTCCTCCCCTCTTGGTCTGTAAGTGCCCTCGCGGGCGATTTTCATGATCCTTTTTTACTGCGCTTGGTTCTGACACCCTTTATTCCCATTACGTCTTTCAGACTGGTGAACACCATTGGCTTCTCCCGGCCCGGTGTTAAATTATAGCAGGCCTTGTAATATTCTCCCACTTCCATAGCGGGTCTTTGGGGCATCCAGGGTTACTTATTGTGTAAATCCCTACTGGCATATTGTGCCTTGATTAATCACCATATGGAGGCATCTCAGAATTATGTGACCGGGGTCCCTCTGGGACAAGACCGGCAGTGTATAGCGTGTGGACAACCCCATTCTGATGCTGACAGGGCACGGGTCTGCGTACCCTGTGCCGAGCAAGCCCTGGCCCTGCAATCTGGTTGGCCAGTGGCTACACCTAGCTTCAATTCACTTATCTCCCCAGGCTTAAATCTCTCTCCTGCTGAGTCGCCTACAAGTGGGGAATTGCAGCCTGCTGGCCCTTCCAGACTGCCTACGGCTGAACAGATTATTGCTAGGTTGTCAGAGCGAATGGGCCCTGGTAGAAAGCGGCACCTGTCGCCCCACGTTTCTGTATGCTCTATGAGAACTGAGGGGTTTGCTACTCCGTGTGACTATACCCCTTCTGATGAGGGGGAGTTGTTCTCTGACTCAGGCTCTTCTGATGAGAGGCCGAGGAGTCAGGACGATTCTGGCCCGGAATACTGGGGCCAGTGTGACACTGACGACCTGTTGATTAAGGTCTTTAAGGCACTGTCTATCTCTCCACCCGGTCAGGTCCCCAAGCCTAGAGGGGAGCGTTTCCATACTGCGACTGCACGTTTGGAATTTTTAGATCAGGCTCATTTCCATGCCCTTGTGCTCAAGGAATGGGAATGCCCCAGTAAACTTCCAGGGGTTCCAGGGGACTGGCATAGGAAATACCCTTTTCCCCCTGAGGTGGTTAATTGCTGGTCATCACCCCCAGTGGTGGATGCGCCGATCATAGGGGTCCCTAACCCCCCCTTTATTACAACCCCTGCTTATAGTACCCTTCGGGATGCTGAGGACCGGCGCATTGAGCTGCTGGCCTCCCATGCCTTTTCTTGTGCCGGGACGGCACTGCGCCCGGTCTGTGCCGCAGCCATTACTGCAGTGGCCGCTAGAACCCTCATCAAAAAATTGCTCGATCATCATCCCGAGGATCTCCCCTGGGAGGTGTTTAATGCACTCTCCAATTGTGATGTATTTGTGAAGTTTATACTATTAGCGCTAGATGACACGATTAGAATGTGTGCAAGAACTTCCGCCCTTGCGGTGGCTATTCGTCGCTTGGTCTGGCTGCGACAGTGGGGTGCAGATGATGCTACTAAAAAGACTCTTACTGGGCTTCCCTTTAGAGGGCAACGCCTATTTGGGGCCCGTCTAGACCTGTTCGGTAAAAAGGGCAAATCACCCCTTCGCAGACGGCCATCTCCTGCCCCACGAGCAGCAGACAACACGCTGGCCCCTCCGGCGGGGCTAAGCCCAAATCTTCCACCAAACCCCCTCAAGCATGATTGGGCGCCCTCGCCCGGCTGGGTGAGGGGATGGCTGCAGCACCTTGCTCTTATCAGGAGGCATCTCGCCTCATTCTGGTGGTTTCAGGAGGTTGTGTCCCTGCCCCTGTTCCGTTGCTGGCACAGGCCATGCTAGGCCTACAAGGTCTGAGGGTCTCTTGCAGATTGCCCATAATAGGCAGAGGCAAGGGCCGCTATACCACCTTCCACAGTCCCCCAAAGGATGGGTCGGTTGGCCCATTCTGGATTCACAGCAATTCTCTAATTACAGGCAGTTTCCTGCTTGGAAACTCTTGAATTGGGCCATCAGCACCTTGCGCCCAGTGGGCTTCTTGCCGTCTGGGAAACTCTTCAATGCTTATGTTTACATTCCTGTGTTCTCAGATCTCTGAGGCTCTCCAGGTTCGTGTTGGAAGTCCAACACTGTTAATTGTGGCCCTGTTATCTGGCCTCTCTTCAACTCCCAGAGTGTTCACTCAGGTGCTGTCGATGGTGATGTCTCTGATGAGACCAAGGGACGTCCGAGCAATGTCTACCCGGACGCCCTTCCTCACTTCCCTGTCTCTGCGTCAGGATAGTTGGATACCCGGCTGGTGGGTCCATTGGGAGTCATTGGATGGGTGTTCAATCACCCCGAGTCCTCGCTGTTCCCTGAAGTGGTAACTCCATTAATAGGAATCATTCTGGATTAGGTTCAAACCAGATTCTCCCCCTCTCAGCAATTAGGTGGGCATTCTGGTCTCATGGGCCCAGTCCCTCACTACTGTTTCTTAACACCAGGCAGGGATGCAACTGGTGGGCCCCTTGTTAACTTGCTCGGAAGGAGCCCGAGTAGCTAAAGAGGTCCCTTATGCTCATTTCCCCTTAGCCCTTCTGCGACTTCTATTGGTAACATAGGACAGGGTTCCAGCACCCCTGGAGCAGGGTCTCTTGAAACTGGATGAACCCCAGGGACCTGTCTGGGGGCAGTTCCTCCTTGCCCTTCCTGGAAACGGTCACCATGGATGCCAAACTTTCAGGTTGAAGGGGATGGTTTCTTCTGAAACCCCTTGCAATTCTGGTGGTGGTGGGGCCTTAGAAGGTCCTTACGCCTATTGAATTCTAAACAGTGAGCGTTTTCCAGTTGGCTCTATCTCGCTTGGCCACTCCCCTTCTGGATTTGCCAGTCTGGGGATGCTCGGGCCGTCTGACGACAGACGTACTACATTAACCATTTGAAGGGGCCTGGAGCTGGCGGACCTTCCAGGGAGTGTCTATGTTCCCTTCTGGGCGGAGACAATGCTCCCTGCATGTTAGTGATATTGGCTCCGACGGAGCCCATCTGCGACAGGATGTGCTAATCCCTGTGTCGCTTTGGAGTCCAACCAGTCGTGGATCTGTTGGGTTCCGTCACCTTCACAGGCTATCGGCCTTTGTTTCCCTGTCCCAGGATCCTATGTCAGTGGTCCGGATGCCTTTAATACCGTCTTGACAGGACGTTCGGTTCTGTATGTCCTTCTCCATTCCCTCTGCTAGGCAGGGTTCTGCGTAAGATTGCTCTGGTAAGTGGAGCAGTGATTCTGGTGGCCCCCAGTTGACCTAGTAGAGTGTGGTTGCAGACATGGTACTGTGGTCAGTAGTTCTGCACCTTGCCAGGAGTGCCAGTTGATCAGTCAGGGCCCCCTTACGTCACTCCAATCCATGGTCCCTGGCCTAGCCGGCCTGACTGCTGATACATAGATCTTGATGGAGACAAGTTTAGCTGTCTCGGTGCTTGTGACTATGGGAAGGCTAGGAGTAAGCCTCTTCCTCGTCGTCTTCTATTGTTGTAGGGTATGGCATACCCACATTGATTAGGGCGAGTTAGTTCTTTTACCTGTTGGGCGTTCTCGGTTCCCAGTGTGCTTTTCAGCATGAATTGGAGTTGGTTCCCCAGCTCAGTTCTCTGATGGGTCAGGCTCTGTCCTGTCCACCTTGCCTTAGCAGTCTCTGGCTCAGTCTTCCTTGATTAGACTTCCTTCAGGGGGTGCTCATGTGCGTCCTCCATGTACTCCTATGGTCCCTGTTGGGATTGAAATTGAATTCTTTTCTGTCTGCCTGCAGGATTGTCCCTTGGTCCTATTCAGGATGCTGTCCGGATGTCCTTACCCTCAAGGTTGTCCTTCTGGTGACTGTTATCTTGGTCAGGCGTGTGTTTGCGGGCGGCTCTGTCTACCTAGCCCTCATTCCTTGAGATACACCAGGATAAGGTGGAGTTCCACCTGAAGCCGGACTCTCTACATCTGGAGGTGTCTTATGTTCATTATTCGAGATATTGTTAGCCACGGCTATCCCCTTTTTTCCTAGCAACGCTGAGGAAGTGGTTCTGCATTCCTTATACAGGTGTTGGCAGTTTTTCCTTAGGAGTCACTGTGTCCTTTAGGGGAACTGAGGTTCCTTGGGGCTTGTGGTCATTACATCCTGAATGTGCCCGATCTCCTCTGCTCTCGGGAGTTGGGCGGTTTGGTCCTGGTTGTTACCTTAATGGATGTTACTCCTGGTACCTTGTTCGGCTTTTGGCTTCTGCCAAATTTATTGTAGCGATTGAATTCGTCAGGCTGTTACTCAGGCCTATTCAGGCAAGGGGAAGAATCTCCCTTGTTGCCTTGATTCCTTTTCTGCGCGTGCTTGATGCCTCTTGGCCTTTCAGCACCGTTTTTTTCTGTTGAACTGGTTGGCTAGGCCACTACCATTGGCCTTCTGCTCATACCCTTTTGCAAGGTTTTTACAATGTTGATGTTAGGGCCTCAGCTCATGCTGTCTTGGCCGTATCGTTCTGCAGGTGACAGTGCTTTAAACTGTCTGCTGTTGTAGTTTTTTGTTGGGGATCCCACCCTACTTTATGGACACTGCTTTTGGATGTCCCAAGTGTAAGTATTATATCTGGAGCAGGATGTACTGTATACTAAGAATAATACAATTCTGTGAAATACTCACCTGTAGAATTGATATTATTTGTATACAGTACGTCCTGCTCTACCCCACCCTGTTTTTTTGCATTTTTCTGGATCCCCTGTATGGTGATTGTTATCTTGTTATCATTACCAGTTGTTCTGGGTGGTTTTGTTCACTGCTTTTCAATGCTGGGGATTTGTGGGAGGTCCCTGGGTATTTGAAGGGACGGGAGGAGCCTGTTTTTCCATGTGTCTGCAGTGCAGCGCCATCTGGCGGAGGATAACCCAAGTGTAAGTATTATATCTGGAGCAGGACGTACTGTATACAAATAATATCAATTCTACAGGTGAGTATTTCACAGAATTGTATTTTTGTTAAACTGGACCTTCACCCTGAATAAGAGTCTATCTTGTATGTTTCCCTCACCACCTACATGTGGATTGCCCACATTAAAAATCATCCTACCGGCACCTTTTGCATTATTTTAACCTTTTAATGTCCAAGATGGTGGCACATGGAGTTTCAGGATGCCTGCAGACAGGAAGTGTCTTCTGGATATGCTGCTCTGCATTCTGGGATTGCTGACCTTTTTCTGACCTCAGCTCTGCTCGGCCTGTGTAAAGCACAGCTATAACCCCGCCCCCTGCACTTGCCCACCCCCTTCCCCTCCTCAGTATGTGATGCTTCTGAGACAAGATGGCGGCGCCCGTATCCTAGAGTCGTGAACAAAATTGCAGCCCAGCAGGGGAAAGAATAATAAGTAAGCGACTAAAAACTTAAAATATATTAATTTTAGATGCTGGGGAATAATTTTAAAAAGGGTTTGGGCTTTTCATTAAATGAGGCTGAAGGTCCGGTTTAAAGCTCTCTGGGTACCTTTTTTAACACAGGGAAAGTTGTGGCCTGAAAACTTTGAGAAGACTGTGTTTATATACAGGCTTTTTATAAAGCCTTAATTTGCCAGAAAGAGGTTAGGCTGCACTTAATATGAAATTAATGAAATTAATATGAAATCAACAAATTCATGCAGTATGCTCCTTATTTTAAATGAGACTGCATATCTTCTAAAACTTCCCTGTAAGTGGATCATTAACATTTTTGATTCTCTCCATTCAATTTAAAGGCTTTAGATGAAAAGCTACTTCTAGCCCAGGAGGAGCTGAAGTCTAATAGGAATACAATTAACAGCCAAAATAAACAAATCAAAGAGCTGGTGGAGCAGAAGACCACCATGGAGCAGGACATATTGACAAAGACAAGCCAGCTGAAAGAACACGGACAGAGCCTGCAGGAGCTACAAGCACAAAAGGTATTAACCAGCATGCATATCCACCTTCACGGTATGTTAAAAAGGTAAAGGAAAATTCATATGAACTAACCATCTGTGCTAAGGCTTATATTCTGGAGCATGCTGGTTAGAATATTACTGTTCACAGAAGGGGCTGGTTGGGAATGGTTAAAGTGCTACTGCAACAGTATATAGAAAAAAA
Organism: Gastrophryne carolinensis; assembly: GCA_027917425.1. Taxonomy (NCBI): domain Eukaryota; kingdom Metazoa; phylum Chordata; class Amphibia; order Anura; family Microhylidae; genus Gastrophryne; species Gastrophryne carolinensis. Next base: position 178,395,698 of record CM051238.1, on the reverse strand, counting down.
AAAGAACTAATGAATTAACAGTAACATGTGCTAATCAAGTAAAACTGACTAGGTAAAATCTTTACCCATGATAATAAGAGGTCATGGCTGTAAAATCTCCTGAGGGTTAGATAAAGAGCTGTTGTCTGTATCTTTTGGGTTAAGGCATAATAAGAATACGTAAAGATCTCAGACCAGTACAAACAGCTTGTTCAATTAACAGACAGACAGTCAGAAACAACAGTATAAGCATACAATGGAATCACAACATAGTCAAGCAAAGATGTATACCAATGTATCAGAACAATGATTGCCTGGAAGTTGCCAACGTTTCAGGGCTATCAGCCCTTTTCTCAAGGCAGCGATATTAGAACAGGCACATTACCTTGCTTATAAAGAGGCTGTATACTGGGCTGCGTCTCCCCCCCGGCCGGCCTGCGTGTCGTCCAGGAAGTGCGCGTACAGCGCCTTCCGTTACGTCACATCCGGTGACGCTGTCCCGACCTTCGGCCAGCATCACACCGATTGGCAGAACAACCTGCCAATCAAGATGACGTCAGCTCTAGGCGCACGGGGCAGACGTCCCACGGATTTCTTTGAACACTAAAACTTTATGACATGAAAACATTCAGACATCATCAGTGTGATAGGAGGATTTGCATGAAGGGAGATTTTGCAACATAATCATCACGAAGAGGGAGAAGCCAGCCTGTTTTCCTCATATGATCGTGCTGTAATAAAACAACAAGGGTGAATTTAAAAATAAAATAAAATCAAAGTATAGACGTTCATTGTTCTATGTTAACAAACGAAAGAATGAAAATATCCTGGTTGGTGGAACAGCCGAAAAGTAATGTAAGAACGGGATTCAGACTACCCTATTCTTGTTCTCTTTAGGAATATAGAAAGATGACCCAACCTCTCTGGGTAATTCTATGCATATACATTACAGGGACCATGCATGCATTCCATTCTATCTGGAAATATACTAAACTAAATGACAACACAGGTGCTTCATTAAAGCAGACCCACAATTGCTGGTAATACACAGAGGTTTCCTATATGAGAAGGGGTACCATATTTTTCGCCCTATAAGACGCACCTAGGATTTGGGGGAAGAAAATAAGAAAAAAAAAATTTAAACCAAAAACCATTACAGACAGTGTGGCATTCCCCTATCCAATTCCCATAGGCAGTGTGGGATGCCCCCATTCCATAGACAGTGTAGCATGCCCCCATCCCATTCCCCATATACCCATTGGCTGTGTGGCATCCCCCTCTCCCCCCATTAGTATAGGCTGTGTGGCATCCCTCTCCCCACATTCCCATAGGCTGTGTGGCATCCACCTCTCCCCCCATTCCCATTGGCTGTGTGGCTTTCCCCCTCCCCACATTAGTATAGGTTGTGTGGCATCCCTCTCTCCCCATTCCCATAGGCAGTGTGGCATCCCCCTCTCCCCATTAGCATGGGCTGTGTGGCATCCCCCTCCCCCCATTATTATAGGTTGTGTGGCATCCCCCTCTCCCCATTCCCATAGGCTGTGTGGCATCCCCCTCCCCCCATTTCCATAGGCTGTGTGGCATCCCCCTCCCCCCATTCCCATAGGCTGTGTGGCATCCCCCTCCCCCCATTCCCATAGGCTGTGTGGCATCCCCCTCCCCCCATTCCCATAGGCTGTGTGGCATCCCCCTCCCCCCATTCCCATAGGCTGTGTGGCATCCCCATCCCCCCATTCCCATAGGCAGTGTGGCCCCTCTCCCCCCATTCCCACCCCCCTCCCCCCATTAGTATAGGCAGGCGCCATATTAAAAAAAAAAAAAAAAGTTAAACTCACCTGTCCGCTGACACCGCTGCGCTGAGCGGCCGGCTCCGTGAATGGGGTGGGCGTGGCCTGCGCCGCAGCGTCGACGCAGGCCACGCCCACCCCATTCACCAGCTGGCTCTGTCCCGGCCCCGCCGCTGCGATCGCTGTCTTTTCAGGCAGCGATGACAGCGGCGGGGCCAGAGACAGAGCCCCTGCCGCTCCTCCATCTGCTTCTCCACATGCGAGCACGAAGGTCCAGGCAGCGGGTGGGCGTGGCCTGCGCTGGTGCAGGCCACGCCCACCCTCTGCCGGGACCTTCGTGCTTGCGTGTGCTCTGAGCCCGGCAGCAAATGGAGGAGCGGCAGGGGCTCTGTCTCTGGCCCCGCCGCTGTCATTGCTGCCTGAAAAGACAGCGATCGCAGCGGCGGGGACGGGTCAGGTTTTTTTTTTTTTTTTTTTTTTTACATTCGCCCGATAAGGCGCACTGACATTTTTCCCCCACTTTTGGGGAAAAATAAGTGCGTCTTATACGGTAAATGTATATAATGATTATGATGGACAGTGGACTACATAGATCCAGTTATTCATCCCCAGAAGGGAATGAATAAAGTGGATCTAAATTAATATGTACAGGTACAGTGTTGAAACACCCCGATTCCCGATGATGGGTAAGAATACAGGACAAATCTTTTAAGGTGTATCCTGATGTAGTGTTGGAGCACCCTAATTCCCAATAATGGGTAAGAGTGCAAAACCAGTCTTTTAAGGCATACTTTGATGTAGTGCAGAGTTGAAACCTCTGTGTATTACCAGCAATTGTGGGTCTGCTTTAATGAAGCACCTGTGTTGTCATTTAGTTTAGTATATTTCCAGATAGAATGGAATGCATGCATGGTCCCTGTAATGTATATGCATAGAATTACCCAGAGAGGTTGGGTCATCTTTCTATATTCCTAAAGAGAACAAGAATAGGGTAGTCTGAATCCCGTTCTTACATTACTTTTCGGCTGTTCCACCAACCAGGATATTTTCATTCTTTCGTTTGTTAACATAGAACAATGAACGTCTATACTTTGATTTTATTTTATTTTTAAATTCACCCTTGTTGTTTTATTACAGCACGATCATATGAGGAAAACAGGCTGGCTTCTCCCTCTTCGTGATGATTATGTTGCAAAATCTCCCTTCATGCAAATCCTCCTATCACACTGATGATGTCTGAATGTTTTCATGTCATAAAGTTTTAGTGTTCAAAGAAATCCGTGGGACGTCTGCCCCGTGCGCCTAGAGCTGACGTCATCTTGATTGGCAGGTTGTTCTGCCAATCGGTGTGATGCTGGCCGAAGGTCGGGACAGCGTCACCGGATGTGACGTAACGGAAGGCGCTGTACGCGCACTTCCTGGACGACACGCAGGCCGGCCGGGGGGGAGACGCAGCCCAGTATACAGCCTCTTTATAAGCAAGGTAATGTGCCTGTTCTAATATCGCTGCCTTGAGAAAAGGGCTGATAGCCCTGAAACGTTGGCAACTTCCAGGCAATCATTGTTCTGATACATTGGTATACATCTTTGCTTGACTATGTTGTGATTCCATTGTATGCTTATACTGTTGTTTCTGACTGTCTGTCTGTTAATTGAACAAGCTGTTTGTACTGGTCTGAGATCTTTACGTATTCTTATTATGCCTTAACCCAAAAGATACAGACAACAGCTCTTTATCTAACCCTCAGGAGATTTTACAGCCATGACCTCTTATTATCATGGGTAAAGATTTTACCTAGTCCGTTTTACTTGATTAGCACATGTTACTGTTAATTAATTAATTCTTTTTTTTCTTATGAGGTCTGCTAACCCCCTGATGATTATGTATCAGACTTCTTTTGCTCTATGAATTTGGCTGATTTGTATCCTTTTTTGTGACTGAAATTTGTATATATTAATCTATTGTATAATACACTATATTAAGCATAATCTCGGTTTGTGTGGTGTGCATCCTTCCAACCTCTATATACTGTTCTAGTGTTTTGGGATTTTATGTAGAGACAATCCCAGGAAGGATTAGCACCCATCCTTTTGATGTTTGGTGTGCTACTACCATTGTTGTTAAAGTGCTGCTGCAGACAAATAACCTTATTACACCATGGCTACATTTGGCACTGTCCTAAACTATTTTCCATTTTTAAATTGAGGAAGAAGTGGTCGAGATTTCAAGCTTTATATTTTCACCTCAGGCTTTCTCTTCCTTGGATCTGTGATGCTGCATAATAATCAGCATGTGATTGGAGAAGGCGGCGGAGGGAGGGGCAGGAGGAGGGAGGGGCCAGCAAACTTGTCCCGCTCTTCTGAGCTGATTTGGGGACAGGATGAAAAAGAGAATGTCATTGGCTGAACCTGTAAAACTTGATATCTCGGCCCAAAAAAAAAAAGGGAAAAAATAAGAAAGTGACATACCTGTTTTGGGTTTTTTTTTTAAATTTCCCTCTCTTTTTTTCGTTCGGCCCCGTTCTATGATGTCATGCTATTGTCCTTGGCTGACCCGCTCTCTGAGCAGTGCTAGGTGGTGGGCGGGGCTTCGAGTCGGCGTCGCATTTCTGCTTCCTCTTCCTGTTTGACATGGGGTTTGCTGGTTCCTGTTCTGGTGCTGGCCTCCACTGGTCCTGGCTGCTGCGTTGGTGCTGCTGCTGGGCTTTTCTTATGTCGATTGGTCGCAGGGCTGTCGCTGGGCCGTTGTGGTCACTGTGAGTACCCTTTAGTTATACTAAAGGGAAATCTTTTTTATTTACTGTAATTTCTTTCTTGCATATGCATAAGGCTCATTGTGTTTTCTCTATCTTCCAGGGGAAAACTCTCTTAATAGGGGTTTCTCCTGGTCCTTATTTAAAATCCTCCCACCTAGGGACTATTAAGGGGCATCCCGGGTAGCTTCGGCTGTAAAAATCCCATATACTTGGCGACTATAAAAAAATTAAGTATTTTAATAAACACCATATGGAGGCATCTCAGGATACTGGCTTTTCAGTACCTGCGGGACAGACTCGGCGGTGTTTGCGATGTGGGGCATCCCTTGTTGGGGATAACGCATTTTTTTTGTGTATCTTGTGTTCAATTGGTTATAATGCAGCAGTCAGGGGCCCAAGCCTCAGGGTCGGTGGCTCCTGCCTCTTCCCCCACACCGCCTTGTCTTGTCCATACCCCCAGTGATATTGTCATGGGTAGAGAGTCGCTTTCTGATGTATGTGCCTGATTGGCTCACATTGAAAAATAAAGGTCTAACTCTGTGGCCAAGAGGGCCTCAGCTAAAAGAAAACATTTAGCTCTGGCCATTGAGGCAAATGAGCTTGATTGTAGCGAGCATTTTTGATTGTTCTCCGTTTGAAGAATTTGTGGGTATTGACGCTGAACAAGGTGAAGGGGAGAATTTTGACACCCCTAAAGCTCTTGCTCAATTATATGAGGTCTTGGCTATCGATTTTCCAGAAGCAGTCCCTCCTCAGAAAGGGGAGTTCTTTGGAGCCTCCAAGCCTCGTTTTGAATTTCCTAATCAGAAACATTTTGAAGATATCATTCTTAAGGAATGGGAAAAGCGTGCGCGGCTTCCTGGCATTCCTTTGGGCTGGGATAAAAAAAAAAATCCCTTTCCTGCAGACGCTGTAAGCGTTGGTCATCCCCCCTGTGGTGGATTCACCTTTGCTCAGTTTGTCCAATTCCTCTGTTTTGCATTCTCCGGAATCTACTTCCCTTAAGGATGGGGAGGACAAACGTATTGATCAAATGGCTTGCCATGCTTTTGCTAGCGTTGGCTCAGCCTTGCGGCCTGTGGGTGCCTCGGCACTTATGGCATTCGCTATTAGGTCTGTTATTAGAGACCTATTAAATACCTCAGGGCTTGATCCAGCCTCTGATGAGTTTTCCGCTCTCAAGCAATGTGATTTATTTGTATCTTTTGTACTTTCTGCTTTAAGATGACTCCATGGTCTTGTGTAGCAGAACTTCTGCCTTGCTTGTTGCGATTCAGCGGTCTATTTGGCTACGCCAGTGGGCGGCTGACACGGTGGCAAAGAAGTCGCTTACAGCACTTCCCTTTGGGGGATTACGCCTCTTTGGTGAGAAGTTGGATTCTGTCATTAAAGGAGGCAAATTGCCTCAGCGTAAGAAGCAACGTCGTTCCTTTCGGGGATCGGCTTCCTTTAACCCTTCCTTTCGTGGTTCCAGAACGGGCAGAGGATCGGCCCTTTTCAGCCCCAAGGGGGACTGCATGGAACAGAGGAAGAGGACATGGCCGTCCAGGTCAGAGTTGGGGATCTAGCCCAAGTCCACTTCCAAGCCTGCCCAGCAATGAGGAGGCGCCCTCACCCGTACGGGTGGGGGGACTGCTGCGATTCTTTTTTCCAGGCTTGGGTCAAGAGGTATCAGACAGATGGATTCTGGAAGTTATGTCCTCCGGTTACAAGCTGGAATTCGAGGTTCGGCCTCCTCCCAGATTTTTCAGGTCTCGGATGCCCGCAGATCCGGTGATCGCACAGGGGCTCCGGGCAGCTGTGGCGAACTTTTTAAACATGGATGTTATCCGCCAGGTTCCTCCACCGGAAAGAGGTCTGGGGTTTTTCTCCAACCTATTTACGGTTCCCCAAAAAAAAAAAAAAAAAAAAAAAAACGTCTGTTTGGCCTATTCTAGATCTGAGACGACTGTTTCCGAAGGTTCCGCATGGAGTCGTTGCGATCAACGATCGACGCTCCCCGCCAGGGGGACTTTATGACATCCATAGACATCAAGGATGCTTATCTGCACATTCCTATTTTTGCCGCTCACCAAAGGGTTTCTCAGATTCACAGTAGAAGACCACCATTTTCAGTTTGCGGCTCTTCCATTCGGTCTCACTCCATCTCCAAGAGTGTTTACCAGGGTCCTGGCAGGAGTAATGGCTATTCTCAGGGTCCAGGGCATTCGCATCGTGCCATTGCTGGACGACTTGCTCATCACAGCGTCATTTTTCAATCAGACGGAACTGGACACCAGAACAGTGGTGACTACACTAGAGAGGTTTGGTTGGGTGATAAACCATGCCAAATCCTCTCTTTGTTAGTGGGATGGTTGAAGCACACCAGAATTAGTTCAACAAAATAGAATAAACAAGAGGGGTTCTATTGTTCCTAAGTGTGCCTGCCTAATGCACACCCAAAACAATAGGAGACCAAATTTGTAGTAGAAAAAATGAACACCCACCATCAAAGCTATGCATGCCAAAATGGATTGATTTTAATAATGTGGAAATCATATATATTACAGCAAAATATCAAAAAAGACAGACAATATAGCATAAATTTATCTATATACACTGATTGGCCACCAGATGGCGCAACTGAGTAGGTTCCAAATATTGGTCCTGCATCTCTCATAAGGAATACACAGACAATTGAAAGTGTCAACAGTATAGCATAATGCTTCAATAGCTAAGAGGTATGCAGTATCAATGCCAAGTGGCAAATGCAAAGCAAGTAATCAAGCACAGCAAAAGCAGTATACAACAGTAGCCAGGCAGGAACACATGCGACAACATTTAAATCATACTCAACGTTTCGGCGGTAACCGCCTTCCTCAGGAGTAGTGGTGCCAAATTGACCGATCACCTCCCTCACCGCGGGACATCCGAGATCGGGATGTCCCGCGGGGTGAAACCCCCCCCCAAACCCCCTTACCTCAGTTTCGGTGGTGGCCGCCCGCCGCCGCCTCCCTCGCGCCCCTCTAGGCGTGCGCGCCCCCGCGCCGGCCGTCTGTGAATGGCCGGCGCGGGGGCGCGCGCGTCAAGAGGGACGCGCAGGAGGCGGCGGCGGAGGAGCCACGGACAAGCGGCTGTCAAGTCGCTTGTCCGTCGGCGCTGGGAGCGGGGAGAGGTGAGTTTTTAGGGTGATCGGGGGGGTTTCACACAGCGGGGCACCCCGATCGGGGGTGCCCCACCGAAGTGGACCAAGACCCAGGATAGTCAAAATCCTGGGTGTTGGTCCACTTTAAAGTGGACCAACACCCAGGGGGGATCGGCCCGGAAATCTATAAGATTCCCGAACCGATCAGATCCCTCCCCGCGGAGCATCCGAAATCGGGATGTCCCGCGGGGAGGAACCCCCCAGGAGGCCCACAATCCTCACCTTACCGGCGATCCAACGGCGCATGCGCGAGACGCGGCCGCGTCTCTCGCTTCCCTCTAGCAGGGCGCGCTCCCGCGCCGGCCGTTTTGTGAATGGCCGGCGCAGGAGCGCTCCCTGTTAGAGGGAAGCGAGAGACGCGGCCAATGACAGCGCTCTGGTATGCGCGTCCAAGCAGCTTTGGACGCGCATACCAGAGCTGCTCTGAGCGCTGTCATTGGCCGGACGAGGTCACGTGGGAGCGGGGAGAGGTGAGTTTTTGCGGCGATCGGGGGGGTTTCAGACAGCGGGGCACCCCCGATCGGGGTGCCCCACCTAAGTGGACCAACACCCAGGATAGTCAAAATCCTGGGTGTTGGTCCACTTTAACATCACTTTGGGACATCACAGCTATTTAGAAGCTAGATTTTGGTTTAAAATTAATCCTTGGAGTAGATCTGAAGGTGGCCCAACCAGCCGTCTGGCATTTTTGGCACTTTTGCAGCAATGTTTATTATGTTTGAGGTAGTTTTTTTATTTTGGAAGTGGCTAAATAAGAGCAGCCAATATGAAATTAAATCCAAACACATTTAAAATGAGCCTCTCCAAATGTGTTTTTATTCCCCATAGCTTCTATAACTCATAAAATTAGATATCTACCCCATTAAAGAAATATTTACCTGTGGAACTGCCCCATTGCATGTTTGTTGTGATGGTTTTTAAATAGAAGAAAACTGCTTCATGTTTTTGTGTGTAGAGTGAGAAAAGCTCTCACTGCATCTCTAAACTGCCTCCCCCCAGAAATGTTTTATAACCCCCCTGGAATGTGGAACCTTATCAATTAACATGTATTAATATGTACCATATTTCTCATCCTATAAGACCCTTCTGGATGAGCAGTTGAGTGAAGAAAAGGCCACTTTCTCTAATCTCAATTCCCTTAAGGGAAAAATCGAAGGTGAACTGAACAAAAAGACTGAAGAGCTCAGAAATGCCAAAGAAGGATTTCAGAAGGTATTTTTGTTTATTTAACAGTATTCTGTTTTAACCAAAGTACAAAAACCCGCTGTACCACCCTGACATTCTGGAAAGTGTCTGTGCTAGGGCCACGCCTTCATCTCATGAAAAGCTAAACAAAATGGTTCAAAAACTGCTCTGTATTATAGTGATGTCAATACATTCAAGTCACAGACTTGCTATACGTCCTTTCATAATATGTATATTCTAAGTATACAGCACATCCTGTTCCAGAATATTCCTTACTCCTGGGTAATACATCCACAAGATGGCGCTGGACTGCAGAGACATAAAAGTGGCTCCTCCTGGCCCCATATATACCATGGACCTCCCACAAATTCACCAGTTCTTCTCTGCAGTCTGGCCTGCGATGACTAGAAGATGGCTCTTTCTACTCGCAGGTGAGTGGGGCTTATTAGCCTGCGGCCCTGTAGGACTATTCCCACCCGTTCCTTTTCACTGCCTCCCAGCTTAGGCTGCGCTGGTCAGGTGATGGTAGGCAGCACCGATGTCAGGTGCTAAGGAGCGCTGCTCCAACCGCAGTCCCCCACCAAAGGGTACAGGCCCGTGGTGAGCCTTATGGGATGTCCCTCCCGGGGCCTTTTGCCCTTCGCCCCCTGTCCCCTCAGTTAGGCTCCTCTTAGGCCGGCCGCTGCTTCCCCTTCGCTCTCCCTGGGGGGGGGGTGTATTTATTAACTATGTATGGTTGCACTGGGTTTTTATTATCACCGCCTTGTACTTCGGCGCTGTTGCGCCGTCATTGGCTGGCCTTGTCACGTGGACGCGTTTTCGCGCTCTTCGGGGGGGGCGGGCCTTGCGGATGACGTTTTCCACATCACTTCTCCGCGGCCCGCCCCTCGAGGTATATCCGGGCGCCATTTTGGAGCTCCTGTGCTACGTGTCTGGCGTCTCCCTATCACGGTCCGTAAGTGCCCCTGCGGGCTGGATTTTCTTTGTATTTCATTGCATTATGCTTACGGGATCTTTGCTTTATGTCTTGCAGGCGGGTCAAACTTTTTTGTGTTTTTTCTCGGTCCTATCCCCTCTATTTAGCGTTAACTCCTTATTGGAGGACTATTGTGATCCATTGTCTCCCACTTCCCTAGCGGGCTATAGGGGCATCCTGGGTAGCCTTATTAGCGTCAATCCCAATTGGCCTGTTGTGCCACAATAATCACCATATGGAGGCTTCTCAGGATAATGTGCTTGGGGTTCCTTCGGGACAAGCCCAGCTGTGTGTGGCGTGTGGGCTATCCCCTATCAGTGACGATGTCAGGGTGTGTGTACCCTGCGCCCAGCAGACGCTTGCACTGCAGTCTGGGTTACCGGTGGCTGGGCCTGCGCCCTCTCTGGCTTCGCCTACCCCCCCACGCTTACATCTGACTCCTAGTGAGGTGCATACCAGTGGGGAGTCTAAACCTGATTTGGCTGCACGGGTGGCCAGCATTGAGAGACAAATTGCTGGGTCTGACCCGCGTAAGGCTTCTGCTAAGAAGCGGCATTTATCACCTGGTGTTACTCTTTTTCCTATGGAGGCTGAGAAGTTTTTTGACGTTACCGGTTATACCCCCCTGGAAGAGGGGGAATTATTTTCTGATTCAGAATCATCTGAGGAACAGCCTAAGGTTTATGATGCCGATTCTGACCCATGGGCTTCAGATGATACTGACAGGCTTTTAGCTCACATTTTTGAAGTACTCTGTATCTCTCCTCCTGCCGTGGCTCCGCAGCAGCAGGGGGAGCTGTTTCATACTGTTAAACCAGGCTTGGAGTTTCCTGAACAAACTCACTTTAATAATCCGGTGCTCAAAGAGTGGGAACGGCCTAGCCGGTTTCCCGGGGTACCAAAGAGTTGGGATAAGAGGTATACCTTTCCCGCTGAGATGGTTAAACGTTGGTCATGTCCTCCCGAGGTGGATGCACCAGTTCTGGGGTTGTCCAACACATCCGTCATGCATTCCTCTGACTCTACCACCCTGAGGGATGGGGAGGACAGGCGCATAGATCAGCTGGCTTGCCATGCCTTTGCCTGTGTGGGGACCGCACTGCGGACGGTCTGTGCCACTGCCATTACGGCTGTTGCTATTAAAAGCCTGCTCAAGAGTCTCTTAGATGGAGCCCCTGATGATGCAGGTAGTGAAGAGTATAGAGCTCTTCTGCGTTGTGAGGAATTTGTTGCATATGGTCTCTCTGCCTTAGATGATACCATTAGAATGTGTGGCAGGGCATCTGCCTTGTTGGTGGCGATACGCCGCTCAGTCTGGCTGCGCCAGTGGGCAGCTGACAACGCTGCTAAGAAGGCTCTCACTGGTTTTCCCTTCAAGGGGCTGTGCCTCTTTGGTGAACATCTGGACTTGTTTGCTAAGGGAGGCAAGTTACCTCAAAAGTAGAAGTAGACAGCCCGGTGCTTTCGGGGTTCAGGTGCCTTTTTTCCTCCCTTCCGTGGTTCCAGAATTGGACAGGGAGCTTCCTTTGCTGGAGCCTGCAGAGATTTTTGAGGACATGGCCACCCGGGTCGCTCCTGGGGTCCCAAGCATAAGTCCTCCCCCAAGCCTCCTCAGGCATGAAGGGGCGCCCTCACCCATCCGGGTGGGGGGACGGCTTCGGCTCTTTGCTCACGTCTGGAGGCGTCATGCCTCAGACCGGTGGATTCAGGAGGTAGTTTGCAGCCTGGCCGCCCCCAAGATTCATCAGATCCCAGTTAGCTCCAAACCCCCTGTCAGCTCAGGGTCTGTCCCTTGCTGTCCAAGGCCTTCTGGAATTGGGGATCATCTGCCGGGTGCCCTTAAGGGAAAGGGGCAAAGGCTACTATTCCGGTCTTTTCACTGTTCCCAAAAAAGACGGGTCCATCCGCCCCATCCTGGATTTAAAGTGCCTCAACAAATTTGTCAGATTCAGACACTTTTGCATGGAGACTCTGCGCCCCGCTGTGAATTCTCTACGCCCAGGGGACTTCATGACCTTTGTAGACATCGAGGATGCTTACCTTCACATACCAATCTTTCCAGGTCATCAGAGATTCCTCAGGTTCGCTCTGGAGGATCAGCACTACCAATTTGTGGCCTTGCCCTTCGGTCTCACCTTGGCTCCCAGGGTTTTCACCAAGGTGCTGGCAGGAGTGATGGCTCTGCTGAGATCTCTGGGCCTTCGCATTCTTCCCTACTTGGACGACATGCTTATCGCTTCTCAGTCCTTCAGGCAAAACTGGATACCCAGGGGCTGGTGTCCACTCTGGAGTCATTTGGCTGGGTGATCAACCACCCCAAATCTTCCCTGTCTCCTTCCATGGTGAAGTCCTTTCTGGGCATGATTCTGGATTCATCTCAGGTCAAGATCTTTCTTCCTCAGCAGAAGGTGGAGAGTCTTCAAGTGCGAGCACAGCTCCTTCTGTCTTGTCCTCATCCGTCCATCAGGCAGGGAATGCAGCTGGTGGGCCTGATGGTGTCCTGCTTCGTGGTGGTTCCGTATGCTCAGTTTCACATGAGACCTCTTTAGCTTCACCTCTTGTCAATATGGGATCGGGACCCCGTGTCCTTGGATCAGGTGTTTGTTCTGTCCCCTCTGGCCAGGCAGTCTCTATCGTGGTGGCTGGAATCAAGGAACCTGCTGGGGGGCAGATCCTTTCTGGCCCCTTGCTGGGACACGGACGCCAGTCTGACAGGTTGGGGGGGCTTCTGGAAATCCCTGAAATTCCAGGGTCAGTGGGGCCCTCAGGAGGCCCACACCCCTATCAACATTCTGGAATTGAGGGCGATCTCGCCCACTTAACCCCACACCTTCGGGGTCGGGCTGTTCATGTCCGCTCAGACAATCAGACAGTGGTTGCCTACATCAATCATCAGGGAGGGACCCGGAGCAGGAGGGCCCTCAGGGAAGTGTCTATGATTCTGTCCTGGGCGGAGGACAATGTTCCCTGCATCTCGGCTGTGTACATTCCGGGGGTGGAGGATCTGGAGGCAGACTCTCTGAGCAGGGGGACCTCTCGTCTGGGAGAATGGTCCCTCAGCAGCAGGGTGTTTTGCTCCCTGTGCCACCGCTGGGGTCACCCGGATGTGGATCTGTTTGCGTCCCGTCACAATCACAAGCTTCCAGTCTTTGTCTCTCTGTCCCAGGATCCTCAGCCATGGATCCCCAGCCATGGATCCCTTAGTAATGTCTTGGACGAGTTTTCAGCTCCTGTATGTGTTTCCCCCGTTTCCCCTGCTGGGCAGTGTGCTGCGCAAGATAGCTCAGGAAGGGGTGCCAGCCATACTGGTGGCCCCCTGTTGGCCAAGAAGAGTGTGGTTCGCAGACATTGTGCAGCTGGCAGTAGATCAGTACGCCCTGCCCCGGGTCCTCTTCTTCCATCTACTATAGGGTTTGGCATACTTACATTGACTGGTGCGAGTCTAAGTCGCTTCCTTGTCGTGTGTTTTCTATTCCTAGGATTCTGGAGTTTCTGCAACATGGTTTGGATCTGGGTCTTCAGCTCAGTACTCTGAAAGGTCATGTCTCTGCCTTGACCGTTTTCTTCCAAAGATCTTTTGCTCAGGATCCCCTGCTCTTTTTGTGCTCCCATCTGGATCTAAGAAGGGTCTGGCTCCAGCTAAATCTACTATCAGCAAGTGGATTCGTCAGGCTGTGATTCAGGCCTATTCTGCTAAGGGGAAGAATCCTCCCTTCCTCGCCTTACTGCTCATTCCACTCGTGCTATTGGTGCCTCTTGGGCTTTTCAGCACCAGGCTTCTGTTGAACAAGTTTGCAAGGCCGCTACTTGGTCTTCTGTTCATACCTTTTCTAAGTTTTACAAGGTTGATGTAAGGGCCTCAGCTGATGCTGCTTTTGGCCGCAAAGTTCTGCAGGCGGCAGTGGGTTAAACTGTCTGCTCTAACTTTTTGGGGATCCCACCCTACCTTATGGACACTGCTATTGGATGTCCCAGGAGTAAGGAATATTCTGGAACAGGACGTGCTGTATACTTAGAATAATACAATTCTGTGATTACTCACCTGTAGAATTGGTATTATACGTATACATCACGTCCTGTTCCACCCCGCCCTTGTTATTATTATTTTTAGTTACCTCTTTATGGTGATTGTTCTTATGTTCAATATTTGATAATGGTTATAGTCCTCCCGGCTTCATTTTAACTGCTTTTCAATACTGGGGAATTTGTGGGAGGTCCCTGGTATATATGGGGCCGGGAGGAGCCTCTTTTCTGTCTCTGCAGTCCAGCGCCATCTTGTGAATGTATTACCCAGGAGTAAGGAATATTCTGGAACAGGACGTGCTGTATACGTATAATACCAATTCTACAGGTGAGTAATCACAGAATTGTATTTTTATACAGACACAATTTTATTTAAATCACACCCACCGGGTTAGTTATGTTGGATAAGAACCTCCTAACTTGGATGGAAGTAGATCTCCCCTCCACCTAGAATAAAGTCCCTCAAAGTCCCCGTGCACCTGCCTCTCTGACCCAGAGCAGGTTTAGGTCCACTCAAACTACATTACAAAGTTCTGCAGAATGTGGTTATGATGCCTTAAATTGTTTGACATCAGTAGCTTAAGTGCTGTGTCTCTTCATCTGTCTGTCTACTTTGTGAAGAAATCACTTCTTTAGTCCGCTTTCAGTCCTCACCCCACTGATCTGATCCATCAATCAGCCTTCAGTGGACTAAGAATGGAAACACCCCCACTCCCTCCCCAGATGTCCTGATTGGCTGCCTCTCCTTGCAGCTCTGAAACCCCACCCTCCTCTCTCATCTCACATCTTACACTCATCACAGTGTGCTTACATCACATTGCTGTTGCCACACCCACTTTTCCTCTTCATTTTTTTCTCTGCATCTCCAATACTTTTAAAGATAACTTAGGAACTACAGGATCTTTTTGAAAACTGTTTGAGACATGGCAACATGTAGCCCGAGACAATGGAACAACAATCAGGCCTGCCTTTAGTAAAACTTTACATTTTTGTATATAGTATTTGTATTTATTGTGTAGATTCTATGTTCAAGAGCACTCAGAATTTCCCTGTTTTTGGTCTTTCTTAGGGGCTATGTGTAGCAATAAGCCCCAAATTATTATGTTGTTTTTAGTATTGTATATAGTGTAATATATATTATATATGTCTTTCTTGTGGTAATGTTTACCAACAGCATGCAAGTACTTTAGAGGAGGCCAAACAGCTACTGATTCAACAGAAACTGGAGCTGCAGGGTAAGCTTGAAGGTTCCATGACTGCTCTTCAGCAGGAGAAGAATGTGCAACAGACTCTTAAAGATGCTCTAAAGAAGAAGGAAGAGCAATGGAAAACTCAGTATACGGAAATGCAAAATAAACTGGTAAGCCGCCATTGCACGTTCAGATATAAAATAGGACTTGCCCCCAGTCTGTTAAAAGTGCCTCCTCTCTCAACACTAATAGGAACTTTCCAGATTTTGGTAATTCTATTCACTTCCACCTCCAGAAGACTTTTCAGATATCTTTGTGTACATAGAGTTCACAAAAGTGAGTGTGCTCCACACATTTTTGCATGTATGTTCTTATTATATGTTTTCAGGGTACAATGCTGAAGATATGACACTTTTATTCAATAAATTAGTCAGTGTATAGCTTGTATAACCATGTAAATTTGCTTTGCCCTCTAAATAACTCAGCCCACAGCCATTCATGTCTAACCCCCTGGCAACAAAAGTGAGTACCCTCTCAGACGACCTCATGGAACTGGTAGGTGTTGGAGACCCTGCACTTTCCCACCTTTCGTTTCATGAGGCCCCACAGATGCTCAATAAGGTGTAGGTCTGGAGAAATGCTTGGCCAGCCCTGCACCAGTTTGTTTAGCAAAGCAGTGGCCATCTTGGGGTTTAAAGTCATTTTCATGTTGATATGCTGCCCTGCGGCCCAGTTTCTGATTGGAGGGGATCATGCTCTGCTTCAGCATGTCACATTACATGTTGGCATTCATGGTTCCGTCAATGACCTGTAGCTCACTACAGCCGGTAGCACTCATGCAGGCCCAAACCATGACACTCCCATCACTAATGCTTGACTGTAGGCAAGACACACTTGTCTTTGTACTCCTCACCTGGTTGTCGTGACACATGTTTGACACAATCTGAAACAAATACGTTTATCTTAGTCTCATCAGACCACTGGACTTAGCCATGCAGACCAATTTGATGCAGTGTGCGGTGTATGGTCTAAGCACTGACAAGCTGACCCCCATCCTCTTAACCTCTGCAGCATGGAAGCACCCGCTTCCCATTCACACCTGAGAACTTGTAACACTAACAAGTCACCAGACATCGGGGAGGGAAAATGGCTAATTGGGCATAATTTGGTTGTTTTCACTTAGGGGTGTGCTCACTTTTGTTGCCAAGGGTTTAACCATTAGTGTTGTGTGGGTAAACCAAATTTACACTGCTATGCAAGCTGCACATGGATTACTTTGAAGATATGTCACTTTGATACAATGCAGTGTTGGGGATGCCCCCCTGCGTTTGAAACAACACCCATTTTTCCAAAAATTGTTCCGGTTTAAAGAGCCTTTGTGCCTGGAGATCAATTTCTTGTGTAGTGCCTCAGCAATAAGGCAGGACATGAAAATAAAAAAAACAAAATAACTCGCCTGGTCCTGGTTCCCAGCACTACTCTCTAGCCTATTCACTTGAATAGGGGCTTGGAGCCCAGTGATTGCCGGCGAGAGAAGGAGAGAGGCTGGAGATTCTCTGATCCCCTGCCTCCCCCCTCCAGCGATCCCCGCATCTGTCTTCGGATCGGCGAGGGACCCAGGAGCTGACAATCGGAGGTGAGTAAAGAATTTTTTTTTTGTTTTAATAAAGACATTTTTTCTATGTGTGGCGTATTTCCCTATATCCAGTCCAGGTCGTCCCAGTGATGACATGTGGGTATTCCGCCCCCAGGGGGTGCTCAACTGCAAGATCAAAAGCTGTCATCCTCCTGGCCCCCTATAAAGGCAGGCGTCCCTCTATCATTCCCCAGTGTTCATCTTGCAGTCTTGACTGCTGAAAGATCATTGGATACTCTCTCTTGGATTTTGGCAGCAGAGCGGGGCCTCCTAGCCCGTCGGCCGCTGCAGGCCCTATTTCCACCGATCCCGTCAGACCCACTTCTGCCTCCCAGCCGCTGGCTGCTTCGAGATCATGACGGTAGGGAGAACGCCGGGGTTAGGCGTTCGGCAGAGCTAGGCTCTGGGCTGCAGACCCTGTTTAAAGGGTAGCCAGCCATAGGCTTATGGTGTGCCTAATGGGGGGGGGGGAACACTTACTAGGACTATATGTTTGCCTGTATGCACCCTCCCTGCCCACAAGCTTTATTAAATGTGTGCTGTTTTTTTGTGACTTGCGCTGCTCCTTGCTGGCTCTGCTGCCCTGGAGCCTTTATGCTTACCTCCCTCGCTCCCTCGGGGTTCCTCACAGGCCTTGCGTTCTTCCTACCTCCATCTTGACTCCGTCACTTACGCTGTGATGGGGGAGGAGGACGGGGGGGCGCTGCGATAACATGCAGGCAGCCGCGCGGATTTTAAGTGCGGCCGCGGCTCCCGCTGTGTGGTCCAGGTCCATGGCCATGACTCAGGTGGAAGGGCCTGGATAGGCTAATTGCCGCGCTGGTGATGATGGGCGGGCACAAGTTTTCGCGCCGCTGCCGCAACTTGGTCCGCCCCTCGAGGAACGAGCTAGAAGCTGGCCTGCTGCCTGAATCGCATCTTGAGACCTGTCAGTGTCGTGAGTCCCTTTTTTGAATTATTATATTGCTTATCATTCATATCACTGTATAGGAGTCTGATGGCCCTTTTCTCTTTTTTTATCTTGCATAGATCGTGGGCTTAGTGGTTGAGGGTTGTGGTTCCTCCTGCTCCCCCTTCCGTTTATTAAGAAGGATCATATAGGTTTGGACTGTTAGTGCCTTGTAACCTTTTAATTTGACAATTATTAATCACCATAATGGAGGTATCTGGGGATAGTGAGCTGGGGGCCTATCTGGGCGGGTGAAGCTCTGCCCCTTGTGCAGTACGAATCCTCTGGGCGGATTTAACACTGTTTGTACCACTTGTGCCAGGGGAATCATTTTGGACCATGACCGGGCGGGCGTCCCCGCCCCTAGCCCTTCCTTGCCTGCAGCCTCTCCGGGCCCTCCGCTGCTGCACTCAGCCCTCAGCGAGGGAGAAGCCAGCAGGGGGTCCCATGCTAATTTGGTGTATAGGGTGGCCAATCTCGAGAGGCAGATCTTGTGAACGGCTCCTAAAAAGGCAACGAGTAAGAAACGGCACATCGAGCTCGTTTACTCGGATAATGATGATCTTTTTGATGATCTGGGCTCTGTGGAGAAAGGTGAGTTGCCAGATGATTCCCGTTCCACTGCAGATTTTTCTGCTGGTGATGACAGTTTGTCTGGTTTCTCCTCGGATGAGGATGCGTGGCTCCCTGATGATACAGAGCAGTTGCTTACCTCAGTGTTTGAGACACTACACATTGTACCTCCCAGAGCGGCTAAGAGGAAGCAAGGTGATTTGTTTAGGCCCGAGAGACAGAGGAGAGTCTTTCCGGAGCAGGCCCTTTTTTCTAATATGATCTTCAAGGAATGGGAAAGGCCTAACAAGCTGCCGTTGGTGCCTAAGGGCCTGGATAGGCGGTATCCCTTCCCTGAGGAGTTGGTTCGGTTATGGTCTCTTCCTCCTGAAGTGGATCCCCCTGTGTCGTGGTTGTCCAACACTACTATTATGCCATCACCTGATACCGCTTCCTTACGTGACCCGACTGACAAGCGCATGGATCAGCTGGTCTGTTATGCTTTCACCTTTGCTGGTCCTGTGTGTGCCGCGGCTATTGTCTCTCTGGCCATCAGAAAGAAGGTGAGACATCTTGTGGATAGAGCTAAGGCTCGCAAGCGGGCAGAGGAGTATAAAGAACTCAAGGCCTGCGTGGATTTCATTGCCCTTGTTGTCTCTGCCATGGACGATGGAGTCCGGCTTGGTGCCAGGATATCGGCCCTGCTTGTTGCACTTCACGGCTCGCTCTGGTTGCGGCAATGGTCGGCTGATGCCGCGGCCAAGAAGTCGCTTACGAGTATCCCCTTCGTGGGGCACATGTTGTTTGGGGAGTGCCTGGACCTCCTGGTCAAGGATGGTAGACTCCCTCAGAGACGGAAGCCTGCTCGGCCTTTTCGGAACTTCTCTGCCTATCGCTCCTTTCAAGGAGGAAGAGGCTCTTCATTTTCCGGTTGGCCGCTGAGATACCTGGAGTAGAGGTAGGTCCCGCAGCCGACCCAGTCCCACTTGGGGAGCCAAGTCCAAGCCCCCTGCCAAGTCCCCTCAGGCATGAGGGGGCGCCCTCACCCATCCGGATGGGGGGACTGCTTCTACTGTTTGCTCAGACTTGGAGACGGCACGTCTCGGATCGGTGGATTCAGGAGGTAGTGTCCTCCTGTTACAAAATAGAGCTGGCAGTCAGGCTGCCCACAAAATTTCTTCGGTCTCTGATATTCCAAAACCCATTGAAGGCACAGGGCTTAAGAATGGCCGTGCAACACCTCCTGCGGTTAGGTGTGATTTTCCCTGTACCTCGTCAGGAACAGGGTCAAGCTTTAAGACCTATCCTGGACCTGAAGGGTCTCAACAGGTTTGTCAGAGTCCGACATTACCGCATGGAAACCTTACGGTCAGTGACTACGATGGACATCAGGGATGCTTATCTGCACATCCCGATTTTCCAGGGGCATCAGAAGTTCCTGAGGTTTACTCTGGAGGATCAGCATTACCAGTTTGTGGCACTTCCATTCGGGATATCCTCAGCCCCCCGTGTCTTCACCAAGATGCTGACGGGCATCATGGCTATCCTGAGGAACCAGGGCATTCGTGTGCTGCCCTATCTGGACGACTTGCTGATTACGGCCCAGTCCCTGCAGCAGGCCAAGAGCGATACTCAGACAATGTTGTCAACCCTGGAGGCCTTCGGCTGGGTAATCAATTGCCCCAAGTCTTTTATCACTCCCTCAACAGTGAGATCCTTCCTGGGAATGACGATAGACACCACTCAGGTAAAGGTCTTTCTGCCACAGCAGAAGGTTTCGGGTCTCCAGATGCAGGTGCAGGCCTTGCTGTCCTGTCAGCGGCTGTCGATACGTCTGGGGATGACATTGGTGAGCCTAATGGTGTCATGCGTGGAGGTGGTGCCCTTCACCCAATTCCACATGAGACCTCTTCAATTGAATCTGCTGACCGGCTGGAACCGGATGCAGGAGTCGCTGGAACAGGAATTTTTGCTGTCCCCCTTGGCCAGACAGTCCCTCTTGTGGTGATTGGACTCCTGGAAGCTGTTGGTGGGCAAGTCCTTTCTGACTCCCTGTTGGGAGATAGTTACCACGGATGCCAGTCTGACTGGCTGGGAAGGCATTTGGCTGACTCAGAAGATCCAGGGCCAGTGGGGTCCACAGGAGAACCGCTTACCTATAAATCTCTTGGAGCTGAGAGTCATCCGGTTGGTGCTTCTTCGTTTGACTCCCCATTTAGGGGGTCGTCCGAGCCAGGTTCGCTCGGACAATCAGACGGCTGTCGGCCTACATCAACCAAGGCGGGACTCAGAGCAAGCGAGCCCTCAAGGAGGTGACCCAGATTCTGACTTGGGCAGAGGAGAATGTTCCCTGCATTTCGGCGGTCTACACCCCCGGGGTGGAAAACCAGGAGGCTGACTCCCTGAGCAGGAGCGCCTCGCGCCTGGGGGAACGGTCTCTCAGCAACAGGACCTTTCTCGCTCTGTGTCTGGGGTCATCCGGATGTGGACCTGTTTGCATCCAGACAGACTCACAAGCTCCCAAGGTTCGTCTCCCTCTCAAGAGATCCTCTGGCCACTGGCAATTCCCTGGACAGAGTTCAAGTTCCCTTATGCATTCCCTCCGTTTCCACTCCTGGTCAGAGTGCTGCGCAAGATAGCCCAGGAAGGGGTACCGACTATTCTGGTGGCTCCTCGCTGGCCGAGAAGGAGTTGGTTTGCGGACATAGTTCAGATGTCAGTAGATCACTACATCATGCCCGACGACCCAGGGCTTCTCACTAAGGGGTCGCTACGGCATCCCAATTTACGGACGCTGGGTTTGATGGCCTGGCTATTGAAACTTCAATCCTGACGGAAAAGGGGCTGTCGGCCACGGTTGTACATACCACGATTCCGGCACGGAAGAAGTCTTCCTCCATGATATACTACAGTGTTTGGCACGCCTATATTGCTTGGTGTGAGTCCAAGAGTCTCCCTTGCCACACATTTTCTATTTCTAGGATTCTGAAGTTTTTACAACACGGCTTAGACTTGGGTCTCCAGCTGAGCACCCTCAAGGGCCAGGTCTTGGCCTTAGCCATCTTCTTTCAGAGATCCATTGCCATAGGTTGATCAAGACCTTTTTCCAGGGAGTCACCCATGTCCGGCCACTGCGTAAGCCAGTATTACTGGTGTGGGACTTGAATTTAGTACTGTCTGCTCTTCAGGGTCCTCCTTTCGAACCTCTGCGCGATGCTGCATTGCCTTTTTTGACTCTCAAAGTGGTCTTTTTGGTAGCGAACACCTTGGTGCGTCGCGTATCAGAGCTGGCCGCGCTTTGTATGAAGCCTCCCTATTTTGAGCGGCATAAGGATGAGGTGGTTATTCTAAGTATGTCACACACCCCGCTTCAAGACATTCATTACATGTGGGTATACTGACATGTAGATGGCGATCTTGCAGAGATATAACAAAAGGTAAGACCCTGCCGGACCATAAATACCTGGGACATCCCACTCATTCCCCAGTCTTTCATCTCTGCAGAGGCGAGCAAGTCAGAAGATGGATGTCTCCTCCTTGCAGGTAGCCGGGATGACTCCCGGCCTTCTATTCTTCTATTCCTGCCCGGATCCCTTTATTTGAGTTACTTGCCTCCCAGCCTAGGCTGCTGGTCCAGGCAAAGGTAGTTGGCACCCTAGGTGCTCAGGAGCCGTGAGACCCCATAACAAGGGGTAGGCGGCTAACCGGGTTGGTGACCCCGGTTTGGGATGCCCTGTCCCTTGGCCCTACCCTAGCATGGATTCCTCCTCTCCCGGATGCCCTCAGAGGGGGGGGGGGGTCCCTTATGGATTCATCTTATTTATTGTGTGTGTGTGTGTTGGTGTTTTACTGTGAGTGTTTTGACTGAACAGACTGGCGCCGGCCTCCGGCGTGCAGCAATGGCGGCTGTGGGCGCCCATGAGGTGCTTCTTGTTCTCTCGCGCGCCTACGGCCCGCCCCCGTGCTGCGGGCGCCGGTCCGCCCTCCCTCCTCCTACTGCACACTATGCGTCTTCCACTTAACTTCCTGCCTGGCGTGCGGTACTCAGCTGGGGTGAAGGTCGGGTGAGTGGCCTGTGGCCCATCAGATGCTCTGTTATTAACTCTTTGAGGACATTGCTAGCATGGTCTGAGTGTGTTTTTTGTTTGTGTGTTCCAGGTGGACCATTGATCCTATTAAAGGGGGGTTCTCCCGGTCCTAGGGTCCCTGGTAAAATTTAGTTGGCTTAATATTCCTCCCACTCGGGACTTAAAGGGGCATCCCGGGTTGCATTACTGCGTAATTCCCTCGGAGCATTGTACACATATATATCTATTAAAAAATCACCATATGGAGGCTTCCCCGGATACTGGACTTGTGCCTCCCTCGGGGCAATCCAGGCTGTGTTTGGGGTGTGTGGTATCCCTTTTGGGGGATGATGTATTTCTTGTGTACCCTGTGCGCAACGGTCTATTACGCGGTAGACATCTGGTTCTGCTCTGCCAATCTCCTCTCCATCTCCCCCTCGCTTGACACATACCCCGGGTGATGTGGTCATTGGCGGGGAGTCGCAATCTGAGGTGTGTGCCAGATTGGCCAATCATGAAAAATTGTTTTCCAATGCCGTTGCTAAAAAGGCCACGGCAAAGAGAAAACATTTGTATACGGCCGCGCAGGCCCTTGATATGGAGGAGTTTGACTCCCTGGAGTGGTCTGATTGTTCCCCGCGTGAGGAAGGGGAGCTGTATGAGGAGTCTGAGGGCTCCGATGATCAGCAGTTTGTGGGCGCTGATACCGAGCAGGGCCAGGGGGATTCCTTGGATACCTCTAGGGTCCTGGCTCATATGTTTGAGGTCCTGGCTATTTCTCCCCCCGAGGCGGCTACTCCGCTGAAGAGGGAGTTCTTTGAGGTGACCAGGCCGCGCTTGGAATTCCTTATCAAAAGCTTTTTGATGGTATCATTCTCAAGGAATTGGAGAGGCCAACTCGGCTTCCGGGTGTCCCTCCGGGTTGGGACAAGAAATATCCCTTTCCGGCGGACGCGGTGAAGCACTGGTCGCCCCCCCCCCCCCCCCCCCCGAGGTGGATGCTCCTGTTGTGGGGTTGTTCAGCTCCTCAGTCCTGCATTCTCCGGAGTGCACTACTCTCAAGGATGGTGAGGATAAACGCATTGACCAGATGGCTTGTCATGGTTTTGCCAGTGTTGGATCGACCTTGTGGCCGGTTTGTGCTTCTGCGCTTTTATTGGTAGCTACCAGGTCGGTTGCTTGCGGGCTTGACCTGACTAGTGAGGAGTTTGCCGACCTCAAGTGCTGTGAGTTATTTTTGTCCTTTGTGCTGTCCACCTTGGACAACACATTGGTGATGTGTAGCAGAGCTGCGGCCCTGCTTGTGGCTATCCGGCGGTCGGTTTGGTTATGCCAGTGGGCGGCTGATTTTGTGTCCAAAAAGTCGCTTACGGCCCTTCCCTTTGTGGGGTTGCGGCTCTTTGGAGAGAGATTGGATTCGGTGGCAAAGGGAGGTAAGTTTCCTCAGCGTAAAATGCAGCGTCGCCCCTTTCGGGGGGCAGCTTCCTTCTCTCAGTCCTTTCGTGGGGCTAGAGTTGGCAGGGGTTCGGCCTTCCCCACGTCCAGAGGTGATTCCTGGACCAGGAGCAGGGGTCGGGCCTGTCCAGGACACAGTTGGGGCTCCAAGCCTAGAGCCGCTGCCAAGCCGGCTCAGCAATGAGGGGGTGCCCTCACCCTTGCTGGTGGGGGGACGGCTGCAACTCTTCTCCCGGATCTGTGTCCAAGGAAGGATTCCAAGGTGGATTCAGGAAGTGGTGTCTTCCGTTTACAAGCTGGTGTTCGAGTTCCGCCCCCCTCCCAGATTCTTCAGTTCTCGGGTGCCGTCAGATCCTTTGGCCGCCCAGGGGCTTCGGGCGGCAGTAGCAAGTCTCTTGGACATGGCTGTCATCTGTCCGGTGCCTCGCTCAGACCGGTGCCCAAGAAGGACGGATACGTTCGTCCCATTCTGGATCTGAAGCTGCTCAACAGGTTCGTTCGTCCCCGGAAGTTCCGTATGGAAACTCTGCGCTCAGCCATCCACTCACTTCATCAAGGATGCTTACATGCATATTCCAATATTTCCGGCACACCAGAGATTCCTCAGGTTTGTCGTGGACAATCGACATTTTCAGTTTGTGGCTCTTCCGTTTGGCCTTACCTCGGCTCCAAGGGTTTTTACCAAGGTGTTGGCAGGAGTGATGGCCATCCTCAGAGCCAGGGGTATCCGCATCGTGCCCTATCTGGACGATCTTCTCATCATGGCGTCTTCCCTCAGTCAGGCACAGCTGGATACCAGGACCGTGGTGTCCACTCTGGAGAGTTTCGGTTGGGTGATCGACTATCCCAAGTCCTGCCTCACTCCTTCCAGGGTGGTGGAGTTCCTGGGAATGTCTCTGGACACTTCTCAGGTCAGGGTGTTCCTCCCCCGAGCCAAGGTTCTTCTGATTCAGGAATTGATTCAGCGTCTCCTATCCATCCCCCGCCCGTCCATCCGGCTAGGGATGCGACTGGTGGGATTGATGGTGGCATCGTTCGAGGCGGTCCCCTTTGCCCAGTTTCACACAAGGACGCTCCAGCTCCATCTCTTGGCGGCCTGGGATGGGTCCCCGCTGTCATTGGATCAGCCCTTTCTGATGTCTCCCCGGGTGCGGCATTCCCTTCGGTGGTGGCTGAAATCAAGCAATCTGACGAGGGGCAGGTCTTTTCTGACTCCTCGTTGGGAGACGGTCACCACCGATGCCAGCCTGTCAGGTTGGGGGGGATTTTGGAAGGATCTTCAGTTTCAGGGACTGTGGGGGCCTCAGGAGGCTCACGATCCCATCAATGTTCTGGAGCTGAGAGCCATCAGGTTGGTTCTGGCTCACTTGACTCATCGGTTACGGGGACTACCGGTTCAAGTTCGGTCGGACACTCCGACGGCAGTCGCCTACATCAATCACCAGGGAGGGACTCACAGCAGGCGTGCCCTCAGGGAATTGTCTTTGATTCTGGATTGGGCAGAGGGCAATGTCCCATGCATCTCGGCAGTGTACATTCCGGGAGTGGAGAACACGGAGGTGGACTCCCTGAGCAGGGGGTCATCTCGCCGGGGGGAATGGTCGCTCAGCCCCAAGGTGTTTCGGTCGCTTTGCCACCGGTGGGAGACTCCGGAGGTGGACCTCTTTGCCTCTCGTCACAATCACAAGCTTCCGGCATTTGTGTCTCTCGCGGGATCCGCTGGCTCTGGCAGTGGATGCCATGTCCCTGAGCTGGAGGGATCTGGGGTTTCTATACCTGTTCCCTCCGTTTCCCATGGTGGGCAAAGTGGTGCGCAAGCTGGCCCTAGAGGGCGCGTCAGCAATCCTGGTGGCTCCAAGGTGGCCAAGACAGGTTTGGTTTGCAGACGTGGTAAGGTTGGCAGAGGATCAGTTAGTTCTGCCCCTTCTGCTGGATCTACTCACTCAGGGTCCACTGCTCTACCCCAATTTACCAATGCTGGCTTTGACGGCGTGGCTGCTGAAACCTCCATCTTGAAGGAGGAAGGTCTTTCTGATGCTGTCATTCAGACTCTGGTTAGGGCTAGAAAGAAGTCTTCCTCTGCCATCTACTATAGGACTTGGAGGTCTTATATTGATTGGTGTGAGGTCAGGGCCTTGCCTTGCAGGGCGTTTTCTATCCCTAGGGTCTTGGAATTTCTGCAGCATGGTCTGGACCTAGGTTTGCAGCTTAGTACGCTGAAAGGGCATGTTTCTGCCCTGGCGGTTTTCTTTCAAAAGTCTTTTGCTCTTCATCCTCTGGTTAAGACTTTTTTCCAGGGGGTTACGCATGTGCGGCCTCCTAGGAAGCCTTTGCTCCCAGTTTTGGATTTGAACTTGGTTCTTTCTGCCTTGCAGGGTCCTCCTTTTGAACCTTTGCAGGATATTGTGCTTTCTGCGCTTACTCAGAAGGTTGTTTTTCTGGTTGCCATCACTTCTGTTCGGCGTGTTTCGGAGTTGGCAGCCTTGTCCATTAAGGCCCCTTACTTTGAGAGGCATCAGGACAAGGTTGTTTTCCGCTTCAAGCCAGATTTCCTTCCTAAGGTGGTCTCTGCTTTTCATCTTAATCAGGATATTGTTCTACCCTCCTTGTGTCCTAAGCTTAGCAATGACAATGAGAGGGTTTTGCATTCTTTAGATGTGGTTCGCTGTGTGAAGTACTATTTGGTGGCTACTTCCCCTTTTCGTAGGACTGACGCTCGTTTTGTGGTGCCCTCTGGGCCTAGGAAAGGTTTGGCTCCCGCCAAGTTTTCCATTAGTAAATGGATTCGCCAGGCCATTGTTGGGGCCTATTCTGCTAACGGGAAGATTCCCCCTTTTCGTGTTACTGCTCATTCTACTCGTGCTGTTGGGGCATCCTGGGCCTTCCAGCACCAGGCTTCTGTTGAGCAGGTTTGTAAGGCTGCTACTTGGTCTTCGGTGCACACTTTTTCCAAGTTTTACAAGGTTGATGTGCGGGCCTCAGCGGATGCTGTTTTTGGCCACAAAGTTCTGCAAGCTGCAGTGGTTTAAGTTTGTGCCTTGTTTTTTGGATCCCCGCCCTTTATGGACACTGCTATTGGATGTTCCACATGTAATGAATGTCTTGAAGCGGGGTGTGTGACATACTTAGAATAATACCATTTTGTGAATACCTGTAAAATGGGTATTATAAGTATGTCACACACCCCGCTTCACCCTGCCCTTTTGTATTCTGGATCCTTTATATGGTGAACCTTTGTTAGTTTTAATTGGCTTTCCTGGTCCCTTGATCTTACTGCTATCTTTATACTGGGGAATGAGTGGGAGGTCCCAGGTATTTATGGGCCCGGGAGGGTCTTACCTTTTTTTATTGACATCTCTGCAAGATCGCCATCTACAGGTCAGTATACCCACATGTAATGAATGTCTTGAAGCGGGGTGTGTGACATACTTATAATACCCATTTTACAGGTGAGTATTCACAAAATGGTATTTTTCGCTTTAAACCTGATTTTTTGCCTAAGGTCGTTTCTCCCTTTCACCTTAATGAAGATGTTGTCTTGCCTTCCTTGTGTGTCCTGCACCAACTAATTCTACGGAAAGGACCCTCCATGCCTTGGATGTGGTCAGAGCCAATAAGTATTACCTGGTTGCGACTGAGCCCTTCAGGAAATCGGATTTGCTCTTTGTCCTAACAGAATGCTCTAGGAAAGGTTTGCCACCAGCCAAGTCCACTCTCAGTAAGTGGATCAGACAGGCGGTGGTGCAAGCATATTCTGCCTTTTCGGATAACAGCTCATTCTACCAGAGCTATTGGTGCCTACTGGGCTTTTCAGCACCAGGCATCGATTGAACAAGTTTGTAAGGCCGCCACTTGGTCTTCAGTTCATACTTTTACAAAGTCCTACAAAGTTGATGTCATGGCATCAGCTGACACTGTCTTTGGCCGAAAGGTGCTTCAGGCGGTAGTGAAAGGAACTACATGCTGTTCTGCACTGGGGATCCCGCCCTATTGGACACTGCTTTTGGATGCCCCACATGTCATCACTGGGACAACCTGGACTGGATATAGGGAAAAATACAATTCTATGAAACTCACCTGTAGAATTGTTTTTGAGTATATCCAGTTCAGTTCGTCCCACCCCACCCTTGTTCATTATCTCTTGTTTGTCTGTTATGGTGATTACCATTTTTTATTCTTGGACTTGAGTCCTTAAGTCTTGTTTAGAGAGAGTACAAGCTGAAGCTATGTGACGTAACATGATTTCCTGGCCTCCTGGCCTGTCTCCTCTTTTACTGCTTTTTAACCACTGGGGAATGATAGAGGGACACCTGCCTTTATAGGGGGCCGGGAGGAGCGACAGCTTTTGATCTTGCAGTCGAGCGCCCCCTGGGGGCGGAATACCCACATGTCACTACTGGGACGACCTGGACTGGATAAAGCTGGCTCGTGAGCCCTGTTCTCATGAGTACCAACCAGCTGATGTCACAAGCTTGCCCCGAAAGTCATGAGGTTTGAGATCATGCCATATTTTCGGAATATGTTTACCCTCCCCTTCTCCATATGGCTGATCCTCCTTTTCTGTGGCCACTGAGGAGGATCCATGCTGATATGTTTTACAGTCAGGGGAGGGCAGTGTTTGGAAAAGCTGCCATGGGGCAGTGCATTCTGCAGCTGCTGTGCGCTATACAACCAGTGTTCTACAGGACTGGCAGGGTTAGGGGTTAGTAGGTTTGGCTGGTTCATTTTAAATATGTCCAGTATGTCACTTCAGTTATCGTTGTTATCATTGTGTATACTGTGCACTTAGGCTGCAGAAGCGAAAGACAAAGAGGCACAAAGGAAAAAATATGAAGAAAATGAGTCCAAGCTCAACATGCAGATTACAGCATTGAATGAAAACCTGGCTACTTTAAAGAAGGAATGGCAGAGCAGTCAGCGCAGAGTCAGTGAGCTAGAAAAGCAAACGGACGACCTGCGGGGTGAGATTGCAGTCCTGGAAGCAACTGTCCAAAATAACCAGGATGAACGACGGGCACTTTTAGAAAGGTAGGATGTTCCATAGGAGGAAAAAATGTGCTCTCCCGTGGGTTTGGTCTGTAGCTTTAAATTATACTCCTTTTATATGTAGTTTGGTAACCCGTTTCTAGAATCAGAAGTGACTTTGGTTCAGGAACTGAGATAATGGCTCATGTATGTAGGTTATAGCTTCCCCATGTGCTCCGGTTTTAATTTGCCACCATTCTCTTCACGGCAGGGGTGTCCTAGAACGCGAAGTTGTGGAAGCACTGAAAGATGGGATAATGAAACTCATTTTATTACTGTAAGGGTTTGCCCAGGTCCAGGACTGCTTTAATAGTAGAGATGGATAATTTGCCTACCGAATGGTCCTGGAACATGTATTTTTGCTGTCCCTCTCACTGGCAAGATGTTTTCGTTGCATACTTCCTTGTAGCCCCTGAGATGCGCCATGGAAGTTTGCACAGTTTTAGTCCCTAGCCAGGTCACACGCATCCGCCATGGCTTTACATTAAGGACACAGGGGGAAGTGCCTTACAGAGGGTACCGCCAAGAGACTTTTGCTGTTGCAATAAGAGATGGCAGGCAATCGGTCATTGCATAGGTGCAGCACTCCCACTCACAACAGATATAGTGACTTGAGAAGGCGAAAATTTTGGTTAAACATAAAAATTGCCAAAAGTTATTCTTTATGGGGGAAGCAATTCAGGGGATGCTAGTTAATAATGTGGGTTTTGGTCCATTTTAAGGGTAATCTGTTAGCAGGAAAGCTCAGGAAGACCGTTTGAGGCTTCAGAGCATGACTTTGGATCATCTGCATTTCTAAGTTTATTGGGCCACATTTAAAAAAAAAATAAAAATTAAATATACATTACAAGGTTTATATGTGGTGTTGTTTTCAGAGGGTTACATTTAATGACAAAGGGGCTTTTAAGTGTTTGCCTGCAACCTTATTGAGGAAAGTTTAGTCTCATTTCTTATTCGGGACAAAAAGTTTTATATATAAAAAATTTTCAAGGCCTGACAACGGATCCAAACTCTTTGCAGCTGGCCCGGGAATCTAGAAGAATCTAGGGCCGGCCACTAACCTGTAGCGAAAACTCCTGGTAAGTGAAACTACTGGTAAACTCCGCAGTCTAATCTGGTGGATGTTTGTCATCTTTTTAGGTATCTGAAGAGTGAAGGTGAGATTGAAAAGCTTCAAGCCAAAGTTGCTGAACTCCGAAAAAAAGTAGATGAAACCACATATGCCATGGAGGAGCTTGGTAGGGAAAATCAGTCCCTACAGGTAAGACACAAGCTTGCTAATTATTCCTGACTCCTAATGAAGTAATTGTGCAATAATAATAGTTATATTACACAATTTCGCGATACACCTCCTTTAAGGACTGCATTCAAAGGACCATATTTTACACCTCTTTCTCATTAATATTGCAGATAAAACACAGTCAAGCTCTTAACAGGAAGTGGACTGAGGACCATGAAGTTCAGAATTGCATGGAGTGTGGTAAAGGGTTTTCTGTAACAATAAGAAGGGTAAGTGATATCGGTGCAGTTTTATTATTTACCTGCTGCTTTCCAATGGTATAGCGTATTGGGAAAATCAGATATTACTCAAGAGAAAGAAAAGAAATGAAGAGTGGGCAAGGAACAGATGGTTGATAGCACCTGCTCAGTCACATTGTTGGCCAGGAGTGATGAGATGGATTTGAAAAGTGAGAGCACTATCAGCGAGTTTGAAGTCAGAACATTAAACCAAGCAAATCCTACATGAATGGCCACCAGGTTGATTTAGCCTGGCCATATACTTTAACAATTTAACTTTCCATTTCCTTAAAATGTCCCCACCAAAGCTTCAATAATTTGCATTTCAATTATTCTCTACTAAATACAATAGGAAGGCTAAGCTGGAAAAGGTGGGCTTTAGCTAAGCTTAGACCAGCATGTATCTACCTGAGAATGCGAACCAGGTTGATGTCAGACCAGCCAGAAGCTGCTCCTCCCAATGCTGCATGCAATGTAGTTTCTTGGCTGTGCCATCATTGCTCATTGTTGCAGAAAGTGCTCACATTGGAAGTATTAGGTTCTTGTCTATGCCTAGTCTAACACTGGACCTACATGGAAACGTGTCTCTTTACAAGTAGTGTAGAAGAGATTGTTTTGATCCCCCCCCACCCCCCTATTTAAAGGGAGGGTCTACTTTCATGGACGTTCCATTAAAGTGATCCTATACCCATGTGTTAACCGCTTCCTCATTCACAAGTGGCTGGTAATGGCATGACTGCCGGTGAGCAATCTGGATTTTCCAGTGGGCTTGCACATAAACCTGAATTGTTTCCTTTGGTCACCTGATTAAAGGAGCACTATCGCGAAAAAATGGCCCAATGATTAAAATCCACATAAATATGCTGGATGGCAGGAGGATGGGTCACCTATACACCCAATACGCTCAAACCTGTCACCCCTGGATTTTCAGAAGATCCTTCAGAAGTAACCACAAGCTTGGCGGGAGTTTTATTCAGTTTGGGTGTATAAGTGACCCCTCCTCTCATTACCTGACGTGTTTTTATGGATTTTTAAAATTACACAATTTCGCGATACACCTTCTTTAAAGTGGAACAAAACCCAGCAGCAGCCGGCCTGGAATCTAAAAGGGGCATCCCAAATCAGAATACTGTGTTGTGTAAAAACCCCCAGGGTGCCCGTACACACTCGCCTTCCTCCGGTCCAATGGCGCATGTTCTGCTTGCGTCCAATGAGAGCTGTCTGCTGAACCGCTGTAATTCGGCAGGCAGCTATTGTTGTTGTCAATGGGGAGCGTGCGCTGCCACATCTCCTGCATCCCATTCACATAGGCTGGTGTGGGATGCAGGGGATGTGACAGCACGTGGTCCCCATTATAGTCAATGAGAGCCATTTGCCAAAAGATGTGGAAACCGCTCTCATTGGCTGAGCACCCACACATATGCCGTTGGACCAAGGAGAGCTGTTTAACTGGGAAAACTGTGGGGGTCACACAGTGGGGCATCCCCATTAGGTATGGCCCCAGGGAATGAAAGAATACGGTGGAAAGTCAAAATCCCGGGTTTTTTTCCCCTTAAACTGCTAATTGGTGAATGAGGGAGTGAAACATTGCATTCAAACCGAAGATTACTAACACATCCCTATTAGCTGTAGTGACTAGTAACCGCATGATATTAGAAAGACGTCACACAGACTACTAAGGGTTGATTTAACAAATAATTTTAGTTTTGACAAAAATGCCCCTATTATGAAAAAGACAATATAAAGATCCATATGGATCAAAATAGGGGGCAATTCATCATCAAAGGATTGAATGTAGTACCAACAAATAGCAATTAATTAATTAATTAATAACTACCAACGACAAACTCTAATAAGCATTACTTAAACATAATCTATAAAGTGCCATTGTGCTGTAAACATATGCAGCACACAATCACAATGTGAAACCCCTAAAGGGTTCATACACAGCTCCATACAAGGTCTCTGCAGCGCAAGTGTCGCTTTATCAAGGGGATTTGTTTGTCAAAAATAAAAATGATTTGTTAAATCTAGTCGGTGCGACATCTTTCTAATACATCAGGAATGAGGA
Source organism: Gastrophryne carolinensis (assembly GCA_027917425.1). Classification (NCBI taxonomy): domain Eukaryota; kingdom Metazoa; phylum Chordata; class Amphibia; order Anura; family Microhylidae; genus Gastrophryne; species Gastrophryne carolinensis. Next base: position 178,363,345 of record CM051238.1, on the reverse strand, counting down.
AATGGTGATTTGAATATAGTACCTCATATCAGATGTGACACGAGACTTCCCCTCAACCTGCTCCCGTGCCGCACATCTCACCCGCAGCGCTGGTATGAGTAGTCGCCCTCAGTATAAAGGTCTCCCATGGTATTTCAGTAGGAGTGTGTGGAAGGTAAGTGGAGAGTCTCGTTCCCTCTGGCGCAACACGTCTGATTGTAAAGTACACAATATAGCCACATTGTGCCCCCTGCAGCTCTTCTGTCCAGCTTAAACACTTACCGATAGCTGGTTTTCATTTATGAGGGAATGTCGTCTCCTCCCCCCTCTGCACGCCCACTCCATTCATTGCAATGGTGGGGGTAAGCCAGATGGAAAAACCGCAGGGTATTAAAGGGGAGTAGAGATGTTTTTTGTTTATGCCTGGACAGACCTTTTAAAAATGGTGCCCGCCATGATATTTATTAAAGCGACAAGAATTGATTAAAGGGTTAGCAAACTCACAGAAAAAAAAGATCAGGCACTCCCCTTCACCCCTGCGCAGCCAATGAATGGACTGGGCTGAGTTACCAGCATGATCCGGCGTAAGCTATGGGGCTCATATCAAACCAGACCTTCAGCGTGATTTAATGAAAAGCCCAAACCCTTAAATTATTCCCCAGCATCTAACATTAATATATTTTAAGACTTTGGTCACTTATTCTTTCCCCCATCGGGCTGCAACTCTGTTCAGACTTTAGGATACGGGTGCCACCATCTTGCCTCAGAAGCATCACAAATACTGAGGAGAGGGGGATAAAGTACAAGGGGGCGGGTTACAAGTGTGCTTTGCATAGACAGAGCAGATCTGGGGTCAGGGAAAGGACCGCAATCCCAGAATGCAAAGCTGCACAGTCAGAAGACACGTCCTGTGTGCAAGCTCCCTGATGTTCCATGAGCCGCCATCTTGGATGTTTAAAGGCTCATAACATGCAGTAGATGCAGGAAGGATAATTTTTAATGTGAGCAATCTGTATGTACAGGGTATGGAAAATATATAAGATAGGCTCTCGCGTTCGTTCCCCCAGCCGCCGTTATCAGAAACCCCGAGGTTTCGAAACAGCGGACAGGGCTTCAGCTGCTGCGTAGGAGCCAAGGTATTTTTATTTTTTGGGAGGGGGATTAGTAACACTTTATTTTTTAGGATTTCTTTATTATTTCAAAGGTTGACAATAAATATGTTTTTTCTTTTTTCAGCACCACTGTAGACACTGTGGGAATATCTTCTGCGCAGAATGTTCCTCAAAGAATGCCTTAACGCCCTCCTCCAAGAAAGCAGTCCGTGTGTGTAATACGTGTTTCAATGACTTGCAAGGATAGGATTGCTTTCCTTCCCCCACAATTCCCATGTAGTATTTTTTCTGTTATTGCACTTCATAAAGCACTCAAAGTACTTACTCCTCTGGATGGAGATTGTAAACGCTGGCAACACAGAAATCGGTTTTATTGATACTAAGCTCCAGGGCATCCTGCTTCCCCCCCCCCCCCAGACATGGCCTTTCTGTTAGCCACTGTCCCCGCTTTATGTTTGGCTGCCTGTAAATAGTAGGGTGACAGAAACAGGAACGGTAGATATTTTTATACATAAACTGACTGCAGACCAGGAAACTCCATTAGTCTTGTGTTAGGCTATAAAACTGTGGCAGGATCTATTTTTTTCAGTGTCCGTACACCTAGGTAGACAGTGTTGTACACTGGTCTTTGTAGTTGTGCATGCTTCCACACTGACTGAATGGATCTCGCATGCACGCCCCCTCACCTCCGATCGTGTGTATGCATTCTGGAGCTGATCAGTATTTGTGTGTCAGACTGTGTATTAAGGAGAACCCCGCCAGGAACATCCTCTGCGTCCTCACTAGCACGGATATTACAAACTAGTTGATCTCTCTCCTTAGAAGCCCAAACTCTATCCCCAGTCCTGTCACATGACATGAATGAATATTAAGAATACTGCAGAGAGAGTTCAATCCTAAACAAGTAAAAAAAAACACTATAGAGCTATTGTATGAGCCTTTACCTTCCCCACTGAGGCTCCACTTTACATACATTAAAGTGAACCAAAACCCACCGCGCTTGGCCTCCTCCCAGGGCATCCAAATCTCTGTGAAACCCCCCAGGTCACCCCATACACTTACCTTGTCTCCCCATGGCCCCATCCCCCCATCCCTCTAGCATCAGCGCAGGCACGCTCCCTGTTACACTCTGAGCTGCTGGCCTTAGACGACGTGACGTCAGCGGCTCTGAGCGCGCTGATTGGACAAGCGGCCGCTCATGCGCCATAGGATCGGGAAGAGATTGCCTTAGGCTATCTGGGGGGTTCCACCAAAACCAAGGATAGTCAAAATCCTCTGTTTTGGTCTCCACTTTAAATAGGCCAATGAATTCATTTGGCAGTATAATATTTCCTTTGTTTTTATTGTTATATTGTATAACTAAATGATTTAATGACCATGATACATAAGTCAAATGAATGTTTAATGCTGACAAAGTTCCTTGACATTCTTTCAAAGTGTGTTTCACTCATTTTCACTCCAATTGAGATGCCCTGCTGTGTGAAAACTCCCCGAATCCCCAGATCCACTCTTCTGTTCCCGGAGCCCTTGGTGTGTCAGCGAAATTCATGGTTGATGTTCCTCTTTAAAGCAGAACTAAACCCAGCACGGCTTGAAAGATTCCAGGGCCTTCCTCTGGGGTATCCTGATTCGGGATGCCCCACTGTGTGAAAACTCCCCGAATCCCCAGATCCACTCTTCTGTTCCCGGAGCCCTTGGTGTGTCAGCGAAATTCATGGTTGATGTTCCTCTTTAAAGCAGAACTAAAGCCAGCACAGCCTGTAAGATCCCAGGGCCTTCCTCTGGGGTATCCTGATTCGGGATGCCCGCTGTGTGAAACATCTGGGGCCGCTGGTTAACGCTCAACTTTCCCCGCTCCAATGACGCATACGCAGGCTATCGTCCAATCCGGCTAATGGTTCTCATTGTTCAGTAAGGAGTGGGAGAAGCCATGTTCCCTGCATCTATGAGCAGTGCGCACCCTCAAATAGGCTGCAGCAAGAGCGCGCACACTCCTGGGGATTAATCCTTTGCCAAAGGAAGTAAACAAGGCAACGGACTCTGCGAATTCACCACTGGACTGAGGAGAGATGGGCTTTACTGGACAAGCTGGAGGCTTTCACACAGCGGGGCATCCCATTTCGGATGCCACGAAACTAAACCCATGAAAATTAGTTCCTCTTTAAAAGAAAATGGCCTAAACCTAATTCTTAAGCCTATTATTTGAACTACTTGCTCACACAATGTAATTGAAGGTAACCCAATAGAAAAGTGTGAATGCCAGACATTAAGGTTAAATGCATATAGTTCATCAGCATGAGCATGAGTTAAAAAGAATACTTTCTAGGCCTTTTAGGTCCTCTTGTTTTCTCCGACCCAGACGGGTGTCCCTAACAGTGTAATTATCACTGCAGAGAGGTGAGTGGTGACCCATTAGGTTTGCCAGGCGTGCATACCCAGCACCATGAGCAGAGATAAGGAGACATGGTCTTCACTTCTCTGGACTGTGGTCACTGTAGAATACCAGCACTGAGAAGCAGAAGTGATATTTCAGACTGTTATCTGGCTTCCATCTTACTATAACACTACAGGACATCCCGAATCAGGATACCCCTAAAGCATTCTCCTGGTTTTTTTTTTCAGTGCACTTTAGTGAGTGTGAGCACTGTGCATAGAGGGCAAGTTCAATCTGTGTTTCTCATATGAAAGTTTCTATTGGGCCATCATGGGATGGCTGGAGGGGAAAGGGGGTTTTACAGTGTATAAGAAACACAACAGTGTATTGCAGACACAGAAACTGTGTGTGAAAGTGGCAGATGACACGTGGGACATCAGCACTGCAGTCATTATGTAATAATCTATCATTAGCAAATCTGTAATAATGTGTGTTGGTGCGCTTTAAGGCAACTGAGCAGTGTAGATTCAGATGATTACAAATGCCTGTTCCTTGCAGGTTCTCTTTACAACCTATTTTACAGTTTTATTAACTTACATTTATTTTACAGAAAGATTTTCTTTTTAAAGAGGAACACCACACAGGAATCCCAAATTGGGATGCCCCGCTGTGTGTACCCCCCCCAGGTTGCCCCATGCACTCACCTTTCTTCCGCTCCTATGGCACAGACTCGAGCAGTGTCGCTCAGATCCCTTCGACACCGCCAAAGGGAGCCAAGTGCTCCACCAGCTGCATCCCCCGCTCACCTTGCAGCCATGGCTTGCCCACAACGCTCTTTTAGAAAGGCGAAATACGGCCGCGGCGCAGGGATGCTGCAAGGGCTTGGAAGAAGGTGAGTGGATCTGGGGGTTTCACAATTCGGGAAGCCCCAGAGACAGGAACCTGGACAGCCCCGGGAGTCTTTTAGGCTACAGGGCCTCCAATGTTCCTCTTTAAATGAAACTGTATTCAGAGCAGAACTTTGTGGCCAAATATTTCTGCTACAGTTTGTGAACTCTGTGTTATCCTGTCACAACTGTTGCTTATTACTCTTTACTTTGTGGGTCATAAAGTGAACCCTTCACTTTGGAACCAAAGCTTTTGTGGGATAAACCAATAGGCAATTTGAAATAAAAACCAACCTTTATTTTAATAATAGGACACCTATTGTGTAAGAGGGAATCTTGTGTGTAACCCCCCGGATGGCTGAAAACAGGCCTTTCTTTCTTTACCATCAGCCAATCAGCAGCTTGTAGTCTTAAGTCTTTTCTTGCAGCTGTGCCCATGTGGGGATGTGGCATGGGATTGTCGGCGAGATGAGTGTTCTGGCCTATCCCCAGGGATACACACAGCGGGGCATCCCAATTTGGAATGTTCCATAAAGAGTGAGACCATTGGTGTTGGAGTCTTACAGATTCTAGGGCGGTGGTTGATTCTCCTTAAAGAAGACCAAACCCCTATTTGCCCAACTCTCCCCCGCATCATGTTTTGAGGGGTTCACATTGCATGGAATACCAAACCGGGATTCCCCCATGGCAAGTTGTAACCTGGCTGTACGGGTTCTGGTCCTCTGTCTAAAGAGAATAAAGTGCAAGCTTTTCCATAACATTTGATTAGGTCTGTAAATAGTTGGGCAGTAACACCATTTTCTATGTTGTCTATATTTTGCTTACCAGTGGAATTGAAATGGATTGTTTACGATTTGTGTAGACCTTCAGCTTTATTTATTGTAAAGCAAAAACTGATACAGTATTAAGAATCCACAGAAATGTTCTAGATAGCAAGAGAAGTGTTTGCTACAGTTTGTGCTGACCGGGTTTTTAAAGCTGACGAAAACCCTAAAATTTACGAGTTTTCAAATTGGGATGCCTCGCTGTGTGGACCCCCCCAAACACCGCAATTCACTCACCTTTCCATGGTCCCAACGGTGCATTTGTGGGCCTGAGGAGCCCTCGCACATGCCTTTGGACTGAGGAGAGGTGAGTGATTACTGGCGCCTCGTGGGATTTCACACAGCTCCTCCCTGTAAAATTCCTACCAATAAAAGAAAACCACAAGGCAGAGTTGACACTTGACAGGATTTTTTTTTTCGTTTGGGGTGTATTTCCTAACTCCTTTCCTCACTCTAGCATGGTTATGTGAATTTTTAGTGCGTTAGAAAGAAAATCTAGTATTCCGATATTCCAGAATTGTAGCCATTGTATAACATAGCTCCTCCCATTTTCTGGGGATTACAAGCCCTGACCTAAACTACTAAAACCCAGAACGTCCTCTAGATTTGCCTCTTGGCAGCCTTCACTGCCTCTGTTTTCGGTTGCTGCTTGACGGTTGTCTTTCAGGTTTCAGTGTTGTTTAATGCATGTGTGAAAGGATTGAAGCTAGGTGATTGGCCCAGCTATTGAATATTATTAGTCCAGCCTTTTGCTTTCTAACACTTTTGGATTGCTTTTGCTGTATGGTTTGGGTCATAGTGTAACTTTTGCAGATAGAACATCTGTATGGGCCTGATTTATCAATCACTTCTGCTAGACAGTGCCACGTCAGTGCAAATTATAGATACAAATTATATATACATTTACTAAAACATTAGTGGTGCAGCAACATGCTGAGAAATTTAGAAATCATGTTTTGCACTACTTTAAACTGCACTGAAATGACATTGTCTGGCAGAAGTGCTTGATAAATCAGGCCCTATATCTCATATCTCTTTTTTTCCCTTTGCACAGCTAAATATGAAATCCAAGGTTAAGGTAATACCATTTATTGGCTAACTCATTTAGATTGAAAATGCAAGCTTTCGAAGCTGTTCAAGCTTCTTCTTCAGGCATAATAATAATAATTATAATAATTATGCCCGAAGAAGAAGCTTGAACAGATTCGAAAGCTTGCATTTTCAATCTAAATGAGTTAGCCAATAAATGGTATTACCTTAACCTTGGATTTCCTGCTTACATCGATGGCTAACACGGTACAACAACTTACTACTACACAGCTAAATATGGCGCTGAATTGCACTGAGGTAATAAAATCAAAAAATAAAGGTTGCCAATTAAACCCTTATATGACTTCTGCTACTGTATAGCCTGCAGTTGTGTCATGAATAAACACTAGTGACCCTGTTCATTGGCTGCCATGTTTTTGCCAGAATACTGCCTGTGCCCTGTTTTACAGATGGCATCTCACACTTCTGCTTGTGAACAGCTCTTTCCCTTCCCTGTACATTTTTTTTTTTTAGAAATGAAGGCCATCCAATACTGCCAACTGCTGTTTAACAGCTTGTCACTCCTAAAGTCTTTTCTTTGATTGGAGAGTGTGAGGGCTTTGCCTTCCCCATTAAAATTGATTGTTGCCATTTTCAGCCATTGTTCTTCCATTGTTACTCGGACCTTTCAGGGAAGCTAAGCTCACCTAAGTGCTTCTTCTGTTTAGGAAGATTGTTTCTGTCTCCCTGACAGGTATGTTTCTGTTTTCTCGGCCTAATAATGGTTTACTTGGCATTTCAGAGCAATGGATTGTCTATGTTCATTCTACATTTAGAATCAACCACATACTTTTTACCTGCCTAATTGTAAATGTTATGCTAAGGGAACTGCCCAAACCGAGATAGGGAATAGTTTATGCTCGGCTGCCAAGTTGGTTATTGAGGATGGGTAATTGTGTATATTGTGCATGGTATGATGGATGGCACCCAATGAGATAATCCGTAGCAATGTACAAATGTCCTGGCTCCTCTTCTGGGTGCAAAGATCAGGCGTACATTATGGTTATACTGAAGCCAGCTTACCACCCAGTGAATCCTGCACGGCAGAGGTGGCTCAGTCCTTTAGGTAAATCGATGAAGGGAAAAATGGCAACAGGAACGTCCATAAAATATTACTCTTTATTAGGAATCTATTAAGAAGTAGCCACTTCCAAAAAAATAAGGCACAGTTTAAAATAGCATGATAATATGTCACCGTGTTTCTGCTCCAGTTGGACCCTCAATCATGAAATCCATGTACATTACCCATATGTGTAATAGAAGCCTCTCTACCAGTACACTTCCCATACGGAACTGGGAGGTGGGAAGCCGGTGGGGTGGTGGTACAGGCAGCAGCCACACCACACTAGCAATGGTTTGTTTGGACACTTTAGTTGTAGTGCGAACCACAAGGCAATTCAGCATTGTATATTTCATGCAAGATCATTTCCTTTTCTGGCCTTTGCAACCCGAGGGTTTTGATTATAGGAACTGCAGCATAATATCTTGAATGTTTCATGGTGATCTCAATTAGTCGGGCGGTTTTTAAAATGATACAAATGTTGACCTTATGTAGCTAATAATTTGTTATGCACACAGGCATAAGCAATTCTTGATATCTAAAGCTACAGATAAAAAGGACAGTCCAGGCAACTGCTGTAATAGGGTGGCAAGTAGCTCATCTGCTGCCTGTCCTCTTTTTTTCTGTAATGTACTGTCGAGTACTAGTAATAGTATTAGGTCTCCAAAATGTGTCCTCCTCTCAAATCCATTTTTGCTGGACCACGCTCCAAATGTGGTCACACAGCAGCCCCAATCTCCTGGAGCTTCCAATGTGAGCAAGACCCAGTGGTCACATTGCTGAATCTGACCACTGCAAGGCACATGCATGACTCGTAAAGCAAAGCTTACGCTGCCTTTCACAAGCCACACCCAGAAATGGAAGCAAAGCCAGTGGCTGTGCTTAGAAAACAAAGCATGTCATTAGAATTCAAAAGACACAAAGGGGGGGGGGGGGCGGCAGCCGCTCAGACCTCTGTTTTTAACCAAGTTTAGAGACAGATTATAGGCTGGTCTGCAAGCTAACATGGTTGAGTGCTGTGGCTCCTTTAAGACATGTCATTAGAATTGAAATTACTTTAATATGGTTTTACATGGTGGATTTTACACTGGTCCCATAGGGATAAGCCAAGTGAGACCAATCCTTTACTGGGCTAGAAATAACAAGGGAAGTTGCTCAAAGTTTAGAACCAATCTGAATGGAGATCTGTTGATAAAATGCATTAGGGAGGGAAAGTCTTCAACGTTCTGGATGTAATATCCTCCAGCACCTTTCATTCGGAGACTAATCATCTAGTGCACTGTTTCTCAACCTGCAGCACACGTAGGCAAGAGGGTATGTGGCAGTGTCCTGGGGCAGTCTAACTAGCCTGATGTATTATTTTGAAAATGAAACCTTACTTCAAAAGTGCCATTAGGCCCATGGCCTACTTATGTTAGTAGCATTTATAATTAATCACCCCCTTTGGGGTACTTGTTTGGAGCTTCTTGGCGCTAGAGGGTACTTGGTGTAAAACTGTTGAGAACCACTGTTCGAGTGTTCATAGCAAGACATTAGCCAATGTGGTCCTGTGGAAAATAACATGCTAATGGAGTGGGTGTGGCCTATAGGAAAACCCTCCCATAACGTATTTCACACGTGTGTATGAGCTGTGGACTAGCTGGGGTGCTGCTTGTATTTCGGAGGGGCACTTTTTTTTTTTACATTGTTGTGCCAAGTCCTTTCTCTAGGTTCCAATACCTCTCGTCTGTTTCAGCTGTAGATAGAGATGTGGAAGCCTTGTATTACTTTCCATGGTCAAGTCACATCCACACTAATCCATGTGGCACCTGCCCTCTTCCAGTGCCCAATGCCTTTATTCTCTGTACCCGGGTTACACCACTTGCATAACTGTTAACATGCCAAGTGTGTTACCTTTCATTGATCAATATGCCACAAAGAAATAGGCTTTTTGCACAGGACATTTATGTTTAGCAGTGTAGTGCCCCTGACTTGCTGTAGTAGAAGAGCGCAAGAGAGTATAAAAACCTTTCTATTTTCTAAAAATGATTAAGGTTTATTAACTGTAGTACATTTATTAGCAACCAAACCACTAAGAAAAAAACGTCGCTCCCCACTCTTGCCTAATAACATTGTGTAGACCTGATGGTTCTCTCTGTCCTGTGGAAAACATGTGCAGTGTATTGTAACTCAGAAAGCTCAGCAACTCTCAAGTGGTAAAGGAATTGTTCTCATGAATGTATAGTAAAGGAACCAGTTTAGCCTTGGCCACAGTCGAATCTGATATGTGGAAATCTCAACATTTTTTCTCATATTTGATCGATCAAAAGAGAGCTCATTAGACATTGAAAGTGATACCCGAGGTTCTCAGCCCATCAACTTTATTTTCAATGATCTGTTTGGCCTGGGTGTCAGTCTAGCTGTTGCAGAAAAAATTGCCAATAATACCATTCACTTACTTTTTAAATATATAAGTTTATTGGGGTCAATTCAGAGCCAGGTAATAATTCTCTATTCTTATTCTGATTAATACTATACAATACAGTTTCTAAACTCTTTGCAGTCCTTTAGTTTTTTTCTTATCTTGGTTGTGCAATTTTGGTAACATTGTGGTCTACTCCTCTTACCTGAGACACTATTTGTTATCTTTTTATTTGTACCAGTTTGTTTTATAGCTGAAAACAATAGACATTTTTAAATAACAGTGTGTGTGTATCTGGCATATTAGAAAGAAATGTTCAGTAAAGTGTGGCATTATGGATTGCTGTATTGTGTAAGGACCGGTCATGGATATTTGATTATCCCTTTAGTTATTTAAGTTGCATAACTGTCCACATACGGCATTTGTACAATGATTGTTTCCTGTGGCCTGCAAATTAAATTAGGGCTGGATTAAAAGTCAAAGTAGACTTTGGTCATCTTACTAAGTATCTTTGTTTGGACCTGCTACATACAATTGCACCCCTTCCAGAGCAGCCTACCACTGTAATGGTGAACTGTAGCTGTGGCTCTTGTATGTGTATGTCGGCAGTTTACGTGTAACACGTAAATATAACCACTAATGGGAATGTAGGACAAGGTCTTTGGAATTTTTTGTTCATAGGTACTTCACATTCCTGTCCACCTAAAGGAAGGTTGTTTTCCTCTTATAGAATGTAAAAAAAGAATTTGTGTTATGATTGTGCCCCCATACCTGTGATATATCGATCTACTATTTCTGGGGCTCTGTTTTGCCAAAGTGGGAATGGATTGGCCTTGAGTAAAGTCCCAGAATTCTTCCAGTGTAACAAGTGATGTAATCAGCAGCTTTGACTAAGTCTAAGCAGCAGTCCCCATTACCTCTCCAGCTAAACTGCCAGCCATACTGATTGGGTTCCCTCCTATCTGAGGAAGTTGAATTTTAGCAGAATGGGTTAAACATGTCATATCTGCCTTAGCCATTATCAGATTATTAGCAAGCCAAAGTGAGGAAGTCTCTGATCTGTACATCTAATGCACCAGTTGATGTACTTTGTTAAGGTAAACACATTGTTGCTAGGGAAAATTGTGTTTTTTTTCATAGCACGAAGTTGAAAACAAATAAGCTTAGCATGTTGATGACATCATTTTGCAGAACAATAATCGAAACTGAGCAACTTTTCTTGTGTAATATTGTTTCCTTTTGCTGCTATTTCATAAGCAGACGGGCAGCACTAACATAAAGCTGTGGTGTCCCCCACACTCATCCCCTTTAGAAATCTAAACCGGACCTTCAGCATTATTTAATGAAAAGCCCAAGCTCTTAAAAAACTTCTCCAGCATCTAAAATTAATATATTTTCCAAGTATACAGCACGTCCTGTTTCACAAATATTCTTTACGCTTGGGATATCTGCCACAAGGTGGCACAGTGGACTGCACAAGAGAGTCTCCCGGCCCTATAAAAGGACAGGAACCTCCCACAAATTCCCAGTTTCCTTCTGAAGTCTGGACAGCGAAGATAGAAGATGGCTCTCTATATTACGCAGGCGAGCGGGGCTTACCAGCCTGCGGCCCTGCAGGACTATTACCACCCGTTCTGGACCCACTGTCTCCCAGCCTTGGCTGCCTGGTTCGGTTGAAGGTAGGACAGCGCCAGGGTCAGGTGCTGGAGGAGCGCTGCTCCAACCGCAATCCCTGTACCTACAAGGGTAGGCGGTTCAGGCTTATGGTGAGCCTTGTGGGATGCCCCTTCCTGCCTTATTGTGGGCCTTTCCCTGCCCCCCCCCTCCTCTCTAGCTAAGCATGCCTGTGCGCCTACCATTGCTCTTCCCCTGTCCATGCTCCCATCAACATTCTGGAACTGCGAGCGATAAGGTTGGTTCTTTTCCAGTTGACTCCGCACCTTCGGGGTCGGGCTGTTAAGATCCGCTCGGACAATCATCATGGAGGGACTCGGAGCAAGCAAGCCCTCAAGGAAGTGTCCCTGATACTGTCCTGGGCGAAGGAGAATGTTCCCTGCATATCGGCAGTTTACATCCCGGGAGTGGAGAACCTGGAGGCAGACTCCCTGAGCAGGGGGATGTCTCAGCTGAGGGAGAATGGTCCCTCAGCAGCAGGGTGTGGACCTGTTTGCTTCACGTCACAATCACAAACTTCCATTCTTTGTCTCTCTGTCTCAGGATCCTCTGGCCTTTGCCACGGATGCGCTAGCAATGCCTTGGAGGGGGTTTCGGCTCCTCTATGTGTTCCCTCCGTTTTCTCTGTTGGGCAGGGTGCTGCGCAAGGTAGCCCAGGAAGGGGTGCCAACCATTCTGGTGGCCCCTCTTGGCCAAGAAGGGTGTGGTTCGCAGACATCATGCAGTTGGCAGTAGATCAGTTCGTCCTGCCCAAGGATGCAGATCTGCTCACTCAGAGGCAGCTGTGCCATTCCAATTTACAAACGCTGGCTTTGACGGCTTGGCTGCTGAAACCTCCATCTTGATGGAAAAGGGGCTGTCTACCTCTGTTGTTGATACCATGATTAGGGCTAGGAAGAAGTCCTCGTCCTTTATCTACTACAGGGTCTGGCATGCTTACATTGCCTGGTGTGAGTCCAAATCTCTTCCCTGTCGGGTGTTTTCTGTTCCCAGGATTCTGGAATTCTTGCAACATGGTTTGGATTTGGGCCTTCAACTTAGTACCCTCAAAGGTCATGTTTTAGCCCTGGCAATTTTTGCCAGCCACCGTTTTGGTTAAGACTTTTTTCCAGGGGGTTTCTCATGTGCGTCCGCCACGTAAACCTATGTTACCAGTTTGGGATTTGAATCGGGTGTTATCTGCTCTGCAGGCTCATCCTTTTGAGTCTCTCTGTGAGGCTGCTTTGCCCATTTTGACTCTCAAGGTGGCCTTTTTGGTGGCTATTACTTCTGTCAGGTGTGTTCCTGAGTTGGCGGCGCTCTCCATTAAACCTCCTTACTTTGAGCAACACCAGGACAAGGTGGTGTTTCGGTTTAAACCAGATTTCTTGCCTAAGGTTGTGTCTGCTTTTCATCTCAATCAGGACATTGTCTTGCCTTCCTTGTGTCCTAATCCTGCTAATTCCAAGGAGAGGACTCTGCATTCTTTGGATGTGGTCAGGGTTCTGAAATTTTACTTGGTAGCTACTGAATCTTTCAGGAAGACTGATGCTCTTTTTGTTCTTCCTTCTGGTCCTAGGAAGGGTTTGCCTCCGGCTAAGTCCACTATCAGCAAGTGGATTCGTCAGGCGGTGGTGCAAGCCTATTCTGCTAAGGGGAAGGAACCTCCCTTCCTCCTTACTGCTTTTTCCACTCGTGCTATTGGGGCCTCTTGGGCCTTTCAGCACCAGGCTTCTGTTGAACAAGTTTGTAAGGCCGCAACTTGGTCTTCTGTTCATACTTTTTCCAAGTTTGATGTTAGGGCCTCAGCTGATGCTGCTTTTGGCCGCAAAGTTCTTCAGGCGGCAGCCCGCTGTTGTTCTTGGGGATCCCACCCTACTTTACGGACACGTCCAACGCTTTTGGACGTCCCAAGCGTTAAGAATATTTGTGAAACAGGACGTGCTGTATACTTGGAAAAATACAATTCTGTGAGTACTCACCTGTAGAATTGATTTTGTAGTATACAGCACGTCCAGTTTCACCCCTCCCTTGTTATCATTTTTCTTGGTTACCTCTGTATGGTGATTTGTTCAAATGTTTGGTTGGGGTTCCTTCATTTTTATTCTCCCGGCTTCTTGTCTAACTGCTTTGTAACACTGGGAATTTGTGGGAGGTTCCTGTCCTTTTATGGGGCCGGGAGACGCCACAAGTCTCTTCTGCAGTCCACTGCGCCACCTTGTGGCGGATATCCCAGGCGTAAAGAATATTTGTGAAACAGGACGTGCTGTATACTACAAAATCATTTCTACAGGTGAGCACTTACAGAATTGTATTTTTAAGTTTTTAGTCACCTATTATTTTTTTCCCCCAATGGGCTGCAACTCTGTTCAGGACTTCAGAAACATCACATACTGAGGAGAGCGGGATAAGGTACAGGGGGCTGGGTTATAGAGCAGAGCCGGGGTCAGGGAAAGGACAGCAATCCCAGAATGCAGAGCGGCACAGTCAGAAGACACTTTTGTTTGCAGGCTGCCTGATGTTCCATGTGCCGCCATCTTGGATGTTTAAAGGCTCATAACATGCAGTAGATGCAGGTAGGATGATTTTTAACCCTTCTAGTGCCAGCTACAATGAGTCTCACGTAGCTGCCTCTACACCACTTAAGTGCCAGCTACGTGAGACTCACGTAGCTGACTTTAAACTCCCACAGTAAAAAAAAAAATATAAAAGTAAATACTCACCTGACCCCTCGTTGGATCCGGCCGGGTCTCCCCTTTAATTTGGTGCCATCCGATCCCCCATGGGGGCTCGGATGGCTCCAGGAGAGCCCCCGGAATAGTGCCCCCCCCCCCCGGTTCGGCAGCAGCAGCTGCTAACTGTAAAAAAAAAAAAATTAAAAATGACATTTACTTACCTGTGGCCGCGCTGCCTCCCGATGGGTCTCCTCTTCACTGGGGGGTCTCCGATCGCCCCCCCCCCAGCCTCTTCCGTGGCGAGGAGAGGGCAGGAATCACCCTCCCCCCCCTCCACTTCCTGGATCGGGTCTGCTAGCCCCACCCCCTGGGGCGGAGCCGGGTGACATCACTGTGATGTCACCAGCAGCCGGCCTCTTAATACCGGTACCCGAGACTAAGAATCAGTCTGCTCGGGTGCTTGGAGCAGAGAGGTGGGGAGGGGGAGAGGGCTGTGATCGCCCCCCCTCCCCAGGCTCTCTCCTCCAAACACCCGAGCAGACTGACAGCTGTCATGGGAGAGAGCCGGGGACGCAGGATCGGAGGTGAGTAAAGTTTAAAAAAAAAAATAAAGACCCCTTATACCAGTTCACAAGGCTGTGGGATGGCAAGTCAACTGTGGCTAGCGGGTGCAGCCTCCCCAAAGCCCATTACCTGCCTCCCCAAAGCCCGGGGGGGCAGAAGAGCCCGTGGCCATGGGCTATGCGGGCTTGTAGCCTGCAGGGCCCTGCGCACTGTTTCTACAAGCCCTGCATAGCTGGTCCCGGGCCTGGTTACTTCGGGTAAGGGGGACCCCATGTCATTTTTCGGGGGATTTATAAGGGTTTTTAACCCTTAAAAATAAAATTTAAAAAAAAGCCTCCCCCCCTCATTTTTTTACTCCGTTTAACCCTTTGTAGTGTGGATGGTAGTTGTATTTTATTTGTAAATGTTCTAAAGTACTTGATTGTTTGGGGGTTCTTCTGGGCAGGAACGGGTGGCTACTGATAAATATGTGGTACCGTTCTAATCAGTAGAAATGGGGCTTTCTCATGCAATATGGTTTTCTTTAATAAAATACATTTTTTTATTAAAAATAATGGAGACAATTTTCGAAAAAAAATTATAATATAATAATATTGTAAAAAACAGAATTAAATTTACAAACAAGACATTTCATGTTAAAGCCTAAACTCTGCTGCAAAAAAATATATATAATTTTCCTGAAAATTCCAGCAAAAATGGCTGGGGAAAAATGACCTGTCAACAGAGGGTGACAAAATCTCAAGTAGGCTGGCACTTAAAAGGGTTAATAGTACCTATGCATGTTGGGTATTGTTCTGTTCGGGGGACCTTGCGCTTTCAGACTTAGCTTGCTTTTTCTTGTTTGCATATTTATATTTTAGGAAAAGGTGTTTTTTATTCAGATTTTTAATACATTTTTTTAGGAAACCCTGCGCAACCAAAGAATTCTTTGAGGGATTAATTCCAGAAAGATAAGCCCACTACAACAAGCTGGGTACACTTAGAAAGCTAAACATGTGTACTTTCAGGGAATATATGGTTTATGGGGATATTCCAAATGTAAAGGGTTGGTTTCACAACCCACATGGTGCGCACTCTGTCTGCAGAGCTGAAATTTTCAAGTAAAATTACTGTTACGCACATGCTTTACTTTGGGGTGTTTGGCAACTCTTCCCTTGACAGTAGCTATGCATGTTGGGTATCGTTCTGTTCGGGGGACCTTGCTTTTTCAGATGAAACTTGTTTTTTCTTGTTTGTATATAGTTTTTTTTAGGAAAATGTGGCTTTGATTCTGCTTTTTATCCTTTTTTTAGGGAAACTCTTTGCAACCAAAGAATACATTGAGGGATTACTTCCAGAAAACTGTGGCCACATCAACAAGCCTAGTACACCTAGAAAGCTTGAGGTATGTACTTCTAGAGAATATATGGTTTGTTGGGGGTATTTCAAATGTAAAGGGTTGTTTTTCTGGAAAAACTGCAAGGTGCGCATAGTGCATATCGCAGTTGTATTTTATCTGAAAAACCCCTAAAGCTCTGTTTCAGTTTGAGGGAGTCTCCTGGGCAGGAAAGGGTGTCTACCTATACATAGGTGGTACTGCTGTAACCGGGAGATTTTTTTTGACAAACTTACATTTTTTATTACAAAAAAAACACTACAAATTGTAAAAAATTGTTTTTTTTAAAAAACAATTTGCACATATTTCACCCAAAAATATTGAGAAAACACATAAAAAATGACAAACAAGACATTTCATGTTAAACCCCAGGCTCTGCTGAAAAAAAAATATATAATTTTCCTGGGAAATCCCTTCAAAATTTGAACATGGGGAGCGCAAAATAGTGCAAAATGGTCTGGCAACAAAGGGTGACAAAAACGCCAGGTAGGCTGGCACTTAAAGGGTTAATGTGAGCAATCTGTATGTACAGGGTGTGGGAAACATATAAGATAGGCTCTTTTTTTAGGGTGAAGGTCCACTTTAACGTTCCCCAAACACTGGCCCTCTGGGCTTCCTGATTTAGGGTGCTCCACAGTGTATTAATAAGATAGATCTTGAGACCAGGCTGACGCTGTTTGGGTTCCAGCCTGTGGGTAAGCTGAGGATTTATTTAGAAATGTGCCTAGAGTTGCTCTTTCTATCATTCTGAATGTGCTTCCTGCTTTATTGATCCTTGAATGAAAACATGACTTTCAGACAAGGGGGAAAGAAAAAACTGAACTACCCATCCAGCAGGTGAGGCAGCGTCTGATGTGGTGAGTGAATGGCCTTATTTATAAGGTGCTTTGGTGGCATGTGATACGTAGAGCTAAGGAATCCTGGTTTGGATTAAACACATTAAACACATAGGGGGGGCTGCTGTATGTTTTATGTAATGACTGAGCCCGCATAGACCTTATCAGAGCAGTCTGTGAAAGTGACTCCCCACACAGGCTGCCTGATGATTCATCCCTGTGTTTCTAGGACAAGTGTGTGACAAGTCCTTTGAAATGACACACATTCTTTTATTACTTTCTGTTATTGTATGACCTTTTTGTGTGGCATTTACAAGATAATGTCTCTCATAGTTCCCTGGAGCTGGTTGCATAGTGTGTTTCTTAGAAAGCTTGGTTGTACAAAAAAAAAACGACACTTCTACCTCCTAAAATGCGTTGTCTTCTTCTTGGCGTCTGGTAGCCTCACACCAGGGATTTCATCATCCACACCCAGGCCAGGAGCTGTTAAAGTGATACTCCAGGCAAAGGTAATTCCGTTTTTAAATTAAGGAAGAAATGGCCGTGATACTGAGGTTTACAGGTTCACCCCATGATTTCTCATCCGAAAAAAGTGGGCGTGGCCCTTGGAACTGTGAGGTCGCATAAGGGGTGGGTTCTGAGCTGACAGCAATGTGATGAATCTGGAGGACCAGCAATTCTGTCCTGCTCTGCTGAGCTGATTGGGGGATGGGAAGAAAAAGAGAAGGTCTTTGACTGAACCTATAAACCCCGAAATCTCAGCCATTTTTGCTTCAATTTAAAAACCGTTTAGGACAGTGCCAAATGTAGCCCGACACAATGGTGTAACAATTGCCTTTGCCTGCAGTAGCACTTTAAGCCACTTGAGGAACTCGGCCATGTTCCTTCAAGCAACCTATCTGCCCACACTCCGTATCTATTGGCCATATCTGGCCAAATGCCAGATTTAGTGTGCCATGGGGATGCTAATAAAAGCTGCCAGTTTCAGTAATATTTAACTGTTTCGTCCTTAATGGCTTATTTAGTGAATGAGGTTTAGTACAGTACATTAATGTTTAGTATATGTAAGGATCCTCCTCTAAGAGTAAATGTGTAGTGAATTTGTGGAATGTTCGGATTTCTAGAGCCCTTTATATATTGCTGTAGTTGCAGATTAGAGAAAAGCCCATTATTACAGAGGGCTGTGTTCTCATTGGGGGCTCAGGCGTATACTCTACATCTATACCTGCAAAGACTCTTTATTCAAACTACCTCTAAGAATGGCTGTGTTGCAGCTGTGCCAGCATTACTTTATCTAATCACATTTGTGATCCTAAAGTCCCTCTGTAGGCCATTTTTCTTTTTAGCTGCATACTTACTTGCTTGCCCACTGCCTCTATCAGATAGTCTGGATGCCTGCAGCTTGCTCGTTTCAGCACTCACACTCCTGGACTGGCCTCTGTAGCAGAAAGGCAGGTAAATATCAAGCTTAAAAAAGGCTACAGTGTCCCTTTAACCCATACGCCCAGAATCATTTCCTGTACCTTCCAGCCTTGAGGTCCATCGTATTGACTACTAGAGGTTGCTAGGAAGCTTTCTGACTGGCTCCATCTCCAAATTCTGCAAAGATCCTCACTGATCCAGTCACAGTGTGATGAGAAAAGGGCAACCTCCTTGATGTGTTGCTGTTCTAATGGTGTCCACCGCTCCTCGAGTACTTACACTGGTGGGGTAGTGGTGAGGCTTAGTTCTGGCTGCACCACAAGGAATAACAGAAAAGCTGGACCAAGCTCTACTCTGAGTTTACATGCACAAATGCTGGGACAGATGTATTTGTAGGCTGCCGTATGTTGTAGGGACATCTGGGCCGGCAGCAAGTGGCATGGAAATCGCAAAGGTTATTTTGGAGGAGGGCAGGGGGATATTTTGTTTTTATATTTGACATTTTAAAGAGAAGAACCTAAGTTAGGCTCTTGCAACTTTAGGTATTTGATTATGCTAAATTGGCCCCTCGGTATAAATGCCATGGTAGCTACTATATGAACCTTAATGAGCTAAGGAAGCAAAATGTGCTAAAGGAGCAAACTCCGGCCTAGTTGCTTTTGACTTATCACTACAACTACTTGTTCAATGTTGTATTTTGCTAAAGAAAAAACTTTTCATAATGCTGCATTTGGGATTGCTTTTCAGGGCTAGAAATATATAACAGGTTTCTTTGTCAAATGCAACAAAGCCTTTGGCATGTATTTGCCTTACATGGTTGGTTAGGGGACATTCACACAGGTGCTGGGTCCAGTAGTGCACCCAATACAGCGAATGGCATTGGCAGGTACATTAGGTAACTTAGCAGAGAAGACCCCTAACTGTCCATCTACTCTGTAGGCTGTACAGTGGAAATTGCCACTTCATGGACGGTTTACTGGTGTTCTTCTCATTAGATTTGGATTTGCACATCCTGTGACTGAAGGGCTGATTTAGCAGTGTGAGAATTTTTTCTCACTTTTGTTTGTGGGAAGAAAAATAGTTTTCCAAGTGTACAGCATGGCCTGTTTTATTTCAATCATTACTTCTGGGTATTCCGTCACAAGGTGGCGCAGTTGACTGCAGAAGACTTGTGGCTCCTCCCGACCATATAAAAAGCCAGGAATCACCCACAGACCCCCATTGTTTTCTCTGCAGTCAAGACTGCGAAGACCAGAAGATGGCTCTCTATGGTTATTCGCAGGTGAGCGGGGCAACCAAGCCTGCGGCCCTGTAAGCCTATTCCCACTTGTTTCTGGACCCTCCTGCCTCCCAGCCTAGGCTGATCGGATCGGGTGACAGTAGGGGAACACCTGGGGTCGGGTGTTCGGTGAGCTCTGCTACAGGCAGACCCTGTACCCAAAGGGTAGCCGGCCATAGGCATATGGTGAGCCTATAGGGGTATTGAAGAAACCACTGCTGTTTGGTGTCTCTGGTGTGATTTACTGGGGTGAGTTGTATTGTGGGCGGTTGTTCTTTATCTCCTGTACTTGCTCCTGGGCCCTTTTTTTCCTGCCCTTCACTTTTACCTTTTTCCCCCCTCCACCTCCCCCCTGTGTCTCTGCTCCGCTGTCGCCCCCCTCCTCTTCCCCCTCTCCCCGGCATGGCCGTTGGGGGGGGGGGGGGTTTGGCAGTCGGGTAACGACCTGCACGTGCCACTGCGAGCTGAGGACTCCTTCCCCGCCTCCGACACGAGCGCACTGCACTCTGCGGCGGGAGGCGCTGCGGGGGCCTTCCACCCTCAGAATGCCAGACCCTGTAGTCCACTATTTACTACAGGGTCTGGCATGCTTATATTGCTTGGTGTGAGTCCAAGTCTCTATCTTGTCATGAATTTTCCATTCCCAGGATTCTGGAGTTTTTGCAGCATGGTCTGGATTTGGGTCTACAACTTAGTACCCTCAAGGGACAGGTTTCGGCTCTGGCAATCTTTTTTCAAGGATCTTTCGCTAATCATAGGCTTGTCGAGACTTTTTCCAGGGAGTTACTCATGTGCGTCCTCCACGTAAGCCTCTGTTACCGGTTTGGGATTTAAACTTTGTGCTTTTTGCTCTACAGGGTCCCCCCTTTGAGACTCTGTGTAAGGCTGCTCTGTCCATTCTGACTCTTAAGGTGGCCTTTTTGGTCACTATTACTTCAGTGCGTCGAGTATCTGAGCTGGCGGCGCTTTCCATGAAACCTTATTTTGAGCGGCATCAGGATAAAGTGGTGTTCCGTCAGGTTGTATCTGCCTTTCATCTCAATGAGGACATTGTCTTACCTTCCTATTGTCCTGCCCCTGCTAATTCCAAGGAACGGAACCTTCATTCTCTGGATGTGGTCAGGGCACTCAAGTATTATCTGATTGCTACTGAGCCCTTTAGGAAGTCTGACTCTTTTTGTTCTTCCTTCTGGACCTAGGAGGAGTTTGCCTCCAGCCAGGCGGTGGTGTGAGCTTATTCTGCCAAAGGGAAGGAACCTCCATTCCGCGTTACTTCTCACTCTACTAGGGCTATTGGTGCCTCTTGGGCTTTTCAGCACCAGGCTTCTGTTGAACAAGTTTGTGAGGCCGCTAGGTGGTCTTCTGTTCATACCTTTTCTAAGTTTTACAAGGTTGATGTTAGGACCTCAGCTGATGCTGTTTTTGGCCGCAAGGTGCTTCAGGCGGTAGTGGTTTGAACTGCCTGCCATTACTCATTGGGGATCCCACCCTACTTTAAGGACACTGCTATTTGATGTCCCAGAAGTAATGATTGAAATGAAACAGGACGTGCTGTACACTTGGAAAAATACAATTCTGTGATTACTCACCTGTAGAATTGATTTTACTGTCTACAGCACGGCCTGTATCATCCCTCCATTGTTATCGTTGCCCTTGGTTGCCTCTTTATGGTGATTTGTTCAAAAGTTATTTTTTGTGAGGCTGTGCATTTTTTATCATGGTTTATCTCCCGGCTTCTTGCATAACTGCTTTTCAACACTGGGGATCTATGGGTGATTCCTGGCTTTTTATAGGGCCGGGAGGAGCCACAAGTCTTCTGCAGTCAACTGCGCCACCTTGTGGCGGAATACCCAGAAGTAATGATTGAAATGAAACAGGCCGTGCTGTACACAGTATAATCAATTCTACAGGTGAGTAATCACAGAACTGTATGTTTTTCCCTTAGTGAATTTCAGCACCATTTTTTGCTGTGCAAATTATTTTAAAATATGCTGAATTGCGCTAACCCTTCTCACAAAAAAAAGAGACCACAAAGTTCTCAGGGTGCTGAATCGGCCCTTAAGATCTTTCATAATGAGCTAAAGTAGGCATTCAGGCTTTGTATATGTAAGTGTAACATTTATGTGTCCAATTGTTTGAGAGTTTGTTTTTTTTTTTTTTACATTATTGTATGTGTAGCTGCTGGTTACTTGCTTCAGTTTGTGGTCCGCACTTGACTTTTGGCTCCAGTTCTTAACCCTTAATAATCTGAGTAAGACTTGTGGTATGTGCATTAAGGGGGTGTAAATTATATTAACCGAGCAGTCTATGAATTGTGTTTCCTAGAAAATGTTTAGCACCTTCACGGGCAGTCTCTGCTCAGTAGAGACATTGCAAAATAGACTCCACATTAAAGCCAGAATTCACTAACCCTTTTAATGGTGCCACAGACAATTCACATCTGTGTGGGGATTATTTTTACTGCTGATCCAGATAGGAAAGACCAGTTAGGGCTAAGCAGTTTGTTTTTTTGTCCAGGCAATATTAAAAGAAAACCTGAAATACTCACCTGTTGTCCCCTGCAGCTCATTCCTTCTCTAGCTTTCTAAAACGTATCCAAGATTGGTAACAGTGACACCCATGCACGTCCCCTCTGAAATAGAATGTGCACAAAGGTAGAGCCTGGCGCGCCTTCCCTTGCCGCATCCCAGGCTGGAAAGCATTCATTACAGCAGCGCATCCCAAATTTGGTATGCCCGAGTGAAGCCTGGTGGACGGCATTGGAGCCTTCTAGACTTCAGGACTATGCAGATTTACAAGTGCCATGTCTCAGGATTGCAGTAGGCCAGAGTATGATGTTGCAGCTGCGAGGGACAAAAGGGGATTGTTTCTATTATCATTAAAGGAGCAATATCGCGAAAAAACGGGCCAATAATAAAAATCCATGTAAATATGCTGGGTGGTACACCCCACATCAAGAAACATCCAGCCAGGCTTGTTTTTATTTTTATTAATGGAAGGAAGGGGAAATCGGTACACCTGATACCTTATACACTGAACCTGTCACCCCTGAATTTTATTCCTACCAGGAGAAAAAACCTTAAGCTTGGCAGGAGTTTTATTCAGTTCGGCTATCCAAAATCCCACCTACCTTTTATGACTGCTTTCTATGGAGCAACTGAGAGCTGCTGGGATCACTCCCGGACTGCCATTAAAAGGTTTTTAAGTCTTTCTAAAGTCCAGGTTTTATGTCATGTTGTAATGGAGGCTACTTTTCTAATGTCTGTTAAAGTTACACTGTGCCACTTCATAGCTGCCCAACAGACACCTCTAGTGAGGTGCCTATTCGTATCCTTCAGCACTATGGTATCCTGCCATATGGCTAGACATGGAGAAGACACCAAAACCAAGTGGCAACAGCACAAAGACTGGCTGTAGGGAAAATACTCTTCAATTGATACATTGTGATGCCTAAAACAGCAGACAAGCTTCTTGGAAATGATCAGTGTTACATCTGTACCTGAAAGTCTGAGACCAAGCCCCCTGCTTCTGGTCACTGAGTGCTTAAATGGTTATTGATGATCCACTTCTCAGCCAAACCATTCAGAAACAAGGTGGGTTTGTGAGTCCTCTTCTCAGTGACTTGTGTTGAGTGGCGTAACTTACATGCAATGCTAAGCCTATATCATTTATGGGGTATCACCAGCTCACTTTACTTTTTGTTTAGTAGGGGGGCTCAACATATTATGGCAGACCCCTGGATTTTGTCCTGCGGTGAATGTCTGTCTGAAATGTGTTTTCTATTCTTATGCACTTTAGTGGAGATTACACTTCAGCTGGTTTTTGCAAGGCACAGTGTTACACTTGGCGAGCGTGTGGCCATTACAATTGTTGCATGACTATTTGCCTTGGTTCCTCTCTGCCCTTCTAGCAATGTTGTGTTTACAGCTTGTGATCATGTGGTGGTGCCTTATGTCGTGAGAGACTGTACTCTGGTGAGATGTATCTGTAACTGGTCATCCTGCGGGAATTGCTGTGGAGTGGATGGATGCTTGTTAAAAACATTTTTGTAATCTGTATAACAAATGGTAAATAAAAATAGATCTTTTTAACTACTACGTGTGGCTTTCTTCCTTTTCCATTTTTTTGTGAATCCAGGATGAAAGAATTCAGAACTCAGAAAAGTAGTTAGGGCAATTAAATTCATGTCTACATGTGTGCTGTTAAACAATTCAGGGAGCCAATCAGTACATGTTGATCGCCATATTTTTCCATTTTTTTCTGGCAGTTTAAGGCATTCTTTTTCTTCATCCATACTTACCAGATTGTGTAATCCAGTCCCTCACCACCTCCGCCATATTGCCATACAGTGGACAATGAACCGCCCTGCGCCATTCATCACAGAAACTATAGCACATCCCTCCTCCATTGTGATGAATGGCTCAGAGTGGTCTCTCACAAGTGCACAGAGAGCAGGGGTGGCTTAATGCGGACCAAAGCCCCTGCTGATACTTCATTGCTACACACAACAGTGACAATGAATGGAGGAGACGGAGCTTCACAGCTAAAAATACCATTTTGTGATTACTCACCTGTAAAATGGGTATTATAAGTATGTCTCACGCCCTGCTTCAGAAGATAAATTACACGTGGGTTATGGTCCAGTAGAGGGCGAGCTTCTGCAGAGATGACAAGAAAAAGAAGCCCCTCCCGGTCCATAAATACCTGGGACCTCCCACACATTCCCCAGTATAAGAAAGCAGTAAGGGGACCAGGAAGAGCCAATAAATCTATGAGAAAAAAGTTTCACCATATAGAGGATCCAAGATACAACTCAGGGTGGGACGAAGCAGGGTGTGAGACATACTTATAATACCTATTTTACAGGTGAGTAATCACAAAATGGTATTATTCCAAGTATGTCTCACACCCTGCTTCGGAATGATTAATTACACGTGGGACATCCAATAGCAGTGTCCAAAAAGGGTGGGGATCCCAACAGGCAATAGTGCACAAATTAAACCACTGCAGCTTGCAGAACTTTGTGGCCAAGAACAGCAAAAAAGTATGAACAGAGGACCAAAGAGCAGTCTTACAAACTTGTTCAACAGAAGCTTGGGTGCTGAAACGCCTAGGAAGCCCCAACAGCACAAGTAGAATGAGCAGTGATCTGGAAAGGGGGATCCCTCCCCTTAGCAGAATAGGCCCTAATAATGGCCTGACAAATCCATTTACTAATGGTAGACTTGACGGGCGCCAAACCCTTCTTGGGCCCAGAGGGCACCACAAAAAAGGCGTCCGTCTTCCGGAATGGTGAAGTAGCCACCAGATAGTACTTAACACATCTAACGACGTCCAGAGAGTGCAAGGCTTAGGAAACAATGAAGGAAGCACAATGTCCTGATTGAGGTGAAAGGCAGAGACAACCTTTGGCAAGAAGTCTGGTTTAAAATGGAAAACCACCTTGTCCTGATGTCTCTCAAAGTAGGGGGCCTGAATGGACAGAGCCACCAACTCAGAAACACGTCGAACAGAGGTGATAGCCACCAAAAAGGCAACTTTTAAGGTGAAAATGGATAGTGCAGAATCCTGCACTGGTTCAAAAGGAAGACCCTGAAGGGCAGACAACACCAAATTTAAATCCCAAACAGGTAACATGGGTTTGCGAGGAGGGCGCACATGAGTGACCCCCTGAAAAAAGGTCTTAAAGGATGAAGAGCGAAAGACTTCTGAAAGAAAACCGCCAGAGCGGACACATGCCCCTTAAGAGTGCTAAGCTGAAAACCCATGTCCAGACCATGCTGAAGAAACTCCAAAATCCGAGAAATGGAAAACCCCCGACAAGGAAAGGCCCTAGCCTCACACCAATCAATGTAGGTCCGCCAGGTCCTGTAGTAGATATTAGAGGAAGATTTCTTCCTAGCCCTGACGAGAGTCTGGACGACGGCCTCAGACAAACCCTTTTCCTTTAAGATGAAGGTTTCAGCAGCCACGCCGTCAAAGCCAGCGTTTGTAAATTGGGGTAACAAAGCTGACCTTGTGTGATCAGATCCGGAACCAGAGGCAGCCTGAATTGATCGACCGCCAGCCGGACGACGTCTGCGAACCACACCTGTCTTGGCCACCTTGGGGCCACCAGTATTGCTGGCGCACCCTCTTGAGCCAACTTGCGTACCACCTTGCCCACCATGGGAAAGGGAGGAAACGGATACAGGAGACCGAGCTCCCGCAAGGACAGAGACATGGCATCCACTGCCAGAGCCAGAGGGTCCTGGGACAGAGACACAAATGCCAGAAGCTTGTGATTGTGATGAGAGGCAAACAGATCCACCTCCGGACTTCCCCACCTGCGACAGAGGGATAGAAATACCTTGTTGCTGAGGGACCATTCCCCCCGGCGAGAGGTCCCCCTGCTCAGAGAGTCTGCCTCCAGGTTCTCCACCCCTGGAATGTAGACTGCCGAGATGCACTGAACATTGCTCTCAGCCCAAGCAAGAATCACAGACACCTCCCGGAGGGCACTCCGGCTGCGAGTCCCTCCTTGGTGATTGATGTAAGCGACCGCTGTCCGATTGTCGGAGCGAACCTGAACTGACAAGCCCCGAAGGTGATGTGTCAGATGCGACAGCACCACCCGAACCGCCCTCAGCTCCAGAATGTTGATGGGGATATGGGCCTCCTGAGGACCCCACGGCCCCTGGAACTGACGTTCCCTCCAGAAGCCTCCCCAGCCTGACAGACTGGCATCCGTGGTAACCGTCTCCCAACAGGGCGCAAGAAAGGACCCCCAGGAGATTCCTCTGGTCCATCCACCACTGGAAGGACCACCGGACAAGAGGGGACAGAACACAAGTCTGATCCAGAGACAGAGGACATTTGTCCCAAACCGATAAAAGATGGAGCTGAAGGGGCCTCATGTGAAACTGAGCAAATGGCACTGCCTCGAAGCAAGCCACCATCAAACCTACCAGCCTCATGCATTGCCTGATGGATGGATGAGGGCTGGACAGAAGAAAACGAATAAGAGCCTGAAGAACATCCACCTTCGGCTGGGGTAGGAACACCCTGGTCTGAATGGTATCCAGAGTCATGCCCAGGACCGAAGCCACCCTTGACGGGGATAGAGAGGACTTGGGGTAATTGATTACCCACCCGAACCTCTCCAGCGTCGTCACCACCGTTCTGGTGTCCAGCTTCGCCTGGTGGAGAGAGGAGGACGTAATGAAAAGGTCGTCCAGGTAAGGCAAGATACGAATGCCCCGGACTCTGGGAAGGGCCATCACGCCTGCCAAAACCTTGGTGAACACCCTGGGCGCCGAAGTCAGCCCGAAGGGAAGAGCCACAAACTGGAAGTGCTGGTTGTCTACCACGAACCTGAGGAACCTTTGGTGTCCCGTGAAGACCGGCACATGAAGGTAAGCGTCCTTGATATCTATTGAGGTCATAAAGTCCCCCGGACGCAGTGAGCCGACAGCAGAGCGCAGAGTCTCCATGCGAATTTTTTGGTTCTGATGAACCGGTTGAGAGTTTTCAAGTCCAAAATGGGTCTTATGGAACCATCTTTTTTGGGCACCGTAAAGAGGTTGGAATAGTAACCCAGACCTCCCTCTGTGGGGGGAACTGGACAAACTACCCCCATATCCCAAAGGTTTTGCACCGCCAGAAAAAGGCCCTGTGCCGCCCAAGGGTCAGACGGAACCCGGGACCTGAGGAATCTGGGAGGAGGCCAGCATGCAAACTCCAGCTTGTACCTGGAGGAAATTACCTCCCGGATCCAGACGTCTGTGACCTCTAGGGTCCAGACCTGAGCAAAGAGCCGCAGCCATCCCCCCACCCGCAAGGGTGAGGGCGCCCCTTCATTGCTGAGCGGGCTTGGCAACGGATTTGGGTTTAGTACCCCAGGAAGTCCCGGGTCGGGCACGTCCTCTGCCCCTACCCCAGGCATCCCCTCGGAACGCAGTGAAAAACGTTCCCCTGCTTGACCGAGAGCCACGAAAGGAAGGGTTGAATGAACCCGAACCCTGAAAGGGCCGGCGCTGCTTCCTGCGTTGAGGCAACTTACCCTCTCTGGCAACCGAGTCTAAACGATCACCAAACAGGCGCAGACCCACGAAGGGAAGACCTGTGAGCGCCTCCTTAGCAGCGTTATCGGCCGCCCACTGGCGCAACCAGACCGACCGGCGTATAGCAACCTGCAATGCCAAGGTCCTGCTACACATACGGATAGTATCATCCAAGGATGATAAGACAAAAGCAATGAACATCTCACAATGAGTCAAGGCTGTAAACTCCTCACTGCAGGGATCCAATTGGGAGCCATCTAAAAGGCCCCTAATTAGAGCTCTAGTAGCCACGGCCGTGATCGCAGAAGCACAAACCGGGCGCAAGGCCGAACCCACACAAGCAAAGGCATGTGAAGCCAATTAATCGAGACGTCGGTCCTCACCATGCTTCAAGGTAGTGGAATTCGGGGTATGCACGACTGAAGTATTGGACAATCCCAGGACGAGCGCATCGACCTCTGGGGGTGCTGACCAAAGTTTCACCACATCAACAGGAAAGGGATACTTCCTATCCCACCCATGAGGGATACCAGGGAGCCGACTAGGCTTTTCCCATTCCTTAAGGATCAGATTGTTAAAGTGCTTCTGATCCGGGAACGCCAAACGAGGTTTGGCCTTCCCCAAAAATTCCCCCCGTTGCCGAGGGGCCTCCGCAGGAGGGGAAATGGCAAGTACCTCAAAAATTTGAGTAAGGAGCCTATGGGTGTCGACAGTATCCCTTGCCGCAGAGCTAGCAATCAGTCTCTCAATGTTACCGCATACATCAGATTGCGACTCCCCACTGGTGACATCACCTGGGGTCATAACCAGGCGTGGGGGTGTAGGGGATAAGACCAGCGGAGCTGATCCAGCCGCACGGGCCCGGCATGCTGCGCACATGGTACACAAATTTGCACATCATCACCCACAAGGGATGCCCCACATACCACACACAGCCGGGATTGCCCCGAAGGGACCCCGTGCACAGTATCCTGGGGAGCCTCCATATGGTGATTTTTAGGAAGTCGCAACAACCGATGGGAATTACGCTATAGAGCTACCCGGGATGCCCCTTAAAAGTCCGTTAGTGGGATGATATGAATAAGGCCAAGGAAACTAATGGTACCCCTAAATTTTGAGCAAAAGGGCCATAGGACCGGGAGAAAACCTCTAATGCTGTTTTTTTTGTCTGAAAGACACAATAGGGAACCCACATAAGAACGACAGGCACGCATACACAGCTGTCATAATTGAATATATATATATATATATATATATATATATATATATATATATATATACTCAAAGTATCATAAAAAATACCATATGCTGCCCAAGGGCTCTACAATCGCCCAGCAGCCATATTATGCACATATACAGTTAATCCATATATATATTATATATGTAAGCCCGCATGGGGCACTCACACGACCGGAGAAGCTGTCCAGCTCCGTAGCGCCAGAAGGAAGAGGAGGACGCAGGATCCCAATACAGGCTGCGCTCCCCAACCAATAGGGCTGGGAGCCGGCCGTGAGAAGGAAGGGGCGGGCCACTGCGAGCGCGCCGAGCGCCAGCCCCCCCCCCCAACGATTCAGAGACCTGACCACAGGTCGCGCTCCCCAGCCAATAGGGCTGGGCCGTGACGTCACCGGCCCGCCGCCGCCTGAGAGCGCGCACGTGGGCCGGCTGTATAGGAGAAAGGAGGACATAATAAAAAGAAAGGCAGCACACGCTGGCAGTAGCCAGCATGTGAAGTAAAAGCACACTCATACACACACACACAAAAGTGAAGCGTAACATTAACCAAGGAAAGGAAGCTACTTATTAAAAGAGGTCCGGGTGGAAATAGGACAAAGGGGGGCCGGATGTTACCCGGCTTACCTGCAAAGGAAAGAGACAGCCATCTTCTTGACTTTCTTCGCCGTCTGCAGAGACTAAACTGGGGAATGTGTGGAAGGTCCCAGGTATTTATGGACCGGGAGGGGCTTCTTTTTCTAGTCATCTACTGGACCATAACCCACGTGTAATTACTACTTCCGAAGCAGGGTGTGAGACATACTTGGAATACAGGTGCCCGAAGATTAGAGTGAAGCAGGAGCAGTGGAAATAGGCAAAAGGTGCTCTTCATGGGGGGAGCAATTTAGGTTCAATTTAGCCAGCACTCCCTACTCACCATTGCTGCAATGGGAGGTGCAAGTGTCACTCTAATTTTTAAGAAAAAGTGTTTCCCATATGCAGACCAGACGTGGAATGTATTTGTGTCCCCAAAGGCCGTAATTAAGAATTAATCAAACTCTATATCTAGTGGACTTTCTCCAAGACCAAGTACAGACTGTGTAATGGCAGGTATATGGTGTTAGCCCCACCCTGCAGTGCAAAGCTTCAATGTGTACAATGTGTGGGGGAAGGGGAAAAGCCCTGGACATTCTGGTTTGTAAAAAAACACAGAACAATCTTAAGAAATACAATACTCTTTATAGTTATTTGAAAATGCATACATGACAAATATACATATAAAACACATTTATAAAAAAAAGCAACAGTGCACTAGACTATTAAATTAAATTACATAATCTACAGCTAGATTTCTTCTGACTCTGCAGAGTAACAGTATGCGGAGGATCTGTTGGATTTGTGAGCTTCCGTATAACAGGAAATGGCAGTGTCTATTTGAGAGATCCATTGTTTCTGGGGGAATAATTATATAGACGTATTAGTTGTACAAAATACTATTGCAAACCCTACATTTTCTTACTAAGCTATTCTATGTGACTGTAAAACTTCCTGACAACAGCCATCGATCAATACAAGAGGAAGTAGCTTTGCCTGTTATAGCTGCAGCCTCCAGGCCCCACCTGGAAAATCCAGGCATCTAAGCAAAACCACAAGGCTTTCAAGGTCCAGGTAAGTGCAGATGTATGGAATAACTGAATGTTCACAATAAAGCGGAACAAAAGACATCCTGATTTAGCCCCTAGACATCCTGATGGACGGATGCTCTGATGTGTGAACCCATCCCAGATCACCTATACAAACTGGCCTTTCCCCCGTCCTGTGGCGCATGCATGGGCACTCCTCCAATCCGAACCATTTGCTGTGCATATATAAAGGGAACTGCCCAAAAATGTGCAGGGGATGCAGCCACGGTGACCCTCTGTCACACCAGGAGTTTAGACATCCGTTTAGTCTTCTTCAGCTGCACCTGCTAATACCGTAGCAGTGCCATATGACAAAACCTGCCCCTGCTTTTGTCACGGTGCGGGATCACACAGTCTGTGCAGGAGGTCACCATTGGTCACCATCAAGACAGTACAGGAAAGACTCCTGTAGGGGGCCCAGCCACCAGTCATGATGGCAGCCCTGCTTCAACCTGCTCCAAGCCTCAACACATCACCACTGACAATATTCATTTTACACGGAGGGGGGGCTCTGATGCTGTTAGGATGTCACTTTATTCACATCAGAGCTTGCTTATGCTGTTATTTCCAAAGCTAAGTGCCTCTCCCTCCTCCCCATATGATCTACAGGTCACAATCCAATGCTCTCTGACATGACAGCACAAGAGTTGGAGTGGAGTAATGTGTGGCCATCGGTGGTCCTTCTTCCCTATTGCTGAAAGCTCTGACACATTATTGTTCATGTTCACCACCCTGGGCCATACTTTTATGTGCCCTCTGCTTATCCATTCCCCTCCTACACCAACCCATCCCCCTCAACTCCTCTCGTACAGCCCCCCTTCCCACACAAATTCATCCAACCTACTACCTGCACTAATCTGTTTCTCTCCTCATTCCCCTTCCACACTAATCCCCCCATATTCCACTTATCCATCTCCCTCCCACTCCCACACTAGTCCCATTCACCCCCCCTTTAAGATTCATTCATCATCTTAATTTCAGGGCTTACCAGTTGGGTTGGGTTAGGGTGCCACGGATGTAAAGAAGTGGCCCTGGTGGGGGGTGTGCAAGGTTACAGCAGGCCGGCTTGTTGGCCTAATTTGCTGTTTGTAAGGCTAAAGCTAGGTACTGACATCAAATAAAATGTGTCCAACCTGCAGATCATTAAATCATCATTTACAGATTCCAAAAACTAAAAAAAAGACCCCAAACATCTAAGTGATATCGGTCAGAGCAAGGTGGGACTTTCCCTAATTATTTGTCATGGTTTAATGGCATGTGTTTAATTTAAACACATGCCATTGGAGGTATAACAATAGCACAGGGAGTGAATAGAATAATGTATATTACATATACATATATGTCTGTAACCATTGATAGGACGCTGGCATCATTATGATTTATAGAATAAAATGCAACCAACCTTGGAGGACTCTGTGTTGGCTTGCATGATGAAGGCAGCAATACACTGCTGATAGCGATTTTCATGCTGAATCAGGAAGGCATTCTTCATTCCATACACTATGAAAGCAGAGAAGTGAGGTTAGGACGTGCCTGGTGCCTCAGTTTAATGAATGGCACAATAATATCTCATTTGTGTTTAGATATTATTATTAGTGTATTATCTTATCACTGTTTGCCTACCTGAAACATGAAACGCGTCAATACTTTTTATGCTCAGCCTGTCTAGTGGAATAGGCTGGTCTAGGACTTTGCAGTAACCACCTTCTTTCACAATACGCTGCAGCTCTGGGTGTAACGATGGGTACGTTGTATTTATCTCTGTGCTTGAGGTCTTCTGCAATAAATAGCAATATTTTAGCCGATGGCAAAGACTCTGACATCTCCATGATGGCCTCATTAGTAGCTCTGCTATTACATTATGGGTGGTCAGGTATTCCAAATCTGAATGCCCTGTTTTTGGGGGTATTCTGATAAACCAGGGGTTCCCAACAGGTGGTACTCGTATCACTAGTGGTCCTCGAGAGCCTTTCTGGTGGTCCTCAGAGGGGTTGCACACTGACCTGTACCCCAACCTTATCTGCTGCTATCTGTAATTGAATCACGCCTGACTTGCCCAAAAAGTACAGCACTGCTCCAAATGATAAAGTAACCTATTTATGTGCATTGCGTGCATTTTAAAAGGCTGTTTGGTACTTGTGGGTTGTCCCAAAATGCACAAATTAGGTGGATATTTAGAAAATGGCAAATGGTACTTAGTGAAAATAAGTTGGGAACCTCTGTGATAAACCATAATCTCTAGCTACACAGACAAGGCCTTGTGCATAAGGGCAAGATTGGCACGCCATGCAGAAGACTTTAAACCGGACCAACACCCTCCAGTGAGTGTGTTAGTGGCCACTTTATGGCTTGGCTGGGGCATCCAAAATGCTGGAGCCCCCCTCCCTGCACATAACCCCCCAGGACGCCTGTAAATCTCACCTTAACCTCAGAAACGTCACTGCCTACATGAGCGCCAGGCAGCCATCTGCAGCGCTGGATTCCCGGTGGGGTAGCGAGGATAAGGTGAGATTTATGGGTGTCCTGGGGGGTTATGTGCGGGGTGGCTGGCTCCAGCATTCTGCCTGTCATTTGGCGCCGGAGGCCACCAACCCCTTTGCCGCAGAGGATGTTGATCCACTTTAAAGTGGACCAAGCACCGGCAGGCAATTAAGCCCCTGCCATCCAGCAATCTCAGCAATCACTCCCCTTTCTGGTGTTCCCACGCCTTGTTCACAGGCCGAGGCCACATCCCCAGGTCTCTCTGTGGCTGACTTCACTTCTACGTCCAGCCATTCAGATAGGCATCAGAGAGACTGGGGATGCAGCTGCTCCTGCTTTTCCTATTGCATGGGACGGCCTGCTTCAAGAAGTCCTTACGTATGGGATATTCCTCCACAAGGTGGCGCAGGTACTGCAGAAGAGTTGTGGCTCCTCCCGGCACCATATAAAACAGGATCACCAATAGACCTCCCCAGTTTTTCCTCTGCAGTGATACTGCGAAGATAGAAGATGGCTCGCTATGTTGCGCAGGTGAGCGGGGCAACCAAGCCTGCGGCCCTGCAAGTCAATTTCCACCCACTTCCGGACCCTCTGTGCCTCCCAGCCTCAGCTGACGGTTCGGGTGAGGGTAGAGGAGCACCAGGGTCAGGTGCTCAAGGAGCGCTGCTGCAAGCCCCAGACTCTGTACCACAAAGGGTAGCCGGCCATAGGCTTTATGGTGTGCCTAATGAGGGATGCGGAGTTCCTGTCCTAGCTTCTGAGGGGGTGAGTGTTTTGGGTTCTGTGTTCTGGTTATACCCCTGATTTTTGCCCTGTTAGGTTTCTGGAGTCTGGGCTCTTCTGAGGGGAATCCCTTGGGGGGGGCATCCCGGGTGGCTTTTTTATTAGCCCTTACCCTGTGCTGGCGTATTGCGCCTGTGTTAATCACCATATGGAGGCTTCTGGGGATCGCGTGCTCGGAGGTCCTTCGGGGCAATCCCGGCTGTGTGCCATGTGCGGGGTATCCCCTTTGAGTGATAGTGCCACGGTGTGTGTGCCGTGCGCCCAAGGTATCATTGCGGCCCAGGCTGGGCTGAACACTTCCCTTTCCAGTTCTGCGCTCCCTTCGCCATCGCCTACCCCCCCCCCCCCCCCCCCCCAACTGCTGCAATTAGCTCCCAGTGAGGGGGACAGTAGCAGGGGATCACAATCTGAAACAACATTCTCTAATATGGTGCTCAAGGAGTGGGAACGTCCTAATAGATTGCCCGCGGTGCCCAAAGGGTTGGATAAGAGGTATCCCTTTCCTGCTGACCTGGTCAAGCGATGGTCGTGTCCCCCTGAGGTGGATGCTCCCGTTCTAGGGCTGTCCAACACCTCAGTCATGCCTTCCCCTGACACTACTACGCTGCGGGACAGCGCAGACTGGCGTATGGATAAGCTGGCCTGCCATGCTTTTACATTTGTGGGGTCTGGGCTGCGTCCAGTCTGTGCCGCTGCCATTACAGCTATTGCCCTTAAGAAAAAGCTCAAGCGTCTCACTGATGGCGCTATGGCTGGTAGGAGGAGGGAGGATTATAGGGCCCTCTTGCTTTGCTCTGAAAGGGTTGCCTTTGTCCTTACTGCCATGGATGATGCGGTCCGGCTGGGTGGTAGGGCCTCTGCCCTCTTGGTGGCTATGCGCTGCTCTGTTTGGCTGCGTCAGTGGGCAGCTGACACTGCTGCTAACAAGGCTCTCACTGGGCTCCTGTTTGTGGGGCTATGGCTATTTGGGGCTCGTCTGGATGTTCTAGCCAAGGATGGTAGGTTACCTCAGCGTAGGAAGGTCGTGGCTCCCTCTTTTTGGGGTAGCCACAGAGATTATTGGGGCCGTGGCAGATCCTGTGGTTGTCCCGGTCTCTCCTGGGGTTCCAAGCCCAAACCCCCTCCTAAGGCCCCTCAGGCATGAGGAGGCGCCCTCGCCCATCCGGGTGGGGGGGGGCGGCTTCGGCTCTTTGCTCACGTCTGGAGGCTCCTCGTCTCAGACCGGTGGAGTTTGCAGCCCGGCCGCCCACAAGATTCCTCAGATCCCAGATGTCTCAAAACTCTGTCAGCTCAGGGTTTGTGCCTTGCAGTTCAACGCCTGTTGGAGTCAGGAGTCATTTGCCTGGTGCCTTCCCAAGAACAGGGTCAGGGGTACTACTTCAATCTTTTCACGGTCCCCAAAAAGGACGGGTCTTTGAGGCCCATCCTGGACCTGAAGGGTCTCAACAAGTTTGTCAGGTTCAAGCACTTTCGCATGGAGACGCTACCCTCGGCTGTCAGTACCCTTCATGACCACCGTGGACATCAAGAATGCCTATCTTCATGTGCCAATCTTTCCAGGTCATCAGAGATTCCTGAGGTTCGCTCTAGAGGATCAGCATTACCGGTTTGTGGCCTTACCGTTTGGTATCACCTCGGGTGTTCACCAAGGTGCTGGCGGGCGTGATGGCTCTGTTGCGGAACCAGGGCATTTGCATCCTCCCTTACCTGGACGACATTCTCATTGCGACTCTGTCTCTTCATCAGGCTGAGAAGGATACTCAGGTGGTGACCTCCACTCTCGAGTCCTTCGGTTGGGTGATCAACTTTCCCAAGTCTTCACTGTCTTTGGTGAGGTCCTTTCTGGGCATGACTCTGGATACCTCTCAGGTCAAGGTATTCCTGCCTCAGCAGAAATTGGAGGGCCTTCAGGAGCAGGCACGGGCTCTGCTCTTGTGTCCCCATCCCTCCATCCGGCAGGGGATACAGTTAGTGGGCCTGATGGTGTCCTGCTTCTAGGCGGTCCCCTTTGCTTAGTTTCACATGAGACCTCTTCATTTGCACCTCTTGTCAGTCTGGAATCGGGACCCTGTGTCCCTGGATCAGGATTTTGCTCTGTCCCCCCTGGCCAGACAGTCCCTCTCGTGGTGGCTGGACTCAAGGAACCTTCTAGTGGGCAGAACCTTTCTGCCTCCGTGCTGGGAGACTGTCACCACAGATGCCAGTCTGACCGGTTGGGGGGGGGCTTTTGGAAGTCTCTGAAGTTCCAGGGTTGGTGGGGCCCCCAGGAGGCCCATACTCCCATCAATATCCTGGAACTGAGGGCGATCAGGTTGGTTCTTTCCCAGCTGACCACGCACCTTCAGGGTCGGGCTGTTCAGATCCGCTCGGACAACCAGACGGCAGTTGCCTACATCAATCATCAGGGAGGGACTCAATGCAAGCGAGCCCTCAAGGAAGTGTCCCTGATACTGTCTTGGGCGGAAGAGAATGTCCCTTGCATCTTGGCAGTCTACATTCCGGGGGTGGAGAACCAGGAGCCAGACTCCCTGAGCAGGGGGACGTCTCGGCTGGGGGAATGGTCCCTCAGCAACAAGGTATTTCACTCCCTGTGTCACCGCTGGGGTCAGCCGGATGTGGACCTGTTTGCGTCCCGCCACAATCACAAGCTTCCAAGATTTGTCTCCCTGTTGCAGGATCCTCTGGCCTTCGCCACGGATGCGCTAGTGATTCCTTGGATGGAGTTTCGGCTCCTCTATGTGTTCCCTCCCTTTCCTCTGCTGGGCAGGGTGCTGCGCAAGATAGCCCAGGAAGGGGTACCAGCCATTCTGGTGGCCCCCTCTTGGCCAAGGAGGGTGTGGTTCGCAGACGTTGTGCAGTTGGCAGTAGATCAGTAAGTTTTGCCCAAGGATCCAGATCTTCTCACTCAGGGACAGCTGCGCCATTCCAATTTACAAACGCTGGCTTTGACGGCTTGGCTGCTGAAACCTCCATCTTGATGGATAAGGATTCGGGCTAGGAAGAAGTCTTCATCCTTTATCTACTACAGGGTCTGGCATGCTTACATTGCCTGGTGTGAGTCCAAGTCTCTTCCTTGTCGGGTGTTTTCTATCCCCAGGATTCTGGAATTTTTACAACATGGTTTGGATTCGGGCCTTCAACTTAGTACCCTCAAGGGACAGGTGTCAGCTCTGGCAATTTTTTTCCAAAGATCCTTTGCCAATCACTGGCTGGCTTTTTTCCAGGGAGTTACTCATGTGCGTCCACCACGTTAACCCTTTGCTACCGGTTTGGGACTTGAATCTGGTGTTGTCTGCTCTACAGGGTCCTCCCTTTGAGCCTATCTGTGGGGCGGCGTTACCTATTCTGACTCTTAAGGTGGCCTTTTTGGTGGCTATCACTTCAGTCAGGCAAGTCTCTAAGCTGGCGGCGCTTTCTATTAAACCTCCTTATTTTGAGCGGCATCAGGATAAGGTGGTGTTTAGGCTTAAGCCGGATTTCTTGCCCAAGGTTGTGTCTGCTTTTCATCTCAATCAGGACATTCTTACCTTCCTTGTGTCTGGATGTTGTCAGGTCTCTGAAATTTTACTTGGCTGCTACAGAGTCTTTCAGGAAATCTGATGCTCTTTTTGTTCTTCCTGCGGGACCTAGGAAGGGCTTGCCTCCGGCTAAATCTACTATCAGCAAGTGGATTCGCCAGGCGGTGGTACAGGCCTATTCTGCTAAAGGGAAGGTTCCTCCTTTCCGAATTACTGCTCATTCCACTCGTGCTATTGGTGCTTCTTGGGATTTTCAGCACAAAGCTTCTGTTGAACAAGTTTGTAAGGCCGCGACTTGGTCTTCTGTTCATACCTTTTCCAAGTTTTACAAGGTTGATGTTAAGGCCTCAGCTGATGCTGCTTTTGGCCACAGGGTACTTCAGGTGGTGGTGGTGGTGGTTTGAACTGCCTGCTGCTACTTTTTGGGGATCCCACCCTACCTTACGGACACTGCTATTGGATGTCCCATACGTAAGGACTTCTTGAAGCAGGCCGTGCCATGCAATAGGAAAAAATACAATTCTGTGAGTACTCACCTGTAGAATTGTTTTTACTATGCATGGCACAGCCTGTTTCACCCCACCCTTGTTATCGTTATTCTTGGTTGCCTCTTTATGGTGATTGTTCCAAGTTAGTTGGGGTTGTTACCTTTTTTACCTTGATTATCTCCCAGCTTCTTGTATAACTGCTTGTCAACACTGGGGAGGTCTATTGGTGATCCTGTTTTTATATGGTGCCGAGAGGAGCCACAACTCTTCTGCAGTACCTGCGCCACCTTGTGGCAGAATATCCCATACGTAAGGACTTCTTGAAGCAGGCCGTGCCATGCATAGTAAAAACAATTCTACAGGTGAGTACTCACAGAATTGTATTTTTCACTATATCCAGTCCAGGTCGTCCCAAAAGTGATGACATGTGGGACATCCAAAAGCAGTGTCCATTAGAGCGGGATCCCCAGTGCGGAGCAGCATGTAGTTCATCTCACTACGGCCTGAATCACCTTTTGGCCAAAGACAGTATCAGCTGAGGCCCTAACATCAACCTTGTAAAACTTTGTAAAAGTATGAACTGAAGACCAAGTGGCGGCCTTACAAACTTGTTCAACAGATGCCTGGTGCTGAAAAGCCCAAGAGGCACCAATTGCTCTGGTAGAATGAGCTGTGATCCGAAAAGGGGGTTCCTTCCCCTTGGCAGAATATGCTTGCACCACCGCCTGTCTGATCCACTTACTAAGAGTGGACTTGGCTGGAGGCAAGCCCTTCCTAGAACCTTCTGTTAGGACAAAGAGCAAATCCGATCTCCTGAAGGATTCAGTCACAGCCAGGTAATACTTAATGGCCCTGACCACATCCAAGGCATGGAGGGTCCTTTCCTTAGAATTAGTCGGTGCTGGAAACAAGGAAGGCAAGACCACTTCCTCATTAAGGTAAAAGGGAGAAACGACCTTAGGCAGAAAATCAGGTTTAAAGCGAAAAACCACCTTATCCTTATGCCGCTCAAAATAAGGAGGCTTCATACAAAGCGAGGCCAGCTCTGACACGCGGCGCACCGAGGTGATCGCTACCAAAAAGACCACCTTGAGGGTCAAAATAGGCAATGCAACATCACACAAAGGCTCAAAGGGAGGGCCCTGGAGAGCAAAAAGGGCCAAATTCAAGTCCCACACCGGTAATACAGGCTTACGCGGTGGACGTACATGGATAACTCCCTGGAAAAAAGTCTTGATCAATCTATGATTGGCAAAGGATCTCTGGAAAAAGATGGGCAAGGCCGAGACCTGGACCGTGTTGTAAAAACTCCAAGATCCTAGAGATAGAGAATGTGCGACAAGGGAGACTCTTGAATTCACACCAAGCAATGTAAGCATGCCAAACTCTGTAGTATATGTATGTGGTAAGCACAACCATGGCTGACAGTCCCTTTTCCATCAGGATTGAGGTTTCAATAGCCAGGCCGTCAAAGCCAGAGTCTGTAAATTGGGGTGCCGCAGCGACCCCTGAGTGAGAAGCCCTGGGTCGCCGGGCATGATGTAGCGATCCACTGACATCTGAACTATGTCCGCAAACCAACTCCATCTCGGCCAGGGAGGAGCCACCAGGATGGTTGGTACCCCTTCCTGGGCTATCTTGCGCAGAACTCGGTACAGGAAACGGAGGGAATGCATAAAGGAGTCTGAACTCTGTCCAAGGAATTGCCAGAGCGTCTGTGGCAAAGTCCAGAGGATCTCTTGACAGGGAGATGAACCTTGGAAGCTTGTGATTGTGTCTGGACGCAAACAGGTCCACGTCCGGCTGACCCCAGCGGAGACACAGCGTGAAAGATCTTGTTGCTGAGAGGCCATTCCCCCAGACGTGAGGCACTCCTGCTCAGGACATCTGCCTCCTGGCTTTCTACCCCGGGGATGTAAACCGCTGAGATGCAGGGAACATTCTCCTCTGCCCAAGTCAGAATCTGAGTCACCTCCCTGAGGGCTCGCTTGCTCCGAGTCCTGCCCTGGTGATTGATGTAGGCGACAGCCATCTGATTGTCCGAGTGAACCTGGATCGCATGACCCCTAAGGTGGGGAGTCAAGCGAAGAAGCACCAACCAGATCGCTCTCAGCTCCAAGAGATTTATGGGTAAGCGGTTCTCCTGCGGACCCCACTGACCCTGGAACTTCTGCGTCTGCCAAACGCCTCCCTAGGCGGTCAGACTGGCATCCGTGGTAACAATCTCCCACCGGGGGGTCAGAAAGGACTTGCCCACCAACAGGTTTCAGGAGTCCAACCACCACAAGAGGGACTGCCTGGCCAGGGGGGACAGTAAAAATTCCTGTTTCCTGTGGCAGGAATACCTTGACCTGAGAGGTGTCTAACGTCATGCCCAGGAAGGACCTCACCATCGAGGGAGTGATAGACAACTTGGGATAATTGACTACCCATCCAAAATCCTCAAGAGTGGATAACACCGTCCGGGTGTCGCTCTCGGCCTGCTGAAGGGACTGCGCAGCAATCAGTAAATCGTCCAGATAAGGCAGCACACGAATGCCCTGATTCTTCAGAATAGCCATGATGCCCGTCAGCACCTTGGTGAACACCCAGGGGGCTGAGGATATCCCGAATGGCAGTGCCACAAACTGGTAGTGCTGATCCTCCTTCTGGGTTCTGGGATATCCGAGACTGAAGAAATCTTGAAGGGCGGCCTGACTGCCAGCTCTATTTTGTAACCAGAGGACACCACATCCTGAATCCACCGATCCGAGACGCTCTGTCTCCAGATATGAGCAAATAGCAGAAGCCGTCCCCCCACCCGGATGGGTGAGGGCGCCTCCTCATGCCTGATGGGGTTTGGCAGGGGATCCCCAGGCGGGATTGGATCGGCTACGGGACCTACCTCGTCCCCAGGAATCACTTCGGCCATCTGGAAAAGAAGAGCCTCTTCCTCCACGAAAGGAGCGATAGGCAGATGAACTCCGAAAGGGCCGTGCAGGCTTCCGTCGCTGAGGGAGTCTACCATCCTTAACCAGGAGGTCCAGATGCTCCCCGAACAACCTGTGCCCCACGAAGGGGATACAAGTGAGCGACTTTTTGGCCGCGGCATTAGCCGACCATTGCCGCATCCAGAGCGAGCGGCAAAGCGCAACAAGCAGGGCCGAAACCCTGGCACCGGGCGGACACCATCGTCCATGGCAGGAACAACGAAGGCAATAAAATCCACGCAAGCCTTGAGGTCCTTATACTCCTCCGCCCGCTTGCGAGACTTAGCGATATCCACAAGACGTCTCAACTTCTTTCTGAAGGCTATGGAGACAATAGCCGTGGCACACACAGGGCGAAACCAAGCAGCAGCAAAGCTGAAGGCATGACAGACCAGCTGATCCATGCGCTTGTCAGCTGGATCACGTAAGGTAGCAGTATCAGGCGAAGGCATCACCGTAGTGTTGGACAATCTCGACACAGGGGAATCCACCTCAGGGGGACGGGACCATAACCGGACTAGCTCCTCAGGAAAGGGATACCGTCTGTCCAAGCCCTTAGGCACCGACGGTAGCTTGTTAGGCCTTTCCCATTCCTTGAAAATCATATTAGAAAAATGGGCCTGCTCAGGAAAGACTCGCCTGTGCATGTGCAACATCTCAAAAACTGAAGCAAGCAACTTCGCTGTATCATCAGGGAGCCACATATCCTTATCCGAGGTAGAACCAGACCCGCTGTCATAGCCAGCAGAATAATCCACTGTGGAGTCCTTCTGCAACTCGCCTTCCTCCACGGAGCCCAGATCTCCCAAAAGATCATCATCATTATCCGAGTAAACGGGCTTGAGATGCCGCTTCTTACTTGTGGCCTTCTTAGGAGCCATTCGCAA
Organism: Gastrophryne carolinensis; assembly: GCA_027917425.1. Classification (NCBI taxonomy): domain Eukaryota; kingdom Metazoa; phylum Chordata; class Amphibia; order Anura; family Microhylidae; genus Gastrophryne; species Gastrophryne carolinensis. The sequence goes on along the minus strand of CM051238.1, from coordinate 178,321,750 downwards.
GATCTGTCCCTCAAGGCTGGCCACCCGGTATGCCAAATCAACTTGGGACCCCCTGCTGGCTTCCCCCATTACTGGGGGCTGAGAGCAGCAGTGGGGGCTCTGGAGAAGCTGCAGGCAATAAAGGGCTAGAGGCTGATACGCCCGCCCAATCATGCTCCAAAATGACGCTCCTGGCGCAAGTGGTACAAACAGTGCTGAATCCGCCCAGAGGGATTGCACTGCACATGGGGCAGAGCTTCACCCGCCCAGATGGGGCCCCTAGCTCACTATCCCCAGAAGCCTCCATTATGGTGATTAGAAGCAAAAAATTTGTATGCAGGTTACAAGGCACCAAGGGCCCAAACCTATTTAGCCCTCCTATATAGTCCCTCCTTTTGTGATTCCTCTTAATAAAAAGGGAGAGGGGGGGCGGGGGACCAGGAGGAACCACAACCCACAATCTATCAATGGGCCCAAACTGAAAGACACAAGCAAAGAAGGCCATAAGCATCCCACAGCACATGCGCATTAAGGATAACACAATCGATATTAGTAACAGGGACTCACAACACCACCAGCGTAACCAACACCAGAGGGGACCCAGTTAGCGTGGCAGGAGAGGCAGCAACAAGATGGCACAGAGCCAGCAGCTCGGCACGTTCCTCGACGCCGTGAACAGGAGCGCCGGCCTCCTGCCTCCTCACAGCTCAAGATGGAGTCCTTCCTTCAAAGAGCCCGCACAAGTCTGCCACTGGGCGGCCCACAGCGGCCCGCGCACAAAACGCGCAGCGCGCGCACACTGCCGCACACCGCACCAGAACACAAGGGAGCCCCCTCACAGCGTAACAGCCCAAGATGGAGGGGAGAGGGGAGCAGGAAGGAGACAAGTCGAGGGAGGTATGTACAACATGCGCAAGTAAAACACAGTGACAAATTACCACAGATACACTGCAATAAAGCTTGTGGGGCCAGAGGGAATAAGTCAGCGGGCAGTAAGTGGTTCCTCCTCCTCCTCCCCCCCCCCCCCCCCCCGCCCATCGGCTCACCATCGGCTCACCATCGGCTCACCATCGGCTCACCATCGGCTCACCATCGGCTCACCATCAGCATTTGGCCGGCTACCCTTTAGACAGAGTCTGCAGCCCAGAGCCTAGCTCTGGCAAACGCCTGACCCCCGGGGTTCTCGCTACCGTCACAGTCCCGACAGCCGTGGCAATAGTGGGTCCACGGGATCAGTGGTAATAGGGTCTGCTGCGGTCGCCGGGCTAGGAGGCCCCGCTCAGCTGCAATATCCAGGAGAGAGTATCCAACGATCTTCAGCTGCCAGACTGCAAGATGAACAGTGGGAAATCATAGCGAGACAACTGCTTTTATAGGGGGCCGGGAAGAGCGTCAGCTTTTGATCTTGCAGTCGAGCACCCCCCCTGGGGGCGGAATACCCACGTCATCACTTTTGGGACGACCTGGACTGGATATAGTGAAAACCGAGGATATTCAAAATCTTGGGTTTTGGCCGCCAGGCAGATGGCCGGTGCAGGGGATGCGACTGCGGCCCCCATGACTGCCCGGGAACCAAACACGGGACTCCTTTCTCAGCGCTGGCTCGTAATGAAGGTGGGTTTTACGAGCATTCTGCTAGGTTATCTGAGATTGGGGTTTCAGCGTTCTGGATGATCCCCCCCCCCCCCCCCCCCCCCCCGAGGTTATTGTGAAGCACGGACAGCGGGACCAACTAGTTAAAGTTAAAATGGGTGTTGGTCCGGTTTAAATACAGGAAATACTTGGGAAGTATCTCAATCAAGCCTGATGTAGCTGTGAACATCTCTGACCAAAAAGGGATTCACAGTAACAGAAAATGACAGGGAATTACTAGTGGGTGGCAGTGCAGGACTGAGCTATGAGTGGTAGTAATCATTCGATTTACAGGCCAGGTTCAAAAGGCTATTCTTGAATTAAAGTAATTTATACAGAAAATGTGTAATTACCCTTTTGTTGCGCTTAATTTTAGTTACCAGAAGAAAGTCATCAAATAGAAGCACGTATACATCAAGAAGGCGTGTACTCTCTGATGGAAATACAAATGTATTTGGTTAGAGGTATCTTTTAACATGGTTAAGGTTTACAGTATCACCTAGGGGCATCTCAGTGTGGCATGCTCCTCTAGTTACCAATCCTTAGCCTGAAATTGGGCTTTGTCACCTTTCTGTGTGTTCGCACTATAGCATCCACAGCCCAGGCATCTTTTCCATGCATCTTCTTCTCTACAGGCAACCAACCAGGTCTGCCAGGAGGGGGTACATGTGCTGAGCATGGTTCCATGCATGCCCAACCTAGCGAACACTTGGTGGTTTTATGAGACACAAAAGTGGCACAGGAGGGCTGACTTACCCTAGGTTAGGGTAGTAGTGAAGCAGCCCAGTGGAGAGTAGACCTAAAGTTTTACTTCAATATGGAATCTTCTATTCTCTTTCTGTAAAATTAATGTCTTTTTTTTTCTTATATACATGCTTTTTACGCTCAGGTTTCATTAGTGCAAGCACAGTGTAGATTCTCAAGAAGGGATGAGTATTTAGTATTTATTTAGTACCTGCATAGATAGGACAGGGGAATGGGTTTTGTACATCATTGTTCTTATTCTTATGTCCCCAGTGCTGGTAGTTAGTGACACTACCTACAAGCGACTGTATTAGGTTATGTTCAGATTGACTGTGTAGCCAAAGCAAAGACCTGCTGATACCAGACATCTCTGCACCAGGTCTACAACATGGCCCCCTTCCTTGACACTAAAGTCTCCGCCCCTGTGTCTTGTGCTATACCAAGGGGTTAGAAAACCTTTCCCTACTGTGTTGAAAGCCCTTTGCAGGACTTCTCAAATACACCATGACCACACTTAGATCACACATTCCATATAAGTAAGAGAAAGGGAGCCAGTGGGGGAGGAGAATATGCATGCAACTGGGCGGCATCTGGTCCTTTTAACCATCTGCTGCTGATAAACTTGTCCATAATCGACAGGCTTGTGTGGTGCTCCACTACTTCAGCATGGGGGGGGGGGGGGGGGGCTCTTCGGCAACCAGAGTGGTGTTGGGTAGGGCTTGTTTTTTTTTAACTTACTAACTAGGAAAAGCCATTAACCATTAATACAGACACTCCTACAATTCTTGGCACAAAAATAGCAGAATGTATTAGGTTATGTTTGCATGAATAACTTGCTTGCAACATTTTAAAAACATATGGGTAAGATTACCTGTAATGGTGAGTCGTCCTTCATGAACAAGTTGTCTATTGGGAGAAGACAACATGGTCTCCACATTGGTATCTTTGAAATAATGCTTAAGGCCCTACAGATGGAAAAAACAAAGGATGAAGGTTTAGATGTTTTCCAACTTCATTGTGTCTATAGAGAAGTGGGCAAACTTCACTATAAATCTGTTTTGCTAACAGGCAAAACTTTAAAGCTTTAGAGGGCAGTAAGCATTTCAAGATCCTGCCCTTATCCTCCTAGTCATCAGGGATATGGGGAATGAGGGAGGGGCCATTACCCCTCCCCATTACCCATATAACTAATGACCAGGGGGGTAAGGAGGAGCCCTGTGCCCACTGGTGTGGGCCTGTTGTTCACCCCTGGAGGAGCACCAGACCAGCGCCAAAGGGCATAGGGGCTGGTGTTCTGGCATGGCTGTTCGACCTCTGAGCCATGGGGACCCCAAACCCTATGCATGGAGTTCTGGCTGGTAGCCTCTGGAGGGGGGCCCACATCCTTTTTCTTTTTTTTTGGGGGGGGGGGGGGAACACGCATGGCCAGTGCAAATTTTAAATAACTGTTTTTTGGGGGGGGCTTTTAAGTCTATGCCTCTGATGAACGCGCTGCCACTAAGAGCTGTCAACAGGGATTTGCTGTGAGGGTGAGTGGTGTTTGCTTCTTCTTCGATCAGTGTGTTAATTAGGCACTGGGGTGGGAAGCAAGGGGGATTCACATATAATAAGGGTGCAGAGGTTCATGCACATCCAATGGCTCTGATTGTCGGGGGTGCTGGGGAGGAGCAAGAGGCAAGAGAAATTGCTTGTGTTTTCTCCTTCCTGTCGCAGTGCAGCGATAAAGAGAACACACATACCTAATGTGGCTGCAGGTAAGCTCTGTCAGTATGTGATTTGAATGCATGGTGGAACAATCCCTTGTAGGGTCCAGATGCTAACAGGGCTTCCACTCCCCTGCCAGTTGCCTGTCCCACCTCGATGCAGTCAGTTTGTCTGGGGTGCTTGCACATCACTAGTGGGGACATGCACAGCCGGACATCCAAATGAGGAGGACACTGTGCTGTGAAGGTAAGACACCTTCCAGAGAACATTTTTTCTTTTAATATCCCTTTCCTTTCTCTTACCTCCCTACATGCTATGATGGTTATAATTACCTCAGGAATGAAAAATCTTTTATCTCTCTCCCATAAGGAGGGCCACACAATGACTTCTTGCAGTTGCTTAAATTTTTGTGATTTATCCAGCAATTTCACCTTTCCTTCAAGATCCCCTGTAAATACAGATAGTGTCACAATTATTTTGTAGAAATCAGCAATTGAGGCAAGCAGATACAATAGTAAAGGAAAGTTGCCTTTTTTGATTTGCTTCTGTCTTTACAGTAGTTCATTGGCTGAAGTGAGCAAAGCACTATTGTAAATAATCAGAATCTGGTAACACAGACATGCATATATCATGTGGTAAGTCACTTTTCCTAGTGGCTCTTATACAGTCGGGCATAAAACTAGTTATATACAATTAAAGGAAGTATACCAATTAAAGAGGATGCCATGCCCAGATATAAAAATGAAACCACCTTCCCTGGCACTAAGGGATATTAGAGGAAAAAAAAGCATCTCATCTTCACAATGTCTGGCCCCCAGATCCCCGTCCTGGAGCGACTCTGCACATCGCTTCTGGTTTATTTGTGCCCCCCCCTCATTTGTGACCCACTGCTTAGTCAGCCAATTGCTGGCACCAGAAGTCAGGTGTTGGCAGTTTCTCTTATTATATCTAGATGAAATATATGTGCCCAGGATCGTTTTCCATTAGTCTATGAAATGTGCCACGACTTACTGATTGCGCTTTCCACCTGCTCCTTCATGAAATAGATGGAAACTTTCTCAGTTGCGTCATTACTTCTTTTCCAGATATTCTTTAGGAGCAGAGGATATCGAGTCAGTCGATGTAATGGAGCCACCAGCAAATCACTCAGATGAAGTCGTCGACATTGCTCATGTAGTTCACACCACTAGTAAAGGAGAAACCGTTTTTGGCTATAGTGTTATACACCACACAGGTTCATCAAATGCACAAAAGGGATGGTTTACTGCATATGAAACTATGCAAGATTTTTGCCAATTTCTTTCCACTTAACTACCACATAATCGATCAAGAAAAACAGATATATAGTGCAAAGCTTTAGAAACTGCTGTAATAGGATACAAAACGACTTTTAGCTTTTTATAAAAAGGCCTAAGAAATAAAATAGGTTCACAAAAATGGTGAGATCAGGAAAAAATGGCATATGCTGAGAGCAAAATGTGACAGCCAAAAGAAAGACAGAATTGTGCCTGTAAATCCACTGTTTTTGGTGACATCAGAGCCCTCATCATTTACACAGCAGCACCGCCTCATAGTAACACAGAAAAAAAGTAGTGCAGTATTCCGGAAATCTGGTTGTTTTAATGAAACAATTACTCAATGGAGGTTTATTTTGAAATATTGTACAAGAAACCCAAGCTGTAGCTCTTACAAAAAGTTCAAATCCTCCTCCTTCCTATGTATTAATATCAATAAGAATTGGTGACAGCTCTGGCCTGCAGCAGTCTGGCTGTAAAATCCTAATGGCCCGTTAACACTAAGCTATTATCGAGCGAGAAGCGGCTGCAATTTCCTGATTCGGGATGTTTCGCTGTGTGAAACTCCTCAGGTCACCCAGTAAACTCACTATTCTCCGTTCCTACGGCGCATGCACAGGCTCTCGTCCAATAAGCGCAGAGAGCTGAGCACACCGGCAACTGCATCCCGCTACCCTCTTACAGAGTACGCGCCCGTGCTGACCATTCACAAATGCCTGGCGTGGGTGCGTGCCCTGCTAAAGGTATAACTTGACGCAGCCACGGCTCTTGCATGTGCCGTTGGATGAGGGAGAAGGTGAGTTTTACAGGGGACTTGGGGGGGTCACACAGCAGGGCATCCCCAATCTGGATGCCCCAGGGGGAGGGAATCAGGCAGCACTGGAGTGTTATAAAGTTTCTTGGTTTACAAGGGGTATTGCATAGTAACATAGTATGTAAGGCTGAATAAAGACTTTAGTCCATCCAGTTCAGCCTGTATATTGAGTATTTTTCCCACTTAAGGTGAGACATATAGCAAACTACTGATTAAATAACCACAATATATACAATACAATGTAATATAAATACATATACAATTTGTACCAGAACAGTATTCCTTTACTTTTATATATGCTGCAAAATCTTCCCTTTGCTTAAGGCTTTCTAAATAGACGACAGCTGACGTGTAATTGAGGCAGTAGATTTGGTGAGTGAGCCAGAGATTATCCTTAAAATACTGCAAAATAAAAATAGAAAATGTTACATTAATCCACACTCATGAGCAACAAATGTGCCTGGCTAATCTTATACTACCAGGGATGGGACTGAGACACGGAGGCTGGAGAGGCTTCACTGTCTAGTGTGGAGGCCAAGAGGAGACACAGCATGTGATATACTTAGGGCTCTATTTATTCTTGCAGCCACTTGTTTGGGCTGGTGAGGGTGCCTCATGCCCCCCCCCTTCCCTCTTGTGCCCTTCAGGGACTTCTATACTTGCCATCTGTCACCATCCCCCAAAGTCCCTCCTCACCCCCACCCAAGCCTCCCAGGCACTCATTCCTTGGCATATCTTGCCTTACCCCTACTCTCTGAAACCATTCCTCCTTTGTGCTTTCCATAGACTCATATCCCTGACATTTATTATTTGCTTTAACATCATGCAGCACCTCCTTTTTACCCCTCTACACACTATGACCGACAGGTACTCCTACACAAGTCCTTTATCTGCCGCCACCCTTTCCCTTCCTATGTTCCAGCCCCCTTCATCCACCCACTTGCCCCCCCCCCCCCTCCAGGGTTCACTCTAGCCCCCTCTACCCCCTCCATAAGCACCCTGGCCATGATGGAAGTTTGGGGTTGCTTTGGGAACTAGTATTTAATGCCCCCTCAAAAGTGTTACTCATCTTGATTGATGCCATTGACCTAGCTCCCACGTGGATCCAATTGGATGTCTGACCGTCGCATTCTCAAACCTGCCACCCGTTTTTTGACTACTTGGCGAACAACTGCGCACCCAGAGAAATGTATTTCAACTGACTCTATGAGCCCCCTCCCCACACCTTATTTCTAAACCTACAGTATTGACCTATTTTGTCACCATTTTTCACACTACTCATCCACTACTGATGTAATCTGCCAAATGGAGCCGTGGCTGTCTAAAAATATAATTCTGTGATTACTCACCTGTAAAATTGTTTTTGTGGGTAGCCAGCACGGGTTGCTTTATCTTTAATTCTTTACATTTGGGTAATCCGCCACCAGGTAGCACAGTTGACTGCAGAAAGACTTGTGGCTCCTCCCGGCCCATAAAAGGGCAGGAATTACCCAGAATACCCAGTGTTGAACAGCAGTAATGCAAGAAGCCGGGAGGCAAAACCATATTAATGAAAACACAGCCCCACTAAGAAGAACTCTCTCAAAAAGAATCACCATAACAATGCAAAAGAGGATTACAACAACAAAGGTGGGATGAAGCAACCCGTGCTGGATACCCACAAAAACAATTCTACAGGTGAGTAATCACAGAATTGTATTTTTCTGGTATCCAGCACGGGTTGCTTCATCTTTAATTCTTTACATTTGGGACATCCAACAGCAGTGTCCAAGAAGAAGAGTGGGATCCCAAGTGAGCAACAGCAAGTAGTTCAAGCCACTACCGCCTGAAGCACCTTGCGGCCAAAAACCGCATCAGCTGAGGCCCTAACATCAACCTTGTAAAACTTAGAAAAAGTATAAACTGAAGACCAAGTAGCGGCCTTACAAACTTGTTCAACAGAAGCCTGGTGCTGAAAAGCCCAAGAAGCTCCAATAGCTCTAGTGGAGTGAGCAGTAACACGGAAAGGGGGTTCCTTCCCCTTGGCAGAATATGCTTGCACCACCGCCTGTCTGATCCATTTGCTAATAGTGGATTTGGCTGGAGGCAAGCCCTTCCTAGGCCCGGCAGGGAGCACAAACCGAGAATCCGACTTCCAAAAAGACTCAGTGACAACCAAATAGTATTTGAGCGCCCTGACCACATCCAGAGAATGAAGGCTCCGTTCCTTAGAATTTGATGGGGCAGGACACAAGGAAGGCAAGACAATGTCCTCATTGAGATGAAAGGCAGAGACAACCTTGGGCAAGAATTCCGTTTTAAGACAGAACACCACCTTATCCTGATGCTGCTCAAAATAAGGAGGCTTCACAGAAAGCGCCGCCAGCTCTGAAAGCGACGCACCGAAGTGATAGCAACCAAGAAGGCCACCTTAAGAGTCAGAATGGATATGGAGACATCGCACAAGGGCTCAAAGGGGGGACCCAGGAGAGCAGAAAGCACCAAGTTTAAATCCCACACCGGTAGCAGGGGCTTACGCGGTGGATGTACATGATTAACTCCTTGGAAAAAAGTCTTGACAAGCCTATGATTTGCAAATGATCTTTGAAAAAAGATTGCCAAGGCCGAAACTTGTCCTTTGAGGGTACGGGTTGTAGACCCGACTCCAGACCATGTTGTAGAAACTCTAAAATCCTGGAAATGGAGAAAGTGCGACAAGGAAAAGACTTAACCAGGCAATGTAAGCATGCCAAACCCTATAATAAATCATAGAAGATGATTTCTTCTGAGCCTGAATCATAGTACTGACGACCGAAGCCAGCAATCCCTTATCCATCAGGATGGAGGTTTCAGCAGCCAAGCCGACAAAGCCAGCATTTGTAAATTGGGATGGCGCTGAGTGAGGAACTCTGGATCGTCGGGCATGACAAAGTGATCCACCGCCATCTGGACGACATCCGCGAACCATACTCTCTTCAGCCAGCGGGGGGGCCACCAGAATGATTGGTACCCCCTCCTGGGCTATCTTGCGCAGCACCCGACCCAGGAGAGGAAAGGGAGGAAATGCATAGAGGAGCCGGAAAATACAATTCTCTGAGTACTCACCTGTAGAATTGTTTTTGCTATGCACAGCACAGCCTGCTTCATGAAATCCTTACATCTGGGTATTCCGCCACAAGGTGGCGCAGTGTACTGCAGAAGATTTGTGGCTCCTCCCGGCCCCATATAAAAATGGTAATCGTCCATAGACCTCCAGTGTTGACAAGCAGTTATTCAAGAAGCCGGAAGGTAATAAGGTTTTTTTTACCTTTTTTACCTTTAACTAACTTGGAACAATCACCATAAAGAGGCAACCAAGAATAATGATAACAAGGGAGGGATGAAGCAGGCCATGCTGTGCATAGCAAAAACATTTCTACAGGTGAGTACTCAAAGAATTGTATTTTTCCAATGCACAGCAAGGCCTGCTTCATGAATTCCTCACATCTGGGACATCCAAAAGCAGTGTCCATAAGGTAGGGTGGGGTCCCCAAAGAGTAACGGCAGGTAGTTCAAACCACTACCGCCTAAAGTACCTTGCGGCCAAAAGCAGAATCAGCTGAGGCCTTAACATCAACCTTGTAAAAATTATGAACAGAAGACCAAGTAGCGGCCTTACAAACTTGTTCAACAGAAGCTTGGTGCTGAAAAGCCCAAAAGGCACCAACAGCATGAGTGGAATGAGCAGTAATCCGGAAAGGAGCAACCTTCCCTTTAGCAGAATAGGCTTGTACCACCGCCTGACGTATACACTTGCTAATAGTTGATTTAGCCGGAGGCAACCCCTTCCTAGGTCCAGCAGGAAGAACAAAAAGAGCATCAGATTTCCTGAAAGACTCAGTAGCAACCAAATAAAACTTCAATGCCCTGACAACATCCAGAGAATGAAGGGTCTGTTACTTGGAATTAGCAGGGTTAGGACACAAGGAAGGTAAGACAATGTCCTGATTGAGATGAAAAGCAGACACAACCTTAGGCAAGAAAACCGGCTTAAGCCGAAACACCACCTTATCCTGATGCCGCTCAAAATAAGGAGGTTTAATGGAAAGCGCCGCCAGCTCAGAAACTCGCCTGACCGAAGTAATAGCCACCAAAAAGGTCACCTTAAGAGTCAGAATGGGCAACGCCGCCCCACAGATCAAAGGGAGGACCCTGCAAAGCAGACAACGCCAGATTTAAGTCCCAAACCGGTAGCATAGGTTTACGTGGCGGACACACATAAGTAACTCCCTGGAAGAAAGTCTTACCAGCCGGTGATTGGCAAAGGGTCTTTGGAAAAAAATAGCCAGAGCTGACACCTGTCCCTTGAGGGTACTAAGTTGAAGGCCCGAATCCAAACCATGTTGTAAAAATTCCAGAATCCTGGGGATAGAAAACAGCCGACAAGGAAGAGACTTGGACTTGCACTAGGCAATGTAAGCATGCCAAACCCTGTAGTAGATAAAAGACGAGGACTTCTTCCAAGCCCGAATCATAGTGTCAACAACAGAGGCCGGCAACCCCTTATCCATCAAGATGGAGGTTTCAGCAGCCAAGCCGTTAAAGTGGACCAACACCCAGGATTTTCACTATCCTGGGTGTTGGTCCACTTCAGCGGGGCATCCGAGATTAGGATGCCCCGCTGTGTGAAACCCCCCCAAAAAAACGTACCTTTGCGGCGACGGACAAGCGACAAATAAGCCGCCGCCGCCTCCCGCGCGTCCCTCTTACAGGGCGCACGCCCGCGCTGGCCAGTTACAAACGTCCGGTGCGGGCGCGCGCACTGCTAGAGGGGCGCGCGGGAGGCGGCGGCGGCTGATCCGTCGCCGCAAAGGTAAGGTTTTTTTGGGGCTTTTGGGGGGGTCCCTCACCGCGGGACATCCCGATCTCGGATGCCCCGCGGTGAGGGAGGTGATCGGCCCGGGAATCTTATAGATTCCCGGGCCGATCACCCCTGGGTGTTGGTCCACGTTAAAGCCAGCGTTTGTAAATTGCGATGGCGCAGCTGTCCCTGAGTGAGAAGATCCAGATTCTTGGGCAAGACGTACCGATCTTCTGCCAACTGCACGACGTCTGTGAACCACACCCTCCTTGGCCAACAGGGGGCCACCAGAATGGCTGGTACCCCCTCCTGGGCTATCTTGCGCAGCACCCTGCCCAGCAGAGGAAAGGGAGAGAACACATAGAGGAGCCGAAACTCGATCCAAGGAATCGCTAGTGCATCCATGGCGAAGGCCAGAGGATCCTGCGACAGACAGACAAATCCGGGAAGCTTGTGATTGTGGCGAGATGCAAACAGGTCCACATCCGGCTAACCCCAGCGGTGACACAGGGAGTGAAACACCTTGTTGCTGAGGGACCATTCCCCCAGCCGAGACGTCCCCCTGCTCAGGGAGTCTGCCTCCAGGTTCTCCACCCCCAGAATGTAGACCGCCGAGATGCAAGGGGCATCCTCTTCTGCCCAAGACAGTATCAGGGACACTTCCTTGAGGACTCGCTTGGTCTGAGGCCCCCCCCCGATGATTGATGTAGGCAACCGAGCGAATCTGAACAGCCCGACCCCGAAGGTGCCGGGTCAACTGGGAGAGAACCAACCTGATCGCCCACAGCTCTAGAATGTTGATGGGTGCATGGGCCTCCTGGGGGCCCCACTTACCCTGAAATTTCAAAGACTTCCAAACTCCCCCCCCAACCGGTCAGACTGGCATCCGTGGTGACGATCTCCCAGCACAGCGGCAAAAAAAGTCCAGCCCACTAGAAGATTCCTAGAGTCCAGCCACCACGAGATGGACTGCCTGGCCAGAGGAGACAGAGCAAACTCCTGGTCCAGGGACACAGGGTCCCTATCCCAAACAGACAAGAGGTGCAACTGAAGAGGCCTCATGTGAAACTGAGCAAAGGGAAACGCCTCGAAGCAGGACACCATCAGGCCCACTAACGGCATCCCCTGCCGAATGGAGGGATGAGGACACAGGAGCAGAGACCGTGCCTGCATCTGAAGGCCCTCCACTTTCTGCTGAGGAAGAAATACCTTGACCTGAGAGGTATCCAGAGTCAAGCCCAGAAAAGACCTTGCCAAAGACGGAGACAGTGAAGACTTGGGATAGTTGATCACCCAGCCGAAGGACTCGAGAGTGGAGGTCACCACCTGAGTATCCTTCTCGGCCTGATGAAGAGATTGAGCAGCAATTAGAATGTCGTCCAGATAAGGAAGGATGCGAATGCCCCGGTTCCTCAGAAGTGCCATCACGCCTGCCAGCACCTTGGTGAACACTGAGGCGCCGAGGTGATACCGAACAGTAAGGCCACAAACTGGTAGTGCTGATCCTCCAGAGCGAACCTCAGAAATTTCTGATGACCCGGGAAGATTGGTAAGTGAAGATGGGCATCCTTGATGTCCTCAGTGGTCATGAAGTCGCCCGGCTGGAGGGTACTGACAGCAGAGCTTAGCGTCTCCATGCGAAAGTGCTTGAACTGGACAAACCTGTTGAGACCTTTCAAATCCAGGATGGGCCTCAGAGAACCATCCTTTTTGGGCACCGTGAAAAGATTGGAGTAGTACCCCTGACTCTGTTCCTGGTAAGGTACCTGGCAGACAACTCCTGACTCTAACAGGCGTTGAACCGCAAGGCGCAAACCCTGAGCTGACAGAGGGTTTTGAGACATCCAGGATCTGAGGAATCTTGGGGGTGGCCAGGCTGCAAACTCTATCTTGTAACCGGAGGACACCACCTCCTGAATCCACCGGTCTGAGACGCGAAGCCTCCGGACATGAGCAAAGAGCCGAAGCCGTCCCCCCACCCGGACAGGTGAGGGCGCCTCCTCAAGGGGCCTTGGGAGGGGGTTTGGAACCCCATGAGAGACTGGGACGACCACGGGATCTGCCACGGCCCCAAGAATCTCTGCGGCTACCCGGGAAGAGGGAGCCACGACCTCTTCTGAAAGCACGAAAGGAGGGGAAGGAAGCGGAGTTCTGGTTCCAAGCTGAGGTAACCTACCATCCTTGGTCAGAACATCCAGACGCTCACCAAAGAGACGAAGCCCCGCGAAGGGAAGCCCGATGAGAGACTTCTTAGCAGCAGTGTCAGCTGCCCACTGGCGCAACCAAACAGATCGGTGCATAGCCACCAAGAGGGCCGAAGCCCTACCGCCCAGACGAACGGCATCACCCATGGCAGACAGCACAAATGCAACAAAATCCGAGCAAAGCTGGAGGGCCCTATAATCCTCCCTCCTCCTACCAGCCATGGCGCCATCCGCAAGACGCTTAATCTTCTTCTGAAGGGCAATAGCCGTAATGGCTGCGGCACAAACATGACGCAGGCCTGCCCCTACAAAGGTGAAAGCATGACAGGCCAGCTGATCCATACGGCAGTCCGCACCATCATGTAGTGTAGTAGTGTCAGGGGACGGCATGACCGAAGTGTTAGACAGCCCTAGAACAGGAGCGTCTGCCTCAGGGGGACACGGCCAGCGTTGACCAGGTCAGCAGAAAAAGGATACCTTCTGTCCAATCCCTTGAGCACCGTGGGCAATCTGTTAGGACGTTCCCACTCCTTGAGCACCATATTGGAGAAATGACCCTGCTCCGGGAACTCCAAGCGTTGCTTGTCAGGGCAAAAGAGCTCACCCTGCTTCCTCTTCGCCACCTTAGGGGGGGCGATGTGCAAAGTCTCAAAAGTGTCCAACAACAGTCTATCAGTGTCAACAGGGAGCCCGGTATCCTCATCAGAGGCGGACCCCGGGTCACTGTCGTACCCTTCCTGATGGTCCTCAGATGAGTCTGAATCATGGAAAAGCTCCCCCTCATCTAGGGAGTCACGGCCACCAAACACATAAAGGCCCACATCCTCCTCGGCAAAGAGGGAAGGTGAGGTGTCAAGATGCCGCTTCCTGCCAGAGACCTTGCCCATCACAGGTCGGGCCAGCTGCCTTTCAATGCTGGCCATGCGCAGTGCCAGAACAGATTGGGACCCCCTGCTAGCATCCCCCTCACTGGGGGCTAAATGCAGGCGCGGGGGAGTACGAGATGCCTGAGGGAGCGCAGAACTGGGAAGAGAAGCACTCATCCCAGCCTGTCCCCCAATAATACTTTGGGCGCACGGCACACAAACCGCGCCACCACCACTCAAAGGGGATGCCCCGCACATGAGACACAGCCGGGATTGTCCCGAAGGACCCCCGAGCATGCTATCCCCAGAAGCCTCCATATGGTGATTAACACAGGCGCAGTAGGACAATAAATGGTAAGGGCTAATAAAAGCCACCCGGGATGCCCCCCAAGGGATGCCCACAGAGAGGGCCAGGAGGGGAGAGGTGGGGGGGGGAGCACACAGTTATCCCGCCTGAAAGACAAAAGCAAGAACACACATAAGCATCCCGCAGTACATGCCCCAAAAAGAATAATTAACCCCCAAGGGGGACTCACGGACCAAGACACAGCACGTGCAGCGCACACAGTCGATCGCCGTACAGGTCATAAAGTCGCCTGGCCGAAAGGAGCTCACCGCCGACCGTAAGGTCTTCATGCGGAAATGTTTGAACCTGACAAATCTGTTGAGACCCTTTAGGTCCAGGATGGGTCTCAGGGAACCGTCCTTCTTGGGCACCGTGAACAGATTGGAGTAGAACCCCTGACCCCCGAAGACGTTGGACGGCCAACCTCAGGCCCTGCGCCGTCACGGGATTTTGGGAGATCCGGGACCGAAGGAATCTTGGGGGCGGCCAAGCAGCCAGCTCCATCTTGTAGCCGGAGGACACCATCTCCTGAATCCACCGGTCCGAGACATGTTGTCTCCAGACGTGAGCAAAGACCGAAGCCGCCCCCTCATGCCTGAGGGGCCTTGGAGAGACCGGGACGACCACGGGATCTACCTCAATGCCGAGAGTCTCTGCGACTACTAGGGAAGGAAGAGCCGCATCCCCCACGGGAAGGTCGAAAGGAAGAAGACCCCCGAAAGGGCAAAGAATGCTTTCTACGCTGAGGGAGCCAACCATCCTTGGCCAATACATCAAGACGCTCCCCAAAAAGACGGAGTCCCGTGAAAGGAAGCCCGGTAAGGGACTTCTTAGCAGCAGCAAAGCAAAAATTCCTTATACTTGTCTGCTTGCTTGCGGGATCTGGCGGCCTCAACAAGGTGCTTAATCTTCTTCTTGATAGCAATGGCGACAATAGCCGCGGCAGGTCCGAATGGGAACCCCTGCTGGCTTCCCCCTCGCTAGGGGCTAAATGCAGGCATGGGGGTGTAGGTGATGCTGTAGGCAGGATAGGACTGGGGAGAGTAGCGCCCCGGTAATGCGCGAAGACTCTGGGCGCCAGAGTGACAAAAATGGCACCCGAAGAAGCAGCAGAGGAGGGGGAAGCACACCCCTCTCCATGATGCCCCCGCCGCGGAGCGCACATGCGCCCGCAACGACGGAGCAATGGACAGACGACCGCCGTAAAGCAGCCGGCCCCGGCCCAGACAGCAGGCCGAGGGTAGTGGAGGGGGAGGGGACACAGGGAGAACAAGTAAAACAGACAAAAAGTGACAAACACACATGTGCCAGAAAAAGAGCGTTTCCCCAATAGAAAATAAAGCATGTGGGATGAACCGGTCCAAGTGGTTTCTCCCCACCCCATCTAGGCTCACCATTAGCCTATGGCCGGGGCTACCCTTTGGGTCCAGGGTCAGCATAGCTCTGCGAACACCGAACCCTAGGTGTTCTCCTACCTTCACCTGAACCGTCAGCCGGGGCTGGGAGGCAGAAAAGGGTCCGGAACAGGTTGGAATAGGCCTGCAGGGCCGACGGGCTTGGGATGCCCCGCTCACCTGCGAACAACCAGAGAGAGAAAATCTTCTGTCTTTGAAGTCAGGACTGCAGAAAAACTCTGGGTATTCTGCCCTTTTATGGGCCGGGAGGAGCCACAAGTCTTCCTGCAGTCGACTGCGCCACCTGGTGGCGTATTACCCAAATGTAAAGAATTAAAGATGAAGCAACCCGTGCTGGATACCAGAAAAAGAAGGATCCAAGTTCAGAGTAAATTCCCCCTTTTTTATGGGTTTAAATCCTGACTCCCCACCAGCAACTCTTCTCTTTCATTGGATTGGGCCCCCTTCATGCTGCATCTTTGTATTGAATGGCTACCTAGTCCAGAAAGGGCCTCTTCTTTTCTTTACTTTAACCTCTGGTACCGTACTTTATCTATCGACTCTGACTCCTTCCTTGGACTGAGACCCCCTCCATGCTGTTCCTCTGAATTGGCAGCCTGTGCAGAGTTCCATAGGACTGAGAAGCGCCTAATCCACAACCCTATTTCTGCCAATGCTGGTATTGAATTTTTAAATTGATTCCCCCACCCTTTGTGCCTCCTTGCAACCATGAGTTCCTAGTATGTATGTAATGTTCAAGCATAGCAGATATATTTGAATATGATTAAACCATGGAGAGAAATGTTTTTTCTGTCTCATTTGAAAGACTAGTCATTCTATCTATATATAATATACAGTGCAATGCCTTCGCCAGCAATTTCTTATTAAGTTTATGCCCTGGGGACTATCTGCAAAATAGGCATGTGACACTTGATGTCTGCCTAGAGCTACTGTTACAGGTATTTACATATTTAAACAATATAAAGCAGGGACATCACTGGGGGGGGGGTGCAGGGGTTGTGACTGTACCAGGGCTTAGAATCTCAGAGGGGCACCATCATTGTTGTTTAACGCCTTGCTTCTATCTTTGTCTTGAGAAGTTAAACTATAAGCACTGCATGCTGTATGTGGACAATACACGGGAGCTCTTTGGACTACTGCAGTCATTTTAAAAAAAAGTGCTAGAGTTGGTGTTGCTGGATAGGTTTTGGCCGGTGCCAGTTCTCCATAGTTAGGGCTGTTTCAAGGGGTAAGTGAGCAGAACTAAAGGATGGGTCTGGAGGGAGCATTTTTTCCCCCTACTGCACTCACCGCTATTTCTACTAGAAACTTCCATGTCTATGGTCAACTGTTGCACACATACACAGCCAGCTAGCTGTCAGGCCAAAAACCCTTCTGATGTCACAACCTCACCCAGTGTACAGTATATAGATCTACAACCTGTTCATAAAACTTTGCCCTCATCATTTACATATACACATATGCCAAGTAGGTCCAAGCATAGTTTTACCTTTGTCAGAGAATCTGCCAGTGAAGATGAGGAAGAGGTTTTAGATCCAAGTTCGCTGCTTTCAATAGTGTTATAAAGGCTGGTGGCAAAATTCAAACTCTCCTAAGGAAAATAAAACAATATAATACTATTCTGGGTAGAGGAAAATACAATTCTGTGATTACTCACCTTGTAGAATTGGTATTATAAGTATGCAGCACGTCCTGCTCCAGATAGTATTCATAACAGCTGGGATATACCTCCACAGGAGGGCGCTTTACTGCAGAGATGGAAAAAAAGAGGCCCCTCCCGGTCCATATATACCCGGGACCTCCCACTAATTCCCCAGTATAGAAAAGCAGTAAGGGAACCAGGAGAAGCCAATAACAAATTCAACAACATTAACAAGGAAAACAATCACCATATACAGGTCCTTCTCAAAAAATTAGCATATAGTGCTAAAGTTCATTATTTTCCATAATGAAATGATAAAAATTAAACTTTCATATATGTGAGATTCATTGCACACCAACTGAAATATTTCAGGTCTTTTTTTGATTTAATACTGATGATTTTGCCATACAGCTCATGAAAACCCCAAAATCCTATCTAAAAAAATTAGCATATTTCATCCGACCAATAAAAGAAAAGTGTTTTTAATAAAAAAAAAAAGTCAACCTTCAAATAATTATGTTCAGTTATGCACTCAATACTTGGTCGGGAATCCTTTTGCAGAAATGACTGCTTCAATGCGGCGTGGCATGGAGGCAATCGGCCTGTGGCACTGCTGAGGTGTTATGGAAGCCCATGATGCTTCGATAGCGGCCTTAAGCTCATCCAGAGTGTTGGGTCTTGCGTCTCTCAACTTTCTCTTCACAATATTCCACAGATTCTCTATGGGGTTCAGGTCAGGAGAGTTGGCAGCACAGTAATACCATGGTCAGTAAACCATTTACCAGTGGTTTTGGCACTGTGAGCAGGTGCCAGGTCGTGCTGAAAAATGAAATCTTCATCTCCATAAAGCTTTTCAGCCGATGGAAGCATAAAGTGCTCCAAACTCTCCTGATAGCTAGCTGCATTAACCCTGCCCTTTATAAAACACAGTCGACCAACACGAGCAGCTGACATGGCACCCCAGACCATCACTGACTGTTGGTACTTGACACTGGACAGGTATTTTGGCATTTCCTTTTCCCCAGTCTTCCTCCAGACTCTGGCACCTTGATTTCCGAATGACATGCAATATTTGCTTTCATCAGAAAAAAGTACTTGGGACCACTGAACAACAGTCCAGTGCTGCTTCTCTGTAGCCCAGGTCAGGCGCTTCTGCTGCTGTTTCTGGTTCACCTGGAGCCCATTTCCTGCACACACCTGTGCACGGTGGCTCTGGATGTTTCTACTCCAGACTCAGTCCACTGCTTCTGCAGGTCCCCCAAGGTGGAATCGGTCCTTCTCCACAATATTCCTCAGGGTCTGGTCACCTCTTCTCGTTGTGCAGCGTTTTCTGCCACATTTTTTCCTTCCCACAGACTTCCCATTGAGGTGCCTTGATACAGCACTCTGGGAACAGCCTATTTGTTCAGAAATTTCTTTCTGGGTCTTACCCTCTTGCTTGAGGGTGTCAATGATGGCCTTCTGGACAGCAGTCAGGTCAGCAGTCTTACCCATGATGGCGGTTTTGAGTAATGAACCAGGCTGGGCTTTTTTAAAAGCCTCAGGAATCTTTTGCAGGTGTTTAGAGTTAATTAGTTGATTCAGATGATTAGGTTAATAGCTCGTTTAGAGAACCTTTTCATGATATGCTAATTTTTTGAGATTGGATTTTGGGGTTTTCATGAGCTGTATGGCAAAATCATCAGTATAAAATCAAAAAAAGACCTGAAATATTTCAGTTGGTGTGCAATGAATCTCAAATATATGAAAGTTTAATTTTTATCATTTCATTATGGAAAATAATGAACTTTAGCACTATATGCTAATTTTTTGAGAACGACCTGTAGAGGACCCAAGAATAAGGCAATCAGGGTGGGATGGAGCAGGACGTGCTGCATACTTATAATACCAATTCTACAAGGTGAGTAATCACAGAATTGTATTATTCTAAGTATGCAGCACGTCCTGCTCCAGATAGTATTCATAACAGCTGGGACATCCAATAGCAGTGTCCATAAACGGGTGGGGATCCCAAAAAGGCAACAACGCGCAGTTCAAACCACTGTCGCCTGCAGAACCTTACGGCCAAAAACAGCATCCGCTGAGGCCCGAACATCAACCTTGTAAAACTCGGAAAAGGTATGAACAGAAGACCAAGTAGCGGCCTTACAAACTTGTTCAACAGAAGCCTGGTTCTAGAAGGCCCAGGAAGCCCCAACAGCACGGGTAGAATGAGCAGTAACACGGAAAGAAGGATCCTTCCCCCCAGTAGGATAGGCCCTAACAATAGCCTGACAAATCCATTTGCTAATAGTAGACTTAGCAGGAGCCAACCCCTTCTTGGGACCCGAGGGAACCACAAACAAGGCGTCCGTCTTTCTGAAAGGCGCAGTAGCCACCAGGTAGTATTTCAAATTCCTGACAAGATCCAGAGAATGCAAGTCCCCAGGAGGATCCGGGACGGGCACGGCCTCTGCCCTTGCCCCAGAAGTCTCCCCTGTGCCCCGCAAAGGAAACCCCCCTCCCTGACCTGGATCCACGAAAGGAGGGAGTAAAAGACCCTGAACCCCGAAAGGGCCGCGGTTGTCTTTTGCGTTGGGGCAACTTACCTCCCTTTGCAAAAAGGTCCAAACGGTCACCAAAAAGGTGCAGCCCCTTAAAGGGTAGCCCTGTTAGAGCCTTCTTAGCAGCATTGTCAGCTGCCCACTGGCGCAGCCAGACCGAGCGGCGAATAGAAACAACCAGAGCCGAGGTCCTGCTACACATCCTAATGGTGTCATCTAAGGCAGAAAGAATATAAGCGATAAACATCTCACATTGTGATAAGGCTCTAAATTCGGCACTAGAAGGATCATCAGGGGAACCTTCCAGAAGGCCCTTGATCAATGTCCTAATAGCCACTGCAGTAATAGCGGAAGCACAGACCGGGCGCAAGGCAGAACCCACACAGGCAAAGGCGTGGGAAGCCAGCTGAACAATATGCCGGTCCTCACCATCCTTCAAGGTAGTGGAATCAGGGGAATGCACTACAGAAGTGTTGGACAACCCCAGCACAGGGGCATCCACTTCTGGGGGAGTTGACCAACATTTGACCACATCCGATGGGAAAGAATACCTCTTATCCCTTCCCTTAGGGATACCGGGGAGCCGGCTAGGCCGCTCCCATTCCTTGAGAACCAGACTATTGAAATGTGCCTGTTCTGGGAATTCCAAACGTGGTTTTGCGGTACCAAACAATTCCCCCTGCTGCTTAGGTGCCGCAGCAGGAAGAGAAATTTGAAAAAATTTGAGTCAAAAGTCTATGGGTGTCATCAGCATCCAAATTCTCTGAGCCGGCATCAGCGCCAAGGCAATGCTGATCATCAGAAAATTCTGAATCAGAGAATAATTCCCCTTCCTCAAGAGGGGTATAGTCAGACAAATCAAGAAAATCTTCTGGCTCCATAGAAAAGGCCGGCGCAGCAGGCGCCACGTGCCGTCTTTTAGCTGGGGCCTTACGGGCTGTAGAGCTAGCAATCAGTCTCTCAATGTTGGCCAGCCTGGTTGAGACTCCCCACTAGTGTTGATCTCACTGGGAGTCATAATCAAGCGAGGGGGTGTGGGGGAAGACATGGTGGGCGCAGACCCAGACAAATGCAGTCCAGAGTGCTGCGCAGGGTACACAGACCCGCACATCATCGCTTACAGGGGATGCCCCGCATACCACACACAGCCGGGCTTGCCAAGATGGGACCCCAAGCACAGTATCCTGAGAAGCCTACATATGGTGATTTTTGGTGTCACAATGACCAATGGGAATTACGCTGTGCAGCTACCCGGGATGCCTCTTAAATGTCCGCTAGGATAGTGGGAGGATTTTAATGTTTTAGGCCTCTAATATAGTCACTAGACTAATAGAAGGCACAGGACCGGGAGAAACCTCTAATCAGTTTTCCCGCCTGAAAGACATAAGAGGACAATACCCGCATTAATTAAACAGGAGTGAAAAACAATTAAATTATAAAAAGAGGGGGCCCACAAGAGCAGTATAATGGGAGAAGGGGGGAAGTAGAAAGCCCATTAAAACATTAATAAATGTAAGGCAGGGCAATAGCGGACGGGGCATCCCAATTCAGGATCACCAGTAACCTGAAAACTGCCTACCTTTTGGTGGGGGATTTACGGTGGACCAAGCTTCAATGAAGCACCTCTAATAGGTGCTGCCTACCATCACCTGACCACGCAGCCAAGGCTGGGAGGCAAATAAAGGTGAAACGGGTGGGAATAGAACAACAGGGCCAGGGGCTGTGAAGCCCGGCTTCCTGCGAGAAGAGAAGCCATCATCTTGACCTTCGCAGCCCACTGCAGAGAAGGAACTGGGGAATTAGTGGGAGGTCCCGGGTATATATGGACCGGGAGGGGCCTTTTTTTGCCATCTCTGCAGTAAAGCGCCCTCTTGTGGAGGTATATCCCAGCTCTTATGAATACTATCTGGAGCAGGACGTGCTGCATACTTAGAATACATTGCAAAGTGCAATTCACTTTCTGCAGCATTACACACATTTCTGTCTGTTCATTTTAAGCTTGGCCAAGAATGAAATCAAAGCATAAAATACTATACATACAGTATACTGTAGTGGAGGAGCTGCCTTCTAATATGTCCATATACAGTACATGTCAACTAAAGCTACAATGTGACTGAATATGCTCACCGGCCTGGCTGGCTGCAAGGAAGGTCCCTGCCCGGTGGCCTGGCTGGCTGCAAGGAAGGTCCCTGCCCGGTGGCCTGTCTGCAGTCAGGATGCCCCTCATCATGTTGACCAAACCGGGACTCCCAGGAACTGCCACCCGAGCTGAGCTATGTGTGCACAACTCCCAAAGGCACCCAGCTAGATGAGCAGCCCACATGGCCATACTGTCATGTCTCCTGTAGGATACCACTCAAACCTGCCCACTCAGTATGACCTTACAGTCTTATTACTAATGCTAGTACCTCCTGATTTGATCACCAGAACCCAATGTCAACCTGGTAAAGGTCAGCACAGTTAAAAAAAAAAATTGCAAGGAATAATATGGAAATAAAAAAATTACAAATGTACGGAAATTATTCAATTATTTCTGAAACTTTGGGTTTTTCTTCCAACACAAGGTAAACAACTGTATTGCTATACTTGCCTTTTCTCCCACGCAGCTGCAGCTCTTACATGATTGCTCGATCCAGCTACCTTGCGCCCTAAACCGGACCTTCACCCTGAATAGGAGCATATCTTATATGAATATCAAAGATCATTGTACCTGCACCTACTGCATTTTCTGAGCCTTTAAATATCCAAGATGGAGGCCCACAGAGTCTCAGGCTGCCTGCAGACAGGATATGGTTTCTGACTATGCCACACTGCATTATGGGATTGTTGTCCTTTTTCTGACCCCAGGTCTGCTCTGTCTGTCCAAAGAACAGCTATAATCCCGCCCCCTGCACCCCCTCCATCTCTCCTCAGTATGTGATGCTTTTGAGGCAAGATGGCAGCGCCTGTATCCTAGAGTCCTGAACAGAGTTGCAGCCCAGTGTTGGAAAGAAGAATAAGTAAGTGACTAAAATCTTAAAATGAATTAATTTGAGATGCTGGGGAATAGTTTGGTCTTTTTATTATTCTTAGTATACAGTACGTCTTGCTCCAGATAAGAATCATTACACTTGGGTATTACTCCTCCAGATGGCTCTGGACTGCAGAGACCGCGAAATTGGCTCCTCCCGGCCCCTCAAATACCCGGGACCTCCCACAAATCCCCAGAATTTCTCTGCAGTCTGGACTGTGAAGGACAAGAAGATGGCTCTCTCTTCTTGCAGGTGAGCGGGGCAATTAGCCTGCGGCCCTGTAGGACTATTCCCACCCGTTCCATCTTTAATGTGCCTCCCAGCCTTGGCTGCGCTGGTCCGGGTGATGGTAGGCAGCACCGCTGTCAGGTGCTTAGGAGCGCTGCTCCACCGCAATCCCCCACCAAAGGGTAGTCGGTCGCCCTATTGCCCCTTGCCACTGTCTATCGGTGGGCCCTATGTTAAGTGGCCGCTGCCCTCCCTCGCTCTCCCTTGTAGCTCTTGGGGGGGGGGGGAGGGTGTATATGCCTTGGTACTTCACTGTATTATGTGCTTCTGGTTGGTGTCAGTCTCCGCGCTGACTTGGTTGCACTGGTTGCTTTTTTTGAATATTCCGCCGCCGCCGTGCGCTGGATAATGTGCTCATGGTTCCTTCGGGACAAGCCCGGCTGTGTGTAGCTTGTGGGGTGTCCCCTATTAGTATTGACAATGTGCGGGTTTGTATACCTTGTGCCCAGCAGGTGCTTGCGCTGCAGCTTGGTTTACCAGTAGCTGGGCCCGCGCCTCGTATGGCGTCACCTACTCCCCCAAGCTTGAATTTGACTACCATTGAGTTGCATACCAGTGGGGATTCTCAGCCTGATGTGTCTTCCAGACTGGCTAGTGTTGAGAAGTTGCTTTGGTAATACCTTGGCGCGTAAGGCCTCTGCTAAGAAGCGGCACTTGATGCCTGATGTCACTCTTTTCCCTATGGAGGCTGATGAGTTCTTGGAACTGTCTGGTTATACCCCTTTGGAAGGAGGGGAGTTATTCTCTGACTCGGAGTCATCTGATGAGAGGCCCAGGGGTCATGATGATTCTGGCTCTGACCCCTGGGCCCCAGATGATACAGATAGGCTGTTGGCTCAGATTTTTTAGGTACTGTCCATCTCTCCCCCGTTTGCGGCCCCCAGGCAGCAGGGGGAATTGTTTCATACTGCTAAGCCACGTTTAGAGTTTCCTGAGCAAGCCCATTTTAATAATCTCGTGCTCAAGGAATGGGAGCGTCCCAGCAGGCTTCCCGGAGTCCCTAAGAGTTGGGATAAGAGGTATCCCTTTCCTGCTGATGTGGTGAAGCGTTGGTCATCCCCTCCAGAGGTGGATGCCCCGGTCCTAGGGTTATCTAACACCTCTGTCATGCATTCCCCTGACTCTACTACGCTGCGGGATGGTGAGGACCGGCGTATTGATCAGCTGGCGTCCCATGCCTTTGCCTGTGTGGGGACGGCGCTGCGCCTGGTCTGTGCCTCTGCCATTACGGCTGTGGCTATTAGGACCCTGCTTAGAAGTGTCCTAGATGGTGCTCCTGATGATGTGTCTAGTGAGGAGTTTAATGCACTCTGTCGTTGTGAGGTTTTTGTGACTTATGTCCTCTCTGCCTTGGATGATACCATTAGGATGTGTGGCAGAACCTCTGCCCTTGTGGTGGCTATACGCCGCTCGGTTTGGCTGCCCCAGTGGGCTGCTGACAACGCTGCCAAGAAAGCTCTCAGCTCAGTCTCTAGTTCTGGCGGTGCAAAGCCTTCTGGAACTGGGGGTTGTCTGTCAGGTCCCCTTATGAGAAAGGGGCAAGGGTTTCTATTCCAACCTTTTCACCGTGCCCAATAGAGATGGGTCAGTCAGGCCCATCCTGGACTTGAAGATCCTCAACAAATTTGTCAGGTGCAGGCGCTTTCGCATGGAAACTTTGCGCTCTGCCATCAGTTCCCTGCGTCCAGTGGACTTCATGACCTCTGTTGACATCAAGGATGCTTACCTTCATATTCCTGTTTTTCGAGGTCATCAAAGGTTCCTCAGGTTTGCTATGGAGGATCAGCACTATCAATTTGTGGCATTGCCCTTTGGTCTCACTTCAGCTCCCAGAGTGTTCTCCAAAGTGCTGGCAGGAGTGATGTCTCTGCTCAGGTCTCAGAGCATTCACATGCTGCCCTATTTGGACGACATTCTCATCACTTCTCAGTCCCTCCAACAGGCAGAGCTGGATACTCAGTTAGTAGTGTCCACTCTGGAGTCATTTGGCTGGGTGATCAACCATCCCAAATCTTCCCTGTGTCCCTCCTTGGTGACACCCTTCCTGGGAATGAATCTGGATACAGTTCAGGCAAGGATTTTTCTTCCTCAGCAGAAGGTGGACAGTCTGCTAGCGCAGGTTCAGTTCCTGCTATCTTGCCCTCATCCCTCCATCAGGCAGGGAATGCAGCTGGTGGGCCTGATGGTGTCGTGCTTCGAGGCGATCCCTTATGTCCAGTTTCACATGAGGCCTCTGCAACTCCACCTCTTGTCAGTATGGGACAAGGATCCTGCGTCCCTGGACCAGGTCCTTGTGCTGTCCCCCCTAGTCAGGCGGTCCCTCTCGTGGTGGCTGGACTCCAGGAACCTGTTGGTGGGCAGATCCTTTCTGGCCCCCTGCTGGGAGACGGTCACCATGGATGCCAGTCTGACAGGTTGGGGGGGTTTCTAGAAGTCCCTGCAGTTCAAAGGGCGGTGGGGCCCTCAGGAGGCCCACACACCTATCAACATTCTGGAACTGAGGGCGATCAGGTTGGTTCTGGCTCACTTGACCCAACACCTTCGGGTACTCTCGGACAACCAGACGGCAGTTGCCTACATCAATCATCAGGGAGGGACCCGGAGCAAGGGGGCCCTCAAGGAAGTGTCTCTGATCCTGGCCTGGGCGGAGGACAATGTTCCCTGCATATCAGCTGTGTACATTCCGGGGGTGGAGAATCTGCAGGGGACCTCTCGCCTGGGAGAATGGTCCCTCTGCGACAGGGTGTTTCAATCTCTGTGTCACCGTTGGGGCCAACCAGATGTGGATCTGTTTGCGTCCCGTCACAATCCCAAGCTCCCGGCCTTTGTCTCCCTGTCCCAGGATCCTCTGGCCTTGGCCATGGATGCCCTAGCAATGTCATGGCAGGATTTTCAGCTCCTGTATGTCTTTCCTCCATTCCCCCTGTTGGGCAGGGTTCTGCGCAAGATAGCTCTGGAGGGGGTGCCAGCAATACTGGTGGCCCCCAGGTGGCCAAGAAGAGTGTGGTTCACAGACGTGGTGCAGCTGGCAATAGATCAGTACGCTCTGCCCAGGGTGCCAGACCTGCTCACTCAGGGTCACTTACGCCATCCCAATTTACAAACTCTGGCTTTGACGGCCTGGCTGCTGAAACCTCCATCTTGATGGAGAAGGGGCTGTCTGCCTCTGTTGTTGATACCATGATAAAGGCTAGAAAGAAGTCTTCTTCTTCCATTTACTATAGGGTTTGGCGTGCCTACATTGACTGGTGTGAGTCTAGGTCTCTTCCCTGTCGTGTGTTCTCTATTCCCAGGATCCTGGAGTTCCTGCAGCATGGGTTGGAGCTGGGGCTCCAACTCAGTACTCTGAAGGGTCATGTCTCTGCCCTGGCTGTTTTCTTCCAGGGGTCCTTTGCCCAGCATTCTCTGATCAGGACTTTTTTCCAGGGGGTTACTCATGTGCATCCCCCACGTAAGCCTATGTTGCCTGTTTGGGATTTGAACTTGGTCTTGTCTGCCTTGCAGGGTGCTCTATTTGAACCTGTGCAGGAGGCTGCCCTGGCCATTCTTACTCTCAAGGTTGTCTTTTTGGTGGCTATCACCTTTGTTAGGCATGTGTCTGAGTTGGCGGCGCTTTCCATCCAGCCCCCCTACTTTGAGAGACACCAGGACAAGGTGGTGTTTCGCTTCAAGCCAGATTTTCTGCCTAAGGTAGTGTCTGCCTTTCATTTGAATCAGGACATTGTCCTTCCTTCCTTGTGCCCTAATCCTAGTAATCCTAAGGAGAGGGTCTTGCATTCTTTGGATGTGGTTAGGTGTCTGAAGTACTATCTGGTGGCTACTGCACCTTTCAGGAAAACTGATACTCTTTTTGTGGTCCTAGGAAGGGTTTGGCACCTGCCAAGTCTACTACCAGCAAATGGATCCGTCAGGCTGTGATTCAGGCCTATTCTGCTAAGGGGAAGAATCCTCCCTTCCGCCTTACTGCTCATTCCACCCGTGCTATTGGTGCCTCTTGTGCTTTTCAGCACCAGGCTTCTGTTGAACAAGTTTGCAAGGCCGCTACTTGGTCTTCTGTTCATACCTTTTCAAAGTTTTACAAGGTTGATGTTAGGGCCTCAGCTGATGCTGCTTTTGGCCGCAAGGTTCTGCAGGCGGCAGTGGTATGACCTGTCTGTTGTTACCTTTGGGGATCCCACCCTACTTTATGGACACTGCTATTGGATGTCCCAAGTGTAATGATTCTTATCTGGAGCAGGACGTACTGTATACTAAGAATAATACAATTCTGTGATTACTCACCTGTAGAATTGTTATTATGAGTATACAGTACATCCTGCTCCACCCCACCCTTGGTTTTGCATTATCCTGGATCCCCTGTATGGTGATTGTTATCATTTTTATAGTTACTAGTTGGTTCTGTTTTCTTTCTCCCAGCTTCTCGTTATCTGCTTTTCAATGCTGGGGATTTGTGGGAGGTCCCGGGTATTTGAGGGGCCGGGAGGAGCCAATTTCGCAGTCTCTGCAGTCCAGCGCCATCTGACGGAGTAATACCCGGAGGGAAATGATTCTTATCTGGAGCAGGACGTACTGTATACTCATAATAACAATTCTACAGGTGAGTTTTATTTTTATTAAATGATGCTGAAGGTCGGGTTTAAGTATGACTTTAGCAAACAACGTTCCTAACCCTGGTGTTTTCTTCAATGCTAGTTTAACCAAAATCCTTGCCTTCTATGTTACCATATTTTTTGCACTATAAGACCATAGGACGCACTTAGGATTTGAAGGAGGAAAATAAGGAAAAAAATACTCAGAAATACCCTTCCCCCCAAGAACCTAATAACAGAACATGGCAGAATCCCCCAATCACCCCATAACATCCAGTGTGCAGAACCCCCTCCCAATCACTCCATGACAGGCAGCGGGCAGAATACCTCCCAACCACCCTATAACAGCCATTGTTGCAGACCCCCCCCCCCACCCCAATAAAAAGCAGTGTGCAAAAAAAAAAAAAAAAACCCTTCCCCTATGACAGGCAGAGAAAAGAATACCCCCAACCCCCCCCCCCCCTATAACAGGCAGAGTGGAAGACCCCCCCCCAAACCTCAATAACAAGCAACATGCAAAATCCCCCCTACCCCTATAACAGGCAGCGTGAGGAATATCCCCAAACCTCCCTATAACAGGCAGTGTGCAGATCCCCCCATCCCCCATAACATGCAGCATACCCCCAATAACAAGCAGACTGCAAAATCCCCCACTAACCCTATAACAGGCAGCGTGCAGAATACCCCCAAACTTCCCTATAACAGGCAGCATGGCAGGTCAACTATTACCACGCTGAGGCAGACAAAAAATACCATTTTGTGATTACTCACCTGTAAAATGGGTTTTATAAGTATGTCTCACACCCTGCTTCTGAAGTATTAATTACACGTGCGTCATGGTCCAGTAGAGGGCAACTTCTGCAGAGATGACTAGAAAAAGAAGCCCCTCCCGGTCCATAAATACCTGGGTCCTCCCACACATTCCCCAGTATAAGAAAGCAGTAAGGGGACCAGGAAGAGCCAATAAAATCTATGAGAAAAAAGTTTCACCATATAGAGGATCCAAGATACAACTCAGGGTGGGACGAAGCAGGGTGTGAGACATACTTATAATACCCATTTTACAGGTGAGTAATCACAAACTGGTATTATTCTAAGTATGTCTCACACCCTGCTTTGGAAGTATTAATTACACGTGGGACATCCAATAGCAGTGTCCAAAAAGAGTCGGGATCCCAACAGGCAATAGTGCACAAATTAAACCACTGCAGCTTGCAGAACTTTGCGGCCAAAAACAGCATCCGCTGAAGCCCGCACATCAACTTTATAAAACTTGGAAAAAGTATGAACAGAAGACCAAGTAGCAGTCTTACAAACTTGTTCAACAGAGGCTTGGTGCTGAAACGCCCAGGAAGCCCCAACATCACAAGTAGAATGAGCAGTGATCTGGAAAGGGGGATCCCCTTAGCAGAATAGGCCCCAATAACAGCCTGACGAATCCATTTACTAATGGTAGACTTGACGGGCGCCAAACCCTTCTTGGGCCCAGAGGGCACCACAAAAAAGGCATCCGTCTTCCGGAATGGTGAAGTAGCCACCAGATAGTACTTTACACATCTAACGACATCCAGAGAGTGCAAGGCTCTCTCCTTGTCATTGCTAGGTTTAGGACACAATGAAGGAAGCACAATGTCCTGATTGAGGTGAAAGGCAGAGACAACCTTTGGCAAGAAGTCTGGTTTAAAACGGAAAACCACCTTGTCCTGATGTCTCTCAAAGTAGGGGGCCTGAATGGACAGAGCCGCCAACTCAGAAACACGTCGAACAGAGGTGATAGCCACCAAAAAGGCAATTTTTAAGGTGAAAATGGATAGAGCAGAATCCTGCACCGGTTCAAAAGGAGGACCCTGAAGGGCAGACAACACCAAATTTAAATCCCAAACCGGTAACATGGGTTTGCGAGGAGGGCGCACATGAGTGACCCCCGGAAAAAAGGTCTTAACCAAAGGATGAAGAGCGAAAGATCTCTGAAAGAAAACCGCCAGAGCGGACACATGCCCCTTAAGAGTGCTAAGCTGAAGACCCATGTCCAGACCATGCTGAAGAAACTCCAAAATCCAAGGAATGGAAAACACCCGACAAGGAAAGGCCCTAGCCTCACACCAATCAATGTAGGTCCGCCAGGTCCTGTAGTAGATATTAGAGGAAGATTTCTTCCTAGCCCTGACAAGTCTGGACAATGGCTTCAGACAAACCCTTTTCCATTAAGATAAAGGTTTCAGCAGCCACGCTGTCAAAGCCAGCGTTTGTAAATTGGGGTAACAAAGCTGACCTTGTGTGATCAGATCCGGAACCAGAGGCAGCCTGAATTGATCGACCGCCAGCCGGACGACGTCTGCGAACCACACCTGTCTTGGCCACCTTGGGGCCACCAGGATTGCTGGCACACCCTCTTGAGCCAGCTTGCGTACCACCTTGCCCACCATGGGAAAGGGAGGAAACAGATACAGGAGACCGAGCTCCCACCAGGACAGAGACATGGCATCCACTGCCAGAGCCAGAGGGTCCTGGGACAGAGACAAAAATGCCGGAAGCTTGTGATTGTGACGAGAGGCAAACAGATCCACCTCCGGACTCCCCCACCTGCGACAGAGGGATAGAAATACCTTGTTGCTGAGGGACCATTCCCCTCGGCGAGAGGTCCCTCTGCTCAGAGAGTCTGCTTCCAGGTTCTCCACCCCTGGAATGTAGACTGCCGAGATGCACGGAACATTGCTCTCGGCCCAAGCAAGTATCACAGACACCTCCCGGAGGGCACTCCGGCTGCGAGTCCCTCCTTGGTGATTGATGTAAGCGACCGCTGTCCGATTGTCGGAGCGAACCTGAACTGGTAAGCCCTGAAGGTGATGTGTCAGATGCGACAGCACCAACTGAACCGCCCTCAGCTCCAGAATGTTGATGGGGATATGGGCCTCCTGAGGACCCCACGGCCCCTGGAACTGAGGTTTCCTCCAGAAGCCTCCCCAGCCGGACAGACTGGCATCCGTGGTGACCGTCTCCCAAAAGGGCGCAAAAAAGTACCTGCCCCCCAGGAGATTCCTCTGGTCCATCCACCACTGGAAGGAACGCCGGACAAGAGGGGACAGAACACAAGTCTGATCCAGAGACAGAGGACATTTGTCCCAAACCGATAGGAGATTGAGCTGAAGGGGTCTCGTGAAACTGAGTAAATGGCACTGCCTCGAAGGAAGCCACCATCAAACCTACCAGCCTGAATAACATCCACCTTCGGCTGGGGTAGGAACACCCAGGTCTAAATGGTATCCAGAGTCATGCCCAGGAACGAAGCCACCCTTGACGGGGATAAAGAGGACTTGGGGTAATTGATTACCCACCCGAACCTCTCCAGCGTCGTCACCACCGTTCTGGCGTCCAGCTCCGCCTGGTGGAGAGAGGATGACGTAATGAGAAGGTCGTCCAGGTAAGGCAAGTTACAAATGCCCCGGACTCTGAGAAGGGCCATCACGCCCGCCAAAACCTTGGTGAACACCCTGGGCGCCAAAGTCAGCCCGAAGAGCCACAAACTGGAAGTGCTGGTTGTCTACCACGAACCTGAGGAACCTTTGGTGTCCCGGGAAGACCGGCACATGAATGTAAGCGTCCTTGATATCTATTGAGTCTCTATACGAATTTTTTGGTTCTGATGAACCGGTTGAAAGTTTTCAAGTCCAAAATGGGACTTATGGAACCATCTTTTTTGGGCACCGTAAAGAGGTTGGAATAGTAACCCAGACCTCCCTCTGTGGGGGGAACCGGACAAACTAACCCCATATCCCAAAGGTTTTGCACCGCCAGAAAAAGGCCCTGTGCCACCCAAGGGTCCGACAGAACCCGGGACCTGAGGAATCTGAGAGGAGGCCGGCATGCAAACTCCAGCTTGTACCCGGAGGAAATTACCTCCCGGATCCAGACGTCTGTGACCTCTAGGGTCCAGACCTGAGCAAAGAGCCGTCACCCCACCCGCAAGGGTGAGGGCGCCCCTTCATTGCTGAGCGGGCTTGGCAACGGATTTGGGTTTAGTACCCCAGGAAGTCCCGGGTCGGGCACGCCCTCTGCCCCTACCCCAGGCATCCCCTCGGAACGCATTGAAAAACGTTCCCCTGCTTGACCGAGAGCCACGAAAGGATGGGTTGAATGAACCCGAACCCCGAAAGGGCCGGCGCTGCTTCTTGCATTGAGGTAACTTACCCCCTCTGGCAACCGAGTCTAAACGATCACCAAACAGGCGCAGACCCACGAAGGAAAGACCTGTGAGCGCCTTCTTAGCAGCCGCCCACTGGCGCAACCAGACCGACCGGCGTATAGCAACCTGCAATGCCAAGGTCCTGCTACACATATGGATAGTATCATCCAAGGATGATAAGACAAAAGCAATGAACATCTCACAATGAGTCAAGGCTGTAAACTCCTCACTGCAGGGATCCAATTGGGAACCATCCAAAAGGCCCCTAATTAGAGCTCTAGTAGCCACGGCCGTGATCGCAGAAGCACAAACCGGGCGCAAGGCCGAACCCACACAAGCAAAGGCATGTGAAGCCAATTGATCGAGACGTCAGTCCTCACCATCCTTCAAGGTAGTGGAATCCGGGGTATGCACGACTTAAGTATTGGACAATCCCAGGACGGGGGTGTCGACCAAAGTTTCACCACATCAACAGGAAAGGGATACTCCCACGCGTGAGGGATACCAGGAAGCCCCATTCCTTAAGGATCAGATTGTTAAAGTGCTTCTGATCCGGGAACTCCAAACGAGGTTTGGTGGTCCAAAAAAATTCCCCCCGTTGCTGGGGGGCCTCCGCAGGAGGGGAAATTGCAAGTACCTCAAAAATTTGAGCAAGGAGACTATTGGTGTCGACAGCATCCCCACGCTCTGAGCCGGCATCAGCGCCAGGGTACTGCCGATCCTCAGAAGAGTCAGAGTCTGGGAACGGTTCCCCTTCCTCGAGCAGGGAACAATCAGACCAGTCAAAAGGTTCAAAATCAGCATAATCAAAGGCCGGCGCCACGCGGGCGCCAAGTGCCGTTTCTTAGCTGGGGCCTTCCTGGCCGCAGAGCTAGCAATCAGTCTCTCAATGTTGGCCAGTCTTGCGCATACATCAGATTGCGACTCCCCACTGGTGACAACGTCACTTGGGGTCATACTCAGGCGTGGGGGTGTAGGTGATGAGGCCAGCGGGGCTGAACCGTCCGCACGGGGCCCAGCTTGCCGCACAAGTGCCTGTTGTGCACATGGTATACAAATTTGCACATTATCTCCCAAAAGGGATGCCCCACATATCACACACGACCGGGGTTGTCCCGAAGGACCCCGAGTCCAATATCCTGGGGAGCCTCCATATGGTGATTTTTTGATAGTCGCAAAAATCAATGGGAATTACGCTATGAAGCTACCCGGGATGCCCCTTAGCGTCCGTTAGTGGGAGGATTTAATAATGACCAAAGGGAACCCCAATTTGAACAAGGGACCTAAGGACCGGGAGAACCCCCTTTTTTATTAAAGGCTTGATAGTCCCACCTGAAAGACACCAATAAGGGACCCCATAAGACTCATATATGCACACAGAAAGCCAAGCACCAACATATGCAGCATAAGGCATAAAATGCAGTAATTAAGGCAGTATCCCCAGGCACTGTGATAACAGCCCAATGTACATATAAATATAACGACAATAATGAAAACCAAGGCCCCGAAGGGCACTCACAGTATCCGGCAGACAGGAATGGCATCTACTAGCCAGGAGATCCTCAGGAAGAAGGGCAGGCCGCCCCGCCCCCCCCCCGGCCCGGGAACTGACAAGCGGTTCCCAGCCAATGGCTGAGAGCCACAAAATGCGCCGGAGAGGGGCGGGCCGTAACCAGCGTGCAGAACGTCAGGCCCCGCCCCCTCCTCTGACTGAGAAAAAGAGAGAGAGAGAGACGCGCTCCCTAGCCATGCTGCGGAGCCGGCCATGAGACAACCGGCCCACCGCTGCACAATACAGCGAGCGTGCGGGCCGCAGATCACAGTGAAACACATGCACACACGCGCTGGCAGTAGCCAGCATGTGAAGTAAAAACAGCACATGACAGTAACTACAATGGGACAAGATGGAGGGTCAGGCCCCCCACCCTACTATCCGGGAACTGGGAGTAATGGAGGGGAAGCCGAAAGCTACCTATAATAATGTAGCAACGGCATCGATACGGACAGGGCATCCCACGTCAGGATCACTTAACCTGACGACCGCCTACCCCTTGGTGGGGGATTTGCAGTGGAGCATGCATGGCTCCTGTTCAAACACCTCTAAGGTGTGCCCTACCCTCACCCGGACTTTACAGCCAAGGCTGGGAGGCATGGGGACATTCATGAAATAGTCCAGGTGGAAATAGGAAATAAGTGGCCGGGTGTACACCCGGCTTACCTATAAAGGAAAGAGACAGCCATCTTCTTGACTTGCTTCGCCGTCTGCAGAGACTTATCTGGGGAATGTGTGGGAGGTCCCAGGTATTTATGGACCGGGAGGGGCTTCTTTTTCTAGTCATCTCTGCAGAAGTTCGCCCTCTACTGGACCATGACCCACGTGTAATTAATACTTCCGAAGCAGGGTGTGAGACATACTTGGAATAAAAGCTTCTCACCTCGGTTGGCCGGTATCCATCTATGATATTGCCGCAAAGTCGGCAGCATGGCTCACAGAGCAGAGGAAGATGCTGAGGTGAGACGTTTATTTTGTCTGTCTGAGCGCAGTTCTAACCGTCCTGTCCACTCACCTTAGCGGCGTTCCTGAGTCGCTGTGTCCTGCTGATCAGATGCAGGACAATCAGCTATGCAGGAGTGCCGGTAAGTTGAGTGGACGACATTCACTCAATGAGATGCTTTTGGGGTGCGTCTTATGGGGCGAGAAATGCTGTATATTCTACCAATTCACTTTTTATAGAACAATGTCAACTTCAGGAAGTAAAAAAAAAAAGTAGTCTGGGTTTCTCTGCTAACACAGTCCATAAATGTAAGGAGAATGGAAAAATCGGCACATTTAAGCCAATAACAGTAACTGTAACAGCACTGGCAATGCCTGCATATTGTTCATGACACTGTTCTCCTTAAGAATGAATCTGCCTTATGTAAATATGCACTTTGCCTTAAGGAAACACTGGGAAAATATATATTTACCTGGTTGAGATCCTCCAGATTAGCAAACAACCTAACAGGATCCACATCCAGCATATGGTCGTTGCTCTGCAAGTGCTTTAATGCATGAAGAAATATCTATTGAACATAAAAAGGGTGCAATGAGGACAGAATGAGTGCCAGTATGCCACTATTTAACAGACCGACCAAACATCAAGTACAATTCATGAATCGTATCATTTTATGGTCCTTGGCAAGGTGGAACTGAAATTAACATCTAATTATGAACAAATAATAATACGGCACGTACACTTTCTGGCATGCACTAATTTCACATAAGAAACTGTCCTTCAGAAAGCTTGCACAACCGCTGTGTTGCAGGTTACACTGTAATCTGTATATGCTATTTATTACAGAATATAGGGTACCATAACAGGATTTTGGAAGGTGCATCTATTCCCACAATGAAATACTACTAATTAACTTGAAAAAAAAAAAAAGAGAATATAGTGAAATAGATGGTTGTGGTACCACCACTGCTTAGGCATTGCATAAACCTAGTCCTCTATGGCCTATAGTATATTAGTATGTGGAGCTGCTGCCCTCCTATTCCAATCCTATCCATTTTTTATTCAAAAAGATATATTTAAATAAAAGATGAATTTTACTATTTTAAAATGAAATGGCATATAGACAAAAAAAAGCAGCACGACAAAGTCTAAAAAGGCTATATTCCTAGCGGCCATGGTGGCTCATCCACAGTTATCATTGATGAGTCATTGACTTGGAAGACATGTGCAAAAGAGCAGCTTAATATTCAACGGTTTATCCAGGCAGAAAACAAAAAGTTATACTCCTCTTTGATCCCCTGCAGTGCATCTATCTGAAAAATCTGTTGAAAAAAAACAGGTGCTGAGATTAAGTCCCTTTGTGTTCATGGCCCATGGTGGCACGAGGGACACCAACCCATCCCTCTGGTTTAGCCACAGTGATTCCGACACACCCCCTCTATTTATTCCAATGCAGGAGGAGGGCCTGACATGCCCCCTCTATTTCAATAAACAGAGTCAACCTGGTTTCACTGTGACTGACACAGGCTGGGGATGCCCATTGGTCTCCTGGTAAGTGATGGATGCTGCAAGTTTTTTTTGGAACCGGAATCTGTGGAGGACAAAGGGTAAGTATAACTTTTTTCCTGTCTGTACAGACTGTTAAATGCAATTTAACAGTCACTAAAATACAATTCTCTGAAATACTCACCTGTAGAATTGGTATTATAAGTATACAGTACGTCCTGCTCCAGATATAATACTTACACTTGGGTTATCCTCCGCCAGATGGCACTGCACTGCAGAGACATGCAAAACAGGCTCCTCCCAGCCCCTCAAATACCCGGGGACCTCCCACAAATCCCCAGCATTTAAAAGCAGTGAACAAGAAGCCGGGAGAATTTAACCACCCAAAAACTGGTAACTATAACAATGATGACAATCACCATACAGGGGATCCAGAATAATGCAAAAAAACAGGGTGGGGTGGAGCAGGACGTACTGTATACTTATAATACCAATTCTACAGGTGAGTATTTCACAGAATTGTATTATTCTTAGTATACAGTACGTCCTGCTCCAGATATAATACTTACACTTGGGACATCCAATAGCAGTGTCCATAAAGTAGGGTGGGATCCCCAACAAAAAAGGCAACAGCAGACAGTTTCAAGCACTGTCACCTGCAAAACCTTGCGGCCAAGAGCAGCATGAGCTGAGGCTCTAACGTTAACCTTGTAAAACTTTTGAAAAGGTATGAACAGAAGACCAAGTAGCGGTCTAGCAAACTTGTTCAACAGAAACCCGGTGCTGAAAAGCCCAAAAGGCAACCAAAGCACGAGTAGAATAAGAAGTAAAGCGAGAAGAAGATTCTTCTCCTTAGGGAATAGGCCTGAGTAACAGCCTGACAAGTCCAAACGCTAACAGTAGCATTGGCAGAAGCCGAAAATCTTTCCTAGGACCAGAAGGAACCATCCCATCCAAGTAATGACCAGGCCCAAAGCCGCCTAACCACCCGAGATCAGACGAGATCGGGCACACACAGGATGGATTTGGCAGTAGACCCAAAGGAGCATCAGTTCTCCTGAGGGGCACAGTGACTACCAAGGAAACACTTCCAACACCTGTTCAAGGAATGTAGAACCCTTTCCTCAGCGTTGCTAGGAATAAGGCACAGAAGGAAGAACAACACCTTGAATCAATTAACATAAGACACATAAGGCAGAAAGTCCGGCTTAAAGCGGAACACCACCTTATCCTGGTGTATCTAAAAGAACGAGGGCTAGATAGACAGAGCCGCCCACTCAGACACACGTCTGACTGAAGTAACAGCCACCAGAAGGACAACTTTGAGGTAAGAAAAGCCAGACAGCATCCTGAATAGGTCCAAAGGGAACACCCCGCAAGGCAGACAGAATCAAATTCAAATCCCAACAGGGACCATAGGATTATGTGGGGGACGCACATGAGCAACCCCTTGAAGGAAGGTCTTAACCTAGGAAAACTGAGCAAAAGACTACTACAGGAAGGCGGACAGGGTAGAACCTGACCCTTCAGAGTACTGAGTTGGAGAACCAACTCCAACCCATGCTGTAATAACTCTAGAACCCTGGGAACGGAGAACGCCCGACAGGGAAGAGACCTAGACTCACACCAATCAATATGGGTACGCCATATCCCATAATAGATGAAAGAAGAAGAAGAAGCTTGCTCATAGTCTTCCCATAGTCTCAATCACCGAGACAGATGAGCCTGTCTCCATCAAGATGGATGTTTCAGCAGTCAGGCCGTCTAGGCCAGAGTCTGTAGATTGGGGTGACGTAAAGGGGCCCTGAGTGAGCAG
This sequence comes from Gastrophryne carolinensis, assembly GCA_027917425.1. Classification (NCBI taxonomy): domain Eukaryota; kingdom Metazoa; phylum Chordata; class Amphibia; order Anura; family Microhylidae; genus Gastrophryne; species Gastrophryne carolinensis. The sequence goes on along the minus strand of CM051238.1, from coordinate 178,283,859 downwards.
AGCTTGCACTCCTGGCAGAACGTACATAACTACTGCCCTCAGTACCACGTCTGCGAACCACACTCCACTAGGCCACCCGGAGGCCACCAGAATCACTGGTCCCCCCTTCCAGAGCAATCTTGCGCAGAACCCTGCCTAGCAGGGAGAATGGAGAAAAGACATACAGAACAGAATGTCCTGCCATAACGTTACTAAGGCATCATGACCACGGCCAGAGGATCCTGGGACAGGGAAACAAGGGCCGAGAGTTTGTGATAGTGATGGGGCACAAACAGATCCACACTGGTTGGACCTCATAGTGACACAAGGATTAGCACATCCTGCCGCAGAGGGACCTCCACCGGAGCGAATACCACTGATATGCAGGGAACATTGTCCTCCACCCAGATCAGGCTCAGATACCTTCCTGGAGGATCATCCTGCTCCAGGTCCCACACAGATGATCAATGTAGGCCACTGTCGTCAGACAGACCGAGCGCCCCCAGACAGGCAGGCCCTGAAGAGGAGTAGTCAAGCGAGATAGAACCAACCTGAAAGCTCACTGTTTCAAAAATTGATAGGTGTATGGACCTCCTAAGGGCCCCACCTCCCCCGGAACCGCGGGGGGTTTCAGAAGAAACCCCCCCCCCCCATCAACCTGATAGATTGGCATCCATGGTGACCGTCTTCAGGAAAGGACAAGAAGGGGGCTGCCCCCAGACAGGTTCCTTGAGCTCAACCACTCCAAGAGGGACCTCCTTACCAGGGGGGGAAGGCACACAGACCCTGCTCCAGGGATGCTGGAGCCCTGTCCTGTACTAACAATAGAAGTTGCAGAAGAGCCCGAGGGGGACTGAGCAACGGGCCTACCAGCAGCATCCCCGCCTGGTGAAGGGACGGGGACAGCTATAAGGGACTGAGCCCATGCAACCAGATTGTCCAATTTGTTGCTGAGGAAGTAAGATTGTCGCCAGAACCGTATCCAAATTCATTCCTAGGAATGGAGTTCCAATTAAGAGGACAATGAGGACTTGGGGTGATTAAAACACCCATCCAAGTGACTCCCAATGGACACTACCAGTCTAGTATCCAACTTAGACTGACGTAGAGACTAGAAGGGGAGAAGGACGTCCAGGTAGGTCAATGCGCAGACGCCCCTTGGTCTCATCAGAGACATCACCCCCGTCAGCACCTTGGTGAGCACTCTGGGAGCTGAAGAGAGGCCAGATAACAAGGCCACAAATTATCAGTGTTGGACTTCCAACGCAAACCTGAAGCCTCGGTGTCCAGAAGACACAGGGATGCGAAAATAAGCATCTTTGATCTCCACAGACGGCAAGAAGCCCCCAGGGCGCAGGGAGCTGATGGCCCAGCTAAGAGCCTCCATGCAGGAACTGCGTGTAATTGACGAGTTGCCGAAATCTGTGAATCCAGAATGGACCAGACTGACCCATCCTTTTGGGGAACTGTGGAAAGGTTGGTGTAGCAGCCCCTGCCTCTGCCTGCTCAGGGCAATCTGCAAGTGACCCCCAGACCCCACAGGCCTTGCATGGCCTGCACCAGCACCTGAACAGAGGCAGGGACCCGGAGTACCCTGATAAACTTGGGGGAGGCTGCGCAGCAACTCTATCCTTAATTGTATTTGGGGGACACTACCCCCTAAAACCACCAGAATGAGGCGTGATGCCTCCTGACAAGAGCAAGGTGCTGCAACCATCCCCTCACCCAGACGGGCGAGGGCGCCCCATCATGCTTGAGGGGGTTTGGTGGAAGATTTAGGCTTAGCCCCGCCAGAGGGGCCAGGACGTTGTTTGCCGCTCCTAGGGCAGGAGTCTGCACGAGCCCCCAGGAAGGACACCCCTGGCTCTTGTTTAACACTGGTAGGAAGGGGGAGGGGTGCCCCTGCCCCGAGGGGGTCGAGACGGCCGCCTGCGTTGGAGTGATTTGCTCTTTTTACCAAACAGGTCCAGACGGGCCCCAAACAGGCGTTGCCCTCTAAAGGGAAGCCCAGTCAGAGTCCTTTTAGCAGTATCGTCAGCACCCCACTGTCGCAGCCAGACCAAGCGACGTATAGCTACCACAAGGGCAGAAGTCCTTGCACACAATCTAATGGTGTCTAAAAGGATACATTTTACAACTGGAGAGTGCATTAAACACCTCCCAGGGGAGATCCTCAGGGTGATGGTCAAGCATCTTTCGGATGAGGGTTCTAGCGGCCACTGCAGTGATGGCCGCGGCACAGACCGGGCGCAGCGCCGTTCCTGCACAAGAAAAGGCGTGGGAGACCAGCCTATCAATGCGCCGGTCCTCAGCATCCCGAAGGGTACTATAAGCAGGGGCTGTGAGGTGACACTGCCTAACCTTGTAAAGGAACTAGAATTGTTTGGTAACCTGTCCAACTACAAGGTTAATATGCAGAAATCTGAAGTGCTGAATCTCGGCATGTCATCGGCGAGGGAGGAGAATCTCAGACACTCCTTCCCTTTTAGGTGGGCAACGGAATCCATTACGTACCTTGGTGTGAGGCTGGGCAGGTCATTGGAGACAATCTACTCCCTAAACTTCCCTCCACTGCCCCAAGCATTCTCAAAAGACCTAGAGTCTTGGTCCTTCAAAAAACTTTCATGGTTCGGGAGATGTAATGCCCTCAAAATGAACATACTCCCCCGTCTCCTATACTTAATGCAGGCCCTGCCGGTGGCTGTCCCTACCACGTTCCTACAAAGAGTAGGGGCACTCTTCTCCAAGTTCATCTGGCTGGGAAAAACTCCAAGAACGAGCAGGAATATTTTAGCTAGGTCAAGAGATGATGGTGGGATAGGCCTCCCTGATCCGCACCTCTACTATGCGGCCACGCACCTAACTAGAGTGGTGGATTGGTGCAGGCACTCACAACATAAGCAATGGGTCCAGATAGAGCAGGGTGGCTTATCGCTCCCGTTAACCTCGCTTCCATGGCTTCCGAGACAGGCGCTGAGCACTGAACTGAAGCACCCGACAATTGGGGCATCGCTTAAAATCTGCCACAGGTACTTCCCATGGCGCGACATGTCACCCGCCTTCTCTCCATTGTTCCCGGTCCTGGGAAACCCAGCATTCCCTCCTGGAACGCGAGGAGGGACGGCAGAGAGCTGGCTCAGGAAGGGAGTCAGTAGGATTTGCCATTTCTGTAGCCGCGACGGCTGGGAGCCCCTGGACGCAATGGCAGAGTCCAGAGATCTCCCGAGATGGAGTAGGTGGCAGCAAAGGCAGCTGAGCCACTTTCTATCCACCCTGAAACAGCAGACCCGAAAGCTTAGAGACCTCACGTTGTTTGAGAGGCTATGCGAGGACAAGGGGCCTATCCAACATGTGCTGTCATATACCTATAAAATCCTGGTGACGCCCCAGAGCCAGGATCCTCTTCCGTCCATCATAAAATGGGAAGGCGAATTGGGTGTCACCTTTTCGGCAGAGCATAAAAAGCGCATCTTTCGTCTTGCCCACAAAACAGCTACCTGTACTAGGTATAAAGAATGTAACTATAAGGTTCTTACGAGGTGGTATAGAGTCCCCACACTACTCCACAAATGGTTCCCAGCCGTCCCCCCCTCGTGCTGGCGGTGTGGCGGAGCTGAGGGTACTACCCTCCATATCTTCTGGTCGTGCCCTAAGTTGACCAACTTCTGGGCAAGGGTCAGAGAAGTAATGCAACGCATGACAGATTGGGATGTCCCCAAGGACCCAGCCTTTTTCCTTCTCCACCACTCAGAGCTGCCCACCAAAAGGTACCAGAGATCTGTTCTTAGCCAGATGGTAAACGCCGCCAGGGCCTGCATCCCTTCGCTCTGGAAGAGCCCAACTCCCCCAAGTGTTTCACTGTGGCTGAGTAAAGTGGCGGAGATTGAGAGGTTTGAGGGCCTGATCGCCGCACAGAAAGAAGCCTCTGAAGATCACCACCTTAAGTGGTCTGGCTGGGTTATCTTCACCACCTCACAGGATTTTCAGACGCTATTAGAGGATGGCCAATAGCTGGCGCTGAGGTTCAGTCCTCCCTACCCGCTCTCACTTACTTCCCCCCCCCCCTTTCTCCCCGTAGCCTACTTTTTCCCACTTGTTCCCCTCCCCAGTTCCAGTTCCTTTAGTTTTCAGCAGAGGTACCTGCGCCAGGCCCCCCAAAATGTCGATAGATATTGTGCTGCCTCACTCTCCCGGGGGGAGGGAGTTGGCACTAGAGCCTCCCCGGCAGCCGGATAGAGAGGAGTAGGCCAAACGCCCCGAGATATCGCTCTGGAGCTGACAGTAGGCGAGCTTGGAGGTCGCCGCTCCCCTCTCGGGCAGAGAGTAACAGACGCATGGGAGAGGAGGGCTGGGCTGCGATGGTGCCTCTTTGAACTACGTTATTGTTTAATTCTACACATACCTGTCCTCTTTTATGTATACATGCTGCTTGTGAACTGTCTTCCTTTTCTTCCACGTATGTTGTAAAATTTTGGAAAAGGTAAATAAAGAATATATAAAAAAAAAATAAGCGGGCTGTGATAAAGGGGGGGTTAGGAACCCCTATGATCGGTGCATCCACCACGGGGGGTGATGACTAACAATTAACCACCTCAGGGGGAAAAGGGTATTTCCTATCCCAGTCCCCTGGGACCCCTGGAAGTTTACTGGGGCATTCCCATTCCTTGAGTACAAGAGCATGGAAATGAGCCTGCTCTAGAAATTCCAAGCGCGCTGTCGCTGTATGGAAACGCTCCCCTCTAGGCTTGGGAGCCTCACCAGGGAGGGAGATAGACAGGACCTTAAAGACCTTAATCAACAAATCGTCAGTGTCACACTGGCCCCAGTATTCAGGGCCAGAATCGTCATGACTTCTCGGCCTCTCATCAGATGAGCCTGAGTCAGAGAACAGCTCTCCTTCATGAGAAGGTGTATAGGCATGCGGAGTAGTGAACTCCTCAGTTCCCATAGAACAAACAGAAACAGGAGGCGTCAAGGGCCGCTTCTTACCAGGGCCCATGCGCTCTGACAACCTCGCAATAATCTGATCAGCCGTAGGCAGTCTGGAAGACACAGCAGGCTGCAAATCCCCACTTGTATGCAACTCAGCAGGAGTGAGATTTAAGCATGGGGAAATAGGTGTATTGAAAAGAGGTGCAGCCACTGGCAAGCCTGATTGCAGGGCCAGTGCTTGCTCGGCACATGGTGCGCAGACCCGTGCCCTGTCAGCATCAGCATGGGGTTGTCCACACGCTATACACAGCCGGTCTTGTCCCAGAGGGACCCCGGTCACATAATTCTGAGATGCCTCCATATGGTGATTATCTAGGCACAATATGCCAGCAGGGATTTACGCAATAGGCAACCCTGGATGCCCCAAAGACCCACTAGGAAGGTGGGAGAATTTTACAAGGCCCGCTATAATTAAAATCGGGCCGGGAGAAGCCACTGGATTCAACCGTCTGAAAGACATAATGGGAATAAAGGGTGTCAGAGCCATGCGCAGTAATAAAGAAATCACCCGCGAGGGCACTTACAGACCAAGGGAGGAGAAGGGCCGTTACCATGCGCGCGACTAGCATCAAAGTGGCGCCAAGCGAACCTCGATAGGCGGGCCAGAGCGGGCCGTGACGCGGAGCGTGCCAAACCAGGTCCCCGCCCCCCCGAAGAGCGCGAAGCTCTAAGACAGTAGTCCATATTGTCAAGAGAAGCAAAGTGTATGACACACATAGAATAGATGATTTGCCAATGGAGACGCCGCAGCGTCTGGGGCGACGCCGCCACCCAGCGCAGCACATCCAATAAAGAAAAGAGACGAGCACGGCGGCGGCAGATACACAATAAAAAAGCAAACAGCGCGGCTCTGACACCAAGTTACAAGTCAAGGGCAATACTAAGGCCATAAGCGTGTAGTCACAGTACACTTGAGACTTGAGCCACACACACACACCCTCCCCCCTTCTTTCCCACCGAGGTACGGGGGGAACGAGGGAGGATGGCGACCCTTTGTATAGGGCCCACCGCTACACGGGGCACGGGGCAATAATGCGGGAGGGGCATCCACTAGAGGCTCACCATCAGCCTAAACAGCCTACCCTTTGGTGGGTGACTGCGGTGGAGCATGGTAAGCACGCATGGTGCTGCCTACCTTCACCCGACCAGCGCAGCCCAGGCTGGGAGGCACATCACAAGAGGACGGGTGGGAATAGCCCAACAGGGCCGCAGGCTGTAATAGCCCCGCTCACCTGCGAGAGAGTGATACTTCATGTCTTCGCAGTCGGCACTGCAGAGAAATCTGGGGATTTGTGGGAGGTCCCCGGGTATTTGAGGGGCCGGGAGGAGCCTGTTTTGCATGTCTCTGCAGTGCAACGCCATCTGGTGGAGGATAACCCAAGTGTAAGTATTATATCTGGAGCAGGACGTACTGTATACTAAGAATAGGTAGATTCAATGGCACCCACTGTATTTCCCTCATTACATGTATTGTGAACATATTTGTCAAAGTAACCTCTACTTACCATTTTCAATACTAGTAAGTGTTCCAGAAAGTAAGTACACTCTGAAGTGAAGAGTTCCCAAATGGATGCCTGTCTCTTTCTATTGGCTGAGCTAGGTGCAATCAGGTTCTCAGTCTGGTGCATATTTCTGTATTCATCCCAAGATTTATCCTGCATGTAACAGAGATACATCACATGACAGCAGCCTTTGTAAAAGGGGCTTAATAAGCCACAGCAATGCTTCTGCATAGGGGGCCGACACATAAGCCACAACAATGCTTCTGCATAGGGGGCCGACACGTAAGCCACAACAATGCTTCTGCATAGGGGGCCGACACATAAGCCACAACAATGCTTCTGCATAGGGGGCCGACACATTTAAAAGCTCTCACAATAGATAGTTATGTATAATAATATCTTAGAGGTTACTATACTGAAATCTAGTGTAATGAAATGGATTTGCTACAATACCTTAATATGATAAAACTCATAGTCATTAAAGTCTGGAATCTTCAAAGTAGACAGACAATTTTCCAAATCTGAAATCTGTTTCTGTTTCCCCTTGATAAACTTCAAAAGAAACATATATTCAGCAGGTTGCTTTTTCAGCTTATTTCATTCGGACAGCCAACATGTTTTACTCTTAGAAAATAAATAGATAAACAGATGAAATCTTCTGACTCCTTGCAATTAAACTCCTATTAGATGCTTCTATCATTGGTGCCTAGCGGAGGACTCCAGCAGAAGACTAGATTACCAATGGGGACCAGGTTTCTTGCACTGAACTGGATTCATCTGCAGCGCTGAGCTCTTAGTAAGTTAAAACGGACCAACAGTCAAAAATGAATTAAATCAGACCAACACAACAAACAGTGCTTATATGCATCCCTCCCCGGGGCGATTTAGATTGCTGCACATAAAAATTCATGTAGCCTTTTCTAATGCCTGCTGGGTTAAATTTTAAACACAAGAAGTCTGCTCATGGGCTGCCAGGCCGCCTGCAAACAGGAGGTCGCACTGGGTTTTCTGTTACTGTGCGCTTCAGTTATGTCAGTTGGGAAAGGAAGCTCCAAAATGGCCGCTACCTTTTTTTTTCCAACTGTGCCAGGCTGTTGGTCCAGTTTAAAGGACATTAGATCTGTTACAAGATTCATCCTATGTTTTGGAGTCCCAGAAACCGAGAACAGTCCACCAAAATCATTATGGTCCTGATTTAACCCTATGCTAGTATTCACCAGTATGCTCCAGCTTAAGCTGTATTTAAAGTGGACCAAAACCCAGGATTTTGGTCCTTGCCGCTGTGTGAAGCCCCCCAGGTCGCCAAAACCATCTCACCTCTTCCCGGTTCAGATCCGCTGTCGTCACGTCGTATAAGGTGAGCTGCTCCGAGCGCGCTGAAGCCCCACATCCCCCTCTACTCTCTAACAGGGAGTATGCCCGACCAGACATTCACACATGCCTGACATGGGCATGCGCCCTGCTAGAGGGATAGCGGGGATGTGGCAGCCGCAGCTTGTGCATGCGCCATTGGACTGGGAAAGAAAGTGAGTGTATGGGCGACCTGGGGGTATTCTCACAGCGGGGCATCCTGATTTTGGATGGCCAGATACACAGGGGAGGCTGCCAGCAGAGGTCCTGGAGTCTAAAAGACAGTGCTCAAAGGGTGTAGTTCTGGTTTAAAGAGGAACATTGCAGGTATTAAGGAGTTAATAGATCTTGCCCAGTGCCCCTGCATAGGCTGGGGAATGGTGAGTTTTTCCCACAAATTCTTACTTTAATGGTTCTCAAGACTGTGGAAATTCTGAAATCAATAACGTGTTGCAAATGCCAAGTCGGAGGAAGATCTGAAGGCAATTACATTTGTGACCACATCACGATCACTAATGTGTCTTTTTACATCTTCGAGGATGTGTCAGCTGCTGTCCTGACCATGTTACAAGGGTTCCCCCAGTTTTCACTGTTTCTGCTTGTGTGCACATCACATTAGAGACAACAGTGGCGGTGACCACGGAAAGTAATTTAGCCTAAACTTGTAGAAAATGGCAGCTGTTGTAATTTGGGCCCTATATGCATTGTTCCAGATATCATTTTCTTTGCAAAATATTTTATTAATATAAGCACTTACACTTGGAGAAATTACAGTTGCAAGACGAGGCATTTTTTTATATTGTGCAACACATGGAGCAAATAGGTTATATGCCATATATTGGCCAGATTTCCTGTTCACATAATCTATGCACAGCTAAACATAAATTCAAACTAGATACTCACTGATGTCTTTTTACTGAAAGGCCATTTGGGTTTCTTTGCATCTGCTTAAAAGAAACGTTTTAGTATTACTATTCTCTGCATTGGTTACATCAGAATATACCTTTTGCAATGTGTTATTATTTATTATTAATATTATTTATTATTCTTATTATATTCCACTATTGCTCTCTTCTTCAAAATGTTCTCTACTTTCTCTGAAACAATACCACCAAGGTACCTGAGGCTCCTTTCACACTAGGGTGAGGCAAAAGGGAGAGCAATTTTCATAGGAGATTAGCAATCTCTTAGTATAGTGATTGCAAATCGATCGGAGAGCGATTTTCTGGCGATCGCCATGCGATTGCGACTCAACCAACTATATTTAATGTGCCACCACCAAATGACACAGGTAATAGCGCACCTGATTGGCTATCGCTAAAGCGGTAGCAATTGAATAGCGGTGGCGAAGCAATTCCATTGACTTATTTGGGATCTTTTAGGCAACAGCCTAAAAGCATATTGGAATTTTTCAAATTTCCCTGCAAACGTCCAGCAATCGCCTGTGTGAAAGTCACAATAAGCAGTGATTTAAGGGAGATTTGATGGAGATTGAAATCACAATCACCTCGCCCCAGTGTGAAAGTAGCCCTATAATTCGTTTATTTCTCAGATGAGGTTAGTCATAAACAAAACATTACGTATAAATAAACAGTTAAAACCCGTCTAAATGTAAATTAATATACATGTGAATGAAGGGTAGGTTGAAAGATCCAAGTTTGCGCTACCCTTTATTTGTGTAACTGTAGGTGGTTTTTACTGTATTTTTCAATGTTTTTTTATATGACCAACCTCAGCGGAAGGGGGTTTAAGAATGAAAACTGGAATAATATTAAAAAGTTTATTATTCGGAGAGTGGTTATAGGTACATTTATATTTTTTTAGGAGTCTTTTATAAGTTTAACATCTGAAATCAAGAACCAATAGGACTGCAAGGTTGCAGTGGACAATAATTTTATTTCGGGTAATTATTATAGGAATACAGAAGGCAATTATTGTTACACCACTGTGTCGGGCTACATTTGGCACTGTCGTAAACTGTTTTCAGTTTTTAAATTGAAGAAGAAATGACCAAGATATAAAGGTTTACACTTTCACCTTATAATCCATTTCCTGAAATATTTGGTCGTGGCCCTTGGCTCTGTGATGCCACATAATAATCAGCATTATGGGCGGCGGGGTCTGTAAGACAGGCATTCTCATCACCCTGGCCATTCTTCCTCTCTCCCACAGTGTGATAATGTGGAGCTTTAGACCACCAGCTTATCCCTATTATTGGTGGTCTATGGCAAAGGAATTCAGGGGGATTGCCACTGCTCTTTGCCTTGTTTCTACTTTCAGGAGCAGCTGTGTTCTGAAAGGGAGAGTTGCACTTTGCCTTCAGAGCCCATCTAATTAGATTGCAAGTGTCCCACTTATGTATTGATGAAGAATATGTCAAGACCAAATTGGTAGTCCTGTAAGCACCTTGATTGGTAACCCCCTAAATGCAAGGAATGATGGCTGAATTCCTACAGCTTGTCATTTATCTCTCTGTACATATTTTTCACTACTGATATAGTGAAACTGTCACTAGCAAACAAATTTGACCCTTCGGGTCACATTAGTGCTGCCTGTTTTTTGGTTACGTACGCTGAGTGGCACTGGGGAAAAAAATTGCCACTGAGTGATATTAACAGGCACTGATGCTTCATAAATAAGGCTCCCCATGTGACACTCCTCCCAAAGCCATGCTATCACCTGAGGAGGTGACACAAACTTTACCCCCATTCCCCGAAAGCTGCTGGCCAGCACCATCTCCTGAGAAAACTGGACACTCCTTAAAGAAGTGTCCAGGAATAAAAAGAAATCCAGCAATTCCTAGCCTTGTTTCTGCCCCCACATTCCTACTCCATTCATTGTAATAGAGGGGCTGTGTCAAGGCAGATTTGGCTTTCCTGCAATGAATTGAGCAGGCGAGTTAGATGGACAGCCTGATGGATGCCTCCAAGTCTGCTCGGCCCTGGAGGAAGGGAGTTGCTCAATCTCCCTCATTGGTAAGTAAGAAGTTGGTGATGCTGCAGGAGATAAAAGGGGAGTATAGACTTTATGTTGTTTAATGTCTGGACAGAATACCATACCCCAGTGTCAAGCACAACCGTAACCAGCTCAGCCTCAAGAGTTCATAAGGAATAGGAGCAATGTATGTGCTACACAGCAAAATATTCTCTCCAAACGTCACTGTTCTTAGGTGTCTTACACATATTTAATATGCCCCGGGAGTATTTCAGACATATCCATAGTTAGGAACGTTTTGCCATTTGGGATGCCCTGCTGTGTAAAACTCCCCAGATCACCCTCTCAACTCACCTTTCTGCCGTTCCAACAGCGCATGCGTGACCGCTTATCAGGCAGTGCTTTATGCTGTGCATACTAATTTACGGCATAAAGCTGTTTTGACTGAGCATTGGCATAGGGTGTGGCAGCCGCAACATCCCTGGTTTACCTGCAGAGTGCACGTTCCCCAGCGTCCATCCTATCAGAATGGCTGGGTGTGGGAGCGCGGACAGCTGCAGGGATGCTGAGAAGGTGATTGTGGGCTATCTGGGTGAGTGGGGGGGGGCCTGTTCGTATAGTGGGGCATCGCGGATCTGTATGACCCGGGGGGATATTGCCGGCCCTGGAGTTTTGAAGCTTTGCTTTAAGCCATGATTGATCTTGTAATGTCTTTACCTGTATTAGTTAGCCATGGAGCATGGTACATATAATCGGCACCATCTGACACTAGAAGATCTCCTGGAAACACCTCCAACCCAGGTATGCTTAGAACCACAGAACTACGTCTTCTTTCACACCGTCTAAAAAAAAAAAAAAAGGTCAAACGCAACAATAGCAAAACATTTGACTTGCATATGTGCAAAGGAATTATTAAGGCAGACTTTGCCTTTTTAACATTTCAGATTCAAGATTTGAGCCTTCATTTTGTTTTGATTGTGTTTTTTTTCAGTACCCTGGTTAAACGATGGTCAGTCATTTTATGTGTTTATGTCTAGTAATAAATCATTCATTAAAGAAAACATACAGCTAAAAAGACCTGATGGGTACTTCTATTCCCTAATCTCCAATCTTTCTGATTTGGGATGCTGTCTATTATAGAGTCCGACCGATCAGGCATATTAAACACCCTTCTACACTTCATTGATCTGTAGCCTCCATACCTGATCCACACATTATCAAAGGCTTTGCTGGGTAACAGTGGAAAAGTTTTGGCATCTCTTTATACTTTAAAGCTTATGGGCATCCCAAATCAGCAAGAAACCAAAGTAGTTGTATCTTTTATATCCTTAAAGCTGTGCCCTTGCCTAATAAACCATTAAAAAAAAAAAATCACTGGTGTGTAAAAATAAAACATCTTCCCATACCAAAATTCATAGTGATGTGGTCAATCAGTGTTTTAGCAATTAAAGGGCTTGCAGGACGGCGCCCCACGCGGGGATCCAGCCTTCAGTGTCTGCACGCCCCCCTCTACCGTAGCCAAATGTGCCATGAATCAATAAACACGAACAGTTGATCGAATGGCCGAGGGATGGGGGAGAGTTGGCAGACAATGTCACTGAAATGGGGGTAGATGAACCCACCATTTGGTTAACTACCCCCCAATTCATCAATAACATAGAAGAAAGGTAAAATATAAAAGGAAATTGATAAAAAACTAAGTGGCCACAGCAGCCCCTCCCCCCCTCAGTCAGGCCCCCACCTCGAACACTACAAAGGAAGAGACTGAATACATTGGCATAGCTAATAATAATAGAATAGAATATCACACCCAGCAATTTCACATGCCAACATATTTCATACTAGTATTATACACTACCTGTCTTAAAAAAAAGCCACCACCTGGATTTAAATAAGTCTAGTAAAAGGAGCAGGTGCGACCAGTCACTGTGACCATGCAAATCAGCTGTGCTGGACTATAGGTGAGTATTTGTTGTTTTGCCTGGACAGGGACTTTAAACCCAACGGGTCCTATGTGGCTCTTCCTTCAGTGCATGGTAGGAGCCATAACAGGGCTCCAAAATTTGCCCTCCTTTCAATTGTATTCCTCCAGGACAATGCAAAAAAATACAATTCTGAGAAACTCACCTGTAGAATTGTTTTTGATTATATCCAGTCCAGGTCGTCCCAGTGATGACATGTGGGTATTCCGCCCCCAGGGGGCGCTCGACTGCAAGATCAAAAGATGTAGCTCCTCTCGGCCCCCTATAAAGGCATGTGCCCCTCTATCATTCTCCAGTGGTTAAAAAGCAGTAAAAGAGGACAGGCCGAGAGGGCCAAGAGACCATGTTACTTCACATAGCTTCAGCTTGTACTCTTTCTAACAAGACTTAAGATACAAGTCCATGAATAAAGAATGGTAATCACCATAACAGGCAAACAGGGATAGTGAACAAAAGGGCGGGGTGGGACTACCTGGACTAGATATAATCAAAAACAATTCTACAGGTGAGTTTCACAGAATTGAATTTTCCCTATATCCAGTCCAGGTCGTCCCAGTGATGACAGTTGGGACATCCAAAAGCAGTGTCCAATTGGGCGGGATTCCCAGTGCGGAACAGCATGTAGTTCATTTCACTACCGCCTGAAGCACCTTTCGGCCAAAAACAGTGTCAGCTGAGGCCCTAACATCCACCTTGTAAAACTTTGTAAAAGTATGAACTGAAGACCAAGTAGCGGCCTTGCAAACTTGTTCAACCGATGCCTGGTGCTGAAAAGCCAGAGAGGCACCAATAGCTCTGGTAGAGTGAGCTGTGATCCAAAATCTTGTAACCGGAGGATACTACCTCCTGAATCCACCGATCCAAGACGTGCCGCCTCCAGATCTGAGCAAACAGCAGAAGCCTTCCCCCACCCCGGATGGGTGAGGGTTCCCCCTCATGCCTGAGGGGACTTGGCAGGGGGCTTGGATTTGGTTCCCCAGGAGGGATTGGGTCGGCCGCGGGACCTACCTCTACCCCAGGTATCTCTACGGCCACCTGGAAATGAAGAGCCTCTTCCTCCCTGAAAGGAGCGATAGGCAGAGGGATTCCGAAAGGACCGAGCAGGCTTCCGTCTCTGAGGGAGTCTACTATCCTTGACCAAAAGGTCCAAGCGTTCCCCAAACAGCCTGTGCCCCACAAAGGAGATACTGGTAAGTGACTTCTTGGCGGCAGCATCAGCCGACCACTGCCCCAGCCAGAGCGAGCGGCGGAGGGCAACAAGCAGAGACGAAATTCTGACGCCGAGCCGGACCCCATCGTCCATGGCAGAAGCAACAAAACCAATGAAATCCAAGCAGGCCTTGTGTTCTTTATACTCCTCCGCCCGCTTGCGAGCTTTAGCTCTATCCACAAGGTGTCTCACCTTCTTTCTGATGGCTAGAGAGACAATCGCCGAGGCACACACAGGGCGAAAAAGGGCACCAGCAAAAGTGAACGCATGACAGACCAGCTGATCCATGCGCTTATCAGCCGGGTCACGTAAGGAAGCAGTATCAGGTGACGGCATAACAGTAGTGTTGGACAACCCCGACACAGGGGGATCCACTTCGGGAGGGCGAGACCACAGCCGAACCAGCTTATCAGGGAAGGGGTACCACCTGTCCAGGCCCTTAGGCACTGACGGTAACTTGTTAGACTGCTCCCATTCCTTGAAAATCATTTTAGAGAAATGGGCGTGCTCCGGGAAAACACGCCTTTGTCTTTGGGGCCTGAACAAATCTCCCTGCTTCCTCTTAGCCGCTCTGGGAGGGACAATGTGTAGTGTCTCAAACACTGAGACAAGCAACTTCTCCGTATCATCCGGGAGCCACGCGTCCTCGTCCGAGGAAGAGCCAGACATACTGTCCTCGCCAGCAGAATAATCCACAGTGGAGCGTGAATCATCTGGCAACTCACCTTCCTCCACAGAGCCCAGATCATCAAAGAGATCATCATTATCCGAGTAAACGGGCTCGAGGTGCCGTTTCTTACTCGTGGCCTTCTTTGGAGCTGTCCCCGAGATCTCTCTCTCGAGATTGGCCAGCCTATGCTCCAAGTCCGCATGAGACCCCCTGCTGGCTTCCCCCTCACTGGGGGCTGAGTGCAGCAGAAGATGGTCCGGAGAGGTCACAGGCAGCGAAAGGCTAGGGGCAGGGACGCCCGCCCGGTCACGGTCCAAAATAATGCCTCTGGCGCAAGTGGTACAAACAGTGCTGAATCTGCCTAGAGGATTCCTACTGCACAAGGGGCAGAGCTTCTCCTGCCCAAATGGGGCGCCCGGCTCACTATCCCCAGATGCCTCCATTATGGTGATTAAAAATGGTCAATCGGTAAGGTTACAAGACACTAACGGCCCAAACCTATATGATCCCTCTTAATAAAGGGGGACCGAGAGGAACCACAACCCTCAACCACAAGCCCACGACCTATACAAGAGAGGGAGAGAGAGGCCCATCAGAATAAGCAAAGGCAATTAGTATAATAAACAGTCAGAAAAAAGAGGGGCCCACGACACCGACAGAGGGACAGCGTAGCTTCCGATGATGGAATGATCCCCCAGCAGCAGCAGTAGAAGGGACGCACTAGGCAGCCAGCGACAGCGGGCCCCACCGCAGCAGCAGCACCCGAGCCAGCAGAGCACAAGAGGCAGAGCCTTCTAGAAAGCGCTCCTCGAGGGGCGGGCGGCGCCGTGATGACGCAGAACACGTCAGCGCCCGGCCTCGCCCCCTCCGGCGGCGCGTGAGGATGCACCCACCCACCATCCAGTCCTCATGCTGCATGGCAGCACGGCCATTAGAAAATGGCCGCGGCCCACCACAACGAAGCTCAACTCTCACAGCGCCGCACCAGCGACATCTCCCCCCGCCCCCCGTCATGGGTACGGCAACCCCCCAGGCAGGCAGCGGCGAGGGAGGCGAGTATGCATCATGCTCCAAGTCCCAGCTGAGCCAGCGTGGAGCCATAGTGAAAACACCGCAAGTAAAAACAACACAAGTGCCAGACATCAATAAAGCTTGTGGGCAGGGAGGGTACATTACAGACACTATAGTGGTTCCCCCCCCCCCCTTTAGGCTCACCATAAGCCTGTGGCCGGCTACCTTTTAGTATAGGGTCTGCGGCCCAGAGCAGAGCTCTGCCGAACACCAATTGACCCCGGTGTTCACCCTACCGTCACGATCCCATAGCAGCCCAAGGCTGGGAGGCAGAAGTGGGTCAGGAGGGATCTGTGGGAATAGGCTCCGCAGCGTCCGACGGGCTAGGTGGCTCCGCTCTGCTGCCATCAACTGAGAGAGTATCCAAACAATCTTCTGCAGCCAAGACTGCAAGATGAACAACTGGAGAATGATAGAGGGACACCTGCCTACATATTTTGATCTTGCAGTCGAGATGAGAGGAGGGGGTCACTCATACACCCAAGCTTAATAAAACTCCCGCCAAGCTTGTGGTTTATTCTTTCATGGTAGAAATAAAATCCAGGAGTTACAGGTTTAGTGTATCGGGGGACAGAGCCTGTCACCCCGGATGTCCTTTTCCTTCCATTACAAGAAAGAAAAACTAGCCTTGCTGCAGATTTCTTGATGCCAGATGTATAAGTGACCCCTCCTCCCGCCATCCAGCATATTTATATGGATTTTTATCACTGGGCCATTTTTTTGCGATAGTGCTCCTTTAAAGATTTACCTCTGGAGCAATGGAAGGAGGTCATGTGATCTGATGAGTCCAGAATGATGGGCCCATCAGGGTTAGATGAGAGGTGGCTGAAGTGATGCCCCCATCATGCCTAGTGCAAGCTACTGTACAAGCCTGTGGGGGCAGTGCTATGATCTGGGGCTGCTGCAGTTGTTCAGGTCTAGGTTCATCAATGTCACGTGCCCAAAGAATGAGGTCAGCTGACTACCTGAATATATGGAACAACCAGATTATTCCATCAATAGATTTTTACTTCCCTGATGGCACATTGAGCATATTCCAAGATGACAATGCCAGAAATCATTGGGCACAGATTGGTCAGGGAGTATGAGGATTGACCACCACAAACTCCAGACCTGAACCCCAGTGAGAACCTTTGGGATGTGCTGGAGAAGACGCAGTGCTCCAAATCACCCATCACCAATCTTGAGGAACAATGAAACATTATGACATTGCAGAAGCTTGTGAAAGTGATGCCACAAACGTATGTGTGCCAGAATAAATGCTAAAGGTCCAACAAAATATTAGTGTGCAACCTATTTTGGCTGGTCAGTGCACTTCATTAGATTACCTGCATATATTTTCCTTTCTGATATTACTATCATGCTTAGGACTGAAGGAATAGTGACACTTGTAATTAATGTGTACAGAAGAAGCAGGGGCATCGATACTAATAAAGTAAGTGAAGGTTTACAGCACGTCCTATTCCCTAGTGCTCTGAGCAGTTCAGTAATACTCTGTGACTGACACATGTTAATTAACTTCAGCAGCATAGGCAATTCCCAAAGCCTTTCATGAAATGATTATTTGCACAAACTGCTTTGATGGATGAAGATTGCCGATTATCTGTATTAAAATTCCAACTTAAATTGGAAAGGAAGAATGCAATGCCATTATTAGTGTTTTTTGTTTTGAGAATTCAACTGCCATTTTTCAGTATTAGTCATGCAATTGCTAGGATGCAGATTTATGTCATGTATATGTAAATTGCACAAAAGCCATAGTGTGCATTACTATTGGCTTACACAGAGCTACCTCTTCCATCACCACTGGACTTCCATGGAATATTCTTAGCCCTTCTCAATTAAACTACCTTGGCTCGTCCCCTTAACACCACCCTCCCATACACAAGTAAATATCTCTGTGTGTCCCATCCCTAATCCTCTAACACTACAGTATGTACTTTCCAGGACCACTTGCCTTAGTTTCTGATTTGCAAAGAGCTTCCCATATTTCAACACTTTACCTTACATTGAGTACCCTACTACTGACTTTCAGATGCCTTAGCCTGGCTGCCTGGGCAGATAGTTCCTGGATCGTGGGAACCCTCCCATCTCTCAACATTACATTGTGTACTTCAAACTTGACTGGATGTTCCCCCCTTCTCCCAAAATCCTGAAGTTGGGTGCCACTCTCCATGAATTCACAAGTGCCCAGTGGTGAGAAATGGCATCCACGTATGTGCGGTCACAAACGCCACCTGTGTGGAGCGTGGCAAGAGCATCCAAAATTTTTAACTATAGGTCCAACTAGAACTAGAAGAGTGGGGCTTTAGGTAAAGTCACAAATATTTTGTCAGGGCCCCCACCCCCCAGCAAGGAGGAGCACAGGATCTGAATGCCCCTGTGCTTCAATCCCGGGGCTTGGTACCCCTATACTTTCCACGTTCTATCAGTTCGGCAGCTATTTAGTAACTGCTGGTAGCCAATCAGATCTCCAGTGGGATTGCCACACCACCCTTGCATACCATCAGAGTAATCACAGTCGTCAGCAGTCATATAGCATGGCAGACTGACAGCCTGCTGTAATGGCTAGTAGGTAGGGGGGTGCCCAGTCTCAGGCGAGGGAGATTAAGTGATTCCGGCTTGGGTCAACAAAGTCCTTTGTTAATTTACTTCCACATTAAGCTGTAACAAGTAAAAGTTGCAAAGCTAGACCTGCTTTTGAAGTACATTTGATTGGCAAGTTTTACATTGTGTGTCTGCATTGTTTACATGCACTAATGTCTCCACACACAGGGACTCCTTTTATTAATAAGGTCATTTGGTAAACCTAGGCCACTTCAGCATAAGCCCTATAACCACATAGGTCCTCTAGCAGAGTATAACACACTGTCTAGCTTTTCTGTGTACAAGTACACTGTCTGTATTTATTTGTCCCAGTTCCATTTGTTTGTGTAACCCATTTGTATCCTAGCGTGTAACTTGACTCTTTGTGTTGACATACCAGTCCCTAGCGCGGAAAGCATTTTTAGCATGTAGAAGAAAGTTAGTAGGCCTAAAAAACATTTGTTGCTTTGCCTCTCTGCAATCAAGTATATGTTCATTATATTGTGTATGCCTTTAAATTAAGTAGTAACTTAGTACAAAGCTTGTTAGACAATTCAGCACCCCACCCTTCACACACACACACACACACACACATATACACAGTCAGATTAGTGACACCTTTTTTTCAGCATAGAGTTGGCAAAGGTGAGATACATGCTGTGTGTGCTTGGAGAGGTGTTGTCTCTTTGAGGTCACTCATCAGGAATACCCCCTTCTTCATACCCTGATTCCCTTGCCTTTGTCCACACCCCACCTCCCCTATTTTTTCTTTTTTTGTTTGTTTTTTCTCTCTTTCACCCTTTTTCTCTTCTTTTCTTTTCTCTTATCTTCTCTCTCACTCTTACTTTTCTCCGTTTGCAGGTGTTTTACTTGTTTGTTTGCCTTCTGCTTTGCTACTCTTCTTCTTTGATTCTCACTTCCATTCCTATTCACGCAACTTAGGTAGACCTATTACTGCCGATGCTGGCCCTGGAGTCTAAAAATACAATTCCTGTGATTACTCACCTGTAGAATTGTTATTATGAGTATACATCACGTCCTGTTCCGAAAGATATCCTTACACATGGGTTATTCATCTTCAGATGTCACGTGACTGCAGAGCGGAAAAAGTGGCCCCTCCCGGCCCATATATACCTAGGTACCTCCCACAGAACCCCAGTATTTAAAAAGCAGTTAACAAAGCCGGGAGAATATAAACAACAATCACCATAAAGAGGTAACAAGAACAACAAGGATGGGGCAGAACGGGACGTGATGTATACTCATAATAACAATTCTACAGGTGAGTAATCACAGAATTTAATTATTCTTAGTATACATCGTGTCCCGTTCCGAAAGATATCCTTACACATGGGACATCCAATAGCAGTGTCTGTAAGGTAGGGTGGGATCCCCAAAAGCAACAGCAAGCAGTCTAACTCACTGCCGCCTGCAGCGTTTGTAAATTGGGGTGGCGCAGCCGCCCCTGAGTGAGTAGGTCTGGCACCAGGGGCAGGACGAAACGATCTACTGCCAACTGTACGATTTCTGCAAACCAAATTCTTCTTGGCCAACATGGGGCCACCAGAATGGCTGGCACCTCTTCCTGGGCTATTTTCCCAGCAGAGGAAATGGAGGAAAAAGGAGCTGAAAGCTCTTCCAAGACATTGCCAGAGCATCCACTGACAGGGCCAGGGGATCCTGTGACAGGGAGACAAAGGCTGGAAGCTTGTGATTGTGACAGGACGCAAACAGGTCCACATCCAGCTGGCCCCAACGGAGGCACAGAGAGTGAAACACCCTGTTGCTTAGGGACCATTCTCCCATGCGAGAAGCCCCCCTGCTCAGAGAGTCTGCTTCCAGATTCTCCACCCCCGGAATGTACAAAGCCGAGATGCAGGGAACATTGTCCTCTGCCCATAACAGAATCAGGGATACTTCCTTGAGAGCCCTCTTGCTCCTGGTTCCTCTCTGATGGTTGATGTAGGCAACCGCCGGATCTGTACCGCCAGACCCCGAAGGCGCGTGGTCAGATGGGAAAGCACTAACCTTATTGCCCTCAGCTCCAGAATGTTGATTGGGGCATGGGCCTCCTGAGGACCAGACTGCCCCTGGAAATTCAGGGACTTCCAAAAGCCCCCCCCAACCAGTCAGACTGGCATCTGTGGTGACCACCTCCAGGCAGGGAGTCAGAAAAGATCTGCCCACTAGCAGATTCCTTGGATCCAGCTGCCATGACAGAGACCGCCTGGCCAGAGGGGACAGCACAAATACCTGATCCAGGGACCCTGGGTCCCGATCCTATACTGACAAGAGATGAACCTGGAGAGGTCTCGTGTGAAACTGAGCGTAAGGGACAGCCTCGAAGCTGGACACCATCAAACCCACCAGCTGCATTGCCTGTCTGATGGACGGATGAGGGCAAGACAGAAGGAGCTGTGTTTGTGACTGAAGACTCTCTACCTTCAGCTGAGGGAGAAAGACCTTGACCTGAGATGTATCCAGAGTCATGCCCAGAAATGACTTTACCCTGGAAGGAGACAGGGAAGATTTGGGAAGTTTGATCACCCAGCCAAATGTTTCCAGAGTGGATACCACTGTCTGAACGTCCATCTCTGCTTGTTGCAAAGTCTGAGAAGCTACAAGAATGTCGTCCAGGTAAGGAAGAATGTGAATGCCCTGAGATCTCAACAGAGCCATTACTCCTGCCAGCACCTTGGTAAACACCCTGGGAGCTGAGGTAAGACCAAATGGCAGAGCCACAAACTGGTAATGCTGATCTTCCACTGCGAACCTGAGAACTTTTTGATGGCCTGCAAAAATTGGCACATGAAGGTAAGCATCCTTGATGTCTATAGAGGACAAGAAATCCCTTGGGCAAAGAGAATTTATGGCAGAACGCAGAGTCTCCATACGAAAGTGCCTGAATCTGATAAATTTGTTGAGGAGCTTTAAATCCAGGATAGGCCTGACGGATCCGTCCTTTTTGGGGACAGTGAAAAGATTGGAATAATAGCCTTTGCTCCTTTCCCACAAAGGAACAGGGCAAATGACCCCCAATTCCAGTAGGTTTTGGACAGCAAGACACAGACACTGAGCTGACAAGGGGTTCTGAGCCATCCGGGATTTTATGAATCTTGGGGGTGGCCAGGCTGCAAACTCTATCTTGTAACCGGAGGAGACTACCTCCTGAATCCACCGGTCTGAGACAAGACGTTTCCAGACGTGAGCAAAAAACCGAAGCCGCCCCCACACCCGGATGGGTGAGGGTGCCCCTTCATGCCTGAGGTGGCTTGGGGGAGGATTTAGGCTTGGAACCCCAGGAAGGACAGGGCCTGCCACGTCCTCTGCCCCATAACTCACCCTGGACCCCAGCAGGGGGAGCCCCCCTCTCCTGGGGGAATAAAAGAGGGACAGAGCAACTCTGGAACCCAGAAAGGCGCCCACATACACCTCGAGGGGCGGACCGTGGAGGAGTGACGTAAAAAGCGTTACTCGCCCCGCCAGCCTCCCTCCGAAGAGCATGAAAAGACGTGCCCATGTGAACTAAACAGCCAATGACTGCGCCGTAGCGTCTGAGGTAAATGACGCCGCCATATGCAGAGCGGTGTACAAGAGCGCGGAAAGCAGTGCAACCAATTTAAACGGAGATCACTGCATAATGCGCTCCGCATAAGTGGGAGCATGATAACAAATGGTGCCACATAACACAATATATATAGAACCCCCCTTCCCCTAAGGGACTCAGAGGAATGAGGGGAGTCAGCGGTCATCCATAAGGGAACCCACTGAGGGATATGGGGTGATAGGCACACGTAATGCGGGCAGGGCATCCCATAAGGCTCACCATGGCCTGAACTGTCTACCCTTTGGTGGGGGATTTGCGGCGGAGCACAGCTCCTTAGCACCTAAATATGGTGCTGTCTACCTTCACCCGAACACTACAGCCGAGGCTGGGAGGCAGTATAATAAAGACAGAACGGGTGGGAATAGCTCCACAGGGCCGTAGGGCCATAAGACCCCGCTCACCTGCCTGAAATAGAGAGAGCCAGTTTCTCGTCCTGGCAGTCCTAGACTGCAGAGAACATCTGGGGTTCTGTGGGAGGTGCCTCGGTATATATGGGCCGGGAGGGACTACTTTTTCTGCTCTGCAGTCAAGTGACATCTGAAGATGAATAATCCAAGTGTAAGGATATCTTTCCGAACGGGACGTGATGTATACTAAGGATAGACACCAGGGCTGCCGAATAGGTGCTCCTGGGGCATGCCGATTCAGCATACCCTGCTGTGTCAGCCCCCCAAGATCGCCCACAATCCTCCTTACCTTGCCACCAGTCCCTTGCTGCGATCGTGGGCCTCTTTCCTATTGTCTCCTGTGCTCACAACACTTGGTTTGAACCTCGTAGCATCTATTTTTGTATTGTTCTCTATACTATATGTTTTACCTTGTCTGTAATCACACCTTGTAAGCTCTACGGAAGATGATGGCACTATATAAATAAACATTAATAATGATGATAATAATCACCGCATTCCAGTATCCCTGCAGCTCTGTGCACTCCCGTGCCCAGACATTCAGATAAGCCTGGCCAGGCAACACTCCCTATGCACAGTTGTGATTGGACGAGTGAGCAATCTGGGGGGGTTTTAAACACAGTGGGGCATTCCATTTCCAAAATGCCCCTGGTGCAAGCATCTATAGTCAGAATCCTGGTGATATGTACACTTTATGGCTTACATCGGCTCAGATAGCAGCTGTGGTTACAGCCAATCTCATCCCTTCTTCCTGGATGGACTTGGCACTCTTAGCCAAGTATATGGAACCCTCCAGGTTACAGTTACATTTAAGATCTTTAATTGGAAGCTGCTGACTCAATTGCTCTGCGATATGGACACATTTACTGTATCAATATGTTATGGCTGTGTTTTTTAACTTAAAAAATAACAATAAAAACCTTTGAAAAGGCAAAACAGGAAATGATGCTAACACAAGAGCCATCGGGCTCACAGACACAAACACCTTGGAAAAGTAGCACTTGGACAATTTCTTGCAATTTCTGTTGTGATAACACTTCTGAAAGCTCCTCCTCTCCTCTGCTAACCAGCCCACTCTTAGTGTCCTGCTAAGAGACAGACACTGGCTGCCAAGCATCTGACATTTAGCTTGTGAGCAGGGCCCTCATTCCTTTTTGTTTCATTGCTTTCCCTATTTTGTTGTGTATTTTTTCATACAACCAAAACAAGCAAGCCAATCACCAATGAATTGCTTCTGTGGCAATTGCAGACTTTCTGCTCTGCGGTCTGGCCTGGGATTTGTCAGCTTTATGCGCAGAGCTTGTGGTTCATTTGTTTGCCTTTCTATAAAAACAATGCTACACCTAGACTATATTTGATTTGCTCTGCAGGAGCCTAGCCCGATATAAATGAAATATGTGTATTTGAATAGCAACAAACGCAAGACATGTGCATACATGCTTGGAACAAACTTGCATCAAAGCAAGATGAAGTAAAAACAACTGAGCTGTCATTATTAAAAAGAACCTAACCCTCCTCTGAGAATGAATAAATACAAGCTGGGACAATTGGCCAACTGTCATATGTACTGTATCTACTGGCAATTGAGCAAAAAAGAAAACCAGACTAAGAAAAACACATGGATTAGGTTAACAATGTCTCCAACAAGAAGCCATACACCTGCCACATAGGCACTGTCTCAGTGAACTGGCTGATCAGTTGCCTCAGCATTCCCAGGAATGTCAAACACCACTAACCACTCCACCACTTAGAAGAAAGCTTTCTGCCAGTAGACAAGCATCTCCAGTTCCACTCCTTTAGGGAAAGACATGCTAATTAGCCTGCTGATCTACTACTGATCAGTGTTTAGGACCTGGAGGTGGAAATCCACTTTAAGCTGTCTACTAACACTTCCTGCTGGTAGACTGCACCCAATTCTGGAGAACTGGAGCCTGCAGCTAGGGAGATAAGCTTTCAATTTGTCTGCCTGACTTCGGGCATACCTATGCATACCACTTCTGCAAGCCAGCAATGGCAGGCCCTGCTGTGCAAACCTGATTGGTTGCCAGCAGTCACATGCTAGCTGGAACACGGAAGGGGTGACTATCGGTATGCCCAGTACTGAGCTTGTGGGCCACACTGCACAGCAGGGATGCCCCAAACTGCCAGTATTTGGGACAATATAGTAGTAAGGTATTTTTAGTATGTACTTCCTTGTCTGGTCCAGTTAAAAGGCAAGTTAACTTTGATGACTTTTTTATCAGACCTCACGATTTAGATTCACTGACCCCCAGCTGAGGGATGACATTTCCACCCAATCCGAATATGATCTAAAGTAAAATGTAATGTGAAGGGATTGACGACCCAAAAACAAAAGGGTGCTCACCTATTATCCCTCGCAGCTGACTGGTACGACTCTGGAAATCAGCAACTCAAACGAATGCTGGATCCCACGCTGCCAGGCCTTGACAAACCCCATCCATTGTAGTTAATGAAGAGGAAATGGCAATGCCACTTTGAGTGAGTGCGGGGAGTGAGCCTGACACGGTAGAACCAGTGGCTGGAGTTCAAGCCCGTGCAGCGCAGAATTTGTTCCAGCAATTGGGTGAGTAACTGCTTACCAGAGCTGGGGGGAGTCCATCCCTTTAAGTCTAATTAGCACTCTCTAAATTCTTATTGCAAAGAGCTAGGAGTTGATACAAATACAGGTTACAAGTAGTTATGTAATTTGAATTTGAATGCATACAAAATGAAATATTTCCATATTTCCATAAAGCGTATGTTTAAAGCAATCCAACACCATTTTATAATAAAAAGGGGGGGAGCTTGACTGCTGCTAAGTGCAATGCAATTGCTGATTTTTGTTACACCTTCTCCTCACTCCCTCGGCAGAACCAGACCCTGCAATTGGCTGCCAGCAGTCACATGGTTTGCGGACAGGACTCCAGACTGTGCATTCCTTTGGTCACCTCTATATATTATTTCAACTAGCCTGTTAAGTACTGGAGCGGCTTTGACTATTATGTATGAGAATAACAGCTACGAGAAGTCGAAATGTTGAAACTGGTGCCCATTAAAATTTCCCAACCTTATCCTTTTAAAGATCCAAACAGGGATGAAAGCTGCTGGGAGATAAAGATGGATGCAACCAAATTCATAAAATCGCAGATAGCTTTCACTTGCACGTATCCAAACAAGACACATTTTTATTAATCAATGAATTGTACTGTAAGCACTGTTTTACTTGGAAGTGTCACTGTTATGGATACATTAAAAAGGGCCGTCCCTCTGGTCATTTATGGCTTTAATGAAGCAAGTCATTGTTTTAGCAGTATGGCAACTGATCAGCAAGAATCAAAAAAATCTTGGGTCGTGTCAGGTTTAAATTTGATCAAGTTCACCTCACAGTGCAAGCTCTGCTTCTCCATTGGTTGCAATAAGGGTTGGGAAGACAAGTATTTTATACTCTTTGTGTGATTCATTAACCCAAGCAAATCGTCTGTGAGACAGGGGGATATTCTTTGCTTTGAATTGTAGCCTCTCTTTACTTTACTAACAGTACAAATGTACAGAAGGCTAGAGGATAGAGATTTGGATGTGTTATTTGTAGAGGTATTTATACAAATAAAGCTTCTTGAACAAAAAGAATTTTGGGAAATCCAAGTATCTTATGCGTCAGATCCTTGTCATTTACACCTCAGTGCTCCGCCATGGGAGGACAGCTCCTACTCCCAATGGAACCATGATTCAAAAAGAGTAAACACAACTATGTGACGAGGGCTGTTAGGATCCACACAACATACCCTGTTTTTATACATATTAAATTTGTCTTTGTGAATAGAATAAGTGAAATACATTTTTGATGCACTTTTAACCAGAATCAATAAAGTAAGTGGATTTTAAAAATTGATTGCTGGTCGCCTGCTCTTTTTAAATCTTGGAAAATCACCTGTATATGATCCTATACGGCCTCATGAAGTGGGAGTAGATGCCACAAAACGTGCAAAGGCAGGGGGATATTTATTAATTGCATATTGTTTTGCACATTGAAGTTGTCATGTAAGATAATATTTGATAACTTGGCATATTAGGCTACCAGAGATCCTGTAAGGGATGGTCATCTATTTTTTGTATTTATGTCATGGCACTGAATTTGGTCCTGCAGTCTCCCCATTGTGGGCATTTGTGGGAGTTTTTATTTGCTCTTGTAAACTTCCACCATTCACCAGCAGGCATAGGCACCCCCCCCCCCCCCCCACCACCACTGTCAGGCCTCAGCACACCCCTAAAATTATAGTGAATAGAGTGGGCATACTCGAGTCACTATGACTGACACAGAGGGACAGCCATCATTTTCCAATAAGCCGTAAACTTGATCTAAGAACCTGGTGAGTTTTTTCAAACCAAAGAAGCACTGTGAGAGTATGACATTTGTTTTTTTTTATCTGCCTGGACAGACCCTAAGGCTAGCTCGGTAAATGGATTGTCTTTAGTCATAGAAAATAGGATTTGACTCTCCCACAGACAAATGCCAAATGAATGAATTGTAACTAGTTTCTCATCCCCTTATATGTCATTGCTTCTTTACATTCAGCGATTGTGAAATAGCCATATGTAAAAATAGCTTTGGCAAGGGGACTTTAACGTCAGATTGGTGTTTCCTACTTCTGTGGGCATTATTTGCATAATAAACATCAAGTCACTCACAGAGGAAAAATGTAGCCAGACAACATTTCACACCTAAATCTTATTTACATACATTAACAAGTATGACTGGAATCCCCAAACTAAGCTCCAGTGCTGCAATTTTTGTAAACTCCAACTTACCGCGACTGGGGGAAATCTTTCATCTGCAGAGAAAAAAACGGAAGAGAATTATTTCTTTGCTCCTTTAAGTAGACCAAAACCCATGGCTGACAGCCCATGCTTGAGCCACAGCCGCTGTCAGCTATACCTTTACCAGGGCACATGCCCGTGTGGCACGGGACACAGCCTGGGTAGTGGGGATATGGCCACTGGCATGCTTGGCTCCCTTCGGCTAGTCTCGGCCCCTTAGCCAAGTCTTAGTCAATATCGACGAGTGCAGCTGAGCACACTGATTGGCTGAGAGCCCATGCAGTAGCCATAGGGATGTGGAATCCTGAATTGGGGTGCCTCGGGGGGCAAAGACCAAAACCCGGGATAGTCAAAATCCTGGGTTTTGGTCCACTTTAAATTGTCCCACAGATGCACAACTGGGTTAAAGTTTAGAGAATTAGGGATAAGGGTAGCACTTAGAAATCTTGGTCATGCTCGTCCAACCAACATTAGACATTTCTAGCCATGTAACATGTAGGGTTTGCTGAAATGGTTTAGACACACGTTTGGTAGCCCCCTGTCTCTGTTTGGCAGTGAGCTGCTCCACTGTTGCGTCCATACACCAAGTCTGTCCACAAAGAAAAACCCTGTACACACAGAACACTGCCGATTGGACATGTACCAAAAAGAAAATTGTTTGTAAATGCATTTTAATTTGATGTAATTGAATGGAAGGTAGCATCTGTCCGTGAATGCCTTTAGACATCATAAAAATCCAGATTCCTTGCGTGTAGGTATTAGTCATGTCACATTGCAGATATGAACCACATAAGGGTCGATTCAGCACCATATGAGAAAACTCTACGACTTTTTAGGACTTGGGGCTGATTCCTCACCAGGTGACAATTTACATTCAGTTGCTGAAACGCTACCAAGCTAGACGATTAACATGAATAGCAGTTTTCTCTAGTAGTAGCAGTTTTTTTGCTGGTACTGAATCGACCCTGTAGTCTATTCTGATCTGCCATGAAATAGTAGTAAATTAAGATGAACACGCTAGCCTTGTGGAACACCCTACTGTATTATATTAATTTGTTCTGCAATAAGAAGCCATTCCACAGGCATCTTGCTCCTGCTTTGTCCCGCTTATGTATCCTGGCATTGATTCAGTTGCTGTGATGACAATGTGGTTTTGTCTCACAATTAGCCTGGTAAAAAATTAATATAGTGCCCGGAATTTCTGGCTGTATTGCCCCCTGCTGCAGAGTGACTTGCTAGAAGCAAAGGAGTAAAACAATGGCAGCATTCCTAAGCCGATGGCTGCATATAGGATTTGATTCTGGAAGCAAACATTACACATTTCCAAGGAGAAGCCACATTGTTCTCTAAAGTTTTCATGTTTCTAGCTTAAAGGGACTCTCCAGGCATGGACATAAAATCTATATTCACCTTTTGGCCGTCTGGCTCCAGTGTTTTTAAAGGTCTGTTCAGTGCCAGTTACCAATCATGAAGGAGATGCCACCTCCCCCAACAATAAAGTCTGCCTCTGCACGCTCACTCCTTTGGAGACCAGCTCTGGGAAGTGGGATGTGTTTTTAAACACTTCAGCCAATGGAAGAGCCATAGATTGTTTTGTGTTCATGTCTGGCCAGACTCTTTATTGATGCCACATTAAACCGGATCTTCAGCGTAATTTATTAAAAAGCCCGAACCCTTAAATACGATTCCCCATCTTCTAAAATGTATAAATTTTACGTTTTTAGTCACTTACTTATTATTCTTTCCCCCGCTCAGCTTAAACTCTGTTCAAGACTCTAGGATATGGGAGCCGCCATCTTGCCTTAGAAGCATCACATACTGAGGCAAGGAAGGGCAGTTGGCAAGTGAAGGGGGCAGGGTTATAGCTGTGCTTTGCACCGAGAGAGCAGAGCTGGGGGTCAGGAAAAGGACAGCAATCCCAGAATGCAGAGAAGACACTTCCTGTCTGCAAGCCTGAGACTCCATGGACCGCCATCTTGGATATTAAAAGGATAAAAAAAACGCATGCTTGGATGATTTTTAATGTGGGCAATCTGCATGCACAGGGTGGGGGAAACATTCAAGATGGGCTCTCATTCAGGGTGTAGGTCCAGTTTAACTAGAATTTAAAAAAGATCAACCCTTAATGACTAAATTGAGTCCACCAAACTAATATGATATAAAACAGTTTCTGAATATAAAGAAGACCTACCATGCTAAATAAGCAACCCCTTGGTTCAGCTAACTGGTGTAAGTCATTATGCCAGCCAATAGGATGCATTTGGTAACGTTGCTTAGCCTAGCCAGACAGTGGGGATGAACATGAACATGGCCTACTAGCCTCATGATATTGCCTGTACAAGGCATCCACGTTAGTACCTAAAAGAAGGCAGCCCAATGAGGGAGTGTGTAGGGAAATGGGTTTTGTGGAGGAAGTCCAAGCCATGCCATACACAGTCATGGCCAACAGCGTTGGAGGTCAGAGTGTATGATGAAGACCTAGTGCTGGAAAATGTGAATATGCCTCACTACAAGTTCGAAGGAAGTAAGGTAAGTACTACAATTTAAGGGACTTAACAGAGAACATCCAGCCATAATAAACTGCCTGTTGAACTTTTTCAACAGTCTTGTAAATACTTTCTTGCTGCTGAGTAAATGACCAAATCATTTTTCTAGACTTAAAGTCAAACACTGCAAATAAAAAGCTTCCCTTAGTTTAGTCTCTACACAGTGAACATGACATACCTCAGAGCAGGGTTGTGGAATATCAGTATCCGTTGCCGTCTCAGATGAAGAAGTTCTATTGGAGTCAAGATGAGGACACGTTCTATCATCAGCAATAGCATGAACACCAGGGTTGGCTATCTGATCACCACTGTGGTTTGTACCTGGAGATACACAGGATCCTTGGTCCTGGGAAGAGGATCCATATAAATGTAAATCTAATGGTGTCACAGAGGCGGTGTTTTCCTTTAAGTGCTTAGATCAACTTACCGAGACAGATTCTTCTTTGTGAGCTGGAAACTTGGAGGCGTCAAAAAACTCCTGTAATGACATGAAGTTTCCAGTTGTGTTTTTCCTCAGCCTCCTCAGAGTGGGTGAGGTAGAGATCCTGGCGGGTGCTTGTCTGTTGAACTGGAATGGTGTACTGAAACCTACATCCGGCTCATTCGGGGGAATCATGAGGATAAGTGGCAGTACATGACCTCCCTTCTTGCACTTGTTTTCCGGGGGGGCTCTGGTGTCCTCCAGAATAAACTGGGAATCGTTTAATGTAGACTGTTCACCAACATTTTTTAAATTCATTTCCTCTACTGTGGTTGGAGATTCAACAGTAGCAAAGGGGTCGAAGTTAAATATGTCATCTTCTTCATTAGGTGGATATTCTGGAAGTGTGTATTCTGTATACTCATCATCCATGGCTGAAAAAACGACCTGAAGCGTTTCCAACATTTTTAGGCACACATCACGCTCCTAAATGAAGAAAGAATGCAAAACTGTTTCAATAACTCCAGCAAATTGCTATGTGCTTACAGCTCCAAACATTAAGTATCTCCACACTGTCAGGTCGTGGTCCCGGGGGGGCCCCAAGAGAGCGCTCCATACCATCAAAAGAAATGGGGGGGCGTAAGGTTCAAGCTATTATTCTATATAAACCAAAAACAACCCCCTTGACTCGCTAATGCATAGAAAGAGCACTTCTTTTATCTGAAGAATGCCATGAATACTGCAGACCCAACGCAACAATACTTAAAGTGGACCTATCACTAGGATTTTCACTATCCAGGTGAACGGTCCTTTTTCCTGGGGTATCCTATTTGCCCACACAATTCACCGTTCCCACAGCGCATGTGTGGCTTTTATCCAATCAGCGCTTTATGCCATGCTTACTAATGCATGGAATAAAGTGAGCATTGGCATAGGGAGCTGGAGAGGCCATATCCCTGGTTTCCCTGTGTTGTGTGAATGGCTGCGTGTGGGAGCACGTCTCAGCTACAGGGATGCCAGGGATGATCGTGGCATGGGACTGCCGAAAATGCAGGGGTTCACACATCCCAATTTGCAATGCCCAAGGGGTACTTAGTCGTTGTTGTTGGTGATAGGTCCACTTAAAAAGGAAATATGATATATGGATTAATTCAGCACCGAAAGTTCTATTTCCACCAGGTGATGAATCACCCCCTAGGTAGACAATTAAAGAGAATGGCACTTTTTACTCTAAAAAAGTAGTGCATTTTTTACACGTAGTTCTAAATCAAAGAGGTGACTCATCACCAAGTGCGCTTATTTTTGGGAGTAAAAAGTGCTGCTGTCCTTCATTGTCAACCTTGGGGTGATTCAGAACTGCTGCCTTTTATTTAATTTTTCTCATAAACTTTTTACCCCCAAAGTGATCTTTTTGCACCAGGAGCTCCATCAACTATATATATATATATATATATATATATATATATATATATATAAATACCTATATATATAGAACACACAAAAAGTCCACCGCAACAGCAGAGTCTTCTGGTGGGACAGTGCAATCTATGAACAAAATGAGTGGGGGTAGCCCAAAACCCCCACAACCCTACACCACCACCCGCACCACCATGAGATACCAAAACCATACAATATTTTATTATGTTGGGAAATACAAAAAACATGATATAAACAATTTAAAAACAACACTTAACATATACATGACACTACATCGCATATGGGACACTGCACTGGTCAATCACATAATGTCCCAAAACCATATATAGTAATAGCAATGTGGCTCCTTAACAACAGAATATACTATTCCTGCAGTTTTTTTTCATGTATCAACAACATTAAAGTGCAAGGCAACAACATATAATCTAATCCAGTAACCTCATAAATCTGTGAACAACCCAGTCAAAATGGAAGGCTAAAGGAAGGCTACAGGACACTTCGCCCTGAGGAAGTAACGGGTTGCCACCGTCATGGAATGCGTGGGTAGGTGGGGGGCAATGCACTGGCTCTATTTTGACTAGTAAAAACCTCTATTTAATACATGCTATACTTGATGGCTTCATTCCCCTTCGGGTTCTTCAGCACTTGAAAAGGGATAGAATTGCTAGGCACAAGCACTTTATGATTGGTAAAATGGATTGTGATTCTGGGATTGGTGATTAGGACTAGGGGTTGTTCACAGATTTATGAGGTTACTGGATATTACTGACCTACTCCCCCCCCCAATCTCTGCATCAGAATGTGTGGGGCACACCAATGCTTGTGTGTGCAAGGGAAATTGCTGTTCCCTGCTTTGCTGGTTTGTCTTTCACTAGCTTCTTTATATAGGTCCATCTGTCTCTACAAAAAATAGGTTATCATAAATAAATACAATACAGGGGCTGGGCTACAAAAAAGGGTCTGGATTTTAGCAGCAACAGCTGTATTTAGCAGCACACTAGGATCAGATGACTTGCAGGCCCCTCCTGTTCTTTGAATGGTATAGGGGTCTCAGAGACTCCTAACTAGTTTGCAAAGGATTAGGTGTAACATTTAATTACATTTTTTTCTTCCCCTACTTACCTCTTTCCATCCACAGGTGCTGTCCCATGCCATCTGATTGCTGCTGTCTGACAGCTGAAGGTGAGTGGAAAAAGCAGGGAGTGGGGCAGAGGATCCGCAAGAAAATTTACGTGACTGGTAGATAGCGGACAGACATGCAGCCTCATGTGCTTGGTGGGTAAAAGGGGCACCCCAACTCCCCCTCTTTGCAACTATGTGCCAGGCGGGTTCCTTGTCCACAGGGACACTAAACTAACCATGCCCCCTCCCTCATACCATCAATGAGCCCTGCTTTATAGAGATACTGACCTTTCCCTATTGTAGCTCCACAATACAGTGTGCAGCTGTTTTCTTGCCCCCAAAATGTACAGAGCTTCATAAGAAAAGGGTATTTTAGACTCACTGGCCATCAGTAGTAAGTGGTTTAGGGTTTTTGCAGACCTGGACCCCAGCTGTTACTGAGTTTTCAGTAGGGCCACTGTATACTGACTATGCGCTCCCCAGGTGGCTTTGGTTTTGCAGTGTAAAAATGGGAGTTAACCGTAAGGTGGTAAGGTGAATATAGGTTAATTACCCCCCCCCCCCCCAAAAAAAAAAAAAACGCGTACCAGACCCGGCAGAGGTGCAGGGCGATGGGGACTGGTGGAAGATGTAGCTGACCATTAAAAGCTGCTCAATAAACGTTACCACATTAGAAACTGCCTATAAGGTAATGACTAGGTGGTGCCTTGTCCCAACGAGAAATGCTAAAGCTCTGCCCTATTACTCAGACAGGTGCTCTGCCTTCTTACGGGGCTGTGGTGCAGAGGGAACCATGCACCACATTTGGTTGTCATCACCTAAGGTAGTTGGATTTTGGTCTCAGGTCTTCAGCCTAATTTCTTCTAATTTTAGAGCTCAGGTATCCAGGGATCCTTGGACCATTTTATTGCATTGGAAAATTCCCACCTCACGCATACCCAGAATAAGTTGGCTACTTTCGTTTTCCTAGCAGCACAACAGTCCATCGCGAGTTTATGAAAGAGATTTTCCAGTAACTTTTATGAATTCAAATCTAGAATGAATGGTTTCATGATCAACAACAATACAATTCTGTGAAATACTCACCTGTAGAATTGGTATTATTGGTATACAGTACGTCCTGCTCCAAACATAATACTTACACTTGGGTTATCCCCCACTAGAGGACGCTGTACTGCAGAAGCATGCAAAAACAGGCTCCTCCCGGCCCTTCATATACCCAGGGACCTCCCACAAATCCCCAGCATTGAAAAGCAGTGAACAAGAAGCCGGGAGAATTAAACCACCCAGAACAACTGGTAAAGATAACCATGATAAAATCACCATACAGGGGATCAGAAAAAGCAACAACAGGGTGGGGTGGAGCAGGACGTACTGTATACCAATAATACCAATTCTACAGGTGAGTATTTCACAGAATTGTATTATTCTTGGTATACAGTACGTCCTGCTCCAAACATAATACTTACACTTGGGACATCCAAAAGCAGTGTCCATAAGCAGGGTGGGATCCCCAACAAAAAACGACAGCAGACAGTTTAAAGCACTGTCACCTGCAACCATACGGCCAAGACAGCATGAGCTGAGGCCCTAACATCAACCTTGTAAAAAGAACCCTTGCAAAAGGTATGAACAGAAGGCCAATGGAAGTGGCCTAACCAATCAGTTTAACAGCAAAAACGGAGCTGAAGCCCCAAGAGGCAAAAGCCCACATATAAGGAATCAAGGCGATAAGGGAGGATCTCCCCTTTGCCTGAATAGGCCTAAGTAATAGCCTCAAAATCCGATCAGCAATGTATTTGGCCAAAGCCAAGGCCAAAAACAAGGTACTAGGAGTAACATCCGTTAAGGAAAACAACCAGGACCAAACCGCCCCACTCCAAGAGCGGGCAAGAATGAGCACATTCAGGATGTAATGAACCAAGCCCCAAGGAACCTCAGTTCCCTTAAGGGACACCGTGAATTCTAAGAAGAAACTGCCAACACCTGCATAAGGAATGCAGAACCACTTCCTCGACGTTGCAAGGAAGAAGGAAAGCCATGGATAACAATATCTCGGATAATTGAACATGCGACACCAACAGATGTAGAGAATCCGGCTTCAGGCGGAACTCCACCTTATCTTGGTGCACCTCAAGGAGGAGAGCTAGGTAGACCGAACTGCCCGCTAACACACGCCTGACCAAGGCAACAGTCACCAGGAGGACAACCTTGAGCGTAGGACATCCAGACAGCGTCCTGAATAGGACCAAGGAACAATCCAGCAAGCAGATGGAATGAACGCAACTTCAATCCCAACAGTGACCATAGGAGTACATGGAGGACGCACATGGGCACCCCCTGAAGGAAGTCTTAACCAAGAAGACTGAACCAGAGACAGCTAAGGCAAGGTGGACAGAGCAGAGCCTGACCCCTCAGAGAACTGAGCTGGGGAACCAATTCCAATTCCTGCTGAAAGCCACACTGGAACCTGGGAACCGAGACGTTCAACAATAAGAGAAATAAACTCGCCCCAATAAATGTGGGTATGTCATACCCATCAACACCGGGACAGCTAAACTTGTCTCCAACAAGGTGAATGTTCAGCAGACAAAACAACTAGGCCAGGGACCTTGACTTATAATGACGTAAGGAGGGGCCCAGAGTGATCAACTGGCACTCATGGCAGGATGCAGAACTACAGACCGCAGTACCATGTCTGCAACCACCCTATACTAGGTCAACTGGGGTCACCAGAATCACCGGTCCCCTTACCAGAGTAATCTTCAGCATAACCCTGCCTAGCAGAGGGAACGAAGAAGGACAAACAGAACCGAGGTACTTTCAAGACAGTACTAAGGCATGCGAACCACTGACATAGGATCCTGAAACAGGTGCACAAAGACCGATAGCCTGTGAAGTTGACGGGACCCAACAGGTCCATGACTGGTTGGGCTCCCTAACGACACGGGGATTAGCACATCCTGTCGCAGAGGGGCTTCGCCGGAGCTAATATCACTAACATGCAGGGAGCGTTGTCTCCCCAGAAGGGAACATAGACTCTCCCTGGAGGGTCCGCCAGCTCCAGGCCCCTTCCAATGGTTAATGTAGGACGTCTGTCCTCAGACGGACCGAGCACCCCTAGCCTGGCAACTCCGGAGGGGGAACGGCCAAGCGAGAAGAGCCAACTGAAAAATGCGATCTGCATAGACTTCCATAAATGTAAGGACCCTCTAAGGCCTCACCAACACCAACTCGCCGGGGGTTTTTGGAAGAACCATCCCCTCAACCTGAAGGTTGGCGTCCATGGTGGCCGCCTCCAGGGAGACAGGAGGGAACTTCCCCCCAGACAGGTCTCACGATTTCGTCCACTTCCAAGAGAAGACAAGACATACAGGAGGGAAGGCCCACAGGCCCTGCTCACGGGGTGCTGGATCCATGTCCTATGCTTACCCCAAGGAACTAAGCATAAGGGGCCTCTTAGCTGCTCGGGCTCCTGCCGAGCAGGTTAACCACGGCCCACCAGTTGCATCCCTGCCAGGTTAAGGAACCGGAACAGTAGTGAGGGACTGGGCCCATGAGACCAGAAGGACCACCTAATTGCTGAAGGGGGAGAACCTGGTTGAACCTGATCCAGACTCATTCCTATTAATGGAGTCACCACATAGGGGAACAGCAAGGACTCGAGGTGATTGAACACCTATCCAAATGACTCCCAATGGCCCGCCAGCCGGGTATCCAACTATCCTGACTCAGAGACAGGGAAGCGAGGAAGGACGTCCGGGCAAGCAGCACGCGGACGTCCTTTGGTCTCATCAGAGACATCACAATAGACAGCACCTGAGTGACACTCTAGGAATTGAAGAAAGGCCAGATAGTAGGGCCACCAGTAGCAGTGTTGGACTTCCAACACGAACCAGGAGAACCTCAGAGATCTGAGGGCACAGGGGTGTAAACATAAGCATTGAAGCGTGCCCCGGGCAGCAAGACGCCCACCGGGCGCAAGGTGCTGATGGCCAAACTCAAGAGTATCCATGCAGGAAACTGCCTGTAACTGGAGAATTTCAGTGAATCCAGAATGGGCCACCTGACCCATCCTTTGGGGGGCTGAGGGAGGTGGTATATCGGCCCTTGCCTCTGCCTATTACGGGCAATCTGCAAGAGACCCTCAAACCTTGCAGGCCTAACAAGGCCTGAGCCAGCAACCAAACAGGGGCAGAGACCAGGAGTACCTGGGGTCTGATAAGGAACTGGGGAAGGCAGTGCAGCAAACTCTAACCTGTATCTGGAGGACACTACCTCCTGATCTGCCGGAGTGAGGCAAAACGCCTCCTGATAAGAGCCAGGTGCTGCAGTCATCCCCTCACCCAGGCGGGCGAGGGCGCCCCATCATGCTTGAGGGGGTTTGGTGGAAGATTTGGGCTTAGACCCACCGGAGGGGCCAGGGTGTTGCCTGCTGCTCGTGGGAAAAGAGTCTGCCCCAAAAATCCGGAAGGACACCCCTGGTTCCTGTTTAACACTAAGGTAGGGGGGAGGGGGGGTGCTCCTGCCTCGAGGGGGCCGGGACGACCGTCTGCGAAGGGGTGATTTGCCCTTTGTTCCGAACAGGTCTAGATGGGCCCCAAATAGGCGTCGCCCTCTGAAGGGGAGCCCAGTAAGAGTCTTTTTTGTGGCATCATCGGCACCCCACTGTCGCAGCCAGAGCAGGCGACAAATAGCCACCGCAAGAGCGGAAGTTCTTACACACATTCTAATCGCGTCCTCTAGCACCAATAGAATAAACTTCACAAATACATCACAATTGGAGAGTGTATTGAACACCACCCAAGGGAGATCTTCAGGGTGATGATCGAGCAATTTCTTGATGAGTGTCCTAGCGGCCACCGCAGTAATGGCTGCGGCACAGGCCGGACGCAGCGCCGTCCCGGCACAGGAAAAGGCATGGGAGACCAGCAGCTCAATGCGTCGGTCCTCAGCATCCCGAAGGGCGCTATAGGCAGGGGTTGTAATAAAGGGGGGGTTAGGGACCCCTATGATCGGC
Organism: Gastrophryne carolinensis; assembly: GCA_027917425.1. NCBI lineage: Eukaryota > Metazoa > Chordata > Amphibia > Anura > Microhylidae > Gastrophryne > Gastrophryne carolinensis. The sequence goes on along the minus strand of CM051238.1, from coordinate 178,246,208 downwards.
GCATCCACCACAGGGGTGACGACCAGCAATTAACCATCTCAGGGGGAAATGGGTATTTCCTATCCCAGTCCCCTGGCACCCCTGGAAGTTTACTGGGGCATTCCCATTCTTTGAGGACAAGAGCATTGAAATGAGCCTGCTCTAAGAATTCCAAACGTGCAGTCGCAGTATGGAAACGCTCCCCTCTAGGCTTGGGAACCTGACCGGGGGGGAGATAGACAGTGCCTTAAAGACCTTCAGCAACAGGTCGTCAGTGTCACACTGGCCCCAGTATTCAGGGCCTGAATCATCGTGAGTCCTCGTCATCTCATCAGAAGAGCTGGAGTCAGAGAACAGAAGGGGTATAGTCACAGGGAGTAGCAAACCCCTCAGTTCTCATAGAGCTTACAGAGACATGGGGCGACAGGTGCCGCATCCTACCAGGGCCCATACGCTCTGACAACCTAGCAATAATCTGATCAACCGTAGGCCGCCTGGAAGGGCCGGCAGGCTGCAATTCCCCACTTGTAGGCGACTCAGCAAGAGAGAGATTTATGCCTGGGGAGATAGGTGAATTGAAGCTAGGTGTAGCCGCTGGCCGGCCTGATTGCAGGGCCAGTGCTTGCTCGGCACAGGGTACGCAGACCCGTGCCCTGCCAGCATCAGCATGGGGTTGTCCACACGCTATACACCGCCGGTCTTGTCCCGGAGGGACCCCGGTCACATAATTCTGAGATGCCTCCATATGGTGATTAATCAAGGCACAATATGCCGGTAGAGATTTACACTCTAAGTAACCCTGGATGCCCCAAGACCCGCTATGGAAGTGGGAGAATTTAACAAGGCCCGCTATAATTTAACACCGGGCTGGGAGAAGCCAATGGTGTTCACCAGTCTGAAAGACATAATGGGAATAAAGGGAGTCAGAACCACGCGCAGTAAGAAGGATCATGAAAATCGCCCGCTAGGTCACTTACGGACCAAGGGAGGAGGAGGACCGCCACCACGCGTGCGTGCGTGCGACCAGCATCAAAATGGCGCCAAGCGAACCTCGGGGCGGGCCAGAGCGTCCCGTGACGCGGAGCGCACCAACCTATGTCCCCCCCCCCGAAGAGCGCGAAGCTCTGAGGTGTAGAGTGAATGAGACACTGGATAGATAATTTGCCAATGAAGACGCCGCAGCGTCCAGTACTAGATACTAGTCCAGTCAGACTAAGGCCATAACGTGTAAAACATACACCAGACCTTGCTACACACACCCCCCCCCCTTTCTTTCCCCCCCGGACTACGGGGGGAACGGGAGAGGATGGTGACCCTTTGTATAGGGCCCACCGCTACACGGGGCATGGGATAATAGTGCGGGAGGGCATCCTCTGGAGGCTCACCATTAGCCTAAACCGCCTACCCTTTGGTGGGGAACTGCGGTGTTGCATGGCTCCATAAGCACACAAGGTGCTGCCTACCTTCACCCGACAGACGCAGCCCAGGCTGGGAGGCACATCACAGGAATGACGGGTGAGAATAGTCCAACAGGGCCACAGGCTTGAAAGCCCCGCTCACCTGCGAGAGAGTGATACTTCATGTCTTCGCAGTCAGCACTGCAGAGAAATCTGGGGATTTGTGGGAGGTCCCTGGGTATATGAAGGGCCGGGAGGAGCCTGTTTTCGCATGCTTCTGCAGCACAGCGCCATCTGGCAGAGGATAACCCAAGTGTAAGTATTATGTTTGGAGCAGGACGTACTGTATACCAAGAATATACTAACCGCCATCTTGCAAGATAAGCACTCCAGGTTCCTAAAGATATCAAGTATGCCCACCCAGGCATCTCTGTGGGCAGTTTGTCGGAGGGCCAAAGAGCGAGCCCCGGTCTGATATCCTTCATGGGCAGATTTTACCTCTTTTTTTCTCTCCTTCTTCTGCTGATCTTTTCTCTACCCAGTATTTTTTTTATACACCTCATTTAAAATCCCCTCCGATGTCAAAACGGGGAACCTACGGGTCCTTGAGATCCAAGGGTTTCCCTGGATAGATCGACATCTTTTGTTGTTATCAATGATCTTACATACTCATATATTGCTTATATTATATATTTTTACTGCTCTCCATGCGGTGATGGCTTTTAAAAGGACTACACTAAAGTAAGGATGATTTTACTGCTCATGCTCTATGGCTGGCACTTTGTTATTCTGGATACTGACTACAGCAGAGGTGAGCACTCTGTGCCGTGTTCCTATTGCCTGAGCTTGCATATATGTCTATGGGATCTGTGGCTGGCAATTTTTGTATGAAACTATATTATATATTTAATGGTCTTATTTTCTTAGCCATTAGAGTTAGTTTAGCTAACCTTTGTCATGTGCACCATTATACTCTATACCTCTCATATGTTTCACCTGCATATTGTCTGAGATTTGTTGGAATGTAATAATAATATTAAAACAACAGAAAAAAATAAGTACACGTAAAAACTGTTTCATAATAACTGATTCCATGGGCCATAAAGACATATTACTCTCTTGCTAGTAGGATGGGCATTCCCAGTCTACATGAACTTGCTTTGACATTTTCTAAGCACGCCAAGCAGACTTCTCAGACATGCCCTGTTTAGATATGCAGAAAGATCATAGCTCTTATGAAATGCAGTAGTGATTAACACTGAGGTCAATGTCACAGCAGATAGCATAAAACATGCATAATGACTGCAGATAAACAAAATGATTAATAGACCGTACTGTTAAAGCGGACCAACACCCTCCCTCTGCATCAAGGGTGTTCGTGGCCACCTGCACTGCCGCTCAGATGACTGTCTGGGGTGGGGGGGTATCCAGAATGCTGGAGCCTCCCTTGCACATAGCCCCCCAGGGCACCTGTAAACCTCGTCCCCCATCGGTAATCCTAAACTGCTATTGGCTGCCGGCCTTCACGTTCCAGACCCAAATATCCTGCCTAGGTGAGTGGCGGGCAGCTAATCGCGATGCTGTCACTGCCCACGTGAGACAATTGCGACGCTGGATTCCCGGTGGGGGAACAAGGTTAAGGTTAGATTAACAGGTGCCCTGGGGGGTTATGTGCAGGGTGGGGTTCCAGCATTCTGAATGCCCCCCCAGACTGTTTGAGCAGCAGTACCAGTGACTACCAACACCCTCGCCGCAGAGGGTGTTGGTCCATTTTGATATGTTGGCCCTGCATAGACACTTACAACTTCAGCCATATATATATTTTTTTTTAAGTTTTTATTTTGTACTTCAATAAAGAACCTACAACAACATTGCAGTGCAGCAGGAACCAACAACCTATGCTACAACCTACACACGTGGACAACACTCACACCAACCACACACACACTCAGAGGCTTGGGAGGAACAGGGCAATCTTCCAACCAGCGACTACCGCAAATCACCCACGGAAGAGGGAAGGAGCCCCCCACCCCAACAAGGAGACGCCGGCGTCAAGACAACTCCAGCCCACCACTTAGTGAGCTTCACCCTTGCCCAGCCAGGCCCTGCCGCCCATCCAGCCAGCCGATCAGCCCATTACCAAAGGCCCATTGGGGTAGAGAACCTTCCAAAACCACTACTCCCCTCTACTGCTCTCTTCTAATCTCAGCCATAATTTTTATTATAGTTTTGGAGTTTTTGGCCTTGATTCAGTACGAATTATAAAAAAGATTCTCATGGTAGTAAAAAATTCACTTTATGAGAAAAAAGCATGAGAATGTCACTGTTGCTAATTCACCAGCAGAGAAAACAATGAAAGTGAATGGCTCTTTATACTCCTAAGAAAAGTTGTGAACTTTTTCACTGTAGTCTTTCTAGCTGGTGATTCAGCAACAGTGAAAAATTATCTTGCCTTTTTCTCACAAAGTGAATTTTTTACTACCAAGACAATTTTTTTTCAACTTCTTCTGAATCGAGGCCAATGTTTGCGTGTGGGTTAGGACCGCCGTATTGTTTTTCGATCGGTGACATCATTTGTGAAGTGATTCCACCCCTGTGAAAAATGTGTCTGGCGTCAGGTTTAGGAAGGAGGAACCACTGGCCTAGAGTTTATAGGGATGCTTTATTGTCAAGGAACAAAGGTGAAAATCCTGGGGCTTGTTTCTCTTTAATTTATAACCAAGCTTTTCTACATCCCTTCTGCACGATGAGTGTAAGGGCACCCACAGGGTTTAATGCTACTTCTTTTACTGCTCAGACTCTATTACTGATGATGACAGTCAAATAGAATATCTCCCCAACTAACATGACCATTTCCTTTTCCATATGTAAATGTAGAATTTGATTTGCTTTGTGTATGTGTCAAACAAAGCTGAATTACTAAACAGACACGTCTAGTGTAATATTTAAAGTTGCCCAAAGTAGACCCAGATGTAGAATAAAAAGGCAAGGAATGACTTAGTGCATAGTGCAATATTCTTATCATATTCACGTGACTAGGTTGCTGTGCCTTTCCAGATCAGTCTCCTGGATAATGACCTAATGAATCATTAGTGTTTGTTCTCATTGTGTGAAGGGTAACCTTTGCCCAGGGGTCTTCCATCCCTTAGTAATCTGTCTCTCATAGTTGTGTGTTTGTCTTCCCGGTGTCTGTATTCCCCCTGAGCCATGATTTCTGTCTGGCTGCTGAGATAACATCATGTGCTTTGGAAACCACGTCATGCCTCCCAGCACTGATAGAGCCGTCCTGTACAATGAATAGGAATTAATCCATAAGGCCAGTTTGTCTTACAATACAGAGATGGAAAAAGTTGTAAATCCTGTAATTCAGTCTTATGTAATTACTTGGTAGCTCTGCCCCCCTTCTCTGAACTACCATTCATGCATTCCTAATGTCTCCACCAATAAACCAGAATTAGATATTTATGACCTGGTCTGATGGCTGTGGATAGAAGGGAGGCTTTCAGGCACTAAATATTTGCTGACATTTGTAGGCAATCAGCATGTATGTGATATCAAATCATTTGATATCAAAAACATCGTTTTCAATCAAAAACATTTAAAGCGGTCAAAGTCTTAAAGTGGACCAACACCCAGGATTTTGACTATCCTGGGTCTTAGTCCACTTCGGTGGGGCACCCCCGATCGGGGTGCCCCGCTGTGTGAAACCCCCCGATCACCCGAAAAACTCACCTCTCCCCGCGCCGATGGACAAGCGTTTTGACAGCCGCGGACAAGCGGCTCCTCCGCCTCCAGCGCGTCACTCTTGACGCGCGCGCGCCCGCGCCGGACATTCACAGACGGCCGGCGCGGGCGCGCGCACATCTAGAGGGGCGTGAGGGAGGCGGCGGCGGTTGGAAGACAAGGTAAGGGGTTTTGGGGTGTTTGGGGGGAGGTGATCGGTCCGGGAATCTTATAGATTCCCGGGCTGATCACGGGAGGGTGATGGTCCACTTTAAGGTGGACCAAAACACAGGATTTTGACTGGGGGTGTGAAACCCCCCCAGGTTTCCCGATCTCACTCATCCTTCCTTGGTCCTACGGTGCATGCGCAGCCTATTGTTCAGTCAGCGCACTCGGATCTGCTCCCGCTCCTTTGTCCTAGGCTTGCCTAAGGCCACATTCACAAATGCATAGCATGGGCACGCGCCCTGCTAAAGGGATATTGGGGATGCGGCCGCTGTTCTCACATGAGCCATTGGACTGGAACCAAAGGTGAGTTTTCGGGTGACCTGAGTGATTTGACACAGAGGGGCATCCGGACTCCACAGTGGGTTTTGGTCCACTTTACAGCTGGAAAAAAACATCTTGGGTTTTGTTTCTAGCCCCGCGGGTATCCCAAATTGGCATTCCCCGCTGTCTGAAACCCCTTAGAATGTCAGTACAAAATCATATTTCCCCGGTCCTACGGTGCATGCGCAGGGTCTCATCAAATCAGAGTCGTTTGCCATGCATATGTAATGCTCGGCTAACAGCTCTGTTTACATGCATACCTTCAGCAATCATGAGCGTAGAGGGCGCACCCCCAGCGGCGCTCACAACTCAAAGATGTGGGTGATGTGGCTGCCGGATGCTGACATCGCTGAGGGTGCCAGGAAGAGTGTTTCACATCTGGGATCTGTTTCGATCTGGGATGCTGCTGAAGGAAAGTCAGCAGCTGGCCCTGCTAAGAAAGGTTGAGGAATTCAGCTTAAGTTTGTAAACTCAAAAGTGAAGGGCCCTCACTCTTACTGTGTGCTCTTATCTATTGTAAGTCTCCAACAAAAAACTTTAAGGACAACAAGTCCAAGAATACAAATGGTAATCACCATAACAGACAAACAGAGATAATGAACAAAGGGTGGGGTGGGACGACCTGGACTGGATATACTCACAAACAATTCTACAGGTGAGTTTCACAGAATTGTATTTTCCCTATATCCAGTCCAGGTCGTCCCAGAGTGATGGCATGTGGGACATCCAAAAGCAGTGTCCATTAGGGCGGGATCCCCAATGCGGAACAGCATGTAGTTCATTTTGCTACCGCCTGAAGCACCTTTCAGCCAAAGACAGCATCAGCTGAGGCCCTAACATCAACCTTGTAAAACTTGGTAAAGGTATGAACTGAAGACCAAGTGGCGGCCTTACAAACCTGTTCAAAAGATGCCTGGTGCTGAAAAGCCCAGTAGGCACCAATAGCGCTAGTAGTATGAGCTGTAATACGAAAAGGGGGTTCCTTCCCCTCTCTCTGTTAGGACAAAGAGCAAATCCGATTTCTTGAAGGATTCAGTCGCAACCAGGTAATACTTAATGGCTCTGACCACATACAAGGCATGGAGGGTCCTTTCCTTAGAATTAGTCGGTGCTGGACACAAAGAAGGTAAGACAACTTCCTCATTAAGGTGAAAGGGAGACATGACCTTAGGCAAAAAATCAGGTTTAAAGCGAAAAACCACCTTATCCTTATGCGGCTCAAAGTAGGGAGGCTTCATACAAAGCGCGGCCAGCTCGGACACGCAACGCACCGAGGTGATCGCTACCAAAAAAAAACACTTTAAGAGTCAAAATAGACAATGCAGCATCGCACAAAGGCTCGAAGGGAGGACCCTGAAGAGCAGAAAGTACCAAATTCAAGTCCCAAACCGGTATTACTGACTTACGCGGTGGACGGACATGGGTGAAAAAGTCTTGATCAACCTATGATTGGCAATGAAATTGCTAGGTCTAAGCGAACTCACCACTGACCGTAAGGTTTCCATGCGGAAACGTCTGACACTGACAAACCTGTTGAGACACTTCAGGTCCAGGATAGGCCTCAACGTTCCGTCCTTCTTGAGAACCGTGAACAGATTGGAGTAGAAACCTTGACCCTGTTCCTGACGAGGTACAGGATAAATCACACCTAACCGCGGGAGGTGTTGCACTGCCATTCTCAGGCCCTGTGCCTTCAATGGGTCTTGGGATATCTGAGACCGAAGAAATTTTGTGGGTGGCCTGACTGCCAGCTCTATTTTGTAACCGGAGGACACAACCTCCTGAATCTACCGATCCGAGACGCGCCGTCTCCAGATATGAGCAAATAGCAGAAGCCGCCCCCCTCCCCCCACCCGGATGGGTGAGGGCGCCTCCTCATGCCTGAGGGGACTTGGCAGGGGGCTTGGACTTGGCTCCCCAAGCTGGATTGGGTTGGCCGCGGGTCCTACCTCTACCCCAGGTATCTCTGCGGCCACCTGAAAAAGAAGAGCCTCTTCCTCCTCGAAAGGAGCGATAGGCAGATGAGCTCCGAAAGGGCCGCGCAGGCTTCCGTCTCTGAGGGAGTCTACCATCCTTGACCAGGATGTCCAGATGCTCCCAGAACAACCTGTGCCCCACAAAAGGGATACTAGTAAGCAACTTTTTGGCCGCGACATCAGCCGACCATTGCCGCAACCAGAGCGAGCGCCTAAGTGCAACAAGCAGGGCCAAAATCCTGGCACAAAGCCGGACACCATCGTCCATGGCAGAGACAACAAAGGCAATGAAATCCACGCAAGCCTTGAGGTCTTTATACTCCCCCGCCCGCTTGCGAGTCTTAGCGCTATCCACAAGTAGCCTCACCTTCTTTTTGATGGCCAGGGAGACAATAGCTGCGGCCCACACAGGACGAAACAAGGCACCAGCAAAGGTGAAGGCATGACAGACCAGCTGATCCATGTGCTTGGGAATCCACCTCGGGAGGACGAGACCATAGCCGTACCAGTTCCTCGTGGAAGGGATACCGCCTATCCAGGCCCTTAGGCACCAACAGCAGCTTGTTAGGCCTTTCCCATTCCTTGAAAATCATATTAGAAAAATGGGCCTGCTCTGGAAAAACTTGCCTCTGTCTTTCAGGCCTAAACAAATCACCCTGCTTCCTCTTAGCCGCTCTAGGAGGGACAATGTGTAAAGTCTCAAAAACTGAGGCAAGCAATTTCTCCGTATCATCAGGGAGCCACGCATCCTCATCCGAGGAGGAACCAGTCAAACTGTCCTTGCCAGCAGAATAATCCGCAGTTGACCGTGAATCCTCTGGCAGATCATCATCATTATCCGAGTAAACGGGCTTGATGTGCCGTCTCTTACTCGAGGCCTTCTTAGGCGCCGTTCGCGAGATCTGCCTCTCGAGACTGGCCACCCTAAATGCCAAATCAACATGTGACCCCCTGCTGGCTTCCCCCTCACTGGGGGCTGAGTGCAGCAGTGGGGGTTCTGGAGAGGCCGCAGGCAATGAAGGGCTAGGGGCAGGTAGGCCCGCCCGGTCATGGTCCAAAAAGATGCTCTTGGCGCAAGTGGTACAAACATTGCTGAATCTGCCCAGAGGCCTTGCACTGCACAAGGGGCAGAGCTTCACCGCCCAGATGGGGCCCCTAGCTCACTATCCCCAGAAGCCTCCATTATGGTGATTAGACAAAAATTGGTATGCAGGTTACAAGGCACTCACGGTCCAACCCTAATTATCCCTCTTATATAGTCCTATAGTCCCTCTTATGTGATCCCTCTTAATAAAAGGGAGAGGGGGCGGGGGAACTGGGAGGAACCACAACCCTCAATCAATGGGCCCACCTAAAAGACACAAGCAAGAGTGGCCATCAGTATCCCACAGCACATGCGCATACTCAAAAATCAATAATAATAATCAATAATAGCAAGAGGGACTCACAACACCGACAGTAGTCAGCAGCAACCAGAGGGGTCCCAGGCAGGAGGGCAGGAAAACGCAGCAGGCAAGATGGCGGCGACAGCCGGCCACGCAGCAGCTCAGCGCGTTCCTCGAAAGGCAGGTCGTGCGGCGGTGACGCGAAAAACGAGCGCCCGCCCACCAAGAAGAAAAGACCTGCCCAGCAAAATGGTGGGGACAAGGCCGCAATTGCCACAGGGCGGCCTGCAGCGGGGCCCCCGCACCAGACTGTGCGGCGCGCACGCACCCCCGCCGCCTGTCAGGCAGACCGCGCAAGCGGCGCCCCCCCCCCCCCTCACAGCGTAAAAGCCTCAAGATGGAGGGGAGAGGGAAGCTGGAGCCAGACTCGAGGGAGCGAGGGAGGTAAGTATCAGAGTGCGCCAACAGTAAAAGTAAAGTGACAACACACAAACAGCACAATAAAGCTTGTGGGACAGGGAGAGTATGAAGCCAGTAGGCAATAATGTGGTCCCCACCCCCTATAGGCTCACCATCAACCTATGGCCGGCTACCCATTATTCAGGGTCTGCGTCCCAGAGCCTTGCTCTGCCAAACGCCTGACCCCGGAGTTCTCCCTACCGTCACAGTCCCGATCAGCCGTGGCTGGGAGGCAAGAGTGGGTCTCATGGGATCAGTGGTAATAGGGTCCGCAGCGGCCTATGGGCTAGGAGGCCCCGCTCAGCTTTCAAAATCCAGGAGAGAGTATCCAATGATCTTCAGCAGCCAGACTGCAAGATGAACACTGGGAAATGATAGACGCCTGCTTTTATAGGGGGCCGGGAGGAGCGACAGCTTTTGATCTTGCAGTCGAGTACCCCCTGGGGGTGGAATACCCACATGTCATCACTCTGGGACGACCTGGACTGGATATAGGGAAAAGACCCTCTACTCAAAGGTAAAGAAAAAAGAGGTGCTTTCCTGGACCAGAAAGTATTGATACAGCATTCAACACAAGGAATAATAGAATTACCCAAGTGTTTGAAGCTTTTGGCTCTCATCAGCACTAGGACGGAATCACTGGTTCACTGGAATTCAGCATTAATGTTCATTTTCTGTGGATGTTTAACTTCATCTCCTTTATGCACTACATATTTTTTCATCAGAAAAACCTTAAATGCCTCAGGGGTCAGAGGGATGTCACTAGCATGGAAACCCAATGCTTCCTCTTTAAGATACCTATGATAAATGACCTCACTGTCTCATGTGACACAACAGGTATTTGCCAAACAACTGAGGCTAGTTCCCTGAGTGGGTTCACAGAAAGAAAAAGTAGCACTAAAGTCTTTCAAAGTGATATGCTCTCTTGTAGTGCAATACAAAAGGGAAGTCTAACTGACATGTATGGTGCAATCAGAAAGAAGCCATTCATGGCATGTCATTCAATACAGTGGGAAAAACTGGCATCAGGCCACTGTTCCCTCCTGAGGATGGTCCCTTCCAAAGGCTCTGGCTAAGGAGTAAAAAATGGTTGTCCCAGCCACACCATAAACACAGGCTTGCTATTACTCACTGGCAAACCGGCTGAATCGTGAAGGAACCTGTTAACAGTGAATAAAATAAGTGTTTGAATAGAAATGTAATTTACCAAAGCTAATCTGGCAGAGATCCGGTGATGTGGTGGTAATCTAAAAAAATATTGATATGCCATGTGGACTTTCCACGCTTATCAGCTTTGTAACTATGTACAGTGCTACATGCAAATCATCATTGTATTCCAGGTTCCCTATTAATATACACAGAGGAAACTGTTTTATTCAAAGACTTCAAATAACCATGGGGCTAGCTGACTCATAACATACCCTGGGGATGGTGAGTTCACAATCCACTTGTCGGCCTGGAACAGACAGGTTGATTTATTCAACCAATTGTGCTCTGTTGATAAAAGGCCCAGAACCAATGGCTGGATCTCCACATGACTGGCCATGAGCAAAAAGGTGGCAGACTCATTTTATACTCCCTACCTCCCTAATTCATACAATCTGACAACTCATATCTGTGCATACATTAAAGCAGAATGTCGGGATATTTAAAGACATTGTCCACCCAAAGGTAAAAAATCAAGGTGTGTGTAGGAGACATATAGGCAGTAATGATGTAATTCACATTTGCTTTCTTTCCTGAAATGTCTTTTTTTTCATTTGCAGGCCCCCCCCCCTCCACCTCCTTGCCTCTGTACATGTATCCAGTCCATTGCCTTGTACAGTGACTGAGCCTTCACAATGTCCCCAATGCAGTTATTATTATTATGCAACATCACAGCTCCAAGGGTCACACCCACTTGCTTTAGAAGAGAAATCATGAGGTGAAACTGTAAACCTCTATATCCATTTCTTCTTCATTTTAAAAACGGAAAATAGTTTAGGACAGTGCCCGACACAATGGGCTAACAATTGTCTTTGCCTACAATATGACTTTAATCTCCCAGTGAAGCGGCCAATGAGAAGACACCATATAAACTAAACAAAAAACAGATCATACTCTTCTTTAAAGCAGAATTTCAGTGACATTTCACACCAGCTTATTTTTGGGGTAGGGCTTATTTTCAGGGAAACGTAGTAGCTTAGACTTCAGCGCTACTAATGTGGTCATCGTCTGCTATGCAGAGCGTGCTGATTGGATGAGAGCCTGTGCATGCGCCGTAGGACCAGGGAAAGGCAAGTTTACTGCGCAACATGGGGGGGGTCCTCCACATCATTCAAGACCAAATTGCCCCCTACCCATTTGCTAACAAACAATAAGAGCAGGGCCGACGCTAACACTTGGCAAGGTCGGGCATCTGCTGAGGGCCCGGGTGGCGGGGGGGCCTTTTCTTCTTTCTCTTTTTTTCTCCCTTTCCTCACATTATGCCTCTATTTTCTCTTTCTCCTTATTTGTCCATTTCTGTCTTTTTCCTTTCTCCCAAACGCATTTTTTTTTTGCTCTTCTCACTTTTCCTTTTTTTTCGGTGCGGGCCATGGTTGAGCTCCACTATATCAGACAGGCATTTGAAAATAGCCAGCATGCCCCCAGCTCGAGGCTATTGGCTGTGTGCCTTTGGATCGAAGGTCACAGAAGTTTTGCAGATGAATGGTGGGGGTGGTGTTTTACATAGTGCGGCATCCAAAATTGGAATGCCCCATAGTCCACTTATATAATATGCACGGTGAGTATACCAGCAATCCCAGGGGGTTTAACACAGTGGGGCATGTGAAGTGACACAAGGGGCCCACTGAGACTCTATCGTCCAGGGGCCCCAAAATCCTGAAGCCGGGCCAGAATAAGAGTCTAGACATCTCTTATTGTCCTCCTACATAATAATGGGACTTCAGTGTTTTTGGATGCACTATTTTATGTATAATTATAGGTCTCTAATAAAGACCATTGTGGTCATCTATAGACAAAATATCTGTAGCCATGCTATTATTTTATACCTAGCATGTATTAGGCTGTAGCATGGCTCAATATGTAAGCCAGTTACACATATCAGTAATAATAGTGATTCACATACGCTCCATCACCCACAATAAGCAATATTGTACATTACACAAAAAGCCTGTGTATCTCTGGAGGGACTTTTCGGCGTCCCCTTACAGAACAGACATCAATGTGTTCTACAGACAATGAACGGCTTAGCTGGTTGCCATCCAAACACCACCCAGCTTAATCTTTCCTCTTTACAGCTAGGTGAGGCCTGTTACAGGCTATTAGGATAACACTCGCTCACTGGTTTACAAGTGCAATGAAGCCGTTATTCATGTGACTGACAGCCAGTCAGACAGCAGCCATATAGTATTGGTTGTCATTACAGTATATGCCTCTGTCTGCAGCAAGTTTATTATATCATGTTCAGGGCCGGATTAAGTGTGGGGGAGGCCCCTGGGCACAAAACCTTGTGGAGGCCCCAGATACTGTATTTTTTATTCCGTTAAAATAATAGTCCAGTCAAGTAACTGATTGGTGGTTGTCTGGCCCCCGCCTACTTACTGGATCATCAGATCAAGTCCCTTGTGCCACCCTTGTGCGGGTGCGTGCTGCTCAGGAGCTACTGCTTTGCCATTCTGGGTAGGGGGTAGTGTAGTCACCCAGCTGGTCCAGCATTGATCTGCCAGTGGCTGTGCTTGGTGACTTATGTGCAGTGAGTGATCGCTGATTGACAGCTCTGCACTTACCCATCACTGTAGCGTTGCTGACGATGGCTTTGCTGCTCTAGACTCCCCATCCTGCCCTGTGGTGGCTTTGGGTGCGGGTTAGCAAAAACAAAAAAAAGCTTTCCTAGGCACAGAGGGTTCCCACTGCCGCCAATAGCTTTGCTGCTGGCCCCTTGGCTTGTCAGACCAAAGACTGAAAAGCCTCCTGGACCAGACCATAACCCAAAGGTTGGTGGAGGCCCCCTTTGCAGGGCAAGTGGTGGAGGCCCCAGGGTTCATGTCCCTTGCACCCTCCTCATAATCCAGCCCTGAATATGTATATGTTTGTTTAGAAAGTGAAAATAAAACTGTATTATTAGAGATCACTGGCCTCTAAAGCTGGAAGAAGATTGGGATCAAAAGTGACACTTTTATCTTCCAGAAATGACAGCATCTCCGCTCAGTATTGCTCTGCTCTGATTGGATGCAGTGCAGCATCATCATCTGACACAAATACAGGACGTGGCCTCCAGGAGAAGGAACTTTGATGTAAAGCTGTCAGAGTAAGGAGGTTAAGAAAAGATTCTCTAAGGCTGGTTTAACACCAGTGTGGCTGCGGAAGCTCGTGCTTTCAGGCAAATGCGTCAGGGTTTGGAGGCAGTCAGCCTTTGCTAATTGCAAGCGCTGCACCCTCAGGACGCTGCAGGGCTTTTGCGGAGCGCTCTGCAAACACCCAAATGCTATGTGAAAGCACCCATAGATTACTACGGGCAGCTTTTCACAGGCACCAAATCGCGAGTGCCCCACAATCGCGTTGGTGTGATTTTAGCCTAAAGCTCATTATAGGACTGCTTTAAGGGGTTAGATCAACCACAGGGGTTTTACACATTGGGGTATCCCAATTCGGGGGCAGTTAAGCCGCAGGCCCTGGAGTCTTTTATACCCCAGGTTCAGCGCAAGAGGGTTTTTATCTGCTTAATACGGATTTAGTATAAGATGACAAAATAAAAACTCCTGAATTTGTTTAAATATGTTTGCCAGTACCTCAATGAGAAATATCTTTCTTTTATAACAAGCCAGTATCACCGCCCTGACTTGCAAGGTTACTTACTAAGATCAGCGCTCTAATTTAGAGATTTCTTCCACTTTAAACGTCAAGTCAGGTACAAAAGGAACTCATTATTTTGGCCCTACTTGGGTGTTAAATGATTGAGGGCCCTGAGTGAGAAACTTGCTAGCTAGTGTCAGTCAGAAAACAAGTTTAGGGTGGATTTAAGCTTCACAACAACTGTTAATCCTTCAGTGAGTTCGTTTTTATGGAACAATTGATTGAAGGATGGCTGTGTGTGTAGCAACCAAAGCAATATAAGGGAACAATCAATCCAATACAACACAACTGTATGTGTGGCTAGCGAAACAGAAACAGAGCGGCCCTGTAATACTGGTTCATTCCAGCAAACATGTACAGAGAATGGTCATTGGTTCGTCTGCCATAGCTGGATTGCTGAAGTGCTAAGTTATCAGCATGCCCAGTATCAGGCTTGCCAGGCCATACTGTACAGCGGTATGACTCCTTACTGGCAAAATAAAGAAAAAGAATAGAGGAAGTAAAGCATTTTTCACACTTTACTTCCTCTATAAGCAGATTGTTATCATTGTGTGCTAGTGCCCCCCCTCCCCACACACGTAGCATGTCTAGTGATGATCTACCTGAGCTGGGCACACAGCCTCCAATCAATGTCTCCGTATTATGTGTGCGTGTGGCCTACTTAAATTCCCTGTCCAGGCACACCCTAACGTATTCCCATGCTATCCCCTATGGGGACAGTGTAAAATGGGACACTTCAAGGCATCTCAAGATCTCTGATTATATATAAAAAATTGTATTATTAGGTGTATTATAAGTGGCATTACTTGCTATGCTGTCATTTCTGTCATGGCGGAGCTGGGAAGGGCATGTCCTGGCACAGCTTTACCAGTCACAAGCATGCTCTGCTGTGATCAGAGACAGCTGTGAGACCACTGTGGCTTGCTAAACACAAGAAAGCAGCAGGGTAGCCCAGAGCTGCGCATCAGCACAGCTAAACTAGAGAACAGTCTATCGGGCTTCCACATCCAACGGTTGCACAGTAATGTGCTCAGCCAATGGTTGTCCAGATTGGCTGTTCGCAGGCACGTGAGATGCGCAACCCAGAAGAGGCGAGTACCCACGAGGCCCCGTTCTTTAGTTTACCAGTGCCGATGCACATCAGGGGACTACTGCAGTCTGGTAATTTCTGACCTGAGTTCTGCTTTAAGCTGGTCACACACTCTCCAATCAGATTGTGCAACAAGGTTTTGTACTATGCGACAGTAAGACGCGTGACCAGCCTAAACTGCACCAAAACCCATTCTGGGTGGCCCTGAAGTCTTTAAAGTGGACCAACACCGAGAGGTGATCGCCCCGGAAATCTATAAGATTCCCGGGCCGATCACCTCCCACCCCGCGGGACATCCGAGATCGGGATGTCCCGCGGGGTGAAACCCCCCCAGACACCCCAAATCACTTACCTGATCTTCGGCGGCGGCCGGCCGCCGCCGCCTCCCTCGCGCCCCTGTAGGCGTGCGCGCGCCCTCGCCGGCCGTCTGCGAATGGCCGGCGGGGGCGCGCGCGCACCGAAAGTGACGCGAGGGAGGCGGCGGCGGCGGCAGCCGCTTGGACGTTCCTGATCCCCGCCTGGAAGTTGGCGGGGATTGGACCGTCCAGTCACGTGGGAGCGGGGACAGGTAAGATTTTGGGGCTTTCTGGGGGGTTTCACACAGTGGGGCACCCCCGATCGGGGTGCCCCGCCGAAGTGGACCAAAACCCAGGATAGTCAAAATCCTGGGTGTTGGTCCACTTTAACGATCACTATAGCGAACGATTAGCCAGCTTATCGTGCACTTCTGAACGAAGGGCGTCATATAGTGCAGGACTTGCACGCTCTCTTTATAGATTTTACATTCGAAAATTGTGCCCTGGAAATAGAGCATTAATATTCTGATCAAACACTCTCCAATAAGACTGAACGACAATGTCTTTGTACAATGTGATTGTAAGGTGTGTGGTCAGCTTAAGCAGACTGTTACCATGGTGCACTGATCCCTCCCCCTCTTACTTTTAGTATATCTGATGAGGAGCTGCCTAAGCTGGACACACACTTTTCAATAAGACTGAATGACGGGCAGGCTGATTCATCACTAACGCCAGGTAGCGACAGATGAGCGTCTGGCGCAGGCTTTTTCAGAGCACCCGCTAGTAGTCACTGTGCTCGGCGCTGTTCGCTGAGGCTGGGATAATGATGAATCGGACGCTACATGGCGTTATGCCAGTCGCTCAACAGATTCTGCTTGATAAATGTGTAATTGCATGCCGTGTCCGGCGTTCACCTGTCGCTACCTCTCATTAACAAGACACTACCTGACGCCATCCCTTCATAAATAAGGCCCAATATGTCTGTACAATGTGACTGTAACGTGTGTGGCCAGCTTAAGCAGACTGTTACCATGGTGCACTGATACTCCCCTTACTCTTAGTTTATCTGATGAGGATCTGCCTAAGCTGGACACACACTCTCCAATAAGACTGAATGACAATGTCTCTGTACAATGTGATTGTTAGGTGTGTGGCCAGCTTAAGCAGACTTATCATGGTGCACTGATCCTTCCCCCCCCTTTCTCTTATATCTGATAAGGAGCTGCCTAAGCTGGACACACACTCTTCAATCAGATTGTGTGACAATGTCTCGTACAATGTGATTGTAAGGTGTGTGGTCAGCTTAAGCAGACTGTTACCATGGTGCACTGATCCCTCCTCCTTTACTCTTAGTATATCTGATGAGGATCTGCCTAAGCTGGACACACACACTCAGATTGTGTGACCATGTCTCTGTACAATACGACTGCAAGCTATGTGGCCAGGAGATCATTACCATGGTCCGGCAGAACATAAGGAGGCCCGACCACACAGCGATAATGACCTGATATCGATCGGTATTGATTAGATGCCAGAATGCATCTAATTGTTGGCAGCAGAGGAGTAGCCAGGCTTTCTGGCACCTGGGGCAAAGATTCACCTTTGGCATTCCCCTAACCACGCTCCTGGTTGGCAAAATAGAACAATCTTGATCCTTTCTATACAGAGGTGGGTCAGAATCGGGCTCACGCCATTCCTAACACGTGAGCATGCCCGCTTCCAGCAAGAGGAATAAACACAGCGAATTTCCAGCAGGTCATCATATCTCTATTACTTGTGCTTTCATATTAACCCCTAAACTGCCAGGCTCCTATGAAGCACAGGTGTATCTCTATACAGTGATTGGCACAGGTGAGAACCCTAAAAACATCCAGACATGGCTACTATACAGATATCTCTCCATTCAGCCGCTCCTCATTAATCACAAAGTAAAGGTAAGAGCCATATACAGCTACAGCCAACACTGAGAGCTGCCTCACAGCTATGGCCAGCGCCAGGTGACTAGCAAGCAGCAGCCCTCATGTGTATCCCATCATGCAATGCAATACTTAGAGCGCGGGGCTCCGCTTTCCCTCAGAAGAGACCAGCGCGGGGCCCCGCTTCCCCCCTATGTATCCCATCATGCCATGCCATACTTACAGTGCGGGGCTCCGCTTCCCCTCAGCAGAGACGAGCGCGGGGCTCCGCTTCCCCCCTATGTATCCCATCATGCCATGCCATACTTACAGTGCGGGGCTCCGCTTCCCCTCAGCAGAGACCAGCGCGGGGCTCCGGCTCCTCACTCGCTCGCACAGCGGCTTCTATAGCGGAGCTCGCTCTCTACAGCGGGGAGGCTGCTGCGCGCGTGTCACGTGACCCCGCCCGGCTGGCCGGCTCCTCTGTCCATAGCTGCAGTGCTGAGAACAGGTTCCGCTGATGGTGAATGACAGCGCCCGATTCTGCTCGGGCCACACCCTTACCCCGGAGAGGTTTATTCTATAGCACGCTACAGGGCACTTTATTAACCACTTCTTAACCGATTTCAGAACTGAAGCCTAGGAACGGCATTCTTTTTGCCAGCTGGGAGCCCCCCCCCCCCTCCCCATCTCACATAACTGTGACAGCTGTAATGAATGTTTCACAAAGAAATGTAACCCCTAAAGCAGACCTCCAGCCTAAAGGAACCCCAGCAGCCTCCATTTGGCATTCTGATTTGGGATGCCTTATTACAAAAATCACCAGGAAGCCAGGGCTACCATCACCTGGACCACCAGCATGATCTTTGGGAGCCTGATTGGGCACCAGTGGGGAAGCGGATGCAAGGCTTCATCGGACATGGCTGTGGCTTCCACCAATCAATGCGACGGTGAGGACAGGAAATAACTGCACACTGTAGTGAGCGCTGTGCCGGTGCTGCATAGATGCACAGCTGTTTTCCCCTATAAGATGGTGCACCACTAGGAAAAGGTGTCTCTTGAATGCAGGGATCACTGATGGAGTCTTTGTCAGCCAGGCTGGCAACTCTGTGCCAGAGAGAGTGTAGGTCCGCTTTAAATTGCTGAAGGGAACATAATCTGTAGAAAAAACATGCTGGCAATATTCTCCTTAAAGTGTACCAAAACCCACGCCGATCTATTGCCTCTCCCCGGGGCATCCACAACTGGGATATCCCACGCCCCATACACTTACCTTGTTTCCCGGTTACCTTGTTTTCCATGGTGCATGCGCGAGCCACGGCCACATCCCCGCTATTCCTCTAGCAGGGCGCGTGCCCGTGCCAGGCATTTGTGAATGGCCAGCATGGGAATGCTCCCTGTTCCCCCCCCCCATTCACAAACGTCCGGTGCGGGTGCGCGCCCTGCTAGAGGGACGTGCGGGAGGACAAGCCGCCGCCGATAAGGTACGTTTTTAGGGGCTTTCTGGGGGGTTTCACACAGCGGGGCATCCCGATTTTGGATTCCCCGTGGGGAGGGAGCTGATCGGCCCGATCAGGGGTGGTGTTGGTCCACTTTAAGTAACATCTGCATGAAAAACACGCATGGGGCACTGTCGCCAGTCAGGTAAAATAGAACCATTTCTATTAGCACAAACCTGACAATAACTTGGTACATCTCTCTGGTCACATGATCATCTTGTAATATTGTAAAGATAACATTTTCTGCAGATCTGTCCTTTTTCTACCCTACTTTGTAAGTTTATGTGGTATTGTTGCACTAAGCAAGCTTTTTATTTAAAGTTAAAATGTTAATGTTACCGTATTAAAAAAATATATATTTCATGATTTTCTAATATTATATATAGTAATATATATATATATATATATATATATATATATATATTATTGTATTATTATATTGAAAATATAATTTGAAACTCAAATACTAAATGACCCCTCTGACTGTGCTGACAAAAATGGTGTAAAGGGAGTGTAAACCCAATGGCAATAATAAGACAGCAAGCAGCTCTCCTGATGTCTCTCCCATGTGTCTCCCCACCACTTCCTGCAGAAGGGGGTAGAAACTCTAGCAGGATTCCATAGTGGTCAAACATGGTCTAACAGACACTCTGTCCCTTGTAGCTCTCAGTGTCAACGAGCCTGGCAAGCCACAGTGGTTCCCCAGCTGACTCTGACCACAGCCAAACATGCTCAAAACTCATAAAGCTTTTCTCAGCTCAGCCATGACCCAGAAACTAAAGTGAAGAAATTGTCCTTGCTTAGACCACATAACCTATTTTTGAGATGCTTTGAAATGCTTTTTTAACACTGTTCCTGTGTTAGTATTGTGTGAGAGAAAGTGTGTGTGTGCCTGGACAGGGACTTTAGAGGCCTTTCTTAGCTAGCTGCAGTTTTATTCTTTCTACGCATGTATTCTTTCTTGCATGTAGAACACAGAGAAATCATGTCACTTTTCCCTATGGGTCCGTTCATACTTTCACATTGAGCCATTACAGCCTCATAGAAGTATATGGGCTTCCATTGTAATGCATGTAAAGTGCAGTGTACTGGCTTGTGGCAGTTATTTATGCTATTAAAACAAAAATAGCTTGGGGCCCCCTCCCAGGGCTACCAGACCAGCACACTAAACATAGGGGCTGAAATCCAAAAGGCTTTGAAGTCACATGGCTGGTCTCCAGACATGCTAGGATACCAATCCCTTTCCCAATGGCATAGGCCAGACGCTGTGCCCAAAAAAAGTGCTTGTGCCCTTCTAGACAATATTGAAATGGGAAATGAGGGAGATGATCCCATGCCATATCATAGGTGCTAATTACCCTGAAAAGGTGCCATGGCCCCTCCTACACACGCTAGTTCTAGTGGTTAATACTCCTTTTTTCCTCATAAAGAGTTTATTGTTCTGTATGTTCACAATCTTTTTTATGGTCTGCACTAATTATCTGGATTGCTGTAGTCATGTTTTGTACCTCTGCCAACCCCTCCTCCACTGGCAATCCACTGATAGGGAGCAGAGGGCGCAACCCACAAGCTCCTTCAATCGAAGGCACCAGATGCACCTCGGTCTCTCAGGGCACAGATATTAAACTGTATTTAGAGTGCCAAGAGTGACTATAACCTGTGTAAGGGTCTGATTTAAAGTGGATTAAAAGAGGCTGCCCTGGAGTCTAAAAAATATGAATGCCCTGGGAACAGCCAAGCGGCCTGCCCTGGAGCTTTGTGAAACCACTGCTGAAACCACCACTCTCAATCATGATGTTACACAATGTAAATAATAGAATATAATATATAAAACAATATAATACAATATATTAAATTGATACCTTCCGTAGCTTACACAACATGTCAAGCAAAACCAAAAACACTGTGTTAGTATTGGACCTCCTGTGCTGTCCTAATGGTGACTTTGGGTCAGTTCCTAGGACCCACAGATGGATGCTCTGGTCAATGCACCAGTCCTAACCGTGCTCGGGTCAAGAAATGAATTAATATCTTCATTAAAGTGGAAGTCCAGTCAAAACAATCCTTACCTAATTGGAAAAAATCTGCAACTGCCATGTATGGAGGCCCCCCATTGTTTTCACAGGTAGCCAGCTGTACCCACCCGCTAACAAAACCTGGAACCTGGCTTTACAAACCGGTGCTGCTTGAGGAGATCAGTGATGTTGGACCAGCAGTAAGGTAAGGGAACCCACTTGTTAATACCACAGCTGTCCAAAAAAAGTGCAATAAAAATGTTTTGTTCACATTTTTCATATGTGTCTGCAATGGGGCATTTTTACAAGTAAGGTTCACCTTTTTTCCAATTAAGTAAGGATAATTTTTTGACGCTTCGAAGACAACAGCACCAATATGGGTTAAGAAATTGCAATGTGTTCCTGCATAGCCTATAGGAGGCTGTCATTTCTAAACTTTCAAAAAATGATTCTTATCTCACTGGAAAAATGATGCACCTAAACTGTAAAAATGACCCATCACAAGTGCGAGTGATTTTTTTTAAAATGCGTTTTCTGAAACTTTAAATTCGACATTTCAGATGTCTGAAGAAAATGCGTCATTGTACTTTTTTGTGTGTGAAAATGAAAAAGCTCACCGGTTGCAATTCACTTTACTTACTTCATCAAATAATTAGCTTGACATGCTAATTTTCCTTTAAAGTGCACTTTTTCTCCTTTTTTGGTGCATTTTTGATGAGCTACAACACAAGCACAAGAAATCCATTAGCGTTAAAAGCACATACAAATGGAGGTTGCATTACTATTACTACACTATTACTACCAAGTGTGCACACTGACGTGTAGCTCAGTAAATAACCAATGAACTAACTTGATTTAAAAAAATAGCTATGGGGAAAAATTCCCCTATAACTTTGAAGTTCTTCTGTGACTTCAGAGGACTCTCTTTGTTCCAGGGCGCTTTTTGAAGAATTTTAACTGTTGCAAAAAAAACTTCATTAAGTGACATGCTGTAGGCAACAATTTATTTTGGAAGAACAGGATCCTAAAAGCAGGAAAACAAAGAGAGAGAAGTGGAACAGGAAAACAATACCTGACGATCATGATAAGTTCTTTTTGCCAGTTTTACGTGTAGCTAGAATGATGACAGACTTAGATGGATATACAATTTGCATTGTGGCTAGTACATGGGGAGGCTGATTCATCATTAGCGGCAGGTAGCGACAGATGAGCGTCTGTAGCAGGCATTTTCAGAGCGCCCGCTAGTAGTCGCAGTGCTCAGCTGTGGGTCGCTACTTTATAGCGACTCAGTCGCTGTTCAGTAATGTTGAATACATTGTGAGGAGTTGCTATTTGACCTGTACAGCGCTGTATGGGAGCGCATGTTAGCGACTGCTCATAGCGACCGACTCACACCATATTCAGCAAAAAAACAGCCTCACAAATCTCTGGCGCTGAAAAATACTTGTTTGTAGTCCATAGCGCAGGAGGCGGTGTGTTTAAAGTCTGTTTTCAAGCATCTATCAACTAGTAACTGTTAGGGGCGAGCGCTGCACGCCCATCTAGCAGCACTTCACTTATCTCCATGGCTGCATCCAGCCGTCATCCATTTTGCAGCACTTCCCTCATGGCTGTTCCTAGCTGTCTCCCTTCCCCTAATGCTTCCTTCTCACATGCTCAGGTGCGCGCACGTCTCCGTCCACTAGAGGGCGAGCGCACTAGATTCCTGAGATTTAAAGGGCCTGTACAGCACTGATTGGTGCCTGGTCATCCAATCCTGCATCCACTTCTCCTATTTAAAGAGGCACTTCCTTCCTTCAGTGCCGGATCTTGGTCTCTCCATGCTTGCTGAAAGTCAGACATTCTTGGATTGCTCACCCGTGTACCGACCTCTGCCTGTCCCCGACTCTGAACCTTTGCTGCCTGCCCCGACCTCTGCCTATACTTAGCCTTTTGCCTGCCACTTGTGTACCTCGCTAAACCTCGGCTGACTGTGGGACTGGGCCGCTGTTGGGGGGTAGCGACCTGGGGGTCACTCGCCGCACAAGACCAACCTGCCTTGCGGTGGGCTCTGGTGAATACCGGTGGCCCCTTAGACTCCGCTCCCCTGACACGGTACTCGCTATCAGTGCCACAGTTAAAGCGGATCCACACCCGAGTCCGCTCCACCCGGTCCGTGACAGTAAGATCCGGCCATGGATCCCGCTGAGGTGCCGCTGCTGGATGCCACTGAATTGCCTGCTATAGTGGCTATGCAGTCCCGCCAGATTAATCAACTCTCTGCCATGATGCAGCAATTATTAACGATTCAGCAACAGCAAGTTCCATCACCGGCTCCAGCATTACCGCCACAGCCCCCGGTAACATCTTCTGCCAGAATCCGTCTCTCCTTGCCGGCTAAATATGATGGGGATGCCAAGTTATGCCGAGGATTCCTTGCCCAATGTTCCCTGCACTTGGAGTTGTTGGCGGATCAATTTCCCACTGAACGAGCTAAGGTGGCCTTTGTCATCAGTTTGCTTTCTGGAAAAGCTTTGGCCTGGGCCACTCCCTTGTGGGATCGCAATGACCCTGTCTCTTCCAGTATTCACACCTTTGTCTCAGAGTTTTGCCAGGTCTTTGAGGAACCTGCCCGGGCTTCATCTGCAGAATCGTCCCTTTTGAACTTGGTCCAGGGCGAGTTGTCCGTTGGTGAATACGCCATTCGGTTCCGCACTCTTGCCTCCGAATTGTCTTGGAATAATGAGGCCTTGTGTGCCTGCTTCAAGAAATGATTTTCTAGTAAAATTAAGGATGCTCTTGCTGCTCGTGACTTGCCTTCATCTCTCACTGATCTCATCCATCTGGCCACATGCATTGATGTGCGCTTTGCTGAAAGGCGTGAAGAATTCTGCCAAGAAAGAGACTCTCAGCGCCCTAGGAGGGCATCCCGTTTGGTTCCAGTATTTCAAAACCCTTTGTCTGCACATGTTCCTCCCAGTGAGGAGGCCATGCAGGTCGATCGATTCCACTTGACCCAATTGGAGAGAACTCGCAGAAGGAACGAGAACCTTTGTCTGTACTGCGGTGGTTCTGAGCATTTTTTGAAGGACTGTCCTATTCGCCCTCCACGTCAGGGAAATGGGCGCACCTAGTGGCGGTGGGAGAGGCGCCCCTGGGTGTATGTGCTTCCTCTCCATGGCTCACTGTTCCTGTTCAACTTTCCATCTCACCTTCCACCTCCCTGAATTTAACCGCCTTTTTGGACTCGGGCTCTGCAGGGAACTTTATAGAGGCTGCCTTGATCAATAAACATAATATCCCTGTGAATCGCCTTGCAACACCCTTATTTATCGCCTCAGTCAATGGTTATAGGCTGGACTGTACTGTTCGTTATCGGACCCTTTCCCCTCCAATTAAAAATTCGACTCCATCAAGAGAAAGTTGAGTTCTACGTCCTCCCTAATTGCACCTCTCAGATTCTTCTAGGCCTTCCTTGGCTCCAACGTCATGATCCCACGCTTGACTGGACTACCGGCGATATCAAGACTTGGGGTGCAGCGTGCTTTAAGAGGTGCTTGAAGTCTGTTCCTGTTCGACCCATTCCTGCTTCAGCACCATTACCTGGCTTGCCTGAGATCTACCTGACCTATGCTGATGTATTCTGCAAGAAACAAGCGGAGGTACTTCAGCCTCATCGCCCCTACGATTGTCCTATAGACCTCCTACCGGGTACCACTCCTCCTCGTGGCCGAATTTACCCTCTCTCGGCTCCTGAGACTCAAGCCATGTCGGAGTATATTCGAGAAAATCTTCATAAAGGGTTCATACGGAAGTCTTCCTCTCCAGCAGGCGTGGGGTTCTTCTTTGTGGCAAAAAAAGATGGCTCTCTTCGCCCTTGTATTGATTACCGCGGCCTCAATAAGATTACCGTTAAAAATCGCTACCCTTTGCCCTTGATTGCCGAATTATTTGACCGACTGCGTGGGGCCAGGGTCTTCACCAAGCTTGACCTGAGGGGAGCCTATAATTTGATACGTATACGCGAGGGCGATGAATGGAAGACCGCCTTCAATACCCGCGTTTGCCACTTTGAATATTTAGTGATGCCCTTTGGTCTCTGCAATGCACCCCCAGTATTCCAGGAATTCGTAAACGACATTTTTCGGGATTTGCTTTACTCCTGTGTAGTGGTATATTTGGATGATATACTCATCTTTTCATCTAATCTAGAAGAACATCACGGTCACGTCCGGCAAGCCCTGTCTCGTCTTTACGCCAAGTTGGAGAAGTGGCTTTTTGATCAAAGCGCCTTACCCTTTCGTGGATATATTGTCTCTGCTCGTGGTCTTCAGATGGACCCCAGCAAGTTAAAAGCAGTTCTGGATTGGCCCCGTCCTATTGGCCTGCGAGCTATTCAACGTTTTCTGGGCTTCGCCAATTACTATCGGCAGTTTATTCCTCACTACTCCACTGTAGTGGCGCCTATTGTGGCCCTCACGAAGAAAAGCGGCAATTCTAAGTCTTGGCCTCCTCAGGCGGAAGAGGCCTTCATTGCTCTAAAAAAGGCCTTCTCCTCTGCACCGGTGTTGTCTAGGCCAGATCCATCTCGGCCTTTTGCCCTAGAAGTAGATGCCTCCTCCATTGGAGCCGGAGAGGTGCTCACTCAAAAATCGTCTACTGTCAGAATTCTCACCTGCGGGTTCTTTTCGAAGACCTTTTCTCCAGCTGAGAGGAATTACTCCATCGGAGATCGGGAGCTAATCGCCATCAAGTTGGCGTTGGAGGAGTGGAGACACCTTTTAGAAAGTTCTGCCCATCAGGCATCCATCTATATTGATCACAAAAATCTATCTTATTTAGAAACTGCCCAGCGATTGAATCCACGACAAGCTTGTTGGTCGTTGTTTTTCGCCCGATTCGATTTTCAAATCTACTTCCGGCCAGCCGCTAAGAACATCAGGGCGGACGCCCTTTCTCGCTCCTCTGACATCTCTGGTGTAGAATCCACCCCACAACATATCATCTCGCCTGAACGCCTTGTCCACTCTGCTCCTGCTACTCTTGTATAAGCGCCGCCGGGAAAGACCTTTGTGCCAGCTCGCCAACGTCGCAAAATATTAGAATGGGGGCATTCTTCCCATGTAGCTGGCCATGCCGGTATCAGGAAATCTTGTTCTATCATTTCTAGATATTATTGGTGGCCTTCTTTTGAAAAGGATGTGACCGAATTCGTTCAGGCCTGTACCACCTGCGCTCCATCCTCTTCCTATTCCGGATACCCCATGGACACACATTGCTATGGACTTTATTACCGACCTTCCTTCTTCGCATGGCAATACTGTTATTTGGGTGGTAGTGGATAGGTTTTCTAAAATGGCGCATTTTGTTCCTTTGCCCGGTCTCCCGTCGGCTCCTCTGTTGGCAAAATACTTCCTGAAGCATGTCTTTCGACTTCATGGATTACCTTCACACATTGTCTCAGACAGAGGGGTGCAGTTTGTGTCCAAGTTCTGGAGAGCTCTTTGTAAACAAATGAAAATTAAATTGGACTTTTCCTCCGCTTATCATCCCCAGTCTAACGGCCAGGTGGAAAGAGTCAACCAGATTCTCGGGCATTATCTTCGCCATTTTGTTTCTGCGCGTCAAGACGATTGGGTCGATCTGTTGCCTTGGGCGGAATTCTCATATAATTTTAAGGATTCTGAGTCCACGAGGAAGTCCCCGTTTTTTGGTGGTGTACGGCCGTCAACTCCTTCCGCCTCTGCCTTTATCCATGTCCTCCGGAGTGCCCGCCATGGATGACATCACACAGGATTTCACTTACCTCCATGGCTGCATCCAGCCGTCATCCATTTTGCAGCATGGTACAATTACAAATGATGTACGACAAATTTCGCGTAAGGGGGTATCCCGTATCGGTCATAGATATGGCCTTACAGAAAGCTAAAGATATCTTTAAAGAGAAACCCACCAAGAAGTCTAAGATGGACTGTGTACCATTTACCCAGACTTTCAATGTGGTTTCACCTAAGATTGAAAAAATCTGTCGCAGACACCATAATATACTTATGGCTGACCCGAGTCTGTCACCAGCCCTGAAGAAGCCACCCCTCAGGGTATATCAAAGAAGTCGGAACCTGAGAGACCTGTTGGTATGGGCTGACCCCATAGAGAAATACAGAAGTGCACCGCGGCCACTGTCTACCAAACGAGGCAGTTACAGATGTTTTAACTGTAACATCTGTAACTCCCTGATTACAGGAGAATCCTTCACACACCCACATACGGGCTACCGCTTTAAGATTCGGGACTACTTTAACTGTAACACCGATTTTTGCATATATATTCTGAAGTGTCCCTGCGGGCTGGTATATGTCGGTAAGACAGTGGGCCCCTTTAAACGTCGTTTCCAAAAACATAGGAGCGACATCAAGGTTCTGAAAGAAAAAGCTGAGAGTAATGAAACCATTGAATCAGATAAACCTGTGGCGGTACACTTTCTACTCAAGAAACATCAGGTCCATGAACTTAGGGGAATGGTAATTGATCAAATCCCCAAACCTCAACGCGGTGGTGATCGCGAACAACTCCTTTTACAGAGAGAGACATTTTGGATTCACAAAATGGATACTGTGACTCCACGCGGACTGAATACTTCATTTGGCTTTCACAGCTTCTTAGAATTGAGATAGCTATCTGTCTTATCTGCTGCCTCACCTTCTCACAGCTATTTAGTCCCTCTTTATCCTCTTGTTTCTGTCGTTTTTCCCTACTGTTCCTTCACGTCTATTCAGGTCTTCTTTATTCTTCTCTTGTTTTGCTTTTTCACTTTTTTCCTCTTCACTTCTTTTCTGGTTTAGTTCCTCTTTATTCTCCTTTCTCTTTGCCTTCCCTTTTCTGCCTTTTCCTGCCCCCCACATACTAATCATCAATCACGCTAGTTAGTTCTTCCTTATCACGGTCTCTTTGGATTCTGACTGTCTTCTATATTTCTTTTCTGGTTCATTTTCTTCTTGTCCCCCTTTTTGCTTAATGGTCTTATCTGCTGCCTTACTCCTTCACTTCTATTTAGTCCCTCTTTTTCCTCCTCTTTTCTCTATTCTGCCTTTTTTCCTCAATATTATCTATCCTCTTTATTTTCCGCACTTCTAATGGTCATATTTGCTGTCTCACTCTTTCACTTCGATTCGGTCTTTTTATATTCTCCTCCTGCTTCATTCTGTTTTCCTACTTACTGTTATCCGGGTTTAGTTCTTCTTTATTCTCCTGCTTTTTTCTTTTTTCTTTCTTTCTCTGTTCCCTTACACTAACCACTCCAGCTAGTTTTTCCTTACTATGGCCCCTTGTTTTGCCCTTCTGTTTTTCGCTTTTCTCTCTCACACATCCCAGCTGTGTTTTTCTGACTTTTCTCTACTTGTTTCTTCACTCTTTGGCCTCGATCCACAGTATCACAGCCGTTGCCCCTGACGACTTGGCCCTTAGTACCTTCTTTTAACACCCCCGTTTTTTAGGGGGCCACATTGCACTATAATGTCACACACAGTGGATAGGTTTCCTGTCACGCTGAGTGTGATCGTTTATGTGGGCTCTGTGCTTAGTTGTGTTGTCTCTATTTTTACGGGCCAATCCGGGGGCTCTGTGTATTTTCATGGTTACATATGTATTCTTATAACTGCTTTGTTCTTAGTTTCTCCTGGTCAGGGTTCCCCTGCAGGCACACACTTTGTCTGTCCTCAGTGACAGAAGCTGCGCCCAGAGCCTGTTAGGCTCCTTTGGGCGGACGTCACAATGTGAGGGCTTCACTGCCCTCACTGTGACGTCACTTCCGCCTCCTCTCATTGGAGGCCTGGCCAGGCTGGTTCCCTAGCAACCGGCCGGCCTGCACTAGTGTGTTACCAGCTGTTGCTGCCATACAAGTAGTGCAGCACAGCGGTTTCTGCCTAGGGGGGCTCTGCCAGTGAGTATTTATGATTATTATCTGTTTGATGCGTTTATTATAAGATGCCACTGTCGGTCCTGACAGCGGCACCGCTGTGACGTCATTCTGACGTCAGGTGGGCTTTTCTGACTCTGCTATTGGTTACTCGTGTATATATAATGTGCTGTGTCTGTGTGCCACTTCTTGTGTGTTGACCCTGATGAAGGGGGCCTGCTGTAACCCCCGAAACGTTGGATTGGATTGAAACTCACTAATATAGTTCTATTTGTGCTTACTACTGGAGTGCTGGTTTTCTCTCGATTCCCCATTTTGCAGCACTTCCCTCATGGCTGTTCCTAGCTGTCTCCCTTCCCCCAATGCTTCCTTCTCACATGCTCAGGTGCGCGCACGTCTCCGTCCACTAGACGGCGAGCGCACTAGATTCCTGAGATTTAAAGGGCCTGTACAGCACTGATTGGTGCCTGGTAATCCAATCCTGCATCCACTTCTCCTATTTAAAGAGGCACTTCCTTCAGTGCCGGATCTTGGTCTCTCCATGCTTGCTGAAAGACATTCTTGGATTGCTCACCTGTGTACCGACCTCTGCCTGTCCCCGACTCTGAACCTTTGCTGACTGCCCTGACCTCTGCCTGTACTTACTACGCCTTTTGCCTGCCACTTGTGTACCTCGCTGAACCTCGGCTGACTGTGGGACTGGGCCGCTGTTGAGGGGTAGCGACCTGGGGGTCACTCGCCGCACAAGACCAACCTGCCTTGCGGTGGGCTCTGGTGAATACCGGTGGCCCCTTAGACTCCGCTCCCCTGACACGGTACTCGCTATCAGTGCCACAGTTAAAGCGGATCCACACCCGAGTCCGCTCCACCCAGTCCGTGACAGTAACAAAGCAAAAACATGAAATTACATTGTAGCAACATTGTAACATGAACACTTTGATGCCAGACAAGAAATATTTAAAAACTGTAAAAAATTTGAAAAAACAGCTTTTTCAATGCCAGAAGAGGTCACAGAATTATTTGTGATTTTTGGGGAAAAAAAAAAAAAAAAGAGGTTACAGAGCGGGACAAGGAGTCACCGCTCCAACTTTTAATCTTCTCACCTAAGCAACCAGCGATTCCATTTCAAACTTGACATAGCGGATATTATCAACTACAGATAATAGAGGATTTTATCTAGACCACGGTCAATAGAGCGAGAGTGGACTTTTTTTTTATTCATTTCATCCCTCCCCGCCAATGCAAGCGCAACTCACTTACTCATATTGAACACTTCAGAGCGCTTCACATTGGAGGATTTTTGGAGCCCACACTCCTTCACTGATCCATATCCTTTTCCCCAATTCCTATTTCTATACACTTTTATTAGCGCACTTTAAGATTTTAAATCAAATAAAGAAGTTGCACTATACTTCAAGGTGTATTTATTGAACGTTGGAAGATTCTACTAAAAATGATCTAAAACCAGCACAATTAAGGTTTACCTTAAATTTGGACTTAAAAGTGTTTATGAAGGTAAAAATCAACCGATTCATCTAAGGATTATCCAGACGTCCAGACACCAGAAAGCACAACCAACTAAAAGTGTTTTTTCCACACTGCGGTTCTGCACTTACCACAGACACACACCATCAGAGGCCCTGGGAAGGTTACGAACCCCCGGGCCGTGGCGGTAAGTGCCCAAACAAAACTACTGTTTTATAATATTGTGCTACACTAATATCTTGCTTTTTGAGGATGATATAAGCAGTTATATATGAATTTAATATTCTGCTAGCCATATACTAATGAATCTGTACTAAAGTTTACCCTGGCAGATATATCAATACATCAGAGAATATCTGTCCTGTGTGGATAATTTATATATCCTTGACTAGGCAGAGCGGTATTTCTGACATTTGGTTCAAGCGCGCCTAAACCAATTCCAAACAAGGTTTTACCTCAATCGAGGCATTCCCAAGTGCGGTATTGGCCGTGTTTCTCAAAAAAAAAAACCCGTTTAAAGTGAAGAAAAGGTTCATCCATTGAAATGTATGGGGGAGCGACAGGTAGCGAGAGGTCATACCTGGCGCTGTGCAAGGCTGAACGCTGGCGCTGTTTGCAGAGGCTTTGAAAATGATGAATCAGACGCTTCATGCCACTATCCCAGTCGCTAAACAGATTCTGCTTGATAAATGTGGAATTGCGTGCCGTGTCTGGCGTTCACCAGTCGCTATCTGTCGCTACCTCTCATTAACCAGGCGCTACCTGACGCTATCCTTTCTTAAATAACCCCCTATATATTCATGTTCATCAGAGCAGGTGCTGGCGGGGGTGGGGGTGCAGTCAGGTCCTCCGCATGGCTCAGTAAAGTGTCCAAATCTGTCATGTGACAGGTCCCATTTTGGAGCTAGAGCGCTT
This sequence comes from Gastrophryne carolinensis, assembly GCA_027917425.1. Lineage (NCBI taxonomy): Eukaryota > Metazoa > Chordata > Amphibia > Anura > Microhylidae > Gastrophryne > Gastrophryne carolinensis. The sequence continues at coordinate 178,214,815 of CM051238.1, read as the reverse complement.
ATACCAATAGATAACAAGTATGTTATTGAGGTTACTTTCACTTAAGCTCGATGCATTTGCGCTAGCGATTTCATATTAAAATCCATAGTACAAATGCATTTTGCAAGCGATAGTTCTCGCCATCAAAATTCAATTGCAGGCAATTGCAAATGTAATTGCTGCAAAAATGTGGCATGTGGCGATTTCGGTGTTTGGCCAGTTCCACACGTGCCCTTTTGAGACTATGTCCCCCATCCACCGTGGAATCAGATGAGCCAGGACAGAGCAGATGAGTCTTTTTTCCTTAATCCCAGAGGGGTATACCCTGGAATATAAAAGATTCCAGGTCTAGCCACTGGCCTTCCCCAGGGACATCCCAAGTTGGGATACCCTGCTGTGTGAAACCCACCCCAAAACTCACCTTCTTCCTGGCTCATTTGCCGATAAAAGTATTGGTACCCGCATCCCTCTTTGGGCCCCTCATGCAATCTCACCCCCAGCCATTTAGATAGTCTAGGGGCAGGAGCGCGCCTGCTGCTGAGGATGCTGTTGCCTTTGCTACCAATTACCACAAACAGAGCCATTTGCCTAACATTACATATGCACAGCGAATGGCTCTGACTGCACGGGGGAAAGGTGAATATTTCTGGGGGATCTGGGGGTTTTCACACAACCAGGAATCCAATATTGGGATGACCCTGGGGCAAGGAACAAAACCAGGGATAGTCAAAATCCCAGGCTTGTCAAGAGTGAGTGGGATTTTTATTAGTGTTAAGCATCACTCTGTTGTGGTCTACGGGAGGGTTAAATTCCTTCATCACAGGGCTCCCTTGCCATTGCTATTCATTCCTAACTCCTGATCCCAGCAATAAATAAATGACCCCTCACTCCTGCATTTGATCACTGACACCTCCCACTCAAGTAATAGATCAATAACCCCTTCAGTAAACTAACAAATTACACCCTCATCACCACAATAGATTAATTACACACCCACTGCAGAAATAAATTACCACGCACAACAGCAATAAATAAATAAAACCCCCACCCCAACACTAGATCCACAACACTTAGCAGCAATAGATCAATGACAACTCCCACCCCAACAATAAATAGATTCCCCCCCTCAAAACCGACACAATAAATTAAAGTGGACCAACCACCATTTTTGCCAACCTAGCTGATGAAGGGACCTTGGATCATGACTTGGAATGCCTTGCTGTGTTAGCCCTTTTTCCAGGGGCTCCCATATTTCCCCCACCTTTCCAGGGCTCCCTTGCCACGTTTGCTAGCTGCAGCCACATTACCTGCCTGGCTGTAGTCGCACACCAAAGGGAGACCAGTGATGCAGCCGATACCTTATGCTGAGCTATGTGTTTAAACAGGGCTGTATGCTGTGTATTAATATGAAACCCCACCCCTAGCAACCACACTTACACCTGACACTTCTCCGGCAGCTACAATTATGGCTCCCCCAGCAGCAAAACTTACTCCTCCCAGCAGCCACATTTGTACCCCCACTCCCCCTCCAGCAGTCACACTTAACCCCACTCGCCTGGGCAACCACACTTAAACTCCCACTCACTCCAGCAGCCACACCTTTAACCACAACTCCCACCAGGGATCCAAACTTGTAGGCCCAAAATGGAGTAGGGAAAATAATAACAGAAAACAAAACAATTTAAGAAATGCATACATAAATTAAAAATAAAATATTATTTTTTTCACCAAGAAGCCAATTTTGGGGCGTGATTTCCCTCCACAAAATGGGGTAGGGAAAGTACTTAAACCGGACCTTCACCCTGATTTAATGAAAAGCCCAAACTCTTAAAAAACAATTCCTCAGCATCTAAAATTAATATATTTTACATGTTTAGTCACTAATTTATTATACTTTCCCCCACTGGGCTGCAACTCTGTTCGGGAATTTAGGATACGGGCGCCGCCATCTTGACTCAGAAGCATCACACTTACTGAGGAGAGGAGAGTGGGATAAGGTACAGGGGGGCGGGTTATAGCTGTGCTTTGCTCAGACAGAGCAGAGCTGGGGTCAGGGAAAGGTCAGCAGTCCCAGAATGCAGAGCAGCACAGTCACTTCCTGTTTGCAGGCACTTCCTGTTTGCAGGCTGCCTGCAAAAATGGCAGCTTCCATAAGCCGCCATCTTGGATGTTTAAAGGCTTATAAAATGCAGTAGATGCAGGTAGGATGATTTTTAATGTGAGCAATCTGTATGTACAGGGTGTGGGAAACATATAAGATAGACTCTTATTTAGAGTGAAGGTCCGCTTTAAAATAATAACAGAAAACAAAATAATCAAAGAATTACATACATAAATACATTCAAAATATAAACAAATAAAATATTACTTTTTTAACATATGTCAGAGGTCCAGGGAGAGGAGGAGAAGGCGGTGGATGTGGCGGTGTAAGTGGAAGAGGCTCCAGACCTGTTCCAGTGACGCCCATGAGCTGTGCTGGGTGCCACTGTGAGAGAAAGTCTTTCTCTTCCTCCTCCGAATCATCCAAAACTCTCCCCTGGCTGGACAGTGGAGTATCTGTCCGCTGTCGGCCCAGCAACCCACCATGCGAGCCACAGGGCAGTGCACTGCCCTGACACCTGGGAAAACGGCCTTCCTCTTTCTCCTCTGCTTCCTCCTGTGCCAACTTCACATCCTATGTAATGGTCTGAAGGGTTTTTCAAGCAGGCAAAGGATGGGGCAAAGGATGGGGATGGTGGTGCTGACCATGGCGTCATCAGTGCAGATCATACTGGAAGCACGGCACAAATGGCCCATTTGAGGCCCTCATTGAGGGTGCAGTGCTGTTGGTCTGCACTTTGTCTGACTTGGGCATTTTGGAGCTGGAACTCCACTATTGCCTGCTGCTGCTCAAACGCACTTTCCAGCATATACAAAGTGGAATTCCAACTGGGAACGCCGAAAGTGAATACATGCGCCCCATACTTCATGTTTGAATTGCAGGTGCCTGGTCATGCAGAGATTATTTAGGCTTTTCCTTAACTTCAGGGGCTGGTTGCACAGCATGCAAATGACACGTCTTGCCATCTGTGCACTGCTTGAAAACATGTCATGCTGGGGAAATCTATTGTGCCAGCCTTGGCATGTCCCTGGGCATGGTGGGAAGAGTAGCAACAGGATGACTGCTGAGGGTTTGCACTTTTCTCCCTTTTGATATCCTTCAATCCATGTTGGGTCTAGTACTTTGTCATCACCCCTGCAATCATCTTCCACCCCCTGCTCTGTGCTACCCTCCCTCTCAGCCTTCATAATGCAGAAAGCTGCACTAGGATTTCATCTTCATTGCAGGTGTCTGCTGATGGTCTGCTGACCATGTCCTTATCCTCCAACACAATTTGTTGGGCATCTGGGAACCCTAGGTCTGCAACTGGGACAGGGACAGGTGGATGGCCCATGGTATGCCAGCTAGGAGTGTCATCATAGAGCATTAGTGACTCCATAACATGTGTCTGCAGTGGCCTTGCTGATTTTGAGGGGGGTGAGGTGGAGAGCTCTGCACTTTTGGCAGAACTGGAGTGGGTGGAAGACAATCCCATGGAACCAGGAGCATTGTGTGCCATATATTCTAAGAAGGTTTCAACCTGTTCTGGCCTCGCCACTCTGGCAGCAGGACTAGGGCCTACAAAAAGACATTGCAATCCCTGGTGCCTGCTTGCACCAGAGGAAGGTATAGCAGGTGCAGAGTACGTTTATCAAACTCCCAGAATGTGGAATGGAGGTGGGCACAGTTCATTACTTTTACCAAACACCCTGTATGTATAATGCAGGTAGGCACAGGTGAGTATTTTTATTAAACACCCAGCATGAAGAATGCAGGTGGGCACATTTCATTACTTTTACCAAACACCCTGTATATATAATGCAGGTAGGCACAGGTGTTTTATTAAACACCTAGTATGTAGAATGCAGGTGGACACAGGTGAGTACTTTTATCAAACACCCAGTATGTAGAATGCAGGTGGACACAGGTGTGTACTTTTATCAAATACCCAGTATGTAGAATGCAGGGGGGCACAGGTGAGTGATTTTATCAAACACCCAGTATGTAGAATGCAGGTGGGCACAGGTGAGTACTTTTATCAAACGCCCAGTATGTATATTGCAGATAGGCACAGGTGAGTACTTTTATCAAACACCCAGTATGTATATTGCAGATGGGCACAGGTGAGTGCTTTTATCAAACACCCAGTATGTAAAATGCATTTGGACATAGGTGAGTACTTTTATCAAACACCCAGTATGTAGAATACATTTGGACATAGGTGAGTACTTTTATCAAACACTCAGTATGTAGAATGCAGGGGCCAAGAGATGAGTACTTTTATCAAACACCCAGTATGTAGAATGCAGTTGGGCACAGGTGAGTGCTTTTATCAAACACCTAGTATGTAGAATGCAGGTGCCCAGAGATGAGTACTTTTATCAAACGCTCAGTATGTATATTTCAGGTAGGCACAGGTGAGTACTTTTATCAAACACCCAGTATGTATATTGCAGATGGGCACAGGTGAGTACTTTTATCAAACACCCAGCATGTATATTGCAGGTGCCCAGAGATGAGTACTTTTATCAAACACTAAGTATGTATATTGCAGGTGGACACAGGTGAGTACTTTTATTAAACACCCAGTAAGTATATTGGAGGTAGGCACAGGTGAGTACTTTTATCAAACACCCAGTTTGTAGAATGCAGGTGCCAAGAGATGAGTACTTTTAATCAAACACCCAGTATGTATATTGCAGGTGCCCAGAGATGGGTACTTTTATCAAACACCCAGTATGTATATTGCAGGTGGGCACAGGTGAGTGCGTTTATCAAACACCCAGTATGTAGAATGCAGATGCCCAGAGATGGGTACTTTTATCAAACACCCAGTATGTATATTGCAGGTGGGCACAGGTGAGTGCGTTTATCAAACACCCAGTATGTAGAATGCAGATGCCCAGAGATGGGTACTTTTATCAAACACCTAGTATGTATATTGCAGGTGGGCACAGGTGAGTGCGTTTATCAAACACCCAGTATGTAGAATGCAGATGCCCAGAGATGGGTACTTTTATCAAACACCCAGTATGTATATTGCAGGTGGGCACAGGTGAGTGCGTTTATCAAACACCCAGTATGTAGAATGCAGATGCCCAGAGATGAGTACTTTTATCAAACACCTAGTATGTATATTGCAGGTGGGCACAGGTGAGTGCGTTTATCAAACACCCAGTATGTAGAATGCAGATGCCCAGAGATGAGTACTTTTATCAAACACCTAGTATGTATATTGCAGGTGGGCACAGGTGAGTGCGTTTATCAAACACCCAGTATGCAGAATGCAGGTGGGCACAAGTGGGTTGTATTAAATGCCCAGATATGGGATTAAATGTGTCCCAGCATCTCCTTGAGGAAATATGTGGTCTTGCAGGTTATTACACCCCATTACTTGGGGTCCACATTGAACTTCACTAGGCAGATGGCTGCCCAGACAGTTAAAGGAAAACTCCCATCAGGTTTTTGGTGTTCTGCCTTATAGCTTTCCTCTTCTGGAATGTAAAATAAACATTTGTGTTAGGATTGTGCCCCCACACCTGTGATTCGCTTATTATCACGCTGTTTCCAATTTCTTATATTCCTGTGTGTCTGTGATCCTAAAGTAGGAGCAGTTTTCCTCAGAGTACAATGATGAAAACAGGCAGATGTGCTTTTCTCTGCCTCCCTAGCTGTCCCTGAAAATAACACCACTGACTCTCCTTTTTTAGATGTCCCTCTGTTTCCCTACCTAACTGTCCTAAAAAGGACAGTTTTGTCACTTTCTCACTGTCCCTCACTTCAGCAGCCTCCTCTACCCTAACTATCTGTCCTTAAAAGGACATTTTTTATTATTTTTTTTTTAAAACAGAACCCCATCTGTCCCTCAAATGGCAACAGCAACCTCTCCCTATTTAATGCAGAGCTCTCTGAGATTGGCGTGATGCAGACCCTGCCTTTTATACGGAGGGATCACGTGTCGATGCTGGGCATGGCTGTGGTTTATAGTTGTGAAAAGCTGAGCAGCCAATCAACCAGCTTCCCGGGTTCCGGGTTTGGCCAAATGTTGAACTTGGGCTCAGGCATAACCCCGACAGCCATACTTACACCAACCGTCCTTGGTCCCAGACAACTTGCTCTTTGTCTGAGCCCGAGGGAGGCTGTGCCGCCTGCTGAGAGCATTCAGGCTTTCATCGGCTTCCAAAGCCGCCAGAAACCCCTGGCTGGACATGGCCAGTATTGAAAAGGTGGCCATGTCCTTAGATCGTTCCTCCGGATCTGTCACCTGAACTCCATCTTTCCTGGCAGCCACTTGTTTGGAAGGGAGCACACCGTCAGATCCCTGAGGTGCCCCTGGGCCCCTAGCGCCCCCACTGTGAGCCTGCTTGGCTGGGAGGACCGGCAGGCGGGGCTCGGTCCTCCGGGATACTGAGGGCTGGTGACTGGCTTTTGGGAGAGCCCTGGCTGGGCCCCATCGCACCCAGTGTAACATCGGCAGCCACATCCCTGCTTCTGGCCCTGGTGCCACTTGCCATGCCTGCAGCTGCTGGTCACTGACAGATATTGCACACTCTTGCAATCACACAATTTACTGTAACCACTCTCAGAATATGCCTAGTGTTGAGCTGATCTTAAGATCCCAGCAACAGAAAAGCCACTGCTGGTAATCTTTATTGTATATGAGTATGGGGCCCACACTCACATACACTATTTGCCTTATCCCTCCGCGATGCCACCAATTTGTCAGGGAAATGCGGTCACGTGGTCCGACTACATACCAGGGACCTCCCGACACAAAGACCGCGTTCCCAAAACCCTTTGTCCGACCCCTCCAATCAGGGATACCAGGCTCCACAGCCTCCGGACACACAGATTCTTGGTTTAAGGCAAAGCAGATTGCTCAAATTAAATATAAGTTTTAATGCACACTCGGCAGTAATAAGAAACATTTAACTATGAGGTAATATGAAGTGATACAAGTGATACAAAATGCTATTCTGAGACGATTACAGGATAGAGTGCGTTACACAGAGAAACAATAGGCAGTTACCTTAATATGCAGCTGTAGTAGTGATGGGGGAGCTCTCACAAGGGGTATGTCAAGAGCTTATGATGATGGGCACCTCCAGTATGCTGACCGCATATCCCCTTCAGATGAGTTCGGCTTAACCCCCAGAACCCTTTAGGGGTTATAACTCGGAGCAGGAGGGGTCGTATGGCCCTGGAAGCGGTACCAAACTATCGGGCTGGATGCCATGCACCCAATGAGTCCAGAAATGGGGTCCCTGAGCGGATCAGAACTTTAGATCTCCGTTTACAGGCGTTTCCTTTATTTCTAAGAACACAATTACCTATCCCCTTATGCGGTTTTGTGAGCCGGTTCTGATCCTGTACCCGGTTTGGCGCTGGGACACATGGGGGGGCAGTTATGGTCCAAATTCTGTTGGTGCCGCTTAGTCTGTGGCGCCCCTGTTTCATGTGACAGATTCACAGCAAGGGGTCGAGCCCTCTGCAGACTGAGCGGCTCTTACTAGGCTAGAGGTGTGACCGGATCAGCGAGGGGGGGGGGTCTGTGATCTGCGCTGTTCAACACATACATGCTAATTTTCTCTTCCTGAAGAGAGATACGGACTTGTGCATAGATAACAGGGGGGATAAAGGGGAACTCCAACCTGGGATATGTGAGGTTTCTTAACTTAAGCTGGACCGTTCCTTCATATTGTGTAACCATTATTCAAATCTAAGAACAAAAATAAATGAAGAAAAAGTAGATCAGAACATTCATTTAATGGTCTCAATTGTTTATCCAGTCAACCAAGCTTTTATTTGCTATGCACAATTCTTCTGGGAGATTTGACTTGGCCATTGTTCGCCAAATGATATTATTAAAGCTTCTTTAGATGATGGGCAGGTTTCCATGCAGGTGGCTTCATAAGAGTCATGAATGAAATACCACAGAGTTAATACAGCACCACAGATTTCCTACACACCTGTGTATTAGACATTGTCCTGACTATGCTCATTACCTTTGCCAGAAATGCCAACAACCCAAGCCAGAGGTGCTTTTATCCTAATTATAGTGAGCAATGATTTGTTCTGTAATACATGTGACCTAATGAACATGATTAGATGCTATAGAGAATGAACAAATGATAGAAGAAATTCAGGGGTGGAGAGGGGTACAGGGATAGAGAGAAACAATTCAGTAGTGGAGAGGGGTACGGGGATAGAGAGAAACAATTTAGTAGTGGAGAGGGGTATGAGGATAGAGAGAAACAATTCAGTAGTGGAGAGGGGTACAGGGATAGAGAGAAGCAATCCAGTAGTGGAGAGGGGTACAGGGATAGAGAGAAACAATTCAGTAGTGGAGAGGGGTACGGGGATAGAGAGAAACAATTCAGTAGTGGAGAGGGGTACAGGGATAGAGAGAAACAATTCAGTAGAGGAGAGGGGTACGGGGATAGAGAGAAACAATTCAGTAGAGGAGAGGGGTACGGGGATAGAGAGAAACAATTCAGTAGTGGAGAGGGGTACGGGGATAGAGAGAAACAATTCAGTAGTGGAGAGGGGTACAGGGATAGAGAGAAACAATTCAGTAGAGGAGAGGGGTACGGGGATAGAGAGAAACAATTCAGTAGAGGAGAGGGGTACGGGGATAGAGAGAAACAATTCAGTAGTGGAGAGGCGTACAGGGATAGAGAGAAGCAATCCAGTAGTGGAGAGGGGTACAGGGATAGAGAGAAACAATTCAGTAGAGGAGAGGGGTACGGGGATAGAGAGAAACAATTCAGTAGTGGAGAGGCGTACAGGGATAGAGAGAAACAATCCAGTAGTGGAGAGGGGTACAGGGATAGAGAGAAATAATTCAGTAGAGGACAGGGGTACAGGGATAGAGAGAAACATTTTAGTAGAGGTGAAGGGCACAGGGATAGAGAGAAACAATTCAGTAGTGGAAAGTGGTAGGGGGATTGAGAGAAACAATTCAGCAGAAAAGAAGGGTCAAGAGAAAGGATTCAGTTTAGGGTTAAAGAGGTTGAGACCATTAGTTCTAGAGGAGTGGGCACATACAGTAAGTGGAGAGAAAGGATGTAGCAGAGGAGGGGATACTGCCATGAAAAAGCTGAGTTACATGCTTCAGTATTACTTGCCCTCCTTCTGTTATCACTGTCCTACTTTGAATGTGGGACCATGTCCTTTCATGTTCAGTAACAGGAGGGGCACACCACCCCCCCTCCCTCCCAAAAAAGGACAGATAAGTGTTTGAACCTTTTTGTGTGTATATATATATATATATATATATATATATATATATATATCTTGTGTTATATGCATGGTACAATTGTTTGATAAACTTTTTGCATACAGGAGACCCTTTATGAAAATATGTAAAATGTGAATTGTATTTAATCTGTATTAAAAGTAATACTATCTGGGCATTCAGATACATAATACAAAGTTTATCGCTATGACAAATTGTAACTCTCTCCAAAGAAAAGTATATTATACAGGCAGCAGTGTCAGGCTCAGTGTCATGCGTAACAAGATGTATGCAACAAAAATAATGTGATAAAATATGATAATATGTACAAGATCCACTTGGACAGCTGTCAGCAGATTAGTTTGATACAAGTGACATGCTGATTCAGTCCCTGACCCTGGAGAAAACAGTGTCATCCAGGTTATAAGGGATCAGTGAGCTGAAAGGAAGGAAGGGGATAAAGGAGAATTGTGAGCACAAGTGGATAAATGTTGAGGTGCCTCGGCTGCATGTTGTGGATTTCACCCCTCCCCCACACATGAATCACTAGAGGTAAAAGGATTAGAGCCCTGGGCAGCCTCAGGTAGGTTCTGTGTGTCCCAATATGGTCTCACTGTTTAGAGTAGGAACGCAGGATTAGGAGGTGCCCAGACGTGGCCCTGCAGCTTCCCATACATTTACAAATGTGTGCAGTGAAAACCTCTCTGTTTTTAACAAATTTAGACGGATTGTAGCATTTGTTGCAGGCTGGTGGGGATTTAAGTGCTGGGGAATTCCTGTTTGTTTTGACCAGTGAGCAGATCAAGACAGAAGCTTCCTAGGTTGGCCATTGTTATGGAAGAACAGTTCTGTTAGAAGCAGATGGCAAAAAATCTAAGCTGGCAATTGATAGACCAAAACGTTGATTTGGCAAGCCCTAAATCAAGTCAGCAGCTGGTAGGGAACGGGATCAGAGAAAGTCCTTAAAGTAGACCAAAACCCAGTATTTTGACTATCCTGGGTTTTGGTCCTTGGCCGCGGGGCACCCTGATAGGGGGGTGTCCGCTGTGTGAAACCCCCCAGGTCTCCGAAACCAACTCACCTCTTCCTGGTCCTACAACACATGCGCGGTCTGAGCATGCTGACGCATCCCCTGCCGCCCTCTAACAGGGAGCATGCTCGCGCCGGTCAGTCACACAGCCGGCCAATCGCGCGGCTGCATTCTCTGCGGAGCTCAAGGATAAGGTAAGAATATTGGGCATTCTGGGGAGTGATGCGGGGGGGGGGGGGGGTTGGCATTCCGCATACCCCCCTCACTGTCTTAATGCAGCTTATTCATTTCTTGTTGAAAATAGACCAAAACCCACCATGGAGACTATGAGACTCCGGGGCAAGATTACTCCCTCCTGCAGGGGCATCCCGAACTGCGATGTGCCACTCTATGAAATCCCCCAGGGCGACCAAAATTATTACCTTTCCCCTTGAGCCCACGGCGCTGGCGCGCCTGCCGCCGGCCTTATTCGCCTCTCTTCTCGGCTTTGCACAGCCCCGTCCACTGCAACTGAATGGCTCTGCGGGGCCATGTACAGCTGAAGGGAGCCTAGTGATGCCATGCGCTATGAAAAAATGAAAAAAAAAACAGCCTGTGGCATCCAATAAATTAGCAGAACGAAGTATCACTCACTGGTGCTGTTAAAGGTCCAACAAGTGCTGACACAAGCTGGCCAATACCTAGTGTGCCAAAGCAAGCTGATTATTCTGCTACTGAAAAGACACATGTGCTCCAAGGCAAACGCATGTGCTCTCAAAATGATGCTAAAAGTCACACTTCATACTGTAAATGAGCCTCCTATTATTTGATTGAGCAACAGGAAACTTGGTATCAGAAGGCGGCTGGTCTAGGTAGCTGAGAATCCTGGCCTAGTCTGTAACAGTGGTCTGGTAGCAGTGTTCACGCGCCCTGCTAGAGAGATAGGGGGTATGCGCAGTGGCCCACGCATGCGCTGTTGGAGCAGGAACAAAGGTGACCAAACTGAGCGACCTGGGGGGTTTTACACAGCCCCAGGGGAGGGAATCAATCGGCCCGGGAATCAAGCAGCACCTTAAGGAATGTCTGGCAATCACTAGATTTAATTACATTTAACAGTAAACACTTGATTTTAATACACATGGCATGATATCGGCGGAGGGGGGGGGGGTTAGATGGCCTACTTTCTTCTAAATATGTTCTCACTGTTGGTCCACTTTAAGGTTGTTTGCGCCTCAAACACTTACAGCATCTCCAATGATTGATGTGTTTGATCAGCTGTATGACTCGTGTAAGGGGACTAATCCCAAACATAAAGCAATATACACAACATACCTTGCCGTTGTTTGCTGATTTTTTTCTTCCTTTCATATGTTGCTTACGCTGTTTAACTTTTTTTGTGTGCCTTCCTTTATTTAGTGTCTGCGCGTCATGGAATGTAAACAAAGAAAAATGAATTTCAAGCTCCCAATCAATGCTCTAAACCACCCGTGTTAAACCCGAGACCCAGGGGCCGGATGTGGCCCTTCAAGCCACCTTCAGTGGTGGCTGGGCAGTGCACCTTCTAGATGGCTCAGTCACTAAAAGGATTCTTGCATTGACAGCTTCACTTCTGTGTGAGGTGCTGCCGAGTGATGCACTGGGATGCTGCGTCTGCATCTGTCCTGGGCAAAATAATTTAGCGTCTGCATCTGTCCTGGGCAAAATAATTCAGCCTCTGCCTCTGCCCCAGGCAAAATTATTCAGCCTCTGCCCCGGGCAAAATCATTCTGTGTCTGTAACCATACATCTGTTTGCATTTTGTTTTTTATTTCGCTCTTTGAAGAAGACCAGAATGCTAATGTGCTATACATTAGTGGTTTAACCCTTTAACTGCCAGCCTACCTAGAGATTTTGTCACCCTCTGTTGCCAGGCCATTTGTCACCATTTTGCGCTATATATATTTAACTGTGATTTTTGCAGCAATTTCCAGTAAAATTATATATATATATATATATATATATATATATATATATATATATATATATAATTTAACAACAGCGTCTTGGTTTTTTTTCAGTGTTTTCTCTGTATTTTTGTGTGTAATATGTGGAAAAAAGTGAAAAAAATCTTATTAAAAAAAAAAAAATAAAGAAAAGATAACCATATTACGTGTAAAAGAATTTTCTTGAGATTTTAAAATAAAAAACAACTAACTGCACCTTGTAAAGAATAAAAAAATGTATCCCCCCCCCCTGCTCTCTGGGAAAGGAACCTAATTTTTTTTTTTTTTAAGGGTTAAACCCCTACAAATTGAAAAATGGCGTGGGGTCCCCCCTCTCCAGCAGAACCAGCACAAACAGCAGCTATGGAGTTTGATAGACCAGGGCACAAGGCCGCATAGCCCACATGTGCAGAATGCTCTTCTGCGCCCTCCTGGCCAGTTCACAAAGGGTTAAGTGTAAAGAAAAACACTTGTTATTTGTATTTTTCCCTCCTACTTACTTCCGTCCATCGCCGATCACTGCTTCTGACAGCAGGAAGTGAAACCCTTCTGCCCCGCATCTGGCTTCCAACACTCACTCTGGGCTTCAGTCTTAGTCCACTTTAAGCATGCTCTGCTGTGGGCAGAAATCTTTGGGACCACTGTGGCTCACCAGATTTCCTCACGCTAAGAGCACCAGGAGACGTGACTGTATGTATCCCATTACTTGACCAGATGCAAACTCATGGTCTGAGATTTCTACAACCTTCCCCTGAAGGTGCAGAAAAGGGCCTCAAACCATCCCAGGGCTAATAGACATGGCTCCTCAGAGGTTATACCCCTAACTGGAGAGAAGAGAGGATTATTGTCATTGTGAATATTACAGTATCAGACTCCCCTACTCACTTACCACCAGCCTTGCCAGACTTTCCAGCTCCAGCCTCTGAGCTCCTCTCACTATGTGGCTAAAGAGGTCACCTGCCATTTCACATGGCCACATGACCCTGAAGGGGAGCTACTGGGTAAGGAGAAGTCAGACCAAGCCACAGGGCTGGAGGAGAAACCCTGAAGTATTGGAAGTAGGTGACCATAATGCATTCTATCATTCTATCCCAGCTTTGACAGATAATACTTTAGTATAAATGTCTGAGATTTACATAATCTCCCCCGGGGGGCTGATCTACAGCAGTGACCAGAGCTACCAGCAGAATGGAGACACTGGAGGTCATGCAGACTGGGGGGCATCCACCGCTCTACAGACATTGGGGCACCCAGACTGAATCCTTAAAGTGAACCAAAACCTATATCAGCCAGTCCTAAAGTCAAAAAAGAATTCAGGACCAGCCATTCCCTATCCCCTGTGTGAAACTCTCTGGATCAGCTGTTATACTTACGGATGTGGTGCTCTCATTGTTCATACGTAGACCACATCCCTATCTCTCCATGGCTGATGTGCGATCTAGAGCCCAACCATTCATACAAGCTGGGGACAGACGTATGCGGCAGACTGAAGAGAAAATATGGATGCAGCCACCCCCTCCTCTCTCTCCTATAAACTGGCAGTAATCCATTAAGTCAGGTAAGTAGTTGTCCATTGGACCAATGGCCAGTGGATTTCAACGACTCACTTTGCGCTTCATGGTTTTTGTAGACCAGTTTCTAAAACCTTTCTCACCTGCCCTCAAACCATAAATGAGCCATGCATTATAGATTTAGGTTTTTATTTATAGAAGATATGCTTTATTAATATTGTGGGGTGAAATATGTGGAAAGATAAAACAAATTGTAGCATTTGATTTTTATTAAAAAAATATACTTTTCTCAAGGAAAACATATTACTTGTAAGAAAATCATATTGCTTGTAAAAGCCATGATGTGTATAAAAATTGTCTTACTTGCATTTTCCAGCATTCTGATCCCTTTAGAGAGCGGCTGAACTGTGTACACCAACCTTCCAGGTGTGTTTTAGCTTTATTTAGCTAAATTGTACACGGTATTAGTTGCTGTAGAGTTTTATCATTTAAGGCTGCTGTGGGCCCTTTTCCACATTCAGTAACTGATGACTGATCCTGTCAACAGTCCAGGTGTCAGAGCTCATGATATTCCATCTCTCTTACCTAATGGTAATCTGGTGGGAGCAATATCTGAAAAGAACTTTTCTTTACCAGCATCATATCAGGAAGTGATTATTAAAAAAAAGGCCCTCTGGATCCAAATACCACTTACTGGTACCTATTTGTATATCTTCCAACTTTCCAGGGTGGGAAAGAGGGATAATATGTAAAAGAAGCCACGCCTCCTCATTGATTGATGGATAGGAGATAGGGTGTAACAAATAAAACAATATAAACTTTAAACTATAACTATAACCAAAATAATTCGGTCCCTGAAACCATACATTTGAATGGTCATTTGTGTTTGTTTATGGCTGTCCTGTGAAAAATAATTCTGTGACTGTCCTGGGCAAAATAATTCTGTGACTGTCCAGAAAAAAAGGACATTTCTGTGGCTGGCAACCAGAATGCTGATGTGTAAAAATGAGTTTGACAGCTCTGCTTTAAAGTGGACCAACACCCAGGATTTTGACTATCCTGGGTATTGGTCCACTTCCCCGATCGGGGGTGCCCCGCTGTGTGAAACCCCCCAGAAAGCCCCCAAAAATCACCTTTCCCCGCTCCCACGTGGCCACGCCGTCCAATCGGCGCCGACGGACAAGCTGATTGACAGCGACGTACAAGCAGCTTGCCCGTCGGCGCCTCCCGCGCGTCACTCTTGACGTGTGCGCGCCCGCGCCGGCCATTCAGAGACGGCCGGTGCGCGCACGTCTAGAGGAGCGCGAGTGAGGCGGCGGCAGCGGAAGCAGCGGCTGGAGAGGTAAGGTTTTTTGGGGGTTTGGGGGGGTTTACACCCCGCGGGACATCCCGATCTCGGATGTCCCGCGGTGTGTGAGGTGTTCGGCCCGGGAATCTTATAGATTCCCGGGCCGATCACCTCAGGGTGTTGGTCCACTTTAAGACAGACCATGATTCCGTCAACTGCCTTAGTTTATCTCATGAAATTAAGGACTGTTTTCTGATGTATATCAAAATTAGGTGTGATTCAGTAAAGTGATGAAGTATAGTTTGCACTCAAAACTTTCACTAGAGCAATGTGACTATTTTCCTTTTTTAATCTTACATTCTATAATCAGTGGGTCTTTTTGCAATTAAAGAGGAACAATGGAGGCCCTAGAGTCTAAAAGACTCCAGGGTGTCCAAGTTCCACTCCTTGAGGAAACCCCCAGATTGCCAGTTTGACTCACCTCCTCCTGGAGCCCTCGCCTTGTCTGTGCACTCCATCTGCATCCCCACGCACCTTTTGCCCTGCATGCGCCCGGCCTTTCTGAATAAGCAGCTTGGGCACGCCAAGGCCCTGAAGTCTGAAAGGATAGTCAAAATCCTGAGTTTTGGTCTACTTTAACCCCCCCAGATGCCCTGCTTCACTCACCTGCTGGCACTAGGAGTGTCCTCACTCATGAGAGTGGCAGCCATCTTTCCATGGCCCCGGCAATAGCCCATTTGACAGCCGGAATGCTGACTGCTGATCAGGTACTGGATTGCGGGACTCAGGTGGAGGAGCCCCCCAAGGCAGAATCGAGGCTGAAAAAAAATGTGATGGCGGGTGTGGCTGCTTGTGATTTGGGGGGCAGAGTGTGCAGCAGGAAGCGCTGTGACTTACCTGAGCCCTGCAATCCGGTCCCTGGTCCCCAGAGGCAGAATCGCCCCCTAAAATATGGGTTCCCATTGATTTCAATGGTTTCATTGAACCGGGTTCAGGTCCCAGAACCCGAACTTTTATTTAACGTTTGGCCAAACTTGCTGAAGCCAAATCTTGGGGGGTTCGCCCAACACTACTCAGCGTCTCGGCACCATGGCCACATCCCCACTCAACTCTATCTTTCTGAATGGGCGGTGTGGGCATGTCACAGCTAGAGACTGAGCAGGCGATGAGACCTGCTGTGCACTCCCTGTTAGGCTCCCATCGGCTCAGCTCAGTGGCTAGCAGAGGCTAAGGGAGCCTGTTGATTGGCTGAACAGGCTGCTCAGCCAATCAGCGTGCTCCTGCGTTTTGGTTCACTTTAACAGCAATGAGAAGATTAAAAATGTGCACCCTGGCCTTGAAATATTGAATGACTACAGCAAATGACTCTGTAACAAATACATTGGAGTGGAGATATGTTTTCTGCAAATGCATGCTTGGTGGTACAGAGCCCTTTTTTGGTAGAGAGACATCATGTGATCCATCACCAAGACTCTACCAAGAAATGTTACATAGCTAAGCACACAGCAATACCGGGCATTTCTGGATGCTGTACATACATGCAGATCCCAAGGACATGGCGTCAGGAGACAGGAGACAGCGCAGCAACCGCTTTTTGTCTGGGTCTTCAAAACACTCAGCATTACTATATAAATAACAGGGTATGCAGCATATGGTATGTATGTGATGGCAGGAGACATAGCAAGGCTGGAAAAAAGATCTACCTGAACACTGACGGGGAGAAGTAAAAACACAGACTAGATGCAGGAACTGGAGACTGGATATAGAACCACAGATGGAATATGGGAAGACATGGTGCATATGAAAATGGAAGGATGGGGGGTCATTGAGTGGGCTTTCCAAATGCTGGTGTAGCTGTGTTCACTATGGATCCTTGGTAAACCATTGAGAAAAGCAGCTGAGAAAATGGAGCCTCTGTGACCAACGATTATTAAACATCTCTGCTGCATCTAGAAAGCAGCTTATTTCAGAACAGGGAAATAAAAAACGATTTTACATAGAAGCTGCAGCAGCATAAGCAGCTGCCAAGGTTCCCTGGGAGCTGAATCTGCATCAGTCTAGTCTGGTAATGGCAAATATTTTCAGGCCTGAGTGCCCAAACTGCAACCGAAAACGTTATTTAAGTGCCAACCTGATGGCCCTGGTGCCAGGGAGGAGATGGAAAAAAATCCTATAATGTGTGTACTGGGAAGATAATGGGTGCCACAGAGACTGCTTTAAGTGTCGTCCTGGCACGGGTGCCATAGGTTTCCATTGGTCCAGGATGTTTGGATGTCACTGCTTCACTGCACACTGCCAAACTGAACAGTGATGCTGCTGCCACCCTCTGTTCATATTGTTGCTCAGCACCCTTACAAATATATCATATTACACAAAGGAAATCTGAGTAAACACGCTGTATATCCAACATTAAATGGATAGACCACCCAAATAAAAAAAACACATGAGTACTCGCCATTTGTCCTGCCACAGCTGATCGGTCCTACTCTGGCATTCAGCAACTCACCCGAACGCCGGGTTCTCTCCTGCACCCCCTGGGCCTGAACTCCAGTCACCAGCAGTAAGTATGCTAGATGGGGCAAGAGGAGAGGTTAGTTATATACCCTGCATCAAAAAAAATCATCCAGCCTGTTACTTTATTTTACCGGAAGGAAGAATAATCAGGGTTGTCAGGTTTGTGTTTGTGCTCAACTTTAAAAACCATATTTCTGCTGCAAGTCTTCTGATGGGTGCAGATGCTTTTACCCATTATGCAATATTTTAAAAATTAGGAAAGCAGAAAAAGAAGGAGGCAGAACAAAATAAAAATAAAGAGAGAGGAAAAGAAATAAAGAGAGAGTGAGAGAAAAAAAGAGCTAGAGCGAGAAAAAAAAATGAAAGAGTAAAAGAGAAAGAGGAAGGAAGGAAAAAACTGGAAGGAAAAAGATGGAGGAAAGGTAGGAAAAGGAGGAACATAAGAAAAAAAGGGGGGATATGGAAAGAGAGCAGAATGGAGAGATCATGAAATAAAAGAGAAAGAAAAGGGGATATTCCAGAAGAAAGAAAAAAGGTAAATGAGAATTATAAAGAAATGCACAAAAGAAGAAAAGACAGACTTGGGGGAATATAGGAAAAGAGAGGCCTGCTGGTGCAGTTGGGAGCCCCTGGTTCCCCCTTACAGAGAGGTTGAGATGGTGCCCTGTGTGACCACACACCTTGCACACCTACCCATGGACTAGATCAAAACGCACCCAGGGGTATCTGATCTCAGAACAGCTACATTTTGAACCCCCCCCCCCAGAGGGTCCTAATTGGGGAAAAGCCCAAGCCCCTGTTCACACCTATGCAGAAGCAGTTGCTGTTTCTGTTCCAGTTTGGCGACCTTCACAACTGTCCAGGTACTGCACCTGAGCTGAAACTCACACACACACCACCATATCTCACGGGGATCCTGCGCTGTTGATCACATACCTATTTTTGGTGGGTGCAGCCTATGCTCGACCGGTGTCTATTCATAAACGCCGCGCATAGGCCAAGCTCACCAGCTGGAGCTAGAGTGTGTGTGTGTGTGTGTGTGTGTGTGTGTGTGTGTGTGTGGTGCCAGGCATTGGAGAACCGGCAGGCAGCAAGTGTAAGTCTCCTTACATTTCCTGCCCACCTGTCCTCCATTCCGATCGCTCCTCACACACACAGTGGTGGTGGAGGGGGGGATGCCGCACACTGCCTGTAATGAGGGGTGCTGCATACTGCCTGGTATGGGGCCTGTTTTATGTGGCCCACCACCTCAGTTGGCTGGTATAAATAATAACAACGATTACATAGCTTGCAGGAGACCCCCTCGCTCACTGTAGGTGGTCACTCACTGCATTGATAAAAGGGGGATCAAATCGGGCTGGTTCTCTAATTCCTCGGTCACGGTCAATGGCACAGTTCAAGCTCAACTGGCCCTAGGTCACGGACCCAGCATACACAATCAATACAGCAGATGTCATGGCAGTAGTGGTCCAATAGATCAATATATGCCACGACACTCTCACAGTAGGCCAAACTATTGGAACTATTGCCAGGCCAAACTCCCCCCTCTTCCCTCCAACCCTAAGTCCAACTCCACCCACTCTAGTCTTTTTTTAGAGGAAATTCAACCTCTTTTCTCTGATTAAATATTAACTCCACCCACTTACCTGTCAGATATAAGCTAACTATGCCCACTGGTTCCCCTGTTATAGGGTAGCCCCTCTTATCCCTTCTCAGCCACCAGTCTGCATGGGGGACAGTGGTAAAGAGGGCAGGGGACCACCGTCAGGGTCAACACCATTATGCAGGGCCACCCACATCCCAATGCGGACCCAAAACCACAGAGGGACATCCCAAATCAAGAAGAGCCAGTGGATCCCAGCCCTCCCAGCCAGGAGAACAGTGCCTCAGGCCTGAAAGACAGCCTGTCGACGACAGGCCCCCCCTGTGAAATCCCCATAGAATCGGGGCATCGCCCACCAACCCCTGCCCAGGAATGGGGCAGCGGGATCAGCATGGAGGCAAGCACACCCCTTGTCTCATCTTTCTAGGCCTGAGAAATCCCTATACCCTTTCTGCTCACCCTTACAGAGGTCCTGGATGTATGCACCAAGGCTGCCCAAAGATGGCAATGGGCCCTCTCTAGAGGCTAATCCTTGTCCCTGGAACACCCACTGTCAGGGTATACAGCTTCCCTGTGTGGGCACACACAACCCTATAGTCACCTACCAGGTAAGTGGACTTCAGTTAGTATTTGGGGATGCCTCTTAGATAGGAACCAAAGCCAGTTCCCCTCATTAACCAAATTCCCTGGTTTTCCCCCCAACAGACATCTCCAACCCTTCTCCCTTTCCAGACACAGAGGATCAATGTTAGTGTGGGGTGGCGTATTTTACACATTTACACTCATTTTTGGTTGCTACCACAAGCTCTCCACCCTAACTTTCAATATGATGATGATGTGATATGATGATATTATGATGGTGTTTGAGGTACAGAAATTTTAGAATGAATTAGAGGTCTTTGGAGGGCAGGGCTGCCACCAGGAAAGTACAGGCAGGACTCCTGTTTAGAACCGGTCATTAAGGGGCCCTCATGGCAGCTCTGTGACTTCTCATCTCCTTCCATACTTTTTGAGAACCTGGGTGCTCCCTACCTACTGTAGCCACTGTTCTGTCTCTTGGGGCAGGCATCTGCCCCCTGGAGCTGTGTAGTAGAGTAGTAGTAGTAGTAGAGGTCTACTGAAGCTATTTTGGCATTCAGTGCTGTGGCAAACACATGCTGTCCTTGCATCCCCTCCTCATCCCCGGAATAACACCCTAAAATTAAAAATCCAGCATCTGGATAGTGCACCCAAAAATCCACATTATAGATGATAATTGCGGCTCCTGGCCACTCACTGACCACAAAACCGGAACCCCCTCAAACTACGCTCTCCCGTTGCCTCTATGCCCCCCCTTTCCTTCAGGGCATTTGCAGACCATACTTTCAATGGCAGTGGGAGTGTACCCATCGTTCGAGAGTGTAGCAGAGTGAGGGGCAACTACACTTTGAATGGACCTGGGCATGTGATATTGGTGATGTAATCTTGTATTGTAAACCCTCTCTGTTCACTCAGCACTATCTATTTTGATACATTGGTTGGTTTGTTGCAATAGCACTTATGCACCTTACAATGTTGTTTTGGTTTTTTTTTTGACTCCTCAGAGCACTTGCACTTTATAAGATTGGATATATATTTTTGATTGTATTTTGGCACAGCTCAGCTTTGATATCATGATACTTTTTATCACTAATGAGAGCTTAAGGGAATATTATTGTACCGTTATTAGTTGAGTTACTTTGTAGAGTCCTTCAGTGTCCAGCTCATTGCCTTTGTCTTTTATGTTTCTTAATATGTCCTGTTTGTTCGATTAGCTTTTTATTCAATAAATATTGATTGATTGATTCATACTCACAGTGTGAGTTTCTGGGGCTAATCTGATAGCCACCATATCTAAGTAGTAATCTGGATTTTTGGGAAAAAATAAAAAGGTGAGAGAATGTTTTTTGCAGAAATCTGGAACGCGCGGGTACGCTTTTCAGATGCTACCTTTTGCTCCCTGCAACGCTGTGCTGGTGTTAGAACGCCCAACATACATCTAATTCATCAATGTCGGCCAAGTTACTACAGCGTCTGAGGCACTCAGACACAGCGGCCGATAGCCGATCACAGCGTCTACTAGCGCTCTGTACAGACGCTCATCTGCCGATAGCTGGCGCTAGTAATGAATCAGCCTCCCCGTGCAACAATGAGAAGTCTGATGCTAGGCCAAAGAAGGGACAAGCTTTCCCTCAGCAACCCCAAATTCCCCTCTTGTCCCCTAGTAGCCAAGGGAAGCCTATTCTGTTGGGCCAGATTTCTCCTTCCTTAACCAACAGGCTGATTCATCATTAGCGGCAGGTAGCGACAGATGAGCGTCTGTAGCAGGCATTTTCAGAGCGCCCGCTAATAGTCACTGTGCTCGGCGGTGGGTCGCTACTTTATAGTGACTCAGTCGCTGTTCAGTAATGTTGAATACATTGTGAGGAGTCACTATTTGACCAGTACAGCGCTGTATAGGAGCGCATGTTAGCGACTGCTCATAGCGACCGTCTCACACCATATTCAGGAAAAAAACAGCCTCACAAATCTCTGGCGCTGAAAAATATTTGTTTGAAGCCCAGAGCGCAGGAGGCGGTGTGTTTAAAGTCTGTTTTCCAGCATGTATCCACTAGTAACAAAGCGAAAACATATGGAATTACATTGTAACAACATTGTAACATGAACACTTTAATGCCAGACCTGTAATGTCATTTCTGAGGAAATATTTAAAAAATGAAAAAATTATGAAAAAACTGCTTTATCAATGCCAGAAGAGGTCAAAGAATTATTTGTGATTTTTTTTGGAAAAAAAAAAACCTGTTTAAAGAGAAGAAAAGGATCATCCATTGAAATGTATGGGAGAGCGCCAGGTAGCGAGAGGTCATACCTGGCGCTGTGCAAGGCTGAACACTGGCGCTGTTCGCTGAGGCTGTGAAAATGATGAATCAGACGCTACATGGCGCTATCCCAGTCGCTCAACAGATTCTGCTTGATAAATGTGTAATTGCGTGCTGTGTCCGGCGTTCACCAGTCGCTATCTGTCGCTACCTGTCATTAACCAGCCACTACCTGACGCTATCCCTTCTTAAATAAGGGCCCAAGTATGTGAATTATGCCTGAAGGAGACAAAAAGCAAATCTGAAAAAATATTTCCTATCTCATATCCATGTTGATCCAATGAGGAAAGTGTAAAGTAGGTTGTAGACCACTAGGTGGCATCCCTCACACAGAGAAACACATTCACGATCGAAATGCATTGGCTAGAACTGCTGATTTTTTATGTTTTATATACAGTGCCCTATTATGGCAGGTGTTTATGAAGTACCCAGCTGTAGGTTTAAAATAGCCCTTAAATCCTTACTTTTATTACGACTATCCTCTAAATTTAGGCACGCGGATATATATTTTTCACAATTTTTATTTCTGTTTTTTGAAACTGTAAAACTAAACTGAAAGAGGCCTAATCAACATGAGTTTACAGCTATGAAACCATTTTAAAGCTGCAGTTCAGGACCTGCAAAGTAAAGCTGCAGTCTAAAAAGAATGGCGGTCCTAAGCCCTGCAGCTAGAAGGCATCACAATTTGTAACTCTCTGGTGGCAAATGGGGTTAGAGGGAGATTCAGCCGCCGCACAACCCACACGCAACAAACCCCAAAGGCGGCCATACTTCATATTAGGCAACCACAGACCTGTGCCAAGGGCGGCAACCTTCAGAGGGTAGTATATAGTGTCTACAGGTAGGCTATAGTTACAAAATTTTAGAAATCCAGTTGCTGGCGTTTTACTGCCCCCCCCCCAGCCAAGTCATCTGCCCTGGGGTCAGAAAAGATGACACAGAGAGAACTCCTGAGCTGTGAGGCCAGACAAAGAGGCCGATTCATTAATAACGCCAGGTAGCGACAGATGAGCGACTGTAGCGTGATTTTCACAGCGCCAGCCAGTATTCGCTGTGCTTGGCCGGCGTTTGCTTGATGACAGCGACTCGGTGTGCGGTAATGTTGAATACGGGCTTAGGGGTCGCTGTTTCACAGGTTCTGCGTTGTATGTGAGCGCCTGACAACGAATGGCCAGAGCGAACGGCTTGCTGCATATTCATTAACAAATCACGCTCCGAATTTGCTCGCGCTGTCAATTCCTTGTTTAAACCCCAGAGCGCTGGCGGCGATGGGTGTAAAATAGTTTTTAACCCCTAAACAACCATATATTTTGATTGTAAAATTATACAAGTTTATTGAATCATTTTGTAATATGAATACATTAATATCAGACCTGTAATATCAATTCTGCACAAATTTGTTTTTTTTTTTTTTTTACTTAAAAAAAAAAACCTAACATTGCAGAAGTGGTCTCAGAATTTTTGACATTAAAAAAAAAAAAAAAAATTAAGAGCAATTAATTATGAATAATTAAAGATTGCTCCATTGAAATGCATTGGACAACGCCAGGGAGCGACAGGTCATACCTGGCACTGTGATGGGATTAGCAGCGGCGCTGTTCGTTCCAGGCGGCTACATGATGAATCCCGCGCTTGCTGTCGCTCTCGCCGGCGCTAGCCTCATTTAGCTTGATAAATGCGTCATTGTGACCGCCGCCGGGCCTACTTGAGTCGGTAGCCGCCGTTAGTTGGCGGTACCTGGCGTTCGTCAGACACTACCTGGCGCTAGCCCGTGATAAATAAGGCCCTAAGTGTACTGTATGACTCTGCTTTAGCCCCTTGCACCCTCTCCCCCCTTCACACACACACTTCTTTTCCCCAATCCTCCTCACACACACACAGTCTGCATTTAACCCTTTAACCCTTCCTGCATGTAAACACCCACATACACACAGAGATGTTTTTTTCTTTCATACTTGTGGACAGCGACCTGACTCAACAAAATGGGATGTGCCTAGGCCCAGGTCACGTGGAATGTCAGACCTACAGCCGGCCAACAAGAAAATGCAGCGGTGGTAATGAAGGTCTCCCCAGACTGGGGCTGTTCTAGAATGGGCAACATAAATAGGGATGCTCTCAAGCTGCAAAGTCTTTTTTAATGCTGGGCAAGTTTATTCCTTCCTTAGCATCCTATAACATTGAAATATCTTGTGATACATCGGTTGTGATATCACCGGTGAGCCACATGTTGGTAACAAAGGCCCTTATTTTAGAAGGGATAGCGTCAGGTAGTGCCTGGTTAATGAGAGGTAGCGACTGATAGCGACTGGTCAACGCCGGACACAGCACGCAATTACACATTTATCAAGCAGAATCTGTTGAGCAACTGGAATAGCGCCATGTAGCGTCTGATGCATCATTTTTACAGCCTCAGCGAACAGCGCCAGCGTTCAGCCTTGCACAGCGCCAGGTATGATCTCTCGCTACCTGTCGCTCTCCCATACATTTCAATGGACGATCCATTTCTTCTCTTTAAACGGGTTTTTTTTTTTCCAAAAAATCACAAATAATTCTTTGACCTCTTCTGGCATGAATTTTTTTCATTTTTTAAATATTTCCTCAAAAATGACATTACAGGTCTGGCATTAAAGTGTTCATGTTACAATGTTGTTACAATGTAATTCCATATGTTTTCGCTTTGTTACTGGTGGATACATGTTCAAAAACAGCCTTTAATCACACCGCCTCCTGCGCTCTGGGCTTCAAACAACTATTTTTCAGCGCCAGAGATTTTTGCAGCTGTTTTTTTCCTGAATATGGTGTGAGTCGGTCGCTATGAGCAGTCGCTAACATGCGCTCCCATACAGCGCTGTACTGGTCAAATAGCGACTCCTCACAATGTATTCAACATTACTGAACAGCGACCGAGTCGCTATAAAGTAGCGACCCACGGCTGAGCACAGTGACTACTAGCGGGTGCTCTGAAAATGCCTGCTACAGACGCTCATCTGTCGCTACCTGGCGCTAATGATGAATCAGCCTGAAAGTCTCCATGCTTCACCGTAGGTGTAGCAGAGTTTAGTTGGGAATAGCGACTCTAATACATTATATTATTGAGCTATAGGGAAAGTTAGAGGGGAGCTTTTCAATTGTAAAGTTTTGATATTTGCCAACAATGGTCCTTTAGTAAAATGATAAATACCCCGGAGCATTTCTAAACCCTCCCCCCTTCCCCGGTTGGAAAAGTATATAAATATGTTTAAATTGTAGACATTACCTAGACTGAAATACCAGTTGTGGGACAGTTCAGTGACATATGAAAATACTCTTTTGTCTTACGATACTATACTATTACTATACTATACTATACTTGTTTGTATAAATGAAAGAAAGAGATCAGTAAAAATAAGTCATTGTGTAAACCATTCTAATGGGCAGCCTAGTGCCTTTCAGTATACACAAAGAATGAGATCACAAGGACTAAAGACTGTGGACGTGGGCTGATGTCCCGGCTCTCGGGTCTAGGTCAGGGGTTGTCACAGAGGCAGAATTATTTGCATCAGTGAAGACATGTTTTCAGCTTTGTTGTCGGGAAGCAACACTCTGCTGTGATGTAACGGAACATTTTTGGAGCTTGCGTAATAGTTAACATCTGCCATCTGTGTTATGGATTTCTTGTAATAAGTATTTTATTTCATCAGTCAAGATTTATATCTTTATATTAGAAATATTTAGCTGATTTGACTCTCAGAATATGCCTTTATGAAAACCGAGAAAAAAAGTATAAAAAGTAATGATGCTTTGGGGTTTATGTATTAGAAATATTTAGCTGATTTGACTTTCAGAATATGCCTTCGTGAAAACCGACAAAAAAAGCAGATAAAGTAATGATAAAAAGTAATGTCTTAAACATAGCTTTTAATATTGAAAACAAAATACTGTATATGATATGCTGCATGACAGACTCCTCTTGGCCTAGGTCTGACAAATCCAGGGTTTTGACTATCCCAGGTTTTGGTCAGTACCCCAATCTCGGATGCCCCGCTGTGTTAAATGCCCCCCCAGAACCCCCATACAAACTCGCTTTTCCCAATTTCTATGGTGCATGTACGAACTCTTATCCAATCAGAGCCAGATAGATAAAGCTCAGAAAACGGCTCTGTTTATATGCAGAGGTTCACATCCAGAAGATGCCCGGGTATGTGGCCGCTGGATGTTTAGATCACCAAGGGCGCCAGAAAACAGGTAAGTTCCCAGCGTAGATTCCACTTTAAAGTCGCATTGGACACAAGCCACTCAAGAGACAGGGAGGCCGATTCATTAATAGCGCCAGGTAGCGACAGATGAGCGACTGTAGCGTGATTTTTTCAGCGCCAGCCAGTATTCACTGTGCTTGGCCGGCATTAGCTTGATGACAGCGACTCAGTCAGTGTGCGGTAATGTTGAATACGGGCTGGGGGGTCGCTGTTTCACAGGTCCAGCGTTGTATGTGAGCGCCTGACAACGAATGGCCAGAGCGAACGGCTAGCTTCATATTCATCAACAAATCACGCTCCGAATGTGCTGTCGCTGTCCATTCCTTGTTTAAACCCCAGAGCGCTGGCGGCGATGTGTATTAACTAGTTTTTAACCCCTAAACAACCATATTTTTTGAATGTTACATTATACATGTTTTTAGAATCATTTTGTAATATGAATACATTAATCTCAGACCTGTTAGATCAATTCTGCACATATTTTTTTTAATTTTTTTTTTTACTTAAAAATAAATCCTAACATTGCAGAAGTGGTCTCCGATTTTTTGACATTAAAAAAAAAAAAAAAAAAATGAATACCAATTAATTATGAATAATTATAGATTGCTCCATTGAAATGCATTGGACATCGCCAGGGAGCGACAGCTCATACCTGGCGCTGTGAGGGAATTTGCAGCGGCGCTGTTCGGTCCAGGCGGCTTCATGATGAATGCCGCGCTAGCCGTCGCTCTCGCCGGCGCTAGCCTCATTTTGCTTGATAAATGCGTCATTGTGACCGCCGCCTGGCGTACTTGAGTCGGTAGTCGCCGTTAGCTGCCGCTACCTGGCGCTCGTCAGACACTACCTGGCGCTATCGCTTGATGAATAAGGGCAAAATAAACACTCCTCAGGAAATGCAACCTTTACCAGGAGCGTAACAGTAGGGGCTGCAGAGGTAGTGACTGCATCAAGGCCCATGCTGGAGGTAGGGGGGCCCCACTATTGTACTCTTATATAAGATTTGTGCTCACAAGTCATCGTGTTCAGAGAGGAATCACAATAGACACTGCTGATTCACTCCTTAGTAGTCTTTTGCTAATTCAGTTAAAACAACAGGAATAGGGTTATTGCATGAGTCATGAAACCTCATGAATTTGCACCAAGGCCCGATCACATGGAGAGCCCAATTTAACATTAGCGCCATCTAGTGCCACTTGAACGTCTCCCGAGAAATGCTCTCAGCTGCAACGCCGGCCACAGGCTGTCGGCGCTCTGCAGTTCTGCGCTGAAGATTATGCGCTTGGGACTGCGCATGTCTTATTTTTTGTATGGGGCAAACTGCATATAGTGCTGAGGGTGAGCAGTATTTACCGAAAAAAAAACACAGCACCCGCACTGGTGCTCAGAAACGTGAAGTTTCAGGCATACAGTGCCTGCTGAAAGTCATTTTACAAGGATGGCAGCACAGTGACAATGCACAAGCATCAGGAATGACACTGGAGACACTTGAATGTAAAAGTGCAGAAGATGATCACAAAAAACAATCCAAATAGGACATACGTTGAAAGCCCCAATGAGCTCTATGAGAGTATGACACAGAGTGCACGGTGTACGCATGGTGTGATGTGGCACTGCAGGGAACACAGTGCCGCCGCTCAAATAATCCCCGGCGCTGTTGATACATGGGGCGCTATCTGCCGCTATCAGAGACCTTATTTATTTTTTCATTGTTCAATATGGATGCTGGCGGCTGGACCAGACGGGAACCTGATCCCATGTGGTGTTAGGTGGCGCTATCGCTTATTAAATAAGACCCTGAGTTTCCACCTCTGCTCACCTCTCAAACAAACATTTTTTTGGGGAGCACTACTTGAAAAAACATTTGAGTGTGGTAAACAGACTTTAGGGCACAATGGCGCACCATAGAAATGATTCTCTTTAGTGCAGTCCGTTCCAGACCACTGGTTGCTTTGCTCTTAATCTCTGGACCCCTCCTGCTTTTCTGAATTTTATAGCATTTCTTAAATGGCGGATTGTCAGGTAATTCTAATGAGATCATAAAAAGGAAAAAGCCCATGGGCACGTTAGCAAATGCACAGAAGTACTTTGGTGATTGCCTGTACTTGCGGCATGGAAGGAACTGTAAAAAGAAAAGCAACAACATGGAAATTCATAGGAAATATTTCATGGAAGTCACTTTATTAAAACGCTTTTCAAAAGACTCCTTTCAAAACTGAAGATTAGAATCTGCTGTGACTTAAATTATATGTTTACCACAACGGCAGAAAAAGAGATTTTAAAATGGATTTAGCATCAAAATCTCAGCATTTTAATATGCCGGCCCATATAACAGCAAAATACAGTTCTATTCTGGTAAAAGGCTAACAGCCATACGGGCAGTAAACACCAGCATGGTTCATAGTAAAAAGGGAGAATTGAATTCACTGCTGTGACCATTTAGGCCTGTGTATGTAAAGTAATGCTGCTGCTGTGAAAAGAATATACAGTATATATATATATATATATATATATATATATATATATCCTCCTGTCTCATTCTCTTTGCCTTTCAAGGGCATCTGTGGGCTTAAAGGGTGTGTCTGGCCTAAATAAAACAAACTATACTTACCTGACTGGCCAATGCTATTAAAAATCTTAGCAGTGGATGGTCAGGCTCTGAGGTTCATGGGACAGCCATGGTGTTTGTTGCCACTGAAGCTGAACGCAGAACACTCAGGCTGATCGGAACCTGCTCATTGTCATGTACATAATTTTATTTCAAACTAGACTAGACATGTACTTGTGTCTGGCAGAGAGATCCATAGTCTCACTGCTCCTACTAAGAAGACTTCCCTCCTATGCTGGTGCAAGAGTCTTTCCTCTAACCTTAGTGGATGCATCTGGGTTATAGTTACAGTCTTGGGTAGAAATAGATCACGGGACATATCTATGTATTGACCGCTAGTATATCTATACAGAGTTATTAGGTCATCCATCAGGAGTCTCTTTTCCAAGCTGAAAATACCGATTTCAATCTTTCAGGGTACTTAATCCTGCAGTCCATTTATTACTTCAGCTGCCTGTCTTTGAAATGTGCTCAAGTTCTGTAATCTTCTTGTGCCCTTATGCCCAGAACTGTATACAATTTTTAATATGGGGGTCTGACCAGTAACATATAGAGGGGTAAAATATGCCCCTCTTGAGGCACCCCATGATCCTGTTTGCCTTGGCAGCTGCTGTCTGACATTGTTCACTTATTTAGTGTGTAATCACACAAACTGGCTCATGCCACAACTTCTGTGTCCAACATGTGCATAACCTTACATTTATCTGTATTAAATTTAATTTGCCATTTTACTTCTCATTTTACTTCTCATGCTTCCAATGTATCTAAATCTGTTTGTAGCTGCATGTTGTCTTCTTTTGTGTTAATTACTTTACCCAGCTTAGTATAATCTGTAAAGATTGATATGTCATTAATAGAAACATTAAAGAGAACTGAACCCAGTACTGATCCCTGCGGTACTCCCCTAGTAAAGGTGATCCAATCTGAGTTTGTTCGGTTGACTCAGCCTGATCCAGTGGAACTTCCTCATAAAAGCCGATCAGGTTTTTGCCAGGTTGTGTTGCTAAATCAAGTCAGACTACTACCACGTCAATTAAGAAAAAATATATATATTATATATATATATATAATTAAATTAATGATTATTTACAATTATAAAACAATACAGAAGGTAAAGAAGTGATAAGGAGTGCCACAGACTAACAGCTAATACAAGATAGCAGCACATCTACATGGATGGATATGTGACCGGCTGTTGGGATCACAATCAATTCAATACAAAAAAACAAGCAAAGTCCATGGAGAAGCATCAAGAGTCAAATTAGGTGAATTTCAACAGTGTTGGGAAGAGAAAACTCATTCAGTGACTTATTTTCTTCACCAAATAAGCTTACCAAATGGATATTTTAAAAAAAATACCTTCCCTCGATACATTCTAGATAGCACAGCACTTAACAACTTAGGTCTCCGAAATAGTGTTATAAGATCACGACAGCCTTATTCTGTAGAAATGTTTCAGCAGCACTGGAAAAAGTAAACATAAAAAAGGCAAATAGAATAAATGTCTAGCTCTTTTATTGGAAACTTGAACTGGAAATTGCACTCAAATTCATAAAAAGCACAGTATGCCTTTAAAGCGGAACAAAAGGTGCAGGCGCCCCGCTGCGTGAAGCTCCCCCAGGGCGGCGTGAAAGTCACCTTCTTCCTGGCTCCCTCCCTTGCCTCAGCATCTTTGGGCTGTGGGCATGCTCCCGCGTGGCATGGCTCTCGAGCCATTGCAGGAGGGAGTGCTTGTATAATCCTTGTACATTGCCTAGGTTATGGCAAAAGTCCCACTTCGCACTATGGCCCGGGCATGGCTCCCAGGGAGAAGCATTGTGACGTCAGACTACGATATTTAAACAATATAATTATCCCAATTAACTAATAGTTTAGCTATTAATAGCATATTAATAGCATATTAATCCGATTAGGTAACTACTAAAGAATAAAAATATGAATCCACGATCCGCTAACACGAGATCCCAGCGGATGTATCTGGAAAAAAACAGGTGGTGGGACAGGCATCTCTGGTCAGGCATTGCTGCAGACTGAAGGCCCCACGGCTGCAACAGTACCTTACTGAAGGCAAGAACAGCGATGGGGGATTGGGACGTGAGTATGGCCTTTTCACCGCAAGGCACCAGAGGTAAAGTGCAATTCCTACTCTTTACCTGGGGTGCCAATAAACTTCTATGGGGGTACATTGCAGTTGTGCTGCAGGCACAACGCTACATGCAGCGTTTTACAACCTGCAGCGTGATCATGTGAAAGAGCCTATTTATTTTAATGGGCCGCGTTTTGTGACATGGTGGAGTATTTATACTCCAACGTGATGCAAACGACCTGGTTTGAAAGGGGCCTTAAGTCATAGCAAAATTCCTACCCTTCCACATCAGATACTGTTCTATACCAAAAGAGGCAAATTCTACATTTGCCCGACTCATTGTAATCAGCCATCATCATGGATCCCAGGTGACATGCGCACCTTTCACCTCCTGGATGAACTACATTTCGACTGAGAAGGATGCAGTCTTTTATCATTTTAAATTGTGAACGTCTGCATCCCTGACTGCATTGCGGGGACAATAGCTATTATCTGGACATACAAAAGTGGCGATATATGCTAGTGTTGTATAATACTACAGCTTAGAACCCAAATAATCTCTCTTTATTTAAAAAGATATAGATCACTGCTAGGATATTGTGTGCATTACAGTCAAAATAAGCTACAAGGTTATGAAGCGTTTTCATAAAGGGGATTCATTCGAAATATGGTTGATATGGCTTACAGCAAGTGAGCAGCACTAATTCCACTAGAAAGCCACAGCCTGAGACCGGCTCCCTCACTGCTGTGACAGTTGAGAGCTGCTGGGAGACAAGCTGCTGAGCCACCAATGATTGACTGTAAACATGACAGCATGTAGCACCCCACCCCCTCCATCTCTACCGAACAAATAATAAATGTATATAAGTAAAAATTAATTGAGAAAAACGCTGGAACAATTGCCCCTCCCCTTTCAATGCTGTCTTATTACAGGTGTGCTCTTGATGAGATCTTACATTTGCAATGAAATCCTGTGTCAGAGCTGGGGGTGCAGCTGATCTATTGCAAATCACATAAAAATAGTCCAGTATTCAACATTCACATAAAACCACTAGATAGTAAAAGTAGGGGCTACTTATACACCCGGCCTCCCCCCAAAAATCTAGTAAGCTTGTTTCTTTCTTTTCATAGAAGAATGAGGAATCGGGGCAACAGATTCGAACATACCATTCTGCTTTTTAACTGTAATGGTCAACACCCTGAGCCAGTCCATGCTGAAAAAAACAATGTATTGCTATTACAATGCTTTTGGTGTGTGTAAACACTTTTAATCATCATGCGATGTTTTGGGCAGGTGTTAAAACTGATTCCCACAGGCTGACTCTGTAAAAATAGGGGTCCCTTATACACCTGAATGGAATAAAACCAAGCCAAGCTTGTGATTTTTTTCTTGTAGGAATAAAACCCAGGGGTGACAGGTTTCTGAGTGTATAAGGGGTGAAAGATCCTGCCCCCACTGGTTTCTTCCAATAAAGGAAAGAAAAAAGCCTGTCAGAATATTTCTAAATGCCGGGTGTATAAGAGACCCTTCCTCCTTCGCCATCCAGCATATTTATAGGGATTTTTATTATTGAGCCATTTTTCACGATAGCCCTCATTTAACCCTTTAAAAGCCAGCTACCTGAAAGCCATGTAGCTGCCTTTTCAGCCATTGAAAGTGCCAGCTATGAAATATTCACGTAGCTGACATTTCTACCCTGTAAAAAAAAAAATGCTCACCTTTGGGAGGAATCGATCTTCTCTTCACCTGGGGGGCCTCTAACCCCCCCCCCCTTTTTGACAGCACTGCCGCCGCTCGCAGCCCTACTGTTAGTCCTAGCTTTAGTAGGAGGAGCGGGATTATGTCATCCCATTACTCGTCACTTCCGGAAACGATGACAGATGCTGGTAGTGATCAGTGGAGGGCGGGTGGAGTGGCAGGGGACTCAGATTTTCTGCCTCCCCACCCGCCCTTCACTGATCACTACCAGCTGTTGAGTGTCAGCAGTGATCTGCGCAAGACAGAGGATTGGAGGTAAGTAAATACAAAAATATATTTTTTGAATAAGTAACATTTGTTTTAGCTGTGTGGTATGTTTTTATACATTTAACCCTTAGGCTTTGGGTGCTGGCAAGTCACCTACAGCAAGTGCAACTGCCTCCCCAAAGCCCAGGGGGGAACAGAAGTGCCCGGGGCCTGTGTGGGCTATGTGGGCTTGCAGCCTTCAGAGTCAGGGGGCCACTGAGGCTAGTCTCCACACCCTGGGCTTCAAGCCCACATAGGTGGTGCCTGGGCTGGTTTTACTGTGAAGGGGGACCCCACGCTCTTTTTAGGGGTTCCAACCCTTAAAAGTTAAGAAAAGCCTGCCCCCCCACTGAGAGGGTGTATACCCTATGCCGTTTTTAAAAAAAATTAACCCTTAATGTCCTGTTACTCTGGTATTAATGGCTTCCAGCATCAGGAGTGAGAGCAGAAGCCAGAGTGATCGACGTGGGACACAGTGCTTGGGTATCGATCAGAGGAAAGTATTAATAAAAAAAAATAGAGTGTTTTAACCCTTAAAAATTAAAAAAAACTCTGACCCCCCACATGAAGAGGGGGGAACCCACACTTTTTTTTTACATTTAACCCCTGATAGTGCAGATAGCAGTTGATATATGTTATTTGAAAATGTCACAGATGCTCAGTTTGGGGGGGGTATCCTGGGCAGGAACAGAGGGCTACTAATACATATGAGGTACCATGGTAATTGGAGTGAATCAGGCTTTTGTACGCAGTATGGTTTCCTTTAAAAAAAGTTTGTTGTTTAACACAAAATGATGTTCTTTTACACAAAATTATTATGGAAACAAACAAACAAGATGTGTTAAAGCCTAAACTGCCGAAAAAAAAATATATCATTTTCCTAAAAATTCCTGCAAATATCACAGTTAAACATGTCAAAATGTTCTCAAGTAGGATTACAGTTAAAAGGGTTAAATGTAGCTATGCATGTTAAGTATTGCTTGTTTTTTCTTGTTTGCATATTGATATTTTAGGAAAATGTTGTTTTTATTTTGGTTTTTAATACATTTTTTAGGGAAACCCTGTGCAACCAAAGAATTCATAGAGGGATTACTTCCAGAAAGATGTGTCCACTACAACAAGCTGGGTACACCTAGAAAGCTTGTAAGGTATGTACTTGGGGGGGTATTTCAAATGCAAAGGGTTGTTTTGGTTGCAAAAGCACAAGGTGCGCACTTTGTCTGCAGAGCTGAAATTTTTAAGTAAAATTACCCATAAACACATGCTTTACTTTAAGGTGTTTGGCAACCCTACCCTTTAAAGTAGCTATGCAGGTTGGGAATTGTTATGTTCAGGGGACCTTGCTGTTTCAGTTTTTAATTTGTTTTTCCTTGATTGGCTATTGTTTTTTAAGGAAAATGTGGTTTTGATTCTCTTTTTTTTGTTTAGGGAAATCCTGTGCAACCGAAAACTTTATGGGGGGATTACTTCCAGAAAGATGCACCCACTACAACAAGCTTGGCACACTGGTTTAAACCAGACCTTCAGCATCATTTAATGAAAAGTCCAAACCCCTCAAAAACTATTCCCCAGCATCTAAATTTAATATATTTTATGTTTTTAGTTGCTTACTTTTTATTCTTTCCCTCGCTGGGCTGCAACTCTGTTCAAGAATCGAGGATACGGGCGCCGCCATCTTGCCTCAGAAGCCTCACATACTGAGGAGAGGGGGTGAGAAGTACAGGGGGTGGGGTTATAGCTGTGTTTAGCACAGACAGAGCAGAGCTGGGGTCAAGAAAAGGACAGCGATCCCAGAATGCAGAGCGGCACAGTCAGAAGACACTTCCTGTTTGCAGGCAGCCTGAGTCTCCATGGGTAACCATCTTGGATGTTTAAAAGCTCAGAAAACACACTAGGTGCAGGTAGGATGATTTTTAATGTGGGCAATCTGTAAGTACGGGACGGGGGAAACATATAAGATCTCTTAGGCTCTTATTCAGGGTGAAGGTCCGGTTTAAGCTTATCCAGAGTTTTTGGAGGGACAGTGGGACAAAATGTCTCAAAGTGGGCCTGTCTCACTGATAGTGGGACATTTGGTAAGTTTACACATCACGCTTAATAATAAAAGAAAAATGTATTTAAACTTTGAAACTCCTTATAGGTTCTGTATTACCTTGGCAAAGAACAAGTGGCCCATTATGTGTTTATCTCCAATCCATGTTTTTCTCTACTGTCCAGCATCATGTGTATACAGGCCGGTAGAAACGCTAGAGCTATATATACAGGACTTTAATACCTACTGTACGGCTTATTACATCCTTTATACACTTTATGTACAGTTAATCATGTATAGTAAAGAATAATAACCCCACTAGTTATGCCTACAATAAAGAATTATACTAAGACTGGCTACACAAACTCTTTTACATCCCGTCCTTACAAGAAAATGGTCTTTAATTTTCTTCCCAGAACTTATCGGTGTAAATATTTAATGTTCTCATTTGTATGACAGTATAAATGCGTGCAGCCTTCAAAGGGACTTTCAGAAGCCCATTCCTTTCTAGAGATGCCATTCATTTTATTCTTCCACAACTCTCACACGGAGACTCTACTAACCAGTGTATGCATTGCAGCT
Organism: Gastrophryne carolinensis; assembly: GCA_027917425.1. NCBI lineage: Eukaryota > Metazoa > Chordata > Amphibia > Anura > Microhylidae > Gastrophryne > Gastrophryne carolinensis. Next base: position 178,179,170 of record CM051238.1, on the reverse strand, counting down.
AAAAATAGACCAGGCCGCCCGACAACGGGCCTGCTATTGGCTGGAGCAAAAGAGCACTCAGCCAATGGTAGACAATGAAAGCAAAGCTAATACACTGTGTGTGTGAAATTCTATCCTGCGTCAAAACACCCCAAGGCTGTAGAAATGATTCAGACAGAGATTTAAGTTGATCTGTAATGCATTACAGATATCGGTTACTTTAGAAGGCAGAACAAAAGGCGCTTGTTAACTGAAAGGGGCTATTCTGTGTTGGACGGGTGTTAATATGCACCAGAGCAAGGGAAGAGGGGTATCAATGCCGAGGACGAACAGCTGTTTATGGCCAATTCATAAGTTAAATATCTCGCCCTTGTGGGTCACAGACTTCTAATGATCCCTTTTATGTAACTTTAGAAGTCACCTATGACACACTGCTGCGTCTGTAACAAAAAACATTGCAGGCGCTTGCCTGGAAAAGTCAACAAAGGCTGTGGCGTTTTCAGCGTAATCACTAATCAAGTTTGTGACTAATCTGCCCAGGGATCGTTCAAGTTAGTCCAAGAAGAGGATAGATTAAAGTGGACCAACACCCAGGATTTTGATCCTGGGTCTTGGGTCTTGGTCCACTTCGGTGGGGCACCCCCGATCGGGGTGCCCCGCTGTGTGAAACCCCCCCGATCATCCGAAAAACTCACCTCTCCCCGCTCCCAGCGCCGACGGACAAGCGATTTGACAGCCGCGGACGGCGGCCCCCGAAGACAAGGTAAGGGGATTTGGGGTGTTTGGGGGGGGGGTTTCACCCCGCGGGACATCCCGATCTCGGATGTCCCGCGGGGAGGGAGGTGATCGGCCCGGGAATCTTATAGATTCCCGGGCCGATCACGGGAGGGTGATGGTCCACTTTAAGTATTGATTGGTTCAGGCTCTGGATTAGGTTGGCTGCATGTTGGGTGCTACACTGAGCTCCAAAGCTGTGTGGGCTACCAGGTATTCTGCCTGTGCTCGCTATGGCAAATCTGCCCCTTACCATGGGGCATGCAGTTTAAAATTAGATTTTATAAATTTTGTTTATATTGTTACCATCATCTGGACCTACGACATGTACCATAAGATGATGTTTGTCTGCTGTCTATATTTATGTGAACAGGGCAGCCATCAGGACTAAAGAGGTAAAGAGGCCCAGACAATCAGTTCCCCTGATAGAGCTCTACCAACACTAACTTTCTAATAGTTATGCAGAGCAAAAGCATTTTGCCCCTGTCCACTGACTCGAGCAATACATGATTTTGGCTATCCTGGGTTTTTGGGTTTTGGTCCTTGCCCCCTCTGTGAAACTCCCCAGATCACCCAATCTCACTCACCCTTCCCCGGTACTTCGGCACATGTGCAGCCTCTCATCCAATCAGCGCGCTCGGATCTGCTCCCGCCCCTTTGTCCAAGAGCTTGTCAAGGCAAGCGGATCTGAGAGAAAGAAGGTGCGTTTCTGGGGTTTTACACAGTGGGGCATCCCAAATCTGGATGCCCCGTGGGGGGGGGGCGAGTATGCCTGCCCTGGAGTCTCATGGACTCCAGGGTAGGTTTTGGGACACTTTAAATAATGATCATTCACAGATAGGGCCCTAGAGTACAAGTAAAATCTACAATCCAATGCATCTCTCATGATCCCAAGAGTACCAGGGCCCTCTTATTCTCTTTTTTTGGGATTAAATATTACATTGGATCTTATTATGTTCTCAGTATGTTTTTACTACATTTAGTACATCTGTGTTTAATTAATATATATATATATATATATATATATATATATATATATATATATATATATATAAAACACTGTGATATGTATTAAAGATATTAAGCAGACAGGTACTCTAAACATAGCTTTTTATTACAGCACCAATTCCAGCAAACCACAGAATGAGGTGTAACCAATACTTTTCCAGGAAACAAGGGAGGAGTACATTTGTTTGTTTCTTTTAATAATGCAATTCCTAAATGTAGACTACATGAACTCGAATTGCAAAATACGTTTATAGTGGAGGAATGCCAGCTCGGTTTTTGCAGAGGAATGTGTGGTTTATTGGGCAAACCTTTCCTGCTTCAGATAAACAGGCTGCAAGTGAAGAGCAATCTCCAGCAGAAAGTGCCACATGAAAGTGCTGCACCCTTGTATAAGGGTGGCCCCTACCCTGCATATTGATAGATAACTTTGCTGAGGTTGCGCTTTATACCCTTGGAACTCTACAAACAGGAAACATTGAAAAGAGACAAATGGGATACTTATACATTCTAGTTTCAGTTCCGCTGTGGATGGTGAAGGCATTATTATTTTTAATATTATTGTTTATTAATATAGCGCCATCAACTTCCGTAGCGCTTTACAAGGTAAGGCATTAAGCTTTAACCCAACAGCATGTGCCATGGAAGTCAAAAGAGACTTTCCCAAAGATGCAATTTGCAGCTGAAAATGTGTTGCCATTTGTGATGAGTTCCTTTAAAAATAAAAAAAATGAACATTGATTTCCTTCTAACCTTGCTTTCTATGGTTTGGATGATATACCATTAATGAACCGGTTGCCCGTTAGATAAACAGCTTTTAAGTGCTGTTTTTTTCTCTGTTTTTTTCTTTTAAGGTCTTTTCTTCATAGCAGGGTGGTGCAGGACCTCTGCTCATGTTTGTCCCTAGTCTCCTGCAAGCTTGAAAACTCAGACCCTGAAAGCAGGGAAGAGGATTTCAGAAAATATCTGAGATCCGGGTTCTTTGGGTTGCGGGGGCTCTTTAAGTTGCAGATGGCATGGTGGAACCATTGTTTTAGGGAAATCTCAAAGCCAACCAAAATCCCTAGTACTTGACCCTAACATCTATAAAACTCTATGGCCAGTTGACATCACTACCCAGGAACATCCTGATTTCGGAAAACCAAGGGGGTAAACCCCCCACCGGTTCACCATATACTCACCTCAAATTATTAATACACATCTATCTGAATAGAGTTGGTGGTAAAGGCCAGCAGTAGGCAATTGGCCTAGAATTTAATGTTTATTCATTGCCGTTTGGGGTTTGAGATGAGTTACCAGATGATTGGGGGATTTTCACACACAGAGGTATCCCAATATTATATGTCCCTGTAACTGGACCAAAACCAAGGGGGTCTGCTTGAAGAAGTTGTCCCCTTTTTTCTGAAGCATGCTACTGCAGAAGAATGGGGTCATGATTTACGGCATAGAAAAATTAGGGACAGCAAAGTGTTACAGCAAACCAGAAGCTATGAGTTATGTAACAGGCTGATTCATTACTAGCGCCAAATAACAGCAGATACGTTTTCAGATGTGTATCATAAGGCAGTGAAAAGGACTTGTGGAGGGTATATATATATATATATATATATATATATATATATATATTCTAATGTTTCATGAGTCTTGAGTGTTTAAGGACATTTAATGGATTATGTCCAGGATTCATTTTCAGGAAAAGCAGAATATGACTGTATGTTGATATGTTGTCCTCCTCTATTGGCCATGTAGCACATTGTGTGCTGGCATACATAGGTAGAATGTGATCATTTACAGTTATAGGGATGACATCATGCTCTTGGGAGCTGCAAGCCAAGCTTTGTGGAGATTGCACAGAGGCACTAACACACGCTAATGATGCTCTGCAGCAACATTAAAACCAGGCAAATGAGACTTCTCAAGAGCTATCTCTTGAAAACCAAATCCATTATATTACTGTACTGTCAAAAAGCTTTGTACATTCTGACCTTGGGTAAAAATAGTCCATACTGCATTTTGCCCTTTAATTTTAATGTATATTGAATTTCCAGCACAATTATGCGAGATTGTAACTCTAAAACAATTAACCTGATATATTGCTAGTGGTGAGGTCAGAGACAGGACCTCTCAGACATGCATGGATTACTATTGTAACCATATTGTTTAAAACAAGTACATACAGTTGAGGGAGAGAAAAAAGTCCACCCCAAGATGTTCCAAAACACAATTTGCTTCTCTTCAGAAACTGAGATTGCTGGCATTATGTTTGACATTAAACGTCGGAAAAACATTCTTTTTATCATGCGGTGGTCTTCGAACATTATAGGTCATCACAGTGCGGATTTCATCAGGACATTGAGACTTTCATGTAATAAAAATGTTTTCAATGAAAAGAGGGAGTGTAATTTGTTATTTTTTAACTCTATTTAAAAATAAAACAGTGTGCCAACTAACCTGAAGCACAAGGCCTAGTAACCCAGGGCTGAGGCACCGAACAGCTGGTCCCTGACCCTGACGGTTTGCCAGCACCTATGCCCGTTGGCATGAGTCCAGTGCTCTTCCAAGGGTCCCCATCTCCTCATGCAGGCAGAGGAGGCTTTAGCAACTGCCCCACTGGCATCTGTTGTTGACATAGGCCTCCACCCTACCCTGGCAGTCCGCTTTTATACTTTTATACCACAGAGAATGTGGAATCTCTCTCCCATGTGACTATCTGTGTTGTGGGGTGCGAGGGACATGAAAGGGAATTTCCTGGGGTATCCCCTAAATGTCCAGACTCTCCAATGATGCAGATAGTCACAAGGAGGGATTTCACAGAAGCCCCCCTCCATGTCCTGCATTATTCATGATGAGTCCTTTAACCCATTAATAGATGAATCAGGTTACATTTGCACACCATACAGAAAATTATAGCTAGAGAAATTAGATAAAAAAATGCTCCAAGCACAGCTAATCAAATACTAGCGGAAGAGGGTTTGCTATTACTAATGAACTCCCAACACAATGTTATGCATATAGTGACTGATTTTTAATCATAGCAATAGTATAACAAAGTATATACAGTGTACAAAATATGTGATCCAGATATACAATAAGTATTTAAATAACACCAGGGGCAATACAAGATGCAGCGTATTGCCTGAACCGGTTGTCATTCTCTTTAGGTATACTGCCTCTCGATTTACTAATTATGCTTTGTATTGCCTATATGTATGCACTAATGCCTGTCTATGGTTTTGGCCACTGGGTCAATTTCTGATTTGTATACTGCTATCTGCATGCAGTGTATAATACTCATTTGGACTATGCCTTTTTCCTTATGACACAGTCCTTCATCATTCACATTACGCAGCATCTTGTATTGCCCCTGGTGTTATTTACATACTTATTGTATATCTGGGTCACATATTTTGTACATGGTATATACTTTGTTACACTATTGCTATGATTAAAAATCAGTCACTATATACACAGCATTGTGTTGGGAGTTCATTAGTTATAACAAACCCTCTTCCGCGAGACCTTTAACCCACTCAACAACAGATGATGGCGGCTGGCATGCTGATACCCCCACCCGATTACCTGAGCCCGTTTCCATAGGCCCCACAGGAAGAGCACCAGATATAGTGCCGGAGGAAATAGAGGGTGGCAGACCAGCAGGGCCAGGGACCGTCTGTACAGCTTTTAAGGCCAATGCCTGGTGTTCCGGGGGCAACAAAGTGTGGGGCACTTTAGTGTCTCTTGAATATCAAGTTATCTGGCTGTCCTCCCCTATTCCGCTTTTTATATGTCTTCAAAACCCCCCTCCTTAATGTGCAAGCAGTCTGCCTTACTTGCATATCCCCCTGAACCAACCTAGATATGATTCATAGTTAAATCCTAGGGATGCAATTCTTAAGACAATGTAGTATCTACTTTCAGCCTTTAATATCTACTGTTGATTGGTTCCTATGTTACAGGCTCCTTATTTGAGATCATCTATTGAACTTTGCTATTGATTACTATTACTGTACCTTACTTGGTTGTTGTAAGGCAAGAAATCCCTGACAGTACTAACTTCAATCAAAATTGATTGCTCACCAGTGAGAGGATCAGAGAGTGCTTGTCTAACCCCCAAACAGTCTAATGGAAAATATAGGTTCCAGCACTTCTCAACTTTTATTATATTACTCGTAAACAGCTGACCATACTAAACACAGTGCATAATAAAATCCAATAGAAAAAGATAAAGGCCCAGGAGATGCTATCACAGATCAAAGGCATTTTGTGTGGACCATTACTATGAACAGCAAGCAAGATAGTAACTAATCCATTCAGCAATTTATTTCATGTCCTGGTGCCATTACTTATTTTAGTCCTGGCGATCACCAAGACATGATAGAAGATATCTCTAATAAGCTTCCTCCTGGAGCTGAAATAGAATATGCATAGATACCCATAGTTTGTATATTTAAGACTTATTGGCTGTCAGTCATGCAGAGCTGAGACCACCCCCCAGAAGTCATTGCAAGTAACTTAGCCCAGCAGATGGGCAGATAGTCCTCCAAGAAACTGCCATTGCTCAGATATGGCAGACACACACTGCAAACTGTAATATTATATGGTGTTAAATGTAACAAAGTAACATAAAATCCTCTTGAACTGATGTACAGATTAGTATTAATAAATACTATATATCATCACCAGAAATCTTTACCTTGCAATTAAATGCGATATAAAATCATTATAGTTTATATGGTGCATGAATTCACTAGACCAGGGGTTCCTAGCCAATGGTACAAGTACCACGGGTAGTACAGGAGATGCTATCAGGTGGTATACAATGAGCCTGCAGACTGACTGACCCAACTGTTGCATGTTTTAGGTTTTTCAGAGTTTTTGGACCCCTTTGCCTTAAGAACTCTTGAGCGCCCTTTTCTGTTTCACTTTAGAACTTCCCCACACCAGAAATACAGGCCTAATGCTCTCTAGAACAGGGTGAAAGTCCTTCCCAGGGACATCCTGATTTGGGATGTCCCACTGTGTGAGCCCCCCTGACTTTCCTGAACTGGCTATACCATAGAAGTCCACCTCTGGTATCCCCTGCTCCCGTGTGCACTCCGTGTCACGCATATTTGAATGGTTGGTGGCAATAAATGATCATTGGTGAAGGTTCGGGCACGCACTCCAAAATTGGGATGCCCCTGGGAAGGGGACCAAAATCCTGGAGGTTAAAAACTGAGGTTTTGTTTGAAGTCCTGGCAGCACATGGTGTTAAAGCAACACTCACTATCCTAAAGTGCCTTCAGGCACCTAGTCATGCTATTCCTGGGTTTCAGCTAAGCTACTGCCATGTCCGTTTCTGTTTACCAGCCATGCCTAGTCTTTGCAGCTCTGTTTTGAAATCCTATTTGTCCTACCCTAATGCTAAATAGTTGCAATGAAATGTTTGTTCACTGATTTTCATTAGGGGGTGTGGTAAATGATGGGCTGATCCTGTGGACACAAAAGTGGTGGACTGGGGCCCCAAATTAGCCCAGAATTTTTTGACCACAGACCAGTCCAAACCACAACATCCTCACTGAGCCACCAGGTACGGAGGATAGGATGGACTAGGCTTCCTGTTTACCAGCCGTGCCTAGTCTCTGCATCCTCCTTTGCGGTATTTCTGTTTCCAGTTGGACCCTGTGGAGCTCCGGATTCTAGTTTGTCACTGTTCCAGGAAAGATTCTCCTTGTGGAGACACCTTCTTAAACTTTTTCCATGTGGAGCTCTGCAAGTTCCCCCTCCGAAAAACACTCCCAACCCCCCGCCATTGTGAAGGCTCCTTCTTTAACTTTTTGACCCCATAATGTCATTGAGTCCCTATTCCTGAATAGAGATCCCATGTCCTGTATATATCTTTCGGCTTGATGAAGGCGTTTTCCAAAACGCGTTGCCGACTCTCCTTTCTCCCTCCTGCTTCCTGTGATATGTGCTGCACCGATGGACTTTTAAATAGACAAGAGTAAAAGTTAAGTTTACTTTTATCGCCTACAAAGTGCAGGGATCAGTTTTGGTTTTCAGCCCTGCATCTAGTCTATTTTCCTGCACCTGGTCACCTACCTGCCTTACATCCTACTCTTGCCTTACTGTACATCCAGTATCCAGTGGATTTGCTGCTTTAGTGTTTCTTTTGACTGTGTCCTGCTTGGTCGGCAACCCTTGGCTTTGGACTACTCCATAGTCTGTAATTTAGGCAAGATGTGATACATTAATAATCACAGCACCACACAATGCAAAATATATTTCATTTTGGCTGCTGAAAACACAACAGCAACACAACAACTAGGTATGAACCTAGCCTAAGAGTTTTGCAAAATAACTGTCCTTTTCATCTGAGTAAGATGGACTGTATAGAATAAACCAGATTAATATCTAGGTTGCACCTAAAATAAAACTCTTGTGACTTGTCTGGGTCAAAGTTACATTTAGCGAGGTTCATATTTATTTTTATAGGCATGCTCTATAAAAACATGAATGCATTTTTGTCCCTTTTGTTTGGAAAGGTTTTCATTCATTCATTGGTTTCTGCCAAATAGTAACAGAACTCCTGATTCAGAAGAAAATGCTAATTCTGCTGGCTAAGACCTCATGAAATCGGGCTGACATAGGCCCCAGTACCACCTGCTCTCAGCATTGTTTTTCACAGACAAAAGGATGCTGTTTGTTAAGCTCAATTATGTTGGAGGCCAGCTCTGTGCGAGCCTGAACTGCAGAGCATGAAAGCAATGCAGACGTGTCAAGCAGATGTACTACTCCACATAAAACTTTATACTGGGGAGGGTCTTGGGGAAAAGAGGTCAGACGTAGCTTACAACGCAGCTGTCAGATTCTCAAGAAGCAGCATGGGTGCTGATAAACACATAAGAGACCCCAGCTGAAGTGCCGGCTGCAGGATCCATTGGAATTGTCTGCTTTAGAATTAACACATCAAGGACCGTTTTTAAATGATGGTGTGTCTTTAGAGTCCCCTAAAAATTGTGCCCCTTTACTCTGCATCACAGTAGCCAAGCACAGTATGCTTGCAAGCGATGGACTGAAACTTCACACCTAATGTTTTACATAACCTGACCCCCAAACTTAACGTTGGTTTAGGCTGATTTTCTCATTCATCGAAAGACGATTGACAAGTGAAAACAGAAATCAAACACAGCATGAGCAATCTCACAAATGAACGCTCTAACAAACAATTAAGCCACAAATCTTTGGTGTCCAAACGCAGGTTGTCCATTTGCATACATGTTCGTGAAAATGGGCCAAAAGGCTGAGCTGTATTTCCCACTAGACACCCAAGGGCCTGCACGTTGCAGACAGGCAGCAACCATCTAGGTCAGGGGTCCCAACCAGTCGTATTAGTACCACTGGTGGTACTAGAGATCCCAACAGGTGATACTCAACAAGAATGCAGACTGACCTATAGCCCAACCTGATCTGCTACCATCTATACTTCACCTAGAAGCCTCATTTTCCACATAAGTACAACACTTCTCCAAAAGCAGGTATATATTTATGTTCCCATTATGTGTGCTTTTTATGTACATTAAGGTGATTTATGAAAGGATTCGCCGGGTTTCCGCACAAGTGAAATGTGCCATGTTCCGTCTAGGTTTCTGGATTTACTACAGAACTGAAATATTGCAATTGAGGGAAGTGTGCTATATCAGAGAACATACTGTAACATACTTAACCTCTAGCTCTTTAGAATTAGAGGCACTACAACCTCTCTAAAGACCAAAAGACTATATATGGGATGCCCCGTTGTAGGAAACCCTTAGGATCGCTGGGTATACTTGAATAGCTTACAATCTCACGCCACATGTGTAGGCCACAGGCCGCATCCCTACTATACCTCTCTACCTCTCTGGCTGGCATGGGTACGCAGAGGAGTAGAGGTGCATCCAGAAGTGTATACTCCATTAAGAAATCCTAGCCAATTTGACGTCAGACTTGAGGAAGTTATGAATGCAGCATGAGCATGTATCAGTCAGCAACATTGGACGTTTGAATGAGATAAGGTGAGTTTTTATCCCGGTTGATCCCTGGGAGAAGTACACAGCAGATCATGCCAAAATGAGGTACCCTGCCAGATAGGAACAAAACCCGGGCTGTCCCTGATTACAACACTACTTTAAACCTTGGGTGCACACAAGTATACAGAGTTACAGATAGGTATCTCTAACAAAGATTGGGCAGAACTTTCTCATTAGGCACTTGTACCTAGGGCTTGTACCTAGGACAGCAAGAAGCACGGGGGCAGCACCTGCCGGTGAAATCTCAATTATTGTTCTTTTTTCTCATTCGGGGGATATTAGTTGTATTACTGTACCAAATATTTGCAATTTAAAGTGGTGGTGGGGTAAGGCAACCAGCTGATCTATTTTAAACCTGAACTCTCAAAGCATTGATCCTTTACTGGCAATAATCGTGAAGGCGTGTGATAGATTATGGGTGTGCTTTGATATCACACAGGGTCATAATTAGTGGTGGAGGGAAAATTAAAATGACAAATCCAATTATTAGCCCATTGTGTCGGGCTAAGATGTTTTCTGTTTTTAAATTGAATCAGAAATGGTTGAGATATCAAGGTTTACAGTTTTACCTTATGATTTGTTTTATGATTTGTTTTCTGAAGCAAGGTGGGTTTGGCCCTTGAAGCTGGCTTTGGTCTCAAAAAGATACTCGGGTGGGGGGTTCGGCGTGTGGCGCCACAGAAATGCATACATGTAAGTACTAACACCTGCTTTGAGCCATGCTTATCAGCCACATACACAGCCCTCCATAGTAAGATTTGCAGTGAAATATTCCTTTTGAGTATCTGTTCAGCGGGATCCCAATATGGGATGCATGGGAAGGTGGATAAACAGTCCTATGGGCCATTTTGGATTTAGGACCGCTTATATGTGGTGGTTAAACTGACATGCAGGGATCCTCATCAAATCACTGATTTGTTTGCAAACCCGAGGGAGTGTGGCTTGGAAAATCCAAGAACATTGAACAATACAGCTCAAAGCTGTCTTCTTTGACTTAACAGGATAGAGGAAATGATAGGAGAAAGCCTTGCATTTATATTCTGTGGTTGCTCTGCATTAAATGTAGAAGTTGTGTGTTCGCAAAGATAATTTGCTGGTATGTAGCTGTTACAAAAGGAAATGCCTTGTGGGTTAGTGTCTGGGGGCACAGCGTAAAGCTCCCCTGCAATCCTGAGAGCACAGGTCCCAAAACCTTCCTCCTCTGGTAATGGCTCCATTGGCTGCAAGTCCGGGACCCATGTGACTGCCCACAAGCAGTTGTTATGGCTCCACCAGAGACAGCAATTGGCCACTGGTTGTAACCCAGAAGAGGACTCTGGTAGAGGTGAGTTCTGGTTAGTGGGTTTTCAGGGTTGTGAGGGGGGATTACTAACTGGGATGCCCCTTCAGACACAAGCCATACCTACCAATTTTTCAGGGTGGGAAAGAGGGACATTTGTTAAATTAGGCCACACCCCTCATTGAAGGATGGATAGGATATATGCTGTAACAGTTAAAACAATACAAGCACTTTAAAGTGGACCAACACCCAGGATTTTGACTATCCTGGGTCTTGGTCCACTTCGGTGGGGAACCCCCGATCGGGGTGCCCCGCTGTGTGAAACCCCCCCGAACCCCCCGAACAACTCACCTCTCCCCGCTCCCAGCGCCGACGGACAAGCAATTTCACAGCCGCTTGTCCGTGGCTCCTCCGCCGCCGCCTCCCGCGCGTCCCTCTTGACGCGCGCGCCCCACATTCACAGACGGCCGGCGCGGGGGCGCGCATGCCTAGAGAAACTAAGGTCCCCTTTGGGGGTTTTGGGGGGTTTCACCCCGCGGGACATCCCGATCTCGGATGTCCCGCGGGGCGGGAGGTGATCGGCCCGGGAATCTTATAGATTCCCGGGCCGATCACCCGAGGGTGATGGTCCACTTTAAATAGGCAAATAAATTATTGATTTATTCAGATCTGCATGTTACACCTCAAAGAGGGACAATGAGATCAGTGAGAGACAGGGTGACATGGACTCAAAAGAGGGATAGTCTCTCCAGATCAGGGACACTTGGAAGGTATGCACAAGCAGCCATGCTTTCACAGCTTTCAGATTACCTACACCACTGATGGCAAACCCTTTAAGGACCAAGTGCCTTAAGTGGCAACACAGCAATTTAACCTGATAATGCATGTACTGGAAGGATGACGGGAGGGCTCTGAGTGCTGCCTCGGGCACAGGTGCCATAGGATCCCCACCACTGGACCTATACAATGGAAGTGATTAGTGAAGTCTGTTTCTGCCCCATTAAAACAGGCACCCAGTTGGAGAAGAGGTATGTATCGCTCACTGCCTTGTTGGAGGGGGTGTTTAGCATATCTCCTCTTGGATAAGAGTAGATCCGTTTTCAATATATGACATGGCCTGAGTCTTTGCGTTGCTGGTGGCTTGGCTTTCATTCATCCTGCTGACATATATTTTGAAAGCACATTTTTTCTATTAAATTAAAATGTGCATGTGATGTGGCAGTGAAATAAATGTCATGCGTGACTACGTAGCTATATTGCTGTCTGTGTTCCAAGCAGCTATCTGATTAAGCTAAAGGATCATTTGAAATCTCAAGCTTTTGATCTGTGGTTACAATGCAATTCCCCTACATACCTTAGTACTCACACTGCCTGGATTTTCTGTACTTATACTGGGTTTCCAAGAAGTGATTTCCAAACGAGAAATCGCTTAAGTGATTGCATTTGAACAATAATTGATCCATGGAAGCGGTTGCTATGTTCATCTGTCAATAAGAATTCGTTCGCCGGGCGTGCATCGTATCATTTTGGCTAACAAAATTTCTCATTCGTCCACAGTGCATAGCACGAGCAACCGCATCAGCAATCACTCTAACGAATAAGCAACATATCTTCTGTGTCTGCACATAAGTCACTTAAAGTGGACCAACACCCAGGATTTTGACTATCCTGGGTCTTGGTCCACTTCGGTGGGGCACCCCCGATCGGGGTGCCCCGCTGTGTGAAACCCCCCCGAACCCCGAAAAACTCACCTCTCCCCGCTCCCAGCGCCGACTGACAAGCCGCGGACAAGCGGCTCCTCCGCCGCCGCGCCGGCCATTCACAGACGGCCGGTGCGGCGCGCGCACGTCTAGAGGGGCGCGAGGGAGGCGCCGGCGGCCGGCCGCCGCCGCCGAAGACAAGGTAAGGGGATTTGGGGTGTTTGGGGGGGTTTCACCCCGCGGGACATCCCGATCTCGGATGTCCCGCGGGGAGGGAGGTGATCGGCCCGGAAATCTTATAGATTCCCGGGCCGATCACCCCTGGGTGACGGTCCACTTTAAGTGCGCAAACAATTTGCATGGCTGTTTGCTTGCTGAACGAACAGTCAATGTATCTGTCCATGGAAATCCAGCATTAAAGTGGACCTATCACCAGGATTTTCACTTTTCGGGTTATAGGTCCTCGTCCCTGGGGGATACCGATTTCAGATGCCCTGCTGTGTGAAATCCCTCAGACCAGCAACTCAACCTGTCCGCTGTTCCCATGGTCCAATCAGTGCTTTATGTCATGCTTATTAATACAAGAATAAACCATTGTTTTCAGCAGCCGGCATAGGTGAGCACCCCTCAGCTGCAGGGATACTGAGGATCCGGCACATCCACTTAAAGTGGACCGTCACCCAGGGGTGATCGGCCCGGGAATCTATAAGATTCCCGGGCCGATCACCTCCCTCCCTCCCCGCGGGACATCCGAGATCGGGATGTCCCGCGGGGTGAAACCCCCCCAAACACCCCAAATCCCCTTACCTTGTGCGCGCGCCCGCGCCGGCCGTCTGTGAATGGCCGGCGCGGGCGCGTCAAGAGTGACGCGCGGGAGGCGGCGGCGGAGGAGCCGCTTGTCCGCGGCTTGTCCGTCGGCACTGGGAGCGGGGAGAGGTGAGTTTTTCGGGGGGTTCGGGGGGGTTTCACACAGCGGGGCACCCCGATCGGGGGTGCCCCACCAAAGTGGACCAAGACCCAGGATAGTCAAAATCCTGGGTGTTGGTCCACTTTAAAGAGGAACATCAGACGGGAGCCCGCACAGGCGCCATTGGACAGGAAAGAGACGAATCTGAATGCTGTGATGGCAGGTAGTTCATACAGTGGGGCATCCCAATGCAGGATGCCCAGGGGGCATGGATCACAACTCAGGAAAGTGAAAACCCCGGGTTTTGCTCTGCTTTAAAGCAATCCTCCAGGCTGTTATGGCTGAATGCCCAGTTTGGGAAGCCTGAAACCCCCCTCTCCTAGTAGGGTGGTGCATACTTAGTGATCCACACAAGCCAACCACAGAAAACTTCTGCACACCAAGGGACAGCACATATATGCAAAAGGTGTGCAGCAGTTTCCTTTGTCCCCCATCAGCGCCTGGCTTGTACAGATCAGTTAGTATGCTCTGTGCGCATATTATGCAGCATACCTCAAAGGGGGTCACTAACACCCTGTCATGCAAGGGCCCACAAAATCCTGGAGCCGGCTCTGGATAGAGGGGTCCTGTGGACTTACAATCAATACTCCCAGTAATAGAACTAAAGAGCTTTGGTGTGCGCGGAGTTCCAATTCAATATAAGAGAAAACAATGGAATTGAAAATGAAGCACAAGCCATACATGAAATCACAGCTGGTGTTTTGAATTATTTGGGGCCAGCAAACAGAAGAAGAGATGGTGGAATGGTTTGACTAAGAACACTGGATATCTCTGCTAATTAGAGGCACTTGGCAATCCCAGACGTGCTGCACTGAACTGATGCTCGAGGAGATTGTTAGAATATGGTCAGAGATTATTCTATCCACCAGAGAATTTGATCAGTCAGAAAAATGTTTTTCTCTTCTTCCACACTCATTAATTTTGCTTAGAGTACATTCAAGATGAAGCACAGACTGCAGATATTTTCCATTAAGTAATAAAGTAAAATAAAGAACACAAAAACGGATCCACACAAGGGCCTTGATTCATCAAGAGTTGAAAAAATTCTCATGGTAGTAAAAGATTCATTTCATGAGAAAAAAGCCTGAGGATTTCACTGTTGATGAATCACCAGATAGGAAGACAATGGGAGTCAATAGTACTTTTTACTACAGTGTAAAAAGGAGAAAAATGTTCACTACTTTTCTCAGAAGTAAAAAAGTGTCATTGTCTTCCTATCTAGTGATTCATCAACAGTGAGAAACTTAGGCCCTTATTTAACAAGGGATAGCGCCAGGTAGCGAATGGTGAGCGAACAGTAATGACGGTCACCGCCACGAGAACGCCGGCTCCCCTTTGCAATCACACATTTATCAAGCCGATCCTGCTTGGCGACTGACAGAGCGCCAGATAGCGAATCATTCATCATTATTCCAGCCTCACCCCACAGCGCCAGCGAGCGACCTTGAACAGCGACAGGTATGACCTCTTGCTACCTGGCGCTCTCCAATGCATTTCAATGGAGCAATCTTTAAATATTCTTAATTAATTGCTATTAATGTTTTTTTTTTTTTTTTAAATGTCAAAAATTCTGTGACCACTTCTGCAATGTTAGATACTTTTTTTAAGGTAAAAAAAAAAAATTCTACAGAATTGATATTACAGGTCTGATATTAATGTATTCATATTACAAATTATTTAAAATACTTTTTGGGTGGTTTGGGGGTTAAAAAACTACTTTTAACACATCGCGGCCAGCGCTCTGGGGTTTAAACATGCATTTCACAGCGCTTGAATTTTTTGAGCGTGATTTTTTGATGAATATGGTGGAAGCCGGTCGCTCTGACCAGTCGCTATCATGCGCACCCATGCATCGCGGAACCTGTCAAATAGCGACTCTTAACCTTGTATTCAACATTACGCCACACCGACTGAGTCGCTGTCAACAACCGAACAACGGCCAAGCACAGCGACTACTAGCGGGCGCTGTGAAAATACAGCTACAGTCGCTCAACTGTCGCTACATGTCGCTATTAATAAATCAGCCTCTTAGGTTTTTTTCTCATGAAATAAGATCTTGATGAATCAAGGCCATGGTGTCAGACCTTGGGGGCTTGGACAACTTGCTAATATGCACTGGAATATGTCTCTTGGCTAACGGGCAAAGGTGTCTTTCTAGCTGGGGCAATCCTGATCAGCCCATCTGAGCTTGCTCTTCAGTAAATGACCCGTACACATAATCCTACTAATAACCCCAGTACTTCTAAAGTTTGCTTCAAGGTGATTGACAACTAATCTCTCAGATTGATTGGTGTGAGAATCAACATATTTAATGCAATATTGAGTAAATTACACATATTTCAAATGACAGCAAATCAATAGCAAATGTCTAGTGAGATAAAAATATCAATATGTCATCTTAGAAATGATGGTGTGATTAGGCTGAGATCTCCATAGTGTATAACAATTATACATTCCATAAATGAAACCGAGGCCGGCTAATACGAATCCTGCCCCTGGCTCAGTTTACTAAGGAAAGTCATATGGCAAGCTCTATCACTTTAAAGTGGGTCAAAACCCTCCTGGCCAGGCCAAAAAGATTCCAGGCCCAGACACTAAGCTACCGCCGCTGTGTAAAACCTTCTATGTTAGTAATCTTACCTGATCCCATGACGCATCTTTGGCTTCTCTGCGGGCTTTATGAATGGCTGGTGCGGGTGCATGCGTGGCCCCAATAAGCGTGCTGGGGATACTGCCAGCCAACTGCACCTCATCACAGTGGAATTTTGAGAGAGCCAATGGACTCTCTCAAAAAGTGCTGCAGGGCGTGGCTTCGGTGGTGAAAAATCCAGTTTTCTTTGAAAACCAGGCCACTGCCAAGCCAACAGCAGCACCCAGCTGCTTGGGCGGGGAGAGGGGGCCCGAAGATTGAGCAGAGGACCTATTTATGGGTTTCCATCTGCTTTAAAGTGGACCAACACCCAGGGGTGATCGGCCGATCACCTCACTCACCGCGGGACATCCCGAAAACCCCCCCCAAAGAAACCAAACTCCTTACCTGATCCGCCGCCGCTTCCGCCGCCGCCGCCTCCCGTGCGCCCCTCTAGACGTGCGCGCGCCCGCGCCGGCCGTCTGTGAATGGCCGGCGCGGGCGTGCGCACGCTGAGAGTGATGCGCGGGAGGCGGCGGCGGACGCGCTGTCTTGGACGCCGCTGTCACCCGCTTGGACGTCGGCGGGGATTGGACGGCGCGGTCACGTGGGAGCGGGGAGAGGTGAGTTTTTGGATCGGGGTGCCCCGCCGAAGTGGACCAAAACCCAGGATAGTCAAAATCCTGGGTGTTGGTCCACTTTAAAGCTTCAGGAAAGTGCAAAACACCCTTTAGTCCATTCAGGTGTTAATATATTAATACATTAATACTTCTTAAGATGATCATGTGACTTGAGGAACAAGGTGGTGCCAAAACACTGCATGAATGAGACAGATGAGTTATTTAGATCAAGCAAATTGATTCTTGGAGAAGAGATTGGCCACAAAGAACCTGGACCAACAGGGGCGGTCGGTTCTTGATCTGGACTGATATAAACTCTAGAATGATAATAAGAAGAATGTAGGGGAGAACAGTATGGGATTTTCATTCATTACGGGGTATAGCCTGCGACATAGGCAGCTCTGTAATAGAATCAACAAGCATTGCCATATCTTAATGGGGATAGGGTTTTACGAAATGATTTACTGGACAGGCCACAAGTCGTTTTTAGAAAAGCCCCAAATCTAAAGGATAAGCTGGCCAGGAGCTATATTGACCCCCCCAATGCCAATCAAACTGTTTACTGGTGACCCTAATGGTTTTACTAAATGTTGTAAATGTAAAGTGTGTAGGACCTTATTTGATCAGACAAAAAAAAACCCAAAACAAAACAATTTCGAAGTGCAAGGACAGGGTTAAGTCCCAGTATAAAGAGATGCTGCTGGGTGTTTAATGTTTATACCAAGCATTCCTAAAAATGCTTGAGACTTCTTTTTACCTGAAGAGATCCTAAAGTGGAACTGAACACAACTGTTATTTGAATCTGGCAATGTGTGGTTTTAAAGAGATCTGTGTGAGTGCATTTTAATCATTACATACACCACCTACCTATATGGTATACCCCGATAGTTGAAAGGAATAGGACTGCTGGCTACCAGAGAGAAACAGATAAAACCAGAGTGGATGTAGTGGAGATTTACCCTGCCCTGATCAGGAAAATAGTTTGAGATCAGCACAGGTTTCATCTACTTTCTGGTAAGCACATGCAGTGTTCTTAGGTGGTGGTGCATGTCTCTTGAAGATCCCATTGAGTGGCGGATAGTAGAAGAACTTATCTGCTAACTTATTCTGTTAAAGCGGGAGCGCACCTGCAACTGGGGATGCGGCTGCTTGCATGCCTCATTTAAGCACATCAGAGCCATTTGGCGAATTACGTAGTCAAGGCAAACAGCTCTGATTGAGCCAGAGCCCATGCCTGTGCCATTGGACCAGGAAGAGGGGAGTTATTACGGGTGAGCTGGTGGGGCTTTACACAGCGGGGCATTCCAGAACGGGATAACGATACGTAACAGAACCTGGCATAGTCAAAATCCAGGGTTTTGTTTAGCTTTAAACTCGCAAAACCATGTATTGTGCTGGTGTTTGAGTTTTTACGATTTCTGATATTTGGTAACATGCTGACATTAACAGTGTAAACTAAACTGTGCTGGGAACAGTTCTGCATATCCACAATCATATTTTGTGTACTCAGTCCATGACTCACGTATCCCTCTTAATTGTGTGGTGATGGCATTGGCAAACATGAAGATGTCTGGTTTATTTTACTGTTACTATGACATTCACACTGAAAGTTCTGACTGCTTATGGCTAGAAAATGACACACAACACAATGATGGGATTAGTGGAAACGTACACTTGCAAATTAACTATAACTATCTTGGAAAATGATAACATCAAAACAATTTATTTCTGGAGGCTCTAAAAAAAGTCTCTTTTAGCTTGGCATACTTAGCAAATATCTTTTAAATATTAAGGTACCTCTGGGCATGATTGGCTGGATTCTAAAGCTTGATTTATATGTCAGTAATTATTCAATATAGTTTAAATATAAATAGAAAGCAGGGGAGGCTAACAGTGGGAATCACTTTTACAAGAAAATGTAGGCCATGGGAATCTGACTTCCCTAAAGATCTGAAGGGGGTTATTAACTCCCCCTCCAATCATCTCCCACCTCCAACCTCATTTGGATCCCAAAATTTTGCTAGCCCAATCTGCCCATGAGCAGTCCATGAGCTGCTGAGCCAGTCAAGGGTGGAATAGGGCCAAACATCATTCCAGAATTTTGCTAGCCCAACCTGTCCATGACCAGTCCACAAGCTGCAGAGCACCATCCTCAATTTTCTGCCCAGTCAGTCGATTAGTACATTTATCTGCTAAGGCTATGGAATTGTAGAGGCAGTTCATTGGAAAGGGTGGACATGGCTACTCGTAAAAGGTTGGTGCTGACCATGTCCATGAGCTGTCCATGAGTTGCTAAGCCAGTTAAGGGTGGACTGGGGACAAAAATCATCCCAGAATTTTGCCAGCCCAACTTGACCATGACCACTCCCTGAGATACATTTATCTGCTAAGGCTATGGAATTGTAGAGGCAGTTCATTGGAAAGGGTGGACCTGCCCATGAGCTGTCCATGAGTTTCTGAGCCAGTTAAGGGTGGACTGGGGACAAAAACCATCCCAGAATTTTGCCAGCCCAACTTGACCATGACCACTCCCTGAGATGCTGAGCCAGGCAGAAGTGGACTGGGGCCAAAAATCATTCCAAAATTTTGCTAGCCCAACCTGACCATGACCAGTCCACAAGCTGCTGAGCACCATCTTCAATTTTTCTGTCCAGTCAGTCGATTAGTACATTTGTCTGTTAAGGCCATGGCATTGCAGAGACAGTTTCTTAGAAAGGGGTGGACATGGCTACTCTTAAATGGTTGGTGCTGACCTGTCCACGAGCAGTCCATGAGCTTCTGAGCCAGACAGAGGTGGACTAAGGTCAAAAATCATCCCAGAATTTTGCTAGCCCAACCTGCCCATGACCAGTCCACAAGCTGCTGAGCACCATCCTCAGTTGCCTTCCCAGTCAGTCGTTTATTACATTTTTCTGGTAAGGCCATGGCATTGTAGAGTGCATTGGAAAGGGGTGGATATGGCTATTCTTAAAGGGTTGGTGCTGAAACTTTAAGTGATATTTCAGGCAAAGGCAGTTGTTAGACCATTGTGCCAGGCTTTATTTGGCAATATCCTAAACAGTTTGCCATTTTTAAACTGAAGAATAAGTGGCTCTTGTAGCTGTCACTGCTGGGGACAAAGGGGACAAACTTTACATTGCCTTTAGACTGCGTTTTAGTTGTTGTTCAAATTACACATTTATAACAAAAAAAAAAGCCAGGAAAAAAGATTTTTGAATGATGTCATTTGGCGACATCTAGATCCTACATTTCCATTGTACAATGCAAGTTCAGTACAAATAAATGTGTTTAATATTAATTAGAAGCATGAAACACTGTAATCCAGTTCTGCCCATTGTGCTCTATGGGATCTTGACCTACAGCGCCAGGTTACAACTGGTGCTGCTTGAGAGCGCCCAACGCTGAAACCCTTTGGGCGCCAGTGTTAAATAAGACACTAGCGAATTTAGGGAGAACTGGATATTTGCTGGCATTTTGCTGCACTTCGCCTGGGCATAAGACTGATTGACCTGGCGGAAGCTGGCGAACTGCTGCGTCAGATTTGGTTATGAAAATGAAAGAAATCTTGCTGGAAACACACTTTTACAGCTTATGTCAGCATGAGATAGGTCTCATATTATATGTGGGGTGTATCAGAAGTGCCTTGGAGGCCGATTCATTAATAGCGCCAGGTAGCGACAGATGAGCGACTGTAGCGTGATTTTTTCAGCGCCAGCCAGTATTCGCTGTGCTTGGCCGGCATTAGCTTGATGACAGCGACTCAGTCGGTGTGCGGTAATGTTGAATACGGGCTGGGGGGGTCGCTGTTTCACAGGTCCAGCGTTGTATGTGAGCGCCTGACAACGAATGGCCAGAGCGAACGGCTAGCTTCATATTCATCAACAAATCACGCTCCGAATGTGCTGTCGCTGTCCATTCCTTGTTTAAACCCCAGAGCGCTGGCGGCGATGTGTATTAACTAGTTTTTAACCCCTAAACAACCATATTTTTGAATGTAACGTTATACATGTTTTTAGAATCATTTTGTAATATGAATACATTAATCTCAGACCTGTTAGATCAATTCTGCACAAATTTTTTTTTTTTTTTTTTTGACTTAAAAATAAATCCTAACATTGCAGAAGTGGTCTCCGATTTTTTGACATTTAAAAAAAAAAAAAAAAAAATATTACCAATTCATTATGAATAATTATAGATTGCTCCATTGAAATGCATTGGACATCGCCAGGGAGCGACAGCTCATACCTGGCGCTGTGAGGGAATTTGCAGCGGCGCTGTTCGGTCCAGGCGGCTTCATGATGAATCCCGCGCTTGCTGTCGCTCTCGCCGGCGCTAGCCTCATTTTGCTTGATAAATGCGTCATTGTGACCGCCGCCGGGCGTACTTGAGTCGGTAGTCGCCGTTAGCTGCCGCTACCTGGCGCTCGTCAGACACTACCTGGCGCTATCGCTTGATGAATAAGTGTCTTGGTTGTTTAAAAAAAATAAAAGTATACAATTAATATAAAAAGTAATATGAAGACAACGTTTTATTTGTTGTTTTTCAAATACTAGATAACTATCTGACATTCAAGCTCAAAATATCTGGTATTGATGCAAAATGTAACTCAAGATAAAGGGGATTATTTAAAGAAATGCTAGTGCCAGGTAGTGCCAGGTAGTGTCAGATCTGGTGAATGTCAGGTCCCAGTGAAAACAGTGTATTTATCAAGTCAAAAATCCAGAGCGCCTGTGATAGTGGCAGTAAGTGTTCCTTCTGTCAACAGAGCTGGATGGGATGAGTGACGGCTCTACAGTGCCAGATAAGACCAGGTGCTCACCCTGCACTGTGTGGCCTGATCCCATTCATTTCAATGGGCTGAGATATTTATAACTATTTAGGCATTATTTTGGGCTGGTGCATGTTTCTAGAGATCCCTGGGCTGGTTTTGGATGAATTTTTAGAACTTTTGTGTTGAACTGCAAACTTGTGATTCGGGCCATGAGAAAGCTGTGTCTTTCTATTGTCCCTAATGCAATTCCCATTTTATTTAAAGAAAAAATTCCAAAAATAAAAAATTGGGCTTCCAACAGGCACTGTGTGCCTGAAATCACATTTGTGAGTGCTATTTTTTTTGTAATACATATATTCAGCTTGTGGTGCTCCCGGCTGGCGATAGGTTTCGCTATAAAAGCCATGCGCTGCGAACACTGCCTGGCCAGGAGCGCTACAGCTGACAGCGCCGCCAGCCTGAAGGTGACGTTGTGGTGTGGGCATCTTTGCTTAAGTGCCGCCCGCACCTATAATAAATTAGCCTTTAAATCAACAGTTGTTTCTAGAGGTGTTCACTGAAGAAAATCTGGTGTACTGCTCAAGTTTTCTCCGGTCTTTGTCCAACTACACTAAACTAACAGGCCGATTCATTAATAGCGCCAGGTAGCGACAGATGAGCGACAGTAGCGTTATTTTCACAGCGCACGCTAGTATTTGCTGTGCTTGGCCGTTGTTCGGCTGTTGACAGCGACTCAGTCGGTGTGCGGTAATGTTGAATACGGGGTTAGGCTGTTTGACAGGTTCTGCGCTGTATGGGTGCGCCTGACAACGAATGGCCAGAGCGAACGGCTCCCAGCATATTCATTAACAAATCACGCTCCAAAAATTCTCGCGCTGTGAAATGCTTGTTTAAACCCCAGAGCGCTGGCGGCGATGGGTTAAAAGTTGTTTTTTAACCCCCAAACAACCATATTTTTAGAAAAAAAAAACATGTTTTTCAAAACATTTTGTAATATGATAATATACATTAATATCAGACCTGTAATATCAATTCTGCACAAATTTTTTTTTTTTTTTTTTTAAGCTTAAAAAAAATATCTAACATTGCAGAAGTGGTCACTGAATTTTTGACATTAAAAAAATAAATAAATAAAATAATAGCAATTAATTATGAATATATAAAGATTGCTCCATTGAAATGCATTGGAGAGCGCCAGGTAGCGAGAGGTCATACCTGTCGCTGTTCAAGGTCGCTCGCTGGCGCTGTGGGGTGAGGCTGGAATAATGATGAATGAGTGGCTATCTGGCGCTATCTCAGTCGCTAAGCAGGATCGGCTTCATAAATGTGTGATTGCGGAGGGGAGCCGGCGTTCTCGTGGCGGTGACCGTCATTACCGTTCGCTCACCATTCGCTACCTGGCGCTATCCCTTGTTAAATAGGGGCCTAGATATAACCAACACAGGTGTAGTTGGTGGAACATGGCACATTTTGTTTGGTAATTGCGGCAAATGCAACGAAAACCTGTGAATCTCAGGCAAATACGGTCAAACTGGTTAGTAAATCAGGTCCTGAGTGTATAACCTGCAACTAATTTGATCTTAACTGAACTTTTAGTTTTACCCACTAGGGGGCCTCATGTGACCCAAATAAGTCACTTAATAGAATAACGCAGTAGCAGAAGTGACACTGCTCACGTGGAATGGAGCATAACATATGCCCATGAAGATCAGGAACAGAGGTACTGGCATATGGCTAAATTCAATTGAAAAGAGATGTCACTAAGGAAAAATAAATGTAAAAAGCATTTTAAATATGTAAACAAATATATATAATACACCATCCTTAGCAGGTAAAAATGATAAAATCATTTTCATTGTTATATATGCGCATACACAAATGTATATTCATAAATCCATTGTGTTCCAATAACCAGTGTACTTTGTGAATTTAAATAAACTGCATGTCCATTATGACTGCAATCCAACTTTTATTGAATTGTATGTTTATAGATCCAGTCTCTCATGATATTAAAGATATGAAAAATGTGAGGCAAAAATGTAAAACCTTCTTTAGAAAATCAGTGGTATTTACTGTTTATAAAATATTAAAGGGTATCAAAAACCATGTGGTTCAGCCCTAGAATCTAAAATATTCCAGGGCTGGCTGCTAGCCTACATCTGAGGCATCCTATAGTGGGATGCCCTGCTGTGTGAAACCCCTGGGGTCACGGTATACTTACCTTTACCGGGCTCCCCTGTAGCTGTGCACACCCATCGTGGAAGCAGGGGATGTGGCCAGCTGGCATTAGCGCCTCACCTGTTGTCTCCTTGGCAGTGGAAAACCCTGTGTTTTTAGAAAATGGGGCCACTTCTGTGCACTGCCCAGTTTAGGCTTTGTTCCATGCCCCCCAAAGATCCCACATTGGGATGCCCCACTGTGTCAAACCTCCACCATCACCACATTCAGACTCACCTCCTCCCGGTCCAATGGCACCTGTGCAGGCTCCTGTCCAATCAGAGACCCTCGTTGAATTAGATTATTAGATAATTAGAGTGAATGGAAAGCGAGGGCGGCCGCATCCCCTGCTGCTCCCTGCTCGTACCCCAGCCTAACTAAATGGCTAGGCAGTAGCATGTGCACAGTCCGAGGATGTGGGGGTGTGCCCGCTCTCGTTCTTTATAGTAAACATATAGTAATCAGAGTGGCCTTGCCTAATTCCATCAGTTCTTTGGGCGACTCTGATTGGACTAGAGCCTGCGCATGTGCCGTTGGACTGGGATGGGTGAGTGATTGCTGGCGCCATGGGGGGGATTCACACAGCAGGGCATTCTGATTGGGAAGCCAGAGGTTGATTAGTAGCAGTGGCGGACCTCTTAATGGCAGCTGAAAAAGCAGAGGAGCCTGAAGGATGATCAGTAGCAGCGGGAAAATCAAGATGACTAGTGGGAACTTGGAGGCCGATTCATTAATAGCGCCAGGTAGCGACAGATGAGCGCCAGTAGCGTGATTTTCACAGCGCCAGCTAGTATTCGCTGTGCTTGGCCGGGGTTTGCTTGTTGACAGCGACTCAGTCGGTGTGCGGTAATGTTGAATACGGGGTTAGGGGTCGCTGTTTCACAGGTTCTGCGTTGTATGGGTGCGCCTGACAGCGAATGGCCAGAGCGAACGGCTTGCTGCAGATTAATTAACAAATCACGCTCAAAAATTTCTCGCGCTGTGAATTCCTTGTTTAAACCCCAGAGCGCTGGCGGCGATGTGTGTAAAGTAGTTTTTAACCCCCAAACAACCATTTTTTTTAAATGTAAAAATCATACAAGTTTTTCTAAACATTTTGTAATATGAATACATTAATATCAGACCTGTAATATCAATTCTGCACAATTTTTAATTTTAATTTTTTTTTACTTAAAAAAAAAACCTAACATTGCAGAAGTGGTCACAGAATTTTTGACATTAAAAAAAAAAAAAAAAAAAAGCAATTAATTAGGAATATTTAAAGATTGCTCCATTGAAATGCATTGGACAACGCCAGGGAGCGACAGGTCATACCTGTCGCTGTGATGGGATTATCAGCGGCGCTGTTCGTTGCAGTCGGCTACATGATGAATCCCGCGCTAGCTGACGCTCTCGCCGGCGCTAGCCTCATTTAGCGTGATAAATGCGTCATTGTGACCGCCGCCGGGCGTACTTGAGTCGGTAGCCGCCGTTAGCTGGCGGTACCTGGCGCTCGTCAGACACTACCTGGCGCTAGCCCTTGATAAATAAACCCCTTGGTGGCAGTGGAGAAGACAGAGGATAATCAATAGCAGCAGAGAAGTTGATAAGGGCTATTAGAGTGGCAACAGAGAAGACAGTGGGCACTAGAAGGTAATCAGCAGTAAAGGAGTAAATGTGTGGCACTGACGGTTGATGGAGCCACATTGGCTGGGGTCATTTCTTTTACTTTTATTCTGTAATTGATGTAAGGAGAGCTTGCGCGCACTCCCTCCCAGCCCGCGGCGTGTCAAAGCCGATGTGGCTGCGATCCCTTGTGCCGACTTGGAGCAAAGAAAAGCAGCCACTTTCATTAAAAAAAGCACAGCGCCCACGTTGGTGCTGTTAGAAGGGCATTCCAGGTGCCCTGTGCCTGTAGTAAACCCCGTTCTTGTTTTGGGGGGGCCCCCAAAAAATAAGAAGCACCGGGAATTGCATTGGGGACACATGAAAGACAGGAAACATGATTGCAGCGCAACACAAAACACAAAAAAATACTTTCAAAAACAATTCCAAACAGCATGCACCAGCCCCCCAAAAAAATGGCCAAAGAAATTATAACCACCCCAGCCCAAAATGTATGGGATAAGGCGACACAGTACAGGGGGAGCACCTGGTCTTATCTGGCACTCATCCCATCACCGGCGCTGTTGATAGATGATAGATAGATGAGGAGGTAGTTATAGAGGATACACTAAAAGAGTTCAAAAGTGGCCTGGATGCCATTTTTGCATTTAATAACATCAGCTATGGCTACTAGACTACTGGCAGGAGATCTTCTTTTATATACAGTACAGGCTGAACTGTCTTTATTCAGCCTTACATACTATGGGGGTTATTCATCAAGGGATAGCGGCAGGCAGCGTCTGGTGAGCGCTGGGCGCTGTACGCAAAACCACATTTATGAAAGTGAATCTGGTGAGCGCCATGTAGCGTCCCATTCATCATTGAAGGTGGCTCAGCTTATTGCGCCGGCACTCTAGCTTCCAGAGCGCCAGGTATAACCTGTTGCTCCCCCATACATTTCAATAGACGTTCCTTTTCTTCTGTTTAAACAGGGTTTTATTTTATTTATTTTTTCTCTCAAATCATTGTGTGACGTCTCCTGGCCTAGAAAATCCATTTTTGAAAACGTTTTTGATTTTTTATATTTTTAGGCAGAATTGTCATTACAGGTCTGGCACTAAATTGTTAATGTCACAATGTTACAACAATGTCATTCCATGTGTTTTCGTTTGTTACTGGTGGATATGTGTTCAAAAACAGACTTTAATCACACTGTGTCTGGTGCTCTATGCTATAGTGACCAGCTATAGAGCGCCAATGCTGTGTGTCTGTAGCTTTTTCTTGAATATGGTGTTGAGCGCCGAGTGCCGGACTCACTGAGCTGGCGCTACCTCTCGCTCACTGCAGCACTGTACTGTTGTTAGAGCGCTCAACATACATCACATTCACCAATTTCAGCCAGGTTATTACATCAACCGAGACACTCTGTTACAGGGCCTGATACCCGCTTGCAGCGTCTATTAGCTGTCGCTCTAAGCGCCGCTAAACAGACGCTCATCTGGCAATACCTGGTGTTAGTAGTGAATCAGCCGCCACGTTTGTCTTTAGAGTCCAGGTGCTTAACACTTAAACCTCTGGTGATTCATGTGTGGGTTGTCGATGCCACAAAAAAGTACCGATGGCCCTCTACATAAAGTATTACTTACATACACTTGTAGCATACGGGTCCCTAAGGGGTGTAGCTTCTCAGGCGTATGGGGAGTGGGTTATTTATTTATGGGCTTGGGGGACCTCCTGATGTGGGCTTGCATCCAATAAATCCAAATGAGACCCACTTTATTAGCAGGACTTCAGGTACACTTTGAGGCCGATTCATCAATAGCGCCAGGTAGCGACAGATGAGCGACTGTAGCGTGATTTTTTCAGCGCCAGCCAGTATTCGCTGTGCTTGGCCGGCATTAGCTTGATGACAGCGACTCAGTCGGTGTGCGGTAATGTTGAATACGGGCTGGGGAGTCGCTGTTTCACAGGTCCAGCGTTGTATGTGAGCGCCTGACAACGAATGGCCAGAGCGAACGGCTAGCTTCATATTCATCAAAAAATCACGCTCCGAATGTGCTGTCGCTGTCCATTCCTTGTTTAAACCCCAGAGCGCTGGCGGCGATGTGTATTAACTAGTTTTTAACCCCTAAACAACCATATTTTTTGAATGTAACATTATACATGTTTTTAGAATCATTTTGTTATATGAATACATTAATCTCAGACCTGTTAGATCAATTCTGCACATATTTTTTTTTTTTTTTTTTTTAACTTAAAAATAAATCCTACCATTGCAGAAGTGTTCTCCGATTTTTTGACTTTAAAAAAATTAAAACAAAAAATATTACCAATTAATCATGAATAATTATAGATTGCTCCATTGAAATGCATGGGACATCGCCAGGGAGCGACAGCTCATACCTGGCGCTGTGAGGGAATTTGCAGCGGCGCTGTTCGGTCCAGGCGGCTTCATGATGAATGCCGCGCTAGCCGTAGCTCTCGCCGGCGCTAGCCTCATTTTGCTTGATAAATGCGTCATTGTGACCGCCGCCGGGCGTACTTGAGTCGGTAGTCGCCGTTAGCTGCCGCTACCTGGCGCTCGTCAGACACTACCTGGCGCTATCGCTTGATGAATAAGGGCCTTTATGCTTCACAGCAGGTCATACAGTCTTTATCCACAACAGTGCCATTAGCAGTTTCCATAGCACAGCATTACATCCAGGTGGAGTTCAGCAGGTGGTGGGCACTTATCCTGATCCCGTAGCAGAATACTGCGGCCTTAAAGTGGACCAACACCCAGGATTTTCACTATCCTGGGTTTTGGTCCACTTCCTGCGTGAAACCCCTCAGAATGGCAGAAAAAACTCACCTCACCCTGCTCCTACGGCGCGCGCCCTACTAGAGAGAAGCGCGAGATGCGGCCGCGGCCTGCGCATGCGCCGTTGGAACGGGGGGTAAGGTAAGGTGAATGGGGCGTCCTGGGGGGTTTCACACAGCGCGGCATCCCGATTTTGGATGCCCCACGGGGACGGATCTGATTGACCCCGGAACCTTTAGATTCCCGGGCCGATCAGCCTGGGTGTTGGTCCACTTTAAGCTTCCTCCATCAGCATCTCGGGTGGAATAGTTCACCTTTCCTGTGGTCACTTGTTAGGTATGAATGTGGCTCCTCTGCTCTTTCTTACTCGGGGAGGCCGATTCATTAATAGCGGCAGGTAGCGACAGTTGAGCGACTGTAGCGGCATTTTCAGAGCGCCCGCTAGTAGTCGCTGTGCTTGGCCGTTGTTCGGTAGTTGATAGCAACTCAGTCGGTTTGCCGTAATGTTGAATATTGGGTGAGGAGTCGCTATTTGACAGGTTCCGCGCTGTATGGGAGCGCATGATAGCGACTGGTCAGAGCGACCGGCTCCCACCATATTCATTAAAAAATCACGCTCAAAAAATTCTCGCGCTGTGAAATGCTTGTTTAAACCCCAGAGCGCTGGCGGCGATGGGTTAAAAGTAGTTTTTTAACCCCCAAACAACCATATTTTTGGAAACCAAAAAAAACAAGTTTTTTAAATAATTTGGAAATATGAATACATTAATATCAGACCTGTAATATCAATTCTGTACATTTTTTTTTTCCCTTAAAAAAAATTATCTAAAATGGCAGAAGTGGTCACAGAATTTTTCACATTAAAAAAAAAAAAACAAACAAACAAACTAATAACAATTAATTATGAATATTTAAAGATTGTTCCATTGAAATGCATTGGAGAGCGCCAGGTAGCGAGAGGTCATACCTGTCGCTGTTCAAGGTCGGACGCTGGCGCTGTGGGCTGAGCCGGCGTTCTCGTGGCGGGGCCCGTCATTACCGGCCGCTCACCAGTCGCTACCTGTCGCTATTCCTTCATAAATAAGGGCCTTAGACTGCTGACTACTACCAGTTGACCCTGCTGGTACCTTCCTCACCCCCGGTTACTACAATATATTCTCTCTAGTTCTCTTCATTCTCTCCTGAGGTAACTCTCCTCATGACCTCCTTATATAGATTCCCTTATTTAACAAGGGATAGCGCCAGGTAGCGAATGGTGAGCGAACGGTAATGACGGTCACCGCCACGAGAACGCCGGCTCCCCTCCGCAATCACACATTTATCAAGCCGATCCTGCTTAGTGACTGACAGAGCGCCAGATAGCGAATCATTCATCATTATTCCAGCCTCACCCCACAGCGCCAGCGAGCGACCTTGAACAGCGACAGGTATGACCTCTTGCTACCTGGCGCTCTCCAATGCATTTCAATGGAGCAATCTTTAAATATTCTTAATTAATTGCTATTAATGTATTTTTTTTTTTAAATGTCAAAAATTCTGTGACCACTTCTGCAATGTTAGATATTTTTTTTTATGGTTAAAAAAAAAAATTGTGCAGAATTGATATTACAGGTCTGATATTAATGTATTCATATTACAAAATGTTTTTAAAAACTTGCTTTTTTTTTTTTCAAAAAATATGGGGGGTTAAAAAACTACTTTTAACCCATCGCCGCCAGCGCTCTGGGGTTTAAACAAGCATTTCACAGCGCGAGAATTTTTTGAGCGTGATTTGTTAATGAATATGCTGGGAGCCGTTCGCTATGGCCATTCGCTGTCATGCGCTCCCATACAGTGCGGAACCTGTCAAACAGCGACTCCTAACCCCGTATTCAACATTACCGCACACCAACTGAGTCGCTGTCAACAACCGAACAACGGCCAAGCACAGCGAATACTAGAGGGCGCTGTGAAAATACCGCTACTGTCGCTCATCTGTCGCTACCTGGCGCTATTAATGAATCGGCCTCCTCGACTGCTTCCAGAACCTTCTCTAGCCTTACTCACCTTAGCCAATGGCTGCTCAGTTGTACTCCTATGTGGCTAGATTTTAGCCTACAGTTTGGTAGACCTGCAGTGTCACAATCCATTAGCCATTGTGACACTGGTGATGTAGCGCAACTGCAGGACAGATATGAACT
This sequence comes from Gastrophryne carolinensis, assembly GCA_027917425.1. Taxonomy (NCBI): domain Eukaryota; kingdom Metazoa; phylum Chordata; class Amphibia; order Anura; family Microhylidae; genus Gastrophryne; species Gastrophryne carolinensis. Next base: position 178,148,617 of record CM051238.1, on the reverse strand, counting down.
ACCACACTGAAGAACCACAAAGAAAATGGCTGACCACTTTCCGCCGGCTACACACTCACTGAAAATGCCAATGATAACATGAAATAAATAAAATTATCTCGGATAATGGCTGGCGTTATTATTGATCGATAACATGAAATAAATAGCAGGCTCTGATTTGGGCAGGGCAAAATATGTAGGGCAAATTCATAGGGCATTCATACCCCTGCAATCAAAGCTTTTTCCTGTACAAACAGCTGCACGACACAGGTAAAAGTGTACACAAAGGTTTACTGCACTGCTTTGATTAACAAGCATATTTTGTCTACCTTTATTCTTTGGACAAAAAAGAGCAGTCAGGGTCATAAAACTGAGGTAGATTTTTAGTGTGTATGAGGCTAGCAGCTCCAGGTGATATATTGTTGTATCATCACCTCAGCAGCTTATTCAGCATTGTGACCTGAGGTGTAACGTTGTGGCACGATGGCCCTGTCTCTGTAAGTGTAAACCAAATGAGAACTGGCGGCTATATATATATATATATATATATATATATATACATCTGTCAAGGCTAACACTATCTGTGGGGGAAGAGGTGACACACCTGCAATATTACACATATGTGGGGAGTTTGGGGCCAATTTGTGCAGAAGTTCTAAACTCCATATTTCATAATCACATAAGATCTTATTTTGTTCCCAGTACACATTTAGCCAGCATGAGTGTGAAAAGATCAAAATAAATTAATGGAAACATCACAAACCTTTCGATGGTTGAGGAACATCTCTCCTATATTATCAACCAGAGGCGGACTGGCCATAGGGAGACACGGGACAATGCCTGGTGGGCTGCACTGCTTTGGGGCCAGTTGGGCTGCTGCTTTTAACAGCCACATTCAATCTCTGCTCCCTCTCAGCCCCCTGTACCCAGCCCCATTGTACCCACAAGCCAAGGAACTCTGCCACCCAGGTCTTTTAGTGATTAGTACTGCTTTTATGGAAGACATTTCATTGTTTGTACCCAGTTTTCAATTTGCATCAATAACGTGGACATTTTATATTATCCTCTGGGAGTTGCTGGCAGTACCTTCTCTTTATGTTTGCATTTATTGAAAGTAAGGTAGGTCCACTTGTATTAGGGTCCAGCTGTATCACTGATAAACAAATGCCAGATACAGATCTAAATGTGCCAAATGTTTAAAAATGTCTACAGCAATCAACTATGAGAAACAGTGACCTTCAAAATGTAACTATGGGGGTTATTTAAGAAGGGATAGCGCCAGGCTGTGCCTAGTAGCGGCAGGCAGCGTCTGGTGAATGCCAGGCGCTGCATGCAAAACTACATTTATGAAGGCGAATCTGGTGAGCGACTCTAACAGCGCAATGTAGCGTCCGATGTATTATTACAGGCGGCTCAGCGTATAGCACCGGCGCTCTAGCTTCCAGAGCGCCAGGTATTACCTTTCGCTCAGTGTCGCTCTCCAATACATTTCAATGGACGTTCATTTGCTTGCGTTTAAACAGCTTGTTTAACAATTTTGTTTGTGCTCAAATATTGTGTGACCTCTACTGGCTGCAAACAAACACTTTTAGAAACTTTTTTGACTTTTTATATTTTTATGCAGAATTGTCATTACAGGTCTGGCACTAAAGTATTAATGTCACAGTGTTAAAACAATGTCATTCCATGTGTTGTCGCTTTGTTACTGGTGGATATGTGTTCAAAAACAGACTTTAATCACACAGCGTCTGGTGCTCTATGCTATAGCGACCAGATTTAGAGCTCAGACGCTGTGTGTGTCCTTTTTGATAAGTATGGTGTGGAGCGCTGAGAGTCGGTCGCTCTGAGCTGGCCCTACCTTTCGCTCCCTGCAGATCTGTACTGATGTTAGAGCACCCAACGTACATCACATTCATCAATGCCGGCCAGGTTACTACAGGGACCGAGGCGCTCTGTTACAGTGCCCGATGACCGCTTACAGCATCTACTAGCGTTGCTCTAAGCGCCACTATACAAACACTCGTCTACCAATAACGGGCGTTAGTAATGAGTCAGCCTCCACATTTCATAAATATAGCATTTATATTAAATGTTTTTCACACAACATACAGTCTTAACATACTTAGGCCCTTATTTAACAAGGGATAGCGCCAGGTAGCGAATGGTGAGCGAACGGTAATGACGGTCACCGCCACGAGAACGCCGGCTCCCCTCCGCAATCACACATTTATCAAGCCGATCCTGCTTAGCGACCGACAGAGCGCCAGATAGCGAATCATTCATCATTATTCCAGCCTCACCCCACAGCGCCAGCGAGCGACCTTGAACAGCGACAGGTATGACCTCTCGCTACCTGGCGCTCTCCAATGCATTTCAATGGAGCAATCTTTAAATATTCATAATTAATTGCTATTAATTTTTTTTTTTTTTTTTAAATGTCAAATATTCTGTGACCACTTCTGCAATGTTAGATATTTTTTTTTAAGGTAAAAAAAAAAAAAATAATACATTTGAGCAGAATTGATATTACAGGTCTGATATTAATGTATATTATCATATTACAAAATGTTTTGAAAAACATTTTTTTTTTCTAAAAATATGGTTGATTGGGGGTTAAAAAACTACTTTTAACCCATCGCCGCCAGCGCTCTGGGGTTTAAACAAGCATTTCACAGCGCGAGAATTTTTGGAGCGTGATTTGTTAATGAATATGCTGGGAGCCGTTCGCTATGGCCATTCGCTATCATGCGCTCCCATACAGCGCGGAACCTGTCAAACAGCGACTCATAACCCCGTATTCAACATTACGGCACACCGACTGAGTCGCTGTCAACAGCCGAACAACGGCCAAGCACAGCGAATACTAGCGTGCGCTGTGAAAATAACGCTACTGGCGCTCATCTGTCACTACCTGGCGCTATTAATGAATCGGCCTCTTAGATTGCCCAGTAAATTACTGAGTACATTTCAAAGGCTTCATGGTTTCCTTACTTGGAATACACATTGGGATGCTGTCCATTGAAAGAGCTGTGGGCAAGGGAAAACAAATGTTTCCATATGAGCATTAAATAGCCTGAATAATAAAAGTCACCACATCAATATACTTACTGACCTGGAAATGTGACAGCGCATTAGCAGATTGCCTAAGTATATATAATTGTTTCATTTAGTGTCCTTTATGGCAAGCATGATTAAAGAAGTGGATGCCACAGGCTCTGGTAAAAAAAAGATTGTGAAAAAATTGCACGCTTGGATGTATTGAAGGAAAGCTTGTCTTTTTGCCTTGGAGCAAACAGGCATTCCACTGCAGTTCATGGAGAATCATTACAGAGGGTAATAATAATTTGTTATAGCATTCAAATGGGATAAGACAAACGCTGTCTGTTGTGGCACAATAGCTACATTCTTATGGCGCTTAGAAAATGTCACGCAAATGAGCCTATATTCAATATCAGGGGTGGACTGGCTATCGAGAGCACCGAGACAATGCCCGGTGGGCCGCTGCCTCTACCCTGGCCACTGGTCCTATAAGTTTCAATGTTGGGCTGCAGGTGATGGGTAGATAAAAACTGAGCTGTCGTGGCTGCCAGGTATATGATGTAGGCGGCTATGCAGAGCATCATATTGGGGCGGTCCCTGGGCTTACAGACAGCTGGCACAACCAATGAGTCATTGGCTGTGCAGCGCAGCATGGTGAGGATGGGCCGAATATAAATTGTGGGAGGGACTCCACTCCGCCCCCCCCGGGGAAGGTGGAGACCGCATGGTGCTGAAAATGAGCGGCATGGGGAACTGCTGGCATCCGGACGCTGCAGGGAAAAGCCAGCGGGCGGCCTTGGAATCTTTTACATTCCAGGCTGGCCACTAGTGGGTTTTGTCCCACTTAAGGCTGAGAGATCCAATTGAGATTTTAAACTTGAACATTCTTTAAACAATATTTCTGTTCTAATTTCCAAAAAATCATCTACCCCTGTTATGGAGCAGTTTTACAGGTTGGGTACATCATTTATCCAATGAGGTAAGTGTAGCGGGGGCACGCGCTCTGGGGAGCGAGGGGGGGTTCTTGGACCTAGGGTAGGGCATCCCATATCGGTGTATGGCTTGTGTGGGTGGAGGTGCACTTACTGGCCTCAAAACCTCCATAGGATCCAGAGATGACACTCATGGTTGAACTCAACTTGCAATGTTAGAAAATATTATTTTACAGAAAAGAGTAGTAGATGCTTGGAACAAACTTCCAGCGGAGGTAGTTGAAAAATCAACAGTCACTGAATGTAAACATGCCTGGGATAAGCACACATCTATCCTAAGATAAAGAGTACATACAGTATACACATAAGGGCAGACTAGATGGACCGTATGGTCTCCTTCTGCCGTCAACCTTCTATGTTTCTATGTTTCTATGGTCTTTATTGTTTGACTTCCTTCCATGGCGAACACAGCAATCAGTCAGTACAGCATGATACACAGGTTACCCCAACAGTCAATGGATATGGTCGCCTCCATTGCTGGCTCTCGGCTCCTCCACACTACATTGTACTGCATCCCCTCTGCAGCTTAGAACTCAATAGAACAGAACAGAACACTCTAGAAGGGTAGGTCTCTCCCTTATGTAACCTTGGTGTTGTTGCCTTTCCAACTAATATTGCGAGTCCCAACCAATGGCAGAGTCTCTATTTACCAACTTAAAGGAGTTAAAGTACTGTTCGGTCCCTTCCCTAGGCAATACTGCCATCATGTGATTTCATTATGCAATAGGCCTAAGAACTGCATCCAACAGTTTTAACTACTCTAATTAATGATCCCTATACACTATCAGGGCCTACTCCACTGACAGGGCTCTAATGTTTTCTACTTTAAGTGTTGCCCATGGTTTCCACCCGTCACATATGGATATTCTTCCAAAGCACAACAGAGGGCTATGCAGAATGATTTGGCAATTTCTTGATCCTACCCCATATAATATAAAATATATATCCATATACTATTGGAAAAATTATGTACAGGACACCCCTTTTCCTGTTGAGCCACCTGCTGCTGTGTTTGTGTGTGTCTGTTGTGTTTATGTGGCTTTGCCCTGGGTTCTCGGTTTCGTGTTCCCTGCCCTCTCACAGGTGTTTTTAATTCCCTCCACTGTATTCCATATAAAGGGATGTCTGTAGCTCTGCCTCCATGCTGGATCATTGCATCATTTTGTCTTGTGTACTCATTCTACCCACCTCTCTTTGTCCTGCCTACTGGGACCTAGGCCATCCATTTCCTGCACTGGGGCCCAAGCCCACAGTGGTCTGTACTGGTGCCCAGGTTGTCCATTGTCTATACTGGTAACCACATCCTCTATTTTATTTACTGGGGCACAGGCCCTCTACTGTCTGTACTGCAGTCCAGGTCCTCCATTGTCTGTCCTGGGGCCTGGGTCCTCCATTGTCTTTACTGAGGCCCAGCCCTCCATTGTCTGTACAGGGCCTAGGCTATCTACTAGCCCCCTGGCTAGTTCATGTCCTTCAATACCTGCTGTAATGTAAGTCTGTCTGCTGTGATGTATACTGCCTACCCTGTGGGCTAGTTAAGGGCTCTCTGTTGAATCTGACAAGGGGAAAAAATGAACGAGAATGGAAATATTCAGGCAAAAAAAAGGTGAGAAAGGGGCTCTGAATCAACCCTAATAAACATGGATTTTGTGACGTATGCTGGCAACTTTCCTCTCTTTATAGCCTGTGACTCTGTTCACCTGTTCCCAGCCTATACCTCTGCTAACCTGTTCCCAGGCTGTGACTCCAACCATTTACCTAGTCTGTGCCCCAGTTCCGAGTCTACATCCAATTCTTGAACTTCCAAATTCCTACCCCACTAAGCACCTGGTGAGCTTATTCGCCTGAACCTGAGAGATGAAAAGGAAGTGAAAGAAGAACAATGGAGGGAAAATGATAAAGGTGTGGACAGAATGTAAAGGAGAGATAAAGAGATGAAGGGGAAAAAGGAGCAGAAAACAGGAATAGACAGATGGAAAGTAATGGAAGGAACACAGGAAAAAGAGAAGGAACGTGGATGGAGCACAGAAAAGTAATAGGAAATGGCAGAAGAAAAGAGAGGGAGCAAAAAGAGGAAAGGGGGAAAAGAGAGAGAAGGGGGAAATTGAAAGAGAGAAAAGACAGAAGGGGAAAGGAAGGTTATGATAAAGACATAGCAGGAAGGTGCGAAAAGGAGATGGAATGAGGATATAAAGAAGTGAATATGAAAAGAAGGAGAAGGGACACATTTGGAAAAGTAAAGGAGAAATCAATGTGGAATATAAGATAGATTGTTCAACTCAATTCAATTTATTGTTCGCCAAGTACATTGTGAGATGAACAAGGAATAATTACAATTGACATAGAAATTGAATACAAGATAAACAAACTACAGAGAATACAGAGATATAGATGCTCTTACATAGTGCTATAGTGCAAGTGATACCAGCTACTATAAACTCCTTTGAGCCTGGGCCTATGATGCCTGGCTATTGTTGAGGATGCGGACAGCCAAAGGAAAGAAACCATTCCTAGATCTAAGTCCTGCAAGCTGGTACTGCAAGTCGTATAAAATTCACATAAAAGAGAAGAAAATAGCATCCAATAGGGAAAAAACTGGGGAACAAAGGTGGAGACAGACATTAAAGTAGAACAAAACGCAGAGCGCAGCCCTGAGTACTAGAAGACTCCTAGGCCGGATGCTAGTACCTCCCTGGTGTCCTCACTATGTGAAACCCCCCAAGTGTAACCACAGAACTCACCTTTGGCTCTGGCTCCCCCAGTGATGTAAACAATGCCGGTTGCATCCCCCGCTCACCCCGGGAAGAGCTAAGGTCCACTCCCATGTCCAGCCATTCAGATAGGCTGGGGACTGGGAAAGGTACATTTTTATTGCAAAATCGGGACTCCCCTTGGGCAAGGAACTAAACCTGGGAGAATTAAAAAAAAAAAAAAACAGGTTTTGTTCTGTTATAGCTGCTGATGTTTTACAATACCAGGGTATCACAACTAATGGTGGAGCACCTTGAGCAAAAGCTAGAGCACATGTACTGCCACCACAAGCAGAAGTTAGCACTTGTATACTGGCACTATAGGCTTGATTCAGAGAGACAAAAAAAAACTTCTGTTTTTTTTGTGAAATGTTTCCGCTCTCGTATGAGTGTACGAGCGATTCTATGCATGCATTGCAATCCTTCTGTAAAGTTTCCGTCCGTTTGTACGGCAGATTACGAATACGAGGATGTCATTTTCCAGCGTGACTTTTCCGTTTCCTTTTTTTCATGTTACAACAACGTAGGCTTTCGTTTTTGCCCTTTTCCAATCGTCTTCTCCCACGAATCCTTTACGTTTCCTGTTAGATTCTGTTTCCCTTTTTCAATAAATATTCGTCCAGACGGAAATCCTTACCATCTTGCGCCTGCGCACTACAAACTTAACACGCCTACATATTTGCCACCCTCACTTCTACTACAATGTTTAGCTAAATCACTTAGCACTATCCTCCATCAAAAAATATAAATATTAAAAAAAAATGGAAAATTTCACATTTTTACAACTATAAAAAACAAAATACATAGCAATGGCAGGCCACATAACATTATTCTTCATCTGTGGTCCCCAACGAGTTGCGCAGCTCCTGCATCTCCTGCAAGAACACTGAGGAATCGCATTGCTGGACCAAACACTGCTTTTATGTCGTGTGAGTGGCACATCTTGCGGTTCCTGCAACCAAATATAAAATTATTACACAAAGCAAAGGTAACTGACTAAAACAATAACTCCTACAACAAATTAAGATTCAAGTTCAACAATCCAAATATAATTCACAAAGGACATAAGTCTAAAAAAATACAGCAATTATATGGATGTGTGGGAAAATAATGGTTTACATGCTAAGGACTAATTAAAGTGGACCGTCACCCAGGGGTGATCTTATAGATTCCCGGGCCGATCACCTCCCTCACCGCGGGACATCTGAGATCGGGATGTCCCGCGGTGAGGGACCCCCCCCAAAACCCCCCAAAAACTTACCTCCCGCGCGCCCCTCTAGACGTGCGCGCGCCCGCGCGGGCCGTTTGTGAATAGCCGGCGCGGGCGCACGCCCTGTCGGAGTGACGTGCAGGAGGCGGCGGACACATGGGAGCGTGGTGAAGTGAGTTTTGGGGGCTTTCTGGTGGGTTTCACACAGCGGGGCACCCCCAATCGGGGTGCCCCCCTGAAGTGGACCAAAACCCAGGATAGTCAAAATCATGGGTGTTGGTCCACTTTAAGGTCAGCATTAAAATGCATCTAGAAGGCATACATGAAATGTATTGATTCAGGTATGCATTGCTATACAATTTATGGCCTCGGCCATGCTGATACATGCAATGCCTTGGGGCTAAAGGCGCGCAGACTCCTCCACATAGCTGCAAAACATGTTCAACAATAGCAATCCGAGCCCTCAAAGGTCCCGTAAGTGGATCGGAAGTGAAACAGATTTATAGGGTGGTGGTCCGTCGGAAATCAGCTCTCTGAATCAGAAGTAAGCCCATCCCAGCAACGGAAGTTATCTGAATGATCGGAAAATTTCTGATTTTGTTTGGAAAATGATCCGAACTAACGGAAATGTTCCGATTTGCTTCCGTTCATCGAAAGCGCATTCCCGAACGTTCGTACGAATGAAAAATGAACGAAAAAAAGCAAAAAAATAGACAAACACCCACTAAAACTTTCACAGACCGCTACGGAAGTCTGGACGAATGTGTCTCTGAATCGAGGCTCATGAGCAGAAGTTAGCACGCATACTGGCACTATCCCCTCGATTCAAAGAGCAAAAGTTAATTGATTTCGTATCGAGAATCGTAAGTTTGGGTGGGTGTTTGTCATTTTTTCTTGTTTTTTTGGCCATTTCGTATTCGCACGATCGTTCGCGCATAGACGTATATGAACATACGCATTTCGTACGAGAATCGTATAATTTGCGTTAGTTCGTGTGTTTTTCCCGTCCAAATCGTATTATTTGCGTCCGATCCTATTTTTTACGTCCTTCACATGGGCTTGCGCCCAATTCAGAGAGGTGATTGCTAATTGTTTTGAAGCCCATTAAAGAGCTGCTTTACGAAATGTTTGCCGGCAGCTATTTGGCCTCGGGAGTAGGATGGAGCGGAGCGAGTTTGTGGCACATCAAGGGCTTATGCTTTTTGGCATTGAGTTGATCGAGATGTCTGAGAGCAGATTGCCCCTGCGTCGTCGCATGAACATCGATAGCATGAATGATGTTGAGCTGTTCGAGCTGACCAGGCTTAATCGCGCTTCCCTCCATAAATTATATAGTGAGCTGCGGCCATGGTTAGCCCGCACCACAAGGAAGGGGCATGCAATTTCAGGTATGACCAAGATGCTTGGCTGCCTGCAATTTTTGGCGAACGGCTCGTTCCAGAGGCTGGGTGCCCTCTCTGTGGGGATGTCACAGCCTACGCTGAGCCGCGCACTGTCTAAATTTTTGGAAGGCATGGCTGCCATAACTCAAAAATATATTTATTTTCCAGATGATATGGCAGCCAGAAACGCCATTAAGCTTGGGTTTTATAATGTGGCCGACATGCCCAACGTTATTGGTGCAATTGACTGCACACATGTGGCACTCGTACCTAGGGCAGCCGACGAGTATATATATAGGTATTGAGATTGGTTATTATGTTGCCCAACGTGTCATGTAACCTGTTTTCCTTTGCGGCAGCATATTTGTTTATCCCTCATTTGTGTTGCTGCTTTATCTCGGCTTTTCATTAGTCTTTCCCAATAGAGTGCAGACATGTTTTGTGGTTAATTTATTAGTTTGGGTCAAATATCAATTACCCTTTTTGTATGTTTTTTCCTTAAGGAATCGTAAAATGGGACACTCACTTAATGTCCAGGCCGTGGTTGGTCCGGATATGCGGTTTATGAGTGTCCTTGCCGGCTACCCCGGATCGTCCCACGACTCCTATATCCTCCGGCGATCTGGGTTGTTTCGGAGATTTGAGGCAGGTGAATTTTCGGGGGCATGGCTGCTTGGTAAGTGTGTCCTATTTGTGTGTTATTAAATGTGGCATTAATCTTGTATTTGTTGATATGTTTGTTTTGGAAAACTTTACATAAGCGTCCAACTGCCTTTTTCTTGGCTCATATATTAGGAACTTACCCAAAAAATCCTTGTCTCGCTTTGGCCTTCAGAATGTTTTCCCTTTAGTTAGGATGTCTGTAAGTTCCTTGTGCCTAAATATATTGGTTTGGAGTTTATACCCAAGGATCTTTGACCTTTGGCTCCTTTTGTACTATTGTTCTTTAAATGTCAAAGTGGACTTAAACTGCATACATTGTAGTTTCCAGTGAAATGTGGATAGGGATCTTTGACATTTGGCTCCTTTTGTACTATTGTTCTTTAAATGTCAAAGTGGACTTAAACTGCATACATTGTAGTTTCCAGTGAAATGTGGATAGGGATCTTTGACATTTGGCTCCTTTTGTACTATTGGTCGTTAAATGTCAAAGTGGACTTAAACTGCATACATTGTAGTTTCCAGAGAAATGTGATATAGGCCCTCAGCAGCATCCTAATTGTAACATGTCTGAAAACTACAAATATATGTAAAATACAAATACCCTTGGCCGTGCAGATGTTTGTTAATTAATTGGTATATAGAAGTGCCATTTTTATTTAGGTTATACCTTAGTGCAATTTTTGGGGGCCCTAATGTGCCCTGTTTTTTTTGTGGAACACTTTACCTTACATCATTATGATATCTGTGAAATTTTTGGTGTTGGTTGTGTTGCCTTTTTAATTTTGATTACATTTAATTCTCTGTTTAAGGTGATTCCGGGTACCCACTTCTACCCTGGCTCATGACGCCTGTGCTGCGGCCCCAGGATGCCTCTCAGGAAGCGTATAACCGTGCGCATCGCAAGACCCGGGCTGTTGTGGAGAGGGCCTTTGGTCTGCTGAAGACACGTTTTCGTTGCCTTGACCATACTGGGGGGGCCCTGCAATATGATCCCAAGAAAGTGATCGACATTATAATGGCATGTGCTGTTTTGCACAATTTTGCCATCATGGAACGTGTCCCACGTTATGTGGACAGCCTGCCCTCTTCAGCCGTCGAGGATGAAGTCGAGAATTTTGAGGGGCCCCCCAGTGAGTCTGGCCAATCTGTTCGAGCCAACCTGATCAGCCAGCATTTTACTTAACTTTTTTCCCTGTCTCACCATTCTGTATGTCTGTGTTATCCTTTTTGTTACATATGTTGTTTTGCCGTAATGTGGCATTACCTCTAAGTAAAACATTTAGACCTTAATTGTTGCCTAATGTATTTCATGTAGTTTCCTTAGCTTTAGCTTTGCATTGTTACACCTCTTCAAACCAAAATTATCTGGTTTAGCCCAAGCTGTTAAAAATGTCTTCCCACTAAAAACGCCACAAGTAGTGTAAGTGAATTTTTTGTTTTACTTTGAAAAGGAAAAATTATAGTGCTTAACAGAAATCAGTCCACATACATCTGTGGTAACAAATGGATAACATAAAAAAAAAACATCGAGCACATCTACACCTGGAAGTGAGTGGCACAACCAAACAAGGACACCCAGTCCAAAGGCCAGCCTAGTCCAGTCATTAATCTTGCCTGTGCCCAGGGATATTTGGGCATGGCCATAATGTCACACAAACATGTCTGCAAACAGGAGGAGCACCAACCAAATACATAGGTAAAGCCATAAGTGGCCAGATAAACTCCACATAGACCTATGGCATTGGCTAGTGGCCTTAAGCATTACTCTAAGGAGCTATATGGGAGCAAATACAAAACACAACCTGCCAGAGCAACACAAAATGGATTGTTTGAAACCTCAAAGGACAAGTAAATACAGTGGGGGTTAAGAGAAAAGATGTCCCACACACCCATGGCTTAATAGGGTGGCTGCCCATAATACCCAGGTGGAGGTCCAGGTGGAGGTCCATGGGAATGGGACCTAGCCTGGGCCATGGCAGCATTGTGAATTTGAAACTGCTCCACAATGTTTCTCTGCATATTGGTCATCTCAGCCATGGCTGACTGGATGCCATTACTTGCATTGGCCACGTTGCTGTTGAGGGTACGCAACTCCGCGAGGATGCCCTGTAGACTGGTATGGATGTTGACCATGTCGGCATGCCTTTGCTCACGCTTTGTAACGAGCTGGGCGTCATAAGAGTCCCTTTGTTGGGTCCATAATTGAAGCAGGGCACTCTGCCTCCCCTGGGAAATTGTGGGGCGGCGTAATGGCGTCCGCCGCACAATTACCCTGGCTCTTGGGCGTGCCCTGCCGCGTGGTGTCGTACAGCAACCGGCCTGCTTTGCAAATCCTCAGCAGCAGAGTGAACACTGGGGACTGTAGTGTCAGTCTCCCCATGTGCAAGCACAATGGATGGAGATTCACTCTGCTGCTGAGGATTGGCCAGAGAAACATTATGGAGCAGTTCCAAATTGGGACCCAGGGGGAGTTCATCCGACGTGCCCTGTACGGAGACATCATCATCTTCCTCCATGTCCTGGATCTCTTCCATGAGTGTGCGGGTCTGTAGGGACATATCAAAAAAAAAAGGCTAAGTTGGCGTCCAAATTTTGGATTTCAACAGTTTAACACATTCTTAAGCACTTGTTAGTATTTATGCTACTAAATTAACTTACCGAAAATCTCTGATCTGGGCTCCTATGCTGTACGGACCTGGTAGGCATAACCAAACTGGGGGGTGAGTTTACCCTTGCTGAGGGATCATGCTGGGCTGAAGAAGAGAAAAACAAACCACGTAAACACACACACATAACCTTTTTTAGGATAGGTAAGCAAATATAGCTCTATTTGTAATATTATTCAACTCTAGAGCAATGGTGACCTTTGTTCAAACACACGCAAGTTTACATAGGTGCAATGGCTCTGAAAAACTGCTAAGTGACCTCAGTTCTAAGTCATGAAGTGTACCCAGTCAGCATACAACTTTCAAGGCACATTTTTGGATTTAGCCTACCATTCGCTAGGTCCGGGGTACTCAAACAATTGTTTGAAACGCCCATTTCAAGGTATGTGGTGAGAGGTGAATGTCTGGCCATGGTGCTGACGCAGGGGGTGTCTAGTTAAAAATAAATACACTGGTGGAGGGGCTGGAGATTTCAAAGTGCCAACTAATAAAGGCTGCTTGCCCTTGCTGGGCTGGATGGGCCAGAGCTGAGGGAACAGGGATTGGATGGCTAAAGGGGGGAGTTAACGTATTGATGGTGATGGGATGGATGGAGCCAATCTGTTACAAATGTATGGGGCTTATGTGGGGGGGGGCATGGGGGGACTGTGGCAGATGGGCCAGAGCAGGGGCAGCGGGACACGATTGTGGCCAGAGAAATTTTTAAAAAGTTACTGTGTACCTTGCAATGCCACTTCCTGTGCAGTACTTCATATTGCAATGCTATGTTTCAGGGAGCCATGACATTGGGCAGGAGACCAACCACTACATGGCCGATCAAGGGGGCAGCTCTGAGCACGTCAACACAGAAGTAACTGAGTGCAGGGCTGTCTGGGCAGGGGTCCTTGAATGTGGTGCCAAGGTCCGCATTGGGACCCCGGGCCGCCAGTTGAGTCTCGCTGCTCTAGGTCAGATATGTTTGTGGGTGGCTAATTAAATTGTTAACTCAAACACAACTCACACAACCAAAAGGCAACCCATACATAATGATGTGTGTTTTGTGATTGATTCCAAATATCTCACTTATCTTGCGAAACTTCATGACTTTAACAATCCAATTGGACATTTGAACTTTGCCATAATGGCTGTGGGCCTAAATGTGTGATTCCCAGGGACAAAAAGAGGACACAAACAGCCACAGTAGTGCGAGGCCAAGCAAGGCAAACCATAGGGGCATCCCGTTAGTTTGTTACTAGTGAACTGTAGATTATTTAGCAAACAGCCAAACATGCAGATTTAAGAGTACTCACCGTGGGTACGGGTCGGTGAGTCTGTGTCCCTTAGACCAGCATGTCCACCGACCGCGACCGGATGGAGAAGTCCAAGCACAATCTCCTCAGCAGGGGTAAACTCCAATTTAGATGGAAAGCCACCGCCAGTTTTCAGGCTGAAAAGAGAAAATCGTTTGGTACTCAGAAAAGGTGCATACAGTACATCCAAAACATTAGATTTAGCGTAAACATTTAGTTACCTGTAATTATGCCTTTTAATTTCTTTTTGCCGTACAGCATACTTCAGATCAGAGATTTTCTTCTGAATTTGGGACACATCTTTCCTCTCTTCCCCCGCTGCATTTACTTGTCGGAGGATGGTTTCAAACAATTCCATCTTGCGCTGCTTGGTGGTGTGTTTGGATTTGCTCCCATATAGCTCGTCATAGTATAATGTAAGGCCACTAGCCAATGCCATATTTTGGTCATGGGAGAATCTCCCACTCAACTGGCCGCGGCGCAATGTGCGGCCAGATGGTTGGCTTGGCTGCTCCTCCATGTGTGCAGACACATGTGGTGACATTATGGCCTGGGGCTGGGTAGGGGAATGGCCGGATTGGTGGCTTCCCAATGACTGGACTGGACTGGCCAAGGGACTGGGTGTTCTTGCGTGGCTGGCCACCGAACTTCCAGGTGTAGATGTGGTCATGGGGGCAATTCGGGGCCCTCTTGGGGGGCTAGGTTCCCGGCTGGTGCCAGGTCGGGGGCTCTGTTCCCGGCTGGTGCCAGGTCGGGGGCTTCTGGCCCTGGATTGGGTTCGGCGGGCCCTGTAGGGGCTTCTGGCCCTGGATTGGGTTCTTCTGGCCCTGTAGGGGCTTCTGGCCCTGGATTGGGTTCGGCGGGCCCTGTCGGGGCTTCGTGCCCTGGATTGGGTTCGGCGGGCCCTGTAGGGGCTTCTGGCCCTGGATGGTGTTCTTCTGGCCCTGTAGGGGCTTCTGGCCCTGGATTGGGTTCTTCTGGCCCTGTAGGGGCTTCTGGCCCTGGATTGGGTTCGGCGGGCCCTGTAGGGGCTTCTGGCCCGGGATTGGGATCTGCGGCCTCTGGATGGGCTTCTGGCCCTGGATTGTGTTCGGCGGGCCCTGTAGGGGCTTCTGGCCCTGGTTTGGGATCTGCGGCCTCTGGATGGGCTTCTGGCCCTGGATTGTGTTCGGCGGGCCCTGTAGGGGCTTCTGGCCCTGGTTTGGGATCTGCGGCCTCTGGATGGGCTTCTGGCCCTGGATTGTGTTCGGCGGGCCCTGTAGGGGCTTCTGGCCCTGGTTTGGGATCTGCGGCCTCTGGCTGTGCTTCGGGGCCTGGATGGGGTTCGGGCCCTGGATGGGGTTCGGGCCCTGGCTGGGCTTCGTGCCCTGGATTGGGTTCTTCGGCCTCTGGCTGTGCTTCGGGGCCTGGATGGGGTTCGGGCCCTGGATGGGGTTCGGGCCCTGCTGCGGGGCATGGGTTTCCGAACTGCCCTACTTGAAGGCATGGCCGGTGTGGGCTCACTGGTGCTGCCTGTTCTGGGGGCAGAGGTGGTGGGTGCTGCAGTTGCCAGCTTTTTGGCTGCAGGAGGGGCACGGGGCTTGGGGCCCCTTTTTTTGGTACCTGAGGGTCCAGGGTCCCTTGGTGGTGCCGAGGTGGGAGTCTTGGCTCTCAGTTTTCGGCCAGCTTGCTGGGACCTTGTTGTGGGGCCCTCCGCGGTCTTGCTTGGCTGGGGTCGCTTGCTCATCGCCTTTTTTGGTGCCATCGGACACAAATGCTCAAAGAGAATGAGCTTTGGGTGCAGGGACCTTTAAATAATGAGCCCAGCGTGTGACGCCTATGCGCACGACTACGCGCTCGTACGAACGTACGTTCGAGCGGAACCAGGAAACCGCTGGGGTTTCACTTATCTGCTGCCTGGAAGAAGCATAAAGATGGCGCCCACTATCTTCACCCGTCAACAGGAAGAGATCCTCATGCTGGTAAGTGGCTGCCTGTGCATTTTAATCGAATAGTCAATGATGGCCTAAATGTAAATGATGCGTTTGGAACTAGTTTGGGGTATCTTAATGTTTAATCACTGGCTCCTCACACTTCATCCTCAAGGGCCGAGCCTGGCCACGTTTTCAACTGTCTATGCTGATGTCCTAATTCGGCCAATTGCTCCGGCTTAGCAACAGTTAATTAACCTGTGGAGTAGCGGGGCGAGCTGGCAAACCTGGCCTGTCTCGGACCTTGATGCGGATGTTTGAGGAACACTGTTTTCCTAAGCCATAAAAACACAACGGGAAGCCACACACGTGGTCCAAAAGCCTAAGCATTAGGCTACATCTTGGATGTTTAAACCATCCTAACATGCCATAGATGCAGGTGGCCTGATTCTTGATGTTGGCTATTATCTGTATGTACATGGTGTGTGATACATATAACATAAGACCAGACTGTCAATCACAGTCAACGTCCTCTTTAAGGCACTCCCCAAAAATGGCGGCCACTCGAAATGTGTGTGTTAATGACATTAAATTCTCAACTTGTGATGCAACACATATGGGTCTGTGTGTAAAAGTAAAAGCTCTGTGACCATTATGTTTTTCAGATCATGCTTCAGAGCCGGTATGACTTCGCGCCCAATGTGTGCGAGAAAAGGGACATCGCCCGGGAGATCATCGCGGAGATCCACCGTGTGACCAGCACCACCTTCACTCACACCCAGATAATGCAGCATTGGTCGGACCTGAAACGTCTGCACATGCCCCGGGTGCGGAGGTATTTTGGGATCCATTTCCCAAGTAAGTACAAAGCAATTGCATGGTATATGTTCCAAATGTCTAAGTTATGCCTTTATTTATAATGACTTTTCTTTGGTAGTGTTGGAAATGGATTTCAGAATTCGCCGCACCCGGAGACGTACAGGCCGACCAGTGCTGCATGACTCTGCATCTGTGAGTGAAGGTGGTGGATCTCCCGGGCGACGGACCTACCCCTCCTCTGTGGCCTCCTCAGACCAGCCCCTGGACCTTACCACAGAGGAGGGGCCAAGGCGCGTGGGCGTGGAGTCATACCTGGCCACGCATGGGGAAGGCTCTGGTATGTCACTCTTCATGTATAGGCACAAAGATATACATGGCAGGCCAAAAACTAAGTTATCCTTTATTATGTATTTGTAGAAGCTTCTGGAGCGGGTGAGATAGTGGAGGAGGAGGCAGCAGAGATGCTTGAAGTCGATCCTGGCGAAGGTGAGTGATGTCAGCCAGACTGGGAGCCAGATATGTTTGGAATAGTGACTCTATACAAGTACTAACCAAATGTCACATGTTTCTCCAGGGACTTCTTCACAGCAGAGCCAGGACCAAGGGCAGCCTGTTGGCCCCAACCAGCCATCTGTCGGCCACCAACTCCGTAAGTCTCCATGCCATTATTCATATTAATGTTTGCTTAGCTAATAACACACACATAACTAAAGGCGTAGCCAATGTGTAGTTCACACTTTCATGTGGGCACTTCGTTAGCTTAAAGAGGACCCTAACTAGTATTAAGAACCAAAGACTTAGCCATCACACTGTACCTACAGATTAGAAACATGGAAAAACACCCTTCACCCATCTAATGCATGTTATTAGACTGAACAAAACCAATATTGGGGAATATGGAATGCGCAATATTTACAGGCAGCATGGGATACAGATTGAAAAAAGGAAGGTGCTGCCATGCATTGTGTGAGTGATGACCTTTCCCTCAACCCAGCTATGCTCGGGATTCCCAACGCACCACTGTAACCTACTCCCCTGTACTTTATCCAACTCTCCACTCCTCATTAAGTGTTATGCTTCAGAGTCCAGATGGCGGCGCTGTAATCCCCAAAAAACCCTAAATAACTTTGAGGTGGTGCAGAATCATTTGTGAATAGTTATTGGTTTTCATTAAATAATGTTGAAGGTCCGGTTTAAGGAGTTTAAACACTTACCTGTGTGAAATGCATTAACTGTATCCCTTTGAAGAAGGACATATGTCATGCATTTACATGTATTTGATTAACCCTAAATCTATTTCCAGCATACAAACCGGTCTGGGACTCCTATTTATGTTTCTTTCTCTATTGGTTACAGGGATGATCCCCCAAACCTTGGCGGGAAAAAAAAAAAGAATGAAGGAGTTGGTGGCCGAGCTGCTGGCCATACAGGCGACGTTGGGGCCAACAGATGAAGAAGACGAGGAGGATTAGTGCCCTTGGTCCTGGCTCCTTTCTTAAAGTTGTTTTTAAATTTTTACAAATTTTAACAATTGTTTAATCGTTTTTGTTAAAAACCAAAAAAGATGTTTTTTAAAAAAACCAAAAAAAAAAAAAAAAAAAAAGGTGTTTTACTGTTAAAAAAATACCACATATTTATATGTCTTTTTCCTTGAAGAAAAAAAAAAAAAGGTTTACCAAAAAAAACCCAAAAAAAAAAAAAAAGTTTTTACAATTATTCAAAAAAAAAACAAAGAAAATATTTTAAATAAATTATATTTTAAGCCTTCCGAAATGTGTCTTTTCTAATATGCACACACCCAAAAAATTACACAAACCAGAAACAACACACTTAGAAACATATAGACATATGTAAATTATGTGATATTCTTACGTTTTATGGACCGAGAAATGAAGTGGGATGCAGCCGCTACGGGGTTTAGGTAAGTTTGAGGGACCGAGAAATGAAGTTGGATGCAGCCGCTAAGGGGTTTAGGTAAGTTTGAGGGACCGAGAAATGAAGTGGGATGCAGCCGCTAAGGGGTTTAGGTAAGTTTGAGGGACCGAGAAATGAAGTGGGATGCAGCCGCTAAGGGGTTTAGGTAAGTTTGAGGGACAGAGAAATGAAGTTGGATGCAAGCGCTAAGGGGTTTAGGTAAGTTTGAGGGACCGAGAAATGAAGTGGGATGCAGCCGCTAAGGGGTTTAGGTAAGTTTGAGGGACCGAGAAATGAAGTGGGATGCAGCCGCTAAGGGGTTTAGGTAAGTTTGAGGGACCGAGAAATGAAGTTGGATGCAGCCGCTAAGGGGTTTAGGTAAGTTTGAGGGACCGAGAAATGAAGTGGGATGCAGCCGCTAAGGGGTTTAGGTAAGTTTGAGGGACCGAGAAATGAAGTGGGATGCAGCCGCTAAGGGGTTTAGGTAAGTTTGAGGGACCGAGAAATGAAGTGGGATGCAGCCGCTAAGGGGTTTAGGTAAGTTTGAGGGACAGAGAAATGAAGTTGGATGCAAGCGCTAAGGGGTTTAGGTAAGTTTGAGGGACCGAGAAATGAAGTGGGATGCAGCCGCTAAGGGGTTTAGGTAAGTTTGAGGGACCGAGAAATGAAGTGGGATGCAGCCGCTAAGGGGTTTAGGTAAGTTTGAGGGACCGAGAAATGAAGTGGGATGCAGCCGCTAAGGGGTTTAGGTAAGTTTGAGGGACAGAGAAATGAAGTTGGATGCAAGCGCTAAGAGGTTTAGGTAAGTTTTAGGGACCGAGAAATGAAGTTGGATGCAGCCGCTAAGGGGTTTAGGTAAGTTTCTGGTTGAGGGTGCGCATGCGCAAGATCTTATAAACATACGAACGCACGAATCTAAGAGGCCAAAAACCAATGAAAACCAGAGGCAAACGCAAGTAATTGGAAGAGGTTGACGATGGAAGCAGCCGAAAAAACAGGCTGCCGCCGCAACAGGTGAGCACATGAACGTGATTTTTACGATTGCCAACTGACTGAGGCAAGTTCAGGAGATAACATACGAACGGACGTATCTTTTAGGATAGAAACGTATTTGCTTATTGAATCACTCGCAAGTTCATACGAACGCACGAGCGGACGTGAAAAATAGGATGATCGTGAGCCAAATCCAAGCTGTTGCATGTTTCTTTGAATCAACCCATATGAGCAGAAGTTAGCACGCATACTGGCACTATGAGCAGAGGTTAGCACGCATACTGGCACTATGAGCAGAGGTTAGCACACACATACTGGCACTATGAGCAGAGGTTAGCACACACATACTGGCACTATGAGCAGAAGTTAGCACGCATACTGGCACTATGAGCAGAGGTTAGCACACACATACTGGCACTATGAGCAGAAGTTAGCACGCATACTGGCACTATGAGCAGAGGTTAGCACACACATACTGGCACTATGAGCAGAAGTTAGCACGCATACTGGCACTATGAGCAGAGGTTAGCACACACATACTGGCACTATGAGCAGAGGTTAGCACACGCATACTGGCACTATGAGCAGAGGTTAGCACACACATACTGGCACTATGAGCAGAGGTTAGCACACACATACTGGCACTATGAGCAGAGGTTAGCACACACATACTGGCACTATGAGCAGAGGTTAGCACACACATACTGGCACTATGGGCAGAGGTTAGCACACACATACTGGCACTATGAGCAGAGGTTAGCACACACATACTGGCACTATGAGCAGAGGTTAGCACGCATACTGGCACTATGAGCAGAGGTTAGCACACACATACTGGCACTATGAGCAGAAGTTAGCACGCATACTGGCACTATGAGCAGAAGTTAGCACACGCATACTGGCACTATGAGCAGAGGTTAGCACACACATACTGGCACTATGAGCAGAGGTTAGCACACGCATACTGGCACTATGAGCAGAAGTTAGCACGCATACTGGCACTATGAGCAGAAGTTAGCACACGCATACTGGCACTATGAGCAGAGGTTAGCACACACATACTGGCACTATGAGCAGAGGTTAGCACACACATACTGGCACTATGAGCAGAGGTTAGCACACACATACTGGCACTATGGGCAGAGGTTAGCACACACATACTGGCACTATGAGCAGAGGTTAGCACACACATACTGGCACTATGAGCAGAGGTTAGCACACACATACTGGCACTATGAGCAGAGGTTAGCACACACATACTGGCACTATGAGCAGAGGTTAGCACACATACTGGCACTATGAGCAGAGGTTAGCACACATACTGGCACTATGAGCAAAAGTTAGAGCACACATACTAACTCTATGAGCAGAGGTTAGCACACGCATACTGGCACTATGAGCAGAGGTTAGCACACACATACTGGCACTATGAGCAGAGGTTAGCACACACATACTGGCACTATGAGCAGAGGTTAGCACACATACTGGCACTATGAGCAGAGGTTAGCACACATACTGGCACTATGAGCAGAGGTTAGCACACATACTGGCACTATGAGCAAAAGTTAGAGCACACATACTGACTCTATGAGCAGAGGTTAGCACGCATACTGGCACTATGAGCAGAGGTTAGCACACACATACTGGCACTATGGGCAGAGGTTAGCACACACATACTGGCACTATGAGCAGAGGTTAGCACACACATACTGGCACTATGAGCAGAGGTTAGCACACACATACTGGCACTATGGGCAGAGGTTAGTACACACATACTGGCACTATGAGCAGAGGTTAGCACACACATACTGGCACTATGAGCAGAGGTTAGCACACGCATACTGGCACTATGAGCAGAGGTTAGCACACACATACTGGCACTATGAGCAGAGGTTAGCACACGCATACTGGCACTATGAGCAGAGGTTAGCACACACATACTGGCACTATGAGCAAAAGTTAGAGCACACATACTGACTCTATGAGCAGAGGTTAGCACACGCATACTGGCACTATGAGCAGAGGTTAGCACACACATACTGGCACTATGAGCAGAGGTTAGCACACACATACTGGCACTATGAGCAGAGGTTAGCACACGCATACTGGCACTATGAGCAGAGGTTAGCACACGCATACTGGCACTATGAGCAGAGGTTAGCACACACATACTGGCACTATGAGCAGAGGTTAGCACACACATACTGGCACTATGAGCAGAGGTTAGCACACGCATACTGGCACTATGAGCAGAGGTTAGCACACACATACTGGCACTATGAGCAGAGGTTAGCACACG
Organism: Gastrophryne carolinensis; assembly: GCA_027917425.1. NCBI lineage: Eukaryota > Metazoa > Chordata > Amphibia > Anura > Microhylidae > Gastrophryne > Gastrophryne carolinensis. Next base: position 178,126,712 of record CM051238.1, on the reverse strand, counting down.
CATACTGGTACCATGAGCAGACACGTGACAAAGGTGGGCCTGACATAGGAGGAACTCAAAGAAACTGATTTTCTGGAAAAAAGGGCATTATATGACAGAGCAGGTTCATTGAGCGTTTCAGTATGATTCATTGTGTTGTAAATGTTTGTCTAGTCTCAATTCATGACTGTATGACTGATACTAATGCTATGTCATGGAGAGTAAAGCACAGAAAGTGGAAAAAGTGATAAATGATTGTTGATTGTACAAACACATTCTAATATGGCCTGGGCAGATGTGTTAGTGTCCTTGAAAGCATTTGAAGTTACAGGGTAACAGCAATATTTAAAATCACCTGTTTCTTAGTAAGTATCGCATACGTAATCTATCATCTTATTTTCAGTAAAGAAAGAAAAGGGGGTCAGTTCAGCTCTGTTTGTAAAAGGGGTCAATTTAACATAAGGTATAAAAAGGGCACCTCTATTTTTTATGCCTAAAGTGACCCCAAGTGACTCCTGGTATCATCAGGTGTATGACATGGAACTTAGAATAGAGAGAATAAGAAATAGCTGCCTAAGACTGTCAGAAAGAAAATTGAACATTCTGAAAGACCTTTTCTAAGCAGCTTCCTGAGGCCACACCCACACCCATGTCTGCTTCCATATGGTGTGGCCTTGGAGCTGGTGGATGGTAAGGGGGGTGTCTCATGCTTTAAGTCACTCCTGATTTGAGATCCTTGGGGTAAATCCAACAAAGTGGACTTACCATTTGACATAATTGTTCAGACAGCATAACTGTTCAAACAAGGTCCACTTATCCCCTCTAGTTCTTCTACAGATCACTCTATCCCGAAGATGAAGTATTTGATATGCTTCATTATATTCCTCTGGAGGGAGTTCTAACCTACCTTTCCCTCAATTCATTCCAGGTCATTGGTGACCCTTTGAGATATAGGTGGGCTATCCAAGTAATACCTTTTTTGTACCACCAACCAAATTCCCTCCTTAAGCCCTTGTTAAACTCTGGGATTCCTTGGATCGGTGTGATGGGGGTTTGTTCTGATCATAATTTATTTCCTTTGTATATATTTTCCCATATTTTTATTGTCTCCTTTTATATTAAATTTTTTGGCAATACCCACAAAGGCCTCTTTTCCGTTCTAACAATGTATTTTATCTGTGCCAATCTAGGCGATAAGTAATATTTCGGTACCCCCAATCCTCCCCCTTCTTTGGAAGCAAATATTATGTCTTTTTAAATCTCCCCCTCTTTCCCTTCCATATATATTTTACTATACCACTTTGGATGTTACATATATCTTTCATAAATATTTTGATCGTTAGGGCTCCAAAAAGGTAAACGTCACCATGATAAATTGTATGCTCTCCATATATTCAGCGTCTCTTTAATTTTCTTTAAGAGAGAGGGGAAATTAACTCTGCAGAGATCTTTCAATTCTGATGGTATTTTAACCTCCCAATAGGTAATACCAGATCCGGCCTTTATTTTTGTAACCGTATCCGGATATGCGGGGTAAGTCCAACAAAGTGAACTTACTATCTGACATAATTGTCCAGACATTGGGACAAAAAAACACTATTCTCATATTTTAGTCTGGTGCTCTGAAACTCTCCTGATTGCCCCATACATGTCACATGTGTCAGGTCTGGAGTTCCTCCACAGCTTGGGAGCATGCCTCTCTTCAGTTCTGCTTTCGGCTGGCTCTCTTTCTGGGACTTTCTCCTGCGATATGCCTCTCCACCAGCAGATGGCTCTGTCCTGCAGAGGTGTTGGTAATCAGCCAGCACCTGTGTGACTTCCTGCTCTTTATAAGCTGAGCCACACATTTAGCAGTGGATCAGCATTGAATTGTCATCTTGAACCCTGATCCCAGAATCCAGAACTCTGAACCCAGATCCCAGAAACTCTGAACTCTGAACCCAGGACTCCTGCCACAGCCATTGTGTTTTCCTTCCCTGTCTCAGCCTTGAATCCGTCTTTGGACTTTCATTGGATCTCTATTTATGTAAGTTTTCTGACTCCTCCTGTGTATTCATTCAGCAGCCAGGGTGTGTTTATTTGACTGTATTTCTGCACAGCAGCCGTAGCACTCATTGATCACCTTTATTCTTGTATAGTTATTGCAGCACATGTTTGTTATATGTACACTTGTAAATCTGTACAGCAGTCTGTTTGGTGTGTGCACTGTTTGACACTATTAAACACGGTTCAATTTCATTGGTCATTCTCTACAATCGGGATTTCTCTATTGAGAAATCCGTGACATCATGGTGGCTCATTCCTTTCCCATGGAAAGAAACCAGCACATTTGTCTACCTGTACGTCATTTTTTTCAATCTCAACAGGTTCATCTTTTCTATATTTACAGTTTTCCTGACTGTAAATAATGAATGTGCTGAAAATCAATTAGCTGATCCTATAATAGTATTTTAAGGGATCTGTAAAGCCAACTGTCTTGGCACAACCCTCCAATGCAGTGAAAGGAGTTGGGAATGCATTGACCCTTTGACTGACACAGGGTGGAGCCAAGCGTGTAACTTGAGAGGGGTGCAAAAGGGGATCCAGGAGGTCAGGGTGGGCACCATCATTGTTGCTCCTCCACATTATTTGTCATACTTGTGCTCACTTGGCATCATTTAGAGAAAGGAAGCACAGTTTCTGCTGTCTTTAGTAGTCTAGCTGCATCCAAGTGAGTTAAAAGACAGAAAAAAGTTAAATGTATGAGCAGTGAAGGGGCTCACACCATTTAATGTTCACACCTGGGCCCCATCACATTTAGTTACCTCAATGGACGGAGCCACAACAAGCAGCAAGCTTTGTCCAGCTTGCAGCAGGATTGAGCACTGGACTGGCCAGAATCTGTTGCAGGGGATAAAAGTTGAGTACCTTTTTTTCACTATAATTCTGGCTTTACATACCCTTTAAATGGAAATTACATGGTTTACTAAGGCCCTTATTTAACAAGGGATAGCGCCAGGTAGCGAATGGTGAGCGAACGGTAATGACGCTCACCGCCACGAGAACGCCGGCTCCCCTCCGCAATCACACATTTATGAAGCCGATCCTGCTTAGCGACTGACAGAGCGCCAGATAGCGAATCATTCATCATTATTCCAGCCTCACCCCACAGCGCCAGCGAGCGACCTTGAACAGCGACAGGTATGACCTCTCGCTACCTGGCGCACTCCAATGCATTTCAATGGAACAATCTTTAAATATTCATAATTAATTGCTATTAATGTTTTTTTTTTTTTTTTTTAAATGGCAAAAATTCTGTGACCACTTCTGCAATGTTAGATATTTTTTTAAGGTAAAAAAAAAAAAAAAAATTTGTGCAGAATTGATATTACAGGTCTGATATTAATGTATTCATATTACAGAATGTTTTGAAAAACATGTTTTTTTTTTTTCTAAAAATATGGTTGTTTGGGGGTTAAAAAACTACTTTTAACCCATCGCCGCCAGCGCTCTGGGGTTTAAACAAGCATTTAACAGCGCGAGAATTTTTGGAGCGTGATTTGTTAATGAATATGCTGGGAGCCGTTCGCTATGGCCGTTCGCTGTCATGCGCTCTCATACAGCGCGGAACCTGTCAAACAGCGACTCCTAACCCTGTATTCAACATTACCGCACACCGACTGAGTCGCTGTCAACAGCCGAACAGCGGCCAAGCACAGCGAATACTAGCGTGCGCTGTGAAAATAACGCTACTGTCGCTCATCTGTCGCTACCTGGCGCTATTAATGAATCAGCCTGTTAGCCTGCTTTTTGCTAGTCCTATGCAGGCTATCAGGGACTTCATCTTTTAGTCTCCAGCACTTTCCATGTCCTGAAAAACTCTGCTTTCTTCTGCTGACTCATCATACTCTGCCCCGTCTGTGAATTTCACCTCTCGGCAGCAAAGTGACAACCTGCACATGTAAAGAGTGCCCAGCAGAAGGGAGTTCACTAGGGTTTATTAAAACATATAAAGCAGGCTAAATGAAAGATGCAGCCCCTGGCAAGAGGAGAGCAGAAATATAACAAATTAAAGGTCAGATGTAACCAAGCAAAATAACAGGCTTAGGTAGAAAAATCATTCATTTATGTGGGTTGATACATCCAACCTTTAAAGTGATTCTGCAGGCAGAGGTAACTGTTACAACATTGCGTCAGGCTACATTTGGTACTGTCCTAAACTGTTTCCGTTTTTAAATTGAAACAGAAATAGACGAGATATTGGGGTTTACAAGTTCAGCCAGTGACAGTCTCTTTTTCATCCTGTCCCCCATTTAGCTCAGCAGAGCAGGACAGAATTGCTGGTCCCTCCCTCCTCCCACCCATCCTCTGCCACCTCCTCCACCACCTCCTTCTCTAGATTCATCACATTGCTGTCAGCACAGAGAGCTGATTATTATGCAGCATCACAGTTCCTTGGGCCACGCCCACTTTTTTTCAGACGAAAGATGATAAGCAGAACCTGTAAATCTCAGGATCTCGGGCAATTATTCTTTAATTTAAACATGGAAAACAGTTAAGAACAGTGGCAAATGTAGGCCAATGCAACAGCAGGGGACAGGGACACAGGCTGGAAAAGGGACAGTCCCTGGATATGTAACAACATTGGGAGGTATGTGCCTGACATAGCTAAAGCGTGATGAGGAATAAATGTGTAATTTCTGAAACAGATCCGAACAAAACACAAAACTATTTCTCTGCCTGACTCATAGCTGAACAAATGTTCAATTGCAAACACATGCTAGAAGCTGTGACATTTTTCACTTACTCACTTACGCCTTCTAAATCCATCCTTGTGGAGAGGAGAGCTCTAGAGGGAGGGAGCAGTCCCAGGGCCTCTATTACTTCATTCACAGTTCCTAGTATTTGTTTTGCGCCTTTCGGAGCGATGGAGCACTTGGAAATGACTGCGTTCTCAAGTCTGGGAAAAACATTTTACCTTGGTCCACTTAGGAAGTGTTTTTTTTTTCAGGGTAAATATTTTTAATCCAGTCAGACACTTTTTTTCGCTGCAGTAAAAACACAGCTGGAATAACTCTGAAGCAGTAAAAGGGGCCACATATAGTAATGGCCCTGTTTTGCCATAATTGACTCCCTATAGCAGCTGCATTCCAGCCAAATCTTTGGTTTTTCCTGGGGAAGTAGAATGACTGTAGGCTCTGTGAGGAACTAAACAACTTGTTTAGTCTTGAGAAGCAATAGATTAAAGCCTAGCCAATTAAAAAAAAGTGTACCCATCTTACCCCATCTGATCAAGCACAGCACATTAGCACTGCAGTATGTGCTTCCTCCCTCAGTCATGAGAAGCAGGCTCCCTTACATAAGTTTGCATTCTGAAAAATGGGGTATCTTATTCTGAGCACCGAATATAAAAGAGGAAGGAGATTTCCTTGTTATATGTATTTATAGCTTGTGTATTATTGACATTGTACTTGCCACTATGCATTTATATGCATTGTACTGGTCACTTGTTTATCAGTGACCGCTGGGTTCTATACCCGGGTCCTTTATTGGAATAAATATTGGGAAGAGCAAATGATCCTAGATTCAAAGAAAGAAAAAAACAGAATATTTGTAAATGTAATTAATTCTCTCTCTACCCTCTCCCTCCTCCCCATGTAGCTTTTCCATGGGTGCCATATTATTTTGTGAAGGTTTTGATTATTTAAAAGAATACTTGCCATTTTCATTTGTTGCTATCCAATTAATCTTATGTATCAAGTGACAGAGGGAGATCTTTTTATTTTCCCATGCTCCCGCTAGTACCATTTTGGCTGTAGTTAGTATATTCCTAATTAGTTTCCCTTGGTTTACCGTTATTCCCGGGGGTTTCATTCCTAATAGGGCGGGAGAACGGTTGGATGGGCAGAACTAGAGGGACAAGAATAGATGGGCAGAACACAGGGGAATAGATGACCAGAGCTGGAAAAAAGGGTAATGGATAGGCAAAGCTGGGAGTTCTGGGGTATGGAAGGACAAAACTGGGAGGACAGGAATGGATGGGGCAGAGCTGAGGGGGGCAGGGATGGATAGGGCAAAGCTGGGGGCACAGGAATGGATGGGAAAGGGATAAATAGGGCAGAGCTGGGGGACAGGAATGGATAGGGCAGAGCTGTCGTGGGGAAGGATTGGATGGAGCAGAGACCAAGAAACAAAGTTTGTTCATACCTTGCAATGCCACCTCACGTCCGTGCAGTACTTCATATTGCAATGCTAGGTGCCAGGGAGCCATGACACTGGCAGGAAGACTAAGCACTACATCGCTGATCAACTAAAGGGGGCAATGCTGAGCACAGCAATACAGAAGCAACTGAGTGCAGAGCTGTCGGGGCAGAGGTCCAGAAATCTGATGCTGAGGTCCACATTCAGACCCTGGGCCACAAGTTGAGCATGGCTGCTCTAGGACATAGCGACATAGCCACCACACATGCATCATACCCCCAGGGACCTCATACTCTCTTAAGCAATTTCAAGAGACTTTGGGGTAAATGTTTGCAATTCTTGAGGGAACCCAATACCATTTAAGATTAGCTTCAACCATTGTATGGTCACTTGTTTGATGGTATTCTTATTTAGCTGATCCAGATAGAAGGTAGGGATTGGTCAACATCATGGTTAATCAATAGGTCTGTGTATCATGGTATGGTCATTTTTTAATTATTACTATCTTTATTATTTTTGCTCCCCTCCCAACCGCCTACACCTATGTATCTTTATGTATGTCTGTCTTGTTTGAGTTGTGTATCTATATGTATTTTAGAGTTTTTTTTATTGTTTTATGTATTGTGTTTTTTCGTGGAATAAAGATGAGATTAATTGTATATATTCCTCCCTTTGAGTTTTGTTGGAATATAGTATATGTTGTATAAGTATAGATTTACTCACACAGCACTCACAGAGTCAGATGCTAAGGAAGTAAGGTGAGTATTTTTAACCTACATATAGGCTTGAAAAGACGAGGCATAAAAAATAAAGTGTCCCTCGCCTTCTTTAATGTGTGCCAAGCTGCTGGAAATGTGAGACAGATGTAGGATGAATCCTCCATATATTCTGGTCATGTTCCCGCTTCATGCTTTACTTGTTCTGGGTAATTGATATAATCATTAAGATCACTGAGGTCGTTTTTTTTTGGGGGGGGGGGGGGATTGTTGACCCAGCAGCTTGTTCCCTACACCCCACCCAGTTATTACGTAAGCAACACAGTTTCTGCTTAATATATTTGTGAGGGTCAATGAAATGCAGCATATGAAAGACCTGACCGAAGTCTGATGTGATATATATGCTTGGTTTTACTGGTTGGAATGTAATGACTATATTGCCTCACGAGTTGGGTCATTTTGTCATTCTTTTGGGATCCAGTTGAGGCTGCTTCATGCTTTTCTTCCCCTTTTACCCTTTTTCCTGCCCTTTCTTCTCCTGTTTCCTTTTAGGCTTTTGCTCCTGGCGGTTTATACTTTGTTACTGGTAACTCCTGTCATGCTCAAACAGAGGCTGAGTTTTAATTTCTTGGATGTTTCTTTATTTTTGAGAGACAGATTACACTATGTATGCTACTCATGTGACCTCAGTATTCCTTGTAAAGCTTGTGACAATGCAAATGAAAAGCTTGTGACCATTCCTGCTGATCCATAGAGTTTAATGAGCAGATGTTTGTGTGCTGTGCATGGAGCTGTACATGCCCACCAGTGTTCCTGTGGAACCCTGTTTCTTAAATTGTGGTACGTGTACTGCAGGGAGTACACAGCTACATTCAGGGGTACACCAACAGGGAGGAGGTCTAATAGGTCTGACATACCATATTTAAATGTTAAACATTCCTTCTTGCTTTGAGACTTACAAGGCTCATGACCTACATATTTTGGTAACATTTGCAATTGACCCCTTCCATATTGTAATTTCTTGTCACTTGGGGGTTCTTTGGCGTAAAAAGGTTGAGAACCCCTTCTGTAGAACATGTGTACAGCTGTCATCATGGTTGTACAGGCATAAGTCCTTTATTAGGCTCTGTCAAAAAGCCCTGCCTTTATGGGGCCCCACCAACATCAAGTCCCTGCATCTCCTAATGATAGCATTAGTCCCTGTAGATTGTCTCTTGTCAAATGAAATGTATTCAAGTTTCATCACCTTGGACATGCAGTGAAATGAATACCTCACAAGGCATGCTTCAAAATGTTTTTGCAATTAAGTCACCCTCCCTCGTCACACCCATGCCACACCCCTAACCCCGCCAAATTTCCCACCCATCTACACCAGTAACACCAGCAATATCAGGTATATGGGTCTATTAGCTCCGTAGAGGGACCAGGAACTGTGAAAGCAAGTCAACTAGCAAAACATCTTCAAGAAAAATGACGCTAACTTCATCTGTCTTGACTCATTACTAGAAATTACCTAGCGGGAGGGCTTCCCCCAAAGGGGTGGTGGTTCCTCTTTAACATTATATACATTTGAGATGTGATCTAACAATATAAAAAAGGAAATAGGGATAGGCAAGTGAATCATGTATTGATGGAGAACTGCATGTTACACCTCAAAGAAGGACACATGAGAACAAAAGGAAACAAGTGGACATGGAGCGACAGCCCCTCCAAATGAGGGACAGTTGGTAGGTATGGTAATGCTTTTTTGACTTGCCACCCTTAGCACATGGCCTAGGTTTATAGAGCTCCATAGGAGTTGCATAAAACATCAAGAGGGCCTCTAAGGGTGGAGTATGGAGCAAGGGTGCTGACATGGGCAAGTAACTCCAACATGGAAGTGGGTGCTGCATGAAGGGAGTTGAATTAAAAGCTGTACTGCCATGAGATCTGAAAATGTCAGCAGGACTAATGGGATCCAGATGGATAGGTTGTTTTGATGGCAGCCCTGACTATAAGGAAAAGTATTATACTGGAAGGTTAGACAAAGGGACTGGAGATTGCACTACAATTCTCCTCTTTTGCCTACCGCCTATGTTCTGCTTTGCATTGATTTAACCCAGAGATTCTGTTTTCCCAATCTTGCCTTTCCTGGTTACTCTATCACTTAAAAAGGACTGGACCCTGACCTTGGTATGCCTTAGTAGGATTAAAAAAAATGTGCCTAAATGTGGCAATAAGTGTGGTTATCCAAATGTAACTGTGAGCTGAAGTTGGGACAAACATACTATGTGCACCAGACGTTCTGTGAACACAGAGCTTCTATTTCTCCAGATTTTCCGTCAATGCGTTATTCTGTTCTGCCATATAAGCTGGCTAGTAGGATATAAAGGCTTCCCTTGTGCTAAGAAAGAGAGTCTCAGATGAAAGGACATGTTCCTACAGATGTGAATTACCGCTGAGATTTCCTCCAAAACATACAAACACACACATATAGATTCTCAAGTTCTAAGAGAGACAGGAAATAAATCAAGCCTTTAGAAATCATAGGTGGAAACCATGATGCCAATGAGTAGAATGGGTGTGACTTCCTTGCTGGAACATTGCCTGGGAGAAACAGAAATAAACTATAAGCCAAAAGACAACAAAAAGAAACTAAAAGCCATAAAGCTGTACAGATGTACCAAAAAAGGTGAAGAACACATTTCACTAAGCCACCAACCTTTACAGAGAAATCATAAATCAGCATTAAAGGGATACAGAAGGCAAAGGCAAATTTTAGACCATTGTGTCGGGCTATGTTTGGTATGGTCCGAAATGGCCAAGATATCAAGTTTCACCTTATAAATTATCTTTTGAAATATTTGGGCGTGGCCATTGGCTCTGTAAAGCTGTATTATAATCAGCATAATGGGCGGGGTCTGTAAGACGGGTATTCTCATCACCCTGGCTGTTCTCCCTCTCTTCAAGTGTCCACAGTCTGATAATGCGAAGCTTTAGACCACCAGCTTAGCCCTATTATTGGTGGTCATGTATATTGCTAAAAATGTATCATTATACATCAATTTAAATGTGCCTACTTTACCTGTTTCAGGCAGAAATTCAGAACAAATTTCTTCAACATCACTGGGGCTTGGGTGTGCTGAGCAAGTGAGTGCAGCTTCCTCTGTGATATTCTAATATGCAGCAGCATCCAGTGCTATACTGTTTGTAGCATTTTTTCACATTTAAAGCAGACAAAAAGTTAAATAAAAAAAAACACAGGGCTTAACTCCATGGAGATGTTGTCGAATAACAGGTTGATTCTTTGCTGTAGAACTGTATGGGAACGGCCATCTTGTTGCACCCATAAGCATGAGGGGAAGGCTTTGCCAGCAGCAACCCACACCAGACTGAGAGATAAATGCCTCAGAAACACGGGCAGTGTGTATTTTGTTATATAAACACTCACACTGAATAACCAGCTGCTAGAGAGAATGTGTGTGTGAAGGGAAATATGCAACAATGTATCTTTATCACTCTTCACTGCAGACTCTGGATTTAATGCAGACCATTCAGACAGTATAAACATTATGTATCTTCTAAAATTAAGCAATGCTTTCAGTTATGCAGCAGAGCAATGAGTCATCACAGCTGACACAACTAGTAGAAATAATGGTGGATTGCACGTATATGTAAGGCAATTTTGATGTTGGATTGGGTTTTTAGATAATCTGGACTCATGTGGACTCAAGATGGCTGCTCCCATGCAGTTATGCAGAAACTGCCTGCTATTCTATAACATCTGCATGGAGTTAAGCCCTCTCAAATAAAGTATGTCACTGATTACCAGAGTGGGGTTTTTGGGGTTCTCAGTGCAAAACCCTCTCAAAAGACAACAAACCTGTTTCTCCTACAGCCTTGGAGGACCAACCCCCTGACAGAGAATAAAAGTATATTTATCTCCTCCCTCCTGAAACAGAAGAGAAGACCATTTTGATACACACCTAAGTGTCCTGTCTACACAAAAGCATAAGTGAGGGGAAGGGGAGAGCATATCTGATAGCACACAGGAACACTGCAGTTGAGCTGGGAGCTTCCTTATGATTAGCAAATCTGGCCAGAGAAAGATTTTATCTTCCACACAAAAGTTAGAAGGAGTTAACATCTTTCTTTAGCTGGCTGAATTGATGAAAAGATCTGAGCTGGGCTGCAGAGTGCCTGTGTGATATTTTCTCTCACACAACTCTGTCAGTAGCAAAGCTTGGAGTAGCAGCCAACACCAAACTGAGAGGGATATATGCCTCAGAAAAGTGACACACACACACACACACACACACACACACACACACACACTGAATCATCAGATGTTGTAGGAGAGGGATGCTGGGTGTGAGGCAAACTATGTAACTCTACGTATCCCTTTGGGTTGGCAGCTACAGAACATTGGTTACAATGTTGATACAATATTTTTAAGAGCCTTCTGAGCTATGATGAGTCATTCCAACTTATGGATTTCTACGTCTGGCTAGTGATATGAAATGTTTATACAAAGATTTAAGGCAATTTTGACGATGGGACTGGATTTTTCAGAAGCAGGGCTATGCTATCAAATGTGCAGCAAGATGACCCACCCTTCATGCCGATCAGAATCACATCTGCAGGCTATTTCTCACCATCTGCATATGGTTTAAGGCCTCTCAAATAGTTGATGTCACTAATTGCCAGAAGCAGGTTTAGGGGAACAATTTACTAAGCTTTGATTTTTTTTACTGTAGGTCCGCTTTAAGTCAAAATTAGGGAGCCTTGACAGGGACCTAAAAAAATTACTAATGCTTAATTGCTAAAAGGCATGAGGATTATCTGCTCCCCAAGCACTCTAATAAGGATATTGCTAAGCACAAATGTTCCCCTCACCCCAGCCATCTGTTATACTCTCTATCTGTTAGCTGCATTCAGATGGGTGCCATCCAAATTGGGATATCATCACTTGATACACCCAAGCTGCCCATCTCAAGAGGTTAAATACAATACTGCACTCTAATGGATGATGGAAATGGCCTAATAGCATACTGCACGGTTTATACAATCTAAACAGTTGTATGGTTTAAAAACAAGAATGTTATTTTCCACACATAAGCTGTTCCGCTCTAAGAATTTAACATTTTTGGTGGTCCTACAATCTTGAACTTTGTTTTGTTCAAGGAGAATATAATGTGTGCTCACCTTTTTAGGAATGGATTTTTCACACATAAAATGAACAGCTGTGACAGCAAATGGCATTTTAATAAGAAATTATCTACAGTCATTTCAAAATCTCATTTTACAGCAAAATGAAAAGTCTAATCTAGTGCTGCCTCAACCTCGGAAATCACATCTGTTATAGCATTATTAGTCTGTAATACATATCCATCACAAGCTATCAATAAACATGGCATCTAGCCATAGCCAAAGACAAAGCCCTATATGTGAGGTTGGTTTCCATCCTAAAAGGGGCAATCACTATCTGTCCTGGTTTTAAAGATGCTGGAATGTTCTGCAGCTCATTTCAAGTATAAGATTAGGATGAACTGCAATTAATGCTTTTATGTACTCTGCAAAGAGCTGGGGACCATATAAAAGAGTATGTTGATGAATAAATCATTTGGAGAGATTTTATCTACGCTCATCCTAACATTTAAATATGATGGATTTGATGGCATATTTTTCATCTTTTTTGTTAAAGAAGCTCTGTTGCAAAAATGATTCCAAAAATATTATTTGCTATTTTATACCACCGTTATCCAAAAATGTATTAGTCGAGCAGCATATATAGTCGGAGGGGGGGGTACTAAAGGACCCTGGCAGTAAGGTCATATTAGACCATCTTTATGTTACTTTATGTTACTTAATAGAGTAGGCTTCGTGTAGAGGACTAAACTGGTCTGTTTCCTTAAAAAATAAGCAACTAAAAAAAATAAAAAAATAAAAAATCAGCACTAAATGGTACCAAATAGTAAGATGATGGAGATACACGGTCTGTGTGCGGGGAAATAATATAAATAAATATAAATAAGCAATTCAATACTGGTTTTCCTTTTCTACTTTCTCTTTATTTATTATTTTACCCCTCTGTTTAACTTCACCCCAGTTTCCAACTTCAGGATGATTGAGTCCTTTGGTATGGGATTTCCATGGAGTTGTGGCGGATCTTATCATTGGGGCAGATATATATGTGCCTGAAACGGGTAAGTGTGTAAAAATTCTTGTGCAGATATATGTCCAATGTTACATGCCCTAACGCTGTGCATAGAATAAACCCAAATTGTTGTGGTCTGAAGGGTTGACGATTAACTTAATTTCTTGGCTAGTTAGCATTTTTACTTGCGACTGCCAAGTAGATAGAGCTGGGAGAACGGGTACCCCCAATTTCTGGTGATGGACTTTTTCCCAGAGAAGAGTGCAAGGTGTATGGTTTTGTTCTTTACCGGTATACCTGTGTGCAGAAGACACACTATAGTGATGAGTGCCGATACTAAATACCTTATTTACAAATCTTCCTGAAAGAGAAAATAAATGGACATAGCCACTATATGTAAAAGGATGTGGTGCGACCACTTTTGCACCACTATGGTGGCATGTGTTTATTTTGATCAAAGGTCAAATAGGCTTGTAGAAGAAATTTGCAGTTCAAAATCTGGTGAGAAGAAAGAGTTAAGGAGTGCAATCACCTCATAGTGTGGGGCAATACGCATTTAAGACTCATATTTTTCTATAATATCGGGAAGGGGCAAGCATTTAAAATTCTTGTTTGGCAAACTTGGCCCACTTTAAATGTGGAAGATAAATATTTACAGAACATGGTTTTGATACTTGATATGTTATACTAGGCAGAGATATTGGATTTGAAAGAGTTCTTGATTTGAGCCTTAATAACAAAGCCTGATGCTGATGACTCATGTTCTAGATTGAGTTTAGAATGGTCAGATTTTCCTTGCGGAGTTAATAAATTATAAAGTCTAAATGTGATAGGAGAATCAGGGCAACCTGTTCCTATAGGTCAACTGCACGGAGGCATATCCTCGACAGAGATCATGCAATTTGGATTCTGTGATAGATTTTTTACTTTTACTAGTCTTCTAAATGTTGAAATGATATTGTTTGCAATTGGATTAGCTGTTTCTTTAGCTGCTTTGTTAATGTACTTCAGATTCCATGAACAGATAGCTGTAGGAAAAATTTTGCCTGTCTCTACCTTAACCTAGTTGTCGCATGATTTTTGCCACCATTTTAATCTTCTGTGGATTAGGTTTGCCAAAGCATATTGGTAAAAGTTTGTTGCCCCCAGGACTGCCAAGACCCACTGGGCGGTATAACGTGTTGAATTTGATTCTTGTTTTTTTGAAATTCCAGTAGAATTGGGAAACATCGGAATTCAGTGATTTAAAGAAGTTTGATTGAATTTTAATTAGAAGGTTTTGGATTAAGAGTATTAAGAAGAATGGCCAATTGTATTAATGAGATTCTACTATAGAGGTTTAGTCTGAATTGATTGTAAAGTGTGACAGCTTCCTGAACTGATGGTTAAGGTTAGTGCAGGCAAGTTAAGAGTTGTATGGGTCTGTGAAAGATAGCAAAATATCATCCGCATATGCTCGTGTTTTTATGGTGAGGTTATTGAATTTAATGCCTTCAGTCTCTGAGGAGTCTACTATTTGGTGCAGGAGAATCTCGAGGTGCATATTGAAGAGCAGAGGAGAAAGCAGATAGCACTGCCGTACCGTTATATTATGATTCTGTTGGTTTCAGAGCCATTGATATCAATGCAAGTAGACTGATTTTTTTATGAATATGTTTCCGAATCCCTGGCCACCGGCCTCCAAAATTCCCCATGACACCCTGTCAAACGCCTTCTTGGCATCTAGGGTAACTAAGACCTCTTTTTTGCAGTTGTTTAGATGATTAGCCTGGCTGGCAGCAATTGCGATATTATACATTGTACCCCTGCCTTGCATAAATCCCCCTTGATATGGGAAGATTAATAGAGGTAGTACGGGTTTAAAGTGGACTGAAACCATGTGGGATTGGCCCGGGAATCTATAAGATTCCCGGGCCGATCCATTCCCTACCCCTGGGGCACCCAAAATCGGGATGCCCTGCTGAGTGAAACCCCCCAGATCGCCTGCTACACTTACCTTACTTCCCGGTCCAACGAAGCATGCATGGGCCGCATCTCCACTATCCCTCTAGCAGGGCGCGGGCATGCGTTAGAGGGAAGCGTGTGATGCTGCCACCAGCGCGCTCTGAGCCGCTGTGCTAAGACATTGGTTTAGATGTCCATAGCTTAGCGGCTCTGAGCGTGCTGGTAGGACGAGCGGATGCGCATGCGCCGTGGGACTGGGGTGAGGTGAGGAGATCTGGGGGGTTTCACATAGCAGGGAACCCTGATTGGGGGAAGGACCAAAACCCAGGATAATCAGAATCCTGGGTTTTGGTCCACTTTAAGTGTTGAAGCAGTACTTTGGCGAGGATTTTAAGGTCAAGCTTATGAGGGAGATTGGCCTATAGTTGGAGCATTTGTTTAGGTATTTCCCTTTTTTTGGGATCAAATTGATTTTAGCATCATTTGCAGGAAGTTATTGTTTTTAATATAATTAAAATAGTCATGTAGGTGTGGGATTAAGTCGTCCTGTATAGCGGTGAACAGTTCTACTGGATAGCCATCCAGCCCTGTCGCTTTCCCAGCTTTTATTTGAATAATTGCATTCCTAATTCCCTAAGGTTTAAGGGTCTCATCTAACTGTTCTCTTATTTCTTAAGGTATTTTGTGGAGATTTAGAATTTTAAAATACTCCTGATGCTCATATTCTTTTTTTCCTTGTAAGTGGGAAATGTTACTGTCAAACTGAGTAAATAATGCTTTAATGTCTTTAGTGTTACAGGTGATACTGTTATCGGGCCTGACTATTTTTTCAATAACGTTTTCTGCTCTTCTCTCTTCAATTTATTTGAACATTGCCTTTCAGAATTGTTTAAAATTGTCTTGCTTGGGTTCTTTCCATTGTGCTTTTCATTAGTAAGGTTTTTTCGTTTGTTCTGGTGGGCTCTTCAGATATTAACTTGATCTGGAGCTATATTGCTTCCATTTCTGTAGGTTTCCTCCACTGGGCAAAATGTACGCTATGAAGTCAATTTAACAGGTTCTTTAAACCGAGCCAGTTATTTCGGGATGCCTTGGGGCAGGGAATCGAGTGGCCCTGGAATCTTATAGACTCAGACCGTGGGTTTTGGTCCACTTTAATTTATTGTGAGCTGAATTTTATCCATAGTTTGGGTGACCGCAAGCAGGATGACTCAGCCCTGAGGGGGGTTGAAGGTGTCAAGGACAGTATCTTTAGACATAAGACAAAATAGAAATTTGTGCTGTTTTTTCATTGGGGCATAAATAGTGGCTCGGGTGCATTTGACTCAATTTATTTCTCCTACTAGAATTATATATTGGCCAAGTGTGTCTTTAAATTCTTCTATTATTTTATAATTTGTGCCTTTTTTATTAGGATCTCAATGTTTTTGTCTTGACATGTACATATGTCAGCCGAGCTAGTCTCATGGAATGCAAGTGTAGGGGTTCGGCCTTCCATAAAATGTGTTTCCTGCAGGAAGGCAACTGCCATTTTGTTACCAAATAATTATTTTATTATCTGGGAGCGTTTTACAGGGAAGTTACCGCGGATGTTATAGGTGCAACAGACTAGATTTGTTATAGATGGCTATTCATTTGAAGCACTTTCCCTGACCTGTATCTGCACAAGATTGTGTGGTTAGCTGTACCTACTCAATGATGTTGGATCTGAAACTGAGAATTAAAAAAAAGGTGCATAAATTACTCTGCCACTACCCTCCTAAATGTAATAGCCAGCGATAGGTTATGCTGTGTTGCTGTAAAGAATGGAGCAGAGGTTATAATAGTCTTCTTCTGTAAAGGGATCTAGGAGAAATGTCTTGAAAAATTGTATGTTGTGACCATGATAGTTAAAAAATCTTTCCAATCGTGTTCTTTTGATTATTTCCTCCTTTTGTTCAAACTGTACCAGATGACAGAGGCAATCCTGGGATTTGTTTTGGCTGTTGCGGAAGATTTAGGCTGACTGAGGTGCGTGGTTGATCTCTATAGCAGTAGTTTCTGATTGCAGAATTGAGACAAACATTCTCTGCAGATAGAGTTTGATTTCATTGGATATTGCAGATTAATGGTATGCCTCAGATTTTTCAAATGTCTCTGGGACCTATTGTAGAGAGTCATCGGAGCCCTGATGATCATTTGGTCTTGCGCCTTTATCTTCATCTACTATGGTGTGCTATTCTGTAGCCTCATGAGTGGGTTGATCCCAGTCGCTCGTCGGGGTTGGTGCTTTGTGCATACCGCCTTTTTTTGAGTGTGCCAGTTTGGTTTAAATCTTTGGCAAGGAGTGCATGGGTGGCTGAGATTTGTAGCATTTGGGCAGAGATATCTCTCAGAGTGAGGGAACCTCATCTTGAGGAATTTGCATTGGTTTTGATGCTAGGGATAAAGGACCCTTCTTGAGATTCACCATCTGGGGTGCTCGATAAGTGCTGTTCAGTTTGGACCTAGTTGATTGCCCAATAGAAAACTGAGAAAGGGTAGCTGGTTTAGTTAAGCCCTCTGAGTGTCCCAACATTTTATGTCAGCTGCTGTGGATTTGGTTGCTCCGAGGCTGTGTTATCTCTAGACATACAATAGGTCTTTTAGGGGTCAGTCCTTTATCTCTGGAAATGTGGCTAATTGCCTGCTTGTGTAGAAGTATGCCTGAAAGATTACTAGACTAAGATGTATATAGTATGTGAACTATATAAACGGAGCTCACTTGCCAATTAGGTAATGCTCGATATGTGACCTTAAAGTGGACTTCTTATACGACAGGAGAGGAGTTTTTTTACTTTTTATCCTGTGTGCGTATACCTTCAAGTTTGCCCAGTGAGGTGGAGACCCCTAGGTGGAGTGTGGCTTTTGAGCTTTTGAGTTAAAGCTTTTTGCCTTTATACAATGTGCCGGATGGAGTCGGAAAGTCTGAAAATGCGACAAGACAGAATTTAGGTCAGCCAGCCCAATGGTAGTGTTTAGGGATGAGCGAATCGATCCGGACGAACCCGGATTCGATCCGAATTTCAGGAAAAATTCGATTCGGATCGAATCCGAATTTCCCCGCGATTCGATCACTCGAAGTTTTCCTTTAACATCCATTCATTTACATTTACAGGCATTCTAAGATGGCGGACGGGACATGTCTGGACATGTATCCCGCGCCAGTGCAAGCTGGGGCAGTCACATGCAGCCTATCAGCAGCCAGCAAGCCCGGTGACGTCACACAGCGGTATTTAACGGCGGCCATCTTGCTTTTCCTCATTTCTCTATTGCATTCGTGACAGACAGAACGCTGTGTAGCTGAGGCAGTTAGACAGGCTGGAGACAGGGACAGACAGGGACAGGCTGGAGACAGGCAGGAGACAGGCAGGAGACAGACAGGAGACAGACAGGAGACAGACAGAAAGCCAGGGAAAGGTAGGAAAAACGGAGCTGGCTGACAGGGAGATTTTTTTTTTTTCATCCAGCCTTTGTTAGCGTTTTCAGGCTGCTTATAGTAACTAACTGTGCATATATACTGAACTGATCTTAAGTCTGCTGTGAGGCATCCCATTCTGTGACTAAAGCAGCCTCTGTTTAAGACCATATAAGCATTTGCTCTTATCATATTTGAAATTAGGCCTGATAAAGACACTTTTGCTGGCCAAAGCACTACTGGACCCTGCCAGGTCCATTCCTGCCCAGGGCATCCCATTCTGTGACTACAGCAGCCTCTGTTTAAGACCATATAAGCATTTGCTCTTATCATATTTGAAATTAGCCTGATAAAGACACTTTTGCTGGCCAAAGCACTACTGGACCCTGCCAGGTCCATTCCTGCCCAGGGCATCCCATTCTGTGACTACAGCAGCCTCTGTTTAAGACCATATAAGCATTTGCTCTTATCATATTTGAAATTAGGCCTGATAAAGACACTTTTGCTGGCCAAAGCACTACTGGACCCTGCCAGGTCCATTCCTGCCCAGGGCATCCCATTCTATGACTAAAGCAGCCTCTGTTTAAGACCATATAAGCATTTGCTCTTATCATATTTGAAATTAGGCCTGATAAAGACACTTTTGCTGGCCAAAGCACTACTGGACCCTGCCAGGTCCATTCCTGCCCAGGGCATCCCATTCTGTGACTACAGCAGCCTCTGTTTAAGACCATATAAGCATTTGCTCTTATCATATTTGAAATTAGGCCTGATAAAGACACTTTTGCTGGCCAAAGCACTACTGGACCCTGCCAGGTCCATTCCTGCCCAGGGCATCCCATTCTGTGACTAAAGCAGCCTCTGTTTAAGACCATATAAGCATTTGCTCTTATCATATTTGAAATTAGGCCTGATAAAGACACTTTTGCTGGCCAAAGCACTACTGGACCCTGCCAGGTCGATTCCTGTTGGGGCATCCCATTCTGTGACTACAGCAGCCTCTGTTTAAGACCATATAAGCATTTGCTCTTATCATATTTGAAATTAGCCTGATAAAGACACTTTTGCTGGCCAAAGCACTACTGGACCCTGCCAGGTCCATTCCTGCCCAGGGCATCCCATTCTGTGACTAAAGCAGCCTCTGTTTAAGACCATATAAGCATTTGCTCTTATCATATTTGAAATTAGGCCTGATAAAGACACTTTTGCTGGCCAAAGCACTACTGGACCCTGCCAGGTCGATTCCTGTTGGGGCATCCCATTCTGTGACTACAGCAGCCTCTGTTTAAGACCATATAAGCATTTGCTCTTATCATATTTGAAATTAGCCTGATAAAGACACTTTTGCTGGCCAAAGCACTACTGGACCCTGCCAGGTCCATTCCTGCCCAGGGCATCCCATTCTGTGACTAAAGCAGCCTCTGTTTAAGACCATATAAGCATTTGCTCTTATCATATTTGAAATTAGGCCTGATAAAGACACTTTTGCTGGCCAAAGCACTACTGGACCCTGCCAGGTCCATTCCTGCCCAGGGCATCCCATTCTGTGACTACAGCAGCCTCTGTTTAAGACCATATAAGCATTTGCTCTTATCATATTTGAAATTAGCCTGATAAAGACACTTTTGCTGGCCAAAGCACTACTGGACCCTGCCAGGTCCATTCCTGCCCAGGGCATCCCATTCTGTGACTAAAGCAGCCTCTGTTTAAGACCATATAAGCATTTGCTCTTATCATATTTGAAATTAGGCCTGATAAAGACACTTTTGCTGGCCAAAGCACTACTGGACCCTGCCAGGTCGATTCCTGTTGGGGCATCCCATTCTGTGACTACAGCAGCCTCTGTTTAAGACCATATAAGCATTTGCTCTTATCATATTTGAAATTAGCCTGATAAAGACACTTTTGCTGGCCAAAGCACTACTGGACCCTGCCAGGTCCATTCCTGCCCAGGGCATCCCATTCTGTGACTACAGCAGCCTCTGTTTAAGACCATATAAGCATTTGCTCTTATCATATTTGAAATTAGCCTGATAAAGACACTTTTGCTGGCCAAAGCACTACTGGACCCTGCCAGGTCCATTCCTGCCCAGGGCATCCCATTCTGTGACTACAGCAGCCTCTGTTTAAGACCATATAAGCATTTGCTCTTATCATATTTGAAATTAGGCCTGATAAAGACACTTTTGCTGGCCAAAGCACTACTGGACCCTGCCAGGTCCATTCCTGCCCAGGGCATCCCATTCTGTGACTAAAGCAGCCTCTGTTTAAGACCATATAAGCATTTGCTCTTATCATATTTGAAATTAGGCCTGATAAAGACACTTTTGCTGGCCAAAGCACTACTGGACCCTGCCAGGTCCATTCCTGCCCAGGGCATCCCATTCTGTGACTAAAGCAGCCTCTGTTTAAGACCATATAAGCATTTGCTCTTATCATATTTGAAATTAGGCCTGATAAAGACACGTTTGCTGGCCAAAGCACTACTGGACCCTGCCAGGTCGATTCCTGTTGGGGCATCCCATTCTGTGACTACAGCAGCCTCTGTTTAAGACCATATAAGCATTTGCTCTTATCATATTTGAAATTAGGCCTGATAAAGACACTTTTGCTGGCCAAAGCACTACTGGACCCTGCCAGGTCCATTCCTGCCCAGGGCATCCCATTCTGTGACTAAAGCAGCCTCTGTTTAAGACCATATAAGCATTTGCTCTTATCATATTTGAAATTAGGCCTGATAAAGACACTTTTGCTGGCCAAAGCACTACTGGACCCTGCCAGGTCGATTCCTGTTGGGGCATCCCATTCTGTGACTACAGCAGCCTCTGTTTAAGACCATATAAGCATTTGCTCTTATCATATTTGAAATTAGCCTGATAAAGACACTTTTGCTGGCCAAAGCACTACTGGACCCTGCCAGGTCCATTCCTGCCCAGGGCATCCCATTCTGTGACTACAGCAGCCTCTGTTTAAGACCATATAAGCATTTGCTCTTATCATATTTGAAATTAGCCTGATAAAGACACTTTTGCTGGCCAAAGCACTACTGGACCCTGCCAGGTCCATTCCTGCCCAGGGCATCCCATTCTGTGACTACAGCAGCCTCTGTTTAAGACCATATAAGCATTTGCTCTTATCATATTTGAAATTAGCCTGATAAAGACACTTTTGCTGGCCAAAGCACTACTGGACCCTGCCAGGTCCATTCCTGCCCAGGGCATCCCATTCTGTGACTAACGCAGCCTCTGTTTAAGACCATATAAGCATTTGCTCTTATCATATTTGAAATTAGGCCTGATAAAGACACTTTTGCTGGCCAAAGCACTACTGGACCCTGCCAGGTCGATTCCTGTTGGGGCATCCCATTCTGTGACTACAGCAGCCTCTGTTTAAGACCATATAAGCATTTGCTCTTATCATATTTGAAATTAGCCTGATAAAGACACTTTTGCTGGCCAAAGCACTACTGGACCCTGCCAGGTCCATTCCTGCCCAGGGCATCCCATTCTGTGACTACAGCAGCCTCTGTTTAAGACCATATAAGCATTTGCTCTTATCATATTTGAAATTAGCCTGATAAAGACACTTTTGCTGGCCAAAGCACTACTGGACCCTGCCAGGTCCATTCCTGCCCAGGGCATCCCATTCTGTGACTACAGCAGCCTCTGTTTAAGACCATATAAGCATTTGCTCTTATCATATTTGAAATTAGGCCTGATAAAGACACTTTTGCTGGCCAAAGCACTACTGGACCCTGCCAGGTCCATTCCTGCCCAGGGCATCCCATTCTGTGACTAAAGCAGCCTCTGTTTAAGACCATATAAGCATTTGCTCTTATCATATTTGAAATTAGGCCTGATAAAGACACTTTTGCTGGCCAAAGCACTACTGGACCCTGCCAGGTCCATTCCTGTTGGGGCATCCCATTCTGTGACTACAGCAGCCTCTGTTTAAGACCATATAAGCATTTGCTCTTATCATATTTGAAATTAGCCTGATAAAGACACTTTTGCTGGCCAAAGCACTACTGGACCCTGCCAGGTCGATTCCTGCCCAGGGCATCCCATTCTGTGACTAAAGCAGCCTCTGTTTAAGACCATATAAGCATTTGCTCTTATCATATTTGAAATTAGGCCTGATAAAGACACTTTTGCTGGCCAAAGCACTACTGGACCCTGCCAGGTCCATTCCTGCCCGGGGCATCCCATTCTGTGACTAAAGCAGCCTCTGTTTAAGACCATATAAGCATTTGCTCTTATCATATTTGAAATTAGGCCTGATAAAGACACTTTTGCTGGCCAAAGCACTACTGGACCCTGCCAGGTCCATTCCTGCCCGGGGCATCCCATTCTGTGACTACAGCAGCCTCTGTTTAAGACCATATAAGCATTTGCTCTTATCATATTTGAAATTAGGCCTGATAATGACACTTTTGCTGGCCAAAGCACTACTGGACCCTGCCAGGTCCATTCCTGCCCGGGGCATCCCATTCTGTGACTACAGCAGCCTCTGTTTAAGACCATATAAGCATTTGCTCTTATCATATTTGAAATTAGCCTGATAAAGACACTTTTGCTGGCCAAAGCACTACTGGACCCTGCCAGGTCCATTCCTGCCCAGGGCATCCCATTCTGTGACTAAAGCAGCCTCTGTTTAAGACCATATAAGCATTTGCTCTTATCATATTTGAAATTAGGCCTGATAAAGACACTTTTGCTGGCCAAAGCACTACTGGACCCTGCCAGGTCCATTCCTGCCCAGGGCATCCCATTCTGTGACTACAGCAGCCTCTGTTTAAGACCATATAAGCATTTGCTCTTATCATATTTGAAATTAGCCTGATAAAGACACTTTTGCTGGCCAAAGCACTACTGGACCCTGCCAGGTCCATTCCTGCCCAGGGCATCCCATTCTGTGACTAAAGCAGCCTCTGTTTAAGACCATATAAGCATTTGCTCTTATCATATTTGAAATTAGGCCTGATAAAGACACTTTTGCTGGCCAAAGCACTACTGGACCCTGCCAGGTCCATTCCTGCCCAGGGCATCCCATTCTGTGACTACAGCAGCCTCTGTTTAAGACCATATAAGCATTTGCTCTTATCATATATGAAATTAGGCCTGATAAAGACACTTTTGCTGGCCAAAGCACTACTGGACCCTGCCAGGTCCATTCCTGCCCAGGGCATCCCATTCTGTGACTAAAGCAGCCTCTGTTTAAGACCATATAAGCATTTGCTCTTATCATATTTGAAATTAGGCCTGATAAAGACACTTTTGCTGGCCAAAGCACTACTGGACCCTGCCAGGTCCATTCCTGCCCGGGGCATCCCATTCTGTGACTACAGCAGCCTCTGTTTAAGACCATATAAGCATTTGCTCTTATCATATTTGAAATTAGGCCTGATAAAGACACTTTTGATGGCCAAAGCACTACTGGACCCTGCCAGGTCCATTCCTGCCCGGGGCATCCCATTCTGTGACTACAGCAGCCTCTGTTTAAGACCATATAAACATTTGCTCTTATCATATTTGAAATTAGCCTGATAAAGACACTTTTGCTGGCCAAAGCACTACTGGACCCTGCCAGGTCCATTCCTGCCCAGGGCATCCCATTCTGTGACTAAAGCAGCCTCTGTTTAAGACCATATAAGCATTTGCTCTTATCATATTTGAAATTAGGCCTGATAAAGACACTTTTGCTGGCCAAAGCACTACTGGACCCTGCCAGGTCCATTCCTGCCCAGGGCATCCCATTCTGTGACTACAGCAGCCTCTGTTTAAGACCATATAAGCATTTGCTCTTATCATATTTGAAATTAGGCCTGATAAAGACACTTTTGCTGGCCAAAGCACTACTGGACCCTGCCAGGTCCATTCCTGCCCAGGGCATCCCATTCTGTGACTACAGCAGCCTCTGTTTAAGACCATATAAGCATTTGCTCTTATCATATTTGAAATTAGGCCTGATAAAGACACTTTTGCTGGCCAAAGCACTACTGGACCCTGCCAGGTCCATTCCTGCCCAGGGCATCCCATTCTGTGACTAAAGCAGCCTCTGTTTAAGACCATATAAGCATTTGCTCTTATCATATTTGAAATTAGGCCTGATAAAGACACTTTTGCTGGCCAAAGCACTACTGGACCCTGCCAGGTCCATTCCTGTTGGGGCATCCCATTCTGTGACTACAGCAGCCTCTGTTTAAGACCATATAAGCATTTGCTCTTATCATATTTGAAATTAGCCTGATAAAGACACTTTTGCTGGCCAAAGCACTACTGGACCCTGCCAGGTCCATTCCTGCCCAGGGCATCCCATTCTGTGACTAAAGCAGCCTCTGTTTAAGACCATATAAGCATTTGCTCTTATCATATTTGAAATTAGGCCTGATAAAGACACTTTTGCTGGCCAAAGCACTACTGGACCCTGCCAGGTCGATTCCTGTTGGGGCATCCCATTCTGTGACTACAGCAGCCTCTGTTTAAGACCATATAAGCATTTGCTCTTATCATATTTGAAATTAGCCTGATAAAGACACTTTTGCTGGCCAAAGCACTACTGGACCCTGCCAGGTCCATTCCTGCCCAGGGCATCCCATTCTGTGACTACAGCAGCCTCTGTTTAAGACCATATAAGCATTTGCTCTTATCATATTTGAAATTAGGCCTGATAAAGACACTTTTGCTGGCCAAAGCACTACTGGACCCTGCCAGGTCCATTCCTGCCCAGGGCATCCCATTCTGTGACTACAGCAGCCTCTGTTTAAGACCATATAAGCATTTGCTCTTATCATATTTGAAATTAGGCCTGATAAAGACACTTTTGCTGGCCAAAGCACTACTGGACCCTGCCAGGTCGATTCCTGCCCAGGGCATCCCATTCTGTGACTAAAGCAGCCTCTGTTTAAGACCATATAAGCATTTGCTCTTATCATATTTGAAATTAGGCCTGATAAAGACACTTTTGCTGGCCAAAGCACTACTGGACCCTGCCAGGTCGATTCCTGCCCGGGGCATCCCATTCTGTGACTACAGCAGCCTCTGTTTAAGACCATATAAGCATTTGCTCTTATCATATTTGAAATTAGGCCTGATAAAGACACTTTTGCTGGCCAAAGCACTACTGGACCCTGCCAGGTCGATTCCTGCCCGGGGCATCCCATTCTGTGACTACAGCAGCCTCTGTTTAAGACCATATAAGCATTTGCTCTTATCATATTTGAAATTAGCCTGATAAAGACACTTTTGCTGGCCAAAGCACTACTGGACCCTGCCAGGTCCATTCCTGCCCAGGGCATCCCATTCTGTGACTAAAGCAGCCTCTGTTTAAGACCATATAAGCATTTGCTCTTATCATATTTGAAATTAGGCCTGATAAAGACACTTTTGCTGGCCAAAGCACTACTGGACCCTGCCAGGTCCATTCCTGCCCAGGGCATCCCATTCTGTGACTACAGCAGCCTCTGTTTAAGACCATATAAGCATTTGCTCTTATCATATTTGAAATTAGGCCTGATAAAGACACTTTTGCTGGCCAAAGCACTACTGGACCCTGCCAGGTCGATTCCTGCCCAGGGCATCCCATTCTGTGACTAAAGCAGCCTCTGTTTAAGACCATATAAGCATTTGCTCTTATCATATTTGAAATTAGGCCTGATAAAGACACTTTTGCTGGCCAAAGCACTACTGGACCCTGCCAGGTCGATTCCTGCCCGGGGCATCCCATTCTGTGACTACAGCAGCCTCTGTTTAAGACCATATAAGCATTTGCTCTTATCATATTTGAAATTAGGCCTGATAAAGACACTTTTGCTGGCCAAAGCACTACTGGACCCTGCCAGGTCGATTCCTGCCCGGGGCATCCCATTCTGTGACTACAGCAGCCTCTGTTTAAGACCATATAAGCATTTGCTCTTATCATATTTGAAATTAGCCTGATAAAGACACTTTTGCTGGCCAAAGCACTACTGGACCCTGCCAGGTCCATTCCTGCCCAGGGCATCCCATTCTGTGACTAAAGCAGCCTCTGTTTAAGACCATATAAGCATTTGCTCTTATTATATTTATATTATAAGACACTTTTGCTGGGCATAGGCTTACTGCTGCCTGCCAGGTGCACTTCTGTTGAGGCATCCCATTCTGTAACATAGCATACCCCTCTTTATTTACACTAAGCAGCTCTCTTATTTACACTAAGCAGGCCTGTTGGAGGCTGAGTGTTACTGCTCACTTTTGGTGTGCATTATATTCTGTTTCATATAGACCCACCGCTGCCCGGGGTTTTTTTAAATATCACCTACTACCACGCCAGTTAGACTATGTCGGGCAGACAAGTGCCTGGAAGTGAAAAGAGGAGTGGCAGAGGCCAAGATTCCGCAGGCAGAGCTCGCATCAGACTGGGGGCCAGTAGCAGCAGGAGTCACGCTGAGAGACCTAATCTGCCAGTATCTGCTAGCGGTCGGGTCTCCACCAGTAACGCATCTGCCGTGGTAGATTGGTTGACGCGCTCATCAACAACATCATCACAACTTACGTCTGAGACCCCCAGTCTAGGGTCGGTAGGTTCCTCTGACACAACCCTGAGTTGGCATGCCCCGAGAGCAGTCCCTGTCCTCCCATTGCCTCTGGCCTACGCCGTTCCCTCCCCCAGCGACGTATCCTATGCTTTGGGTTCAGCTCCACTCTTTAGTGAGGAGGACCATCAGATAGAGGACAGTCAGCAGCTACTGCCCAGCCAAGAAATGGAGGTGGCTTCTTTAGCTAGGCAGACAAATAGTGATGTGGACAGTGTCGTGGGTGCTGCGAGCGTTCCAGCTCCTGCGCCAGACACTGTTGACGAATCCACGAACATCAGTGACGTACAGCCACAACTCGGTGATGATGATGATGATGACGATGAAGCCGATCGCACTTGGGAGCCGGGTGATGAAGGGGCTTCATCGTCATCATCAGGAGAAGAGGGGTGCAGGTTGCCCCGGAGTCAGCAGCTGAGGCAGCAAGGTGGTAGCAGTCAGCATGGGGGCACAATTCCAAAGGCTGGAGCCGGCCGGGGCCGGGGCCGGGGTAGAGCACCTGCTGTGCGGCAGTCTACCTTATCGGGAGGTAGTGGAGCAGGGGTTCCTGGAGTTGGCAACAGCAGCAGTGAATCAGTGAGGCCAGGGGGTGGGAAAAGTAGCTACTCGGCAGTGTGGCAGTTTTTCCTGAGGCATCCGCAGGAGGGTAACATGGCCACATGCAAGATATGTAGGCAAAAGGTGAAGCGTGGCCAGGGTCCAAATGTTGGCACCACGGCCCTGCGTCAACATATGATGCGTCACCATAAAACGACCTGGGAGAACCGAGGCTCCCAAGGGGTGGTCCAGTCTGCTTCCTCACCAAGTGAGCTCCCAATTTCTGCCAGCCAAGGCTCCAGCACCTCAGCCGAAGGCAGCTGTGCGTCATACCCATCCTCTGTCGCTCCTGCTCCTCCTCCTCCAAGTCATGCATCCCGCCAGCAATCCATCAGCGAAGCCATGTCCAAGAGACAGCAGTATGCGCCCACTCATCCTACGGCGCAGAAGCTGAATGTGCTCCTGTCCAAGTTGCTGGTGCTGCAGTCGCTCCCTTTTCAGGTGGTGGAATCTGCACCTTTCAGAGAACTGATGGCTTGTGCCGAGCCGAGGTGGAGAGTCCCAAGCCGTCATTTCTTTGCCAAGAAGGCAGTACCAGCGCTGCACACTTTTGTTGAACAGAAGGTGGGCCAGTCCTTGAGCCTGTCGGTGTGTAGCAAAATACATGGCAGCGCCGACATCTGGAGCTGTAACTACGGTCAGGGGCAGTACATGTCGTTTACGGCCCACTGGGTGAATGTGGTCCCTTTGCAGCAGCAACTTGGACAGGTCACGCCGCTTCGGCCTCCGCGCTCTCTGCCCATTGGGCCTGTGACACCGTGCGACTCGGCCTCCTCATCCTCCGCCATCTCCTCACCCTCCACTGTAGGCTCAAGTCTCAGTGCCCCTCCAGTCTACCATGTGTGCAGGGCACGGAGGTGTCACGCAGTGCTTCACATGGTTTGTCTTGGCGAACGGAGTCACACAGGGGAGGAACTGCTTAAATGTATTCATCAGGAAATCCAAACATGGCTTACTCCGAGAAAACTTAAAATGGGAATCATGGTTACCGACAATGGGAAGAACATTTTGTCTGCGCTGCGCCAAGGAAGCCTGACCCATGCCCCCTGCATGGCTCACGTCTTCAATCTGGTTGTCAAGCGGTTTCTGAAGTGTTCCCCCCATCTGCAGGACATCCTAACAACTTCACGGAAACTTTGCATGCACTTCAGCCACTCCTACACCGCCAAACACACCCTTCTTGAGCTACAGCGTCAGAATGGTATCCCCCAACATAGTCTGATTTGCGATGTTTCCACCCGTTGGAATTCCACCCTTCACATGTTGGACCGATTATATGAACAGAGAAAAGCCATCACGGATTTCCTGATGATCCAAGCAGATAGGGGGACTCCCCTGTGTAACTTCAATGTCAACCAGTGGCAGCTCATACGTGACACCTGCCGTTTGCTCAGGCCCTTTGAGGAAGCCACTTTATTTGTCAGTCGGCAGGATTACGGGATGAACGACGTGATTCCACTGCTTCATGTACTACAGCACATGTTGGAAACCATGGCTGGTCAGGGCACTGGAGACATGGCGTTTACATCTTACGGCCACATGAACCCCGTTGGAGCTGAACTGGAGGAGGAGGAGGAGGAAGAGGAGGAGGAGGAGTTGCCCAGCGAAACACAGTTTAGGCTTGGCGAAATGGCTGGTTTATCTAGTCAGCGGACAGGAGAGGAGGAGCAGGAGCAGCCAGAGGAGCTAGAGGTTTTTGAGGAAGGAGAGACAGAGGACCCGGGCACACCGTGGCAGTATGCAGTGGAGATGGAGACAGGTAGTCCATCCGAGTCACTTGCGCAAATGGCACGAAGCATGCTCACATGCTTGCGTAGTGACCCCAGAATTGTTTCCATCTGTCGGCGGGATGACTTCTGGCTGTCCACCTTATTGGACCCTCGCTTCCGGCACAAAATGGGGGCATTTTTTAAACCCACCGAGAGGGAGGACAAACTCAACTACTACAAAGACATTCTACGTAGGCAGTTGGCCGATGCCTATCTGCGCCATGGTCCATACTCTCGCAGGTCTGACTCGAGGGGACCTCTGCGCTCACCTTCCACTGCCATGGCCGCTGGGGGGGTTGGCAGCAGCAGCAGCAGAAGCTCCATCAGCAGCAGCAGCCTCAGTCTTCAGTCGCTAATGAGTAGCTTTCTACACCCGCATAGTGAGGCTACTCATGAGCAGCAGGAAGACCTGGAGCAGGACCTGAACCAGCAGGTCATGTCATACTTTGACATGACCATGCCAACACACCTTGAGGATCCGCTGGACTTCTGGGCAGCCAAACTTGATTTGTGGCCGCAACTAGCAGAGTTTGCCCTGGAAAAGCTGTCCTGCCCGGCAAGTAGCGTGCCATCTGAGCGGGTGTTTAGTGCGGCGGGGGCCATAGTTACGGCGAGGAGAACTCGTCTGTCAACTAAAAATGTGGAGAGACTCACCTTTGTCAAAATGAATCAGGGATGGATCAGCCAGGATTTCCACCCACCAATGCCTGATGCATGCGACTAGATTCAGCATGGTGCCACGTTTTACACTTTCCAAATGGTGCAAAACATATTTATGTCTTTAGGCCATTTTTTGGGCTCCTGCTGCTGCTGCTGCCAACTCCTGCCAACTCCAGGGTGTGATTCATCCAATTTTTGGGCTCCTGAGGCCAACTCCAGTGTATATTTGGGCTCCTGCTGCTGCTGCTGCCAACTTCTGCCAACTCCAGGGTGTGATTCATCCAATTTTTGGGCTCCTGAGGCCAACTCCAGTGTATATTTGGGCTCCTGCTGCTGCTACTGTCAACTCCTGCCAACTCCAGGGTGTGATTCATCCAATTTTTGGGCTCCTGAGGCCAACTCCAGTGTATATTTGGGCTCCTGCTGCTGCTGCTGCCAACTTCTGCCAACTCCATGGTGTGATTCATCCAATTTTTGGGCTCCTGAGGCCAACTCCAGTGTATATTTGGGCTCCTGCTGCTGCTACTGTCAACTCCTGCCAACTCCAGGGTGTGATTCATCCAATTTTTGGGCTCCTGAAGCCAACTCCAGTGTATATTTGGGCTCCTGCTGCTGCTGGTGTCAACTCCTGCCAACTCCAGGGTGTGATTCATCCAATTTTTGGGCTCCTGAGGCCAACTCCAGTGTATATTTGGGCTCCTGCTGCTGCTGCTGCCAACTTCTGCCAACTCCAGGGTGTGATTCATCCAATTTTTGGGCTCCTGAGGCCAACTCCAGTGTATATTTGGGCTCCTGCTGCTGCTGGTGTCAACTCCTGCCAACTCCAGGGTGTGATTCATCCAATTTTTGGGCTCCTGAGGCCAACTCCAGTGTATATTTGGGCTCCTGCTGCTGCTGCTGCCAACTTCTGCCAACTCCAGGGTGTGATTCATCCAATTTTTGGGCTCCTGAGGCCAACTCCAGTGTATATTTGGGCTCCTGCTGCTGCTGCTGCCAACTTCTGCCAACTCCAGGGTGTGATTCATCCAATTTTTGGGCTCCTGAGGCCAACTCCAGTGTATATTTGGGCTCCTGCTGCTGCTACTGTCAACTCCTGCCAACTCCAGGGTGTGATTCATCCAATTTTTGGGCTCCTGAGGCCAACTCCAGTGTATATTTGGGCTCCTGCTGCTGCTGCTGCCAACTTCTGCCAACTCCAGGGTGTGATTCATCCAATTTTTGGGCTCCTGAGGCCAACTCCAGTGTATATTTGGGCTCCTGCTGCTGCTGCTGTCAACTCCTGCCAACTCCAGGGTGTGATTCATCCAATTTTTGGGCTCCTGAGGCCAACTCCAGTGTATATTTGGGCTCCTGCTGCTGCTGCTGCCAACTTCTGCCAACTCCAGGGTGTGATTCATCCAATTTTTGGGCTCCTGAAGCCAACTCCAGTGTATATTTGGGCTCCTGCTGCTGCTGCTGCCAACTTCTGCCAACTCCAGGGTGTGATTCATCCAATTTTTGGGCTCCTGAGGCCAACTCCAGTGTATATTTGGGCTCCTGCTGCTGCTGCTGCCAACTTCTGCCAACTCCAGGGTGTGATTCATCCAATTTTTGGGCTCCTGAGGCCAACTCCAGTGTATATTTGGGCTCCTGCTGCTGCTGCTGCCAACTTCTGCCAACTCCAGGGTGTGATTCATCCAATTTTTGGGCTCCTGAGGCCAACTCCAGTGTATATTTGGGCTCCTGCTGCTGCTGCTGCCAACTTCTGCCAACTCCAGGGTGTGATTCATCCAATTTTTGGGCTCCTGAGGCCAACTCCAGTGTATATTTGGGCTCCTGCTGCTGCTACTGTCAACTCCTGCCAACTCCAGGGTGTGATTCATCCAATTTTTGGGCTCCTGAGGCCAACTCCAGTGTATATTTGGGCTCCTGCTGCTGCTGCTGCCAACTTCTGCCAACTCCAGGGTGTGATTCATCCAATTTTTGGGCTCCTGAAGCCAACTCCAGTGTATATTTGGGCTCCTGCTGCTGCTGCTGCCAACTTCTGCCAACTCCAGGGTGTGATTCATCCAATTTTTGGGCTCCTGAGGCCAACTCCAGTGTATATTTGGGCTCCTGCTGCTGCTGCTGCCAACTTCTGCCAACTCCAGGGTGTGATTCATCCAATTTTTGGGCTCCTGAAGCCAACTCCAGTGTATATTTGGGCTCCTGCTGCTGCTGGTGTCAACTCCTGCCAACTCCAGGGTGTGATTCATCCAATTTTTGGGCTCCTGAAGCCAACTCCAGTGTATATTTGGGCTCCTGCTGCTGCTACTGTCAACTCCTGCCAACTCCAGGGTGTGATTCATCCAATTTTTGGGCTCCTGAGGCCAACTCCAGTGTATATTTGGGCTCCTGCTGCTGCTGCTGCCAACTTCTGCCAACTCCAGGGTGTGATTCATCCAATTTTTGGGCTCCTGAGGCCAACTCCAGTGTATATTTGGGCTCCTGCTGCTGCTACTGTCAACTCCTGCCAACTCCAGGGTGTGATTCATCCAATTTTTGGGCTCCTGAGGCCAACTCCAGTGTATATTTGGGCTCCTGCTGCTGCTGCTGCCAACTTCTGCCAACTCCAGGGTGTGATTCATCCAATTTTTGGGCTCCTGAGGCCAACTCCAGTGTATATTTGGGCTCCTGCTGCTGCTGCTGCCAACTTCTGCCAACTCCAGGGTGTGATTCATCCAATTTTTGGGCTCCTGAGGCCAACTCCAGTGTATATTTGGGCTCCTGCTGCTGCTACTGTCAACTCCTGCCAACTCCAGGGTGTGATTCATCCAATTTTTGGGCTCCTGAGGCCAACTCCAGTGTATATTTGGGCTCCTGCTGCTGCTGCTGCCAACTTCTGCCAACTCCAGGGTGTGATTCATCCAATTTTTGGGCTCCTGAGGCCAACTCCAGTGTATATTTGGGCTCCTGCTGCTGCTACTGTCAACTCCTGCCAACTCCAGGGTGTGATTCATCCAATTTTTGGGCTCCTGAGGCCAACTCCAGTGTATATTTGGGCTCCTGCTGCTGCTGCTGCCAACTTCTGCCAACTCCAGGGTGTGATTCATCCAATTTTTGGGCTCCTGAAGCCAACTCCAGTGTATATTTGGGCTCCTGCTGCTGCTGGTGTCAACTCCTGCCAACTCCAGGGTGTGATTCATCCAATTTTTGGGCTCCTGAAGCCAACTCCAGTGTATATTTGGGCTCCTGCTGCTGCTACTGTCAACTCCTGCCAACTCCAGGGTGTGATTCATCCAATTTTTGGGCTCCTGAGGCCAACTCCAGTGTATATTTGGGCTCCTGCTGCTGCTGCTGCCAACTTCTGCCAACTCCAGGGTGTGATTCATCCAATTTTTGGGCTCCTGAGGCCAACTCCAGTGTATATTTGGGCTCCTGCTGCTGCTACTGTCAACTCCTGCCAACTCCAGGGTGTGATTCATCCAATTTTTGGGCTCCTGAGGCCAACTCCAGTGTATATTTGGGCTCCTGCTGCTGCTGCTGCCAACTTCTGCCAACTCCAGGGTGTGATTCATCCAATTTTTGGGCTCCTGAGGCCAACTCCAGTGTATATTTGGGCTCCTGCTGCTGCTACTGTCAACTCCTGCCAACTCCAGGGTGTGATTCATCCATTTTTTGGGCTCCTGAAGCCAACTCCAGTGTATATTTGGGCTCCTGCTGCTGCTGCTGTCAACTCCTGCCAACTCCAGGGTGTGATTCATCCAATTTTTGGGCTCCTGAAGCCAACTCCAGTGTATATTTGGGCTCCTGCTGCTGCTGCTGCTGCCAACTTCTGCCAACTCCAGGGTGTGATTCATCCAATTTTTGGGCTCCTGAGGCCAACTCCAGTGTATATTTGGGCTCCTTCTGCCCCTCATAGTGATGCCACTTCAACTCTCTGCAATTGTGCCGCTCTGCGATTCTATTAGCGATGCCTCTGATCTGCATGTGATATTTCTTCAAAGTATTATTTAACTAACCCAGCACGCATCCTGTGCGTGTTACAGCAAGGCTGAATGGTTTACAACCCTATTGAGGCTGTAGGAGGCTCAGAAATAGCCGTTTTTAATAGCGATTCGTCGCGAATTTATTCGGGTCGAAACGATTTTTGTCGGAAAATTCGGCGAATCAGTCGAATCGAATTTTTCAAAAGTTCGCTCATCTCTAACTACTAGAGATGAGCGAACTTTTGAAAAATTCGATTCGACTGATTCGCCGAATTTTCCGACAAAAATCGTTTCGACCCGAATAAATTCGCGACGAATCGCTATTAAAAACGGCTATTTCTGAGCCTCCTACAGCCTCAATAGGGTTGTAAACCATTCAGCCTTGCTGTAACACGCACAGGATGCGTGCTGGGTTAGTTAAATAATACTTTGAAGAAATATCACATGCAGATCAGAGGCATCGCTAATAGAATCGCAGAGCGGCACAATTGCAGAGAGTTGAAGTGGCATCACTATGAGGGGCAGAAGGAGCCCAAATATACACTGGAGTTGGCCTCAGGAGCCCAAAAATTGGATGAATCACACCCTGGAGTTGGCAGAAGTTGGCAGCAGCAGCAGCAGCAGGAGCCCAAATATACACTGGAGTTGGCTTCAGGAGCCCAAAAATTGGATGAATCACACCCTGGAGTTGGCAGGAGTTGACAGCAGCAGCAGCAGGAGCCCAAATATACACTGGAGTTGGCTTCAGGAGCCCAAAAAATGGATGAATCACACCCTGGAGTTGGCAGGAGTTGACAGTAGCAGCAGCAGGAGCCCAAATATACACTGGAGTTGGCCTCAGGAACCCAAAAATTGGATGAATCACACCCTGGAGTTGGCAGAAGTTGGCAGCAGCAGCAGCAGCAGGAGCCCAAATATACACTGGAGTTGGCCTCAGGAGCCCAAAAATTGGATGAATCACACCCTGGAGTTGGCAGGAGTTGACAGTAGCAGCAGCAGGAGCCCAAATATACACTGGAGTTGGCCTCAGGAGCCCAAAAATTGGATGAATCACACCCTGGAGTTGGCAGAAGTTGGCAGCAGCAGCAGCAGGAGCCCAAATATACACTGGAGTTGGCCTCAGGAGCCCAAAAATTGGATGAATCACACCCTGGAGTTGGCAGGAGTTGACAGTAGCAGCAGCAGGAGCCCAAATATACACTGGAGTTGGCTTCAGGAGCCCAAAAATTGGATGAATCACACCCTGGAGTTGGCAGGAGTTGACACCAGCAGCAGCAGGAGCCCAAATATACACTGGAGTTGGCTTCAGGAGCCCAAAAATTGGATGAATCACACCCTGGAGTTGGCAGAAGTTGGCAGCAGCAGCAGCAGGAGCCCAAATATACACTGGAGTTGGCCTCAGGAGCCCAAAAATTGGATGAATCACACCCTGGAGTTGGCAGGAGTTGACAGTAGCAGCAGCAGGAGCCCAAATATACACTGGAGTTGGCCTCAGGAGCCCAAAAATTGGATGAATCACACCCTGGAGTTGGCAGAAGTTGGCAGCAGCAGCAGCAGGAGCCCAAATATACACTGGAGTTGGCCTCAGGAGCCCAAAAATTGGATGAATCACACCCTGGAGTTGGCAGGAGTTGACAGTAGCAGCAGCAGGAGCCCAAATATACACTGGAGTTGGCCTCAGGAGCCCAAAAATTGGATGAATCACACCCTGGAGTTGGCAGAAGTTGGCAGCAGCAGCAGCAGGAGCCCAAATATACACTGGAGTTGGCCTCAGGAGCCCAAAAATTGGATGAATCACACCCTGGAGTTGGCAGAAGTTGGCAGCAGCAGCAGCAGGAGCCCAAATATACACTGGAGTTGGCCTCAGGAGCCCAAAAATTGGATGAATCACACCCTGGAGTTGGCAGGAGTTGACAGTAGCAGCAGCAGGAGCCCAAATATACACTGGAGTTGGCCTCAGGAGCCCAAAAATTGGATGAATCACACCCTGGAGTTGGCAGAAGTTGGCAGCAGCAGCAGCAGGAGCCCAAATATACACTGGAGTTGGCCTCAGGAGCCCAAAAATTGGATGAATCACACCCTGGAGTTGGCAGGAGTTGACAGTAGCAGCAGCAGGAGCCCAAATATACACTGGAGTTGGCTTCAGGAGCCCAAAAATTGGATGAATCACACCCTGGAGTTGGCAGGAGTTGACACCAGCAGCAGCAGGAGCCCAAATATACACTGGAGTTGGCTTCAGGAGCCCAAAAATTGGATGAATCACACCCTGGAGTTGGCAGAAGTTGGCAGCAGCAGCAGCAGGAGCCCAAATATACACTGGAGTTGGCCTCAGGAGCCCAAAAATTGGATGAATCACACCCTGGAGTTGGCAGAAGTTGGCAGCAGCAGCAGCAGGAGCCCAAATATACACTGGAGTTGGCTTCAGGAGCCCAAAAATTGGATGAATCACACCCTGGAGTTGGCAGAAGTTGGCAGCAGCAGCAGCAGGAGCCCAAATATACACTGGAGTTGGCCTCAGGAGCCCAAAAATTGGATGAATCACACCCTGGAGTTGGCAGGAGTTGACAGTAGCAGCAGCAGGAGCCCAAATATACACTGGAGTTGGCCTCAGGAGCCCAAAAATTGGATGAATCACACCCTGGAGTTGGCAGAAGTTGGCAGCAGCAGCAGCAGGAGCCCAAATATACACTGGAGTTGGCCTCAGGAGCCCAAAAATTGGATGAATCACACCCTGGAGTTGGCAGAAGTTGGCAGCAGCAGCAGCAGGAGCCCAAATATACACTGGAGTTGGCCTCAGGAGCCCAAAAATTGGATGAATCACACCCTGGAGTTGGCAGAAGTTGGCAGCAGCAGCAGCAGGAGCCCAAATATACACTGGAGTTGGCCTCAGGAGCCCAAAAATTGGATGAATCACACCCTGGAGTTGGCAGAAGTTGGCAGCAGCAGCAGCAGGAGCCCAAATATACACTGGAGTTGGCTTCAGGAGCCCAAAAATTGGATGAATCACACCCTGGAGTTGGCAGAAGTTGGCAGCAGCAGCAGCAGGAGCCCAAATATACACTGGAGTTGGCCTCAGGAGCCCAAAAATTGGATGAATCACACCCTGGAGTTGGCAGGAGTTGACAGCAGCAGCAGCAGGAGCCCAAATATACACTGGAGTTGGCCTCAGGAGCCCAAAAATTGGATGAATCACACCCTGGAGTTGGCAGAAGTTGGCAGCAGCAGCAGCAGGAGCCCAAATATACACTGGAGTTGGCCTCAGGAGCCCAAAAATTGGATGAATCACACCCTGGAGTTGGCAGGAGTTGACAGTAGCAGCAGCAGGAGCCCAAATATACACTGGAGTTGGCCTCAGGAGCCCAAAAATTGGATGAATCACACCCTGGAGTTGGCAGAAGTTGGCAGCAGCAGCAGCAGGAGCCCAAATATACACTGGAGTTGGCCTCAGGAGCCCAAAAATTGGATGAATCACACCCTGGAGTTGGCAGAAGTTGGCAGCAGCAGCAGCAGGAGCCCAAATATACACTGGAGTTGGCCTCAGGAGCCCAAAAATTGGATGAATCACACCCTGGAGTTGGCAGGAGTTGACACCAGCAGCAGCAGGAGCCCAAATATACACTGGAGTTGGCCTCAGGAGCCCAAAAATTGGATGAATCACACCCTGGAGTTGGCAGAAGTTGGCAGCAGCAGCAGCAGGAGCCCAAATATACACTGGAGTTGGCCTCAGGAGCCCAAAAATTGGATGAATCACACCCTGGAGTTGGCAGGAG
Source organism: Gastrophryne carolinensis (assembly GCA_027917425.1). Classification (NCBI taxonomy): domain Eukaryota; kingdom Metazoa; phylum Chordata; class Amphibia; order Anura; family Microhylidae; genus Gastrophryne; species Gastrophryne carolinensis. The sequence goes on along the minus strand of CM051238.1, from coordinate 178,089,006 downwards.
TTGACACCAGCAGCAGCAGGAGCCCAAATATACACTGGAGTTGGCTTCAGGAGCCCAAAAATTGGATGAATCACACCCTGGAGTTGGCAGGAGTTGACAGTAGCAGCAGCAGGAGCCCAAATATACACTGGAGTTGGCCTCAGGAGCCCAAAAATTGGATGAATCACACCATGGAGTTGGCAGAAGTTGGCAGCAGCAGCAGCAGGAGCCCAAATATACACTGGAGTTGGCCTCAGGAGCCCAAAAATTGGATGAATCACACCCTGGAGTTGGCAGGAGTTGACAGTAGCAGCAGCAGGAGCCCAAATATACACTGGAGTTGGCCTCAGGAGCCCAAAAATTGGATGAATCACACCCTGGAGTTGGCAGAAGTTGGCAGCAGCAGCAGCAGGAGCCCAAATATACACTGGAGTTGGCCTCAGGAGCCCAAAAATTGGATGAATCACACCCTGGAGTTGGCAGGAGTTGGCAGCAGCAGCAGCAGGAGCCCAAAAAATGGCCTAAAGACATAAATATGTTTTGCACCATTTGGAAAGTGTAAAACGTGGCACCATGCTGAATCTAGTCGCATGCATCAGGCATTGGTGGGTGGAAATCCTGGCTGATCCATCCCTGATTCATTTTGACAAAGGTGAGTCTCTCCACATTTTTAGTTGACAGACGAGTTCTCCTCGCCGTAACTATGGCCCCCGCCGCACTAAACACCCGCTCAGATGGCACGCTACTTGCCGGGCAGGACAGCTTTTCCAGGGCAAACTCTGCTAGTTGCGGCCACAAATCAAGTTTGGCTGCCCAGAAGTCCAGCGGATCCTCAAGGTGTGTTGGCATGGTCATGTCAAAGTATGACATGACCTGCTGGTTCAGGTCCTGCTCCAGGTCTTCCTGCTGCTCATGAGTAGCCTCACTATGCGGGTGTAGAAAGCTACTCATTAGCGACTGAAGACTGAGGCTGCTGCTGCTGATGGAGCTTCTGCTGCTGCTGCTGCCAACCCCCCCAGCGGCCATGGCAGTGGAAGGTGAGCGCAGAGGTCCCCTCGAGTCAGACCTGCGAGAGTATGGACCATGGCGCAGATAGGCATCGGCCAACTGCCTACGTAGAATGTCTTTGTAGTAGTTGAGTTTGTCCTCCCTCTCGGTGGGTTTAAAAAATGCCCCCATTTTGTGCCGGAAGCGAGGGTCCAATAAGGTGGACAGCCAGAAGTCATCCCGCCGACAGATGGAAACAATTCTGGGGTCACTACGCAAGCATGTGAGCATGCTTCGTGCCATTTGCGCAAGTGACTCGGATGGACTACCTGTCTCCATCTCCACTGCATACTGCCACGGTGTGCCCGGGTCCTCTGTCTCTCCTTCCTCAAAAACCTCTAGCTCCTCTGGCTGCTCCTGCTCCTCCTCTCCTGTCCGCTGACTAGATAAACCAGCCATTTCGCCAAGCCTAAACTGTGTTTCGCTGGGCAACTCCTCCTCCTCCTCTTCCTCCTCCTCCTCCTCCAGTTCAGCTCCAACGGGGTTCATGTGGCCGTAAGATGTAAACGCCATGTCTCCAGTGCCCTGACCAGCCATGGTTTCCAACATGTGCTGTAGTACATGAAGCAGTGGAATCACGTCGTTCATCCCGTAATCCTGCCGACTGACAAATAAAGTGGCTTCCTCAAAGGGCCTGAGCAAACGGCAGGTGTCACGTATGAGCTGCCACTGGTTGACATTGAAGTTACACAGGGGAGTCCCCCTATCTGCTTGGATCATCAGGAAATCCGTGATGGCTTTTCTCTGTTCATATAATCGGTCCAACATGTGAAGGGTGGAATTCCAACGGGTGGAAACATCGCAAATCAGACTATGTTGGGGGATACCATTCTGACGCTGTAGCTCAAGAAGGGTGTGTTTGGCGGTGTAGGAGTGGCTGAAGTGCATGCAAAGTTTCCGTGAAGTTGTTAGGATGTCCTGCAGATGGGGGGAACACTTCAGAAACCGCTTGACAACCAGATTGAAGACGTGAGCCATGCAGGGGGCATGGGTCAGGCTTCCTTGGCGCAGCGCAGACAAAATGTTCTTCCCATTGTCGGTAACCATGATTCCCATTTTAAGTTTTCTCGGAGTAAGCCATGTTTGGATTTCCTGATGAATACATTTAAGCAGTTCCTCCCCTGTGTGACTCCGTTCGCCAAGACAAACCATGTGAAGCACTGCGTGACACCTCCGTGCCCTGCACACATGGTAGACTGGAGGGGCACTGAGACTTGAGCCTACAGTGGAGGGTGAGGAGATGGCGGAGGATGAGGAGGCCGAGTCGCACGGTGTCACAGGCCCAATGGGCAGAGAGCGCGGAGGCCGAAGCGGCGTGACCTGTCCAAGTTGCTGCTGCAAAGGGACCACATTCACCCAGTGGGCCGTAAACGACATGTACTGCCCCTGACCGTAGTTACAGCTCCAGATGTCGGCGCTGCCATGTATTTTGCTACACACCGACAGGCTCAAGGACTGGCCCACCTTCTGTTCAACAAAAGTGTGCAGCGCTGGTACTGCCTTCTTGGCAAAGAAATGACGGCTTGGGACTCTCCACCTCGGCTCGGCACAAGCCATCAGTTCTCTGAAAGGTGCAGATTCCACCACCTGAAAAGGGAGCGACTGCAGCACCAGCAACTTGGACAGGAGCACATTCAGCTTCTGCGCCGTAGGATGAGTGGGCGCATACTGCTGTCTCTTGGACATGGCTTCGCTGATGGATTGCTGGCGGGATGCATGACTTGGAGGAGGAGGAGGAGGAGCAGGAGCGACAGAGGATGGGTATGACGCACAGCTGCCTTCGGCTGAGGTGCTGGAGCCTTGGCTGGCAGAAATTGGGAGCTCACTTGGTGAGGAAGCAGACTGGACCACCCCTTGGGAGCCTCGGTTCTCCCAGGTCGTTTTATGGTGACGCATCATATGTTGACGCAGGGCCGTGGTGCCAACATTTGGACCCTGGCCACGCTTCACCTTTTGCCTACATATCTTGCATGTGGCCATGTTACCCTCCTGCGGATGCCTCAGGAAAAACTGCCACACTGCCGAGTAGCTACTTTTCCCACCCCCTGGCCTCACTGATTCACTGCTGCTGTTGCCAACTCCAGGAACCCCTGCTCCACTACCTCCCGATAAGGTAGACTGCCGCACAGCAGGTGCTCTACCCCGGCCCCGGCCCCGGCCGGCTCCAGCCTTTGGAATTGTGCCCCCATGCTGACTGCTACCACCTTGCTGCCTCAGCTGCTGACTCCGGGGCAACCTGCACCCCTCTTCTCCTGATGATGACGATGAAGCCCCTTCATCACCCGGCTCCCAAGTGCGATCGGCTTCATCGTCATCATCATCATCATCACCGAGTTGTGGCTGTACGTCACTGATGTTCGTGGATTCGTCAACAGTGTCTGGCGCAGGAGCTGGAACGCTCGCAGCACCCACGACACTGTCCACATCACTATTTGTCTGCCTAGCTAAAGAAGCCACCTCCATTTCTTGGCTGGGCAGTAGCTGCTGACTGTCCTCTATCTGATGGTCCTCCTCACTAAAGAGTGGAGCTGAACCCAAAGCATAGGATACGTCGCTGGGGGAGGGAACGGCGTAGGCCAGAGGCAATGGGAGGACAGGGACTGCTCTCGGGGCATGCCAACTCAGGGTTGTGTCAGAGGAACCTACCGACCCTAGACTGGGGGTCTCAGACGTAAGTTGTGATGATGTTGTTGATGAGCGCGTCAACCAATCTACCACGGCAGATGCGTTACTGGTGGAGACCCGACCGCTAGCAGATACTGGCAGATTAGGTCTCTCAGCGTGACTCCTGCTGCTACTGGCCCCCAGTCTGATGCGAGCTCTGCCTGCGGAATCTTGGCCTCTGCCACTCCTCTTTTCACTTCCAGGCACTTGTCTGCCCGACATAGTCTAACTGGCGTGGTAGTAGGTGATATTTAAAAAAACCCCGGGCAGCGGTGGGTCTATATGAAACAGAATATAATGCACACCAAAAGTGAGCAGTAACACTCAGCCTCCAACAGGCCTGCTTAGTGTAAATAAGAGAGCTGCTTAGTGTAAATAAAGAGGGGTATGCTATGTTACAGAATGGGATGCCTCAACAGAAGTGCACCTGGCAGGCAGCAGTAAGCCTATGCCCAGCAAAAGTGTCTTATAATATAAATATAATAAGAGCAAATGCTTATATGGTCTTAAACAGAGGCTGCTTTAGTCACAGAATGGGATGCCCTGGGCAGGAATGGACCTGGCAGGGTCCAGTAGTGCTTTGGCCAGCAAAAGTGTCTTTATCAGGCTAATTTCAAATATGATAAGAGCAAATGCTTATATGGTCTTAAACAGAGGCTGCTGTAGTCACAGAATGGGATGCCCCGGGCAGGAATCGACCTGGCAGGGTCCAGTAGTGCTTTGGCCAGCAAAAGTGTCTTTATCAGGCCTAATTTCAAATATGATAAGAGCAAATGCTTATATGGTCTTAAACAGAGGCTGCTGTAGTCACAGAATGGGATGCCCCGGGCAGGAATCGACCTGGCAGGGTCCAGTAGTGCTTTGGCCAGCAAAAGTGTCTTTATCAGGCCTAATTTCAAATATGATAAGAGCAAATGCTCATATGGTCTTAAACAGAGGCTGCTTTAGTCACAGAATGGGATGCCCTGGGCAGGAATGGACCTGGCAGGGTCCAGTAGTGCTTTGGCCAGCAAAAGTGTCTTTATCAGGCCTAATTTCAAATATGATAAGAGCAAATGCTTATATGGTCTTAAACAGAGGCTGCTGTAGTCACAGAATGGGATGCCCTGGGCAGGAATGGACCTGGCAGGGTCCAGTAGTGCTTTGGCCAGCAAAAGTGTCTTTATCAGGCCTAATTTCAAATATGATAAGAGCAAATGCTTATATGGTCTTAAACAGAGGCTGCTTTAGTCACAGAATGGGATGCCCTGGGCAGGAATGGACCTGGCAGGGTCCAGTAGTGCTTTGGCCAGCAAAAGTGTCTTTATCAGGCTAATTTCAAATATGATAAGAGCAAATGTTTATATGGTCTTAAACAGAGGCTGCTGTAGTCACAGAATGGGATGCCCCGGGCAGGAATCGACCTGGCAGGGTCCAGTAGTGCTTTGGCCAGCAAAAGTGTCTTTATCAGGCCTAATTTCAAATATGATAAGAGCAAATGCTTATATGGTCTTAAACAGAGGCTGCTGTAGTCACAGAATGGGATGCCCCGGGCAGGAATCGACCTGGCAGGGTCCAGTAGTGCTTTGGCCAGCAAAAGTGTCTTTATCAGGCCTAATTTCAAATATGATAAGAGCAAATGCTTATATGGTCTTAAACAGAGGCTGCTTTAGTCACAGAATGGGATGCCCTGGGCAGGAATCGACCTGGCAGGGTCCAGTAGTGCTTTGGCCAGCAAAAGTGTCTTTATCAGGCCTAATTTCAAATATGATAAGAGCAAATGCTTATATGGTCTTAAACAGAGGCTGCTGTAGTCACAGAATGGGATGCCCTGGGCAGGAATGGACCTGGCAGGGTCCAGTAGTGCTTTGGCCAGCAAAAGTGTCTTTATCAGGCCTAATTTCAAATATGATAAGAGCAAATGCTTATATGGTCTTAAACAGAGGCTGCTGTAGTCACAGAATGGGATGCCCTGGGCAGGAATGGACCTGGCAGGGTCCAGTAGTGCTTTGGCCAGCAAAAGTGTCTTTATCAGGCTAATTTCAAATATGATAAGAGCAAATGCTTATATGGTCTTAAACAGAGGCTGCTGTAGTCACAGAATGGGATGCCCCAACAGGAATCGACCTGGCAGGGTCCAGTAGTGCTTTGGCCAGCAAAAGTGTCTTTATCAGGCCTAATTTCAAATATGATAAGAGCAAATGCTTATATGGTCTTAAACAGAGGCTGCTTTAGTCACAGAATGGGATGCCCTGGGCAGGAATGGACCTGGCAGGGTCCAGTAGTGCTTTGGCCAGCAAAAGTGTCTTTATCAGGCTAATTTCAAATATGATAAGAGCAAATGCTTATATAGTCTTAAACAGAGGCTGCTGTAGTCACAGAATGGGATGCCCCAACAGGAATGGACCTGGCAGGGTCCAGTAGTGCTTTGGCCAGCAAAAGTGTCTTTATCAGGCCTAATTTCAAATATGATAAGAGCAAATGCTTATATGGTCTTAAACAGAGGCTGCTTTAGTCACAGAATGGGATGCCCTGGGCAGGAATGGACCTGGCAGGGTCCAGTAGTGCTTTGGCCAGCAAAAGTGTCTTTATCAGGCCTAATTTCAAATATGATAAGAGCAAATGCTTATATGGTCTTAAACAGAGGCTGCTGTAGTCACAGAATGGGATGCCCTGGGCAGGAATGGACCTGGCAGGGTCCAGTAATGCTTTGGCCAGCAAAAGTGTCTTTATCAGGCCTAATTTCAAATATGATAAGAGCAAATGCTTATATGGTCTTAAACAGAGGCTGCTGTAGTCACAGAATGGGATGCCCTGGGCAGGAATGGACCTGGCAGGGTCCAGTAGTGCTTTGGCCAGCAAAAGTGTCTTTATCAGGCTAATTTCAAATATGATAAGAGCAAATGCTTATATGGTCTTAAACAGAGGCTGCTGTAGTCACAGAATGGGATGCCCCGGGCAGGAATCGACCTGGCAGGGTCCAGTAGTGCTTTGGCCAGCAAAAGTGTCTTTATCAGGCCTAATTTCAAATATGATAAGAGCAAATGCTTATATGGTCTTAAACAGAGGCTGCTGTAGTCACAGAATGGGATGCCCCGGGCAGGAATCGACCTGGCAGGGTCCAGTAGTGCTTTGGCCAGCAAAAGTGTCTTTATCAGGCCTAATTTCAAATATGATAAGAGCAAATGCTCATATGGTCTTAAACAGAGGCTGCTTTAGTCACAGAATGGGATGCCCTGGGCAGGAATGGACCTGGCAGGGTCCAGTAGTGCTTTGGCCAGCAAAAGTGTCTTTATCAGGCCTAATTTCAAATATGATAAGAGCAAATGCTTATATGGTCTTAAACAGAGGCTGCTGTAGTCACAGAATGGGATGCCCTGGGCAGGAATGGACCTGGCAGGGTCCAGTAGTGCTTTGGCCAGCAAAAGTGTCTTTATCAGGCCTAATTTCAAATATGATAAGAGCAAATGCTTATATGGTCTTAAACAGAGGCTGCTTTAGTCACAGAATGGGATGCCCTGGGCAGGAATGGACCTGGCAGGGTCCAGTAGTGCTTTGGCCAGCAAAAGTGTCTTTATCAGGCTAATTTCAAATATGATAAGAGCAAATGTTTATATGGTCTTAAACAGAGGCTGCTGTAGTCACAGAATGGGATGCCCCGGGCAGGAATCGACCTGGCAGGGTCCAGTAGTGCTTTGGCCAGCAAAAGTGTCTTTATCAGGCCTAATTTCAAATATGATAAGAGCAAATGCTTATATGGTCTTAAACAGAGGCTGCTGTAGTCACAGAATGGGATGCCCCGGGCAGGAATCGACCTGGCAGGGTCCAGTAGTGCTTTGGCCAGCAAAAGTGTCTTTATCAGGCCTAATTTCAAATATGATAAGAGCAAATGCTTATATGGTCTTAAACAGAGGCTGCTTTAGTCACAGAATGGGATGCCCTGGGCAGGAATCGACCTGGCAGGGTCCAGTAGTGCTTTGGCCAGCAAAAGTGTCTTTATCAGGCCTAATTTCAAATATGATAAGAGCAAATGCTTATATGGTCTTAAACAGAGGCTGCTGTAGTCACAGAATGGGATGCCCTGGGCAGGAATGGACCTGGCAGGGTCCAGTAGTGCTTTGGCCAGCAAAAGTGTCTTTATCAGGCCTAATTTCAAATATGATAAGAGCAAATGCTTATATGGTCTTAAACAGAGGCTGCTGTAGTCACAGAATGGGATGCCCTGGGCAGGAATGGACCTGGCAGGGTCCAGTAGTGCTTTGGCCAGCAAAAGTGTCTTTATCAGGCTAATTTCAAATATGATAAGAGCAAATGCTTATATGGTCTTAAACAGAGGCTGCTGTAGTCACAGAATGGGATGCCCCAACAGGAATCGACCTGGCAGGGTCCAGTAGTGCTTTGGCCAGCAAAAGTGTCTTTATCAGGCCTAATTTCAAATATGATAAGAGCAAATGCTTATATGGTCTTAAACAGAGGCTGCTTTAGTCACAGAATGGGATGCCCTGGGCAGGAATGGACCTGGCAGGGTCCAGTAGTGCTTTGGCCAGCAAAAGTGTCTTTATCAGGCTAATTTCAAATATGATAAGAGCAAATGCTTATATGGTCTTAAACAGAGGCTGCTGTAGTCACAGAATGGGATGCCCCAACAGGAATGGACCTGGCAGGGTCCAGTAGTGCTTTGGCCAGCAAAAGTGTCTTTATCAGGCCTAATTTCAAATATGATAAGAGCAAATGCTTATATGGTCTTAAACAGAGGCTGCTTTAGTCACAGAATGGGATGCCCTGGGCAGGAATGGACCTGGCAGGGTCCAGTAGTGCTTTGGCCAGCAAAAGTGTCTTTATCAGGCCTAATTTCAAATATGATAAGAGCAAATGCTTATATGGTCTTAAACAGAGGCTGCTGTAGTCACAGAATGGGATGCCCTGGGCAGGAATGGACCTGGCAGGGTCCAGTAATGCTTTGGCCAGCAAAAGTGTCTTTATCAGGCCTAATTTCAAATATGATAAGAGCAAATGCTTATATGGTCTTAAACAGAGGCTGCTGTAGTCACAGAATGGGATGCCCTGGGCAGGAATGGACCTGGCAGGGTCCAGTAGTGCTTTGGCCAGCAAAAGTGTCTTTATCAGGCCTAATTTCAAATATGATAAGAGCAAATGCTTATATGGTCTTAAACAGAGGCTGCTTTAGTCACAGAATGGGATGCCCTGGGCAGGAATGGACCTGGCAGGGTCCAGTAGTGCTTTGGCCAGCAAAAGTGTCTTTATTAGGCTAATTTCAAATATGATAAGAGCAAATGCTTATATGGTCTTAAACAGAGGCTGCTGTAGTCACAGAATGGGATGCCCCGGGCAGGAATGGACCTGGCAGGGTCCAGTAGTGCTTTGGCCAGCAAAAGTGTCTTTATCAGGCCTAATTTCAAATATGATAAGAGCAAATGCTTATATGGTCTTAAACAGAGGCTGCTGTAGTCACAGAATGGGATGCCCCGGGCAGGAATGGACCTGGCAGGGTCCAGTAGTGCTTTGGCCAGCAAAAGTGTCTTTATCAGGCCTAATTTCAAATATGATAAGAGCAAATGCTTATATGGTCTTAAACAGAGGCTGCTTTAGTCACAGAATGGGATGCCCTGGGCAGGAATGGACCTGGCAGGGTCCAGTAGTGCTTTGGCCAGCAAAAGTGTCTTTATCAGGCCTAATTTCAAATATGATAAGAGCAAATGCTTATATGGTCTTAAACAGAGGCTGCTGTAGTCACAGAATGGGATGCCCTGGGCAGGAATGGACCTGGCAGGGTCCAGTAGTGCTTTGGCCAGCAAAAGTGTCTTTATCAGGCCTAATTTCAAATATGATAAGAGCAAATGCTTATATGGTCTTAAACAGAGGCTGCTTTAGTCACAGAATGGGATGCCCTGGGCAGGAATGGACCTGGCAGGGTCCAGTAGTGCTTTGGCCAGCAAAAGTGTCTTTATCAGGCTAATTTCAAATATGATAAGAGCAAATGCTTATATGGTCTTAAACAGAGGCTGCTGTAGTCACAGAATGGGATGCCCTGGGCAGGAATGGACCTGGCAGGGTCCAGTAGTGCTTTGGCCAGCAAAAGTGTCTTTATCAGGCCTAATTTCAAAAATGATAAGAGCAAATGCTTATATGGTCTTAAACAGAGGCTGCTTTAGTCACAGAATGGGATGCCCTGGGCAGGAATGGACCTGGCAGGGTCCAGTAGTGCTTTGGCCAGCAAAAGTGTCTTTATCAGGCTAATTTCAAATATGATAAGAGCAAATGCTTATATGGTCTTAAACAGAGGCTGCTGTAGTCACAGAATGGGATGCCCCGGGCAGGAATGGACCTGGCAGGGTCCAGTAGTGCTTTGGCCAGCAAAAGTGTCTTTATCAGGCCTAATTTCAAATATGATAAGAGCAAATGCTTATATGGTCTTAAACAGAGGCTGCTGTAGTCACAGAATGGGATGCCCCGGGCAGGAATGGACCTGGCAGGGTCCAGTAGTGCTTTGGCCAGCAAAAGTGTCTTTATCAGGCCTAATTTCAAATATGATAAGAGCAAATGCTTATATGGTCTTAAACAGAGGCTGCTTTAGTCACAGAATGGGATGCCCCGGGCAGGAATGGACCTGGCAGGGTCCAGTAGTGCTTTGGCCAGCAAAAGTGTCTTTATCAGGCCTAATTTCAAATATGATAAGAGCAAATGCTTATATGGTCTTAAACAGAGGCTGCTTTAGTCACAGAATGGGATGCCCTGGGCAGGAATGGACCTGGCAGGGTCCAGTAGTGCTTTGGCCAGCAAAAGTGTCTTTATCAGGCTAATTTCAAATATGATAAGAGCAAATGCTTATATGGTCTTAAACAGAGGCTGCTGTAGTCACAGAATGGGATGCCCCAACAGGAATGGACCTGGCAGGGTCCAGTAGTGCTTTGGCCAGCAAAAGTGTCTTTATCAGGCCTAATTTCAAATATGATAAGAGCAAATGCTTATATGGTCTTAAACAGAGGCTGCTTTAGTCACAGAATGGGATGCCCTGGGCAGGAATGGACCTGGCAGGGTCCAGTAGTGCTTTGGCCAGCAAAAGTGTCTTTATCAGGCCTAATTTCAAATATGATAAGAGCAAATGCTTATATGGTCTTAAACAGAGGCTGCTGTAGTCACAGAATGGGATGCCCTGGGCAGGAATGGACCTGGCAGGGTCCAGTAGTGCTTTGGCCAGCAAAAGTGTCTTTATCAGGCTAATTTCAAATATGATAAGAGCAAATGCTTATATGGTCTTAAACAGAGGCTGCTGTAGTCACAGAATGGGATGCCCTGGGCAGGAATGGACCTGGCAGGGTCCAGTAGTGCTTTGGCCAGCAAAAGTGTCTTTATCAGGCTAATTTCAAATATGATAAGAGCAAATGCTTATATGGTCTTAAACAGAGGCTGCTGTAGTCACAGAATGGGATGCCCCAACAGGAATCGACCTGGCAGGGTCCAGTAGTGCTTTGGCCAGCAAAAGTGTCTTTATCAGGCCTAATTTCAAATATGATAAGAGCAAATGCTTATATGGTCTTAAACAGAGGCTGCTTTAGTCACAGAATGGGATGCCCTGGGCAGGAATGGACCTGGCAGGGTCCAGTAGTGCTTTGGCCAGCAAAAGTGTCTTTATCAGGCTAATTTCAAATATGATAAGAGCAAATGCTTATATGGTCTTAAACAGAGGCTGCTGTAGTCACAGAATGGGATGCCCTGGGCAGGAATGGACCTGGCAGGGTCCAGTAGTGCTTTGGCCAGCAAAAGTGTCTTTATCAGGCTAATTTCAAATATGATAAGAGCAAATGCTTATATGGTCTTAAACAGAGGCTGCTGTAGTCACAGAATGGGATGCCCTGGGCAGGAATGGACCTGGCAGGGTCCAGTAGTGCTTTGGCCAGCAAAAGTGTCTTTATCAGGCTAATTTCAAATATGATAAGAGCAAATGCTTATATGGTCTTAAACAGAGGCTGCTGTAGTCACAGAATGGGATGCCCCAACAGGAATCGACCTGGCAGGGTCCAGTAGTGCTTTGGCCAGCAAAAGTGTCTTTATCAGGCCTAATTTCAAATATGATAAGAGCAAATGCTTATATGGTCTTAAACAGAGGCTGCTTTAGTCACAGAATGGGATGCCCCGGGCAGGAATGGACCTGGCAGGGTCCAGTAGTGCTTTGGCCAGCAAAAGTGTCTTTATCAGGCCTAATTTCAAATATGATAAGAGCAAATGCTTATATGGTCTTAAACAGAGGCTGCTGTAGTCACAGAATGGGATGCCCCAACAGGAATCGACCTGGCAGGGTCCAGTAGTGCTTTGGCCAGCAAAAGTGTCTTTATCAGGCCTAATTTCAAATATGATAAGAGCAAATGCTTATATGGTCTTAAACAGAGGCTGCTTTAGTCACAGAATGGGATGCCCTGGGCAGGAATGGACCTGGCAGGGTCCAGTAGTGCTTTGGCCAGCAAAAGTGTCTTTATCAGGCCTAATTTCAAATATGATAAGAGCAAATGCTTATATGGTCTTAAACAGAGGCTGCTTTAGTCACAGAATGGGATGCCCTGGGCAGGAATGGACCTGGCAGGGTCCAGTAGTGCTTTGGCCAGCAAAAGTGTCTTTATCAGGCCTAATTTCAAATATGATAAGAGCAAATGCTTATATGGTCTTAAACAGAGGCTGCTTTAGTCACAGAATGGGATGCCCTGGGCAGGAATGGACCTGGCAGGGTCCAGTAGTGCTTTGGCCAGCAAAAGTGTCTTTATCAGGCTAATTTCAAATATGATAAGAGCAAATGCTTATATGGTCTTAAACAGAGGCTGCTGTAGTCACAGAATGGGATGCCCTGGGCAGGAATGGACCTGGCAGGGTCCAGTAGTGCTTTGGCCAGCAAAAGTGTCTTTATCAGGCTAATTTCAAATATGATAAGAGCAAATGCTTATATGGTCTTAAACAGAGGCTGCTGTAGTCACAGAATGGGATGCCCCAACAGGAATCGACCTGGCAGGGTCCAGTAGTGCTTTGGCCAGCAAAAGTGTCTTTATCAGGCCTAATTTCAAATATGATAAGAGCAAATGCTTATATGGTCTTAAACAGAGGCTGCTTTAGTCACAGAATGGGATGCCCTGGGCAGGAATGGACCTGGCAGGGTCCAGTAGTGCTTTGGCCAGCAAAAGTGTCTTTATCAGGCTAATTTCAAATATGATAAGAGCAAATGCTTATATGGTCTTAAACAGAGGCTGCTGTAGTCACAGAATGGGATGCCCCAACAGGAATCGACCTGGCAGGGTCCAGTAGTGCTTTGGCCAGCAAAAGTGTCTTTATCAGGCCTAATTTCAAATATGATAAGAGCAAATGCTTATATGGTCTTAAACAGAGGCTGCTTTAGTCACAGAATGGGATGCCCTGGGCAGGAATGGACCTGGCAGGGTTCAGTAGTGCTTTGGCCAGCAAAAGTGTCTTTATCAGGCCTAATTTCAAATATGATAAGAGCAAATGCTTATATGGTCTTAAACAGAGGCTGCTGTAGTCACAGAATGGGATGCCCTGGGCAGGAATGGACCTGGCAGGGTCCAGTAGTGCTTTGGCCAGCAAAAGTGTCTTTATCAGGCCTAATTTCAAATATGATAAGAGCAAATGCTTATATGGTCTTAAACAGAGGCTGCTTTAGTCACAGAATGGGATGCCCTGGGCAGGAATGGACCTGGCAGGGTCCAGTAGTGCTTTGGCCAGCAAAAGTGTCTTTATCAGGCTAATTTCAAATATGATAAGAGCAAATGCTTATATGGTCTTAAACAGAGGCTGCTGTAGTCACAGAATGGGATGCCCCAACAGGAATCGACCTGGCAGGGTCCAGTAGTGCTTTGGCCAGCAAAAGTGTCTTTATCAGGCCTAATTTCAAATATGATAAGAGCAAATGCTTATATGGTCTTAAACAGAGGCTGCTTTAGTCACAGAATGGGATGCCCTGGGCAGGAATGGACCTGGCAGGGTCCAGTAGTGCTTTGGCCAGCAAAAGTGTCTTTATCAGGCCTAATTTCAAATATGATAAGAGCAAATGCTTATATGGTCTTAAACAGAGGCTGCTGTAGTCACAGAATGGGATGCCCTGGGCAGGAATGGACCTGGCAGGGTCCAGTAGTGCTTTGGCCAGCAAAAGTGTCTTTATCAGGCCTAATTTCAAATATGATAAGAGCAAATGCTTATATGGTCTTAAACAGAGGCTGCTTTAGTCACAGAATGGGATGCCCTGGGCAGGAATGGACCTGGCAGGGTCCAGTAGTGCTTTGGCCAGCAAAAGTGTCTTTATCAGGCCTAATTTCAAATATGATAAGAGCAAATGCTTATATGGTCTTAAACAGAGGCTGCTGTAGTCACAGAATGGGATGCCCTGGGCAGGAATGGACCTGGCAGGGTCCAGTAGTGCTTTGGCCAGCAAAAGTGTCTTTATCAGGCTAATTTCAAATATGATAAGAGCAAATGCTTATATGGTCTTAAACAGAGGCTGCTGTAGTCACAGAATGGGATGCCCTGGGCAGGAATGGACCTGGCAGGGTCCAGTAGTGCTTTGGCCAGCAAAAGTGTCTTTATCAGGCCTAATTTCAAATATGATAAGAGCAAATGCTTATATGGTCTTAAACAGAGGCTGCTTTAGTCACAGAATGGGATGCCTCACAGCAGACTTAAGATCAGTTCAGTATATATGCACAGTTAGTTACTATAAGCAGCCTGAAAACGCTAACAAAGGCTGGATGAAAAAAAAAAAATCTCCCTGTCAGCCAGCTCCGTTTTTCCTACCTTTCCCTGGCTTTCTGTCTGTCTCCTGTCTGTCTCCTGTCTGTCTCCTGCCTGTCTCCTGCCTGTCTCCAGCCTGTCCCTGTCTGTCCCTGTCTCCAGCCTGTCTAACTGCCTCAGCTACACAGCGTTCTGTCTGTCACGAATGCAATAGAGAAATGAGGAAAAGCAAGATGGCCGCCGTTAAATACCGCTGTGTGACGTCACCGGGCTTGCTGGCTGCTGATAGGCTGCATGTGACTGCCCCAGCTTGCACTGGCGCGGGATACATGTCCAGACATGTCCCGTCCGCCATCTTAGAATGCCTGTAAATGTAAATGAATGGATGTTAAAGGAAAACTTCGAGTGATCGAATCGCGGGGAAATTCGGATTCGATCCGAATCGAATTTTTCCTGAAATTCGGATCGAATCCGGGTTCGTCCGGATCGATTCGCTCATCCCTACTAGTAGTGTTGTAAACCTGTGCTGATTATGAACAGGCCTGCAGGCTGGTAGGGGTACGTGCCCTCTTGTGCATGGCCTGGATGCGCGGGATGGTAAAATTGGGGGACTGCCAATGCCTCCAACTGCTCCCAATATAAAAAAAAAAACTAGTCCGGCCTTCAGCGCAGGACTATTTTCAGTCTGACACTTTAGGGCATGTCACTTAAAGTTTGGATAGCAGTTTTTGATAAAGAGACTAAGGCCCCAAATGCCTTCAATCCTCATGGTCTGTACATGAGTATATAAATAAGAAGCTTTGATGACAGGGCTCTTTGTAGCATTTAGCGATGTTGACCTTCTCGATCTGTATATATATAAAATATATATATATATATTTATTTATATATGTATATATAAAATAAACGGCTCCTAGCAAAATTGCACTTAAAGCTGTTGGTCCTCTGGCGCTGCAGGGGCTGTATTGACCGCCCTCCCAGGCCCGCTGAAAATGTTACCAGCCTTGCTTGGTTTTATGTCTGGCAAAGGAAGATTAGTGCAGAGGGGTTTAATGGTGGAGGCCCTTTGAGGCTGTTATAGCGCATATAGAGTTCTGCCTGTCATGCAAATATGTGAAGCATCAATAACAGTTATATGGTGAACAGTTATTTAATCTAAACAGTTTTAAAATGCCTTCTGAACCAGATTGTCATTGCTTATTACTGGTCCTAGTAGTAAGTTATATCGTTGGGAGGGGCAGCCTCCAGGAGTACTGTTTGGGGCGGCGGCTGCAGCAGGTCCTGGTGACTGCGGGTGGTGCAGTAGTAGTCTTCTGCCGCTGGATAGAAAGAACAAGGAAGGCAGGGATGGATGGAGAGAGAGAGAGAGATAGCTGGAAAAATGGATGGATAGACAGAACTAAAAGGACAGGAATAGATGGGCAGAGCGGGGGGGGGGGGGGAATAGATGACCAGAACTGGAAGAAAGTGTAATGGAGTGGCAAAGCTGGTAGTCCCGGGGTATGGATGGACAAAACTGTGAGGACAGGAATGAATGGGGCAGAGCTGAAGAGACAGGGATGGATGGGGCAGAGCTGAGGGGGGCAGGGATGCATAGGGCTAGCTGGGGGGGGGGGGTTGGCAGGGGCAGAGATCAAGATTTGTGTGTACCTTGCAATGCCATGCAGTACTTCATATTGCAATGCTAGGTGCCAGGGAGCAGAATCATGACACTGGCAGGGAGACTAAGCACTACATTGCTGAGGTAAAGGGAGCAGTGCTGAGCACAGCAACACAGAAGCAACTGATTGCAGGGCTGTCAGGGCAGAGGTCCGGAAATCTGACGGCGAGGTCCGCATTCGGACCCCGGTCCGCCAGTTGAGTATGGCAGTTCTAGGTTATACACAAGATCTGCATGCCAACATACACGGGGTGCATCAGGATTTAAAGCGTGCGTACACACATTGATTTTTATTCAGTTGATTTATATTTACAACAAAAGATTTTTACAAAACTTGACAAAAACAAACAGCAGTGTGTATACAAGCATGTAGAAAGCAAACACTTCTATGTCGGCTAAAATTAATTCATTGCGTTGACCTTTTCTCTGCCCAAAAAGTTAGCTTATAATTGACAGTTTAAACTCTTGCCATATCACCAGCTTTACATTTTAAGTGATAATATCACAGAAACACATTAACTAATTAACTAATCATTTTCAAAAGTCATGACCTTCAAGGGATATTGCTTGCAGCCAACTGATAGGGTGCATTGTAGTGGGGATTGATAAATGACTTAGCTGTGAATAATTCCTGATGCTGTTACATCTCCATTTAGCTCACCATGTCTATGACCTTTTGTTCCTATAGATCACAGCTTGCCCAGGAACATCTAGGAAAATGTGACACATATACCTTTATGCTTGTTCCAGTGAAAACCACCATCATTACAAAGTGACTGGTAAATATTTCAAAACCTGAATTGTTTTGGAAGGCGTGAACCACAGACACACATTAATTATAGATACCTGTGAAAGCTTTACATGAAAAGATTCAATCTGTAGATCTGTTTCCTGCCAACGGCCATGAAGCATTCGTTTTCAGCAAGTACAAAAGGTTATTGCACAGTATAAGGTTGCATTCCTTTTTCAATTTTAATTTTTTTTGTGGGATATTCACAAACAGAATAATCTTACAATGTAGTTTCATGACATCTCTCCAAACAACTATTTAACTTTTGTACGTAATGGCATTCTCTAGGTGGTTGTGTTAATCACACACAGCTTTTTTACACTCCATAGAAACAACCAACTGGGCACAAAAGAGCTTCAAAACAAAGAATACTGGTGATTTCGAGACAAAAAAAGAAAAGGACAATGTTAAAAAAAAAACATTATGAACCCAGATGATCTACAATAAATTTCTTGCATGATACTTTGGGAAGTCACAAAATTCCACTTGGTAAAACCAAATTTTCATATGCTTCTCCTTCCACCAAAAATGGCCATTAGAGTCTCCTCATTTAGTATATTATTATTACACTGGAACAACTGGGCCAGATAGGAAGGGTGCCTCTCATTTTCTAATGTTGTTGTCTAAAACAAAAGAGACTTCTGCAGAGAAAGACATGTAACAAGCAGGCTTTTGGTTTTGTCGGAGGGTTTCCTTTTTCAATTCCAAAGTTTCATTTGCTAGAAGGGGAGGTGAGTCAGGAAAAAGTATGCATATCACCACTGGAAGCCATTCCATTTTAGTCCCTATTGTGTAGCCACCCTTCTTTTACTTACTACAGATTGAGGCCCTGTAAAAGATAATGTCATTTTAATCTGGGCATAAGTAAATGATAAAATAAATGATTAAAAAAAGGATTATGTTCACACTTAATGCGGACCAACACCCTTACAACAAACAGTGCTAACATGCATCCCTCCCCAGTGCATTTCAGATTGCTGAACTTAAATATTCATTTACCTTTTTCTAACTCCTTCTGTGTTCAACTCCTAGAGTTCAGGTCACCTGCAAACAGGAAGTGCTGCTGGGTTTCCTGTTACTGTGAATTGTTGGTTATGTCAGTTGAAACTAGGCAGCACCATGGCTGGGATGCCGGAAAAAAAGCTCTAAAATGGCCGCTACCACTAAAAAAAACGGTGAGGTTTTCTCTCCTAAAAAGGAGTGAGAATTCTCCCCTGGCTCTGAATCGACTCCATTGTGTAAATTCATAAGTACGCTGGGAACACTGGAATAACGGCGGTAAAAAGTGTCACTCACTAGCTCTGGCATAGTCGGCTGTCGTGTCCAACAGGAGCTGACATAGGCCGGCCAATACATAATGCAAAATCAAAGCTAATGAGTTAGCGTTCTGTGCAGTGGCTGATAGCACCAATGTATTACAAAGCACAGTGGCAGATAAAACAAAAATGCCGGCGCTCCGAAACTGGCGCTATAGGCGCCAAAAAGATGCTAGATCGCGCACATCATAAATAAGGCCTTCTTTTTACTGTCAGTCACGCATTGGGCAGAGAGTCAATTACTCTCACTAATAACCGGACAGCCTCTCAAAGAGATTCCTACTACTGGTTTACACTTTTAGATAAAGCGATAGTCCAGTCAAATGGTTAATTTAGCCTGCTCTCTGCTCATCTCATGCTGGCTGTCAGGGGGCTGTCAATGCTTTACATTTTCTGCTAAGCCCTAGTGAACTTGCTCCCTTCTGCTGATCTCCTTATGTATCAGTCCCTTCAATAAATTGCACTTGTCAAGGGCCTTTAGAATCTGAGAGTGGGGCATGGGAGTATGCATACAAGGTCAGCGAGGGAGATTTCCCTAGGGCTTATCAAGAAATGAATAATGGGAGCCTCTTCTCTAGTCTTGGTGCATGACTGTTTCTGTTTACCCCAACCACATTCTCTGCCTCCTGGTCCCAGTCTCTCCCTGGTACCTGGCCCCAATGTACCATTACCCCCTCCAGCCTAAATCCCCCAACCCATGTTTTTGGCTTGCAGTGTTCAGCATCATGGCTGTTGGTGCTGTACCCACCCTGCCACTTTATCTGCCCCAACAATACTAAAGTCTCAGGCCATATCCACCCTGCCCACGATCTGCTCCTGGATTGCTATATCTTCAGCCTTAGGGAACACTCATTGTCTGCCTAAAAAAGCATATTGGGGGGAGGGGGGATGAGGAGATACTGTGGGGTTGCTGGGGGACAGTAAATTTCCAGGCTGATTTTTGTTCCCAGACCATCCTTGGTTAGTAATAGTTCCCATCAATACAGTAACAATACAACACTACCAGTAACTGAATCATATATCAGAAAAATAACTTGCTATGTACCCTAGTTACTTGATTTTTCTGGAACATTAATAGAACTCATAGGAAAGGATAATGTTCCCTTAAAATATGTAAGCCTAAACCTGATCATTGGACAATATTTGGGTTTGTTGCTAAAGATGTAGAAGATACATTTAAAATTACCCATTCTCAAATTCCAGCTGTGTCTCGCCCTCCTAGAAAATAATTATTTATAACATATATAAATCCACTCTAATCAATACTTTGGCATTTAAAATTACCTGTTCAGCACGATCAGCCTGTTTCACGATGGAAACCACGTCCTATATGCTAGGCTTCTGCAGCTTTAGTGCCACATGGTATCATGAGTCTTTAGTGTTTGGGTAATGAAAGTGTCTCCCATGATCCCAATGCAGAATTAATGGTGGCAGGGGGGAAAACCAGGGTTCCTGCCCAGGGACCTCCAACACTTGGGACTTCCAACACCAGCGATTGATCTACATTTACTTATGGGGGCCTCCTAGACATTTTGCCAAGAGGGCTCCACCTCACTTATTCTGGTGCCAGAATGCAGCCATACAGGGCTCAGCTTCTGGTGGGGAAATGGGCTGATCATGCAGACCAGGTAAGTCATATTTCCAATGTCAAATTAGGGTGGGTGGTTTAACCATTTAAGAGCCAAACCTGTAGAGTCTATGTAGCTGCCTCTCTGACCGTTAAAGCAGAACAAAATCTGGGATTTTGACTATCCCATGTTTTTTCCATGCCCCAGGGGCATCCCAGATTGGCATGCCATGCTGTGTGAAACACCCCTGTCCAGCACAACTCCCCTCCTCCCAGTCCAACGGCACATGCGTGGGCTCTCCAGTCAGAGCTGTTTGCCTGGACTATGTCATTTGGCAAAATGGCTCTGATGGCTTCATTGGAAAGTGAGAGCGGCCCCATCCCCAGTGGTGCCCTCGCTTCTGCCCTAGTTGATATGAATATATCCCAATCCAGGATGCCTGGGGAGGGCCAGTGGCTGGCCCTAAAATCTTCTAGATTGCTGCCCTGGGTTTTGTCTCTCTTGTTTCACTATAGGTGCCAGCTACATAAATTATATGCACTTGGCATATTCCCACTGTTGCGGCCATTCAGTGTGATAGCTCCCTCACCGCCATATTAATACCGGGAATGAGATGACATCATCTCACTCACATGGGAGTGAGCACAGAGTGTTATTCTAAAAGGTAATGGAAGCCTGGCAAATATAATATACAACTACACAGGTAATGCTTTAAGTTAAAACCCATTTACTTAACAGTTTTCTTCTTTTTCAATAAAAAATGCTTTTGCTAAATACATTTTTCCAAACATTTCACCCAAAAATATTGAGAAACCACAGAAAAAATACAAGCAAGACATTTTATGTCTGCTGAAAAAAATATATAATTTTCCTGGAATTCCCTGGAAAATTCCTGCAAAAATCACAATTAAACATATATAGCGCAAAATGGTGAAAAATGGTCTAGCAACAGTAGGTGACAACATTTCCAAGTAGGCTGGCAGCAAAAGGGTTAATATTAAATAAATTAAGTAAAGATATAGGGATTTTAGCCTATCCCCAACTATAAGTTTTTTTCAGTTACAAATTAACCTAAACCATCCACAGTATTGGATGAAAGTCGCCCAATGGATGGCACCTGCTCAAATGCATTTGTGGCGAGGAACAGTGTGACCTAGAAAAATTGGGCCATTTACATAATATGTGCCTTCATAAGACTTCCATAACTTGTCTTGTGATACACTAAATCTTTACCTGAATACACATAACTGCAATTGATATGCCCATTTAATCCCCATGCTACTGTTCACATCTGCTGCTGTTTTCTTTTCTAATACTTATCCTACGCTATTATTTTCTCCCTTTGCTGCTTTGTGTTACACAACAGACGTACCAAGGATTTAAGAACTCAGAAGATGAAACCTTTGTGACCAGGAACGGACTGGCCATAGGGAGACCCGGGACAATGCCCAGTGGGCTGCACTGCTTTGGAGCCAGTTGGGATGCTACATTTAACACACACATTAAATCTCTGCCCCCTTAGTCTCCATCTCAGCCCCCAGCCCCCCCCCCAGTACCCACAAGCCAAGGAACTCCTGCCCCCAATGTTAGCCCCAGCATCATGGTTGAAGGGGGCATCAGCAGGGACGTTTTGGGACGGCCAGTGGCTGGTAAAATCCAGGGCTAATTTGTGGCACCAGTCCACCGCTGTTTATGACTACAGCTGACCACACATGACAAGGCAGTGTCGCACAGTTTTTGTGGACAGTGATTGCAGAGGAAACCTTTGGTTTGATTTGTTAAAGTGACTGTCCAGGCAGTTACATAGACCATATAATTACGTAGCACTAAATATCAATATATAATGTTCCCTGTTTCTTATTTTTTCTCCAAAGAAACCCCCCAAAGTGAAGTAAAATTATTTTAAAGTTTTCATTCATTTTTGAAAGCTCTCCAGTACAATAGCAGGCAGCGTGTTTACATCAGCATACTGTACATGACTGGCGTCAGCACCCGACAAGCCCGGTCAGCTGCCGAGGGCCCCCAGCCCCCAGGGGGGCCCACTGACAGCTGGCACAATGTGGTTAAAGGACTTAAACATTTTTTGCCACTAACATTGCATCGGCCCCTGCGCCGCCTCCCCCTAGAGAGCCGGATCGTCACTAACCTCGTATCGAGGCTGAGCTGCATGCTCTTTCATTGGTGGTGCAGTTGCCCGCCCCTTAACTTCTGCTCAGCCCTGCACTGGCTTGTGTGATGATCTAGGACTAGTGCTGCCCATAGAGCTGAGTCTCCCTGCAAGCCCCGCCCCCAGAGACATGTCATCACCCTGCTCCCTGGCCCCAGCATTGCAACAGGAAGTACGGCACACACTGAAAGAAGTTAATGCAAGTTACACAGTGCACACACTTCCTTTTTCTGTCTCTCTGCTCCATCCATCAATGTCCCCTCAGATCTGCCCCATCCATCCATGTCCCCCCAGTTCTGCCCCATCCATTCCTGTCCCCTCAGCTCGGCCCCATCTATTCATGTCATCCCAGTTCTGCCCCATCCAACATCCCCTCAGCTCTGCCTCATCTATTCATGTGACCCCAGTTATACCCTATCCATCCCTGTCCCCCCAGTTCTGCCCCATCCATCTCTGTCCTCGCAGCTCGGCCCCATCTATTCATGTCACCCCAGTTCTGCCTCATCCAACATCCCCTTAGCTCTGCCTCATCTATTCATGTCACCCCAGTTCTACCCTATCCATCTCTGTCCTCTCAGCTCTGCCCCATTCATCCATGCCCCCCCAGTTCTGCCCCATCCATTCCTGTCCCCTCAGCTCTGCCTCATCTATTCATGTCACCCCAGTTCTACCCTATCTATCCCTGTCCCCCCAGTTCTGCCCCATCCATCTCTGGCCTCTCAGCTCGGCCCCATCTATTCATGTAACCCCAGCTCTGCCCCATCCATCCATGTCCCCCCAGTTCTGCCCCATCCATTCCTGTCCCCTCAGCTCTGCCTCATCTATTCATGTCACCCCAGTTCTACCCTATCTATCCCTGTCCCCCCAGTTCTGCCCCATCCATCTCTGTCCTCTCAGCTCGGCCCCATCTATTCATGTAACCCCAGCTCTGCCCCATCCATCCATGTCCCCCCAGTTCTGCCCCATCCATTCCTGTCCCCTCAGCTCTGCCTCATCTATTCATGTCACCCCAGTTCTACCCTATCTATCCCTGTCCCCCCAGTTCTGCCCCATCCATCTCTGTCAGCTCAGCTCGGCCCCATCTATTCATGTCACCCCAGTTCTGCCCCATCCAACATCCCCTCAGCTCTGCCCCATCTATTCATGTCCCCCCAGTTCTACCTTATCCATCCCTGTCCACTCAGCTCTGCCCCATTCATCCATGTTCCCCCAGCTCTACCCCATTCATCCATGTCCCCCCAGCTCTGCCCCATCCATCCATGCCCCCCAACTCTGCCCCATTCATCCATGTACCCTCAGCTCTGCCCCATCCATCCATGCCCCTCCAGTTCTGCCCCATTCATCCATGTCCCCCCAGTTCTGCCCCATCCATCTCTGTCCCCTCATCTCTGCCCCATCCATCCATGCCCCTCCAGTTCTGCCCCATTCATGCATGTCCCCCCAGTTCTGCCCCATCCATCTCTGTCCCCTCATCTCGGCCCCATCCATCCATGTCCCTCCAGTTCTGCCCCATTCATCCATGTCCCCCCAGTTCTGCTGCATCCATCTCTGCCCACTCAACTCGGCCCCCATCCATCCATGTCCCCCCAGTTCTGCCCCATTCATCTATGTCCCCCCAGTTCTGCTCCATCCATCTCTGTCCCCTCATCTCGGCCCCATCCATCCATGTCCCTCCAGTTCTGCCCCATTCATCCATGTCCCCCCAGTTCTGCTGCATCCATCTCTGTCCACTCAGCTCGGCCCCATCCATCCATGTCCCCCCAGTTCTGCCCCATCTATTCATGTCCCCCCAGTTCTGCCCCATCCAACATCCCCTCAGCTTGGCCTCATCTATTCATGTCACCCCAGTTCTGCCCCATCCAACATCCCCTCAGCTCGGCCTCATCTATTCATGTCACCCCAGTTCTGCCCCATCCAACATCCCCTCAGCTCGGCCTCATCTATTCATGTCCCCCCAGTTCTACCCTATCCATCCCTGTCCACTCAGCTCTGCCCCATCCATCCATGTCCCCCCAGTTCTGCCCCATTCATCCATGTCCCCCCAGTTCTGCTCCATCCATCTCTGTCCACTCAGCTCGGCCCCATCCATCCATGTCCCCCCAGTTCTGCCCCATTCATCCATGTCCCCCCAATTCTGCTCCATCCATCTCTGTCCACTCAGCTCGGCCCCATCCATCCATGTCCCCCCAGTTCTGCTCCATCCATCTCTGTCCCCTCAGCTCGGCCCCATCTATTCATGTCCCCCCAGTTCTACCCTATCCATCCCTGTCCAGTCAGCTCTGCCCCATCCATCCATGTCCCCACAGTTATGCCCCATTCATCCATGTCCCCCCAGCTCTGCCCCATCCATCCATGCCCCTTAACTCTGCCCCATTCATCCATGTACCCTCAGCTCTGCCCCATCCATCCATGCCCCTCCAGTTCTGCCCCATTCATCCCTGTCCCCTCCGCTCTGCCCCACAACCCTGTCCCTTAGTTCTGTCCCATTCACCCCTCTACCCTAAGCTCTGCCCCATCCCTGAGCTCTATGCCTCTCCATCCCTTTCCTGCCAGCATTGCCCATCTACCCCACTTCTTTCCAGCTCTGCCAGTCTATCCATCTTTCTTCCAGTTCTGCCCATCTACCCCCCAACACCAGCTCTACCCAGCCATTCCTGTCCTATTCCTGCCCATCCATCGATCCCTCTTCCTCCCAGCTATCTCTCCATCCATCCATTCCTGCCCTTCCTGTTTTGTCCATTCCTCGTCCTCAATACTCTGCCCACTCATGTGGGGCCAAACTAAAAAACAGCTCCAATAGGAGGTTGGAGGGCAACCAGCCCTTCTTAGTTTTGGCCATGGAATTTATAGACCCCTGACCCGCGATTCTCCACCACACAGGGGCCACTGAGGCCATGCCGCCTGAGAGCCCACATAAACCTGGAGCTGGTCCTGATACTGTACTTTGACACCTAATTACAATGCTGCAATACACAAGCACCAGGGAGGGCAGAGTTAAACCGGACCTTTAGCATCATTTAATAAAAAGTCCAAACACTTAAAAAACTATTCCCAAGCATCTAAAATTAATATAGTTTACATTTTGAATCACCTTTTATTTTTTCCCATACTGGCCTGCAACTCTGTTCAGGAATAAGGGTGCCGCCATCTTGGCTCAGAAGTATCAAATCAAGGAGAGGGGGGCTAAAGTACAGAGGGCGGGGTTATAGCCCTGTTTTCAGGCAGCCTGAGACTTCATCGGCCACCATCTTAGATGTTTAAAGGCTCATAAAATGCAATAGATGCAGGTAGGATCATTTTTAATGTGGGCAATCTGTATGTACAGGGTGGGGGAAACATATATGATAGGCTCTAATTCAGGGTGAAGGTCCAGTTTAAAGACCACCAGCTAAGTCCCTACTGCTAGGGGAATGAGGAGGATTGTCAGAAGTCAGTAAAGGTAACAGGAGGTAAGTTGCTGAATAATATTTTTTACGGAATGCCTAAGAGATCAAAATTAGGCATGGAGCTCTGTATGATAGGAAGCAGCTGCACAAAGCCCCAACAGTTAGGGTTTTGCTAGGTAAAGGGGAGTGTATCTCTAATGCAGGGTGGATTAATAACATGAATTGGTGGATTGGGTTAGTTGAATGTTTGAGCGAACTAGGACGTTCCTTAGCACAGAGGGAGGGTTTTGCTCAGCTTTGGTAGGTTTACCACTGGTGGTCCTCAAGAAGTTAACTCAACAAAACTTCAACAAAAGATTATGTCCAAGTTATTTACAGTTGTGGTCTGACCCCAGCTGCAAACATGCTCACAATGCAATTACAAAGGAAAGTGGAAGTGTGAATGTTGTAGCAATACCTCGCAATGTTTGAATGTTGTAAATGAAGTGAGGGCCAACACAATGCTCTCCTGATAACCCGTTACTGGGGCAAATGTAACCCTAGCATTTGCAGGTCTGCCCATTCTCACCCTCCAGCTGTTCTGTACCTGACACATGGATGTGTGATGTGCAGCAGGTGTCCGCACCAGAGGCCTTTGTTAGTTTTGTGTTTACTGCCAAGATAGCTGGAAAGCTTTATATTCTCACAGCTGCGTGTTATAAATCTCCAGCGATGAATTCCTAATCATTAGCAAACCTGTTGGAAACCAAGCCTCTGTGACCAGTTTCTGCTTTCTTCATTGTTCATGCTTTGCTACCAGTAAAACAAAAATGAATTCATATTTTATATTGGGCCATGCCCTTTGCTCAGTTAGTGATCATTTGAAGAAATGTATCTAACCATAAGATTAATAAAAATACAATTTTTAAAAAATCTAATGAGTACGGTACACAAATGTGTTTGTGGGCACCATAACAGAAAAATGAATGCTTTTTTGCTTTTTGCCTGGAACTGCACCGGACAGATTATTTTTTTAGCAGGCAGGCAATCCATGGGATCCATTTCCTTTTCTTAGGCAATTATGCAAAACGCATGCACATGGGGGTCAATTAAGAACCAGGTGTAAAAATGATACTTTGAATTAAAAAGTCTCCTATCCATCCCTCAATGATGAAGCATGGCCTAATTTAAAAAATGCCTCTCTTTTCCACCCTAAAAAGTTGGAAGGTATGCTTTAGAAAACGAAATTAAAGTGTGGTGGTGCTGGATCTAAACCCCAGTTGCACTTTTTGTACCTGGTGCTAAATCAAAGAAATGATTCAGCACCAGATGCATGTCTGCAATTTTGGAGTGAAAAGTGCTATTGTCTTTCATGGTCTACCTAGTGGTTGAGCCCTACTGCATTTCAATCTTATTTTTCATCTAAAGTACACGTTTTTTACACGTGTACTTTTTGCACCTGGTGCCGATTTGGCCCTATAGTGTGGATTCTGGTGCACTGTTAAAGCGGACCTTCACTCTGAATAAGAGTCTATCTTATATGTTTCCCACACCCTGTACATACAGATTTTCCACATTAAAAATCATCCTACCTGCATCTACTGCATGTTATGAGCCTTTAAACATCCAAGATGGCGGCTTATGGAAGCCGCCATCTTATCAGGCAGCCTGCAAACAGGAAGTGCCTCCTGACTGTGCTGCTCTGCATTCTGGGACTGCTGACCTTTTCCTGACCCCAGCTCTGCTCTGTCTGAGCAAAGCATAGCTATAACCCGCCCCCCTGTACCTTATCCCACTCTCCTCTCCTCAATAAGTGTAATGCTTCTGATTCAAGATGGCGGCGCCCGTATCCTAAATTCCTGAACAGAGTTGCAGCCCAGCGGGGGAAAGAATAATAAGTTAGTGACTAAAAACGTAAAATATATTAATTTTAGATGCTGGGGAAGCGTTTTTTAAGAGTTTGGGCTTATCATTAAATCACGCTGAAGGTCCTGTTTAATGGTCCCATGAAAAACTTTTCATTTAGCTGAGATAAAATAAATGATAGTATGCACTGTGAGCTGTTTTCGCAATGTTGGATCTGGCACTACAAATTTTAAAAGAACCATTTATACTGTGGCATCACTAGCATCAAACTCAGCCTTTTTATTCATAGGTCCTTCCACCACAGCACCCAATTACCACACTTGCAAACAAGCTAAATCTGAAAGAGCAAGGTCCTTTGAACAAAACTATACCCAACATGCATACTTTTAACCCTTTTAACTGCCAGTCTACTTGAGATTTTGTCACCCTCTGGTGACAGGTCATTTTTCATCATTTTGTGCTATGTTTAACTGTGATAGCAGAGTAACACTAAATATGTTGTTTGTCATTCTTTCAGTGATATATATATATATATTTAAAAAGCCTTAAAAATCCCCCCCAAAATGGCATGGGGTCCCCCCTAGCCAGCATAAGCAGCCCAGGGACCAGCTATGCAGGGCTTGTAGAACAGGGCTCAGGGGCCGAAATTGGTGACCCCCGTCCCGCAGGCAGGCAGGTAATTGGGGGTGGGGGGCTGGGGGTTAATGGCAAATCACCCACTTGCTGCAGGTGACTTGCCAGACCCCCAAGCCTTGTGAACCGGTATAGGGGTCTCATGGATCCCTTACCAGTTCACAAAGGGCTAAATGTAAAAAAAGACACACAGTGAAAAAAACGTTTTTCCTTTTTTCTTTTACTCACCTCCGATCCTGTGTCCTGTGGCAATCCTGTCCCATGGCGATCAGATGACAAATGCCGGGTGATCGGTGAAGGTGGCTGGGGAGGAAGGGATCACAGCCCCCTGTCCCTCCAACCCTCTCCCCACCGATCACCTGGCACTACTAAGCATCTTCGGACGGGTGTAGGATGATGTCATGGATGACATGATCCGTCCGTCCACAAAAGGTGGCGGTGACACCAAAAGTGGTAGAGCGGGCCTATTTCGGGCCTTCTCCTTACGATGGAAGATCCCGGGGGGGGGGGGGGGGGGGGGATTTGGTGGCCCTAGGGTGAAGAGGAGTTAGTAAATGTATTTTTTTGGGAGATGTCAGTGGCAGTGGCAGAAGTGGGGGGGGGGGTCTCTTTTGGGCCTTCTCCTGAAGCTGAAAGAGCCATAGGGGAGGATCGGATGCCTCCTGGGTGAAGCGAAGTCGGCTACATGTGTCTCACATAGCTGCCACTTAACTGTTGGCGAGGCAGCTACGTACTCATGTAGCTGGCACTAGAAAGATTAATATAATGGCTAAAGAGACCAAAAGAACCTCTATTCAAAGGTAAAGGGAAAGAGGTTATTTTCTAGAACAGAAAGTATTTTTACAGCACCCAACACAGGTACTGCATAAACACTAGGACCCCTCTATTTTACTGCATATGTCCTCCAGCTTGAATATTTACAACCTTCTCCTTCCCATATCACATCCTCAAAAGCATATGTCCTTGAGAAAAATGTGCCAGTCTGTACATCTGTTTCATGTTAGTGGCTCATTAGAAAAAAAGCTCGGAGTAGTTTATTGCCAGTAAACATATTTATCTTATAGTGTTTGAAATAAGGAGATACATTTGTCCATAGTCTGGCTTTCATGATAATTTGCATGCCTTACGAAAAGGTCTTCATGTTTTCTGATCTTACAAATGCTCGTCTGTGGTGACTTTGGCTACATACCTAGCATTTCAGAAAATGGTTAGAATTTCCTTTATTTATTTTTTGCCAGTTCCATTTAGGATGCGCTTTTATAAGGCAAAACTCAAATGATACTTAAAGTGGACCAACACCCAGGATTTTGACTATCCTGGGTTTTGGTCCACTTCGGTGGGGCACCCCGATCGGGGGTGCCCCGCTGTGTGAAACCCCCCAGAGCGCCCCAAAAACTCACCTCTCCCCGCTCCCACGTGACCGCTCCAGCCAATCACAGCGCGCATCCAAGGCCGCTTGGACGTGCATAGCAGCTCAGCGGCTCTGAGCGCTGGAGGCCGCGTCTCGCGCTTCCCTCTAAAAGGTGCGCGCCCTGCTAGAGGGAAGCGCGAGACGGGGCCGCGGCTCGCGCATGCGCCGATGGAACGAGGCTGAGGTAAGGTTTGTGGGCCTCCTGGGGGGTTCCTCCCCGCGGGACATCACGATTTCGGATGCCCGCGGGGAGGGATCTGATCGGTCCGGGAATCTTATAGATTCCCAGGCAGATCCCCCATGGGTGTTGGTCCACTTTAAAGTAGCACTATCGCGAAAAATGGCCCAATGATAAAAATCCATATAAATATGCTGGGTGGCAGGAGGAGGGGTCACTTATACACCTGGCATCAAGAAATATCCAGTCAGGCTTGTTTTTCATTCTTTTAATGGAGGGAAGAGGACATCCAGGGTGAAAGGCTCTGTCACCCCTGATAGACTAAACCTGTCGCCCCTGGAATTTAATCCTACCGTGAGACAATAAGCCACAAGCTTGGCAGGAGTTTTATTCAGTTTCGGGTGTATAAGTGACCCCTCCTTTCATTAGCCGATGTGTTTATATGGATTTTTAATACTACACAAGTTTGCGACAGTCCTCTTTTAAAGTGGACAATAAGATTCCCGAGCAGATCGATTCCCTCCCCCTGGGGCATTAAAAATCGTGATGCCCCCTTGTGTGAAACGCCCCTAGGTCGCCCAATACACTTACCTTGTTTCCTGGTCCAACGACTCATGCACGAGCTGCGGCTGCACCCCTGCTATCCCAAGCATTTGTGAATGAGCGGTGCAGGCATGCTCCCTGTTAGAGGGTATCGGGGGATGCGGCTGGCAGCGTGCTCTGAGCCACTGGCCTTAGACGTAGGCTTAGATGACGTGTTGTCAGTGTCTCCGAGCGTGCTGATTGGACGAGCGGTCGCACATGCACCGTAGGACCCGGAAAAGGTGAGTTGGCTTTGGCAATCTGGAGGGTTTCACGCAGTGGGCACCCCTGATCGCCAGGCACTTCTTGTGAATGGCTGGTGCGGGCATGCTCCCTGTTAGAGGGTAGCAGGGCATGCGGCCGTCAGCATCCTTTGAGCCGCTGGCCTTAGATGAAGGCTTAGATGACGTGACGTCAGCGCCTCCGAGCACGCTGATTGGACGAGCGGCTGCACATGTGCCGTAGGACCAGGAAGAGGTGAGTTGGCTTTGGCGATCTGGTGGGTTTCACTCAGCGGGGCACCCCCAATCGGGGGTAGTCAAAATCCTGGGTTTTGGTCCACTTTAAGTGATAAAAATAATATTGGTTCTGATGGGCAAACCTTCTGTGCAGTAGTTGATTCTTTCCAGATGATGGTTAGAAGATTAATGGCTTTAACTTGGAGGAACATAATACTCCACTTTCACTTCAAAAGATTGGTTTTCTAGAGTATAACTTCGTTTGTTATGGCAATGAGTTTGCTACACATCTGGGGTCGCCAGCCCACAATGCTTTTTCTCCTTTTGTGTTGTATTTGCCAAATTTAAAGAAGATGTATGGTTCTGGCCAATGTGCAGTCTATCTTGGCTTGGCAAGATTGCTTGGCATCTTATGATTTCTTATTTTCTTTCAGTGACCAATGATTTCCAGGAAGATCTGACTGAAGCACTAAACATCTGGCATCAAAAAAGAAACCACATCTGGGCTCAACTCCCTGGGTTATGTACAGGCATCTCTTTCTATAGATATTCATGAGCTTCTAACAGACTTCACATATGACCTTACCGAAGATAATGATCGTGATGGTTTCCTTTTAGTTGTAGCTGACTATTAACAATAGTGTGAGCCATCTCTCATTGTGGTACTCAAACCACTTTTCAGAGGTTTCTGCTAGACTGGAGTATATTTTTCGAGACAAAGTGTTCTTGCGCTGCCTTAACTACTTGTTTTATTTGCTATCCTGGTTGCATCTACTGAGCAAAATAAGTGAGATGCTGTGGACAAGTCAGCAACAGCGTTTATTTAAATAACTTTTTTCAGTGTAAAAGTGCATTTTTTCAGGTTCATGCAAATCAGCAAAGCAAAACCCAAAAAACAGTATACCTGAAAGTTAACACGTATTAAATATGCATGTGATTTAGCAGTGTTTTGATGCCCTTTTTACACTTCTTTTTGAATGTACATTCTACACCTGCCGAGGAAAAAGCCATGGGGGAGTTTAACAAAAAAGCAAAAACAAAACTTAGTCCCGCTCCTCCAAATGCAATCAGCCTGGTGCACCAGATACATGGTTAAATAAGATCCTAGGGGTCGAATGGTTGGTCCCTTAGCCATCGCTGTATAACATCCCATATGCCTTTCAAAGGTCTGATGCTCTGCCAAGGGTGTTTCTAAAATTGAGCACCCTTGGTAGAACACCAGGCCCATTCTGTTTCCTTTGTTCGCCACTTTAGCAAAATAAAGGCAAATCCAAGGAATTTTTCTTTTTCAGCTTGCCATCTTGCCTCCATGAAGAATGAGTGACTATGACCACTGGGTTGCAAACAAGCAATAAAGACGATGGGTCAAATTGTTGAAAAAAATGAAAAGTTCACTTGCATTCAGTAAGTGCAGTCTGGTGCTGAATTGCCTGAACAAGTACATTGTTTATGCATTGTGTATGTGGACAGACCTATGGGCGTGCAATAGATCACCCTCATAGTCTGATGATCATTCTTACTCCATCTGTTATGTCTTGATGCACTCCATTACGTCTTTCAGACTCTGCCAGTCCATCTTTATTGAAGATTCGGCAGCATTGCACTATGGCTATACGTGCTGTTTTTTATATGGGGTGGCATCTGATTTTCCCTGTGTGGACAAAGGCACCAGTTTCATGCCACTGGCATTCATTGGTATGTTTTAGTGAGTGGAGTTGCATTTTTTTTTATTTTTATATATGTATACGGTTGTTAAATAGTGCAAGGCTACATATGTTGTGTTTCCTTTCCTCATTAGTCAGATGTAGGAAACTGCACACACAGGGAAAAAAGAATAACTGTCAGTAGGTCTAGGACACATCTGTGTCTGCTACAGCTTTCCGAAAGTGTATATTCCAGGTGAAGTTTCATTTACGTAGCAAAAGCCCACCATAGCAACAAATATTTTTTCAAAAAAACTATAAACTAGAGATGTATCTGGAACTTAAAGCAGACTGAAAGTCTGAAGAGAGCAGACCGAAAGTCATAAGAAAAGGCAACAAAGATAGCTCTAACTCATCACTGCAGACCAGGTTCGGATGTTGCCTTTTATTGTAACCATTGATTTTGGAGCTAAAGCAGTTCCTGTATTCCTGGCTTACACATACATTAAATGCTGAATTGCGCTGTCATTTGTCCATAAAGATGCTGCAGATTTTTCCCCCGTTACTGACGTCACCTTA
This sequence comes from Gastrophryne carolinensis, assembly GCA_027917425.1. Lineage (NCBI taxonomy): Eukaryota > Metazoa > Chordata > Amphibia > Anura > Microhylidae > Gastrophryne > Gastrophryne carolinensis. Next base: position 178,056,375 of record CM051238.1, on the reverse strand, counting down.
ACCCTATCCGTAGCATCTCGCTGTTGATGCCACCCACTGCCCTTGATGACGCCCCTGCTCCCCATGATGCCGCCCGCCGGAGGGAGAGACCCTTGCACTGACAGCTCTCTGTGAGCACCTGGTGCACATGTATGATATTTCGAGGCTGCATCTGGGAGGATTGTGGGATACATACATATCCAGGGTGTAGCAAGATGGTGGGACCCGGCGGCCAGGTGAGGTGAGTAGGTCTTTGATAAGCATACAGCAGTTTGTCTACCTTTTTTATTTTAAATTTAAAGGGGACCAAAAATCCTGGGTTTTGAGTCTTTCCCTTGGGGCATCCCGATTTGGAATGCCCTACTGTGTGACACGTTTTTGCGATCACACTACATTGAATGGTGACTGCCAGCGCTATCACTTGCAAATCGCAATCAAATTGGTACTGGTGGTTTCCATCATGTCACAGGTATTGATGGCCAGCTGAAGACATTTATCTGCCATGGTTAATACGTATTTCTCTGTTATATTTAAACATGTAGATAAAGAGGGTACCTGGAGGAAAGCAGTGGCGACACCTGGCTGTGCCGGTCACAGGTGTTGGATGTTATGTGCATCCAGGTGCCCATGGGATTTTAGCCAAGAACCTGTTTAATCAGAAATCATTTGATAGTGTAATCAGTAAACCCACCACAGGGATGGACCTGGACACATGTTGCTGCCAGCGGCTGTTATGGCAACAATCTTATCCAAATAAAAACACCTGTGCGCTCCTCGCAGTCATTAAACATCCCTTTTTAGATATTAACCTGCTCAGACATTTATGCCTGACTTTCTGTACATAGTGCAAATACTATTAGTGAGAAACCAGATAAAATCATAAGACAGTGAGCTAGGGAGTCCAAAGCCCATATCAGGAAAAATGTATGGATGAAAGAAGAACATACATTATACCTTTAATAAATTATCTGGGCAATGGAAATAACAAACCAAGTGGTGCACTATGAACTCCGAAGCTGACAGCTGCCCCAAAAAACCCCAACTGTGCATCTAAGCACCCATTGCTGATTAACATATAAGTGGTGGATGCTTATGTGGTGCACCCCCTGCTGCCAATCAGTCAGGAAGCCTGTTACCTCGTGACTGGAAGCAGGAGCTTGCACTGAGGCCGGCTGAGAAGCATGCTTTTCAAAAAGGAATCTCCTAGGACTGGGATTGAACCTGTAGGCATTCAGGTAAGGAAGTAATGTTTTATTTACAGGGCCTATATATGTGAAAGCTTTGAATACGTTTGGAGGGGGGGATGTTTTTGCAAAGAATGTGGAGGAAATTAGTTTGAATTCTGAAATTAGTTAGGGTTAGATCCAAAGCAAAAACAGGAAATTATACTCTACTGAAGGAGTAGAAGATGTTTATAGCAAACTTCCAACAGATGGGATTGGAAAATCTGTTGGATGTATCTATTTTAAAGCGGACCAACACCCTTTTCCCACGAGGGTGCTGGATGCTGCTATCGTCGCTGATAAATGACAGGCTGGGGGAGTGGCATCTAGAATGCTAGAGCCCCCTGCACATAACCCGCTTTCCTCATATTTGCCAGGGCTCCCACTGCATTGTATTTGCCGGTGGCTGCATCGCCTGCTTCCCTTTATCTGTGGTGTGCTACCGAGACCAGTCATTAAGATAAGCTGGTGGCGGGATCGCTTCCCTAACTAGCTGGAAGCCGGGAATGCATGCGACTTTAAGATACGTTCCTTATGATAAGGGAAAATAAAAAATAGGCAGCTTTGTAAATTCTAGAGCAGCTGTACTCAACTGGTGGACCAGTGTCCAAACGTGGATCTAGGCGCCAGATTTCCAGACCCCTGTCATGACAGCCCTGCAATCAGTTGCTTCTGTGTTGCTGTGCTCAGTGCTGCCCCCTTTATTTGATTGGTGATGTAGTGCTTAGTCTCCCTGCCAGTGTCATGGCTCCCTGGCGCCTAGCATGGCAATATGAAGTACTGCACAGGTGGCATTGCAAGGTACACACAAACTTCTCTGTCTCTTTTCTCCATCCAATCCTGTCCCCCTGCCCCAGCTAAGCCCTGTCCATGCCTGCCCCATCATCTCTGCCCCATCCATCCCTGTCCCCTCAGCTTTGCCCCATCCACCCCTGTCCCCTCAGCTTTGCCCTACCTAGTCCAGTCTTTCTGCCCCATCCAATCCATGGCCTCCAAGATTTGCCAATTCATTGATCTTGCTGTCAGCTCTCTCTCCATCCCTCCCTGCCCTTTCTGTTCTATCTATCCATCTCTCTTTCTTACAGTTCCTCTCTCATTCATCCCTCTTTCCTGAGCCCTATCTATGCATTCTTGTTACGGGACTTTATTGACAGTGACATTTTGGGCCCTAGTACCCCCAGTACATGGCCTGCACAGAATGCACGGGGGGGGTTGGGCAGTGTGCTGCAGGCCAGAGCTGTAGGTTCTGTGGAGCCAAAAAAAAGCTTCTGTCTTTTCCCAGTGCACTGATTTCTAACTATCCGCATGACAGCCCCCCACCACCCAGACCTTCACGTCTCACCGGATACCTGTTTTCTAGAAGTGGTTGAGTACCCCTGCTCTAGAGGAAGGAAAGGTGTATATTTGACAAAGGCAACCACTAGAAAATGAAAGCTGTTGACAATGCAGGTCCCAAACCCTTTAGAATAAACCCAAACTGAGCTTCTGCATACGCTTTAAAAACCCATCCTGGTGATATATAGCTGATATAGAGGCCGATTCATTAATAGCGCCAGGTAGCGACAGATGAGCGCCAGTAGCGTGATTTTCACAGCGCCAGCTAGTATTCGCTGTGCTTGGCCGGGGTTTGCTTGTTGACAGCGACTCAGTCGGTGTGCGGTAATGTTGAATACGGGGTTAGGGGTCGCTGTTTTATAGGTTCCGCGTTGTATGGGTGCGCCTGACAGCGAATGGCCAGAGCGAACGGCTTGCTGCAGATTCATTAACAAATCACGCTCAAAAATTTCTCGCGCTGTGAATTCCTTGTTTAAACCCCAGAGCGCTGGCGGCGATGTGTGTAAAGTAGTTTTTAACCCCAAAACAACCTTTTTTTTTATATGTAAAAATTATACAAGTTTTTCTAAACATTTTGTAATATGAATACATGAATATCAGACCTGTAATATCAATTCTGCACATTTTTTTTTTTTTTTAACTTAAAAAAAAATCCTAACATTGCAGAAGTGGTCACAGAATTTTTGACATTAAAAAAAAGAAAAAAAAAAAAACATTAATAGCAATTAATTATGATTATTTAAAGATTGCTCCATTGAAATGCATTGGACCACGCCAGGGAGCGCCAGGTCATACCTGTCGCTGTGATGGGATTAGCAGCGGCGCTGTTCGTTGCAGTCGGCTACATGATGAATCCCGCGCTAGCTGACGCTCTCGCCGGCGCTAGCCTCATTTAGCGTGATAAATGCGTCATTGTGACCGCCACCGGGCGTACTTGATTCGGTAGCCGCCGTTAGCTGGCGGTACCTGGCGCTCGTCAGACACTACCTGGCGCTAGCCCTTGATAAATAAGGCCGATAATAGCAAACTTCACAGGTTCACAGTTGTCTATTTTGAATAGCAGCCATGGATGCTTTTCCTGACAGCTTTCTTTAGCCTCTGGCTCTTCTAGGCTGGTCCCTTGTGGGCACCACTACCTCCAGTCCTAGGGGCCAACACACCTGCAGATGTGCTTTTCAGCTGTTGTCTTAAAGTGGACCAACACCCACGGGTGATCGGCCCGGGAATCTATAAGATTCCCGGGCCGATCACCTCCCTCCCCGCGGGACATCCGAGATCGGGATGTCCCGCGGGGTGAAACCCCCCCAAACTCCCCAAACTCCCCACCTTAGCCGCCGCCGCCTCCCTCACGCCCCTCTAGACGTGCGCGCGCCCGCGCCGGCCGTCTGTGAATGGCCGGCGCGGGCACGCGCGCGTCAAGAGTGACGCGCGGGAGGCGGCGGCGGAGGAGCCGCTTGTCCGCGGCTTGTCCGTCGGCGCTGGGAGCGGGGAGAGGTGAGTTTTTCGGGGGGTTCGGGGGGATTTCACACAGCGGGGCACCCCGATCGTGGGTGCCCCACCGAAGTGGACCAAGACCCAGGATAGTCAAAATCCTGGATGTTGGTCCACTTTAAGGTAACTAAAAAGCTGTTAAGGTACCAAATGATTAAAGGATCTTGTCAAAACAGCTAGCTATCCATCTCTGAGACATCAAGCAGAATAGAGGTAAAAAGCCATGATGCTGACTCATTCCGGATAAGGAGACTCATAGCTGAGTATATCGATTAGCCAGCTGTCACTAGACTAGCTGTCGCATAGAGATAATATTCTTAGTATACAGTACGTCCTGCTCCAAATCTAATACTTACACTTGCGATATAAAAAGAAACAAAGGAGGGGTGGCAGCCGCTCAGACCATATTATAACTAACCTGGGAGGTGCACGTTAGCAGGGCAATTAGGATACAAAAGTCTTAAAGGAGCCACAGCACTCAAACCAGTTAGCTTGGTGACCAACCTACAATCTGTCTCTAAACTTGGTTAAAAACAGAGGGATCTGTTTTTAACCAAGATTAGAGACAGATTGTAGGTTGGTCAGCAAGCTAACTGGTTTGAGTGCTGTGGCTCCTTTAAGACTTTTGTACACTTGGGATATACTCTGCCAGATGGCGCTGGACTGCAGAGACATCGAAAATAGGCTCCTCCCGGCCCCTCAAATACCCAGGGATCTCCCACAAATCCCCAGAATTTCTCTGCAGTCTGGCTGCGAAGGACGAGAAATGGCTCTCTACTCGCAGGTGAGCGGGGCTATTAGCCTGCGGCCCTGTAGGACTATTCCCACCCATTCCACTAGTAATATGCCTCCCAGCCTTGGCTGCACTGGTCGGGTGAAGGTAGGCAGCACCGCTGTTAGGTGCTTAGGAGCGCTGCTCCACCGCAAACCCCCACCAAAGGGTAGGCGGTTCAGGCTCATGGTGAGCCTCTATGGGATGCCCCTCCCACACTAGTGCCCCCTTGCCCCTGTCTATTGGTGAGCCCTGATTAAGTGGCCGCTGTCCTCCCTCATCCTCCTTGTAGCCTTCGGGGGAAAAGAGGTGGGGTGTGTGTAAATGTGTATGCTATGCATTCTGTGTTTTACACTCTTTTTCCATTCTGTTAAGTCTTGTGTCTGCCGCCGCGCTGACTTGCCTTTACTGTCTTTTTAAAATTGCCGCCGCCGCGTGCTGACTTGGTTCCGTGCTTGGCGGCGGCATTACCTCAGGCGCTGGTGCGCTGTCATTGGCTGCTTGCACGTTCCCCTCGAGGTATACTGACGCCATCTTTAACCTGCTTGGTTGGCCCATGCGCGACGGACCCCTACCTACCGTGGTCCGTAAGTGCCCTCGCGGGCGGCTTTATATCTTTCACTTTTGTTACTGTGTGCTTACAGGTCTTGTCTGCCTATGTCTTTCAGGCGGGACGAACCCTTTTGGCTTCTCCCAGCCCTGTATTAGTATATAACTTGTAGGCCTTGTAAAAATAATTCTCCCACTTCCCTAGCGTGTTATTGGGGCATCCGGGGTTGCTATATAGCGTTATTCCCTATCGGCGTATAGCGCCACTATAATCACTATATGGAGGCATCCCAGGATAATGTGACCGGGGTCCCTTCGGGACAAGACCGGCTGTGTGTAGCGTGTGGGCAGCCTCATGCTGACGCTGACAAGGCGCGGGTCTGTGTACCCTGTGCTGAGCAGGTGCTTGCATTGCAATCTGGCCTGCCAGTGGCTGCACCTCGCTTCACTTCGCCTACTCCCCCAAGCTTAAATCTCACTCCTACTGAGTTGCATACTAGTGGGGATTCTCAGCCTGATGTGTCTTCTAGACTGGCTACTGTTGAGCAGTTGATTGCTAAGTCCTTAGCGCGTAAGGCCCCTGCTAAGAAGCGGCACTTGACGCCTAATGTCACTGTTTTCCCTATGGGGACTGAGGAGTTTTGGAATCTTTGTGGCTATACCCCGTCTGATGAAGGGGAGCTCTTTTCTGATTCAGGCTCATCTGATGAGAGACCAAGGGGTCATGACGATTCTGGCTCTGACCCCTGGGTCCCGGATGACACTGACAGATTACTGACCCAGATTTTTGAGGTTCTGTCCATCTCTCTCCCTGTTGCGGCTCCCAGGCAAAGAGGGGAGCTTTTCCATACAGCAAAATCACATTTGGAATTTCCCGAGCAGGCACATTTCCATAACCTTGTGCTCAAGGAATGGGAGCGCCCCAGTAAACTTCCCAGGGTTCCAAAAAGTTGGGATAGGAAGTATCCCTTTCCTGCTGAAGTGGTTAAATGTTGGTCATCCCCCCCCCGAGGTGGATGCCCCGATCTTAGGGCTATCTAACACCTCTGTCATGCATTCCCCTGACTCCACTACCCTGCGGGATGCTGAGGACCGGCGCATTGACCAGCTGGCATCCCATGCCTTTGCATGTGCGGGGATGGCGCTGCGCCCGGTCTGTGCCTCTGCCATTACTGCTGTGGCCACTAGAACCCTTATCAGAAATATGCTTGAAAGTGCCCCTGATGATTTGCCCTGTGAGGTGTTTAATGCACTCTCCAGTTGTGATGTTTTTGTAAATTTTGTCCTCTCAGCATTGGATGACACCATCAGAATGTGTGCCAGAACTTCTGCCCTCGTGGTGGCTATACGCCGCTCGGTTTGGCTGCGCCAGTGGGCTGCTGACAACGCTGCCAAGAAGGCCCTCACTGGGTTTCCCTTTAAAGGACTGCGCCTGTTTGGGGACCGCCTGGACCTTTTTGCTAAGGGAGGCAGGTTAACCCAGCGCAGGCGGCAATCTCGGCCCTTTCGGGGTCAGGGTTCCTTCTCCTCCCCTTACCGTGGTGCTAGACAGGGAAGGGGGGTTTCCTTTCCTGGGGCCCGGGTGATTTCTGGGGTAGGGGCAGAGGACGTGGACGTCCTGGCTCCTCCTGGGGTCGCAAAGCAAAATCCTCTCCCAAGCCCCCTCAGGCATGATGGGGCGCCCTCACCCATCCGGGGGGGGGAGCGGCTGCAGCACTTCGCTCACGTCTGGAGGCTTCATGTCTCAGACCGGTGGATTCAGGAGGTAGTGTCCTCCGGTTACAAGTTGGAGTTTGCTGCCTGTCCCTCTCCAAGATTCATCAGATCCCGGATTCCTCAGGACCCTGTGTCAGCTCAGGAGCTAGTGCAAGCAGTGCAAGGCCTCCTGGAGCTGGGGGTCATCTGCCAGGTCCCCTTATTGAAAAAGGCAAGGGCTTTTATTCCAACCTATTCACAGTACCCAAAATAGATGGTTCAGTCAGGCCCATCCTGGACTTGAAGATCCTCAACAAGTTTGTCAGGGGCAGGCGCTTTTGCATTGAAACTCTGCACTCTGCCATCAGTTCCCTGCGCCAAGGGGATTTCAAGACTTCTGTGGACATCAAAGATGCTTATCTTCATATTCCTGTGTTCCCAGGTCATCAAAGGTTCCTCAGGTTCGCTCTGATGGATCAACACTACCAGTTTGTGGCCTTGCCCTTTTGCCTCACTTCAGCTCCCAGGGTGTTCACCAAGGTGCTGGCTGGCGTGATGTCTCTGCTCAGATGTCAGGGCGTCCGCGTGCTTCCCTATCTGGACAACTTTCTTATCACTTCCCAGTCTCTACATCAGGCAGAGTTGGATACTCAGCTGGTGGTGTCCACTCTGGAGTCATTTGGATGGGTGATCAACCGCCCCAAGTCCTCACTGTCCCCTTCCTTGGTAACTCCATTCCTAGGAATGAATCTGGATACAGTTCAGGCAAGGATCTTCCTTCCTCAACAGCAGGTGGACAGTCTGATTGCACAGGCTCAGTCCCTCCTAGCTTGTCCCCAGCCCTCCATCAGGCAGGGGATGCCGCTGGTGGGCCTGATGGTGGCGTGCTTCGAAGCGGTCCCTTATGCTCAGTTCCACTTGAGGCCTCTGCAACTTCACCTATTGTCAGTATGGGACAAGGACTCAGCGTCCCTGGACAGTGTCTGTGTGCTCTCCCCCCTGGTCAGGAGGTCCCTCTCGTGGTGGATGGACTCAAGGAACCTGTTGGGGGGCAGATTCTTTCTTGCCCCTTCCTGGGAGACGGTCACCATGGATGCCAGTCTGTCAGGTTGGGGGGATTTCTGGAAGTCCCTGCGGTTCCAGGGGAGGTGGGGCCCTCAGGAGGCCCACACACCTATCAACATTATGGAACCTGGCAAGCAGGTTGGTTCTGACTCAGTTGACTCATCACCTTCAGGTTCACTCGGACAACCAGACGGCAGTTGCCTACATCAATCATCAGGGAGGGACCCGGAGCGAGGGGGCCCTCCAGGAAGCGTCTCTGATCCTGACTTGGGCAGAGGCCAATGTCCCCTGCATATCAGCGGTGTACATCCCGGGGGTGGAAAATCGCCTGGCGGACTCTCTGAGCAGGGGGAACCTCTTGCCAGGGAGAATGGTCCCTATGCAGCAGGGTGTTTCAATCTCTGTGTCACCGTTGGGGCTAAACAGATCTGTTTGCGTCCCACCACAATCACAAGCTCCCAGCTTTTGTCTCTCTGTCCCAGGATCCTCTGGCCTTGACCTCAGGTGCGCTAGCAATGGCATGGCAGGACTTTCAGTTCCTGTATGTCTTCCCTCCAATTCCCCTGCTGGGCAGGGTTCTGCGCAAGATTGCTCTGGAAGGGGTGCCAGCAATTTTGGTGGCCCCCAGGTGGCCAAGAAGAGTGTGGTTCGCAGACGTGGTGCAACTGGCAGTAGATCAGTACGCTCTGCCCTTGGTGCCAGATCTGCTCACTCAGGGCTCACTTCGCCATCCCAATTTACAAACTCTGGCTTTGACGGCTTGGCTGCTGAAACCTCCATCTTGATGGAGAAGGGGCTGTCTTCCTCAGTTGTGGATACTTTGATTAAAGCTAGGAAGAAGTCTTCCTCTTCCATTTATTACAGGGTTTGGCGTGTCTACATTGACTGGTGTGAGTCTAAGTCTCTTCCCTGTCGTGTGTTCTCTATTCCCAGGATTCTGGAGTTCCTGCAGCATGGGTTGGAGATGGGACTCCAGCTCAGTACTCTGAAGGGTCAGGTTTCTGACCTGGCTATTTTCTCCCAGAAGTCCTTTGCTCAGCACTCTCTGATCAGGACTTTTTTCCAGGGGGTCACTCATGTGCGTCCCCCACGTAAGCCTATGGTGCCTGTTTGGGATTTGTACTTGGTTTTGTCAGCCTTGCAGGGTGCTCCCTTTGAACCTGTGCAGGATGCTGCCTTGGCCATTCTTACGCTCAAGGTTGTATTTCTGGTGGCTATCACTTCGGTCAGGCGTGTGTCTGAGTTGGCGGCGCTTTCCATTCAGCCCCCCTACTATGAGAGACACCAGGACAAGGTGGTGTTTCGTTTCAAACCTGACATTCTGCCTAAGGTAGTGCCTGCCTTTCATTTGAATCAGGATATTGTTCTTCCTTCTTTGTGTCCTAATCCTAGCAATGCTAAGGAGAGAGTTTTGCACTCTTTGGATGTGGTTAGGTGTCTGAAGTACTATCTGGTGGCTACTGCACCTTTCAGGAAAACTGATGCTCTTTTTGTGGTCCCTTCTGGTCCTAGGAAGGGTTTGGCTCCAGCTAAGTCTACTATCAGCAAGTTGATTCGTCAGGCTGTGATTCAGGCCTACTCTGCTAAGGGGAAGAATCCTCCCTTCCGCCTTACTGCTCATTCCACTCTTGCTATTGGTGCCTCTTGGGCTTTTCAGCACCTGGCTTCTGTTGAACAAGTTTGCAAGTCCGCTACTTGGTCTTCTGTTCATACCTTTTCAAAGTTTTACAAGGTTGATGTTAGGGCCTCAGCTGACGCTGTTTTTGGCTGAAAGGTTCTGCAGGCGGCAGTGGTTTAAACTGCCTGCTGCTGATTTTTCTTGGGGATCCCACCCTACTTTATGGACACTGCTATTGGATGTCCCGATTGTAAGTATTAGATTTGGAGCAGGACGTACTGTATACTAAGAATACAATTCTGTGATTACTCACCTGTAGAATTGGTATTATGAGTATACAGTACGTCCTGTTCCAACCCACCCTTGGTTTGCATTTTCTTGGATCCCTTGTATGGTGATTGTTATCATTGTTATAGTTGATAGTTTGGATTGTTTAATTCTCCCGGCTTCTCATTAACTGCTTTTCAATGCTGGGGATTTGTGGGAGGTCCCCGGGTATTTGAGGGGCCGGGAGGAGCCTATTTTCGATGTCTCTGCAGTCCAGCGCCATCTGGCGGAGTATATCCCAAGTGTAAGTATTAGATTTGGAGCAGGACGTACTGTATACTCATAATACTAATTCTACAGGTGAGTAATCACAGAATTGTATTATAAGGGGCTTGAAATGAAGAAGTGAAGCTTTTTAATATAATGAACAAGCAAATATAAATGTGGCAAAAGGGTGCTAAAAATATTTTTTAGAGCCTCTTAAACACGCCCATTTTTTTTTGTTTGTTTTGGGAACCTATATTGTTTACCCTTCCATAAATTCTGTAGGTTTTCTCAGTGAGCCTCTGTGGAGTACCTCATCATTAAATGCTATTTAGATTGCTGGATTGCAGGGGGAGGGGTCACTTATACACCCAGCATCAAGAAATATGCAGCCAGGCTTGTTTTTTTTAATTTGAATGGAAGAAGGAGGAAATCAGAGTGAAGGGCATCCTCACCCCTAATATAATAAAACCTATTACTCTTGGATTTTATTTCTACCATGAGAGAATAATCCACAAGCTTGGTGGGAGCTTTATTCAGCCCTGGTGACCCCTCCTCTCATTAGCCAATGTGTTTATATGGATGTTTAATATTACAGCGATAATATTTAATATTTAGCGATAGTGCTCCTTTAACACATATATATATATATACATATATATATATATATATATATATGTGTGAAAACTCCCTTCTTGACAGGTGTTTGGTGTTTTGCCTTGTTGTTTTCCTCTTTTGGGATGTAAAATAAACATTTGTGTTAGGATTGTGCCCCCAGACCTGTCATTTACTTATCAGCATACCGCTTCCAAGTTTCTTATATTCATGTGGTTTTGTGTTGATAAAGTAGGAGCAGCTTTCTTGGCATTTCACTGTAACAGCTGAGCATATCAGCAGCTTCGGCTAAATCAAGCAACAGTAATGACCTCCCCAGATGAGACCACTGCCACTAATTCTTTAGCTACTGGAGCACAAGATTGCGATCTCCTCATTTGAATGGTTTGATTACAAGTGTGAAGTATGGAGTGTGGTCTCTGCATCATCCAATCAGATGGTTAGCAAGCCAGAGTCAAGAAGTCTCTGCTCTGTGCACTAAACACACTAATTGGTGTACGTTGCTAAGGTAAACACATTGTTGCTAGAGAAAACCATTTTCTTTTATAACACAACAAATGATAACAAATAGAAATAAAAAATAAAATTAAAGTGCCACCGGAAGTGAAATTATCCTTTACAAAAAGAAACAGACCAGCTCATTATTTCTTTTTTTTTTGAAATTCTTTATTTATAGATTTTGCAGGTTTATAACATACATGCATACAATAGGGTCAACAATACAGGAAACGTGAAAGGATTAGGGGGGTTCATGTGAATCACTGTCATAACGGAGGTGAAATATCGCAGTATAGTAATTATATCAGACAACATTACATAATGCAGTATAATGTGGGTACCAGCTACGGGGGGTCATGAGTCAGGGGAACGCCACGCGACGAGAGCCGCCCAGCGACCCCCTGGTCAGCCCACCCCGTTATCTCTCCGCCTCAGCAGGCGACTACCGCCACTGGGCTTTCAGATAGAAATGGTTTCAATTTCCTCCCGTCGAGTGGGACCACAAGCCCTCCCTAGGGTAAAGAGACTAGACGTATAAGGGGGGGCGTAGGGGGAGTGAAAGGGCAGAGGGTAAAAAAGGGGGGGTGGGGGGGGGAAGGGGGAATTAAAAAAGAAGAGGGGGGGGGACAAGACGGGAGGCAGGAGGGAGGGGCAGGTATAGGTGTAGGTATGGGTATGGCGTGCGGGACAGGGCTCCAGGCCGGGCGCCGCCCGGCGGCTGTTCAAACCAGGCCCTTCGCAGGCGGGGGCGAGACACATCCCACGCAAATAGGGCACAATCGTGGGCGTCACCATAGCCGACGTGGCATCCCATCAATCACGTAAACAAATCACGGAACTCTGCTGATTCTTCAAAAACCAGCCAGGGTAGCCAGGTAACTCTATATTGCTCGTCCCTGTCATGGAGAGTTGAAGTTAAGTCCTCCATTTCCTTGACGATACCAACCTCTTTCACCCAGTCCTTAACGGAGGGAGCCCTCTTCTGCTTCCAGAATCTGGGTATAACCTGTTTGGCTGCGTTCAACAAGTGGCACAGCAGTGTCCTCTTATATTTCCCTATCGGGGACTTCGTGGAATGAAGCAGAACCTGCGCCGGCTCTCCCAGCAACTGTGCCCCTGTCAGCCGTGCCACTATGCTCAGTACCGCCCGCCAATACTCCTGTATTCTGGTGCATTGCCAGAACAGATGAAATAGAGTCCCGCGCTCCCCTCCGCATCTCCAGCAGCTCACATCCGCCGAGTCATACATCTTGCCTAGCCTGTCAGGGGTGTAGTACCAACGAGTCAGCAATTTATAATTAACTTCTTGGGTTCTCGTCGCCACCGAGGATTTATGTATCAAGGTAGCTATCTTGATTCTCTCCTTCTCACCCAAGGGCCGACCCAGGTCCCGCTCCCACTCCCCCCAATAAGCAGGTGGGGACTCTACCTCTCGAGTGAGGAGCGAGTACAACAGGGAAATCAGATGGGGCTGTGGTTGCCCAGTCAAACAGAGCCTCTCAAAATCGGTATGGTCCCTGAAGTTCTCCCTGCGACAGCCTATCTTGGACAGAACCGACTGGAACCGCAGGAGAGTCCAGGGATCCAAGTTCCCCCTCTCCAGCTCATTATTTCTAATATTGGACTACCTATTGTTGCACAATGTACTAAAGCCTTAAACCGGATCTTTTTTTTTTACTAAAGCCTTTGCCCAATATTCGTAATACCATGAACTGGAGGCAGTCGGCCATATTGCGTAGCAGCCCTGCCCCCCGATGCTTACCAGCAATGTTACATTCTGTTACAGTACACACAGCTCAGCATTGGGAAGCACTTCAGCCTAACTGCCATTATGTAAAAGTTTAGTTGTAACTGAATTAATTAGCATATGGCTGTCATTCGTACATTTACTGCTTCTGGTTAGTGATGTTATCAATATTGGCCTTCGTAAAAAAAAAAAAAAAAGAAACGCAGCCTGTTTTGGAGGACTGGAATGGGGATAGAAAGTGACAACTTTAACTTTCTTTCTGGGTATTGGATCACCTTTTTTATTCTATGATACCAAAGTTTAACCAATGTAATGGGAGCATACCATAAAAACACCCAATCAAATAACTGAAATTCCGCATTGCACACATATGGGGGTAATTTATGAAAGGACTCGCTGCCATCCGTCGCATATCCGCCGGGTATCCGCCAGGTATCCACCAGGTTTATGCATTTACAAAGTGAAATTTTGCCTGTCCTGCCAGTGCTTTGTTGACATTTTAGATGATATTTATTGTCTTAGCATTCATCTAGTGTTAAATTAGCATTTAGCTACTTAGCATTGTGTTAATAATTTAATATTATAATTCATGCAAGTCAAGGCCTTTTTAAGTGATGTTTCTGACTGGTGCTTTACTAATCTTCTTCGTCACATTTGATGAAGCTTATAGAATAGCTGGTGAGGGTTAGCTTGAAAGCTTTGCCAAGCATAGATAATACTGACCTTTAGTTATGCTTTTAGCCATTGTGAACGCTTATTAAAATATAGGACAGAAATGCAAATTGAATTTATAAAAAGTCTTCAGTATTTCTTTTTTTATCTTTACTGTTCTGTGTTTTTGTAAAAGGCTGTTTAAGACTGCTGACTGTGCCACAGTTACAAAACCATTTAGAGGATACTTCTTAAAGCTGTCTGATTTCAGTAAGCTGCACATTGATGTACTCACCTCCCTCTATTGACAGCTAGCCCTAGACAGTCTGAGCTGGTACAGCTGGCTCCACTGAGCTAATGGCGGCTCTCTCTTCCAGGTCAGGCCCCAATTTCAAGCAAGTTCTTGGTCTTTTTTTGCTGTTATTATAGGGAAGCAGAACAGTGTTCCTAAAACTTTGGCCTAATCTTAAAGTGGCCCTATACTGAATAAACACCCCCTCCCCACCAGCTAACCCTGATTAGCAAACTAAAATAAAGTGATACTTACCTGGGCTTCCTCTCCTTCACTGGAAGCCTTATGCTGTGTTCACCGCAGCAGACGCTTCAGCACTGCGAGAATCTTGACTCACTTTTGTCACCCAACCGCCTGTTAAGGTCCTAGCAGTGATGGGGCCACTTAATGCAGAGCACAGTGGCAAAGAAGACTTCCAGGATAGACCAGAAAAGTATATTTTTAATCCATTATTGTTAGCAGGTATACCTGGGGAGGGGGGTGTTTCATCGTGAAAGTAAAGGTCCACTCCTCTAGTAAAAGTACTGGCTATGTTAATAAAACCCAGACCCAACTATGTTATAGATTCCAGGGCCTCTTGATTCCCTCCCCCCGAGGCATCCAGATTCAGGATGCCACGCTGTGTGACAGGTTGCCCAGTAAACTCACCTTCTCTCCCCCTCCAATGGTGCATGCGCAAGCAGTGCCCGTTCACTGCGATACATTTAGCATGCACCTGTGTCAGGCATTTGTGAATTGCTGGTGCGGGCACACATCCTTTTAGAGAGTAGCGGGGATGTGGCCACAGGCGCGCTTGGGTCCACTTGGCTTGGACGATTCTTAGACGAATGGGCGGGAGCGGATCCAAGTGTGTTGACTGGACAAGAGACTGTGCATGCGCCGTAGGACCGGGGAAAGGTGTGTTAGATTGGGCAATTGGGGGGGTTTCACGCAGCGGATTGGGGGCAAGGACCAAACTCGGGATAGTCAAAATCCTGGGTTTTGGTCCACGTTTAATCAAACCTATTATCAACTGTTCAGAAGTGTTCTGGTGGTATATCCCTTGTTCTCCAGTGCAGATTCTTAGTTGGATTAAGCTCCTTATGCCCTGCCGTGTGTGGCCCCTGTTTATAAACAGGTACATCATAGATAACCGTGTAAAACACAGAGCAACCTCCAATGCGAAATAGTGCCAAAAAATAATAATAATCTCTGTCCCACGGCACATGCACCTCCACACGGTGAATCCTCCACCAATAGTGCAAATCCTTACCGACTAATGAGGGTATTAAAGCCTTCAAGCCGTCCACATAAAGATACTTATTGGATCTTATTCCTCCTTATAATGCTCCCCGACTTCCAAGGGAAAATGGGGCAATTTGACCGGTCACCGAAAAGTAATAATAAGAACAGAATCTAGTGTAACTCCGTTTAAAACCCACACTGGTTTAATAAGTAGTTTTAAAATTTACACTCACAAACATAAGGATAAAAGACAGCTTTCAATTAAAATCATGGCAGCGCTCGTCTCACCGGCCCTGGGATGAAGCAGCTTTGCCAGCAGGGAAATAACGCCAACCACAGATATACAGGTACCGATGTTGCAACTTGAAGAGGATTCCGCCACCGCCACCGCCAACGCGTTTCGTCGCCAAAGGCAACTTTAACCAGGCTCTATTTGTATTCATTATTCACAGCGCGGTGTATGTACTATTTTAGTACCTTTTGTTTGATTTGAGGTACATCATAGACATGTAAATTCATATATGAACCTTAATCATACTGGAAATAACCCTTTATAGTTCAGATGTGTTAACGTGTTCAGAAACCTGAGCTGATGAACTGATCCCAATGATACAATTTTTATAACTTCACACTTACTTGCCAGTAATTTCATAGTTTTTTACTAAAGTTTCATGCTTTGACATATGCTTGCCCAGACGTTTGGCTATGGAAAAGATTACCACTTGGTTTAGATGTTTAGAGAACAGATTACTGGCAAGAAAAGATAAATTGATCACACTTACCCAACTTATTTCAACTATTTTTTGTTATGCTAGAATGAAACACCCTTGGCGTACTCAAATGGTGCATTAATACAGGTACAGACTAGCATAAAAAGAAGTATTATTTCTTAGTTGTAGACAGTCGCTTATACCCACAAAATGCATTTATATCAGTCCAGAAACTTTTTGTGATGCTAGAATGAAGCCCCCTTGGCATACCCAAATGATGCATTGATACAGGTACAGACTACCATAAAAGGACGTATTATATCCTAGTTGTAGACAGTCACTTATACCCACAAAAATGGGTATAAAAAATTATACAAAATTTATCAGTCCAGCAACTTTAATGGAAAGATGGCTTTAATGGAAATAACAGCTATCCGCTTTTCTTCCTGGGATGCTCTACTTTTGACAATAGAGAGGCCTGCATGGCAATGATAGGCCTGGGGGAAATTGACTCCTGTCCTAATGTCAGCCTTTAAGCACTGAGGAGGAGAGAAGAAGTGTGTTTGCCAAATCTCCCACCACAAAAGTCAAAAGTTTTAAGAGGATTGTGAATTGTAGGGTAGTATTAAAAGATACAAAAAAATAAACACCAGGAAATTACACATCATGTAACCTGCTTATTACATTGAGGTAGGAGTTCTTAACCAAAAGGGAAATCCCACGATACTTGACTACATCATGGAGTTTAAAATAACCATTTATGGCTAGAATTTAGTTTGTAAGCGAAACCCCTGAATAATTCCTTGCAATTGTATGTTAAACAAAGACCTGATTGCTGTGGGCCACCAGAGTGTGTATGTAGCCTGGTGGGGAGAGCAGCTGTCAGTACACATACTTATCTCTACATCTGTGCCATTTACCACCATGCTCAGCTGCTGCGGTGTGAAAGTTAAAGACGTCACAGCTGGTACTCCTCCTCACTATTTCCTCACTATTTGACATTAGTCACATCCTGCACATACAGTTCATTCAGGTGTCTCTTTGTAATGCACTCTACACAAACAGAGAGCAACTCTACTTGGTGGCCTATTACCAGTGCTGTAGTAGCTAGACAAATGCCAGGCATAGCCAAGTTTAATGAATGTTTAGATTTATTTAATATAAAAAATCACAGCGCCCGCAATGGCACTCCCAGAAATTTAAGGCATACAGTGCAAGGTGAAATTCCCCCAAAGTCATTTTTAAAGGATGGCAGCACAGTGACAATGCCAACACATGGCATGCAATTGGGGAGACATGAATAGCATGACACATGTTTTGCAGGGCAAAAAAACACAAGAAAAACTAAAGTGCATGAGTGAAAAAAATCCAAACATGCCAGGGATCCTGTGGCACATGCACAAGACAAAAGATTAAAAAAAAAAGAAAAGTTACCAAAAATAAAACTTTAAAGTATCATTGAGATCTATGGGAGAATGACACATAGTACATGTTGCGTGCATGGTGTGATGTGGTTTTGTAGGGAGTGCTAATAGATTTTTCCCTCTTAAATACACATTCCTGATGAGGCCCCAGGCGCTACATGCAGCTAGATGGCTCTAGCACTTCTTAAATATGCCCCTGTATGCCGTTTTAAGGTGAAAAAAATTGTTAATGTGAATAGTAAGTAAATGATATCACCCTGATCCTCACCACCCATTCACTATAGTGAATAGTGTTAGGATGCTGGTTCAGTAGTAAAGAGGAACAACAGACAGGAATTTCCCTGTTCTTTTCGGGCTGAGTGTATCCCCCCAGGTCACCTTAAAAGCTCACCTTGTGGTCCCTCCCATGCTGCAGGTGTGGCCAAAACCGAGTGGCTGATTGGCTGAGCGGCACACTGAGCCAATCAGCATGGCCGATTTCGCTTGGCCCACTTCGGCTTTGCTAGCCGCTAAGCTGAGCTGAGTGGATAAGCATTCGAAGGAAGTCAAGTGGGGCTGAGTGTGCTGCAGGCCACATCCCCAGGTCAGATTCTAGCTGTGGCTTGTCCATGCCACCCATTCAGAAAGGCCTGGTGTGGGTGCACACACAGCTAGAGGTGAGTGGGGATGCTGCAACAGCGCCCCAGGACACAGCAAGGGCTCTGGGAGCAGGTGAGTGAAATCGGGGTTCCAATGGGTTTCACACAGAAGAGCATACCAATTCAGGATGCTCCAAGGAGTGAAACTCGGATGACCCCATCTTTAAAATGTTACTATCCTTGCAATTCTGCATAAAAATATCTAGTGAGTCACTAACTGACCTGACAATTAGTAACTACATATAAATAATTCCATAATAACAGATCCACATGAAGCATTATCATCGCTAGCAGAGTAGAGACAGCTGACTGGTCATTGCTTTGTGATACACTGTAATGATCTTTTAATATACAATGTATCACAATGTAACAGACTCAGCTGGGAGGCAGAGCACTGTCTGTGATGAAAATACATTCAGCCCATCGCCAGGAGAGCTAACAAATGATTTGTGTCCTTTAAGGATTTATGCTGCCCTAGGCACATAAAGGCAGTTACCATCCCTTTATGCTAAATCACAACCATTTTCACCACATCTTGTTTGATTTTATCTATGGTTATTACTTACTGAATATGGCAGTGCGTCTCCAGCCTTCCTCCTCATGGCCGCCAACAGGCCATGCTTTGTGGCTCTCCACACAGATGCACATGTGCAGTAATTTGTAATTATAGAGGCAGCTATGTGGAGATCCACAAAACATGAGATAGGCGGGTTGGGGACCCCTGTGGTAGTGCACCACCAAACAACTGTAGAGTTACTAGGATTAAAGTGAATCAAATCTCTAATTAGAGTCTTGATCTACTTGCAATATTCCCATGATGGGAATCACTGTATAGCCCTAAGCTGACATATACACCTACCTTCATTTGTGTTCCCAAGCTGATGATAAGTATCAATCTACAAGGAGAGAGCAAAGATGTTGTTTTCTTAGCAGAAGGGCAGACTAGTTTGAGTGTGTATTCACCTACACCTATGTCTCCCAGCTCTGATTAATAAGGTCCCCCTCCAAACAAACAGTAATTAAAATCCACCCTTAGTGGTTCAGCCTTCTACGTTGGGGTCCTCAAAACTCTTCCTCAAGGGCTGAAACAGGCCAGGTTTTACAGCTCTCCACACTGGTACACAAGTGAAGTGATTCTTTAGACAGCTATAGCCCTAATTTTTCCACCAGTGTATCAGTGTGGAGAACTGCAAAACCTGGCGCGTTTCAGCCCTTGAGGAGGAAGTTTAAGGCTCCCTGCTCTGGATCAGGCTGCCATTGGCTGCCCCCTGATAAATACAGCTCAAGCCATAGAGCGACTGGGCCGTTATGCCTGCTTTATCTTTCTAGCACTGTTATCTTACATTTGTGTCCATCATACAAACATACCCAGATAACTGCTGTCCTTATTATGTTAACAAAATGTAGACCTGGATAAAAACCTTTTATACCCCTGAATCTTGCCAGGGATAAAAGCCTGTCAGGTTATGCAGGTTATTTCAAGCTTTAGCTGTAGTACTTTGAGATTAGACCTGGATAGTCACCAGAATCCATTAACAGTAACAAAAAGCATATTATATCCCAAAAAGAGCTTTGTGTAGTTGTAATGCTGCTCTTTCTTCCAGCTCTCACTAACAGGCTGAATAGAAAGAATTGTTTCTTTGCTTCTACTGCTTTCTAAAACATTCTCCTGTACAAGAGCCATTTTCATCGAACAAAGGGGAACGGTAATTTCACATTTCTTGAAGGCTTGGAAATGTTAAAAAGAGGCCTATCTCAAATCGATAAATGGGAGTAGATGGAAATGTACTTATTTTGCAGGGTTAAGTCATTATTCCAGGAATACACAATTACTAACAAGCTCCAAAGAGTTTTGGTGGCTTTGCTTCTATGGCCCTAAATGAATTGTGAAGGACTTTTTTTAGGCACGCCAATTCATGTGCAATATAATGCGATCATGCAGCCATGGTTTGTGTGTACAACCAAAGTGCCGAATTGCGAAAGCCTTTAGAGTTAGTTGGTTAATTAACCAAATGAATATTTATTTTGCTGTCTGCTACCACATAGTTGATGTATAGACTTAAAGTAATTGGCCAGGCACACGTATCCCCATTGTGTATGGCTACACATGGCAATGCTCTGCATTTTTCTTTAGTTATCGATATTTCTTATTGCAATAGCAGCACCAATAAGAAATATCAATTAAAGAAGAAAATTGATCGTTTTTTTATTGGCAGCAATCTGGATAGAGCGGGTGAACTATCCAGATGCACAAAATGTATTATGTGAGTATTGTTCCAGTTTTAAGCGATTAAACAATCAAACTTTAAATTTGATTTGCCTGGCAGCTTGCCTGGTGCAGTGGCAGTCCCATGCTGTCTCTTTGCCCTGGTCACTGACAGGAAGGCCAATTTCTTCTTCCTCTTTGCTACCTCCAACCCCCCCTATGATCCAGACCACAAATTGAAGCCCGAGGCTTGTGTCCGGTTGACACCCACTCTTGGCTAGAATCGAGCACTCTATACTGTCACTTAAGCTTTGAGGCATTCTGATTTTAGATGCCCTGCTGTGTATATCACCCAAGATCACCCATAAACTCACCTTTCCTTCGAACCCGTGCAAGCGCATATCATTCCACCAAGTAATCACCGTCTCGAGTTCCCTTCAGCTTTTGTTCTGTCGATTTGACTTTAATGCTTGCCATGGGTATGTGATTTTCACAGAGATGAAGCCACAACCTGTTCAAGCATTGTAGGATTGCCTGGCAACTTGGGTTTACAGATGGTCCTGAGGGTTTCACACAGGCAGAGACCACCAGCCCTAGAGTTTTATAGACTTTAGGTCTGCGGATTCTCAAACTGGAATGATCCCAATTTTTAATGGGTATTGCTTCCTGCACAGAGGGACACCTCCTTAAATAAATACTTTTATCTTTCAAATTCCTCCTCTGGTAAATTGTCACCTTGGTAACGTGGTCTGAGTGTCTCTGGTCGTTGAGGACCACATGACCTTGGCAGCAAATCGCAGGGCTCAATTTCCCAAGAGCAGCGTTTTTGTTTTTGTTTTAGCGGGCATTACTGCGCGAGGGGGGGCACCGGCAATCCAGATACCCCCCCAGGCAAGGAACAACATCAGTTTAAGTATACTTTAGAAGGAGTGCATATTAGTAAATTAGGTCAGTTTTAATATATTTTAATATAAAGGCAAATACAAATTCCATCATCTTGAGTGATATATAGTACTTGACTATCAGTGCTATATTCCTCAGATAGAAAAACACTTAGTCTTAGGGAAAGATTTAGAATATTTTGGGATTACTTTCACTCAAAAACAGACTGTAAATCAGCTTGTGTTGCAGCATGCCAGTGCCGTCTAATCCTGAAGATTTAATTTGAGCTCTGTTCAGGGGTAAGTACCATTTCTGGAATTCACCCAGTTCAGTGGGAGCTTATGTGACACATCTGTTGTGTGTATACTGGCTAAATTTATATTGTACGCCTTCTCAACTATGCTGTCAACTGTAGCATGATACAGCCAGAAGCCACACTGGTCAAGGCAGTCACATTTGGTGACCTAAATACAGGTCTGGGCCATTATTTCCGGCAACCTAAATAATCCCTGGAAAAATTGTAGGTGGTGTCAGTTCTATTCAAGTATTAATGGAAAAGTACACTTTTGTGGTATTTCCCTAGACCTCAGACCAGGTAGACACTGATTATTCTCAATTATTGGCCTCCATACAGCAGCCACTCCTACTTACAAAGGTCATGCAGCTCCTGGCTTCTCATAGTGGGGCTGCAGGACAGTGATCAGTGGTGTGGATGCAGGTGGAAGTACGGAGCCACGCGCCCAATGGCAGTCCTGATCTGAGGTTTTGGGAAAATACCATGGAAGAGGACTTTAATGGTGCCAAAACCTGGTGGGACCAAAACCTGGAATTTTCACTATCCTGGCCTTTCGGCCTTGACCTGGGTGCGGCATAAGAGAGCGGCAACAGACACATGCCTGGTTTCTCTGTGGTGTGTGGTGCGCTCCTGTGCCCAGCCAAACTTAATGCTACAGGGGTGTCGGGGATTCTGTTGCACACAGCAAATGTGGTGTGGAAGGTGAAAATGTGAAAGAGTGAATGCTTGGTAATCTGGGGGCTTACACAGTGGGGCATCCCATATCAGGATGCCCCAAGGTTACTTGATCAGCTGCCCCTGCAGTCTTTTAAACTTCAGAGCGTCCACAAAAGGTGGTTGGTGCACCTTAAGTAAAAGGGCATGTCTAGCTGGTATTAAAAACAGAGGTCTCAGTTTTACTCACTTGCAAATGCATAGAGAATTATGATTATGTATCCCCGTGCCTGCGGTACTCTACTAGATGAACCCCATAGTAAGAATATGCAATACAATGCAATACAAGTATGTCTGACCTACTTACTGGCTGCCCATCCCTATTTGGTACACTACATAACTGAAAAATTAGGCTGATCTGGGCTGAACAGCTGAATGCATTATTTAAATGGGCAATATTTAAATAAAAGAAATTACCAGGTTGCTCTGGAAAATTGCAGCTGGTGTACATGTAACACAGTAGAATCACCAATCCTATTCAGTCTTGAAAACTGGTAAGCACAACTACATTTGGCAACCTACAGTAAATACTGGTCCCTGGAATTACAGCTGTCAGTATGAATACTGGTCTGGGCAGTTACGGTTGGCAACTTGAATACTGGTCCAAGCAATTCAAATGTGCAGCCTAAATGCTGGTCCAGGCAATTACATCTGGCAACCTAAATACTAGTCCCGGCAATTATAACTCACAGCCTAAATACTGGTCTGGGCACTTACGGTTGTCAACTTAAATACTGGTAAAAGCAATTAAAATTTAAATTACTGGTCTAGCCTGTTATATCTGACAACCTAAATACTGGTCAGGTAGGCTGTCTAAGGAACACAAACATACCCATATGTAATACACTATACAGATTTCCATAGCTTTTAAGAGTTCTCTGTAACTTCTCAAAAGTCCAGTATGACTGCTTGTAACATGTTGGTGGTTTCTTGTCATGTACAATGTACAAATAATCTTAATATTTACAGTTTTTAGAGGCAGATTTAAACTTAAATATATCATACATACGTGCTAATCAAGGCAGTGATAGTCCAGGCTGTAATACGCTCTTGTACTTGGAAGCAAGTGTATGAGTAATTACAAAATACAGGACAACTCTTAAAGGCTAATTGAGACTCCACGTAAATGCTCGTTTTTGAGGGAATGCAAAATCTCATGGCGTGAATTTCCGAATGCTTGTGTGATTCTCAACTCTCTGCGAGATTAGTTTGGCCATGGGAATGGGAACTTCGGGCTCCCTCTGGCATCTTCAGGCCTCTGAGCTCTGTGTTACAAGCCAAGGATCATGGACATCGGGGACAGTGCTGACGGTGTGGACATTGGGCAGGGATCAGTTATCCTGAGTGCCCGCCTGCCACTCCTCCATCTTCTGGCCTCCCAATGCTGTGGCGGCCCAGCCAGCATTGAGGGAGCGCTGGATATTTGAGTTTACTTTTTTTTGTTTGTTTTATTTCTATTGCCTATGGGGAATGGGAAAGGGGGGAATGCCACACTGCCTATGGGAATGGGAGGGGAGAATGCCACACTGCCTATGGGGAGGGGAGGGGGGAATACCACACTTCCTATGGGAACTGGAGGGGAGAATACCACACTGCCTATAGGAATGGTGGGGGGGGGGGAGAATGCCACACTGCCTATGGGGAGGGGAGGGGGGAATACCACACTTCCTATGGGAACTGGAGGGGAGAATACCACACTGCCTATAGGAATGGTGGGGGGGGGAGAATGCCACACTGCCTATGGGAATGGGAGGGGGGAATGCCACACTGCCTATGGGAAGGGGAGGGGGGAATGCCCCGCTGCCTAAGGGAATGGGAGGGGGGAATGCGGCAATGCCTATGGGGAATAAGAGGGAGAATCCAACACTGCCTATGGGGTATGGGGTATGGAGAATGCCAATCTGCCTGTAAGTAGGGGATTCTGCACCTCACCTGTTATTTGGTTCTTGGAGGGGGGGGGGGGGGGGTAGCTCAACATTTGGTTTGGAATATTGTTTTTTATATTCTTCTCCAAATCCTAGGTGTGTCTTTTATGGTGAAATATTTGATATATATATATTTCATCTTGTTTGTATCGGGGTGTCTAATGGTGGTGCCTCTCTATCTTTCAATCATGTTTTTTGAAGCGTATTATCTCCTCTGATACCAATTCTACCACCTTATAGTAAAAATGAATCTATTTAATTCAATTCCTTAAAATATGATTTTAGAGAGTCAATAAATAATACATTACATTACATTACAGTACAAAATATACATAATGAGCACATACATTATATAAACAACATAATGTTAATGTTAGGGGCCCCAAGTGACAGCATATATTGGGACCCAGCAATTTACAATAAGTAAATAAGAAAATTCATGGAACGGCTCGTTCCAGAGGCTGGGTGCCCTCTCCGTGGGGATTTCACAGCCTACGCTGAGCCGCGCGCTATCCCAATTTTTGGAAGGCATGGCTACCATAACTCGGAAATATATTTGTTTCCCTGAGGATATGGTAGCCAGAAACGCCATTAAGCTGGCATTTTTTAATATCGCCGACATGCCCAATGTCATGGGTGCTATTGACTGCACCCACGTTGCCCTCGTCCCTCCGTCAAGCGACGAGTATATATACAGGCAAGTTTTGGCTTCCATTGTCTCTAAATATTTGTGTGTCCCTCCTTTGCTCAATCACATTATTCGTTTGGTTCATTGGCAATAGTCCCTCCTTTCCAGAAAAGCTTCCTTGTGACTAATCTCGCCATTTGTAGTAACTTTCATTGCCAATAGTCCCTCCTTTCCAGAAAAGCTTCCTTGTGACTAATGTCGCCATTTGTAGTAACTTTCATTGCCAATAGTCCCTCCTTTCCTGAAAAGCTTCCTTGTGACTAATGTCGCCATTTGTAGTAACTTTCATTGCCAATAGTCCCTCCTTTCCAGAAAAGTTTCCTTGTGACTAATCTCGCCATTTGTAGTAACTTTCATTGCCAATAGTCCCTCCTTTCCAGAAAAGCTTCCTTGTGACTAATGTCGCCATTTGTAGTAACTTTCATTGCCAATAGTCCCTCCTTTCCAGAAAAGCTTCCTTGTGACTAATCTCGCCATTTGTAGTAACTTTCATTGCCAATAGTCCCTCCTTTTGTTTAGTCCCTCTAGGTTAATATACACTCAGATTTTACATCTTCACTCATTGCAATCACTCCCTCCTTGCTAATGCTCCCTCCTTGCCAAGAGTGTATGTGCACCAACGGCCCTTATTTATAAATTAGTCCCAAAGTTAGTTATTTCAAAGTAAAACATTTGTAAGTGTCCTTTTAATAGAACAAGTAAGACTGTCAAGGCTTAAACATTGTTCTTCTTTTACATGTTACATTTTGACATAGGCTGTTTGAAGTGTGCGTTGGATTTGTTTACTAAACGTAATTTTTGGGTGGTTTCTGTTTCCTTTTTCACCAGAAATCGCAAAATGGGCCATTCGCTGAATGTGCAAGCGGTGGTGGCCCAGGACCTGCGCTTTCTGAGCGTCCTGGCAGGCTACCCTGGCTCAGCCCATGATGCGTATATCCTGCGCAGATCTGGATTATTCCGCCGGTTTGAGTCAGGGGAATTTGCGGGTGCATGGCTCCTTGGTAAGTTGGCTCAAATTATCGCTTTGGATTCTATATGTATGGGCAAGTTTGATGTTGGATTTACCTTTCAGAAACGCTGCCTTGCCCCTCACCTTGTGAACATGTGTAAGCACACTGTAACCATTAGCTTAGACAAACTCCATTTGCTGCAAAATTGTTTTGCCTGCATTGTTTTAATTAATAAAGTGTAATGTGAGGCCAAGTCTGAAACAGCCTTCGAAACCATTTTCTTTCGAAATCTGTAATTGACTTTACCAGAGAGTCAGCGCCATCTTTGCTTCCATGCATTTAACTTACTGAGTAGAGGTGAGCGGGATAAAGTGCAGGGGCAGGCTTACACCGGTTTGGGAGTAAGGCAAGAATTCTAAAGGGGCAGGTCAAGTTAGACCATACTACATTGTTCTGCAGCACAGGCAGGAAACAATATCTGCTAACAGTCTGCCTGATTGCCCAACATCCCCAGTATTATTTGCCTACTTTGGACCCACATCTATCACATATGTTTAATTCTTGTTTTAGCATCTGCAATCTGTATGCTCATGTTTGTGTGACAATGTCACATACCTCTTTTATTTTTATTGCAGTAGTAATGTGGCGTGGCAATGTATGATTTCCTGTTATTAATTTTTTTGTTTTTTTTGGGCTTATTTAGGAGATTTGGGCTATCCACTACTGCCGTGGCTCATGACTCCGGTCCTCCGGCCACAAACTCCAGCACAAGAGGCCTATAACCGTGCACATCGAAAGACCAGGGCAGTGGTGGAGAGGGCCTTTGGACTCCTCAAGACCCGGTTTCGGTGCTTGGACCACACTGGGGGCTCCCTGCAGTATGACCCGAAAAAGGTCATTGACATTATAATGGCATGTGCCGCGCTCCATAATTTAGCCATTATGCAAAGGGTCCCCCGATATCTGGATTGCCCACCCTCTCCACCCTCCGATGAGGCAGACGACGCCTATGTGGGCCAGCCAAGTGCGTCTGGGCAAGCCGTGCGGGCAAATTTAATAGCCACACATTTTTCCTAATTTAGTTTTTATTTTGATTTTTTTTTAATTTTGGCTATGTTTAATTTCATTATGAAGTAAACAATAATGAATTTGTGCAACCCAAAAAATAAAATATGTTGGAGTATTTATTTGGAGACCTTGGTTCTTGTTTGTTTTCGTCCCAACTTGAACTCATATTTCTATATCAAAACACCACACACATGAGCTTGTTCAAAACAAAATGTTTACTACTTAGTAAAAGGTATATGTGAGACAAACAGAATCGGAGGTGAGTGCCCCTCACATACTTTGGGACCACACCTGTACATGCAATTATGTTCAATACATTTGTACACAAAATAAATAGCACAAAATGAATCCCTCTCCTGCTTGCCCACATTTTCCACCGACACAGGTTGAAAGCAATCCTAGCTATGCCACATCTACACCTGTAAGTCAGTGGGCCACCCAAACAAGAACACCCAGTCCCAATCCAAATCCAGTACAATCACAGCCAGGGTCCAAGGTCTTTGATGTTGAGGCCAGAATGTCACCCAATCATGCCGCCAAACATGAGGAGCCACCACAAATGTTATTGTGGCCAGGGCAGGCGCGCAACACCTTAAGTGGCCGATTCACTGAGTCTGGGACTCTGGCATTGGCTACTGGGCTACCTCAGGCCTTGAATGAGCTATATGGTGGATAATCAAAAGCAACCGAGCAAGAACAGCGCAAAATGTGTGATTTTTAGCCCTCACCAGACAAGTCAATCCAGTGGGTAGGTTTTGCAAAGATATGGACCAGATTCATGCCTAACACACCTTAATATGTGTGATGCCCATAGAACCCAGGTTGTGGCCCTTGGTGGGGGGGGGCCATAACATGGGCCTGTGTGGCATTCAGAATCTGCAACTGTTCCAAAATGTGTCTTTGGTTAGTGTGCATTTCGGCCATGCCTGACCTAATTTCTGAAGTCAAGTTGGCCATGTGGCTGTTATGGGTCCTCAATTCAGTCAGCACGGCACTGAAGGTAGTATTTAGGGACTCTAATTGGCCCCTAATATGCTCCTGATTTTGTTGGTTTTGGCGGCGAAAAAGGCGCCTCTCATGGTGCCATGCTGACTCCATCATCTGCACGCCCCTCCCCTGGGAAACTGGGCGACGTTGCTGAGTACGCCGCCCAATTCCCCGGGTTGTGGGGCGTGCAGATGATGTGGCTCGAGGACCCCCAACAGCCACAGGTCTGCTCGCCAAATCCTCAGCAGCAGATCTGAAACTGGGGACTGGAGGGTCAGTCTCTGCATGCTGCCCACGATGTGCAGGCAGCATGCAGCCAGCTTCACTCTGCTGCTGTGGATTTGGCGGAGACACATTTTGGGACAGTTGCAGATTCTGTCCCAGGGGAAGATCTTCAGAATCTCCTATGAAGCTTCCATCTTCCTCCTGCTCCTGGATTTGCTCCATCAGTGTGTGGCTCTGTTGGGGACATGTAAAAAAAAACAGGTTCAGTGTGTGGAATACCTCTAAAAACCACACAAGCCAAACATGGCAAGCTACATGCATACACAACAGCCTCAAAATACACTTACCGTAGACATCGGATCCTGGGTCCTATGCAGCGCGGAAGAAGACGGACGCGGTAACATGGCAGAGGAGTCCCCACTAGCTGAGGGATGATGCTGGCCTGGTTTGGAAGAAAAACAGCGATTAATACACACAACTATGCATAGTTTATGATTAAGAACACATATGGTAATCCAAGAAACGTGGCAAAGCAGTAAGGGCCCCTCCCACAACGTGGCCACTTGGCATTCGCTAGGAATCCCATTACATTAGTGCATGGATTGTTAAACCAGACTAGACACATCACGTGTCTCAAACCAAACATGCAAAGAATGGCTGATGTGTGAGTTGCAACATCCCTTTAAGGGGAGGAAGTTAACACACTAAGGTGGGAAAAAACACTTACAATATGATTCTGGTGGGGAACATTTGTATGGCATAAAACCTTCCTAGAAAACCATCTTAATCAGTTGTGCAACTAAACCAGCTCCAAACAAATTGACCAACAGGCAAAGATGTTATTGTGGCGTGTGCTTCTCAATTAATACATAGCACCCATTCCTTTTCGACACTTCTAAGTGACATATTTGTCACACATTTCATTAAACATCATGTATGTGGATGTCAATTTGCACATTACCAGGCCACACCCATGACACTCCCTAGTCAAAGTGAGCACTCCTAACAAACCCACCCCCTAGAGCCATGTGCTTAGCTAGCCCTTGCTCCCACCCCCTAGAGCCATGTGCTTAGCTAGCCCTTGCTCCCACCCCCTAGAGCCATGTGCTTAGCTAGCCCTTGCTCCCACCCCCTAGAGCCATGTGCTTAGCTAGCCCTTGCTCCCACCCCCTAGAGCCATGTGCTTAGCTAGCCCTTGCTCCCACCCCCTAGAGCCATGTGCTTAGCTAGCCCTTGCTCCCACCCCCTAGAGCCATGTGCTTAGCTAGCCCTTGCTCCCACCCCCTAGAGCCATGTGCTTAGCTAGCCCTTGCTCCCACCCCCTAGAGCCATGTGCTTAGCTAGCCCTTGCTCCCACCCCCTAGAGCCATGTGCTTAGCTAGCCCTTGCTCCCACCCCCTAGAGCCATGTGCTTAGCTAGCCCTTGCTCCCACCCCCTAGAGCCATGTGCTTAGCTAGCCCTTGCTCCCACCCCCTAGAGCCATGTGCTTAGCTAGCCCTTGCTCCCACCCCCTACAGCCATGTGCTTAGCTAGCCCTTGCTCCCACCCCCTACAGCCATGTGCTTAGCTAGCCCTTGCTCCCACCCCCTACAGCCATGTGCTTAGCTAGCCCTTGCTCCCACCCCCTAGAGCCATGTGCTTAGCTAGCCCTTGCTCCCACCCCCTACAGCCATGTGCTTAGCTAGCCCTTGCTCCCACCCCCTAGAGCCATGTGCTTAGCTAGCCCTTGCTCCCACCCCCTAGAGCCATGTGCTTAGCTAGCCCTTGCTCCCACCCCCTAGAGCCATGTGCTTAGCTAGCCCTTGCTCCCACCCCCTAGAGCCATGTGCTTAGCTAGCCCTTGCTCCCACCCCCTAGAGCCATGTGCTTAGCTAGCCCTTGCTCCCACCCCCTAGAGCCATGTGCTTAGCTAGCCCTTGCTCCCACCCCCTAGAGCCATGTGCTTAGCTAGCCCTTGCTCCCACCCCCTAGAGCCATGTGCTTAGCTAGCCCTTGCTCCCACCCCCTACAGCCATGTGCTTAGCTAGCCCTTGCTCCCACCCCCTACAGCCATGTGCTTAGCTAGCCCGTGCTGCGTATGTGTATGTTTCTATACATTTGTGTGGTCATTCAGACATTACTAACCTGCAGGAATTGGTGGGTTGTCGGTGTCCTGCTGGCCTGAGTGTCCCTCTAAGGCCACGGGATGTAATAAGGACAGCACCATCTCCTCAGCCGGTGTAAAGAGCATTTTGGTTGGGAAACCTCCGTCAGTTGTTTCGCTGAAAAACATAGTAAGCATAATTAAGCGCACTGATGGACAGACAAGAATAATAAAAACCCAAACATTAGCTATGTACCTGTGCATCCGCCGTAGATTCTCTTTCTTCCGCACTGCATATTTCAGGTCCGAAATCTTCCGTTGAATCTGGTCCATATCTTTACGTTCCTCACCCGCTGCATTGACTTGCCTGGTGAGTTCTTCAAAAATCTCGGTTTTGCGCTGTTTACTGGTGTGTTTTGATCTTCTACCATATAGCTCATCAAAATGTAAGGTGAGACCAGTAGCCAATGCCAGAGTTTGGGACTCAGCAAAACGGCCACCCAAGTGTCCTCTGCGCAAGTTGCGCCCTCTTCGGGGTGGTTGTGGCTCCTCACTGCTTGGTTGCAAATGGGGTGACATTCTGGCCTGGGGGGATGGAGGAGACCTCAAGGACTGGAGGCTGGCTGTTGATCTTACTGGACTTGGGAAGGGACTGGGTGTTCTTGGCTGGGTGGACCCTGAAGTTGCAGGTGTAGATGTGGCATAGGGTGAATGCATGCCAACCTGTGCCGGAGGATAATGTGGGCGAGCAAGAGAGGGTGTTGGCGACCTTGAGCTGCTGCTGTGGCTCTGTGGGGCCTTGGAGGTGGTTGGCTGGGTCTGTGGGCCCTTGGAGGTGGTCGGCTGGGTCTGTGGGGCCTTGGAGGTGGGTTGCTTGGCCTTAGTTTTTGAGCCACGTGCGGGGGGGGAGGGGGCCGTTGGCCTTTGGCGGCTTTTCGGGCTTCTGGAGCGTGTCCTGGTTTGGCCCCTGCGGCGCCTTGGGCCCCTGCTGCGGCTTCTGGACCAGGAGGTGGTTCGGCCCCTGCGGCGCCTTGGGCCCCTGCTGCGGCTTCTGGACCGGGAGGTGGTTCGGCCCCTGCTGCGCCTTGGGCCCCTGCTGCGGCTTCTGGACCGGGAGGTGGTTCGGCCCCTGCGGCGCCTTGGGCCCCTGCTGCGGCTTCTGGACCGGGAGGTGGTTCGGCCCCTGCTGCGCCTTGGGCCCCTGCTGCGGCTTCTGGACCGGGAGGTGGTTCGGCCCCTGCGGCGCCTTGGGCCCCTGCTGCGGCTTGTGGACCGGGAGGTGGTTCGGCCCCTGCTGCGGCTTCTGGCCCGGTGTTTTTGGCCTTTGCCTATGGCCTTGGTGCCACGTGGGGGGGGTGATGTGGGGCAGGGTGGGGTGGGGCTTCGTCCCCTCTTACCCATCTGTGGGCCAGGAGTTTTAGCAGCCTTGGTTACCTTGCCCCTTGGTTGTGGTGGTGCTGCAACCTCCTTTTTTGCCGCAGCCTTGGTGGTAGCCCTTAGTCGGGCTTTAGGCTCTTGCGACCGTGTTTGCGGACCCACGCCCTGCTCAGCCTGCTTGCTCTGCTTCTTAGCTGGAAGTTTTCTTTTTGGTGCCATTTTGTGTGGACTCTCAAAGAGAATGAGCTGTGTGTGCAGGGACCTTTAAATAAGGTCTCCGGCGTGTGACGCCTACGCGTTCGCTTACGCGCACGTCCGGCCGTTCGCACGGCCGTGCGAAACCCGGAAACCGCTGGGGCCGTGCTTATCTGCTGCCTAGAAGAAGAAGAAAGATGGCGCCCACTATCTTCACCCGCCAACAAGAAGAGATAATCATGCTTGTAAGTGTCTTTTAACGACTTTGCTTGGATTGTTAATTGTTGCTCTACATGTTAAGGATGCGCAAAAAGTTATCTTTTTGTTAAAGCTTTGGTTGGACTACATGCACAACCAAGCGCACACCACACACGTGCCAAACGACAGTGCTGCCATATTTGAAAGTTAACTTAGGCTAAAAGTGTGTGTGTGTATGTGTTCATGTGATTGAACAAAATAATGTATTGTTGCCTCTTCGACATATGCATTTCTGAGTTCTTGCTATGTTTGTTTTTTGTTTTGCAGACCATGCTGGAGCGCAGGTACGACTACCTGCCCAACTCGTTTGCCAAACGAAACGTCGCCCTGGAGATCATCTCGGAGATACAACACCAGACCGACACCACCTTCACCCACACACAGATCATGCAGCATTGGTCGGACCTGAAGCGACTGCACATGCCCCGGGTGCGGAGGTTTTTTGCAATCCATTTCCCAAGTAAGTACATAGCGCTTGCATGCAAGATGTAACTAGGACAGAATTTATGCCTTTTATTTATAATGCCTTCTCTTTTGTAGTGTTGGAAATGGATTACAGAATTCGCCGCACCCGGAGGCGCCCAGGCCGACCAGTGCTGCATGATTCTGCAGCTGGGAGTGAAGGTGGTGGATCTCCAGGGCGACGGGCCGACCCCTCCTCTGTGGCCTCCTCAGACCAGCCCCTGGACCTTACCACAGAGGAGGGGCGGCACAGCGTGGGCAGGCAGTCGTACCCTGCCACGCATGCGGGATCCTCTGGTATGTCACTCTTCATGTCTACACCCAAACATCTAATTGCTAGCTCCTGATATCACCAAACTGAATCCTTTATTCTGTCTTTGTAGATGTTTCTGTTGCGGGTGAAGTAGTGGGTGAGGAGGCAGCAGATAGGAGCCCACAAGACCCTGGAGAAGGTGAGTGATGTGACCCAGACTTAGCTAAAAACATTTGAGGACTGCGGAATCAGACATCCAAACTAACCATTTGGCCCATGTTTCAACAGGCACTTCTTCACAGCAGAGCCAGGAACCAGGACCTCAGGGTGTTGTCCCCAACGAGCCATCTCTCGGCCACCAACCAAGTAAGTAGTCATGGCATTATAAAGATTTCTGTCTAAATTCCCATGAACACCAAAACACATAATGCCCTAGTCAATGCCAATATAAGAGGGACCTGTGGCCACTGAATTAGCTTAATTAGTTGCCCAACTGTCCTGTGGCCACTGAATTAGCTTAATTAGTTTCCCAACTGTCCTGTGGCCACTGAATTAGCTTAATTAGTTGCCCAACTGTCCTGTGGCCACTGAATTAGCTTAATTAGTTGCCCAACTGTCCTGTGGCCACTGAATTAGCTTAATTAGTTGCCCAACTGTCCTGTGGCCACTGAATTAGCTTAATTAGTTGCCCAACTGTCCTGTGGCCACTGAATTAGCTTAATTAGTTGCCCAACTGTCCTGTGGCCACTGAATTAGCTTAATTAGTTGCCCAACTGTCCTGTGGCCACTGAATTAGCTTAATGACCTGTGGCCACTTCCTAACCTTAATTCCTGTCATTAATGACATCTGTGCATTATAGTTAATTTGTTTCTTAAAATACATTAAATCCACAGGTGAGAAACATGTATTGTTCTCCGAATAATTTTTTTTTCTGTTTTTTTGGCAGGGACCACAAGACAGCGACTTGCTGATATGAATCGGAGGGTCCTTGAGTTGGTGGCCGATCTGCAGGCGATGCGGGACACGTTGGGGACAACAGAAGAGGAAGACTAGTGTCCTGGTTCCTGGCCCTGTAGATTTGTAAATAGTTTTATTTGTAGATAGTTTTATTGGTTAAACACCAAAGTTTTTTGTATATAGTTTTATTTTTTTTAAAAAAGTTTTTATTGTATATAGTTTTTAAAGTTTTTTATAAAAAATTAGTGTATATATTTTTAATAACCAACAAACAATTTGTATATAGTTTTTAATTTTTTAGGGCCAAAGTTGGGCCAAAAATTTTTACAACAAATGGCAACTGACCAATAAATACCAAAAAAAAAAAAAAACATGTTGTCCCATTTATTTGCACACATACATTTAACAAAAACAAGGGGCCAATGACATATTTGAAAATCAAGATTGTGATGTCCGTGAAGTGATTTGGGTAAGTTTTAGGGTGTGAAAATGGAAGAAGAAACAAGGCGCTATGTGATTTGGGTAAGTTTTAGGGTGTGAAAATGGAAGAAGAAACAAGGCGCTAAGTGATTTGGGTACGTTTTAGGGACCTAAAATGGAAGAAGAAACAAGGCGCTAAGTGATTTGGGTAAGTTTTAGGGACCTAAAATGGAAGAAGAAACAAGGCGCTAAGTGATTTGGGTAAGTTTTAGGGTGTGAAAATGGAAGAAGAAACAAGGCGCTAAGTGATTTGGGTAAGTTTTAGGGTGTGAAAATGGAAGAAGAAACAAGGCGCTATGTGATTTGGGTAAGTTTTAGGGACCTAAAATGGAAGAAGAAACAAGGCGCTAAGTGATTTGGGTAAGTTTTAGGGACCTAAAATGGAAGAAGAAACAAGGCGCTAAGTGATTTGGGTAAGTTTTAGGGTGTGAAAATGGAAGAAGAAACAAGGCGCTAAGTGATTTGGGTAAGTTTTAGGGTGTGAAAATGGAAGAAGAAACAAGGCGCTATGTGATTTGGGTAAGTTTTAGGGACCTAAAATGGAAGAAGAAACAAGGCGCTAAGTGATTTGGGTAAGTTTTAGGGACCTAAAATGGAAGAAGAAACAAGGCGCTATGTGATTTGGGTAAGTTTTAGGGTGTGAAAATGGAAGAAGAAACAAGGCGCTAAGTGATTTGGGTAAGTTTTAGGGTGTGAAAATGGAAGAAGAAACAAGGCGCTAAGTGATTTGGGTAAGTTTTAGGGTGTGAAAATGGAAGAAGAAACAAGGCGCTAAGTGATTTGGGTAAGTTTTCGGGACCTCAAGGGAAAAGGCAGGATAGCGCGAAGTGGTTAGGGTGAGTTTTAAGGGACCTCAAGGGAAAAGGCAGGATAGCGCGAAGTGGTTAGGGTGAGCTTTAAGGGACCTCAAGGGAAAAGCCAGGATAGCGCGAAGTGGTTAGGGTGAGCTTTAAGGGACCTCAAGGGAAAAGGCAGGATAGCGCGAAGTGGTTAGGGTGAGCTTTAAGGGACCTCAAGGGAAAAGGCAGGATAGCGCGAAGTGGTTAGGGTGAGTTTTAAGGGACCTCAAGGGAAAAGGCAGGATAGCGCGAAGTGGTTAGGGTGAGCTTTAAGGGACCTCAAGGGAAAAGGCAGGATAGCGCGAAGTGGTTAGGGTGAGCTTTAAGGGACCTCAAGGGAAAAGGCAGGATAGCGCGAAGTGGTTAGGGTGAGCTTTAAGGGACCTCAAGGGAAAAGGCAGGATAGCGCGAAGTGGTTAGGGTGAGCTTTAAGGGACCTCAAGGGAAAAGGCAGGATAGCGCGAAGTGGTTAGGGTGAGTTTTAAGGGACCTCAAGGGAAAAGGCAGGATAGCGCGAAGTGGTTAGGGTGAGCTTTAAGGGACCTCAAGGGAAAAGGCAGGATAGCGCGAAGTGGTTAGGGTGAGCTTTAAGGGACCTCAAGGGAAAAGGCAGGATAGCGCGAAGTGGTTAGGGTGAGCTTTAAGGGACCTCAAGGGAAAAGGCAGGATAGCGCGAAGTGGTTAGGGTGAGTTTTAAGGGACCTCAAGGGAAAAGGCAGGATAGCGCGAAGTGGTTAGGGTGAGCTTTAAGGGACCTCAAGGGAAAAGGCAGGATAGCGCGAAGTGGTTAGGGTGAGCTTTAAGGGACCTCAAGGGAAAAGGCAGGATAGCGCGAAGTGGTTAGGGTGAGCTTTAAGGGACCTCAAGGGAAAAGGCAGGATAGCGCGAAGTGGTTAGGGTGAGCTTTAAGGGACCTCAAGGGAAAAGGCAGGATAGCGCGAAGTGGTTAGGGTGAGCTTTAAGGGACCTCAAGGGAAAAGGCAGGATAGCGCGAAGTGGTTAGGGTGAGCTTTAAGGGACCTCAAGGGAAAAGGCAGGATAGCGCGAAGTGGTTAGGGTGAGTTTTAAGGGACCTCAAGGGAAAAGGCAGGATAGCGCGAAGTGGTTAGGGTGAGCTTTAAGGGACCTCAAGGGAAAAGGCAGGATAGCGCGAAGTGGTTAGGGTGAGCTTTAAGGGACCTCAAGGGAAAAGGCAGGATAGCGCGAAGTGGTTAGGGTGAGCTTTAAGGGACCTCAAGGGAAAAGCCAGGATAGCGCGAAGTGGTTAGGGTGAGCTTTAAGGGACCTCAAGGGAAAAGGCAGGATAGCGCGAAGTGGTTAGGGTGAGTTTTAAGGGACCTCAAGGGAAAAGGCAGGATAGCGCGAAGTGGTTAGGGTGAGCTTTAAGGGACCTCAAGGGAAAAGGCAGGATAGCGCGAAGTGGTTAGGGTGAGCTTTAAGGGACCTCAAGGGAAAAGGCAGGATAGCGCGAAGTGGTTAGGGTGAGCTTTAAGGGACCTCAAGGGAAAAGGCAGGATAGCGCGAAGTGGTTAGGGTGAGCTTTAAGGGACCTCAAGGGAAAAGGCAGGATAGCGCGAAGTGGTTAGGGTGAGCTTTAAGGGACCTCAAGGGAAAAGGCAGGATAGCGCGAAGTGGTTAGGGTGAGCTTTAAGGGACCTCAAGGGAAAAGGCAGGATAGCGCGAAGTGGTTAGGGTGAGTTTAGTGATGGAAGTGAAATTATGTAGGCGAGCACTTTAATGAGAGAAGTTTGTAGTGCGCAGGCGCAATATCGTAAGAATTTCGTCTGGCCCGATATTTTAGGAAAAAATGAAGCAGGATGTAGCGGGAAAATGATAGGATTCGTGTGAGGATACGATGGGAAAAGGGCAAAAACGAAAGGCTACGTTGGTAGTTGTGAAAAATGAATCTGAACATTTTCGATGGAAAATGACAGCCTCGTCTGCGTACTCTGGCATACGAGCACACGGACGCGCTACGGAAGGTTTACGAAGCATGCATAGAATCGCTCGAACGTTCATGCGAGTGCGGGAAATTTTGAAAATCTTACGACGTCGGCACCAAAGCGAAAGTTTTTTTGTGTCTCTCTGAATCGAGCCTAATGTACTAGGCATGCACTAAGTACTTTGTCCATCAGAACCAATGCGCAAATGTGCATGTCCATGTGCACTTTGGGTTATGATGTGCACATTGCCCTTTATAAGGAGAGCTTCAGGGCCCAGGAACTGCTGGGTGTCTTTTGGATTCTCCTGCCTCCTTGTTTCCAGTAGCCTTGATCTGGTTTTGGACTTTGACCTTTGGCTTCTAGATCTCCCTTTGGATTGGCCTATTTAGATTTGACCGTGGCTTTAGACTTTGACCTTTGGCTTCTAGATCTCCCTTTGGAACGGCCTGTTTAGATTTGACCGTGGCTTTAGACTTTGACATTTGGCTTCTAGATCTCCCTTTGGATCAATCTTTTTAGATTTGCTTTAGATTTTTACCTTGAATCTTTGCTGCCCTTTGAGCTCAGCCTGGACTCTGAGCTTGCTCCTTGCCTCCTATCTTATGGACTACCTGCTCTGTCTACCATGCCCTCAGACCAAGTTTCCCAGCACTGCTAAGTGGATGACCCGAGGAGTTCCCACAGCCCATTCTGTCCCCTCTGTGGATGGCTCCATTAAATTTATTTTGTCTATATGGCCGTGGGGTGGGCATAATTCCCTTAAAGCAGAACGAAAGCCTTCCTAACTCCCTCCCCCCCAACCTGCATACCTTGGACAATGCAGGCTTCTCGACCGTGGCCTGGTTCAAATAGAACCACGTCTCTGCAGCACTTCTGAGGTCGCAACAGTGCTGGGTGATCTGCTCCAGCTAGCTCCCTGTTCAGTTTAGAGTGCTCTGAATAGTTGGGCACGGGAACAAGCCACAACTACAGGGATGATGGGGGTGCGGCCCCTGACAAACATAGGGTTGTGAAAGCTGCTGGTAAAAGTGAGTTTATTGATGACCCCGAGGGTTTCACGCATCAGGGGTAGGCTGGCGGCCCACCAGTGTGGCTTTTTTGCTACTTTAAGGTCCAAAATATGTTGAATATATATATATATTTAATTCTTGGAAGAAAGTAATCTATGCTCAGTTGCTTAATTTCAACAGTAATTCCTACAGGTGAAGCTTGTTAAACAAGCTGCCATGGCCAGCCATCATCATTATTAAATGACACATTCATACAGCTTTTCCTTGGGGCTTAGAGCTTGCTTAATCCTTTCTTTCGCATTTTCTTCTTAAGCCGTTTGCCTGAAAACAGGTTCCAAGATATTGCACTCTTTTGGAAATCAATACTACTTGAACTTTTAACAGTGAATAATAAAATTTCCTTCCCTGCACAATGGCTAAGACATTATTTTTGTTCATGTATTGAAGGAAGAAAATCAAATGGCCAGTGTATGGACAATAGAGCCACTTCCCGGCTCCTTTTGATTGGCTGCCTCAGAAAGCCAATGCTTTAGTCTAATCCCTGACCGTCCCATGGGTGACATTTCTCATTTCTTATCATGTTTCCAGCACACAACCCAGGCTTGATAAGACAGCTAGGGGGCTAAAGATGGATATTATTGCAGCAATCTTTCCTGTTTAAAGAAAAAATATAAAACCTTGCGCTTCAGATGGATTTTGCTGTAAAGCAGCAGTAGGTGAGTAGAAAGGCCATATAATACATAATAACATCCTAAATGTGACAATAAAGACAGAAACTAGGTTGAACAATTTTCTTGCCATTCATTTGTGTTTCAGTTAATACCAATAGATTTTAGAATAATGGATACGTATCAAGCACCTCTCTTATCTTGCTAGTAGCTTTTTTTTTTACTTATTTTATTAAATACAGAGTGAAGCCAGCCATAGATTAGATATACTGCATGGTCAAAATGCTGAGGATATCCTTAATATTTGTTGTCCATATATACCAATGTAAGCACTAAGGTACATAAAATTAGACCTCCCTAATTAGTAGTAGTGAATAGCTAACCCAAACCACATTGTCCAGGTCTGTGCCGAACATCACGGCCAGAGGTCTGTGTTCAGGTTTGGCATTCGGCTGAACAGTAAAGCTGGTTGACGGGATGCTGAGCCTGAAAGCTAGCCAAGGGACACAGGAGGAATAGCAGAGAAGATTTGGTATCCAAGGGAGTAGACAGGTTCAAAGTCAGGAAGGCAGGAGGTCGGTTCTGGTAGCAGGAAAGGGTTGGTCAGACAAAGCCAGGGTCGGTAACAGGTTATCAGGATTAGAGCAAAAGACACAAATCACACCCAATTTAGCGAGCGCTATCACAGGCATTGCAGCCCCATATTTAAAGACAACCAATGGTGGAATGGGAATGGCCTGGATCAGCGCATTGGCTAAGAGAGGCAGAAGCTGACTGGTCAAGCAGCGTGGCCAGGATGTTACATACGGGCTTATTGGCTCACATAGCAGCAAGGGCTGAATAGCCCACATCACATAAGAAGTTATTGGCCCAATTTGAATCCAGGGGGCTGACCAGCCCCAAAACAAGAGGGCATTGGCTGCCCTTAATTGCCATGAAGTTTGCCTGTTGCAGCCTCTCCTTGGGGCATACAAAGTGCAGGGATGTGCGTGCACACGTGCTTGCACTGCAGCAGGGATGCAGGGGCGGTGGCAAGCGTGGCTCAGAGCAGGTCCCGGCTTCCAGGAACGCTGCGAGGAAGCCAACTGCCCAGACTCCAGCGCTGAAGGAGGAAGCTGTGTACCGGATGGATCAGGTAAGAATCTTACATTCCCCACCAGACAGGTGGGTTTGGTGGATGCCAAAGAAAACCACAAGCAACACAAAGAACACTTTGGTTATAGCTGAAAATCATTCCTAAAGTCTAAATGATTCTTCCCTTTGTTCCTATAGGGCTTGCAGACTCAGCATATAAGTTCCAGCAATTCATTTTGTAGATGCATAGTCTGGAAAACAGAATATACTGTTCATATGTAGACATTGGGAGCATATTCAGACAGTAGTCAAAACAGTACCTTCCAGTGCCCAGGGCTATGAACTGAACCATATTCCCACATACAGTAATATTGGTTGTTCCAGGCATGTTCACCCAGTGCCTCCATACGGTCTAACATACAGGGTGTACATACATTTTATGGAGCTCAATAGCACACATTGACCAGGGAAGGTGGAGGCAGACTGGTCAAGCGGCCAGCAGAGCCAATTGCAGATGCCTAGAGGCTTGTCTTGCTCGCTGCTACAGCAAACCTAGCTGCAGGTTCTGCTTGAGCAAGCCTGTTTGTGGGAGCTCTGCTGAAGAAAGTGGCAGCTCTGCTGGCTGGAGAGTTAGCTGGGCCAGGGTAAAGATACACTCAGGTGGAAGACATTTGTCATTGATGGAATAAATACTGTGTAGGCAGCTTGTACCAGGCCCCCTCTGCCATGGGTCCAGTATCAGCTGTTTCCCCTGCCTCTATGGTATGTACACCATTGCTAATTTATTTGACATTGAGTGGAATGATCTGATGAATTTGTTCGAAATCTGCAGTGCTCATTGCAAAGCTAACACCCATTAGTACATGTCACACACAGTACTTGGGTAGATAAGTGGGTTTAAGTGCAGCACCTTCCTCACCTCAAACAAACAGGGACCCCTGAAGATGAGGCAGTATTCGTGTAGCGGCTGATGTAGAGAAACCATTTGTTATATAACTACTTATTGCAGAATGGGATGTGGGCTCTGGAAGAAAACTGTAGTGCCTCGAAATTCCAGTATTCTCTCTAGCAGTGGCAGACTGGGGTAAAAAATTAGGCAACAGCCATAAAGCTGAGACTATAGCATTGCAAAGGTAGAACATGGACTGAGGTTTCTTGGCTGGGGGCACAATGTATCCAGGTCCAGGTAGGGGTAGGACTGAAGGGGATTCTAGGGTAGCAGGAATTGGGTGAGGGCATTAGAATAAGCAGCCCAAATGGCCCCAAAGTAGAGCAACTGGTTGGGAATCTTCCCTGGTCTCTCTGTGGCCCGTCTGCCCCTGCTCTATAGTGGTTAGAATAAAGAAGATTTTCCCAACTATAAATGCAGGGCATAGAGGGCACAGGACAAGCCAAAATAGAGTAAAATGGTTTAACATCAGCTGCATATACATGGTAATGTGCAGCCACTAGCTGCTCCTTAATCTGGTCGGACTGGGGTTGAAAAACAGCCTGGGACTTTTCTAGTCACACACAGTGTGTTTTCTAGTCACACAGTTCTGCAGTGTGCCTGGCCTGGTATCCATCCCCCCGCCCCATAACAGGCAGTGTGCAGAACTCCACAGGCTGAGTGGCAGAACCCCCCATAACATGCTGAGTGGCAGAATCCCCCCATAACATGCTGAGTGGCAGAATCCCCCCATAACATGCTGAGTGGAAAATCCTCCATAACAATCTAAGTGTCAGAATCCCCCCGTAACATGCTGATTAGCAGAACCCCCCATAACATGCTGAGTGGCAGAACCCCCCATAACATGCTGAGTGGCAGAATCACCCCACTCACCTTGCTGTCTTGCTGCAGCTGGAAGCCCAGAGATGCCACCTCTGAGAGCTGGGGATGCTATCGCTGCTGGAAGCCCAGGGATGTCACCGCTGGGAGCAAGGGATGCCGCCACTGGAAGCCGATGGATGCCATGGTCACCACCACTGGAAGCCGAAGACTGCTACTGAGCCAGGCTGCCCTCCCACCATCCACCATCTGACGCTCTGTACAGCGGTCTATGACGTCCGGGCAGCAACATTTCCACCAGAGCCGGGACTCTCATGCAGATTCTGTGCGCCACCTGGAAGGCATAGGAAGGCTGTCCTTTCTTCTGCAATAGACGACTGCATGCCAATTTATTGCCTGCTCCGCCTTCTAGCCATGGGCCGGGTGAATGGGAGCTGCCGTGGGCCTCCAAATACTCTAGGTGGCCTGCAGTGGCTCCCATTCACCCGGCCCCCGCAAGAAGCTGGAGCCTCGGCAGCCAGACAGTTCAGGGGATGTGGCGGCCTACCGGACATACTGTATATAACAGGTTGTTCACCCCACTATGAATTGCTATTCCAGGGGTCCTCAGCCCTCTGCTACAAGGCCCACCAACAGTCTAGGTAATGCACAAAGTCACACAGGCGAAGTTATTAGTGCAGATGTAGAGTTGTGGAGGCAGCCATGAGACATGAGCCTTTGGTTGGCCTTGTAGGAAAGGGTTGGGGAACATTGTGCTATAATACTCATGTGTCTCTACAGGGAAACCGAGCCTGACACTGGAGCCTTCCTTTGCTCTTTTTAACTAAAAAGGACCTGGCCACAGCTTAAGTCAGTCAGTTATCTCCCCCCCCCCCCCCTTTTATGGCGGTACTTGAGGCTAAAAGCACATTGTCAAATGCCACTCTGTACCAGAGACAGAATGAAATGCGATGAAAAAAGAGTATGGCTTGATAACTAGAGATATGTTTTTTTAAACTGTTAAGACAGTTATACGATTGTCTATCACACCTTAAAAGTGTGAAAATAAAGTGTCTGTGGATGTTACAGTGTTCAGTATTATATCATTTTTCCTCCACTTTCTTAAAATTACTGTTACCAAATATATTCATGTGAGGCAGCTTGTTAGAGACTGAATCATTTTCCAGAATATCTTTGTTTATGAAGTTAACAGTTCCTGAAGGTTAGGTTAATGGACCTTTACATTTTGGAAAGATGACCTACTTCCTAAATTAGATTGATGTATTAAATCATTATTAGGGACAGAAAGCACACAGTATGTTTCTCCTCATCAGTCTTTAGTAATGTATTATGTGCTTTCATTTGATCATGTATGATTATATATATATATATATATATATATATATATATATATATATATATATATATCTACAAGGTCTTATAATATAGCGAAATTCCAGTCAAAAAACACAAAGGAAAAAAACATTACCTCCAGCCGCAATCCTGCGCCACTCTCTGAGGCACGAGCGGCAGCCGCACAGAAAGACACAAAGTGAATGGGCAGCGTGCGCATGCAAGGAGCAGACGGGTGCCACTGAGGTTTTTCTTTGTAACCCCCCCCCCCCCCCCCCCCCCCCCGTCCTGCCTCAGTGCCAGGAGGGTGTGGGGTTGTTTCTAGACTGGAAACCTGCTTTCATTTTTGCTCCAAAAGTTGAGGCTTTATTTGCAGGGAGTGTCATATTTGTGCCACAGGAGCTGCAGGCAGGAGCCAGGACTTGTAAGTATATAGCATACCTCACAAGGCCGCTAAGGGCATAGAGACACCCAAAGCAAATAGTAACTTTTTCTGGAGCACCGACCAGGAACATCAGGGGGCAGTGATGAGTTGCTAGCACGCTGTGGTACCTGGTACCCAGGGCATGAAATGACCCTTCCAGGGGTCATAACCACAATGGCGGCCTTTGCTTTCAGAATACACACAGTGGGAATACACCCAGTGGTGTATCCCAAATCGGGGTGCCCCGCCAGAGAGCAACAACACCCAAGAAAGTCAATTTGTAGTCTTAAAAAAACAGAGAAGCAATTGTGGAAAGTAGGAGCTAGTGAGCAGCAGAAAGAGGCAGCCTAGGGTTGGAACACCCACATAAATGATTAATTCCAGCTGCGACCAGCTTCAAGAGGACCAAAACCCACCCTGGAGTCTGAGACTCCAGTGCAGGCATATTCGCTCCCCCCGGGACACCCCGGTGTGAAATTCCCTAGGTTGCCGAAAACTCACCTTCGTTCCTGGTCCAACGGCACATGTGCGAGCAGCAGCCACACCCTTGCTATCCCTTCCGCAGGTTGCATGCCCGCGGCAGGCATTTGTGAATGGCTGGGGCGGGCACACTTCCTGTTAAAGGGTAGAGGGGGATGTGGCCATCAGTGCGCTCGGTTCTGCTTGCATTAAACAAGCTCCTGGATGAAGCTTGAGCCGATCCGAGCGAGCTGATTGGATGAGAAGCCGTTTATGCACCGTAGGACCATAGGGGTGCCCCGGGGGCAAGGACCAAAACCCAGTATAGTCAAAATCCTGGGTTTGGTCCACTTTCAGCCAAAAAGAATAGTGTGTGCTATCT
This sequence comes from Gastrophryne carolinensis, assembly GCA_027917425.1. Lineage (NCBI taxonomy): Eukaryota > Metazoa > Chordata > Amphibia > Anura > Microhylidae > Gastrophryne > Gastrophryne carolinensis. The sequence goes on along the minus strand of CM051238.1, from coordinate 178,012,412 downwards.
GTGATTGTGAGTCTGTATTGGAACATTTGTGTTATCAGCTATATTCATCTCCAAAGGAGTAATTGGTGCAGTAATTGGGTACTGTTACACCTACACCACCTCTCATACCAACATTGGGCACTCTAAAGAACACCCCACCGCTAAGCAAACCTGAGTGGCCTACTCTACAGAATATCATTTTCTTACCTAAATGAAAATCCTATACACCACCCAGGTAGGTTAATGCTTGTGTTACAGGAGGCCAAATCTTGGGAGCAATGGTGTGTACTACAAATTCACCTTAATCACATTGGTTAGAGATATTTTACAAAGCATATATACTGTATTACTACACAGACATGTTGGACTTTGTATGGCCGCCCTCTTCCTCCAGGTTAATGCACTGCTTTTATTAACTAGATTACTGATTTTTCAGACATCTGTTGTGGATTTACGAGTGATGTCAACATTTAAGGATGTGCTGACCCAGATAGCATCCGCAGCCCCACTGTGCTATGTTTGGACACTGGGTTGTGCAATAAATGTTAGAATCCCTTCTCACGGAATCCAGACATCTCTAATGCCTTGATATGAAATGTTGTAGCATGTGCTATTGAACTAACGAACTGATTGATTACCAATAGGTTTATTACTATATTATTATGGGTTTATGATATTTGAGTCTTGAATCCTAAATCAGTTAAAATACATGGTATCAAAGTGACAGCAACCGTGAGAAAAACTAGAAAAAACAGGGAAGGTTATGGAGCATGTTACTACAGGCTAGGACTGGTCCATGGGGTTACCAGGGACTTCCCAGTGGGGCACATTTGAAGTCCTTTATCACTAAGGCCCTTATTTATGAAGGAATAGCGACAGGTAGCGACTGGTGAGCGGCCGGTAATGACGGGCCCCGCCAGGAGAACGCCGGCTCCCCACCACAATCACACATTTATCAAGCCAATCCTGCTTAGCGACTGAGATAGCGCCATATAGCCACTCATTCATCATTATTCCAGCCTCAGCCCACAGCGCCAGCGTCCGACTTTGAACAGCGACAGGTATGACCTCTCACTACCTGGCGCTCTCCAATGCATTTCAATCTTTAAATATTCATAATTAATTGTTATTAATGTTTTTTTTTTTTTTAAATGTGAAAAATTCTGTGACCACTTCTGCCATTTTAGATAATTTTTTTAAGGGAAAAAAATTTTTTAAAAAAATGTACAGAATTGATATTACAGGTCTGATATTAATGTATTCATATTACTAAATTATTTTTTTTTGGTTTCCAAAAATATGGTGGTTTAGGGGTTAAAAAACTACTTTTTAACACATCGCCGCCAGCGCTCTGGGGTTTAAACATGCATTTCACAGCGCCTGAATTTTTTAAGCGTGATTTTTTGATGAACATGGTGGAAGCCGGTCGCTCTGACCAGTCGCTATCATGCGCACCCATACATCGCGGAACCTGTCAAATAGCGACTCGTTACCTTGTATTCAACATTACGCCACACCTGAGTCGCTGTCAACAACCGGACAACGGCCAAGCACAGAGACTACTAGCGGGCGCTGTGAAAATACCGGCTACAGTCGCTCAACTGTCGCTACCCCAAGTGCACGCACAGAGACAATGCAGTCTGGCATAATGTTTCCGTGCATGGGCCCTGAATAGCACACAATGGCCACTATAAGTACTATTACTAATATAAGCCAGTTATATACCTGCATCTAAGTGTGGGATGGGCCCCCAGAGTCAGTTCGCCTGGTGGGCCCCACTGCGTTAATAGATCTTCAGTGTGCTAGGAATCTGTAACCAAAATGTTTCAAGTTCATGATCATTACACCATACAAGCCTTATATTAGTACTTATGAAGAAAATGTACTTTTTTTTTACACCATGTAATTATTTTCTAAAGGATGACTTTCGAGAAAAATGATCTAATAACAAAAGTTCTTAGAAATATAATATATAATGAATAATGTGCTCATATAACCAATGTATGATTACTTATACAAAGGAAATCATGCTGTGCTTCTAAAGCAGAACAAAACCGGGGCTTTTGACTATTTAATTTTTTTTAAACCCCCCCAGCAGTGTGTGTACTTCTGCCCCCAGCCTATCTGAATGGCTGAGACGGGAGTGGCGCAGGGGCGTAGCTAGGGGGGGGCAGGGGGGGCACTTCCCCCGGGTGCAGCAGGTCAGGGGGGGGCGCCAAAGGGGGGGCCTGAGAACAGGTGAGGGGCACCATTTCGAATCTTTGCCCCGGGTGCCAGAAAGCATATCTACTCCTCTGGTGTATGCCGCTCTTGCTCCCATTGTAAATAATCAGAGAGCCATTTGCTGAATGACATATGCACAGCAAGCGGCTCTGATTGGAGGTGAGTCTGTGAATGCACCACTGATCTAGAGAAAGGTGAGTGAATACTGGTGACCCGGGGTGGGGGGGTTTCACACATTTCAGGATGCCCCGGGGAAGGCTATCTTTTAGATTCCAGGGACGGCCATCCTGTATTTTGTTCCACTTTAAATGTTAAGTTACAAGAGGAGAGGTCTGCTTTTACAGGGGAGATCTGTTGAAATGTAATGACCTGTCTCCTTAGCCATCCTGTGCTGGAATAAAAACGTATTGCTATTGCAGTTCTGCGTGTAGCTGTTTTTACCCATCATGCAATCATTTGGGTAGATAGAGTGATGACTGTTACTGTTGCCAAAAAACTTCCCCGGGAGATTAGAGATAAAAGGTAAGTCCTTTTTTTAAAGGTGTATTTTTCTTTGTATTTTTTCCAGACTCTTAGGGGGCTGTTCATAAAGGGATAGTGGCAGGCAGTGCTTCGTAGCGGCAGGCAGCGTCTGGTGAACGCTGGGCGCTGTAGGCAAAACCACATTTATGAAGGGGATTCTTGTGCGCGACTACATGGCGCGCCATGTAGCGTCCGATGTATTATTACAGGCGGCTCAGCTTCCAGAGCGCCAGGTATTACCTTTGGCTCACTGTCGCTCTCCCATACATTTCATTGGCTGTTCACTTGCTTGTGTTTAAACAGCGTGTTTGACATTTTTTTTTTTTTTTTTTGCTTAAATCATTGTGTGACCTCTCCTTTTAGAAACTTTTTTGACTTTTTCTATTTTTATGCAGAATTATCATTACAGGTCTGGCACTAAAGTGTTAATGTCCCAGAGTTAAAGCAATGTCATTCCATGTGTTTTCGCTTTTTACTGGTGTTAAAAAACAGATTTTGATCACACAGTGTCTAGCGCTCTATGCTATAGTGACCAGATTTAGAGCGCCGACGCTGTGTGTGTCCTTTTTTGATACGTATGGTGTGGAGCGCCGAGAGTCTGTCGCACTGAGCTGCGCTACCTCTCGCTCCCTGCAGCACTGCACTGGTGATAGAGCGCCCAACACACATCACATTCATCAATGCCGGCCAGGTTAATACCGCGACTGAGGCGCTCTGCTACAGCGCCCAATACCGGCTTACAGCGTCTACTAGCGGTCGCTCTAAGCCCCGCTATACAGACGCTCATCTGCTGATACCTGGTGTTAGTAATGAATCAGCCTCTTAAACTACACTGGAACCATAGCGATCCAAAAGTATTTTCAGACTCCAAGCCATTGTGCTCTATTGACATAATTTGTGGGGAGTCTTTTCAGACTTTAGGACCGCTTTAAATGCACCTTTTATTCAGTGAAATGACTGGCTTCAGCTTTCTGTGCTGTTGTTTACTGTGGTTTAATCATTTATTACCCAATTAACTGCATGCATAGCTCAGGGGTTAAATCAATTACAAAACCAAAAAGGCACAATTAAATTGGCATCCATATTTTTTTTAGTTTTTAATAGCATCTCAAGGGCATTGGCAGGTATTGCTATAGGAGATTAGGAGGCGGTCACCGTTTTACCCCAAGCTGTTTACTCCAAGTCATCCAGTTATTTACTCCCTAGGAAAACCTTTATGTTAATGATAATTGCTGGCAGCTCCCAGCAGATTGGGTGTGGTACATAATCTTGTATACATTATTATGCAAGTACGTGCACACATCAATCACTTTAGTGTCTATGTTTAGCTGGTCTGGCATTACCATTTACATTGTATAGTATATATTGCATTTCCTTCTATTTTTACTCAGTTTCTTATGTCCCATGTCCTGATTTGGGATATCCTTCTGTGTAAAAGCACCTAAATGGGACCTAAGCCCAGCATTTTCACTATCCTGGGTTTTGGTCTGTCCTCCTGGGGCATCCTGATGTGGGATGCCCCGCTGTGTGAAACCCTGCAATTCCCCAGCTTTCCTTACCTTCCCACAAGCCTATGGCTCAGGCACATCTCTTCTTCAATCATCTGTCCATGCATATTTATTTACGGCTGGGGAAGCTAAATGCAGCTAAATTCAAGCTGCACACATGCAGTGCACTGCATCACTCGCATCCTTCGGCCAGCCATTCATTATGGCAGGCGTGGACGCACGCGGCCCAGGAGGATGCTAGTGATGCCATCGCCAGCCGCGCATGTGCCATGGGCTCGTTGGCAAGGTAGTCAAATTAAGCGAGTGGGGGGGTTACACATTGGTGGATCCCAAATCGGCATGCCTTACTGAGAGGGTATCTTAAATGATCCACCTTAAGATGCCCCAAAATCAAGACATTGGTTACAGGAACATTTGTACCCACATCTGCTTCCAGAGCTCAGAATTGCACAACACCCCCATCCATCAACATTTAATAAAGCAGCACTTCCCTATCCAGCATCTATTATTTACAAAATGGGTGTTGATCACCATCTAGCTAGGTACAGTAAGACATCTCAATTGCTGTTGCCCCCTGGCGCATACACCACCATCAGCCTGAGATATTCTCACCTGTTTCCTGCTCCCCTGTTGAAATGTGGTCACATGGTCTGGCAGAGGAAAGCCATGTGACCACCAGCAATCACAGAAAATTGGTCAGATAGGGACCCCCTTTAGGGATGAGGTCCTGGGCATTGCATATGTGTCCGTGGTCAATGGGATTTGTCAGGTTGGTTTGCTTTGCTCCTATGGAGCATTAATAGTGGTGAACCCAACTGATTGCTAGTGATGTAGTGAACACAGAAGGGCATTTCCAGTGGCTACAGGAAGAAGGAAAGGTTCTGCCTTACATTTGCTTTCCTGGAGTTTAGAGGGGGTGTGGGATAAAACAAGCACATACATTTTGAACAAAATAACTGCATTCATCATCCTATGTTATGATTTTTTTTCTTTTAATTAAGTAAAATTCTTGAGGACTACAGAAATGCCAGTCTAAGAGGGAGGTTATAGATGATTCTGGGAGTGCATTAGCTAGTCACAACCCAGGAGCAGTGATTCATGTTCTGGACTGTCAAAAAAGTGAATGCACACTGTGATTCATTGGAGGGCGTGAGCGGTTACTGCTTATAAATTCCCCTGGGTTTTCCGAAAGCTGTTTACCTCTTGATGAATCTATATACAAAACTTTGAAAGCAGTTTGCAGAACAAGGAAAATAGATATCGCAATAGTTTCTTCACTTTCCAGCAGTGTCAGGCTGGGAAGACTGGTGTTCAGTAGTAGAAATGACTCTGGGTGCCCACCCCACATTTAGATGTTAGTATCACTGACTTATATTCAGGGCTCATGCACAGAAACATTATGCCAAACTATATTGTCTCTGCATGTGCACTTGGGATGCCACAAATAAGCAATACATCGTTCAGGTTTGGTGATGAAGGCCCTCCTGGGAACAAGGGCCCACTGTGTTTTTTCCTAGTAACCTTGTGGGATAGTCCGAACCTGCTTTCAAGTGTAACCTTTGTGTCTCTGTCTAATAGTATTTTTATATGTAAGGACAGATCAGCCTAAAGAGCCCATCTGGCAAATGTTCAGGATACACCAGTGGTCCCAGAACTACATTTCCACTTCTATACAAGATGTCAAAAACTCCTGGAAAAACATATATACTTTAAATCTAATCTTTGATGTTTTTTAATGGCTCATCAAAGTTTTTTCCTTTAACCATCCTTTGTACACTGGTGGGTAGGGGTAAACCTTCCCAGGGGCTAGGAGGCCATTCTCATTTTTTGAGGGGAATTTCTAGTGCAAAGCAAAAAAAGATGGCTAATATTTACTATTGGCACGGAGTCTTACTTAATAAAAACTAGTAATGGTTAGAAATTGCGCTACCTGTTTCTACAACTGCTGGGGTAAATTTGTCAGATACACTGCAGGCGCTGACATTTCCAAAGGCCTAACACTATAATTAGAGCTTGCTACCCTGTTCTTCAACCCCCCATCCCTAATACCTACCCTAACCAAAAGCTCCAATGTGGAAATTGTGAAACACAGACCTTAGGCTACGTTCACACCTGTCTGGATGCGTTTGCGGGATGAGTTTTGTGGCAGTGTTTGTGGTAGGGATTGCATTTTGCGTTCACTGTCTTTGCTTATTTTGTTTGTGTTTGTGCCTGTCCTATGCCCTGCCTTCTTGTCTATTGAATCCATTTTGCGTTTGGTTCCACAAACGCATTAGGCGCATGAAATATGAACTTCACATTTGCGTTTAATTCAGGCACTATTTATTTTAATAGGGTGCAGATGCAGCCTGGATGCAGCTGTGTTTTCTTCTGTCCTGCCGCACCAGAGGGGTCTGAAAGGGGCCATAGACGTGCCATTTATGGATTTATTTTGTTGTACCACTGCGCCTGCCGAAATTCAAGAATGCATGCAGTACGTGTCAGGTCTGATCAAGGGCTAAACCTTTTTATCTAAAGGTAATTCATACTTTCTGTTTACTTATCAAGATAGGACACATTGTCAACTGAACATAATGTTCTTAGGGCACTTAAAAAGTACTCGTGGTACTGTAGTGTGTAGTGGGTATTGTGGTGTAATGAAGGGTTGTCATGACATCTGCTACAGAAAAGGTCAACTGAAATGCAAATACATATTATACAATATGAGATTTTTCAGACTTCGTAAGCTTCATCTGTTCCTTATCCAGTCCTCAAACCAGACCAACCCCCCTTTTTTACTTTAACGTGTGTTGGTCCCTCTGTCTGATGATAACAAGAAGCTTGGGGGGGGGCATCCAGAACGCTGGAGCCCACTCGCATCTAATCACACAGAATGCTCGTAAAACGCACCTTCATTATGAGCCAGGAAAGGAGTCCCACGATTGACCACTGGACAGTCACATGGGCCGTAGTCGCATCCTCTGAGCGACTTTCCTGGCGCTGGCTTGTAATGAAGGTGAGTTTTATGAGCATTCTGTGAGGTTAGATGCAAGTGGGCTCCAGCGTTCTGGATGCCCCCAGTTTAACCAGTATGGAGAAGCAGCCAAGCAGCAAGGCTAGACTAATATTATTGCTAGGAATGAGTGAACCCAAAGTTCAGGTTCAGCAAGTTCAGGCGAACTTGGGTGCAGTTTGTGCAGCAGGAAGCACTGCTGTTCAACTTACCTGAGCCCCGCGACCCCACTCTCATTGCCGGCGGCGTTCAGTTTAAATGCTCCACGGAAGGGTCTGCTGCTCCCATGAGTGAGGACACTCCTAGTGCCAGCTGGAGCCGTGGTTGTGGGGCTCAGGTAAGTTTTTCAGCAGCTTCCCACAGCTGTGTCCTTTAGGTGAAGGACTAAGCAGCCCATCAACCAGCTTTTCTGTGTTCGGGCCAAACGCTGAACTCGAACACGGACTTCTCTTGCTCGGTACAAACCCAAACTTTGCGGATCGGGTTCACTCAACAGTAATTGTTGCCCAAATCCAACTGAACTGCATACTGACATGAGAAGCCCAAACTCGGTCCTATTTCTAAGATGCCTTGTCAAAGCTGGCAGATTGCATTACCACTTGACCACTGTGGACCTGTGGTGTTCTCCAGGTGGGCGGATGCACAGTTCTGTGCACACCATAACGGGAACATGTAAGGACTTGAGTACCAGCAGTTCAGACTTTTGATGCTGGTAAGTGTAGCACAGCATTTCTCATCAGGATGCCCCTGCTACTGTGTTCTGGGGCACTCCAGTCTGAATTGATTGGAGAGTCACTTTAACTGTAAAAATGAAAATCTTACATATTGACAGTTTTGAAGTAAAAACATAACTTCTTAGCTTTAAAATTATAACACACTGTCAGACTAGATTAGACATGAAAATGGTTACAGTAATGTTTACTTGAGCGGAAGTAAAAACAATGCAGTGTCCTATTTTGTAACTGCATTTGTTAATTCAATTCCATGTAAATTACAATAATGAACTTGTTTATATTCAGTTTGCATTCCAGACTATTTACCATACTGCTAATCATTTCAGTAAATACAAAGCATTATGTCAAGTAGAAAATGTGAGCTTTTATATTTTTACAGTTAACATTTGCATTTTATTTGCAGAGATACTGTTTATTTTCCTAAAGTGGGATACATAGATTTTCAGTTGACAAAATGACATCGGAAAACGCACAACTTTACCATATGGAAATTGCAACCAACCATTATAGAAAAAACAAGTCATTTAAAGTGATTTTCACTTTATTTTGGAATGCAGCAGCAATGAGAGATTTCTAGCACCCAACATGGCTTTTACCCTAATGCAACAGGGCAATTTGAAAAGCAATTATATTTTCTTATAGTACACAGAGAAGATATTATTCTGCTAGATTTTTCCTACTAATGCATCCAACCTGCTTGTATGTATCTATCTAAATGTTTGCTAGGCCACGGGCACAAAACACGATACATAGATCAATACATTAACAGCACTTTCATATTGATTCTGCGATATGCCATTAATCCTTCCACACACTTTGCAGAGAATCTGATTTCTGAAGCAGCATCAGAGGCAAACCTAATTTCAAAACTGCAATGTCTCTTTGTCAGCAGAACATAATTGATAAAATAATGCAATTTCCTATTCTACAACCATGTTTGAATCTGTGCTTTGTATCTCTTCTTTAAAGAAGGATATCAGTGATGGCTGATAGATCAGCTAGCCTTGACTTGCTAGACCTATTTATTAAATGTTTTTCTAAATTCCCATGAGATATTTTTTAAATTCTAGGTGATATTTCCTAACTCACATTAGATATCTTCCAAATCTCAGGATAACGCTTGTTATTCATAGAAAACTTTTTCCATACAACTATCACTTCCTACTAGCGGACATGTGTTTTGGGCTACTGGTCCTTGTCACCACAAATCTGAAAGTACTAGCTGGGGACTGAAAGCAAACCTTTACTTGCACCTCTCCTACAGCCCACTATGTCCTACCAGAAGTTCGGTCATAGGGGTCTCTGATGCCAGCCACCCCTGCCTGGTGCTGACATGGATTTGGGCTATTCAAATATAATACAAATCCTACATTATGGCATTACAGGCATGGCCACCTATTCCCCCACTTCTGGGGCAGCTGAACATTGATTGGCAGACTTGGCAGTCAGTCTCCCTCACCAGTGAACTCCAGGAGAGTGGGTGTTAGCGCCAGGATGGTAAAGCTTGTTGTAAGTCCAAATGTATGTCACCACTAGACAGTAGTGTAGACCAGCTGCACTTTAAGCCTAACATGGGTCTCTTCCTAAAGTGTCTTCATCCTTTGTTGGTGGTCTCAAGTCTTACCCCACATACAACCATCAATGCTATCCTTGTGCTAACGAGGGTTCTTAGCCTGAAACACATGCCCCAAATAGAAAGTGATGCATGTATGTATCATATTAGATGATTAGAAGATAACTAAGCACAGCTCTTTTTGGGCACCTAAACCATTTTCTTATAATGACACCATACATGCTGCTTCATTGTGGTTTCTTTTGGTAAATGCACACATTTAGCTGCAACTAGAGTAATGGCCCATTTCCATGAACAGATAAATCATATGTTCGTTGAGTGAGCGAATGAACATACAATTCGTTTGTGAGCAGGAGATTTGTCTGCTAATTGTTTGTTAGAGTGTTCGTTCATGAGATTGCTCATGCTGTGCACTCCCCATCCTATTTGTGATTGATTTCTGTTTCCATGTGTCATTGACAAAATCAGGCTTAGCTCAGGGGGAGGAAGGTAGACCATGGGAAGTCAGTGAGCTGGACTTTAATGGGGAGCTGTTTGGGGCTTTAAAAAGTGTAATCACATAATCTAAAATATTATTTACTATATAATCTAATCCAGATGGGATTTACAACTAGTACCAGTAGGACATATTTGGCCTATTATTGGTTGAGGCTCAGTGCCCCTTAAATCTTTAGTGAAGGCTGGTCAACTGTGGTGGAGACACTCTCCAAAAACGCTTAAAGCTTCTAAACATTATATTAATATCCTCCCCCGATATGCAGGGATGCTCAGCACAAACTTTTCACAGAGGACTCAAAAAGCAGATGCCCTCCATTAAGATAAACCTCTATGTTTGGAAATTATGGTGTGCAATGCCACTGGTTTGGAGAATGCAAAAGCTTCTCCTGAAGGACCACCATTGGGTAATAAGTTGATATGCAGGACTAAAGGGTGTCAGTGAGAGACTATCATGTGACTGAAGCTAGAAAAAAGAAATTATTAGAAATTATGCTCATTCTGTATAGATATTTAAGTGCATAGAAACAAAGATGACCAAAGGCGGAAAAGGCCATATAACATATGCCCTTTAACATTTTTTGTCTGAGTAAAAACCTGTGTTTAGCCCAAGCCTGTATTAACTTGACTACATTTGATTGATCTGCTACTTCTGTTGGGAGTCAGTTCCTCACATCCCCAGTAAAGTAACACTGGACTGTAGAATGTTTTCTCTAGCAGTTGTGGTTTTGCCTATTGTTCTTGTGCATAGCTTAGTACTGAAAGTAGTCACCCAAAGCATGATGGGTTGTGTATTTGGATACAAACATTAGGGGGGAAGTGCACTAGAGGATATGAAGAATTGAAGAGAAAGAAATAGATTGTAGGGTAGAATTGTAGAATATTGTCTAATATATACAGTGCCAGTGCCAAAATGTGGACACATGTTTTTCTTGTTTTAATTATTTTCCAAATGATAGAATTAGGTAAACAATACGTTTAAGTTTTAAACCCACTAGAATATGTTTTATATTTTAGGTTCTTCAAAGTAACCCTCTATTGCTTTGATCACAGCTTTGTGCATTATTGGCATCTGAGCTGGAGATTTACAATTGACTTCCAACCGTCTTGTGTCCTGAGAAACATTTGTTAAATGCTTTTTCTTTACTCTGTAGTCCAACTCCTGGACTATCACAGCTGGCATTAGGTCAGGTGATTGTGCATTCCTCCCTGATTTGGAGGGACTGTTTTTGAAGGTGCTTTTGAGTCTGTGTCCCTTTGTCCCTTGTTTTTCCCATTTGTCCCTCTTGGAGGTGTAGCATGAAGATCTGCATCAATAAATGATTCCTTAGCCTATTCAAAGTGTTTATATTGTTTTTAACTGTTACATCCTATCTCCTATCCATTCCTTAACTAGGAGGTGTGGCCTAATTTACAAAATTTCTCTCTTTCCCACCCTGAAAAGTTGGTAGGTATGGATTGTGGAGACCACGTTGACTGACCCTGCTCCATAACTCCCCCTCTTGGACAAGTGACCTGTACATAGCCTGGAGATGCATTTAGGGTCTTTATCCTGTTGAAAAATGTAGGTGTGTACCTGACACCATACAGTGTAGCCCTAAGTTCTTTTCATATTTTATTCTTTTTTGGATTTACTATTACAATTTTGTAATAACAGCAAAAATCTTTTCTGGTGACAGTAACTCTATTCTTAGCTATAGAAAGAATAAGCGAAAAAGAATATTTTTTTAAATGCAAGATTTTTTCTCTTCTCTCTCCCCCCCATAAGGTAATAGGTTTAATAGATACGGGGTGGTGGGGTGGTTTTTGGTAGCACTAGGGAGAGATAATAATAAAATAAAAGCAAAAGCAAAAAAATGTTTGCACCTGTTATAAAGCCACACGTAGTTACATCTATTTCCAATAATGATGTTACAATTAACACGATCTTGGAAGCTGCTAATAAGAAATGATTAGCGAGCTATTAAACCAAGACCAATACTGAATGGGAAAAAAAATGTAACTAAGGTACATTTTCCCAGTTTTCTATTTTGGAACCTACACCTTAGTAGCAAAAGGCAAAAGCGCTTTTAAGCTTCTACAAACACAATAGACTGCCGAACTGTGAAACTGAAGTGTATTCCCATGTGCTAAGAACAGCTGACCTGGCTGGACATAATAAGTAAACAGTGACTTTTGAATTGTCTGCAGGGAAAATAGATATATTTCCTGGTTTTATAAAGTAATGCATTGTCTCTAGTCACAGGAAATTTGGACACAATGCACACATGCAGGGTCTACCATCATGTGACATCACAGTTTGTCTTTTGCCATCAGAAATTCTCCATAACACTGACCTTAATTGTTTTGTTTAAGAACTATGTTACATGTACTTAAATGCCTACTGCAGGCAAAGGTAATTGTTACACCGCGATTACCCTTACCTTAAGTATCACTTTAAAATGAGCATGGACATCCACTTTGGTTCTGCCTTATTCTGGCTATACAGAAAACATACAAGGATAGTGCTACCAGTAGGCTTATTCCTTCTGGTTTGGCTTAGATGCATATTTAGGTGAAGATTTACTATGTTCACTACAATTCGCTACTAAAATGTTTGCCAAACGCGCAGCTCACACTTGACAGACCAGCGAGTAAGCAAAACTTACAGCAGTGCGTGAACACAGTCAACACAGACTTTTGCAATGCATTTTGCTGTGTCTGCGCCGCAATTTGCTGGCGAACGTCAGGTATTTACATTGAAGAGTGGTTTGGAGAATGCCGGCGAATTGCAGATGAACTGCTGTTGCAGAATTCTTTAGCAAAAAGCATGAAATCTTCCTGAAAACACACTTTCATAGCATATGTCGGCATTGGAGGGGTCTCAGAATATATGTGGGGTATCTTGGGAGTGGCTGTCCTAAAAACATTATTATTAGTTGTTTTTCACATACTGGGTAACTTTCTAATGTTCACGCTAAAAAAATTAAAAAATCAAAAGTTAAAGATGATAAAAAAAAAACCTAAAGTGACAATCTCTTCCTAAATAGGATTGATTCTTATGGGGTTCACCACTAAAAGGTGGCGAATGCAAAAGTGTTTGCCAGCATTCACCGAACCAAACTGAAGTTGAAGTAAATCCAGAAAACATGGACATTGATGACGGAACATGCTAAATTTGCTAGATATAGAGTGCCCAAAATAGGGTTTCAGCAGCCGCCGGAATTACCTGTAAAAAAAAAAAAAGACATTTACTCACCTTCGTGTCCGTTAGGGCCCGCCGGCTCTCCTCTTCACGGGGGGGGGGGGGGCTTTTCCGCCTTCTGGAGATGGCCTAACAGTCCTCCTCCTTCCGGATCTTAGATGGGGGGCCGATGACGTCAACGCCGGGCGTCGTCGGAGCACCCGGCAGTTCAGCTGTCAGATGCCGGTGACGGCTGGGCAGAGGAGGAGGAAGGTAGGCGATCCTCCGATCGCTTGCCTCCCCCCTCCTCTGCCCAGCCATCACCTGCATCGGATCGCCGTGGGACACAGGAGATGAAGATCAGAGGTGAGTAAAGAAAATTTTTTTTTTTCAATAAAGTTATTTGTAAAGTGTGTCTGTCTGTTTTTTTTTTACTGATGAGTCCCCTATACCAGTGCACAAGACTCGGGGGTATGGCAAGTCACCTGCAGCTAGCGGGTGACTTGCCATTAACCCCTGGCCCCCCAAATTACCTGCCTCCCCAAAGCCCGGGGGGGCAGAAGAGCCGTGGCCCTAGGCTATGCCGGCTTGTATCCTGCAGGGCCAGGGGCCACTAAAGCTGGCCCCTGCACCCTGTTCTACAAGCCCCCATAGCTGGTCACAGGCTGGTTAAGCTGGGTAGGGGGGACCTCACGCCATTTTTCCTTTGGATTTTTAAGGGTTTTTAACCCTTAAAATTCCCCCAAAAATTGGGTCCCCCTCCCTGGGAGGGGGGACCCTATGTCATTTCTTTTTTTAAATTAACCCCATGTTACCTGTCACCCAGTAGGTATAAAAGGCTTCTAGCAGCAGCAGGAGAGCAGAAGCCAAAGTGATCAGCGTGGGACAGCGTGGGATGCTCAGGTATGGATGGGAGGTAAGTATTAAAAAAACATAATAAAATATTTTTTCTCTGTGTCTGTGTTTTTTTTTACATTTAACCCTTTGTGAACTGGTAAGGGATCTATGAGAACTCTATACCAGTCCACAAGGCTCTGGGTCTGGCAAGTCACCTGCGGCTAGTGACTTGCCATTAACCCCCGAAACCCCCCATTACCTGCCTCCACAAAAAAACGTAAAATTCCCCCAAGAAATGGTCCCCCCCCCCGTGAAGGGGGACCCCACACCAATTTTTTTTTTATTTAACCCTTTATTATGTGGATAGTAGTTGTATTTTATTTGTAAATGTTATAAAGTGCTCTTTTCAGCTGGAGAAATGGGGCTTTCACATGCAATATGGTTTTCTTTAATAAAACAAATGTTTTAGCTAAAATAAAGGAGACAATTTAAAAAATATATATATATATTTTTAATTTTTTTTACTTATTTACTTAAAAATATAAAAAAACAGGAGAACAAAAAACAAACAAGACATTTCATGTTAAAGCCTAAACTCTGCCACAAAAAGAAAATATGCCATTTTCTTGGAAATTCCTGCAAAAATCACAGTTAAAAATCACGCAAAATGGTGAAAAATATCCTGTCAGTAGAGGGTGACAAAATCTCAAGTAGGCTGGCAGTTAAAAGGTTACAGGTACCTATGCATGTTGGGTATTGTTCTGCTCGGGGGACCTTGTGCTTTCAGATTTAGCTTGTTTTTTCTTATTTGCATATTGATATTTTAGGAAAAGGTGTTTTTTATTCTGCTTTTTTATAAATTTTTTTGTGAAACCCTGTGCAACCTAAGAATTCTTTGAGATATTACTTCCAGAAAGATGAGCCCACTACAACAAGCTGGGTACGCTTAGAAAGCTTAACATGTGTACTTTCAGGAAATATATGGTTTATGGGGGGGCATTTCAAACGTAAAGGGTTGTTTTGGTAGAGAAAGCACAAAGTGCGCACTTTGCCTGCAGAGCTGAAATTTTGAGTAAAATTACCATTACGCACATGCTTTACTTTGGTGTGTTTGGCAACTCTTTCCTTGACAGGACCTATGCATGTTGGGTATTGTTCTGTTTGGGGGACCTTGCTTTTTCAGATTTTCAGTTTTTTTCTTGTTTGCATATAGTTCTTTTTAGGAAAATGTGGTTTTGATTCTGCTTTTTTATTCTTTTTTAGGGAAAACCTGTGCAACCAAAGAATACATTGAGGGATTACTTTCAGAAAACTGCACCCATGTCAACAAGCCTGGTACACCTAGAAAGCCTGAGGTGTATACTTCTAGGGAAAATATAGTTTGTCAGGGGTATTTCAAATGTAAAGGGTTGTTTTTCTTGAAAAACTGCAAGGTGCACATATTGCATAGCATAGTTGCATTTTATCTGAAAATCTCCTAAAGCGTTGTTTCAGTTTGGGGGAGTCTCCTGGGCAGGAAAGGGTGTCTACCAATACATATGTGGTACCGCTGTAACCAGGAGAAATTGAGGTTTAACACGCAATAAGATTTTATTGATAAACGTACATTTTTTATTACAAAAAACACTACAAATTGTAAAAAATAGTTTTTTTTTATTTTTTTGCACATATTTCACCCAAAAATATTGAGACACTTAGAAAATGACAAACAAGACATTTCATGTTAAAGCACAGACTCTGCTGAAAAAACTATATATCACTTTCCTGGGAAATCCCTTCAAAAATCACAGTTGAACATGGGGAGCGCAAAATAATGCAAAATGGTCTGGCAACAAAGGGTGACAAAATCTCAACGTAGGCTGGCGGTTAAAGGGTTAATGACACATGCCCAGTGTCCGGGTCTCACCCAGGCTGGAGGCTGGGATCTTTATTAAGTGCGCTACAGTTGATATCCATTCAGTGTAGTTTAAGATACTGCTACCCACCACCAGTGCTACCATTTTAGTTTAATAACCTATCCCAGGGTCGCTGAAGCTCACTGCACCTCCCTTTTGAGGAGGAGGATTCCATCCAGTTACAAAGCTTGGAGAGCAACCGGGACCAGAACAGCTGGGGGAGCAGTGTTGGAGAAGCCATGATTTTGTGTTTCATTTCTTGTAATAAAAGTCGTGCACAAAGTAGGAAGGGGCGCTGAACGAGATGCAAAGGCTGTGGGGCACTAATGGGATACTGGAAGGCAGGGACATACATGGTTTTCACAGGCCTCCAATGTGGCTTCCCCAGCTGCTTTCCAGGCTGTGGATCCAGACAGAGCCCCCCTCCGTTTCCTGGAACTGGAAGCACACATGTGCATCGGCTAAAGTTAGGGAAAGCAAGCTACAGCAACACTGTGATGGGGACATGTCATGAAATTGAAGTGTCTTAAGGTGGTTCCACGCCCATTTGGTGTTGGGTCCCATTGTGACAGGCTCGGGGGGCATACAAATTGCTGGAGCCCCCCCCCCCCCCCCGCACATAGACCCTGGCAATCCTTACCTGAATCTCAAATTGCCAGAGAAATGCGGGCCCACGTTTGGCTGCCAACAGTCATTCCTGGGGCCGCATCTCGCTGGCAGATCGAGGTTCTGGTAAGGATCTCAAGGGGGTTACGAGTCTTTATGTGATCTGGATGCAATCTGATTGCCCTGAGTCTGTTACAATGCTGGGAGAAAATTTGGGCAAAATAAAAGCATTTTAGGTTTATTCAATTTTTTTAATATTTCAACTTACATTCTTTCAGTATTGTCATTAAATCATAACTTAAATCTTGTGATGATCATAACCTTTAACCCCAGGTTTTCCCTCTTAAAATGATCACTGTACCATGCTTAAGTCTCTTGGCATGAGGCCCCCTGGACAGGATATACATGAGTGCTACCAGGCTTGTTCAGTAACTATTGTGTGCTGCACTGAACATCATAATACACTGGAAATGGTCGAGCACTTAGTTATGTTAAAAGGTTGGAAGTTATGTTTGAATGACTGAAGTTAACAAATAACTCTAAACCCATCACAAGTTAAAATTAACTTGAGATTACATACATTGTTTACAGCGGAAAAAAAGTGTGACCTCGTGAAAAAAAAACATTGCTCATGAGGGGAATACCAGCTGTTGTATGTACACAGCTACAGTGTATGTTGCATCATTTCAGGTGAAAGAAGCACCTCTATGAGCATGGAAAAATCTGCTAGCCACCCAGCAACAACAAACCCTATCCAGCAGCTCTCCTCCTTTACATGCCTTCATTTATTAAGAAATCAGCTACCTGCTTCCGCCTTCCCAAACAACATAAATTGTATTACTAAATAAAATGAATGGCATAAACAATGGTAGCATGTCATATGACAAAACATGTTTGGTGTAAGGGCCGCATTGTTCCACTTCAAGGGGCTGCAATAAAATGTGAGATGTAAAAATTCAAACATTTTACTGCTGTTACCTTCTTTTATGCATAGGCAGATGTGGGCGGAGGTGAGTAGACAAGAAGTGGTCAAGGGTAAGGTGGGAAAAATTAGGTGATTACAAATTGGAAGAGGTGAAGGGAGATAGGGGTGGATAGAGGCAGGCAGAGGTAAGATGGATAGAGATGGTGAGCCGAGGTGAGGCAGGAGGAGATGAGGTGGGATAAGGACAGGCATTAGAAAGGGGGTAAGGGTGAGGTGGGAAAAGCTTGAGACAGAAGAGGTCAGGCATCAGGAGATTAGCAAAGGTGAGTCAGGGAAGAGGAGAGATAAGCAGAGGTAAGCAGAAATAGGTAGCAAAGGTGAAGTGGGCAGAGGTGAGGCAAAAAGAGGTGAGCAGAAGTGAGGTGGGGAGGGGTTAGCAGAGGCAGGTAGAGGTAGGAAAATGTGAGGTGAGCCGGGGTAAGGTGGGCATAGGTGAGACAAGAAGAGGTGTGATGGGCAGAGATGAGATGGGCATAGGTGAGACAGGAAGAGGTGTGATGGACAGAGATTAAGTGGGCATAGGTGAGACAGGAAGAGGTTTGATGGACATACATGAGGTGGGCATAGGTGAGACAGGAAGAAGTGTGATGGACATACATGAGGTGGGCATAGGTGAGACAGGAAGAGGTGTGATGGACAGAGATGAGATGGGTAGAGGTGAGACAGGAAGAGGTATTATGGACACAGATGAAGTGGGCATAGGTGAGACAGGAAGAGGCGTAGGTGAGACAGGAAGAGGTATGATGGACAGAGATGAGGTGGGCATAGGTGAGACAGGAAGAGGTGTGATGGACAGAGATGAGGTGGGCATAGGTGAGACAGGAAGAGGTGTGAAGGACAGAGATGAGACGGGCATAGGTGAGACAGGAAGAGGTGTGATGGACAGAGATGAGATGGGCATAGGTGAGACAGGAAGAGGTGTGATGGACAGAGATGAGATGGGCATAGGTGAGACAGGAAGAGGTATTATGGACAGAGATGAAGTGGGCATAGGTGAGACAGGAAGAGGCGTAGGTGAGACAGGAAGAGGCGTAGGTGAGACAGGAAGAGGTATGATGGACAGAGATGAGGTGGGCATAGGTGAGACAGGAAGAGGTGTGATGGACAGAGATGAGGTGGGCATAGGTGAGACAGGAAGAGGTGTGATGGACAGAGATGAAGTGGGCATAGGTGAGACAGGAAGAGGTATGATGGACAGAGATGAAGTGGGCATAGGTGAGACAGGAAGAGGTGTGATGGACAGAGATGAAGTGGGCATAGGTGAGACAGGAAGAGGTGAGATGGACAGAGATGAGATGGGCATAGGTGAGACAGGAAGAGGTATGATGGACAGAGATGAAGTGGGCATAGGTGAGACAGGAAGAGGTATGATGGACAGAGATGAAGTGGGCATAGGTGAGACAGGAAGAGGTGTGATGGACAGAGATGAGATGGGCATAGGTGAGACAGGAAGAGGTATGATGGACAGAGATGAAGTGGGCATAGGTGAGACAGGAAGAGGTGAGATGGACAGAGATGAGATGGGCATAGGTGAGACAGGAAGAGGTACGATGGACAGAGATGAAGTGGGCATAGGTGAGACAGGAAGAGGTGTGATGGACAGAGATGAGATGGGCATAGGTGAGACAGGAAGAGGTATGATGGACATAGATGAGATGGGCATAGGTGAGACAGGAAGAGGTATGATGGACAGAGATGAAGTGGGCATAGGTGAGACAGGAAGAGGTATGATGGACATAGATGAGATGGGCATAGGTGAGACAGGAAGAGGTATGATGGACATAGATGAGATGGGCATAGGTGAGACAGGAAGAGGTATGATGGACAGAGATGAAGTGGGCATAGGTGAGACAGGAAGAGGTGTGATGGACAGAGATGAAGTGGGCATAGGTGAGACAGGAAGAGGTGTGATGGAGAGAGATGAGATGGGCATAGGTGAGACAGGAAGAGGTATAATGGACAGAGATGAAGTGGGCATAGGTGAGACAGGAAGAGGTGAGATGGACAGAGATGAGATGGGCATAGGTGAGACAGGAAGAGGTATGATGGACAGAGATGAAGTGGGCATAGGTGAGACAGGAAGAGGTGTGATGGACAGAGATGAGATGGGCATAGGTGAGACAGGAAAAGGTATGATGGACAGAGATGAAGTGGGCATAGGTGAGACAGGAAGAGGTGAGATGGACAGAGATGAGATGGGCATAGGTGAGACAGGAAGAGGTATGATGGACAGAGATGAAGTGGGCATAGGTGAGACAGGAAGAGGTGTGATGGACAGAGATGAGATGGGCATAGGTGAGACAGGAAGAGGTATGATGGACATAGATGAAATGGGCATAGGGGAGACAGGAAGAGGTATGATGGACAGAGATGAAGTGGGCATAGGTGAGACAGGAAGAGGTGTGATGGACAGAGATGAGATGGGCATAGGTGAGGCAGGAAGAGGTGTGATGGACATAGATGAGATGGGCATAGGTGAGACAGGAAGAGGTATGATGGACAGAGATGAAGTGGGCATAGGTGAGACAGGAAGTGGTATGATGGACAGAGATGAAGTGGGCATAGGTGAGACAGGAAGAGGTGTGATGGACAGAGATGAGATGGGCATAGGTGAGACAGGAAGAGGTATGATGGACAGAGATGAAGTGGGCATAGGTGAGACAGGAAGAGGTGAGATGGACAGAGATGAGATGGGCATAGGTGAGACAGGAAGAGGTACGATGGACAGAGATGAAGTGGGCATAGGTGAGACAGGAAGAGGTGTGATGGACAGAGATGAGATGGGCATAGGTGAGACAGGAAGAGGTATGATGGACAGAGATGAAGTGGGCATAGGTGAGACAGGAAGAGGTATGATGGACAGAGATGAGATGGGCATAGGTGAGACAGGAAGAGGTATGATGGACATAGATGAGATGGGCATAGGTGAGACAGGAAGAGGTATGATGGACAGAGATGAAGTGGGCATAGGTGAGACAGGAAGAGGTGTGATGGACAGAGATGAAGTGGGCATAGGTGAGACAGGAAGAGGTGTGATGGAGAGAGATGAGATGGGCATAGGTGAGACAGGAAGAGGTATGATGGACAGAGATGAAGTGGGCATAGGTGAGACAGGAAGAGGTGAGATGGACAGAGATGAGATGGGCATAGGTGAGACAGGAAGAGGTATGATGGACAGAGATGAAGTGGGCATAGGTGAGACAGGAAGAGGTGTGATGGACAGAGATGAGATGGGCATAGGTGAGACAGGAAGAGGTATGATGGACAGAGATGAAGTGGGCATAGGTGAGACAGGAAGAGGTGAGATGGACAGAGATGAGATGGGCATAGGTGAGACAGGAAGAGGTATGATGGACAGAGATGAAGTGGGCATAGGTGAGACAGGAAGAGGTGTGATGGACAGAGATGAGATGGGCATAGGTGAGACAGGAAGAGGTATGATGGACATAGATGAGATGGGCATAGGTGAGACAGGAAGAGGTATGATGGACAGAGATGAAGTGGGCATAGGTGAGACAGGAAGAGGTGTGATGGACAGAGATGAGATGGGCATAGGTGAGACAGGAAGAGGTGTGATGGACAGAGATGAAGTGGGCATAGGTGAGACAGGAAGAGGTGTGATGGACAGAGATGAGATGGGCATAGGTGAGACAGGAAGAGGTGTGATGGACAGAGATGAAGTGGGCATAGGTGAGACAGGAAGAGGTGTGATGGACAGAGATGAGATGGGCATAGGTGAGACAGGAAGAGGTGTGATGGACAGACATAAGGTGGGCATAGGAAAGACAGAAAGAGGTATGATGGACAGAGATGAGGTGGGCATAGGTAAGACAGGAAGAGGTGTGATGGAAAGACATGAGGTGGGCAGGTGAGACAGGAAGAGGTGAGATGGACAGAGATCAGAGATTACAGGCTAACAAGAGAAGTAACAGAAAATTATAATTTTATATATATATATTTTTGCTGCACCTATGCAATGATTACCCTTTCATTTTTCATTTTCTTAAAAAAGCACATAATAGTAAATGTGTAATTATATAGATATATAATGTTTTTCCTTTTCGTAGCATAGTTATCTCATTTTGCTGCACGCAACCTAATGTGACGTGCTTCATTATGTTGCTGTTTATCAGTATTTGTAACATTTAACAACGTACAATTTGGCAATATGTAAATCGTTCTTCTCTCTGTTTTCACAAGAAAATCTGCCAGTAACAAAGCATTTATCAAACTGATGCACAGTCCTTATTTTGGAGCATAGTCAAGATTAAATGGATTTGTAGCTCAGAAACTAGCAATGGCAATGGCAATATGCTGGATCATGTGAATACAAAGTGATGTAGACCATTTTGCAAGTCAAATACATTTTAAAGGCTAATGCCAACCTAAATGTCTGTTTTATATAAAGTGTGGAGTCATTAGTACCATTAGAGCACCTAATAACATTGGTAAATAAACATGATGGTACTGGTAAATTCACATAGCTTTGCCTAAAAGGACTGTAACATTTCAAAAAAGGTGCTAGTATTTCACCTGCTTCTATGCAGGGAGCTGGGTGCTTCTGGCCCAAGTCGGCATCTACTTAGCTGTAGTGATTGGGTGATGAAACAGTCCCTCATTATACCCAGCAATGGCAGGGGGCTACAAGCTGAAAAAACTCAGACAAAATGATGGAGCCAGGTGAGGTTTTTTCAAATCGGTTCTTTATGACAGGTGGGGAGGGATGGGTGGCATCTTATTTTAAATTATATAACTACATAGTAATACAATTAAAAAAGGCATGGTCATCAAGTTTGGCCTCTTTAAGTTTTAGTCTTCCTTTATACTTGCTGATCCTCCTTAGAGTGGAAGTATTCCAATCACCATCCTTTCTCCTTCCCTCCCCTGGTGCTGAGACAGGACAAGATCGATACAAGAAAAAAACAGCTTAACTCCACTGCTGCTAACGTCTTTCTTGTGGAAGCCGCAGAAGAGCATCAAGTGAATTGGTGGGTGGGTGGGTGGGGTCAGGGCCGGCTCCAGGTTTGTGGGGGGCCCTTGGGCAAGAGAGTCTTAAGGGGTCCCAAAGTAGTGAGTCCCATGATGTCACCTTTCAGCTCCAATGCCACAAATGGATCATCTCCTGCTTCTGATTGCCCTCAAGTCCTTGTCAGCTGTCACCTGGTTCCTGACACCTTCTGCACTTCCATCAATCGCCCTCCATTCCATGCCACCCTCTCCATGGTTGCTGATCATCCCCTGTTTCTGAGGCCATGAGCAGGTCTGCACATAACACTTGCCAGGGGCAATTGCCAAGGTTTGTCATGTGCTGGAACCGGCACTGGGTGGGGCCGTACACAGAGTAGGGGATGCTGCTCTATGCAGAAGATCCAAGATGGTGGGGGTCCAGGACCCAAGGGGCGAGGAGAAAAGTGAAGTATCCTGGGAGAGGTAACTCCTCTCGATTTGCCAATTAGCTGATCTCAACAGTGCTGGGTGAGGTGCATCTGGTCACATCCCCAGCTAACTGTCTAATTTGGAGCACTTCTAACCCCAGCCGATTTGAATGGCCAGGTGCTGGATCATGCTGCAGCTACAGGGATGTGGCCACTGGGGAACACAGCACCGTGAGTCTAACAGCGACCCCAGAGGTTTCACACAGGGTGTCATCCCAATTTAGGATGCCCTGGGAGGCAGGCTAGCGGTCGGCCCTTAAACCTCCAGCTAAAAATGACTGGATGGCCAATCACCTGCAGTTTCATCTGCATGCAGTGTGTGTGTGTGTGGGGGGGGGCATTCTGTAGAGGGATGTCAGACCACATGTGCTGAAGTTGAGGGGCAGTTGTGGCCTAGAGGTAAGGGGAGAGGACTTGTGACCGGAGGGTGGTGGGTTCGAATCCTTGTCCTGAGACATGACTGAAGTGCCCTTGAGCAAAGCACCTAACCCCCCAACTGCTCCCTGGGTGCCGTAATTAGGGCAGCCCACTGCTCCGGGCATGTGTACACTCACTGCACAGATGGGTTAAATGCGGAGGACGAATTCCTATGTGTGCGCAAGCATACAATGGCCATCTATGCATTAAAAAAAAAAAAAAGTTGGAGGTCTTGGAATTGGGCAGAAATTCTTACATACTTTTCCAGCTCCAACTTCTGTGGCTGCATGTGACCAGCGGGACGCAGTGGGGCGCACAGCACTGTGCAAGCCACCCCAGGAATCTCACTGCCCACTAGCAGACTTGTGAGGCAGCAAACTGGTGAAGGAATAGGGCTGTGCTTCCTAGTATTAGCCGTACCTAGGACCCAGACATCTAAAACCTAAATTAGACCTCCATTTTTGGGTTAAAGCCAAAGAGATTTCCCTCCACAAACTTTCCAACCCTCCACCAACAGTGCACCTGTAAAACCACCAAGTTCCTTTTAAAGAGGCCAATGGGCTGCACAATCTCTAACACCGACATTGGCAATAGCATCTGCAGCAACACCACACTAGAAGATTTCAGAATGCCAAGAGGAGTGCTTGCCCACAGTGTTCTGCAGATATTGCCTGTCATACCAGTGGAAGAGACTGTAGAAGACACAGTTCTTATAGAGCCAACAGTCTTTGTTATGTGCAACTTGTTTAATCTCCTTGCTGTTTAGCACATTTTGCAATTTTACAGTCAGCGATTTGGCAACATATAAATGACTGGAGTGTTTGCATGGCATGTTTACCCCAATGTGCGTTGGGTAAATAGGAATAAAACCTAGCAGATGTGGAACTGAAAAGCAGAAACTAGTGATTTCTTTAGTCCACTGAACTAATAAATCATCTGTTAGATTGCATCTATCTTTCCTGGCCAAGATTCTGTAGGTTAATAACACACATCCGCTCATATCAGATAAAATGACGCTCTTCACTGATTTTTCTGACGTCAGCAGACCTGCACATTAATAGGAGTACTTGAGGCCCTGGTGAACGAGTGTATTCTGTTTATGTATATATATTTTTTTTACTATTTTTAATTGAAATGCAACTCTTGGTCTGTTTCAAGCCTACTTAGGGATTACGTGTGTGTTGGACGCAGGTGTGCTCACAGATAGGTCTACCGGGAACAAAATACTATATATCTAATTTGTATTTACACATTTATGTGCCCTTTGCTCTTCGGTACATGCTGTTCTAGAGGAAAAGAGAAGCTGTTTATTTTAGTAGCGTATGCGTCAAAGCAAAGGGGTACACAGGGAGATGGAAAAATAAAAATAAAGCTGCAATGAATTAGATTTTGTGCATTTTATTGAGTAAAAATACATTTGTAAGCTCTTCTGCTAAATAGCATGCTATGCACTGCTATAAGTGATAGGAATATGGCTCTGCTTCCTCTTCTTGCTCTTATAGTAAAAGAGAGTAGAGGGGTGTCACCAGCAGGGGTGCCACTGGCAAAAAAAGCCATGGGTATCACCAGGGGGCAGTGAGACGTGTTAAGTAAAATGTATTAGGATATTTTATCTCTCCAAGAACACGTGGAGGCTGATTCACTACTAACGCCAGGTATTGCTAGACGCTCATCTGGCAATACCTGGCGTTAGTACAGTGGCGCTTAGAGCGAACGCTAGTAGGCGCTGTAAGCGGGTATCGGGTGCTGTAGTAACCTGGCCAGCATTGATGAATGTGATGTGTGTTGGGCACTGTAACAACAGTATAGCGCTGCAGCGAGCGATAGGCAGCGCCAGCTCAGTGCTTCACACCATATTTAACAAAACAGTAGACACACAACGTTGGAGCTCTAAAGCTGGGTGCTGTAGAATAGAGTGCCAGATGCTGTGTGAAGTCTGCTTTTGAACATATCCACCAGTAACAAAGCGAAAACACATGGAATGACATTGTTTTAACACTGTGACAATAACACTTTAGTGCCAGACCTGTAATGACAATTCTGCATGTTTGTTTGCAGACCAGGGGAGGTCACACAATGATTTGAGCCTAAAAAAAAGTTAAATTGCCAAACACGCTATTTATACACAACTAATGAAAGTCCATTGTAATGTATGAGAGAGCCCTACAGAGCGACAGGTACTAAATGGCACTCCTGAGCCTACATTTGACGCTACATGGCGCTCACCAGATTCGCTTTCCTGAATGTGGTTTTGTGTACAGCGCCCAGCGCTGCGTACGAGGCACTACCTGGCGCTATCCCTTCTTAAGTAACCCCCTTATTCTATGTCACAACAGTTCTTTTCTTATAGAGTTATATCGATACCAAGCTAAAATCAGAAATGGACCTAATAATTGATCAGTTACTGTAACAAAAGGTCTCAGGACTACAGTCTATGTTATATGATGGTTAAGTGATTCACTGTTGTCCTTGTCCAGGCATGTGAAAAAAAACTATACTCAGCTTTTGTCCTTCACAGCTGTGCAGTCCTTTTTCCGTGTTTTAAAAATCTACCAGGTTGCGAGTCCTGTACCCTCCAGAGTCAGCTTCCAAACTGAAAATTGCAGCCCTCTCTGTCCTTCTGCATCAGTTACTGTGTCCTGATCATGCCAACTCCATTCTTTGCACTGGCGAGGCAAGAAGGGGCCTGCTAAGACTTGGCATGCCCCCTCCTTTGTAGAGATTGAAGTGGGCATGTCTGGGGCGTGTGAGTGATGGTAAGTCAGTGCGGAGCAGCTGCTGGAGAAAAAAAGAAATATAGATATTTTTTACATGTCTGAACTGTCCTATTTCAACAACTTAATTGTTCATTATTCTGCCCAAAGTAGAAACCTAGCCTTACTTGCTTGTTAGATTCAACAGAAAGTTCATTGAACAAACAATCCGTGGCTGTCACCAGGACTGAAATGTGATTCCAGTGCAAGTATCAGCCTGTCTTTGTGTTGTGTTGTGCCAGGACTTTTCTGTTAATTTAATTAAATAGTCATTGTGAAAGCAAAAACAGCACAAAAGATATTTCGCTTATGCAAATAAAAGTCAAAAATCTTGGCTTGTGGTGGTCAATTCAGTACTAGACTTTAATTAAAAAGTGGTTTGCAAACTCTTCTACCATCAGAATTTGGCCAGACCACAAAAATGTGTTGCCAACAGCAATGTTTACAGTGCTGTGAATATGCCAGTGTTATCTAGACAGTATATAGTAGATGATGACAAGCTTTAAGGGGATCAGTATTCAAATCGTCTTAGGTATACACATTATGATAGCACAGAATATTATTGAATTAAAGAATGGACCATGCAATTTAAAAAAAAACTACACTGACTTGCCAGGAGGCATGCTTGATCCCCAGTCTGGTTGCAGTACTCTCAGCCCTGAAGCTGAAAGCATGTTCCCAAAAGCACTCATACACGTGTCTACCCCTGATATCAGCAGTGGACGCTCATGATAGGTCATACAATGGCTCGTCTGCTGCCAGTCAATGAGGGAGTCTGAGTCTGACTAAATGGGGAGCAAGTTCTAGACCCCGAAGTCAACAGCTTTAAAGCCAGGGACACTGCAGCCCAAATGACTCCAGGTTAAAAAGCTTTTTTAGATTGCCTGGACAGGGAAAATAAAGTACAGCTGTACACTATAGGAGGTTTAGGTTATTCTTTTTCTATTTTCCTTGGAACTATAGATATGATTCTCTTGCCTTCGACCAAGTTGTGCTTTTGCCCCCTGGCATGAGGAAGCAAGCTCCCTTCCTAAAGTGACGAGTGATAAAATGCATTTGTACTACAGTAATAAGTCTTGCCACTACCTCTGCTAAGTAGTCTTTTGTCAGTCTTGCCAAGGATCCTGGTGGTGTGGACCAAAGTGGGGGACGTGAAGATTGCAGTTGAGGGAATTCTGAGGCAAAAGGGGAGCAGGCAGTGACTGTGAAGGACTAGGCCACTGCAGCCACAAGGATTTGGGGGGTTGGCAGACACAGTGTAGATGAAGCAGCAGCAGCAGAAGACCCAGTGAAGCAAGGGCCTGTCAACAGATGTGGCTGAGAGTCAGCAGAGCCTGGCAACGATCATTCAGAAGGAACAGCGATGGGCAGCGATGGACAGGGAGATGGTGGCAATACTAATACATGTGCTTTGCCTGCAAAGCCCATAGACTTCTACATGAGGAAAATGCACCACAATAAAATCCTAGATTTAAAAGATTTTTTACATTTTTTAGGTTTTTACATTGATTTCTGCCTGCTTTTGTTGCATTAAAGTATTCCTACTCCAGCCAAGTGTGCAGGTGAGAAAGGGGCTTAACAACCATAGCTGAGTACAGTAAGCTACTGTTGCCTAAACAGGGACAATACAAACATGTTATCGTATCTTAGCCAAATGAGGGGGTGTGTTCTCCAATAAAGATGGAGAGTTTTCAGTATTTTAGTGAAAACAATCAAGGTATGGTTAGTTTTTCACATTTCCTCTCAGAACATTTAAAAGAGCATCTCCATAAGAGATATCAAAAGCAGCCGATATGCTGTTATAGCGAGCGTGTAGTGGAAATATTTGGTAGGGAAATCACATGCAGGTGCGGGCTGGAGACAGCAATCTCATTGCAACATGCTGGAACCACTTGCCACACTACACAAGTTCTTCTGCTTTTATGGTTTATTATAAACCGTCATCAGCGCTGAAGAGTGTAAACAGAGTCTGTTCGTGCTAGATTCACCAGATGATAGCTAACTGACTAAAAGCAAAGTATGGAAAACAAAAACACATCAAAACAGAGCTCTTTTTCTGCATATAACAAAAACACCCTAAAAACAAATCAAGCTGGGTCTTGTCACTAATATGCCTTTTTTCTTTTCGAAAAAGCCACTAATTCAAAGGTAGACTTTTCATCCTAGATTTGCTTCTTTATATGCTCACAATGCATATTCTGTGTCTAAAGAAGAAAAGCAAGTCTATACTAGCAGCACGTTGGTCAGTTTGGCACTTTTCACAAGGGTTAAAAAAACAAGGCCACACCTTGTATAGGCCCGAACAGACATGTTTAATCCTTTTGAAACATTCACCTGTGGGTGGATTCGTAGGTCAGACAGGTGTGAATCTGCTGGGTCAGGTCAGTGCCAAATCTGCTTATTGGAAATAATAAAGTGGAGCTGACTTCTACATTTCTGAATACATATAACAGTGAGGCAGCTTTTTGTGAAATATAGGTTTCCCCTTAAAGAAATGACCCCACAAGTAAAGTGGGAGGCACACATTTCTGCTTAATATTTGCATGCAGTGGACTGCAACGGAGTGGAAATATGGCTCCTTTCACACTGGGGCGATTGGATAGCGGTTTACTGGCGATCATGATGCCATAGCGATTTTATAATCAACCAACTTGTTTTAATATGCCACAAACAAATGACACAGGAAATAGAGCATTTGAGCTACCGCTATCGCTAAAACGATAGCGATTTAATATCGATTGCGAAGCATTTCCATTGACTTCTTTGGGATTGCTATCGGCCATCAACTGCCTGAAAATGCTGCATCGCATTTGCCTGTGAGAAAGTCACAATAGGACAACATAGGCAGAGATTTAAGGGTGATTGGAGGGCGATTTGATGGATATTAACATCGCAATTGCCTCGTTCCAGTGTGAAAGGTGCCTATGAGAGTGTAAATATGGCTGCTGTCATGCAGAAACAAAGGATGCAAAAACCTCTCCGACAAGCAGACAGTGAGGTGTTAATTAAACAGACCCTTCAGACAAATAAAATTGAAGGGTTCTTGAATTAGGCATTGTAATTAGAGGTGCTCCAGTTCGCATACTGGTGCTGGAAGCCTGATCCCCAGCCCTGATGACCACCTGCTGTTGTGCATTCATGCATATTGGCCCCAAGTGACAACCAGAAGCCAGAGAGGGTTGGAAAAAGGGAATGTGAAAGTTGGGGATCATGTAGCTACACACTTCTAAGTTCAATTTAAAGTGAATAATATGTCTGCTTATCTCCTTTTCCTCCTACTAAGCCTGTATAACTTATTTACAAATTTCTTCTTCTTCTTTTCTTTCTTGAAAACATAAGAGATAACTTGGAGATGGAGAGCTGGCAGGGCTGATGCTGGCTGGATGCCACACTCAGTAAGCTCATCATGCCCCCCATGAATAGTATGGGTGTCCTATTGCCTCGCATTGCAGAAGGTTGGTGAGAGAGGCATATTGACAAGGGTCAGTGCCCCCCATTTGTTAAAAAATAATTGCCTAACTGATTAACATTACCAAGAAAGTGGCAGACACTTTTGGAAGGACCTTAAAAGAGCACTATCGTGAAATTGTGTAATGTTAAATATCCATGTAAAAACGTTGGCTAATAAAAGGAGGGATCACTTATACACCCGAACTGAATAAAACTCTCACCAAGCTTGTGGTTTATTTTCTCATAGTAGGAATAAAATCCAAGGGTTACAGGTTTAGTCTATGAGAGGTGACAGAGCCTGTCACCCCAGATGTCCCTTTCCTTCCACAAGCCTGGCTGGATATTTCTTGATGCTGGGTGAATAATTGACCCCTCCCCTTGCCATGCAGCAAATTGATATTGATTTTTATTATCGGGCCATTTTTCGCGATATTGCTCCTTTAAGGACTCCTTTTTTTCCACAGTGTGCTTTTGCTACATTGTTGTGGAAAAGCAGTAGCACGGCACAGTAAACTTTTGTGTACCATGCTGTTTCCAATTTGCTAATTGTTGCAGGGACATCCCAAAGAGCCATTCAGCAGTCGCCAAAAATACAAGGCCACCCAGCAGCAGACTGCATATGGTGACTCCAGAACCATTATGGGCTGGCTCTGGGGGCAAGTGACCCGGAGGTCCGGCTAAGAGCTGTTGAAGCGGGGGTGGCTGGCAAAGGTAGTGGAGGAAGAGAAATCTGGAGGAAAAGATGAGGAGGCAGCAGTTTCCAGTGGAGGCAGTGCAGATGACTCGGAAGCCTTGGCAGGAAGGGAGACCGTTATAGAGGACCAAAAGATTGGTGACAGTGGCATAGATACTTGCTCTCATATTCCAATGCAAATCAAGTAGGTATATGTGGAAGGTCAGCTTTTATTGAATGTTAGAAGCAATTGGAGCTTCCAGGGCAGCCATTTGTGGAAGAAAACAATTGAACTGTTATTTATAAGATCTGACGGAACTACCACCTAACAGCCTTCGTGCCCTTTACTTCACTTTAAGAGCTCTTATTAAATCGAACTCTGGAAGCATGTGGAGTCACCGGCAGTAGCCAGAACCTGCGGTTGGGATTGCGGTAAGCAGACTACAACCAGACTATGATCCCCATCATCATCATCCAATGTGTCATCCTTAGTAGTATGGGTGTTCATTATTCTGTCATTTTCTTAGTGTTAACACCTCTAGCTTGGTTAATTATACAATAGATGATAAATACTAGCTGCAATGTTAGCTCTCTGATAGCTCATATGTGTTGTATAAGGGAGCATATGTAGAAGTGTGAATCACATCCGTAGTAACCACACTAGGAGGAGCAACCGGGCACGGGAGTGATAACACCTCTGACATGATATGATTTACCCTCCACTGCAACCCGAGACAAAGATAGGTGACAAACACAACCGATTAATGCAAAATGTCTCATAAGAAATGCTAGGAAAGATTATCTCTCACTTCATCAAATGCACAGCAGGAGTGTTAAGTGTCAAAGAATATTTCACAAATGTGTTTTTTTTTTCATTTCCTGTAATGTTAAAAGGGATAAAGCAAAATAATATTGCTGTTACTTTATTGCATATTGCATATTGAGAATACTGTCACAAAGCTGAAATATTGCCTTCAAGGAATATGGTAATATTTCCATGTCATCAAACTAGATTACTAGAAATATAGAACATTCTACAGGGTTATCTGCTACTACAATTGCTATCCCAATCAAATCAGAATTGAAATGGTAAACAGCACATGTTTTTCTAGCCAAATCAGTTGCCATTTTTATCTTTCATTATTAATGGAAAATGGAATCACCAGCAAATCACGTTAAATATGTCCATTTTGGATTTGCAGTGGCAGACAGATAAAAATGGCATGCGGACCTTCAAATCTGGACAATGTGATTGCCCTCTGCCACTTATTTATGGATGGAGAGCACGGGTAGACTAGCCAAATTGAGAGCTGGGAAAATTCCCCCATGCTATGGAGGGTCCTTACTGACAGACTGGAAAGCAGGGATGTCTTGGTCTGGCCATGCAGCCAATATAAACCCAGGCTGATATTTGGTCTCAATCTATCCTTGATGGAGAGCAGTGGAAGCCTGAAGTGTACTAGTGATTAGGTAACTGGGTGAGGTATGAATAAAGTAACATTAAGTGTCTTGCTGTTTCCCTGATCTTATAACCACATTCAGGAAAGGCGCTGTCTCTTCCCTTACGTTCACTTAGATTAGATATCTGGGATGGTAATGCATAGACTAATGTTTGAAGAA
Source organism: Gastrophryne carolinensis (assembly GCA_027917425.1). Taxonomy (NCBI): domain Eukaryota; kingdom Metazoa; phylum Chordata; class Amphibia; order Anura; family Microhylidae; genus Gastrophryne; species Gastrophryne carolinensis. The sequence goes on along the minus strand of CM051238.1, from coordinate 177,980,552 downwards.
ATCGGTCAACATAAATACTGGCTTGTTCCATTAGGGACTCCATCCCTGACACAATAGGGTGCCCCAGGGGTCCACATTTGATTTGTGGACCTTAGGGAGCATGTAAAATGTCAGAATAATGTCAGCAACGTCTAAGAAATCAAATTCTCTTTTTATAATAATCATTTCTCTAGAGCCCCAGAGATCAGATTCTCATAGTCTTCACGGTCCTTGGTCAGTCTGGACATGGAGACCCTTTTATAACAGTCAGGGTTATCTAAAATATACACATTTTTTTCATTACTCCCTCTATCTATGACAACAATGTTGTCAGCAGATTTTATCACAATCTCTTTGCTATCATTTGAGTTCTTTAAAGTGGACCAACACCCAGGATTTTGACTATCCTGGGTTTTGGTCCACTTCGGGGGTGCCCCGCTGTGTGAAACCCCCCAGAAAGCCCCAAAAACTCACCTCCCCATGCTCCCACGTGACCGCGCCGTCCAATCCCCGCCGACGGACAAGCGGGTGACAGCGACGGACAAGACAGCGCGTCCGCCGCCGCCTTCCACACGTCACTCTTGCAGGGCGCGCGCCCGCGCCGGCCATTCACAAACGGCCGGCGCGGGCGCGCGCACGTCTAGAGTAAGGTAGAGTACTTTTTGGGGGGGTTTTGGGGGGGTTTCACCCCGCGGGACATCCCGATGCCCCGCGGTGAGGGAGGTGATCGGCCCGGGAATCTTATAGATTCCCGGGTCGATCACCCCTGGGTGTTGGTCCACTTTAATGCTCGTCTCAACTCAGGTGACAGGTTTTGTTTAGAAGTCCATTTTGTTTTTTTTACAATTTTACTAAGTTCCTTGGACACTATATTGACAAAGGTGACAACACTGGTGTTCATGATAAACTTGTAAGTATATCATCTATTGTATCCGAAAATGGAACAGAATCTACCTCAGTTTGTTTTTTATTATCTTTATTTTATTTTTTACCATATATATGCTGTAGAAATTGATGGACTGAATTGTAGGTGTTGGTTGCTAAATAGGGGAAAAGGTTTTTTTCATTTTTGAACATATTAAGTATTCCCCAGCAACCATAATTCCTCTTCATCCTATATCAGATATCCCTTATTATGTATTTTGGATAGTTTTGGATCGTGTGAAATACCCTTTAGGCCCCAAGTGGATAAAAAATTATTTTTGGTAGCAAGGTGTTATACAGTACATGTCAGTTTGTGGTCTACAGGGCTCTAAATTGTTAATTCGTACTATAGCTCTATTGTGGGTTCCCACATACTTGTTGGGACTGTTTTGGGACATCTCTAAGATTAATGTCTGTATCCCTATTTAAATAACTTGGTGACCTAGATGCCACCCTAAGTTGGCTGGTTTTCCTAGTTGTATTGACCTTTTTCCCTTTTTTTCCTTGGCTCTATCGGATTACTCCTTACCTTGCTTTTGACAAAATGCAAATTAACTGTCTATTTGATTATTATTACTTATTTATAAAGGGCCATCCTCTTCCATGGTGCCGTACAAGCTAGAAATTACAGACAGGGTAAAAATAAATAATATATTTATATATGTATAATACACATATTATAAGACATATATTATGAATCCGATCTAACAGCAACATGTAGGAGTGCATTCGAGGTGAGGGACCTGCCCTTGTGAGCTTGCAATATAATGGAGACCTTGGAGCATGGTGCCAAGTGCTTTGAAAATCAAAAGTGAAGGAGGTGATCAGGACTGAGGACAGGAAAGGTTATGGGCATAGCATAGTCTGTGTTTAAAGGGCCGGTATTTTAAAATTGACGATTTTAAAATACCCCCCACACTGCCACCCTCCCTTAGCGCTGAAGCAGGGCTAAAGGGTAAAATAAACTTACCTGCACCTCGAATCCAGCAGAGAAGATTCAGCCTGATATTCTGCCTCTTGGGGTGCTGTGCTGCTTGCACCGATCGTGCTCCAGTCCGGCCATTAAAGTAAATGGATGGCAGTAAAGTAAATGGCTGGCCTTCAATAAGATGGCGGCAGAATATCGAGTGGAATCTGATGTGCTGCCCGACTTTGCCATTGGATTCGGGGTGCAGGTAAGTGTCTTTCTTTATTTTATCCCTTAGCCCTGCTTCAGCACAAGGGTGGCAGAGCGGAGGGTATTTTACAATCAGTAAATCTGGGCTGGAGTGGCCCTTTAAGCTGGTATTGTTGTATAAGTGATGAAATGTAGGAAGAGTTGTGTAACACAAGGCACAGACCTGTCTCAGGCTAGTGTTCAATCTCCTGTTAGGCACAAATGTATCCAGAATAAGTCCATGTCCTCAAAATATACAGTAAAATAAATACACTAATTTCCATTTCCTTGAGTGTACAATGTTTTTTTGTCTGTCATCAAAATAAATAGCCACAAACACTAAACTATGATAATTACTTATAATTACTTTAAATAAAAAGACCTGAACAATCAGCTTTTTTGGAGATATTTTTAGAGTTTGTGAATTAGATTTTTCTGGACAATAATTGGATGATTTGATAGATGTTGCTTATTTCAGCCAATTTTTATATAAAGTCTGTATCTGGATTTATCTACATCGAGTGTTTAATGATAAGATAATGAAAAGATTCCAAATATTTATTAAGGGAATTTCCGTGCTCTCCATGCCAAGGAACAGTGGAGGCGAGGTTTCAAAAGCCATTGCCACAGTCATGTGCTTTCAGCATGGTTAAAGAGGAACTCCAAGCTATTTGTAACCCAGCAGACACCTGCTGGATGTTAAAATAATGAAAAATCTCACCTGCTTACCACAATCCTCCCCTTATTCTGTGAGGGGGGCAGCTGTATAAGAGCTGTAGACCTGAGAGACACTTGGACTCTAGTGAATGACCAGTACGGTTACACTGCTTCAAGTCATTGAATGACAGACCTGCATTCTCTCCAAGATGCCTGGGGATCCTTGGACTTAGTCCCACAGACTAAAAATATCTGGTCATATAAATGTAAATCAAAAACTACAGACTCATTACCAATGCTACAGTGTGAACACATATGTGGCAGGAATGACTTGCACAAATTTTGTTATATATCGTGTTGAATGGACTTTTAAAATCAGCTTGAATTTGTTCAGTATTTGGTTATAGCATTATGACCATTAAAGTCATAATAGACTGGATGCTAGACATATAATGTGCTTGTAGAATAACACTGTGTAACATATAATTCAACTCAACAATGGGAAAAAACATTTGATTCAAATAAATACATTAATATACATGTATTTTACGCCCTATAAGATGCATCCACACATAAGACGCACCTAGGATTTGGAGGAGGAAACTAAGAAAAAGGTGCAGAATCCCCCTCTTACAGGCAGAGTGGCATTCTACCCACCCCATTCCCCATAGGCAGTGTGGCATTCCCTCCATGCTGTTTCCCATAGGCAGTGTGGCATTTCCTCCATCCCATTCCCATAGGCAGTGTGACATTTCCCCATCCCATCCCCATAGGCAGTGTGACATTTCCTCCATCCCATTCCCATAGGCAGTGTGACATTTCCCCATCCCATCCCCATAGGCAGTGCGGCATTCCCCCCATGCCATCCCCTTAGGCAGTGTGGTATTCCCCCCCATCCCATCCCCATAGGCAGTGTGGCATTCCCCCCTCCCATTCCAACAGCTAGTGAGGCATCCACCCTCCCATTCCCTATATAGGCAGTGTGGTATTCCCCTTCATCCCATTCCCCATATACAGTGTGGCATTCCCCCTCCCATTCCCTATATAGGCAGTGTAGTATTCCCCCTCCCATTCCCATAGGCAATGTGGTATTCCCTCCATCCCATTCCCATAGGCACTGTGACATTTCCCCATCCCATCCCCATAGGCAGTGTGGCATTTCCCCCATGCCATCCCCTTAGGCAGTGTGGCATTCCCCCTCCCATTCCCTATATAGGCAGTGTGGTATTCCCCTCCATCCCATTCCCCATATACAGTGTGGCATTCCCCCTCCCATTCCCCATATAGGCAGTGTGGCATTCCCCCTCCCATTCCCCATATAGGCAGTGTGGCATTCCCCTCCCATTCCCTATATAGGCAGTGTGGCATTCCCCCTCCCATTCCCCATATAGGCAGTGTGGCATCCCCCCTCCCATTCCCCATATAGGCAGTGTGGCATTCCCCCTCCCATTCCCTATAGGCAGTGTGGCATTCCCCCTCCCATTCCCCATATACAGTGTAGCACCCCCCCTCCCATTTCCCCATAGGCAGTGTGGCATTCCCACCTCACATTCCCCATGGGTAAAAGGAAAAAACAATAACAAAAGAAAAAAAAGTAAACTCACATATCCATTGCTCCTGCGCTGCTGGCTAGGCTGCCACAGCCACAGGAGACCAGGGGATGGGAGGAGCGGCCCGATGTCATCACTGTCCACGCTGTTCCCGACTTGGAGGAGGAAACTAAGAAAAAGGTGCAGAATCCCCCTCTTACAGGCAGAGTGGCATTCTACCCACCCCATTCCCCATAGGCAGTGTGGCATTCCCTCCATGCTGTTTCCCATAGGCAGTGTGGCATTTCCTCCATCCCATTCCCATAGGCAGTGTGACATTTCCCCATCCCATCCCCATAGGCAGTGTGACATTTCCTCCATCCCATTCCCATAGGCAGTGTGACATTTCCCCATCCCATCCCCATAGGCAGTGCGGCATTCCCCCCATGCCATCCCCTTAGGCAGTGTGGTATTCCCCCCCATCCCATCCCCATAGGCAGTGTGGCATTCCCCCCTCCCATTCCAACAGCTAGTGAGGCATCCACCCTCCCATTCCCTATATAGGCAGTGTGGTATTCCCCTTCATCCCATTCCCCATATACAGTGTGGCATTCCCCCTCCCATTCCCTATATAGGCAGTGTAGTATTCCCCCTCCCATTCCCATAGGCAATGTGGTATTCCCTCCATCCCATTCCCATAGGAACTGTGACATTTCCCCATCCCATCCCCATAGGCAGTGTGGCATTTCCCCCATGCCATCCCCTTAGGCAGTGTGGTATCCCCCCCCCATCCCATCCCCATAGGCAGTGTGGCATTCCCCCCTCCCATTCCAACAGCTAGTGAGGCATCCACCCTCCCATTCCCTATATAGGCAGTGTGGTATTCCCCTCCATCCCATTCCCCATATACAGTATGGCATTCCCCCTCCCATTCCCTATATAGGCAGTGTGGTATTCCCCTCCATCCCATTCCCCATATACAGTGTGGCATTCCCCCTCCCATTCCCCATATAGGCAGTGTGGCATTCCCCCTCCCATTCCCCATATAGGCAGTGTGGCATTCCCCTCCCATTCCCTATATAGGCAGTGTGGCATTCCCCCTCCCATTCCCCATATAGGCAGTGTGGCATCCCCCCTCCCATTCCCCATATAGGCAGTGTGGCATTCCCCCTCCCATTCCCTATAGGCAGTGTGGCATTCCCCCTCCCATTCCCCATATACAGTGTAGCACCCCCCCTCCCATTTCCCCATAGGCAGTGTGGCATTCCCACCTCACATTCCCCATGGGTAAAAGGAAAAAACAATAACAAAAGAAAAAAAAGTAAACTCACATATCCATTGCTCCTGCGCTGCTGGCTAGGCTGCCACAGCCACAGGAGACCAGGGGATGGGAGGAGCGGCCCGATGTCATCACTGTCCACGCTGTTCCCGACATCAAATCTGTCCCCGACGGCGCCACTGCTTCTTCTCCTGTAGCACGATCACACACAAACACCCGGCTCGGTGTAGAGGTTGGGCATATTCTGTGCTGAGCATCAGCCATGCCCATCCACCGCACAGAGCCAGGTGTTTGCTCTCTGTGTGCCCCCATCGTCAGAGAAGAAGCAGCGGTGCCGGCGGGGACAACATGGACAGTAATGACATCAGGCAGGGATCATTTGCCCTGTCCAACCGCCTGTGGCTGCTCGATCTTCTGGCCTCCCCTGTTTTCATCTCCTATACTGCTTGAGCAGGCAGGGGATGGGGGGGGGTAAACTTTGGGGTTAATTCGGGGGACTTTGGGGTACCATTTGTAAAAATTGCACTTTGGCTGCTGAATCGACCACTGGGTAGGCAATGAGAGGCAATGGCACTTTTTACTCCTAAATAAAGTAGTGCACTTTTTACACCTGAAGCTGAATCACTCACCCTTTTTTGGGAGTAAAAAGTGTTGTTCCCTTTCATTGTCTACCTAAGGTGGATTCAGCATTGGGTGTGAAAAGAGCACTTCTAGTTTATTTCTTACCTAAAGTGTACAAATGGTCTGATTTTTAACACACTAAAGTCACAATCCAGCTACACATCAATACTCCTGGGTATATACAGTATTTTGTATCTTGCAGTGTTTATGCCCCAAACTGGCCAAAACTACTTGTATGTTACCCTAAGACTACTTTGACCTTTCCACCACAAGCCAGATTTCAGGGGCCAGGAAAGTCAATATTCTGTTAGGATACATTTTAAGAATTTTGCTCAGAAAGTACTGAGATTGGAACTAACCCAAGCTTTCCCGCCTACAGGATGCATGGCTGCCAATTTCACCTCTCCTTCTTCCTGGATACAAATCTAGGCATCTGCACAGCTTATTGATAATAAATCAACCTGTTTAAATAAACCACATCAGCTTTCTTTGTTCTAACCACAGTATTTCATACTTGGAATAGCAGATGAACATTAACTGGATTCTTCACAATAAGAAATTTTTTTTATTGTAGTTTATGGACATCCAGTCACCTATACTAAGGTGTAGGATGAATAAAAACACAATCACGTAACACACCCCCACCCCACCTTAATAGTGCCCTTCTGTAGGCAAACACAAAAAATCCTATCCCCCTCAAAGCAGCACTGGCAGCACTGTTCTTCTGTCTGCTTCAGGAAGGCTCCTATATCTGTATAAAAGGTACACACAGGCCTTTTATGTGCTCCAAGCCACATGTGCCAAACTCAGGGCCCGGGGCCGGATGCGGCCCTCCAGGCCTTGTTATGTGGCCCTCCAGGCCTTGTTATGTGGCCCTCCAGGCCTTGTTATGCAGCCCTCCAGGCCTTGTTATGTGGCCCTCCAGGCCTTGTTATGTGGCCCTCCAGGCCTTGTTATGTGGCCCTTCAGGCCTTGTTATATGGCCCTCCAGGCCTTGTTATGTGGCCCTCCAGGCCTTGTTATGTGGCCCTTCAGGCCTTGTTATATGGCCCTCCAGGCCTTGTTATGTGGCCCTCCAGGCCTTGTTATGTGGCCCTTCAGGCCTTGTTATATGGCCCTCCAGGCCTTGTTATGTGGCCCTCCAGGCCTTGTTATGTGGCCCTCCAGGCCTTGTTATGTGGCCCTCCAGGCCTTGTTATGTGGCCCTCTGACAGGTACCAGACAGCAGTGGCTGGACGGTACCCCTTCTAGCCGGCCTTATTACTTCACGGCTTCTGACAATGGCGTCACATACTCAGGTCTGCATGAGGTGCTGCATTCTATTGTGGAGCACAGTAACCCTCTAATTCCTAGGCGCGGTGCTTATAAATGAATCTAGTTGCACCTTTTTTGGGAGAAGGAGATAATAGCTGTTCTCTGTCTCTGTACAACCAGCTCACACCACACAAGAAGGTGTGAGGGGCTCCATAGTCCATCCAACAAACCACGGCTGCGGCAGAGATTCTTATTGCCAGGTGGGGTGGGAAAACGTATTGTAGTGCTGTCCTGGTCTTGGATGTAATACAGTTCCTTGTATAATATCATGACGAAGAGAACTAGATATTCTAAAAAAGATCATAATAAAACATGCTACATTACATAATGCTTGTACCAAATACAAAAAGATACCCCATACAGAAGGTGAACGATCACCTTTGACAGTTCGGATAACTGCTCAAAAGACAACCGACCTGGTTTGGGTTTTTCAGACTTTCATTTGAAATGATCCCCATTGTGTTGGTTCATAACATATACTTTTTTGCTATGGAATAACTTTTATGCACTGGCTATTTCAGAGAAGAAAAAGGTTGAAAAATATGGTTGTGATGAGGTATTAAAAGATCTTTATTTGGTTCAATAAAGAGCTGATACTGTCCTTTTGTGGTGGCCTGTAGTTAGCTTAAAGACTGATGTGAGAAACTGCCCACCCCCTCGCCACTTGGCACATTTGACATGAATTTTATAATTATCCCTGAACTCCATGTATATTGTATACTCCACAAGGTTTGTTGGGTAGCCCATTGTCATATCAGGCGCTAACTTGCTGGTGGGGGGGTCCTGTGTCACACTATGAGCCTTATTTGTGAATTGCGCTGTTAAGAATCTTTCTGGTGGATTTAGCGCTAGTTTTGGAGTGCTGGCATATCTTTCTTTTTTGACGCTGTTATTTGGAAGTCATGGCCCCCGATGTTGCACTAGGGATTGATTGGCCTGTGTCAGTGCCTGTTGGACACAGCTGACGATTATAACAGCGCCAGCGAGCGCCACCACTCTGTTCTGCTGTCTATTCAGTGCTGCACAGCAAATTTAATAATTCTTGGCACCCTGAATAAATTGGCGATATATTTTTCCGGTGCTGGTTGGCGTTTTATCATTACAGTTACAAGATATCACTGCTCGGAACAAAGAGGACAAACTATATAGTGTGTTTAAAGTGGACCAACACCCAGGATTTTTACTATCCTGGGTTTTGGTCCACTTCGGGGGAGGCACCCCGATTGGGGGTGCCCCGCTGTGTGAAACCCCCCAGAAAGCCCCAAAAACTCACCTCACCACGGTCCCATGTGACCGCGCCGTCCAATCCTCGCCGATGGACAAGCGGGTGACAGCGACGGACAAGACGGTGCGTCCGCCGCCGCCTCCCGCACGTCACTCTCACAGGGCGCGCGCCCGCGCCGGCCATTGACAAAAGGTGATAAGGTAAGGTTTTTTGGGGGTTTTGGGGGGGTGTCACCCCGCGGGACTTCCCGATCTCGGATGTCCCGCGGTGAGGGAGGTGATCGGCCCGGGAATCTTATAGATTCCTGGGCTGATCACCCCTGGGTGTTGGTCTACTTTAAGCTGCGATTTAGCTGTTCTCCAAATTACTCATTGGTAAACAAACAAAGCCATTAAAATTGATTTTAGCAGAAAGAAATAAAATTACATTTGGCGACATCTAGGTCCTGTGTTTACATTATTGACAAGTCACAATGCGAATTCTATACAAATACATGTGTGTAATATTAATTATAAGCATATTTATATTATTATATATTATAGTATATATAATATATTATAAGCATCAATCCGGTTCTTCCCATTATCCTCTACAGGATGTGGACCTACAGTGACACTATAAACCCCCACAGCTTGAACCAGAGCGCCCAGCGCTGTGACATGTATGGTGCTAGAGTTAAATTAGCATGCTGCCAAAATTAGCATTTTTTAGTTTGTTAAATCGCATACTGAGTGACTCTGAGGCAAAAATATTGGCGCTGAGTGGTATTAACAGTCATTGACACTTCATAAATCAGGTTCTGCGTGTCTACAGGGGGAATTACTGACTGATTTTTCCCCACTTCTTGCATCTTGCTCTTCTCTGCATCCTTTGTATCAGTGCAAATTTTGCTGACAGCACAAAAAAACTGTTATTAAGCTGAAAGCATAATGATGTTTACTAGTATGCTAAACCCCAATGCAGGGAAAGAGCCCCCTTCCTTCCTTTGGATCTGTAAGAACTGCCATTTCACTTTTCATATTATATAGATACAGAGAAAAATAGCTGTGCAACAGGAGACACAAAATCACAAACATTTCTGAAAAGACAGAAATCAGCGGAGACAATTATGCTTTGATTTTACACTCAGCCTTTGTAGTTTCTTAAACCCCCCCGACAAATGAATTGCCTCTTCTTGTAACATTTTCATGGCACCTATGATTAAATGGGAAATCTTTCCGCAGATGGATTGCTTGTGAGCTCTGGTTATTTATCCGGCTTGTGATTACATTTGGGACATTATTTTTCTGATGTACTTTTTTTACTACTATCACAGTTTCCATTCTAGACAAATGAGGTCCTGATAGATCTAGGTCAGGAAGAAATATAACTTCTGCATGGCAGACTAGAGTAATATTCAATGCCTTTTGGAAAAGGATAGCATCAATTTATGGCAAAGCTTTAATAAATTAATCCATGCGCCCCCTGCTTTCATGTATAATTAAAGTAGTCATGGTAATGTTTGACTTGTGGCCGCCTGCCAAGTGTTGACTGAAATTCATTTGCAGGTAATCAAGCTAAGGTTAGAGAATGACGTACATTCAGAGAGAAATCCAGGACGGGCTGAAACACAAAGAGTATAACAATCATGTATTTGTGATTGTGATTACTGGCATAAGGGCAACTGCGATTATGGCCCCTTTGGGACAGCAAAAAAAATCAGAAAAAGGTTTACTGCATTTGTGCTTGATTGCTGCCTTGTATGATTGACAATGCTTTATAGACTCAGTTCCTTTATTGACCCCTATGCCGCATGTAGAGCCTCCAAGTGCGTTATTGTGGGACTTGCGTTACTGAGGGGTGCAAAGATGGCCATTGTATGCTTGCACACACATAGAAATGTTTCCTCCACATTTAACTCATCCTTTCAGTGAGTGCACTCATGCCAGAGTTGTGGGTTGCCATAGCCATGGTGCTTGGGGAGCAGTTGGGGGGGGGGTGAGGTCCCGCTCAGAGCCTCTCAGAGCAAGATTGATTCCTTACCCCTAGGTCTTGTATTATATGGTAATAAATAAAAGATCTAGTTAGGCATTTAGATTTGTGACTGTAAAGTTGTATGCAATCCTCCAGAAACGTTATCCTAAAATGTACAGTATAAAAATATAAATAAAATCATTGCAGGACATACATACATTTGTGCAATTCTGAGTTAAAGTGGGCCAAAACGTTGGATTTTCACTATCCCTGGTTTTTGTCCTTCCTGATTTGTGGTGCCCCACTGTGTGAAACACCCCCAATTCCCCCCCCCCCCAAATTCACCTTTTCTGGGTCCCGTCCCACACAGCATATGCGGGCTCTCGTCCAACAGCGCTATTTAGCACCCTATAGACACAGTGCGTCTGCATAAGGGAGCGGGAATGGAAGCAATCCCGGCTTTTCTGTGGTGTGCAGCGCCTACAGCCTATCTGCATGGATGGGCACAGGAACACGCCTCAGCTACAGGGGTGCTGGGGATGTGGCTGTGGTGGCCGAGCTCCGCATTGGAGCCCCGGAAAGGTATGTAAATTTGAGGCGATTAGATGGGGGGGGGTTCATACAGCAGGCCATGCTGAATTGGGATGCCCCAAGGTTCTTGACCAGCCAAGCAGATGGTTGGTCCACCTTAAAGCATACCAAAACCTTGGATTTTCACTATCCTGGGTTTTGGTACTTTCCCGCGGGGCATCCCAAATCAAGATATGTGAAAACCCCCAAGTCACCCCTAATAATTTATCTCCAGATGTTCCCACGGTGAATGCGTGGGCTCTGGTCCAATCAGCATTGTATGCTGTTCATATTAATGAGGCCGCAGCCGACAAGCACATTGTGGGAGCCTGGGAAAGAGGCAATCGGGGGGGGGGGTATCACACAGCGGGGAATCCCAATCCGGGCAGGACTGTAACATCAAGGGGACTGAAAAAATCAGCTCTGGCATCTTTTAGACTATGGGGGTTATTTAACAAATGATAACTCCAGGTTTCAGATGTTAGATGTAGCGTCGTCTTGGGCGCTGGGACCTCGGGACACCACCTAGAATTTGCGATTGGCTCTGCAGTGAATCAGGGAGAGCGCTTCTACAGCTCCCTGCAGACATCACATTTATCAATGCTGGACAGGATAGTACAGCGCCACTTGTCCGCCCGCTAAGCTAGGTCACAGCGCCCGACACCCGCTTGCAGCATCTACTAGAGGTCGCTCTATACCCCGCTATACAGATGCTCACCTGGCAATACATGGCGCTAGTCTTAAATCAGCCTCCCCATCTACTTTGGTCGGTCCCCATCCAGAACTAAATGAGACCTAGGGGGAACTGGCCACTGCACTTTGCTATCCTCCTTTCCTTTTATTTTATTTTTAAACCTTGTATAATAACAAATTCCAATGGTGGTGTAAAAACACAATCCACAATAAATTCAATTTTTAATCACAGGGATTGAAATATAGAAACATAGACAGTTGACGGCAGAAGGAGACCATACGCTCCATCTAGTCTGTGTATACTGTATGTTTTCTTTATCTTAGGATAGATGTGTGCTTATCCCAGTCATGTTTAAATTCCCTTATTGTCTATTTTCAACTACCTCTGCTGGAAGTTTGTTCCAAGCATTCTATTGCTCATGATCTTTCCTTCAACCAGCTTCAGGTTGTGCCCCCTTGTTCTATCATTAAGCTTCTTCTTAAAAAAACTTCCATCTTGAACCTTATTCAATCCTTCCACATATTTAAAGGCTTCAATCATGTCCCCCCTCTCTCCCTTCTTTCCTCTAAACTGTACAGATTACGTTCTTTAAGTCTCTCCTGATTTTTGTTGCCTGCCTTTGGACCCGTTCTATTTGAATAATGTCTTTTTGCAGGTAAGGTCTCCAGAACTGCACACAGTATTCTAGCTGTGGCCTCACCAGAGCTCTATACAGCGGCATCACAACCTCCCTCTTCCTACTGGTGATGCCTCGAGCTATGCAGTGGAGCATCCTGCTTTATTTTCCCACTGCCTAGCTACACTGTCCACTCATCTTGCAGCTATCAGTAATCAGTACCCCTAAATCTCTCTCCTCCGAGGTCCTGGCTAACACAGTACTGCTCATATGGTACTTGGAGCAGGGATTCCTTCTACCCAAGTGCATAATTTTACAATAAACTCCAGTTTCGTCTGTTTTGACCATTTACCCAGTAACGCTAAATCATTTTCCATGTTGCAGACACCTCCAGGAATATCCATTCTATTACTAACCTTTGTAGCATCAGCAAACAGGCAACATTTTCCCATCAAGCCTTCTCCTATGTCACTTACAAACATATTAAAAAGAATGTAGCCCAGGACAGAGTCTTGGGTACATCACATTTAAATCCCCTTTGTTCAGATTGCACACCATTAACACTCTAATACCAATCTTTCAGCCAGCTGGAAATCCACTGAACTATCCAGGGAGTCCTACCTTCAATAACTTATTTATGAGTTCTTTACGTGGTAAAGTGTCAAAGGCTTTGCTAAAATCCACAGCACCACCTTCATCTAAAACTTTAGTGACATTGTCAAAGAAATCAATAAGATTGGTCTGACATGATCTGCCCTCAGTAAAGCCATGCTGTTTTGGGTCCAACAGGTTGTTAATTTTTAGATGGGAAATGATTTGTTTTTTTTTAAGAGTGCTTCCATTAGTTTGACCACTATAGATATTAAACTAACTGCCCTGTAATTACTGGCTTCTTTCCTACTCCCCTTCTTATGGATTGGTACACCATTGGTGGTTCTCCAATCATCTGGAACCTCACCAGTTGAAAGGGAATGGTTTAGTAAATCAGTCAGAGGGGCTGCAATCACAAACCTAAGTTCCCTTAGAACTCTGGGGTGGATTCCATCTGGACCCATCGCCTTACTTACCTTTAGATGCGCCAGCTTAGCTAAGACACTAGCTTCCAAAAACTCAGGAGCTGAACCCCTTCCAGCTGGATGCTATGCTATGGCCATGTCTGCTACTATCTGAAAATACTGAACAAAAGTAGATATTCAGATGGTCAGCCACAGCTTTATCTCTAACATACATGCATGCTATTGTTTTGAGTTTCACACCTTTCCCCCACAAATGTTTTGGGGTTCCAATAGTATTATAAAATATAATTAGCTTTTATAGATATAATAAAAAAACTGAAGCAAAAAGATGATGGTATCTTGAATTTATGTTATGACATGTAATAACTGGCTTTAAATGTCCACTGTAACAGGACAGCAGTGTCTAATGGTGGAGTAAGTTTCTTAAAGTGGACCAACACCCTCCCGTGATTGGCCCGGGAATCTATAAGATTCCCGGGCCGATCACCTCCCTCCCAGCGGGACATCCGAGATCGGGATGTCCCGCGGGGTGAAACCCCCCCAAACACCCCAAATCCCCTTACCTTGTCTTCCCCTCTAGACGTGCGCGCGCCCGCGGCGACCGTCTGTGAACGGCCGGCGCGGGAGGCAGCGGCGGAGGAGCCGCTTGTCCGCTCCTGTCAAATGCCTTGTCCGTCGGCGCCGGGAGCGGGGAGAGGTGAGTTTTTCGGATGATCGGGGGGGGGTTTCACACAGCGGGGCACCCCAATCGGGGGTGCCCCACCGAAGTGGACCAAGACCCAGGATAGTCAAAATCCTGGGTGTTGGTCCACTTTAAGGAACAAAAACTGTATTGTATTGTACTGTATTGTATTGCATTGTACTGTATTGTATTGTACTTTGGGTTGTGGTAGGTTTGAAACCTTGGGTTACCAGTACTGGTTGGGTGCCATTCTGCAATCTTTCTTCATTTCTGTTGGTTAGACAGGAGGTGGTTTATCAACCTGCACCAAAGTCAGAAATGTGCAAATTGTATAATGGACTGTTTATTGTAAGCAAGTCATTGATTATCCTCCCAAGGCCACCTACTTACCTTCTTATTTTCTTAGAATGATTGCATAACTGATCCATCTCAAAGCATGTGTGCATGCCAGCACCTGGCAGACTGGTCATAAACACATCACCTCCCACTAGTTCAATAGGAGTCACTGTGAGCTGATTTCTTGTGATGTAATTTAGCTCTGATGTGATATCACTTGCACAGAGCTGGGTGAGGATGAAGAGTTCAGTTAATTAATCTTAATGATTTAAGAAGACCAAGGGACAATGTTATGTTGGCTTTAGATAAGCGTTGATCTTTATTGCAACCAAAATGGAACAATCTAATTTTTATATTTAAGAATGACATATGTTATTCTAAAAGTAGTTTGTCAGTTCTACAAAGTAGACCAAAACTGGCCCTAGAATCTTCTAGAGGCTTCCCTCCGGCTTCTGGACGATCCTCTGCCAGGCCTAGCTGAATGGCTATCTTTCATTCAGTTTTCCTAAGCTTGTATACTACTTATCCATCCAAAGCTGATTGGAGGAGAGCTGTGCATGTGCAATGGCATGGATGGGGAGGTAAGCAAACTAGAAAATGCAAAATTACACAACAGGGGCATCCCAAATTCAGTAGCCATGGACAAAAACCTGGGAGAGTTCAAATCCCGATTTTGACCACTTAAAAAAATATGGTGTAGGTAGTGGTGCATTTCAGAAAAGCCTCCCTGAGTCTCCCCCCTTCCCCATTTTCATCTACAGGGTAGAAGACAAGAGAGATGATTTATTCTAATGACAAGAGATGGGATAAGAACATCAATGTGGACTTGGAATATGCTCAGCAGAGGATGAACTTTCTCTGCCAAGTATGGACTGCCTCGGAAGATCCTAATCCAGTCTATCAGCTGGTAAGGAGGAGCATTGAAGAAAGACAAACATAGAACCCAAAGGCTAATCAGGTCAACAGAAAGAGTAATTGGTTCTCTCATGTCACTGATCCAGGCAGTATAGTTATAAAGTGGAACAATGGCCCTCTAAAAGACTCCAGGGCTGGATGATTTCCACTCCCAGCTGTGTGGAACCCTATGGAATTACTACCCTAATTCTACTACCCACGTTCGTTATGCTCTATTCAGCTCGCTAGCCACCTTGACATCACAGTGCCTAGCAAAGCTGAATGGAGCCAAGCGTCCTGATTGGCTGAACACTCGTCCCTGCACTTTGGCAATGACCGAAAATGAATTGGGGATGCCCTGTCTGAAAGGACTAATACCCAGGAACACACTTCGGGTGGTTGTTGCTCCCTATACAGCCACATACTTCTAGCCTTGTGCTGACGAGGGCAACAGCCCAAAACACTTGACAGCAAATATTTTCCCTTGCCCTAGAGTAGAGGGTTGTTTGGTCTCTTTAGCCACCCTATATTAAGCATAACATGAGTCTCTCCACATGATGGGGCTCACCAAGCCTCACCCCCATGCAGCCAAATACCAACAGCCTTCTGTCAATGGGAACCACATGCCCGAAAACAATTGCCCACAAATGGAAGGTGTTTGGCTGTGTACATTTTAAGCTAATCCTTGGAATTGCACACTCAGCTGCTTTCTGTGTGCCTTGGAAGGCCCCGAGATGTAAAGAGATGATTTGCATAACTGCCTACTGCTTTAAAGCACCTCTTTCTTCTTTAAAGTGAAAAATCACAGGAAGAAAGAGTTAACAAGCATCCATCCCACCAGGGGCCAAGTTCTGCCCTCTGGATGCCACTATAGAACCCCTTATGGATTTAGTTTTTTCCCTCTTGCAACCTTTCTTCTAAATGAGTAACTTTTCAGAAAATAATGTGCAGCTTCAAGCACTTCTCTGTGGTCTACTACTATTGTTCTAAATAATTGGAATCAATTATTGTTGCTGTTTAGGTTGTTTTGCATATTATGTTTTCTATGTATCTTTTCTATGTCCATATTGGTAACACAAATGAATTGTATGTATCCCTGATATGTACTTGGATTCCGAATTTGACTTCTCCTTAGAAAAAAGACAGTTGTGATTTTTCTTCTCCCTTTTCCGTTGGTTAATGATGTGCTACGTAAATACGGCATGATGGATGCTATACTAAACTATAGAATGAGTTGAGACCCGCACACCATCAATAATAAATCCACTTGTATTAGTTCCTCACGAGTGAAAAAAAACATGTATAAACATGTATGGATGAAACAGCAGTTGTCCAAAAAATCGGTAAAGTCCAACGTTTTGGGGCATCAACGCCCCATTCCTCAGGTGAAAGGTTAAATGGAAAAAGAGCTGGAGATTCCTGCCTGACGTCACTAACGTAAATATTAAATCTGCATAAAATAGTGAAAGAACATCAAGCCAAGTAAGTTATTATAAAGTTAGACAAAACTTTCACTATTTTGTGCAGATTTAATATTTACGTAAGTGACGTCATCAGTGACCTCAGGTGGGAATCTCCAGCTCTTTTTCCATTTAACTCTTCACAGAATGGTGCTCTGTTTGCAGTCTTACCCTGAGGAAGGGGGGGGGGGTTGATTCCCAAAAACGTTGGACTTTACTGACTTTTTGGACTGCTGCTGTTTCATCCATATATGTTTATACATGGTGAGGAACTAATACAAGTGGATTTATTATTGATGGTGTGCCGATCTCAACTGCTTCTGTATTCACTGAGGTGCCTCCGCGAACCTTGGCACTCAAGGATTGCGTGGTAAGAGTGCTACTGTCTTTCTTCATATAAACTATAGAATGAGAACTCCCAGCCATCAGCTAGCTGGCTCAGCACTTCTTTATCAACAGGGTGTTCTATACATCAAAGACACCTCCAAGCAGTGTGGTCAAGTGGTAGAAACGGAGCCCAGGCTCTGGTACTCATTAAGTATCTCTCCTGTGCACACAGCAATTTATCACATAGTATAACTCCAGAGTAGAAACAAAAGTTTGCTCTGCTTGCTGTGTTTGCTGTGAAAACAGCCTTGATAAAGCTGTAAGGTCAGAGAACAACTGCATGGCCCAATCTCCTGTGTTTCCTTATCCATTGTTCTCACCGACAAGGCTGGAGAGGAAAACAATAATCGTATATTTAGCATTTCAAGTGAATGTAATCTCAGCATCATGAGACTCATGAGAGATGTTCTGTTTCTGTTTTCCACAGAGGAAACTATAAAATGTGTTTCTTATCTTGAAGTCTGGTCAAGGCTGGTCTGAGATGATGGTCATAAGTTGCTGGACACAACAAACAGTATTTACATGTTCTCAAGTTTTCCAGGAAATCATGGATACATCTATTTTAGGCAAACTACAAATTAGGGGGTTACTTTAGTGGGGTGTCTAATAGTTACTCTGATCCAGGGGTGGACTGGCCATAGGGAGAACCAGGACAATGCATGGTGGGCCTCACTGCTTTGGGGCCAGCTGGGCTGCAGCTTCATTAACACCCACATTCAGCCCCAGCCCCCTTAGTCTCCCTCCCAGCCCCTTGTACCCAGCCACCCAATGTTTTAGTCCTGGCATCATGGCGGGGGGGGGGGGGGAGGGGGAACTCAGCAGGGATGTCTCAGGCCGGCCAGGTCTGGTAAAATTTAGGGCTGATTTTTGGCCCCAGTACGCCACTGCTCTTATCCATACTTTCCAGCGTTCCAAAATGGAAAAGAAGGAGACCTCCTTAAATCCCTGTCCAGACACAAAAACAAGCAGTCTTTTTCTTAAAGGGACCTTCCACCCCCACCGTGACTCTGTTCTGTTATAGTGTGTTAAAACTCGTCAAAGCTCAGTGAAACATATACTTGATTTGCTTTTTAATTGAAAAAAAAATCCTAATACTGGCACAAGTTGGTAACTATAACAATTATATTAAAAAATATTTGAAGGCATTGTCTCGGCCTAGTGCAAAAACAAATAATTGGTTGATTGCCTGCCATGCAGATGATTCATTCGGGTGTGCTGCTGTTGTTGCTTTTTAGATTTAATCAATTTCCTGTAGCCCATTTTGCATTGAGGGCTGACCCTATCTCCCTATGATGCCTTGTGAGCATCAGAATGCCTGATCATCAGCTTTTCCTGGTTTCATGTGCTCCAGGACTTTCTGTGTTCCAGACTTCTTGTTTTGACCTAGCTTCAACCTTGACCTATCATTCGGACTCTTTTTCATAATACTATCCTGCTATGACTTCGGCCCATTTGACTACGCTTATTCTTGGATTGATTACCTAGTTTGACCTTCGGCTTGAGGCCTGTTTATGAACCTTTGCTGCTTGCACCCACACTGACCTGTTCACCAATCCATTCGCCTGGCCTGTGACCCACTGACCTCACCTTGATACCCACCCATCTGCCTTCCCAAGTACTGTGCTAACTCAGCCTTTAAAACCCAGGATTTTGACGATCCTGGATTTTGGTTCTTTCCTCGATAGGGGGTGCCCCGCTGTGTGAAACCTCCCAGATCGACGATGCCAACTCACCTCAATTCTTGAATCTTATAGATGGCGTGGGTTTTGGTTCACTTTAAAGCAATAAAAGAGTTGCAAGCCACCCTAGGAAGATGCCAATATTAATCTTAAAGTGATCCTACAAAACAGAAGTCTTCTCTTCCCAGCCCAGTGCCCCAAAATAGTATGTGTTTCTTTTTTTTTAGTAAAGCCCTTTTTATTTTTTAAAACACTAACTGGTTCCCTGGCTGCCAGATTTCCATCATTTAGTTACAGGCTAAACTGCCACATGAGGTGTATGTGACAATTTAGCTTGTATTGTTTTCATATTTATTGCTGGACTGTGTGTAACTGTCAAATCATTGGAGAAAACCAGGGGGGGCTGTTGCATGAACAGAGGGTCTGGCTGGAGATAAAGGGTGACTACATAAACTTCCATTCAGGGTACACAATCACTTGACTAGGTCCTGTAACCCTTTCCTAGGTAGCATCCTAAAATCAGAAACTCAGCTAGTCCTCAGATACTGCGGTGGTCATTTCAGCAATCATTTTCAGAGTGCCCTGCATTGTCACTGACTTTTAGACTTTAGGTCTGGATTAGGACTCATTTAATATAGTGGGTAAAAAGAGACGGAAATGTCCCCTATTCAAGGGTAAATGTAACAGGAGCATTCTTAAAACAAAGTATTTACATGGTAACATGGTATTTACAGATACCTATGCTGTCCTAAATCTAAAGGGGTAAGCTGTGTATTTAAGATTTAAATGGTTACTATGTGATACAAAATACAGCTCCAGCAAGTTTAAGTGTATTGGTCACATGCACAGACATGCATAGTATGTTATATAGTGAAATGTTTTGTTCAGACTGCTCAAGAAAATGCATTAAAATGGGATAGGGTAACACAATAGACTGGTGTATGTAATCAAACATAAGATAACA
The DNA here is from genome assembly GCA_027917425.1 of Gastrophryne carolinensis. Lineage (NCBI taxonomy): Eukaryota > Metazoa > Chordata > Amphibia > Anura > Microhylidae > Gastrophryne > Gastrophryne carolinensis. The sequence goes on along the minus strand of CM051238.1, from coordinate 177,960,617 downwards.
TAATAACCTAACAACCTCTTAAAGTGGACCAACACCCTGAGGTGATCGGCCCGGGAATCTATAAGATTCCCGGGATGATCACCTCACACACCGCGGGACATCCGAGATCGGGATGTCCCGCGGGGTGTAAACCCCCCAAAACCCCCGAAAAACCTTACCTCTCCAGCCGCTGCTTCCGCCGCCTCGCTCGCACTACTCTAGACGTGCGCACGCCCGCGCCGGCCGTCTCTGAATGGCCGGCGCAGGTGCGCACACGTCAAGAGTGACGAGCGGGAGGCGCCGACGGGCAAGCTGCTTGTCCGTCGCTGTCAATCAGCTTGTCCGTCGGCGCCGATTGGACGGCGCGGCCACGTGGGAGCGTGGAGAGGTGAGTTTTCGGGGTGTTTGGGGGGGTTTCAGGCAGCGGGGCACCCCAAATCGGGGTGCCCCGGGGAAGTGGACCAATACCCAGGATAGTCAAAATCCTGGGTGTTGGTCCACTTTAAAACAAAGATAACCAATAACCACCTATTTGAAAGATTAGTGATTACGATTTAGTAGCTTTTCCAAGTTTTACATTTACATTTACAACTAGCCCTGTTTCCGTGTGTTTGGGAGGGTGGGTGTCAGGAACAGTTTAGGGGGTCTACCACTGTAGTAAACTGGATTGGGGGGTGGCTAAGTCTTGACCTGGTTTAAGCCTCGGGATAGAAGCTCTTTCGCATCCTTTCTGTGGTGTGGTCTGTGTGCGGTTTTAGTTATATGGAAACTGTAGGGGGTCAAGGGTGCTTGGGTGTGAGGATGTGATGATGTTTCTTAGCAGTCCCTACAAACACTCCATCACCACAGGGGGTCTAGCTTTTTTCGGAATGGGCACAAAGACCCATTTTTTTATGCATGTTGGTATCACAAACTGTGCCAGGGAGAGGTTAAAAATGTTAGTAAACACTAGTGTGAGTTGGTAGGCACAGATCTTGAGGACATGCACTGAGGTCCCATCTGGATCTTCTACCTTCCTAGTATTCACTCTTCTAAAGGCTCTTCTTTCTTCGTGTTCTGAGACATTGATGACGCCGGTTTCTCTGTCATGTTCGGCACGCTTTCCTTTGTTGCCGCTGTCACAGGCGGTATGTCCCAAGGTGGATTGTTGAGCCAGGTGCTGAAGTTGTTAAGTTTGTTTCCTAGTGCCACATCTGACTTGCTGAGCAGTTTTGGGGGCAGGGATTTGTAATCTGAGACCATACTCAGACTTCACTATAGGTTTTTGGGTCACATTGGACAAACCGTGACTCTGTTTTCTGGCCATATCTTTAACTGCTTTTCGCACTCCATAGGTTACCACTTTGAACTCCTCCATGTTCTCTGAGACATGCCTTTAGATCCCCCCTGATGTTCTCATCCATCCATGGTTTCTGTTTAGGGAATATCTTGATGGTGACCCTAGGGACTATGTCCTCTACTAGTTTCCTGATGAATCCTAGAACAGACTCTGTAAGTGTGTCAATGTTCTCACAGGTGTTGCAGAACATGCCCAAGTCTGTGGTCTCTAAGGCATCCTTTAGGGTGTCTTCTGAATCTGACGGCCAGAGCAGTACCTCCTTCAGAGGCGTGGGCAGTTTCTTCAGATGTCGCTTGTATTTAGACATGAGAAAGATTGCTCTGTGGTCGGATTGGCCAAATGCATTTAAAAATGCATGTTAAAAACAATACAGCAACAGCAAAGAGCCATGTGTCCTGACTGGTGACGCGTTTCAGGGAGTGTTCCCCTTAGTCTTACCTCCATGGTTACTAAACTTAAATGTAAAAGGGAAACTTCCCTGATCTCCCACAGACTTGATCCTTGGGTCCTGCATGCTGAATCAATCCGGTTTCTGTGTTGTCAGCTATTAAGTGTGCTTCTGGTTATCCACATTAGAGGTGCTGCCAACCCTCCAGTCAGTCCCCATAAGACTGGAAGAAGGGAAAACCAGCTGGGAATAGTGTTGTTAGCACCGGAGCCATTGAGCCCTCAGAACTCCACAGGATTATGCCCTTGGGTGGTCAGGTATGTAAAGTTTTTTTTAAATGAGTCTAGAAAACCTTTATCATGAATAAAGATTAAACATTTTATAATATTTTAGTAAGCTGCAGTGTGAGCTTTCCCTTAAATGAAACCAAAACAAAAAGATCTAAAATAATTAAAATATAAAGGGCAGAGCTGCAATGTTAGTACATATACAAATGAATACAATAAATGCTAAACAAGTAATTCAACTACACAAAAAAAGAAATGTCCAACATTGTCCATAGAAGTTCAAAAAGTATGTCTATAATTATACATGAATGGGCAGATAGAGAATTGCTGCTTTAGCCATCTAAGTTATAATTACCGAGTCACATACACTTTTACACCTCTCCAGTTACACAAGGCCAACTATAGTCCTGCACTTGTGTGCTACATCAATCAAGTTTAAAGTGGGTCAGACATAACATATTCCATATTGAACAAAGTGATAACCACATGAGAAAATGTTCCGGAAGTAAAGGGTAGACTTATTTTCTGTGTAGGGATTTATGTTTCTTATGGTGAAATAAAATATCACACTGACTGATGTATCATCCCAGAGACTTCCTATGGCCTCATAAAACAAAACAGGACTTTGTCATTTTGAATTGTGTAATTGCCAGAAAGTTCCCAAGGAGAAGCTAAAAACAAAACCAATACTTAGCCAAAATGGCCTGTTATTATCACTTACATGTTGAAAAGTTCAGACAAAGACAATAATAAGACAGCAAGCAGCTCACTCGATGTGTCCCATGAGTATCTCCTCTATTTCCTGTAGTGCCAGGTAGAAGCTGTAGCAGAATGCCAAATGTGCCCCCCTTCCACTTTGATTCCTTCAGGACCTTGCAAAAAAGTGGTTTAACAGCCACTCTGTCCCTTGGTTCTCTCAGCATTAGTGAGCAAGTGAGTAAGTCACAGTGGTCCCACATGTTTCTCTAACCACAGCAGAGAGCACACATGACTTATAAAGCTAGGAGAGGGATTTAAAACACATTGATATGCATTTTAAATATGACTGTGTCAAACAAAAACACTACAATGCCAGGTGCAGGTCAATCAGAGGATATATCAGTGAAATACAGTTCTTTCTATGTGTGTGGCTAGGTGTATGTCCATGTAGATAAGTGCTTTATTGTTGGATATAATGTAGAATAAGCCAAAATATTCAAACATTTCTATCTACAAAAGTCTAAAAAATGTCTCGGAGCGCCTTAAGCTCTACTTAAGATGCAGGTCTTGTGGCAATGAGGAATGAGGGTAGATCTAGGAGTCCAAAAGCCTTGCCCCCATCTGCATGCATGATACTGAATCATTGTCAGCTTTGCAGCTGTGCTTCAGCCTGCAGTTAACTGACATAACCCACAATGCATATCTGCAGGAAACCCATCAGCATTTCTTCTTTGTAGGAAGCCTGCATCCCACAATGCATATTGACAGGAAACCCAGCAGCACTTCCTGTTTGCAGGCTACCTGCAGCTCCATAGGAAGCCATTTTGAGGGTAAAATCTCCCACAAAAGGAGTTACAAAAAGGTAAAATCATTTTTATGTGCAGCAATCTGAATTGCCCTTAGGTAGGGGCATAGGAACACTGGTTCTTGTAAGAGTGTTGGTTCGGTTTAACTTTATTATTTAAGGGAGCACTATCGAGAAAAACGGCCCAATGATAAATATCCATATAAATATGCTGGATGGCAGGAGGAGAGATATCAAGAATCAAGAAATATCCAGCTAGCCTGGTTATTTTTTATTTTAATGGACGAGGAAATACACTAAACCTGTCACCCCTGGAATTTATTCCTACCAGGAGAAGAAACCAGTTCAGTTTTCAGTTTGGGTGTATAAGTGACCCCCTCCTCTCATTAGCCAATGTGTTTATATGGATTTATAATATTACACAATTTCGTGATGGTGCCCCTATAATTCCTGACACTTAAACTGGATAATTGAAGTTTGAGCATTCATCTCAAAAAGATATCCCTTAATATTGTTCTGATGAAAATGAAGACTTTACATTCTTTTTACCTGTATAGTTCCGCTCCACTGTAATTAACTACAACCCCTGGGAAGCCATATCTAAGACACATTGTTTGGAAAGCAGGAGCATGAGGTCACAGCTTTGCTTTGGGCTTGGAGGTCAAACGTTGCACCAGTGACTTGTTGACCGCTTCGATATTTCCATCACAACAGGGATCCATTTTACTGACACACTATGTAGTGTTGTTTTAGCCATATTCCACTTTAAAATCCCCCCTCCAGCCAGCAGCAGGGTTTGCTGACAAAACATTCATTTCATGCAAAAGAATGTCCTAACAAAGAAAAGTTTACTGGTGTATTATGTTTCACAGACGACATGGGTCATTTAACTTTGGAGTAAGGAACGCCTATTGTATTTAGAATAACAACACCGGGAACCTGTTAGACCGGAGCCGGGGCTACTCAGAGCGGTTTATCACTGTTTTAATCTAGAATAATTACACTATAAATGTGGGTATTAAACAAGGACAGTGTGTTCACCTTCATTAATCTTCTTTAATGACTACCTCTCTGTTTTTAGTTTGGTCATATATGCACACATATGTAACATTTTGAGAAAAACAGACTCATTTAAAGTGGACCAACACCCAGGGGGGATCATCTATAAGATTCCCGGGCCGCGGGGCATCCGAAATCGGGATGTCTCGCTGTGTGAAACCCGGCAGGAAGCCCAGAAAACTTACCTTATCCCCGTTCCAACGGCGCATGCACGAGCCGCGGCCGCATCTCGCGCTTCTCTCTAGCAGGGCGCGCACCCACGCCGGCCGTTTGTGAATGGCCGGCGCGGGCGCGCTCCCTGTTAGAGGGAAGCGCGAGATGGTGCCTCCAGCGGGCTCAGAGCCGCTGTGGTTGTCCGTCGCTTGTCCGTACATACCACAGCGGCTCTGAGCGCTCTGGTTGGACGAGCTCTCGCGTAGGAGCTGGGTGAGGTGAGTTATTTAGGGTGATCTGGGGGGTTTCACCCCGATCGGGGTGCCCCGCAGAAGTGGACCAAAACCCAGGAATATTGAAAATCCTGGGTGTTGGTCCACTTTAAAGAATGAAACTATAAAATGGGAATTTCGGGGGTTCACACTAGATTCTTGTAACAATGTGGAGATCAGCATTTTGCTTTCAGTATTGAGTGGTTTCAGTGATATAATTCAGGTTTTGGGTCTGGCTGCAGTTTGGATGAATCAGGTAAAGCACAGCTCCAGGACAGTACTTGCTCTTAGCTCATTTAAACATGGCAGCAGCCTCTAACAGTACTTATATTATGTCTGAAATTCTACATATAGTAGAATACAGACAGACAATGAAACTAAATTTCCACCCTGCTGCCAGAAAATGTTGAGCCATAAAGTGTTTCGCAACCAGGGATACACATATTACTGGTGGTACACCCAAGCGTAATGAAAAAAAAGCTACTGAAATTGACGTATTTGCATTTTCATCCAAGGATCACTCATCTTTTTTTTCAGTTAAACTGGACCTTCAGCATCATTTAATGAAAAGCCCAAACCCTTAAAAAACTATTCCCCAGCATCTAAAATTAATAGATTTTATGTTTTTAGTCACTTTTTATTCTTTCCCCCGCTGGGCTGCAACTCTGTTCAGCACTCTAGGATATGGGTGCCACCATCTTGCCTCAGAAGCATTACATACTGAAAAGAGGAGAGGGGGGCAAAACTACAGGGGGGCGGGGTTACAGCTGCGCTTTGCATAGACAGAGCAGAGCTGGGGTCAGGAACAGGACAGCAGTCCCAGAATGCAGAACGGCACAGTCAGAAGACACTTCCTGTTTGCAGGCAACCTGAGACTCCATATGCCGCCATCTTGGATGTTTAAAGGATCAGAAAATGCACTAGGTGCAGGTAGGATGATGTTTAATGTGAGCAAGCTGCATGTACAGGGTGGAGGAAACATTAGATTCTTAGGGTGAAGGTCTGGTTCAAGTAGATATATGTATTCATAAATATAAAGAATTTTCCTTGGGAAGAGTAAGTTACAATGTGAAAGGTAAAAATACAGAACTGACAAGTCAATAACATCTTAAAGCGGACCAACAGTCAAAAATGACTTAAACCAGACCAACACAACAAACAGTGCTCATATGCATCCCTCCCCAGGGCAATTTAGATTGCTGCACATAAAAAATAATTTACCCTTTTCTAACCCTTGCTGTAAATGGTGGCTCATGCATTTGCAGGTCACCTGCAAACAGGAAGTGCTGCTGGGCTTCCTGTTACTGTGCATTGTTAGTTGTGTCAGTTGAATCCAGGCAGCAGCATGGTTGAGATGGAAGCTCCAAAATGGCTGCTACCTTTTCTTTCCAACTGTGCCAGGCTGTTGGTCTGGTTTAACTGGTCGGAGGAATAATAAAGAACATTGCAGTAATCAACTGAGTCACAAAATGATATATTTAGTGGAGATATTTATGTTGAACATAAGATGGAAAGCTAGCAGCTGCTCCTGTAGTTAGCTGTCTTCTGGACCAGAACTCTATACCACCTCCCTGGTGGCAGGTTTATGAAAGATGATGGTGATCCTACACAGTCAAAGCTTGTCCCTACTCCAAACTTGCACTTTACAGAGAAGCAACCCTGGGCCATATACCATAAGACAGTTGGGTTCTCTCTGCAGGGCATCCCAGTGCACTGGGAATTTTACCGTACGAGTGATCCTCGGGGGCTTATCACAACGGGACAGCCCAAATTGTGATTCCCTGAGGGCAGGGGAAAAAACCTGGGATATTCAAAATCTGTTTAAATGGCTTCCCTAACCATGCACATTAAATGTCTGTCTTTTGTATTTTTAATACAGTGTGACGTGACTGACAACCCATACATATGGTAGTTAAGATAATTAGAAAATAGGGAAACAAAGATTGGGGAGCCCTGGCGTAAATCATTGGGCTAAGAAAACACTGCAGACCATACTAGCTACCAAAGATTGGTAGCTTGGCAAGCCATGGGGCGTTCATTTGTTTTGGCTTATAAAGGTGGTTGCATAAGAACGATGTTGTGCTAAATAGCTACATTGTCATAAAAATTAAATACCGGTAGGTACAAGGTGGCGCAATCCATGACACCAATGTATCAACCCAACTACCTCATGGCAGCTGTGTTTTTCACCTCAAAGAGGGTATAGGTATCATCTCTGATATACGATATTTTGTTTTACATTTGAACAACCTTTAGTTTTTGATCAACCTGATCAACATTGTGTATGTTGTGTTAGTATAATTTTCCTTCTATCAACAGCAAATGTTTGATTTTATATTTGTACTAAATGGAACAGGATGCAAGTCTCTGTGGGGAGGGTCAAAACTCAAAATTAAAAAAAAACAATGGGCCTTATTTATCAAGGGATAGCGCCAGGTAGTGTCTCACTAGCGCCAGGTAGCGCCAGCTATCGGCGGCTACCGGCTCTAGAACGCCAGGCGCCGGACACAATCACGCATTTATCACGCTAAATGAGGCTAGCGCCGGCGAGAGCGTCACCTAGCGCGGGATTCATCATGTAGCGGACTGCAACGAACAGCGCCGCTGCTAATTCCATCACAGCGCCAGGTATGACCTCTCGCTACCTGGCGCTCTCCAATGCATTTCAATGGAGCAATCTTTAAATAGTCATAATTAATTGATATGACTGTTTTTTTTTTTTTTTTAACTGTCAAAAATTCTGTGACCACTACGGCAATGTAAGATATTTTTTTTAAGGTAAAAAAAAAAAAAATAATTTGTGCAGAATTGATATTCCAAGTCTGATATTAATGTATTCATATTACAAAATGTTTAGAAAAACTTATTTTTTAATCAAAAAATATGGTGTTTGGGGGTTAAAAACTACTTTTAAGCCATCGCCGCCAGCGCTCTGGGGTTTAAACAAGCATTTCACAGCGCAAGAATTTTTTGAGCGTGATTTGTTAATGAATATGCTGGGAGCCGTTCGCTCTGGCCATTCGCTGTCAGGCGCACCCATACAGCGCGGAACCTGTGAAACAGCGACTCCTAAACCCGTATTCAACATTACCGCACACCGACTGAGTCGCTGTCAACAAGCGAACAACGGCCAAGCACAGCGACTACTAGCGGGCGCTGTGAAAATCACGCTACTGGCGCTCATCTGTCGCTACCTGGCTCTATTAATGAATCGGCCTGCCCGTTCATCTCTGAGGCTCCAACGTGGACCTGTCCCAAATCCCGTTAAGAATGTTCTCTGCTGATTAAACTGTGAGCCCTTCATCAAGCCCTGTTGTCAAAGAGAAAATATAAGGGGTAGCAGATATTACTAGAACAGAGTAATGAGCAATATCCATGAACAGATAAACTGACCGTTCATTGACTGATTGAAGGAATGTACAACCCGTATGTGGACAATTTGCTTATAGACGTGGAAGATTGTTGGCTAATTGTTCATTAGAATGATTGTTCTTGAGATCACTCATGATGTGCACTCCATGTCCTATTTGTGGTCGATTTTTTTCTTTCGCAAATCTTTTCATGGAATGGGCCATAATACTCCATATTATATTAGAATTAATTAATTGTGAAGATTGCAGTAAAGCAATAAAACATCTAGGGTTTGCTTGTCATTCGGTAACACATTGTTACGACTAAGCTCAGCTAACATCTCAGTACAAAAAAAAGTCTTCATACAAAGGATTACATTCAGCCTGTCTGAAACCTGGCCTGAAAGACAGCTAGAATGTGCTTATTTGCACATTTGCCTCTAGGACAGGGAGGTGGCCCAACTGACTAATGAGTCTCCAGGAAGCTGGCTCCAGATCAGGTGGCAAGCCTAATGGCTTGGAGTCATGCTGGGAAAACCTCTGAAACACCCCAGCGAGCTTTCTACTGTTTTCCACATTTACAAGTAGGAGATGACCGGCCAAATGTGCTCTGTGGGTATAGATGTAGGCATCAGTGTATTGCTTCTCTGCTCAAGTGTAATTTCTGTTCTTAATATCGCTCCATTAACAGTAGAGGTTGATGTGGGCAGGCCATTCTATGTAGTTGAGGTAGATGATATCTAGAACTAGGGGACCAGCCCTCAAATGAGTGCAAAGGGTTTGTGGTGGCCCCCTCTAGAAAAGACAGTACACCCGGCATCTGGCAAAGGGCAAGAAGTACTTAAAGCGGAACGAAGGTCAGAAATGACCATAGTCCCTCTTTAAAAGACAGCAGCGTGACAGCCCGCCTTGGACGGAATGTGTCCAAATTCCCCTGTCAGGAAATTCGTCCTTTGGGGGGTCAGGTCACAAAGGCCACCAGATTCTTCACGCTCACGCACACTTTGCACATGTTTTTAGTATTTTTTACAGGCATAAAAACAACAAAAACAATTAGTGCATAAAAACATGTGAAGTATCTCTTTTTAGTATTGTTAGCTCCCTAAAAAGGGAAGGATGACGTCAGGGGGGGCGGTCTGTGTAGTTGAGGTGATGTTGGCCAAATGTCCTTTGCCAAAAATACTGGTCAGGACTTACTGTCATTTAGCATTGAGTGTGAAGTGAGTGGTGACCCCTATTGATAAAAGACAGTACACCAATTTCTGACCTGGAGCTAGGTTCTGCATAGAGGACATTTTTGCATTGTGTCCCTGGGGTGGTGCCCAGGGAGCCCAAAATTCACTGCTTTATGGTTATTGGGAGGTCACCATTAAGGCTGATCAGCACATATTATGTGTATTGTGAAGTCCTATTGATTCATCTTGAGGAATTTTGTAAGCCCCAAGGCTCTGCTCGGTCTTGTACCAAGCACCTCACATTTTGATTTAATTTATTGAGTTTGTTACAACACTATTGTGGTCATTTAGGTCCGCAGTAAATTGCTACTACAAAATTAGCACAAGTTTGGACAACCACCAAGCCATATTTAGTACATGGTCAGGGTCCACAGGGAAACCTTGTGGGAGTAAGCACCCCTCTCTTCCATGGGAAACAGGGAGTATACATATCGCTATATTGGGGATACAGGGTTCATCCTCTTTAGAGGAGATCCCTATGCTGGGTAGAGCAGTGTTTCTTAACCCTGTCCTGAAGTACCCCCAACAGGCCATGTTTTGTGGATCTCTACACAGATACACAGGGGAACTAATTCGTGCTTCAGCAGTACCACAGAGTGGCCTGCCCAAAACAAGGCCTGCTGGGAGTACTTGGTTGATTGACTTGTACAGGATTGAGAAACTAGATTTTTGTTCACATGCATTTTTCATTTCCCACGTGTTCTAAACATGCACAACAGCCTTGTGATGCTGAAGAAGAGGTTTCTAAACTGCTTTTAGGAATGACGAATTGCCTGAAACCGATAGACCTAGTAAATTGTTAGTGACTCATCATGGGCCTACGTGCTTGTAGTTGTTGGTACTTTTTCAACTGTTCCCTTAAACTTGATAGAAATGGTTTTATGGGTAATTCCCAGGATATCCCCTGCCAATGTGTTTATGCTTTCATTTGCAGAATATCTTGGATGACTACGCAGTGTAAGAAGCATGATGTGGTAGGACATCGGAACACACACACATACTCTCCAGATCTTTATGAGCATTTGCTAAAAAAATTGGAATCCTTAAAGAGAAACATTGGTGTGTTTGGTTGGCCCTGGAGCATAAAAGACTCCAGGGCTGGTCAACTCCCTATCCCTGCTGTGTAAAACTGCGGCAACAAACAGTGCATGCATGCTCACATCCTGGCTGTACGTTTGGATAGGCGTGTACCCACGCCAGGCATCTGTGAATGGCTGGCAGGGGTAAGCCCCACAGCTAGAGTTAAGCAGGGATGTGGATGGCAGTTCAATGGGCCCCATTCTTCTCACTCGCCGCTCTGGCATTACAGCAGCTATCATAAATGAATGGAGCAGAGCATGCTGATTGGCTGATGTGGGATTGCTGGAACACAGGCACTGACCCTGTACCCCAACACCTAGCCTCCCTCCCGAGCCCCTGACCTGAACCTCCTTGGCTAGTCTGCTGATCTCGGACACCTCATCTAGCCCCCCTCTCCAGTCGCTCCCCTCACCAAAGCCTCCTCCCCAACTCCTCAGCTAACTCCCCTCTCCAGCTACTCACCCATACCCCTCACCTATGGCCCACTACCAAGACATTTACCCACATCCCTCAGCTAAGCACCCCAACTGCTGCCACGCACCCCTCACCTAACCCCCTTCCCAACCTCTGAATTGAATTTACCTAGCCCTACTCTCCAGTCGCTGAACCATAATCCTCACCTAAGGCCCACTCCCCTGCCATTTACCCACATCCCTCACCTAAGCACACTCCCCAGCTGCTGCCACGCACTCCTCACCTAACCCCCCTTCCCAACCTCTGACCTGAACTCACCTAGCCCTACTCTCCAGCTGCTGAACCGTAACCCTCACCTAAGGCCCACTCCCTGGCCATTTACCCACATCCCTCACCTAAGCACCCTCCCCAGCTGCTGCCACACACCCCTCACCTAACCCCCTTCCCAACCTCTGACCTGAACTCACCTAGCTCTACTCTTCAGCTGCTGAACCGTAACCCTCACCTAAGGCCCACTGCCAGGCCATTTACCCACATCCCTCACCTAAACACCCTCCCCAGCTGCTGCCACACACCCCTCACCTAACCCCCTTCCCAACCTCTGACCCAAACACTACTCCTAGCCCCACTCGCTAGCTGCTGACCGCTGACCCATACCCCTCACCTAAGGCCCATTCCCCAGCCATTTACCCACATTCCTCACCTAAGCACCCAGCTGCTTCCTTGCACCCCTCACCGTATCCCCCCTCCCCAGCCCCATTTGTCCCTGAGCTACATTCACTATGGATTCAAACTTTAATTCTGAGTATTAAAATGGTGGAGTTTTGCTTTTGTGTTATTCTACTGAAATGAAGGCTAGCTTTTCTTTTTTGTTTTATTGATATAAAACACCCACATTCTACCTTCTGAATAAATATAAGCAGCTGCAAGGGAAAAGGGTTCAACTATAAATAGTGAGCCAGATCAAATCATGCCTATCACTAGGATGCCAAATTAAAAATCGGTTCTTTTCTGTGTATGAAACAATGTTGTGCTCCCACCCGTACACTAATGACTGCCTTTCCTAATGCGTCTGCTCCTTTGACGCAATCTCATTTCAATAATCCCATCCCATTGCATTCAGCAACTATGAAAAGAGAGCAGAGACAAGCGAGCAGTGGACAGATGGCCACATTTAAGGTTCTGTGCTTCACTATTTTTGTAAAGGCTGAAAAGCCTGTTCACATGGGTCTAAGTCAAAGCTGCCCACAAATAACTTTACACCATGCAAGCTTACCGTGGTCACATGTAACACAAAGCATTCTTTGGAACAAGTGAGACTATAAATGGCCAGAATTCGTAAGGAAGGTAAGGGCACTTCATTGCACACGTTTGCAAGGAAAAGTGGAGCAAAAGTTATACAGTTGGCTAGCTTCAATCTTCTGAAAAAAAAAACAAAAAATAAAATTAGATGACAATCAATAAACTCTCACTTTTCCTGTGCTGGTTTTCATACACTTCCAGACATAGGATTTACAGCAGAGCACTCTGATGATTGTTGAAATGAATGCCATGAGATCCAAGGGCTAGTTGAGCTTAACACATCCTGATTTGGGAGGTTAGGTTAGTCTGTCTTCATTTGGGATGCCCCCTAAGAGACCATTGCAAGTTGGCTGAAAGTCTTTGTAGAGTTTTGGTTAACTTTAAAGCAGAACACTGCCTTTCACAGGTTTTGTTCCGTTCCCCCCCTATTCAGGATGCCCCGCTGTGTGAAACCCACCAGAAAGACCCAAACCTCACCTCTTCCTTGTTCCAATTGTGAATGTGCAAGCACTCAGCCATAAGGAGCTGTTTACTGTGCTTACCTCTTGGCAAATGGCTCTCATTGACTTTAATGGGGAGTGTGTGCTGTAGCACCCCCCGTATCCATGGCCTTGTGCTTGCTGCTGCCTGAGCCTGTCTCCCCATACAAAACAATGAGAGCCACTTGCCAAATGATGTAGTCACAGCAGATGGCTCCCATTAGACTCATTAGACAAGAGCCTGTGCTTGTGCCGTTGGACTGGGGAAAGGGAAGGGAATCTTTTAGATTCCAGGTCGGCCGTTAGTGGGTTTTGTTCCACTCTAACAGGCCATCTACAGATGCAGCAATCATTAACCGACACATCCCATCCCAACTATTTAGATTACTTCAGCACAAAATCCATTGAAAAGCATTGAAGATTTCAAGTATTATCAGTGGAATATCTGCTAAACAGCATATATGGCATAAAGAATGGAGACCACCATTACTGCCAAGAAAGGACAACGACAGCAGTAAACCCAGAATCAGCACATGGCAATATTTCTATGTATAGTAAAGTAATCTTTAGAACACTGCTTGTCCATTTGTTATAGGTAAGTAAATAGAGGACCACTATTTCCCTAAAGGGGCTGCATCCCTCAGGATGCCTTTCTACCTAAAACTCCTTAGTATGCATAAAAACAGAGCCTAATACCACTATTCTGTTTAGTGCCACTCCCACATCCCACTTTACCACTGGCAGCCAATGAGGTATAGAATGTAGGCACGTGCAGTACCACACATGGTGCCCATATCCCAATTGACTAACAACAGATGTGCAGATGCAGCTGCTGGGGATGCAGGAGAATAGGGAGATGAGTATACTGCCTAGTTTTGGGGTTTCTGTAAGGCCTTCAGGACAGGAATGCCAATTTGAGGAATAGGATGAGAATTAAAAGAGCTCCATTGGCCATTTTGACTCTTCACTGAACGATACCCATATAACTCTATTTTCTGTTTCATATTTTCAGACTGAATTGGAAAAGGTCGGACCTCATCGTCTTTTATTGCTATTTGGCTTTATTGTCATGTTTCCCCCTCGCTTACCGCTTAGTTACTATGATGAAATCCGTTTCACACCTAAGCAGGAATGGAGACAGACATATATTCCTGGATGTCATTTCAAACATGAAAGCCAGACATTTGGACTTAAAAAATGGATCAAGAGCACACCAGAGTTTAGTTGCAAGTAAAAAGTGTATTAATATATCACAACAAGCAAAAAGATATATACATATATATACATATGATTCTTTCAAGAAAAAAGGATACAGTGAGCATATGTTGTGTTCACTTTGTCATCAGGAGCGTTTTTGTTCACCTCTATGAACAGCACAAAGGACATATATGTTAACTATAACATGTACTGTATACAGAAGAAGAGCTATATAGCGTAATAATTATTACCATAGTAACTAGTTGGTGAGAGTTTCACGATCCTGATGAATGGTATATGGATGGGCTGCAGTTGTATGTCAAGGAAATGGTACACAGCAGAATAGCAGTAATGCACAAGACATAACAGTTTTAGTTTCTGGTCAGACAAGTATAAACCATGCCCTGCATCATACCAGAAGTGAACCAACAGCATAACATGTACAATAAGACTGTATAATCACGACGCCAAGTAACATCATGATGTATAGTACAGAGTCAAATAGAACATTACCAATAAATGGAGTATAACCCGTGATCACAAAAAAGAGACAATGCCCACGTTCCGGAGCACCCGGCTCCTTTATCAAGGCTTTGCGATGACATTTGGAACCTCAGGGTTATGTAGAATTCTGAAACTCCCCTGCATATTATACATAAACTGACCATAACCTGATTTTCAAAGCCAGGAGACTATATTGCATGTATGCATGGGTCCCCTGTCACCCCCAGATGCTCTGAGGCCATAAGCCTAAGAAATCTGTCTGGTAGCCATATAGAACAGGGGTGTTTGGTCTCATAGTGTGTGCAACACCCCACTGGGTCCGTTGGCACCAGAACCAGCTTCCTAGGACTTTCCGACAGAAGGTTAGGATTAGGATTTAATTAAGATTTAAGTGTGTTTACTCACAGTACCCAGGGGAAGGGGGCAGGGACCGACTAGGGTTATAAACACCTAGCCAAAACTTGTATTCGGCCTTCGGACCTGTAAATATTCATTGTATGTATATAGTTTGTCTAGTGTGCTCTAGAGGCAATTAAATATATAACTTAAACTTGGACTGCTTTATTAGCACTCCTATATGCTTCTCGGCTATATTACGCTGCCAGGGCTGCCTTTTGGTCCAAAATAATCCTGTTAATGGACCGGGGCAAACAGAGCTGGTGACTTTCCTACAGGGATGGTAGGGCTCTGTTCACCATAGCCTGTCAAGGTCTTGAATAGCCTATATCAAAGGACCATACCGCATGATTTCAGTGCTGCAGTGACGTCAGTCGGGGCCATAAGGCACATTTCTTCACAGTTACCCTTGGCTGATATTTCCAAACCTGCTGTTCCTTACTGAATGTGTAGTGCTGCAAATATAGTAATATGGCAGGACAACCTATAAAAAGCAGTATATTCATAGATGTTTTGACACTATCCTAATTCTCCCTGTGTGACGATTGTTTTCCTTTTTAATGTTTAATGTTGTAATAGTAAATGTGTGTGCTTTTAGTGTGTCTTCTAGTGTATTTATATTTATAAATGTGTTTGGGGCTGTCTTATGCCTTAATAATTCTCCCATATGAAGTGTTTTTTTTTCAGCCAACATAATGTGACAGGGTATAAAGGGATTAGAGTATGTGTAGAATTCAGTGTGACACCTACAGTATAATCACTTGTGATATATTTTGCAGGCTTTGTGCTCTATAGGCAAACCTTTCAGAAGGCTTTTTATTTTCAGATATCAGGAAGGGACCAGCTGGCTATATGAAAGACTTGGGATAGATCGATACTGTCTATGTTTAAATTTGCTTAGGCCTCCAGCAAGAAACAGATGACTACATTTCTTCAGTAATTAGCACTGGGATAAGGCAGCGGACATTAAAATACATACGCTGATCGCTGGGTGGCACCAAACTGACAGAGGTAAATAATTAAATTGGATTGTATATATTTGCTTTGCTCATACAGGGTTGGTGCCTGCAGCCTCCTTGTCTCTGTTGCAGTATTTATAGCTTTTTATCTTTAGAGCAGCTGGTACATCATTGTCTATTGCGAAACTCAAAAGACTGCTAAGGTATATTGCACTGATATAGTCCAGGTTAGAAAACATGCCTTACTTCCCCCTCCTTGTTTAATTCTGGTCAAAACCCAGTAGGGCTACCGCACATGTAACCTGCTGCAGGCTATGATTGGCTGAGAGGAGCCAAACCACACAGGGCCACAGACCCGACTGCCCCTTAAAAAGGAACTATGGTCAGAAATGACAATAGTCTCTCTTTAATATGCAGCGGGGGCTTCCCGTCCCGGGCTCAAATGATCACCTTTTCCGGGATCCTTGTATGGCTGCTGTGGAGCAGCCTATCAGTGTGCACACCCAGAGCTGGCGGTGCTCATAGCCTGGGCAGAAAGCTGCTCTGATAGGCTGCTTGTGGTCATGTGGGATCACAACCTGGAAGATACAGTATTCGCAAGTCCAGTTCAGAGAATAACACCCAATCTCCACATCTAGCTTCACCTATAGTAAAACCCCATGTTTGCCGCAACATAAGCAAGCCTCGCCGGACACGGTTGCTCCCAGGTCTTAATAGCGCAAATGATATTCACTGACTGCTGGACTTGCAGGTGGGTGAGATCTCACAGATGTATATGGGAAGTCAGATGTAGCAGGGGTCATCATACAAGGGAAGTTGGTCCAAACTGGTGTCAAAGCAGGGGGGAAAGCTGGAGTAGAGTTATTAGGCAAGCCAAAGGTTATACATGGGGGCAAGGGTTGTGGTAGCGAAGGATCAGGCTAAGTCAGAGGTCAAATGCGGGTCCTACACGATATCAGAAGTAGAAGCAGAGGTACAAGTTGCACCCTAAGCTTATGGATATCACGGGCATTGTGGCTATGAACTTTATAGGGGGAGGTGTGCAGGGATTGGCTGGAAGTGGGATAGCCTAGCTGAATAATTCAAAGCAAGGGCTGATTAGCCTCGATCTTCCTTAAGGGTAATAGCCCTGCCCCCTAGGTCTCATTGGCCCATTTGAATTCCCCTCCGGCTGCTGCGCTGCCTGCTATTCACAGTGCACAGCCACCAGAGAGCATATAACTGGCGCATGCGTGCGTGCATCAGTACAGGGATGCAAGGGCTACCAGAGTGTGCAGCCCTCACTTGGAGACACCCGGCGGTGTCCCGAGAGAACGCTGGGGGAACGAGGTGCCAGTAAGTTGATTACTGTGACAACCCAGGATAAATGAGAACCTTCACAAACACATGGCAAGGACCAGAACTTTTGTATAAAGCATGGGGTGGGTTGGGGGCCACTCTGCCGCATTAGGGCCTAGAAATCTCAACATTATAAAAGCCATTATGAATTCATAAGTACTGAGTCCTTGAGGATAACGTTGGAGCAGGTGCCTGAAGAAGGAAGCCTAACTAAAGACATGTCTATGACTCTCAAAGCTCAAATCCATAAAGCTATGGCTGGGAGATTTATGAGTCAAAGCCTACTTTTAAAACCACTGAAGGTGCTTTGAAACCGGCTAAGCTAGCAAGAAAACACAAACATCACACAGCTGTAACACAAAAAAAATATCCATAAAGGAGTTTGAAGATTCCCTGCTCTCTTTAATGAGGGAGCCTGGTGGAGAGCTACAAAATATTCCCTACATGTTTCTGCCAAAAAGGTCAATATATTATACATTTATAGATGTATATAGGATATATAGGGTGTTTATACCTTGTCCACAGAGGAAACTGTATATATATTTGTGGTTGCAAAAGGTCAAATTTGTAAAAAAGTGTATGTACCCCACCATTACATATATATATATATATATATATATATATATATATATATATGCGTGTGTAGCCAGCACATGCACCGTGGTATAGTCAAAGAGGTAAGCATATATTGGGCAAATGTAGGGTTTCACATCTCTGTGCCACAGGGGAAAGCTGTAGCCCGGCCCTGAAGTCTTTTGGACTCTAGAGCTGGGTTCCTGTACTGCATTGGAATACAGTGTGGATCACAACTAGTTAAGTGTGGTGCTTAGGCTGCCACCTAGTCAAATATGGCTTTTGGTCTGGTTTAAGTTTCAAAAAATTGAATGAAGGTTGTGGTGCACCATCTACATCAGTAAATAAAAACAAGTGGGCAGTATAAGAGGAGGCAATATACAGAGGGTTACACAAAATTAAAGAATGCTTGGCCAGGTTGCAAGTCTACAATGATGAAGTCTTCCCCAAAGCCCTCATTTGGATGCAGTTGTTTTTGGGTGGCACTGCCAGGGAGCATCTTTAAGCCTTATGGCCCATTTAGACGGAGCGAATATCAAGCGCGAAATGACTAAAGCGACCACAATTTAACGATAATTGCTCTGTGGAAACAGCTGCTGCGATCCAGCGTTGAACAAGAATCGGTCGGCTGTCGCATCATTTTGGCTGACCAAAATTTTCTTGTTCATCGCTTGATGGTTGGAATGTGTAATTAGAAGTCACCCTCAAAACAATGTGCTTTGTTATGAGACCTAGCGACATGAGTGATCGCATGAGCGATCGTTCTAATGACCGATTGACCAACAAATCCTCAGCGTCTGAACATAAGTTTTGTATGGTTGGTCCCTCGCTGAGTGAACAGCCAATTGTATTGCTTGTGTAAACTCAGCAGAAGATGAACGTCCATATTATTTAAAAAAAGCTCAAGTTAGAGACAGGCAGGCCATGAATCATACAACCAAAAGGTCAGGGAAAAGCAAAACAATTAATAAACCAAGAGAAGTGGGAAGCAATATCCTAGCTCATGTAACAGCAGGGCAAATAAGGCTACTGAGCACACAAATAATAACCTGACCCATTTTTCTCACATCCTACATTTAGCTCCGGCAAGGCTTCTGATTTCGCTAAGGCTCATGTGATACACATATTTTTTTTAAATGTATTGAAAGGCCAGCCTCAAGTCAAATCAGAAAAATTGCCATCTCTGTTCCCAGGCCTAGAGACAACCCCCCTATTAGAAAAGGTTAAAAAGGAACTATAGGCAAGTCACCACTTCCTCATTCATGGTATATGGCACAAAATCACGTGACTGCTAGTGACTAATCTGAATTTCCCAGTGGGCTTGCACCAAAGAGTTTCCGATGGTCACATGATTAAACTGGACCTTCACCCTGAATAATCCTAAATGTTTCCCCCACCCTGTACATACAGATTGCCCACATTAAAAATCATCCTACATGTATCTTCTGCATTTTCTGAGCCTTTATACATACAAGATGGCATCACATGGAGTCTCCCTCTGACTGTCCCGCTCTGCATTCTGGGATTGCTGTCCTTTTCCTGAACCCAGCTTTGATCTACCTGTGCAAAAGTTGCAGCCCAGTGGGGGAAAGAATAATTGGTAAGTGACTAAAAACAGATGCTAATTTTTTTAAGGGTTTGGGTTTTTCATTAAATGATGCTAAAAGTCCGGTTTAACTGTTATTTTGTGCCATACACCAGGAAGTGGTGACTCGCCTATAGTTCCCCTTTAAGTGGGCATCTATGCTACTATCCTAATATAGTGTTTGCTGCGTCTTCCTTTTGGACCATCTGCCGATTCACATATCTGATGATGAAGGTGAGACATTTGTGACACAAAGTGATTTATGGCAAAGTGATTTACATTAAGAATAATAAGGACACACATCAATAGCCAAAGTGAATACAATTGGTTATATGTGTACACATCTGAAATGAGAACTGGCTCTGCTACCTGTAAGAAGCAATTAACTTAACCCTTTCCTTTTCTGAATAGCAATGAAAAGAAGCAGGTGATCAGTTATGTATGATATGCAGGTAAGATCTACCATATGAACAATCCCAGTTATTTTTGCATAGCAACTTGAGAGCTTCAGTAATAGATAACCCCAGCTGTGCTCCACTACTCTTCATTATAAAAGAGTGTCCATCAAGGAATTACCAGCCACAGAGGGAGAACGCCGAGAAGAAGGCAGTTATTTCCCAAAAAGCCAAGGAGAAAATGTTCTATCTAGATAAATATATCTACCCTGTTCCAGTTCCGTTTTACAACATATGGTAAACCTGTGTCATAGATGGAGTATTGCCATTTGCTTTCTAACCTTCATTTTTTGTTATAATTTCTAGCAAATCTTTCAGCTGCCTGTGTTTTCCTCTCCTTCATCAGTTCATTGTCATTCTGGATTAATATCAAGATACAAATGTGTTGATAACCTTTGTTGTCATCTCAAGGACGCCACGTAAAATATTTATTCCAGGCACGCATTCACGCTTCTCACTGCATTTTCCATATTGTTACACTACTTCAAAGCTTATAAAGGTTTTTACTGATAACAGAACGACAAGGAAACCTTCAGCAGACCTTCTAAAAGAATAAAGATCATTAACAGTAGTCAATTTAAGACAAGGCACATCAATATAAATATATATATATTTATATCATCTTTTGTGTGTGTGTTTTTATTGGGAGGACAGCTGTGCAATGAGCAGCTGCAAAACAGATCACAGGCGCAGCTCTCTCGCTCGGGCGTTGTTTGCATATTTCACAATACCGGAGCAAGGTAGCTGCTTCCTGAAGCAGCCAGAGCCAAAAACCCAGCAAACAAAGGCTTCATAAAATCAGACACTGAATGAAACGCTCAAAGCCAAAGTCTACAATTTATCTTTTCTTAAGGTATTAGGCAGCGGCATCTCACATGGCGGGGTATGCCACAGTAGGGTGGATATAGCCCAGGCTTCTGCTTTAAATGCTAGGCATATTTTGACCATAATTTTGTAGGTATTGTTTAAAATATTTTTTTCCACCACCCCCTGGCCACATGGTCTCCAAGGTTGGCATCTCTGCAGCAATATCTGGGCCGACCCAGAAACCAATGTGTGATGGCTTGGCCCCTAGTTTAATCTATGCTCCTGCTTCAAGGCAACCAGGCCTACCTCAATATTCAGACCACACAGGACACACAGACTCAGACTAAGGGTTCAGCCATCATATGTTATGGAGGGGGTGCTCAGACACAATGGGTCGATTCAAAGCCAGGAGAGAATTCTCTCACCTTTTTAGTAGAGAAACTGCCTTGGAGGCCGATTCATCAATAGCGCCAGGTAGCGACAGATGAGCGACTGTAGCGTGATTTTTTCAGCGCCAGCCAGTATTCGCTGTGCTTGGCCGGCGTTTGCTTGATGACAGCGACTCACTCGGTGTGCGGTAATGTTGAATACGGGCTGGGGGGTCGCTGTTTCACAGGTCCAGCGTTGTATGTGAGCGCCTGACAACGAATGGCCAGAGCGAACGGCTAGCTTCATATTCATCAACAAATCACGCTCCGAATGTGCTGTCGCTGTCCATTCCTTGTTTAAACCCCAGAGCGCTGGCGGCGAAGTGTATTAACTAGTTTTTAACCCCTAAACAACCATATTTTTTGAATTTAACATTATACATGTTTTTAGAATCATTTTGTAATATGAATACATTAATCTCAGACCTGTTAGATCAATTCTGCACATATTTTCTTTTTATTTTTTTTTTACTTAAAAATAAATCCTAACATTGCAGAAGTGGTCTCCGATTTTTGGACATTAAAAAAATTAAAAAAAAAAAATACAAATTAATTATGATTAATTATAGATTGCTCCATTGAAATGCATTGGACATCGCCAGGGAGCGACAGCTCATACCTGGCGCTGTGAGGGAATTTGCAGCGGCGCTGTTCGGTCCAGGCGGCTTCATGATGAATGCCGCGCTAGCCGTTGCTCTCGCCGGCGCTAGCCTCATTTAGCTTGATAAATGCGTCATTGTGACCGCCGCCGGGCGTACTTGAGTCGGTAGTCGCCGTTAGCTGCCGCTACCTGGCGTTCGTCAGACACTACTTGGCGCTATCGCTTGATGAATAAGGGCCTTAGACTTTCATTGTCTGCCTTGGGGCTGATTGAGACCCAGGTGAAAATTTACACCCAGTAGACAAAGAAAGTAAATGACAGTTTTCGCTCCTAAAAATGCTTTTATCACCAGGCTTTGAATCAATCCCAATATAGACTGTATAGAGACTTGGCCCCTCTTAGTTTTAACTTTACCTTTGTCCCCAAGGCAGCCAAGCTGACCGTTATTTTTCAGGCCATAAAGGCAACTAAAAATCAGACTGGGAGTCCCAGACACAATATAAGCGATTCTGGAACCCTCTGTAATCAATATATGATAATCTGGCCCCTAGTTTTAAATGGGCCCCAATATCCATACTATATAGGAAGCTGCTGTTCAAAAAAAAATATTCTGAACCTAAAGTTCCCCCCCCTAATGACCCCAATACAGGCAGTGAGCAGCCCTCTATTTCAGCCAGTAATGGGCATCCCTCTATTACATCCAGTGAGGAGCATCCCTCATTACAGCCAGTGAGGGGCATTCTTCATTCCAGCCAGCCAGTATGCAGCATCCCTCATTATAGCCAGTCAGTGTGCAGCATCCCTCAAATACAGACAGTGAGGGACATCCCGCATTATAGCCAGTGAGGGGCATCCCTCAATTACAGACAGTGAGGGGCATCCCTCATTACCACCAGTCAGTGTGCAGCATCCCTCAAATACAGACAGTGAGGGGCATCCCTTATTACAGCCAATCAGTCTGCAGAATTCCTCATTACAGCAACTCAGCGTGCAGCAATCCTCATTACAGCCAGTAAGTGTGTGCAGCCAGTAAGGGGCACCCCACCTTCCTCCCCCAGACAAAATAAATACACACACACACACACACACCTTACCGTCCTTCTGCGGCTCAGCCTGGAAGAAGTGCAGAGCTGCCATACATGCCTCACCCATGCTTGGCGGTGGCCACACCTACTTAAACTGGAGGGCTGCAGCTCACTGGCTGAGGAGCCCTCACAGAAAGAAGCATTGGCAGGTGGGGGGGGGGGGGGGTGGAGTCATGTGCTGAGAAGAAGCTCATTGGGGCTCTTTCTGAGGATGGTGGGGCTTACGGGGTGGGAGAGGAAGGCGCAGCAGCGCATCAGGCATCAGTCTTCTGTATTCCCAGTGTACCTCCTAAACAACCCGAGGACAAGTGGTAGCAATGTGATCCTGGGAGGGATAGCAATGCGATCCAGGGATGGCCCTGTCCAATCCGTGACGGATGGGAGGTATGTATACACAACATGGTGGCATTTTGCAGAACAGCACGATCAACTGTGTAGGGAATGCTCAGATTGTGGATCAGTTGGCCCGAGCTGGTCCAATGTTCTGAAACTTCTCGGTTTCTGAGAACAGAGTTCCGGGTGGCTCGCACACCATCCTGCACCTCGCCTCAATCAAACAGCACCATCCATTCAATGCAATGGCTGGGCGAACCAGGCACGCTCCTCCATTGCAATGGCGCATGGGATTCTGCAGAAGCTGCAGGGCTTTGACTAACAGTGAGGAGACGTGCCCCTGGAGGTTTCCGAGCTGTGGACAGGCCTGTCGCTGCTGCGGGGGAGTGAAGGTGAGTGCCAGTTTGTTTTTTGGGGGGGTTAGTAACCCTTTAATGATAAACCACACAAGTATAGGGGTAATTTTAAAGAACTAACGGACTACCCATAATAAATCAATACTGTTGATATCAAAGGGTAGGGTAAACGGGCAGGCTGATTCATCATTAGTGGCAGGTAGCGACAGACATTTTCAGAGCGCCCGCTAGTAGTCGCAGTGCTCGGCCGTGGGTCGCTACTTTATATGTTCAGTAATGTTGAATACATTGTGAGGAGTCGCTATTTGACCAGTACAGCGCTGTATGGGAGCGCATGTTAGCGACTGCTCATAGCGACCGACTCACACCATATTCAGCAAAAAAACAGCCTCACAAATCTCTGGCGCTGAAAAATACTTGTTTGAAGCCCAGAGCGCAGGAGGCGGTGTGTTTAAAGTCTGTTTTCAAGCATCTATCAACTAGTAACAAAGCGAAAACATATGGAATTACATTGTAACAACATTGTAACATGAACACTTTAATGCCAGACCTGTAATGTCATTTCTGAGGAAATATATAAAAAATGAAAAAACTGCTATTTCAATGCCAGAAGAGGTCACAGAATTATTTGTGATCTTTTAAAAATAAAAAACCCGTTCAAAGAGAAGAAAAGGATCGTCCATTGAAATGAATGGGAGAGCGTCAGGTAGTGAGAGGTCATACCTGGCGCTGTGCAAGGCTGAACGCTGGCGCTGTTCGCTGAGGCTGTGAAAATTATGAATCAGACGCTACATGGCGCTATCCCAGTCGCTAAACAGATTCTGCTTGATAAATGTGTAGTTGCGTGCCGTATCCGGCGTTTACCAGTCGCTACCTGTCATTAACCAGCCACTACCTGACGCTATCCCTTCTTAAACAGGGCCTAAGTTGGTCATTTCATTCTATTTATCAGGAACATCACACTTTAAATCAGACCAACACCTTTACAAGAAAGAGTGCTCATATGCGTCCCTCCCCAGGGCAATTCAGATTGCCGCACATAGAAATGAATTTACCTTTTTTTTCCGTGGTCAGTTCCCCCCTTCCCCTATGGCGTCCCATGCATCTGCCAGTGGCCTGCAAGGAGAAAAGGCAGCTGGGTTTCCTGCATTGTGGGTTATGTTGGTTAGGCCCAGGTCTGAACATGCACCATGAAAGTGTGGAAGAAGGTAAGACAGTGGTGATTCTAGAGTTGACCAGTGTGGGCAATCCCATCCTTTGGTATGCACGCTGACCAGTCTATGGGGCCCATTTGTCATTTTCTACCAAACAGGTGGATGGAAACTACCACCTGCTTCACTACAGTGTGCAGCTCCATTCACTGTAACAGAGGGGGCATGGCAGGCACTGCATTGCCACACTCCCTGTATATGAGGTGGCAGGGGCACAGAAACTCGGTGCAAGACACACTTCCCTTTACTGCACACCAGAGCCGAGGAATCCATTGCAGGGGAGAGAAAGTGAGTTTATATTTTAAGGTGACCTCTAAACATGAAAAGTTACAAGTATACGCAAGCATTGTGTTTACGTATATGTAAATTGCAACATGTGCTTATATCAGATGTTGTGTAAATGGCAAACAATAGTTTAACTGCGCAGTTGGTTTCAGATCCACAAGCAACCTATAGATAAAATCAGAAATGTGGTAACCCATTTTAGCCACGTCAATGATTGTGACGCGCATCAGTAATCATTTGAATAACAAAAAAACTTACATTTCTGATCCTCTAAGGATAAGCTATAGCTTGGCTAAGCTTAAAGTGATACTGAAGGCAAAGGTAATTGTTACACCATTGCGCCTGGATACCTTGGGCATTGTCCTAAATTATTTTCTGTTTTAAAATTGAAGCAGAGATGGCCAAGATATCGGGGTTTACAGGTTCAGCCAAAGACATTCTCTTTTTCATCCCGTACCCCAATCAGCTCAGAAGGGTGGGACAGGATTGCTGGCCCCTTCCTCCTCCAGATTCATCACATTGCTGAGACTGCAGAGATCTGATTATTATGAAGCATCACAGATTCAAGGACCATGCCGAACCTGTAGACCTGTAAACCTCAATTTCTTGGCCATTTCTTCTTCAACTTAAAAACAGAAAACAGTTTCTCTTTTTAGGACAGTGCCAAATGTAGCCTGACACAATGGTGTTATAGTTACCTTTGCCTGCAGTATCACTTTAAATATACACCTAGATGTCAAGGCCAACTATAGCAAAAATAGTCTAATCTAAATATTTCTCCAATCAAATTTTTTTTTAAAGAATTAAACATTGACTAGACCTTGGGTAAGGGGCAACATTTGCAAGGAAGGACTCCTGAACTCATTGTCCCTGGGACAGGCTATACTGGAATAACAGCTCATTGTTATTGGTGGTGAGAGTTATCTAGAAAAAATTGGTAAGCTGCTCCAATTTTTTTGGATACCACATTGAAGGCTTTTTTGACAAATATGTAAAGAAACTAAAATCTTTACCTCATTGGTAATTTACCAGTGCTATTTGGTCCAGGTGGGGGCAAGGACATACCACCTGCTCAGCTCTGGGTCTGCTAGATTGCTTTTTAGACGGTAAATGGAATTAATTGTAGTGTGTTTAACCATGAGGGGAGGGTGCGCCACCTTGCAGTCTTGTACAACTTCCAGCATTACGCCTGCTCTGTACCTTAAACACACCGAAAGTAAACATTGCTGTTATGGGTCATAACATACCTGCCAGCCACTCCCGCGATGTCCCCTGGGTCCAGCCTTACATGGTGTTTCCTGGAAAACACCAGCCAGTGTTATGAGTGATGCTGGCCACATCACCCTCTCCGCTGCTCAGCCTCGGGCACCTGGCATAGCAAGGCAACAACAGGGACGTGCAGCTGACATAACAGATGATTGGAGGGCACCAGCCTTCAGGAAATAACATGCTACTGACTGTATTCCTCAGCATGCATGCTGTTCCAGCCTGCCCTGCTTCATCTGGTATGTCTTGTGTCAAGCCCCGTTGTTGAACCTTCCACATGTGACCACAACTTGTGCAAGCCCTGTTGTTGACCCTGCCACATCTGACCACAGCAGCTCCTGCTAGTGGATTGCCTTCTACTATCAGCAATAGCCACCATCTCAGACTGACCCTTCAGCCTTGACAATGCCACCACTCGGGGTCTCTGGTTTCATATGGTAACTGTTGAGTGACCCAGCCACTCCTGCACCTGCTCTAGGCTTTGGCTACTGCATATCTAGCATCCCAACAGCCACAATCTGAAAGCAGACCAACAGTCAAAAATGACTTAAACTAGCTCATATGCATCCCAATTTAGATTGCTACATATAAAAAATGTTCCTTTTTCTAACTCCTGCTGTGATAAATTTTAAAACCAAAATGGCAGATCATACATCTACAGGCCACCTGCACACAGGAATGCTGCTGGGCTTCCTGTTACTGTGCATTGTCAGCTGAATCCAGACAGCAGCATGGCTGAGATGCTGGTAGAGGAAGCTCCAAAATGGCTGTTACCTTTCTTTTCCAACTGTGCCAGGATGTTGGTCCATTTGAAGTACATGACCAACTAACGTTGTACTACTCTCATGCACTTGTTCCTTTAAGGCCTGATTGTGGTTGTTCTGCCTTCTGTGTCTGCTGTGATCAAACAGAAAGGCCACATGTATCAAATGTAAGAGGTGCCACTGACTCAAAATTATAGTAAACCTTAAAATAATTTAAGTCATTTTAAACCTTGATCATTTGCCCTTTTAAGCATGGTTTTTAATGCAGTTATTACTCATCAGTTATCAGTAGGGATGATAGAATATTGTTGCATACCAGGTCTGGCACAGCCAAGGTGAGCCGTTCTACCTATGTATGGGCATATTTCTCCATGGAATGTTCAGTAGCACCACTTGTCATTGTGTTATCAGTTGAAAAGAGCCAGTGATGGGTGTGTGTGTGTTTAATGTATTCATTTAAGAGTGAGCCAGAAGGACAGACTATCTGTTTCTGCTGCAGCTGAATCTATACTTAATCCCAGCCACGCCGACCACCCTGCCTTAAAAGGTTCAGAATGCGTCATATAAAAAGATTGCTACTTTAAGACAACTGACAAACAACCGCTCTGCGTGCTAAAGTGCAAGGCAAGGCCTAAAAATGTACCCGCTGTACTTGACAAGTTTGTGCAAATACAAACACGCAGCAGATAGGTCATATTGACCAGAGTTGTGCAAGGCTGGTGTTAGGAAAAACTTCACCGCTATCACTTTGACCTGATTGCAGCCTGTTTTTTTCCATCCAGGAGGCAAAATGTCTGCCCTAGATTAGGAGCAGAGACACAAATGAGACTATATTATTTCAAATGCCACAACCAACAGACACACAGTCTGCTACAAAAATAAAGGACTCTTTCTGTATCATCATGTGTCATGATTAGAAGCCATAATCTCCTGGTCAGTAAAGTTTTAAATGAATATATGTGACAGCTACAGATAAAACAGGATCTTTACAAATAAACAGACTTACTGGTATTAGCTATGTGTGTCTACAATAGATCTTATGGAGTAAGCCCGGCAGATGAGAAGTGGTGGACCTATACCTGCTACAATTCTGTACATTATGCAGTCTGTCCAGGGTGGGAAATAATAATTAGACAATTTGGAAAATCGTACACATTTATGTGTAAAGCTGCCACAAAAATGAGGTATCAGAGACACAAAAAGAAACTCCAAAATGCCAGATCTACTGGCAGATCTCCTGTGCTGTTTTATTGAATGAAGAATGATTGAATGAAGAAATGTGATTCGTTCTACACAATTTCTGTCTTTCTTTGACTTTCCCAAATTCAAATGCCCCTAGGGTGGAGGAAGGGTGAGCAGACTTCCATGTTTGACTTAAACCGGACCTTCAGCGTGATTTAATGAAAAGGCCAAACTCTTCAAATACGAGTCCGCAGCATTTGAAACTAATATTTTAAAAGTTTTTAGTCACTAATTTATTATTCTTTCCCCCACTGGCCTGCAACTCTGTTCAGGAATTTAGGATACGGGCGCCGCCATCTTGACTCAGAAGCATCACACTTACTGAGGAAAGGAGAGTGGGATAAGGTACAGGGGGTGGGTTATAGCTGTGCTTTGCTCAGACAGAGCAGAGCTGTGCTCTTGAAAAGGTCAGCAATCCCAGAATGCAGAGCAGCACAGTTACAAGGCACTTCCTGTTTGCAGGCTGCCTGATAAGATGGCGGCTTCCATAATCCGCCATCTTGGATGTTTAAAGGCTCATAACATGCACTAGGTGCAGGTAGGATGAATTTTAATGTGGGCAATCTGTATGTACAGGGTGTGGGAAACATATAAGATAGACTGTAATTCAGAGTGAAGGTCCGCTTTAAAGTTCAATTCAAAATCACGTGTGATTCCCTTATTATGACTTTATAGACCATGAATGGAGGTTCCCCCACATGCCCTTAGCTTTTGAGCTTGACTAAGAGTTTGACTATAAGGGAGTAAAATACATGTCCAGGAAAAGTCAGAAATGCTTTATTATCTCACACCTCTGCAGCCTGGGGGAATCCCAAAATGACTGTGGGGCAGTCATGGCCTAGAGGTTGGTAACCAGCCAGGTTTGATTCCCATCCATGGGACATAACTGAAGTGCCCCTGAGAAAGGCACCTAACCCCCAATAGCTGCCCGAGCACCAAGTTTAGGGCAGTCCACCACTCCAGGCACATGTGCACTTCACTGACGCTTAGTGTGTGTAGTCATTGATATGGTGTTTATTCACTAGTGTAATTCATGTGTGTGTGGTCACTAATATAGTGTTTATTCACTTGTGTGTTCACGGAAGTGGGTTCACAAGTACACGGAGGTAACATTCCACGTGTCTGTAAGCACACAATAGTCACTATAAGCACTATTACTATTAAACATTGGATCTGCATCTCCCTTTGCCACATGCCAGATAACAGACAGCACCCAGTTGGATCTACTAGGCTGGAGGGGCATATCCCACTTGCACACCCGCCCAAATGGTCACTGGCGGTCATGTGTTACAGCCCGCAATGATGACACACAGAGATGGTAAGTACGAGGTTACCCGGTCTTGAGCTTGCAGAGAGGGGAAATGCAAATTGTGATGCCTCCATGAGAGGGGACGTAAGGTCACAATGGACCTTTTAATGGCAGACAGAAGCAATTATATCAATTTGCACCTTACAGCGCCTTTATTTTAGCATGCCAGTCAGTCAAGCAGTTATAAATGTTGGCAGTTTGGAAAACAAGCATAAGATTCCACGTGGATGGCCAGCTTTCCTCACATAGACATCTGGTCACGATAGATTTGCTGGCCACTACACACCTTAACTGGCCCCCTGAGGCCAGAGTAGGTCTCCCTGTAGTACCATTTACATTAATCATCTCATTAGAGACACCTGTCTAGCTAGCAAAAGGATCGGATTGAATAATATTTTTTTTTCAAATGATGAACAGTGATAAGCTACTGCTTCTGCTTATTGTCCTAAGGCAAGGGCATAACTACCACATAGGTACCCATGAGGTCAGGAGGTTACTGCACCATATTTATCCAGTTTGTGTTTGCACAACATAAAGTACAGAAAGAAAGCACAATTCCTATTTATCTGTTTAAGTGTTTAGTAGTCTAATTGTATCTAATTTAAATATTACATTTTGGCATCTTAGGGGGCTGACTGTGAGGTTACTGTATGAGCAACGCTGGGTTCTCTATTTAATGTCTGCACCAGGACTTGTTTGCATTTAGTTTCACTTCTGTCTTAAGGTAAAGGTGGACGTAGTTTACACTTGCTAAATATCTCAAGTATCACCTGGGTGGTACAAATGGGTTGCCAGCACCTAAGTGTGTTCAAAAACACAAAACAACCATATACGTTTTAGGAGATGCTCAAAATGCATATAAATCGTTCTCATTACTTTTTGGAGCAGTTTGCTACTTATAAAACAAATCAGGGTTAGGTAATCTGGGCAGATCAGTTTGGGATACAGGTCAGTCTGCAACCCAGCAAAATACCACCTGATAGGATCTCAAGTACTAACAGTGGTACACGTACCACTGGTTAGGAATCCTCTTTCCAGAGTATCACTGATTAATCTAGAGTGTTATTAATTAAGACTTTTATTGAGTAATCTAGCATATCACTGAGTAATAGAGAGTATTACTGAAGAACCTATCATATCACTGAGTAATCTAGATCAGGGGCTCCCAACCTTTTTTTTAATCAAGTGCCACTTTTCATTTCCTTATTATATCAACTACAGCTTTTAATCGGCCATTTAGTAAATGAATCACAAAAATAGTCCGTTTATTTATGGTGCAAATCAGGCCTGGGTGTAGTATAGATGGCAGAGGATCAGGATGGAGTACAGGTCAGTCTGCAGCCTTCTCAAGTACCACCTGAAAGGATCTAGAGTACCACCAGTGATACTAGTACCACCTGTTGGGAACCCCTGGTTTAGATCACATGGTACATTTTATTGGCTAAATGATTTACAGAAAATAATCAGATTTGCAACTTTATATTTGTCTGTAATGTTATTTAATGAAAAGATTTTCCCTCCTTTGGCAGCTAAATGTAGGGAAAATGTAATTGCCAAGAAAAAAATAGGTCAACTGACATCCACAGTACTCATTTGTCTAGGTGTAAACATAGCAGTTGAGACACAGTTGACACTTGGCTGTGGACGTGGCTCCGAGACATCCTCAGCAATACTGAATTATGACCTCCTCCCATTCCTCTCCCGCCCATGTTTATTATCTGTTTTTAAGGATTATTGAGCAGGACTCATTTTATGGATTGCCCAGCCTTATGGACTTTGTACATTTGTTTAACTGCGATCAAGGGGTTTTCCACTGGTCAGAGGACAAAAAACAGATGTGTCCTTTGCACATAGCTTTGCTAAAATGTCCTTCACTAGTTTCCCCTCCATTTACAATTTTATTTATGAGTCCTTCTTTCCTGGCTCACTACTACAAGGAAAGGTTAATTTTTCATCAAGTTTAGGAAACACCATAGAAAACAGTGACACCATATAAAATAGTAATATTAATATAATATTTTAACATGTGCCCTTTACAAATTTGAGAAGAAATAATCAGGTAATAAGTATGTGATGCAAGACTTAGGCCCTTATTTAACAAGGGATAGCGACAGGTAGCGACTGGTGAGCAGCCGGTAATGACGGGCCCCGCCACGAGAACGCCGGCTCCCCACCACAATCACACATTTATCAAGGCAATCCTGCTTAGCGACTGAGATAGCGCCAGATAGCCACTCATTCATCATTATTCCAGTGACCACTTCTGCCATTTTAAATAATTTTTTTAAGGTAAAAAAAAAAAAAATGTACAGAATTGATATTACAGGTCTGATATTAATGTATTCATATTACAAAATTATTTTAAAAACTTGTTTTTTTTGGTTTTCAAAAATATGGCTGTTTGGGGGTTAAAAAACTACTTTTAACCCATCGCCTCCAGCGCTCTGGGGTTTAGACATGCATTTTACAGTGCGAGAATTTTTTGAGCGTGATTTGTTAATGAATATGGTGGAAGCCGGTCGCTATGGCCAGTCGCTATCATGCGCTCCCATACAGCGCGGAACCTGTCAAACAGCGACTCCTCACCCAATATTCAACATTACGGCAAACCGACTGAGTCGCTATCAACTACCGAACAACGCCCAAGCACAGCGACTACTAGCGGGCGCTCTGAAAATGCCGCTACAGTCGCTCAACTGTCGCTACCTGCCGCTGTTAATGAATCGGCCTCCCCGAAAAATTCTCTACTGCATCAGAAAGAAAAGTAAGGAAAATTCTAGTTATTGGCCTTATAGACACAATGTATAATACAGCAGCCTCTCTCTCTCTCTCTCTCTCTCTCTCTCTCTCTCTCTCTATATATATATATATATATATATATATATATATATATATATGACAAAATATTGTTCGGAATCCAGCTTTTAAAATAAGCAAGTAGTGCTCTATTTGAATTTAAAATTTCTGCTGCCAATAAAGGACCAGAAGGGAAGCCATTGCTTACTTTCCTTCAGCACAATAAAAATTATACTTACCCTTTCTCCCTGCAGTTCATCCCTCCAGATGTGGTGTCTCAAACAGGGATGCTCTGGAGGTTCGGGGGCTAGCAGGTCTTAAAGAGGAACGATAGAGGTCAACCTCTATTTGACCAGGTCCTATTACACCTCTTCCCCAGCTCTGCATACCTTTTGGATGTTGCCGGATTGCAAACGTTCTGCTGCTTTTCCCAAGGTCCTGGTGTCTTAGGCGTCTAAGACTGATACCGCAGGGTCTAGCCATGCCATTCCACTAAGTCATCCTGCAAACACTCACCCTTCTGGGGCTCTCATGGGGCATTTGTGGGCCACATATTCTCCCCCCGCATGGATGAGACACGTTCTTGTGCCCAGCCATTCAGACAGGCGGGGCGGGGAGTGCCCACCCCTCAGGCAATACAGGGGGGTGTCCACGTAGGGGGTGTTAAGATCCCCAGGTTTTGGTCCACTTTAAGTCACCCTTAATGTTGGGGAAGTTGTTATGTATTCAATGTTTGGGGGCAGAGGTCTTTTCTTGCAGTCTGTACATGTATAGACTGTTCTATTTTTTGTTTTTGGCTGTGGGGTGAAACTGTTGTGGTCTAGGTTGTGGTGCTGGCTGCAGGGACCTTTAAAATAACTGCCCCATATCACAGACAACCTCAAACTTGCCCTGACAGGGGGTGGCATTCCGCACCAAAGCAGGAGCAGGGAATGGTGTGATCAATTAGGGCAGAGCTGGGTCATCTCTCAGTGTTTACCCACAATTTAAAATTATTCTGCGGGCTCCTTATATGCATACCTGGTAAGTGCTGTAATCCAGGCAATTAACATGTCGTAGAAGGACATTGTAGCCTGTGACAAATAATGTTCAAAACAAATCTTAGTCCACCCTGTTTATCCTGCCACCATTATGCAGATACGAATCTGAATTGAAAGTAATTGGTATATGCAAAAAGGCCAAAGGTGTGGTCAATATGCCAGGGCTGCTATGCGCAGAACCAGAAAGATCAGGTTGGATGGGCAGCCCATGGGTGGGCACAGAGCAAGGTCTAACTAGATGCTACTTTTAGGACTGCTATTACTCCAACTTAGGGCTTCATGAATGACCACCAATACAATTTACCCTGAGGGTATAAGTCCACTGAGGAGCTGCACTTTCCTAGGACACAGCACAACCCCCCACCAGCAAACCTGGCAATGTAGATCTGCAGCCCCAGACCCAAGAAATAAATATGCATCAGGCATGCATCCGTCATTCCCCCAGACCCAAGAAATGAATACGCAGAGGATCAGTGGATCCGTCATTCCCCCAGACCCAAGAAATGAATATTCACAGGGTCAGTGCATCCGTCATTCCCCCAGACCCAAGAAATTAATATTCAGAGGGCCAGTGGATCCGTCATTCCCCCAGGCCCAAGAAACGAATATGCATCAGGCAGTGGATCCGTCTTTCCCCCAGAAACAAGAAATGAATATGCAGAGGGTCAGTGGATCCGTCATTCCCCCAGAAACAAGAAATGAATATGAAGAGGGTCAGTGGATCCGTCATTCCCCCAGAAACAAGAAATGAATATGAAGAGGGTCAGTGGATCCGTCATTCCCCCAGACCCAAGAAATTAATATTCAGAGGGCCAGTGGATCCGTCATTCCCCCAGACCCAATAAATGAATAAGCAGAGGGCCAGTGGATCCGTCTTTCCCCCAGAAACAAGAAATGAATATGAAGAGGGTCAGTGGATCTGTCATTCCCCCAGACCCAAGAAATCAACCTGCAGTGAGTGAGCAAATATCCATCCACAAAAATAGCCTGCTATCTACTTGCCCCATGCTGGTTGTCAGGGGTGGAAACTTTTATTTACCACAACTTTACATTATCTGGTAAACCCTATAGAGCTTGCTCCTTTCTGTTGACACATCTTTATGCTCTGCTACCCTGCAAATGGAGAGAGATCACTAGGACATATATAAAGCAGGCTGAATGAAAGCGGACAAATGGAGCTTTTTGCCTGGAATGTCTCTTTAAGATGCAGAGAGCAAGCAGATCCCCAACCACCACAGAATTAAAGCGGACCTACAGTCAAAAATGAATTAAATTAGACCAACACAACAAACAGTGCTCATATGCATCCCTCCCTCGTTCAATTTAAATTGCTGCACATAAAAATTAATTCACCTTTTTATAACGCCTGCTGGGATAAATTATAAAAACAATATGGCCGCTCATGGATCTGCAGGTCACCTGCAAACAGGAAGTTGTGCTGGGCTTCCTGTTACTGTGCATGTCAGTTGGGAGAGGAAGCTCCAAATGTCTGCTACCTTTTTTTTCTAAGTGTGCCAGGCTGTTGGTCCGGTTTAATGTGCAGAGGGTGAGCTCTAAAACTAAGAACTGAATATGTAGCGTGTAAGAAGATCCTTGCCAAGAAATAGATATGCAGAGGTCAAGCAAATCCCAATCCTCCAGAGCCCAAAAAATCAGGATGCAGTGGAAGAGCAGATCCCCCACCGCTCGAAATTCATATGTGGAGGGTAAGCGCATCCCCTAAAGAAATGAATATGCAGAGGGCAGGTGGATCACCCACCCTAGACCCAGGTCATAGTGCAACTCCACATCCCATCCTATCCCAACTGCCATTATTTACCACCTGGAGGAGCCAGACTTTCTCCTCCTCTGGATGCCTGAGGGACAACACTAAAAGGTGCTTCAGTTCCGGTCTGCATGGTGGTACCCTGGCCAAAAGAAAACAAGCTGCCACCATGTAAAGTGACATTTGAGCAGCCAGAGTGCAGGTCATCTATGGAAGGGAGCACTGAAATGGCCTACTACATGTTGGATACCCCTGCTCTAAATCAACTGGTTACAGAGTAATGAATTTCCAAACCTGTACAGAGCATATAAATATGGTGTGATGTCATATACAACATATATATTTATACGTGATGAATGCCAGTCTGCGTGTGACCCTTTAGCAAAAGGTTTAGCAGCTTAATCACAGATACAGATGTAAAGAATATTAAGATGCAGAATGCCATGGCAACCAGATTAAAGGACAACAAAAGGATTTCTGATTGAATACTGTGTGCGATCGCTCTCTGTCCTGTTACTCAAAAGGGATTGTTTTTCTAAAAGACCCAAACCCCAAAGCGGCATAACCTGCCCCCGTATCATGTACCCTTCCTTTTCATGTTTACAGGAACAATAAAAAGCAAGGCAAACACAGCTTAATGTAATAACAGCACGTTAGCATGGCCACCCATCACTGAGGAGAAGCAGCGAACGAAGGAGAAATAAGGAGCCACAGCATTGCTTTGTCTTGTTTATTGCTATAATATAGTCATTGGCCTAATAAGATTACTATTATTTTACTGTTTATTTACATTGTATAATCAATCAATCAGACTGATACTAAATAAATATATATACATTGTTATATGACTGGTGTTGGTAATCAGTAAACACTGATTATATATTTTATATATATATATATATATATATATATATATATATATATATATATATATATTAGATGTCAAGGGATACAAGTGCTTTTATTTAGAGCTTAAATTGGACCAACAGTCAAAAATGACTTAAACCGGACCAACACAACAAACAGTGCTCATATACATCCCTCCCCAGGGCAATTTAGATTTCTGCACATAAACATTCATTTACCCTTTTCCTCTTCCTCCTACTGTAGTGAATTTTAGAAACAAAATGGCAGCAAACAGGAAGTGCTGCTGGGTTTCCTGTTACTGTGCATTGTCAGTTATGTCAGTTGAATCCAGACAGCAGCATGGCTGAGACGCTGGGAGAGGAAGCTCCAAAATGGCCGCTACCACTAGAAAATCGGTGGGATGGCGTTTCAGTGCTGACAATGCTTCAGTATCATGCGTGCAGATGGGGCAAGTGAGTTTTGGGGAGTTTTCTTCTCCAACTGTGCCGGGATGTTGGTCCGGGTTAAGGGTTAAGTCCACTTTCGAATAAATTTTTGAAAAAGTATATTTGTGTATGACAAAATGATGTCTTAAAGGTGCTGGGCTGATACTTTTTCCAATGTTAGCAAATGTGTGTTTTATGGAAGAAGTTTTGCTATTGGCAACATATGCTAAGTGCAGTTGGCATCCATTGCCAATAGCAACAGATTGCAGATAGTTGCACAGAACACTGCTACTGGGCATGTGTAAGGTTAAGTGAGCTCCCTCACCTCAGCAGTGGCCATAGCAGCAGTGTGCTGTGTGTACAGGACTGACTCTTGGTGTAGGTTGCCAGTAGCAACCGACTGCAGATAGTGAAAACTGCTACTATAAAACACACATTTTCTAACATAGGAAACGATAAAAAAAATACTAGATGAGCTTAGCACATTGGGATCATCCTTTTTGCACAAAAAATATTCACTTTCGAAAATTCAATTGAAAGTGGACTTACCCTTTAAGGGGTTATTTATGGTGCAACATGGGGAGGGGGTGCATACAAGGCTTCTCTATCTACAGTATGGTGCTTTAGGTAATGAGGACAAATAACCTAAAGAAAAACAACACAGGATGTTCACTCACAGGCATTGTGTACTCTGAGGGACCTGCGTGAGAGCACATGCAGCGGGCAGGTCGTGCTCCATTCAGCTTCTGCTAGCCACCCTGATGTCAGATTGCCTAGCCAGCTTAATGGAGTGTGTATATGCTGGCCGCACCCCCCCCCCCCACTTCTCTCTATATCCACTCCAGAAATGCCTGATGCTGGTATATGCATCACCTAGAGGTATAGCAGAGACTCATGGACTGTGCATGTGCCATGGGATCATTGGCTAGGCGAGATTACTCTGTGATGCCAGGGCTTACACACATCCAAATCAGGATGCCCTAGAAATGAGGAAATCAGCCTCTTTGGAGTCTTTTAGGTTCCAGGGAGGCAGTTGACCTAAAACAGTCAGACCTAAAAAGTCCCGCATCCTGATTTGGGATGCCCACAGTGTCAGTCTACAAAGATCAAGCTGAAACACTCACCCACTTTTTGGTTTGAGCGGTGGCTGTAAATTGCTAATACAGTGCGGCAGCATCTCAGCTTCCTCCTCTTTGCTAGTGACCATAGCAAGCCAATCATGTTCCCCAGGTGCACAGAGAAGGGGAAGCATCTCCACTTATTTGCGCTAATCCCCTGGAACCAGGAAGTAGGTATTTCAGCACCATCTCTGGATTTCTTTGTAGTTTGGTGCTGCTCTCTAATATATTTAAAGAGTTTTTGGTTTTAAAGAGAAAAAATTCCAGGACTTGTTCTTCCTCCCTGGGGCATGTTGACTTGGGATGCCCAAATCTGGACGCTATTTGAAATCTGTCGGATCGCCTTGTTTACTCACCTCATTGGCAATCTGAAAGCATTTACATGGCCTCAACGACTAGTGTTCCATTCAGCTCCCCTTTGGCTGTGTGCACCAATGGCAGCCATTCAGAAATGCCTGGGGCAGGTGCACAAATCAGCTGGAGGAAAGCCGGGGACGATATTGCAGCCCGTTCATGTGTCGTGCAATATCTGATGAGGTAAAACAACTAGGTGATCCGGGGGATTTCACATGGCAGGGCATCCCAAATTAGGATAGGGTGTTGACCTTTAAGACCCCGTGGCTGCCATCCAGGCTGTTTAAAAAAACCTTCTCACCTAAACCCTCCACCTAAACATTTTAAGGGCCAACTTCTCTGGGGAAAACTTGGGACACCAGCCTGGCAGGCGCCAGGTTATCTAGTGGGAGGCTTAAGATTAGTGGCACATCCTATTGGATGGAAGTAGATATACAGCCAAAGAAAGAAAAGGATTCTATGCAATGGTTGTCACAGAATGGGGGGGGGGGTCAAAAAAGTGGCCAACTCCAGCCAAAACATGGAGAAACACTCTATAGACTGCCGGCCACACAAAACCAATGTGAGATCAAACTCACATATTGTGAGCCCTTTACTGCAAGGGTGTCAAACTTAATTTTTCAAAGATCTAGATAATAATAAACACAGAACAAAATGCCCAAGGCAGGTGCAGATGCTGAATTATTTTGCCCGGGGCAGATGCGGAATTATTTTGCCCGGGGCAGATGCAGATGCGGAATTATTTTGCCTAGGATAGATGCAGATGCTGAATTATTTTGCCCAAGGCAGGTGCTGAATTATTTTGCCTAGGATAGATGCAGATGCTGAATTATTTTGCCCAAGGCAGGTGCAGATGCTGAATTATTTTGCCTAGGATAGATGCAGACGCTGAATTATTTTGCCTAGGATAGATGCAGACGCTGAATTATTTTGCCTAGGATAGATGCAGATGCTGAATTATTTTGCCCAAGGCAGGTGCAGATGCTGAATTATTTTGCCTAGTATAGATGAAGATGCAGAATTATTTTGCCCAGAACTGTTGCAGAAGATAAATCATTTTTCCCATTGTACCTGGCACCCTCTGCTGTGGCTGTGAGTTGGGTGGGCTAGGTGGACATCCCTTGTGTGAAATTTGGTTCCACAGAGACACAGGGCAGTTGCAGACACTACTCTCTTCTACCCCAGAATGTCAATAACAGGCACACTAGCTGCTATGATAGGCACCACGCCTACTGACTATTAGTATTAGAGGTGGTACTGCACTCCACAGTGGAGGGCAATGCATTTGGCAGAGCTACACACAGGTGCAAAGATGTGCTGCCGGTGTCAGCAGCCTTGGATTGGCCAGGCTGGCTAAAAGGGGCCCGCCCGTCATCTCGTCCCTTTTCCTTCGCTCCTCGCTGTTCGCTGGTCAGGTGCCCACTGCTTCGTGTGGTAAAAAGTTTTTTATTTAGCTTGCTAAGTGTTCAATCTATGTTATTTCAGCGCTTCTATGCAGCGTTCGCTTGCTGGCCTGGTTTTATAGCTCTGTACTTTATATTTATCCTCAAAGGGACACATCCAGGCTTGAGTTTGACACATGTGCGTTAGTGTTACACAGACAACTTAAATTAATTTAACATATGCTTTGCTATGGGAGAAACATTATATGCTTGTGTTGAAATAATTTTGCAAAGTCCCTTTATTTATACTCTGGTTTGCCCCCCTCCCCCATATCTCTGTAAATTTAGCATGGCAGAGAGAATTGCTGAACTATTTCTGACCAGCTTCATGGTGCCGAGAGTGATTACTCAATTACAGCAGCATGCCTCTGCTATCTATATAAGCCACTTTTGCCCTCCATTAGCTATTTACTACCCCTGTCTGTCTATAGTAACTTTATCTAGACATATCAAGAGAAAAATAGAGCTGCCATTCTGCCATTACAAGATTACTTGCCCCCTGTGTCAACTGGGAAAACTTTGCTAGCTCCAATTAGGAATTTCATCTGTGAGGAGAATATTTGGAATAATAGTTTTACTTGAGTAGCACTGCCAAACTTTCATAGTATAAAACAGAGACCTGCTTATTTTGCAGCTTTGTGAATATTTAAAGTGGAACAAAACTCAGTAGCGGCATATAATATGCCGGAATATAAAAGAATTGTTGTGTGAAACCCCCCATTTAGTTCATAGACCCTCGCCTTTCCTGCTCCAATGGCACATTCACATGCTCTTGTCCAGTGGGAGCCACCCTCTATGACTACGTCATTTGGCAGGCTGCCCTATCCCCAGCATTGTGCATCTGTTCCCGGCCCAGCCATTCAGATAGGCCGGAGTGGGAGTGTGCGCCTGGACGGGGATGTGGCAACCTGTACTCCCCATTAAAGAGCTGTCTGCCAAAAGAGGTAAACAGAGCAAACAGCTCCCATTGGCTGAGATGTTTAGAGCTTTCTGGGGGGTTTCCCACAGCGGTACATCCCCAGATGGGATGCCCCTGGGGTAATGGAAAAAAACCCAGGAAAGTGAAAATTCCGTTTTGTTCGGCTTTAAATGAGCAGTATCGTGAAATTATCTAGTTTTGAAAATCTACCTAAAAAAGTGAAAGGAGTTACTTAAAAACTGCAACCAAAAAAAATGCCTTCCAAACGTGTGGCTTTCTTCTACAGGTAGAAATAAAATCCAGGGATGTACCATTCCACTTACACACGAGTGATCTGCTTCATTTTAATGTGACTCCACGCCTGTGAAGAGCGGAGGCATTAACCTTTCTAGGACAGTCTGGCTAAGTTTATCAGGAAGATGGTGCTTTACAAACAATAATTAAGATTTCTGCAGTTCCCCCCTATAAAAGTAGAATGGTAGATTCAAAACCCATCACCCTTGATTCTTTTTCTTTCCAGTAAAAGAAAAATAAGATTTTTTTTTTTTAAATGAAGAGTTTATAAGTAATCCTCTACTTGTTATCTAGCAGATTTATTTTATGTTTTTGTGATCATGCTCCTTTAAGCTAAGGATTTCATATATAGTTATTGGGAATCAGGCATACATACCTGTTGCATTTGCTGGCAGAGTCTAGATCTGGAAGGTTTCTTGTTTCCATTGGCTACCTGTATGTGTTTGTGTTATGGATGACTGCATGGTCATGTAAAAGTTGGTCACTCATTTATTGTGGAGTAAATGATCTGCAGACCTGTACAAAGCAATATTCTTTCGGAATCTCTTTCTTACGTCCAGCACGTATAACACAATTCCTATCTGGAGAGGAGCCTACAACGTATGCAGATTCTGACCTTCCTCGTCACGAAAACATTTCATGTTTTGCTAGGAGAGCTGTCACATGACCGGGTACTGTTTTATGATGAAGTATTACGAAACAGCAGTCACGTAGACAGAGCGCTGGAAACATTTGCCTTGTTTGGTTACAAGCCTTGCTATGAGGAAAGGGCATTTGTATATCCAGCACACTTGCATAGGATGTTGAAAAGCTACAGTGTTTACATCTAAAATATACACTATGGACTAAAATACTGGGGCAATTGTGTGATTTGGGTGTATAAAATGAAGCCCTTAGCCCCGTAGTCTGCCTTTACTAACATGGGAAAGAATAGGTCTTTCTAAATCCCAGCAGGGTGACACCATTGCCAACACATCAATGCTGTAATTTTCCCTCCTTGCTACACAGAAACATAGAAGGTTGATGGCAGAAGACCATATGGCCAATCGACTCTGTCCTTATGTATTGTATGTTCCCTATCTTAGGATAGATGTATGCTATTACTGTCAATTTTTCAACTACTTCTGCGGTTTGTTCCAAACCTATATTGCATCAGCTTAGACTGGTGGTATTGTTAAATAGTGGAAAGATTTAGGAACTATAGACTCTAGACCTCCTCTGGCATCAACACAAAAATGGAGCTTCATGTAAAGGATGTCCACTGTTGAGCAAGCACAGGTCACCATAGCACTACAGGGGAAACATTCTCAAGGGCAATAGATTGCACTTCTCTACCTGGTAGTCTGATGGGACTCTGGATCTGGGTTTGGTAAAAGCCAGAAGAGTACCTGCCTGGCTGCATGTTCCATCATGACGGTCGCCCAGGGCAGTGGTCCTCAACCCTGTCCTCAAGGCCCACCAACATGTCATGTTTTTTGGATCTCCAAATAGCCA
This sequence comes from Gastrophryne carolinensis, assembly GCA_027917425.1. Taxonomy (NCBI): domain Eukaryota; kingdom Metazoa; phylum Chordata; class Amphibia; order Anura; family Microhylidae; genus Gastrophryne; species Gastrophryne carolinensis. The sequence continues at coordinate 177,918,568 of CM051238.1, read as the reverse complement.
GCTCTATTGCTCTGCAGCTGCACTAATTACTCCACCTGTGCATCTTTGTGGAGGTCTGCAAAACCTGGCCTGTTGGTGGGCCTTGAGGACAGGGTTGGGGACAACTGGCCCAGGGTACAAAGAAAGCTTCATAAAAGCATGGTTCAGCAAGTTTGATGCGGAAGAGCTTGACTGGCCCACTAAGAACCCTGAACTCAACCCCATGATAAGCCCTTGGGATGAACTAGAACAGAAGACAGACTCAGCATTCATGCCTGGTGTTCTGGATGAATGGGTAAAAATACCTGAAGATACACTACAAAATCTAAAAGGCTCCACAGAATAGTGTAGCTAAACAGAGGCGAGGGGGCAAGTCCTTATTTAGGCTCCTGTCCAGACACACTAAATTCCTTCCACCTTATCCCCCTTGGGAACTATCTAAAATGAGACATTTCAAAAGCTCTGGTTATATGTGAATACCTTATATATTCTAACTGAAGCCTTATCCTAGGCGTATATTTCTGAGTTGTGGTTGAGCTGGAAAGTACATGTTGAGTCATGAGCATGCTCTGCCGTGGTCAGAGGCCACTGTGGCTTACCAGGTTCACTCATACTGGGATAACCCATGGACAGAGTGGCTTTTTGGTCCGGGAGGAACATGGGACAGGCATTATTGTTGCCTTTGGGTATACAGTCCCTTTAAGTTCTAATTTCTATGTTAAAATCCTCTTAGGTGTCTTCTGTGTGTATCCATACAGAGTATATAAGAAAGCAACAAGAAAATATATACTACCCCCCTGAAATAAATGTATGGTACGTATTAGCAGGAAAACATGGCAAAAAGAAGACATCCTTCATATGGGTAAGTCCAAGGAATTCATCTAGTGGCTTTTAATATTGATTTTGCCCCAACAACCTCACTAGAGGAAACTATTCTGAAGCATAACCACTTACCCTCATGGTCTTTATGCCATGATTATGAGCTCTTCTTGACGTTTATAGTCCTCTCCATATATTAGTATTACCTGAAGGCTGAAAGTCATTACAATATCAACAAAATCAGCTTCTAATTTTCTTAATGCAGAATAACCATTTTCTTTCCTAAAGCCCCCAGCTTGGATACCCCCAGGGTGCATGGAGCTCACACTATGCCCCAGTAACTTGCAACATCCCGCTTGGACCAAGATGTGCACGCACTATAGGACTGGGCACAATATATGGCAAATCCACTGGGATTTACTCAGTGGGCCATTCCAAATAGTTATGCCCTGGGGGTAGAGTCTCTTAAGAGTCTAGAGCTGGGTTTTGGTCCACTTTAAGTTTAGTTAAATGTTTACTAATTATGGAAGGGGGTTTAATTAGGAAAAATTGATCACATACCTTCGAAAACCGTAGGCCACAGGTATACTGCACTGAAGAACTCTAATCCAAGTAATTATTATCCGGCAGACCATGTAAATGTATATAGCAAATGTAAGCAGCCTATCTTCAGAATGTTATCTAACTGTGCAAACCACCCTGCATTGCTTGTATGCAACCAAATAGCTGTTGCAAAGTTACCACTTTGCTAGATATAACTTTCCATCACTGAATGCATTGTGGCATTTGCACAGTAGTCAGGGAGCGAAATTCCAGGGAAATGTCAGGATGATGTGAGCCCCAATTTTATATTCTCATTAATTCCTTATACTGGTCAAGCTTTTTTTTTCAGGGTTAACTCCATAGTATTTCCTGGCAATAAGCCTTTGTAGAAAATTATTTATGCAAATGAAAGTATACGCTTAACTCTAAGCCTATACCAAAAGCATCATTCCATACTGGTGGGTCATCTCCGGTTATATCCAGATCCATATGCATGTAGGTTTAATAGATCCATAATCAATAGGAAGCCAAGTGCAGATTCTTCTTTGTCCTAAAAAGAAATTAAACCCATCCCCTACAAAGACTAGACTGGGTTTAAAATGCCAAGATAAGAAACAATTTATTATAGAGAAGAAAATCTCTCATTTTAAAATAGAAATCTGTACATCTTTGTCACAATCAATATACATGAACTGTACAAATTTACAGCAGTTCATAATTTATCAAATAAAACAGGACTAACAAAGTTCACAAAATAGATGGTGGCTTGTGGAAAAAGACTTTTACCCAATTAAGTACAAGGAATTACAAAGCAGAACTGCACCTTTCTAAAAATAAAAGTTTACTCCATCTTAGAAAACTACGAGCTAGGAAATGTACAGATAAGCTGGCTGGTGAGAACGCCATAGTTCAGACAGTGTCTTTTGAAGGATTTTCGAAGCCTGTAGCTGAGGCAGGTAAGGAATAATCTAACGTTCAAGTTCATTTCACAATATGAAGGAGTCTCAAGTATGTCTTGGCAGACTTATTAATATACTCTCATGTCTATTTACATCTATATACCTATTTTCAGTGCAAGTCATGTCTGCCATGTACATTTCCAGTAAGTGTCATATCCCCCCCTCTTTATCTTGCTACTGAGCTGCCAAAATAGTAACATTGAAGACATTAGTGCAAGTCAAGCTCTGCTCAAAATTGCAGAGAACAAAATAAAAATCGTACAAACACACTGAGCTTTGGGTTTAAGGTAATGGCTAGGTACATACTGCACGTTAGACACGCTGGCAAGGTCAGGCTCTAGCGCTATGGTAGACACGGGCCTGCCCATATCTTATCAGGGAGATCACAGATCCCCATAAGTCCCATTTGAAACCCTGACCATATATGGTGAACACAACCGGACATTGCCAGCTGACGAACGTATGCTCAGTGCAGTATGCACGTAACCCAATACAAATGTCATCGCTGACTAAATGTCTAGCGCGTAAACACATTGTCAGGTACGTACAGGCTTTCTTAAAATTGCTAAAAGGTACTGTCCAAACCATGGCACTTTCACGTCAGTGAGATCTACTTCTATTTTGTGCCCAATCTTCACAGCTGTGACATGTTATACTTCACAATCCATCCCCATAGGAGCCCTCCCAAATTAAGGACAATATTATTCCATCTGTTACAAGATGATCCAGCACTGACCCCATCTTAACCAGATACAGTCATCATGTTGTAGGTTTTAGACGGGCTTGTTCGCCCCAGCAGAAGTTCATCTTTACAACTGATTCTGCTCTCAACAATGGATAAGCTGCCACTTTGGCTACTGCTTACTGATGGTACAGCTTCGTAAAGCACGCATATGGAACCATCCTCTCCGATGCGATAAGACACTTCGTAGGGATCAATCCACAAGGTGAGTTCACTGGGCAGAAGTTTAAACATGTCTTGGCTGCTCAGTCCAATGCGATCAGCTGCTTGTCCAATTAATGGATCCATTTTGTGGTTAATCCGGATGCAGCGGTAGGCGGAACCTTTAGAGGGCTTTTCTGGAAACCAGTGATGTCTGTAATGATCTACAAAAATAAATATATTGGTTTAGACATGTTAAAATGGCATACAAAAATAAAAACCCCACAAAATAAGACAGTTTGCTAAGCAGGGTTACTAATTTATATATAAATATATTTGTACATATCCTTATTTATCTCCTATTTTATCCATTGTCTTAACATAATACGTTTATCCATATGGACAATGTCCTTTGCTAGAATGTACAATAATTATGTTGCCTTGAATAAGCAGCTCACTTTGCATAATTACTGTACCGGGAAGATTGTTTTATGGGTGGAGGGCCTGTAGCGCACAGACATACACAATAGGGGTGCTGTTTAGTGTAATGTGAGCCCAAAACCCATTGTACAGATACGGGTAAATAGACAAACAAAGGCCTTTGTCTAAGCATATGCTAGCAAAGCATATCTCCATGTTTTTTAAAATTTCAATAACCTAACCCGGGAAAAAAGCAATCCCAAGGAGAACAAGCCCTTAATTTCCCTTCAGCAAAGAGACACAAATTTGTGTTTGCTTAGATTAAGATTTTCCAGCAAGCCGAAAAACACTGTACACTGCTCAGCTGCACCCCCCTTAGGTGGGTGTACATCACAAGGTCTTTGCTTGTAGTTCAGTTTCATAACCTCAAATAATAAAACATCCAAATGCAATAGTTAAATCCCACAAACATGCTATAGGTAGCATTTACAGTAATTTCCTAGCTAGTTTTATCTATTAATGGAAAGGAGAACTTAGAAGGTACCATACCACAAGACCGTCATAGGGGAGGGCTGCTGAATATATATATGCCTGTCGCAGCTTATAAATTTACTAATCATATCAGGACATTCCCCCACCACCAGACAATGTTTTCTCTATAAATGTTACGGCACCGCCACCAAAGCTGGATTAGGTAGGGAACAGGCAGTTAGGCCATTGTCACAATTTAGCACTGTGTCTGCAGAGTTGTAAAAATGTTTTTCTGATGTTTTTTTTAACCCTACTGTGCCTTTGAACTTGTTACAGCACATATAGGGAATAGCAATTTTTCCCAGTGAAAAACAAACCAAAAAAAAAAAAGAACTTCGTATTTTTCCCATGCAGGGCGATACAGATAAAACTCTCACTAGTTTTTAAGCACATGATCCTGTTTAAATTTGTTTGAAAATCAATATTCTTTTGGTTATAGTTGGGTAGAAAGGCTCATTGTGTGAAAATGTTAAGTTTGTTCTATAAAACCAGCAGCCACTGAAAGCTAAAACATCTGTGTGCTGTCTGAGCACAATAGCACAGCAGTCTTGTGACTCTGTGAATGTATCATTGTAATCAGCCAAGAAGCCTGATACAAAGCAAAACAGATGCCAACATGGGGACGTAGGCTCAGAGCCACAAAGAGTGCCTGATGGAAACGTTTAGAATGTAAAAGGGTTTTATTCTGAACATTAGTACGTAACCTTTCCCTAAAAAAAAACATCCCAACTCTCTTACTACGTAAGTACAGGCAAAGCCCAAAAATATTTGCAACATGACACAGCCAGATGCAGGATAACCTCATCTAAAAAAAGGATGTGTCCAGACTTGTCTATAGTTTACACCCTGGGGGAACTCGTCAAGGGTGGGAACAGAGCTGCAGTCTAGGCAGGAAGTACATACAAGTATGTACTTTCCAACTACTTGATGGGGGAGGGGAGGGAGCCTTATACTCTATTGTATGACAAAGACGTGGAAAAACAAACACTGCTGCTGCCTGTCTGGCTGGTTTCCAGCTAAACCTGGCCAGCCTGAATGAGGGAGGAAACCCCATGTATAGAAAACCAAGCTGAAAAATAAAAGCCCTAATAAGGTTATCAAATGATGTATCTGGACATTGAGGGCTACTTCTAGGCACTTTGTTTGGAGGAGGAACAAAAAAACGACAGGAAAAGAAAAACATCAAAAAAAAGACAAATGACAGAGAGGAAAAATAAAGAAAAACAACAGAAAGAGAGAAAGAAATGATAGAAAAAAACAGCAGAGAGAAAGCAAAAAAGTGAAAGACAGGACAGGAAAAAAAGTAATGAAAGAATGGGGGAGGCGGGCTAATTGTGTGTCATACATTTATGCACAAAAGGAAATGTAAATGAGAAATACAAAGATTAAAGCGGAAAAAATACATATATACATACACACACACAGATGTAAACGTGTATATACATATGTTACAGATGTGAAATACAAGCTGTTAAAGGTTTTTCCGGGTATATTATGCACACACAATAAAATAAACGAGAAACATTAATGAACTAAACAGTACAACATCAAAAAATCACAATATATATATTTTTTGGTTTTAAAAAGAGTTTTAGAGTTAAAATTACACATAATAGTGTGAGCTTCGTGTATAGACTAAACTATAAATAAAGCTCACACTATTTTAAAGGACATCTGTTGTGGTGTGTACGTTTTTAATTCGTAAAGCATATATTAAGGCAAATATATATATATATATATATATATATATATATGAAAATACAAGTGAGAAGTGAGTTAAGAAATGTGAAGGTTTCCTGGGCGACAAGAGGCCTTCACACACACAGAATGTACAGAGGTCATATACGCTAGAAGAGCCAGTCACACATAGGTGAAGGGCGCGGGGTCTACCACACACGCCAGCACGGGCCTTAGAAGGCTGAGAGGGGCCTCGCTTACCTGCCAGCAGCTCTTGCAGGGACTGGCTGAAGGTCTGCAGCTCGCGGTCATTCATGAGGCCCTTGGTGCGGAGGAACTTGGAGAGGAAGCCGACGGCCGCGATGATCTCGAGCTTCATGCTGGCCCGGGAGTAGTGCGTATGCATGGAGGCAGCGGGGTGAGCACACAGGCCGAGACAATCCCAGGGACACTTTGAGGTGGAACGTGTGGTAAACTAGCAGCGGGCTGTGTTAGACTTAGAGCAGGGGCGCTTGTGACATGGCCACGTAAGTGCTTAATACGAATGAATTACAAGTGCGTTTAGCTGAATGGCATCCCAGAGCTGCGGGGCAGGAGCAGAGAAGCAGCCGCCTTCCCTCACTCACTTTAGGCCGCTTCCCGCATTCAGAGTGAACTCCGCAGCTTCGGAAGGGCACTTTTATACGCGGACCGGAAGGAACTGGCGTCATTGAGGCGGGGTTCGGAAAGCGAGCCAATAGAAAGGTCGCACCATGGTGACGGCTTGAGTGTCGCTGAGGAGGGGGCTGGGTTGACGTAATCTTACTGCAAACAGACGATGAAGGCGGAGAGGAGCAGGCAGCGTGTAAACAAGGCTGAGAGGGGCCGACACGCAGCAGCGGCAGCCACTTTGGCGAATGGAGTCGTGGCTTCCTGTTGCCATTGCCGGAATGGCCGTTAGTAGCGGGGACGTACTGGCTGGCAGACCCTAGTTTGGTTTCGTTCATCTGCATACAAAGCACCGTGTGGCCCCACAAACGTGCAGCTGTTGCTTGTCCCCCAACCCTCCGTAGATATATTGTTTATGTACCGAACGGAAAAGCCTCCTCCTATTACCCCTCTGTTCCTTTGTCCTCTCTCCATGTTTCCTCATTGCTAGAAAGTGGTGGAGTAGTGTGCCCTGCCTTATCCTGCTGAGTGCTCATAGTGGTCAGGGGCTTAGGTCACCAGGGGTCAGGTGAGTATAGCCTTATTTTTTTTATTATTATAAGCTGCAATAATCCTTTGGGTCCCTTGTGGGTCAATCGCCTCCTTTACAGGCAATGGCATAACTAAATATGTCGGGGCCCTGATGCTAACATTAATGCAAAACAAAACCCAGGAGGAACTTGTCTTTTTTGTTCTGTGTCCCCGCTGTGTGAAACCCCCAGGTTTGCCCACTAAAAGCACCTTTCCCCACTCTAACCGCACATGCGTCAGAGCCTGCACACACCCAGCGGGTTGTCCTGTTTCGGGATGCCCTGGGGAAAAGCCAGCGTCCGGATTCCAGGCTGGCCTCTGGTGTGTTTGTTTTTGCTTTAAAGAGGAACATCGTACCAAAATTAAAAAGATGATTCCCCACCATCGGCCCCTACTTACCTTTTGGATGTCGCCTGCTGCTGCAATATCTGATGTCTTCAGGGCCCGATTTTTTTTTTTTTTTTTTTTTTTTTTTTTTTTTCTTCAAATCCTTGTTTTTTTGTTCCACTCCAATGGGGCTTTCACATATTGGGGTGTCCTAAATCATGATAAAAACAGTCTAGCTGCACAGCACATTTTGGATGGTTCTCCTTCCTGGGCCTGGTTCAGTGAGGGTATCATAGCAGGGCCTAGAGACCCAGTTGAGGCATATACACAGTCGGTGGTGTAACTAAATGTGACCAGACCCTTATGTGAACATTAAAAGGCCTCCCAAAGCTCATACAGTCACCTTTTTCCTTACTTAACTAAATACAGCAAAGACAAATGATGCTTTTTTTCTATACACGATGCCATGAGGGAACAAATATAAGAAACAATAATGGGGCCCCCTGATCTTATGCCCTTGTGCAGTCACAACGTCTGCCCCCTCTATAGTTACGCCCTTGTACACAGATGAGGATGTTTGTGGCTTCCAAAAAAAGCTATGTAAAGTATTAACTGCAAACCATCCTAAGCCGAGCCAGGGGAGACTACATTCTTGCATAAGCTTTATTTTATCTCCTGCTGTGGCCGGGGAGAATGATACCAACCAGACCATGCACTTCAAGCTGTCATTGTCTCTTGATAGAGAGGGGGGGGGGGGGGCATTTAGGCCACAGACACCACATTGCACAACACAAGGTCTACCTACACACCATGGCCCCGTGTATTGATCCTATTTTGTTCCAATGTAGGTCACATTTATTTCACAGATGCATTGGCTCAATGATTTCTTTTCAAATTCAAAAATCATTATATGTTCTAAATCTAGAAACGAAGGGAGAAATGGTTGTCATTTGTTCAGTTTCTCCAGGTCAGTGACTATTCTTGGGTCGAGTCACATGGCATCTTGGTTTGGAATGTCCTGCTGTGTATGTACCCCCCCTTTGATCACTTCGCCATTCCTTTGTTCCCACAGTGCATGTGTGGACTGCTGCGTATCCCATTCAGCTTTTGCTGCTTTCAGTGGGAACAACCCCCGGGCAAGTTTTCTGAATGGCCGGACGCAGGTATGCACAGATAGAGATGAGCAGGGATGCATCCGCATTTACTCATGGGAACAGCGGGAAGGTTGCCCCACAAAGAGGGACGCAAAAGTTATAGACCGGGGATTGCTCCTCCTTAAAGAGGAACAGAATCGCGTTGCAGGACCTAGCAGGATCAGGCAAAATCATCAGCGCCCTGGGAGGTTTCACACAGGGTAGGCTAGCGGCCCAACCGCCATGTTTTAACCTGCTTTAAAGCAGGGGGGCTGTAAACACTCATCCTTTCCCCACTCCAACGATGCATGCAGGGGCTCTCTTCCAATGAGAGCCTGTCTTCCATGACTATGTCATTCAGCAAACTGATCTCTTTGTTGTCAATGGGGAACATGCTGCTGCATCCCTGGTGGTGTGTGCGGGCTTCAGCCCCAGGCATTCAAATAGGCTGGGGTGGGAGTGCGCACGCCATCAGGGATGCGGCAGCGCACACTCCCCATTCGGTGGTTTCGCAGAGCAGGGCATCCCAAGTCGGGATGCCCTGGGGACTGTCACATTACCAGGTTTTGTTTTTCGTTAAGAGCAGAAGCATGAACAAGCATTCAATACTGGACAAACCGGCCTGTTTCTGGCCTTGTTTTAGGGTAATCCGTCTGGAAAAGTAGTTCCTTACCTCTGATTTCTCCCTGATCTGGTTGGAGGAATCTATAGACTACCACACCTCACAATAGAGACATAAACCCTCTCTGGTAAATGTTCCAGGTAGGTCTTTATCAGCAAAGACTCTGACTAGAATATATTGGTTGAGGTATGGTTTCTGCCCCATCAGATGGAGCCCTGCTAGTTAAAGGTAAGCATCTCTGATCATCTGATGTTCCCTAATGATGTCATGGGTAAATTACATTATTTTCCTGTTCCCTGTTGGATGGCACTCTTCCAGGAAAAAGTCAGTCTAATACAGAATTCCCTATTGGTGTGATGGTGTAAGTTAGGTTAGTTTTCTGTCTATCGAATGGAGCTCTTACATGAAAAAGTGATTATCGAATGCAGAGCTCCTGAATTATTTTAAGGGGTAGGCTAGGTTAGTTTCCCATCTCCACCAGGAACGTGTGGGTATATGTTCTCACTAATGGTACAAATGGGGGGGCACATGTGTGCAGCTTCCTGCCCCCCATCAGATGGATCAGTGCTAAGAAAAGGTGAGTGACTCTCTAATGCAGCGCTTCCTAATGGTGTAAGGGGGTAGGCTAGGTTAGTTTCCTGCCCCCTATTGGATGGCGCAATGCTAGTAAAAGTAAGTGTCTCTAGTGTATCGCTTCCTAATGGTGTGAGTGGGTATGTTAGTTTCTTGCACCCTGTTGGATGGAGCTCACCCACATGTTTCTGGAGATCTAATGCAGGGCTCTCTGGTGGTGTAAGGAAGTGGGTATGTTAAGTTAGATTCGTGGACCAGGAGCCTACCTGGTTGCAGGCAAAGGTTTAGGTCCACTTTAAGAACTTCTCATTTCTAACCATTACTATACAGTGGACAAAAAAATGAGAGAATCCTGCATATAAAATCTACAGCTGTCCCTCGAAGGGGAATCTGATATAAGTGAAATGGCGATCATACTATTTTTACTATTTCCATCGTGACAGTACAAAGCATATTGGAAAATCTGTATCTCACAGGCTGCAAGGATCTGTTTGGGGTTTTTCTTGGCAAGGTTTTATTGACTGGAATGTTATGCAGTTAAACTAAACGCAACATGCTATCTGATAGGTGACTCAGTGTGTCAAAGAAGTGAATCATATACACGGTGAACCTCTCCATGTGGATTTCTCTGCTTGCTGAAGAACAGGAAGAGAGCAGCAAGGTTGGCGGTGCTATTTTTTTTAATGCATAGATTTTAATCAATCTCTTTCCTGGATAAGCTCCCTTTGTTAGACCTGGCGAAATACAATACGCTGCAGCTGTAATGGGTCTTTGACCCCCCCCCCCCCCTTCCCCTACAGGAAGGCTGCTCCAGACCATAACAAGACAAAGTCATGGCACAGTAACAAAGACAGCTGAGATTACTGAGTAGGGGGTCTCTCCAGACAGGCCTTGTGCTCTCCTCCCTCTCTTGCCATCTCCTTGTCATATCCCCCGGGCAGGAGGAGGAGGGTGGGGGGGCTTTGAAGTGGGCTCTTTTTGAGTCTAGCATTATGGTCTGTGCTCTCATCAGTATGAGAGATTGCCTAATAGGAGTGATGGGAGTTTGTTTCAGGAAGTGTCGCAGAGGAGCTAGCTAAGCAGTGAAATCATAGACAAGCCTGCCATCCACGTGATGAGTGATTCATAGGCTAAAAATACACCCCCCCCCCCCCCCCCCCAGTGCAGCAGAGCATCTGAGATGGGTTCTTTACACATGGGGCATCAAAGGCGCCTTCATGCTGGAGATTGCTAAAGCTGCGTGAATGCTTCTATTTACTTTCCTGCCTCCAGCAGTGTTGCTTTGCCCTAGTAAATAGCTTTCCTTTTTTAGGAGGTAAAGGTTAGATTCGTTTTATAGATTTTAATGCTGATTTGTTAGGTGTGTCCAATTTTAGCTCTGGTTATATATATTTTTTTCTCATTTTAACTACTGCATGTCAAGCCATAGCACAAGTACAAACTGAGCAGTCTGGAATAATATGTGCACGAGGACCCCTATGATTGAAAGATTCTTTCTAAAGGCTTACTACCCCCCCAAAAAAACAAACACCTTCAATACCCTGCAGCAGCTGCAGCCCTGTCTGTTGCACGGAAACCTCCTGATTTATGAGAATGGGGGCATTGCCAAACCACCAGCTCCTGAACCACAGGTTTAGGTAAGTAGACCTGGTCGCTGTGGATCTGATGGGGTTGACCCAGCCTGTCAGGGACCCAGGGGATAGGCCAGATTCCCCTATCCCTGATGACTCCTAGCTAACGGGGGGGCGTTCAGAGCTAGCCTCAGACCAAGTATGCTAACTGTCTTAGGCATTGTGAAAATTGTCAGGGTGGATTTCCGGGACCCCTTGCTCCTCCGATACCATATGGCGGCTTGTGAGGCTCTGGCGGGATGTGAAACTGCGGACAATGGGGCTGCATTGTGTTATTCGCCTGTGGAGCTTGCCAGAGGTCAGTCTGGGAAGAAGGGGTCCCTTTTTATGAGCACACTCTTGCAGTTTTAAGGGCTACTTTGAATTGTTACGTGTTTGGAAGGTTATATAGGATCCTTACGGCCTACAACTATTCCTTCTTTTCTTTTTTCTTTTTTTTTTTGGTATCTTAGACCAAGCCCTCTAAGGAAGTGTCCAAGACTAAAACTGGCTCCAAATCTAAGGATAAAAGTAGGAGATGCCCGATATGTCAAATCAATCTACTAGATACCTATAGGAAGCAAACGGATGCTAATGAAATTATGAAGGCTTTACCGATTCTCTTCTCAGTGGCCTTTTTCTGTCTGATGCCACGGCAGAATCGGTAAGATTTTTGGTGCGGGCCATGGCCCTCACCAATTTGGCAGGGCTTGGACAGGGGATACAGGTTCAAAGTTGCACGTGTGTGGCATGCGCTTTAACGGGGAATTCCTCTTTGTCCCAGAACTAGAGAAGGTCTGCTGACTGAAATAAGTCTTCCTACTAAGCGTAGGGATTTCAGGAATATCATTTATTTTTCTAGTCAGTCCTCTTATAGAGGGCACTTTCTTAGCAGGGGCACGTTTAGAGGATCCACTCTGTTTGGTACCCAACAGTCAGTCCCTAAGAAGCAATGATGCCGGGTCCTTAAAGTGGACCAACACCCAGCGGGATCGGCCCGGGAATCTTCCCCGCAGGGCATCCAAAATCGGGATGCCCCGCTGTGTTAAAACCCCCCAGGACGCCCACTGCACTTACCTGAATCCTGGTCCAACGGCGTATGCGCCGGCCATTTGTAAGACGTCGCTGAGGTAAGACGCGCATACCTCAGCGGCTCCGAGTGCGTTGAATGGACGAGCGGCCGCGCATGCGCCGTAGGAGTGGGGTGAGGTGAGTTTTATCTTGCGATCTGGGGGGTTTAACATAGTGGGGTGCCCCAGGGAAGTGGACCAAAACCCAGGATAGTCAAAATCCTGGGTGTTGGTCCACTTTAATAGGTGCTCGGTTAAAACAATTCCACATTTGGTGGAAGACACTACTGGATTACCCCTTTATTTCCATATGAATAAGGAAGGGTTTCTCAATAGAATTCATACACGTCCCTCTCAAGAACTTTTTTGTTTCTCCTCTCCCAGGGTGTAGGCCATTCACAGCAGTCTAGATTCTATATTTGATATGGGTGTGATTGTCCCGGTTCTCCACCAACAATGAGGGGGAAGAATTCTACTCATGCATTTTTCTGGTAAAGAAGATCTCTGGAGGATTCTGTTTCATTCTCAATTTGAAGAAGCTGAATCTGTCCAGTCGCTACAGACGCTTCCGCGTGGAATCAATCTTGTTCGTTCAAGCCTTTTTGAGATTTGCAGTAAAGTTGGGGCACCAAATACTCCACTTCCAATTTGTATGCCTACCTTTCTGGCTGACGTTGGCTCCGAGAACTTTTACTCAACTTACTTTTACGTAGCATATCTAGATGACCTTCTACTCTTTGTCCCAGATAAGGAGAAGTTTGCTCTAGGAATAGACGCCCTGGATCACCAATGGAGTTTCAGTCTGGCTTTTGCTCCATAGACTGGATAATTGACAGGATCCTCCCTCAGGTTCTAAACAAGATATCCGTCCAGTCACGATTATATTGCTGGCCGAAGAGACCAGGGTTTCAACTCTGAAGATGCTCTCGGTCCAAAACCCTTGAACTTCTGGTGAGACCAAATCTACTACGCCAGGGACCATTGCTTTGTCAGCCTCTGCAGAAGTGGTGTCTGACCGTGAGATTGCGTCTCAGTGTCAGTAACCTGAAGGTCCAATTAGCAGCCCTTTCATTGGATATGAGACTTCATTTTTTGTGTTGGTTAGGCGTTTTTTGCTAGCTGTCTTGTGGTCCAGACTGGTCCGTTTGAGGTTAGCTCCTCAATGGGATCTTGGCCGGAGTCCTTCGAGGTTCAAAGTCAGAGTGCAGTCAGAGCTCTGTCAAGCTCTCATATTAAATTTTTTACATAGAACTCTTTTTGGTGACAATAACTTCAGCCCACAGAATCAGTAATTTAATATGGCTGTCCAATCTAATCCTGTGCTGCCCACCCACCATTCAGTCTGGTTGTACAATCTAATCCCGTGCTTCCACTACCATACATTCTGGTTGTACAATCTAATGCTGTGCAACCACACCATACAATCTGGCTGTACAATCTAACACTGTGCTGTCACCCACCATACAATCTAGTTGTAAAGTTTAGTGTTGCCTAAAAGGTTTAGAATACTAGGTTTAGAATACCTGTATTAAAAGTTGTTTCCATTATTGTATGGCAAAAAGCGTTCACCTGTTACATTGGAATAATTGTGGGACGGCATGCTGATAAGTAAATCACAGGTATGTAGGAACTTTCCTAACACAAATGTTTATTTTACATTTCAAAAGAGGAAAACGATAAGGAAGAAAATAGTTTTCCTCTTAACTCTCTATGTAAGCATGAACAAATTGCTAGATGCCACATTTACTTGAACCGGACCAACACCTGTTTCCCGTCTAATGGGTGTTGGTTCCACTGACAGCACATAATAAACAAGTTGGGGAGCACCCAGAATGCTGGAGCCCATAACCCCCATGGCCCATGTCCCTGCTGGGGGCCCCACCTCCCCATTGGGCCCACCCAGTGACAGCTGCAGGGCCAGCGACCGGCAAACTTGTTCATGTGGCAGGGCCACCTCGGGTGGCAATTGGCCGATGGCCATTCCTCTGGCCTTCCCGGCAGGGCCACCTCGGGTGGCAATTGGCCGATGATCTTTCCTCTGGCTGCCATTCTCCTCCCTGTAATGGTAAGCCTCCTTTTGGATAAACAGGTGTGGGGGGTTAACTTTGGCAGAGGGGGGAGTTTAAAAACTGGGGCATCAAGATTTATGTGTTGTGTGAAACCTCTGCATTCACCTTTCTGGGGTTCTGTGACACATTCTCAGTGCATCCCTTACATCTCCATGTCTGGGGTGTACTCCTGAGCTCAGCTATTTGGATAGGCTGAGTTTGGGAGTGCAACACAGACCGCAGGGATACCGGGGATGGGCCGAAACTCACAAATCGGGATTCCTCAGTGTTCATAAGTAGGCCAACTGGCTTTTAGGGGATCTTTCTGACCGGATGACTGGGGTACCCCAATTCAGGATGCCCCACTGTGTGCCCTGAGATCGCCCACAAACCCCTTTCTATTTCGCCTCTCCACGACCACAGGCCACGACTGCATCCCTGCAGATGTGCATACTCCTGTCCATTTAAATGGACCACAAATAAACATTTTTGGCCGCCTGGTTTTTATTTTACCCCCCCTAGGGCACCCCGATTTGGGATGCCCTGCTGTTTGAAAACCACTGAGTCACCTGTAAAAACCAACCTTCTCCCCATTACAACAGCACATGTGCAGGCCGTGGCCACTGTCAGCTATAACTTTAGCTGGGCGTGTGCCAGGCATTTGTGAATGCATGTGTGACACTGTTAGCAGGGATGTAGCCAACGGTGTGCTCGGCTCTGCTTTTTAGGCTACAATCGGCCCTTAGCCTATTAGACTAAATGAATATGTGCAGCCAAGTGTGCGCTGTAGGACCTGGGAAGGTGGGCGACCTGGGGATTTTCACACAGCAGGTACACGTTCAGATAGCTCAAGCCTAAAAGGCATGAGGCCCTGCTTCCTGTCCTTCCAACTTCTCACTTGCCACCGAACAAAAAGTTGCATCCTGGCTGGCCCAGATGTGCTTGTTTCTGAAGGATTCGGACATCAAACTACCTTCCATAAGCCAATAAAAAAACTAATATTTACATAACTGTCTAAAAATAAAACTGGGTAGATAATACATGCCTTACCACTCTCTCGAGACCCCCTCCATTAGACTTTGTGTATTCTGGTTGTCTTTCTCATAGATCCGACATAACGCGCTGGCATTTTAGCCTAAAAAAAGGCATTATTTATCTTGATTAACTGTCATATTGATTGATTATACTCTGGTTTATTGTTTGCAGCTCCGAGAAGTTAATGAGTGACTTAAAAAAAAATTACAGTCTGTGTGCTAGTTAATTGACTTTGTGTATGTTACTTTGTAAACGTTATATAGCGAAAAGCGCGACTGAAGGATTCGATTCCTCCCCAGGAAACATGTCTCTGCATATTACAGGCGGCCCAGCTCCTCTGTTTTTAATCGGCAAACAAAAGTCAAGTTTTACCCTACATTCAGGGAACTCCATTCTGCTGGACACCCTCTGCCTTCGAATGAAGCACTCCTGTTCCCTCTGTGGCTTCTGTGTAGTACTACACTGTGGAGCTGCTGCTGCAGTGATTAGGTAGTTAATTACTAATTATAATTTTTTGCCCTATTAGATGCACAGTTTTTCTGGGGAATGTTAGTGCTTCCTTTTAGGTGAATGGGGGTTGGGGTGATTTGGCCACATTGCCTATGGGAATGGGAGGGGGAATGCCACACTGCTTATATGGGAAATTGGATGGGGGTGCCACACAGCCTATGGGGAATGGGAGGGGGGTGCCTCACTGCCTATGAGGAATGGAAGGGGGGAGATGCCACACTGCTTATGGGGAATGGGATGGGGGATGCCACACTGCTTATGGGGAATGGGATGGGGGATGCCACACTGCCTATGGGGAATGGGATGGGGGATGCCACACTGCCTATGGGGAATGGGATGGGGGATGCCACACTGCTTATATGGAAAATTGGATGGGGGTGCCACACAGCCTATGGGGAATGGGAGGGGGGTGCCTCACTGCCTATGAGGAATGGAAGGGGGGAGATGCCACACTGCTTATGGGATGGGGGATGCCACACTGCTTATGGGGAATGGGATGGGGGATGCCACACTGCCTATGGGGAATGGGATGGGGGATGCCACACTGCCTATGGGATGGGGGATGCCACACTGCCTATGGGGAATGGGATGGGGGATGCCACACTGCCTATGGGGAATGGGATGGGGGATGCCACACTGCCTATGGGAATGGGATGGAGGATGCCACACTGCCTATGGGGAATGTGATGGGGATGCCACACTGCCTATAGGGAATGGAAGGGGGGATGCCACACTGCTTATGGGGGATGCCACACTGCCTATGGGGAATGGGATGGGGGATGCCACACTGCCTATGGGGAATGGGATGGGGGATGCCACACTGCCTATAGGGAATGGAAGGGACGATGCTACACTGCCTATGGGGAATGGGATGGGGGATACCACACTGCCAGTGAGATGGGGGGAGTCCCACATGCCCTATGGGAGTGCCTTCCTACCCATGGGTAATAGGATGGGGGAATGTGCGTCTAATAGAGTGAAAAAATACAGGTAATTCAAGGTCCTAGCTCCACTGAAGCTGGCTTACAGGGCTGCGATTCTGTGAGCAGGTACCTTTTTGTTTTTATTATTTTTACTGATAATGTTTGGCTTGGATATAAGGGAGGTATGGGAGATGGGTAAAAAACAGCTAAGGTCTATATTAATGGATCCCCCGTTCAGACATATGATCTGGCCAAGTGGACTATGTCTGGTACACTTTGGTAGTGATTTGCTTCACTGTAGTGTGTTGCTTTGTCCTCATTCACATTCTCTCTCATCAATGGTGTGTGGCACTACACCCTTTCCACATCTTATTTGCAGTGTTGCTATTTTTCCACTAGACTTAAGATTAAGGAAGTGGCCTCCGACCCCAGGGTGGCAGGTTTGATTGACTGAAGTGCTCTTGAGCAAGGCACCTAACCCCCAATTTCTCCCTGGACCTTGTTTTGTGCAATCACTGCTTGTTTGTCTCACTGAATGGATGGGTTAAATGCAGGGGAAACATTTCTATGTGTGCCTAAGCATACCTCCTAACTGTCCCTCATTTGGGGGGGGGGGGGGGCTGTCCCTCTTGAGTCCATGCTCCCCTGTCCCACATTGTTCTCATTTGTCTCTCTTTAAGGTGTAAAATGCAGATCTGTATCAATAAATGATTAATTTGCCTATTCAAAGTGTTTATATTGTAACTGTTACAAGCTATATCCTATCCATATTTCAATGAGGGGCGTAGCTTATTTTAAAATTTGTTTCTCTTTCCCACCCTGAAAAGTTGGAAGGTATGGCCTAAGCATACATTGGCCATAAATGTTCAAAAATACAAAATCTATAGCCAATAAACTTTTACCACTACTACACATTAAACCAGACCTTCAGCATCATTTAATGAAAAGCCCAAACCATTAAAAAACTATTCCCCAGCATCTAAAATTAATATATTTTTTTAGTTGTTTACATATTATTTATTATTCTCTCCCCCACTGAGCTGCAACTCTGTTCAGGAGTCTAGGATACGGGTGCCGCCTTCTTGTCTCAGAAGCATCACATACTGAGGAGAGGAGGGTGTGGGCAAGTGCAGGGGCCAGGTTATAGCTGTGCTTTGCACAGATAGAGCAGTGCTGAGGTCCGAAAAATGTCAGTAATCCCAGAATGCAGAGTGGCATATCCAGAAGTCACTTCCTGTCTGCAGAGAGCCTGAAACTCCACAGGCCGCCATCTTGGATGTTAAAGGGTTAAAAAAAATGCAACAGGTGAGTGTAGGATGATTTTTAATGTGGGAAATCTGTATGTAGGGGGTGAGGGAAACATACAAAATAGACTCTTATTCAGGGTGAAGGTCCTCTTTAATATATTACAAACTGTGAAGTTCCTTTCTAGTGTGGTTCACTGTTTAAAGTGGACCAACACCCTGGGGTGATCGGCCCGGGAATCTATAAGATTCCCGGGCCGATCACCCCCCTCACCGCGGGACATCCGAGATCGGGATGTCCCGCGGTGAGGAACCCCCCCGAAAACCCCCCAAAAACTCACCTCCTCGGCGGCGGCCGCCGCCGCCTCCCGCGCGCCCGCGCCGGCCGTTTGTGAATGGCCGGCGCGGGCGCGCGCGCTGTCAGAGGGACGTGCGGGAGGCGGACGCGCTGGCTTGTCTGTCGCTGTCACCCGGCCACGTGGGAGCGTT
This sequence comes from Gastrophryne carolinensis, assembly GCA_027917425.1. Classification (NCBI taxonomy): domain Eukaryota; kingdom Metazoa; phylum Chordata; class Amphibia; order Anura; family Microhylidae; genus Gastrophryne; species Gastrophryne carolinensis. The sequence goes on along the minus strand of CM051238.1, from coordinate 177,899,955 downwards.
TTGAGGTGAGTATTGGGGTGTTTCCCCTGAAGTGGACCAAAACCCAGGATAGTCAAAATCCTGGATGTTGGTCCACTTTAAGACTGGGAGGGTTACTTAAAAGGGAAAACCTTTTCAGGAAAGAAAGCAAATAGTCATTCCTGCCTATAAGTCTCCTACACACACCTTTTGATTTTTTTACTTTTGGTTGGACAATGTCTTTAAGCTCCTAAATAAAGTCGCCATCCAAAAGGAAACAAGTCATTTGTGTCTGTTCTTTGTGTCTGTTCTTTGTAGTCCAGCGTCTTGATGGACTTTGTGTACTAAACTGCACTACCAAGGTTGCAGGCGTTTGCTGCGTTGTATTGGTTTTAATCAGCAGAAATGAATGACTAGCCTGGACATTGTATCTGTTATTGTGTTGAGCTCTATTTTGCCTACAAACAGCAGAGCTCCTCCTATCAGGCGTCTCTAATCAGCAGTTTTCTCAGCCTCTCCCTGGCCTGCAACGGCTTATAATGTTGGGCCTTCAGCAATACTGTTCGTTTACTGCCACCACTGTGGTTTTTGCTTATATCCTGTGTTCGAAATGCATTTTATAATTTTATAATGACAGGAGGTCCACCCCCTGTATACCATTGTATAATGTCAGGTTTCCTCTAAAATAATACAGCAGTTACAGCCTTGTATTTCAATATATAGACAGTAAGGGTCAAACATCTGTCAGGTTGTTTGTGTTATTGGGGAGATTTACCTGTACTTCTATTCATCAGCCACAAGGTACCCTTTGTTCTCAAAGGGGAGTGTAGATTAGTTGGACCTTCTCTGGTTTCATTTTTTGGGTGTTGTTGTCAGAGCTATTGTAGTGCTGTTTTTTATTTATTTATTCTTCCTGAATCTTAGAGGTTGTTGATAAGCCTCCCCTTGCTATGGTGCTGTTATTAGTATATTTATTTAACTATATCTGCATTGAATGCAGGTTACTGAACACAGTGGACCAGAGTCAGAGTTCAGTTTCTGCAAGACAAGGGGGGGGGGGGGGGGATTGGAAGGGTTCATACTATCATGTAATCCTTCTTCCTTTAAACCAGTAACCCTTTGTGGTGCTATCTGGGCTCAGCTTTGTCAGATGTGTGGGTCAAAAACCAAATCGGCCACTGACCAGGGAGGGGGGGTGGTAAGGTCTTGTTTCCCATGGTTTAGAGCAGTAGTCCAATCTCCAACCAATTGCCCCCCTGGCAAAAAAAATGAAACCAGGGTGACTTATAAATGTTAGTAAAATAAGTAGGTCACAGGCCTTGTATTTTCAAAATAAGAAATAATGTATACCAAACCCACCCACCATGCTGGTGCACCCCTGAACATCTCTGTGTATCTCTTCAAGCTGTGGCGCATATCCCCGGGGTACATGTACTACAGGTTGAGGAAACAGTGGTGATTTACCTGTTTATTATTGTTTTGTGCATTAGCGGACAGTACCATGTTTCTATAATATGGCCTATAGCTGGACTGGATAGCTTAAATGGCGGCTCTGAGGGCCATTCATGCTATTAACCCAGATCGGGGCATGGTTCTGTTTTTGGGCCCCCCTCAGCCAATAGTAGTGAGCCGCATTAGCAGGGATGGCTGGAGCCGCAAATCAGGAGGTCTATTTCCTCATTCACGGCGCCAACCTGAGACAAGAGATATCGCTGGAGAAATGTTTGGCAATGTTAGCAGCTGTTTATTATTTTTGGTTGTGCGTTGGAATTGCTAGGAAATGTGCACATATACTGGGTATACTATTAAAGTTCCAAGCCCTAGGATGTCCTAGGTATGGATTTCCTGGTAGGACTTTGCTCAAGACAATTACTGGCATATTTCAAATCTGTTCTTCTTCCAAAAATAACTTGACTGGCTGCCCTCATTACCTGGTAGCAGAAGAGTCTATTCTTTGTAGCATTTACCTGTACAAAGCACGTACAGGCAACTGCATGGTTCTTCAATAGCATGCAGCATTTCTTTTGTTTAGATCTCTAATTCTAATTTAATTTGTGTAGCAATTTTTATTTCCTGTTTGGTTACTCCGCTGTTCAGCGATGAGGAAAACCCAAATGTTATCAAAAATTGTGTTCTTGTGTACAACCTTTACCCCTTTTGTAAACGCTCTCATCAATGTTTAAACCCAGGGCCCTGATCATGTGGTCATGATCATTTGTGAAAGAAAGTTGTTCTAACAAGCTCACTGAATCACACAATGATACTGTAATAGAATAGGATTGTTGCAGTAAGCCAGGCAAATTCCTTCTTTGCTTAATATCCCACGATCAACTGTCATATTGTTGACAAATGGAAGCTTTTAGGAGCAACGGCAGCTCATTGATGATGCAGCAGACCATGTAAACTCAGAGCAGTGTCTGTGTAGTGTATAAAAAGTTGCCAATACTCTTGTGACTCAAATATCTCTGGCATATTCCTAGGCACAAAACTGTGTGCCCCTTCATGACATGTGTTTCCAAAGCTGAGCGTATACACTTTACTTGACAGCCTGTCTATTTTAGGTGCAGGAGGCAGCAATCTGTACTTCAGACAGGCTGCTAGGTAAATCTTAAACCCCACCGTCAGCAGGGGGCCCCCCTAATAGTGCACGGCCATCAAAGACTGGATCTTGGATTACCCATTTGCAATCACAGAACATGGAATGCTCTTTCTAAGACCATTTATGGCTCAAACTAAATCATTATACCCATAAGTTACAGAGGGTATCTCCCTGATGTGTTTCAGAAAGGTACACGTGCTAACAGAGAGCAAGAAATTAGGGTGAGCTATTCAGGTGTATTACTTTTTTAGAGGTATTTTTATTTGGATAGCCTGTTGTATGAAAGATTTAGTGGCTGGGCTGCTGTAATGTGTAGTCTGTGTAATTCTGCTTGATTGCGTAATCCTGCATTTTAGGCTTCTTATGAAAAAATAGCTGGCGAGCCATCCTAAATCTGGAAGGAGGGGTTGTTACAAGCTACCTTAAGTCATTTTTGAATGTAGGTTCACCTTATTGACTCTCAAGGGCATCCTTCTTCTTTTTTTTTTTTTTTTCTTTTTTTTTGGATATCCATGCATCCAAATTTTAAAATTAGGCTTGAAAATGGGATAATGTAAAAAACTGTTTTTGCATTTTGCGTTGCAGAAATGCGCACCCCTTTCTATACGTAGCCGCTGGCATCCTATCGGCAGTTACAGGTAGGGAGAAGGAAGCATGGGATGCACTTCTCTACAGCATTGAAGGTAAGCTAGCCCATTCTTGGGTTTGCATTTAGGCAGTAGACTGAGGAGCATCACAAATCAGGATTAGGGGGTAGCTAAACCCTTTTTGTCTAGCACATTTTATTGGAAGATCCCCTTGTGATCACCTTATGCCATGCAAGACTTAGTTATTGTTATTGTGTAGTTAAAAGTTTAAAAGCAACACATCTCCCAAATGGTAGTCCATGAAAGCACAGAGCGGAGCAGAGCCCATTGTTCTATTGCATGTCAGTGCAACAAGATTCATTACCATCTTTGTGAACTGTTTCATACAATAATCCTGCCAACCTTGCCTGGCAGTGTGATTGTTGAATTTGCGTTTGGTGGATGCCATGAGAATGCAGTCTCCAGTCATGTATGCTGCTAACTGTAAAGTTTGGTGGTGGGGAAACAATAAGAGTCTGTGGGTGGTACTTCTCTCTAATCATAAAGCTGTCTGCAACAGTGGAAAAGTAACTAATTAAAGTGATTTGCCTCTGAACAGGACCAAATGCCTCCAACCCTTCAAAGCATGCCATGTCTTTATTGTGAAAACAAGTTACTCAAATAAAGATGAACTGATTGCATGGTAACAAGAATGGTTTCCTTTCTTTGCAGTTTGCTGTACTTTGTACTTAGCATATTTAGAAGGACATTCTGACCAAAGAAAACGGTCTCTACACAAGTGGAAAAATAAGTCTCGGCTCATTTGAGGGATTTAATCTGAACAGGTCTGTACGCATCTTCTATTTCACCTCAAAGGTGTCCTACTTTATGCTTTACTTACACACCTTCATTCTGATGTTTTTGAGGTAGTAACAAGAAGGCTTATTTGTGGTTTTAGATAGTCCAGGGGGGGGGAGTTTTAGATAGTCCAGGGGGGGGGGGGGGGGGGGGGAGTGTGTGTTTCTGTGCATTCACTTTTGTATGCTGTGCTTGGTTTGCCTTTAATCCTGTCACCGCACAGCTTTGGTTGCATGGGTTGATTTTTGAATTTGCTGCCGCGCTTGTACGGCGTTCCGCGGTCATCAGCGGCATTACCTCAGGCGCTGCTGCGCCATCATTGGTTGATTTTGTCACGTGTGCGGCTTCGCGCCCTCGAGGTATACTCGGCGCCATTTTGCTTCCTCGTGCTGCGTGGCTGGCGCCTACCTACCGCGGTCCGTGAGTGCCCTCGTGGGCACATATTTTTAATATTATGTAAGTATGTCGCTTACGGGGTTTTTTTTCGCTTATGTCTTACAGGCGGGTCAAACTCAATTGGTTTCTCCCGGCCCTACCCCCTCTATTAGTTTATTAAACTTATTGAGGCCTAGTGTACTAATTCCTCCCACTTCCCTAGCGGGCTATTGGGGCATCCCAGGTTGCTTTTATAGGGTGAGTCTCTATCGGCCTATTGTGCCGCTATAATCGCCATATGGAGGCGTCTCAGGATAATGTGCTCGGGGTTCCTTCGGGACAAGCCCGGCTGTGTGTGGCGTGTGGGGTTCCCCTACAAGTGTTGACAATGTGTGGGTTTGTGTACCTTGTGCTCAGCAGGTGCTTGCGCTGCAGCCTGGTTTACCAGCAGCTGGGCCTGCGCCACGTATGGCTTCGCCTACTCCCCCAAGCTTACATCTGACTCCCAGTGAGGTGCATACCAGTGGGGAGTCTCAGCCTGATGTGTCTACTAGACTGGCTAGTGTTGAAAAGTTGCTTGCTAATATACGTATGGAGTTCTTTGATCTGTCTGGTTATACCCCCCTGGAAGAAGGGGAATTGTTCTCTGATCCCTGGGCCCCAGAGGATACTGATAGGCTTTTGGCTCAGATCTTTGAAGTGCTTTCTATCTCTCACCTAGCCGCGGCTCCCCAGCAGCAGGGGGAATTGTTTCATATTGCTAAGCCACGTTTAGAGTTCCCTGAACAATCTAATTTTAATAATCTCATGCTCAAAGAATGGGAGCATCCCAGCAGGCCCCCCGGAGTCCCTAAGAGTTGGGATAAGAGATATCCCTTTCCTGCTGATGTGGTTAAACGTTGGTCATCCCCTCCTGAGGTGGATGCCCCAATTCTGGGTTTGTCTAACACCTCTGTCATGCATTTCCCTGACTCTACTACCCTGAAGGATAATGAGGACCGGCATATTGATCAGCTGGCTTCCCATGCCTTTGCCTGTGTGGGGACGGCACTGCGCCCGGTTTGTGCCTCTGCCATTACAGCTGTGGCTATTAGGACTCTGCTTAAAAGTGTCCTAGATGGAGCTCCTGATAATGTTTCTAGTGAAGAGTATAATGTACTCTCGCGTTGGGGTATTTGTTGCTTATGTCCTCTCTGCCTTGGATGATACCATTAGGATGGGTGGCAGAGCCTCTGCCTTGGTGGTGGCTATACGCCGCTTGGTTTGGCTGCGCCAGTGGGCAGCTGACAACGCTGCCAAGAAGGCTCTCACTGGTTTTCCCTTCAAAGGACTACGCCTATTTGGGGACCACCTGGACCTGTTTGCTAAGGGAGGCAGGTTACCCCAGCGCAGAAGACAGAAGTCTCGGCCCTTTCGGGGCCCAGGCTCCTTTCCTTCCCTCTACCGTGGATCCAGAACGGGGAGAGGTGTCTCCTTTACTGGGGCCCGAGGAGATTTCTGGGGTAGGGGCAGAGGACGTGGACGCCCTGGCCCATCCTGGGGCTCCAAACCTAAGCCTTCCCCCAAGCCCCCTCAGGCATGAAGGGGCGCCCTCACCCATCTGGGTGGGGGGACGGCTTCAGCTTTTTGCTCACGTCTGGGGGCATCATGTCTCAGACCGGTGGATTCAGAAGGTAGTGTCCTCCGGTTATAACATAGAGTTTGCTGCCTCGCCCCCAAGATTCATCAGATCCCGGATGTCTCAGGACCCCGTGTCAGCTCAGGCTCTGATTCTGGCGGTGCAAAGCCTTCTGGAGCTGGGGGTCATTTGTCAGGTCCCCTTACAAGAAAGGGGCAAGGGTTTTTATTCCAACCTTTTCACCGTGCCCAAAAGAGATGGGTCAGTCAGGCCCATCCTGGACTTGAAGATCCTCAACAAGTTTGTCAGATGCAGGCGCTTTCGCATGGAAACTCTGTGCTCTATCAGTTCTCTGCATCCAGGGGACTTCATGACCTCTGTGGACATCAGGCATGCTTGCCTTCATATTCCCATCTTTCCAGGTCATCCAAGATTCCTCAGGTTTGCTCTGGAGGATCAGCACTACCAATTTGTGGCATTGCCCTTCGATCTCACTTCAGCTCCCAGAGTATTCACCAAGGTGCTGGCAGGAGTGATGGCTCTGCTCAGGTCTCAGGGCATTCGCGTTCTGCCCTATTTGGACGACATTCTCATCACTTCTCAGTCCCTCCAACAGGCAGAGCTGAATACTCAGCGAGTAGTGTCCACACTGGAGTCGTTCGGCTGGGTGATTAACCATCCCAAATCTTCCCTGTCTCACTCCTTGGTGACGCCATTTCTGGGAATGAATCTGGATACAGTTCAGGCAAGGATCTTTCTTCCTCAGCAGAAGGTGGACAGTCTGCTAGCGCAGGTTCAGTTCCTTCTATCTTGCCCTCATCCCTCCATCAGGCAGGGAATGCAGCTGGTGGGCCTGATGGTGTCGTGCTTTGAGGCGGTTCCTTATGCCCAGTTTCACATGAGGCCTTTGCAACTCCTCCTCTTGTCAGTATGGGACAAGGATCCTGCGTCCCTGGACCAGGTCCTTGTTCTGTCCCCCCTTAGCCAGGCTGTCCCTCTCGTGGTGGCTGGACTCCAGGAACCTGTTGGCGGGCTGATCCTTTCTGGCCTTCTGCTGGGAGACGGTCACCACGGATGCCAGTCTGACAGGTTGGGGGGGGGCTTCTGGAAGTCCTTACAGTTCCAAGGGCGGTGGGGCCCTCAGGAGGCCCACACCCCTAACGACATTCTGGAACTGAGGGCGATCAGGTTGGTTCTGGCTCACTTGACCCAACACCTTCGGGGCCGGCCTGTTCAGGTACGCTCGGACAACCAGATGGGTGGTTGCCTACATCAATCATCGGGGAGGGACCCGTAGCAAGGGGGCCCTCAAGGAAGTGTCTCTGATCTTGTCCTGGGTGGAAGACAATGTTCCCTGCATCTCAGCTGTGTACATTCCGGGGGTGGAGAATCTGCAGGCAGTCTCTCTGAGCAGGGGGACCTCTCGCCTGGGAGAATGGTCCCTCAGCGACAGGGTGTTTCACTCCCTGTGTCACCGTTAGGGTCAGCCAGATGTGGATCTGTTTGTGTCCTGTCACAATCACAAGCTCCCAGTCTTTGTCTCCCTGTCCCAGGATCCTCTGGCCTTGGCCACAGATGCTCTAGCAATGTCATGGCAGGACTTTTCAGCTTCTCTATGTCTTTCCCCCATTCCCCCTGTTGGGCAGGGTTCTGTGCAAGATAGCTCAGGAAGGGGTGCCAGCAATCCTGGTGGCTCCCTGTTGGCCAAGAAGAGTGTGGTTCGCAGATGTGGTGCAGCTGGCAGTAGATCTGTACACTCTGCCCAGGGTTCCAGACCTACTCACTCAGGGACATTTACGCCATCCCAATTTACAAACGCTGGCTTTGACGGCCTGGCTGCTGAAACCCCCATCTTGATGGAAGAGGGGCTGTCTGCCTCGGTTAACACCATGATTAGGGCTAGGAAGAAGTCTTCTTCTTCCATTTACTATAGGGTTTGGCGTGCCTACATTGACTGGTGTGAGTCTAGGACTCTTCCCTGTCGTGTGTTCTCTATCCCCAGGATTCTGGAGTTCCTTCAACACGGTTTGGATCTGGGGCTTCAACTCAGTACTCTGAAGGGTCATGTTTCTGCCCTGGCTGTTTTCTTCCAAAGATCTTTTGCTCAGCATTCTCTGGTTAAGACCTTTTTTCCAGGGGGTTACTCATGTGCGTCCTCCACGTAAGCCTATGTTGCCTGTCTGGGAATTGAACTTTGTCCTTTCTGCCTTGCAGGGTGCTCCCCTTGAACCTGTGCAGGAGGCTTCCTTGACCATTCTTACTCTCAAGGTTGTCTTTTTGGTGGCTATCACTTCTGTTAAAAAAAATACTGTAACAATGGTAAACCATTAATACATAGGGAACTGCGCTAGAAAGAGGGGATTGCTATATATCTAAATTCCAAAGTAATACAAAGTTGCTCAACGTGAAATGTCCTTCTCTCCACAAGAACACAGTTGCAATATATAATAAAAAACACAGAGCAAGAAATTTTGTTTTGCAAAAGGCTGAAAGTTCTAAGTATATGAGCTAGCAAGTTGTCATCATACACAGTATCCCACGGTGCATGCACTTCACACAAGCATGTGCAAGATTATCCTCCACCGATAGTGCAAACTCTTACCGGCTTCAGATCAATAAAGCATTTATATATATATAGTGTGAAAAACGTTGAAGCTTCAAATGACGTCTGCATCAGATTATATATTTATCACACAGTGCTTAGACCATATAACCGCTTCTCATCTATAAAGCACTCTTGAATAAATTATAATGCCGTTGGTGCTGCTTCCAAAACCATATCCTTACTGGGCAAAGCTCAGATGGTATAATCACATAAACATATGTACAAAAAAGGCAAAATATAGTGTAATTCTGCAAAAAACTCCGTAGCTTTAATATAAGTATTCCAAATGCACTCACAAAAACAGTAGAAATAAACAGCTTCACAGTAAAATCACGGTCTCACCAGTCCTGGAATCAGACGGTCACCATAGTCCAACAAAAGGCAATGCCGTTTAAAAACAAAGTAATAACCAAAATATGGCAAATCCTTAATCCACCGCCGACGCGTTTCGTTGCCGCAAGGCAACTTTAACTAGGCTGGTGGCACGGCGGAAGGTAAATAGAGAAAAGCCCTATCACGTGATCAACGTCCTCCAGTCACGTGAGACGCGTTTTAAAATTCTGTTTAGAAATCTCATCAAACTTACAAATAGGAGGAATGGGGAATGTAATGCCACCAAAACCTGTATTACCTATGTAGTTATGAGATGTTATAATGGGTTACTTCCTCCCTCTGCAAGCGTGGCCTGAAACTCTCCAGCCCGAGTAGAGCGCAGCCGCAAACGTCACTTGCAGACAGCAGGGCTCAGCAACCAATCAAAAGCAGTTGTAGACGGTAACCTAGCAACAACTGATCCACACCATACTTTCAAGTCCCGATGTCAGGGGAAATACGAATACGAGCAGGGACAAATGCTTCAAGGTTACAACTTAAAACCCAGCATTCTCTGTTATGGCTCACATTAAAAGACAAAGGATAAGAGAATAAAATAATGACTATAGCAAACTATCTGTCACACAAATCAATTTCATAAAAATTATTGCTCACTCAAAGACCTAATAAAGTGTATTCCAGCATAGACTAATAAAATAGCATAACTCCAAATACCTCCGGCATCTATTTAAAGACAACGGGACATGTGAAGCCCAACCCACTCTAAACACATATAGATAAGAACCTACCAGTAGCTAACAGCAACCCGAGTAATGAGGCTTTCTAAACAAAGCTGGACTAAACCCACTAATGTATGTAATGTCCCCAACTACTCTCTTTATATTACAGGGCCAGAAACTGTTAAATAGCTACTTACTAATGGAGACCTAAAATAAATGGATAATAAAATGGATAATAAAAAATACTATTTCAATATGACAATGAATTATATCTATAATAAAAAAAAAAAAAGTCTAAAGGCCGTCTGATTCCAGCACCCAGAGACAGAATAAAAACATAAAAGTATATATGAAAAATATAATCCATATATGTACACCAAAAATAAAATAATTAACAATAATTAATGACATTAAATACACTAAATCAAGATGAAATAAAACAATTCAAATCAAACTCAATATTCAAACCTGCAGGATACAGGGTACCTAATGTGAAAATCCACCAGCCCTCCTTTTTGGAAATATCCTTAACTAAATCAGACCCCCGCCAGTTAGGTTCTACATGGTCAATCCCAATGAAGGACATACAACTGGGATCACAATTGTGATGTTTTTTAAAATGTGCAGATAAGCTATGGGATTCATATCCGCGCTCAATATTATAAATATGCTCGCGGATACGAATCCTAAGTTCCCGAGTCGTGCGTCCCACATATAACATGTGACAAGATCACTGCTTTGGACCAATAAGAAATAAATTTCGAAATTTTAAATACTTTTCCTGTCCTAAAATTTTGAAAAGAAGTTTTAGGTTTTTCTAGCACCTTGCAACCTGCACACGAACCACACCTGTAAAAACCCACCGGTAAATTCCTACCCACCGGTCTGAGCTGTGGTGGGTCCACGTAACTCCTCACCAAGAGATCCCTCAAATTAGGGGCTTTCTTAAAGATCACTCTAGGATATTCAGGTAAAATGGGGCCCAATGTCGTATCTGCCTTCAGTATGTGCCAATGCTTACCCAATAGGTTCCGAAGCTCTTTATGTTGTGTATTGAATCCTGTGATGAAAGGAACTTCATTTCCTAAGTTAGCCCTGACACCTGCCGTTACACCTTTCTCCTGGTTCAAAAGGGAGATTCTGGGGCGATTTCGAACCATTCCCCGCTGCTCCCTGACTATTTGACTATTGTATCCCTTGTCAATGAAGCGGCGCATAAGCATTGCGGATTGTTTGTCATAATCCTCCAAATATGTGCAATTACGCCTCAGACGGGTAAACTGTCCTTTGGGTATCGCTTTTAACCATTTGGGGTGATGGCAACTCCCCGAGGGCACATACCCATTTCGGTCCGTACTCTTGAAATAAGTGGAGGTCACTAGTGTATTAGATTCTTTTCTAATGACAAGATCTAAGAAATTAACAGATGTAGAACTAACCTCTGCTGTGAACTCCAAATTAAAAGGAGTTCTGGTTAATCTCTTGGCAGAACACATTCAGGTCATCCATAGGGCCATCCCAAATAAAGAAGACATCGTCTATATAACTATGCCAACAACGCAGATGGGATGGGGTCTGACCATAAATAAACTGTTCCTCCCACCAACCTACATAGAGGTTAGCCATACTGGGCGCAAATTTTGCGCCCATGGCAACTCCTTTCCTCTGGAGATAAAAATTATTATTGAACCAAAAATAATTGCGTTCAAGGGCAAAAATAAGACACCTAATTATGAAATCTACCTGCTCAGTGGGTAAGGAGGATTTTGTGGTAAGATAATAACGCACTGCTGCAATTCCCTTTTCATGGGGTATCACTGTATACAGTGAGGTCACGTCTGCAGTGACTAAAACAGAATCCTCTTTAACCTCCAAATTGTTGCAAATATCCAGGACCTGTGACGAATCCTTCAAATAGGAGGGAAGGGACACGACAATATTCTGTAAAAAAACATCTATGTATTCCCCAAGTCTTTCAGCCTTTTGCAAAACAAAATTTCTTGCTCTGTGTTTTTTATTATATATCACTTCTGTTAGGCGTGTTTCTGAGTTGGCGGCGCTTTCCATCCAGCCCCCCTACTTTGAGAGACACCAGGACAAGGTGGTGTTTCGCTTTAAGCCAGATTTTCTGCCTAAGGTTGTGTCTGTCTTTCATCTTAATCAGGACATTGTTCTACCTTCCTTGTGCCCTAATCCTAGTAACACTAAGGAGAGGGTTTTGCATTCCTTGGATGTGGTCAGGAATCTAAAGTTCTATCTGGTCGCTACTGTACCTTTTAGGAAAACTGATGCTCTTTTTGTGGTCCCTTGGCTCCGGCTAAATCTACTATCAGCAAATGGATCCGCCAGGCTGTGATTCAGGCCTACACTGCTAAGGGGAAGAATCCTCCCTTCCGCCTTACTGCTCATTCTACTCGTGCTATTGGTGCTTCTTGGGCTTTTCAGCACCAGGCTTCTGTTTGCAAGGCCGCTACTTGGTCTTCTGTTCATACCTTTTCCAAGTTTTACAAGGTTGATGTTCGGGCCTCAGCTGATGCTGTTTTTGGCCGCAAGGTTCTGCAGGCGGCAGTGATCTGAACTGCCCGTTGTTGCCTTTTGGGGATCCCACCCTACTTTACGGACACTGCTATTGGATGTCCCATGTGTAATGAATCTTATTTGGAGCAGGACGTACTGTATACTAAGAATAATACAATTCTGTGATTACTAACCTGTAGAATTGATATTATGAGTATACATTACGTCCTGCTCCACCCCACCCTTGGTTTTTATTATTCTTGGATCCCCTGTATGGTGATTATCATTGTTGGTTTAGTTAATGGTTGGTTATGTTATCATTCTCCCGGCTTCTTGTTTAACTGCTTTTCAATACTGGGAATTTGTGGGAGGTCCCGGGTATTTGAGGGGTCGGGAGGATCCAATTTCGCTGTCTCTGCATTCCAGCTCCATCTGGCGGAGTAATACTCGTAGTAAAGAATCTTATCTGGAGCAGGACGTACTGTATACTCATAATATCAATTCTACAGGTGAGTAATCACAGAATTGTATTTTTATGTGCTGTGCTTTTGTGCTACTTTACTGGGCTGCTCTTTGAGCTTCATCCTTACCTCCCTCGCGGTTTCTCCCGGGCGGGTGAAGCTCTGCCCCTTTGTGCAGTGCAAGTCCTCTGGGCGTTTTCAGCACTGTTTGTACCACTTGCGCCAGGAGCATCATTTTGGACCATGACCGGGTGGGCGTCCCTGCTCCTAGCCCTTCACTGCCTGCGGTCTCTCCGGACCCTCCGCTGCTGCACTCAGCCCTCAGTGAGGGGGAAGCCAGCCGGGGTCCCAGGTTGATTGGGGCATAGGGTGGCCAATCTCAAGAGACAGATCTCGCAGACGGCTCCTAGGAATGCCACAAGTAAGAAACGGCACATCGAGCCCGTTTACTCGGATAATGATGATCTTTTTGATCTGGGCTCTGTGGAGGAAGGTGAGTTGCCAGATGATTCCCTCTCCACTGCAGATTATTCTGCTGGCGGTGACAGTTTGTCTGGCTCCTCCTCGGATAAGGATGCGTGGCTCCCTGATGATACAGAGAAGTTGCTTGCCTCAGTCTTTGAGACTACACATTGTCCCTCCCAGAGCGGCTAGGAGGAAGCAAGGGGATTTGTTTAAGCCTGAAAGACAGAGGCGAGTCTTTCCGGAGCAGGCCCATTTTTCTAATATGATTCTCAATGGGGAAGGCCTAACAAGCTACCGGCGGTGCCTAAGGGCCTGGATAGGCTGTTTCCCTTCCCTGAGAGCTGGTCTGCCTATGGTCACGTCCTCCCGAAGTAGATTCCCCTGTGTCGGGGTTGTCCAACACTATTATGCCATCACCTGATACCGCTTCCTTACGTGACCCAGCTGACAAGCACATGGAATAACTGGTCTGTCATGCCTTCACTTTATCCAGTGCCTTGTTTCGCCTTGTGTGTGCCTTGGCTATTGTCTCCCTGGCCATCAGTGAGACGCCTTGTGGATAGCACTAAGGCTCGCGGGCGGAGGAGTATAAGGACCTCAAGGCCTGAGTGGAGTTCATTGCCTTTGTTGTCTCTGCCATGGACGATGGTGTCCGGCTTGGTGCCAGGATTTCGGCCCTGCTTGTTGCACTTCGCCGCTCGTTCCGCTTTTACTCCAACCTGTTCACGGTTCCCAAGAAGGACGGAACATTAAGACCAATCCTGGACCTGAAGGGTCTCAACAGGTTTGTAAGAGTCAGACATTTCCGCATGGAAACCTTACGGTCAGCGTTGAGCTCGCTTCGGCCCGGCGACTTCATGACCAGGGTGGACATCAGGGATGCTTATTTGCACATCCTGATTTTCCAGGGGCATCAGAAGTTCCTGAGGTTTGCTCTGGAGGATCGGCATTACCAGTTTGTGGCATTTCCATTCGGGATATCCTCAGCCCCCTGTGTCTTCACCAAGGTGCTGGCAGGCATCATGGCTATCCTGAGGAACCAGGGCATTCGTGGGCATTTGTGTGCTGCCCTATCTGGACGACTTACTGATTGCGGCCCAGTCCTTGCAGCAGGCCGAGAGCGATACTCGGATGCTATTGTCAACCCTGGAGGCCTTCGACTGGGTGATCAATTACCCAAAGTCTTTTATCACTCCCTCAACAGTGAGATCCTTCCTGGGAATGACGATAGACACCGCTCAAGTAAAGGTTTTTCTGCCACTGCAGAAGGTTTCGGGTCTCCAGACGCAGGTGCAGGTCTTGCTGTCCTGTCAGCGGCCGTCGATACATCTGGGGATGAGATTGGTGGGCCTAATGGTGTCATGCTTCGAGGCGGTGTCCTTTGCCCAATTTCACATGAGACCTCTTCAATTGAACCTGCTGACCGGCTGGAACTGGATGCAGGAGTCGCTGGAACAGGAATTTTTGCTCTTCAGGTTCCTCCCTTCGAACCATTGTGCGATGCTGCATTGTCTATTCAAAGTAGTCTTGGTAGCGATCACAGCTGACCGTGCTTTGTATGAAGCCTTCATACTTTTACAAAGTTCTACAAGGTTGATGTTAGGGCCTCAGCTGACGCTGTCTTTGGCCGAAAGGTGCTTCAGGCGGTAGTGAAATGAACTACATGCTGTTCCGCACTGGGGATCCCGCCCTATATGGACACTGCTTTTGGATGTCCCACATGTCATCACTGGGATGACCTGGACTGAATATAGGGAAAAATACAGTTTTTGAGTATAACCAGTCCAGGTCGTCCCACCCCGCCCTTGTTCATTATCTCTTGTTTGCCTGTTATGGTGATTACCATTGCATCTTGCAGTCGAGCGCCCCTGGGGGCGGAATACCCACATGTCATCACATCTCATCACTGGGATGACCTGGACTGGATATACTCAAAAACAATTCTACAGGTGAGTTTCACAGAATTGTATTTTCTTTGTTAACCCCCCTCCCTGCCTTGCCCTGCCCCGCTCTGTTTTCGTGGGGGTTATTCACCAAAATTACTATGAATGGAGGGGGCATACCATAGTTTCTATGACGATGTGGCTGCTGCACTGGATCAGGTGTTCTGGTAAGTGTATCAGCACCAAGCTAGCAGTAAGTGCCAGCGGGGGTGTATGGGTAAGTATAGCGGTTTTGCCACAGACTACAATGGCTCACCCTGGAAAAAGGGGGGGGGGGGATATGTCACTGGCGAATTAGTTAAACCTTCTGTAGAGCAACTAGCAGAAGGCACATGAGAAGGTGTGGCTTTTAGCGTCTCGGAACATGAAGTAAGGAAGGCATTTATAAGAGTCAACATAAGGAAAGCAGTGGGGCCAGATGGTAATTTGGGTCCGATTCTCAAAGCCTGTGCTGCCCAGCCTGCCCCAGTGTCCATCTCCAGCACAGGAGCACTCCAGGATTGTGTGCTGAGCCCAAAGTTGTACTCCTGTACAGATATACGGCTGTGTGTCCACCTTGGACACCACCACTCCCTTCAAATTCACTGATGGCATTGTTATGGTAGGCCTCAAAGCTGAAAACTATGGCCAACCTTGATAAATTGGAAAGCCTAGGAAACTGGCGTCAAGAGAACAATAATGTCAGTGGACTTCAGCGAGAAGCAGAAAAGAAGCTGATGATACATGCCCACCAGCGGGGAGACTGGATAATTTTAGTATTTTAGCTTGCATATAGCACAGGACATGGCATAAATCCAAAATACCCCATTATAAGCAGTAACTCCCTTTAGACTATTCATACTGTTAACCCTGATGTTGATAAGTATGAGTATAGCTTATGTCCTGGAAACTTACAGTGCTGTCCTTGTATTGTGTATACTGGTTTAATTTGATGATAGGGCTGCTAGGGTGGGTGATCCCACGCTTAGGGACAATTCTGCTAGGGTGGGTGATCCCACGCTTAGGGACAATTCCAGCTACCACAGAAATGAAATCCTATATCCTGTGGGAATGTGGTTTTCCACCAATTCATTGTATAGGGGTAGCAGTAGCGAGTAGTCATAAATCACAATTTGAGATGTCCCAGCTTTAATGGTTCTCTCTTGCCATTTTGTCATGTTAAGGGTTGCTTGTTTTGTTTAGTTTTGGTTGGTCCTATTAAACTGCTTTTAATAAATCCTGTTGTGAGCTAGGCTAGGAGGCTAGATCCCATACAAATATCTGAGAAAAGTATATTCTGGTAAGTGTGCAAAACTCTTAACTCTGTTCTGGAACAGCATTAGCCTCTTATTAAACAAAGGGACGGTTATATTGTCTTAAGCGGAGGTCCAGCATTCACTGAGCCCCACTACTGATGCCCCCTGCCTGGTGCTAGGGTAAATTTGGGGATTAAAAATAAAAAACAAAGCTTTTCTTACCGGGAAGAGTTGTCTACTCCCCTACCATTCAGTCCCAATCCCTGAGAGAATGCCCGTTCCGGCTATGACTGAGTGCCTTGCCATTCAATCAGTGCAGCGGTGGGGCTGTGGGTTACGGTATCCGCACAGGAGTCCAGCAGAAACTAGACTAAACCGCTGTGCAGTTTTCTCATTTCTACTTCCTTGTGATTAGAGAAAAGTACCTGGAGTTGGGTAAAGACAGCACAGCAGGTAGGAACCCCCCCCCCCCCCTGCAATATTATGGTGTGGTTGCTGCTGTTAGCCATGTACTATGCTTTGCCTTTTAGAAGCAGACAGTACCTCTCCATGACTGAGCCCAATCATGGCCCTGATCCATCTGCAGAAATGTGGATTGCTGGGATTAAAGGGCCTGCCTAGGCAAAAGGTAAAAAACATGATTCAGCAGCTTACCTTGTCGCATCTGCCCTCTCCTTCCTGTAACCTCGCTGCAGCACCTAGAAACAGAAACTTGCCACTGACTTCAAGCAATCCACCTGATTCCCCTAGCAGTAGACCACCAAACATTGGGCTCGACTAGTGGTCTATAACTCTGCCCCCTGTGGCCTCCTGTGTATTACAGCATTGTGATTAGGTATCAATGTATGCTGATATGAATACGCTGCCTGGTATTGTACTGGGGAGTGGTCACACCTGCTGGCTGGAAAAAAATAAAAAATGACTGAAAACTAATAAATAAATAAAACAATAAAATGAATGATAAATAATATCTCTGCTTTGGTGAACATTAGAAGCTTTAGGGTTATATGATAATATGGTCTATATTTGCCTAGATTATACCCTGCTCGCCATCCCCTAGAAACAGCCCTAGAGATGGATGGATTTGAGAGTGTGCAGGAACTGGGGTATGAGTTGGATAAATGTTTTAGCTTTAATGCGTGGCCCTTTGAGGTTGAGCCATGACCATGCTGTGTCTAACACCACCACTCTACAGTAACATTTCCTAATATTGCATAAAATGGAAGATGCAGACATACATGTGTTTGAGGGCTGTAGTGCTGTTACTAACGTCTTTGCAGAAATGTGACTATACAGCAGGTGTATGAGGAAAAACACTTTTTCATGAGCTTCATGACTTTCATAAGCTGTTCATGTAATAGCCCTTTCAAGAAGCAGGTTAGGACTTTCTAGCAGGCTTTCAACGTGAGAGAGCAAAACAAGAATCGTGACTGATCCTGTAACTATAGTCTCCTACTGCTTCATACAGTCAAACCTTTTCACATTTTGTTTGCTTTATGTCCTGAGCCAGGATATTGTATTTTTGTATTTTATCTGTGTTAACCCTTTTACTGTCTAATGCCTGAAGAAAATCATATTTGAACCCTTTGATCTTTTATTTTCTTCATTTTCTTTGGCACCATTGTTTTAGGGAACTGATCAAAACTTTGTGATGCTGAATTTTTAAACTAGACCAACGTTGTAAAGCCCACAAACAGCTTGTTCATTCCCTTGGGGAAATGTTGCCCAGCAGCCATCAAAGTGGAAGCCTGAACATGGGAGATGTGTCGGCCGCCGGCCAATCGCGGGACTGCAAGGATGCAGTATATACGATATACATTACCGTCAAAAGTAGCATTCTCTATTTTTATTCATCAGATTCAGTATTATTAATCACCTGGTAAAGACATTACATTTACAAGATTATACCCCGTAAAACATTTTTCCCCAAAAGTGAGAAGACACATAATCTGCATTCATGCGGGTTCTGGACAATGAGGGAGAGTGCAGAGAAACTGAACCCTGCCCCCACACCTGCCTGTCCCCACACACACACACACACACAGGGACACACATACACACACTCTAGGGTCCAGGTCCATGCCCACCCACTGCCCGTAGCCAGAGCACATTCATGCATTGGCATACAACTGTGGCAGCAGGGCCCTGGCGAGAAGAAGTGGAGGCAGCAGCAGCCTGTCTGCTGCCTTTTTACTGTACACTGTCTGGTGGGATGCTGCAGGTAATGAGGCACCACATGGAGGGGTTCCCAGTCCAAGAGACAGAAAAGAAAGAATAGAGCGGAGTACATAACCATGGATATGTACTCCAAGCTGAGAGAAAGAAGGGATTTTCCATAAACTAGAAGTTTGATACCTAGGAAGCCAATACAGGGGTACAATTGACTTGCTTATCATTTTTGCTCTTTTAATACCATAACAAGACCTCTTTTAAGACCTATACAAAACATTTAGAAAAAAATCAAAAACCTTAGATCCTCCACAGCAGGCTGTGTCCTGTCTGGATATATATACACACCCCCTAAATCAAGCCCCTCAGTCCAGACATGTCTTTTTTTTGGCAGTCCATCTCCACGAATATCGCAGTGAATGGAGCATGCAGCTATGTTCAGGGTACACAGGGGCATGCCAGGTACTGCCCAACATCCACCCATCATGCTGAGGCATCAAGAACCACTGGACCCAGGATTCGGAATGGGTTTAAAGGATCCGGTAAAACTTTTTTTGTTTTTTTAAGGTCAACTCCTGTCACCCCCACAACCCCCTGACTTACTTCGAGTTTTACAAAATAATTCATAATGCAAGATAATGAAGCTGAATTAGCTGTGAAGGCAGACTAGACTGGTTTGTACTTGCTGCAAAGGCTGGTTCTTTACTCTTTCTTGATTATATATACAGTAGTTTCCTTCTGTTTATTTACTCTAAAGCTCTTGCTCGGTAATAACCCCTATGTTTATTGTTCATGGTAAATGTCCTTGAACTCCGGCAACCTCTATATGTGACGTACCGCAAACATCTGTTGTAAAGCCTGTAGGTACAATCTTTGCAACAGTGCATAACTTGTCAAACTGCAGGATGTTGCTTGTTGTCAGAACATTCTTCAGAACATATACAGTCGCTGTTTTTGTTACAATGAACATCGTATGACTTGCCCAAAGCTTTGTGTGTTTTTTTCCCACTAATTCTACAAGCAAGACATCACACGATTTAGACCTCAAACTGGTTATTTCTTGCCTAGACTGAATGATAGCTATTAAAAATCAGCTGCATGCATACAAATGTGGGGAGAGTTAGCATTGTGTTCATCAGGATTTATTTAGAATCTATAACAAAACAGAACCATTACGTTTATCTCTTTACTTAATCTAAATATGATTCATTGGTGAGATTTAAACAGTCCAGACTTCAATAGTTATGTCTGTCTGTCATCTTTCTGGGGGTGTAATTGATGGTACATACTGGTACTGTGTATTCAGTAAAATTTCCACGCACATTCCAGACTCCTAATCAGATAACATTTTATGAAAATATGGTGCTAGTGTAAGTCCAGGAATTTCTATAGGGAAATAAAAAGTTTCTTAAATAACCTAGTGTTACTGTTAGATGTAGTAGTAAGCTATAGACCGTAAGCTCGCAAGGGCAGGGCTCTTTTCTATTGTCTCCTGTGCTCTCAATGCTTGGTTTAAACCTTGTAGCATCTAGTTTGTATTGTTCCCTGTAGCTCTACGGAAGATGATGGCGATAATAAAAAATATATATAAATAATATAAATATATATAATTATGAAAATAACAATAATAAAAATAAGTGAAGAAAAAAGGCAATATCCCTTGTAGGCTAACATAAGTACATTTAAGGGTAAGGTTTCAAGAATACTTACTCTTCTTTGGGATTGATTCAGTGTCTTTTGACAAAACTCACTTCTCACGTCACAAGAAAATTGCCACTCACTACCTTGGAGTGGGTTCAGAGGTGGTGAAAATTTGCACCTGGTAGACAATGAAAGTGAATGGCAGTGTTCTCTCCTTAAACAAAAAAAAGAAATTTGTTTTCTAACCAGGCTCTAAATCAACCCCTTTGTCAGACATGATGTTATGGCCTTATATTCCAAGTGTGACATACACTCCGCTTCAATAAGTCTTGACAGTCGGGTTATTCTCCAGTAGAGGGCAGAGATGAATGCAAAAAAAGAAGCCCCTCCTGGTCCATAACCACCTGGGACCTCCACCAACTCCCCAGTTGTCTTCTCTGCAGGGAGCGAGCAAGACAGAAGATAAAGCTTCTCTTACTTGCAGGTAAGCCGGGCTCGCGCCCGGCGCCCTTATTCTAAGCATACAGCACGTCCTGCTCCAGAACATATTCATAACGTATGGGTATACCTCCGCCTTCAGCGCCGTGCACTGCAGATCATGAAGAAAACAAGCTCCTCCCGGCCCTACATATACCAGAGGACCTCCCACAATCCCCAGATTTCTCTGCAGTGCTGGAACTGCGAAGACCTGAAGTATCACGCTCTCGCAGGCGAGCGGGGCTTGACAGCCCGAGGCCCTGCGGGACTATTTCCACCCGTCCTCATTGTGAATTTATGCCTCCCAGCCTGGGCTGTGTGGGCCGGGTGAAGGTAGGCAGCACCTAATGTGCTTATGGAGCTAGACTCCACCGCAATTCCCCAACCATAGGGTAGGCGGTTTAGGTTGATGGTGAGCCTCCAAGGGATGCCCCTCCCGCATTATTGTCCCGTACCCCGTGTAGTCCTGAGCCCTATTGGGTCGCCATTCTCCCCCTTTTCTCCGTCTTCGGGGGAAAATAAAGGGGGGGGGTACGCGTGTGGCGGTCTTAGTGTACCGGTGTGTCACGCTCGTGGCTTATATTCTGCCTTCACTAACTTCAGAGATGTCAGGGCCGCGCTGATTGTTTCTTTCGGCTGCCCGGGTGTTTTTTTTTTCTAATTGATTGCCCCTTAATAGGGTTGCCGCGGTGTCCGAACTGTCGGCGCCCGCTCTATGGTACGTTAGGCCGGCTGTTACTCCATTACTTTAATTTTTCCTTCAGAGCTTCGCGCTCTTTAGAATGGGTGGGGCCCTTGTCTGGCGCGCTCCGCTGAGTATTTAGCCCGCTCTCCGGGCTTCGCTGGGCGCCATTTTGGTTAGCTTCCCGCGCACGCGTCGTGGCGGTCTCCTCCTCCACCTGAGCTGTAAGTGCCCTTGCGGGCGAATCCCCTTCATTATTGTCTGCCCATCTGCGCATGTTCCTGACATCTCTTTCCCATTGTGTCTTCCAGACGCTGAGTTCCCGGCGGCCTCTCCCGGCCTCATATACATACATACCATTCATATAAGTACCTTATACGTATACATTGTTATACTCACTAGTATAAGGAGCGGGCCTTCCCAAAATCTCCCACATCG
Organism: Gastrophryne carolinensis; assembly: GCA_027917425.1. Classification (NCBI taxonomy): domain Eukaryota; kingdom Metazoa; phylum Chordata; class Amphibia; order Anura; family Microhylidae; genus Gastrophryne; species Gastrophryne carolinensis. The sequence continues at coordinate 177,878,296 of CM051238.1, read as the reverse complement.
ATCAGCGGGTAATTGGGGCATCCAGGGTTGCTTACGGCATAAATCCCTATCGTCATGCTATAATTGAACAATCACCATATGGAGGCATCTCAGGATTGTGTTACCAGGGTCCCATCGGGACAGGACCGGCTGTGTATATCGTGTGGTCTCCCCCATGCTGAGGCGGGCGGGGCACGGGTCTGTGCGTCATGTTCTGAACAGACGCTGGAACTGCGAGTGACGCTTGCGGTTATTCCTCGCCCCTTCCCACCCCTTACCCCTTCCCGAAACCTCACTCCCGTTGAGTCTTGTACAGGTGAGGGGGTGCAAATAGATCCTTCTCCTAGTCGGCCCACGTTGGCCCAGATCGTAGAAGGATTGGCTGGCCGGATCGGCCCAGTTAGACAACGGTCTGCTTCTCCCGCGGCTTCGGCCTGTGCTATGGGCTCTGCGGAGTCCTTGTCTACACGTGCTAGCACCACTTCGGAAGAAGGGGACTTGTTCTCTGACCTAGGCTCCCAGGACGAGAGACCGAGGGGTCAGGATGACGCTGATCTGGATGTCTTGGACCAGCTTGACATTGACAGCATGTTACTCAGGATTTTTAAGGTACTGGCCGTCTCGTCTCCCGGCGCGGTCTCCGGACCGAGAGGGGTGCGCTTTCATACCGCGCCTCCTCGGTTGGAATTTCTCGAGCAGGCTCACTTCCATGCACTTGTTCTTAAAGGGTGGGAATGTCCCGCCGCTCTTCTAAAGACGCCGGATGACTGGGCTTGGAAATACCCTTTACCCCCCGAGATGACAGATGTTTGGTCCTCGTCCCCAGCCGTGGACGCACCGATTATTGGGGTCCCTAACCCCCCATTCCTTACTTCTCCGGTTTACAGCTCCCTGCGGGACGCCGAGGATCGGCATATCGATAGGCTTGCTTCCCACGCCTTTACCTGTGCTGGCACGACGCTGCGCCCTGTCTGTGCCACGGCGATCACGGCAGTGGCCGCTAAGACTCTTATAACTAAGTCCCTAGAGCATCAGCCTGAAGATTTACCCTGGGAGGTCTTCTATGCTCTCTCTAGTTGCGATATCTTTCTTAAATTTATCCTTATGGCCTTGGATGACACCATCAAAATGTGTGCTAGGACCTCTGCCCAGGCGGTGGCTATACGTCGTCTGCTCTGGCTTCGTCAGTGGGGAGCAGACGATGACACTAAGAGGATCTTGACGGGGCTCCCCTTTAGAGGACATCACCTGTTTGGGGCACGTCTGGATTTTTTTGAGAAACAGGCCACTCCACCCAGTCAGAGGCGGCCGCTGCGCCCCCCGCGGGGCAGAGGGACCCCTCCCCCTCCATATCATTCCGTTGCACAGGAACCGGGGTTGCCCTCTGCTGGACCTGGTCCAATTTCCCGTCCCAGGAGTGACGTTCAGGGCCCGGGGCCCTCCGGTCGGGCTAAGTCTTTTTCTTTCCCTGATTTCCCTCATGCATGATGGGACGCCCTCACCCACCTGGGTGAGGGGAAGGCCACAGCACTCTACTCCTATCAGGAGGCATCCTGCCTCGCTCTGGTGGCTTTAGCTAGTTACGCTAGAGATGGAACGGTGTGTGCTGGGCAGTTCTTCCCTGAGTCGGTTAAGGGGTATATGTCTCCTTGCCCGTCTTCGGGCATGGGTGCAGGCTTAACTGGGCCTGCCAGGTATGGCTTCCCGGCTGAACGCCATTATCATATAGAATCTGGGGCCCCTGAACGGGTCTGCCCCTCTTCTCCCCCTTTTTTCTCTCCCTTCTAGGATGAGGGAGCTTATCTGCCTAACACCTAGGAGGGTGTGGCATCTGTACCAGAATCCTTCGGCCTGGCGCCCTTGACAGGGCGGTCTGTGCCCCACGTCCCAGGGACCCCCTGGCTGCTGGGCGTGTTTGGATTTTCCAGGCTCTAAGGAGCCTTCTGGATTCTCAGCCCTCTACGACTGGGTGTTGGTGATCACTGACACCGTTGAGACTTAAACTAAGCCCCCTGTTGCGCCCTTGTACGCACTGGCCTCAGGAAGGGTGTGATGACTCACACGGCACCAAGGGGCATTTTACAGGGGACCTCCTGTCCCCTCACGAAGCGGTTGGGGGATGGAACTTGACAAAACCGGAGCCCTACTCGGCTCCACCCTCTAGTCCCTGGATTACACCGGGAGTAGGCTTCACCCAGTGCCTTTCTTTCCTTGGCTATAAGGAGTTTACAGGTATGAGACCTCGGGTCCTCCGTCCTGTATAGTGATTCCTCCAGACAGCTTCGCTTCTGGTGAACTGTTTGGCGGCTCGTCCTTTGACACCGCCTGTCTCGGGGATCTTTGGGCTCTGAGGTGAGTTAGCCATTAGCCCTGGATGAGTGGTCTGCACCCTGGGTCTGCCTACCTTACTCCTTGTGGAGGCGGTTATTCTTCTACTGGTTACTCGATAGTACCGTGGGGGAGCATTCCATACTCTTTGCTTTTCCCTGTTGGTTACCATGGTACCTAATCTGGCAGGATGACAAAGGGGGCCCATTCTTCTGAATCCCCCAGGGGGTTCCTAGGAAGGGACCTTGAAGGTTCTGGTTTCCTAGGTGAATTTTGGTCATAAGGAGCACGTTGTGGGTCCTAGTTGGGGACTACTCCTTCTTGTACCCGTCCATTGGGGGACTTTTTGCCTTAATAGGACAGTGGTTGCTCCTTGTTCCTGCGGAATTCTTGGGCCTGGATCTTTTCCAGGGGAGCCCTGATTCTTTGGGGGACTTGATATTCCTTGTCCTTCCTGAAGTATCCCTCCCTTGGGAGGTTCTCTGTTTTGCCTTTGGGCTCACACTGGCAGGGTTCTGTGGGACCCCGCCTCTATTACAGGGGTCTACCCCTGTTATTAGCCAGTTTGGTCTGCCCTGGTTGTGGCTAGTGGTTCTGGCTCGGCAGTTTACTTGAAGATGTTATACCCTTGCCCTCCCGGGCGTGGGGAGAGCTTGCGCTAGTCCCTGATGGCAAGTAGCACCTTATGCTTGGGGCCTGGGAGGCCCAGTGGGGTGTGGGTTCTCAGGGATGTTCTGCTGAGTACAGCTGGACGGTAAGTTCCCTCATGAGGACTATTGTTAACATAGTATGGTGCCTTTACTTTAGACCTACCTTAGCGTTGGCAGGATCTGGGGCTTACCCTGCCGGAGATCACAGATCTCGGGGTGTCTTGTTCCTTGGAGGCTCTGGACTTTGTCTTCCTCCTTATTTTCTTCCTTCTGCCACGCTGGTTTAGCTTATGTTGTCCCTATGCTATTCGCTGGGTCTAAGCTTCTTCCCTGGCGGGAGGGTATCTGCTCCTGGGATTAGGGTCCTACAAGCAGTGTTCGGTATGGGCTCAATACTTGACTCGGTCTATGGTTGGGGCCTGATCTGTTCTTCTATTACGAGACCTGATCCAATTTTTTGTTTGCATTCCTCAGGGTCTGCTCAGGAGCATTCCTGGGGGATCCCTAGTTCCCCCCTTGGGGGAGGACTTATCCTGAAGCCCTACCAAGGGTTCCCACAGGTCTTAGTCAGGTCCCTGTCTGACCTGCTCCTTCCATCAGGTTGCTCCTCTGGGGTGATTACTCCAGGCAGTGGTGTGCCATAAGGAGCGGCACTATTGGTGGTCCTAGTCATTATATATATATATATATATTTCTTATATATATGCATGCCTTGGTATAGATCTATACCATGAGGTGAGGGTACCCGCCTCACACTAAGTTGGTTCAGGCGTTATTTCGCTCTTTCTGCCTTGGACGGACCATCTGGTCTCTGGACTATGATCTAAATTACTATGAGAAGGAAAGGGATCTGTGCCCCTCTACTGGGGTTAGATATCTGCCGGAACTGTCTTGCCCTTGATGGGAGCTTATCTTGGGGTCTACCGGTGCCCCCTTCTTGAAGTACCGGATTGATTGTTTCCATGGATTAAGGGCCCTCTGGCCTGGTCCTATTTGGTTGGTCATCCTTCCGGACCTGTAGGACTCTTTCGGCTCTGCTGAATATTGTTGTTAGCACTTCTGTTGGTTCCGTCTGCGACCTGGACATGTATTCCCCGTTGGGAAAAGTTTTGAGTTACCATGGCTACCCCCTCTTGTAGCAGCATGGTTAGGCAGTTATTTTGGCCTATCCTTCTAGAGGAAGATTTTTCCTCCCTATTGTTTTTCGTTCTTTTACTATTAGTGCTTGGCTTGCTCTGTAACACTATGTTCTGGCGATCAAGCTGGCTAGTCCGCTGCTTACGCTCAGTTCTCCCTTTACAAGATTCAAAGGTTGAGGTTAGAGCATTGCTCTTGTTGTTGATAGCATGGTTAATGGTGACAGCGCTTTACTGTTGGCTGTGCCTTTTCATGGGGATCCCACCCTATTGTGGACACTGCTATTGGATGTCCCATACGTTATGAATATGTTCTGGAGCAGGACGTGCTGTATGCTTAGAATAATACAATTCTGTGAGAATCTCACCTGTAGAATTGGTATTATATGCATACAGCACGTCCTGCTCCACCCCACCCTGGTTTCACTTTGTTCTGGATCCCCTGTATGGTGATTGTACTCACTTGGTGTTATTGCCAGACACTCTGGGTGTTTTTTTTCTCCTGGCTTCTCTTCTCACTGCTTTTCATTGCTGGGGATTGTGGGAGGAGCTTGTTTTCTTCATGATCTGCAGTGCACGGCGCTGAAGGCGGAGGTATACCCATACGTTATGAATATGTTCTGGAGCAGGACGTGCTGTATGCATATAATACCAATTCTACAGGTGAGATTCTCACAGAATTGTATTTGTTATCCCTATTGCTGCCAGGATTCTTTCCAAATTGTCCCCACATTGAGCCTCCCAGCTTAGGCTGCGGGTCCTGGCAAGGGTAGGAGCACCCAGTGGGTGCATTGGGAGCCTTTGCTCCACCGTGAGACCTCAAATTGGGGCAGGTGGTACAACCAGGTTGTGGTGATCCTGGTATAGGATGCCCCCAGTCCCTGCTGAATATGGCCTTATTACGGGCCAGGGTTCCCCCTTTTCCCCTCCGGGTCCCTTACTCCTAAGCTGGCCTCTTCTTTTTTTTTATTAGTTTTAATCTAATGTATGTGTGTGTGTGTATTTAGGTTTTTCACACTTTGTTGTTGGTTGATGGCTCATCTGGAAGTGATCCCTCGATGAATTGGTGCAATATGGCTTCCTTCAGCCTGAGCGAAGTCACTCAGGCTGTGTGTCTGGGTGGAGAAGGGGGCGGGGCCGGGGGCGGTAGCCACGCCCCCTCGCCGGCACGATTTGTGCAGGCCTCCCTCTGGCCAGATCTGCGCTACAGGGAGGGGGGGCGTGGCCTGGATAGCGCGCCTTCAGCGCTGGCACGCCCCCCTTCTTCTTCTCCCTTGGTCTGGTTTCCTCCTGGTCAGGGGCCATCTTGAAGATCTCCTGCGCTGCCGTGCTGCTCTTGGGGGTCAGGTAGGGGCCTGATGGCCTGTTTCTTTGTGCGTTGGGGGTCGCTCTCTGGTGGGGTGGGCCCCTGGTGGTGTATATTTTTACCATTTATTGCAGTATACCTGTATATTTATATGTATATAGTATGTGTGGTACGCTTGTGATTTTATTAATGCATATGCCTTAATAGTAATTATATGCCTATTGTGTGTTGCAGATTGCTTCATATTGTGCATATTAAGGGGTTCCTCCTGGTCCTGGGGTCCCTAGTTTAAAATTGATCTCCAAATCCTCCCACCGGGACATTTAAGGGGCATCCCGGGTTGTTTAAGCGTAATTCCCTTCGGTCTTGCGCTGACCACTAAAAATTCACCGTATGGAGGCTCCGCAGGGTACTGGGCTCGGGCTCACCTTGGGGCAAGCCCGCCCATGTGTGGGGTGTGGGGCATCCCTTACGGGAGAGGATGTACCGATCTGTACTCCATGCGCTCATAAGGCCATAACGCGGAAGTCTGGGTCCCAGCCTTCTGGGTCGGCTCCTCCCGCTTCATCGCCTTCCCCTCCCCGCTTGATCCGTACCCCGAGTGACATTGGTGCCAGCGGGGAGTCGCAGTCGGATGTTGGTGCCAGATTGGCCAGCATTGAAAAGTTTATTGGTAGCATGGTGGGCAAGAAGGCCCAAGCTAAAAAGAGACATTTGTCGTCGGCACAGCCCATGTGGGACGCGGACGACGACTCTATGGATTTGTCTGATTATTCCCCTTTAGAGGAGGGGGAAGTGTTTGAGGAGACAGAGTCTGATTTTGTACAGTCTGGTGATGCTTTTGTTGGGCAGGCGCCTGGGGATGCCGTAGATACGGCTGCTGTTTTGTCACATATGTTGAAGGTGTTGGATGTTGATCCCCCGGAGGCGCCTCCCCTAAAGAAGGGGGAATTTTTTGGGGTCCGCAAGCCCCGTCTAGAATTCCCTATGCAGGATCATTGTGACGCACTGATCCAGAAAGAATGGGAGAGGCCCTGTCGGCTTCCTGGTGCTCCCCAGGGATGGGACAAGAAGTATCCTTTCCCGGTGGAGGCGGTCAAGCGATGGTCCTCTCCTCCCGAGGTCGATGCGCCTGTTTTGGGCTTGACCAATTCTTCTGTGCTTAACACCCCTGACGCTACCTCCCTTAAGGATAGCGAGGATAAGCGCCTTGATCAGATGGCTTGTCATGCGTTTGCCAGTGTGGCTTGCTCTAGTGTCGCTTGCTACCAGGTCCCTGATCAGGGACTGGCTGAATTATGGTCAGTTTGATCCGGATAGCGCTGAGTTCACTACTCTTAAGAGGTGTGAATTGTTCATGGATTTTGTTTTGTCTGCTATGGAAGATTCTATCGTCATGTGTAGCAGAACTTCGGCCTTATTGGTGGCCATGCGCAGATTGGTCTGGCTGCGTCAGTGAACGGTGGATTTTGGGGCCAAGAAGTCACTTACGGCTCTTCCCTTCATGGGTACGCGGCTGTTTGGAGACAAATTGGATGCTGTTGCTAAGGGAGGTAGGTTACCTCAGCAGAAGAAGCATCGCCATCCCTTTCGGGGGCTGGTTCCTTCGCCCCTTCCTTTCATGGAGCCAGAGCGGTTAGGGGTCTGCCCGTCTCTGGTGTCAGGGGCTCATCCTGGAATAGGGGCAGAGGTCGGGCGCGCCCCGACAGCTGCCTGGGGTTCCAAGCCTAAGCCCGCCGGTAAGCCGGCTTAGTAATGAAGGGGCGCCCTCACCCGAACAGGTGGTGGGACGGCTGTGGCTCTTCTTCCAGGTCTGGGCCCGGGAGGTCACAGACAATTGGATCCTGGAAGTGGTCTCGTCCGGGTACAAACTGGAGATCGAGTACTGGCCACCTCCAAGGTTCTTAAGGTCTCGGGTGCCCTCGGACCATCAGGATGCAAAGGGGTACCTGTTAGCGGTAAGAAACCTTTTGGACATGGGAGTTATTTGCCCGGTGCCTCAGTCGGAGAGAGGCAGGGGTTACTACTCCAACCTTTTCACGGTACTCAAAAAGGAGGGTTCGGTGAGACCCATTCTAGATCTCAAGGTTCTAAACAGGTTTATCAGAGCCAAAAAGTTCCGCATGGAGGCTCCGCTATCATTTCCCTTCACCAGGGGTATTTCATGACATCCATAGACATCAAGGATGCGTATCTGCATGTTCCGATCTTTCAGGCGCATCAGAGATTCCTCCGGTTTGCGATAGAGGATCAACATTATCAATTCGTAGCTCTTCCCTTCGGTCTGACCTTGGCACCAAGGGTCTTCACCAAGGTTTTGGCGGGTGTAATGGCTCTGCTCAGATCGCAGGGCATTCGCATTGTGCCTTATCTGGATGATCTCCTGTCCCAATGCGTCAACCCAATGCGTGGTGTCGACCCTGGAGAGGTTCGGGTGGGTGATCAACCGCACCACGTCTTCTCTCTCCCCGTCTCGAGTCATTTCATTTCTGGGCATGACTCTGGATACCAGTCTGGCCAGAGTGTTTCTGCCCCAGTTTCTGCCGCCAAGGTGCAGGGGATTCAGGACCTGATCCGTCTTCTTCTGGACAGTCCTCGTCCCTCTATCCGACAGGGGATAAAACTGGTGGGTCTGATGGTGTCCTCCTTCGAGGCGGTGCCGTTAGCACAGTTTCACATGAGATCTCTTCAACTTCACCTATTGACGCATTGGGACAGGAGTCCACTGTCATTGGATCAACCTTTCAAGGTGTCTCCCAGGGTTCGGCAGTCATTTCGGTGGTAGCTGGACTCGAGCAATCTGGTGAAGGGCAGATCTTTTCTGGCCCCTTGTTGGGAGACGGTTACCACGGATGCCAGCCTGTCGGGCTGGGGAGGTTATTGGAAGAGTCATCATTTCAGCGGGGTGTGGGGTCCCCAGGAGGCTCACACCCCCATCAATGTATTGGCGCTCAGAGCCATTCGTCTGGTTGACCCCACAGTTACGGGGTCTTCCGGTTCAGGTGCATTCGGACAACCGAACGGCAGTGGCCTACATAAATCACCAAGGAGCAGCAGGAGTACCCTCAGGGAAGTCTCTCTGATCCTGCACTGGGCGGAGAGCAATGTTCCTTGCCTTTCGACAGTCTACATTCCGGGAGTGGAGAATTCAGAGGCGGATTCTCTGAGCAGGGGATCCTCTCTCCACGGAGAGTGGTCTCTCAACCCTGAGGTTTTTCTGGATTTTTGCCGCAGGTGGGGGACTCCGGAGGTGGATCTCTTTGCCTCAAGGCACAATCACAAACCTCCGGCCTTTGTGTCTCTTTCTCAGGATCCATTGGTCTTGGCAGTGGATGCCTTGTCACTGGCTTGGAAGGACCTGGGCTTTCTATACCTGTTTCCACCTGTCTCCATGCTGGGCAAGGTAGTTCGCAAACTGGTTCTAGAAGGGGCACCAGCGATTCTGGTGGCTCCAAGGTGGCCAAGAAGGCTTTGGTACGCAGACGTTGTAAGGCTGGCCGTCGACCAGTACCGGCTTCCCTTGCTGCTGGACCTGCTATCTCAGGGTCGTCTGTTTTACCTCAATTTACAAACGCTGGCTTTGACGGCTTGGCTGCTGAAACCTTCATCTTGAAAGAGGAAGGTTTGTCTGAGGTGGTTGTTCAGACCCTGATTAGGGCTAGGAAGCGGTCCTCTTCTGGCATTTACTATAGGACCTGGAGGTCCTATATTGATTGGTGTGAGGCTAGGGCCTTGTCTTGCAGGGTTTTTTCTGTACCCAGAATTTTGGAGTTTCTTCAGCATAATCTGGACCTGGGGTTCCAGCTTAGTACTTTGAAAGGACAGGTTTCTGCCTTGTCTGTTTTCTTCCAGAGGTCTTTTGCTTTACACCCGCTGGTTAAGACTTTTTTTCCAAGGGGTGGCGCATGTGTGGCCCCCTCGAAAAGCTGTAGTTCCTGTTTGGGATTTGAATTTGGTTCTTTCGGCTCTGCAGGGTCCGCCTTTTGAGCCGCTACATGATATTGCTCTTTCGGTTCTCACTCAGAAGGTTGCCTTCTTGGTGGCGATTACCTCGGTTCGGCGTGTCTCTGAGTTGGCGGCTCTATCGATTCAGGCCCCTTACTTTGAGAGACACCAGGATAAGGTGGTTTTTCGTTTTAAACCGGATTTCCTTCCTAAGGTGGAGTCTGCTTTCCACCTCAATCAGGATATTGTTCTCCCTTCCTTGTGTCCTAAGCCTAATAATGACAAGGAGAGGGTTCTGCACAACTTGGATGTTGTTCGCTGTGTGAAGTACTATTTGGTGGTTACTTCTTCCTTCCGCAAGACGGACTCTTTTTTCGTGGTGCCCTGCGGCCCGCAGGGCACCACGAAAAAAGAGTCCGTCTTGCGGAAGGAAGAAGTAACCACCAAATAGTACTTCACACAGCGAACAACATCCAAGTTGTGCAGAACCCTCTCCTTGTCATTATTAGGCTTAGGACACAAGGAAGGGAGAACAATATCCTGATTGAGGTGGAAAGCAGACTCCACCTTAGGAAGGAAATCCGGTTTAAAACGAAAAACCACCTTATCCTGGTGTCTCTCAAAGTAAGGGGCCTGAATCGATAGAGCCGCCAACTCAGAGACACGCCGAAAAGGTTTGGCACCTGCTAAGTCTACGATTAGCAAATGGATTCGTCAGGCCATTGTTGGGGCCTATTCTGCTAAGGGGAGGACTACCCCGTTTAGGGTCACTGCGCACTCTACTCGTGCTGTGGGTGCCTCCTGGGCTTTTCAGCACCAGGCTTCTGTTGAACAAGTTTGTAAGGCTGCTACTTGGTCTTCTGTTCATACTTTTTCCAAGTTTTACAAGGTTGATGTGCGGGCTTCAGCGGATGCTGTTTTTGGCCGCAAGGTTCTGCAAGCTGCAGTGGTTTGAGTTGGTGCATTCTTTACTGTTTATGGTTCCCACCCTTGACGGACACTGCTTCTGGATGTCCCGACTGTCAAGACTTATTGAAGCGGAGTGTATGTCACACTTGGAATAATACCGTTTTTTGATTACTCACCTTTAAAACGGATATTATAAGTGTGACATACACTCCGCTTCACCCACCCTGTTTGGTATTCTGGATCCTTTATATGGTAAACCATTGTTTTTTTTTTTTGTTAATATTGTTATATTTGGTTCTTCCTGGTCCCTTTACTGCTATCTTACACTGGGGAGTTGGTGGGAGTTCCCAGGTAGTTATGGACTGGGAGGGGCTTCTTTTTTTGCATTCATCTCTGCAGAAGTTCGCCCTCTACTGGAGAATAACCCGACTGTCAAGACTTATTGAAGCGGAGTGTATGTCACACTTATAATATCCGTTTTAAAGGTGAGTAATCACAAAACGGTATTTTCTTCACTTTTCCATGTTCACTATGGCTAAAGCAGTACAACACATTACTGATGTGATATGATCACCAGAAATCACGGCTGGTAAGCTAATCAGGATATGTACAGTATATTCTACTCTACCTGCAAAACACAATGGGCTTTTTATCTAACTGCTCAAGTTCTCTTTTGAAAGTAGAGATACAACAGCGGTGCATTTCCATGTGTTGCTTTGCATTTGCGTCTGAATGAAAGGATGGAAATCCCAGAGAAATTACATCCTGTTGAAATGTTCTGTAATGGATGTGATGTGAACTAGCTCTATAAGAGTTCTCTTGAGGTTCCATCATTCTGCTCTATTGCAAAAGACAGAAAAACTGTTTGAACCAGCAAAAATGATGTCCACTTACCCCCACAGCAACCTTGGGCATTCTTCTGATGTCTGTGCACTGGGCCCACTGTGGAAGTGAAAGCACCTCCGGTAATGAAGTCTGCTTTGGTGGTAATTCTAGTGAGATATTTGTTATGCATACTTTTCAGGGCTGGCTCCGGATTTATGTGGACCATTAGACAAGCCAGCCTCAGTGGGTCCCTTAGCATTGTTTCATGTCACATGCCACAATGCAAAGTTCTGCCACTAATGGGCCCTTCTTGCTGCTGATCACCCCTCAAAGTCCTTACTTCCTTTTCTACTGCCAGCTATCATTCTCTTGGTTATTGGAGATATTGGGAGCCCCCACACTTGCCTGGATATGCACAGAGCTGGTGCTGGCCCTGATACTTTTAAGTAATGAATATCTATGTCTATTTTATGTAGTAGTCAGAGGGTAGCCATACATAAAAGTAGAACTTAACGTCTCTTTTACAAAATCTCCCCTGGTTTAATGCTTTTTAAAGCACACATGATATGTGTAGGGATGCATGCCAGTCAGCAGAGCATCAGTACGCTTCACCCTGCCGTTAGCTTAGCAAAGAGGTAGGAACTCTGGCCAAGGCTCTGCTGTTAGTAGACTGTGGCTGAAGGCTTTTTAAAGAAACAAAACCAGGGACATGGCTTTCCTATTTGCAGAAAATCTCAGGGCATTTGCATTTAGAAACACTAGAGTTGGGGACATCAGTGGGAGCTAAGTTAAGTATCTCTTAATTTTCACTTTTGAGTACAGATGCCTTTCATCAAAATATTTGTTGAATAGTGCATGTGGTAGAAATGTTCACTTAATTTTGGGCACAGACACGCTGGCACAGACATCATAGTTCAGTTGAACAAGCAGAAACGTCTGTTAACTGTCTATCATATGGAGAAAAAGGCGGAAGGAGCTGGCACCAGCTATACATAGTAAACAAGAGCAATTTAAGTAATGTATAGTGTTTTTTTGTAGATTATTTTTACATGTTTATAATGACAAAAATGTACAAAGCTTTTTTCTTTTTTCCTTAAACAGGTAAATGTCACAGTTTATTTACGAGATTTTAGCATATGGAGTTTTTAAAAATGTATTGTATATAGGGGCTTGAAATATTGTACTGTGCTATATAGTTTCTAAAGAAAAGATGTAGTTTATTTTGGTCTCTGTGTAGTACTTGTCCTACAGGCTGATTCACTACTAGCGCCAGCTATCTGCAGATGAGCGTATGTACAGAGTCTCTATGAGCGACCACTAGTATACGCTGTTAGCGGCTATCGGGCGCTGTAATAGTGCTCCTCAGTCACTGTAGTAACCTGGCCGGCATTGATGAATGAGATGTATGTTGGGCGTTCTAACACCAGTACAGCGTTGCAGGGAGCAAAAAGGTAGCGCCAGCTCATTGCGACTGACTCTCAGCGACTCACACCATATTCAACAAAAAAACACACAGCGTCGGCGCTCTGGGTCTGGTCGCTATAGCATAGAGCGGCAGAAGCTGTGTGATTAAAGTCTGTTTTCGGACACATATCCACCAGAAACTAAGCAAAGACACATGGAATTACATTGTTGTAACATTGTGACATTAATACTTTAATGCCAGACTTGTAATGACAATTCTGCATATAAATATAAAAAAAAATATTTGAGAAAAAAATAAATAAAAACAAAAAACCCTATTTAAACAGAAGGAAAGGAACGTCCATTGAAATGTATGGGAGAGCGACAGGTAATACCTGGCGCTCTGGAAGCTAGAGTGCCGGCGCTATACACTGAGCTTCCTGTAACTACATGGCGATGTTAAGAGTCGCTCACCAGAATCGCCTTCATAAATGTGGTATTGCGTACAGCGGTCACCAGACGCTGCCGGCCGCTACGAGGCTCTACCTGGTGCTATCCCTTGATGAATAAACCCCTTAGTCTCCCACAATACGGTTGATTCAGCACTGTATTTTTTTACTCACTTTTTGTGAGTAACACTTTTTTCTCATGGGATTTTCCCGAGTGCAATTCTGCACTTGTATTTAGCTGTGCCAATGTGTTAAAACAATTAAAAAGAAGATGAGAACTTTGCGTTTGAAAATTGTAAGTTATGGTTGCAACCCTAAAAGATTCGTGCTGTACCTATGTTAAATATAACAAATCAAAATGCAGAACTGTTGATACTGTAGTTGTTTTTGTGTCTTTTTCTTAAAGCCCCAATCAAGCCAAAAGTATTTGCCCGATCCATAAGTGAGATATGGCCTCACTTTCTGGTTGGTCACTGGAGGCAGGAAGGAAATCCCCTACTGGTATTCTCACCTAATTGAGGATGTTCTTTTTCAAGACAAAGACAAAAAGGTCCATGCTCTCCAGGATAGTAAGATTATATACAATTTATATATATATTTTGAGACTTGTTTTTTTAACAATAACCCTGCTTCAAGATCCATTTCTTCAAGTTGCCAGGAGATGGAGGGTGCTGCAGTTTACCCTGTTGTACCAAGAAGATTAAAGATTTTTCTAACTTTTCAGATGGATCTGGGAATGAGCCCCACATGTGTATGCATCTATTTGCTGGCAAAAGAGCTGGCTCCTGGTTTATGAGGGTCCTTGGGCAAGAAACTCGTGGTAGGCATGTGACATGTCATGTCACCCTTTTATTCCATCCATACCATCCATGGGTCCTCCTCTGCCAGTGATTACCTTCCAGGCCTTCTCTACTGCCAGAATTTGTCCTAAAATCCTTGTAATTTTTTCTGCTGCTGTTAATAATCCCATGGTACTTAATGTCTCCTCACTTGCCAGTAATCACCCTCCAGTCTTTACTGCATTTTCCTCTGCTGACGATGTTGCCTTCTCCATTGATGCTGAAAAGTCCACCATTGCTGCAAATCATCCAATGGTCCTCACCACCTTCTTCACTGCTACTGAATGGTCCACAGCTGCTGCAGATTGTCCTCTGGTCCCCTCCACATTCAAATCACCCTCCATTCTGTGCCACATTCTCTATTGTCACTAATCATCCTCTGGTCCTAAATCCAGCCATGAGCAGGTCTACATGGGACAGCCAGCCCACCGGCTGTGGGGCCCATCAAAGAATCAGGAAAAGAATCTGAAGAGGGACAGGGGCCCCAGCACTTTCCTGGGTATGCCCAGTGCTGGTGCTGGTTTGCAAGACCCACCACAAAAGGCCACAAATTTAAAAAAATAATAATAAAGGAAATGTTGCTTTGTATAAAAATGTGTTTGATGAATTACAGTGATTGACTTTGATCAACCCATTGCCAAAGTCTAGATCAAGCAAGGTTGTCGGCTGTCACCCACTGTCCACTATAATGTTGGTGTCTCAACCACGTGGATTAGTTACATGAAAAGTAAGCAGCAGCAGAAACACCAAACTAGCCATTATGTTTATAATAGGGATAAAGGAAATATGTAGTAGTCATGTAATAACATGAAGGTAGACATGAAACAGATACAGGGGATCAACATTTTTAGGTCTGTTTAAGGGACATCTAGCTAACTGGCCTGTGGGCTCCATCAAAGAATCATGAATAGAATCTGAAGAGGGCCAGTGGCCACAGCACTTGCCTGGATATGCGTCTAGTCAAGAAACCTAAGGTGCCTTTGGGGGATTGCGGTGTGCTTTCATCTCCAGGAGTCCTGCTTTAGGATCAAAACTTTTATGAATCTCAAATTATAGTAACACTTTCACTGAAGGTCCAAAATAAATGCAGACACTAATATAAATTAGACTTACATGCTGTGCTTGACTATTTTAGACCAAAACAGTAAAGTTGTTCCTGTTATTTACCACAAATATCTAGTGTGAGGAATCGGTCAAATATTATATTGTACCTTATCACCATTGCTGGCATTCCCCTTTAAGAACCCCACATATCCAGGTCTAGAGTTTCGCTTTATTCCCCCTGTTATATTTGCACAAGTCCGTTTCTCTCTCCAGGAAGAGATACGGACATGTATGTGTTGAATAGCACAGAACACAGACATTTCCCCCCCCCCCCCCCTGCTGATCCTGTCACACCTTAGTCTGGGAAGATGCCGGTTAGTCAGTAGCTCGCTGGACCCCTTGCTGTGAATTTGTCATATCAAGGATGAAAACCGCAGACTGACGGCACCAACAGAAATTGCACCATAACTGCGCGTCCATGTATCCCAGCACCAAACCAGGTACAGGATCAGAACCGGCTCACAAAACTGCATAAGGGGATAGGTAATTGCATTCTCAGAAATAAAGCAAAGCCTCGTAAACGGAGATCTAAGGTTCTGATCCGCTTAGGAACCCCATTTCTGGACTCATTGGGTGCACGGCGTCCAGCCCGATAGTTTGGCACCGCTTCTAAGCCATACGACCCCCCTGCTCCAAGTTATAACCTTTAAAGGGTTTTAGGGCAAAGGCACGCTCCAGAACCATGGGAGGGGACATCCCGTCCCACAGAGGGGAGGGGGCGGAGGGCCCTTGCAGCATAAATAAGGTGGGCTGGAGCCAGGTAGCTGTCACTCATCTGGAGGGGATATGCGGTCAGCATACTGGAGGTGCCCATCATCATCATCATCACAAGCTCTTGACATACCCCTTGTGAGAGCTCCCCCATCACTACTACAACTGCATATTAAGGTAACTGCCTATTTTTTCTCTGTGTAACACACTCTATCCTGTAACCGTCTCAGAATAGCATTTCGTATCACCTGTATCACTTCATATTACCTCATAGTTAAATGTTTGTTATTACTGCCTAGTGTGCTTATAGCATTAAAACTTATATTTAATTTGAGCGATCTGCTTTGCCTTAAACCAAGAATCTGTGTCCGGAGGCTGTGGAGCCTGGTATCCCTGATTGGAGGTGTCGGACAAAGGGTTTTGGGAACGTGGTCTTTGTGTCGGGAGGTCCCTGGTTTGTAGTCGGACCACTTGACCGTGGTTCCCTGACATCTAGAATATAGTGTTTGCAGCCTATTTAAATTAGATAAAAATGCTGAGTTTTTCATGAAGTTAGACACAAATATGGTTTCATATGATGAACTCTTAATGCCATCATAAAACTTATGCAATACTATTTAACTACGTGCATATGAGCACAGCTAGATTATTGTTCCAAGCCTTTGACTAGCCTACTAAAGAATGTGCTCATTGTTTTCAGAGCAATATTAAAAAGTGCTAATTCCCAGCTTAGAAGACACAACAGACAAGCAAGATGTCAGTAATGGAGTATAGGGAATGAGTGTTATTACCTTAAGTAACATTCACAGGTGTCAAATTCCCATTCTTAAACATTTTTAAATTATTACTGTGGCTAAATGGCTTTAGATGGAATAAAACATGGGCACTAGAAGGTGTCTGCAGCAATAATTGCCTACCCCAGGACTGCTGCCTGGCTGAAGCTGGCTATGGAGTTGGCTGTGGCCAGGAAAGGACTTGCTTGAGCTACTCAGTCTGGCACTTTTATTCTTACCAGTCAGTATAAAGGCCATTTAGCAGATATACTGTTGCTTCAAAGACACTTTCTAGCTAAAAAAGATTAATTTAGACTTTCTGCTCTCCCTATGCTGGCTATGAGAGGCTGCATCCCTCATTCAGTCTGATGAATTGATAAGCCATAGTTAACTCTCTTTTCTATTGGGCCTCCTGACACATGTCCTGTCCGACTGTGAAGGTCTATGAGACATGTAAGTTATTGAGGGAGTGTGTATGAAGAGTCAGCAGAAGGGATCAAGTTCAAAGGGGTTTAACAGGAAATACAATGTGCAGGCAACGTCGTGGTACAAAATGATGCCCTGCACACACATGTTGCTGTTTTCTATACAGGCTTTTTGATTAGTCACCTTATTTTGGTGACATGTCCTTGTTTTGAAAAAAAATAAATTCAAATTGTATACTTGCTTGCTCCAGTGAACGCTTTGGAGTTTTCTGTCCCCTGGCATCTCTCTTGTGGTCCTGGCTTCCTCCACCATGGGGAATGATCTGAGCATGTCTAGTTGTCCTCCCCTCGCCAAACTTTTTATCCCTCACTGTCTCTGGTGGTGTCTTGGGTTAGAGAGGGCAGGGTTGAATCACCATTTCTCCAGATAAATCCTTCCACCTATGCAGGGCCAAAGCAGTATCTGGTGGCAGCGAAGTTGAACCCCGCCTCCCAGGCCCATTAGTGGTAGGGTGCTGGGGTTTGGCTTGGTAGTTGCTGAGACACTTGCTACTAGGGAGAGTGGCCCTACTGTGTGGGAGCTGACATGGTGCAGTTTCCATGATAGCTGCGTTTTAGGAGTCAGGTGGCACAGAAGTACTAGCTAAGGCTAAGGGGGGCCCACCATGAAATGTGTCATCTGTGTTTTGCAAAATGCAGTTTTGATTCTGCTGTCACTACACTGAGGATTTTAATGATTGGTGTTATGTGAAGTTATGTTTTATGAGAAGCAGCAGGATCTTTTTGTATATTTACCAGTGAATACAAAATGCTGGTAAATAAAGGATGCAGCCTTTGACAAAGAGCTAGGGAAAGGTGAAAACAGGCTAATTTAACCCTTTCCACTGAATGTCCCTTTAAAGGCGAGGTAGCGTGCAGCCCATATTCAAAACAACTGCCCGTGGCTTTTATCAATAACTTGTTTGCTAGTGCTGCTTTGATTGGCTGTAAAAATGTCCAGTTCATAGGGTAATAAATAGGATGTGGAAGTGAGTTTATTTAGCACAATTTAATAAGTATGGGCTTGCACATTGAGTCAATAGTTTGCTTACATTTACTGTATAGTGTGTTTTACAGCAACTAATGCAATACTTGTAGTGTGTACACAGAGAAAATCACCTTTACTTATTCACACTGTCACTAAATGTGTTTACTCTTTGTTGAACATACTGAACACTGAACATACCAGTGATCAAAATGCTACATGGATGTTTTAAAATATGTCTGTCCTGGGGGAAGTCCAGAAGTACATGCAGCAACAGTTTGGCACCAATTTAAAAAGGAAACATTTTGACATTTATTCAAACCTGGTGCAAAGTTGGGACCCCATTTAGATAAATATAAGCAATCAATGTAGGTATGGATTAATGCATGTGCTATGGATTGCATGAGACTGCTTTCACAGCATGTCGCTATAACTGATTCCTTTAACCACTATAGGAAATAATTTGTGGGGCCCACCAGAGGCAATCATCCTTTGGGCCCATTCTTCATATTTATGCACAATAAAAAAAAGGTGATATTTATGAATTTGTCCACTTTATCCACATACGGGACCAGGCTACCTGCTGGTGAAAGCAGGTCAAGACTCTTTGCTGACTCTAAAAAATGTACCAAAGGCGGTGTTACTAGGTAGTGAGCATGCAAGGTAGCCGAAGTTTCTAATACCTTTAGAAATGATTTCATCTTCAATTTGCTTAACTGTCCACAGTAACAATAATTACTAACAAAAATAAGTAACAATAGACCAAGGGTGCCAGAACTTTTGTCTACCACTGCAGGTGTGTAACACTATAGAGCTTGCATTGCCCTTACAATTTTGCATATCTTATGTTTATGTATCCATAATTCATAGTTTTGAAGGGTAACAGTTCAGTTATGGGAAGTAAAAGCCATTAAGAGTTTAGACCTCATCCCATCTGCTAAACTACCTGTATGGCATCAGTCATCAGGCGAAATGAAATATTTTCATATCATGTTCCAGGTAATGAAGCTTAGCCTGGGCAAGGGCTTGGTATTTTCAATGGACAGAAAACCTAATCCTTGTTTGGCAGCAGGGAAGGAGTGACACGGCATAAGCGTCATTGTGAGCTACATTGAGAACGTTACTGAGCACAAAGGGAGCTACTGAAATATAGATGCTTGTAAGAGCTGCAACCTGTGACCTTTAGTTGAGAACATCTTGCAATCCTCTATCTGCATCATACTCTGGTTGTTTAATAAAATGATTGGCACGGATATCATATGCAAAGATTATAATATATGTATATATAATATTTTTATTCTAGCTACAAGATAAGCATTCAGTGAGTGAGCATTTCTGTTGAACTGCTATGGATTACTATTTTTTTTTTTTTAAACAAAGGTAGATTAATGAACTTAGTGAAAACAGTGTCACAGAGTTTGGCTTGTACAAAAAACAGCTGGCAAGGCCAACCTCTTTTAGTCAAAAACATGCTTTAACATGGCCTTGTCCTGGATTATTATTATCTTGGATTTAATACGTCATTTGCTAGCTGCCTACAACCTCTGCTACAAATTGTTCGATTCCTTGCCACCTGCCCATGACCTCTGCTACGAAACTCTGATTACTGCTGTCTGCCCATGACCCTTGGCTCATGTCTGATCTCGCTATCAGTCTTTGGTCATCTAGTTCCTGCTAGGCCATTGCTGCAAGGGAATGGCTTCCCATCTGCACAGACCCCTCTGGTAGCACAACCTGGGACCTCCCTGCGCCCAGTCTATCCTTCTTTGTGGGAGGTTCTGTGAAGTTAAGGGTTGTCCCCAGATTCTGAAAAATCAAGTTGATTGCTAGTTTCCTAGTAGTTGTTTACAGGATCCACCAGCCGTGAGACCCTGTTTCCTGCAGCTAGGCACCTGATCCACAAATTTCTGATAAAATATTTGGAGAAGGCTGAAGAAGTCATTTCCTGAAAGAAAAGGGTAATGGAAAGGACAAACAAAAGGTGTGGCAACAGTGTGCTGCAATTGAGTGTGAGAGAGACAAAAAGCTGAATGAACGCTAAAGAGTTTGCAGAGGGGAAAAGCAAAAAAAGATGGCTCCGTGGGCATAATTTTCAAAATGGCTTTGGTGATGCATTAAAGATGGGTGGAGGCAGAGAATGGGGATAAATTAGGTGGAGGTACAGAAAAGAATGGGTAACATTTAAAGAAAAGATAAAAAGGGATGTAGAAATAGTTAAGTGCAAGTGTTGATAGCTAATAGCTGGATGTAAATCAGCAGATTTGATGATTCACCGATAGTTAGGGAGCGGAGGTGCTTGTTGTATATCCCCAGTCTCTTTTTATTTAAAATGCTTTCTCAATTTCTTCCTCCTATTTCTGAGTGAGCATGGTTACAAGTTAGTAAGTAAGTAGTTGAGTCGTATTACTATTTACTGCTCCTGCACTTAACAACTATCCTATTGTATGAATAGGGTCATTGGTTAATCTTCCATTGTTTAATTCTCAGAAGCTACTAGATTATACTTATAACTGCTGATTTGTCTGCACACAAAGTATAGAGAGCACAGATGCTACAACTGCAGGAGGTCATCCTGTCTCCATGCGCCATCAGCTAGCAGAGATCCTGTTAAATCTTGTTACAGCAAAATGTACACAACATAGCTTGTCCATATGCTGCTTCGTGATTACAGATTGAGATCACTAGGCGTTTAGGATAGATATTGTGCTCATCTTTATTCAGCTGGAACACGAAGCATCGCCTTTGATTAGGCTGAGCCAATAATTCCGTAATCTGCCAAGAAGATGAGTTGACAGTGCATGATTATTTCCAATTAAAGCAGGTCAAAACATGCACATTGAGAGAGCACAGAGTAGCAGTTTATCAGTAAAGATTAAAAATGGAGGCAAGAGTGTCAACTGCATGAACAGAGTAACAGAAAGTGGTCAATAGAGATGTTCGTTTTACCCCATTTATTAACTAGAAGTTCTGTGCAACGCCTTTACTGATAAATTTGTAGAATGTCAAAGGTGGCTTGCTAGTATTTCAATTCACAGGACTGCTCAAAAGCAACCACACATTTCCTTTGTTGCCAGGAATGGGGAAAGTGGTTTAATTCTTTGGTAGGTTACCCAATGGCTTTGGGAAGCATAGACCGGGAAAAGGGCAGGGTTCTTGGCCCAGGCTCAAAGGTCTGCTTGGTCTAGGACCTCAGGAAATATGATTTAATCCCATGACTAAATACTCAATGGATCCCCAACATCATGGCGGTGGAACCTGTGTTTTTCTCAAAGTATACACAGTATTTGTCTAAAGTCACCTTGAAATATGAAAGGGCCATATGAAAGGGATCCTTAACTTTGCCCACTAGTCATTTGTTTCTGCCAGTGTATGATTTGCTGAACTTCAAAGGGTTGTTACTAAGGTGGCATGAGCTGTTATTACCAACCTGGTTTTTGTCAACATTTTGCACCGTGTTGGTGCCTTCTTATTCTCTAGTAAGAACTATCAGTTCTTCCAGAATCAGCGAGCCATGCAAGTGCAACCACCGTGCGATTGCTGCTTCAGACTAGAGGGGGGCAAAATCTGATTTTTTTTCTCTGTGTTATATTATCATACACCTCATGGTAATTGGCTGTTTGATTGCCATCAAAATGTGCAAGCTAGCGTTAAGTTTAAGCGAAGGGACCAGAATTTCGACAAATGTGTTTCCCAACAATTTACCAGCAGATATCAATACCCGCAAATTTGCAGATTGAAGGGTCCTGCACATTTGACTGTTTACATTTCTTTATTATATAATCTAATTAATTAAAATAATGTATTCCATTGTAGAGTTTTTCCTAATAAATATATATTATGTGTATGTTATTTGAGTGATCAATTGGGATTCCTATATTTAGGACTTATAAAGAATGAATGTAAATTGTAGCCACTGCTCCCAACGCTCGTTGACACACACAATGACCAGTCAGTGTTGTGTGGAAACAAAGATAAATTGAGAAAACCTCTGCATTGCAGCACTAGAGCAGACACAGTTTTGTGTAGCTACCTATCAGGACAATAGGGAATGTGAAGTGAACAGCATTTCTTTTCAAATTCAGTTTTTGAAAAGCATTACTCTTTTGTTAAACCAGTGAGGTTAAAGGACAATGAAGAAGAGTAGCAGACACAGAAGTGGAATAAGACAAATGAGTGAAAAAATCTGATACAGTATTTTTATACTAAGAATAATAAAGAAAAAAACGCACAACAAAAAACTCTAATTCATTGAAAGACAATGCATCAAACCTGTAAAACAAATCCAGTGAAGCACATAAAATTGAAAATAATAATGAAAACAGTTATTGCATTTCATTGTGATTTAAAGTGGTTCCTAAAACTTACAGCACTTTTCCTTGAACTCATAATCACCCATTTGAGCAAGACTTATATATAGACAGACGACTTGCATTCAGACATTTAAGATTTGTTGGCAAATGGTTTGTTCTTTAAATCTCTCATGCTGTGCTCTCCATGTCCTATTTGCGGTCGATTTCTGTTTCCACCTTTCAACAGTCATGAATGAGAAATTGTCGTGCCTAGACAAAGTCTTGTTCATTGCTTGACCACAGTGAGCATTTCCACGGATTCATTCCTGTCTAATTGTGGTTTATTCATAGATTATACATGATACATTCATATGTGTAAATGAGCCATTAGTGCATATGTATCTAATAAATGAGAGAAGTATCAACATGCTGTATTTTTCGCACCATAAGGCGCACCTGCCCATAAGACGCACTTAAAATTTGGAGGAAAATCTCCACATCCCATTTCACATAGGCAGTGTGGCATTTCCCCTTCCCATTTCCCATAGGCAGTGTGACATCCCCCTCCCATTCCCAAGGCAGTGTGGCATTCCCCCATCCCATTCCCATAGGCAGTGTTGGCATTCCCCCTCCCATTTCCCATAGGCAGTGTGGCATTCCCTGCTCCCATTCTCATAGGCAGTGTGGCATTCCCCCCTCCCATTTCTATAGGCAGTGTGGCAGTCTCCCCCCTCCCATTTCCCATAGACAGTGTGGCATGACCCCCTCCCATTCCCATAGGCAGTGTGGCATTCCCCCTCCCATTTTCCATAGGCAGTGTGACATCCCCTCCTCCCATTCCCCATATAGGCAGTGTGTCATTCCCCCTCCCATTTTCCATAGGCAGTGTGACATCCCCTCCTCCCATTCCCCATATAGGCAGTGTGTCATTCCCCCTCCCATTTTCCATAGGCAGTGTGACATCCCCTCCTCCCATTCCCCATATAGGCAGTGTGTCTTTCCCCCTTTCATTCTCATAGGCAAAAAAAAAAGAACCACATACACATCGCTTCCGCACTGCTGCCCGGGCTATGGGAGGCCAGAAGGTGGAGGAGCAGCAAGTGGACGGGCAGGGTAACTGATTTCTGCCCAGTGTCCCTGCACGATCCTCACTGTCACCTCTGCTTCTTTTTCTTCTGCGGCATGAGCAAACACACCCAGCTTCATGTGGCCTGCACTGGGCGCCGGTGGGCAAACGTTGAAGCTACAGCTTCTACCCCCTGCAGGAAAAGGAGGAATGGAACATGGGGCAGGCATCAGATGAGCTTCTTGTTGCCTGAGTATTGCTATTGGGTTTGCAGCCCATTTAATATCTTGTGTAGTAAAGCTGGCCATCAACATGCAGGCAGCTCCATGATGGTGCTACTTACTTCAAATGGAGGTCTAATCATTTTAGTAGTGTTACTAATGCCAGGGCGAACAGCTGCGTCAAGCCTGGTGGGCTGAAATGTGGAGTAGTAATCTCATAACAAGATACATTTTTAAACATATTTTACATATTTTAAACATAGTTTACTTATGAGCCTTTAAAGCCCTGTCTAAAGGATAGCACAATTAGTCAGAGGTGCACTTTTATAGCAACCTTGAAGTGACCCTGATGTGAAAAATTGTCCCACTATGGTCAATAGTAATCACTTCCTAGTTACAATGTTCACAGCAGGTTGCATCTTTGACAACATCTATCTAGTGTAAAAAGCACCTAGGGCTTTATGCAGCATGGCAACATTAGCAGCTTTATTATTATCATTGGTTTTCATATTAGAGATTTACTGTCTTATTTTAGTTTTTAGATCTTGAATGGCTTTTTTTAAGATTTCTGTTGGCTTATCTGTCTCACAACAAGGAGGCGTGCCCAGCATGGAACTCAAAGAATAATTAATATTTTAGAATAATTATATAATCTTTTAAGTATTTTTCGCCATATAAGACGCACCTAGGATTTGGAGGAGGAAATAAGAAAAATAATATTCTAAACCAAATAGGCAAGGTCATTCCCCCTTCCCATTGGCAATGTGGCATTCCCCGAATCCCATTCCCATGGACAGTATGACATTCCCCCCCCCATTTCCCAATAGACAGTGTGGCATTCCCCCTTCCCTTTAGGCAGTATGTCATTCCCCATAGGCAGTTTTGCATCACACCCTCCCATTTCCATAAGCAGTGTGGCATTCCCCCCCCCCATTCTTATAGGGGCACGCGCAAACACCTGGCTCCATGCAGCAGATGGCCTGCACTGGCCTGCTGCACTGTTACAGGTGTTTGCACATGCCCCGGCTGGAAGAGACAGCAGCTGGAGGCCAGAAGAAGATGGAGGAACGGCGGATACTGTCCCTGCCGCTGGCCTAGCCTCCAACTTCTGGCCTCCAGCTGCTGCCTCTTCCGGCCGGGCGCGCAAACACCCGGCTTTGTGCAGCGGGCGGCCTGCACCAGCCCTCTGCACAGTGCTGGGAGTTTGCGCGTGCCCCGGCTGGAAGAGGAAGCAGCTGGAGGCCAGAAGAAGATGGAGGAACGGCGGATGCTGTCCCTGCCGCTGGCCTCGCCTCCAACTTCTGGCCTCCAGCTGCTGCCTCTTCCGGCCGGGCGCGCAAACACCCGGCTTTGTGCAGCGGGCAGCCTGCACCAGCCCTCTGCACAGTGCTGGGAGTTTGCGCGTGCCCCGGCTGAAAGAGGAAGCAGCTGGAGGCCAGACGGAGGAATGGTGGGCGTTGTCCCCCTCCCTGACGTTGCTGTCGGTACTGGAAGAGACCGTGATAGCAGCAGCGGGGACAGGGACAGAGCCCGCCACTCCTCCATCTTCTTCTGGCCTTTAGCTGCTGTCTCTTCCGGCCGGGACACGTGCAAACACCCGGCTTCGTGCATTGGGCGGCCTGCACTGGCCCGCTGCACAGTGCTGGGTGTTTGCGCGTGCCCTGGCCGGAAGAGGTAGCAGCTGGAGGCCAGAAGAAGATGGAGGAGCGGCGGACGCTGTCCCCGTCCCCTCCGCTGCTGTCACTGTTGCCGCTCCATCTTCTGGCTTCTTGCAGAGCGGCAGGCAGCCTGGTCAGCAACGCGGGAGATGTGAATTTACTTTTTTTTGTTTTTAAATTTGCCCGATAAGATGCACTGCCATTTTTCTGCCATCTGGGGAACAATAAGTGCATTTTATAGGGGGCGAATAATACGGTATTTGAACAATATTGAGATAGCACTTCCACCACACCTAATACCTCCAGTTATGCTTTGGCCTCCTATGATTGGCTGAACAATCTAGCTTTGAGAATAATCTTTGGATATGAAGGCTGAATTTGAGACAAGTTGTGCCTGCAGGCACAATATTGCATATTTTATTCATGTTTTTTAATTTTACAATGTTTCATGGCAATCTGTTAAATTAGTTGCATTTTTCACTCGCTGCAATTTGTGTAGTGTGGGTGGTATACAGAACAAAGCTCAGCTTTTGTTTCTATTAATAACCATTTTTATTTCATGTGTTATTATAGAATACATTATAAATGGAGGGAAAAAGCATAAAACATGTTTTTAATAAATAAAATCAATACTGGCATTGCATTTAGTAAAAACAAAATCCACACCAGAAATGTTAATGGATGTCTGGCAATATAGGAAGGCATTAGGGAAGCATTACTGAAAGCCATATATTGAGGGCAGTCTTTTCATAAAACTCAAGTACTGGCATTTTTTTTCTCAATCCATTTAAACTTCTTTTTTCAAATAAAATTATAAACAGTGAGCCCAGGTTTTTTAATGGCTCAACTATTTTATGTAAGTGCTAGGTGGTTTACCCAGAAATGCTATTTCATTTTACTAAACAGTTATTAGCTGTGTCTAGATATTGCTGCAGACTGCATTAACCTTTAATGACATTCTGAAAAATTCTTCCTAAAAAGATGGATTTGTGGAAGTCTGAGCCCTTACAATGAAAGTATTTTGTGGCTGTGTTTAGAAAAGGAAACGCACACACTCTGAGGATTGTATAATTCTGAATAATGTTCAGGCATGAAATTTGTCTAGGGAGAGTCACATAGAAACAGACAAAGGTTATTTTCTTATAGTTATGATTAGTGATGAGCCGGAGCAGTGACAATCTAGTTCGGAAGCACTTTGAGCAACTCCGTCCACACCAACCAAGATTTCCTCTATCTGTCCGCATCCCCTCTGCAGGTCCAGCGGAATGGAGACCCCCCCTCTAGTTCGGCGAACGCTCATCTGCTTCTGGTTCGGAACCACTATTGCAGCTACCCTGCTGGCATCTGTAGGTGTGGAAGAGCACAGCCCCACTTCTCCTTCCTTGGTGTCCTGTCAAGCTAATGCTGGGCTGCTGAGCAGGAAGGCTTTTATACCACATAGGAGGAGCCTCTGTGGATTCCTCCAATGTGACTAATGACATCACTGGAGGGAAGTGTGACAATAAATTATCAAGAGTCGTGTTAAATCTAGCTTTGGCCCATACCCGAAACCCATCGATAGTTATGATCAAGTCATTCATTTTAAGGTGGTAACATTGTATGTAAGGTCATTTACCCTGTATATAAAAAGATCTCCTTTTAGTGGTCTAGTAGCTAAAGCTCGTAATGTTATTTCATGGAAGGCTTCCATTACACTTTTAAACTCCTTTAGTGTATTTCTCATGACTACCTCAGAGAGATCCTCACTTCTCTTACAGTAAAGAATACACTCCTATGTCGGTTTAAGAAATGGCTTTTCATAAATGATAGGGTAGTTATTTGTATTTACCCCGGATGTTTTTATACATAGTTATTAGATCACCCCACAGGCTTCTTTTTCCAAACCATAAAAACTAACTTTGACAATCTTCCAGGGTACCCTAGTCCCACCATTCCAAGTTCTGATATGTCCTTATGGACTTTTTTCTAGAACTGTACACTGTACACAATATTGCAAATGGGGTCTGATCAGTGACTTATAGGGCAGTTAAGTGATGCTTTGGCCACCTATGTCCTTCTTCATGCACTCCATGATCCTGTTTGCATTGACAGCTGCCGCCTTACATTCAACACTACAGGTTTATTGTTAACTAAAGCCTTAGATCTATATCAGCTGTAGTTTTACCCAGCATTTTCTTATTCAGTGTGTAATCATGGCACAAATTGCTCCTTCTTATGTGCAAGCTTTACATTTTTATGACACAGATTGCCATCAGGCCAGCAGTGTGCCATGTGAGTTGGTTGGCTGCAAAGGTCACTACACACCCAAGGTCATTTGTATCTGCTTTCTGGGGCTGATTGAGTACATAGCTAGATAATGGTGACTAAATGTAGCAATCATGTTCCTGTACTCTAGGTGACTTCAGTTGCAGATGTAGCTGACACCACAGCCAAAAGAAATAAGATGTTTCTCAGCAAGAAGAAAATTTAACTTGGTAAATTCTCAGCAAGTAAAAGATTAAACTTGGTAAATTAGACCTTAATTTCTTGGCAATTAGAATCTGGAGAAAGTAACCTTGGCTCATTGATTAAGGTGATACAAAACCCTTCTTGGGGCCCCCATGCACCACCACCCTCCTAAGTACCTTGGGCAATGCAGCTGGCTCGGCAGTGGCCCAGTTAAAAAAAATCCCTGTTAGTCTTACCTGTAATGGTATTTCTATGAGTCCTTCAGGACGGCCACTTGAGAGAGCCCCTCCTCCTTCCTACCAGTCCTCAGTTTATTAAGTTAAAAAGGGAAACAGAAGGACCATACAGGGAGGATAGCTAGGGCTGTCCCAAAGGACTCGTTGAAATACTGTTACCGGTAAGACTAACAGGGATTAATTAAGAGCGGGACACAGATTAAAGAGCTCTTCTACCAAAAGATTGTTGAGGATCAGAAAAGATCAAGCTGATAATGCCTAAGAAAGGTATTAGGGGGAAAACCAAGTGGCTGCCTTACAGATTTCCTCCAAAGAAGCCCCAGATATTTCTGCCCAGGAGGTAGATACTGCCCTTGTAGAGTGTTCTTTAATATTAGAAGCTGGAGTATACATACATGTGTAAGCTAAGGAGATGGGCTGCCAAATCCACCTGGCTATTGAAGCTCTGGCGGCAGCTAAGCTTCTATTCTTGCCACTAAAGGAGACAAACACCCAGTCCGTCTTTCTCCAGTAATGTGTGCATTCTAAGTACAAAATAAGGGATCTTCTGGCATATAGAAACTGTGTGTTGTCCTTCTCATCCTCCTGACTGCCCCAAAAGGACGGGAGAACAATCTTTTGTGACCTGTGGAAGGTAGAGGTGATCTTGAGAAGGTAAAGTGGATCAGGCTGGAGAATGGCCCTATCCATCAGAACTTTTTGTAGACCATTAAGTCATTTAGGGCCTTTAGATCATTCTAAATGTGTCTGATGGCTTTTGAACCAGAAATACGTGAGAATAATACCCTTTGCCCTGATTGGCATAGGAAACTATTTCTATTACTTCCTTGTGAAGTAACTCTTGGAGGACTTAGGGAAAATCGACCCTCTTTCTGGGGTTGCACGGCAATCTTGTGATCTGAAACCTCTCTGGAGGTCTGGAACTGAGTTCCAGGTGGTATCCCATAGACACCACTCACACCACTGAGACACCACTCTCAACAAGAAAGGATTCAAAGTTATACCAGAATCTTTGAATCTCCGAAGATCTGGAGAACTGTGCCAGGGAGGCATCCAATTTAGGACATTTGGTCAGGAAGCACAGATGGTCTCTTCAAATGCGAATTTACTCTTAATGGAGTTTGATAGAAAAAGCCTTCTCTCAGGGATCTGTCATTCCCTTTTCATTAAATGAGATAAGGAACAGTGAATAGGAATTGATTTTTCCTTTCTACCAATGAGTTTATGATAAACCATATCCTGAGCCAGCAGGATCTGTTCATTGCTAGGAATTTTCATTGTATCATAGATATCAAATAAAAGCCGTAGTTTCTCCGACATCTTATTTTCTGGTCCTGAACCGCCGCTACCCGGAGACTCGAGAATGGGCGCCTCCGCCAGCGTACGCCCCTGCAAAAGACCACTTGCAGCATCCAGGATCCTCGGCACCCTCTGGCAGCAGCAACAATTGGAAGATTTTTGGTTTTCAGCGGACCCCTTGGGCCTCAGGAAAACTTGGGGAAGTAAAGCCCGAGGTTTTTCTGCCAAGTGGCTGATCTAAGTAACGCCAGCTAATGTGAGCAGCCTGCTGGCCACATCCCTGGTTTCCGTGTAGTTTGGGAAGCGCTCCTGCCCCCAGCCAATTTGAATGGCTGGGTGTGAAGGCACACCATAGCTACAGGCTACCACAGCTTTCAGCCGGCTCTGGATTCCAAAAGACCAGCATGGCTTCTGAGCCGATTGAAATTGTATTATTCTTGTTTGGGTTTGGATGGACAAGATGACCTGTGTGGACTATGGCCACTGTACCCTCAGGCTTACTAAAGAACATATGTGTTCTGGTTTGGTGCTGGATAACCATTTGTTAATGCGTAACATCATATCAGGCAAAATGGAATATTATGATGTGGCAACCATTCTTGCATTTGCATGGATAATGGCAGCCTCCAGAGTGTGCAATGGCAGCTGCCAGTATTTATCAGAGACCATGTGACCACATAGCAGCAACTTCCAAACCCATGCATTGTACTTTCAAAGGAAACATCTGAATTCAAGAACTGAATCTCATTCTTCCACCAATGGAACTCATGTGACCCATGATCCTTTACTGTGTCTCCTCAACCTTGGCTTTTGTATTCTTATTTTGGATGAACCATGGCTTCCCTTTGTGACCTTTGAGCCTATGCTGCCTGCTCCTGACCTTGGCCTGTCTTCACCGTTCAAGAACCTGATCTGCCTGCCCTGGACTCATTTTACCCAGACCCTGATACCTAGTTCTGCAAGGTGGATGATCCAAGGTATTTCTGCAACCCGATCTTTCCCCACCATAAGAGGGGCTCTATGAAAACCATGGCACTTCATAGAAATTAGTTTAGTTTAGCCTAGAGCAGGGTTTCCAAGTACAAGTACCAGGGGTGGTACATGAGATCAGTTGGTACAGCATGAGGCATACTAACCTAGAGCCTTACCTGATCAGCTGCCACCTTAACCTAGGTCTGATTTACTAAGCAGAAATCTGCTCCAAAAGTTAATAACTATTTATGTGCATATATTCCAAGTATGTCACACACCCCGCTTCCAATTTTCATGACATGTGGGTTATGGCCAGTAGAGGGCAAACTTCTGCAGAGATGACAGGAAAAAAAGAAGCCCCTCCCGGTCCATAAATACCTGGGACCTCCCACACATCACCCAGTAATCGTCTCTGCAGACGGCGAGCAAGTCAGAAGATGGCTGTGTCTCCTCCTTGCAAGTAAGCTGGAGTTACCCCCGGCCAATTTGTCTCTATTTCTGTCCGGACCTTGTTTATTTAAGTCCCATATATGCCTCCCAGCCTTGGCTGAAGGTCCGGGTGACGGTAGATTACACCTTAGAGGTGTTTTAGGGAGCCATGCTGCCCCGTGAGACCCCATTTTAAGGGGTAGGCGGTATCCAGGTTGGTGATCCTGGTTTGGGATGCCCTGATATTCCCTTTTACCTTATGGTGTGGGTTTCTTCTCCCCCTTCCGGGTCCCCCTGTGTCCCTCTACTGGGGGGGGGGGGCTTTCCTCCTTTTTTCATAACCTTATTTTATTTTTGTATGTGTGTGTGCAGCGTGTGCTTGTGCTTCACTCGTCTCTTTTTACGTTAGACCTTTTGGCCACCTTGGAGGCTGTTCTTTTGTTGGGGGAGCTTCTTCCCCTCAGGTGCGTTCGGGCAGGGGGCGGGCCCGGGCGTTCAGCGCGCTCACCGCGGCCCGCCCCCCTCTGCCTCTGGCGCCGTTGCAGAGCCCAGCTAATTGCTGGGATCCACGTCTCTCAGTTACTGAGGGAAGGGGGCGGGGCCAGGCGCGTCCCGCCTCTCCTCTCCCTCTCTCTCTCAGGATCGCTGGCTGGCTGGTCGCCATCTTCCTGACCATGAGTGCCCTGCGGGGCCCCTATACTTTTTCATTGTTTATTTGCACCCCGTTCTAGCGTGTTAGGGCAGTGCAGATCATGTCTTCTAATTATGTTTAGATAGATGTGTATATAGATATATGTATATATTTTTATATTGTTTGTATGGACATGTGCATGATTGTGTGCCTTCTCTGGCCCCTTCCCAGCATATCTTCAGGAGGACTCCCTATCGATTGCATTTAAAGGGGGTTCTCCCGGTCCTAGGGTCCCTTGGAGATAGATTGGGGTCCTACAAATCCTCCCACTAGGGATTTAAAGGGGCATCCCGGGTAGCTCTTGTAGCGTAATTCCCTTGGGTCATTGTGACTACTTTAAAATCACCAGATGGAGGCTCCCCAGGATATCGGGCTCGGGCTCCCTTCGGGACAATCCCGGCAGTGGGTGGGTTGTGGGGTACCCCTTACGGGGGAGAATGTACTAATTTGCATACCATGTGCTCAATAGGCCATAACACGGCAGTCGGGGTCCCAGGCGTCTGGGTCTGTGCC
This sequence comes from Gastrophryne carolinensis, assembly GCA_027917425.1. NCBI lineage: Eukaryota > Metazoa > Chordata > Amphibia > Anura > Microhylidae > Gastrophryne > Gastrophryne carolinensis. Next base: position 177,846,667 of record CM051238.1, on the reverse strand, counting down.
GCCCGTCTCATCTCCTACCCCACCCCACCTTATCCGTACCCCAAGTGACACTGTCATTAGCGGGGAGTCGTATTCTGATGTATGTGCTAGGCTGGCCAACATCGAAAAATTGATTTCTAGCTCTGCGGCCAGAAAGGCCCCAGCTAAGAGAAGGCATCCGTCGCCGGCCGTGCCGGTACTGGATTTTGATGACTATGATTCCCTTGACTGGTCTGATTATTCCCCACTTTAGGAGGGGGAATTGTTTAAGGAATCTGATGCTGAGGATCAGCAGTTTTTTGACGCTGATGCTGGGCAGGCGCTGGGAGATGCTGTGGCTACCCCCATAGTCCTGGCCCACCTATTTGAGGTACAGGCTATTTCTCCTACAGCAGAGTCCCCTCTGCAGAAGGGGGAATTCTTTGGGTCTTCTAAGTCTCGCTTGGAGTTCCCAAATCAGAATCGTTTTGAAAGCATGATTCTTAAGGAATGGGAGAGGCCTAGCTGGCTCCCCGGTGTTCCTCAAGGATGGGATAGGAGGCATCCCTTCCCGGTGGACGCGGTGGTCGTCCCCTCCCGAGGTCGATGCGCCCGTTCTGGGATTGTCCACCACTCTTAAAGATGGTGAGGACAAACGCATGGATCAGATGGCGTGCCATGCCTTTGCCAGTGTGGGTTCAGCCTTGCGGCCTGTTTGTGCCTCGGCGCTCGCGACTGTGGCTACCAGGTCTGTGGTTAGGAACCTGTTGAGTGGTTCCCAGCTTTATCCGGCCAGTGATGAATTCACAGCCCTTAAGCGGTGTGAATTATTTATGACCTTTGTTTTATCTGCTATGGACGACACAATTATTATGTGTAGTAGAAGTATTCGCTGATCGGTCTGGTTACGCCAGTGGGCGGCTGACATTGCGGCTAAGAAATCTCTCACAGCGCTACCCTTCCTGGGTATGCGGCTGTTCGGGGATAAATTGGATTCAGTAGCGAAAGATGGAAAGCTACCTCAGCGTAAGAAGCAGCGTGGCTCCTTTCGGGGGGCAAGCTCCTTCAATCCTTCCTTTCACGGTGCCAGAGTGGGCAGAGGTCTTGCCTACTATAATTTCAGAGGTGATTCCTGGAACAGAGGCAGATGACGCGCACGTCCAGGCCTTAACTGGGGTTCCAAGCCCAAGCCTGCTGCCAAGACAGCTCAGCAATGAGGGGACGCCCTCACCCTTGCGGGTGGGGGGACGGCTGCGGCACTTCTTCCAGGTCTGGGCCCAGGAGGTCACAGACAAATGGATCTTGGAAGTGGTCTCTTCTGGGTACAAACTGGAGTTCGAGTGCTGGCCTCCTCCCAGATTCCTAAGGTTTCGGGTGCCCTCGGATCCCCAGGCTGCGCAGGGGCTCATGTTGGCTGTTAAGAATCTTCTGGTCATGGATGTCATATGCCCGGTGCCTTTCTCAGAGAGAGGCCAGGGCTATTATTCCATCCTCTTCACGGTTCCCAAAAAGGATGGATCCATAAGACCCATTCTGGATTTGAAGCTTCTCAACAGGTTCATCAGAACCAAGAAGTTCTGCATGGAGACTATGCGCTCAGTCATCAATTCCCTTCGTCAGGGGGATTTCATGATGTCCATAGACATCAAGGATGCTTACCTTCATGTACCAATCTTCCAAGCACACCAGAGATTTCTCAGTTTTGTGGTGGGAGATCAGCACTTTCAGTTTGTGGCCCTCCCTTTTGGGTTGACGTCGGCACCAAGGGTGTTCACCAAGGTGCTGGCGGGCATAATGGCCCTGCTCAGAGCCCAGGGCATTCGCATTGTGCCGTATTTGGACGACCTCCTCATTACGGCATCCTCTCTCAGTCAAGCGGAGCTGAACACCAGGTTGGTGGTGGCGACGCTGGAGAGGTTCGGCTGGGTGATCAACCATCCCAAGTCTTCTCTCTCCCCCTCAAGGGAGATCTCGTTTCTGGGCATGAATCTGGATATCATTCGGCCAGGATGTTCCTACCTCAGTCCAAGGTGCAGATGGTTCAGGATCTGATACGTCTTCTCCTGTCCAAACCTCGTCCTTCTATCTGGCTAGGGATGAGACTGGTGGGATTGTTGGTGGCTTCCTTCGAGGCAGTTCCCTTTGCTCAGTTCCACATGAGGTCGCTCCAGCTCCATCTATTGTTGGCCTGGGACAGATGTCCGCTGTCATTGGATCAGTCATTTTTGATGTCTCCCCTGGTTCGGCAGTCTCTTCAGTGGTGGCTGGAACCAGGCAATCTGATGAGGGGCAGATCCTTTCTGACCCCTTGTTGGGAGATGGTTACCATGGATGCCAGCCTGTCGGGCTGGGGAGGTTTTTGGAAGACACATCAGTTCAAGGGGCTGTGGGGTCCTCTGGAGGCTCACACCCCCATCAATGTCTTGGAGTCTTCGGTTGGTTCTGTCATGCTTGACGCATCACCTACGGGGCTTACCGTTTCAGGTTCGATCAGACAATCGAACTGCGGTAGCTTACATCAATCACCAAGGAGGGACTCGCAGCAGGAGTGCCCTCAGGGAAGTTTCTCTGATTCTTGCATGGGCGGAGAGCAATGTTCCATGCATCTCAGCAGTGTAAATTCCGGGAGTGGAAAACACGGAGGAGGACTCCCTGAGCAGGGGGTCCTCTCGCCAAGGGGAATGGTCTCTCAACCACAAGGTATTCTGGTCCCTTTGTCACAAGTGGGGGTTTCCGGAGGTGGATCTCTTTTCCTCACGTCACAATCACAAGCTCCCAAAGTTTGTGTCTCTGTCTCAGGATCCTCTGGCCCTGGCAGGGGACGCCATGTCTCTTGCCTGGAGGGATCTGGGGTTCCTGTACCTGTTTTCCCCCTTCTCCATGGTAGGCACGGCGGTGCGCAAGCTGGCTCTAGAAGGTGCGCCTGCAATTCTGGTGGCCCCAAGGTGGCCAAGGCCAAGGACCAAGAAGTCGTAGGCATGGTGGTAGATTACTACAGGCTGCCCGTTTCCGGATCTGATCACTCAGGGTCAACTACGTTACCCTAATTTACAAACGCTGGCTTTGACGGCATGGCTGCTGAAACCTCCATCTTAAGGGAGGAAGGTTTGTCTGATGCTGTGATTCAGACTCTTGTTAGAACTAGGAAGAGATCTTCCTCTAACATCTACTACTGGACTTGGAGGTCCTATATTGACTGGCGTGAGGCTAGGGCCTTGCCTTGTGGGTGTTTTTCGATTCATAGGATTTTGGAGTTTCCTCAACACGGTCTGGAACTGGGGTTCCAGCTTAGTGCCTTGAAAGGGCAGGTCTCTGCCCTGGCGGTTTTCTTTTGAAGGTCTTTTGTCGCATCCTCTGGTTAAGACCTTTTTTCCAGGGGGTCACTCATGTGCAGCCCCCTAGAAAGCCTTTGTTGCCCTTTTGGGATTTGAATTTGGTTCTATCGGCCCTCCAGGGGCCTCCTTTTGAGCCGGTGCAGGATGTTGCACTTTCTGTGCTCACTCAAGAGGTTGCCTTTTTGGTGGCTCTTACCTCGGTTCGGCGTGTCTCTGAGTTGGCGGCTCTGTCCATTCAGGCCCCTTACTTTGAGAGACACCAGGACAAGGTGGTTTTTCGCTTTAAGCCAGATTTCCTTCCTAAGGTGGTTTCTGCCTTCCATTTCAATCAGGATGTAGTTCTCCCTTCCTTGTGTCCTAAGCCTAGCAATGACAAGGAGAGAGTTTTGCACTCTTTGGATGTGGTTCGTTGTGTGAAGTACTATTTGGTGGCTACTTCTCTTTTTCGTAAGACGGACGCCTTGTTCATGGTGCCCTGGAAAGGTTTGGCGCCCGCCAATTCTACCATTAGTAAATGGTATACGCCAGGCCATTGTTGGGGCCTATACTGCCAAGGGGAAGGTTCCCCCTTTTCAGATCACTGCTCATTCTACTCGTGCTGTTGGGGCTTCGTTTGCAGTTTGTAAGGCCGCTACTTGGTCTTCCGTTCATACTTTTTCCGAGTTTTATAAGGTTGATGTGCGGGCCCCAGCGGATGCTGTTTTTGGCCTCAAGGTTCTGCAAGCTGCAGTGGTTTAATTTTGTGCATTTTTGCCGTATTGGGATCCCCACCCATTATGGACACTGCTATTGGATGTCCCACATGTCATGAATATTGGAAGTGGGGTGTGTGACATACTTGGAATAATACCATTTTGTGATTACTCACCTGTAAAATGGGTATTATAAGTATTTTTTGTACATTGTACATTTTGTACATTGTATAAACTAAAATATGAATGTTTTGTGCATATTTAATATGGTTTTAGCTGATTGAAAAATGTTGCTGGCAATCGAGGTGGTACTTCAGATTATGAGAAAAAGGAAAATCAAATTTGGTTGGTGACCCCTGGCCTAGAGTGTTCAGTGGCACATGCTAATTGGACTTTACCGGCTGCAAAAGTAAAGTGAGCACATTTGTTTTGTTCCAGCCATGAAATTCTGGGTAAAGTAAAATGTAGGGTCTTCTTTATTAAAATTTCAATTGTCTGCCTTTTTAAATGTCACGAAGTTAGCCATAGTAGGCACTAATGTGCTGCAATGTGCTGTCTTTTGCCACAATTTGTGGAGTATATTGGCTTACTGTAGAGTAGTGTGGCTAGTAACAATGAGTGTGCCAGTTTGAGAAAATGTGCTGCGATATGGCCCATCCATATTTATTGAATGTTTCCTAAATGCTCAGCCTGGCACACAAAAATGCACATCTCTGATGAAAAGGGTTGTTTGTTAGTAAAAAAACAAAAAAAAAAACATTTTACATATGCTACAGATGTGACAGGCATAACAAGGTCATGAACAAAATTTCATGTAAAGTGAAACATAACCCAGGATTTTCACTATCCGGGGTTTTGTTCAATCAGCTGTAAAGATGTACCTTTCCTCGGTTCAGCGGCACATGTGTAGGCTCTCGGCCAATCAGCGATATATGACATGCAAATAAATGATCCGCAAAACGTCTCTGTTTAGACCGCATTCCCAGTTCCCCTTAGACGTTGGCACACTCCCCGCCCAAAGATTTTGGGGATGCCGCCAGTGTTTTTTAGATCACCGTGGGAGCCAGGGCAAATAGGGAGTTTTTTGCTTTGGGATGCCCCAGGGAAAAGGCCAGAGGCCAGAACTGAGGGCTGGCCACACTGGGTTTTGTTCTGCTTTAAACAATGAACAAACTGGGAAAATTATATGGAGGATCATTCTCTTATTATATCTTATGGGAGTAGCAAGCTGTAGGCCTGGAAAAAAACAGGCGCACTGACAGGGCTGCGCTGCTGTGCGTTGATGTGAATAAACTTTGATAAATGCAGTTTGCACACATAAACTGGCACTCCATGTGACTCTAACCGGAGCCCCTACTGTCATAGCTAACCTACCAAAAGGTAATGAGGAAATGTATAAGAAAAGCTCATATACTTCTTTCATCTGATTCAGCTGACCTAATCCCTTGTACAAACTTGGTGTCAACTAAATAAAAGCCAAATGAACGGATAAGCAGGACACCCATAATGTCCTGATGCCTGGCCTGTCACAGTATACCCACAGTGCCCATCTCTCCTCTCCTCATGGCATTCTCTGTATGGGGAGTTAGCTTTCTCACCTGTCCGAAAACATATCAAATGTTCAGCCTGTCAGGCTACTCGAGAAGAGATGCCTGTGAGCATTGAGCAACTTGTGTGACGGAGGAAACACAGCTTGCCTGCTCGTCTTGCGTGTTGGCCTGCCAGGTCAGGAAATGGCCTGCTTCTCAACTAGGAGCTGTGAGATCTGATCCTTTGTTTTGTTTGGTGGGGGTTTTCTAGAGCCACGTTTTGTATAGAAAACAGTTGGCATGTCAGGTAATGAAAGAGAAGCCCAGGGAATTGCTAAAGACAAGTTTGTGTTTTGGGAGGAAAATGGTAATTAAAGAGCGGGGAGAGGTTTACCAGAGGAATGTGATATATCTGGGTAGGGGTGGAATTGTGCAAACAGTGCTCAGTATGCCTCAGGACAGCAGAAAAAACTGTAATAGTGTTCTAAGAACAGGTGTGGCAGTAAAAGTCTCAGGTCACCAAAGCATAAACAGCCCCGGGGCTGGGTAGGTGTCAGCTTTTTATAAACGTTATATATCGAGTGCATCTGTTTTATTTTTCTTTTGCATGAATGTCAAAGAGGAACTTTTCTCTATGGCAACTGGAATCAATTTTGGGTACAGTTTCATTGATTTGAAGGCCTCTCATCCTCCAGCTCGAGTCTAGGGTGAAAAACAATGGCTTCCCTTACAGACCACCTTCTCAACATGCAGGTTTCTGATTACTGTGCCACTTCACTTTGCTTTTTACTAATCCTTAGACTTCTATTTCTGTAGGGTAGCCTGTTCCTATGGCAGTCATTATCTTGTTAAAACACTTGACGAGCCATGACTGTTGGGGCTTGCTAGCTTTTTTTATTGGCGGTCAGCTTCAGCGAAACTTATTTTATTCCAAGTATGTCTCACACCCTGCTTCGGAAGATTAATTACACATGGGTTATAGCCAGCAGAGGGCGAACCTCTGCAGAGATGACTAGAAAAAAAGAAGCCCCTCCCAGTCCACAAACACCTGGGACCCCCCACACATTCCCCAGTAATCGTCTCTGCAGATGGCGAGCAAGTCAGAAGATGCCTCCCAGCCTCGGCTGAAGGTCCGGACGAGGGTGGGTAACACCCTAGGGGTGTTCATTAGGAGCTACGCTTCCCTGTGAGACCCCAATTAGGGAGTAGGCGGTTACCAGGTTCGGGATCCTGGTTTGAGATGCCCCGTCCGTTTCCCCTGTGCCGCATTATGTGGCTGGGGTTCCCTTCCCCATCCGTTACCCTAGGTCCCTGGATCGGGGGGGCCCTCTCTTCCTTTATTTCTGCTTGTTTTTTTTTGGCAGGCACAACATGTGATAGAAAGGATTCCTTTCCTTCCACCACCAGTGTGTTTATACCTTGGTGTGTGTGTGTGTGTGTGTGTGTGTGGTGCTTGGTGTTTACTTTGCCAGGCCGCCCTTGAGAACGCAGGCGGCCTGGTGTCTGGGCCGGCTCCCGCTCTGTCTCTGGAGCTCGGCCATTGTTCTTTCCCCTCTCTGTGGGGCGGGGCCGCTAGCTCGGCGCGTGGCTGGGAACCGCGGGTCCTCTGCAGTGCTGGAGGGGGCGGGGCCACGCACGCCGCGTATTCAGCACCGGCCCGCCCTCCTTCTCTTCCTTGTTGGCCGCGTCTGCTGTGGCTGCTCCTGCCTTCGGTCGCCATTGTTTCTTCCTATGTTGTGTGCGTCCTTTTGCCTTTTGTACCCTACAGCGTGAATAGCCGCAGACTTGGTCTGTGCTACATACAGGAGCATTTCTGGGGTTCTGCAACGCTCAATGTGCATTCAGTAGTGTGAAATTGGGCACCCTAGAGAGTATTATTAGTGGGTCAAAAGCCTATTTTGCTTTTTTATTGTGAATTTGTCACTAGGTATATTTTAGGTGTGTCTATTTGTGACTGTATGCATTTTGTCTAGGTGCTTGCTTATGCCCCCTCCTATCCTTTATGTCTTACAGGAGGATCTCCTTCAGTATAGTAAAAAAAAAAAAAAAATTGGGGGATTCTCCTGGTCCTTAGGTCCCTCACTCTAAATTTGGGGCTTTACAAATCCTCCCACTAACGGACGTTAGGGGCATCCCGGGTAGCTTACTAGCGTAATTCCCACTGGTCATTGCGACTACCATAAAAAATTACCATATGGAGGCTTCCTAGGATACCGGGCTCGGGCTCCCTTCGGAGCAACCCCGGCAGTGTGTGGTTGTGTGGCATCCCTTGCGGGGGATAATGTGCTTATTTGCATTCCATTTGCACAGCAGGCCATTACGCAGGAGTCGGGGTCCCAGGCGCCTGGGTCAGCGCCGACGGCCTCATCACCTACACCCCCACACCTGATTCTGACCCCAAGTGATGTTGTCATTAGCGGGGAGTCGCAATCTGATGTCTGTGCTAGATTGGCCAACATTGAGAAATTGATTGCTAGCTCTGCGGCCGGATAGGCCCCAGCTAAGAGAAGGCATGTGGCACCGGCTGCGCCGGGTTTTGATTTTGAGGAATATGACTCCTTTGGCTGGTCTGATTATTCCCCGCTGGAAGAAGGGGAATTGTTTTCAGAATCTGATGGTTCTGACGATCAGCAGTACCTGGGTGCTGATGCTGGGCAGGAGCGTGGGGATAACGTTGATACCCCCAGACTTCTGGCCCATATTTTTGAGGTTCTTGCTATTTCTCCGCCTGCGGAGGCCCCTCCACAAGAGGGGGAAATTTTGGGGGGCCACTAAGCTGCGCTTGGAGTTTCCAGATCAGAAACATTTTGACAAGTTGATTCTTAAGGAATGGGAAAGGCCCAGCCGGCTTCCCGGCGTCCCTCAGGGGTGGTATAGGAAATATCCCTTCCCGGTAGACACGGTGAAGCGCTGGTTGTCACCCCCAGAAGTCGACCGAGTCTGGGGTTGTCCAACACATTTGTTGTGCACTCACCTGACTCCACCACGCTGAAGGATGGTGAGACCGTCGTCTGGATCAAATGGTGTCACACGCCTTTGCCTGTGTGGGTTAGGCCCTGCGTCCCGTTTGTGCTTCCGCACTCTCAGCCGTGGCTACCGGATCTGTAATTAGGGGCTTGTTGAATGGTCCCCTTCTTAACCCTGCTAGTGTTGAATTTGCAGCACTTACGCAGTGTGATCTGTTCATGACCTTTGTCTTATCAGCCTTGGACGATACAATATGCTTGTGTAGTAGAACCTCGGATTTGATTGTGGCTATACGCCGCTCGGTTTGGTTGCGCCAATGGGCGGCTGATATGGCGGCTAAGAAGGCGCTTACAGGGCTACCCTTCTTGGGTAGGCACCTGTTTGGAGATAAATTGGACTCGGTGGCGAAAGGAGGAAAGTTGCCACAGCACAGGAAGCAGCGCCGGTCCTTTCGGGGGCAGGCTCCTTTAATCCTTCCTTTCGTGGCTCTCGAGCAAGCAGGGGAGCTGCTTACTCTGCATTCAGAGGTGACTCCTGGGGTAGGGGCAGTGGGCGTGCCCGCCCCGGCACTGCCTGGGGTACCAAACCCAAGGCTGCTGCCAAACCCTCTCAGCAATGAGGGGGCACCCTCACCCTCGCGGGTGGGGGGGGCGGCTAAGGCTCTTCGCCCAGGTCTGGACCCGGGAGGTCACAGACAACTGGATCCTGGAAGTGGTTTATTCCAGGTACAAGCTGGAGTTCGAGTACCGGCCTCCCCCCAGATTTCTCAGGTCTCGGGTTCCTTTGGACCCCTGGGCCGCGCAGGGGTTCATCAGAACCAGGAAATTTCGAATAGAGACTCTGCGCTCGGCCATCAACTCTCTTCGTCCAGGTGTCTTCGTGACGTCCATAGACATCAAGGAAGCTTACCCTTCCGGTTTGTGGCTCTCCCTTTCGGGCGGACCTCAGCACCAAGGTGTCGGCGGGCATAATGGCCCTTCTCAAAGACCAGGGCATTTGCATTGTGCCATATCTGGACGACCTTCTCATTACGGCATTCTCTCTCAGTCAAGCGGAGCTGGACACCAGGTTGGTGGTGACTACGCTGGAGAGTTTCAGTTGGGTGATCAACAACCCCAAGTCTTCTCTCTCCCCGTCAAGGGAGATTTCCTTTCTGGGCATGAATCTGGATACCATTCAGTCCAGGGTGTTCTTACCTCAGTCGAAGGTGCAGATGGTTCAAGATCTGATACGTCTTCTTCTGTCCCATCCTCGCCCATCCATCCGGCAAGGGATGAGGCTGGTGGGGTTGATGGTGGCCTCCTTCAAGGCGGTTCCTTTTGCTCAGTTTTCACAAGAGGTCTCTTCAAATCTATCTGTTATTGGCTTGGGACAGATGTCCTCTGGCCTTGGATCAGTCCTTTGCGATGTCTCCCTTGGTCCGGCAGTCTCTTCAGTGGTGGCTGGAACTGAGAAGTCTTCTGAGGGGCAGATCCTTTCTGGCTCCTTGTTGGGAGACGGTCACCACGGATGCCAGCCTGTCGGGCTGGAGGGGGGTTTCTGGAAGAAACATCAGTTCCAGGTGCTGTGGGGTCCTCTGGAGGCGCACATCCCCACCAACGTCTTGGAGCTGAGGGCTATTCGGTTGGTGCTGTCGCACTTGACGCTTCATCTCCAAGGATTTCCGGTTCAGGTTCGATCAGACTATCGGACTGCAGTCGCTTACATCAGTCACCAAGGAGGGACTCGCAGCAGGAGTGCCCTCAGGGAAGTTTCTCTGTTTCTTGCATGGGCCGAGAGCGATGTTCCATGTTTCTCGGCGGTGTACATTCCAGGAGTGGAGAACATGGAAGCGGACTCCCTAAGCAGGGGGTCCTCTCACCGAGGGGAATGGTCCCTCAACAGCAAGATATTTCTATCCATTTGTCACAAGTGGGGGTTCCCGGAGGTGGATCTCTTTGTCTCCCGTCACAACCACAAGCTCCGTGCTTTTGTGTCTCTGTCTCAGGATCCTCTGGCTCTGGCAGTGGATGCCATGTCTCTTGCCTGGCGGGATCTGGGTCTCCTGTATCTGTTTCCCCCCTTCTCCATGGTAGGCAGGGTGGTTCGCAAACTGATTCAAGAGGGTGTGCCAGCTATACTGGTGGCTTCAAGGTGGCCAAGACAGGTGTGGTTCGCAGCCGTCGTGCGGCTGGCGGTCGATCAGTACAGGTTGCCCCTGTTTCCGGATCTGGTCACTCAAGATCAGCTATGTTACCCCAATTTACAAACGCTGGCTTTGACGGCATGGCTGCTGAGACCTCTATCCTAAAAGAGGAAAGTTTGTCTGATGCTGTGATCTAGACGCTTGTTAGGGCTAGTAAGAAGTTTTTCCTCTAACATCTTCTACAGGACCTGGCGGTCCTATATTGATTGGTGTGAGGATAGGGTCTTGCCTTGTAGGGTTTTTCGATTCCCAGAATTTTGGAGTTTCTCCAACACGGTTTGGACCTGGGTTTTCAGCTTAGTACTCTATAAGGGCAGGTCTCCGCCCTGGCGGTTTTCTATCAAGGGTCTTTTGCTCTTCATCCTTTGGTTAAGACTTTTTTCCAGGGGGTCACTCATGTGCGGCCCCCTCGCAAGACCTTGTTGACTGGGTCTTGAATTTGGTTTTGTCGGTCCTCCAGGGGCCTCCTTTTGAGCCGGTGCAGGATGTTGCACTTTCTATTTTCACACAAAAGGTTGACTTTTTGGTGGCTATTACCTCTGTTCGATGTGTTTCTGAGTTAGTGGCTCTGTCTATTCAGGCCCCTTGCTTTGAAAGACACCAGGACAAGGTGGTCTTCCGCTTTAAGCCAGACTTTAAGCCTACCTAAGGTGGTTTCTGCCTTACATCTCAATCAGGATGTGGTTTTCCCTTCCTTGTGTCCTAAGCCTAGCAATGACAAGGGGAGGGCCCTGCACTCTTTGGATGTTGTGCGTTGTGTGAAGTACTATTTGGTGGCTACTTCTCTTTCTGTAGGACGGACATCTTGTTTTTGGTGCCCTCTGGGCCCAAGAAGGGTTTGGCACCCGTCAAGTCTACCATTAGTAAATGGATACGTCAGGCCTTTGTTGGGGCCTATACTGCCAAGGGGAGGGATCCCCCTTTCCAGATCACTGCTCATTCTACTCATGCTGTTGGGTTTTCCAGCACCAGGCCTCTGTTGAACAAGTTTGTAAGGCTGCTACTTGGTCTTCTGTTCATACTTTTTCCAAGTTTTATAAGGTTGATGTGCAGGCCTCAGCGGATGCTGTCTTTGGCCGCAAAGTTCTGCAAGCTGCAGTGGTTTAATTTGTGCACTATTGCCTGTTGGGATCCCCACCCTTTTTGGACACTGCTATTGGATGTCCCACGTGAAATTAATCTTCCGAAGCAGGGTGTGAGACATACTTGGAATAATACCATTTTGTGATTACTCACCTGTAAAATGGGTATTATAAGTATGTCTCACACCCTGCTTCATCCCACGCTGAGTTTTATCTTGGATCCTCTTTATGGTGAAACTTTGTTCTCTTAGATTTATTTGCTCTTCCTGGTCCCCTTACTGCTTTCTTATACTGGGGAATGTGTGGGAGGTCCCAGGTGTTTGTGGACTGGGAGGGGCTTCTTTTTTTCTAGTCATCTCTGCAGAGGTTCGCCCTCTGCTGGCTATAACCCACGTGTAATTAATCTTCCGAAGCAGGGTGTGAGACATACTTATAATACCCATTTTACAGGTGAGTAATCACAAAATGGTATTTTTATTTTACAGTTTTAAATGCAGAATAATTAGTCTCAATTTCTTTCCGTAGACATTTAATTTAGCAAACCATATATAGGTGTCCTTAGAACTGTATTGCTGTGACCAGAAAAAATAAAGTGAAGTGTGTACAAAGTAAAAAAAAAAAACATTTTTGAGACACATGCCCATCGAAATCAGACAGGCTTACTTGTCAGGTCTGTGCCACTGTTCTGGTCCCATGCCCTCCGTACATGCACATGGCAAATACATGTACACTCGATTAACCAGATAAGTTTTCCAATAGAGCAGGAATCCAAGGCTGCCATCACCAATAGACCCTATAGAATGCATGAGTATTTTTACCTGTTTAGAGTCTTCCATTTACTTGTTTAAATTTTACTTGTGGAGCATCACAAATCGGGATCCCCTCCACCATGGAGACAGAGAAGTCCTAAAGCTTCTTTTTACATTAGAGTTGAATACATTAATGAAAAGTTGGCTACATTTTGAATCCCAGAGTTCCTAGGTTTAATGCGCTAAGTTGATGACTCCTGTATATCAGGTGTGGGGTTGGGGGGGGGCACTAAAAACAGCTTGTATACTGCATCCCTATTGGCTGGCACTGTAAAAAGAAGAACTTCCCAACCAGTGGTACATGGGTGGTTGTAAGATCCTATCAGGTGGTAAGCAGTGCGTAATATATTCCTATATTTCAACTTGGGCTGCCATCTATACGTTATCCGAACTGCTTCAGAAGGATGATGAAAGCTAGTTAGGTGCTTTGTTGCACATTTCATGCCCTGAAAATGCATGTCTTGGACCTTTTTTTTACCATGGTTTTAGCTGTCTCACAACACATACAGACAAGCCGGTTGGTACTTAAAGATTAGAAGAAAAAAGTGAAGCTTCAAAAAAAATTTATATATTTAGCCTTACAGGTATACAGGAAGTCTATGTATGCTCTTTGGTTTTGGCTCACTTCTAAGCCTGCATAATCCTCCCTCACTTGAATGACAGTTGGACTTGAGTAAAAGACCAATACAGTCACACTGCTGCATGGGAGTGGCTGACTTTCCTGTCACTCAAAGTCCTAGCTTCAACTTCTGTGCAGATTTCCAGCCCAGCAGTGAGTTGCTTTTTATGTTATTGCCCAAATTAGGCCTAGCAAAGGGCAAGAAAGGGATAGTGGGCATCACAAATTGGTATCATGGCCATGGTTTCCTTTAGTCTCTATAATTTAAGTGCGATATCATTCAGTGCTATATAGGACGGTTTTACGATTCCATCATGCTAAAATTACCAATATACTGTTAGTTCTTTGCTATATTGGAGCAAAACTTATTTAATAACCATTTTATTTGAATTTATGCTGTGATGATGTTTACTCAGGAACATAAAACCCCATTCATTTGTGTAACCTCGGATGATCCAGATTAAAATAATTATTATTCCAGTCCTGGTAAATTCTGAGAATGTTCTCTGAAGCCAAGTTTCCACTGACTGCTTATGTTTAAGCGAGTTTCCATTGGCACTAAGTCTGCTTTTTTCTATTGATTTGTACATTGACAAAGCTTAGCAAGGCTCTCCCTGTCATTAGTGCAGGCACTGCAAGTATAACATGTATAATTCTGAGTTATATATAAAATAAACAATAATTAATTATGTGCAATACTTTGTACTGTCTGCAAATTGCATTTGCCAAATATTTCTATATCATTGTTAAGGCTCTATTGTAGTTACAATGATGCTATGTTCTGGTAATGCTACCTACTAAAACATTTTATTTGGCCAACCCCATTTTTTTTAGAGTGGGCACTGGAGATACCTTTATCTTCTCTTTGCTCCCTGGGGAGATCTCCTTATTTGGTCATTTGGTGAGATCTAAACTCATTATATGGTAATTTGGGGAGATCTAAGCTCCTTATTTGGTCATTTGGAGAGATCTAAAGTCCTAGTTTGGTAGTTTGGGGAGATATAAATTCCTGGTTTGGTCATTTGGGGAGTTCTAAATTCTTGGTTTGGTCATTTGGGGAGATCTAAATTCCTAGTTTGGTCATTTGGGGAGATCTATATTTATATTTTGGTCAATTGGGGAGATCTATATTCCTATTTTGGTCAATTGGGGAGATCTAAATTCCTAGTTTGGTAATTTGGGGAGATCTATATTCCTAATTTGGTCAATTGGGGAGATCTAAATTCCTAGTTTGATCATTTGGGGAGATCTAAATTCCTAGTTTGGTCATTTGGGGAGATATAAATTCCTAGTTTGGTCATTTGAGGAGATCTAAAGGACTAGAGCAAAAAATATGGGGTTCTTTGGTTTGAGTGATACCCATGGCTTTCTGCTAGATTACAAACTTCACTGCAGTCAAAAGTGAAGCTACTGTACTTAGCAAGTATACAAATATTCTACGATTGAGAGAAGCCAAAGATTTGTTGGTCAGACTAATATGATTGCTGGTTCTCATGGCAAAACATTTTTTAGGGCGAATTCTGTTTACACATTCCAACAATCAAGTGATGAACGAGAATTTTTTGGTCAGCTGAATTGATACGACAGCCGACTTATAAACCAATTCTCTTTCATCGATTAATCGCAGCGGCCATTTCAACGGAACAATTATCGCTAAATTGCGGGATTCTTTTATTTCTCAGTGCATAATCGCTCCATGTAAATGGGCCATAACACTCTCCCTGTCAGATACTGCATCCCTTCGCTATCTCAGTTAGTCAGACTATATATCCTTATTATCTCATACAAACTATAAATTATAACCAGCTTGTGTTTTCTATCCAAATGATGTGAGTTTCCTAGAAAAAGAATTGCCTTTTGAATACCATGGGTCCATTTGCTAGCTGCTGGCTGCTTATAGGCTATTCATCATTATTGGCAGTTGAAAGGTTAAATGAAATGCTTATCCTAGGATCACTACCATGCAAAGCTGTGTTCCCCTGATCTCAGAGCAGAAAAACATCCTCCAGACAGGTCTAGCCATGTCTCACAGGCAATGACTATCTACGTATCTAAGTCTAAAGGGACAAAATCCTTTTAAGATAGAACAAGGCTCAATGAGGATGCCTCAACGAAGAGTATAATTTTCCAGTATAAACTGCAATGGCCCTAACACTGTATTTTGTCCGCATTAACTGCAGGCATTTACTTAAGTTAAGTAAAATACAATATAAATCAAAATGACCTATATTTTGGAGAAGTTAGAAATTTCCACTTAGCCACAAAATGAGGAAAAGTTTTTTTTTTTTTTAGATATGTCTTATTTTTGTAAACCTAGGAAATCACTCTCTGCCAGACCGAGTATTTTTTAAATGTTTAAATGACTGTATTTACATGGGAACAGAACTTGGACTAGATTGGAATCTTTTCAGCTTGCACCGCTTCCACGCCGTCTCCGGGCGGCCGGCCGCAGCAGTCCCTGTTCGGCGGCCGGGCCAAGTGGCGGCGGCGGCTTGTGCGGCGCCGAGCATGGCCGCCCTCCTCCCTCTCCTCCGCGTCCCCGGCTCCCGTGCTCACACGCGAGGACGTGATTTGTAAGCCCTCCGGCGGCGCTGCACTCAGCGCGCCCACCGGAGGCTCAGTTAAAAGGCCAATTGGCTTGATGCAGAGCCTCCCCGTTCAGCTATTCCGTGCGTTTTCCCATTGGTTTTGGCCTTCGGGTCAGGAAAGGGTGCTACATTGATTTTAGTGTGCGTTTATGCGCTCAGGTGTGCGCTCAGCCGCCTTTCCGATTGTCGGCTCGCACGAGGCTGTTTCCCGGGAAAACGGACGCCTCGTTCATTGGCCCATTTTTTCCAGTGATGCAGAGCCTTGATTTCCGATTGAAATCAGCCTAATAAAACGGGGCAGCCGAGCCTTCACTTACGGCCAGTCTGACCAGCCGTATTGGAGCTCCGTGCTTTTTGGGAATGCATTCCTCTGTGGGCCAACATCAAAGGCACCAGCTACGCCGTCTGATAGTTCTGAGTATGGCAGAAACCAGGCTGCAGCGCACACCTTTGGACATCGATGGCATGAGCGACGTTGACCTATTCGAGCTCACCCGCCTTAACCATGTTTCTCTCCATGCCTTGTATAGCGAGCTGCGGCCATGGTTAGCCCCCACCACAAGAAAGGGGCATGCAATTGCAGGTATGACCAAATTGGTTGGCTGCCTGCAATTTTTGGCGAACGGCTCATTCCAGAGACTGGGTGCCTTCTCCCTGGGGATGTCCCAGTCTACGCTGAGCCGCAGCCTAACCAAGTTTTTGGATGGCATGGCTACCCTGGCACAGAATTTCATTTTTTTCCCTCAAACAGGGGAAGCCTGGAATGCGGTTAAGCTGGGCTTTTATAACATAGCCGACATGCCCAACGTCATTGGTGCAATCGATTGCACACATGTATCGCTTATCCCCCCTGCGGACCAGGAATATCTGTTCAGGTATGTGGTTTGGGTTTTTTTTTTTTTCTTGTTATCAAACATTTTGTAAGCCTCACACTAATTCCACTTTTGGTTGGCTTGGTGCAGGAACAGGAAGATGGGCCATTCCATCAATGTTCAGGCAGTGGCGGGCCCTGATCTTCAATTTTTCAGTCTGTTTGCTGGCTTTCCTGGGTCCACGCATGATGCGCACATTTTGAGGAACTCTATTTCTGGAGGATGGTTACTGGGTATGTGTCTTAAAGTTGTATTTGTTGGCCCCCATGTTTGAATGTGGATTTGCCAGTACCCCACTAATCTGTGAGACATTTCCTTGAAACTTGCAAATGTTTTTTTTGTGTTTGGTTTAAAAATTAATGGGTGAAAGTATTCACCACTATTGTGTTATGTTCTGGCCCTCTTATCTAAGTAGCATTCCGCAGACATTTTTAATGAGTGTACAGGTTGCATGTGTTTGTCAGCTCTTTAAAAATGTAAATTCCTCCCACCATCCCTAGCTCACCTATTTGTCCCTGTGTACTAATGTTTCTATGCACACCTAAACCTTATTTTTGGCATCCACCTTATGTTTGTCTTTTGAATTTTTGCAGGTGACTCAGGCTATCCCTTGTTACCATGGCTGCTCACACCCATCCTGCACCCATCTTCCCAGGCACAGGAGCGCTACAACACAGCCCATAGGAGGTCTCGCTCTGTGGTGGAACGTGCCTTTGGGTTGTGGAAGATGCGTTTCCGATGTCTGGATCAGAGTGGGGGTGCCCTTCAGTATCAGCCTGGCAAGGTTATCAACATAATTATTGCTTGTGGGGTCCTGCACAACCTTGCCATTAGAAGCAGGATTGCTCGATATACTGACCTGGGTGCAGAACCTTTACCTATTTCTGACGAGCAGACCCCTCCTTACACTGGTACACAAAGTGGGCCAGCACACACAATCCGTGCCGACCTTGTGGCCAATGTATTTGCTTGAAACCACCCCCTGTCTGCAGGCTGGGGAAGATTAAATCACACCTAATAAGTGTTACATGCTGGTCCCAATGCGACTCTAAATGCATTTGGGCTTTACCTCTGCTGCCGGCGCATGTCCATTTTTTTACAAATATATGATTTCAGGTCCACAAATGTCCGCTTGATTTTTGCCAAATCTCGACGGACATAACCCTATAATGTACCCAAACAGCATTGGCAACAGCCATGCTTTGTGCTTCGCAAAAACGGGCTGTTAGGGACCCACAGCGTCGTTTGCGGCCACATGGGTGTGTGTTGTCCCCTGCATCACCTGAAATAGATGGTTGCCTGGGGAGTAGTGTGTGGTTTTTGGGCTTAGGGGGGAGGGTGATGTTGTGTATGTGCTGCTCTGGGTTAATGTCTGGGTTCCTGGTGAGTTATCAGATGTTGAGCTGCATGTGTTATCTGAGGTACTGGAATTGTGAGTACCAGAGGGTTGAGGTGGAGGGGTGGGTGACCTTGGTGGGGTGTTTGTTTTGGCAATACGCTTACCCTTGCTGATGTGTTTTTTTTTGTGGGTATGCTTGGTGTGTTGAGGTTGAGTATGCTGCAGGGTCTTACTAGATTTAGCACCCTTGTGTGTTTTTTTTTTTGTTTTTCTGGTGGAGGTGAATGGGTTAATGTCTCCTTGATCCTGCGTTTTTGGGAATGTGCCTGTGTCTGTGGAGTACCCACCGTTTTAGTTGGTGCATGTTCTGCATGTGTGTTGTGCCTGCTTTTCTGTTTTATTTAGGATGAGGCATGTGTGCGGCTGCTATGTGCCTTTGGCCTTGCTTGGCTCTTTTGGCTCCCTTTAGGTCTGGCCATATTGATATGGTATCCCACACCATGCGGAGTACCTTGTGCTTTAAATATGTTTCCCGTGTGGGCGTGCCCAACAGCGAGTGCGCGTCTGCGCGCACGCACGCACGTCACCGCGGGGGAATGTCAGAGCTATACCTTGGTAAAGAAGACAAGATGTCGCCCGCCATCTTTACCCCGGAGCAGGACGACATCATCATGGATGTGAGTATGCGAGCGTGCGTTTATGTGCGTGCACACATTCCTTGTAATAAAAAAAAAAACAAAGCGCAAGAATAGTGTGAAACAACTTAGTTTGTCTTGTTACGTACCAGCCCACCTTAGTATACCACATGTACGCAGCAACAAACTAGCCTACATGCAGATAGCAGAACTAGGGCAATGTGAGGCAGCAAGAGGTTAATAAAGTGACTTTAGTTAGGCCAGGAAACTTGTTAATGTATTTGGTGGATTAATGGTGGGTCCTTGTATCATTTTTTAACAGATGATGCTGAGGAATCGCTACGACTTCCTGCCGTCAGATTATGACAAGCGCACGTTGGCCCTGGCGGTGGTGGACGCGATCGCACGCCGATCACAAACCACCTATACCTTCACCCAGATCGCCCAACACTGGTCTGATTTAAAAAGAAGGCATAAGCCCCAGGTGAGGCGGTACTTCGCCAAACATTTCCCATGTAAGTGTTGAAAAAGTAAATGCACCTATAACCCTGGCCTCGCCTGGGCGTGGTTTAATGATTGTGTTTGTATTTCAGCCCATGAATGGAATATACGGTTCCGCCCCACCCGGACCAGGACACGCAGCCCAGTGTTGGGCGAAACAGGTGAAGGTGTAGGTGGCCCACCGCCAGTGTCAACGGCCACCCCCTCCTCTGTAAGTGACTCGGAGGAGCCGCTGGACCTCAGCATGCAGGGGAGGGGGGAATCTGACGGCAGGGAGTCGAGCCTAAATGACCCTCAACCTGACTCCGGTAAGGGAAATATAGTTAGATATGTGGTAATACATGCATTAAATACAGATACTCATGTGCACTATTGTTAGTTGTAGATTCAGACGTCGCAGGGACATCCCAAGGGATGAGCGAGGAAGGGCTTAATATTATATTCATGAAACAACAACAGTCTCTAATATCAGTGTGTTTGTCATCCATACAGATTCACACCAGCAACAGAGGGAGGCTGAAGGGAGACTCCGCCCCTGACGCAATGTGCGCCCAAAACCTTGTAAGTGGTGTTTATTTCAACTAAAGAAAATGAGCAAACAATTCCATTTGAAAACTAAAAATCGAAAAAATTTCCATAATAAATTTGATAAAAAAGCCCTTAAAGCGGACCTTAACTCTGAATAATAGTCTATCTTAGATATTTCACACACCCTATACATACAGATTGGCCACCTTACAAATCAGCCTACCTGCACCTAGTGCATGTTATGAGCCTTTATACATAAAAAATGGCAGATTATGGAAGCCGCCATGTTATCAGGCAGCCTGCAAACAGGAAGTTCCTTCTAACTGTGCTGCTCTGCATCCTGGGATTGCTGACCTTTTCCAGAGCACAGCTCTGCTCTGTGTGAGCAAAGCACAGCTATAACCCACCCCCTGTACCTTATCCCACTCTCCTCTCCTCAGTAAGTGTGATGCTCCTGAGTCAAGATGGCGGCGCACGTATCCTAAATTCCAGAACTGAGTTGCAGCCCAGTGGGGGAAAGAATAATAATTGATTGACTAAAAACTTACTATATATTAGTTTAAGATGCTGCAGAATCTTTTAAAAAGAGTTTGTGCTTTTCATTAAATCACGCAGAAGGTCCGGTTTAAAAAGGGCCCCAAAAAAACCACGGCCAAACAAACCAAAAAAACAATGCTAAACTAATGTTGTTTTTCATTCACAGATCAAAGAATACAACATCCTCAAGACCCAGAGGCCTAATTTTTTATAAAAATTTTAAACATGTAAATATTTTTTTTTTTCTGTTTAAAAAAAAAAAAAACATAGTTTTAATAATAAAAAAATTAAAAAATTTTGAGAGTTGGCTTTCCTGCAAAAGTACAATCACACAACATCAGCACACATTTACATTACACAAAAGGTTTAGATATGGGACAATAAATCCGAAACAATTAAGGTATGCTGTCAGGGCTGTACCGGACACCTGTCTGTCTTGAGCAGATAATCCCCAATCTCCACCGCCTCTTCTGCCTATAGACAAGTCCCCGCTTGTAGGAGACGCGGGTAATGCCTCTCCTACTCGGTTACCCCCAGGACTTATAGGGCGCAAAGATTACCTGCTCAAGGTGAGACCGATGAACGGCAGGGAGTCCCAAACGAGGATGCCGGATGGCGGAAGTCCAATTACAGGCCAAGGTCAGAACCGGGAGGTCACGGGGCGCGGTATCCAAAGGAGGTAACGAAGATTAGTCAAACGAGCCGAGGTCAAATCCAGGAGGTCACGGTGCGAGGCATCAGAGGGGTCAGGCGGAATCGTGGTCAGGCAGGCAAAAGGTCAGGGCAGGCAGCAAGCGAGAGTGGTCAAAGTCCAAGCCGAATAGTAATGAAAGACAATATGAAACGCTTCAGAACCCAGAGGCTATAACGGGCACTGGGATACTGGAGCAGTGCAGCTTTATAGGGAATACTGGCCAGTGGGGAAAAGGGGCAATGGAGGGAACAATAGTGATTGGTGCGTACAAATAAACGGGAGTGGTCCCAGGAGCTGGACGGCCCAGGCCAGACAGGCCGACCAGTCCCTGGGTCCACTCTTCAGGATCAGGCCACGGATAGGGTGCTTTTAAACTTGCCCCCGGCGGGCGCGCTGGGGAAAGCGCCGCCGGGAGGCATAAAGAAGACGTGCTCGCGCGCGCGCGCGAGCACGTTGTGGATCGGGCGCGCCCCCGCCGGGAGGGGGAAGCGCCGCATCGAGAGGGAGCTCGGCGGGACCGCGCAGCCGCGCAGAGCGGGCTGCGGCGCGGCCACCGACACCGTCCCGCGCCGCCGACCCCCGATCCCCACAACAGCGCCGAGGAGCCGGCACACCCGGGGACCGTCGGGCAGCAGCCAACCGGGGGCCACCCGACAGCGCGTCGTGGGACCAGGGACGGCGATGAGGTAAGTGCCTAACATTACCCCCCCCCTGAGGAGGGGCCACTGGACCCTCCAAGCTGGGCTTCAGAGGATTCTCCCTGTGAAATCTCTTTACCAAATTCTGCGCATGAACCTCTCTGGCCGGAACCCAAGATCTTTCTTCCGGGCCGTATCCCTTCCAGTCAATTAAATATTGAAGAGAGTTTCGAAAAAAGCGGGAATCAAGAACCCGGGCAACCTCAAACTCCTGATGCCCATCAACTAACACAGGACTAGGAGGACTATTAGATTCATGGTTTCTTGCAGGCTTAAGAAGTGAAACATGAAAGGATTTACAGATTTTCATGGAGGAAGGGAGGGCCAACTGATACGTAACCTGATTAATTTTTCGTATTATGGGGAAGGGGCCGATAAATTTAGGGCCTAACTTAGCGGAGGGCTGGCGTAAGGCCAAATTCTTGGTTGAAAGCCAAACCCAGTCCCCCACCTCATAACCAGAATTAGAAGAACGTTTACGATCTGAAATTTTTTTTTGTTGAAGAACAGCCTTAGTCAGATGTTGCTGGATTTTATTCCATAACCCCGGCCATTTGGAAACCCAGTCATCTAAGGAGGGAACACTAGAGGGTTGGTCCGAAAGGGCTGAGAATTTCAGATCTTTGCCATAAACACAATGGAAGGGAGAAACCCCCGTGGAAGAATGTGAAGCGTTGTTTAATGCGAATTCAGCAAACGGCAGGAAGAAAGCCCAATCCGTCTGAGTATCAGCCGTGAAACAACGCAAATACTGTTCTAAAGATTGATTTGTTCTTTCGGTTTGCCCATTCGACTGAGGGTGGAATGCCGAGGAAAGAGAGACGGTGAAGCCCAGCTTAGTACAGATAGCCCTCCAAAACCGGGAGACAAATTGGACCCCCCTATCCGAAACAATGTCTACCGGGATACCGTGGATTCTAAAAATGTGAGTGATAAAGAGTTGTGCTAAGATTTGAGCTGTGGGAAGCTTTTTTAAAGGGATGAAATGGGCCATTTTGCTAAAGCGGTCCACTACTACCCAAATTACGGTATATCCCTGGGAAGGGGGAAGATCCGTAATGAAATCCATGGCCAAATGGGTCCACGGAGAGGCAGGAATGGGCAATGGTAGTAGAGGGCCTTCAGGGGAGTGTCTTAAAGCCTTACTCCGAGCACAGACCTTACAGGCTAGAACAAATTTCTGTGTATCCCTCCTAATGGATGGCCACCAGACTTGGCGGGACAATAAAGCAATAGTTTTCTTTACCCCCGGATGACCCGCTGTTTTAGTATCGTGAAAATGAGACAAAAAGGCAGTGCAGTAAAGAGAGGGCACAAACTGGACCGACTCAGGTTTTTCAGGTGGAGCTTCGGCCTGAAATTGAGCTAGATCAGGAAGTTGAGGTTGGATGGCGGCTACCACCAGGGAGTGGGGCAATATGGGAACATCCATCCTTTCGGGAAAATCAGAGAAAGAAAAACTCCGAGACAGGGCATCTGCTTTTACGTTTTTGGACCCAGGTTTATAGGTTATAGAGAAGTTAAACCGGGAAAAGAATAAGGACCAGCGAGCCTGTCTTGGAGTTAGTCTTTTTGCGGATTGGATGTACTCTAGATTTTTATGGTCCGTAAAGACTGTAACTGGGTACTGAGCCCCCTCTAGCCAGTGTCTCCATTCCTGAAAGGCCAACTTGATAGCCAACAATTCTCGGTTACCGATATCATAATTTCTTTCAGCCGCCGAGAATTTCTTAGAAAAAAAGGCACAAGGGTGAAGGCGCTCAGGTGACCCGCGATATTGTGATAGAACCGCCCCCACAGCAATCTCGGAGGCATCCACCTCCACAAAAAAGGGCAATTGGCCGTCCGGATGAACTAACACTGGAGCGGAACTAAAGACTCCTTTCAATTTCTCAAAAGCCTGGACAGCTTGAACCGGCCAAACTGACGGGTACCCCCCTTTCTTGGTAAGATTTGTCAACGGGGTTACTAGGGAAGAAAAGTTTTTAATGAACCTCCTATAAAAATTAGCGAAGCCCAAAAACCTCTGCAGGCCTTTCAGATCCCTGGGTTGCTCCCAATCTAATACTGCCTTCACTTTAGATTGATCCATGGAAAGACCAGAATTAGAAATAATGTAGCCGAGAAAAGGAACCTCTGATACTTCAAATTGGCACTTTTTTAACTTAGCATATAAACAGTTTTCTCTGAGTTTTTGCAAGACCATGCGTACATGTTGGCGATGTTCGTCAAGAGATGAGGAGAAAATCAAAATGTCATCTAAATAGACAACTACAAATCGGCCAAGGTAGTCTCTAAAAATCTCATTTACAAAACTTTGAAAGACCGCGGGGGCATTGCATAAACCAAATGGCATAACTAAATACTCATAATGCCCTTCGAGGCTATTGAAGGCCGTTTTCCACTCATCTCCCTGCCTAATCCTGATAAGGTTATAGGCGCCCCGGAGATCCAGCTTAGAGAAGACTTGAGCCCCAGCCACCTGCGTAAACAGCCCCTCAATAAGGGGTAAGGGATACTTGTTTTTAATAGTTATATTGTTTAAACCCCGATAATCGATACATGGGCGGAGCCCCCCATCCTTCTTCTCGACAAAAAAAAACCCTGCTCCTGCTGGGGAAGAAGATGCCCGGATAAACCCCTTTTCTAGATTTTCTGCAATATATTCCCGCATGGCCTGATTCTCAGCTCGGGTTAAATTAAAAATTCTTCCCCTAGGAGGCATGGTACCAGGAAGGAGTTCAATGGGGCAATCCCACGGTCTATGGGGAGGAAGTTTGTCTGCTGCCTTTTCAGAAAAGACGTCAGCAAATTCTAGGTATGGAGTGGGAACTCTAGTTGGAGATAATTGCGTGACCCGAACCGGAAGTTCCAAACAGCTCTGAAAGCATTGGTGCCCCCACTTCATAATTTGTCCCGAGGCCCAGTCAATTTGGGGATTGTGCTCCTGTAACCAAGGCAATCCCAAAATTAAAGGGGTGCTAGGCATACTCAAGACTAGAAAACTGATAACTTCAGAATGATTAGCTCCCACTTTAAATTGTATAGGAAGGGTTCTAAACTGTACTAATCCCCCTGCAACAGGTGTGCCATCAATGGCTGAAACTCGGATGGGTGTGGACAAGGACTGGAGCGTAATTCCTAAACTCTGGGCTAGCTCAGAGTCAAGGAAGTTCCCTGCTGCTCCAGAGTCTAAGAGGGCCTTCAAATTCAAATATTTAAAATTAACTTTAAGCTGAACCGGGATAAGAACTGGTGACGATACATGAGGTGATACCTTACAGCCTAGGAGGGCCCCCTCGAAACCCCCTAGGCTCTGAAGTTTCCCGACGGCTTCTTTGGGCACAGTCTGACCATGTGGCCAGTTCCGCCACAGTACAGACACAGCCCCTCGGATAAGCGCCGACGTCTTTCAACTTCGGTGAGTTTTGTGGCGCCCAGTTGCATAGGTTCTTCAGCTGGTTGCACTACTGGGGCCTCAGCTCTTAAAACTGACTCGGAATGTGACCCTTTCTCTAGGCGTCTTTCCCGAAGACGACGGTCAATGCGAATGGCGAGGTGCATTAACTCGTCTAGGGTCTGAGGTTCCGGATAGTTCACCAACGTATCCTTAATAGAATCGGCCAATCCAAGCCGGAATTGGCCGCAGAGGGCAGGATTGTTCCAGCGTGAGTCCACTGCCCAGCGCCGGAATTCTGAGCAGTAGTCTTCGGCTGGACGGCGTCCCTGGCGAAGAGTACGTAGTTTAGCGTCAGCCGTTGCCCCTTTGTCGGGGTCGTCATACAGAACTTCCATCGCGGAAAAGAAACTGTCCACAGAGAGACGAGCAGGGTCCTGAGATGATAAGCTGAAGGCCCAGGATTGTGGATCACCTTGAAGAAGAGAGATGATCAGCCCAACCCGCTGCTCTTGAGACCCCGCAGAGACAGGTCGAAGCTGGAAATATAATTTGCAAGAGTCCCGGAAGTTGGCAAACCTTGCTCTGTCGCCATGAAATTTTTCCGGGAGTGGAATTTTGGGTTCCACAGCGGCTGCGGCCGGAGTCCCCTGAGGACTGGGGACCATAGGAGCAGGACGGTTCTCCTGGGCCGCAACCCGGTGAGCCAGGTGCTCTACAGCCGCAGTTAAGGCTTGCACCTGTTCCAGGATTTGGTCCATTCTTCTGGCCCGTTATACTGTCAGGGCTGTACCGGACACCTGTCTGTCTTGAGCAGATAATCCCCAATCTCCACCGCCTCTTCTGCCTATAGACAAGTCCCCGCTTGTAGGAGACGCGGGTAATGCCTCTCCTACTCGGTTACCCCCAGGACTTATAGGGCGCAAAGATTACCTGCTCAAGGTGAGACCGATGAACGGCAGGGAGTCCCAAACGAGGATGCCGGATGGCGGAAGTCCAATTACAGGCCAAGGTCAGAACCGGGAGGTCACGGGGCGCGGTATCCAAAGGAGGTAACGAAGATTAGTCAAACGAGCCGAGGTCAAATCCAGGAGGTCACGGTGCGAGGCATCAGAGGGGTCAGGCGGAATTGTGGTCAGGCAGGCAAAAGGTCAGGGCAGGCAGCAAGCGAGAGTGGTCAAAGTCCAAGCCGAATAGTAATGAAAGGCAATATGAAACGCTTCAGAACCCAGAGGCTATAACGGGCACTGGGATACTGGAGCAGTGCAGCTTTATAGGGAATACTGGCCAGTGGGGAAAAGGGGCAATGGAGGGAACAATAGTGATTGGTGCATACAAATAAATGGGAGTGGTCCCAGGAGCTGGACGGCCCAGGCCAGACAGGCCGACCAGTCCCTGGGTCCACTCTTCAGGATCAGGCCACGGATAGGGTGCTTTTAAACTTGCCCCCGGCGGGCGCGCTGGGGAAAGCGCCGCCGGGAGGCATAAAGAAGACGTGCTCGCGCGCGCGAGCACGTTGTGGATCGGGCGCACCCCCGCCGGGAGGGGGAAGCGCCGCATCGAGAGGGAGCTCGGCGGGACCGCGCAGCCGCGCAGAGCGGGCTGCGGCGCGGCCACCGACACCGTCCCGCGCCGCCGACCCCCGATCCCCACAACAGCGCCGAGGAGCCGGCACACCCGGGGACCGTCGGGCAGCAGCCAACCGGGGGCCACCCGACAGCGCGTCGTGGGACCAGGGACGGCGATGAGGTAAGTGCCTAACATATGCATTAAGGACAAGGAAGAAGGAACAACCAAGGAGATTAAGGTATGCATTAAGGACAAGGAAGAAGGAACAACCAAGGAGTTTAAGGTATGCATTAAGGACAAGGAAGAAGGAACAACCAAGGAGATTAAGGTATGCATTAAGGAGAAGGAAGAAGGAACAACCAAGGAGATTAAGGTATGCATTAAGGACAAGGAAGAAGGAACAACCAAGGAGATTAAGGTATGCATTAAGGACAAGGAAGAAGGAACAACCAAGGAGATTAAGGTATGCATTAAGGACAAGGAAGAAGGAACAACCAAGGAGATTAAGGTATGCATTAAGGACAAGGAAGAAGGAACAACCAAGGAGATTAAGGTATGCATTAAGGACAAGGAAGAAGGAACAACAAAAAATGTATTTAAATATATATATATGTGTGTGAAATTGGCAGTTGTTGCCATATGTATATTACAATGGAGGTTGAGGGATGTGCGCTTGCGTGTAGCCAGATTGACAACTGAAGAGCCATGGAGATGTAAGTATACTTGAAAAAAACACCAAAATGGAAGGTCAAATACGACGGAAGGCAAGCAGGTACGTTCAAAAATCAAGGAAAAAACAGGGAAAAACGGGCCGCCCGTGTGAACGGGAACGGAAGCCCTGATCAAATTGAAGGCACCAGAGAGAGCAAAAAACACTTCCCGAGTGAAGACAAATTTACGGATCATTTAGGGAGCCATTCCGACGGAGGCTCTGCATCACATTTGTGCCACGATTCAAACGGGAGCCCCGGACAATCGGAAGGTTTTAAGGGCAGTTCAGAGGAGGCTCTGCATCAGGCCCATTGAGCCCGAGGTGTGTGGGGGGGTCACGCCCCTATTTCTGGGTTTGGGCCAATGAGCCCATAGGAGGGTTTTTTGGCTATATGCCCTTTTGTTGTTCTGAACCAATGATTATGTAACTTGTAGAAAGCACCAATCAGGCACTCACTTCCCCCATCTCCAATCATATCTGGATCCTATAAAGGCTTCACCCCGTCAGTTGCTCGGTGCCGGTGATTGAGCCTTGTACCTTGTTTGTCTTCTGAATTATTCTCTGATTGATCTTCGTTGCCGACCCCTGCCTGAACCGACCATTCTTTGTCTGATCTCTGTTGCCAACCCCTGCCTGAACCGACCATTCTCTGATTGATCTCTGTTGCCGACCTTTGCTATCCACGACCATCCTGCCCGCTGCCAGCCTTGACCCCTGCTTCGTACCCTGACCTCGAGCTGCCTCATCCTACTGAACCGTCGCGATCTCTGCTTACCCGGTGTTGACCTCTGGCCTGTCTTTGGACTTCCTAGTGTAACCTGCTCCAACAATTGGACTCGCTCTAATTCCGCTCTTCGTTATTGGTTCTCCAGACCTCCAACCAGTAAGCTCCCATCCTTTGAGCCATTGAAGTCCTGGGGGCAACCACTCCCGGGCAGGCGTGTACTGCGTCCCGGCAAGCGGGGGCTCCTAGAGGTGAAGCTGGCTGCGGAGATTGGGGGTTGAGGGCTTACCTGGAGGGCTGGAGTTACCTGAGCGTGACATTGGAGTTACCCGGGCGTGACAGCAATGCTCACATTGTATATATTTACTGACAGACTTGCTAGGTTAACTACATTAATGACTCAACTACTCATTTGGCATTGTTCTCTCTATACATTGATGCACTGAATTTGTGCTTAGCAAAACTTTGGTACTTATCCCAAGTGTTTTGAGTAGAGATGAGCAAACTTTTGAAAAATTCGTTTCGACTGATTCGCCGAATTTTCCAACAAAAATCGTTTCGACCCGAATTTATTTGCGACGAATCGCTATTAAAAACGGCTATTTCTGAGCCTCCTAGAGCCTCAATAGGGTTGTAAACCATTCTGCCTTGCTGTAACACGCATAGGACGCGTGCTGGGTTAGTGAAATAATACTGTAAATAATTATCACATGCAGATCGGAGGCATCGCTAATAGAATCGCAAAGCGGCACAATTGCCGCAGTTGAGGTGGCATCACTATGAGGGGCCCCTATAGTGCCTGAAAAACACACCCTGGAGCTGGCAGCAGCAGGAGCCCAAAAATTAGCTGAATCACACCCTGGAGTTGCAAGCAGCAGCAACTGCAGGAGTTCTTGCTTTAAAGAGACACTGGAGCTGGCTGCAGGAGCCCAAAAATGGAATGAATCACACCCTGGAGTTGCAAGCAGCAGCAGCAGGAGCCCAAACATTGCTTTAAAGAGACACTGGAGTTGGCTGCAGGAGCCCAACAATTGGATGAATCACACCCTGGAGTTGCAAGCAGCAGCAGGAGCACAAACATAGCTTGAAAGAGACACTGGAGTTAGCAGCAGGAGCCCAAAAATTGGCTGAATGACACCCTGGAGTTGCAAGCAGCAGCAGGAGCCCAAACATAGCTTGAAAGAGACACTGGCGTTGGCAGCAGGAGCCCAAAAATTGGATGAATCACACCCTGGAGTTGCAAGCAGCAGCAGGAGCCCAAACATTGCGTGAAAGAGACACTGGAGTTGGCTGCAGGAGCCCAAAAATTGGATGAATCACACCCTGGAGTTGCAAGCAGCAACAGCAGGAGCCCAAACATAGCTTGAAAGAGACACTGGAGTTGGCTGCAGGAGCCCAAAAATTGGATGAATCACACCCTGGAGTTGCAAGCAGCAGCAGGAGCCCAAACATTGCTTTAAAGAGACACTGGAGTTGGCTTCAGGAGGCCAAAAATTGGATGAATCGCACCCTGGAGTTGCAAGCAGCAGCAGGAGCCCAAACATAGCTTAAAAGAGACACTGGATTTGGCTGCAGGAGCCCAAAAATTGGATGACTCACACCCTGGAGTTGCAAGCAGCAGCAGCAGGAGCCCAAACATAGCTTGAAAGAGACGCTGGAGTTGGCAGCAGGAGCCCAAAAATTGGATGAATCACACCCTGGAGTTGCAGGCAGCAGCAGCTGCAGGAGCCCAAACATTGCTTTAAAGAGACACTGGAGTTGGCAGCAGGAGCCCAAAAATTTAATGAATCACACCCTGGAGTTGCAAGCAGCAGCAGCAGGAGTCCAAACATAGCTTGAAAGAGACACTGGAGTTGGCAGCAGGAGCCCAAAAATTGGATGAATCACACCCTGGAGTTGCAAGCAGCAGCAGCAGCTGCAGGAGCCCAAACATTGCTTTAAAGAGACACTGGAGTTGGCTGCAGGAGCCCAAAAATTGAATGAATCACACCCTGGAGTTGCAAGCAGCAGCAGCAGGAGCCCAAACATTGCTTTAAAGAGACACTGGAGTTGGCTGCAGGAGCCCAAAAATTGGATGAATCACACCCTGGAGTTGCAAGCAGCAGCGGGAGCCCAAACATAGCTTGAAAGAGACACTGGAGTTGGCAGCAGGAGCCCAAAAATTGGCAGAATGACACCCTGGAGTTGCAAGCAGCAGCAGCTGGAGCCCAAACATAGCTTGAAAGAGACACTGGATTTGGCTGCAGGAACCCAAAAATTGGATGACTCACACCCTGGAGTTGCATGCAGCAGCAGCAGCAGCAGGAGCCCAAACATAGCTTGAAAGAGACACTGGAGTTGGCTGCAGGAGCCCAAAAATTGAATGAATCACACCCTGGAGTTGCAAGCAGCAGGAGCCCAAACATTGCTTTAAAGAGACACTAGAGTTGGCTGCAGGAGCCCAAAAATTGGATGAATCACACCCTGGAGTTGCAAGCAGCAGCAGGAGCCCAAACATTGCGTGGAAGAGACACTGGAGTTGGCTGCAGGAGCCCAAACATTGGATGAATCCCACCCTGGAGTTGCAAGCAGCAGCAGCAGCAGGAGCCCAAACATAGCTTGAAAGAGACACTGGAGTTGGCTGCAGGAGCCCAAAAATTGGATGAATCACACCCTGGAGTTGCAAGCAGCAGCAGGAGCCCAAACATAGCTTGAAAGAGACACTGGAGTTGGCTGCAGGAGGCCAAAAATTGGATGACTCACACCCTGGAGTTGCAAGCTGCAGCAGCAGCAGGAGCCCAAACATAGCTTGAAAGAGACGCTGGAGTTGGCTGCAGGAGCCCAAAAATTGGATGAATCACACCCTGGAGTTGCAAGCAGCAGCAGGAGCCCAAAATTGCCAGAAAGACACACCCTGGAGTTAGCAGCAGCATGAAGAGAACATATACAGATTTTCGGCAGATATATCTTATCCGAAGAATATTAATAAAAAGTAAGAGTAACGTAAAGCATTTTCTCAATAATTACTTGTGGTCTGATGCGGAGGAATGTCTGTAACTGGAGAGCAGCGCCTTGCCATGCAAGAAAGCACACTTATCTTTATAAGGAGCACCAACAACCAATTATAAGGAAAAATATATACAAATCTTTATTAATACAAAAGCACACACACAAAGCTAAAAACAATCAAGGACAAACAAATTTGAAAACAACCATGCTGGATCAATATTCAAAAATTATCAAACACCCTAACAGGTATAATATATGAACACTACCTCATGTGAATGGGCCCTCTGGGTATCCCACCTATATGGGGACAATTGTGCCGGCACAAATAAGGGAATACTACAACCCCCCACCCCCCCAAAAAATGTGCTAATAGTCAAGTGCTAAAGTGCAACCCAATAATGAATATATAAATATACAATAGTGAATAAATATATATACACACACAAATAATAATACAAAATAAACATGTATTGCACAAAATATAATCCAACAAGAACTGCCACAAACAGTGAACCACAGCAATAACAAGTAATGATGTATAACCACTGCAAAAAATGAAATCCCAAAATAGCTACCGCATATAGGGCACCATGAGGTAAGTAATAAGTTGATCACATGCAGGTAAAAACCACCGCGCCCGCGGCTCCCATGCCGCTTCAAGGTGAGGGTTAAATCTGTTTTGCACGATCCATATTTCTTTAGTGTTGGTCTGGCCCCATCATCAATCTACTCTAATGCATCAGGCATTGGTGGGTGGAAATCTTGGCTGATCCATGCCCGATTCATTTCCACGCAGGCCAGTCTCTCAAAAAAAAAATATAGAGAGTGACAGATTAGTAACATATTAGTAACATAGTAACATATTAGTAACATAGTAACATGTAAGGCCTCATTTCATCAAGCAGAGGTCTCTGCAGAATAGGGGTGAGTGGCAGCAGGAGTCTCAGTGAGAGGCCTGATCTCCCGGGATCAGCTAGTGATTGTGGTTCCTGCACAACCACACAAGCAACTTGGACAGGTCCCTCCGCTTTGGCCTCCACGCTCCTAGTCCTTTGTGCCTGTGACAGTGCACTTGCACTTAGCAATGGTGTCACAGAGAAAAGTGTCAAATTGTCAATTACATATTAATAGTTAACATTTATCTTATTTGAACATATTTATAATAATAACATATAACATAGCAACAATAACATATAACATAATAACAGTAACATATAAAATCTATCAACATTTTTTTTTTTTTTGGTTAATTTTGTATTGTTTTTTTTTTTTAATATTTTGTAAATGTTTTAATATTTTTTATTTTTTAGAAACATATATATATATATTTTTTTTCCATTGCCTTTTAATATTTTGTGAATTTTTGTACACATTTTTTCTAAATATTTTTTCTTTTTTTTTAATTTTTTTTTTTTTCCCAGTGCCCTTCCAGCCTACCATGTGTGCAGGACACGGCGGTTTCACGCTGTTCTTCACATGGTTTCCCTTGAGCAACAGAGTAACACATGGGAGGAACTGCTAAAAATGAGAACTCAATACATGAAATCATGGCTTACTCCACGAAAACTGCAAATGGGACCCATGGTGACTGACACTGGGAAGAACATCTTGTCTGCGCTGCGACAAGGAAGCCTGAGCCATGCGTCTCCTGCCATGGCACACGTGTTCAATCTAGTTGTCAAGCGTTTTCTGAAGTCTCCCCCCCATCTGAAAGACATCCTAACAACGGGAAGGAAACTTTGCATGCACTTCAGGCACTCCTACACCACCAAGCACACCCTTCTTGAGCTTCAGCGTCAGAACGGTATCCCCCAACATAGTCTGATTTGCGATGTTTCCACCCGTTGGAATTCCACCCTCCATATGCAGGATCGACTATAGGAACAGAGAAAAGCCATCACGGATTTCTTGATGATCCAAATGGATAGGGGGACTCCCCTGTGTAACTTCAATGTAAACCAGTGGCAGCTCATACGTGACGCCTGCCGTTTGCTCAGGCCCTTTGAGGAAGCTACTTTATTAGTCAGTCGCCAGGACTATGAGATGAACAATGAGATTCCACTGCTTCATGTACTACAACACATGTTGGAAACCATGGCTGGTCAGGGCACTAGAGACATGGCGCATACATTTCACAGCCACATGAAGCCTGTGGGGGCTGAAGTGGAGGAGGAGGAGGGGGT
The DNA here is from genome assembly GCA_027917425.1 of Gastrophryne carolinensis. NCBI lineage: Eukaryota > Metazoa > Chordata > Amphibia > Anura > Microhylidae > Gastrophryne > Gastrophryne carolinensis. The sequence goes on along the minus strand of CM051238.1, from coordinate 177,813,526 downwards.
GGGACACAGCGAAGCACAGTTTAGGTTTGACAAAATGACCATTTTATTTAGTCATCTGACAGGAGAGGAGGAGCAGGAGCAGCCAGAGGAGCTAGAGGGTTATGAGGAAGGCGAGACAGAGGACCCGGGCACACCGTGGCAGTTTGCAGTGGAGATGGAGACAGGTAGTCCCTCCGAGTCACTTGCACAAATGGCAGGAAGCATGCTCACGTCGTGCTTGCGTAGTGACCACAGAATTGTCTCCATTTGTCAGCGGGATGACTTCTGGCTCTCCACCTTATTGGACCCTCGCTTCCGGCACAAAATGGGGGCATTTTTTACACCCACTGAGAGGGAGGACAAACTGACCTACTACAGAGACATCCTACGTAGTCAGTTGGGCGATGTCTATCTGCGCCATGGTCCATACTCTCGCAGGTCTGACTCGGGGGGACCTCTGCGCTCATCTTCCACTGCCATGGCTGCCAGGGCCTGCTCTATATTATGCTGCAAAATGGCAAATTTACCTCACAGTATAAGCTAATGCCCGTCAGATTGACACAGGGGCTGCTCCATATAATGCTGCAAAATGGCAAATTTACCTCACTATATAAGCTATTGCCCCTCAGATTTACGCAGGGCCTGCTCTATATTATGCTGCAAAATGGGAAATTTACCTCACAGTATAAACTATTGCCCCTCAGAGTTACACAGGGCCTGCTCTATATTATGCTGCAAAATGGCAAATTTACCTCACAGTATAAGCTAATGCCCCTCAGATTGACACAGGGCCTGCTCTATATAATGCTGCAAAATGGCAAATTTACCTCACTATATAAGCTATTGCCCCTCAGATTTACACAGGGCCTGCTCTATATTATGCTGCAAAATGGGAAATTGACCTCACAGTATAAGCTAATGCCCCTCAGATTGACACAGGGGCTGCTCTATATAATGCTGCAAAATGGCAAATTTACCTCACTATATAAGCTATTGCCCCTCAGATTTACACAGGGCCTGCTCTATATTATGCTGCAAAATGACAAATTTACCTCACAGTATAAGCTATTGCCCCTCAGATTTACACAGGGCCTGCTCTATAGAATGCTACAAAACCAAGAGTGGATTTAACTCACACAATATAACTATAGATGAGCGAACCGGTTCGGACGAACCGGAATTCGCTCCGAATTTCAGGAAATATTCGATTCGGCACGAACCCGAATATTTTGTGGTTCTTGCCGATCGAATTTTTCCTGAAATTAAAAAAAAAAATGCCGGCATGGTGGGGGCCGGCCGGCGGGCCGGTAAAGCCGGCCGGCCCGCTCCCACCATGCCGGCATTTAAAAAACAAAGAAAAAAAAAAAAAAGAAAAAATGCCAGTATGGTGGGAGCGGGCCGGCCGGTTCCGCGCTGACAGCGGAACCGGCCGGCGGGCCGGTAAAGCCGGCTGGCCCGCTCCCACCATGCCGGCATTAAAAAAAAAAGGCAAACACTTACCTGCAGGTCCGGAGCGTGGAGGCCGGCGCCGCTCTCAGCTGTCATCTGAGGGCGCGTCATCATGACGCGCCCTCAGATGACAGCTGAGAGCGGCTCCGGCCTCCACGCTCCGGACCTGCAGGTAAGTGTTTGCCTTTTTTCTCAAATGCCGGCATGGTGGGAGCGGGCCGGCCGGTTCCGCTGACAACGGAGCCGGCCGGCCCGCTCCCACCATGCCGGCATTTTAAAAAAAAGGCAAAAACGTACCTGCAGGTCCGGAGCGTGGAGGCCGGCGCCGCTCTCAGCTGTCATCTGAGGGCGCGTCATCATGACGCTCAGCAGCACCCGCACCACAGCTATGGCTTCAGGCTGGCGCCGCTGTCAGCTGTAGCGCTTGGCTTATATAAGCCTATGCGCTAGAGACATCTAGCACCGGCCGAGAGCTCCGCAAGATGACAAAATGTATGAAAAAAATACCAGGTGCTCCAAGAGGCGCTCAAAATAAGGGAATTCAGGCACACAGCTCCTGTTGGATGCTCAATGTTTTATTCTTTTTTTTATTAAAAGTGGGAATTGCATTAGGGACATTTCACAAAATGACATAGCTTTCTCATGGCCCAAATCACAAGTTTGCAGCACAAAACCACAACACCAACACCAGCCCCCTAAAAAATAAAAAAAAATAATTGTAACTATCCCCGCCCATTGAAATGTATGGGATAAGGTCACACAGTGCAGGGTGTGGGCTTGGTCCTATCTGGTGCTGTAGGGAACTCAGTGCTGGCACTTATCCCATCGCCAGTGCTGTTGATAGATGCGACATTACCTGGCACTGTGGATTTTAGACTTGATAAATTCACCTTTTGCACTGGGACATGACATTCACCTGACACTCACTTGGCACTAAGCTATGTGGCACTAAGTGGCCTTAGCCTTTCTTAAATAACCCCCTAGATGTATAGACTGCACCAGCTGTGTATTGAATGGTGGTATGTGTATGCACGTGCAAATATGAGCTACCAATACATTTAATAGACACCATCAGGCTGATTCATTACTAGCGCCAGCTATCGGCACATGAGCATCTGTACAGAGGCGCTAAGAGCGACCGCTAGTATACGCTGTGATTGGCTATTGGGCGCTGTCGCTGTAGTAACCTAGCCGGCATTGATTGAGATGTATGTTGGGCTTTCTAACACCAATACAGCGTTGCAGGGAGCGAAAGGTAGCGCCAGCTCATTGTGACCGACTCTCAGCGACTCACACCATATTCAACAAAAAACACACACAGCGTGTAGGCGCTCTGGATCTGGTTGCTATAGCATAGAGCGGCAGACGCTGTGTGATTAAAGTTTGTTTTTGAACACATATCCACCAGTAACAAAGCGAAAACACATGGAATGACATTGTTGTAACATTACTTCAAATACTTTAATGCCAGACCTGTAATTACAATTCTGCATATAAATATAAAAAATCAAAAATGTTTTCAAAAATGACTTTTTCTAAGCCAGGAGAGGTGACACAATGATTTGAGAGAAAAAAACATATTAAAAACAAAAAACCCTGTTTAAACAGAAGAAAAGGAACGTCCATTGAAATGTATGGGAGAGTGACAGGTCTTACCTGGCGCTCTGGAAGCTAGAGCTCCGGCGCTATACGCTGAGCCGCCTGTAATGATGAATCGTACTCTACATGGCGCTGTTAGAGTCGCTCACCAGAATCGCTTTCATAAATGTGGTATTGCGTACAGTGCCCAGCGTTCACCAGACGCTGCCTGCCGCTACGAGGCACTACCTGCCGCTATCCCTTGATGTATAAACCCCCATGTTTTTCTTTTGATTTTGTAATTTTTCGTGGTGACTTTGCTGCTTACAATTGTTACTTATTTGTAAATGACCTGGTTAAAGCATAAAACTAAAAAAGTCCATTAGTATATTCTACTAGGCATCAAGCTGCATTGCAAATTTGCTATTTCACGTTTGTGCTTTTAATCTTTAATCCTTTGCATTCAGATCTATTATCTCTAAAGCTTCATAATTTTCATCAAAATGACCTTTGGAGAAATTCTTTTCATACCTGACCTACAACTTCAAACACTTGGTCCGTTTGGAGAACAAAAGCTAGTTCATAGCAAAGCCTTGTGACGTTTGCAGCTCTTACAGCTGGAACGTCCACTTTCAATAACAGTTCTAATTCTGTGTAGTATTAATGCTGTGGCACAAAGTTCAGCTAAAATGTATACAGCAATAGAAGTTGTGTTACTTATACATTTTGGACACTGCACTATGATTATGTATAGGAAAAGCTCTGTTAGCCTACGTGACTGATACTCTGGGCTTAGCAGGGCAGGTGCTGGGGTCCCATTGCCTTGAAAGGCCCTTTTATATGCTGGTCATGTAAAACAGCACTTCTCAATGGTGAGTAGGTTATTCCCTCACCTGAGGCAACCCCTAGGCAGGATGTACGGGTATGAAGTAACCAGGAATGGGCATCAGCCAGGGGTAGACTGGCCTTCAGGAGATTGTTTCTTTCTCACTCTTTCTTTCCTTTGGGCCTGTTGCCACTATCTGCTTGGAGTTGCAAAGGGGTCCTGTGAGACTCTGTCGCCTAAGGCAGTGATCCCAAACCCCCAGGCCGCGGACCGCTACTGGTCCGTGGCTCAAATGGTACTGGGCCCCGAGGCTATCGCGCCCCGCGTTCCAAACCCCCGCCCCTTACATCATCCCTGCACCCACCTGCACCAGTGTTCCCTCTAAGGTGCGCGCCTGGGCAGCCGTGCACCCGCTGTTCCGAGGCTGCGCATATCTAATCCCCACCCACGCAGCAAGTGCTGCTGAGAGGAGCTGATCATTTCTACAGGTTGGAAGCCACTGTAAAAGCACTACAGTTCGCTCCTCCGGCCAGCAGGGGGCGCTGTTATCTTGCATACTGCTTTCCTCTGTAGCCAGCATAGGAAGTGCAGGGAGTCTTGCGTTTGAATAACAACCTGCCTCAGTGCTCCTCTGAATCAGTGCTGCTCTCTCACAGCACCACGTGATGCCAGGAGCTTCTCTGGATCTGCTCTGACAGATGAGCAGTTGGCTGGGTCTTCATGTTGGGCTGATCTAATCCAGTGCTGGGTTTTTAAAGAAGGGAGGAGAACAACTGATGTGGCCACTCTGGCACTGCCAAGACAGATAAGGGCCATTCCTTGTGGCATCCCCCCTCCATGTATCGGGCTGTAGTATTCAGCAGGGTCACTGGCTGCTCAGCCACATGCAGCAACATGGAGGGGAGGGATGATGAGCCCTGCCTGAAGAAGGTTTCAGCATATGGTTGATTACATCAGTCAAACTACACTTGTATATGCCCCTCTCTAGTCAATGCTTGGTTCCTGAGAAGGTGGACAGGAAACTGCAGCACACATTTTAGCATTTAGTAGGTGTGTGTGCTCTGATATCTTAGAGACCATATCTTTACTAGATAAATATAACAGCAGGACTGTAAGCTGCATTATGGCATGCTTCACTGTGTGAACCCCCGGGTGCCCTAAAATGTACCTTTCACCTAGTCCCATGGTGCATGTGCAGTCACTTCCAACCAGCACTGTATGCCGTGTATATTAAGGCTTGATATACAGCTCTGTTTGGACAAAGTGTTGGCATAGTGAAACTGGAGGTCCTGCGGCCTGTGGTACGCTGCCGTCCCAGCTTATCTGAATGTCTGGGCAGGGGAGCACACCTCTGGTGCAAAACATGCTGTGGGTGCGACAGAAAGGTAAGTGTTTGCAGTGCAGTCCCGGGGAGGTGGGGTATTCCAAATAGCGATGCCTGAGGGGTACTTAAACTGAAACAACACCCATTTTTCACAAAATGGATGTTGTTCTTAGAGCATTGCCAGTGCCCCCTGCGCATTAACCCCGGTAAACCCTCATAATCTTTCCTTTCTCCTCAGTCCCTGGTGAAATCGAGCAATGCGATTGGCCATCATAGTCATCTGGTTGCCGGTGGGCAGATACCCAGAAGAAGCCAGTAACTGCGTCAGCTAATCGCAACGCTCGGTTTTGCCAAGAGGGGGGCAATAACATGGAAAGTCCACTTTTGTTCCACAGACCTCAGGAAAGCTAAAATGACCAAATCCTGAACCGGTCAACGGTGAAAAAAAGGTTGGGGACCACTGACCTAAGGGACCACATAAACCTGAAGCCGGACCTGCTCAGATGGCCTTGTTTTAGCCTATGAGCTTGATGCAATGCAAACCTTGAATGCATGCTAATCGATACCATGGTTTGTGTAATTCAGCAAACCCTTTTTTAATTTGCATATAAAATGTGCAAACAAAATGTGCACCTGAAAAACATGCATGTGTATAAAATACGTGTGATACAGCTGTGTGTGTTTTTTTTTCTTTTTACTAGCTTTCGATCTGCTAGGAGCAGATGTAAAAAGTATGCTGCACGTCCACGCTTGTGTTTTGGAAAAAAGCCATGCCGCGCAGGCCTGCATGTTTTTTTTTTAATGAAAAGGACATAGGGGAGCATTATAATTAAGGGCCTTATTTATCAAGGGATAGCGCCAGGTAGTGTCTGACTAGTGGCAGGTACCGCCAGCTATCGCCGGCTACCAACTCCAGAACGCCCGGCGGCGGACACAATGACGCATTTATCACGCTAAATGAGGCTAGCGCCGGCGAGAGCGACAGCTGGCGCGGGATTCATCATGTAGCCGACTGCAACGGACAGCACCGCTGCTAATCCCATCACAGCGCCAGGTATGACCTGTCGCTCCCTGGCGCTCTCCAATGCATTTCAATGGAGCAATCTTTAAATATTCATAATTAATTGTTAATATATATATATATTTTTTTTAAATGGCAAACATTCTGTGACCACTTCTGCAATGTTATATTTTTTTTTTAAGGTAAAAAAAAAAATAATAATAAATTTGTGCAGAATTGATACAATTTTGTATTCATATTACAAAATGTTTCTAAAAACTTGTTGAATTTTTTATTCAAAAAATATGCTTGTTTGGGGGTTAAAAACTACTTTACACCCATCGCCGCCAGCGCTCTGGGGTTTCAACAAGGATTTCACAGCGCGAGAAATTTTTGAGCGTGATTTGTTAATGAATCTGCTGGAAGCCGTTCGCTCTGGCCATTCGCTGTCAGGCGCACCCATACAGCGCGGAACCTGTCAAACAGCGACTCCTAACCCCGTATTTAACATTAACGCACACCGACTGAGTCGCTCTCAACAAGCGAACAACGGCCAAGCACAGCCAATACTAGCTGGCGCTGTGAAAATCATGCTACTGGCGCTCATCTGGCGCTATTAATGAATCGGCCTCCCCGTAAAGAATAAACTTAGTGGCTGTTCCTCCTTTGAGCCAACAAGCCTGGTGCACCAGACACCAGGGCTGGCAACCCAGGGCTCAAAGACCAAAGGGCCAGCCCCTGGTATTTTCAGCTTGCCAGTCCCTTTGCCAAGGGGTCCAGTGCTTTTCCAGAGCATTTTTCCTAACATTTTAGATTACAGACAAACAATGGACCTCGCATGTCCACATGCCCTAGCATCCCGTTAGGGGTAAATTCAGGCTAATCCCAAAAACAGGATGCCACTCGAGGCATGGAACAAAACACGGGATAGTCAAAATCCCTGGTTTTGTTCTGCTTGGATTTTGACTATCCTGGGTTTTGGTCCTTGCCGTGGGCACAGGCCCTGCTGATGGGACAGCGGGGATGTGGCCGCTGCTCGTTGGACCAGGAACAAAGGTGAGTTTTCGGCCTACCTGGGGGGTTTAACACAGCGGGGGGAGCGAGTATGCCTGTCCTGGAGTCTCATAGACTCAAGGGTGGGTTTTGGTCCTCTTTAAAGTCTAGAGCTATTTTTTTATTTTGGTCCTGAATCAGTGGCAAATAAATTAACTGTTGTTAGATTTAGTTATTATTACACAGATTTTCTTTGCAATGGCAAGAGCTTCCATTTGGTATCCGATTTGTATACAATATGTTTGAACTAAAGCAAAATGTAAAAAAAATTCTAATCATTTTCGAAAAATATTTAGCATAATTGGTGAAAGATGCTTCTACTTGGAATCCCTGGTCCTGCCAGTACTTCTTGCATGCCACTGGAAGTATTAATAGGCAAACCATGACCTTTGCAGCAATATTCAGCCAAGTCCACCCTCACTTTTAAGGTGTACTGGTATGAGCCGTATGTGTGGATTTTTGTATCTCAGATAAGCCGGCTCATACTGCTGTTAAAAAGCAAGACACCAACATTACAGTTAAAATATGGAGCGGGGACTGACTGGTGCTAATAAAACTCCATTTTAAAACAGAGCTTTGTTAACCTCCCTTTTTTGCCACCTACCTCTGGGTCCCAGAATGAGCTCTATCATTCCCAATGCTGTACTTTTCCTGGAAATGCCTATTGATGACCAACCTGCAATAGCCCGTATATAAACTAAAGCTATTATGTAATAAAGTTCTGTTGTTAAAGCTTTTCCTATGTCTCCAGTCCTAGGAAAGGATAATAACTTGCAGTCACTCAGTGTCTTTGTTGTGCGTCTTTCTTAGCCTTGTTATTACTTTGTGAATGCCTAACCTCTTAAAATATTTTTCGGGTACTTAATGAATTTATTAAAGTGGACCAACACCCAGGATTTTGACTATCCAAGCGGGTGACAGCGGCGTCCAAGACAGCGCGTCCGCCGCCGCCTCCCGCGCGTCACTCTCGGCATGCGCGCGCCCGCGCCGGCCATTCACAGACGGCCGGCGCGGGTGCGCGCACGTGTAGAGGGGCGCGCAGGAGGCGGCGGCGGAAGCGGCGGCGGATCAGGTAAGGAGTTTGGGGTTTTTTTGAATCCGATCTCGGATGTCCCGCGGTGAGTGAGGTGAGCTTATAGATTCCGCGGTCCTTAACACAAAGACAGACATTCGCTGTCTTTGTTGTGCATCTTTCTTGGCCTTCTTACTACCTTGTGAATGCCGGGCTGTACATAATAGGCTTCTTCGATCTCTTTTGATATGTTGTGCACTATTAATAATGGACTTGCTTGGATATATCTTGGTTAGCTAGGCATGATGCTATCTGCAAGTATCCCCATTCAGATCAAAGGAGTATTGAGCATTTTTAAAAGTTTCCGTTATCGTATGCTGAAATGGTGACCTCAAGGTGCTAAGCTTATCCGTTAAAATGTTTCTTTTTTTATTTGTTTACAACTCTGTGTTATAAGAGAAAACTGTTTTCTCTAGCAACAATGTTTTTACCTTAGCAATGGACACCAACTGGTGTGTTTGTACAGTGCAAATACTTCCTGACTCTGGCTTACTAATTGGCTAAGGGAGAGATGACAGATTAACTCCTTCTGCATTAAATCAACCTCTTGAGATGAGGGGATCCAATCTTTTGTTCCAGTAGCTAAAGAGTTACAGGGAGGGGTTCTCAGCCGGGGAGGTCCTTACTGCTGCTTGATTTAGCCAAAGCTGCTAATGAGCTCACCTCTTACAGTGGAAGGATTCTGGGACTTATAGTCAGAAGCTATACTAATAACTTTAGCAAGGGCCAGGAAAGCCAGACCAGATCACAGACACACATGAAAATAAGAAACTTGGAAACAACATGCTGATAAGTAAATCACAGGTCTGGGGGCACAATCTTAAAAGTGGAATTTCAGTCACAAGATGCTCACCATCCTACCCTGGCACTGAAGCAGGATGAAGGGTTATAAAGAAAAAACGATTACCTTATCCTCGGGCAAACGCTGCTCCTCCTGTCTTTGTGCGTCCACCACTGAGAAGGACACAAAGCCATATCCCCTCGCTTCTGCCTGCCTTCAAGTGAATGGGTGGGTGGGAGCGCACACAGAGCCGGGGGATGCGGCTCTGTGTTTCAGTTTCAAAATGGCAGCGCCCAGGATCCAGAGCACCGGAGGAGAGGTGCAGGACCCCTGGATAAGGTAAGGGTTTTTTTCTTTGTAAACCCCCTTCCTGTCTCAGCCCCAGGGTAGGTTGGCAGGGCAGGGAAGGGTGGGCATATTGTTAAATTCTGCTTAAACTCAAATGATTATTTTACATCACAGAAGAGGAAAACAATAAGGCAGAACAGCAATAACCTGGCAAAATGGGAGTTTTCCTTTACGTTGAACTCCGGACAATTATAGTTTAAAATTTAAGGATTATGCATCTGTGACCTCACTGTTAAGATTTAGTGTCACTTTTTGTCCTGGTGACAGACTCACTGCAAAGCCATACTTCAAAGGGTATTATGAGTATCATTGTTGTTTGCCGACTGCGGGGCAGGGCACACCCTGCTCCCCTCTGCACAGTGGTGTCGATGTAACGGAGGAGGCGGGACTGACACCAGGCAATCTGGTAGGTGTCTTGGACCAGGAGCAATAGTCTGCGTGGGATGAAGGTGAGTATAGTTTTTTTTGTGTTTTGACTATAGTATGACTTTAATGAAAATAAATTCACAGCCCAGAGCAGTTGGCAAACAATATTTGTCCTTTAATATTTTATTTGACACGAATTGTACCAAATGCAAAATATGTAATGTGTGTCACAGAAGAGCTGGTATAAATAAGCCTTAGGCTGGTATAGTATGGTGTAAAGATAATGCAACACATGTCTAATAGGTGAATCCGAACCGGCAAGTTCAGGTCCGTGCCGCACGTTGCAAGTTGGGAGTCCCAAACTTGAACATGGACTTCAGTCCGCGTACGAGTTCGGCTAAGCAGCCCATAACCCAGCAGAATGGCACTAAGTTACCTACAGCCCGCTACCAGCTGCCACTCCTTCGCCCCCGCACCCGCCGTCACAAGTTCGGGTCCCCATTGATTTCAGCGGGGACCGGTGTTCCGGTGTGTCAAGTCTGGCCACCCGCACTGAGCTTTTGTTTAAAGTTCGACCAAACTTGCTGAACCCAAACTATAGAGCTTCCCTAAACTAGACCAATTAAATGAGTGAACCTGCAAATGTCAATAAACAGGGGTTAGAAGTACATTTACAATTTCATCAATAAGATATGGCAATATTCTAGAAATTCTCTATGACACTTCAAAGTATTGCTTTTTTTCTTGCGTAACCATTTAAAGTCTTGTGGTCCACCGTGTTGTGGGCAAGTAATGGCAAGAAATGACAGTAAACACCTCTGAGCCTGTGCATGGACATTCAGAAGTACAGATACAAACATGACTTTGGGACTTCAGCTATGAATGCTGTAACTTAATTGGTTTATAAGATTAAGAGGCCGATTCATTAATAGCGGCAGGTAGCGACAGTTGAGCGACTGTAGTGGTATTTTCACAGCGCCCGCTAGTAGTCGCTGTACTTGGCTGTTGTTCGGTTGTTGACAGCGACACAGTCGGTGTGCAGTTATGTTGAATACAAGGTTAGGAGTCGCTATTTGACAGGTTCCGCGATGTATGGGTGCGCATGATAGCGACTGGTCAGAGCGACCGGCTCCCACCATATTCATCAAAAAATCACGCTCAAAAAAATTAAAGCGCTGTGAAATGCATGTTTAAACCCCAGAGCGCTGGCGGCGATGTGTTAAAAGTAGTTTTTTAACCCCCAAACCACCATATTTTTGTGAACCAAAAAAAAAAATATTTTTAAATAACTTAGTAATATGAATACAATAATATCAGACCTGTAATATCAATTCTGCACAATTTTTTTTCCCCTTAAAAAAATTATCTAACATGGCAGAAGTGGTCACAGAATATGTCATATTTAAAAAAAAAAAAAAAAAATTAATAATTAATTATGAATATTTAAAGATTGTTCCATTGAAATGCATTGGAGAGCGCCAGGTAGCGAGAGGTCCTACCTGTCGCTGTTCAAGGTCGGACGCTGGCGCTGTGGGGTGAGGCTGGAATAATGATGAATGAGTGGCTATATGGCGCTATCTCAGTCGCTAAGCAGGATTGGCTTGATAAATGTGTGATTGTGGTGGGGAGCCGGCGTTCTCGTGGCGGGGCCCGTCATTACCGGCCGCTCACCAGTCGCTACCTGTCGCTATTCCTTCATAAATAAGGGCCTAAGACTCTTAGGCCATATACTTTCTGCCCATGTGTTACTTTTTGGGAGAGAAATCAGCTATTCACTTTAATTGTATATCATGGGGGTAATTCAGCACTAGAACATTTCTATTTTTTTTCAGCTGAAGTAAATTTTTAACTGGTGTTGAATGGACCCCATTGAGACCAGTTTGAAAGGGGCATGAATTGCGTATCTTTGACCATGTATATCTTCAATTACAGCACACAATTTCCCCTAGTACCACTTATATGTTGAGAAACAAATGGTTTCTTAGCCAAAATATCAACTTTTCCCTCAAAATAGTCTATAATAGGGTTGATTCAGCCCCGTATTTTTTTGTTGATTTACGTATTTTGATGACTTAACACTTTTACTCATGATGATGATCTAGGGCTTATACAGTAAACCTTTTTCTGTTTTTAATGCAATCAGATCTTAATGATGCCACGTGAGCAGAAATATGATATATAAGGTGGAAGAGCAACAATGAAGCCCCCCAACTTCCTGGGCCCCAGTAGGGTTGCAACCTCTCAAGTTATGCCCCTGGTTTATAGAACGCCCTCCCTCAGCATCCCATAACAGAAGTATTGGATATTGGTCATCTAGGGGTTGACTCGCTTTAGATGAAAAAAATAGCCTGGGAATGTCACAGTTACTGAATCACCAGCTAGGATGACAATGGAAGTCAATAGCACTTTTTACTCTGTAAAAAACATGTAAAGAGTTCACTACTTTTTTTAGTAAAAAGTGCCATTACCTTTCATTGACTTCCTAGCTGCTGATTCAGAAACAGCAACAGTCTCATCCTTTTTTACTCCTAAAGTGATTTTTTTAGGTACCAGGACAATGTTTTTCAACTTTTACAGAATCAACCCCCTAATGTATATGGTCATTTAACCACCTAGCATTGCAATAAGGCTACAATATATAATTATTTATATTGTTAAGAGTTTCTCTTTAACAAGATTATTATAGTGAAAACTAACATCTGTAAATAATGTTAAACCGGACCTTCAGCATAATTTAATGAAAAGCCCAAACCCTTAAAAAACTATTCCCCAACACCTAACATATAATATATTTTACATTTTTAGTCAATTCATGTTTATTCTTTCCTTCACTGGGCTGCAACTCTGTTCAGGACTCTACGATACGGGCGCCACCATCTTGCCTCAGAAGCATCACATACTGAGGACAGAAGAGCAGGCAAAAGTGCGGGGGGGGGGGTTATAGTTGTGCTTTGCACAGACAGAGCAGGGCTGGGGTGGGGAAAAGGACAGCAATCCCAGAATGCAGAGCGGCACAGTCAGAAGATACTTCCTGTTTACAGGCAGCCTGAGATGTGCCGCCATCTTGGAAGTTTAAAGACTCAGAAAATGCAGTAGATGCAGGTAAGATGATTTGTAATGTGGGCAATCTGTATGTACAGGGTAGGGGAAACATATAAGATATGCTCTTATTCGGTTTGAAGGTCCGGTTTAAGGTTTGGGGTACTTACTAGAGATGAGCGAACTTCTTGAAAGTTCGATTCGGGCGATTTGCCGAATTTCCCCAAGAAATTCGGGTTCGCCCGAATCGAACTTTCACGAATCGCTCATCTGAAAAAAAAAATGCCGGCATGGTGGGAGCGGGCAGGCCGGCTACGCTGTCAGCGCAGCCGGCCTGCCCGCTCCCACCATGACGGCATTTGTTTAAAAAGCAAACACTTACCTGCATGGTCGGAGCGTGGAGGCCGGCGCCGCTCTCAGTCGCCCTCTGATGACGCGTCCTCTGATGACAGCTGAGAGCGGCGCCGGCCTCCACGCTCCGACCATGCAGGTAAGTGTTTGCCGGCCTCCGCCGCCGCCTCCGCCGCCCGCTGACAGCGTAGCCGGCCTGCCCGCTCCCACCATGCCGGCATTTTTTTTTTTTATTTCAGGGAAAATTCGATCGGCACGAACCAAAAAAAATTCGGGTTCGTGCCGAATCGAATTTTCCCTGAAATTCGGCGCGAATTCCGGTTCGTCCGAACCGGTTCGCTCATCCCTAGTACTTACTTTGTTCAAATTATTTTGTCAAATCTAACAAAGATGACCCAGGACATTGGATAGATATCATATATCATATATCATACAAGAATATGACAACATGCAGCTTCTGTTATGTGTCCTATGATGAATACAATATGACTATATGTGGTCATGAGCCATTGCTTTCTTGTTTTCTTTATATTTTACACTGCACCCTGTCTTTTGGGAATTGTGGTTATATATGCTATTGATAAAATGTTTAGTGCTACTTAAGGAGCTCTAGCCCATTGCCTTGCCTTGCTAACTGCATTGTAAAATACTTATAATAGCTGTATTATTATATTATTATTACCAGACTACTTTTTAAAAAATCTAATAGCAATTTATTGTAAAACATTTTAAAGCATATTTCATTTTAGTCAGGAAAGCTTCGCCATCTGGAAAGGTTTTATAGTGTGCATATTACCCTTTGACCAGTAGTGAACTTTTTGTCTTGCATGCAGATCTGCATAATAAATGGTAAGAAGTGATATTTTGAACAGTGTCCTAATTGTTAGCAGCAAACTGGGGCCTGGTCTAAGGAGGCCATCATAATGACTTCAGGCAGTTGTCACTCAGACAACACTTCATAATTATGCCTGACGCTGAGTACAGCACACAGGCTCCTTTGTTAATGCACACAACACAGTAACATGTACAAAGCTTGGCTTTCCATCATACACAGTAGCGTGTCCTGTTTTTCTTTTCTATATTTACATACGCCTTGCCTCAGTTTGCATTCTTGGCCTTCAAGCATATAAGTCACACTAAGGTGTGTGTTGACGTCACTGGATATTGGCCCACCGATGATTGCCTGGAGCTGCTCAATCACATCTGACGGGCCGCCAAAGATGGAACCTGCCCAGTGAGTGTCCAGGTGGAAGGGTGGGGGGTTTGTGATCAAGTCCTGTAAATATTGCCTAACTGTGGGGTTTAGACAATTTTAGGTTTTAAAGGCCTACAGCTTTTCCATTGTGCTTAAACAACAATCACATGGATTCCCTGGAAATCCACATATACCACTTGTAAGGATCAACCAGAGTCAATACTTGTATGTGTGAGTTGCTGTTTCTTTCTCCATATGCTCTTCTTGGGCAGATCAATTTCTGGCCTCTTTTGGTTCTCTTGTTCTCTGCTCTCTTCTTGCCCTGCCAGCCTCCTTGGTTCTCATACATTCTCCTAGGTGTTCCTTGTCTTCTAGATGCAGACACCTATATCAGGTGCCTGGTAACTCACTGGTATATAAAAGTCTTAAAGGAGCCACAGCACTCAACCCTGTTAGCTTGCAGGCCAGCCTATGATCTGTCTCTAAACTTGGTTAAAAACAGAGGACTCAGTCACACACATCTGCAGAAGTATGCTTAAGCTGCACCACTACGCCAAAGTGCCTCTGTGGGGTGCAGTCCTAACTCTAATCTCTGAGAGCCCATCTGGGACATACAGTGCAATAGATAAATTGGGAGCAGGCTTACCTGAGGTTGCCCTAAACCTCTCAAGTGCAAGCCATGGGGTGGAAGGGTCAAAGACCTTGCAATACAGCCTAGACCCCACACACCATGTGCTTGCACAAATTCAAAAGAAACAAGGGGGGGTGGCAGCCGCTCAGACAATTTTATAACTAACCTGGGAGGTGCACGTTGGCGTAGTGGTGCATCTTAAGCATACTTCTGCAGATGTGTGTGACCAAGTCCTCTGTTTTTAACCAAGTTTAGAGACAGATTATAGGCTGGCCTGCAAGCTAACAGGGTTGAGTGCTGTGGCTCCTTTAAGACTTTTGTATCCTAATTGCCCTGCTAACGTGCACCTCCCAGGCTAGTTATAAAATGAGCGGTTGCCACCCCCCCCCCTTTGTTTCTTTTGAACTCACTGGTATATCCCAGGCTAATATGCCTTACTAACTTAAACCGGACCTTCACCCTAAATAAGAGTCTATCTTATATGTTCTGCCTACCTGTACATACAGATTGCTCTTATTAAAAATCATCCTACCTGCATCTACTGCATTTTCTGAGCCTGTAAACATCCAAGATGGCGGCATATTGAGTTTCAGGCTGCCTGTAAACCGGAAGTGTCTTCTGAATGTACCACTCTGCATTCTGGGATTGCTGTCCTTTTCCTGACCCGCCCCCTAAACTCTCCTCAGTATGTGATGCATCTAAGGCAAGATGGCGGCACCCGTATCCTAGAGTCCTGAACAGAGTGGCAGCCCAGCGGGGAAAAAGTAAAAAGTAAGTGACTAAAAACATAAAATTTATTAATTTTAGGTGCTGAGGAATAGTTTTTGAAGGCTGTGGGCTTTCCATTAAATGATGATGAAGGTTCAGTACAATAGGTTTTATCTATCCTTATTCCTGACTATTTTTGACTCTTATTCTCTTTTTTTGTTGTCTCAGTTTGTTTTGATGTGGTAGTTGTTGCCCCTGTTTGGTTTGTGTCTACCATCCATTTGCCATCCGCCCCCCCCCCCAATGCTGCTGACAGCAACTCTTGTTACACAGTTCCTGCTTCCTGTTTGTATTCTACAGTCCTGCTACCCCAGTCTGTATCCATTTATGGGCTAAAGCCAAAAGCATCCTGGGATTTTACTGGCTTCTGGCACCCATGATCAGCCTGTAACACCCCCCTGAGCCCCCCTCCCCAATGCCCTTCCTGGCTGGTCAACAGTTGCACTCCAAGGTTGAGATTGTAGCATTGCAGGGACAGGTTATGGACAGGACTTTTAAGCTTTCATAAGAAACAAATGTTGTGGCAGGGATGAGTATGGCCCCCACAACTATGCAGCTGAGGCTATAGCATTGTGATTAGAGAATGAGCTGGTGATTTTTGGCTGGGGTGTCAGATGGAGAGGGGCTGGGGAGGTAGAGGTTGAATGTGGGCGTTACAAGCAGTAGCCCAGCCAACTCCAGAGCGGTGTGGCCCACCAGGCTGTATATGATCATAGTTTAGTCATTCCAGTTTTCCTCATCTCTTTGTTTGCAAAGAACTGATTTATTGTCTTTTACCCCCTGCCTTTGCTGCAGACCTGTTTTATCTCCTCAACCCCAAGCTATAGCTAATGTCTCTGTTTATGTTCTGTTCCCTTGTGCCTGAACAGGAGACCTCCTACGTTTCATAAATGGGCCTCAGATTTTTGTTCCTTTTTTTCTACTTGTAAGAGGCACATTGTCTGCAATATGACATGTTTAAAAACTTTTGATTAAACATACACACGTTTAAATAATTAATTACATGTCATGATATTTTACTCAACAGCACAGTACCCAGGAGTCTTTATTCATAAAGCTTCAATTCATTTCATGGATTGCGCTATCATGTGGTTTTGCAAGTTTTTGTTCATTTTAAAAAAATGATTAGTTTGAAGAGTATCTACTATTTAACATTTTATAAATCTAATCAAACTGAGTTATGAGAGCCTCCTAATTATGTGAAGTATTTATTGAAATGTTGAATGGCTTTCCATTCAATCGTACATTTATATTGCTAGTTAAAAATGACATTGAATAACCAATCTACTGTTACTATAGCCTTCTGAGTTTTACTTTTATGGTTCCCTTTTTTTTAAAGGTTGTAACATAAGATGACATTTAAATACATGAGAGGCGGAAAGTTCAATCTTTTACCAGGAATTAAAAAGAAAAAAAAAATGTAGATAAACATTAAAAATCAGTCAGTCAGATAAGACTGGTAGGTCACTGAACAGGGCACACAAGGTGGGCATCTTATTGGGCCCGCTTCACATACCAATGCTGGGAGTCTGATTCCTTCGCTGGTGTTTGCTAAGGGCCTTATTCATGCCTTGTAAGCGGCAGGTAGCGTCAGGTAGCCGGACACGGCACGCAATTCCATATTTATGAAGCCAAATCTGGTGAGCGACTGGAACAACGGCATGTAGCGTAAATTCATCATTATCCCAGGCTCAGCGTACAGTGCCAGCATTCTGCCTTGCAAAGCGCCACGTATTACCTCTCGCTACCTGCCGCTCTCCCATACATTTCTATGGACGATCCTTAAATCCCTTTCCTGATCCCAATTTTTTACATTTTTTTAAAATAAAATCTGAAATCTTTTTGAAATGTATCCTGGCCTAGAAAATGACATTTTTGCAAACTTTTTGGATTTATAATATTTTTATGCAGAATTGTCCTTACATGTCTGGTATTAAAGTGTTCATGTTACAATGTAATAACAATGTAATTCCATATGTTATCGCTTTGTTACTAGTGAATACATGTTCAAAAACAGACTTTAATCACACAGCCTCTGGTGCTATGGGCTACAACTACATGATTCTGAGCGCCTGCGCTGTTTGAGGCTGTTTTTTTGCTGAATGTGGTGTGAGTCGGTCGCACTGAGCTGGCGCTACCGTTCGCTCCCATACAGCGTAGTACTGCAACTCACACATCATATTCATCAATGCCAGCCAGCGACTGAGGCACTCTGAAACAAAGAACCATGGCCGAGCACAGCGACTACTTGTGGTCGCTCTGAAATCCGCGCTACAGACGCTCATCTGTCGCTATCTGGCGTTAGTAATGAATCTGCCTGCCCACATGTTTCGGATGCTGACCAGCCAGTGGGCAGAGAGGCTTGTGGGGTGAACGGCTGCACAGCACTGTGTAATACCTCCCCATGAGCATCACTGGCCATCAGTGGTCAGATGGGGCCACAAACCAGAGTGGAATGTAGAAGTAATTAAGTGGGTACTGGGATATGGGCTTCAGCAAAAATATGCAGCGCAGGGCATCCCTCAATTGCATGCCCTCCACTGCCCTTTACAGTGATCCTCCAGACGATACAAGTCTCCAAGTCCACATTAAAACTTCTCCACTTTAGTAGAGTCATCATTCACATGTGATATCCTTCTCTGTGATGTCCTGTTTATCTAGTCCTAGTACATCCCTGCCAAGCTGTGCTGAAAGTGTACAGTGACCCATAAGACATTAGTCTGAATATAGTATATGTGCCAACAGCTGCATTAATAAAAGAAACACACCATATGGCTGGGAGGGCATGAACAGACTTGTTCAGCAACAGCTGAGATGCTCAACATAACCATGTACAAGTCTAAGGTATCAAACATGTTTAAAGGGACACTTGCATCCAAAAGCATAAAATGAAAAAAACAAAACAAATCCACTTGAGCTTAATCAATGATTGTGTGTCTGTGTTTGTGTTATTAATTGTGTTATTTCGTAATGTTTATTATAGATTTTTAATAGTCCAGAACAGGTCAGTTATAATATCTTAAGCAGATCCAAACCCTCTCTGGCAACTAGGGAGGGTTTTGGTATGCAGGGACAATAACCCACCCCACCCCCCCTAACTTACCCCTTTTCATAGCCTGCAAGCCTTGCATTACTGTGCTATGATACATACCTTAAAGCGGACCTTCACTCTGAATAAGAGTCTATCTTATATGTTTCCCACACCCTGTACATACAGATTGTCCACATTAAAAATCATCCTACCTGCATCTACTGCATGTTATGAGCCTTTAAACATCCAAGATGGCGGCTTATGGAAGCCGCCATCTTATCAGGCAGCCTGCAAACAGGAAGTGCCTCCTGACTGTGCTGCTCTGCATTCTGGGACTGCTGACCGTTACCTGACCCCAGCTCTGCTCTGTCTGAGCAAAGCACAGCTATAACCCGCCCCCCTGTACCTTATCCCACTCTCCTCTCCTCAGTAAGTGTGATGCTTCAGCGTCAAGATGGCGGCGCCCGTATCCTAAATTCCTGAACAGAGTTGCAGCCCAGTGGGGGAAAGAATAATAACTTAGTGACTAAAAACTTAAAAAACGGTTCCCCAGCATCTAAAATTAATATATTTTAAGAGTTTGGGGTTTTCATAAAATCACGCTGAAGGTCCGGTTTAACCTTACACTTCTTTTTTTGATGGGAGGGGGCTTGGAAACAACATTACCCCACATAGTTGCCAGGATGATTGGAGGATAGGATGATTACCTCCCAAGTGTCCCTGATTTGGAGGGGCTGTCCCTCTTTTGAGTCCCTGTCCCCCTGCCCCTCTTAGAGGTTTACAATGCAGATCTACATTAATAAGTGATTCATTTGCCCATTTAAAGTTTTAACTGTTACACCCTATAACCTATCCATCCCTCAATAAGGAGGCAAGACTTTCCCACCCTGAAAAGTTGGTAGGTATGGTAATATTTTTTGCCTTGCTGTGAAGGCAAAATGGACCCACACACCACCCTGTGTATAACCCTTTTCTTCTGTATTTAAATTAGTAAAATATATTAGCCAGAACTCACAGACTCACAGAGCCATTTGTAAGGACGGGCAGAAAAAAAGAAAAAGAAATGTCCTACAGAAAATCTATTGCTTAAACCAGGAAAACACATTGCTACAAATGAGCTGTGGGTACCCAGCTGGACTGAGCCGAGGCTGTAGCATTACAGGCACAGATCATGCTCCAGCGGTGGATATTACTCAACTTTAACTCAATGTTAATGAAGCTTTAATATTGTCAGGGCAGATAATGTAGTGTGAGTTCATAGCACTGTACAAAGGCTGAGGGGAAACAGCGAGGGATGGTATTGGGGGGCTTGGGGGGAGAATTGGTAGCAGCAACCCAACCAGCCCTTCATAAATTCTCCTTTCTGCATTTGCAGTTATATGGGTGTAATACAACACAATAAACACTAAAAGGACAGTTGATAGCACAGTAGATGTGAGAAAAGATGGACAATATGAGGTGACCAAGCATCCAGAACAAGGGGAAGTCTCCCCCCCACATGTGTATTCATCACGGTGTACTGTCGGGAAAGGGCTGGCAATATCACTTGGCTCCCTGCACTTCTCTTGTTCATCAGGCGGTGGTCATGTCGACTTTCCAGCCTCCCCGACCCCCACCTAAGGGCAGGTAACACCACATAAACTGGCTTCTCCAGTATAAAAGGTTTCTCCAGTATTACATCAACTATCTCCTGCTCATCTGGCTTCTCTCTGGTTTACCATTGATCCTGGTCACCATCGCCACCCTCTGGATTCTGTTTAAGCCTGTTCCTCATACCCTGTTCGTCCTGCCCCATATCTCTGTCTTCGATGTGTGTTCTGCCCTGTGTATTGCTATCCTATTTCCATTTCAAAATGAGTGATCTCACCTACAGGCAGGGTCGGACTGGCCATAGGAAGAGCCAGTAGAATTTCTGGTGGGCCACAATGCATTTGGTCAGTTGGGCTGCTGCTTAATAAACCACATACAATTCCTGCATCCCTAGTCTTCCTCTTAGCATCCCCGTACCTGGCCCCACTGTACCCTCCTAACCAATAAACAACAGCCCATGTTCTGCCCCATTGCTATAACCTCTGAATCATGGATGTGGGGGGGGGGGGGGGGGGCATACCCATCCCTGCCACATTACTTGGCCCCACAATACTAAAGCTCCAGTACCACTGAGTTGGCCATATCCTTGTCTGTTCATGAGTCTGACCTGTTCTTGCAATGCTATATCTGCAGCCTTGTAGGGAACTAAGGTTCAGTGGGGATGCCACAGGTAAAATCCTGGGCTGATTTTTGTCCTCAGTCCACCCCTGCCTACAGTGACCCCAGTTTCCTGCTTTCTACAATGTACCCATTTTGTATATACTGTTCCTTTGTATATAACATTTAGGCCTGAATGATTTAGTGGTGGTTAGTGAGTTATTAGTTTTGGTATATGTGGCCTGCTGTTCCTGGCTATAAATGGTTTGTTTCCCTTTCTTTCACTGTGCACAGTGTATCAAAGGCCCGCCTTTTTGCCAAGGTTCTTTTTATTTAAAAGGCTGACACTGAGTGTAAAGGGTGGGGGTGCCACCTGCTCTGCTCAGACTCTGCCAGATTGCTTTTTGGGGGTGTAAGTGGGGTTCATTGGAGGGTAGACAGTCTGTTTTGTTCTGGAAAGGGGCATCACCTGCTCAACACCCCATAGT
Organism: Gastrophryne carolinensis; assembly: GCA_027917425.1. Classification (NCBI taxonomy): domain Eukaryota; kingdom Metazoa; phylum Chordata; class Amphibia; order Anura; family Microhylidae; genus Gastrophryne; species Gastrophryne carolinensis. The sequence goes on along the minus strand of CM051238.1, from coordinate 177,792,060 downwards.
TCTGCACAGAACATCTTGCAAATAAGGTTAGCCCTGGAGGGGTCCCAGCGTGGAATTCTCCAAATACAGTACATTTATTTAGAATGTAGATGAGTATGATGTCTTACTGTTACCATTATTCTAATTACTTACTTGGTCAACCTAAGGCCATCGAGTCAGTGTGTACCTATCCACCCCCTGGGAATGCTTTTGGACTTGTCTAAACTTGACTAATATAGCACATAGGGGGTTATTTAAGAAAGGATAGCGTCAGGTAGCGCCTGGTTAATGAGAGGTAGTGACAGATAGCGACTGGTCAACGCCGGACACGGCACACAATTCCACATTTATCAAGCAGAATCTGTTTAGCGAATGGGATAGCGCCATGTAGCGTCTGATTCATCATTTTCACAGCCTCAGTGAACAGCGCCAGCGTTCAGCCTTGCACAGTGCCAGGTATGACCTCTCGCTACCTGTCGCTCTCCCATACATTTCAATGGATGAACCTTTTCTTCTCTTTAAACAGGGTATTTGTTTTAGTTTTTTTCCAAAAAATCACAAATAATTCTGTGACCACTTCTGGCATTGAAAAAGCAGTTTCTTCATAATTTTTTAATTTTTTATATATTTCCTCAGAAATGACATTACAGGTCTGGCACTAAAGTGTTCATGTTACAATGTTGTTACAATGTAATTCCATATGTTTTCGCTTTGTTACTAGTTGATAGATGCTTGAAAACAGACTTTAAACACACCGCCTCCTGCGCTCTGGGCTTCAAACAAGTATTTTTCAGCGCCAGAGATTTGTGAGGCTGTTTTTTTGCTGAATATGGTGTGAGACGGTCGCTATGAGCAGTCGCTAACATGCGCTCCTATACAGCGCTGTACTGGTCAAATAGTGACTCCTCACAATGTATTCATCATTACTGAACAGCGACTGAGTCGCTATAAAGTAGCGACCCACGGCTGAGCACAGTGACTACTAGCGGGCGCTCTGAAAATGCCTGCTACAGACGCTCATCTGTCGCTACCTGCCGCTATTAATGAATCAGCCTGCCCATTGGAGCACAGTACTACATGTGCAGCAAATGTAAATCCTCTTATATAGACCATATGTTTACCTTGTCTAACTAAAGGCAAAAGGGCCTAATGCTGGGAAGCTGTTGCTTTTGATTTGTGTAATTCACATCTGGAGCCCATGATTCCAATGATTCCCCATGTGGCCCAATTTTAACCTTTGCACTGGGGCCCTCTTTTGTCTATATATATATATATGAGGCCATGTGTTCTGCATCATATGTGCAGCCTATGTCAGCTGTTTCATGGCATGTAGAAAGCAGACAGTTGTCTGTAGCAGTTCTTACAAACATGAGAACGCTGGCCTTAGTGTCTTCCTAGCATGATCCCATACATGTGGTTTATGTCCCAGACGGATGGCAGAGAATAACAGAAACAGCCGTTGTTGGCTTAGCTATCACCTGCAGAAAACAGTTGCCTTTCAGTGTTGTGCTAGAGACAGCTGTCTAGTGTATACCCTTTCATAATAAAAGACTCTACGTCATCAGTGCCCAACAAATACTCAACAAAGAAATAATGCCTTCACTTTATCGGTAAGCATGTATCATTCTAAACCATGTGACCCCTGTACATATGCATCAAATAAAATGACTGTAAAAACTTCTGCACAGTTAAAGCAGACCTAAACCCTCCCTTGCAACTTTGAGTAAGAGAACAAATACAAGCCTCATCACTTTCCAAAGAAGACATGCTTCTCCTAATGCCCCCCATTATACAGTTCAATTCCCAATTATGGCTTAGTTGGATGTCCAAGAAATCAGGATGCCCGGAGGGATTACCACCCTGGGATTTTCATACTCCTGGGTATTGCGCATCACCCCTGGGGCATCCCGATTCAGAATGTACCACTGTGTGAAATGCCCAGGAATGCCCAAAATTCTTACCTTGCCGGCGATCCCTTGGCGCATGTGCCGGCTCTTTCTTTTCCATACATATCAATGAGCAGCATAAAAAGCCAATTGGAGGGGAAGCATCTGGCATACCAACAGCCACATCCCGTGGATGCCGTTGGAACCTGTACATGCGCCGATTGCTGAAAAGGTGAGTTTTTTGGTGATTCTAGGGTTTCACAGATCGGGAATCCCAAATTTAAGTGGGAGACCACCCTAGAGTCTTATAGACTTTAGGTCCAAGGTTGCTCCTCTTTAAAAGAGATCTAATGTTATGTTTTACTTTACATCGGTTTTAAATAATAATGTAGCTCCACTGTAAAAACAATGTGGACTTACTTAACCATGGAGGTGAAACCTACAAATATATAATTGTATGGATAGGTTACAAGGAGTTATTTAATCTGTCTGAAGTCACGTCTCTTCCATATACCCTGACCTGACACACAGCAGCTGTTGAAAAAAAAGCCCCTTAACAGCTGTACAGCATCATATGTCTGCTCCGGCTCTCAGGCCCTGCTGTTGTAAAGGTGAAGCTTAAAAGCAACCACATGTGGTGCAGCCTTTCAGAAATACTCACCTCACCACATTTTTCAGGTAGCTCCAGCCACATGGTAGGCTAGGTTTAAATGTTGGCTGCCAGCATGGAGAAAGTCTTCCCACTCCTAAAGGGCTCCTCTCCATATCCTGCATAATGCTATGTTCTCAAGCCTACAGCATGTATCCACAAGTGCCCAAAACCTGGGAGTCCAGCTTGCTGCATTATAGTGACCTTCCCTGAAAGTGTAGAGCTGAGCTGCCCCATCTGTCAGCCTGTCAGTGCCATTGAATATGGGCCTTATTTATGCCTGTGTTAGCCTGTGAGTTTTGTGGCTATAGTACTACCTTCAGAGCGCCAGCATTCCCGTCTTATCTGGCGCTGTGTACTACATTGGCCATCAAACGTTGCGCCAAACTAATTAGTTTTGATTGCTTCACTGAGGTATGGGCTGGCCTATGGCATCAACTGTTGGACACGCTGGCTGATTATCCTAGCGCCAGTGAGCGTCACTTTGTACTGCCGCTTTCCCGTTGCTCCCCTAATTTATAAATTTTTTCCTCCTTGAAATCTTTGGCACTGTATTTTTCTGGTGTGGGTTAGCAATTCTTCATTACAGTTACAAGAAATAAATTTGTGCTTGGCACAAATGGGACAAACTTTACAGTGCGTTTAGGGTACGCTTTAGTTGCTGTTCTCCAAATTATACTTTGTTAAAGTGGACCAACACCCAGGATTTTGACTATCCTGGGTTTTGGTCCACTTCGGCGGGGCACCCCGATCGGGGGTGCCCCGCTGTGTGAAACCCCCCAGAAAGCCCCAAAATCTTACCTGTCACCACTGCCACGTGACTGGACGGTCCAATCCCCGCCAACGTCCAGGCGGGGATCAGGAACGTCCAAGCGGCTGCCGCCGCCGCCGCCGCCTCCCTCGCGTCACTTTCGGCGCGCGCGCGCCCCCGCCGTCCATTCGCAGACGGCCGGCGCGGGCGCGCGCACGTCTACAGGGGCGCGAGGGAGGCGGCGGCGGCCGGCCGCCGCCGAAGATCAGGTAAGCGATTTGGGGTGTCTGGGGGGGTTTCACCCCGCGGGACATCCCGATCTCGGATGTCCCGCGGGGTGGGAGGTGATCGGCCCGGGAATCTTATAGATTTCCGGGCTTATCACCTCTCGGTGTTGGTCCACTTTAAGCAAAAGAAGCCATTAATATTTTAATGACACAAAATAATACATTTTGGACCTTCTCGGACCTGCGTGTCAATTATCGACAAGTCCTAATGCAAGTTCTGTAAATAGAATAAATGTGTTTAATATTAATTATAAGCATTAAACACTTCAATCCAGTTCTGCCCGTTGTGCTCTATGGGCTCTTGACTTACAGCACCAGATTTCATCTGCCGCTGCTTCAATTGGCGTTACCATTATTTCAGTTAAGTCAGACTCAGAGTGCTGCTGAGGTAAAAAAAGTGGCGCTGTGTGGCGCTTTATCTGTAATAAAATAAACCTCTAATAAGGATTTAGATAGTATATATAAGTCATAGTCAACTACACTAAATAGTGTAGAGTAGAACTTTAACTTAGATCAAAAGGTAATTAATCAGGAAATGGGTTGAAAAGAATGAACAACAAGATGAGTCATAGACCCCTTCACATGCAGCAGGTGACATATGAACATGTGCTGAGGCAGGGTTAAAGGTATAACCAGGGGCGGGCTGGTCATAGGGCATACCGGGCAGAATCCCGGTAGGCCGGCACATGGGAAGGCTGCAGGTGGTGGCCGATGAGCAGAGCAGTGTAACGGGTGGAGGCCGCACTGCCCACCGCCACTGGCCCCGCTGTCACACACACACACACCCACCCAGATTATCTGCCTGTAAACATTAGTGTGTGTGTGAGAGCAGCAGCGGGCAGAGAGGCCTCCAACCATTACACTGCTCTGCGCATCGGCCGCTGTCATGTGACAGAGCAGAATATCTGTGCACGCTGCTGCCCCCTAGTGACATCCTGTCCCAGGAGCTGGAGGTCAGTGGATGCTTCACACTAGGTTCTGCCATTTGTAACTCAGCTGCAGGGACATGTAACTGCTGCTTCTGCCACAAGGTAAAGCCTTCCCTTTGTGTGTCCTCCCTCCTGGCAGTTGATAAGGGAAAGTTTAGATGTTCAACCCCCCTCTACAAAACAGGGTCCCATGTGCTGTCCATAGACTCGGCTGTGTAGAGCTCCATGTTTCCTGTCCCTGTGTTCTCAGGTCCTTCATATACTATATGTCTGCTAAATGGAGCCTCTCACAGCCCTGTAACAGGAGAGAGGCCGGATGGCCAGTGTGACCAATGAGAAAACTTCTACAAAGCCACCTCACAATCTGTGTCCAAATCTGATCTTCTTCTGATCTGTGTCCAAATCTGATCTGCTCCTGATCTGTGTCTCCAAATCTGATCTGCTCCTGATCTGTGTCCAAATCTGATCTTCTCCTGATCTGTGTCTCTAGATCTGATCTGCTCCTGATCTGTGTCTCCAGATCTGATCTGCTCCTGATCTGTGTCCAAATCTGATCTGCTCCTGATCTGTGTCTCCAGATCTGATCTGCTCCTGATCTGTGTCTCCAGATCCGATCTGCTCCTGATCTGTGTCCAAATCTGATCTGCTCCTGATCTGTGTCCAAATCTGATCTGCTCCTGATCTGTGTCCAAATCTGATCTGCTCCTGATCTGTGTCTCCAAATCTGATCTGCTCCTGATCTGTGTCCAAATCTGATCTGCTCCTGATCTGTGCCTCCAAATCTGATCTGCTCCTGATCTGTGTCCAAATCTGATCTGCTCCTGATCTGTGTCTCCAAATCTGATCTGCTCCTGATCTGTGTCTCCAAATCTGATCTGCTCCTGATCTGTGTCTCCAAATCTGATCTGCTCCTGATCTGTGTCTCCAAATCTGATCTGCTCCTGATCTGTGTCTCCAGATCTGATCTGCTCCTGATCTGTGTCTCCAGATCTGATCTGCTCCTGATCTGTGTCTCCAGATCTCATCTACTCCTGATCTGTGTCCAAATCTGATCTGCTCCTGATCTGTGTCCAAATCTGATCTGCTCCTGATCTGTGTCCAAATCTGATATGCTCCTGATCTGTGTCCAAATCTGATCTGCTCCTGATCTGTGTCTCCAAATCTGATCTGCTCCTGATCTGTGTCTCCAAATCTGATCTGCTCCTGATCCGTGTCCAAATCTGATCTGCTCCTGATCTGTGTCTCCAAATCTGATCTGCTCCTGATCTGTGTCTCCAAATCTGATCTGCTCCTGATCTGTGTCTCCAAATCTGATCTGCTCCTGATCTGTGTCTCCAAATCTGATCTGCTCCTGATCTGTGTCTCCAAATCTGATCTGCTCCTGATCTGTGTCTCCAAATCTGATCTGCTCCTGATCTGTGTCTCCAAATCTGATCTGCTCCTGATCTGTGTCTCCAAATCTGATCTGCTCCTGATCTGTGTCTCCAAATCTGATCTGCTCCTTATCTGTGTTTCCAAATCTGATCTGCTCCTGATCTGTATCTCTAAATCTGATCTGCTCCTGATCTGTGTCTCCAACACTGATCTGCTCCTGATCTGTGTCTCCAAATCTGATCTGCTCCTTATCCGTGTCTCCAAATCTGATCTGCTCCTGATCTGTGTCTCCAAATCTGATCTGCTCCTGATCTGTGTCTCCAAATCTGATCTACTCCTGATCTGTGTCTCCAGATCTGCTCTGCTCCTGATCTGTGTCTCCAAATCCGATCTGCTCCTGATCTGTGTCTCCAAATCTGATCTGCTCCTGATCTGTGTCTCCAAATCTGATCTGCTCCTGATCTGTGTCTCCAAATCTGATCTGCTCCTGATCTGTGTCTCCAAATCTGATCTGCTCCTGATCTGTGTCTCCAGATCTGATCTGCTCCTGATCTGTGTCTACAAATCCGATCTGCTCCTGATCTGTGTCTACAAATCCGATCTGCTCCTGATCTGTGTCTCCAAATCTGATCTGCTCCTGATCTGTGTCCAAATCTGACCTGCTCCTGATCTGTGTCTCCAAATCTGATCTGCTCCTGATCTGTGTCTCCAAATCTGATCTGCTCCTGATCTGTCTCCAAATCTGATCTGCTCCTGATCTGTCTCCAAATCTGATCTGCTCCTGATCTGTCTCCAAATCTGAGCTGCTCCTGATCTGTGTCTCCAAATCTGATCTGTTCCTGATCTGTGTCCAAATCTGATCTGTGCCCGAATCTACTCTGCCACCAACTGATCTATATACTAAACTAAATTGTGCTGCTAACTGTTCTGTGCCCCAGCTTTATCCACTACTGACTCATCTGTGCCCAAATGCATACCTTCTAACTTTTTGGTGTGGGAAATAGGGACAGTTGTTAAATTAAGCCTGTAAAGTGGGATACTCCTCTCTTTCTTTCTTATTTTTGTCCTCCTAAACCCTGGTAAACCATGGAACAAAATAAGGTATATATAGATATATAATTATGTGACATTAATATACTATACTGGGCCAGGAACAGTAAAGCAGGACCGGTGTGCCTCAAAAAGTCTCGGGCCGTTTTTTAGTCCCAGTCCGCCCCTGGCTATAACTGGATCCGAGAGTATTTAAGGAAAGGTCCTACAGTATAGAGTAATTATAATAGAGGAGGTGAGAAGTGTAAGCCTTGCTGTGGAAGACCGATGGCTGGACATAGAGTAGGTTGAGACAGATCTTGGAGGATTTACAAGTTAGAGATAAGTCCAGTTATCCCCTGCTCCAAGCTAAGAGGAAAGTGTGAAGTCATATCTACTGTCAAATGTGTATTGTGATTGAAGCCATTGTCAACCACTGCATCCTGTAAGGCATAAAAGCATTGTCTACTGTTTTGTTAAGGAAATGCCCTGCTTCTACTTTGGTCCAAAGAATTCTCCTGTTCCTCAGACACCACCACTGGCCCAGACCGTGTGCCATGCCATATAGGAGTCCAGCTGTGCTGGCTTTGTACCCGCAGTGATTATCAGTGCCTGCTTTGTACCTGCTGTGGCCATCTGTGCCTTCTGCCTTGAGTTCTTCATTGGGTGTCATTCCACTGCCTACTAGGAGCCTTTCCATGATTTTTCACAGTCAGCCCTATGTTTCTTTGCTGAGTCCACACCTCAGTTTATGACACAGCCCTTACAGACCAGGACAGATACAGCCGAGGGACATTACCTCTCCACTATGGTTGTTATGCAGCTGTGAGGCTGATAGAGACTGAGAACTTGGTTCTGGAGCAGTCACAGGATCCCTGATTCTTATTTCAGATCAGAACCTTGTGGGTGTGGTTCCGAGATGTGGCGCGGGATCAATGAGTTTACTGTACCTGGAAATCCCAAGTCAGGATACCCTATAAAGGGAAAGACCACCCTTATAGACTCCAGGGTGGGGGTTGCTACTCTTTAAAGCAGAACAAAACCCTGTGTGGTTGCCCCTGTAGTCTAAAAGGCTGCTGGTCTCCCCCTAGGGCATCCCAAATCAGGATGCTCGCTGTGTGACACCTCCAGGTCAACGCAAAACTCATCTTTACCCTGGCTCCCATGGCAAGGTAAACAATGCCGGACGCATCCCCAGCATCTGTGGCCATGCTCCTGAACCTTGCCACTAAAATAGGATGGGGGAGGGAACTCTCCCCAGTCTAAAGATACCTGGGGATGTGGCCGCTCTCACTCCCTTTCGCCAAGCATGGTGTCTAAAGAGAGTATGATTAGCCGTATTGCCAATCATTAATACGCATGGAATACAATGCTGATAAGATGAGAGACTGCACATGCACTTTGTGACCAGTATATTGAAAAACCACGGGTCTTGTTCTTCTGTAAATGATTTTGTACATTATAAAAATCATTTTGGCTGTCATGCTGCTCCCCCCATCTATAAAACCTAATAAACCGCCACAGGTATGAGTCCTTCACGGTAGTACACTTGTTTCAGCATGTCCTCAGTACCTCCAGGCAGTGCTGAGGTAGCAGTTTCTAAAAGGAGATGAGAAATGACAGACCAATATATCTTTCATGTTTATGTTTTTTTTCACAAACCTTATACTAAATGATTAGGGCCACTGTACTGAGTCATTTGGTCTCCCACCACATGAAGAAGGTTTCCGATGAAACCAAAAAGCTAAACACTCAGGGCTTTTTTTGTAATAGTCATTTGTCTTAGGATGGATAAAGAAGGTTTCTTAAGAAACCAAAAATAATACATATACATGACATTTATAAGATAAAAGTTTCCTATGCAAGGCTTCCCACGTGTTAGGCCAGTTTTATCATATGCCTACCAACGGTGACCACGCTAGATAAGCTCTTTATAATGCCTTCATGTTAAACGAACATACAAAAATATAAACCATCAACTATTTTTACTGAACTTGTTAACTAAAAGAAAATAGCAGGGCAGCAGAAGAGGGAAGGAGGAAGCGGCTTTCCAGGTATCCAGAAAATGGCAGCTTGGAATAAACAGATTCATTCAGTTTCTCCATGTCTCTTCAGAACTGGAAGCAGGCATGTTTACCCACACCAAAAACTGCTGATTTATTCGAGTGGAATTTCCTGCTTGGGTTTCCATAAGGGCACAGGCTTCAAACCACTCTATTCATATCACCTGGAGCACTAGCCAGAAAAAAAGCTTCATGCACTAGAGGGAAAATGCACAAACACCTAACCTCTCCAGTTTATATTTTTACCAGACAAAACTGTTTTTATTGCGTAAAAGGTTGTTTTGCTCGCTATGACCCCGACTGAGGAGAAGAAAAACCTCATGGGTAAGAGCTTGTCACTAACACCAGCAGGGTTGAATTAGGAGGAGGGTGCAAGGGACGATTGCCCCGGGGCCTCCACCACTCCACTTGCCCTGCAAAGAGGGCCTCCACCAACCTTGGTCTGGTCCAGGAGGCTTTTCAGTCTTTGGTCTGAAGGGCCGCAGGGCTGGCAACAAAGCATTAGGCAGCAGTGGTCGAACCCCCGCGCCTGGGTAAGCCTTTTTTTGTTTTTGCAAACCTGCAACCAAACCCCCCACAGGGCAGGACGGAGAGTCTAGCAAAGCTGCAGTGATGGGTGGATACAGAGCTGTCAATAGGCATCCTCTCACTGCACATAAGCCACCAGGCACAGCCGCTGGGAGCTCAATGCTGGGAACTGTTTTCAGCTGGAGCAGCTGGGTGACTACACTACCCCCACCCAGAATGGTGAAGCAGGAGTTCCAGAGCAGCATACACCTGCACAAGGGTGGCACAAGGAACTCTATCTGACGTTCCAGTAAGTAGGTGGCTGCCATTGGCTGGGCTATTATTTTAAAGGAAAAAAAAATACTGTATCTGGGGCCTCCACCAGATTTTGTGCCCAGGGGCCTCCACCACACTTAATCCGGCCCTGAACACAAGGAGTAACCAGGGCTACTGCCCTGGGGGCTCCATCACTTCAGTGCCTCCACCATTTTATTTACAGCAAATTATAGGGCCATAACACATTTGTATTGATCACACTACCTTATTTGATTTGTTAGTAAACCTATTTCTAGTGACCAAAAAGGCTAGATATCATCAACAGGCAATATAGTCTCAGACCCCCCCCCCCCTCACTCCAACAGGAATGCTTGGTCTATGACACAGAAGCATGAGATACACAGCCCCAATACATTACATTTCCATAATAATTATTTTGCTGTAACCCCATTTAGCAGCTCTAGCTTTTCATCCCATAATTTCACTTGAAACAGGAAGTTGATTCCAAAAATCTGAAAAAAATGAAATCAATATGGCTATTACCAGAGCTGAAATGTGGTGACCAGTACAAAGGAATGGGCCACTGTGTCAGTGACACAACTCTGGTCCTTGTGATACCCATGTATTTATTAATTAAAGCGGACCAAATCCCACATTTTTATCTAGCGTCCCCTGAATTGCTCCCCCCAGTAACTTTTGCCTATTTTTACTGCTCTCGCTTCACTCTAATCCCAGATATTGCCGCCTGTTTTAGCTGTAAAGCTCCGCCTCCTCCATTCATTGCCACTGCTGAGTGTGGCAATGATATCATTGCCGCACTTATGCAATGACTGATCATCTGTCATCTTACAGAGAGGGACAGCCAAAAAATCAGTGTTCCAGGACTATTTGATAAGTGAAAATATCCATTTCTAGATCTACACCCTAAGAAGAGAGTATCGGCAGGGGCTTTGGTCAAATATATTTCACAAGGTTAGTGGGGTTTGGTCCGCTTTAAGTGAGGTTAAATCTAGATTTGAAACCAGAAAAGAAAAACATTAAAAGACTTCCCGTTTTATTTAAACAAAAATAAAAATTAAGGTTGGAGTTAGGCTTTGAATATAGTTCTAAATACCTCCTTCCTAAAACTTGAAATGTTATTGGTTGCTATGAGCAATGATGCCTCCTTTGTGGAGAAAATGAGGTCCATTATTAGGGCACAAATAGACACAGATGTATTCTCAGGGAAAACATCAGAGATGTGGCATTTCCTTATCCTGTTTAATCCCTGTGTGGCAGGGGATGCATTTGTAAAGCTGTTTATGACATTTAAGAAGCTTGATTGGGTATTGAACATTATATATTAAAGGGGAACTAATATGAAGTGTGTGTCTAATGTAGAGAACCGCCTCTGCCACTGGCACCCCTCTGCCTTTTCACTGCAGATGCAAAAGCTCCACAATGACACACAGTAAGAAAAAAGAACATTAAAGTTCTAACCAAAACCCCATCCAAAATTTCACATTTTAGGTAAATTCTTAAGATGTACAATGAGATATATTTTAGTTGTAGAGTGAGTGTCCTGTAATGAACATTGTACACTGGGAACAGGGAACATTCTCTCTATACAGAGAACTCTTTCAGTAAGGTTTAGGAATTCCCAGCCTGACCTCTTGCTAGGACATTTACGCATATGCCAGTCTGAACTTTCTATGATAGAGAGATATGAAAAATATAAGACTTCTTTGTGAAAAATATACTGAAAGCTCAAATTTTTTGCACACATGTTCTTTTTTTTTATAACTGTTGTTGTCTGTGGTCCCATATGTTATACTTCATATTTAACGGTTACAACATTAGTGCTAAAATGGTATGGTGCAAAGGTTTGTCTTTCTTAATAGTCCTTGAAAGAATGTCCTGTATGTCTCAACATTCCTGGGTTTATCTGGGCAGGTGCCAGGGACCCTGTTCCTTGAGAGGGCCCAGCTCCCATTGACCTCTTCCCAGTGGTGGACGGTGTCATTCCCTTTGCTGGACACAGGGCTTTGCAATAACCAAGACTGTCAGACAGGTCTGATTGACCATCTACTCACTGATCTATTTCTTTCTTTCCCTATTTCCATACATTCTTTATTTCCTTCTATTATTTCAGTTTTTCTTCTTTTCCTTATTTCTTTCATTTCTTCTATGCTTTTGTAATTTACATGATTCTTTCTTTAATATTCTTTTCATATAGGTGGAACTGCAACAAGTGGCACCAGGGTGAGGGCTGCAGCAACCAGCAATGGGATTGAGTCAGCAGTGAGCTGGGGCAGTAGAGGGATGGATCTCCCATAAGTAGGAGAAATATTTGGTAATCTCCACCATACATGCAACTTGTAGTTCATACCAACTTGCAAAGGGGCCCACTGAGACTCATGAGTATAATCTGAAGCCAGCCCTGCTCCTCACTGGCCACAACTTATCTTTTGCTTTTAAAGACTGTCTGACGGGGGCAAGTAAAGGCTACACACAATGCATCATTCGCATCTCCACCAATTGGGGGCATGCTACACTGTAGTGTTCAGCTGTTTCTAGACCCTTATTGAATGGGGCTCTTTTTCGGTCTTTTAGAGGGCCACAGACCAGGACTCTCCTTGGCACAAAGTTGCAAGGGAGGGTTTAGGTCCACCTTTACAGAAAGCCCCCCAGTATCAATAAGCTCCACAAAATAAGAAGCCCCTGTTGTGACGATTGCATGGGTTGCTCAGACTTCTCGATCATTAGACGCCGTTCATTTGGCAACACGCGTGGCTATAAAATGCTGCCACTACAACACAAACAGTGTTCACCATTATCTAAGCCACACACAACACAATCAGATTGAACGGATCAATCAACCCATGACCTCTTCCAGGCAGGGGGCGATTGAGCATCCTAGGCAAGTAATGTAGCCAGGCTCTGCAGAACTAGCACAAGCTTTTTAGATCCTGAACATGTGTCACCCTTAAAGTGGACCAACACCCAGGATTTTGACTATCCTGGGTTTTGGTCCACTTCAGGGGGGCACCCCGATTGTAAAACCCCCCAGAAACCCCCCAAAACTCACCTTACCACGCTCCCACGTAGCCACGGACAAGCGGGTGACAGCTGCGGACAAGACAGAGCGTCCGCCGCCGCCTCCCGCGCGCCCCTTTGACAGTGCGCGCGCCCGCGCCGGCCATTCACAAACGGCCGGCGCGCGCGCGCGCACGCCTAGAGGGGCGTGCGGGAGGCGGCGGCGGCAGCGGCAGGCGGGTGTTGGTCCACTTTAATGGTAAAATTCGAGTGTGTCTGGCCATTGTTGCCAGCCATGCTTATAGGCCCCAAAGAGGGGGTCTCCCTACCCCTCCCTACCCCTCCTACCAGGGGGCTGGTGTTGGTATCACAGCCTGTCTCAGAATATTCCAATCTAATTTCTGCTATATGATACTGGCTGAACACATTCCAAGGGAGAGGGTGAGATACAAGCAGGAGAGAAACTTTGGTATCTATTGATGTGATTTGTTTATTTTGCTGCCCAACCACTCTGGGGGGTTTATTACTAGGTGGGAGGGGGCAGGGACACGAGATGGGCCCTGTGTCTGCTTTCCATGGTTGGGTGATTTGTTCTGATAACTTACTTTGTTTATGCTTTTATGAGGGTAGAATGTCATCCCAGCTGACCCTGTGTGTATGGAGGGGGTTATATTGCGGGCAGGTAGGACGGGGATACATGAGAAGAGTTATACAGAGCAGTGGGATCAAAAAGTTGCGCAATTCCTTTTTATTGTGCTCTGGTGGCTCTCTATATTGATGGGGTAATGTTTCTTTTGAATATATATGATCCCCTTTTAGTTCACAGCATGGTCACATTTTATTTGTTTATGGCTACGCCTGGTTACAGGCGTGCCCATATGTGTCATTATGCATGGGTAGTCCCAAGCGTGTGATTTTCACATTTAGCACTTTTTGACAGGGTATGTTTTATTCAGGTTAAGAGGTTTTATTTTCACAAGTGGATATATGCCTCGGCATATAACATTTGTCTTATTTGTATATTTATGACTTGTTTTCACATTTCTTCCTTTTTTTTTTACACAGTTTGTCTCACATGTATTGATGGGGCTCCATTGCAGAGGGTACACTGTGAGTGCTGCAGCAACAAACATCGCTAGTTTCAGGAGATCAACCCCTGGAGGGCTGGATGATTATTACCCAGCATTCATTATTTTATCAATTCTATCCTTGTAGCGGTATAGGCTGAGTTTCTGGTATATTTTGGGACCATCTCAGATTTACACAGGCTTGTGTAAAGCCTATTTATGTATACAACAGGCTTCTTCAGAATATGAGCGGAGAAGATAACTTTCAAATCATGACGTCTGGTGATATTGTTATATTGCTATATCGTTTTTTTGTTTTGCTTTTGCCTTCTGTGTAGATACTGTATATGTGATTTGGTGGAGTATGTACTTTATTAGCACTCCATAGTTGGGCCATGTTGAGGTATATAGATATAATATTGCATAGTGACTAAAATTAGGATCACTTGTAAATAGTTACATTGGGCACAGTACTACAACTAACATTCCTTTTTGTCCCCCCCCCCCTTTCTTCCTTTTTTTGGGGAATGGTTTTGTAATGCAGATTACACGCCTGGGCTTTAGAATTGCCCGACACAGCGGCCTAGTTATAGGCATTTGGCGGAGCGGGTGTTCTTTTGCCCCGGGCTGCTGGTCTTTAGTGTTGCTACGCTCCGGTTGCCGCGGCGGAGCATGACGCGCACTGACACCGGCTGCTGCGCAGTGTGCGTGGCCGGGGGTATGGTGGCGTCGGGCGCCGCCGTGGCAACGGATGACGCTTTGGACTCGTGGGATGCGATATGACCATGTGACGAATGACGCATGATGAGGTATGTGTTCCCAGTGACTACACACCTGGCGTTGATCTACTTCCGCATGTGGCGCATTACGGCGGGGGGAGGACATGATATATAAAGAAGTATGGATGTTGATTGTATTCACCCTCAACCTTGAAGCGGCATGGGAGCCGCGGGCGCGGTGTTTAGTCTGTTGTGACCCTTGTGTTGACCCTGTGGGCCGCCCTGAGACATCTGTGTACTTTTGACAGTATTTCTCTGTATAGCTGCTGGCACATGCACTTTATTTGTCTTCACTCATTGTTGTCTTATGTATTTTGATTCACTGGGGTAGAGTCTCTGTGTAATATAGTGTCTGGTATTTAGTTACATTTATAATTAGTTTATGTATGTATTATGTATGTTGATTTTTTTATATATTTGTCAGAGCACAGTCAAATATTGATAACATTTTTGAATATTCTAATAATACTTTTTAGTTGTTCAGCAATTATTGTTATATGTCTCATAGGATTAAGAGTTTGATTATGTAGGTTCTGGTGTCAGTGTATGGATTTATTAGATGGTATAGTTTTGTGCCGGCACAAAAATATTTAGGGTGGTTATATTTGCCCATAGTGTTCTTCCTTACTCATAGCCCTGTGTGGGTTTTTGTATTTGAATATTTAGATAACATACGGGTCTATACAGTGTTTTTAAATGTATTGTGTTTTTTTGTATTTTAATTGTCCATTGTAACAATAAAGATTATGTGATTTTTTATGGGAGGAAGGTGTGTTGTGTGGCACGTCCACTTAATTTTTTGTATAGCTGACATATTAGAATAAGCACACATTTTTCCATTTCTGATAAGTGGTGCAACCCTTGTTTCTTAGGCCCTTATTTAAGAAGGAATAGCATCAGGTAGTGGCTGGTTAATGAGAGGTAGCGACAGGTAGCGACTGGTTAACGCTGGACACGGCACGCAATTACACATTTATCAAGCAGAATCTGTTTAGCGACTGGGATAGCGCCATGTAGCGTCTGATTCATCATTTTCGCAGCCTCAGCGAACAGCGCCGGCGTTCAGCCTTGCACAGCGCCAGGTATGATCTCTCGCTACCTGTCGCTCTCCCATACATTTCAATGGATGAACCTTTTCTTCTCTTTAAACGGGGTATTTTTTTTTTTTTTAAAACAAATAATTCTGTGACCTCTTCTGGCATTGAAAAAGCAGTTTTTTCATAATGTTTTCATTTTTTATATATTTCCTCAGAAATGACATTACAGGTCTGCCATTAAAGTGTTCATGTTACAATGTTGTTACAATGTAATTCCATAAGTTTTCGCTTTGTTACTAGTTGATAGATGCTTGAAAACAGACTTTAAACACACCGCATCCTGCGCTCTGGGCTTCAAACAAGTATTTTTCAGCGCCAGAGATTTCTGAGGCTGTTTTTTTGCTGAATATGGAGTCGGTCGCTATGAGCAGTCGCTAACATGCGCTCCCATACAGCGCTGTACTGGTCAAATAGTGACTCCTCACAATATATTCACCATTACTGAACAGCGACTGAGTCGCTATAAAGTAGCGACTCACGGCCGAGCACTGCGACTACTAGCGGGCGCTCTGAAAATGTCTGCTACAGACGCTCATCTGTCGCTACCTGCCGCTAATGATGAATCAGCCTGCCCGTTAACAGTGGGATCAGCTAGGCTGAAAAACACAAACTATACATATGTCTATGTGTATGTGTGTGTGTGTGTATATATATATATATATATATATATATATATATATATATATACACACATAGAGAAATAAACTACACCTAGGATATTCTCTGTCACACCTGTGAGTGCAGAGGCTTTGTCTGGCTTTCCATAGATGTGCCACAAATAACTAGACAGCGAATAATGACTGGCTGGGATTGAGGGTGTCAAGTAAGATCCTGCTTCTGAAAATTCTTCATAATGTTTCATGGTAAAATAGCATATTACAGAAACTGGACTGACTTTCCCTGTTTATAAGGGAAACCTATGTTTTTCTTGAGCTAAGCTTCGGCGGAAAATCCTGGAATGGCCGTTTGATGTTGTGAATTATTAAACAAGCTGCCGCATGCATGTTATGTGTGCTTCATCCCTACAGCTCCTAGGTCTAGAGGCATTTTTTTATGCTCTGATAATTCAACATTTTCAACCTATCCTCAGTCAGTTTTTTAATGATTGTTATTCATATAACCCTTGTGGTACATACAAACATCTTGAAAGACAGAGGGGAATTATGACAATTATAGGTTATTACTTGTTTGGACAAAACAGCAGCAAATGATGGTAGATGATGATTAGTCTTGGCTGGTTGGTTTTGCTATCTCAGGGAAAAAAGCCAATGTTTGACATGACCTATAAATCATAAAATGTGCCTTATGATCCGGATCATACAATGTCATTTTTGAAAATACTGTAGCTTTACACACCTTCTGAGCCCCAATCATCCTACATTTCTTACCACCTTCTCTATTGTTGCTGCTCAGAAGACTGGAGAAGGCAGTGAGAACTGGAGGATGATCAGAAGCAGCGAAAAAAGCAGCAAGTTCTGAAGAGTGATTGGAGGCACCGGAAAAGGCAACAAGGGCCAGAGATCAACTGGTGGCAGCATTGAAGTCAGTGGGCCCAAGGAGGGTGGGGGGTGGACAATCAGTAGCAGTGGAGAAGGCAGGAAAGATTGGAGACCGATCAGTGGCAGAGGAGGACCCAACAGTTGTAATGTCTTTGAAGGGTGACATCACGTATTGTGGTATATGATGTGACTCTCTGCAAGGGGGCCCTCTAAGACTCTTTTGCCCAAGTGCCCACATAAACCTGTTCACCTTACTGTTTCAGTGCTGCACAGGAATATCTTACACTACAGTATTGAAACATATAAATGGAATGTATAGACGTCAGTGTTTGCCTGTTATATGTCAGCTTTTAGTAAAAGACCCCAGTTCATTGTGAGTCTATGATTTATGGTGGGATGACCGATTTAGAGCTGGATTTATTAAGCGTTAGCATCTCTCAATATCACTCAGCGCCATTTTTTTGCCTCAGCGGAACTCAGTGTGCAATTACAAAAATAGCAGGCAGCACCGATGCCACCGCCAGCATACATCTAATTTAACCCTAGCACCATACAGGTCACAGCGATGGGTGCTCTGGTTGAAGCTGCATCAGTTTATAGTGCCATCCAATGTAAAGATCCCATAGAGCACAATGGACAGAACTGGATTGAGGTATTTTATGCTTCTAGTTAATATTAGGCACATTTGTACAGAACGTGAATTGTAACTTGTCAATAATGGAAACGCAGGACCTAAATGTCAGCAAATGTCATTTTCTTCTTCTAAAATATGGACTGTAAAGTTTGTACCTTTGGTCCCCAGCGGTGATTTCTTGTAACTGTAAGGATATAACGCTGACCAGTGCAATAAAAATACAGTGCCAATCTTTTCAGGATGCCTAAAATGAATAAATATGCTGTAAAGCGCCAAAAAGACAGCGGTATAAAGTAGCGCTTACTGGTGCGGGTGTAATCGGCAGTTGGGTCCAACAGGAGTTGACGCAGGCCGGCCAATACCTAATGCAACAATCAAAGCACAATAAAACTAGTCAAAATCAAAGCACCAAAAAAGAAAGATATTCTGGCACTCTAACTGCAGCTATTCAACTTCTGCATCATTCAACATGTCTGTAAAACAATAATGTATAAAAAGTGACCTATTTAAATGTGCTGCTCTGTATATGTCAGCTTCGTCTGTGTGCATGAATTAACACATGGCACCGAATACACAGCTACAACAGCTGCTTTTAGCTCTCTCAGCACATGTTGCAAACTGAATTGGAGCTGCAAAGCAAATATGTTTATGATATTTCTTGATGATAAAATGGGTATATAATTTAATTTTTTTTTTCTATTAATGCATGGTTATAATAATATATATATATATATATATATATATATATATATATATATATATATATATCATACAGCAAACCGTCTTATTTCATTTATCCTTGTAACCAAGGATATCTTGACTGAAGATACAGGGAAGAACAATTCCAATGCCATTACCACCAATGTGCACCACAACTCAAAATTCGGCATATATTTTTCTAGCTTTGACAGATATTTGCCACAATACAGATGCTTGAAACCTGTTGATATATAACTTCCTGTGCCACTTGACAAGGGACAGGTAGGGGTCATGAATAAATATATAGTATAACCCTGTTTTTCTTAAGACTTCAGGGCCAGCTGCTAGCCTGCCCCCAGGGCATTCAAAATCTGGATGCCGCGCTGCGTGAAACCCCCTTGTTGCAAGCTTTAGTCACTTTTACTGGGACTCCCACATCGTCTTTGCTGGCGGCTGCATCCCCAGCCTTCCTTTAGCTGAGACGATCTCCCACATTCAGCCGTTCAGATAGGCTGGGGGCAGGAGCACTTCCCAGACTAGAGGGAAGCCAGAGATGAGGCCAGCGGGCTGGCAATGTCATCTGGCATTCTTGACAAGTCAATCAGTCAATCGGAAAACTAAAAAATGACACTTGGGTAAGGCCACGAAGAGAATAATCTGTACTTATTAGCAAAGTGGATCCCATGCATGCTGTATCACCATGGTGTCTGCTGTCAGCTCCAGTGCACCCTGCTGCTTTTAGTGTATGCTCTTGCTTCCAGTCATGTTGTTTGGAAGCATGCAGCAGGTTTAACCATCCACCACAGTTTAGCTTCTCAAAAGCATGCTGGAGACAATAAGGATTGCAGAAGGATAAAGTATAATCAGGCTGTGGGGGATCAAGCCTGTGGAATGTTAGATAACTATAGTATTTTTTATCCAGACAAACCATTTGATTTATGAACTCCTCGGTAATACTTTACTTGCCAGCACTACATGCATGTAAAATTTGAGTAATAATGAGGCTTTCCTGTTTATCTTATATTATATATTATATTATATATATTATATTATATCGTGAAGTACAGGAGCAGAGATGTCTAGAATTATAATAAAGGAATCCATTGGCGTATCTAAAACACATACATATTATGGTAATTTGGTACAGGTGCCAGTTAACCAACTGCTTTATTTTGGGGTTGGTAGAGGAGACCCAAGCAAGGATATCATATTAAATGAAAATTATTACTTAACACATTTCTTACTAGGAGCAGATGATCATCTGTTATAAAATAGTAGCCCTGAAATTCTACATGGGTCACTGAATAAATGCAACACAGCTATTTTTTATGACACTGAATGCAACTGGGAACTTTTCCAAATCAGCAGTCTGAATGAGCTCTCCTCCACTGCAGTATTATAGTGGCAGATGGCAGTGGACCTAACTGCAAGTATGTACAGTATATATAATAAGTAATAAATAAATAATAAAATGTATGAGCGGTATTCTGCAATCTATGTTCTGTTATGCATCTACTGCCACCAACTCACATTGCTGCTGTATGACCTGTATGACCATCCAATGCTTCCCCTACAACTTCATGTACTGTCTGCCTTAGCAGATAACTGATTCCTTATTGCCTTTCGTATATACTTAAGAGTAACATGCCATTATCTAATACACTAGTACAGGGTGCACCGCCTAAATATATCTACCATAATAAGCTGGGTGTGCTCACCACTATTAATAACTCTACACCATGTGGAGTAGGCATGCAATGCACACCTATCTCCCAAATCGGAAGCACCACCAAAAAACTCCTCATTAAGTAATTATTTTATTGATAGTACAAAATTAAAAAACATTGAAACATATATACACCACAAGACACATTAAAAACAGGCGGTATGGCCGAGAACAATTAATGTATATACACTGCCCACCAAAAGGGGCTATTCAATATATATTATATGCCCATGGGTGAAAACTATACATATAACAAATATATAATTAATGTAAAAAAAGAGAAAGCAAACGTATCATTTTGTGCCGGCACAAAAATTGAAAAAACCCAAATAAACATATAAACAAATATATATAAAAATGTATATAATAAAGATAATCACCAAATGTAATCTCATGAATGATCAATTGTGTCTACAATTGCACATGTAAATGCATATACATGCCAAACATGCACAAATAAACAATATATAAATGTGTTACTTACTATACTAAAGTGCAAAGTGCAAAGTGCAAATAACTTAGTGAAAAATCATAAACTTCATATACAAATACAATCAATATAACAATCATAAAAAACCCTGCTCTAATCACCTAATGTTGCACAGGAGCCTGTGTCAAGGCTACTGAAATAGTGACCCCAAAGAAACAATATGAACAAATATTAATGCCAAAAACAGTGAAAAATTAGCAAGATCTGACATAACCTGACATCACCCAGGGCAAGGATCTGGCCAACCTCAATTAGAACTACCCACGCACGCAGCCCCCATGCTGCTTCAAGGGTAAGGGTCACATGCCATTATCTGTAAAAGAAAAAATGCCATGTTGGACAGCGCTGAAGCCGGGAGGAATTTTATCCGCAGGAGGAGGCCGGAGGCGGGACAAAACTTGTCATCAGCCCTGTGGCTGAATTTATACCTTAGCTGACCGGATGTCCCATTTTTGGTGGGACATTCTCACTTTGAAGCATTTTGTCCCACTGCCCCCCTGACAAGTCTGGAGATGCTTAAATCTTTTCTGACTTTTCTGACTATATGGGAAAGACTGCCCAACTGAATGCAATATGTCTGGATGGTTTACAGCTACTCTTTGGCTGAATGGTGGTAGTAAAATACATGGACACCTACTTACAGACATGACTAGCGTGTGGATATTGTTTCCTCAAAAGCCAATAAATAAGCCACCCCTCCCACCATACCCATCACCCACAAATTGGTTTAAGATGACTTTGGTGCCTCCCACAAATGTCCAGTTTAATTATATCTGCGTATTCCTTGCTCCCAGCCATTTAAACGTATTTCTCAGAATGAAATGTTTCTGATAACCAAGACTGGAATGTCTCTATTGACCAAGAAGCAAGGCAGACAGGACTACAGATCATGGCATGGAAGCTGGTGTTGGTGTAAAGAAGTCGTTTTAGTACTTAATAAAACTCTTTATACTATGTCACCTCTAATTCAACAGAACATAAACTCTCCTAAATTTCCTAAATTAAGTAAACAAGTACACTTAATCTTGGTAATGCATAAAGCTGACCTGCAGATGATTTACCCAAAGAGGGCTACAAAATGATTATTTGTCCTTCCCTCATCTGGGGCTGTTTCTAGGGCTCGGCAAGCTAGGTGATTGCCAAGTCGCAGCCATCCTGTTTTTTATAGTTTCGGCAGTGGAACCAGCCATGCTTTCCTCATCATCCCCCCCCATATAGTGTGCTTAGCCATAGTGATGATGAAGGGGCACAAGGTGACAGCAGAAGCACTATCAGACACATGGTCAGGGGAGATTGTTTTCTTACTATCCTAAGAGCTATTTATCTTAGAACCTTCCCTGCTCCCTGTTTTTTGCTTGTATCAGGTGGCAGGTGGCCAGAGCCACTGGTAATCTCACCTCCAGAAATGTAGCATAAGATGGTATTTCAACAGATACTATGGGGTGCACTACCTCTCCATTTGCTTGTGCTCACACCCTAATTAAATGCAACAACTCTATTTGGAGTGGACATGGAAAAACCACACCTCCCTCCCTATGTGGAGCACCAAAAATATACATAAACCATATCCTCAAAAAGATTAAGCTTTTATTAATACATGACTGATCATAAAAAACATATACACAACACAAGACATTTAGAAGCAAAGCAAATCCCCCCTCATATCATCTCCAATAAATCTCAACCACCACAATACAAATGGTAAGTTTAATGTAATTAGAAATATGTATGCTGTGTGCCTTCTGCTTTAATTTTATATTTTTTTGTATATAAATCTGTATATATATATATATATATATATATATATATATATATATATATATACACTCAGGTATTTGTGCCGGCACAAAAAGAACCCCAAATGGGCCCCTTTATTTATAAAAAAAACCTACTTATCCGTATATTAAAAAAATGTATTAAAAATGTGTAAAAAATGTGTAAGAACTACAATTCACATCTGTAATATTAAACCAATAGTGATGCAAAAATACAAGCAATATAATGCCTATTATTGCCTAGATAACAGGCTATATAAAGTGCCTAGTACTAAAAAATTATTTATATATATATATATATATATATATATATATATATTTATATATATTAACAATACATACTCTACCTAAACATAAATATACATAAAACTGTGCACACACAACCCCCCACCCAATATTCCAAACCATCTAACCCCACAATTATATCCCAGAGTAAAAACCAATATAAAAGGTGGTCATAAAATGCCAAATAGCACAATATAAGAAACTGTGCCAGCGCAAAATAAATGGATACTACCCGAGCTTCAAAGCAGCCACAGCAACAATTTCAGGGGGGAACCGCAACCAGGACACCCGCGCCCGCCGCTCCCGTGCGGCTTCAAAGGGTGAGGGTTTTAAGATGGTATTTCCCTTTATGTGGATCACCATGTGACACCAAATGGCCAAGTATTGTGGCTGCTCCTGGCACCACAATGACTGAGAACGAGCCCATGAACCTGCCAGTATGTCTTTAGGTTATGATAAGAAAGGGGTCAGAGAAGACCATGTTTTCTCTATTCAGACTATTCCATAACTGTTCTTACATAATGTTGTAACTAATCAAGTAAATAGAAAGTAACACAAAAACAAAATCTAGTACTAAAATGTGTCATCGCTGCCAGTTCGTGATCACCAGCAAAATCCCCTGCTGCTAAATGATATGTTCCTACTGTTTCCTCTGTACTTTTACATTGTGATAAGAAATTGAGAATTTCTGCATGCAGACATCTTCTTCTTATGCATACAATAGAGCCGCTGTGAGACGTGCAAGATAATCTTGTATTTGGTACAGGATGTGACATTCAAACAGCTGATTAGTAAAACCTTGATGACATGTGAGATTCACAAACACAATATAATGTGGTTAGAACACAAAAAATAGAAAAAAAAAGCCCTTTTATACCTATTATATGCTATTAGACGTGTAAATTAGTTGTAACAATACTGTACAAAGATGACTCGGGATGGCGTGCAACAGTATATAGGGCAGGAACAATACACCTTTTATTTTAGGAAAAAGAATACCTGTAGGGCTAAAAAAATATTTTCCTGGCTGTTTTATGATATGAAATGACCTGAATTTATAGCTATTTTATCTGATTATAAATGTGTTTTGCTTGGGACTGGTCTATTTTTTTGCTATTTAAATGCCTGGATCTTTATTCAGCCATTGTGAAATCTTGGCATGGTGCCACTACTGACATTTAATTAGTCAAATCCAAAATAAACTGGATTATCCTGCATAGATGATCAAGTATAAACCGGGTAATAGGTTTACTGTGTACAAAATACACAATAAATGCATACAGCTCATAACAATAACCTTTCATACTTGCAAAAACACCCCATGTAAGACCAGGGTTAGCCACATGTTGGAGATCTTGCTGTTAGGTGCTAAGGTTCCATAAAATGGCACCTACCAGCCTGAAAAGCAATTTCATGTTTATAGGTACCTGTTAATGTACACCTTTTTATTTTAATGCATTATATTCTGCCGTCATCATTTTATTATCAACTAGGGGTGACGTAAAAACTATGAAGAACTGGGGAACAAGTCAAAGTGAACATGTAAATACAAATGTCAAGAACAGCACCAAGGAAGAGCTGCTACTCCACTTAAGTGGAGGCACCATAAAGTTAGACCCTTTCAGAGCACAAGGTTCAGCTGGGGCATATAGGTAGATAAGGGGGTGCAAACTTCAAAAAAGCCCCTAACACACATACATTGCAGCTTGAAAGTTTGTAAACCTTTTTGAATTTTCTGTATTTCCGCATAAGTTTGACCTAAAACTACATATTTTCACACAAGTACTATGAGTAAATTGAAAAGTAAAATATTGGGGGCAATGATCCAATATCATATATATATGTGAGTGGCTAAATCATGTGAACCATTGCCTTTAATATCTGGTATGACCTCCATGTGCAGCAATAACTGTATCTATAATTTCTGGTAACTGTTGATTAGTCTTGAACATTTGAGCTATTTTTTCTGTACAAAACAGCTTAAACTCTGTTTTGTTGGTGGGTTTTACTATAATGAACAGCTCACCTCAGGTCCTTTCACAGCATTTCTGTTGGAATAAGAACTTGCGCCTAATCCTTATACCAATCTTTTGTAGAATGACTTGTGTGTGTGTAGAGTTGTTGTCTTGCTACATGACCCACGTTCTCTTTAGATTCAGCGCACAGACAGATGACCTGACATTTTACTTTAGAAATTGCCAGCCCCCTGCCCTTAAGCTACCAGCCCCCCATGGTCCTCACAGGCTACATGTTCTTCTGCACCCCCATGGCTTTGGGATGCAGGTAATGGGGCAGAGGCTTAATGGTTAGTTACCTGCTTGCTGCAGGTGACTTTTCTGCCCCTCTTGCCCCGTAAACTGATATAGGGGTCTGAAGAACCCCTTACTAGTTCACAATTTATTTTTTCCTACTTAGCTATTTCCATTGATGATCACTGTGTCCCGCACCACTGTCTGACAGGCGAAGGTAAGAAAACCAGATGCAGAGCAGGGGATCTGAGTCTTAAATGCCTCTCCCTGTAGTGGCAAACAAGCTGTTAAAAGACAGCTCCTGGCGCAGGAAACGGGCATTTTCTGGCCTGCTAAAGACCAAGGGGGGTGTAGGGGGATCGGAGGCCCCCGGTATTGGATCCCAGACAGAGTGAGCATGTTTTGCTTTTTTATCTTAGCCTGACTAAAAGCCAGGCATGTAAAATCTTCTGAGCTAACACTTAATGGTCAGAGAGGTTCCACCGTAGATGCTTGACAAAGGGTTAAACCGAAACGCTCTATTTTGATGGCTGGATCTGTCCACAGAGCATTATTCTCATAGCCTTCTTGTTCTTGTTCAGGTGTTTTGTAATAAACTGCAGATGCAAAGCAATGTTCTTTTTGGAGCACATCGGCTTTCTCCTTGCTCTCCTGCCATGCAAACCGTAGTTGCTCAGTACTTTCCTGTTGTTGGACATTAAGTAGTGTAAGAAAGGCGCTTCGTTTCTTGGAGGTTATTTTGGGTTCTTTTGTAACCTTGTTTTTGGCATGATTTCTGTTGGTGGCCCACTCCTGCACTCTTAAATTTCCAACCCTTGTGCACGTTTGTCTAACTGTACAGTGGAGGAGTTGAAACAATTTGGAGAGGGTTTTGTAAACTTTTTAAGCCTAATGAGCACTAACAACAAGACCAGACTTTGAGAGATCCTTGTTTGTTACATAACACAGGTTGCCCACTCACACCAGATCTTCATCTCACATATTTGTGATATTGAACCATTTTCATTAATAAATTACCAAATTGTTGATTAATGTGGTTCTCTTATCTACTTTTAGCACTTCAATTTTATGTATAGGATTCTGAAGGATTTACAAACTTTCAAGCACCAAAGGTACATACTAATTTAGTCAGGTGCCAATTAACCAATGGTATGTTTTGGAGCTATTAGGGAAAGCACAAGCAAAGACATGATACATTATCATTTTAGCTAAATGATATGAAACATATTTCTTGCAAGAGTGGATTATATAGACTCATCATCTGTTGTAGAATTAATAGGCGTGCATCTATATACAGGTCACTAAATAAATGCAATACAGCAATTTATTATTATGCTCCATGCAACTGGCAACATTTCCAAATCATTTGTCAGGATGAACACTTCTCCTCTGTAGCATTTCCCAATGGCAGATGGTAGTGGGCCTAACTGCAAATTACAGTACATACAGCTAGTAAAAATATTCTGAATGTATTAAGGAGATGCTGCAAGCTATGCAGTGGCCACCTAAAGATGTATCAATCCTTCACAGACTTAAGGTGAACATAATTCTCTCTCTCTTTCTTTTTTTTGTTAGAATAAAAAATAATAAAAAAATAATAATAAAAATAATTTCCTTCAGCACAATTTTAGCTGTTTGAATTGTTTAAAATTGTGCACAGCTAAAATGGTACTAAACTGCACTAAGGAAATAAATCCAGCCCTATGGTTTGATTAGTAAGCTGGCCATAGAAAGCATTGGAAAGCGTTGAAGATTTTAAGATATCACTCTGGGGAGTCTATTCAACACCAGGTGCAAAATGTGTACGTTAGATGAAAAATGAAATAGAAGTGCTCTTTTTTTTTAATCACCCCCTAGGTAGTAAAAGGAAGAGAATGGCACATTTTACTGCAACAAAATGAGGGGGGTGACTTTTCATCTGATGCTAAACTAGAGGGTTAAAGAGGAACAAAACTCAAGATTTTTTACATGCTTTCGTTTTGTTCCTCCTAGTGGGAGCATGCCCCCTCACTTTTTCCTTGTTCTTACAGCAAATGAGCGAGTTGCTCAAAGGTGTTTGTCTCATTAAAATGTTTGTGCACCTAGCTAGATATATGCTGGAGATGCAGCTGCTACGGCATCAAGATGTGGCGAGGGCTCAGGGAAGAGTCGTTTGAGTTACCCCCACGGTTCCACACAGCAGGGCGTTCCAATTTAGGATCCCCATAAGGAGATAGATTACCATAAGAGTATTATAGACTTGAGATGGTGTTGTTCCTCTTTAACCCTTAAAAGTTAAGAACGTGTGTTCCCCCCAGAGAGGGGGACCACACGGCATTAAAAAAAAAATTGAATGGTTTAACCCTTGATAGTTATTACAAGTTAACTGCAAGGTGCAGTTAGTTGTACGATATTTGAAAATCTCATACAGTGCTCTTTTCAGTTCCAAAAAAAAAAATATATATATACATATTACTGGGAAAATCCCTGCAAAAATCATATCATAATCATAAACATATATAATGCAGAATGCTAAAAAATAGCTTGGCAGCAAGTGGTGACAACATCTGTAGGGTTAAATCAGCACCTGTTCAAAAGTACACTATTTTTTAAAAAAGGTTATTCCCTTTTCCCTGATACAATTCAATAGATACATTTCACTACAACTCATACTCCTACATTTAAGAGGAGAGATCAAGGGTTTGAGAGCTAGGTGAGAAATCTCGCTCCATTGACTTTCATTCAGGCTGATTCATCATCAGCGGCAGGTAGCGACAGATGAGCGTCTGTAGCAGGCATTTTCTGAGCGCCCGCTAGTAGTCGCAGTGCTCGGCCGTGGGTCGCTAGTTCTTAGCGACTCAGTAGCTGTGTAGTAATGTTGAATGCATTGTGAGGAGTCGCTATTTGACCAGTACAGCGCTGTATGGGAACGTATGTTAGCGACTGGTCAGTGCCACCGACTCACACCATATTTATCAAAAAAACAGCCTCATAAAACTCTGGCGCAGAAACATGCTTGTTTGAAGCCCAGAGCGCAGGAAGCGGTGTGTTTAAAATCTGTTTTTCAGCATCTATCCACTAGTAACAAAGCGAAAACATATGGAATTACATTGTAACAACATTGTAACATGAACACATTAATGCCAGACCTGTAATGTCATTTCTGAAGAAATATATGAAAAATGAAAAATTTGTCAAAAAACTGCTTTTTCAGTGCCAGAAGAGGTCACAGCATTATTTGAGATTTTTTGAAAAAAAAAAACAAAAAACAAAAACCCTGTTTAAAGAGAAGAAAAGTATCGTCCATTGAAATGTATGGGAGAGCGACAGGTAGCGAGAGGTCATACCTGGCGCTGTACAAGGCTGAACACCGGCGCTGTTTGCTGAGGCTGTTAAAATGATGAATCAGACGCTACATGGCGTTATCCCAGTCGCTAAACAGATTCTGCTTGATAAATGTGTAATTGCGTGCCGTGTCCGGCGTTCACCAGTCGCTACATGTCGCTACCTCTCATTAACCAGCCACTACCTGCCGCTATCCCTTCTAAAATAAGGGCCATTGTCTACCGGGTGTAAATATTCGCATGGCTCTGAATCAGCCCCAAGGTAGACAATGAATGTCAGTGGTAGTTTTCTCTACTAAAAAAGGAGTGAGAATTATTACCTGACTCTGAATTGACCCCCATATGTAACACTTGTATCATATTCTGAATTTCCATGTGTTTTTCAATTTGCCAGAAGGCTCTTGTAAATATTTAGTTTCTGGTTCCAGACTTGTTCTACTTGCTCTTCACATGTTTCTACACCTGCCACTACATGTTGCTAAAAGGAAAGGTGCAGCTAAACGCGATCAAACGTGATCTTTTGATCAAACATGACTCATTAAATAATTAAAGGGCCAGGCTGCCCGATCCTATACCACCCTCCCACCCTACCTCCCTTAACAAGTGCTAAGGCAGCGCTAATGCTCTAAATAACAGACACTTATCTTAGCCGTACTCCTTCGCTGGACCTTGGCCGTTCTCCAGAAGTAACTGTCGTTCGATCAATGCGCAAGGTGCCGCCATTCTGTTGGGGCTGCCCAGCACGCTGTGTATGTGGCCACCCGTCCATTCACTTGAATGGGGGGCGACTGCGTGCACCAGGGGGAGCTTCCGGTTCGCACCAGCCCAGGAAAGATGGCAGCACCCAGCGCGGTGATCGAGCAATGGTCACTCCTGGAGTACAGCCAAGGTAAGTGTCTGTATTAGCACTGCTTTAGCACTGCTCGGCATTGATCTGGTAATTACGGACACCCAAAAAAACGGTGTTTTCTTGTAAAAGGGCTCCTCTGTGTCCCTATAACATTGATATATTGTATGACCAATAAAAGGATTTGTGTTCATGCAACTATGTCATGGGATGGGGCAGTCTGCTCCACCAGTGCTTTACATAAGGTGTGTTATCTTGTTGCATATGGTCTACAGTGATGTTTGTGACATCAGAGAAATGCCAGACAAGCACCATCTCCAGGGACTTAACTGCCCCTTCCTGCAGTGGTACTTTCCTCTCTGTTAGTCAGAAAACTAGTCCCTTGTCAGATTTACCAACAAGGATCCTCTTCAGGTGATTCCAAAAGAAGGGAGGGTTGGGTGTGCTTATTTAGGGTACCCTTGGTAGAGCACTGGGCCTATGCTGAGGGGCTTTGCAGATGGTATACAAGCAGGTTTGCGGGTTGGCTATGAGACTCTTATACCATGGGGATATCAGCCCCATGCTTCCTGTGCCAGGATGCTAACCCCCCCCCCCCCCTTAGGTGGAGATTCCGTCCCGCTTTGTGTTTTTGTTTTTTTAAAAGAACACCCAAAACACAGCATAAAACACAATTAAAGTGAAGTACACAGCACCATTGTTGTGCTGTACTTTTCCTAAATCAATACAGTGCAATGCTGAGATGCAAAAGGCCCATGGGGGGGGGGGGGGGGGGGTCATAAACCACGCATTTTGGCTTGTATGCAATGCGGAAATTCAAAAAAGATTGCTCAGGTGTGATAGGGACATTGAAGATGACGTTCTTAAAATCATTTTGTATCCTATCCTGCTTTTACATTATTGTAGATCTTCTACACTATTAAGAAAAACAGTGCATCTTCCATTCATCTTTATTCATTTTTAGGATTGTGCTTACGTGTATTTTAAAGGGGTAAAAGGCTGGACTTTAACTATTTCAGTGTTACCCCTGCATCTACTGTATTATATTACTGCTATTTTATATATAATTATTACAGGTTAAAGTGCAGCATCAGTACTGCTAGTGCAATATATTAAACAAGCAACCTTTTAAAATCTGGGTTTTATTCCCAGGCTTCACATCTGAGCTAAGGTGTTTGGAAAGTTGCATTTTCAGTGTATTAAATTAGTATTAGCATTGGTATAATTTTGTGTTAGACTCTGATGCCAAATCAGATTTACGCTGCCTATATCAAACGATTCTGTCTGCAGGCAACACAGTATGGTAATGTTAGACGGTGCCATCTGGTGGCAGTTTGTATGTTCTTCGGTTAACATGCCTTAAAATATTGGAGTATTTCATGTTTTGATCCTGATAAAGGAGTGCAATTAAAGTAGACCAACACCTATCCTGGGTTTTGGTCCACTTCCCCGAAGCACTTCGATCGGGGGTGCCCCACTATGTGAAACCCCCCAGATCGCTAGCTTCAACTCACCTCACCCCGCTTCTACGGCGCATGCGTGGGCGATCGTCCAATCAGCACGCTCGGAGCCGCTGAGCTATGCACGTCTAAGCGACGTCTTAGCTCAGCGGCTCCGAACACGCTGGCGGCCACATCTCGCGCTTCCCTCTAACAGGGAGCATGCGCCCTGCTAGAGAGAAGTGTGAGATGCGACTGCTGCCCGCGCATGAGCCGTTGGACCGGAATTCAGGTAAGGTTTACGGGCATCCTGGGGGGTTTCACACAGTGCGGCATCCCGATTTTGGATGCCCCGTGGGGAGGAATTGGATCTATAAGATTCCCGGGCCGATCCTCCTGGGTGTTGGTCCATTTTAAATGCAGCACAAGTCATATAGTTTAATTGCACTTGATGGTTAATAACAACTAGAACTTACACTCTGAAGTGGTAAACTATCTAGTGAATGTAAAACTTAAAACGGTAAATACAATTTCTATGGAATTTTTGAAAGTGTATATTTTTTGTGCCAATGGATGTGCTCAAGGTGCTGAGATGATCTAATATTTTTAAATGTAATCCTATTTTAGCAAATGCGTGTTTTATAGAATTAGTATTCCCCCACTGAAGTCAGTTGCTATCGTCAACGTACACCAAGTCTGTACAACAAGAAGAGAGAAGTGAACCCCGTACCGTCAGAACGCTGGCTGTATTTTCAATAAAGTGATCGTTTTGTTACTGCGTCCTTCGCTGGACATTTCATCTGTGATTCATTAATACTTTGCCTGGTGAGAAAGACCTAGTTCATCCACAACATCTGTGCTCTTAAAGTTGTCCAAAACCCAGGATTTTGACTGTTTCCTGGTCCAATGGCGCATGTGTGAGTCGCAGCCACATCCCCCGCTTTCCTCTAACAGGGAGCGTTCCTGCGCCAGCCATTTACAAATGCCTGCTAGAGGGATAGCTGGGATGTGGCCGCGGCTTGCACATGCGCCATTGGACCAGGAAACAAGCTAAGTGTATGGGCTGACCTGGAGAGTATCACACTGGGGGGAGGGAATCGATCGGCCCGGAAATCTTATAGATTCCTGTGCCGATAGACATGGGTTTTGGTCCACTTTAAAGGAAGCTATCTGCTACTTTAATCAGAGAGAGGCTACTTTGGGGGTGTCTCCACCTTCAGCAGTGATGAGACATACAGTTTCAGAACATGGATTGGAAAGTAGAACAAGAGCCTCCCTAACATTGGCTTCTATTCATGAGTATTGCTGTCTTCCATCTGTGTAATATGCATGTGCGAGCCTCTAGTTCAAAAAGCCTAGATGGCCAGGGAAACTACATATAAACACTGGGTAAATCTAATGGAGGGTGGACGGCAAGCACTCATATCGTGGTACCACAAGTTTTGGAGTTTTGAGTTTGCAAGTCGTGGCAAAAAAATCAAGCAACCATCAACAGTGACACCCGTCCTACTGTCTGTTTACAAGGCAGGATGTCACAGGAGCTGCAGGTGTTCCATTCATCACCAACCCCAGATATTGTCTATGGATGGGGGGGCAGCCGGTAGTTCTGGCCAAGCCACAGGAGTCTTGAGGCAGTTGAAGCAGCTAAAGACGAAGCTTCAGCACACTTGCACGGAACTTCCCGCAAACACAACCTAGACAAGAAGTGGCGACAGCCCACCTTCAGCATCACTGCAAGTCTAATACATTTCAAAATGTTCCCAGCCCATGGTGACCAGTCTGCTTCTAGCTTAGCATTCATCTTAGACGTACCAACAAAATTGTAGCCACTGTGAACAACGTACTAAACCAACAATCTCTGTCTTGGAAACACTTGGATTTTGGGGATCCCCCCCCACTTGGGGTTTGGATTTGAGGCCTACTGTACTACCTGGTCAGAGTGCTCCCAGTTCTTAGTTTGCTCATGCACGCATCATTGAAAAATTCCAGGTCCAATATCTGGCAGTGGTGGTTGCTTGCAGCTTCACGTGCAGAGAATTATTGTTAGAGCGCATGGTCAAGAAATACAGCGTTGTGTGCGGGTACGTGCCCTGAAATGTAAAAGGGGACTACTCTCGTGGATACGCCTTTTGGATCGCTCACCCATTAACACTTTAGCCCATCTGACTAGGTCTGCTATCTTCAAGTGATTATTCATCGAAACATAGACATAGAAACATAGAAGGTTGACGGCAGAAGGAGACCATATGGTCCACCTAGTCTTCCCCTATGTGTATACTGTATATATTTTTTATCTTAGGATAGATGTATACTTATCCCATGCATGTTCACTTACTCTTCTTTCAATTACCTCTGCTGGAAGTTTGTTCCAAGCATTCCTCTTCACTCTTGGTTTAAAATTTCTGTCAACCCAATCTGTGTGCCTGTGATCCTAAAATTCTGGCACCTCATGCCCTTGTTTCAGGACCTGCAGTCCAGCCTATCCTTGTGGGGAGCACTAGTGAAGACAAGGCTTGGTCTTAGACTTTGAGGACCCAGGTTAAGGGTCTTGCTGGTGCTTCCTCGTTATCTGGCTCAAGATTTCACAGTTGCACCATTCTGTGTTTCACAAGGGCCTTCGTGACTTACACCCAAACATTTAGTCTAGTTCAGCTGAACAGCTCTCTTAAAAACCACTACTCCAGTATTTCACGTATTGGTAAACAGCACTATTATGGAGCTGCTTAGGTATTAAAAGGCTGAGTCTTTACCTTGGCAGTGCAGAAACTTTTTTCTTGGTACAGCTTTAATAATGAACAAAAGCCATTGTGTGTGAATAATTGGATAAGACAGAGCAGAATTAAAGTTTAAAGCAGTTGTAGCAGACTCTACGTTTCAACTGACAGCCTTAAAGCAGGCAGCATTTCCAGCTCATCTAGTTCTAAATGAACTAAATGATGTTTTTTGATTGTTGTCAGTGACTAGTAAATTACCCATTTGCTTTCTTATCAGAACAATCACCTTGACTGCATAAAAGAAACTGCTGACATTTGCTTACCATAAATTCGATGCTTAACAGACTAAAATCTTTTGAAACCAAAGCAATGTATGAAGAAGCCAAAAATGCCATTTAGGATAAATTTAAGGATTGGTATATTCTCAGTCAGGAAAGGTCACCTGTCTCCAAACTTACAGGGTGAAATGTTAGGTATGCCATGTTTTATAACTATTATGCTGCTCTGAGAAGGTCAGTATAAAGCCATCCAAATGGAAAGTACACACACACACACACACACACGTCACGGCAAGATGTGCACACACTGGATCCCGCTCTTGGGTTACAGCTGGCTGTCAAATCCATGGCTAATCACATCAGTCACTCGCTAATGTTTCTTTACAGAACATATTGCTGGAGTCTGTCAAATGCAAACAAGAAAAATACTTCAAAGCTGTCCTAAACTCTAAAAAGATATTGCACTTAACAACACCAGTTGGGGTCATATCAATTTGAGATACATTGTAGTGAAAGAGTTCAATGTAAGCCTGAACATACAGTGGTGGGGTTCTGGAGAGGCAAACTCCCTCTCTGAGTGGTGTATGCATCACCTTTCCCTCCCCATCCCAGTTTTGTGCCCGTCCCCCCAGCCGCGTGTGTTGGCTCTTTTCCATCTTTCAGCTGAACATCCCAGGTTATTTAGCGCATGCTTGGGAACATTTCACTTGGTGGGAATGGGAGTGACAGTCATTTTCAGGCATTCAATCCTATAACACATGATTGACTTTTGCTGTTGTGGACTATTTTTACTTGAATTAAATAAAAGTCATATTTTATGGTGTGCCAACCATCCTTGGGCCTACCTGACTGGGCATCCATCTGGAAGTGTATCTTTTTGCCAATATAACATTTCTACCCATGTCTGGGATCCAGTGATATGGCAACATAAGTCCAGCAATGAATAGAACCATACTCTACACTTCCCCTCTCTGCTAGTCACACAAAGAGGAGCAGATACACTTAGGATGAGCAAAGGGTAAGTATAATAGCCTGGGTTTGGCCTTTGACTGTAGGGTGTCCCAAATCAGGCTACCCCCTTGGGCAGGTGACTACACTTTCCTTTTCTACAGATTTCAGAATTGCTTTAAAGACCCTGTCTAGACAATACATAAAAATGCTTAATCATGTTCCCAGCCCAGCAATAGATAACACCTGGTCCAGATCTTCCACATCTTTCTGCGATCCAGGCACAGCTTTCTGCCCATTCACTACAGTTTATAAGAACAAACAGACAGCTCCATTAACTGTATTTGTATTAGGTCAGCCTTGGTGTGTTCCCTCTGTTAGCAGTGGGCAGGATTAATGGACTTTACAGGTGAGTATATCTGCTGGACCAGACTGGGCACATGGGTATTTTTTTGTCTGAGCAATGTTCATGTAAATAAAAGTAACCTTACACAATGGGTCTCATGGTGATTCCAGTGGCCCTTAAATGCTTGGTGGGTAAGGGATGGTCTAAACTGGCAACAGCTAGAAAGAGGGGTAGGGTTTGGATCATAGCATAATAAACAGAACTGCATATATTCTACTTTTAGCAGATAACCATGAAAGCAGAACTATTAGTTCTTTTCTGTTTCCATCTAAGCAGGCAAAAGTTTTGAAGCTTTTTTGCTTCCCTATAGCTGGTTTCCCTATAGTCACTAGATCTCCAGGAGTATGATCTGCAACACTTTCACCATGCCTTACAGATACATTTGTATGTGCAATACGGCAGTATAAAATTCTATAGGATTTATATTAAGAAAATGTTTCTGTTATATGCTACCCTTACAAATTACATTTAAATATACTGCATTTATATACTTATTTACTGTCAGTTGTCCCTACCATTATATACATCTTTCAATACATAAAGAACTAAAATTCTACCTAAGGTAAAATGCTTTTTATTGGTCACAGTGCTCCCTCCCAGCCCTGCTGTGCAAGTATTTGTATTGGCAGAGGCCCATGTGGCCCCAGAGACACATAGCCAAGCTCTGTAGGTGGAAACAAAGCTGGCCAGAATAAACTGAGTGCTTGGCCTGACAGGAATCTTAGGAGCAGTGCTTCATTGTTTCAGGGCAGTTTCTAGGCATAATAGAGCTCAGTACATTCTGCACCCTCCTCACCCATTCCCTGGTGCTTGTGCCATGCTGTGCCATTGCCATCACAGCAGAAAGTCCCCCCTCCCCATGACTAAGCCCAATATGGCTGGGGGTTGAGGTGCCTGCCTTATGGCCTGCACTACTAACAGTGGTTCTCATGCATCTGCAGAAAATAGGATGGTTGCGATACCTTGGATGTCTTGGTGCCCAGGGTGATGCCCTGCTCGCTCTCCCTATAGAAACGGCCCTGCATTGGTGATTAACATTTTGACAACACAACAGTTGTAAGCAACATTTAGGCCTTGATGGTTAATGCAGATTTTAGGACTGAGTGTGAGCTGGGTATTTCACACTGTTATAAAATGAATGAGAGCATGAGAGCATTTTTTTTTTAGTAGTGTTTAGCTTGTAACTGGCGGAAAAACCTACCTTTGTTTCCACATGATCACAAAAGGACCTTCTGTTTTGTTTATCCCCTCTCTACAGCATTTCCAGTCAACTTTTCCTGTCAACTTTCCTATTTTTTATTTAAACCAATCTTTACACCTCATGAGCACAGCCGGTCATGCCATGTGACCTCTTAGGCTTATTTCACACCAGGGCTATTGTGGGGCATTTGTGATTGACCTGCAATGGACTGTGGCACTTGCCCCTAAAGCACTAGTGCAACACAATCACTTGCTGTGAAACTAACCTTGTAGTTGTCATGCTTCCCTGTAAAACAATTGCATATATTTAATTGCATATATTTAGTTTTTTTTGCAAAGATTTTAATTACACTTTATTTAGTTTAAAGTCTATTAAATCTAATAGCTGTAGTGTTTGTCTTTTCATTTTATGAACAAAGGGAGTTCTTTCTCACCTTACCAGCTAATGTTTGTTACTTACGTAACATTGCCAGACATTAGCTCCGGCTTCCTTTAAATTCTTGCCATGCTTCCCAGAAGAGCAAAGTGTGCCTCCAGCTCATGAATTAATGGGTACTGTTCAAATAACAAAGTCATGTCACCAACGGAAAATAGATCATTGTGAAGGGAGTTAGGCAAGAACAGTAGGTTTGAAATTCAGTAGTTAAGCCTCTTACGTAGGAAGTCTTATAGCAGTGTCAAGCACACCCAAGCCTATTGTTCTTGCTGCCTTTCCTTCCATTCAGTTCACTTTTAGAAGCATGGAATATGTCTTTGTGACACGTCTGGCATTGAGGTTTGCTCTTTAATCAAGGACAATTTCCTGTAAAATGTTTTATTATGACAAGCCAGGCTACTGTTAAGTGATGCTACCAGAAACTGAAAAAAACAGGTTCATGTATCTGGGATGGACTACGGGAGACCCATAGGTTTAGCAGTGCCATTTGGGGACAGCTTGCTTTGCAGGTAATGCCCCCAGTAACAGGGCCTTGTGGCCAGGGGAAGCTGTAGTATGCGGATGGAAGCACCTTTAGTAGTAAAGTGAGGTAAGAATATAGTTAAAATGAAATTCCACTTTCCCAAGTAAGTCTTTTTCTAGAGCAATATACACCCTGCCGCAGAGGCTGCCAGGTCAGAGGGGAGTTTTGTGCCCTTTGGCCCTACCTGATCCACGTGGACTTTTCCTTTTACCAAGCAAAAAAATGTGTCCCTACTTTTGTGTCTGCGACTTCAAGTCTAGAAGGTTCCTCACATGCAGAAACATGCGAGTTGCTTTGCTAAATGTTGCAAGTGGGTTATAGGTATCAAATCCTATAAGGGATTGGGTTTCAGCTATATTGTCTCTTGTTATCACATTGGTTTGAACTTGTAACTAGGGATGAGCGAATCGATCCGGACGAACCCGGATTCGATCCGAATTTCAGGAAAAATTCGATTCGGATCGAATCCGAATTTCCCCGCGATTCGATCACTCGAAGTTTTCCTTTAACATCCATTCATTTACATTTACAGGCATTCTAAGATGGCGGACGGGACATGTCTGGACATCTATCCCGCGCCAGTGCAAGCTGGGGCAGTCACATGCAGCCTATCAGCAGCCAGCAAGCCCGGTGACGTCACACAGCGGTATTTAACGGCGGCCATCTTGCTTTTCCTCATTTCTCTATTGCATTCGTGACAGACAGAACGCTGTGTAGCTGAGGCAGTTAGACAGACAGGCAGGGACAGACAGGGACAGGCAGGAGACAGGCAGGAGACAGGCAGGAGACAGGCAGGAGACAGACAGGAGACAGACAGGAGACAGACAGAAAGCCAGGGAAAGGTAGGAAAAACGGAGCTGGCTGACAGGGAGATTTTTTTTTTTTCATCCAGCCTTTGTTAGCGTTTTCAGGCTGCTTATAGTAACTAACTGTGCATATATACTGAACTGATCTTAAGTCTGCTGTGAGGCATCCCATTCTGTGACTAAAGCAGCCTCTGTTTAAGACCATATAAGCATTTGCTCTTATCATATTTGAAATTAGCCTGATAAAGACAC
This sequence comes from Gastrophryne carolinensis, assembly GCA_027917425.1. Classification (NCBI taxonomy): domain Eukaryota; kingdom Metazoa; phylum Chordata; class Amphibia; order Anura; family Microhylidae; genus Gastrophryne; species Gastrophryne carolinensis. The sequence continues at coordinate 177,753,843 of CM051238.1, read as the reverse complement.
TTTTGCTGGGCAAAGCACTACTGGACCCTGCCAGGTCCATTCCTGCCCAGGGCATCCCATTCTGTGACTACAGCAGCCTCTGTTTAAGACCATATAAGCATTTGCTCTTATCATATTTGAAATTAGCCTGATAAAGACACTTTTGCTGGGCAAAGCACTACTGGACCCTGCCAGGTCCATTCCTGCCCAGGGCATCCCATTCTGTGACTAAAGCAGCCTCTGTTTAAGACCATATAAGCATTTGCTCTTATCATATTTGAAATTAGGCCTGATAAAGACACTTTTGCTGGGCAAAGCACTACTGTACCCTGCCAGGTCCATTCCTGCCCAGGGCATCCCATTCTGTGACTAAAGCAGCCTCTGTTTAAGACCATATAAGCATTTGCTCTTATCATATTTGAAATTAGGCCTGATAAAGACACTTTTGCTGGGCAAAGCACTACTGTACCCTGCCAGGTCCATTCCTGCCCAGGGCATCCCATTCTGTGACTAAAGCAGCCTCTGTTTAAGACCATATAAGCATTTGCTCTTATCATATTTGAAATTAGGCCTGATAAAGACACTTTTGCTGGGCAAAGCACTACTGGACCCTGCCAGGTCCATTCCTGCCCAGGGCATCCCATTCTGTGACTTCAGCAGCCTCTGTTTAAGACCATATAAGCATTTGCTCTTATCATATTTGAAATTAGCCTGATAAAGACACTTTTGCTGGGCAAAGCACTACTGGACCCTGCCAGGTCCATTCCTGCCCAGGGCATCCCATTCTGTGACTAAATCAGCCTCTGTTTAAGACCATATAAGCATTTGCTCTTATCATATTTGAAATTAGCCTGATAAAGACACTTTTGCTGGGCAAAGCACTACTGGACCCTGCCAGGTCGATTCCTGCCCAGGGCATCCCATTCTGTGACTACAGCAGCCTCTGTTTAAGACCATATAAGCATTTGCTCTTATCATATTTGAAATTAGCCTGATAAAGACACTTTTGCTGGGCAAAGCACTACTGGACCCTGCCAGGTCGATTCCTGTTGGGGCATCCCATTCTGTGACTACAGCAGCCTCTGTTTAAGACCATATAAGCATTTGCTCTTATCATATTTGAAATTAGGCCTGATAAAGACACTTTTGCTGGGCAAAGCACTACTGGACCCTGCCAGGTCGATTCCTGTTGGGGCATCCCATTCTGTGACTACAGCAGCCTCTGTTTAAGACCATATAAGCATTTGCTCTTATCATATTTGAAATTAGGCCTGATAAAGACACTTTTGCTGGGCAAAGCACTACTGTACCCTGCCAGGTCCATTCCTGCCCAGGGCATCCCATTCTGTGACTAAAGCAGCCTCTGTTTAAGACCATATAAGCATTTGCTCTTATCATATTTGAAATTAGGCCTGATAAAGACACTTTTGCTGGGCAAAGCACTACTGTACCCTGCCAGGTCCATTCCTGCCCAGGGCATCCCATTCTGTGACTAAAGCAGCCTCTGTTTAAGACCATATAAGCATTTGCTCTTATCATATTTGAAATTAGGCCTGATAAAGACACTTTTGCTGGGCAAAGCACTACTGTACCCTGCCAGGTCCATTCCTGCCCAGGGCATCCCATTCTGTGACTAAAGCAGCCTCTGTTTAAGACCATATAAGCATTTGCTCTTATCATATTTGAAATTAGCCTGATAAAGACACTTTTGCTGGGCAAAGCACTACTGTACCCTGCCAGGTCCATTCCTGCCCAGGGCATCCCATTCTGTGACTAAAGCAGCCTCTGTTTAAGACCATATAAGCATTTGCTCTTATCATATTTGAAATTAGGCCTGATAAAGACACTTTTGCTGGGCAAAGCACTACTGTACCCTGCCAGGTCCATTCCTGCCCAGGGCATCCCATTCTGTGACTACAGCAGCCTCTGTTTAAGACCATATAAGCATTTGCTCTTATCATATTTGAAATTAGCCTGATAAAGACACTTTTGCTGGGCAAAGCACTACTGTACCCTGCCAGGTCCATTCCTGCCCAGGGCATCCCATTCTGTGACTAAAGCAGCCTCTGTTTAAGACCATATAAGCATTTGCTCTTATCATATTTGAAATTAGGCCTGATAAAGACACTTTTGCTGGGCAAAGCACTACTGTACCCTGCCAGGTCCATTCCTGCCCAGGGCATCCCATTCTGTGACTAAAGCAGCCTCTGTTTAAGACCATATAAGCATTTGCTCTTATCATATTTGAAATTAGGCCTGATAAAGACACTTTTGCTGGGCAAAGCACTACTGTACCCTGCCAGGTCCATTCCTGCCCAGGGCATCCCATTCTGTGACTAAAGCAGCCTCTGTTTAAGACCATATAAGCATTTGCTCTTATCATATTTGAAATTAGGCCTGATAAAGACACTTTTGCTGGGCAAAGCACTACTGTACCCTGCCAGGTCCATTCCTGCCCAGGGCATCCCATTCTGTGACTAAAGCAGCCTCTGTTTAAGACCATATAAGCATTTGCTCTTATCATATTTGAAATTAGGCCTGATAAAGACACTTTTGCTGGGCAAAGCACTACTGTACCCTGCCAGGTCCATTCCTGCCCAGGGCATCCCATTCTGTGACTAAAGCAGCCTCTGTTTAAGACCATATAAGCATTTGCTCTTATCATATTTGAAATTAGGCCTGATAAAGACACTTTTGCTGGGCAAAGCACTACTGGACCCTGCCAGGTCCATTCCTGCCCAGGGCATCCCATTCTGTGACTTCAGCAGCCTCTGTTTAAGACCATATAAGCATTTGCTCTTATCATATTTGAAATTAGGCCTGATAAAGACACTTTTGCTGGGCAAAGCACTACTGGACCCTGCCAGGTCCATTCCTGCCCAGGGCATCCCATTCTGTGACTAAAGCAGCCTCTGTTTAAGACCATATAAGCATTTGCTCTTATCATATTTGAAATTAGCCTGATAAAGACACTTTTGCTGGGCATAGTACTACTGGATCTTTTTTGGGGGCATCCCATTCTGTGACTAAAGCAGCCTCTGTTTAAGACCATATAAGCATTTGCTCTTATCATATTTGAAATTAGCCTGATAAAGACACTTTTGCTGGGCAAAGCACTACTGGACCCTGCCAGGTCGATTCCTGTTGGGGCATCCCATTCTGTGACTACAGCAGCCTCTGTTTAAGACCATATAAGCATTTGCTCTTATCATATTTGAAATTAGCCTGATAAAGACACTTTTGCTGGGCAAAGCACTACTGGACCCTGCCAGGTCGATTCCTGTTGGGGCATCCCATTCTGTGACTAAAGCAGCCTCTGTTTAAGACCATATAAGCATTTGCTCTTATCATATTTGAAATTAGCCTGATAAAGACACTTTTGCTGGGCAAAGCACTACTGTACCCTGCCAGGTCCATTCCTGCCCAGGGCATCCCATTCTGTGACTAAAGCAGCCTCTGTTTAAGACCATATAAGCATTTGCTCTTATCATATTTGAAATTAGGCCTGATAAAGACACTTTTGCTGGGCAAAGCACTACTGTACCCTGCCAGGTCCATTCCTGCCCAGGGCATCCCATTCTGTGACTAAAGCAGCCTCTGTTTAAGACCATATAAGCATTTGCTCTTATCATATTTGAAATTAGGCCTGATAAAGACACTTTTGCTGGGCAAAGCACTACTGGACCCTGCCAGGTCCATTCCTGCCCAGGGCATCCCATTCTGTGACTTCAGCAGCCTCTGTTTAAGACCATATAAGCATTTGCTCTTATCATATTTGAAATTAGGCCTGATAAAGACACTTTTGCTGGGCAAAGCACTACTGGACCCTGCCAGGTCCATTCCTGCCCAGGGCATCCCATTCTGTGACTAAAGCAGCCTCTGTTTAAGACCATATAAGCATTTGCTCTTATCATATTTGAAATTAGCCTGATAAAGACACTTTTGCTGGGCATAGTACTACTGGATCTTTTTTGGGGGCATCCCATTCTGTGACTAAAGCAGCCTCTGTTTAAGACCATATAAGCATTTGCTCTTATCATATTTGAAATTAGCCTGATAAAGACACTTTTGCTGGGCAAAGCACTACTGGACCCTGCCAGGTCGATTCCTGTTGGGGCATCCCATTCTGTGACTACAGCAGCCTCTGTTTAAGACCATATAAGCATTTGCTCTTATCATATTTGAAATTAGGCCTGATAAAGACACTTTTGCTGGGCAAAGCACTACTGGACCCTGCCAGGTCGATTCCTGTTGGGGCATCCCATTCTGTGACTAAAGCAGCCTCTGTTTAAGACCATATAAGCATTTGCTCTTATCATATTTGAAATTAGCCTGATAAAGACACTTTTGCTGGGCAAAGCACTACTGGACCCTGCCAGGTCCATTCCTGCCCAGGGCATCCCATTCTGTGACTACAGCAGCCTCTGTTTAAGACCATATAAGCATTTGCTCTTATCATATTTGAAATTAGGCCTGATAAAGACACTTTTGCTGGGCAAAGCACTACTGTACCCTGCCAGGTCCATTCCTGCCCAGGGCATCCCATTCTGTGACTAAAGCAGCCTCTGTTTAAGACCATATAAGCATTTGCTCTTATCATATTTGAAATTAGGCCTGATAAAGACACTTTTGCTGGGCAAAGCACTACTGTACCCTGCCAGGTCCATTCTTGCCCAGGGCATCCCATTCTGTGACTAAAGCAGCCTCTGTTTAAGACCATATAAGCATTTGCTCTTATCATATTTGAAATTAGGCCTGATAAAGACACTTTTGCTGGGCAAAGCACTACTGGACCCTGCCAGGTCCATTCCTGCCCAGGGCATCCCATTCTGTGACTTCAGCAGCCTCTGTTTAAGACCATATAAGCATTTGCTCTTATCATATTTGAAATTAGGCCTGATAAAGACACTTTTGCTGGGCAAAGCACTACTGGACCCTGCCAGGTCCATTCCTGCCCAGGGCATCCCATTCTGTGACTAAAGCAGCCTCTGTTTAAGACCATATAAGCATTTGCTCTTATCATATTTGAAATTAGCCTGATAAAGACACTTTTGCTGGGCATAGTACTACTGGATCTTTTTTGGGGGCATCCCATTCTGTGACTAAAGCAGCCTCTGTTTAAGACCATATAAGCATTTGCTCTTATCATATTTGAAATTAGCCTGATAAAGACACTTTTGCTGGGCAAAGCACTACTGGACCCTGCCAGGTCGATTCCTGTTGGGGCATCCCATTCTGTGACTACAGCAGCCTCTGTTTAAGACCATATAAGCATTTGCTCTTATCATATTTGAAATTAGGCCTGATAAAGACACTTTTGCTGGGCAAAGCACTACTGGACCCTGCCAGGTCGATTCCTGTTGGGGCATCCCATTCTGTGACTAAAGCAGCCTCTGTTTAAGACCATATAAGCATTTGCTCTTATCATATTTGAAATTAGCCTGATAAAGACACTTTTGCTGGGCAAAGCACTACTGGACCCTGCCAGGTCCATTCCTGCCCAGGGCATCCCATTCTGTGACTACAGCAGCCTCTGTTTAAGACCATATAAGCATTTGCTCTTATCATATTTGAAATTAGGCCTGATAAAGACACTTTTGCTGGGCAAAGCACTACTGTACCCTGCCAGGTCCATTCCTGCCCAGGGCATCCCATTCTGTGACTAAAGCAGCCTCTGTTTAAGACCATATAAGCATTTGCTCTTATCATATTTGAAATTAGGCCTGATAAAGACACTTTTGCTGGGCAAAGCACTACTGTACCCTGCCAGGTCCATTCCTGCCCAGGGCATCCCATTCTGTGACTAAAGCAGCCTCTGTTTAAGACCATATAAGCATTTGCTCTTATCATATTTGAAATTAGGCCTGATAAAGACACTTTTGCTGGGCAAAGCACTACTGTACCCTGCCAGGTCCATTCCTGCCCAGGGCATCCCATTCTGTGACTAAAGCGGCCTCTGTTTAAGACCATATAAGCATTTGCTCTTATCATATTTGAAATTAGGCCTGATAAAGACACTTTTGCTGGGCAAAGCACTACTGGACCCTGCCAGGTCCATTCCTGCCCAGGGCATCCCATTCTGTGACTTCAGCAGCCTCTGTTTAAGACCATATAAGCATTTGCTCTTATCATATTTGAAATTAGGCCTGATAAAGACACTTTTGCTGGGCAAAGCACTACTGTACCCTGCCAGGTCCATTCCTGCCCAGGGCATCCCATTCTGTGACTAAAGCAGCCTCTGTTTAAGACCATATAAGCATTTGCTCTTATCATATTTGAAATTAGCCTGATAAAGACACTTTTGCTGGGCATAGTACTACTGGATCTTTTTTGGGGGCATCCCATTCTGTGACTAAAGCAGCCTCTGTTTAAGACCATATAAGCATTTGCTCTTATCATATTTGAAATTAGCCTGATAAAGACACTTTTGCTGGGCAAAGCACTACTGGACTCTGCCAGGTCGATTCCTGTTGGGGCATCCCATTCTGTGACTACAGCAGCCTCTGTTTAAGACCATATAAGCATTTGCTCTTATCATATTTGAAATTAGGCCTGATAAAGACACTTTTGCTGGGCAAAGCACTACTGTACCCTGCCAGGTCCATTCCTGCCCAGGGCATCCCATTCTGTGACTAAAGCAGCCTCTGTTTAAGACCATATAAGCATTTGCTCTTATCATATTTGAAATTAGCCTGATAAAGACACTTTTGCTGGGCATAGTACTACTGGATCTTTTTTGGGGGCATCCCATTCTGTGACTAAAGCAGCCTCTGTTTAAGACCATATAAGCATTTGCTCTTATCATATTTGAAATTAGCCTGATAAAGACACTTTTGCTGGGCAAAGCACTACTGGACCCTGCCAGGTCGATTCCTGTTGGGGCATCCCATTCTGTGACTACAGCAGCCTCTGTTTAAGACCATATAAGCATTTGCTCTTATCATATTTGAAATTAGGCCTGATAAAGACACTTTTGCTGGGCAAAGCACTACTGGACCCTGCCAGGTCGATTCCTGCCCAGGGCATCCCATTCTGTGACTAAAGCAGCCTCTGTTTAAGACCATATAAGCATTTGCTCTTATCATATTTGAAATTAGCCTGATAAAGACACTTTTGCTGGGCAAAGCACTACTGGACCCTGCCAGGTCCATTCCTGCCCAGGGCATCCCATTCTGTGACTACAGCAGCCTCTGTTTAAGACCATATAAGCATTTGCTCTTATCATATTTGAAATTAGGCCTGATAAAGACACTTTTGCTGGGCAAAGCACTACTGGACCCTGCCAGGTCGATTCCTGTTGGGGCATCCCATTCTGTGACTACAGCAGCCTCTGTTTAAGACCATATAAGCATTTGCTCTTATCATATTTGAAATTAGCCTGATAAAGACACTTTTGCTGGGCAAAGCACTACTGGACCCTGCCAGGTCCATTCCTGCCCAGGGCATCCCATTCTGTGACTAAAGCAGCCTCTGTTTAAGACCTTATAAGCATTTGCTCTTATCATATTTGAAATTAGGCCTGATAAAGACACTTTTGCTGGGCATAGTACTACTGGATCTTTTTTGGGGGCATCCCATTCTGTGACTAAAGCAGCCTCTGTTTAAGACCATATAAGCATTTGCTCTTATTATATTTATATTATAAGACACTTTTGCTGGGCATAGGCTTACTGCTGCCTGCCAGGTGCACTTCTGTTGAGGCATCCCATTCTGTAACATAGCATACCCCTCTTTATTTACACTAAGCAGCTCTCTTATTTACACTAAGCAGGCCTGTTGGAGGCTGAGTGTTACTGCTCACTTTTGGTGTGCATTATATTCTGTTTCATATAGACCCACCGCTGCCCGGGGTTTTTTTAAATATCACCTACTACCACGCCAGTTAGACTATGTCGGGCAGACAAGTGCCTGGAAGTGAAAAGAGGAGTGGCAGAGGCCAAGATTCCGCAGGCAGAGCTCGCATCAGACTGGGGGCCAGTAGCAGCAGGAGTCACGCTGAGAGACCTAATCTGCCAGTATCTGCTAGCGGTCGGGTCTCCACCAGTAACGCATCTGCCGTGGTAGATTGGCTGACGCGCTCATCAACAACATCATCACAACTTACATCTGAGACCCCCAGTCTAGGGTCGGTAGGTTCCTCTGACACAACCCTGAGTTGGCATGCCCCGAGAGCAGTCCCTGTCCTCCCATTGCCTCTGTCCTACGCCGTTCCCTCCCCCAGCGACGTATCCTATGCTTTGGGTTCAGCTCCACTCTTTAGTGAGGAGGACGATCAGATACAGGAGGACAGTCAGCAGCTACTGCCCAGCCAAGAAATGGAGGTGGCTTCTTTAGCTAGGCAGACAAATAGTGATGTGGACAGTGTCGTGGGTGCTGCGAGCGTTCCAGCTCCTGCGCCAGACACTGTTGACGAATCCACGAACATCAGTGACGTACAGCCACAACTCGGTGATGATGATGATGATGACGATGAAGCCGATCGCACTTGGGAGCCGGGTGATGAAGGGGCTTCATCGTCATCATCAGGAGAAGAGGGGCGCAGGTTGCCCCGGAGTCAGCAGCTGAGGCAGCAAGGTGGTAGCAGTCAGCATGGGGGCACAATTCCAAAGGCTGGAGCCGGCCGGGGCCGGGGCCGGGGTAGAGCACCTGCTGTGCGGCAGTCTACCTTATCGGGAGGTAGTGGAGCAGGGGTTCCTGGAGTTGGCAACAGCAGCAGTGAATCAGTGAGGCCAGGGGGTGGGAAAAGTAGCTACTCGGCAGTGTGGCAGTTTTTCCTGAGGCATCCGCAGGAGGGTAACATGGCCACATGCAAGATATGTAGGCAAAAGGTGAAGCGTGGCCAGGGTCCAAATGTTGGCACCACGGCCCTGCGTCAACATATGATGCGTCACCATAAAACGACCTGGGAGAACCGAGGCTCCCAAGGGGTGGTCCAGTCTGTTTCCTCACCAAGTGAGCTCCCAATTTCTGCCAGCCAAGGCTCCAGCACCTCAGCCGAAGGCAGCTGTGCGTCATACCCATCCTCTGTCGCTCCTGCTCCTCCTCCTCCTCCTCCAAGTCATGCATCCCACCAGCAATCCATCAGCGAAGCCATGTCCAAGAGACAGCAGTATGCGCCCACTCATCCTACGGCGCAGAAGCTGAATGTGCTCCTGTCCAAGTTGCTGGTGCTGCAGTCGCTCCCTTTTCAGGTGGGGGAATCTGCACCTTTCAGAGAACTGATGGCTTGTGCCGAGCCGAGGTGGAGAGTCCCAAGCCGTCATTTCTTTGCCAAGAAGGCAGTACCAGCGCTGCACACTTTTGTTGAACAGAAGGTGGGCCAGTCCTTGAGCCTGTCGGTGTGTAGCAAAATACATGGCAGTGCCGACATCTGGAGCTGTAACTACGGTCAGGGGCAGTACATGTCGTTTACGGCCCACTGGGTGAATGTGGTCCCTTTGCAGCAGCAGCAGCAACTTGGACAGATCACGCCGCTTCGGCCTCCGCGCTCTCTGCCCATTGGGCCTGTGACACCGTGCGACTCGGCCTCCTCATCCTCCGCCATCTCCTCACCCTCCACTGTAGGCTCAAGTCTCAGTGCCCCTCCAGTCTACCATGTGTGCAGGGCACGGAGGTGTCACGCAGTGCTTCACATGGTTTGTCTTGGCGAACGGAGTCACACAGGGGAGGAACTGCTTAAATGTATTCATCAGGAAATCCAAACATGGCTTACTCCGAGAAAACTTAAAATGGGAATCATGGTTACCGACAATGGGAAGAACATTTTGTCTGCGCTGCGCCAAGGAAGCCTGACCCATGCCCCCTGCATGGCTCACGTCTTCAATCTGGTTGTCAAGCGGTTTCTGAAGTGTTCCCCCCATCTGCAAGACATCCTAACAACTTCAAGGAAACTTTGCATGCACTTCAGCCACTCCTACACCGCCAAACACACCCTTCTTGAGCTACAGCGTCAGAATGGTATCCCCCAACATAGTCTGATTTGCGATGTTTCCACCCGTTGGAATTCCACCCTTCACATGTTGGACCGATTATATGAACAGAGAAAAGCCATCACGGATTTCCTGATGATCCAAGCAGATAGGGGGACTCCCCTGTGTAACTTCAATGTCAACCAGTGGCAGCTCATACGTGACACCTGCCGTTTGCTCAGGCCCTTTGAGGATGCCACTTTATTTGTCAGTCGGCAGGATTACGGGATGAACGACGTGATTCCACTGCGTCATGTACTACAGCACATGTTGGAAACCATGGCTGGTCAGGGCACTGGAGACATGGCGTTTACATCTTACGGCCACATGAACCCCGCTGGAGCTGAACTGGAGGAGGAGGAAGAGGAGGAGGAGGAGTTGCCCAGCGAAACACAGTTTAGGCTTGGCGAAATGGCTGGTTTATCTAGTCAGCGGACAGGAGAGGAGGAGCAGGAGCAGCCAGAGGAGCTAGAGGTTTTTGAGGAAGGCGAGACAGAGGACCCGGGCACACCGTGGCAGTATGCAGTGGAGATGGAGACAGGTAGTCCATCCGAGTCACTTGCGCAAATGGCACGAAGCATGCTCACGTGCTTGCGTAGTGACCCCAGAATTGTTTCCATCTGTCGGCGGGATGACTTCTGGCTGTCCACCTTATTGGACCCTCGCTTCCGGCACAAAATGGGGGCATTTTTTAAACCCACCGAGAGGGAGGACAAACTCAACTACTACAAAGACATTCTACGTAGGCAGTTGGCCGATGCCTATCTGCGCCATGGTCCATACTCTCGCAGGTCTGACTCGAGGGGACCTCTGCGCTCACCTTCCACTGCCATGGCCGCTGGGGGGGTTGGCAGCAGCAGCAGCAGAAGCTCCATCAGCAGCAGCAGCCTCAGTCTTCAGTCGCTAATGAGTAGCTTTCTACACCCGCATAGTGAGGCTACTCATGAGCAGCAAGAAGACCTGGAGCAGGACCTGAACCAGCAGGTCATGTCATACTTTGACATGACCATGCCAACACACCTTGAGGATCCGCTGGACTTCTGGGCAGCCAAACTTGATTTGTGGCCGCAACTAGCAGAGTTTGCCCTGGAAAAGCTGTCCTGCCCGGCAAGTAGCGTGCCATCTGAGCGGGTGTTTAGTGCGGCGGGGGCCATAGTTACGGCGAGGAGAACTCGTCTGTCAACTAAAAATGTGGAGAGACTCACCTTTGTCAAAATGAATCAGGGATGGATCAGCCAGGATTTCCACCCACCAATGCCTGATGCATGCGACTAGATTCAGCATGGTGCCACGTTTTACACTTTCCAAATGGTGCAAAACATATTTATGTCTTTAGGCCATTTTTTGGGCTCCTGCTGCTGCTACTGTCAACTCCTGCCAACTCCAGGGTGTGATTCATCCAATTTTTGGGCTCCTGAAGCCAACTCCAGTGTATATTTGGGCTCCTGCTGCTGCTGCTGCCAACTTCTGCCAACTCCAGGGTGTGATTCATCCAATTTTTGGGCTCCTGAAGCCAACTCCAGTGTATATTTGGGCTCCTGCTGCTGCTACTGTCAACTCCTGCCAACTCCAGGGTGTGATTCATCCAATTTTTGGGCTCCTGAAGCCAACTCCAGTGTATATTTGAGCTCCTGCTGCTGCTACTGTCAACTCCTGCCAACTCCAGGGTGTGATTCATCCAATTTTTGGGCTCCTGAGGCCAACTCCAGTGTATATTTGGGCTCCTGCTGCTGCTGCTGCCAACTTCTGCCAACTCCAGGGTGTGATTCATCCAATTGTTGGGCTCCTGAAGCCAACCCCAGGGTCTCTTTAAAGTAATGTTTGGGCTCCTGCTGCTGCTGCTGCCAACTTCTGCCAACTCCAGGGTGTGATTCATCCAATTCTTGGGCTCCTGAAGCCAACCCCAGGGTCTCTTTGAAGTAATGTTTGGGCTCCTGCTGCTGCTACTGTCAACTCCTGCCAACTCCAGGGTGTGATTCATCCAATTTTTGGGCTCCTGAGGCCAACTCCAGTGTATATTTGGGCTCCTGCTGCTGCTGCTGCCAACTTCTGCCAACTCCAGGGTGTGATTCATCCAATTTTTGGGCTCCTGAAGCCAACTCCAGTGTATATTTGGGCTCCTGCTGCTGCTGCTGCCAACTTCTGCCAACTCCAGGGTGTGATTCATCCAATTTTTGGGCTCCTGAAGCCAACTCCAGTGTATATTTGGGCTCCTGCTGCTGCTGCTGTCAACTCCTGCCAACTCCAGGGTGTGATTCATCCAATTTTTGGGCTCCTGAGGCCAACTCCAGTGTATATTTGGGCTCCTGCTGCTGCTACTGTCAACTCCTGCCAACTCCAGGGTGTGATTCATCCAATTTTTGGGCTCCTGAAGCCAACTCCAGTGTATATTTGGGCTCCTGCTGCTTCTACTGTCAACTCCTGCCAACTCCAGGGTGTGATTCATCCAATTTTTGGGCTCCTGAGGCCAACTCCAGTGTATATTTGGGCTCCTGCTGCTGCTGCTGCCAACTCCTGCCAACTCCAGGGTGTGATTCATCCAATTTTTGGGCTCCTGAAGCCAACTCCAGTGTATATTTGGGCTCCTGCTGCTGCTGCTGTCAACTCCTGCCAACTCCAGGGTGTGATTCATCCAATTTTTGGGCTCCTGAGGCCAACTCCAGTGTATATTTGGGCTCCTGCTGCTGCTACTGTCAACTCCTGCCAACTCCAGGGTGTGATTCATCCAATTTTTGGGCTCCTGAAGCCAACCCCAGGGTCTCTTTGAAGTAATGTTTGGGCTCCTGCTGCTGCTACTGTCAACTCCTGCCAACTCCAGGGTGTGATTCCTCCAATTTTTGGGCTCCTGAGGCCAACTCCAGTGTATATTTGGGCTCCTGCTGCTGCTGCTGCCAACTTCTGCCAACTCCAGGGTGTGATTCATCCAATTTTTGGGCTCCTGAAGCCAACTCCAGTGTATATTTGGGCTCCTGCTGCTGCTGCTGCCAACTTCTGCCAACTCCAGGGTGTGATTCATCCAATTTTTGGGCTCCTGAAGCCAACTCCAGTGTATATTTGGGCTCCTGCTGCTGCTACTGTCAACTCCTGCCAACTCCAGGGTGTGATTCATCCAATTTTTGGGCTCCTGAGGCCAACTCCAGTGTATATTTGGGCTCCTGCTGCTGCTGCTGCTGCTGCCAACTTCTGCCAACTCCAGGGTGTGATTCATCCAATTTTTGGGCTCCTGAAGCCAACTCCAGTGTATATTTGGGCTCCTGCTGCTGCTGCTGTCAACTCCTGCCAACTCCAGGGTGTGATTCATCCAATTTTTGGGCTCCTGAGGCCAACTCCAGTGTATATTTGGGCTCCTGCTGCTGCTGCTGCTGCCAACTTCTGCCAACTCCAGGGTGTGATTCATCCAATTTTTGGGCTCCTGAAGCCAACTCCAGTGTATATTTGGGCTCCTGCTGCTGCTGCTGTCAACTCCTGCCAACTCCAGGGTGTGATTCATCCAATTTTTGGGCTCCTGAGGCCAACTCCAGTGTATATTTGGGCTCCTGCTGCTGCTACTGTCAACTCCTGCCAACTCCAGGGTGTGATTCATCCAATTTTTGGGCTCCTGAAGCCAACCCCAGGGTCTCTTTGAAGTAATGTTTGGGCTCCTGCTGCTGCTACTGTCAACTCCTGCCAACTCCAGGGTGTGATTCATCCAATTTTTGGGCTCCTGAGGCCAACTCCAGTGTATATTTGGGCTCCTGCTGCTGCTGCTGCTGCCAACTTCTGCCAACTCCAGGGTGTGATTCATCCAATTTTTGGGCTCCTGAAGCCAACTCCAGTGTATATTTGGGCTCCTGCTGCTGCTGCTGCCAACTTCTGCCAACTCCAGGGTGTGATTCATCCAATTTTTGGGCTCCTGAAGCCAACTCCAGTGTATATTTGGGCTCCTGCTGCTGCTACTGTCAACTCCTGCCAACTCCAGGGTGTGATTCATCCAATTTTTGGGCTCCTGAGGCCAACTCCAGTGTATATTTGGGCTCCTGCTGCTGCTGCTGCTGCCAACTTCTGCCAACTCCAGGGTGTGATTCATCCAATTTTTGGGCTCCTGAAGCCAACTCCAGTGTATATTTGGGCTCCTGCTGCTGCTACTGTCAACTCCTGCCAACTCCAGGGTGTGATTCATCCAATTTTTGGGCTCCTGAGGCCAACTCCAGTGTATATTTGGGCTCCTGCTGCTGCTGCTGCTGCCAACTTCTGCCAACTCCAGGGTGTGATTCATCCAATTTTTGGGCTCCTGAAGCCAACTCCAGTGTATATTTGGGCTCCTGCTGCTGCTGCTGTCAACTCCTGCCAACTCCAGGGTGTGATTCATCCAATTTTTGGGCTCCTGAGGCCAAGTCCAGTGTATATTTGGGCTCCTGCTGCTGCTACTGTCAACTCCTGCCAACTCCAGGGTGTGATTCATCCAATTTTTGGGCTCCTGAAGCCAACCCCAGGGTCTCTTTGAAGTAATGTTTGGGCTCCTGCTGCTGCTACTGTCAACTCCTGCCAACTCCAGGGTGTGATTCATCCAATTTTTGGGCTCCTGAGGCCAACTCCAGTGTATATTTGGGCTCCTGCTGCTGCTGCTGCCAACTTCTGCCAACTCCAGGGTGTGATTCATCCAATTTTTGGGCTCCTGAAGCCAACTCCAGTGTATATTTGGGCTCCTGCTGCTGCTACTGTCAACTCCTGCCAACTCCAGGGTGTGATTCATCCAATTTTTGGGCTCCTGAGGCCAACTCCAGTGTATATTTGGGCTCCTGCTGCTGCTGCTGCCAACTTCTGCCAACTCCAGGGTGTGATTCATCCAATTTTTGGGCTCCTGAAGCCAACTCCAGTGTATATTTGGGCTCCTGCTGCTGCTACTGTCAACTCCTGCCAACTCCAGGGTGTGATTCATCCAATTTTTGGGCTCCTGAGGCCAACTCCAGTGTATATTTGGGCTCCTGCTGCTGCTGCTGCTGCTGCCAACTTCTGCCAACTCCAGGGTGTGATTCATCCAATTTTTGGGCTCCTGAAGCCAACTCCAGTGTATATTTGGGCTCCTGCTGCTGCTACTGTCAACTCCTGCCAACTCCAGGGTGTGATTCATCCAATTTTTGGGCTCCTGAGGCCAACTCCAGTGTATATTTGGGCTCCTGCTGCTGCTGCTGCCAACTTCTGCCAACTCCAGGGTGTGATTCATCCAATTTTGGGCTCCTGAAGCCAACTCCAGTGTATATTTGGGCTCCTGCTGCTGCTGCTGTCAACTCCTGCCAACTCCAGGGTGTGATTCATCCAATTTTTGGGCTCCTGAGGCCAACTCCAGTGTGTATTTGGGCTCCTGCTGCTGCTACTGTCAACTCCTGCCAACTCCAGGGTGTGATTCATCCAATTTTTGGGCTCCTGAAGCCAACTCCAGTGTATATTTGGGCTCCTGCTGCTGCTACTGTCAACTCCTGCCAACTCCAGGGTGTGATTCATCCAATTTTTGGGCTCCTGAAGCCAACTCCAGTGTATATTTGGGCTCCTGCTGCTGCTGCTGCCAACTTCTGCCAACTCCAGGGTGTGATTCATCCAATTTTTGGGCTCCTGAAGCCAACTCCAGTGTATATTTGGGCTCCTGCTGCTGCTACTGTCAACTCCTGCCAACTCCAGGGTGTGATTCATCCAATTTTTGGGCTCCTGAAGCCAACTCCAGTGTATATTTGGGCTCCTGCTGCTGCTACTGTCAACTCCTGCCAACTCCAGGGTGTGATTCATCCAATTTTTGGGCTCCTGAGGCCAACTCCAGTGTATATTTGGGCTCCTTCTGCCCCTCATAGTGATGCCACTTCAACTCTCTGCAATTGTGCCGCTCTGCGATTCTATTAGCGATGCCTCTGATCTGCATGTGATATTTATTCAAAGTATTATTTAACTAACCCAGCACGCATCCTGTGCGTGTTACAGCAAGGCAGAATGGTTTACAACCCTATTGAGGCTCTAGGAGGCTCAGAAATAGCCGTTTTTAATAGCGATTAGTCGCGAATTTATTCGGGTCGAAACGATTTTTGTCGGAAAATTCGGCGAATCAGTCGAATCGAATTTTTCAAAAGTTCGCTCATCTCTACTTGTAACACCCAGTTTATAATGATCCCTGTACAGTATGTTTTCCCTTGTCTGTTATTATACTTTGTATGGTGCAAGGGGAGAAGATGGTGCTATATAAATAAATAATAATAATTACAGACTGGAAAGACCTAGGCAGTAGAAGAGACCAGTAGTGAGAAAAGAATTAGACCAACAGAGGTTTAGGAAACCCTTGAACCACTATTTTCACTTTTCACTATTTTGCGCTATATACATGCTTAACTGTGATTTTTGAGGGAATGTCCCAGGGATTTTCCAAGAAAATTGCAGACACCCTTTCCTGCACAGGAGACCCCCCCAACTGAAAAGAATGCTGTAGGAGCTTTTCAAAAAAGATACAAAAACTCTTGCAGTACACACCTCAAACTTTCTAGGTATACCCAGCTTGTTGCAATGGGCGCAGTTTTCTGGGCGCAAACCCTCAAGGAATTCTTTGGTTGCACAGCATGTCCCTAACAAAAAAAAAGTACAAAAAGGCAGATTAAAAAACATATTTTCCAAATATATCAATATGCAAATAGGAAAAAACAAGCTAAATCTGATAGCGCAAGGTCTCCCGAGCAGAACAATATCCAACATGCATGGTACTTTTAACCCTTTAGTTGCCAGCCTACTTGAGATTTTGTGACCCTCTGTTGATAGGTCATTTTCCATAATTTTGTGCTATGTATGTTTAACTGTAATTTTTTCAGGAATTTCCAGGGATATTCAGGAAAATGATATACTGTTTTTTCAGCTGTATTGAGACTTTAACATGAAATGTCTTGTTTATATTTTTTTGTACTTTCATTTTAATTTTGAATTAATTTTGAATTTCTTCTGATCACAACATTACCACATATGTATTGAAAGCTTCCTGTTCCTGCCCAGGAGTTTTTTCAAAACTGAAAAGAGCACTTAATGACATTATCCAATAAAATACAACTACTTGCCACAAATGAGGGTTAAATGAATCAAGTGAATGGGCAGGCAGGGATTGCAGCCTGTCCAAGATGGCTGGGAGAACCGCACTGGATCTCAGGGGTGGTAGGGTGTTTTAAACTCCCTTCCCTGCCTCAGTGCCAAGAGATGGAGGCAATTGGGGGGGGGGGGGTTACCTTGGAGATCAAGTATCCATTTAAAGTGGAAAAAAAGTGGACCAAAACCCAGGATTTTGACTATCCTGGGTTTTGGTCCTTTCCCCGGGGGTGCCATGCTGTGTGAAACCCCCCCAGATCGCTGCAGCTAACTCACCTCTTCCCGGTCCCATGGAGCGTCTAAGAGTAGCGGCTCTGATGGCAGCATCCTCCGCTTGACTATCCTGGGTTTTGGCCCACTTTAAGCAAAGGACCAGAATTAGTTGTCTACCTGCTTTTGTCCACCACCCACCTTGTTCAACCACACCTGACCTAGTGATGCCTACAGCTTCCTTCAACAACATTTAGTGAGCCTCCTACACAGGGTGACAGCAAACCACCAAGTTTCTGGGTGAAGGTTCAATGTTCTGCTTCAAGTTGGTGACAGGGAGTGCAGCCTGTTACACTCACAACTGCCTACTGCTTGACTTATCAAAAAGGCCTTGTGAATTTCAACCATGGTAAATATCCTTCCCAGCTGCTGATTGCTGCATAAGAAAATAACCTATAGCACTATTCCCTCATGTTCCATGTTGCTTTTTACACACACTATTTATACTAACCTGATCTGCTCCAGAGCATGAATTCAAGAAAAATGAATCCGTACCACAATCTACTGTATCTCATTTGTAGCCCAAAACACTTCCATTTTGGGAGTCATGAGTATTACATATCATCAGCCTGTTGTGCAGTGTCTGCTTTCCAAATACATTTTCCCTGTCTAATGTTATCAACAGCCTTTTGGGACATGTTTGTGTCCTTTCATAATGCACCAGTGGCCTCTATATACTGGATAACTGGTCAGACCTAGCTGAGGTCCATGCATGGGGATAGGAGACAGCTGCATCCCCTACAAGAGGAGACATGCATTACTGCAGAATGAAGCGTTTTTCTATACCCATTCATGCAAAGCCCCATGCCTAATTTTGACTTTACAGATTTTTTAAGTTGCATTTTTAAGTGACCTAACCTCATGTAAGTAAGTGAGGGAATAGATCTGGTATAATATAATATATTATTTCTCATTTTGCAGGTAGACATAGTTATATTAATACAATGGCATGTCTTTTCACAATATTGCTTCCTAGGATATTCTTATGATTTGTCAACAGCCTCTTAGATATTTTAAAGAGTTTGTCCAGCCAAAAATAATTTTAAAAATTGACAATCTCTTTAGGTGTATTTTTTGTTATAAGCAAGCCTGTACCTTGTAACTGAAGCATAATAAAAGATGACCTCCATCAGAAAAAAAAATGTATAGCATGCAATTTTAAACCCTTGGCTATTGTTTCTGATTTCACAGCAGGGACAGAGTGAAGGATGGAAAGGTGAGGTTACTTTTCTTTTACTTTTGCCTATGGGGAATGCGAGGGGGAATGCCTCACTGCCTATATGGGGAATTGGAGGGGGAATATCACACTGCCTATATAGGGAATGGGAGGGGGGAAATGCCACAATGTCTATATAGGGCATGGGAGGGGGAATGCCACACTGCCTATGGGGAATAGGAGGGGAGAATGCCACACTGCCTATATGGGGAATGGGAGGGGGAATGCCACACTGCCTATGGGGAATAGGAGGGGAGAATGCCACACTGCCTACATTGGGAATGGGAGGGGAATGCCACAATGTCTATATAGGGAATGGGAGGGGGGAACGCCACACTGCCTATGGGGAATAGGAAGGGGGAATGCCACACTGCCTATGGGGAATAGGAGGGGGGAATGCCACACTGCCTATATGGGGAATCGGGGGTGCCACACTGCCTATATGGGGAATCGGGGGTGCCACACTGCCTATTTGAGGATTGGGAAGGGGGAATGTCACACTGCTTATATGGGGAATGGGAGGGGAGAATGCCACACTGCCCATATGAGGATCGGGAGGTGAGGGATGCCACACTGCCTATGGGGAAAGTGAGGGGAGAATGCCACACTGGCCATGGGAGATGGGAGGGGAATGCCACAATGTCTATATAGGGAATGGGAGGAGGGAATGCCACACTGCCTATATGGGGAATGGGGGGTGCCACACTGCCTATTTGAGGATTGGGAAGGGGGAATGCCACACTGCTTATATGGGCAATGGGAAGGGAGAATGCCACAATGTCTATATGGGGAATGGGAGGGGAATGCCACACTGCCCATATGAGGATCGGGAGGGGGGGGGGGATGCCACACTGCCTATGGGGAAAGTGAGGGGAGAATGCCACACTGGCGATGGGGGTGGGGTGGGGGCATGCCACTATGCATGTAAAGGTGAGATTCTGCAACTTGTCTATTATTTGTTTCTTGAGGGGATAGTGTTTCAGCACATTTGGTTCAGAATATTTATTCTTTAAAGCCTGTGGGGGGGCTTTGGTCAGTGCCCACAAGTTTCAAGCAACAACCCTGGCGAGTACTAATGATTTGTATGAAATACTAGGCCACGAGTCATACTAATATAAAATGTGGTTTTGTTCCAAAAGAGAATTTGTGTAGTAGCACACAGTGTTCTGTCAAATGTTTTATGGCTCAGTAAGCAAATAACTCTTCAGGTCATCTCTAATGGACAGTGCACATGGTGCAGCTTAAGTAGTCGTAGTAGGTTTATTCTAGAACATTTTGTTATTAAACAGCTTGTCTAACATACCGTTATTTGAGGATGTAATGAGATGTCATACATTGTTTCCGGATAAGACTTTAGGCTGAGGCTTTGGTTTTTAAAGATTTATATTTTTTTATTAATAGCTCTATGTATGGTCCATTTGGTGTTCCTAGGCATATACATATTTAGGTAATGCCCAATATGGCCTATGATATGCTTAGGAGCATGTTGTCTAGGAGACAGTCTGGTCTTTAGCAGAATTACTGGGAAGGGAGTAGGGGATCCTTTAAATGCTACCCCCAGCTAAGTTGCGGCCTTTCAGGGTTGTCTTGTCTACGGGACTAGAACTAGGTTGTAACAGTCACAGTACTTTGAGCCACAAACCTTTTAGGGAAAGTAAAAGCCTTTCCATCTTGGGTGTCTTCCCTCACTGTTTCATGTCATTTTTTTATTGTTTGTGAACGCCTGTTATTTTTGTGTTGTATTAAACATCAGCTATTCACAGTGGCATAACTAAATGTGACGGGGCCCTGGTGCAAACTTTACATGGAGCCCTGTCAAGGCTTATACAGCAAACATGTTTCTGTCCTTTAACTCTATTGGATGCAGCTAGACAACTAAAGACTAAAACAGCAAATATGAATATCGCTTCCTTTCTCTAAAGATGCTAAGCAAGCACAAAACTGAAAAATAAGGTCGGGGAGCAACAATGATGGGGCTCCCTGGCCGTTTGGAAGCCGTTTGCACCAGGCTATCGTAGGGGGGGGGGGGGGTCTACAAAAAATTTTTCATTATCTTCTGCTGTCTCTCAAAACTGCAAACAGCATAATGGAGGTTGGATATACACTATATGGATAAAAGAAGAAACAACTATATTTTTTTTATCAACATACAAAAAAAAATCTCTCACTGGAAAGCGGCACTGAAGCTGAAGCTGGGACCTTGAGTGACAGGTCAGTCACCCAATCCCATGCAGCAGTGTGACTGTGCTGGTCATACTGTGAGTATTTCTTCAGGCCTAGACCCCTTAGTTCCAGGAAGATGAAATCCAAATGTTTTAGCATACTAAGGACCAGGACTTTTTACTCAATGGTATTTTTTTACAACTTTGTGGTAACAGTTTGGGGAAGGAGCTTTTCTGTTGTTGTGTGATTGTGACCCAGTGCACAAAGCAAGGCATGGCTGGGTGTTTGTTGTTGAAGAACTAGACAGGTCTGGACAGAGCTCTGACCTTAATGCCATTCAACATCTTTGAAATTAACTAGGATAGAGATTGTGAGCCAAACTCCTTTGTCTATCCTCAGTGTCTAACCTCACCAATGACTGAAAAAACACAGACACCTTCCCAAATCTTGCAGAAAGCCTTCTCAGAATTAAGAAAGCAGTTTTAGCCACCAAGGTGGAAAGGGGGCACCAAATGAATGCCTGTGGATTTAGAATGGGTTGTGGCATAAAACATTGTAGTTGTAATATGTTGGTGTCCATAGACTGTATATGGCCTTCAGCCATCCCTATGTATAATGAGGTGGGCTTGTACCTTAGAGAAGACACTTTTTTCTTTCTGCTTGCATTTCTGACTATATTTAAAGTGGACCAAAACCCCGGAGTTCGGCCCAGAAATCTGTAAGATTCCCAGGCCGATAGATTCCCTCCCCCAGGGCATCCTGAATCGTGATGCCCCGCTGTGTGAAACCCTCCAGGTCGCCCAGAAACTCACCTTCTTTCCCGGTCCAATGGCGCATGCATGAGCAGCGACCACATCCCCGCTATCCCTCTAGCAGGGCGCGTGCCCCCGCCAGGCATTTGTGAATGGGCGTCGCAGGCACACTCCCTGTTAGAGGGTAGCGAGGAATTCGGCCACCAGCACGCTTGGATCCGCTCATATTAGACAATCTCCTGGACAAAGAGGCTCAAGCGGATCTGAGTGCGCTTATTGGACGGGTGGCCGCACATGCGTCGTAAGACCGGTAAGAGGTGAGTTTGTTCGGGCAACCCTGGGGGGTTTCACACAGCGGGGCACCCCCAATCGGGGAGCCATGGGGGCAAGAGCCAAAAACCCAGAATAGTCAAAATCCTGGGTTTTGGTCCACTTTAATTTAAGTGACAATCCTTGGTGTCAGCTGCTACCCTCTGACTGATGAAAATAATAGACCTATTTAAGGATTATAGGGATAAAGCCCAGAGCCAAAGTACATGTTGAAATGTGTTTCTGTAGATGTGGGAAAGTGAACAGTGAACATTTTTCTGTGCTTTATGTGTTATTGTTCATAGTTTATACTCTTATGTCTCCAGTAATTCAGGTACAATGTGAATGCCCGGGGTGGTTATGTTATCTCATTGAGGTAGGATCAGCTGTTAATAACACAGACACATCCAGAAAGCAAACAGGTTAGACAAGCTTTCCCTGCTGTCAGCTGCAGTCCATGTGGATGTGGGTGCTCAGGTGTAAAGAGTGTCCACTAAGCAGTATAAAAGAGCACTGCATAAAATAAAGCAAACATCACAATTCAGCATTTTATTCTGGACACAATCACAGATTTACAAGAAAAATAACATTGTTATGAATTGCTAAATTGAAAGAAAAATGACAACTACTCAGAAATCTGAGGTTTTTAAGGTTTGATTTTTATTACAGAATCTACAAGATAATGCAGCTAGAGGCATTCATCAGGAACAGTTGTAACTGAATTCTTTTATTTTGGCTTTTTGTTTGCTAATTACTCTTTTTTGTCATTCTCTTCGCAGTCAATCAATAAGAAATATTCAGGAGCAGGCGTTCCTTAGATGCCGGTCTACTATTTGTACAGGAGAGAAGAAATGATGTATGATGCAAACTGATGTGCTTTAGAAGATATGTGTTGAAGTATATTTGTACCTTTTTATCAGTAGCTGAGTGTGCAGCCATTATCGCGGTTGCAGTTGTGGCTCAGGTTGCAGTGCTGGGCGCTCTGCTTGAAGCTGCGCCCATTTATAGCAGTGATGTAGGTCAAGATCCCATAGAGCACAATGGATAGAACTGGATTGCAGTGTTTTATGCTTATAATTATTATTACACACATTTATTCGTATAGAACTTGCATTATGACTTGTTAATAATGGAAATGCAGGACCTAGATGCCGCCAAATGTCTTTTCTTTTAAAATTTATTTTAATGGCTTTTTTTGTTTACCAATGCATAATTTGGACAACAACAACTAAAACATATACTAAACGCACTGTAAACTTTGTCCCCTTTGTCCCCAGCAGTGATATCCTGTAAGTACAATGATGAAACGCCGATCAGCGCCAGGGTGGCAAGAATGATTAAATATGCTGTGCAGTGCCAAAAAAGATGGCAGTACCAAGTGGGGCCCACTGGAGATGGAATAATCAGCAGTCTGGTCCAACAGGCACTGACTTTGCAGGTCAATAACTAATGCAGCAGTCAAACCAAGAGAAATGTACTAAACTGAAATGGTAGAAACTCACAGAAAAGAAAACACATCCAACAAGGCTGGATGCAGGACACGGAAACATGGTTGGATGCAGGACACTGAAACATGGCAAGAAGCAGGACACTGAAACATGGTTGGATGCAGGACACTGAAACATGACAAGAAGCAGGATACTGAAATATGGCAGGATGCAGGACACTGAAACATGGCAGGATGCAGGACACTGAAACATGGCAGGATGCAGGACACTGAAACATGGCTGGATGCAGGACACTGAAACATGGCAAGAAGTAGGACACTGAAATATGGCAGGATGCAGGACACTGAAACATGACAAGAAGCAGGACACTGAAACATGACAAGAAGCAGGACACGGAAACATGGCAAGAAGCAGGACACGGAAACATGGCAAGAAGCAGGACTCTGACACATGGCTGGATGCAGGACACTGAAACATGGCTGCATGCAGGACACTAAAACATGGCAGAATGCAGGACACTGAAATATGACAAGAAGCAGGACACTGAAACATGGCTGGCTGAAGGACACTGAAACATGGCTGGATGCAGGACACTGAAACATGGCTGGATGCAGGACACTGAAACATGGCTGGATGCAGGACACTGAAACATGGCTGGATGCAGGACACCGAAACATGGCTGGATGCAGGACACTGAGACATGGCTGGATGCAGGACACTGAAACATGGCTGGATGCAGGACACGGAAACATGGCTGGATGCAGAACACCGAAACATGGCTGGATGCAGGAAATCGAAACATGGCTGGATGCAGGACACCGAAACATGGCTGGCTGCAGGATACTGAAACATGGCTGGCTGCAGGACACTGAAACATGGCTGGATGCAGGACACTGAAACATGGCTGGATGCAGGACACTGAAACATGGCTGGATGCAGGACACCGAAACATGGCAAGAAGTAGGACACTGAAACATGGCTGGCTGCAGGACACGGAAACATGGCTGGATGCAGGACACTGAAACATGGCTGGCTGCAGGACAAGGAAACATGGCTGGATGCAGGACACTGAAACATGGCTGGCTGCAGGACACTGAAACATGGCTGGCTGCAGGACACGGAAACATGGCTGGATGCAGGACACTGAAACATGGCTGGCTGCAGGACACGGAAACATGGCAGGATGCAGGACACTGAAACATGGCTGGCTGCAGGACAAGGAAACATGGCTGGATGCAGGACACTGAAACATGGCTGGCTGCAGGACACTGAAACATGGCTGGCTGCAGGACACGGAAACATGGCTGGATGCAGGACACTGAAACATGGCTGGCTGCAGGACACGGAAACATGGCTGGATGCAGGACACTGAAACATGGCTGGCTGCAGGACACTGAAACATGGCTGGCTGCAGGACACTGAAACATGGCTGGATGCAGGACACTGAAACATGGCTGGATGAAGGACACTGAAACATGGCTGGATGAAGGACACTGAAACATGGCTGGATGCAGGACACTGAAACATGGCTGGATGCAGGACACGGAAACATGGCTGGATGCAGGACACTGAAACATGGCTGGATGCAGGACACTGAAACATGGCTGGATGCAGGACACTGAAACATGGCTGAATGCAGGACACTGAAACATGGCTGGATGCAGGACACTGAAACATGGCTGGATGCAGGACACTGAAACATGGCTGGATGCAGGAAATCGAAACATGGCTGGATGCAGGACACCGAAACATGGCTGGCTGCAGGATACTGAAACATGGCTGGCTGCAGGACACTGAAACATGGCTGGATGCAGGACACTGAAACATGGCTGGATGCAGGACACTGAAACATGGCTGGATGCAGGACACCGAAACATGGCAAGAAGTAGGACACTGAAACATGGCTGGCTGCAGGACACGGAAACATGGCTGGATGCAGGACATTGAAACATGGCTGGCTGCAGGACAAGGAAACATGGCTGGATGCAGGACACTGAAACATGGCTGGCTGCAGGACACTGAAACATGGCTGGCTGCAGGACACGGAAACATGGCTGGATGCAGGACACTGAAACATGGCTGGCTGCAGGACACGGAAACATGGCTGGATGCAGGACACTGAAACATGGCTGGCTGCAGGACAAGGAAACATGGCTGGATGCAGGACACTGAAACATGGCTGGCTGCAGGACACTGAAACATGGCTGGCTGCAGGACACGGAAACATGGCTGGATGCAGGACACTGAAACATGGCTGGCTGCAGGACACGGAAACATGGCTGGATGCAGGACACTGAAACATGGCTGGCTGCAGGACACTGAAACATGGCTGGCTGCAGGACACTGAAACATGGCTGGATGC
Organism: Gastrophryne carolinensis; assembly: GCA_027917425.1. NCBI lineage: Eukaryota > Metazoa > Chordata > Amphibia > Anura > Microhylidae > Gastrophryne > Gastrophryne carolinensis. The sequence goes on along the minus strand of CM051238.1, from coordinate 177,728,290 downwards.
AGGACACTGAAACATGGCTGGATGAAGGACACTGAAACATGGCTGGATGAAGGACACTGAAACATGGCTGGATGCAGGACACTGAAACATGGCTGGATGCAGGACACGGAAACATGGCTGGATGCAGGACACTGAAACATGGCTGGATGCAGGACACTGAAACATGGCTGGATGCAGGACACTGAAACATGGCTGAATGCAGGACACTGAAACATGGCTGGATGCAGGACACTGAAACATGGCTGGATGCAGGACACTGAAACATAGCTGGATGCAGGACACTGAAACATGTCTGGCTGCAGGACACTGGAACATGGCTGGCTGCAGGACACTGAAACATAGCTGGCTGCAGGACACTGAAACATGGCTGGCTGCAGGACACTGAAACATAGCTGGATGCAGGACACTGAAACATGGCTGGCTGCAGGACACTGGAACATGGCTGGCTGCAGGACACTGAAACATAGCTGGCTGCAGGACACTGAAACATGGCTGGATGCAGGACACTGAAACATGGCAGGATGCAGGACACCGAAACATGGCAGGATGCAGGACACGGAAACATGGCTGGATGCAGGACACTGAAACATGGCTGGATGCAGGACACGGAAACATGGCTGGATGCAGGACACGGAAACATGGCTGGATGCAGGACACTGAAACATGGCTGGTTGCAGGACACTGAAACATGGCAGAATGCAAGACACTGAAACATGGCTGGATGCAGGACACTGAAACATGGCAGGATGCAGGACACCGAAACATGGCAGGATGCAGGACACGGAAACATGGCTGGATGCAGGACACGGAAACATGGCTGGATGCAGGACACGGAAACATGGCTGGATGCATGACACTGAGACATGGCTGGATGCAGGACACCGAAACATGGCTGGATGCAGGACACTGAAACATGGCTGGCTGCAGGACACTGAAACATGGCTGGCTGCAGGACACTGAAACATGGCTGGCTGCAGGACACTGAAACATGGCTGGATACAGGGCACAGGAAAATGGCTGGGTGAAGGATAAGTGAATGGAACACTTTGAACCTCTACATGCATTTCTCAGGGCCAAGACATCTATACATTTTTTAGCTGTCTGGTGTGTCCCTTTAAAACATGAAAGCATGCAGTACTTTCCATTTAGCCATCACATGTAAAAGGGCTTCCAGAATTGTTGGTTAACACCCTCAGTGGAAGAGTTTACCTGCATGATGCTCTGGCAAAAGATAAGGCAGGATAATCTTCCAGCATTACCTGTCATTTGTACCCAGGATTAATCAGTTAAAAGACACAGAAAACAATATTTGTTAGGTCAACCTGAGCTTGTTGTAGCTTGAATAAAATACAATTTCCAGGCACAAATAACAGAACACTATACAATCCTTGTGTCCAATGCAGACCATCGCTCCTGGTCCGGGGCTTTGTGACTGGTTGCTCCAATCAATGCACCAGCCTTGAAATGTATGGCTGCCTGTCACCTTAAATGTGGCGTTCCAGTATCCCACATATAGATCAGAGATTGTGGCCTTGACCTTCTGTTTAGTCTCATTTGCTCTGCTTTCCATATAGTACAGTCTCTATGTGTCCCTTTACCTGAGTGCTGGATCCATGTCATGTACTGCCTGGCCCAATCACACATCTAGTGCATGTTCTCAGATGGGGATGCCCCCAGCCATCAGCATGCCCCCCTCTATTCACTGCAATGGAAAGGGCCGATGGTCTGCGTGAGACACAAGGTGAGTATAGTGTTTTTTTTTATTTGTGCCTTGGATTTGTCTTTAACTTGTAAAGGTCCAACACAGTAATGGACATAAACTGGGTAATCAAGACAAGTCTGTCTGTCTGACAACTTTGGTTCAGGGTGACAGGACATATCATGTCATAGTTTGAGCCAAGTTTGGGACAGGGAGCAAAAAAGCCAAAGATCTCGAATTGAAATCATCAATAAATGGACCAGAAATCAGGCCATGAATTGCAATATCTTTATTCAAGATTTTTCTGAATCCCCACACCCCCCACCCACCCTCTCTTTCCAAGTACCTTAGACAATGCTGCCATTTTGGCATGGCCCGGTTTTTAAAAAGTGTTTTTCCACCACCAAATCCACTCCTCCTGGCAGTTTTGAGATCGTTGATTGGCTAATCTCAAGGCTGTCGGCGGCTAGATGCATCTCCGGTCTCCCTGTGAAGCGCTCACCTGGCCTATCTAAATGGTTGGTGCGGGAGCGTACACAGCTGCAGGGAAGCCGGGAATGTGGCCACTGGAGAACACAGTACCGCGAAAGCTAGTTTTAGATTCCAGGGTCGGCCCAGAAGGTTTTGAGACACTTTAAACCGGACCTTCAGCATGATTTCATGAAAAGCCCAAATCCTGAAAAAAATGATTCCCAAGCATCTAAAATTAATATATTTTAAGTTTTTAGTCAAGTACTTTCTATTCTTTCCTCCATCGGGCTGCAACTCTGTTCAGGACTCTAGGATACGGGCGCCACCATCTTGACTCAGAAGCATCACACATACTAATAAATAATTACCAAAAGGTAATCCTAATGGGGGGAGCAATTCAAGGCATACTAGTAAAAAAATGTGGATTTTAGTCCGTGTGTTTTAAGGTGCTTCTGCATCAACATTAGTGACTGAAGTTTGGTGAGTGTGCTTGTTATTATACATCATGCTACATAACCATATCTTTCATTGGATCCTAAATGTTGCAGGCCAGTGGACATTCATTCATTCTCCAGTCTAGAAAAAAGTTTACATCAGGCTACCAAAGAATGGTGATAAGTGCAGGGCAATTTCTAGGCAACATAGAACTTAGGGCCTTATTCATGAAGGGATGGCGTCAGGTAGTGCCTTGTTAATGAGAGGTAGCGACAGGTGAACGCCGGACACGGCATGCAATTACACATTTATCAAGCAGATTCTGTTAAGCAACTGGGATAACGCCATGTAGCGTCTGATTCATCATTATCCCAGCCTCAGCGTACAGCGCCGGCATTCAGCCTTGCAGAGCGCAACGTCTTACCTCTTGCTACCTGTCGCTCTCCCATACATTTCAATGGACGTTCTTTTATTTCTCTTAAAAACAGGGGGTTTTATTTATTTATTTTTTTAAACTCAAATAATGTTGTGACCTCTCCTGGCATAGAAAAAGCCATTTTTGAAAATATTTTTCATGTTTTATATATTTAAGCAGAATTGACATTACAGGTCTGGCATTAATGTGTTCATGTTACAATGTTATTACAATGTAATTCCATATGTTTTCGCTTTGTTACTGGTGGATACAACCTTTAATTGCACAGCCTCCTGCGCTCTGGGCTACAGCGAAGCATTTTTCAGCACCGGAGGTGTGTGAGGCTATTTTTTTGATTAATAAGTTGTGAGTCGGTCGCACTGACCAGTCGCTAACATTCGCTCCCATACAGCGCTGTACTGGTCATATAGCAACTCCCCACGATGTATTCATCATTGCTGCACAGCGACTGAGTCGCTATGAACTAGCGGCTTTGAAATGCCTGGTACAGACGCTCATCTGTCGCTACCTTCCGCTAACAATGAATCAGCCTGATAGTGTTGTAAGCAAGACACTTTAAACCACCAGCCATATGGTGCTGCTGCTGCCCTATACCAGAAAGTAGGATGGCTGGGATAAAGATGCCCACAATGGTCTTGGCACCTATGGCATTGGCCCTGCTTGCCTTCCCCTAAAAAAGTTCTGAGTAGGAAGTTCCATGCACTTAGACATTCATGCATTAGTGCACTGGTTCATGGGTTCTATTTATATGTGAGATTCTTGAAAATGTATTAAAGCCCTTGTAGGTTAAAGCAGATCTACATGGTCCACATAACAAGCAAAGAACTGTCTTCTAATTTATCCCACTACCTAACCAAAGCACTTGAGGAACCCTCTCTCCTCCCCAAAGGCTCAGCCCTCTAGCCTGACCTTTTGTATCTCTGATGGGATGGTAGGGTTTATTTTAGGTCTGCTTTAAAAACATCAGAATAATTGTAGATCTAATGTCCCCATAGTTGTCTATACTCCTGGGTGCAATTCTGCTTACAAAATGACAAATTAGGATTTTGGCATACCATAACATGATGAAATAACTGCCATTTGCTCATTTACAAGCCACCACTTTTCATGTATTTTTCAGTCTTGAAAAAGCAGCAGCCTCTTCTTGTAGTTAAATCCAGCAGTGATGAAATCTAAATGGAGAATGTGACTAATACCAAAGGTTTTACTAGCAGTTTTAATGTGAATATGCAGTGAGCACATTAAAGAGCAGCTGTCTCACATTTCTCACTTTTAGAGGTAGAAAGCAAAGACATGACAGGGTTTCAGCAAGGAACACCTGCTGGCATTTCTTATTGAGTATAACTGCATTGGGTAGCGCATAGTTTATGTTCATTGAGCTTAGATATGTCAAACATGTTCTTCGGAATTCCGAGAAAATATATTTACGTCAGAGGCAGATGCTGATCTCTTAACTTCAGCTTCACCCGCCTCTGTCTACATACTTTCTATTCTGCCCCCCTTTTTCCTGTTTTCATTTCTCCAAGACAGCTTGATGTAAGGTGGCGCTTGCTTATTTCCATTATTTCCTTTTTGATATGCTTTTTTATTTTTCCTAAAATAAAAAAATAATGAACAAAGCCATCATTATTTCTTAGAACTTATCCGAGGGACGCCACTGCATGTGGTGGTCATAATGCTTTTGACGATGGTATCGTCATGGACTGGTCTCCTCAATGATGACTTATCTGCTTGATGCTACGAGAGGTAGGTAGTAAGTAGAGTCAGATTACAGTATCAGAAGGTTCATATTTGAACTGGATGTGGTCTGTGCCTCAGCTGAGATGATTTCCACTAGAGAACAGCAGCAAAAGCTTTTGATTTCATAAAGGGACTGTAAACCCAACACTAATGATAAGGCATCAAGCAGCTCCCCTGATGCCTGTCTCCTGTGCCTCTAATCCATCTCCTGCAGCCATCATCCAGGAACAGTAGTCTAACAGCCACTTTGTCTATAGTGGTCTTAGCATAGCTTTTGAAATCCACAGTGAAGGTTCTCATACATGCAGGTCATGCTATATATACATATATACTCATCAATGTTACTAAAATCCCACATCACATGACCATAGTAAACATGATGTAAACAACTTTATGAGTGTAAACTATTAACTGCATTTATATGGCTGGAGATGTAAGGTGTTATTCAACACAACACTATATGTGGCAGATTTTTTACATAAATGTTTTGACCTTTAGGTGTAGTGTCCCATGTGTTCATGCTCGTGTAACTGTTGTTTTGTGTACTTCTTATGCACTGTATTGCATAGTGTTTTGCTTATCGTGCTTTGGCATGGGGTCCTTTGTATGAACAATCAGGTTAAAGATGAAGTATGATAGCACACCCAATGCTATCATGTGCTTTAAAGGACAGATCTTATGCAAAAGCTAAATAACCATAGGTCAACTGGGGATCAGGAAGGGTCACTGAATACAGGTAAATACTTGCGGCTCATTGGCCACAACTGAACATCAAACAGAGATAGGCTCGTCGACACAGGTAAGAAACACTGTACTCTCAGATACAGGGAAGCTGGGAATGCTTTGTCTTAAAGTGATCAATCCCCAGCTCAGTGTCCCAAAACCTTAACCTGTGTTTCTTTTTTTTACTAAAGCCTTTGCCCAATATTTATAACATAAACTGTATGCAGTCAGCCATATTGCTCCCTGGCTGGGCAGCCATGCCCCCGGATGCTTTCCAACAATGATACATTCAGATACAGTACACACAGCTCAGCATTGGGGAGCACTTCAACCTAAATGCCATTATGTGAAATTTTAATGGTAGCTGAATGAATTAGCACACAGCTGCCATTCGTACATCCTACTGCTTCCTGTTAATGTTTTTATGAATATTGGGCAAAGGCTTTCTTTAGTAAAAACAAACATTTTTTGTGGCACCAGGCTGGGCATAGACGGTGATGGACATAAATTTTCTTTCTGGATATAGGATAACTTTAAAGAGGAGCAACCAGTGGCATAGAGTCTGTGGTCTTCATATAGGTTGGAGACAGGATGCCCTGCTGTGTCATCCCCCTTAGAACGCTGGCATTCACATACATTTCTGCAGCTCCAAAGCTGTGTACATGGGCCTCAGCTGCATCTCCAGCCTCCGTTCTCCCTGCGTCCTTCAGATAGGCGGAAGGGGGGATTGCATTGCAAACCACAGGGAGACAGCTTTATGCTGTGCAATAATATGCATGTCATATAGCACTGATTGGACAAGAGCTGTTACATGCACCTTGGGCATAGCAAAAAGATATGTTTTTAGGGCGAGTGGTGGGGTTCACACATACCCCAGGAAAGTGGACCCAAAACCGGGCTGGTCAGAATCATGGGTTTTGCTCCACTCTCAGTGCACCTTACATAAATACTTGTTCATGCATTTGTAATGATCAAAGCCACTCCTTCTGGCAGTTTTGAGATTGCCTAATCTCAAGGCTTTCTGAAGGCATGAGCCAGGCAGCTAGGTGCATCTCCAGTCTCCCTGAGGAGTACGTGCTTGGCTAGCCTAGCTAAATGGTTGGGTGCAGGAGCGCACACAGCTGCAGGGAAGCTTGGAGATCGGCCACTGGAGAACACAGCATCGCGAGAGCCGGATTTTGGATTCCAGGGTCGGCCACAGAAGGTTTTGGACCACTTTAGAAAGTAGACAAGACCCACTGAACTAAATAAAATAAATTTATATAAATAAAAATAAAGTGAAATAAATTTAGCCAAATCCCCTGCTGACACTTCCCTCTTAGGTTGTAGAACTGGGTATTGATGTTTCCGTCTTGCAAACTCTCTTGGAACACAAATTTCTGCCGTCTCTCTCCAATTTCCCCTGTCATCATTGTGCAACTCCTTGTACCCCTCAAGATGCGCTATAGGAAGGCTCTGGCCAGGACTTGCGCATCTTCCTACTTGACCTTGAAAAGACTGGGTGGAGTGCCTTGGAAAAGAAACAGCCAGAAGATCTCTGCTGCAGCAATGTGAGATGACTAGGTGGTCAGGCTGGACCTATGGCTGATTCAGGTGGCATTAGCAGATACAAAGTAAAGCAGAGGCAGAATAAATTGCCAAAAGGTAATCCTAATGGGGGGAGCAATTCAAGGCATGCTAGTAAAAAAGTATGTTTTTAGGGTGATTAGGGGGGGTTCACACCCCAGGAAAGTGGACAAAAATCCGGGTTGAAAAGCAAAGTGAATGGTCCACGCTCCTCTTGTCATAAAACTTCAGTTTTAATTATGAGTTTAAAATCAACTCCACAGTATACAAAAGCCAATAAAATCAGTAGTAATGAAAGTCCTTATGTCATATATACAGTATAGGCGACTTACGCGTTTCGGACTCCTATCCCCAGTCCTTAATCATAGTAGGGTTGGTCAAAATCATGGGTTTTGGTTCACTCTCAGTGCACCTTACATAAATACTTGTTCATGCATTTGTAATGATCAATATTGATAGGTTTGGTGCTTTACTTCCTTTTGCTATTGTTATTAATTCTTGTTTTTTGCTCTTGTGCATTGTGGACCATTGTCTGATGTTTTAAATGCACAAGGATTTTCTTCAATAGATATTGTTTTTCATTGATTTGTTCCATGTTTGGCCATGTAGCAGCAGAGCTGGTGGGACTTATTTATAATTATTATTTAGCTATTATTTATAGTTGACAGTTGCCCCAGGACAGTGAAGGTGTGCTGAGCTTCAGATTAGGTGTGTAACAGCTTTTTTTTCATATGATGTGAACTTTTTATTCTGTTTAGTACAACCACTATTTAGAAATGTCATGCTGCTGAGGAATGGGATAAAAGGGCTTGCTAGACTCAACATCATTCAATGGGGTCATGCTAAAGATTTGGTAAATCAAGTTTACCTTTGGGTGTGAACTGAAACTTCCATCTGAGTCAGAGATTTTTTACTTTGACACACAAAAAAAATGCAATAAAAAAATGTTCCAATTTTTGTTTGGAAATAACAGCATGCAGCATGATGTATGCAGAAGCGAATGGCAATCCTTTAGTTTACTGCATAGAGAATGATCTTTTCATCACTAGTAAAATTATTTACTTTAACTGTAAAAATGCCCACAGGGACAAGTAATTTTTTTGGGGAAAAAAATAGCACAAACTTTTGTATGTCAAAGTAAAGAAGATCACCGAGACATACGTTTCAGTTCACTCCCAAATAAAGAACATAAAAATAAATAGCATTACCCCCAATGTCATATCTGTTGAAGGCTCTGGCATTGTTCCTAATTGTGGGGTACTAGCCTTATGGCAGATTAGGACAATTATCTGCATGTTTGGACTGTGATGTTAAACAATTTATACTTGTCACACAAAAGTAGGAGTCGGAAGTGTGAAGTTCTCACTAAACCAGAAGAATGACAGAAGGCAAAGTGTGACAGCATTTGGTCCATGTGGGGACAAGCCTGTGGCCTTTATTCAGTAAAATGAACTTTAAATATCTCATGAAAATAAGGAGTTTATTTCCTGCTTTATTTCAGTTAAAATAAAATAAAGCATGATTCAATAAAGAGTAATAAGCGAGTGTAATGTAACAACTTTTCTATTTGCTTTTATCAAGTAGATTGAAAAACTCCTGTAATGTGCTTCTTTAAATGATGCCTTACTTTAACTCATGCCTTATTGTGAAATCAAACATGAAATGGCCCTTATTTGTTGTGTGGGCCAGGAAGGTTTACTGAATCGAGGCCCATGGGTCCAACCTTAAGCATCCAATTCCCAATGATCAAAGCAGGTTATTTCATTTTTAAATCATGGATATGAAAGAAGGATTTTAAGGTTTGAATGAGTACACAGCGCACATATGGAAAAAAGAATGGTGAGATCTAACCAGGAACTGACAGAGAACTGCTACGGAGAAGTAATTCATTTATTTATGCTTGTGCTTTTCATCTGATCTCTAGTGATATGAACAGTGTATACGTTTATACTTTACATTGTAGGCAACTATCCCCATAAAATGGATATATATATATATATATATATTTTTTATATATATATATATATATATATATATATATATATATATATATATATCCCTGTAAAAATGCATTGTTAGCCTTTTTCTTATTATTTTGTGTTGTTAACTAACTAGGGCTAACTAGAGGAATAAGAACCTAAAATATATAATATGAAGAGATTAGTGGCTTGTTTATGACCTGGCTATAGCGCTAGCTCTGGAGCACCGACATTCCCGTCTTACTTGGCGCTGTGCTGTGTACTACATTGGCCCTTGCTGCGCCGAACTCTACTAATTAGCTTTGATTTTTGTGCTTAGGTATTGGCTGGCCTATTTCAGCGCCTGTTGGACCCGATGGCTAGTTATCCCAGAAACAGTGAGCGCCACTTACTGTCACTATTCTGGCACTCCCCAGCAAATGTATGAATTTTTAATCCTTGAAATCTTTGGCACTGTATTTTTCTGGTGTTTTTTTATTACAGTTACAAGAAATCACTGCTGGGGACAAAGGGGACAAACTTTACAGTGCGCTTAGGTTGCGTTATCATTGTTGGGGTCCAAATTACACATTGTAAAGCCAAAGAAGCCATTAAAATCAATTTTAATAACACCCCAAAAACATTTTGGCCCAATTAAACACTACAATCCAGTTCTGCCCATTGTGCTTTATAGGATCTTGCGCTACATCTGCTGCTGCTTCAACCAGAGCGCCCCGGTGCTGCATCATTTTCGGCCCTAGTGTTAAATAAGACGCTAGCTGGCTGCCGCATTGGCGCTATAGTTTTTTTCTTTCTTAAATCCTAAAAAAGTGGTGCTGTGTGGCACTGAAGCTTGATAAATAAGGCTCTATATGGCTTGCTACCTATTCTATGTAGGTAGCAGTGAAATAAAAAATCTGAATTAGAATCAGATTTACTGTTGACCACCATATACATAATTGCATACATATACGTTCCTTTGTGGTAATGGGCTCAGTTCATTGGGTATGGGGGGGATTAGCACAGGTATACAAGCTAGTTCTGGTAAAGTGTTAGGTAGGTCATGATTAGAAGTACTAAGAGGTTCAGATTTCAGAGGGGTTCAATGATATAGAGGAAACTCATTTCAGGAACTACCTTCCCAGTCAGGGTGACACTTGAAGTAGCTTCTGGTCTGAAGAGTGGCTTGTAGGTAGCAGGTAGGAAGAAAATACCTTGTAGTACCTGGTGGGGGGTCATGGGAGTTATCAAAGACTTGTTACCCCTTGGTTTGGGGTGGAGGATGCCACAGTGCACCTTTTTGTAAAGAAGCATTAAATATAATGATGCTCAACCATTTGGCGTCATTTCAAGATGCTTTATAAAAGGAAAAACTTGGACAATTCCTCAATACACACATAAGATTACACTTTTTTTTTATTTACACATATTTACCAAGACTGTTGTTTTTATTGGTGGACATACAGATTTACAAATGAATTAATGGCCACTGAGCTTTATTAATGGAACAACAGTGACCTCTGCTGGGGCATTAAAGCATGACACAGCTAGTCAAAATGCTAAGGTTTAAAAGACCCACAACATTTTTAGACATGAAACTTACCAGTTCATCCCCCATTTTCATTGTTTTATTGGGGGATGAAGTGTACTGCAAGCCTCCATTATGTTTGCAAGTGGGAGTTGGTAGGACATTGTAATTGTAGATTGGTGCATAAACCCAAACAGGGAATAATTAGCAAAGAGCAATCCTATAATTTGATGTAAGGATAGATTATAGGGAAAGTTCCCACACTATTATAGGAAAAGGGGGTTAGTTAAAGGTGGCTGGACTACAGAAAATGCTGGAACATAGCTGTAGAACAAGATCTATTAGCAGTCTGGGAGGTAAGGTTAGAATTTATTCATATACTTCGTATCCTTTAAATCCATCTTATTATCTGACAAATGTCTCCCTTTGTACCATATACTAATATTTTGTTTATTCTGAAAAGGAAAACACCAGCATTTATGAATTGGAATTTGAAAGAACAATTTAGTATCTATTAACAATCAGGATTTGTAATAGTACTGATTGTATTCGAAGGATATTTTAATGTACAGTTTCCAAACACACAAAAGAAAAAAATAAAAATTCTAAAAATAGTAAGTTGTTTTCTTTGGCACTTCACTAGGCTGGAGCCACCTGATTGATTTTGGAGGCTGCTTGGATTTCAGCAAGAGGAGCCACAGATGAACCATCTTCTTCTGGCACAGAGAGGTCAATGTGGCCACATGTCAGACACCGAACGGCACACTGGCGGAACTGTCAAATGAGACGAAGCATTATTTAATGGGCATTTTTAGTCAGTTTATTCCGTGTGATTATAGGCTCCACCTTTCCCAGAGCAGTCATATGAGTACAGGACAAAGGAACCAATTCAGTGGGAACCCAAGCTTTGTGGTTCAAGTTCACTAAACATTATCCACCAGTATTCATTTGACTGTCAGAATGAGGAAATGGTAAGCACTAGCTAGTCTCTCTTTAAGTAACATTACATGACACTATTTTAATTAAATACACATTGGGATGCTCTGTAGCATCACAGTTCAGTTGCATTTAAAAAACACAAATGTAAGAAAATTTTAGCAAATATTATCCCAGGGCCTAAGCTGACATTAGTACCTGCTTATTGAGAAATATGTAGATAATGGGGTTGTAGACGGGGCTGGTCTTGGCAAAGTAGGTAGGCAGAGTTGCGGCAAGAGGAGGGATGTAGAGAGATGGATTTATGATGACAATTAGAGCAAAAATAGTGTATGGCAGCCAGCAAACAAGAAAAGCTACCACCATGCACAGCACCATAACCACAATTCGCAGCTCTTCCGCTCGGTTTGTCCGTCCTCCTTGTTCTTCTATTTTTCTGTTTAACTGAGACAAGTAAAAAAATAAGTAGAAAGATTAATTTTTACACCTAATGATTTGAAATAAAAGTAATTTGATATTTATTCTGAGTGTGAGAATAATTCTGATAGATTTAAAGTTGGCGCACAAAATTGTGTGCCCAGATTGCTGGAGATCTGAGCTTTAGATCCACCCATCACTGTGTAAGGGGTTTTTATATTGATTCTGGTTATGTAAAACAAAGCTCTATTTAACTGCAGGTAGAAAGGAGGCTGTCAAATCACAGCTAGGCTACTCCATGGAGTGCTCTGTTTGAGCCTTGCTTTCTAATAAATACATTTCAGGAAATATAAGGCTAAACGCAGCTAAAAACCCCCCAAAACAGCTTAAACTTTCTTTATTACCCAAAAGCTCGATCTTAGGGGCTGCTAAGTTTAATTCTACTGGTCTAGGATGAATCAGCTACAAGGGAGGGAAAAAAGAGAGTATTTTTTCCTGCACAGGGACATTAAAGTGGACCTAATCCCAAAACTGCTTAAAAATCAGGCATAATAGTCTCTCTTCTATGTTTCTGTCTGATCTGCAGCTGCACCAGTACGCTCCTGTCAAATAGGACACAAGCACATCTCTGGAGTGAAGACAGAATGAATATTTAGCCTGGTTTTTGGACTTGCCAATGCCGTTTAAGGTCATGGACTGGTATCCCAAATTTGGATGCCTCTGGGTTGTGGAGATGCATCAGGCACCCAGGCATGGTTGTATTTAGAATAAATGTCTGCTTTAAATGGAAACTCCCTGCTCTCTGATTCTTTTGGATATGTAGGCAGAGCTTTGTCTAGGCTGCATTTACCAACCCAGTTTACCCCCCAAGGAGTCTTTTTTAAAATAAATTAAAAAAATAAATTAAAAAGTCTGATTTTGTCACATTTGCCACTTCTTAATCTCTGGAATAACCATTAATATCCACCTGAATGAGATAGTTACCAATCTTTTGCCTGGTGGCAATCCAAAGTCCACCAGTTGCTCACTCCTGAAGACCTAGGACACTTCTATTCTATTCTATTCTCTATGCTTCTTTTAGACCATCGAAATTTTGCGGGCTAGGAAAAAGACCTGGGACATAGTCTCCTCTTGTTCTCTTAATGTGATAACACACACGCAGCATATAAAGTGTTAATGTGCTGGTATCTATCCAGATAGCAAAGGAAATTCCCACCTACTTAGGGCATTGTTTTAGGGCAGGGGTCCTCAAACCTCCTCTTCGAGGGTCAGAACAGGCCAGGTTCTACAGCTCTCCACACAGATACACATGTGAAGTAATTAGTGCCTAGATAGAGCTGTAGCCCTAATTATTTCACCTGTGTATCAGTGTGGAGCTTCAAATCATGGCTCCTTCTTTCTCCTGCTCAAGGAGGATTTGAGGACCCCTGCTTTGCATTACAGATGGAGACACTCAGCATACATGGTGGACATGCTGACTAGATTTTGACACAGCAGGGCATCCCAAATTGGGATGCCCCGGGGGAAGGCCAAATTCCACGGCTGGCCGTGTTTTTTTTTTTTTTTTTTTTTTCCCACTTTAAGTTGATGATTTTTGTGCTGTGGGTGGTGAAACAAACAAACAAAAGGCTCTGCGTTTAAAAAGTCACTTCCGGAATAAATAGATTCTTTATTAATGAAAAACTGAATGATTAAAAACGCATCCTCAATGATTCCCATAAGAAATTTCTTAGAAACCTTAGACTTAGAAACCCTACATGTTACATGGAAATGTCAATACAGACTCTTTGGCTATACTGATAATAGTGTCAACGTACATGAGAAAGGAGGGTCTTTTTAATTTTTACTTTATCTATACTATATCAATATTTCTTTCATTTCTGATCTCCCATTCTATCTGTTCCTCTCCTTCCTCCTTTTGTGTCTTCTTTTTTCTTTCCAATTTCTGTTCTCTTTTTTATGTTGGTATTAGATTTATCTCAGTATTTCACTTTTGATCCTTAATTTAGATTTTATGAGATCATTTTCTGTTAATGGTTTTCATTTTTTCTAAGGATATACCTGCTGTGATGAGTTATTATAAACAGGATATATGCATGCTTCCGGTCTTGATTACAGTGCATTGTATTATCTGACATAATGGGTCTTATTTATGCTGTGCACCATTTAGCATCTTTCTGGAGGATATATGGCCTGATGCAGAGCCTCCCCGTTCAGCTATCCCGTACGTTTTCCCGTTGGTTTTGGGCTGTGTTCGGGTCAGGAAAGGGTGCTACGTTGCTTTTTGTGTGCGTGTATGCGCTCAGGTGTTTCTGCAGGCGCCTTTCCCGATTGTCGGCTCGCAAGAGGCTGAACTCTGAGAAAACGGACTGGCCGTTGATTGTTCCGTTATTTAATTGATTCAGGGCCTTGATTTCCGATTGAAACAAGCCCAATTTAACGAGGGTGTCGACGCTTCACTTACGGGCAGTCGTATTTGATCTTTGTGACTTGGAAATGCATTCTGCTGTGCGTGAGCATCAAAGGCGTCAGCTACGCGGCCTGGTTGTTTTGAGCATGGCAGAAACCAGGCTGCACCGCACACGTCTGGACATCGATGGCATGCATGACCTTGAGCTATTCGAGCTCACCCGCCTTAACCGTGTTTCTCTACAGGACTTGTAAGGCAGCTGCGGCCATGGTTAGCCCGCACCACAAGGAAGGGGCATGCAATTGCAGGTATGAACAAATTGGTTGGCTGCCTGCAGTTTTTGGCAAACGGCTCGTTCCAGAGACTGGGTGCCTTCTCCGTGGGGATGTCCCAGTCTACGCTGAGCCGCAGCCTTACCAAGTTTTTGGATGGCATGGCTACCCTGGCACCCAAATATATATTTTTCCCTGACATAGCGGAAGCCTGGAATGCGGTTAAGTTGTGCTTTTAGAATATAGCCGACATGCCCAACGTATGTGTTTCAAAATAGTTGTTGCCGTCCAGCATGATTTTTCTGATTGGTCTGTGCCTGTACCCCACTAATCTGTTATAGACTCCAATGAAACTGTAGAAGTTAAACCTCACTTACTTACCAGTATTTCCTCCTATGGCTTTGTTTGTGATTCGCCACTATACCTTGCTGTCCTGGGCCTTTTAGCTATGTTTCATCCCAGAGTCATTGTACAGGAGTGTGCTGGGTGGATGTGCATGTTGCCTCATCAGAACTGTGCTTTGCACTGACACTGCCCAGCTGACCTATTGTCCCTGTTCACTAATACTGGAATGCTAAACAGCACATTATTGAGCCTCTTCCCCTTAGGCCTCTGTCTGTTGTTCCCTGCTCTTAGCAGTTTAAAGTAACCTAACATGCCGTATTTGTAAGTAGCATGTAAGGTACTTGTGGCTCTTCCTTAGTATCATGATGGTACTTGTTTAGATACATTTTGGATGTTTGTTGTTTAGGTTTCTCTGTCTCGGCTGGTTATGGGGCCTGTCACTACATATGTGGCAAAGGGGCCCATTTGTCATGTGTATGTTGTATTAGGGTGTGTGCTTATTTTTTTGTTTTTATTTTTCAAGGTGATTCTGGCTATCCATTGCTCCCATGGTTACTTACCCCCATCCTCCACCCATCCTCGCAGGCCCAGGAGCGGTATAATACTGCACATAGGAGGACTCGGTCAGTGGTGGAACATGCCTTTGGCTTATGGAAGATGCGCTTCCGTTGTCTGGAACAGACTGGGGGTGCCTTGCAGTATGAGCCCGCCAAGGTCCTCAAAATAATTGTGGCATGTGGGGTCCTGCACAACCTCGCCATCCGGAGCCGGGTTCAAAGATACAGTGACCTGGCTGAGGACGCTTTATTGAGTTCCGAAGATGTAACACCTCCCTACTCTGGAACACAAAGTGGGTCGGCACAGGCGATCCGCTCCCAGCTTGTGGACAATGTATTTGGTTAATTTTAATGCATTTGGGCCAATGTGTGGCTTTTTTATTTTGTGAGATAAAAATCAAAAAATAATGTGACAAACATTGTTGAATAATTTGTTGCCTGTTAATGTGGGGTGGTGGAAGAGCATGTGTTTTGGGTTACGGTAGTCTTGTGTCCTGCTCCCCAGAATCAATACATAAACACATGCCTTCAGTGGTAGGTCGAATAGGAGGTGGAAGTGGATGGGGTTGCTGCATGTTTGCGGCAATATGAGCAAGGCTCTGATTCATTAACTGCCATTGGTGGACCATTTCAGCCATATGCCTGCTTTGTTGTCTTGTTTCTGCAAGCAGGCCGGACACATTTTGATTCAAAACCTCTAGTTGGTGTGACATAGAGGTGATTTGTGAACACACTGTTTCATTAAACCTCTGTGTGTTTGTCAGGTTTCACTTACCCGTCTCCCGGTCCAGCGGCATCCCCGATGCTCAGCCGCCCGCTGCGCAGCCACCCGCCCGGCGGACGCGGCGAGCGGCGGCTTCTGGTTATGCCCTCCGGCGGCGCTGCTCTCAGCGCGGCTGCCGGGGGAAAGTTAATTAAAGGGCCAGGTGGGGTGGGGGGAGTGCCCTGCAGGGACAGGGCCAATGAGCCCTAAGTGATGTGAGGGCTTCGCCCTCCTCAGCCTTGTGATGTCCAATCTGTGTCAGGATTATAGTATGCACCAATCACCACACAATTCCCCTGGCCCAATGATACCTGGCTCCTATATAAGCTCTCCCCCGTCAGTTCATCAGTGCCTGTTATAGCGCCTAGTACCTAGTCTATCTAGCTTGTCTCTTGATTGATCTGAACTCCCGTTGCCGACCACCGCCTGTATTTGACCATTCTTGATCAGAACTCCTGTTGCCGACCACCGCCTGAATTTGACCATCCTTGATCTGAACTTCTGTTGCCGACCTCAGCTCTGATCCTTGACCACGATTTGTCTACTCCTATTGTACCGCTGCCTTCTCGGAACTCTCGTTGCCGACCCCCTAGCCTGTTTGGACTTCCGTTTTACGCTCCAGCTATTGGGCTCATTCAATACCGCTCCCAGCCACGGGTTCTCCAGACCTCCGAACAGTAAGCCTACATCCTTTGAGCCATTGAAGTCCTGGGGGCAACCGATCCCGGGCAGGCGTATTCTGCGTCCCGGCAAGCGGGGGCTCCTACAGGTGAAGCTGGCTGCGGAGATTGGGGGTTGAGGGCTTACCTGGAGGGCTGGAGTTACCCGAGCGGATCATTGAAGTACCCAGAGCGTGACATTATAACAGGCCACCCACATGGAAGACCTGGTGCAGCAAGTGCAGGCTATGGCCACCGCTATCAATCATCTAGCCCAGAGAGTGGCCAATCAAGAAACCAGACAGATACCTGCATCCGCTGTATCACCTCACGTTCCAGAACCAAAGGTCCCGCTACTGGAGAAATTTTTTGGAGACCGAGCCAGATTCTCCAATTTTAAAAATTCTTGTGAGCTCTACTTTAAGTTGCGGCCCTTATCCTCGGGCAACGGGTGGGGTTAATTATCTCCCTTCTGCAAGGAGACCCCCAATCATGGGCTCTTAGCCTGCCTCCCGATGATGCTGCCCTGCACTCCGTCACATCTTTTTTCCTGGCCATGAGTGTGTTATATGCCGACCCAGATCAGCAGTCCACAGCCGAAAACAGGCTTCGGGCCTTAAAGCAAGGTCGGAATACTGCCGAAGATAACAGTGCTGAATTCAGGCGGTGGGCAGTAGAGTCCGGATGGAACGACCCAGCCCTGTGTAGCCAGTTTCGTATGGGTCTATCGGAGGGTATCAAGGACGCATTGGTTAATTTCCCTACACCAGCAGATCTTGACCAGCTAATGCAGGTCACCATCAAAATAGATCGGCGACTTAGGGAAAGAGCTAGGGAAAGGGTTAGGACTTCTTCGTCCTTTAAGCCATCTCAGAACCCCAACCCACCGTCTTCCCTTGGGGTAAACACACCTTCTTCCTCACAGGAGGAACCCATGCAGGTCGGTAGAGTTCGTCTTACCCATGACGAGAAGCAGCGAAGACTCTGGGCCTATGCTTATATTGTGGGAATCCGGGACATTTTGCTTGGTCCTGTCCTAACAAGGGATACCCGACGGGAAACTTCCTCGCCTAGATCAGGAGGAGAGTACTGATCTAGGTGAGTCCGTTAACTACTCTCATTTGAACAAAATGTTAATTCCCATCAAGCTTTCTTGGGGCCCTTCCAAACAGGCAGTATCCGCCTTTATCGATAGTGGAGCTGCGGGCAATTTCCTGGATCAGAGCATGATCTCCATCCTGGGAATTCCGTTGGTATCCCTTGAGAAATCTCTACAGGTGTTGGCCATAAATGGGAAGGCCATCCTGGGAGGTCTAGTCTGTACCAAGACCCCTCTCTCAAATTAATTGTCGGCTCTTCCCACTCTGAGTACATTGAGTTCTTGGTTTTTTATTGTCCAGAAACCCCGGTGGTTCTGGGATACCCATGGTTAAAGCTCCACAACCCTATTTTAGACTGGTAGACTGGGGATTTAGTTAGGTGGAGTAATTACTGCAAGACACACTGTTTCTCCACTGCCCTTAGAAGTTTTCAGATGCTGCCTCAGGGGTTGCCTCAGCCTTATGCGGATTGGGCTGATGTTTTTTCTGAGAGGTCTGCAGATTCCCTTCCCCCACATAGGGCCTATGACTGCCCCATTGACCTGCTCCCTGGAACTATCCCTCCTAGAGGGAAGATTTATAATCTTACCTGGCCGGAGGAGCAGGCAATGAAGGAGTACATCTCCGAGAATTTGAACAAGGGGTTCATACGTCCTTCAACGTCACCTGTGGGGGCTGGCTTCTTTTTTGTGGAGAAAAAAGATGGTGGTTTAAGGCCTTGCATAGATTACAGGGCCCTGAATAAGATTACGGTAAAGAACCGGTATCCTCTTCCCTTGATTGGGGATTTATTTAATCAAGTAGTTGATGCTCGGGTTTTCTCCAAGTTAGACCTAAAGGGGGCCTACAACCTGAGTCGTATTCGGCAGGGGGACGAGTGGAAAACGGCATTTAATGTTAAAGACGGTCATTACGAATATCTAGTCATGCCCTTTGGCCTTTGTAATGCTCCGGCAGTCTTCCAAGACTTTGTTAACGATGTCTTCCGAGACTATTTGGGCAGATTCATGGTAATTTATTTGGATGATATCCTCATTTTCTCTAATTCTTTGTCAACATAGACAACATGTGAAGATGGTTCTTCAAAAATTGAGAGAGAATAATCTATATGCCAAAATTTCTAAATGTATGTTTGAGGTCACCACCGTTCCCTTCTTGGGTTATGTAATTTCTAGCCAGGGATTGGAGATGGATGCGGGGAAAGTTTCGGCGGTGCGGCACTGGGTACAACCCAAAACTTTAAAAGAACTACAGCGTTTTTTAGGTTTCGCTAATTTTTACCGACGCTTTATTAAGGGTTTTTCCAATATTGTTGCTCCTCTCACCAACCTTACCCGCAAGGGCGCCTTCACTGTAAACTGGTCATTATCGGCCAATGAAGCCTTCCTAACTCTAAAACGGGCTTTTACTTCAGCGCCAGTTTTAGTTCACCCTGACGTTAATAAACCTTTTACCATTGAAGTAGATGCGTCCGAGTTGGGTGTGGGGGCAGTTTTGTCGCAATACTCTGGTCATCCTGAACGTTTGCATCCCTGTGCCTACTACTCACGGAAATTTAGTACCGCGGAACAGAATTGTTATGTTGGAAACAGGGAGTTATTGGCGATTAAACTGGCCTTTGATGAATGGCGTCACTGGTTGGAGGGTTCATTGCATCCGATCACGGTCTATACCGATCACAAAAACCTCGAGTACATTAGTTCAGCTAAGAGACTGAACTCTCGTCAGGCTCGTTGGGCATTATTTTTCTGGCGCTTTAATTTTATTATTACATTTAAGCCAGGAGTTAAAAATTCTAAAGCGGATGCTCTATCCCGCATGTTTGGGGATTGCAAGGATCGGGGTGATGTGGGTGAGCCTATTTTGCCTTTGGGTTGTGTGATTGGGGCTTTGCTTCCTGATCTTTCTAATGCTTTGGCGCCGTTTCAAAATGAATCCCCTGTAGATGTACCTTTAGGGTGTCAGTTTGTACCGCCGCACCTGCGTCCTGATGTAATCCGCTAGTTTCATGATGCCAAGACTGCTGGTCATCTGGGAAATCGTAAGACTTTCATTTTAGCCCGACGCCATGTATGGTGGCCTACTATGCGACATGATATTACTGCCTTTATCGACGCATGTTCTGTTTGTGCGCGAAGTAAGGGGGTTCACAAGGCCCCTAGTGGGTGCCTGGTCCCACTTGAGATTCCTAAAGAACCATGGACTCATATCTCTATGGATTTTATTGTAGATGTGCCTCCCTCACATGGAAATACTGTGATTTGGGTGGTCGTCGACCGTTTCAGTAAGATGGCACATTTTATTCGTTTATCTAAGCTACCGTCAGCTCCTGAGCTTTCGCGGTTATTTATCTCGCATATTTTCCGTCTCCATGGCATTCCATCTAATGTAGTTTCCGATCGAGGTGTGCAATTTACTTCACATTTTTGGAAGAGTTTCTGTTCACGCTTGGGAATTCAGATTTCTTTGTCTTCTGCATACCATCCCCAGACTGAAAGAACTAATCAAAGTTTGGAACAATACTTGAGATGTTACATTTCTGATGCTCAAGAGCAATGGTCAGAATTTATTGATTTCGCTGAGACTAAGACGTCTCCATTCTTTTGCAATTTTGGGAAAAATCCTAAAGCTTCCTCCCTCTCTGGGTCACCTTCCGATTTACCGGCATAGGAAAAGTGGCTCCGGGAGCGGAGAGACATCTGGGCACGCATCCAAGAAAATTTAGAGACTACACTTTTAAGATATAAGAAATTCGCCGATCGCCACAGTTCTCAGGAACCCGTCCTTCAGGTTGGGGACCTTGTTTGGGTTTCCTCTAAGAACATTGCAGCCCTCTAGTAAATTAGGGCCCAAGTTTATTGGCCCTTTCCCCATTATTCAGAAACTAAGCAATGTGTCCTTTTAGGTCCAGCTCCCGCGAACCATGAGAATCCCAAATTCTTTTCATGTGTCGCTGCTAAAACCAGCCAAAGATGCGCCACGTCCATCCTTATCGCCTATTCTAGTTAATAACAAACCTGAATATGAAGTGAACAAGATTCTCGACTCTCGTAAGGTCCGTAATTCTTTGCAATATTTAATTGACTGGGTGGGTTATGGTCCTGAGGAGAGATGTTGGGTTACGGCAAAAGACGTACATGCTAAAGTTCTTGTTAGGAAGTTCCATCGTGACAATCCGGAGAAGCCTGGTGAGGGTCCGGAGGCCCCTCGTGAGAGGGGGGGTAATGTCAGGTTTCACTTACCCGTCTCCCGGTCCAGCGGCATCCCCGATGCTCAGCCGCCCGCTGCGCAGCCACCCGCCCAGCGGCCGCGGCGAGCGGCGGCTTCTGCTGGCACGCGCGCGCCCTCTGGCGTTCCGGCCGGCGGCCCCGGCTTCCTTACGCGCAAGCACGTTCTGGTTATACCCTCTCAGCGCGGCTGCCGGGGGAAGTTAATTAAAGGGCCAGGTGGGGTGGGGGAGTGCCCTGCAGGGACAGGGCCAATGAGCCCTAAGTGATGTGAGGGCTTCGCCCTCCTCAGCCTTGTGATGTCCAATCTGTGTCAGGATTATAGTATGCACCAATCACCACACAATTCCCCTGGCCCAATGATACCTGGCTCCTATATAAGCTCTCCCCCGTCAGTTCATCAGTGCCTGTTATAGCGCCTAGTACCTAGTCTATCTAGCTTGTCTCTTGATTGATCTGAACTCCCGTTTCCCACCACCGCCTGTATTTGACCATTCTTGATCAGAATTTCTGTTGCCGACCTCAGCTCTGATCCTTGACCAGGATTTGTCTACTCCTATTGTACCGCTGCCTTCTCGGAACTCCCGTTGCCGACCCCCTAGCCTGTTTGGACTTCCGTTTTACGCTCCAGCAATTCAATACCGCTCCCAGCCACGGGTTCTCCAGACGGTAAGCCTACATCCTTTGAGCCATTGAAGTCCTGGGGGCAACCGATCCCGGGCAGGCGTATTCTGCGTCCCGGCAAACGGGGGCTCCTACAGGTGAAGCTGGCTGCGGAGATTGGGGCTTGAGGGCTTACCTGGAGGGCTGGAGTTACCCGAGCGGATCATTGAAGTACCAGAGCGTGTTAGCTGTGAACTCCGCGTTCTCCTGGTGCCATGCTTCCGTCATTAGCTGCAGATGCCTCCTCTAGCTGATATGGCGACGTGCCTGGGTTCCGCCACTGGCACGGGTGGGTGCATCTGCTACTGATGTAGTGGCTGCAGGTTGCTGCCTGGTCGCTGAATCTGTTGTGCGGCCACTGTCCACGGCAGCAGAGGATTGTGCCCCTGAGGTCTGGGTAGTGGCCAGCAGGGGCTGCACTTGCTGGGGCTGGTGTGTTGGCTGTTGTCCCACTGTCTGTGTCTTGTCCCCCTGGCAGGCCATGAAGGGTTGCCGGGTGAATATAGGTCAACACATGCTCTTCCGCTGGTGTTAGGATTATTTTAGTTGGGATCCCACCCCCTGTCTGCATGCGGGGGAAGATTAAAGCACACCTAATAAGTGTTACATCCTGTTACAAAGCAGGATATACATTCAGTTACACTCTAAAAGGACTTTAGCTCTGCTGGCGGCGCATGTCCATTTTTTTTTTCCATAATATTTGAGATCACCAAATTTGCATTTAATTTGCTCAACATCCCTCCTCACAGAACCAACACTATTCACTTGTCGGCAAATCTTATCCCAAATCTCCTGCTTGGCCTGCTTTGGAGTTGACTTTGAATAACGCCCAAATAGGGCATCATAGTGCTCACAAACACCAGTGGCTACAGCCATGCTTTGGACATCACAGAAACGGGCTGTCAGTGAGCCACGGCGCAGCTGGAGCCCACATGGGTGTGTGGTGTCCCCGGCAACAGATGACATTGATGGCTGGCTGTCTGGGGAGTAGTTTAGGTTTCTTGGGCTGATGGGTGACTGTGATGGAGTGTGTGGGGTGCTAGGTGATAATGGCTGGGTGCTTGTCGAGCTGTCACCTGTGGAGCTCTCTATTGACTCTGTGCTTGTGGTACTTGGGGACACAGAGTGTTGAGGAGGAGGGGTGGTTGGCCTGGGTGGGCTAGTGGTTTGGGACCTACGTTTCTCCTTGGTGGTATGGCTGCATTTACCCACATGCTTTGTGGGTGGAGGAGGTGGAGGCTGCAGGGTTGGAAGAGATTTGTGGCTCTTGTGAGGCCTGGCTGATTTAGCAGGTGGGGGCGACTGTGCCAAGGGCTCCTTGCTCCTGCTTTTTTTCCGAGAAGCCTGTGTGGCTGGCTTCTCCACCCTTTGACTATGGCCATGTCCCTCCCTGCTCTTGTGCCTGCTCTTGTGTGGGTGTTCGTGATGTCTATCTGTGCGGCTAGTATGTGCCTCTGGGCTTTTTGGGGTCTTACAGCTCCCTTTTGGTCTGGGCATAGTGATATGGTAACCAACACAGAGCTGAGTGCATTGACCCCCCCACCGCGGGGGAACGTCATAACCACACCCTGAAGATCCTGCAAGATGTCGCCAGCCATCTACACCGAGGAGCAGGACAAAATTATAATGGATGTGAGTAGGCGAGCGTGCGTTTATGTGCGCGCACAAGCGCAAAACAAAAAATAGCTATGGCAGGGCAAGATTAGTGAGGACAAAATTACTTGTTAAACTAAACTACTAGACCAGCTTAGTTTTAACCATGTGCGCAGCAGCACACTAGCCTAGAGGCAGATAGACTAAGTAGGCCCATGTGTGTAGGAATGAGTCTCCAAAACTGGCTTTAGAGACTGTGTCATCTATTTGTGTCACTAATGCTCTGCCATTGTGTTTTTTTATACAGATGATGCTGAGGAACCGTTATGATTTCCTGCCGTGCGATTTCGAGAATAGGACGTTGGCACTGGCGGTAGTGGACACGATTGCCAGGAGTTCGGGAACCACCTATACCTTCACACAGATCGCCCAACACTGGTCTGACTTGAAGAGGAGGCATAGGCCCCGGGTGAGGCGGTACTTTTCCAAGCACTTTCCAGGTAAGTCTTGCTACTTGACATGCAATAATCACAGTGCCCTTGCCTGGGCCTGTGTTTATGATTGTGTTTATATTGCAGCGCATGAATGGAATATGCGGTTCCGCCCCACCCGGACAAGAGCCCACAGCCCAGTGTTGGGAGGTACTGGTGAAGGTGTAGGTGGTGCCCCACCAGTGCCAACGCCCACCCCCTCCTCTGCCAGTGACTTTGAGGAACCATTAGACCTGAGGATACAAGGGGGGGGGGAATCGCACGGCAGGGAGTCAATCCAGCCACAGCAGCAACCTGACTCGGGTAAGACTCTCAAACCTACATATGTCCGGTTACATGCAATAAAGACATATACTAATGTGCACTATTGTTATTTTTAGATGATGACGTCGCAGGACCATCACAAAGGAGAGTGGAGGAAGCAGCCCAACCTCAAGAGGTGCCTGGGGAAGGTGAGTAATTGGATGCATAGAAGCCTAACCTAATCTGACATTCAGGAGGCACAAACAGTCAATAATATCCTTGTGTTTTGGATCCCAACAGCTTCACAGCAGGACGAGATGGTGGACCCAGGGAGGAGGCTGCGCCCCAGACGCCCTGCTGGCACCAAGCCTTGTAAGTTTTTAAAAGATATCATACATGTAGTTTAAACTCCGTCCCAAAACACCAAAAACATGGTCCAAGACACATTAATGTAATAACTTAGGGAAAAATTAACCCTAAAAATGGACCTAACCAAAACCCCTAGATAAACAAAATACTTACATGCAAAACTGATGATGTTTTTCATTCACAGATCAAAGAAAAGGGCAACAATGAACCCTAAGAAGAGCCTCCTGCCTCCTGTTGTTTAACATTTTTAAAAAATTGCAACATTTATACAATTAAAAAAAAAAAGTTTTAAATTTTCTACCCAAAAGTTTAAGTAAACAAAAAAAAAAACAAATGTGTGGTGTGTTCTCTTTCCTGGCATTGTATGTTCTCACAACATAACCATACAGTTACATGTCCCAAAAGGTAAGTACATGGGACAAGGAATAGGAGGAAGAAGAAGGAGAAGAAGAAAAAGAAGAAGGAGAAGAGATTCAGGTAAGCATTAAACACAGGGAAGAAGAAGAAGAAGGAGAAGAGATTAAGGTAAGCATTAAACACAGGGAAGAAGAAGGAGAAGAGATTCAGGTAAGCATTAAACACAGGGAAGAAGAAGGAGACGAGATTAAGGTAAGCATTAAACACAGGGAAGAAGAAAAATAAGATGGAGAACAGATTCAGGTAAGCATTAAACACAGGGAAGAAGAAGAAAAATGAGAACAGATTAAGAGAAGCATTAAACATAGGGAGGAGTAGGAAGAAGAATATTATTTTAAGGTAAGTTTTGGTGTGGGTAAAAGTGTCAGTTTGATGTATGGTGAAAGCTTGAGGGAGGACTAGGGATGTGCGCTTGCGTGGACCCAGATTGACAACAGGAAAACCATGGAAATGTAAGTATACACGGAAAAACAGTCGGAATCGGGGTGAAAACGGAAACAGGTGGCACGAAGCTACGTTTGGAAACGCAAGAAAAAGGACCAAAAAACGGATCGTCCGTGTGAACGGCAACGGAACCCACGACCACACAGAAAGCACCCGTGAGGGGAAAAAACACTTCCCGATTGAAGACACATAAACGGAACAGTAACGGAGCTCTCCCGACGGCGGCTCTGAATCACATTTGGACCTCGAGACAAACGGAAGGAAAACGGGCCATAGGAAAAACGGAACAAAATAAGGTCAGATTGGGGGAGGCTCTGTATCAGGCCAATAGTGTCTGTTTTGGAGCACCGGCATTCTTGTCTTTTCTGGCGCTGCACTGCTGACTACAATGGCGCTAGATGTCACACCGCTGGATGCTAACTAATTTGATTGTTGCACTAGGCATTGGATGGCCTGTGTCAGCGCCTGTTGGACCTGACTGCCATTATCACTGTGCCAGTAAGCGCCACTTTGTACTGCCATATTTTCAGTGCTGTACAGTATATTTATGAATGTTTCCCTCCTTGAAAAGATGAGCACTAAGTAAGGGCCAAATTTTACAATGCTGGTGTTGTTGTCCAAATTACACACATGTTACATAAAGAAGCCACAAAAAAATGTTTCTATTCTGACTGAGATGGTTGTAATAGCGTTCCCTTGTAGTTGTAATAGTCTTCCCTTGTAAGACCTCTATGCCTGGCCTGTGAAGTAGAGAGAAATGCTGCGGACAATCTTTATCAGATAGCTGAACTCACCAATACTGTGTTCATCCACAAAGCTGATTTATTCAGTCCATCAAAACAGTGGGATACAGCAAAAAAAAATGGATTTCAGTATTATGCGGTCAAAAGATGATGCTTTCATCAAAGTAGCATGCAGGGTACATGTGTGTCTCATAAGGCAGAAAGACAATTAATAAAGATACAGGAAATGCTCACTGGAGAGCATGGAAGTGGTTTAGACAAAGGGAAATGAGTCATAGCTCTGACCTCTGACATACAAATGCAATACCAAAAACGTCCAAAGATGGCAGCATAACTGACTATAGAAATGTCCATAGAACAGCAGTACAAGAATAAACTACGGTATGTAGATACCATCCATAATGATGAAATATTAACTGTGTAACAGCACAGTTTCTATGAAAAGAAAATGTAACTTGGTGACATCTACGGTAGGTCACAGTGCAAGTTCTGTACAATTAGATGTGTATAATATTAATTGTAAACATTAAACACTTCAATCCAGTTTTGCCCATTGAGCTCTATAGGATCCTAACCTACAGCACAAGGTTTCAACTGGCACTGCTTCAACCAGAGCGCTCGATGCTGCTACCTATTGGGCGCTAGTTTTAAAAAGAACGCTACCCGGCGGCCACATCGACGCAGCCTGTTTTTAATTTCTTAAATCACGTGCTGAGTACCGCTGGAGCCCAAAGACTGTGTGGTGCTGATGTTTCATAAATAGGGCTCAATGTAACTCTGTATTGAATATAAAGGCATCACTGTAATACTATTTGCAAAAAAATGAAAGATAATAAGTAATATAAATGAATTGGCATATTCACTGCAGAAGAACCAGTTAAATGCTTATTCCTAAGAGCATACTTTATAAATGTAGAAAATTTACCTTATGTAACGAGCGCAATATACTGCCATATGAGAATCCAATAATGACTATAGGAATAATGAAGCATGTCAAAAAGTAGGCAATCAGGTAGCTGTAGTTGCTCCAGGATCTCTCTTCCCAGCCGATGGAGCAAGATGTCTGAACGCCTTCAGGGCCATAAGAACTCCAGCCAAACAGCGGGGCCACTGCCCAAACAAGGCAAAAGAGCCAGATAAATGCCAGTCCATGGTAGCCCCTTTGTGTGCTGAGCTTCAGGGCTCCAACCGGCTCACAGACCACATTGTATCTTTCATAGGCTAGGATGGTCAACGACCAAAGTGACACAATGCCTGCAGTAACACACAAAGCATAATGTTATAGTTACATGGCAGATGATCACATGACTAAATACGAGAAACCACATATGAATCGTTTACACAGAACATGTTTTAAAATCATAATCTGATTGTTAAATGCTTCAATTATCTGGACATTATGTAGTTTGTTCTCATTTTTGCAATGATTGAAATAGATGATTATGCCCATTGTTCTGCCCAGTGGCAAGGAATGATGGGCATTAGTTTTCAGGTTGCACCATGTAACTCCATTTTTTTCAATGAAAGTACTCTCCTTTTTAACCACCATTTCAGTAGTGGAGTTCATGGTCTCTTTTAGTTTTCTTCTTTAACCCTTCCTAACATAGTTACTCTTATCTCTAATAACTAGAACATGCGATAGAGAGGAAAAGAGAGATGAATAAGCTGAAGGGCTAACAAATAAATAGACTAGCAGGGAGACACCTACTGGTAGATAGGAGCTATAGGAGCCTCCTGCTTTATGCTCAATGTTGTGTGTCAAAGTCACCAGAAGAGGGAGCAGTTGCACACTTTTCAGTAAATACATAAAGTCAAATCACAGGAATTGCCAGAAACTGTAAAACATATTTAAGAAACCAGGGGCATACCTTGATAGTGTGCAGGGGGTGCGACCACACCAAGGCCGAGAAGATCAGGGGGCCCCCATCATTGTTGCCCCTCCACCTTATTTATCATAGTGTGGTCACTTGGCAGCATTTAAAGAAAGGAAGGATCCTTTGCCTCTGCTTTTTCAGATGAAGAAAAGCCTGCGACTGGTATTCAGCTTTAATATTTGCACCAGGACCCCACCACAATTAGTTACACCACTGCTAAAAATGCAGAACATTTCTATTGTAACAGTATAAAGTCCACAGGCTGAACGCACTGCTCACCCACCATAATTTTAGTCAGCCCTTCATTGCAAGTGACAGAATGCCGATGATCCCTCGCGTAGCAAAGATGGTAAAAATAGTTTGTCCAGCACTGATAGTTGACTATATTAAAAGGTATTTTATTACATTTCAATAAAAAATTGCAGCATACCGAGAAAGCAGTGCCCGCCATCGTCCCCACAGCAACAAAGCAGTGCCCGCCATCATCCCCACAGCAACAAAGCAGTGCCCGCCATCATACCCACAGCAACAAAGCAGTGCCCGCCATCATCCCCACAGCAACAAAGCAGTGTCCTCCATCATCCCCACAGCAACAAAGCAGTGCCCGCCATCATCCCCACAGCAACAAAGCAGTGCCCGCCATCGTCCCCACAGCAACAAAGCAGTGCCCGCCATCGTCCCCACAGCAACAAAGCAGTGCCCGCCATCATCCCCACAGCAACAAAGCAGTGCCCGCCATCGTCCCCACAGCAACAAAGCAGTGCCCGCCATCGTCCCCACAGCAACAAAGCAGTGCCCGCCATCGTCCCCACAGCAACAAAGCAGTGCCCGCCATCGTCCCCACAGCAACAAAGCAGTGCCCGCCATCGTCCCCACAGCAACAAAGCCGTGCCCGCCATCGGCCCCGCAGCAACAAAGCAGTGCCCGCCATCGGCCCCGCAGCAACAAAGCAGTGCCCGCCATCGGCCCCGCAGCAACAAAGCAGTGCCCGCCATCATCCCCACAGCAACAAAGCAGTGCCCGCCATCGTCCCCACAGCAACAAAGCAGTGCCCGCCATCGTCCCCACAGCAACAAAGCAGTGCCCGCCATCATCCCCACAGCAACAAAGCAGTGCCCGCCATCATCCCCACAGCAACAAAGCAGTGCCCGCCATCGTCCCCACAGCAACAAAGCCGTGCCCGCCATCGGCCCCGCAGCAACAAGGCAGTGCCCGCCATCGGCCCCGCAGCAACAAAGCAGTGCCCGCCATCGTCCCCACAGCAACAAAGCAGTGCCCGCCATCGTCCCCACAGCAACAAAGCAGTGCCCGCCATCGTCCCCACAGCAACAAAGCAGTGCCCGCCATCATCCCCACAGCAACAAAGCAGTGCCCGCCATCATCCCCACAGCAACAAAGCAGTGCCCGCCATCATCCCCACAGCAACAAAGCAGTGCCCGCCATCGTCCCCACAGCAACAAAGCAGTGCCCGCCATCATCCCCACAGCAACAAAGCAGTGCCCGCCATCATCCCCACAGCAACAAAGCAGTGCCCGCCATCATCCCCACAGCAACAAAGCAGTGCCCGCCATCATCCCCACAGCAACAAAGCAGTGCCCGCCATCGTCCCCACAGCAACAAAGCAGTGCCCGCCATCGTCCCCACAGCAACAAAGCAGTGCCTGCCATCGTCCCCACAGCAACAAAGCAGTGCCCGCCATCGTCCCCACAGCAACAAAGCAGTGCCCGCCATCGTCCCCACAGCAACAAAGCAGTGCCCGCCATCGTCCCCACAGCAACAAAGCAGTGTCCTCCATCATCCCCACAGCAACAAAGCAGTGCCCGCCATCATCCCCACAGCAACAAAGCAGTGCCCGCCATGGTCCCCACAGCAACAAAGCAGTGCCCGCCATCATCCCCACAGCAACAAAGCAGTGCCCGCCATCGTCCCCACAGCAACAAAGCAGTGCCCGCCATCATCCCCACAGCAACAAAGCAGTGCCCGCCATCATCCCCACAGCAACAAAGCAGTGCCCGCCATCGTCCCCACAACAACAAAGCAGTGCCCGCCATCGTCCCCACAGCAACAAAGCAGTGCCCGCCACCATCCCCACAGCAACAAAGCAGTGCCCGCCATCGTCCCCACAGCAACAAAGCAGTGCCCGCCATCATCCCCACAGCAACAAAGCAGTGCCCGATATCATCCCCACAGCAACAAAGCAGTGCCCGCCATCGTCCCCACAGCAACAAAGCAGTGCCCGCCATCGTCCCCACAGCAACAAAGCAGTGCCCGCCATCATCCCCACAGCAACAAAGCAGTGCCCGCCATCGTCCCCACAGCAACAAAGCAGTGCCCGCCATCATCCCCACAGCAACAAAGCAGTGCCCGCCATCGTCCCCACAGCAACAAAGCAGTGCCCGCCATCGTCCCCACAGCAACAAAGCAGTGCCCGCCATCATCCCCACAGCAACAAAGCAGTGCCCGCCATCATCCCCACAGCAACAAAGCAGTGCCCGCCATCGTCCCCACAGCAACAAAGCAGTGCCCGCCATCGTCCCCACAGCAACAAAGCAGTGCCCGCCATCGTCCCCACAGCAACAAAGCAGTGCCCGCCATCGTCCCCACAGCAACAAAGCAGTGCCCGCCATCGTCCCCACAGCAACAAAGCAGTGCCCGCCATCATCCCCACAGCAACAAAGCAGTGTCCGCCATCGTCCCCACAGCAACAAAGCAGTGCCCACCATCGTCCCCACAGCAACAAAGCAGTGCCCGCCATCGTCCCCACAGCAACAAAGAGTTGACATGTTTCAGGGTGTCTTGAGGTATGACTAAAGGGTGAGACAATGGGCGACACTGTTCGGTATGCTGCAAGTTTGTAATTGAAATGGAAAAAAATGGCTTTTAATACAGTCACCTATCAGTTCTGAATTAAAGTACAACTCTCCGACTTGACATGCCCTGGTAGTGCAGAGAGATCCAGGCAGTTCCCTGGCAAAAGGGAGCCCGGTTCAAGTTGCCTCCTCCTTTAGGGACAAAGTCAGGGTAAAGTACCAGAATATTTTTTATAAATTTTAGATTTTTTTATAGGACTGACGCTGCCTGCAATGCCTCTCCTGTCCATTCACTTACATTTGCTGCCTCCCTTGGTGTGCGAGTGGGGCAATGCCCAGTCTGTGTGCACTTGATTTCACCCCCTATTAAAATTTGAAACAAATGGCAAGCAAATTTGTGTGGACATGTTTACTAATTTTTGACTACCTGTAAGCTGCTAAGGGGTTCAAATGCAAACCACCTGCCCTGGCATGCTTGCAGATGACTTGTTGATACCTCCTGCCTTATTCCCTGCATGCAATCTGGCTTGGGGGAGGGCGGCTGGAAGAGGCCAGTGCAGAAGCATGGATGATGCCAGAGGTGGACTGGGTATTGTGAGCATGAGGGAACCACAATATGTTGTGGGCAACTGGGCGGGGCGTATTATCTCTCCTAGTCTGGCACTGGGTGCATTACCTGATCCTCAGGTCTTTCCTGGCAAGATCATCAAGCAAATCAGCATTCTTGATGGGGTGCTGCTCCCCACCATAAATTATGGTAACACAGGCACTCAATTTAATGAAATAGAGGGGCATTTCAAGACCTGACATGCACCCTTCATTGCCTGCTTTCGTTACTGTCACTGATGGCACGGGGCAGCATCCCATTGATGCGGATCTGTCTGGAAATCGGGCCTGGGATGTGGATCTGCCGATCAGTCAGGATGCCAGACTAAGAACGATCGTCTATAAGGGACAAATGCTACCCTGGACATTGACTTTAGATTTGGGGGCCGGGGCTTTGAAATGTAAAAAATGGGACCAGAAGAATCAGAAGAATTCTTTCCTGTCAGGTGATGACCTTTCAGCCTATTACAGAAAACACATAGACACCCTCTCATTCATCATTCAAAAAAAGTATGTCCAAAGTATTGTTCAAATTCAATTTATATTTTTTGAGTAACAAAAAAGAGCATGAGGTTGAATACAAGGGAGTAGCCCCTTAGGTTAATACGGCTCATAAAGCACCATTGATTGTAAGAAAAAGCTGTAAGGAATAGGGAAACTCTCTGCTAACCCCTTATTCAAAGATAATGGTTGAGACATGAGCAAAAGGGACCTAGGGGCTATAGTAACCATGGAGCCAAACTGTACAAGGGAATAATAGGGAACTGTTAGCTGCTAGGCAGGTGGATGGCATTGGGAAATACACAATTTTTCAACCTTGAAGCCCTGACTGTTGGTACCCTGTACCTGAGTCCAGAAGGTATAGATTGTAAGTGATAAATCATTGCCAGGACTGATTTCTCAGACAAATGTACCCGTTTCTGGTTATGGAATAAGGGAATTGTCTCCTACACTGTCTAAGCACATAAACCAGTAACAACAAACCAAAACTACCCAGGTCTGAAATAAGAAATACAAGTACAGTCAGAAAACTTACCAAAATAGTTGACTGCAAATCCCTGGAAAACACAAAACTTCTCACCGAGGTAGAAATATCCATGATAATTGGTACTAACTACTATGGTTGTCCCAAACAATGCCATTAGCAGGTCGGAAAAAGAGAGGTTGAGGATAAAAATATTGATAGGATTACGTAGTTGAGGATTTTTCATAGTCACTACAATGACCAGCATATTATTAAAGATGGAAAAGATGGCATTGAGAAACATTAGAAATGATAGAATGCTGTATCCAGATCTGGGAAATATAGTTGGCCTGACAGTAACATTGTCATTGAGGTCACTGGTGCTCATAGTATTCTCCATAGTTCCAGAAGCTTGCGCTCTTTAGACTGCAGCTGACTCTGGATCTTACTCGCCCAGCTTTGGGTATTTCTTCCTCCATGCTGTCATGTTTTAGGCTCTGAAACTGCTTTTACATGTATTGTCCTGGGAAGGATAAAGGATAAATACATCTTTTAATTAAAGTAGCAGCTGTTCTTATAAGCTTCCCGTTATATATTCAGGTATTAAAATAGATAGACTTAAGCAGATTATTTTTTATCTGAGTAGGGAACTAATTTAATAAGAGCAATATTCTGCTTGTCTTATACAACAAGCATGTTAAGGTGATTGTGTAAGAGGTTGGTATTACAGTGGTTCTGCCTAGACTGATCCAACTGGTGCCGCTGAATCTCCTCCACTGGTAGGGTTTTGGTATCATATGTGGGATTCCACATAATCCCATGCTCCAAATTAGTTGGGGATTCATGATGGTGGCTAGAAAACACATTGGAGTAATGCACTGTTCAGAATCAGATGTTGTACAAATATTTGCAAATTGGCCAAATATTTTAGTTCTGCAGGCCCCCAAACCCTAGTCTTATTAAAGACTGAAACAGGTGGGGTGGTTATGGGGGTGGAGTTGGGTGTTCTGGTCTCTTAAAAGCAGTTTCCAGGCTGCTACTGTTCAAGTCAAAAAGTTTAAAAATATACATTACATACAAATAAATTACTATAAATACAACAAGGGCTTCTTTTACTCTAAAAATAAATTCTGTTGTTAAAAGAGAACGTAAATGAAAACCCAAGTTTTTACGATTTTTGGCATTCTGCCTTTTATTTTCCTCTTCTGCAATGTAAAAATAAACATTTGTGTTAGAATTGTGCCCCCATATCAGATGATTAGCAAGACAGAGTCCGGAAGCCTCCGCTCTGTACACCAAACGCACCACTTTTGCTAAAGTAAATACATTGTTGCTAGAGAAAACAGTTTCTTAAAAAACAGAGTTTCAAGCAAAGAGAAAAGAAAAATAGTAACAAATAAGCTCAGTATCCTGAGATATCAATTTGGCACACTTTAATATTTTTAAATATGCCATCAAAAGTGATATACACACCAATGTGTATTTAAACGGGCTTCTTCTATTTGTTGAAAGGGATTTCCAGCATAATATGCCAATAGTATCCACACACAGATTTTGCCACTGTATACTGGCCATAGAAAGCTCTCATCCTTGCAAAGCATTCACAAGCTATCCTTCTAGATGCCACCCAAAAAAGTTTCATAAGGCTTTTAGTAAACACTAGAGATGAGCGAACTTTTGAAAAATTCGATTCGACTGATTCGCCGAATTTTCCGACAAAAATCGTTTCGACCCGAATAAATTCGCGACGAATCGCTATTAAAAACGGCTATTTCTGAGCCTCCTACAGCCTCAATAGGGTTGTAAACCATTCAGCCTTGCTGTAACACGCACAGGATGCGTGCTGGGTTAGTTAAATAATACTTTGAAGAAATATCACATGCAGATCAGAGGCATCGCTAATAGAATCGCAGAGCGGCACAATTGCAGAGAGTTGAAGTGGCATCACTATGAGGGGCAGAAGGAGCCCAAATATACACTGGAGTTGGCCTCAGGAGCCCAAAAATTGGATGAATCACACCCTGGAGTTGGCAGGAGTTGGCAGCAGCAGCAGCAGGAGCCCAAATATACACTGGAGTTGGCTTCAGGAGCCCAAAAATTGGATGAATCACACCCTGGAGTTGGCAGGAGTTGGCAGCAGCAGCAGCAGGAGCCCAAATATACACTGGAGTTGGCTTCAGGAGCCCAAAAATTGGATGAATCACACCCTGGAGTTGGCAGGAGTTGACAGCAGCAGCAGCAGGAGCCCAAATATACACTGGAGTTGGCTTCAGGAGCCCAAAAATTGGATGAATCACACCCTGGAGTTGGCAGGAGTTGACAGTAGCAGCAGCAGGAGCCCAAATATACACTGGAGTTGGCCTCAGGAGCCCAAAAATTGGATGAATCACACCCTGGAGTTGGCAGAAGTTGGCAGCAGCAGCAGCAGGAGCCCAAATATACACTGGAGTTGGCTTCAGGAGCCCAAAAATTGGATGAATCACACCCTGGAGTTGGCAGGAGTTGACAGTAGCAGCAGCAGGAGCCCAAATATACACTGGAGTTGGCTTCAGGAGCCCAAAAATTGGATGAATCACACCCTGGAGTTGGCAGGAGTTGACAGTAGCAGCAGCAGGAGCCCAAATATACACTGGAGTTGGCCTCAGGAGCCCAAAAATTGGATGAATCACACCCTGGAGTTGGCAGGAGTTGACAGTAGCAGCAGCAGGAGCCCAAATATACACTGGAGTTGGCCTCAGGAGCCCAAAAATTGGATGAATCACACCCTGGAGTTGGCAGGAGTTGACAGTAGCAGCAGCAGGAGCCCAAATATACACTGGAGTTGGCCTCAGGAGCCCAAAAATTGGATGAATCACACCCTGGAGTTGGCAGAAGTTGGCAGCAGCAGCAGCAGGAGCCCAAATATACACTGGAGTTGGCTTCAGGAGCCCAAAAATTGGATGAATCACACCCTGGAGTTGGCAGGAGTTGACAGTAGCAGCAGCAGGAGCCCAAATATACACTGGAGTTGGCCTCAGGAGCCCAAAAATTGGATGAATCACACCCTGGAGTTGGCAGGAGTTGACAGTAGCAGCAGCAGGAGCCCAAATATACACTGGAGTTGGCCTCAGGAGCCCAAAAATTGGATGAATCACACCCTGGAGTTGGCAGGAGTTGGCAGCAGCAGCAGCAGGAGCCCAAATATACACTGGAGTTGGCTTCAGGAGCCCAAAAATTGGATGAATCACACCCTGGAGTTGGCAGAAGTTGGCAGCAGCAGCAGCAGGAGCCCAAATATACACTGGAGTTGGCTTCAGGAGCCCAAAAATTGGATGAATCACACCCTGGAGTTGGCAGGAGTTGGCAGCAGCAGCAGCAGGAGCCCAAATATACACTGGAGTTGGCTTCAGGAGCCCAAAAATTGGATGAATCACACCCTGGAGTTGGCAGGAGTTGACAGCAGCAGCAGCAGGAGCCCAAATATACACTGGAGTTGGCTTCAGGAGCCCAAAAATTGGATGAATCACACCCTGGAGTTGGCAGGAGTTGACAGTAGCAGCAGCAGGAGCCCAAATATACACTGGAGTTGGCTTCAGGAGCCCAAAAATTGGATGAATCACACCCTGGAGTTGGCAGAAGTTGGCAGCAGCAGCAGCAGGAGCCCAAATATACACTGGAGTTGGCTTCAGGAGCCCAAAAATTGGATGAATCACACCCTGGAGTTGGCAGGAGTTGACAGTAGCAGCAGCAGGAGCCCAAATATACACTGGAGTTGGCCTCAGGAGCCCAAAAATTGGATGAATCACACCCTGGAGTTGGCAGGAGTTGACAGTAGCAGCAGCAGGAGCCCAAATATACACTGGAGTTGGCCTCAGGAGCCCAAAAATTGGATGAATCACACCCTGGAGTTGGCAGGAGTTGACAGTAGCAGCAGCAGGAGCCCAAATATACACTGGAGTTGGCCTCAGGAGCCCAAAAATTGGATGAATCACACCCTGGAGTTTGCAGGAGTTGGCAGCAGCAGCAGCAGGAGCCCAAATATACACTGGAGTTGGCCTCAGGAGCCCAAAAATTGGATGAATCACACCCTGGAGTTGGCAGGAGTTGACAGTAGCAGCAGCAGGAGCCCAAAAAATGGCCTAAAGACATAAATATGTTTTGCACCATTTGGAAAGTGTAAAACGTGGCACCATGCTGAATCTAGTCGCATGCATCAGGCATTGGTGGGTGGAAATCCTGGCTGATCCATCCCTGATTCATTTTGACAAAGGTGAGTCTCTCCACATTTTTAGTTGACAGACGAGTTCTCCTCGCCGTAACTATGGCCCCCGCCGCACTAAACACCCGCTCAGATGGCACGCTACTTGCCGGGCAGGACAGCTTTTCCAGGGCAAACTCTGCTAGTTGCGGCCACAAATCAAGTTTGGCTGCCCAGAAGTCCAGCGGATCCTCAAGGTGTGTTGGCATGGTCATGTCAAAGTATGACATGACCTGCTGGTTCAGGTCCTGCTCCAGGTCTTCCTGCTGCTCATGAGTAGCCTCACTATGCGGGTGTAGAAAGCTACTCATTAGCGACTGAAGACTGAGGCTGCTGCTGCTGATGGAGCTTCTGCTGCTGCTGCTGCCAACCCCCCCAGCGGCCATGGCAGTGGAAGGTGAGCGCAGAGGTCCCCTCGAGTCAGACCTGCGAGAGTATGGACCATGGCGCAGATAGGCATCGGCCAACTGCCTACGTAGAATGTCTTTGTAGTAGTTGAGTTTGTCCTCCCTCTCGGTGGGTTTAAAAAATGCCCCCATTTTGTGCCGGAAGCGAGGGTCCAATAAGGTGGACAGCCAGAAGTCATCCCGCCGACAGATGGAAACAATTCTGGGGTCACTACGCAAGCACGTGAGCATGCTTCGTGCCATTTGCGCAAGTGACTCGGATGGACTACCTGTCTCCATCTCCACTGCATACTGCCACGGTGTGCCCGGGTCCTCTGTCTCTCCTTCCTCAAAAACCTCTAGCTCCTCTGGCTGCTCCTGCTCCTCCTCTCCTGTCCGCTGACTAGATAAACCAGCCATTTCGCCAAGCCTAAACTGTGTTTCGCTGGGCAACTCCTCCTCCTCCTCTTCCTCCTCCTCCTCCTCCAGTTCAGCTCCAAGGGGGTTCATGTGGCCGTAAGATGTAAACGCCATGTCTCCAGTGCCCTGACCAGCCATGGTTTCCAACATGTGCTGTAGTACATGAAGCAGTGGAATCACGTCGTTCATCCCGTAATCCTGCCGACTGACAAATAAAGTGGCTTCCTCAAAGGGCCTGAGCAAACGGCAGGTGTCACGTATGAGCTGCCACTGGTTGACATTGAAGTTACACAGGGGAGTCCCCCTATCTGCTTGGATCATCAGGAAATCCGTGATGGCTTTTCTCTGTTCATATAATCGGTCCAACATGTGAAGGGTGGAATTCCAACGGGTGGAAACATCGCAAATCAGACTATGTTGGGGGATACCATTCTGACGCTGTAGCTCAAGAAGGGTGTGTTTGGCGGTGTAGGAGTGGCTGAAGTGCATGCAAAGTTTCCGTGAAGTTGTTAGGATGTCCTGCAGATGGGGGGAACACTTCAGAAACCGCTTGACAACCAGATTGAAGACGTGAGCCATGCAGGGGGCATGGGTCAGGCTTCCTTGGCGCAGCGCAGACAAAATGTTCTTCCCATTGTCGGTAACCATGATTCCCATTTTAAGTTTTCTCGGAGTAAGCCATGTTTGGATTTCCTGATGAATACATTTAAGCAGTTCCTCCCCTGTGTGACTCCGTTCGCCAAGACAAACCATGTGAAGCACTGCGTGACACCTCCGTGCCCTGCACACATGGTAGACTGGAGGGGCACTGAGACTTGAGCCTACAGTGGAGGGTGAGGAGATGGCGGAGGATGAGGAGGCCGAGTCGCACGGTGTCACAGGCCCAATGGGCAGAGAGCGCGGAGGCCGAAGCGGCGTGACCTGTCCAAGTTGCTGCTGCAAAGGGACCACATTCACCCAGTGGGCCGTAAACGACATGTACTGCCCCTGACCGTAGTTACAGCTCCAGATGTCGGCGCTGCCATGTATTTTGCTACACACCGACAGGCTCAAGGACTGGCCCACCTTCTGTTCAACAAAAGTGTGCAGCGCTGGTACTGCCTTCTTGGCAAAGAAATGACGGCTTGGGACTCTCCACCTCGGCTCGGCACAAGCCATCAGTTCTCTGAAAGGTGCAGATTCCACCACCTGAAAAGGGAGCGACTGCAGCACCAGCAACTTGGACAGGAGCACATTCAGCTTCTGCGCCGTAGGATGAGTGGGCGCATACTGCTGTCTCTTGGACATGGCTTCGCTGATGGATTGCTGGCGGGATGCATGACTTGGAGGAGGAGGAGGAGGAGCAGGAGCGACAGAGGATGGGTGTGACGCACAGCTGCCTTCGGCTGAGGTGCTGGAGCCTTGGCTGGCAGAAATTGGGAGCTCACTTGGTGAGGAAGCAGACTGGACCACCCCTTGGGAGCCTCGGTTCTCCCAGGTCGTTTTATGGTGACGCATCATATGTTGACGCAGGGCCGTGGTGCCAACATTTGGACCCTGGCCACGCTTCACCTTTTGCCTACATATCTTGCATGTGGCCATGTTACCCTCCTGCGGATGCCTCAGGAAAAACTGCCACACTGCCGAGTAGCTACTTTTCCCACCCCCTGGCCTCACTGATTCACTGCTGCTGTTGCCAACTCCAGGAACCCCTGCTCCACTACCTCCCGATAAGGTAGACTGCCGCACAGCAGGTGCTCTACCCCGGCCCCGGCCCCGGCCGGCTCCAGCCTTTGGAATTGTGCCCCCATGCTGACTGCTACCACCTTGCTGCCTCAGCTGCTGACTCCGGGGCAACCTGCGCCCCTCTTCTCCTGATGATGACGATGAAGCCCCTTCATCACCCGGCTCCCAAGTGCGATCGGCTTCATCGTCATCATCATCATCATCACCGGGTTGTGGCTGTACGTCACTGATGTTCGTGGATTCGTCAACAGTGTCTGGCGCAGGAGCTGGAACGCTCGCAGCACCCACGACACTGTCCACATCACTATTTGTCTGCCTAGCTAAAGAAGCCACCTCCATTTCTTGGCTGGGCAGTAGCTGCTGACTGTCCTCCTGTATCTGATCGTCCTCCTCACTAAAGAGTGGAGCTGAACCCAAAGCATAGGATACGTCGCTGAGGGAGGGAACGGCGTAGGACAGAGGAAATGGGAGGACAGGGACTGCTCTCGGGGCATGCCAACTCAGGGTTGTGTCAGAGGAACCTACCGACCCTAGACTGGGGGTCTCAGATGTAAGTTGTGATGATGTTGTTGATGAGCGCGTCAGCCAATCTACCACGGCAGATGCGTTACTGGTGGAGACCCGACCGCTAGCAGATACTGGCAGATTAGGTCTCTCAGCGTGACTCCTGCTGCTACTGGCCCCCAGTCTGATGCGAGCTCTGCCTGCGGAATCTTGGCCTCTGCCACTCCTCTTTTCACTTCCAGGCACTTGTCTGCCCGACATAGTCTAACTGGCGTGGTAGTAGGTGATATTTTAAGAACCCCCAGGCAGCAGTGGGTCTATATAAAACAGAATATAATGCACACCAAAAGTGAGCAGTAACACTCAGCCTCCAACAGGCCTGCTTAGTGTAAATAAGAGAGCTGCTTAGTGTAAATAAAGAGGGGTATGCTATGTTACAGAATGGGATGCCTCAACAGAAGTGCACCTGGCAGGCAGCAGTAAGCCTATGCCCAGCAAAAGTGTCTTATAATATAAATATGATAAGAGCAAATGCTTATATGGTCTTAAACAGAGGCTGCTTTAGTCACAGAATGGGATGCCCTGGGCAGGAATGGACCTGGCAGGGTCCAGTAGGGCTTTGGCCAGCAAAAGTGTCTTTATCAGGCCTAATTTCAAATATGATAAGAGCAAATGCTTATATGGTCTTAAACAGAGGCTGCTTTAGTCACAGAATGGGATGCCCCGGGCAGGAATCGAGCTGGCAGGGTCCAGTAGTGCTTTGGCCAGCAAAAGTGTCTTTATCAGGCCTAATTTCAAATATGATAAGAGCAAATGCTTATATGGTCTTAAACAGAGGCTGCTTTAGTCACAGAATGGGATGCCCTGGGCAGGAATCGACCTGGCAGGGTCCAGTAGGGCTTTGGCCAGCAAAAGTGTCTTTATCAGGCCTAATTTCAAATATGATAAGAGCAAATGCTTATATGGTCTTAAACAGAGGCTGCTTTAGTCACAGAATGGGATGCCCTGGGCAGGAATCGACCTGGCAGGGTCCAGTAGGGCTTTGGCCAGCAAAAGTGTCTTTATCAGGCTAATTTCAAATATGATAAGAGCAAATGCTTATATGGTCTTAAACAGAGGCTGCTTTAGTCACAGAATGGGATGCCCCGGGCAGGAATCGAGCTGGCAGGGTCCAGTAGTGCTTTGGCCAGCAAAAGTGTCTTTATCAGGCTAATTTCAAATATGATAAGAGCAAATGCTTATATGGTCTTAAACAGAGGCTGCTTTAGTCACAGAATGGGATGCCCCGGGCAGGAATCGAGCTGGCAGGGTCCAGTAGTGCTTTGGCCAGCAAAAGTGTCTTTATCAGGCTAATTTCAAATATGATAAGAGCAAATGCTTATATGGTCTTAAACAGAGGCTGCTTTAGTCACAGAATGGGATGCCCCGGGCAGGAATCGAGCTGGCAGGGTCCAGTAGTGCTTTGGCCAGCAAAAGTGTCTTTATCAGGCTAATTTCAAATATGATAAGAGCAAATGCTTATATGGTCTTAAACAGAGGCTGCTTTAGTCACAGAATGGGATGCCCTGGGCAGGAATCGAGCTGGCAGGGTCCAGTAGTGCTTTGGCCAGCAAAAGTGTCTTTATCAGGCCTAATTTCAAATATGATAAGAGCAAATGCTTATATGGTCTTAAACAGAGGCTGCTTTAGTCACAGAATGGGATGCCCTGGGCAGGAATCGACCTGGCAGGGTCCAGTAGGGCTTTGGCCAGCAAAAGTGTCTTTATCAGGCTAATTTCAAATATGATAAGAGCAAATGCTTATATGGTCTTAAACAGAGGCTGCTTTAGTCACAGAATGGGATGCCCCGGGCAGGAATCGAGCTGGCAGGGTCCAGTAGTGCTTTGGCCAGCAAAAGTGTCTTTATCAGGCTAATTTCAAATATGATAAGAGCAAATGCTTATATGGTCTTAAACAGAGGCTGCTGTAGTCACAGAATGGGATGCCCCGGGCAGGAATCGAGCTGGCAGGGTCCAGTAGTGCTTTGGCCAGCAAAAGTGTCTTTATCAGGCCTAATTTCAAATATGATAAGAGCAAATGCTTATATGGTCTTAAACAGAGGCTGCTTTAGTCACAGAATGGGATGCCCCGGGCAGGAATCGAGCTGGCAGGGTCCAGTAGTGCTTTGGCCAGCAAAAGTGTCTTTATCAGGCTAATTTCAAATATGATAAGAGCAAATGCTTATATGGTCTTAAACAGAGGCTGCTGTAGTCACAGAATGGGATGCCCCGGGCAGGAATCGAGCTGGCAGGGTCCAGTAGGGCTTTGGCCAGCAAAAGTGTCTTTATCAGGCCTAATTTCAAATATGATAAGAGCAAATGCTTATATGGTCTTAAACAGAGGCTGCTTTAGTCACAGAATGGGATGCCCTGGGCAGGAATCGACCTGGCAGGGTCCAGTAGGGCTTTGGCCAGCAAAAGTGTCTTTATCAGGCTAATTTCAAATATGATAAGAGCAAATGCTTATATGGTCTTAAACAGAGGCTGCTTTAGTCACAGAATGGGATGCCCCGGGCAGGAATCGAGCTGGCAGGGTCCAGTAGTGCTTTGGCCAGCAAAAGTGTCTTTATCAGGCTAATTTCAAATATGATAAGAGCAAATGCTTATATGGTCTTAAACAGAGGCTGCTGTAGTCACAGAATGGGATGCCCCGGGCAGGAATCGAGCTGGCAGGGTCCAGTAGTGCTTTGGCCAGCAAAAGTGTCTTTATCAGGCCTAATTTCAAATATGATAAGAGCAAATGCTTATATGGTCTTAAACAGAGGCTGCTTTAGTCACAGAATGGGATGCCCCGGGCAGGAATCGAGCTGGCAGGGTCCAGTAGTGCTTTGGCCAGCAAAAGTGTCTTTATCAGGCTAATTTCAAATATGATAAGAGCAAATGCTTATATGGTCTTAAACAGAGGCTGCTGTAGTCACAGAATGGGATGCCCCGGGCAGGAATCGAGCTGGCAGGGTCCAGTAGGGCTTTGGCCAGCAAAAGTGTCTTTATCAGGCCTAATTTCAAATATGATAAGAGCAAATGCTTATATGGTCTTAAACAGAGGCTGCTTTAGTCACAGAATGGGATGCCCTGGGCAGGAATCGACCTGGCAGGGTCCAGTAGGGCTTTGGCCAGCAAAAGTGTCTTTATCAGGCTAATTTCAAATATGATAAGAGCAAATGCTTATATGGTCTTAAACAGAGGCTGCTTTAGTCACAGAATGGGATGCCCCGGGCAGGAATCGAGCTGGCAGGGTCCAGTAGTGCTTTGGCCAGCAAAAGTGTCTTTATCAGGCTAATTTCAAATATGATAAGAGCAAATGCTTATATGGTCTTAAACAGAGGCTGCTTTAGTCACAGAATGGGATGCCCCGGGCAGGAATCGAGCTGGCAGGGTCCAGTAGTGCTTTGGCCAGCAAAAGTGTCTTTATCAGGCTAATTTCAAATATGATAAGAGCAAATGCTTATATGGTCTTAAACAGAGGCTGCTTTAGTCACAGAATGGGATGCCCTGGGCAGGAATCGAGCTGGCAGGGTCCAGTAGTGCTTTGGCCAGCAAAAGTGTCTTTATCAGGCCTAATTTCAAATATGATAAGATCAAATGCTTATATGGTCTTAAACAGAGGCTGCTTTAGTCACAGAATGGGATGCCCTGGGCAGGAATCGACCTGGCAGGGTCCAGTAGGGCTTTGGCCAGCAAAAGTATCTTTATCAGGCCTAATTTCAAATATGATAAGAGCAAATGCTTATATGGTCTTAAACAGAGGCTGCTTTAGTCACAGAATGGGATGCCCTGGGCAGGAATCGACCTGGCAGGGTCCAGTAGTGCTTTGGCCAGCAAAAGTGTCTTTATCAGGCCTAATTTCAAATATGATAAGAGCAAATGCTTATATGGTCTTAAACAGAGGCTGCTTTAGTCACAGAATGGGATGCCCTGGGCAGGAATCGACCTGGCAGGGTCCAGTAGGGCTTTGGCCAGCAAAAGTGTCTTTATCAGGCCTAATTTCAAATATGATAAGAGCAAATGCTTATATGGTCTTAAACAGAGGCTGCTTTAGTCACAGAATGGGATGCCCTGGGCAGGAATGGACCTGGCAGGGTCCAGTAGGGCTTTGGCCAGCAAAAGTGTCTTTATCAGGCTAATTTCAAATATGA
This sequence comes from Gastrophryne carolinensis, assembly GCA_027917425.1. Classification (NCBI taxonomy): domain Eukaryota; kingdom Metazoa; phylum Chordata; class Amphibia; order Anura; family Microhylidae; genus Gastrophryne; species Gastrophryne carolinensis. The sequence continues at coordinate 177,684,385 of CM051238.1, read as the reverse complement.
TAAGAGCAAATGCTTATATGGTCTTAAACAGAGGCTGCTGTAGTCACAGAATGGGATGCCCCGGGCAGGAATCGAGCTGGCAGGATCCAGTAGTGCTTTGGCCAGCAAAAGTGTCTTTATCAGGCCTAATTTCAAATATGATAAGAGCAAATGCTTATATGGTCTTAAACAGAGGCTGCTTTAGTCACAGAATGGGATGCCCTGGGCAGGAATGGACCTGGCAGGGTCCAGTAGGGCTTTGGCCAGCAAAAGTGTCTTTATCAGGCTAATTTCAAATATGATAAGAGCAAATGCTTATATGGTCTTAAACAGAGGCTGCTGTAGTCACAGAATGGGATGCCCCGGGCAGGAATCGAGCTGGCAGGGTCCAGTAGGGCTTTGGCCAGCAAAAGTGTCTTTATCAGGCCTAATTTCAAATATGATAAGAGCAAATGCTTATATGGTCTTAAACAGAGGCTGCTTTAGTCACAGAATGGGATGCCCTGGGCAGGAATCGACCTGGCAGGGTCCAGTAGGGCTTTGGCCAGCAAAAGTGTCTTTATCAGGCTAATTTCAAATATGATAAGAGCAAATGCTTATATGGTCTTAAACAGAGGCTGCTTTAGTCACAGAATGGGATGCCCCGGGCAGGAATCGAGCTGGCAGGGTCCAGTAGTGCTTTGGCCAGCAAAAGTGTCTTTATCAGGCTAATTTCAAATATGATAAGAGCAAATGCTTATATGGTCTTAAACAGAGGCTGCTGTAGTCACAGAATGGGATGCCCCGGGCAGGAATCGAGCTGGCAGGGTCCAGTAGTGCTTTGGCCAGCAAAAGTGTCTTTATCAGGCCTAATTTCAAATATGATAAGAGCAAATGCTTATATGGTCTTAAACAGAGGCTGCTTTAGTCACAGAATGGGATGCCCCGGGCAGGAATCGAGCTGGCAGGGTCCAGTAGTGCTTTGGCCAGCAAAAGTGTCTTTATCAGGCTAATTTCAAATATGATAAGAGCAAATGCTTATATGGTCTTAAACAGAGGCTGCTGTAGTCACAGAATGGGATGCCCCGGGCAGGAATCGAGCTGGCAGGGTCCAGTAGGGCTTTGGCCAGCAAAAGTGTCTTTATCAGGCCTAATTTCAAATATGATAAGAGCAAATGCTTATATGGTCTTAAACAGAGGCTGCTTTAGTCACAGAATGGGATGCCCTGGGCAGGAATCGACCTGGCAGGGTCCAGTAGGGCTTTGGCCAGCAAAAGTGTCTTTATCAGGCTAATTTCAAATATGATAAGAGCAAATGCTTATATGGTCTTAAACAGAGGCTGCTTTAGTCACAGAATGGGATGCCCCGGGCAGGAATCGAGCTGGCAGGGTCCAGTAGTGCTTTGGCCAGCAAAAGTGTCTTTATCAGGCTAATTTCAAATATGATAAGAGCAAATGCTTATATGGTCTTAAACAGAGGCTGCTGTAGTCACAGAATGGGATGCCCCGGGCAGGAATCGAGCTGGCAGGGTCCAGTAGTGCTTTGGCCAGCAAAAGTGTCTTTATCAGGCCTAATTTCAAATATGATAAGAGCAAATGCTTATATGGTCTTAAACAGAGGCTGCTTTAGTCACAGAATGGGATGCCTCACAGCAGACTTAAGATCAGTTCAGTATATATGCACAGTTAGTTACTATAAGCAGCCTGAAAACGCTAACAAAGGCTGGATGAAAAAAAAAAAATCTCCCTGTCAGCCAGCTCCGTTTTTCCTACCTTTCCCTGGCTTTCTGTCTGTCTCCTGTCTGTCTCCTGCCTGTCTCCTGCCTGTCTCCAGCCTGTCCCTGTCTGTCCCTGTCTCCAGCCTGTCTAACTGCCTCAGCTACACAGCGTTCTGTCTGTCTGTCACGAATGCAATAGAGAAATGAGGAAAAGCAAGATGGCCGCCGTTAAATACCGCTGTGTGACGTCACCGGGCTTGCTGGCTGCTGATAGGCTGCATGTGACTGCCCCAGCTTGCACTGGCGCGGGATACATGTCCAGACATGTCCCGTCCGCCATCTTAGAATGCCTGTAATGTAAATGAATGGATGTTAAAGGAAAACTTCGAGTGATCGAATCGCGGGGAAATTCGGATTCGATCCGAATCGAATTTTTCCTGAAATTCGGATCGAATCCGGGTTCGTCCGGATCGATTCGCTCATCCCTAGTAAACACAGTCAGTGTGCAGCTAGGAAAACGCTCCCTAGTACCAACTTCATCAGATGAGGTTACCTGGCAGAGCCAGCATCAGCTAGGGTACAAAAGGGCACCAGGGCCCAATTAGTCATTGTGGTATGCTGAGTACCAGACTGAGAGTTGGGCGCCCACGGGGGGGCCCCATCCTGCATCCTTGCACCTTTCAACCTAGGGCTAGTCCTGATCCCCAGTATTGGGCACTCATTGCTCCTAAATGGCCAACAGAATTGAAGTTAAGCGGGGGGGGGGGGGGGGGTGGATTTTTCTCGCTTGTCCTTATTTACTTATTTTTGTTGTGTGCTCCCTCCCCCTAAAAGCTACCAGTCAGTGCACCAGACATAGGGGCTGAACAACAAGCTCTGTGACATCATATGAGTCCCTATACACTTTGGCATAACCTATCGAGCAGCAGCCTCTAAAAATGTTTATATATATCACTTATTAATTTATCAGTTGCACTTATCACTATAGATGGAGGTTGGATAATTGGTAATACCCAATACAGATTTAAACAGGAGGTGGCAGTGTTTACTTACAGTATGGTAATTTTTCATTCATAGTTCTGGATTCCTCTATGTCTGCAAAAACACATTTTACAAGGTGATATACACAGTCGTGTTAAACGTTACAAGTGGCAGCTGCAAGTCATATATGTATGGCAGCTATCTGTTCTGAGAAAACTCAGAGGGGACCTCAGCAAGCAAAGAATTTCTTATTTTCCTGGAAATTAATGCTTTTAGTTATTCACAGTCAGGTCTTAAGCTATTTGCAGAAGCCAAGTCAACATAATAAAAAGGTAAAATCTGACATGTCCGTGAAGGTTTTCATTTATTCGATTCCATGGTCTATCTGTAGAAGGCCTAAAGGCAACTGGACTTTTGTGGAAGATGTCATTCTAAAGTTAGAAAGCCATACAGCAAGTCCAGTTGATCAAGTCCACTACATATTTTAAAATGAGTTATGAACAAATCTGAAAAATAAACAAAATAAATTGTACACCAAAGCTTTGTTTCAAAAGGGAATATATATATATACATATTTATATCAAAGGCACATACCTCTATTACAGGGGTACTCAACTACTTTCAGTGGAGGTCCACTTACCAGGGTCTGCCGTGGGATGAAGGTCCGACCTGCACACCGACAGTAAACCTGGTCCCCTAGCAATAAGGCCAATTTGGTGTGAGGGAGTCGGGGGGGGGTAAGAGTGCATGTCACGGGCTGGGAGAAGGGTTAGGGGAGGGTGCAGATCAGCTGCTGGGGGGTAGGTGAGGGTCAGTGGATGTGTAGAAGGGTTAGGTGAGGGGTGCAAGTCAACAGCTGGGGAGAAAGTTAGGTGAAGGGTACAGGTCAAGGAGCTGGGGTGAGGGTTAGGTGAAGGGTACAGGTCCAGGAGCTGGGGTTAGGGTACAGGTCCAGCAGCTGGGGTGAGGGTTAGGTGTCTGGCAATAATGAATTGCAATCAACAGGTCCACACACTGGCTGCTTTCATGCTCCATCATCTATCTACAGCCTGTGTGCAGCAAAGCATGAGGGTGCATGTGAGTGGCTGGGAGCGGGATAAGGTAAGGGGTGCAGGTCAGTGGCTGGGAAGGAGGGGGTAGGTGGGGTGCAGGTCAGTGACTGGGAAGGAGGGGGTAGGTGGGGGTGCAGGTCAGTGGCTGGGAAGGAGGGGGTAGGTGGGGTGCAGGTCAGTAGCTGGGAAGGAGGGGGTAGGTGTGGGGGTGCAGGTCAGTGGCTGGGAAGGAGGAGGTAGGTGGGGGTGCAGGTCAGTGGCTGGGAAGGAGGGGGTAGGTGGGGTGCAGGTCAGTAGCTGGGAAGGAGGGGGTAGGTGGGGGTGCAGGTCAGTGGCTGGGGAGGAGGAGGTAGGTGGGGGTGCAGGTCAGTGGCTGGGAAGGAGGGGGTAGGTGGGGGTGCAGGTCAGTGGCTGGGAGAGAGGGGGTAGGTGGGGGTGCAGGTCAGTGGCTGGGAAGGAGGGGGTAGGTGGGGGTGCAGGTCAGTGGCTGGGAAGCAGGGGGTAGGTGGGGGTGCAGGTCAGTAGCTGGCTGACGCAGTATGCCTCTCAGCCGGGGTTGCAGCTGTGGCCTGCACATCTGCCGTGGGATCAATTGGGGATCCCTGGGAGTCTCAGAGACAGGCCTAGGTCCTGATTTGGGATGCCCCAGGGATGAGGAATTATGCCTTCCTGGGAGGCTGACTTTTCTATTGAAGGTGGAGCAAAAGTTTTAAAAGACTCTTAGTCTGCTTAGTTATGCCTCCTTACTTTGGCCCTGTGGGAAATAAACAGGCAGACCATGAGTCTTATGAGACTTTAGATCCACTTTAAAGGTGAAGCACTTGGGGGGGATAGGAGGGGGCTTTAGCATTAAATAAATAACCCTATCAGAATAACTGTATCCCTAACTTACACTTTGTGCGATCCTGTCGTCCAGCATTGCTCCTCCTTGACGCTGCCTGATGCTAATGATGAATCAATGATGTCAGCACACTGGCCGCTTCTGTGCTCCGTCGCCTGTCTGCAGCCTGTGTGCAGCAAAGCATGACATGCTTTGCTCCCGCGCCTCCCGGCTCCCCTCCGCTCTGCTCTGCTCTGTTCTCTCCTCTCCAGCCATCCACCCCCCTGCGGCGCTGCCAGTGCACGATGGTCTTGCCGACAGTGAGCGGCCGGTCGGTCGAGGTAGCAGGGAGACAGGTGGCAGGAACTAAAAATATATTTGTGTGTCCTGTGGGGGGCACTAAAAGACAGCGCACAGCTAAGTGAGAGCTCTGCTGGAAGCGCGGCCGGATAGGACAAGAAATATCATTTTAGCGCGGCAGTTACGTTCTGTGAAACGGCTCCAGGGACACTACACCAGCCCTGGGCAGCGGTCCGGACAAATGGCGTCTGCGGTCCGGATTCGGACCGCGGTCCGCCAGTTGAGTACCCGTGCTCTATTAGGTAAAATATCTCATTAAAATAAGGACTTCTTTATTTCAAAATAATCAAGGCGCATTGTGCTTTACTGTATTAGCCAAATGGGTTACTAAAGACTTAAAGGAGCCACAGCACTCAACCCTGTTAGCTTGCAGACCAACCTATAATCTGTCTCTAAATCTGGTAAAAACAGAGGCTCGGTCACACACATCTGCAGAAGTATGCTAAGCTGCACCACCACGCCAAGGTGCCTCTATGGGTGCAGTCCTAACTCTAATCTATAAGAGCCCCATTTGGGACATACAATGCAAGAGATAAAATGGGAGCAGCTTACCTGAGGTTGCCCTAAACCTCATGTGCAAGCCATGGGGTGGAAGGGTCAAGACCTTGCAATACAGCCTAGACCCCACTGACTTGCACCTCCCACTTTGAATTTGTGCAAGCACATGGGGTGTGGGGTCTAGGCTGTATTGCAAGGTCTTGACCCTTCCACCCCATGGCTTTCACATGAGGTTTAGGTTGCACAGGGTTTCCCTAAAAAATTATTAAAAAGCTGAATAAAAAACATGTTTTCCTAATATATCAATATGCAAACAAGAAAAATCAAGCTGAATCTGAAAGCGCAAGGTCCCTCGAACAGAACAATACCCAACATGCATAGGTACTATTAACCCTTTTAATTTCCAGCCTACTTGAAGTTTTGTCACCTCTGTTGACAGGTCATTTTTCCCCATTTTGCGCCATGTTTAACCATGTTTTTGCCGGAATTTCCAGGAAAATTATTTATATATATTTTGCAGTAGAGTTCAGGCTTTAACATGAAATGTCTTTGATAATTTTTCTACTGTTTTTTTTTAAATATTTTAGCGTAATGGAAACCATATTGCACATGAAAGCCCCTTAAAAATCCCCAAAAAATCACATGGGGTCCCCCTTTGGTGGCCCCCGCCCTGCCGGCTACAAGCTCCGTGGGCCGGGCTCTTCTGCCCCCCCTGGGCTTTGGGGAGGCAGGTAATTGGGGGTGCCAGGGGTTAATGGCAAGTCACTCGCTAGCCGCAAGTGACTTGCTAGCCCCCAGCCTTGTGAACTGGTAATTGGATCTCATGGATCCCTATTTTTTTTTAATTTTAAGAGTTAAAAAACCTTAAATATCCCCCCAAAAAATGACATGGGACCCCCCTTACTGGAATAACCAGCCCGGGACCAGCTATGGGGGCTTGTAGGAACAGGGCAGGGGCCAGCTTCGGTGGCTCCGCCCTGCCGGCTACAAACTCTGAGGGCCGGGTTCAGGGGCCAGCTTTGGTGGCTCCCCACCCTGCCGGCTACAAGCTCCATGGGCCGGGCTCTTCTGCCCCCCCCCCTGGGCTTTGGGGAGGTAGGTAATTGGGGGTGCCGAGGGTTAATGACAAGTCACCCGCTAGCCGCAGGTGACTTGCTAGCCCCCAGCCTTGTGAACTGGTATAGGGATCTCATGGATCCCTATTTTTTTTTAATTTTAAGAGTTAAAAAACCTTAAATATCCCCCCAAAAAATGACATGGGACCCCCCTTACTGGAATAACCAGCCCGGGGACCAGCTATGGGGGCTTGTAGGAACAGGGCACAGGGGCCAGCTTCGGCTGCCGGCTACAAGCTCCGAGGGCCCGGGCTCTTCTGCCCCCTCCGCCGGCCTTTGGGGAGGCAAGTAATTGGGGGTGCCAGGGGTTAATGGCAAGTCACCCGCTAGTTGCAGGTGACTTTCCAGCCCCCAGCCTTGTGAACTGGTATAGGGGTCTCATGGACCCCTTACCAGTTCACAAGGGGTTAACAGTATAAATAAACACACTGACACACATAAGAAGAAAAATGTAATTTATTATTATTTTTTTTTCTACTCACCTCCGATGTCCCGATCATGTACCCCGACGCTCCGATGACAGCTCTCAGATGACAGCTCTTGGGTGATCTGTGGAGGAGGGCTGGGGGGGGCGAGAGATCAGAGCCATCTCGCCCCTCACCAACCTTCCTCCTCTGATCACCCAGAGCGACTGAGCTGCCGGGTGACAGGTGCCGGGTGACAGGTGCCGCGTCATTGGCGACGTCATCCGCCCCACCCACAAAGGATGGTGGTAGCAGCCGGCGACCTGGAAGTGAAGGAGAGGGCGATTTCTCGCCCTCTCCTCACCATGGAAGAGCCTGGGGGGCGATCGGAGGCCCCCCTGGTGAAGAGGAGACCCCGTAGGAGGGATCGTGGCTGCAGGTGAGTAAATGTCTTTTTTTTTTTTTTTACAGTTAACTGCGATCTCCTGAAGAGAGAAGAGTCCTGGGGGGGATCGGATGCCCCCCGGGCGAAGAGAAGACCCGGCCCAATCCAACGAGGGGTCAGGTGAGTTTTTAAATTTTATAATTTTTTTTGTGGGATTTTAAAGTCATCTACGTGAGACTCTAGCACTAGAAGGGTTAAGGGCTTGCTTGTGTCTGCTCTTCAGTACTGGCAGGTTCCGTACTCAAGTGTTTGTCCAGATGTTGCAGAGGATGGCTGATCAGTGTCAGTTTTGTCTTCTGTTCTTATTTCCTCAGTTGTCAGCACAATAGGGTTGATTCAGAGACAGATACGCAAGGACTTTCGCATGTGTCTGTGTTTTTTTTTGACTGTTTGTCTTGTTTTTGCGTTACTTTTTCCATTCGTATGTTCGTTTCCGGTAACGCTTATATGCGCTTTCGATCTACGGATCTAAATCTGATAATTTGCATTAATTCGGATAACTTACGAATCTAAATCTGATAATTCGTGTTAGTTCAGATAAGTTACGGTATTGGGATGGGCTTGCGTCTGATTCTGAGACCTGATTGCCGAGGGCCCACCGCCCTATAAAACATTTTCATTTCCGCTCCACTTACGGGACCATTTTGGACTCGGATTGCTTGAACATGTTTTGTGGCTTTGTGGAGGAGTATAAGTGCCTTCAGCTCCAAGGCATTGCATGTATCAGCATGGCCGAGGCCAGATTGCACCGGCGACGCATGCATATCGATCGCATGCATGACATTGAGCTGTTCGAGCTGACCCGAATTAATTGCGCTTCCCTCCATAAGTTGTATAGCGAGCTGCGGCCATGGTTAGCCCGCACCACAAGGAAGGGGCAAGCAATTTCAGGTATGACCAAGATGCTTGGCTGCCTGCAATTTTTGGTGAATGGCTCATTCCAGAGGCTGGGTGCCCTCTCCGTGGGGATGTCCCAGCCTACGCTGAGCCGCGCACTATCCAAGCTTCTGGATGGCATGGCTACCATTAGTCGCAAATATATTTCCTTTCCGGGCGACATGGTAGCCTGAAATGCGCTTAAGTTAGGGTTTTTTAATATCGCCGACATGCCCAACGTCGTGGGTGCCATTGATTGCACCCACGTTGCATTGGTCCCTCCCGCAGCCGACGAGTACATCTATAATTAAGTTAATTATGTCATTTGGTTATAGTGTTAAGGCAAACTGTATTCTAACTATCTATTAATCCCTCCTTCTAAAGTGTCCCTGTGCAACAATTTACAATGTATACCTTAATCCCTCCTTCTAAAGTGTCCCTGTGCAACAATTTACAATGAATACCTTAATCCCTCCTTCTAAAGTGTCCCTGTGCAACAATTTTCAATGTATACCTTAATCCCTCCTTCTAAAGTGTCCCTGTGCAACAATTTACAATGTATACCTTAAGCCCTCCTTATAAAGTGTCCCCGTGCCACAGTTTACAATGTATACCTTAAGCCCTCCTTCTAAAGTGTCCCTGTGAAACAGTTTACAATGTATACCTTAATCATTTTATTTCATGTAGGCCTTATCAAACCATTTAATGCTGACCTTAATTAGTCATTATCATGTTAATCTTTATTTTCTACCACATCCATATAATATTTGTTATTTAAACTACTTATGTACTTTGTTAATGTTATTAGGATGGTAGAAAACTTTTTTTTAGGTTGTTCAGAGTTAGTGTTTGAGTTGTTTACCTTGGCTTGCTGTAATTTTTTTTTTTTTTTTTCAGGAACCGCAAGATGGGCCACTCACTGAATGTCCAAGCAGTGGTTGGGCCGGACATGCGATTCCTCAGTGTACTTGCTGGGTATCCAGGCTCATCCCATGATGCTTATATCTTGCGGAGCTCCGGATTATTCCGTCGGTTTGAGTCTGGAGAATTCTCTGGTGGATGGCTCCTTGGCAAGTTTCCTCAAATTCCATCAATCCCTTTTCACTGTATGCCTATGAATATAGTTGATGACCCATGTCTTAACCTATGGCTGTTTATTTCCCTTGATGACATGTTAAACAATAATGTTGCTTAGAATGTTTAATTTATGTAAGTATTTTTGGATTCTTTCAGGGGATCCTGGATATCCACTCATGTCCTGGCTCCTGACGCCCATTCTTCGGCTGCAGAATGAGGCCCAGGAGTAGTACAATCAGGCACACCAGAAGACCCGGGCTGTAGTGGAGAGGGCCTTTGGACTCTTGAAGTCCAGATTTTGATGTTTGGACCATACAGAGGGGGGGGGGGGGGCACTGCAATATGACCCCAACAAGGTCATCCAAATAATACTTGCATGCTGCGTGCTGCATAATTTTGCCCTGATGCAGCGTGTCCCGCAGTATGCCGATCTGCCCCCTCTCCACCCAGCCAGGAGGCAGATGACATTTATGATGGCACCCCTAGTGCCTCTGGGCAATCTGTGCGGGCACATCTGATTGCCTCATATTTTTCATAACATTTGTTTTGTTTGTTTGTTTATGTTGTTGTGTCTTTTGAATATTATTTGCCTCTGTGAAGGCCTTTTTCTTTTTGCACAAAAATATAGTAATAGGTGAATTACTAAAAATGTTACACCTGATTTGAGTCTCATGCAGTTTATTTTCTCATGTTTGTCCTTAAAATCCTTCATTCATATCCAAACAACACAAACATTAATGCATCAAGGCAAGAACAGCTAAAGTCACATTCAATCCATTTTATTGAAATATGTAAATTTATATTTGAAGGGCACTCGCAGACTCCATGTACATACATTTTAAAACATAACTATAAATTGTGGCAGACTCCTGGCCCCTAGCAATGGGCCACATCCAGGAGTTCTAAAGTAACTGACTACAGGGCGAAGTTTCCCCGCACACCAACATCAAGATCCATAGGGAGCAACAATTTCCAGGGGAATCGTCGGCCAGGAATACATAGGCCCACATACACACCCTCTCCTGCTCGGCCACATTTTCCACCGGCACAGGTGGAAACCAGCCATACCTATGCCACATCCACGCTTGTAAGTTCGGTGGCCACCCAGCCAATGACCCCCAGTCCTAATGCCAGTCCAGTCCAATCTTTGCCACGGCCAAATGTTGTTTTTGGCCAGCCAAGAATGTCTCCCAATATTGCCAACAAACATGATGAGCCAGCCAGCATTTTCTTAGGCCCAAGTCTGCCGCATGGGAGCTTGAGCGGCCGCTTCAGTGAGGCTTAAGCTCAACCATTGGCTAGTGGGGTATGTGAGCACTCTAACGAGCTATTTGGCCGAAATCCAAAACAAACCAGCAAAGCCAGAAACAACCCAATCTTGGTAGCGCTCACCACACAGGTAAATAGAGTAGGGATGTAGAGGAAAGATGTGGAGATCCAGGTCAAATAGATCTTAAAATTGATGTTGCCCATAATTAGGTTGTGGTGGGCCTTGGAGGTGGCCCAACACCTGGGCATGTGTGGCATTCATAATCTGCCACTGCTCCAGCATCTGTCTGTTGCTAGTTCGAAATTCATCTAGCATGGCAGAGAAGTTTGCATTTAAGGTGGCCGTTTGTTCTGCCATCTGTCTGTTTAAAGTGGACCAACACCCAGGATTTTGACTATCCTGGGTTTTGGTCCACTTCGGCGGGGCACCCCGATCGGGGGTGCCCCGCTGTGTGAAACCCCCCAGAAAGCCCCAAAATCTTACCTGTCCCCGCTCCCACGTGACTGGACGGTCCAATCCCCGCCAACGTCCAGGCGGGGATCAGGAACGTCCAAGCGGCTGCCGCCGCCGCCGCCTCCCTCGCGTTACTTTCGGCGCGCGCGCGCCCCCGCCGGCCATTCGCAGACGGCCGGCGCGGGCGCGAGCACGCCTACAGGGGCGCGAGGGAGGCGGCGGCGGCCGGCCGCCGCCGAAGATCAGGTAAGGTGTTTGGGGGTTTTTTGGGGGGTTTCACCCCGCGGGACATCCCGATCTCGGATGTCCCGCGGGGTGGGAGGTGATCGGCCCGGGAATCTTATAGATTTCCGGGCCGATCACCTCTCGGTGTTGGTCCACTTTAAGGTGGCCATTTGTTCAGCCATCTGGCTGTTGCTCGTCCTAAAATCAGTCAGCATGGTGGTGACTGTAGTATTGAAGTTCTCTAATTGTGCAGTAAGCTGCTCTGTTGTTCGTTGAGTCACCTGTCTAAAGTAACGGCTGTCATGGCGCCATGCTGACTCCATGATCGGTCACGCACCTCCCCTGGGAAACTGGTCGACGTTGTTGACTGCGTCTTCCACTTCCCTGGGTTTGAGCGCCTGCAGATGCTGGAGTTCTAGGGCGAGCAACAGTACCAGATGTGCTTGCCAAAACCTCTGCAGCAGAGCTAGCACTGGGGACTGTAGGCTCAGTCTCAGCCTGCTGCCCATGATGGGCTTGCAGCATGCGTCCAGCTTCACTCTGCTGCAGAGGATTTGGTGCAGTAGGATGCTGGGGCAGTGGCAGATTAGGTTCCAGGGGGGGTAATTAGCGAATGTTCAATACGGCTGGCATCCTCTTCCTCCATCTCCTGGATGACATCCATTAGTGTGGGAGTCTGTTGGGACATGTAAAAAAGTTGTCAGATTGGGCCCTAAATATCTTTAAGAACAAAATTAGTAATGTGCATTCACATGCATCACCAGTTTCAACAAAGTCCAGTTACCCTAGATATCTGGTCCTGTGTCCTAGGCAGCAGGGAAGTAGACGGCGTGCTCAAACTGGAGGAGGCTTCCACACTTCCAGAGGCTGGATGCTGGGCTGTGTTAAAAAGTAAAAGGCACGTAAACACACAAACATCCCTTGATAAGCATGATGAGTACATATGCTTTAGCAAACACGTGGCCAAACAGGAATGCCAACTCCACCAATGGCCAAAGTTGCCCTTCACAATGAATCTTATATGTATGCATTACCTATCTGCTGCGGACAAGAAGAAAAATGGCGCCCATGATCTTCACCCGCCAACAACAAGAGCTCATTATGCTCGTAAGTGTATTGTAAGGACATTGATTTGCCATCTAAATGCATGCCTAGGCCTTAAGGAACGAACAGTTGTTTTTAAAAGTGATTTAAACTCCGTGCCAAACAGAAGTTAGTGCGCACATGTGCGAACCAACTCACTTGCATATAGAAGGATAGTTTAAGGCTAGAAGTGTGTTTGGGAATGTCATTTAGTCAAATGATCTAATTGTGAATGATATTTTTATGCTGTTTGATCTAACAACTATTTGTTTTTTTGTGTGTTTTAGACTATGCTTCAGCGCATATACGACTACCTGCCCAACACATTCGAGAAGAGGAACGTGGCCCTGGAGATTATGTCCCGGATCCAGCAGGAAACGGACACCACCTTCACTTATACGCAGATCATGCATCACTGGTCAGACCTGAAGCGACTGCACATGCCCCGGGTGCGGCCATTTTTGGCGCTCCATTTCACAATACAGAAGGTAGGCCTTTATTTATAAATGCTTTTCTTTTTTAGTGTTGGAAATGGAGTACCGCATAAGACCCACCGCAGGCGCGCAGTCCGACCAGTGCGGCATGAATCTGCAGCAGCAAGTGAAGGTGGTGGATCTCCAGGCCAAGTTCCTACCCCTCATCTGTAGCTGCGTCAGACCAGCCCCTGGACCTTTCTGCAGAGGAGGGGCGTCACGGCGTGGGCAGGGAGCCGTACCAAACGACTGAGCCATTAGCCTCTGGTATGTGACTCTTAATGTAACCCCACACACATACATGCTAATTAAACCAAAGCTGATTCCATTAATCTCTTTTTATAGATGGATATGTAGCGGGTGACTGATCCGGGCCAGAGACTGCAGCAGATCATGCCCAGGAGGAACATGGAGAAGGTGGATGATGTCACACACACATTCTAAGTGTCATTTTCTCACTGTTGAATCAGACATTAAAAGTGAGCCTATTTTAAATGTCTCTACAGCCTCACATTCCCAGCAGTGGCAGGTCCCAGACCGTAGGGTGGTCCCCCAAGCAGAGGTCGCCCACCACCGAGGTAAGTTGTAATGTAAATAGTTTGAATATGTTGACAATGACATCATCACCAATTAACCTACATCCATTGGCAATGTCCTTAGCATAATGACATATGGCCTTTTCCTTTAAGAAATGCCTTAGCATAATGACATATGGCCTCTTCCTTTAAGAAATGCCTTAGCATAATGACATATGGCCTCATATGTTAGCTTGCAACCTAATAGTCATTTCATCCACAGCTGTTAAACAAAAACAAAAAAATATTTTGTACTTGAAAAAATATTCTACGTTTTTTTAAAAAAGGCAACCAAAATTGCCAGTTGTAAATTAAAAAAAAAGATGTGATTAAGGTAAGCTTTAGGTGCAGAAAAAGGAAGAATATACAGACTGCGATGTGATTAAGGTAAGCATTAGGTGCGGTAAATGAAGAAGAAGGAAACCGCTATGTGATTAAGGTAAGCATTAGGTTCGGTAAATGAAGAAGAAGGAAACCGCAATGTGATTAAGGTAAGCTTTAGGTGTGGGAAATGGAAGAATATACAGATCGCGATGTGATTAAGGTAAGCTTTAGGTGCGCAAATGGAAGAAGACACAGACCGCAATGTGATTTAGGTAAGCATTGTAGCAGAAGTGAGTAAACAAAATATGTAGACGAGCACATTAATGAGTTAATTTTGTTGTGCGCAGGCGTAAGGTCGTAACGATTTTCGTCTGGATGTTTATTAATAGAAAAAGGAATTCAGAATCTAACGGAAACCTAAATCATTCGTTCCAGGCGACGTTGGAGAAAAAACTGAAGCCTACGTTGTTTCATGAGTAACATAAACTGAAAATGAAAGCTGAAAAATTGCTCTCGTTGGCATACGAACGGACGAACACTTTACTGAAGGCTTGCGATGCATGCTTAGAATCACTCGTACACTCATACGCAAGCGGGAACATTAAAAAAAAAATAATAATGATCGAAACAAAACGAAAATCTTTTTATGTCTCTCTGAATCAACCCTAATGTATTTTGGATCTTCAGCAAAAGTTTTGATGTTGTTAATGGTAACCCTGTCTGTTTTGGTATTTAGGATTCTGTAACCTTTTACATTGTCACTGTATCCAACAAAGATTCCTTCAAATGCTCTGTTTGGTGCATTTTTCCTCCGTAATGTAGATGCATGGTTTGCACAAGGTGTTTTATACTTGGCTTCTCAGTGTGCCACAATGCATATGGAGATTCCCCCACTGTTCTAGAAAAGAGACTGTTCTGCAAATAAGTGGCTGTCATTCACCCCAGTATTTTTGTGGTAGTCCAGAGTCTGTCAGTATACATCTGATCATTTCAGTCAGAGTTCTGTTCTTTCTTTCAGCAAAGTCATTTTGCCCTGGTGTGTATGGCACTGTCTTTTGATGCTCTATTCCTTTCAACTTTAGGTACTATTGTACTTTGTGTCCCGTGAATTCACCTCCATTATCACTCCAAAGTATGAGAGGTTTCCTCTGAAACTTGTCTTTACTAGATCATCAGCACAACTTCACTCTTGTGTTGCATGAGGTAATTGACTGTGTATCTTGAATAGTGGTCTATGAAAGTTACTATATACCTGTTGTCTGCAGGTGTAGGTGGGTTTAGGGAACCACATACTTCACTGTGAACTAGGTCAAGTGGTCTTGAAGTTCTATTCTGACTGACTTTAGGAAGTATTGCTGTAGTAGCTTTAGATTTGACACAACAGTCACACTTAACAGTAACTGGACAAGGTGATACTGTGGGTGTGCGTGACCTAAATGCCTGTGCCACATGTGTATACAATCATTGTGTTTATGGGTGCATAGTCTCACCTTTTCCTTCACCGTGTTGTGGTGATACAGATGGTCATCCAACTAGGCAATATGGTCTGCTTTCCGTCCAGGATAGAGTACTTGTCACCTTGCTATTTTACAGTAAGTCTTTTGACTCTCAGACGTTTCACAGATAAGAGTCCTCCTTATATTTCAGGAACATCAAGCACATCCTTCACTGGTATGGCTAAATTGTGTCCTGCATCATTGGGGCATACAAGGGTTCCATGCATGTATACTTCCACCTGAAGGGTAAATTGGCTCTTTGATATTCGGATAAAGTTCTGTGAAGCTTCTATCACTTGTTATGTGACTAGTTGCTCCAGAGTCAATGCACCAGCATTGAAAAGTATGGCTGCCTGTCACTTTAAATGTGGCATTCCAGGTCCCTTTACATGGATCAGAAATTGTGGCTTTGACTTTCTGTCTAGTATAAGAGGGACACTGTCTCATTTGCTCTGATTTCCATATAGTGCAGTCTCTATGTGTCCCTGTTTATTTTACCTGAAGCAAACTCCGGTTTCCTTCCGGTGTATCTTTGTGTCTGTAGCTTTAAGAGCTGTTCCGGGGTCGGTTTCTGTAGAATCATGCTCTTTAGGGGCCTATGTAGAGCGATAGGTTCTAGTCCTAGATTTGTGCCTTGGCTTTCTGCTTGCAGATCTGGCACTGTACCAGGTTTTGTTCCTCTGGGAAGGTACAAAAAAATTACAGTAGAGTACCATAAATAGAAATAGAATCCACTGAAAGCTGGCTCAGACTCGTCTCAAGAGGAGGAGTCCTCCTCTTGAGATGAGCGAGAGTGATTCAACCAGTCCACAATGGACCCATTAGGCTCGATTCAGAGGCACATTCGTCTGGACTTCCGTAGCTGTCTGTGAAAGTTTTTGTGTGTTAGTCATTTTTTTTGTTTTTTTTTCGTTCATTTTCCATTCGTACAAACGTTCGGGCGCTTTTGTATATGCGCTTTCGAAGAACGAAACTAAATCGGATCATTTGTATTAGTTCGGATCATTTTCCCATCAAAATCTGACCACCACCCTATTAAACCGTTTCATTTGCGATCCAGTTACGGGACCTTTGAGGCCTCGGATTGTTATTGTTGAACATGTTTTGTGGCTACGTGGAGGAGTCTGCGCGCCTTTAAATTGCCATAAATTGTATAGCAATGCATACCTGAATCAATACTTTTCATGTATGCCTTATAGAAGCATTTTAATGCTGACCTTAATTAGTCCTTAGCATGTAAACCTTTATTTTCCCACACATCCATATAATTGCTATATTTTTTTAGACTTATGTCCGTTAATTAAATTTGGATTGTTGAACTTGAATCTAAATTTGTTGTAGGAGTTATTGTTTTAGTTGGTTACCTTTGCTTTGTGTAATTATTTTATATTTGGTAGCAGGAACCGTAAGATGTGCCACTTGCACAACATACAAGCAATGTTTGGTCCGGATATGCGAATCCTCAGTGTTCTTGCAGGGCATCCAGGGTCGTCCCATGATGCTTATATATTGCAGAGCTCCGGCTTATTTCGTCAGTTTGAGTCAGGAGAATTATCTGGTGGATGGCTCCTGGGTAAGTTTGCTCACATTCTATCAACCCATTTTCACTGTATGGCAATGAATATAGTTGATGACTCATGTCTTAACCTATGGCTGTTTTTAGCCCTTGACATGTTAAACAATATTGTTGCTTAGAATGTGTATTTTATGTTAGTATTTTTAAAATCTTTTAGGGGATTCTGGATATCTGCTCCTGCCCTTGCTCCTGACGCCCATTCTTTGCCTGCAGAATGCGGGCCAGGAGTTCTATAATCGGGCCCTATGCAAAACCCAGGTCATGGTGGCCAGGGCCTTCTTGCTTTAGAAGTCCAGATTTAGGTGTTTGGACCATACAGGGGGGAGCACTGCAGTATGACCCCAATAATTTAATTTACGATTTTTAACAGGGACCACACGTGCCAGAGTGGCACAACTGAGTGTCAGAGTCCTTCAGTAGGTGGGCGAGATGCAGGAGCTGCGCGACTCGTTGGGGACCACAGATGAAGAATAATGTTCTGTGGCCTGCCATTGCTATGTATTTAGTTTTTTTATAGTTGTAAAGTTGTAAACATTTTTAATTTTGTAAATATTTTTAATATTTTATATTTTATGAAGAAAAAAAAATGTTACATTTTTCCCAAAAACATTTTCAAAAAAAGGCCAAACAAAAATGGCATTTGGTATTTAAAAAAAAAAAAAAAAAAAGATTTAGTGTCATTTCATTTCCAAAATACATTAACACAAAACTAATGGACCCAGAAATATTTAGAGATGAATATTCACATGACCGCGAAGTGGTTTGGGTGAGATTTAGGGATCTAAAATGGAAGAAGAACCTAACCGCGAAGTGGTTTGGGTGAGTTTTAGGGGTCTAAAATGGAAGAAGAACCTAACCGCGAAGTGGTTTGGGTGAGTTTTAGGGGTCTAAAATGGAAGAAGAACCTAACCGCGAAGTGATTTGGGTGAGTTTTAGGGGTCTAAAATGGAAGAAGAACCTAACCGCGAAGTGATTTGGGTGAGTTTTAGGGGTCAAACATGGAAGATGTAGGAAAGCGCAAAGTGATTTAGCTAAGCATTGTAGCAGAAGTTAGTGACCCAAATATGTAGGCAAGCACTTTAATGAGTTAAGTTTGTAGTGCGCAGGCGCAAGATCGTAAGGATTTACGTCCAGGCGATTATTTATTGAAAATGGGAAACCAAATCTAACGGGAAACGTAAAGGATTCGTGGGAGGAGACGATGGAAAAAGGGCAAAAACAAAAGCCTACGTTGTAACATGAGAAAATGAAACGAAAAAGTCACGCTGGAAAATGACATCCTCGTACTCGTACTCTGCCGTACGAACGGACGAAAACTTTACAGGATAGCAATGCATGCATAGAATCGCTCGTACACTCATACGAGAGCGGGAAAATTTCAAAAATAAACAGATCGGCACAAAAACGAAAGTATTTTTTTGTCTCTCTGAATCAAGCCTATTGTCTGCAGAAAATGAACAACTCTTGCTTACTAATACTGCTACTACTGCTACTACTACCACGTACATTACTGCTGCTGCTACTACTAACAAGTTCATTGCTACTGCTGCTGCTACTACTAGCAGTGGATATGGGCACATAGATATTGCTAGAGATGAGTGAATCGAATCTGACGAATCCGAATTCGTTACGAATTTCAGGAAAAATTTGATTCTAAACGAATCCGAATTTCGCAGCCATTCGATCGCTCAAATCGCTTCCTTAAAACTCTATTTACTGTGGTCCAGGCTATCTAAAATGGTGGATCCACATGTCAGGACATGTCCCATGGGGCAAAAAATCCTGGGTAGGCATCACATGCTGCCTATCAGCAGCCAGGCTTCCCGATGATGTCACAGCCCTATATAAGTGGCGGCCATCTTGCGGAAGCTCATTTCGGCAGGCACTGTACTGCGGCGAGAATGGGTCACACAGAGATAGAGCGAGAGATAGATAGATAGATAGATAGATAGATAGATAGATAGATACAGCAAGGGAGAGATAGAGCGAGGGACAGATAGAGCCAATGAGCGAAGGAGAGAGGCAGTGACAGATAGAGACAGAGACAGTTTACAGTGTTTGCATTAGCTTTTAAGCCTATTTAGTGTTAATAACACACCTGCCAATTTAGCTTTTCCTTTTCCTGGTGTCATTCTTTAAAAAGCGTGCTAGCATTTACATTTAAGAGTACCTGGCTACTTACCTTTTGCATTTTGTAACAAAAGTCACATTGTAAAGTTTCCAGCAATAATTCACTTTCACCGGGGGGCATCCCGAATGCTACCAATTATCTTTTAAGAGTACCTGGCTACTTACCTTTCACATTTTGTAACAAAAGTCTTGTTTTAAAGTTTCCAGCAGTAATTCACTTTCACCAGGGGGCATCCCGAATGCTACCACTTATTTTTTAAGAGTACCTGGCTACTTACCTTTTGCATTTTGTAACAAAAGTCACGTTGTAAAGTTTCCAGCAGCCATTGCCTTTCACCGGGGGGCATTCCGATATGCTACCACTTATCTTTTTAGAGTACCTGGCTACTTACCTTTTGCATTTTGTAACAAAAGTCACGTTGTAAAGTTTCCAGCAGTAATTCACTTTCCCCGGGGGGCATCCCGAATGCTACCACTTATTTTTTAAGAGTACCTGGCTAATTACCTTTTGCATTTTGTAACAAAAGTCACGTTGTAAAGTTTCCAGCAGTAATTCACTTTCACCGGGGGGGCATCCCGAATGCTACCACTTATCTTTTAAGAGTACCTGGCTACTTACCTTTTGCATTTTGTAACAAAAGTCATGTTGTAAAGTTTCCAGCAGTAATTCACTTTCACCGGGGGACATCCCAAATGCTACCTTTCATCTTTTAAGAGTACCTGGCTACTTACCTTTTGCATTTTGTAACAAAAGTCTAGTTTTAAAGTTACCAGCAGTCATTTCCTTTCACCGGGGGCATGCAAAATGCTACCATTCATCTTTTAAGAGTACCTGGCTACTTACCTTTTGCATTTTGTAACAAAAATCACGTTGTAAAGTTTCCAGCAGTAATTCACTTTCACCGGGGGGCATCCCGAATGCTACCACTTATCTTTTAAGAGTACCTGGCTACTTACCTTTTGCATTTTGTAACAAAAGTCACGTTGTAAAGTTTCCAGCAGTAATTCACTTTCACCGGGGGGCATCCCGAATGCTACCACTTATCTTTTAAGAGTACCTGGCTACTTACCTTTTGCATTTTGTAACAAAAGTCACGTTGTAAAGTTTCCAGCAGTAATTCACTTTCACTGGGGGTCATCCCGAATGCTACCACTTATCTTTTAAGAGTACCTGGCTACTTACATTTTGCATTTTGTAACAAAGGTCTAGTTTTAAAGTTACCAGCAGTCATTACCTTTCACCGGAGGCATCCTCAATGCTACCATTCATCTTTTAAGAGTACCTAGCTACTTACCTTTTGCATTTTGTAACAAAAGTCTAGTTTTAAAGTTTACAGCAGTCATTGCCTTTCACCGGGGGGCATCCCGAATACTACCATTAATCATTTAAGAGTACCTGGTTACTTACCTTTTGCATTTTGTAACAAGAGTCATGTAAAATTTGCAGCAGCCATTGCCTTTCACCGGGTGGCATCCCGAATGCTACCACTTATCTTTTAAGAGTCCCTGGCTACTTACCTTTTGCATTTTCTAACAACAGTCACTTTGTAAAGTTTCCAGCAGTCATTGCCTTTCACCGGGGGGGGGGGCATCCCAAATGCTACCATTTATCTTTTAAGAGTACCTGCATTTTTACCTTTTACATTTTGAACAAAAACCACGTTTTAAAACTGCCTGTGGTGCATTTAACTCTGACCAGGGACATCCTGTATAAGGCCATCTGACAGTGTCTTTTTGCATTAGCTTTTAGCTACAGTGTCTGCCTATTATACACCTGCTGTTACAAAAATATTGTTTTAGGTGTAGTGTAGTGTATTGTTTTCCCCTCCTAAATGCAGTAAAAATGTCAGGCAGAGAAGTACCAGGATGTGCACAGAGGGGAGGCCTAGATTTATCAGGCAGAGGTCGCAGCAGACTAGGGGAGAGTAGCAGCAGGAGTCGCAGTGAGAGCCCTGATCTCCCGGTATCTGCTAGCGGTCCTGTCTTGACCAGCAATGCATCTGCCGTCATCGATTGGTTAACGCGGTCATCCACCTCATCACAAGTGACACCCCCTGTCAACAGTCGGTAGGTTCCTTGGCATGGCCCGGGAACGGCCCCTGTCCTTCGATTGCCTCTGTCCTACGCCCCCCCAGCCGACATATCTTATGCTTTGGGTTCAGCTCAACTATTCAGTGAGGACGATGTGTTAGAGGACAGTCAGCAGCTACTGCCCAGCCAAGAAATGGAGGAGACATTTGCCGCTTCTTTCGCTAGGCAGACAAATACTGATGAGGAGAGTGGCATGGGAGGTGGTGTGGTGAGCATTCCAGCTTCTGCAGCAGACGCTGTTAAGGAAACCGAGGAGGACATCAGCGATGGGCAGACACAACACGATGATGATGATGATGAAGCCGATCGCACTTGGGAGCCCGGTGCAGAAGGGGCTTCATCATCATCAGGAGAAGAGGGTCCCAGGTTGCCCCTGAGTAAACAGCTGAGCCAGCAAGGTGGTAGTATGGTTGGCAGTAAGCCTAGTGGCAGAATTGGGATGTCTGGAGCCAAACGTGGCTGGGGGCGGGGTAGACCACCTGCTGCGAGGCAGGCTGCCTTCCCGGGAGGTAGTGGAGCAGGGGTTCCTGGAGTTGGCGGTAGTAGCAGTGAATTAGTGCGGACTGTTGGTGGGAAAATTAGCTAATCGGCAGTGTGGCAGTTTTTCATCAAGCATCCGCAGGAGGGTAACCTGGCCACATGCAAGATGTGTAGACAGAAGGTGAAGCATGTACAGGGACCTAATGTTGGTACTACGGCCCTGCGGCAACATATGCAGCGTCCCCATAAAGCGGCCTGAGAGAACCGAGGCTCCGAGGTTGGGGTCCAGCCTGCTGCGTCAGCCAGTGCCACGCCGCTCCCAATTTCTGCCAGCCAAGGCTCCAGCACCTCAGCCAAAAGTAGCTGTGCGTCATACCCATCCTCTGTCACTCCAGATGCTCCTGCTCCTCCTACTACAAGTCAGTCATCTCGCCAGCAATCCATCAGTGAAGCCATGTCCAAGAGACAACAGTATGCTCCCACTCATCCTATGGCGCAGAAGCTAAATGTGCTCTTGTCCAAGTTGCTGGTGCTGCAGTCCCTCCGTTTTCAGGTGGTGGACTCTGCACCTTTCAGAGAACTGATGGCTTGTGCCGAGCCGAGGTGGAGAGTCCCAAGCCGTCATTTCTTTGCAAAGAAGGCAGTATCAGCCCTGCACAAATTTGTTGAACAGAAGGTGGGCCAGTCCTTGAGCCTGTTGGTGTGCACCAAAGTGCATGGCAGTGCCAATGTCTGAAGCTGTAACTATGATCAGGGACAATACATATACTTTACGGCCCATTGGGTGAATGTGGTTCCTGCACAGCCACAACAGCAACTTGGACAGGTCGCGCTGCTTCGGCCTCCACGCTCCCAGGCCCTTGAGCCTGTGACAGTGTGCAACTCTGCCTCCTCATCCTCCGCCATCTCCTCAGCCTCCACTGTTCGATCAAGTCTCGGTGCCCCTCCAGCCTACCATGTGTGCAGGGCACGGCGGTGTCATGTTGTGCTTTACATGGTTTGCCTTGGCGAACAAAGTCACACAGGGGAGCAGCTGCTAAAATTCATTCATCAAGAAATCAAAACATGGCTTACTCCATGAAAACTGCAAATGGGAACCATGGTGACTGACAATGGGAAGAACATCTTGTCTGCGCTGTGACAAGGAAGCCTGAGCCATGCGCCATGTATGGCACACGTGTTCAACCTAGTTGTCAAGCGTTTTCTGAAGTCTTCCCCCCATCTGCAAGACATCCTAACAACGGGAAGGAAACTTTGCATGCACTTCAGCCACTCCTACACCGCCAAGCACACCCTTCTTGAGCTACAGCGTCAGAACGGTATCCCCCAACATAGTCTGATTTGCAATGTTTCCACCCGTTGGAATTCCACCCTCCATATGTTGTATCGACTATACGAAGAGAGAAAAGCCATCACTGATTTCTTGATGATCAAAGCAGATAGGGGGACTCCCCTGTGTAACTTTAATGTAAACCAGTGGCAGTTCATACGTGACACCTGCCGTTTGCTCAGGCCCTTTGAGGCAGCCACTTTATTAGTCAGTCGCCAGGATTACGGGAGGAACAACGTGATTCCACTGCTTCATGTAATGGCTGGTCAGGGCACTGGAGACATGGCGCATACATTTCACGGCCACATAAACTCCATGGGAGCTGAACTGGAGGAGGGGGAGGAGGAGGAGTAGGAGGGGCACAGTGAAGCACAGTTTGGTTTTGGTGAAATGGGTGGCTTATCTAGTCATCTGACAGGAGAGGAGGAGCAGGAGCAGCCAGAGGAGCTAGAGGGTTGTGAGGAAGGCGAGACAGAGGACCCAGACACACCTTGGCAGTATGCAGTGGAGATGGAGACAGGTAGTCCCTACGAGTCACTTGCACGATGCATGCTCACGTGCTTGCGTAGTTACCACAGAATTGTCTCCATTTGTCAGCGGGATGGCTTCTGGCTCTCCACCTTATTGGACCCTCACTACCGGAACAAAATGGGGGCATTTTTTACACCCACTGAGAGGGAGGACAAACTGACCTACTACAGAGACATTCTACGTAGTCAGTTGGCCGATGCCTATCTGTGCCATGGTCCATACTCTCGCAGGTCTTACTCGGGGGGACCTCTGTGCTCACCTTCCACTGCCATGGCTGCTGGGGGAGTGGCAGCAGCTTCATCAGCAGCAGCCTCAGTCTTCAGTCGCAAATGAGTAGCTTTCTTCACTTGCATAGTGAGGCTACTCATTAGCAGCAGGAAGACCTGGAGCAGGACCTGAACCAGCAGGTCGTGTCATACCTTGACATGACCGTGCCAACGCACCTTGAGGATTCGCTGGACTTCTGGGCAACCAAACTTGATTTGTGGCCGCAACTGGCAGAGTTTGCCCTGGGAAAGCTGTCCTGCCTGGCCAGTAGTGTGCCATCTGAGCGGGTGTTTAGTGTGGCGTGGGGTATAGTCACACCAAGAAGAACTCGTCTGTCCATGAAAAATGTGGAGAGACTCACCTTTGTGAAGATGAATCAGACATGGATCAGCCAGGATTTCCACCCACCAATGGCTAATCCATGGTAGTAGCTGATGCATGGTAGCTTTTTATGCTGCTTCCAAGTCCATGGTGTGTCTTTCAGGCAATATATGGGCTCCTAATGCTGCTTCCAACTCCAGGGTGTGTCTTTCAGGCAATATATGGGCTCCTAATGCTGCTGCCAACTCCAATGTGTTTTTCAGGCAATACATGGGCTCCATAAGCTGGTGCCAACTCCAATGTTTCTTTTAGGCAATATATGGGCTCCTTATGCTGCTGCCAACTCCAATGCATTTCTAAGGCAATATATTGTCTCCTTATGCTGCTGCCAACTCCAAGGTGTGTCTTTCAGGCAATATATGGGCTCCTAATGCTGCTGCCAACTCCAATGTGTTTTTCAGGCAATATATGGGTCCTTATGCTGCTGCCAACTGCAGGGTGTGTCTTTCAGGCAATATACGGGCTCCTTATGCTGCTGCCAACTCCAGTGTGTTTTTCAGGCAATATATGGGCTCCCAATGCTGCTGCCAACTCCAATGTGTTTTTCAGGCAAAATATGGGTCCTTATGCTGCTGCCAACTGCAGGGTGTGTCTTTGAGGCAATATATGGGCTCCTAATGCTGCTGCCAACTCCAATGTGTTTTTCAGGCAATATATGGGCTCCTAATGCCGCTGCCAACTCCAATGTGTTTTTCAGGCAATATAGGGGCTCCTTATGCTGCTGCCAACTCCAGGGTGTGTCTTTCAGGCAATATATAGACTCCCTATGCTGCTGTCAACTCCAATGTGTTTTCAGGCAATATATGGGCTCCTAATGCTGCTGCTGCCAAATCCAGGGTGTGTCTTTGAGGCAATATATGGGCTCCTAATGCTGCTGCCAACTCCAATGTGTTTTTCAGGCAATATATGGGCTCCTAATGCTACTGCCAATTCCAATGTGTTTTTCAGGCAATATATGGGCTCCTAATGCTGCTGCCAACTGCAATGCTCCTTATGCTGCTGCCAACTCCAGGGTGTGTCTTTCAGGCAATATATTGGCTCCTTATGCTGTTGCCAACTCCGGGGTGTGTCTTTCAGGCAATATATAGACTCCTTATGCTGCTGCCAACTCCAATGTGTTTTTCAGTCAATATAGGGGCTCCTAATTCTGCTGCCAACTCCAATGTGTTTTTAGGCAATATGTGGGCTCCTTATGCTGCTGCCAACTCCAATGTGTTTTTATGGCAATATATGGGCTCCTTATGCTGCTGCCAACTCCAATGTGTTTTTCAGGCAATATAGGGGCTCCTAATGCTGCTGCCAACTCCAATGTGTTTTTCAGGCAATATATGGGCTCCTAATGCTGCTGCCAACTCCAATGTGTTTTTCAGGCAATATATGGGCTCCTAATGCTGCTGCTGCCAAATCCAGGGTGTCTCTTTGAGGCAATATATGGGCTCCTAATGCTGCTGCCAACTCCAATGTGTTTTTCAGGCAATATATGGGCTCCTAATGCCGCTGCCAACTCCAATGTGTTTTTCAGGTAATATATGGGCTCCTAATGCTGCTGCTGCCAAATCCAAGGCGTGTCTTTCAGGCAATATATGGGCTCCTAATGCTGCTGCCAACTCCAATGTGTTTTTCAGGCAATATATGGGTCCTTATGCTGCTGCCAACTGCAGGGTGTGTCTTTCAGGCAATATACGGGCTCCTTATGCTGCTGCCAACTCCAGTGTGTTTTTCAGGCAATATATGGGCTCCCAATGCTGCTGCCAACTCCAATGTGTTTTTCAGGCAAAATATGGGTCCTTATGCTGCTGCCAACTGCAGGGTGTGTCTTTGAGGCAATATATGGGCTCCTAATGCTGCTGCCAACTCCAATGTGTTTTTCAGGCAATATATGGGCTCCTAATGCCGCTGCCAACTCCAATGTGTTTTTCAGGCAATATAGGGGCTCCTTATGCTGCTGCCAACTCCAGGGTGTGTCTTTCAGGCAATATATAGACTCCCTATGCTGCTGTCAACTCCAATGTGTTTTCAGGCAATATATGGGCTCCTAATGCTGCTGCTGCCAAATCCAGGGTGTGTCTTTGAGGCAATATATGGGCTCCTAATGCTACTGCCAACTCCAATGTGTTTTTCAGGCAATATATGGGCTCCTAATGCTACTGCCAACTCCAATGTGTTTTTCAGGCAATATATGGGCTCCTAATGCTGCTGCCAACTGCAATGCTCCTTATGCTGCTGCCAACTCCAGGGTGTGTCTTTCAGGCAATATATTGGCTCCTTATGCTGCTGCCAACTCCGGGGTGTGTCTTTCAGGCAATATATAGACTCCTTATGCTGCTGCCAACTCCAATGTGTTTT
The DNA here is from genome assembly GCA_027917425.1 of Gastrophryne carolinensis. Classification (NCBI taxonomy): domain Eukaryota; kingdom Metazoa; phylum Chordata; class Amphibia; order Anura; family Microhylidae; genus Gastrophryne; species Gastrophryne carolinensis. Next base: position 177,658,050 of record CM051238.1, on the reverse strand, counting down.
TCAGTCAATATAGGGGCTCCTAATTCTGCTGCCAACTCCAATGTGTTTTTAGGCAATATGTGGGCTCCTTATGCTGCTGCCAACTCCAATGTGTTTTTATGGCAATATATGGGCTCCTTATGCTGCTGCCAACTCCAATGTGTTTTTCAGGCAATATAGGGGCTCCTAATGCTGCTGCCAACTCCAATGTGTTTTTCAGGCAATATATGGGCTCCTAATGCTGCTGCCAACTCCAATGTGTTTTTCAGGCAATATATGGGCTCCTAATGCTGCTGCTGCCAAATCCAGGGTGTCTCTTTGAGGCAATATATGGGCTCCTAATGCTGCTGCCAACTCCAATGTGTTTTTCAGGCAATATATGGGCTCCTAATGCCGCTGCCAACTCCAATGTGTTTTTCAGGTAATATATGGGCTCCTTATGCTGCTGCCAACTCCAGGGTATGTCTTTCAGGCAATATATGGACTCCCTATGCTGCTGTCAACTCCAATGTGTTTTTAAGGCAATATATGGGCTCCTAATGCTGCTGCCAACTCCAGTGTGTCTTTCAGGCAATATATGGGCTCCTAAGGCTGCTGCCAACTGCAATGTGTTTTTCAGGCAATATATGGGCTCCTTATGCTGCTGCCAACTGCAATGTGTTTTTCAGGCAATATATGGGCTCCTTATGCTGCTGCCAACTCCAGGGTGTGTCTTTCAGGCAATATATTGGCTCCTTATGCTGCTGCCAACTTCAGGGTATGTCTTTCAGGCAATTTATGGGCTATTCAGGCAATATATAGACTCCTTATGCTGCTGCCAACTCCAATGTGTTTTTCAGGCAATATATGGGCTCCTAATGCTGCTGCCAACTCCAGTGTGTCTTTCAGGCAATATATGGGCTCCTAATACTGCTGCCAACTCCAATGTGTTTTTCAGGCAATATATGGGCTCTTTATGCTGCTGCCAACTCCAGGGTGTGTCTTTCAGACAATATATGGTCTCTTTATGCTGCTGCCAACTCCAATGTGTTTTTCAGGCAATATATGGGCTCCTAATGCTGCTGCCAACTGCAGGGTGTGTCTTTCAGGCAATATATGGACTGCTTATGCTGATGCTACCTCAAGGCTCTGCAATTGTGCCGCTCTGCGACAGTGATGCCTCTGATCTGCATGTCATACTTCCTTAAAGATATTATTTCACTAACCCAGCACGCATCCTATGCATGTTACAGCAAGGCAAAATGTTCTACAACCCTATTGAGCCTCTCGGAAGGCCAGAAATAGACGTTTTTAACAGCGGTTCGCCGGACCGAAACAAATTTTTCCGGAAAATTCGGCTAATCGGCCGAATCAAATTTTTCAGATATTCGCTCATCTCTAGATATTGCCACTACTATGGCTGGGCCTGGATAAATGACTGGTGCTACTTTTACTGGGCCTGGGGACATGGCTGCTGCCCACAGTGTTCGTACTATTACCAACATCCTTAGGGGCAAAAGGTTTTGCAGGTATGTCTTTTCCTCTACCCCATCCTTTTCTACCCTTCCCCAGATATTTTACTTAGAGGCCGATTCATTAATAGCGCCAGGTAGCGACAGATGAGCGCCAGTAGCGTGATTTTCACAGCGCCAGCTAGTATTCGCTGTGCTTGGCCGGGGTTTGCTTGTTGACAGCGACTCAGTCGGTGTGCGGTAATGTTGAATACGGGGTTAGGGGTCGCTGTTTCACAGGTTCCGCATTGTATGGGTGCGCCTGACAGCGAATGGCCAGAGCGAACGGCTTGCTGCAGATTCATTAACAAATCACGCTCAAAAATTTCTCGCGCTGTGAATTCCTTGTTTAAACCCCAGAGCGCTGGCGGCGATGTGTGTAAAGTAGCTTTTAACCCCCAAACAACCTTTTTTTTTTATATGTAAAAATTATACAAGTTTTTCTAAACATTTTGTAATATGAATACATGAATATCAGACCTGTAATATCAATTCTGCACAATTTTTTTTTCTTTTTTTTTACTTAAAAAAAAATCCTAACATTGCAGAAGTGGTCACAGAATTTTTGACAAAAAAAAAAAATGAATAGCAATTAATTATGATTATTTAAAGATTGCTCCATTGAAATGCATTGGACCACGCCAGGGAGTGCCAGGTCATACCTGTCGCTGTGATGGGATTAGCAGTGGCGCTGTTTGTTGCAGTCGGCTACATGATGAATCCCGCGCTAGCTGACGCTCTCGCCGGCGCTAGCCTCATTTAGCGTGATAAATGCGTCATTCTGACCGCCGCCGGGCGTACTTGATTCGGCAGCCGCCGTTAGCTGCCGGTACCTGGCGCTCGTCAGACACTACCTGGCGCTAGCCCTTGATAAATAAGGCCGTTAGTATTTTAAAACCCCAAAAAGTATTCAAAGCAATGCACACCCCCATTGACAGAAATACACAGACAAGCAAAAGAAGAAGGTGTACCTTCAAGAAAGGTTGCTACTGATGTGGTGATAACAATTTTATGTGATTTTTTTTATGGAATATCAGAGCAGAGAAGGCCCTTAGGTGTATGAATTACACGGCTGGTGAAAAAGATTGCAGAGCAGAGCACAATCCAATTGACAGAATGGCACAGCCCGGCTAACTTTAAATAAGAAGGTGTACCCCCAAATGCCCAGCGCAGCAGCATTGCAGACAAAAGATCACAGCTCCGAGGCAGATTACACTGTCTGCTTGGTGCCCAACAGAGTGTGCAGGTTAAAGGGGAGCATGCCACCCCCTGATCTTTAAAGATACAGGGGTCCCTTATATTTAAAGACATAGGTAGATCATATTTAACCTAAAGTATGCCTTCCTTTGTATCTTTTATATATAGGTATTATTATTATTACTATCCTTAATTATCCTTAACAATTATAGACAATTATAGAATTTTATAACATTTTCTTTAGAATATTTGGGCCCTGACTGTCCAACATAAAAATGTATGTGAGTTTTTCTCATGGACCCATTATTTTCTATTACTGGGAACCGTGTAAAATGAGCAATTTTAAAGCATCTGATTATGTGTAACAACCTTATTTATTCTAGGCAAACTGGCTGGCTCCTTTAAATTGAGGCCTAGGCATGGCTAAGCCCTGAAAGGCATGTCTTGGTGCAGCTTTAAAGGACTTGAGTGTGCTCCGATAGTGTTCCTGGCATGGGACTGCCACAGCCTCTCCATTAATTGCAATGGAGGTAGTGGAGGTAATGGAGGTAGCCCTGGTAGGCCCCCACTCAGTTGTAGTGAATGTAGAGACCAGGACAGAAACGCAGAGGATGGAATTCGGTGGGGATGCGGGAAATGAGGATCCAGCGATCAGGTAAGTTTCTGATCGACGGAATAGCACCAGGACAGGTGAGTATACTTTTGTTTTTTTGGTGATGCTAAATTACTTTAATACATCATGGTCCATATTTAAAGAACAATAATGCAGTTTCTAGCTCATGATTACCAGGTAATTAACAAATTATCCAAAAGTTTTTATTCTTGTGTAGAATAAAGGGAGGACTAGCTGCTTTGTGATGAATTACTCTTTAGTTTATTGCTGACTACAGTGTATATGTCCTGTAGGCATCCCTAACCTCTTAGTCCTTGCAGATTTCATCCATATTAGCTTTAGGATGTGTGTGATGAGAAATTACACTTCAATCAGGGCTGTAAATGATCCCGGCTCTACATGTCAGTTAATTACACTTTCCAGAAGGCTCTGCCTAAGGCTACATTTATTTATAATAGTGTCAAAATGATTTGTACTCTTGCAATACTTTTAATGTATGATAATGACATATTTTACAGACTCAGCTCATTAGACTTTTGCTGTCTCCTTATACAGTATTTCTGAGCTTTCAACACTCTGCGATAAGTCTGGTGGGGAGAAGGGTCCAGTGTCAGAGGTGCTTTGGGAAAATAGACAAAAAAGTAATTTGATCTATGGTACCTGTAAAATGGTGACAGCAATGACATATATGTTGCCTGAGGAACTATTTTGAAAATTGGAGAACATTTATCTCATTATATAATATTATATTAGACCGCCTAATCATTGATAATGTTTTCTTTTATGTTGATTAAACATACAGTCCAGGAAATCGCAATAACTAAGCAGTAAGGAGCTCACTTGAAGCCTGTCCCATGTGCCTCTTCTCCTTTTTCTGTAAATGCTTTAGTAGGTCTCCACATTTTGCCCCTCCTTTCCGTTTCATTCCTCCACATCTACACACAAATGTGGTCACACAGCCACTGTGGGCCCTCGGTGCCCCTAAAGTGAGTGAGCCCACCAAGCCACAGTGGGTGCACCAGCCAGGCTCGCTCATGCTGAGAGTACTGAGCTACAGGGGCGGCTGTGTGGCCACATTTGTGTGTGGTCATAAAGGATTAAAATTGAAAGGAGGGAAGAAATTTGGAGACCTGCTGCAACATCTACAGCGCACTGGAAGAAATGGAGGGGAGGCATAAGGGGCAGACTTAATGTGAGCCCCTTCCTGCCTTATCATTGCCTTTGCCTGGACAGTCCATTTTAAACTCTCCCTATCACCATTTATGATATTATTGTGTACTGTACAATTCATGTGCTGTACATATACACACCCATCTCTAAATAGTCAGCCCTGGTAGCATGGGCACATATGAAATATTTCCTAGTGATGGGCAAAATGAAGATACAGTGTTTGGTAGCAGTTTATTCAGACCTGTGTGAAAATAATTAGGGTGGGCTGATATGGGTGCAAGCTCAAACAGTATTCTGTGTCCAGGTTTCCTCACATTGGTGCAAGGCTTCATATTCATGCTAAGTCTTTTGGGTGTGGACAATTTATCTGTACAGAGGCATCAGGAGCAACCATTCAGACACTTCTTTAGCTTGGCTCCATACAACCTACATTTATGGGGTTCCCTTCCACAGAGGTCTAGGGTACAGCTGTGGTGGAGGCTGGCTGAACCCTGCATCAGGCTACATGAATAATCTAATGAGCTGGGAGGTTCTAAGAGTGACTCACGCAAAATTTGATGTGGTGCTGCTTTCATGATTGGGCTATACACCGGTCCTGCCTGTACTGCCATAATGGTGGCCTTGTCCTTTAGAGCAGGGGTCCCCAACCCACCTCCTCAGGGCCCACCAACATGTCGTGTTTTGCGGATCCATCCATGCACAGGTGAAGTAATTTAGTGCCCACACAGAGTTAGCTATATGGAGATCCACCAACCTGGGCCTTGAGGAGGGTGATTGGGGAACACTTCTTTACAGAAAAAAATAACAGCTGGCAAGACTCTCTACCCTCCATCTGTTTCATTTTTTTGCACATTGCCTTCATTAATTACTCTTCTTTTCTTCATAAATCTATCCTGTTTTTTTATTCTGAATTTTCCATGACGCTGTTTTTTTCGCTTTTACAAGATTCCCCTATCATTTTCTCTTTACCTGTTTTTCATCTCGTTTTAAGTTTCTTTCAATCATGCAGTTGTTTCTACAATTCTTCTCTTTTCCCCATTTTCTTCTTATCCTTCTCTTTTTTGCTTTTTCATCTCTTTTTTCACATTCCCCCATCTCTCTTTCTCATCAACTCCATTTTATTCCCCTTGCTTTTACCTTTCCTCCCACACCTTTTTTCCACCTTTCCTTGCCACTCTTTATTTCCAACTTAGTTCAGACTTTCTCTATTTATCAGTATCCCCTACTTTTTCCCCATTTCTTATGCTCTTTTTCTGTCTCATTTTATGTGCTCCCCCTGTCTCCCTTTTTAAAGTGTGATTCCACTTTCGATTACATTTCTAATACTAGCAAATGTGTTTTTTGGAAGCAATCTGCAATCTGTTGCTATTGGCAACGTAATGCATGTCATGATTAAGGACCCCCGTGTCTGAAACGCGTTGGCAGAGGACTTTCCACCCCGTTCTTTTATTGGGATTGCCTGTGGATTTGGATTGGATTTTAACCTTGCATCATTAAAGCTTGAAATTTTACTGCAAACACTGGCTGGCTTCAGTATCTATTCTATTAGCAACGTACATCAAGTGGTGTATGTTGCCAATAGCAAGAGATTGCAGATAGGCATGTGTAAGGTTGAGTAAGCTCCTCAGCAATGGCCATAGCAGAAGTGTTCTGCATTTAAAGGACTCACATCTTTCTTCTTGGTGTACAGACTTGAGGGTCAATTCAGAGCCTGGTGGAAAAACTCATTCCAAAAGCCTGATTCAGAGCCTTCCCATGAATGCTTGTTTTTTTTGGGAACTGAACTCAGAAACCAGGAATTTGCGAACACTCCTATGATTCACAGTCGCGTTCTGAGAAAAGTTTGTTAAATGCGTACGCAACTGTATTTGCTTTGCGTGCGCTTACGGCTTTGCCGAGCATTTACGGTGTTTGCAGCTGAAGTAGTTTTTACGTGTTTTCAGCCATAGCTTGCTGTGGAGTCCATTGTTTTCAGTGTGCCGTGTCCTTTGGTTGCTTCCAGAATATACTTTTTTGTTTTTTTCCTGCTATTTTAAGTTGCTTTGCGCTGTCCCCACCAGTGTACGCATCTAGTGTACATCTCCTTCTACATAGTTACCTTCTCCCCCCTGCTGGACTCTAGAGCATCCCATGTATTCTGCATGTTCTTCTACATACTCACCTTCTCCCCCCTGCTGGCATCTAGGGCATCCCTTATAGTCTGCATGTCCTTCTACATACTTACCTTTGTACCTTGGTTGCCTTGTCATCTGCTTCTACCCACTGTTACTCACCTCATACTTTGGGAACCTTCTGTTTTGTCTCACCATTATATATCGCTGTTTCTTAGAAGGCATATAAGGCGTCTAACTGTTGTTTATTATTATTTTTTTTTCATTTTCACTTAAAATAGTAAAAATGTATAAAATTGATAAAAATATAAAATTGAATTAGAACATTTTCTATATTGGGAGGGGGGGGGGGCATCATGGCACCTGCAAAGATAAAGATAATGAAACCAACACTTGTTTTTACACATGTGAGCCTGTACATTCACACACATTTTTACACACTTACTCCAACTGTTTAGAGGGTAACCCTCCCCTATGGTGCCATCCCATGCCATTCTTCAGGGTCTGTAGAGGGAAGGAACCTGAGTTAGAATTTCTGTGCATGTGTTGTTTGTGTAATGCGTGTGTAGTGTTTGCCTTCACTGGTTTGAAACCCACCTTGCACCACTTCCGCCTTCCCCATCGCCGCATACTCACCTTTGGATGATTCTGTAGGGACAGAGAAGCACAACACACCAGTACTTAGCAAACGTGTCATTTAAATTTCATTGCAGCACAATCTGTGTTCTTTTGTTGTATAGGAGCTGTAGGTGACTCCAAGCCCAACACACACTCCTCTTCAGCGGGTTCCATGGCCTTTGGTGGGGAGGCTTGAGAGGAGGAAGAGGACATTGTCAGGGTTCGGGCCACACCCTGTCTTCTTGGCCCCATTGGTTGGGCCCCTCACCTCTGGGTGGGCTTTTTGCACAACCACAACTTCCCAGCTACAACAGTTGTGTTAAATATGTCCTAATAGTTCACCTCAACCTCCACTGGGAAGTTCTGGCTGTAGAACTTCCACACCCAGGGCAACTTTTGCCATTTGAGGTCTAACCAGTGCTGCATTATTTGGGTGAAGGTGTAAGGCGACGTCCCCTCACCACTCACATGGGCTGCCACTTCCTTTGCCAATGTGCACTTTTGATGTGTGTTGGACATTTAGTCGTACTTTTGCTTCATGAAAGTCTGCAAAGAACAAACACATTTGCATTATTAACTTGTGTCCTTCTTTGTTTGGGTCTTCTTTAGGTACACATGCATGTCCCTACCCCTTTAAGTACTTTTCTGTGACAGTGCAAGCACCAAAGCCTTCTATATGCTGGTGTATGCCAATGCTAACTAAACTAAAGTGCACACTTAGGCCAAGTGGAGCGCCTAACTCTTCCCTCTCCTACTACTGTCAGATACAAATGTAATACATAAATCACTAAGGCACCCCAGCGTCGCATACAAACATGCCAGAGTGGTCCATGTAACAGTGGCAGCATAGTAATGTTGGTCTGTAATGTTTGTAGACCAGGCCTCCACCATTACTGTGGTGTCATGTGCTTTCACTCATATGTCGCGGTCACTCTGTTTGCACCTTGGCTGGAGTGTAATGCGGCACACATGCGTAGGCGAATGGCATGAAAAGGTGACTTACCCTCTGCTGCTTATGGGTGCTCATGTGATCCCGCCCTTGCGCCAAGGCGGAATAGCGCCTATGTGGCCTGGTAAATCCAGGAAGTGTGCTTAAGCACATGTAGCCTATAGGTTGCTGCGACATTTGCTGGCCTGTTAAATTCCATTGATGTCCAATTAACCACCCACTTATGTCTAAAGAACACAGATGAGCCTCAGATTTTCAGGCCAGTGCTTGGCAAACTTGGCAAACACACTTTGGAAATTGGCAAACACACTTAACTTGGGCCTAAACCAAAATGTGCGCATATATTAGACATGCTAAAAACAAAAACAGCAATAGATAGAAAGATCTAAGTGAAAAAACAACAACTTAACCAGAAGCTAGCAGCCAGTCAGTTAGCCACTCTCAAAACAGGTGTACAAACTGGAACTCCTCAAGAAATCCTCAAGAAGAATGCGTCGTGGGACGAGCCAGGAAAGCCAGACAAAATACTGAGAATATTAAGACATGGTCCCATGGCACATTGGGCGTTAAGAGAATGGCCCATCTTGTGGTTGCTGAAATTAATAGCAAAAAATAAAGGGTCACTAGACTGTCAACACAAAATACACAGGCAAATAAAACAAAACACAGGCCAATTGGAACACAAGGAATCTTTTTAAGGGTAGCATAAAGACAGGCGAGTGGGCAAGAAGGAGGAGCAATGTGGACCTAAACATACTGGGAACACAAGGAAGCTGGTTTAGGGACCGGGTAGGTGAAGCAAGGCTAGCATAAAGAGAGGAGAGTGGGCAAGAAGGAGGAGCAATGTGGACCTAAACATACTGGGAACACAGGGAAGCTGGTTTAGGGTAGGTGAAGCAAGGCTAGCCTAAAGAGAGGAGAGTGGGCAAGAAGGAGGAGCAATGTGGACTTAAACATGCTGCAAAGACAAGGAAGCTGATTTAGGGAATCCACTTCCACCATGACTGACATAGCCAGGAGTCTTGAACCGACTATCTGCCAGGCTTCTCTGCTGCTCCGGCCATTGTGCTGTTTGCTGTGCTGTGGTTGCTGTGTGTCTGCTGGAGTGGGATGGTTCCTTCCTGGGCCCTAGAGCCGCATTGTTTGAACTCACCTTGCATTAATCATGTTGTTGAGGTTCCTAGAAATGTGCTTGGCCCTGCCCCTGTTGTTGGATCATTGCATTGTCTATTCGTAGCCTAGCCGTGCTCTCCAACCTCCCTGCATACCTCCGTGTCCTTGTGGGCCTTCGGGCCTTCCTTAGTTTCTGTCTCCATCTGTACTGAGGCTGTCAGCCCTTTGTAGTTTCTGTATTTGTCTTTGCTGTCTGTGCTGGGTTTTGTGGTTCCCCAGCAATTTTGTCCGTGTTTGTATTGGGGCCTGCGGCCCTCCCTGTGTCTGGCTGTGTGTGTCTTGGGCCTATGGCCCTTTATTGTAGGTTGGTCTGCACTGGGGCACAAATCCAGATCAAGCTTTGCCACAGCCTGCACTGAGATCCAGCTTTGCCACAGCCTGCACTGAGATCCAGCTTTGCCACAGCCTGTACTGAGATCCATCTTTGCCACAGCCTGTACTGAGATCCAGCTTTGCCACAGCCTGCACTGAGATCCAGCTTTGCCACAGCCTGCACTGAGATCCAGCTTTGCCACAGCCTGCACTGAGATCCAGCTTTGCCATAGCCTGCACTGAGATCCAGCTTTGCCACAGCCTGTACTGAGATCCATCTTTGCCACAGCCTGTACTGAGATCCAGCTTTGCCACAGCCTGCACTGAGATCCAGCTTTGCCACAGCCTGCACTGAGATCCAGCTTTGCCACAGCCTGCACTGAGATCCAGCTTTGCCACAGCCTGTACTGAGATCCATCTTTGCCATAGCCTGCACTGAGATCCAGCTTTGCCACAGCCTGCACTGAGATCCAGCTTTGCCATAGCCTGTACTGAGATCCATCTTTGCCATAGCCTGCACTGAGATCCAGCTTTGCCATAGCCTGCACTGAGACCCAGCTTTGCCACAGCCTGCACTGAGACCCAGCTTTGCCACAGCCTGCACTGAGATCCAGCTTTGCCATAGCCTGCACTGAGATCCAGCTTTGCCACAGCCTGCACTGAGATCCAGCTTTGCCATAGCCTGCACTGAGATCCAGCTTTGCCATAGCCTGCACTGAGACCCAGCTTTGCCACAGCCTGCACTGAGACCCAGCTTTGCCACAGCCTGCACTGAGATCCAGCTTTGCCATAGCCTGCACTGAGATCCAGCTTTGCCATAGCCTGCACTGAGATCCAGCTTTGCCATAGCCTGCACTGGGGCCCTGCTCTGCCACAGCTTGCACTGGGGCCCAGCGCTGCCATAGCCTGCACTGGGGCCCTGCTCTGCCATAGCCTGCACTGAGATCCAGCTTTGCCATAGCCTGCACTGAGATCCAGCTTTGCCATAGCCTGCACTGGGGCCCTGCTCTGCCACAGCTTGCACTGGGGCCCAGCGCTGCCATAGCCTGCACTGGGGCCCTGCTCTGCCATAGCCTGCACTGAGATCCAGCTTTGCCATAGCCTGCACTGAGATCCAGCTTTGCCATAGCCTGCACTGAGATCCAGCTTTGCCATAGCCTGCACTGGGGCCCTGCTCTGCCACAGCTTGCACTGGGGCCCAGCTCTGCCATAGCCTGCACTGGGGCCCTGCTCTGCCATAGCCTGCACTGGGGCCCTGCTCTGCCATAGCCTGCACTGGGGCCCTGCTCTGCCACAGCCTGCACTGGGGCCCTGCTCTGCCACAGCCTGCACTGGGGCCCAGCTCTGCCACAGCCTGCACTGGGGCCCAGCTCTGCCACAGCCTGCACTGGGGCCCAGCTCTGCCACAGCCTGCACTGGGGCCCAGCTCTGCCACAGCCTGCACTGGGGCCCAGCTCTGCCACAGCCTGCACTGGGGCCCAGCTCTGCCACAGCCTGCACTGGGGCCCAGCTCTGCCACAGCCTGCACTGGGGCCCAGCTCTGCCACAGCCTGCACTGGGGCCCAGCTCTGCCACAGCCTGCACTGGGGCCCAGCTCTGCCACAGCCTGCACTGGGGCCCAGCTCTGCCACAGCCTGCACTGGGGCCCAGCTCTGCCACAGCCTGCACTGGGGCCCAGCTCTGCCACAGCCTGCACTGGAGCCCAGCTCTGCCACAGCCTGCACTGGGGCTCATCTCTGCCACAGCCTGCACTGGGGCCCAGTTCTTCCACAGCCTGCACTGGAGCCCAGCTCTGCCACAGCCTGCACTGGGGCTCATCTCTGCCACAGCATGCACTGGGGCCCAGCTCTGCCATAGCCTGCATTGGAGCCCAGTTCATTTGTCCGTGTCTTGTGTTCATCTGGCCTGTGTTTCCCCTTCCCAAGTCTGCAACCACCAAGGGACTACCCAGGGCCTGTGCAACTCCACCTTTAGGAGCTTTGCTGGAGACCTGGGTGGATTACAGGCTCTCCGAGTACCGGATCACCCACACCTGGCTGGTCGGCAGCTTGCTGGCATAGTTATTCGCCTGGGTGTGACACACCACTCTTGTCTCCAAAAAGTGTATTTTATTGATAGATTGGGCAATGCTTAAAAATTAATTAAATGTCCACGATAAAAAGTTCAAATTAATGCTCAATGTGCCAAATATGTGCAATCCACTGATGCGCATATCTCCCCTGGAGCGGTTGACTTCATCAGCATCTGATGATGTCACCCACTCAGGGGACAAAACGCGCTCCAGTGGATTGCACAGCAGGGACGAAACCCTGCTTTAAATTTACATTTTACAGCATTTCTGACACTGCAATTTGCAGCTAGCGTGCTTTCTGATGGCATGCAGTACTAGTTGTTAGATTTTGGTAAGAAAAAAGTAACAGTTTTATTTCTTGTTATACATATGTTCATATCACTAAAGCAAGCAGTTTATTTCCTTTCTGAGCCTGGCATTGTTACTTCTTCTTTAACTTGTGACATTATTATTATATTATTTATACATGATTATACTAATATATATATAATTTAAAAACATGATTGCATATTTACAGATATGTAACTCAAGGGACACACAAGGGATGATTCCTATGTATTACACTGACATACAAAAGGGTAACACTATTTTGAACTTTTGGCTCCATATCTGACTATTTACTACAGTTTGAATGCAACACTATCATCATTTTATAGACAATCATCTCATGCATAACCTGGGCTATTTAGCAAATAGAGACCATTGATCCTGATTCCGTGTCAAGTATCCAACACCTTTGGCTATGAAACAATCCCATATCATTAGGCTTGATCCACCGAACTTGACAGTTTCTTCGATTTCTCAATCTGTTAGCCCACTTTTCTTTTGATTCTTGCATGGACATCTGTGATCTCACTCTCTCACTATTATGAAGCATACTAGCCACCTCCACTGCTGTGTTTGTCAGAACTGGTAGCCCTTGTGATGAGCTAACATTTTTCTGAAATGTCTGCCTGGATGTCCTGGCTTTGGAATGGACAGACAAATATTTTTCATGTCTGCTCCTCGATTTGAACCAGGGACCTTTGGCTTGAGACTCAACCTAATAAAACACTGTGGTATTAAAGAGAAACTCCAAGCTTAATAAAACTACTCACCTGATCACTGCAATCCTCCCCTGATTCCAGCAGGGGGAAAAAACTCTGAATGGCCACCGTAGACCTGAGTGACAGTTAGACTTGCCTGAATTACCAGTACAGTCACACTGCTGCGTGGGATTGGGATCTCCAAGATGGCTGCGCCCAGGACCAGATATGCTAGGGGAATGGTGCTGGATTCCAGGTCTTTACTTTTTTGTAGGCCTCTGTACTGTCTGAGTGCAAGGGGAGAGAGACAGGGTGGGGCGGGGGGGGGGGGGGGTTACATATTGACTGGATACCTGCTTTGAGGAATAACAAGATTTAATTTGTAGTATATAGATTTTATCATCAAGAGCAAAACAGTAACAATACTGTTACATGAATCAAATCTGCATAACTAATCCTATGCTAAAAATCTATTTGAAGCTGTAGTGGAGGCTGAGATATGGAGCCTGAAAGTCAAACATTCAAAACATTGTTAACCCTTTGTCAGGGTTGGCCAGCAGGAGCTGCAGGCTGATGAATGCTCCATGGAGGACAACAGTTCGGGATAGGGCTCCGAGATGTGGATGCAGCCTTGCCAAGGTGAAGCTACCAACCCACAGGGCCCAGAGTCTAATGATAGCACTGGTTTTCGCTGGAGCCCCCCGCAAGGTGGGCAGACTGAGCTGCAGGTGCCACCAGGGTCATGTCTTAGATGGTCGAAAGCCTCCCAAGATGATGAGGCTCTGTACAGAAGGATGAGACAAAGGCGTAGTAGTCAACGAGCAGAAGGGCACAATGAAGGTCAGTCCAGGGATTAGCAGGGAAGCAGAACGCAGGAACCCGATCCAGGGTTAGCTGACAAGACAGCAAAGATTGCAGGCCTGTTTTCGCCTTTTTAGGAGGTTGGTGCTGGGCGGCACTTCCAGTTTCCTCTGATATCACTTTCGGTAACACCACCTCCGATTCTGTGGACGTCACTTCCGGTTCCGGGACAAGCGGTGGGACACATGTTGAAATGCAAACACTAACATTGATGATCCAGGAGTGCGCCCCTTAAGGCCACCGGTAGGTTCCTGACCCCCTTTTGCACATCAGTGTAAATAAGTATATTACATGTGGATTGTTAGATACATATAGACTGTTTGCACCAGGGAAATGTGTCTATCACAGGAGAAAGAGAATCCATTCTTTGTGTCCTTTTTCCTTATTTGTCTTTTACGAAGGTTTGAAGGCTGCTACAATAGCAAATAGTAGGTGTATAGAACATACCCTGTTCTCACATCTGATCTCTAGGGATGCCCCGCTGATGGCTAGTACAAATGCTCAAGGAGAAGGCAGGATGTCGTAAAGGGATGATGCAGCCCAGCAGTCGAGGTACCCTAAAAGCAACCTATGGCTGGCCAATCTTTGAATCATTGCGCCCATTGTTGTCAGTGGCATGCTTTTTAAATGAACATTCATGTATATATTTTAGTCTAATCTTGTATAAATAAGGATGATGTATTGTTAACTTTTAAATGTATGATAATCAGTTAGTGAGACCAACACTAAGAGGAAACCAAAAAATCACAGACTCCAGTGACAAAACGTAAACTTTAAATTTGAAATGGAGAACCCGAAGACAGTCATTTATATTTAAAGGGGTCCTTCACTCTGAATTTCTAGCTGCAGTTCTAACATGAGACTGCAGAGGTCACTATAACATAAGAAAACACATAACTAGATGACATAGTACTGCACTCTAATGCAATACCTCAACAAATAGAGCAGCTGAAGGGAATTAACCCTGCTGATGTTATCATTAATAGCATACAAAAATGTTTCTGTGAACAATAAATGCACACAGGAAGAGGATCTAAGTTTTATGTTGCAACCTAAAAAAGGAAAAAAAGACCTGTACTCTGTAAAATGCCAAACATAGGGCAGGATTACTTACCATTTTTTACCCATGTGGCTTCATGTCCGCGACTTCACAGTGACAGTGGTGACTAGTTCCAGTAGTGTAATCTTTGGTTTGATAGCACTCTGGCCACATTGAATATGAATACCAATGCCTTACTTATGCTTACTAAAAGAAGCAACACACTAAGCTATGCTATCCTCCAATCTCCTAAAAGAAGCAACACACTAAGCTACGCTATCCTCCAGTCTCTTAAAAGAAGCAACACTAAGCTACGCTATCCTCCAGTCTCTTAAAAGAAGCAACACACCAAGCTACGCTATCCTCCAATCTCCTAAAGAAGCAACACACTAAGCTACGCTATCCTCCAATCTCCTAAAAGAAGCAACACACTAAGCTACGCTATCCTTCAATCTCCTAAAAGAAGCAACACAATGAGCTACGCTAGCCTCCAATCTCCTAAAAGAAGCAACACACTAAGCTATGCTATCCTCCAATCTCCTAAAAGAAGCAACACACTAAGCTACGCTATCCTCCAATCTCCTAAAAGAAGCAACACACTAAGCTATGCTATCCTCCAATCTCCTAAAAGAAGCAACACACTAAGCTACGCTATCCTCCAATCTCCTAAAAGAAGCAACACACTAAGCTACGCTATCCTCCAATCTCCTAAAAGAAGCAACACACTAAGCTACGCTATCCTCCAGTCTCTTAAAAGAAGCAACACACTAAGCTATGCTATCCTCCAATCTCCTAAAAGAAGCAACACACTAAGCTACGCTATCCTCCAGTCTCTAAAAAGAAGCAACACACTAAGCTACGCTATCCTCCAATCTCCTAAAAGAAGCAACACACTAAGCTATGCTATCCTCCAATCTCCTAAAAGAAGCAACACACTAAGCTACGCTATCCTCCAATCTCCTAAAAGAAGCAACACACTAAGCTACGCTATCCTCCAGTCTCTTAAAAGAAGCAACACACTAAGCTATGCTATCCTCCAATCTCCTAAAAGAAGCAACACACTAAGCTACGCTATCCTCCAATCTCCTAAAAGAAGCAACACACTAAGCTACGCTATCCTCCAATCTCCTAAAAGAAGCAACACACTAAGCTACGCTATCCTCCAGTCTCTTAAAAGAAGCAACACACTAAGCTATGCTATCCTCCAATCTCCTAAAAGAAGCAACACACTAAGCTACGCTATCCTCCAGTCTCTAAAAAGAAGCAACACACTAAGCTACGCTATCCTCCAATCTCCTAAAAGAAGCAACACACTAAGCTATGCTATCCTCCAATCTCCTAAAAGAAGCAACACACTAAGCTACGCTATCCTCCAATCTCCTAAAAGAAGCAACACACTAAGCTACGCTATCCTCCAGTCTCTTAAAAGAAGCAACACACTAAGCTATGCTATCCTCCAATCTCCTAAAAGAAGCAACACACTAAGCTACGCTATCCTCCAGTCTCTAAAAAGAAGCAACACACTAAGCTACGCTATCCTCCAATCTCCTAAAAGAAGCAACACACTAAGCTACGCTATCCTCCAATCTCCTAAAAGAAGCAACACACTAAGCTACGCTATCCTCCAATCTCCTAAAAGAAGCAACACACTAAGCTACGCTATCCTCCAATCTCCTAAAAGAAACACACTAACCTATGCTGTCCTCTAATCTCTGCTTTCCTTGTTGAAGGGACTTGCAGTCAGTCTTGCGCCTATTAATGGCGCAATTATTTTATCTAGAACTTTTGCCAGGAGAAAGGACTGCTCTACCTGGCATAATAAAACCAAAATTACAATTTAAATAAAAAATCCACTAGAATACCCGAAACACACCAAAAGCACCAGTCAACCATGGAGGGAATTTGGGCCAGCTCATCAAACTTATGTCTTCACCCTTGCTCTTTAGATTGCAGGCTCAGAATGTCAGGGTCAGCACTCTAAACTTGTATTTGTTGCATCACTGAAACATCGGATGCATAATACCAATGTGTTTTACCATGTCTGTAATTTCTACCTTCTACAGTAACAAAAAAGCTGATAAATTCATACTCCCTCCTAGATCCCTTCCAGTCTGGTTTCCGCTCATGTCACTCCACCGAAAAAGCCCTCACAAAAATCATTGATAAACTGACTGCCAAATCCAAAGGCCATTACGCTGCTCTGATTCTTCTTCACGTATCCTCTGCTTTTGACACAGTCGAACATGCTCTGCTTCTCAATATTCTTTCTTCTCTTGGAATCTCTTTGCTCTCCTCCTATTTTACTGACACAGGCCATGCCCACCTATTACACAGACACCTGTTTGTGTGGGTGAGCCATAGCCCAATAAGGTGATCTGACATTTCCCTCCACTTTTAGGGGGGAAGTGCATCTTATAGGGCGAAAAAAAAAATGTTTTGGGGGCCTCTTTAGTGAGATAAACATTGGGGTTCATTTAGACTGTAATAAGGTGCCTACTGTATTGTGTTAGACACAAAAGCAATTGTGCGAGAATGTGTGTGTTTGGTGTGAGAACCTTACTTTTGTGTTTCGCACGATACAGCAGGCACCTTTTTACATGCAAGTTTTTTAGACTAAATTTACATAGAAGCCCAGGGACAAGCGAGTATTCTTTCTTAAAGTTTTCCCATGTGTGAAAATTCCTGGAAATGCATTAGAGACCACAATTAAAGACATGCTATTAAGGCAAGAAATTGGTGTGAAAATTCCCTCCATAGTTTTACTGACAAAAAATGGTGCTTTTGGTGTGTTTCGGTGATTCTAGTGAATTTTTTATTTAAATTGTAATTCTCCTGATTGACCAGAATCCCCCCCCCCCCGGGTATGCAGACTAGGACATACCTCTTGGGGATGCTTCCTGCTGCATAGCCCTTATCTTACTTGAGGGTCCCTTGAACTGATTTTTTAAGAACTACTGCATACCTCCCAACTTTTCAGAGTGGGAAAGAGGGACGTTTGTTAAATTAATCCACGCCCCCTCATTGGCCGACTGATAGGTTATAACAGTTAAAACAATATAAACACTTTGAATAGGCAAATGAATAATTTATTGATGCAGATCTGCAAAGGGGGGGGGGGGGGTGGCAGCCGCTCAGACCATTTTATAACTAACCTGGGAGGTGCACGTTAGCAGGGCAATTAGGATACAAAAGTCTTAAAGGAGCCACAGCACTCAACCCTGTTAGCTTGCAGGCCAGCCTATAATCTGTCTCTAAACTTGGTTAAAAACAGAGGACTCGGTCACACACATCTGCAGAAGTATGCTTAAGCTGCACCACTACGCCAAAGTGCCTCTGTGGGGTGCAGTCCTTTGACCCTTCCACCCCATGGCTTGCACTTGAGAGGTTTAGGGCAACCTCAGGTAAGCCTGCTCCCAATTTATCTATTGCACTGTATGTCCCAGATGGGCTCTCAGAGATTAGAGTTAGGACTGCACCCCACAGAGGCACTTTGGCGTAGTGGTGCAGCTTAAGCATACTTCTGCAGATGTGTGTGACCGAGTCCTCTGTTTTTAACCAAGTTTAGAGACAGAATATAGGCTGGCCTGCAAGCTGACAGGGTTGAGTGCTGTGGCTCCTTTAAGATCTGCATGTTACACCTCAAAGAGGGAATAATTAGACCAACAAGGGACAGGGGGGACACGAACTAAAAAGAGGGACAGACCCTCCAAATCAGGGACACCTGAGAGGTATGCTACTGTATGGATAAAGTGTGGTTACTTTCTTTTGTAACTTAGTTGCAGTTTCTATTATGTCAATTTAATGACAAAATATCATTATGGGTCTTTCTTCATTCCTCCCTTTATTTATTAAAGCAAACAGACCAATTGAGGTATGCTCCCATATGAGCCAACTGGCCATGTAGTTGTTTCCAGGCCTCATAGCAGAATTCCCCAAAGCTTCCTCATAACCAAATGGCAGACGCTGGAAAAAAGTCTAGACATTTTACTTTCCACTCTTTTCTATTCCACTATTTGGGCTATGAATTTCCTCTTGCATTCTCTTTTACACCTTTAGAAATTGCATTGGCCTAATGGGTACTTTCAAAGTCTATTCTGTGTGAGTGTGCAGTATATAATTTATTATTCTAGTTTAAAAAGGAATTCCACTTTCAATGGCATTTTCCATTATTGTATGCCGAAATGATTCAAAGTGCTGAGCTTATCTGTTACTTTTTTCTTTGTTATTTGTTTACAGCTGTGCATTTTGAAAGCAACAGTTTTCTCTAGCAAGAATCACAACCGTACACAAGCTGGACTTCCTGTCTGTAACTTGCAGGGACTTTCTGGTCTCACTAGTCTAACACCTCCTGCTCTAATTCAGCCTCTTCGGGTGAGGGGGACATAACCTTTTGTAGCTAAAGGGTTACTGGCACTGTTCTAACCTAAGGAGTGATTTCTGTATTTGCTGCTCCCTGAGTGTTTCAAGCTCTGAAATGTGGGGGGAGGGGACCTCACATTTGTGAATGTTAGTATTCTGGGATTTGTAGGCAGAAGCTATACTAAAGGGCTTTGCTCTAGGCCCTGAAAGTCACACCCCCTTGAGCAACACAGAACCACAGGAGTATAAGAAACTTGGAAACAGCGTGCTAAATCACAGGTATGGGGGCACATTAACACATGTTTATTTTACATTCCAGAAGAAGAAAACAATAAGGCAGAACACAAAACACCTGACAAAACATTTCTTTAAATTCTAAATGTTTACTGAGGACGTCTTTCTTCAGTTTACCAATCAATTCAGTAGCAAACAGGAGAAATGACTTTTTCTAATTACTTGTAAAGTTGCATTCAAAGATAAACATTCAAAACATATTTGTAAACAATTAATTTTAGAACACTTTCCAAGTCTATCAATTTAGAGGAAATAAAGCAATGCATGTTAAAGTGCACGTATACTCAGATACAGTGGCTGACTGGGCTAAAAATCAAAAAATGGTCATCTTCCATGCCCGGCCCAGGGCCCCAAAACAGCCTGTGTTCCTTTTTTTACTGAAGCCTTTGCCTTTTGGTATTATGGTGAATGGCCATATGCTAATTAGGCAAAATGTCACATTAGGGCTGATTCAACACCGTGAAGTTTTTTTTTCTCACATTTGTCTGTAAGAAAAACCTTTTATGATGATTTTTTTCCTTACAGCAATTCAGCGCCATTTTAGTTTAGCATATTATTAAATAATTTGGGCAGGATGGCTGAGGACGTGTGCCATAAAACCGCAGCTCCTCTTTTTTCTCACCAGACTGCCCTATCTTCCTTTCCCCCCCTTCCCCTCTTGTGGCAGAGTCAGTGTGGGACTATTGAAACTCCAGCTGCCCCGGTGTGGTGGAGGACCCTGGGCATGAAATCTGGTGGAGGTCCCAGATATAATATTGTTTTTCTTTAAAATAATAGTTCAGCCAAGTAACTGATTGGTGTTTGTCCATTGATACTGACCTTATTTAAGATAAGACACCGCTCAGTAGTTAGAACCTATGACAAGTGCTGATCATCCCTCAGAACTTAGAAGCTATGACAAGTGCTGATCCAGTGATATTGGCCTTATTTCAGATATGACACCGCTCAGAACTTAGAACCTATGACAAGTGCTGATCACCGCTCAGAACTTAGAACCTAAGACAAGTTCTGGTCCAGTGATACTGGCCTTATTTCAGATATGACACTGCTCAGAACTTAGAGCCTATGACAAGTGCTGATCACCGCTCAGAACTTAGAACCTAAGACAAGTTCTGGTCTAGTGATATTGGCCTTATTTCAGATATGACACCGCTCAGAACTTAGAGCCTATGACAAGTGCTGATCACCGCTCAGAACTTAGAACCTAAGACAAGTTCTGGTCCAGTGATATTGGCCTTATTTCAGATATGACACCGCTCAGAACTTAGAAGCTATGACAAGTGCTGATCCAGTGATATTGACCATATTTCAGATATGACACCGCTAAGTACTTAGAACCTATGACAAGTGCTGATCACCGCTCAGAACTTAGAACCTATGACAAGTGCTGATTACCGCTCAGAACATAGAAGCTATGACAAGTGCTGATCCAGTAATACTCAACTTATTTTCAGATATGACAAGTGCTGTCACAAGAAGTGTTTATTAAGAATGGGTAGCACCAGGTAGTGTTTCATAGCGGCAGGTAGCGCCTGGTGAACGCTGGGGGCTGTACGCAAAACCACATTTGAGAAAGTGAATCTGGTGATCGCCTCTAACAGCACCATGTAGCGGCACATGTATTATTACAGGCGGCTCAGCGTATAGAACCTAGAGCGCCATGTAGTACCTGTCGCTCTGTAGCGCTCTCCCATACATTTCATTGGGGCTTCATAAGTTGTGTATAAATAGCGTGTTTGCCAATTTAATTGATTAATTATTTTTTTTGCTAAAATCATTGTGTGACCTCTCCTGGCTGCAAACAAACACTTTTATACATTTTTGTGACTTTTTATATTTTTATGCAGATTTGTATTTACAGGTCAGGCAGTAAAGTGTTATTGTCCCGGTGTTAAAACAATAAAATTCAATGTGTTTCCGCTTTGTTACTTGTGGATATGTGATCAGAAACACTTTGATCACACAGCGTCTGGCACTCTATGCTACAGTGCCCAGCTTTAGAGCGCCGACGCTGTGTGTAGTTTTTTGTTAAATATGCTGTGGAGCGCCGAATGCCGGAGGCACTGAGCTACCTATCACTCACTGCAACGTTGTGCTGTTGCTAGAGCACCCAACACACATCATAATCATCAATGCCGGCCAGGTTACTACAGCGACCGCAAAGCTAGGTTACAACACCCGATACACACTTACAGCTTCTACTAGCGGCCCTATACAGACGCTCATCTGGCAATACCTGGCGCGAGTAGGGAATCAGCCTCCAAAAAACATGTGGCCAAGTACCTAAAAACAAATTAAAGGCAAAATGTTATTTTGTTTTTTGATTTTGAATTTGGGCCTTCTCTTAAATACATTCTTTGGCAGATTCCCTATTCCTGGGGCATCTTGAAATAGGATGCCCTGCTGTGTTAAACCTCCCGGTATGCACACCTTGCAGGTGCTCCCATGGGCCATGGCCACATCCCTAGCTTCTCGGGGCTGATGCACACTCCAGTGCCCAAATGGCTCACGCAGTGGGGCATACCAGTGGACACCGAGTCGGGCAGCTGGCCAAGCCAAGCTAATGATTGCTTTAAATGTCTCTTTCTGTGTCTGTCTGTGAGACAGTTAGGGAGGTTTCACCTTACTTATGTATGGTCTTTCGAGACAAGAAAAATGAACAAGAATATCATGGATGCCATATAGAATTAGTTAGTTATAGTTATAATAAAGGCAAGCTCAATTGTTGTCCAATTATCTTGGGCTATACGTTACACTGTCCTAAACTTCAATCCTTTTTCAAAAAGGGGAAAAAGTGGGTGTGGCAAAAGCAATGTGGTGTAAGCACACTGTGTGCTTTACTTATTTATAACAAGCAGTCTCTAATGCGTGTGCCCGAGAACGAAAAAAATATGTGCATTGTTGTGCCTCCAGTTATTATTGCCATTAGTAAGTCAGTGTTGGCAGAATAGTGTAAGAAAAAGGGGGTGAAAGATGCTGCAGGCTAATGGTGTCTTCAGCCTGTCAGCAAGTAGTTTTGCAGAAAAAGGGGTTGAAAGATGCTTCAGTCTAATGGCCGCTAGCCACACTTGGCATCATAGGCGAGTGGTGCATGTTCACAGCAACGGAGATCAAAGCCGTTCCAGTCCCCATAAGGTTGATTGGTTGACCACATCAGTGGGGTGATGATAGAAAGATGTATGATGAAGTGATTTGCATCACTAAGGCGGCAGACAGGTGAGGAAGGACAGCGCTGGAGCCAGTCAGTGAAAGGTAAGCTACTGACTTTTGCCTTTAGAATCACTTTAAGTAGAATGAAGTAGTATAAAATATGGGGTCCCTGTAACAGTGACACACCTCTCTTTTCTTGCAACACTCTTTTGTGTTGTATCTAACACTCTTTTGTGTTGTATCTAACACTCTTCCACTATATTCAAAACTAGAATAAAAGTTTTGGCTTTAGATTTAAGCTTAGGGATAGCCATGGGGAGTCCCCGGTTACAGGAAGCATTTTGAATTATTATTTCTATTTAAGGTTAATACATTTACATTTATAAAGCATATATCAACCGTTTATCAGGCGTATGTCATATGACAAACAATGCAAATGGCAAAATGTCCCTTGGGCTACAAGATGATAAAATACCTAAGTGAACAAATGAGAAAAATAAAGAGAAAGCTCATGTTGTAATCTAGATGAACCTGAACAAGTATCTTTGTAAAAATGTATTTGTATGTGTTAAACCTGCCAAGTTAGAAAATATTTGGATTAGGAATTAGAATTCATCCAATTCTTGGGAGGTTTCCTTTTGTCCCTGTAGTCAAATTTTAGGCAGGTGCCAGAAAATGCATTAATCAGATTGCTGGGCCCTTTTTATATGGCTTAAAGCCCACTTCCAGACCCAGTAGGGTAAAGATTAATACCACATTTTTACTATTTTTGATGCATATAACCTTATTGGTTCCTCTTTCAGTGACACATTCTTTTATCCCAGTGACAACAGTAGTTTTTCTGTTAGATGAACTTCCTTTTTGTCACCACAGACAGGAAGTATAGAAAATGTTTCGCTGTAGTCAAGTTGCCAAGCATGCCCCAGCTTTGTTTAAAGGAACACTTTAAAACAGGCCTACACCCTTCAATCCTCCCACACAAAATGGCCTGTTACAGTCACCAATTCTTTCCTTTCCCTCCACTGTTCCTTGGAGGCAGTGGAGGCAGTCACTCCAGGGCCCATGGCAGAAGGGAGCCCTGTGCAATCTGTCTCCTCCTCATCTTGCAGCAACTGATCCTCTGGTGGGTGCTGCCCAGCTCATCTGGGCCTGGCCAACAACAGCACTATCAAGACTGGTGATAGCAAAGCCAGGTTGCCATCAATTGGCCCAGGTTGGCAGCAGAGATTGGTACCCCAGGCAAACTATCAGCTGTCTATAGGCGCCCGCCCCCAGCCTTATCAAATAGTAGACTGCCTGAATATCAAATATGATTGGTTATAGCTATCATGTTTTTTTATACATTCAATCATTCAAATGTATTAAATAAAAGAACATGCTGACATGCAATGGTGCCCAACTGAGCCACCAATGAACTAGTAATAAAAAGGGTATAACACTTGCTGCTCCCCTTTCCTCTGGATGGTGCTGCAGGTGCACCCCTGCATGCTGCCACTTTATACATTGGCACAGAGCACCAGAAGCCATGAATGTTGGCTGAACAAGGTGGAACAAAAATGTCTGCAGCTTATTTCCATCTGGCTCTGTGACTGTTAAGCACTGGGGAAACAAGCTGCTGACAACTGTGACCCCTGTCCCTGTCAAACCTACATAAAAGGTAAAACCTTATCAGGGATTGGGTCACAGTCGGAGCTAGTTTTGGTTGGAGTCGGAGTCGCAAAAGAGGTACTGACTCTGACTCCAGCATATTAAAAAAATCTCTTATTAATATTACAGACTCAACAGCCCTGTATCTTATATTTTTTCATGTTTGTTAATTTTTTTATATAGATATATATATATATATAACACAGATACAGTATCTACTCTTTATGGGGAACCCCAGCATAATGTTTGCTATGGGGCCCTGTGAAACCTATCTACACCCCTGCCTGGTAGTTTGGTTATTCCAGTGCTTATCCAACCACTAGCCATGCAACTCACCTCCCTTGGTTCCAAAAGCTTACCTACTATGAGTGATTTGATTGGCTGAATTTTCAGACCTGATCCAGTCTGTCACCTCACTAACCCAGCCAAGGTAAGGGAATTGATAACTTTTAACTCTAGTCCAGTCCTCCAGAACCTCCAGTCAAGAAAATAAACTTTAGTAATTCGATCATGTGGTTTGAGAGGGCTGAACCACATGCAGATGATGTGGAGTATATTTACAGATGTTGGGCTTCTGAACTGCATGAGAGCGGCCAAATTGAAACACACCTGCTTAAACATAAGCATGGGTGGGGGATAGGGGGGAGCCTTTGCTACACACATACACTTTCAGTCAGCCAACCAGCCAAAGGGAGATTTATCTGTTTCTACACAGAGGGCCTGATTTACAACATCCTAGATTTTGATTGCTTCTTCTATTTTGCTGTGTGCTCCAAATGGGTTATTTTGCAGCGAACTGAGCTATAAATTGGGCAGCGTACATAGGGACAGCTGATTAATAGTTCCATTTTTGCTGGGATTTCTGATGCAGTTTACCTGGCTAGAAGAGTGGAATTAATTCAGAAAAATGGTCTGACCAAAGATAACGAACTGCTGCTGTGATATGATGTTTACAATTAAAGAAATGTTGCTAAAGGCAAAGTTTAAAAGCTTATTTCAGCATGGTATGGCTTTAAAAATATAAGTGTGCCTTCTCAGCAGTGTCCTGGCTGCTTGCAAACCTTTATATAATAGTATTTTATTAAAATAGGAAAAGTAATGGGAAAACAGTTATATTAGTTGTTTTTCCAATACTAGTTAACTAGCTGAGGTTCATGCTTGAAATATTCGTGAAAGATGCAAAAAGGACCTAAAGAGACAATTATGTCTAAAATAACACTTATTCCTATGGGCTATGTTGCTGAAAGCTGGCAAACAGAAAAGGTATCCGCAAGCATTCGCGCAACTAACTACGCTGACCTAGAAGTAAATACAGCAAACAGGGACATTGCCTTGCGAACACGCCATATTTTGGTAAATACAGCAAACTCACAAAAATACAGTGAATGCCTGGTGAAAATAGGCAAATCAGTTCATAAATCACCCCCAGAATGTTAGAAGGTAATAAAATCCTTCTCCAGCTGGCTGCATTGAGTAACAATCAGCTAGCCTGTAGTGTGCCTGTGTGATATTGTTTCTCCATACAAGGCAGGCTGTCAGCGGCATAAAGTTTTGCTATAAGCAACCCACACTCTGCTCTCAGCGTCCATCTCTGGGGGCCCTACAGACTTGTTTGCGGATAAGCTGCAAAGGTAATTTTTTTAAAGTGTAAAATCAATTAATACATCAATGAATATATTGTAGCTATATATATATATATATATATATATATATATACCTAAAACACAAGAATAGGGGTTACCTCTAGAAAACCCCTTAAAATTAAGTCCAAGGGACTAACAATTGCACTCACCACAATCTTAGTTTAATTCATCATATTTATTAATTGAAAAAATTAGCTATATAATATATATATATATATATATATATATATATATATATATATATATATGTGGAATTATTTTTGGTGAGAGGGGACAAAAAGGGGTGTGAGATAGAATATCACGAAGCCTAAAGAAGGCAAAAATGGCTTGGGGGGGGGTCTTTTCTGATTCTTGGTGTCCTGAGTTGTGTCTTGATTCAAATGCCTGATGACAGAAGCTGATAGAAAGGCTTCCCTGGGTGATTTTACTAATTTTTAATTCCTGGTTTAGTAGTCGATTGTTTAACTGCTAATATCCAGCAATTAGGATCCTTTCATCCTAATAATATCTTAATAGTGTTCTGTGTGCACAGTGCTCACCTTTTCCTTGTAGATCTTAGTGCTCAGAGTCGGTGTACAGTTGTCAATAGCAAAAGATTGCAGGTAGGTAAAACTGCTTCCATAAAACACACTTTAGCAAAACAAACATTAAAAAATACTAGATAAGCTCAGCACCTTGAGGACATCCCTTTCACACAAAAAATATACTTCCAAAAATTCAATAGAAAGTGGACTTTCCCTTTAATCTTGTCCTTTAAACCTAATATTATTTTAAAGGCTTTGCACTCATCTGAACATATGACGTATTTTTCTTTTGATCAAGAGGATGTGAGTCACTTACTTGTTTATGGCTTTTATGATGTTCGGTGGTGTACATGTTATACCGATTGAATGATTTTGGCATATTGTTAGGAAATTACACATCACAGTCTACAGGAACATTTCTTGACATTTTGAAATGTATTCCCAACAAACTTTATTTCAGAGATTTCACATGCTAAGGAAACAATGTCTGTGGTATCAGAATACCATATATATTATATTTAAAGATTTAGGCTTAATTGTGGTTCTAGTTTTTTAATAGTGACAGGTAGAGATAATGGTAAAGAAAGAGCATGTGCTGTTGGTCTTGCTACTTTTTCTAATTCGTCATTTTACTTTCTAAAACCTACTGTAATAAAAACATAAAGAACTAAAAGGTGACCGTATTTAAATAGTGGCATACGAAATAGGGTAGCATTCTAAGATACATTCTAAGACATAGGTGAATGGCAGCACCGATGAGGCACATGGAGTAGTGCAAGGACCAGCTTTCATTATTCTAGATAATAGGAAAGCAAGGCATGTGCTGGCAATTTTTGTGATGGGACCTTATGATCAAAAAAATCTTTTTAGGTGAAACATGATGAATAATTTGGTCCACTGTCTTTTAGAAATAAGAGAATTGTTGTTCAGCCTTGTAAATGTATTGTCTAAACCAGTGGTCTGCAACCTTTTGTATGCCAAGTACCCCCTAGCAACAAGCAGTTACATCCAAGTACCCCAACTAATATGGACTTCCCCGGGAGAATGGAGGTCCTACACTGGCCCAACAATGCAAGGTCTCCTACCAGCAATGCAGTCATCCCAAGATGATCTGCTCTTGCAGCTTGTTGACTTGGTTGCCTGGCACATCCAATTGGAGCAGCAGCTTGTTTGCAGTGCTTTTATTCATCCCCAGTGATCTTAAGTACCACCAGATTGGAGCTTGAAGTACCACCAGGGTACTAGCATGACTGATTGGGGACCCCTGGTCTAAACTATATATAGGATTGATTTATGCATTTGGATGTATTTTTTTGTCACTTACACCTTAAATAGAAAGTAAACTATAAAGTTACTGTGACCCTAAACAGATAGTGGCACACAAAACACTTAAAGCGTGCAGACCAAAGGGGGATTATTGTAATCACTTTACAAACGATAATCCAAGTGAAGCGTAATCCCCTACATACAGGTAAACGCAGCCAAACTACGTACATTATTTATTACACATAAACCATTTAAACAAGATGAAACACACATAGTCATGTTAAAAACTAAGGGTACCCCCCACCTTCACCGAACCCTGTTAAAATATAGTATATATATAGTAATGAATATAAAGAATATAGTAGGGACCGTTGGAAAGTGGCCATGCCATGGAACACTTGGCTTGCTTACACGGGTTGCTTACACATCACACTCCACTCAATCTAACATCTAGATTAAATTATTTTGGGTATTTTGTTGATTATTGAGATTCGTTTTATGGGGTGAAGTGATTCACAAGCTAAATAAAAAAACTTACCTTGTGTCCTGTGCAGGGCAGGATTATGAGGGGGACACAACGGGCGCACGTCTCGCGCCCTCCCCCATTTGCCCTGCAAAGGGGGCCTTCACCAACCTTTGGGTTATGGTCTGGTCAAGGAGAATTTTCAGTCTTGAGTTGAGTGCAGAGCTGTCAGTCGGCGGCCGCTTGCTGCACATAAGCCACCAAGCACAGCCGCTGGCAGCTCAATGCAGGGAACTGTTCTGCTGGACCAGCTGGGTGACTACACTACTGAGGCCTAACACGCTGAGGCCTAACACCCCTCCTCCATTGTATTGAATGGCGTGGATGTGACTATGTCCCTGTGACTGAAGGCGGGAGAGGGGGGCTTACTGTTTTATTAAGTGAGGATTTTATAGTTCATTTGGCACAATTTTATAGTATGGATTAGGGATGAGCGAATCGATCCGGACGAACCCGGATTCGATCCGAATTTCAGGAAAAATTCGATTCGGATCGAATCCGAATTTCCCCGCGATTCGATCACTCGAAGTTTTCCTTTAACATCCATTCATTTACATTACAGGCATTCTAAGATGGCGGGCGGGACATGTCTGGACATGTATCCCGCGCCAGTGCAAGCTGGGGCAGTCACATGCAGCCTATCAGCAGCCAGCAAGCCCGGTGACGTCACACAGCGGTATTTAACGGCGGCCATCTTGCTTTTCCTCATTTCTCTATTGCATTCGTGACAGACAGACAGAACGCTGTGTAGCTGAGGCAGTTAGACAGGCTGGAGACAGGCTGGAGACAGGGACAGACAGGGACAGGCTGGAGACAGGCAGGAGACAGGCAGGAGACAGACAGGAGACAGACAGAAAGCCAGGGAAAGGTAGGAAAAACGGAGCTGGCTGACAGGGAGATTTTTTTTTTTTCATCCAGCCTTTGTTAGCGTTTTCAGGCTGCTTATAGTAACTAACTGTGCATATATACTGAACTGATCTTAAGTCTGCTGTGAGGCATCCCATTCTGTGACTAAAGCAGCCTCTATTTAATAGCATAATAAACATTTGCACTTATTCTCATAGAAATCAGGCCTGATAAAGACACTTTTGCTGTGCATGCTCTCTGGTTTTTGTGGCACTGGCATCCCATTCTGTGACTAAAGCAGCCTCTATTTAATAGCATAATAAACATTTGCACTTATTCTCATAGAAATCAGGCCTGATAAAGACACTTTTGCTGTGCATGCTCTCTGGTTTTTGTGGCACTGGCATCCCATTCTGTGACTAAAGCAGCCTCTATTTAATAGCATAATAAACATTTGCACTTATTCTCATAGAAATCAGGCCTGATAAAGACACTTTTGCTGTGCATGCTCTCTGGTTTTTGTGGCACTGGCATCCCATTCTGTGACTAAAGCAGCCTCTATTTAATAGCACAATAAACATTTGCACTTATTCTCATAGAAATCAGGCCTGATAAAGACACTTTTGCTGTGCATGCTCTCTGGTTTTTGTGGCACTGGCATCCCATTCTGTGACTAAAGCAGCCTCTATTTAATAGCATAATAAACATTTGCACTTATTCTCATAGAAATCAGGCCTGATAAAGACACTTTTGCTGTGCATGCTCTCTGGTTTTTGTGGCACTGGCATCCCATTCTGTGACTAAAGCAGCCTCTATTTAATAGCATAATAAACATTTGCACTTATTCTCATAGAAATCAGGCCTGATAAAGACACTTTTGCTGTGCATGCTCTCTGGTTTTTGTGGCACTGGCATCCCATTCTGTGACTAAAGCAGCCTCTATTTAATAGCACAATAAACATTTGCACTTATTCTCATAGAAATCAGGCCTGATAAAGACACTTTTGCTGTGCATGCTCTCTGGTTTTTGTGGCACTGGCATCCCATTCTGTGACTAAAGCAGCCTCTATTTAATAGCACAATAAACATTTGCACTTATTCTCATAGAAATCAGGCCTGATAAAGACACTTTTGCTGTGCATGCTCTCTGGTTTTTGTGGCACTGGCATCCCATTCTGTGACTAAAGCAGCCTCTATTTAATAGCATAATAAACATTTGCACTTATTCTCATAGAAATCAGGCCTGATAAAGACACTTTTGCTGTGCATGCTCTCTGGTTTTTGTGGCACTGGCATCCCATTCTGTGACTAAAGCAGCCTCTATTTAATAGCATAATAAACATTTGCACTTATTCTCATAGAAATCAGGCCTGATAAAGACACTTTTGCTGTGCATGCTCTCTGGTTTTTGTGGCACTGGCATCCCATTCTGTGACTAAAGCAGCCTCTATTTAATAGCACAATAAACATTTGCACTTATTCTCATAGAAATCAGGCCTGATAAAGACACTTTTGCTGTGCATGCTCTCTGGTTTTTGTGGCACTGGCATCCCATTCTGTGACTAAAGCAGCCTCTATTTAATAGCACAATAAACATTTGCACTTATTCTCATAGAAATCAGGCCTGATAAAGACACTTTTGCTGTGCATGCTCTCTGGTTTTTGTGGCACTGGCATCCCATTCTGTGACTAAAGCAGCCTCTATTTAATAGCATAATAAACATTTGCACTTATTCTCATAGAAATCAGGCCTGATAAAGACACTTTTGCTGTGCATGCTCTCTGGTTTTTGTGGCACTGGCATCCCATTCTGTGACTAAAGCAGCCTCTATTTAATAGCACAATAAACATTTGCACTTATTCTCATAGAAATCAGGCCTGATAAAGACACTTTTGCTGTGCATGCTCTCTGGTTTTTGTGGCACTGGCATCCCATTCTGTGACTAAAGCAGCCTCTATTTAATAGCATAATAAACATTTGCACTTATTCTCATAGAAATCAGGCCTGATAAAGACACTTTTGCTGTGCATGCTCTCTGGTTTTTGTGGCACTGGCATCCCATTCTGTGACTAAAGCAGCCTCTATTTAATAGCATAATAAACATTTGCACTTATTCTCATAGAAATCAGGCCTGATAAAGACACTTTTGCTGTGCATGCTCTCTGGTTTTTGTGGCACTGGCATCCCATTCTGTGACTAAAGCAGCCTCTATTTAATAGCATAATAAACATTTGCACTTATTCTCATAGAAATCAGGCCTGATAAAGACACTTTTGCTGTGCATGCTCTCTGGTTTTTGTGGCACTGGCATCCCATTCTGTGACTAAAGCAGCCTCTATTTAATAGCATAATAAACATTTGCACTTATTCTCATAGAAATCAGGCCTGATAAAGACACTTTTGCTGTGCATGCTCTCTGGTTTTTGTGGCACTGGCATCCCATTCTGTGACTAAAGCAGCCTCTATTTAATAGCATAATAAACATTTGCACTTATTCTCATAGAAATCAGGCCTGATAAAGACACTTTTGCTGTGCATGCTCTCTGGTTTTTGTGGCACTGGCATCCCATTCTGTGACTAAAGCAGCCTCTATTTAATAGCATAATAAACATTTGCACTTATTCTCATAGAAATCAGGCCTGATAAAGACACTTTTGCTGTGCATGCTCTCTGGTTTTTGTGGCACTGGCATCCCATTCTGTGACTAAAGCAGCCTCTATTTAATAGCATAATAAACATTTGCACTTATTCTCATAGAAATCAGGCCTGATAAAGACACTTTTGCTGTGCATGCTCTCTGGTTTTTGTGGCACTGGCATCCCATTCTGTGACTAAAGCAGCCTCTATTTAATAGCACAATAAACATTTGCACTTATTCTCATAGAAATCAGGCCTGATAAAGACACTTTTGCTGTGCATGCTCTCTGGTTTTTGTGGCACTGGCATCCCATTCTGTGACTAAAGCAGCCTCTATTTAATAGCATAATAAACATTTGCACTTATTCTCATAGAAATCAGGCCTGATAAAGACACTTTTGCTGTGCATGCTCTCTGGTTTTTGTGGCACTGGCATCCCATTCTGTGACTAAAGCAGCCTCTATTTAATAGCATAATAAACATTTGCACTTATTCTCATAGAAATCAGGCCTGATAAAGACACTTTTGCTGTGCATGCTCTCTGGTTTTTGTGGCACTGGCATCCCATTCTGTGACTAAAGCAGCCTCTATTTAATAGCACAATAAACATTTGCACTTATTCTCATAGAAATCAGGCCTGATAAAGACACTTTTGCTGTGCATGCTCTCTGGTTTTTGTGGCACTGGCATCCCATTCTGTGACTAAAGCAGCCTCTATTTAATAGCACAATAAACATTTGCACTTATTCTCATAGAAATCAGGCCTGATAAAGACACTTTTGCTGGCCAAAGGCCTACTGGACCCTGCCAGCTCGATTCCTGCCCGGGGCATCCCATTCTGTGACTAAAGCAGCCTCTGTTTAAGACCATATAAGCATTTGCTCTTATCATATTTGAAATTAGGCCTGATAAAGACACTTTTGCTGGGCATAGCACAACTTGTCCCTGCCAGGTGTACTTACTGCTGGTTTTTAGGGCATCCCATTCTGTGACTACACCAGCCTCTATTTAAGAACCTAACCATTTGCACCTATTCTAATTGAAATTAGGCATGATAAAGACACTTTTGCTGTGCATAGTCTTACTGCTGCCTGCCAGGTGCTCTCTGGTTTTTGGGACATCCCATTCTGTAACATACCATTAGCCTCTGCATTAACTGTAAGCTGCACAGTTATTTAAAGAAATTTGGCCTGTATGAGCCTGCTAACACACTGCTGCTGTGTGCATATATACTGATCTCAAGTCTGCTTTGGGGCATCCCATTCTGTAACATACCATTAGCCTCTGCATTAACTGTAAGCTGCACAGTTATTTAAAGAAATTTGGCCTGTATGAGCCTGCTAACACACTGCTGCTGTGTGCATATATACTGATCTCAAGTCTGCTTGGGGCATCCCATTCTGTAACATACCATTAGCCTCTGCATTAACTGTAAGCTGCACAGTTATTTAAAGAAATTTGGCCTATATGAGCCTGCTAACACACTGCTGCTGTGTGCATATATACTGATCTCAAGTCTGCTTTGGGGCATCCCATTCTGTAACATACCATTAGCCTCTGCATTAACTGTAAGCTGCACAGTTATTTAAAGAAATTTGGCCTGTATGAGCCTGCTAACACACTGCTGCTGTGTGCATATATACTGATCTCAAGTCTGCTTTGGGGCATCCCATTCTGTAACATACCATTAGCCTCTGCATTAACTGTAAGCTGCACAGTTATTTAAAGAAATTTGGCCTGTATGAGCCTGCTAACACACTGCTGCTGTGTGCATATATACTGATCTCAAGTCTGCTTGGGGCATCCCATTCTGTAACATACCATTAGCCTCTGCATTAACTGTAAGCTGCACAGTTATTTAAAGAAATTTGGCCTGTATGAGCCTGCTAACACACTGCTGCTGTGTGCATATATACTGATCTCAAGTCTGCTTTGGGGCATCCCATTCTGTAACATACCATTAGCCTCTGCATTTACTGTAAGCTGCACATTTATTTAAAGAAATTTGGCCTGTATGAGCCTGCTAACACACTGCTGCTGTGTGCATATATACTGATCTCAAGTCTGCTTTGGGGCATCCCATTCTGTAACATACCATTAGCCTCTGCATTTACTGTAAGCTGCACATTTATTTAAAGAAATTTGGCCTGTATGAGCCTGCTAACACACTGCTGCTGTGTGCATATATACTGATCTCAAGTCTGCTTTGGGGCATCCCATTCTGTAACATACTATTAGCCTCTGCATTTACTGTAAGCTGCACATTTATTTAAAGAAATTTGGCCTGTATGAGCCTGCTAACACACTGCTGCTGTGTGCATATATACTGATCTCAAGTCAGCTTGGGGCATCCCATTCTGTAACATACCATTAGCCTCTGCATTAACTGTAAGCTGCACATTTATTTAAAGAAATTTGGCCTGTATGAGCCTGCTAACACACTGCTGCTGTGTGCATATATACTGATCTCAAGTCTGCTTTGGGGCATCCCATTCTGTAACATACCATTAGCCTCTGCATTTACTGTAAGCTGCACATTTATTTAAAGAAATTTGGCCTGTATGAGCCTGCTAACACACTGCTGCTGTGTGCATATATACTGATCTCAAGTCAGCTTGGGGCATCCCATTCTGTAACATACCATTAGCCTCTGCATTAACTGTAAGCTGCACAGTTATTTAAAGAAATTTGGCCTGTATGAGCCTGCTAACACACTGCTGCTGTGTGCATATATACTGATCTCAAGTCTGCTTGGGGCATCCCATTCTGTAACATAACATAACCTACCTACCATACTAAGCAGCTCTCTTATTTAAACTAAGCAGGCCTCTTGGAGGCTGAGTGTCCACTTTTGGGTGTGCATTTATATTCGGTTTCATATACAGTGGGGTATCCCAATTTGTAAGATAACCTACCCCAACCATGTAAACTAAATAGGCCTGTTGCAGCCTGAGTTTCTCTGCTTGCGTATGGCCTGCATTACAATCTGTCTCTTTCAATGACACTGCTGCCTGTGGTATCCCAATTTGTAAGATAACCTACCCCAACCATGTAAACTAAAGGTTACGTCCTTCCAGAAGGAAAACTTATGCCGAACACTATTTTTGTTAGGGGCATTGACCTTTGGATTGATCGGCATGAAATTAATTTTTTTTTTTCAAAGTATGGCGCTGTGAAGAAGGTCAAAATGATGTCTCATACTTGGATTATTGTTACTTTTTGTTCAGCTTGAAATATAACAGGCCACACGGGCATCCCAAGGCACATGCTATTTTAAACCTATCTGTTATACAACATAAGCGTTGATCAGGCTACTTCAGTTTGCACTTGTTTTTGACTGATTTTAATAAACCAGGCCGCAGGGCACCCCAAAGCTGCACCTTGCACCCTATCTGGTATACAACATAAGCGTTGATCAGCATCAGCTTCATTAAGCTACTTCAGTTTGCACTTCCTTTTTGACTGCTTTCATTTAACCAGGCCGCAGGGCACCCCAAAGCTGCACCTTGCACCCTACCTGTTTATACTAAATAAGCATCTACAGCCTCAGCTTTATTAAGTTATTGCATTTTGAATTGGTTTTGGTCTGCTTTAAATACACCAGGCCGCAGGGCATCCCAAACCTGCATGTTGCACCCCATCTGTTATACTAAATAAGCGTTGATCAGCATCAGCTTTATTAAGCTATTGCATTTTGCATTGGTTTTTGTACTGCTGCCAAAACACTAGCCCATATGGGCATCCCAAACCAGCACATGTCACCCTATCTGTTATACTAAATAAGCTTCTACAGGCCCTTTTTTTATTTATTTATTTTTATTTATATAGAGCTGCAATAGCTTATATTGTGAGGTTAATTTGCCATTTTGCAGCATAATATAGAGCAGCCCCTGTGTAAATCTGAGGGGCAATAGCTTATATAGTGAGGTAAATTTGCCATTTTGCTTCGTTATATAGAGCAGGCCCTGTGTAAATCTGAGGGGCAATAGCTTATATTGTGAGGTAAATTTGCCATTTTGCAGCATAATATAGAGCAGCCCCTGTGTAAATCTGAGGGGCAATAGCTTATATTGTGAGGTAAATTTGCCACTTTGCAGCATAATATAGAGCAGCCCCTGTGTAAATCTGAGGGGCAATAGCTCATATAGTGAGGTAAATTTGCCATTTTGCTTCGTTATATAGAGCAGCCCAGTTGCCATCTAAATCAACTACTGTCCGGCCAGTACAGCTTTTCCAGGGCAAACTCTGCTAGTTGCGGGCACAAGTCAAGTTTGGCTTCCCAGCAAATCCAGTGGATCTTGAAGGTGTGTTGGCATGGTCATGTCAAGGTATGACATGACCTGCTGTTTGAGGTCCAGCTCCAGGTCTTCCTGCTGCTCATGAGTAGACTCACTATGCGGGTGTAGAAAGCTACTCACTAGCGACTGAAGACTGAGGCTGCTGCTGATGGAGCTGCTGCTGCTGCTCCTTCCACCCCCCCAGCAGCCATGGCAGTGGAAGGTGATCGCAGAGGTCCCCCCGAGTCAGACCTGCGGGAGTATGGGCCATGGCGCAGATAGACATCGCCCAACTGACTACGTGGGATGTCTCTGTAGTAGGTCAGTTTGTCCTCCCTCTCAGTGGGCGTAAAAAATGCCCCCATTTTGTGCCGGAAGCGAGGGTCCAATAAGTTGGAGAGCCAGAAGTCTTCCCGCTGACAAATGGAGACAATTCTGCGCTCACTAGTACGCAAGCATGTGAGCATGCATCGTGCCATTTGTGCAAATGACTCGGAGGGACTACCTGTCTCCATCTCCACTGTAAACTGCCACGGTGTGTCTGGGTCCTCTGTCTCACCTTACTCACAACCCTCTAGCTCCTGTGGCTGCTCCTGCTCCTCCTCTTCTGTCAGATGACTAGATAAAATGGTCATTTTGTGAAACCTAAACTGTGGTTTGCTTTGCCCCACCCCCTCCTCCTCCTCCACTTCAGCCCCCACAGGCTTCATGTGGCTGTGAAATGTATGTGCCATGTCTCCAGTGCCCTGACCAGCCATGGTTTCCAACATGTGTTGTAGTACATGAAGCAGTGGAATCTCATCGTTCATCTCATAGTCCTGGCAACTGACTAATAACGTAGCTTCCTCAAAGGGCCTGAGCAAACGGTCGGTGTCACGTATGAGCTGCCAATGGTTTACATTGAATTTACACAGGTGTCCCCCTATCCGTTTGGATCATCCAGAAATCCGTGATGGCTTTTCTCTGTTCCTATAGTGCAGTGGTCCTCAACCCTGTCCTCAAGGCCCACCAACAAGTCATGTTTTTTGGATCTCCAAATAGCCAGCTCTATTGCTCTGCAGCTGCACTAATTACTCCACCTGTGCATCTTTGTGGAGATCTGCAAAACCTGGCCTGTTGGTGGGCCTTGAGGACAGGGTTGGGGACCACTGCTATAGTGGATCCTGCATATGGAGGGTGGAATTCCAACGGGTGGAAACATCGCAAATCAGACTATGGTGGGGTACACCGTTGTGACGCTGAGGCTCAATAGGGTTGTGCTTCGTGGTGTAGGAGTGCCAGAAGTGCATGCTAACTTTCTTTCCTGTTGTTCTTTCAGATGGGGGCAAGACTTAAAAACTAGACTGAACACGTGTGCCATGTGAGGACGCATGACTTTGGCTTCCTTGTCGCAGCGCAAACAAGATGTTCTTCCAAGTGTAATGCAGCAGGCTGGACTTATGGTGACGCTGTCTGAGAGGAGAAATCCCTCAGACATCAAGATTAAAAATTCCAAGAATTTTTGAGGGCTAATTATTCAGAGGCAAATGATAGCTAGTTGTTTCTGATTTAATTACAAGGTGGAAACACACCCTCAAACAAAACTTCACTTTGGCAATACTATTGCATTTGTCTATTCATAATTTTATGTATATACACTAACTAACCTACTTTTTCTCCCCAGGATGCTGCATGAAACACTGCCACATCGCTGAGTAGCTGATTTTTCCGAACAACAGTCCGCAATAATCTGCTGCTGCTGCCGCCGCCACCGCCGCAGACTCCAGGGACCCTCTTCCACTACCTCGGCTTGCAACACCTCCTCCCACGACACTCTCCTCATCACTAATTGCCGGCTACTGGAAGAAGAGGCGAGTGTCTCCTCCACTTCTTGGCTGGGCAGTAGCTGCTGAATTTTATGATTATCAGATCTTCATCAATGGATAGTGGAGCTGAACCCAAAGCATAACAGACAGACAGTTGACTGGGGGTGTCAGATGCCACTTGTGATGCAGTGGACTGCTTTTGCAGCACTTCGAGACAAAGTTGCTTCATTGGCTGACACAATGACTGGTAAATCTGTGGAACATATGGTTTACAAGCAAGAATAACCATTTGTTTTTATATGAAAAAGACCCTGGTTTATACAGACTTTTTTTTTCCAGAGACTGCCCTGCGTGGAAATGAATGGCGCTTGGATCATCCAAGCTTTCCTCCCAACAATGCCTGATGTATTCCAGTAGATTGATGACGGGGCCAGACCTACACTAAAGAAAGATGGATCGTGCAAAACAGATTTAAGGCGCTGCTCTCCAGTTACAGACATTCCTCCGCATCGGACCACAAGTAAGTATTGATAAAAAATCCTTTCCGTTACTCTTACTTTTTATTAATATTCTTCGGATAAGACGGATCAGACATGATTCCAGATTAAAAATTCCAAGAATTTTTGAGGGCTAATTAGTCAGAGGCAATGATACCTTCTTGTTTCTGATTTAATTAAAAGGTGGAAACACACCCTCAAACAAAACTTCACTTTGGCAATACTTTTGCATTTGTTTATTCATAATTTTATGTAGATATTACTAACTAAGCTACTTTTTCTCCACATGACTCTCCACAGGGTGTGATTCATCCAATTTTTGGGCTCCTGAAGCCAACCCCAGTGTCTCTTTAAAGTAATATTTGGGCTCCTGCTGCTGCCAACTCCAGGGTGTGATTCATCAAATTTTTGGGCTCCTGAAGCCAACCCCAGTGTCTCTTTATAGTAATATTTGGGCTCCTGCTGCTGCTGCTGCCAACTTCTGCCAACTCCAGGGTGTGATTCATCCAATTTTTGGGCTCCTGAAGCCAACTCCAGTGTATATTTGGGCTCCTGCTGCTGCTGCTGCCAACTTCTGCCAACTCCAGGGTGTGATTCATCCAATTTTTGGGCTCCTGAGGCCAACTCCAGTGTATATTTGGGCTCCTGCTGCTGCTACTGTCAACTCCTGCCAACTCCAGGGTGTGATTCATCAAATTTTTGGGCTCCTGAAGCCAACTCCAGTGTATATTTGGGCTCCTGCTGCTGCTACTGCCAACTTCTGCCAACTCCAGGGTGTGATTCATCCAATTTTTGGGCTCCTGAAGCCAACTCCAGTGTATATTTGGGCTCCTGCTGCTACTACTGCCAACTTCTGCCAACTCCAGGGTGTGATTCATCCAATTTTTGGGCTCCTGAGGCCAACTCCAGTGTATATTTGGGCTCCTGCTGCTACTACTGCCAACTTCTGCCAACTCCAGGGTGTGATTCATCCAATTTTTGGGCTCCTGAGGCCAACTCCAGTGTATATTTGGGCTCCTGCTGCTGCTGCTGCCAACTTCTGCCAACTCCAGGGTGTGATTCATCCAATTTTTGGGCTCCTGAAGCCAACTCCAGTGTATATTTGGGCTCCTGCTGCTACTACTGTCAACTCCTGCCAACTCCAGGGTGTGATTCATCCAATTTTTGGGCTCCTGAAGCCAACTCCAGTGTATATTTGGGCTCCTGCTGCTGCTGCTGCCAACTTCTGCCAACTCCAGGGTGTGATTCATCCAATTTTTGGGCTCCTGAGGCCAACTCCAGTGTATATTTGGGCTCCTGCTGCTGCTGCTGCCAACTTCTGCCAACTCCAGGGTGTGATTCATCCAATTTTTGGGCTCCTGAGGCCAACTCCAGTGTATATTTGGGCTCCTGCTGCTACTACTGTCAACTCCTGCCAACTCCAGGGTGTGATTCATCCAATTTTTGGGCTCCTGAGGCCAACTCCAGTGTATATTTGGGCTCCTGCTGCTGCTGCTGCCAACTTCTGCCAACTCCAGGGTGTGATTCATCCAATTTTTGGGCTCCTGAGGCCAACTCCAGTGTATATTTGGGCTCCTGCTCCTGCTGCTGCCAACTTCTGCCAACTCCAGGGTGTGATTCATCCAATTTTTGGGCTCCTGAAGCCAACTCCAGTGTATATTTGGGCTCCTGCTGCTGCTGCCAACTTCTGCCAACTCCAGGGTGTGATTCATCCAATTTTTGGGCTCCTGAGGCCAACTCCAGTGTATATTTGGGCTCCTTCTGCCCCTCATAGTGATGCCACTTCAACTCTCTGCAATTGTGCCGCTCTGCGATTCTATTAGCGATGCCTCTGATCTGCATGTGATATTTCTTCAAAGTATTATTTAACAAACCCAGCACGCATCCTGTGCGTGTTACAGCAAGGCTGAATGGTTTACAACCCTATTGAGGCTGTAGGAGGCTCAGAAATAGCCGTTTTTAATAGCGATTCGTCGCGAATTTATTCGGGTCGAAGCGATTTTTGTCGGAAAATTCGGCGAATCAGTCGAATCGAATTTTTCAAAAGTTCGCTCATCTCTAGTATGGATTACAATATATATATATATATATATATATATATATATATATATATATATATACAGTGCCTTGGAAGTGTGTTACATTCCAACAACCTGAATATTTTCTTACTTCTTTTTTGACCCCCCCCCAAAGATTCCCAGCATGATCAGTCAAGCATAGGGGCTGGTAACATAAGTTAAGCCTAAGGGGCCGACTCACTCGCCTCTGTAGTATAGAAGCTTCTCTTATCAATATTATTTCTGGCTGGAAGTCAGAATGGAAGGAGAAAGGACCTGTGTTCCCCTGGATGCCAGTGGACAATGTACTTTAGACGTCGCCATTGGCATTGAAGGCCCAAGCCACCAGAGCAAGAGGAAGCCTCCCAAAATGGCCAGCCAGGAAGAGGATGGTGCCTCTAACAAGAATTGTTTATTTGGTTGTCTCATCTT
The DNA here is from genome assembly GCA_027917425.1 of Gastrophryne carolinensis. Taxonomy (NCBI): domain Eukaryota; kingdom Metazoa; phylum Chordata; class Amphibia; order Anura; family Microhylidae; genus Gastrophryne; species Gastrophryne carolinensis. The sequence goes on along the minus strand of CM051238.1, from coordinate 177,617,484 downwards.
ACAGTGTATTTTGTTACCTGTCTGGGAACAGGTAAGCAGTCCAGCAGGTGGCATACCGATACACCACTGCCCTATTACCGGCCACCTTTCTTGGTCACTGGGGATGTGGAAAAGCCTGGTGCCCTTCAGTATGGGTCAGATGATCATCCAAGGGTGCCCCCTGGACACTTGGAAAGCACTGGACCTATACCAAAAGGTATAGGGGCTTGTGGACTGTCAGGGCCATGGACTGATTGTTCAGACTGTTAACCCTGGTTACCAGCCTCTCATCCTGGTGCCCAGGCTGGTTGATTTAGGGAGGGTGCATGCCATTTTGTTAACACACAAAAAACACATTACACACTTTTATTGGAAAAAGACTTGTGGCTGTGGCGTTTAGTGAATTTATTCTTTTATTTATTTTATGCTGGCTTATACTGTCCACTAAAGACTGATGATATACCATTATAAAGGAAAATGGAAATAGCAGTAAAGTGCAGCGAAAGACATATAAGCAAAAAGGGAGCTCGGACCTTAACCGCATACACATACTAAGGCCAGCATATGTTATCATTACAATACTATGTCCCCAATGTGTTTTTCAGCTTGTCACCCCAACTGAACTGCCATTTGGCTGACATTTGTGGATGTGGAAAATAGTATAGTTTGTGCTGGTACATCTCTACTATTTTTGGCATGAAAGGGGTGATATTAATGGGGGACTGTGTGAAGTGGCTGACATTCTGTTTTACGTGTTTCTGAATGAGAGTGTGCTAAAACTAAATAAATCTATATAAATTTAGAAATTTCCTTAGGTGCATTCTGTCTTGGGATACTCTCTAGTGTAAAAGCAGAGGCCCACGCATGCACTGTGGGATCGGGATTCGAGTTGAGTATAAAGGAAAACCAGAGAATTTCACACTGCGGGGCAGTAAACCTAATCCCTTCCTGGCATTTCTGTGCCAAATAAGGTCTATAACCCACTCGGTCCTGCTGCCCATGAGAAACTCCCCTTTTCCCCACAGAGCTCTGTATGACCAAGGACATGAAACAGCTGCACGCTGCCATCCTGCATGCCTCCTGTTGGTTTCCTGTCACCAATGTTCTCTTGCTGAGTAAATAGCTAATGTATCGCTCACAGGTGGGTAGACAAGGCTCGACTAAGTGTGGTTAAAGGCCCTGGGAAAACAGTTTGGTGGAGTCCCCTGCCCTTATGATTATGATTAGCCTACGGCCCACCAGCTCTGCTTGTCAGCACAATTGCAAAAGCCTTCTGTGACAGAACAGTGACCGACTCAAAAGCCAGTTGAGATCGAGACAAAAGGTAGCCAGCGGGTTCCCTGTGAGGACCTGTGGGGTATGCCCAGGGCTGGCCTTACCATGGGTCCCGGTGGGTCCATGGGCCCAGGCGGCACTTTAAGGGGGGCGGCACTTTACTGGCAGCGGCGGGAACATATTTGACGGCGGAGGTGGGTGGCAGCAGAGGGCAGGAACATCATGACTGCGGAGGCAAACGCGTAGCGCATGCCTCCCAACTGTCCCGATTTTCCCGGGATTGTCCCGATTATTTCCCAAAATCCCACGGTCCCGGACTGTTGCAAATTCTACCAGTATGCCCTGCGCCATGGACACTGAGCAAGGGACCTTCTGAATAGTTCCCGGCGCCGGCGCGAAGAGACTTCCTGGCTTGTGGGTGAGTGCGCGGGTGATGAAAAAACTTACAGCATGCAGGGGTGAAGGCAGCCGACAGGAGGAGCTGCTGTCAATCTGCGAGCAGGGGGCGGGGCAGTAGTTCTTATGGGCGCTGGCTGAAACTAGAGCACTGTTGCTGTGTTCCCGGGGGAGCCTCAATAGGAGTGCACAGAGTGCTGGGTTTGACATGCTCTCCAGGCTCATAAGCGTGTGCACAGAGTGACAGAGGCACGTAGCTGAGAGCAAGTGTGCTGACACTCAGACTGCTTCCCCCTTAAGAGATAAGAATGTGGCATTTCCTGTCCAGGCTGCCCTGTGCCATGTCAGCTGTGTGTGCAGAAAATGGCTCCCCCACCCACACAAACAAGGCAACAGATTTATGTTCAGGATGTTCTAGGTGAGATGATTTTTCTTTCAATGGATCGTTGCCCAGTTCCCCAACATCCCTGCTCAGCCACTGCCAAGGCTTAGAGGGAACATTGGTGGTAAGAGCGGGGGCCGGACCTATGTGCGCATGTGTCTGTCTGCCTGTGTGTGTGTGTGCTTGCATGTATGTGTGTTTGACTGCATGTGTGTGTGTGTGTGTGTGTGTGTATGTATGTGTGTGTGGAAAGGGCTTGCATGCATGCAGTGTGTGTTTGCATGTGTGTGAGTGTGCCTCCATGTATGTGTGTGCCTATGTATGGGGGCTTGCATGCATGTGTGTGTGTGGAGGGGGCTTGCATGCATGCAGTGTGTGTGTTTGCCTGCACATATGTGTTTGCCTGAATGTTTATGTTTGCCTGTGTGTGTAGGGGGGCTTGTCTGCATTCATGTGTGTGAGGCTTGCCTGTGTGTGTGTGTGTGTGTGTGTGTGGGGGGGGGTGTTTTCATGTAATTTGTTACTATGTATTTATTAGGTGGCATTTCCCTTTAAGGGCGTGGCTGGGGGCATGCCTTAGGCGTGACTGGGGGCGTGGTTTAAAATGTCCCTCTTTACTATTTTCAAAAGTTGGGAGGTATGCCGTAGCGTAGAAGGAATGAACGCCACTCTCCATAGCGGGTCATTCACAAACTTTTCCGTACTGCGTGTGTGAGGCAGAGGCGAGAGAAGCACTGCACTCGCGGCATTGTGGGATGCAATAAAATGGGGGCAGAGGCGAGCGGCAGGAGAGTGCGCACACTGCTGGGGGAGGCGCGGCTTCCACCAATAGCCACGCTTGTTGGCTGAGCCACTGCAGGGGGAGGCGTCGCTAATTGACGGGGACTGCTGGAGGCAGAGCGCTAGTCGGATCTGGAGAGAGGCATAGCGCACACCGACGGCTGCTTCACACTGTGATAGGTAAGCGGGAGAGGCTGCCACACGTTTACTATACCTTCAGTTTGGTTGCTTCTGGAAGCTTCCGTGGAAGAAAGGAGGTTCCAACTTATCTAGCGTTCATAGAGCTAGGTGGGCGGTCGTCACGTTACAGCCCGGTGCCTGGTGGCTTCCAGCCTGCCAAGGACCGTGGGCACGGGTTGCCCATTATAGTCTGTACTGTCCAGGTGCCAGATTAAAAGATATCGGTGGCAGAGCTGTACACCTGCCCGTGGGTGGCTGCTTGGTTATGGTGACTGTGCATCCTGGGCGGCCATATTTGCTGGTCACCTGTATAGAGTGTAATTGGAACAGTTGGGGTTGAGCTTGTCCAGTTACAGGGCTACCCCTTATTGGCCATCTAACACCAATGGCTAAAAGACTCCAGGGCTGATTCTGATTTGGGATGTACTGCTGTGTGTAGCCCCTGCAGTACTTGCATAGCTGGCAATCCAACAGTGAATGTGTGGGCTATGGCCACATCCCTGCTTTAACTTCATCTGAGGCGTGCACCAGGTGGGGTGGGGGTGTGGCCAGTGCCCCCTCCCCCCCCCCCCTTAGCTAGCTTTGTGCTGAATGTTGCGCTGAGCGTGCTCATTGCCTGTCTGCATGCTCTGTGGGATTGCTGAAAGTGGTGGGGAGGTCCACACACTGGGCATCCCAAATTAAGATGCCCTGTCACAGAGGAGTAACACCTGGGAGAAGGACAGTACTGGTTGGTGGCCTTCTTTAATGGAGAGGTGCAGTGTTTCAGAATAGGGCTTGCTTGTCCCATGTTCTTCTATTTATCAAGCTGGGAGACTGTGTCCAATGCTGTGGAATGCTGGAGGCCAAGAAGTTTGGGTCTAATGTACCTGCTTGTAACAGCTGTAGGTCCAACTGGGCCCCATGCATGGCTCCAAAACTAAACTGTGCTATCACTAATCTGTTCAATTTATGGGATGAAAGCTACCAGTTCATCACCTGCATGGCTGTATTTACCATTATACAAATCTAGGCATGTGCCTAGGGTGGCCACTTGCAAGGGGAGGTGCCATAGTATGTGGTTACTGTACTATAGTTAAGAAAAAAGGTGCTGGCAAAGTGGAACAAAACCCGAATTGAGATTCTGCGCTATGTGAAAAAACCCCAGTTTGCCTAGTAAAACCTCTCCTCATTTTTTTTTTTAATTTGGAGGGGGGGGGGGGGGGGGGGGGGGGGCAGCATTTCACTCTTGGACCCAGGCAGCACAATGTCTTGGGCCAGCCCTGGGTATGCCAGTGTCAGACTAGGGTGTCCTGGACCTGCCAGTAGAACTCACTCTGGCATTCCACCTTGTGGATTGGGATGCCCTGTTGCACATCCCATGCCGGGCAAGCCAGAGACCAGCCAACCTGGCATTCTCTTGCTGGTTGGCTGCCATGTCTGATTACCAGCAGCCTAGCAGGTTTGTCCAAAGGGATCGCACATCAGTGGTGCAGGCCTGCAAGTGGTGGAGGCCCTTGTGCCCAGTGGTTAATCCTGCCCTGAGGTAGGTTGGGTACGTTTATCCTCCCTGTGGGCTAGTACCTTCACTGACACAGAATTTAAAGGAGTGGCGTTTGGTCTGCTTTAAGTGGACCAAATTCCACCGTGGACTCGAGGGCAGGCATACTCGCTCCCTCCGTGGCATCCAGATTCGGGATGCCCTGCCGTATAAAACCCCTGAGGTCGCAGTAAACTCATCTTCTTTCCTGGTCCAACGGCGCATTCTCAAACAGCGGCCGCATCCCCACTATCCTTTTAGCAGGGTGCGGACCCACGCCAGGCATGCTCCCCGCACACCTTAAACGAGATCTTGGATGAAGGGGTGGGAGAGGATCCCAGCACACTGACTGGACGAGAGCCTACTGGGGAAGGGTGAGCGAGATCGGGCAATCTGGGGGGTGTCATACTGCGGGGCATTCCCATTCAGGGCCTTTGGGGTGCCCCGGGGAAAAGGACAAAAATCCAGGATAGTCAAAATGGGTTTTGGTCCACTTTAAATGCATAAAAAAGACAGCAGAGACTCGCTTTAGATGCCACATATTCGGAATTTCTGATCAAAGTGTTCTTTGCAGACCCCATATTGGATGTCTATAATATCATCTGAATATCATTTCTATATTATAAATCCCAGGATGATTTATAAACAAAATGTGTGGAAAGCTTGCTGAGATCAGCGTACGAAGTTGTGGGGCTGGAAAACTGGCTACAAGTGTTCAGATGGGGAAAGGCACGCTGCACTTCTGCTGAGGATATTAAGATGTAGAACGTTAGAAAGTAGTTATTATTATTGGAATGACAGTGTGAAGAATAATGCAAAGGAATGAACAATTGCTGAACTGTCATCTTCTGTTCCAGGCACCAATGAATCCTGATGCTCCTGGAGGACCTTCACAGTCACATTACCTGCAAATCTCTTTTACATATGAATTGAACAGATAATGCAGAGCGTTTTGGACGCATGTTGATTTGATCTTGTCATCTGAAGCAAAGCTGCTTTCCTAGGGTTTTGGCCCACTAGTGTTTTAATAAGATATTCATACTGGTAGAATAATGTGCAGGGAAACACAAAAAAAAAAGCAAAGAAAAGACCAAGGATGCAGCTGCCGAACAGCTGCTGCTTGACCTGCTGCTGAGATGTTTCCAGAGCAGGAAGGGCTCTACGTGGCTGATCTGAACACTGCCTTCTGGTCTGCAACTGCTGCAGTCTCTCCTTGCCACAAGGAACCGTTTCCTAAGTTTACGAGAAAAAGACCAAAAGCAAAATGGAATTAATACAAATCCTGGGGGCAGACAGGGAGTAGTGTAAGTGGGCTGGCCCTCCACTTGGCTAGATAAAATAGATTCATACTAAAATGAAATGCAAGCTGCAATGCACCTAGCTATCATATTAACAATTTCCTCATTGGCTTGTGGACAGTCGGAGACACTTAAAAGGCAGGTAAAAAAGAGACCCCATCCCACATGCTGCAGCATTTTTTTTCATTACAACTAGACCCAACAAAAAGTAGCTGAGCCAATTTTCTGCAAGGCTAGATTCAGATTGGGGTCACACAGGCCATGGCGAGGAAGGCCACAGACAATGCTAAGTCGGTCTCAGTAAAAAAACTTGAATTCTAAAACAAGAATATGGAATATATTTTGGTCATCCAATCAAGTAAATAATGCAAACTCACCTTTTGTTCCCCGCAGGACCTTCCTTGTAGCACTTGTGGGGGGGGGGCAACAACTTCCTCTGTAGGCTCCATCTGTCACCGAGGGTGTGTAAACACGTTGTGGGACCCCAACTCGAAAGGTGGTCCATTTTAGAGCAGGGTATCCTAGCCAATGGTACTAGTACCACTGATTGTACTAAAGCTTCCCATTGGTGGTAGTCAAGGTCACCAGGGATGAAAAGCTGCTGCTTCGAAAGGAAATTGTTTGCTGGGGCGAAGGGAGTCTTCTCCTGTCTGACACGTGGATGGATGTTTGATATAAATGTGTATATAGGGGGGTAGAGAGTGGTGTCTGACACGTTTGAGATGTGGGTTGCTTTATAGCATCTAGCATTTTGCACAGCAATGTCACAATCACACAATTAGGTACTTGGGGCCTTTAGCCTCCTCCACAGATTTCAGGTGATGGCTGCCTGACCTGGTTCTAGTTTAAGGGTTTCCTCAGCTCCTCATTGTTTTACAGGTTCACTGCAGGATCAAATCCCTCCAGCAGAGATCTTTAGTAGGTTCCACTTCCTGAACAATGAATACTTCAGTTTTGACTGGTTTCTATATTACCTCTGATACCACCCAGCTAAAACACTAGTGCTTCATTCACATGTCTAGGTACAGGTCCTGCCACGTAAGGCTGTAAGCTCGCAAGGGCAGGACTCTCCCCTAACGTATTCCTGCATTTGACTCCTAATACTGTATGTATAATATGCAACCATTTTATAAATAAACACACATAATAATAATAATGTAAGTAGCACTTTCCAGACCAATAATATTAGAACAGCCTTATAGAGGTTCACTTGGCCAGTATAGGGACTATTACACCCCAAAGTCGGTGCTCCATGCACCAGGCTGTCCTCCTTCAGCCTTCCAGTGGCTGCACACGAAACTGGCACGCTGTGGGCCACACCACTGCTTACGCTCCCTGCAATGCTCTTTGCAGCCAGGCTAAAGGGGCCTCCTGCACCTCATCAACCCATCTACCATCAGCACCAGCTGTCTGAGGACAAGATTGGAACTGGGATACTTGAAGGATTCACCTAGCTTTCCTTACTGGTCAGACTCAGGGTCCACAATAGAGGACAGGGCAGTAAGCAGTTAAATTTGTCTGCTATCTGCCGGTGCTCCAATGCCCGGCACTCCACACACAAACACAAAGAAAGCTCCATACCTTAGAACACTCCTGCGCTGCTGATCAGGCTGTCGCAGGTGGGCGTGGTCATGCCCACCTACCAGAAGCAGTATTGTGGCAGCGTGATCAATGTAAGGAATGGCGCTTTTTATGTGTTTGTATATGTGTGTGTATGTATCTGTGTGGGTGTGTAAGCGTGTGTGGAACGCCGAGCATAGGACTGGAAGGCAGGGAGCAAGTGTAAATTTAACGGCTTCCTAGCTGCCACACACATGATTGGGGAGCACACTGCCTGTTATAGAGGGTTGGGGGAATTCTTCCACACTGCCTGTTATAGAGGAATTGGGGACACACTTCCTGTTATAGAGGGATTGGGAGGATTTTGTCACACTGCCTCTTATAGAGGGACTGGTGGGGCAGGAGATTCTGCCACACTGCCTGTTATGTGGGATGGGGTGGATACTACCAAACTTCATGTTACAGGGTGATTGGGGGAGAATTCTGCCATATTGCCTACTATAGGGGGATTTGCTGGGGGTTGGGCATTCTTTCACACTGCTTGTTATAGGGGGATTAGTGAGGAATTCTGCCAGACTGCCTATTATAGGGGAATAGGGTGGGTATTCTGCCACACTGCCTTTTATAGGGGGATTGGAGGGGATTCTGCCATACTGCCTGTTATAGGGTGATTGGTGGGGGGGATTCTGCCACACTGTCTGTTAAAGCGGGATTAGGGAGAAATTCTGCCACACTGACATTCCTGCGGGTCCCAGATCAAGATTAGACACATTTAAAATCCAAACAAACCATTTGGGAACCTGTAAGTCTAAATGCCAGACTGTGATAAGATCAATCTGGACATTATTCTAAAGGTTTAGGCAAGCTTGAGATAAGAGGCAAGGTTTGTCAGAGATAAGGCAACGCTGATAATAAGGATTGAAGCACTAAGTGATGAAATGAGAAGGTTGAATGATGAGGTCTTTGGGTCAACTCCAAAGACTTTATCTTTTTATCAGGTGGCTAGACACAGAACAGTGTTTCTAAGCAAGCAGCTACTAAGAAATGGTTAGTGCAATTGCGTTAGGTGAACATGTGGTGGTAATTGTTGAGTTTTGGTAAGTGGGCTTTGTGCTCCATAGCCTATTTGTGGTCAATTTGTTTTCTTAAATGGTCATGCGACAAACCGAGACATTAAATGCAGCAGGCATTTCCTCATATCCATTATCATCTGATTGTGGTTGATTTAGCCATCTTTTGATTCTCAAATTGATTCATGAAAAGGGGCCATAGGGAATTAAAATAAAATGGGACAACCTAATTATTTCACATGTATGTCATTGAAGAGATAATGTACAACTCTCAATGGAGCTCCATTATGAAAATTGTAGAAAAATACAAATCTGCAAAAACATGCTGGATAGCAACAAAGTCTTACAAACCAAAAATATTAGAAAGAAGAAAAACAAAGGATGACATGATTGTATATGTACTATTCTACATTTACAGGGGGCATCTTCTGAATTAACAGATTGTTATTGGGGTTCTGATGATTTTTTCTTTTTTCTAGGAAATAGAATAAATCAAACTTATAAGGAACCTTTTAACCCCTTTAAGCTTTTATACTAGACACTTTGTGTGATAGATATTCTAAAAACCGGATACATTTTTGGACAAAAACGATGACTAAGCAACCGGTTTGAACGAGGACTAATGAAAGCTATCTACTGTATGTCATGTGACCACATTTATGAGTGATCAAACGCAATATCTGATGCCATTTATCAGCAACCTAAGGTCAGAAAAACGTCCCCAGCCGCCAGTTATACAAGTTTTATCTGTAATCATGTAACTTTTTATGTACCATAAAATACTAAATAATGTGTGGCTTAATCTGTTTTTTTATCTCACTGAGGAATGCAATCTTTGTTTTACATTGCTGGCAACATCTGCTGCGGTATTGATAATTAACTTGTCATTTTTATTACTAAGGGTAGTTTTTTCCTAAGCTAGGTACATTTTACTGTGATGGTGACAGGTTTCTAATCAGATTTTACATACATTCCATTAAAGTCAGCCACCTTATTTGTAATGTAGATCCTAATAGTGTTTTGCACTGCTATGTCCCTGCAGCCACAAACTCTGATCTTGTGTATTTCTGCACTTGGCCTATAGGAATGTTTCCCAGGGAGGAAGTTTGACAATGCATTGTGGACATTTTGAAAAACACCACCCAAAATTGGAGGTTTCCTAATATATATATATATATATATATATACACACACACACACACACACACACACACACACACACACACACGTGCAGTTGCCTTGGTAAAGTTGTTTTTTAAAATCTAGAGGTGACAAGTAACACGGAGTGGGTCTTGCTAAAGATTTAGTGATGCAATTTACAAGCAAAATGTGATGGGGCATTTTTACAGGTGAGGTCCATAATTTTTCCAGTGATGCAAGAATAATTGTTTAAAAGTTTGGAAACAGTATCACCTTATGGGGTATGCTGCTGTCCTTTCTGAACTTTTAAACAATTATTTTTAGCTCACTGGAAAAATTATATACCTCATCTGTAAAGATGCCCTTTTACATGTGTAGGTATTGTTCCTCCCCATCAGGGCATTTTCATTTAGGATGCCCTGCTGTGTCTATCCCTGGAGAAAGCTCACCTTTCTGGTGATCCCATTGAGCATCTGGTTAACTCTATTCATTTTTACTCAGCCTATCCATTTGGATCCAGTCTTAGCCATCAGAATATACTCTGGGGTAAAGGTAGGTAGTGACTGTAAGATGTTAATAGATAGAAAGGGACTTTAGACTGAGCCTTGAATCTACGTCCATTATAATTAATGTATAGTCATTTAAAGCCATGCCCATAGACAATATACTGTAACACTGAAAGATGGTTGTGGACATCACTGTGGACCCAGGACTATGTAAACAAATCATGGAAATCATGTGATTACCAGAAAAAAATGGCAAAGTCAATGCAAAAGTTGTTTTAATAATTAAGAATTGCAGAGACAGATCATGGGCAGGGGTGGATTTGGCCACGGTTATAGTAATTGTATTGAAGCTTTTGTAATGTAGGGGCAGATATTGGGGTCAATTCAGAGCCTGGTGAGAAAACTCACTTTTTTTTAGGAGAGAAAATTGCCATTCACTTTCATTGTCTACCTTGTAGCTGATTCAACACCAGGTGAAAATTTACATCCAGTAGACAATGAAATTGAATGCCAGTTTTCTCTCCTAAAAAGGGAGACTCACCAGACTCTGAGTCCACCCCATAGTTATTGGAAAGGGTTGGGTAAGATCCTCCACAGCTATAATGCTGAGACACTGAGCACTGAAGAGACAGAACATGGACATTGGTTTTTTGACTATAGGTTCTGGGTAATGGGGCTGTTTGTTGGGGGATACAACGCAAAGATGTCCAGTGGGAATTATCCTAGTGCTCCCTATGGCCAGTCCTCACATGCTATCATCCAGGTTGCAGCAGCACAAAAATGTAATAGATATACTGGTTATATTGTGTGAAATTGTAGTTCATGTTAAAGCATGTGACATTTTAATTCCTTACAGATAATTTATTTTGTTATATTTTATATTTATATATTCTATATTTTTATATTTTTTATATTTATATTTTACTTTATTTATCCAGATGCTTCTATGGTATACTGGTACAGTTATAAGCATTTCAGAGGTCTTTCAACTTTTGTTGACAAATAGAAGGGTTCCTCAATAATTTATCTACCCCCGTGATGTCAGTGTTAGAGAGCTGATCTTGTTTGTGCAGGTTGAGACATGTCTGGACATGCAACACACACAGTAGCAGTTCAGACTGTTTAAAGCACACAAAGTGACAGGGAGGTGACAAAAAAAAAGCTTAAAGAAATCCATGAAAGTATGATTGCTGTATATGATGATGGTGCACCTGCCTCAAACTAAGTAACGTTTTAGTCAAGGCAGATTTAATGGGGTCGGAAATCAAATAAACATGGCCCTGGTTCAGGACATCCTGTTGAAGCATCTTCAGAAGAAATGTGGCGTAAAGTGGAGGCCATGATTTGTTAGATTGTCGGGTGAAAGTCAATGTTATAGCTGATATAATGATATTAGTTAATTAACTGGGCATTCCATTTTCCAGTCATAATTTTTCGATGATATCAAAAGTCAGTTCCCAGTGTGTGCCAGGAATGTTGATGTCCGAGTTGAATATATGTCAACAGCAATTTTTCCAAGACCATTTAGACATGTTTAGATAAAATCCAGGAGATTTCTATTCTCATATTGTTTCAAGTGATAAAACATGGTTCCACCACATGATCATGGGACCAAGCAAGAGTCCATGCAATGGAAGCACAAAGGATTAGCAACAGCAAGACAACAATTACTGGAGATACCTAGGCTTCAACAATGAAGTCAAAATATAGGGCAATCAAAGAAAAACAATGTGGGAAGCTGTTGTCAGAGTAGTTGTTGCTCCACGACAATGTGCAAGCTCACAAGTCTCGCAAGTCACAAGCTGCTATCAGGGAATGATACTTCATGAAGCTTAACCATCCACCCACAATCCAGATTACCCTTTCTTTCATAACCAGAGTATAATGCAGTCAAAGATGCAGTAACAGAATTCCTGCGGCAGCAAGAGAGCTCTGATTCTTAGGGCATCCAATGGATGGAGGTGGGGGGTGGGATAATTGTGTTGAAGTGTCAGGGGATTAAATTGAATTGTAGAAAGTTTAATTTTCTCAGAAAATCTTGTTTTTATATTCAGGTGGATAACTAATTGAACCCTTTGTACAAAGAAATATTTACAGTGTTGACCTTTTTTACTCCAGACAGCTGAACAGCTTTTCCCCAGGTCTCTGCAGTCCAATCTCTGTACTTCTTGCAGAACAGTGTGTTCCTTGATGTTTTTCTTGGAGAGATGTGGAATCAATTGCCTTACTGTGCTTGCTGACACCTGCGTGCCACCATACCTGAGCCAGCTCTGCATTCGTGTTGAACCAATCCCACAGCTTAATCCTCCTTAGTATATGATCCTGTCCCTTGATGGACTTTCTTGGATGCCCTGAAGCCTCATTGAGCCTCTCTCCCTGAGGATCTTGATGATCTCATAGATGGTTGATTTCGGGACAAGAATTTTATGTGCTTTTGAAGCAGTGATGGCTGCACGTTTCTTTGGAGATAACTATGGTTAACAGAAATAAATGATTTCCTCTTTTAAAGCAACTACTCTGGTCGTATAATTCAATGGCGTCTCCTTTTTTCCTACAAAAAAAACACTAAAATATTAATCCATGGCAAATTGGCAATTCGTCTGATCAGGCTTTATAACAAACTAGAGTAGCGTGGCCAGGTCCAACACTGCTCAGTGTTGGCTCATGAAACCCACATTACCAAGAAGTCTGGAGACCTGGCGTGACTGGGCGCCACTATTAATCCTAAAGGTGGTACCTTGAGACAAAGACGTGCAAAACTGAGGTATATTTATGAGAATTTACCAGCTGTATTTTAATAAAACTGACAGTTTAAGGAACAACTGTAGACTAAAATGGAAATTCTGCATTTGCCCTCTAACTCTTCCTTAGCTCAGTAATAAAAGTACCTATTTTCATTTTATTTATTTTGCTGTTTAGTGCTCCCCCTAGTGGTTGATGTATATTAAAATGAAAACTCTTTTTTAGGTTCTAATGTAGGCAAAGTTCTTCACGCATGTCTAGCTTATATTATATATGTATACTATTTTATTCTATTCTAAAATATTTAAATATATATATATATATATATATATATATATATATATATATATCTTCATATAATATTTCATTGTGTTATCCGGTTGAACAACTAGGGGTAACAATCTAGGGCACACTATAGTAGAGAACTTAAAACAGCTGTCAAATGGGTGTTGGACCACAATGTGACAGAGGAATCCCAATGCACGTGGTCCGTGTCTCTGTTGGTGACCAGAAAGTCAGAGGAGACTCCGGAGAACGTGACCACTGGTGGCCAATTGTGGGGGAATTACATTGGAGGTGAGTGAACCGAGGGTTTGCAGGGGGCATGAACAGGTGGGCAGCAACCTGGATGCCACCCGAGACCACTTTAAGTTGTGGCCTAATTTTGAATATTAGGGGGGGAAAGCAAAGGAAACAAATTCAATGTTTCTTACTAGTACAAAATGGTGCATTTAAAGAGACATATTTTAAATTAAAGAGACAGTCCAGGCAAAAAACAAACAAACATGAATACTCACCTCTTGTCCCCCACAGCTGATCTTTCCATTGCTTCAAGACTTACAGGATTACAAGTTCAGGTCCCCTGGAGAGCAGTTCCACCATTCTGCTGACCGGCGACCATGGTTTCAATTATCAGTCAGTATCACCCAGTATCAGTCACAGTGACTAGCCACTGCTACATTCACTGCATTTATGACTGATGGAGTGGGGGTGTGCTTATGAGACAAAGTGGGGAGGCCATAATTCTTTATTGAACCAAAAACAGGGTGGATCAGCAGCCAGAGACAAAATATGATTATTTGTTTTTTCTGCCATGACAAGGACTTTCATGTGGTCCAATACCCACCAGTCAATAGCACTCTCCCTGGGTGTAGAAAGGTAACTCATTATTTTTGCTTACCTTGACATTGTAACCCCATTTTTGATGTTCTATTACAGAACTCCTACTTCATCAGATTTCAGCCCCCTGGGGGTGGTCATATTAGCCAAGAAGATGGGTTTTGGTCTGCTTTTAAAGGACAGTCCAGGCATGAAATAATCTATGCTCCCCTACGTCCCTTGAAACTGTTCCATCATGCTTTGGGAGATGTTCCTCTACACCATGCATGAATTACGACTGGCAAAGGACACACTTGAGCAGGGCGGAACAGATGCGGGGGCTGAAAAGTGAGTATATATATTTTTTTTGCCTGGACGGGGCAAGGATTGTCTGCAGATGTTCTCTAACAGAAAGTTTTTACCTATGCTGTTGTTTTAAATCTATTTCTTTATTGTTGTATTTCTTTATTGTTGTTTCACTATATAAGATCTAAATCATATTTTGGAGATTTGACAAATACCTAAAATGTTATTATACTATTATCTGAAAGACAGATACAGAACTTTGCTTCATTAAGAATTGTATGGGTGTGTTGCTTGGTATGTGACAGGATCTCTTTGAGCCAGAATGAATTTAGCAAGAATATTTGTGCAGATACCTGATATGGCAGTGAGGTGGCGCTTAAGTAGTCTGGCTGACTTCTTTCTGCTATGTCTGTCTCCAAGCCAGGGGAGCCAGACGGACCCATAATCACATTTTACAGATGCTGACAAGCTGGAACTTGGCTCTGAATTGCAGAGAAAGTGGAAAAGCCTTGTGCTGTACATGATGTGGCAGTAACAGCCCAGCAGACATTCTCCTGCTTTTCCTAGTATTTTTCTGCGTATTTTCAGCTTTAAAGCAAGTTGGGCTTTATGGAGCAAGTCCCTTTGTTCCTGGAATCCAACCTTTTATTCTTACATTCATTAGTTTCACAGGTATAGCTTACTTATATTTCTTCTTTTCTTACTTAATTTTAACTTTTCTGTTAAGTACTAATGTCAGGTATTTGTGAATGACCAGCATGGGTACACCCCTCAATTAGAAGTAAGCTGGGTTGCAGCAAGTGGCACGTTCACTCCATTCAGTGACTAGCAAAATCTGAAAGTAGAGGAGTGCGCTGATCTCTCAGTTGCCAATCTCTGCACTGCCAGCACCACCACCTGTCCCTTGTAGTGTTCTCACTTTACATGCCCAAACCCATGACTTCTGGAGAGCGGAGTGGGGGCGGCAGACAAGGATAACTGGGCTGTCTGAGAACCTGTCATTTAAAAAAAAGTTAAAAGGGCAAGGGTGGTGGCCGACGCCTCTAATGTCACCCTGTACAGCCGCATATTCTGCACACCACAAAGGTCGGCCCTGGTTCCAACCAAGCACCCCCAAGGAGGAGAATAATTATAAATGGTACTAGAAATCCATCTGCCTGCATGCAGTTTCATTGGTGCATTCATAACTGTCCAAATGCACACAGGCTAACATGTTAGTGCACATGCATGTCTTGATGTACATGTGCAAAGGCTAATGCACAATAGTACATAAAAGGGCAACAATGCTTCCAGCTAGTTGCCAGTAGATACATGTAACAACACCATTCTGAAACTTCACCATGCCATGCTGATCTACGGGGGGGGGGCTCCATCCCTTCTGCTGGGTCATCCCCTTTGGTGTTGGGGGGATTCAGCAAGACATCCCCCTCTCCTCGCTCCCGTACCAGTGGCTCATACTGCACTGGAGTGACTCGGAGCAATGCGTGCGGCCAGACGGCTCAGCCCCTCCCTGCCATGCTGCTCTGCACTCCTAGGTGAGGCTCGGCCATCTCCTCTCACAATCCTAGGCAAAGGGTTGTGAACAGGGGACATGGGAGTCAAATCTCCGCTCCGGAAGAAAGCCCGGGCTGGTGGCAGAATTCAAGCCACCAGCTCATGTACAGGGGCCCCTGGCATCCATCTCAAGCAGCACATTTTTTGCCAGTCCTAGCCCTATCCGGGGAATCAGCATGGGGTACCCAAACCCCCTTCCCAACCAGCTCAGCCACTCTGACTGTGGGGGGGCATGGGGTGTTCTCTACTTCCTCTACACCTCCCAGCTCTCAACTCAGCCCCCGCTTTCCCCCTAGTGTGTGGCCTCCTTAATCTCCTGGCCTCACTGTCACACCTAGGAACCCATACTCGTGCGCCTCCTAAGCTACCGCCCCCCACTCATTTGCAGGTGTGGTCGCTCGAGCTGTCTACCCCACTCCCCGGCCTCGCGTCCACCCCTTGCACTGCACCTCCGGGTGCCACAGCGGTACTCCCCAGCTTGCAGGGGATGGGTTTACTCGTCTCTTCTTTTCTCCCAATGGCGATGTACAATCGGGAGATGGTCCGCAGCGGAGCTGTGGTAGGAACATCAAGACGGAGTACGGGAACGGTGGGGACAAGATCATCTTCCAGAGCAGTAGCAGCGGCACCAGGTCTGCTTAGGGCATCAGGTCATTCGACAGGGCCAGTCAGGTGCTGGACTGCGGGACAAAAATCATCAGGAGGGTGACCTGTTTGACGCTACCATTCGGCAAGGAGAGCCTCCAGTGTCGTCGATCTTACTCACGTGACATTTTTTTGAGGTTCCGGGATTGCAGGTTTCATTACAGGGGTATCGGAATGACAAATGGGAGACAAGAGCGGCTGTGGGCCTGAGGACAGTGTGATAGCAAGCGGTATCAGCAGAGCTATGTATCAGATAATGACGGCAGCAATTGAACAAAGAGAGTTGGGTAAGGATGCGGAGCCCAGTTCAGAGAAGAGGGGGGTGAGAGGCCTATGCCTAATTCAGATTTTGCTAAGGGGTACTAGGAAATCTGCTTCAAGGGCCCCTTGGGGGAGGGCACCTAAAGCCAGAAGTGAGGAAAAGATATGGTGGCGGGAATGCATGGACATCTTCACATTGTTGCCCCTTGAGCGCTTGCCCCGAGGGAGAAGGAGGAGGATAGAAAGTGATTTAGGCTGATCCCAAGGACGTTTGGGAATTGGCTGTAGGCATTTACCATACTGGCAAGTGTAGTTGGGGAAAATACCTGGAGAATTGCTCTCCGCATTTTTGTTACTTGGATGCCATATGGGAAGCCCACCGGCTATACGGGGGGTCAGTTTGGTTAAGGTACGATGAGCATTTCCGATAGCGGATGTCCGTCTGTGCAGATCTAGGATTAGATCATAGAGACATTGGGCTTTGGCTTCGGGTGATGAACTTGTGTGGTGGAGTATATTCTGCTCCTGGCCCTTTCAGGCCAGCACCACCTCAGCCAGTCCAGGGGTTGCATAGTCTTTTAAAAGGGGGTTGTGCTGGGTGTTTAATGGTTCCCAATGTAAAGGGGGGTCAGTGTGCAAATATTGGCATGAGTGCTCAGGCTGTGGAGGAGTCCATTCCCTGGGGCACTGCTTCAGGATGAGGTGCACAGAAGGAATCCAGAAGGGCCGGAAAAGAGAGACAACACTGTTGAGAGAAGTATTGCATTAATTGATGTTTTCCAATATCATGTTCATAATTTAAAGCCTTCAGCTCATTTCTCATCGGTGGTGAAGGAGAGAATGGGGGTTATGTCTGTCACTCATTACCTGGATGATTTCCTGTGTGCAGGGCGAGGGGGACGATAGTGAGCGAATTCATCCTGGCAATCATGCTCGAGGTGTTCCAGGTGTTTGTTGTACTGGTGGCTCATGATAAAACCAAGGGTCCGTGACATCTATAAAGTTTCTCGGGATCGAGATTGACACAGTGAAAAGGGTTTGCAAGCTGCAGATGGATAAGGTGGCAGATCTAGTGTTGGGTTTAGGGAGGATCCTTGTACTAAAGAAGATTAGGTTGTAGCAGCAGCTGCAATCGGTGCTGGGCAAGTTGAATTTCGTCTAGCATTGCCTATGGGGCATTTTTTTTTTTTACTTTTGTCATTAGCAACGGTGGAGATTCATGAACCTTAACATTTATCAGATTAACAGCAGCCCTGAAGAGGATGTAAGGAAGTAGATTTCCTTCTTAGCTACCTTTATTGGGCTTGGCTACTGGTTGATCCTAATGAGGGCTAATGAGGAGCTAGAACTTTTCATGGACGCGACTGGGTCTGTTGAATTTAGAGCATATTTAAATAAGTGCTGCTGAGCGGGGTCTTGGCCAAAAAGGTGAGTAGATTAGATTCAAAATCTGTCTTTTTGGAGCAATTCCCTTTGGTGATAGCAATGGTCCTTTGGGGGGAGGCATTACATAATCAGGCAGTTTGTTTTTAATCCAGCAACATGTCAGTAGTATCGCGGTTAACTCACATACATCATCCTCTCCACAGGTCATCATGCTATTATGTCAACTGGTTCTGGTATGTCTGAGGTGTAATGTGTTGTGCAGGGCAGCGCACATGCTGGGGTGGAAAATGGTATAGTTGATGCTGTCATTCACAGTGGGATCATTTTCTGGACTCTGGTGCCCGAGGCGAGGGAAGTCGTCGAGAGGTCGGTTGCACCATCTACTTGGGGGTGTTACTCGAAGGTGATGCAGCACTGGTTAGGGCCAGAGGACAAATTTGGGGTTCCTCTCACAGAGGGGGATAGGCACGATTTTTATTTGTAGTATTTGGGCGGGCTGTTGGCAGAGGGGGAGTCCCCAGCCATAATTGATAGAAAGCTGTCTGCACTGGCCTTCTTGTGCCGACTATCGAGATGGAAAGATTTAAAAAAAAACCTTCATAGTAAGGCTGGAACTGAAGGTGGCCAGGCTGGGTTTGTCAGCGGGGATTAGTAAAAAAATTGAGGAAAATATTCATATTCATATTTTCACCTGGGTAGAATCAGCAGAGATGAAAGGAGGGGAGTAGCTGGGTTAGGGGTGAAAGGTGTAGGATTTTTTGGCATTGTTATTAATCCTTTTTTCATTTGGATTTGGCATGTTCGTTTCTGGTCTTCGGACATTTGCTTATATTTTGGGCAGCACAAAGAGCGTTGTTGCAGAGGAGCTGCAGACAGTTTGGCCTTACCGCAGAGCGGGACGGGTTGGACGTGTGTTAGAGGGCTGAGGTGGTGTGAGATAAGAGATCATATTATGTAGATGGAGAGAAGATGGGGGCCTCCCGAGATTATTAGTAAGTTACAGTGGCAACGACTTAGGACAGGTTCCGATGAGGCACTTGATCAATTGATTACAAGGAATTTGTTATATTTTTTAGGAAAATTTCCGGGGGTAGTATTAATCTGGTCCGAGATAGTCCCCCATTACGAGTGGAGGCACGTTAGAGATCCGTTGGCCATTGAAAAGGTGCGTACAAAGATCAACAAGGTGACAGCGTGGTTTGTGAGGCTGAAGGGGTTTGTGCTTGTCATTTAGAGGTAGAAGGTATTAGGGGGCTGGCGGGGTGCACCTAAATGATTTAGGGATCGACCCTTTCAAGTTCAGGCCTGAGATGGCAGCCGGAGGATTCCAATAGGCGGCTGTTTCCACTGAAACCAGTTAGGTGGAAAGGTGTTTTTACTTTGGGGAAGGGGGTGGCCAGGTGGATTGATTTGGAATCCAGGTTGTTAGCCCAGTTTAGCTCCCAGGAATGGGATGTGCATGGCTGAGCTAAAAACGGCTATGCCTTGCAGCTGGATCGGGAACGATCTTTGAGCCTCCTGGTCAGTCTCTCTTCTTGTTTTCTAGTTTAGTGTAGTTTTTTTCTAGTTTAGTTTGGATTACATTTTTTCTGAATAAGCATCTCAGACTTGGGGCCTAACTTGCTTGTTATTTGTTGTTATATATGTTGAAGCTGTGCCCAAATAAAGAATCAAAGTAGTGAAGAAGTGGTTGTCTGGATAGTTACTTGGGAAGGTGTGGGGTTTATTAACAGCGGAAGGTATATGGAGTGCTTCCTCCGGAAGCTGACCAGCTGTAGAGAAAAGGGGGAGATTGGGGGGAAGTGACATGGGGGGATAGTTGTCCCCCTTCCTCTTTGACCCTCCTGCCCTCTTTTTTGGGAATGGAATGTTTGATTTGCCAAGCGTACCAAAACCCACTGAACTTGTGAAATAAATGTAGCCAAAGCCCCTGCCAATACTCCCCTCTTCAGATGCAGAACTGGAATGTATATTTTTGCCTACCAAATGGTTCTTGAACACTGATTTGTTTTTTTGCTGTCCCTCTTTGTGAGATGTCAGGTGATTGGTCATTGCATAGGATTGGCAATGGCATCACCTGCCACTCAAAACTGTAGCAATGACTCAATGAGGCTGGACTTAGCGTGGAGTTAAGGTGGCACTAGCATGGAGCAGAATGAAGTAAGAGAATCAAACATTGCCAGAAGGTACTTTTCATAGGGGGGTCAATTCAGGGGATGCCATTTAGAAATGTGGGGTTTTGTCTGGTTTAAAGTAGACCAAAACCCCTCAAAACAACTCAATCTATTGTGCTCCCCCACCCCACATACAATACTGTTTTTATGTATCTGCACTCAATGCTGCTTGGTATTTTTTGGTATTTCTGCTTGGTATTTCTGTTATAGTGATTTTAATTTTGTATGCTGTGGGTTTCTGATAGGATAGCATTGTTCTAAACTCGCTGTTTAAGCAGTTATAGGCTACTGCAATTAGCTACAAGGTAGATAAGAGCCAAAAGAACATTACATTTCCCCCCAATTTTTCCTTTGAAGTCAAAATAATTTGTGATTTTTTTATCCAATTCATTACCAGGGCACTAAGGGGAATTGATACATGGGGTTATATTTTAAATGTAACCTTCCATAGGATGTGGTTGGTCTGCTTTAAGGTTAGTCACACTTTTACAGCCAGGCAATAGGTTATTTATAGAAATGAGCGAACTTCTCAAAAATTCGATTCGGGCGATTCGCCGAATTTCTCAAAGAAATTCGGGTTCGTCCGAATCAAACTTTTACGAATCGCTCATCTCTGGTGGGAGCGGGGAGGCCGGCTGCGCTGTCAGCGGGCGGCGGAAGCTGGCTTCCGCCGCCCGCTGACAGCGCAGCCGGCCTCCCCGCTCCCACCAAGCCCTGAAATGGAAAAAAAAAATGGCGGCATGGTGGGAGCGGGGAGGCCGGCTGCGCTGTCAGCGGGCGGCGGAAGCCGGCTTCCGCCACCCGCTGACAGCGCAGCCGGCCTCCCCGCTCCCACTATACAGCAAACACTTACCGGCATACGAATCGCTCATCTTTGGTGGGAGCGGGGAGGCCGGCTGCGCCGCTGACAGCGCAGCCGGCCTCCCCGCTCCCACCAAGCCCTGAAATGGAAAAAAAAAATGGCGGCATGGTGGGAGCGGGGAGGCCGGCTGCTCTGTCAGCGGGCGGCGGAAGCCGGCTTCCGCCGCCCGCTGACAGCGCAGCCGGCCTCCCCGCTCCCACTATACAGCAAACACTTACCGGCATGGTGGGAGCGGGGAGGCCGGCTGCGCTGTCAGCCGCTCCCACCATGCCGCCATTTTTTTTTTCAGCAAACACTTACCGGCATGGTGGGAGCGAGGAGGCCGGCTGCGCTGTCATCAGAGGATGCGTCATCAGAGGAAGTGTCTTCCTCTGATGACGCGTCCTCTGATGACTGCTGACAGCGCAACCGGCCTCCTCGCTCCCACCATGCCGGTAAGTGTTTGCTGAAGAAAAAAAAAATGCTGGCATGGTGGGAGCGGGGAGGCCGGCTGCGCTGTCAGCGGGCGGCAGAAGCCGGCTTCCGCCGCCCTCTGACAGCGCAGCCGGTCTCCCCGCTCCCACCATGCCGGCATTTTTTTTTTTTTATTTCAGGGAAATTTCAGTCAGCACGAACCACTAAAAATTCGGGTTCGTGCTGAATCGAATTTTCCCTGAAATTCGGAGCGAATTCGGGTTCGTTAGAACCGATTCGCTCATCCCTAGTTATTTACATGCAATGCTATGTTCTATGGGTTGGCACAATTAATGAGCATTTATACTCAGCACAAAAAATGTTTCTTGCTGTAGTGCTCTCAATTTACTTACTTTTATGGTGAACTCATGGTGGTATTTTCACCTCTTGGGCTTTTTCAAATATTAGATGTAACAGCCAAAATACAAGAATGTATTTTATTGAGACTCTATGAGCAACACAAAGTAGCAAGTATCTGTGAAGTGTAAAGAAAATGATACATGTGTTGCCAAATTCTTCAAACATAAAAACTGAAAAGTATGGCGTGCATGTGTTTTCAGCCCCCTGAGTCAATACATTGTAGGGCCACCTTGAGCTGCAATTACAGCTTCAAGCCTGTTGGGGTATGTCTCTACCAGCTTTGCACATTTTTCCATTCTTTGCAAAATCGCTATAGCAGATTGAATGAAGAGCGTTTGTGAACAGCAATTTTCGAGTCATGCCACAGATTCTAAATAGGTTTGGGTCTGGGCTTGGGTCATACCAGCACATGAATGTGCTTTGTTTTAAATTATTCAATTGTAGATTGACTGTATACATTGTCCTGCTGGAAGGTGAACCTACACCCCAGTCTCAAGTCTTTTTTGCCCTGTATTGCCATCCATCTTACTATCAACTCTGACTAGCTTCCCAGTCCCTGCTGAAGAAAAGCATCCTCACAGCATGATGACCAAACATCATGTTTCATGGTGGGGATGGTGTGTTTAGGGTGATGTCCTGTGTTGGCTTTCCCCCCACACATAGCGGTTAGCATTTAGCGGTTAGTATTTAGGCTAAAAAGTTAAACTTTGGTACTTTGGTCTCACTTGGCCAGAGCACCTACTTCCACATGCTTGCTGTGTCGCCTACATAGCTTGAGGCAAACTCAAACTGGACTTTGTATAGCTTGCTTTCCGGAATGACTTTGTTCATGCCACTCTTCCATAAAGAGTACAGGACTAATAGTTGTGCTGAGGACAAATTCAGCCACTTGAGCTGTGGGTCCCTGCAGCTCATCTAGAGTGACCCTGGGCCCTCTTTGATGCTTCTCTAACCAGTGTTCTTCTTGCCTGGACTGTCAGTTTATGTGGACAGCCATATCTTGGTAGCTTTGCAGTTTCATACATTATATTTATGAATGATGCATTAAAGAGTGCTCCATTAGATGTTCAGAGCCTGGTATATTTTTTTTTTAACTTCAATACACTTTGACACAACTTTATCCCTGAGCCATCTGGTGTATTCCCTTGCTCTTCATTATGCTGTTTATTCACTAAGGTTCTCTAACAAACCTCTGAGACCTTAAAAGGACAGCTGTAGCTATACTGAGACTAAATTACATACACGTGGACTCCATTTACTAATTACTACCATTTACTAATTAGGTGATTTCTAAAGGCAAATGGTCATACTGGTTTTTATTTAGAGATATCTGAGTGCAGGGGGCTGAATACATATGCACGCCACACTTTCAGTTTTTATAATTAAAACATTTGGAAAAGCAGGTATCATTTTCTTTTATATATATATATATATATATATATATATATATAAAATTACAATTTACAGAACTCACCCCTCCATGCCGTCCTCTTCCTGTTCCCTGGCTCCTATGCAGCCCACTGGGCCGGGTGGAAGCCCTGACCCAGAAGACAAAGATAGAGGATTCTTTCCGGTGGGGAGAGAGTAAAGAAGACATGGAGATGGTGAGTACTGTTAAATGTAGTTCAATAAATGTGTGGTATTTTAACTCCTTATGAAATGGTAAGAGGTCTAAGAGACTCCTATATTACTTTACTAGGTAGAGCGGCCGCATTCTTATATTTTACATTTGGGAGTACCAAATGCTGATTGCTGCGGACTATCTATCTGCAGAATAGCCACTGCTCTGGGTCAACCACCACTGGTGAACCACACTTTGGCCTTGCTTTTACCCATGGGTGGGTTAAATTTACTTCCTATCTCTATTGACCAAACAGGTGGTTAGATTTGTGTCATAGCGTTCACTTACTGCTCGACTTTCATTCTATCTAAAGCAAAAATAAACATTTTGTCTGGCCTTTAAGTAACAAATGCCTTACTGTTTGTAAGGCAAAAGTTTGATTCAAGTGCTTAAAACTAAGTTTTAGTAACAACTTTATGCTAAAATTTAAACCCGGTATGTGTTCAGCTCAGAGGGTTAATATATACCTGCATAAAATGTGAAATGATACCAATCCAAATGCTTCATTTGGAATAGCTATCAGAACGTTGATTACTTTACCATGCGGAATAAGGTGTGGAAGATTCTAACTTTATTACTCTAGCCACATTTTTTTCTTATTATGCAGTTCATACAGTACATTCTTCATTTATTTCAATTTGGGTGTAAATTTTCTACTTCTTTCTACTTTTGGGCACCGTGAATAATAGATTAAACATTTTTGTTTGTGTCCTTGCTACTTACCTTTGCTTGATGTCTTGAGCCATGGGTGTAAATTAAAGGAATATGCCCAATAGGTTTGGGACTACCTTTTCCTTATTCCTTAGTTTTGGTATATGAGCACCCCCCCCCCCCCCCCCCCACCACCCACCACCAGCAGCTCTCAAATAAGCGCAACTTGCTGAGTATAGCCACAGGTTTTACATGAGAACCACTAACTATTAAAATACACTAAATAGAAAAACTAAAGGAAAGATCTGCATGGACTACTCCTTCAATGTCTTATTTAAACGTCTTGTAAATTAAATAGGGCCACATATGTAGATTGAGGTGAGTTTTGGTGTACCAGAGGTGTCCCACAGGAAATTAGAATGTCCAGGGGGAGATGCTAAGTGGGGGGAATGCTAATTTGTAACACATGTTGATGTGTGAAAAGACTTTGGGAGGTCATTCAGCTCTGATCTGTAGTACAGGGACCATTCCGTGATAGCATTCAGTATAATCTTAGTGGGTTAATCATGAAGGTAGTGCCTCGTAGCGGCAGGCTGGTTGGTGAACGATGGGCGCTGTAGGCAAAACCACATTTATGAAAGCGAATCTGGTGAGCGACTCTAACAGCGCCATGTAACGTCCAATGTATTATTACAGATGGCTCAGGGTATAGTGCTGGCGCTCTACCTTCCAGAGCGCCAGGTATAAACTTTCGCTTAGTGTCACTCTCCCATACATTTCAATGGCCGTTCATTTGCTTGTGTTTAAACAGCGTATTTTATTTCTCAAGTCATTGTGTGACCTCTCCTGGCTGCAAACAAACATTTTTATAAACTTTTTTGACTTTTTATATTGTTATGCAGAATTGTCATTACAGGTCTGGCACTAAAGTGTTAATGTCACAGTGTTAAAACAATGTTCCATATGTTTTTGCTTTGTTACTGGTGTACCTTTCGCTCCCTGCAGCACTGTACTGTTGTTAGTGTGCCCAACATACATCACGTTCATCAATGCCAGCCAGGTTACTAGAGCGACTGAGGTGATCTATACAGCGCCCGATAACCGCTTACATCGCCTACTAGCGGTCGCTCTAAGCGCCGCTATACAGATGCTCATCTGCCGATACCTGGCGTTAGTAATGAATCATCCTTCAAGTCTCTTCTCTCAGGATGCAATGAAAATGCAGAGTTAAGTAGGGACACCTTGAAATTTGTGACAATCGTAGAGGCTGAAAGAGAATACTTTCTCCAGGCCTGTAGCAGGGGAACTTGCTATTTCAGGCTAGTCTATGAGAGAGAGGGAGGGATTTTACAGAAAGGAGGAGGGACAGAGTACATAAAGCTTTATTCTATCATTGCAGAAGTTAAAATTGCATTCATTGTATGGGCTCTTACCACAGCCAGCAGGTGGCAGTGCAGCATATATTAGCAGTGATAGAATACAAAATGGTTCTAAAAGTCTAAGTGATTGGAGCTGTATTATCTTGGTCATGGAAGTCTACTTGGATGAGATTTTTGGTACACTTTTGACTCTAGAAATTGCTCTAATCGATTAGATTAGAGTGGCAAAATTGTCCCACCTGGGTAGCCGTCTGTCCACCTACATGTTGAGAGTTTATTGATTAAGGGCTTAAAACTGTCTAATGCAATAAGCAACCATGGTGTCCAAAAGTGTGATGCGTCCTCCATGTGCTCTAGAAGTATAAGGCTTTCAATAACTGGACCACAGTGGCATTATTCACTGATACTTAACCAAACAATATCCAAGTCTCTCTTGGCCTTTCAATCAGTATGACCACATGTATTGTGGTCCTTAAAGTAGTATCCATCTTCTTTATCATATAAGGTAAGGCTTCCTGTTTGCATCTTTCCAGGAATAGATAGATGATATTCACATCAAAGCGGTTGGTTTGGCTAAATACAATAAGCTCTACCACACAGAGAAAACATTCATCCTCCTTCACCCAACTAATGTCGTTATAAATAATTCCAGGGTACTATCCAGTCTTATTCTCAAAGAAGCAAGCTGAAGTTCACTTCTCATGCTCTTTACCATTGGCTTCTAGTCCTTGATGAGTCACTTGTTTTTGCACAAAAAAAGTATGTAGGGAGGCACTCTCAACTCAACCCAAAAAATACATTTTTATTAATTACATATTTATTATCACTACATACAATACACTCAACATATTAAAATCCCTTAAAAAAAACACATAAATCGAACAATAACACACAGGACAAACCAACATAAAGGTGTGTAGGCGATGGGGAGTCTCACCACACTAATGATTGATATCAAATGCCTAGATATATGCGCTAAATCATTCAACAAAGTGTTCCAACAGTGCAACTAAACATGTGCAAATCCTGCCTATGATCCGGATCACTACAAAATCTATACATTTATAAAGTGCAAGTGCTCCTAGTCAAACAATCAATAAACAATTAATATTCCCAGCCATAACAACTCATAAACATATAAATCTACTCTATTGACCAATGAAAGAATAATATGAAAATATAATCACCTGTATATATTATTAGGCATCCCAAAGGGGAACCACTGATGTATATCACAATAACAATCAAAAAATAAAATCACAAATCTATCACAAAAAAAAAATCACCAGAAGTCAAGGTATCATGAAAATAACATGTGTGAAGTCTCCCCACCGCCTACCACACCAGATGCCACACGTTCCGTGGGCACATCACTCACTTCATCATATTTTTTTTTGTTCCTGGTTTGAGCTCTTTTGCAGGTTTGGGAGTGGCACCTCTACAGATTAAATAGGGTATAGAGCAAATCCCCATTTTTTCCTACTCGTTTTTGCACAGACATGAGGTTTTGGGGCACTACAGTAAGCAGAAGAATAATCAAGGATCACATGATATTTTGCGCCACATTATGAAACAGGGCAGGTATTTCTGGAGAAGCAGTGTCATCTAGTGATTCTCTTGTGGAGTTCCAGCTGCTATACACAATGTTCTGGTATGGACAAATAGGAGAGGAACTGGTGCACCAGCAGCTAAGCTAAGAAAGCATTTACTTGTGAAATGTGTCAATAGGTTTGTACATTTCTAGGCTTATCAACTATAAGAGAAAAAGGAAAGAGGAATAATAAGGCCTGTGGGGTACAGCTATATTATTTTAACCTTTTCCTAAAATGTATTAAAATCAAAACATAACATAAAATAACTGAAGACATGTAACTGCATTTATGTGGCCAGAAAATACCAAATTATATTTAGTAATTTATATAGATTTAAAGCTTTGTGCTATTTGTGACTAGAGATGAGCGAATCGAATCTGACGAACCCGAATTCGTTACGAATTTCAGGAAAAATTCGATATCGTATTCGATTGCTCGAATCAATTCCTTAAAACTCCATTTACTGCTATCCAGCCTATCTGAAATGGTGGATCCACATGTCAGGACATGTCCTATGGGGCAAGGAATCCTGGGTAGGCGTCACATGCTACCAGCAGACAGGCTTACCGATGATGTCACAGACCTATATAAGCGGCGCCTATTTTGCGGAAGCTCATTCTGACACTGTATTGCGGCCAGAGCAGATCAGGCAGGGAGAGAGCGAGGGATAGATAGATAGATAGATAGATAGATAGATACAGCAAGGGAGAGATAGGTAGATAGAACAAAGACCAGAAGAAGCGAGGGACAGATAGAGAAGGAGAGAGGCTGTGACAGTGACAGAGAAAGACAGGGAAAGTTTAAAGTGTTTGCATTAGCTTTCAAGCCTATTTAGTGTTAATAACACACCTGCCTATTTAGCTTTTCCTTTTCTTGGTGTCATTCTTTAAAAAGCGTGCTAGCATAAATATTTCAAGAGTACCTGTCTACTAACTGGTTGCATTTTGTAAAGAAAGTCACTTTTCCACTGTCAAAGCAGCCAGCCTATGAATTTGAGGAGGGGGCATCACAAATACTAGCATAAATATTTCAAGAGTACCTGTCTGCTAACTGGTTGCATTTTGTAAACAAAGTCACTTTTCCACTGTAAAAGCAGCCAACCTATGTATTTGAAGAGGGGGCATCACAAATACTAGCATAAATATTTCAAGAGTACCTGTCTGCTAACTGGTTGCATTTTGTAAACAAAGTCACTTTTTAAACAAACTTTGCCTTTTGCCGGGGGGGGGGGGGGGGGGGCATCCCAAATACTAGCATGTGTCTTTCAAGAGTCATCAGGAGAAGAGGGTCCCAGGTTGCTGCAGCTGAGTCAGCAGCTGAGGCAGCATGGTGGTAGTAGGGTTGGCAGTCAGCATGGTGGCAGAATTGGGATGTCGGGGGCGGGGTAGACCACCTGCTGCGTGGCAGGCTGCCTTCCCGGGAGGTAGTGGAGCAGGAGTTCCTGGAGTTGACAGCAGTAGCAGTGAATTAGTGCGGACTGTTGGTGGGAAAATTAGCTACACGGCAGTGTGGCACTTCATCAAGCATCCGCAGGAGGGTAACCTGGCCACATGCAAGATGTGTAGACAGAAGGTGAAGCATGACCAGGGCCTCAATGTTGGTACCACAGCCCTGCGGCAACACATGCAGCGTCACCATAAAGCGGCCTGGGAGAACTGAGGCTCCGAAGTGGGGGCCAGCCTGCTGCGTCAGCCAGTGCCACGCTGCTTCCAATTTCACCCAGCCAAGGCTCCAGCACCTCAGCCGAAGGTAGCTGTGCGTCATACCCATCCTCTGCCACTCCAGATGCTCCTGCTCCTCCTACTAAAAGTCAGTCATCCCGCCAGCAATCCATCAGCGAAGCCATGTCCAAGAGACAACAGTATGCGCCCACTCATCCTATGGCGCAGAAGCTAAATGTGCTTCTGTCCAAGTTGCTGGTGCTGCAGTCCCTCCCTTTTACGGTGGTAGACTCTGCACCTTTCAGAGAGCTGATGGCTAGTGCCAAGCTGAGGTGGAGAGTCCCAAGCCATCATTTCTTTGTAAAGAAGGCAGTACCAGCCCTGCACAAATTTGTTGAGCAGAAGGTGGGCCAGTCCTTGAGCCTGTCGGTGTGCACCAAAGTCCACGGCAGCGCCGACATCTGGAACTACGGTCAGGGACAATACATATCCTTTACGGCCCCCTGGGTGAATGTGGTTCCTGCACAGCAACTTGGACAGGTCACACCGCTTCGGCCTCCACGCTCCCAGGCCATTTTGCCTGTCACAATGTGCGACTCCGCCTCCTCATCCCCTGCCCTCTCCTCAGCCTCCCCTGTACGGTCAATTCTCAATGCCCCTCCAGCCTACCATGTGTACAGGGCACGGCGGTGTCAGGCTGTGCTTCACATGGTTTGCCTTGGCGAACGGTGTCACACAGGGGAGGAGCTCCTGAAATTAATTCATTAAGAAATCAAAACATGGCTTACTCCACGAAAATTGGAAATGGGAACCATGGTGACTGACAATGGGAGTAACATCTTGTCTGCGCTGCGACAAGGAAGCCGGAGCCATGCACCCTGTATGGCACATGTGTACAACTTAGTTGTCAAGCATTTTCTGAAGTCTTCCCCCCATCTGCAAGACATCCTAACAATGGGAAGGAAACTTTGCATGCACTTCAACCACTCCTACACCGCCAAGAACACCCTTCTTGAGCTACAGCATCAGTATGGTATCCCCCAACATAGTCTGATTTGCGATGTTTCCACCCGTTGGAATTCCACCCTCCATCCTGCTTCATGTACTACAACACATGTTGGAAACCATGGGTGGTCAGGGCACTGGAGACATGGCGCCTACATTTCACGGCCACATGAAGCCTGTGGGGGCTGAAGTGGAGGAGGAGGAGGAGGGGTGGGGCACAGCGAAGCACAGTTTAGGTTTGACAAAATGGCCATTTTATCTAGTCATCTGACAGGAGAGGAGAAGCAGGAGCAGCCAGAGTAGCTAGCGGGTTGTGAGGAAGGCGAGACAGAGGACCCAGACACACCGTGGCAGAATGCAGTGGAGATGAAGACAGGTAGTCCCTCCGAGTCACTTGCACTAATGACACGATGCATGCTCACGTGCTTGCGTAGCGACCGCAGAATTGTCTCCATTTGTCAGCGGGATGACTTCTGGTTCTCCACCTTATTGGACCCTTGCTACCAGCACAAAATGGGGGCATTTTTTACACCCACTGAGAGGGAGGACAAACTGACCTACTACAAAGACATTCTATGTAGTCAGTTGGCCGATGTCTATCTACGCCAGGCCGATGCCTACTCTCGCAGGTCTGACTCAGGGGGGACCTCTGCGCTCACCTTCCACTGCCATGGCTGCTGGGGGGGGGGGGGTGGCAGGAGCAGCAGCAGCTCCATCAGCAGCAGCCTCAGTCTTCAGTCGCTAATGAGTAGCTTTCTGCACCCGCATAGTTAGGCTACTCATGAGCAGCAGGAAAATCTAGAGCAGGGCCTGAACCAGCAGGTTGTGTCTTACCTTGAAATGACCATGCCAATGCACCTTGAGGATTCACTGGACTTCTGAGCAGCCAAACTTGACTTGTGGCCGCAACTGGCAGAGTCTGCCCTGGGAAAGCTGTCCTGCCCAGCCAGTAGTGTGCCATCTGAGCGGGTCTTTAGTGCTGTGGGGGCCATAGTAATGCCAAGGAGAACTCGTCTGTCCACGAAAAATGTGGAGAGACTCACCTTTGTGAAGATGAATCAGGCAGGGATCAGCCAGGTTTTCCACCCACCAATAGCTGATGCATGCGAGTAGCTGATGCATGGTAGCTCCTTCTGCTGCTGCCAACTCCAGGGTGTGTCTTTCAGGCAATATATGGGCTCCTAATGCTGCTGCCAACTCCTGGGTGTGTCTTTCAGGCAATATATGAGCCCCTTCTGCTGCTGCCAACTCCTGGGTGTGTCTATTAGGCAATATATGGGCTCCTAATGCTGCTGCCAACTCCAGGGTGTGTCTTTCAGGCAATATATGAGCTCCTTCTGCTGCTGTCAACTCCTGGGTGTGTCTATCAGGCAATATATGGACTTCTAATGCTGCTGCCGCTGCCAACTCCAAGGTGTGTCTTTCAGGCAATATATGAGCTCCTTCTGCTGCTGCCAACTCCTGGGTATGTCTTTCAGGCAATATATGGGCTCCCTATGCTGCTGCCAACTCCAGGGTGTGTTTTTCAGGCAATATATGGGCTCCCTATGCTGCTGCCAACTCCACTGTGTGTCTTTCAGGCAATATATGGGCTCCTAATGCTGCTGCCAACTCCAATGTGTTTTTCAGGCAATATATGAGCTCCTAATCCTGCTGCCAACTCCAATGTGTTTTTCAGGCAATATATGAGCTCCTAATACTGCTGCCAACTCCAATGTGTTTTTCAGGCAATATATGAGCTCCTAATACTGCTGTCAACTCCAATGTGTTTTTCAGGCAATTTATGAGCTCCTAATCCTGCTGCCAACTCCAATGTGTTTTTCAGGCAATATATGAGCTCATAATACTGCTGCCAACTCCAATGTGTTTTTCAGGCAATATATGAGCTCCTAAAACTGCTGCCAACTCCAATGTGTTTTTCAGGCAATATATGAGCTCCTAAAACTGCTGCCAACTCCAATGTGTTTTTAAGGCAATATATGAGCTCCTAATACTGCTGTGTTTTTCAGGCAATATATGGGCTCCCTATGCTGCTGCCAAATTCAGGGTGTGTTTTTCAGGCAATATATGGGCTCCCTATGCTGCTGCCAAATCCAGGGTGTGTCTTTCAGGCAATATATGGGCTCCTAATGCTGCTGCCAACTCCAATGTGTTTTTCAGGCAATATATGTGCTCCTAATGCTGCTGCCAAATACAGGGTGTGTCTTTCAGGCAATATATGGGCTCCCTATGCTGCTGCCAACTCCAGGGTGTGTTTTTCAGGCAATATATGGGTTCCTTATGCTGCTACCAACTCCAGTGTCTCTTTCAGGCAATATATGGGCTCCTAATGCTGCTGCCAACTCCAGAGTCTATTTCAGGCAATATATGAGCCCCTAATACCAACTCCAACTGCCAACTCCAACTGCCAACTCCAATGTGTTTTTCAGGCAATATATGGGCTCCCTATGCTGCTGCCAGCTCCAGGGTGTGTTTTTCAGGCAATATATGGGTTCCTTATGCTGCTTATGGGTTCCTTATGCTGCTGCCAACTCCAGTGTCTCTTTCAGGCAATATACCGGCTCCCTATGCTGCTGCCAACTCCAGGGTGTGTTTTTCAGGCAATATATGGGTTCCTTATGCTGCTACCAACTCCAGTGTCTCTTTCAGGCAATATATGGGCTACTAATGCTGCTGCCAACTCCAGGGTGTGTTTTTCAGACAATAGGCTTGATTCAGAGGCACATTCACCTGGACTTCCGTAGCTGTCTGTGAAAGTTTTTGTGTGTGTTAGTAATTTTTTTTGTTCATTTTCCATTCGTACGAATGTTCGGGCTAATGCGTATATGCACCTTCGAAGAACAAAACTAAATCGGATTATTTGCGTTAGTTCGGATGATTTTCCCATCAAAATCTGATATTTTTCGCTCGTTCGGATAACTTACGCTATTGGTATGGGCTTGCGTCTCATTCAGAGAGCTGATTACCGAGGGACCACCACCCTATAAAACCGTTTCATTTGCGACCCCCTTACTGGACCATTTTGACCTCGGACCTCAGCAGATATGAACCAGTCTAGTGCCTTTGTGGAGCATGAGGAACTCCAGCTAATGTGCATTGAAATTGTCCGGAGGGCCGAGACCAAATTGCCCCGGCGACGCATGCACACTGATGGCATGCATGGCGTTGAGCTCACCAGACTTAATCGCACTTCCCTACATAAATTGTATAGTGAGCTGTGGCCATGGTTAGCCTGCACCACAAGGAAGGGGCAAGCAATTTCAGGTATGACCAAGAAGCTTGGCTGCCTGCAATTTTTGGTGAACGGCTCGTTCCAGAGTCTGGGTGCCCTCTCCGTGGGGATGTCCCAGCCTACGCTGAGCCGCGCGCTATCCAAGTTTTTGAAAGGCATGGCTACCATTAGTCAGAAATATATTTGTTTTCCTGACGACATGGTAGCGAGGAACGTGGTTAAGCTGGCATTTTATAACATCGCCGATATGCCCAATGTCATGGGTGCCATCTATTGCACCCACGTTGCCCTGGTGCCTCCGGCAGCTGACGAGTACATCTATAGGCAAGTACAATCTGTCATTTTTTAATATAGTTTACCTAAATGTTATTAAATATATCTTAATCCCTCCTTGTAAATAGTCCATGTGAAATAGCATACAATAGTCCCTGTGAAATAGCATACAATGTATCTCTGTTAATCCCTCCTTGTAAATAGTCCCTGTGAAATAGCATACAATGTATCTCTGTTAATCCCTCCTTGTAAATAGTCCCTGTGAAATAGCATACAATGTATCTCTGGTAATCCCTCCTTGTAAATAGTCCCTGTGAAATAGCATACAATGCATCTCTGGTAATCCCTCCTTGTAAATAGTCCCTGTGAAACATTGGCCCGTATTTAGCTTATACAATGTTTTTCCTGTCAGCCAAAGGAAAACATTTTCATGTGGACCTTAACTAGGCAATTTGAAGTTAATCTTCACTTGATCCAACATACCTATCCTTTTTTGGGCAAAAAATACTTATGTACTTAGTTAGTGTTATTTATATTGGCCAACAGGTTTTGGGAGGGTGTTAGGAGTTAGTGTTTGAGTAGTTTACCTTGCATTGCTAATTTAGTTTTTTTTCTTTTATCCCAGGAACCGCAAAATGGGCCACTCACTGAATGTCCAAGCAGTGGCCCCGGACATGCGGTTCCTTAGTGTTCTCGCCGGATTTCCAGGCTCATGCCATGACGCGTACATATTGCGTCGATCTGGATTGTACCGTCAGTTTGAGTCTGGAGAATTCTCCGGTGGATGGCTCCTTGGTAAATTTACGCAAATAACGTCATTCACTTTTCAATGTAGGCCTATGAATATAGTTTATGACCCATGTCTGAAACTATGGCTGGTTTTACCCCTTTATTACATGTTAAACCGGACCTTAACCATTATAATTTGCAAACCACAAACCCTTTACAAATGCTGGACCAGCATTTCCAAAGAAGAAATGTCACCTTTCTACTAAATTACTTATTATTCTTCCCCACACTCGGCTGCAATTGTGTTCTTGACTTTATGATAGGGTCTGCGCCATCTTTGCTTAGAAGCATGACACTTACTGAGTAGAGGAGAGCGGGATTAAGTGCAGGGGGCAGCTTAGAGCTGTGCTTGGCTCAGACAAAGCAGATCTGGGGTCCAGAAAAGGTAACACATCCAAGAATGCTGAGCAGCACAGTCCTAAACCAATACCTGTTAGCAGTCTGCCTGATTTGCCCTCATCCGCCATCTTGGAGATTTTAATGGTCGGAACATGCATTAGATGGTGTTAGGCTGTTTTTTTAGCAGAGCAATCTGTATGTTCAGGGTGTGGTTCAAATGTTACATAGCCTCTTAGTCATGGTGAAGGTCAGTTTTTTGGTTTCAATTTAGGGAGTAATGTGTAATTAATGTTATTTTTGTCTAATGTTTTCAGGGGATTCCGGCTATCCACTGCTTCCCTGGCTGCTGACGAACGTCCTTCGGCCACAGAATGCGCAACAGGACTCCTACAATCGGGCCCACCGGAAGACCAGGGCCGTTGTTGAGAGGGCATTTGGGCTATTAAAAACCTGCTTCCGTTGCTTGGACCATACGGGGGGGGGGGGGGCACTACAGTATGACCCCAAGAAGGTCATAGATATCATTCTTGCGTGTTCTGTGTTACATAACTATGCCATCATGCAGCGTGTCCCCCGGTATTTGGATTTGCCCCCCTCTCCACCCAGCCAGGACCCCGAAGACCACTACCATGGCACACCTAGCGCCTCTGGCCAAGCAGTTCGGGCCAATTTGATTTATACCCATTTTTCTTAATTTGTTGTGCCTGTGTTTGTTTTGTGCCTGTTCTTAATCTAATTTTGCTTTGTTTTTTTATTTATGTTTTGTACTGTGATGACTAGTAATGATTTAATTACTAAAAAATTCACACATGGTCTGAGACTCATGCCTTTTTTTTGGCCCAGTTTGTTTGGGCAAACCTTAAGTAACCTAAAAAACACCTAAACAATAAGGCATCAACTTAGTCAACAACAGGTCAAGTCACATTCATTTTATTTAAATTGTAAAAGTAAAAATTGGAGTGGATGGTCACTCCCATACTTCATGTACATATGGTAAAACAACCAATTCAATTAGTGACAAATCATGGCACCTAGAAATTGGCCACAGGCAGGAGTTTGAAAGTAATGCACTCCAGGCCAAAGTTTACATCCCAAAGAAAATACACACACATATGGAGCAAGCATTGGCATGTCAATATTTTGGCTCAAAGAAATAGGGACACATAAACACCCTCTCCTACTTGGCCACATTTACCACAGGCACAGGTGGAAAGCAGACATACCTATACCACATCTTCGCCTGTAAGTCAGTGGGCCACCCAAACAAGAAGCCCCAGTCCAAATCCAAGTCCAGTCCAATCTTTGCCAGGGTTCAAGGTAGTAGTTTGCCAGGGCAGAATGTCCCCCAATCATATCTACAAACAGGATGAGACAGAAGCAATGTAATTAGGCCAAAGCCTGCAGCGCAACAGCTTGAGTGGCAGCTTCAGTGAGGCTTGAGCTCAGACATTGGCTAGTGGGGTATCTCAGCACTCTAATGAGCTATATCTGCGCAAATCCAAAGCATACAAGCAAAGCCATACCAAAAGGGTATATTGGTAGGGCTCACCAGACAGGTCAATACAGTGGGGATGTAGAGCAAAGATGTGGAGCAGATACAGGCCAGATAAGGGTTAAAATGTTTGATGCCCATAAAACCCTGGTGGTGGGCCTTGGAGGTGGCCCATCACCTGGGCATGTGTGGCATTCCTAATCTGCAACTGTTCCAACATGTTTCTATTGGTTGTTCGAACTTCCTCAAGCATGGCACTGAAATTACTACTTAAGGTGGCCATGTGGGTGTTGCTAGTTCGTACTTCAGCCAGCATGGCACTGAAATTAGTACTTAAGGTGGCCATGGGTGTGTTGCTAGTTTGAACTTCCTCGAGCATGGCACGAAAATTATTAGATAAGGTGGCCATGTGGCTGTTGGTGGACCTAAATTCTGTCAGCATGGTGTTTAAGGTATTATTTAAGGTCTCTAATTGTGCATGATGCTGCTTGTTGTTTCTTTGATTTTGTTGGTGAAATAAACGCCTCTCATGGTGCCATGCTGACTCCATGATCGGCACGCGCCTCCCCTGGGAAACTGGGCGACGTAGCTGACTATGCCTCCCAATTCCCCGGGTTGTGGGGCGTGCAGATGATGGTCCTCTAGTTCGACCAACAACCACAGATGTGCTTGGCAAATCCTCTGCAGCAGACCTACCACTGGGGACTGTAGGCTCAGTCTCTGCATGCTGCCCACGATGGGCTGGCTGCATGCAGGCAGCTTCACTCTGCTGCAGAGGATTTGGTGTAGAAACATGTTGGGACAGTTGCAGATTATGTTCCAGGGGGGCTGTAGTGAAGGTCCCATCAAGGTGCCATCCTCCTCTAGCTCCTGGATTTACTCCATCAGTGTGTGGGTCTGTTGGGACATGTGAAAAAA
Organism: Gastrophryne carolinensis; assembly: GCA_027917425.1. Classification (NCBI taxonomy): domain Eukaryota; kingdom Metazoa; phylum Chordata; class Amphibia; order Anura; family Microhylidae; genus Gastrophryne; species Gastrophryne carolinensis. The sequence continues at coordinate 177,580,606 of CM051238.1, read as the reverse complement.
AAAGGTTCAGTTTGGGCACTAAATATTTTATAACGCCAAATTAATCATGTTAATTCACATGCATCAGCAGATTCAGAAAAATACACTTACCGTATATATCGGATCCTGGCCCCTAGGCAGCACGGAAGTTGACGGTGTGATCAAACTGGCTGAGGCTTCCACACTAGCTGAGGGATGATGCTGGGCTGCATTGTTTAAAAAATGGCATGTAAACACACAACTATGCATTGGTGATCTGTATTACTACATATGCTTCACTAAAACACGTGGGCAAGCAGGAATGGCAACTCCCCCAACGGTCCAAGTTTTCCTTCACTATGAATGTCCTTATCTGTTAATCAACATGTACATACACATTGCATGTAGTGGGTGTTATGAGGCTTCACACATCCCTAAAGGGCCATTAGTGGCCCACACAATAGCATTTGGCTTAAGAATATGCCGGTTGCCATTCTTCCTATGTAGACCTTTCCCTGACCCCAGATCAAGTATTTGAGACCAAAGCACAGCTCCAACCCAAGTGGCCTAAAGATAAAGATGAAAGTGTTGGATCTGATTGATTATATTCACATAACAGGCAGTCCTTTGCTGATATAAATACTTTAATAGTGTCCATAAATTCTCTCAAAGGTCATGTATGGACAAGCAAATTAGAACATTAACATTCCACAGACATGACACACCCTGCTAAAAATGAAACCTCCACTACAAGACACTCCCTAGGGGCATGTGTTCATATATGCCTTTGAGCCTCATTTTACACGTTGCAAACATTTCACATACACACTAACATTACTAACCTGCAGGAATAGTAGGGATGTTCATGTCCCGTTGCCCCGAGTGTCCCTCTAAGGCCACAGGATGTATCAGGTCCAGCACCATCTCCTCAGCTTGGGTAAATTGAAGTTTAGTGGGGAAGCCTCCGCCAGTTTGTAAGCTAAAAAAGATAGTTTGGCAAATGTAGCAAAATGTTGACAATACAAGAAGCAGAAAAATCCACAAAGTAGATATGTACCTGTAATTTCGCCGTTTATTTTCTTTCTTCCATGCTGCATACTTCAGGTCCGATATTTTGCGTTGAATCTGCTCCACATCTTTGAGCTTATCCCCCGCTGCATTGACCTGTCTGGTGAGCTCCTCTAAAATTTTTTCTTTCCTCATTTTGCTGGTTGCTTTGGATCTGCTCCCATATAGTTCATCATGATGTAAGGTGAGCCCACTAGCCAATGCCAGAGTTTGGGCCTCCCCAAACCTGCCACTCAAGTGGCCTCGGCGCAATGTGCGCCCTGTTGCTTGAGGTTCTGTCTCCTCATTGTTTGCAGGCAAATCGGGGGACATTCTGGCTGTGTTGGGGTGAAATGTATGACAGCTGGCTGGCTTCAGATTGTACAGGACTTGGATAGGGACTGGGTGTTCGTGGCTGGGTGGCCACTGAAATAGCAGACGTAGATGTGTCATATGGAGAGTGCCTTGCCACCTGTGCCGGTGGCAAATGTGGCAGAGGAGGAGAGGGTGTGCTGGATTAAGTAGGGCTTCTTGGCCTGTGGCCCCTTCAGAGTTGCCTGCCCCTGGGAGGTTGTGGGACGTGCCTGGGGTGATGCCAACCTTGGGCTTCTTGGGCTTCTTGCCGATGGCTTAGCCTCTTTCCATGGGATTTTTCCCCATGTGGGGGTGGTGATGGCGACCTTGGGCTTCTTGCACGATGGCTTAGCCTTCTGCCATGGGATCTTTCCCCATGTGGGGATGGTGATGGCGATCTTGGCCTTCTTGGGCTTTTGTCCGATGTCTTGGCCTCTTGCCATGGGAGGTTTGGCCACGTGGGTGTGGTGATGCAGAGCTCTGGCTGCTGGGGCTTCTTGCCCGGTGGGTTCTCCTCTTGGCATGGGAGCTTTTCCCACCTGGGTGGGGTGATGTGACCTTGGGGGGCTGGGGCTTTGCACCCTCTTGGTTGTTTTTTGAGCGGCCGTAGATGTGTTTTTGCTGGCCTGGGGCTTCCTCTTTGCCGTTGCCTCCTTTTGTTTGGTAGTTGTTGGTGCCTTGGCCTGAGCACTGCGTGTTGCCCGCACCTTACCTTTTGGCATTTGTGAGCGAGTGGTGAGGCCTGCAGAAGCCTCCTCACGCTTCTGTGGCTGTTTGCTGCTGCTGCCCTTTGCTGCGGCTTTTTTTGGTGCCATGATTCACACACTCTCAATGAGCTGTGTGTCCAGGACCCTTTAAATAATAATGCCTGGGTATGATGCTTATGCGCTCGCGTACGCGTGCGTATGGCCTTTCGTCCGGCCGTGCGGAACCCAGAAACCGCTAGGGCATTACTTATCTGCTGCAGACAAGAAGGCAGATGGCGCCCACAATCTTCACCCGCCAACAAGAAGAGATCCTTATGCTTGTAAGTGTATTTTCCTGCCTTTTATTTGCCATATAAATGCATGCCTAGCACTTAAGGAAGCGCAGGAAGAAACGGTTTGTTTGAAAAGTGTCTAAAACTCCGTGCCAAACCGAAGTTAGGGCCCACATGTGCGAACCAAGTCTATTACATCTAGAAGGATAGTTTTAGCCTAGAAATGTGTCTGTTAATGTCATTTAGTCAAATGATCGATTTGTGACAGATATTTGTATGCAGTTTGATCTAAATCCTATGTTTATTTTGTGTTTTGAAGACAATGCAGGAGCGCAGGTACGACTACCTGCCCAACTAATTTGAGAAGAGGACCGTCGCCCTGGAGATCGTTTCCAGGATTCAACACCAGACGGACACCACCTTCACCCACACGCAGATCATGCAGCATTGGTTGGACCTGAAATGGCTGCACATGCCCTCGGGTGCGGTGCTTTTTCGGTTTCCATTTCCCAAGTAAGTACATAGCGATTGCATGCTAGATGTAAGTAATCCAGAAGGTAGGCCTTTATTTAGAAATGCTTCTCTTTTCTAGTGTTGGAAATGGAGTACCAAATCCGATGCACCCGGAGGCGCATAGGCCAACCAGTGCTGCATTAATCTGCAGCTGGAAGTAAAGGTGGTGGATCTCCAGGGCGACGGTCCTACCCCTCCTCTGTAGGGTCCTCCGACAAGCCCCTGGACCTTTCGACAGAGGAGGGGCGGCACGGCGTGGGCAGACAGTCGTACCCAGCGATGCAGCCAGTAGCCTCTGGTGTGTGACTCTTCATGTAACCGCACACACATACATGCTATTTCAAACAAAGCTGATTCCCTTAATCTCTTTTTTTTAGATTTTGATATAGCGGGTGAAGAATCTGTGGAGTCTGAAGCAGATCAGGCCCAGGAGGCACATGAAGAAGGTGGGTGATGTGACACACACATTGAAATTTACTTATTTTCTTACTGTTGAGTAAGACATTATAAGTGACCCTATTTGCCATGTCTCTACAGCCTCAACTTCACAGCAGTGGCAGGGCCCAGAACGGAGGGTGGTCCCCGACGAAGCAAACGTCGGCCACCAACATAGTAAATTGTAATGTCATTCTTCTGAGTATAGTCATTAGCATAATGACATATGCCCACTTCCTTAGATTAATTACTTAGTATAATGACATATGCCCACTTCCTTAGATTAATTACTTAGCATAATGATATATGCCCACTTCCTTAGATAAATTGCTTAGCATAATGACATATGCCCACTTCCTTAGATTAATTACTTAGCATAATGACATATGCCCACTTCCTTAGATTAATTACTTAGCATAATGATATATGCCCACTTCCTTAGATAAATTGCTTAGCATAATGACATATGCCCACTTCCTTAGATTAATTACTTAGCATAATGACATATGCCCACTTCGTAAGATTAATTACTTAGCATAATGACATATGCCCACTTGCTAAGATTAATTACTTAGCATAATGACATATGCCCACTTGCTTAGATTCATAACTTAACATATTGACTAGGGATGAGCGAACTTTTTAAAAATTCGATTCGGCTGATTCACCGAACTTTCCGATAAAATCTGTTTCGGTCCGAAATTATTCGCAACGAATTGCTATTAAAAACGGCTATTTCTAAGCTTCCTAGAGCCTCACTAGGGTTGTAAACCATTCTTCCTTGCTGTAACACGCATAGGATGCGTGCTGGGTTAGTGAAATAATACTGTAAATAATTATGACATACAGATCAGAGGCATCGCTATTAGAATCGCAGAGCGGCACAATTGCAGAGAGTTGAGGTGGCATCACTATGAGGGGCCCCTATATTGCCTGAAAAACACACCCTGGAGCTGGCAGCAGCAGGAGCCCAAATATTGGCTGAAAGACATCCTGGAGTTGGCAGCAGGAGCAGCAGGAGCCCAAAAATTGGCTGAATGACTCCCTGGAGTTGCAAGCAGCAGCAGCAGCAGGAGCCCAAACATAGCTTGAAAGAGACACTGGAGTTGGCAGCAGGAGCCCAAAAATTGTCTGAATGACACCCTGGAGTTGCAAGCAGCAGCAGCAGGAGCCCAAACATAGCTTGAAAGAGACACTGGAGTTGGCAGCAGGAGCCCAAAAATTGTCTGAATGACACCCTGGAGTTGCAAGCAGCAGCAGCAGCCCAAACCTAGCTTGAAAGACACACTGGAGTTGGCAGCAGGAGCCCAAAAATTGTCTGAATGACACCCTGGAGTTGCAAGCAGCAGCAGCAGCAGCCCAAACATAGTTTGAAAGAGACACTGGAGTTGGCAGCAGGAACCCAAAAATTGGCCTAAAGACACACTGCAGTTGGCAGCAGCAGGAGGCCAAACATAGCTTGAAAGAGACACTGGAGTTGGCAGCAGGAGCCCAAAAATTGGCTGAATGACACCCTGGAGTTGCAAGCAGCAGCAGCCCAAACATGGCATGAAAGACACACTGGAGTTGGCAGCAGGAACCCAAATATTGGCCTAAAGACACACTGCAGTTGGCAGCAGCAGCAGGAGGCCAAAATTTGGCTGAATGGCACACCCTAAAGTTGGCATCAGCAGGAGCGCAAAAATTGTCTGAATGACACCCTGGAGTTGCAAGCAGCAGCAGCAGGAGCCCAAACATAGCTTGAAAGAGACACTGGAGTTGGCAGCAGGAACCCAAAAATTGGCCTAAAGACACACTGCAGTTGGCAGCAGCAGCAGCAGGAGGCCAAACATAGCTTGAAAGAGACACTGGAGTTGGCAGCAGGAGCCCAAAAATTGGCTGAATGGCACCCTGGAGTTGCAAGCAGCAGCAGTAGCAGCCCAAACATAGCTTGAAAGAGACACTGGAGTTGGCAGCAGGAGCCCAAAAATTGTCTGAATGACACCCTGGAGTTGCAAGCAGCAGGAGCCCAAACATAGCTTGAAAGAGACACTGGAGTTGGCAGCAGGAGCCCAAAAATTGGCTGAATGACACCCTGGAGTTGCAAGCAGCAGCAGCCCAAACATGGCATGAAAGACACACTGGAGTTGGCAGCAGGAACCCAAATATTGGCCTAAAGACACACTGCAGTTGGCAGCAGCAGCAGGAGGCCAAAATTTGGCTGAATGGCACACCCTAAAGTTGGCATCAGCAGGAGCGCAAAAATTGTCTGAATGACACCCTGGAGTTGCAAGCAGCAGCAGCAGGAGCCCAAACATAGCTTGAAAGAGACACTGGAGTTGGCAGCAGGAACCCAAAAATTGGCCTAAAGACACACTGCAGTTGGCAGCAGCAGCAGCAGGAGGCCAAACATAGCTTGAAAGAGACACTGGAGTTGGCAGCAGGAGCCCAAAAATTGGCTGAATGGCACCCTGGAGTTGCAAGCAGCAGCAGTAGCAGCCCAAACATAGCTTGAAAGAGACACTGGAGTTGGCAGCAGGAGCCCAAAAATTGTCTGAATGACACCCTGGAGTTGCAAGCAGCAGGAGCCCAAACATAGCTTGAAAGAGACACTGGAGTTGGCAGCAGGAGCCCAAAAATTGGCTGAATGACACCCTGGAGTTGCAAGCAGCAGCAGCAGCCCAAACATAGCTTGAAAGAGACACTGGAGTTGGCAGCAGGAGCCCAAAAATTGCCTGAATGACACCCTGGAGTTGCAAGCAGCAGCAGCAGCAGCCCAAACATAGTTTGAAAGAGACACTGGAGTTGGCAGCAGGAACCCAAAAATTGGCCTAAAGACACACTGCAGTTGGCAGCAGCAGGAGGCCAAACATAGCTTGAAAGAGACACTGGAGTTGGCAGCAGGAGCCCAAAAATTGGCTGAATGGCACCCTGGAGTTGCAAGCAGCAGCAGTAGCAGCCCAAACATAGCTTGAAAGAGACACTGGAGTTGGCAGCAGGAGCCCAAAAATTGTCTGAATGACACCCTGGAGTTGCAAGCAGCAGGAGCCCAAACATAGCTTGAAAGAGACACTGGAGTTGGCAGCAGGAGCCCAAAAATTGGCTGAATGACACCCTGGAGTTGCAAGCAGCAGCAGCAGCCCAAACATAGCTTGAAAGAGACACTGGAGATGGCAGCAGGAGCCCAAAAATTGCCTGAATGACACCCTGGAGTTGCAAGCAGCAGCAGCAGCAGCCCAAACATAGTTTGAAAGAGACACTGGAGTTGGCAGCAGGAGCCCAAAAATTGTCTGAATGACACCCTGGAGTTGCAAGCAGCAGCAGCAGGAGCCCAAACATAGCTTGAAAGAAACACTGGAGTTGGCAGCAGGAGCCCGGAAATTATGACACCCTGGAGTTGCAAGCAGCAGCAGCAGGAGCCCAAACATAGCTTGAAAGAGACACTAGAGTTGGCAGCAGGAGCCCAAAAATTGCCTGAATGACATGCTGGAGTTGCAAGCAGCAGCCCAAACATAGTTTGAAAGAGACACTGGAGTTGGCAGCAGGAGCCCAAAAATTGTCTGAATGACACCCTGGAGTTGCAAGCAGCAGCAGCAGGAGCCCAAACATTGGCTGAAAGAGACACTGGAGTTGGCAGCAGGAGCCCGAAAATTGGCTGAATGACACCCTGGAGTTGCAAGTAGCAGCAGCAGGAGCCCAAGCATAGCTTGAAAGAGACACTGGAGTTGGCAGCAGGAGCCCAAGAATTGTCTGAATGACACCCTGGAGTTGCAAGCAGCAGCAGCAGCCCAAACCTAGCTTGAAAGACACACTGGAGTTGGCAGCAGGAGCCCAACAATTGGCTGAATGACACCCTGGAGTTTCAAGCAGCAGCAGCAGGAGCCCAAACGTAGCTTGAAAGAGACACTGGCGTTGGCAGCAGGAGCTACTCATTAGCGATTGAAGACTGCTGCTGATGGAGCTGCTGCTGCTGCTCCTGCCAACCCCCCCCCCCAGCAGCTATGGCAGTGGAAGGTGAGCGTAGAGTGCCCCCTGAGTCAGACCTGCGAGAGTATGGACAATGGCGCAGATAGGCATCGGCCAACTGACTATGTAGGATGTCTCTGTAGTAGGCCAGTTTGTCCTCCCTCTCAATGGGTTTAAAAATGCCCCATTTTTTGCCGGCAGGGTCCAATAAGGTGGAGAGCCAAAAGTCATCCCGCTGACAAATGGAAACAATTCTGGGGTCACTACGGAAGCACGTGATCATGCTTCGTGCCATTTGTGCAAGTGACTCGGAGGGACTACCTGTCTCCATCTCCACTGCATACTGCCATGGTGTGTCTGGGTCCTCTGTCTCGCCTTCCTCACAACCCCCTTGCTCCTCTGGCTGCTCCTGCTCCTCCTCTCCTGTCCGCTGACTAGATAAACCAGCCATTTCGCCAAGCCAAAACTGTGCACTGTGCCACTCCTCCTCCTCTTCCTCCTCCTCCTCCAGTTCAGCTCCAACGGGGTTCATGTGGCCGTAAGATGTAGACGCCATGTCTCCAGTGCCCTGACCAGCCATGGTTTCCAACATGTGCTGTAGTACATGAAGCAGTGGAATCACGTCGTTCATCCCGTAATCCTGGTGACTCACAAATAAAGTGGCTTCCTCAAAGGGCCTGAGCAAATGGCAGGTGTCATGTATGAGCTGCCTTCGGTTGACATTGAAGTTACACAGGGGAGTCCCCCTATCCACTTGAATCATCAAGAAATCCGTGATGGCTTTTCTCTGTTCGTATAGTCTGTCCAACATATGCAGGATGGAATTCCAACGGATGGAAACATCGCAAATCAGACTATGTTGGGGGCTACCGTTCTGATGCTGTAGCTCAAGAAGGGTGTGCTTGTCGGTGTATGAGTGGGTGAAGTGCATGCAAAGTTTCCTTGAAGTTGTTAGGATGTCTTGCAGATGGGGGGAAGACTTCAGAAACCACTTCACAACCAGATTGAAGACGTGAGCCATGCAGGGCGCATGGGTCAGCCTTCCTTGTCGCAGCGCAGACAAAATGTTCTTCCCATTGTCGGTAACCATGGATCCCATTTTCAGTTTTCTTGGAGTAAGCAATGCTTGGATTTCTTGATGAATATATTTAAGCAGTTCCTCCCCTGTGTGACTCAGTTCGCCAAGACAAACCATGTGAAGCACAGCGTGACACCCCGTGCTCTACACACATGGTAGGCTGGAGGGGCACTAAGACTTGAGCCTACAGTGGAGGGTGAGGAGATGGCGGAGGATGAGGAGGCTGAGTCGCACGGTGTCACAGGCACAACGGCCAGGGAGGCCGAAGCGGCGTGACCTGTCCAAGTTGCTGCTGACCCAGTGGGCCGTAAACAACATGTACTGTCCCTGACCGTAGTTGCAGATCTAGACGTCGGCGCTGCCATGCGCTTTGCTACACACCGACAGGCTCAAGGACTGGCCCACCTTCTGTTCAACAAAAGTGTGCAGCGCTGGTACTGCCTACTTGGCAAAGAAATGACGGCTTGGGACTCTCCACCTCGGCTCGGCACAAGCCATCAGCTCTCTGAAAGGTGCAGAGTTCACCACCTGAAAAGGGAGCGACTGCAGCACCAGCAACTTGGACAGGAGCACATTCAGCTTCTGCGCCGTAGGATGAGTGGGCGCATACTGCTGTCTCTTGGACATGGCTTTGCTGATGGATTGCTGGTGGGATGCATGACTTGGAGGAGGAGGAGGAGCCGGAGCATCTGGGGCGACAGAGGATGGGTATGACGCACAGCTGCCTTCGGCTGAGGTGCTGGAGCCTTGGCTGGCAGAAATTGGGAGCGGCGTGTCACTTGGTGAGGAAGCAGCCTGGACCACCTCTTCGGAGCCTTGGTTCTCCCAGGCTGCTTTATGGTGACGCATCATATGTTGACGCAGGGCTGTGGTGCCAACATTTGGGCCCTGCCCACGCTTCACCTTCTGCCTACATATTTTTCATGTGGCCATGTTACCCTCTTGCGAATTCTTGGAGGAAAAACTGCCACACTGCCGAGTAGCTACTTTTCCCACCATTAGCCCGCACTGATTCACTGCTACTGTCGCCAACTCCAGGAACCCCTGCTCCCCTACCTCCCGTTAAGGTAGCCTGCAGCGTAGCAGGTGCTCTACCCCGGCCTCGGCCCCGTTTGGCTCCAGGCTTTACAATTCTGCCCCCATGCTGACTGCCAACCATGCTGCTAACACCTTGCTGCCTCAGCTGCTGACTCTGGGGCAACCTGCGCCCCCTTTCTCCTGATGATGAGGATGAAGCCCCTTCTGCACCCAGCTCCCAGGTGCGATCGGCTTCATCATCATCATCATCACCGAGTTGTGGCTGCACGTCACTGATGTTCTCGGTTTCCTCAACAGTGTCTGGCGCAGGAGCTGGAATGCCCGCAACAACACCCACAACACTCTCCACATCACTATTTGTCTGCCTAGCCAAGGAAGCCACCTCCATTTCTTGGCTGGGCAGTAGCTGCTGACTGTCCTCTATCTGATCGTCCTCCTCACTAAAGAGTGGAGCTGAACCCAAAGCATAGGATACGTCGCTGGGGGAGGGAACAGCGTAGGACAGAGGCAATGGGAGGATAGGGACTGCTCTTGGGCCATGCCAACTCAGGGTTGTGTCAGAGGAACCTACCGACCCTAGACTGGGGGTGTCAGATGTAACTTGTGATGATGTGGATGACCACGTTAACCAATCTAACACGGCAGGCGCGTTACTGGTGGAGATACGACCGCTAGCAGATACTGGCAGATCAGGTCTCTCACCGCGACTCCTGCTGCCACTCGCCCCTAGTCTGCTGCAACCTCTGCCTGCTGAATCTTGGCCTCTGCCACTCTTCTTTGAACATCCTGGCACTTGTCTGCCTGACATTTTTATGTATTTGAAATGCGCAATAGGCACTTAAAAAAATGTGTTTACTTTAAAAAGCAGAAGCTAAATAAAGTGAGATACTGCTTCTCTGCACCAGATGCTCTGAAAATTGGCAATATGGGCTACCCTGCAGGCTGGTGTTTTTACAAGACGCAAAAAAACAATTCAAAATGTCATATATTAATATAACAGAGCCTGTAGAAGCTGATTTAGTATAACAGATAGGGTGAAATGTTCCGGTTTGGGATACCCTGCGGCCTGGTGTTTTTACAGGACGCAGAAAACCAATTCAAACTGCAATATATTAATAAAACAGAGCCTGTAGAAGCTGCTTTAGTATAACAGATAGGGTGAAATTTGCCGGTTTGGGATACCCTGCGGCCTGTTGTTTTTACAGGACGCAAAAAAAAAAATTCAAAATGCAATATATTAATAAAACAGAGCCTGTAGAAGCTGCTTTAGTATAACAGATAGGGTGAAATGTGCTGGTTTGGGATGCCCTTGCGACCTGGTGTTTTTACAGGACGCACAAAACTAATTCAAAATGCAATATATTTATAAAACAGAGCCTTTAGAAGCTGATTTAGTTAAACAGATAGGGTGAAATGTGCTGGTTTTGGATACCCATGTGGCCTGGTGTTTTTACAGGACGCACAAAACCAATTCATAATGCAATATATTAATAAAACAGAGCCTTTAGAAGCTGATTTAGTATAACAGATAGGGTGAAAAGTGCTGGTTTGGGATGCCTATGCAGCCTGGTGTTTTTACAGGACGCACAAAACCAATTCAAAATGCAATATATTAATAAAACAGAGCCTTTAGAAGCTGATTTAGTATAACAGATAGGGTGAAAATGCTGGTTTGGGATGCCCATGTGGCCTGGTGTTTTTACAGGACACACAAAACCAATGAAAAATGCAATATATTAATAAAACAGAGCCTTTAGAAGCTGATTTAGTATAACAGATAGGGTGAAATGTGCTGGTTTGGGATGCCCATGTGGCCTGGTGTTTTTACAGGACACACAAAACCAATTCAAAATGCAATATATTAATAAAACAGAGCCTTTAGAAGCTGATTTAGTATAACAGATAGGGTTAAATGTGCCGGTTTGGGATACCCTGCGGCCTGGTGTTTTTAAAGGATGCACAAAACCAATTCAAAATGCAATATATTAATAAAACAGAGCCTTTAGAAGCTGATTTAGTATAACAGATAGGGTGAAATGGGCTGGTTTGGGATACCCTGCGGCCTGGTGTTTTTACAGGACGCACAAAACCAATTCAAAATCCAATATATATATAAAACAGAGCCTGTAGAAGCTGATTTAGTATAACAGATAGGGTCAAATGTGCTGAAATAGTATGCCCATGTGGCCTGGTGTTTTTAAAGGACACATAAAACCAATTCAAAATGCAATATATTAATAAAACAGAGCCTTTAGAAGCTGATTTAGTATAACAGATAGGGTCAAATGTGCTGAAATAGTATGCCCATGTGGGCTGGGGTTTTTACAGCATACAAAAAATTTAAACTAATCGAGTTATAAGAAATGCTTGTGTGTAACAGATAGGGTTAAATATGCCACTGCAAGATGGGATGCACAGTGACCAGGAATATTTACAGCACAAAGAAAAGCAATTTAAAACTGATCTGGCAAATGAAGTGAAGTGAAAATAAAAAAAAAGTTTCCCTGTCACTTTCTCTGCTGTCCCTGCCTGGATCGTTCCCGATTTTTCCCTATCTTTCCCTGGCTCTCCCTGGCACTGTGTTGGTCTCTGTAGTTCTCCCTGACTCTCCCTGCCTGTCTGTTAGTCTCTCCCTGTCTGCAGCAACCTCCGTTCTGTCTGCAATGCAAGGCTGAAATGCGCACAAGCAAGATGGCCGCCGTTTATATAGCACTGTGATGTCACCGGGCTTCCTGTCTGCTGATAGGCTGCATGTGACCTTCCCATGATAACTTGCCCCAGGGGACATGTCCAGACATGTCCATCCACCATTTTACAATGGCTGTAATTGAATTAAATGGAGTTTAAAGGAAAACTTCGATCAATCGAATCGGGGGGAAATTGGGATTCGTTCAGAATCAAGTTTTTCCTGAAATTCGGAACGAATTCGGGTTTGTCCGGATCGATTCGCTCATCCTTAATAATGACATATGTCATCATGAGTTAGGTTGCCAACTAACAAACATTCCATCCACAGGTGAGAAACATGTATTTGTCTAAAAATAATGTATTTTTTGTTTTTTGATACAGGGACCACACGTGCAAGAGTAGAAGCGATGAATCAATGGGTCCTTCAGTTGGTGGCCGACGTGCAGCAGCTGCGTGACTTATTGGGGACCACAGAAGAAGACTAGTGTCCTGCCATTGTTTTGTATATAGTTTAAAATGTAGTTTTATAAAAAATATATTTTTAAAAAAATTTTACATTTTTATATGAACCCCAAAAAGAGTTTGTACATTTTATGAAAAAAAAATAAAAAAAAAAGCCAACAAAAAATGGCATTGTTTTATAAAAAAAAAAAAAAAAACTAAAATGGAAGAAGAACCTAACTGCAAAGTGGTTTGGGTCAGTTTTAGGGGTCAAACCTGGAAGATGTAGGAATGCGCAAAGTGGTTTGGGTAAGTTTTAGGGGTCAAACATGGAAGACGTAGGAATGCGCAAAGTGGTTTGGGTCAGGTTTAGGGGTCAGACATGGAAGATGTAGGAATGCGCAAAGTGGTTTGGGTCAGTTTTAGGGGTCTAAGATGGAAGAAGAACCTAACCGCAAAGTGGTTGGAGTGAGTTTTAGTGGTCTAAAATGGAAGACGAACCTAACCGCAAAGTGGTTTGGGTCAGTTTTAGGGGTCAAACATGGAAGATGTAGGAATGCGCAAAGTGGTTTGGGTAAGTTTTAGAGGTCAAACATGGAAGATGTAGGAATGCGCAAAGTGGTTTGGGTAAGTTTTAGGGGTGAAACATGGAAGATGTAGGAATGTGCAAAGTGGTTTGGGTCAGTTTTAGGGGTCAAACCTGGAAGATGTAGGTATGCGCAAAGTGGTTTGTGTCAGTTTTAGGGGTCAAACATAGAAGATGTAGGAAAGCGCAAAGTGATTTAGCTAAGCATTGTAGCAGAAGTGAGTGACCCAAATATGTAGGCGAGCACTTAAATGAGTTAAGTTTGTAGTGCGCAGGCGCAAGATCGTAAGGATTTACATCCGGACGATTATTTATTGAAAAAGGTAAACAGAATCTAACGGGAAACTTAAAGGATTCGTGGAAGGAGACGATGGAAAAAGGGCAAAAACTAAAGACTACGTTGTAACATGAGAAAATGAAACGGAAAAGTCACGCTGGAAAATTACATCCTCGTACTTGTACTCTGCCGTACAAACGGACGTAAACGTTACAGAAGGATAAACAAACAACAATACCGCGCTGTCTTGAACTACAAAAGCTCAACGTGCAACAACTGGAATCCTCCACCCAGAAAATAGTAAGACAATGATTATAAAAAAGCACAGAGCTACATAAACAGTCTATTAAAAAAGTCCAAAAAGGTTGAAAAGAAGTCTTCCAAAATTCAAAACACCCGGTGATTATCATCAATTCCAGTGCAAATCCACCACCAAGTAGACAGGAGGCTTACCAGATATAAATCATTGAAAAGCTTTCTTGAATCAAAAATCCCAAACCATATCGATAAATCACATCCCAAGTTGTAGGAGAATGTATGGAGCTAGCAGAGAACTCTCTGCTACCCGGAAGCGACAGAGACGGGAGGAAGCGGAGCGATATCAGCGCTCTCACCGGCTGCAACGGCCTTGGTTTTTACATGGGCGGATTTTGAATGCTCTTAAGTGGAAGAGAGAGTTCTCTGCTAGCTCCATACATTCTCCTACAACTTGGGATGTGATTTATCGATACGGTTTGGGATTTTTGATTCAAGAAAGCTTTTCAATGATTTATATCTGGTAAGCCTCCTGTCTACTTGGTGGTGGATTTTCACTGGAATTGATGATAATCACCGGGTGTTTTGAATTTTGGAAGACTTCTTTTCAACCTTTTTGGACTTTTTTAACAGACTGTTTATGTAGCTCTGTGCTTTTTTATAATCATTGTGTTACAGAAGGATAGCAATGCATGCATAGAATCGCTTGTACACTCATACGAGAGCGGGAAAATAAAAAAAAAAACAGATCGGCACAAAAACGAAAGTCTTTTTTTTGTCTCTCTGAATCATGTCTAATATATGGGCTCCTAATGCTGCTGCCGACTCCAATGTGTCTTTCAGGCAATATATGGGCTCCCTATGCTGCTGCCAAATTCAGGGTGTGTTTTTTAGGCAATATATGGGCTCATCATGCTGATGCCACCTCAAGGCTCTCTAATTATGCCGCTCTGTGACAGCGAATCTAATAGCGATGCCTCTGATCTGCATGTCATACTTCTTTACAATATTATTTCACTAACCCAGCGTGTATCCTATGCATGTTACAGCCAAGCAAAACGTTCTGCAACCCTATGGAGGCTCTTGGAAGGCCAGAAATAGCCGTTTTTAATAGCGATTCATCGCAAATAAATTCGGACCGAAACATATTTTTCCGGAAAATTCGGCGAATCCGCCGAATCGAATTTTTCAAAAGTTTGCTCATCTCTATTTGTGACCCTATTAAAGAAATGACCCTGACTTTATGTCTGCAGTACACATGCAGGAAGGTAATCAAAAATAACAGCAGTGGGTGTATCAGAAACCAAGGGGGGTGTCAGTAGCACAGGTAACAAATATTTTGTACAAATTATAAAAATGAAAAATAAAATACAGATCTTCTCAGAAAGTCCAGTGATGATTAATCAATGACGTGATCCCAAAGTGAATGATTCTTCACACAAATACTGTACCCACCACCATTCATAATAGACTCTTACCAGAAATTGGCAAAATATAATGCCAGTAGATTTCAATATGCCTAATCGAATCAATGAATAGGTAGCTGTCACTTTAAGAATCCAGATAGCAATATCTAACATTTACTTAATCCCGAACCATAACTGACAATTAAAAAAACGCACCCCAGCTTAAGCCACAGCATTATACATATGTGCCTCTACCTAACCAACATAATCTCTACTAAAACCTGACCCACAGCGCAAAGCATGTGTACCCCAACCTAAAATAATCTTCCCTTTAACATGATTAAACCAAAATTACACTCGATAAACTTGTTTGTATCCCCTTTATTAGAGATGAGCGAACCGGTTCGGACGAACCGGAATTCGCTCCGAATTTCAGGAAATATTCGATTCGGCAGGAACCCGAATATTTTGTGGTTCGTGCCGATCGAATTTTTCCTGAAATTAAAAAAAAAAAAAAAAAAAGCCGGCATGGTGGCTTTGCCGGCCCGCTGACAGCGGAACCGGCCGGCCCGCTCCCACCATGCCGGCATTTTTGATGGGGAACTTCGTAAAAGTTCGATTCGGCCGAACCCGAATTTCTTTGTGAAATTCGGCGAATCGGCCGAATCGAACTTTTCAAAAGTTCGCTCATCTCTACCCTTTATATGAAATACTCCCATATTGTTAATGCATATGGAGAATTGTGAGGAAACCCCGGGTGATGTTACTGCCACTGCAATTACGCAAGAAATTATGCCAATTACCTTGACAGGCTGCGGGACTTTGTCACTGACACCAGTTAACGAAAACCTGCCAGCCCATAATAACTGCCACCAGCTCTGTTGCCAGACATGCCAAGTATGGTAGCAGAAGTATAACTGAGAGACATGTACAAATGGGTTCAGGATCAAGATACAGAACAGCCCAGGATTAAGTTATGTATTTAATCACTTTAAGAGCACACTAGACAAACTATGTGTTTGCAATGAATAGCTACATATACAGGTCTGAAGGGCCATTAAGTAGTTACAATCAGCAGTGAGCAGATACAATGTCAAATTACTTTACTGAAGTGAGGTGATGTAGGCCTGCTGGATCTTGGTGCTTCCTCCACACATCAAGTGACCCCCGGATGAATAACAAAAGAGGGTCTAAGCTCTAGTTCATCATTCACAGGTCAGACACGCTCCTCCCTCTTGGCAGCTTGCAGCTAAACTACTAAAACTAATATTCAGCATAACTTTTTGTAGGTAGGCCCCTGAATGCTGGTTCTGATGTCACTAAACCCCGTCAGGTGCCACACTCCCAATGGGTCCAAACAAGGCTGTCTGATATGATTCCTAAACTTCGTTCTAAGGAACTCAGTCCCTGAGCACCCAAGAATCACACACAAGATACGTTCCAGAATATGAAAATGCTTTCATTTATGGTCGAGGCTAAAAGTTCCCAGTACTGTGCTAGAGCTCGAATGTCTTTGAGAATTCCCATGCCATATAGGGGCTGAGCATGGCACAGAGGACAAAGTCCGCCTGGAGTACTGAGGAGCTACAAAGGGCAGTTTTTAGTGCCCAGAAGGCTGCCTTGCAGTTGCTGGTAGATATTGACTACAGATGACAGCTTCTTCCTGGTGAGGTCCAGGCTGCTATAGAGTACCTATTATACCCTGCAGTGCCCAGAAAAGATCTTGGTCCCAGGCTTGGGTTTCAGACTTTCTCAGACTACACATGCCAGCTTCTTCTAGGTGAGATCTGTTGGAGGGTTTAGTCAGGCTGCTATAGTGAGGAACAAACATTTAGTACCCTGCAGTGCCCAGGAAGGATCTTGGTCCTGGAGGTTGGCCAGGATGTAATGGCATACATTTTCCCAGGCTTTGGGTTTCAGAGCCCCTTCTGTACCCAGTGCCCTAGGTAGTGAACCTCTTCCATGCCCAGCTGGCACTTTGCCGGCTTGATGGTCAAGCCTGCCTGGTGGAGCCAGGCCTCACAGGTCAGGGGACTCTTGGCTCAAATCCATGATGGACAACTGATCGAGTAGGTCATTGATGGCATAGCATAGGGTACACGTTAGCTACTGTGACAGTCCCTTTAGTCCACGCAGAACCAGAAGGTCCATCCCTTCTTTGAGATAAGGACCATAGGGGAGGCCCTAGCACTGTTGGATGTTTGGGTGACCCCTGTAGCATTTCATCTATTTCCTAGCAAAACCTCTGCTGGACCTCCAGGAAGACCAGATAAGTTGACCAATTAGATTGGGGGATCCTAGTCCATGTGGTGGACGGCCAACTGTGTGGACCCATGTTTGCTGTTGAACAGCTTTTGGAAGGGTGTAGGGTTAGCCACAGCTGGGATCGTTGGTCCTCTGAGAGTTGATGGCTGACCTCCATGTTCTGGACTGTCCTTCCCTCTCTAACCTGGGTGAGTATATCTAGGAGGGCTTCCGAATCCCACTCTTCTGGCAGGTTATATATGAGGAAACTCCATGCTTCCTGCTCTTGCATCCTCATAATTTTCAGGTAGAAGGGCTAAGGTAATCGAGGTAAGGTACGTTACAGCATTGAGCTGCTGTGCACAAGGGCCTTCCCAGGCAACTTGAAGCTTATCCTGGGGTATAGGGACCAGTACCCATACCTTTTGTCCCACCTGGTATGTCAGCTCACAAACATTCTGCATCTACCTGGACCTGCGTCATATTGTCATGCAACAATCGAGTCAAGCCCTGCATGTTGTCGCAGAACTGAGCAACATATTTGATAACTGACACTGGGGGGTGTCCAAGTCTCCCTCCCAAACCTCTTTCACTGGAGCCAGGGGCCACAGCACACATCACCCATACAGGAGCTCAAAGAGAACGAATCATAAGGAGGCCTGTGGGACCTCCATTTAAGCAAACAGCAGGTGAGGAAGTTACCGCTCCCAGTCATGCCCGTGGGAGTTAACCAACATCTTAAGCATTTGCTTCAGGATGCTAATTAACAATTTCAGGTGGTTCATCTGTGGGTGAATTGGGTTGGTCACCAGATGTTCCACCTTTATCTACTCACAGATGGACTCTATTAACTGTGACATGAACTGGGCCCCCCTATACATGAGCATTTTCTGGTGGAAGCCCACTCCAGAGAAGATCTCCAGCAAGGCAGTGGCCACCTTGTCAGCCCGAATGGATGCCAAGGCTGTTGCTTCTGGATACCGTGGGGTGGAGTAGTCTACTGTCAGTGCGGGGAATGTCCTGCAGCTGCTGGGAATGAACAGCAGTCTAATTAAATCCACAGCCACCTTACTGAAAGGCTCCTCAATGACAGGCAGAGTTGCTAGTGGGGCTTTGGGGATCTCATGGGCAATATCATAACATCATAACAACTCCCCCAGGAACAGATAGGGTACCATTAACTGTCAGTCTTTAGGCAAATCCTCCAGTGAACCTTGCAATACTGCTACCAGGTACAGCCGTCCCTGGTTCAGGCTCACTCACTCTGTTTCTTAGTGCAAGGGGCTCAGATTGTCATTGGCTTTAAGCACCACATGAAACCCCTGGCTGGATCTAAGCAACCGCTCTCGTCTGTCCTGGCTGCCCCTTGGTTAGATGGAGGACAGCCATCAGCTGCCCGAGGAACCCTTGAGCACTCTTACTGCTTGTGACAACAGCCACCGCAGGTGGCACTTGGTCCTCCTCCGCTTCTAACCAAGTCGCCAGTCCAGACTAACTAGCCCTCAGACAACCAGTTGTTGGAAAAATCCTGAAATGTGGACATACCTTGGGGTCCCTCACCCCAGCTGCAGGTTCTCCCAGAGCAGCTGCTTGCCCCATATAGTCTGCTCAGGAAATGCCTCCGGCAACAAAAGGTTACAGCCTGCTGGATTGACCTGGGGGAAGGTGGAACACGCTATATCAGTCACCCTCACATTCCCAGTAGCAGGCAAATTAGTTACATGATTCACCTCATCAACAGTGGGGTAAATTGCAGTGTCGTCTGGGGAGCCAGACCTTGGGGGTTCAATTGCCAAATACCAAGACACTAGACACCCAAAGTGCATTCCTAGCAACACACTGGCAGGGATATTCAAGGATACCCCCACCTTCGGGACCCCCCCCCTTTGGGCATCCCACTCCAAATACATCTGACATTGTTATGGACAATAACAGTTCAATTCCTCCAATCCTGGAGATCACAAGGGTCTTCTCAGGCAACAAACACTGTGGGGACAGCAGGTCAGCTTGCACCAGAGTGGTCTCAGCACCGGTGTCCCATGGCTACAGCTTGGCCCATGGTGATGGGTTATACGTTATTATGCAACCTCCCCACTCTCCCACACACAACACAGTATTTCTGGTGCTGTTGTCTCTGGGGACACTTGGTCATGAAGTGTTCTGGCAGGCTGCAATTGCGACACAGATGGTTCCCCCCCTGCCCTCAGTCTGAGAGATTAGCCGGGGAGGGTGCCTTGGGCTTATGGGCAGGGATAACAGGCACTCCCTCTCCAGGTGGCAGGCCTCTTGGGTCCTGTTGTGGGACGACTCATCTGCAAGAATCGCTGTTTCAGAGTTCCTTTTCAGTTTTCTGTTGTAGAGAAACTGTTAAAGGTACTCTGGGCAGTTCCACAATAGTTGTCCTTTGAGCTCCTTCAACTTCTGGATGGGGATGAGCTCCAAACTGGTAGTCCACTGGTCAGGCCTGTAAGGCCCGCATGTGATTGGCTCATCTGACGGTAGGACCCCGCAGCAGACTGTCGAGTTTCTTCTGGTGGGACTCAGGGGAACCTGCATGATTTTCTCATAGCTCAGGATGGACTTACTTCTAAGGCGAGGGGCTAAGAACCTGACCCACCAGACAGATGATACTGATGACAAACCATGCACTGTTGGTCACTGACACAAAGCTGCGCAAATTTGCCCTGAGCCTGCCTAGTATTTAGCTGATCTTAAGATTCCAGCAGCAGAAAAAGCTATTGCTGGAAATCTTTAATGTATGAGAGTATGGGCCTCACACTCACACACACTATTTATTTTGATCCCACTATAGCTGCCACCAATTTTGAGGAACCAGCATCAATGAAGGGAACCCTGCTATACCATAATAACTGTCACCAGCTCTGTTTAAGACACGATCGGTCCATTAGCGGTTCTATCTAAGGCTAGAAGCCAGCCTCTGTAGCATGTAAATATAACTACAAATGAGTTTGGGATCAAGATGTAGAATAGCCCAAGATTAAGTTTCGTATTTAAGGTCAAACTAGACAAACTATACGCATGAACAGATCCATATACAGGTCTAAAGGGTAATTACAAGAGGTAAGTTACAGTGAGAAGGAGCAAATACGATATCAAAATACATTATTGCAGTTAGGTGCAACCACAGGGGATATGAAGGCCTGCTGGATCATTTTGCTTCCTCCACACTTCAGATGACCCCTGGATGAAAGACAACGGAGGGCCTGGGCTCTAGAACTTTATTCACAGGTTGGACACTCACCCTCCCATCTGGGAGGGGATGTGGTTCCATCCCTCCTGACAACTCGCAGCTAGGGTACTAAAACAAATATGTGGCAGAACTTTGTGTTCCTAGAACACTAGTTCTGATGTTACTGAGTCAGGTGCCACACGCCCAATGAATCCCAACACAGCTGTTTGATATGAGCACAAGAGATACTTCTGTGTACCTTATGGCCTTCAGAATATGAAGATGTGTTCAAATGATGCTTAAGGTGAACTGCAGCCTAGAAATTCTCAGTCAACAGGCTGAAAACTGAGTTTCTGCAAGATTGCATTGAAGTTCCCCTCTGCTTCGGTCTCTTCGGTCTCAGGCAAGTATGACTGGTCCTAGAAAGCCCTTTGTTAGTGGAGATCTCTTGCAAAGGCCTTGTCAAGTTTGTGTTGTGTTTACTGATCTGCTTAGGAGCTTCTGTGAGATAGGTGACACTACTAAGCTAGGTAAGCAAATGGCATGGTAGGTAAAGTATTTTGTTAAAAGAGACATGGGCATATCAGAGATGGAATATAACATTTTCATCATATTCCTCACAGTAGTCCATTGAGCACTAAAAAGCAACATATCAAGAACCTAATATTTCCTCTTTTTTCCTTTATTTGTGAAAGTATTGGGGGGGGGGGTGAAAGATGGGTAAAAAAAAGAATCAGAAGGCAGGTAATGTATGTGTGTGTTCATGAGTGTATAAACATCAGTTGATGTCATAATGTATAACACGGTATAGTTTATTAATAATATACTATATATATTTCATGTACAGAGCATATGGTGAATGGCATTTTTTCTCTGAGGAAGCCAAGCTTGTTATACGAAGTGTGTATTTGTTATTATATGTGTTATTATATAGTATATTATATATTTCTTTTGGGGGTGCATATATGGCCATTGTACACACAATCTTATCCCATTCTTGTAGTGAGACACAAGTGTTTGGTGCTAGTTGGCTGCCCTACTCATGGCATCCAGGGAGAAATTGGGAGGAGGGGTTATGTGCTCAAGAGCACTTCAGTCATGGCACGGCCAGGAATCACACCTGCAACCTTACTCTAGACAGAGTGGGAACCCAATTTTGTAATGGTGTTCTATAGTCTTTTAAAGCTTAATACAAGATTTATCTGGAGTTGGATTTAAGAAATGTTTGTGGAGATGTGCTGAATGTTCGGGCTCATTTAGTAATGTTATACAGTTACCTATATAAAACAGAAACTTCAGCTGCTAATACCTTCTATTAACACAAGACTACACCCTGCCTAGACAGTAAAACAGTTATGTTCTTGTATAAAATTATTGCACCCAACATCATTTGTTAAATACAATTTGGTGAAAACATCTTAAATTGTTCTAATAAAGAAACAAGAAGGATGAGACAGTTAATATTCTTTTTCAAAGCAACTACTGATAACAACCCTTATTTGTAATACATGAAAGAAGGAATGCACAGATAAAATGGCTAATACTATTATAATATTAACACAACAAAGTAAAACAACAAAATAACTTTGTTTTTTGAACTTTGCTTCAACCACAATTAAATTAAAACCAGATGGTGGTGTACAGATTGTTGTTCTGAGATGCAGCCCAGTCAGAAAAATGCTTGACTATGCTGTAGTACAATACTAAAGGTTGTAATGACAAACAATTGGAAATGCCACTAAGATTAAAACCCACACAAACATGATCAAATGCACATGGTGACAGTACGCGTCGCTATTTCAGGACACACCTCACACACTGCGGCTCTAAAGGAAGAGGGGACAGATGTTGAGGCTATTGAAATTAAATACCCCACAAGCAGAATGGGTGAAAAGTGGAATGGGAAGAATTAATGGGGAAATGCTTTCATTAGCCACATGGTTGGTTAGAAAACTCTTAACACAGTACTAGACCAACCACTGATTAATACAACAGTAATAAAAACCTTGCAGGTATATGAGCAAGACAAATATATTTGAAATAATCCGGGACAATTGTCCCCAGTGAACTAAACTGAAGTGTCCAGTAATCAAAAATGAAGCACTTGAAATTATGCTGGAAACACTAAAAACATAATCATATAATAATGTGATCACTGGCATTGAATCAGTAGGTCCCGGTTTCGCAGAGTGATAAACCTGGGAGCATTAACCCCTGTGATCATGTGTCCTCTCGGAGTCTGGACCCTGTGATCCCTGGCAGCGAATCAATAGGTCTCGCTTTCACAGAGTGATGGGCATGCAGGGGGCATTAATCCCTGTGATCATGTGTGATCAACACCAGGTTTGTTTTAAATAGTTGGATCGCTCCACATATTCATTTAATAAACTCCATATCGCCATTACCTCTTTAAGTTGGTAAGTCACTAACATTTGGCAAACTCTCAACCTCATGTGGGAGAACATTATGGCATCTTTTCATGTGGAGAGTCATCCACACTTTGGTGAATAATACCCCTTAGGGAGTTGTAATTCATAATTTGTGGAAAATGTTTTAACCTTATAACAAAACTCTTTATTGTGCGCTGAAGTGGAGAACCCTTTAAACTTTTATATTAAAGTGGACCTCCAGTAAAAAAAAAGAAAGTTTAGTAAAATGTTTCCCTTCCTATGATCAGTGGCATAAACAGTTTGAGAGGGCTTAACCCCATGCAGATGTTGTGGAATGGCATAAAGATTAATCACATGAGAATTAGGGGGGGCTGTTCCAGAACCAATTCACACCAAATTGTGAGAGGTATATGCCAACTGTGTGAGGGGAGCTGATACAATGTATCTATATGGCCCTGGCGACTGCAAAAGCACTCAGTCAGGGGATTCAATGTATCCAATGTATTTATTCAAACATGAGTCATTACAGCTGAAGGCTGGCTAGAAATCTCTTACTTCTGGCTATAAATAAGAGAAATAAGAGAAATAGGAGGACATTTTGTCCCAAAAACTCATTTTTTCAGCTTTTCATGTGTGTGGCAAGATAGCCACTGCCATGCACGTTTAAGAGTTCAGAATCTGCCTGCTACTCCAAAAATCTGAATGGTGATAAGCTGTGATAGGCTGACATGTCTGTAAAGGTGTCTTATTGCGTCTTTGTTTATTCGCATATAGCAGCATCTACGTGTCTAACAATGACATTTCACAGCATTATTATTCTATTTGGCTTGAATAGACAGGGGTTTGTTTTCCCTCATAATTGGTCTATGGCAAGGAATGATGTAGTGCTACTTTAACTGTTATCTTCATTGGTGTTTTTTTCAAATACATTATTTGGCCCCGGTTAGATTAACAATTGACACTCACCCTGCTTGCAGGATTCTATTGGATGGCAACTCAAGGCTCCTTTGCATACCATCGTTTACATAATTAGGAGCACCTGTATGCAGCTGCTAACTCCTATCATGATTGGTTTAGGCCTAGGGCCATCTACACATGAGTTCTAATTATTCAGCATTTTAGCATCAGGCTTGATACAGAGTGGGATTCCTACTCGAAATGTGTTGCCTGTAGGCAAGATGAGAACTACTTTCCTTTTCTAACCCCTGATATGCCATTTTAACTGGACATAGTAAAAGTTATGTTTTATCATATGCTATCATTGGATCCAGCAGATGCATTGGCCCACTTCCTTTCTTTCCTGAACTGAAGTAACCGGAATAAGTTGCAGATACCTCCTTGCCGACCTGCTTCAATTTAATGATTCTTCCATGATTCTTCTGAACTTTTTGTTTTTTCGATACACTGCATACAAAGACAGAGAAAACTGTTTGACAGTCGTGGGCACGTTTCGGCACCTACTTGTCCACAACTGCCAATAACAGAGCTGGATTTCTCTGGGGGAACGAGGAGAAAGGTAACATTTCTTCCGATTGTCAGCAGTAACATGCAGGGTGGCATCCACATCAATAAATAGTGGTGTTCTGGTTTAAAGTGTAACTCCAGTCAAAGAATCTAAGTTTAGCAATTTGATCCCCACCCCCCTCACCATTAGTAATGTAAGCTATTTTAGATACCTTAACTCCATGCAGAGTTTGGGAATATCAGGCTGATTCTATGAACTACATGTAAGCTGCCATCTTGCCACAATTTTGACAGTTCTGCTTGTCAAAAATCCAGTCCCACGGTCAAAATGACTAACATTTCCGTGCAATAATGCTTTAGCTTTAACCAGAAATAAAGTTTTATCAGTTTTAATGGCTCATCACTGCTCAGAAAGCTCTTAAAATATTGTATGATCATTGTAAACAACTGCTGCAATGCTCTGCGGCAGCCAACACCATTGACTTACTTTGATACATAGTTACATTGATGCCCCTCCAGCAGCTGGTGATTCAATGTGTGAGTGTGTGTGACATGACAGACATGCTGAGCCCTTTTCTGATGTAAATCTCTTTTCTGTGTGGGAACAGAAAAAATCTCTCTCTGGCTGGTTGGGCTGATCATACGGAAGCTCCCAGCTTAACTACAGTGTGACTATGTGCTGGAAAAGGATCTCCCCCATCCTCTAACTCATGTTCATGTGTAAGACGGGATCTTATGTGTGATCCATGTAATTTTAGGAGAGCAGCTATTACACAACATCTGCACGTGGTAAAGTCCTATCAAATGGCATACACTACTGATCACCAAAAGGGGGGCTTTAGGGGAGCAAAGTACTGTACTTTATTTCCCTGATTGGAGGTCTGCTTTAAGAACATACCTGTTGATTTCTCAGCACTAGACTGTACATTTTGGTTTCTATATCATAGCAGGCTATTTAACGTCTTACCCTAAAGTACAGCTGTGTTGCTAGATATACAGAGCAGAAGCAGTGGTAAAAAACAAGCATGGGAAAATGCATTGTGCTGACTTTAAATAATAGTAACTGTGTTCACAAATTAAACTTTCCCAAGAAAGAACAGATTGCCTCTTTTAGTAAACATTACTCGTGTATATGTTTACTTGTTTTTACTTAAGTAGAAAAATGTTCTTGTGAAAAAGGACATAGATGATTTCTTAAGATGCGTGGGGGGGGGGGGGGGGGAGGCAGCGACATTATAACAAATACCCGTTTATGCTGTAAATAGCTATTTATTTGCCAGGGACACCCAAGCCCTATTTAGGGTTAACCAGTTCATTGCCCGTGATAGCGTGCTGCTTGGTGGTATAGTTCCTCTGCTGTGTATTGTTATCCAGTGCCGACTATGCCTTGCCTGACCATTCATTTGATTGCTTCCTGGACCGACAACTACCCATCCGACCTCAAACCCACCTCTGTTCAGCAAACTCTCTGACCTCCCAGCTTTGAGCCTTGGCTTGACCCTTCTCTTGCTACTCCCTTTGGTGCCACGTATAGTGAGGACTGTCTTCCCGTGAATGACTCCGGCCAGCCGACATCACACAGTCTGGTCCCTGATTTATCCACCTTCACCCTCTAAGTCTGCATCCTTTATGCTAACTAAGTCTTGGGGCAACCGTGTCCTGTGAGGCATATTCAGCATCCCGGGGCTTGTCTATAGGCTGAAGCAGCAGCGGAGATTGGGGGTTACGGGTGTCCCACGGGGCCTGACATCTTCCCGCATTTCCTGCGCATGGGATGCAGGATCAATGCTGGACTTATACACCCCAGAGGAAGTTGGAAGTTGACTTGGAAGTTGACCGAATGGTATGGACATGTTTTATGTGTTTGTATGTGTGTGTGTGTGTGTGTGTGTGTGTGTGTGTGTGTGTGTGTGTGTGTGTAACTGTGCACATATGTATCTGTGTGGGGAGCCCTGGACACTGGAGAGCCTGCGGCCAGGCAGGAAGCAAGCGTCAGTTCAACTACTTCATGCCCATGCGCTGGTCTTCCTCACACACACAATGGGGGGACACTGCCTGCTATAGGGGAATTGGGGGGATTCTGTCATACTGCTTTTTTATAGGTGATTGGGTGGGATTCTGCACACTGCCTGTTATAGGCCATTGAGGGGGGGGCTGCACAAATATAGGGGATTGTGAGCATCCTGCCCCACTGCCTGCTGTAGGGATTTTGGAGGATTCTTCACACTGCCCATTATGGGGTGATTGGGGGAATTCTGTCATACAGTCTGTTATGGGGAAATTCTGCCACACTACCTGTTATGGAGTGATCGGGGGGATTCTGCTTGTTATGGGGTGATTTGGGGGGATTCTGGGGGGGTCTTTTAGCAAACTATTTGGTTCAGAATATTTTTTCTTCTTTTTTTCCCTCTCTAAATCCTATGTGCATCTTATGTAGTGATTCTTTAATATATATATATATATATATATATATATATATATATATATATACAGCTTCTCTAGCAGCCACCCAGGTTGCATGACCAGAAAGAGCATGCTCTAAGGCTGCCCAGCTAAATGTCTTCAGATCAGCTGACCTGTTCATGGCTGAAGCCATGGAGGACCATACAGTTCGGGAGGATAAATACATCTTGATTGACTTCTTCCTGAGGTAGAAATGAGTATGAGTTGAAAAGCACTGGGCGATGTATTGATACAATATAAATGATTAATAAATAAGAAAAGAATAATGGCAGAATCATGCAATAGACATACCACATGCTGACTGCATTATGTCCCGTGGCAGTGCTTTTTATGGCTTAGTATCACCTATACGTATTAAGGTCATCTGAGTTCTTTTCCTAAGACTGTTAAATGCTATACCTAATGCTGCAAATGCTTTCACAAACTGTCCTTCCAATAAAACTTTCAGTACTCCATAACACATGGAAAATTTCTTTAGATGATGCAGAGAAGGAATTCTATGTGTAACGTGGCATACGACTGGAAGTATTGCAGGAAAAAGACTGTCCTTAACAAAGCAATGCCACATGAATCAGCCATAATTATGGGTACATACACTTATAAATAACTTTGCTATATAAAGTCTATAAAGATATATCTTGGTTATGATTAGTAAAAAAAATATAATGTAACTGAATTTTAACCCCTACGTCTCTAAGGTAGGCCTCATAACAAACCAATTGCAAAAATCTTTTGGTTGCATATTGATGTGTGTTTTCTAATTTAGATACACTATTATTTGTTACTGCCTTAGAATTGGCAGCAGCTAGACGTTCTTACTAAAATAGTCGATTAGAGTAAATATGTAAAATGTTATATAATGGATATTTAAAATGACTTTTTATTCAAGGCCAGCATGAAGAAAACACAAAATGATCACTCCTCCCAATCCATATGGGTGTGTGTCTGGCAGGTCCATGCGGGCAGAGCATATGAACCTGACATAGCATTGAAAGTGCCAGTGTACCAGTGTGGCAGTGGCATGGACCAATGTAACAAAAGGAAAACAAAGGTCTTTTATATTTAGTAGAACCGTTTCCTCAAGTGATAGTTAAATGAAGCAGCAAATGACCAAGTGGTCTAAATGGCAACGACTAGGTGAAGGTGGAGGGTACTGTGAAGAATCATGTAAATCAACTAAATAATTCATGTAAGCACAGGACATCCTAGGCTGGGTAAACAGACAGGGGGAAAGAAAGTAATGAATCACCAAAGGAACCAAGAAATAATTAACTCCACCTCCTTATTTATTTCATTGAACCCTTCTTCCAGATATCCTCCATATTTTGGAAATGCTTGTAATTGTTTGATGTAATGTTCTCTCTATTAAGTTAATACGGCACGGTACTGATCTTGACTTCTTGGTGGATGCTTTGTGTACAGTGACTTTCTACCCATTTGCATATAGAACCAACACTTTACTCCTTTGATTGATAGATGACTAATTCCAAATTATGCCAACCTTGTGTTAAGTGTCGGGAGCTGACCCAGTTTCTTCTGGGTGCATTTAAAAAATAAGATAATAATAACCTGGAAATAGAAATGTTTGCTGGAACAGCATGGAACAGTAGGTTCTTCACCATCTTGTAAGGATTCTGCAAACAGATTTTTGATGTTTATCAGCTAGTGATGCCTTGTTCCTCTTACTTTTTTTTTAAAACAAAGCTATATTGCCAGAGTAATGTGAAATGAAAGTTTTATCTTATTTTATTAATGTCCTCTGTGATGGAAGTGGCAGGCCTGAGTCATACAAGTAGAATGTATATATTGTATTAGATTGAGTTGGTATTGACTATTGACAGTGTGTAGAGCTCCATTTTAGGCTATCACTAATAGAGGGGGTGTCATCTAGACAAGAGACTCAAGACTGTATTTGAAGCCTAGATCGTGACCAGAGTAAAGAGACAGCATGGGACTGAAAGGTAAGTTGTTGGATAAAAGATTTTTAACTTTGAAAGGTCAATTTGTTTAACACTTTTAGTGCCAGCTCCATGAGTCTCACGAAGTTAAAATCTCACCTAAGCCCTCGATCAATCTGGCCCGGGTCTTCTCTTCATCCAGGCGGCATTCGATCCTCCCCCCCAGTCTCTTCTGGCTTCAGGAGAGGGCTTGAAAAAGGACCCCCGCCGCCACTGACATCTATAGAAAGAGAAAAAAACAAACTGACATTTACTCACCTGCATTCCTTCCTGCCAGGTCTCCTCTTCATTGGGGGGCTACTGACTCCCCTGGGCTCCTCCATGTGAGCATGTGAGTGCCCAAAATGTCTCCCTCACCCCATTTCTGCTGTCATCGCTGCTAGCCCCACCTTTCTGGGGGGTGGGGCGATTGGCAACATCTCATGACATCATCCTGCTCCCGGCCCAACTATTCTCAGATGCTGGTGATCAGCGAAGAGGGTGGTGGGGCAGGAGACTCTGATCCCTGGACTCCCCACCCCCTCCTCCGTTCACCGGCACCTGTCATCGGCGATCCGGGAGGGACACTGGTGAGGGACAGTGGAGGACCGGACTGAGAAAAAAAAAGAAATTTTAATAAGAGTAATTTTTCTTTGCTGTTTGCTTGTGTGTTTTTTTAGTTAACCCTTTATGAACTGGTAAGAAATCCATGAGACCCCTATACCAGTTCATAAGACCTCTGGCAACTCATCTGCGGCTAACGTGTGACTTGCCAAAAAACCCTGGCCTCCCATTACCTGCCTCTCCAAAGTCCGGGGGGCAAAAGAGCCTGGGGGCTGTGAAGGCTACATGAACTTATGGCCTTTATGCCCTGTTCTATAGGCCCTGCATAGCTGGTTCCTGGGATGGCTATGCTATTTTTTCATTTTGAAGGGTTTTAACACTTAAAAATCCCCAAAAGTCTGGGGTCCATTGCTATGTCATTCAACAGGTATACAAGGCTTCCAGCAGCAGCAGGAGAGCAAAAGGCAGAATGATCTGCGTGGGACACAGTGCTCGGGATGGATGGGAGGTAAGTATTAAAAATAAATGAATGAATAAAATAATTTATTTTGTGTGTGTGTTTTTTACATGTAACCCTTCGTGAACTGGTTAGGGTTCCATAAGACCCCTATACCAGTTCACAAAGCCCCAGGTGACTTGCCAGCCCCCAGCCCCTCCGTTACCAGCCTCTCCAAAGCCAGGGGGCAGGAGAGCCCGGGGGCCATGGAGGCTACATGGGCTTGTAGCCTTCAGGGCCAAGGTCCACTGAAGCTGGCCTCTGCACCCCAGTCTGCAAGCCCCCATAGCTGGTCCCCTGGCTGGTTATGCTGGGAAGGGGGGATGCCATGGCAATTTTTTTCATTTTTTCATTTAATCCTTCATAGTATGGATAGTAGTTGTATTTTATTTGTAAATGTTATAAAGTTTTCATTTTGGGGGTCTCCTTGGCAGGAACAGGGGTATACCGATACATATATGGTACCATTGTAATTGGGAGAAATGGAGCTTTGTCATGCAATTTGTTTTTCTTCTATATAATAAATATTTTATTTAAAAAAAAATATATATACATATTTTTTTACCTTTTTAACTCAAAAATACGGTATGTAAAAAAACACTGGGCAATTTTAATGTTAAATCCTAAACTCTGCCAAAAAATACATTTCTTGGAAATTCCTGCAAAAATCAAAGTTAAACATAGCGTAAAATGGTGAAAAATTACCATCACACAATGACAATCAACAGAGGGTGACAAAATCTCAAGCAGAATGAAAGTTAAAAGGGTTAAAATTAGCTATGCATGTTGGGTATTGTTCTGTTTAGGGGACCTTGCGCTTTCAGATTGAACTTATTTTTTCTTGTTTGCATAATATTATTATTTTAGGAAAATATGTTTTTTATTCTGCTTTTTTATACATTTTTTAAGAAAACCCTGTGCATCCAAAGAATTCTTTGAGATTACTTCCAGAAAAATAAGCCCACTACAACAAGCTGGGTACACCTAGAAAGCTTAATATGTGTAATTTAAGATAATATATAGTTTGTGGGAGGTATTTCAAATGTAAAGGGTTGTTTTGATTGAAAAATCACAAGGTGCACACTTTGTCTGCAGAGCTGACATTTTTTAAGTAAAACTATCCTTATGCACATGCCTTACTTTGGGGTGTCTGACAATTCTACCCTTGAAAGTACATAAGTAATTAAAACAAAGGAGGACAACAGGCAACTACAAACAGATTTAGATAAATTGGAAGCATGGGCAGTTAAATGGCAAATGAAGTTTAACACAGATAAATGTAAGGTTATGCACATGGGAAGGAGAAATCTGTGTCATGATTACACACTAAATAAAGAAACACTTGGTAAAACAACAATGGAAAAGGACCTAGGGGTTTTAGTTGACAATAAGCTCAACTGTAGTAATCAATGCCGGCAGCTGCTGCCAAGGCAAATAGGATCATGGGGTGCATCAGGAGGGGCATAGGTGCTCATGACCAGAGCATCATTTTACCCCTGTACAAGTCACTGGTCAGACCCCATATGGAATACTGTGTACAGTTCTGGGCACCTGTGCTTAAAAAGGACATATCAGAACTGGAGTGCGTTCAAAGAAGGGCAACAAAGTTAATAAAAGGAGTGCGGGGGCTAGAGTACCCGGAAAGATTGTCCAAGTTAGGCTTATTTAGTCTAGAAAAAAGACGATTGAGGGGTGATTTAATAACTATGTATAAATATATTCGGGGTCAATACAAGGATCTGTCCCACAATCTATTTCTACCCCGGAGTGTAACCATAACCCGAGGGCATCCACTAAGGTTAGAGGAAAGGTGCTTTCTCCACCGACATAGGAGGGGATTCTTCTCTGTAAGAGCAGTGAGACTATGGAACTCGCTGCCAGAGGAGGTAGTAATGAGGGATACATTAAAAATGTTCAAAAGTGGCCTTGATGCCTTCCTGGCATGTAATAACATTTCCGGCTATGGCTACTAGACCACTGGAAGGAGTTAAACAGGCTGAACTGGATGGAGTAAAGTCTTTATTTAGCCTTACATACTATGTTACTATATTACTATGTATGCATGTTGGGTATTATTCTGTTAAGGGGTCTTGCTATTTAAGATTTCATTTGTTTTTTCTTGTTTTCTTTTTGTTTTTTCAGGAAAATGTGTGTGATTCTGCGCCCACATCAACACGCCTGGTAAGGCTAGAAAGCTTGAGATGTGTACTTCCAGAGTATACACAGTTTGTGGTGGGGGGAGGTATTTCAAATGTAAAGGGTTGTTTTTCTTGAAAAACTGCAAGGTATTTTATCTGAAAATCTAAAGCACTGTTTCAGTCTTCTGGGCAGGGAAGGGTGTATAGCAATATATATGTGATACCGTTGTAACCAGAAGAAATGGGGCTTTTACATGCAATAAGATTTAATTGAAAAACTCACATTTTTATTACAAAAAACACAAATTGTAAAAAAAATTGCACATATTTCACCCAAAAGTATTAACACTAATAATACACTAAATAATACACCAAAAATGACAACCAAGGCACTTCATGTTAAAGCCCAGACTTAAAGGGTTAAGGGTGAATGACATTGGAAGGTCAACTAATGTGGTACATGCAAGGCCAATTTCTTGGGTTATAAGTCACAGACAAATCTGGACAAGTATATGGCTGGATAATTTGTGTTAGTTCAGGAGTGGAAAACATACTGATTCTGAGACTGATTCCTGCAACATACAGGCCCGTACTCCATTCTCTGGTACCTTTCTTGTGAGAAGTACCCATGTGCTGCAATTGGGCATGATTGCACCATACCCCTTCATTGCAGCGACTGGAGTGAGCATGCAGCAAATACAGTGATGTGGAGGTCTCCAGTGAATATTGAGAATGGACCTGTATGCAGCAGGAGTCAATCTCATGAACTGCTTAATTTTACACTGCTAGGAATGATCAGCTGCGGAGAACAAAAGCGCAACCATTCATTTTGAGGGTTGTCTACTACTTCATCTGAAGAAGGGCAATTTATGATGCTGATGCTATAGCCATAGAGTCCACCCAACACTTCACCGCGAATTGTAAGCCCGTCAAACAGCCTTTAGGAGTCCGCACACTTAGAGGCACCACTATTTAAAACCTATGCAATGATGCACTGCCATGTGCTTTAGTGGAGTGACTAGGCCCATCATTTTGCAGCCCTGTGCATCAATTACCAAGGGAGTTTATTTACTGGATTTTGAAGACTCCTTCACTGCTTTCTATTGCTTTTATTTAAATTAAGAGTTTACATATATCTGCTGTTATTTTTACAGATTATTGAATGAATGACCTGTAGTACAGAAAAAAATGTTTAACAGTGTTAGAACATTTGAACTGCTCCCTTTCTTGTACTTATTTAAAGTAAGTAAAGTCACTAATTCCTTGTGTGGTTATTGTTGAGAATGTCATTGAGTAATTACTATTACCCAGAAGATGGGCTCTGGACATAAAAATATGGAGGCACCGATAAAATGGAAAAGAAAGATTCCAAAAAGTTAGCACTATAGATAAGGACAGTGACAAACTCCACAATTCCCATCACCCTCCCCATATTCAGAAAAAAATTAGGTGCTTTATTAGAAATGCTTGGAGGCATGGACCTTTCTATTCAAGGATAAAGATAGACTCTCTCTATTAATTGTACATGAGAAATAGCGACGATCTTGTCTGACTCGGTCCATCGCTTCACTAAGAACTGGGAGCCATGGTACGCCCAGTATGGCCGAAATCATCAGATTAAGTCTTTCTTTCCTGTTTAAAGTGGACCAACACCCAGGATTTTGACTATCCTGGGTTTTGGTCCACTTCAGGGGAGGGCTCCCCAAACTCACCTCACCACGCTCCCACGTAGCCACGGACAAGCGGGTGACAGCTGCGGACAAGACAGCGCGTCCGCCGCCCCTCCATTCACAAACGGCCGGCGCGGGGGCGCGCGGGAGGTGAGTTTTTTGGGGCTTTTGGGGGGGGGTCCCGATCTCGGATGTCCCGCGGTGAGGGAGGTGATCGGCCCGGGAATCTTATAGATTCCCGGGCCGATCACCCCTGGGTGTTGGTCCACTTTAAATATGGCAGAGCTTCCTTCATCTGCCCCCCCCCCCCCTGTCTCTATGGCTTTGGTTCTGTGTGAGAAATGAATGTGTATGTCATTAATTGTATGTAAGTCCGTCTCTTTGTCTTCTTGGTCTGGGAACTATACTGACTACAATGATACCTCTGTTTTACAATATCATGGGCTAAAGAGGGTTGTCATCTTGTCATTATAAATTATAAGGTTGGAATAACTGATTAACCCTTTAAGGGTCACTATTTTGAGCTACACATGTTCAACTGTAATTTTTGAAGGGATTTTCTGGGACTTTCCATAAAAATTACATATTGTTTAACAGCATATGTCTTGTTTATCAATTTTGTAGTCTTATCCTAATTATTTTGGGCAAAATATGTGAAAGAAAATTAAAAATACACACGTTTTTACATTTTGCAGTGTTTTTCTTTAATCAAAAATAAAGGTTTTACAATAAAAACATATTGAGGGTAAAAGCCCCATTTCTCCCGGTTACAACGGTACCACACATGTATTAGTAGACACCCTTTCCTGCCCAGGAGACCCCAGAAACTGCAAAGAGCGCTAGAGGAGATTTTCAGATAAAATACAAATACTATGCGCTCCTCGCAGTTTTTCAAAAAATACAACCCTTTACATTTGAAATACCCCCCACAAACTATATATTTTTGGAAAGTGCACAATTCAAGGTTTCTAAGCATACTAGGCTTGTTGGCGTGGGTGCATTGGTTTGGACTCTATTCATTGGCAGAATCTCTGGTTCCAAAGGATTTCCCTAAAAAAATAAGCAAAAAGCAGATTCAAAACCATAATTTCCTATAAAAACAATAAGCAAGCAAGAACTAACACAGTAAATCTGAAAGCACAACGTCTGCTGAACAAAATAATACCCCACATGCATAGGTACTTTGAAGGGTAGAGTTTCCAAACACCCCAAAGTCAAGCATGCACTTGAGGGTCATTTTACTGGCAAAAATCAGCTGCCCACACAAAGTGCGCACCTTGCAGTTTTTCCAAATTTACAACCCTTTACATTTGAAATACCCCCCACAAACTATATATTTTTGGAAAGTACATACCTCAAGGTTTCTAAGCCTACTGGGGTTGTTGGCGTGGGTGCATTCGTTTGGACTCTATTCATTGGCAGAACCTCTGCTTCCAAAGGATTTCCCTAAAAAATAAGCAAAAAGCAGATTCAAAACCATATTTTCCTATAAAAACAATAAGCAAGCAAGAACTAACACAGTAAATCTGAAAGCACAGCGTCTGCTGAACAAAACAATACCCCACATGCATAGGAACTTTGAAGGGTAGAGTTGCCAAACACCCCAAAGTCAAGCATGCGTTTGAGGGTCTGTTTACTGGAAAAAATCAGCTGCGCACACAAAGTGCGCAACTTGCAGTTTTTCCAAATTTGCAACCCATTACATTTGAAATACCCCCCAACAAACTATATATTTTTGGAAAGTACATACCTCAAGGTTTCTAAGCCTACTGGGCTTGTTGGCGTGGGTGCATTCGTTTGGACTCTATTCATTGGCAGAACCTCTGGTTCCAAAGGATTTCCCTAAAAAAATAAGCAAAAAGCAGATTCAAAACCATATTTTCCTATAAAAACAATAAGCAAGCAAGAACTAACACAGTAAATCTGAACGCACAGCATCTGCTGAACAAAACAATACCCCACATGCATAGGTACTTTGAAGGGTAGAGTTGCCAAACACCCCAAAGTCAAGCATGCGTTTGAGGGTCTGTTTACTGGAAAAAATCAGCTGCGCACACAAAGTGCGCACCTTGCAGTTTTTCCAAATTTGCAACCCATTACATTTGAACTACCCCCCACAAACTATATATTTTTGGAAAGTACATACCTCAAGGTTTCTAGGCGTGCTGGGTTTTTTGTTGTGGGAACCTTTTTATGGATGAAAAACTTTGAGGTGTTCATAGTTTGCAACGGATTTCCCTAAAAAATATTAATAAATATGCAGCATACAAGAAAGTTTTCCTAATATATCAATATGCAAACAAGAAAAACCTCAATAAATCTGAAACCGCAGGATCCCTGGAACAGAACAATACATAACATGCATATGTGGACACAGACCGCTAGAAAAATAGCACAAAACATCTGAAAAAGCAATGCAAAATAAACTCAATAATGGTACTAATAGGTTCTGCTAGGATTAGTCATGGGAGTATTAGCCTTGTACTGATAGATTGTGAACGTCAGTAAACACTGAAATCCTAATGAAGGGCCCCATGTTTTCATCATCTATCACAAGTATCCAGCGGCTCCTCCTTCACCATTTCCTCCATCATCTTTTGGCTTCGCAAGTACCAAAAATAAAAAAACAACACAGGGACAAGAAAATGCAATTATCTAACTGAATTTTTAACTAGAGAAAGTATATGCAAATAGCCTAAAAGATTCCAGGTATGGCCACTTACCTTCACCCAGATGTGGAGATGTATTCTGTTACTATAGATCTGGGGGTTTTTGCAGAGCAGGGTATTCCAAACCAGGATGACCCTAGGGCACGGAACAAAACCTAACCTAACCTACATACAGTCTAAAAATCCAGAAAAAAACAACTAACCAGAATAAAACAACTAAAAATCGAATTTAGTATGGTATGCTTCAAAGCAACCTTCCAAACACAAACCAGGTTGGCTGGGACATGTCGGGCAGTAGTAGCGCACATCTCTCCTAAAGCCACGCCTACTACAAACCCTACAAGGCTTCTGGGGATACCTCTTCCTATTGATGGAGGGGATGCACTTTATGAAATGCTTCCCCACTAATCTAGCCTCGTCATTACCAGCCATCTCTGGTGCCTGCTCGGTATCCCCAAATAACAGAGCAGGGAGTATCTGCAGCTGATATTTTACAAACGACAAATTGGAGCCTGGTACTGCTGCCTTGAAGACAGCAAAGGAGGTATAAGTTGCTAATTGGACCAAATGGATAGCAACTTTTTTGTACCAGGCTCTGGATTTTCTGGTGGCGTTGTAATATGTTAAAATTTGGTCTGTTTTATCAACGCCACCCATGAATTTATTATAATCTTTGATACAACGTGGCTTTTGGGAAGGGGCTCGGGGACCACGTTGCCGTAATCTCAAGACTGACTCATCGTGGATTGTAGTCAGCATGAAAACATTTTTTTTGTCCATGTATTTCACGGCCAGGAGCTCATCGCTTCTTACAGCATACGACTCTCCACGATTTATTTTTTGTTTCAGCAATGACCTGGGCAAGCCTTTTCGATTACGGTTGATGGTGCCGCAGGCCGGTGTGTCCAATGAGTAGAGGGCTCGAAATAGGGGGATGCTGGTATAAAAGTTATCCACATATAAGTGGTAACCTTTCCCCAGTAGAGGAGTCATGAGTTCCCAAACTATTTTTCCACTGACAGACAAATCAAGGGGACAACCAGGGGGGTCCAGATGTGTGTCCCTTCCTTCGTAAAGACGAAAAAATTTGGTGTAGCCGGTCGAGCTTTCACACAATTTGTAAAATTTTATCCCATAGCGGGCACGCTTACTAGGGATATACTGACGAAATACAATGCGCCCTTTATAAAGCAGAAGCGATTCGTCAATACTTAAATTTTGGGAGGGGGTGTACACTTCTGCAAAGCGCTCAGACAGACTATCGATCAGGGGACGTACTTTGTGAAGTCTGTCGAGACCGGGCTCACCACGGGGAATTGCAGTGGCATTGTCATTAAAATGTAGAAACCGCAGTAACATTTGGTAGCGGTTTCTGGTCATTATGGCCGGAAATAATGGTGTTGCCAAAAGGGTTCGGGTATCCCAGTAGGAGGCAATACTAAATTTTTTGCAGATACCCATGGCTAAAGTGAGCCCCCAAAATTTTTTTAACTCACTTATGTTTGTGGGCTGCCATGCATGAGCGCGGGCGTGCCTTTGTGGGGGATTTTGTGCTAGGACCCACTCAGCATAGCAGTTTGTATGGTAGACCATGTCCTGTAGGATGGCCTCTGTGATGAACAATTTGAAAAAGTCAACAGGACGGAAGTTTGTTGTGTCAACGTTGACTCCGAATCGAAAGGGGGAATTTCGGGGGAATAATTATTAGGAGGCCTCCACGTAGACACTCCATCACCAGCTGCAGCACTCTCCATCTGATCTACACTCTCCTCCAGCGTGGCTTCTCCTTGTGCGCTACCATCCCTCCTAGGATGCCTAGCACTACCACTGGTACTACTGCACGGCTGTGTCTCTTCAGTAGAGGAGACACTGTCAGACTCACTATCTGAGGGCAAATAATCTGACTCTGAAACACTATACTCTTCCTAGTCTGACTCCATCATGTAAGCCGCTGCTTCCTGGGCAGAGTACCTTTTCCCAGCCATCCTGAAATCTGCTAAACAAAGGCTAAAACCAAATGAAAACAATAAAAATACTACACTAAAGGGGAGGAACTAGGGGGAAGTTTACAGTAACTAAAAGCTAAACTAAAGCCTAGAACTAAAGTTGGGGAACAAAACAGCCAAAAAGCAAATACTCAAAAGTAAACGTCAGCAAACTTGCAGAACCAAGAATCTTCGAGAGCAATCGCAATCTAAAAGGAAGTTAAAGTAACAGAACATTACAATTAAGAAGGATGGTTGAAACCACCTGCAGCTGTAGTGCCCATGTACAGAGAGGCTGCGGGAGGAGCAGGTGTGTACACAATATGTATATGCTGGAGTTGTACCTCTCTGTACATGGGCCCCTCCAAGATAGAAACAATGAATGGACAATTGCAGCGGCGCAACATGGTAGGAAGGAGCTGGTCAGGCGATCAGTGATCGCTTACACACCGAGCAGTGGAGGGAGGTGAGGATGGGGCGGCTCCTTGTGTTCCCCCCACTCAACGGAGGGGAGAGATTTGTGCTGATCATTGACAGGTCAGGGCAGCAGCGTAGGTAAGGGGGGGATTACATGTAGGGAGAGGGGCAACGCTAGCAGTTCAAAGCTTAGTGTGCCCAGGTCAGTGACAGGTCTGGGCAGTGGCATCACTCCCTGCATGTGATTGCCGCTGCCCCGACCTGTCACCGACACGCCGTTATGGATGCACGTTCCAAACCGAATGCCTGCGTGCATGCGCAGACGTGATTGCATCATCCGTCTGGGGCCTAAGGGGCGGGGGAAGCGGGGCGGACGCAGCAAGCACCGGAGGACAGAAGCCAAGAGCCTGCGAGACACCTGCTGGTGTAATAACAGTACACTGTAACATGAGGAACTGTATTGCGAGTTCATGGCATTAGAAAGGTTGAGAACCACTGCTCTACTGTATCCACGTCTGTGCCCCTCCGAGGTGTATCATCAACATGTAACATCAATGCTGCCCCAACCTGTCACTGATCAGCATGAATATCCACCCCCTCTGCCAAGGGGCAATGGCGATCACGCTGCCCCGACCTGTCACTGATCAGCGTGAATGTCTCCCTACTCCGCCCGTCGGAGGGGAGAGATGTTCATGCTGATCAGTGACAGGTTGGGGCAGCGTGATCGCCCCTAGCCCAAGACCTAACCTAGGGTTCAGGCTAGGGTTAGGGGTGTCTCTCCAATGCTCGCTCTTTCCATTCCCCCTCATCCCATCCCATATGCAGTGTGGCATTCCCTCCCATTTCATTCCCATTTGCAGTGTGGCATTCCCCCCACCCCATTCCCATATGCAGTGTGGCATTCCCCCCACCTCATTCCCATATGCAGTGTGGCATTCCCCCCACCTCATTCCCATATGCAGTGTGGCATTCCCCCCACCTCATTCCCATATGCAGGGTGGCATTCCCCCCACCCCATTCCCATATGCAGCGTGGCATTCCCCCCACCCCATTCCCATATGCAGTGTGGCATTCCCCCCACCCCATTCCCATATGCAGTGTGGCATCCCCCCCACCCCATATGCAGCGTGGCATCCCCCCACCCCATTCCCATATGCAGCGTGGCATTCCCCCCACCCCATGTGCAGTGTGGCATCCCCCCACCCCATTCCCATATGCAGTGTGGCATTCCCCCCACCCCATTCCCATATGCAGTGTGGCATTCCCTCCCATCCCATATGCAATGTGGCATCCCCCCACCCCATAGACAGTGTGGCATACCCCATCCCAATTCCATGGGCAGTGTGGCATCCCCCCCACGTGCCATTGACCCCCCCATCCCCATATGCAGTGTGGCATTCCCTCCCATCACATATGCAATGTGGCATCCCCCCACCCCATAGACAGTGAGGCATACCCCATCCCAATTCCATGGGCAGTGTGGCATCCCCCCCACGTGCCATTGACCCCCCCATCCCCATATGCAGTGTGGCATTCCCTCCCATCCCATATGCAATGTGGCATCCCCCCACCCCATAGACAATGTGGCATACCCCATCCCAATTCCATGGGCAGTGTGGCATCCCCCCCCACGTGCCATTGACCCCCCCATCCCCCTCCAGACAGCCAGCACAGATCGGGAGGAATGATGAGAGAGGGAGGCAGTGGGGGAGGAACGAGGGATGGGGGCAGCGTGAGCGCGGCAGCCCCGATCAGAGATCGGGCAGAAGGATGGGGGAGGGAGGCTGTGCGTGAGCCAGGAGTAAAGGGAGGGGGGACAACACATGTGGCCAGTGACAAGGACAGATCGGGGGAGTGTGATCGCTGCTGCTGCCGACCTGTCAGATCATCATGAATCTCTCTCCCCTCCACCCATCGGCGGAGGGGAGAGAGATTTATGATGATCAATGACAGGTCGGCGCAAAGCAGCGATCACACTCCCCCGATCTGTCCCTCGTCAGTGCAGGTCGGCAGCGTGATGGGAGGGGGGACAACACATGTGGCCAGTGACAAGGACAGATCGGGGGAGCGTGATCGCTGCGCCGACCTGTCATAGATCATCATGAATCTCTCTCCCGTCCGCCGATGGGCGTGGGGGGGGAGGGAGATTTATGATGATCAATGACAGATCGGCGCAAAGCAGCGATCACGCTCCCCCGATCTGTCCCTTGTCAGTGCAGGTCGGCAGCGTGATGGGAGGGGGGACAACACAAGGGACACAGACAACACAAGGGACACAGACAACCACTCACCTCAGATCCAGGCAGCAAAAGGCCGGATGCCATGTGATCTGGCCTTTTTATAGCAGTGCGGAGCCGGATGATGACACCAGCAGAAGCCGCACTTTGATTGGCTCCTGCAGCGATCGGGTCACAGCTACAGCCCTCTCACGTAGCTGGCACTTAACGGTAGGAGAGGCAGCTACGTGAGAGTCACGTAGCTGGCACTAGAAGGGTTAAGGAGGAACAACACACAGTAATTTCATTTTCCCCATTACGATGCCCTGTTGTATGTACACTCCCAGGTTGCCCTGTTTCACACACCTTTCTTCTGCTCTGCATGTTGGGTATTGTTCTATTTAGGGCACTATGCTCTGCTCAGATTTAGCTTGTTTGCATTTTGATATTTTAGGAAAATGTGTTTTTTATTCTGCTTTTTTATACACCGGGCGAGAGCCGCCTTCAGTGCTGCTGGAGTCTAAGCTGTCTGGATGAGAGACGGCCGGAGCACACAGACGCATTGAGGGCTCCAGGAGAAGTTGAGTGAAACGGGTGAATGGGGAGTGGAACTCGGACAGCCCTTGGATGTCTTTAATATTTAAAATAAGCCTCAACAAACTTTTATGTAGATCTAGTACTGTATTATCTGAGAGAATTAAAAAAAAAAATTATAAATACATACATACATTGTAAATGGATGTATTTTATAATCTAGTGTCATATTCACAAAGCCATGGAAAAATATTGGTAAAAAAAAAAGAACCGGTGAAATAACACACAGTGATTCCCTGCACCAACAAAAACATGTCATCTTGCCACCCTGTGCCCAAACCCACCGCTGCAATGGAAAATGCAGCTTTATCAAACCTAGCCAGTGTATTATGTGTAATTTTGCTTGGTAAATCTCTCCTGTGCCAGGATTTGCCAGTGGGGTATGCCAATCAGCCAATGAATTTAATCTCCTAGTGCGGCTTCCATATGAAACATTGTGCAAAGATTGTGGTGTGTGGACATTTTCTTATGCATGTTCAAATATAAACAGTCATATGTGTCATGGTGAGGTCCATCAAAATGTTCAAACTGTTGTCGGTCACTGGGGCATTGTAATAACTTTAGAGCCTTCATTCAAGTATTAGACCATTCTATGACATTAAGGTCAATCCCTCCTCAGGGCTATGATTGAGTGACTGATAAAAAAATTAAAAAAAAATCCTTGTCTTAACACCACCTGAATAAAATATCTGACGGCCCATGTCTTTCTACCTGCAAGTAAAATTAAGGTAAAGGGTCAGAAGCATGCAACTTGAGACAAATCTGTCTGATCCACTTCAACTTTTAAATATCGAAAAGCACCGGAAAAGCACAATTACACCTTCAAGCATCTCGTCTGGTTAAAGGTGATTTTTAGTTTTTGCACTAAATTTCACCTTACCACATTAAGTCATGAAAGGTAAGAACGGCATGTGGGCCTGTTATAAGACGGATACTCCCAGCAGACCTTACTGCTAATCCCCAAGCAAAGTTATATAATAACTGCCTCATTTTAAGAAATTTTAAGAATGGGAAACCTGTATCTTCCTATACATACAGACTTAAAGGCAGTTGCACCTGGTCTTAGCCTTGAGGCAGGCATGGTGGTACATGTCAAGTCTCAGTATATTATGCATATGTATTCCTTTCAGGTATATATTTCGGTTGCTTTTCAAGATTTAATCAAATTCTCACTGTAAGTAGTTGCTGTACATTAGGTTAGCAAGCACACACAGTCACAAGACTTAAATCATGTTTTTTTATAATGAATTATACCTTGCATGTGCAAGCATCTACATGCCGTTAATGTTATTAACAACTGGCACTTAAATATGTTTCTGAGGATTAAAGCCACATATTTATCTAATAAAAAGCATGTTGAGCAAAAAAAATGTCCTTAAATGAAAGGGATAGCCTTATGGATTCACTTCATATTGTAAGCATATACAGCACATCAAATGTTTCCAATTTGAATCATGTTATTAATTGCTGAATAACCACAACTAGAAATAGCAGACTGGTATGTCTATTGTAAAATCTGTACACTACTTGTAGAAAGGCAGGATGTGTAATAACAAGAATAGTTATATGCTGAGTACTGCTTGTCTTTTTTTTCATATGTTGTGAGTGTGACCTGGGTCAACAGCAATAGTGTGTGATTAAATGTAAAATAAACTTGGCAGAGAGTTGTCCCAGCCACCCATTTCCTATTCCTTATTGGTTGTATACTGTAAGTTAAAAAAAAAGCCAGTCTTCTTTTTTTAAACAAACCACTTAACAATGCAATACAAATAAAATGACATGCAAAAGTGCAGATAAGTAAGAAAAGTGAAAGAAAAGGCTGATAAAAATCCTGGCTAAGGACACTGGAGACATATCATTACCATATGATCTAATGTGGGTGTCAGCCTGGATTGTGTTCATTGAAGGAAACTATATTCTCTAACAGTGCTTGGGAATAGGAGCAGGAGGGTTTTCACTAAGTGACAGTCGCTCTGCACTGGGTCTACCCCCTCCTTCTCGGCACACCTGTAGGCTCCCTTTGTCTGGACTGAATATTTAAATTACATCTCTACTTTGAAAGGTCTTCGTGCAAATCCTAGGATTACAAGGTATGATTTATACTAAATCTGCAGGTTTTTTAAAACTTTATCCGGGCTAAGCTTAAAAGGGTCAGTGTTTTAGAAATTCGAGAAACTTTCAGTGGTTGTTTTACCAGTAACAGTCTGCATGGCTCAGCTATATGAAATATGGACATCATATGTCAGTCCTTTAATGTTAATGTGTTTAGAAGGCTCTTGAATACTCCACTTAAAATGTGTGCTATGGAAGCTTGTAATGTCAAACCACAATTAATTTAAAGCATTGTGCAATCGTACACGTGGAAGATTGTCACTGACACTGATATAGTGCAGAGAAAGCTTTTCCATTGCACAGAGAGAATTTCTAGTTTAATGTACTATATAATATCATCCAGACTAAGCAAAGCTAGAATATTGTTAGGAATATTGCTTATTTAAAATATTAAAATATCTATGTTTAATACAATTAAACCACAAACTGATGCATTTTGACCATCTATTTTATTTATGAAAATGATCATTTGCACACTTTATGTAGTTGTTTTTGAAATAAATATATAGTTTTAATCTACTTTATATAGTTTATAGATTTTTAGGGATCCTTCTTACATCAAAATAAACATATACAAAGTTATACTACACTGATCATGATGTGCTTAAATGCAATTTACAGAGATTTAAGGGAGATTTCTGTACTGCAAGACTCTGAGCTTGTACACATAGGATGTGCTCTTTCAAGATAATTTATGTATATAAGAGACATAGCCCCGCCCCCAAGTCATATTTTAAGCCCAAGTTCATTCATCCATTTTACTTATGGTGCACATATGAATGTGTGTGTTGTTGAATAGCATATTGCTGCCATATGATTGTAATTATGTCACCTATTATCGGATGTTTCTAAAGGGATGCACAACAACATGCAATTGGTTATAACTATCACTATCACATATTTCACCATTTCTGGTTAAATGCTATAGAATGCAACATGACTTATTTGGCAAAATGGGAAATCACAAAAACAAGAAAATAAATACCAGCCATCAACAGATCCTTAAAAACCTTACTACAAACTTAAG
The DNA here is from genome assembly GCA_027917425.1 of Gastrophryne carolinensis. Lineage (NCBI taxonomy): Eukaryota > Metazoa > Chordata > Amphibia > Anura > Microhylidae > Gastrophryne > Gastrophryne carolinensis. The sequence goes on along the minus strand of CM051238.1, from coordinate 177,536,030 downwards.
TGGTACAGTATATCATAAACAAGAACAGCCAATTACAGGTCAGCTTTAAATGATTGCTTACTCTAAAACTACTTATAGCAGCTTCCTGGTTGTTTGCCATGTTTATAACTATTGCTGCTGCAATGAAAACTGTGGTTTCAGAAGAAATTCCTTCTTAAGCATTTACTAGGCTAGTTTTTACATTTCGTTGACCAAATTTCTGACTTTATTGCAATTTGGGCTTTAACATTAGCAGTATTTGCTCAAATACAAATCTAAAGGATTCCACTATAAATATGGAAAATGGTAATGTGCGGAAATTATGAGTGAGTTTCCAAAGAGCATTCCAACCTATGCTGTGCTGTACTGCTAAAATAATCCAGAACATTCTTATATTATTTTAAAATGTATGTTTGATATATTTTAATGAGCCACATTTCTATAGGGGTTCTGTTTTTTAAACCCAATCACATATTTTAAGATAAAAACATTGGGCTATTTACCAAACATTTAACATCAATATAGTTACTTAAATCAGATTTCACTTATTATTATCGCCATTTATATTTACTATCTTGACTCTATGAGGTCCCAAATGAGTTTTTTGTCCCATGCTTGTCAGAGGCAGTTGAAGACATGTGATCAATGATTGCTGTGAGCAAAGGAAGTAGTAACAGCACTTCCTGCTCATCCAAGATTAGAAACCGATGCCCCTGCATGAATTGTCTGACTAGCAGATTTCATAAGGAAGAGCCCATGCACAAGGTCACTGATCTAAATATAGAAACTTTTTACTCTGAAATGAATCAAACAGCTTGTCAGTGTAGTTATTTATTTCTTATAATATGAATTTATAAAATATACACTCTAAATATTTTACATAAACACAGCACATAATTGTAATTTCTATTTTGGGTTTCATAAAAACATTGATTTTTAGTCATTTTTAATTGAGCCTTCAGGTTCAAGTACATGGTGGATTAAATTATACAGCTGACAAAATGACATGGAGTATTCATGCCATCACTTGTACATTTGGTCAGTGGTTTTAATATAATTGCCTTGAAATTTGAACTTTAATCCATATATGCCCCATTCGCCCATACCAGGGCAGCACATACTAAAGAAAACAATGACTGTTTATTTGTTTCTGAAAGTTGCCATGATATCAGGAAAAATGATATATTGTGTCATTATTATTAAATTATAAGGTTTAAATATAATTATAAATATTATTAATACATTATCATTTTTGAATCCCAAGAGACTATTATAATAGGTTTGTGCATAAACCTGATTCATTACTGTATGTAAGTTAAAGGCTTATTCTGCTGGGAACTAAAGTCTGCCTTAGATTTCAGATTAGAAATACGCATCTATGATTTAAGGGTCAAATCATCTTTTTGTTTAGTACAGAAACGCTATTGGGTTTAAGTAAAAAAAAACAATAGTTAATAGGTATAGAGAACAGCAAATGAAAACACATTATAAATGTGTACATTCGGTATCTTAAGAGTATACATGTGTTGTCTCTGAATGTTTGTTTTCTCCCTTATTCATTTTTTTGTCAGTTAATTCAATATTGTTAATTTTAGTAAACCAATCATTGTTCAGAGCGAAGGATTGCTTTCTAATACCTCAGACGTGACCTTTGCAAGATACTTGGCCAGTGCAAGCTACATTTTGTAAGAATTAGGTTTCCAGATCTAACCTAATATCAGAAGTGAGCTATCACACAGCCTCAGTTGAACCCTAGTAGCATCATCTTTACATTGTTAATACAGTTGAAAAAAGTCATATGTCCAGTGGCGTAACTAAAACCGCTGTAGCCCTGTTGCGAACACTAAATGGGCCCCTCTGACATTCTGGGCTATGGTGAGGTTGCACCCCCTGCACCCCCACAAGTTATGCCCCTACACATGTCCATTAGGCACAACCAAGGGACAGAGATGGGGAAAGTTATTTTGTCTTACTTACTGATAACAGCTAATAGTAACTGTTAATGTAAATGTAATGTAAAAACCATCTAATCCTTTTTCTAAGCTGTCAGCAGTTGATGCTCTAACAAGAATCTGTGGGAGCCTATTCCACAGATTTATACTTCTTATGGTAAAAAAGGATTTGCCTGAAATAGTTTTTCCTCATATTTGTGGTATTGGCCATTTATATAGTTATACATGTCCGCCTTAGATGTCATGACTAAAATCCTTCATTCCACTTATCAGTTTAGTGGCTCTCCTTTGCACCCTTTCCATTAGAAGGGCATCTTTTCTATGAACTGGTGCCGATAACTGGATTCAAGATGAGGGCACACCGGTGCCTTGTAAAGAAAAAGACATCTCTATCCCATAATTCCATGATAGCCTTAGAAGCAACTGATTGACCTAGCATACTGTTATTTAGGCTGTGGTCTACCCCCAGATCATTCCCAACTAGTGACTCTCCCAAGGAAATATGTGGCCTGCAGATTATTAGACCTCAAGTGTATTTACTTACCCAAGGACATATGTGGCCTGCAGATTATTAGACCTCAAGTATATTTATTTACCCAAGGACATATGTGGCCTGCAGATTATTAGACCTCAAGTGTATTTACCTACCGAAGGACATATGTGGCCTGCAGATTATTAGACCTCAAGTGTATTTATTTACCCAAGGACATATGTGGCATGCAGATTATTAGACCTAAAGTGTATTTACTTACTCAAGGACAAATGTGGCCTGCAGATTATTAGACCTCAAGTGCATTACTTAACATCTCTCAACATTGAACTTAATTTGCCAAGTGGATGCCCAGATGCTCAAAGCGTCTAAGCCGGAAGCTTGTGAACATCTTCGATAGACTGCAAAGTGTTAAAATGTCAAATCATCCTCTTTGCAGAGGACTCGTTCTCATCACACTGAAAAAGACCCCATGACCTAAGAGACCTATCCCCTGCAGCTATTGCTTTCCTTTAGACTCTCATTCCTCTGACTTTTCAGACTCCTGTCACAAGTTCTTTGATTCTTTAGCAGCTTAGTTCTTAGACAACACTTAGGGCCAGATTTATCAAGCACTTCCAGACCACGCCACATTGGTGCAAATTAGAGCAGTCCAGAATATAATTTATAGTTTTCTTAGCATGTTGCTGCACTGCTAATGTTTCAGTAAATGTGTATCCTGCAGTGCAGCAACATGCACCAGTTTTAAAGAAATTATAAATGATTTTTTGATCCACGGCACCGATGTGGCGTAGTCTGGCAGATAGTGCCTGATAAATCAGGCTCTTAGTTGTCAACCTGACAGCTCTGGTAAACTATAAGATCACAAGGTGTCTATTCATATTCTTCCTCACATCAGCTGCTAGGTCCAACACATCTACTGTACTGACCTTGGGGCTAAGGATCAGTGCTCCCCCTATGTGTGCCTCTCTATGTCCCACATGACCAGTAGGGGTAAAACTCTTGTACTCCACCAAAGACTGCAATGCAAAAACGAGTCTGGGATCACTGGATAACACATACTTGCCTAGCTTTCTAGGCAAGTAAATGTGTAGTTAGACATACTGTTTAACTAAAAAAAGCAAACAAAAATGTCAGTACCAAAAATTTCTTTTGCAGCACAACTTTAATATTACATATTAAATATGAAGCCCAAGGCCCACTCCTCTAGCCATGAAAAAGAAACTCCTCCTTTGCTTTGTTAACTCGCCCCAGGATGGCAGATAACAAGACCGTTGGCTACCAAAATTGAGGAAAGTAAAAGAAAAGGAAGGACTTGCTCAAAGTTGGGCCTGATGGGCCTGATTTGGTTTTGCTTATACAAGACAAAATGTATTTCAATAAAAATAGGGCACCAACGAATTAATTACCTTATAATTTACAATCAGGTTTTACTAGTGGGTACATGGGGGTTTAATTGACCAATGTTAAATTTTTGTGTTTGTGTTTTGTTTTTTGTTGCTGTTAAAATTTGCACTCGTATTTGATTTACAGGTTAATTCACACTGTCCCCAATATATGATCTGACACCATGAGAGCAGCTATTATCCTCACTTTGCTTGTCACGGTCTACTCCAAACCCTTCCATCAAAGAGGTTTATTTGATTTTATGCTAGAAGATGATGGATCTGGTACAGACTCAAAAGAAGCACCAGACCCAATAGGACCTACGTGCCCGTTCCGCTGTCAGTGTCATCTCCGTGTTGTCCAGTGCTCTGATATTGGTAAGTTATGTTACAAAACCGTGTCTATTGTACTGCTGCTAACATATCAACTGACTAGAAGTGTAGGCCTAACAAGTGCACATAATCTCACCTATCCTATTCTGAAGAACAGTTTGGGTGTGGGTACCAGCTATGGCTGCTTTTGAGACAGCTGAACCTCCAGCTGAACCTCCTAAACAGATGCTCCAGATGTATTAGGGTGCCCATGGATAGTGATTGCATTTACCTTTTTAGTATGACCTGTTCATAGATATAAGGGAAATTATTAATGCTACTAATACCAACCAACTATAAATTTAAGCATATATGTTTTTTCTAAATTAATTTAGAATTGTTGAATTTACACTTACCATCATGTGAATCTATATTACAAAAATTGTTATATAGCTTGCATAATAGGCATTGTAGTAGTGTAGTCTGCTCCCCATAGCCTCATTTAGTGCTTTAATAATGTTTGTAGAAGAAACACATTATTATGGTAGGTTTTCAATCTAATATTCTAAAAAGACAAACTGCTGCCCTATCAAGGGGGTTAAGCTAAGATGTGCCTACAAAACTGCATTTGTATCACTGGTTTTATTTTGCCCTCATAAATTAATATGGTGTAGGCTAATATTTGGTTTCCCCCAGGGTGGTACTCATATGCCAGTGTGCCACCACAGTCACCAGGGTGGTTAAAAAGGGGGAGGCATGAAGCACTGCGGATAAACGGCTGCACTGGTGGGGGCAATGAACAAGGAAGTTGGCTGACTTGACTATAGTGCTGCTTTAAGTGCAACATTTGACATCTACGTTTCAGGAGACAATTTGTTTAGTAGATCAACTAGGAGATAAATACAAAAAAATTGAACATAGACAGAACTAGTACTAGACATTCCTCTGGAATGTCCTGTATTTTCAAAAATCTCGAGTTGTGAGGAGGGTTGGTCTACAGGCAACATTCTGAAGTGATGTGGTGTTTGATTTATTCTGGGTCTTGGCTTAAAGCAAAATGAAGGAAAGAGGAGCACCCAGCAGGTATATGATACAGAAAGAAAAATCAACTTTCATTGACTATAGCGATTAAAATTCAACAATAAAAAATAGGAAACCTAAATTCTTAATTTGATGTTATACGCTACTGATATTATTTGTTTTTGTATTCTTTTATTTCCTGTTTGGAACCCTCCAAATTGCATTTATTCACATATTAAGATTCCAAATTGCAATAATTAATTGCCTCTCTAAGTCTCGAATTTAGCAAGAAGATGATACATGTGGTTGATCCTTTAAATCTTGGAAACAAATCCAGGACCCATAACTAAATATAGAAACCTTAATTAAGTATGCAAGTATTTAAACTGCAGTGGTAGTTTCTGTATTAATTTTAGGTTACTTTTATGTATTATCTGCTAGAGGTATACTCTATTGGTAGAACTTTCCTTCCTCCTGAGTATGCTGTTATAATTCCACAGAAACCCTCTCTCGACCCCTTTGACCTCCCCAGTTACCGCCCGATCTTGCTTCTTCCTTTCTCATCTAAGCTTTTTGAACAGCATGTCCATTCAGAAAAAGCTCACTGCCTGTCTACAAATTCCGCCCTAGACACTGCCTCCCAGTCTGGTTTCTGCACAATTCATTTAATTTCACTGAAACTGCCCTCACCATCAAGTCATCAACGATCTCCTAACTGCCAAATGCCACTACTCTGCTCTCATTCTTCTTGACTTATCCTCTGCTTTTGACACTGTTGACCATGATCTACTTCTCAATATTTTTCCTTCTCTTGGAATCCAAGGTCTCGCACTCGTTCGGCTCACCTCCTATATCCCTGATCGCACATTCAGTGTATCATACTCTAACATAATTTCCTCTTCCCTGTCCTCTGTCTGTTGCTGTACCGCAGGTCTCAGTCCTAGGACCCCTACATATTTCAATATACACTTATGACATTGGTGAACTAATAACCTCACTGAGCTTTCAATATCACTTTTATGCATTGACACTCAGATCTACCTCTCTGGCCCAAATCTCTCTTCCCTCCTCTCTTGCCTTCCTGACTGTCTAACCGCCACCTTTGGCTTTAGGTCATCTCACTCCCTTAAACTGAACATGGACAAAACATTACTGGCCCATCTGTGTTCCTTCCCCTCTCTAACACCAAAATCCCTGTAAATAATCTTAATACAATAACTGCAATTCCTCAAGCTCGGTGCCTGGGAGTCATTCTGGACTCCTCTCTCTCATTAACACCTCACATTCACTCCCTAGCCACCTCCTGTCGTCTCCAACTTAAAGACATCTCCCGCATCTATCCCTTCCTCTTACCTAATACCACTAAAATGTTATGTGCATGCCCTGGTCAAACAAACTGGCATCCCTCCAATCTATTCTGAAATCTGCTGCTCACCTAATCTACCTCTCCTCTCACTTCTCCAGTACAGCTCCGCTCTGTCAATCCCTCCACTGGTTACCTGTCTCTCAGACAGTTCAGTTTAAACTTAACTTACACAGCCCTCTCCAACAAGGCCCTCACACTCCCACCATCAAGACTATGCCTCTCCACTTCTCTGGAATGCCCTCCCCCACTCAGTCTGTCACACTCCAATGCTCCAAGCCTTTAAAAGTGGCCTTAAAACTCACTTCTTAAGATAAGTATATAATCTGGTGTAAGCAACACTTATAAGCTTCACAGGACCCATGCTTCCACATCCCAACTCTACCACTTGTGAATCTCCCCTTGTCTCTGCCTCATGCTTTAGACTGTAAGCTCATAAGTGCATGTTTTTTCTTTCCCATTGTCTCCTGTTTTCACAACATTTGGTTTGAACTATGTAGGATCTAGTCTGTAAAGCTCCCTGTACAGTATGTTACCTTGTCTGTAATTATACCATACTCTGTACATGGCCAGGGAATAAGATAGTCCCATATAAATAAACAATAATAATAATAATTGGTGTCCACTATGTTGCTTGTGCCTTCACAAAGTGTCTTACAAGCCCACTGGTTGTTGAACACCCAGCATGTAGATAAAAAAAAAACACTAGACATGAAAAACATTTAATACCTTACACAATTTAAACTAAACCAGTAGAGGTTTAAAAGGTTTTCAAATTGGCACAATAAATTACCATGTGAGAAGGAGTAGTCAGTAGATCCATTTGTGAGAACAGCTATATCTTCCTACAAATTAAAATGGTCTGCTTATCATAAAGACAGAGCCCATTCACCACCAACATATTTCACTTGAATACAGGAATTTTACCAAGGCTATCAGGGTGGGTTCTAATACAGGCCTCACCAAGACCTGTTTCCTGGTAACCCTCAATCAGCCACAACCATAAGCAGGCACAGAGACAGAAGCTGAGGCCGTATTCACAACTAATAAGTGAAAACCTTGTTAATCTTCCTGTGAGTGTGGTATTATAGCAGGGGTGCCATGCCAGGGGAGGCCATGTGAGGCAACTGTTTCAGGCAACACTGCAAAGGGGGCGGCAATCACTGAACCTTTTTCGTTTTATTACCGTATTTCTTGCCACATATTATGCACTTTTATTTCCCAAAAAAAGTATACTCTATGTACTGATGCTCCCACGATCTTCTGACCTCCCGACAGCTGTGGTAGTCTTCCCAACAGCACGGGAGCACCAGGATATGTGAATATATTATTTTATTGGTCGTTTTATTACCAGGGGAATTGGAGGGGTGAGAATGCCACACTGCTTATGGGAATGTGGTGGGGGGAAGGCCACACTGCTCATGAGAATGGGATGGGGGGAACTTTGAGGTTTCCAGCTAGTCAATGGGTGTACTCCAAGGCTGAAGCTATAGTGTTGCAGATCAGGACAGATCATTGGCAGGGGTAGATACAGACACTCTTAAATCAATGGTACTCATGCTTCTATATTGTAGATAATTTGGCAGGGGTAGGTATGGATCCCCACAGCCATGATGCAAAGGCTATAACATTGGGGGCAGAACATTTGCTTGGGGTTTGGGTACAATGGAGCTGGATACAGGTGAGGGAGGGAGACAGGGATTAAATGAAAGTGTTAGAAGCAAGCTCAACTGACCCAAAACTAATGTGACCCACTGGTAATTGTCCCGGGTCTCCAATATATCTGTGTTTCCCACCCTGTGTAGGTCATGTCTTATCCTGTGACACACCAGCTGATAAGTAACAATAGTAATAAGTATTAAATCATTCTGCCACCTAATATGGTCAATGTTAGACAACACAATTGAGAGAAACTGAATTATTTGTCTACTTTTAGTTATGGATTATAAATATTACAATATTATGCCAAATTTGAACACATTTTAAACAATGCATTTAAACAATTCATTTACTGTTTTGGTAAATGGTGTTAATCAACAGCTGCTAAATCCTTAATGGCACTAATTAGGGTTCAGGTTCCTTACTACCCCTCTTCTTAGGCTTCTTTCAGACTGGGGCATTGTGTGGTGCTAGCAATTTTCTGTTGAAGTCGCTTGCTCAACTGTGATCATGTTTTGGTGGTGATTTACAAGCAATATCACTTGCATCATCATTCCATTGGGTGCGGCTGCAAGTGCTATCTCTCCAAAAACTCTACAAGTGGTGTATTTGTGATTGCTCCACAATCCCCGCTGTGGTTAGAAATGTACCATAGCCTACTATGGGCAGCGTTTCACTTGCAATTTTGGGCACATCATGATAGCTACTGAAATCACCCAGGGTTTAATCAGCCTTACATTTCAGGTGTATTATAAGGGAAACAATTAGCAAGATAGTAGTTTGAGGAAAGTAAGATAAGGGTTCCCATGAACACAGTATCAATTACTCATACAAAACAGTTCTTAGAAGATGTCTTGCAGAGGGTGCCGAAGAAGCGACTACATCAGGGGGTCTCACAATTATTTCCCCTTCACCTTATTTATCTCATATATGTTTACATGCCATCATGTAAGAAATAAAGCACATTTGTACTGTGGTAGTAAGGGTAGAGGTGAGCACTGAACCATAGAAAAGTAGGTGTGTAGTCTGCTATGTTTTCAATCACAACATTTCAAATTATTTATTTAAAGAAAATACTTGTCCCAGGTTTTGAGAAACCACTAATATTACTTTACAGTTGCTTGTATGTAAAATAGTTTATGCAAAAAACATAATTCTAATTTGAAATGATACATTTTACATACAAAGAAAGTAAGTCTTGCATGGGTTAAGCCTCTACACTTTCTTTGTTACATGCTTCAATTTCCATGACTTCATCTGTGCTACAGATCAGTTTTTCATAAAGCTGTCCCACTGAGAGTTTTTACATTACCCTGTCTGATGTTCTTTTGGCATCTAGGGTGAAACGAAGAAATCTGTTCTCCAGAATCCTTGGATATGAATTCCATTTTTAAGCTTAATTTGGAAAGACATTCGCTATAAGTCATAAACCGGTCAACTCCCACTAGTTGTGTCCAAAATGCTGAGGTGAACAATTTACTGGAAAGGGGAGAGGAAAGTGAACTGAGTTATTCTGGATTTAGAAGGGATATGCAGAGGAACAGTATAGACAAAATGCACTATTTGTATAAGGCTTTTATTAATGCTCTATGCATTATGTTAGCTATTAATTGTAATATGGGTAACATTTCTCATCTCACTGAAAACTTCTCTTATCATAGATAGGGGATGGCAACTCTAAAGAATGAAAAAAATATTTCAGACACTTTTTACTATCTCGTTAATCTATAGTTAATCTCTAGTGATGAATTGGGTCTATCCAGCCCGGACCAACTTCCAGATGATGAGGCCCTATATCCGACATCCATGTTTGAGGCGTTCCCCATCAGTGTTTTGTTCCTCAGAGGGTGTTTACCTGCCCTTAGGATAGGCTTATATTCTTCAGAGGAATAGAGGTTATTTCCAGAGGTGATTCCTCTAGCATCACTGATGTTAGGAGAAATACCAAAAAGCCCATGGGGTATTGAAAGCGGAATTTCAGTCAAGCAGGGATGGGCATTTTTCTTCCTATAGGTCACACAAGGTGGCCAAATAAGGCCATCTAAAGCATAATTGGGCTTTCTCTCTGTTCCCTGCTGGCTCTCATGCCCTGTTCTGAGTGTGCCTGAGTATGCCGCCATTTTCTTTTACTCCCCGGTGTGTCAGAGAGACCTCTTGCGCAGGTGCGGTAGCTGGTTTCACTTCTGGAACGCATCTGTGCCTGTGGCACGCATGCTACTACTGTGCCTGCGCAAGGCCTGGTAAGTCAGTCCTGAAATAGATAGTATTATCTGTGAGCAGTCCCAGAAGTCCATAGCCAATCAGAGCCTGTTTACATTATATCTGCGAATGCCCACATGTGCCTCCTCACACACCACTACCAGGGGTGAATGAAAGACTGTCAGCGCGTGAGGAGGGGGGTGGACATCTGGCTTTGGCTTGGGATCTGATGAAAATCTCTCAATAGGAGAGTTTTCAGCCAAAAACAGCTGAGGCACCAGCCTAATTTGATTATCATAAAACAGAATGGGGCCTTATGGTGGAAGTTGCAGCCTGCCATCAGAAGACTGTGTGCTGGGCCGCAGAGGGGGGTGATCAACTAAACAGTGAGTGAATGCCCCTAGGTCGTAGGTTCTGCTTTAAGCTTGTCTGGTTGACGGGGAGGGCGATTCATTAATAGCGCCAGGTAGCGACAGATGAGCGCCCGCTAGAATTCGCTGTGCTTGGCCGTTGTTCGCTTGTTGACAGCGACTCAGTCGGTGTGCAGTAATGTTGAATACGGGGTTAGGAGTTGCTGTTTCACAGGTTCCGCGCTGTATGGGTGCGCCTGACAGCGAATGGCCAGAGCGAACGGCTCCCAGCATATTCATTAACAAATCATGCTCCAAAAATTCTCGCGCTGTGAAATGCTTGTTTAAACCCCAGAGCGCTGGCGGCGATGGCTTAAAAGTAGTTTTTAACCCCCAAACAACCATATTTTTGGATTCAAAAATTAAACACGTTTTTCTAAACATTTTGTAATATGAATACATTAATATCAGATTTGTAATATCAATTCTGCACAAATTTTTTTTTTTTTTTTTTACCTTAAAAAAAATATCTAACATTGCCGTAGTGGTCACAGAATTTTTGACAGTTTAAAAAAAAAAAAAAAAACAGTCATAACAATTAATTATAACTATTTAAAGATTGCTCCATTGAAATGCATTGGAGAGCGCCAGGTAGCGAGAGGTCATACCTGGCGCTGTGATGGGATTAGCAGCGTTCGTTGCAGTCCGCTACATGATGAATCCCGCGCTAGGTGACGCTCTCGCCGGCGCTAGCCTCATTTAGTGTGATAAATGCGTGATTGTGTCCGCCGCCTGGCGTTCTGTAGTCGGTAGCCGCCGATAGCTGGCGCTACCTGACGCTAGTGAGGCACTACCTGGCGCTATCCCTTGATAAATAAGGCCCTAAGTTTGCCCCACTGGAGATGTTCACCAAGTTTCTGCTCATTAAGTCAGTTCCTGGTGACTTCTTGGATGAGCTCTGGCAGGTGCTGGCTTTCCTGCAGGGGGCTGGAGTACTCCAAGCAAGATGGCCATGGTGGGTTTAACTGCAACCATCAACCATCAGACCTGTACTGAAAGGAATAGGGGCTGGTACACTTGCAGGGGCAGAAGGTGACCCATTGACCTCCAATCCCTGGGTTACCAGAGCTTATGTCTGGTGCACTGGGTTAGTGACCCCAGTGGAAGGAGGCACATTTTATTTATTTATTTATTTTTTATGGAAAAAAGATTTTAAAAAATCTAAAGCTTAAAAAACAGTTAATGTATTCTGGTCTAACTGGGCCAGGCAGGATGGGCTCCTTTTGGGTCAAATGTAATGCTAACACAGATTTCAAACCAACACTCATTTCAGGTAAAGGGATAACTTAGCATGCTTTCTGCTCTCCCCTTGCTGGCTCTGAAGGGCATATTTCATTAATTCATTCTGATAAGCCCTAGTGAACTCTCTCTCTTCTTCTGGGCTTCCTCATGCATGCATAAGTAAAGCTCTGCTGCTGTCTGAGTGGGTAGAATAGAGCAAGTTCAGTAGGGTTTATCAAGACATGCAGAGTGCAGGTGAATGAAAGATGCAGCCTCTGATGGCCAACATGGTGCAAGCAGATACAAAACCTAGCTGTCAGAAAGATTCTTGTGCAGTTCTAGGTTGTAGATATCAGATGGTCAAGAAGTGCTCCTAAGCTGTCCAGAGCCATCTTTTTTCAGTGTAGTTCATGAGGGGAGAGTAAGACAGGGGAGATGAGGGAGCAGCCATGACAGAGCAGCAACCTGTATATTTAATATATTGCATCAGAAATATGATATTGTTTACCATACCTCCCTTGAAATGAATGTATATAGTAGAATACAACAAGCTATAAAGTATTAGACTATGGCCCTTTAAAAACACTTATAATTGCCAATGAGGATTTAGATCTGCCTTAAAGGGTAAGTAGTATTCTATATAACCAGCACAGGAGCCCTACATGTTGGTGGCACCACTTTTATCCTGGTGAAACGTATGCTTTTTAGTTGCATGAACTTTCAGATGGCCACAATAGACAACGATTGAGGCTAAATCTAACAGCAAACAAAAAATAAACACATTAGCAATAGGGAACATCAAAACATTTATTACCTTGCAACCACTATATTCTCTCCCCTGCATGCTGATGATGTAAGTGTAACATCTCTAATAAAGGATCTATATAGAACCCTTTTGGGTGATACCAAATTAAACTCAATAAAAGAGTTTCAGGTTATATAATACAGTTATAATACTCTACGAACCCAACAATATCTAGGACCTATATTATTTACTCTTATCTAAGCACTTAAAATCCTTTAATAAAGAACATATATAGAACATAACAGCTGCTCCCAGAGTTTATATATAATGACGGTTGCTTGTACATATCTGGCTGCTGCTGCTACACCACCTCCAGGGAAGTGGTGGCTCATGAAGCACGCCGATTTGGCAGCTCTAATTTTGGCTTCTTGGTGCTGCGTAGTAAAAAAACATTATCCTGTGGTAAGGCGCTTGCTTATGTGATCTTTATATGGGAGCATTGAATGTAGTGATAGCCTCAACATTGGTTGCACCATATCCTGATATATATATATGGACCAGCAACCTTCATCATATATGTTATTTGTGAGAAGCTGTCACTTGTTGTATTTGTGTTTTTCTTTAATTCAAATTATTTTAAATATTTGTATACATGGCAAATATGCATTGTATATTTTTGTATAACATTTTAAGTTAATACATGGGTAAGCTAGTCCATTGTCCAGACACACTCAAAAGTATTCCCATTGTGTAAGATCCCTTTTTTCCATTTTGAAAAGCTATATTGCCAGAGTAATTATAAAATGCAATTTCATCTGCTCTGCTGTCCTATGCAATGGGAGTAGCAGACCGAGTGATAAAAGCATGCCGTGTGCATTGTGGTGCTGTGAGCTGGGGCTTCATTCTAGCCTACCATTAACAGCGTGGGCATCAACCTGACAGGAGCCTCTGACTTTGATTTGTGTGGTCAGGATCTGGGGAGCGCTGTAGGCATCAAAGAAGAAGAAGAAATTTCCATTTCTTTCAGAGTGAAGAGGCACGGGAATGACATAGGTAATCTGCAAGGCAATTAATTAAAACTAATTATAACATTTTACGTGTCAATCCCTTTAAAAATAGTATTTATGTATCTTGTTGTTTATTGAAGAAATGAAGAAATACATTTTGTATAGCTGTCATAAAATCCTTTTTCATGGAGACAAAAATAAAGACACTGCTCCAACCCTGTTTTTTGCAGCTATGCTTCTTTATCTTCTGGAGATGATATCTATTGTCTAATGTAGGGGTGTTCAACCTTTTTAAGAGCAAGGGCTGCATAAAGGATTTGTAACCTGGTTGCGGGCCTCTTTGTTTTTTCATTTTTGTATAGCATAATTAAAGATTTGCTACAACATTCAGGATATCCACCAATTCCACTAATATGTCCTTCCACCACACCCCTACATTCATATGTAACAAGCCCCACATGCTAGCAATACACATGGTGATTGGCGTACATCTCTGAATATACGGGTCTGTTAGTTATAGCCCTCCCCCATCCAGCCCATATCTTAAGCGTGTTCCCAATACTCAACCCATCTAATCTCCCACCAATGCTAAGCATACTATTATTTTACCAAATGGCTGTGCCTGAGATGTCACCCACAGCTGATGTTGTCTAATTAATGTCACCTCATTCCTCCAAGCCACCACTGTCACCTCTATTTGCCAATGTGTCCCTTCTATATCACTGTCCATGCAACCTCCTGTCCTTACTGTATCCTTTTTGAATTACTTTACACATCAGTTCTATTCAGGGGCGTATTTGATGTTCATGGAGCCCTAGGCACTTTAGAGGGCCATACCCCCTCCCTCCCCCTCCTATTAGCAATACTGTTAAATATACAAATAGGGATGCCCAGTCCCCCTTTTTTCAAACCCTATCCAGAGACTTATAATCACATTAAAATACCGTTGTTGCGCTGTTGACAAATGGGACCCATATATCTAATATACATGAATTAATACCATGCAGAGTATATATCATCTATTGATATATTTTAGCACTAATTGAATGTGGAGGGGGAGAGGGTGCAATGGGCTAGATGCAGAGTATTTGTGTAGAGGAGGGTGAAATAAAAAGGAGCAGGCGAGCATGTTCCATCTTTCTGGCATTAAGATATACAGGAGTCACATGACCACAGCAGTGGAGGGGAGATGCCCTGGTCTGTGTTCAACCCCTTGCACACTACTAGGGGTTGTTAGGAGGCATTAATGTTACGGCTATGGGAGTTTTAATTTCTTTTCTTTACTAAGGTAGTAAGGGCTGCACCCCCCCCTTTCAGGTTGCCACCCTAGGCACGTGCCTAGGGTTGCCTAATGGGAAATACTGCCCTGGTTCTATTTACCCCTCCCATTTTCCCCACAGGAGGTCACATAAGATGGCTTCTGAGGGTCACATGCTACCCCCAGGCCACAGTTTGGTCTACTGTGGTCTAGTGGTTCTGCACTGTTCCTTTAGACTTTCTGCCTGTTGGCTGAAACAGCATATGTGACATGTCATATATGTAGGTATAACCATGATTATTATAATTACCTAAGTATCACCATCATGTGCTTAGGATGATCTTGCTTCATGTTCTCTCTAAAGAAATAGCCTGTAATATTTCCATTGGGTGTGGCATTCTTGAACATGTTACATGTTTAGGTTATTTAGCAAGAAGCGATTGCTAAAACTGAAATGAACAGTTTTGATAGTAATACATCTGCAGCAATTACACTGAATATTATTAGAAATAAATGTAATAGTGATCGTAATGCTTTTCATATCATTTCTTTCCCCAGGATTGGAACAAGTCCCTAAAAACATTCCTCCTGATACCACTCTATTAGATTTACAGAACAACAAGATCGCAGAAATTAAGGATGATGATTTTAAAAACCTCAAGCAGCTTCATGTAAGATTTTTTAATGTTACACATGTTGTTCCAGAATGATGATTGGCTGGTTTGAACTGGTCAGGTGTGTGTGTGGTGAGGGGTTATAAATTGTGAAAACAATAACCTCACCATTTATGCTCCAGCAGAGAGTGGCTGAGGAATGGAGAATTACTCCTCTGTAACAGGATCTGGTAGCTTAGATTATTTATATCAGTCACACCAGTTAACCTTCAACCGGACTAACAACTTGGCACAGTTGGAAAAGAAGTAGTGACCATTTTGGAGCTTCCTCCCCCAGCATTTCAGCCATGCTTCTGCCTTGATTCCACTGACATAACTGGCAATGCAGAGTAACAGGAAGCCCGGCAGCACTTCCTGTTTGTAGGTGGCCTGCAAATGCATGAGCTGCCATCTTGTTTAATACAGCAGGAGTTATAAAAGGGTTACATTAATTTTATATGCAGCCATCTAAATTGCCCTGGGGAGTGATGTGTATGAGCACTGTTTGTTGTGTTGGTCTGGTTTAAGTCATTTTTGACTGTTGGTCCGCTTGAAAACTATGTATGGTAATAATGACCCTTAAGACTCTCTGTGCTACTTGGGATAGCATGGAGATCATTGGCCCCTTTTAGCCCACTATATTCTAGTCCCTGTGGAAGGCACACCTTATCCCCCATGGGAACAATTTAAAATATGCTATTTAAAGCATTTCAAAAACTCAGATTATATGTATATACCTTAGGTATTCTAAGGAAAGGCAATTTTTTCACCTTAATTTCTGGCTCATGGCTGTACTATGAAGGGCATGTCACTGTGCAGCTTTATGACTTAGGAACATGCTCTGCTATGGTTAGAGACAGCTGTGGGACCACTGTGACTTATCAGGCTCGCTCACACTGAAAGCATCAAGGAACAGAGTGGCTGCTGACCCCTTCAGTCCAGGAAAAAAACTGAAAGGAGGGCAAATAATGGCTTCTACTCTGAGCTGCTGGAAAATGAGGAGACACAAGGGGCAGGCATCAGGTGAGCTACTTGCTGCCTTATTATTGCCATTGGCAGGGGCGGACTGTGGCCATAACTCAGCCCACAAGTTATAAGCCCTGCCTCCTATGTGCTTCCCATCCAGTCAGAAAGTGCCTACAGTATGTCAGCAGATCATGGGAAGGGGTGGAAATGGGCACTCTTAAAGTGGACCAACACCCAGGATTTTGACTATCCTGGGTCTTGGTCCACTTCGGTGGGACACCCCCGATCGGGGTGCCCCGCTGTGTGAAACCCCCCCTAACCCCCCGAAAAACTCACCTCTCCCCGCTCCCAGCGCCGACGTACAAGAACGTCTAAGCGGCAGCCGCCGCCGCCGCCTCCCTCGCGTCACTTTCGGCGCGCGCGCGCCCCCGCCGGCCATTCGCAGACGGCCGGCGCGGGCACGCGCACGCCTACAGGAGCGCGAGGGAGGCGGCGGCGGCCGGCCGCCGCCGAAGATAAGGTAAGGAGTTTGGGGTGTTTGGGGGGGTTTCACCCCGCGGGACATCCCGATCTCGGATGTCCCGCGGGGTGGGGGGTGATCGGCCCGGGAATCTTATAGATTCCCGGGCCGATCACCCGTGGGTGTTGGTCCACTTTAAAGTGATGGTAGTGAGGTTTTAGTATTGTAGGGGCAGGAACCGTGGCAGGGGTGGGTATGGAGGGAATTCTGACAACTGGTTGTGCCAGCCCTATTGGCTACAAATCAGTGCAGCCCACTGGGAATTCTACCCATGCTTCCTATGGACAGTCCACCCCTCGCCATTGGCTTTACAATCCCTTTAAAGTGGACAATTTTTAGCTAGCATCTCCTGAATTGCTCCCCCTATGAAGAGCATCCTTTGCCAATTTTCACTGATCCTGCTTCAGTCTAATCTCAGATAATGCTTATTGTTTTATATGTAAAGCTCCGCCTCCTCCATTCACTGCCACTGTTGTGTGGCAATGAATGGAGGAGGTGTGACAATGATGTCATTGCAACACTTTTGCAATGACTGATCGCCTGTCATATTACAGAAAGGTACAGCAAGAAAATCATTGTTCCAGGACAATTTGAAAAGCAAAAATATCCATTTCTAGTTCTATACCCTAAGAAGAGTATCCACAGGGGCTTTGGCAAAATGTTTTTTATAAGTTCAGTGGGTTTTGGCCAGCTTTAAGCCTAATAAGCCTCTCCCCAAAGTGGCTTGCTATTATATTACTGCCCCCCAAAGCCTCAACCCCCATCACTTCCAGCCTTGTGCTGAATAGGGCCAGCAGCCTAAAACATGTGTCCATAAGGAGAAAGTGATGGCTGTGGAAAAGAAAGATAGAAAGAGATGATATTCAATTTCTGCTCATTCACTGAGAATAAAAGGTATAGCATGTTGTTCTTCTTTGTCTGTATGTGCCATGTAAATGATTTGTGCTTTTACCAAAGCCACACGTACTGCACGCAACATGGGGCACCAGCATTGTGCCTTGCTGTATGAATTGCAACCTGCATCTCAGTGAGCATTTTCATTTTAGCAATCAAAAAAGTGTAATAAAATGTTTTTGTTTCATTTTTTCCCCCAAAATATGACTTGTATATGCGAAGGGGCATTTTTAAAGGTGAGAATCATAATTTTTCCAATGAGTATTGGAAAAATGATGTTCATTTTAAAAGCTTAAAAAATAACCGTACCTCATCTGTGAAAATGCTTCATTGCAGGTGTAGGTGTGTTTTGGGGAAAACATGGAGCAAACATTTTTTATTTTACTGTGTTAAAATGTAAAAGCTCATCAATTCGTACCGCAAGGCTCACCACTGATGCAACATGCTGTCATAGGCCCTTATTTAAGAAGGGATAGCGTCAGGTAGTGGCTGGTTAATGAGAGGTAGCAACAGGTAGCGACTGGTGAACGCCGGACACGGCACGCAATTACACATTTATCAAGCAGAATCTGTTTAGCGACTGGGATAACGCCATGTAGCGTCTGATTCATCATTTTCACAGCCTCAGCGAACAGCGCCAGCGTTCAGCCTTGCACAGCGCCAGGTATGACCTCTCGCTACCTGTCGCTCTCCCATACATTTCAATGGACGGGTTTTTGTTTTTTGTTTTTTTTTTTAAAAATCACAAATAATTCTGTGACCTCTTCTGGCATTGAAATAGCAGTTTTTTCATAATTTTCTCATTTTTTAGATATTTCTTCAGAAATGACATTACAGGTCATGTTACAATGTAATTCCATATGTTTTCGCTTTGTTACTAGTTGATAGATGCTTGAAAACAGACTTTAAACACACCGCCTCCAGCGCTCTGGGCTTCAAACAACTATTTTTCAGCACCAGAGATTTGTGAGGCTGTTTTTTTGCTGAATATGGTGTGAGTCGGTCGCTATGAGCAGTCGCTAACATGCGCTCCCATACAGCTCTGTACTGGTCAAATAGCGACTCCTCACAATGTATTCAACATTACTGAACAGCGACTGAGCGACTCACGCCGAGCACTGCGACTACTAGCGGGCGCTCTGAAAATGCCTGCTACAGACGCTCATGTGTCGCTACCTGGCGTTAGTGATGAATCAGCCTGCCAGACTCATGACTCTCATAGTCTCCTCTGAACTTTAGCTTCAGGCCTATACTTAAGGATGCCTTCAAAGCTCTTGCAATTTTCCAGACTGGCTTACCTTTATATCTTAGAGTAATAGTTTTGCCATAGTGGGGATAAGAGCAGTAGTTTAATAGTAATCCACAAATTATCCCTTTACAATGCATACCTATGGATTGATAACCATTCTAGGTTACTTATTCATAAGCAGGGGCTATAGGAAGACCTGGGACAATGCCCGGGGGGTGAACTGCTTTGGTGCAGTACTCATTAGTTTCCTGCCCCCTTAGGGGGTTATTCATCAAGGGATAGCGGCAGGTAGTGCCTCGTAGCGACAGGCAGCGTCTGGTGAACGCTGGGCGCTGTACGCAAAACCACATTTATGAAAGCGAATCTGGTGAGCGACTCAGCGCCATGTAGCATCACGTATTATTACAGGTGGCTCAGCGTATAGCGCCCGCACTCTAGCTTCCAGAGGTCTGGCACTAAAGTATTAATGTCACAGTGTTACAACAATGTAATTTCATGTGTTTTTTCTTTGTTACTGTTGTATATGTGTTCAAAAACTTTAATCACACAGCGCCTGGCGCTTTATGCTATAGCAACCAGATCCAGGGCCAATGCTGTGTGCGTGTCCTTTTTTGATAAGTATGGTGTTGAGTGCTGAAAGTCGGTCGCAATGAGCTGGTGCAACGTTTTGCTCCCTGCAGCGGTGTACTGGTGTTACAGCACCCAACATACATCACATTCATCAATGCCGGCCAGGTTACTGCTCTGTTACAGTGCCCAATACCCAATAACAGCGTCTACTAGCGGTCGCTCTAAGCGTCGCTATACAGACGCTCATCTGCCGATACCTGGCGTTAGTGATCAATCAGCCTCAACATGGCTATTTTGTGGTCACTACCCACTGGCTCTAATCTAAAATAAGATGCCCCCTCCTCCCTTCTAGGCAACAAGCCATGGGGCTAGTTAAAAACCAGAAAAAAACTCATGCCCCTCCTTTTTTTCGCTTGCTTCTGCTGCAGAAGCAGGGCACTGGCACCTTAAGTTTCCAGCTGCCAGTGCTGGGAATAATGTGTGACAGTTACATAACCCAATCACTGCAGCAGCAGCACCCAGTTATTATGGTCCTGCGCAAAACACACTTAAAGTGGACCAAAACACAGGATTTTGACTATCCTGGGATTTGGATAGTCAAAACAGGGGTGCCCCGCTGTGTGAAACCCCCCAGATTGGCGATGCCAACTCACATCTTCCTGGTCCTACAGCGCATGGGCGACCGCTCCTCCAAACAGCACGCTCGGAGCTGCTGACTTCACATCGAAACAAGATGAGTGTTTAGGGCAACCTGGCGGGTTTCACACAGTGGGGAATCACGATTTTGGATGTCCCGGGGGAATCTTATAGATTCCAGGGCCTATCGGCGTGGGTATTGGTCCACTTTAATGGGCCAGAGAGTCTCTCAGGATCTTCCCATGTATTGTGTTCACACAGATACAGATAGTTGCTTTTACAAAAAAGGTAAGTAAAAAAATACTCACAGTGCTGAATCAACCCTAACGTGTGATAGTGCTAAGATTTTGGGAAACAGACTAAACAAGATGAACCTGTCAGCAATATTTCTTGATTAATCAAACCTAATGCCATAGAGAACCATGGATATCAACCTGAGTCTCTTCTCCTATTTTGTCTAGGCTTTGTGTATGGTGTGAGTTGTAGTCTGTGTTTATTTGTGTTTATTGATTTAATACGTTGGCTTGTTTGTGAATGTTGAAAATATGGATTAAACTGCAGGGTATAGTGTTTGAATGAGCAAATTAATTTGGATAGAATCAACATTTCTATAAAAATTTAGGTTTTAAATGAATAAAAAAATGTAAAGATTCATTTCAGATGAATCAAACTTGATTATCAGTATCCTTTCCTGGCACTGGTGGTGTGGATCAACATTGGTCCTTGGCTTTTCCAGGGGTGCCAATTGTATTCAGCATGGCCAAGGTTTGGCTGTGTGGCTTTTGGGGCTATGGGGATACCAAACCCTATGTATAGTATGTTGGCTGGTAGTCCCTGAAGGAGAGACCACACAGTGTTTCTGACAATTTGTTTGAATTGATTTAGATCCACAACAGATGTCATGGCCCGATTTGGATGAATTGGCATGAAATTTATCTCTAAATATTAACGCATCTCTAGTCCTGAGTTAAGCGAAAATGCTAAGAGTTACAGAGAACTGTTAAATAAACCAGAAAATCGAATCATTTTACCACTCTATTCAATGACAGGGCTGTTAAAATGTGTTTTTTAAATAAATATTATTATAGTAATAAGTGTGTTTTACAGTGTGATTAAAGAGGACAACTATTTAAAGGAAATTAGGTCGTCAGCCTACTTTTGTGCTTATGCTCATTAAAATAAGATGCACTCTAAATACTAGTAAAAAGTAGAGAACATTGTTTTGAGAGGTCATTTTCAAAGGTTGCTTGCACAGCTCAGTAATGTTAGAGACTAGCCAACGAGGCTGGCTGCAACTGCTAGTGTTTATTAAAAACATCTGTGCTAAGTGCTAACTTCAAAACCAGAGACTTCATAAAGGAAAAAAGGACAACTAATTCTTTACAAATCTGTTCATTCCACAAGAATCCCATTTCATATCCTATTTAACTTTATTCCTTTTATGGTCATTTTGGTGCCTTTTTACTTGATAAAATTCTGATTTTAAGGAATATGTGGAACACTAATTTCTACACACACACACACACACACACACACACACACACACACAGAGCTATACTCTTAGAAACATAAAAGGTTGGCAGCAGAGGGAAACCACATAGTACATCTAGTCTCCCCTTATGTGTGTATGTTCTCTTAATCTTATGATAGATATAATGCTTATCCCAGGCATATTTAAATTCACTTACTGTTTTTCTTCATGGTAGTTTTTTTCCATTTAAAATATTTTCTGACATGGCTCCTGGTCTTACCCCAATTAGTTTCAGATTGTGGTCCCTTGTTTTATCATGCCCTCCTGAACCTTATTCAATCCTTTCACATATTTAAATAGAAGTCCAGTCAAACTATACCCCTGCCTCTCCCCCTGGCTATGAGGCAGGACTGGGTATGGTTAGAAAAAAACATAGACACCTTACCTTGCCCAGGATCTTTTTAAATTTCCACCCCTGCCTCCCAGACTTATCGTTTCGATAAACGTTACTCTCAGGCAGGCTGCGCATCCTTGATGTTTCTCCAGGAAGTGGCTCGCAACCGGGCTCAGCGGTTTTCCCATATCTCTGTCCCTTTTTGCCAACCTAATGTTTGACAGGTGGCCTTGTATCCTTGTTTTTCCGGAATTTTTCACATTCCAGTAGATAGACTATTCCCTCTGATCTGCAATTGAGACTTTGCTATATTGGGAATTCTTTTCCTGTTTTAACATTCCAAATTCTATCATTATTGGTCACAAATCTGCAGATATTGCATCTGCCACATGCCTTGCTCATGCCCTTCTTGGTGCCTTTTTCCAACCAATTTTTTTGACGTTTATAGTGACTGCTACATAGTCTGTCTCTTAGGTTCGGTACCCGCTTAGCTGTCATCAAGGGTCCTTTTTTGACCCATTTGGTAAGATGCGGGTCAGTTTTTAGTATCCGCCAATGTGTCTTAAAATTTTTTTTGATTTTGTACCAATCACTATTAAATTCAGAATGCCCATAATCCTCAGCTTCACTACGAGCCAACATCAGGAATGGAGTCCCACGTAGGCGGTCATGGGGCAGATCATTCCAGTGGCCGGCGCTGAGGATGCCATCATGGCCCATGTGCGTGCTGGTGGCCAATCACGGGACTCCTTTCCCGGAACTGGCTCATAGTGAAGGTGAGGATTACAGGCGTTCTGGGAGGTTATGTCCGATGGGGACTCCGGCATTCTGGATGCCATCCTGAGCTTGTTTTTTTAGCTGACAGCGGGACCAACACTTGTTAAAGAAAAAACGGGTGTTGGTCTGGTTTAAAGCTGTCAGTAATCAGTATCCATAAATCCCCCTCTTATGAAGTCCTGGCTAGTACTGCCTATGCAATACACGCGGAGGGGATTCCTTCTCCCCTTCTCCCTCAGTTCAAGATTTTTCATTTAGAGAGATTGAACTCTCGTTTACATTGTTTTGACTATTTATCCAGTACATTCTAATCATTGGCCATGTTGCAGACACCTGCTGGATTTACCCTTTTACACTCCTTTGTAACATGGGCAAAGTTTACCTACCAAGCTTTCGTCATTTTACAAACATATTAAGTAGAATAGTGCAATCGTGTGCAAATAAGTGCTTCAAATTGAAAGTTTATAATGTTAGAAGTCTGTCTTTGGGTCTTTGAGAGTATGTGTAATAAAGCTTTTTTATCACACTCACTGGTGTTTCTCACATATGTTCAGTTCAGAAAGGTTGACCAAAAAAAAACAAAAAACGAGTTGCTAGATGTCCACTATAAAAAAATTACAAATTTGTAAATAAAACATTCTACAGATGTTTTAATTGACAAAATAACGCTAAGAGTTAAAAAAACAAATGAATATTTAATGCATTTAAAACATCTGTATATTGTTGAATTCATGCTAAACATCTGGTGAAGCAAGTTAACCTTTGGGTGTGCTTTCGGCTGTGAACTGAAGTTTACATCTGTGCTTTTTGACTGGAACACATTAAAAAAGTGTATTTTTTCCCAAAGAAACTACCTACCGCTGTGATTGGGCATTTTCTTTTCATTTTTTGCATAGCCCATGGGGTGCTCTTGTTTACAATCTTTGAAAAAATATAATTACCTCATTGTAAAAATGATCTCCAAACCTGTGAAAGTTGGGGGAAATATTAAAACAGAAATGTGTTTTTGCCATGTGTAATTTGCAATTTACCCCTCTCCATTCGTTCTCCATACCCCAACAGCCAGGACAGTATGGTAGAGTCTGGTGCCTATTGGCGTGGGAACTGTGTTCACCCCTGGTGGAGCCCTGAACCCGCACCAAGGGGCATAGGGGATGTTGTTCTAGCATACCTGGAGCTCAGCCATTTGGCCTCCAAGCCACGAGGAACCCAGTTCCTATGCCTGGTGTGCAGCCTGGTAGCTTCAAATGTAAGGGAGGTCCCCCTTCCCTACAGGCTGGAATCTTGCCAGGCTCTGATCACTCCCAGTCATTTGGAGGGGAATTTATACCCCAGGGCTGCATGCCAGCCTGAAAGCAAGGGGACCCTCGTACTCCTTTTTTCAAAACACAGGCAGAGCAGACATTTTGCAGAAAAGGAACCGATGAAGGACCCCAGAGGAGCTGGAACAGAGGAAGGACACCACCCTGTGCTGGATAAGTATAGTGTAATGCTAGAATAAAAAATGCTTTTGTGTTTTATCAAGGGACCCTATAGTAGTTCTAAGCATAAGGGGTGCAGGTTATCTGCTGCCATAGCAAGGGGTCACTTGCTATTACCCCAACCTCATTCATTACCTGTAACCCCAACAGCCAGTGAGTATGGAAGAACCTGTTGCCCATTGGTGCAGACATAGTGTTCACCCCTGGGAAAGCATTGTACCTGCGCCAAGGGGCACAGGGGCTGGTGACCTGACATGGACAAAGGCCTCTGAGCCATGGGGAACACAGCCTCTATGTCTGTTTTGCTGGCTGCTAGCCTCAAGGTGTGAGGGCACATGCAATGTTTTTTTATGCACATAGTTTAAATGAAAAAAACTGCAGCAAAAAAAAAAAATGGTCAGCATTGTCGTAAGTGTGCTACTCACAGTTTATTTTATAGTGATGGGTTGACGATGTATTTAAGCTAATTAGAAAATAGAAGGTAGTACTTGCAAATATGTGTTTTATTTACAGATCCTGTATGGCTTCTCTGATCTGAGAGCTAATAGCCTATTTCCAAAGATTAATTAGTGTACGAATATTCGCTAAAGCGAACGCAATCAAGCGATAATTGTCCTGTGGAAATGCCAGCTGCAGTCAAGTGATCAACGAGAATTTGCTTGTTGGTCGAGCGTCGTATAGTTTTTGGTTGACAAAAAAACTCTTGTTCATCGCCTTAATGTTGGCATATGGAAACAGAAATTGCCTATAAATAGGACTGTACAATACCTCAAATACGATAGCATTAGCAAATATTCGCAGGAAAATCTTCCACATGCAAATACGAGTCATGATCATTCATGACTCACATATACAATCGCTTGATTGTGTAAAAGTACCAAAAGAACTGGTAATTATTTGCATATTACTGCACTTGCACCTGCACTTGCATTGAAAGTGTATCAGATTTACCAATTGCAATGGTAGTAATGTGAACACCCTAGTAATAACTGGACCATCTAAGATTTTTTTCCACTCTGCCTTGCTTTGCCGAAGGTTCACTTCAAGGCCATATAAATAGAAGATTTTGGCGAGCCAGATAGATAGAAAAGATGAAGATCAAAGAGGAGGGAAATGATTTTTCACTAGGTTTCCCACCCCACCTTCCCAAATAATGGAGCATCAGCAGAGCAGTAACGGATAAATATATCAATAGTTTGGCTTAGGCATCTTGGATCTTCAGCCTCATTCTATCAATGTGTTGATGATCAGCTACCTCCTACTGAGCACTAGTAGAACGTAAGAAGTGATTTTTTAAATGTTGTAAAATTCTCATTTTAATTATGTATTTTTTATAGGCATTAATCCTTGTTAACAATAAAATCAAGTCAATCAGTGCTGGCGCCTTTTCTCCACTTACCAAACTGGAACGACTGTATCTATCGAAGAACAGCTTGAAAGAACTTCCTACCAATATTCCCAAGTCACTTCAAGAGCTGCGTGTGCACGAGAACTTGCTAACCAAAGTTAAGAAGAGTGTCTTCGATGGGCTGAACAACATGATTGTTATTGGTAAGCCTATCATCCTAAGGGAAGAACAAATAACATTACCAATCTCACTAACAGCGTTACAGGAATCAGTTTGTCTTTGTGCAGCCACTAGATTATAGCTTTAACATCACATTTGGTCAAGTTCAAAACTTATAGACGCCTGATATGCAAACTGTGTCAACCTATAGGAACAAGTCAATGAGTCAAGTCCATAATGGATAACAGTTTACAAAACATTGCCATTATTAAGGGTTTGGTCAATGGTCAATTATCTAAATGCAAGTCTTTAGGGCAACTAATGTGCAATTTGCAGGATGTGGATACTGTATTTCATTGTAGATGACAGTAGCATATATTCAAACATCAGGGCATGTTCTATAGTCATCCAACTGTAGAGTTTTTTCACAATATGTACTGGAATTTTGGCTCTGCTTACAAAGGGCCAGTCCACCCAGACTGCCTATTTTTTTAAATCAACCCCCACACTGCCACCCTCCCTTAGCACTGAAGCAGGATGGGGGGCTACACTAAAAGAAACACTTATCTGGATTGCAATCCAACAGTGATTGTCGGGTGACTTCTCGCCGCTATCTCTGCATCTCACAGTCCGGCTGCTTGGTGCTGCCGGGAGCACATGGTCTATGTGCTGTGCATGCATGCTCATGCACACCTATTCTAATGAATGGGCTGTCAGGAGTGGTGGCACCGATTAACTGGCCTGGGAGGAGCAAAGATGCTGGCGTGCAGTGCCGGAACTGTCTGGTAATCGGTGCAGGATTGTGGGCCAAGTAAGTGGATTTTTTTATGTGTGTGTGTGTGTGTGTGTGTGTGTGTGTGTGTGTGTGGGGATTTGGCTGTACTGGCCCTTCATGGCAGTGTTCCCCAACCCTCTCCTTGAGAGCCACCAACAGGTCATGTTTTGCTGATCTCCACACTGATGCACAGGTTTAATAATTAGGGCTATATTTCTGTCTGAACACTCATTGCTTTACCTGTGCATAAGTGGGGAATATCATTTCAAGGCACAATGAAACCAAACGAGAATGGGGAGCATGCAAGAAAACAGAGAGAGAGAGAGAATTTGAAAAACAAGGAAACAGGGTGGGACAAAGCAAGAAAAAGGGAGGGAACAGAAAACAGACTGAAGTAAGATGGAAAAGGGAGAGAGAAGAGGGAAATGTGATAAAGGATAGAAGGAGAGCATGTGGAAGAAAGAGAGACAACGAAATGTGGGAAACAGAGATAGAGAGATATAGAGAGAGGGGGATCGATACAGCACCATGAGAGAAATTTCTCTGTCCATCATTTGACTCTCACTTTAGAGGTGAAAGGGGACACAGTTCTCCCCTCCTCCTTCCTTGACATCCAGCCATGAGTAACACAGAGCACAGACAGAGCAACTCACCTCTTGCCCTGGAAGCTGGAATCTAAGAGCTGCCCTTGTTTTTACTAGAGTCCCTGATGGTGTGGATAGGTTGGGCTTCAGGCAAGCCCCAGGTCAGGTAACTGGGGAGTGGGTATTGCTGGACTGAGGACAAGGACAGACTAGGACTGATGAGCAGACTGCAACAGATTGGAACCAGGTGGAACCAGTAGTGGATAAACAAACTGAGGTTGTGGGCAGGCGGATCTGATTCAATGTCGATAAACAAGCCTAGGTCAGGGGAAGGTGGTCCAGAATCAGAGTCAAAGGCAAGCCAGGTTATATACAGGAGAACAGGAACACTGGATTACAGGAAGCAACAGGAAGCAACAGGAGAAATGACCAACTGGTACTGATGGCTGGAGCTTGCTGGGCCTTGCACTTGCGCACATGTTACCTCTCTTTCGCACAGGCATAAGAACGCCCATGGAAACGCAGGAGTGCATGATAACAGCTAGACAAGATTCTGCAAGTGCTGGGGCATGCACGCACTCTTACGCAGTTGTCGTCCTAGTGAGCATCTGTGGACATCTAGGAATTGTCCTGTTTCTGTGACATCTCCCCCACGTGGCTTTGACATCACTGGAGGGGAGGCATATGCAGGGGACTACCCCAGGAAATAACCCTTTATACCCCTCCCCTCCAGTGATGTATTTAGTCACATGGTGGAGAAACCTCAGAGGCTCCTACTCCTTCTGTGGTATGTGGCCTCGCTGACTAGCTCCTGTCTATTACTCCTTGCTTGGAGCGAGGAAAGGAGGAGGGGGGGCAGTGTCTCCCCATTCAAGAGATAGTGGCGGTGATGTCTACTTTAGATGCTCCAATGACACCCAGCGAGGGACACAGAAGACCCATCAGATGGGGAGGAGGACGCAGGCCAGCAGGGGGGCCTATAAAGAAGACCCAGAGAGGTAAGTAAATTAATTATATTAACTTATGGTCTGTTTTCTTACTACTACTGGTGAACTGGTAAGGATTTCTGGGGACTCCTATACCAGTTCACAGGGTGGTGGGGCCAGCTTTTCACTCGAGCCCTGGGTCACCAATTTCTATGCCTGGGACCCAAGCTGGCTGGCACTGGGGAAATAACATCTTTATTAAAAAAACACTATTGCATGTTATTTTTATTGAAAAAATAACCATTCTGGCATTTTCTTGACAAAAAATAGGACACGCGGGGACATTGTTTCACATTCTCTGGACATGTCCTGGGATCCAGGATTACTGGGGAGCAGTCCTGCCCATTGTTACGCAGCTCACAGGGGCACAATTGGGGGGGGACCCGGCCCAAATCCTGCTCCACTCCACAAAGGTCCCAACAGGGAAGTACAAAAATCCCTGCTGGTTCACCTGTTGAACGCGGCTAAGCAAACAATACCTAGGTTCTGGAAACAAAAAAAAGCTCCCTCTGTCAGGGACTGGGTGAGGGAGGTCATGAGTGTTAGGGAAATGGAGGACCTAACATTGTCATTGCATGACAGAGACGAGCAGTATAGAACTACCTGGTTGCCCTGGCTACTTTATTAGGAATCGGCAGAATTTAAGAGTCTGTTCGAGCAGTAGACCTGCATAGTCCAAGTAGAATTTGGTTTAACTGCCGCACTGCCAATTGTAGATGCGTGGAGGTGTTCGCCGGCTCAGGTGTTATGTCCCACACGCCAGGTACCCTTCCCTTTCTCCCCCCCTCATCCATTTCCAACCTGCCCATTCCCCTATATGTTTGCCCCTCCCCTCGGTTTGGAGACCCGGACGCACTGGACACTGAAAGAGCTGCCCCCTCGGGTAGACAGTGTTGCAGGAAACATCTGCTTCACGGGGGTCGGACGTTGCCCGCTCCGGGTGGATTAGTAAGGTGCTGCACTGATCTGTGGAGATCAGGATCTAATCATATTGGAGCCTCGCCTCCCGGTCTGGGTGCTGTTGTTGCAACCTCTCCGCCTTATAATGCAATGGTAGAAACTGGTTCACAATGATAATGATGTTTGTGCTTTAGCGAATAGTGCTCCCGGTTTCCTCGCCCACCCTCTTTTACCCTGTATTGTACGTTTTAAATGTATGTAAGGTATAAAAATGCAAAATCTTTAAATAAAGAGTTAAAAAAAAAAAAAAAATAGGACACGCGAATAAAATGCAAAAATGCTTTCTCTCATGGTGCTGAATCAACCCTAGGGTGAGAGAGAGAGAGAGAGAGACAAGGAAATATGAGAGAAGAATTGAATGCAGAAATAGAGAGAGAGAAAGAAGAGGAGAACGAAAAAGGGAATTATGGCCTGTGAACAAGAGAGAAAGAAGAAGGGTGGAAAATAGGAAAGTGAAGAAAGGAATGTGGAAAAGCGAGAGTTAAAAAGTCAATGTAGAAAAGAAAGCTAGAAGAAGAGAATGGGTAAGCAAAAGTTAAAAGGGATTGTGGAAAAGAGAGAGAGAGAAAAATGAATGTGAAAAAGAAGGGAGAATGACAAAGAGAGAGAGAAGAAGGCAATTTGGAAAAAAAGAAAGAAAGAGATAGATGGAGAGAGAGAGAAAGAGGGGATGTGGAAACAAAAAAAAGAGAATGACAAAGAGAGAAAAAGGAGGAAATATAGAAAGAAGGAAGAAAGGTTACGTGAAAAAAGAGAGAATGGAAAGTGGAAAATAGAGAGAGAGGGAGGAAAATAGAGAACAATGGAGTGAAAATAACTGAAAAGAGAGTGAGAGGGAAGAGGAGTTGTGGAAAAGAGCGAGAGTGATGGAATGTAGGAAACATAGAGATTCATATGTTCTCCTGTTGCTGTTATGAGAAAGAAGACACACCAAATGACCGCCTACCACTGACATTATTATCAATGGTGGACAAAGTAAAGCTGCCTTTTAATATATTTATCTTTGTATATTCCTGTAGCTGCTGCAACAGATTAAATGGGTCTGTGTTGTTTACAGAATTGGGTACAAATCCAATTGAAAGTTCCGGTATTGAGAAGGGAGCATTTCAAGGCATGAAGAAACTATCCTACCTCCGAATCGCAGATACAAATATAACCAGTGTTCCCAAAGGTAAGAAAAGCAAAACACAAAAAAAAAGATACCCAGAAGACTATTTACCCATTTTTCCTATCATAAATATATATAGAATTCTTTCTTGTGTTACACACCTTTGCCGAACTGAAAGGTTCAGGATCATCTGAATTTAACCCATCTGTCCACATAGTTATATTTATACAGACATCAGGAGCTCAACATTGCCACATGAAAGGGTGAGGGTTCATGTTTCTCCTAGTCCAAAATTGTAAATAATTGCAAAACTTTGTTTTATATACCTAATTGGAAAATGCTGCATCTCATCTGTTGAACGTCCATTGAACATTGGAATGCCCAATCAGGTGTCAGACATTTAAAAAAGGTTGTTTACAGTTTATGTTGGGTTGAATATTAAATTAAATCTCATTGCACCCCCTATTCAAATAAAGTTTGAAGAGGCTCTCAATCTATCCAGTTTGATTGTATGGAAACTACTTTAGCATTAATAATTAAGGAGATCCCACCAACATAAATGTAATCCAATCACCATCGATCTCCAAAGCTTGCCAGTCAAGGTTTGATATTGACCCCTATCGCTCCCTTTTAACCCTAAATTGGCATTAGAAAAAAATACAGTTCAGTGCAAAACATGCTTTCCTCTGCTGGAAGCCATGTATTGTAGGTTCATCATTCACCTCTTTGGGGGTTGCAGGAGGTCATGTGATGGGTGATGTCACAAAATAACTGCAGCAGCAATAGACCATTTTCCCTTTCACCTTTTCCACATGGGGCTCGCATGGCCAGCGATTGCAGAGTAATGTTCACAGCCATCGTCGAAACTGATAGGCTGCTTGCCTCCTCAAAGATCCCCGCTGCTGCATAACAAAGAGGAAGCCTAGTCAGTTTTTGCCTGACTAACCCTTCAATTATAATTACTTAGTAAAACATAACATAGATACTGCTCTGTTATAAATGATTGATGATTGGAGAATGGCCAAGATGATTGGAGAATGGCCAATGTCGTACTGATCCATAAAAAGGGGAGTAGAGAAGAAGCCAGTAATTACAAGCCAGTTAGTTTAACATCTATAGTGGTCAAATTAATGGAAACACTTAAAAAAACAGATCATTTCCCATCTAAAAAATTAATGACCTGTTGGACCCAAAACAGCACGGCTTTACTGAGGGCAGATCATGTCAGACCAATCTTATTGATTTCTTTGACAATGTCACAAAAGTGTTAGATGAAGGTGGTGCTGTGGATATTGCCTATCTGGATTTTAGCAAAGTCTTTGACACTGTACCACATAAGGAGCTCATAGATAAGTTATTGAAGGTAGGACTCAATCCCTGGATAGTTCAGTGGATTTCCAGTTGGCTGAGGGATCTGTATCAGAGCGTTGTTGTAAATGGCGTGCAATCTGAACGAAGGCGAGTTACAAGTGGTGTGCCGCAAGGCTCTGTCCTGGGCCCCATTCTTTTTAATATATTTGTAAGTGACATAGGAGAAGGCTTGGTAGGAAAAGTTTGTCTGTTTGCTGATGATACAAAGGTTAGTAATATGGTGGATATTCCGGGAGGTGTCTGCAACATGGAAAATGATTTAGCTTTACTAGAGAGATGGTCAAAACTATGGAAACTAGAGTTTAATGTCTCTAAATGTAAAATCATGCACTTGGGTAGAAGGAATCCCTGCTCTGAGTACCGTATGGGCAGTACTGTGTTAGCCAGGACTTCAGAGGAGAGAGATTTAGGGGTACTGATTACTGATAGCTGCAAGATGAGTGGACAGTGTAGCCAGTTAGTGGGAAAAGCAAGCAGGATGCTCGGCTGCATAGCTCAAGGCATCACCAGCAGTAAGAGGGAGGTTGTGATGCCGCTGTATAGAGCCCTGGTGAGGCCACAGCTAGAATACTGTGTGCAGTTCTGGAGACCTTACCTGCAAAAAGACATTATTCAAATAGAACGTGTCCAAAGGAAGGACTTAAACTTAAAACTTATCAGGAGAGACTTAAAGAACTTAATTTGTACAGTCTGGAGGAAAAGAAGGGAGAGGGGGGACATGATTGAGACCTTTAAATATGTGAAAGGATTGAATAAGGTTCAGGAGGGAAGTGTTTTTAAGAAGAAGCTTAATGATAGAACAAGGGGGCACAACCTGAAGCTAGTCGGGGGGAAGATCAGGAGCAATGTTAGAAAATATTATTTTACAGAAAGAGTAGTAGATCCTTGGAACAAACTTCCAGCAGAGGTAGTTGAAAAATCAACAGTCACTGAATTTAAACATGCCTGGGATAAGCACACATCTATCCTAAGATAAAGAGTACATACAGTATACACATAAGGGCAGACTAGATAGACTGTATGGTCTCCTTCTCCCATCACCTTATATGTTTCTATGTTTCTAATAATCCATGCTAGAATATCAAGACCCACTTACCAAATTGATGTCATGCAGTAAAGGTCTATTTCAAATAATACCATCATGCAATACAAATCTATTGTGCTCATTATTTACATATTCATCTATATATTTCACCATCATTTGATTTAATTGTGTGAGTTAGTTAAGAGTTCACACTCACTTGAGCATGGCGGATTTTGTATGATAGGCCAGGAAAAGTCTGAGGACATTCTAATACAATCATAGTTGGACTAAATCCTTTTGTGATCTAGCATTTCAGAATTGCTTGAAAATTTGGATCCAAAAATGTTGCTAACTTACACCCCACTCCCTAGTGTTTCCAAAAGTCCATGGTTTGCTTTACCTAGTAACATAGTAATATAAGGCTAAAAAAAAGACCTCAATCCACCCAGTTCAGCCAATGTATTAAAGAAAGTCTACATTCAGTGGTTTAGTAGCCATAGCTGATTGTGTTATTTTATGCACAGAAGGCATACAGGCCACTTTTGAACTCTTTTTGCATATTTATCACCTCTGGCAGTTCCCACTGCTCTTACAGTAAAGAGTCCCTTTCTTGATGTCTAAGGTTAGTTACAGCCCTGTGTATGAATAGATTGTGGAATAGATCTTTGTATTGATCCTGCACATTTGTATACATAGTTATTAGATCACCCCCGGAGGATCTCTTTTCCAAACTAAATTAACCTAATTTTAACATTTTTTCAGGATACTCTTGTCCCCTCATTCAATTTATTAATTTAGTCTTTTATGTGGCACAGCATTGAATGACATCCAGTGACTCACCCTGTACCAGTCTTTAACTTCCTAATAAAAGGTTTGTGCCTCACATGACCGATTCCCCATAAATCTATGCTAATAGGGGGTAATAAGGTCATTTTTACTGATACTCCTGGGTAGCATATTTTAGAAAACCTTCAAACAACTTGCCTATCACAGATGTTAAAAGGACATTCCATGCACAGGGTTTAATTAGCCTGTCTTCTGCATACTCCATTCTGACTGTCAGGGTGGCATCTTTTATTCAACAGCACTTTGCCATACATTTACCAGACATGACTGATAACAGCTCAAGAACTTTTTCCCTTCTGCCGACACATTTTTCAGGGTTCCCAAAATCAACGCTTGAGGGGACCCTGACATGCATGGATGGGTCATCATCTGCTGCTGAGAAGGCCCTGTAGAAGGGAAAGCGTTTACTGCAAGTTATAACAATTAGAACTTAAGCCGTCCTCTAAAACTGCGCCTAAAATTTTATATAATAAACATAAACAATTGATTTAATTCCTCAAAGGATCTCGCTCCAAGCCTTTTGACTGTTGTCACTTTAGTCCCATTAATCAGTTCATTCAATCTATATACAGCACTAAGACTGTATGTAAGGCTCATCGTAATAAAAAACAATTTTTCAGCACGGTGCTCTTGTCAATATTGTGACCCCACCACCTTTACATATATAACGTACCAGATTTACTCAGTATATAGGCTCATCCAATTCCAATATTTGGCTCCACTTTCAATCCTTATCCTTCAGCTGTTTTTGTATATTTAATAATTTCTTCACTCGAATATTCTTCCCCTTACAGCTCTTATCATCACATTAGCAAAGAAAACCAATTTCCAATAGATTTAAAACCTCTCTGGGTTTATTAAAAAACATGCAAAAGATAAAAAACACAATGCACTTCAATAGCGTAAGTACGTCTCACGCCAACAACTTTAACTCAGTGGCTGCTGGCCCTTTAAAAAGCCGCTTACCAGACTTTCATTAAAAACACGCATTAAGCATATAAATGCAAAAGTTAGGCATCATCCAGGACATTTCCCAAACAGCACACACGCTCCAGCACATACAAAGTCTAGTCTCAGCTCACCGCTTCCTCTGGCCATAGTCAGCGGCACTGCTCATCATCCAAATCACGGGACCGTCCTTAGCTCCGCCCAATGCGTTTCGTCATCCAGGACTTATTTATGGGTTTACTGCAAGTTATTGAGTAATATAAAGCAAGCTAAATAAAGATGGGATGAAAGATGCAGCCCTGACAACCAGCACAAAGAGAGCAAAAAGCAGGAACCCTTTTTCTGGAATGTCCCTTTAAAATTAAAAGTCTGTATTCGACAGGTTCCCCTTTAGACCCTCCCTCCTTTGAATATTGGCACTGCATTTGCTATGTGCCAATCATCAATTATCATCATCATCAATTAAAAATGATTTCTTGTATATTATTGAATTGAATTACCTTAAAACACAGGGATGCATGCCATCTGGACCAGGGCATTAGTCTATTTTAATCTGTTTAAAGAAAAACTCCCTTTTGTCAGGCTTTTGGTGTTCTGCTCTATTTTTTGGAAATGTAAAATCAACATTTGCATTAGGATTGTGACCCGGACCTGTGAGTTACTTATCAGCATGGTGTTTCCAAGTTTCTAATACTCCTCTGAGACTGTCTTGGTAACGTAGGGGTGGCTTTATTGTCCTGTAGTAAAGCTGCTAGTATTCTTTCTGACTACAACTCCCAGAATTCATCCTCAGGTGAACTCATTAGCAGCTCTAGCTAAACAAAGAAGCAGTATTGACACTTCTAACTGAGAGCGCTGCTAGTATCCCTTTAGCTCCTGGAACACAAGATTGCTTTTCTCTCATCTAAAGAGGTTGAATTAGAGGAGAAGAGGTTAATACCCTTGACTCTGAATGATTAGCAAGCCATATTGAGGAAGTCTCTGATCTGTACTTTTAACACACCACTTCGATGCACATTGGTAAGGTAAACACATTGGGCCTGATGCAGAGCCTCCCCCGGTCTGAGCTTAAAACCTTCCGATTGTCCGGGGCTCCCGTTTGAATCGTGGCACAAATGTGATGCAGAGCCTCCGTCGGAATGGCTCCCTAACTGATCCGTCAATTTGTCTTTACTCTGGAATTTTTTTTTGCTCTCTCGGGTGCCTTCAATTTGATCGGGGCTTCCGTTCCCGTTCACACAGGCGGCCCGTTTTTTCCCTGCTTTTTCCTTGGTTTTTGAACGTACCTGCTTGGTTTCCGTCATATTTGACCTTCCATTTTGGTGATTTTTCCAAGTATACTTACATCTCCATGGCTCTTCAGTTGCCAATCTGGCTACACGCAAGCGCACATCCCTAAACCTCCATTGGAATATGCATATGGCACCAAGTGCCAATTTGACACATATATATATTGTCAAATTTATTTTTGGGTCTTCCTTCTTCCTTGCCATTAATGCATACCTTAATCTCTTTGGTGTTCCTTCTTCCTTGCCTTTAATGTTTACCGTAATTGGTTGTGAGTTTCTCTGATTTTTTGTCCCATATCTAAACCTTTTGTGTCATGTAAATGTGTGATGATGTTGTGTGATTGTACATTTGCAGGAAAGACAACTCACAAAATCTGTTTTTTTTTTTTTTAAATCAAACTTTTTTTTTTAGTTTTGTGGTTTGGAGATTATTTTTTTGATAACACAAAAGTAATAAACAATTTAAATTTGAATTAAACATGTTAAAAGTTAGGCCTCGGGGTCTTGTGGCTGTGTTTTTCTTTGATCTGTGAATGAAAAACAACCTTAGTTTAGCATTGTTTTTATGGTTTGGTTGGGCGTTGTTTTATTGGGGCCCTTTTTAAACCGGACCTTCAGCGTGATTTAATGAAAAGCCCAAACTCTAAAAACACGATTCCGCAGCATCATCTGTAAAAAAAAGATACAAGGACTCACCATTAATCCACAAAATACATTACCAAGTTTCCTGGCCTAACTAAAGTCACTTTATTAACCTTTTGCTGCCTCACATTGCCCTAGTTCTTCTATCTGCATGTAGCCTAGTTTGTAGCTGCGTACATGGGTTAAACTAAGGTGGGCTTGTATTTAACGTGACAAACTAAGTTGTTTCAGACTATTCTTGCGCTTTGTTTTTTTTATTATTATAAGGAATGTGTGCGCGCACATAAACGCACGCTCGCATACTCACATCCATGATGATGTCTACCTGCTCCTGTGTAAAGATGGCATAGCTTCTGGTATAGCTCTGACGTTCCCCCGCAGTGACGTGCAGGACATCCCAAATTGGAATGCCCCAGAGACATGATACCTGTAACCCAGCCCTGGATTTCTTCACACTCCAAAGGGCTGGGTTACATGGGTTTTGGCCTGCTTTAAAACATCATGACCAAATCAGGTTAGGATGGAATAACCCACCTCCTTTACATTATTATTAAAGTAACACAGGTTCCCTCACATAAAGCAGAACAAAACCCATAACGGCCACTGGTCTTCCCCCTGGAAATCCCAGATCGGGATGCCCTACTGTGTGAAACCCTTTTTACTCAGACTTTACTCAGGAATGGCAGACTCCCTCTCTTAAAGCAGAACGAGCCATGATTAGTTTAATGACCTTTGCAGGCGTATCAAGACAACGGAACCTCATCTTCAAGAGACCAAAGACTCGCTCCACCACAGAGCGAGTCCTCCTGGGGGCAGTATTGTAGGGCTCCTCTGCCTGTGAAGATGGGTGCAGGATTGGGGTCAGCAGCCAGGGGAGCAAAGGATAGCCAGAGTCTCCTGCCCAAAAACCAAAAAAACAAAAAAAACTAAATAAAACTAAAAAAAGGTGTGCATTGCAACAATAGAAAAGAGGGACAAATAGGTGAGCGGGGTAGGGTTGGAGGAAAGGACATTTGTAATGAGCCTACATGCACATCCAACCTGTACACTCATTAAAAAAGTCTGGGGAATACTACTTACATAAGAGGGCAAGAACATGACGCAATAGGGTTCTATCACTTAACCCATTTAATTTAAAGTTAAAAAATTAGGCTAAAAATATACTAACAAAAAAATTACCAAATAGTGTGTTAAGGGAAAAAACAAAGTCAGACAGGGTTGGCAACCAATACAAGTTTCATACACATACCCAGTAAGGAGGGTGAGCTCAAATAGGTGCAGCCTGGTTTCTGCCATACTCAGCAGGACAAGACCGCGGAGCTGGCGCCGCTGATGTGCTCCAACAGAGGACTGTATATTATTGCCCGAGTGCAAATACGGCTGCTCTGACTTGTCGTAAGTGAAGGCTCGGTGGCCCCGTTTCATTAGGCTGATTTCAAACGGAAAACAAGGCTCTGCATCACTGAAAAAAACGGAACAATGAACGAGGCGTCCGTTTTGCCGGGAAACAGCCTCGTGCGAGCCGACAATCGGAAAGGCGGCTGAGCGCACACCTGAGCACATAAACGCACACTAATGAATTATGAAACAAAGAAAAGGTTTAGTTAATTGGCTTTCTCCGCATTACCCTCTATAGTTGCTCCTCCTTGCTTTTCTGGGGGTCCACACTTAAAGGTTTGTATGTTTTGCTCTTTACATAGCTATAGAACATTCTGGGACTATTTTTACATTTACCAAGTGTTTTTAAGAGAAGGGTTTAGGCTGTGTTTTAGTTGTTTTAGTTGTTGTTCACACTGGTACAAAAATAAGCCATGAAAAAGGATTTTACAACAAAATAATACGATTACATTTGATGACATCTAGGTCCTGTATTTGAGTTACTGAAAAAGTAACCGAACCAAGTTCTGTACAAATTATTGTGTTTAAAATTATTTACCTGCCAAACATTCTCCAGTACAGTTCTTCCTATTGTGATCTATGGGATCTTAACCTAGAGTGTCACTATAAACTGGCGCAGCTTTGAGAAGAGCGTGGTTCACCACTAACTATATGGCACCGGTAATAAATTAAACACTTTATGGTGGACACATAGGCCCTGACTGAGGCGAATATATTGACGCTAAGTGGTAACAGTTGATTACGCTTGATAAATGAGGCAAATGTTATATTTTTGTAAGAACTTTAAATTACCATATACCTGGTGCAACAATTATACATGTTATCTTATTTTTATAAAAGCAGACCAGAACTCATCTTTTAATGCATAATACTCAATAGGTCTGATTTATCAAGCACTATCTGCCAGAACTTATGATTTAGAGCGGTACAAATTATATTCAATATAATTTTTTTCTGCTGAAATGCTCTTAGTAAATGTGTTTCTTGCAATGTAGCAACATGCCCCAGTGTAAAAAGAAAATTCTAAATTATATTTTTCACCACTCTAATTTTCACCAATGTGGCATATTTTTGGCAGATATTGCTTGATAAATCAGGCCCAAATATATTAAATTGGCGATATATAATATATTTGCTTTTGTCTTTAGGACTGCCAACTTCTCTGACTGAATTGCATCTTGATGGTAATAAAATTACTAAAGTTGACTCTGACAGCTTCACTGGCCTAAACAACCTAGCAAAGTAAGTACAGTGTAAGGTTTTTTTCTTTCTGTTGTTTATTAATATAATAAATGGGAACATCACATTTGATTAAATACAAGCATTAATTGTGTTTTCATCACAGGTTTCCATTAATAATTGTACTGTGACGACTGTCAGTCAATAATAAAATGCTTATGACCATTGATTTGAAAGGGAGGCTAGGCCACAATAATGTTCCTCAAATAACTTAGAAATTCTACTATAAAAACTGTGGGGTTAAATATATTTAAAATGGCAGTAACAGCAGAGGGCAGCAGTGAGAAAGAATTAGAACCACTTTAGTGTTATCTGTGATCTGACTTTACTTAGCGTTTTGGCTCTGAAAAACTAAAAATCAGTGGATGCCAAGGTTTAAGTGGTGAAAAGACAATCAAGACACAAAATTCAGGATATATATATATATATATATATATATATATATATATATATATATCTAGAGAGAGAGAGAGAGAGAGATCAGAGTTGAGCACAATAAAATAATTCTACATGTTGCAATCACGCAAGACTATCAATATATGTAGCTTACCCAGGAATGCTGGATACTGTTATTTTATCTATGTTTGTAATAAATACGGACTGAATAAATGATTGGTTACAAACTGGATGTTTTAGTCTTGGTTATCAACAAACAGAAAGGCCAACTATCTCTAGCACATTAGAAGTTGTGCAACACACAAGCTGTATTTACTTTGTAACAAAGAGAACATTGCATTGCTACTGACCCTGCCCATACTCTAGAAGAATAAAAGTTTTAGTTATAGTGGCACTTTAACCCAACTACACATTAGTGTATGGTATGGCTTCTAGGCCCTCAACAAACAAATGTTTTGCAAATTCTACCTTCAGTTGTTTCTGGGATCCCAGTATTTGGAGGGCTCATTAGATGGCCTGGCCCTTCCAGCAGGTACTGCCAGCACTGGGGGCATACCTAGTCATGTTCTGGGTCCTCTGGCATCTTCATGGGGTCCCACCCACCAGACCTGTGCAGACCTGCTCACATTTGATTTCAGGACCAGTGGAGACCAGCAACAATGGAGAAGGAGGCGAGGAATTGAGGCAGTTTGGCGGCAGCTCATAAGATGGTGAGGACCAGAGTATGATCAGCAGCAGTAGTGGATTTTTCAGTGGCAATGAAATTGGCAGGACCAGAGAATAATTGGCAGCAGTGGAGAAGGTGACAAAGGCTAGAGGATGATTGGCGGTAGTGGACAAGGCAGAGCAGGACCCATAGGTGCCAGCTGAAGGGTGATGTGATACACTAGATAGGGGCTTAGTGAGACTTATTTTCCCATGTGTGCACACAGACCTGGAGTTGATCTGGCTCTCATGTGCAGAAATCTTGTATGACTGGAGATACAGTAAATTATTTTATTTTTATATGACTATAAATTATTATTTTTTCTTCAAATATGTCAATTACATTTCTGAAACAAAATGGTCACTTGTTTCACCTATTCCGGTCTAACAACACATCTTATTTCCTTTATCCTTTGGCTTCAGGCCTGTTATTACAGCATTAGGGAGGGCCTTATGAGGGTGCTAACTGATACAGTAGCAATGTCTAATGCAAATACCTGTTCACCTAAAATATCATATATCCTATACATCCACTAAAAGGAATTTACTGCCTGTATATAATATTTCATTACATGAGTGCACAGCAATATATACATCCATCATTCTTTCTATTACATTTCTTGTAAATTGAATTAGAGCTATAAAACTTCTGCAAACAAGATCCCTCACTTTGGCTAGGGCTAAAAAGTCTCTAAAATTTACAATACAGCAATGCTTTAAAGTGGCCATCCAAAATCCTGGTATGAATGTTTTTTTGTAGCTCTTAAAAT
Source organism: Gastrophryne carolinensis (assembly GCA_027917425.1). NCBI lineage: Eukaryota > Metazoa > Chordata > Amphibia > Anura > Microhylidae > Gastrophryne > Gastrophryne carolinensis. The sequence continues at coordinate 177,494,871 of CM051238.1, read as the reverse complement.
AAATGTTGTTTTATTTTAGTGGTTTTAGCAATGCAGTTGAAAACCACGATATTTTCTCTCTATTAGGACATTCAAGGGTTGGCAAAGTCATTGCTGGGGTTGCCATTTAAGCCATTTGGGGCAAAAAGATTCCTGCCTGGTGCTTTATTAAATGTACCTCATTGTTCTCACTTGTTTGCTGCCAAGGTGCTCATGCACCTAATTCCAGTGGCAGCAGTTGCACCTTGGTTCCTGCTGTTCCTTTTTAGCTTTCCCCTAAGTAATAGTGATTGCAGTGAAGTGTTGTTCCTGCGCTCAACCTCAACTAACAGTTTGCATAGGAATGATCTGCCTGAGATCAGAAAATGTAAATTCTTCTCTGTGTGGGCTACAACCCAATTGTGTTTGTGTGCCACTTTAATGAGGAGAATCAGTACTGTACCGATGTCTGCCTGCCTGGAACTAAACATCCATTACATTGCAAATAGCTCTTGTTAGCGCTGTCCTGCAATTATGTTATAGATGCAGGCTTTCCTTGCATTAAATAATATTACCAGCTATGGCTTCTGGAACACTGGAAAAAGATGATTTTTGTACAGACTGAGCTGGATGGACTTACGGTAAGTCTTTATTCAGCCCATGTAGATGTTTTTATTAAGCCCACGTCCCAGCAATTTTGTCAGAGGCTCGACCACGGCGTCGCCGTGTCACACACGAGGTCACTACATAACCTGCTGGTTGTCGGCCACCTGCAGCTTCATTATTTCTTCTCCCCCAATGAGGGTTTAGAAGATTATAGAAAATAATCTCAGATAGCATCAGCTATCATGGGATTCCAATATGTAAGATTTCATATAAAATCTCTACCTGTTATGGTTCAATTTTAGGATAGAACTCACTGACCCCCCCCCCCCCCCCCCCCCAGGGTATCTTAATTTGGCATGTTCTGCTTCCTAATGAGCCCTAGGAATTACTTGCATGGTGCATGGTGTTGTGCCCTACGTGACTGTCTGTGGACACTTGGGCTTGTTAGGGGCACGTACACCTCCACTTGGTGAACCTGACTGGGTTCAAAACACTTGGAAAGGTGGGGCTTCCTAGGGCTCATTAAGTGAGCAATACCAAGTTAGAATGTCCTGAAGGGTTGGGTGTTCAGTTGACCTAAAGTAATTTGTAAAACCCCTGATCTTGTGAAATACTTTTTAAATAAATGTGGCCAAAGCCCCTGCTGATGCACTCCTCTGATGGTGTGGAATTGGAAATGGATATTTTTGCCTACCAAATTGTACTGGAAATCCAATTATGTAATTATTGCATACCTCTCTGTAGCCCCCAAGATGTACCAATGGGATTACCCAGTTTCATTCCCTTGCCAGATCTCGTGCATGTGCCGTGGCTTTACCTTCAGGAGACATGGCAGGGTACCTTATAGGGGAAACCACCATGAGATCTCTGCTGTGGCAATGTGAGATAGCAGGCACTCTTTGCATAGGTGCTAATCATCTACCACGCACATCAACCGCATTTTTTATCCCATTTTTTGATAGAAAATGCTTTTTCTCATGATTTTTCCCTTGTTGCGATTCAGCACCATAGCACCTGTCTGAAGGATTTCAAAAAGTCCCACATCCTAGGCAGCTCATCACTGTGGTGAGTAAAAACATGTTCTTTGCAAGAGCACTCACTGACTGTTCCAACTCCAGCACGCTCTCCTATGCTCATTCAGGAGGGAGCAGATTCTCCCAATAACAGGGGCAGAGGACCTCTCTTGAATCAGCAATGCTGAAGGTACTAAACATGCAAAAACCCTTCAGCTAAGGGCAACTCTATTCTGTCTAATTGGCACCTTCTCTTATCATCCATGAAGCTTTCCTTGGATCCACATATGTGAGGAGAAAGGGCATGGGCACATTATTGGCCCCTCTATGGACTTTTTCCCCCATCTATAGATTACAAATGATAGTTACAAGGGTGTTTGTTTGTCAATGGATTGTTTTGACTAGCTAAGTACTTTACTATCAATCTGTCTCATGCAAGCCCAGCCATTTTGACCCTTTATTACCTCTTCACGCGTATGCCATAACTGGTCTCTTTTTGTGCTAATCCTGCAGGCCATAAGATTTCTTAGGAAAGCCAACAGTGGGTTAAATGCATTATAGCATGTAGATGCTAGCATTATGCTAAAATGGAGGTGTATGACTTTTGTGTGACTTAAAGGTAAACTCCCCTAAAGGTTTTTGGTGTTCTGTCTTATTGCTTTCCTCTTCTGGGATGTAAATGAACATTTGTGTTAGGATTGTGCCCCCAGACCTGTGATTTACTTATCATCATGTTGCTTCCATGTTTCTTATATTCCTGTGTGTCCGGTAAAGTAGGGGTGGCTTTCATGACATTTAGTAAAGCTCCTAGTAACCTTTGCTCACAACAAATCCCAGAATTTCAACTGTAACAGGTGTGTTTATTAGCAACTTTGGCTAAACAAAGCAGCACAAATCACCCTTTGTTACCTGAGTATGCTGCTAGTAACCCTTTAGCTTCTGGAACACAAGACTGATACTGATCTGAAGACATTGAAATAATGCAGATGGGGTTAAATTTGTCTGTTTGTGTCTGTCTTGGCCAATCACATGATGAGTGAGGAAGCTTCTGAAATGTACATATGAACACCACTTTGATGTACGTTTCTAAGGAAACACATTGTTGCTATGGAGAACTGTTTTCTTTTATAACATGGACTTGCAAAAACATAGAAAAGTAAAAAATGAATAGATAAACTCAGCACCTTGAGCACATCATATTGACTAGATTGGAAACTTTTAAAAATGCCATCGAAAGTGGAATTTTGAAGGTCAAAACAAGTTTGAGGTTCAGTAAAATGTTTATACTTAAACATTAGTAATTAGCATTTTATTTAGTATTTGATTAGGGGAGTTTCAAATTGTATCACTGAAAAGTGGACCTGCACCTTAAAGAAAAGTCTGTGCCCCCATCACCTCATCTCATCACAACTGAAGTTTTTGTTGACCTATGAGAAGGTCATTAGAATGCTAAACCCTGAATGGGATGCAACAAGCAATCAGAGCTGGGTAATCCTATTGGAGGAGAATTGAATCTCTGTGTAAATTTAGTGCAGTGGTGCAGAGATTCAGATGACTCTACGCACTCAATGGGTTTGCATGGAAAATGCACATTTGGCAGATTATTCATTTTAGGAAAAGTCACTTTGTGTTCTTCTTGCTGACCTTTTTGTATACATCACTGGTCCTGTCACTAAAACCTCCAGCAATCTGAAACTTTGGGGAAATTGCAGAATTTATTACTGATAAAGGAGATGGTTACACCATCCAAATGGTACTGCCTGTTTGGCTGATATTAGTCAAAAAAGTGCATTTTGGTTGTTTTAAAAAGGATCAACCGCCGGCCTACAGTTTATAAGATATTATAAGGTCTGCCTCTCCTGATTTGGAATGGCCTGTTATGTGAAACCGAGGGGGAGGAGCTGCAAGGGATGCCTGCTGCCTGTTTTATGCTTCTTATTAGCATGCATGGCATAGGACTCTGATTGGATGTAAGCCCACAAAGGAGGTAAGAACACCCCACAAGCTAGGGAATTATACACAGTGAGGCATCCTGAATTTGGATGCATAAAAAAAACCCTTTAAAGAGTCTGTCCAGGCAAAAAAAGAAATATTACATTTTTCCACCATAGTTGCTCCACCCTACTTCGGATAATTAAAACTTTCTGTGTCCTGAGATCAATTTTTTTTTTCATAATAGATCTTTATTGAGGTAGATAAGACAGTGAGCCAATTGAAGAAAAACAAGAAAAAGGAACAGTTTCATACAGCGAACAAGTCCAGAACATGTATTACACAAAGCCATAAGAATAATCACTATCTGTATAATCCGCTGGACCATCACTGTCTCCACCCTCCTGACTATCCCCTAGATTGAGCCTCACTGTTCTCATCCACCGGCTTTTTTACTTTATGGGAGGAAAGGGAAATGGGGATAGGGAACAAAGCAGTAAGTTTGAGAAACAAGAGGGGGTGTGGGGAGGGGGGAAGGGGGTGGATAAGGAGGGGAGGAAGGGAGGGGAAGGAGATGGGGAAAGGGGGGGAGCATCTCTCCAGTCCACCCCCCCCAGGTCCACCCACCCACCCCGCCCGGCCGCACGTCCCGCGTCCTGCACCAGGCACCTCTCGTCTCTGTACCGGCCCCCCACATGATAATGCTGTACTCCAAAGTTGCTTGCCTTCAGCGGACTCTGTGAACATGTCCCATGGCAACCACAGGTACCTATGCTATTCCTCCGAGCCCCTGAGAAGGGTCGTCAGGTTCTTCATGCATCGAATGTCCTCTACCCTGCGTATCCAAGAGCTGATGGTAGGTGTAGCGGAGGACTTCCACTGGGCCGGAATACATGCAATACATAGCTGCATTCACCAGATGGATAGTCAATGACTTTCTGTACTTCCCAACCTCTCCGCTAATGGAGTGCAACAATAGTGCCTCCGGGGCGAGAGGGACGTCATCTCCCGTTACCTTGCGGATCTATTCTACAACACTCCTCCAGAAGCCCTGTATTTTTCCACATTCCCAAAATATGTGGAGAATGGTACCTTGGGCCCTCTCACACCTCTAACATAGTGGCGAGACTGATGGGTAGAACCGATGTAACATTTGAGGAGTCCTGTACCAACGGCAGAGGATTTTATACCCTGCCTCCTTGTATGAATTGCTAACCGATGCTCGTTGCGCCAGTTCAAGAATTTTCTTCACTTGGTTGGAAGAAAAGGTGACTTTAAGGTCCCTTTCCCATGCTCCTATAAAGTTTGGCACAAAGGTCTCCTCAGGGTCTACCAGTAATTGGTATACTATGGATAGTGCTCCTCTGAGATCAAGCTTTGCAATGTGTTGGTCTGTCCTTCATTCACCAGCAACATAGACAGATAGGGACCACTGCGTTCCGCACAGAGACTTAAGCACGCCAACTTCATTGACTGCAATGGAGAGTGCATGCCTAGGCCCAGCGTGCCCCTCTATTGCAATGAATATACTAGGCGGGGTGGCCCTTCATCCCCTATGTTGCTGGGGAATGCTACAATGTGCATGCATGCTGGTATGTGTTTTATACTGCTGGAGTAAAAAGTAGCAGGAGACAAAAAGTTAGTATAATTTTTTTTTGTTGCTTGGCCTAGACCGCTTAAAATCCAATGTTCCTAGCACACAATGAAGCTATAGAGATGATTTTTTTTGCAAAAGCCTCCCCATACACCCACACCAGGACATAATACAATCTATACTATATCCATGTCTGTTTCTTCTTTTTTTAATGTTAATCCATACATACAGATATGTATAAATAGCTTTTGTTCTAGTATCAAAGCACAGTACTACACTGCATTTCAATTTTTAATCTGTAAAGCAGATGTTTTCTTAGTACATATTGAATTTGCAAAGTGCAACTGGTATACTTAGATATGTGAGAAGACCCTTCTGCATCCAGATGTTTTTGGATGAACAATGATCTTGGATAATTTAATACACTGGAAATAAAGCAACAATGGCCAGCAGGGCAGCTTTATTCCTTGCCCCGTGCATACCACTCTTTTATGATGCCCATCTCCCCCCCCCCCAAAAAAAAAAACATCCATAATACTCATCCTTCTGTTTTCTTGGTTGATCATTAGCCGCATTGAGTTTCCCATATTACTGCATGGGATCAGTAGGGTGTGTTGGGGGTTGCACAGCAATCACATAGGTCAGAGAAGAGCAGAGGGGTAAACTAGTGCAGTAGCAGTTCAGGCATTTCCAGGGATCCAACAACAGTCTGGTATCCCAAATGGGTATGGGGAAGAGGGGGTATGCAGCAAGTAAGACCTCTAAGCACTACTAAATGTAACTTTGTGAACTATTAACTATTTACTGTAACTACATATGTAGATCTAAATATAATTGGCAGTATCATGGTTATGCAAAGTATTTGCTGCCAATTGTGTAGTCTTTTGTACTATGTAAATATGGCATCTATAGTAGGAAAGGACATGCAGCTATTGCTGTGGAATTGCTCTGTTCTTTATTTTAGGAAAATAGTCAGCTCCTGGCAATTCCCTTACTTTCCTTAGTCATTAATAAAATAAGTTATTTTTCTTGCTGTCAAACCATTAGTAATGCAGGTAATAGGACATGTTAAGCACTACAACCATGGCTAAGAGTTCTTTCTTACAGAAGGAACTTATAAAAGAAATGTATAATACTGTAGGGGGGTCAGAGGGTCCCTTACTGAATTTGCATCTCCAAAGAAAATAAAAAAATAAGTAGTAAGAGAGGTGTCATATGACAATGTATTTTGTAGCTTAATTAGCTGTCACGCAAAATGTTGTTAAATAGCTTTATGTTATAAGCAATGGGAAAGGCTGGAGGGAGACAGGGTTTATTCGTCCAAAGCTGGGATGAACCTGTAAATTGCATCTTTGTAAAATGCACATAGCCAAATTAGGCTTTGTGACTTATTACTAAAATAATTAACCTTATGCTTTTAATCCTTAATTAGTAGAACACTTACTAGAAGGTCTAATTGACATCATAATTATCGATTCGAGAGATTAAAGCAAATGTGTTGAAACATGAGCATACCCTAGAGGCCCGACTTGTTGGAAGGCAAGCACTGACATAGATTGCACTCTTTAAATACCTTTTCCATGCTCAGATAACACATTCCAGGCTACACAAAAAATGTGTGTTTTAAAGGTAGATAGCAAAATATATAGCATGCCTTGGGCATGTGCAAATACCAAAATACCTTATGTGGTACTACCTTACCAATGGTTATTGGGCTCCTAGACACATTAAATGTATATACTGGGCCTGATTTATTAAGCACTTCTGCCAGGCAGAGCCACATTGGTGCAAATTAGAGTAGTGAAAATTAGCAGTGCAGCAGCATGATGAAAAATGTATCAATCATATTTTGCATTACTAATTTGCACTGAAATGTAATTGGCTGCCAGAAGTGCTTGATAAATCAGGCCCATTGTTACTAAAATATTGGCAGTAACAATGGGCCTGATTTATTTTCTTCAGAAATGTGTAGACAAAATCTTGCTTCCACCAAATCTTGCCTTGCAAACAAAAACATATCATAAAATGATTTCTTTTATCACTTCTTCTACCAACCTTCAGTTTTCAATAAAATAGGTGGTGCACATATAAGCAAACATCTCCAGTGCTATAATAGCTGACTAGACAATGAGGTGTTATCCAGACTAATCTGCCCTGAGCCTTGCCATGTACTTTCCATAGCAGTACTGTTCCAAAACCTAGTACTTAGAGCGGAACAAAAATCACCAGCAGCCGGCCTGGAATGTAAAATATTCCAGGACCGGCCACTGGCTTTCTCCCAGGCCATCCCGGTACGGGCTGTGTGAAACCCACAGGGCACCCATAATAATTCACCTTTCCTTGGTCCAACATTTTTCATTTGTGAATGGCACGGCATGGGCACATTCCCTGTTAGAGGGAAGCAGGGGGGGTGCGGCCGTCAGCGTGCTCGGAGCCGCTGGCTTTAGATGCTGGCTTAGACACCGTGATGTCAGCGGCTCTGAGAGCACTGATTGGATGAGCAGCCGTGCATGCGCCGTAGGACCGGGAAGAGGTGAGTTGCGCTCGGCAATCTGGGGGGTTTCACACACCATGATCTGGGAAAGGACCAAAACCCAGGATAGTCAAAATCCTGGGTTTTAATCCTCTCTAAAACTGTGATCTTATTTTATTACCCTATTTAAGGGAGATGACAATTTTGAAAAAGCAGGGACCTGACAAAATTCTTGTCTCCATTACCCACTGAGGGCAGCAAGCTGGTTCAACATTTCATCTTACCACCCAAGGGCATACATACCCAACTTTGGGCCAACTACATTGTATAGGTAACATTGCCCCCTAGGAAAAGCCACAGCAGCCACATTTCTCTTTTTCTATCTGTTATTTAACAAATATGTGTATCAAACATTATGCGCTAAGGTAGAATAATAAAGGGAGAGCACATATCAATAATATTGTTGTCACCTTTGCTATGTAGTATACACTTTGCATGGTGTCATGTGCACCTCGCAGTGACCAGGCCCTGCCTAGTGAATCCAGCCCAGCATGAGGATAATATTAGCAATAATCATAGTAGTTGCAGTGGTAACACACAGGCAATGACAGTAGGCATTTTCCCTTTTCCCCAAGCAACTTAGTGATTTTCCTGCAGACTGTTTGATCCTTTTACTCTGGCAATACAGTACTTCTCATGAGTCTGTCAAACCTTATGATCCAAAAAATACTTGTTTCTACCATTCCATGTGCTAACTTCAATTCTAAGGTAAGCTTTGTGCTTTTCAATGTAATCTCCCTTTACTTCAACACATATTCTACTTCGCGTCCAGTGATTGGATGTCCTCAGAATTACAGGAAACTTCTTGCTTATGCAGGAACCTGTTTGCTTCCTGACTTTCATTTCCTCAGGTTACAAAATGTAATCATTGATGCCAGGTCTGGACCAGAGGGTGGATAGTTTAGCCTCATGAAGCTGCATTCACTGATAACAGCTTGTAATTTGCAAGACTTGTGAGCTGGCGCATCGCTAGGAAGTATCAACACAACTTCCCATCCTTGATTGCCTCACGTAATGCCTTTATTGTTGAAGCATAGATTATGGCTTCCTGGACATTTCCTTCAATGGATTCTTCATTAGATCGCCCTAAATGGGGACATCTTCAACTGATTCCTTAACTCATTTAAACTGCATGGCCAAAAACTTGGTAGGAAGGTGCATTATCACCATATACAGCAATCACTCTTTCCTCATTACTTGAGACTTCTTTTCTTCTGTTGCACAGATTTTAATGACAGAACAAAGCTCCAAATCCCTCCCATTTTGTCACTTCCGGTCCTTTTATTAGTCTGAGCTGCTACTGCTCGTGTTGCATGTCCATAAAGAGTAATAAAAAATATGTGGCGTACTTTGAACTTATGAACATAAAGCAGAAATATAATGTAGGAGATATATATTTATATTTGTTTATATGCAAAAGATCCAAAATAGGTTTCTGACAATTGGTCTTAGCCAGATCAGAAATTCAGACCAGAGAGCCATAAGATATTTGTCAGAAGCCTGATTCTTCAAGAAAGGCCTGCTTTAAAAAGGTGTACACACCCTCACATGATATATTTAAAATTGTATTTTGCATTTCACAGTTAGACTATCTGATCTGGATAATCTTATTATTTTGGACCAAAATACTTATAGTCATAAGTTTTGACTATCCTGGGTTTTGGTCCTTTCCCTGGGGGCACCACGATCGGGGATGCCCCGCTGTGTGAAACCCCCCCAGATCGCCGAAGCAACTCACCTTATCCTGGTCCCACAGCACGTCTAAGAGCAGTGGCTCGAACGCCCGCATCCTCCGCCCCCCTCTGACAGGGAGTGTGCCCGTGCCGGCCATTCACAAATGACTGGTGCGGGCACACGCACTGCTAGATGGGAGCGGAGGATGTGGCCATCAGAGCTGCTGTTCTTAGATGCGCCGTGGGACCAGATAAGGTGAGTTGGCTGCGGGAAAGTACAAAAACCCAGGATAGTCAAAATCCTGGGTTTTGGTCCACTTTAAATGAATATCTACCTTGGAAGCTTATTTAGTCTTTGCCAAATAAGAAAGGCAGATTAGAGAGCGATACATTATTTTCCAGAAGCTTGTTTCTTTAATGCAGTATAAGACCATGGAAAATTAGGGATAGGCAATATATAGTGATCTGGTTGGTTATATGGTTTTAAAACTTATGGTTTTGAAACTTTTTATACCGAGTAACCCCCCTAGAGAAATAACACCCCTAAATTATCAATTATAAATGATTGAATATAAATTTGACAAAAATAGGTAGGCCACAGGCCTCATAGTGGGGGCGGAGGGGGGGTTGTTGTGCGTTTTATGATGCGAATGTAAAAAAGTGAACTCCCATAGCCGGTGCTCACGTGCTGCTGACCAGACTGCCACAGCCACCGGGAGGCCAAAAGATGGACACTTGCAGGCCATACACACAGGGCACGGAGCCAGGTGTTTGCAGGGACAGCAGGGATCAGTTACCCTGCCTGCCCACCGCTCCTTCATCTTCTGGCCTACTGCTGGGTGTGGCAGCCTGGCCAGCAGCATGGGAGCGCTGGTTATATGAGTATTTTTTTGGTTTGTGTTTTTTCTTCTGCCTATAGGGAATAGGGGGGTGATGCCACACTGTCTGACTATGGGGATTGGAGGGGAGACTTCCACACTGCCTGTGGGGATTGGGAGGAGTGGATGCCACACTGCCTATGGGGATTGGAGGGGAGACTTCCACACTGCCTGTGGGGATTGGGAGGAGTGGATGCCACACTGCCTATGGGTATTGGAAGGGGGTAATGCCACACTGCCTATGGGGAATTGGATAGGGAGAATGCCACACTGCCTATGAGTCTTATAGGGCAAAAAATATGGTAAAGGCTACCATTCTAGGGGCAAAAAATAGGGCTCTCCGCACATGAACCTAAGACCAATGCTTTCAATATAGATGGAGAATAAGTTACTAGATATCTGATAACCTAAAGTGGAGGGTTTCCTTCCTAACAACCTATTGGGTCTAGGGCTAATAGGGGAACATTGGCGATGCCCTAGACTCTCTTCTATGTGATGTATTTTTATTATGTGATAACCTATATATTTTTATCTTGTATCTACAATTGTATATTTGCATATCAATTTGGTAGATGCTGTTTATGTAGGAGATGTCTGCCAGTACATGTGTATTATTCTAATACCTGTCAATGTTTTACAGATTAGGACTGGGCTACAACAATATCATGACTGTTGAAAATGGAACCATTTCAACTGTACCTCATTTACGTGAGCTTCATTTAGATCACAACAGTCTTACCCAAGTGCCTGGAGGACTTGGTGAACACAAATACATTCAGGTAGAGTATAAAAATAGAAGCACATTTCTATGAAAATAGAAGCACTGCTCAAAATAATGTAAAAACAATTATAATTTTCAATACATCAATACATTACTTATTGGTGATTCTACCATGTTTCAGGAACACATTTCCCAGAGCAACTTGCCCCTAACTACACTGGATAATGAAAGTTTACTCCTTCAGTAATCTACTAATGGGGTTTCATCCAAATCAGGGCCAGGCATCTCCATTATCTTCGCTCTTGGTCCCTCATTTCCAGCTTCAGTCTAACCAGATTAAAGTGGACCAAAACCCTGGATTTTGACTGTCCTGAGTTTTGGTCCTTCCCCCCCACCCCGTGTGAAACCCTAGCTCGTCATCCAATCAGCATGCTCGGAGCCGCTGACGTCACACCATCTAAGCCAGCGCCCTGATAGAGGGATAGCAGGGATGCATCTGTGGCTCATGCATGCGCCATTGAACCAGGAAGCAAGGTAAGTGTATGGGGCGACCTGGGGAGTTTCACACAGTAGGGGATCCCGATTTTGGATGCCCCAGGGGCATCCAACACGGACCAACCAGACCAATACAACAAAACAGTGCTCATATACATCCCTCCCCATGGCAATTTAGATTGCTGCACATTTATTCATTTACTTTTTTCTAGCTCCTGCTGTAGTAAATTTTAGAAACAAAATGGTGGCTCGTGCATTTGCAGGCCACCTGCAAACAGGAAGTACTGCTGGGCTTCCTGTTACTATGTATTGTCAGTTTTGTCAGTTGAATCCAGGCAGCAGCATGGCTGAGATGCTGGGGGAGGAACCTCCAAAATAGCTGCTATCTTTCTTTTCCAACTGCGCCAGGTTTTTAGTCCAGTTTAAGCTCTGAACATAATTATAGGCACCATGGTAACAACTGCAGATAAGCAGAAGAACCTCATTCTGCTTCCGGGGGTTTTTGATCTGGGGTCTGTTGCAGTAGTCAACCGAAGTGGACTTTGCTTATCGATTAGGAGGAACCATCCTATCCTGTAACCAATCAACAGTCACTAGTAAAATTGAGATAATTCCAAGTGGTATAGCATCATGTCTACACACATTTCCAAAATGTATTTACTAACTGGTTGTCTCTGGGTGTTTGCAGGTTGTTTATCTTCACAACAACAAAATTGCTGCTGTCTCCACAAATGATTTTTGCCCTATTGGCTACAACACAAAGAAAGCATCATATTCAGGCATCAGTCTCTTCAGCAACCCTGTGCAGTACTGGGAGATCCAGCCAGCCACATTCAGATGTGTATATGAACGATCGGCTATTCAAATTGGAAATTACAAGTAAAAGTGATGTGCTGGCCAATATATTTGCCCATGAAATGTTCACTTGTTTTCATCTTTGTTTAACACAGCCTTAGCACCAAATAAAAAGTCAAATATTGAAAATGACCATCTTTTGTATAACATTGGCTTGTGGCTAGTGAGACAGATTATAATGCATCCACACTCTATGAAGGCAATTTACACTGCATGAGACCCAGACTTTTATTTTGGGCAGTTTTTTTATTCCATTTATATAAATGCAAATACTGTGCTCCAAATCAGAGATACATGTTATTAATGATTAGGTTTATAAAGTGAAAATTGTAAAAAATTGGATCTGATAAAAATGACTTTAAAATGTACTAAAGTGGGTATCATTTGCACCATGTCAGTGATAAGAGTGTTAGTGAATAAATACACATTTCTAAGTAAAGTGATTACTTTAAACTCAGAAAAGACTTTCTGAGTAGCCTTTATTAGATCATACTTAAAGGGCACCTGCAGGCAAAAGAAAAAGTGCTGACTTTACTTCCCATGCTGCTGATCACTCCTTATTGGCTGTGTAACAACTGTATAACTTTCTGTAAATCTCAGCCCCAATCTTCATCCATGCCCTAACTGTTCATCGCATTAGTCATGCCGTGGTCTTCTATGGGCACACTGTCAATATGGGGGGCAGACAGCTCCACACACACCCTTTGTCTCTGACAGTGACGCTGCTGCAATGTGGCCGAAGACTGAGTTTTACAAAATGGGTTACAGTTACATAGTAGACCATATTCTTTTTTTTCCGCACAGATGCCCTTTAATTACCCCTATAGTGGTTAGGTTTAAAAAGTAATAGAATCGTTTTTAAATAGTTGTTGCTTTTGTTGCATTTAAAATGTAGCACATGCATAGCATAGTAGTTGAATGCATTTAGACATTAGTATAGTTGTTTTGCGTCCATTAAAAGGCGCATTCACTCAAAATAGATCTGCCTGTTATAGCGAGATCTGCAGTACTTTCGTTTCCCCAGCTATATTTATTTTCAGGTTGTCAAAGATTCCCTAATGCCCTCGCTTTTTGTAATGGCCACTGGCACATAAAGAATACACCACTGTAAGATCTCATTATAAAGGAAATAAAAAGATATGAGATATCTATTCCAAAACTTTAAGCAATAAGGATGTTTCTAGGTAAAACATATGCCAGGTACACACCATGACAATGACAATGCTTCATTTAGGCAAAAAACTAGGATATACAAGATGGCCGTACATGAAGGTGATTGTGGTATGATATATGTCACGTAGTACTGCTGTATTTTGTTCACATTAAGAGACCAGCATTACACATTATGAAGATTGGGCAACATATTTTTCTGACTATCCCTTTGAAAATGGTTCATTGACAGGCTAATGCCCCAATGTAGCACTCACAGAGATTGTGTCAGCATGCTCAGAACATTGGCTTTACATGCATATGTGATCTGTGAAAGTTTGTTCACTCTGAAATGTACAGCCATCAAACAATACGCATGCTGCCATCTTTGTTAAAAAATGATCTATACATTTCATTCCCTTCCTTTTCTATACAGTTGTATTGCATATTGGATTGTTTAGCTCCCAAAATACTCATAAAAAGTCTTTTTCAGTTTTGTACTGTTTTATATAGCTTAGCTAGTCGTTGATCTCATTATAAGCATTATATTTGTGATGTTCATTTCAAAACACTACTTAGGACTTATTGATTGGAATAAGTAGTAATATTAAATTGATTGTATGGATATTTTACTGGTTTGCAGTGTATATGAATGTTGTTTTAAGTCATAGTCAGTTGCAGATATATATGTCTGTGAGATGTTTGTGTTTTACAGTACAATATTGTAAGTGGATTTGTTTGGTTTTTAAATGAGAAATCATTTGTAAAGTGCATTAAAATGTCAGAAAGTCCAATCATGCTGAATTTTTGTAAATGATCTGCGTAATGTCTTTTTTGGTGATATACAGTATTTTATTGAGAATACATAGATAGACTTAAACACACGAACGTCATAACTGTATACTATTTGTTTCTCTGTTTTGGTCACTGGGCAACAAAAGGGGGGTGGGTCTATTTTCTTTTTGTTATCATTTTAGACATGCTTGTGTTACTATTTCTAAAATTCTCCTGAAAGAAACCAGGGTGTGATCTTCACTAGTCATTTTAACTATTTTGCCATTCTGTTTTTATACTCCCAAATAGAGATGCCAGTCCACTCACAGTCCTCTTGAATGGACCCAAAATAGTCTGATTTGTTAACCCCCTTCATGCTGCAGATTGATCTTAATTTCATCTGTCCAAGGAATGCTTTTCAAGAACTGGCTGGCATCTTTAGATTTTTCAAAAGAAACAAAAGGGGGGTGGCAGCCGCTCAGACCATTTTATAACTAACCAGGGAGGTGCACATTAGCAGGGCAATTAGAATACAAAAGTCTTAAAGGGGCCACAGCACTCAAACCAGTTAGCTTGCTGACCAGCCTACAATCTGTCTCTAAACTAGGAGAAGTATGCTTAAGCTGCACCACCAGCGCCAAGGTGCCCCTGTGAGGTGCAGTCCTAACTCTAGTACTAGACAGATTGTAGGCTGGTCAGCAAGCTAACTGGTTTGAGTGCTGTGGCCCCTTTAAGACTTTTGTATCTTTAGATTTTTCACCATGGAAAGGATTCTTCGATCATACATTACTTTTGCCTTCTGTGAACATTCAGAACTTTTTAGGTTCCTGAGCTACTAGTGCGATCTTTTTTCTTGTTTTGTCGGCCTAATGATGGTCTGTTTCCTACCCACTGAGTTTTTTGACCCACATGTTCAAATTTCCCACCTGGAATCAACTTCAGACATTTTTTCTGCTTAATTGATGATGGATTAATGAGGGAATTGCAGCACATTAAATAGCTTCTGCTATAATTATCTAATAACCTTTAGTCCCTTGAAAAAGACCAAAACATATTAGAGAGCTGTAATTGTTGAAAACTTTCTCCAATTAAAATGTGAATACACTCACATGAAAGTTGAGAGTAGGCTCTTTAGTCCAATAATATAAAATTGTATATATATTATATAAACATATTGAATATGTTTTCGTAAACAGCTAAAATTCCCAATTGTGTGTCACTGTCCAAATATTTCTATTCTATATTGCCCAAGGGACATCAAGGATGTAGGCAAAGGCAATTGTTAGCCTATTGTATGTTTGGCACTGTCCTAAACTATTTTCCATTTTTAAATTGAAGAAGAAATGGTCGATATATCAAGGTTTACGGTTTCACACTATGATTTTTCTTCTGAAGCAAGTAGGTGTGGCCCTTGGCTCTGTAATGCTGCATTATCATATTGTGCAGGGTCTGTAAGAGCCTGATGTTGTGCTATTGTGTTACTATACATAAAATAAATTATAGATAAAATACAATATATATATTGTGATTGAAACATTAAATAGGAGTGACCACTATCCATATGTTAATTAGGGTCGTCGCAGCATGAAAGGCATGAGCAGAGGGGGGGGCAGGGGAGAGACATGCTGATGGCTGAGGTTACATTATACTAAAGCGCTGTTTTTTGCCAAGCTGACAAACGGCGGTGGAGCTATAGACCACCAGGCAAGGTGTATGATTGGTGGTCTATGGCAAAGGAATGCAGGGGGTGTGCTACTACTCCTTTCCTTGTTTCTAGGTCCAGGAGCAGCTACATTCTGACAGGAAGGCAAAGAGCAGCCATGGCTAGGTGTGCTATTGAATGATTGTTCATGCACTTTGCCTATAGTGCCCTTTTAAGTAAATATTGTTTTTTTTTTTTTTTTACTGTAACTATTTAACCATTAAACTTAACTAAACTGTGACCCGATTCCTAAAACTAGCCTAAAACTCGAAATCAATCCCCAAAACCAACTGTACTCCAAGATCTTCAAGAAGAGATTTTTAGGATAGAACAGTGCCACTGAAAGAAGGCCCCTGAGACATCCCCAAGTATCCAGATAGGTCCCCAGTGCAGCCCTCATCTCTAAGTATCCTTCATACTAATGTTTGTGTCTCTGACTAGAGATACATATACTGCATTTTAAAGAGAAACAATGGCCAATTTCCACAACACATTCGCCAGCTGCGAGGAGTGTCTGGGCCACCTCAGCCTCCATGCGGACATGATCTGCATCTCCGGAGGAGGAGTCTGTCCTTCCTTGCCAGACATGAGCTGTCTCCATTGGCTGCTGTCTGTCCTGGGGGATGGGCCACTTCCCTGGTCAGTGCATTTCTAGGTCTCAGCGATGGCGGTGTCTGGAACAGCCTCGATTGACAAGTGAGCCACTTGAATTAAATGTAGCATAGTTATAATATGGGCATTTAAAAGAAATGAAGGGTTTAGCTATGTAACACTACATGACTAATGACACAGACATGTCTGAATTGTGCCATTGTTTTATCCCTGGAAAGGCTAGAGTTCCTCTATATGGAATAAACAGCTATAGAGTGACAAACCCTGCCAATATAACTCACACAGGGAGGTAGTAAAGATGAGTAATGTAAGGGCAG
Source organism: Gastrophryne carolinensis (assembly GCA_027917425.1). NCBI lineage: Eukaryota > Metazoa > Chordata > Amphibia > Anura > Microhylidae > Gastrophryne > Gastrophryne carolinensis. Next base: position 177,478,059 of record CM051238.1, on the reverse strand, counting down.
ATGACCAAAGTGTGATAAATGGAGGCAGCAGTTTTAGAGTAGTGAGTGAGAAGGTTAGGGAACAATGCATTAGACTCATTAATAAAGTTTCACTACCAAGAAAATGAATGCTATGATGTGATTACTGAAAAAATAAATGTGAAGCTAAAGCAAAGCACTTTTAACCATAAACATTTCTAGTTCCACTTAAAAATTTAAAACATTATCGCTTGCTTACAGGTTAATGTCTGCATAAAATACAGAAATACTTTATGTATTGTATTTCATGTTGAAGACTTTTGGAGGATTTCCCGATAAAGTGTGAAAAAGCAACAGTGTCCACATAAGAGTATATGTATATAAAGTATACAGCTGCACTTGTGAAAGAAGATTGTTTAATTATTATGTTCAACAGGAGTAGAACAAGAGCGTTAAAGTAAGGGTCCAACCTGTAAAAAAACAAAATTGATACTCATCTTTTGTCCTCTACAGCTGGTCCGACACCCGTGGTGAGAAACTGTAGAACCATAAGATCCAGCCCCTAAGCTGTCAAGAGCCAACTCTTCAGCAGCCTCTGCAATGCAGGGCTGCCCCCCAACATTAGTCACAGTGAAACTGACCATACTCTTTATTTACTGCGTGCCAGGCCTCGGCAGTGAGGTTATGGCCATTGTCCAGGCTAAACATAAAAAACACTATATTCACCTGTGTTATTCCCCGACAATGATAGCTGTTATTCCAGCGATCTGAATTTGTACTGATAGTCAGATTTTGAGTAACGTGCCACCAGACCCTGATCATCTGTCTGAGTGTTGCCCCCCCTCTATTCACTGCAATAGAGAGGGCGAGTCAAGGTCTCAAATTTGGCCATATGTATGAAGGCACAGCATGCAGGGCACAAAAAGCAAGAAAGGCTACCCACCTATATTAGAAAGACCTATCCATAATGAGAAAGGCTGTGGAACTTCCAACACTGGTAAATCAATTTTCCACTTAAGCATCACTTCAGCTGTGAGAGCGGTGGAGAGGTGAGTGAAAGTGGGCAATGTTAGGGGTTTGACATGGGGTGCATCCTACATCGGGATCTCTACTTAACACCCTTTAGCTGACAATTCTAATTCTACAACTTACCCCACCCCATAATATTCACCTGTAATTGTAGTTTTAACATCAATAATTTATGTGTGGACATGCTAACACATACAGTGAGAAAGCACTATACCGGTGCACATACAGTATTCAGAAAGAATTGCCCACCCCACACCCACACAGAGGCTACGTACATTACACAAAACTTCGTCTTGTCTTTATTCCTCCCTAGTTCTACCAGTTGCTTGTCAGTATCAACATGATAATGGAGCCTTAGTTTAAAGCTATAAAACTACTATAAAGTGGACCAAGAGTCAAAAATGACTTAAACCAGACCAACACAACAAACAGTACTCATATGCCCGCTGCCCAGGGCAATTTAGATTGCTGCACATAAAAATTCATTTACCCTTTTCCTAACTCCTTCTGTAGTAAATTTTAGAAACAAAATGGCAGCTCATGCATTTGCAGGCCACCTGCAAACAGGAAGTGCTGCTGAGCTTCCTGTCACTGTACAATGTCAGTTATGTCAGTTTAATCCAGGCAGCAGCATGGCTGAGATGCTGGGAGTGGAAGCTCCAAAATGGCCGCTACCTTTCTTTTCCAACTGCGCCAGGCTGTTTGTCTCCGGTTTAATATTTATACCATTGCCAGATACTTGTGGAAAGAAACACGGTGTAAACAAGTCTGAGGAATCCATCAATTAGGCAAATTATTCCAACATGTCTTTTAAAAGTAAATGGAAGTATTTTTGTCTTCTTCTACAGTTATTTTCCATATTTATTATAGAACTGCTGCTTCCATTGACTAATGCAGGTTATTTTGATCTGAATAAGAAATCTTCAAGAAAATAATAGTCTGTGCCTGGGATAAGAACTGTGTCACGCTATGTGGATTGTTTTTTTCCTCTAATGCCCTTTAAAAATTTTGCTGAATATTGTTTTTAGCACCGTGTCCAAAAAAACCCCAATGGCTGCTATTCCACTTTTCCCCTTTACCAATGTTATGAACAATAATTGTGAGCATCACTAGTCCATTTAGAAAGGCTAGATGTTTCTGCTATACCAAGAAGAATGCCTCCTTGTTTTTAGACCAGCAAGTCAAACGGAATTTCCAGACTTGGGACCAATTTATGATGAAATGTTTTGCTAAACCACCAGTGACACAAGTTTTCTAAAATCTGAAAAACAATATCCTAAACTAGTCCACACTGCAAATACATAAAATCCAAAAACCAAAGTTAGGAATCTCTTTTTAGGTCATATTAATCAGCAGATGGAACTATGACAAGTATTAATCCCTGGTACATTTAAGACAGGCATCACTAAAAAGAAACACAGATCCACTGAGTAGGTGTTGCAAATCAATGCAAACAACAATGATTGTGTACCAGCAACAAGAGATTGGATTGTAGGGTATTAAATGTCCTTCGTTGTATATATTTGTCAATCCTATGGCAGAATTTTATTTGCTGGTAAGTAAAAAGAATTTCAGTATGGATGCTAATGGTAATGAGAACATTTCAACCTCCCATTAGAAACCTAATACCAGGCTTTGGAGAAGGTCAACTGGAAAAGTAAATACTTGTTCCAAATCTTCGGCGAGAGAGAAACACTAGACTTCATGTCATCCCTGTAAAATGCATTATACTTTACCAAGAAACTACATTCAAATGTAGAAAATTAAATGATTATTATGTTTTAAATGTAAAACTTACTATAAAGTGATACATAAGTGTCATGCCCAGGCATGCAGGGATGCCGGGTGTTTATGGGGGACATAGAAGTGAGACCATTTCCTTGTGCCTGGACTTGAAACTGAGAAAGGGCTAGACTCAGACTCAGTCTCAGACTGGAGGCAGAAGATCAGAGTCACAGACTAGGAAAATCAGGTCAGAATATAAGACTGGGAACACAAAGAAAACCCATCTAGACCACCAAAGAGGCAAGAGACCAAATACCTAGGGCAGCACTCAATGGCTAACCTGTAACCAACTTCTGCTGAGCTCCAAATATTGGAGGTTGCACAAGCACTATTGATACTATGAATAAACACAAGTGACCCAGTTTGAATGGTGGCCATACGTGCTAATGTCACAATAGTCACTTCACTATTTGAGAAAAAATGTGACTGCAAAATTTGAATCGTAAGCTGATCCAACCAGATTTTCCTATTCTTGAGTCTCTTGAGGTTAATATTGTATAGTAAACATTTATACAGTCCTTTCCTGATTGTAGATTTGACTGTAATACATCTAGACTTGGCAGGATGTTGTGATATAGTTTCCATCATCGTTCTGCAAACGTCCTGCACAGTTATCTCAGGTGGTCCCTGCCTTTTGGTATTGCTGAGCCCACAAGTGCCACCAACAGGTCATGTTTTGTGGATCTCCTCACAGATGCACCGGTAAAGTAACTGGTGCCTAAAGTGGACGAATCACCAGGATTTTGACTATCCTGGTGATTTGAACCTGCCCTGGGGGCACGCAATGTAGGATGCCCCTTGTGTGAAAGCCCCTAGATTGCCGACTCCACTCACCTTTCTGCTGTTTCCACGGCTCATGCAAACTAATGCATGGCATAAAACCATTCTTTTGGACTGCACTTGAGCATAGGAATTGTCTGCGACCACATCCCAGGCTCCCCTGTGGAGTGCATGCACCTGCATGCCTGGCTTATCTGAGTGGCTCGACGCGGGAGCATGCAAAGCAGGGATTCTGGGGATGCGGGCTGTGGCCCGCTAACGTAGCAAGAAACCGGCTGAAAGGTAGGGGGTTTGTGGGCCTTCTGTTGGGGTTCTCACAATGGGGTGTCCCAAATCGCCATGCCCCAGGTGCACATACTCAATGGCCCTGCAGAGGATGATTGGTCCACTTTTATAAGAGACTAGCTACATAAATATTCAAAGCTATTGGTGGTACTTGAAAAAAGGGTTGGGAAACATTACACTAGTGCTTTCCTTGTTTGTCTGGATAAAGATATTTCCCTTCCCCAAAAGCAATAACTTGCAAGCACCTTTCAAGCGACAATAGGGTTGATTCAGCACCGTATTTGTTTTACTTATGTTTTTTGGAAAGAAAATGCTTTTTCGCATGACCTTTTTCCTTGGTACAATTTTTGCACCCTATTTAGTTGTGCCGAGGCAAAAAATCAAAGGCAAAAGTGTTTTCTCTCCAAAATACATGATTAATTAAAACTAATACTCAGGGTTTTGAATCAACCCTAATGAGTGCTGATTTAATATACTTTTTCCTCCACTGAGGAATTATTCCTACTCTTGTTTTTAACTGATGCTAATATAAGACAAAAGACCATATTTAACATAATCCCTACAAGGCCTGCCTCGTGCATTTGTTATGCATATGAAAAGAAAAAAAGCATTTCCGTTACAGTAATAGATTCAAACTGTCAAAAACTTCAACAAGTTCAAAGTTACATTTATATCTTACCCTCAAATTCTGCCATTGGGCAGGAGAATTAGAGCACCAAAAATGAGAACCAAGATACCTAAACTGAAGCAACACCCATACAAGAAGCAATGCTCATATGCTTTCCTCCCAAAGGTAATTCAGATTGCTGCACATAAACATTCATATACCCTTTTCCAGCGTCATATGGACCTGCACGTAGCCTACAAAGAGGAAGTGCCATTGGAATTCCTGCTGCTTTGCATGGTGGGTTATATTGGTTTAATTCAGACAGCAGCATGACTGGGATGCTGTGAAAGGAACCCTTGCAGGCACACCAAGATGAAGAAAATCGGTGAGGTGGCGTTTCAGCTTTGAGAGGATACAGAAGCAAATGTAAGTGTTCATAATGGGATTGAGTTTAGGAATTTGGAGAGCAAGTTGCCATTCACTTTTATTGTCTATCTTGGGGTTGATTCAGAGCCAGGTGAGAATTCTGACTCTTTTTTTAGGTGAATAAACTGCCATTGACTTTCATTGCCCACCTTGGGGCTGATTCAGAGCCAGGTGAATATTTACACCCAGTAGACAATGAAAGTTTTCCTCCTAAACAATAAGTGATTTTTCTTACCAGGCTCTGAATCGACCCCGATGATTGAGTATCATGCATGCAGATAGGGCAAGTGAGTTTTAGGGAGTTTTTCTTTTTTCAACCGTGCAGGGTCTGGTTTAAAGGTATTGTCCAGACTGAAAATAAAAAGCTATACTGACCTGTTATCTCCCACAGCTCATTCCTATTCCTAGCACCTGGAATTGCTCCATTCATTCAAGCACAGTTGGCCCTCGACCCAGCCTTCCCCGCTTTCAGTCACTGCGATGCACCCACACCTGCTACATTCACTGCAATAGAGGGGACATGTCAGGTCTCAGGCATGCCAAGCTAGGCCCTATCTTAAGACGGGGAGCCGTGTGTCCAGCAGGGCAGCGAGGTCAAGAGCCAATGTTGCTGGACCGGATTGGGTGATCGGATGAGTTTCCAAGTGCCAGAATAGTAGTGATCAGCTGCTCAGATCAGATGATCAGATCAGATCATAACTCAGCAATCTTTAAGAACCGTTTCTCCCCCTTAGCTATCCAAGCTCAGGGCTAAATAGGACCCCATCCCACTGTTCAATGCATTTTGGGCTCAATTATCTTCTGTTTGAAACACTCTTCAACTCTGTCCTGAAATCTGTCCCTCACCAAAAGTAATTCCTCGTATACATGTATGCACTCCACATTTTGACTATACCAGAATGATTGGTTCTATGAGAGTTAGTGTTTCTGTACAACATTAAGACAGACATTTTGCATCCCTTATAATAGTTTCTCTCATCACATGCTATTGCTAAATACGTATAATGCATGCTGCTAGCTTGCTCATTGAACATAAATTACTTTTTTTCTAAAGCGTAAGTATAAAACACAGCGCCAAATATTAAATATTAACAGATTTCAAGCCCAATCCTGGATGAGAAAGAGAATGCTAGTGGGTGTTCCTGGGAACCTGGCAGCTACAGCTTAAATGAATAGAATTGAAATCTCCAACTTATGTATTATAATTATTGGCTTTGCAATTCTCTGCCTGTGTGGGGCTGTGGACGAAATACTTTGGAAGCGACTTCAAGGGTTTGAGATCTGCTCATAAACTTGCTGTTGTACAAGATTGCAAAACTTGCTAACAATGTAATTATACAATTGGCAACATTTACTTTCAAAGTAAAGCAATGTGTTGTGCTACACAGTCTACAGGTGTGAACTTGTACAAACCTCAGCAAGGACCAGGGAGCCTCTAGTGCAATTCCTTGGAGCATGCTGTTGCATGTCATGGCGATAAAAATCCCCTGGTACTTTAACAAATATGTCTGCCACATTGAAGAGGTTTCCATTCTCACTCTAACTACATGATTTATGATTCCAAAATAAAAAATTGATAAATAATACATTATATCACTATTCCAATAAAACTGGCTGGAGTACACACAACTTTTATTTGTAGATTCTGAGCTAAATGATCTGTCTGAACATGTTAACGTGATGTTTGTAAGCTTCATGCATCTTATAATTTATTAGTTAATATCCTAGTGCTCTTTAATTCGGCCAAATACAAAGTAAAAGGGTGAAAACCAGCTCCACATCAAAAACCATACATTCTTGACATATTGCCATGAAAAGAAACAGATTAAACTCAGACTTCTTTTGGAAGTGGTAAAAATATTTTGAACTGAGGCACACATGTATTTTGCAGTGAAAAATAAAGAAAATTGTTTCATACCGCTTTAGAAATGGTTTATTCAGAAATGAGAAAAGAAAAAGACTTTTTTTTCTACCTACCTATCTATAAATATATACAAATATATACATACCTGCATCTAGTGCTTGTTAGAGCACACTCTGCTTTAATGTTACTAGGGGAAGGAGCATGTGCAGCTACACAATACAGAAATAGTAAGATTACAGAAGGAGTCTTCATTTGTGATTGCTGCATCATCTGTCCTACATTGGGGTAAAATTGTTTTTTTTAATTGTTTTTTTTTTTAAATAAAGGATAGTTTTTTTTTAAATAAAGGATAGTGTATCACAAGCAATACACAATAAGGCCACATACCCAGGTAATAGTGTATTGGTCAAAAACTATTAGACTTGAGTATTCCTCATAAGTTGTAATATATGTTGACCCAACTGTAAATTATATAAAACCTTTTCTAATTGTTATCTAATTGTTAAAATTCTGAATCTGAATCGAACAACTCCTTCCCTGTAACCAGGAGTACTTGTGTCTGGAATATCTCACCAATATCTACCTGCTACTTTCAATTTATGAATGTACTGCTTTAGACCTAGTTCACACTGGTGCAATACAAAGTTAAAACTATTTCCAAGGAAATTGCTATTGCAATATGTGATGGCAATTGCACAGAAATATTTAAGCGCTTCAATTGCATTTGACCTCCAATACATCGCAGTTTCTATTGCTGCACTCCAGAACTGCAGCTGGCAGGACTTTATCTGTGTGACTCGTGATCTTGGGAAATTATCATTGCACATATGAAAGAACCTGTACGATTACATGGGCAATAATTCATCTGCAAATGCACAGCGATCCAATTCGGCCTGCAATAGAAGCCATTGGGCATGTGGGAATCAGGCCTTAGTTTTGCTGCAGTTGCATATGTATCTTTGTTGAGATACCTTCAGTTATTTAAAGTGGAACAAAACCTGGGATTTTGACTATCCAGGGTTTTGTTCCTGAATTGAAATGCCCTGCTGTGTAAGCCCCCCCCCCCCCCCCAGATAGTCCAGAGCAACGCACCTCTTCTCAATTCTATGGGGCATGCACGGGCTCCCCTCCAATCAGAGCTGTTTAACATGCATATTAAATGTTGGCAAACAGCTCTTGTTTATGCAATGAAAATGAGAATGGTGCATACCATGCAGCATGCCCACTCCTGCCCCCAGCCTATCTGAATGGCTTGGCACGGGAGCGCGCCCAGAGCCCAAAGATGCAGGGGATGTGGTTGCCACAGTATATAACAGTGATGGAGCCAGGAAGAAGGTAAATATTGTGGTGCTCCAGGGTGGTTTCACATAGCGGGGCATCCTGATCTGGAATGCCCGAGGGAAGGCCAGCGGCTGGCCACAAGGATTTTGTACCACTTTAAAGGAAGTATATCACAAAATTGTGCAGTGTTAAAAATCCATATAAACATGGCGGCTAATGAAAGGCGGGGTCACTTATATACCCAAACTAAATAAAAACTCCAACCAAGCTTGTGGTTTTCTTCTCCTGGTATGAATAAAACCCAGGGGTGTCAGGTTTGAGTGTATTCAAGGAGGACAGAACCTTCTCCTATTTTTTTCTTCCTTCCTTTCTTAAATGAAAGAAAAACAAGTCTGTCTGGATATTTCTGGATTCCAGATGTATACGTGATCTCTCCTCCCACCAGTTTATGATACCACTATGGATTAGAGATGAGGGAGCACGGAATGTAAAGTCTGGGTTCAAGTTCGGAGTTCAGAAGCCGAACCAGGGACCGCCAGGTACCACAGGGGCAAATGAGGCCCAGGCAGCGTGGGAAATCGGGGTAGTTGAGAGGGTCCCTCCGGAAATCTGAATCAGACTAGATGGACCTGTTCCAGGAAAGGTCGGTGCAAAGAGCATGCTCAGCTCCAAACTAATAACCCTGTCTCTCCCCCAAACTGCTCTCCCTGCTTCCCCCCCAAGGAGTAGCTCCATCCCTTCTCTTTGTCAGAATGGATAATGGGCTGCCCAGGATGTATGACTGGGGAGTCCACAGCACCTACCTCCAAGAGGCCAACCTCCAGTCAATGGACAGGCCATCACCACAAGAACACAGCAAGGTGGTTGTGGGGGCCGAGGTAGGTTTCCTCCACCATTCCGTTGAGGAACCAACTTTTATCGCTACTAGTTTTATACACTGCACATTCAGTGGCCCCCTTTTTAATGGTAGGACCAAGAGGCCCAGCTGTAAAGAGGGGGCCCTAATGGCCACCCTGACCTGAGACCCGCAGGCTGCCACACTATTGCTGCTGGTGATGATAATAAATGAAAATGTCTGTCCCCTCTCGCCCAGACTCGTTTGCCTTGACACCCAATTCAAACTAGGGGCCAAGCTATAACACATAGGTTTGAGAAGGATCCAGACTCTACAGAGCTGGGCCCCTCAGAACCTATAATGTAATGACTGGTCCCCTAGTCTGATTTTCAGTTTCCCTTAGTCTGACTTTCAGTTTGCCTTATGGCCCCTGGTCTCTATCCAGCTTATTGTGTCTGGGCCCCCATAAAACATAATATGATGGTTGGGTCTCTAGAGTTTTTGTTCCCTGTATGATCTGTCTAGATTTTGAGGTAAGCGTGGTTGCACACACATTGCTTATGAGGGGGCCCAAAAATTTCAGATGGCGGCCTTGCTGGGAAGACGGTCTCGTGGTCTGGGCGATTGAGGGAGTAGAAACGGCACTGTCGATTGCAAAGGTGTATTTAGACTGGGCTGCTGGACAGTGTGTGTGGGAGGCTTGTGTCTCACTTTGTGGCCACTAAACCCACCAGCGGGTCATCAACAGGCCAGGCTAGACAGTCTGAAATGGCAACTTGGTTGGAAGCAGAAGAGGAGTAGAAGCTACTTGCAGTTGTAGTGGCTGGGGCTGCAGTCACGTGCAGTGGGAGGGCTGAGAACCCAGGAGTATTTCGGCATTGGACAGCTCCACTCTTTACATCCAAGTTGCTGCAAGGGGAGGTGGAGGCTAAGAGACCCGGGAAACTGAAAGAAGATGTGGTGGGCTCATCTATAGCAACCACACCCAGTCAGGATTTCCCGGGTTTCCCCGAGAGGTCAAGCCTGGGGCACGTAGCTATTACTTGGGACCATGAGGTGACAGCTGTCCCAGGAGTGGAGGAAGTCCACATTGTAGGGTTTCTCCACACCGGAGATGTCAGAGGGCCAGGTTAGTCCACCTGGAAGCAGAGGGAAAGCAAGTGCTACTTGCTGTTTCAGCACCTGTGGCCACTGTCACGCACACTGGGAGCGCCGGGGATCCAGGGTCCCTCAAGAGTCTGACACCTCCCCCTCTTCTGACATCTTCACCAAAGGCAGGGGGGCCACAGGAAACAGAAGTGGCATGTGGCGCTCTCATCTATTCTGACCATTTCTAGGGGTATCTGGTGGTGCTGGAAGCTGATGACAGCCTGAAAGCTCTCAATGTGCAGGCGGGCCAACCTCACTTGGGCTCAGACATCAGGCAAAGGGTCAGGAGATTCCAATGGCCAGACACAAAGGCAAAAGTGTTGTGGTTGCCCTCTGCTGTTCGTACGATACCTGTCCAAGGGTGGGGAAGGTGGGGCCATGCCCCAGCAACCTACCAGTAACAGAAGAGCTTTGTACTAACAGTTGTGGACTATGCCACCCAGGGTACAGAATTGTTTTCCTTGCTCATCTGGAAGATCCTCAGCAGGTCGGGGTTTCTCCAGGGTAGGCTCACTGCCCAAGGGACCCAGTTTATGTCACAGTTAATGGAGGAGTCCCTCTGTAAGCAGATACAGGTGCAACATCTGGTGACCAGCCCTTATCACCCAAGTATGGGAGCAGAATCACACTCACCTGCTATTTTCTTACCAGAAGGTTCCATGGGCGCCAATGGGGTTCTCCTCCTTTAGGCTCCTGTCTTGGCAACATATACAGGGGCCCCTGGCTTTGGTGACAGAGGATAGAAAGATGTGCTGGTAGCTCATGACAGACCTGCGGTCCAAGCTGTGAGCAAATTTAAAACTTCTTTGGAAGTTGTCCAGCCACAACCCCAGAAAGACAAAGTCGTACATCCTTCACCTGGATTCCAGAGGTTCTGGAATTCAGTAGGCTGAATCTCCCTGGCAATGCTGCTGTGAATGCGCCAGAGGACTTCCAAATATCCAACCATCCCTGGGCCTCATTTGTGTCCCTTGTGCCTAGAAGGGGCTGTTACCATGGTAGCGCCCACAAGGTGGGGTAGCTTGCAGGTGGGCATCTGAGGAAAAAGTGCTGCCCCCTAGCTAAATCTAAAGGGGGAGGTGTAACGAAAATAGCATATAATTTTGCAGTAACAGTAATTGGGCCTACTGGGAATATAATAGTGACACAATAAAGCTTAACATCAAAACAGTAGACAATGGTAGCTAGTCGGGAGTGGAACCAGTGATCAGTGTAATGGATGAGCAGTCCTACCAATTTTCCCCTTTGAAATTGTCATGCGTGTGCAATCAACTAGATATAAAACATTTAGGAGAATGTAAGTGAGATGTTTAAAGATGTTTTTTTGTATGGTGTGGTTTGTAGAAATGTTATTGGGTGACCTCCCTTCTTTTTGGGTTTGATTGGGCAGGCTTAGAGCAAAACCTGATGGGTAGCCATGCGGCAGTAATTTGGTGCCCTGACAGCCCTGTTGAGCTCTGAGCCCAAGTGAATGTGGTGGAGCTCAAGTAGCTTCCACCTAGGGTGGTGCAGTGAGAAAGTTTCCTTATACTTGCCAATTTGGTTAGTGGATTTTTAGAGCTGGCCTCTCAGACTCGAAAGAAGGAGGGATATTTTTGTTGTATTTATTTTTTCAGCTGAGGTTGATTAAATTGTATCATTGCAAAGACATAACTGGTGTCCTTTATTTATGGGAGGTGGGTGAGGATGAAGCAGCAAATTAGTGAAGTCATGGGCCTGGAAAATACTGTACAATGCATGACAGAGGTGAATGGAAGGACTTAATGTCTCAGTCCTTATATATGATTATAAGAAAGGATAATGAAGTAGAAGGATAGAGGAAATGAGATAAAAGTTTCCCTACACCAGGCCTCTTATGCTTTGGCAGCCACTCAAGATATAATTTTGAATGCAGTGTGACATGACTGTGATATTTGTTGTTTTAGGAACTAATGATTATTACAGCCTTTATTCTGTTCTCCCACAGCCTTTTTCCCAATTTCGGTAAATTAGGTATGTGCAACTCCTTGTGTCAGTCTGGAAGCTATGTACTTCTTGTGGTGGTTGTGGTTTATGACCAAGAACAAGAAAGATTCTCAGAATTATAAACACATACAAGAATAATTGTAACCTTCAAGACCACAAAACAAAATCTGTATATGCAATTCAATGTAATGCATGAGCAGAGCTTGCATTTCTCAAGCATACAGTTTCCATCATTTCAATGTTATCATCCAGTGCATGGAAAGTGCCAAAGTTCCCAAGTTTCCATACTGTTCAATTAGGAGCATTTTGTCCAAGCAGGTAATATCAGCAGTATGCAAGTTAATACAAACATCTGTTGTGCCCCCCATTGCTTGTTTTAAACAATGCTGCTTAAAAGCGTTTAAACAGTGACATAAGCTGCACACCACAGCTCACAGACTTTATGTCTTTACAGTGTAGTCACATGTATAGGGCCCACAAGGAGAAAGTGGACACAACCTGCTCAGATTCTGCCAGTTTGCTTTTTTTTTGGGGGGGGGGGTTCATTGGAGGGAAGTGTTTTGTCCTCGGAGAGGAGGGAGTGCCATCTGATCACCTATTTTAGGAGGTTTGGGGGGTCCATGATGGGTCCTCGGAGAGGAGGGAGTGCCATCTGATCACCTATTTTAGGAGGTTTGGGGGGTCCATGATGGGTATACATTTTTTGGTAAAAAGGGATCTTTTTAGAAAGGTATATTTACCACTAAGAGGCATGGTGTGCCCTTAAAAAGCCTATATATAAATGTCCATACAAATTACAATATGCCAGAAGGCCAAAAGGCTAGTTCTGTGCAAACAGTTCTGGTTGACCATGCATGTAATTTACTAGTCACAATTAACTGCCATGTTGATTCTTTATTGTGCCAGATGTGATGACATGTGTTTACCTTCTTAAAATATAAGATCACTATACATAAGATTTAATTGTGCTCATTAATTCTGAGTAATTAAGTAATTCTGTAAGCAGTCAAATAAAAAAGCTATACTCACCTTTAATCCCCCACAGGAGATCCCTGATAGTCCTGGGGGACCGGGATCGAGCAGTATGGTAAGTGTCCGAGTGCTGGACTATCAGTATTCATCTAAGGGGGATTAAAGGTGACTATAGCATTTTTTTTACTGCCTGGAGAATGATTTTAAGAGAATCTAATCAAAAAGATGAGTAATTCATATTTAACTTTTGACAAACTTCGACTGCTCTCTCACCCTTCCTGACCCTTCCCCAGAATTTCTTATCAATGTCTTTGAAGTGAGCACATGATGCAGTTTCTACTGTTGCTCTGTTAATTTAGTGAGTCAACAACCCCAATTGGAAGGCTAAGTCCAGGGTTTCTTGGGATGACAAAAAACTCATCCCTCACTAACCCTTCCCCATACTTACATAGACCCGCTCCTCTTCCTTGATGGAACGGGAGCAAGTTCCTGGCCACTGACATTCCCCTAACGGGAGATGCTGAACTTGATCAGGAAGGCATGTGGCTCTGAGACCTGTAGAGTGGTCAAACCACCACTTTTGATGCAATTTTATGTTGGTTCATATGGTAATTGTTCATGGGTGTAACCAACTTTGGTCATCCCATAGGCATGCTGAGACATTAAAGCTTGTCATGTGACCAGCTACCAATTTAAAGAAAAGAAGATCGGGTTTAGGTTTTGCCTGCCACGCACAGTTCACATTTCTGCATATTATCTCAGCCTAATAAAAAATGATGTGCTTGGGATTTTGCCCCTACCCAAGATTGCCTTCTGACCATAGACCTTATGGGTGCATAATTGCTCTTAAGCCCCTTAGAATTATCAAAGGAAGTAATAGTAATGCACTATAAGGGGTGAAAGTTTATGTGGAGCCACAACTGCTATGCTTAAGAAGAATCTTCTTTAAAAGTTTCCTACAGAGAATACCAGTCCTGGGGCAATACTGTTTAACATACCGACCATAAAGCTCAAACGTATAGACAAGCATACTGTCCAGTCTCTAATTCAAAGAACTGCATCTGACATATGTTTTAAATCTTAGCAGATTTCTATAAAAATGTTGCTTGGCAGAAACTCCTGTTATGTCAGAAGCACCTGGAGGCTAAAAGCTCAGTGCCTATAATACAGTAGAAAGACATACTGTCTTTATTTGCTTTTGATATTTTAATGTATGAGTCAGAAACAATAGATTCATCTACCCACTAAAGAAAAAAATATTGAAAATGAGATGCAAATGTTCTTAGCTGTCAGGAGTTCTAATAGTAAGTTCCGAATAGGGTTACAACTGCTAAAATGGCACTGCTTGTTAAGCTCATTCGGTGGCCAGAAAATATAAAATAAATCTTTCTAGGGAACCCCCTCCTTTCATTGTGAGTAACAGTTTGGATAGCAGCTTACCACATACTTTATAAAGCACTCAGAAACCTTTTTGTTAAACGCTGTTGATCTGGTTGTTTCAAATGTACAGCAGATGGGCTGTGCTGAGATAGCTGTCCACCTGTACTCGCTCGGAGCAATGATCGTGCATGCCACACCACTAGCTCTCTATGATGACATAAGAGCTATGTGACCATTTTTTTTTCTTCTCTCTTTTTCTTTTTGCTGTTCTCTATTACAGTGAATCTGGCAGGCAGTTCTCTCCTGACACTGTTTACAGCACATGATACTTGATTCAGTCTCTTTTTTAATCTGCGTAGGGCATTAAAGAGAGGGGCATCAGCAGAGGTAAGCAACATTCTAAATAATGTTTGCACATGCTTTACTGGGATAACATTATCATTATTTATGGCTCCAAGCTCCGCAGGGATTGATGATATGCTGTGAGTTTATATCTATTCTGCATTTTACAACCAATGCCTTTAAAGCTTTCTTTAAACATAGTTCTATTACTGCTTGCCTAATTTCTATGCACTCTGATTTGTTTCTTTGATAGCCTTTTATCTGTATCAGTAATCTAACTTTATTAAACTTTACAGCAGATTTTATTTTAAAAAATCATAACATATCAAGATAACAAAGTATAGTTGAGCATTTAAATTTAAGAAATTTAACGTAATATAAAGGCAAAGCATGTCTATTATATGGGTTAACCAAAATGTTTAACAGCATCTTAGATTTGAAGTTCTAAATTGTATATATATATATATATATATATATATATATATATATATATATACCCTTTTAAAGATTGAGTTTTAGTCACTAAACACATTTCAGCAGTGGAATGAATTGGAAGAGATGCATGAATTTATAGTGTGCCAGGAAAACTTTTGTAAATGTTGGCTTTGAAAAATGTTCTGTGATTCAAATCAAATGTACTTGCTAACTTGCATTTTTATGTTAGCATAGTAAAGTCTTGTGTGATGGGATACAGGTACATTAGTGTCTTGTTTGCACACAGGAGGTTAAGTCATCAGCGGATCCCCAAATTATCATTTTGCATTTGTTTTATCATGTGAGCAGATTAGTTCAATTAAATGTAATTTTAAATGTAGCAACAACATGAGGTCTACTTTTAGGAACACAGCAAACATTTAGACCACAGCAAACACAGGTGAATTAAATGAGTGTTTTACTCTACAAACACAAGCAAATACATAGTGTTGTATTAAAGCAATGCTGCTTAAGTGTGATTACTTGTCTATTACATTCTGTAAGCTTTCCATTATCTGCCAAATGGATCTGCTATTTGAGGTGCAGAGTCCAGTGGGACCACACCTACAAGGTGGGAAGTCCTAGGTTACAGCTTCTTCAAGTTTGCATTTGACATTGTTATCTACAACTGTTAGACTGGTTAAGATTGCTCAAGTGTCAAATTTGTGATGAGTTTCATATACAGTACAATACAGCCCGCAGTTTAACATCACCTCAAAAAAAGCTAATGGAGGAAAATATGTGAAGACCTAGGCAGTGTAGTTTACATTTTTTTTTATTTTGATTCACAAAACATAAACTGTTAATTACAGTAATCTACACATGCATAGTCTCAGGTAGAGGTTGACAGACACATGTTTCATGACAAGTATCTACTTGCTGAGGATGGATGCTTTACATAGTAAAAATGTAGATAATGCAATTGTCAGCATTCCCAACACCAATAAGCCGTGATTTTTGATTTGTTTATTATTTGATTATTAGTGATGCTGCTATTGGCCACTATTTACTATTGATTGTCACTATTTCACATAGGGCTATACACTTTTTTAAATGTTTGCATAAAGTATTTAGACAAAACTTATTAGACAAATTAACTAACTTTTTTGTTAGAACCATGGTTACAGAATTTCTAGTTATGAAAAATATATTAAGCCAATACAGTCAACTTGCTATAAAGTTAATTCATAATGTATTAAAATACAATTTTAAAGAACTTTTATGACTTTTAGGATAAAACAGATTGGTAGGTCATAGGGACCTCATCAAGATTTTTCTTCCATAATAACTTGCAGTTCTCACATCTGCCCACCAGGAATGACAGTTTGAAATATGTAATTTCTATTGCCCCCTGCTGCCTAATATTATGGGATGTGCGTCAGGAGGAGTGGGAACTGCCTTTAGTGGGTGGAAATTATGGGTGGCCCTATTGCAGGAAATTCCCTAAAAAAATACAAAAGCTACCATGGGACTCATTAAACTAGACTATATATAGAAGTAATGCTGCTAAATGAACTAATCATGTAGCAGAGTAATAAAGACAAAGGAAACTGGAGGAGTTGTCCCGAGAAACTGATCATGGTTTATTCTACTAATAAAACTAGAATTTTAACTGATCAATTTACAGGCATTTCCCGGTCCTAGGGCTTCCTTTTCATCCCCTCTTCCTCAACACCAATGGTGTGTACCATTTCTCCATGCTTTCTCCAAAAATGCCCCTTACCAAAACAGAAACACTTTTTATTTCACCTGCAACCCAATTGAGTGGGAGAGAGTAAAAAAATTGAGTGTTAAGGTAATTATGTAATTAGTTAGACATTTAAATGTAATTAATTCTAATTATATTATGTTATAAAGTTTACTTGCATTTACAATACCTACTAATAAAATGTATGTTCATTTTCATTTTAGGTACAACAAATATAGCAACAATGCACCTCCAGTTTCTTCCCTTTTTAGGGCTTCTTATCGCCAGTGTATACTCCCAATACTATGATTATGGAGGTTATGGAGGTTATGGTGGTGGTTCACCAGATGACTATTATTCTTCTAACTTAGCTTTGGGACCTTCTACTGCTAATTGTGCACCAGAATGTAACTGTCCAGCAAATTACCCATCAGCAATGTATTGCGACAATCTTAAATTAAAGAAAATTCCAATGGTTCCATCTGGTATTCAGTACTTGTACCTACAAAACAACATGATTGAAGGCATAGATGATGATGCATTTCAAAATGTGACCGATCTAAAATGGCTCATTCTAGACCACAACTACCTATCCAATGCTAACATTAAGAAAAATGCGTTTTCCAAGCTAAAGGAGCTACAGAAACTCTACATGAGCTTCAACAATCTAACTGAACTTGTGGGGCCACTACCAAAGTCAATGGATGATCTGCGTGTAACCAACAACAAGCTTGCAAAGATCACACCCAACATTCTAGAAGGTTTGGAAAACCTTACCGTTATACACTTACAACATAACAAATTGAAGGAAGACTCAGTTTCAGGTGCATTTAAAGGCCTAAAATCACTTCTTTATCTTGATCTAAGCTATAATGAGTTCACTAAATTACCCATTGGACTTCCACCAAGCACTACCATGCTCTATTTTGACAATAATAAAATTAGCAATATTCCAGATGAATATTTTCAAGGTTTCAAGGCTTTGCAATACCTTCGTCTGTCTCACAATGAGCTGAAAGATGCTGGCGTGCCCGGCAATGCATTTAACGTCTCATCCCTTCTTGAGCTGGACCTTTCATTTAATTCACTGGAAAGCATTCCTGCAGTGAATGAAGGTCTGGAAAACCTCTACTTGCAAGTCAACAAAATCCAAAGTGAGTTGAAATGTGTGATATTCATGTGTAAAAAACATGTATGTGATCATCATTGAATGGGCCTGCATTCCTCCAGTAGGATGAGTTAACATTGGTGCATCATTTTGAGGGAGTGCTGGTGATCTGCATGGTGCTCTGTGTGACAACCAGAAGAAATCAACTGATACTGTAGCTATATATCAGAATTGTTAGGGTGCTGGGGATCATGGCAAAGTCTGTGCTCCACTTGTAGGGTGTAGGACCACGTTTAAAATTAAGAAACTAGAATACTTTTTTTGCTATATGCCTGCCATAAATTATTGGTTTCTTATGTTAAAAGTGTGTGCCAGATGTGAATCATGATGCACGTATTAGTGATGGAACCTTAATTTGTCTATCACAGCACCACAATCCCCAAAGCTGCCTCTAAGCATCTATTATGGATTTATGACATTTACCGTGACCACCTTTGGACTTTTAGGTCCAGGACCAACTTGTTCAGTTTCTTGTTCAGTATAATTAAGAAAGCCACACACTCTTTCATAATGGGTCAGGGCACATATCTATTTAAAGGGCATCTGTGCCCTTGAGCTTTCTCTCAGTATTCCTCCAGGTTAAAAAAAACTAGCCCCTATGGAATCTTCTCTTCATTCTCTGCAGATAGCAGATCAGCTACTATGTTGGTCCTAGCAGTCTTTTTTCCATTTGAAGCATTTGGCCAACCAGCATGTATCTGCAATCTATATGCTAATTTACTCTGATAGTCTTAATGCCAAAAATAGGCAGCGTTTAAGACTAAGCAGCAGATCTACAGATGGAACAACTGATGAAAACCAGCAGAGATTAGGTATTAGATTAAGTATTCAGACCTGTGGGAAAATGGGCAATGAGAAAAGTTTAGGGAATTTTAAATGTTTTTCTCTGTGCATTGCCACAAATCCAAGAATACAACCAAAGCTTGAAGGATAGATACATGCAACACTTTTGTTCAGATAACTGAAGCTGCACCTCAATGGCATCAAGCCACATTTGTAAAGCCCACTAGATTCCCTTCTAGCCATGTGCTAGACCCCCTCCATTGATGATCTACTACAGCATACATGGATGCTGTGCTTTAGTTACTGAACAATGAAGTTTTCTGAACCTCATATAAGTCTCACGTGATAAAGCAAAATGATATAAAAAATAACATACCATTAGCTCATAAAATGGTTTGCAAAAATGTAACAACTACTGTGCCACTGCAATTTTAGCACTGGTTTTAAATAGTATTTACTATGAACTGGTTAGAATAGACCTTGCTCTAATCTAGGCATCACCATGTTTTAACTGGGGGATAAATAGGCGTGTATTATTGTAACTGTATTATTGTAACTGTACATTCTCATGATTAGAAAAGCAGGATATAAGAAGGCATGTTAGTGGTCTCAATAAGGTCAATTCTTGGCCGTAAGTAAAGTCATTTGCGCACAAATGAAAAAAATGGTTTACTCACATTTTTTGTGCACCTTTTTTGCAAGTAAATTTGCCCATGCTGTAAGATTTTATGCCCAATAGAAACAAGGCGAACACATGCGCCACAGGGAATACACCACAAATGAAGAATAGAGATACACCCAAAACACAGTAGAAGGAGAAACACATTTGTCACTACAAAACAGTAAAGACAGAGAGAAACATATGGTCATGGCCATTGACTGCCCTAGCCTGCACAATGTGCACAGAGCTTGGCCTTTTCTGCATAAAAAGAGCTATATTTCATGTGCAATACGCAAGTTTGCGCATGAATCGGAAACTTGCGAAAGCACTTCAGGCATGCAATGTGCATGTGTGTGAACCATGCGCACAGTGTCATAAAACATGCACCAAATCACAAGCTTGCGCATGCGGATGCACTTGTGCATGGTTTGGGGGTTTCTGGCACATGGACATGAATCAACCCTATTATGTTCATTTTAAACAAAAGATGACAGATTTAAGCTGCCTCTACAAATGTCATCTTTTTTCAGCTTTGCTCACTATGTGACCCTTAAAACATGTTAATGTTTTCAGAATAAAGACTTGAGAACCATCTTAAAACAAATAGATAAAAAAGGGAAAATGGGCAATAGCCATCATTAATTTCTATGGTTGTGCAGAAAGCTAAACTAGACTACCCCTCTGGTGTTTGTCAATTTACGAGGTGTTGGAATATGTGCTAGCTCACCAGAAATACCCCAGCTTAAAGGAAAACTCCCCTTTTGGCAGGTTTTGGGGTTCTGCCTTACTCTTTCCCTCTCTTGGAATGTAAAATAAACATTTGTGTTAGGATTGTGCCTCTATACCTGTGATTTACTTGGTTTCCATGATTCTCATATTCCTGGGGCTCTGTTTTGCTACAGTGGAAGTGGATTTCATTGCCTTGAGTAATGGACAGCAATGGACTACAAGTCCTACAAATCTTCTAGTGTAACAGGTGAACTCTTTAGCAGCTTTGGCTAAGCCTAAGCAGCCTAATGACTTCTCCAGGTGAGAACCCGGCCATTAACCCTTGCTATTTAGCCAATCAGATGATTAGCAAGCTAGAGTGAGAAAGGCTATGATATGTACATGAAATCACCACTTTGGTGTACATAGCTAAGGTAAACACATTGTTGCTATAGAAAAATGTTTTCTTTTATAACACAAATTTGCAAAGAAAAAGAAAATTAAAAAAATAACACTCAAGTTTAGCACATTGAAGGATTTTGTCACACATTAATGGAAACTTTTAAAAATTTGCAACTTTTCAAAAGTGGAATTACTCTTTAGGCTGGCAGAACCAATGGATACTAGGGTAAGGTTCAGAAATAAGAGCCTAATTTTAAGTTAGGCTGAAGACACACTACTTGCGTGCACCATTTTGGTCTAAAAGGAATAGTCCGATTGAAAAAAATGCTTATTCCAATTCAGTTAATAATTTCAATTAAAATAGAAGCTCTTTATATTAAAAAAATGTAGTAATAAAACCAATAACATGTTTTTATAATACTCCTTCCTGTTTTGTTGCAGAATTCAACCTGAACAGCTTTTGCAAAGTTATTGGGCCACTGGAATACTCAAGAGTCAGACATCTGCGCCTGGATGCAAACAACATTAGCCGATCTGACCTCCCCCATGAGCTCCACAGCTGTCTTCGCATGGCTGCAGATATTGAGGTGTAAAGTGCAGTACTTTAGGCAAAGGTGGCTCTCAAGCCTGTGATTCATTCTTTCCTTTCCTCTCTTCTTCTTTCATTCTTTTTTTCATTCATTCAGGTCATTGAAACAACTTAAATATACAAAATATTAAAAGATAAATCTTTCATTTTTATTTTGAGTCAGATTTCATGCATTTCACCCAAGTGTATAGATTTAAAGCATACCATTTTATCCAAAGATATTTAACTAACCTATAGCATCTGTTGAAAATGAGAAAAAAATATTAAAAGCCCCTTGATGGGGAAAGAAACTAGTTTAAAAATGTAAATACATACAATGATGTGTACAATCGTGTATGGAGCAGTAAAATCTATGCTTGGTAAAAGTGCTGGCATTTTATTCACTATGATTACAAAACCATCCAGTAAAAATGTCTTGCTGTGTTCTAGTTTGATTTACATGAAACAAAGCAATCTAAATGTAATGAAATTAATCATCAAGATGAATCCTAATAAACTGCCTGTATATATCATTTTAACTGAATTATTTTAGCTCAGAGTTGTCAGCAGTATTAATCTATAATCATTAAAGGACACCTGTAGGCTCAAGGAATTTTGTCACCTTTTAAAGTGGTCCTAACATTCCCACCCATCCACATTCCCATGCTTCCCGGCCAGCTAAGCCCATTTTGGGGATTGGCATAAAATAAATATCTAATCACCAAAATACTTTTCTGTTCATGGCATAAGCAGGGCTCTGTTAGCCAGCTGCCTTAGGTAGAGAACCTTGACTGATTTCAGCAGACCTGCAGCAGCGAAGGTCCCATTGTGCAGTGACTGTGTGACTAACATGCCACTCAAGGTTCTCTGCACTGCACATTTTTTGGTGTGTGGCACTATATATCACTATCTATGAGATATCAACAAAAAACCTCTCTGCTTGATTCTTAGCATTAATGGAGGAGGACTAGTCTAATCAGACAGGGCATGTGGGGTTAGAGAATAGGAGAAGAAAATTGCTGTTGAGGACTGTGGGTTTTAGGTCTGCTTTACGCCACCTGTCTCCACCTTAAGTCCATCCTTGGTCTGCTAAGGACAGCTTTATGAGGGTGATGACACATGTCTGAAGACCAGGGCCAAATCTCCTGAAATAATGTAGTTTTTTTTTTAATCAGCTAAATTGGACTATCAGCTGCAGAGGAGTTAAGGTAAATATATAATTTTTTTTAAGAAGCCTACAGTTGCCCTTTAAAGAGCAACACAACCTAATACTTTCATTATCTTGGGTCTCCTCCTGGTGGGGGCATCGCAATTTGTGATCCCCCGCTGAGTGTATATCCCAGGATCTCCTGTAAACTCACCTTTTTCCTCCTGTGCAGGCTGCTCATCCAATTAGAAACTTGCATTTCATTCTTTTCTTTGAAGCACTAAGCTCAGAGCGGCAAGAAAATCTGAATTAAGAGTGCATGGCAGGCTGCATTTCCGCTTAGCTCTAGCTGTGGATGTGCCCATGCCAGCCATTTATAAATGGCTGTCTTGGGTACACGCCCAGCCAAAGTTATAGTGTGGATGCATTCACAGACCTGGGATTTCTCACAGTGTGGCATTTGCTCATAAAGAGGGGGCACACTGGGGTGGTTGTTCCTTTAAATACAAATAGATGGGCCCTTTAGGTTACCAGTGGTTTAGAAATCAACACATACAAAAATGATGTAGTGTATATTGTTATTGTTAAATGGGACATATATGATTTCCACTAATACTTCTACTAATACAAGCATAGTTCCTATATGTATGTATGGCTATTCTGTATGCTAATTTAACAATACATAGTTTATAAGGGTTACATTTTGGGTTTCTCTCTTTTATTAAATGCAATCTATTGATATTAAACCTACAAGTTTTCTCAGGTATTGGAGTCCAGTATCGAGGTAAGAGAAGAGCAGCATATTTTAAATATTTTACCATTCTCAGCAGTTATAACTGAGACTATTTCAGCACAATTCTGTGTGGACCTGTACATATCCAAAAATAGTAAATTTTAAAATAAAGGGGTCAATTCAGAGCCTGGTGAAAAAACAATTTTTTGGAGAGAACATTTTTAGGAATTTCACCTTTACTACCCCACAACACACACCTCATGGCCTAGATATTTCATACTTAACCATTGATACACACATACCCCCTTCTGTATCCTAGAGTTCAGACACATTTTGCAACAATAGAGCTGAATCTTCAAAAAAAAAAAAAGCAATCTGCTGATATGTGCAGAGAAGGTTTACCGGGTGATGCCATGTTGCATGGCTGCTATACCTCTGTCTGTGGAGGGGAAGTACATAAAGAGGGATTAAGGGACAAGTCATTAGCTCTAGTCAAGATACTGACCAATACCCATTTTTTTTTTTGAGTTTTTTTGATACACAAAATACAGAGTATTGGTATATGTAGATATCTTAACCTATAAAAATCATTAAATAAGATCTTCAATTAAACAGGCTCCACTATTGCAATGGACCTTACAGGGGTTACCAGTATAGTTAGGTACCAGAAGCAAGTTGAGATCACCTTATCATTTTCCCCACTTACAATTTGCAAATAAGCCACAATTTTGTCTACACCCTTTAGCTGAAATAACCTTTGTTGTATTAGGAATCAACTGACATAGATCATTTAGCATCATTATTTATACTCACTTTCATGACGTCATGGCAATGAATGGACATCTTAATGAGTTAATTAATTAGAGAATTATAGTCTTCTAAAACATGATAAACTGTACTATTATTACTAACAACCTATTTTGTACTATAAGCAATAAACCTTGTTAATTATTCATTGCCATAGTGTGAATATATGCTTGATCTGTATAATATGGTTGTGGCTCAAGCAAAAGAAAGACTGACAGATTAAATAAAGAACGTAAAATAATTAGCTTTGGTACTGACTAAAATACATACATAAAATAAAATATAAAAAAATGTTATATTGTGTGATGAATGTCTGCCTATCGGGACACAGGGTAATTCATACTAGCTTCTTGAAGAAATATATTGTTATATTTTGGGTCAGTGCTTTCTTTCTTTTCATATGCTGTATTCTGTTTGTTGTTTTTGACCTTAAATCAGGGGTACCCAAGCAGTGGTACTAGTGGTGGTACTTGAGATCCTATCAGGTTTTAAACTGATCTATACTGTAACCTGATCTGCTGCCATCTATACCCCACTCAAGCCTGATTTGCTCCATAAGTAAAAATCTGCTACCAAAGGTTGATAAAACGACAACCAACATACACCACCAAGGTGGTAGTTGATATAATTGGAAAATGGAAAGGTTGGGAACTCCTGCCTTAAATCATCCAACCACAATGGTACTGGTCGACAATTTCTGTAAATCTCAGTAACAAGATTCAATAAATTAGAACATAAAATTCAATACAAACAAACAAACGAACATACAAATTGATTTTAGAGCATGTGGTTCACTCGCCTTACAGTTTTAACCCATGTTTAAAAAGAACCCAGAAATCAGATTGCTATTTCCACAACTTAAAGTGCACCTATACTCAGAGGTTTATTTTGGTTAATTTATACAGCTAAATATAATGTTGAATTGCATTATTGCAAAGGAAAAAAAAATCTCTTGATGCTGAATCAGCCCTATAATGGCAGATAGGTCTGAGTACTCCCCATTGCTAAGCTGTGTATACTGCTACTGAACCTCTCAAAGCTGCTTGGCTAGAGGACAATATGGCCGACTGCATCCAATTTGTGTTGTTATGAATAGTGGGTAAAGGCTTTAGTAAAAAAAGAAACACAGGCTGTTTGGGGCACTGGGCTGGGGATGGAAGGTGATGACATAAACATCCCTCTGAGTATAACTGAACCTTAACTGTAGGCAATTTCATTAGTCCGTACCTTGGTCTAAGCAATAATAACACTCACCTCTAGGTTGTGCTGATTGGTCGAATGCTTTCCAGCTCCTTCCATTCCTTTCTCTAGAGGAAATATTTTCAACTATTCTAGCTCACATTTTCATCAATAGGAGCTGCATTCAAAATGTCAGGCTCACCATGCAGTATACGTGATTAGTTTTTTTAAGAATTTCATTTTGTGTATGTTTTTTACAGCATTTTCATTAGGCTTTATAGTTTATAACATCAGGAACTGGGTACTGTGTAGGTAATCTACCGTAAATAATCAGATAAATAAAGAGATAAGGGGCAAAGCAAGTTCCCTGGGTTCTGAAACACTATTGACCATTGATCAGAGAGAATCATTCTTTTATTTCACAATTGCCAAATTAAACAATATCAATATTGGTCTGATACCAACATTTTACATTTTGGTTGTTGTAAATGCCCAAATATCCCTTTTGCTCTGATATTAAACTTGTAAAACAGTTTAAATCAAACCGATGTAACAGTAATTGTTGATCTGATGTTAATGTTTTCAGTTCTTTCTGGTTTCTGTTTCTAAATGTGAATATTAAACATATTTTTAATTAAGCATGAAAATATTTTACAGTTTGTTTTGGGTATGTACTCAGATAAATAAAGGAATATCTTCCTTGCTATATTTTTCACTTGATCGTGAAATACTTTATCAATATAATATGAGCAGCAAATATACGATCTAGCCTACCATTGTTCCCCCCACACAATCTTCCCTTATGAGTACAGTGGGGGATGTAGAGGCTCGGCAGTGGCCTGGTTTCAAAAATAACCTTTTTCCACTACTAAGACTATGCCCACCTGGCATTTTGGAGTTTACTGAATGGCTGATCTTAAGAAATACTAAAGACTTAAAGGAGCCGCAGCACTCAACCCTGTTAGCTTGCAGATCAACCTATAATCTGTCTCTAAATCTGGTAAAAACAGAGGCTCGGTCACACACATCTGCAGAAGTATGCTAAGCTGCACCACCATGCCAAGGTGCCTCTATGGGTGCAGTCCTAACTCTAATCTATGAGAGCCCCATTTGGGACATACAATGCAAGAGATAAAAAGGGAGCAGCTTACCTGAGGTTGCCCTAAACCTCATGTGCAAGCCATGGGGTGGAAGAGTCAAGACCTTGCAGTACAGCCTAGACCCCACATCCCATGCGCTTGCACAAATTCAAAGTGAACAAAGGGGAGCGGCAGCTACTCAAACCATTTTATAACTAACCTGGGAGGTGCAAGTCAGCAGGGCAATTAGGTTACTAAAGGTTGTCGTCAGCCACATCCTGGTTTTCCTGTAGTCTGGGAAGCACCCTCATCCCCTATGCTCCATATGGCTGAATGTAGGAGCGCACCTAAATTGCTGAGTGCAGGAGTGTACCACAGTTACAGAAAAACCAGGGATGAGTTTACCAGCAACCCAGTGGAAAATGGGCACTGCTTACAGTGGCGTAACTAAATGTGACAGGGCCCTGAGGTGAACATTAAATGGACCCCTTTCAAGGCTCGTACAGTAATATTTTTTTACTAGGTTTAATGCAGCTAGACCACTAATACTGAAATGGCAGAGACAAATGACGCTTCCTTTCTCCAAATGATGCCCTGTGAGCACAAATATGATAAATAAGGCGGAGGAGCAACAATGATAGTGCCCCCTTGCCCTCCTGGGCCATGGTGGGGTCGCACCCCCAGCACCTCTGTTCTAATCATACATCCTATAGTAATACTGCTATCCTTTTTTTATAATCCTGGCATCGAAGAGCTTCCTCCTGGCACTTCGAGCCTGGAGTTCCATACACCCCCCATAGACATGACTAGGGGCTTAATAATGGATGCAAGTACTGTAACAACCACATTGATTGGGGGGGCATCTCTAGTTAGTCTAGTCTAGTTAGTCTAGTTACTCTAGCTAACCTAAGATTAAGGTAGAAAAGTTACTGTATGAGACATAATGGGGCCCTATTTAATGTTTGCACAAGGGACTGGTCTCATTTAGTTACATCACAGGTCAGGACAGACACCAGTCTATATGGTCAGCATCAAGGCTCTCTGCTAATTATCCGGGACCCTGTAAGAATGTAAAACTATTGACACTGGACTATCTACCATGCGGAGAAGGATAGTCACAACTTTTCTAATTACATCCATCATAAATGTAATATCATAAGAAATGCATATCATTATTTTTTAGTGAATAACTCCCTTTACTTTTACTGAATTGTAAAACCAAAGGATTTAAAGTGATCCTATACCCAGAAAGGAAGTTTATGTGGTCACCTTCTATCCCCAGCCCAGTTTCCCAAAACAGGATTTGGGCAGATTTATCAAGCCCTTCTGCCAGACAGTGCCACATCGGTGCAAATTTGAGTAGTAAAAAATCTAATAAAAACATTTTTTACACACTTGCGCAGGTTGCTGTGCTGCAAGAAGCACATTTACTAAAACATTAGCAGTGCAGAAACATGCTGAACAATGTATAAATGATATTTTGCGCTATTCTAATTTGCACAGAAATAACATTGTCTGGCAGAAGTGCTTGATAAATCAGGCCCTTTGTTTCTTTTACTAAAGCCTTTACCCAATATTCATCATCGGCTATATTGCTCCCTGGTGCTTTCCAGTGATGATACATTTAGAGAGAGCCTGATTCATAACTAGCGCCACATATTGACAGATAAGCGTCTAAATAGCGGCGCTTAGAGCGTTGCGGTCGCTGTCGTAACCAGGCCGGCATTGATGAATGTGATGTGTGTTGGGCGCTCTAACAACAGTATAATGCTGCAGGGAGCTAGAGGTAGCGCAAGCGCAGTGCGTGCGGCACTTGGCGCTTTACAACATATTTAAGAAAAAAAATACACACACACAGCGTTGGCGCTCTAAATCTGGTCGCTGTAGCATAGAGCGCCAGATGCTGTGTGATTAAAGTCAGTTTTTGAACACATATCCACCAGTAATAAAGTGAAAACACATGGAATTACAATGTTTTAACACTGTGACAACAACACTTTAGTGCCTGCACATACAATTCTGCATAAAAATATAAAAAGTCAAAAATATATATAAAAGTTTTGTTTGCAGCCAGGAGAGGTCACACAATGATTTGAACAAAAAAAAATTAATTAATTGCCACGCTATTTAAATACTAACAAATGAAAGGCCATTGAAATGTATGGGAGAGCGACACTGAGTGAATACATGGCGCTCTTGAACTACACTAAGACGCCACTGGTAATACATGTGATGCTACATGGCGCTGTTAGAGGCGCTCACCAGATTCGCTTTCTTAAATGTGGTTTCTCATACAGCGTCCAGCTTTCACCAGATGCTACCTGCCGCTGCGAACCACTACTTGGCGTTAGCCAATCTTAAATAACCCCCTTAAACACAGATCAGCATTGGGGGTCAGCCTTATCAGTTTTAATAATTGTCATTATGTGTCAGTTTACCTGTATACTAATAAATGTGTATATGACATGCCATTCATACAACATCATACTGCTGCCTGTTTGAACATTGAGTTTTAGTAAGAAAAGAAACACAGGCTGTTTTGGGCACTGGGCAGGGGATAGAAGGTGATGATATTACTTTCCCATCTGGGTATAGATAAACTTTAAGACCAGAGCGGTGTAAGAAAAGACTATAATATGATGACTATTCAGCTGAAAACTAAATCTAAATATTGGGGTTCAGCTTCAGCCTACATCTCTGATGTCCCTTACCCTGTTCAAATTGAATGAATTGTCAGCAAGAAATCAATAGTGTCCTTGTTAGGGCGAGCGCTGCACGCCCGTCTCACAGCAAGTCACTTACCTCCATGGCTGCATGCAGCCATCATCCATCTTGCAGCACTTCCTCATGGCTGCATCCAGCTGCCGCCCTTCCCCCCATGCTTTCTCCTCACATGCTCAGGTGCATGCACGTCTCCGTCCACTAGAGGGCGAGCGCACTGGATTCCTGAGATTTAAAGGGCCTGTACAGCACTGATTGGTGTTTGGTCATCCAATCCTGCATCCTCTTCCCCTATTTAAAGAGGCACTTCCTACCTTCAGTGCCAGATCTTGGCCGCTCCATGCTTGTTGAAAGTCAGACATTCTTGGATTGCTCACCCGTGTACCGACCTCTGCCTGTCCCTGACTCTGAACCTTTGCTGCCTGCCCCGACCTCGGCTACTCACCTTTACTGCGAACCTGTGCTGCCAGCCCTGATCTCTGCCTGTACTTACTACGCCTTTTGCCTGCCACTTGTGTACCTCGCTGAACCTCGGCTGACTGTGGGACTGGGCCGCTGTTGGGGGGTAGCGACCTGGGGGTCACTCGCCGCACAAGACCAACCTGCCTTGCGGTGGGCTCTGGTGAATACCGGTGGCCCCTTAGACTCCGCTCCCCTGACACGGTACCTGCCATCCGTCCCACAGTTAAAGCGGATCCACACCCGAGTCCGCTCCACCCGGTCCGTGACAGTCATCACCAGTGTTTAGCACAAGATCTCATTTGGTCCTTTTGTTTGGTGCTGAGGTAAAAATTACATTATTCAGCATAACTCTTTTATTTTTTTTCCTGCTGAATTCATGTTGGAAGTTTTACACTGAAACTTGTAATGCGTGGCAGTTACTCATCTGTTTTCTGACCACAAATCTTTGTGAACCCACACTGAAAGAAGTTTTTTATGATCCATAGATACTATGTCCAGTGGCTTTTGATCCTAACAGATACAGTTTTATTCTGTAAAGGCACGGTTGAGTCAAGTCTTAAATGTTAGCTTACTTTGTAACAATACTTTACAGTCCAATTTGAAACCACAAATGCAGTGCTGAGCTCAGCAGAAAAAATCTGTTGCACATACCTTGGCAACAATCAAATCCCAGTGCATATACATGTACAATATAAAACTCTAGTAAATTCTAGTAAAGTCAGGAAAGCTGATTAGTGCTTATGTGAGAAATGCTGAAAATACCTGAATAATCCTAAAAAGAAAAGACCTAGTCAAAATTCAATTAAGGTTTCATAGCCTGGTGAATTTGACTCTATATAAATACAATATGTAAAAAAATACAGTAAGGTACATATACAGTATAAAGCCCAATGTCCTAAGGATCCCGAGTTATGATGCCTGTCTATTTAGAGCCTGATTTAAGCCTAGCACCACATATTGTCCTTTGTGCATCTATGTACATAGCGGTGCTTAGAGCATCTCCAAGTGTATAAAATTATATACATATAACCAAAAGGGGTCCCACAAACCCCTAAAATCCCACCCTAAAGAAACTCAGTGGCACCACTTACTATTCCAAAATATCCAAATAATTTATTATTTAACTTTATGATACATTACATAGACATATTAAAATCATATTAAAAAACACATAACATGTATACCAGAGAAAGGGACAAAGGGGAGAAACACCGAGCTGACACATATGCTGTTTCACAGACACTAATTAAATCAGTGATATATAGTATGAATAAACATACATATTTGTGTCCACTTTAAACCCAGCTGTACACCATCTGATCAAACCTATATATAGCCCCAATAATTTCCCCAAAAATCTATATACTCAGTGCTAATAAGTCTCAAAAAAACTGCTATGTGCCTATGTGCAAATATCCAAGTGCAAAAACTGCTATTATGTACATATAATAAGAGGACCAGCCAGGTTGGGACAAGAAACAAACATATATTTACATCAACATCAATGGAGTCTCACGTGTCCAGTGTCCAGCCAGCACCCCCTGCCCGCCACCAACGCTTTACGTGACGTCAGCGAGTCACTTTTTCAGGGCCAAATTATATTTTTAAAAATTTGTTGGAATTAAAAAAAAAATAATATTTTTTTTCAAGAAAATCATATTGCATGTAAGCCCTATTTCTTCCCTATTACAACGGTACCACACATGTATCGTTAAACATCCTTTCCTACCCAGGAGGCACCCCAAACTGAAAGGAGCATTTTATGAGATTTTAAAAAATACAACTACTATGTGCACTATCAAGAGTTAAACACTTAAAAATTTGTTGGGTCCCCAGATGACTTGCCAGGCCCTCCTGCCCTGTGAAATAGTATAGGAACCTTATGGTATAGAGGTCTTATGGACCCTTTACTAGTTCACAAACTGTTAAATGAAAAAAAAACACACACAGATTAAGTACTGAGGTCCGTACAACAACCATACGATACGGTACAACAACTTACTGATAGTGAGGTCCCACACCCAGTGGCATAGCTAAATGTGACAGGGCCACAGGGCAAACATTAAAAAGGACTCTTTCAAGGCATATACATATAAACATTTTTCTGTATTTTAAGTCAGTTGAATGCAGATACACAACTAAAGACTGAAACCGCCAAGAGAAATGCTGCTCCCTTTATCTAAATGATTAAAGTGAGCACACATATGATATAAATAGGGTGGAGGAGCAACTATGATAGGGCCCCGCTGACCTTCTGGTCTTAGTATGGTCACCCCCCTTCAAGTTACGCCCCTGTCCGCACCGATCAACGCCGCTGCACTGACAGTTTGAAGTGATCAGCAGAAGCACCCGCACCTGACTTCCGCTGATCGATGATGTCATCTCATTCCGAGTATATAAGGCCCCTCCACGTGGCGGCCGGTGAGTTGTCGGAAGCCGGCACTGGGCAGGAAACTGGTGTTCGGTGCCCTGTTGAAGACGCCGGACCGGTCATCAGAGCCCCGTCGGTGGATGAGGAGACCCTCAGTACTGGATTCAAGATGGAGGTAAGCTTTTTTATTTTCAGCTAGCCAGAGAAGAACCAAGAATGTAGACCCTACATGCTTGGCACTTAATGGTAGGAGAAGTGAAGTGCTTGGCATTTGAAGGGTTAAGGGGCCCCTACTGAATAAACAACTATATTTGAACCCAGTCTGCTGCTGCCTAAGAGCCATGTGTATGTGTTGGGAGCACACAGATTCTTTTGTGTTTATTGTTCATTCTGGTGTATTCTCCTCTTGGAGAACAGAGCAGTTGCTTTACTTTGCTCTCCCTCATGCACTAAAGCTGCATCTTTCCCTTCCTATCTCCATAGCATTCTTATAGCCTCTGCTGTCTTTAATCAACAGGGTCTATCTTGTCACATGAAGGACCCCTTTACTTGCAGTTAAAGAGTAACTTTGGACCTTTAAACTAACTGATAGCCCCCCCACCGCATTGCTCCATACTTTTTGGATGATAGTGTCCAGATTGCCGTCATCCTGCTGCTTTTCCCACCCCCTGGTGTCATCTGTAACAGATGCCAGGGAAGCTTTGGCGCCTATGTCTCACTAGTCATGCCGACATCTCGCTGTGTTTCTGATCCTCCTGCAGCCATCCTGGCCCGAGAGGAGGACTTCACTGCGCAGGCGCAATATCTCGGGGGCGGCACAGTGCATTGTAAGACAGAGAAGAAGACAAGATGGCGCTACCCTGAGAATAGCGCCTGAGAAGCGCAGGAGGAAGAGCAGATGTCAGGTAAGTTAAACCTGCCAAATGGAGAATCGGGAGTTTAAAGGTAACACAAGGCGAAGTTTGGGGAGTGTTTGAGAACTCCCCAGACTGTCCACTGTTCCTCTTTAAGTTTTCAGAGCTAGGAGGTTGAAGAGGAGACTGAAAGTGGAGCTTTCAGTCTCCTAGATAATGGGCCAGTGGCAAGAGCATACATTATAGATACTTGCCTGCCTTACGTGAGATTCTTATTGGAAGCAGTGTACAGTTACAGCCGGAGGTGTCAGAATAAAGTCCCTGTCCAAACATGTGTTCACTTTCTCCCCTCTTATTCCCTGTCATGCACACATTCTAGTGTGGTTAGAGCCAGCTGCAGGACCCATGTGACAGGTCACTTGTGCTGGGAGCTCCAAGGGACAGAGTGTAGCTCTATTGTTGCTGTGCCTAAAATCTATCTATTAAATATAGCTCAATAAGCATGCTGCACAAATAAATGCATGCTCATATAAATGAATTACCAGCCTTTCAGTCAAAATATTTTCTCCACATACATGTGATTTAGAAAAAGAACCACAGGAATCTTGCTTTGTTTGGAAAAAATGCTTCAGCAACCATTAGAATTTAACTCAATAAATGTGTGTGTATTAGTGTCTACAGTTTGGAATAAAATATAGAACACTGTTCAGTGAATTTTATAGAATTTTACAGACTCCCTGTTGATTCTCTCATACCTCTGAGCTGAGAAGACCCCGCTGAGTCTGAAGCAGAGGCGATCCCTGGAGATAGCTCCCTCTCAGACACCAGTGCCTTAGACATCTGCCACTGACACAAATCGGGCCATAGCTGGGCCGCTATGTATACCAGCATCAAGCCAGATGACGAACTAGAACGGGGCCACAAACCCGCAACTAGATGTTTTTCAGTGTCGTGTGGCCACTGGAAACCAAAGAAATGGAGAACTCAGGTGCTGACCCATCTAGGAACTTTTCCAGAGCTATATGATCCCTTTGTCCAAAGTTGTAACTTTTATTGGTTTTTAGGAGAAGAGAAGGTTCCCCAAGGGAGGGAGGGAACAGTCTACCCCACAGAAGGGAGAGGGCAAGAGGGTACCGAGGCATAAAGGGTGGCGACCAGACCAGCCACCTTCACTCTCTGGGGGAGGTTGTGTTGCATGCATGCTGAAGGTGCCTGGGATTTCCATAAGCTGTCCACTCACTTCCCTGTGGGACCCCATCATCACTACTCTGCATCTGCATTTTAAGGTAACTCTGACTGTTGTATCTCTGATTGTACCTCACTGTACCTGTAACCTGTATCCCACTACTCAGAACCTCATATGTATTCATTCCATCTTAGTCAAATGTTTGTGACATTCACTGTTACTTACCTGCAAGGTGGCTTCCCCATTGCTTGGGTCCAGTGGCAGGCGGGTGGGGAAAGTACTGACAGCAAGGCCGGATTTCCTCCCACTCCCCTACTGCTGTGTGTATAGCATAACAGGAGGGCAGCTGAGGAAGCAGGCTGCAATGTCAACTGAGACAGTACCCATCGCCAGACTGGAGCAAAGGGGAAACTTACATGTAGGTATGTGACTGCCACAGTACAGGTGTCCCACACCGCTCTGCAGCTGCACTGAGCCCCTGCTACCTCGCTCCCCGCCACAGGGCCTATTTATAAGCAAGGATCAAGTTGGCTGGAAAAGCCCTTCACGCCCTCTTTTACTCACAGTCACATTAGCCACCTCGCTCCTCCGAGGTGGCGAGAGCCCAATGGGGGGGGGGGGTGGTTTCCTGCCTTCGCGTACCATGAGGCCAAGAGGCTGGAATGAGGATGGAGGTGAGCTGTTTTATATCTTTCTGCAGCGTTTCATTGATGCTCTAAACCCAATTTTTGGGGGAAAATTCAGCGATTCGCCTGTTCACTAATCTCTAGTGAATTTCAAACAATTACAATCACAATGCAGCTTAGATATGATCAAACTACAGTAGCTAGTTCTAGCTAGATCTAAACTGGAATTACTTTTTCCTATGCTGTGCTTTATGTGAAAGGATGTGTTAATAGTCTTAGCATGTGCTGCTTTAAGAACCAAAAACAAACTCATTATTGCAGTTGCTTTACTCTTTAATCTTAATAAAGTCTTTGCAGAGCATCTACAGACCTCCTAGGCAGGAAGCAACAAAGGCGAAGTTCATGACCGATGAAAGTAACAGTTCCCACAAAGTACACACAATAGCATCACATCTGGCTTCCACCAGTATTTTATAGTTAGTCGGGTAGTTAAAATGGCCTTGCTGCAAAATATATAGCTACACTAGCCGTGATTCAGCAAAGGCTGGGTTAAGCTTGACCTGTTGCAAACCCCCAATCTAATATCACTATTTGGGATGAGCGAACTTTTGAAAAATTCGATTCGGCTAATTTGCCAAATTTTCCGACAAAATTTGTTTCGGTCCGAATTTATTCGCGACGAATCGCTATTAAAAACGGCTATTTCTGAGCTTCCTAGAGCCTCAATAGGGTTGTAAACCATTCTGCCGTGCTGTAACACGCATAGGATGTAATGAAATAATGACATGCAGATCAGAGGCATCGCTATTAGAATCGCAGAGCGGCACAATTGCAGAGAGTTGAGGTGGCATCACTATGAGGGGCCCCTATATTGCCTGAAAAACACACCCTGGAGCTGGCAGCAGCAGGAGCCCAAATATTGGCTAAAAGACATCCTGGAGTTGGCAGCAGGAGCCCAAAAATTGGCTGAATGACACCCTGGAGTTGCAAGCAGCAGCAGCAGAAGCCCAAACATAGCTTGATAGAGACACTGGAGTTGGCAGTAGGAGCCCAAAAATTGCCTGAATGACACCCTGGAGTTGCAAGCAGCAGCAGCCCAAACGTAGCTTGAAAGACACACTGGAGTTGGCAGCAGGAGCCCAAAAAATGTCTGAATGACACCCTGGAGTTGAAAGCAGCAGCAGCAGCCCAAAGAGACACTGGAGTTGGCAGCAGGAGCCCAAAAATTGGCTGAATGACACCCTGGAGTTGCAAGCAGCAGCAGCAGCAGGAGGAGCCCAAACCTAGCTTGAAAGAGACACTGGAGTTGGCAGCAGGAGCCCAAAAATTGGCTTAATTACACCCTGGAGTTGCAAGCAGCAGCAGGAGCAGCCCAAACATAGCTTGAAAGAGACACTGGAGTTGGCAGTAGGAGCCCAAAAATTGTCTGAATGACACCCTGGAGTTGCAAGCAGCAGCATCAGCAGCCCAAACCTAGCTTGAAAGACACACTGGAGTTGGCAGCAGGAGCCCAAAAATTGGCTGAATCACACCCTGGAGTTGCAAGCAGCAGCAGCAGCAGTAGCCCAAACATAGCTTGAAAGAGACACTGGAGTTGGCAGCAGGAGCCCAAAAATTGGCTGAATGACACCCTGGAGTTGCAAGCAGCAGCAGCAGGATCCCAAACATAGCTTGAAAGAGACACTGGAGTTGGCAGCAGGAACCCAAAAATTGGCCTAAAGACACACTGCAGTTGGCAGCAGCAGCAGCAGCAGGAGGCCAAAATTTGGCTGAAAGGCACACCCTGAAGTTGGCATCAGCAGGAGCCCAAAAATTGGACTAAACACATAAATATGTTTTGCACCATTTGGAAAGTGTAAAATGTGGCACCATGCTGAATCTAGTCGCATGCATCAGCCATTGGTTGGTAGAAATCCTGGCTGATCCATCCCTGATTCATTTTCACAAAGGTTAGTCTCTCCACATTTTTAGTTGACAGACGAGTTCTCCTCGCCGTAACTATGGCCCCCGCCGCACTAAACACCCGCTCAGATGGCACGCTACTTGCCGGGCAGGACAGCTTTTCCAGGGCAAACTCAGCTAGCTGCGGCCACAAGTCAAGTTTGGCTACCCAGAAGTCCAGCGGATCCTCAAGGTGTGGTGGCATGGTCATGTCAAGGTATGACATGACCTGCTGGTTCAGGTCCTGCTTCGGGTGTAGAAAGCTACTCATTAGTGACTGAAGACTGAGGCTGCTGCTGCTGATGGAGCTGCTGCTGCTGCTCCTGCCAACCCCCCCAGCAGCCATGGCAGTGGAAGGTGAGCGCAGAGGTCCCCCCGAGTCAGACCTGCGAGAGTATGGACCATGGCGCAGATAGGCATCAGCTAACTGACTACGTAGAATGTCTTTGTAGTAGGTCAGTTTGTCCTCCCTCTTGGCGGGTTTAAAAAATGCCCCCATTTTGTGCCGGAAGCGAGGGTCCAATTAGGTGGAGAGCCAGAAGTCATCCTGCTGACAAATGGAAACAATTCTGGGGTCACTACGCAAGCACGTGAGCATGCTTCCTGCCATTTGCGCAAGTGACTCGGAGGGACTACCTGTCTCCATCTCCACTGCATATTGCCACGGTGTGTCTGGGTCCTCTGTCTCGCCTTCCTCACAACCCTCTAGCTCCTCTGGCTGCTCCTGCTCCTCCTCTCCTGTCCGCTGACTAGATAAACCAGCCATTTCGCCAAGCCTAAACCGTGCACTGTGCCACTCCTCTTCCTCTTCCTCCTCCTCCTCCAGTTCAGCTCCAACGGGGTCATGTAGGATGTAAGATGTAGACGCCTCCAGTGCCCTGACCAGCCATGGTTTCCAACATGTGCTGTAGTACATGAAGCAGTGGAATCACGTCGTTCATCCTGTAATCCTGGCGACTCACAAATAAAGTGGCTTCCCCAAAGTGCCCAGGTGTCACGTATGAGCTGCCACTTGTTGACATTGAAGTTACACAGGGGAGTCCCCCTATCCGCTTGGATCATCAAGAAATCCGTGATGGCTTTTCTCTGTTGGTATAGTCTGTCCAACATATGCAGGGTAGAATTCCAATGGGTGGAAACATCGCAAATCAGACTATGTTGGGGGCTACCGTTCTGACGCTGTAGCTCAAGAAGGGTGTGCTTGGCAGTGTATGAGTGGCTGAAGTGCATGCAAAGTTTCCTTGAAGCTGTTAGAATGTCTTGCAGATGGGGGGAAGACTTCAGAAACCGCTTCACAACCAGATTGAAGACGTGAGCCATGCAGGGCACATGGGTCAGCCTTCCTTGTCGCAGCTCAGACAAAATCTTCTTCCCATTGTCGATAACCATGGTTCCCATTTTCAGTTTTCTTGGAGTAAGCCATGTTTGGATTTCTTGATGAATAAATTTAAGCAGTTCCTCCCCTGTGTGACTCCGTTCGCCAAGACAAACCATGTGAAGCACAGCCTGACACCTCCGTGCCCTGCACACATGGTAGGCTGGAAGGGCACTGAGACTTGAGCCTACAGTGGAGGGTGAGGAGATGGCGGAGTCGCACGGTGTCACAGGCCCAATGGCCTGGGAGAGCGGAGGCAGAAGCGGCGTGACCTGTCCAAGTTGCTGCTGCTGCAAAGGGACCACATTCACCCAGTGGGCCGTATGTACTGTCCCTGACCGTAGTTACAGCTCCAGACGTCGGCACTGCCATGCACTTTGCTACACACCGACAGGCTCAAGGACTGGCCCTCCTTCTGTTTAACAAAAGTGTGCAGCACTGGTACTGCCTTCTTGGCAAAGAAATGACGGCTTGGGACTCTCCACCTCGGCTCGGCACAAGCCATCAGTTCTCTGAAAGGTGCAGAGTCCACCACCTGAAAAGGGAGCGACTGCAGCACCAGCAACTTGGGAGCACATTCAGCTTCTGCGCCGTAGGATGAGTGGGCGCATACTGCTGTCTCTTGGACATGGCTTCGCTGATGGATTGCTGGTGGGATGCATGACTTGGAGGAGGAGCAGGAGCATCTGGAGCGACAGAGGATGGGTATGACGCACAGCTGCCTTCGGCGGAAGTGCTGGAGCCTTGGCTGGCAGAAATTGGGAGCGGCGTGCCACTTGGTGAGGAAGCAGCCTGGACCAACTCTTCGGAGCTTCGGTTCTCCCAGGCCGCTTTATGGTGACGCATCATATGTTGACGCAGGGCCGTGGTGCCAACATTTGGGCCCTGGCCACGCTTCACCTTCTGCCTACATATCTTGCATGTGGCCATGTTACCCTCCTGCGGATGCTTCAGGAAAAACTGCCACACTGCCTGCTACTTTTCCCACCAACAGCCCGCACTGATTCACTGCTACTGTCGCCAACTCCAGGAACCCCTGCTCCACTACCTTCTGATAAGGTAGCCTGCCGTGCAGCAGGTGCTCTACCCCGGCCCCGTTTGGCTCCAGCCTTTACAATTGTGCCCCCATGCTGACTGCCAACCATGCTGCTAACACCTTGCTGCCTCAGCTGCTGACTCCGGGGCAACCTGCGCCCCTCTTCTCCTGATGATGAGGATGAAGCCCCTTCTGCACCCGTCTCCCAAGTGCGATCGGCTTCATCATCATCATCTTCACCGAGTTATGGCTGCACATCACTGATGTTCTCGGTTTCCTCAACAGTATCTGGCACAGGAGCTGGAACGCTCGCAACAACACCCACGTCACTCTCCACATCACTATTTGTCTGCCTAGTGAAGGAAGCCACCTCCATTTCTTGGCTGGGCAGTAGCTGCTGACTGTCCTCTATCTGATCGTCCTCCTCACTAAAGAGAGGAGCTGAACCCAAAGCATAGGATACGTCGCTGGGGGAGGGAACGGCGTAGGACAGAGGCAATGGGAGGACAGGGACTGCTCTTGGGCCATGCCAACTCAGGGTTGTGTCAGAGGAACCTACCGACCCTAGACTGGGGGTGTCAGATGTAACTTGTGATGATGTGGATGACCGCGTTAACCAATCTACCACGGCAGATGCGTTACTGGTGGAGACACGACTACTAGCAGATACTGGCAGATCAGGTCTCTCACCAGGACTCCTGCTGCCACTCGCCCCTAGTCTGCTGCGACCTCTGCCTGCAGAATCTTGGCCTCTGCCACTCCTCTTTGAACATCCTGGCGCTTGTCTGCCTGACATTTTTATGTATTTGAAATGCGCAATAGGCACTTAAAAAAATTTGTTTACTTTAAAAAGCAGAAGCTAAATAAAGTGAGATACTGCTTCTCTGAACCAGATACTATGAAAATTGGCAATATGGGATACCCTGCGGGCTGGTGTTTTTACAAGACACAAAAAAACAATTCAAAATGCAATATATTAATAAAACAGAGCCTGTAGAAGCTGATTTAGTACAACAGATAGGGTGAAATGTGCCGGCTTGGGATACCCAGCGGCCTGGTGTTTTTAAAGGATGCAAAAAAACAATTCAAAATGCAATATATTAATAAAAGAGAGCCTTTACAAGCTGATTTAGTATAGCAGATAGGGTGAAATGTGCTGGTTTGGGATGCCAATGTGGCCTGGTGTTTTTACAGGATGCACAAAACCAATTCAAAATGCAATATATTAATAAAACAGAGCCTTTAGAAGCTCATTTAGTATAACAGATAGGGTGAAATGTGCTGAAATGGGATGCCCATGTGGGCTGGGGTTTTTACAGCATACAAAAAAAATTAAAACTAATCGAGTTATAAGAAATGCTTGTGTGTAACAGATAGGGTTAAATATGCCACTGCCAACATGGGATGCACAGTGGCCAGGAATATTTACAGCCCCAAAAAAGCAATTTAAAACTGATCTGGCAAATGAAGTGAAGTGAAAATAAAAAAAAAGTTTCCCTGTCACATTCTCTGCTGTCCCTGCCTGGATCGTTCCTGATTTTTCCCTATCTTTCCCTGGCACTGTGTTGGTCTCTGTGGGTCTCCCTGACTCTCCCTGCCTGTCTGTTAGTCTCTCCCTGTCTGCAGCAACCCCCGTTCTGTCTGCAATGCAAGGCTGAAATTCGCACAAGCAAGATGGCCGCCGTTTATATAGCACTGTGACGTCACCAGGCTTCCTGGCTGCTGATAGGCTGCATGTGACCTTCCCATGATAACTTGCCCCAGGGGACATGTCCATCCACCATTTTAAAATGGCTGTAATTGAAATAAATGGAGTTTAAAGGAAAACTTCGATCGATTGAATCGCGGGGAAATTCGGAATCGTTCTGAATCGAATTTTTCCTGAAATTCGGAACGAATTCAGGTTCGTCCGGATTGATTCGCTCATCCCTAATCACTATGTATATTGTGATGCCATAGAACAGGATCACTATTGCAGTGGAGAGTAGGAAACTTTTTTTTGTCTTGTAAGTTTATTGTAACAGGGCAACCTTTCGGGCACTTCAAGAATATGGGCTGTCAGTGAAGGTTCTAATTCATCCAAGTCATGGTAAATATAAAGTTATAAATCAAAGCAAGAGAACTTGCTGTTTTTTTAATGTTACAAACTCGCTTTTTCAATTCAGGATGACTTGTATTGAAATCTCCAGGAGTAAACGGTGCCAAATATATCACCAATACACATGTTTTGTTTATCATCATGAATGCTGAAAGCTCATGGGGGTAAGGTGTTTATTTTATTTTCATGACGGGACCAAAACTGGAATGGTTTACATTGGGATGCCCCACTTTCACAAACACCCCCTCTTAGTTTCCCCGTATGCTTACCTCACCAAAAAGTCCACAGTGAATGAACTGCTGGTGGCATCACTCGCATCTTTTTGTAGCTCTGGGCGGTGTCAGGATCTGGGGTGCTAACGGCAATGACTCTGGAAACAGTTCTTAGCTGAAAAAATAAGCGATTTATTGAAGACAAAGTCCAACAGAAGAAGCTCTTAAATTCAGAGTATAATGCAAGGTACAATGCAGTAAAGTCAGCGGTTTCCTCACCAGCTTTAGCAATGTCCAGTGTCTGATAGGTACAGAGCATTGCGAGTCCTCGATATCACAGGTCCGCTTTCAGGGCATACAAGCCCAGGCTGCTAATCCACAGGCTCCAAAACATAACACATAAAGTCCTTCGGATGCAGTTCAGACCTGTAGGCTTTGGGAGCAGCACAGCACAGGCTTCTTATCCCAGTCTCTCCTTCTCCACACTGGAAGCCTCAGCAGCTCCTTTTATTAGGCTTCCTTCCTTCAATTAATCTAATCACCTGGAAAGACCTGGGAGTAGGGGAAAAACCCGTAGAGGACTGGGGATGTGGACTGGATCTCTGATATCCCTGCATAGTTCGTGCCTGCCTGAAAAAAACAAGGGAAATATAGACACCATCCGGCACTTTTCCATACACTTTAACACAGCGGATATGCACATAAGAGATATGCGCAGCAGAAGAACCAGACAGTAAGAGAGCCGCGCCTGCACCATGGGCTCATTGGAAAGGTACGAGAAGCAGGATGCCACAGGGGGACAGACCAAACCTGGGGATAGTGAAAATCCTGGGTCTTGGTCCACTTGAATAACACCTAGTAGCTGCAAGTAAATTACATTCTACCTCCATGAGGTCATTGACCTAATGCCTATCATGGTAATTAGAGAATGTGGACTGGAGCTGTACTTACCACTGAATGTATATTTACTGGGGTCTGTAGGTGGGTGAAGGCTGATGAGTCAAAGCAGCAGGCAGAAATATAGCCAGAGATGAAATGATTCATAGTCTGGTTTATTATTAGGAGTGCCAAGATAAGAGCAGGCAGTGTTGTTCCACAGTCCAGAGGATAGCAAAGGGACACTCCAGTGATCAGCATCAGTATAAGCAGTTGGAAGCTTCGTGAAAAGGATAAATGGATAAACAGGAAGTATTACCATAGCAAGTCACTGGAAGAAAATATGGAACACTGAAGATCTCACAGTAATTAAGAACTGTTAATGAAGTTCTTAATGGAACTGACCAGTTCCTTAAAGTTAATCCTAGTAAAGTGACCTTTGTTTTTGCTTTAAAGGAAAACTCCACTTTGGTGAACTTTTCCTCACATCAGACAAGTGTCAGAGGGCACAAGGTAAGCTGCCTAAGTTATCACCACTCTCTCACCACTGATAGTCCTTCCTCAGTCCCAGCTTGTAAAGCCAGGAGCTGTGCTTTATATTACCATCTGGTGGGTGGGGCCTGTGTACGTCTGACCCCTATTAAAAACAATGGGCACCTCCGTACATGTAAGTGTCCAGTGGAGCTACAGGAAGATGATAAGTGGTGTGAAAGCAGCGATGAGGTAAGTGGATCACCTGTGCCCTCTGGAGCTTGTCTGGTCTGTGGTCCACCAAAGTTAAAGGTCCACCAAAGTCAGCATTTGGCATTTTTTTAATGCCCCTAAATTAGGCAGGTGATAATACTGACTTCTCTCCCCAGAAATCCTTAGGTTTGTGTCTTTACGCAGCAGCTCCTCCAGTCTGAATGGGTGGGCATGGCAGTGCGCACTGCTACAGGGATGATGAGGATGTGGCCACTGGCAAACGCAGCATCATAGGAGATACTGAGAAAGGTGAGTTAAATTAGTAAAGAAAAACTTTTGCACAATGTGCAACAGACCCGCACCACCCCAAATGAAATTAAGATTGAGGTGAGGTTTAGCACCTCGAGAAAGTGGCGTAGGTGGCCACGGAATGCGTGGGTGAGATCATTTTTCCGGTCCAGCAGGGGTGAATCTTTTGATCACTTTATGGGTCTTTGTCGCAGATAGTTTTGCCTTGTTCATTTGCACATTACGCACTTAAAGCACTTTTTAGTCCGCAATATTGAACTTTCCTGTACTTAGAACTTTAGTTTAGGAATATAGAATTTATTTGAAATTCATTACACGTGTATATAGGTTATGAATTGTGGAGTTATAATGAGGGCTCTTTGCTGTGGCCGGGTCTTTGTGTAAATGTTTTTTAAAGAAGATTTATGGTTGTATTGTGATTATGTATGTGTTTGTGGCTTTTTAACATATTAATGAATTAAAGATGATTATATTGATTTGATCAAATTTTCATGATTGATTATTGAGGGACATTTGGTGCCATCCTGGGTATCCCATTTGCAGATTACTGGGAACGTTGCTATTTGCATTAAAGGTGAGTTTAATAGCGACCCGAAGGTTTCACACTGCAGGGCCTCTCTGCTTAGGAAGCTCTATGGGCAGGCTATCGGTGCTCCTGGAGTCGTTT
This sequence comes from Gastrophryne carolinensis, assembly GCA_027917425.1. Lineage (NCBI taxonomy): Eukaryota > Metazoa > Chordata > Amphibia > Anura > Microhylidae > Gastrophryne > Gastrophryne carolinensis. Next base: position 177,434,587 of record CM051238.1, on the reverse strand, counting down.
TTTCAGTTTTTTGCCACTTTAAAGGCATTGTCCAGACTTAAACTGCTCAGCAGCAGAATCTGCATACTTATTAAAGGTGGGGAATATGTCTGCACCAAGTGCTTAAATTGCTGGCAAACAGCTCTGTATTGCAGACGAGGTAAGGAGTCTTTTTGTTGGAAAACTTAAAGTGGACATCCTCTTTAAGGAAATCTGTGCATCGATTCCCACACAAATAGTGTTTATTTTAGTAAAGAGGGCATATGGTAGCTTATTGTTTCATTCTTTACATAAATATATGATTTACTGTGTCATCACTCCTGGTGCTGAAGGAAATATTATATTAAGTTTAAATTATTATATTAAAATTAAATATATTAGTGGTACATCTGTTAAGTGTTAAGCCATGGCATCCTAAATGTGTATCATTTGTGTCTCTTTTAAAACAAGAAACAATGGATGTGACAATGCAAGTTATGCTTTTTATATATATGATTTATTGGGACATCTGTTTTGTAGCAGGAGGTAAATGTAGCAATACAATATTAGGGTAGATCTGCTATGTGTAAATAATTTCCTTCGGCAAACCCCCTCATTGCACATTTCCTCTCACATTAAGGACTTAGGATGCCAGTTAGTAACTAAATTAAATACAATAATGCTATAAACTGAAACAGCAGACATAATACATTAAAGCAGTCCCACACCCATTCCCCACCTTGCTCCCGCAAGGTTTAAAAAAGGGCTTGTAAAATGGCCATCCATATTATCTCCCGCCTAGACCCTCGCAACCCCGGAATCCCTTGGTCCTCGGGGTCCTCTTTGTTTACTGTAATTTATATTGAGTTTTCTAATCCCTTAATGTTATTAAGTGTAGAAGCCCTTTATGTGTTGCCAACCTTAATGAACTAAACCTGACGGAAACAAGAAAAAAGGGGAGCAGGAAAAAAGTGTGTTTTCTTCCCTCTCTACTGTCTCTCCCTCCCAACCTCCCCCCATCCAGATATGGTAGTACTGTTCATATGAATCAGTCATTAGGCTTGTCAATTTTTCATTAACTATCATTCAGTTAACTTTTTGTTTCCATTGAATTATGGGTTATAAAATTTACATGGCTGCCTCTCATACCGTTAAACATCAGCCACGTAAATTTTATGTGCCTGGCCTTTCCCCCTGCTGACGGCAAAAAAGACTCACCTGACCCCTCAGTTCACACACTTGATCCGGCCGGGTATCCTCTTCACCCAGTGGGCCTCTGATCCCCTCCCCCTAGGGTCCTCCAGCTTCATGAGAGGGGCCGGGATAGGACCACTGTGGCTGTAAAAAAAAAATCATAATAAAAATGACATTAACATGCCCAGTCTCCTCTTCACCGGGGGGGGGGGGGGTGCTCCGAAGCCTCCCTGGCTCATCTGGCTTCAGGAGAGGGCCTGGAGTAGCCCCCCGCTTCCGCCTTCACTGCACCACTAGCCCCGCGTTCTTGGGGGTGGGGCAGATGAAGTCATGCTGCTGACGTCGTCCCGGCCTGAGATCTTCAGATGCGGTGATCCCTGAAGAGAGGGGTGGAGAGGCATGGGATCCTCTGATCCCCTGCCCCCCACTCCATTTTTTCTAATGGTGTGTGAGTGTGTCTTTTTGTACATTTAACCCTTTGTGAACTGGTAGGGAATCCATGAGACCCCCTATACCAGTTCACAAAGCACGGGATCTGGCAAGTCACTTGCGGCTAGCGGGTGACTTGCCATTAGCGTTAAGTGCATGCTGTCCTTTGGGGTGTCTGGCAACCCTACCCTTGACAGTACCTATGCATGTTGGTTATTGTTCTGTTCGGGGGACCTTGCATTTTCAGATTTAACTTATTTCTCCTTGTTTTGCATATTTGTACAAAAAATTTGGTTTTATTTATCCTTTTTTTAGGGAAATCCTGTGTAACCAAAGAATTAATCGAGTGATTATTTCTAGAAAACTTTTCTCATATTAACAAGCCTGGCATGCCTAGAAAGCTTGAGATGTGTTCAGAGAATATATAGTTTGTGGGGGATTTCAAATGTAAAGGATTGTTTTTCTTGAAAATCTGTAAGGTGCACAAAGCAGTTGTATTTTATCTGAAAATCTTCTAAAGCACTGTTTCAGTTTGGGGGAGCCTCCTAGGCAGGAAAGAGTGTCTACCAATACATATGTGATACTGTTGTAACCGGAAGAAATTGGGCTTTTACACACAATATGATTTTATTGAAAAACCTTTACAAAAAAACTACAAATTCTTTTATTGGCTTCATTTAAAGATGTATTTCTGAAGCCACACATTCCTCTTTTGGTTGCTCCCTTCCACCATTCTGTGGAGTTATTGTCATTTAATTCTTGGCCCTATGCCTTCATGTATGGATGGCTCCCCGAATCACAAGTCAACATGTTATATAAGGTTGATATTCCCCCTGGGCCTCAAGGAGTTTCCCTATAGATAGTAGCTGGTATTTTCCTTTTATGGTATCCCAGAGTCATTTAATATCTTAATGGGAATTATTGGCAGGGGCGTAACTTGAGAGGGTGCAGGGGATGTGACCACGCCATGGTCCAGAAAGTTAGGGGAGCCCCATCATTGTTGACCTCCACCTTATTTATCATATTTGTGTATGTATTATATAGAGAAGGGAAGCAGCATTTGTCTCAGTTGTTTCAGTTTTTAGTTGTCTAGCTTTATACAATTAAAAAGTTAAAAGTCAGAAAAAGAAAAAGTCAGAAAAAGACAGAAAAAAATGTTTCTGTATGAGCTTTGGAAGGGCCCCATTTAACACTAATCATTGGTCAATCTTACTTGGGCATTTCTAGTAAAACCTCAATTGGGATATGCAGTTCAGAGTCCTGCTCGATGTCTACCCAGGGGAGCCTTTCTTTAGTATTATACATGTCTGTCAGTTGATTAACCCTTGCAGCATGACAGTATGTTTTCAGTTTTGGGACTCCTAATCCCCCCTTTTTCCAAGTTGGTAAAACATATTTCCATGCTTATCCTCCCTCTTTTTCCTCACAATATCAATTTGAGGACATCACGCTACATCCCTTCCAGTTTAACAATTGGGGGAGTATATCCATTTTAAATGCTGCTTTTCTCCCAAACCATGATAGAGAACTCAGCCTTGATGTTTCCAAGGGTGGAAATTGAGTCTATATAAGTTCTTGTAGTCAGGGAAAAGTTCTATTCCCATGTATGAAATACTGATGTCCACCTATTTATATTTAAATTTGTCTTTAAGGTCGGAAATCTCTCTATTTAACACTAAATCTTCTACATTTGTATTTAACTCTACCATTTTTTTCACCGTCAGTGAATATCCATACAAACCCATCAAAAATCTCCGGTATTTTTTTAAGAGATAAGGCGGGGTCCGTGATGAAAAGGAAAGGATCATTATCAAAATGTGCATTTCTGCTCTCTTCCACCACAGACCACCCCTTGCGTCCGCCGCTCAGACCTAAGTTTAATTACCAAGAACTCAATAGTCAGCAGAAAGAGGCCTGTCTAAAGATATTTATGGGCTCTGATTTAAAGCCTCTAACGCTCACCTTCACGTTAAAGGTGGAGTAAATCCCCTTAATTGCATTTAGAATTCCACCCCTGAATCCCATTTTGACCAAAATATCTAACAGTTTACCGAGTCGAAAGACCCCTTTTCTTATCACCAAAAAGGTACACAACAATTAGTTCATTAACAACAATTTTTTTATTAAACATATGCTAGCTACAGACAATTAAAATCAATTTAACTACATACACAAAAGAGTAAATACAACTAGACAAAGTGCAATTTCTGTGGAAATTGTGTGAAGTGTTCTTGCCTCCCCCAGTTCTCTACAACTGGAGTGGGCGGAGTAACTGGTTGCAGTGACTTGAGTAACTGTTGTGTGGTTGGAGTGGCTGGAGTAACTGTGGAAAGGTTTGACTGGGAAGAGTAACTATATGGATTGTTTGGAGTGAGTAAAGATAGTAGGCATTAAATGATGAAGTATTTATATCTTGCTAAATGATTGGCTATGTCATTTGTCTAACCTGATTTCCATAACATGTTTTCATGGGAAGTTTTCCTGAGATTGGCTGTGTGGGCGGAGCAGCTGTAAAATGAATGTAACGAGCCTGGCTGCAGGTGTGTTTCTATGGCAACTCGCTCTGAGGTAACCAGAGAATGGAGTTTCAAACACATTTCTAATTCACTGGTGGTTGCTTTATACTGTAAGAATCACAAGAGCCAGGCCTACAATGTGTTATATAGCATGTCTCTGAAATATTAAAAATGAAGGCACAGTCGCAGTTTAGAAATTGCCATTCAAATTTGTGGTGTCTAGAGTGGGGTTTCAATGAATGTCAATGGGAGGTGTGAGTTGCAAACAAAAGGTCTTGTGAAAACTGTTAGGGCTAAGGCTTAGCCTTTAGTGGCAGCAGGGATAGCTGAACGTTTTGATATAAGATTTGTGTAGGTGGGCTTAAAAATGAGGGAGAGGTCGCAGTTTAGAAATCATGTCCTGATTTTTCACTTCATGCTCATCTCCCACTCTAGTTTTGAACATTCCTCCCATTCATTCCTTATGGGAAAATTGCGCCAAAAAATCGCCAATATTTTGGAAACCGTTTGGCGAAACGTTCCACAAAGTAATAGCACACCATTCGGGAACGATCCTCACGTTTTGGTATATTATGGTCTATGTAGTGTAAAAACTGTGGAAGGAGTTACAGTGCAAAATATGGCTATAATAAGAATAAAATAATATATATGAGAAAGAACAATAAGTGATCTTGCCATGCAAGAACACTTAACAAAGCAATTGCCGAATTTCACCAACTTTTGATTTATTAATTCCTGGATTGTACGGTTGTGAAAATTTTGGGTGTTCTTTTGCAGAAAACCTAATGGATGTCTATAGATAATAACATCCTCTTTATCAGATTCTTCCCTCTTTGTATCAACTCCATGATGTTTAAGACTCTTCTTATTTGTGCAGGGCCCTGCTTGCCGGAGACAAAGCCTGCCTGGTTCGGACACAGGTAACAACACATCAAAGGGATCTCATTGTTGAAAGATATTGGTCAAAAGAATGAACCAAAGCCCATACAGCACATCAGAAAAATAACACTATACCCACAATAAAACATGATGGAGGCTGACTTATGCTTTGGGACTGTTTTTCTGTAGCTAGAACAGGAGCTTTATTAAAAAAGGAGAAAATTATGACTCCATTTGGGCACAAAACCTTCCATTTGGGCACAAAACCTTCAGGTCTCTGCTAAAAAGCCAAACATGAACTTCACCTTTTGAATGACAGTGATCCAAAGCATACCTCTGTATCAAGAAAAAATGCGGCTAATATTTTTGAGATGGCTTAGGTAGTATCTGCAGCCTTTTTTAGAATTGCTCAAACAGAGTCCAGATATGAATCCAATTTAAAATCAGTGGGTTGACCTGAAGAGGGCTGCACACTGTGGATGCCCTTGAAATCTGATATATTTGAAGTGCTTTTGCAAGGTAGAGTGAGCAAAGATTGCCAATACTAGATGTACAATGCTGAGAGACTCCTACCCAAAAAGACTAAACATTGTCATAAATTCAAAGGGTAGATCACTACTTGTTTAAGTCTGTACAGATCTATGCAACAACAGTTTGTTACTTGTACATATTATTGGTGACATTCAGGGTGGGAAATGATTCAACTTGGCATGCTTTTTTACATGACAAAAACCTTACAACAGGGCCGTGTAACCTTGTTTTATCCACTGTAGTTCTATAGGCTCGATTCAGAGAGACAAAAATAAACTTCCGTTTTAGTTCCGATCTGTTTTTTCTGGAAATGTTTCTGTTCTCGTATGAGTGTACGAGCGATTCTGTGCATGCATTGAAAACCTTCTGTAAAGTTTCCGTCCGTTCGTACGGCAGATTACGAATACGAGGATGTCATTTTCCATCCAGACTTTTCCGTTTCATTTTCACATTGTGACAGACTCTCTGCCCCTTTGGACTTTACATAGGTTCATTACTTTCATTTTTCTTAAGCATGTTACAGACTGCCATTGTGTTGATTGATCACGTCACAGACAATGGCATTGTTCTGATTGATTGTGTTACAGACTACCATTGTTCTGATTGATTGTGTTACAGACGTCTATTGTGTTGCTGATTGCGTCACCGGCAGAGTTGAGGGATTGTGTGCCCTGCTCCCATTGGTCTGTGTATTTGTCATGCAGTCCTCCATCAGGTCCATGGGGGAGGTCCCCTTGCATGGGGACTTGCATATAAGGCACAGTGTGGCACTAATAAAGTTCAGTTCATCTTCACCCTTAATATTGAGTTCTGTCTCTTATTGGGGGAAACGCTATATTACAATTCACTAGCCCTTGTAAGGGCTGTTCCTGGTTCCTCACGGATGACTCTGGATTTCCTGCAGCACCTCTCACCATTGGGAAAAGGACGTCTTTGGCGGGGAAGCCCTCCGGCGATAAAGGTTATAGCTACACACATGTTACAACGTAGGCTTTCGTTTTTGCCCTTTTCCCATCATATCCTCCCACGAATCCTTTATGTTTCCCGTTAGTTTCTGTTTCCCTTTTTCAATAAATAATCGTCTAGACGGAAATCCTTACGATCTTGCGCCTGCGCACTACAAACGTAACTCATTAAAGTGCTCGCCTACATATTTGCCACCCTCACTTCTACTACAATGTTTAGCACTTAGCACTATCCTCCATCTTCCCTTTTGGACCCTTAAAGCTCACCCAAACCCCTTAGCACTCTCCTCCATCTTCCCTTTTGGACCCTTAAAGCTCACCCAAACCACTTCTCGGTTAGGTTCTTCTTCCATTTTAGCCCCCTAAAACTGGTCATGTGAATATTCATCTTTAAATATTTCTGGGTCCATTAGTTTTGTGTTAATGTATTTTGTAAATGAAATGACAATGTAACATTTTTTTTAATCCATCATAAAATATAAAATTTAAAAAAATTTGGAAAATTTCAAATTTTTACAACTATAAAAAACAAAATACATAATGGCAGGCCACAGAACATTATTCTTCATCTATGGTCCCCAACGAGTTGCGCAGCTCCTGCATCTCGCCCACCAACTGAAGGACCCTGACACTCAGTTGTGCCACTCTGGCACGTGTGGTCCCTGTTAAAAAAACGTAAATTAAAATATTGGTATAACCTTGTTGGGGTCATACTGCAGTGCCCCCCCCCCCCCCCCCCGTATGGTCCATACACCTAAATCTGGACTTCAAAAGCCAGAGGGCCCTCGCCACGGGCCGGGTTTTGCATAGTGCCCGATTAGAGAACCCCTGGCCCCATTCTGCAGGCAAAGAACGGGCATCAGGAGCAAGGGCAGGAGTGGCACATCTTGTGGTTCCTGCAACCAAATATAAAATAATTACACAAAGAAAAGGTATCCAACTAAAACAATAACTCCTACAACAAATTAAGATTCAAGTTCAACAATCCAAATATAATTCACAAAGGACATAAGTCTAAAAAAATATAGCAATTATATGGATGTGTGGGAAAATACATTTTTACTTGCTAAGGACTCATTTAGGTCAGCATTAAAATGCATCTAGAAGGCATACATGAAATGTATTGATTCAGGTATGCATTGCTATACAATTTATGGGCTCGGCCATGCTGATACATGCAATGCTTGGTGCTAAAGGCGCGCAGACTCCTCCACATAGCCACAAAACATGTTCAACAATAGCAATCCGAGCCCTCAAAGGTCCCGTAAGTGGATCGGAAATGAAATGGATTTATAGGGTTGTGGTCCGTCGGAAATCAGCTCTCTGAATCAGATGGAAACCCATCCCAGCAACGGAAGTTATCTGAATGAACGAAAAATTTCCAATTTTGTTTGGAAAATGATCCGAACTAATGGAAATGTTCCGATTTGCTTCCGTTCGTACGAATGAAAAATGAGCGAAAAAAATGACAAACACCCACCAAAACTTTCACAGACAGCTACGTTGGTCCAGACGAATGTGTCTCTGAATCGAGCCTTATATGTTTATTAAGCATCACATTCATTGTATTCTATTATGTACAGTTGATCAATAGTATGCATTTTGGCTCTATTTGATGGTCATTTGTATTATAGCGGGTTACTTCTGGTTAATCCTTGCTTATCTTGCATTCCAGGAAGTTACAGTGAGCTCAAAGCAATGATTTCCCTTCCTGCTAAAACAGAGATTTCTGGGACGGGAAAAGGCCATTTTCAGTCCAGCATTTAACACTGCAGATACTATCCTAAGAATTGTGGGTAAGAGGCAGGCCATATTTGGTGTTCCCTATTTAACAGTCAGGTCATGTTTGTGAGTATAAAAGTTTTAAAACATCCCACATCCCTAGCTCCCCCTAGCATGGGCACACATAACATAAATATGCATTGTAGGTGCACAGTCCAACTCCATAGAAAAAGCTGCCCCTCTCAGTGTGTGCAAATCCCCCTTATCCCCTGAAATTTAACATGCAGCATACATGCAGATCCCCCAAAATGAATATGTAAAGTGTGTGACAAAACCCCAGCCTCCAAAATGAATATTCTCAGTTTACATATCTCTCCATGTCAGCCCCCAAAAGTATTGTGCAGAGTGTGAGCGGATCCCCCTCAGCCCCCAAAAATATACTGACCCCCCCAAGCCACAGAACAATCCTCAGTGGTGCAGGAGGAGTGCAATTGGTTACATGTAGACAATGTAGAAAAGCACAAAGGGTTAAAGGCAGATAATGAGGAGGGAGAGCACAGGGGGTTAAGTGCATGAGGTAGATAATGTATACAAGGGATTACATGTATGGGTGGAGGATGAAGAGTTTGCAGGTGGAGTATGCATACACTCCTTATCAGCTTCCTTGCTCCCCCTGTCCCAGTCTTGATTGTCACACATAGGAGTCACATGAAACACAGCAGGTATAGCTGGTAATATCAGGCCCTGCTGGCAGCCCGCAAAGGCATTCTGTCCAGGCAAAACCACAAAAAAAGCCATAATCATCTTTTGCAAACTGCAGCTGTTCTGTCCTACCCCGATTGCAGGAAACTTACCCTATTATGCCATGAACCCTGTAGGTGCACTTCAAGCTTAGCTATATACAGTATGGCTGCATAGATGGTATTACTTGTATGTTATCAGCAGAGAGCACTGCTGCTCCCTTGAAGACAATGCATTCCCAGATTTTAGCATACAAGGAATACAAGGCATAGAAGGCATACAAGGAATCTAATAGATTCCCAGGCCGATTGATTCCCTCCCACAGGGCATTTCAAAATCAAGATGACCCGCTGTGTGAGACCCCCGGGTCACCCAAAAACGTACCTTCTTTTCCGGTCCAACAGCGCATGTGCGAGCTGCGGGTGCATCTCTGCTATCCCTCTAGCAAGGAGTGTGCCCGTTCCAGGATGTGGCCACCAGCACGCTCACCTTAGACGGCAGGGCAGGAACGGATCCGACAGCACTGATTGGACGAACAGCTGCACATGCATCGTAGGACCGGGAAGAGGTGCTTTGCTGTATTGTCTACCAATACATATGTGTAGAAATTGGGCTTTTACATGCAATAAAATTTCATAGAAAAACTTTTATTACAAGAAAGCAGTACAAATCGTAAAAAAAACAGAATTTTAAAAAACTTTTTGCAAATATTTTGCCCCAAAATATTGTAAATAAACCTAACATATGACAAGACACCTCAGATTAAAGCCCAGATTCTGCTGAAAAAAAAAACAATATATAATTTTCCCAGGAAATCCCTTCAAAAATCAAAGTTGAACATGTGTGGTGCAAAATAGTGCAAAGTGGTCTGGCAGCAAAAGGGTGACAACATCTCCAGGTAGTCTGGCAGTTAAAGTGTTAAAAAATCACTGGCAAAATGGCAAACAAGATATTACATGTAAAAGCCCAAACTCTGCCGAAAAAAACAACATATAATTTTCCTGAAACATCCTGTGAAAATCACAGTTAAACATAGCACAAAATGGTGAAAAATGACCTGTCATTTTGCCAGAGGGTGACAACATCTCAAGTAGGCAGGCAGTTAAAAGGGTTAGAAGTACCTATGCATGTTGGGTATTGTTCTGTTTGGGGGCCTTGTGCTTCAGATTTAGCTTTTTTCTTGTTTGCATATTAATATTTTAGGATTATTTCCAGAAACATGAGTCCACTACAGCAAGTTGGGTATGCCTGAGGGGTATTTCAGACATAAATGATCGTTTTGGTTGAAAAAGCGCAAGGTGTGCATTTTTAAGTAAAATTACCCTTACTCACATGCTTCACTTTGGGGTGTTTGGCAACTCTTCCCTTGACAGTACCTATGCATGTTGGGTATTGTTCTATTCAGGAGACCTTGTTTTTTCAGATTTAAACTTAACTTTTTTCTTGTTTGCATATTGGTTATTTTATTCTTTATTCTTTTTTAGGGAAACCCTGTGCAACCAAAGGATTACTTCTAGAAAAATGTGCTTATGTCAACATACCTGGTATAACTAGAAAGCTTAAGGTGTATACTTCCAGAGAATATAATTTGTGTGGGGTATTTCAAATGTAAAGGGTTGTTTTTCTTGAAAAACTGCAAGGTATTTTATCTGAAAATCTACTAAACCACTGTTTCAGTTTGGGGGAGTCTCCTGGGCAGGAAAGGGTGTCTACCAATACATATGTGGTACCATTGTATTGTCGGAAGAAATTAGGCTTTTAAATGCAATATGATTTTACAAAAAAACACTACAAATTGTTTTAATTTTATTTTTTTGCACATATATCACTCAGAATATGGAGAATACACTAAAAAAATTGACAGACAAGACATTTCAAGTTAAAGCCCAGACTAACTTATCCAGGTCAAGTAGGAATAAATAAGTCAACTGGACTTGTTGTTTGATTTTCTTTAGGGTGGGGGTTAGCTAATTATTTGTCTAATTGATTTGTCTCAATTCTTACTCAGATTATTAGCCACATTTCTTCAAGAGAACACAACAGCAAGTCCTTTTGATGATTCAGACAAATCGGAATTCACCTTAAATTTCAGGGAAAAATTGATTCAGTCCAAACCAAATGTCTTGGAATTTATGCTGATTTTTTCCCCCTAAAAATACCTATTAAAAAATAACAACAAACTCCTCCATCAATATCCTTTGGTATGGATTTTCCCTGATGCTGCCCTGCTTTGAAGCTTGTCTGAGGACACAGATCATCTGCCCTACCAGCTCACCCACCAGCGCTCCCCGAGGTAGGGAGGGGCTCTTTATTCTCCAAGGAGTGAGCCTTAGCGGAAGGTGGGGCCGGCAAACTGGTGACTTGCCTAGCTACTCTTTATAGAGGAGCTAGATGCCAAGGAAAGCCCCAGCCTATCCCTGTGACAGGGAGTGCTGGCAGGCAAGCTAGCAGGGCAGAGAATCTGTGCCCTCTGCCCAGCTGCAAAGCCGGGAGTGGCAGGGGACAACCTTATTGGAGGGAGGAGCCGGGTTCTGTTATCTTTGTTGAGGGAGCATATCATTAAAATTCAATGTGGACGAACCCAAATGTCTTCTTTATTAGGAAATTTGCTCATCTCTACTCACCATCTCATATGGAGCTAGCCAAAATGTTGTTACTAGCATCCAACTGATATTGTGGAATCTCTAATCAAAATGGTAAACTCACTGTTGTGACAAACTCACATGAGGAAGAGAACCTGCAACAACTGAATAACCACTTATAGAGAGAGGTCCGTGAATGGCCTAAAAAAGAACACAAACCATAATTCCACCCTCCAAGGTGACAGACACAATTACCAATAAGAAAACACTGCCAGGCCAGTGGCCAGTAAAGTAAGAAAAAGATTACCAGGTGGCAAGCCTACTGTGCAGCTTCACCAAGATGGCCGCACCCAGGGCTAGAAACACAGGGGGGATGCAACCGGATTGCAGAGGAATAGTAAGGGGGACTTCTTGCTGGACCTTGGCCTTAATGCTTTGTCCTATACAAACAGTTTTTTCTCTTTTTTACCTCACAGTGTTACTGCTTCAGTGGTAAGTGTCAGGAAAAAGAAGGCCAGGGTAAACCTTACTGAAAGGATTTTCCACCAAAATGCTAATTGAAATTCCCATTTAATAGTTAAAGCTAAACATTTAAATGTTGCCTCATGGATGACATGCTGCAACCATGACAGGAAATAAGCCCTGCCCTGACTATGTTGGATCAAGGCAGCAGGAGCACAGGTAAGTATCTACCTAAAAAAAGGCCTACAGGGGGGCTTTAGAGATGAAATACCAAGCTCCAGGAATGAACACAAGAGGGGTGCTGTTAACCCAACATGCCAATGAGGAGAAAGCAAGTGGATCCAGTATGACATAGTAGAAAGCATAGCTAACACATAGGCAATTATCAACAGTCCTCTGTGGTATAAAATTTTTATTAGTTGTTGCCTTGGTATTTGTTAAGTTTCTCACAGGACTCTAGTAAGGATGACTTTTTTGCAGCAAGGTTATATTTCTCCATTACAGCATGATTTTAAAGAGGAGTGAAAGCCCCATGGTATGGAAATGTCACTCTGGCATTTTGGCATTGGAGAACAGCTGATGTCACCTTCACCCCGTCCGTATTAATGCTCTGGCACGTGATTCAATGCTGCAACCATGAGGATTGTGGGCTACATAAACCTCCTGGGTACAGCAAGATGACGGCAGAGGAAGGGTGAGCCTCCAGAGCCAACGGGCAGGTAAGGTGAGTCAATATTTGATAAGCATGATGTGATTAGCTTATCAATGACATTTCAGTTTACAAGATTAACAAAAAAAAGAAAGAAAAAAAATATTCAGCATTTAGAACTCATGAGCTGCTGATACTACTTATGTATGGCTTCCAATCACGTGGCTGCTTCCACCGATTCATATTTACAGGGACAGTGTGTAAGCCCCCCATGGTAAATCTGATCAGGTCAGCAGAGGTCATGTGACTGACAGCCATACAGGAGAATGCAAGCATGTTAATCATTGGCTGACTTGACTTTAGTTCCCAAACTGGGAGGCCCCGTTGTGGGAAACCCCCCTGGGCACCCTGTAAACTCACCTTTCCCCCGAGCCCACGGCGCATGTGCGGTCGGTGCCGGTATTACCTAACCTTCTCAGGTGTGCGCAGCCCTGCCCTCTGCAACTGAATGGCTGTGCATGGCCACACACAGCTGAAGGGAGGAAGTGATGCTACGTGCTACTAGTAAGTGCGGCTAGCTGCGCCATGGGCATGATGAGAGGTGAGCTAGTGCGGCTTTCTGGGGGGTTTCACACAGCAGGGCACCCAAAACCGGGATGCCCCAGGAGGAAGGACCAAAGTAAAAATCCTGAATTTTGGTCCACTTTAAGATTGCTACCTTATACTCCGCTTTAATAGTTGTTGTGCTGAAATAACTGTTTTAAAGTCTGCTATACCTTGTATATACCCTGTATGTTCTTTTATATGTTGCACAGTGCTGGTTCAGGTCATCATCATGACATCAGTGACTCTAATGTTGGTATTTACTGTTGCAGAGTGTGAGTGCTGTGTGCAGTGGAGTCAAATCTAGATAGACATTTGTGGTGTAACAGGAACTGGCTTTACTGAAACATGAGTGCAATAAGAGAAAGTCACCTTACATGGTGGATAACATAGACAGGGCAAAGATGTCATAGAGATCACCTCAAGGTACAGAAAACACAACATGCAGTAGAGAATGTACAGGCCCTTTAAATCTCAGGAATCCAGTGCGCTCGCCCTCTAGTGGACAGAGACGTGCGTGCACCTGAGCATGTGAGGAGGAAGCATGGGGGGAAGGGCGGCAGCTGGATGCAGCCATGAGGAAAGTGCTGCAAGATGGATGACGGCTGCATGCAGCCATGGAGGTAAGTGACTTGCTGTGAGACGGGCGTGCAGCGGTCGCCCTAATACATATCTGCTGTCATATCCTCAGTAGGGCTGAGTAGTAAGTCAAGAAGACCCTGCTCTTAGTTTTTGAGCTAGCCTTGCATCTGCACAAATGCAAAGCATCCTTGAGTGTCCTCAAAATTCTCATTGGTTCAAACTGGGGTTGACCCAAGCCTGTTAACAGTTGTCTTAGCCATATACATACTCTGTTGCAATGTACTCTGGTTCAGTACATGAAAATGTAACAGAGAGCTGTTTTGCTAGTCCAACTGATAGCACCTCCTGATAGAAGAAACAATTAGCACTGGTAGATTTTCTGTCACTGGGCCAGTCGGCATCCACATATCCTTTCAGGATGCATTCATCACTTGCTGGTAACCTTAGCTTGTGGTGCAAAGTCCCTTTAACCCTTTAACCGCCAGCCTACCTTGAGATTTTGCCACCCTTTGTTGCCAGACCATTTTGCACTATTTTGCGCTCTCCATGTTCAACTGTGATTTTTGATTTTTTTGATTTCCAAGGAAAGTGATATATTGGTATTTTCAGCAGAGTCTGGGCTTTAACATGAAATGTCTTGTTTGTCATTTTTTAGGTGTATTCTCAATATGTTTGGATGAAATATGTGCAAAAAAAAAACAAAAAAACTTTTTTACAATTTGTAGTGTTTTTTTGTGATAAAAAATGTAAGTTTGTCAATAAAATCTTATTTCGTGTGAAACCCAAATTTCTCCCGGTTACAGCGGTACCACATATGTATTGGTAGACACCCTTTCCTGCCCAGAAGACTCCCCCAAACTGAAACAACGCTTTAGGAGATTTTCAGATCTCCAGATCTTCAGATAAAACTATGTTATGCAATATGCGCCCCTTGCAGTTTTTCAATAAAAACAACCCTTTACATTTGAAATACCCCCGACAAACTATATTCTCTGGAAGTACACACCTCAAGCTTTCTAGGCGTACCAGGCTTGTTGACATGGGTGCAGTTTTCTGGAAGTAATCCCTCAATGTATTCTTTGGTTGCACAGGGTTTCCCTAAAATAAGAATAAAAAAGCAGAATCAAAACCACATTTTCCTAAAAAAACTATATACAAACAAGAAAAATCTGAAAAAGCAACATCCCCCGAACAGAACAATACCCAGCATGCATAGCTACTGTCAATGGAAGAGTTGCCAAACACACCAAAGTAAAGCATGTGTCTAACGTTAATTTTACTTCAAAATTTCAGCTCAGCAGACAAAGTGCGCACCTTGTGCTTTTTCTACAAAACAAGCCTTTACATTTGGAATATCCCCCATAAACCATATATTCCCTGAAAGTACACATTTTAAGCTTTATATGCATACCCAGCTTGTTGTAGTGGGCTCATCTTTCTGGGAGTAATCCCTTGAAGAATTCTTAGGTTGCACAGGGTTTCACAAAAACATTTATAAAAAAGCAGAATAAAAACACCTTTTCCTAAAGTATCAATATGCAAATAAGAAAAAAACAAGCTAAATCTGAAAGCGCAAGGTCCCCCAAGCAGAACAATACTCAGCATGCATAGGTAATATTAACCCTTTTAATTGCCAGCCTACTTGAAGTTTTGTTACCCTCTGTTGACAGGTCATTTTTCCCCATTTTGCGCCATGTTTACCGTGATTTTTGCCGGAATTTCCAGGAAAATATATATATATATATATTTTGCAGCAGAGTTTAGGCTTTAACATGAAATGTCTTGTTTGTAATTTTTCTACTGTTTTTAAAATATTTTTGCGTAAAAAAACAAATTAAAAAATAATATTTTTTAGACAATTGTCTCCTTTATTTTAAATAAAACATTTGATTTATTAACAAATTGGAAAGAATACTGCGCTATTAAAACATATATAAGAGCTTCCACGTGCAGATGCTGGAGTCCTCCTCTCCAGCCAGAGATAAAAACAAGTATTTAAAGCAAAAGCACAGAGCTGAGAATTATAGTCCTTCAAGAGTCTTTTAAACAAGAAGAAGGAAGGTAGATCTTCAAAACTTCAATGTCACCCTGTGATCAATTCATCCAGTGCCAATCCACCACCTATTAAATGGGAGGCTTACCAGAACATCCAGAACATTGAGCTTTCAATCATCAAAGGGTCTCAGATTAATAAGATAACTCATCAGTCATTTAGCATGGGGTTTTCTCCCCTGTATGCAATACTCCAACTCTCCACATTCAGGGTAACAAAGGATATAAATCCAACATACATGTAGGGAGAGATAGAAAGAACAGAATCTAGTGCAAAAACGCTACTTTTAAAAGCCACTTTAATCTAAAATCTTTTGCACTCACATTTCCATTCATGAATAAAAAGCACATATGAATATTGCAGAGCTTTGGCGACTCTCACCGCAAGTGCTCCCAATCCAACGATGTGTTCAACAGAATCAGTACTGCTTTTTGATAAAAAAGAAGAGGTGCTGCTCACCAACGCGTTTCACCCCAGGAGGGGCTTTAACCAGGTTTGCAGCAAAAAGTCATATAGGTGTTTAAATAGTTCCGGAATTTCAAACGTCAGGAAGTGTATCCAAATCACTTCCAGGTTGTACGCACGGCCGAAGTTGTACGAACGTCAGCAACTTAGCCATGATAATCCTCACCTCTCAGTTTGCATCAACTGCGCCTGCGCGCGCTGCCCAAGCTACTGAGGGATAAAGAAAGATGGCCGTGGCGGTGCACCGTTCTTCAATGCGCACGCGCCAATTGAAGGACGGTAGTAGACAAAGCAAGATGGCCGCAGTAGTCAGTAAAAAGCCACTGCGCATGTGCCAGCCAACTGTCAACGGGACGCTATCTGTCAAAGCTTAAAAGTCAGTCGATCCCATCATAATCCCTACAATTCCCATACCACAGATAGAAACCACATTGCGCACGCGCACACAGCAGACGGATAAACTACTGCTGCGCGTGTGCCCACTATAAAACCTGCAGCACACTATCCACATCTCTTGCGCTCGCACCCGCTGTTTTAAAGCGCGCGCCCATTGTCTTAAAGGGAGCATATGGTATACAGTTAGCTGCGCATGCGCCAACTGTAATTAAAGGCAAAAATACGTGAGTATTAACACCGCGCTTTGGACTAAAATTAAACTTTCTTAAGGTAAAAAGGGAAAGAAACACTTCTTAGTATGTCTGCTACAACGTGCCACCAAACTTTTCATTCAAAAAAGTCCCAATAGCTATATATGTATAAATGCACGGAGCAATATAAGTCCTCAATGTTATGACCTCATAAAACAGTTTTAAATGCAAAATGAGAAAGTATCCCACGGTGCGTGCTCTTCACAAAGGCTGGTAATGTCACACGTGCCCGTCACCTCCACACATATGCGCTTACCAAGTGGATAAAGATAAACCGCCTTGAATCAGTGGATGCCTCTTAAGGGATTCAAAATGCTTTATGGTGTTTAGATACACCTTAATTTTTCCTCACGGGCATGGTGGATTCCGTTCATAAATGGAAAAAGAACATACCAGACATAGTGCAACCCCGTAGGAACTTTTCTTTAAAAGATATTTAATAATAAAAATGCACTCACAAATTCCTTGAAATATAACGCGCCAAAATGGATACACTGGTGCTGAGAGGGTCCTTATCTTTCCCCTTTCCTGTGACCATATAAATGGACGTCAAAATATAGAATTGGTGAGGTAATAAAAAATGCCGCCGTCTCCTCTTGTAAATCCTAACGCGTTTCGTTGCAGCGCAACTTTTTCAAAGGATGAGCGGCGCGAGTACTGACAGTTCTTATATAGACGGTGAAGGACCTCGTTGTTCCTGCCCTGAGCCAATGAGCGCTCAGGGCAGTGAATATCATTAAAACACGTGACTCTATATGACGCAGCCTCATAAGCTGAGTCGAGGCGGGGTGCGCGATGGTATATCGAAACCAATGCAAGCTTGGAAAGAGGAATGTCAATGAGTCACATGACTAAACGTGACGTAGCCCCGTGAAGACACTCTGGGCGGGTTACTATTAATTAGGCGTTGTTCCTGCATATTCATTAGCTGAAGTAGAGCCGACACCCATGGGACGGGTCAATACCGCTGCGTGTTCAGCTGGAGGCGGGGGGGCAGACGGAAACGGGTCTATTCAGATGAATACATAATATACGCCCGGAACCGCCTACATAATGTCACCAAAATGTTGGTATAAATAAAGCCATGCAGATATAGATGCAATTAACAAAACGTCATGACTAGCAGGGGCGGGGCTTGAATCTGAGGCTTAAAGCCCCAGCCGTGACTTTCAATATTGGAGACACAATAGGTGATAAAATGTTAAAGGAACAATCTAATGTGATTGTAAATGGCCAGTTAGAAGGGGACCAGCCCGTCCGCTATTGTGTACTAAGTGACGGTCTAAGCAACAAATAGTGGTCTGGCTGGCAATAGGCTCTCTCCACACTGGGCTGGTTCCAAGGTGTGTGCCCGCTATGTGTGCCCACTATGACTGTTATGCCAGGTGGATATATAAGGTCTGGAGCCAGTTAGGTCCATAAAATGGATTGTGGGGCCATTATGAAGCTTGATCATAAGTTCCCACAATTATGATGAGTCGTTAAAAAAGGGGACCTCTAACCCTTGAGCTGTTGGAAGCTGGACGGGATGGAGGTCTTTTAACCTCCAAGGAGTACAACTATCTAATTCCCACAACACCTAAAATTCCGACAATTTATCAATTGCCAAAAATACATAAGGGACTAGAAAAACCACCCGGCCGGCCCATAGTGAGTGGGAGAGGGTCCCTCACCTGTCGCTTAGGAGAATACATTGATGTATTCTTACAGGGCCTTGTTACTAAACTCCCTTCATACCTTAAGGATTCCACACAAGTGATCAATCTTTGTGAAAATGGGGATTGGACAGGTGTAACTTTGCTAGCCACTGCGGATGTCTCTTCACTTTATACAGTGATACCACACGATAAAGGGATTCTAGCGGTCAAATATTTTCTCAACCTGGACTCGTCTTTACCTGCGGAACAAATAGATTTCATCGTAGATTGTCTCATGTTCGCTCTTGAACATAATTACTTCTGGTTCGCGGATAATTTTTATCTGCAAATCACTGGCGTGGCCATGGGGGCGAAATTTGCCCCCAGTATGGCCAACTTGTATGTAGGTTGGTGGGAAACCCAATTCATAGATCAAGTGGAAAGACCCCCCCTGGCGGCTTGGAAAAGATACATAGACGATGTCTTATGTATATGGCGGGGCTCTCAATCAGATTTAGAGGCATTCTTTGTCAAAGTAAACGGGAACTCTTTCAACTTATCATTCACAATGGAGAGTAGCCCAAGTTCCATCAATTTCCTTGATCTAACCATAGAAAAAGTTGGAAACACTCTGTTCACGTCCACCTTTTTTAAACCTACGGACAGGAACGGTTTTGTTCCCCAAAACAGTTGCCACCATCCCAATTGGCTGGGAGCTATACCCAAGGGACAATATATGCGATTGCGCAGGAACTGCACGCATATAGACACCTATGATGCTCAATCCACAGTTCTAACTAACAGGTTTATAGAAAAGGGATACAACCCCCAAACTATCAAGGAACACCAATTATCAATCAGGGGAAAAGACAGAACCCCTATGCTAACATCCAACAAACGAGGAGTGCAGGACACCAATCACAATATGTCCATCATCACTGACTACAGCATGCAACACAAAATGTTTAAAAAATTGCTTCAAAAACACTGGCACATATTGAAAGATGATCAAACACTCGGCCCGGTGTTGCCCGAACGTCCACATGTCATTTATAGAAAAGCCCCAAATCTAAAAGATCTGCTAACTCGCAGTTATCTGGATCCCCCAAGAAAAATATCCCTCACCACTGCGAAGATAAGCGGATTTTTTAGATGTGGCACTTGCATGGGATGCAAAACGTGTTTACCTATTACAAAACCAAAAAAAGAATTCATTACAAACACCAACAAAACATATACAATTAAGTCCTTCATAACCTGTCGGACACAGAATGTTGTATACCTAATTTGGTGTCCCTGCAAACTATTTTATGTAGGACGAACCACTAGGGCACTGTATGTGAGAATTAGAGAACACATATATAACATTAAGAGAGGACTTGAGACTCATAGTCTATCTGCTCATTTTAAACACACACATGACAGTAATCCCAAATGCATGTCCTTTCTGGGGATTGATCATGTGGAAAAGCATTGGAGGGGTTCTAACACAACCCGTGAGATTTCCAAGTGTGAGAGTAGATGGATATATGAACTCAACACATTCACTCCACAAGGTTTAAATGTAGACTTTGATCTTAATTGCTTTATTGACACTGCTTAAACACTTAGTTTCTTTGTATTCCATTCACTGATTTTTTGTATTGGAATCACCTTATGCGTTATCACAATAATGGAATGTGTATTTACTTTCTGGCAATTTTTAATCTTATTGCCAATATTTATGTATATAGAGGGGGTCCTTTTTCTTTCCCCCCCTTCCCTTAAGCCATGGTCATTTGCTACATCATCACAAATAGGCACTTTCACCTTTTTTCTTTGCCCCTGACAATTTCACATGCCACCTCCAAAGAGGTCACTTACTTATTGGCATGCCCCCCCTTTTCCTGACACTAAATATGTGTAAAAAATTCTCCTGGCACTGAATATTCATTTATCCACACCTTTAGAGCAATGTTTTTCGTTTTAACCAATATGTATTATTATCACCCACTTAAGGTTGCCCTTAGCACTTCCTCTCAAGGGTTAGAGGTCCCCTTTTTTAACGACTCATCATAATTGTGGGAACTTATGATCAAGCTTCATAATGGCCCCACAATCCATTTTATGGACCTAACTGGCTCCAGACCTTATATATCCACCTGGCATAACAGTCATAGTGGGCACACATAGCGGGCACACACCTTGGAACCAGCCCAGTGTGGAGAGAGCCTATTGCCAGCCAGACCACTATTTGTTGCTTAGACCGTCACTTAGTACACAATAGCGGACGGGCTGGTCCCCTTCTAACTGGCCATTTACAATCACATTAGATTGTTCCTTTAACATTTTATCACCTATTGTGTCTCCAATATTGAAAGTCACGGCTGGGGCTTTAAGCCTCAGATTCAAGCCCCGCCCCTGCTAGTCATGACGTTTTGTTAATTGCATCTATATCTGCATGGCTTTATTTATACCAACATTTTGGTGACATTATGTAGGCGGTTCCGGGCGTATATTATATATTCATCTGAATAGACCCGTTTCCGTCTGCCCCCCCGCCTCCAGCTGAACACGCAGCGGTATTGACCCGTCCCATGGGTGTCGGCTCTACTTCAGCTAATGAATATGCAGGAACAACGCCTAATTAATAGTAACCCGCCCAGAGTGTCTTCACGGGGCTACGTCACGTTTAGTCATGTGACTCATTGACATTCCTCTTTCCAAGCTTGCATTGGTTTCGATATACCATCGCGCACCCCGCCTCGACTCAGCTTATGAGGCTGCGTCATATAGAGTCACGTGTTTTAATGATATTCACTGCCCTGAGCGCTCATTGGCTCAGGGCAGGAACAACGAGGTCCTTCACCGTCTATATAAGAACTGTCAGTACTCGCGCCGCTCATCCTTTGAAAAAGTTGCGCTGCAACGAAACGCGTTAGGATTTACAAGAGGAGACGGCGGCATTTTTTATTACCTCACCAATTCTATATTTTGACGTCCATTTATATGGTCACAGGAAAGGGGAAAGATAAGGACCCTCTCAGCACCAGTGTATCCATTTTGGCGCGTTATATTTCAAGGAATTTGTGAGTGCATTTTTATTATTAAATATCTTTTAAAGAAAAGTTCCTACGGGGTTGCACTATGTCTGGTATGTTCTTTTTCCATTTATGAACGGAATCCACCATGCCCGTGAGGAAAAATTAAGGTGTATCTAAACACCATAAAGCATTTTGAATCCCTTAAGAGGCATCCACTGATTCAAGGCGGTTTATCTTTATCCACTTGGTAAGCGCATATGTGTGGAGGTGACGGGCACGTGTGACATTACCAGCCTTTGTGAAGAGCACGCACCGTGGGATACTTTCTCATTTTGCATTTAAAACTGTTTTATGAGGTCATAACATTGAGGACTTATATTGCTCCGTGCATTTATACATATGTAATTAAAGGCAATTCTAATTCCTCAATTATTCATATAGCAAGAGGTGGAGTGGGAAATAAGGAAAAATGAATGTACAATAAAATAATATCCTAACAGATTGTACTAAAGTCAGAGACTGGTGGTCAGATCCCTGTATGTACACCAGTTAAACTCAACCCACACATAAAGATGAAAATCACCGGCCCAAAAGTATAGGCCAGCCCTACTTCTCATATTATATGTAGCCAATAAAAAAAGGGGATAGGGAGTCCTCTAGGTGAGAGTCATCAAAGACAGCATTCAACAATAAACATATAAAAATAACATAAAACTACATATACATCCCTATAAAATATCTCAACTTGTGGATATCAGGGTTTAGAAATCAAGAGTTGTCGATGAAACAATTTAGATCATACTCTATATTGAGGCCATAAGGTGATAGAGTATTTAAGTCAAAGATCCAATGGCTCTCTAACCGAGATAGATCCCTCACCATATTGTTGCCACACCAATGGGTCTTAATCCTATCTACACCAATAAAAGACAAAGAGCTAGGATCCGAGGCATGGCATTTCTTATAATGAGCTGATAAATTATGACCTTCATACCCCTTTCTGATGTTATAAACGTGCTCTCTAATGCGTATCTTCAATGGTCTGGTAGTCCTACCAACATAGAGTAAGTCACAAGGGCACCATATAACGTATACCACAAACTTGGTACTGCACGTTATAAGGTGCTTTATTTTTATTGGGGCGGCCATACCCGTCACATAGAGGGTGGACATAGATTTATTTAATTTTTTTCCCACTTTACAACCACAGCACATACCACACCTAAAGAAACAAAGAGGGGGATTACTCACTAGCTGGACTGCTTTTGGTGGGTCAACGTAACTCCGGACCAACCGATCTTGTAAGTTAGGTGCCCTTCTAAAGATACACATTGGCTTTGCCGGCAATGCCGAGCCAATCACAGGGTCATCCTTAAGAATATGCCAGTGCCTGTTAAGAATCTTTTTTACTTTCCAATGCTGAAGATTGTAGTCAGTTAAGAACGCAAAATCAATCTTTTTACCGTCATGTTTAGGGGGCCCTTCCTGCCGTTTAAGGAGTAGGGACCGGTCCAACTCCCTAACTTGATTCTTCTGTGTCTCAATATCATTCAAAGAGTAACCCTTCTCCTCAAATCTTTTTTGGAGTTGTAGAGATTGTACATCATATTCTGCTAGACTACTACAATTTCTCCTTAGTCTGACAAATTGTCCCTTGGGTATGGCCCAAATTTGATTTATTAATGAAAACCATATTGCATGTGAAAGCCCCATTTCTCCCGATTACAACGGTACCACATATGTATCGATAGCCCCCCCCATTCGTGCCCAGGAGACCCCCCAAACTGAAAAGAGCACTTTATAACATTTACAAATAAAATACTACTATCCACACTATAAACATAAGGGGTTAATTTAAAAAGAAAATGATATAGGGCCCCCTTCCCGGGGGGGGGGGCATTTTTTTTTAATTTTAAGGGTTAAAAAATGACGTAGGGTCCCCCCTACCCGAAATAACCAGCCCGGGACCAGCTATGGGGGCTTGTAGAACAGGGTGCAGGGGCCAGCTCTGGTGCCCCCCCACCCTGCAGCCTACAAGCTCACATACCCTGTGTGGGCCCGGGCTCTTCTGCCCCCCCCCCGGGCTTTGGGGAGGCAGGTAATTGGTGTGCCGGGGGTTAATGGCAAGTCACCCGCTAGCGCAGGTGACTTGCCAGCCCCCAGCCTTGTGAACTGGTATAGGGGTCTCATGGACCCCTTACCAGTTCACAAGGGGTTAAGTGTTTTTTTATATACTTACGTCCCATCCATCCCTGGGCACTGTGTCCCACTGCTGCTGCTGCTGGAAGCCTTTTATAGTTGCTGAGCATAAGGGGTTAATTAAAAAAAAAAAGACATAGGGTCCCCCCTCCCAGGGGGAGGGACCCCATTTTTGGGGGGAATTTTAAGGGTTAGGGTTAGGCTAACCCTAACCCTTAAAATAAAAAAAAATGATGTAGGGTCCCCCCTCCCAGGGTGGGGGGGGGGGGGGGGGCATTTTTTGGGGATTTTTAAGGGTTAGGGTTAGGCTAACCCTAACCCTTAAAATTAGAAAAAAATTACATAGGGTCTCCCCTCCCAGGGGGGGGCATTTTTGGGGGGAATTTTAAGGATTAGGGTTAGGTTAACCCTAACCATTAAAATTTTTTAAAAAAATGATGTAGGGTCCCCCCTCCCAGGGGGAAGACCCCATTTTTTGAATTTTAAGGGTCTAACCCTAACCCTAACCCTTAAAATTAAAAAAAAAATGACGTAGGGTCCTCCCTACCCATCATAACCAGCCCGGGACCAGCTATGGGGGCTTGCAGGAACAGAGTGGAGGGGCCAGTTCTGGTGGCCCCCCCACCCTGCAGCCTACAAGCCCACATAGCCTGTGTGGGCACGGGCTCTTCTGCCCCCCCCCGGGCTTTGGGGAGGCAGGTAATTGGGGGTGCGGGGGTTAATGGCAAGTCACCCGCTAGCGCAGGTGACTTGCCAGCCCCTAGCCTTGTGAACTGGTACAGGGGTCTCATGGATCCCTTACCAGTTCACAAAGGGTTAACAGTAAAATAAAACTGAAGATAGAGAGCCCTGGGGGGGGGGATCGGAGGCCCGCCGGGTGAAGAGGAGGGCCGGCGAGATCGAGCGCACATGGAGGTGAGTAAATGTCATTTTTATTTTTTCTTACAGGAAAAGCCTGCGGCCTCAAAAACGGGGGGGGGGGGGGGCCTACTTCGGGCTCTCTCCTTCCTCCGGAGGAGCCCCGACGGGGGATCAGAGCCCCCCAGGGTGAAGAGGAGACCCGGCCGGTTTGAATGAGGGGTCAGGTAAGTGTTTTTTTTTACATTTTGCAGGCGCTAGCAGGGGGCAAAGCCAGGCACGTAAATTTTACGTGGCTGGCGTTTAACGGTTGGAGAGGCAGCCACATAAAATTTACGTGGCTGGAGTTTAAAGGCTTAAGATAGCAAATGACTCGCTTTACAGCATTGCAGTCCATTTGTCCTAGCATTGAAACCTTTATGCATAGGATTCCAATAGCTGTTGCAATGTCAGGCCTTGTAGCAGCGGTAATGTACAGCAATTTTCCTATTGCTTTTCTGTACTGAGTGTTAGTTGGTAGTGCAACACATGGCAGCACATGGGGGTAGGAGTCAGAAGCTTTGCAGTGCACCTCCCAGGTAAGTTATAAATTGGTCTGAGCGGCTGACACCCCTCCTTAGTTGTCTTTGATTTTGTGCAAGCACATGTGGTGGGGGGTCTGAAGGCTGTACTGCAAGGCTTTCAACCCTTCCCCCCCTTGTGCTGCCCTCGAGGCTATAGCAGAACCTTACATAAGCTGCTTCCAATTTATCCATTGCGTTGTGCCAAAGGGGCTCTCATAGATTTGAGTTAAAGAAACACTATTGTGAAAAAATGGGCCAATAATAAAAAGCCACTTATACACCCGGCATCAAGAAATATCCAGCTTGTTTTTTATTTTTATTAATGAAAGGAAGAGGACATCTGGGGTGACAGGTTCTGTCACCATTAACCCTTCTATTGCCAGCCACGTAAATTTTACGTGGCTGCCTCTCCAACCGTTAAACGCCAGCCACGTAAAATTTACGTGCCTGACTTTCCCCATAAATAAAATAAAAAGTATAAAAAAATATCACTTACCTGACCCCTTGTTTGATTCATCCGGGTCTCCTCTTCAGCCAGAGGGGCTCCGATCGGCGATTGGGGGTCCTCCGGCTGCAGGGGAGGGCCCGGAATAGGGTGCCCCCCCCCGTTTCAGCAGCCGCCGGCATTTGCCTGGAAAAAAAAAAAAAAAAAAAAAATGACATTTACTCACCTCCGCTCCCGCCAGCTCCCGCCGCCTCTCCTCTTCATGGGGGGGGGGGCTCCGATCACCCCCCCGGGTCTTCCGTCTTCTGGAGGAGGGCATAACAGCCCTCCTCCCTTTACCTCCTTCGATGGCGGCCGCCATCTTGGATTCTGGCCCCGCCCCTCCGGGGGCGGGGCCGATGACGTCACCGCCGGGTGTCATCGGGGCACCCGGCAGTTCAGCCTTCAGATGCCGGTGACGGCTGGACGGAGGAGGAGGGAGGTAGGCGATCCTCCGATCGCCTGCCTCCCCCCTCCTCTGCCCAGCCGTCACTGACAGCAGATCGCCGCGGGACACAGGAAATGAAGATCGGAGGTGAGTAAAGTAAAAAAAGTTTTTTTTTTTTTTAATAAAGTGTTTTAAAAAAAAAGTGTCTTGTCTTTTTTTTTTACTTTAACCCTTTGTGAACTGGTAAGGGGTCCATGTGACCCCTTATACCAGTTCACAGGGCTCGGGGGTCTGGCAAGTCACCTGCGCTAGCGGGTGGCTTGCCATTAACCCCTGGCCCCCCAAATTACCTGCCTCCCCAAAGCCCAGGGGGGGGCAGAAGAGCCGTGGCCCTAGGCTATGGCTGCTTGTAGCCGCAGGGCCAGGGGCCACTAAAGCTGGCCCCTGCGCCCTGTTCTACAAGCCCCCATAGCTGGTCACAGGCTGGTTACGCTGGGTAGGGGGGACCTCACGCCATTTTTTTTTTGGATTTTTAAGGGTTTTAACCCTTAAAAATCCAAAAAAAAAATGGGGTCCCCCTCCCTTCGAGGGGGGACCCTATGTCATTTTTTTTTTTAAATTAACCCTTTCTTACCTGTAACCCAGTAGGTATAAAAGGCTTCCAGCAGCAGCAGGAGAGCAGAAGCCTAAGTGATCAGCGTGGGACACATGGATGGATCGGAGGTAAGTATTAAAAAAAAATATTAAAAAACATTTATTTTTTTTAATAAAAATATTTTTAAATAAGTGTCTCTGTGTGTTTTTTTTTACTTTTAACCCTTTGTGAACTGGTAAGGGGTCCATGTGACCCCTTATACCAGTTCACAGGGCTCGGGGGTCTGGCAAGTCACCTGCGCTAGCGGGTGGCTTGCCATTAACCCCTGGCCCCCCAAATTACCTGCCTCCCCAAAGCCCAGGGGGGGCAGAAGAGCCGTGGCCCTAGGCTATGGCTGCTTGTAGCCGCAGGGCCAGGGGCCACTAAAGCTGGCCCCTGCGCCCTGTTCTACAAGCCCCCATAGCTGGTCACAGGCTGGTTACGCTGGGTAGGGGGGACCTCACGCCATTTTTTTTTTGGATTTTTAAGGGTTTTAACCCTTAAAAATCCAAAAAAAAAATGGGGTCCCCCTCCCTTCGAGGGGGGACCCTATGTCATTTTTTTTTTTAAATTAACCCTTTCTTACCTGTAACCCAGTAGGTATAAAAGGCTTCCAGCAGCAGCAGGAGAGCAGAAGCCTAAGTGATCAGCGTGGGACACATGGATGGATCGGAGGTAAGTATTAAAAAAAAATATTAAAAAACATTTATTTTTTTTTAATAAAAATATTTTTAAATAAGTGTCTCTGTGTGTTTTTTTTTACTTTTAACCCTTTGTGAACTGGTAAGGGGTCCATGTGACCCCTTATACCAGTTCACAGGGCTCGGGGGTCTGGCAAGTCACCTGCGCTAGCGGGTGGCTTGCCATTAACCCCTGGCCCCCCAAATTACCTGCCTCCCCAAAGCCCAGGGGGGGGGCAGAAGAGCCGTGGCCCTAGGCTATGACGGCTTGTAGCCGCAGGGCCAGGGGCCACTAAAGCTGGCCCCTGGCCCTGCGGCTACAAGCCGCCATAGCCTAGGGCCACAGGCTGGTTACGCTGGGTAGGGGGGACCTCACGCCATTTTTTTTGGGGATTTTTAAGGGTTTTAACCCTTAAAAATCCAAAAAAAAAATGGGGTCCCCCTCCCTTCGAGGGGGGACCCTATGTCATTTTTTTTTTAATTAACCCTTTCTTACCTGTAACCCAGTAGGTATAAAAGGCTTCCAGCAGCAGCAGGAGAGCAGAAGCCTAAGTGATCAGCGTGGGACGGAGGTAAGTATTAAAAAAAAATATTAAAAAACATTTATTTTTTTTTAATAAAAATATTTTTAAATAGGTGTGTCTGTGTGTTTTTTTTACTTTTAACCCTTTGTGAACTGGTAAGGGGTCCATGTGACCCCTTATACCAGTTCACAGGGCTCGGGGGTCTGGCAAGTCACCTGCGCTAGCGGGTGGCTTGCCATTAACCCAGAGACCCCCCATTACCTGCCTCCCAAAAAAACCTTAAAATTCCCCCAAGAAATGGTGGACCCCCCCCCCCCGTGAAGGGGGACCCCACACCAATTTTTTTTTATTTAACCCTTTATTATGTGGATAGTAGTTGTATTTTATTTGTAAATGTTATAAAGTGCTCTTTTCAGTTTATGGGATCACCTGGACAGGAACGGGGGGCTACCGATGCATATGTGGTATCATTGTAATCGGGAGAAATGGGGCTTTCACATGCAATATGGTTTTCTTTAATAAAATAAATGTTTTTGTTTAAAATAAAGGAGACAATTTAAAAAATATATATTTTTTTATTTTTTAATTTTTTAAAAAATATTAAAAAAAGTAGAAAAAATACAAACAAGACATTTCATGTTAAAGCCTAAACTCTGCCACAAAAAGAAAATATGCAATTTTCTTGGAAATTCCTGCAAAAATCACAGTTAAACATCACGCAAAATGGTGAAAAATATCCTGTCAGGAGAGGGTGACAAAATCTCAAGTAGACTGGCAGTCAAAAGGTTACAGGTACCTATGCATGTTGGGTATTGTTCTGCTCGGGGGACCTTGCGCTTTCAGATTTAGCTTGTTTTTTCTTATTTGCATATTGATATTTTAAGAAAAGGTGTTTTTTATTCTGCTTTTTTATACATTTTTTTGTAAAACCCTGTGCAACCTAAGAATTCTTCGAGATATTACTTTCAGAAAGATGAGCCCACTACAACAAGCTGGGTACGCTTAGAAAGCTTAACATGTGTACTTTCAGGGAATATATGGTTTATGGGGGATATTCCAAATGTAAAGGGTTGTTTTGGTAGAAAAAGCACAAGGTGCGCACTTTGTCTGCAGAGCTAAAAATCTGAAGTAAAACTACCGCTATGCGCATGCTTTACTTTGGTGTGTTTGGCAACTCTTTCCTTGACAGAACCTATGCATGTTGGTTATCGTTCTGTTCAGGGGATGTTGCTTTTTCAGATTTTCTGTTTTTTTCTGGTTTGCATATAGGTTTTTTTTAGGAAAATGTGGTTTTGATTCTGCTTTTTTATTCATTTTTAGGGAAACCCTGTGCAACCTAAGAATTCTTCGAGATATTACTTTCAGAAAGATGAGCCCACTACAACAAGCTGGGTACGCTTAGAAAGCTTAACATGTGTACTTTCAGGGAATATATGGTTTATGGGGGATATTCCAAATGTAAAGGGTTGTTTTGGTAGAAAAAGCACAAGGTGCGCAATTTGTCTGCAGAGCTGAAAATCTGAAGTAAAACTACCGCTATGCGCATGCTTTACTTTGGGGTGTTTGGCAACTCTTTCCTTGACAGAACCTATGCATGTTGGGTATCGTTCTGTTCAGGGGATGTTGCTTTTTCAGATTTTCTGTTTTTTTCTGGTTTGCATATAGGTTTTTTTAGGAAAATGTGGCTTTGATTCTGCTTTTTTATCCTTTTTTTAGGGAAACTCTTTGCAACCAAAGAATCCACTGAGGGATTACTTTCAGAAAACTATGGCCACATCAACAAGCCTGGTACACCTAGAAAGCCTGAGGTGTGTACTTCCAGAGAATATATAGTTTGTTGGGGGTATTTCAAATGTAAAGGGTTGTTTTTCTTGAAAAACTGCAAGGTGCGCATATTGCATAGCATAGTTGTATTTTATCTGAAAATCCCCTAAAGCGTTGTTTCAATTTGGGGGAGTCTCCTGGGCAGGAAAGGGTGTCTACCTATACATATGTGGTACCGCTGTAACCGGGAGAAATTGGGGTTTCACACGCAATAAGATTTTATTGACAAACTTACATTTTTTATTACAAAAAAACACTACAAATTGTAAAAAATAGTTTTTTTTTTTTTTTTTTGCACAATTTTCACCCAAAAATATTGAGAATACACTTAGAAAATGACAAACAAGACATTTCATGTTAAAGCCCAGGCTCCGCTGAAAAAAACAATATATCACTTTCCTGGGAAATCCCTGGAAATCCCTTCAAAAATCACAGTTCAACATGGGGAGCGCAAAATAGGGCAAAATAATCTGGCAACAAAGGGTGACAAAATCTCAAGGTAGGCTGGCAGTTAAAGGGTTAATACACTAAACCTGTCACCCCTGGGTTTTATTTCTACCAGCAGAAGAAAACCACAAGCTTGGCGGGAGTTTTATTCAGTTCAGGTGCATAAGTGACCCCTCCTCTCAGTAGCTAAAGTGTTTATATGAGTTTATAATATTATACAATTTTGCGATAGTGTTCCCTTAAAACTGCTCCTGCACCATGGTGTTTGGTGGTGCAGCCTCAGCATACTTCTGCAGATGTGTGTGGACCTCTGTTTTTAACAGATTTAGAGACAGATTAAATGTTTTTCGCTGACCACAATCTTTTCTTGTCCCCCCTTGGGACTCATGCAATTTAGCATCTCCTAGGTATGCTCCTTATTCTTCTATATGCTCCTTTCCATAGGGGCCTTCAATTAGTTACACTATTGCCACTTGATAACCTTTACATTGATTTAGGGTGTAATATCACTTTAAATATGTCTTAATATTATTGAGCAATAAATGATCTTGTCTGGCATATATATTATATATATTTTTATATATATGCCTTTGGTGTCATTGTTTTTAATACTTCACTATAGTTTTTTAATACTTGTCCTCACCTTTTTTTCTTAGTGGACCATATAGAGCCTCCAGCGGCTTGCCTCCAGCGATGCGCTCCCCCCTGCGGCTGAACTACCTTACCAAGTAGTCTTTTTCTGCATGCAATAAAAGCACTCCGACTTGCACCTGGACTTCCGTTGAGCAGCCGTTGCTTCCGTGCTAGCCACTATCTGTTTGGTTTTCGGCAGTCACCGGCCTGTGCGCCGACATCTTTTTGGTTATTTTCACAGCGGCTTCGTCTTTCTGGTCACAGCGTCATCTGTCTGATGACAGATCTGGCATCCATACTATAAGTGGCCGGGACAGGTGGTGACGACTGATAATGACGTCATCAGACATCGCCATCGCGAGGGCTGCAGATTGGCACCATTTCTTGCATACGCTGGAGGCTCTCTCACTATAAAAGCATATTCCAGCCTGGCACATGATACCGCTCCTTCTGAAAGGCTTCTAACAGCCGAAACTTTGAGGGTCTGATCTTTTATCCACCTAGGGTCCCAGCCTGTAAGCCTGTTGCCATTGTTCTCATGCCTACTTAAATTGATTTATTCAGGTATGTACTGCATTCCATAGGATGAACTGAGGGATAGTCCGCCATTGTTCCTATGGGAAACCTCTTATACTCATTGCAACTTATATCATGCTTTCTGTTTGACAAAGTATGTCCCACAGCAGCATATAATATGGACGATTGCTCCCCAAAATGCTGGGTATAGCACCAAATTTTCTTGCCAAGAGGTCCATCTTGTAGATATATAAATTTGTAATTTGTTCTGTTCTAAATACACCTGTATATAATGCTGTTTATACACTATGATATTGTCACTTCACATTTTGTATATCATTCTTGTTACTACCGTACTTTCACCAGCATTAAAATACTATTCTTTTGAATGCAGTTACACCTTTGGGTGTTCAGTTTTCCTCTCCTATACACATAATGTTGGCCGAACCCGAACTGCAAGGCTTCTAAACCCCAATACGGCCTTCAGCCAGAAGTCCATGGTTGAAGTTCGGCCCAAATACTGAAATGCTGGTTCATGGGCTGCTAACTAGCTCATCATCCCAGCTTACCAGCGCAGAGTTAGCAGCTGCCGTCAGAGATTTTTTTTTAGTTCGGATTCGGTTCAGGTTCGGTTTCGGCAAGTTCGGCCACCTGAACCAAACTTTTGTTCAAGGTTTGGCTGAACCTGCTGATTCCAAACTTAAGGGGGTTTGCTCATCACTAGTCATGGCATTTTCCAAATGGGTCCTGATTTTTTAGTTTCACTATTAATTAAAATATGTATATATCCTTTTTGTAGTTACATCAGTGTATGCCTAATGTACTGTACCCCATCACAACACTGCATGGAAAATGACAACATTCATTTACAGACAAAATTGAATTGTAAAACATGCCCATCTCATGTAACAACTGGTTAGAAGTTAGATACTGGAAAGTTCTATAACATCTGCATGCACCGTAAACTTGACATGGAGAATCCATAAAAATCATGTGACAGGAGAAATGTGATTGGACACTATGAAATATTATGGCTTTAAATCATAATCCTGCTCACGAGCCTTGAAACAACAGAGCTTCAGGGTAACCCGAAGACAGCACCTGGACATGTTAAGCATGCATTTTTCTTTTACCCTCAGGCTAGGATCAGACAACTGAGTCCAGTAAAGTCGAATAGGAATAACAACCCCATCATTAAAAATCTGTGTATATAGGAGAATGACTTCAGGTGAAAGGAATCAGTGATGTGGTGAATGATGATTAGGAAAGGAAACGTTTTCAGAGCCTAGAGTTAGGCTTTACAAAAAAAGTAAATATAGTTGATTAGTATTCATATTATGCAATCCCTAGTTTTCCAGATTTTACTGATGGTCTTACAATTTAACTACCAATTCAAGAATAAGTAATTATTACATGACACTTCAAATTACATGTTTACTTCATAAAATAACATTGCCAGGATAAGCTGATTAAAGTTGAGTGTAATCCTTCTATTATAGGTATATCTACTATGATAGCAGTTGCATGCATGCAAGCAGTCTCACATATGTCTGCAGCTTATTTCATGAAATGACAACAATTACAGTGTACACAGCAGTTAAAGTGGACCAACACCCAGAATTTTGACTATCCTTGGTTTTGGTCCACTTCAGGGGGGCACCCCGATTAGGGGTGTCCCGCTGTGTAAAACCCCCCAGAACCCCGAAAAACTCACCTCACCACGCTCCCACGTAGCCACGGACAAGCGGCGGACAAGACAGTGCGCCCGCCGCCGCCTCCCGCACGTCGCTCTGACAGGGCGCGCGCCCGCGCCGGCCATTCACAAACGGCCGGCGCGCGCGCGCACGTCTAGAGGTGAGTTTTTGGGGGGTTTTGGGGGGGTCCCTCACCGCGGGACATCCCGATCTCGGATGTCCCGCGGTGAGGGAGGTGATCGGCCCGGGAATCTTATAGATTATAGTCCTTCAAGGCTTGAGAGGAGTTTTAATTCCAAGCCAAATCCAATGAGCTTCCTTTCCATCAAGATGGAATATATCCCAGCTCAATTTTGCCAAGCACAGGGAGTATATGTAGTGAATATAATAGAATAGAACAAAGTCCACAGAATCCTCAGCTTAGGGAGTATTTGAAGAGTTAGTGTGCAAAGCTGACCAGATATTCCACTTTAGGGACTTTTAGATTTGAGGCATTTTGTTCTGAAAACTCTGGGGTCACCTCAATGTCCCACTTTACTAACATAAAAACCAATAAATGCAGGAAGCAGGAGGTCTGGTCTGTTTGCAGCTGCCATAAACCCACTTTGTGAATGGTGGTAGTGGAATGCAAGGATTGGTTGAGTATTAGCTCAACCACAACATCTGTTATGGTTCGAAGATCTCTAAAAAATGTGACCAGGTCTGGACTGCAACCCCTAACACACAGGAGTAGCATAGAATGCTGCTATATTTTTTTCTCAAAAGGCCGTAAATAAGCAACGCACCTAAAGCACACCCACACCATGTCCATCACCCACACACTGGTTTAACCTTTCCCACTTAGAGGCCACCAAGAAATGGTCAGTTTATACATATATTATCTTGAGAACAATCTTTAGGGACATATTTCAAATGTGATTATGACCTATGCACGCAAATCTTTTTGGGACTACAAACTGAAAAATAACAATGAATGAAAAAAAATAATATTTTACACTTTCTGGGTGGTATAGAGTCAAGATATTGGATATTGGTGAGGGGCTCTTAAGGGTGACCACTTAGGGGCACTTCAAATGTTTTATGAGTGCTTTCCACAATATCATCATCTCCATGGCTGGTGCATAGACACAAGTACACAAGTACAGCTCTGGCTATGAAATGTTATACATTCCAGATCTTTCATTTATGGGGTCTATGGGGTGGCTTCTGTTTGCTTTCTGCACAATTTGGGGAGCTGGGGCATCTGCTCACATTCTGCTTACTAATAAAATTCATGAAGAAATAATTGCACACATACCTTTCATTCACATACTCTCCCCAAAATAATTTGGGTTAACTTGCTGAATACACATGCATACCCTAAAGATATTTGCATATTTCTCCAAAATATGTATTTTCTTGGTATTTCTGGCAGTGCAACTTCTAGCTTAGGAAACACCTCAATGTGTGTGTTAGGGTTGACCTTAGGGTATTAGCATAGTCAATACAATAAGCCTTATCTTAAGAGTTTAGGTTATTAGATTTATAGCCGACCTAACTTTACTCAATTTCATAAAACACAGACATTGAGCAAACTTTATTCTGCACAAAATAACAAAGAGAAAAAGAAAATGTGGGAGAATATGGACGATATAATTAGTATTTATTTCATCTTATTTGATTTCCAGTCAGGACTGATAACAGTGGAAACAGACTAAAACGGACATTACCTAATCTTTCCTAATCCAGTCCCAACTGTGTTTAAAATCCTCATAAAATGTTTATATTTCCTTAAAACATCATACTACAATATGTTCCAGAGTACTTCTCTGTCTTGTAAGAAGGGCTGCCAATAATCAGAGACTATTTGTCATCTACTGTGTCTCTGTTCGGTTGCTGAAGATCTTTTTAAAGGGACTCTATACCCAACAGCAATAACTAGCTAGCAAACAGCTGACCTAATACTTGTCTCATATGCCTCTTCTCCATTTCCAGCAGCCTAGGGTAGAAGCCATAGCAGGGCTCCAAAATTTGCAACGTTTTAAATTCCATTTCTCCAGGTCCTACAGCCACTCTGTCCCTAGCAGCTCTCAGCTTGAGCAAGCACAGCAAGCCCCAGTGGTCCCACAGCTTTCTCTAACCACAGCAGAGCATGTTTAAGATTCATAAAGCTGCACATGACATGCCTTTCCAAGCTAAGCCATGGCCCAGGAAATTGAAGCAAATAGCTTAT
This sequence comes from Gastrophryne carolinensis, assembly GCA_027917425.1. NCBI lineage: Eukaryota > Metazoa > Chordata > Amphibia > Anura > Microhylidae > Gastrophryne > Gastrophryne carolinensis. The sequence goes on along the minus strand of CM051238.1, from coordinate 177,399,293 downwards.
TTCACACTGTTTCCAAGGGGCATAAGGTGGGAGAAAGTTATTTTGTGCCTGGAGAGGGACTTTAAATGTGCAGCATACAAGTCTAAAATTAATCTACCCCTTATTCTGTAGGTAATCTTGAATTGTATTAAATTACTGGCGTAGGCTTGGTCAAATCCTTCCTCTTTAAGACAGAGTTGACGATGTTGAGATGAGAGCTTTGTGGGGTCATATCATTATTTATAGGACTCCTTAATTTTCTTTATACTAGAGATAGATGTTAATTACATCAGCTGTAGGTGCTAGAGTTGTTGAACTGCTGCAGAATAAATTTGGGGCCAATCAGACACCTCCCCCCCCCGATGGTATTGCATGATTGCCTGTATTTCTCAGCACTGATGACCTTATTAATCTTGATCAAATCCCCTTCTCCATTTGTTGAAATGCAGCCACAAATTTGCACAGAAAGGCAGAGACAGCTAGATCACAGGAGCACAGGAGCCCATGGTCCATACATGTTGTTTGGGCACAGGCCACAAGCCTGTGTGAGATTTTGAATGCAAGGAAACAGGAAGCGAGGGGAGCCCAATGAGTGACTCTTTGGCTCATCCCCATCCCCCCTTTAGATGTGCAACCCCTTTACTTGGAGCAAAATATTTTGGATCGCACATGTCTCCAAGATGGCTGCCTTTACAGTGGTGTAAGTGCAGCATTGCTGACACCCTCTGCCTTGTTTCCATACCAAAGTTTTGGCTTTTTGCCTTCAGTTCTTCTATGAGTAGTTCTTCTATCTTCTACAGTAGATGGGTGTACATGGGACCACTGTTTTACTACCAGTTCTGAGCTGTCCAATATTAAAAGGAGGTAAGAATAACATGTCTGAACGGTTGAGCATGGGGGTGCTCACAGCTACAGGGATGGCAGGAATGCTGCAACCACCGATCACAGCATCACGGGAGCTACCGGTAAAGTTTACCATCAACCCTGGGGGACACAGCGGGCATCCCGCTGTAGGGTGAGCAACAGAGTAGCAAATATCAGTGTTCACACTAGCACATCCAAAGTGAACTAAACAGGCAAGGCAGTCTCAGGGAGAGTTAGATTTAGGCGGCCACCAGCCAAATAGGGCTTGATCTGTTTTAGTCCAACTTTGGCTAATGGACCATATTAAAGTGGACCAACACCCAGGGGTGATCGGCCCGGGAATCTATAACCTCCCTCACCGCGGGACACCCGAGATCGGGATGTCCCGCGGTGAGGGACCCCCCCAAAAGCCCCAAAAAACTGACCTGACCTCCCGCGCCGTTTGTGAATGGCCGGCGCGGGCGCGCGCACTGTCAAAGGGGCGCGCGGGAGGCGGCGGCGGACGCGCTGTCTTGTCCTCGCTTGTCCGTGGCTACGTGGGAGCGTGGTGAGTTTTGGGGGGTTTCTGGGGGGTTTTACACAGCGGGGCACCCCTAATCGGGGTGCCCCCCTGAAGTGGACCAAAACCCAGGATAGTCAAAATCCTGGGTGTTGGTCCACTTTAATCAGCAGCTAGATACTTGCAATCCTCTTTCCACAAACTTCCGTAGAGGCAGTTGTGCTGATCAGCACAACAAATATTTTTGCTCATCCTGTGGATGTGCAGGGATTTACAAGGAGTCTGAAGCGTAGCAAGTGAACAAAGACCAGCTGAATCATCGGGACTTAACTCTCCTTTAACTACTTTAACTATGTTATTCAGTTGTCTTCCGTTTTAAGTGTTTTTAAATTTCAAAGTTAAAAAATAGCATTGAGGATGCAAGCAAGTTAATACAAGCAATAGTAAAAATATGGACTGGCCAGAAAACATATAAAATGCTTAGAAAATAGTTTGCAGATTACAGTACATTACAATGTGAGATGGATGATGCCAACTGACTGTATACGGGATCAAAAGAGTACAATGATTTGACCTTGGTATTGCTATTATTAAAATTAGGATAACATAAAAAAAAGTAATCCATTAACATTATCAACAACAATATGTCATTTAAATGCAATATTACATAAAATGTATATACTTTGTATCACCTTTACATATCATTGTAAGTATTTCTGTGCACAATATGGTTTTGTAATGTAATATTTTACACTCCCTTCAGCAAAAGGCAGTTAACTTATATGACTATATTTGGTATGCACAGAGCATGTTAACACATATACAACCTGCCACCATTAATGTTTGTTGAGCAAAAAATGTTATGTTTGTTAAAGAATGTTAGAGAATGTGTTAAGAGAATTTGCAAGCATATGAGGCGGATACAGAAAATGATTTGTATTTTCATAGTAACTGGACCGTAAAAAGGTACGTAAACTAAGAGCAATAGGAATTCCTCGCCTATATCATGCTTTATAGAATGGTAAATTTTGAACATATCAAAAACTTCTTAAGGATAGGCTGTGGAGCACAGAGCTAGTCCACGCGGGTGTGGACTGGCTGGCTATGTGCATGATGCACTTGACAGTGTTGGTCAGTAATATCTAATTGAGAGGCCCTTTACCAGTTTATTTATCATACCACTTGTCCTTTTGTTGACTTCACTGTCAAGATGATCCACTTACTTGCTCCCTGGTCCCGCTGAGCCCTTGGCTGCCTGTGTGTGCATGCACACGTGTTGTTTATGCCCTCCAGAGTGTCAATTTGAATGGGCCAGTAAACCCCATCGATTAATGTGGGGCATGTGCTCTTGTTTATGGTGGGCTAATCAGCCCTCAGGTTATTCATAGGCCAATGAGCCTGATGTCTCCTCGCCTTCCTTGCCCTCGTGAGCATGCTATGTCATGGACTGCATGCAGCAGCAGACACGGCTAGGTGTTTGTAACAGAGCAGGCTGTTCATCTGTCACATTGCTTAACAGCGACACCTGGTGTTCATCCCACTGCAAGTACACAAAGCCTAGAGTGTAAGCTCTTGGGCTTGATTTCACTTCCTGGTTTCCTGAGTCTGAATGGACAGGAAGTGACCTCACACAGACTCTGACACATCCCTCCCTGCTCTAATTGATAGCCCTATTTAAGAGGATAGCTGGCCTGCATCCAATGCTGTGTTATCAGCTTACTTCCTGGACTCGTTTCCCTGACTCCTGAATTCCTGATCTGAATGCCTGGATCTTCCCTCGGACGGATAACTTGGTTTTGACTCGGATTCGCTCATTGAACTTCGCTTGTTTTCTGCCAGCCTCTGACCCCGGATTCATCCATCATACTCTGCTGTCTGCCCAGACTTTTTACTTGCTCTTTGGGATTATTTGCTTCACTTTGCCTCATACCTGGAGCTCAGCTCAGCTCTTCCCATGGTTGCTTGACACCCGAAGCTACTGATGATGCCCTACAGACTGCTTTTTTTCTGCCATGGAGGTCCTGTATGTGGATCCTGATCGGGCTTCAACTGCTGACATTAGGATACAATCTTAAGCAAGGGAGACGACTGGCAGAGGTATACAGTGCAGAATTTTGTTGATGGGTGATCGATTCCTGTTGAAACGATCCAGCCCTCTGCAGCCAATTTCGGATTGGATTCTCAGAGAGTATCAAAGATGCCCTGGTGAACTTTCCTCTAGCTTAAAAATTGGATGACTATACAGCTGGCCATTAAGGTAAACAGGCATCTTAAGGAACGATGTCTTGCAAAGTTCAAAGAACAGGTTCCTCCTGCCAAGAGCCTCTTTCTATGAGCTCCTTCTCATTGCTCCCACCAGCCCCAGAGGAGCCCATACAGCTTAGCATGACCTGGCTCACCCAGACCAAAAAGATGAGACTGTACCCAGGGCCTGTGTCTATATTGTGGTAACCCAGGGCACTTTGCATGGGCATGCCTGAATAAGAAATCCCCAGTGGAAAACTTCAGACAAGGCTGAGGGAACTCATCTGGGCTGTCATCTTTTCCCCATATTAATAAATTGCTGGTACCCGCTATGATCATATGGGAACCCTCCAGGATGTCTGTCACCGTCTTTATTAATAACTAATATACTTTAGGTATTCCATTAATACCCCTGGAAAACCTCCTTCTCGCCCTGGCAGTTAATAATGAACCTATCCTGAGTGGGTTAATCTTCATTAAGACCCCTTTGGTAAAATTAATCATGGGCTTCTTCCATTAAGAGAACCTAGAATTTCTAGTCCTAAATTGTCCTGATATCTCAGTCGTCCTGGAGTTTCCTTGGTTGAAGACCCAGAACACCATCATTAGAGGGGAGACCAGGGATTTGATGAAGTGGAGCCCATTCTGTCTCGGTCACTGTTTTCGTACAGCCCTTAAAACAACCAATGTCTCCCTTGATGGGTTACCTCTGCCATATGCTGATTGGGCGTATTTGTTCTCTGTTCTTCCTCTTCACAGGGCCTACGATTGTCCCATTGAGCTGCTGCCGGGTAGTATGGCCACCGGGGGTAAGATCTACAATTTGACCCGGCCTTAATAGGCACAAAGGATGTCTGCTTACAGTGAAGGTCGATGAACTGTGAGGGTATCCCAAAGCCGAGGTCATACATGGGAAGACAGTCCGGATGGTGCGTCCGAGTACAGGGATGAGACAGGTGCGTAGTTAGGGGTAGCCAAAGAGTCAAGTCGGGAGGTCAAAGATCGCGGGTTATCCAAAGGGGCAGGTGGGTTCGAGGTCAGACAAAGCAGAGGTCGGTTCAGGCAGCGAACGGGGATGGTCGATCAAGCTTGGTCGGAAACAGAGAATCACTAGTCAAATCACACCCTAATCACACAAGACGACTATCATGGGCACTGAGTACTGTGCTGACTCCATATTTATTGACCAATGGCCACCCTGGGGTGGGGGGAGTGTATGTGCTGATTGGTGCAACTTGCAACACTGAGTGATTGGACACACTATCCAGGGGCTGGTCAGTCCTGGCAGCAAGGATGATCAGCCCCTGATTCCCATCAGGTGTGGAGGACTCTGCGCTGCCTGCTACTTGCAGCGCAGCACCTCCTAGTGGCGGAATTTACAGACTGCGGGACGCGCGCCTGCACAGTTAGAGAGGGGCAGGGGAGGCTGCCAGAGTAACGCGCCGCGCTCCCCGTCATCCAGGAGTGGTGGCCACGCTCAGCAGCAGGAGTCGCCCCCTGGCAAGTCCCTTACAGGAAAATAGCCTTTAATGTAAAAGACGAGCACTATAAATATTCAGTTATTCTCTTTGGCTTATGCTATGCCCCTGCGTTCTTTTAAGATTTCGTAAATGATGTTTTTGAGAGTTTCTGGGTCAATGTGTTAATCTATTTAGATGATATTCACATGTTTTCCCAGTCAGTGGTTGAACACCGACAACATGTTAAGGGTTAAGGCGGTGCAACAAAAACTGAAGGAGAACATTCTTTTTGCCAAACTTTCCAATTGTGTGTTTGAGGACACCAATGTTCCTTCCCTGGGGTATCAGGTCTCCAATCAGAGTCTGGTTATGGATCTCTTCAAGGTGTCAAGGGATTCTCCTCTACAGTGGCTCCTCTAACAGATTTGGAAAACTTTGGAAAAGTGCCTTTGTGGAAGTTTGGCCCCCAGCTGCGGTAAAGGCTTTCCAGACCTTAAAGGAAACCTTCACCTCAGCCCTTGTACTAATTCATACTGATGTCAGTCACCCATTCTTTGAAGTTGATGCTTCAGAGCTCGGGGTGGGGGCTGTCCTCTCGCAATATACCGGCTCCCCAGGCAAGATTACATCCTTGTGCTTACTTTTGCATAATAGAGTTGATTCAGAGAGACATAAAAAGATTTTCGTTTTTGTGTCGATCTGTTTTTTTTTTTTTAATTTTCCCGTTTGCGTATGAGTGTACGTGTGATTCTAAGCATGCATGGCAAGCCTTAGTCCATTCGTATGCTAACGAAAATGCCATTTTTCAGCTTTCGTTTTCCGTTTGTTACTCATGAAACAACGTAGGCTTTCGTTTTTGGCCTTTTTCCAACGTCGCCTCGAACGAATCATTTACGTTTCCCCGTTAGATTCTGAATTCCTTTTTCTAAAAATAAACGTCTAGACGAAAATCGTTACGACCTTACGCCTGCGCACTACAAAATTAACTCATTAATGTGCTCGTCTACATATTTGGTTCACTCACTTCTGCTACAATGCTTACCTTAATCACTTCGCGGTCTGTATATTCTTCCATTTCCTGCACCTAATGCTTACCTTAATCACTTCGCGGTCTCATTCTTCTTTTATTTCCCGCACCTAATGCTTACCTTAATCACTTCGCGGTCTCATTCTTGTTCCATTTTCCGCACCTAATGCTTACCTTAGTTCAATATCTTTTTTATTAAGTTTGCATCATATAAAGGAAACAGTACAGAACATTAAGACAAAAGGACAGAAAACCAAGGGCATGTTGCCTGCTAAATCCAGATGTGCATACAGATCAATGGCATATCATAAGCAGTGAGCACATCCCTCCCACCCCCCCAGCATAACCCCGCCCAACCGTCATAAATATGATCCGACCTATACTCCGATCAAGCTTTAATATGATGTTTCGGTTGTGAGTCCACCGCCCCGAACCTCTCAGTCTCCTTTATTCCAGACCTGCCGCCCAGATGAAGATAGAGGCGGTCAACCCACACCAAGACCCAACAGAAGTATCCTTCCCTAGGAGAGGCGGGGATCCAGAGGGCAGAGGGAGGGAGCTGGAGGGCCCAGAAGACGCAGAACAGCAAGGAAATGCAAGGAAAGAAGGAACGAAAGAGGGGGGAAAAGGGGGGGGGAGAAAGGAGTGAGGGAGGAAGCGGGAAGAGGGAAGATTGAGGAATTGGATTGCGAGAGCAGTGGAAGGATTAGGGGTGAGCAGTTCCCAAGGCAAGGGTATGAGTAGGGGCATATACCGAAGTATATGCAGGAACAGAGGTACCTCCGTGGGCAGGGGCATGCCGACGCATGACCCCCTTATGATATCTCCCGCGCTAGATGAGTGTCCCTATAGTCCAGCCAACCGGCCCACGTCATCCTATAGCTCTCCCAGGAGCCTTCGGAGTCTGAAATCAACTCCTCCATACGACGAATGGCCTCCACCTCCTGAGCCCATTCAACAAAAGATGGCGCGGCTGTGGATTTCCATCATTTCGGGATGACTGCTCTCACTGCGGTCAGGAAATGCCGCAGTACCCCCTTTTTGCCACGGGAGATAGAGCCTGGAAGCAAGGACAACAGGGCCACCTGCGGAGAGTTCTGCACCGACTCCCCTGAGATGTTGCTGTAAATAGTCAATACCCTCTCCCAGAGGGCCTTAATTGACGGACAGCCCCACCAAATATGGACCATGTTACCCTGCCCTTCTAAGCATCTCCAGCATCTATCAGAGCATGAAGGGTCAAACTTGCTCAAGTCAGCTGGACACCTGTACCACCGGGAGAGGACTTTAAAGTTTCTTTCCTGAGCTAGATACATTTTAGCAAGCTCCTCCGGAAATAGACATCCCCAGCTCCTCCTCCCATTTATGCTTTTACCCTGCGGCGTCTCCTTGATTGCCTTGGCCACTTCCTGCGAGGAGAAAGGCACCTCCAGGGCCGCCGCCTCATCCGACATCACTGGGAGGGGTGTGTCATTTACATAAGTCACAACGGCTTCCGGTGGCTATGCATCAACCAAGGAGTAGCTATTTGCCCCAAATTATACAACGATTGGTAATAATCCCTGAAGCTATCCACGATTTGGGAGGGCGTAACGGCGGTTTGACCCTGTGGCCCCCGGATGCTGGGAATGTAAGCCTTGGATGCAACGCCCTAGCGAGCCCTACGCCCACACTTGTCAGAATGTTGGTAATATGTTAACTTCTGCCTTTCTCTGAATCTTATATATGCCTGGTTGTATAACCTCCTTAGTTTATCTCTGGCCTTCATCAGGTCCACAAGTATGGTCCCAGATGGATCTCTTTTATGATCCAATTCCAAGGTCTGAATTTGCTGCAAAGTCTGGGATATCTGAGAGGCTCGTTCCCTTTTCAATCTAGCCCCATGTTTAATAAATTCACCTCTGACCACGCATTTCAGCGCCTCCCACTGATATGGGAGAGGTGTAGAGTCCTGCTCATGGTGTTTGAGAAACTCAGAGATGACCTTCCTCACCCCGGAAAGGCACGCAGCATCCCCGAGCAAATTATTATTAAGTCTCCAACTCCAGCTTTTAGGGTAAAGTCCAGGCAATACCACCGACAGAAAAACTGGAACGTGGTCCGACCACAAAATCTGACTAATCCATGCCCACAGAGCCCACTCCATAGCATGGTGGTGAAGAAAGAGGTAGTCAATTCTTCTGTATGAACTCCTGGCGGCCGAGTAGAACGAAAAGTCTTTGTCTCGTCCATGAAGCATCCGCCAGGAATCCACTAGTTGCAGATCAAAGAGCATTTTTTTCAGTCGATTCCTCTTGCTCAGGGACAGTGTTGACCCGCCAGAGGAGGTGTCCAACTCCAGATGTATGGGAATGTTGAAGTCGTCCCCCACAACAAGTGTACCCTCTAGAAATCCCCCTAGCAACACCCCTGCGCAAAAGCTAATTGATCGGTGTTAGGAGCGTAGATGTTAGCTATAGTGTATATCCTGGAGAACAGTCCAATCTTAAGAAATATGAACCGCCCATTCAAGTCAACTTTAGTGTCTACCACTTTATGGGGGAGAGATTTATGAATGGCTATTGAGACCCCGGTCACTTTGGTGTTGGGGTTGATACCAAGAGGAGAAATATCAGTATTAGACTGCTGTTGCTCAAGGGTGTTAACCCTATGGGATACCTCAGAAACTGATCTTGTGACCTCCTCAAGCTCTCTTCTCAACAGGGACTCCATCCGATTAGTGTAATTCTCAAAATCCCTCCGAGACGGAAGAAACTGCAGAAGTATGCCAAGATTATACTGTTGCGATCTGCGGTCAACAGGGTCAGGAAAATCAAAAGCTGCTTGAGACTGGGTAGGTGAACGTAGCGATGTCTGGCTAATAGGGCCATCAGAGAACGCCGGACATGCCGCGCCAATTGAGCACTCCACTTCATCAGGTAAGTTAAACCCATGTGCAATGGGACGGGGAGACAGCGGATCCCCCATATGCGGCCCCCTCGAGGTGGTTCCTGCAGCCCAATAGTTGGCCACCCCACCACCAATACTGTGAATGGGGCTATCGGGGGGTGTCTCATTTAGGCACCTCTTTTCCACGCCAAGGTCGCCCGGGATTCTTCTGCTGTGAGGTGAAGGATGTACCTCCGCCACTGTCATGACCGGGGACCCCCAGCGGGACACCTGTGTAGTGTATTCAGGCTCCCCCTGCTGATGTAATTGGTCTTCACACTCTGGGCAATCACTCATTTCAGATATGCCAGGGGAGGAGATTAGGTTGTATGTTGCCTCCTTGGCCCCACTGGGGGATTGACCCTGCTGCTGCTGCTTGTGCCCCTGAACCTTAAGGGTGTCCCAACTGCCTGGCACAGTTTGCAGCACCTGTGGTGTAAAGGTTGTGGGCGCCACCGGGGAGTCCCCCAGGTTCCTTTCCCCCAGTCCGGCTCTCGCCGCGCTCCGTCCTGCAGAGCAGACAGGTGGGAGGCTGCGCCGTTCCTCTCCCTCCGCCTGCCCGACGGTCTGACAGCTCCCTGTCTGCGAGTCGGGGCCCCTGCACCACCCTTCGCTCTCCCCGGCACTGGATGTTACCTCCGACACGCCGCCACCATCATCTGATCCAGCCGCCACCTTCTTCTTCCTCCCGGCTTCTGCAGCGGAGGGAGCCGCCGGTCCCCCGGCCTCTGATGCCTCCTCTTCAGGCCCCTGCCGGCCGCGGGATGGGGAAGCAGCCCCCGGAGGGATCATTTCTGCACCATGCGGGGCACTCCGGTCCCCTCTCGTCCAGCCGCCAGCCGATGATCCTGCCATCTCCACCATCTCGGTTCCTTCCTCGGCAGCCCCCGCGTGCTGGGATGCAGTGAAAAACTTGCTGATCTTCCCAACCTTTCCAATCTGCATGCCTCCAGAGGTTGTCTGACTCTTCCTCCGCTTGGACATCTTGGCAGGTATGAGTGTGACTGCGGGTATATGGTATATTCTTGGTAAAAAGTGCAGAGCTCCAACTTCTGCGTCCTTAGCCAAGCCACGCCCCTTAATGCTTACCTTAATCAGTTTGCGGTCTCATTTTTCTTCCATTTCCCGCACCTAATGCTTACCTTAATCACTTCGGGGTCTGTATATTCTTCCATTTTCCGCACCTAATGCTTACCTAAATCACTTCGCGGTCTCGTTCTTCTTCAATTTACCGCACCTAATGCTTACCTAAATCACTTCGCGGTCTGTATATTCTTCCATTTCCCGCACCTAATGCTTACCTTAATCACTTTGCGGTCTGTATATTCTTCCATTTCCGGCACATAATGCTTACCTAAATCACTTTGCGGTCTCATTCTTCTTCCATTTCCCACATCTAATGCTTATCTTAATCACTTTGCGGTCTCATTCTTCTTCAATTTCCCGCACCTAATGCTTACCTTAATCACTTTGCGGTGCCATTCTTCTTCCATTTCCCGCACCTAATGCTTACCTTAATCACTTCGCGGTCTCATTTTTCTTCCATTTCCCGCACCTAATGCTTACCTTAATCACTTTGCGGTCTGGCGATTCTTCATATCTAAATTTTAGGTTTCGCCTTCGTTTTGTTGTAACCAACCCTTAATGAATGTATGTAGAAAAGAAAATGACACAGAAACAATTTTTTTTTTTTTTTTATAGTAAATGGCATTTTTTGAGTGCCTTTTTGTAATGTAAATTTTGGTGAAAAATTTGGCAAATACAAACTGTTTTTTTTTTTTTAAGTTAAAACGGAATAAATATTAAAATCTTTAAAAAAACAATAAAATATATCAAACTATATACAAAGCAATGGCAGGCCCCAGAAAATTAATCTTCATCTGTGGTCCCCAACGAATCGCGAAGCTCCTGCATCTCGCCCACCAACCGAAACACTGTGGCACTGATTTGTGCCAATCTGGCATGTACGGTGTCTGTTAAAAAAAGAAAAAAAATTATTGTTCTGCAAATACATGTTTAACAGCTGTGGATGGAATTATTATTAAGTTGCAAGCTAACTCATGAGGCCATATGTCATTACGCTAAGGCAATTCTTAAAGGAAGAGGACATATGTCATTATGCTAAGGCAAGTCTTAACCCTTTCGCTGCCAGCCTACCTGCAGCATTTGCCACTCCCTGTTGCCAGACTGAGTTTCACTGTTTTGCGCTACACATGTTCAACTGTCATTTTTGAAAGGATTTCCAGGGATTTCCCAGGAAAATTATATATTGTTTTTTTCAACAGAGTCTGGGCTTTAACATGAAATGTCTTGTTTGTATTTTTTAGGTGTATTCTCAACATTTTTGGGTGAAATGTGTGAAAAAAATTAAAAAATATATATTTTTTTACAATTTGTAGAGTTTTTTTGTAATAAAAAATGTAAGTTTGTCAATAAAATCTTATTGCGTGAGAAACCCCAATTTCTCCCGGTTACAGCGATACCACATATGTATAGGTAGACACCCTTTCCTGCCCAGAAGCCTTTTATAGCTGCTGGATGACAAATGGTTAATTAAAAAAAAAATGACATAGGGTCCCCCCTTCCCGGGGAGGGAGACCCCATTTTTTTTGGATTTTTAAGGGTTAAAAACCCAAAAAAAAAAATGACATGGGGTCCCCCTTACCCAAAGTAACCAGCCCGGGACCAGCTATGGGGGCTTGTAGGCACAGAGTGGGGGGGCCACTTTGGTGGCCCCCCCACCCTGCAGCCTACGAGCCCACATAGCCTATGTGGGCCCGGGCTCTTCTGCCCCCCCCTGGCCTTTGGGGAGGCAGGTAATGGGGGTGCGGGGGTTAATGGCAAGTCACCCGCTAGGGCAGGTGACTTGCCACCCCCCCAGCCTTGTGAACTGGTATAAGGGGTCTCATGGACCCCTTACCAGCTCACAAATGGTTAACTGTTAAAAAAAAACCACCACACAATAATAAAAAGTATTTTATTCAAAAAAAAAAAAAATTTTTTTAACTGTACTTACCTTCGATTGCAAGCTCTTGTCCCTCGCCGCTCAGCTGACAGATGCCTGTGATCGGCATCCAGAGAAGGAGAAGGCAGGAGATCAGAGGATCTCCTGTCACCTCCTTCCAGGGCACCGATCACCGGCATCTGAGAAGCTGAGAAAGCTGAAGCCGGTGATCGGGACCGGGATGACGTCATAAGCCCCGCCCCCAAGGGGGCGGGGCTTAGAGGCAAGATGGCGCCCGCCATCGAGAAGAAGAGAGGAGAGAGCCTCCCAGGCTCTCTCCTGAAGATCGGTAAGTCCTGGGGGGGGATCGGAGGCCCCCCAGGTGAAGAGGAGGGACAGCGGGAGCCAGCGCACACACAGGTAAGTGAATGTCATTTTTATTTATTTTTTTTTTTACAGTTAGCAGCTGCTGCTGCAGAAGCGGGGGGGGGGGGCGGCCTATTCCAGGGGCTCTCCTGGAGCCATCCGACCCCCCACGGGGGATCGGATGGCACCAAATTAAAGAGGAGACCCGGCCGGATCCAACAAGGGGTCAGGTGAGTATTTTTGATTTTTATTTTTTAAACTAGAAGCGAGGAAAGTCAAGCACGTAACACCTACGGGCTTGGCACTTAAGGCCCAGCCAAGCCAGCACGTAGGTGTTACGTGCTTGGCAACAAAAGGGTTAAAGGAAGAGGCCATATGTCATTATGCTAAGGACATTGCAAATGGATGTAGGTTGGTTGGTGATACTCAAACTATTTTCATTACTACTTACTTCGGTGGTGGGCGACCTCTGCTTCGGGGACCACCCTACGGTCTGGGGCCACTGCTGGGAATGTGAGGCTGTAGAGACATTTAAAATAGGCTCACTTCTAAAGTCTGATTCAACAGTAAGCAAATTACACCTAGAATGTGTGTGTGACATCACCCACCCTCTCCATGTTCCTCCTGTGCATGATCTGCTGCAGTCTCTGCTCCAGATCCTTCACCCGCTACATATGCATCTAGAAAAAGAGATTAAGTGAATCAGCTTTGCTTTTAATAGCATGTATGTGTGTGGGGTTACATTAAGAGTCACATACCAGAGGCTAATGGCTCCGTCTTTTGGGCCGACTCCCTGCCCACGCCCTGACACCCCTCCTCTGTAGAAAGGTCCAGGGGCTGGTCTAACACCGCTACAGAGGAGGGGTAGGAACTTGGCCCTGGAGATCCACCACCTTCACTTGCTGCTGCAGATTCAGCCAGCACTGGCCGGACTGTGCGCCTCCGGGTGCGTCTGATGCGATACTCCATTTCCAACGCTAGAAAAGAAAAGCATTTATAAATAAAGGCCTACCTTCTGTATTAGTAACATCTAGCATGCAATCGCTATGTACTTAATTGGGAAATGGAGACCAAAAAATTGCCGCACCCGGGGCATGTGGAGTCGTTTCAGGTCCGACCAGTGCTGCATGATCTGCGTATGGGTGAAGGTGGTGTCCGTCTCCTGTTGGATCCTCTTCTCAAAGGCATTGGGCAACTTTTAAAAACAACAGTTTCTTCCTGCGCTTCCTTGAGGCCTAGGCATGCATTTAGATGGCAAATAAACGTCCTTACAATACACTTATGAGCATAATGAGGTCTTGATTTTGGCGGGTGAAGATTGTGGGTGCCATCTTTCTTCTTGTCTGCAGCAGATAAGTAATGCCCCAGCGGCTGTACGCACGCGTAAGCGTACACGTAAGCATCATACCCAGTCAATAGGATTTAAAGGGTAATGGACACACAGCTCATTCTACTTGATATTGTCATCATGGCACTCAAAAAAGCTAGTGCAAAGCAACCAGCAGCAAAGGAGGCCAAGACCAAAAGGGCAGAGCAGCATGAGGACACTTCATCCTCCAGACCGAGCACTCGATCGCACCAAGCGACTAGCAAGGTGGGTGAAACGCAGAGCCAAAGTGGCCACCACAAGGCGGCATTGCCTACAAATCCCGAAACATCCAAACCAGCAACCAAAAGCAAGGAAGGTACCTCAAAGAAGAAGGCACCCACATCCAAACAGCAAGGTACGACAACGTCCAAGGCCCCAAGGAAGCAGAGGGCCAGAAGCCCCAGCCCACCAAGAACACCCTCTCCTCCTCCCCACCCTACCACATCCTATGATAAACGGAGCACCATTTCCAAGGCCCTAAAGAAGCAGAGGGCCCGAAGCCCCAGCCCAACAAGCACATCCTCCCCTCCTCCCCGTGCAACCACATCCCATAATAAACGAAGCACTAGTTCAAAGGGCACAAACAAGCAGAGGGCCCAAAGCCCCCCCCCCCCAGCACACCCTCTCCTCATCGGACACATTTGCCACCGGCACAGGTGGAAACCAGCGAGACCTATGCAACATCCACGCCTGGAAGTTCGGTGGCCACCCAGGCAAGGACCCGCAGTCCTAATGTGAGTCCAGTGCGGTCTTTTTCCAGCCACGTGACGCCCGATTCATCACCACAAAGCCAGCCGAAAATGTCCCCCGAATTGCCACCAAACACAGATGAGCCAGAAGACCAACCGTTAGGCCAAACATTGCGGCAAGGCCAGTTGAGTGGCCAGTTTGGGGAGGCACAAACCCTAGCATTGGCAAGTGGCCTCACACTTCATTATGATGAGCTATTTGGGCGACATTTAAAATCAACCAGCAAAATCTTGACCAGCTCACCAGACAGGTCAATGCAGCTGGGGATGAGAGGAAAAATGTGGAGCAGATGCAGAGAAAAATATCTGACCTGAAGTATGCAGCACGGAAGAAACAGAATAAACGGCGCTATCACAGGTACATATTTGAATTGTGCATTTTGCTGCTTGTTGTAGTGACCACAATGCCCAAAATTTGTTAACCTCTATTTTTCAGCTTACAAACTGGTGGAGGCTTCCCCACCAAATTACAATATACCAGCGCTGAAGAAATGGTCCTGGTGTTAATACACCCCGTTGCATTAGAGGGCCTCTCTGGCAGACAGGACACGGACATCCATACCATTTCTGCAGGTTAGTAATGTTTGTTTGAATGTGAACTATTGGAAACGTGTGAAATGAGGCTCACAGGCAGATCTAAACACATGCCACTAGGGAGTGGCTTTGAGGGGAGGGTACTGTTTTAGGCAGGTGTTTAATGTCTGAGGAATGTTCTTCATGATGGCCACTCTCCCAGGGTGCAGTAGTTAATGGTCCTTAAAATAGTTTGCAGGCCATACACGACCTTTGACAGTATTTCTGCTCACCATTAAACTATTTATCTTACCAAAGCACTGCGTGTGATGTGAATATAGTCAATAATAGACAACACTTACTTTTTTGTCTTTCTACCACTGGGGTTGCAGCTGTGCTTTGGTCAGACAAACTTGAGCTGGGGTCAGGGAAAGGTCAACATAGGAAGAATGCACAGCAGCATACTCTGAAGCCAAATGCTATTTGCAAGCTGACTGTGGGCCCCTAATGCGCCATTTGGGATCTGTAAAGCCTCCTAACATGCAGTACAGTGCATGTTTGTATTATTTAAGGTGACCAATCTGTATATACAGGGTGAGGCATACATATAAAAGATACTGACATTCATTGTGAAGGTCAACTTGCACCATTGGGGGAGTTGTCATTCCTGCTTGGCCACGTGTTTTCTAAAGCATATGTACTAATGCAGCTCATCAATGGATGTTTGTGTGTTTACGTGCCTTTTACTTTTAAACCCAGTCCAGCATCCAGCCTCTGGAAGTGTGGAAGCCTCCTCCAGTTTGAGCACGCCATCTACTTCCCTGCTGCCTAGGACACAGAAACAGATATATAGGGTAAGTGGATGAAACTGCTGATGCATGTGAATGCACATGAGTAATTTTGATCCAAAAGATGTTTATGGCCAAATATATACACATTATGGCCAAATATGAAACACATTTTCACATGTCCCAACAGACTCCCACACTGATGGATGTAATCCAGGAGATGGAGGAGGAGGAGGATGCCAGCCAGATTGGACCTTCGCAAATTACCCCCCTGGAACCTAATCTGCCACTGCCCCAGCATCCTACTGCACCAAATCCTCTGCAGCAGAGGGAAGCTGGACGCATGCTGCCAGCCCATCATGGGCAGCAGGCTGAGACTGAGCCTACAGTCCCCAGTGGTAGTTCTGCTGCAGAGGTTTTGCCGAGCACATCTGGGACTGTTGCTCGCCCTAGAGCATCAGCATCTGCAGGCGATCAAACCCGAGGAAGGGGAAGACGCAGTCAACAACGTTGACCAGTTTCCCAGGGGAGGCGCATGCCGATCCTGGAGTCAGCATGGCGCCATGACAGCCGTTACTTTAGGCAGGTGACTCAACGAACAACAGAGCAGATTACTGCACAATTCGAAAATTTCAATAATACATTCACCAACATGCTGACTGAATTTAGGACGAGCAACAGCCAGATGTCTGAAAAAATGGCCAACTTAACCAGCAAGATGTCTGAACAAATGGCCAACTTAACCACACAGATGGTAGAAGAATCGGCCACCTTAAATGCAAACTTCACTGCCATGCTAGATGCATTTAGAACTAGCAACAGACAGATGCTTGAGCAGTGGCAGATTATGAATGCCACACATGCCCATGTGTTGGGCCACCTCCAGGGCCAACCACACCCTGATTATGAGCAACATCAATTTTAAGATCTATTTGACCTGGATCTGGAGACCAAGATTGGGTTTTTTATGGCTTTGCTGGTTTGTTTGTTTAATTTGGCCCATATAGCTCATTAGAGTGGTCACATACTAGCCAACAGCTGAGCTTAAGCCTCACTGAAGCGGCCGCTCAAGCTCCCACGCTGCAGGCTTGGGCCTAATCAAATGCTGGCTGGCTCATCCTGTTTGTTGGCAATATTGGGGGACATTCTTGGCTTGGAAACAACTACATTTGCCCATGGCAAAGATTGGACTGGACTGGCATTAGGACTGGGGGTCATTGGCTGGGTGCCCACCGAACTTACAGGCGTGGATGTGGCATATGTATGGCTGCTCTCCACCTGTGTTGGTGGCAAATGTGGCCGAGCAGGAGAGGGTGTGTATGTGGGCCTATGTATTCCTGCCCCACTATTCCCCGGGAAATTGTTGCTCCCTATGGATCGTGATGCTGGTGGACGGGGAAACTTCTACCTGGAGTCAGTTACTTTAGAACTCCTGGATGTGGCCAATTGCTAGGTGCCAGGAGTCTGCCCCAATTTATAGTTATGTTTTACAATGTATGTACATTTTGAGTGCCCTTCAACTAAAAATTGACATATTTGCAGAAAATAGATTGAATGTGACTTTACCTGTTCTTGGCTAAGTTGATGCATTTATGTTTGGGTTATTTTGATATTAAAGAAGGTTTTTAAGGACAAACATGAGAAAATAAACTGCATGAGGCTCAATTCAGGTGTCAATTTTTTAGTAATTAAGTCATTACTTTTTTTGGTTTTAAAAAGAAAAAGGCCTTCACAAAGGCAAATCATAGTCAAAATAAAAAATTACATAAACAAACAAACAAAACAAATTTTAGGAAAAATAGCCGGAAATCAAATTTGCCCGCACTGCTTGGCCAGAGGCACTAGATGTGCCAGCGTAATGCTCATCTGCCTCCTGGCTGGGTGAAGAGGGGGACAGATCCACATACCGGGGGACGCGCTGCATGATAGCAAAATTATGAAGCATGCAGCATGCAAGGATGATGTTGATGACCTTGTTGGGGTCATATTGCAGTGCCCCCCCCCCCCGGTATGGTCCAAACAGCAAAATCGTGTTTTCAGGAGTCCAAAGGCCCTCTCAACTATGGCCCGGGTCTTCCTGTGGGCACGATTGTATGCCTCCTGTGCCTCATTCTGCTGCCAAAGTACGGGCGTCAGGAGCCAGGGCAGAAGCGGATAGCCTGAATCCCCTGAAAGAATAACAAAATACTTACAAAAATTACATATTTGAACCAACATTATTGTTTAACTCTGAATAAGAGCCTATCTTATATGTTTCCCACACCCTGTACATACAGATTGCTCACATTGAAATGCATCCTACCTGTATCTACTGCATGTTATGAGCCTTTAAACATCCAAGATGGCGGCTCAGGGAATATCAGGCAGCCTGCAAACAGGAAGTGCCTTCTGACTTTGCTGCTCTGCATTCTGGGATTTCTGACCTTTTCCTGACCCCCAGCTCTGCTCTGTCTAAGTAAAGCACAGCTATAACCCACCCCCTGCTCTTTATCCCGCTCTCCTCTCCTCAGTAAGTGTGATGCATCTGAGCAAAGATGGCGGCGCCCGTATCCTAAAGTCCTGAACAGAGTTGCAGCCCAGTGGGGGAAAGAATAATAAGTGACTAAAAACTTGAAATATATTAGCTTGAAATGCTGGGGAATCAGTTTTTAAGGGTTTGGGCTATTCTAACAATCATGGTGACGGTCCAGTTTAACATGTCATCAAGGGGAGAAACAGCCATAGGTTAAGACATGGGTCATCAACTATATTTATAGGCATACAGTGAAAAGGGAATGATGT
Organism: Gastrophryne carolinensis; assembly: GCA_027917425.1. Taxonomy (NCBI): domain Eukaryota; kingdom Metazoa; phylum Chordata; class Amphibia; order Anura; family Microhylidae; genus Gastrophryne; species Gastrophryne carolinensis. The sequence continues at coordinate 177,380,782 of CM051238.1, read as the reverse complement.
AATTTGAGGAAACTTACCAAGGAGCCATCCACTTGATAATTCTCCAGACTCAAACCGACGGAATAAGCCGGAGCTCCACAATATATACGCGTCATGGGATGAGCCTGGATACCCGGGGAGGACACTAAGGAACCGCATGTCCGGGCCCACCACTGCTTGGACATTCAGTGAATGGCCCATTTTGCAGTTCCTGGAAAAAAAAAAAAATTACAGCAAGCTAAGGTAAACTACTCAAACACTAACTCCTAACACCCTCAAAAAAACATGTTGTACAATCCAAATAACATTAACAAAGTACATAAGTAGTTTTAATAACCAAGATTATATGTTTGTGGGAGAAAATAAAGATTAACATTCTAATGACTTATTAAGGTCAGCAGTAAAATGTTTTGATAAGGCCTACATTAAAAAAAATGATGAAGTTATACATAAAGTGGTTCACAGGGATACTTTAGAAGGAGGGATTAAGGTATACATTGTAAAGTGGTTCACAGGGACACTTTAGAAGGAGGGATTAAGGTATACATTGTAAAGTGGTTCACAGGGACACTTTAGAAGCAGGGAATAATAGATAGTTACAATACAGTTTGGCAAAACAATAAAACAAAATTACCTAAATAGCTTACCTATAGATGTACTCGTCGGCTGCGGGAGGGACCAATGCAACGTGGGTACAATCGATCGCACCCATGACGTTGGGCATGTGGGCGATATAAAAAAAACCCAACTTAAGCGCGTTCCTGGCTACCATGTCATCCGTAAAGGAAATATATTTTGGACTAATGGTAGCCATGCCATCCAAAAACTTGGATAGCGCCTGGCTCAGCGTAGGCTGGGATATCCCCACAGAGAGGGCACCCAGCCTCTAGAACGAGCCGTTCGCCAAAAATTGCAGGCAGCCAAGCATCTTGGTCAAACCTGAAATTGCTTGCCCATTCCTTGTGGTGCGGGCTAACCATGGCCACAGCTCACTTTACAACTTATGGAGGGAAGCGCGGTTAATTCGGGTCAGCTCGAACAGCTCAACTTCATGCATGCGATCGATATGCATGCATCGCCGGTGCAATCTGGCCTTGGCCATGCTGACACACGCAATGCCTTGGAGCTGAAGGCGCTCATATTCCTCAACAAAGCCGTAATACATGGTCAAGCAATCCGAGGCAAAAATGGTCCCGTAAGTGGATCGCAAATGAAACCATTTTATAGGGCGGTGGTCCCTCGGCAATCTGCTCTCTGAATCAGACGCAAGCCCATCCCAATAACGTAACTTATCTGAACGAACGCAAAATATCAGATTTAGATCCGAAAATGATCCAAACTAAGGCAAATGATCAGATTTAGATCCGTCCATCGAAAGCGCATATACGCATTAGCGGGAACGAACATACGCATGGAAAAAGGAACGTAAAAACAAAAAACATGCCAAACAGACACAAAAACATACACAGACACATGCGAAAGTCCAGACGTATCTGTCTCTGAATCAACCCTATTGTCCAGCTGAGCAGAATTACGATGTGGGAAACTGTGAGCTCTTAGAGGTGAAGCTGGCTTTTGTGGAATAAAGCCATTGCTTGGGAGGTTCTTTGCACCCTATTACCGTGAATACCGACCATAAGAATCTCAAATACATTGAGTCTGCCAAGAGACTCAATTCACACCAGGCTCGCTATTTTTCTGCTATTTCAATTTCATCATTACTTTTAAAACCAAGAGCAAAGAACACCATTGCAGATACAGGTGATTTTTTTTTTTTGGGGGGGGGGGGGATGGAACAAGTATTTTTCATTGCACTTACTTGTCTGTTATAATTAAAAAGCTTGTTAGATGCAAGTTACAATTCGCACCACCAGTGCACCATGTTTCACCAAATAGTTAGCATGACACCCATAGTGTTCAACACCTTGTCCATGGATTAGGGAGAAGGTGGCAGCTTCTAAGCTAGTGGGCTAGGTGCCAGGCAAACAAACAATGTATACAAGAGGCTAATATGCTCTCCACCTGCATAAGTGCTCACTCGGCCATTTGGCATGAAGCACATGTAAACATAAAGTGCTCTAAGTGATTTCAGAGTTCAGGATTCATTATTCACTTACAACAGGTGTGCTTCAAATATATCCATCTCAGACAATGTTGGTTAGACAAAGCTAGTGCAGAAACCCTGTTGCATGCGCTCACCTACAAGGGATATATCCAAAATATTTTCAATTTAAACCCCCCATTTTGAACAGCTGTCAGCTTGAAACATTGAAGTTAATATGGTTTGTCATTTGCCGCTCTGAAAAGCTTTAAGGATAATGCATTCCAGGAAGGCAGCGGGTGTCTTTAGTTTAGATGGCTGTGAAAAGATGGAAAATTATTTTGATTAAATTCTAAGCTTGATCTGCAGCTCTGAATGTCTTGCTGTTCTGTTTATGGCATTTGAGCTGATGAAAGATAATATTTCTACTGTGACAAAATAATCTCAAAGATATTTTCAGCATGACAGTATAACATCCCTTTGTAATAACTCTTCTCCATTTACTATATACTGTATTGTTTATAATCCTTATCTAGCCTAGAAGTCTGTAAAGCTTTGTGTACTTTATGACAGTTATGCTTATTATCCAAATCCCAATCAAGGTACAATGAAATAGGAAAGTCAGATGCTAACACCCAGACAGCGCTGAGTTGCTAATGATGTACATTTTGTATTCCTTAGTTTAGACTGCTTGGACTATAGAAAGCATATTTAAAGTGGAACAAGTTCAGTAAATTGCACCCCTAAAGTCCCACTCTGGCGATCAGAGACATAAACTATTTGAGAGTGCTTAACTCCATGCAGATGTTATGGAATAGCAGGCAGATTCTATGCTGCATAACTGCAGAGTGCACATCTTGCCACATGATTCCAGCTTCTGAAAAACCCAATCCCACAATCAAAATTGCCTCACATATCCCTTATTTCTAGTAGAAAGCCATCAGCTGTGGTGACTCATTGCTTTGCTGCAGAGCTGAAAGAATTGTAACATTTTAGAAGATCCATAAGTTTACACTGACTGAATGATGTGTGGTAAATCCAGATTTCACAGTGAACAGCGATAAAGAAACACGAAACACCTCTAGGAGCTGGTTATTCAGTGTGTGTGTGTGTTTATAATACGCAAGCTGCCCGTGTTTCTGAGTCATTTATCTCACTCACTTTGGTGTGGGTTGCTGCTGGCACATGTCTCCACACAAGCTTATGTGTGGGACAAGATGGCCGCTCCCATGCAGTTCTGCAGCAAAGAATCAGCCTGTGATTTCAGAGCATATGCATGAAGTTAAGCCCTCTAAAATAATTTTGCCAGAGGGGGGCGTTAGGGGAAAATTTACTAAACTCCCTTTTTTTACTTTTGGTCAACTTTAAAATAGAATATAGCCAGTCCGTTAGTAAATTATTTGTCTACTGCATTCCATTGACTTATGTATCAGGTCTAAAGATTCTCCCTAGGAAAATTCAGAACTAAGATCTAATAGAAAAACACTTTGGACCTAACTGGCTTCTGCGATTCCCATAATTTTACATTTGTTACCGTAGAGCAACATCATCTATGGAGGGCAAGATCAGACATTAGGAGGGCAGGGTATGTGCATACAACTGCATTTTATAAAGGACAGCAGTCAGGGGAGGGGGGGGCATTGCACATCCTAACAACTGCTTACATAATCTAACAACTGCAACTGTTTTTAACAGATTTAGTGTTTTCTGTGGGACCGAGGGGGAAAGAAGGGTTTGACAGGGTGTCTGGATGGATGGATGGATGGCTGACTGTGGTGGAGTGACAGTATGGCTGGATGGATGGATGGCTGGGGGGTGACAATATGGATGGATGGATAGCTATTAGTGCAGGTGAAAGTATGGATGGATGGACTGATGGCTTGCTGGGGGGGGGGCAGGGTGGCTGGATGGATGGATGGCTGACTGTGGTGGAGTGACAGTATGGCTTGATGGATGGATGGATGGATGGATGGATGGATGGATAGATGGATGGATGGCTGGGGGGTGACAATATGGATGTATGGATAGCTAGCAGTGCAGTTGAAAGTATGGATGGATGGACTTATGGCTTGCTGGGGGGGGGGGGGGGGGCAGGGTGGCTGGATGGATGGCTAGCTAATGGGGGTGTGACAAGATGGCTGGCTGGATGGATGGATGGATGACTGGCTTGGGGGGGTGACAGTATGGATGGATGGCTAGTGGGAGGGGTGAGTGACTGTGAATGGATAGATTGTTGGCTTGCAGTGAATGGCTGGATAGATGGCTTACTAAGGGGGGTGAAAGTTTGGCTGGGTGGATGGCTGGTTGGGGGGGGTGACAGTATGGCTTGATGGATGGATGGCTGTGGGGTGTGACAGTATGGCTGGCTGTGGGGTGTGACAGTATGGCTGGCTGTGGGGTGTGACAGTATGGCTGGCGGGGGGGGGTGTGACAGTATGACTGGCTAAGGTGTGTATGACAGTATGGCTGTGGGGTGTGTATGACAGTGTGGCTATGGGGTGTGTGTGACAGTATGGCTGTGGGGGGGTGTGATAGTAAGGCTGGTTGGGGGTGTTGTTTGCACCCACATGGCTGATGAGGGAGCAGAGGGGTTCTAAAAAACCCTTTAGCCCTAGCCCTAGAGTCTAAAAGGCTCCAGGGGCGGGGTCGATTTTCTGTCTCCCATGTAGTGACGCTTCTGTGTTAACCAAAATTTTACCAATTCAGCAGTCCAACAATGCATGTGCTGGTCACAGCAGTGTCACCAGCTTCCTGCAGCTGATGCATATATTTGCACCAGGCAAGACCGGTGGGAACAAATCCCAGGAAAGTGAAAAAGTGTAGCTGCAGGGGGATAGGGGGCTGTACATATGGCTACAAGGGGGAACAATGGGGTGTCAGTGTGGCTGCTGGTGAGGAACAGCAGGTGATGTGATCCGGCAGGACTGACATCCCTGGTACTGGAGAAGGATAGGGGGGCAGGCAGAGCTGGGGGGGTTAACATGTGTGGCTGTGGGGGGCAGTGGGGGTGGAGACCTGACTTCTGGAGGGATCAGGGGTTGTAAGAGTGGCTGATATAAATGCAGTGGCTGGGGGGAGTGGGGTTTGTAAGTGTGCCTGCTGTAAGTATGGCTGCTGTAAGTGTGGTTGCTGTAAGTGTGGTTACTGGTGGGAACTGCAAGGCTGCAAGATCCTTAGGAAGTTCAAGAGAGGTTTAGAGTGCTGTATGATGGGGATAGTAAATAGATGCACACCGGGGTGCTGCATACACCCTTTTTGGGTAAATTGTGATTGCTGTTTCCTGTTGCAATTATATGATGCACTGCTAGGAAATTCTATTTCAGGGCATACTGATGTTGTGGTGGAAGGCTACAACCGCTTCTGTCCACATTCTCCACAAGACCCCCCCCCCCCCCTTACCTCAATCTAATTACCTTTTCCCGCCTGACACCTGCCCACTTCTTTTGCCTTATCTTTATTTTCCTCGACTCACCTCACCCCACCCATTCTAATTTCATTTCTTTCCACCTCACCTGACTCACATCAGCCATTTTCATTTCTGCTAACCTCTGCTGCCTTCTTTCCACCTCACCTCAGCTCACATCACTTTTCATCTCACTTTTTTCCACCTCACCCCTGCTCACCTCACATCTACCCATCTCACCTCTGCATACATCTACTCTCCTCTGCTCACCTCTTCCTGATGCAAAACAGTACAATACAGCAGTATGTGGCCAGCTACATACCAGATTTCAGGGCCAGTCTTAGGATGGATGGCCCCTGTGTGAGACAACAGGATGGCCGCCCCCTCAACACACCTCCTCACTAATGGCCTATTGCCCCACATGATTGCCAACAGCCATGTTCCCCAGAAGCCCCCTGTGGATAACCTGGCATTAAGCTTGATGCCAGACCGAGGTACTCACTCGCATTTCCTTGATATCGTCTGGCAGTTTAGTGCAGATGGTAAGAAGGCAATGCAGACATGGTGGATGTTGTCCAGTATCAGACATGATGCTTGGGATGAGTGGGCCAAAATTAATTTTTTACTGCCAGCCCGCTTTAAAGTGGACTAAAACCTTTTTTTGCCAGCCCTGACATTTTTAAAGACACTGGAGCCGGCTAGATCACCTGGGATTGCTGGTACACCTAAGAACTGGTCCCTATAATCATGCACAGGCCACATCCTTGGCTTTCCCGACTAAAGCGCTGCTGTGTTGGACAAAGCTGGGGATGCCAGCTGCTCATCAGAGTGCTGACTGGATGAAAGCCTGTGCATATGCTGTGGGATTGCTTGCAATGTCGGTATGCTGGAGATTAGAGATGGGCAAACCGGAAACGCAAGGCTCAGGTTCAGGGCCGGATTATGAGGGGGGCGCAAGGGGCTCACCACTTGCTCTGCAAATGGGGCCTCCACCAACCTTTGGGTTTCTCCTGGTCCAGGAGGCTTTTCTTGGTCCAGCAACAAAGCTATCAGCGCCCCCCTCCCGTGCATGGGGCAAGCCTTTTTATTGTTTTTGCAAATATGCAGCCAAAGCCACCACAGGCAGGAATGAGAGTCTAGAGCAGCAAAGCTACAGTGATGGGTGCGTGCAGAGCTGTCAACCAGCTGGGCCACTACACCCAGAATGGCAAATCAGGGGTTCCCGAGCAACACGCACCCGCACAAGGGTGGCACAAGGGACTTGATCTGATGTTTCAGTAAGTGGGCGGGTACCAGACAACCATCAATCAGTTACTTGGCTGGGCTATTATTTTAAAGGGAAAAAATACTTTATCTGGGGCCTCCACCAGATTTTGTGCCCAGGGGTCCCCACCACACTTAATCCGGCCCTGCTCAGCTTAGTATCAAACTTTGCTGGTTCGGGTTCCCAAACCTGAACACAGGCTTTAGCCAGAACTCCGTGTTTGAGTTCAGCACCTACCCCATGACTTACCTTAACCCCCGATCCTCTTCTTTCAGTGGCGGCGAAGCAGCGGCTTATGGAGGCTGGCAGACATATTTTTGGAGCCCCAGCTGGGGCCAGTTTGGAACGCTGCTGCCACCGACGCCACTGAGAGAAAAAGATCGGGCTCAGGTAAGTTACAGCAGTGATTCTGCTGCACAGTCTGCACCCCCCACCACCACAGCCACCCCCCAAAATTCGGGTCCCAATTCATTTCAATGGGGACCAGGTTGGGGTCCCCAAACCCGAGCGTTTATCCACAGTTTGGCCAAACTTGCCAAACCAGAATTTTGGGGGGTTCACCCATCTCTATTGGCAATCCCACAGGGTTTTACCCATTGGGGCATCCCACTGTATTTTTACTGTATCAAGCGGGAGTGTGGAGCTTCAAGGGTCCCCCCCATTACCATGGTGCCCTATGCAATGGTACACCCTCCAAAGGCCGAGCCTGCCAGATTTATCCAGAGAATGCCACAACATATTCCTTTGAGCCTTTAAACCTTAGTTGCTGCAAAACAGTGTTCGAGTCATAGCAGCCTCCAGTACCCATTTCATAGGTCCCCTCTTTTCCTTAGACACCCCAGCAGCATACATTTAAAGGAGCCTGCATGGGAGCACCAAGGGGCACTGGACCTGTGCTATAGGACATAAACAAAACAATAAATACACAGAGCTAGCTTTCTTCAAAAGATAAATAGAGTGTCCATAAGTGCATACAAATCATCAATAAAGTCTCTAAATTCTTTAACCATATCCCCAAGTGCATGTGCTCCAAGACGTCTTCTGTGCTCTTATCACCCCTATGTGCACATCCTTACCAAAGGGAAATCTTTAGTACAGCAAAAAATCAGATGATCAATCGATGCTCCCCCACATCAATAGATGGTAAGCTTGATTTCAAGTTATCCACATCCAATATTGGTTCAACAAGATGAATCATATATAATCTCCCACAGATGCTCGATATTATAAATGACAGACCGCATATGAGGGAAGAAATAAAATAGCAGATCTAGTGCAATGACGTTTAAAAAATCTATTTAATAACACTAAAAAACTCCAAGAATTGCACTCACAATGTAAACGTTTAAAAACAGCATGTCAGCTCTAACATAGAGCACTGGATAGACCGGGTCTCACCACCAATCCTTGGCGCTCCCGCTAGTTCATCAGAAGGTAGTACGCTCTTCAAGCATAGTGTGACCCAATATCCAGGGGACAAATCCTTTAGGCCTCCGAACTCCCAACGCGTTTCGTCGCTGCTGCGACTTTGACCAGGTGTTCGGTACATAGAAGGCCCTATCTATTTATACCGGATATAGAGGATGCGTTCCAGCCTCATACCACGTGACGTCCGTAGGTAGCGCGCTTCCGCCGCTGTGACATCCAATTACCTCCGCCTCAGCTAGCGGGCGGATGCGCCGTCTGAGAGCAGCTGACCTCATCTTCTCGGCTCACGTGATCACAAGGATCACGTGAACTGCGTTCCATCACAAGGAAGGAACTGCGGGAACCAAGCCTCGCTTTCGTCCTGGCACCAAACGTCTGTTAAAACGCTGGTCCCCTAGATGCCATATACCAGGGCCGAGGGGCGTGATCTACTAACACAGACCGCCGCTATGCGCCTGCTCACCCGTCTACTTCAGCCTGTATTAACCCAATCCCGCCCAGGCTGCGAGACATTTAAAGTAACTGCTGCCCTAAATTGTATGAATGTTTGTAAATTATATAAAGTGCCCAACAGTTGACATAAGGCATAGGGGCTTATTGCCCAATCTATGAAGACAATAAACCCTAGCTAAGCGGAGCACCAAAAAATGGCTGAGACCAGCTGGAGCATTCACAGGAAAAATTGGTTAATTCACATCGGCACATAAAAACACAATTGATTAAAAATCTCCCATAAATGTGTGACATACAAATACATTCAATATGCTAAATACTTAAAAAGTGACATATATACTGCCACCTGCAATAGACAAAGAAAAGGGCGCAGGGGGAAAGGGGGGACACTTCCTAGTGAAAAGCTCATCTATGAGTTCTCGATAAAGCAGTTTAAATCAAACTCTATATTTAGTCCGTTAGGACTTAGAAATCATATATCCACTTTCCTTCCCGCTGTGATAGTTCTCTGGTAACATTAGAACCCCGCCAATGACGTCCCACTTTGTCAAGGCCTATGAAGAACAGGGAATTGAGATTACAAGCATGGAACAATTTGTAATGAGCCGAGACACTGTGGGCCTCATAGCCTCGTTTTATATTGTAAATGTGTTCTCGGATTCTTACCGAGAGCTGCCTAGTGGTCCGTCCCACATAGGACAAGTTGCAGGGACATCTTAGCAGATAGACCACATTTGTGGATTTACATGTAATCAATTGAGAAATTTTAATTTCCTTCCCTGTGTGTAAATTGGTAACAGTTTTAAATGACCTAGCTGTTGTGGCTGAGTTCTTACAGCCACAGCACCCACCACACCTATAAAACCCCTCCAATTTATTAAAGACTATAGGGACTTGTTTTGGTGGGTCCACAAAACTTTTGGTCAATTTTTGCCTCAAATTCGGTGCCTTCCTGTATAGACAAACAGGTTTGTCTGGGATCACAGGTCCCAAGACTGGATCTTCCCTAAGTAGGTGCCAGTGGGTTTCCAACACTTTCCTAATTTGCCTGTGCTGTACATTAAACCCTGTAATAAAAGCATACTGGCTTTTATCCCCATTCTCGGGGTCCATGGTTTGATTTTTTTAATGGTTTGATTTTTTTAATTCATGTGGTGTGACATTAATGGAAAAACTAATTGCTAAGAAAAAGATCCAATTGAAGGGAATTGAGTCAATTAAAGAGGAGCTAAAGCAAAAACTTAGTCCCTTAGGCACCTCCGAACAGTTTGTGAAACGAACGAATGACTTTAAAATCAAGTTAGAAAAGGAGGATATAGCTATTAAAAATAAAAAGGTGAAGAAATTACAAAGGGCATGAAGGAATATGCCAATGGGAAAGTTTTCAAATGGCAGTTCCTGGATGGGTTTGATAGGGGAGTAAATTCGGGCCTTAATCAAGAAACCCTTGAACCTCAAGTACCAGCATGGAGGGAGGTCAGTAGAAGGCCTATCAGGACCCCAGACCCCAAACCATGGCGCCAGAATAATGGTTATGAGAGTTCTGGATCCCTACTAAGGAGGGGGGGGCCACCGCTCAAGAGAACTGAATGGGCGGACACCTAGGAGATCTGACAGGCTGAATGAAAGGTCTGAGAAGGAGCCCCAGGGGAGATCGGGGATCAGTTGGAGGAGGAGATCGACATCTTGGAGAGATCATAATCGACCCTCTAGGAATATGGCAACTAATAATCTTTATAGAAGAGGTTTGGAGGCAAATAAAGGAACCTTTGAAGTGAGTAGGGAGCAAGGATTCTCTTTGGATTCCCCTTTTCAGGAGGCCCCAAACAGACTACCTATTCCCAAGGAATATTCACCAATAAGGGACAGGGGAAGGACAGGTCTAATGAAGAGAAAAGGATGGGACAACGTGGAAAACGAGGGTGAGCCAAGCACAAAAAGAAGGCTATAGGAGAGGGTATCTTTAACCTTAGTTCAGTTACTCTTACGGAGAGTGAATTGAAGTTACTGGACTTAGGGTTGAAATATGCCCCCCCTAAAAACATGGACAAATTTGCCACATATATCGATGTTCAGAAATATGTGAGGAAACTGAACATGAAAAAATGGTTTTTGAACCAGTCCATGACCCCTGGGCCTGAAATTATCTCTTTGAATCAAGCCTTAACAGAGAATCAGTCTGAAGGCTTTAGACACACAGAATTGAGAAACAAATCGGTGTTCAACCCGATTATCCCCTCTAATTCACACTTAGAAGTATTCCGGAAAGTGGTAACTAGGGATCTTAATAAAATATCACTAAAACGAAATAAGGGCTCAGCTGACATTTCTAGGAACATAAAACTACTAGAAGGGAAACATAATTTGGTCATGAAGCCGGCTGACAAGCGGGGGGGGGGGGGGGGGCTAGTGGTACTAAATAAGCAGGATTATCTAGAAGAAATGAATAGGCTGCTGATGGATGCAGATACCTATACCCTGCTTGCAAGGGACCCAACAGCAGCTTATCAAGAGTCTTTACTTCTCACTAAAGGGAAAGAAATGGGGATCCTTAACAAAAGAGAATTTGGGTATTTGAACATAAAAGTACCTAGAACACCTACAATTTACCACTTGCCCAAGGTCCATAAAAGGCTTGTAAAACCCCCCGGCCGTCCGATAGTCAGCGGTATAGATTCCATAACTTGCAGGCTTGGCGAGTATGTGGATTCACTTTTGCAGCCCTTAGTGTGTGCACTACCGGCCTACCTGAGGGACTCTGGACAAGTCCTGCAGTTATGTGATTCCTTAGTAGTAAGCCCGGGATCGATACTTGCAACAGCAGATGTCACCTCTCTCTACACTATGATCCCCCACCAAGGGGGTATTGAAGCGGTGGAGTATTTTCTGAAGCTTAGCTCGGGCCTTCCATTGGTGCAAATTGATTTCATTTTGGAATGTTTAACCTTTGCATTAAACCATAACTATTTTTGGTACAATGGAAAGTTCTTCCTACAGATTAAGGGAGTAGCCATGGGGGCAAAATTTGCCCCCAGTATGGCTAACCTTTATGTAGGTCTCTGGGAGTCCACCTTTATCTTTGGACGGGAGATTCCCAATCTGAAAGTATGGAGGCGCTACATAGACGACGTACTGGTGGTATGGGAAGGCTCTGAGGCCTCCCTACTCCAGTTCTTTCAGCAAGTAAATGACAATAGGAGGAATCTAGAATTCACAGCTGAAATAGATTCAATAACAGTAAATTTCCTTGATCTAACAATCACTAAGGAGGACCAGAAACTAACTACTAAGACCTTTTTTAAAACCACAGATCGCAATGGGTATGTGCCATCGAGTAGCTGCCACCATCCAAATTGGTTGAAAGCAATCCCACACGGACAATTTATGCGGTTAAGACGGAACTGTAGTAGCGTCTATGACTACGATAAACAGGCAACTTCTTTAAAAAATTGGTTCATAGAGAAGGGATATAATGGAGATGATATAGAATTACAATATTTGAGAGTAAGATCTCTGAACCGAGAGGAAATCCTTAATAAGAATAGAGCTAGTAGGGACCCCGAGAATGGGGATAAAAGCCAGTATGCTTTTATTACAGGGTTTAATGTACAGCACAGGCAAATTAGGAAAGTGTTGGAAACCCACTGGCACCTACTTAGGGAAGATCCAGTCTTGGGACCTGTGATCCCAGACAAACCTGTTTGTCTATACAGGAAGGCACCGAATTTGAGGCAAAAATTGACCAAAAGTTTTGTGGACCCACCAAAACAAGTCCCTATAGTCTCTAATAAATTGGAGGGGTTTTATAGGTGTGGTGGGTGCTGTGGCTGTAAGAACTCAGCCACAACAGCTAGGTCATTTAAAACTGTTACCAATTTACACACAGGGAAGGAAATTAAAATTTCTCAATTGATTACATGTAAATCCACGAATGTGGTCTATCTGCTAAGATGTCCCTGTAACTTGTCCTATGTGGGACGGACCACTAGGCAGCTCTCGGTAAGAATCCGAGAACACATTTACAATATAAAACGAGGCTATGAGGCCCACAGTGTCTCGGCTCATTACAAATTGTTCCATGCTTGTAATCCCAATTCCCTGTTCTTCATAGGCCTTGACAAAGTGGGACGTCATTGGCGGGGTTCTAATGTTACCAGAGAACTATCACAGCGGGAATGAAAGTATATATATGATTTCAATACTCTAAGTCCTAACGGACTAAATATAGAGTTTGATTTAAACTGCTTTATCGAGAACTCATAGATGAGCTTTTCACTAGGAAGTGTCCCCCCTTTCCCCCTGCGCCCTTTTCTTTGTCTATTGCAGGTGGAAGTATATATGTCACTTTTTAAGTATTTAGCATATTGAATGTATTTGTATGTCACACATTTATGGGAGATTTTTAATCAATTGTGTTTTTATGTGCCGATGTGAATTAACCAATTTTTCCTGTGAATGCTCCAGCTGGTCTCAGCCATTTTTTGGTGCTCCGCTTAGCTAGGGTTTATTGTCTTCATAGATTGGGCAATAAGCCCCTATGCCTTATGTCAACTGTTGGGCACTTTATATAATTTACAAACATTCATACAATTTAGGGCAGCGGTTACTTTAAATGTCTCGCAGCCTGGGCGGGATTGGGTTAATACAGGCTGAAGTAGACGGGTGAGCAGGCGCATAGCGGCGGTCTGTGTTAGTAGATCACGCCCCTCGGCCCTGGTATATGGCATCTAGGGGACCAGCGTTTTAACAGACGTTTGGTGCCAGGACGAAAGCGAGGCTTGGTTCCCGCAGTTCCTTCCTTGTGATGGAACGCAGTTCACGTGATCCTTGTGATCACGTGAGCCGAGAAGATGAGGTCAGCTGCTCTCAGACGGCGCATCCGCCCGCTAGCTGAGGCGGAGGTAATTGGATGTCACAGCGGCGGAAGCGCGCTACCTACGGACGTCACGTGGTATGAGGCTGGAACGCATCCTCTATATCCGGTATAAATAGATAGGGCCTTCTATGTACCGAACACCTGGTCAAAGTCGCAGCAGCGACGAAACGCGTTGGGAGTTCGGAGGCCTAAAGGATTTGTCCCCTGGATATTGGGTCACACTATGCTTGAAGAGCGTACTACCTTCTGATGAACTAGCGGGAGCGCCAAGGATTGGTGGTGAGACCCGGTCTATCCAGTGCTCTATGTTAGAGCTGACATGCTGTTTTTAAACGTTTACATTGTGAGTGCAATTCTTGGAGTTTTTTAGTGTTATTAAATAGATTTTTTAAACGTCATTGCACTAGATCTGCTATTTTATTTCTTCCCTCATATGCGGTCTGTCATTTATAATATCGAGCATCTGTGGGAGATTATATATGATTCATCTTGTTGAACCAATATTGGATGTGGATAACTTGAAATCAAGCTTACCATCTATTGATGTGGGGGAGCATCGATTGATCATCTGATTTTTTGCTGTACTAAAGATTTCCCTTTGGTAAGGATGTGCACATAGGGGTGATAAGAGCACAGAAGACGTCTTGGAGCACATGCACTTGGGGATATGGTTAAAGAATTTAGAGACTTTATTGATGATTTGTATGCACTTATGGACACTCTATTTATCTTTTGAAGAAAGCTAGCTCTGTGTATTTATTGTTTTGTATTCTAGTGGAAAATTTAGGAGTTTTTTTGACACGTTGAGCTTCACTTTAAGACACTTTTTCTAATCACTTTGGATTTTACAAGCGCGGTGTTACTCAGTTATTTTATATAGGACATAAAGGCTTGTAATGTTCAGGGCCAGGGGCTGGCTGGACGGCCCTTGAACCCTAGAATTATAAGCCCCTATGCTTGATTTGCCAGGTTGGTAATGCTTAGAGGGGGTACCCCACACAATATTTCCCGGCAATTTTTTTTCTGAAAGCATTTGGGGCCACGGGGTGTGGAAGAGCTAGTGCCTATTTCAGTGGACACGGGCTGGGCACTCCTGGAAGAGCCCCGAGCCCATAACAAAGGGCATAAGGGCTTGTAGCTTGCATGGACAGGGGCCCCGTAAGTTACAAGCACAATAAAAAAAGAAAAAGTCAGGCTATTCTTCAGTCGATAAAAATTGTATCTAACTAAAAATACCAAAAAAATTACCAAATAATATAAAAAATTCAAGCTGCGGGCAGTTTTAATGTTAAATTAAGTACCTAATAAGCTCACAAGTGGCATTTATTAAAAAACTTAAAATTGAAAAAATACAAATAAAAAATACAAAATTCAGGCTATTCTTCGTTAGATAAAAATTGGACCTAATAAAAAAAGCCAAAAAATACCAAAACTATAAAAATATAAACCTACAGACAGTTTCACTGGCAAATTGAATCCATTTCATAAGCAGCATTTAGTAAAACACTTGAAACTGAAAAAATTGCAATTAAAAAATAAAAAGTTAGGCTATTCAGTCAGATAAAAATTGTTTATAACAAAAAAGCAGCCATCAACCAGATTTTCCATGTTCGGGTAGAATGCCAAACTCCTGCATTTCCTTCTGGCTGAAGCCCGTCTTTGGGTATGGGGTCCCAAACTCGAAAAATCCGAAAAATTCGGTGTGAACCCCACCAAATTCGGGTTTGCCCATCACTAATTAGAGATGAGTGAATTTATGAAATATTAGATTCAGCCGATTCGTCGAATTTTCCGGAAGAATTTGTTTCGCTCCGAATTTATCTGCGGTGAATCGCTATTAAAAATGGCCATTTCTAGTCTTCCGAGAGGCTCAATAAGGTTGTAGAACATTTTGCCTTGCTGTAACATGCATAGAATGCGTGCTGGGTTAGTGAAATAATACTGTAAAGAAGTTTGACATGCAGATCAGAGGCATCACTATTGGAATCGCTGTCGCAGAGCGGCACAATTACAGAGCCTTGAGGTGGCATCAGCATAAGGAGTCCATATATTGCCTGAAAAACCCACCCTGGAGTTGTCAGCAGCATAAGGAGCCCATATATTGCCTGAAAGACACACCCCGGAGTTGGCAGCAGCATTAGGAGCCCATATATTGCCTGAAAGACACATTAGAGTTGGCAGCAGCATGGGGAGCCCATATATTGCCTGGAAAACACACTGGAGTTGGCAGCAGCATAAGGAGCCCATATATTGCCTGAAAGACACACCCTGGAATTGGCAGCAGCATGAGGAGCCCATATATTGCCTGAAAGACACATTGGAGTTGACAGCAGCATAAGGAGCCCATATATTGCCTGAAAGACACACCCTGGAGTTGGCAGCAGCATATGGAGCCCATATATTGCCTGAAAGACACATCCTGGAGTTGGCATCAGCATAAAGAGCCCATATATTGCCTGAAAGACACACCCTGGAGTTGGCAGCAGCATAAAGAGCCCATATATTGCCTGAAAAACACACTGGAGTTGGCAGCAGCATTAGGAGCCCATATATTGCCTGAAAGACACACCCTGGAGTTGGCAGCAGCATTAGGAGCCCATATATTGCATGAAAAACACATTGGAGTTGGCAGCAGCATAAGCAGCCCATATATTGCCTGAAAAACACATTGGAGTTGGCAGCAACATAAGGAGTCCATATATTGCCTGAAAGACACATTCTGGAGTTGACAGCAGCAGAAGGAGCCAATATATTGCCTGAAACACAAATCTTGGAATTGGCAGCAACATAAGGAGCCCATATATTGCCTGAAAAACACATCCTGGAGCTGGCTGCAGAATGAATAGCCCATATATTGCCTTAAAGACATACCCTGGAGTTGGCAGCAGCATAAGGAGCCAATATATTGCCTGAAAAACAAATTCTGGAATTGGCAGCAGCATAAGGAGGCCCATATATTGCCTGAACAGCACATCCTGGAGTTGGCTGCAGAATGAAGAGCCTATATATTGCCTGAAAGACACATCCTGGAGTTGGCAGCAGCATAAGGAGTCCATATATTGCCTGAAAAACACATTGGAGTTGGCAGCAGCATTAGGAGCCCATATATTGCCTGAAAAACACACTGGAGTTGGCAGCAGCATTAGGAGCCCATATATTGCCATAAAGACACACCCTGGATTTGGCAGCAGCATAAGGAGCCCATATATTGCTTGAAAAACACATTGGAGTTGGCAGCAGCATTAGGAGCCTATATATTGCCTAAAATACACATCCTTGGGTCGGCAGCAGCATAAGGAGCCCATATATTGTCTAAAAAAGACATTGGAGTTGGCAGCACCATTAGGAGCCCATATATTGCCTGAAAAACACATTGGATTTGGCAGCAGCATAAGGAGCCCAATATATTGCCTGAAAGACACACCCTGGAGTGGGCACAGCAGAAGGAGCCAATATATTGCCTGAAAAACACACCCTGGAGTTGGCTGCAGAATGAAGAGCCCATATATTGCCTGAAAGACACACCCTGGAGTTGGCAGCAGCAGAAGGAGCCAATATATTGCCTGAAACACAAATCTTGGAATTGGCAGCAACATAAGGAGCCCATATATTGCCCGAAAAACACATCTTGGAGTTGGCTGCAGAATGAATAGCCCATATATTGCCTTAAAGACATACCCTGGAGTTGGCAGCAGCATAAGGAGCCAATATATTGCCTGAAAAACAAATTCTGGAATTGGCAGCAGCATAAGGAGGCCCATATATTGCCTGAACAGCACATCCTGGAGTTGGCTGCAGAATGAAGAGCCTATATATTGCCTGAAAGACACATCCTGGAGTTGGCAGCAGCATAAGGAGTCCATATATTGCCTGAAAAACACATTGGAGTTGGCAGCAGCATTAGGAGCCCATATATTGCCTGAAAGACACACCCTGGAGTTGGCAGCAGCATATGGATCCCATATATTGCCTGAAAAACACACTGGAGTTGGCAGCAGCATTAGGAGCCCATATATTGCCATAAAGACACACCCTGGATTTGGCAGCAGCATAAGGAGCCCATATCTTGCTTGAAAAACACATTGGAGTTGGCAGCAGCATTAGGAGCCTATATATTGCCTAAAATACACATCCTGGAGTCGGCAGCAGCATAAGGAGCCCATATATTGCCTAAAAAAGACATTGGAGTTGGCAGCACCATTAGGAGCCCATATATTGCCTGAAAAACACATTGGATTTGGCAGCAGCATAAGGAGCCCAATATATTGCCTGAAAGACACACCCTGGAGTGGGCACAGCAGAAGGAGCCCATATATTGCCTGAAAGACACACCCTGGAGTTGGCAGCAGCATAAGGAGCCCATATATTGCCTGAAAAAACCCATTGGAGTTGGCAGCAGCATTAGGAGCCCATATATTGCCTGAAAGACACACCCTGGAGTTGGCAGCAGCATAAGGAGCTACTACCATGGATCAGCCATTGGTGGGTGGAGATCCTGGCTGATCTATGCCTGATTCATCTTCACAAAGGTGAGTCTCTCCACATTTTTCGTGGACAGACGAGTTCTCCTTGGCGTGACTATAGCCCCTGCCACACTTAACACCCGCTCAGATGGCACACTACTGGCCAAGCCGGACAGCTTTCCCAGGGCAAACTCTGCCAGTTGCGGTCACAAATCAAGTTTGGCTGGCCAGAAGTCCAGCGGATCCTCAAGGTGCATTGGCATGGTCATTTTAAGGTATGACACGACCTGCTGGTTCAGGTCCTGCTCTAGGTCTTCCTGCTGCTCATGAGTAGCCTCACTATGCGGGTGAAGAAAGCTACTCATTAGCAACTGAAGACTCGGGCTGCTGCTGTTGGAGCTGCTGCTGCTGCTCCTGCCAACCCCCCCAGCAGCCATGGCAGTGGAAGGTAAGCGCAGAGGTCTCCCCGAGTCAGACCTGCGAGAGTATGGACGATGGCGCAGATAGGCATCGGCCAACTGACTACGTAGAATGTCTCTGTAGTAGGTCAGTTTGTCCTCCCTCGCAGTGGGTGTAAAAAATGCCTCTATTTTGTGCCGGTAGCGAGGGTCCAATAAGGTGGAGAGCCAGAGGTCATCCCGCAGACAAATGGAGACAATTCTGTGGTCACTACGCAAGCACGTGAGCATGCTTCCTGCCATTTGCGCAAGTGACTTGGAGGGACTACCTGTCTCCATCTCCACTGCATACTGCCACGGTGTGTCTGGGTCCTCTGTCTCACCTTCCTCACAACCCTCTAGCTTCTCTGGCTGCTCCTGCTCCTCCTCTCCTGTCAGATGACTAGATAAACCACCCATTTTGCCAAAACTAAACTGTGCCTTACTGTGCCCCTCCTCCTCCTCCTCCAGTTCAGCTCCCATGTGGTTCATGTAGCTGTGAGATGTAGGCGCCATGTTTCCAGTGCCCTGACCAGTCATGGTTTCCAACATGTGTTGTAGTACATGAAGCAGTGGAATCCCGTTGTTCATCCCGTAATCCTGGCGACTCACAAATAAAGTGGCTTCCTCAAAGGGCCTGAGCAAACGGCAGGTGTCCAGTATGAGCTGCCTCTGGTTTACATAAAAGTTACACAGGGGAGTCCCCCTATCTGCTGGGATCATCAAGAAATCAGTGATGGCTTTTCTCTGTTCGTATAGTCGATCCAACATATGGAGGGTGGAATTCTAATGGGTGGAAACATTGCAAATCAGACTATGTTAGGGGATACAGTTCTGACGCTGTAGCTCAAGAAGGGTGTGCTTGGCGGTGTAGGAGTGGCTGAAGTGCATGCAAAGTTTCCTTCGCACTGTTAGGATGTCTTGCAGATGGGGGGAAGACTTCAGAAAACTCTTGACAACTAGATCGAACACATGTGCCATACAGGGCGCATGGCTCAGGCGTCCTTGTCTCAGCGCAGACAAGATGTTCTTCCCTTTGTCAGTCACCATGGTTCCCATTTGCAGTTTTCGTGGAGTAAGCCATGTTTTGATTTCTTGATGAATGAATTTTAGCAGCTCCTCCCCTGTGTGACTTTGTTCGTCAAGGCAAACCATGTGAAGCACAGCGTGACACCGCGTTTCCTTGCACACATGGTAGGCTGGAGGGGCACCGAGACTTGACCGAACAGTGGAGGCTGAGGAGACGGCGGAGGATGAGGAGGCACAGACACAACGGCCTGGGAGCATGAATGGAGCGACCTGTCCAAGTTACTGTTGTGGCTGTGCAGGAACCACATTCACCCAGTGGGCAGTAAAGGACATGTATTGTCCCTGAACATAGTTACAGCTCTGCACTTTGGTGCACACCGACAGGCTCAAGGACTGGCCCACCTTCTGTTCAACAAATTTGTGCAGGGCTGGTACTGCCTTCTTTGCAAAGAAATGACTCTCCACCTCAGCTCGGCACAAGCCATCAGTTCACTGAAAGGTGCAGAGTCCACCACCTGAAAAGGGAGGGACTGCAGAACCAGCAACGTGGACAGGAGCACATTTAGCTTCTGTGCCGTAGGATGAGTGGGCACATACTGTTGTCTCTTGGACATGGCTTCGCTGATGGATTGCTGGCGGGATGACTGACTTGTAGTAGGAGGAGCAGGAGTATCTGGAGTGAGGATGGGTATGATGCACAGCTATTTTTGGCTGAGGTGCTGGAACCTTGGCTGGCTGAAATTGGGAGCGGCATGGCACTGGCTGGACCCCCGCCTCGGTTCTCCCAGGCCGCTTTATGGTGATGCTGTATATGTTGCCGCAGGGCCGTGGTACCAACATTGGAGCACTGGCCACACTTCACCTTATGTCTACACATCTTGCATGTGGCCAGGTTACCCTCCTGCGGATGCTTGATGAAAAACTGCCACAATGCCGAGTAGCTAATCTTCCCACCAACAGTCCGCATTGATTCACTGCTACCGCCAACTCCAACTCATCATCATCATCATCGAGTTGTTTCTGCACGTCACTGATGTCCTCCTCGGTTTCCTCAACATTGTCTGCTGCAGGAGCTGGACCGCTCGCCACATCACCTCCCACGCCACTCTCTTCATCAGTGTTTGTCTGCTTAGCGAAGTAAGCGGCGGATGTCTCCTCCATTTCTTGGCTGGGCAGTAGCTGCTGACTGTCCTCTAACACATCATCCTCACTGAATAGTGGAGCTGAACCCAAAGCATAAGATATGTTGGCTGGGGGGGTGTAGGACAGAGGCAATGGAAGGACAGGGGCTTCTCCTGGGCCATGTGTCCCTGTGTCCGAGGAACCTACCAACTGTTGACTGGGGGGTGTCAGTTGTCACTTGTGATGAGGTGGATGACCACGTTAACCAATCGATGACTGCAGATGCGTTGCTAGTCGAGACACGACCGCTAGCAGATACCTGGAGATCAGGCCTCTCACCACGACTCCTGCTGCCACTCGCCCTAGTCTGCTGCCACCTCTGCCTGATGAATCTAGGCCTCTCTTCTGTGCACATGCTGGCACATCTCTGCCTGACATTTTTACTGCGTTTAGGAGGGGAAAACAATACACTACACTACACTTAAAACAGTATTTTTGTAACAGCAGGTGTGTAGAAAAGTTAGAGCAAAATAGGCAGACAATGTAGCTAAAAGCTAATGCAAAAAGACATTGTCAGATGGCCTATTACAGGATGCCCCTGGTCAGAGTTAAATGCACCACAGGCAGTTTTAAAGCGTGTTTTTTTTTCAAAATGGTTTTTGTTCAATTTGTTCAAAATGTAAAAGGTAAAGATGCAGGTACTCTTAAAAGATTAATGCTAGCATTCGGGATGACCACGGTGAAAGTGAATAACGCCTGCAAATTTTACAACGTGACTTGTGTTACAAAATGCAAAAGGTAAGTAGCCAGGTACTCTTAAAAGAAAAATGCTAGCATTCGGGGAGCCCCTGGGGAAAGGCAATGACTGCTGGAAACTTTAAAACGTGACTTTTGTTACAAAATGGAAAAGGTAAGTAGTCAGGTACTCTTAAAAGATAAATGGTAGCATTCGGGATTCCTCCGGTGAAAGGCAATGACTGCTGGAAACTTTACAATGTGACTTTTGTTACAAAATGCAAGAGGTAAGTAGCCAGGTACTCTTAAAGATAAATGGTAGCATTCGGGATGCCCCCCCGGTGAAAGGCAATGGCTGCTGCAAATTTTAAAACGTGACTTATGTTACAAAATGGGAGAGGTAAGTAGCCAGGTACTCTGAAAAGATAAGGATTCTTAGCCCCATGTTAGATGGCCTGGACCGCAGTAAATAGAGTTTTAAGCAAGCGATTCGAGCGATCGAATCGCAGCCATATTCGGATTGGTTTAGAATCAAATTTTTCCTGAAATTCGGAACAAATTCATATTCGGCAGATTCGATTCGCTCATCTCTATCACTAATGATCAGTTCTTCTTTGGTTGTGCCATTTTATTCTTTTAAGACACAAATATGTGTGACTTAGGACAACCCATGTGATTTGATATGTTGTAAACAGTAGTTCATGTAAAATAGGAACAAGGCTTGTATTGTTGAAAGGTCTATGTCACAGGGTGGCGGTGCCGCCAAACTAGTTCTAGTTAAATTCCATTTTACATGCATCAATTACGCTCTCTGGAATATTTTGTTACATCTGCTTCATGTTGGCAGCAATAATGTCAAGTAGTGATAAAATGTTCCAGCTATCACAGTTTTGTCACTATGCCACTGCATTTGTCAAAGAAAAGTACTCTTTTGGGACACATGCTCATTGTCAAGGATGAGCCATGTTTAAAATAATATTGTCACTTGGACATCATCTAGCACTAGCACTTTTTACAGCAAAAGAAGGCCGTTACTTCTGTAATCTTAGACAAAATAGACTACAGTATTTCACATTTTTATTAGTCATATTCATAATGTACAGTCTTATAATTCATACAGTCAACTAGCACCAACAGTTTACAGGGCACAACTACTCTTATTCTGCTTAGCTTAGCAGGGCTTCCCCCTGTCTCTGCCAGGTTCCTGGTGCTCCTGTGGCAGCGGCATGGCCTGTGCATACAGTGGCTTCCCCTGCTCTGCGCATTTGCCCATCCACCAATTCAAATCAATGTCTGGGAGGATGGAGAAATTAACTGCAGACTACGTATGGACAGCATGGATAATGTTTAAGAGCTCGAACCAGGGCCTAAAAATTATAATGGAGATGCAGTAGGAATTAAGGTAGCTTAGGAGATCAAGGAGGGAGGATGGGTGCTCCCCGACAAGATAGAGATCTCTGTAGCGGGGTGTGGACCTCGTCCCCCTCTTCCCCCAACCCCTTTATTTCTCTTTTTTTACTTTCTTCTCCCGTTTTTCCCAGTTCCTCATCCCATTGTCTCAATGTCTGCGTGTTGTCTTGTGCTTGTTCGCCCCCCTTCTTAGTCTGTAAGTGTATCTGGTAGCAGAATAGAGTGGAGAGTCCGGATGAAACAAGGAATGGGACAAGAAACTAAAAGGTTTATAGAAGCTAGATATAACCAATATTGTGAAGAATACTGAACCACTGGCTATAAAGTTGTACAGATGGATGAAGAGATTGCACTTTGTTTGCTGTTATGTTGTATGTTGTATGCACATGTGTTAATGTACTATATCTGAAAACCTAATAAAATAAGATTAAACATATATTAAACATAAATAAATGGCTGGATGGGACCATGTATAGAGTGGGGGAAACCATTCTGCGCAGCAGATGCAAGACAGCTGCATTTGTTGTCAGAATCGCTGAGTGAACATTGCTGGATTCAAGGTTACATAAGGAGTTTTTTTTGTAAAAATTTTCGACATCCCTTGGGTCCAGTTTGAGGAAATCTATGCTCACCCTCTCGCTGAAGGTTTCTCTATGGGCAAGAGATCTGAAACCACACTTTCTTAAAATACATAACTCAGTAATCAAACTAGCTTTGGGGAAATGAGTGGGGAGTGTGACATTCAAAGTCATATTTTGACTTTTCATTCCCAAAGACAGCAGAAAAAGAGATTGCATTCCTATCACCAGATAAAATAAACACAGCTTATCCAGCATGTCTAGAAATCTTAGAGAAGGGGGGGGGGAATTAAATACCTTGAATGCATTGCCCATTTTTTGATCTAAAGGAATCTGAGTTTGGTTACAGCATTTCAATTAAACAAGGCTCCAAAATAAATTTGCACCAACTCAAATATAATTATGATAGTATCTTGCTACTTCTGCCATTATACTCTGGTGACTCTAACCTTCATTACGATTCCACATTCCCCACTGGGTTCTTCTCAAAATATATAGGTATACAAATTATATATGGTAATATTAGAATGTGTATATATATGTAGAGGATCATAAAAGAAGGGAAGCATTTTGAGCCATTCTCCCTCCTCTCTTACTCCTCCCAGGGCATAAAAAGATCTGTCCAAGAACCTAAAATTATTAAATACATGGGGTCTGATTGCTCACTGGATGTGTGCCCACTCCATCTGCCCTGCCCTCAGGATCTGAAAACCCATACTAAGTATTTCTACTGCAATCTGCTTTGGCATGGCTGCCCAGTCTAAATTGCCAATATTTTAAAATCTGATGTGTCAATTTATGTGGTGATGACTTTTGAATACTTCTACATATCCTAGTGATTCCGAGATTTTTTGGGGAAGGGATATATTGTAATTTATGATATGCATTTGATAAAGATTTTGGAAAAATTTAATTGTTTAAACCTTTGTATGCACTTAAAAAAAGAAAGTCAAGCCACACAAAAATGTAATAAATAACATTTTTATCATATGTCTTCCAGCGTCAATTTACTATCTTGCAGTTGTATCTTCTGGCACAGGGATACGGCTTTTGCATTGACTGACCAATCACTACAGTATAATCGCCAAACCAAGGGTGGGGGCACAGATGTCTTCTGGTCAATGAGGGAAGATGGCCTGCCATCAGGGACAGCGGCCATCTTTGCCCGATCACCTTGCTTTTTGACACAGTTACTGATTTCCTGTAAGACATATATTGACAGACATATGCGTTCATTTGCGGGAACCTTCCCGAATAGGGAAATTCATAGGAAATTCATAGTTATTTTCTGGACTGAAGTATGTGCTTCTATAACAGTATGGATTGGAATGGTTGGCTGTTAATACTTTATCGATTACCAACCAATATGTCAGGGGCAGGAGCTTTGAATTGAGAAAACTGTAAAAGTGGAGATGTCCGCAATAATCAAACCCATCTGTTAAAGAGGAACAAAAAGCAACTACCTAAAAGACTCAAGGGCCAGGCATTTCCCTGTCCTAGGGACATACTCTGTAAACTCTTCTTCATCCACCTCTGACGCTCTGGCTGCCCAGCAAGGTCAGGAGAAGGTCAAGGTCATACACAAGTTAACTACTAGAAACACAAGCCAGCACAGGCTAATCACTTTAACGGACATGGTGAAATCATTTGGGTGAACTTTATTGGGGAAAGGAAGAGATGATTGGCCGGGCAAAACCCTTGTCTCATAGCCCCACAATAAGCCCTGGGCTCATAGGCCCCTTGCCTGCCACTGGCAGCACACAGCTGCTGGAGAGCAGAAAGCGGGCATGCGTATGTGAGGGTTAATGGAAGCTGCTGCAAGTGCTTGAGCAGGAATGTGGAAAACAAGGGCAGACAGAGGCTCCTGTCAGTTTTGATCGATGATCGGCTTGGCGTGTCGGCCAGTGGGTGGGTGCAAGGAGCAGGTAGGAGTCCTTGCTTTACAATTACAATGTTGTCAAGGGAACAAAACACCTCCCCTTTTTCCATGTGTCTTTACATACTAGAACATATATTTAAATATCCAGCTATTTGTATCTAATTCTGAAAAATAGTGTAGTTTCACATACTACTACTTTGAGCCAGGCATGTGTCTATCTGGTTTGGAAACCCTCTATCCGGTTAGTCCCCTAAATCCAGCATTCAGTACTCCCGAATGCCAAAAGCGTATCAATGGGAGAATATAACTGGCATAGTATTTGGCGGTGTTTCCCCCACACCAGGGGGTTGATTTATGGCTGTGCGCAAAAAAACTCAAAACCATGCGCAAGTGTTTTTTACATGTGGAAACTTGCGCCTTGGTGCACGATTCATGGTAGCATGTGCAGGAATGACGCATGTGCGCATCACAAATGGCATGCACAACGTGTGAGAGCAAGTTTCAGATTCTTGCTCAAACTTGTGCAATTGCACGAACTCTCTATGCCCATATTGTTGGCTCAGCCATTCACTGGTCCCTATGGCCCTGATGTTTCTCCCCAGTTTTTACTGTTTAGCAGTGGCAATTTTGCAGCTCTCCAGCTTCTGTGTTTGATGCGACTCTCTGTTATCCAATCTGTAGTGGATTCCCTGTGGCCGGCTAGGTTTTTATGTGTAGTGTTTTATTTAGGGATATCTTGATACCTGTTGGCCTACAGTTTGTTTGCATAGCTAAATATGGTGTTGAATTTTCTGGAGGAAAATGCTGCATGAAGTAAACACATTTGCGCACACATTTCAGCCCTCCATAACCCATGTGCAAATAGATTTGTGCATGAAATCTTATGCAAATCATGCAATCATGTGCAAATTTACACGCTAAAATAGGCGCACAAAAAAGTGCCTCATGGATCAGAAGGAAGGGGAAAAAATTTGAGCAAACCATTTTTGCACATGAAAGGTGTGTGCAAATACTTTGGCGCACAACCATGAATCGACCCTGTTGTCAAGATCTAGATCTGGAGCTCATCACTACCCATAAACTTTAGGAACTTTACTTGTAGCTTGTCCCACAAATTATAAAATATGATTAGCCCACTTTTCACAATGCATCTAATTTATCAAGAATTTATCTAATTTGTTCTGAACAGTCAACTACATTTCAGGTACATAGTATAGTATTTGAAAGTACACATTTTCAATAGTTTTCTATAGTGATATGAGGAATTTTTATTATTACAAAGATTAGTAAATGAGAAATGGTTTGTGGTTATTTCAAAGAGTCTCATTAATCTTTTACTACTTTCCTGATTTTTATTTCAGAATGGACTGGGGCTGGAATTTAGCCCAGGAACTTAAAAGCCACCAGCCAGCCAATGACCAGCCCATGAGATGTTTACCCCCTCCCCCAGAGCTTTTACCAGTCAAGGAGTGTATTTATCAGCTGAGGCTACAGCACTACAGAGGCAGATCAGGGGCAGATACTGTGGAAATGGTGGATATGAACACCCCACGACCATAATGCTAGGGATATAAACATTTGCAAAACATGGGCTGAGTGTCCTGTCTGGGGGTACGATAGGGCCAGGTATGGGGGGGTTGGGGGAGACTTGGAAGGCCAGGAGCAGAGGAGATGCACTAGAAGGGGATTGGGTAAATTCCAGAATTGGATCTGGGTGAGGTCCCAGGCCACTCAGCCCCAAAACACTGCAGCCCACCAGGAATTTTCCCTGTGCTCCATATGGCTATTCCAACACTGATGAACTATCTGCATGGCCTTAATATTTCCCTCATTTCAGAAGAAGTTCACACACATCTTAAAGCATTGAATCCTACCAGCCCCACAGAATCAGTGTTGTGAAAGTATATATGTTTTAGTTTTGTTTATTACTTTTGTCATGGGCAATGGTAAGTCCTGTTTTCACAATTGATATGGTCCCATAAGTTACCTTCACATACTTGTTATAAAAGCAAATTCTTTGTATGTACAGTATGTCATTGGTAGAGATGAGCGAACTTTTGAAAAATTCGATTCGGCTGATTCGCCGAATTTTCCGACAAAATTTGTTTCGGTCCGAATTTATTTGCGATGAATCACTATTAAAATCGGCTATTTCTATGCTTCCTAGAGCCTCAATAGGGTTGTAAACCATTCTGCCTTGCTGTAACACGCATAGAATGCGTGCTGGGTTAGTGAAATAATACTGTAAATAATTATGACATGCAGATCAGAGGCATCGCTAATAGAATTGCAGAGCGGCACAATTGCAGAGAGTTGGGGTGGCATCACAATGAGGGGCCCCTATAGTGCCTGAAAATCACACCCTGGAGCTGGCAGCAGCAGGAGCCCAAAAATTAGCTGAATCACACCCTGGAGTTGCAAGCAGCAGCAGCCACCCAAACATTGGTTGAAAGAGACACTGGAGTTGGCAGCAGGAGCCCAAAAATTGGATGAATAACACCCTGGAGTTGCAAGCAGCAGCAGCAGCAGGAGCCCAAACATTGCTTTAAAGAGACACTGGAGTTGGCAGCAGGAGGCCAAAAATTGGATGAATCACACCCTGGAGTTGCAAGCAGCAGCAGCCCAAACATAGCTTGAAAGAGACAATGGAGTTGGCAGCAGGAGCCCAAAAATTGGCTGAATGACACCCTGGAGTTGCAAGCAGCAGCAGCAGGAGCCCAAACATAGCTTGAAAGAGACACTGGAGTTGGCAGCAGGAGCCCAAAAATTGGAGGAATCACACACTGGAGTTGCAAGCAGCAGCAGCAGGAGCCCAAACATAGCTTGAAAGAGACACTGGAGTTGGCAGCAGGAGCCCGAAAATTGGCTGAATGACACCCTGGAGTTTCAAGCAGCAGCAGCAGCAGCCCAAACATAGCTTGAAAGAGACACTGGAGTTGGCAGCAGGAGCCCAAAAATTGGCTCAATGACACCCTGGAGTCGCAAGCTGCAGCAGCAGGAGCCCAAACATAGCTTGAAAGAGACACTGGAATTGGCAGCAGGAGCCCAAAAATTGGCTGAATTACACCATGGAGTTGCAAGCAGCAGCAGCAGCCCAAACATAGCTTGAAAGAGACACTGGAGTTGGCTGCAGGAGCCCAAAAATTGGATGAATCACACCCTGGAGTTGCAAGCAGCAGCAGGAGTCCAAACATAGCTTGAAAGAGACACTGGAGTTGGCTGCAGGAGCCCAAAAATTGGATGAATCACACCCTGGAGTTGCAAGCAGCAGCAGCAGGAGCCCAAACATTGCGTGAAAGAGACACTGGAGTTGGCGGCAGGAGCCCAAAAAATTGGATGAATGACACCCTGGAGTTGCAAGCAACAGCAGGAGCCCAAACATTGCTTTAAAGAGACACTGGAGTTGGCTTCAGGAGCCCAAAAATTGGATGAATCACACCCTGGAGTTGCAAGCAGCAGCAGGAGCCCAAACATAGCTTGAAAGACACACTGCAGTTGGCAGCAGCAGCAGCAGGAGGCCCAAAATTGGCTGAAAGTCACACCCTGAAGTTGGCATCAGCAGGAGCCCAAAAATTGGCCTAAACACATAAATATGTTTTGCACCATTTGGAAAGTGTAAAACGTGGCACCATGCTGAATCTAGTCGCATGCATCAGCCATTGGTGGGTGGAAATCCTTGCTGATCCATCCCTGATTCATTTTCACAAAGGTGAGTCTCTCCACATTTTTAGTTGACAGACGAGTTCTCCTCGCTATAACTATGGCCCCCGCCGCACTAAACACCCGCTCAGATGGCATGCTACTTGCCGGGCAGGACAGCTTTTCCAGGGCAAACTCTCCTAGTTGCGGCCACAAGCCAAGTTTGGCTGCCCAGAAGTCCAGCGGATCCTCAAGGTGTGTTGGCATGGTCATGTCAAGGTATGACATAACCTGCTGGTTCAGGTCCTGCTCCAGGTCTTCTTACTGCTCATGAGTAGCCTCACTATGCAAGTGTAGAAAGCTACTCATTAGCGACTGAAGACTGAGGCTGCTGCTGATGTAGCTGCTGCTGCTGCTCCTGCCAACCCCTCCAGCAGCCATGGCAGTGGAAGGTGAGCGCAGAGGCCCCCCTGAGTCAGACCTGCGAGAGTATGGACCATAGCGCAGATAGGCATCGGCCAACTGACTACGTAGAATGTCTTTGTAGTAGTTCAGTTTGTCCTCCCTCTCGGCGAGTTTAAAAAATGCCCCCATTTTGTGCTGGAAGCGGGGGTCCAATAAGGTGGAGAGCCAGAAGTCATCCCGCCGACAAATGGAAACAATTCTGGAGTCACTACGTGAGCATGCTTCCTGCCATTTGCGCATGTGACTCGGAGGGACTACCTTTCTCCATCTCCACTGCATACTGCCACGGTGTGTCTGGGTCCTCTGTATCACCTTCCTCACAACCCTCTAGCTCCTGTGGCTGCTCCTGCTCCTCCTCTCCCGTCCGCTGACTAGATAAACCAGCCATTTCGCCAAGCCTCAACTGTGCTTCGGTGGGCCACTCCTCTTCCTCCTCCTCCTCCAGTTCCAGTCCAATGGGGTTCATGTGGCCGTAAGATGTAGACGCCATGTCTCCAGTGCCCTGACCAGCCATGGTTTCCAACATGTGCTGTAGTACATGAAGCAGTGGAATCACGTCGCTCATCCCGTAATCCTGCCAACTGACAAGTAAAGTGGCTTCCTCAAAGGGCCTGAGCAAAAGGCAGGTGTCACGTATGAGCTGCCACTGGTTGACATTGAAGTTACACAGGGGAGTCCCCCTATCCGCTTGGATCATCAGGAAATCCGTGATGGCTTTTCTCTGTTCATATAATCGGTCCAACATGTGAAGGGTGGAATTCCAACGGTTGGAAACATCGCAAATCAGACTATGTTGGGGGCTACCGTTCTGACGCTGTAGCTCAAGAAGGGTGTGTTTGGCGGTGTATGAGTGGCTGAAGTGCATGCAAATTTTCCATGAAGTTGTTAGGATGTCTTGCAGATCAGGAGAACACTTCAGAAACCGCTTGACAACCAGATTGAGCGTGAGCCATGCAGGGCGCATGGGTCAGGCTTCCTTGTCGCAGCGCAGACAAAATGTTCTTCCCATTGTCGGTAACCATGATTCCCATTTTAAGTTTTCTTGGAGTAAGCCATGTTTTGATTTCGTGGTGAAGCACATGCGTGACACCTCTGTGCCCTGCACACATGGTAGACTGGAGGGGCACTGAGACTTGAGCCTACAGTGGAGGGTGAGGAGATGGTGGAAGATGAGGAGGCCGAGTCGCACCGTGTCACAGGCACAACGGCCAAAGCGGCGTGACCTGTCCAAGTTGCTGCTGCTGCTGCAAAGGGACCACATTCACCCAGTGGGCCGTAAATGACATGTACTGTCCCTGATCGTAGTGACAGCTCCAGACGTCGGCGCTGCCATGCACTTTGCTACACACTGACAGGCTCAAGGACTGTCCCACTTTCTGTTCAACAAAAGTGTGCAGTGCTGATACTGCCTTCTTGGCAAAGAAATGACGGCTTGGGACTCTCCACCTCGGCTCGGCACAAGCCATCAGTTCTCTGAAAGGTGCAGAGTCCACCACCTGAAAAGGGAGCGACTGCAGCACCAGCAACTTGGACAGGAGCACATTCAGCTTGAGGATGAGTGGGCGCATACTGCTGTCTCTTGGACATGGCTTCGCTGATGGATTGCTGGCGGGATGCATGACTTGGAGGAGGAAGAGGAGGAGCAGGAGCATCAGGAGGAGCGACAGAGGATGGGTATGACGCACAGCTGCCTTCGGCTGAGGTGCTGGAGCCTTGGCTGGCAGAAATCGGGAGCGGCGTGCCGCTTGCTGAGGAAGCAGGCTGGACCACCTCTTCGGAGCCTTGGTTCTCCCAGGCCGCTTTATGGTGATGCATCATATGTTGATGCAGGACCGTGGTGCCAACATTTGGGCCCTGGTCACGCTTCACCTTTTACCTACATACCTTGCATGTGGCCATGTTACCCTCCTGCGGATGCTTCAGGAAAATTTGCCACATTGCTGAGTAGCTACTTTTCCCACCAACAGGCCGCACTGATTCACTGCTACTGTCGCCAACTCCAGGAACCCCTGCTCCACTACCTCCCGATAAGGTAGCCTGCCGTGCAGCAGATGCTCTACCCCGGCCCCGGCCCCGTTTGGCTCCAGGCTTTACAATTGTGCCCCCTTGCTGACTGCCAACCATGCTGCTAACACCTTGCTGCCTCAGCTGCTGACTCCGGGGCAACCTGCGCCCCTCTTCTCCTGATGATGACGATGAAGCCCCTTCTGCACCCGGCTCCCAAGTGCGATCAGCTTCTTTATCATCATCACCGAGTTGTGGCTGCACATCACTGATGTTCTCAGTTTCCTCAACAGTGTCTGGCGCAGGAGCTGGAACGCTCGCAACACCCACGACACTCTCCACATCACTATTTGTCTGCCTAGCTAAAGAAGCCACCTCCATCTTGGCTGGGCAGTAGCTGCTGACTGTCCTCTATCTGATCGTCCTCCTCACTAAAGTGTGGAGCTGAACCCAAAGCATAGGATACGTCGCTGGGGGAGGGAACAGCGTAGGACAGAGACAGGGACTGCTCTCGGGGCATGCCAACTCAGGGTTGTGTCAGAGGAACCTACCGACCCTAGACTGGGGGTCTCAGATGTAACTTGTGAAGATGTGGATGACCGCGTTAACCAATCTACCACGGCAGATGCATTACCGGTGGAGAAACGACCGCTAGCAGATACTGGCAGATCAGGTCTCTCACCGTGACTCCTGCTGCCACTCGCCCCTAGTCTGCTGCGACCTCTGCCTGCAGAATCTTGGCCTCTGCCACTCCTCTTTGAACATCCTGGCACTTGTCTGCCTGACATTTTTATGTATTTTAAATGCACAATAGGTACTTTAAAAAATGTGTTTACTTTAAAAAGCAGAAGCTAAATAAAGTTGGGAACTGCTTCTCTGCACCAGATACTATGAAAATTGGCAATATGGGATACCCTGCGGCCTGGTGTTTTGACAGCAGACACAAAAACCAATTCAAAATGCTATAGCTTTATAAAGCTGAGGCTGAACAAACTTATTTAGTATAACAGATAGGGTGCAACGTGCAGGTTTGGGATACCCTGCTGCCTGGTGTTTTGACAGCAGGACAAAAACCAATTCAAAATGCAATAGCTTGATTAAGCTGAGGATGAACAAGGGTATTTAGTATAACAGATTGGGTGCTACGTGCAGGTTTGGGATACCCTGCGGCCTAGTGTTTTGGCAGCAGGACAAAAACCTAATTCAAAATGCAATAGCTTAATTAAAATGAGGCTAAACAATGCTTATTTAGTATAACATATAGGGTTACATGTGCTGGTTTGGGATGCCCATGTGGTCTGGTGTATTTAAAGCAGACAAAACCTAATTCAAAATGCAATAGCTTAATTAAAATGAGGCTGAACAACGCTTATTTAGTATAACAGATAGGGTTACATGTGCTGGTTTGGGATGCCCATGTGGGCTGGTGTATTTAAAGCAGACAAAAACCAATTCAAAATGCAATAGCTTAATTGAAATGAGGCTAAACAACGCTTATTTAGTATAACAGATAGGGTGACATGTGCTGGTTTGGGATGCCCATGTGGGCTGGTATATTTAAAGCAGGCAAAGCCCAAATCAAAATGCAATAGCTTAATTAAAATGAGGCTGAACAACGCTTATTTAGTATAACAGATAGGGTGACATGTGCTGGTTTGGGATGCCCATGTGGGCTGGTGTATTTAAACCAGACAAAAAAATATTAAAACTAATCCAGTTATGAGAAATGCTTGTGTATAACAGATAGGGTTAAATATGCCACTGCATAGATGGGATGCACAGTGTCAAGGCAGTTTTACAGCACAAAGAACTGAAATTTAATTGAAAACTGATCTGGCTAATGAAAATAAAAAAAAAATTCCCTGTCACTTCAATGCTGTCCCTGCCTGGATCGTTCTGTTTTTTCTCTATCTTTCACTATCTTTCCCTGGCTCTGTCTACCTCTCTTTCTGCTTCTCTGTCGGTCTCTCTGACTCTGTCCCTGTCTGTAACCAGCTGTGCTCTGGCTGCAATACAATGCTGAACTGCGCACAAGGGAAATGGCCGCCGTTTATATAGCACGGTGACGTCACCGGGCTTCCTGGTTGCTGATAGGCTGCATGTGACTTTCCCATGATACCTTGCCCCAGGGGATATGTCTGGACATGTTCATCCACCATTTTAGAATGCCTGTAATAGAAATAAATGGAGTTTAAAGGAAAACTTTGATCGATCGAATTGTGGGGAAATTCAGATTCGTTCAGAATCGAATTTTTCCTGAAATTCGGAACGAATTCGGGTTCGTCCGGATAGATTCGCTCATCCCTGGTCATTGGCAAATAAACTGATACTTATTCTGACATACCCGTCTTTCTCAAGTAAATTCTTAGTCACATTATAATCACTAATGTTTTATGATTAGCTCTAAAGGTTGTTAAAACTGATGCAACATTCATTACATTAAGGTTTTATCTGTATAATTAAATCTACCCATGGTAGCTGGCTTATAAAGAAATACTTTTGGGCACAACTCTTTCTGATATTGGTGAACGGCCAACATTCAGGGTAAGGCGGGTACTGTTTAAAGAATCTGTTAGTGATGTTAACAACATTGTGAACTTTTCCCTGATGACTTGCATTCATTGCCAATAAGGACATGCCATTTCCTTGACTAGTAGACAAATATTTTATGTCACTGTGTAATGTCTCAGAAGAAACAAGGCACTTTTAGTCTGCATGACTGCATTAGAACTATTCATCCAATATAGCTGTTTGTGATGTGCAGAATTTATTTTAGCTAACTGCATTTACCAGAACTACTGTACACATTTATCCTAGAAAATCCATGTTCAAACAAGATAACGTATTATAGGGTTATTTACTAATGGGTACTAATGTATAGCTTATGCAGGGCTAAATATTACATTTATCTGTTAGTAGGGGCCATTATGGCAAAGAAGTGTGTGTGTACTATGCATGTCACAAATAGGCTATACATAGTACAGATTATGATCATACCAGTGACACATCAGCACAATAGTTAATTTCCTAGATTGGATAAGCCATGGTCCTCTGCTGTAAAGAAGAGACATCCAGAATATCTTAATTTGCCATCTGTGCAGTGTCATTTAAAGTGGAGCAAAACCCTGTATGGCCCCGGAATCTAAAAGATGGCCTTCCACCAAAGGCTGTGCGCATACGTAAAAATACCTCTCCCCTGTCCCAGCCATTCAGATAGGCAGGAGCTGAAATGCGTTCACCGTTGGGATGCACCTGCTCTCGCTCCCCATTGAAGAGTATCAGAGCTATTTGCTGAATGAAATAAACATGGCAAATGGCTCTGATAGGCTGTGGGCCCACAGTGCCTCCGCATGCACCGCAGAAACAAGGAAGAGGAGAGGTTTTTGCTGGGGGTTTCACACAGTGGGGCATCTCAATTCCAGTTTTTGTTCTGCTTTAAATGTTGGGCTCTGAACACAGGTTCAAAACTAAGAAAGTGCAGGAACCTTACTTTTGTGTCTCGTGTGATTCAACAGGCAACTTTTTTCCGTATACATTTTTTAAGCCTAAATTTGCACACGCAAGTTTTCTCATTTTATGTTTTCCTTCCTGCAAAATTCTCACAAATGCAGTTATGCTTGCATGATTCAGCCACCACAATTTACAGTAAAGATTATTAAAACAAGAAATTGGTGTGAGATTTCCCCTCCATATTTTTGCTGGCTTTGGTTTGTTTCAGTCGCCTTTTTGGAGAAATGGAGCCTTTTGAAAAATACCTTTCAGAGAGATTTATTAATCCTGATTGTTCTTAGTCTCCAGTGATTTTAGTGGGATGTTTTATTAACGTTGCCCACACGCCATAGACAAGGTTGAGCAGCACAGGGTCTTTCAGTCTTTGAGTGGGGTCAGGTGAGCTCTAGCACACTCTATTACACTGGTGGAATCAAACTGTCACTGTTTATTAAGCACAAGTGGTAGCAATGACAGTCTTGCTTTAGACAGTCTGGCAGTCTTCGTGAGTAATTTTTATCAATAACTGGTCTCCCAGAATACTCTCGAATGGGCAAATAGGCAAAGGATTATACTATTTCACTCATGCTGGTGTTCTCTCATGTGCTTTCTCCCTGATTTCGTCTGTGCTGCTCTCCACTCGGTTACCCATTTACTGATTGTCTGTTGCACTGTTTCACACCATACCATGTGCTTGCTGCACTACTTGTCTCTCCACACACACTCACTGAGCTAGGATGTGTGTGTCCCTTATATAACCTCCTATTACCCATCATGCACTGGGCTTCTCACTGTGAGGTCATCTCTGGCAGCCTTTATTTTAGTTAATTCTATTGCTGCTGGGAACTCAACTTCTGTTCTGACATTTTCTATATTTACTTCTTGATTAGCAAGGTATGTGTACTGACTATTTTACCCAGGCCGTATTAATTTGCAATTTTCTTGATTTTACCAACATTTTATACTTTTACATTTATTTAATATTATTTATAATAAAAAGTTATATTTTTCAAACTTAAATAAATTGTAAAAATAAAAATAACTATAATCGACTAATGAAATATTAGTTTTATTAGCAAATATGGTATTGTGTTTAAAAAAAAGAAGGAAAAAAAAAAGGTATTTGAGTCAAGTCATAACATACATGTAAGACATAAATACTAAAATACATAAAATTATATAACATTTTGACAAATCAGTAATGGAAACAAAGATTCTCTAAAGTTTGCTAGGAAGGAGAAAGGAGAGACAGTCAGCTGAACCTTTGTAGCCGCTGAAGACTTGCGCACGTGGTTTGCCATGAGTATGCTCATGCAACAGTGCTTTCATTTCCCACTCAAATAGGTCTGCTGGCTGTCATTTCTCTCTTTAATAGGGCTAGGTGCGAGAGATCTCAAAAGGCTTTCTTTGACTGCTTTCACATATGCGAGACAGTCATGCTTATGTCCCCTGAATCATGCAGGAATAGTTCAGCAGGAGAGTTCTCATGCTTGAGTCTGAACATATTTCTTACCATATTAAGAATATTCCATTATTACTTTGAGAGATTGTTAAACTCAATTTATTAATAGGTTCAAAAGATTAAAAAATGAAAATAGTGTTTCTTTTGTACTTAGGTGTTGAGGTAGAGGAGTTGAAGAAACTCTCAAGTGAGAAGTTCAGAAGCTCTTCATAGTTATGTACTATTTACAACGCTCATTAGCATTTCCTTCCCTTTTTCAGTGTTTCTTTAAACATACCTGTACATAAATTTCAGTATCAGCTTGTATGATTTTAATATTTTCATATAATTCTGAGAAATCATGTCGTTTTCCATGCACATAAACTTTAGGAATGTAGTTGCATAAACGATGATTAGTCCTACTTACCACAATGCATCTAATGATATATTTCAATAACACTTTGGAGCAGTCAACTAGATTTCAGTTATTTTTAAATTATGATATAATTTAGTGCATATTTTCCTTCAATAGTTTCCTACAAGGAAGCAAGGACACGTTATTTCAGAGATTAGTGAATGAGAAATGGTTTGTATGAGTTACTGCACAGTCCCTCACAAATGTTTATTACTTTCTTGATTTTTATTCAAGTAACTTAGTGATATTTCCTTATTGGAAAATAGTGATAGATAATAGTATCCATTTTTTGATGTGCTGGGAAAAGCAACAATACTAAGCTTATTTCCTAAAAAGTGTGAGTGTAGAGTGTAAGCATTGTAACCTTGTCTATGTAGGCTTGCATCTTTGGCATACTGTATGTAAAATATTCTTTATGCCAAAGAGCATACAGCCAGTGAATATCATCTATGTAATATACTGTGTAACTCAAAGCCATGTCAAAGCATCTCAAAATCTCTTAAAGTGGACCAACACCCAGGGGTGATCGGCCCGGTAATCTATAAGATTCCCGGGCCGATCACCTCACTCACCGCGGGACATCCGAGATCGGGATGTCCCGCGGGGTGAAACCCCCCAAAAAAAACCCAAACTCCTTACCTGATCCATTTACAGACGGCCGGCGTGGGCGCGCGCATGTCTAGAGGGGCGCGCGGGAGGCGGCGGCAGACGCGTTGTCTTGGACGCCGCTGTCACCCGCTTGGACGTCGGCGGGGATTGGATGGCTCTTGTGCATGCTCTGCAGTGATCAGAGCCCACTGCAGGACCACTATATGTTGCCATGCTCACTCACGCTGAGAGAATCAAGGGACAGAGTGGTTTTGTTAAACACCATTTTTTGCGTGGTCCTGGAGGAATGACATTGAAAGGAGGACAACCTTGGAGCCTTGCTATGGCTTCTGCCCTGTGCTGCAGGAAATGGAGTAAAGGCACATGGAACAGGCATCGGGTAAGCTGCTGACTGCCTTATTTTTGCTGTTGGGTTTAAAGTCTCTTTAGGTCACTTGTTTTGAATGGTCCATCACATGACCTGTAAGTTATAAACTAGTATGTAGGAAATGAAGGCGAGGCCCATGGAACAGGCATCATGTAAACTACTGCTTGCTTCCTTATTATTGCTGTTGGGTTCACGCTCTTTTTAAGTCATTCCTTCTGAATAGTTCATCACATGGCCTATAAGACATACAGTAGTATGTTTTTATGAGGACATCTGACCTAAGACTTACGTAAAGTACTTACATAAAGATCTTACATACAAGTAGTGACAGTACCTAGAATTGTAAAAGATAACATTCATCTTATATCTCATATTTTTGCTATTCTGTTACATAGTTGCACAGTTATGTTGCAAAATTACCATATGTCAGAAACTGCTGGAGTAAAAAATGCAAATATGAAAGAGTAGTGTGTAGTGTTGCATGGCCTAGTTAGCTTCATGAGTCATAGACCTGCTGTAAATAACAGCCAAATTACTGATGGGAAAATCTGTTGTAAATCTTCCATTTCCAGAGCAGAACCTTTATTCAAAAGACATGTTCACCTTCTCTCCCCTTAAGCAGCTGCCTTGATGTCTGGGTTGTCGGTATTTGTTCATCTTGAAGATGAGTACAGCCTAGAATGTGCATGCACAATTCCTCTGGAGGCCATGTACTGATTGCCCCTACAAGTTGGTGGGCATAACTTCAACAATGTCAGTAACGGGGGCCCAGCATGCATATTTATTTGTGGTTTAGATATGTCTAGTTGGGGGCCAGTTTCGAATGGAGGATAATGCCCCCGGAGACCTGCCCATGTACCGTGGAATCGAGGAAAGAGGTAAAATTACAGGTGATCAAATTGAGATAACCTGGAAGGGATTTGCTTTCCCAGGGGGCTTTAAACATCAAATACAACAGGTTTGCAGGTCAAAGGGAGCTGCTATGTTCTCTACTTTTAAAGTCACAATTTTTGCCATATTTTTTGTATTCTGACCTATTGTTTTCCTATTTTCAAATGTGGCTCCATACCTGTGACTTAGTTATCAGCATGCTGTTTTCAAGTTTCTCACATTCCTGTGGGTCTGTGTTGATCAAGTGGGGATGGCTTTCCAGGTCTAGTGTAAATCCCTTAGTTATAACTGCTTCCTACAAATCCCAGCAGACTTCCATTATCAAGGATGAGCTCAGTAGAAGTACCCCCCCCCCCCCACAAAGAAGAGCCTGCACAAAACCATCAGGCAACAGTAATACCAGAGACCCTTCCCCAGGTGAGAATGCTGCCGCTAATCCTTTAGCTCCTGGAACAAAAGATTGTGAACCCCTCATCTGAAGAGGCTGAGATAGAGCAGGAGGGGTTTAACCTGCACCCATGAGTGTGAAGTGTCATCTCTGTCTCAACTAATTAGATGATTATCAATCCAGAATCAGTAAGTGCCTACTTTGTACACTAAACACACTAGTTGGTGTATGTTGCTAACATAAATATATTCTTGCTAGAGAACACTGTATCTTTTATAACACAGTGTTGCAAACAAATAAAAAAATGTGTTATCCTTTGAGGACATCATTGTATTATAGAAAACTAGATTAGGCAGATCCAATATTTGGTTCCTGAAGATCTTGCTG
The DNA here is from genome assembly GCA_027917425.1 of Gastrophryne carolinensis. NCBI lineage: Eukaryota > Metazoa > Chordata > Amphibia > Anura > Microhylidae > Gastrophryne > Gastrophryne carolinensis. The sequence goes on along the minus strand of CM051238.1, from coordinate 177,341,590 downwards.
TCCCAGGCTCATGTGAACTGTTCTGTTTCCATGCAAACTAATATTACTTTTTGGTCCCTTTTATAATGTATTACCTCTATTTTCCCACCATCGTTATGATAAAAGTAGAAGGGAGCCACTATCAGTCACAAATAAAACCCTCTGCACTATCATGTAGCAAAAAGGAAGTTTGCTTCTCATGACTGCTGCATGTGTAAGGTGATTATAGAGAGCAGAGATAACAGGTATTCCTACGAATCCTGAGTTGTGCTCTAGACCCAATCCACATCCAGTAAGCTTGGAGTTAGATGTTATTTCTCCCTTCAATCTCAAGCTGGACTATTTTCCAAAGGAACTGCCAAGTACATGGAGTAAATGTTCAATCTGAGCCTGACAAATAGTGGTAGTTAAAATACCGTGTAGGGCTCCCAACAATCTGTTTAAAAACTGAGCAACAGTGAAACAAAGGTACATCTCATTTTGTAAAAAAAAAACGAGATGAGATCTAACTTACCTTTACTGCCACACTGCCTACTGATGGATGGCCTAGTCACCCAACAGCCAGTGGTGGTGCTTTGCCCTAGTACGTTGTTGGTCTTAGAGCTGACTCCAGACACATCACCTTTGGGGGCCCCTGCCTCTTTCACATCCCTGTAGCTAGCTGATTGGAGGCTGATTTAAAAGCTACTTCTGAGGGCAATGCTGACTGTATTATCAGTGTGCTGACTTGGTGTGCATTAATGCTTGTTACCTATTTTGTTTTACACCTTGACCACGTTTTTGTCCTCATTTCGCCTACAAATTTTGGCCATGTCTTGGTTACCTTTACTGCAAGGGTTAACCAAGTTTGGTCTGCCACCTGCCCATGAACAATGACCAGGATTACAGTCTGGCACCAGCCTGTGACCATGAACACTGGCCATGTTCCTGCTTACTAGCCAGACATTTGTGTTGCTCTCATCTGCTACAAGCTACATTCTTTCCACCCTCATGGTCCTCCACTTCGTGCTGCTGAGGCTTGCAGCTCACCTGGGACTTACTGTGGTAGCCTTATAATCTGTCCTACAAAAAATGTTTTCCTTTTATCCTCATCATATCAAATGGCTCGAATGAGCAGTATAGATGGTCATGGTCTTAGCAGTCAGCGATGCCAATCCCAATTACATCAACTGTTTTGGTATTACCAACAATTTCACAGACAGATTATTTTTAAATTGTGTTGGTCTGCATGAAGTTTCACCAACATCTTAGCTGCTTTCTCCTGCATCTCGCTTTGGTCTACCTAATTACCCTTCTAGGAGTAAGAGAATTTTGCAAAATGATTGCATTTTTGATACCTGTGCTCTGGACAGGAAGCCATTTGCCATTTCATTCAGCGTCTACAAAAGTATAAAAGTGAAGAAATAAATATATATTTAAGGTGCACTTTAAGAGGACCTAGTCTTCTTGGTCAGTTGTGATATATATATATATATATATATATATATATATATATATATATATATATCAGTTATCCTAATCATTGTATCACCTTATCTCTTCACGTTTCTATCATATTAAATGGCTAACATGGTACAAAACACTACCGCTAGTCTCTACAATGCTGAGCCAACTTTTCGGCCCATGCAAGAGCAACTGAAGTTGATAAACTGAAATTTGCTGTCTCACTTACATTTATGGTTGTCCTATAACTGCCATGTCTCACACTTTGGGTATCACTTCTCCAGCTGATACTGTGTTTTTTCAAGATGTACAGACGTATAAAAAGATACCCATCCAGATAGCTCTCAATCAAAATCATACAAATAACCTCTGTATATACTAGGAATTGTGGTGGGGGACTACAAAGCGTAGGGGACTAGAAATTAACAATTCAAAGTAGGAATAAAAAAACACATAAAAATCAATTAGGATTAGGGGAAGGACATTCCCAGTCAGCCAATTCAAAGGTTAGTGAAAGGTATGGTCAAATAGTTTCTATGGGCGTGTATGAGTTGCAGGGGCCAGATAAGGTACATAAGGTTTTTGAATAGTGTCAGTATAGGAGACCCACAAGGTGTTTCTGGTATTACAGTTGGGGCAGGGACAATGCTAAGGTTGATATGGAGGGGTATAACTGAGTATGTTTTGGAAACATTGTGCAAGATTTTAAGTATTTAGAAGTAATAAATAGACCACATCGATATCCAGTACCAATGCAATAACCCTTTAGTAGTCTTTATGATTATTTATATTTTTAGATATCATTTAATAATTGAATGTGTACACTTGATTTTTACATCTGAGCAGAAATAAACAATGGTGTGCAATCGCACAATGAGCTTTCAAGGTTAAAAATTTTCTGTGGCATTTTTCAAAATAAGAATTCAGATTAGTTCATAGTGCCCTCTGGCAATTTATATGAGCCAGCAGTGTGTGTCCTCCCATGTGTTGTTTAGGTGCTCTCAGTGTCTGGAGCTGCTCTATGGGTTAACAGTTTTAGTCACTGATGCATATATATCAGGCAGGCAGCATTCATAAACTTAGGCATTTTACCTCCTAGTCCTAGTCTGACCAGGGAGTAACACAAGACAACTGAGGATCCAAGACATCAGAGGTATGCTTGAAGCTGAGGCATCTGCAGAATAGGCACTAGGGCTACACTAATAGGCATGATTACATTGTACAAGTAATTTAAGAATCTGTCTGCTAGTTTGTGGAGAGTACAGTTGATGTCAGAGGCAGTCAAACCTCTAAGGACAGAATCAAAACAATCTGCTAGCAGCCAAGTGTTTCCACTTTAAGGTGAATTCTAGCAGACATCACACAGGGAAAGAACTTCATCTTTCTACAGGGAAAAGGTAAACTGTTGTGCTTTCTTTATTTCTGTATAGTTATTTTGATAGTGGCTGCTATACTCTTTAAGCATGTTGTCTGTTGACTAATTTCCAAACTGTATTTTGGGGATATTACATTTAGTGTTTTTGGACAGTGTCCAAGATTGTAGCAGTTTCTCTTGTAGACTGATATGTAAAAGCTGTCATTCATTTATCATGTGCAGACTTTCTTTGATCTTGTACATTATTTCTGTAGTCTAGCTAGCTCTGTACAGCTTATGCCTGGTTTGTGCATGGTTAAATCACGTTTCAGGTTTTTAACAGAGGGGCTTTGAGCTTTTTACTTGCATCAGTGGAATTTAAAATGGGAATAGCAAGGCACTATTCAACTGGATTCTGCATTTAATTTATTTCTAGCGTTTGCATTTTTTGCTGTTGATAATGGATATGATGTTGTTTATTGTGATGCTCTTATAAATGTTAAAATGTTTTATTTTCTATTACATGTAAAGAAAATTACATTTTAAACATTTTAGACAACTGACCTAGATTGTAAGAATTGTTATTTTCTTTATTTATAGTTTGACAATAGGAAAAATGTGTTCAAAGCAGTGGGTTAACATTATTGTGTATTTAAGAGTATTTAAATAGCTGGAGGGCATGGATTATTATACAGACATCTCAAGGTCTGAGAAGCATACAAATGGAACAGCTGTTTAAATGCCCTTTGATCCGTTATCCTTGTGCATAAAATATTCTTACATAATACCATCCAGATGACATTTTATGTTGGTAAATGGAGTCTTAACGTGAATTCACTTGAGAAATTATCCCTGATTTGAACAACTCAGTCTGTGTTTTCAGTGTTCCCATTTGGCTAAGTTCACTACCCACACATTTTACAAGATCATGGAAATATAAAACAAAAGAGAACTTTGTTTTGACAGCCTTTTGGGACCATGGAAATAAAATAAAGATGATGTAGACTGTAACTAGGTTTAAAAGTGATGTAAAATGCTAAAACATCTGGCACTCTGTATGGGGTATGAGCCATACACTTACACTAATGATCCCACAATGCTATGTGACAGAAATCTAGGCCTAAAACAAATACTAATTAATCATTTGATCATAGAATTGAAACTTGATAACTAAGTAACTAATAATTCATCCCTTATTTTACAGACCAGAAAATCTAGATTTTTCACTCTACCTTTAACATAAGGAAGATTAGCATCATTTTATTAAGGTTTACAATGGAAATACTACTTATTTTAAGAACTTTCATATATTTTTTGGTGGTTTTGATCCCACTTTCTAAGGCACAAGGTTATGACTACTTTGACTTGGAACCCTATCATTTAATTGCCTATGACTGTCCAAAGGAATGCATCTGCCCTCCAAGCTTCCCACGTGCTTTATATTGTGAGCATAAAGGCCTGAAAGAAGTGCCCATCATTCCATCAAGAATTTGGTACTTATATCTACATAATAATGCTATTGAGAAGCTTGATGAAAAAGCATTTGCAAATGCAACTCAACTACGATGGATTAACCTGAATAAAAACAAGCTGACAAACAAAAATATTGGAACTAACTTCTTTAAAAATATGAAAAACTTACTTTACTTATTCCTAGAAGACAATGAACTTGAAAGTATACCTGCAGAACTACCAAGCAGTTTGGAGCAGCTACGTTTAGCAAGGAATAAGATCTCAAAGGTTCCTGAAGGTGTCTTCAGCAATTTAGAGAATATGACTCTGCTGGACCTACATCAGAATAAGCTGGCAGATGGTGCATTTCAAAGTGATGTTTTGAAAGGACTCAAGAACCTGGTGCAACTGAATGTGGCAAAGAATTCACTCACGAAAATGCCAGCAGGTCTTCCATCAAACACTGTACAACTGTATTTAGACAATAATAATATTGAGTCTATACCCAAAAATTACTTTGATAATGTTCCAAAAATAGCTTTTCTTAGGTTAAACTACAACAAATTAACTGATTCCGGTGTACCAGTAAACATATTTAACTTAACCTCCATGTTAGACTTACAATTGTCATACAATGAACTGACTTTTCTACCTGCTGTCAATGGCTATCTGGAGCGTCTTCATCTTGATCACAACAAGATTAAAAGTAAGTCAACTTCCAATAGTAAAGTGATGAAAGGTTAAATATTGGGTAACATTATTTTCTTTGTAGTTATCATGAATGTGACTGGAATAAGACAGCTGGAAGTTCAATATTAGCTCAATATTAGGAATATGAAAGTGAATTTCCTTTTTTTAGTCATTTGTTTCTTGACCTTGATTGCCAGTATGTTATTGAAAGAAACCACAAATGCCAATTTGATTTTTTTTTCAACTGAATGGGTCTTAAGATCTACATAGGCTATTCTCAATAGAATGCAGCTGAAAACAAAAACATTTTTGGTAACTTGATATAATGGTTGGTGGCCATAAAAACATGGTGAGTTTTGCTGAAACATCTTGTCTGTGTAGGAACTGCTGTTTGGTTTAAACAATCATCGATCATAGGTTCCCTTTTCCTAGTGTTAACAGCCCATCACAACAAGCATAACGTATCTCCATGGTTTGGAAGCTTTGCAGGTGTCCCTCTGGCTGTGCTGATACTAGTCTGTATGTCATTAGGCATAGGTCTGGTGTTCTGCCAAGGAGGACCCAAAAAGAGGACACTCCTGGAAATGCACCAGCTCATGCTATGGGTAATCTGGAGGGGTTTTTAAAATCCCATCTGCCAGCCTCCACCATTCAACTTGGAGAAGGGTTAAGTCGGACCCCTAACAGGTTTAGAAGTACTTCCCCTCCCATTCCCCACATGGGTAGGTAATAAAGATATCAATGTATTGATTGATACTTCTTAAGCCAGCTTTACTTTTGCTTGTCTTTGAGTCTTCTGCCTTTAAGCCTTGTCTGCCGCACTTTAGGTCTTTATCCCTCTTCCCAGGCTTTTATTCTGGGCATTTCACATCAGTTAGGTACATTTATATTATGCAAGAAAAAGACAACTTGGGAGAAAGTTACATTGAAACTAGGAGAAGCCCTAAGGGTTACAGGATCGTTGTTAATACCCTGCAACCTAGTCTGATGCTCTTTAGCTTTGGCAAGGTACTCTTCCTTGGGTGCTCATTTTTTCAGACAACCCTGAGCACTGGATCGATGCTGAAAGGAATATTGGTTGGTATTAGCACAAACAGGAGCCTGCGGTCACATCCAAACTGTTATTATAGACCACACATTGGTTATGTTCCATTACACAAACAGTATAGGCCTTTGCTTAGTTCCTTGCCTGTTGCTAGAGTGAAAAGAAAGTGAAAGCCAAGAATGGAAATATGTGTAAAAATTTAAATGAATTACACATTTGTGGTAGTCATGCTAACTTTCACATACAGTATATATACTTATACCTTTACTTATAATGTAGGTGCACAAACAACAATATTTAGGAAGCTTACAAAATCATTTGTTAATCAAACGGTGTGAGGGTACCTTTTTAAATGTATAAATTTAGTGTCCTTGGAACTGTTAATTCTTCTACCAGTAGGTACCAATACCAGAAAAGGAGGGCCTAACTATCCACTATGGTAAGACTCGGCACATACTGTAACTCTTTTCTCATCTAGTGCTTTGGGGTCTTCACAAGATAGCAGACACTCAATGATTGGTTGTATGCTGTAGAAATTTCAGCTTTGTCCTTGGGATTGAGTTGTTTTTAAAGCTATGGAAACCTTTTAATTGACAAACCCATTCGAGAATTAAACTGTGATTGGAGATTCTCTTTAACAAAATTCATTTTCAGAGTTAAAGAAAGTCCCATCTAACATAGATATAAAGTTAGACCAGGCATGCTCAACCTAGCCACATGTGGCCCTGGTAGTTACCTCATGTGATCCACAAACACTGGAATGCAAGGCTTGAAGGAAGAAAAGGTGGAATGCAGAGTAGATAGGAGCATTACACAGGGAAGGATGTAAGCACACTGGGAAGTAGAACAGAAGTGTAGGTGGAAATAAATAGAGGCTCAGTAATGATGGGAGTTTGGAAGGAGAGTGACATACAGTAGGAGGGTTACATTGGAGAATAGAGGTGGCAGTGGTGACTTGGAGGAACACATTGGAATTAGCTGGTAGCAGTATCCGAAGTGGCATATGCTCCCTAAAAGGTTTAGCACCCATGGCTTAGACATTTGGTGGCGTGTCTATGCAATCTGAGGGTATTTGGTTGCTTTAGTTGATTTCTAAAGACCTGAATATACAACCAGAATTTTTCCTTTATGGAGTTTGGCTGAGGGGATCAAGAACCGGAATATTTCCCAAAATTTAATCAAACTTCACTAGAATAATTTATTCATAGAAATATTCCAGCAATGTTATTCTATTATATCTAGAGTTTATCACTCTGTTATAAATATTATGAGCTTCATTTATGAAGCGCACCATTCTGTGATATTTTGCTGTCATTAGCAACCACCTTGATCTGCCTGTTTTTTTTGTTTTTCTTGACTTACAGTTAGCATGTTGTGTACCTATTGGCTCATATGCTGGTCTAAACAGCACCAATGCGTGCTATTCATGACACTGCAAGCCTTATTTGCTGACCTTTAGCATGCAGCGGAGGTTGGCGGTGGATCTTATAGGCACCAGTTGCCGTAATATGATTAAAGTTATCTGAAGACCCTACTGTAAAAATGTTGCACACTTTTAGTGCGTTTGATACAATTTTAAGTTTCTGAAGTTAGAGCATAGGGATCATTGGTGTGAAAAGAAGGACACATTTTTGACAATTTATAAAAGAATAACAGTAGTGATGGGCGAACCCGAACTGTAAAGTTCAGGTTCATACCGAAACCCAAACACGGACTTCAGCCAGAAGTTCTTGTTCAAGTTCGGTTTCCAGCGCGAACATGAAAAAGCTGGTTGAAGGGCTTCTGGGAAGCCCATTAACCTGCTTCACCTAAAGGCTGGCACTAGGAGTGTCCTCACTCATGTGGGGCAATGGCCATTTTTCTGTAGCCCCAGTCGTGGATCATTACAAACTCTGCTGCTAACAGGAAGGGGATTGAGCGGGGCTCAGGTGAGTTCAACAGCAGCATGCTTCCTGCTGTATACTCTGCTGCCCCTCCCCCACCACAGACACTCCCCCAGTTGGGGTCCCCATTGATGTCCAGACCCAAACTTGGGGGGTTCGCTCATCCCTAATTGACAGGCATGCGTTGGCATTTTTGACATGTTACACAAGCTATTTACATGTTTTGCATTTCATTTCAACATGATTTCCTTATAAATCTCTTGCAGGCACTTCTTAAAGTGGACAAAACCCATCTAAAAGACTCAATGGTGGGCTGCTACCCTGCCCCTTGGGAATCCAAGATCGGGATGCCCCGCTGTGTAAAACCCCCAGAGGTTCTTGGGCTGGAAAGGAGGGTGGGGTCAGGGGGTCAGCAGCATGTCTCTTTAAATCAGAACAAAACCGTTGTGGCATGGCCCTGGTATCTAAAAGACCTGGCGGCATCCCAGATCAGGATGCCCCACTGTGTGAACCCCCTAGGTGGCGCAGCATTCACCTGCTTCAGGGCTACCTCGCTGCTGTGCCCCCAATTGCTAAAGCTCTGCATGAAAATGAGCAACTGCCGAGCATTACATATGCACGGTAAATGGCTCTAATTGAACTAGACCAAGCATGTGCCATAGGACCAGGAAAAGGTGAGTTGTACTGGATGATCTTGGGTGTTTCACAAAGTGAAATGCCCCCGGAGCAGGGAACAAAACCCGGTATAGATAAAATCCCAGATTTTGTTAGGCCCTGAGCACATGTCAAGCCATAGACACTAAAGGGCTTATTTCATTCGAAAAACACATGCCTGCAGCGTCCATGTTTTTGAACAATGAAAGTGTCAGCGTCAAGTTCTTTTTAGGTATTTGGACCCTTTTTTGTTTGAAAAATAAATTATTAAAAGTTGTCAAAAAACAAACAAAAATGAAGGTCAAAAGGGAGGGTTAAACATCTGAGACAAAACATAGGGCAAAAAACATTAAGGGTCAACTGGAATCAGAATATCCCCCCAAAAAGACATCCCCAAAATAATGGAGAACGCAGGTTCTCCAGACAATACACCCTGAAATGACGAATAGAGCTTTGCAGAAAACAAGTTGGAGAGATCAAATTGCTATGGAGAAACAGTAAAGGAAAGAAGAGAAACATGGGGGACCATCAGGAGCAGTTAAGCGCTTAGCAGGCCAAATGCACATGGGGCAAGTCCATTTGCACTTCAAAACAGCAGATTTTCCTTGCGGAAGGCGCAAATTGGTGCAAGAACAGGCAATTTGTTCTTCTCCCGTGCACTTACCATTTGCTGCGATTCGCACATGCACCCGGCGTGCACACGCAGCCATGAATCATGCACCTAAACACATGTAGAATGTTTGCAGCCCACCTGAGCGGTTTTGCGTCTCTAAAAGTTTAAGAGTTAAATCTTCCTCTCAGGGAAGATGCCTCAAAGTGTGAAACCTTCCAATTTGGGATGCCCCACAGTGGGAAACCTTTGCCTGTATACTCCCTTCAATCTCATAGAACGTATGTAGAAGTTCTAAGCATCTCAAAGTCTCTGATTATACATATATGCTTTTTGTATTTTCAGTAAAGCTGTTGGATTTGCTTCCAAATCTGGATGTGGTTGAGCTAGTTAGGGCTTATCATGGTGCAGCTTTGAGTCATGTGTGTGCTCTGCTGTGACCAGAGATATGCGGGGGGTTCCACGGGACAGACTGGCCGTTAATTCACTTTTTGTGTAGTTCCGGGGAAATGGATTTGAAAGAAGTGCAAACTTTGTATCCGTCTATGGCTACAGGAAATGGAGGAGAGACACATGGGACAGGCTTCAGCTGAGATGCTTGCTGTCCTATTATTGCTTTTGCTTGGACTGTCACTTTAAGTGTTTTAAAGATGTAGGCATGTGCCCGGCAGTCCTCTAGTGGCTTTCTACCAGGCATATATCACTGTGCACGCCCTCTATTACAAGCAGCTTGCATGGATGCTTGCCCCTATCTTCAGTATCAAGCACAGCAAGTCCCCAGGCTTTGACAGTGTCATAGAAAGCAATAAACCTAGCAATAAAAATGACCCTGGCAGAACATTTACTTTATAACTAACTCTACACAAGATTATATAGACAACTTTTCTACATTTGCTGTGCTACATTTCTTTCAGCTATCTCTGCAAGCTGAGACTATTTTTTTGGTTTGTTTTATTTACACCTTTCAACAAGTCTCTCACAAAACCACCGACAAATATGTCCTGGGGGAAAAAGTAGTAGCCTATGAGCATTAACGTTTGTCAGACACCAATGGGTAAGAAAAATGACATTTTCTTCCCTAAGGGACCTCTGGATGTTTTCATGTCTTACAGGGCTAAATGAGGGATGTGCTCTTTGATGGTTCTATTCCTCTGGCTATTTTAAATAGTTTCTTATTGGAAAACACCACCTGGTCGGAGTCAGAGGAAAAAGAACAAAATCCCACACAACATTGACTTTGACAGTAGGAGGAAACACTGATTGTTTGACTTAATATTTCTCAAAATCCCTGTCAAGACACAGAAAAAGTGTCTGTTCTTTTAAAAAATGATCAATCACTTTGTTAAAGCTCAGATACCGTACATGTGTTGTGTGTGTGCATTTGTGGCAGTCACTAACTGACTTAACTTTTTATAGAAAAGTCAGGACATTAAAGCAAATTTCTGAGGGGTGGGACCTACTAGAATCATAGAAGGTTGGTGGTAGGAGACCATATGGACCATCTAGTCTGCCCTTGTATGTACTCTTAATCTTAGGATAGATGTATGCTTATCCCAGGCATGTTTAATATAATATTTTCTAACATTGCTCCTGATCTTCCCTCCGACTAGCTTTAGGTTGTGCCCCCTTCTATCATTAAGTTTTTTCTCAAACACACTTTCCTCCTGAACTTTGTTCAATCTCCTTTTACATTTTTGATGGTCTCATTCATGTCTCCTCTCGCCTATACTGTACAAATTAAAGTGATATTGCAGGCAAGGAAATTATTACACCATAGTGTCGGGGTACATTTGGCACTGTCCTAAACTGTTTAAATTGAAGCAAAAATAGCCGAGATATTGGGGTTTACAGGTTCAGCCACTGACATTCACTTTTTCTCCCCGTCCCCCAATTAGCTCAGGAGAGCAGGACAGGCTTGCTGGTCTCTCCCTCCTCCTGCACCTTCCTCCGCTTCCTCTAGATTCACATGACACAACCTGGGTGTCTTATGCAAGTTCTGGGAATCTTATGGACCCCTCCCATCAGGGCCAGCGTCAGCACCCAGCAAGGTGGGGCGGCTTCCGGGGACCCCCGGCCTCCAGGGGGCCCACTGACAGGACCAAACTTTGGGGTGTGCGACGGAGCTTGACCGGCTGCAGACTGGAAGGGCACCACCACAGCTGGTGCCCATATCTCATTTTAGTACACCAGTGGTGACCGAGATGGCGGTGCAACTTCTTTTCCCAGCCGGGCATCGACAACACTATGAAGAAATAAGGTTACACTGTTGCCTGTGCTGTCCCCACTGGGGAGAGAGAAAGGAGCCTCCACGCCACATGACAAGTGCACCGGCAGCCGATCAAGCAACAGGCAGCAACAAGGATACAGAGAGTGCATACCAAGAGGGAATGCACTGTTTCTTTTTCTTTTTTTGATCCTTAGGGGGCATCCAGATCTGGGATGTCCCTCAGTGAAGTGATGCAACTCTTCACCACAAAGGGGCCCACTAAGACCATGCCGCCCATGGGCCCACATACACTTGGAGCCGTTCCTGACGCCCATTATGCTGATTATTATGCAGCATCACAGATCCAATGGGCCATGCCTACTTTTTTCATAAGAGAAATCATATATTATTAATATAGTATTTATAAGCCCTGATATTTCAACCATTTCTGTTCAATTTAAAAACGGAAAACCATTTAGGACAGTACCAAATGTAGCCAATTATCTTTGCCTGCAGTAGCAGTTTATATGGCCCCCACCCTGTAAGTACATATTGATCGCAGTAGAAAACGCCTTACCTTTGCCTAGTTTGTGCTTCAAGTCCTTTATATTCCAAAATGGTAGAACGTGGAGACACAGGTAGACGGCAAACTGGGAGTCTTAGCATCTGTCCCGCTCAGAATTGTGCGATAGATGGCTCTGTCTTCTCCTCAGCACTGGGCTTAAGAGAATATAGAGTACCCACCTCCTGCACTCGTGCACCCACACTCATTCATGATCACAGTGCTTGTGAATGAGCGTAAACAGAGCAGGTGGGGCACTACCATTTTAGAGACTGAGCATGTGCATATGCGCTTTTTGTAAGCGCTGTCTGCTGCTCCTGCAAAGGAGTTACTGCGCAGGTGCGCGGTCTGAAGTGTTTTGACTATTCATCCAGTAATAGACTGAATGAGAATATAATCAATGTGGAAATATTAATTATGCATTAGGATGTTTTTATATGTTTTGTTTTTTCATAGAGCCTGTTCTGGTGTTTAATTGTTTGGCTCTAACTGCTGCATAGACAATCCTGTTAGGCCAGTGGTCAGCACTACAAAACAGGTCCAAGCAACACCACATCTATCACACTTTCATTGCAGTGTTTTATTAAATTAAATTTCATGTTTCAGAGTTGTTGGTTAAATATTGAGCTAAAATGAGGACATTATCTTTATCAACCAATTTTACCTTTAAGATTTGGATTGAATGATTTTGGGAGGATTGATTAAGAAGAGTGGGTCTAGTTTGTCTTACAATACCTCTAAATTAGTTTCTGCTGCAACAGTGTGTCTTCTGCAGATGAATATAAAAAGTGCATTTGAACCCTGTGAAAGAGAAATGGCGACCACAGTACCAGATTATTTATTACATGAAAAGACAGGTCTAAAAGATCATACAAGATATGTAGTTTGTATAGCCCAATATCAATAACAAACAAAGTTTGTGACCTTTGAAGCAAGTTTTTTGGGATGTGATCTGAAGCTTATGTTCTACTAGTTCCCAAAAAATACCTACATCTGTAATGGGGCATTTTTCAAGGTCAGGTCCATCATTTTTCCAGTGAGGTAAGGATATTTGCTCCAAAGTTTGGAAACAACAGCACCCTATAGGCTAGAGGTCAATTATTTAGCGTACCCCTTAGGTTGCTGTTGTTTCCAAACTTTTAATGGTATATACTTACATCACTGGAAAAATTATCCCATCACAGGGGTATGTGATTTTTGGGGGGAAATATTAGACCTGAAATGGTTTATTCAGGTTATGTCACCCCTGATACACTAAACCCCTGGATTTTATTCCTACCAAGAGAAGAAAACCACAAGCTTAGCTGGAGTTTTATTCAGTTTGTATGTATAAGTGACCCCTCTTCTCATTAGCCGTTGTGTTTATATGGATTTTTAATATTACGCAATTGCGCGATAATGCTCCTTTAAGGATAGCACTTAGAAACTTTGAACAAAACTGGAGCTGTTGCCCTATTTGAGTTCAGAATGGTAACGAATGGTGGGTTGGTGGTCTGCATTCGGCAGTTTAATAAGTGGCAATGGGGTCAGGTAAATAAAACTCCTAACTAAATTCAACTGCCTAGTCAGAATTATACACAGAAAGAGCATACTAGCACTAAACTATGTGAGAAGCACCGCAAGCACTGCACAACACGCATAATAAAATAAATCATTTTATTATCATACAATAGCTTAACACATAATCACATAGCTTAACACAATCCCTCTATAGCAGTAGTTCTTAAACTTTCTATGCCATGTACCCCATAGTGACAATCATTTGGTTCTCGGCCAGGGGCACAGGAAGATGGCCACCAGTCCCCATGAGTGAGGACACTCCTAGTGCCAGCTGGCAGTGCTGGCACTAGGAGTGTCCTCATTCATTGGGGGCAGCATTCATCTTTCTGTGGCCCCGGCCAGGGAGCATTTCAACACGACACCGTTGCTGACCAGGGAACGTGGGTCAGGGCTCAGGTGAGTTACAGCAGCTTCAACCAGTTTTTCCATGTTCAGGCCGGATGCTGAACTAGAACACAACATTTTGGCTGAAGTCCGTGTTCGGGTTTAGACACCTGAGCTCGGGTTCGCCCGTTACTAATCATAATACATATATTTATAAACCTAAGTGCACAAAATTCTATCCTAGTGGCAGAATATATATGTAAAAGGAGCTGGAGAGATAAAGCCCTCATTCACACCTGTCAGGTACCACATGCGTTTATGCATTTGTGGCAGACGCTGCGGTAGCCCAAAATAATTCCAACAATTACATCTCTATGACCCCTTTCAGACCTCTGCAATGGGGCAGAACAGCAGAAAACACAGGATCTTTAACTCTTCATATGATGCTTGGGATGCTACAGATCATACTACCAGGGAATCTTTGGGAAAGTCTGTAGCAAGTCTGTAGCAAGGGGGTCTTGAACTGGAAGCAAACATTTATGAAGTCCGCAGTAAGGGTTGCATCTCATCAAATAAGAGACATGATCACTGAAGTGTGCAGCTACTTCCTGCCTCCCATCATAAAGGGCTTAATGTTTTAGTTTTCTAAGGATCTTTAACTGTAGAGGCATCCCAAACTAGGATGATCCAGGGAAGAGTGTTTTTCACACTTGGTCCCCCTAGACATTGCGTGAAAGCCAAAGATCGATCTGGCAGCTGCAATAACTTACTTTTGCTTTCCCTCAAAGCTATGTCCTGGGCAGATAGGCACACAGAGATGCGTAAGCTCACCCTGCAAACCTGATTAGCTGGGGGCAGTCACATGGGGTTCCAAAACTAGTGAAGGAGAGGATATGCACTGTAGGGTCCCCAATCAAAATGCCCCTCACTATGGTACTAAACAGACCCACTGTCATTTCTGACTGTTGGCCTGGTTTAGGGAAATTAGTCATGAGCCTAATGAGTCATTTATGCAGTTAAATACATAAGGATAATTGTGGTATTACAGCAAATTAAATACGGTCCTTTACAGGATTTTCTTGGCGAGTTTAGATAAAAGTGTTCCATTTCCTTCCCCTTCCCTAAGAATAATGTTTGCCAACACTCCAAAGCAGGGTATTTTGGTCTACCAGCAGCCATTTATTTGTCCTGTAGCTTACATCTTTTCATTGTGGCCTCACTCCCTAAAATAACAGGACTTTATTTATCAAACGTCAACGCCTGTTAATGTCACTCAGCGCCATTTTTTTTTGCCTTAGTGTCACTGAGTGCCATATAGTTCGCAGTGCCGCCCTGTTGTAGCTTATAGTTGCACTGAAGATTAGGATCCCATAGATTACAATAGGCATAAATGTATTTAAGTGTTTAAAGTTATACTAAAGGCAAGCCCGATTGTCATCCCATTGTCTCGGGCTGCACGTTTCTCTGTCCCAAACTTCAATCTGTTTCCAAAAAGACCCTGTAGTTCCTAAGTTATTAGTAAAAGTATTAGCGCATTGGAGAAGCAGAGAAAAAATAACGAGAAACAGTGGGTGTGGTAACAGCGATGTAACGTAAGCACACCGTGGGCTTTACATATATCATAGTAAAAAAAAAAGTGCATTGTTGTGGCAGTTATTACTTAAAGCATATAGTGTGATCAAAGAGGAGGGCCAGGTTTCATAGCTGCAGAGAAAGGCAGCCAATCAGGACGTCTGGGGAGGGAGTGGAGGGTGTGTCTGTTCTTGGTTCACTGAAGGCTGATTGAAGGACCAGGTCAGCAGGGTGGAGACTGAAAGCTAAAGGAGGTGATTTCCTCACTAAGACATAGACATAGCAGGAAGGAGAGCGCTGGAGGGACTCAATGTAAGGTAAGCTACTGATATTTTTTTTACTTTTGACTTGAAAATCACATTAATGCTTACAAATAATATCAACATACATTTATTTGTCCAGAACATGCATTGTGACTCGTGAATAATGTAAACGCGGGACCTAGATGTCGCCAAATGTCATTTTTTTAATGTAAAATTGGGTGTTAGGGAGCTCAACAACTAAACACAGCCTAAACACACTGTAATGTGTTTCTCCGTTGCTCCAGCTGTTATATTCTGTAACTATAATGAAAAAAAGCTGGCCAGCGTCACAGTGCCAATCTTTTCATTGTGTACACAGTGGCGCTCACTGGCGATGTTATAATAGACATAATGGTAACAACAGGCACTGACACACCCCGGACAATACCCAGTGCCTCAATCCAAGCTGATTATTTATCATCAGGCAGCCCTATTCTGTACTAATAACAGCACTAAAGTACAAATAGAAGGAGGCACTCAAAAAAGGCAGTATGCCTGAAAAAAAAATTCTTAAATAAGGCTCCCAGTAAGCTGTGCAATAGTTAACAAGGTGGTCAGCAGTAGCAGAGATGGAATTTCACCAGCTATAGGATTTCTTAAAAATGTATAGATGTAGCAATCGAAAACTTGATACCTTACATGTTAACTTGTCACAGAAGTCATTGAAAAACGGAATATTTCAAGATAATGTTCTGTGCCCTTGTTTTATTAATGTGTGGAATGTTAAGTTACCCATTGCTGCATTGGTACATTCAATGCCATTAGACCTTCATGATATAAACTGTTAGTGGTGTCCATGTAACGAATATGCTTATTCATTTTTTTACAGATATCAGTGGAGGCATTATCTGCCCTAAAGAAGTTGTTGAAGAACATGACCCACACTTTCCTCGGGGACCGCGTCTTCGTTATCTGCGCTTGGATGGCAATGAAATTCAGCCACCAATCCCACTAGACCTTATCATATGTTTTAGACTTCTTCAGACTGTAGTAATTTAAGTATCAACATGTCAATCTGCCAAATGTGTCAAAAGGATATTAGATTAATTTGAACTCTAAGATAACTTTTAAAGTAATTTGATTAGTACATTTTTATATAACAATAAATCGACAATGCCTTCAAAGTACTTATATGTACCTATATGCTGGGACTCAGGTCACTTTAATAAACTGACCATTTCAGGTCAAAGTAGGTACCACCAGGTCTAGAATGATCTGCCCAAATCTATACCTTAATGTGGATTTTCTAAACAGTCACCCTCCATTAGATCCATTTGATCAAACAATACTTGATGAGAACATCTTTCTCCCTCTAACAACTACTAATTAAATAAAAGGAAACACCTCCTAAACCCCTTTTATTATTGAGGGAGCACTTGGATTAGTTGGGGAAGTATTTATGATGCATTTAACATCTTGTTAAACACATATAGCGGAACTTGAAACATCATTAAACAAGCTTCTTAGCACTTTCTAGTTCTGACACCAGTGGAAACTCAAGGATAGTAAGGAAACTGCTTTGCATTGCAGGAGTTAGTGGCAGACGTGCCTTGGATGCACCAGAAAGTAACAATGTGCAGATTTATGGGTCTCCAAGACACATCCTAGAGCCCTGCTGTGCTTTTTACCAAGATGCCAATGGGAATAATAAGGCAGCAATGAGCTCATATGAAGCCTGTCCCAAATGCCTCTGCTCCCTTTCCTGCAGTGTGATGTAGATCCTGTAGCAGGGCTCTAAATAGTGGCCCTCTTTTCCTCTTCATTTATCCATGGTCAGTTGTGCTTCAGACACAGTAATCAAGTACCCACTATGTGTCCCCAACCATCAATTATACCATTGGTTTCACAGCATGGTTGTACAGATGCAGCTTTTCTTAACGTCGCATTTATTGCACTGGTGCATCGTGCTTTAAATCTTAAATGCTTTTCAATGGCTTCATTGTGATATAGCACAAGGGGTTGATCTGGGATGTGACGGTTAACAGTTGCTAAATCTGTAGCTTTTCTGTAAAAGTCCCTTTCCTGGCACACGCTAACTTCCTCCCACCTTATCTCCTTGGGAACAGTGTGAAAAAGGCTATATCCAAATCTCAGAGTATTTATAAATACAATATGTATTCTAAACAAAGCTGCTCTCTTTGCTTCAATTTCTGGGTCATGGCTGAACTGGGAAGGGGTTGTCATGGCATAGCTTTTTGAGTGATGCTGACGCTCTGCTGTGGTCAGAGAGAGATGTAGAACCACTTTAGCTTGCACCAGGGGACAGAGTAGCTGTTAGGCCCTTTTTGTGGTCCTAGAGAAATGAAAATGAAAGGAGGAAAAACTTTGAAGGCCTGCGCAGCTTCTAACCTGTGCTGTAGGAGATGGAAGAGACGCAGATGGGACAGGCATCTGATGAGCTATTTGCTGCCTTAATATTGCTGTTGGGTTTACAGTCCCTTTACAGTTACATTAGTGACCAAGGTTTCTGTATAAATATTCTGCTGCTACATTATTTATAATAGCTACAGGTGCTTCCCTTGTACCATCAAACTGATTAATGTGAATATTTTATCCTGTTTAAGTAGGAAGGAAACATAGAGGCCGATTCATTAATAGCGCCAGGTAGCGACAGATGAGCGCCAGTAGCGTGATTTTCTCAGCGCCAGCTAGTATTCGCTGTGCTTGGCCGGGGTTTGCTTGTTGACAGCGACTCAGTCGGTGTGCGGTAATGTTGAATACGGGGTTAGGGGTCGATGTTTCACAGGTTCTGCGTTGTATGGGTGCGCCTGACAGCGAATGTCCAGAGCGAACGGCTTGCTGCAGATTCATTAACAAATCACGCTCAAAAATTTCTCGCGCTGTGAATTCCTTGTTTAAACCCCAGAGCGCTGGCGGCGATGTGTGTAAAGTAGTTTTTAACCCCCAAACAACCATTTTTTTTTTATGTAAAAATTATACAAGTTTTTCTAAACATTTTGTAATATAAATACATTAATATCAGACCTGTAATATCAATTCTGCACATATTTTTTTTTTTTTTTTTTTACCTTAAAAAAAAAATGTAACATTGCCGTAGTGGTCACAGAATTTTTGACAGAAAAAAAAAAAAAAAAAAGCGATTAATTATGATTATTAAAAGATTGCTCCATTGAAATGCATTGGAGAGCGCCAGGGAGCGACAGGTCATACCTGGCGCTGTGATGGGATTAGTAGCGGCGCTGTTCGTTGCAGTCGGCTACATGATGAATCCCGCGCTAGCTGACGCTCTCGCCGGCGCTAGCCTCATTTAACGTGATAAATGCGTCATTGTGACCGCCGCCGGGCGTACTTGAGTCGGTAGCCGCCGTTAGCTGGCGGTACCTGGCGCTCGTCAGACACTACCTGGCGCTAGCCCTTGATAAATAAGGCCCACAGTCAAAGGTCTGTGTTAATGGCTTGATTAAAAGATGTCCAGGGACACTGCTATAGGGCAGTTAAATTAGTGTAGGGAGACTTAATTAAACATCAAAGCCATGGAGTTTCAAGTTACACCAATGAGATGAGTGACATGGAGCTCTTTTTGTTGGGTGTGCATAAGGATTATGTGGTATGTGGGATTATGTGTAAGGTCCTTCAGGGGAAAATGGTATTTTAGTTTACTGTGCGGCCTTTGGTGATGCTGAGAGATGCGCTTATGTCCTCATTATGACACATCATCCAGTGGTGTCACATTTTGTCACATCATTGAGGCACTATCTCAAACTACAAGAAGCTTCGACTTTCCTTCTACTTGAAATTCATGTTAAACTGCTGTAGCTCATCTAAAAATTCTAATATGTGGCAAGGTCATAGGGGCAACTTTAATCTTACTTAAGAAACCACAGGGCACCATGTACTGGTATACTAGAAATGAGTAAAAGACATTTAAAGTGGACCAAAACCGGTTCTGCAGTCTGTGAGACTCCTGGGGCCCTGCTTATTCCCTCTCCTGCAAATTTTACCTTTCTGAACATCTCACAGTGCATACGCACCGGGGTGCCCCTCGGGAACAGAATGTGGCCCCCGCATGCGCCATGGGAACGCTTGCTACATGAATATAACCAGCGATCCTGGGGATTACACACAGCAGAGCATTGCATGCCCCAGGGGTGAGGCCAACGGCCTCCCTGGAGTCTCGTAGTCTTTTGAGATTCAGACCCTACACAAAATAATACAAAAATGTAACATGAAATTGAATACAACAAAATAAAAGTCTCTGTTCGTAATGAGGGGTTTTTGATGCGGTAGGGATTTCTGATGGAAATCACTACGGGAATAGCGATCACGACTGCACAGCCTTGAAAGTGCTTGTGATTATGATTTCCCATCAATGAAGTGGAATCGCTATCACACCAGCCATCAAAACACTGCTGGCAAGGCTTTTGCATGGCGGTCTTCCCCCATGAACGTGTCCATAAGCTAACATGCTTTAAAAGCACGATCGCCACACAATTGCCTTGGTGTGAAATGGCCCTAACAAGAGTTGTGGTGATGGGGGGGGGGGTATTTCTATTAAATAGACTTAACAATTTCTCGAACAATATATTCACATATTTCTGTATTTGAATTCTTTATTGAATTAAAAAAAAAATCACCCTTTCTTTTGTATTTAGGTGAAACGACTTGCATAGCCTTTATTTTTTAGTTTACAGTGCATCGACTAGGTGTTTCAAACCATGGTTTACATGGACACTATGCACCACAGTAGTTAAATTAACAATATAATATTATTTGTGTTTGTGCTGTTCATTTTTATTGTGATATGTGTAGACAGCCACATTTCAAATGTACAACTGTAAAATGTCATTAAATATAAAAAAAAAAAAACATTTAGTGAATATCCTGTGTATTACCTTTTGGAAAGTTTACTGTTTTTTAATAAAAGAGGGTTTCCAGTGGTGTTGCTGTTCATATTCAAGTTAAATTCAACTCTAACATTGTCGGCTGGGTTTGAACTGAAACAAATTTTGGTGAAGATTAGGTTAAGCTAAGATAGATTTTTTTCTGAGTAGCCCATTGGTTTCTGTTGTTTGCAAACTTATAAACAAATATCTTTTCATCATTGGAAAAATGATGTCTAAGCACTAAAAAGCTCACCGGGATTCAGGTTACAATCCACACCGCAATGGTCATCTCTCAACCTTGTTGTTTCTTTATCCCATTCATATGATCTTAGAATGCTGACATCTCATCCTCAGATTTCTCAACTCCCGACTCTCTCCTTTCACCCCCAGCAGGGATTGAGACAAGGTTGAGAGATGACCATTATGAAGGCTGCTTCTCCCCTCCCCCCGACTGGCAAGCAATAACTGATATATGGGAAATTATGATAACTACAAGAAAATACATTTAAGTTGACTTCCAAAATTAATTGTACAGGAAAATCTAGCTGGATTCATTCCTCCCTGAGGAAGCTTATTCAAGCGAAACACGTTGGATGATTTTTTAAAGAATTTGTATGTATGACTATAAAGTTCATTTAGTAGTAGGTGGCTTACACCAACATAGTGAGGGACAGGTGGGCTATCCTACATGTTATATTTATATTAATACAGCCGAGAATAAGACCTTTTCACATCATTTGGGGAAGATTTGCAAGGTGGGTCAAGTAATGTAAGAAGAATCTTTCCTTTTAAGTGTAATATAATGAAACAGTCTCAGATGTTGCTGATGTGCACTCTGCCAACACCACAACAATCCAAGTAGCATTGGGCTTCCCTAATAACATTTTTTTATATTTTTTACCATGGTGCTTATTTGGTCATATATTTGCTCTGCAATGTCCACTTGATCTAGGTAGAATGCAGGTTCTGACCCTCCAACAGGACCAGACAGTTTTCCCTTTATGTTTTGCAGACCAGCACATCTCAAATAAATAGAAATCATGGACTTCTGTAATGCTTTAATGATAATGTTTTTTTAAGCTTCTCCTACCAAGTTCCTAGGTACTAGCTCACTATATCTGCAACACATGCCTAAAAAGATTCCCATGCTCAGTGCTGAGCTATGTCTAAAATGTATTTGACTGAATAACTGTTAATTTCAATAGGGAAAAAAAGTAAAATAATAAAAAAAACTACTGGAAAAGAAAATGTAACTCATATATTGTATTATTTCATGAAGACGTCTATAATGTTGAGAATTCAAAGGCTTCACACCCGAATAACTACTCCCTTCAAGACACTGGTCTACAGTTGTATCTGTAATGGAAAACTACTTTGCCATATTTACAGTTAAGATATCTGAAAACCTTCTAGTAACGTCATACGCATCCTACAAGGCTTGTTAGGAATATGCTTCAAGCTAATACTTAATAAGAAAAGGCCTCACTGTTATACCAAAACACAGTTATACTAACCCACACCATAAGGTGGAAAATAAAATGCCTGCACCTGCGATGAGGCAGTTATACCGGTGAGAGGCAGATTGTTTTAGATAAGGAATGATCTTGCAGTGCTATAAAGTGCCAGTGTAGAGATCCACAAAACAAGATGTTTAGGTCACAGTAAAGCCAAGGAAATGATCTGGACAGCAGCTGCAGAAATATTGCCATACAAAATTGGAGCTGAGCCTGTCTGATAGGACCCACATGAAATAATATGCATTGGCTTCCACCTTACCTTTCTGCAGCAGTAGGCCTATGCAAATTATACAGCCCTTTTGCACAATAGCCCAATAGCAATTAACGCATAGGCAGGGTAACAGGTCCCTTATAACTCCACTTTTGCTTGCACTGGTTACTCTGGCACCATGTAACTAACATGAAGAACTAAAGGCTGGATATCACCTTTTACTTGCCAAAGTTCCTTCAACAAAAGAGGAAATGCAGTGCTAGAATATGAAAGAACAGATGAATGGAAAGCGAAGGGTCAGGGGAGGAGATTTAGGCTTTGTTTTTTAGGGAAAGGGTGCGGTTCCACCTTAAAGTGATATTATAGGCAAAAACAATTGTTACACCATTCCATCAGGTTACATTTTTCACTATCCTAAAAGGTTTTCCATTTTTAATTTGAAGAAGAAATGGCTGAGATATCAAGGTTTCACCATATAATTTCTCTTCTAGAGAAAGGGGGCATGGCGCTTGGAGCTGCATAATAATCAGCATAATGGGTGGGGTCTGTAAAAGCTCGAGATCCTGCTACAGAAATCCTGACTGTGCTACTTTCCTCTCTTCCTTTTAATTGGCGACATTAGATGCCTAAACTAGGGATGAGCGAATCGGTTCTAACGAACCTGAATTCGCTCCGAATTTCAGGGAAAATTCGATTCAGCACGAACCTGAATTTTTTGTGGTTCATGATGACCAAATTTTCCCTGAAATTAAAAAAAAAAATGCCGGCATGGTGGGAGCGGGGAGACCGTGAGGGGCATCCCGCATTACAGGAAGAGAGGGGCATCCTGCTTTACAGGCAGTGAGGGGCATCCCGCATTACAGGCAGAGAGGAGCATCCCGCATTACAGGCAGAGAGGGGCATCCGGCGTTACAGGCAGAGAGGGGCATCCGGCTTTACAGGCAGAGAGGGGCATCCCGCTTTAAAGGCAGAGAGGGGCATCCCACATTTACAGTCAGAGAGGGGCATCTCACATTTACAGGCAGAGAGGGGCATCCAGCTTTGCAGGCAGAGAGGGGCATCCAGTTTACAGGCAGAGAGGGGCATCCCGTGTTTACAGGGAGAGAGGGGCATCCTGCTTTACAGGCAGAGAGGGGCATCCCACATTTTCAGGCAGAGAGGGGCATCCAGCTTTACAGGCCGAGAGGGGCATCCAGCTTTACAGGCAGAGAGGGGCATCCAGCTTTAGAGAAAGAGAGGGGCATCCCGTGTTTACAGGCAGAGATGGGCATCCCACAGTTACAGGCAGAAAGGGGCATCCAGCTTTAGAGGCAGAAAGGGGCATCCCCCATTTACAGGCAGAGAGGGGCATCCAGCTTTACAGGCAGAGAGGGACATCCAGCTTTAGAGACAGAGAGGGGCATCCCGTGTTTACAGGCAGAGAGGGGCATCCCACATTTACAGGCAGAGAGGGGCATCCAGCTTTACAGGCACAGAGAGGGGCATCCAGCTTTACAGGCAGAGAGGGGCATCCAGCTTTAGAAACAGAGAGTGGTATCCAGTTTAGAGAAAGAGAGGAGCATCCCGCATTAAAGGCAGAGAAGAGCGTCCCGCATTACAGGCAGAGAGGGGCATCCAGTTTTACAGGCAGAGAGGGGCATCCAGCTTTAGAGACAGAGAGGGGCATCCCGTGTTTACAGGCAGAGAGGGGCATCCCACATTTACAGGCAGAGAGGGGCATCCTACTTTACAGGCAGAGAGGGGCACCCCACAATTACAGGCAGAGAGGGGCATCCCACTTTTACAGGCAGAGAGGGGTATCCAGCTTTACAGGCAGAAAGGGGCATCCCAAATTTACAGGCAGAGAGGGGCATCCAGCTTTACAGGCAGAGAGGGGCATCCAGCTTTAGAAACAGAGAGGGTCATCCAGCTTTAGAGACAGAGAGGGGCATCCCGTGTTTACAGGCAGTGAGGGGCATCCCGCATTAAAGGCAGAGAAGAGCGTCCCGCATTACAGGCAGAGAGGGGCATCCAGTTTTACAGGCAGAGAGGGGCATCCGGCTTTAGAGACACAGAGGGGCATCCCGTGTTTACAGGAAGAGAGAGGCATCCCACATTTACAGGCAGAGAGGGGCATCCAGCTTTACAGGCAGAGAGGGGCATCCCGTGTTTACAGGCAGAGAGGGGCATACCACATTTTCAGGCAGAGAGGGGCATCCTGCTTTACAGGCAGAGAGGGGCATCCCACTAATACAGGAAGAGAGGGGCATCCCACTTTTACAGGCAGAGAGGGGTATCCAGCTTTACAGGCAGAAAGGGGCATCCCACATTTACAGGCAGAGAGGGGCATCCCACATTTACAAGCAGAGAGGGGCATCCAGCTTTACAGGCAGAGAGGGGCATTCAGCTTTAGAGACAGAGAGGGGCATCCCGTGTTTACAGGCAGTGAGGGGCATCCCGCATTAAAGGCAGAGAAGAGCGTCCCGCATTACAGGCAGAGAGGGGCATCCAGTTTTACAGGCAGGGAGGGGCATCCGGCTTTAGAGACAGAGAGGGGCATCCCAAATTTACAGGAAGAGAGGGGCATCCTGTGTTTACAGGCAGAGAGGGGCATCCCACATTTACAGTCAGAAAGGGGCATCCCACATTTAAAGGCAGAGAGGGGCATCCAGCTTTAGAGACAGAGAGGGGCATCCAGCTTTAGAGACAGAGAGGGGCATCCCGTGTTTACAGGCAGAGAGGGGCATCCCGTGTTTACAGGCAGAGAGGGGCATCCAGCTTTACAGGCAGAGGGGGGCATCCCACATTTACAGGCAGAGAGGGGCATCCTGCTTTAAAGGCAGAGAGGGGCATCCCACATTTACAGGCAGAGAGGGGAATCCAGCTTTAGAGGCAGAGAGGGGCATCCCGCTTTACAGGCAGAGAGGGGCATCCCACATTTACAGGCAGAGAGGGGCATCACACTTTTACAGGCAGAGAGGGGTATCCAGCTTTACAGGCAGAGAGGGGCATCCCACATTTACAGGAAGAGAGGGGCATCCCGTGTTTACAGGCAGAGAGGGGCATCCCGTGTTTACAGGCAGAAAGGGGCATCCCACATTTACAGGCAGAAAGGGGCATCAAGCTTTACAGGCAGAGAGGGGCATCCAGCTTTAGAGACAGAGAGGGGCAACCCGTGTTTACAGGCAGAGACAGGGCATCCCACATTTACAGGCAGAAAGGGGCATCCAGCTTTACAGGCAGAGAGGGGCATCTAGCTTTAGAGACAGAGAGGGGCATCCCGTGTTTACAGGCAGAGAGGGGCATCCCACAGTTAGAAGCAGAGAGGGGCATCCCACATTTACAGGCAGAGAGGGGCATCCGGCTTTACAGGCAGAGAGGGGCATCCAGCTTTAGAGACAGAGAGGGGCATCCCGTGTTTACAGGCAGTGAGGGGCATCCCGCATTTCAGGCAGAGAGGAATGTCCTGCATTACAGGCAGAGAGGGACATCCCACATTTACAGGCAGAGAGGGGCATCCAGCTTTACAGACAGAGAGGGGCATCCCACATTTACAGGCAGAGAGGGACATCCAGCTTTACAGGTAGAGAGGGGCATCCCACATTTACAGGCAGAGAGGGGCATCCCGTGTTTACAGGCAGAGAGGGGGTTCCAGCTTTACAGGCAGAGAGGGTCATCCAGCTTTAGAGACAGAGAGGGGCATCCCGTATTTTCAGGCAGAGAGGGGCATCCCACAGTTTCAGGCAGAGAGGGGCATCCCACATTTACAGGCAGAGAGGGGAATCCAGCTTTAGAGGCAGAGAGGGGCATCCCGCTTTACAGGCAGAGAGGGGCATCCCACATTTACAGGCAGAGAGGGGCATCACACTTTTACAGGCAGAGAGGGGTATCCAGCTTTACAGGCAGAGAGGGGCATCCCACATTTACAGGAAGAGAGGGGCATCCCGTGTTTACAGGCAGAGAGGGGCATCCCGTGTTTACAGGCAGAAAGGGGCATCCCACATTTACAGGCAGAAAGGGGCATCAAGCTTTACAGGCAGAGAGGGGCATCCAGCTTTAGAGACAGAGAGGGGCAACCCGTGTTTACAGGCAGAGACAGGGCATCCCACATTTACAGGCAGAAAGGGGCATCCAGCTTTACAGGCAGAGAGGGGCATCTAGCTTTAGAGACAGAGAGGGGCATCCCGTGTTTACAGGCAGAGAGGGGCATCCCACAGTTAGAAGCAGAGAGGGGCATCCCACATTTACAGGCAGAGAGGGGCATCCGGCTTTACAGGCAGAGAGGGGCATCCAGCTTTAGAGACAGAGAGGGGCATCCCGTGTTTACAGGCAGTGAGGGGCATCCCGCATTTCAGGCAGAGAGGAATGTCCTGCATTACAGGCAGAGAGGGACATCCCACATTTACAGGCAGAGAGGGGCATCCAGCTTTACAGACAGAGAGGGGCATCCCACATTTACAGGCAGAGAGGGACATCCAGCTTTACAGGTAGAGAGGGGCATCCCACATTTACAGGCAGAGAGGGGCATCCCGTGTTTACAGGCAGAGAGGGGGTTCCAGCTTTACAGGCAGAGAGGGTCATCCAGCTTTAGAGACAGAGAGGGGCATCCCGTATTTTCAGGCAGAGAGGGGCATCCCACAGTTTCAGGCAGAGAGGGGCATCCCACATTTACAGGCAGAGAGGGGCATCCAGCTTTAGAGGCAGAGAGGGACATCCAGCTTTACAGGCAGAGAGGGGCATCCAGCTTTAGAGACAGAGAGGGGCATCCCGTGTTTACAGGCAGAGAGGGGCATCCAGCTTTACAGGCAGAGAGGGGCATCCCGCTTTACAGGCATAGAGGGGCATTCCACAATTACAGGCAGAGAGGGGCATCCCACTTTTACAGGCAGAGAGGGGCATCCCACATTTACAGGCAGAGAGGGGCATCCAGCTTTACAGGCAGAGAGGGGCATCCAGCTTTACAGGCAGAGAGGGGCATCCAGCTTTAGAGACAGAGAGGGGCATCCCGTGTTTACAGGCAGAGAGGGGCATCCCACATTTACAGGCAGAGAGGGGTATCCAGCTTTACAGACAGAAAGGGGCATCCCACATTTACAGGCAGATAGGGGCATCCCACATTTACAGGCAGAGAGGGGCATCCAGCTTTACAGGCAGAGAGGGGCATCCAGCTTTAGAGACAGAGAGGGGCATCCAGCTTTAGAGACAGAGAGGGGCATCCCGTGTTTACAGGCAGAGAGGGGCATCCCACATTTACAGGCAGAGAGGGGCATCCAGCTTTACAGACAGAGAGGGGCATCCAGCTTTACAGGCAGAGAGGGGCAACCAGCTTTACAGGCAGAGAGGGGCATCCAGCTTTACAGGCAGAGAGGGGCATCCAGCTTTAGAGACAGAGAGGGGCATCCTGTGTTTACAGGCAGAGAGGGGCATCCAGCTTTACAGGCAGAGAGGGGCATCCCACATTTACAAGCAGAGAGGGGGATCCAGCTTTACAGGCAGAGAGGGGCATCCCACATTTACAAGCAGAGAGGGGCATCCAGCTTTACAGGCAGAGAGGGGCATCCCACATTTACAAGCAGAGAGGGGGATCCAGCTTTACAGGCAGAGAGGGGCATCCAGCTTTAGAGGCAGAGAGGGGCATCCAGCTTTAGAGACGGAGAGGGGCATCCCGTGTTTACAGGCAGTGAGGGGCATCCCGCATTACAGGCAGAGAGGAGCGTCCCGCATTCCAGGCAGAGAGGGGCATCCAGCTTTACAGGCAGAGGGGGGCATCCCACATTTACAGGCAGAGAGGGGCATCCAGTTTTACAGGCAGAGAGGGGCATCCTGCTTTACAGGCAGAGAGGGGCATCCCACATTTACAGGTAGATAGGGCGCTACTGTCTCTGCTGGGAGGAGAACGCACACAGCCGGCTCTTACCTTACTGCTGCAGCCGCTAACAGGGCATCTCATCGGGGTTCAAACAGCCCGGTCATACGAGAGGCTGATGAACTTCCCTTCCCCGGGAGTCAACGAGATGCTCTCTCTGTGCGTGCGCACACGGTATCCGGTACCTCGGAGGTGCGGTGTGTCTGCCTCGCGCCCTGCAGTCCCCTCTTGCTGCTGTGTGGTACCGGTGCTGCCTCCCCCACGCAGCTCCTGCTACTATTGTGGCACCGGGAATCCGCCGCTGAAGCATTTGATCCTGAGGCTGCCTCAGCCTCATGGTCGCAGGCTCACAGGCGTGGACACTTCCTGGTTGTTGCGCGCCAGTTGGTGGGCGTGCCCCATATGGTCGGCGTCCAATAAAAACAATGGACGCCGCCCATTGACGGCCACCAACCTGCGCGCAACAGCCAGGAGCTGCCTGTAATGTGTGTGTGTATGTTTGTGAGAGCGGCGGCCGCCACCGCTTCTACCGCGATCTTTGCCTTCGCTCTCTCTATCTGCCGCAGATAGAGAGAGCGAAGACCGCGATCGCGGATGAAGGGGTGGCGGCCAATGAGCAGAGAAGGTTGTGGCCTTGCCACGTGCCGGCCTACCGGGATTCTGCCCGGTATGCCCTATGGCCAGCACGCCCCTGGCTGCCAGCAAAGTGCCGCCCCCCTTAAAGTGCCACCTGGGACCATGGACCCACCGGGACCCATGGTAAGGCCGGCCCTGATGCTCTCCCAACCACATGCACACACTCCTAAACACATGCACACACTCCCAAATGCATGCATGCACTCCCAGGAGGTTTGGCAGGGAGGCAGGAGGGAAAGGTTAGCTGGGATTGATCCAGAGAGCACCATTCAAGCCAGTAGGGGAATGGTTCCATTATGGGACATCTAAGATTATTGGTGGCCCACATCGGCAGGGTGTGGTCGGAGCCCTGAGCGAGGAAGGGGATTTCCTCATTCACTCCACCGTCCGGAGAAGAATGACAGCGCTGGAGGAATGTTTGGCAAGGTAAGCTGCTGTTTATTTATTTATTTTTCCTTCTGCCTTTAGAATCACTTTATGGGTTCTTTCACACTGGGGCGATTGTGAGGGTGGATGCACTCACAATTGTCCCGCAATCGCCAATTTATTGCTGCCCATAGGAAACTCTGGCCACTTTCACATTTAGCCACAATTGCTCAGTTGCAGATAGCGATCACAAACGCTATTGGTACTAAAACACCAACAAAATACACAAAAAAACACCAGTACACAGGCAAGTGTGTTCCCGCTACATCTCACTTCTTTGTGAAAAGAACCTCAAGCTACAATAAAAGTTTTGAAAAGTTTACTTTGGAGGCTACAATAATTGGTGATTAATATTTTTTGTATTCGTTTAGGCAGGTAATATTGACTGCACGCTGATTTACGTCAATAAAGACACATTTCTCATGTTGGCTATCTTTGGTCTACTAACATTTAAGATTGATTGAGTGTTAAATCACACTGGATCTCTTACATTCAAAGTGGACCAAAACTAAAGATGAGCAAACCGAACCATCTGAACCAATATTGGATCAGAGAAAATTTGGTTTGGCTGCAAGTTTGTTCAAACTCAGATTTTCATTGGCTATTACACATGGATTTTAGTGCCAAGAAATGGCCAGGACAAAGGTACAGGAAGCAGAGGAAGCAGGAGTCACAGATGATGCTTTGCAGCCAACCAATCTGCTGCTAGCCACCTCCTAGCCAACCCCCCTTTAATGCCAGTATAAAACATCCAGCTCTCACACACGGCCATTATTGCTGATTCCTGACTGGGCCCTCATTAGAGGCTGAGGCTGCTAGAGATAGGGAAAGCTGAATTTTGATTGATAGTGGATAGAGGTAGTGTAGGGAATCCATTTGTGGTGGTCAGCAATGCGCCTAAGGGGGAAACTTGGGTATATTTAGCTGTGTGCTTTCTTTTAACCTGGCCTGATTCATAGCCTCTCTCTTACTTATGCTAGCATGCAGGAATGCTTTAAAAGTCTTGGCTTTTTTTTACGGGATGTACTATTCAGTGCAGTGCCTTTCGGACCGAGTTTGCTGTTTTCCCGGGGGGCTTTCGGTTTGTGCACGCAAGACGGGCAGGCTGATTCATTACTAGCGGCAGGTAGCGACAGATGAGTGTCTGTAGCAGGCATTTTCTGAGCGCCCGCTAGTAGTCGCAGTGCTCGGCCGTGGGTCGCTACTTGATAGCGACTCAGTCGCTGTGCAATAATGTTAAATACATTGTGAGGAGTCGCTATTTGACCAGTACAGCGCTGTATGGGAGCGTATGTTAGCGACTGGTCATAGCGACCGACTCATACCATATTCTGCAAAAAAACAGCCTCACAAAACTCTGGCGCAGAAACATGTTTGTTTGAAGCCCAGAGCGCCGGAGGCTGTGTGTTTAAAGTGGACCAACACCCAGGATTTTCACTATCCTGGGTGTTGGTCCACTTCCGCGGGGCACCCCCCAGAAAGCCCCTAAAATCTTACCTTATCGGCGACGGACAAGCGACGGATAAGCCGCCGCTGCCGCCTCTCGCGCGTCCCTCTTACAGGGCGCGCGCCAGCGCCGGCCATTCACAAACGTGCGCCCTGCTAGAGGGACACGCGGAAGGCGGCGGCAGCTTATCCGTCGCCGATAAGGTACGTTTTTAGGGGCTTTCTGGGGGGTTTCACACAGCGGGGCATCCCGATTTCGGATGCCCCACGGGGAGGGAGCTGAGGGGGTGTTGGTCCACTTTAAAGTGTGTTTTTCAGCATCTATCCACTAGTAACAAAGCGAAAACATATGGAATTACATTGTAATAACATTGTTACATGAACACTTTTATGGCAGACCTGTAATGTCATTTCTGAAGAAATATATGAAAAATTTGTCAAAAAACTGCTGTTTCAATGCCAGAAGAGGTCACAGCATTATTTGAGATTTAAAAAAAAAAAAAAAAACAAAACAAAAACCCTGTTTAAAGAGAAGAAAAGTATCGTCCATTGAAATGTATGGGAGAGCGACAGGTAGCGAGAGGTCATACCTGGCGCTGTGCAAGGCTGAACGCCGGCGCTGTTCGCTGAGGCTGTGAAAATGATGAATCAGACGCTACATGGCGTTATCCCAGTCGCTAATATCGCTTGATAAATGTGTAATTGCGTGCCGTGTGAGACGTTCACCAGTCGCTACCTCTCATTAACCAGCCACTACCTGACGCTATCCCTTCTTAAATAAGGGCCCAAGTTTAATGCATTCTTGTATGCGTAAGCTCATGCGTTATTCTGAGCACTGATTTGGCAATTTTTGACCCTTTAAAAACGGAAGTTACCAGTTCCAATTTACTCCCTCTTTTTTCTTGAGGGAACACAAGATTGCATGCATGTGCGTTGATGATGGAGCCCCTTGAGCATTTGCAGCACTCCTGTAATGTTGCTAGTGTATTATCCTGTGTCTTGTCCTTTTTTTCTAGAAACCATAAGATGGGACATTCCTTAAACGTCCAATGCATGGTGGGTTCTGATCTGTGCTTTTTCGGTGTATTGGCCGGCTTCCCCCGGTTCAAGCAAAGACGCGTTCATCTTGCAGAGCTCAAGCCTCTCTACTCTCTCTGAGTGGTGGTTGCTTTCTGAGTAAATGTGTGTAATATTGTTGCCTTTCTGGGTTTCTCTTGTCAGCCTATCATTTGTAATGTTGGATGTTTTTTCCCAGCTAGTCCCTGTGTTTGAGCTAGGCTTTTTTTTGCAGATTGTAATTTTTGTTTGTTCTTGGTTTGTCCTTTTAGGTGATTTGGGCTACCCTCTTTTACCCTGGTTGCTAGCCCCATTTTTGCTACCACAGATGCAAGGCCGGAGGCGAACAACTGGGCTCATCGCCAGACCTGTGTCATTGTTGAGCGGGCATTCAGCCTATTGAAGAGCAGGTTCCGTTGCCTTGATCATACTGGCACTGCAGTATAAGCCTGAGAAGGTGGTTAAAATCATCATGGTATGCTTTGCCCTGCATAATTTTACTTTGATGGAGAGGGTGCCGGGATATGTGGAGGAGACAACCCCAGCCAGGCCATCTCTATTCGGGCACCCAGAGCCGTGCTGGACAGTCAGTCCGCCAGCACCTGGTAGACTCCTAGAAAGAAAATCCTTTTCTTAATTTGTATCTGTTTTGTTGATGTTTAGTTTTTTTGCTTGTTCTTTGATGCTGTGACCCCCTTTGTTTTGTTTTGGTTGTGACTAAAGAAACATACCAAACAAATTGCTTTGAATTGTAATTTATTTGTAGAGCTATCACACTGGGCCCCACAAATTGTGTTCAGAATCGGCAATAGAGCAACATTTTGACAGAAACAAAATGTTTGGGCCCCCGGGTCAAAATAAGGGTAAAAAATATCCAAGATGCCAGATGGGGGGGGGGGGGTGGTTGCCTGGTCCTCTCTGCTTGGTGGCTGTCTGGCCTCCAGGAGGACCAGCATTCTTTCTCTATTTGTATTTTGCCACTCCATTTGTGCCATCAGCACCTCAAAATTTATATTCAGCCCCTCAAAATTATTATTCAGCTGCTTCTGCTCCACCATCCTTGCAGCCAGGTTCTCATGGATCAAACTGGCAGTCCTCTATACTGCTTTAAAATGAGGGTGGAAAATGGTGCTGTTGGCCCGCCAGTTTGCCTCCATGATTTGGACACACTGTGCCATAGAGAGGTGGCGTCTGGCTGCAAGGTGTGGCTGGCTGCCTCTGGGGTCCTCGATGTCCTGGGAGCTGGTAGAAGACTGTCCAAGGGTCCTGGGTGTGAGAGCTGGGAGGCAGCCTGGGTTCCAGTGTTGGCAGAGTGGTTGGTGTTGTGCGTAGTAGATTTTGAGACATCTCCACCTCCACAGAGGTGGTGTCTGTGTGGATAAAGGTAAATATTAGTGTTTGGGGTCATGGTTTCACACAGCAAATACATGACTTAATTTCATTAGCCTCAGCCTACACACCTCTTATGTCCCTTACCATCTGCTCATTGCGGCCCCACATTTACCTCATTTAAGGGTTTGGTCCTCTCACTGGCTGATGGATGGGCCAGGACTGGTGTCTCCAGTGCTGGAAGCAGAGCCGGGGTTGCTGGAGGCTCAGTGGTTGCCGAAGGTGGAGGCCGGGCTGGGGGCAAGATAAGGGCAAAACAATGTAAGAGAAACACATTTCTTTGCTGTACTCCTTAAGCTATACAACATGGGGTACACACTGTGCGCCACAGCAATGGGTGCCACCACACCTTGGCATGCTATAAAATTGGCTGTTTGGCATGGCAATTGTTGCAGACCCCATCTAGAACACACAAACATGTGTGCCCCAGGCAAGCACTCTCTGTTGTTGCATGCATCTTGCCACTCATGTTTGTGGCAACTGTTTGCTGTTTGCTTCCTCCCCCCTCCCACATTCAGCATTGTGCAGGCAACTGTTACCACTGGTGGGCACATGACACCGATCCATGTCGAGGGTTCTCAACATCCCCTGGTAGGTTTCAGGGTGCAGCATAATGAAGACATGCTCCTCGGCATGAGAACATTTGAGAGTTTTTTGTAGCCCTCCACCAGTTTGCAACAACACAAACGGATGAGGGTCTGAGAGGTAAAATGTGTGACCCTGAAGCAGCCCTCTCAGCCCTCCCCACTTGCCCCACAGGCCACCATTTTTAGGTCATCCTGCTCCCTAGGGACTGGGCTGGAAGGGGA
Organism: Gastrophryne carolinensis; assembly: GCA_027917425.1. Taxonomy (NCBI): domain Eukaryota; kingdom Metazoa; phylum Chordata; class Amphibia; order Anura; family Microhylidae; genus Gastrophryne; species Gastrophryne carolinensis. Next base: position 177,307,775 of record CM051238.1, on the reverse strand, counting down.
TGCTGAGCCACTGTGGCCACTCCCAGGCCCAGAAGGGGGGGTGCCCAAGTTGGCAGGGGAACGAGCAATCCTGGCTGTTGCTCTGCTGAAGCCCATGATCTTATAAGTTACAAGATCATGGGCTTCTACACATTGGACAGCAAACGTTTGGGATTCGCTGGGGCATGTCGGCACTGGGGCATGTCAGCACTGGGGAGTGTTGGCACAGGGGTGTGTCACATAGCTTGAAGAAGACGGAAGAGACCCTGCAACATGGCACCAACCCTCTTCACCCACGACAAGCAGGTGTACATCCTGCTGGTAAGTACACACGCCATGCCATGCTTTGCCTACACGTTTGCAACTTTACAGGCAGGCAAATTCGCAGACAGGTCTCAGACTGGCCAGGGGAGTGCAGGCTTATGAATCAAGGCACATGGCAGAGGCCTGGTTTTCAAAGACAAACAGAGTTTGGGTCGACTGGAGAGAGCAAAGAATATGAATATGAATATGACTACCCTGGCTGCTTCTTGAAGGTCTAGATGTTAAACAGGCCAACACTATTAGTGTGCCACCCTACATGTGCCAAAGTCAAAATGCAGTCATACATTCCGGCAACTGTCACATGTACCAAATTTGCCTGTTTGTAGGGGATGCAGGGGGGAATCAGATGTGTGCAGGCAGAGGGGTAAGACTGTTGCTGAATCGAGCCACTAGACCTTCCAATCCACTAGTAATGGCCTGGAGAGCAGGGTACTCCACTTTGCCTAGGTGCATCAGTGAGTCCATTCTGCCATCATTGGAGTGCTGGAGAGCTGGGTCTGCCAAGATGCCTATCTATGTCAGTATGTCCAATCCATCAGTAATCTCAGGCTAGAGAGCTGGGTCCATCATGTTGCCTAGGTAAGTCAGTGAATCCAGTCTGCCAGTATTGGTGGCCAGGAGAGCTGGTTCCATCAGGTTGCCTAGGTAAGTCAGTGAATCCAGTCTGCCAGTATTGGTGGCCAGGAGAGCTGGGTCCATCAGGTTGCCTAGGTAAGTCAGTGAATCCAGTCTGCCAGTATTGGTTGCCAGGAGAGCTGAGAGTGTTTTGGAAATTCCTGAAAATCCCGATAATGATGATGACGCCTCATGACCTAGGTGCCATATGCAGTTGGCGACATCATCCTCCAGGCAGGTTTCACGTCCACTGCTCTCTCTCTCAACTTCCTGGTGCAGCGTTCCCTTGGCTCACAGAATAAGATTTTTTTTTTCATTTAATTCATTTTACAGCCTCACCTAAGGAATCAAGCTGCTGTTCACCAATTGCAGGGTTCAATTTTTCCAAGAACCAGTCATCCTCAGCAGGTGGCTATACATTATTTTGTGTGACAGCTGTACTTCGTACATTCTGTTGTTAGATTCTAAATCCCAAACCCAATCTAGGATTGACCCTTATACTGTATGTAGAGGTAATTAAATCTTTTAAACTGGAACTACAGCCTTGCAAGGGTGAAGAACTTGCCTCATCTGCATGCATGATACTGAATCATTTGCTCCCGCATCCACAAAAGGCTGAGACCCCCCTCATCGGTTTTCTCCGGGTCCCGGCCCAGGAGGCTTTCTTTCCTGGCATCCCAGTCCTGGTGATTCCTGAATTTAACTGACATAAAGCACAATGCAAAGTGGCAGGAAACTAAGGCCCTTATTTAACAAGGGATAGCGCCAGGTAGCGAATGTTGAGCGAACGGTAATGACGCTCACCGCCACGAGAACGCTGGCTTCCCTCCGCAATCACACATTTATCAAGCCGATCCTGCTTAGCGACTGACAGAGCGCCAGATAGCGAATCATTCATCATTATTCCAGCCTCACCCCACAGCGCCAGCGAGCGACCTTGAACAGCGACAGGTATGACCTCTCGCTACCTGGCACTCTCCAATGCATTTCAATGGAGCAATCTTTAAATATTCTTAATTAATTGCTATTAATGTTTTTTGTTTTTTTTTAAATGGCAAAAATTCTGTGACCACTTCTGCAATGTTAGATATATTTTTTAAGGTAAAAAAAAAAAAAATTTGTTCAGAATTGATATTACAGGTCTGATATTAAGGTATTCATATTACAAAATGTTTGTAAAAACATGTTTTGTTTTTTTTCAAAAAATATGGTTGTTTGGGGGTTAAAAAACTACTTTTAACCCATCGCCGCCAGCGCTCTGGGGTTTAAACAAGCATTTTACAGCGCGAGAATTTTTTGAGCGTGATTTGTTAATGAATATGCTGGGAGCCGTTCGCTATGGCCATTCGCTGTCATGCGCTCCCATACAGCGCGGAACCTGTCAAACAGCGACTCCTAACCCCGTATTCAACATTACCGCACACCGACTGAGTCGCTGTCAACAGCCGAACAACGGCCAAGCACAGCGAATACTAGCGTGTGCTGTGAAAATAACGCTACTGGCGCTCATCTGTCGCTACCTGGCGCTATTAATGAATCGGCCTCTAAGCAGCACTTCCTTTTTGCAGGCGACTGGCAGCTCCATAGGAAGCCATTGAGGGGTTAAAAGTGGCCAAGGCTGAAGATGGTAAATAGATTTTTATGTGCAGCAAACTGAATTGCCCTGGAGATATGAGAATTGTTGCCTGTAAGGGTGTTGGTCCGGTTTAGGATTCTTCTTTACCTTTTTTTACCCTTGATAGACTCCAACCCTGTTTGGTGGCCTCTCACCCTCCTGCTCAGCTGCTCTTCCTGTTCATGGTTTGGAGTCATGATTTCTGTTTAGTATGGGCAGATTAGCTCTGTAATTATCTTGTTAAATGAACTTGTTAACTTGTTGAATAAAATGTAGCCAAGTAGTGGTAGTTTTTTTTACCACTCTTTAGTCCTGCAAGTCTTTAAAACTCATCAATTTATATGAGCCTAACTTCTGGCTTAATCAAAGCACCCTAAAGTCTTGGCACCCTTCAATGCACTTGCCACTGTTTTGAGTACATACTACTTGCGACCTGACCTTTGGTATCAATCGCTTACCTTTAAAGTGATCCGATACTCAGAAAGGAGGCTAATGTTATTACCGTCTATCCCCAGCCCAGTGCCTCAAAACAGTCTGTGATTTTTTACTGGAGGTAAGCAGTATGATGTTGAATGGCATGCCATATGCTATATTTTAAGTTACAAGCTAAACTGTCACATAATGTCTGGTAGGTTGTAGTGCTTTAAGTTTATGGCATTATTATAACTGACAAGGCTGACCCCCAAAGCTGAGCTGTGTGTACTATAACTGAATGTATCATCCCTGGAAAGCATCGGTGGGCGGGACTGCTTGGCCAGGGAGCAATATGGCTGATGTATGAATTTGTAAGCTCACATGGGCAGGGCCCTCACTCCTCCAATATTCTCCACTATGAATGTCTAATTGTTGCATTTCTGTCACATCTAGCTCATAATGCCCTGTGTATCCATTTTTTTACTCTGTCTATAATTTTTACATTGTACAAAGCCATGGAAGATGATGGTGCTTTATCAATAAATAATAATATTAATAGTAATGATGTTAAAACAAACCCGTGGGACAGATTTAGGCTTAAAAGTCATAGTGCCATAGTTTAAATGGCTGATGTTGCAGAATGCCTGTGTTCCCCCTAATGCATGCAGTATAATCTTTGGCAGGCTTTGCTTATAGGAGTAGGGTGTTCCCACTACTGCACCCTGCATCCAACAGAGCATTGGGGCAGTTTATTAAACATGTAAACCCTTTGAATAATAGGTGGAAAAATTGGGTACCTGGTAAATCCATTAAAGCGGCCCTACACTCTCCCTTGCATCTACTGTATGTGCCAGGGTGGGTCCTGAATTACAGGGACACTAACCGTTACCTAACCTAACCTACCTCCACAGTTATTAGGTGACTTGCTTCACTAGAATGTACTGCTACTTCCTGCCACATGATGGTCCCAAATACTGACCTTTTGAATCAAGAACGACATATCTGTACTATTTTTCAATTTTTCATCCTGTCCCATTTGCAATGAAGCAGGTGTGAATTTCCTAGTATAAGCATCTTGCTGACAAACTGTGCTTGAGTCTAATCAACAGTTGATGGACAAATAGTGACCCACTGGGAAACCAACATACTGACCAAAGTTTGAATGCAGAAGTTGACAGCATCTGCTAAATGTCACATTTCCTCCTGAGCCACCGATTACTATGATTAAACTTTCAGGCTTAAAGCTAGTCCTCTAATATTTTAAATTAGATTTTCCAGTTTTATACTAGTCTTGGCCAGTTGTATAGTAAATGATGTGAAGATGATTATGAAAAATATTGTAAAATATAGAAGAATTTACATCAAATTCAAGAGTTTTGTTCATTTCCCTTTTTTTCAAAAAACTGCACGCAGTGTTAATCAGTACCTTTCCTAGATCCATTTATCTTCCCAGCAAAGAAAGCAAACAAGAAAAAAAACATTTGCAAGCCGTTATCCTGTGGCTAGCTTGTTTTCAGTAGCTCACTTGTTTTTTCAGTCCTTTAAAAATCTGTGTAGACTACTGATGTAGTATAATTACATCTATATGACTTCCCAAGATCAACAGGTACAATGGAAGCATTCACATGTCAAAGTAAACTCTAAGCTGAGACATCTGGCATTTGAAAACCAATATCAATACATGGGGGGGACATCATGTTTCAATATAAACACGAGACCATTAATATTTACTAATTCTAGCATGCTGAACTCTCTAGGGATTGCCTATGGAGTGAGTTCCAAATTGTAGGCAAAGTAGGCAATGTACCACCCTCCCTCAGACTGAGATAGGGCTTGTCATTGGTCAGGTCACATACCACTTGCAGTGTACTCAGGCTAACCTGCTGCCATTCCAGGAGTCAGGAGCCAAGGTAAGTTTCTCTTATGATATCTCCTTAGCAGCAACTTTTTCTTTATGTTATTTGATAAGTACTTATAGCATCCATGCTAAACTAATCAAAAATTGTTTGCACCATGCAATTGATTTATTCATTTATTTGAAATGTTAAGGACTTTTCTTATCATTTACACAATTGCAATGTAGCGTGCAGATAAAGTAGCAACCGTGACACTTGATAACAGAATCCAACCGGTTAATGAGTTAAGAAGCAACCAAAGTTAGTGAGACAATGATCCTCTCTATTTTTTAATTGGCTGTTTTGAGAATAAAATATTTTGTCCTTAAACATTTATATTTTATTTTATATTCCATATTTTTAACTTTTTTTCCAAAAACATAGCACCATTGAACACAAATATACATTATTTAACTACCTAAATTTATACTTATGTACTTAAGGACATATTTAATCCTCAAAATGTGATTTAAACTGAAGTTTTCCTTTGCAATGAAAGCAGGTAATTCAAGCAGGGTAGTCTTGATGGGTGCAGAGCATAAAGTATCTTTGAGAATCTGACCTAAATGAAAGCCTTGTACTGTTCTCTGGTCTCAGAGGAATTTCATATCCTCATGCCTAACTCTGGTTCATAAAGACTTTCTTTCTTTTAAGCTCCTGAAATTTTAGTTTGAGTGTCAGTGCATTCTAGCACATGAATTGGTAATGTTTCTGGAGGTTTACTGGCAACTGGAGATGAATAGGACATGTGTGTAGGACTATGCAGCAGCTACTGTCTTCAGGAGTCCTGTCATTCTTAGAGATATCGTGCATCACATGCTTAAGTACCTGGGGTGAATAGTGCTTCAGTAATATCTGATAGCTGTATTGTATTATATATGCAAGCTAAACTAAGGTAACATTTTATAAGCATACGTTTATATTCATTTATTAAAGCAATTATTGTGTGTATCCCAGAATTTATACCCTTTACAAGTCAATATAACATCCTTTTCAATGATGCAGTCAATAGGGATGCTGTTCCCTTAGCACCTAAATGTGGCATTTCATATCACTTTAAAGCAAGCAGCTATACCTGTTTTACATATATGGAATCAGCAACAATGAATAAATATATATGATGGTTTAGTATGTGGCAATGCCACTATTTAAGATATGGTGATAGAATTGGTGTGTACATTTGAAAAAAAGAATGTACTTTGAGTATTTATATTTTAATGCTTATGCATATGCTGATTTGATCAGCAGGAAAATGCCAAAATAATTGAGGGTGGCCAGTGTGCAGGTAACTTACACAGACTACACTCTTTGCACTTAGTACTGCCTTATAGAATATACACCACTATATTCCAGTCAGGCACACACTGTAACAAAATATCAAATGTTATTTAGAAGAAGCATCGTGTTCCATTACAAGTAGGATGCTCAGTCTGTGGCATGTTGACTTGTATGCTCAGTGGCATCCATCCAAAATGGTATCAGAACTCCCATTTAGAATGTGTCCACACTAAGGAAACATCACTGAATTAATGATGCTGTGCTGTGTGATCCATCACCATGTCTTCTTTAGCTGTGACGTTAGGTCTGGACATAACATCCCACACTTCAGATTTCCTGAGGTCTGATACATGTTGTAAACATACAGTAGACAAAGGTCTAATACACATCTTTCAAAATATTGATGATACATTATAGTAACTTCTTTCAATATTCTGCTTTTTCCATGTGGAGCTTTCCAGAATGAAGACATTTGCAAATTTAGTATTGGGACTTTTTATAATTAAAGCAGCACTAGCTGCCCCTCCAACATCTTCGATCAACTATGACACAGATACTTATGAAGTTGACCTATTGGATAATTTTTACGACTATGAAGAAAACGCTAATATTGACAGAGGAAAGGTATAATGTCTCTGTAATATTTTCCATTGCTTGAACCAATCCTCTTGAACAGCATTGACAGCTTTGGTGATATGCGTTATCTTCTCCATAATTAGTTATTAGTAAAAAAAAAAAATTAAACTGGGAAAACATATGCATCGCCTCTCTTCGCATCAACTGTCGATTAACCTGAGAAATAATACCTTTTGCCTCGCTCCCCCGGTAAGATCAAATCTCACAATTGGCCACCACAGTCATGGGGTTGCAGGCGGCTGGATAGCCAGGGAAGGCTTGTGGACCACGTGACTGCGCCGTCCAATCGCAGGGCTCAATTTCATTTCGTGGGGAAAGCAAGAAGCAGGGTAAGATTTTTCAGTTTAGCCCCGGTTAATGCGCAGATGGCACCAGCAATTGGGATGCCCCCCTGTGCAGTAAACAACACCCATTTTATGAAAAATATGTGTTCTTCCAATTTAAGATGTCCGCCTGTGTCTAGTTGCTTATTTTTGGAAAAGGAGTTTTATGTCCTTTATGCGTTTGTAGCTCAAAGAGCATTTTACTCAAAGAAAAGTCATGTTACAATAGCCCAAATTATTTCTAGTCAGTTAAAGGCATTTTAAACATCATATCAGATATGAGTAAAAATGTGAAGAAATAAGTAGATATCTATTGTAGGCTGATAATATTTGAAAGTAAGCTTTCGAGAATCTCTAGTTCTCTTTATCAGACATGATACTTCATGTTGTTCATCTTACCTGATGAAGACAACTGCTGTAGGTGTTCTCGATTTCTTGTGCCATGTTGGGCATCAATTTAAGCCATTACTAAGCATCTCAAACTCTCAGATCATATGAAAATAGCTTATGTATTCTACCAAAGCTGCTTTTCCCACTTCAATTTTTGGGTCATGGCTGAGCTGGAAAGGATATGTCATGGCAGAGCTGTTTAAGACATGAGCATGCTATGCTGTGATCAGCTACAGCTCTGCGACCACTGTGGCTTGCTGTGGTCGCTCATGCTGAGGACTCCCAGGGATTGAGACCAGATTTTGTGTGGTCCTGGAGGAATGAAGCTGAAACGAGGGCAAATGTTGGAGCCCTGATACAGCTTCTACCCTGCACTGCAGGAAATGTTTAGAGTCCCTTTAAACTTCAGATTTTTAGTAGGTATTCTCAAAACCATACGTACCTCAAATATATTCAGACTGTCTATTATTATCACCTTATTCCTTTACATTTCTACAGTTCTCTGTGCCCAACATGGTACACAATACAGGTTTTACAAGATAAGGAGCAAAAATCTCAATATACCAAAAATAAAATGATATAGACTATTTTATTTATTGTATTATACTGATACAACTTACACAAAGCAAGCTTAAGACTAGACAGCAAGGACACATTCCAACACCTACCCTAAAATTCATTTAAAATGGCCTTTTCTGAAAATCACTAGTACTCTGCAAATATACTCAACGTGATTAGCTGGGCTAAACTGGCGAGCAATGTGTAAATAATCATTCTAGTGTAATATTTACACTGTAAATTGTAACAATCAGTCAGTGTTATCCTGAGACAGTATCTGCAGACCATATGTGGGACATAGAGGGCTTCCTGGCGTTTGATTTAAGTAAGCAGTCTTTCCAACAATAAAATTACAGTTAACAGCTGTTACTGGTTACTAAAGAGAAACGGGATGGGAATATGGAGGACTGTCCTCTTGGTAACCTTAGTGTTCCACTAAGACTTTAATAACACACCCACTATGTGTAGAATGCCATGTTACAACGTGCCATGATGCCAAATGAGTATAAGAAACCAATCTAGATATCACGCTTCATTCAGAAATTAAGAAATGAACTGCATATTGAACTTTCCTGAACCTTGCTGAGGAATTTAAGAGCTAATCTTAAATGTCATGACTCATAACTTGCTGTAGGTTATCTTCTTGTTGGCAGCTTGCTAGAAACGCATTATTGGAAATTGCTTGTGTATATTATCATATCAAAAGTGCATTTTTATTTTGGAATAACGATAAAGTTATGACTACTGAAATTTGTTTTTAATTAGTTGAGATGTTTGTTCATATGACTAACAAAAATACATTTCTGCAGCTTGTTGGCTGTAGCTCTGTAAAGCAAGAGGTACAATGGTAATAGCTCTTAAAACCAGAAAAAAATCAGCTTCAGTGGTACATGTACAAAGGGTTATAGATGTTACTTTGTTGAGGACAGAGGAGATGTATTTGCAGTAAATTTCATTAATGTAGTATAACTTGGTTTACTCAAAAATTGTGTATGTTTCTTTTTACATGGTGTGATTAGGGAATTATGTAAGAAAATATGTGATTTAAATCAATCCAACAGTCAAAATTGACTATTTGGTTGCTTGGTCTGCATCCATGTATGCACCCACTCCCCCTGATTTAGCCAGGCTCATACTCACCACTTCACTGGGAAGGTCCAAGTGAGAAATTTCAGGAGAGGTACCAGAAGTATTAGCATGATCATATTGAGTTTGGGGTCCTTGTCAGTCAGTATGTCCCCTGATACAGTCTGCTTCCGGCAGGAAAAAATATACTGATGTACTGTATTGTATATTTCTGCACACGTGTCATAAGACAGACTCCTTCCAGGCCTATGGTGTATTATCCTCATGGGTCTTCTTACCACCAGTGCCCCCAGTAATGCTGATATCAGCCATTTACCCTTAAAAAAGAGCATCAAACGCTAAAGCTCATGTGCATTGGGCTCCTATGCAACCTCCCTGGCCAGTAGGGTGAGCAGGTAATTTGCAATGCCCTGCCCTGTAACCTGACAAAATGGCCTATTTTATATTTAGGAGTGGCAGAAGTAAAATACAAAAATAAATGAAATAATTAAAATGGACCAGAGGCATGAGGCTGCAAGTGTAAAACCCCTGGACTGCCTTGATCACTTACCACGTTGGTGATCCCACGGTGTGTGTGCAGGCTGATGACAGCATCCTGGACATCTAGTACTGGGCTTATCTGAATGGCTGGAGTGAACATGCATGGCCACAGGAACAGGGCTATCCTGCTAGTCAGGATACATAGCCGAACATCCATATACGTGGCTAGGAAACCCAAGTGAAGGAGAGACAGCACATGTGCTGTGGGATTGCTGGTGAGGTAAGAATACTGGCAGTCCATGGAGTTTCACAAAGTGTGTCATGCCAAATAGTGATACCCCAGGGGCATAGAACAAGGCCTGGGTTTTGGTCCACTTTAAAAGCGTTAAATAACACTACTCCCTTCCCCATGACTAACAAAAATAATCCATTTGCAGGCACCTTTTATTCTTCTACTATTTTCGTGACAGATATTTTTGCCTCTTTAATCTTCTGCCCTGCTTCTTTGTTGCCTTCTTACCTCTCTTTATTTAATCTTCAGTCATCTTTTCTTCAGGTTGCCCGAAAGAGTAGGACCCCTCCCCCTCATTTTCTTTCACCCCGGAATCCTGCCAGGAACTTAAAGGACTTATGCTTTGAGATGCTTTTACATGCCCAGGGAGCCATGGAAAGGTGTTTACCAAGGCTTCCCTGTAGATGTCGCTGATCAAATTAGGTATAACAGTAATAATGGCAGAGCTATAGCTAGGCTTCCTTGCACCTGAGGCAAAGTTTAGAAACTTCAGACCTGCTCCCCCCTAGCTACGCCCCTGATAATGGTATTATAATGACATCAGAGTGATGTCACTATAATGCTATATTTGGTATCAAACTTATCTACTAGTATGATCCAATGCCCTTTCCCCAATTATGCTGGGTGTGAAATAATGGTGTGCACTGGGAAGAGTTTTTAATATTAAAAAAATAAAGTAAAAATAAAGGCCTTATTTATGATGTGCGGCATTTAACATCTTTATGTTGCCTATAGCGCCAAAGCGCCAACATCTCGGATTTTCTGGGGCTGCACTGATACATTGGCGCTAGCAGTCGTTACACAGAATGCTAACCAATTCGCTTTGATTGTTTCATTAGTTATTGGGCCGCTCATGTCAGCGCCTGTTGGACCCAGCTACCAATTATCCTGGAGCCAGTGAGTGCCATCCCCAGCATATTTATGAATTTTTTCCTCCTTGAAATCTTTGGCGCTGTAATTTTCTGGCGCTGGTCAGCGTGTCATTTCAGTTACAAGAAATCACTACTGGGGACAAAGGGACAAATGATACAGTGTGTTTAGGCTGCGTTTTAGTTGTGGTTGTCCAAATTACACATTGTAAAACAAATCTATTTTAATAACCCCCCCCCAAAAAAATATATACTTTATGACATCTAGGTCCTGCGTTTCCATTACTGACAAGTCCCAATGCAACTTCTGTGTGAATAAATGTGTGTAATATTAATTCTAAGCATAATGCACTTAAAACCAGTTCTGACAATTGTGCTCTACGGGTTCTTGAGCTACAGCACCAGGTTTCATCAAACGCTGCTTCAACCAGAGCGCCCGGCGCTGCAACCTTTTTGGCCCTAGTGTTAAATAAGTCGCTAGCTGGCAGCTGCATGGCACCGTTTTTTTACTTCTTTAATGGCACACTGAGTGCCGCTGACGCCAAAAAAGAGGTGCTGTGTGGCGCTGATGCTTCATAGACAAGGTTCCTCATCCTTCTCATGCCAAAACTTAAAGTGGACCTTTCCCCCGGGGCACCCCGATCAGGGGAGCCCCGCTGTGTGAAACCCCCCAGATTGTCAATGTCAGCTCACCTCTTCCCTGTCCTCCGGCGCATGCGTGGCCACTCGTCCAATAGGCGCACTCAGAGCCGCTGACATTACGTTGTCTAAGCTTCGTCTAAGGCCAGCGTCTCAGAGTGTGCTGGCAGCTGCCTCCCCCGCTTCCCTCTAACAGGGAGCCTGCCTGTGCCGGCCATTCACAAATGCCTGGCGCGGGCACACGTGTATGGGTCGACCTGGGGGGGGGGGGGTTTCACATAGCAGGGCATCCCGATTTTGAATGCCCCGGGGGAAGGGAATCGATCAGCCCAGAAATCTTATAAATTTCCCAGCCGATGAGCTTTGGTCCACTTTAAGGCAATAGGAAATTTTAATTATATTATTTTTTTGAAGGTGATGCTCAAAATGAATGGTACTATAGCATGAATCCCAGGTATTAGTTGTTTTTCTATATTAAAAAGGGTTTTTAAATCTTATTTTATACTATAAAAACAGTATGTGGCATGTCATTATCTACAGATGTATTATTGGGTTTAAATTCATTTGACATATTTTTATCATTTTTTTATTTCTGATCGAACTGAATCTGCAAAATGTGTGTGTTGAAGTTGGAATTCAAAACATTTGACTTAGCATTTGTTTGGATGGGTTCTGTTTTCTAGGATTTAGAATCATATAGCAAATGTATCAAAATTGTGATCACTATTATAATAGTAATGCAAAAAAGTAGTTTAACACCCATTTGGAAAAAAATGGTGGCTCAAGCCTGCCTGTGCATTCCCCCCTAAAAGCCTAGTTTTACTCATCTACATGGTGATCCCCCAGAGAAATCCGGCCCTGAGGTTGCCCACCATTAACACCCATTAACACCATTAACACCATGTATCACCCCCCCCCCCCCAAGCCATGGTTCTCTTACCCGATACTCAGTCCCCCGGCAAAATCAGGCCTCACAATTCACTGCTGGTGGTCACATGGTATGAAATTATCTTCTGGGTTTCCTTCTGCAGACGGAAACCTTGTGATCGCTGGCAGCCAATCTGAGGGCCTGATTGAGGATAAGTGGGGTGGGGTAGAGGAGGCTGGGGTGGAATCAATCAACCCCCTCCCAGGCTGTAATCAAAACCTGCTTTGTAAATATTAACAGGTATATAATTTCCTTCTTTGAAAAATGTAGTAGGTCCTTGGATTTAAATTGGAAGTTCAGTTTCTCAATCATGTTGGGTGCTGCTCTGTGCAGCCTGTCCAAGATGGTGGCAATCAGGACCTGAAACACTAACTATCTAAATGTTATGTTATGTTATTAGTAGTAATTTTTGCTCAGTAATACTTAAGGATATTCTGTACTTTTACATCATGCACAGTATAATATTAAATCAATAAACAAATAAGTCACATCATAAGGTCAAGCTCATTCCAACAATGAATATGGCAGACACCCGAGAACACCTACCGTGTGCTCCTGGATACAATTGCCTCTGACCACTGACTGGTTTGATTCTTTTAACAGCAGTCCTAAGTATATTAAAGAAACCCTATTCTGTGCTGTCCTCTCCTGACCCTCTTCTCCAGCAGGATGGGGTGGGGGGGAAGTTTAAATAAAATACCCCACCTAATGCCAACATTAAGCTCATTTCTCCAGCACTCTGAGCAGCAGCTAGACAGAGCTCTCCATTATGAATAAAGACTAGGAGCACTCATAGCAGGGGCAGAGGGATGCCATTCTGTGCTGCCCCACTGCAGCCACCACAAAAAGTGCTGATGGACAGGACTGAAGCCAAGAGCAGGTGAATTCATTTTTTATCCCCCATCCTGCCTTAGAAAAGGGGATGGGAGCCGCGAGGTCACACACTGTAAGGTCATTCTAACATAATCCAAATGTAGGTGATAATCTGACACAGCAACCTGCCAAGTCTAAAACCTTCCTTGGGTGCTCTAACACGGTAAAAATATTTCTGAGCTTGAGGTGCATAAAGGCTTTTCAACATTGGAAGAATTTATTGTGTCATATAACTAGCCATTGGGCCCTGTCATTTAACTAAAGAGAATCACCAGGTTTTTCCTTGAAGAAGATTGTAAACTAAAAAAGACTGGGCAAAATACTCACTCTTCCTCTATCCAGAGGTAGTCATCAGTCACATAAGCATGTTCACATCAACACTGGTGGCCAATAGCATTTGACGAACCCAAATGTCTGTCGGCAGTAATGTGTGGTCTGCTTGCAGAAGATACAAAGATAGGGGTGGTGGCTGCTCAGACCAATTTATAACTAGCCTGGGAGGTGCACGTGAGTAGGAAAAAATCAACAGACAGATTAAGGATTTTTAAGAGCCACAGCACACAACCCTGTTAAAAACCAAGTTCTCCGTAGGCACACATCTGCAGAGGTCTATATAAAAGCTGCACCACTCCCCCTTGGGACATACAATGCAATGGATACATTGGGAGCAGCTTATCTAAGGTTGCCATATACCTCCACTAAAGTACATGGTAGGGAGGGAAGAGTTGAAAGCCTCCCCATACAGCCAAAGACCCTCGCCATGTGCTTGCTCAAACCAACAGATACATAGAAAGAGGTGGCAACCACTCAGACCAATTTGTAACTAACCTGAGAGGTGCACAGGAACAGGACAATTATGATAGACAATATTAAAGGGAGCTACATCACATAGCCCTGTTAGCTCGCATGTACACAGCACAAAAGCTTGAACTAGTTTAGTAAAACTGCCTGATTTTTGGCATTCTGTATATTTTTAGTGCATGGGCATCCTACATCAGGATACCTGAGGGGTTGAGGGAGAAATGCTGTAGGATAAAGCAGCTTTAGGTCTACTGTATTAACAATAAAAATCAGCAGAACTATTATGTAGTGGGACAGCAAGTTCAACCTGAGCGTGTACTACTCATTGCGGCTCAGAGCCAGGTGAAAATTTACACCCAGTAGACAATGAAAGTGAATGGCAGTTTTCTCTCATAAAAAGAAGTGAGTTTTCTCACCAGGCTCTGAATTGACCCTTATAGGGCTGATTCAGCTCCATTAGTATTTTTGACTCATTTTCTTTTTCAGAGAAAAACGTTTTTTCATGATTGTTTCCGTCTGTAACCTTTTTAGCTGTGCAAATTAAAAAATAGCTAAATATGGTGCTGAACAGTAGATCACAAAAGCTCTACAGAAAGAAGTTTAAAGATGGCTAAGAGTCCGGGAAAGGATTTAAAAAGAAAAAAAACACCTGAACATCAGTCATTCCACTGTCTGGAAGAAAATCTATGAATTTCAGACAAATGCCAACTTGTCCTGGTCAGACTGGCCCCGCAAATTTCACTCAGCAATATGAGGAAAGAAAGTGCCTAAAAGCCTCAGATTTTTTTCTCATGACCAACAGTCTTCACATCAAAGTGCAAAGAGTCAACCTTAAGAATGAAACTGACCAAATTAAATGTGAGCCCTGATGTTCCTTCTGTCCAATACCAAGACTTTTACAATAATGTGCTTTGTACAAGGACTGGCGGCTCACTTTCATATGATTAGTCTAGTAATTAATATTTTTAGGTTTCTTAGGTAAATTGTGTCAGCAGGTTAAAGCTCTGCGGTGAGGGTGTTGGTGGCGGGGGGCATCCAGAATGCTGAAGGCCCCCACACATAATCGCCCAGGATGCCCGTAATCTTTACCTTATCCTCACTACCCCATCGGGAATCCCGCACTGCCAACAAGAGTACGGGGCAACCAAACGCGACAGGAGAGCGAGAATATGGTAAAGATTATGGGCAACCTTGGGGGTTATGCGTGGTGAGGGGCTCAGCATTCTGGGTGCCCCCCCGTCTGTCCTATAGTGGCAGCGCCGGAAGACACCAACACCCTTGCCGTGGAGGGTGTTGGTCCATTTTAACTGAAAATGGTTCTAGAAAAAATGTGGCTGTAGGAAAAATTCAAAGTGGAGAAATATTATACAAAAAACACATTCAGGCAATATATGTTTCATTACCCTGTTCTTATTGGGTGGCTAGAGGAATTCACATAACTCAATGTTGCTGTATAGGAAAGAGCAAACTCATTTAATCTTGCAGGATGGGGTTGTTATGCAGTTCTTGACCATGTGATGACCCTGGCAACCTCTCCAATGTGTCCAATCCTTGGCAATCTCTCCCATGTGTCCAATCCTTGGCAATCTCTCCCATGTGTCCAATCCTTGGCAATCTCTCCCATGTGTCCAATCCTTGGCAATCTCTCCCATGTGTCCAGTCCCGGGCAATCTCTCCCATGTGTCAAGTCCCTGACAATATCTCCCATGTGTCCGGGCCCTGGCAATTTCTCCCATGTGTCCAGTCCCTGGCAATCTCTCCCATGTATCCAGTACCAGGCAATATCGCCCATGTGTCCAGTCCCTGGCAATCTCTCCCATGTGTCCAGTGCCTTGCAATATCTCCCATGTGTCCAGTCCCTGGCAATCTCTCCCATGTGTCCAGTCCCTGGCAATCTCTCCCATGTGTCCAGTCCCGGGCAATATCTCCCATGTGTCCAGTCCTTGGCAATCTCTCCCATGTGTCCAGTCCCGGGCAATATCTCCCATGTGTCCAGTCCCGGGCAATCTCTCCCATGTGTCCAGTCCCGGGCAATGTCTCCCATGTGTCCAGTCCCTGGCAATCTCTCCCATGTGTCCAGTCCCGGGCAATCTCTCCCATGTGTCCAGTACCGGGCAATCTCTCCCATGTGGCCAGTCCCGGGCAATCTCTCCCATGTGTCCAGTCCCTGGCAATCTCTCCCATGTGTCCAGTCCCGGGCAATATCTCCCATGTGTCCAGTCCTTGGCAATCTCTCCCATGTGTCCAGGCCCTGGCAATCTCTCCCATGTGTCCAGTCCCGGGCAATCTCTCCCATGTGTCAAGTCCCTGACAATCTCTCCCATGTGTCCAGTCCCTGACAATATCTCCCATGTGTCCAGTCCCTGGCAATCTCTCCCATGTGTCCAGTCCCGGGGCAATCTCTCCCATGTGTCCAGTCCCGGGCAATATCTCCCATGTGTCCAGTCCCTGGCAATCTCTCCCATGTATCCAGTACGAGGCAATATCGCCCATGTGTCCAGTCCCTGGCAATCTCTCCCATGTGTCCAGTGCCTTGCAATCTCTCCCATGTGTCCAATCCCTGGCAATCTCTCTCATGTGTCCAGTCCCGGGCAATATCTCCCATGTGTCCAGTCCCTGGCAATCTCTCCCATGTGTCCAGTCCCTGGCAATCTCTCCCATGTGTCCAGTCCCTGGCAATCTCTCCCATGTGTCCAGTCCCGGGCAATATCTCCCATGTGTCCAGTCCTTGGCAATCTCTCCCATGTGTCCAGTCCCGGGCAATATCTCCCATGTGTCCAGTCCCGGGCAATCTCTCCCATGTGTCCAGTCCCGGGCAATGTCTCCCATGTGTCCAGTCCCTGGCAATCTCTCCCATGTGTCCAGTCCCGGGCAATCTCTCCCATGTGTCCAGTACCGGGCAATCTCTCTCATGTGGCCAGTCCCGGGCAATCTCTCCCATGTGTCCAGTCCCTGGCAATCTCTCCCATGTGTCCAGTCCCGGGCAATATCTCCCATGTGTCCAGTCCTTGGCAATCTCTCCCATGTGTCCAGGCCCTGGCAATCTCTCCCATGTGTCCAGTCCCGGGCAATCTCTCCCATGTGTCAAGTCCCTGACAATCTCTCCCATGTGTCCAGTCCCTGACAATATCTCCCATGTGTCCAGTCCCTGGCAATCTCTCCCATGTGTCCAGTCCCGGGGCAATCTCTCCCATGTGTCCAGTCCCGGGGCAATATCTCCCATGTGTCCAGTCTCTGACATGCTCTTGTCCAGTGATATGCTTGCCCCTGTGTTACCAATAATTTAAGTTCTCAAGTAGCCATGGCTTCCCCCAGCAGCAGAGGGACCGCTTAAACAGGCAGATGGAGAGTGCAAGTTTGACAGCGGATATATTTTATATACAGTAGGTATCAGTGAGCTTAACAATGCACCCAACATTATGGGCAATAGGACATTTTTAACACTGAACCCTTTGGTGATGGGGATAGCTGTCCAGTTTACCACCACTAATGTGGCCCTGATTGCAACATAACATTGACCCTGAACATTCTATTAAATCCACCAAGGAATAGCTGAATAAAAGTGTAAATAAAAGAGTGTTTTAAAAGGGTCGGGTCATATACTTGATCTAGATCTTATTGAGGATGCTGTGAAAGAATGCGAAGCAGGCGATGCATGCAAGAAATTTGTAGACCAGGGAGATTTAATTTTTTCCAGATAAACGCATCTTTTATTCTTTAGCCATAGATGTCTTTTATTGGGCAGGATAGAGGTTCTTTGAGAGTTTCTCAATAACTAATCAGAGTTAACTTTTTCCTTTTAAATAATCTTTACATGTGAACTATGTAGATAAAGCAATTAAAAATAAACTTAGCTTAGCTAATGAGGACCTAAGCAACCCTCGGAAACAAACCCTGTCCCAGTCCAGTCATAAAATGAGCTAAAATCTTTACCTCTTCTGGGTTCCAGCAAAGCAAAGGTAGTGACCATGATCTAGTGCTAAAAAGAAATGTACCCCTTACTTTCCCCTTTCTGATGTGATCGCTGGTCCACAAATGCACGTTTACAGTAATAGGTATGCGTGCCCAACATGCATTGGAAGGGAGGGAATTGCAGCACGCATTTCTCTGCAGTACTGGAATGCAGAAATGTTAAGTATTTTAAAATATCTACCTTCCTCTCCAAATGGAAAAACTCTGGTGGTCTTTACATTTTTTTTAAACTTTAGGACTGCTTTAAATGTAATAATGGGACTGTTTCAGAGCCAGTGAAAATTTACACCCGGTAGACAATAAAAGTGAATGACAGATTTCTCTCCTAAAAATGTGTTCTCACCAGGCTCTGAGATGACCTCATAGTGTTGGCTAATATTCCAACAACATAGGACAGAAAAACTGTGGCTTCCTTTAATGTGATCCTATACCCAGAAAATGTATTACTTTCTAGCCCTTGTCCACTGCCCCAAAACAGCCTGTGTTTCTTTTTTTTTACTAAAGCCTATACCCAATATTGATAACAACACGAACCGGATGCATTAGGCCATAATGCTCCCTGGCCATTCAGCCCCGACCCTTAGTGCTTTCTGGCGATGATACATTCAGTCACATTACACACAGCTCAGCATTGGGGGGTCAGCCTAATCAACTGCCTTTATGGGGTTGAATTAGAGCCATATGTTAATTCTCACTCTTTTTTAGAATAGAACTCTACCATTGACTTTCATTGTCTACTGTGTGTACATTTTTACCTGGCTCTGAATCACTCCCAAGGTAGACAATGAACGTCAATGGCAGTTTTCCTAAAAAAGGAGTGAGAATTCTAACCTGGCTCTGAATCGACTCCTATGTGACAGTTTTAGCTTGTAACTAAATGAATGAACATATGGCTGCCATTCAACATCATACTGCATCCTGTTAGTGTTTTATGAATATTGGGCAAAGGCACTGGGCTGGGGGTAGAAGGTGACGACATAAACTGCCTTTCTGGTTATAGGATCACTTTAAGATCTCCCATTTTGTGGTGTGTATCAGAGACGTCAACCTTGATGACCAGCTTACAGGGTGATGGGCACTGCAGGGGATGTGGTTTGGTAATGTGGCTTTCCCACTGGCTTTTTTAGAACATATATTTTTATCATGCCACAGGAATACAATATACATGGTGCAAGACGGATATATAAAGTTACTAAAATACATGATCTTTACATGCTGTGCCCCAAAAGGATTTTACAGACAAGGCCATTGCTGCCCCTAAAACATTATCTTAGGGCTGTCAAGTAGAAGTAAGGAAAGCCCTTGGACTGCAGGTGGGGGGGCGGAATTGTGTGAGCATGTTGGTATGTAGAGGGCCATTAGGGGGGAGAGGGGCTCTGGGACATGGTGGGGTAGCAAGTGTGAGGAGAGCAGCATGTGGAAGGGAATGGACATAAGGGGTGGTATGTAAGTTTGGATCAGTAGTGCTGGGGGGGGCATAAATAAAGAGCAATAGGCTGCAGCATGAGTAGGGTTGTCATCTGTTCAGTATTTTACTAGAAGAGCCTGTATTTGTCACCTATAACACCTTTCACTGTGCCACCTGCAGAGGAAGAGACAAAAATGCAAACAATTACACTTATCAGTGGATTGTTTGTGTTGTTACATATACGGCTGGCATTAGAGTACTAGTCGAAATGGGAAGCTGTTGCCCATAGCAACCAGTTTGGTTATCTTTCTGCATTGTACATGATGGCATCTTTCTAGTTGCTATGGATAACATTGTCATTTATCTGCTGGATGCTGTAAAGTGGTCCAGTGCGGAAATGCAGGTTATGGGAGCCAGAGGCAGCCCAAGCACATATTTTAAGGGTCCATGGTAAAATAAAAAAAAAAAACATTTAATGCTCATGGTTTGTCCTGCACAGCTGCTTCCTCTTACTTTAAAATTAAAAAATAAGGGCTTCATAGTCTTGTGGTGTGCACATGCCTGGAGATTTTTCATGTGCTTGTCCACCATTTGCAAGAAAATTAGTGCAAGAGGCCCAGCCCCACCTCTTTTACGATGACTGGAGCAAGCTGCTCTCTATTCTCTTTACAGAGGGTATGTGCCAGGATCTGCCTAAATATGCACCTGGGGACACTGTGGGATGCAGTCTTAAGACTAGGTAAGTATGAGGATGATGAAACTGTGAGGGACAAAAGGTGAGTATTGATTTTTTATATTTTTAGCCTACACAATGACTTCAGCTAAAATACCAACTAAGGCCTACCTGCCACCAGCTCTGCTAATTATTCATCTTCTGTTCCAGCAACCTCCCTTTCTGGAGAAGCACATTAAGCTTAATGGTAGTCTCATGCTGAGGAGTGATGAATGGCACCTTATTTGAAGTTTTGCAGGAAAGCTCAAGAAAGTTGGCACTTCCAGGAAGGGTTATTAGGTGAGGGCATAGGGGCTTCTCAGGGCTAGGTGGGTGAGACAAGGAGTGTGCTTACCTTGGCAGAGAACATGCAGCCTTAATTCTGATCCTGGTGCCCCCAGTTCTGGGTAGGTGTTGGTGGGCGACGACATGGTTGCATGGGGATGCCATGGAGGCCCTTGTCTCCAGATGGCCGTCTTTCTGACCTGATGCTGCGGGGCCTTTGTCGTGCTGTAGGGGTTTGGGCGGTGTCTGGCCAGATGCTGTGCTTCTGGCTGGGGGGCTGGGATCCCACAGCCCTTTTCAGGTTGGGATGCCCCTCTGCGGTTCTAAGTCCATTTTAGGAGGCCGGTAGCCCTGCATGGCAGTGGCAGGACTGGTGGGCAGCCCCCTACCATCTCTACTGCCATTCTACATGGTGACGGGTAGGAGAGAAGGGATGGAAGGAGCCCAGAGTATGAGGAGTTAGACTTTAGGCTAGAGAGCTGAGGATGGATTTTAGCCCTGGTAATATAAAGGGAGCGGAGTCTACATAAATGCTGGGGGTTTAATGGGTGGGGCTCATGGTAGGCCACTGGGTAGGTCACCTTAAAAGCCCAATTTCGTGCCAGCTTGAGAAGTGGCGGGAATAGCAACCCAGGAGGACGTACGGCTTCAGTGCCAAAGGGTTTCGGTATGCCTGGAGAAGGACCTGGTCTGGAAAGATAGAGAGAGCCCCATAGGTGCCTGTGGTGTGGATGTGGAGCCCCCAGGAACTGAGAGTGTGGAAGGCCAGCGAAAGGTGTCGATGCTCCTGTAAGGTGAGGCTGCTCCTTGGAGGAAATCCTTAAAGTGGACCAACACCCAGGATTTTGACTATCCTGGGTCTTGGTCCACTTCGGTGGGGCACCCCCGATCGGGGTGCCCCGCTGTGTGAAACCCCCCCGAACCCCCCGAACTCACCTCTGGCCGCGGCGACGGACAAACCGCGGACAAGCGGCTCCTCCGCCGCCGCCTCCCGCGCGTCCCTGTTGACGCGCGCGTGCCCGCGCCGGCCATTCACAGACGGCCGGCGCGGGCGCGCGCACGACTAGAGGGGCGCGAGGGAGGCGGCGGCGGAAACTAAGGTAAGGAGTTTGGGGGGTTTGGGGGGGTTTCACCCCGCGTGACATCCCGATCTCGGATGTCCCGCGGGGAGGGAGGTGATCGGCCCGGGAATCTTATAGATTCCCGGGCCGATCACCCGTGGGTGTTGGTCCACTTTAAGCCTCAAGGAAGTGTAGAACCATTAGGAATGTTGTCCCTGTACATTCTGCTTGACGGTAGAGGAACTGGTACTTAACCAAACAAGCCATGGTCCTAAGGTGGAGAAGGTCTTCCTTAGTGAATATTGTCCAGCAAATTCCCTGTCTTACATAGTTAAATGAACCTGGAGGGAGTAGTTCCATTGAAGAGTGGTCTGTACCCATATCACTCCTATTGCTTAAGTGAATTGTAAACTGCAAACTGCAAAAGTTAATCGAGCATTAACTGACCCTGTTTTGGATTAACTGAATGCTTTTGAGCTGTGCTGAGTTCTGTCTTTGGATTGGAGTCTGCTTTCTTTCGTAGATGTGATATGAGCTTTCGTCTTGCCAACAAGTAATTGAAGAGTAACTAAACTGGTTACAGAAATCAGTTGTGGTGTGAAGTTTGTCGGCCTCCGGTTAAAATATCGTCACATACCCTGGTCTTTTGGATTACTATTACTGTTATATCTGTTGCTTTGTGTGTAATTGCTGAGCCCATTAAATATGTCCATTGGAGTTTAAGAACCGTGCCTTTGACTGTGACAGAGTTGGTGGAGAACAAGTTCTATCTATATTTTACCACTGCAGTTAGTGACAACCTGTGAACAAGGAGGTCCCCTGCATGGCCAATATTACAGCATTTGCAACATTTACAGGCTTGCCATATTGATCTCTGGCTGAGGGAGATGTGCGGGAGTGTGGACCAGATGCAACCACCACCAGGGAAGGCATGTACTTTGCCCAATTTTGGGCTTGCTCTGAACTTTTAGAGGGACATTCAAGGCAAAGGGTTTAATTAGACTACTTTCTGCTTGCCCCATGCTGTCTGTCAGGCGTGGCATCTTTCATTCACCAACACTTCACATTTCCTGATAAAACCTAAAGAACTTGCTGATTCATTATACACAGTCCCCTCAGTGTATTTTACTTGTCAGGGAACTTTACAGTCAGACAGCATTGCATGGCTCATGCAAGAAGGAGGAAGGCCCAGTAGAGGGAAAAGAGTTCATTAGAGCTTATCAAGAAATATAAAGCAGGCTGAATAAAATATGAAGCCACTCACTGGCAGCATGAGGAGAGCAGAAATAAGGCTCAATTAACCCTTTGCCTGGAGTCTTCCTTTAAGTTATAGGGCATCCCAAATGTGTATACTGCTGATATGGAAGGGTGCTTTATGGGGGGGGGGCAATGTGTCTCTAATTTGTTTATCCCAGAATGCCTAGAACTAGTGACTATCCTTTCACTTCCAGATGAAACGTGGTCCATCGTAGCTTTGCCCAGGAAACATAAGACACAGCTACATCGGACAGATCGGACAGTTAGTACTTCATTTTGAATCTTTTGAGATGCTGAGTCTGCATTCCATATCACCACATTACAGTTTGTCTGTGAAGGTTATCATTCATCCAGGTCATGGTTTATCTGTAGTAAGAAGTCAAGGCAATAAGTCAACCCCCCTGACAGGTTCTCTGTAATAATAGAAGGCTTTGAATTTCCTGGGGGTACCTAGGACTACATTTGTAAACATCTATTAACATATACATGTAATAACCAGCTGAAAAAGACGTTTGTAAAGTTTTTTTCAATATATATATATATATATATATATATATATATATATATATATATATATTGCAGCCCTGTCAGTGGAGCCTGTAGAGACAGAATGACAAACAGCTGTTGGGTGACTAAGGTATTTGAGGACTTCAAAGTCTCCACTGTAAAAGCTTATTTATATAGAAGCGGAAAGAGCTCTGTCACCAGATTTCTATTTACTGTTGATGAGCACATGAAACTACTTATAGAATGTTTCTCAGGGTTTTCAAAGGCTTGTTTGCACAATGCATGTCAAACAACCCCCCCCCCCCCCCCCTTTCATGTCACTCTATGTTTGCTGTGGCAAAAGATCTTTTCGAGGTGCTGTTCCTCTCAGTGGGGACATCCCAAATTGGGATGCCCCGCTGTGTGTATGCCCCTGGGTCACTCAGCTTCCTGTATCTCCCACAACTTGGGCGAGAACAAGTGCGCTGATTGGTTGAATGGGCCACTCATGCAACCAGTGTAGTTTCACATATTTGAGAATCAGGAGACTCCAGAAAGCTCTGAGGTCTGTTGTGTCAGAAGGGTTTTGTTGTTTATTTATTATCTCTTGTTGTAAAACTCCGTCTACAAATTCAGTTGCCATCTATGAGAGCACAGTCAGAATGTTACATGTCAGTCTCTGAAACAAGGGAACTTCCCGTTTCTCCTCATGTCTTTTTTTCTTTCAGTTTCTGTTCAGCGCACAGCCATTAAAATAACAATTTATGCAACAGGATTTATTATTTGGTCAGCATTATTTATTATAATAATTAACAATAAATTAAAAGAAACAAGAAATTAGCTAAATCTCCCTTGCAGATACAGCTAATGACATGCCCCATACAGTCTGATGCAATAGGGGTACAGATGGGGACACTTTTCAGAGCTTAAAGTGGACCAAAACCCAGGATTTTGACTATCCTGGGTTTTGGTGCTTGCCCCCAGACACCCCGATCGGGGGTGCCCCGCTGTGTGAAACCCCCCAGATCGCCCGATCTGATGTACCCTCCCCTGGTCCTACGGAACTTATGCAGCCTGTCGTCCAATCAGCTTGCTCAGATCTGCTCCCTCTTCATCTAAGTTATCATCTAAGGGAGCAGCAGGCATGTACTATGCTAAAGGGATAGCGGGGATGTCTACGCTGCTCGCGCATGTGCCATTGGACCAGGGAAGAAGGTGAGTTTCTAGTCGACCTGGGGGGTTTCACACAGCAGGGCATACTGATTCTGGATGCCCCAGGGGGGAGAGAATCTTATAGATTCCAGGGCCGTCAGACTGTGGGTTTTGGTCCAATTTAAAGAAAAACATTTCAGGTATTGGTGAGTTAATAAAAACTCCCCAAACCTGGCTTGCTCGCCCCCCCCCACCCCTCCATTTTCACATTATACATCTTTTGACTTACCTGTCCAGTCGCATTGCGCTCCGGCATCCCTCGGTCCCGCACCGTCTCGATCGGGCAGCGCCGTCTTGCTGTCCCACCATGCACTGCACGTTTTGAAGAGAGGACGGCTAGAGGTAAGTACAGCTAAGCCTTCTGCAATCACTCAGCGACGGCTAAGGGGGGGGGGGGGGTGGAAAGGGTTTTAGGTTACACTGACATCCAAAAGGCAGTGAGGGAGGGGGGAGGGATGTTTAGAGAGGAACATCAGAAAAGGTCTGATGTTCCTCTTCAAAAAAGGTGGTCATGCATATATAAGTATCTGGGGTATGGGATACAGAAGAAGGGCAGGATCTCAGCTTCAACAGTTTAATTCAGCATCACAACATGGGGAATTAGCTAAAAGTAACTCTGGCTGAATTTCACCTGAATTTGCCAACATTCTGTTGGGATGAAAGCTTACATAAACTTGAACAGCAACCCACGTGGTCACCTTTAGGGAGCTTGAGCTGGTGACTGGTGACTAGAGAACCTCTTAAATACTGATGTTCACTTTACATGTGACACAGTCCAGGCTTCAATCTTGCTTTGTATATTTCCATCCAGATGCTTAGAATGATTCACTAATAGGTCTCTGGGCCAAGAATACGCTAGAAAAGAAAAGTTTCCATACTGTCTAGTGTTGTGAATGTGCTCCCTGATTATTATTATTATGCATCAACTGGCCTTTGTGAAATGTATTATCGTTCTCAAATATTTACACACTTTAAATGCGTCATTTTGCATTGATCTGCGATAAACCTACTATGTGCAGTGTGAATTCACTGATCAATATATAAGATATGCTTTGATTTTAGCTACACTTGTGGGTTTCATTGGTTGCTTTATTTTTGATGCAAGATTCCTTCTCCCTTCTTTGTTGTGCATTTAGCAGTAGCACACTTTGCTCCACTCTTTTTGCATTTGTTTGATTACTATTGATTAGGGACAGGGCAGTTTCCAGGCAAAATAGTGCTCAGTTTGGGAAGGAAAATCTGCCCCCTCCTCGCCCATCCTATGGTGCTGCTGCTCCATACAGGTAAGCTGGAAATCTACCTAATGCTCCTCCGCATGAGTCCAATATGGTGGTTGAGGGGCTTGTTTTATGGCCTGCACCACTAACAGTGTCCCTGACTTATGTAGATGCAGGCATAAAGGCACCCCTACTTGGCCTTGGCACCTAGGGCGTTTACCCTGCTTGCCTTACCCTAGAAAGATCTCTGACTAGCAGTGAATGAAAAGGGGCGCTTGATTATGCAGTAAATATTTAGCTGACATATACTGGCCGAGAATTACAGAATTGACTATTACTCTTTATGAATAGGCAAAATCATGACAAATCATTTTTTATGTCTTTGCTATACCAAGTATTCAGAACTGCTGAGCAGGCAATGCTTGGCTATAGATTAACAGTGTTTGACTGGTCCACCTAAGCCACTGAGGATCTTCCGGTGGGCCCCAGGCTCTGACCCAGGGCCACTATCAGAGCACTACAAGAGATCCAAGACTCAAACAGTTGTTCTCACTTTCCTGAAGTGTTCTCTGAGTTTGTCATTTCTTCTGAATGTAACATTTTTTTATTTGGTCCAAAAACATATTTTTTTAATTATGCAACAATCATCATTGAATGGAAGAGTGGGTCCCTAGGATTACTTCCTCTTGTGGGCCGCAAGGATGATATTCTCTAGTGGGTACAAGGTGCTTCAGTTCAACTCTGTCTTTTAATACATCGCCAGGCCAAACAAAAGGTCACCTCCTTGAAAATTTTGTTGGACCACCTTTAGCTTTGATTATGGCATGCATATGCTGTGGAATCATTTCCACAAGCCTTTCCAATGACACGTCCGTTGCCACAGTTACACGCCGTGCTGCAGCGGTGTTCAGTGACGCGGAGGGCTGGGCGGTCTGGGGGACTGGCGGTGACAGGACACATCAGCGTGTGACGTAGGATCGCGCACTTCCGTGTTGGGTGGTTGCCGGCCGGGGCCACCGGGCGCGGGAGAGGATGATCACTAATTAGTTTCACCTGCACGGGGAGCCGGCTAGATCTTGTATATAAGGCTGAGGACACAGGTACTGCTTTGTCTTTTTTCTTGGCACCTTACAAAAGTGGTCTACTCCATGGAGCGCGTTGGTAAAGGGGCACCAGGAATCAATTGGGAGACCCAGCCAGGCCTAATATGGTGATAGATTTCTAGTTTTCTTACATATATATTTTTAGGGTTGTTGTTTGAGTAAGCACATATATAATTCTTTGCTGCTAATTTTTGCTGTGTTGCACTTGGCACTTTATGGATTTTATGAAATGTATTAGTTATTTGAATTTTGTCTTGGTTATAAATGTGATAGTATATTAGCATTATTCAGCACTGTAATATTGCACGATGACACTTTTTTCTGGCTTGGTAAGTCGCCCATGGAGAGATGGTTTAGGGTTTTTAATGATTTATGTATGAGCTCTATATTTTTAATGTTTCAAACAAACTTATGATTGAATTTGGAATTTAACACATACATGCCTGATCTTGTGATTATTTAGATTGGTGGTGCAGACTATTGGTGCCCTTTTTTGTGGTACTGGGCCACATACCATATATGTTTACAAATTGCTTTGTCTTTTGGACACCATTTTATTGCACACCAATCTATTATATGTAACCTGTGGGGTGGTGCAGGGACAATCTCATTGCTTGTTCCTTTCCAATGACACATCATTTATTTCTGCCCAGAGTATAATTAATTTTCCCTAAGATCTGGTATTGGAGGTTTGGAGCACTGTGCAAAGTCTTTTCCAGCACATCCTAAGATTCTCAATAGGGTTCAGGTCTGGACTATTTCATAAGTAGCGCCCAATGAATCCCGGCATTGTCACCTTGGATTATGCCCAATGTACCATCAGGGGAAAAGAATCCATTATTGGAATAACCTGGTTGTTCGGTATATTCAGGTAGTCAGCTGACCTCATTCTTTGGGCACATAACATTTCTGAATCTAGACCTGGCCAGCTACAGCAGCCCCAGATCATAGCACTGCCCACTAGGTTTGTACAGTAGGCATTAGGCATGATGGAGGCATCACTTCAGCCTCCTCTATTCTTATCTTATCTACCCATCATTCTAATACATATCTGCAAAAGCTCAACATTTAAAGGCTGTATGGGAGGGTGAGACCTGGCAGTGCCATTACATAGCCACGAGCCACATAACCTGATGGATAATTCTGTTATACCTACTGAGTCTGTACTATGTGAATGATCTCTTTTAGCCCACTTTATTAAACCTAACTTGAGTATCGCCCTAAGATGGATTGCTACTGTGTTGAGTGAGTGATTCCAGACAAGCTTAGATCATCTGACCCTACAAGAATGGATGTGTTGTTGCATGGAGCTTTATTCTGAAAATAGTAATAAAATTCATATATTATTAATACTTTGTACCAGTATGATTGATAGCATCAAGCATACAAAAAACTCCTGCCAAGCCTACTCTCACCATTACCAGATGATAGAAATACCAGGGTGGCAAATGTTTTAAATTACCATTCCACTTTTAAGGGGAGGTCGTTCCTCTGAGCCAACCTGTGGGGAACAGTACCATTAATCTCTGTTAACATTGTAAAAGCATCTTTTCATAATGGAAGAATTACAATAGCAATGAGCCATTATCCCAGCACAAACTTGGTCAAGGAACAGGCAGATAGAGTTGTCTTCTCCTGTTAAAGTAGAGTAGTACATTTTTTCAAAGTTTGGCTGGAAATAAAGGGGGTTATTAGTAACGTATTCTATTTCCATCCATTCTATTTATGTAGATTTTAGATTTTCAAGTGTTCCCCAACCCTTTCCTCTAGAGCCTCCTACAGGTCATGTTTTATAGATCTCCAAATAGCGGCTCTATATCTCTATCTGATCATTAATTCCTTTACCTGTGAGTCTGCGTGGTGAACTACAAAACACGGCTTGTAGCTCTCGACTCTCAAGGACAATGTTGGAGAACACTGCCACAGACGATAGCAGTGATAGCACTGGAATATCTAAGGATACTTAGGGCCTTATTCATGAAGGGATAGCATCAGGTAGTGCCTTGTAAATGACAGGTAGCGTCAGGTGAATGCCGGACACGGCACGCAATTACACATTTATCAAGCAGAATCTGTGGAGCGACTGTGGAACGCCATGTAGCGTCTGATTCATCATTATCCCAGCCTCAGCGAACAGCGCCGGTGATCAGCCTTGCAGAGCGCCACGTATTACCTCTCGCTACCTGTCGCTCTCCCATACATTTCAATGGACGTTCTTTTATTTCTCTTAAAACGGGTTTTGTTTTATTATTTTTTTTTTTAATTTCTCAAATAATGTTGGGATCTCTCCTGGCCTTGAAAAAACATTTTTGTTTACATTTTATATATTAATGCAGAATTGACATTACAGGTCTGGCATTAATGTGTTCATTTTACAACGTTATTACAATGTAATTCCATATATGTTAAAACAACAACCTTTAATCACACAGCCTCCGGTGCTCTGGGCTACAGCGAAGCATTTTTGAGCGCCAGAGGTGTTTGGGGCTGTTTTTTTGATGAATATGTTGTGAGTCGGTCGCACAGACCAGTCGCTAACATGCGCTACCATACAGCGCTGTACTCTGTACTGCTCATATAGCGACTCTTCACAATGTATTCATCATTGCTGCGCAGTGACTGAGTCGCTATGAACTAGCGACCCACTGCCGAACACAGCGACTACTAGCGGGCGCTCTGAAATGCCTGCTACAGACGCTCATCTGTCGCTACCTGGCGTTAGTGATGAATCAGCCTGCCCGTCTCATTCTAGTCATGGAAATGCTAGGCCCTAAGGAGAATAATAGGTGTTGTGCTGGGCCGAGAGTAGAAATGTAATGCTGGGTTGAGGGGTAGTAGCTGATCTGGGGAGTAGTTATATTTTGCTGGTCTGGGGGGTAGTTATTTAATGCTGGGCCAGGGTGAAATTTATTTTATGCTTGGATTGAGGTGGTATTTATTTTATGCTGGGCTCAGGGGGTTATTTATTTCATACTGGGGGGGGGGCATTTAACGAGCAGACACCGTTGTTGCAATTGTGGGAACGTGGTAGAATATTTACCTGATTTCTGAGCACTCATGTGCTGCAGAATTGCTCACTAGCATGGAGGGGATGTCAATTTTAAAGTGCAATTTACACAAGGTGGTCTATTGAGAGCATGATGAGAAACTCACGTCTTTTTTCATTGTCTATCTACTGTCAGAGCCAGGGGAAAATTTACACCAGGGAGACAATGGCCTTGATTCATCAAGAGTTGAAAATAATTCACAGAGTAGTAAAAAATTCATTTCATGAGAAAAAATCCTGAGAATTTCAATGTTGATCAATCACCAGCTAGGAAGACAATGAAAGCCAATGGCACTTTTTACTACACTGTAAAAGGAGTAAAAGATTCGCTACTTCACTAATAAAAAAGTGCCATTGACTTTCATGACTTCCTAGCTAGTGATTCATGAACTGTGACATTCTCAGGCTTTTTTCTCATGAAATGATTTTTTTACTACCATAAGCATTTTTTTTTCAACTCTTGATGAATTGAGGCCCATGAAAGTGAATGTCAGGTTTCTCTCCTAAAAAAAGATGTGAGCTTTGAATCGACCCCATGGATGTCTGATTGCGCATCGATATGTCCACGTGACCTGAAATTGACCATCAATTTACTATACTTTTTAGGATAATGTACAAAGCTGGCAGGCTGATTCATCACTAACGCCAGGTAGCGACAGATGAGCGTCTGTAGCAGGCAATTTGAACAGTACAGCGCTGTATGGGAGCGCATGTTAGCGACTGCTCATAGCGACCGACTCACACCATTTTCAGCAACAAAACAGCCTCACAAATCTCTGGCGCTGAAAAATGCTTGTTTGAAGCCCAGAGCGCAGGAGGCGGTGTGTTTAAAGTCTGTTTTTCAGCATCTATCCACTAGTAACAAAGCGAAAACATATGGAATTACATTGTAGCAACATTGTAACATGAACACTTTAATGGCAGACCTGTAATGTCATTTCTGAAGTAATATATTAAATCTGAAAAAATTGTGAAAAAACTGCTTTTTCAATGCCAGAAGAGGTCACAGAATTTTGATTTAAAGAGAAGAAAAGGTTTGTCCATTGAAATGTATGGGAGAGCGACAGGTAGCGAAAGGTCATACCTGGCGCTGTTCAAGGCTGAACGCCGGCGCTGTTCGCTGAGGCTGTGAAAATGATGAATCGGACGCTACATGGCATTAGCCCAGTTGCTAAACAGATTCTGCTTGATAAATGTGTAATTGTGTGCCGTGTCCGGCGTTCACCAGTCGCTACCTGTCGCCACCTCTCATTAACCAGCCACTACCTGACGCTATCCCTTCATAAATAAGGGCCTAAGATTCATCAAAGCACCAATGTCAGTAATACTGTATAGTGTTTCCTGTTTAAAGTGGACCAACACCCAGGATTTTGACTATCCTGGGCTTTGGTCCACTTCGGTGGGGCACCCCGATCGGGGGTGCCCCGCTGTGTGAAATCCCCCAGAAAGCCCCGACAACTCATCTCTCCCCGCTCCCACGTGACTGCTGCAGCCAATCCCCGCCGGCGGACAAGCGAGAGGCAGCGCCGGACAAGCAGAGCGCGTCCGCCGCCGCCTCCCGCGCGTCCCTCTTACAGGGAGCGCACCCGCGCCAGCCATTCACAAACGGCCGGCGCAGGAGCGTGGAAAAGGTAGGATTGTGGGCTTCCTGGGCGGTTTCACCCCGTGGGACATCCCGATTTCGGATGCCCCGCGGGGAGGGATCTGATCGGCCCCGGAATCTTATAGATTGCCGGGCCAATCCCCCCTGGGTGTTGGTCCACTTTAAATTTGACAGTAAGGCAAGTACCAGATAATGCTCTTTGAAATATATAAACATATTTATATTTATACAGTATTATAGCTGATTACAGTCTGAGTAACGTATGGCATTTCAGAATATACTGCTGCTTAATGATCTGTTCTAAAGGTTTATGTGTGCTACAAAAAATGATTGCGTTGTATAGTGACACCTAGTGCTCAGTCATATATATCCTGAATGCAGTAGTCTGTTAATCAAAAACGGGTTTGCACATCTTCTGTACACAATAATTTATTTCTGCTTTCCTTACTCCAGATAGAAATCGAAACAGTATTGCCGGCTGTGAACAGACCAATCATTTCTATACCAGATCAAAAAGAAATTGAAGAAGCAGAGGAATCGACACCAACATTAATTGATGGCTCTTCACCACAGGGACCCTTGTCTCCTGGAGTCCAAACTCCAGAAGCCAGTGGAGGTTTGTTGCACTAGTCTTTAGTTACCAGAGCCGAGCAGGCTCATGTGATTTCCTTTAACAGTGTGGTTTAGAAGAATCTGTGCAATTTAAGTCAAATATTTCAGGCCATTTAAATTAAAATAATTTTTTTCATATGATGTATAGACATGTGGTCTCATGTAGTGTTCATTTTTACAGAAATATTTATATTCCTGCTGTTATATTTTACAGCGTTTTATTTACTGCATGTTGCTTGTATTCTGTGTGCGATTATGTGCTCATAGTTCTGGTACTGGTTACTAACCTGCCAAGCCTCTTGACATTTAGGTATGATAATCAATTCTTACAATGTCAGTGGGTAGATAAGTCCTGTGGTGAGGTTTATGACCAATGCTAGAGGCATAAATGAAGGTTGCGGACTCCTGATGAGCTGAGACCCAAACTTACCATAGGTTGTACAAGAGAACTGTATTCATTATTAATGTATCTCAATCACTACACCCATAGCAAAACATAACCAGACAAAGCAAGAGATTAAAGTGGATCAAAACACTAGCTTGGCTGCACTAGAGGCATCCCGATTTGCCGTGTCCCACTGTTTGAAACCCCACTAAAACCCCACTAAATGCCCCAAAAACTCACCTTTCCTGTGGCTCTCTCTGCATTTTGAAGTAGCATTTGAAGTTGCATACCTGGCTTCCTTTCAGCTGCGACCCGCCCCAGAGCCCAGGCATTCAGATAGGATGGAGACGAGAGTGTGCCTGAGACTAGGGGGAAGCTGGGGATGCGGCCACTGGACTTGTCATGTCAACTGCCACACCTGGCGTGACATTGGCAGTGACTTTTTTCTTTTCTCAAAGCTGAGTGTAGGCTGATGTGTTGGGGGGTGGTTTTTAGAGGGTTTTGTCTGCTGTAAATGGAAGAAAGAATAGCACTATTCAGTTTACCTACTAGCCTGGAACTTGTGTTGGGCACTTGCATTTAAAATGTAGTTATAAGCAAGTGCTCAAAGTTTGTTGCACTGTAACTGCACTTAACATTTAAAGCATAACTTATGTAAAAAATGACTTATAGTACACTTAAAGCAGGCCAAAACCCTTGTGCAGCTAGGGATGCTCTGCTGTGTGAAACCCCGGGGGTTGCCAGTAAGCTCACCTTTTGCATCGGCTCCCATGGCTCTTCTGCTGCCCCTGGCAACATTCCTGGTTTCCCTGTATCTGAGGTGCACTTCTACGCCCGGCCATTAAGAAAAAGTTTAATTGGAGCTGCAGGGAAAGTTACGTTTACACAGGGTTTTGTGCAGCAGCAAGCCTTCTGGCACCTGGGACAAAGATTCAAAATGGCGCCCCCACCTATTCTCAGGCCCCCTTTTGGTGCCCCCCTGACCTGCTGGGGGCAAGTGTCCCCCTGCTCCCCCCTAGCTACACCCCTGCTTAAAGCGATCCATCACCATGGGACTGGCTGCAGGCTAATTCAGCCCTAAAAGAGCTGAGTTTTTAGGGCTTGAGGTGCCCCCAGACATGAGCAGCAGTCCGGCACCCTGCTGGGTGGTCTTTAACCCTTTCCTGGAAGCTTTAATATTCACCTTTCCACAACCCACTGCAAACCTCCGATGCAGCAACTGCAGTCCGCACTTCCTGTTTCTAAGTGCATCTTTTCAATGGTCGCCACCTGTCACTGGTGAATCCATATTAATTTGGTTGTGTGAAACCCCTGGTTGCTCTCAAGTTTTGATCCCACAGAGCTATGTGAGCCCAGCAGGCTTGAGTGCAGGGTAGTAGGGGATGCTGCAAGCTGCATTATTAAGCTTAGCCACACAGCTCGCAGCATTCCTTGCGACCTCCCACATGTGTGCCCGCATCCGCAGACATACCAGGCTTGGTGAGAACATGGAAGCTGCTGGAAGTCTCCCCATGCACTGTGCGATTGAAACTTAAGGTGAGTATGCAGGGGAACCAGGGTGTCTCACAAAGAGGGGCATCCCAGTTTCTTATGCCCCTAGAACATGGGCTGGCTCAACCCTAGTGTCTTTTAAACTTTAGGGCTGGGCTGTTTTCACGACAAGTGCCTAAATAAAGTTTAGGTTTTATTATTACATACAAATGAGAACCATATTTTTGATTGTTTGCACCTTTATGTTTTTTAGGTGTCTCTACCTGCATTCTGTGTGTATGCCTCCGTACCACGGTTTATTGTGATGATCATAACCTTGATGCAGTTCCTCCTCTTCCCAGGGACACCACTCATGTCTACTTACGCTTCAACAAGATCAGCAAGATAAACAAGAATGACTTTTCATATCTGAGTATGTGGCATTTTAACAGGTTTTTGGCATATGATACCATTTTCAAACTTGCACATACAGGGCTGGCACACTGGGCCAAATAGGGCAAGTGCCAGGACCTCTGCAACCTTGGGAGGGCCCTCCTTATGTGATAAACTACAGGAAGTTTTCACTTTCTTGCCAGAGCTCATCTGGTAGTGTAAATTGGGGTACAAGAAGTACGGCCAATTTGTGGGAAGGCAAAACATTTTTTTTTGGCAGGAGTTGGGCTTCAAGTTGTTGGAGCTGGTGTGTTGTGCATAAAGCAATATGAATCCAATAATTTCCCATTTTTCATTTAAGGCCTTGTCTGAACACTATAAAACTATAATCGTAAAAATATATGTATTATACAGAGTACCAAAGCTGGATGATGAATGAAGTCAGAGTCCCACAACACATGCACATCAGATCGTGACTGTATCCAATCCTTTACCAACAATATAAATGCTTACCAGCTATGAGACGGAGTACGGCTACTCAAACACGCAACCATAAAAGCTGTAGTCAGTTTCAGGGCGTTTCCTCTTTAAGGCACTGGCTCGCCACAACATATGCAGGTCCAAATCTCAGCAGATTATATGCAAAGAACACAGAACCAGACCAAACATAGTGTAATTCCGTATCATAAGATGTTTAATTAGAAAAAATAGAAATGCACTCACAAGCCAACAAGGGTAAAAACAGCATTCAATCGATTCAAAGTTCAGCCAGCCCTAGAATCCGACAGCCACAGGGGAGCATAAAACAGTAACGTTGGGTACCTCTATAAAAACGAACTCCGCCACAGGCCACCGCCGACGCGTTTCGTCGCAACTAGGCGACTTTGACAAGGCTTCTGTCCCCCATAGAATCTTCCTCAGAATGGAATGCTCTGAAAATGGTTTTTGGAATCCGTATACCACAACTCGTTTGCATGCCCCTGCTGCCCCCCCCCCTTCCCAGAGGAGGTCTGCCGAGACCTCTGTTGCAGTAAATGTAATTGTGATGGAGAGGGGCAAGTTCTTGGGTGAGCTTGAAAACATATATTTCAGAGTACCAGATCTAAGGGAAACAGCTGCAGGGTAGAAACATTGCATTTTTCTGCCTTTACCTTTTATTAGATCTGATCTGAGGCTAAAAAATGTAGCATCTCTGTCACATGGGTCACATGCATCTACATACTTGACATGTGCCAGGCCCTTCTACAAGTCTACCAAAACCAGATGCAACCAGTCTGCCTCGTGTTTACTGCTTGACCTGACATCTCACCCTAGTTTCTTCAAATGATTTCCTGTTCACCACACTTCTCCTCTACTACCTATTCACTATCGGTTTCTACTATCTGCCATGTTCTGAAAACGAACTACAAATAACTATGCACATTCTATAAACTGTTACTACATATGACTGACTAAAGACTTTTCCTAACAGTCAGCAAGTGACAAAACATGTAGAGTTTACACATTTACTCATATGAGCTTTCTATCTAAGGGAAGGATGGTCTGGCACATGTGTCAACCCATGACATAGTCCACCTCACACAATTTTTTTTTAACAAAAAATATACAGGTATTTTGCCATGTTTAATCTGGGAAGTACCATCTACACTATAAATTCATAGTCCTCTTCATATTAAACAGAAGGCAGCCCAAATAAATTAAAATATGAGGGTGGTAAAGCTGTGTCCTAGCCTTGTTGTCAAACATAGAATATGTAATCAGTATCCTGAAATAGAATAATATACTGATTTTTTTATTAGTCCCATATGCTATAAAATACAGCATCTTTCCAAAGTAATTGCAATAAAATTATAATACACAAGTTTAGTGAAATGTCATTTTCCCAGAAATCAGTCAGTCAATCATATATAATTAGATAATAGGTTGTGTTGACAAGCAGGACATCTGGGGATTCTTCTGTGGTATTACATTACTGTCATAAATCATGCTGATTCTACTGTTTCATGCATAACTCACTGCTTAAGTGTCCCATTCCCTGGTCCCCTTGGATCTATGAGCAATCTGATGAGCAGAAATAGAGCACCCTAATGATCAGTATACTCTATAATAGTAAAAACATATTACAGCATTAGGAAGTATGTGTCACACAAATTAATCAACAATGCATGTCATTCAAACTTAGGCCCTTATTTAAGAAGGGATAGCGTCAGGTAGTGGCTGGTTAATGAGAGGTAGCGACAGGTAGAGACTGGTGAACACCGGACATGGCACACAATTACACACTTATCAAGCAGAATCTGTTTAGCGACTGGGATAGCGCCATCTAGCGTCTGATTCATAATTTTCACAGCCTCAGTGAACAGCACCAGCGTTCAGCCTTGCACAGCGCCAGGTATGACCTCTTGCTACCTGTCGCTCTCCCATACATTTCAATGGATGATCCTTTTCTTCTCTTTAAACAGGGTTATTGTTTTTTTTGTTTTTTTTTTTCAAAAAAATCACAAATAATTCTTTGACCTCTTCTGGCATTGAAATTGCAGTTTTTTCATAATTTATTCATTTTTTTTATATATTTCCTCAGAAATGACATTACAGGTCTGGCATTAAAGTGTTCATGTTACAATGTTGTTACAATGTAATTCCATATGTTTTCGCTTTGTTACTAGTTGATAGATGTTTGAAAATAGACTTTAAACACACCGCCTCCTGCGCTCTGGGCTTCAATCAAGTATTTTTCAGCGCCAGAGATTTGTGAGGCTGTTTTTTTGCTGAATATGGTGTGAGTCGGTCGCTATGAGCAGTCGCTAACATGCGCTCCCATACAGCGCTGTACTGGTCAAATAGCGACTCCTCACAATGTATTCAACATTACTGAACAGCGACTGAGTCGCTATAAAGTAGCGACCCACCGCCGAGCACTGCGACTACTAGCGGGCGCTCTAAAAAATGCCTGCTACAGACGCTCATCTGTCGCTACCTGCCGCTAATGATGAATCAGCCTCCCCGTGTGCAATGTGCCAGGCCAGGCTGCTAGAAAAGTAAATTGCAGCTGTATCTGAATCTTTTGAGGAGCATTAAAGTAGATACTGGCAATGACTTTACTGTGGGATATGTTGCACCACGCATGTTTCCTCCAGCTTGATTCAGTAGTAAAAAGAGTGTCCTCCATCAATAAGTAATCAAACATCTTTGGGGGTCTCGTAAGACCCCCTTTTTTTTAAAGAAAAATGATTGTGTTTTCACAAAATGGGCAGTGTCACCAAAACCTTGGATTCTGTATGCTGCGTATACAAGTAAGGTTCACTCTCTTGATGGCTACTGAACAAATTTACATGTTCACTACAGAAGCACCCTTTTTATTAATTGTGATTTTGTGGGTTGTTATGCAGCTACCCCCTGGGTCATGTTATTAACTGAGTGTGTAGAGCAACCTGTCCAACTGACCCTCCCCAGTAAGGTCTGCTCACTACCAGAAAAGGAAATAGGTCCTTCAAGCTACAGTGTTCTCATACATACACTCCTCATTCAGGCTTAGTCAAAGAATTACAAACCACAGATTTTCACCAATTCTTCCCCCAGCAGCAGGATCATCTTGCTTCGATGCTCAGAAACCTACCTGGTCACCACGTCCTCACATGCTCTCACCGCTACCCCACATGTCAGTCACAGTGGCTGCGCACACCCACTCCATTTGCTGCAATGGAGGGAACAAAGTTGGCTGTACAAATACACTTTAACTGACATGGGGACAGAGCCATGACTGACAGCATCGGTTGGGCACCCAAGGAAATCTGTGTTGGGATTACTCTTCCTTGAAATCCAATTCCCCTGGTATGCTCAAGAGCATGCCTCCATGGTTCACTATAAAGAGGACTGAGTTTTTTCCAGCTTAAAGTAAGGGTTGTTATACATATAAGCATTTTTCTCTTTCAGGCAAATTACAAAAGATTGATTTAACATCAAATATCATCTCTGAAATTGATGAAGATGCATTTAGAAGCTTGCCACAACTTAATGAGCTCATACTACCAGAAAACAGAATAAGACAGCTGCCAGAGCTGCCACACTCTCTGAGTTTTCTAGATGCCAGCAAGAATAGACTTGGACGCAAAGGAATAAAGCAGGAGGCATTCAAGGTATGGAGACAAGGTTAAACTGAAGCCCAAATCAAAAAACATTTTAAAAGCTATGGGCAATGGACATTGTAATATTGGACTACATATATTACTTGTTACATCTACCTTTAAACATCTATTTGATGTTAGACGTGGGTTGCAGGCTGGGTTATGGTAACGATACATTAAAATGCAGGTTGGGTTTTGATACAAACGAAATAAGTTGCAGGTGGGGTGGTGGTTCTGTTGAGTTTGGGATTCAGGAATGGCAGAGGTGAAGTGAATTGTGGGTCAGGTTTTGGCATTGACTAGTGGGTTGTGGGTGGGTCAGGATTTGGCATTGATTTGTGGAATGGATTGTGCTCCATTTGAAATGGGTTATGATACAGATTGTTGGGTCATGGTGGTTGGTAGGTCAGGATGTTGGACAGTTGAATTGCTCTACATTTTCGGTTGTTTTACAAAGGGCTCTACAAATTTAAGGGGTTGAAGGTTGGGCTGCAACATAGGACTGCTACAATATTGTAAAGATTATCAGAATGACGACATTTGTTACTATTATACTAGCTAAAATCTATATTTTTATTTACCGTATTTCTTGCCCCAGAAGATGCATTTATTTTTCCCCAAAAGCTGGGAGAAAGTGCCCATGCATCTTATGAGGGGAATGTAGTCCACTCACAGTACGGACACTCCCACGCCACTGAATGTCCTGCATCTTATTGTCCTCCTGCAGACCCAGGCAGTAAGGTGAGTGGACATGGCAGAAAACCCCAAACCCAGCCTATAACAGGTGGCATGGCAGATCCCCCCCCCCCACACACAATCCCCAGCCACTGATGAGGCAGTTAAAAAAATTTGATGTATCGGCACATGGCTGGATGCACTGACAGAGAGTGGCGGCTTCCTCTGGAACGTGTTCTGCCTTTGCAGCGGTTGGGAGTTGGGGGGAGGGGATCTGCCACACTGATTGTTGTAGGATGGGTTGGGGGTATTCTGCACGCTGCCTGTTATATGGGAAAGGGTGGATTCTACACGCTGCTAGTTTTTGGGGATGGGGGGATTGGTCACACTACCTGTTGTGGGGGGTGTTGGGGGAATTCTGCATGCTGCCTGTCATGGGGGGAATTCCGCACACTGCCTGTTATAGGGGACTAGGGGAGTTCTTGCACACTCATGTTATGAGGTGATTAGGGGAATTCTGCCATGAACTGTTATTAGTTTCTTGGGAGGGTGGGGATTTTAGCACACTATTTGGTTGAGAATATTTGTTTCTTATTTTCCTACTCCACATCCTGGGTGCATCTTATGGTCAGGTGTGTCTTTTAGGCCGAAAATACAGTAATTTTGCCAGGACAGTGGGGCAGTCTTAAGCCAACATAGAATCATCGGGTGGTTGAATTATCTCTTCAATTGTATTTGTGCATTAGCTTACATGGTAAACCAAGTGGTTGATCAGTTAGCAGTTTTACACCAGAGTAGACAGATCGCACCCCTCTTTTCATTTATTTTGAAAAAATATATAAAAAACTTACATGAAATACTATTAAAGCACCTGGACTTCATATTGAGTATAGGCCGGTACTGTTCTCATTGGGCCCTGACCCTAGGATTTACCTCTGAATAGCAGAAAACAATGTATATGTTTGCTTCCCATCATGTATTTACACATTTACATTTACTTTTGGTGAATCCATTTTATTAACTGAAACACAATGATTATACATATTTATACAATGAGCTGATTATAAAAAGCTGTTACGCACCGTCTGTAAATAAGGTAGATGAGGCTTTATATAAAACTTTGGTGATTGTCCTCATCCAAGCTACCTAGAGATATAAAATGGCAGGAACACCATAGGGGCATAACTTGAGGGGGCCCATCGTTGTTGCTCCTCCACCTTATTTATATTTGTGCTCACTTGGCATCATTTAGATAAAGGAAGCGAAATTTGTCTTCGCTGTTTAGCTACATCTGAGTTAAAAGACAGAAAAACGTTTACTGTATGAGCCGTGAAAGGGCCCCATTTAATGTTTGCACCAGGGTCCCGACACATTTAGTTGCGATACTGGACACCGTGATTAGTTATAGAAGCCATTTTCTCTTTCCTTTCTCTTTGTTCAGTTCAGTCTTTTGTTTGCTGCTTTAAGAAATGGACTGCATAAAATACATTATTTTGGTGTTGGTATACCCACTATGCATTTAAACAACAGATATACAATTATTTTCTGCTGTACAGCTGTATGAGAAAGTCTGATCGGTCACTTGATTCCAATAGCATATGCAAAGGTTAAGTCTGACAGTTTTACAGGTTAGAGCAAAAAACATGTGTGTATCAGTACATGAAATTTGGCTCAGGTCTCGCTATTTTTTTAACAAGCATGTCTCAGCAACTATTCTAGTCACAAAGCTAAAATCTTTACCTCCAGCTATAGTAGGCCTTTGGCCTTCTAACCTATCCCACAACATTTACAGGAGCGATGGAATGTTAATCATGTAATGAAGCTATTTCCTAATTAACTTTCAAAAAGTACCTGCTTTTAGAATTGTATCCCTTATAGTAGGAAAGTGAAGGCAGAACTGCTTTACAATGACACAAAACTAATTATAAATCAAAATGCTAGAGGGAATAGATTAACAAATGTACAAAAAATAATGAATAATCCATGGGGTATTGTAAGAAGCGTGTTCTGAAACCACCGGGGTGTCCTAAACAGTGGCAGTTCCTTGAATACTATTATCTACTGACAACTGACAGCTGCTCAATATGTTTGCTAAGCCCTCAGGATTTAGTAGCTGCAATAAAACTGAAAAGAAAAATGACAATGGACATGTGTGTCCCAAAATATGTGAGCAGAAATACTATACATTGTATTTTGTGACATTAAAATATATAAGCTGACTTTTATTTTGCATTATTAGTCTAACCACTGGTGTGTCAGTACTCTTTAACAGCACTTGTTCCAACCACTGGTGTGTCAGTACTCTTTAATACCAATTGCTAGTGGATTATCCACTGGTTCAGGGCACCTAAGGGGCATTTTCCTGTTTATTTCTTTTTATATTGTCCACTTAGGGAAGCTGTAACTGCAGCTGTCTAACGATGCAAAACGCAGCAAAAAGGGAACAGGGACATGGCCGTGGTGCTGCTACTGCTTCTGCTGGTGAAAGAGCTGGTGCTGTGGGGAGAAGATGTGTTTCATCCTTGCCTGCTTCCTGTGGTTCAAGCAGGAGTCAGGGTTTGGATTGCATTTTTGTAGGCCCCAATACTGGTGGCAGAGTGGCGAGGCCAGAACAAGTTGAGGGAGTCGTAGATTATATGGCACACAGTGGTACCATTTTCATGGGATTGTTTTCCACTCACTCCACTTCTGCTGGGGGTGCTGAGCCCTCCACCTCACCCCCCTAAAATCGGCAAGGCCGCCTCAGCCACAAACCAAGGACTCAATAATGCTCTATGATGACACTCCTAGCTGGGATACTGTGGGCCATACACCTACCACTGCCCCAGTTGCAGACCTAGGCTTCCCAGTTGCCAAACAACTTATGTTGGAGGGGGAAGACATGGCTAGCGGACCATCACGGGACACCCTTGATGATGATGTAGCCCTAGTGCCACCTGCAGATTTCTACAATGTTGAGGCAGAAAGGGAGGCTAACAGGGGGGAGTGAGTTGAAGAGGATGCCAGGGGTGATTACGAGGTCCTAGACCCAACGTGGAATGAAGGCCATAGGAGTATAGAGGAAGAGGTGGTGCTCACACAGCCCCAGGCAGCCAGCAGAAGCAGAAGGGTGCCAGTGATCAGCGGGCAGTTCATTGCTGCCACTGCTCACAACACCCAGGGACATCCCTGGTATCCAGAAACAGGTGTGGGAACGGCTAATTGACTGGAAAACTGCCACCGAGAGCATTATCAGCATAGGGTTTATTTTCCTACAGTCAGATTTCTATATGATCAATAGGAAGCAGCTTCCTAGGCAGGCCAGTAGAAAGGGAACCTTTTTCTCCTAGTATCAAGGTAGATCTGGAAAGGCACCCTGTCTATACTGTCACACAACCTGGCCTGATTAAGTCAATTCAAAGCTCGTCTCAGTACTGCAGAACTGATTTATTAACAGAATGACATTGTTTTTCAGACACTGTACTGAGACAAATGTACTGTAACTAGATCATGTTTGTCCTGTAATATACTACTAGCAAAGGGACCCTAGACTAGTCCCACAACCCCTACAAATCTGCCGCACACACAAGGATTTACCACTAAGATGGTCAAAACATATATAAAACTGTATAAATTTATTGAGTCATCCTTAAAAACAATTTACAAACAACATAAACAACTCATTAAAAAACATAAACACATCCAAAACGCTGGGGGGAATATTTATCCCTCTAATGACTCTCTTATAGGTCCAACAGTTCATCCCATAATTAAACATACAATCCAAATTAATCCATTAGAAATATAAATATGGCATATAAAAAACAAAAATAATTAATATGTGCAAATATAGAAAAAAGTACTAGAAGAAATAAAAAATAAACAAAATATATGCTAGAAAAAATCAGCAGCTATATGAAATTGCTGTGTGCAAATATGAAGTGTTCCAGATAAAGTGTATCAGTGCTGTGAAATTTATACTTTCAAATACATATGTGAAGTAATAATTCAGAAGTATTCAAATCATGAACCCACAAGTGTTCAAGAAACATCCAACAGTGTAATCACCATAATTAAATGCCATATAAAGGAATGAACATCAAATTACATCACCAGGTATATGGAGTTAGGGTCCCCCAACAGCGGACCGCCACCTAGTGAGAATTTTTCAAGGATTGGAGGGCATCCCACTCCTCCCTTGAAAGGTTTTTATTGGAGGTATTGGGTGTGAGGTCTCTAATTTCTCTACTAACCGTATTAA
The DNA here is from genome assembly GCA_027917425.1 of Gastrophryne carolinensis. Classification (NCBI taxonomy): domain Eukaryota; kingdom Metazoa; phylum Chordata; class Amphibia; order Anura; family Microhylidae; genus Gastrophryne; species Gastrophryne carolinensis. The sequence goes on along the minus strand of CM051238.1, from coordinate 177,264,519 downwards.
AAAAGACTTGCAAAGCAGGGAGATGGTTCCAAGGTGGTGTGAAGGTCGAGGGTCTCCTCAGTATGTTAAATTCTGTTCCTGATGGACTTTGTTCCTCCAAAAGGGTAGTCAGATCCCGTAAAGCCTGTTGTTCCTGTTCATCCCATATATCAGGTGGTGTATCCTGGGGAGTATTGGCAAAATGATGTTTCAAGGAAAGTTTCCTGCAGAACAGGTATAAATCCTTTATTGTGCCGAATTTGTCAAGCATGTATGTTGGAGAAAAATTTGATCCCCTTGTAAGTACACATCTCTGGGCACTTGTCAGGGGTACATCGGTAAGGTTGATAATTTCTAATTCCGCATCTGTCAAGTGTGGCGGGGTTGTAATGGGGACATCACCCGTCTGCATTTGTTGTCCCTCGGACGCAAACGGTGGTGTTCCCTGAACCCTGATTCCCTGTTTCTGCCCCTTGCCTCTCCGCCTATGGAGCCCCCTTCTGGTTTTCCTGTATGTCCCTGTTCTAAAAAAGACAGGTCAGCAGAGGGGTGCTCCGATGATCTACTGCAAATGGTGGAAATTTCGGAGGTTTGGGAGGGGGTTCTATGTCTGGAATTATAAAAAGTCTTTCCATCCCTACTAGATCTATCCATTTGTGATGAAGAATGGTGATCAGGGTTTCGATCAACTCGAGACTGACGTCCATTCCCAGGATGCCTCCATCTATATAATCTCCCACCTGCTGCATCTCTCCTATCCCTTTCAAGTTTGTCCTTCTTATTGTTCATGACCTCCCGTTCATATTGATCTAATTCTTTTGTGAGAACCTCTGTAAATTTGTTGACCTGCTCCTGCAATTTGAGCAGACCCAACTGTGTGTAGAGATCTTGTAAACGGGTTTTAATCGAGGTCAATAATTTCTGGTCCTCTTTGGATAAGCATATCCATAAGGGATAAGGGAGCAAGACTGTAAGATACTCTCCCATCCAGTTTTAAATTCTGTAGAGACCTCCCATGCTGGGAAGATCTGAACCCTCAGACCTCGAGGGATCAAATTTTGTTCTCTATAAATTTGCAGGCTATGGACATTCCACCAAATTCTAAGATAATCCCGTCGAGCCCATCTAATGGCCCTAAAAATGGATTCCTGTGTGTGTGAATCATTATTGGCATCCTCTTGCCTAGAGATGGTTGAATTGTCCTTAAGTAAGGCAAGTTTTTCGGTCCATATATTTTCCACTGTCTCAAAATTTAGGGCCATGATAACAGTGTGCTACACCCACAAAAAGGTCCTGTAATATATGGAAATATCCATGCTGTATTTATAACCCAGTATTGTTTTTTTTAGGACTTGAAGGAACTTCGTATTCTGTATTTAAGTGAAAACAGCCTGGATCATATCCCAATACCTCTTCCAGATAGCTTGCAGTCTCTCCATCTTCAGGTAAATGTTTAGTCATTTTCTGAGTTCCCTGCAATTAATACACATTGTGTAAATTTTAATTTCTGTTAATGTATTCTTCTTCATGTATGCTGAGAATATGGGATGTGTGTATGTGGAAATGTGACCAGTGATCCTGATGAATTACTGTGAATGAAAAAGTAACAGTAGTCTTTTTTCTAAGGTTTCCAAAAACGGATTAAAGTGAACCAAAACCCATCTTGGATGGCCCTGTAATGTATAGGACTCCACGGCCGTCTGAATCCCTCTCCACAGGATTCCCCACTATATGAAAACCCCCAAGTCCCCAGTAAAACCTACCCAATCCCTGACCCAGCGGCACATGCACATTATGCTATAACTTAAGCCAGGCATGTGCCCTAGCCAAGCATGAGCCCAGGCTGAGAAGGTACACCCACTGCTAGAGGTTAGCGGGGATTCGCCCATCGCCATGCTTTTGGCTGCATTCCTCTCTATTAGGCTTCATTCCGGCCTTAGCTGATTCACAGGCGAAAATAACAAATGGAGCCATAAGACCGGGGTTAGGTCAGTTTTTATGGGAATTCTGGGGGGTTTCACATAGTGAAGCATTCCAAATCGGGATGCTCCAAGAGCAAGGACCAAAACCTGGGATAGCCGAAATTCTGGGTTTTGGTCCACTTTAAATAATATATGTTGGCCTCTGGGCTTTGACATACAAATTAAGGTGATCAAAGGAGATGAAATGAACAGAGTTTTAATAAATATTGAGCCCTGGACTTTTTGCCTGATTTTAGTGTATGCCAACATAAATGTTACATTCTTTTATAGATTGATGTGCTGCCTTTTAGTGCACCCTCTAGCCTAGGACAACTTTGGGTTCAGGGGAAAGGTAAATGTAACAAATACATTAAAAGTGTTTTTATCTTAGACCCTTATAGATGCAGAAAGCTATGAGATCCCTTGGGTTGTCACAATAGGTTGTCATGAAATTCATTTTTTAAAGCAGACCAAAACGCTCTGAACTTTTGATATAAATTTGGCCAAAGCCCCTGCCGATGTTCCCTTCTTAGAGTGTGGAACTAGAAATTAATATTTTCACTTTTTGATTTATCCTGGAACACTGATTATTTTGCTGTCCCTCTCTGTAAGATGGCAGGTGATCAGTCATTGCATAGGTGTGATAATGACATAATTGCCACACACAACAATGGCAATAAATGGAGGAGGCGGGGCTTTACAGCTAAAACAGGGGCCATTAGCTGGGATTAGAGTGAAGCAGGAGCAGTGACAATTGGCAAAATATATTCTCCATGGGGGGAGCAATTCAGGGGATGCTAGTTTGTTTGGGGTTTGTTTTAAGCATTGTCAAAATGGCACAAAGGTGCAGCTGCTCAGGAGCATGACAGCACCAATTATGAGCTTACAATCTTTTACATACTGAAGAATACTGGGCCCATACAAATGGCACTGGACTTTCTTGCACCCCTAGTATCCAGGAGGAAACCACAAACCATCCAAGTGGTTTGCTGACCAACCCCCCCCCCCCCCCCCAAACTGAAAAATGGGTCCTTGGGAGGAGTGCTTATTGGCTGCAGTGTTCCTGCAGAGGTTTCCCTAGGCAGTCCTGGATGAGCAGAAGACCTGTACGAGTATGGGGGCTGGCCATCCACTATGTCCCCAGGATCCTAGCCTCTGTGTCTGGTTGGGCTGGTCTAGTAGCCCTAGGGGGGATGCGGTCACGCTTTAAAAATAGCCAAATCATTTGGTTGACCCCCCCCATAGACCTTAATGGTGGTCAGCACATAGCAGCGTCAAATGCTTAATAACACGGGTGGGCAATTATTTTTTCCATGGGGCCACATGAGAAACTAAAAATATTGTGGAGGGCCGGGCCAAAAGGCTGAACTCAATTCTGCATAAAATTAATTGTATTTTTTTATAAAAAGCAGTAAATTCTTTTGGAAAACCCTGCATTCAGCATCTACCTTTCTTTTTTTAGCAGACATTTTGAGGGCTAATGTCCTCTTGTAATAGGGGTCATGTGCACTTAGCTGACAACTGGAGGGGAGGGTGATACCGGTTGGTAGGATCCACAGAGAGAGGGGATATCGCACCACAGATGTCAGTAGCTCACTCTTCCACCACACTGGGCAGAGCAAATGCAGCCCCACTTCCCTTACTTTCCTTCCCCTTAAGCTTAGCAGCAGCCCGATGATGGCTTCCAGTCAGGGCACTTATGAGTCCCGCCCCTCCACCCAGGCAAGATGGCGCAGGACCCTACCTCCTTCTCTCCCCTGGTTGGGCTCTTCTTCACTGTTGGGCGCTCTTCGCAGCCGGTCGGCGCCTCCTGCACTGTACACAGTCGATCACTTAAGCAGCAGCCAATCGGATGCTCGGCTCGTTGGGTCTGGCACGTTCCCGCTTCCTCACTGAGTGAGGAAGTGAGAATGCGCCAGATTCGACGAGCCGATCGGCCAATCGGCTGGGCCAATCGGCTGCTGCTTAAGTGATCACCTGTGTACAGTGTGGGAGGTGGGAGGCGCCGACCCGCTGCGAGGAGAGACGGGCGGGCGCCTTGCAGGCATCACAAGCGGAGGGACGCCGAATCACGAGCAGAGGGACTCCGCCATCCAGCTCAGCCCGGGCTGGTCAGAGCCAATCAAAAGGCCGTATATGGCCCCCGGGCCTGACAATGCCCAGGTCTGCTTAACAATGAGGACTATCTGGCTGAACTAAAGAGAACAGATCAAAAGAACACGGAACTGAAGGATTTGACCTTTACAAATGAGATCTACAGTAGAATAACTATAGGTATTTTTGTGATTTCAGGACAACAACATCCAGGAAATGCACGAAGACACTTTCTGCAACATGAAGGACTTTTCATATGCACGCAGATCTCTTGAAGATATTCGCTTGGATGGCAACCCCATAAACCTGAGCAGAACACCACAAGCTTTCATGTGTCTACCTCGTATACCAGTTGGCAGGCTAGTCTAAATTTGAAGAGCATGAGAAATTCACTTGGCCTTCTAATAAATTTGCCATTTCAATAAGTTAATCTGTATATGATCTGTCAGTCATAACATTTTCCTTATTAATAAAATGTAAGTACAACAAACCTGGACTAGTCACGTGTCAAAACCTGGAATATAATATGCACAAAATGTACATAAAGTGCCTTCTCATAATTAACTGACATTTAATAGACTCTAGTCTCCTGTGACCTTGTATTTGTGGTTTTGTCTTCTTATAAAGCTACCTACCAGACAGCATCTCGATATGTGTGAAATGTGTTACAATCAAATAAGAGATGTACGTCAAGTTCCTTTGTTGTTTTTCTGTAACCCAAAGGTCTGTGTCGTGTATGAATAAGCTTTTGACAAAATGAGTAAATTTGCCTAAAGATTTAAAAAAAAAAATAAAATAGAAAAACCCTGAATTATGAATGTAGTGTGTTCCCGGCGCCATCTTGTGGTCGTTTCTATACACACATACAAATGTAGACCTGTATAGAAATGATTGGCAAATTCACAAATGAAATAGAGAACACACGCAGTGATAAACAAAAAGGCTAGGTTGTGAAAACTGAACACTGTTGTTAAATATTATGAACTTGAAATAAATAAATAATATTTCTTTAATCAACAATTGAAGAAAAATATTGCATGTTGTTTCATTTAATTAATGTTGGATTATTTTGATGAAAACCTGTAATAAATACGGCAGGGTTGTATCCATTAGCCACACAGTTATTCATGACTAATAATATTTTCAGTTAGATAGAAATCCTCAACAACATTGGGGACTGTGTGTGGTTCACATGGGTGGGAGAGAATGTATATAAAAGGTTGATTCAGAACCATATTTTTTATCAAAGATTTATTTTTTTTATGATGTTTTCTCTTAGTACTTAAACCGGACCTTCAGCATCATTTAATGAAAAGTCCAAACCCTTTAAAAACTATTCCCCAGTATCTAAAATGAATATATTTAAAGTTTTTAATCACTTACTTTTTATTCTTTCCTTCACTGGGCTGCAACTCTGTTCAGCACTCTAGGCTAGGGGCGCCGCCATCTTGGCTCAGTAGCCTCACATACTGAGGAGAGGAACGGGGTCATAAGTGCAGGGGAGTGCAGAGCTGGGGGTCAGGAAAAGGTCAGCAATCCCAGAATGCAGAGCGACACAGTCAGAAGACACTTTCTGTTTGCAGGCTGCCTGCACCTCCATGGGCCGCCATCTTGGATGTTTAAAGTCTCAGAAAATGCAATAGATGCAGGTAGGATTATTTTAATGTGGGCCATCTGTATGTACAGCGTGGGGGAAACATATAAGATAGACTCTTATTTAGGGTGAAGGTCCGCTTTAATTGTACCAGGAAAAACGACGGTGCTGAATAAATCTTATAGAACCAATTCAGAGGACTTGTAACTCATCTTTGCAAATGTAAAGGAAACCACACTGACTCCTTAGAGATAAGCTTTAGATCTGGCTCAGTGTTACCCATTATGTTTAGCTAGGACAGACCCAAATAGTGGTGCGCCAGACATAAGTCTTGGGCCTTGAACAGCCCTGGAATGCCAGCCCCTATGTGCCATGGGCTTCAGACCCTTCTGTACCCATTAATGATAGAGTTGCAAGTAATCACCACCAGCCCTCCACCCGTTGAACTGCTGTCCTTGAGAATCCTCACTAGTGCACAGAAGAAGTCAAACAAACATCCCCACATCTTCCACCTGTGTTAAAATAAATAAAAACTTTTATAAAAAAATAAAACTATCCTCACTACCAGCCTCCTTTCCTCCTGGTCCTCAGGCTTGGGCAGATCTAGAGGGGACTCCATTGGGTTTGGCAACATCAGCATTTCCCTTCTTCCAGAAGAATAGTATAAAAAAAGTATAGAATCTTCTCCAGTCAAGTCATTCCTCTCAGCTTGTGTCTCCCTGAAGAACAAAATGCTGATGGGAGTGTGCTGGAGACTTGCTTGAAGGTCTATTACAGGGCTTCAAGCTTGCTGCTGGCACCAGGATGACACAGGCATCTGATGGGGAAAGATGGTGATTACACTATGGGAATATCTGAACAGTAAATATACCAGGTGACCGGGGGGGAGTCACAGAGCGGGGCATACTGGGTGAGAAGTAAAAATATTGTAAAAGAAAAGGAACTTTATGCTAATAACTTGGCTTAGTTTTAACAGGTGTCTCTCAGCATTTTCAATCTTCTTTTGTTGTTTAAATAATAACATATATTTTCAATGCTCATTAAACTGGACCGAAACTGGACCTAGTGTCTATGAGAGGCTAGGACAGATTTGACATTTAACCCTAGGGCATACCGAATTGGCAAATGGCTAGTGCTACTTTTACTGGGCCTGGGCACATGGCTGCTGACCACAGTGTTGGTACTGGCACCAATATCCTTATCCTTAGTGGCAGAAAGAATTGCAGAGATGTCTTTTTCTCTATCCTGTTCTTTCCCAGACATTAAAGCCAAGAAAAAGATGAAAAGATGGTCCCCAGTAAAACTTACCTGAACCATCTATCCAATGATGAGGGTCCTAATGGAGCCAAATAGAGCCGAGCACGCCAACAGATGCATCCCCACTAACCTGTAGCTGGGGCGTGCCCGCACCAGACATTCACAAAGGCCAGGCGCAGGCACTCGTCTTGCTAAAGGTATAGCGGAGCGCTGCAGCAGCCCATGCATTTGCCATTGGATCGTAGGTGGATCCGAAGGGTTTCACACAGTGTGGCATCCCAAATCAGGATGCCCCAGGCTAAGGGAATCAGGAAACGATTTTGGTCCACTTTAAGGGGTAAGTAAATTAAAAAAAAAAATAAACTGAGACAAGAAAGTGCAAAAATGGGGGAAGGAAGTAAGGGAAACATAGAAAATGCTGGAGCTAAAAGACATGAGAAAAAGTGTGGGAACATTTGAGGGAATGGGGAAAAGAGAGACCTTGTGAGTCATTAGAGCGCTTTCTTTCTGAGCTAGTGTCTGCATGACCTCGGCTGGAGACCCCATTTAGAGAGGGATGGTGCCCTGTGCGACTGCCTAAATGCCAGGCATTGATGACAATAAGGGCATGATGACAAACCCTCACTGATACAGAGTTGCAAATGCGGGTTTAGATCAGCGTTAAACTGATACAGGTGTTCCCTAACACCCTCTACCATAGAAGTGTGTTCTGAGTGTCTCTGTTTTATTAGAGGAAATGAACACACTAGTATGTACTACAATAATCCATTGTATTTAAATCTGCAATCATCGATTGCCGCTGATATGGCTTATGGCTATAGTCGTACTTGTGGATATCATAGAAACTACATGGCTATTAAGCCTTAAGCAGTGGCAGCAAGCCGAAATCCTGTATCTTTTCAAACTCACTCCATAGGGGTTATTGTATATAAAGGGCCCTACTAATTATTTGGTGACGCATGATGCGCTTTGGGTGAGCTGCAACCTGCATCTTTTCGAGCCTTTCAACTTTTTGTTTCATGTTTTTTTTTTTTTTTAGTTTTTTAACAACAGTGCCCAATAGGCTATTTAGAAACCACTTTATGCTGCATATTGGGTGCTCTTATAAATAAACACCTAACAAGTTATCCTTACCTCATTGGAAATATGTATTTCATATGGGGCTCAGTAGTAATAATGGAATGCCCCAAATTGTCTAGTTTTTTTTCCATAAGGTCTCCTTAGTTTTTTTCAAGACTTCAAAGTAACTGACCTCACATGATTTTCATATTTATATTCTGCAGTTTCTTCTCTTCATGCCCCAGGAGCAGTAAAAGGGAGGCCATTACCTGAAGGAGCTGGAGACAAGGGGAACTTTGCTTTGGCTGGTTTCACATATCACTTTGGTGTTCGCTCAGAATGCTCCACAAAAGCCCTGTCAGCAGCATCTTGAGGGTGCAGCGATTCCACTCCATGTAAGTGGAGAGTGACGCCCTTCATGCTTTACACCAGCTTGCATGTTCACCAGCCATCTATTTTCCCTGACAACAACTCATTCCTTCATAGGGAGATTGGGCAGTTCTTATTGGTGGTCCCCATACACCTTGTAGCTCATCAGATTGGTTTTGGGACAATAAGTACAACAGGATGATGTCATGCTATTGGAAACGAGAATCAGCAAAAAACAGGAGTGGTGCAGAACCGTATTCCAAGATACTATTGTTTGTGTGCTCACTATAATAACCAATGCACTTGAACCCAGAGGGAGGGGCACAGCACCCCAAGAGGCCCCTGCCACAACTTCCTCCAAATAGGAGCACCAACAAGCAATTAATAATCAAAAATATTTTATGATCTACCAATTTTGATATGGAAATAATAAAATATTTTTGATTGTTAATTGCTTGTTGGTGCTCCTATTTGGAGGAAGTTGTGGCAGGGGCCTCTTGGGGTGCCGTGCCCCTCCCTCTGGGTTCAAATGCTATTGGAAACGGAAAAAGCGGCGCTGGGGGCACATCTTGGTGAAGCAAGATGATGGGGAGATGCCGCCTCATCCATGCATCTATTAAGTTGCAGCACTTCTTGGCATGATAGGATTAGGTAGGCCAAAAAGACTGTTATGGGCGATTTTGGGGATTAGTTTAGTAGCACTGTGCAGAGGTCACTTTTAAGAAAGACTGCTGATTTTAGGGGGCTAAGCATCGCTGATCAGGTGGTATTTTATTGCCTTCAGTCAGTGACGATGCCTGCTCCATTGTGACTAGAGGATATGAGAATATGTTAGAAGTCGATATAAGGAAGTTTATTAGGTATAGCCTTTTGCTGACGTAAGGAGGTGAAGGTTGGTTGTGTACCAGATATTTCTATCTGTAGGGGTAGAGCAGCTCAGTAGTAATTTGATTTCACACGGTCCCATTTGTATGCAAGAGTGTGCCTATTGTCTATCTGGCAGATCCATTTCTGGAGTTCCCCCTCCTGTGAAGTGTTGAGGAACTGCTGAGAGATAGATGATAGTAGATAAGCAATCATCTAAGATGTTTGATTGGGTATGGGTTGGGTTGGATTGGATATGGGTATGCATATTTTAAACCCTTGGGTGGTGGTTCACAAATGAAGTGTTTACCTTTAACTGGGTGGAACCACAATTTGAGCAGCCCTGTTTTTGCATATAATTTAGTGTTATCTATTATAGCTTTGGGGCCCAAGTTTGCAAGCAGCGTATCACAACTGCATCTGAGAACTTTTATTAAGTTTAACCTTGTTTTATTGTTTTTTAACTTTACTGGTTTTAGGTAGTCTGGTGCCGGTGCTTTGTGTATGTAAATCTTAAATTCAAATTATATATATATATATATATATATATATATATATATATATATATATAGGCGGACTGGCCGTAGGGCATACCGAGACGAATCCCGGTAGGCTGCTGCTTCCCATCTGCCAGCCCGGGCTGCTACACCGAAGTGACTGCGTCTCCCCGACCACTGCTGCGAAGTTCCCGCAGCCACTCGCCTACCTCTTTGTTCCTACAGCCCCTCACCCGCCGGCCGCTTCTTTCGCCTGACTTTTTTTCCCCACGGGGCGGGGACAGAGCTGCACCAACTTAGTTCCCACACACGCTGTACCCGCCCAAGCGGGGAGTGAAGAAGCTGCTACGGCTCTGCGCATAATCAGCAGACTAGCAGTGTGTCCAGCCCGGCACGGGGTTGTGGGACACAGAGGTGAGGAGGAGGCAAGAGGCGACTGCTGGAAGACTGATCATCTCTGGTAAGTACCATATTCTTTTGTTTTTTTTTTAGCTGTGGCACTGACATCTCTGGGCTCCAGCATGGTGCACTCTCCAGCATGGTGCACTCTCATTAAAATGGACCAATCACCTTCACGGTTGGCCGAATAGGTGATTTGGGATGCCCTACTGTGTGAACCCTTCCAGATTGCCCGGAAACCCCTTACCTTTCCATATTTCCCTTGCTGGGTCTGGGGGGCTTCACACAATTGGGCATCCCAAATCAGTATACCCCCGGGGCAAGGACTAATTAGAAGGATAGGCAAAATCCTGGTGATTGTTCCACTTTAAAGTGGACGAAAACCCAGGATTTTGACTATTCTGGGTTTTGTTCCTTGCCCCCGGGGCACCTCAATCGGGGATGCCCCACTGTGTGAAACCCCCCAGGACACCGAAATCAACTTGCTTCTTCCTCATCTCAAAGCTGCTCCGGCTGGTGCCAACCCTTGGCAGCAGCGTAACACCACATCACTTGGTAGTGATAGCAACATGGTGGTGATGGGGCTGGCTAGAAGTGGCGCTGCCGGCATTTAATGTAACATACTTTATGGAGCTGGGCACAGTACAGGAGGGCCGGTGTGACCAAAAAAGTCACAGGCCGTTTTTGAATCCCAGTCTGCCCCTGTATATATATAGAGAGAGAGAGAGAGAGAGAAAGAAAGAAAGAAAGAAAGAAAGAAAGAAAGAGAGAGAGAGCACTATTGTATTTGATTTTTCTTTCAATTGTTTTATCTCTGGTTCAAGAAATAACCTGTGTTCAACACTGGGTGGCGCCATTTCCAAATCCAGAAAATGTTACAACAGTCCAGATATTTTGTTTGATTTGAGCAGCTCTGTGGTGTTCAATTTTTAAAGACAATGTTCTTAATTCAGGATTCTTGCAATAGGTTAAAATGCATTCATGTTGCAAATCATTTTCTGAAAGTTTCCCCTACAAAAACTATTTTTTTTAGATTTGTTAGTTTAGTTTTCGATTTAATTGTTTAGTTTCTTTTAAAGATTTTTGTAGTAGAAGAGAACTATAAATTACTTAATGTGAGATGACAGTGACATGCTCAAATTAGAAGCCTGGCAAGGCAAATGGAAAACTACTTAATGACAGCAGTAGCAGTTCCTGTGAACAGCAATAATATGTGTGCTTCCTTTTGCTCTCCAGCCTTTAATTTGCGGCGTCATATTGTAGATAGATCAACTGTTGCATTTATAGTTAAGCTAGGTATTAAATGGTATCTTTACCTGTGCTGTACATGAAAAATGGACAAACCTAAAACATATATAGTAAATAGTATATAATTGCTATTAATCTATAGCTTTACAAAACAGAATATAAGCTACTTGCTAAAAATATTGTTCCCCATCTCCATCACCCCTGTTCAAATATTTATTATATTTATTTATTATATATAATAATATTTTATATAGCTGCAGGCTCACATTCTAAGCATGTTCTCATCTTAAATACTGAGAATCATATTACACTATAGGGTTGATTCAGAGCCTTCTATAATAGTTTTTGTTTTTGTACGTAAGTGCGTTAACTACACATATTGTATGTGTACACATATTGTACATGCATTCACATGATTCAGAGCCTCCATCACGCTTCGTACTATTCCCATAGGCTATGGACGACAGTTCTGTTTATGTTGCAGCGAAAGACCCGTCCTCCAGCGTTTCTAGGGCATTTGTCAACGTACCTTGCTACATAATGTTTAATTGTCTAGCAAGGCCCTACTAGTTCCCTTCAAAAAAGACCTGTTTTTCCATTAATTTAGCTGTGAATGCTATTTTTTGTACGTTTATATGGAATATGTACACATACGCTGGGTTGTGCGCATATGCACTTTTTGCTATACCCTGGCCTTGGTTTTCCATAACTTACTTATTGCTGTGCCAAGTCTCTTCTGCCAAAGTGTTTAGCATGCCATGCCATGTTTGCCATGCATTCTTATTTTCTTCTTCCTAATGCTTACCTTAACCACTTTCATGCTTGGCATTATTCAAATGCTTACCTTAACCACTTTCTTTTGTCCAGTGAAGCTCAATCGCCTTGATAGTTGTATACTTGGGATGCCCACATGGATCTAATGTCAACATTAGTATGATAATAAATTATATTAAATGAAAGAAACAAGTTATTCAATTCTAAATTTTGTCTTTTATATTTATAATGATACCTTTTGTAAACTAAAAACATATAAAAAAGTATGTTTTAAAACTACATACAATGTACAACTATATGCAATTATATACAATAGGGGTGGGTAAAAGAAGGTGGCAGGCTCCCAGTGCCTTAAGGTGGGTGGCTCCCCATGGCTGTGGCCAGTGCATCAATATCTCCCACCAGCCTATGCACAGCAGCTGAGAGCTTCACTGTGGACTGTAAAAAAAAAGGCATAGTGTCTAACCTCTGCTTCCTGCAAACCTGTTAAAGAAGACATGTTAGTAAATAGTCACTTGTCTTAGAAATTACTAGGCTGGTGGGCGATTCTTGGTTGGGGAGCCACTTTTCTCACTGGAACCTGCCACAACTATTGGTCTGAGTCTGTAGAAGAAAACAATAGTTAGTGAATGTGTTAGAGGTGTTAATTGGCTTGTGTTTTGTGTTGGTGTGTTACATCACCCACTTTCTTCTTCTTTAGGAGGTACTTGAGCACCTCCATCCCCTCGCTGCCCACCCATGGGGACATTTTGCTCATCTAGAAGAAAATTTCACAAAAGACCACATTACAACACATATGTGTGTGTTTGTGTGTGATGATCACACCTGAGTCATCATGGCCACCAACCTCAGACTCCCTGCCCGACCTCCGCAGGTGAGGTCCACCACCTCCACATCCACCAGATCTTGCCAGCACTGGCCAGACTTGTCGATTCCGGGTCGGCCACACTCTTTGTCAGAATTCTGACACTAGAAGAGAATAGCATTGTTTTAAACACAGGCCTGTCTAATGTGATTGTAAAAAAAATATGAGCCACATATATCATACAAACATTATCACCTGAAAAAATAAAAATAAAAAAAGGGGGGGAAACAGGGGATGCATCCCAAATACACTAGTTATACATGAGGCACAAATACAGCAATAAAGGACTAATAATGTTAAGACTTACCAAGTAGCCATCCACCAGACGACTAGGCCAGACTCAAAACAGCCATAGAGGGTGGAATCCAGAAGAATATATGCATCATGGGTGGAGCCCGGAAAACCAGCCATCACGCTAATAAACCTTAGGTTAGGACCCACAACACACTGGCCATTGATGGTTTGTCCCATCTTACGGTTTCTGCAAAAACACACAAAGCACATCAGTCAAGGGCAAAGCAACATTCAAGCACACCTACACTGACAGAACAGATGCTAAACAGGATGGGACAACCACTGGTAAGACTGCCTTCTTTGGTTTAGCATTTAAAAGACTGATTGTGTAAGGTTGGGGACATAACTTGTGTGATAAAAAGTGGTTTACCAATAAACAGAATGGCACCCCTCCGATCTATTCCAAACTCTGCTGCTCGCCTCATCCACCTCTACTCTCGCTGCTCCCCTCTGTCAATCCCTCCACTGGTTACCCGTCTCTCAGAGTTCAAACTTCTAACACTAACCTACAAAGCTCTCTCCTACCAGGCCCCTCCCTAAATTTCATCTTTTATCCAGCATTACCAACCCAAGCGCAAACTCTGTTCTGCCTCTGACATTCTCCTGTCCTCCTCCTTGGTTACCTCCTCGCACTCCTGCCTTCAAGACTTCCCCACTTCTCTTGAATGCACTGTCCACTCAATCCGTCACTTTTCATCACTCCAAGCCTTTAAAAGTGCCCTGAAAACTCACTTCTTCAGATAAGCATATAAGCATATAAGCATATAAGCATATAACAACTCCTATAACCTTCAAATGGCACATGCAGCCCAACTCAAGCTCTACCACTTGAGTTCAGATTGAGGTCCTCTTTACAGGAGCCAATAGAATGTAAGGTGAAAATACACACTAAATATGGTGAAGCTAGACTCCATAAATAATTAACTACATTGCATGAAATGAAAGAGGCAAAGAGAAAACAAAGACATACTCATCAGTGACCGGAGGCACCAGCACCACGTGTGTGCAATCGATCACACCCTTAACATTACGCATGTCAGCCAGCTCCTAAAATCCAAACTTTACTGCATTCCACGCTACCATGGTTTCAGGGAAAGAAATCAATTTCTCCACCAAGGTAGCCATGCCATTGAGAAATGTATTAAGGTTGTGGCTGAGCGTAGGCTGGGGAATGCCCACAGAGAGGGCGCCCAGCCTTTGGAACACGCCGTTCACAAGAAATTGAATGCAGCCAACCAATTTGGTCATACCCACAATTGCATGCCCCTTTCTTGTGGCGGGGGACAACTATGACTGCCACTCACAATACAGTTTCTCTAGGGAGACACAGTTAAGTCAGGTCAGCTTGAATAGCTCAATGTCATATATGCAATCAATATCCACATGCGGCCGATGCAATCTAAAATCCAACATACACATGCAGAGCAAGCCGCAAAGCTGCAGGTGCTCATACTCTGTAAGGTAATCCTCAGAGGGCTCCATTACGCTTGCACACAACAACACACTCTCGCCAGTAAGTGGAGCGTTAAAAACACGTTTTATTGTGCTCTCTCGAAGGCCTAATTAAGGCTCTGTATCATGTGCAAGCCAATACTAATCACGTATTACACGCATCAACGTGAAAACAAAACGAAAAAAATACACAGTAGATATGCTAATGAAAAAGTGTACACGCACTCACCCAAACGCCAATACGAACAAAAAAACGCACCAGGAGCTCAAAAATGGAACAAAAAATGCACAAAAATTACACAAACAGATACTTTTTCATGTTTACGTGCACTTAAAAGAGGGTGTGAATTGACCTTTATAATGGTTATATATGTGTGTTATCCAGTGGCAAGGCAGGGCAGTTCCTGGGGTGCTGGATGTTGGTAGCAGATCTAATTTGTAACACTAGTTACATGCGCCAGGAGCACGCACCTTACCAATCTTAATTAAGAGATACAAATGCATAGGTTTTAAAGCAATGTCCTGCTTTACAATTTCCTGGGTGTTAACAGTGAAGGTCAGCTCTACCTGGTATATATTGTGTCTTGCTCCATATGTAAGGCTCTCCTCACAGCAACGGCTGGGAGCACCCCACTCCTTATCCAGTATTAGCAAAGATGTAGCCAGTAAGGATGGAAAGTTAAAAATCCAAATATTATGAAAAATTAGGGATTATTGCTAGGCTGGCATCATCTTAAGGTTGTTGTTCCATCCGACAACTGGGCTTTGCAGTTCTGCCACAAGGGACATTCGCCTGGCTGTGGACGGTCTCCCGTCCGGGATCTACCTGTCATGATGGGTGCTTCACTCCGACGTGCTGTGAGCTGGAAAAGGAAGCGTGCACACTGGGGCAACCAGGGCAGAAGTGAAGTAACACTTCGCTCATTAACTCCTGCCTTCATTGCTCCTGTGTGCACGCTTCCTTTTCCAGCTCACAGCATGTCGGTGGCCTCGCTGCATGGCTGAACCGGGAGGTGAGTCTCCAGACCATGATTTGCCAGGGCTGATGTGCAATTATATGGCAGGTGTAGGTTATCCAATGAGATTTTTGATTGAAAGGTGGAACACCAAATTCAAAGGTATATGTAAGGGATCTGAGTGCATTAAGGGTTCTGTCATGAGTAAGGACCAGATGGTCTGAAACTCGTAGACATTTCCAATTTTCTGGCTTTACATTTCACAAGCTTTCTTTATCATCTACGAATGCCAGGTATACTTTCACATACTTGGATTTGGTCCAGCTGGTCCAGAGGTTTGCTTCTGTTGTCTATGCAGTACATATTTTCTAAGTTACACAATGTGCATTCAAGTCAGTAGAGCCTTTACCTGGAAAATGTTTGTGTAAGTTCTATGGACCACCTGCTGGTGGCACTGTGGTATCTGTGGACAAGGAATGCAATTCCAGTGACATCCAGCAGGTCTCCTCATCCATTATCATTCTTTGGCTCCAGGCTGGGAGGATATATATATACCCACTTCTTCATCTAGGGACCATTGTATTTTGTTAGCATGCTTACTGCTGACCATGCTTTGAACCTGGAATGTTTGTCCTGCTAGGCAGCTAGACCCTGTGCCCTGGAATCCCTGAACACTGGAATCCTAGTAAAGCTATAACATGGAATACTCTATCCTGGTAGTTTCTTTGCCTTCTGTGTTGGGGTGTGGCTTTTTTACAGACTTTTGAGAAACAAACATTTTCTATTACCCCATGGAAATTATTAAATATTTAATGCATACAATGTAATTCTGGCCTTACACAAACTCACTATTACAGGATTTGCTACAATGAAGCAAAACACACACCTACCATTAGTGGTAAATTATGCTCATCCCCTGTATATTGCCAATTGAAAAAAGGATGTATTGCCAACTGGGCAAAACATATATATAACAGATTCAAATACAGCATTGAAGAAGCATTATTAAACTGGACCAACAGCCTTGCACAGTTGGAGAAAATGCTCTCCAAAACTCACTTGCTCCATCTGCATGAATGATACTGAATCATTGTCAGCATTTACATTTGCTTCTGCATCCACCTAAAGCTGAAACGGCACCTCACTGATTTTCTCCTGGCGGCCATTTTGGAGCTATCTTTCCCAGCATCCCAGCTGCCTGAATGCTGCCTGAATTCAACAGCACCACAATACTCAGTGGCAGGAGACCCAGCAGCACTTCTTTTTACAGGTGGTCTGCAGTTCCATGGGACGCGATGTTTGTAAAATTGACCACAGCAGGAGTTAGAGTTAGAAATAGATAAATTAACTTTTATGTGCAGCAATCTGAATTGCCCTAGGGAGGGATGTAGCCCTGTAAGGGTGTAGGCCTGGTTTATGTAATTGATATAAACAGTCAACTGTAAATAATGATTAAATACTTCTATATAATCAGATATAATCAAGATTAATCCAATAAAGAGTATTTTTTGCCCCAGAAGATGCACAAAAGGGTGGAGGGATGTTAGTGTGTCTAATGGAGTAAATGTAATAAAAAGCTGCAGCCACCATGGCGCCAGACAATAGAGGAACAGCAGACAAGCAGGGAAGGGTAACTGAAGCCTTCCCGCTCCCCCCTCCTGTCGCCCCTGCTTCCCTCGGCATGGCGCATGCACATACACACACATACACTCGGTCCGTGCCATCGGTGACCTTAGGCCACGTTGATTGGACAAAGTTATCATAAGTAGCAGTAGCAGCAGTGGAAACGGCAGCCGTACAGCCAAGGGGAAAGCCCACATTGCCTAAAAGGGGGAAATTGGGAAGGGAATGCCACACTGCCTATAATGAGGCGATTTGGGGGGATGCCACACTGCCTATAATGGGGGGATGGAAGAGGGAGAATGCCACACTGCCTATAATGAGGCAATTTGGGGGGATGCCACACTGCCTATAATGGAGGGATGGGAGAGGGAGAATGCCACACTGCCTATAATGAGAAAATGTGAGGTGGAAAATGCCACGCTGCCTTTAATGGGGAAATGGGGGGATGCCGCCCTGACTATAATAGGAGGGGGGATTGCCACACTGTCTATAATGGCAAAATGGGGGGATGCCACCCTGACTATAATAGGGGAGAGGGGGGAACGCCATACTGCATGTTATGTGGTGATTAAGGGAGGGTATTTCAGCACAACATTTGGTTCAGAATATTTATTTCTTATTTTTCTCCTTCTAAACCCCAGGTCAGGTGCGTCTTACAGAGTGAAATCTTTGGTACTTCATCTACCTCCCTACAGGCATATTATGACATCATTTAGTCTGTTACATCAACCAGAGACGCCACTGTGCCCAACAGGAGAACAATCCCTTGGAAAAACAAGGACAGCATCTCATCCTTTTCAAGCATTTGGCTTTTACACCACTTTTTAAACTTTTTGCTTTACAGTTTCATAGAAAATCTAAGTATGCTGCTCTCATCAAACATTTGACTTGCAGTAGCTTGCTCATTATCACCCTTGCAACAGTAAGGTGACATGTAAAATGTGAAATCTTACATGGGTGGCTCAATATTCTTCTCTTCTCTCATGTCTTGCAGGCAGTGTTATATAAAGACAGTATAAAATGTGAAGAGGATGTAAACATCCTGGAAGGTGCCAAGGGGAAGCCTGTCTCTGGTAAACCAATTTCTTTAGGGCACCTATATCCCAGTTTCTCCCATAGCCTTGAAGGAAGGATATACTCACATTTGTTCTGTTAGTCTCTTCTCTGGCTAGAGACCAAAACCAAAAGTGAAGGGGGCATGGTTAACTTGTATAAATATATACATGGCCAATACAAACAATATGGAAAAGCTATTTAACGTAAAAGAGGGCATTTGGTCTGTCTGGCAAAACAAAGATTTCGATCTGCAGAGGTGACAATCTTTCTTTACCATAAGAACAATACACAGAAGCTTGTTACAGCATCAATAATTAATTACTTAAAAAAGAATAGATTTGTTTTTTTAACAGAAATTAAATATGACTGTTACTATTAGCTGTTATCTGTAAATAATAATAGAAAAACTCAACCTCATTGATTGACAGATGTATTTTTTTTTTTTCAACCATGTTAACTATGTGACAGCACACAATGCAGCACCTGCTTATATTGCTCTGTGCTCTATATAAGCTAAAATGTTGGACCTGCTCTGTCTGGTTTAAATTTACATCAACTGCATAGGCTAAGCAAGTTAGCAAATGGCCCCATAGTATGTATGCTAGCGACTTCCTGCTTTTCATTAACTTTGATGATGCTAGATGGCGGCATGCCAGCAGCGTCCTTCTTTAAAAATGTTCCATGGGGGGCGGAGCTTGCCATGGCGCCGTGAGGACCTGATTGCTAACGGCTCCTGGCCCCATAAGCTTTTATTAGCTATTTAAACAGCCTAATCCTGAACCCCGACCTATGGCACATACCTGAGGTGAAGGGGAGCATCTTTAGCTGCTGCGGGACTCGCTTTTGGAGGGATCTGAGGAATAGAAGACCCTGCCCGGGACGGTGAAGTGCGGGCCTGGGAGAGCGGCCGCCATCTTGCCGCCATCGCGCTTGTGATACAGCTGAGGAGGAGTGAGCGGCGATCCGAGCACCAGCGGTGGGCGCCCTCTGCATCGGCGACGCCCTTTCCAGGCCGACCCCGAGGAGTGGAGCCATCTGCCTGGGGCACTGTAGTGCGGACCTGGAGGAGAGGCCGCCATCTTGCCTCCCCCGAATCCGGATCAGCTGCAGGAGGTGAGCGACGCCGCAATCCGGACACCGGCGCTGTGGGCCTCTACCCCGGCTGCGTCCTGCCCCACCATCTGAGGACCTGCGGACGGCGGGGAAACCCCGTCAGAGAGGCGATCCGAGGAGCGCCCGCCATCTTAGCCCCACTGCGCTGCTGACGATTGAGGAGCCCTGGCAGTACAGCGACTGACTTGAGGAGGTGAGCGCCTGATCTGGGACCCCCCCCTATCTTTCATCCTCTGTGCCGTAGCGCCTGGGAAGCGCAGGCCCAGTCGCCTCACCTGCCCTCCCACCCTCTGCTCTGTGCCTCAGTAAAGAGGGGCACCCGGGGCGCAGGCCGGACGCCTCACCCATCTACCCACCCCTTGCTCTACCGCCTGGCCCTACCACCAGGCAGCCGGACGCCTTTCTCTTGCGCTCGCCCACCCCTTGCTCTCCTATCAAGCTAAGAGGGGCGCTGGGAGTGCACCTTCCTCCACTGGGACCCAGGGCTCCATCATCGGGGAAGCGCAGGCCTGAACGCCTCACCCATTCTCCTGCCCCTTGCCCTGCCATTAAGCAACGCCCCGCTGGGAGTGCGCCCACTTCTATTGGGACCCGGAGCTGCATTGCCTGAGAGGCGCGGACCCGGACGCCTCACCCTTCCACCCACCCCTTACTCTCCCATCAAGTAAAGAGGGACACCGGGAGTACACCTTCCTCTGCTGAGACCCGGGGCTGCATTGCCAGAGAGGAGTGGGTCTAGACACCTCATCCATCCATCCCCCCTTTGCTCCGCTCTTCAGTAAAGAGGGCTCTGGGAGCGCGTCTCCCTCTGCTGGGACCCAAGGCTGCACTGTGAAGAAGCATACCGCTTCCCACCCACCACGCTGAGAAAAGTGGAAGAAGCATCTTGGAGGAAACCTAGGGGAGTTCCGGGAGTGTTGCGCAGCGGATCCCAGCCGTGATGGGCGGCGGTAGCAAGCATAAAGATTCCAAGACCCAGACGAGGGGCTCTCTGGCCGCCAGCCAGACCGATCTCAACCGGTATATCTCAAAGCCCGGGGAGGCCCCCCGGGGCCCCGGGCCATCGGGTGGCCCGTCCCATGGGATTGCGGGGGAAGAGCAGGCTCAGGGGGATACCGGCTCACCCAGACCACCCCCGGTGGAACGCACGCTATCTGAAATATGGGCTCAATTGCGCTCCATGCCTACTAAGGAGG
This sequence comes from Gastrophryne carolinensis, assembly GCA_027917425.1. Classification (NCBI taxonomy): domain Eukaryota; kingdom Metazoa; phylum Chordata; class Amphibia; order Anura; family Microhylidae; genus Gastrophryne; species Gastrophryne carolinensis. The sequence continues at coordinate 177,243,869 of CM051238.1, read as the reverse complement.
ACTTGTCTCTGATCACGCGCTCAATCAGCGAAAAACTATCTGAAGAAGTTGGCCTCCTGAGAGGAGATCTGAGGCAACTAGACGCCAGGCTGGACAAGGTGGAGCAAAACCAGGAAGAGGATGGGTCCGCCATACGGCAGCTCACACTTCGCTTGCAAGCGCAGGAAACAGCCACCAACAACCTAACCCTTCACTTGGAAGATTTAGAAAACCGCAACAGGAGGAATAACATCCGCATCAGAGGCCTCCCTGAAGCGACGCGATCAGAGGACCTAATGCCTACACTCCAGGGCATCTTCTCAACGCTCCTAGGAGAACAATCAGAAGGGGGCTCCAAGATAGAAATTGACCGAGCGCACAGGGCCATCGCCCCTCCCCCCCGATCGGGCGACCCTCCAAGAGACGTGATCTGTAGGATCCACTTTTTCCAAGAGAAAGAAGCGATCATGTCAGCGGCAAGGAGAAGAGGGCCCTTAGACTTCGACGGGGCGGAACTTCACTTTTACTCCGACCTCTCAAGATCTACGCTGGCGAGAAGGAGAATTCTACGACCACTGCTAGAATTGCTCAAACAGAACAACGTGACCTATCGGTGGGGCTATCCTTTCGCTCTGATTGCTTCAAAGGGGGGCAAAACTGCTGCACTTCGTAGACATGAGGACTTGCCAGCCTTTCTGAAACAGTTCGGACTTCGACCTCTCCAGATCCCGGACTGGATGGGCGTCAACCCGGATCTATATCCTTCTCAGCCCAGAGGACGTCGATCTCTCCATCCCCCCGATGCGTGAGCCTGAGGGAGTTTGATCGTTACACATAAGGTCGCCGTGTTATAAAGGACATTGTTCTTCTTGCTGTGCTCCTTTCCCCCCCGCCCCCCGCCTGTGATGATCGGACTGCCTTCAGACAGGTCGTATGCCCGTATTCCTACCCTGTTACGATATATGTATCACTGTTTATTGTTGTACTTAAAAACTGGTTATCACAGATTTATGATGGATTTGGGATGCGCTTTCTTGATCGGGCGCCGGTCCCTGGGCCGAGCTTGCGGGAGCCCCGTGACCCGAGCTGAGACGGACAGAAGCTGACGCGGTGACCTTTCGGCTCGTGCTCGGGGATCGGCTCCGGCCTCCTGTGGGGGGGGGGGGGTACATGGGGCCGGTCTCCCGGGGACCCGTTACGTTAGCAGCCTGCCTGCTCCTTTCCTCGCTGGCGGACAGTTGAGCCCCGGTTTAGAATTCCTAGGTTTGGTCTGTCTTAACTGTTTTGATTCTTAATGTTAACTCAGGATTACAAATGCACTGTTATGGTAATGTGTTATAATTTATGGGCGGCCAGGGGCTGGCGCTGGTTTAACGTGAATTGGATAGTGCTTTGCACTCTTGTCACGATCGGCGACTTGCCTCTCGGTCCCCAAGTCGAGGGCGGGCCGCGGCTCCTTGATCCCCGGTTTCTGGGACTGCGGGGTCGCTGCCGGCTCCTCTAGTATTCTCGAGGGTAGGGCTTTGCCCGCCCTCGTATACACGGGTTTCTAGGCCGCCTCTCCGATCACCCCTTGGGATCGGAGGACGCCCTTGGATCCCCGTTAGTCACTGTTAGGTGTTCAGGTTTAAGGGAGCTAAACCCGGTTCACTGGACTGGGACGCTCCCCAACACCACTTCTTTTCTATTCTTCTGCCTTTTACTTTCTCTCCTTCCCTCTTTCCTCCCTTCCCACTGCGCCTTTCCCCTTTCCCCTGCCCCGTCACCTCCTCCCGTTCCCGTTACCCAAGTCCCTAGTTAGGGGGTGTAAGCGACGTCCGAGGACTACCACAGAATGAGGGACTCTGACTCTAGAGCGGGGCATAACCCCCCTTTTACCAAAAAACTCAGGGTGATCTCGTTGAACGCTAGAGGACTGAACTCCCCTATTAAGAGATCCAAATTAGCTCAGGAATTGTCCAGACATAAAGCAAACTTTGCCTTCATACAGGAGACGCATCTGAGGGGGGAGGGAGCCCCTAGGCTGTCCTCCAGGTCCTTCTCCCAGTCCTTTACCAGTAACGCACCGGATGTCAAGGCGCGGGGAGTGGCGATACTGATCGCTAAGAACACCCCTTTCCGGGTCACAGACAAAATCTCAGATGGGCAGGGGAGATACCTGATCCTTAAGGGATCCCTATTTAATAAGAAGTATACGTTAGCTGTTGCATATGCCCCTAACTCTGGGCAGGTAACCTTTCTAGAATCTTTTGTAGACAAACTCATGGCAGTACAGGACGGACCCATCATTCTCGGTGGAGACCTAAACGTAGCGCTGGATCCCTTATTGGATTCATCCACGGGACGGTCGGCTCTGGCATATGCGGCATTGAGGAAAATAAAAAAGGCTCTTCAGAAGGCCCAGCTCTGCGATCCCTGGCGGATTGGCCACCCCACCACTAAAGATTACTCCTATTACTCTGCGGTTCATGCCTCATATTCCAGAATCGACTATGTCCTAGTGTCTCATTCCCTTCTACCACAGGTAGTAGACACCAAAATAGAACCCACAATTATATCAGACCATGCCCCCGTGGCCCTCTCTCTATACTTGACCACTGGTTCTAGGGGAGAGTGGACATGGAGGCTAAATGAATCCCTTCTCCAAGATGAGACACTGGTCCTCGACATCCAAAAAGCCATAAAAGAGTTTTTTGAGTTTAATGAAAGCAAAGACACCTCCCCATTCAACAATTGGCTAGCTCATAAGGCAGTAGTCAGGGGCATCCTAATTGGACACGCCACTCGGAGGAAAAGAGACAGGGAGCGGGAGCTGCAGAAACGACTGGAAAGAGTACAAGAGCTAGAGAGATCTCATAAAGCTTCACTAGCCAAAAGCAATTTGCTGGAGCTCTCGGAGGCCAGGACGGCCCTGAACTCTCTCCTGTCCTCTAGGGCCGCCTATATCATAAAGAGATGTAGAAGAATATATTTCGAATGGGGGAACAAAAGCAGTGCACTCTTGGCGAGAGCCCTTAGGAAGCAGCAATCATTAAATTATATAGAAGCTATTATTGACGAACGCCAGACAAAGCTTTATAACACCCCGGATATTGCAAAAACTTTTCAGTCTTTTTACCAGAGTCTTTACAATATCCACCCTGTGGGGGTAAGCCCGAATCAGGGGCGTATGGAGAGGATGAGGAAATATATAGAAGACTCAGGAATGCCGGTTTTGCGTAGGGAGGAAAGAGACGCCCTTGAGAGCCCAATCTCCATGGAGGAGCTTAAATTGGCTGTTCAAGGCTCGCCAAACGGGAAGTCCCCAGGGCCTGATGGGTTCTCGGCCATTTATTATAAACAATTTCTTCATCTCCTCGGCCCACATTTCCTCTCTGCCTTCAACTCGCTTCTGGAGCCCTCTGGTCCGGCCACCATCCCGAGTGAGGCATTAACCGCTCATGTCACTGTAATACAGAAGCCTGGGAAGGACCCACTCTCCTGCGGTAGTTATAGGCCCATCTCATTACTGAATGTAGACCTTAAGCTCTACGCCAAAGTCCTGGCGAATGGGCTGTCGGGGCTGCTCCCGGGGTTAGTGGATGGTGATCAGGCCGGATTTGTACCAGGGCGGGAAGCCCGGGATAATACAACCAGAGTGCTGAACCTACTTCATAAGGTCAAACAAACCAGGGAGCCGGTGGTGTTGCTGTCCACTGACGCCGAGAAGGCCTTTGACCGGGTCAACTGGCAGTTTATTAGGGCGGTGCTAGAGCATATCGGGTTAGGGCCTAAGGCATTGCAACTGGTTATGGCCCTTTTCTCGGACCCCTCGGCAAGAATCAAGATCAATGGCGCTCTGTCGGACCGAGTTGACATCAGAAATGGTACCAGACAGGGTTGCCCCCTTTCCCCCTTGATTTTTGCACTGTCTATGGAACCGTTTCTGTGTAGAATTAGAGGACAGGAGGATATACAGGGGATCACAGTCGGCTCAGCCACACATAAGATCTCAGCTTATGCGGACGACTTGCTATTTTTCCTCACGAACCCGAGGGTGGGCGTCCCGGTGTTGATGAGGGAGTTTGAGAGGTTTGGCAGGCTTTCCTTCTTAAAAATAAATTATGATAAGTCAGAAGCATTGGGAGTTAATCTCCCAGGTGAGACTGCTACCTTCCTCAGATCTTCCTTCCCGTTTAGATGGCCTCCCTTAGCCATCACATATCTTGGCACCAAGATTACTAACACTGTAGATGGGATATACAATGCAAACTTTGGCCCCCTCCTCTCTAGACTTAAAACGGACCTTGCGAATTGGGACCTTCCCACCTTCTCGTGGCTGGGCAGAATAAGTATTATTAAGATGACGGTCTTACCTAGGATCCTCTATCTGCTTCAGGCCCTCCCTATACACATCCCTAGGGCATACTTTAAATCCCTGAACTCGGCCTTTATTAAATTTATTTGGCAGGGGCGTAAACCAAGGATGAAACTGCGGCTCCTTTTTAGACCTAAATCAGCTGGGGGGTTAGCTTGCCCTGATCTGCTTCAATATTGGCGTGCGGTGCACCTCCAACGAGTGCTGGACTGGCACCATCAACATACAAGAAAGAAGTGGGTGGGCCTGGAGGCGACCTGGTTACAATTCCCTCTGAGGAACGCTGCTTGGGTGACTGGAAAGGGGAAGATCCTCGGTAAAGACCACCCGCTCATAGCTACTTCCCTAGGGGTCCTAGATGGAATCAGAAGTAGGACAGAGATATCACCCTGGCCGACCCCCCTGGTCCCGCTGGTGAGCAACCCTTCCCTCCCAATAGGCATACTCCCTCGCCTTAGAGAGGCCTTTAATGAGAAGGGCACCCCGAGGGGGCTGGACCTCATATCGCCTTCAGGCTGGACTCGACTAGAAGATCTCAGGGACAAGTGGGATACGCACCTGTTCGACCACTGGCTTTTGTTTACCTTCCGGAGCTTTCTTCTGAGCCTGGGACCTAAACAGGCGCTGACCAGGACCCTCACCCCCTTTGAGCGGATGGCTACGGCACAGGATCCCCCCCCTAAGCTAATATCCCAACTGTATGCCTTGCTAGGGAACTCCGAGAACAGGGAGACGCCCCGATTCTGTGCGGACTGGGAGAGGGACCCGAACAGGCAGCTGACAGAGAGCCAGTGGAGATATGTATTTCTAGCAACTCATAAAACCTCTATGTCCTCCAAGACACAAGAAACTAATTATAAATGTCTTACAAGATGGTACTTCACCCCGCAGAGATTGCATAGGATAGACCCGACAATTCCTGCTGAGTGCTGGAGGTGCCGGGGGGCGACGGGGAGCTTCTTCCATGTGTTCTGGGAATGTTCTAAGATAATCCCTTTCTGGCAATCTGTAGCCCGCACTGCCGAAGAGATAGTGGGCAGTCCGGTGCCCCAGGACCCCTCTTTGCTCCTCCTGCACCTAGCGGATGCCCCCCTGAAGACCTATAAGAGATCGCTTCTAAGGCATCTCATTAATGCAGCAAAGGCTGTCATCCCAAGATTGTGGAGATCGGAGGGGGCCCCGTCAGTGTTGGACTGGGTGGGGGAAATTAACCGGGTAATGGAAATGGAAGAACTCACCGCCTCTATCCATGGGGTTTCACAACAATTTATACAAACCTGGACACCGTGGTTCCTTTTTAAAGACTCAGACAGATATAAGATACTCGTTAGGGATGGGCTCCAGACAGACCCTTAGCTCCTTTGACAATCATACTTGCCTCACCCCTCTGCTGATCTTCGGGTGACATGCTATATAAAGCGGGGGACCCTAGGCGGCGATCTATATTACGCCCTATGAGGGTTATACCCGTAGCACCCCCTTCCCTCGCCTCCCCTCCCCCCTTTCCATTCCCTCCCCTCCCCTTTCCTCTACTCCTTTCTCTCTTTGTTTTCTTTTCTTTCTCCTCTTTCTCTCTATGGCTCAGTTTCTGCTCAGCCAGCCCACTCCAGAACAGGATAATTATGTATGGTATTGATGGGGTCTTCCCCCTGCGTCGGCGGGGCCCGCCGCGGGCGCTAGCTGCTTGGTTCCCGGGGGCGGTTGCCGCCGACCGGGCGGAGGATCAATAGATGGGCTATGTCGCACTTTATCCTTATGACATATGAGTATGCATTGCCGGATCTTAGCCTTAAATGCATGTCTATTACCTCACTGTTTGTATGCCGACTGGCTCCGTTAGGCCTCAAGCGAATTTCTGCTCCTTTGTTTTTGTATTGACTTGTTATATATACTTGAAAATAAATAAAGAATTTCAAAAAAAAAAAAAATGTTCCATATCTTTTAAAAATGAGGCCAAACATATGTTTATTTTACGATTTAATTAGCCTCAAAGGTGTAGAGCTAGACAGGTTGGCATTTGTGAAGAATTGTCAGCATGGCATGTGTGACTGAGAATACTAAAGTGCTCATATGACCTCCCATGAGCTTAGTGATCAAGTACAATGAGTCTGTGTCCTTGCTGTAATGAATCACTGTTCCCCCCTGAACTAGATACAGAGTCACAGAAGAAAAATAACAATATCACTTAAATAAGTAGAGGTGAATGGTAACATATGATTGTGTGCTGTCTCTGTAAACATTTTCCTTTATCCATGATCTTTACGTAGAATGTCAGACTCACCTTGCTGTGTGTTCTTTACAGAAATTACATAATTCATCTTTTTTTTCCTGCTGGTATAAACATATCCCTGGCACATAATAATCCAAATCAGTCATTTAGCAGAAATGCTTTTGTCTCAGTTTTCTCTTAGATCATAAAATAAATAGGTGAATATTTTTGTATATAATGGAAATCCCCATATTTCACTAACCAGTCTGACTTTTTTTCTCTCCCCTGCCCCACCCCCAACCCATTAAAGCATAGCATAAAGAGATCTGGACATCATATGTGTGAGTGTGAGGTTGTGGGTCTATTTGAAGGCGGTAGATCATATTTGCTAAAGCAAAACTTTAAAGTGTAACAACCCCCACCCCCCCCCCCCCCCCAACAGCTTGCCTGGATTATTTTTTTTAAGTTAGATACTTTATTTATTCCACCAAGTAAGTACAGGATGCAAACAAGGAATACTTTTTGGCAAGGAGAAACACCATGAGAGCCATTAACAAATACATACATTGACAAAGCAGTAAAAACAGGAATAGATGTTAAGGTTAAGTGCTGGCTAATTAGCATCGGATGAAAAAAATAGCAACAATAGTCTGTAGAGACTGAGAACCTCTCATACTGATTTTGTTTAGAGCCATAACGGCCAGAGGGAAAAAACTGTTTTTAAGTCTGGAGGTTCTAGTCGAATGAGCCATGAATCTGCAACCAGAGTATAAGAGCCTGAAGAAAGAGTGCCCTCAGTTATTCTCTTGGCCCCTGAGGAGATTCTGCTCATGAATTGCTTATCCAAAGATGGTAAGGGGGGATCCAATTATACACTTGGCAGTCCTGGTCATCCTCTTTAGCCTATGCTTGTCCTTGGCTGTAGCCCTACCATACCAGACTGTGAAAGAAGAGATCAGTCGATCCTGTGGCAGCATTGTAGAAGGTTTTTAGGATTCCTTTAGATATACCGTATATTTTCAGTTATCTCAAGAAGTATAATCTTTGCTGAGTCTTCTTTAAGATAACGCTAGCATGCTTAGTCCACTTAAAGTCCTGCTAGCTCTGGGTACCTAGGAATTTTGTGTGACTTCCTCCTCAACAATCGAAATGGGATGGTGTGTTTTGTGGGATCGCCTGAAGTCAATTATGATTGACCCTTGCCCCGATGATCAAAGGTTTCGACTTAGTTCCTATAGACAAACTCATCGTTGTCATTAATGAGTCCTACTAAGTTGGTATCATCTGCGTATTTGATGATCTTGACCGAAGGATTAGATGAGGTGAAGTCATTGGTATATAGTGAGAAAAAAAGGGGAGACAGAACACACCCCTGCGGTGCTTCTGTGTTTGTGATTGTGGTCGAAGATACAAACGGGCCCAATTTGACCCTCTGACATACAAATGGGCCCATTTTGACCCTCTAAGAGATTCTTCATGTACAATCACAGAAACAAGTGTGTAAACAATAATCCTCTATCAAAAACAATTATCTGTTCTATTATCTACTATTATTATAGGCTATTTATAATTGTGTGCTTATGTAAAAGACTCCAGGTAAAAGGTTTCCCTCAAGCCATTCTGATTTGGGATGCCCTGTAGTGTGAAACCTCCTGGTATTGCCATATATACACCTTGATCTAGGATCTTGAATGTCAGCCAGCAGGGGGATACAGGACAGAGAGAGTAAGAGTGCCACGGGGTGCTGCAGGATGCCAATCTGGAGCCAAGCATGTGCCTCCAGATCCAAGTTCGAGATGTTTGTAAGCATATACTGATTATAACCCATATACTGGGTTTTACACTGACATACCAATTTAGAAGGGGGGTTAACCAGACACGCACACACAGACACACAAACACACACACTTTTATGAAATCACATTGATTTCAATACTTTCCAACACTTCTAAAACTAAAATTAGATGGATTTTAATACAGTAGTTAATTCTACTGTAAATGAGCTTTCAAGCAGCAACAAGTACAAAAATATATTGGCAGTCATTAGGATAACAATCTGTAAATTGCCTAAAATGCTTATTAGAAGATACAATTAGCTGATATGTTTAAGACCTTGTAGGGTAATTTCACAAGTCATAGACAAATTTATTTTGGGTTCTAAGGGAGGGAGAATCTATTTTTTAAAATAGCTGGGATAGCTTCTATTATTAAACAAAATAATAAGAACAAACAATGAATTGAAAAAAACAATTATTTATTTTAATGTATTTTTAGTGTGATATATATATATATATATATATATATATATATATATATATGTATTAAGCAATGCATCACCCAGAGAGTGAGCACAATCTGAATTCCTTGATAAAATGATTTTTGAAAAGGTGATGACCACAATCTTCTTCTAGGTGAGGCTTTGATTGTTCAAGTCACTAACTGAGGAAATTGAAAAGCAAACTTTACTCATGTTTACTCTTGTTTGGCTTATTTTAAAATACATTTTTGGAAACTTTAAAATGCTCTTTCCTAACTTCGAATTCTTGTACTTTTTCAAGCATGCTGTGTTCACAACAGTTTTTAATGTCCCTTTCTATAGAAAGAGCTTGTGGTGCCCCCAACATTCTGTGGCCCACCTCCTGTTGATTGTTTCCTAGGGCTTAGAGGATCTTGCTCAATGGATTAACCCTTTAAGTGCCAGCCTACCTGGAGTTTTTGTCACACTCTGTTGCCAGACCATTTTGCACTATTTTGCGCTCCCCATGTTCACATGTGATTTTGGAAGGGATTTCCAGGGATTTCCCAGGAAAATGATATATTGTTTTTTTCAGCAGAGTCTGGGCTTTAACATGAAATGTCTTGTTTGTCATTTGTTAGGTGTATTCTTAATATTTTTGGGTGAAATATGTGCAAAAAAAAAAAAAAAAAAAAAAATTTTTACATATTGTAGTTTTTTTTGTAATAAAAAATGTAAGTTTGTCAATGAAATCTTATTGCGTGTGAAATCCCAATTTCTCCCGGTTACAGCGGTACCACATATGTATTGGTAGACACCCTTTCCTGCCCAGGAGACTCCCCCAAACTGAAACAGCGCTTTAGGGGATTTTCAGATAAAATACAACTATGCTACGCAATATGCGCACCTTGCAGTTTTTCCAAAAAAACAACCCTTTATATTTGAAATACCCCCAACAAACTATATATTCTCTGGAAGTACACACCTCAGGCTTTCTAGGCGTACCAGGCTTGTGGATGTGGCCATAGTTTTCTGGAAGTAATCCCTCAATGGATTCTTTGGTTGCAAAGAGTTTCCCTAAAAAAAGGATAAAAAAGCAGAAACAAAGCCACATTTTCCTAAAAAAACTATATACAAACAAGAAAAAACAAGTTTAATCTGAAAACGCAACAACCTCCGAACAGAACGATACCCAACATGCATAGCTACTGTCAAGGGAAGAGTTGCCAAACACCCCAAAGTAAAGCATGCGCGTAACGGTAATTTTACTTGAAAATTTCAGCTCTGCAGACAAAGTGCGCACCTTGCGATTTTTCAACCAAAACAACCCTTGACATTTAGAATATCCCCCATAAACCATATATTCCCTGAAAGTACACACGTTAAGCTTTCTAAGGGTACCCAGCTTGTTGTAGTGGGGTCATCTTTCTGGAATTATTACCTCAAAGAATTCTTTGGTTGCGCAGGGTTTCCCTAAAAAAAATATAAAAAAGCTGAATAAAAAACACCTTTTCCTAAAATATAAATATGCAAACCAGAAAAAACAAGCTAAGTCTGAAAGTGCAAGGTCCCCCGAACAGAACAATACCCAACATGCATAGGTACTATTAACCCTTGTAATTGCCAGCCTACTTGAGATTTTGTCACCCTCTGTTGACAGGCCATTTTTCCCCATTTTGCGTCATGTTTTGCGCCATGTTTTGCGCCATTTTTGCTGGAACTTTCAGGAAAATTATATATATATTTTTGCAGCAGAGTTTAGGCTTTAACATGAAATGTCTTGTTTGTAAATTTTTTTTTTTTTTTACAATATTATAAAGTAAAAAAAATAAATAAATAAATAAAAAATTTTTTTAGAAAATTGACTCCTTTATTTTAAATAAAAAATGTATTTTATTAAGGAAAATCATATTGCATGTAAAAGCCCCATTTCTACCGATTAGAACGGTACCACATATTTATCGGTAGCCCCCCGTTCCTGCCCAGGAGACCCCCCTAACTGAAACAAGTATTTTATAACGTTCACAAAAAAAACACAAAAAACATCCACACTACAAAGGGTTAAATCGAGAAAAAAAATGACATAGGGTCCCCCCTCCCAGGGGAGGGAGACCCCATTTTTTTTTTGATTTTTAAGGGTTAAAAACCCTTAAAAATCAAAAAAAAAATTGACGTGGGGTCCCCCTTACCCGAAGTAACCAGCCCGGGACCAGCTATGGGGGCTTGTAGGCACAGAGTGGGGGGGCCAGCTTTTGTGGCCCCCCCCACCCTGCAGCCTACGAGCCCACATAGCCTATGTGGGCCCGGGCTCTTCTGCCCCCCCCTGGCCTTTGGGGAGGCAGGTAATGGGGGTGCCGGGGGTTAATGGCAAGCCACCCGCTAGCGCAGGTGGCTTGCCATCCCCCCAGCCTTGTGAACTGGTATAGGGGTCATGGACCCCTTACCAGTTCACAAGGGGTTAAATGTAAATAATCACACAGACACACATAAAGAAAAAAATATTTTATTAATTTTTATTTTTTTTTACACTGTACTCACCTCCCATCCATCCTGGAGCACTCTGTCCCTCGGCGATCACTGGCTTCTGCTCACTTGCTAGAAGCCTTTTATAGCTGCTGGATGACAGAACACAAAGGGTTAATCAAAAAAAAAAATGACATAGGGTCCCCCCTCCCAGGGGGGGTGGACCCCATTTTTTTTTGATTTTTAAGGGTTAAAAACCCTTAAAAATCAATAAAAAAATGACGTGGGGTCCCCCTTACCCACAGTAACCAGCCCGGGACCAGCTATGGGGGCTTGTAGGCACAGAGTGGGGGGGCCAGCTTTTGTGGCCCCCCCACCCTGCAGCCTACGAGCCCACATAGCCCATGTGGGCCCGGGCTCTTCTGCCCCCCCCCTGGCCTTTGGGGAGGCAGGTAATGGGGGTGCCAGGGGTTAATGGCAAGCCACCCGCTAGCGCAGGTGACTTGCCATCCCCCCAGCCTTGTGAACTGGTATAGGGGTCATGGACCCCTTACCAGTTCACAAGGGGTTAAAAGTATAAATAAAAACAAACACACAAGTTTTTTAAATATGTTTATTAAAAAAAAAAAAAAACATTTTACCTTTACTCACCTCCGATCTTCAGAAGCAATGTCCCGCGGCGATCTGATGCAGGTGACAGCTGGGCAGAGAAGGGGGGAGGCAGGCGATCGGAGGATCGCCTACCTCCCTCCTTCTCTGCCCAGCCATCACCGGCATCTGAGAGAAGAACTGCCGGGTGCCCGATGACACCCGGCGGTGACGTCATTAGCCCCGCCCCCGAAGGGGCGGGGCTAAAATCCAAGATGGCGGCCGCCATCGGGAGATGCGACGGAGGGAGGGCTGTTATGCCCCCCTCCAGAAGACAGAAGACCCGGGGGGGTAATCGGAGCCCCCCCCATGAAGAGGAGAGGCGGCGGGAGTCGGCGGGAGCGGAGGTGAGTAACTGTCATTTTTTTTTTTTTTTTTTTTAACAGGCAAATGCCGGCGGCTGCTGAAAGGGGGGGGGGGGCACCCTATTCCGGGCCCTCCCCTGCAGCCGGAGAAGCCCCGATCGGCGATCGGAGCCCCGCTGGCTGAAGAGGAGACCCGGCCGGACAAAACAAGGGGTCAGGTAAGTGACTTTTTTTTTAACTTTTTTTTCTGGGATTGGGGAATGCCAGGCACGTAAAATTTACGTGGCTGGCACTTAAGTGACGGAGAGGCAACCACGTAAATTTTACGTGGCTGGCATTTAAAGGGTTAATTGAACTGAATAGACATGGGACAAGAAATCACTAGCCCAGGCAAGACTAGAAGTGGCTTGCCAATACCTACCTACTTTGGAGCAACCTTGGACGTTGTGAGAACATGCGAAACCCTACTTAATCTGAATTCCTAAAGCATTGCTTTTATTGTTGGTATTATTATTTTTTATTAGAAGTACATTATATTGGAGATGGTCAGCAGATCACCTTTTGTGAGGTACAGTTCTATATGTGTGTTGGGCATTATAGGCTAAATTATGCTTATGTACTGTAACGTGTTTGTACTGCTCATCAAATGAAAACAAAATCAAAACTAAGCAAAAAAAGTTAAATGTTGATATTTTCATTATTTATTTTCGGATTTTTATTAGATTTGGTATGTCACATGTGATATTTCCTAGCTCTCAGGCTTACTCACATAAGATTTCTGTGTATGCGCACTGCACTTTAATAGATCATGAATTGTTATTATACTTTTATTTTTTGTTTTGCAGACTATGTTTTTGAAGAGGGGTGGTCATAAATCTATAGCTTACAGAGAATGCTACATTTAGTTCCCAGTGAGAACATAGATATTGTTGCCTGTGACTGGACAGCAAGCTAAACTCCCAAATTTTAACTTTCGAAACACTATATCAAGAAAGGTATTAAGGTAAACGTCTTAATCATTGAATGTAGGCATTCAAATTTAGTCTCATCGCCAAAAATGCAGAAAATCCAGTGTCTGTTCATGAAGTCTGCCTAAAAAAATGTCTCCTTTAAAAGAGCTCACTGAATTCCAGCTGGATATTTTAAAGTGGACCATATTCTGCCCTTTCTGCCCTTGGAATTCCCTCCTCTCTTGCCTTCCTGTCTAACAGCCATCTCTTGCTTCATGACATCTCGCTCCCTTAAACTGAACATGGACAGAACTGTTCATTTTGCCACCATCTCACTCCCCTCCCCTCTCTAACACCACAATCTCTGTAATAACCTTACAATAACTGTAGCTCTTCAAGCTTGATGCCTGGGCATAATTCTGGACTCCTCTCTCTCATTCACACCTCACATTCACTCCCTATCCACCTCCTGTCGCCTCCAACTCAAAAATTTCCTGCATCCATCCCTTCCTCTCACCTGATACCACTAAAATGCTAGTGCAAGCCCTTGTCATCTCCCGACTGGATTACTGCTACACCATCCTCTGTGGTTTGCCAACAAACAGACTGGCTCTCCTCCAATCTGTTCTAAACTCTGCTGCTCACCTCATCCATCTCTCCTCTCGCTTCTCCAGTGCTGCCCCCCTCCGTCAATCCCCTACTGGTTACCTGTCTCCCATAGAGTTCAGTTCAAACTTCTAATACTTACCTACAAAGCTCTCTCTAACCCCCTACTACATTTAATCTCTGATCCAGTGTTAGCAACCCAAGCGCAACCTCCACTCTGCCTCTGACATTCTCCTGTCCTCCTCCCTGGTTACCTCCTTGCACTCCCACTTTCAAGACTTCTCCCGTGCCTCCCCACTTCTCTGGAATGCACTTCCCCGCTCAATCCGCTCAATTCTTCAGACAAGCATATGACCTGCCTAAGCAATTCCTATAACCTTCAAATGGCGCATGAAGCCTCTAGCTCAACCACTGGTGATCCCTCCCCTTTTGTCTCCACCCCCATCCTTCAGATTGTAAGCTTGCAAGGGCAGGGCTCTCATTCCTATTGTCTCCTGTGCTCACAACACTTGGTTTAAACCTTGTGGCATCTAATTTTGTGTTGTTTCCTGTAATATATGTTTTACCTATATAAATAAACAATAATAATAATAGGCAAAAATGACTTAAACCTGACCGAGACAATAAACTGTGCTCATATGCATCTTTCCCCAGGGCATTGCTGCACAGAAAAATTAATTTACCTTTTTTTTAACTTCTGCTTTGGTAAATTTTAAAAACATAACAACAGCTCATGGATCTGTAGAGCTGCCTGCAAACAGTAAGTGCTGTCGGGTTTCCTGTTACTGTGCATCATCAGTTATGTCAGTTTAAACCAGACAGCAGCATGGCTGGGAAAGGATGCTCAAAAATGGTTGCTACCACTAGAAAATTAGTGAGGTGGTGTCTCAGCTTTGAGTGGATGCAGGAGCAAATGTAAGTGCTGACAATGCTTCAGTATCATACATGCAGATGGGGAAGTGACTTTTGGGAAGTGGGGACAGTTCATGAATGTTCTCACCTCTTCAATATTCCACAATCAACTGGTATTATTCAAAACTAGTAGAATTTGGAAGCCACAGTAACAACATTGAAGGCGATGTAAAGTATAGAGGGGGGGGTCATCAAATGCTGATTTGAAATGTGTAGTCATCAGCATTCTGCTTACTCGGTAACTGCAGAGTTCCAAAACTTCTCTGATATTAACACCAGCACAAAAACTGAGGACCCTATGGGGCAGGGGTGAACTGACCATAGGGAGAACCGGGACGATGCGCGGTGGGCCACACTGCTTTAGGGACAGTTGGGCTTCTGCTTCTAACACCCACATTCAATCCCTGCCCCCTTAGTCTCCCTCTCATCCCCCTGTACCCAGCCCCATTGTACCCACAAGCCAGAGAACCCCAGCCCCAATAAGTCAAGCAATTTGGATGCCCCCGAGCCTGTCACAATGTGCCATAAACATTATCTAGGAAATGTGTGTAGGACCACTTTAATAGCACCTGGTTGACATCCAAGAAGTGATTTGAAAAAAATTGGATTAGAAACAAAAATTCTATATCTAAGCACTTGTTATTTTACTGAGTTGCCTCTATTGTTTTCTCTGTATTTCAGAGGTGTCCGCATCTGGTTGTGGCTAAATTTATACATATGTGTTGGGTTTTAACCTAAGGTGGAATTGCAAGAAGTGTAAAATGTTGGGGGCTGTATAGTCAAAATAAGGTATGTTTACAATAGTAAAATTATTATGTGGCTATTGGATAGTATCTGCTGAACACAGCTATTAATTCAAGTATAGTTTCGTTTTTACACTTTCCACTGGCTCCTGCACAACTACTTTTAGGTTTAAACTTAGCTGAGTTTCTAAAATATTTCCAATGATGTCATAGGTTTTCATTTAGGAAATGACAGAGGATCCTGTGTAGCATATGTACATTTTCCATGTGTCATATATTCGTTACTTGAAAGAAATCCATAATTCTTCTTTAATAAAATGTTTGTTTTTGACATTTAACTAGATGCAATGTCTAGTAGTTTTCTTCTGCAATAATTTTAGCCTAAACTCTATGAGAGCTATGTAAATTGAATTTTCATTTTTCTATATGTGCTGCTTGCTTAATTACTTAAGGCATACTTCTGTAACTTGACTTTTAATGTGCATATCCTAACTTACTATACTTTCCAATGGAACTGGGACATGACTATGTAAGCGGCAGTTTCCAGAGTAACCTTAAATAACAGAATGTACAAAATGCAGTTATCACGTTCTTCCCTGCATCGTAGGCAATAGTCTGAATAATTCTCTGCAGAGTGAATTTTAGGACATTTCATTTTCTGTTTGATCACAGCTTGCTTTCCTTAGGGAAATTCTTTTTCAGATTTGGATGAAATAATATAGCATGCAGTGATGTCTATCATAAGGTGGTGCCTTCCTTTTACGTCTATAAAATGTTGCATTTTCTTTGCCTACTTTGCCAGTATAAATTACAAATTAATACATTAGATTGAGTTTCATTAAAAGGACATCCATATACAGCCGTTAAAAATTATAAGACGAATTGATAAATTGCGCCATTGACATTAGTGTCTTGATTTATCCTCGTCTTTTTTTGTCTTTCAGAAGCTGTTCTTGAATAATCAGCTTGCATTGGTGCACTAGGTTTATCCCTATATGCCAGTATGCTTCTGTACCTGTTTGTGTACCTATTGGCCCTTATGCTGGATTTAACAGCGCCAATGTGCGTTAATTTTTTACAAAAGCAGTCATACATTTTTATTATAAAACACCTCAATATTTTTCCTGTCATTGTGTTCCATGGTAGCACAGGCTTCAGTGCCACTTATGACAGGTGTAGCTTATACAACATTGCTGCACTCTGCTTTAACCAGGCCAACCCCCATTTTTTCTTTAATGGGTGTTGGTCCCGCAAACAGCTAATTGAAACAAGCTCAGGGGGGCGTCCAGAATGCTGGAGTCCCCCCCCCCACACATAACCCCCAGAACACCCGTAATCCTCACCTTCACTATGAGCCAGCACAGGGAAAGTAGTCCCGTGATTGGCCGCTGGTGCCCACGTGGGCCATGGTCGGGAACGCCCCCCCCCCCCCGTAACTGCCCACCGGCCAATTGTGGGACTCCGTTCCCGGTGCTGGCTCATAGTGAGGGTGAGGATTAGAGGCATTCTGGGGGGTTATGTGTGGAGGGGGACTCCAGCATTCTGGATGACCTCCTGAGCTTGTTTTGATTAGCTGTCTGAGGGACCAACACCGTTACAGAAAAATGGGTGTTGGTCTGGTTTAAGAATGAGAGAGTCATAAATCTTTCTAGGCATTCTACTTAGCACTAACTGTCATACAGTTAGAGTGACACAGTGGTCAAACTGGTGCTAAATGGCCCAGATGCTTCTTAAATCAGGCCTTATATCTTAACCGTTGAAATGTTAGGATGGAGTCTGAAACATGGCTTTGGGGATTTGTAATAGTTTTGATTCAAGAGAATAAATGAGGAGAATGAGATCTAAAACTAGCACCTGCTTGGGTTACTCTTCAGCTTATAGAGAATCTTGCCTGCCTTGCAGAACACCCAGAGGGCCTGCTCCTTTCAGAACACAGATGGCATATTGAGAAGACCAAAATCCAACCTATACTTCAGAAGTCCACTGGAGCACCAAACTTGACAAGTGTAAAGTGTCTTCCCTGGAGAGGCGTCAAACAAGCCCAGTCATCTCCAGACCCTCTAATGGATCGGAAAATCTTTTACACTAGGTCTGTCAGGATGCTCACTTGTAGTGTCCAATCATTGGGCTATAGTCAAAAAAGAAAAGCCTTGGTCACTGGCCTTGGACTGGAAGAATGGGTTTGTAATCTAGTTAAGGCTAAGGGCCAGGCAGGCAGTGGAGATATGGGGTCCAAAGACCAGTCAGGCCATTACAGTCTAAATCAAAAGACAAAGAACGGAAGAAGCGAGCTATATGCGAAAATGGAAATCAGGTAATGAATTTCCTAAAATCAACCAAAAAATGATGTTAAGAAGATCCAGGAATCCTTTTAAATGTGATTACCTGTGCTCATTGTGCACCTCTTTATGTAATGTGTGCATGCACAAAAAAGATTTTTTGGGATTTAATGTGATGCCATTTAATTTGATAGCATCAGTAAACTATAATGAATTTAGCTCCAGTACTTTACTGACTAATATTTTAAAGTACTCTCTCATCTCTAGATGTTAACAAATTATTTTATATTATATTTGCTTATATGTGACTTGAAGAATACAAGGTAATGAATTTCATAAATAATTCTGATCACAGAGGCTAATGCAACAAATGATTGTTGGGAACAGAAAATCCAATTGTAAATACAATGTTAAGAAAATTATTCTGTATCATAGAAATTTCCTTTAAAGGTCAGTGTGTAATACAAAATCCATCATGCTGCGTTATAGATAAACTAACCTAAGGTAAACATGGATTATGGAGATTTGGATCTGGTAGTGTTTCACAGCTGTCAAAACAGTTTTATTACTTTTCACTTTAAAGAAAACTGATTATTTAAGACACATGAATTTGTTGAATAGAAATACATATGTCAAGATTCAGGCAGAGCTATACCTAACCCATATACCACTATCTGCATCCTCTATCCTCCTCCCTCCTGACAAGTTAAACAGCATGCTTAAGCAACTTATACTAAGCTCTCCTAGCGAGTGGCTCTCACTAAAACCAGACCAATAGCCTTGCACTGCTGAATCAAAATTCACTTGCCCCATCTGCATGCATGATGCTGAATCACTCCCTTACTTGCTCCTGCATTTACTTAAAGCTGAAACGCTGCCTCACCCGAGCGCCGGGCACTCTGGTTGAAGCAGCGCCATTTGAACCTGGCACTGTAGGTCAAAATCCCATAGAGCACAATGGGCAGACTTGGATTGAAGTGTTTTATGTTTTGTAATTAATATTCCACACTTTTATTTGTACCAAACTTGCATTGTGATTTATCAATAATGGAAATGCAGGACCTAGATGTCGCCAAATAATTTTTTTGGGGGTTACAAATGTTTAATTAGACAACAAATAAATGCAGCCTAAATGCACTGTAAAGTTTGTCTCCCAGATTTTTTGTAACTGTAATGATGAAACGCTGACCAGCGCCAGAAAAATACAGCGCCAAAGATTTCAAGGAGGGAAAAAATCATAAATACTCTGTGCAGCGCTGAAAAGACAGCGGTTCAAAGTGGCGCTCACTGGCGCTGAGATAATCTGTAGTTGAGTCCAACAGGCGCTGAGACAGGCCAGGCAATACCTAGTGCAACAGTCAAAGTAAATTAATTAGCATGCAACGTTGCAACTTCTAGTGCCATTGTAGTCCTAGCGCTATAGCCACCAGAAGGATACTAAATGGTGCACATCATAAATAAGGCAAACTGTCTTAACAGGGAATTCAAAAGCCACATTAAAAGCAAGAAACAGAAACAAGAAGCATAGAAATGTATAAAAATAGATTAAAGAGGTAAAGGGCGAAAAGGAGACCAAGAATGAAAGTATGAAACAGAAAGAGAAAAGAATCGATAGCATTTTAGCTTGGTGCTTCATTTCTTCTCAAACTACTACTATAAAAATGTAATGTTATATTGATTTGGTGCACAGTCCTTAAGAATTGTGTTCTCTTGTAGGTGATACTACCTTAAAGCCAAAATTACTGCTGGATTCCGGTGACCTTGAGAAGTTATTCTTTTTTTAAATAGGTCTTTTTATTTGAAAACACTTCAGAAGAAAGAAAAAAATCATTCTGGAGGAGTAACACTTCTATGACATTTGTTGCAGCTATTTATATCTCTTTTCTCTGTTGATCACAAAGAAAATAAAAACGACATGTGCAAAGTCATCTTCTAAACTCCAGGAGAGGCCAAAATGTTAAATCCCTGGAGAAGAACACTGCCAGTTATAGTCAGATAGATTCTTGAATTTTAATGTGATGTGAAAGGCATTTAACCCTTTCAGTGCCAGCCTACCTAGAGATTTTTTCACCCTCTGTTGCCAGACCATTTTACACTATTTTGCTCTACATATTTTCAGATGTGATTTTTTAAGGGCTTTCCCAGGATTATTTTATATATTGTTATTTTTCAGCCTGGGCTTTAAAATAAAATGTCTTGTTTGTTATTTTTGTAGTGTTAAATCTGAAAAAGCAAAGTCCCCTGAACGATACCCAACATGCATAGGTACTGTCAATAGAAAAGTTGCCAAACTCCCTAAAGTAAAGCATGCACATAAGGGAAATTTTACTTGAAAATGTTAGCTCTGCAGACAAAGCGTGTGATGGGCACCTTGCACTTTTTCAACCAAAACAACCCTTTACATTTGAAATACCGCCACAAACCCATATATTCCCTGAAAGTACACACGTTAAGCTTTCTAGGCGTATCCATCTTATTGCAGTGGCTTAATCTTTCTGTAATTAATCCCTCAAAGAATTCTTTGGTTGCACCTGGTTTCCCTAGAAAAAATGTATAAAAAAACAGAATAAAAACATATTTTCTTAAAAAATAAGTTAAATCTGAAGGCGCAAGGTCCCCCAAACAGAACAATACCCAACATACATAGCTACTTTTAACTGCCAGCCTACTGGAGATTTTGTTACCCTCTGTTGACAGATCATTGTTTAACTGTGATTTTTGCAGAAATTTCCAGGAAAATTATATTTTTTTTGTACCATGAAATTTGAAGTGTAATTTTTCCAGTGTTTTTTAAATATTTTTAAGTGAAAAAGATAAAAAAAAAATAGAAAAATATTTTTTAAAAATTGTCTTGTTTATTTTAAATAAAACATTTATTTTATTAGGCATATGAAAGCCCCTATTCTACCGATTACAATGGTACCACATATGTATATCTAGCCCCTTGTTTCTGCTCAGGGGATCACCCAAACTGAAATATAAAGGGTTACATTTAAAAAAAACATTGGCATGGGGTCCCCTTCCCTGTTGGGGACACCATTTATGGGGGGATTTTTAAGGGTGAAAAAAATCCTGGCAGCCGCCATCTTGCTTGAAAACACAGAGCCACACTCCCCGGCTCTATGCTTGCTCCTGCCCACCCATTCAAGTGAATGGGCGTCAGGAGCATGCGCGGACCCAGGGGATTCGGCTTTGTACTTTCTCCACAGTGGCCGCACAGAGGCCAGGGGAGCTAGCCCGAGGAGAAGGTAAGGGGTCTTTTTCTTTCTAATCCCCCCTTCCTACCCTAGGGTAGGGTGGTAGGGTGGGCAGGGGGGCAATTTTTGACAACATTTCCGCTTTAGCTCTAGCTGCCCTAATTTATTACTACAAACAGGGCCGGATTTAGAGTGGTGGAAGTCCCTGGGCACAAAATCTGGTGGAGGCCTCTTTAAAGCAATAGCTCAGCAAAGTAACTGACCGGTGATTGTCTGGCACTCACACACTTACCAGAATGTCAAAGACTCCAGGGTCACCTAATTATCTCTCCCACGTACCCCCTGGATCCCCAAGGCATGTGTGGCTGGCGGCATCTCTTTTTTGGGCTATGCACAGCCATGCCCGCTGTAACTGGATGGCTGGCATGGCTGCACACATCCCAGGGATGCAGGGGAGCTGTGCGCCCAGTCCAGCTGGGCTTCCATTCAGCTTCCCCAGCTGCACATTAATATGTGCAAACTGAGAAGCTGATTGGAGGAGAGTTGTGCCTGCACCGTGGTATGTATTACTAGTGATTGGCTGGGTTTCACACAGTTAGATCCTGATTTGTGATGCCCCAAATCCACGGGTTTTGGTCTACTTTAAAGCAAAACAAACCCTGGGAATTGGACTCCTAGGTTTTGTTCTGTGCCAGAATCAGGATGCCCAGCAGCATGAAACCCACCAGTTGGCTCACTACAGCTCCACGTTCCAGCGGCACATGTGGGCTCTCATTCAATGAGGGCTATCTGCTGTGACTTTTTAAGCCTTCAGTATTACAAGGAGTGATTTTTATCTTACATTTACAATATCAATTGTTATATAAATTTTCTTTTGAGAGCTACTTATGGGACAACCCTCCATCTAATTTTTTAACTTGTCTATATATACATTTTTTAAGATGTCTTACATGTTGTCTGTGGAGTTACTTTGAGAATGAACTAATAAATTTGAATTTGTATCAATCTTAGTGGTATATGTTTGGAGTGCGGCAGACTATAGGGGCTATCGGGCTAATCTAGGGCCCACCTTTCCGGTATAGTTATCTGCTGTGACTACATCATTCGGCTGACAGCTCCTATAGATTTTGATAGATCTGAATGGCTGGGGCAGGAGCGCATGCATGATGCTGGGGATGCTGTGTGCACTCTCCATTTAAAGAGGAACATCGGAGCATCCGAGTTCCACTCCTTGGAGCATCCTGAATGTATTCCCCTCTGTGTAAAACCCCCTCAGAAGCCCAGTTTCACTCCCCTTGTCCCGGAGCCCTCGCCGCGGATGCATTCCGGCATACCTCTAGCCATGCGCGCACCCGCATCTGGCCTTTCTGAATGGGTAGCATGGGCATGTGATGGCTAGTAGGTGAGTGGGGGATGCGGTCAGCGGTGCACTCAGCTCTGCTCGGCTTAGCCGTCAGCGGAGCCGAGTGAAAGCGAGCGTGCTAATTGGTTTATCGAGCCACTCAGCCCATCAACGCGCATGTTCTCATCCAAGTCTGTATCGTGGGAGCGACAGGAAGGTGAGTGACCTAGGGGTATACACACAGCGGGGCATCCGAATTCAAGATGCCCCCACTGAGTGTTGTGCCTCTAAACCAATGAGAGCGGTCTGCCGAATGATGTCTCTCACTGGACGAGAGCTCATGCATGCCCGTTGGAGCATGGAAAGGTGAGTTGTAGTGGGAAAACTGGGGGGTTTCACACTCAGGATGCCGCAGGAAAAAATCCAGCAGTCGACCCTGGAATCTTTTAGATTCCAGGTTGGCCGCTGGTGGGTTTTGTTATGCTAAAACCCAGGATTGTGACTATCCTGGGTTCTAGACCCTCCCCCCCAGGGCATTCCTGTGTGCTATGTGAAACCCCCCAGGTTGTCCAAACTAGCTCACCTTTCCCCGGTCCTACAGCGCATATAAGCACGTTGGCTAATGAGAGAAGGAGTCATTTATACAGCAATATACCCCCAGAGGTTGGTGGAGGCCCCCCTCCTTCACTAAAAGTGGTGGAGGCCCTGGGGCGCGTGCCCCTTGAGCCCCGCCTATAATTCAACTCTGACTACAGTTTGAAATGCAGTAATAGGAATTGGTAATAAATGCTGTTACATACCAGATTGTGGTTGATTCAGCACCAGTTGCAAAAAGTACACTTCCCATTTATTTTCTACCTAGTGCACCTTTTATGAATATGCATTTGTTATTTAAAGGAGCCCTGTCATGAAATTGTGTAATATTAAAAAAAAATACATATAAACACGTTGGCTAATGAGAAGAAGGGTCACTTATACACCTGAACTGAATAAAACTCCCGCCAAGTTCTAGGAATAGAATACAGGGATGACAGGTTTAGTCTATCGGGGTGACAGGTGTATAAGTGACCTCTCCTCACACCATCCGCCATATTTATATGGATTTTTATCATTGGGCTATTTTTTGCAATAGTGCTCCTTAAAAGAAGGAACCCAGAAAAAAATCCTATTTTTAGAAAGAAGGTTAGATCCTCGGGTAAGATTACAATATAGCTTTGAATCACGCCTGGGCGACATCAGCTCCTGATTTACCTGGGCCGATGCTGTGCCCCTGCTCCTGGTGGTTAAAGCCCCCCCAGTAGCAAGTGGGGTCATTCTCTCTACCCCAGACAACCCCATATCCAGGACACAGTAGACAGCAGCAAACAGGAGTCAGAAGCATTGTTCCCCACAGACCTCCTCCCTCTGCAACTGAAGCTAAGGGCTGTGCTGTTGGCAGAACATAGCTGAGGCACAGACAGGAGGCTACACTGCACTGCTTATTTTTAAGCCATATTTGGTGTAGTAGTATCTCTTTAGATAGTGTTAGAGAGAGAGGACTAGAAAATGAAACACAAAAAGACTGATTCACTCTGATGTTGCAGAGGATTCAGTGAAATATTTGGCAAATATCCTTCATACATGTAGCTTTACTGACACACCTAATGCACCCACTGCTTTGAATAACCTCAATTATATAAGTTCCCCTCACTTGCAGCTAGCAGTAGCACAGCAGAATGCTTTAAAGTGGCCTCAAACCCATTATTTTGACTATCTCAGGGCCGAGTCCTTGAAACTCCCCAGATCACACACAGAAATTCACCGTTCTCTGGTCCTACAGTGCGGCCTCTCGTTCAATCGGTGCGGTGATGTCAAACCGACTTGTCTAAAAAATCCATATAAATATGGTGGATGGTGGGAGGAGAGGTCACTTATACACCTATCACCCCTGATAGACTAAACCTGTCATCACTGTATTCTATTCCTACCATGAGAGAATAAACCACAAGCTTGGTGGGAGTTGTATTCAGTTCAGGTGTATAAGTGACCTATGTTCTCATTAGCCAACATGTTTATATGTATTTTTTTTTTTTTTTTGGTTTTCTCTCTTAATTTAAGTAGAATGTACAGTATATACACACGGAGATATGTACTTACAAAGTCACAGGAAGCTGTGAAAATATTACAGAATTACTGAGCAAAAAAGCAGCAGTCAGAATCCTCTTAAATGATGTAGCACAATAGCACAAGAGAAGCTTTAAAGGTTGCCGATGGCCCAGGATGAGTACAGTGGATCCACAGAACCAAAATGAACCTGACAGTTGCACATGGTAAGTATAGTTTTAGTTTTTGATGTTTACTTTTCCAACTAAATTGCAGTAGAATATACATTATACATACACGAATATATATATATATATATATATATATATATATATATATATATATATATATTAAAATTAATGTTTGTCCTCTATACACTTCCAAACACTTGACCCCAAATTTGGCAGCTACATTGGGTGCCTGTCCTTGCCAGATGTACAGGAGAGGAGGGGGAATGGAGAGGCTGGCCCATAGAAATGAATGGGAGAATCTCCCCACAAGCTCTAATGATGTCACCTGTGCATTGCGGGGGAGAGCTGCAGCCCTCTCCCCAGTAATGCACAGGTGACATCATTAGAGCTGCAGCTCTCCCCAGCAATGCACAGGTGACATCATTACAGCTGCAGCTCTCCCCAGCAATGCACAGGTGAGGTCATTAAAGCTGCAGCTCTCCCTAGCAATGCACAGGTGACATCATTAGAGCTGCAGCTCTCCCCAGCAATGCACAGGTGACATCATTAGAGCTGCAGCTCTCCCCAGCAATGCACAGGTGACATCATTACAGCTGCAGCTCTCCCCAGCAATGCACAGGTGAGGTCATTAAAGCTGCAGCTCTCCCTAGCAATGCACAGGTGACATCATTAGAGCTGCAGCTCTCCCCAGCAATGCACAGGTGAGGTCATTAGAGCTGCAGCTCTCCCCAGCAATGCACAGGTGACATCATTACAGCTGCAGCTCTCCCCAGCAATGCACAGGTGACATCATTACAGCTGCAGCTCTCCCCAGCAATGCACAGGTGACATCATTAGATCTGCAGCTCTCCCCAGCAATGCACAGGTGACATCATTAGGGCTGCAGCTCTCCCCAGCAATGCACAGGTGACATCATTAGAGCTGCAGCTCTCCCCAGCAATGCACATGTGACATCATTAGAGCTGCAGCTCTCCCCAGCAATGCACAGGTAAAGTCATTAGAGCTGCAGCTCTCCCCAGCAATGCACAGGTGACATCATTAGAGCTGCAGCTCTTCCCAGCAATGCACAGGTGACATCATTAGAGCTGCAGCTCTCCCCAGCAATGCACAGGTGACATCATTAGAGCTGCAGCTCTCCCCAGCAATGCACAGGTGACATCATTAGAGCTACAGCTCTCCCCAGCAATGCACAGGTAAAGTCATTAGAGCTGCAGCTCTCCCCAGCAATGCACAGGTGACATCATTAGAGGTGCAGCTCTCCCCAGCAATGCACAGGTGACATCATTAGAGCTGCAGCTCTCCCCAGCAATGCACAGGTAAAGTCATTAGAGCTGCAGCTCTCCCCAGCAATGCACAGGTGACATCATTAGAGCTGCAGCTCTCCCCAGCAATGCACAGGTGAGGTCATTAGAGCCGCAGCTCTCCCCAGCAATGCACAGGTAAAGTCATTAGAGCTGCAGCTCTCCCCAGCAATGCACAGGTGACATCATTAGAGCTGCAGCTCTCCCCAGCAATGCACAGGTGAGGTCATTAGAGCTGCAGCTCTCCCCAGCAATGCACAGGTAAAGTCATTAGAGCTGCAGCTCTCCCCAGCAATGCACAGGTGAAATCATTAGAGCTGCAGCTCTCCCCAGCAATGCACAGGTGAAATCATTAGAGCTGCAGCTCTCCCCAGCAATGCACAGGTGACATCATTACAGCTGCAGCTCTCTCCAGCAATGCATACGTGACATCATTAGAGCTGCAGCTCTCCCCAGCAATGCACAGGTGACATCATTAGAGCTGCAGCTCTCCCCAGCAATGCACAGGTGACATCATTAGAGCTGCAGCTCTCCCCAGCAATGCACAGGTAAATTCATTAGAGCTGCAGCTCTCCCCAGCAATGCACAGGTGACATCACTAGAGCTGCAGCTCTCCCCAGCAATGCACAGGTGACATCATTACAGCTGCAGCTCTCCCCAGCAATGCACAGGTGACATCATTAGAGCTGCAGCTCTCCCCAGCAATGCACAGGTAAAGTCATTAGAGCTGCAGCTCTCCCCAGCAATGCACAGGTGACATCATTAGAGCTGCAGCTCTCCCCAGCAATGCACAGGTGACATCATTACAGCTGCAGCTCTCCCCAGCAATGCACGGGTGAGGTCATTAGAGCTGCAGCTCTCCCCAGCAATGCACAGGTGACATCATTAGAGCTGCAGCTCTTCCCAGCAATGCACAGGTGAAGTCATTAGTGCTCAGCCAGATCTCTAGAGCCACGAATGTGCAGATCCAAAAAATCTGAATCAGTTTATTGATCCCCAAGTATATACATTACATATATACAAGGAATGTTCTGGCAGTATTAAAGCATATGGATATGAGAGAACAAGAGGAAATATGACAGCCAGGCCTGTTGGTAGCTCACGAGGAGAGGGTTGCGAAAAACAGAACCATAAAAATAAATGGTAGAATGTGCTGGGGATCACATTTTACCTCACAAAAATATTGTCAGTATCTGACCACAGCCCTCTTCCACACACACACCTCATGAGATGATTTACCTCATGATATATATATATATATATATATATATATATATATTTTATATATTTCTTACTCATATGCAGTGAGAGTTAGTATATAAAGTAGATAATGGTAGTCAGGAAGGTATACTGTATACTTAGCAACCAATTTGACTTACCACTTTCATTTTCAAAGGGAGCTGGAATCTGAATGGTTGCTAAGGGTGGTTCCTCATTTTTTTTTACAATAGTTCAGTAAAAACATCTTCCATTCTATATTCTGTTCTTTGGGCACATACCAGAGATTTTGATTTTACATTTGTAAAGTGTATTGTACTTGTGCTTTTAAGATACCACTACATTTTCAGGGTCTAACGTTAACTTCAGTTTGGCAAAATGCATCCAAGGAAAACTCGCTTATTTGCCAGGAAATCTCACATGGCCATGAGCAAAACTGGATAACACTGCAGAGACTCCTTAGCAAACTCAGACATGACTGCAAGCTGATCAAATGCGCCATGCTGCTGCTCGAGTTCCTGAAACGCCTCAGTAAACTCAGTAAAAGGCAGAGAGAAGACTATACGATTCCCGCGCCGAACGATTCCCTCCCCCCGGGGCCATGAGGAAAACTGGATCACAAGCTGCAGAGACTCCTTAGCAAACTCAGATACGACTGCAAGCTGATCAAATGCGCCATGCTGCTGCTCGAGTTCCTGAAACGCCTCAGTAAACTCAGTAAAAGGCCGAGAGAAGACTATAAGACTATAAGATTCCCGGGCCGATCGATTGCCTCCCCCCGGGGCCATGAGGAAAACTGGATCACAAGCTGCAGAGACTCCTTAGCAAACTCAGACACGACTGTAAGCTGATCAAATGCATCATGCTGCTGCTCGAGTTCCAAAAACACCTCAGTAAACTCAGAAAACGGCCAGGAGAAGACTATAAGATTCCCAGGACGATCGATTCCCTCCCCCCGGGGCATCCAAAATCTCTGTGAAACCCCCCAGGTCGCCCATATGCTTACTTTCATTCCCGGCCCAATGCGTGAGCAGCGGCCGCATCCCCACTATCACTTTAGCAGGGTGCGTGCCCGCACCAGGCATTGGCAGGGTAGCGGCCGTGCATTTGCCGTAGGGACAGGAAGAGGTGATTTGGTTTCGGGGACCTGGGGGGTTTCACATAGAGGGGCACCCCCGCTAGTCAAATTCCTGGGTTTTGGTCCGCTTTAAATTATTGTCATTTATTGACAGATGACTAGACTGTGACTGAGATGTCTCTGTCCAATCTGTATGAAAAACTAGCGAGATTTTATGCTAAAATTACATCACTACAAACCACAACGTTTCTTGAAATGCTGTTGCCATTGCTACATGCTATTAAACTGAAAGTCTGCAAACAAGTTCTGACAGTACCACAAATTATGCAGTGGGTATGGATTGTAAAGAACATCAGAATGGTTTAAGCCTTTGTATCCTACAGTATAACAGTAGTCATTCCACATTTACTGTCAGCAGGATAATATGCAGTCCTGTGACACCACCTCTTTTGTTATGTTTGGATATGGACACAGTTAAAGAGAGATGTTCCTCTCTAATGCAAAGGACTATTTAAAAGCATAGCATCTTATACCTACCATGCTGGAAGGCCTGCAGAAGGTCATATAAATGCTTTGTATCACTGTCAAATATGTATTTCTGTTAGGTTCAAGAAGAAGAAGAATCATTTTGGACAATCAGAACCTGGCAAGAGATACACATTTCCGCTCTTTGTGCATCACATACTTGCTGCTTCATAAGTCATTCATACAGCTGTCAGTTTTTAAAAGGCTTGTTCTTCGTCTCTCTTCTGTCCTTATTTCTATGTGTATTGTGAATCCACCTGTGACCCAAAAGCAGAGCCAGAGGCTTCATAATATTGCAGATAGATGTGGGACAGAAGTTGACATAGAAACCCTGAAATGCCACTATGGTATTGAGTAGTTTGCTGTACACAAAAATGCTCACATCAATAGGGTGTGTCCTTGAGACACTAGAGTGAAAGTCAAGGTTTTTAGTTGCTCATTGTCACAAGACAGAAATTTAAACTACCAAATATTTTGGCCCTGCTGGTGGCAGTGACACCATAAGTGTGTTGGGTCTGTTGTTGCCCCCTGCCCCATAATCTAGCCTTGACCTCCAGCATGCTTGAGCTTCATGCATCAGCAGCCTCACATTGACCCTATTGATTTTTTACTATTAAAAAATGTTATGCCAGTTATTTTCCCAAAAGTTTAGCAAATGCGAAAAAGGGATCTAAAGGAAAACTCCCTTCTTGTCAGGCTTTTAGAGTTCTACCTTATTGTTGTTCTCTTCTGGGATGTAAAATAAACTACTAGCAATTATGCGTTCGCAAATCGTTCCTTGGAAATGGGCTATTAGACAGACAGAGTAGCACTGCCTGTGTTCTCAGTGGAACTGATTGTGGATCACAATTGCAATTTTACCTTCAACCCTTTAAATGCCTAGCACATGAATTTCATGTACCTACATGTCCATGACAGCCATGTGAATTTCACGTGCCTGATCTTTCCCCTGTTTGTGACCAGATGAAAAAAAAAACTCACCTCCATCTGAGATCCAGTGGTGGGGGTCTTCTCTTCCCCAGGGGGCTTCCGATCCCCCCACTGGGGTTCTCTGCTCCACATGGTAGCTTCGGACAGCTGGCTCCTGCCGTAGGGTGGGGCCTTTTACACTGTTGAGTGTCAGTATAAAAATGCCCCTCCCAGCTGTGGGAGTGAGATAAAAAGCCGGAGTGAGCAGCAGAAGCCAGGTGCAGGGCAGGGGACTCCCATACTTCCACTGATCACTTCTGGCTGTTCAGACGGCAGCAAGCGGCCCAGTATGAGACAGCAGAATCAGTAAATCAGCCCAGTGAGGGACAGCAGGATTAATCAAAGGAAGGAGGTAAGTGGAAAATAAAGGACTTTTACTCTGCATATTTTTTTATGTTCCTTGAGACCCTTATACCTGCTGCAAGTTGATGACTTGCCATAACCCCCGCCCCATTACCTGCATCACCAAAGCCAAGGGGGGTCCCCCATAGCTTGTGCCCTGGCTAGTTTTGCTTGGAGAGGGACTTTTTATTTTTAACCCTTACAAATTTTTAAAAAAGCACAGACAGAGGATTGGTTTGGTTTAATCCTTGATAGTGAGCATAGTAGTTGCATTTAATTTGAAAATATCATAAAACACTCTTTTCAGTTTGTAGTGTCTCCTGGGCAGGAACGGGTGTCTACCGATACATATGCGGTACCGTTGTAATTGGGAAGAATGGGACTTTTACATGAAATATGGTTTTCTATAAAAACGTTTTAAAAAAAATACAACAAAATATTAAGAAACAGTGAAAAAACAAAAACAGACATTTCATGAAAAAAAAACAATATGTCATTTTTTGGAAAACCCTGGAAATTTCTGCAAAAATCACAGTTAAACATATATAGGGCACACTTTTGAAAACCCTCTTGCAACAGAGGGTGATAACATTTCTAGGTAGACTGACAGTGAAAGGATTAATCAGTCTATCTATTTTGGTTGTGTGTGTCTGTTTTGTTTTGGATTGAAATGATTGTTGAACAAATTGCTCCCCCACTTCTTTCCTCCTACCCCTCTACAAGCCCCATTTTCCCTACCTGCCCTGCAAAACAGACCACAATTGGCTGCTGATGACCATGTGGTCTGAAGTACAGGTCTGGGTTTCTGGCTGCCAAAAGGAGCCTGAATAATGTGATCCCCAACAGCCATTCGGGGGGCTCCATTTTACAGAGGAAGCATGGTACAGGAAAATAGAAACAGGCTTGATGTGCTAATTCACTCATAATAAACACAAGACAACAATTCTGGATGAGTTTCATTGCATCTTTCCTGGTTCACATATATTTCATGCTAAACAAGTCAATAGCAAGTTCTTATAATGTTGTACTATTTCAAAATGGCTTTCAGGGTAGCTTTTAAGGTAAAGATTTGTTTTAATCTTCAATGCATTTCTAATTAATAAACAACATGTCTGGTAGTTTAATAAAGTCATTTATACATAATTTAATAATGAGTGTTTAAATAAGCATGCAATTACCATTTACCCACTAGATTCTTATATAATGTATACAGAATTGTCTCAACACATGCAGTAATTACCTCCTATACAGAAACCCACTGAAGTAGTCATAATAAAAATATATATATAACAAATATATTAATCACCACATCCTAGGGAAAACATATAGAATAAGAAAGCAATTAATGATGGGGGGGTTTTGGCATGCTAACTGTATGGGTATATTGTTTAAAGTTATTGTTAGTGTGATAATTGTCCCACTCACCCTTCACTAACCCACCTTGCCTCCCCTATATAAAAGTTTAACTACCCGCATTAATATATATTAATCAGCAAGACAATTTTTTCCCCAAAAGGGAGACTACTCCCACGGGTGAAGGTATAAAAAAAGAAATAGCTGGAACGGAATCTTCCATGAGAAAGCTATACAAGGTGAAATGAGTTGGAGAATTCTAACACCAGCCATGTATTTCTTATGTAATGTTACAATACAGAGTTGAATGTTATTTATGTTGTCTTTTTGTATTACAATTTTAATGTTAAAATCAATGTTTATTTTAATTTAATTTAAATCATGTGAAAATTTAAATACAAATACTTATTTCCTTCCTATTATATTTCCTTAAATGATAGAGGTGGCAGGAGGTTTAGTGAGGCATCAGTAGAATAATTATCAGACTAAATAGAACTATACTTTTATGTGGAAATGTGAAGTGCAAAATTTAACTTGTGTTTTTGGCTTTAATGTTACATTACATATTTTTACAGACCATCACTAATTACCGCTACTATTTATTCTATTATTAAACACATGTAGTAATAAAATACACTTTTTGCATAAGTTACATATTTTTAAAAAGCCCAGAAATGTATGAAATCTGCTGTCAATGTATCTGAAATTTACTGAAATCAGCCTCTTGTCTTTAACATCCATCAATGGATAAACGGGGAGGCCGATTCATTAATAGCGGCAGGTAGCGACAGTTGAGCGACTGTAGCGGCATTTTCAGAGCTAGTAGTCGCTGTGCTTGGCCGTTGTTCGGTAGTTGATAGCGACTCAGTTGGTTTGCCGTAATGTTGAATATTGGGTGAGGAGTCGCTATTTGACAGGTTCCGCACTGTATGGGAGCGCATGATAGCGACTGGTCAGAGCGACCGGCTTCCACCATATTCATTAACAAATCACGCTCAAAAAATTTTCGCGCTGTAAAATGCATGTTTAAACCCCAGAGCGCTGGCGGCGATGGGTTAAAAGTAGTTTTTTAACCCCCAAACAACCATATTTTTGGAAACCAAAAAAAAAAAAAAAATTTAAATAATTTGGTAATATGAATACATTAATATCAGACCTGTAATATAAATTCTGTACAATTTTTTTTTTTTTTTTTTTACCTTTATTTTTTTTAATTATCTAAAATGGCAGAAGTGGTCACAGAATTTTTCACATTTAAAAAAAAAAAAACATTAATAACAATTAATTATGAATATTTGAAGATTGTTCCATTGAAATGCATTGGAGAGCGCTAGGTAGCGAGAGGTCATACCTGTCACTGTTCAAGGTCGGACGCTGGCGCTGTGGGCTGAGGCTGGAATAATGATGAATGAGTGGCTATATGGCGCTATCTCAGTCGCTAAGCAGGATTGGCTTGATAAATGTGTGATTGTGGTGGGGAGCCGGCGTTCTCGTGGTGGGGCCGTCATTACCGGCCGCTCACCAGTCGCTACCTGTCGCTATCCCTTGTTAAATAAGGGCCTAGGTAGAAAATTGCATTACAGCAGCACTTTGAATAGATGTGATGAAATCCCTGTGGTCACAGCACAACATACAGCAAACAGCTACAGGCATCTGATTAGGAAAACTGCATATTAAAAAGAAGGAAACTGCATAGTCACAAGTCTAGAGGTCTTTTGTTACAGGGAAGTTTGAACCAGCTCTAAAATCTAATGTTAATGACCATCGCCACAGATTATTCTGAATAGTTAACAAGTGCAAATGAGGCTATAGCAATAGATATATCTACTCTTAACGGGACTGAAAAACCTAACAGCAATAACAAGGCAGCAAGCAGCTTACCATATCCCTGTTCTTTTTGACTCTCATAGTAGGGCTCCAAAGTTCTTTCAATTCTATTCCTCCAGGACTACACAAAAAATGGTCTAACCTTCTCTTTCTCTTGATGCTCTTGTCATGAGCGAGCATGACAAGTCATACTGGTCCCACAGCTATCTCTGGCCAGAGCAGAGCATGCTCAAGATTCATAAAGCTGTGCCATGACATTCCTCCCCCAAGCGGGAACTCAACCACAATCCAGAAATTGAAGCAAAGAAAGACACTTTGCTTAAAATACATAAGGCATTTACATATAAACTGAGATTCTGAGATGTTTTGAAATGGTTAATTTTACACTGTCCCCACAGGGTATAAGTTGGGAGGTTATTGTGTTCCTGCACAGGGTCTTTAAATTGTTAATGGCAATGGTACCGGTAAATGTCCCGCCTCTAAGTATAAAAGCCTCCCCCGGAGGCTCCGAGTCCTCCTTACCAAATGCTACTGGAGCATCCAGCAAACATTCATTTTGGGCACGTTTTTCAAGTGAAAAAAGCCCAGGATCACCTGAGATATTTAGTTTGGAAAAAACCTGAAATGGAATGGAAAGAAAAAAGAAAAATTTGTTCAGCCAAATATTTGTTGGATGAATCACATGAGAATGAAAAAGGCCCAAAAACTTTTTTTCACGGGTAACCGGGCAAGATTGGCTTGGCCAGAGGGTCTGAATTAAGCCTTATGTCTACTTTTTCTAAATACAAATATTCTATTTCAATGTTTATTTTTAATATTTCCATGTTCTCTGTAATGCATGTAATATAAAAGCCATTTTTTCTTTATCTGCCTTAAAGTTGTTTTTTTTTTCTTTTTTCATTTTTCAACATATTCGTGCTGAGTTACAGGAACAGGGTGAGTATATAGTAATCAATCTATCCATGATAGAAACAGTTTTAAAAAGATTTACTGATTCCCCTGCTTTTATAATTCTAGTTATTCTGCTCACCAAGAGAAGTTTGATGCTATAAATCCATCAGTAATCAGTAATAAGTAATATATTCTCTACAACTGTGTATTTTATGTCCAAAGTGGAACTCTGGCTAAAACATTTAAGTCATTTATACAGAGAGGCATAATTGAAATGATATGAGATATTATATTATTGAAATAATAATAATTACATAGAAAAGAGTATGGCACATCTACAATAGTGTCCAAAATAGGCTTTGATATAAAGGTGTGTTACCTTGTAGTCAAGAACGGTAGGCTACCAAAAGACTCACAGCAGCTTCAAAAGAGATATCAGCCTTAAAGTGAACCATCCGTCAAAAATGACTTAAAGCTCATATGCATCCTTCTCCAGGATTGCGGCACATAAAAATTAATTTACCTTTTTCTAAGGCATGCTGGGGTAAATTTAAAAAAAAAAGATGGCTCATATGCTTGCAGGCCACCTGTAAACAGGAAGTCGTGATGGGCTTCCTGATACTGTGCATTATAGTTATGCCAGTTGGGAGAGGAAGCTCCAAAATGGCCGCTACCTTGATTTTCCAACTGTGCCAGGCTGTTGGTCCGGTTTAAGATCCTGAAGTCTGTGCATTCAACCACTGTCATTTTAAGTCTTACAGGAGTGTGGGAAAGCCCATGTCAAGTGATATCTCACCTCCAGTTTGGCAAATCTATTGTTAGGGAGTCTAAGTCAATTATGCACGTTCTTCCACCTACAAAGATTGTAGAGGTCTGTAATTTTTATCATAGGTACACTTAAAC
Organism: Gastrophryne carolinensis; assembly: GCA_027917425.1. Classification (NCBI taxonomy): domain Eukaryota; kingdom Metazoa; phylum Chordata; class Amphibia; order Anura; family Microhylidae; genus Gastrophryne; species Gastrophryne carolinensis. Next base: position 177,208,963 of record CM051238.1, on the reverse strand, counting down.
TGTGAGAGACAGAATCTAAAAAAACAGACCAAAACATATCCACACACTCATTCAATTGCACAGCAATCTCTCCATCATGTCCAAGATCAAAGAGCTGTCTAAGGACACCAGGGACAAAATTGTAGACCTGCACAAGATTGGGTGGGATTGGGTAAGCAATACAAGACAACAGTAACATTTCTCAGTCTGGGGCTCCATGCAAGATCTCGCCTCGTGGGGTAAGGATGATCCTGAAAAAGGAAAAAGGAATCAGCACTGAACTTTACAGGAGGACCTGGTCAATGACCTGAACAGAGCTGGGACCACAGTCTCAAAGAATACCATTAGTAACACACTACAGTATGTCGTCATGGAAAAGGTGTTCTCCAACATGCATTGCGCTACAATGAACTCGACATAAATTCAGCAAACAAGGACATCTCTGACCGAACACGCCACAGTGCATTTGATACATTTGGAAAACCGTGCAAATTCCACGCAAATAGTTTTTTAAATCATCAAGTATTTATGGTAGTAGAGCCACTGAAGATGTAACGTTTAGTAGTTAGAACTGAGAGAAACACGATGCAAGGACTAAGAAAGACAGCTACTACTTAATTTCTGCAGAAGATGCCCAAATGCCTGTGGGTCATCAGTAGAGATATTAGTTTGACTACTACCTCTGGGAACTACATTGTATTGTGCCAGTTATCCCTGCTGAGAGCAAGTGGAAATATCCGCCTGGGACTGTGGAGGACTGAGCGTCTCTTTTGAACTATTTTGGAAGTTGCAGTTTAATGAAGTAACTGGAACATCTGTCAGGAGTTTGGTTTGGAACTTTGTGTGCTACTGCATAGAGTATATTTGATTCTTACATCAACCATAAACTGCAAGTGCCACACAGGGAAAGCCACTTCCCACACTTCCTACTTTTACCCCCATGGGACTTGAACATTATAAATAAACCACTCCATCAAAGCATGTAATGGTGGCAACATCATGCTTACAAATAAAAACGCTGCATATACTAAATGTGAATTTGATGGCTTTGTAATTAATTTCAGTCACTTTAAAGAGATCATGTTCTATTTGACATGGCTATTACTGTTCACAGTGTAAAATCACAGAGGAAACAAATTAAATCATCTGTAAACACAATGCTGTTCCACAAAGACACAGTGAAAATTTCCAAGGGAATGAACACTTCTGTAAGCATTGTGTATGTTTATATTTAATTACAATTATATACAGTACAAAAAATACTTATTTACCAATATCATAAAATAATAGGAACTGCTTCATCTATTCCAACTGAATCGTCTGACTGTATTTCCACGGACTATAAGGTTGTACAAATACTTTGTTCCAGAGGGTGCTTTCTTTTTTAACTCCTTATGACTGACAGATCACAAGAGTTATATCTGAAAAGAATCTACTCAGTTCAACCTACGAGGAAGCTGTTGCAATCTCTTGCCAAAATAATCCAGCTCTAATGACTAAGGGCCTTATTTATCACGGGCTAGCGCCAGGTAGTGTCTGACGAGCGCCAGGTACCGCCAGCTATCGGCGGCTACCGACTCAAGTACGCCCGGCGGCGGTCACAATGACGCATTTATCAAGCTAAATGAGGCTAGCGCCGGCGAGAGCGACGGCTAGCGCGGGATTCATCATGAAGCCGCCTGGAACGAACAGCGCCGCTGCAAATTCCTTCACAGCGCCAGGTATGACCTGTCGCTCCCTGGCGTTGTCCAATGCATTTCAATGGAGCAATCTTTAATTAATCATAATTAATTGGTATTATTTATTTTTTTTTTTTTTTTAATGTCAAAAATTCTGAGACCACTTCTGCAATGTAAGTTTTTTTTTTTAAGTTAAAAAAAAAAAAAAAAAAAAAAATTGTGCAGAATTGATCTTATAGGTCTGATATTAATGTATTCATATTACAAAATGATTCAAAAAACATGTATAATGTTACAATCAAAAAATATGGTTGTTTAGGGGTTAAAAACTAGTTAACACCCATCGCCGCCAGCGCACTGGGGTTTAAACAAGGAATGGACAGCGCCAGCAAATTCGGAGCGTGATTTGTTAATGAATATGAAGCAAGCCGTTCGCTCTGGCCATTCGTTGTCAGGCGCTCACATACAACGCTGAACCTGTGAAACAGCGACCCCTAAGCCCGTATTCAACATTACCGCACACCGACTGAGCCGCTGTCATCAAGCAAACGCCGGCCAAGCACAGCGAATACTGGCTGGCGCTGTAAAAATCACGCTACAGTCGCTCATCTGTCGCTACCTGGCGCTATTAATGAATCGGCCTCCCCGCTGCAGTTTCCTAGAGTATGGGCAGTGGTATAACTTTTAGGCCAGGCCTACAAGATAATTATGTATGCCTGTACAGATGGGGTATTTGACCAGTTTGGGTGATGGACTGCCCATCAATAAATGAAAGTTTACCCAACCCTAAACTATTTAAGGTAGACCTATACATATATTATATATAGTACTGATTTCTGCGATATGGCATTCATTGGCGAAACCTAGGAGCCTGGATGCATGTTCACTGGGATGAGCACACACTTGTTTGTTGTTCAGTCTGCCGATAAGTCCTAAAAGTTATTTATTGAAGGAAGTAAAACAGAGCAAATAACAGGAAATCAAAGTAACAGGCAGAATTAAAATGGTATCAGACCCTTATCAGATCTCCAGACCCAGCTATTTTAATAAACAGATATAGTTCATGGCTTATGATAATGGAATGATCTAAGCTTAGGTGTCTGTCTTCCTTGGAGTCTATACTTGTAGAGCGTGAAATCCATTCATCTCCAAACACCGCTCCAGGTACCACCCCTTATTCCATATACAGCACACCTATTCATTATCCTCTATCCAATCAGAACACGGATGCTTGAACCCTGAGCAGGTATCGCAATGTCCACTTAACCTCACTAGAGGGCAACCTTGTGTAACAATCTGGCGGTTTACTAGAGGTCAGCATACAGCTGGCTTTGGGAGTCTCGTTAGCATTCTATTTTGATGTGTAATCAGATTAGGTCACTCAATGAAGCTTCTCCATTCTTCTAGGCTGAAAGGTGAACAGCCAAGGCATCTTCATATGCCAAAGAGGTTTGCCAAAACAATGCTGTAAATATATCTCAAAGGGAACATGGTGGCATTGTGTTGACATGGGGATACATTGCTCAATGCATTTCAAAGAGATGGAAGTCTGGCACTGTATTAATTGTAGTCAAAAGCAGAAACTCCAGGTCACTCTAGCTTCCAACAGATGTTATTGACCTTCAAAACCCATAGTGTGACCTACGTCATAGTAATCCCCATAGTTTTGATGACCAAACAGGATATGATGTTAGACCTTCTTATTGGGGAGATAGAAAGATCATCAAAGGGATCAATTCAGAGCCTGGTGAGAAAGAAGTGAGTTTTCTCACCAGGCTCTGAATCGACCCCAAAGTGGTTCTAAAAATGTAACTGTAACAAAAACTAAAAACAAATATGGCAACAGTTTGATTTTAAAACAACCATTGCTAATAACAAGATGCTCTTATTCTAAAATCTTACACTGCCTGTAATGGGGTGTTTTAGCACAACATTTAGTTTAGAATTTTTTTTCTTATTCTCCTCCTCCAAATCCTAGGTGTGTGCATGGTACATTCACAAATGTGGGCAAATGCACAGTTGTGTGCACATGAGTCTGTAATCCTGACTATGTTCCTGTTCTCTGTTAGGACCTCAAACTTTACCTCAACTACGATCCTTGTCTGCCTGCCCACAGCCTCAGCTTGTACCTTCTTTTTGTGATTCAGTTCTGATCTATCAATTGTCCACAGGTTTGGCAAAACCTATTCCTTGACCCTGGGACCTTTCTGCAGCCCCGTCCAACCCCCTCTCCCACTAGGGTGCCCTAGTGAAGACAAGGTTGGTCCTAAGACTCCAGGCTTTCCGGTCAAGTCAATCTGTCTTCCGCAATCAAGGCTTCACCCATGTAGCACAACACTGTACAATTTATTCGAAAAATACTCTGTTTTTTTGTTTTTTAAATGCCTTAAAAATAGTTTGCTCCATGGCAGATGGTTGCTTAATAGGATTATACATGTAAAATCCATGACATAATTGCACATCTAACTGATCTATAATTTACATATGGAAAACTTCCAGGCGGAAAATTCATAAACTCTATTAATTAATATTTAAAAATGCATACTGCTTTGGTTAAAATAACAAGGTCAGAATATTATTTAATGTGAGAATACAATATAAATAAACTATAATGTAACATCTACAGTAAGTCTCTCAGCCACTTATAATGATTCTGAAGCTCTGAGGCAGCAAAACTAAAGACATTTTTGGACCTGGAAGCTTATGGTGGAGAGTCAGCTGGTGTGTGGTGCAGAGGATCAGGCATACAATCAGAGGATAGAATGGATTAACAGTACCAAGCACACTTGCCTCGTGCCCAACCATGACGCACTTGGATGGGCATAAGGCAACCAGAAATAGCAAATAAGCAGCAACATGAACAGCAAGGCACGGTTGGAACAGTAAAGCTCACTAACAGTACAGTCAGCATCATGCTGTTTATGAAGGTGACATTAAAATCTCCTGCACCAATCACCTGGAATGTTAGATCTGTAAGGATCTCCATTTGGGTGTTGCAGTACCAGAGGTTATGGGGTAGATGGCAATCAGGGGAAGAGGTGCTTTCCATGACAAATTGTGATGAAACGTGCCAGGCAGGACTGCCACCTAATTCAGAACCAACTGTCTGGTTAATGAAACAAAATGCTTACCAGAACTGAGAAATGGGGTCAGCTTCAATATTGACAGAATACCTGTGCAACTGTACATGCTTAGAGGATAAGCGGATCAAGTATTTTTCAGAGGGAAGTTTAGGTAGTGGAATGAACTGAGCTATTTTTCTACACCTATCCACAACTATAAAAATAACAGTACCACCCTGTGGCTGTGGAAGAACAGCAATAAAGACCATAGCTATGGTCATGTTGTGGTTTTTAAGGAGCCTCTCAAACATATATGAAACAGGCATGAAAACCCAGCTGGGCGGTGGTGGAATGGTTTACACACAGCACAGACTACTCATTATTTCACAAATTTGTTTTTAGAGAGCCAGCAGACTTGATACCGGGTGTTTCCAAGTCAGGTTTTCAATTAACTTGCCGTCTTGTTCGGTATAACATCTTGCTGGAATTTATACATTTCAGTTTCTAAATTTCAATTGCTAAGTCCCTAAAAATTATACAGAAATTCAGAGCCAGATGTAATATAGGAGGAAGTGGGAGGTAGAGGTGGAAATGCCATTTTAGACTGCCACAAAAAGTTTTTGTATTCTTTGACCCAGGACTATTAATAGTGAAGTTAAGCCAATCAATTAATAAACCCCATCTTGCTTTATGAGGATTTCAAAATTGATCTGAGCTAATGTAATACAGGTACATAAACACTAATATCTTGGTAAAGCTTCTTAGACATACATTTTCAGTTAGAATTGATAATTCTGTGAACAAGGATGGCACTTACCTGTTGAAGGAGAACACCAAGACAGCATGACCCCTACCTCCATTTTTAGGTATCACTTTCCATGATAAATGTCCAGTAAGGATTTGGAAGAGTAAGTGCTGGAGAAGGCTTGTTTCAAAGGGTCAATGGCCTTGATGGCTGTCAAAGACAAACCATGGGGATTTTCACCTTTCCTAGTCAGAGCTGTGACAATTCATGAGAAATTCTGAATACATTTTTCAACAAACATGACATGGCTTTTAGTGAGGTCTGACCCATTCTTGAATGGCAACATTATTAGCAGGGTGCATAGCCATGCTGGTGTGGGAAACGGTTACCAAATAAAGGTTATTTCTGAATGTGGAAAGCACATTTTTAGTGCTTAGCATAAGCATAAAAAGAGGCATTTCTATACTGTCACCAAAGCAAGGTACATACCATGGTTCAGGAATCTTGCTATTGGCTCATGGACTCCCTAACATGACCTGGAACAGTGATGTGGCCCTCAACTTGGCAACAAGGGTCAGGAGCAGGTCTAATATGGATATGCACAAAGCCATGGTCAGAAGGCAGACTTAATATGGTTGGAGAATGTAGCAAGGCCTGCAACAATGTGGCGAGATCGGCATTAAGGATCACAACATCATATAGACACATCAAGGTAAGCAATGTAGAACATAACTTGGACCTGGTCAGTATGTATCAGAATTCGGCCAGTTCAACTCGGACCTGATCAGGACATGACAAAGAACACAAAAGATTAGTATATCAACAAGAAAAAGCAGCCACGGTTATTGGAAGTGCTCCATAACAAAGGCTGTCATTGGTTTTCTAGGTAGCAAGTAGAGTAGATGAACGGTGGGTCATAGCTTGCCTTATGGCTGTTCACCCACTTTATTGACATTCCTTTACTGATGGCCAATCGGGATCCCCTCCCACCCGGCCTAGACACAAGCAGCTGTGGGACAGCTTTAATTTCTGCAGAGGACCCCTTTCAGTGGAAAATTCGGGAAATTAAAACTAAAACTTGCAGAGGAGTTTTTAAGCTTCCCCTGGAAGATAATTTGCTAAATAAACTATATGGCAAAGTATAAATTGACATTGAAATACTTTCACTTTTCTGCAATAGTCCAATATGTTATTTGTTTTTAAGCAGCTTCATTAGCAGTAAAAAATGATCACAACATGCTGTTGATTCTGTAAAAGATTATGAATAAATCTCTACTGACAAATTGATGTATAGTTTTAATAAAATATCTTGAAATATTTCAGCTACACATAATTGGAGCTATGAGATGTTCAGGTTGATACAGCTTACTGTTGTTTTAATTGCAAGTTAATTAAATCACAGACTAAACATATGTTGATGTCAAGACATCATGATGTCAAGGCAGCATAAGTATATAGGGACCAAAGTGCTTATCTCTTTAAATTGTCATAAAATCCCTGCTGAATGTTTAATTGATTACCTAGAACAGAGCTGAAAAAGGTAAGTCCGTTGGTCATCTACAAATATCAAAAAAGTTTGTAGCTTTGTAGTAAACCACACTCAAATTACTATTGAAAAAAATGTAAAAAGGCAAAGCTGTATGGCGCCCCCCAACCAATGGACGGGAAAGTGGTTTCTGAGTTTTTTGAGGATATCTCGCTCCCTAGGTTAACCGAGCCACAAAAACTAGCTATGGAGGCGGATTTTTACAGCAGAGGAAGTGTCACAGGCTATTAAGGAACTTAAGCCAGCTAAAAGACCGGGCCCGGATGGACTAACCGCAACCTTCTATAAAAAGCTTAGCCAAGAGGTCATCCCCCTACTAGTTAACCTCTTTAACCATATAATGCGGGGTAACTTCTTTGAGGGTGAAATGTTAAAGGCAAATATTGTTATAATCCCAAAGCCAGGGAAAGATCATCAAAAATGGAGCAACTATAGACCCATTTCCCTCTTAAATATTGACCTTAAACTGTTTGCTAAAGTTTTAGCCACTAGTGTAAATGGCTTTTTGGGTTGCCTAATCCACAAGGACCAGGTAGGGTTTGTCCCATACCGTCAGGCGGGAGATGGAGACAGGCGTATACTACAACTGATAGATTTGGTTACATTGCTGTCTTTGGATGTCGAGAAGGCGTTTGACTCCATCTCCTGGGAATACCTGCGGTAGGTGCTGAAGAAGTGGGGATTTGGGGAGGGAATGCTGGCTGCTGTGGATGCGTTATATAACTTACCAAAGGCCACCTTGAAATACGCGGGTGTAGAATCTCTCCCCTTCTCAATCTACAGAGGAACTAGGCAAGGGTGCCCTCTGTCCCCCATCCTATTCATTTTGGCACTGGAGCCCATGGCTATTAACCCTTCTAGTGTCAGCTACGTGAGTCTCACGTAGCTGCCTCTCCAACCGTTAAGTGCCAGCTACGTGAGACTCACGTAGCTGAATTTAAACCCCCATAAAAAAACTATAAAATATATATATATATATATATATATATATATATATATATATATATATATATATATATACAGACTTACCTGACCCCTCGTTTGATAGTGCCAGCGATTCTCTTCAAGAATCAGCTGTTTTATTTTCACCCCCGGGCCTCTGATCTTCAGGAGGGGGCCCAGAATAGCCCCCCCCCCCCCCGCGGCATATGAAAGAAAAAAAAATAAATAATAATGACACAAACTCACCTCACAGCCCGATCGCTCTCCTCGGGTCTTCTCTTCACCAGGGGAGGCTCCGATCCCCCCCCCCCTGGACTTACCACTCTTCGGGTGAGGACCCAGCAACGAGCCCTCACCGTCCTCTCTGCCCGGCGCTGCCCCCGCCCCTAGCCCCACCCACTTGTGGGAGGAGCCAGATGATGTCATCCAGCTCCTCTATACCAGCACCTGGGCTCTGGCTCTGATCTCCCTGCCTCCCACCCTCCCTGCTCCGATCACTACCGACAACTGTCAACTGCAGTGGTGCGGGACACTGGATGGGAGGTAAGTATAAGTAAAAAAAAGAATAATAAAGAATTTTGTGTCTGTGTCTTTTTTTACTTTTAACTATTTGTGAGCTGGTAAGGGGTCCATGAGACCCCTTATACCAGTTCACAAGGCTCTGGGGTCACTTTCCATAAACCAATACATATGTGGTACCGTTGTAACCGGGAGAAATAGGGCTTTCACACGCAATAATATTTTATTAACAAACTTACATTTTTTATTACAAAAAAACACTACAAATTGTTTTGCACATATTTCACCCAAAAGTATTGAGAATACACTAAAAAAAGGCCAAACAAGACATTTCATGTTGAAGCCCAGACTGAAGAAAACAATATATCATTTTCCGGGAAAATCCCTGGAAATCCCTTAAAAAAAGTTGAACATGTGTAGCACAAAAACGTGAAAAGAGTGTGACAAAAAATCTAGGTAGGCTGGCACTTAAAGGGTTAAGATCCGGAGCAATGGAGGCATCAGGGGGGATTTCCGCAGCTACAGGGGAAAATAAGCTTTTGCTCTTCGTGGACAATATGCTCCTGATGGGTACAGGTCCACACATCTCAATTCCCAATATATTCAAAACCCTTTCTGTATTCAGGAGCTTTTCAGGCCTCCTGATAAATGAGCCCACAGCTCTGGATATTTCCTTGAAGCCTTCCACGAAGCAGGCCTTTTTGGCTAATTTCTCTTGGACCTGGACGCGGCAATTGCCGTATCTGGGGGTCAAAATTACCCCCACATATGAAACGCTGTTTCCTTTACATATCCCAATTTACATATCCCAAAGCTGGTTGACTCTATGTTAAACCCTTGGTATAATCTAAAAATTTCGTGGCTAGGTAGGCTATCCGCAGTTAAAATGACCCTCCTGCCGAAGCTTTTATATTTATTCCGGGTGCTCCCAATTTCGATCCCCTTATGCTTTTTTAAGCCGTTGCAAAATAAGATATTAAAGTATATCTGGGGGCCAATCAAATCAAGGGTGAACAGGAAAACACTATACCACCACACCACCAGGGGAGGCCTGGGGGTGCCTCTGCTTCATAAATACTACCTGGCGGCACAGGTTGCTCCTCTGCCACTCCTCCATGCTAAACAGGAGGCCCCGCTGTGGGTCCTGGAGGAGGCAAGAAGATCCTTGCCAATGGATGTAGAGACCCTACCGTGGGTCCCTAAGCGAGTGCGGCCTAAGACCATCTCCCCAACCCTGCGTTGCCTGTTGGACAAATGTGATCTTTGCAAGACCAGGGCAAAGCTGGAATCTAATCATTCACCCTTGGTGAGGCTGTTTGATAACCCATTGTTTCTCCCAGGGGTCATGCATGCTCACCGCTTCGGATGGTGGAAGGCCAATGGTATTGTGACTATACACGATCTCAGTACCCCAAAGGGAATGCTACCTTTTGAGGCTCTTAAAAGTGCCAAACAGATCCCCTCCTCGGAAATCTTCAGATATTTGCAACTTTCGCAATTTGGTCGGTAGCATTCTGAAGAGGGGATCCCCACCATACCTGCTTACCTCACTGGAGCAAGCATGTCTTCACCAGCCGTTTGCAAAGGGGATGATCATATATATCTATGGGGCTTTGGTGATTTGGGCTGACCCCCCATGACATGGATACATGGAGAGGTGGGAGGCGGAGCTGGGGGCTCCAATTGAAGGGGAGGATTGGAGGAAAATTTGGAATAAAGTGCGGAAAACATTGCTAAATGTGTTAGCAACTGAAAACGCTTATAAAATAGTACTCCGTTGGTACTACACCCCGGTGAAACTCCATAAATACTCTGTCTCACACTCCCCCAGATGCTACAGGGGATGTGGAGCAATCGGAGAGTACCTCCATGTTTGGTGGGGGTGCCCAGTGGTGCAGGGCTTATAGAATGAGGTGTACAAAGTGTTATCTCACATCTTGGGCAGATCTCTTTCCCCGACTCCGCTTGAAGCTTTATTATCATTGAAGCAGCAGCCCTATATGAGGGATGAGTGGAGTCTAGTAAAGCATCTATTGGTTGCCGTGCGACTAACAGTGGCAGCAAATTGGAAAGCCCCCAGACTATTATGGCAGGAGGTAGAGGCGAGGATGGCGAACATAATGGTGAATGAACAAATGACGGCCTCCATCATGTCTAATAAGGAAAAGGCTGACCAGGTGTGGGAACCATGGAGAGAGTTCCAAAGGAAAAAGTGTTAGGAGCTATTAGGTTTGATGGCACTAGGGAATAGGGTTAACGAGCACTGACCCAGCAGGAGGGGAGATGTTGCGTGCTCTGGGACGCCCCTCTTCCTTCCATCCACCTTCATGGAGGCCCTAACGTCGCCACCCCCCCTTTCTTCCCCCCTCCCTCCCCTTTTCCTCTCTTCTCTTTTCATTCTTTACCCTTTCCAAACTTCTCTTTACTTCCTTCCCTCTTTCCTTCTTTCTGCTTGCTTTATTTCGTTCTGTTTAAACAGGTAGTCTATTGAGGACTCCTTAAATTGCTATGTGTGGTTTAATGCATAATGAGTTCATAAGTTAATTTGCCTAACATCCTCTACCACAGATCCTCCCAAGAGGGTCTTCGGTAGAGCAAAAACCCTCCCCCCCCCCCCCCCCGGGGCGGTATACCCGTGGAGGGTTCTAGTCACAGTGGTGCAGCCAGGCTGTTTAGAGTTAACAGAGACTCACATAGGATTTATTAGAACTTGCACTTTAATAATGATAAAGACAGCAATTATCTGACATTTATATCGCTTAGATTAAATAACACCAGTATGCTGTATCATTATCTGTTTGACTGGAACATGCTGTGATTATATACCATGTTGTAAACTCTAAATTTGCTCAATAAAAATATTGGAAAAGAAAAAAATGTAAAAAATTAATGATATGCACAAAATGATAAAAAATGCACAGACTGTAGTAAACCTCTAATCTCCACCAATCCCCTGCCAGGTAAAAGCCACAGTGTAGTCTATGGCAGCCCCAAATCTCTTGGCCAGACAGGCCTCTTTTTTGTTTAGAGGGGCAATACTAGCTAGGAGGGAGACACTGGTGGCTGCTGGGCTGTGCATCTTGAGGGCATTTGGCAACACATTCAGGTGGAGGAAAGGTAACACTGCCAGCCAGTTGATAGCGAGAGAGAAGTAGCACTGAAATCTGCATAGATAATGATGTCACTGACTGCACCTGGTAGCCAGGTCATGACACGTCACCATCATCATTAGAGGATGAGTGGCAGCGGAGACCCAGCATGATGGCAGCATGCCACCCACGCAGCATAATGGCACTCCTTGGAGAAGTCAAGGAAAATGTGGGAGGGGTACAGCAGACTAACTAAGCAGCAGTAAACTGTCAGTACAAGATGCATGTGGGAAGACATTGTTACTTCCAAGTGTGTCAGTTTTCCCAAGAGTCATTTGACAGTTCTGAAGCAGTGTGCAGGCTCAGACTGGCCTACCACGGAATCCCAGTGGGGAGGAGGAGAAGTCAGGAGCCCCTTTGAGAGCCTTCATCACCAAAATTTGTGTCAAGTTCATACCTATCAATACAGTTTGGCATATATTTTTTTTTTTTTTTTTCTGGTATGTTTTTTTGATATTTTTTTTCTCATTTTACATTATTTTTTTTTCTAGTATGTTTTTTTAATTATTTTTTTCTAGTATTATTTTTTTCTCTAGTATTATTTATTTGATGCTGTTTTTTGTCTTTTTTTTAATATTATTATTGTTATTGCTGGCATGATTTCTTGATTATTTTATTAATATTATTTTTGACCAGAGAAAAAAGGGACTAAATGGTTTATGATCAGGAGTGCCACCTGGTGCCCATCCTTCTGTATTGCATGGAAAAGCCAATTGGCAGTTCTTGGGGGCTGACAGAAAATAATTCCTTGAACAATGGAAATGGAGGAGTAGAAGCTTGCTCACAACACCGGCTAGCTTATCTGGAGGACGAGAAAGTGGAGGAGGAGAACCCCAGCACCCCCTTAAAGTATTCAGTGGAGAGTCGCTCATGCAAATAGCCACAGGCCTGCTTGCATACCTGTACAGTGACATATGGAATTGTTGCTAGGGGGTCATCAGGGGAACCCTATGCACTCATTCTCGAATCCCATGAATCCCTTTATAGCAGGAAAGTGTTCAGCACCATCTCAAGGCCACCATACAGCTGCAGCTAAACCACCAAGTGGCTGCATTTCTCAAGTGACCCCCTCTGTCCCTTGACAACATCAGCCTCGTGGGGTGTCTGGCAGTCCAAGGAGTGGACTAGAGGATCTACTTACCTTACTGCCACTTCTGCACCGCCAATCAGTCTACACTTCCTGGTTATGGCATGGAGTAGCTGGCTTCCACACAGGCCACACCCACCTGCCAGCTAGGACATGAAAGCACAAATCAGCGCTGCGTCAGACTGGTGGCAGGGGAGCCGTGGTAAAGTAAGCAGACCCTCGAGGCGCTACCTGCAGCTACGAAGCACTACCTGGTGCTATCCTTCCTTAAATAACCCCCTTAGTCTCAGACTAATAAACCTTACAAAAATATTAGCAATGCTATACATATAAGTTATGTTTGTTTGTAGATTTAACGAAACTACAAAAAAACTAAATGAAAATACTGAACATGAATTAGCCAGTGAGACTAAACTGCATAGAAACGATCTGTTTTTTTTTTTTGCACTGGTATTGACATATATTAATGACTTGTTGTTCTTAGAATGGTTAAGCATTTTAGATAAACTAAAAGAGAACTACATTGTCCCCAAAGTACTAGAAGAAGATTAATGATCTTGCTGCAATGAGTATTAATCAGCCTCATTATAATGGATCATAGAACAAGCAATAAACACAGAGCATCTGCAGTTTTTAAAATGATTTTGCAGCCCACGGATGCTTTGCTTATATCCTTTATCCCTTCAATTTTCCAAGATAAAGAGTCCCACTAGTAAACGTGGATCATTCAGTGCAATTAATTATGCATAGCTGGCAATGGCCATGTATTTTAAATAGCAGAGCATTACATAGTACACTTCTAAAGACGTGAATGGTAAAAGATGTCCGTAGATATGAAAGGTATAGTCATCCCAACCCCTGTACATCTGATTCAGTGCAACATTGTCCATTAAATAGCTGTCTTCTCATGTAGACTTTTTCTGCACTTCCTTTGTACTTGCCCAATTTGCTCCAGCAATTCTCCTTGCTTCAGTTATAGAAATGAGTAGATGAGTAGAGATGAGAGAACTTTTCAAAAGTTCAGTTTGCTGATTCGCCAAATGTTTTAGAAAAAGTTTGGTTCGGAGTGAGCTAGTTTGGGGTGGAATTTCATCTAAAATGCATGGAAAACAATGCCTGGCAGCCCAAAAAGTCCTTTATAACACTCTGAAGTCACCAAAGGCTGTGTAAAAACATGTGTTAGTGGTCAAATTAGCATTTGAATTGGATGCAGTTAATGAGCACATGATTCACCATGTCCTAATTAGCATTTCAATAGCCAGCGCCTGTCTTTGATAGTTTAAAGCACATAATAAAATAGGGAGAAGCAACAGTGTTGGCATGCCTGGAAAGTTGAAAAATGTACCCATTTTGGGCATCACAGGGGGTAGACCTGTGGTTGTGTAGGCCTGGCAATAGCGAACAAGCCCTAAAAAATTATCCCATTTGTAAAGGGGGATAGCAGCGGGATTGGCATCTTGACAATTTAGTTGAAGAAGGCGAAACAATGGCTTTTTACAAGCCTTGAAAAATGTGAATCTTGTGCATCACAGGGTTAAACTGCGGTTGCGTATGTCTAATAGTAGCAAAGGGTGGCAGCTGAGGTGCTGTTGGTAGTAGTGGCATTATCAGTTACTTAAAGTGGACCAAAACAAAAAAAAAATCCTTTCTCCTATGCTGTGGTTCAAAATGCCATAAACTGTCCCCACACTGTGCCTGTTCTAAGAGCAATGCTCTCTCTGTAACAACCAGCTCAATAATGGTGGCTAGACGGTGCATCACGTGACTATCTCCTGTAATAGCACCTTCTGATTGACCCAGCTACCCTGTCCTCTTAAGCTGCGACCATGTGACCCTGTCTCCCTGCTTCTTCTTGGCTGGCCGTGACCTGTGGGGTGGTGCTGGTAAAATCCCACCAGGCTTGTGATCTGTGTCCTGCCGTGCACCCAAACTTCATGTGGTTCACGGCAGGATCAAACTTTTCCTGAAATTTGGGTCGAAACTGGGTTCTACATGTTCGCTTCGCTCATCTCTAGTTAAGAGGGAGCAGATTCCTCAATGTTTGGAGGAAGGGAGTTTTGATACCGGCAACACCAGATCCTCTCAGATTAATGATGTGAAATAAAGTGCTAAACAGGCTGGTCATGTGCAGTGGAATGAAGATGTGAGTGGAGAAGTTGGTTAATATTGTTAAATATTACTGTCTAATCTGAATGCTATACCCTAAAGGGACTCTAGGACTGCAATAATAGGGCAGAAAGCATTTCACTTTCAACCTATCCACTGTACCTCTCGTCCATTTCCTTCAGCACCACATAGAAGCCGTAGTAAGTCTCCAAAGCTTGGCCCTCCTTTCAATTTTATTACTCCAGGACTACTTAAAAAGTGTCCTAAAAGTTGCCCTCTTTGTTCTCTCAGCATTAGTCAGCCTGTCAAGCCACAGTGGTCTCACAGCTGTCTCTGACCACAGCAGAGCACGCTCAAAGAAATAAAGCTGTGCCATGACATGCGTTTCCCAGCTCAGGCACGACTCAGAAGTTGTTGTGAAGAAAACGGATAATTTAGGATACATAAGGTATTTACCTAATCAGATATTTTAAAATACTTTGAAATGACTTATTTTACACTGTTTCCAGGAGCGAGGCAGTTTGTGTGTGCTTGGACAGGTACTCTCTACCTGTATTTTGCAATTGTATTTTACAAAGTAACATAGTATGTAAGGCTGAATAAAGACTTTTGTCCATTTAGTTCAGCCTGTATATAAAAGAAGATATCCTTCCTGTGGTCTAGTAGCCATATCTGTTATTACTTACAAGGAAGGCATCTAGGCCACTTTTGACCTCTTTTAGTGTACACTTCATAACTACCTCCTCTGACAGAGATTTTCAAAGTCTCACTGCTCTTACAGAGAAGAATCCCCTCCTATGTCGGTGGAGGAAACTTTAGTAGATCGCCTCAGGTTATGGTTACACTCCAGTGTACACTCCACGGCCGCATTTCTCTTCATGCTCGCTACACTCTGACAAAGGGGTTTAGCTCTGAAACGCACATAATTGATCTTTGAAAATCATTTCATTGGGTAATATAGCCTTTTTCTAACTTACCATGGCTGTCATGTTGTGCATTGTGCACACATTTGTATATATGTAAATATGTTTATAGTGTCTTATCTCTACACTTAAGGAATGGGTCTTTGACTATGCATTTAACTGCAGTTATATCTCTACATAATACTGCACTGCATTACTTTTAAAGTACTCTGTGGACTAGGGGTCATTCAGTAAAGAGCACCTGCTTATGCTTAAAGCTACAGGTGCTTGTATGACTAAATGCTTAGGTCGTATATTGTATCCAACTGGCTTAGATTGTTTGTATGCCATACATGTATACATCTTCTGAACTTATCCATTTACTGGCTTCCCCCTCTGAAAGCTGAGATATGTCTTCTCAGGTTCATTTGTACTGGCAGTGCTTGCTTTGTATGAAAGACGTACGGGTGGTTTACCTCTGTTTTCTCTCCTTGAGCATCTTGATTCTGTGTCTGGGCTTGCTTTTGCCTGCTCTTCAGTACTGGTAGGTTCTGCGCTCACTTCAGCTGTTTGTTCAGAAGTTACAGATGTTGGCTGATCAGTGTCATTTTTCTCTCCTGTTCTTACTTCCTCAGTTGTCATCACATTGTCTTTAAGATCTTCAACAAAAGCTATGCTGTTACTAATGGTAACTATGTCTGTTTTGGGATTTAGGATTTTGCAATCTTTAACATTATTACTGTATCCAACAAAGATTCATTCAAATGTTCTGTTTTGGTGTATTTTTCCTCTGGAATATAGATGAACGCTTTGCATCCAAAAACTCTTAGTTTTACACTTGGTTTCTCATTGTGTCACAGTTCATATGGAGTTTTCTTCACTGTTCTAGAAAAGAGTCTGTTTTGCAAATAAATGGCTGTCATTGCTGCCTCACCCCAGAATTTTTGTGGTAGCCCAAAGTCTGTCAGCATACATCTGATCGTTTCAGTCAGGGTTCTGCTCTTTCTTTCAGCTACCCCATTTTTCTCTGGTTTGTATGGGACTGCCTTTTGATGCTCTATTCCATACAGCTTTAAGTACTCTTGTACTTTGTGTCCTGTAAATTC
The DNA here is from genome assembly GCA_027917425.1 of Gastrophryne carolinensis. Taxonomy (NCBI): domain Eukaryota; kingdom Metazoa; phylum Chordata; class Amphibia; order Anura; family Microhylidae; genus Gastrophryne; species Gastrophryne carolinensis. The sequence continues at coordinate 177,192,141 of CM051238.1, read as the reverse complement.
ACCTCCATTGTCACTTTGAAGTATGAGAGGTTTCATCTGAAACTTGTTACTTGCCTTTACTACATAGACCTGTAATTTGTCAAGAACTTCACTCGTGTGTAACATTAGGTAAGTGTCTGTGTATCTTGAATAATCATCTATGAAAGTCACTATGTACCTTTTGCCTCCAGGATTAGGTGGGTTTAGGGGATCAGTATGAACTAGGTCAAGTGGTCTTGAAGCTCTATTCTGACTGACATTAGGAAGTGTTGCTCTTGTGATTTTGAATCTGATGCAACATTCAAACTTAACAGTAGCTGCACAAGGGGATGCTGTCAGATTCTTTGTCAGCTACTGTTAAGTGTGAATGTTGCATAATTCCTCTTTTGCAGTTCTTGTACGCATTCTGAATTTCTGTGACCTAAACATCTGTGCCATATGTGTATGCAGTCATTGTGTTTATGGGTGCATAGTCTTACCTTTTCCTTCACTGTGATGAGGTGATATATGGTCTGCTTGCCGTCCAGGATAGAACACTTGTCACCTTGAAATGACTTTACAGTCCTTTGGCTGTCAGATGCTTCACAGATAAAAGTCCTCCTTCAAGTTCAGGAAACTAGAGCTTGTCCTTCACTGGTGTGGCTTTCTGTGAAAACGCTTCTATTACTTGTCATGTGACTGGTTGCTCCCAAGTCAGTGCACCAGCCTTAAAATATATGATTGCCTGTCACTTTAAATGTGGCATTCCAGTTCCTTTCACATGGACATGTAATATTATATGAAATAGGCGTGGTTAGCCTCAAAGGCGTTTTCTTTTTGTGTGTGGGTGTGCCTAGCCCCCAACAAATATTTTTACTTCAGAATTACTACAACACCTTGAGTCTATACCAGCCGGTAATATTGTATATCCCAGTTAGTGGGGGTGTGGTCTCCACACAGGAGGGAAGCGAACAACCCCAATTGGGGGTTTGAGTCGCCTCCGTCCTGTGGGTTCTCTCACGATTATCCTTTAATTAGGCAGGGGTTACTTACCTCACTGGAGTACCCACCCATATTTCTTAGTTCTTAACCTCATTTACTGTTCAATTTTGTTCCTGACAATTTGGGTGTTTTTTTTTTCTCTCATCCTTTCTTTCACTATGACGGACTTATGCCAAGGCAATTGGGATTCAATTATATCGGATCTCACCCAATGTCGCCTTAAAAATAAAATACAGATCCAACAACAAGAGACAATACATGCCACATTTAATTTGCTGTATACGTCCTTACGGAAAAAATCCAAAGTATGGCGGGACGTCCAGTACCTGGGGGAATATATTGATAAAAAAATAGTACCCATGGGACTTATTCCCTCAGATTGGCCTTATCACAGAGGACTTTAAACAGAAATGGGAGACCACATTGCAAGATTGCTCCCTAACTCTTATGAATCTCCTTATAGAACAACACACACAGCATATCAAGCAATTAGATGATCAAATTAAAAAAATAGTAGAGGAGTTGGAACCCTATAGAAATGAGGAACAGTTCAATAAAATGGATAATAACATCAAATTAGCCATTGAAAAAATCAATAAAGATATTATAGATTTAAAAGAACATAAGCTACAAAAAGATACAATAATGTACAAACAAGGAAAAGTGTACATTTGGCCTGGGGCCGGCAGTAAACAATCACGCAGGGAATTTGTTCCCCGCCAATACTCCTCCTCTGACTCCTCTTCGTCTAGAGAAAGGAGCACATGGAGACAAAGGGAAAACCGACAAGGACACTTTCCGAGACCCTGGCAGGGCACAGCAGGACAGGATAAGGGTCCACCACGACGGGAATATACTCTACAGAGGGGTGAGGTCATGACTAGGTACAAGATTAGGAAGTCACAATTGGAAAGTGTGGAACAGGAGTGGAGAGATAACAAACAGTCCAAACCCAGACAGTTTTTTTTAGAAATACGAATACGAGAATACGAGAAGATGTAACAATAAAAGAAACCTAAAATCCCGAGAGATCCAAACAGGGCCCCCAAAGGCCACTGTTGGGGATATACTCAACAAATAGATATCTTTGAAACAGTGAAAGGCCTTCACCTTTTCGCGAAAAAGGTGCTCTGTAAGGTAATGTTCTCACATAAAGAGATACCAAGTGAACCAAATCTATCAGACTCCCAACTTGAGAGGGATCTAATAGATCTAAGTGAGGAAGCTACGGGAATTTCCCCCATGATAATTCCAAAAAAGACAGTTTTCAAAAAACCTTCCACTTTTTACCCATCCCTCAGCTCCAATCCGCATTTGATGACATTCATTGATGTCGTCACAGCTGATATTGAGAAGTTGGGCAGAGTCACTCAATCTAACTTATCCCGAGCACATCTAGAGGCTATAAGGGAATTGGAACAAAATCAAGAAATAACAATCAAACCCGCTGATAAGGGGGGAAATATTGTAATCATGAGTAATGCCCAATATATCTCTATGTGTATGAAGATTTTGGACAACAAGGACTGGTATGTGAGGGCCCCCGCGTCCAGACTCTCTGAGGGGTCCGGGGAATATCACTCGCTCATCGAGGATGCGGTGACACATGGGGTGGTTGATGGGCAGACTGGGGCCTACTTGGAGGCCCCATTCCCGACAATCCCCACCTTCTATGCTTTACCGAAGGTGCACAAGTCTGCCACCTTTCCACCAGGCAGACCTATTGTGTCGGGAATGGGGACTCTTACAGATGGCACCAGTAGGTTCATCGACCACCACCTCCAACCCTTGGTCCATCAACTTCCATCATATCTTAAGGACACGGGACATCTTCTTCGCATCCTTGATGGACTGACTGTGTCCCCGGGTATGCTTCTGGTGGGTCTGGACGTGGAGGCCCTCTACTCCAGTATTCCCCATGATTTGGGCCTACGGGCCATTCGATATTTTCTTAATGAGTTAGATTTAGACCAACAAAATCTCAACCTTTTCATTCTCAAATTACTCCAATTCGTCCTCACCCACAACTTCTTTCTCTTCAACGGCCAAATATATCATCAGATACAGGGTACGTCAATGGGGACCACGTGTGCCCCCTCTTATGCCAACCTGTATCTTGGCCGTTGGGAGAGAGAGGTGTGGAGTGGGGACGAATTTGCTGATTACCTGTGCCATGTACCCACCTGGCACAGGTATATCGATGATATTTTCCTGTTATGGACGGGTCCCCTTAGTACTTTAAAGAAATTTATATCCATTTTAAATCACAATACTAGGAATCTTAAATTCACCTACGAATGGAGTGACACACAACTTAACTTTCTTGATTTGACCATTCAGGTGGATAAGGATGGACACATCTACACCGATTTTTTTAGGAAAGCATCGGCGGCCAACACAATATTGCAAGCTACTAATTCCCACCCCGGCCACCTCTTGAGCAGTATCCCCTATGGGGAGTACGTCCGGGCACGGCGTAACTGCACCACCGAGACTGACTTCCAACAAGCCGCTGACGGTGTTAGACTAAGACTATCGAGGAGGGGCTACAGCCCCAAGACAATGGTCTCAGCATATCAAAAAGCTAAACGTAGACCCCGCAATGAATTGCTATACAAACCAAAGCCCCATCAGGACCAATCTCATCTAGCCCTTACATTGACATATTCAGCACATCAGCAGACCCTTAAAAAGATAGTCAAACAAAATTGGAACATCTTATTAGCTGATCATCGTTTAAGCGAAATATTACCTCACCAACCCAAGTTTATTTTTAGACGGGCGAGGAACCTGCGGGACAAATTGGTACACAGCCATTTTGTGGGAAAAAAGCAAGGTATATGCTGTAAAGCGAGGGGGACAAAAGCCGTGCAGCGCATGTAAATTTATTAAGGCTGGTAAGAACGTGGAGTTGGAGGGAAGGAAGACCATTCTGTTAAACTCCACACGTGGTTTATATTCTCACCTGCCCATGTGGACGATCTTACATTGGCAAAACTAATAGACCTCTCAAAAAGAGGATCTATGAACACCAATATGATTTTAGGACAGGCAACTATAAAACGCCGATTGGCCGCCATTTTCTCCAGTGCCATAATCAGGATCCAAAGGGTCTGATGTTTCAAGTTTTGGACCGTGTCCACCCATCACCCAGAGGGGGAAATTGTGACAAAATTACCTTACAGCGACAAACCCGTTGGATTTCTCGATTAAAAGCTGATGCGGCCCCAGGCCTTAATGAGTCCATAAGTTTTCTTTCTTTCTTATAGGTATTTTTTTTTTTTTTTATTAGCACAGTACAAAAAATACTGATTGGCTAGAAATTGGATGGATTTAAGTGTACTTAGTATGTATCATATGTATTGTTTCACGGTAATGGAGTTGCAGTCTAATCAAAGGTATGCCCAAACAATATAATCTAATTTGATTAATGTAATATATGCCATATACACTCTCTATTTTTCTCTAATCTCAATTCGGGGTAGCAACAAGTCTGATTGGGATTACGAATGAGCTTTTGATCTTCCACATGGAATATGGGGTTCCAATGTATGGGGACCGGATCAATGGTTGACTTACCTTTTACGGTTTATAGGACCAACTTATCATATCATAGGGAATACCTGGGATATTGCCAATGGCGCTGGCGGGGGGTCTTCTATGCCCCTTAGGGTGCTATGGAGGGCACCCAGCCCATCCCCAGCATGGGGGGTTCAGGGCCCTGTGGGGGGGGCGAGCGCAGGGATGGGAGGGTGGGGCGGCGTGCCTCGCTGTGTTGCTGGGTCAGGGGGCAGAGCCGCTGGTCTGATGACAGCTGGCGGCTCCGGCCCCCTTATAGTGCGGGGAGGCTTGTTCCTGAAGGAGTTCATTCTCCTTTGATGTGCGCGCGCGTGCATACGCCTCGCAGTTTGGCCAGGCGGGGGGCGTATACCCGCGGTCTGGCCGGGGACGGCGACGGCGCACGCGCATCGTATGGGATGGACGCGCGGCGTCGGTAGGGCGCACTCTCCGCCCCCCGCGTGGTGGCGGGGTTTTGCCCCTCCCCTTTCTCCCTCATGCTCTCCCCTCTCCCCCTCACAGGTATGAGGGGCGGGACCCCACGCCTCTTCACCGGACGCGGTGGCGATATTCTCATAATGAGACCTCATAGGTCTCATTCATGGTCCAATAGACACGCTGGTTTTGTGGGCGGGGGGGATGTCTATATCAGACAGTCCCCCTTAGCTTCACGTGTCTTTGCTTCATTCTACAGGATCCTTCACAGAAACAACAAGTGGCCTCCAGGATGGGCATCTGATGTTGAGAAAGCCCTGAAGTGGGGGAAACTAGTCCATCCTCGGCCCTAAAAAGTCTTGGTGCCCCAGACGGGTGCCACTTCGAACTGCCTATTCTTGATATTTGTATTGGCTTTTAACTTTGTAATAGTGTTTTTCCATATGATTATTGTTGTCCAAATGTATATGATTTTTTTTTAAAATAACTGATTGTAAATTTGTTGCTGGTGCCTGCAGCATGTGGCCACACCCAAAGGCATTCTAGCAAACGTTGACATATTTGTCTAATAAAAATTAGTGATGAATAAACATTATGCAATGAATATTTGTATTATTATATGAAATAGGTGTGGTTAGCCTCAAAGGTGTTTTCTTTTGTGTGTGGGTGTGCCTAGCTCCCAACAAATATTTTTACTTCAGAATTACTACAACACCTTGAGTCTATACCAGCCGACTGGGTAATATTGTATATCCCAGTTAGTGGGGGTGTGGTCTCCACACAGGAGGGAAGCAAACAACCCCAAATGGGGGTTTGAGTCGCCTCCGTCCTGTGGGTTCTCTCACGATTGTCCTTTCACATGGATCAGAGATTGTGGCTTTGTCTTTCTGCTTAGTATAAGAGGGATGCTGTCTCATCTGCTCTGCTTTTAATATAGTACAATTTCACTTTAGGTGTTCCTGTTTGTTGCACCTAATACACACTCTGGTTTCCTTCTTGTGTATCATTTGCCTGTAGCTTTAAGAGTGGTTCTGGTGTCAGTTTCTGCGGAGCCATGCACAAACTCTTTTCTTTGCTGATATTCATCTATGAGCCTGGTCTCTACAAATGCTAGTGTCAGATCTGTCTCAGGCCATGTCTCCAGCACATTGATCAGTGCAGTGTATGTCTTGGGAAAGCTGCACAACAAAATGGCTGCTGCATGACTGTTATATTCTCACCAACTGATCTGAGTTGTGTAATCACTTCCAGCATGACATTTATATGGTCTTGTGTGCCCTGCTCTATGCTAAGCCTCATTTTGTAAAGTTTGCTCAGCAGAAACAACTTGCTGTTTGAACTGGATCTCTCATGCAGTTTTTTCAGTACATTCCTCATGCCTTTCGCTGTATTCTCGCTGCATATGTGAATAAGCTGTCTTCCACTAGTAAGCTTATTGTGGTGTGTGCCTGTCTGTTTTTCCTGTCCCAGTCCTGATTATTATCCTGTAGCCTCTCTGTAGTGATAACCTCCCACAAGTCATCTCTGGATAATAGCATTTCCACTTTAAACTTTCATAGCTGATAATTGTTCAGCTTGGCCACTGAGCTGCTCTGAGCTGCTGTCTATTCTCTCATGTTTATATATAAAAACAGTCTTACTTGTATACAGGAAGTGATTCTGTGGAAGTTTCTTTATGCCAATCTCCGCATCAGCAGCGCTGTTGCCCATTCTGGGCTTTGCTCTGTCTGGGCCGCATGGACTGGACTTTATCCATTCTCTGGGGCTTTGTTTGGTCACTGGGCTCCATTCTGTCACTGGGCCCATAACCCGTTGCAGAGTGTGAGTGCTGGGTGCAGTGGAATTGTAATCCAGATAGACATTAGTTGTATAACAGGAACTGCCTTTGCTGGAACATGAATGCAGTAAGAAAATTTCATTTTACATGGTGGCTAAAATAGATAGGAAAAAGAAGGAAGTACTATAGAGCAACTAGAAGTGCAGGGAATACAGAGCAGTAAAATGCATAGACTCTACAGCTGAGCGTTGGTCACAGCGCCATCTAGTGTTATAACTTGTCATAGCTGTAACTTGCAGTAAATCCTGCAAAAGTCACTAATCACATTTAAAGACAAGCTGTAAGATGTTGCAACGTATTGTATCTCCAACAGCATATTCTGGTATGCGTGTCTATCTATATAACATTTGGTTATTACTAGAGTGGATAATTAGAACCCACTTACAGGCACTTCACCCTGCAGAATTTTTCTGTTTCCTAACCAGGTGTACCAAAACCAACTAGAAATTCTTTACACTCCAGGGTATAAATTGGTTGCGGGACAGATATTTGAACTGACCCTGGATATTTTTATTACATAGTTATTAGATCACTCCTCAGGCATCTGTTTCCAAGCTACATAAACCTAACTTTGACAATCTCTATTACCTCAATTCCTTTTAATAATTTAGTTGTCCACCTTTAAAGACGCTCCAGTTCTTATATGTCCTTGTACACTGGTGCCCAAGACTTTACCCAATTTTCTATATGGGGTCTGTCCAATGATTTATACAGGGGTAAAATGTTGCTTTGGTCTTGGCCACCTATGCCCCTCCTTATGCACCCCATGAACCTGTTCGCCTTGGCAGCTGCTGCCTAACATTGGACACTACTAAAACTCCTTTCCATTGTAGTTTTACCAAGCAGATTCTTATTTAGTGTGAATGATGGCACAAATTTCCCCTGGCCATCTGCATAACCATAAATTCACCATTTTACTGCCCACGCTTCCAATTTAGCTAAATCTGTTTGTAGCTCTTTGTTTTGTGTTAATTACTTTACATAGCTTAGTATCGTCTGCAATGAATTATACTTACTGTTTAATCTATTTCTTATGTCATTAATACATATATTTAAAGAGGATTGGGCCCAAAACTGACCACTGTGGTACTCTCCTAGTTACGAACAATAAAGTAATTTTCAGATACTGAAAATTATACTAATATGTAGAGATGAGCGAATCGAATCTGACGAGCCCAAATTCGTTATGAATTTCAGGAAAAATTAGATTCGTAACGATTCCAAATATCGCCGCAATTCGATCACTCGAATCTCTTCCTTAAAACTCCATTTACTGCTATCCAGCCCATCTGAAATGGTGGATCCACATGTCAGGACATGTCCCATGGGGCAAGGAATCCTGTGTAGGCGTCACATGCTACCTATCAGCAGACAGGCTTACCGATGATGTCACAGACCTATACAAGCGGTGGCCATTTTGTGGAAGCCCATTCTGACACTGTATTGTGGCCAGAGCAGATCAGGCAGGGAGAGAGCAACCAGCAGATAGATAGATAAATAGATAGATAGATAGATAGATAGATAGATAGATAGATACCGCAAGGGAGAGATAGATATATACAGCAAGGGAGAGATAGATAGAACAAAGAACAGAAGAAGCGAGGGACAGATAGAGAAGGAGAGAGGCTGTGACAGTGACAAAGAAAGACAAGGAAAGTTTAAAGTGTTTGCATTAGCTTTCAATCCTATTTAGTGTTAACACACCTGCCTATTTAGCTTTTCCTTTTCCTGGTGTCATTCTTTAAAATTCTTTAAAAATTCTTTAAAAAGCGTGCTAGCATTAATATTTGAAGAGTACTTGTCTACTAACTGGTTGCATTTTGTAAAGAAAGTCACTTTTCCACTGTAAAAGCAGCCAGCCTATGTATTTGAAGAGGGGGCATCCCAAATACTAGCATAAATATTTGAAGAGTGCCTGTCTACTAACTGGTTGCATTTTGTAAAGAAAGTCACTTTTCCACTGTAAAAGCAGCCAGCCTATGTATTTGAAGAGGGGGCATCCCAAATACTAGCATAACTATTTGAAGAGTACCTGTCTACTAACTGGTTGCATTTTGTGAAGAAAGTCACTTTTCCACTGTAAAAGCAGCCAGCCTATGTATTTGAAGAGGGGGCATCCCAAATACTAGCATAAATATTTGAAGAGTACCTGTCTGCTAACTGGTTGCATATTGTAAAGAAAGTCACTTTTCCACTGTAAAAGCAGCCAGCCTATGTATTTGAAGAGGGGGCATCCCAAATACTAGCATAACTATTTGAAGAGTACCTGTCTACTAACTGGTTGCATTTTGTGAAGAAAGTCACTTTTCCACTGTAAAAGCAGCCAGCCTATGTATTTGAAGAGGGGGCATCCCAAATACTAGCATAAATATTTGAAGAGTACCTGTCTGCTAACTGGTTGCATATTGTAAAGAAAGTCACTTTTCCACTGTAAAAGCAGCCAGCCTATGTATTTGAAGAGGGGGCATCCCAAATACTAGCATATATATTTGAAGAGTACCTGTCTACTAACTGGTTGCATTTTGTAAAGAAAGTCACTTTTCCACTGTAAAAGCAGCCAGCCTATGTATTTGAAGAGGGGGCATCCCAAATACTAGCATAAATATTTGAAGAGTACCTGTCTACTAACTGGTTGCATTTTGTAAAGAAAGTCACTTTTCCACTGTAAAAGCAGCCAGCCTATGTTTTTGAAGAGGGGGCATCCCAAATACTAGCATCAATATTTGAAGAGTACCTGTCTGCTAACTGGTTGCATTTTGTAAAGAAAGTCACTTTTCACTGTAAAAGCAGCCAGCCTATGTATTTGAAGAGGGGGCATCCAAAATACTAGCATAAATATTTGAAGAGTACCTGTCTGCTAACTGGTTGCATTTTGTAAAGAAAGTCACTTTTCCACTGTAAAAGCAGCCAGCCTATGTATTTGAAGAGGGGGCATCCCAAATACTAGCATAAATATTTGAAGAGTACCTGTCTACTAACTGGTTGCATTTTGTAAAGAAAGTCACTTTTCCACTGTAAAAGCAGCCAGCCTATGTATTTGAAGAGGGGCATCCCAAATACTAGCATAAATATTTGAAGAGTACCTGTCAACTAACTGGTTGCATTTTGTAAAGAAAGTCACTTTTCCACTGTAAAAGCAGCCAGCCTATGTTTTTGAAGAGGGGGCATCCAAAATACTAGCATAAATATTTGAAGAGTACCTGTCTACTAACTGGTTGAATTTTGTAAAGAAAGTCACTTTTCCACTGTAAAAGCAGCAAGCCTATGTATTTGAAGAGGGGGCATCCCAAATACTAGCATAAATATTTGAAGAGTACCTGTCTACTAACTGGTTGCATTTTGTAAACAAAGCACTTTTTAAACAAACTTTGCCTTTCGCTGGGGGGCATCCCAAATACTAGCATGTGTCTTTTAAGAGTACCTGCCTTACCTTTTGCCTTTTTAAAAAAAAATCTTGTTTTCAAGTTAGAAGCACCCATTGCCTTTCACTGGGGGCCATTGTCAATGCTACCACTTATCTTTTAAGAGTACCTGCCTACTAGCCTTTTGCCTTTTGTATAAAAAAGTCTGGTTTTCAAGTTTAAAGCACCCATTGCCTTTCACCGGGGGCCATTGTCAGTGCTACCACTTATCTTTTAAGAGTACCTGCCTACTGACCTTTTGCCTTTCGTATAAAAAAGTCTGGTTTTCAAGTTTAAAACACCCATTGCCTTTCACCGGGGGGCATCCCGAATACTAGCACTTAGCTTTTAAGAGTACCTGCATCTTTACCTTTTTTACATTTTGAACAAAAACCAAGTTTTAAATCTGCTGCCAACTCCTGGGTGTGGTTTTCAGGCAATATATGGGCTCCCTATGCTGCTGCCAAGTCCAGAGTGTGCCTTTCAGGCAATGTATGGGCTCCTAATGTTGCTGCCAACTCCTGGGTGTGTTTTTTCAGGCAATATATGGGCTCCTAATGCTGCTGCCAACTCCTGGGTGTGTTTTTCAGGCAATAGTTGGGCTCCCTATGCTGCTACCAAGTCCAGAGTGTGTCTTTCAGGCAATATATGGGCTCCTAATGCTGCTGCCAACTCCTGAGTGTGTTTTTTCAGGCAATATATGGGTTCCTAATGCTGCTGCCAACTCCTGGGTGTGTTTTTCAGGCAATATATGGGTTCCTTATGCTGCTGCCAACTCCAGTGTCTCTTTCAGGCAATATATGGGCCCCTAATGCTGCTGCCAACTCCAGGGTATGTTTTTCAGGCAATATATGGGCTCCTAATGCTGCTGCCAACTCCAATGTGTTTTTCAGGGAATATATGGGCTCATCATGCTGAAGTCACCTCAAGGCTCTCTAATTGTGCCGCTCTGCGACAGCGAATCTAATTGCGACGCCTCTGATCTGCATGTCATACTTCTTTACAATATTATTTTACTAACCCAGCATGCATCCTATGCATGCTACAGCCAAGCAAAACGTTCTGCACCCCTATGGAGGCTCTCGGAAGCCCAGAAATAGCCATTTTTAATAGCGATTTATCACGAATAAATTCGGACCGAAACAATTTTTTCCAGAAAATTCTGCGAATCGGCTGAATCGAATTTTTCAAAAGTTTGCTCATCTCTACTAATAAGTTAATTTTCAGATACTCCAGGATAGCATTCTTTAGAAAACCTTCAAAAAGAGCAGCCACCCCAGATGTTAAACTTACCGGTCTGTAGTTCCCAGGTTCCCATTTAGACCCTTTTTTAAATATTGGCACATCATTTTCTAAGTGCCAATCCCTCAGAACAGATCCGATCATTATTGAATCTACAAATATTAGAAATAATGATTTGTCTATTACTGTATATTACTCCCTCAAAACACAGGAATTAATGCTATTTGGTCCCGGGGATTTGTCAACTTCAATCTGTTTGAGATGGTGCCGCACCTCCTTGGTTACATAAGTGACATTTAGGCTCTTATTTAAGAAGGGATAGCGTCAGGTTGCGCCTGGTTAATGAGAGGTAGCGACAGATAGCGACTGGTCAACGCCGGACACGGCACGCAATTACACATTTATCAAGCAGAATCTGTTTAGAGACTGGAATAGTGCCATGTAGCGTCTGATTCATTTTCACAGCCTCAGCGAACAGCGCCAGCGTTCAGCCTTGCACAGCACCAGGTATGACCTCTCGCTATCTGTCGCTCTCCCATACATTTCAATGGACGATACTTTTCTTCTCTTTAAACAGGTTTTTTTTTTTTTTTTTTTTTTTTTAAATCACAAATAATTCTTTGACCTCTTCTGGCATTGAAATAGCATTTTGTTCATAATTTTTTCATTTTTTAAATATTTCCTCAAAAATGACATTACAGGTCTGGCATTAAAGTGTTCATGTTACAATGTTGTTACAATGTAATTCCATATGTTTTCGCTTTGTTACTAGTTGATAGATGCTTGAAAACAGACTTTAAACACACCGCCTCCTGCGCTCTGGGCTTCAAACAACTATTTTTCAGCGCCAGAGTTTTGTGGGGCTGTTTTTTTGCTGAATATGGTGTGAGTCGGTCGCTATGAGCAGTCACTACCATGCGCTCCCATACAGCGCTGTACTGGTCAAATAGCGACTCCTCACAATGTATTCAACATAACTGAACAGCGACTGAGTCGCTATAAAGTAGCGACCCACGGCCGAGCACAGTGACTATTAGCGGGCGCTCTGAAAATGCCTGCTACAGACGCTCATCTGTCGCTACCTGCCACTAATAATGAATCAGCCTGCCCGTAGAAAGTTTGGGATATTGCTCTGTATTATACCTGTTATATCCTGTTCCTATGTGAATATCGAGGCAAAGAAGATGTTTAGTAAATTGCCCTAAATAGTTGCCCCGCCTTGATTTTAAGGGGTCCCACACCTTCGGGTTTGTATCTTTTACTGTTTATGTAGCTAAAGAACATTTTGGGTTAGGTTTTACGCTCTTTGGCAATAAGTCTTTCCACCTTTAGCGTTGCTGCCCTTATCTGTTGTTTACATTTATATTTTTTAATGCTTCCACCTTTTAATGCTCCCACATTTTATTGTTTTTTTTTATTTATTGCCAGCCTAACCTTTTTGTTTAGCCATATAGCTTTCCTTTTTTTGTGAGGTATATATCTATCAATTAATATTAAGGATTTCTTCAAAACTATCCCTTTTAGTGTCAGTGATTTTGTTTTTGATGACATATTCCCAGTCAGTGTGGTTCAGTCCATCTCTAAGATGACCAAACCTTGCCTTTCTGAAGTTGTTCTGTGTTTTTGTGGCTACTTGATAAAGATTCCTAGGGTCTTTTAACCTTTGAACTACATAGGGGGCAGGCATCTTGAAATTATAGAGTCTTTTTTAATAAGCCTTTTCATAAGTCATAATACCGCTCAGCGCCTTTATACTTGCCTCAGCAACAGTCAGTGCATGATTTATCAAAGAAAAAAAACAGTCAGCGCTGATGTGTCTGCCATTCAGTGTCTAATTTATCACTGGCATTATATAGTTTGTGGTGACTCCTACTCTTCTCATAGCTGCACCGGTTTATAGTGATCCCATAGTGATCCCATAGACCACTATGTGCAGAACCATTCTTTTGTTTTTTGCTTTTAAATAATGTGAAACACAATTATTTGTATAGAATTTGTGTTGGTGACTTGTCTTAAATGTAAATGCAGGACCTAGATGTCGCCAAATGTATTTTTTTATTTCCTTGTTAAATCTTGTTACGCATGTTTGTTGTTACCAATGTCTACTTTGTAGCACAACAACTAAAATGCAGCCTAAATGCACACAAAAGTTTGTTCCATTTGTTCACATCAATGATATTCTCTGACTGTAAAAAGAAACGCTGATCAGGGGCTGTTAAAATACAGCACCAATCTTGTAAGAATAAAAAAAAAAAATAAATCCAGTGTGCAGCGACTAAAATTTGGCAGTACAGAGTGGCATTCACTGGCACTTTTAAAATCAGCAGAAGGGTGCAACAGGCTGACCAATCCAAGCTGATTATTTAATCCCAGGTGTTTTCTGTAAAAACAGCAATGCCAAACTACAAAACGATGGGAGCTTTAAGGTGGACGCCTATGCCAGCAAAGTTATGCTAAATGGTGCTTTTCATAAATAAGGCTCCCAATTACCTATACTCAGCTGTCTGCATCTTGTTTCCCATCCAGCTCTGGGTGGCTCTCTCTTTGTCCACCTGTAGGTCCCAAGGGTCTGTCAGTGGGTCTTCTCCTTCTCCTGGGTCCAGCAGCAGCACCAGTGATAGGTTCCCACAAGGATCCATTCTGTCAGGAATACCCCTGCAGTCCAGTTGAGTGCTTAAATGTATAAATATATCCAGGTTCAATACAAAGATATGTCCAATGATCCAATGATAGTAATTAAGAGTAGACCAAAAGCGTACAAAAAGGGTCTTGATGCCTTCCTTGAGTGTCATACCATTATCAGCTATGGCTACTAGACCACTGGACCCCGAATATTGATCCAATGTTTTTTTTTTAACAGACTGAATTGGATGGACCAAAGTCTTTTTTCAGCTTTACTATGTTACAGATTTTTTTTAAATATTTATCACATGACAGCTTTTCTTCACTAGAATTTTGGCTAATATTTTTGTATGCCAAATCTGTTTTAATTTCTATTTATTGTACTTCTTTTTTGCAAAAAGATAACAAGCAATTCATAAGGCTGTGGCTCCCTGACAGTAACTGCAGTTTGTATCACAGGGGGTGAATTTTTAAACGCAATGCTTGGTCTAAAAATACAGCTTTGATAAAAGGTTTTAGTAAATAGCATTTATGCTGTCTGCTTACGGTTTTGACAATACATTTTTTTCTCCTGGCTTACAACCACCCACTGTGACAATCACAGTCAGTGCTCAGACTAACAACAAACTGGAGTTTATTACTTTAATTTTCGAAGCAAATTATAAGATGCTGAATTATAGAACAAATTAATATATATGCAAAACTAACGGGAGTCTAGCTAACAAACAATGTTAATTGCAAGAGGCATTCTCCATCTTCCATAATTATGTCATATATTTAATATGTTATTTTCACTTGCATGTAAACAAGTTTTAATAGCGAAGGAAAAATTGTAGACACTTTTATCAAAATGTACTGTGCGTCCGATAATAATACACATAAAGGAAATACGAAAGAAATTATACTAAACATGTACAGTATGTTTATGTACAGTATGTACAGTATGTTTATGGATGTAACAAATATACGTCATCGGCACTCGGCATGGCATTTAAACTGGACCAACAGCCTGGCACAGTTGGAAAAGAAAGGTAGCGGCCATTTTGGAGCTTCTTCTCCCAACTGACAATGCACAGTAACAGCCCAGCTTCCTGTTTGCAGATGGCTTGCAAATGTATGAGCATAGGTAAATTAATTTTTATGTGCAGCAATCTAAATTGCCCTGGGGAGGGATTCATATGAGTACGGTTTGTTGTGTTGGACTGGTTTAAGTCATTTTTGACTGTTGGTCCGCTTTAATAAAGAAAAAAACTGCAGCGCCGATGCGGTCGCTGGCTACCGTCTTATTTAAAACTAATGCTGAATATAATGCAGCGCCGGGCGCTCTGGTTGAAGCAGCACAAGATGAAACCTGGCACTGTAGCACAAAATCCCATAGAGCACAATGGGCAGAACCGGATTGTAGTGTTTAAAGTGGACCAAAACCCAGGGTTTTGGTCCTTTCCCCCGGGGGTGCCCTGCCGCGTGAAACCCCATCAGGACACCGAGATCAGCTCACCTCTTCACAGTCCCACGGCAAGTCTAAGAGCAGCGGCTCTGAGCACCCTGACTGCCGCATCCTCTGCTTCCCTCTAACTGGGAGCGTGCCTGTGCCGGCCATTCACAAATGCCTGGTGCGAGCACGCAGCCTGCTAGAGGGATAGCGGGATGTGGACACTGCTCTAGACGCGGCGAGGGACCGGGAAATGAAAGTTAATGGGGCAACCTGGGGGGTTTCACACAGCGGGGCATCCCGATTTTATAGATTCCCGGGCCATCGGCGTAGGTTTTGAGCCACGTTAATGCTTTTAATTAATAATACACACAATTATTTGTACATAACCTGCATTAGGAGTTGTCAATAATTTAAACAAGGGATAGGCCAAAATGTTTTTTTTTGGGTGTTATTAAAATTGATTTTAATGGCTTCTTTTGCTTAACAATGTGTCATTTGGACACTAACAACTAAAATACAACCTAAAGGCACTGTAAAGTTTGTCCCCATTGTCCCCAGCAGTGATTTCTTGTAACTGTAAAGAAAAAGTGATAACCATGCTGGAGAGCACCGGAATAACGAAAGTAAAAAGTGGTGCCCATTGGCCGGCGGGTCCAACAAGCGGTGACATAACCCACACAAGTGCAACAATCAAAGCTAATTAGTAGGGTTCGGTGCAGCGACTGCTAGCGCCAATGTAGTACACAGCGCCAGATACAATAAGAAGGGAATGCCGGGGCTCCTTAGCTGGCACTATAGGCCAAAAAAGCGCACATCATAAATAAGGCCTTAAGTGTAAAATAAAAGCATATTTACCTTACCTCATATGCAGCTCTCTCCTGGTGTATTCTGTCAGGGTGTAGTTGCTGAGTTGTTTTCCATAGCTGCTTTCACCCAGCTGCCTCCCAAGGTAGGCCACGTTATTTTAAGTGTGGAGCTGTGGACATCTCCAGTACATGCACTTTCTAGCAGTGAAGTCTAGACCTCTGTTCTCTTCTATTGCTGCAGAATTTAGAATAAACCGATGGGTAAAGGGAGTCGATATCTGCACAAAGTGAATGTAGCTGCTCAAACACCTGTGATGCACCTGTGATGCAAGAAGGGGATGGGGTACAGGTCACTTCTTTTGGAAAACATGGGCCTGAGAAGAAAGGCAGCTATAAGATATAGCTAGAAAATGGGGGTTAAAACTCAGCAACAACTTTCTTTTGACAGAGCAGATCAATACAGTTTAGTTTACAGATTGCCTGGCAATGTTACTACAGTATACATCACTGCAAAAAATCTTATTTCTTTTTATATTATTAAATATAAGACTGTCTCTCCTGAGAATTGGCATCCTGCTCGCTGTTTGGAAAGACCAACACCCGGGAGGCCGTACTTATATTCTTTACAGGGCATTTTGTCCTTTGTTCTTAGTGCATCTGAACGCTGAACTGCTTGCAGGACTAACTGGTCCACATTGATCCACCTTGTTTTTGTTCCGCTTTATCATATTCATTAGTGAGGGAAGGATGAGGTTAATGCATGATGTGGGTGTGGCTTATGATACGCCTAAGCTGCCTATAACCCAGCTTAACCTATGCAGAGTGTGCAGCAGGAAGTGGCTGGACAACCTACCTGAGCCCTGTAATCTGGTCCATGGTCAGCGTTTATTAGTTGTCAAATTGGCTACGACCGGGGCTACAGAAAGATGGCCACCGCTCCCATGATTGAGGCTGCGGCAGCTGGCACTAGAAGTGCTGCTATCTACTGCCAGTGTCCTCACTCATGGGAGTGGCAGCCATCTTTCTGTAACCCCGGCCGTATCCAATTTGACAGGAAATGAACGCCAACTGGTGACCGCGTACCAGATTGCAAGCCACTTCCTGCTGCACACTCTGCATTTGTTTAAAGTGCCCCCCTACACCTGCCACCACATTTTTTTTACAGTCCTAAATCTGCCTCTGGGGGCCACTTGACAGGCGCCCCCTCCCGCAGTGGCAGAATCACCCCCCAAAGTCTGGGTCCTCATTGATTTCAATAAGGACCACATTTGAGTACCCAAATGGAACTTTTGTTCAAAATTAGACCCGAACTTGTTGAACCCGAACCTCATTGGGTTCACCCAACATTACTTGCAGATATTCCAGTCTATTAAATGTTACAGCATTAAAGCGGACCTTCACTCTGAATAAGAGCCTATCTTATATGTTTCCCACACCCTGTACATACAGATTGCCCACATTAGAAATCATCCTACCTGCATCTACTGCGTGTTATGAGCCTTTAAACATCCAAGATGGTGGCTTATGGAAGCCGCCATCTTATCAGGCAGCCTGCAAACAGGAAGTGCCTCCTGACTGTGCTGCTCTGCATTCTGGGACTGCTGACCTTTACCTGACCCCAGCTCTGCTCTGTCTGAGCAAAGCACAGCTATAACCCGCCCCCCTGTACATTATCCCACTCTCCTCTCCTCAGTAAGTGTGATGCTTCTGAGTCAAGATGGCGGCGCCTGTATCCTAAATTCCTGGACAGAGTTGCAGCCCAGTGGGGGAAAGAATAATAAGTTAGTGACTAAAAACGTAAAATATATTAATTTTAGATGCTGGGGAATCGTTTTTTAAGAGTTTGGGTTTTTCATTAAATCACGCTGAAGGTCCGGTTTAACCTCATCTGTTCAAAACATGTCTATGATAATGAATAATAAAGATCCCTTATTTTGTTTCTTGCCTCACTGCTGCTACCTGTTCCTATATAGATAAACTCATAAAATTACAATTATTTTACTTGAATGACAATGCATCCAAATAATTTACCAGTAAAAAAACATATTACCCTATTTTACAGAACAGTCAATTTCAAAAGTATGGTATAAATGTTTTTAAGCTAAAGATTTTATCCATTACATGTGATGAGATGATAAGAGCGATTCCATTCCCACTTTGCTTTATGTACTCCCAACACATTTCACCATGAAATAGCTTTTTCAAGGGAACATTTTGAACTTAAAGACATGATAATAATAATAACATATGTTTGCAATTGACTGTTATTTACAGTATGCCTATATGGCAATTTTAACTGTCAAATTGTTTTGTTTGGATTACATGCTATGTCACTCAAAAAAATGAATATCTTTTTTTATAAGAATACATTTCTTTCTATGCAGTACTTACCTTAGCCAGATAAACAAGGCGTATAGTACTATTACATTACATTACATTACTATTAGATATTAAACGTGAGGATCATTGGGTTGGATGACAAGTGAATACTGGGTAAAAGGGTTTTTTAAGAAGTAGAAAGACTTCATCATATTGCTTTTACCCTGGATATATCTTGAGCACTCTCTTAAATATAAAATAAAATAGTGGAGATATTCTTAGTCTGTGCTTTAGTTGGAGAAAACATCAATCCTGCAACTATGTGTTTGGACTTTCTGTGACCATGCATAGACTTTACCATTAATTGATGTTCATATGCTTTTTAGAAATGAGCTAACATTTCTTTCATTCTATAAAGATACAGGTTAGGGGCATGAAAGAGAAGCCCAAAAGGGAGATACATCATGTTTTGGCCTTATGACCATACTTGACAATATAATGGATCATGGGGAATGGTGTTCCAGTGTGTAGTGGAACCCAACACCACCATGAGTTGCTCCTTGAAAAGTCAAGATGTTGGTGTAATGCCCAGCTGATCCCCAGCCTTCGTTCAGATGCCAACCCCCAATCTAACCCTGGCGTCTTCACCTATAGTCAAGCCCCCTTTGCCAGGAGACATTACATGTCTGCCTGAACACGGTTGACCCCAGGGCTTAAGGGTGCAAAGGATGGCACCTGAGGCTACAAAGGCCGATGTACAGGGAAAAACTGTAACAATACACAGGGGAAGTCAGAGATAGTTGGGTCTGTAACAGATTATCAGTCCTACCAGTGTCTTGACAGAAGGAGCAAACAAAGCCGAAGTCCATGGAAAGCCAAAGGTCGACTCAAAGCCATAAATCAGAGAGTCGCAGTAACCAAAGGGTCAAACAAAAGCATAGTCGGGATGCAGAGCAAACTAATCAGGTCAGCAGGAAATAAACAAGCAGATAAACACATCACAAGCTAGACACTATCACAGGCAGTGTGTGCTGAAGCCTGGACAGCTTTATGTGACTACTGACCATTGGGAGGTTGGAAGACCGGGTGCATAGCCGTTGCTTAATTGACACACTAGTCCTAGTGAGCCAGACAGAACCTCTGTGTTAAACCTTAACTGGCCCTTATGCTTTGCTGACCACAGTTAGCAGTAATATGCCGTCTCAAGGGATTTGAGGCGCGGGCCCCTAAGCGTGTCAATCTGTGTTTCCACAATGATTTTTGGATGCTCTGAACAGTGCGGATAGGTAAACGCTTAGATCTAACAGTTGAGTACTTTATTTCCTCCATGGTATTTACAGACTACCATAAAATCTTGACAAAAAACCTTTCTGTCCCCTACTTCGGGGAGCTACACCCCAAATGATAAAAAACACACCAAGCTTGTGGTTTCAATCCTTTGGCCTTCTATGATTTGAGCATATAAGTGGTGATCCACTTCCTTCCAGTGTCTGTCTTCTGAGGCAGCTTGTGGGAGCAGCAGCATTAGCTACCTGAAAAATCTGCCCAAAGCATTGATAGGTACATGATAGGGAAAAACATCTTTGCACATAAGAATAATTGCAATAGCTATAAGCTGTTATTACAGCACAGGCTGGCTCAGAAAGGCAAGTCTATTGTATTTACTTATTTACTTATCCCACATATCCCACATATGCCCAATAAATGTATATGTGAGATATAAAATAACATTTAAACAGCTCTAATAAAGCTATGATGATCATTGACTGAGTAAAATAAATACACTATGTACAAAGGCCTGTTTTATCCTCTGAAGAGGGATTTACACTACTTAGACAATAATGTCACAGGTTTGATGAGTGAGAGCATGTCTTGCTACTGTTTTATCCCAAGACAATTACACACAGTCCAAAGAAATCCAGGTTGCTATAGCAACTTTAGAAAGTATAAAAATATCAGCTTTTTCTCATCCTGTTTATTTGTACCCTCCAAGCAGATAGAAAAATGCTGCCATAAAGCGAGGTTATTGGAACTGTTCTTTATTTAGCTTCTGCCACCATTTCACTGGAAAATCTCTTAGATTTCACACACATAGTATAACCCACATCCCTTGTGCGTGCATTACAATTAGATCTCAATCCTGACATTGTCCAAAAAAGGAAGACAAGGCTTTGTTGTGGAAATTGTGTAGCATGTAATTGTTACATTTTTAACAGTTCGCAAAGCAGAAGACCATTATTTTTTCCAAGGCTCCGTTGTCAATATGTTTGTTTGCTGTGACAACATGAATAAAATACATTGTGGTGACCAGATTGGTATTTGCTTAGGCTGAACAGTGGGGTCTTTTTTGGGCGAACACAATCTAAAATAATCAGAGGACTCAAATCTTATCTCTATATGCAGTCAGATGTTCTTTAAATCTAATAGAAAAAAAGTCTTCAAAACTGCAAATCGTCATTCCTAATTTAAGGAAAGAGGGTAAAGGGAATAAGGCTTATTTCAATCCCATAGTCAGTAGTGCTTCCAGAGCTTGTCTATCACAGGGAAAGTCTTAAATGACTAAGGGCCTTATTTATGAAGTGATAGCGCCAGGTAGTGCCTGTATAGCGGCAGGCAGTGCCAGGTAACATCAGGTAGTGGCAGGTGAATGCCAGAGACGGCACGCAATTACACATTTATGAAGCCGAATTTGTAGAGCGACTGGAACAACGCCATGTAGCGTATGATTCATCATTATCCCAGCCTCAGCGTACAGCGCCGGCATTCATCCTTGCAGAGCGCCACATCTAACCTGTCGTTACCTGGCGCTCTCCCATACATTTCTATGGACGATCCTTAAATCCGTTTCCTGATCCCATTTATTTTTTCTCTAAAACAAAACACAAAACTTTCTGACGTATTCTGGGCAAGAAAATTACATTTTTGAAAACTTTTTGGATTAATAATTTTTTAATGCAGAATTGTCCTTACAGGTCTGGTATTAAAGTGTTCATGTTACAATGTTCTAACAATGTAATTCCATATGTTTTCCCTTTGTTACTAGTGGATACATGTTCAAAAACAGCCTTTAATCACACAGCCTCTGGCGCTATGGGCTACAATTACATGATTATGAGCGCCAGCGCTGTTTGAGGCTGTTTTTTTATGAATGTGGTGTGAGTCAGTCGCACTGAGCTGGCGCTACCATTCGGTCCCATACAGCATAGTACTGAGACTCACACATGATATTCATCAATGCCAGACAGCAACTGAGGCGCTCTGAAACAATGATCCATGGGCGAGCACAGCGACTACTAGCGGGTGCTCTGAAATCCGCTCTACAGACGCTCATCTGTCGCTACCTGGCGTTAGTAATGAATTAGCCTGCCCATATCCAGTCTAGAGGGCAGACTCAGGGATTTATTCTGGGATTCAGGGATTTAATCTGATTGCCAGAGTCTGAAAGTTTTTTCTTCCTTAAAATAAGGAAATATGGCTTGGGCTTCTTTTGTTTTTTTTCATGAATGGCCGGTGCGGGTGCGCTCCCTGTAAGAGGGACGCGTGGGAGGCGGCGGCGGCGGACGCGCTCTGCTTGTCCGGCGCTGCCTCTCGCTTGTCCGCTGGGGGGGATTGGCTGCAGCGGTCACGTGGGAGCGGGGATCGGGGTGCCCCACGGAAGTGGACCAAAACCCAGGATAGTCAAAATCCTGGGTGTTGGTCCACTTTAAGGTGATCAAGATTAATAAGATGTTATAAGGAAACACTTCAATTTAGTGGCTAAAATATTGCTGCTATAAATTAAAAAAATAACAATCATGGAATTTTGATGAATGAACCAATACATTGATTTAATTAATTTATAAATGACAGTGGTATATATGAAATGGGGAATTTGTGTGATACAATATGTGATTTTCATTATGATCATGAGGGATAGAGGGATATTTCTATTGTGGACCAATGGACTTTTGTATGTAGTGTTTTATTATATCCTAAACCCCCATGACATTGATACCTGTATATATTTGACAGAGTAGGTCCTGGGTATACTATTTTCTTTGTACCATGGAAAATAACCAGAACTGTGAAGAAGGGCATAGGTGCTGGTATATAGCATAACTGGAGGCCTCCTACCCTGGGGATACCAGCTTCTAGGCCTTGTTCACTAGGCTAGTAACCCTGGGGTAAAGAGGGTACTTTCCCCAAAAGAGCAAAATGCAAACTGCCACCATATGGATCTGTTCAAGCCAAAATAATTTAACTATAAGACCCAACGTCGAAGCTCAACCACATAAATGCAAATGTTTATTACCTTTTTTTAGTGATTTAGTAATTCATGAATTATGGATGGTATACAAGAACAAATAAATAACTACAATTAGAAATTTAAATCTAGACAGTCTTTGCTTGTATATATAGCAACCTGTCAGAAGTGGCCTATTATTATTCTATTTAGTATAGTTGCCCCCAGCTGTCTTTTAGCCTTTAGTATTCTGAGGGAGATGTACTACATGGTAGTCCTGGTGTGTGGTGTTTGATCTCTTTCATCTAAAGGGAGAGGTTAGTGTGAAGTACATCCAGTTATCTAAGTAGCTTATGCTTTTAAATAGTTCTATTTAATCCTGCAACCACAAATGCATCCATTGTCTATAGACCGTATGTTAAGTCGAATCTATAGAGACTGAATGCAGTAGGTAGGTTGTTGTTTGTTATTCAAAGTGACTGGCATCCTCTGTGTTACCCCCTGAATGTGGACATAAACTCCCCCTGGCATAGAGAAGGCCCTAGTCCACACATGCAGCCTTTAGTCTTGAGTTTCTGCAGTGTGCAACTGTTTTCTTGGTCTCCAGTTATACAGAGCTCCATAAGGAAGAGGTAAATCAGGATTCACAGTTGCTGTAAGGGTACTTGTGCCTAAGATTTTCCAGGGAGGGTATCAGTAAGCCCTAATAAATCTGCATGTGAACCCAGCCAGTCTCCTATGGAAGTAAGTGAATTGCTGTGACCTTTGGAGCTGCTACTGGCCAGGGAAATAGTATTGCTACATGGACTTTCCATAGCTGTGGTTGATAGGCCACTGGGATACTTAGAAATGACACAGGAGAAAGATAACTCAGATTTTTTAGTATACATTTGTAAAGAAATGACATGAGTTCCACCAAGTTTAATTACAAGCTGTTTTTCACAATAGGAATTTCATGTTTGCAGTTCTTAAGGACACCCCTGTTTTAAATAGACCTGTCATCGCTAATCTAACTAACACCTTCCCCCTGTGTGTAAATCTTGAGATAGCCGGTGGCGTTTGATTTTCTTAATGCACTTTGCGCAATGCATTCCTCTCATGTGCCCTCTTGCACATACAAAGATTTTCTCTTAACACTGTATTAAATATCACTGCCCATTTCCGTACTGTTCATTATGCACAGAAAAATATGTGACATTTAAACTGGTTTCTATTTTCAGGTGTTTAAACATGGCAGATCTATGCCAGACAGGTGGACATGTAAGCGCGTTGGGATTCCATTACATAGAATCTGGACTTGACATTTCCTTCAATGCAACCAGCGATTCTACAGGTCATCAAATTAATATTTTTATTGTGAAAGTATAAAATGAAATGTATTATTTGTTGTAGTCAGCTGTAATGTTTGTATGTGATACAAGATTATGGCTGGTACGCAATGGTGGTTCCCTACTTTCCAATGAACCAACAGTGTTAAAGTGATTTTGACAATCCTGGGTTTTGGTGCTTGCCCCCATGCACCCTGATCGGGGATGCCCCGCTGTGTGAAACCCCACAGGTCGCCTGTTCTCACTTACCCTTCCCCGGTCCTACGGCCCATGCGCAGCCCTTTTGTCCAATAAGCACGCTCAGATCCGCTCCCGCCCTTTTGTCTAATATCTCGTCTAAGCCGCTACCCTCTAACAGGGGTTTTGGTCCACTTTAAAACATTTTTTTATTGTGTACTGGAGGAATAAAACTCTCAAGACTGAACCTTTCTAAAAGTGCAAAAATCATTTGGATAATCATCACTATGTTGATTGTGTTTTGTGGTCAGTGAATACATCAGCTAGCTATATTAAGTTTATAGGCCAATTATATAATGTAATTAAAAATTAAGGTAAGTAAACTGGTGATCCCAGGGGCTTCATAAACCCAAATGCGGATGTCCCTGTAAAGCATCCAAACCCAAGTGACTGAAAATCCTGGGTTTAGGGCTGCTTTATGCTATCACTGTACACACTTGTGTTACCCCTCATTATACAAAAGAGCTTTGAGCAAGAAGGTATCAGAGATTAAATAGTCTGGGTACAAAGTATTCTTTCATTTCAAAACATCATTTTAAACTTAAAGGGACTGTCCTGGCAAAAATAAAAAAGAATAGATGCTTGTCAGTAGTCTCGTGCAGCTGACCAGCCCAAAACTGGGATGTTCGAACTTATACAACTGAAGATCCATACAATGCCATCTTTGCTCACAACCAGGGCCTGTGGTCACCTAGCTTCCTCCTTACATCATTTACATTTCAATGAAGGGAGAAGGCTGGTGTCTGGCATGCGCCCGCCTTTGTAATGAACAGCCAGTTACCGTGACTGACCCAAGAGGACAGCTGCTCAGCCGGGATGCAGGGAAGAGATTGCCGATGTAGGTAAGTATCAAACATCTGGTACAGGGCGAATCAGCTGCATGTGACTACTTGTGAGTATCTATTGCTTTTCGTTTTTGCTCTGACAGGGATTTTAAAACATATTAAAAGTAACTGGCAAATATTCAACCTCCCAGGCCATGGAGATTACTGATTACCAGGTTCTTGAATTATTCACTAACCTCTGCTATAGGGCAAGATTTTTATTTTTAAACCGGCACACAAAAAAATTACATCGAAAATAATGTGACACAAAGCAGTTCCCCGTTGTTAATATTTAAAACCAACTTATAAAAAATAATAATGTTCAGAAAATATAATATATATACAATGTATTATTTATAGCCTTACGCACAAGCAGTATAGCATATCTATATCGTGTAAACTTTCATGTTCATTTAATGCCCTGCTAAACATTATTATCATTAAAATAATGTAATAAACCTAATCTATAGGGAAGGACCCAGTGACTTATTGATGAAGCTGAAACACAACACTGTTTGCATCTCAGAAAGAAAGGCAACATGTTGTCATCATGTCAAACACAGCCAAATACCAGAATACATTTCCTGGTTGGGATGCCTGGGAGCTACCATCTTTTATACTGATGACAGAAACTCTCAGCTGTCACCCAGGACTTCCTCTCAGCAAGGAAAAGCTCACAAGTAGAACACTCAGCCCTTGATTCACTAACAGTTGAAAGGAAATTCTCATGGTAGTGAAAAATTTAATTCATGAGAAAAAGCCTCAGAATTTAACTTTTAGTGAATTACCAGATAGGAAGACAATGAAAGTAAGAGTAAGAAGGAATAAATCTCCTTCAGTAAAAAAAGTGCCTTGACTTTCATTGTCTTCCTATCTGGTGATTCACTAACATTGAAATGCTCAGGCTTTTTTATCATGAATTGAATTTTTTACTACTGTGAGAATTTTTTTCAACTCTTAGTAGGCTCTTAGTTAGGCCTAAGAGTTTGATTTATGAAGTGCACCTTTCTGTGCATTTTGCATAATTTTGCTGACATGTCCACCTTGGTGCATCCGCTTCTTTTTTGTATTGGCGTTGTTATCTTTCAGTAGGTGTGCGTTGAATAGTGCATCAAGTCCAAAAACCTTCCTCTAGGTGAACTCCATTTTCGTCAGGCTTTTGGTGTTCTGCCTTATTGTTTTTCTCTTCTAGGTCTAAAATAAATTTGTATTAGGATTGTCCCCTCTGACCTGTGATTTACTTATCAGCAAGCCTTTTCCAAGTTTCTTATATTCCCGTGCATCTTTGTTCACCAAGTGGCTTTTCTGGCCTTAAAGCCATTTTTTAGCTAAAATGCCAAAAGTGAGCTATGATCACCTCAACTTGCCATCCTGCTCTAATTCACTGTAGGCAGAAGCTATACTAAGGGCTTTACTTAAAGACAATTTCCAGCCAATAGATAAAAAAGGGCTATGGGCTACCTTAAGTCCCACCTAGTCCATAGCTGCTATTCCAGGCCTGCAGGGCTTACCTCATTGTTAGATTTGCATCTAGCGCACACAGCGATCGAGGCGAGCGAGCTGATCAACTGGACAGCATTGGATGCGAGTCTCACAATTAAGATTTACTACAGCAGGAGTTAGAAAAAGGTAAAAATAATTTATGTGTAGCAATCTAAATTGCCCAGGGGTAATGAGCATGAGCACTGTTTGTTGTGTTGGTCTGGTTTAAGTCATTTTTGACTGTTGGTCCGGTTTACCTGGAGGTTTTATGCAAGACTTGTGAACAAGGGCCCGGTAGACTGACCCAGAAGGCAGTGTTATATTCATATGTCTTATTACAGTGACCATATATAATATACATAATCAACCTGGGCTGAGGCACCTGGGATGAACAGAGGTCAGTGAAGAAGAGGTGGGAAGAAGAGGAGATATGCAGCGGTTGAATAAGCTGAGGTGAGGCAAGGGGAGATGAGACAGGAAGAAGTGGGCACAGGTAGGGGCAAGTAGAAGTTAGCAGAGGTGGGTACTGGCAAAGTTGAGGTGAGACAGACAGAAGTGGACAGAAGTGATGCAGGCAGAAGTGAAGCAGCAAGATGTGGACAGAGGTTAGGTAAGCAGAGGTGAAGTAGGAAGAGGTGGCAGTGGTGATGCTGGCAGAGGTAGTGTGGTAGGACAAAACAGCATTACATTAAGCTGACGCACATTGCTGGGGCTGATTGAAAGCAGTGGGTAAGTATTTCTAGGGAATTGTCCAGTAAATTGTAGCTGTGGTTGCTATTCCACCTTTGGACACTCAGAGCTCAGAGTTTTCTTTTAGGAGTCAGAGAGAGGGCAGAACAAACTGCTGAGATTGGTTGGGAGCTTTTTGGAGGGAATGCTGCAGGAAATATTGTATTGAGTAGAGGTGTTATGAGTCAGAGGGACATACAGAGAGATTGGCCTCAATTCAATAAAGGTAGAAAAAAATTCTCATGGCAGTAAAAGATTCAATTCATGAGAAAAAAGCCTGAGAATTTCATTTTAGCTGAAGAAGACAATGAAAGTCAAAGGCACTTTTTTACTACTAAGAAAAGTAGAGAACTCCTTTCTACACTGTAGTAAAAGCTGCCATTGACTTTCATTGTCTGTTTATCTGGTGATTCAGTAACAGTGACATTCTCAGGCTTTTTTCTCATTAATTGAATTTTTTACTACCATGAGAATTTTTTTCTACCTTTATTGAATCAAGGCCATTGTGTCAGGGCTTCAGCTTCCCCACATGCTAGTTAATCACCTTACCTGTGTGCTCTGGCTGTCAGTATCACTGTGCATCCCTGGCATACCTTTAGGCGTGCTGTCTCCTTGTATGGCTGGGCCTTGCTGGTTATTGCAGGTCAGGGTTTCCCCAGCTATTGCTGGAGTTAAGTTAGTGGGCTGATTCTGATCTCCTGTTCTGATTAGCCGATGGCCACATAAAACAAGGCCTCTCCCAGCATGCATCGTCTGTGATAGCATTTTGCTGGGTGTTATAATGCTACTGTTTGCTGAACACTGTTGTCTGTTGTCGACTCTCGCCTTGTCTGACCCTTTTTTGATCTCTGTCTGGACCAACGCCTGCCTGCCCTAGAACTTGTCTATCAATCTGTACCATGTGCCCTCTCACTATCCGGCTTTGACCCCTGGCTTGACCCTCGACCATGCTCATCTCCTGCTTATCCCTTGGTACCACGAATCGTGAGGACAGTCTTTCCTGTGTATGACTCTGGCAAGCTCGACTCCCGTCCAGTCTGGTCCCTGGTTCATCAGCCTTCACCCTGTAGGTCTGCATCCTTTGTGCTAACTAAGACCTGGAGACAACCGTGTCCAGTGAGGAGTTTCCAGCATCCCAGCAAAGAAGGCAGGTGTCCCACAGGGCCTGACAGACTGTTCATACCTATGCTAAGGGGAAGACTGGCGTAGCCTCTTCTGTAAGACATCTGATGGTGCAGTTGGAAGCGAGTAGGATAACGTGGCTGTAGTGCAAGCAGAGCCATGCCATGAGTTGCAGAGAGAGAGCTGAGGTCTATGCAGGAAGAAACCCAGTGAGGGATCCCAGTAGGGGAACTGGCAAAGTTGAGGTGGGGCAGACAGAGGCGAATAGTAGTGATCAGGGGCGTAGCTAAGGTCTTGTGGGCCCCGATGTGAGGAGTCAAGCTGGGAACCCCCCCCCCCCCCCCCTGTGCCAGGCTCGGGTTAGGGGGGGTCGATCCGGATTGCCAGAGCCCTCCGTGCAATGACCCTGCAAACCCCCCAAAATCCTTTCATTAACCTCAATCCTTGGCCTGAAATGTGGTCCTCCTCCGCCGGCACTCAATTGGAGGACCGCATTTCAACACAGGATTGAGGTTAAGGCAAGGATTTCAGCAATCTGCACCCCCCAAGCCTGTCATGATATCCTACCACTCCAAAACAGGTGTGGGACCGCTTTAATGGTCATTCTTACCCTTTGATACATGCTATTTGTATAGAAGGTCATGCCCTAAACTAGACCAGGCCCAAGACTGTGGAGACTGATTCCTCCTCCATTAGGAGTCTCACATCCAAGCAATTCATGTGAGACCCCTCTTTATACGACTGCAAGGCTATGTCATTCTTATCTGCAGCCTACATTTAAAGCGGACCAAAACCCACCCCGGGGTGTATGACACTCCAGGGCAGGCATACTCCCTCCAGATTCGGTATACCCCACTTTGTCGCCCAGTAAACTCACCTTCTCCCTGATCCAACTGTGCATGCACGAGCACCAGCTGCTCCCTGCTATACCTTTTGCAGGGCGTGCGCCCACACCAGGCATTTGTTAGTGGCCAGCGTGGGCACGCTTCCTGTTAGGAGGGTACGACAGGGGGGGAAGGCGGTGTTCCACAGCAGGGCATCCCACATTGGGGTGCCGGGGTAGTCAAAATCCTAGGTTTTGGTCCACTTAAAGCTTTTAGCTGCCTCGTGTGGGAGGGCCAGATTCTTTTAGACATAGATGCATTGCACTGCATTTTAAATCAGGCTTAAAGCAG
Source organism: Gastrophryne carolinensis (assembly GCA_027917425.1). Classification (NCBI taxonomy): domain Eukaryota; kingdom Metazoa; phylum Chordata; class Amphibia; order Anura; family Microhylidae; genus Gastrophryne; species Gastrophryne carolinensis. The sequence continues at coordinate 177,162,407 of CM051238.1, read as the reverse complement.
ACCCACACCCGTTTCCTAGCTAACAAGAGTGGGCCTGGCCGCACTGAGACAGGCTCATGGAGGTAAAGATTGCAGGTGTTGAGGGGGAGATGTGCGAGGAGGGCTCTAGCAATCTGGACCCCCACCCCCTGTCTCAATGCTGCCAGGGCTGGACCTACACCCATCAGTTAGGAAATGGGTATAGGTCCACTTTACAGGGACAGTCCAGCTAAAATGTCTAAATCACCCTCTTATCTCCACTGTAAATAATGAGCTGTTTGCCGTATTACATGGCAAACAACTCTGATTGGACGAGATCCAGAGCATGTGCTGCCGGACCAGGGAAAGGTGAGTGATGCAGGGGTTGGACTGGCAATAGGGAGTACAGAGAGAATTTCCGGTGGATCATTTTTCTTTGGGGTTGGGCATAGCCTACAGTAAGCAATCCACCTCACCTAGAGCCTTTGCTGGAATTTACTCACTCTTCCTTTAAAGCAGAACAAAACCCAGGGTAAGCTGGCCTTCCCTATCCCATTGAATTGGGATGCCCCGCTGTGTGATACCCCCACATGGTCGGTATGCAGGACCACTACATCATCCCTTTGCAGCATCTATTACTGAAGGTTTTTTGCTGGTCTCCATCCTGCACCCTGCCGCTATATCACATCATACACAGGAATAGCTCGGGGCAATGACGCCTTTCCTCAATATCCCTTTTACAGCTGCAGTAAGGCGAAAAATACAACAGTAGCCCCGCCCCCAAACGTGACGTCACGCACCGCTCTCTGCCGCCTCCTGCAGGGTGACGAGCTCGGAATCGCTGATGTCTGAGAAGCCGTCTTCTTGCTGCTCCGTCTCCCCCGCTGCAGGCGCGTGTTCCCTGTCCCCCATATCTGGCTGCTCAGTGCCGCCCGCCATAGCTCTGCCCCTCTCAGCCTTAGCAATGTTCCCCTTCGCGCCCTGGACTTTCGAGTCGCGTGATGTCAATGGGCGGAAGAGAGTGAAGTCACGTGACACAAACACCGCATGCGGCGAGTGCTAAGGATCCCACTGTAGTCTGTGGATAACAAGCAATGAGGCGAGTGTGGGCTCAGCATCCTGCCTTTCCTTGTGCATATTAGGTGTTTTCAATGTGTGAACATCCACACGGGGGGGGCCCTGCCACCAGACCTTCTGTCTCTCCTCCGGGCCCCGCCCGACCCGCGGTGGCGGCGGCTGCGGCGGCTGCGGCGGCGCCGCGCCGCTGTCAGGGAACAGACAGTTACAGTGAGCAGGGGGGGGGGCCCTGGCTTAGGGGCCCAGTCGCAATGGCGACCCTTGCGACCCCTATAGCTACGCCCCTGGTAGTGATGCAGGCGTAAGTGAAGTTCGTTCAAGCTAATTGGGGCTTGTCTATAGGCAGAAGCTGCAACAGTGACTGGGGGTTGCGAACTCACCTGAAGGCAGGTGTCTCACAGGTCCTGACAGACTGTCCATTCCCATGCTAAGGGGAAGACTGACGTAGCCTCCTGTGTAAGACATCTGGTGGGACTACTACAGAGATGAGGCCCAGGTGCAGTTGGAAGCGAGTAGGAGGGCATGACAGTAGTGCAAGGAAAGCCATGCCATGAGTTGCAGAGCTATAGAGAGGAAGATGAGGTCTATACAGAGAGAGTTGAGGTCCATGCAGGAAGAAACTCTGCCTTGTAGTGACTATTGTTTGAGGGAGAAGCCCTCGTGTTGGTGGACAGTAGGGTCATATGCCTGATGAAGAGAAGTTCCCCTTGTCTTTTCCTCGCTGGCAGCCCAACTGCCCCTTTGCTGACAATGGGCAATTCTGTGTCCCAATCTGGGATACCTTATAGACGGTCTTCACTATGAGGGGGTGCTCAGTTCAAAGTGAGGTGGTGGCCGCCTGAAACCCCGCTGGAAAAAGTCTTATTGGTAATTGGGAAATATGATTTTGCCTAGCCCCTATGCTGAAACGTTCGGACTAGAATGAGTATCTGTATTCTCTTTCTGATGGATACAAGCCTGTTTAACCCTTTTACAAAAACATATTGATAAACAAGAGTACCTGTGTTCTATGTCTGATTGACACAAGCCTATTTAACACTTTCACTAAAAAGTCCTTATGAAGCTAGTGTGCCTGTGTTTGCTTATCTACCAGCTAAGTTTATTTGGCCTGTGAACTGTGTATTTGACTGTGATATGGATTAAGGTATTAAACATTTCTTTTCATAACCCTGCAACAATAAAACAACTGGTGCTTTCACCTATCCTGTTTACTGTTGAGGTAAAGTGGGAGGAGGTAGCGGGGTAGTGGCGATAGGGGTAAACTGACCATTTATTCAGGGTCTCAAAGTGGGACACTGGGCGTGGTAGGGGGAGTGGTTTGGGGGGTAGGGCTAAAGTTAACCTGCACTGGCAATTGGGATCCCAAGCATAGTACATCAGGTACCGACATCCATTTTCATCCAAATGGGTGTTGGTTTTTACTATCCTGGTATTTGTTCCACTATAGCAGAGTATCCCGATTTGGGATGGGGCACTGTTGAAACCTCCAGGATCAATGCCAATATTCACTTTACTGGCTATCCCACTGCACATGTGCTGACTACTCTCTAATCAGTGTGGCTGTTTCCTGGCTGCGCATGGAAACATGAGCAAAGTTACAGCCATTCTGATCAGAGAAGAGCTTGTGCAGTGCATGCGCTGTGGGAGTACAGGTCCAGTAGCCAGCCAATAATATACATCCTTAGGCTAAATCTGGCAACTATTGATGTCAACACGTCATGGACACAGCCTCTCCTCTCACTCATCATCTCCTTCCCTCAGCACATCGGCAGTGCTCAGATGGGACATGGCGGGGCAGAATGTTTAAAAGAGGGGAATTTAGGTGTCCCCAGCAGATTCAAGGGGACAGCAGGACAAAAACACTGATAGCCGGATGGTCCAGTCCAAAGCAGGACGTCTAGTCCTGATGGGGTAATGCTGGCAAGGTTTGTTAGGGGGTGGGAGGAAAACTTACGTGAATTAGATAGAAGTAAACCATAGTTCGATTTGAAACTTCAGGTCAAACCTTGGTTTCGTCTGAAAATGAATTTCTGGCATTTTAAGCCAATGCAATGGCTTAGTGTATGTAAGGAGATTGTGTAAGGAGCCTGTGATAATCAAAGGCAAATTTACCGTATATACTCGAGTATAAGCCGAGTTTTTCAGCCCACTTTTTGGGCTGAAAAAAGCCGCCTCGGCTTATACTCGAGTCCAGGGGCATTTTTTTGTGGTAAAATTAGGTGCCTCGGCTTATATTCGGGTTGGCCTATACTCGAGTATATACGGTAATTGCTGAACGCTGCTTTACTGTGCACCAACACTGTTGACTAGGGTGTGTGACTGGGTAACTGTTGTGAGGTGTTGTCTTCAGCCTACAAATCCTCCTAACTAGCTTCTTTTCCAGAAAATAAAATCAAAGTGGGTTGCTGACTGTTGTCCACCCACATCCTAAAATTCTTGGGGGTTTCTGTTCAGATAAAAAACTCAGGAGTGGTTGTCTAATAGATCTTGATGAGTCATACTTTTTTTTTTTGGACTTCGATCCTGCAGCTTCATCCTCTTATTTTTGGAGCCTTGTGGTCATTAAAAAAACACTCATAGGGATGCATGTCAAATAGATTCTGCAGCTTTATCCTTTTATAATTGTGGCCTTGTGGTTAGTAAAAAAAAACTCACATAGGTGATTGTCTAACAGGTCCTGTGCATTATCCTTTTCATTTGGGAGCCTTGGGGTCAGTAAAACAAATCTCACATGGGTGGTTAAATCATTTTAATGTTTTGGCCTGGGAGGTTGTCTAATAGACTCAGCAGCTTCATGCTTTTCATTTTTGGCTTGCAGTCAGTAAACAAAAACTCCCAGGGGTGGTTGTCTAATAGATCCTGTAGCTTCATCCTTTACATCTTTGGCCTTGTGGTGAGGAAAAAAACTGCCCGGGGTGGTTGTTGGGGTAGACAGTTTTTTACCAGGACCCTGTCTGTCAGGCAATAGCTAGTGCTGTAGAGGCTCCCACAAGTAGCAGGCAGGCAACAACAGGTGTTGGGGGTAAAACCACATCCTCCGAAGTGTGGAAAGTTTTTACCAGAGAGCTCAAGTATGTCACTGTGGCTGTATGTAGAGTCTGTGGTCAGCCAGTGAAACATTGCCAGTCATAAATCATAAGGATGGTCCCACGACCATGGGGCAACACATTGTGCATCATCCATCCACTGGCCTGGGAAAACCATGGCCAAAAGGTTGTGCTTTAGCCTGGTGCAGCTGCATCTCAAAGAAGTCTGCCACCCTCCTCTTGTTGTCAGGGCTCCAGCACCTCATTAGTAATCTAAGCTTCCATCCAACTATCCACTGGTCCTTTTCCTTCTCCTCCCTACCATACGCATGGCCACCAGCAATCAATGAAGGTGACAGCTAGGAGACAGCAGTATGCTAGCACCATCCAACAGCACAGAAGTTGAACAGGCATCTGGTAAAGTTGCTGATACTGCAATCCCTGGAAGACCAGGAAGATGACCACAACACAGTTGCAGAGTATGAGTCCCAGACTCAGCAGAGTCAATTCAAACAGACATCGTGGAGGTACACAAATTGTTTTTTATTGGAACATGTGAGAGATCACCTTAACATGGTGGATTACACACAGACATGAAAAAACAATTTATGAGTTCACTTCAACATACAGGAAATACAGCAGTAGAAAATGAACAGCGAGACCACACATAAGCATTGGTAACAGCACCATCTACAGCCATAACAATAAACTGCAATCCCTTTAGCAATTTACTAAGCTGAGGCTGTTGTTTTTCCAACAGACACCCCCTGGCAGTATGCTGTGGAGATAGAAACAGGGACTACCTCACACTTATGGAAATATCCAGGTGCATACTGAGTTGTTTGTGCAGTGACAGCCGGCTATTCACCATTTGTCACAGGGGACAACTACTGGAATGCCACCATGCTAGTTACTCATTACCGGTATAGAATGGGGGTCTGTTTCCCAGTAGCAAAGAGAGGGGGCCAAACTGACCTACTGCCATAACATCACTTGTAGTCAGTTGGTTGCTGCCCTTTGTTCATCATCGCCCATCCTCACGCCGCTCCAACTGGGTGGCCACCAAGAACTCACACTCCTCTGCCATGACTGCAAGAGAAGAGGTGGAGGTGGTAGGAGCAGCAGCACTAGCAGCAGCAGCAACTCCATCTGCACCACTGTTTCTTGCCTGGTACTCCACCTGCCCCCCTATACCAATGCCACTGTTCCTCCATCCTAGATGGATCTGGAGTACTTTCTAAGGTTTTGCCCCCCCCCCCCCCCCCATTGCACACACACATACAAGCACTTATCACTACCTGTCCGGGAATAAGCACTACCCTTTTTGATTGGCTAACAAAAGGAGGCACTTAGGAATGGAATCACTGTGGAATTCTACTATCCAGGGAAAATGGATTAACATAACCTTATCCCCTTGATTTCCCCCTCAAAGGGACAGTCCAGGCAACAGCAATAATAGGGCAGCAAGCAGCTAATCTGATGCCTGTACCAAGTGCCTTTCCTCCATTTCCTGAAGCACAGAGTAAAAGTAGTAGTAGGGCTCTAAAGTTTTTCCTCCTTTCAATTTTATCACCAAGACCGGGGGCCACTTCTTGCTCCTTGTAGATCTTGATATACAGACTTGGTACATGTAGTAAAAACTGCTTCCATAAAACACACATTTGCCATAAAAACAAATAAGAACAAATAAAAACATAAAAACAAATAAAAAAATACTAGTTCAGCACCTTGAGCACATAATTTTGGCACAAAAATATAAACTTTCAAAAATGCCTTTGAAAGTTGACTTTTCATTGTATCATTGTGGCATTTTACCATTCAGTGAACAGGGCTTATTATGAAGTTGCCAATCCTGGATTTCCCCCTTAATACTGTTCCAGTTATTGTACACATAAAATATTTATTGTGTCCTAAAAAAAAAAGGTAGACATCTGTTTAATGCGACCCTACATCATCCACCCTTGGTAGGTGAGGAGATTTTTTTGTTGTGGATATATTCTCAAAAAGTTTGGAGTTAAATCACAACCGCTACTGTCAAATCCTAAGGAAGATTTGCCACACATGGTCTGCCAGATATTTCTTATACTTTCTCATAGATGCTTAGGTGGCTAAGCATCTATGGTCACAGTTGCAAATATACTTTATCAGTCTTTTCCAGAGTAAGACATTTTTTTATAGATTAATTCTCATCTGGGCTGAAAGTAGAGTCTCGCAGACCTGTTTGCCCCACATGGTCCGCCAAATACACCTGAAAAAATGAAGTTCACACCTAGTGAATGAAAGGCAATACTGCAATAATACAACAGCTGCAATTCAAAATCTTTAAATAGATATGCTGAACATATGGCCCTTACCACAGATAAAAACATATTAATAATAACGACAGTAATTGGTCAAAGGGTTTCCAAACCTAAAAATGCTCTGTACGCAATTCCCTCATGCAAGATGCTAACCAATGAGGTAGCCTGTTTTTGGTCAGTATGAATAAGATTTTATATACAGTAGAACAACCAACACCCAAGACCCCAAACACAAGTACAGATCTAGTAAAAAAAGGATAAACGTCTAAACACAGGCAGATCATATTGTGAAGGATTTTAATAATGTCTTCTATATACAGAGGCATGTAGACTAAATAAGATTCTGTATGAGGCCATCTTCATGATATACCAGACTTGAACTAATCATAAGATCTTTTTTTACATCTTATCATGATTCAACACATATCAACAAATATTGTTAATGTGGGTGAGGTAGCATCATAGCCAGGTGAATTGAGTATATTTTAGCTCCTTAGTTTCTCTTCAATACATTTTCTTTAAAGTAATTGTCCAAAAAAGGATATACTCATCCTTCACAGATGACCGCTCCTTGTCTGGTGCTCTGACACTTACCAGATTGTCCAATCCAAGCCCCGCGCTGCCTGGAAAAGATATAAACCATAGCACAGTATTGGAAATATGCCATATGTTCTGCCCCATAAGATGCACATAAGAGACGCCTCTTCATAAGATGCACCTGGAATTTTTGAGGAGGAAAAAAGAAAAAAAAATATTCTGAAACAAATGGTGTGCTTAAATACCCCGCCAATACCTTACAGGACATGGCAGAACCCCCCAATCACCCCTAAAACAGGTAGTTTGGCAGATTCCGCCATCCCCAAAAACAAGCAGAATCCCCCCATCTCATATAACAAACAGTGTGCAGGGTAGTGTGTCAGATTTCCTCTATCCCCAAAAACAAGCAGAGTCCTGCTCCCTATATAACAGCGTGCAGCCCCCAATCCACCATAGAACAGGCAATGTGGCAGATCAACCCCCTATCGCCAACCGCCACTTGTCAGTTCAAAACTTCTTACCTGTATCGCGAACTGGAAGCCGCCACTCTCCGTAGCCAGCGCATGCTGATTTACACAGTGCAGCCGGCCGCAAGCTGTTTCATCAATGACAGGAGAGAGCAGCGTGCCGATGTCATTGATGCATCAGCGCATGCTGGTTGCCAAGAGTGGCGGCGTATTCCAGATTGCGGTGCAGGTAAGAAGTTTTTTTCTTTAACTAACTGACCCAGGGGTGGTCGGGGGTTGGGGGATGGGGTGGATGGGGGATGCCACACTGCTTTCCCCCTATAAGACGCATGGGCATTTTCCCCCTAGCTTTTTATGCGGTACTTTTTATTTTATGGAAGCGATATATAGGATTGATTTAAAAGATTAGGAACAAAAGAGCAGGTGGAAGTTATGGGAGAGATTTACTATGTTCACTACTGTTCTCTACTTGACATAAAAGTATGTTTGCCGGATGCGTGACGCACGTATGACAGACCAGTGAGTAAGCAAAACTTGCTGCAGCGAACACCACTGAACACAGACTTTCACAATGCATTTTGCTGTGTTTGCGCCACAGTTAGCTGGAGAAAGTCACATGTATTTACATCGAAAAGTAGTTTGGAGAATGTGAGCGATATGCCAGGAAAAACACACTTTCAAAGCATGTGTCGTATTGAAGAGGTCTCAGAACAGATGTTGGGTAGTGTTGGGAGTGTCTGGGTCGTTTGAAAAGCTTAAGAATTAAAGTTTATTTGAAAATATAAAAGTCATGTAAAAACATTATTATTAGTTGTTTCTCACATACTGGGTAACTTTCTAGTACCCATACTTGAAAAATAAGTTAGAGATGCTAAAAAAAATCTGTGACAATCTCTCCCAAAATAACATTGATTTTTATGGGGTTCACCACTAAAAGGTGGCAAATGCAAGAGTGTTTGCCAGCATTCCCCGAGCCGAACTGAAGAAGAAGTAAATCCAAAAGCCATGAATCACTGGCGGAACATGCAAAATTTCACTTGGTAAATGCGTAAACCTAGCAGATGTGTGGCAGATGCATGGCGAATGCCTGCGAATCGTTTATTACCCATAAATCTAAGGAGTGAGGCATTTTTATGACAGTGCTTATAATCCCAATAGCTAATGAGCCCATTGTGGTGAAAGGATACTTATACAACACATGTGGGAAAGATCAGCCATAAGACCAATGGCCATTAATGTTTGCAACATTAATCATTGGGGCTTATTTTATATTTTATGTACATAGTCATACAGAACTCCTCAATATACACACCTGAAGGATATTGTGGGATAATGTGATATATTCATATCACAAAGTCTTAGTTTTTTATTATTGTGGGATTTAAAATAATATAGCTAAATAATCTAATATAGATAAAGAGTTCATTATAGATATTTTTAGAGCAGAATTATTATTATTATTATTATTATTAATAATAATAATTTTATTATTACTATATTGAATTAGTCCAGATCCAGTGGAGCAAGAAAGAGATAATTATGATCAAAATATAATGCTTGTGGCCAGATCTTACAATAAAGTGGCAAATGCTAGAGCTCACACTGTTCACATACAGGACAACTGGTAGCAGGATCGCGCCACAAGCACAGACTTACTCACCGGTGGGTTGATTACATACACTAGCGCACTTTCATTGTGATTGACCAAAAGTACTACTTATACTGAGCAACAGATATAGCCAGCCATACATTAATGAAGCAGTGGTGCCAATAGCCACGGAATGGAGCACGGGGTCCTGATTGGGGATATTGTTTTGGGCTAATGTCTTGACTGATTTATATGCTCTGTCACTGTTGCACTTGGTTTATGAATTGTTTAGGCCAACTCGGCACTAGGCTTTTTATTGTCATATCTTAAGCACACTTCCTCTTTGTTGTTATCGTTTCACTTTGATTGATTTTAGAGCACACCCATATTACTATTATTTTCACATATTAGAGAGCAGTATCTACACTTTTTTCCTGTATTCATTCGTGGCTATGACAGACACTAAAAGGTTCATGTGGCCATGAATGAATGGCACTTTCAAGCATGTAAACTGTTCCCATCCAAACCATCACAGTAAATGTTCTGGAATTACAGAAATAATCCTATAACGTTCAATTAAAAGAAAGAAATTACAGATTGCATCACTAGACTTAGAATAATTGAAACACCAAAATTGAAACGGTAGTAGAAGTGTCACGGTGAAAGTATTTTTTACTTCTCTTTTCACAGTTTCCTCAGGGAATTTATTTCAAGCTGTAAAAAATATCACAGACATATCCCTTTTATTTATATGCTAATTTTGCTAGCTGTTCTCCTTGGAGATGGAAAAAGGAATTCCCAAGACCGTGAAATGTTCATTGAAAATACCCGTTATTCTGTGTTGGCAAATGAAAACACATATGTTTCGCCTAAAAATAATGTATAGAGTAATACAGGTGGTTGCAATTACCTTTTGCTAGACTTCGTTTTATTAAGATACTGCTGTTGGTGTTCAAATCCCAGTGAATTGCTGTATTAGTAAAAGAGACCAACTGCAGTTGAAAGCTTGGTTCTTTCATCCATTTGACATGATCTCTTAGGACTAACCCCAGACTGCATGCAAGTGACACAATATCTATTATACTCTATGATAGCGTATGACAGTTAAACACTGTAGCCATGACACGGCGGGGCACAGTATGTCTGTAGAGAATGTAAGACTATACATTTTATGTCAGCTACTAGAGGCAAACACCACAGCACAATTAAAAAAACTTTTGTAGCCCTTCATCCACCCCTCCCACCCCTCTGCTGCGCCTGATTCAGGAATTAAATAATACAGCATATCTGATTGCTGGAATCCTCTCCAAGTTTCCCATCTTGGGCCGGGGAAGGCTGAGCTCTGCACAGCAGCTGTGAACTTGAATGACAGCTGGACTTGAATGACAGGTCAGTCACCCAATCCAGGGAGCAGTGTGGCCGCACTGCTCCACAGATTAGGTCGCTGACCTTTAATTTAAACCGGACCAACAGTCTTGCACAGTTGAAGAGAAAACTCCCCAAAACTAACTGGCCCATATCTGCGAACATGTTACTGAATCATTGTTAACCCCTTACATTTGCTCCTGCATCAACAAGGCTGAAACGCCACCTCATGCTTAATCCTTTTCAGCATCCCTGCCGTGCTGTTGCCTGGATCTTACCAACATAATCCACAATGCAGCAAACCTATAGGAAGTTATTGGGGGGGGATCTAGCACAGAAGGAGTTAGAAAAAAACGAATAAATGTTTATGTACGGTAATCTGGGGAGGTATGCACATGAGCACTATTTCTTTTAGAAGTGTTAGTTTTTGTTAGTTAGTTAGTGTTAGTTAGTGTTAGTTCAGTTTCAGGTCCATTTCAGCTTCCATACAGAGTGCCTGTCTCTAGTGAGCTGTTTTTCATGTTTTTTTGTCCCCAAATAGGGCTTAGCACGGGGATATACAAATGAGGATGGACAAGCCCCCCAAAGTTCAGGTTTGGGAAGTTCAGCTGTGCTTTGAATAAATGTTCAATAAAATCAATCACCAATCTTTGGGGGGTGACTGTGGCATGGGGGGGGGGAGTGCAGAGTGTGCAGTAGAAGTGCGCTGCTTTAACTCAGCTCAGCTTCCCATCAACCAGCTTTTTCGTGTTCGGCCGTATTCCAAACTCGAAAACAGACTTCTGGCTGAAGTCCGTGTTCAGGTTTACGAACCTGAAATTTCTGTTTCGGGTTTGCCTATATATATATATATATATATATATATATATATATATGCTATATGCAAATAATATACTAAACATGTAATAAGTACTATACAAGTAATATACAATTATCTTGAAAGGCTCTGTATTTTAGGATAGATGGTCTCAGTTTGAAAGAGAGATACCCCAAACGCCATCCGGGCAGACCCCTACTGGCACAAGAAGAAATCACCTTGGTGTCCAAGAACTTAGCTCCCAATCATCACCCACCCACCTGGAAGAAAATCATCTTAAAGTCTAAGAGTCTGCTGTGATCACTTGTTAGTGGATCAAGTTCTTCATGACGGGAAGATCCCAGTGCATTTTGAACATCACAGGAAGTAGACCTGCAGTTGCGTAGGTCTGGCAGTATCGAGCAAGGCCTCAAAAAATGACCCCGTTGTACCGGGGGGGGGGGGGGGGGTAGCAGCAGAATTGGCACCCTTACATTTTAGCTGAAGAAGAAGCAATGGCTTTTTACAAGCCCTGAAAAATATGTACCCATTTTGTCCATCACAGAGGGTAGACCTGCAGTTGTGTAGGCCTGGCAGTAGCAAGCAAATCCTCAATGATCTCATTTGTAACAGGGGGTAGCAACGGGATTAGCATATTGCCAATTTCAGTCGACAAGAACACAAAACAATGGCTTTTTACAAGCCCTGAAAAATGTGGGCATTACAGGATTAAACTGTTGTGTAGACCTAGTAGTAGCAGAAGGTGGCAGCAGAGGTGCTGTTGGTGGTAGTAGTGTCATTAGCAGTACTTAGCAAGAGAAGGCAGAGAGACAGGAGATCTGTGGTGGTTGTGTAGGGCTGGCATTAGCGGGCAAGCCCTCAAAAAATGATCCCATTTGTAAAGGAGGGTAGCAGCAGCATTGGCATCTTGACAATTTAGTTGAACAAGAATTTTACAAGACTTGAAATATGTGCCCATCTTGTTCATCACAAGGTTAAACTGCATTTGTGTAGACCTAGTAGTAGCAGAGGGTGGTAGCAGAGGTACTATTGGTGGTAATAGTGGCATTAGCAGTACTTAAAGACTAGGCAGAGGCACAGAAGACCTGTGGTGGTTGTGTAGGGCTGGCAGTAACTGGCAAGCCCTCAAAAAATGATCCAATTTTTATGACGATAGCAGCAGGATTGTCAACTTGACAATTTAGTTGAAGGAGATGAAACAATGGCTTTTTACAGGCCTTGCAAAATGTTTCCATCTTGGGCATCACAGGGTTAAACTGTGGTTGTGTAGGCCTAGTAGTAGCAGAGGGTGGCAGTAGTGGCATTAGCAGTACTTAAAGACTAGGCAGAGGGACAGAAGACCTGTGGTGCTTGTGTAGGGCTGGCAGTAGTGGCCAAGCCCTCAAAAAATGATCCTATTTGTAAAGGGGGGTAGCAGCAGGATTAGCATCTTGACAATTTAGTTGCAGAATACCAAACAATGGCTTTTTTACAAGCCTTGCAAAATGTGCCCATCTTGGGCTTCACATGGTTAAACTGCGCTTGTGTAGGCCTAGTAGTAGCAGAGGGTGGCAGCGAAGGTGCTGTTGGTGGCATTAGCAATACTTAAAGAATAGGCAGAGGGACAGGAGACATGTGGTGGTTTTGTAGGGCTGGTGTTAGTAGATGGCAACAGGGATAAGGGGTGCTGGTGGTCGTAGGATTAGCAGAGGCACAGATTTTAAAGACTGGGCCAAAGGACAGTAGACCTCTGGTTGTTGTGTAGGCATTGTGTAGGTTTGGCACTGGCAGTAGCTGATAAGCACTCAAAAAATGATCCAATATTTAGAGGAGTAGCAACAGGATTGGCTTCCTGGAAATTGAAGAGAAGCATTTTAATTGTCCCACGCAGCTTTGTGATGCCGCTCCTGGTGGCTACAATTTTAAACTGTATGTAACAAAGAGGCACCGACTTAGAGAGAGACGGGGCCTGCACACTTAAAACAAAGCTGCCCATCACGTGACTATCTTCTGCATTATGATTGGCCCAGCTACCCTGACCTCTTAGGCTGTGGCCATGTGACCCTGTCTCTCTGCTTTCATTTAAGAGTATGCATAAATCTGTTTTAGTGTGTTTTAGGAGATTTGTGTATTGACACTTACATATCATCAATAACCAGGTGCTAAAAAAAATAAGAGAGGTTTTGGCTTTTTACACCAAGTACCCCCTAGCGAGCAACACTTACAACTAAGCACCCCCGAGAAGGATATCTATTACTAAAGTTACCTAAATAAGTAGGTCATGGGCCCCATAGCCGCTGAAGCAAGAAGGTATGTTTTTATGAAAAAAAACATCCTTACCTGTCCTTTGCTCCCACAGCATCTTGCCACTCTCGCATTCCTCTTTTATGCTCTCTGGCGGCAGTGCACTGCCAGTGACAGACAGCGTGGCCTCTGGAGGCAAATTAAAAATGACCATGGAGCTGTGATGTTAAAGTAGGGCTACAAGAAAGTGTCTGCCTTGTGGCTCTGAGTATTCATCATCCATGTGTTTAGTTGCCTGTTCAGACTGACCCACCTGAACCATCTCTACTACCCATGTACCACCCATGAGTACTTGCCAACTTATAGTCCCAGTAGTCAAAGGATATTGTTTGCACCTTAAGCCCTGGGGGCGACCGTACCCCGGTACATGCGTCTAGTGTCCCGCAAAATGGGGAGCTTGTCTACTAAGGGTGCAACGTGATCTTACCTACTTCCCAGTCCTGCGGCATCCTCAACTGCCCGCTTGATCGACATCGGCACGGGTGGCATAGCTTGGCTGCTCCTTGGACCTTTGTCAAATTTGGGACCGTTGGTCCCTTTCTGATAATACAAAAACTGAGCTGCGTTAACTTCAAAGTCGAGCTTCCGCCTTCCATGAAAATCCCTAATGTGTTTCATGTATCCTTGCTGAAAGCTGCTGGTAATGTTCAGGTGTCTTCTCCACCACCTGTCATTGTAGCAGATGAACCTGAATAAAAAATCAATACAATTCTCGGCTCTCGAATATTGCACTCACTACAATATTTAATTGATTGGAAGGGATTTGATCTTGAGGAGAGATGTTGGGTGGCAGCCAAGGATGTTCACGTCAATGCTCTGGTCAAGAAATTTTATGTGTGTGTTTATCATTAGTTGTTGGTTCACAATTGTTCATTTTCTTTAATAGTATTTATTCATCTATTTTTCACATTTAGTATCCGGATCATAGGCAGGGTTTTTTGATTGATAGGATTGATAATTATTGATCATTATTATTTTTATTTATTAATCATGACATGGTAATTAACACTGGATGAATTTTTGATATTTTAGTATCTATTATTACATATATTGCTTATTTCTCTCCTACATCTCACTTTTTGTGTATTTATTGTGTGTGGTGTGTTTGTATTTGTATGTATATTAAAGGTTTTAATGTATTATGTGTAATTGTGTAATAAAGAATAACATTATTTTGGATATTGGTGTGCCTCCCCTGGGTGTTTGTTTGGTCTAAATTCTCATTTGAGCAAGAATTGTCATCATGACAACCCTGATAAGCCAAATAAGGGTCCTGATGCCCTTCCTCAAAGGAGGAGTAGTGTCACAATGATCTTACCTGCTACCTGTTCCCGTGGCGTCCTTCACTGCCCGCTCGAGCGGCATCGGTCAGATCGGCATGCTGAGGTCATTCAGCTGCTACTTCAGATTCGGGTGCCCACTCGAGCGGCGCTGTGGCCCTCCTCCTCCTCCCACATCCCCGTCTCCTCTCAGCCCATGCAAGCACGTGTAGGTTATTCCCTCTGGAGACTAAGTTAAATGAGCCAATGAGCCCCAGCATTCTTGGTGATAATGATTGCCAACTTGGTGCTCGGGCTAATCAGCCCTCATGTTACTCCTGGGCCAATGAGCCTGTAGTTGCCCCGTTCAATTCCCTGCACCCATGCCTTATAAAAGTATTCCCATGTCACTCAGTCATTGCCGGTGATAGGGTTCTGCTGGGTGTTTTAGTTCCTTTGCTTGTTATTGTTATCCCTTGCCGACTTTACCCTCCCTGACCACTCCTTGATCACTGCCTGGACTCATGCCTGCCTGCCTGACCCCAAGCCCATCTCATCCTCTGTACCACAAACTCTCTGACCACCCGGGTTTGATCCTTAGCTTGACCCTTGACCTTTCTTCTGCTACTCTTCTTGGTACTACGTATCGTAAGGACTGCCTTTTCGCGTATAGCCACCACCAGCCTGAAATCACCTAGTCTAGTCCCTTGTTTATCTGCCTTAAACCTGTAAATCGGAATTTTTTGTGCTACCTAATCCTGTATCCAGTGAGGCATATGGGGGCTTGTCTAAAGGAAGAAGGAGCAGCGAAGATTGTGGGTTGTGGACTCACCTGAATGTGGGTGTCCCACAGGGCTTGACTCAGTGGCTGTGAAGATTGGACAATATCCTCTGAATTGGGTTCTGCACACTGGTAAGCCTTACAGTTTTACTCTTCAAATAATATACTAGATCTGTCAGAACCCCTGGTTGGTGCACCCTCGTACCCTGGGGTACACATGGCATGGCAGGCAGAGAAACAGTGGTCTAGAACACAGTAATTTTTCCGTTTAAATATATTACAACTTATCCCTGCACAGCTTCCATTGGATTTTCTCCAATTCCTTTAGTTAAAATAATAATGTTTACTGTTATACTGAGTTTTGGATGTCAGCATCTTAGAGGTCAGGCTTTTCAAAGGCTTGTCATATCTAGTTCACGGTTCTGCAAGCTGTGATTTATCTCGTGTGAGCATTACACAGAATTCCACTCTGCAGATGTAGGACTACATATAAGGAGAAAACTGCAAGACAGGGCTAAGCTGTCCTCATTGCTGAAGATAACATATAAAAACAATAAGAAAGTATTTGGAAAGTCCCTTTTAAAATACAGCTAAAGCTGGAATTCATTTTTCATTCATCCAGTAACATTTTTCCAGGCCTCTTAATATTTTTCCGAATATAACAATTTAAAGTTTTTTCCATGATTTTTTGTTACAAGTTTGAATTGAGGTTGAAAGTCTACCCATTTGTTTAGTTAAAGGGCAGTATAATATAAATCCTGACAAACAAGACAACGCAATGGTGAATCGAAAGAACAAATTCTAATAGCATTAGGGCAGCTGATATATACCTGTCATTTATGGTTGATTTCCACAAATCGATTTGTGAATGAAAAAACTAAATCAACCATATTTAGATACAATCAAACGATTAAAGAGAATTCCATTGTTGGTCTAGCATTGTATCATTTTGGCTGACAGTTAACCGTTGACATACAGAAATAGAAATCAACCACAAGTAGCACTTGGGGCACAACTGGTCTCATGAACAATTGCTCTAACACACTATCTGCTGACAAATTGTCTGCCTCCAGATCCAAATTAGACATTCAGCCTCAAACTGTTCATGGAAATGAGCCATTAGTGATAAATAGCTGTAGTGATTTAACAGATATTAAGTTGAGAGAACAACTAGTGAAAAAACTTACTACGCAGTGCTTGGCTGGCTAAGCAGTCAATCGTGGTCAGGGCAGTAATGTGAAAGCTGAAAGTGCGGCTGCATAGCGCTACCCCTGGTACCATAAGATTGTGACTATGTCATTCAGCAAATGGTTTTAAATGTTTTTAATGGGGGATCAAGTGGGCGCATCTCCTGCATCTTCTGGCTGTGTCCGCAATCCCGTCCCAGCCATTCAGATAGGGTGGACCAGGAACACACGTGCTGATGGGAATGTGCCTACTTGTGCTTTCCATTGAAGCAAATCAGAGCCCCTCCACCGACCCCCCTTGTTTCTATGGAAGCTGGAAGTGGAGCTGCACAATGCTAACCCTGGTGAGTGACCCTGATGATTGCAAGCCCTTTGTTACCATTCATCATTTTTTTCTATTCCTAGACTGAATTTCTTTAAACATACATTGACATTTTGCAACCAATATATATATATATATATATATATATATATATGGCATGTAGCTGGGTTTACGGTGGAGGGAGTGTATATTTCACGTAGGATGCTAGCTTGGGTGAGATAAGAAGTCCAGCAGGAGGCTCTTTGTTTCAATGTTTTTAGAGCACCGAAGCCTTTTTTCTTTGATGAATTTCGGGCCTGGATTTCTATGAAACGGCAGGTAGGTTGGTAGTGGGACCTGCTGCCCCCCTCCCTCCGGGCTGGAGTTTAACTGCCTGTGTCAGTCTACACAAGTGGAGATCACAGAACTACAAAGATTGCTAGGAAAGGCAGTCTGGGAGGAAGCCGTGTGGTGAGACATAGCCAGTTGCAAGCCTGCCGCCTATGCAGTTTGCTGCATGCCCAAACTCTGGACCTATTAGTTTAGTGAGAAAAATGCCCTGGAAGGGAAGGACCTTCTATTGCATTTATCCTGTACTCTATCCCAGAAAACTCCCACTACAGTTGAGAGCCTAAAGAGAGCTGTACAATGGGTATTGCAAAAGCTGACTGTTACAGATTATGTGGAGGCCTACCTCATTGTCTTTGAGAGGATTGCAGAGCATGAGAAGCTCTCTGTGCC
Source organism: Gastrophryne carolinensis (assembly GCA_027917425.1). NCBI lineage: Eukaryota > Metazoa > Chordata > Amphibia > Anura > Microhylidae > Gastrophryne > Gastrophryne carolinensis. The sequence goes on along the minus strand of CM051238.1, from coordinate 177,144,720 downwards.
TGAGTGGGGGGAAGACCTTGCGCCCTACCTTTCAGCTGGGCCCCCAAAAAACGTACTATGACCTCAGTGGAAATTATGTTAAGGATTACAAAAACTGTTTGGATTTTGGCCCACTTGGGGGTCACATCTGCTGTTTGTGCCCGGCGGGTGCATAACTGGTGCTTTGATCTGTATAAGCCAGTCAGGTCCCAGATGTTTGATTTGTTTCACCTGACTAAGAAATTGCTAGAACCCAACTCTTCTACACCAGCGCAGATTATGGAAAAGGTGGTCATGGATCACTATACTGCAGCCCTATGCTGGGTTGGTCAGGGTGGCCCTATAGATGCAGATCAACTTGTCAGTATGATTCAAAGATATCTTGCGACCAAAAACTTAATCCGTGATGCTCTTGCTACTTGATCAACTCCCCGGACTTCCAGAACATTGTTTTCCTCCAGTAAGAAAGTTATTGATACTGGGGGTGTACCAAGGGGGAGAGATCGCCCTAAGAGAGACTTTGTGCCACTAAAGTACAGGAGATATGGGGCACAGGAGATATATTTCTGCACACTGCCCCCAGAACTCTGAGCCCATGGAGTGTGCCTGGGGGCACCGCATCACCAGGGGGCAAGAATGAGCCCCAAGTGTGGAATATCGTTGTGAACCTTGTCAAAGCCTTGCTGGACTTTGGTAGTCCCGTGTCTCTGGTGCATGCCAGCCTGATAGCTGGGGGCTATGTACACTGTAAGCACTTGAGTTTAATTTGTATTCATGGGGACACCAAAGCTTACTCAGTAGCACTGGTGAAAATAGAGAGTGTGGTGGGAATGGTAACCCATCAAATGGGGGTGGTCAAAAATCTTATACATACTGTTATCCTGGGCAGTGACTTTCCTTTGTTTTGGGTGTTGTGGGGAAAAATCCCTGAGAGAAGCAGAGAAGCTTCTAAAGACCCCCCCCCCCCCCCCCCCCAAGAAAAAGGGCTGATGAGTTAACTGATGTAAATGTGGACAATTTTCTATTGCAGATTTTGGCTGTAGAAGACAATGCTCCTGCTATGGAGCAAAGTGTGCTTAACTTAAATGTTTCCGGGCAAAATTTGCCCAGTTGAGGGATCCCACCCTGGTCAATGCTCGAGAGGCCATTAAGGTTGCTAATGGGGTGCTCCGGGACCCAGAAGCTGACCAATGATTTTCACATTTTGCCATGAATAATAATTTCTTATATCGTGTTTTTAAGAATAACAGAGAAATTGTGGAGCGGCTTCTGGTGCCCAAGCCATACAGACATATGGTTTTTGACTTGGCACACAGCCATACTGGGTATTTGGAAACTGATAAAACCCAGGGGAGAATTCTCCAAAGATTTTTCTGGCCCAATGTGTATTAGTAGGTAAAAAAAACTATTGTAAGTCATGCCCCACCTGCCAGATAAATGCCCCAGTATCTCATTTCCTGAGCTCTTTGGTTCCACTTCCAATTATTGAGATGTCATTTGAGAAAACTGCAATGGATTTACTGGGGCCAGTGGTAAAGTCAGCTAGGGGGCGCCACTACAACTTAGTTGTAATGGACTATGACACCTGTTACTGTGAAGCAGTGCCTTTGAGGAACACCATGTCTAGAAATAGTGCAAGAGAATTGTTTAACTTGTTGTCCTGTACAGGAATCCTATCTGAAATTCTCACAGACCAGGAGACCCCCTTATGTCCAGGGTTATGAAGGGGCTGTGTAAGCTGCTTAAAGTCTCCCAGATATGCACTTCAGTTTACCAACCGCAGACAGATAGTTAAGTAGAGAAGTTAAAGTGTTTTTGCAGTAAAACAGATGCAAGTTTGATGACCTACTGGGCCATACACCTCATCAAACATCACAGAGACAGAGCCTGGATATAAGGTTGACCTTAAGCCGTACAGAATACCACAGGCCAACAGAGAGTATCTCTGTATCAGCAGAGGGTAAACGAATGTTAGAATTGGGGATAATTGAGAAGTCGCAAAGCGAGTGGGTAATCCCAGTTGTTCTGGTCCCCAAACCTAATGGTACTTGGAGGTTCTGTAACAACTTCAGAAAGCTAAATGAGGTTTAAAAATTTGATGCCTACCCCATGCCCAGAGTGGATGATTGGATAGAGAGGTTGGAAGGAGTAAGGTTCATCACAACTGTGGATCTCATTAAGGGTTACTGGCAGATTCCCTTGACAGAGGAGGCAAAGCAGAAAACTGTGATGCAGGCTTTGCAATTAATCCAGAGAAGTGTGCTCTGGAATTGAGGAGGCCAAATCCCTGGGGTACATCATTGGTAGAGGGTTGGTTAAACCCCAGGTAAACAAAGTTGAGGCAATACAAAACTGGCCTAGGCCTCTGAAACAAGTTAGAGCCTTCATAGGCAACTCTGGGTACTATCACAGGTTTATATTGAACTTTGCCTCAATTGCAGCCCCATTGATAGATTTAGATAAAGGTGGGAATTCAGTAATGGTAAAGTGGACCCCAGGAGCACAGAAAGCCTTCCAAGATTTAAAGTATGCATCGTGCCAACAGCCAGTGCTGATCACTTCTGATTTTAAGAAATATTGTTCTTGGTACAAACTATGCTTCAGATGCAGGTTTTGAAGCAGTACTGTCACATGTTTTGAATGGAGAAGAGCATCCCATCTTGTATTTAAGCAGAAAGCTCAGTCCTGCTGAGAAAAAATACTCCATTGTGGAATGGGAGGCCTTAGCGATAAAATGGACACTCAAACCTCTAAGGTATTACCTTTTGGGTAGAAGGTACAAACTGCTGTCAGACCATGCGCCTCTGGCATGGATTTGGCAAAATAAAGAGAAAAGTGCAAGAGTGACCAGATGGTTTCTGTCACTCCAAAACCTTAACTTTACAACAGAGCATAGGCCAGGAAAGCTAATGCTAGGGTTTCCCTGCCACTGGGTTAGGAGCAATGATCTGAGGTCTTTTTCTTTGGTGTTTTTCCAGGCCTGGATTTCTATGGAATGGCAGGTGCGTTGGTAGTTAGACCTGCCACCCCCCTCCCTCCAGAGTTTACCTGCCTGTCTCAGCCCACACAGGTGGCTGAGGCTAGTTGATTACAGGGCTAGGAAAGGCAGTCTGGGGGGAAGCCGTGTGGTGATGCACAGTGTCACCTGTGAAGGAGAGACATTTTTGCTGCATGCCCAAACTCTGGACCTATCTGTTTGCTGAGTTCTGTTGATGTTCAATCCTGGAAGGGAAGGACTTTATTTAGGATTTATCTTGCACTCTTCTTGTTTGGCCAAATGCAGTGATCATTTCTTGGACTTGTAATACAACAATAAACTACTTCCAGAATTGCCATTAGCAACTCCCGATCCTGACTATATATATATATATATATATATGTATATAGAGAGAGAGAGAGTTGTTTTGCATAGAGTGAAATCAGGCGTGAATCATCTAATCTAAGCTTTTCTTAGTTGAAGTCTTCTGGGTAATTAATAATTCAGGAATGATACTCTAGAATATCTTTTTTGAGTATTTCTCCAAAGCATGTATTTTTTATGGATGGGTATATCAATTTTTTGGGAGGCTAAAATTAAGATAAAACATTTCTTCACTTAAATATTATTTCATTGTAACGGATCATCTGCTTGTCTTCCTTTTATAGTTTCTAAGTTACCACTTATATATTCACAAACCTCGACTCACTTTTAAATGAACTCTGAAGCTTTTAGCAAACTCTTATGTAAATTTAATATTTCTATATTAATAATAGATAGTTCTGACATTTCAAATGTGTTGAACTTTTTTCTTGTACATTTTTAGTATTCGTTTCATAATGACATTGGTCTGTTAACTCAAATTGTTTACTGAGTCATTAAAGAGAACCAAAACCCACCCTGAAGTCTATGAGACTCCAGGGCAGGCGTACTCCCTCCCCCCTGGGCACCCCAATCTGGGATGCCCCGCTGTGTGGAACCCCCCAGATCGCCCAAAAACTCACCTTCGTCCGGTCCAATGGCACATGCGCAAGCAGCGGCCGCATCCCCGCTATCCCTTTAGCAAGGAGCGTGCCTGTGCCAAGAATTTGTGAATGCCGTAGCAGGGGATGCATCCGCTCAGATGCACTCGCATTAGACGTGCTCCTGGACGAAGGGGCTTGAGCGGATCCGAGGGTGCTGCAGGGACAAGTGGCCATGCATACATTGTAGGACCAGGAGGAAGTGAGTTTGTTTGGGCGACCTGATGCCCCGGAGGCAAGGACCTGAATCCAGGATAGTCAAAATCCTGAGTTTTGGTCCACGTTAAAACACCACTATAACACATTTGAGCTGTTCCATCTTACAGTCTTTAGCAAATGAAGGTATGTCAAAGCACCTGTACATATAGTTACCTACTTCTGCCACCTTCTATATACAGTGCCTTGCAAAAGTATCCCCCCCCCCTTGGTTTTTATATATTTTGTTAAATTACAAGCCTGTATTTAAATGTTTTAAATCTGAATAGTGTATGAAAAATATATACCCAAACATTATTTTGAAATAAAAAACTGAAAATTGGCCTGTGCATATGTATTCACCCCCTGTGCTATGAAGCCCCGAAAAAGTTCTGGTAAAACCAAATGCCTTCAGAAGTTGCATGGTTAGTAAAATGAAGCCCGCCTGTGTGCAACCTTAGTGTCACATGGTCTGTCTATCATACACATATTTTCTGAAAGGCCCTAGAGGGGGCACCACTAACCAAACAATACCATGAAGACCAAGGAGCTCTGCAAACAAGTCAGGGACAGAGTTGTTGAGAAGTCAAGGTGGATTATATAAAAAATATCAAAATCTCTGATGATCTCCTGGCACACCATCAAATCCATTATAATCATATTGTTTGAAATAACACAGTACCACAACAAACCTGCTAAGAGAGGACTGTCCACCAAAACTCTCACACCAGCCAAAGAGGACATTTAGCGAGGCAGCACTTCATAGTGCTGGGCATTAGGGAAGAGTGGCAAGAAAAAAGCCTTTACCTACGGGTGTTTGCTAAAAGGCATATGGGAGATTCCTCAAATGTATGGAGGAAAATGCTGTGGTCAGATGAGACCAAGAGTCTTATTTATGAAGCTTCAGAGCCACACAGTGCCACTTTTTTTGCCTCAATGGCACTCAGCGTTTAAGAAATTCCATTTAAACCGGACCTTCAGCATGATTTAATGAAAAGGCCAAACCCTTAAAAAACTATTCCCCGGCATCTAAAATTAATATATTTTAAGTTTTTAGTCACTTACTTATTATTCTTTTCTCCACCTGGCTGCAACTCTGTTCAGGACTCTAGGATACAGGTGCCGCCATCTTGATTTAGAAGCACCACCCATACTGAGGAGAGGAGAGCGGGATAAAGTACAGGGGGCAGGGTTATAGCTGTGCTTTGCACAGACAGAGCAGAGATGGGGTCAGGGAAAGGACAGCAATCCCAGAATGCAGAGTGACCCAATCAGAAGACACTTCCTGTTTGCAGGCTGCCTGATGCTCCATGAGCTGCCATCTTGGATGTTTAAAGTTTCAGAAAATGCAGTAGATGCAGGTAGGATGATTTGTAATGTGAGCAATCTGTATGTACAGGGTTTGGGAAACCTATAAGATATGCTCTTATTCAGGGTGAAGGTCCGCTTTAAGAAACAAAAATAGGCTGGCGTCCTATTTAACACTAGCTCCCAAAAGTTTACCGTGCCGGGCGCTCTGGTTAATGCAGCGTCAGATGAAACCTTGCATTTTAGGTCAAGATCCCAATGGGCAGAACTGGATTGAAGTGTTTCATGCTTATAAATCATATTGCACACATTTATTTGTAAAGAACTTGCATTGTGACTTGTCAGTAATAGAAACGCAGGACCTAGATGTTGCAAAATGCCTTTTTTTTAATTAAAAAAAAATGTCTGTTGCTTCTTTTGGTTACATATGTGTAATTAGGACAAAAACTAAAATCCAGCAAAAGCCCCGTGTAACATTTGTCCTCTTTGTCCCCAGCAGTGATTTCTTGTAACTGTAATGATGGCTCCGGAAAAATAGAGGGCCAATCTTTTCAAGGTGGAAAAATGTCATAAATACAATGTGCAGCACCGAAAAGCCAGTGTTACAAAGTGGCTCTGTGATAATCAGCAGTCTGATCCAACAGGCACTGACACAGGCTGGCCAATACCTAGTGCAACAATCAAAGCAAATGGTTAGCGTTTGCCACTGTGACATATAGAGCCATTTGAAGTCCACAGCACAGCGCCAGACAAGTTTAGAATGCTGGAGCTGCAAAATTAATGCTATAACCACTAGAAAGATGCTAACCGCCGCACATCATAAATAAAGCCCCAAAACTGAACTTTTCAACCACAGAGGAAAATGCTATGTCTGGCCCAAAACCAACGCAACACCTTAAGAACACCATGCCTAAAGAGGAACATGGTGGTGACAGCATCATGCTATGGGGATGTTTTTCAGCAGTAGTACCTTAGAAACTGGTCTGAGTAGAGGGGAAGATGGATGGCACTAAATACATGAATATTCTTGAGCAAAACTTGGTCTCTCAGTGATTGGAGACTGGGACAGGGGCTCACCTTCCAACAAGACAAGGACCAAAAGCATACTGCTAAAGCAACAGTGGTTTTAGGGAAAATGTGTAAATGTATTGGCATGGCCTAGTCAAAGCCCAGACCCTAATATAGTAGAATTGAATCTGTGATCAGACTTGAAGATTGCTGTTCACCAGCGGAAACCATCTAGCTTGAAGGAGCTGGAGCAGTTTTGCCTTATGTCATGGGCAAAAATTCCAGTGGCAAGAGGAGACACGCTCATAGAGAATAATGCAAAGCGAATTGCAGCTGTAATTGCCACAAAATGTGACTCTACAAAGTACTGACTTTAGGGAGGTGAATAGTTTTGCACACTGAACTTTTCTGATATTGTGTCCTATATGTTGTTTGCTTCACAATAAAAAGAAAAACAAGTATTTAAAGTTGTAGGCATGGTATTTAAATGAAATGATCCAAAGTCTCAAAAATCAATTTTAAACTGGACCAACACCCTTACAAGAAACAGTTCTTATATTTATTCATCCCCAGGGATCCCATCCCAGATTCAGTATCATGCATGCAGATGGGGAAAGGTTTTTTCCATGGTGTAAGACTGTTGATCTGGTTTAATTCCAGGTTGTGAGGTACAGTAGAAAAACTTGAAAAAGTGAAGGAGCTTGCACCATGTTTGATGCTGGGCCACCCCAGGAGTTGCACTATGTTTGATGCTGGGCCACCCCAGGAGTTGCACCATGTTTGATGCTGGGCCACCCCAGGAGTTGCACTATGTTTGATGCTGGGCCACCCCTAGGACTTGCACTATGTTTGATGCTGTGCCACCCCTAGGACTAGCACTATGTTTGATGCTGGGCCACCCCAGGAGTTGCACTATGTTTGATGCTGGGCCACCCCAGGAGTTGCACCATGTTTGATGATGGGCCACCCCAGGAGTTGCACTATGTTTGATGCTGGGCCACCCCAGGAGTTGCACTATGTTTGATGCTGGGCCACCCCAGGAGTTGCACTATGTTTGATGATGGGCCACCCCAGGAGTTGCACTATGTTTGATGCTGGGCCACCCCAGGAGTTGCACTATGTTTGATGCTGGGCCACCCCAGGAGTTGCACCATGTTTGATGCTGTGCCACCCCAGGACTTGCACTATGTTTGATGCTGTGCCACCCCTAGGACTAGCACTATGTTTGATGCTGGGCCACCCCAGGAGTTGCACCATGTTTGATGCTGGGCCACCCCAGGAGTTGCACTATGTTTGATGCTGGGCCACCCCAGGAGTTGCACTATGTTTGATGCTGGGCCACCCCAGGACTTGCACTATGTTTGATGCTGGGCCACCCCTAGGACTTGCACTATGTTTGATGCTGTGCCACCCCTAGGACTTGCACTATGTTTGATGCTGTGCCACCCCAGGAGTTGCACTATGTTTGATGCTGTGACACCCCAGGACTTGCACTATGTTTGATGCTGTGCCACCCCAGGACTTGCACTATGTTTGATGCTGTGCCGCCCCTAGGACTTGCACTATGTTTGATGCTGGGCCACCCCAGGACTTGCACTAAGTTTGATGCTGTGCCACCCCTAGGACTTGCACTATGTTTGATGCTGTGCCACCCCAGGACTTGCACCATGTTTGATGCTGTGCCACCCCTAGGACTTGCACCATGTTTGATGCTGGGCCACCCCTAGGACTTGCACTAAGTTTGATGCTGTGCCACCCCTAGGACTTGCACTATGTTTGATGCTGTGCCACCCCAGGACTTGCACCATGTTTGATGCTGTGCCACCCCTAGGACTTGCACCATGTTTGATGCTGGGCCACCCCAGGACTTGCACTAAGTTTGATGCTGTGCCACCCCTAGGACTTGCACTATGTTTGATGCTGTGCCACCCCAGGACTTGCACCATGTTTGATGCTGTGCCACCCCTAGGACTTGCACCATGTTTGATGCTGGGCCACCCCTAGGACTTGCACTATGTTTGATGCTGTGCCACCCCTAGGACTTGCACTATGTTTGATGCTGTGCCACCCCAGGACTTGCACTATGTTTGATGCTGTGCCACCCCCAGGACTTGCACTATGTTTGATGCTGTGCCACCCCAGGACTTGCACTATGTTTGATGCTGGGCCACCCCAGGAGTTGCACTATGTTTGATGCTGTGCCACCCCAGGACTTGCACTATGTTTGATGCTGTCAACAGATTACATTAGAAAACAGGCAAGTCAAGTGTGAACAGTACATTTAAAGCCAATTTGGCATGTTTTTTGAGTCCTTCTAGTAAGAAGAAAAATACTATTGTTGGACATTTTAGGTCTTTTCTGTCCACCTAACATGGTCCCTCACAAACAGCCTACCTTATGCTGTGCCCTGTGTTTCTCATAGTTGCACAGATGGAAGAAGCAATCGCTCCTTTTTCCTCTACCTAGGCACCTCCCCCAGAATTCTGTCCACCAATGGAATGAGGTGCTGTATGATGGACTCACTTCCCCTAAGTGCTTTTACTCAATGAGTAAATGGGCCCACATCTTTGTCAATCTCCCATGGGGTGTATTAGGGCTGTTTTAGATTAAGGCCGGTGCATTTATAGACTGTGCCTGGATATTTGGTGACATTTTGCTATGTGATTGCTCAATATGAAATAGTGATCGCTAACAAAATGTCAGCACATAGCGATAGTGATATATATGATCATAGTGATATATATATATGACGTATGTGTCTTTATTGCTATTTTAAAGTGGACCAAAACAAGATAAGTATACAGACCAGCGTTTTGGTATACTCAGCAGGGTGACCAATTTAAGTGAGCTAAAAGTATTTGGGTCTTTAAGTACTTTAAGTTATATTAAAATGTCTCTTTTATAACAATTGAATTTCTATTTTATCCAAAAAAAGAATTTTGTAAAAAAAACTGGGACTGTAATCATACGCAGCCTATTTTTATGTTTTATCCAGAAAAAGGATTTCGTAAAAAAAAACTGGGACTGTAATGATACGCAGCCTATTTTTATGCCTGGTATCATTATACTCATGATAGTTTTGCCATTTACTCTTCTCCGTGACCACTACAGACCGTGCACATGCTCAGCATGACATTATACATCAGGCACACTGAGACGATAATGTTTTTGACTAAGCTAATTCTAAGACCATAGTTAATAACTATTTAGCTGAGCATAGAAAGAATTCTGCAACTGATCTTCTATAATGCTGGCAGGATGAACGCCGGATGCTGCCAGCACTTTCAAAGTCAGTGACACCCACTTGGCAGTAAGCATGTTGCAGTAGGAACACTGAGCTTCACAAATCATAGTACTTTCCTGAATAGGATCTGGGCTTTCTATTATGTATCAGCAGTTACATCTTTATTAGCCTGAAGCAAATACAGCTCAGAGTCACAGATGGATAAAAGGTAGATAAAGGTGACATTACAGATTGTAAAATGAATCTTTGATGGGGGAAAACATTTAGGCAGACATAAAATGTGTGCTGCACACAAAACATACTTTAACCTGTGCTGAAAAATAAAACAAAATGAAATAAAGCATACAGTTTAAGTTAATAAATTGGTTACTAAGTTTAAACATTTGCATATTTCACTTGATAGGAATATATTTCACTGAGGCAACTGAAGAAGGCTGGTCTGTCGAAAAAGGTTGCTAGTGCTCTTCTTCAATGCTGTCATAAGTTCTGTACTATGTTTTTCATTCTCTGTCTGGTTCGAGGGATCTACAAAAAGGGACAAGTGCAGACTCCAAAGAACAATAAAGACAGCAGAAAGAATAATTAGAGCCCCCTTACCATCCCTGCAGGAACTGCACAAACGCAGAACAATAACACGGGCAGAAAAGATTCTTTGGGATCCCTCCCATCCTGGACACGCCCTACTGCGGTACTTACCATCTGGGCGGTGTCTCACGGTACCAGCCTGCAGGACTTCTAGGTCTAGGAAGGGTTTCTTTCCTTTGGCTGTCCGCATACTCAACAATAGCCAGGCATCATAGGCCCAGGCTCAAGCCGGTATCATTTGCACTTTGTATCATTTCCGCTTTGGAAGATTTTCTGTGTCTGTGTATCTCTGTTTCTATGTTCCCCTTCCTATGCTACTGGAACTGTAGGTAACTGTTAACTGTTTTTTGCACTGTGTATATGCCAAAAAGAATTCCTTGTTCATCTCCCGATGTACTTGGCGAACAATAAATTGAATTGAATTGAAATGAATCAGGAATAGGGATTAAACCAGTGACAAGCTAAAGGGTTAAAAATAACCCAAAAAAACAAAAAGACTATATTTACCTTACCTCTTGCTCAATCAAATCCTTGTAGCCCTGCAGCCTGACTCACCTCCATGCTCCTGCTGTTTGATGCTAACAGTATGCTACCGATGACTCTATACATTCTTTTGAGCCACCTAATGTGCTCCTTCTTCCAATAGGAAGGACCACAGAAGCTTTGGGCTATAGTGAAGATGCCAAACACATATTTAATCTGACAATATACTAATAACAACGATAACTGTGTGCCCAGTAAATATTATGTAATATACTGACTTAAACCGGACCAACACATGTTCTTTCTTTAACGGGTGTTGGTACCACAGTCAGCTAATCAAAACAAGCAATGCTGCTAACCTCCCAGAACTCCCGTAATCCTTACCTTCACTACGAGCCAGTGCCAGGAATAGAGTCCCGCATTTGGCCAGTGGGCAGTCATGGGGGAAGGTCGTCCTGAAGGCCAGCTCCAAGGACTTGACCATGGCCCACGTGACCACCATGCAACCAACTTTTCCCAGCTTTGGCTCGTACTGATGGTAAGGATTATGGGCATTTGGGGGGTTATGTTCGGGGGGATGCCCTACCGATCTTGTTTTTATTAGCTGACTGTGCAATGATGCCCTACCTTACCTTATGTCCCCCACTAACCCCCAACTTCCATCCGCCACAGCCACATCAGCCTGCCACACCTCCCTCCATTGCAGAGAATAAGAAGAGCTTGGAAGCGTCATTGTGACTCATGGCATGGGGACCATTATTGCAGAGACTGCTGGTGACTCAAATTGGCGCCTAGACAGCATGAACTCTCTGAACTCCCTGAACACCAGATCAGCTGTGGAGGACAAAATTAACATTTTCTAGTTGGACATCCCCCCCCCCTTCAGCTTTCTACAAGGCTTGCTACGAGGAAGCCTCGTTGAAAGTCATATTTTGAAGTGTATCTTTGGGAATATTTGTCATTTTAACCAAAAGAGCATTCGATTTATAATGAACAGGGTCTGGCTTCTAGTCTCTCTTGTAGGGGTGCACAGATCAGATTCTGCTTCAGAGCCATCGCTGGAGCCTAGAACAAGATGAGTATATGGCAAGACTGGGGGGAGCATTCCAAATCTGGATGCCCGCATAGAAAAGGGTTAAACCAGGGCCACCTTCCAGAGAAGGGTTTTACTCCACTTTAAATTACCACTACTTAGTTACACTTCTGCTCTTAGTCACATGGAATGAACCTTAGTAACAATCAAAATAAGCTGAACTTTGTTCAGCAAACCTTTCTACAGGTAAAGATACCCGTATATTGCAGCAGGCTAACTGCATACCCAAAATGTTATGTACTAGTGTATACAATGAGCATAAGCATTGCTGGGTGAATGATCAGATCCTATCATGTACTTTTGTCTTAGTTTTATTTAAAATAGCACATGCAACAAAAATAAAGATCGGTATTGGCTATAGCTGACAACAGTGGAAAATTCAGATAATAGTGCATTTTCAGGGAACTGATAGGAATAGACTTTTATCTCCTCTGTCCTCTGAGAAATGTGCTGAATGTATGCCAAATATGTTACAGATAAAGAAAAGCAAGCTCAAAAGCATAGCTATAGGGGGTGCAGCGGTTGCACTGGGCTTTTGACATCAAGACATATCATCATGCCTGCGCACTATACTGTATGTATCAATTATTTTAGAATTTAGCAAGGTAACTAAACTAAAAAAATCTCATTTATGACCTACGGCCAACGTTCTTCAAGCCTCACACAAAGCACATAATTGTTACCAAGTCAAGTCCCTAAATGACATTACATTACAATCATGCATTCTAATAAACCTAATATCATTTAGGAAAGACCTAAAATTGGAGATTCCAGTATAAGTTTTTGTTTAAGGTACCACGTTGGTCCAGGAACCAGGAAGGCATGCGTTGCTAGAGGATTGGGTGACGGGAGGTCAGAAGTTACATGGACAGATGGGCGGAAGTAGGGGTACTACATAGCAAATTAGAAACCACTTGGATGTCATTAATTTACTCCCCACTCAGTTCACACTAGGGTGCACAGCTCTTATGCATGTGCTTACTGCATTATTTTAATGCAAAGCTAAAATGGTTAGAACTTTCCACCCAGGCTTCTTATTGGCAGAGAGAACCCACATGATATATTATAAAGTTAGAAGACACAAAGAAGGGGTGGCAGTCACTCAGACCAATTTATAACTAGCCAGTGAGGTGCATGTGAGCAGGGCAATTACAATACACAAATCTTAAAGGAGCCACAGCACCCAACCCCATTAGCTCACAACCAATCCTATAAATCTGATTAAAAAAAGAGGTGTGGGTTGGCGCACATCTGCAGAAGTTTGCTAAAGCTGCACCACCAAACACCAAGGTGCCTCTGTGTAGGTTCAGTCCTAATTCTAATCTGTAAGAACCCCCATTTGGGACATACAATGCAATGGATAAATGAGGATAAGTTTGTCCTATAACCTCGACTGCAGCACATGGAGAGGAAGGGTCAAAAGCCTCCCACAAACTGCTTAAGACCCCCAACCCCATGTACTTGCAGGGAATCAGAAGATACAAAGGAGAGGTGGCAGAGGTTGGAATTTTCCAACCAGGTTCCTTATTGACAGAGAGCAATCACATGATATATTATAAAGTTAAAAGATGCAAAGGAGGGGTGGCAGCCACTCAGACCAATTTATACCTAACCTAGGAGGTGTACGTGAGCAGGGTAATTAGAATACAAAAATCTTAAAGGGGCCACATCACTAAACCCTGTTAGCTCACAACCAATCCTATGACCTGTCTCTAAATCTGGTTAAAAACACCAAGGTGCCTCTGTGTAGATGCATTGTATTGTATTTCCCAATGGAGGCTCAAGGCACAGAGGCATCTTGGCGTTGATAGTGCAGCTTTAGCATACTTCTGCTGCAGATTTGTGCCAGCCAAGATCTCTGTTAACCAGATTTAATAAGAGGCTGAGAGCTGTGGCAGATTTGTGTATATTATAAAATTACCCACAAGAAGTATTGTTTACTTCCCCTCCGTCCTGTAACTGCTGCTACACATGCAACAATCCTAAACTTGACAAGCATAGTTAAAATGTAAGCCCAACCACTTTAGACATCCCTTATTTGGATAAAAAGTTAAAATAGTTACGTACCTAGTCGCCACAATCCCCCCTCGGATCGGCTGCCTGTCACAGCAGAAGGACCACTAGGACCTTCCATGACATCTGAGGTGCCAGGGAACACTGTGGGGCTGCTGGGGTGATTGATGAAAGATCCCAGTGGTTAGGTGAGTACCTATTTCAGTTGTTATGCTCTTTAACTCAGCAGAGAAGCCATTGAAAATCATTGAAGATTGCTTAACTACATCTGTAACTCAGTCCTTACCCATCCTCCCTTTCTCCTCTGCTACTAAGCCCATTCTGTCACGTATCTCCCCTCATTACTGCTGACTTTATTCTCTGCATCCCACCTTCCCCACCCTGCACTGTGGTTCCACAGACACATGGTGTGAACGCTCAGGCTTTACTTATAGTTGGGCATTTCCTGAGGTTGCATGTGAAGGAAACACAAAGGGTGCCAGTTTAATGAAGATATTTAAATAAATACAGCAGTGGTATTTCCAAGAGGACAAGTAATATAGCAGCAGAAAAAGATGAGAGTGTCAGGTTGTCCAATAATCACAGGCCTAGCGCATTTCCTTAGCCTTTGGGCTCTTTAGTCCAGTTCTCATTATAGATAGGGTAACCTAGTCCAGTCGCCTTGCACAAAATGTGCCTCATGCACCTTACAGGCTTTACAGCTCCTATCCAGGCACATCAGCTTCCACAGGGAGCAGATCCCTGAAACAGAAACTAGAAACTGTCTTTAAATGTCCACCCTAGGCATGTATACTGCGAAACAGGACTGAGAAACAGGGCTCAACCCCATAACCAACTGCAAACTGTACCATTTAGTTACAGAAATTGATTACCACCTAATGACTGGTATCCAGATTACGCTCACCATAAAGTATTGCTAACTGCTCAATCAACTGGTCTGGACTAAATAATAAATGAAATAAATAGTTGATGAATAACTCTAGACCTAACAAATGAACGTAGCAATCTACACCACATTACACCGTACTGAGAGCCAGTGGATAACTAGTCAACTCCTGCCTTCAATCTCCAGCTATTATCACATTTCCAGAAGATCTTGCCCACCACATGACTTGACTGTTGATGCTTAAAGCGGATGGAAAGTTATTTTTTTGTCCCCGGCCCGTCTGCTCCAGTGCCTTGGGCGCTGCTGTTGGTTCAGTGGTTTTCAAATGAAACCAGGCAATTGGCTGAACTCAAAGGTGCTAAAGGTGCTGTTGTGACAAAGTGCAGCCGGCTGGCTGCATCCCCAGCACTCTGTTCAGGGTGCCATTCAGAAAGACTAGGTGCGGGAGTGCACATAGCTACATGGAAGCCAGGGATGCTGCACTGGTAATCCCTGTGTTACAGGAGTGGCCTGGTAAAGGTGAGTTTACCAGTGACTCTGAGGGTTTCACACAGTGGGTCATCCTGCTATAGGATGCCCCGGGGTTCCATGGGTTTTATTACTCTTTAAAGGCCTCTCCCATGATTGCTCACATGCAAGCAATTGAAATAGTACACAAGCACAAAGCAGTGACTGCCAGCTTATTTTTTACAGCCACAATTAACATTTTTATTCATTTTAAACACTTTCCGCCTTAAATGAATTACAGCATGTAATGCTCACGCCTCTTACACAGTGGAGAGGATCAGCACTGCAAGGGTTCATTTGCCCTCTGTCTGTTTTTTTTATATCTTATTTTAATTTGATTTTCAAAATAAATACGAATATTGGACTTTTTTTTTCCTATTATTACTTCATGCTAGTTAAGGCATTATACAGATTTAAGCTTTCAAATACCATCTACAAGCACACAGAGAAAATAATGCTCAAGAGATGGTGGCGAATTGATTCAACTCCGAGAAAATAATGGGCTATAAAATTAAAACATTTACCCAGTTCAATATAGTCGGTGAATTCTCCCCCCAACCCTCCTCCTGCTCTCTGTTATCAGTGGCAAGTGTATTGCTTTGTCATACAATGCTACTGGCTAATCCTCCACACTTTCACAATCTTCTTATTCTGACCATCAGAGCATTGCTGAAGCTGGGGATTTAAGGCACTAAAAATAGAGACGGGATTACTTGGGTTGCAGGCAGCTGAAATAGTTTCAAGAGTTTCTTTTAAAAAATTTGGCATTACACCCAATTGTAGACTTCAAAGTTAACATGCTGCTGTGTGTCATGCCTACCGTTTAATTTCTTCTGGGCAAAGCTTAGACAGCCTGCGGCTTTCTAGTTCGTTCTGAACCACGTTTTAGCCAACCCTATCGACTTTTCTTTAGAATATTGTTGTGACTAGAAGCAACGGCTTATTTATGAAGCATTCTTTTACTTGAATCTGTTTTTTGTGTCCAAAAAAAAAAAACACACGCGTTTAATTTAATATACAAAAGTTATAAACAATATAATAAAATAATAATTTAAAAATGTTTGAAAGTGTAAAAATAATCACATTTGATATTAATCTACATTAGGAAAAAAAAACGATAACAAAATAGTAATCTAAAAAAAGCTTTGAAAGTGTAAAAAAACACATTTTATATTAATCTACATAGTTAGAAAAAAACATATAAAACAATAATAATAATAATCATAATGCAAAAAAAAAAAAACGTTAGAAGGCTAAAAAAAAATGTTATATTAATCTACATAATTAGAAAAAAAAACATAATAATAATATAATAATGCAAAAAAAAAACGTTTGGAAGGGTAAAAAACACGTTTTATATATTTATATATATACAAGGTTAGAAAAAAAACTAAAATAATTTGAATAATCTAAAAATGTAAGCACAGCATTTTGAAAGTACAATATAACAGAACCAAAATATGATATCATTCACCACAGACCATAGTAACTGAAACAGATATCAGTTCCCTGGAGATTAACAAGAGGACTCAGAGTGAATGATATAATGAGATCATTATAAACAACAGAAAAATTGTCTGTGGCGGGGAAGTAAAGATCAGTGTCAGCTGTCTTCCTCGCTGCATCAAAGAGCCAAGTCATTATTAACATATCCTGTAGAGGGAGCCCTCTCTCAACAATTGCTGCACTGCACCTTGCACAGGAGCAAATAGAAATCTGGCCCAGAAATTACTGCTTATCATTTTTGTGTAACTATACACCCAAAAAGCAAACACTCAAGGAACAAATAGTACAAATATAGTATAGTATAAATAAACTAGATAAAAAGTATTTATTTATTTTTTTTAGGAACAGCTTTCTGATAGAGCTTGCCTTTGCCTGTTATCACATTTTAATGAAATATTAATTTTCAATGATTCGGGATGCCCCACTGTGTAAACCCAGGTCACCCGGAAACCCCTTACCTTTCCGCCGATCCCTCGGCTGCATCTCTGACATCCCTGCAGCTGTATGCACTCCCACATCTAGCCAGCCATTCAGATAGGCCAGACGCGCATGCCATGCATTAGTATGTACGCCATAAAGCACTGATTGGACGAGTGCCCATACATGCGGAGTGCAGAGGGCAATCTGGGGGGTTTAACACAGCGGGGTATCTCAAATCCGGATGCCCCTGGAGCAAGGACCAATCACCTGGAAGGTCAAAATCCTAGTGATTGGTCCACTTTTAATTGCATTTTTGCATTTTTAATTTGCAGTTTCCACTATTGTGTGGTTAAATGTGTGCTTAATGTGCTAAGCTAATCTGTTATTTTTTTTCTTTTCTAAATCTTTGCAACTCTGTTATAAAACAGTTTTCCCTAGCAACATTGTGTTTATCTTAGCAATGTACGTCACAAGGTGCATTTGATGTGTGGATCAGAGACTTCCTCACTTTGGCTTGCTAATAATCTGATGGCTACGGCAGAATTGATAGGTTTAACCCCTTCTGCTGTAATTGAAAAAAAAAAAAAGCACACAATTTTGTGTTCTAGTAGCTAAAGGGTCACTGGCAGCATTCTCATCTGGGAAGGTAATTACTGCTGCTCGATTTAGCCAAAACTCCTGATTAGTTCATCTGTTATAGCAGAAAGATTCTGGGACTTGTAGTCAGTAGTTTTTACTTAAGTCCAGGCAAACCACTCCCACCTTAGGCTCACAGACACACATGAATATAAGAAACTTGGAAACAGCCGCTGATAAGTCAATCACAGTTCTGGGGGCACAATCCTAACACACGTTTATTTTACATTCCAAAAAAAGAAAACTAAGTCAGAACTCCAAAAACCAATCAATTATCAAACATTATGCACCACACCCTTTGCACACAAAAAAGCACTAAATCACCTTGTGGATGCCTCATACAGCTTGCACATACTTTTATTTTTTCTAAGATGGCTGAACTAGGTTACAAAATACTTGAAAATGTGCAGCAGGAAGTGTGCTGCCGTAAAACTCACCGGAGCCCCACGCGATCCCCTTCCTGTCAGCAGCCGCGTCCATGCCCATTTTTCTGTGGCTCCGGGCGTGAACCCCGCCACCTGCTCAGCAGCCCATCAACCAGCTTTTCCATGTATAGGCCGGACGCCGAAATCTAGCATGGACTTCTAGCTAAAGTTTGGTAACCCGAAATTGCAAAGTTGCCAATCCAAACTTTTTTTTTGCTTTTGGGTTCACCCATCACTAATTGGAATGGGTGGTTCAAACAAACAAAAGGCAGTAACTACTGAGGAAGCAAGGACTAGGTTCAGAAGGCCTAAACATTAGATCAACTAGGACCAACACCGATTATTTGTTTAATGGGTGTTGGTCCTGCTGTCAGCTAATCAAAACAAGCTCGGGGGGGGGGCATCCAGAATGCTGGATTCCCCACCGCACATAAGCCCCAGAACACCCATAATCCTTACCTTCACTATAAGCCAGTACTGGGAAAGGAATCCCGCAATTGGCCACTGGGCAGTCATGTGGGCCATGGTCACGTCCTTGGTGCCGGCCAATGGAAAGACCTGTCCCTGTGACCACCCACCAGCCACTTAGCTGTCATACTGACATTCCTGCATGTGCACTGGTTAGTATTTAATCAGAGGGGATGCTGTTGCTCACATAGTGCACTTCGGCTTTACAATTTGGCATGGAGGGTATCTGGGGTGGAGCTGGATAAATGACCCATGAAAAGCTGAATTGAAAAATGTCAACTGCTGCCCTCCCACCTCTATGTCAACTGAAGATAACTGCAAACTGCTCTCTACTCTCAAGGAAATATGATGGCTCGTGGCCAGTAGTGGACTTCTGTTAAAAAAAACTGCATTAGACTTTCAAAATACTTGATTATCTGATGCTTTTCAAAGCATCAGTGACAGCCCATGTATCATCCAAGGCATTGGAAATCCCATCTGATGTATTTAGGTACTTCTTTATCATGACACGATACATGTATGCAGGCATAAAATATGTACAAAACCAATAAGGGCTTACACCGAGTAAAAATAAATCAATAGCTCAGTAATGTCTACATTAGAGTGCTTTGGCATTCTCATTTCCAGTTGCTTAAAATAAATTGGCTAAGTAAAACTAAAAACCCAGAAGAACTGGGGTAGAGAACATACATCAACGTTATAGTATAAATAATCATTACTGGTGTCAGCACGCTTATTCCCTCGCCTGCCTGCAATCAAGTGTGTGACCGATGCTAGTTTTCACTTTTAATCTGTGTGATTCACTTGTTGAGTTAATTGTTTCTGGTCTATTTATTCTTTACAAGAATTAACTGTTAGCAGGTGGACACCAGTAATAGGGTCATGTGTAAAGCACAGGAAGTTTCTCTATGATCTGTGGGGAACCACGATTTCCTAATGTAATCCCTGCAGCTGTCAGGTTGCTCTCTCATCACATTTTCCCTCTAAGCAAGCCACTGCATGTGCATTTATTTGTTTGTTCACAGGGCTATTCTAGTTGTCTGCCCTTTCCTTGTGCGCGCTCTCGGAAGTTAAGCAAAAACACTAACTGCAGATAGGCAAATTCACAAAAAGCTGACCTTGAACTTATACTTATTATTATTATTATATATTATTATACTATTATATAATATATTATATATTATTACTGCTTAAACAATGAAGTGTTTATATTTTTATTTCAAAGAACAGAGAGCACTAAACACTATAGATGAAGGACAATGCAGAGAGATTACAGCAAGAAGGATGTAAGGGTGAGATGTATATGTGGGACTAATTTGTGATAAAGAAAACAGTTGGCAGTTAGGTCTAGGAGAGCCATAGGATTTAGTGATCAGCCCTAGTTAGTCATTAGAACATGAGATGGCAGTGTTAAAGCCTTTAGTGCATTAAGGAATAGACGGAGAGGCTGATTTAAGGCTAGCACCACGCAGTGCCATGTGAGCATCTGTGTAGCAGCGCTTAGAGCGACCTCTAGTAGACGTTGCAAGTGGGCGTTGGGCGTGGTCACCTAGCTTAGCGGGAGGACAAGTGGCACTGTACTATCCTGTCCAGCATTGATGAATGGGATGTCTGGAGGGCCCTGAAGCAGCACCCTCCCTGATTCACTGCAGAGCCAATGGAGAATGCTAGGTGTTTCATGAATGGTTTACTTTTTGCTCTTTTTTAGGCTTTTCTTTTTAGCAGTGCCTTAAACATTTATATTGTACTCATAGCAAGCAAGGTATAAATAACCATTTAAAATGCATTTTTGGTATTTCCTTTGAATTACTGCCATAAGAACTTAAAAAAATAAAACTTTTAAAAAAGTTTAAACAAAACGATGTGCAATTAGTTGAGTTGAGAAATGTGTGCTTTTTAATTGCCTTAAACATTTAAGGGCTGCAATTATACTAGATTCTGAGAATATTGCCCCCTAGCATTACAATTGGGGGCTTGTGGATGATATAGCACTAATTTCTAAATGAAATTGTGCACTGTTTCACTTGAGATTTAGTTTTAGTGTTAAATTTGGTTTATCTTTGCTAAGTAGGACATTTTTTACAAGCTCTTTTAGAAGAGTGAAGGTAAGCAGACAAGGCAAGGGGAAACGGGGAATTGTAGTTTCTCAAGCTAGGTAAATGTGGCCCATGGGTGTTTGTAGCTGCAGAGAGGTAAATATGCACCTCCTAGTATTGATCTGGGGGAGGGTAACCTTCAGAGAAATTTAGCTTAGTTCAGTTTTCCGCCTTTTCATCTTGATAAGCCAGCCAGGGGTGAATAGGTGGGAACATTTAAGGCTGATGAGGAAGCTGTATTCTTGAGGAATCAACTTGCATTTGCACTGGAATGCCTCCAACACATTGCAGATGAATTTTCTGATCTGGAAAAGAAGTACACATCATTGGCTATAGCCAATTAAACAACTCAGAGAAATAAATGGAAGCTGATTCCTAAGGTCAGCTCTGCACTTACCCATCACTGTAGCGCTACTTACGGCTGCTTTGCTGCTCTAGACTCTCCCTCCTGCTCTGTGGTGGCTTTGGTTGCAGGTTTGCAAAAACAAAAAAAGGCTTGCCCAGGCACGGGGGGGGGGGGGGTTCACTGCCACAATAGCTTGGTTGATGGCCCCACAGCCTCTCAGGCCCAAGAATGAAAAGCCTCCTGGACCAGACCAAAACCCAAAGGTCAAGTGGTGGAGGCCTCGGGACGCATACCCCTTGCGCCCCCTTCATAGTCAGGCCCTGCTGCTCGTGCTCACAACAGTAAACCAGTGCCTCGTTGTTACTGACTCAAAACTGGAAAACCTAGAGGACAGCTCAAGGAGATTGAACTTTCGAATTAGGGGTCCCCCGAAACAGCAACAGATCTGGAACTCCTTGTAAAGAACTTATTCTGACTTTGATCCCTGGTCTAGAGGATAACCTCTGTACCATAGAGTGCATAAAGCAATGATAGCATTTCACCAAGATGGTTCTCCCAGTGACATCATAGTGAAGCCACACTATTCCCATGTAAAAGACCAGGTTTTTAAAGCTGCAAGACCCCTTACTGACTATTCAAAAGAGAAGGCCACTCAAGCCTCTGCTAAGCCAACTTCAACAGAGGGAGATAAGGCAAAGTAAGGTGTACCTGAAGGTTAAATGTTAATGTTTGTAAGTGGCAACTTGTTAGGATTGGGAAAATAGTAGTATGTCTTCTTCTTAGGTGGAAGTGCTAGTTTTGCTCTTTCAATAAGAGAAAATGAGGGCCCCTCCACATTACACCAAGCTCTATTAGGGGGTTCTCCTAAATATGAGATAGTTGGCCAGTTGGCCAAATTTATTCATTTTACATGGATGGGAGTGGGGTGTTCCCCCAAATTCCAGTGGAGAGCTGAGGTTTGCCTTCCTCCTGAACATTATATATTCTACTTTCAGCCTTCTACTGTTCTTTCTTGGGATCTGATCTGGCCTTCTTGGCTTTGCTTGGCCTCCTCTCTAGCCAAATGGACCCTGTCACCTCGTGCTTTAGGAATTGTGGGGCAGTGGGAGAATGTTTTCACATGTGGTGGACATGCCCTGTGGTCAGTAGATTCTGGACAAAGGTGTTCTCCCTGTTCTCCAGATTGATGGACAGCCCAGTACCCAAGCCCTCTGAGATTACACTCCTGGGTAGGGGTGTAGGAAAGGGTTGGGGAAATAAACCAAGCCTATTATTTAACTTTTGCATGGCCACGAAAATCACAATGGCAAGAGGATGGAGGGCCAGGGGCATCAGCCGATCTATCTTCATTACCAATGTCGAGTGGAAATGGATAAATGAAAAGCTAAGTTCTATACTAGAAGGGATATAGAAAGTTGGGGAGTGGAGTTTGGGAGGGCTGGTTAGATCCCTATTCTGCACTTCTCTCTTTTTCTATCATTGTTTTTTATTTCTCTGTTCTTTCTCCTTTTCTCCTTTCACACCTTTTCTCTGGTTGTACTAACTTTCTTATTTTCTTTCTATTCACTTTTTATGCTAAAATTACCTTTTCTTTATTGTCTTATGGTTCAAGGTGATGTGAATTACTCTACTTGAGTTTAATATTGGTGACCATGGGCACAGAGCCAAGACTGACTTAATCTTTCATGCTAAGAGCAGGTTATGGGCACTGCTTTTCTAAGGTCACTCATAATAGTATTTTGATTTATTTGAATTACAATATATAACAAAATGTACAGGACGTTATAACCATAGCTTAT
Source organism: Gastrophryne carolinensis (assembly GCA_027917425.1). Taxonomy (NCBI): domain Eukaryota; kingdom Metazoa; phylum Chordata; class Amphibia; order Anura; family Microhylidae; genus Gastrophryne; species Gastrophryne carolinensis. The sequence goes on along the minus strand of CM051238.1, from coordinate 177,121,724 downwards.
CAACATGACTGTACCATATGCAATCCTGTCAAAGATGTATGCCTTCATTTGTTTTTCCAATAAAAACTATGGAGATAAAAAAAAGTGCATATTTTTTGTATTCCCATGGAATTACTGCCATAAGAACTTTAAATGAAATGAAGTGCAATTAGAGCTGAGATAGTTGTGCATTTTATTTGCCCTAAACATTTAAGGGCTGCAAATATACTCATAGATTTGGAGACTATTGCACCCTAGCATTACAGCATTAATCATGACCTGCAAGCGATTGTAAATAACGGCTAGCTGATTTCTCTTTGACATGGATTGCGAATGCAAAGAGGCAGATTTGACTGAATCTGCAGCTTGCAAATAAAAAAAACTATTTTGAAAAAGCACTGGTTGTTGTAGAACTGATGCAGAAATAATCAGTGGTCATCATACACTGAAAACGAATGGTTTATTAGTGGCCTTGATAATTATGTGAAAGTATTTTCTGTAACTTTTATATCTCAGATGCATTACCCTCTCCCTTGAGTATATATAAATACCCTTGAGTTATAGCCTTTTCCATAGAAGTACCTTTGCATTATACACTTTTCCACCCGCTGAACACTGACTAGCAACTTTTGAATGTCATTGAAAGTCATTGTCATTTGTAATTGCAGACTTAAACTAAGAAGCTAAGATGAGCTCCCACTACTCTCAAAAAAATATTCTGAGCAAATCAATTGAATATCAAGACAGTTAGAGGGAAATTATTACATACAATTTCTAGTCATTTAAAGGAAGCGGGTCCTGATAGTGGCTCCCTAAACCCCCGTAAAGCCACATGAAGCCCATTGTTCCCTAGACAAAGAAGGGTACACTAAATAGAAAGCCCTAAATAAGCAGATAATCGATGAATCGGTGGGTGTTTTCCTAGCATTTAGCTGAAAGAATGTGTGGCCTAGAAATTAAACAGCTCAAGTTTAATTATCTCCGATGAATCATACCATTTGTGTTTTGACCTTTGTAACAACTGCTAAATGCTTTTTACAGTTTGTCTTTCACTTGCAAGATATGCTAACATTTATTTTAGAAAATATTTGTTAAAAAATTGGACGCCGGAGTAAGTAGTATAATGCTAACTATTTAAAGTAAAATACATATTTATTTAAAAACTTATGTTATATTTATAAAGACTTTGCCAAGGCTAGATAGCAAACAGCTACTACTTAACAGACTTTGCATGCACAGATTATTTTACGGAATGCTCAGGCAGATATGTTCTTCTTCAACTAGAACATCAGATACTATACAGCATTAGGAGATTCACCTGTTTTAATGCATCCCATACTTATTGTGGTGGGTGGTCCTTCTCCTTTAACAAATGTGAGCATTTTCTGGGTAATTGCAGTGATATTTTTACAAGCAAACCAGAAGCAGGTGACCTTTTAGACAAAGGGGCTCCTAAATATATGAATGTCTGTGTTAGAGGAAGCAAGTGCAATTTTTTTTTAACAGATTTGTTGAAGGAATGGTCAACCGAATGTTTGTTAACATTTATCAAGTGTTTTTTATATCAAGTGTTCACTTTGTATACTGAAATAAAGTGGAAAAAAGTTGGAGGAGAAGGAAAGCAACTACGTACTTTGGGCATTCAGACACATATACTCATACCGGTCTATTGCAGATGGTGCCAGAATAAAAACTAGGCCTTGATGTCTGTGTTAAGTCATTGTCAGTGCATGTGTTATAGCCTGTGGTCCATTACTGTCATGTTAGTGACATCTGGCATTCCTGGGTTCCACAGCTGTTTCTGGTTCTGTACCAAACCTGAGTCACTTGTAGCCAATCCTGATCCACTTTTGATTCTAAATTGGTACTTTTTCATCAATACTGGTTCATCAAATCTCGCCTGAATACTGAGCACGGTATGCTGCTTCCTGCCTACATCATCTATTCCTTCCTCTGCTGCCTTGTAGAACGTGTACCATTGGCTTTAGGCTAAAGCCTAAATAAGGCTTATGCTCAGGAAGTTTTAGCATGACAACTACAAATAGTGTTTAAAAAGTTTGCTGCTATAGCTATCTGCTATTGTTGCAGTTTGGTCAGATTTTTGGAATATTCTTTCTGAGTTAAGCAGAACCATAGCAGCAAAAATCTGGTTAAAAATAACTTTAACCTAAACTGGAACAGCAAAACCAAGGTGTCAATTCAGCACCAGTAGAAAGAAGTGCACGTTGGGGTAAATGTGGAAAATGAAAGGGAAGTGCATTTAGCATCTGTTGCTAAAATTGCATCTATACACAAAAAAGCACAGTGCACTTGGTGTTGGATCTACCCTGTAGATGCACTGTCATGGGTGCACTTTAAATTATCTCTTTCTAACGTTTGGGGGAAAAGTCAGACCAGCCTATTTATTATACTGTGGTTCTTCCTGGTGCTGCATGCCCAAAAAAATAGCACGTATACAAGTCTGGTACAAATAGACAGTCCAGGGATATAAATTCATTAAGGGTTAATGGTCATTGACTACCTCAAACCACAATTAGCACAATTAAACAAACAAAAGTTGTTTCCAGCAAATTCTAGTCTCATTTGTTGATTGTGACCACCTCCCATTACCAAAGTGAAGGTTTAATGCCAAGCGCATAGGTGGCGTCAATCAGACACTTGTTCATTGTGACGGGATGCTGTTGCTCATTCCCTAATGTTTTTTGCTGTGAAAACTCAATATACAAAAAAGTAGGATTGGGCTAATCCTAAAAACCTAGCAGTAGTAGTAGTACTCAATATATTATGAATATATGTATATTGAAATGTTGAACTTTATCAATATATGAGGTCATAACAGAGAATTGACATTTTGAGATATATTAACACTCATTGTATTGGAATATTTAACCTTTGATTGCATTTACATTACACATATTTTGTTATTCGATTAAGGCTTATTGTTCATAATTCAATTAAGTGTTAATTATCAATTAATTATCCAATTATGTCCTTAACATTCAATTTGTAGCTTGTTATTCTATGTGTATTTAATAAAACTTCTTTAAAGTGTATCTGTGGCTATTTTATCAGTTGCCAATACAAGTCACCTAATATTTCTGGTTTCACTTTTCCAGTAGTTGCCTACATGGTTCTGCATGCATAGAACTGTCATCCTGAAACTTTCTGATAACAGATTTACTTTGCAGTAGCTTAATTCACGTATGATTTTTTTTTTTTTTTTTTACTTAGAACAGTTTTTGAGTCTTGTATTCGGACAGTAATTCAGACTCTATTCTGACTGAACAGCCATCATCAGGTTCAAACCAGGAATGAAAATTTGCAGTTAGATAGAAATTGTGATTGGAGCAACTGCAACATTTACAAGAACAATTGAAAATGCTCTATCCACCTGAAATGACCAAATTGGTTTTAGGGATAATGCTTGGACCTTTAGCAGCCAAGCAGGGCATCAAGACTGAATAAAGTTTCCAAACTTTGTGACAGATCAACGAGAATGTGACTAATACTGTACATGAATGTCTGATAAAGGAATTCTGAATGCATTTGCTTGGTAATATTAAAGGATATGTACCATCTTATCAGCTGAGTCTGCCACAGCCTGAGGAGCTATCTCACACATTACTACAAAGGAGAGAATCTTTAAGTAGCCTGTCCCATCCCACAGCGTAATGCACACATCACATTGCAAAGTAAGCCATCTGGATTCCAATAATAGGCTCATGACTACAGCTGATTAAGATAGAAACAATTACGATATAAAAATGCTATTTGGCTTAAATAATGTAAAACAACAGGGAGCTGGCAAATTTTTCAGAATGACTCATCATATTTGCTACAGTCACAGCAGGAGGTAACACATCACAAAGTTTTACCTTCCATCCCAATATATGGCTTCCCGCACTAGCATCCGCAGGAGTAAACTGCAACCACTGAATGAGATGACTTCTCATTTGTCATGGTAGGAGACCTGGCGCAGGTGTGCGCGTGTTTGTTCGCACAAGGTTGCGCACTGTCTGTCGTGCTCCTTGGGTGTTTCCGTCTGAGTGGTGTGTGGCCAAGCGCGGTCACAAAGGTGATCTGGGTGCTTGTCTGCGCATTCCCAGATGGTCCCTGGACACGTGCATGTGTGTAGCTTTTTGTGGAGTGCGCGTGTACGACTTCCTGAAGTGACGCTTGCCTCCTGTTCCCGCATGTTTGTTCCAGCTCGACTTTGGCTCTGACTCCCTGACTTTTTTGGACATTGACTCCGCTCTAGCTCTGACCCCCTGATTTTAGATATAGACCCTAATCTGGCTCTTACTCTCTGGCTTTGGATACCAACCCAGCACTGGCCCTTAACCCCCATCTTGGAGGACTACCTGTTTTGGCTTTTTGAACTCTGGCACAGGATTACAGCTCTTCCCTAAAACTTGAACAGGACTTTTCCCATGTTGGACTTTGGGCTCACTGGCCATTAGCAACAGTAGTGGGACCCCTCCTTGTCTGCAGTGCAGTCCAACTATCCATGTAGAAGGCTCCAGGGAAAGCCAGACCTGTCAGCAGACTTCCCAAGCTGGAACCAGTGTGTGGTGTAGTACATTCAGCTTTAACTCTCTGTTACTTCCTAGAGCTACCTCACCCTTGTCTGGTGTTCCTAAATCTGCATCATCATTTCACTTGACCCTCTGGCCCTTCTCTCTGCTGAGTTTTCCCAGTATCCACCCTCTGGGGAGGCCGCAGGTGGTACTGCTGGTAGCCATCTGTATCTATTTATGCGGGTCTCCAACAAGGTACGTGACACACCTGGTTTAAAAGGCTCCGATCCTCTGCCCTTGTACCCAGCTTCTGTTGATCACTGACTGTAAGAGCAGCAATTGACCAGCATGGGATGGGTGATGGAAGGAGGTAAGTAGAAAAAAAACAAAATAAATTACATTTTCTCTGTGTATGTGTGTTATTTTTACATTTAACCCTTTGTGAACAGATAAGGAGTTCTGCGACCCCTATACCTATTCACAGTGCAGGAGGGACTGGCAAGCCATGCCGATTCTTTTTCATTTTTAACGGTTTTCATAAAACGCTCAGGGGGGAGTCTCCTGGGCAGAAACATGTGTCTACTTATTATATGTGGTATTGTTGTAATTGGGAGGAATAGGGCTTTTACTCGCAATATGATTTTTGTCGAAAAATGACATTTTTTTAAATTAAAAAAAGCGATAAAATTATTTTTTTCACATATTTCACTCAAAAATATTGAGAAAGTGAAAAAAATACAAACTCTTATGAGCAAACCAAGTGTAATGCTTCCACTCAGCATTGTGCTGCTGCTGGGGAGGTGAGAGAGAGAAGGTAGCTGAGCTGTGCCCCTAGATGCTGCAGCTGTCCTGTCCCAGGGCATTTTTTTACAGATGCAGCAGATACTCCCTATACAGCAATAGACTGAGCCAGACAGGAGATGGCTCCTGTCCTCCCAATCAGAATTGCCACATGGTTTATGAGCTTCAATATTTTATTTTGTTACTGGGCAATATTTTTGTGATTGCCATCCTTTAAAAAGGTTTCAATGGGTAAGGGAGCGGACTTGCAACCGGAGGGTGGTAGGTTCGAATCCCGGTCCTGGAACATGACCGAAGTGCTCTTGAGCAAGGCACCTAACCCCCCAACTGCTCCCCGGGCACCGTTATTAGGGCAGCCCACCGCTCTGGACATGTGTACACTCACTGCACGGATGGGTTAAATGCGGAGGACGAATTCCTATGTGTGCCCAAGCATACAATGGCCATCTATGCATTAAAAATTCAAAAACTTGTGGTTACCCTCCTTTAAGCATGGGTTTTACCTGTAATCAGCCCACACATGTGGCTAGAGATTAGCCATTGCTGGACTAAGAAAAGGGCTGAAGAGAGAGAGAATTAAGACAAAGCCTGTCTCAGTATTTCAAGCCTATGCTACATGCCTCCTAATCTTTGAACTTTACTGGTTAGGTAACCCATTTTGTGTTTAAGTTTAAACCCAGTGTCAGGGAAACAGTTGTCACGTGATCAACACAGCTCATATGCTCATGCAACATGCTTTCCTAAATCACCGTCCATTTCACCGGTTCAGCATGCTACAAGCTCCAGCAAGGCCATTGACACACACAGATTCTTGGTTAAGGCAAAAAGATAGCTCAAGTTAAATATATATATTAATGTGGAAAGCACAGTAGACAGGTATACATCATTTGATATGGTAGAGATATTACAAATACCAGTTCTGAGCAGTGGGAAATAACTACTGACACATCTAGGTGTTAACCCCAAGTTAGAGAGTCGCAATGCCCATCCAAGTGGAGTATCCAGCCCCACCTCTGCCTCTGGTCCTATTTATAACCTGCAGATGCTTTTTTGGGTATAGCTCGAGCATAGTGGGGGCGCACATGGCTCAATTTTGCCCTTAGCCAACAAGAGCTGTTGTCGGCCAAGACTAAGAAAAGACAGGCTAAGAAAAGCCGAATGGAGCCGAGTGCGCCAATTCACAATTTCGGCCTACTGTATATTTGAGTTTGACACCCCCCCCCCCCCCCCCCGATCTACAGTACATGCCATAGTCTTGTTTAGTCTTGTGGTTATTATTGAACATAACTCATGTAACACAAGTTATTACCAGTTGCATCTGCATCAAACAAAACTTTAAAGAACATGATAAAAAAAATGCAGCTCTCAGCAAAATTAGCAACAGCAAAGCGAAACTAGCCTGTAACATATTTGTATTTCTAAACTACATTGTCTGACTGAAAGGTAATTTTTCCATGAGCTAGCAATTTTTGAATGGAAAATGTCACATTCTCAACTGAAGAGTAATGTTAGTAAGTTCAACTAACTTTCCACTGCCGATGCATGTGATAAATTAACTTTCCACTTCTTGGTATCCAAACAATGAGCAGAGAAAACATTTTTTCTTTTTATACATACAAGTTATTTGGTTGTTTATACAGCTAGTTTTATATATGAAGGTTTTCTTGTGCTATTGAGCAAACAATCTCAGTTGAGCAACTGGGCCTCAGTTTACATAAGTACTTTCCAGGTGGCCTTACATCTACTTTAGAAACCTAAATGACACAAATTGGACAAGGAAAAAATAAGTCACAGGTATGGATGCATGAATTTGGATGGCCATAGCTAAACTGGCATAAGCAAAGCCTTGGGGTCGTTCTTGGATAGCTAGGCCAAAAGGCTCATATTGCGGATGTACACATACAGTACACTAACAGCAAATGGACTGGCCATTTTTTAGACTGGGAAAATTCCTGGTGGGCTATGTTTCCCCTGGGTAAATAGTGCTAGTGTAAGCTGCTTCATGTCCCATGTGTCAATTTAAAGGACTTATTGTGAGATGCTGCATCTAAATTGCAGTTATAGACACAAAGCCAAAACTAGAAAACTGGAGAAAGAGTCAGGGCACAAAATGCAGCTGGGCTGGTATGGTGTGAAAAATCCTTGGACAGTTTTGTCCCCAATCCCCATTGTATGTTGGAGACATTTGCACCTTGTTGCAGCTTGGTTTCTTAGGGGGTTATTTAAGAAGGGATAGCGCCAGGTGGTGCCTCGTAGCGTTAGGCAGCATCTGGTGAACGCCGGGTGCTGTACTCAAGAACACATTTATGAAAGTGAATCTGGTGAGCGACTCTAATAGCGTACGATTCATCATTACAGGCGGTTCAGCTTATAGTGCCGACTCTCTAGCTTCCAGAGCGCCAGGTATTACCTTTCGCTCAGTGTTGCTCTCCCATATATTTCAATGGCCGTTCATTTGCTTCTGTTTAAACAGCGCGTTTGACATTTTTTTTTGCTCAAATCATTGTGTGACCTCTACTGGCTGCAAACACTTTTAGAAACTTTTTTGACCTTTTATATTTTTATGCAGAATTGTCATTACAGGTCTGGCACTAAAGTGTTAATGTCACAGTGTTAAAACAATGTCATTCCATGTGTTTTCGCTTTGTTACAGGTGTATATGTGTTCAAAAACAGACTTTCATCACACAGCGTCTGGTGCTATAGTGATCAGATTTAGAGCGCCAACGCTGTGTGTCCGTGTCCTTTTTTGATAAGTATGGTGTGGAGTGCTGAGAGTTGGATGCACTTAGCTGGCCCTACCTTTCACTTGCTGCAGCGCTGTACAGGTGTTACAGCGCCCAATATACATCACATTCATCAATGCGGGCCAGGTTTTTACAGCGCCCAATATATGTTTACAGCATCTACTAGCGGTCACTCTAAGCGCAGCTATACAGACGCCCATCTGCCAATACCTGCCGTTAGTAATGAATCAGCCTCTTGATTTCTTAATTTCAACATACACATATATATATATATATATATATATATATATATATATATATATACACACATATATACCATTTTTGTTGCATTAAAAACCTAAATTCCTCTATCACCCCCTCATTCTTTCAACCATTATTTGTCCAAACAAATGAAGGGAGATGCTTGAAACAAAAGGGTAACCCTCAAATTCTAACCTCACTTGACCTGATGATCCTACTACCATACTTAAATTAGGGCACCCTGCTTCTTTACTGAAAGGATTTTGTCTATCCTGGGTTTTGTTGAGCGCCCAACATACATCACATTCATCAATGCAGGCCAGGTTACTACCGCGACTGTTACAGCGCCTGATTACCGCTTACAGCGTCTACTAGCGGTCGCTCTAAGCGCCGCTATACGGACGCTCATTTGCCAATACCTGGCATTAGTAATGAATCAGCCTCAAAGACTTGTGGCTTGCCTACTCCTGGGAATTCTTTTGTAGCCCCCCACCCCCACCATTTGCAAACAAATAAGTGAATGAGACACCCCTGTCCTCCAACATAGTGCATGCAGCAGACGCTTTGCCTTGGCACGCTCCTTCTGTAGAGTGCTTATCTTGTCACCCGTTTTACTAAGCTGTAGTAAGAGAAACACATCAAAAGGTCAAGGCATGAAAAGACAATGTAGCAATTTCTCCTTTCTATTACCCTTGGCTAGGAACAGCCAGACAGAGGAAAAATTAGCCTGAAGGTAAAAAGATGAAACACTGCAAAACAAAGAACAGTAGGTAAGGAGTTGTCAGACAGGCTACTTACCCATACAGTGCTACCAGGGCTTTACATTTTGCTGTCACTCCCAAATTACCCGAGTGGTGGAAAAAATGTCAGCCACAGAAGATTTGATATTGACAAACTTCCAACAAGGAAGGGTGGGGCTGTGTGTGTTTTCACAAATACTGGTTGTTATGTGTTCTGTTCATTTAAGTTTGTAAGTGTTAATAGAAAGCTGCACTACAGTTTTTTCCATGAGTCATATAAACCTCCCTTATTATGATGATGAGCCCTGTGACTCTGGAGCCGGAAAAGTTTATTTAAGTCAAAGGTAGTATGACCTCCAAGTCCTCCTCTTCAAACTAGGTTGAGGCATCAGTTAAGAGAAATGTTCAGCACTTGGTTAGGCTAGACCTTTTGTTTGCGGTGTTCACATGAATAACTTATAGCATGGCATCATGAACAGCACAAGTGCCACTGTTGACATGACAACATTATAGACTGAATCTCGATCTGCCCTCCAGGATAAGATGGAATATTTACTCGTTTTACATTTCACCAAGTCCGGCTCTTCAATTTTTTATTAGTTGCACAGAAATTTCCACTACTTTAGACAACACACCTGACAGCAGCTGAGGGACTGACAGAATAGAATGGCAAACCAAGTTCTTTTTGTTATGAAGATTTAGATAAATACATGCTGAATACAAAAAATTAAACCCAAGAAAAATAGCTAATCTGGGATTAATTGTATATTTAATGCCATTATATATAGGAAATTATATTAGCTGTGGGAATAACAAAAGAAGTGTAAAACCAAGGGGACAGGAGTAAAATATCAAACATATCAATATATAGTTATGGTATATACGTCACATTAGAAACTGTGGACAGCACCAAAACCGCTTAAAGTGCACCTATAATATATTACACAATCCTTTTATTTTTCTTGTGAAGCTTCAAGGAGTGGGTTAGGTTGCCAAAGACCAAGACCCCCCCCAGCATAAAATTGCAAGAAAGAGGCTAGGTTTGCTGTAAAGTGCACCTATACTCAGAGGGAAGTTTATGTCGTCACCTTCCAGCCCAGTGCCCCAAAACAGCTTTTGTTTTCCTTTTATTACTAAAGCCTTTGCGCAATATTCATAAAAAGACTAACAGGAAGTAGTAGTGAATAGAATTGATGTAGATACATCTAAACTGTCACGTAATGGCAGTTAGGTTGAAGTGCTCCCTATTACTGAGCTGTGTGCACTGTAACTGAACGCATCATCACTGGGGGTGTGGCTGCTCGGCCAGGGAGCAATATGGCTGACTGCATTCATTTCCTGTTGTTATGATTATAGTGACAACATAAACATCCCTCTGAGTACAGGTGCACTTTAAAGCAGACCTAGCCTCTTTCTTGCAATTTCATTTCAGGGGGGGTCTTGATCTGTGGCACCCTAAACCACTCCTCAAAGCTTCACAAGCAAAATAAAAGGATCATGTGATTGCTGGGCTTACCAGCAGCAGTGGGGGGGGGGGGACTAAGGTGTCGCTCATGGCCATTTCCAAGGTAGTGTGAGCAGGGTGATCACTATGGGTGCCAAGGCTATTGTGTATATTAGGGCTGGTGCTGGCCATATGCAAATCAACTTATCAGCTTATATTGCGCTCAGTCATAGGGGGAGAGGGGCATTGCTTGATGCTAGAGGCATAGCATGGTACATACTTGTAACCACAGGATGGGTGAGAGGGGAGACAGACTTTTATTTCCTTTCTGTCCTGATAGCTTTTTTTGCCAAGAAACTGCCCTAGTGAAACTAATCATGAGCCTCCCCCGCACAAGGTTGGAAGGAAGGGCTGAGGTTTACTTTATATAAGCCAAAGTCATTCATTCAGTACAAAGCTTTTGAAGTTTCATGCTCTCTCCTTTGCTCAGCCCCTGTTTCAGAATATGTCTGGAATGCCAGCCAGAAATGTGCCACTGCACTGGACAGGGCAGAAAACAAGAGATTAACCACCAAAGTAGGTACGCATTGCAAGGTTTCTTTATTATGTTGGGGGGGGGGGCGGATGAAATGTAGGCCACAGGGTGTACTGTGGGAAAGATTTTAAATTGACCTTGGTGGTAAAGATAGGCAGGGAGAGTTTTAGCCTACTTTACCAGGTGGCCCTATATACTACTTGGCTACTTCAATATTTTCTTGTTCTTCGATATTTTTTGCAACTGTAATGGATTCACTAGGTGCAACCTATTCTAGACTATAGGGTCGATTCAAAGAAACATGTAACAGCTTGGATTTGGGTGCCGATCATCCTATTTTTCCCGTACGCTCGTGCGTTCGTATGAACTTGCGAGTGATTCTATAAGCTAATACGTTTCTATCCTAAAATGTACGTCCGTTCGTATGGCAGTTCGGGAATCAGACCTATGTCAGTTTCCATCCTGAATTTTCCGTTTCATTTCTCAGGTTGCAACATTGGTTTTGCCCTTTTTCCTTTTTTGTCTGGACGTAAATCCTTCTGATCTTGTGGCTGCGCACTACAAACTTACCTCATTAAAGTGCATTCTAAATATTTGGTCTTTTATTTTTCTTTATTTCATTCATTTTGTAGTAACCAACCATTAATGAATGCATTTGCATAAGTAAATCTTACTTTGTTTAATTTTTAGTTAACTTGCATTTTTTACTTGTGGATTTAATTTTAATATTTTGGCTTCAAATGGTACAACTTAACTGTGGTTACCCACACCCTCTCCATACAGATTGCTCTCAAATATAAAAAAACACCCAGCAACTTCTGCATGTTTTGAGTCTAGAAACAGCCAAGATGGCGGCTCAGGTATTCTCGGGCAGCCTGCAAACAGAAAGGGCCTTGTGACTGTGTTGCTCTGCATTCTTTGATTTCTGACCTTTCCGTGCCCCCAGCTCTGCTGTGTCTGTGCAAAATACAACAGTAACCCACATCCTACACTTTATCCCGCTCTCCTCTCCTCAGTAAGTGTGATGCATCTGACCAAAGATGTGCTTAAATAATTAAACAAAGCAAAGGTAAACAACTACACCAATAAATTCAATCTAAAAATATTATTCTAGTACATCAATTTAAAAATAAATAACAAAGGACATAAGTTTCTTTAATTAACGCAAATATATGGATGTATTGCAAAATAAAGGTTTACATGCAAAGGACTAATTAAGGTCCACATTAAAATGCTTTTATAAGGCATACATGAATCAGGTATGCCTTGCCATACAATTTATGGCCTCGGCCATGCTGATACATGCAGTTCATTGGAGCTCAAGACGCGCAGACTCCTCCACATACCCCTCGATTCAAAGAGCCAAAGTTAATTGATTTCGTATCGAGAATCGTAAGTTTGGGTGGGTGTTTGTCATTTTTTCTTGTTTTTTTGGCCATTTCGTATTCGCACGATCGTTCGCGCATAGACGTATATGAACATACGCATTTCGTACGAGAATCGTATAATTTGCGTTAGTTCGTGTGTTTTTCCCGTCCAAATCGTATTATTTGCGTCCGATCCTATTTTTTACGTCCTTCACATGGGCTTGCGCCCAATTCAGAGAGGTGATTGCTAATTGTTTGGAAGCCCATTAAAGAGCTGCTTTACGAAATGTTTGCCGGCAGCTATTTGGCCTCGGGAGTAGGATGGAGCGGAGCGAGTTTGTGGCACATCAAGGGCTTATGCTTTTTGGCATTGAGTTGATCGAGATGTCTGAGAGCAGATTGCCCCTGCGTCGTCGCATGAACATCGATAGCATGAATGATGTTGAGCTGTTCGAGCTGACCAGGCTTAATCGCGCTTCCCTCCATAAATTATATAGTGAGCTGCGGCCATGGTTAGCCCGCACCACAAGGAAGGGGCATGCAATTTCAGGTATGACCAAGATGCTTGGCTGCCTGCAATTTTTGGCGAACGGCTCGTTCCAGAGGCTGGGTGCCCTCTCCGTGGGGATGTCACAGCCTACGCTGAGCCGCGCACTGTCTAAATTTTTGGAAGGCATGGCTGCCATAACTCAAAAATATATTTATTTTCCTGATGATATGGCAGCCAGAAACGCCATTAAGCTTGGGTTTTATAATGTGGCCGACATGCCCAACGTTATTGGTGCAATTGACTGCACACATGTGGCACTCGTACCTAGGGCAGCCGACGAGTATATATATAGGTATTGAGATTGGTTATTATGTTGCCCAACGTGTCATGTAACCTGTTTTCCTTTGCGGCAGCATATTTGTTTATCCCTCATTTGTGTAGCTGCTTTATCTCGGCTTTTCATTAGTCTTTCCCAATAGAGTGCAGACATGTTTTGTGGTTCATTTATTATTTTGGGTCAAATATCAATTACCCTTTTTGTATGTTTTTGCCTTAAGGAATCGTAAAATGGGACACTCCCTTAATGTCCAGGCCGTGGTTGGTCCGGATATGCGGTTTATGAGTGTCCTTGCCGGCTACCCAGGATCGTCCCACGACTCCTATATCCTCAGGCGATCTGGGTTGTTTCGGAGATTTGAGGCAGGTGAATTTTCGGGGGCATGGCTGCTTGGTAAGTGTGTCCTATTTGTGTGTTATTAAATGTGGCATTAATCTTGTATTTGTTGATATGTTTGTTTTAGAATTCTTTACATAAGCGTCCAACTGCCTTTTTCTTGGCTCATATATTAGGAACTTCCCAAAAAAATGCTTGCCTCGCTTTGGCCTTCAGAATGTTTTCCCTTTAGTTAGGATGTCTGTAAGTTCCTTGTGCCTAAATATATTGGTTTGGAGTTTATACCCAAGGATCTTTGACCTTTGGCTCCTTTTGTACTATTGGTCTTTAAATGTCAAAGTGGACTTAAACTGCATACATTGTAGTTTCCAGATAAATGTGGATAGGCCCTCAGCAGCATCCTAATTGTAACATGTCTGAAAACTACAAATATATGTAAAATCCAAATACCCTTGGCCGTGCAGATGTTGGTTAATTAATTGGTATATAGAAGTGCCATTTTTAATTAGGTTATACCTTAGTGGAATTTTTTTTGGCCCTAATGTGCCCTGTTTTTTTTTTGGCACACTTTACCTTACATCATTATGATATCTGTGAAGTTTTTTGTGTTGGTTGTGTTGCCTTTTTAATTTTGATTACATTTAATTCTCTGTTTAAGGTGATTCCGGGTACCCACTTCTACCCTGGCTCATGACGCCTGTGCTGCGGCCCCAGGATGCCTCTCAGGAAGCGTATAACCGTGCGCATCGCAAGACCCGGGCTGTTGTGGAGAGGGCCTTTGGGCTTCTGAAGACACGTTTTCGTTGCCTTGACCATACTGGGGGGGCCCTGCAATATGATCCCAAGAAAGTGATCGACATTATAATGGCATGTGCTGTTTTGCACAATTTTGCCATCATGGAACGTGTCCCACGTTATGTGGACAGCCTGCCCTCTTCAGCCGTCGAGGATGAAGTCGAGAATTTTGTGGGGCCCCCCAGTGAGTCTGGCCAATCTGTTCGAGCCAACCTGATCAGGCAGCATTTTACTTAACTTTTTTCCCTGTCTCACCATTCTGTGTGTCTGTGTTATCCTTTTTGTTACATATGTTGTTTTGCCGTAATGTGGCATTACCTCTAAGTAAAACATTTAGACCTTAATTGTTGCCTAATGTATTTCATGTAGTTTCCTTAGCTTTAGCTTTGCATTGTTACACCTCTTCAAACCCAAATTATCTGGTTTAGCCCAAGCTGTTTAAAATGTCTTCCCACTAAAAACGCCACAAGTATTGTAAGTGAAGTTTTTTTTTTACTTTGAAAAGGAAAAATTATAGTGCTTAACAGAAAACAATCCACATACATCTGTGGTTACAAATGGATAACATTACCAAAAATACATCGAGCACATCTACACCTGGAAGTGAGTGGCACAACCAAACAAGGACACCCAGTCCAAAGGCCAGCCTAGTCCAGTCATTAATATTGCCTGTGCCCAGGGATATTTGGGCATGGCCATAATGTCACACAAACATGTCTGCAAACAGGAGGAGCACCAACCAAATACATATTTAAAGCCATAAGTGGCCAGATACACTCCACATAGACCTATGGCATTGGCTAGTGGCCTTAAGCATTACTCTAAGGAGCTATATGGGAGCAAATACAAAACACAACCTGCCTGAGCAACACAAAATGGATTGTTTGAAACCTCAAAGGACAAGTAAATACAGTGGGGGTTAAGAGAAAAGATGTCCCACACACCCATGGCTTAATAGGGTGGCTGCCCATAATACCCAGGTGGAGGTCCAGGTGGAGGTCCATGTGAATGGGACCTAGCCTGGGCCATGGCAGCATTGTGAATTTGAAACTGCTCCACAATGTTTCTCTGCATATTGGTCATCTCAGCCATGGCTGACTGGATGCCATTACTTGCATTGGCCACGTTGCTGTTGAGGGTACGCAACTCCGCGAGGATGCCCTGTAGACTGGTATGGATGTTGACCATGTCGGCATGCCTTTGCTCACGCTCTGTAACGAGCTGGGCGTCATAAGAGTCCCTTTGTTGGGTCCATAATTGAAGCAGGGCACTCTGCCTCCCCTGGGAAATTGTGGGGCGGCGTAATGGAGTCCGCCGCACAATTACCCTGGCTCTTGGGCGTGCCCTGCCGCGTGGTGTCGTACCCTCAACAGCAACCGGCCTGCTTTGCAAATCCTCAGCAGCAGAGTGAACACTGGGGACTGTAGTGTCAGTCTCCCCATGTGCATGCACAATGGATGGAGATTCACTCTGCTGCTGAGGATTGGCCAGAGAAACATTATGGAGCAGTTCCAAATTGGGACCCAGGGGGAGGTCATCCGACGTGCCCTGCACGGAGACATCATCATCTTCCTCCATGTCCTGGATCTCTTCCATGAGTGTGCGGGTCTGTAGGGACATATAAAAAAAAAAGTGTAAGTTGGCGTCCAAATTTGGGATTCCAACAGTTTAACACATTCTTAAGCACTTGGTAGTATTTATGCTACTAAATTAACTTACCGGAAATCTCTGATCTGGGCTCCTATGCTGTACGGACCTGGTAGGCATAACCAAACTGGGGGGTGAGTTTACCCTTGCTGAGGGATCATGCTGGGCTGAAGAAGAGAAAAACAAACCACGTAAACACACACATAACCTTTTTTTGGATAGGTAATCAAATATAGCTCTATTTGTAATATTATTCAACTCTAGAGCAATGGTGACCTTTGTTCAAACACACGCAAGTTTACATAGGTGCAATGGCTCTCAAAAACTGCTAACTGACCTCAGTTCTAAGTCAGGAAGTGTACCCAGTCAGCATACAACTTTCAACGCACATTTTGTGATTTAGCCTACCATTCGCTAGGTCCGTGGTACTCAAACAATTGTTGTAAAGGCCCATTTCAAGGTATGTGGTGAGAGGTGAATGTCTGGCCATGGTGCTGACGCAGGGGGTGTCTAGTTAAAAATAAATACACTGGTGGAGGGGCTGGAGATTTCAAAGTGCCAACTAATAAAGGCTGCTTGCCCTTGCTGGGCTGGATGAGCCAGAGCTGAGGGGACAGGGATTGGATGGCTAAAGGGGGGAGTTAACGTATTGATGGTGATGGGATGGATGGAGCAAATCTGTTACAAATGTATGGGGCTTATGTGGGGGGGGGGCATGGGGGGACTGTGGCAGATGGGCCAGAGCAGGGGCAGCGGGACACGATTGTGCCAAGAGAAATTTTTACAAAGTTACTGTGTACCTTGCAATGCCACTTCCTGTGCAGTACTTCATATTGCAATGCTATGTTTCAGGGAGCCATCACATTGGGCAGGAGACCAACCACTACATCGCCGATCAAGGGGGCAGCTCTGAGCACGTCAACACAGAAGTAACTGAGTGCAGGGCTGTCTGGGCAGGGGTCCTTGAATGTGGTGCCAAGGTCCGCATTGGGACCCCGGGCCGCCAGTTGAGTCTCGCTGCTCTAGGTCAGATATGTTTGTGGGTGGCTAATTAAATTGTTAACTCAAACACAACTCACACAACCAAAAGGCAACCCATACATAATGATGTGTGTTTTGTGATTGATTCCAAATATATCACTTATCTTGAGAAACTTCATGACTTTAACAATCCAATTGGACATTTGATCTTTGCCATAATGGCTGTGGGCCTAAATGTGTGATTCCCAGGGACCAAAAGAGGACACAAACAGCCACAGTAGTGCGAGGCCAAGCAAGGCAAACCATAGGGGCATCCCGTTATCTTGTTACTAGTGAACTGTAGATTATTTAGCAAACAGGCAAACATGCAGATTTAAGAGTACTCACCGTGGGTACGGGTCGGTGAGTCTGTGTCCCTTAGACCAGCATGTCCACCGACCGCGACCGGATGGAGAAGTCCAAGCACAATCTCCTCAGCAGGGGTAAACTCCAATTTAGATGGAAAGCCACCTCCAGTTTTCATGCTGAAAAGAGAAAATCGTTTGGTACTCAGAAAAGGTGCATACAGTACATCCAAAACATTATATTTAGCGAAAACATTTATTTACCTGTAATTATGCCTTTTAATTTCTTTTTGCCGTACAGCATACTTCAGATCAGAGATTTTCTTCTGAATTTGGGACACATCTTTCCTCTCTTCCCCCGCTGCATTTACTTGTCGGAGGATGGTTTCAAACAATTCCATCTTGCGCTGCTTGGTGGTGTGTTTGGATTTGCTCCCATATAGCTCGTCATAGTATAATGTAAGGCCACTAGCCAATGCCATATTTTGGTCATGGGAGAATCTCCCACTCAACTGGCCGCGGCGCAATGTGCGGCCAGATGGTTGGCTTGGCTGCTCCTCCATGTGTGCAGACACATGTGGTGACATTATGGCCTGGGGCTGGGTAGGGGAATGGCCGGATTGGTGGCTTCCCAATGACTGGACTGGACTGGCCAAGGGACTGGGTGTTCTTGCGTGGCTGGCCACCGAACTTCCAGGTGTAGATGTGGTCATGGTTGCAATTCGGGGCCCTCTTGGGGGGCTAGGTTCCCGGCTGGTGCCAGGTCGGGGGCTCTGTTCCCGGCTGGTGCCAGGTCGGGGGCTTCTGGCCCTGGATGGGGTTCTTCGGGCCCTGTAGGGGCTTCTGGCCCTGGATGGGGTTCTTCGGGCCCTGTAGGGGCTTCTGGCCCTGGATGGGGTTCTTCGGGCCCTGTAGGGGCTTCTGGCCCTGGATGGGGTTCTTCGGGCCCTGTAGGGGCTTCTGGCCCTGGATGGGGTTCGGCGGGCCCTGTAGGGGCTTCTGGCCCTGGATGGGGTTCGGCGGGCCCTGTAGGGGCTTCTGGCCCTGGATGGGGTTCGGCGGGCCCTGTAGGGGCTTCTGGCCCTGGATGGGGTTCGGCGGGCCCTGTAGGGGCTTCTGGCCCTGGATTGGGTTCGGCGGCCTCTGGCTGGGCTTCGTGCCCTGGATGGGGTTCTTCGGCCTCTGGCTGGGCTTCGGGCCCTGGCTGGGCTTCGTGCCCTGGATGGGGTTCTTCGGCCTCTGGCTGGGCTTCGTGCCCTGGATGGGGTTCGGGCCCTGGATTGGGTTCGGCGGCCTCTGGCTGGGCTTCGTGCCCTGGATGGGGTTCGGGCCCTGGATTGGGTTCGGCGGCCTCTGGCTGGGCTTCTGGCCCTGGATTGGGTTCGGCGGCCTCTGGCTGGGCTTCGTGCCCTGGATGGGGTTCGGGCCCTGGATTGGGTTCGGCGGCCTCTGGCTGGACTTCGTGCCCTGGATGGGGTTCGGGCCCTGGATGGGGTTCGGGCCCTGGATGGGCTTCGGGCCCTGCTGCGGGGCATGGGTTGCCGAACTGCCCTACTTGAAGGCATGGCCGGTGTGGGCTCCCTTGTGCTGCCTCTTCTGGGGGCAGAGGTGGTGGGTGCTGCAGTTGCCAGCTTTTTGGCTGCAGGGGCACGGGGCTTGGGGCCCCTTTTTTTGGTACCTGAGGGTCCAGGGTCCCTTGGTGGGGCCGAGGTGGGAGTCTTGCCTCTCAGTTTTCTCCGACCTTGCTGGGACCTTGTTGTTGGGCCCTCCGCGGTCTTGCTTTGCTGGGGTCGCTTGCTCATAGGCTTTTTAGGTGCCATCTTACACAAATGCTCAAAGAGAATGAGCTTTGGGTGCAGGGACCTTTAAATAATGAGCCCAGCGTGTGACGCCTATGCGCACGACTACGCGCTCGTACGAACGTACGTTCGAGCGGAACCAGGAAACCGCTGGGGTTTCACTTATCTGCTGCCTTGAAGAAGCATAAAGATGGCGCCCACTATCTTCACCCGTCAACAGGAAGAGATCCTCATGCTGGTAAGTGGCTGCCTGTGCATTTTAATCTAATAGTCAATGATGGCCTAAATGTAAATGATGCGTTTGGAACTAGTTTGGGGTCTCTTAATGTTTAATCACTGGCTCCTCACACTTCATCCTCAAGGGCCGAGCCTGGCCACGTTTTCAACTGTCTATGCTGATGTCCTAATTCGGCCAATTGCTCCGGCTTAGCAACAGTTAATTAACCTGTGGAGTAGCGGGGCGAGCTGGCAAACCTGGCCTGTCTCGGACCTTGATGCGGATGTTTGAGGAACACTGTTTTCCTAAGCCATAAAAACACAACGGGAAGCCACACACGTGGTCCAAAAGCCTAAGCATTAGGCTACATCTTGGATGTTTAAACCATCCTAACATGCCATAGATGCAGGTGGGCTGATTCTTGATGTTGGCTATTATCTGTATGTACATGGTGTGTGATACATATAACATAAGACCAGACTGTCATTCACAGTCAACGTCCTCTTTAAGGCACTCCCCAAAAATGGCTGCCACTCTAAATGTGTGTGTTAATGACATTAAATTCTCAACTTGTGATGCAACACATATGGGTCTGTGTGTAAAAGTAAAAGCTCTGTGTCCATTATGTTTTTCAGATCATGCTTCAGCGCCGGTATGACTTCGCGCCCAATGTGTGCGAGAAAAGGGACATCGCCCGGGAGATCATCGCCGAGATACACCGTGTGACCAGCACCACCTTCACTCACACCCAGATAATGCAGCATTGGTCGGACCTGAAACGTCTGCACATGCCCCGGGTGCGGAGGTTTTTTGGAATCCATTTCCCAAGTAAGTACAAAGCAATTGCATGGTATATGTTCCAAATGTATAAGTTATGCCTTTATTTATAATGACTTTTCTTTGGTAGTGTTGGAAATGGATTTCAGAATTCGCCGCACCCGGAGACATACAGGCCGACCAGTGCTGCATGACTCTGCATCTGTGAGTGAAGGTGGTGGATCTCCCGGGCGACGGACCTATCCCTCCTCTGTGGCCTCCTCAGACCAGCCCCTGGACCTTACCACAGAGGAGGGGCCAAGCCGCGTGGGCGTGGAGTCATACCTGGCCACGCATGGGGAAGGCTCTGGTATGTCACTCTTCATGTATAGGCACAAAGATATACATGGCAGGCCAAAAACTAAGTTATCCTTTATTATGTATTTGTAGAAGCTTCTGGAGCGGGTGAGATAGTGGAGGAGGAGGCAGCAGAGATGCTTGAAGTCGATCCTGGCGAAGGTGAGTGATGTCAGCCAGACTGGGAGCCAGATATGTTGGGAATAGTGACTCTCTACAAGTACTAACCAAATGTCACATGTTTCTCCAGGGACTTCTTCACAGCAGAGCCAGGACCAAGGGCAGCCTGTTGGCCCCAACCAGCCATCTGTCGGCCACCAACTCCGTAAGTCTCCATGCCATTATTCATATTAATGTTTGGTTAGCTAATAACACACACATAACTAAAGGCGTAGCCAATGTGTAGTTCACACTTTCATGTGGGCACTTCGTTAGCTTAAAGAGGACCCTAACTAGTATTAAGAACCAAAGAATTAGCCATCACACTGTACCTACAGATTAGAACCATGGAAAAACACCCTTCACCCATCTAATGCATGTTATTAGACTGAACAAAACCAATATTGCGGAATATGGAATGCGCAATATTTACAGGCAGCATGGGATACAGATTGAAAAAAGGAAGGTGCTGCCATGCATTGTGTGAGTGATGACCTTTCCCTCAACCCAGCTATGCTCGGGATTCCCAACGCACCACTGTAACCTACTCCCCTGTACTTTATCCAACTCTCCACTCCTCATTAAGTGTTATGCTTCAGAGTCCAGATGGCGGCGCTGTAATCCCAAAAAAACCCTAAATAACTTTGAGGTGGTGCAGAATCATTTGTGAATAGTTATTGGTTTTCATTAAATAATGTGGAAGGTCCGGTTTAAGGAGTTTAAACACTTACCTGTGGGAAATGCATTAACTGTATCCCTTTGAAGAATGACATATGTCATGCATTTACATGTATTTGATTAACCCTAAATCTATTTCCAGCATACAAACCGGTCTGGGACTCCTATTTATGTTTCTTTCTCTATTGGTTACAGGGATGATCCCCCAAACATTGGCGGGGAAAAAAAAAAGAATGAAGGAGTTGGTGGCCGAGCTGCTGGCCATACAGGCGACGTTGGGGCCAACAGATGAAGAAGAGGATGATGAATAGTGCCCTTGGTCCTGGCTCCTTTGTTTAACTTGGTTTTAAAGTTTTTAAGATTTTAAAAATGGTTTTATGGATTTTTTACAAACCAAACAAATATGTTGTAAAAAAAAAACCCAAAACAAAAAAAAAAATTTGTGTTTTACTGTTCCCCAAAAAAAAAAAATTTAGATGTGTTTTACCTAGAAAAAACAAAAAAAAAAAAATTAAAAAAAAACAACCAAAACAAAAAATGAGGTTTGGAAAATTAGTTAAAACCAAACCGAGAAAATCATTTAAATAAATTATATTTTAAGCCTTCCTAAATGTGTCTTTTCTAATATGCACACACCCAAAAAATTACACAAACCAGAAACCACACGCTTAGAAACATATAGACATATGTACATTATGTGATTTTCTTACGTTTTAGGGACCGAGAAATGAAGTTGGATGCAGCCGCTAAAGGGTTTAGGTAAGTTTGAGGGACCGAGAAATGAAGTTGGATGCAGCCGCTAAAGGGTTTAGGTAAGTTTGAGGGACCGAGAAATGAAGTTGGATGCAGCCGCTAAAGGGTTTAGGTAAGTTTGAGGGACCGAGAAATGAAGTTGGATGCAAGCGCTAAGAGGTTTAGGTAAGTTTTATGGACCGAGAAATGAAGTTGGATGCAAGCGCTAAGAGGTTTAGGTAAGTTTTATGGACCGAGAAATGAAGTTGGATGCAAGCGCTACGGGGTTTAGGTAAGTTTGAGGGACCGAGAAATGAAGTTGGATGCAGCCGCTAAAGGGTTTAGGTAAGTTTGAGGGACCGAGAAATGAAGTTGGATGCAAGCGCTAAGAGGTTTAGGTAAGTTTTATGGACCGAGAAATGAAGTTGGATGCAAGCGCTACGGGGTTTAGGTAAGTTTGAGGGACCGAGAAATGAAGTTGGATGCAGCCGCTAAAGGGTTTAGGTAAGTTTGAGGGACCGAGAAATGAAGTTGGATGCAAGCGCTAAGAGGTTTAGGTAAGTTTTATGGACCGAGAAATGAAGTTGGATGCAAGCGCTACGGGGTTTAGGTAAGTTTGAGGGACCGAGAAATGAAGTTGGATGCAGCCGCTAAAGGGTTTAGGTAAGTTTGAGGGACCGAGAAATGAAGTTGGATGCAAGCGCTAAGAGGTTTAGGTAAGTTTTATGGACCGAGAAATGAAGTTGGATGCAAGCGCTACGGGGTTTAGGTAAGTTTGAGGGACCGAGAAATTAAGTTGGATGCAGCCGCTAAAGGGTTTAGGTAAGTTTGAGGGACCGAGAAATGAAGTTGGATGCAAGCGCTAAGAGGTTTAGGTAAGTTTTATGGACCGAGAAATGAAGTTGGATGCAAGCGCTACGGGGTTTAGGTAAGTTTGAGGGACCGAGAAATGAAGTTGGATGCAGCCGCTAAAGGGTTTAGGTAAGTTTGAGGGACCGAGAAATGAAGTTGGATGCAAGCGCTAAGAGGTTTAGGTAAGTTTTATGGACCGAGAAATGAAGTTGGATGCAAGCGCTACGGGGTTTAGGTAAGTTTGAGGGACCGAGAAATGAAGTTGGATGCAGCCGCTAAGAGGTTTAGGTAAGTTTGAGGGACCGAGAAATGAAGTTGGATGCAGCCGCTAAAGGGTTTAGGTAAGTTTGAGGGACCGAGAAATGAAGTTGGATGCAGCCGCTAAAGGGTTTAGGTAAGTTTGAGGGACCGAGAAATGAAGTTGGATGCAGCCGCTAAAGGGTTTAGGTAAGTTTGAGGGACCGAGAAATGAAGTTGGATGCAGCCGCTAAAGGGTTTAGTTAAGTTTGAGGGACCGAGAAATGAAGTTGGATGCAGCCGCTAAAGGGTTTAGGTAAGTTTGAGGGACCGAGAAATGAAGTTGGATGCAGCCGCTAAAGGGTTTAGGTAAGTTTGAGGGACCGAGAAATGAAGTTGGATGCAGCCGCTAAAGGGTTTAGGTAAGTTTGAGGGACCGAGAAATGAAGTTGGATGCAAGCACTAAGAGGTTTAGGTAAGTTTGAGGGACCGAGAAATGAAGTTGGATGCAAGCGCTAAGAGGTTTAGGTAAGTTTGAGGGACCGAGAAATGAAGTTGGATGCAAGCGCTAAGGGGTTTAGGTAAGTTTCTGGTTGAGGGTGCGCATGCGCAAGATCTTATAAACATACGAACGCACGAATCTAAGAGGCCAAAAACCAATGAAAACCAGAGGCAAACGCAAGTAATTGGAAGAGGTTGACGATGGAAGCAGCCGAAAAAACAGGCTGCCGCCGCAACAGGTGAGCACATGAACGTGATTTTTACGATTGGCAACTGACTGAGGCAAGTTCGGGAGATATCATACGAACGGACGTATCTTTTAGGATAGAAACGTATTTGCTTATTGAATCACTCGCAAGTTCATACGAACGCACGAGCGGACGTGAAAAATAGGATGATCGTGAGCCAAATCCAAGCTGTTACATGTTTCTTTGAATCAACCCAATAGCCAAAAAACCTGTTCAAGAACAGCAATCCGGCTGCTAAAAGGTGTCGGCAGTGGCTTTCTTTTAAAACGTATTTAGAGGTTTGAAAACTGTTCTCTGAATCACACCTAAACACATCCGATTATCCTAAGTTTTACGTTTTCATCCTAAGTTTTAGGATTTGATCCTAAGTTTTACGTTTTGATCCTAAAATTTAGGAACGAACTTCCGATGATCGTAAGAGCATATACGCATTCGTACGTAGGCTCGTGCGAGTCGGAAATGGCCAAAAAAACAGGAAAAAATGACACCCACCCAAACTTACGATTCTCGATCCGAAATTAATTAACTTTTGCTCTTTGAATCGAGGGGTATATACCCGACGGTCTTAATTAGGTTTTATCAGTGTGAGACATCAAAAACTGCAATTTAAGGGTATTTTCTGTTTTTAGTGACTCACAGATTAATGTTGAGCGGATTCAAACAATTAAATCTTATGTTTTCATGATTTAGAAAAGAATTTATAATAAAAAGCTGATTAGATTTAACTCCATAAGAAGATTACCAGTCTCTCCAGCAAAGTTCCTAAAAAGAAAGAATCCCTAAACTTGGTTCTACTATGAGTTTACCTGCTCAGATTTTCTGTCCAATCAGGAACCTAAGCCTCCTCCCACCCCAAACATAGGCTAGTAAAGTTGCATCCTGGGTACCTATTGCTCCAGTCCTGTGTTCATCTAGAATAGCCACTACCTGGGCCCCGCTACTTTTTTTTAATTGTTTTCTTCTTTTTTTCCTTTCTGTTGTTTCATTGCTTACCACTTCTTTTATCTAGTATAAATAGTATACTAGTGTAAAGTTTTTGTTCAGTAGCCAGTTGGTCTTTCCAGAGCCTCCTGACCATTTAGCCTAGTGTTCGTATCAGTCTTTGGACAGGGGCTTAGAATGTGCAATGCACATAGTGTGTTATGATTTCAGAATCATTTCAGCATATTGTATTGTATTTGAATGTGTGTTTCTAGAAAGTTCTATTGATTCCTATGGATCATTAAATAAATTACAGCATTTTTAAACTGAGGTCTTGTACATAAGATTTTCAATATAACTGAATTCATGTCAGATTTACCCTACTGAACATTTGCACTCTTCAGTTGGCTCTCTGGTAGCCACATTAGCCTACTCAATTTCCTTAGTGGATCAGCAAACCATTTTATTAGAAGTCACCAGGTCATACACTGGGTGTGAACCATCCATCACCATCCTCTTGCTCTAACCCCATCCTACTACTCACCTAGATCATTCTTTATTAGGCAGCACCCATATTTTTACCCAGGGTATTTCTGTGTTAAAAGTTAGATGTCCATGCCCATGCCCACACCTGGCCCTAAATAATATCAGCCCGCATAGCCCTCATGGACCATGGACCATGCAATGTATCCTCTGTGGCCCGTTTTACTTCTCTACGATTTGACACAGTGCGGTTGGAATGTAGCCAAAAAAGTCCTGCTTTCCAACCGTTCCAACCGAACGGTAACTCCAGATGTATTCTGCATTTATTCTATTTCTGAATAGGAAGCGTGGACATGCTACTGCTAGGAGGTTAGCGAGGGATGCGGTCAGCTGCGCACTGGGATCCCTCCGTCACTGTTTGGCAGCTTAGCCATCCAGACGGCTTAGCCAGCCGGCCGCTCAGCCAATCAGCGCACTCGCTTTCGGCTTAACCTGCGCCATGAGAGCAACTGGAAGGTGAGTGAATCGGGCGACTCAGGGGGATACACACAACGGGTCATCCCGATTTGGTATGCCGCGGCATTGAGGAACAACACCCTGAAAAGTGAAAATCAGGTGTGTTGTTACTCTTTAATGGAGCTGGGGCAGTTTTGTTGGGAGGAATGTGCAAAAATCCCATCAACAAATGTAACAAGCTCATGGAGACTAATGCCAAGTGAATTGCAGTTGTAATTGTCACAACAGGTGGCCCTACAAACTACTGACTTTAGGGGGTGAATAGTTCTGCACACTGAAGTTTTCTGATATTTTGAGCCTTATTTAAGCTCCACACAGCGCCACTTTTCTGGCCTCAGCAGCACTCAGCACAACTAAAAAAACGCTAACGCTGAAGTTGCTGCTCGTTAACGTCTTAATTGCCTGTAGCGCCAAAGGGATGCAGTGCTGGGCACTCTGGTGGAAGCAGGGCCAGATAAAACCTGCTGCTGTAGCTCAAGATCCCATAGAGCACAAAGGGCAGAACTGGATTTAAGTGTTTAATGCTTCTAATTAATATTAATAACACATATTTGTACAAAACCTGCATTCTGGCTTGTCAATAATTGAAACGCAGAATCTAGATTTTTGGGGGGTTACTAAAATTGATTTCAATGGCTTCTTTTGCTTAACAATGTGTAATTAGGACACCAACAACTAAAACACAGGCAAAACGCACTGTAAAGTTTGTCCCCCCAGCAGGGATTTCTTGTAACTGTAATGAAAAACGCTAACCAGTGCCGGAAAAATATAGCGCCGAAGATTTCAAGCAGGAAAAATGTCATACATATGCTGGGGAGCACTGGAAAAATGGTACAAAGTGATGCTCACTGGCGCTGGTATAATCGGTAGCCAGGTCCAACAGACACTAACATAGGCTGGACAATACCTAGGGGTTTATTCATCAAGGGATAGCGGCAAGTAGTGCCTCGTAGCAGCAGGCAGCGTCTGGTGAGCGCTGGGCGCTGTATGCAATACCACATTTATGAAGTTGATTCTGGTGAGCGACTTTAACAGGCTCTGATTCATCATTACAGTACATCATTACATTCCAGAGCGCCAGTTTCATTTCAGTGAACGTTCCTTTTCGTCTGTCTAAACAGGGTTTTTTGTTTTTAATTTTTTTTTCTCTCAAATAATTGTGTCACCTCTCCTGGCCTAGAAAAAGTCATTTTTTAAAACTTTTTTGATTTTTAATATTTTTATGCAGAATTGTCATTACAGGTCTGGCATTAAAGTATTAATGTCACACTGTTCCAACAGTGTAATTAGATGTGTTTTCGCTTTGTTACTGGTTGATATGTGTTCAAAAACAGACTTTAATCACACAGCGTCTGGTGCTCTATGCTACAGCGACCAGATCCAGAGCGCCGATGCTCTGTGTGTCTGTTTTTTTGTTGAATATGGTGTGAATTGCTGAGAGTCGGTCACACTGAGCTGGCGCTACCTTTCACTCCCTGCAACGCTGTACTGGTGTTAGAATGCCCAACATACATCTCATTCATCAATGCAGGCCAGGTTTATACAGTGAATGAGACGCTTTGTCACAGCGCCCGATAGCCAATCACAGCGTATACTAGCGGTCACTCTTAGCGCCTCTGTACAGATGCTCATCTGCTGATAGCTGGCGCTAGTAATGAATCAGCCTCCCCGTGCAACAATCAAAGCTAATTAGTAGTGTTCTGCTCAGTGACTGCTAGTGCCAATGTAGCACACAGCACAGCGCCAGATAAGACAGGAATGCCGGCGCTCCGAAGTTGGTGTTATAGCCACAAAGATGATGCTAACAGATGCACTTAATAAATTTGGCCCTGAAATGAAATACAGGTAGTGAGGTATCAAAACACGAAAAATGTCAAGGGGGTTGAATACTTTCGCAAGCCACTGTGCATATACTGTACAGGTGAGTTTAGTGCGCTCATTCGTGTGCATTTGTTCTTCCCCGGCTTGTCTTCATTTGTCATTATATGTCATTATAGGTGTGCTGTGTCTGAAAAGTTTGAAAACATAGAAAATAATGATATTATTTCAAAAATGTAATCTTTTTATTGTATTATTATTTACTTATACAAAACCTGCACAGAGTGTACCTAGTTCAGCACCATCTAAATCAAA
This sequence comes from Gastrophryne carolinensis, assembly GCA_027917425.1. NCBI lineage: Eukaryota > Metazoa > Chordata > Amphibia > Anura > Microhylidae > Gastrophryne > Gastrophryne carolinensis. The sequence goes on along the minus strand of CM051238.1, from coordinate 177,093,836 downwards.
TACATATATACATATGAGTGGAAGTGTGCCAAAATTGAGTGTCCCAACTGCACAGCATACAAAACAAATACACCTTGTGGCCCAGTGTACCACAAGAACAGGCACCAAACAAAAGGCACCACTCCTACTCAATTAATAAGCCAATACCATCGCTAATTAATATCAATAGTTTAATTCATCAGAAAATCTCATTAAAAACACAAAATACATCAACCATCACAAACATCTAAAAAAGACATAACAATACACAGCCCAACCCAGCAAGAGGGACCCAATTAATTCTAACAATCTGTTCTTGACTCATAATTATAGCATCACATGGATGCATCTATCCATATAATCTAAAGTGCCTATGTGCAATGCTAAAGTGCTAAATGATGTGCAATGAATACAGAACTGACAAAGAATGTATATAGTCACCTCAGTGAAAAAGAGAAGATACCCTCCTGCTGAGTGGGACAATCAATCACCCACGCGTTCCGTGACAGATTGTCATTTCCTCAAGGTGCCCAACCTTACTTATACCCTATAACTTTTTAAATGATACTTTTAGGAGACAGATATTTTAATCTAACAATCACTGTGTATGGTTTAGGCTAAGGGGCAGAATTTGCAATCTAGCAAGTAATGTGTATGGTACAAGTTTGGGGGGGTCAAAATGACAACCTAGCAATCTTTGTGCACAGTACAGGTTTAGGGGGCAGGAATTACAATCAAGCAATGACTGTGTATGGTACAGTTTTAGGGTAAAGAAATAATAATCTAGCTATCGGTTCAGGTTTAGAAGGCAGCATTTACAACCTCGCAATCCATGTGTTTGGTTCAGGCTTATGGTACAAAAATTACAATCTAGCTATTTCTGTGTATGGTTCAGGCTTAGAAGACAGCAATTACAACCTCACAATCGTGTATGGTACAAGCTTAGGGAGCAGGAATTTAAATCTATCAGTCACAGTGTATGGTTCAGACTTATGGTGCAGAAATTACCATTTAGCTATCACTGTGTACTGTTCAGGTTTATAAGACAGCAATTGCAACCTCACAATCGTGTATGGTACAATCTTAGGGAGCAGGAATTAAAATCTATCAGTCACGGTTTATGGTTCAGACTTATGTTGCAGAAATTACAGTTTAGCTATCACTGTGAGGCCGATTCATTAATAGCGGCAGGTAGCGACAGTTGAGCGACTGTAGCGGCATTTTCAGAGCGCCCGCTAGTAGTCGCTGTGCTTGGCCGTTGTTCGGTAGTTGATAGCGACTCAGTCGGTTTGGCGTAATGTTGAATATTGGGTGAGGAGTCGCTATTTGACAGGTTCCGCGCTGTATGGGAGCGCATGATAGCGACTGGCCCTAGCGACCGGCTCCCACCATATTCATTAAAAAATCACGCTCAAAAAATTCTCGCGCTGTAAAATGCATGTTTAAACCCCAGAGCGCTGGAGGCGATGGGTTAAAAGTAGTTTTTTAACCCCCAAACAACCATATTTTTGGAAACCAAAAAAAACAAGTTTTTAAAATAATTTAGTAATATGAATACATTAATATCAGACCTGTAATATCAATTCTGTACAATTTTTTTTATTTTCTTTCCCTTAAAGTGGACCTTCACTCTGAATATAAGTCTATCTTATATGTTTCCCACACCCTGTACATACAGATTGCCCACATTAAAAATCATCCTACCTACATCTACTGCATGTTATGAGCCTTTAAACATTCAAGATGGCGGCTTATGGAAGCCGCCATCTTATCAGGCAGCCTGCAAACAGGAAATGCCTCCTGACTGTGCTGCTTTGCATTCTGGGACTGCTGACCCTTACCTGACCCTAGCTCTGCTCTGTCTGAGCAAAGCACAGCTATAACCCTCCCCCCTGTACCTTATCCCACTCTCCTCTCCTCAGTAAGTGTGATGCTTCTGAGTCAAGATGGCGGCGCCCGTATCCTAAAGTCCTGAACAGAGTTGCAGCCCAGTGGGGGAAAGAATAATAAGTTAGTGACTAAAAACGTAAAATATATTAATTTTAGATGCTGGGGAACCATTTTTTAAGAGTTTGGGCTTTTCGTTAAATCACGCTGAAGGTCCGGTTTAAAAAAATTATCTAAAATGGCAGAAGTGGTCACAGAATTTTTCACATTTAAAAAAAAAAAAAAAAAAAAAAAGAATAACAATTAATTATTAATATTTAAAGATTGTTCCATTGAAATGCATTGGAGAGCGCCAGGTAGCGAGAGGTCATACCTGTCGCTGTTCAAGGTCGGACGCTGGCGCTGTGGGCTGAGGCTGGAATAATGATGAATGAGTGGCTATCTGGCGCTATCTAAGTCGCTAAGCAGGATCGGCTTGATAAATGTGTGATTGTGGTGGGGAGCCGGCGTTCTCGTGGCGGGGCCCGTCATTACCGGCCGCTCACCAGTCGCTACCTGTCGCTATTCCTTCATAAATAAGGGCCTGTGTACGGTTCAGATTTAGAAGGCAGATATTCAAATCTAACAATCACTGTGTATGGTTTAGGCTAAGGGGCAGAATTTGCAATCTAGCAATGAATGTGTATGGTACAGGCTTAGGGGACCGGAATTACAATCTAACAATTGCTGTCTGTAGTACAGTTTTAGGGAGCAGAAATTACAATTGAGCGATCACTGTGTGGAGATTACAATCCAGCCATCACTGGGTTTAGTTCTCCCTATAGGAAGAACACATTCTGAATAAATTGTTTTTACAATGTTGGATCAACAAATCCACACATTACAATATGGTGATGACTATTATAAAAAAGAATTGGGCAAATTGCCAGCCAAGCGTATTTTGGATTATTCTGCCGCCTTTAGTCATAGTAAACCAGAGAGAAGACCAAAAATAAGGCATTATACCTAACTAAGTGAAAATGCTCACATTGAGCTGACGTGTGAGAACTGTAATCAGGCTCAGTCCTCACAATACTTGGGGTATATAGAGCATTCAGGAAAGGATAGTAATTATCAGCTGCCACAGCTCTCAAGTGTCACTTCCACACTTACATGCTTTGTCACCTTATAATCAAACCATTTTTAGGAATTTTAGAAAGAAAACAAATGTGGTTAGTTGTTTTTATCTGCACATTTTTTTAAACAGATACATACACATATAATCCCTTCATAACCACATTACAGTTGAGTATTTAATTATAACCCCATTCAACAGTTTCTTTATTTAATCCTAATAATTTTGGACCCCATAAACCTAGGGTGGGGGTGCCAGACTTTTTTCTATTTGGCAAGCATTTTAAATAGCCCGACATTTTTGGGTTGGGTGAGGGCATGTGAGAAGAAGGACTCCTGCTCAGCTTGGACTCTCTCAGATTGCTTTTTGTAGAGTAAGTGGTGGTCTTTGGAGGGCAGATATTGTTTTTTGTCCTGGGAGGGGAGGGGGCGCCACCTGTTCTTCTCTCTTATTTTGGGATAGAGATCAATTGAAGGGCACACAGTTTCTGTTTTGTCCTGGGGGGGTATGCATTCCGCAGAGAGCATTCTCCAATATAAGGCCAGTCCTGGTTGACGTGATTCACCACCAGCAGCCAATTTATGAGGTGGCCTGCTCAGACACATGCACCAAGGTCTGGGAGCAGACTATCAGCAGTGAAGCAGATAGCACAACAACTGGATTTGCTTTGGACTCTTTGGGATAAAGCCTGCAAATGTGCAGGTAAGGGATGAGAGCTTTTTTCACTTGCCTGGACAGGGACTTCTTAAGTATAGCTGGCTCAGTATGTGATAGTTTTGCCTCATCAGAGAGCCCAGCAAAGGTGTGACTAGCAATGTTTGCTAAAATATTCTGAACCAAACGGTGTGCAAAAATTCCCCCTCCCAATCACCTTATTACAGACAGTGTGCAGAATCCCCCCATCACCCCATTACAGACCCTTCATTACAGGCAGTGAGCGGCATATACAGGCAGTGTGTGTGGCATCCCAAATACAGGCAGTGTGTGTGGCATTCCAAATACAGGCAGTGTGTGTGGCATCCCAAATACAGGCAGTGTGAGTGGCATCCAAATACAGACAGTGTGTGAGGCATCCCAAATACAGACAGTGTGTGTGGCATCCCAAAAACAGGCAGTGTGTGTGGCATCCCAAATACAGGCAGTGTGTGTGGCATCCCAAATACAGGCAGTGTGTGAGGCATTCCAAATACAGGCAGTGCGTAAGGCATCCCAAATACAGGCAGTGTGTGTGGCATCCCAAATACAGGCAGTGTGTGTGGCATCCCAAATACAGGCAGTGTGTAAGGCATCCCAAATACAGGCAGTGTGCAAGGCATCCCAAATACAGGCAGTGTGTGTGGCATCCCAAATGCAGGCAGTGCATGAGGTATCCCAATTACAGGCAGTTTGAGTGACATTCCAAATACAGGCAGTGTGTGTGGCATCCCAAATATAGACATTGTGAGTGACATTCCAAATACAGGCAGTGCATGAGGCATCCCAAATACAGGCAGTGTGAGTGACATTCCAAATATAGGCAGTGTGTGAGGCATCCAAATGCAGACAGTGCGTGTGGCATCACAAATACTGACAGTGTGAGTGCCATCCCAAATACAGGTAGTGGGTGTGGCATCCTAAATACAGGCAGTGTGTGAGGCATCCCAAATAGAGGCAATGTGAGTGGCATCCCAAATAGAGGCAATGTGAGTGGCATCCCAAATACAGGCAGTGTGAATGGCATCCCAAATACAGGCAGTGTGAGTGGCATCCCAACTACAGGCAGTGTGAATGGCATCACAAATACAGGCAATGCATGAGGCATCACAAATACAGGCAGTGTGTGAGGCATCCCAAATACAGGCAGCATGTGAGGCATTTCAAATACAGGCAGTGCATGAGGCATCCCAAATACAGGCAGTGCATGAGGCATCCCAAATACAGACAGCATGTGAGGCATTCCAAATACAGGCAGTGTGTGAGGCATCACAAATACAGGCAGCATGTGAGGCATTCCAAATGCAGGCAGTGTGTGAGGCATTCCAAACAGGCAGTGTGTGAGGCATCCCAAATACAGGCAGTGCATTAGGCATCCCAAATACAGGCAGCATGTGAGGCATTTCAAATACAGGCAGTGTGTGAGGCATCCCAAATACAGGCAGTGCATTAGGCATCCCAAATACAGGCAGCATGTGAGGCATTTCAAATACAGGCAGTGTGTGAGGCATCCCAAATACAGGCAGTGCATTAGGCATCCCAAATACAGGCAGCATGTGAGGCATTTCAAATACAGGCAGTGTGTGAGGCATCCCAAATACAGGCAGTGCATTAGGCATCCCAAATACAGGCAGCATGTGAGGAATTTCAAATACAGGCAGTGTGTGAGGCATCCCAAATACAGGCAGTGCATGAGGCATCCCAAATACAGGCAGTGCATGAGGCATCCCAAATACAGACAGCATGTGAGGCATTCCAAATACAGGCAGTGTGTGAGGCATCACAAATACAGGCAGCATGTGAGGCATTCCAAATGCAGGCAGTGTGTGAGGCATTCCAAACAGGCAGTGTGTGAGGCATCCCAAATACAGGCAGTGCATGAGGCATCCCAAATACAGACAGCATGTGAGGCATTCCAAATACAGGCAGTGTGTGAGGCATCACAAATACAGGCAGTGTGTGATGCATCACAAATACAGGCAGCATGTGAAGCATTCCAAATACAGGCAGTGTGTGAGGCATTCCAAACAGGCAGTGCATGAGGCATCCGAAATACAGACAGCATGTGAGGCATTCCAAACAGGCAGTGCATGAGGCATCCCAAATACAGACAGCATGTGAGGCCTTCCAAATACAGGCAGTGTGAGTGACATCCCAAATACAGGCAACGTGTGAGGCATTCCAAATACAGGCAGTATGTGAGGCATTCCAAATACAGGCAGTGTGTAAGGTATCCCAAATACAGGCAGTGTGTGTGGCATCCCAAATACAGGCAGTGTGTGAGAGGCATCCTAAATACAGGCAGTGTGTGAGGCTTTCCAAATACAGGCAGTGTGTGAGGCATCCCAAATACAGGCAGTGCATGAGGCATCCCAAATACAGGCAGCATGTGAGGCATTCCAAATACAGGCAGTGCATGAGGCATCCCAAATACAGGCAGTGCATGAGGCATCCCAAATACAGGCAGTGTGAGTGACATTCCAAATACAGGCAGTGTGAGTGACATCCCAAATACAGGCAGTGTGCGAGGCATCCCAAATACAGGCAGTGTGAGAGGCATTCCAAATACAGGCAGCATGTGAGGCATTCCAAATACAGGCAGCATGTGAGGCATTCCAAATACAGGCAGCATGTGAGGCATTCCAAATACAGGCAGCATGTGAGGCATTCCAAATACAGGCAGTGCGTGAGGCTTCCGAAATACAGGCAGTGCATGAGGCATCCCAAATACAGGCAGTGTGTGAGGCATCCTAAATACAGGCAGTGTGTGAGGCATCCCAAATACAGGCAGTGTGTGAGGAATCCCAAATACAGGCAGTGCATGAGGCATCCCAAATACAGGCAGTGTGAGTGACATCCCAAATACAGGCAGTGTGAGTGACATCCCAAATACAGGCAGTGTGTGAGGCATCCCAAATACAGGCAGTGTGTGAGGTATTCCAAATACAGGCAGCATGTGAGGCATCCCAACAGGCAGTGTGTGAGGTATTCCAAATACAGGCAGCATGTGAGGCATTTCAAATACAGGCAGCATGTGAGGCATTCCAAATACAGGCAGTGTGTAACGCTTCCTAAATACAGGCAGTGTGGGAGGCATCCTAAATACAGGCAGTGTGGGAGGCATCCTAAATACAGGCAGTGTGGGAGGCATCCTAAACACAGGCAGTGTACATTTTCGGAGGAGAGGTGATGGGGACAGGCGGCGGAGCGAAGATGACAGTGGCAGGCAGAAAAGTGGAGGTGACGGAGGTGGACCATGTATGTGTGTGTGTGTGTGTGTGTGTGTGTGTGTGTCTCTCTCTGTGTTGTGTATGTGAGCGGGAGATGGCTGCTGCGGCATGGGGGCTCAATAATGTACTTTTTTTTTTACATTCGCCCGATGACACGCACTGACATTTTCCCCCCACTTTTGGGGGAAAAAGTGCATCTTATAAGGTGAAAAATATGGCAGATGTTACCAAATGTAGTTCTTCTGTATTCGGTGTAAAATCTATTATCCCAGCTTTTCCTTACCAATGTGTAATTTGGAGCACAACAACTAAAACACAAACTAAACTCACTCTAAAGTTTGTTCCTTTTGTTCACAGCAGTGATATCCTGTGAATGTAATGATGACACATTGACCACACCTCGGGGTGGCATCCATATTGCTGGAGCCCCCCTCGTGCATCACCCCCGCAACGCCCGCAATTCTTAGCTTATCCTCGATGGGAAATGCAGGAGTTGTGGGGGGAGATGCACACGGTGGGGCTCCAGCAATCTGAATGCCCCCCCCCCTCCGAGCCTGTCTTATCTAGGAAATGGGTGTGGGTCCAAAACACTTGTTTCCACTACCTGAAACAACTAACTGTGTTTCTAGTTTGAGGCCTGCTGTTGCCTCTCTGCACCAACTATGCATACCACATTTGCATAGCATTCCCTTGCACCAAGCTAATTTTGCCTTGGCCTTGTGCTATTTCAGAATTAACCGGTTTTAGCTGATACTGAACACCTTTTACCGATCACCTCCTCCTCACTGATCTAGGGTTTCAAACGGTGGTGCATCCCAATTCAGGATGCTGACCTATCAGCAGGATAGTGCAAATCCTTGTGATAAGTCAACTTTAATAATATTATAATATCAAGCTGTATACCTTATTCAGACAACGTGAACATAAACTGCATTACTGAGTTCAGAGTTATGGGAAGAACAAGTAATCTGAAATCAACTGACAGCTACAATGTTATAATATTTAAGGTTTAAAGAGGAACATTTCCATTTCAGGTATTGGGGAGTTAATAAAAACTCTCCAAACCTGGCTTGCTTGCCCCCCCCCCCTGCCCCTCCAGTGTCACAATTTAAAACTTTAAGCTTACCTGTCCGGTCGCATCATGCTCTGGCATCCCTCGGTCCCACGCCGTCTCCATCGGGCATCACCATCTTGCCATCCTCTCATGCACTGTGCCTCCCCTCATATCTCGTGCATTCGCAGTGTTCCACAAGATTTGAAGGGCAGCATGGGATATTTGAAGAGGGACCGCGAAGGGTAAGTTCGGCTAAGGCTTGCTGCCTTCACTCTGGGATGGCTAAGGGGGAGGGTGCAAAGGGGCCAGGAATGCTGCTGGATGTCAACGTCAACATCCAAAAAGCAGTGAGGAAGGGGATTGGGATGTTTAGAAAGGAACATCAGAAAAGGTCTGATGTTCCTCTTTAATCATGTATAATGTGTATATCCATATAGCCCATGCATCTATTGGATATATGCCCTATCGGCAAACATAATATAGACAGTTTTGTGGCTTCTGTTACTTTAACATGGTGTTAAAAAGTAAGCTTATCTAGAATGAAACCCTTCAGGCTGATTTTTGAAAATGCTGCTTAGCGTTGCTAACACTGGTACTTTTCTTGATCAATGCAAATCAATGTTTATTGAAGCAGTAATGCTCAAAAGCTTTTGAGAATAATAAGGAGCAAATGTTTTTGCATAAAATGTCCTAGACGGACACAATGTTCAAGTTTACAGAAATCACAAAGGCTGAATTCCCTTACCATTCTGAACATTTTACTTAAGATAATGATCTGTAGCGTTTACTACCTGTGGCCAGTGTTAATCAAGTAGCTGAGACAGCCAGTATGCTAATTTATAGCATGTGACTTTAACACATGGGTGCTTTACTATGCACTCACACATGAGCAAAGGTAGACTATTTATAGGATTTAAAGATTTAATCTAAGAAAGACATCAAGACCTAGGCAATATATGCATTGTTATAGTTCCAATGACAACTCCAGGATTTACATAGAGAATTATTGCCAAAATATTTTCTTTGAAATTAAGCATGCTGCAATGTTCACGTTTTACATCCTTTAAAGGTCAACCTATTTACATATGGAGAGGAAAACTATCGTTCTGTCATCTAATGCTATGCAGGAGTTGCCATATTATACAAATATCTACTCTGCTTCCTTTTGTGCATATTGGTTTCATGCCATATATAGCTTACATAACGTCCCTGGTAATGATCCTGTCCAGATTCTCTGTCATCCCAGTAACTTTTAATTCCACCCTCCTTTTAGTTTCACAGAAAACATTTGTCATGTGTTTCCTAAAGGCAAAACCATGTGAGGGATTCCCAGAATGCAGCACATAAAATACATTTGGGAAAGAGCCTGGCATTAAGATTCATTGCCTTTGCTACCCACAGGACTGAGCAGGATACACATATCTCAAAGGTTATTGCAAGAACATGATGGCCACATTAGGCTTTGAGGTCACCTTCACGTCATGAATGATCCAGAAGTTTCCCACTTGTATAAGCACATTCAATCATTCCTATTGCATTCTCCTTTATATGCCACCCTCTCCATTACAATAACTGGGGTAGGACATAACTTTCTCCAGTAATGTGGAATGACTAAAGTAATGTCACCTCATCCACATATTCAACTTTACACTCATGCATTTGTGAAGTAGCTACTTTTCAATATTACGGAGCATGGCTTCTACGAGAAAGCAGCTTTTCACTTTGTTAAAATAAAAGTAGCTATGAGCTACTCCTAATGTATGAATAGACAAATAGGCTACCTAAGCCAGGTGTACACCATATCCCCATCCAGCCTGTGGAGACACAGATGTGGCTAGTAATTATCTGAAAGCCAATTAGTATGTCCACAACATTCCCTGCTATAGTGGCATGTTGTTGACAGGAGTATTAGAACATGTCTGGAGTTGGTAGTAGTAGTAGTTTTACACTAATCATTCAAACATGAGTAAGGACATTTATCCCATTGCACAAAGCTTAAGCTTGAGCATAGGGAGCCGTGGTTCCTAAACTTTCACTAAATTATCCTCTCATCATTGGAAAAATTATGCACCTCACCTGCCTATCACAGAGGTAGGTTAGCTTTTGGCATCTTTCATGTAAAAAAGCTCACTCGGATATAAACTTGGGTTCACACCAAATAGCACACCCAAAGGTAAACTTACCTCACCAGATCATTAGTATGGCCTCAAATGATTCGTTATCATATATGCAGATGGGGCAGGTGAGCTTTGAGGGTAATTTTTTCCAACTGTGCAAAGCGGTTGGCCAGGGAAGGACAGACAGCAGAATTGTGGGATAAATACTTCCAGGTGTAGCAGGATGGCGGTATGAGAGTAAGATGTGCAGGACCCAGCAGCGTGATAAGCTCAAGTGGATCATTAATAAGCAGATATTGCTTGGTATGCTTATTAATGACCTTTTTTTTTATTTTTATATTAACTTGAAATAGAAAAAAAAAGACTTTCTTGTAAACCATTTAACTTGGGCCAGAATGTGTGCATTACCTTAACTTTCTGGTGTATTCCTCTGTCATAAGCCATGAATAGAGATTAAAGCAGGATAATACCTGGGAATTTGACTTTCTCTGGTTTTGTTCTGTGCCCTCTGTGTGAACCCCCCAGAAAGCCAGAAAAACTCACCTGTCGAGGCTCCAACCGCTAGAATTGTGAGCACACGCTGCCGCATACCCTGCAGCTCCAGCCCTGTGCGCTCTCCTGCCCCAACCTATTTAAATGGCTTGGGCAGGATCGCACGCACAACACCAGGGATGCAGGGGATGCAACAGAATGCGCTCTCTATTGTAAACAATAGGAGACATCTGCCGAATGACATACTCATTGGACGAGAGCCTACGCATGCTCCGAGCAGGAAAAGGTGAGTTTTTATTAGCGCCTTGGGGGGTTTCACACAGGAGGATACTGATTTGGGATGCCCCAGGGAAAAGCCAGTGGCCATCCCTGGAATCTTTTAGATTTTGTTTTGATCCAATTTAAGTCCTGGTATCATTATATTTTGTGCTTAGTAAATGTTTTGTGTATTTGTTGAAATGCATATACCAGGCAGTTCAATTAAATATTTTATGTTTGTGTTTCAATGGAGGGTTTAAACAAGCGCCCTACCTAACTTCCTGTTATTGATGAGCAAACTGGAGGCTAATCTTATACAAAAGCAGTGGCGCCATGGGCACCATATGGTTGTCACTGCCACTGAAACCTAATATATTGTGCTGCTCCTAATGTCACCCATACATTTTCTGTATACCTGCTTTCTGTCTGAGGCCAAATAGAGGCTGCTGCAGATCTGCCCAATAGGGTTAAAGGCACAAAAAAAAAATAGCTGCTACCTCTGTCCCACTGTATGTAACATTGGGGTCCTTACTGCTCCATAACTGTTCCATCTCATCACATCTATGAAGAATAAATTATTCAATTTATAAAAGGTAGATATCTAACCGCAATATTTAATAAATATTTTACAGACATTCATTGGGGATTCACTCATTTTAGTATGAATGATTTCACAGCTGACTAATTTCTTTTTAAGTCAAGGTGCTCTTATCCCCCTAGGGCTTTAGGGCATTTCAGTGTCCTATATTTTTATGTTATGTGTTTCTAAGAGAATCGGCCTGATTCAGAGCCTGCCCCTGAATGCTCGTTTTTTTCAGGAACTGATCTCGGAAACTGGGAAATTGCGAACGTTTGTATCATTCACAGCTGCGTTCCAAGAAAACTTAGTTCATGCGTAAGCTGGTGTATTTGTTTGCGCACACATACGGTTTAGCCGGAAACTGAGTTTTAACCTGATTTCGGACATAACTTGCTGTGATACCCATTGTTCTCGGTGTGCCGTGTCCTTCCAGCTATTTTAATGTGCTTTTTGCCATTCCCCGACCAGTGTATCCATGGTAGTCTGCATGTCCTTACACATACTTACCTTTGCCCCCCCTGCTGGCATAAAGGGAATCCAATGGTAGTCTGCATGTCCTTACACATACTTACCTTTGTCCCCCCTGCTGGCATAAAGGGAATCCAATGGTAGTCTGCATGTCCTTGAACATACTTACCTTTGTCTCCCTTGCTGGCATCTAGGGAATCCAATGGTAGTCTGCATGTCCTTACACATACTTACCTTTGTCCCCCCTGCTGGCATAAAGGGAATCCAATGGTAGTCTGCATGCCCTTGCACATACTTACCTTTGCCTCCCTTGCTGGCATATAGGGAATCCAATGGTAGTCTGCATGTCCTTACACATACTTACCTTTGTCTCCCTTGCTGGCATATAGGTAATCCAATGGTAGTCTGCATGTCCTTGCACATAGTTACCTTTGTCCCCCCTGCTGGTATCTAGGGCATTCCATGGTAGTCTACATGTCCTTGCACATACTTACCTTTTCTACCTTGGTGTTGTCTGCTTCTACCCACTGTTACTCACCTCATACTTCGTCCACCCTCTGTTTTTATGTTCTGTTTTACACTGCTGTTTGTCTGGTTTGCATCTGCTTTATGAGGTTGCATAGAAAACATGTCAACACCCAGCATATAACTTTAAAACCATTGTTTTATTTAAATGTTTTTGATTTTTTTTGAATTTTTTTTCTAAATTGATTAACATTAAAAAATACATTTACCCAGGACAGACCCAATGCAGAGTCCAGCAGGCGACAGCATTGACCACTCACTCTGGACGCAAATTAACAAGGAGCAAGTGGAGTGGATGATTTAATGATGCCCAGTTAGAGGTTCTGCTGGATGGTGTTGCCAAAAATTGACTGGCTGGGTCCCGCTCCCGCTCATCCCCAAAGCATTGCGGGAGCAGTTATGGTTGCAGATTGCCCACAACGTGACAGGGGCAGGGCCAGAACCCAAGGACAGTGCCCAGGCCAAAATAAAGTGGAATGACCTGAAGCTAAGGGTTCGGTGGAAACTCATCACCAGACGGGATGAGGGATAAATGCTGAACAACCAGAGGGCTGCTTGTACAGGAAACATTGGACAACTCACTAAAGCCACCCTTTCCTGTGTGAATCTAGCTTGCAAACTGTGGGGGCTCCTCAAAACTCTACAATTTACCCATGCTGAGTAGTGTGTGTTGGGGATGCTCTACCCCTACCAGGGGGTGTCGGGCACCATGGACACCGACAAGCGGCATGTACCTACCAGTGGTAAGACTTGTTAGTAAATTGTAGCTTGGCACAGGGGGGAGTAGGCCAATCAAACACCCCACCCACCAACTTTAGTTCCCACATGCACAGCCAACTTTGAGGGCTTGCCTATGCAACATATGTTGTGCGACAGGGTATTAGGCAACCTTTATATGTAACCCCTAACATAGGTGTGAGCAGATCAAAATTTGGGGGCTCACATCAAAACTACAGGGCATTTTCCTTGACTTTGCAGCAACACCCCAGCCAGCAGCACCTCACCCACAAGACCCCCTCACCTGCAGCCACAACTAGCTCATCTGGTTTGCTTACCACTGAGACATCAAGGCTAGGCCCACCCACCAGCCAGCCACCAAGTGAGCCAAGTCCAGACAGTGATGAGGTAAATTAGTGACTTTAATAGGCAAAGGGCAAGGTGGAAGAGTAGGGTGAACCCAGGGTAGAGTTTGGGGCCCTGGAGGCTGTGTGGTAACACTGGGAAAAAATAACACTAATGTTGACCTTTATCCACACAGACGGCAACTCTCGTGGATGAAATAATAAGCTGGAGGAAGGGCACTCTGAACATATGGATGAGACCCCCAATATCATCTAGACATCTCCACCAGCTGCTGGCACCACGGACACTGGCCATCACCACTCCTTGCAGCTACAGTTGTGCGATGGACCAGCAGTTTGCTACATGAAGACCTGGCTGCAGTGGTTGTGAAGCAGCAGCACCACCATGAGAAGATGGAGACGCTGGTTGGGGCTCTGGTGGAGGCCAACCAGGTTGCCCTTCAAAGGTTGGAGGCCAACCGGGTTGCCCTTCAAAGGCTTGAGGCCAACCAGGTTGTGTTTCAAAGCCTGAAGGCCAACCAGGTTGTCTTTTAAAGGCTGTAGGCCAACCAGGTTTCCCTTTGAAGACTGGAGGCCAACCAGGTTGCCCTTCGAAGACTGGAGAGGCTTGAGGCACAGCAAGCTGCAAACACGAAAAGCCGACCCCCTAACCTGCCATGCTTGACTTTGGGTTGTGGGGAGTCCCCAAGCATCAGTTACACCAAACAGGCACAATTTATTGTGGTAAATTTTCTCTTCAGCTGTATCCACATAAGCCAACAACTTGTGACAATTAACAAGTACGGTAATTAGAGAATAAATAAATAGAAAATAAATACCCCAAAATCCTGAACTTAGTTCGGATGTTATTTAATCACACTCAGACAAGGCAAGGTATATAATTAATCACAAATAACATAAGTGGACAAAAAAACAATTCAAGGAAAAGAGGTGTCCACCACATGCTGCCGAATGCTTTGAGCTGCACGGCACAGTCGAAGTGATGGAGGGCAGGGAGAGCAATTGGCTAACACAGCAAATTTGAATTACATAAAGGGGGAAAAAATAATAGATAAGAAAAACACATTGCAAATGCATCATAAACAATAAACAGGCAGATCCACTCCAGCAATAAACAGACTTACCTACAAGCCAACCGCCAGTCAGCTCGCCACTCTCAAAAAAAGGGTCACTAGACTAGCAAACCTAAAGTAAAACAAGGGCCAAATGGGATACAGGAAAGCTGTTTGGAGGGAGGGGAAACTAGGCTAGCCTCAAGAGAGGAGAGAGGGCTACAAAGAGGAGCAATGTGGACCTAAACAGACTGGGGCACAATTAAGCTGTTGGGGGGGAGGGGAATCTAGGGTAGCCTCAAGAGAGTAGAGTGGCCTACAAGGAGGATCAATGTGGATGTAAATAGACTGGGGCAAGGGGAGTTGTTTGGGGGGAGGGGAAGCTAAGCTAGCCTCAAGAGATGACAATGGGCTACAAGGAGGAGCTATGAGGACCTAAACTGACTGGGACACAGGGAAACTGTTTGGGTGATGGGGAAGCTAGGAGATTGAGCTACAAGGAGGAGCAATGTGGACCTAAACAGACTGGGACACAGGGAAGCTGTTTGGGTTATGGGGGAGCTAGGAGATTGAGCTACAAGGAAGAGAAATGTGGACCTAAACAGACTGGGACACAGGGAAGCTGTTTGGGGGACAGAGGAGCTAGGCTAGCCTCAAGAGAGGAGAGTGGGCAATAAAGATGAGCAATGTGGACCTAAACATACCAAAAAATATGTAGCCCTTATGCAGCGGGTTTCAGTGAGGACAGCAGGGAGGTTCTTCTGGACCCAGGGTGCTCTACGTGTGTCTGAGTAGGTAGGGGGTTAGCATGCAGTTGCAGGGGAGGGTAATACTCACTGTTGCTGCTTGAAAGGATGAGCACTAGTCCAGAAAATGAAAGCAGAGTTCCTCTTTATTTAATCCATAGGCAAACAACAAAACATGGCACAAGTACAATAGATCCTTCCAGTTACATATCTGGGCTCTGTCTATAATCACAGGTTCAATCAAAAAGGCCTTGCTTCCCAAGGAGGATTCTTCTATTGCTGGTATTCTCCCCCCTTCTCTCGGTCAGAGTTTTGTATTTACTCCTGCTCCATTACGATTCAAGATTAAGATGACGAGGCTTTAGAACTGGGGCTTCTCTATATCCCTTCTCACCACCTTCCAGGACATTCCATCACATGTTTGGCCTTATGTCCGATATCTGATAGGCTGCTCTCTAAACCCTCTAACCATTCACTACCCTTCTAGCTATAACTATGTTTCCACTCAGCATCCTGTTATGACTAACAACCTTTTCTTTCTTACCTTCTAGAACAATCCCCATTCTAGCATATGACCCAATGCTTGTCTATGGCCCAATCCCACTACTGCCATCTTGAGTCTAAATAAGGGCACTGCAATGTCTATGCACTTGGGTAGAAACCACAAAAAGGCTTAATCTCTTATTACTCTAACTACATGCGTTCCTATTAGTTAACTGACATGGTCCTAGTTATGCTCAGGCCCCTACACATATACTCCTGAGCACCTAGGGGAACCAGGGCCACAAGCATACAATCAATGGCGCTCATGACACTTGGCATATTTGCTATTCAAAAAAAGTTGTTCAGTCAGGTTAATTTGAACACATGCTGATTGGTCATCTGGTCGATATACAGGCAACTGAGGGTATGCCTAAGCTCTGGAAGGTACATGGTTAATAGCCCCCCGCTGCTGCAGATGCTCGTACGCTTCACAGAACTCGTCAAGGGGCTCTATTGTAGGTTCGAAGGATGTAGGCTGTATTTTCACTAGCTAAAGGAGACTTTTCAACTATTCTCACTAGCAAAACAATAATGTAAGTTTGAACCACACACCTGCAGCTTTCATAGGTCTGAAAATCAACAAATCAGGACTCTGAATCCTGCGCAAGCGCAGGCTAAACTCATAAGGTTATGGATGCCTTGAGCCACATTAATACGGAGAAACCTCAGTTTGGCATACATATACCTCAAAAACAACAACTCAGCCAAGAAAACAAGACTCGTTCTTTGACATAATTTCTGCTGGCTGGGATGTGTGCGAGAATGGGTCTGAATCAGGCCGTATATGTCATAACATCCCTGCTTTTCTGATAAAGTTTATATTGATGTGGTTTTCTTCTGCATCGTGGCCAATTGATTTCTTGTTATATATTTTTTTCTAAAAAACAAAAGAAAACATGTTATATGAGTTGGCTTGCTGGGATCTGTAAAGGGCTTAGTTCTGCCCATTGCTGTAGGCTTGGTATGGCTGTAGATCTGAAATATGGCTAGTGTTTCAAACCAGACCAGCAGCCTGGCACAGCTGGAAAATAAAACTCCGCAAAGCTCACTTGCCCCAACCGCATGCATGATACTGAAGGATTGTCAGCATTTACATTTGCTCCAGCATCCACTCAAAGCTGAAACTCTGCCTCGCCGATTTTCTAGTGGCAGCAGGCATTTTGGAGCTTTCTTTCCAAGCATCTCAGCCATGCTACTGCCTAAATTTAACATACATACATAACTAACAATGAACAGTGACAGGAAACACAGCGCCTGCAGCTTCAGGAGACACCATTCATAAATATATAAATTGCCAATACCAAAAATATGGGGAAACACCATTTCAGCTAAAATCCTCTCTAAAGACAAGGGGGCACTCCCTTCGACTGGAAAAAAAGAAATTCAATCTCCAATAATATTTTAACATACGAACTAGAAATCTGTGGAATAGCCTCCCACAGAAGCTTGCATTGACAGCTTCTAAAAAGGATTAGTTGCTTATTTGGAAGAAAATAATATTAACAGTTACTATTAGCTGTTATAAGTAAACAAAATATAAAATAAAAAATAACCTCCCCTACCCCAGCACCCTTGGTTGAACTTAATAGCAAGTTGGAACGTGGCAGCCTGGAAAGCGGGGGCATTCGTGAACACGCCCAATTGTACATTTGTGGCTTTGGTGCCTTCTGTGGCTCAGGAGTTTTGTTGTTTATTTGCCACACTTCTCTTTCTTTAGTAGTTTCCCATGTATTGAAGTTCCTTGGTTGTGCTCCCCTAATCTAGCAATTATTTGTTGCTCATTTGACATACTGTTTCCTCTGTAGTTGTTGCCTATGTATTGAAGTAAAGTTGTCCAGTGTGTTGCAAGCGTGGTTACATGTGTCTGTTAAGTTCACACAAGAACCAGAAGATGGGCCACTCCATAAATGTTCAATGCGTTGTGGGCCCCGGGTTTCTCAGTGTATTGGCATGGTTTCTGGGATCAACCCATGATGCATTTATTCCAGCCTCTCCAATTGTTTTGAAGTGGAAGGTATAAGTGGCGGGTGGCTACGTAAGTGTCTGTATTTTTCCAGCCGTTCTGCCTTTGCAGGGTGTGTGTTACATTTACTGTGTTTGTGCCTTTTGTCTCAGCTGGCCCCCATTACCACCCTTCCAAGTTGCCCTGTATGAGTTTTGCCTGTCCTTGTTTGTTGCTTATGTTTTTTGTGGTTGTCTTTTTTTGCAGACTCTGGCTACCCACTCCATCCTTGGCTGCTGACGCCATTCTTGCGTCCCCAGATGCTAGGCTAGGAGGCCTATAGCAGAGCCCACTGAAATATGGTGCTGTACTGCTGGCTGTGGTCACTTGATGTTGTGGATGAAGAGCACAGGGCCTGGTCTAGGGGTGTGGAAGGCTGGGGTGGTGCCTGGTCCAGATTTGGGAATGCCAAAGGAGGTGTGAGGGTATGCTGCTGCTGCTGCATCACGGCCTGCTCCAGATGCTATATGTCCTCCAGGATTGGTGGTGTCTGTGAGTTGAAAAACAAAACTTAGTGTGTGTCAGTTAAGGTACAACCCCATTCCATTCCACTATTAACTCATCCTGTCTGCTCTCACACATCCCCCATGGTCCCTGCCATCACCTCAAAAGTGGGGTTTGAGCATACTGGTGGCCCCTTCAAATGGGCCCTGCTCCCAGTGATGTTGGGAGCCTTAAGTGAGCCCTCTCTAACATGTTCCCATTAAAAATGACATTATGCGCTGCAACATTTACCTCATCCAATAGTTTTGTCCGGTCACTTCTAGTTGAGCTGCCTGGTGGGACATTGGTGGCTGGAGGTGGTGCCATGGGGCTGCTACAATGGAAAGTACTAAAAACATGACCATTCGGCATTACCTTGCTGCAGTCATAAATGCATTAAACATGGGGTACACATTGGCAAGCTAACCAAGGTGTGTGCAGCTCAAATCTGGGCAAGTAAGAATGCCAGGTCAGTAGTCAGATGGTATGTCTAACCATCTGTGCCCTTGCTGGCAAAACATGTGTGTCACTGCAAATCCCTCCCTGTTGGGCCACGCTTGAGCCCACCCATGTTTCTAGCAAAAGTTGCTGTGTGCTGGACCATACCATACATTAACATGTACTGGACTATGTAGAGGTTCATCAGGCCATAGACCAGCTCCTCTGCAGTAAACTCCAGCAACCACCTCTGGTTTGTAATATAAAAAATAACAAGAATGGATGAGCACGTGAATCTTTAAAAGATCAAACAATAAACACCTATCTTTGTAGTTTCCACTTACCGCATCTCTTGCTGAGTTTCTTCCTAACTGCAGACTTCAAGTCTGAGAACTTTGAGTCCTGGGCCCCATCGTTCTGCTCAGGCCCTGCAATATTGACCCGCTGTGCAAACTGTTCCCAAATGTCCTCCTTCACAAATTTGGGTGTACCCCAGGACCTGCAGCCACAAAGGACATCAAACTTATCAGAGACACCATCAACCAGAGCGAAGCACTGGGCCTCACTATATCGCCCACTTAATGTGACCCGCTTAAGAGTTCGGCCAGTATGGGAGGGTCCAGCAGCTCCCTAGAGACTGGGTGGGGCAGGGGGGGAGGCCACACTGCGGACACTCCCAGGGCAAAAAGGGGTGGATCTGGCTGGGTAATAGGCACCCCTGACAGAGGCTCTCGGGCTCTGCACTGGCCTCTGGCATCACCCCTGGTAAGTTGAGTGTGGGGGTGAGTTTCATGGGACAAGGTGGTGGCTCTCCTAATGCTGCCATAACACATGCTGCAAGTGGATGGTGTGCATGACAACAGGGGAGTGTCTGCGCACCATGCTGTGCCACCTTGGGCTGGAGCTATGATGATTTGCCCATGTTCTCCACTCCCTCCTGCCATGTCTGTGTTCTGGGCTCCTAAGGGTGTGGTGGCAACTCTTGCGGGCATCCTGTTCAGCGGATAGAATAAACTGGCTTTAGTAAGCACTGAGCTGGCTCAAGTAAGCGCTGCTATCAAGCATCACAAAGTCTCATGAGAGTTTATACCCAAAAGCAGTGGTGAACTGGGGCCAAAAAATCATCCCTGGATTTAACTATCCCCTGGCTGTCCTGATACATCTCTGCTGAGGCCCCCAACCTTGATCCTGAGGCTATAGCATTGGTTCCTTGGCTTGTGGGTACAGTGGGGCTGGGTACAGAGGGTGGAGAGTGAGACTAAGAGGGGCAGGGATTTAATGTGGGTGGTAAAAACAGCAGCCCAACTGGCCCCAAAGCAGTGCAGACTGCCGGGTATTGTCCTGGGTCTCCCTATGGCCAGTCCGTCCCTGCATAAAAGGGTGTGTCAGGACTAATTAAGTATTTAGTTAACATGCAAAAACAGAAGTTTGCACATGGGCATCTGCACGTCCACCACTACTGGGATCTGCTGGGGTGGGTCACCGCACACTGGGGCACGCTGCATCATGCTGCTTGCCAAGGTGGAATAGAAGGGCTGGAAAATGGCACCCTCCCTACTCACCCCCAAGAACAGGAAAACATAATGATGGTAAGTCCACATGCCATGCCTTGCCTATGTTTCTTAGTCATTTCACCTTTTTAACATGTCGGCCCTAGTTAGAAGAGCATACCCTGTCTACCTAGTAGAGTCATGGACCGGAACCAGGGCTCAGCCATTAGTGTGCAGCACATGTGTTCACATGTGTGCAGCACCTCAGTTCATATGACTTCAGTCATTCGCCCTGGCCACTGACAACTGTCATACCATTGGCTTGTTTGCTCAGCTGGTGTGTGTCACATATGTCAGTATTCCAAGGAATCAGGGACACAGTTGTAGTGCGGCAGTGTTGCTAAGCCCAAGAGATCCACCAGCAATGGCCAGATGGAGAGATCTCTCTGCCAATTAGGCGAGGTGTTTTAATGAATCTGCGTTACACGCCGTGCCGATTTCTTTGAGCCTATGCATATGCTGATTCTGCATTGTGCCATGTGCCTATTCCGTCCACATGTTTGCGATTTCACTTTGATGCATTTATATGGTGCACATGGCATAGATGTGGGGGTACTCAAAGGGTACTCATTTGTGTGAGCTGGTCATGTGAAGCTAAACTAGGACAAAAGGAAGATTTAGAACAACCCCAAGAAACTGATTGTGGAAAACCAGATTGGTGGTGTACACTTTGCTTCTCTTTACATTTGTGTGCTGCTTTGTTGTCCTGTAAACCATGATGAGGGAGCAGTATGACTTTGTGCCCAACATCCACGCCAAGAGTGTGTTGGCACTCCAGGCACCTCAATGGTCAAACCTAGGCAGCTTACACACACACTCAGGTCATGCAGCTGTGGTCAGACCTGAAGAGATGGCAGATGCCCCTGGTGAGGCACCTTTTCTGCCATAACTTCCAAGCTAAGTGGATGCTACATTGAAGTTGGCCCAGAGCTGTGTTACTTAATTGTGCTTCTCTTCTATAGTTGGAGTTCTGGTGGAGAATAAAGCCCATCTGGCGGTGAATGTTTTGACCACAGCCTGGCCACAGATGGGTTGTGCTTGTCCCCATCATTTTCTTCAGATGAACAAGCTGCAGCCCCCGGACCAAGCAGAAGAGGAGGCTCCAGTGTTGGGCATGGAGTACCAGCCACTACCACATA
This sequence comes from Gastrophryne carolinensis, assembly GCA_027917425.1. Classification (NCBI taxonomy): domain Eukaryota; kingdom Metazoa; phylum Chordata; class Amphibia; order Anura; family Microhylidae; genus Gastrophryne; species Gastrophryne carolinensis. The sequence continues at coordinate 177,072,404 of CM051238.1, read as the reverse complement.
ACTCAGGCAGGAGGCAAGACAACAAACACACATGAAGACACAAACTAACTAATGACACCTGTGTTGGTAAGTTCTTGCGTTTTATGCTGCTCTCATCCTGTAGACTTTTTAGACCCCGGCGAGATGGCAGCAATGGTGCCAGGGGAAGCAAAGCCAACACAGGACTGGTGGGTGTAGTCAAACACAGTGTGGGGAGGACGCATAACATGGGATGCCCCAAAGGAACAACAAGGTGAGTGACAATGGGGACACACAACATGGTATTCCCCAAAAGAGGAGGACACAAAAGGCAACTACAACCATATGCACATGGCTGTATGGACCGTCTGCAATGAGAATGAAGGACTCCGCAGCAACATACGACAAGAAATAGATACATTCTCTATTTATGGTGCACTTTCACAGACCAAAAACGTAAATGCTCACCTGAAACGAAAGCTTGCGCTCAGCACCTTCACTGGTTTGTCCCGTCCTCTAGCTGTAGTCTAGCTGTGATGCAAGCAGCCCCTACCTTTCTCACTCATTCAGCTATTTTTTATGCTGTATTCAGTGTGAGCACGTGTGTTCTGCTACTCTCTGGCAAAGAACAGTCTTTTTAACTGCTATAGAGATTGCAATTTGTAAATAAAACTCAACAGGAACTCTCCACTCAGTTTATGCTATCGCATAGTCTCTTGGGGTAAGGTCTTGTTTGATACACTCATACACACACACACACACACACACACACACACACACACACACACACACACACACACAGTCTCCAGAACATTACTGCCATTTGACAAGTCAGAATATTGAGCATTTTAAATTACTTATACAACAAAGCTTGTTACTAAGAAATCTGTTTTTGTGCATGCTAAACTTGCCAGCAAATCGAGCAGCCTTCTACAGTATACAACACCAATAAAACTGTCTTATCAGTCTTATAAAATGCCATTTGATAGTTTGCTCTTTGGAACAGAAAATGATTATGGAAGTTCAAGATTTTCCATTATAAAATGGGATATCCAAATACTTATACAGCCGTTTAGATTACAACTACCTAAGATAAAAAAAAGAAACCTTACAATTATAGATTATTCAACTTTGCCCTAATTGTAGTAAATGTTGTACTTTCAGGAATAAATAAGGACAGCACGAAAGACAAGAGGTCATTTATGCGCAGAGCAAAAGTAATCTTGAAAGGGGTCCTTAACTACTTAAAGGTGGTAGACTTTAGAATGATATATCTGGTGAATAAGATAGTTAACAAATGTTAAAAACAATAGAATTTACTATTTAATTTAATGGCATCCAAAATGATCTCATTTTCTATGAATACGCAGTGAAGATGTATAATATAAGGGTGGGAACATTTATAAGATTTAGCAAAATCCCATTTATTATAAGGGCTTGTTAAACCATATTTCTTACCAGCCCATCATACAGTGGAGGGAGACACAGAATGCTCTGCTTCCAGAGTATAAACATTAGTTGATCCAAAACTAGAATTTAGAAAAACTGAAATTATACATACATTCTATACATGCATATTATATAGATACATATTCTTTTTTTTTTATTTTCTTGCTACCAGGTCCTCATATTTTTCTCTCAGAAGAACATTTTGGCCAAACATGTTTAGGATCTGATGGATACTGTGGTAACTGAACACATCACATTTTGGATGAGCTGCCAACACTTGTGTTTGTGATGTTCACATCTTGTCATATCAAGAATCATATTGGATAATAATAGTATACATAATAATATTAGATCATATGCACTGTACCTGAGTTTCAACAAATATGCTCTTGCTTGATATGCAAGTTGATTAGAAACCATAGTGTGAGGAAGTGATCACGTCATTGTGGCTTCACCAATTTATCAGATTAGTGCTCAAATGTTACAAGTACATAAGGTAAGAACCTTTTGCCTCTTTTTATGTTAAGTAGCTTATTTATTTCCATTTCAGTTAAACTTATTGTTAAAAAAAGGTTAACGTATAAGCCTTGAGATGCCCCACTAGGGCCCAGTCACAATTTGTTATAGCTAGAAATGAGCAAACCTTTGTTAAAGTTTGATTCGGGTGATTTGCTGATTTTCCCCAAGAAATTTTTAACAAACTTACCCCACCACAGGAAGAGGCTATTTATACCGGTGAGTGAGCTGACATCATCTGACACTACCAGTCGAGATGTCAGAAGCCGGAGATATCAGCGGAATTCAGATGCAGGGCTGCTCTGCCTCCCACCTGTCAGAAGCCGGGGCAGATGGCGTGAGACATCAGCAATGGATCGGAAGTAAGGGGGAGGGAATAAAATACTTTATTCTAGGAGTGTGGTCTGTTTCTTTTTACCTTTAGCCCTTTGTGCACTGGAAAGGAGTTTTCGAAACCCCTGCACTAGTTCACAAAGCAGGAGGGGCTGGCAAGTCTCCTGGCAGGAAGCGGGTGACTTGCTATAACTTCCCCCCAATTACCTGCCTTTTATAATGGCAGAGTAAGCTGGCGTTGGCTTAATCGCCAGTATAAATAGCCTTGGGGAGCCAGATGCCGGAAGCCCAGCGAATCTGTGGATTCTACGGAGAGCAGCACAGAACAGTGACCAGAGGACAGCGAGAGAGTACTTTTAATTTAAGGATTTCGGAGAAAGATTCGGTCAGCATGAATCACAAGAAATTTGGGTTCATGCCAAATTTTCCCTGAAATTAAGAGTGAGCTCCAATTCTAATAAACCAGTTCGCATATCTCTAGTTACAGCCCTGCTAGCCACATATGGCCACACATATAAACATATATTTCAGGGACTATTTTGATTACTAATCTTGTGCACATAGGTGAGCAAATCATGTCTTTTTTATTTTTGTTCGTCATCATTTGTAACTTAGGTGTAATCATACGTAGCTCTTCATATGTTGTATAGAGAATTTTTGTACCCTAGAGATTTTAAAGTAAAAGAGCAATAAAGGGAAATGTAAATTCAATTCCACGGTGAATAAAGTCGGACTTGAAAAAATGTATATAAATGCATATACAGTCATAAAAACCTTTGTTTGCCAAACTCTAATGCCCAGTTTCAGTTTACATGACAAGTACTCTTTATTTTTGAGCACAAATTTGATTTTTCTTTATAAATGGCTAGGATCCTAAAAGTTTGTTATGTCATCAGGGAGAGATGAATGATACGACAAATGTATCTACACTGTAGCCTATGTTAGCAACTAGGAAGCCACTGAGTTAGTGCTAAAGGCCTGATTAAGAAATCCTATGCCAGCATCTAGTTATTTCTTTTGGTTACCACCAGTTTCCGCCAGGTCAAGCTGTAATAAACAAATGAAAACTGTTCCACCAGGCACTTTCCACCCATTTGCTTAATGCACCAATAAGTCGGGTTTGCCTTTTGGCAGACACTGGCAAGGTAGTCCATTTTTAATTAATAACTATTAATTTTTGTAGTGGTTCTCAAGTTTCGTTTCTCTAATCATTAACATGTTGTGTCAAATAGTGGGCAGAGACAAAAAAAAATTAATTTATATAAGTATCTTAAAATATGGCTTTTTTTGTTTCTATTCAAAATTAACACATCAAGATCACTAACATGTATTTTTATATCACAGAGGATCCCCTCGATTCAAAGAGCAAAAGTTAATTGATTTCGGATCGAGAATCGTAAGTTTGGGTGGGTGTTAGTCATTTTTTCCTGTTTTTTTGGCCATTTCCGACTCGCACGAGCCTACGTTCGAATGCGTATATGCTCTTACGATCATCGCAAGTTCGTTCCTAAATTTTAGGATGAAAACGTAAAACTTAGGATCAAATCCTAAAACTTAGGATGAAAACGTAAAACTTAGGATAATCGGATGTGTTTAGGTGTGATTCAGAGAACAGTTTTCAAACCTCTAAATACGTTTTAAAAGAAAGCCACTGCCGACACCTTTTAGCAGTCGGATTGCTGTTCTTGAACAGGTTTTTTGGCTATGTGGAGGAGTCTGCGCGTCTTGAGCTGCAATGAACTGCATATATCAGCATGGCCGAGGCCATAAATTGTATGGCAATGCATACCTGATTCATGTATGCCTTATAAAAGCATTTTAATGTGGACCTTAATTAGTCCTTTGCATGTAAACCTTTATTTCGCAATATATTTGCGTTAATTAAAGAAACTTATGTCCTTTGTTATTTATTTTTAAATTGATGTACTAGAATAATATTTTTAGATTGCATTTATTGGTGTAGTTGTTTACCTTTGCTTTGTTTAATTATTTAAGCACATCTTTGGTCAGATGCATCACACTTACTGAGGAGAGGAGAGCGGGATAAAGTGCAGGATGTGGGTTACTGCTGTATTTTGCACAGACACAGCAGAGCTGGGGGCACGGAAAGGTCAGAAATCAAAGAATCCAGAGCAACACAGTCACAAGGCCCTTTCTGTTTGCAGGCTGCCCGATAATACCTGAGCCGCCATCTTGGCTGTTTCTAGGCTCATAACATGCAGAAGTTGCTGGGTGTTTTTTTATATTTGAGAGCAATCTGTATGTAGAGGGTGTGGGTAACCACACCAAAAATTTAAAGTTGTACCATTTGAAGCCAAAATATTAAAATTAAATCCACAAGTAAAAAATGCAAGTTAACTAAAAATTAAACAAAGTAAGATTTAATTATGCAAATGCATTCATTAATGGTTGGTTACTACAAAATGAATGAAATAAAGAAAAATAAAAGACCAAATATTTAGAATGCACTTTAATGAGGTAAGTTTGTAGTGCGCAGCCGCAAGATCAGAAGGATTTACGTCCAGACAAATAAGGAAAAAGGGCAAAACCAATGTTGCAACCTGAGAAATGAAACGGAAAATTCAGGATGGAAACTGACATAGGTCTGATTCCCGAACTGCCATACGAACGGACGTATATTTTAGGATAGAAACGTATTTGCTTATAGAATCACTCGCAAGTTCATACGAACGCACGAGCGGACGTGAAAAATAGGATGATCGGCACCCAAATCCAAGCTGTTACATGTTTCTTTGAATCGACCCTGGATGTGTCTGTTGCTGTTCTGATCAGGTTATAGGACATTATCTATGCGTTTAACTGAAACATTTTTGAACTCTGCATTTACCTGTTTGAGAAGTTTTATAGTTTGTTGACAGCAGAAAGTGGTATAAACCAGCGGAAGATAACGTAACTCCACCAGTTTCCACTAGTGTTCTCAGATTTACCCTGAATTAAAAAAGAATAAAAATATAATAGTAAATAAAAATAATATAGTATAATATTGTATAAATCTAAATAACATACTAAAAAGGAATAATACTCCAATATCATATGCCAGTTCATGCAAACTTGAGACACAGCTGTAAACAGAAGGCGTTCATGTGATTGCATATGCCAATGTATGTATATGTATGTAAAATTTTGACCATGTGTTGTTTGCGTGTGTGTATTCGGTAGCCCTCCCTATACACACTAATACCAAAAGAGCAGGAAGTTGTTTTTTTGTGTACAGTACAGCTTTTTGTAAGCCACACCTCCTTCCTGCTGTGCTAAGCCTGATTAACATATAAAAACATGTCACCTGATGGCTAATGCTGGCAAGGGTAGGAGCTATGCATGACAGCTTTATTCCCAAGCAACAGCTGAGTGTGAGTGGGAGACCAGTACAGGACCACTGTTGTATAGGTTTGAGAGACTGGCCTGTTACTCAAGTCTCCAGCTTCAGTTTCCGCAAAAACTGCCCCAACCGTCAATAAGTTTAATGTTATTACTCTAATTGAGCTTTACACAAGGGAGAGTGTTACACTCTGCTTAGACTTTCTTTTTAAGAGAGTGCAGAAAATCTAAAAGGGATATTATGAGCAGCAGAATTGAAGCTAGGTTACAAAGTGCTAGCCTGTTTATTGGAAAACGGGGAGGCCGGTTCATTAATAGCGGCAGGTAGCGACAGTTGAGCGACTGTAGCGGCATTCAGAGCGCCCGCTAGTAGTCGCTGTGCTTGGCCGACTCAGTCGGTTTGCCGTAATGTTGAATATTGGGTGAGGAGTCGCTATTTGACAGGTTCCGCGCTGTATGGGAGCGCATGACAGCGAATGGCCCTAGCGACCGGCTCCCACCATATTCATTAAAAAATCACGCTCAAAAAATTCTCGCGCTGTAAAATGCATGTTTAAACCCCAGAGCGCTGGCGGCGATGGGTTAAAAGTTGTTTTTTAACCCCCAAACAACCATATTTTTGGAAACCAAAAAAAACAAGTTTTTTAAATAATTTTGTAATATGAATACATTAATATCAGACCTGTAATATCAATTCTGTACAATTTTTTTTTTACCTTAAAAAAATTATCTAAAATGGCAGAAGTGGTCACAGAATTTTTCACATTTAAAAAAAAAAAACACGCTGGCGCTGTGGGCTGAGGCTGGAATAATGATGAATGAGTGGCTATCTGGCGCTATCTCAGTCGCTAAGCAGGATTGGCTTGATAAATGTGTGATTGTGGTGGGGAGCCGGCGTTCTCGTGGCGGGGCCCGTCATTACCGGCCGCTCACCAGTCGCTACCTGTCGCTATCCCTTGTTAAATAAGGGCCTAAAGTTCTTTTCCAGACACACACTAACTGCTTCCCACCTTTACATGGGTCGAATAACGATAGGATAAAATAAACCATTTCAAAGCATCTACAAATATATGTAAATACCTTATGTATTCTAAAGCTAAGCTGCTTTCCTCACTTCAATTTCTTGATAGTAGATGATCTGGCCTGTCATGGAGAAACTTTATGGTTCCTGAGCATGCTCTGCTGTGGCCAGAGACAGCTGTGGGACCACTGTTACCTGCGGTTTTTCGCTTACACTAAGAGCTCCCCTTTTTTGTGGTTCTGGATGAACGGAATTAAAATCCCTGCTACTGCTTCTATCCGACACTGCAGGAAATAGAGGAGAAGCACATAGGACAGGCATCAGGTAACCTGCCTTATTAGTACCATTGGGTTTACAATTTCTTTAAATTAGCAAGCCTGGAAATCATGGGGTGACATCACTGGCTTGCAAGTCTGTGATATAACAGGTATTGAGCAATTTGAGTTTTAAAATGAATGAAATGAATAAAGATTATTTTTTTAACTGTAAGAATGTTCATTAATACAAAAGTAATGTAACTGAGGATTCATCTATCATCTTGCCCTTTTTAATTGCATATACCGAAAATCTTGAAAGCATTGACATTGTTGGCATAAAACAGTCATTTGTCTCTTCTATTTTTATCCATGGTGTTACGATAACTGAAATTGAATTCCCTTGCAGACGCATGGATTAGATTATCTATAGAGCATTACCAAACTGATACACTTATTCCATCCTCCCCCCTAAAAATCCATAATAAGTCATACAGAAAAGAGATAACGCTTCCAATCCCAATAGGCAAGAACCTGCTTGGGAAAATACTGCTAGCAAAAGTCTCACAAATGATTTCGAACTAAGATAAAAAGGAAAACTTACTTTCATCTTGACTCGCAAAGTCAGCTTATCTATTTTAAAAAAATAACAGGGAAACCAGACGATTGCTGCAACATAGTATGGCCATCTATTGGGAATCATAGTAATAAATATTTTCCAGCTTAGCAAATTTCTGTGTGAAAAATATTCAAAATACTATAGTAATATTTATTCTGGCTAGATACTGTGGGAAAGCCATGGCAACATTTATACCAGAAGAATTGCTTTGGAAAAAGCCAATCAAAGTCCATCAGTACAGGTAATTAAGTATGTTAACTGCTGCTCTAAAACTTATCACCATCTGTGATAGTAGAACAAGGAGATAAACTCAAAACGCAATTCAAGTTACCTCTTCAATTACATTTTTACAGAGCAGTAAATGTGTCCATTACACAAACCCCCATTTAGTATACACTTAAACCCAACCTTCACCCTGAATAAGAGCCTATCATATATGTTTCCCCCACCCTGTACATACAGATTGCCCACATTAAAATCATTCTACCTGCATCTACTGCATTTTATGAACCTTTAAAAATCAAAGATGGCAGCCCATGGAGTCTCAGGCTTTCTGCAGACAAGAAGTGTCTTCTGACTGTGCTGCTCTGCATTCTGGGATTGCTGTCCTTTCCATGACACTAGCTCTGCTCTGTCTGTGCAAAGCACAGCTATAACCCGCCCCCCTGTATATTTGCGCCCTATCCTCAGTATGTGATGCAGCCCAGTGGAGGAAAGAAAAAAAAGTGACTGAAAACTATATTCATTTTTAATGTTGGGGAATAGTTTTTAAGGGTTTGAGGTTTTTATTAAATGATGCTGAAGGTCCGCTTTAAGACATGAAATTGGATGATGCTGTGCTACTCTCAGATAAAGTTTACATGTCAATATTCAAAATAGGAATATTGGAACATAAAAAGCACTTTATGTTTCAGTTTATGGCCCAATTCCAGTAAACATTTTTTTTTTTCTAAGGGATAGTAAGGGGAATGTGTAAAGCCACTGCTATGTTCTTTTATTCTATCCATGTTGAAGCTGACAAGGTCTACCTGACATCATTTGTTTACCAAGCAGGAGGTTTAAAAATATAGAGCAAATTATTTCCAAGTTATAATGACGTTTAAAAAAGAAAACACAATAGTGATGCTAGCACAGACACAGACAAGTCCCCACTAGTCTTTGGGATGGGACGCTCTATTGGTCCCCTAAGAGCCGGAAGCGGACGCGCTATTGGTCCTTTGGTGCCGGAAGCGGATGTTTTGATACAGCGTGCGTTCCTTCCGCTCAGTAAGTTATCTATTTAATCCCTGTCCTTATTTGTATTTGCCATTCTGGTTAAAGTCCCTTCTGGGGACGAAACGCGTAGGAGGCATATGTTATATCCATTTATCCATTACATCCTTTTTGGATAACAGGACAAAAGGGAACCTGGCGGTGAGAGTGATCATTTATAGCTGCATGAATTTTAACCAACTGCTTTTATTGAAAGTTTTCATGTGAGTGCATAAACCCTATTAAAAGTCAATTTAATACTTGAGGTACTGCACTAGATTTTGTCTTTCTCTGGTTTCTTTCATGGAAACTATTATGGAGCTCATTTGCATATTGGAATAAGCCTCCCTTAGTTCGCTGGGGAGTGAAGTGTCATGTGATGTGACTGCGCTTGTGGATACTACTCACTCATTTATGAGAAGATTTAATGCTCTTGGCTCGCTTTTTGATTTGGTTCTGGTAAGAGTCTGATCCAGAAGGTGGAGGAGCATGGTTTTTTTGTTGAAAATCACACGGGTGGAGATTATAAATCGAAGATTATTATTTGTTATTTGGACTTATTCACGGACTTTTTTGTATATTTAAACCTTTTAATATTGGTTTCTGTTAATTTATTCACAGCTCTGTGCCTTATTGTGTATGTTAAGTCCCCACTATGGCTTACAGTGGACATGGTTCAGAATTTTTTAGTTAAAGTCATACTTTAGTCAAAAACAAAAATCACTCTACTCACCTTTCATCCTGCACAGGATGCTAGTCCGGTGCTAAGACACTTATTGGATCACCCGTCGCCAGTCCCGCCGGGCGTCGCTCCTCTGCCACAACAACAGACAATGGCATGCCCCTCTCATTTCACTTCAATGGTGACGGACATGCCATAGTTCTTGTGGCGATTGGGCGGGACGTGCCATAGTCCCCTCTGCACAGCGTTGTGGATGCTGCGGAGAAGGAAGGAGCAGCGCCTGGCACGGGACTGGCATCCGGCGATCCATTATTGCCATGCTGCATCAGAGTCTAAAATGCAGGTTATAGCCTACAAATGTAAAAAAACAGTATATATGTATATATTTAGAAAAACATGTCCAGAGAGCTATGTCCAGTGGTGGCCAATGACACATACACACAAGCTGGGATATTCCAAGGCTCAGCTTAGGAGCCACTGTTGTTTAATATGTTTATAGAGTATAGGGCACAGGAGTATAAAAATACAGTTTTCATGTTTGTAAGTAACACAAATCTCTCTGGTGTAACACAATCACTAAAAAGGTTACTGTAAATAATCGGCTCATGGGGGGGGGGGTAAAAATGCATATAGCATGAAAATGTGTGGGGGGGGGGGCCTGATTAGATGACATTCTATACATCAGACCACAATGCCAGTGTGCTTCTTCTAAAGTCAAAAAATATATATATATAATTATTATTTGAGAGAGAGGAAAATCATTCTATCCTTTTTTTGTGCAGCTGTTCACAAAACGATGTTCTTAAAAGTTCAGAGAAGATCAGTTAAATTGAAAAAAATGACCTTAGAGAACCCTAATTATGATGAGAGACTTGGAAATGACTGTCTTAAAGGGTAATTCCACTTTTGATGACATTTTTTCATTTCCATTATTAGTTTTCATTATTGTGTGCCAGAATGATGTCTTCAGTGTGCTAAGCTTATCTGTTTTTTTTTCTTTTCTAATTGTCGGCAACTCTGTGTTATAAAAGAAAACCATTTGCCCTAGCAACAATGTGTTTACCTTAGCACATGTACATCAACTGGTGCATTTGAAATACAGATCAGAGACTTGTTCACTCTGGCTTGCTAATCATATGATGGAATAAAGCAGAGGCAGTAGGTTTAACCCCTTCGGAAAAACGTCAGGTTATTCGGTCAGTACTGGATCCCAGGAACATCGACCAAAGTACATGATGGTTAAAGCGATCCTTCACTCTGAATAAGAGTCTATCTTACATGTTTCCCCCACCCTGTACATACAGATTGCTCACATTAAAAATCATCCTACCTGCATCTACTGCATTTTCTGACACTTTAAACATCCAAGATGGCGGCCCATGGAGGTGCATTTTGCCTGCAAACAGGAAGTGTCTTCAGACTGTGCTGCTCTGCATTCTGGGATTGCTGACCTTTTCCAGACCCCAGATCTGCTCTGTCTGTGCAAAGCACAGCTGTACTCCTGCTCCCCTGACCTATTGACTCCTCTCTTTTCCTCGGTAAATGATACTACTGAGCCAAGATGGCGGCACCCGTATCCTAGAGTGCTGAAAAGAGTTGCAGGCCAGTGAGGGAAAGAATAAAATGTAAGTGACCAAAAACGTTAAAAATATTAATTTTAGATGCTGGGGAATAGTTTTTGAAGGGTTTGGGCTTTTCATCAAATGATGCTGAAGGTCCGCTTTAATCCATCCTGGGTTTTGGGTCACTTTAAGAAACGGTTCTCAGCAGTGATGGTGGTGAAATTGGTTGTATTCTTTAAAAAGCACATAATATATACCTGCAGAAACCATAAATTGAGGCTACTGGGCAGGTTTATAAACTTGTTGAATTCATCACAGTTCTTTACTCCACAGAGCCTGTGTGTGAATAAATATGTGATAAAGTGTGATGAACAGAGGAAGGCATTGTCAATAAAATGTAAGTGACCAAAAACGTTAAAAATATTAATTTTAGATGCTGGGGAATAGTTTTTGAAGGGTTTGGGCTTTTCATCAAATGATGCTGAAGGTCCGCTTTAATCCATCCTGGGTTTTGGGTCACTTTAAGAAACGGTTCTCAGCAGTGATGGTGGTGAAATTGGTTGTATTCTTTAAAAAGCACATAATATATACCTGCAGAAACCATAAATAGAGGCTACTGGGCAGGTTTATAAACTTGTTGAATTCATCACAGTTCTTTACTCCACAGTGCCTGTGTGTGAACAAATATGTGATAAAGTGTGATGAACAAAGGAAGGCATTGTCAGTCATTGTAACAAATTTGTAACGGGCAGGCTGGTTCATCACTAACGCCAGGTAGCGACAAATGAGCGTCTGTAGCAGGCATTTCAGAGCGCCCGCTAGTAGTCACTGTGCTAGGCCGTGGGTCGCTAGTTCATAGCGACTCAATCGCTGTGCATCAATGATGAATACATTGTGAGGAGTCGCTATTTCACCAGTACAGCGCTGTATGGGAGCGCATGTTAGCGACTGGTCAGTGCGACCGACTCACAACATATTCATCAAAAAAACAGCCTCACACAACTCCGGCGCCCAAAAATGATTCTCTGAAGCCCAGAGCGCCGGAGGCTGTTTGATTAGTCTGTTTTTTAGTATGTATCCACTAGTAACAAAGCGAAAACCTATGGAATTACATTGTAATAACATTGTAACATGAACACTTTAATGCCAGACCTGTAATGTCAATTCTGCATAAATATATCAAACACGAAAAGGGCTTTAAAAAGGCTTTTTCTATGCCAGAAACAGGCATTTTTCTATGCCAGGTCACAACATTATTTGAAAAAAAAAAAACCCTGTTTAAAAAGAAATAAAAGAACGTCCATTGAAATGTATGGGAGAGTGACAGGTAGCGAGAGGTAATACCTGGCGCTCTGCAAGGCTAAACGCCAGTGCTGTTCGCTGAGGCTGGGATAATGATGAATCGGACGCTACATGACGTTATCCCAGTCGCTCAACAGATTCTGCTTGATAAATGTGTAATTGCGTGCCGTGTCCGGCGTTCACCTGTCGCTATCTCTCATTTACAAGGCACTACCTAACGCTATCCCTTTATGAATAAGGGCCTAAGTTGTGTGTGCACTCCTCTGGAAACTTTGAATGTGAAACTGGACTTGGTGGAAGTTTCAGAGAGTCCCAGAAGGCTTAATGGTTCTCCCCATAACAAGAACATTTTTTTACAAGGGGGTTCACAAAGTAGTAGCCACATTACAAGCAGAGAAATGTTAAAAGATTAGGAACTTATACCGTGTCAGATGGCCATGCCTTCTCTCTTCCAATGCTGTTGCTTAGAAATTCAGCACATGACTGCAAATGCTATGCTTGCTGACAGAAGACGCATTGTTTATTACTGGAAAACAATCTCATTACAAATATCTACTTGAATGCATGTGATGTTGCTGAATGATCCAGATAATGGTATGCTGTGAAACAGAATAAAATAATCTTTTGTTTGCTCTACAGTATATTCAATAAAATAGGGAGGTGGGGCAAGTTTATTGTAAGCTTTACCTAATTAAACATTGGAATTAAATTAAAGCATCTTCATATTGACTCCCGGATTATTATAGATACCCTCATACAATGTATGTGATTGTTTTCATGTGCTCCTGATTAAATGTTTCCATGTGTTCTGTGAAACAGTTCTGTTTTATTTCCTAGGCCATTGCACAAACAGTTCCAAATCAACAACAGTGATTCCTTAAGAAGCAACGACTAAGATAAAGGAAAAAAATGATGACATTTATCTGTAATTCTTCCATTGCTTTTAGTGACACAAATGTAGTGTTGGTATGGTCTTTCACAAAAGCACGAAGGACACCATGGAGCCTTGGGACTAAAACCTATCATAGGGAAAACTAGAGTCCGACATTGTTGATTTCCCTACATTTATACTATTTACCTGCCTGCAAATCCATCTCATCCACATTAATACACAATGAGCAACTAACCAGAAATGGTGATTAGCGTTGGCTTTTTAAGCAATAGTTAATCTTAAGCTGACTGACTAAGAGAATATGAATCAAACTATTCACTTTTTTTCTGGGGATGCTAGCCACACACACCATAGGGCTGGTATCCCCAAGGCTGAAATGGCTGTGCTCTGGCTGCACACCATAGGGCTGGTATCCCCAAGGCCTCGAATGGCTGGGCTCTGGCTGTTGTGAAATACCAGCCCTTGGGCATTGGTCCGGTGCCCTGCGATGCCCAGGAGGAGGTGCAAGTAATTAGAGGCTATTGTCAAGCCGCTTGTCATATACTGGTTATACCTGAGGGCTCTTAATTAACCCTTTATGCCCTATCTCCCAGCAGGTATAAAAGGCTTCCAGCAGCAGCAGGAGGGCAGACGCCAGAGTGGTCGGTGTGGGACACAGTACTTGGGGTGAATTGGAGGAAACTATTTAAAAAAACAATAAATAAAATATTTTTCTTTTAGTCTGTTTTTTTTACATTTAACCCGTTTGGACTGGTTTCCATGAGACCCCTATACCAACTCACAAGGCTTGGGGACTGGCAAGTCACCTGCAGCTAGCGATTGACTTGCCATTAACCCCCAGCCCCCTCTGTCATTTTTTGGGGGCATTTTTAAAGGGTTTCTTTATTCATTTATTCATTTTATTTAATTTATTTCTAAATGTTATAAAGTGCTCTTTTCAGTTTGGGGAGTCTCCTGGGTAGGAACAGGGGCTACAGTTGTAAATGGAAAAAATGGGGCTTTCACGTACAATATGTTTTTTTAAATAAAATAAATGTTTTATTTAAAATAAATACACAATATTGAAAAAATATTTATTTTTTATTTACTTTTTTCACACAAAAATAATTTTACCAAACACTGGAAAGATTACAAATAAGACACATTAAAGCCTAAATGCTGACACAAAAAACATATACTAATTTACTGAAAATTCCTTCAAAAATCACAGTTAAACATAGCGTAAAATAGTGACGGCATCTCAAGTAGGCTGGCAGTTAACAAGGTTAAAAGTAGCTATGCGTGTTGGGTATTGTTCTTAACAAGGGACCTTGTACTTTCAAATTTAGCTTGTTTTTTCTTGTTTGCATAATAATATTTTAGAAAAATTTGTTTATATTCATTTTTTTATACATTATTTTAAGGAAATCCTGTGCGAAAAAATGCTTTGAGGGATCACTTCCAGAAAGATGACCCTACTACAACAAACTGAGTATGCCTAGAAAGCATACTCATAGGAAAATGGGGCTTTGATTCTGCTTTTTTTATGTTTTTTAAGGAAACCTGGTGCAACCAAAGAATTCATCATACACGCAATATGATTTTATTGGAAAACTTACATTTTTCATTACAAAAAAACTGTACAAATTGTAAAGCATAGATATTGTTTGCACATATTAATATATAATATAAATATTTAGAATACACTACAAAAATAACAAAATCACAGACAAATGGAAAACAATATATAATGTTCTTGGGAAACCCCTTCAAAAATCACGGTTGCACATGCGTAGTGCAAAATAGCAAAAAAATGGTCTGGCAGCAGAGGGTGACACAATCTCTAGGTATGCTGGCAATGAAAGGGTTAATTCTAGAATAAAATGGCACAACCTAAAGCTAGTTAGAGGGAAGATTGGTAGCAATGTTTGAAAATGTTTTTTTCTGAAATAGTATTAGATGCATGGAACAAATTTCCAGCAGAGATAGCTGGAAAATCATCATTAAATAACCTTAACATGCCTGGGATAAGTATACAGCTATTCTAAGATAACGTGAACATACTACACACATAAGGGAATACTAGAGCATTCAACCTTCTGTGTCAAACTTCTATATCACAGTGAAGCACCATTCCTTAAAAGATGACGTACATAGATGAAGTAGGTCACCAGGGGTGGTAAAGATACCTGCCCCTACCATATGTCTGGTGTGCAGCACTAGTAGCTGGTAAAATGATATGACCCCCCTTGAGCTGGCAACTACTATGCTCATATTAGCAATATGTCCTACTATACTGTACTATAATGTAGCATCAAGCATAGGGATTGATGACTATTTCCCTGTGTTGGGTGCATAACTCTAGACCCCCCTAGATTTCAGGTTGTGCCCCTGTACACCACTCTCCACTTACTAGTTTCCACCGGGTATGAAAACATGGCATGTAAAAGAGGTTCTCAGCACAATGAATGACAACCAGATATCCCCTAAGTCTTTATTCTTGGGAAAATATCTACCTATCTATGATCCGCCTAAGAATTCTCCAAACAAGGGCTATTTACACTGTTAAAATGATTCTTTGGCTCGAACTAAACATTTGTTATTGATTATTAAGAAGAATCACATGAATAAAATATTATTGAAAACAAATGTTAGAGTCTTTATGCTGTTTATAATTAAATCAGACAGCCCATAATTAGACCCACCAGGAAGAATATACATGGCAATCTTGGAATGCTGTGGGATACTAACTGCAGCGGTTACTCTTGTTATTTAAATGTGTTTCTAAATCATTTTGTTGACAATGCTTTACATACAATATTTTCATACAATGCTCTGTTAAAATCTCTTTTTTTCAGATTTACAAATGTATATACTGAAACTTGAAACTAGCTAAAGAAAATTCATGCTGGACAAAGAAAAGTTTCAAGGAACCTAATCAGCCAGAAAAAAAAGGTTACTTAAAAAGAATTCACCATAATGTATATGTGATAAAAATAAAAGCTCACAACACAAATGTTTTATGTGAGAGGCAAATGGCATATTTCATAATAGATGGAAAATATGGACATGCTATTGCTCTGTGGTTTTTGTGAAATACCACCTATAAATAGCTTTCACAAGGGATGCAGCTGAATTGGAAAATCTTAATGAGTGGTACTTACATTTTTGAGCCAAAATGATCATTGCAGATAGGTTATTGAAGCAGAATAATACAAGCTAGGATTATATATATTACAAATGTAAATTAAAAACTTTTAATTTTTTTTTCAGGGAGTGCATAACATCAAATTAAATGACCATGTTCGATTTGTAGGCTCACAAATGACACACAGCTAGGCCAGGAGCTTGGGTCCAGCATCAAGGTCTACAGTAGATTGAGGTAGCAGTAGGGCAGGTGAGTTTCAACCTAAAAAAATTATCCTACAGTGATCCTTTACATTTTGGATCCGGTACTCGTCTGACATTTGTGCTCCATACGTTATTCTGTACATTTATTCTCTGATCCCAGCATATGTGCTTTACTGCTATCATGACTCTATGTGTTTTGGACCAAAACCTGGTATTTTCACTACCCCGGATTTTGGTCCTTGTCCCTGGGGGTTCCCAATTTGGGGGACGCTCTTCTGTTGGAAACCCCCAATCTCTCCAAAAACCTTTCTGCCGGTCCCAAACGTAACTTTCCACTTTCATCCAATCAGTGCTGAATGTCATGCATATGAATGCATCTTCATAGGGGAACCAGAGTGGCCACATCCCTGCAGACTGTGGCAAGCTCCTGTCCCCAGCCTATCTGAATGACTGGGCCCAGGAGCATACTTTCCAAAGGATGCATACTTTCCTTGCTAAAGGATGTAAACATCGCAAAGGGCTTTGATTGGATGAGAGGCCGCACATGCGCCATTGGGCTGAGGATTGATTGGATGAGACTCCCTGACGAAGCCCCGTGGGCGGGGCGAAACGCGCGTCGGACGAGGGTGGCCCTACTTCACCTCGTGTCCCTCCATCACATCCCGCCGGTGTGCCATGCCGTGGCTCGCGTATGTAGGAGCACCTGACTGCAGTCTAAAGGCGATATGTGGCGGCAAGAGCACTGATGAATAAGGTATGACGCATGTGCAAAGAGGTGTGCTCCCAGAAGCAGTGAAGTGGCCGAGCAGGAGCAACAATGCGGGCTATGGAAGCGTGAGTTATCAATCTCAATACACAGCTTATGTGCACTGTGTGTCTATCTATGCTGGCCCTGTGGACTGCTTAATCTCCTCTGGAGTATGTGTGGAGTGAGATGAGCCTCTGCACTGCGTCTATATAGTCTGCAGTATACATACCTAGTGTTGTCTTGCCTTGCCCTATGCCTGTGGAAACCAAAAGAGTGACATGCGTACTATATATACATGAGGAAGAGACAAATGGCCAGTGCTGACAAGCCGGACAATCAGAGGGGACAACTAAGCTATGCATTTATGACAGGGGCAGTGTATCATTCTGTATGGTCACTAATGGAAACATATGCCTGCGTATATAAAGCTGTAACCGTTGAATGTCTCTGGACTATGTTTCTGGCTGTCTATCCCATGATTAGCTGGTCTGTATGTTGAGTACTGGACACCATCTGAGGAGCATTATCCCTGGTCTTGGCGCCCAACGTTGAAGCTTCAGCAATTTCAATTGATCACATTAGGTGATTGGCTTTAGGTGGCTAGTCGTGGTGTGTTTGTGGATGCTTTTGTGAGGTGTTGATGCATGGGCATGGGGGGGCCCCCTATTTTTAATATCACAACGTTGTGATTTTTTTAGTACATTAAATTTTCCTGTGTGTGCTGTTCCTTGTGAGTGCAATATTTTTCAATAAAGATTTAGAACTATATTCTGCTTTGTAGTTTAAATTACTACATGGATACATTGAGCCAGTGCCCTTAAGTAACCGTGTGGGTTTGTGTATTTATATTTGGGTCAAAGTTGGTTAAAGGGATGCCATACATTTGTAATGGCAGTGCTCGTGATGAATTGACTTGGAGTCTCCTTGAATTTTATTCTCTTCCGTTGATTGGATGAGAGCCCGCACATGTGTCATTGGGCCAAGGAGAGATGAGTTGTACTGGGCAAACTGGGGGGTTTCACACAGAACAGAACTGGGGAAGTCAAATTCCTGGGTTTTGTTCTGCTTTAAGGCACTTAATGAGTGGGAGGCAAAGCCAAGTTGGGGGTGGCATGGACCATGAAAGCTCACCCCAGACCATGAAAGCTCACCCCCAGGGGGTCAGCATAGCGATGGCTGGAACATGTGAAGGGAAGGGTAGGAGAGTTGCAGGGTACACCGTCAGTGCTAGTGCTAGGGCTACCAGGTAAAGAGACCCCGAAGGACATATGGGGTGGAGAAGAGGAAAACTGCAAGTTGGGGTAAAGAAGTGGGTGGCTGGGATATGAAGACATAATAAGGGGCATCATACATGTGAAGGGAGGAAGGATGAGACATGTGAAGGGGCAGAATACATATGAGAGGAAGGGGACTTCAATACCAGTAACCAGAGGGGCCATTTCTTCACCTGAGACACTGGGTGTAGTTATCTTGTCATAAAATATGCAGCATATATCTAGAAAGTAGTCAGTTTTATTACAGGTGCCAGTGGCAAGTCCTGTATAAACACTGCCTAGCTATTACATCATTCATCTCCATTAAAAATAAAACAGGTCTCAAAACAGTGCCTGGTACTAACATGTATGTGAATATATTCTTCCCCAAGAGAGTTTTAAACAGGAATTCTGAGTGTCCAATATACCGAGAGGGGGAGTCCCACCAATGAGGCAAGTCCTCTACATTGGAAACTTAGAGCATGGAAAATTGTGCGTCACCATGGAGAGAACATATTTTTCAATACAGCTAGAGTTTCCCAATGAACAGAATGCATCTGTACTATATTAGTCCCAAAAATGATATTACTAATTGAGCCACATGAGTCACTTGAAAGATTACTTCCTCAACCCAAGACATGACACACAATTACACCAATTTGCAAAAATACAATACATTACCATACTGGATGAGGCAAATAATAATAATAGACAAATATGAATGACATTTGGTTAAAAAAATAGGTAAATATACCACATGCAAAACTCTTTGGGCTCCATGGTTAGGGGTCATACAGGGTGCCGCTCTCATTATAAAACCTCACAGTGGCTAGACATCTTCTGCATTTGTCCTGTCCCCATGCCTGAAACCAGTAACGTGTCAACACATGCCCCGGTCATATCCTTTCTTTTGACTGGCACCCCCTCTTTTGACAGACACCCCTCTAGTCGATTCTGAACTTTGCTGCTCGTCACATCCATATCTTCTCTCGCTTTTCCAAGGATGCTTCCCTCTTTCAGTTCCTTCACTGTCTTCCAATTTCACAGACATTTCAATTTAAATTCTAACTCTAAACAACCATACTCTCTCCATCCAAACTCTTCCCTATTTCTCATCATTCAATCCAGAGACAACCTCCACTCTACCTGACCTTCTCCTGTCCTATACCCATGCCCCTTCCATTCAATCTTACCTCCAGGACTTCTCCCGTCTTCACCTGGTTTGGGAATTTTCTATCTCTGGTGTCCTCCTCCACAGGGCACACAGCACCATAAAATGAAAAACATCTTTTTTGTCTTCACCCCTTATTGGTTAGACTGTGAGCTTGTAAATGGTAGGCTCTCTTTCCTATTGTATCCTGTATTGCATCCTGCCTCCTGTAAGTATTCACTTCAAACTCCACAGCATGTCATTTGCAGTGGCACTCAACCCTCTCCTCTAAAGGCCAACAACATTCCAGGTTTTGCTGTTCTGCACACTGCAGCACATGTGTAGTAAATATGTAGCATGTGTGTAGAGATGGGTGAGTCCCCCAAAGTTGGGCTATGGCAAGTTCAGATGAACTTCAAATAAATGTTCGAGTTTGGGGACCCGAACCTGTGTTCCGATTGAAATCAATAGAGATCCAAACTTTTGGGGGTGGCAGTGGTGGGGGAAAGGGGTGTATAGTGTGCAGCAGAAGTTATTGGACTGAGCATAACTTACTGCTTAGTATGCTAATCAGTGCAGCAGCCAATTACACTTGGCAAAGTAAGCAATCCAACTTTGCATCCCACTTTCGCCATGTGATTAAGCAGTGGGTGTTGATCAGGTAAGTGTTTATTTTTTAAGTCCTAAAATTAAATTTAGAAGTCAGAGCAGGGGCTATTTCTTCTGTTTTTAACTAAAAGCTTGGCTCATGTGCTAAGCAATGTCCAGTTTCAATGTAGGTTAAAAAGTGATTTGCCTAATATTTGTCATATTAAGATCAAAGTTCAGCATAGATCATGTCCTGTCCGCTTCCCATCTTAACCCAGGCCACCCAGTAACATGGATGCCAAGGCCAGCTCCAGGTTTATGTGGACCCAGTTCTGCACATGGAACACCCAGCTTTCCAGTCTGGTGGGTTAGGTCCTCTGAAGAATCCTCCCAGTTTGAGTCTGGGTGGGCTCCTAAGGAGGCCAAGGGCTCCAGTTCCTGCCAAGGTTTTGCCAGTGCTGCCACGGTCCTGATGGGCACAAAATAACTTTATTCCACCACCACTCTCACTGCTCCCTGGAGTATGCTTAATCTCAGAAAACTTAGGGATCGACTCAGAGCCTAGTGAGAAAACTCTTTTAGGAGAGAAAACTGCCATTCTCATTTCATTGTCTAACGGGTGTACATTTTCACCTGGTTCTGAAATCATTCACAATCATCCACAAGGTAGACAATGAAATTGAATGGCAATTTTCTCACCTAAAAAAAGCACTTGGCTCCGAATCAACCCCAATGTGACGACTATGCTTTAACTATGCTGGAGATCAGATCCACAACAATATCTAGACAACTTCTAATTACCAAAGAATCAAGTTGTCCCTCTATCAAGTGGCCAGTAGAAATGTATTCCTAGAAATAGAAATGGTAATGTGCAATATGAAATATAAAAACACATTTTACAAATAATCTAATCAAATATATGTGTTTTCTCGTTATTATTCTATTACTATTACTAAAAAAATACTCCTCCTGACCCAGTATATTGATGGGGACACTTTTAAAAAATGAAGCTATATTGCCAGAGTAATTACAAATTAAAGTTTCACCAAATGTTACTCATGTCCTCTGTGAGTGGAGTGGCAGGACACTGCACACTGTGCGCAATACATTAGATTGAGCTGTGTGTGACAGTGTGGAGAGTTCCATTTTAGCCTTTCTCTAACAGAGGGGGTGTCAACTAGACATTAGACATGGACCCCTGCTTTCTGTGACCAGAGCAAAGCGACAGCAAGGGACTGACATTATATCAGGTAAGCTGGCTGACAAATGATTTTAAGGTTTGACTGGTCAATCCCTTTAATCGAACGTGCAGTTCTATGCTGCATTTCTTGTCCCGTTGTTTCGCTGTATGTTAACATGTTATTATGTATGTACATCTACTGAATGATGAATGAAATTCTCTTTAAAGATCTATCAATAACACACCCAAAAGCATTTAAATGCATGCCTGGGAATACATATGAGCACAATTAACATTGCATGAAAGTAGAACATTAAAGTAACTTTTTTTCTTCTTCCACAGTCTATATTACTGTAGCCACAATTGAAACATTGCTTTAAGTGCTTTAAATGACAGTGGTAGTTATATTTCAAAAGCAAAATATACTTGTGCAGCAGAAGAAAAGCATTACTTCCTGAATGAAAAATTATAACAGCAAAATTAAAGATAAACTCCAGGCAAAGCAGAGTTGACGTTTGCGCAGTATTACCTAAGTTCCATTTTGCTTTTTGTTCAGCTTTAAATGGGTCTATCATGAGTCTTGGTTAGTATCCTTGGGTTTACGCCCAATTTGGGGTGCCCTGATGTGTAAATGGCTGCCAGTGACCTAAAATACATATCTAGCCTGCCAACCCATAGCACAAACATGGATCTCCTCCAATTTGCTTTTTTGGGCCTGCATATAAATTGGATCCCCATGGAAGAGTGTGAGCATTCCAAAGACCTTTACCTTCCAAGCTTTGAGTAGATTGCAACCCTAAATTGACTGGGAATGCTCCACCAGAGACAGGAATACGTTGGACTACCGCTACACCACATTAAATCATTCCTTATTGCCTAGCTGTACTAGGCCATTCTGATCATAATCTGACCACTTATAAGTAGTGATGAGCAGGCCAGGGAGAATCCCATTCAGATTTCATCTAGATAATCCACAGTATCCAGCATTTGGTACCATCATGAAGTACAGTCAAAAACCCAAACCCTAGGAATACCCCAGGCCCAGATGGCATATCTCCCTCCTGGTTATAAGTTTGTGCAGCGTCTTTGGACCCACCTACCCATTCACCAAGATCAACAGAAAATCCTTATAGTACCCACCTGCTTTAAAAATTCTATCCTCATCTCAGTTCCTAAAAAATACAGGCAGGTAGCCTTGAACTTTGGGACAATGAAAAACTTGGAACGCTCAATGTTGACAAACCTGAAGCACGAACTGATCTAAAAAAAAGGAATAAACCTACAGACCAAACAGGTTAGCTGATGACACAATCAACCTGACACAATATATCCTGAACCATTGGGAATAATATGGGACTTATGTAAAGATGCAGTCTGTAGAACTGGGTTCTGCATTTAACAATCAACCAAGACATTCTTGTCAGTAAGTTATCCCAGACCCAGTATAACAGGTCAAATGTGTCCTTTAGATTGTAAGCTCGCAAGGGCAGGGCTCCCCTTCCTATTGTCTTCTGTGCTCAAACCACTTGGTTTAAACCTTGTGGCATCTCATTTTGTATTGTTCCCTGTACTATATGTTTTACCTTGCCTGTAATCATACCTTGTAAAGCGCTATGGAAGATGATGGTGCTATATAAATAATAATAATAATGATAAAATGTGGAATCAAAACATCCAGTGCCAGGACCAATAAAACGGATCTTCAGCATGATTTAATGAAAATCCCAAACCCTTAAAAAACTATTCCCCAGTATCTAAAATTTATATATTTTACGTTTTTAGTCACTTACTTATTATTCTTTCCCCCACTGGGCTGCAACTCTGTTCAGGACTCTAGGATACGGGCGCCGCCATTTTGACTCAGAAGCATCACAAATACTGAGCAGTGGAGAGCGGGATAAAGTACTGGGGGTGGGCTATAACTGTGCTTTGCACAGAAAGAGCAGAGCTGGGGTCAGGGAAAGGACAGCAATCCCAGAATGCAGAGCAACACAGTCAGAAGACACTTCCTGTTTGCAGGCAGCCTAAGACTCCATGGCCCATCATCTTGAATGTTTAATGGCTCAGAAGATGCAGTAGATGCAGGTAGGATGATTTTTAATGTTGGGAATCTGTATGTACAGTGTGTGGGAAACATATAAGATATGTTCTTATCCAGGGTGAAGGTCCACTTTAATACCGGCACCCATCAGGCATGGGTGATTTCTTTCATTCAATCTCAAGTCTACACAAATGACTGTTCATTAATAGAAGAATAGGTAAAATTCATTAGACAAGTGGACGACACTACCGTTATCAGCCTCATCAAAGAGACGGATGTTCTTTCTCTGGCTGTTGAAGAAACTCGTCCAACCGAAAAACATCTGCACAAGTTTTTACACCTACACTAAATCTATGTAATATGTCTCCAACACCATTTGGTATGGCAACACTTCCTCACTTAATAGACTAAGGATTCAAAGGATAGTAAGGCACACTGAAAAAACCATTGACTTGCTTTTACCTTCAGTTGGGTCCATTTACTTTTGAGGGATCCAAAAGTATCCACAAACCGCAGTTGGTAAATCGTCGCACCCAGGTCACTGTTCTTTCCAACTAATGTCATCAGAGCTCAGTATACCAAAACCTCTAGAAATAATTACAGCTTCTACCCACCATCCATTTACTGATATTCAGAGCCCTGCCAGATTTGAAAAATAGGTTTCGTTCCATGCGCAGGGGGACATCCCAATTCTAGATGCCTCCCTGCGCATTAACAGCACAGCACAAGAGAAATCTTACCTTTCTCCTCAGTCACCCAGAGAAATTCAGTGCTCTAATAGGCCGGCACGGTCACATGGCTGCCAACACTCAACCGGAAGCCTGGCTGGCACCTTCTAAATATGTAGTATATATACTCTTCTATATCTTACACTGTTCTATATCTATTAGTATTGATATAGGCATTTTATCATTAATTTATCAGCAAATTATTTCCTCATTTATAGTTTTATTTTACTGAATTTACTGTCTTCTACTTCTTAATGTGCCTACATGACAAGAAGAATTCCTTGTATGCAATGTACTTGGCGAACAATTGCACTGATACTGGTGTTGGGTACCCAGCAATACCGGGCCCTATCTACCCTAATCCTGGCATAGTGTGCTATTACACCACCACTGTGCCAATCCTGGAATTGAATTTTTGGAGAGAATAAAAATGTATGGCTATTAACATTTACTAAACTGGCATCAAGGCTTTCTTTTGTCATTAGAACCTTTTCTTTTACCCCTTTTAGCACAATGTTCCCCAGGTAGCCCTGGCATTTAGTTATAATTGGCTACTTTAGTTTGTTTCCTAAAATACATACACAGAACATATTCATTTAAAATGTTCCTCTAGGTGTTGACATAACAATGTGCTTTAAAAAGTCTACTGAAAGGAGATTTCCTCTTTGCTGGGGTGTAAAGTTGCAGATCAGTGTGGGTATGGGTGGGATTCAGCATGGTCTCCTTGGTTCTGCGGAACCAGTTGTTAAAATTGTAGCAGTTCTCAGAACTGAGGGGGAATGGCACAAATAAGTTATACAATCCCTATATTGCTTAGGCACATTTTAATATTATTACTCATTTGCTGTTTATTATATTGGAAGCAAACATTTATTATAAAAATATTAGTATGTGAAGCTCTTGACAATTTTATGTGTAGGGAACAGGTTGTTAAAATGTTGAATCCCGCCTCTTTTTTTTTTTTTTTAAACTCTTTATTTAGAGATTTTGCAATTTTAAACATTACATACATTCAAACGTACATAGGTTACATGAGGAAAGAGGGGTAGAGCATCCGGGAACACCGTGTTCAGAGTATATAACTCACCACTAACATATATAGGACAATTGTCTCCACCGCATCTCGCATGGCGGGAAGGAGCCCGACCCCAACCCCCACCCAAGGGGAAAGAGTGTGGTCGGATCCCGCCCCACCCACCAAATGCCATACAGCTCTGATTAACTCGATGTTGACTATATCCCCCACACATTGGCCAGTACCCATAATCCTGTCATCGCCGGGAGGGGGAAGGGTTCTCCAACGCTAGATGTGCCCGGTCGGCCAGCTCGATGGGAGTGGGAAAAGACAATGGGACTTAAGGGGGGATGGAGATAGAGGAAGGGGGGGGGAGGGGGGATCTAGGGTCTTAGGTGCAGAGGGGATAAGTGATGAATGGGGCGGGGTATGGCGTGTGGGACACGGCTCTTGATTGGGACCAAATTATTTCCTCCCCTGACAAGTAATGCAGGAGTTCGTTCCATCCACGTTTTTAGCCTGTTTGAGGCAGGGAAGACCAGCAGATCGGTCAAGGGCCCCGTACTCCTAGCCAAACAGACTCCTAAAATCTGCCGATTCCTCATACATCAGCCAGGGCAACCACGTGGATCGGTATTGCTCATCCCTGTCATGTAGGGAGAGTGTCAAGTCTTCCATTTCTTTGACATTTATAACTTCTCTCACCCAATCTCTAACAGTGGGAGTTGTTTTTTGCTTCCAAAATCTGGGTATTGTCTGCTTGGCAGCATTTAAAAGGTGGATCAGCAGGGTCTTCTTATATTTCCCTGTCGGCACCTTCGTGGAGTGTAGCAGGATTTGGGCTGGGTCGCCTTTCACCTGGGCCCCCGTAAGCTGTGTGACAATGGGGAGGACTGCCTCCCAGTATCCCTGGATCCCGGGGCACGTCCACCAAATATGGAACAATGTCCCTCGACTCTCGCCACATCTCCAACAACTTGGGTCTGCTCCACTGAACATCCTCCCCAATCTATCAGGGGTATAATACCACCGCGTCAGCAGTTTGTAATTGGCCTCTTGGACACGTGTGGCTAATGAGGACTTATGCGCCAATGTCGCTATTTTAGTCCTCTCTTTATCATCTATTGTCCTGCCCAGGTCAAATTCCCAGTCTCTCCAGAATGAAGGCGGGGGCTCCTGTCTACCCATGAGGAGGGAGTATAGTCTAGAGATCAAGTGGGGGCATGGCTGCTCATCTAAACAAATCTTCTCAAACTCAGTATGGTCCCTGGCGTTCCCCTTATTGTAGCCCCACCGGGACAATAGTGACTGGAAGCGGAGAAGCGTCCAGGAATCAAGATTTCCGTTCTCCAGCCTGACTCTCAGGTCTCCTATGTCTGCCCAACCTCCGCCCGTTATCAGGTCGCAGCCCCTCAGTTGGCCCACCCTTCCCCACTCCCCGAGAGCCGCTCTAGAGCCGTCCTGCAGGATTGCAGGGTTATCTATTAGTGCGACCGCGGGGGTAGGCCAGGGGGAGATTTCGGGGTGTTTCCTATGGCGCCGAAATACCTCCAGTGTGGCTGCTACAGTTGGATGTGTTCGCACCCCTAACCTATATGTTTCTTTGTTCCAAACTGTTATGTCTAATGGGGCTTGTGCAATGGAGAGCTCAAGTTGGACCCACCTCTTTGAGTTTTTACATGTGTGCCATTCACAGACTCTCTGCAGATGAGACGCTACCCAGTATGATTGAATGTCTGGTAACGCCATACCCCCTGAGTGTTTGGGCCTGATTAATAACTGGCGTCGGAGCCTGGCTTTCTTTTTCTTCCAGACGAATCTCATCAGGATCTTGTCTAGTTTCTTGAAGAAGTGCGTGGGAATGGATATCGGAAGTGCCTGGAATAGGAATAAGAGCTTCGGGAGGATTGACATTTTGATTATGTTAACCCTACCCATCCACGAAAAGGTGGGGGAGTCCCATCTGTCTAGATCTAGTTTTATTCTTCGAGACAAGGGGAGGAAGTTCAGCTCCAGAATCCTTGACAACTGGTTCGGCAGTTGAGTGCCCAAATATGTTATCGAGGTCTTTGCCCACTTGAATGGGAAAGTTTGCTGAAGATTCCTAGCCACGTCTCCCGGAAGTGATATATTTAATGCTTCTGATTTATCAAAATTAATTTTAAAGAAAGACAGCCTACCATAAACCTCAAGCTCCTTCATCAGAACTGGCACTGTGATAACGGGGTTCGAAATAAAGAACAGGAGGTCGTCCGCGTAAGCCGCGACCTTGTGGGTGTCCCCTCCAGTTCTCAGGCCCCCTATGTCATCGTTTTCCCTTATTCTACATAGAAACGGTTCCAGGGATAGGGCGAACAACAGAGGCGATAAGGGACAGCCCTGGCGCGTACCGTTGCAGATATGTACCGTGTCAGATAGGTGGCCATTAACCTTAACCCTAGCTGAGGGTATTGTGTAGAGAGCACTGATGAGCTTCCTCATATTGTCCCCTAGGCCTATGTGCTGGAGTGTTGCCCTTAGGAAAGGCCAGCTCACCCTGTCAAAGGCCTTCTCTGCATCCGTGGACAGAAACATCAAAGGCCCGCCAGAGCTCTGTGCTGTATATACGGCACTAAGTGCTCGCACCACATTGTCCCTAGCCTCCCTCCCCAACACGAACCCCGTTTGGTCCAGATGAACCACCTGAGCAACCACCGGGGCCAGCCTGTTGGCCAGGATCTTCGCGTACAGTTTCAGGTCCGCGCTGAGGAGGGAAATGGGGCGGTAGCTCTTACATGACAGGGGGTCCCTTCCTGGTTTATGCAGGACAGAGATGTGCGCCTCCAGATCCCTGCTTGAGAACGAGCCCGGGTTCTCCGGGTCAGTTATCGAGTTCCAAGCTGTAATCATCCTAGGGCCTAGTATTGAGGCAAAAGTTTTATAATATTTGGCGGAGTATCCATCTGGGCCAGGGGCCTTTCCCAATGGGGTTTGCTTGAGCGCCTCTAACAGCTCCTCTAACCCAATCGGATCCTCTAACAGCGCTGCCGACTCCCTTTCTGCCGTTGGCATGCCTGAGCTCCCTATGTATTCCTCTAATTTGCCTAGGTGCGCGTGTGTTATTGCCCCCCCCCCCCCCCCCCAGTTTGTACAAGTCAGAGTAATACTGCCTGAACACATCTGCTATTCCTTCTGTGGTGTGTTGCGTCCGGTGCGCTCTGTCTCGTATCTCGGCAATGAAATTCTGAGCTTGCTGCCGCCTAAGTGCCCTGGCCAGCAGCGCACTACTTTTGTTGCCGTATTCATAATATGTACGTTTGCATCTCTTGATCACATGTTTGGCCTTCTGTCTCAATAGAGCGTTGAGGGCCTCTCTCACCTGGGTCATTTCCCCGAGCACCCCAGCCGCCCCCGATTGTTTATGGGACAACTCAAGAAGCCTAACCCTCTCCATAAGTTTCTCAATTTGGGCCACCCTTTCCCTTTTAAGCCTAGCTCCGTGGCTAATCAGGATACCTCTTATTACTGCCTTATGTGCCTCCCACAACATCAGAGGGGAGACTTCTCCGTTGTCATTAAGTCTGAAGAACGTCTCCAGCCCCTCTTTTACATCTTGCAGCACAACTGGGTTCTGTAGGAGCGATTCATTCAACCTCCACGTGGAAGAGGGTGGCGGCCTGCCTACCAGATCTAGGTCAAGGAACACCGGGGCGTGGTCTGAGAAGGAGATCGGGTATATTCCGTCTCCTGTGGCCTGACCCATAAGTCCATGTGAGACCCATATGTAGTCTAGCCTAGAATATGACCCATGTACCTTAGAGTAGAATGAATAGTCCCTTGCTCCTGGGTTTCTAAGACGCCACGCATCCACCAGCTGCAGGCTGTGTAGTTGTTTCTTTAGGGATCTCAGAGCTAGATGGGAAATCGCCGATCTGCCCGCTGAGGAGTCCAGCAGGGGTTCTATGGCCAAATTGAAGTCTCCCCCCAATATTATCTCCCCCTCCTTAAATTTTCCTATTTTGTCAAGTGTACTCTTTAAAAATTGTATCTGGCCTTGGTTGGGTACATATACTGAGGCTAGGGTGTACATCCTCTGGTTGATTAGGCCTTTGATGAAAATCGCCCTTCCTGACTCATCGCTCCAGGACTCCTTCAGTGTGAAGGGAATATCTCTTGCCAGTAATATAGCTACTCCCTTCTTTTTGGTGTCTGCCGCGCAGCTGGTGAATGCCTGGGGGAACCGCCTACTGCAGAGCCCGGGAGCTGCGTTCCTCTTAAAATGAGTCTCCTGTAGGAAAACTATCCCTGCCCTACATCTATTTAGCTCCTGTGCTAGAATCGTTCTTTTTTCTGGGATATTAAGTCCCTTAACATTTAGGGAGACAATTTTAACTGGGCTCATGATGGTCTAAGTACTTGAGATGAGGAGGAGGAGCTCTTGGGGTGACCTCTGAAAGTCTTGCGTCCGGTCCCACACGCCAATAGGGGGGGGGGGGTAAATGGATGAGAGGTTTGGGGTGGGGCCTGGGGCAAGGGAACAAAGGGATGAACAAATAAGTAACAATTAACTATAAGACTATTAAGTAGTCAACCGGAGGTCGCCTTACAAGGGGACCTTCGTTACTGGTGCTGTTTTACTTCTCCCTCACACCTCCTCAGAGCCTCTTTTGGGCCGAGTCGGACGAGTACTATCTTCTCCCCTCTGGGGAGGCCAATAGGCTACCCCAGGGGGGTGCACCAAATATTCCGGGGAAGTGGAGGTACAGAAGCAGGGACAGCAACGAGGGAGACGCACTATATCTACTGCCTCTTAGTGTTACACCACAGGGCAATGATAAGAAAGTGGCGGGGGGGAGGACAGTGCAAAGCTCGCCTCAACTTGGTTCACTTAGCATCTCGGAGAGCATACATCGCAGACAACATTATACAAAACATTTTGCAGATATTTGAAGTAGGGGTCTGGGCACCGACCCCCCGCGCGCGCCACCGCGGCCCGGGGGACCAGGAGCCCAGAGGACAACATCATCCAAGAAAACACCCCCCGTGTCAACCTTCAGCTTTTAACTGGCGCACATAGCACGCAACCCAGAAAGAACTCTGAGGCGCCCATCCCCCAACCCCGCGGGTGCGAGGCGGGGGGCCAGCGCCCAGAAAGACATTACTCAGCTGAAAACATATCAAACCTTAGGGGACACCTCGCCAGCACTCCCCGGCCGCCCCCCCCAGCACACCCCTAGGCTCAAGGGTAAGCTGAAGTGTTTCTAGGCCCGGGGTGGGCAGCAGAGGAGGCCGACCCAGCATGGCCCCCTCACGCATTTCTATCGTCGACGCCCTCCCACACCCCTCCCTGCACCCCGGACAGCTCCACCGAAGTGCTGCGGCAACTGCCTACTGTAGACTGCTAGGTCAGGCACTGTCCAATCCGGGATGTCCACTGAGGCTGCCTCCAGGAAGTGGAACAAGTCCGGGAGTTGGCTCGGGGACCTGAGGATAAAAAGTCCCCCGTTTCTACGTACTAGGAGTTGAAAGGGATGGCCCCAACGGTATGTGGCGCCCTGCCTTTGGATGGTCTCAAGCAGCGGCTTTAGGAGTCTTCGCATATGCAATGTCCTCCGCGAAAGATCTTGCAGGATGGTGATCTGTGCCCCTCTGAACTGTAATGGACCACAGTCCCATGCCTTCCGAAGCACCTCTTCCTTGATTTTAAAAAAGTGGACTCTGCAGACTATGTCTCTTGGTCTTCCAGCATCAGGTGGGCGAGGGCCCAGAGCTCTGTGCACTCGGTCTAGCTCTATGCGGTGTGTATCTGGTTGGCCAAGGAGCTCATTGAAGATGGAGACAACTGTTGCCTGTAGATCCTTTGGTTCCACCGATTCCGGGACCCCCCGGAGGCGAAGATTATTTCTGCGGTTGCGGTTCTCTATGTCATCTTGCGCCAAGAACAGGTCTGATAAGAGGCGTTTATTTCCTTCTTGCTGGTGTTCAAGCTCTGACACTCGTATTTCAAGGGATCTATGGGAGGCCTCCGCTACATCTACTCTCTGTGTGACATCCGTTACTGCCCCCTGCAAGGTCGCCAGCTCTCTCTTTATGGTACCCTCCATCCTCGCGACGTATCCATCAAAGTCGCCTCGTGTTGGGAGGCCCCGTAGGGCTTCATTGATATTGGTCTTTACCGCTTCGGCAATGGTGCGGGACAACAGATCCATAGGCATCACCGGAGAGGCTTCTGATTGGGAAGGAGGCTCGCCGGCACACCGCGCGGGACCCGCCGCCGACCGGGGCGACGCCAGGCACAATTCTGCATTTGCCGGGCTCCACGTTATTGGCGACTGGAGTGCGACCTCCTCACCCCGCTCTCCTTTTCTCCACAACATTGTCTCGGGCTCTGCCATCAGATATCTGGAGGGGGATTCTCCCCGGCTTCCCCAGGACGGCACCGGGCTCATTGGAGGCGGAGGAGTGAACACCATGCTCCCAGGGGATGGGGTGCGCAACAGTTCTGCATTAGGGGATCGTGCCAGAAGCCTCTGCTGTGGGGGAGGGGCTCCACCCGGAAGGGTCAGGGGCGGGAGATCTGGACTATGTGCGCCCCCCGGATCCCGCCAAGCATCCCCTGGGGAGCCCCTTCCAGGGCCGGGCCCCAATTCATGTTTCTGAGGGCCCCTCTGCTGCTGGGCTTTGTCTTCCTCCCTTTCCCCCAGGTCTCCATTCCCCTGGGTGCAGTTCATGAGGCAGGTCCCCTTCCCCGAGTCTCCAGCTGAAGAAATTGCATGAGGGGGACTTGGGCTGGGGCTGATCCACAGGCCGCCGGGTGTTCCTCCCCGCCCTCCCGCCGCCCAGTGTACCTCAGCCACCACAGTGCGGAGATGTCGCTCAGCAGGCCGAGGCTCCTCCGTGTCTTCACCTCTGCCTGGCTGCTGCATGTGGATGCCGGGTCCCGCCGCTGTCTCCGGGTGTAGCAGAGGAGGCCGGTCTCCCCGACGCTCGGCTCCCTCACCGCCGCTCTCTCCAGCCGGCGTCCCGGATACCGCCATCCCGCCGCCGCCTGCCGCCGGCATTCCTCTTCCTCGTGCAGGACGTGGCTCCTCCGTCTCTTCATGAATGTTCGGCTGCTGGGCGCCGACACCGGGTCCCACCGCTGCCCCGGAGCGCCGCAGGTGAAGCCGATCTCCCCGACGCTCAGCTTCTGCACCTCTGCCCGCCTCTGCCGGACCTCTGACCGCCGCCATCTTGCCGCCTCCAGCCGCAGGCTCTCTTCCTCCCCGCGTTGGGAAGTAAGTAGGAATAGGGCGCTCCTGCCCCTTCCGCCGTGATCTGCTTCCCTTCCCCTTCCTTGACATTAGGTCAGGGGGTTTCTATAAGGTGCCTGGGTGTAATTTTCCTCTTATGGCGTGCGGAGCTCCCTCAAATTGCTCCCTCACGCCGCCATCACAAGCCACGCCCCCCTTCTCAATCGAATCCCGCCTCTTTTTAAAAGTACTTTATAAACTGATAAGAGTGTCAAGTAAAGTCAAACAACTTTGGCCTATATAACACAACGGCTCCTGCATCACCACTATATTACTTCCGTCGTTCCTGATTACAAACACTTTCACTTAGCTATGGAAAACATTCTGCGGATACACAAGAATATGGGAGTTTACCAAGAGCCACAGAGGACGCAATATGGCACATACATCGTTCTTAACAGTTAAACCAGCAGCTATCCCAACTCATGTAAATTTGTTCACCCAACCTTATAATTACTCTAGATACATTTGGACATCAAACACAAACATTTGCAGATGTACATATCAATGCCATCAGCCTTTGTGTGCAAGTAAATTGCTGTTTAGTCACGGGTTATTGCTTCCTTAAACAACCTGTTGTGCTGCTTCTAGGGGTACATCATGACAGGAAAACAAAACCATAAAAACAAGTAAAAAATATGATTTGAACAAACTAACAAGGAACTGTACAGATGCCCATCTGTTCTTTTGTAATGCATACAAATTTATTCACATGAGCTGTTACATTTCTGCAGTATCATGCAATTTAATTTAAATTGGTATTCACCTTCCATTGAGTGGGATGTAACACATGCATATATTAAAGCAGACCTCCACGCAAAAAGCATGAGCTATATGAGAGGGATTAACTCCATGCAGATTTTGTGTAATTGCATGTGGAATTGCATGCAGATGCTTCACTCCTGGACTGCGTGGGAGCTGCCATCTTGCTACAGACCTGCCAGCCCTGCTTCTGAAAACTCAGTCTCTCACTGAAAATTGCTTAAAATCTCTATGAACTCATCCCTTATCACTAACCAGAAGTAGAAAGCTATCAGTTGTAATGACTCGTCTTTGCTGTGCTAAGAGTAGAGAGCTCCAAGAAACATTAGGGTAGATTCAGAGCCAGGTGAGAATTCTCACTCTTTTTGTGGGAGAGAAATCTGCCATTGACTGTCATTGTCTACTGGGTGTAAATTTTTACCTGGCTCTGAATCAGCTGGAGGGAAGCGGAGGATGCGGCCGCCAGAGCCACTGTTCTTAGATGCACCGTGAGACTGGGAAGAGGGGAGTTGGCCGCGGCGATCTGGGGTGGTTTCACACAGCAGAGCACTCCCGACCGGGGTGCCCCAGGGGAAAGGACCAAGACCCAGATTAGTCAAAATCCTGGGTTTTGGTCCACTTTAAAGTCAAACAAAACCCACCAGCGTCTGCCCTGGAATCTAAAAGCCCCACTGTATGAAACTTCCCAGTTTGCCCTTAAAAACCCACCTCTCTACGTGCTCTCATCCAGTGAGAGATGCCTGCTGTGACTGCGTCATTCTTATCCCCTGCCTCACCGGCGCCATGTGCATGCTCCCACCCCAGCCATTCAGGCTGAGGTGGAAGCACACACACAGATACCTATTCAAGTCAATGAGGGCTGCCTGCAGAAGGGTGTAGTCACAGAAGGTGGCTCTCATTGGATGAGAGCCCGCACATGTGCCGTTTGGAGAGGTGAGTTTTCATGGGCGAACTGGGGGATGTCAGACAGCTTGGAACAAGCCCCAGGAAGTTCAAACTCCTGGGTTTTGTTAAAATGGTAGAATGTTGCACATCAATCCCATTATCTACCTAACCGAAACTTGGTATAGCTCCTTACCTCAAGCAAAACGAACAACAAAAAAGATTATACCAACATGCAAAAGCACTATTTGTTTTGTTAGGGAGACCTAAAGGTCCTAAAGGAACTTCTCTCTGCTCATTTTTAGTAATGAAGAAGCCTCCAGGAGACTTCTGTCTAGATATAGCAGAGGAGCAGGCTTTTTGGGGGCAATACCCATGTTAGTATGTTATTAATTTACTACCGGATAAGGAGCGTTTTGGACTCTTAGAACTCACAATATTAGGCCTATCATGGATGTCTCCCTAAGGGGGCTTACTCCTCTGCCATGGCACTCCGTAGTCTCACTGTCATGTAGTCATTAACTTCAAGCCTTGTTCCAATGAGGTCTTCATTTGCAGATACAGATACTTTCTGTTTTAAGAAAACACTTTCTAGATAGATAAGTACATATATATGATTGACTGGTTGATTTATTCACTGTCAGATAGATACATAGATTTTAAGAAAGAAAAAAAAGATCTAAGCTGGGAGTTGGTAATAATAATAGACATAGACAGATGGTGACAATAAAAGGGACAGAGGCCATTCTACTAAACTGTCCACTGAAATGCATGGCATTTGTTCAGAAAACAAGGCTTTTTATTCTCTGACTAATGATACTGACCGCGGAATGCATGGAATAAAATAGAAAATGACTATTTTTTTCTAGCTCTGCCATTAAGAGCAGGATGCCATTGGCAGTCATAGTAGCAGCAGCAGGCTGACTATGAGTCACGCTGCATGTTCATCCTTTAATTTCTGTTATTGTTCTGAATAAAGATAATGGCCACTATAGCAGCAGCTGCTCCAATTATTAGCCAACGTTTTTTTCTACGATAAATGTAATCTAAAGCGAGAGATTATTAGGAACAGATTTAGAGAAAAATATAAACGTAAAGATGTTAGGATTAAAATGGCAAGGTACAAATAGAGTAGAATAGAAACATAGTAAACCCCAAGTAATTGGTCAATAAAACATTTTGCACAAAATCTAAACACATTCTATGCTCTGCAGCTCCATTCTACAACGTGTAATCTAGGCCAACATTATGTGCGTCATCACGAGTGTAAGGTAGAGACCATAAATAAAGATGTTCAGCTGGGACCAATAAAGATGGGGTTCCTCTGCCTGAAAAACCTCATCTGGTCATAGTATCACTTAGATTTGTTCACCACAAACAAGACTCTGCCTATTGGTTAATAAACAGTACCCTTCCCCCTTATTTTATTTCCAATTAAAGCAAAAACAAGTAATTTGTAGTGGAATATGCTTTTGTAATCCTAGATGTCCCCTTTAACAAACTACGGGCATCTTT
Organism: Gastrophryne carolinensis; assembly: GCA_027917425.1. Lineage (NCBI taxonomy): Eukaryota > Metazoa > Chordata > Amphibia > Anura > Microhylidae > Gastrophryne > Gastrophryne carolinensis. The sequence continues at coordinate 177,036,763 of CM051238.1, read as the reverse complement.
GGAATGAATGAGGAACCTCTTTTTTTAACACCAGTAATCAAGTAAGAAAATGGCCAAATATATTTGAAAATGAGGACTCCTGCCATTATCTGCAAATCAAGCTGAAGTTGAAGTTAATGACTACATGGCAGTGAGACTACGGAGTGCCATGGCAGAGGAGTAAGCCCCCTTAGGGAGACATCCATGATAGAGCTGAAGATGTCTTCTTTCAATCTAAGCATATATTATTTTGCCAAAAGTCACATCTGGCATATACAGATGTTTTACTATTGGTAAAGGGGGATTCTCCTATCTTTCTTTACTCTAAAGTTTAGGCATATCTGGCATTATCTACAGATGAATTATCAGCATTACCAGCAACACTACTATAAATCCTTCCACTGCTAGCAATCTTAATTATGCCCTTTTTCTATTCCCACCACCTGCTTTGCCACATATTTGAAAATTATTTGCTTGGCAGCTTACCTGATGCAGTGTCAGTCCCATACTGTCTGTTTGCTCTAGTCACAGAAAAGAAGGGTCATTTCCTTTTCCTTTCTTCCTTGCTTCCAGCTCCTCCCCCCAATCCAGACTACCAATACAATCCTGCTGATTGTGTCAGGTTGACACCCCCTCTGTCAGTGATAGTCCTTGCATCACTCATCCCTGCTACTCCCATCACAGAGGACAACACAGGAGGTGAAACTTATAATTTATCTGGCAATATGGCTTCAAACAAACAGAACATTGTCATGTTTAGCCCTACACAATGGCAGTCATGTGACAGGCTCCACAGCAATTGAATGATAATGACCAACCTCCCAAGGATGATTGTCGGGTAATAGGGGAAATTGAGTTAATTGTGCAAAAGACTGTTGTCTCCTTGTCTTTGGCACCCACTTCTTCCCACTCATTCAAGTTCTTAGGAAGGATGCTCACCATGACCTCCCTCAATTTCGACCATTCCCCTGCATCCTAGGTAGACCGGCAGCCCCCTGGAAGGCATTCCTGCACTCTCAAGTTTGTTGGCAGCCCCCTGCAAGGCACCACCCACACCCCAAGGCACCTCTGCACCCCCAAGTACCCTGTCAGACCCCCTGCAAGGCACCAATAAGTGCACTAAAAACCCTTTGCATGGCTCCCCTGCATCCCCAACAGCCCCTTTGCAAGGCACCCCATACCTAAATACCCTGGCAGCCCCTGGTAAGGAACCCCAAGTTTCACGGCAGTCCCCTTCACAAGTACCCTGGAAGATGCTTGCAACGACACCCCCTCCCCATTGCCCAGATATGGTCCCTCCACTATACCCTTCCAAAAAAAACCTGCAGACACTCCCTCCAGCAGGTAGTGCTCAGCATTTTGATTTTTGTGTCAGGGGACAAGATCTGCTGGTGCTCTTTATATTAAAATTTGTGTCAGGGGAGAGGATCCACTCATGCTATGCATAATAATATTTTTGCCAGGGGACAGGTTCTGCTAGCAGCCTTCATATTGATGTTTGTGTCAGGATCCACTAGTGCTCTGCACTTTAAAGTGAACCAACACCCAGAATTTTCACTATCCCAGGTTTCAGTCCACCTCCCTGGAACATCCCGATTTGGGATGCCCCACTGTGAGAAACCCTGCTCTTCATGTGGTTTTCTAACCTGTCCAATGAGCCAATGGCGTAGGCACAGATTTTGTCCAATTAGCTGCACATTAATATGCACGGCTAGAAAAGCTGAGAGAAATCCTAGCAGTACAATAGCATGCGCTTGCATCCTTTGGCAGGGTGCGGCCACGCACAGCCACTCAGTTACGGCGGGTGTGGAAAAGGATGCTCGTTTGACACATAAGCATATCAGGCAACTGGGGGGTTTCACAGAGCGGAGCATCCCAGGATCCACTGACGTTCTGCATAATAATGTTCGTGTCACGGCCTAGGCACACAAATCGCTAGTTCTCTTCATGGTGAGGTGACAGGATCCGCTGGCGCTGTGTGTGTTCATGTTTGGGTCAGGGGGACAGGGTCTGTTGTGCTCTGCATATTCATTTTCAGTTTGGGAGATCTGCAAGACTCTTACTTTTTGATATGATTTCTGGGGAGATCTGCCTATAGTGGACAAAACCCCATGTAGCTTGGCCCTAGAGTCTAGAGAGACTCTAGTACTGAGTCAGAGCTTACCCTAAATCGGGATGCCCTTCAATATGAAACCCCCAGGGTCCTCTGTATCCTCGCCTCAAACCCATGTCATATGTGCGGCTTTAAGCGGCATGCCCACTATGGCCATTTGCCATACCATGCAGAAACACTCACCTGGTGGCAGCCATTCATGTTTGCCTGGGGATGAGTCCTGGGGCTTACATAGATGAATATATGAGGACCCAGGGGGTTTGTATGCCCCTAGGACAGGGGTACTCAACTAGTGGACTGCAGTCCGAATGCGGGTGCTGCCCTGGTGCTTGCGAGCATGCCTCTCTTGCCCGATTTCGGGCGGCAGTACTAGGGCATGGTGTGTCTGCCTGGGATGGCGAGGATACCTGACAACGGGGTGAGCAGCCTGATCAGTTCATTGTTATCCAATCATGGGCTGCACTCTAGGGGGTGGACCTGGCATTGCTGGGGCACCCCGTGCTGGTGGTGGCCCTCTTTCCCTGCTCGTGGACTGAGGGATTCCTGTCTCAATAAAGGTATTTTCCGGAGTGAGGGGCAATCCTGTTTTTTACTGCTTTTGTTAGGGGTTTGAGACTGCCCTGGCCAAGCACCTGGACCCCTTGCCAGACGGACGTTACCCTTTCTACTCAACTTCTCCTCCCAGTTGTTGCCCTATTCATCCTGTGTCCTCCTAGCTCTGTTCCATCTAACCCGTGTCCTCCCAGCTCTGCCCCAGTCAACCTTCTCCTCCCAGCTCCTTACCAGCCATCCCCCTTCTCCCAGCTTTGCTCCATCCATCCCTCTCCTCCCAGCTCTGCCCCAGCTCTGCCCCAGCCATGCCTCTCCTCCCAGCTCTACCCCAGCCATGCCTCTCCTCCCAGCTCTGCCCCATCTATCTCTCTTCTCCCAGGTTTTCCACAGCCATCCCAGCTTTGCCCCATTTGTCCAATCTATCAGTCTTTTCTCAGCTATGCCCCGTCCATCCCTTCCTCCCAGCTCTGCCCCACCCATCTCCCTTTTCCCAGCTCTGCCCCATCCATCTCCCTTTTCCCAGCTCTGCCTCAACTATTCCTCTTCTCCCAGCTCTGCCACCATCAGCCCTCTCATTCCATCTCTGCTCCTTTAAAATCAGTGTTCCAAGGGTAAGAGCTGTATGTTCAACATGGTCAAACAAAGAAACTCTGCTATTTGCTTCCCCCCCCCAATGCCCAATAGATATAATGCTGGATGAGTGACAAGCGGTCTTCCCTGAGAACCTCCTCCCGACACCCATCCTCCCAGCCTTGCAGAGATCTCCACTTACCACTTCCAAGCTGGGTCTGCATTTGCAAAGGGACTGGAGGCTTAGAAGACAACATAGCAGCAGGTGTCACACCACAAACTGAGGCTCCCAGCCCTTCATTGTATTTAAACCTAGTTTGAAGTAGACAAGTAAAGCATACTGCAGTGATGGGGTATAACAGGAAGGTTCAGATTCCTCACTGCCTTACATGGGGTGTCAAGCTAATTATTTGGTGAAGGCAGTGTGCCTTCCAGTGTGCATTGTGGTGTGGATTGCAACCTACAGTCCGGTGAGAATTTTAGCATTAACACAAGGGCAAAAAAAATGTTTGTCCTACCTTTCCCCAAAAAAACACCTGCAACTATGATAGGGTATTTTTACAGGTGATATATCTAATAAGTAGTGTTGGGCGAACCCCTAAAAGTTCTGGTTCAGCAAGTTCGGCCGAACTATGAACAAAAGTTCCATTTGGGTACCGAACTTGACCCGAACCTGGTCCCCAGTGAAATTAATAGGCCTGAATTTTGAGACCCAAAAAAATTACATAGGTGAGTTGAATCCTCCCACCATCCTCATACGTAATCTTAAATAAATCACTGTGGCTGGCGGGGGTGGCAGTGAGTGAGGAGTCCTCTTTTCTTTAATGCAGAGTGTGCAGTAATAGAAAGTGCTGTTAGCTGCTGCCAGTGTCCTCACTCAGCCCCGGCTGTGTCCATTTTGACAAAGGAAGGAATGCCAACCCATTTGCTGGCTCAGGTAAGTTGTAAAACTGCTTCCTACAGCTGCACACTCTGCATTCGGTTAAGCTGGTTGATGGGCTCAGTAGTCCAGCAACCAGCTTTTTTGGGTTTGGCCAAATGGCAAACTCAAACATGGACTTCTAGCAGAAGTCCATGTCCGGGTTTAGGAACCCAAATTCTCAAAGTTTAGTACGAACCCGAACTCTAAGGTCCAGGGCCTCCCAACACCAACAATAAGTAACTGGTATTTATTTTTTTAAGTTTTGAAAATAACAATATGCTAAAGAATTTGCCCTATTTTTCTGCATAACCCATAAGGCAGGGGTGCTCAACCTTTTGACGAGCGAGCCACTTAAATGATTTGGAATCTGGTCATGGGCCTAAATGAATAAGTTTAAAATGTTTCACCTGGAATAACATAATGAAAATGTTCTACAATAATCAGTGTACACCTTGTGTCCACAAACTCCACTCATATGTCCTTTCATCACACCCCTATATTCATATGTAACAATCCCCACATGCTAGCAGTGCACATGGCTATTGGCTGACCTCTCTGAACATATGGGTCTGTTATTTATAGCCCATTTCCCCCATCAGTCCCACATCTAAACCATTTTCCGAATACTCAACCCATCTAAGATCTCACTAATGCTAAGCAAACAGTTATTATCGAAAAACTATTCACACCATTCACAAACGGCCGGCGGGCGCCCTGCTAGAGAGACCCGCGAGATGCTGCCGCAGCTCGGGGTGGCTGGGCGTCCTGCGTGGTTTCACACAGCGGGGCATCCCGATTTCGGATGCCCCGCATGGAGGGATCTGATCGGCCCGGGAATCTTATAGATTCCCAGGCTGATCCCCCCTGGGTGTTGGTCCACTTTAACCGAATTATGGTGCCAAAGATTTCGCCTCAATGTATTTTTCATTGCACGTAGAATCTACGTGCCCCACTTTCCCCCTCCCACTTTCCACAATAGGTCAAGGACAACATCAGAAAGCTAGGGCCACATATGGAGTAGGGAGTTGTGGTTTTGAAATGTTAAAAAATATATTCTTATCCCTGTACCTAAAATACTTGTACAAATGTACAGATTAGGGGCACAAGGTCAGTTGAGACAGTAAGTTAATATTTAATCCAAAGGAAAAGTGACTACAGCTCTTGGCAGCTAAGCTGAGGATACTAGAGGACCATGCTTTAGTTGTATGTGTATTAAGTAGGAAATAGCTGGAAAGTAAATTGTGAAGTAAGAAGAAAAGTGTTTAAAAACATTTTTGAGGAACACATGGACTACCCATGTGAGAAAGTATAGGCCAGGCATGGTATATGCAAAAATGCAGACATGGTAACAAAGGTAGGAGTGTACACATGTTAAAGGAAATTGTTGCATTTGGGAAGATGAAGTGAAATAATTTAGATTTTGCAGATTGTGGAAGAGTGCAGTTGGGCACATCTTTACAGAGAGAAGGAAGCTTTCCCTTCTGTAGGGTCTACTCAGCATCAGAGGATGACTCACCCATGTATGTTCTAGTCTATTCACACCTATCTGCTTGCACTGCATTGGACAACGAAGGAAAAATGCTGCTTATTATTTTTAATGGGCCAGGTCATATATATATATAAATAAATATATAAATATATATAGCGAATATATGTGAACTGGGCCATTAAATATAATGGTTGGCATTTTCCCTTGCACTGTAACTGCATTGTCCAACGCAGCGCAAGCAGATAGGTGTGAATATAGCCTTAGATAAAGATAAATCAGCAAAAGTGAGCAAGTTCTATAGCTTTTTTTGGGGGGTGAAAGATGCAGCCCCTGAACGAAGCAGAACATAGGCTAATTTGACCCTTTGCCTGAAATGTCCCTTTGATAAAGTGTTTGTAAACTGCAGGTCAGCACGGCTTGTATTAACTCTTTTAGTACTCCAGAAGAGTTTTATGCACACCCACCATTTGCTATGGAACACCTAGGGGCTCAAGAAGAATGTACTCCCTGCACTCAGTTACTGACCCCTGGTAACAAGTATGCAACATAGTTACTGATAAAAGGGATTTTTTATGCGAAACAAACAGCAGCTTACCTTGCCAAGCGTTCCTCAAGCACTGTGCCTCCCTTTAGAGCTAAAGTGAATGAGGAAATACACTTCCTCATCCTCATGCCACCCTGCCAATGTGGACCACCAATACTAGCTCAAGAAGATAGTCAAAACCACACCCCCTATGTATCGATCGCTCTCAGAGCTGCCATTCTAGCCCAGCTAACCCCTGAGAATGTTTGTGTCTGAAGCAAGATCTTTGGCTGTTACAAATCCCACCCATGATGCTGATAATTATGCTGCATCACAGAGCCCAGGCCACCAAGTGTCGAGTTTTGGCCCCTATCTGCCCCTGGGGACAAGATTCCCCTCAGTAAGGAAAAGGGTATAGGGCTGTTTTCATATAATGAAAAACACTCTTAGGCACAATACTATTGCAAGGTATTAGTAGTAGTTTAATCAGACACAGCAGTACATAGACAGACCTGCTGCTAACAATATCAAACATAAATGTTTTAAGTGGAAAGAAATGTAATTGCCTTTACAGACTGCTTCAGATTCAATAACTAGACACAGCAGGTGTCCTACTGGTGGAGATGCAGTTTTTACATAGTGATTATTGTAGTGTGTTTTGATGCGTGATGACAGGAAGCAGAATTAGTCTCCATTAGTCTGCAGTAATAACATGTCATCATTTGACTGGCTGAAGGTCACAGCTGATTGCTTTGGGGATGCTCGGTAGCGCTTTCCTAAACTGTGCCTCAGAGACTACTATCCATTCATGTTTATCAGATCTGTTAAACTGTTTTAATTGTTAAATAGCTATGCATACATCTAGAGGTCTGAAAAAAACAAGCTGTAAATGATACCCGAAGAGGAGCGTGTCAAATAGCATTTTTTGCCAAGGTTACCCCTTTATTGTAAGTATAATTAGCCCATAGGCAGAAATCTTATTTTTCCAGTCAAATTATACATCATACAAATACAGTACATTATAATGAGTTTGCTTGGTGGCCTAGTGGCTGCTATTGCTACACTGCTGATCCTCCTCATCTACAGACTACTATAGTTGGGCTAGACTGGGCCAGTAGTGCTTAGGTATGCAAGTAGGTAGAAGCAATGGGGATCACGCTGAAACAAAACACAGGGACAATTGGTTAAAGAATCACTATCGCGAAATTAAGTAATGTTAAAAATCCATATAAACACCTTTGCTAATGAGAGGAGGGGTCACTTATACACCTGAACTGAATAAAACTCTCACTAAGCTTGTGGTGTTCTTCTCCTGGTAGGAATAAAATCCAGGGGTGACCCGGGTACACTGTTAGCAATGAGCCTCTGCTCTACCGACATATATCATTTCACCTGTGATCTCCACAACTCCAAAGCATGTCACAGTGATAGAACGCGGCTCATGTGTTTGAACGGAGGCATTCGGCCAGACGCATGTAGAGAGGAGGCGTGGGTGTGGTTGCTCCATCAGGGTGGTGGGTGGCCAGTCATCTCTCGATTTTCACCCCAGGGGTTCTCCTCATTTTCCCATTTATACAATCAACATCAGCTTGTCACAAACTTATTCACAGCGCTTTCCACTATGCTGTATGACCAGGCAGATGGACTACAGGTCCCAATGACACTTCTGCCGCTTGCAAATGAAAAGCATTTTCTGGGTAAAATCAGCAAGGGTGCTCCTGGGGGGGGGGGGGGGGGGGCACAAAACAATCCTCAATCATTGTTGTTCAGTAAATCTTAAATAGGGAGCTAACCATGACAATAATGTCCATTCCTGTATTACATGGGTTGCCAAACGTATTTATGAAAGGTGCACCAATGGCACCACAGCACCACTTTCCTGAGCTGTCACTCTCACATCATCATTGCAAAACTCACGCTTACACCTCAAATTACAACTTCATCACCACCCACCTACATAGAAAAAGGTAAGTATAGAAAGGGGGGATGCACAAAAATAGCAGAGATAAAGAAGACAAGAAACATAGGGCACAAAAGCAAAGAGGACACGCAATCAGGAATGCAGTACAGACTGAATCCTAGCAGGGCACAAATTCTATTCCCTACAGCCAACCACAACACCTATGAATGTTTTTTTATTGTGTCATGGGCTTTTGTAGATTTTCATTGTGCCAGGGTTTATGTGCAATATATGAAATAAATAGATTCGTTTTTTTTTCTGGCATACATGTGAGTGCCTTTCTTTTTAGTGCCAGTCCCACACTTAATCACTTGTCTTTGGTGTTTTTTGAGCTTGCAGGTTAGTAGGACGCCAATCAATTTGTACTCGGCAGTGCACATGATTATTGTTTGGTGGGATCTCCCAGTCTTAAAGAGTTAGAGTGGAGGCTGTAGAACAGGGTCCAGCGTCCCTGGATCATGTCAGTAAGTACTTGGGATTGGGATGCCTCGCTGTGTGTACCCCCGATCACTCCATTTCACTCACCTGCCTTCCGCTCCCACGGCGCAGACTTGGGCAAGAGTGAGTGCGTTGATCGGCTGAGTGGTGCGCTCAGCCAATCAGCACACTCACTGTCACTCGGCTGCCTCTGGCACCGCTGATAGCTACGCCACCGAGTGGCACAGATCGGAGCCGAGCCGCGCTTCCAGCCCCATCCCCGCCCACCTTGCAGCCGTGGTGTGCCCGAGCCGCCCATTCAGAAAGGCTGGACACGGCCGATGTTCCTCTTTAACGAAGGAAAATGTATATTATAGGTATACATGTGTGACAGGTGTTTTTCAGTACACCACCAGCAGTTTTCAGCATTCTCATACAAAATACATGCGGCATACAAAATACATACAATATATATGCGACAGGCGGCATCTGCAATCTATGTTTTGAGATCTGGCCAGGTTTGATGGTTGGGGGAGTGGTTAGAGCCATCCTCTGAATTTTATATGAGCGTTTTAATTGTGGTTGAATGTGAGTGCAATGGTGTTTAGCAATAAATTATTCTTTTGTGTATACAGTATCACACTAGATGTGTATTTTTTGCTTTACTTTTCATGATTTTATGGTATTCATTGATGTGGAGCAATTCATTTATGCAATCGGGATTTGTCTGAGTATTTTGGCTATATTGGAAATCACACATTTGGAGGAATCAAATTTCCAGCAGTGGATTCAATCTGATTGGCGGAGGCATTGAATAATCAAAACGTGATCAACTGATCCAATCCGGTAAGAGGATTCACACTGTGGTGGAGGATTGTCTTTAGCATCTTTCTTTGATGTGCAAACGTTTCGGGACAGTTCCTGGATGTTGGTGCATGCACTTTGGGACAGTGAAAAAAGTATTGAAAATCAAGGGAGCTCTGTGTATTTATGAGACTATATATATATATATATATATATATATATATACAAAACAGAAGCATGCAACAAAACAATGTCAGGAAGGTGATGCTATCAGTGACTGCCCTTCCCAGCAATTGCTGTATACATTTTATGAATATAAAAATATAAGGGCTATATATAATCAGGCATACTTAAGATTTAGAGAGCGGCAGAAGGTGCTTTATTATAACTCATCAGACAAATGCGGGCGGCTTCTCGCCAGGGCTCTGCATCCTAGGCCCGCAACGACATATATTCCTACTATCAAAGGGGCACAGGGCCAATCTGCAGTAATACCTTCCCAAATTGTAGACCATTTTAGGGAATATTATCAATCTTTGTACAACTTGAGACACGATAATGGCACGTCGGCTGGAACGGAGCTGTCAGAAAAGGTGGTGGGGTATGTGCATAACACTTCCCTCCCTCAAATACCTGGGGAAGAGGCAGAGGCCATGGAGGAGCCTTTCTCGGAACAAGAGGTGGCCAAGGCGATTAAGGAAACACCGCAGGGCAAGAGCCCGGGGGCGGACGGCTTCACCCCTAAATTCTATAAGCAATTTGGGCCCGAGTTGGCTCCCTTTATGACCAAGGTTTTCAACTCCATAGGACCAGAGTGCGGGTTCCCTAGACAATCTTTAGAAGCAATAATTTCGGTTCTTCCTAAACCAGGAAAGGATCCATCATTATGTAGCAGTTACAGGCCGATCTCTTTGATAAATGTTGACATCAAATTATATGCTAAGATTTTGTCCTCTAGACTCAAGCCACTTCTCCCAGATTTGATAGGCCAGGATCAGACCGGTTTTGTGCCTGGGCGGGAGGCACGGGACAACACCAATAAGCTCTTCAATTTAATAGCGCATACCACAGTGGAGAGAGCCCAGGCATGCCTTCTCTTGTGTGATGCAGAGAAGGCGTTCGATAGAGTGGACTGGATGTTCCTTAAGGCGTCTCTGCTGCAGGTTGGTGTTGGCCCGGTACTCCTGTCCAGGATCATGGCACTGTACTCTGAGCCTACTGCAAGGGTGAGGGTAAATGGCCTTCTTTCCACCCCGTTTAGGATTAGTAACAGCACACGGCAAGGTTGTCCGCTGTCACCATTGTTATATGTCATCACTATGGAGCATCTGGCCGTGGCTATAAGGCAGAACCCAGATATTAAAGGCATTAAGGCTGGGGATCATGAATACAAGGCCTCACTATATGCTGATGACCTGCTCTTGCACCTGACTGCCCCACTGACATCCTTCCCGGCGGCTCTCAGGGAATTCGAGGCATTTGGCCGGGTTAGCAATTTTAAGGTCAATTACACTAAATCGGAAGCCCTTAATATTTCCCTTCCCAAGCAGATTGTGGAACAACTCAAAGCAAACTTTAACTTCAAGTGGCAACCTCACTCTATAAAATACCTCGGGGTGCAAATCCCCTCTGACCTATCGCGCCTATACGAGCTTAACTATTCCCCGCTGCTCACGAGGACAGTGACTGAGTTGACCACTTACGAGAAGCGGCACTTTACATGGTTTGGAAGAATTAATATATTAAAAATGGATATTCTACCCAAATTTCTTTACATTTTCCAAACAATACCCATTCACTTGCCCAGCGGTTTCTTTAAGAAATTGCGGTCTGCCTTTCTGAGATTTGTGTGGGGTGTGGGGAAACCCCGGATAAGATTCAGCACTTTGGCCAGGCTTAAGTCAGACGGGGGGACTGGCCTTCCAGATCTAAAGACCTATCACTCAGCAATCATATCGCGTCGTATACTGGATTGGAATCAGGCGGGGGAAGGAAAACAATGGGTCAAACTGGAGAGAGCAATTTCCCCCGTGAGTCTCAACTCACTGCCTTGGGGGGGAGCGCTACCTAGGCTTGTGAAGGAATCGCTCCCATTTCTGGTTGGGCAATTCCTGCAGGCCTGGGACGGAATGACCAGACAATATGCTGTAATTAGCAGGCCAGGTCCGTTGACCCCTCTATTTGATAACTACTCATTTGCGCCGGGAGTGGGGGTTAGAAGCTTTTTAGCATGGGAGGCGTCGTCTAACATTACAATGGGAAGTATCTTGGCATCGGGTGGACTCCCCACGCTGGATGATATAAGGCAAAGGGCCCGGGGGCAGTACACCTCCTGGTTTCTGTATAGGCAGTTGAGTGCGTTTGTCATGACTCAAAATATGGTGGAGCGAGGTAGGAAACCCTTGACACAGTTGGAACGGGTACTTACGCAGGCACCCCCTAGCGGGCACACAGTCTCTGTCTTATATCGGGTTCTCTTGGCGGCCATACATGATTCACCACCGGGATACATCAGGAGATGGGAGGAGGAGCTGGGAGTATCTATCTCTAGGGAGGACCTCACCAAAGTATATCTCTTCACCCACAAGTTAGCAGTCCCGAGCATAGCACAAGAAAGGAATTATAAGGTGTTATCAAGATGGTATAGGTGCCCGGTGGACCAGAGTAGGTTTGATGCCTCGTGCTCCGACAGGTGCTGGAGATGTCTGGTGGAGCGGGGGAGTATGGAGCATATATGGTGGAGCTGTCCACCAATCAAGGCCCTTTGGGCGAAGGTATTAAATATTTACAACAACATCACGGGAGAACAGATACAGAACTCTCCACAGGTGGCCTTGCTGTCCTTGCTCCCGGGCTCCATCTCTAGTGGTAAAAAAGGAGTTCTGCGGCATTTCCTGACTGCGCTGAGGACGGTCATTCCCAGGCGGTGGAGGACTACAACCTCGCCATCACTTGTTGAGTGGGCACAGGAGGTGGAGGTCATCCGCCGCATGGAGGAACTGAACTCAGAAACAGGGCACACATGAAAAGTACATGAGGACGTGGGCAACCTGGTTAGACTATAGGGACAACCGTCTGCCAATGGAGGCTTAATAGAGAGGCCGGGCTTGTACGCTCCTTCTCCTACTATACCATAACCCTTGCCCGTGGTCCCATATCCACACCTATCCCCGTTTATACCCCTGACCCTTCCTACCCCTACCTCTCCTCTACTTACCCTTTGTTTTCTTCTTATATCTCAGCATTCTCCTTATACGTGCTCCTTATATCTCGGGGCTTTCGGGCTCCCCTCCACCCTCTCCCGTCCTGGGCGGTCGTGTGTTTATCTCATGCGGGGGCAGCTCGCGGTGCTCTGTGGCCTCCGGCTGCCTTCGGCCGGCCCTGGCCCGGGGTACCATGAGACGGCAATAATTACATCACAATAAATGGCGGTGAGGCTCTCTGGCTGGTGTCCTGGGTCGGGGTGGGCTGGGTGGGCATCGTGGGACCTCTTACTCATTTACAGGGAGTGCGGCTGTGGTGGTGGGCGCGCGGAGGAGGGGCGGGAGCACTTTGGAATGTTGCAATTATGCGAATGTATTGGGGCAGGGAGATTGATACCCTGTTTCTATCCTTTCTACCTATGTACAATGCTGAACTGTTCTTTATTTGATGCAAAACTTCAATAAAAAGATATTGAACAAAAAAAAAAATATAAGGGCTATAACCTCCTTATTTGTGGTGCAGCTTAGAATTGCACAGTGCACTTCTATTGTTTCTATTATAAGGGCATACCAGCCCCTATGTCACAGGTATTATTATACCCAGGGCTACCCTGGGCACTCCTGGAAGAACACCAGGCCCATGCCAATGCGAACAGATCTGCCATACACCTGGTGCTCATAAGGGGGCATGAAGCTGGCAATCCCAAGGACCAACTATTCCACAGAGGCTTGCTTGTAGTTCTTTGACATCTTTGGATCTGATGGAATCTTTCAGCTTTTTTTTTGGCTTCAGGGGGACAAAGATCTGTCCTTCTTTATTTCTGGCATCCCACCAGAGGAATGATTCTGCTGCCGTGGGGCATGGGCGATTTTTTGTGGGGATCTGAGACTGTAAAAGCATCCTCCCGAGGAAGTAACATAATTCCTCTGGCAGGATGCCAGAGATGAAAGAGGGAAGACCAGGTGAGTATGATTTCCACACTGATCAGAGCAGGGTTTGGCTCTACTGAGTCATTATTACCATGTTTGTAAAAGGTAATGGGATACCATAAAAAGATTAATAGCACATCATTTTTTGAAAACACGCTATGAGCCAATGTGCACGATGCACCGTGTATCTAAGTTAGCCAGACTTGGAGTTCCAGGTCCTCTAAGAGTTAGAGTTTAGGGGCAGTGGCGCAACTTGAGAGGGAGCAGGGGGTGCGACCACATCGAGGCCCAGAAGATCAGGGGGGCCCCATCATTGTTGCTCCTCCACCTTACCTTATTTATCATATTTGTGCTCACTTGGCATTGTTTAGAAAAAGGAAGCAGCATTTGTTTCAGTCTTTAGTTGTCTAGCTGCATCCAATTAAAGTTAAAAGTTAGAAAAAGACAGAAACAAAATGTTACTGTATGAGCCTTGAAAAGGTCCCATTTAACGTTTGCACCATGGCCCCAGCAAATTTAGTTACGCCCCTAGTTAGGGGTGTTTCATGGGCTTGGTAAGGTGCGTGTTTAGAGGTATACTTCTCCTTAGGTGTCACGTCTCTTCCAGGCCACGTACACTCACAACCCAAACTGGACCCTGGCCTCCTCCAGGAAAAAAATCTGGGTGCGCCACTGAGAACAATACATTGCGAGTTAATCTAGATCTTATTAAAATATGGCCAATCCTAGAAAAAGTATGGTGGAGAGAAAAAGGTGTAGTCTTCAGAGTTAGGGTTCATCTCTCGCCAAGTATCTATAAAATCCCGAGAGCGTATGAGCTTAGCAAATTTGTTACTGGCTTTAGTTATGGGACCCTTTGTGGCCAAACTTTTACAGGTTTTGTCTCTTACTACATCAAGAGCAAGGCGGGAATCCCCTCCCAAAATTAATTGGCCTTCTGCCTTACTAATAACATCCTCAAAAAGTTGTTTAAAAAATGAGATCTGACCTCTGTTAGGAGCGTAAAAGAGACTAGCGAGTCTCTAATCTTTCCCTTAACCAACACAAATCTACCATTGGAATCTCCAGTTGTGTCCATGTGTATAGTTGGAATTCTATTGGCTATACAAATAGCCACCCCTCTCTCCTTTACACTGCTCTAAGCCATATAAATCTTAATGTTTAAGACTCTGCTAAGAGTCCTTTTCCTTTTTTTAAGGCTATAAGAGACCATTGAAAGTAAACCTGTAAAGCCAAGGGTGGTCAACCTAATGTATACAATTGACCCATTACTAGGAGCCCTTCATGATTGGACAGTCGAACTTCAAAAAAGTGTGTATGCCTATGAAACCTCTAAATTTAATTGCAGTTTTTTTACAACTATTAATTCCTTGAAAAGGTGCTGCAATGAGAAGGCTTCAGTCCACTAATGAGGACCATGACAGAACAAAAAAAAAGTCTTTGAAGAGCAACAACAAATGACAGTTCCAAACTCTCTGTAACACATATGTATGTAGCACAACAGAATAAAACACAGATGTGGAAGAAGCATTAGGATTTCAAACACTGGTTTTCATTGCGTGTTTTAAAGCGGTTTGCTCAAAGTGGACCTAGTATTAGAAAATTAGCTTTTAAACAGCAAATTAAGTAAGCGGGGCTGGGCCACTACATGTTTAAACATAGCTGTGAATAAAGCCACAGTATGAATATCAGAAAATAGACCTGAACAAAGTTTCGGAGTAATCAGTTTAATTTGCTCATCTATTCAGCAAAATATCACTAGGAGAACTTACAGCTAGCGTCATTTTCAGTACAATCTTGTTTGTTTTTTTACAAGCTTGGGGCGGTATTGAGATGGTAAACTTAAAATGATTGTCCAGCCAAAAGTTAAAAAAGGTACCTTTGTCCAGTAGCATTCCACTGGCCCTCTAGTTCAAAATGACAGCCATGAACCCCGTAGCATGCTCACTTTATTCATTGCAACGGATAGGACTGACCCAGACGATCCTGCATTCTTTACTGCCATCTTGGTCAGAAGTTGGGCTCAGGTGGTGGAGCTCCAGTGGCTGCCTTGGACAAAAGGTAGAGTTTTTTACTTTTGACTGGACGATTCCTTCATGTAAATAACCCCCATGGTGTCTGTAACAATTGCCTGATTCTTGAGGTCCCCCTGATTATGTGTATGTTGGAAAATAAATGCACCCCCAAAGAATAGGGGCCTGATTAAACAACTATATATGGAAGTATAAAATAAAATGTTTGACATTCATTGTTGTTTTGCCAAAAATGCATACCAACTAAAGCAAATGCCAATGACGCTGCACAACCCCAAGATAAATCCAATCATTTATTCCAATAATGAAACATATGACAAACATAAAAAACAAAAAAAATGTCAAACACATATATATATATATATTCCAATTAATATTGGTGGCTGCCAATAAATAATCAAACAAACATTTGTTGCTTTGTTCATCACCTAGGTAAACATTATATTACATATATTATATATCTTTAAATACACACGGGCTGTGATTATTTGCATTCCATTGTATACTAACCATTTTCTTTTGTCTCACACACAATGCAGATTTTATGTGCTTTTGGCATGTGATAAAAGGCATTGTGTGACCTTTTTCCCAGGATATAAAGCCTGGGGAATTTATGTCCTTTTTAGCTTTAGCTTTTAGCTACAAATGAGGACACTTGGCTTGAAATAAGTAAGCTGCAAACTGAAGGCCAGCACTTCGTCTCTCAAACATGGAAAAATCATATGATTAAGATACCCATGTGGCTTGAGATACATCATGTTACTATTTATGAATGTTTTGGATTTCTTAAATTTTAACAAATGATATTAAATGTTAAAAGGAAAGTATGATTTCTTGGATTTCAGATCAGACCTCAGATCAGTAAGTGCTAAAGGCGATATCTGAATCAGTGGCTGCACTTCTTTATTTATATAAGAGTTTTGCTTTTATCTTTTTTTTAATAAAAAGGAAAAAGTTATTGAATCAAATTAGGGGGTCTCAACTGACAATTTAGTCGCCACTAGGGATGGGCAAACCCCACGAACTTCGGGTTCGATGAGTTTGGGCGAACTTTAAATAAACTAGGAGTGTCCTCACTTATGGGAACTGGTGATCATCTATTTGTAGCCTCAGATGGGGCCAGATTCAAATGCTGCTGCCTCTCTGCTGCCGCTGCCAGAAGAGTAAAGGGCAGAGGTAAGTCACACCACCTTCCTGTTGCTGCAACCGTAGGGTTGATGGGCTACTCGGCTTTTCTGTGTTCGAGTTCGGTGCCTGGCCCAAACACGGAAAAGCCGAGCAGCCCATCAACTCACCTCACCTTACAGCAACAGGAAGCTGGTGTGACTTACCCCTGCCCTATACTTTTCTGGAAGTGGCAGCAGAGAAGCAGCAGCATTTGAATCTGGCCCCATCTGAGGCTACAAATAGATGGCCATCTATTTGTAGCCTCAGATGGGGCCAGATTCAAATGCTGCTTCCTCTCTGTCGGACTTCTGGACGAAGTTTGTGTTGGAGTTTGGGAACCCAAACTCACAAAGTATGGTACGAACCTGAACTTTGTGGTTCAGATTCGCCCATCATTAGTGGACACTCCAAGGTCAAGCTCTACATAGTCTACTTACACAAATCATGTCCAAACTGGTTACTAGTGTTGCTGCCAAATTAAAATTTTCCTACTTTGTTAAGGTCAGAACAATATTTGGGAGAAATCAGATAGCTCTATTTTATTGAAAAAAAAACTTTAGCGCCAGTAATTATTTTCTAGATAATAGCAGATAAATGTGGATTGTGGTTCTGTCCAGAGAAAAGCAACCATTTAATTGTTTTAATAGTACAAACCACGCTACCTTCACTACCTTCTTTCAAAGATAAAAGCAGAAAGACGCGTTTCGGAGGCGTTCTTTTTCATATACAAATTACAGTATTGCAAGCGCATATGTGAATACACACTAAATAATTGATTAGTAAAATTAAATCATAAATAAATAGTAATAATGTAGAAAAGATGCTTACCCTGCCACCTTGAGGATCCATGCAGTAACAAGAAGCACAGTCTTATGGCCATGGTCTTGGTAGTGAAGGAATGAAAAGAGCACACACCTTAAATGGGTATGGAACCAAAGTAAAGCAAAGGGTCCACCCTGGGGGAGGAGGCACCCTTAACAATCCCTACTCTCCCGCACTTAATTTGCCAACGGGAGCACGTCACATGGAGGAGGGAAAAGAGTCAGGGGGATAACCTGACAAGCGCAGGGAGCAGATGACATTTAACCTAAGCGCGCATCCATCTTTCAGTGGTTGGAGGATACTTCATGTTTTCAAGCCCGTCCCCACTGAAAATTATACTGTGTATTGTATTCAACAAAAACTTCCACATATACAAGAACGCACTCTATGCAGTACATAGAAATGCTGTATAAAATCCAGTGTTGAGTGGGGACAGAGCATTATATAGAGCAGATCAATCTGAATCAGTATACAACATTATAGCGCACTGTGCAATAAATACAGTCTCAGCTAAAGAACAGTAACCTCTATACTTCCCAAATTTATTACATATATTTAGAATGGTTTTATGGTTACTAAAAATAGGGAAAATAGTAAAAAGTATATTGCAATGTTAAAAAGTTTAATTGAACCAGATTTTCACTGATTCTGGTAATTTAGACCAGAACAGAATATTTGTGAAATTTCGCTGAAGAGCCCAGAGCCATATTCAAGCCACACTACTGATTATACTACTTAAGAATATTGGGGCAAAGTATGGTTAGCCTCACATCACACATCATACAATACTCTTTGAAATCTCCATGGTGTTTACATATTCTATCATATGTTTATATATTCTATTATAAGGCTGTATATCGTATGGATATCACGCTTTTACTATATTTGTACAAAGATGAATAGCATGTCTAATACTTTGAAAGCTAGCTTTGTGCACAAAAGTTGCATGCATTAATTATACGCCATTATATTTGTTATTGACTGTTAAAAGTTATTAATATTCTATTAGTGTACACTGGGGCCCGCATTTATTCACATTACAGAACTGTGCACTTTATGTGATTGCAGAGTTTATTGATTTTCTGTTGCAATCAATTTAAGCCCTTGCTCTGAGACTCACTGAGGACATTTAGACACAGTTTAAATGCATTTCCTTATGTGCACCCGTGTCTGCTCCTAAGCGGATAAAGTAACCACTACCCCAAGGTGCAGCCAGTATATAGGACCTATTGTAATTTCATGCTTCATCCCACAATCATTCCTACCACAGCAGTCTATGTTGTTTAAAATAGCACCTTACACTTCAGTATACTAATAGGCTTTAATTATAGTCATTTAGCAAAGCTATATATACTTTCTGTTCTGTCTTATCAGTTCATGTATGTAGTTATCTTCTCGATCAGGGTGACCCACACCACAAAAAGATGGTTGTTTTTTTCTTTCATATAGACACTGCATAGACAAATGGATTTGAACACATGAACATCACTGTCACATGAGCTTGTTAAGCATGGTCCCCCAGTAAGGCTATACATTTTGGAACAAGGGTGTTAGTATTACCCTCCTTTACAACACAAGAGCAACATTGTGGTCAGTAAGTGGTGTATTGCAATAGGAAAACTGGCTTGCTCTTTACATTAATTTTACTCCTAAAGGTATTTAAGGGGGTTCTGTACAGACCAGGTAAGCTCTTTCAGTAAATCCTTTTTTTCCCAAACTTTGCATGGACACGGCACCAAAAGATTGGGCTAGATTGGCATCTTATGAGTCCAAAAATGGGGTCCCTAAATGGGTCAGAACCTTAGATCTCCATTTCTCTAGGTTTCCCTTGTCCAGGTTTGGGAGAGACCTAACTCTACGTGCGGTTTTGTGAGCCGGTTCTGATTCTGTACCTGGCTTGGTGCTGGAACACATGCTGGCCCAGCTATGGTCCAATTTGATGTTTCGAGGCTCACAGGGGTCATACCATCTTCAGACAAATCGGAGCCTTCCCAGGCTGGAGGTGTGAGAGAATCAGCAGGGAGTCTGTGATCTGCGCTGCTCAACTCATAAATGCTAATTCTCCTTCCTGAGGGAGATTAGGTCCTGTGCATATTTATGACTAGGAAGCCTTAACAGGGGGAAATAAAGAGGAACTCCGGACTTGTATCTGTGGGTTTTTCACATTTGAACTGGATAGTTCCTTCACACACATGTATAACGCAAAATGGTGAAAAATGACCTGGCAACGGAGAGTGACAAAATCTCTAGGTAGACTGGCACTTAAAGGGTTGAAGGAAAAGGCAACTCTCCCAGCCCCGCAAAAAAGGGCACTTTACTCCTTTCTGCTGATTCAGCCCAACTGTAACCCAGCTAATTTTTATCATTGCTTATTTTACTTACAAGCACCATTATCCTCCATGGTGTTTCCGCATTACTACGTGTACAGCAGGATAAAAAGTGTTGAGAGAAATTACTAGCAGAGAATAACTGCTAAACTCTCGGCTACTATAGGACAAAGGGAGCGAAGCTGACAGCAGATCAGGGATTACAAAGAATATAAGATTTGATTAAACTGGAAGGTGCAAAAAAGAAGCAAGTCAGTTGGGAGAGAAAGAGAGAATGTTCAAAAACTAAAAAGGATTTGTAACAATTAAAGCAAGGAATTCTGTGTGACTGGTCACTCTTTCACAGACATATTGTATTGGCTATGGGTAAAGAAAATATACTGTATTGCCAGACACAGTGATCAATAACACATTGTAATAGCCATTGTTGTGACAAATATTTAGCAGGCCCCAATTTGAACCTCATCTAAATTCCATGACACATCTGTAATCCTTAACGTAATCCTTAATGTGCAAGGTATGTGACTTAGGAACTCATTTTAAAATATTATGATGATTTAAATACAATTTCTACAATAAAAATGGCAACTTGCATGTCAACCCCAATTATTTTATTGGATATTTGTCATTCATTTCTTGGTGTAGACGAACAGGATAGATTGTCAACCCCAACCATCTGTATGTATTGGTTCAGCTAGGCAATGATTGGGTGGAACATGTCCAATGTTAAGTTAGAGCATGCCAAGGAACTTGAGAGCTGCAGGTGGAAACAGCCTTAGAAGGTATTACAGTACAAGGAATATCTAGTGTGCACGTCCCTCTGACTCAGTCTCTGTCATCAGTTTATACTAGAGCTACACAAGTACGTCCAATATGTGCTGCAAGAAACACTAGAGAACAATCCAGACTCACATTTCTACAGGTACAAAAAATGGAAATCGCTCTAAGCTAAGAGCAAAATGACACAAAGCTAGATCCAAACCAATAGAAAAAAATTCAAAATACAAAAGAATTGTCAGAGACAATAGATTGGGAGGAGATGCAGCAATCAAAGTCGTTTTGTAAAGAAGTTTCTTAAAGGGACAGTTCAGACAAAAAAAAACTTTAATACTCAAGTTTTCGCCCCTGCAGCCTTTCCATCCTAGCACATTTGAAAAAACGTACCAGGTCCTGAGATTGAGTGCCACAGTGCACAAGCTTGTTTAGCAGTGATCGTTACAGCTTCCCCATGCCCCTCCATTCACTGCAATTGGAACATTACGTTAGTAACTGGTGGGAAATACAATCCCTATCTAGATAGACTAACCTCCTCCGACCCCCATTGGCAACAGTGTAAAACAAACCACTTCAAAGCATTTCACAATCTACAGAGAAGCACATGGGACAGGCATTAGGTGAGCTGGTTGTTGCCGTATTATTGTCATTGCGGTACTATACCTTTAAGGAACAATAACATTATATACAAAGCACACTACATATATACATACTATCAAGTCTTTATTCAGTCCGATGCCTTTATTAAAGTGGACCAACACCCAGGATTTTGACTATCCTGGGTATTGGTCCACTTCCCCGGGGCACCCCGATCGGGGGTGCCCCGCTGTGTGAAACCCCCCAGAAAGCCCCCAAAACTCACCTCTCCCCGCTCCCACGTGGCCGCGCCGTCCAATCGGCGCCGACGGACAAGCTGATTGACAGCGACGTACAAGCAGCTTGCCCGTCGGCGCCTCCCGCGCGTCACTCTTGACGTGTGCGCGCCCGCGCCGGCCATTCAGAGACGGCCGGCGCGGGCGCGCGCACGTCTAGAGGAGCACGAGTGAGGCGGCGGCGGCGGAAGCAGCGGCTGGAGGGGTAAGGTTTTTCGGGGGTTTTGGGGGGTTTACACCCCGCGGGACATCCCGATCTCGGATGTCCCGCGGTGTGTGAGGTGATCGGCCCGGGAATCTTATAGATTCCCGGGCCGATCACCTCAGGGTGTTGGTCCACTTTAAGTCCGATGGCAACTGGAAAGACCCTACAAAGGGGGCGCTCTGAACCTTCTGATTTTAGCTGAATGAAGAATGAGTGAGAAGTTCCTTCTTGCACATGACAATACTCTCTTCTCATGCAACAGCTGCATTGATGGCATGGAGGCACCTAATATTTTATCCACCACATTAACCATTCTGAGCAGTTTTTTCTTATCCCCCCTGGCTGCTCCTGTAAACTAAGCAGCGAAAGAGAAACATAACAGCAAAACTATCATGGCATTAAAGAAAGAGACTAGAGGCTTCCTGAGCAAAGCAGTTTCCAAAGTAAGTTTCACCTAAAGTGGTTCTCACGAATGGGTTTAAGGCGGCATCGTGACAGGCTCATGCAGTAAGCCCTGCAACCTACTTAAATCCTTACCTTCACCTCGTTCTTCAGGAATGGAATGTGGTCCTGCAATTGGCTGCAGGTGGTCACATGGGCCAAGGTTGACCAGCGGCTGGGAAAGAGAAAGTGACCCTGGCCTATTGGGCTGCCAGCGGGCAATCAATCTGAATGCCCCCAGAGCCTGTCATGATGCCGCCCCGCACCTATTAGTTAGAAAATGGGTGTGGGACCGCTTCAAGTTGCTTTACAACAAATAGACTTTGCAGGGCTTCCTTTAGGATAATGGTTATACTCGTTTCCCAGAGCAAGCTGTCAGTGATGGCGACTCCAAGACACTTTGTTTCCTTAAACTTCCCTATTTCGGGTTATTGATGGTGATACATTAGGGGCTCTCATGAGGTCCTCCATGTCACAAATCGGCACTTACCTGGGCCCCGGTCCAGCGTTGTCGGCGGCCGGCCGGTCCCAGCAGCTCCTGCCCGGCGGCCGCGCCGTGCGGCGTCAGCTCAGGCGGCGCCGAGCACGGCCGCTCTCCCTCCTCGCGCGCGCGTCATCGGCTCACGTGCGCGCGCGCGCGCCCGCCGGAGGTTGTAGATTAAGCCAGGGGGCACTGGCACGCCCCCTGGTTCGGATTAAAGGGCCAATGAGCCCTAGGTTCTGTGGGGCTTACGCCCCCCTCCTTGTCTGGGCCAATGAGCCCCATAGATGTGATTGGGCACTCCTTGCTCTCCCAATCAGACCTGTGATCATAAGTGCACCAATCACTCTCACCCTCCTCTCTGTCTCTCCCTATAAAAGCAATTCCCCCTCAGTTGGGAATTGCCTGTGATAGTGCCTTATACCCAGTTAGCAGCTTGTCTCTAGTGAATATTCTGAACTCCCGTTGCCGACCACCGCCTGTCTTGACTATCCCCGATCTGTGTTCCTGTTGCCGACCTTCGCCTGTGTTTGACCACCTGTTGCCGACCTCTGCTTGATCCTCGACCACGACTTGTCCAACCCTTTGTACCGCTGCCATCTCAGAACTTCCGTTGCTGACCCTAAGCCTGTTTGGACTTCCGTTATACGCTCAGCGATTGGGCTACTCAGCACCACTTCCAGCCACGGGTTCTCCAGGCCTCTGAACAGTAAGACTCCAATCTTTGAGCCATTGAAGTCCTGGGGGCAACCGATCCCGGGCAGGCGTGCTCTGCGTCCCGGCAAGCGGGGGCTCCTATAGGTGAAGCTGGCTGCGGAGATTGGGGGTTGAGGTCTTACCGAGAGGGCTGGAGTTATCTAAGTGGATTGCTGTAGTACCCGGAGCGTGAAACTCCACTAACACCACTTACAGATTGTGTTAAGGACCAGAAGGTTACTGAACCAACATGATTGTCTCCATATTGCTCCCCTATATGATGTCTCATTCACATTTGTAATCAGACCAAGGAACCTGGTCTCATCTGTGAGGATCGTTTTACCTCTGCCATGGATGTAGAGCTGTTGATATGAAGATCTGAAGAGGGAGAGGACACAACCTTGGGGGGGGGGCAGTATTAATGGCTCTACTGTTTAAAATAATTGCACCCAGCCTCATGCAAGTAACATACTTAAACAGCCCACCGCTACAGTACACCACGCAGGCCAAGCTTCTTTAAGATCCAAATACAGTATAGTAAAACAGAAAATTGAATTTACCTTTGTATTCCCATATCTCTCCATTCTCTACACTCTCCATTTACTCCTTATATGCCTATAAAGGTCAGCGCACATATATATACGTGTGCCATTCCTGTCTCCACATGCTTTTGCCCGTTTAGTGCTGCACATAATTCAATATAATCTGTAGCAACAATAATACCTAAACTTAACTTGCGTTTCAGAGACAGTATAAATGAAAAAAAATCAGCTGCATTCTGTGCACAGAGAACTAAAAATGTTCATAATAAAAATGTCCCTTCATGTTTGACAAATAATTGCTTGGCTGGTATCCATATAGACCCAGAATGACTCTTTGTTTGACAGAAGGGTTTTTATGTATGCTTTTAGTCGCACGGATATATTTTACTCTGGCTTTGATTATGTTTGGACATTAATATTTGGATCATCAGACACAAAACAGACCATGCAAAGCCATATATTATGCAGCTTAATGTCTATTTGTCTTTGTGACTACTTGGAAAATGGGCTTGCCTATATGAGCTTACGTCTAAGGGCTTGCTTGATTGATAAATTTATTGGAGGGACACTAAAACACCAAACAGTATTGAAGCTTTTAAAATTAAAAAAAAAAAAATTGCTTGTCTGACATCCCATTGTCAGGCGCATTCTGGTGCTGTCATCCCCAGTTCTAACAGAACTCTCTCCAGGCGGCTTCAGTGGAAGCTCTTGCTTCCAGTCATAAGATGCAGGTTCTTGGCAGGGCCCATCACTGATATGCTTATGAAAATATATGCTCAAAAGTGCACCAAGAGACCGCTTCCATCATCAGAGCTCACAATATAAGAACTGAAATAATAAATAAAAATACCGCGCTATAAAACAGATAACCAGTTCAAAATCAATACAAGATACTTAGACGGGATGCTCAACGTGCCTTGTTAAAGTTGCCAGGAGCAACGAAACGCGTCGGCGGCGGTGGCAGGCGACATCTATGTGTTGATTGGATTTTCTGATCTGGCCAGATTTGATCGATGGGGAGTTGGTGATAGCCACCCTCTGTTTTTAAGCGTTTTATGACCTATGTACATGTGAGTGCACTACTTTCTCTTGATTAAACAGTGTGTTTTTAACAGTATCACACTAGATGTGTATTTTCTTGTTCCATGCTACATTCCTCGGAGTGACACCATATTCTTGAATATATATGCTGGTTCCCTGGATTACTTGGAGGAGAGATTGCATATAACATTGGGATTTGAAGCAAGTGCCCACGGATACAAGAGAGACCTAATTTGAAGCTATCTGAGGAGAGAGCGCTTGCACATGCACTTTGGGACAACGGATGGGTAAATTGGGAAGCTCTGTGCACACTTTTTATCAATATAAGAACTGAACTGATCCTGAATACATTTGAGAGATTATGTTTGAAGATGGTGAGATAAGATATGTTTCATTTTGTTGAAAAGTATTGCCCCAGGGGATGGTGTTATTCTAATAAAAAAAGAAGTCTTCCCAAGAAGAGTCTTCTGCTGGGCACATAACAGGAGTTTCCTATGAGTTTTATAATGGGTACTTAAAGCTCAAGGCTCTTAGTAACATGGTATGTATTACCAAACTCACATGTATGGGTACTTGAGCAGTTAGACAAGCCGAAGTCAGAGGTCACAAGTGAAGGATCTTGAGTGGTGAAACAAACCAAGGTCAGGGGTTACAAGCAAAGGATTATAAAAGTAGAAAGCCAATGTGAAACTTGGAGTCTGAGGTCTCAAAGAAAGCTAATTCGTCCACAGGAAACCTACAGGAACATAATTTAGGCTTCAATTAGGTTTAAGTTGCAATGAGTGCTTTAGTCACTATACGGTTTATTCAGAGAGACATAAAAAGACTTTTGTGTTTTTGTGTCGATCTGTTTTTTTTTTCTAAATTTTCCCGCTCTCGTATGAGTGTACGAGTGATTCTAATCATGCGTCGCAAGCCTTCAGTAAATTCTTCGTCCGTTCATATGCCAACGCGAATGTCATTTTCCAGCTTTCGTTTTTCGTTTATGTTACTCATGTTACAACGTAGGCTTTCGTTTTTGCCCTTTTTCCATCGTCTCCTCGAACGAATCATTTACGTTTCCCGTTAGATTCTGATCTCCTTTTTCTATAAATAATCGTCCAGATGAAAATCGTTAAGACCTTACGCCTGCGCACAACAAAATTAACTCATTAATGTGCTCGTTTACATATTTGGTTCACTCACTTCTGCTACAATGCTTAGCTAAATCACTTTGCGGTCTCATTCTTCTTCCATTTCCTGCACCTAAAACGTACCTAAATCACTTCGCGGTCAGATTCGTCTTCCATTTCCCGCACCTAAAGCTTACCTAAATCACTTCGCTGTCAGATTCTTCTTCCATTTCCCGCACCTAAAGCTTACCTAAATCACTTTGCAGTCTCATTCTTCTTCCATTTCCCGCACCTAAAACGTACCTAAATCACTTCGCGGTCAGATTCTTCTTCCATTTCCCGCACCTAAAACTTACCTAAATAACTTCGCGGTCAGATTCTTCTTCCATTTCCCGCACCTAAAACTTACCTAAATCACTTTGCGGTCTCATTCTTTTTCCATTTTCTGCACCTAAAACTTACCTAAATCACTTCGCAGTCTCATTCTTCTTCCATTTCCCGCACCTAAAACTTACCTAAATCACTTCGCGGTATCATCCTTCTTCCATTTCCAGCACCTAAAACTTACCTAAATCACTTGTTTACAAACAAGACATATCATGTTAAAGTGGACCGTCACCCTGGGGTGATCGGCCCGGGAATCTATAAGATTCCCGGACCGATCACCTCCCTCACCGCGGGACATCCGAGATCGGGATGTCCCGCGGTGAGGGACCCCCCGAAAACCCCCCAAAAACTCACCTCCTGCCGCCGCCGCCTCCCGCGCGCCCCTCTAGTCGTGCGCGCGCCCGCGCCGGCCGTTTGTGAATGGCCGTCGCGGGCACGCGCGCTGTGAGAGGGACGTGCGGGAGGCGGCGGCGGACGCGCTGGCTTGTCCGTCGCTGTCAGCGCTTGTCCGTCGCTGTCACCCGGCCACGTGGGAGCGTTGTGAGGTGAGTATTGGGGGGTTTCTGGGGGGTTTTACACAGCGGGGCACCCCTAATCGGGGTGCCCCCCTGAAGTGGACCAAAACCCAGGATAGTCAAAATCCTGGGTGTTGGTCCACTTTAAAGCCTAAACTCTGCTGCAAAAAATATATATATATATAATTTTCCTGAAAATTCCAGCAAAAATGGCGCAAAATGGGGAAAAATGACCTGTCAACAGAGGGTGACAGAATCTCAAGTAGGCTGGCAATTAAAAGGGTTAAAAGTAGCTATGCATGTTGGGTATTGTTCTGTTCGGGGGACCTTGCGCTTTCAGACTTATTTTTTCTTGTTTGCATATTTATATTTTAGAAAAAGGTGTTTTTTATTCAGCTTTTTTATACATTTTTTAGGGAAACCCTGCACAACCAAAGAATTCTTTGAGGGATTAATTCTAGAAAGATGAGCCCACGACAACAAGCTGGGTACGCTTAGAAAGCTAAACATGTGTACTTTCAGAGAATATATGGTTTATTGGGGATATTCCAAATGTAAAAGGTTGTTTTGGTTGAAAAATCGCAAGGTGCGCCCTCTGTCTGCAGAGCTGAAATTTTCAAGTAAAATTGCCGTTACGCACATGCTTTACTTTGGGGTGTTTGGCAACTCTTCCCTTGACAGTAGCTATGCATGTTGTTCTAAACTGTTGTATATTAATTCCGCACCACAAATTTAATATGATGGTGTATTAAATCAAAAATCTGTGGCCGTGCAGTGGTATGGGACTATCTCAATCCTAAATGGTATTTAATTGTACAATGGTGAATCCAGCTATTCACCCTAGATAGTTCACAAAAACACAGCACCTCCTCCACAGTAATAAAGAATCTACAATTAAATTTGTATCATAAATTTATAGGTACATTTTATTTTTGAACAGTAATGTGAAGAACCCGCGCTGCTATCTTAAGGCTTGAATTTAGAAAACACTATGGTTACTTAAATTGAGAACTGCTCGACGTGTTAGAACCTCTTATCCCAAATAGAGAGTGTATAACAAATATAAATATATAAACACAGAGCAGAAAGAATGCCTCTATTAGGTCTAATTAGGAGGTATTGGCTCCTTGGTTGGCTCCTATTCTTAGAGACACTACTCCTTTAACACTTCTAGTGTCAAAATTCAAATTAGGAGTACAGAGCTCATTCTTAGAACGCTGCACCTTTAGCACCTCAGGTATCAAAGTTCAAATTGTAAATATAAAACTACAGAGAAATGCTGCTAGCAGTTTTCTTAACAGGTGACACTGGCTCTTTAAATAGTCCTTGTTTATATAGTGGTAGAGTTATAATTCTTCCTCTTCCATTCAAAGTGATATCTGGCTGTAGTTCTTTCTTATACAGTATTTTCAGTGCCCATGAACTTATAAAGTCACCACTGTGCCCGTCACCGTTGCTAGGTACTCTTACCGGCTGGTGAATGAATATAGAGCTGTATATATTAACTCCTCTTAGATCTTTCTCCTCTGTGTAGATATCCAATTAGGGGCTATAGGTGCTGGTTGCACTAGATTTCAGCTCACCAGGGTAGTACAGGTGTAGGATAAAACAAAAGAGAAAAAATCTAGTGTATTCCCGCTTTTTAATGTTAAAAATTATAAAATGCAACCTACAAGTGCGCACTCACATTTAAAAAGTGACAAATCGCTTGTTTTAAGGATAGGCGAGGCTCTCACCCGACTCCAGTCACCACGGCCGTTGGTGTTACTGTTTAGAAGGGCGGGATAGCTATCGCAAGTGGGTCCTCTTTGATTTCATATGCCTGTCGCCGTCAACGCGTTTCACTGCCAGCGGCAGCTTTATCAAGTCTTGATAAAGCTGCCGCTGGCAGTGAAACGCGTTGACGGCGACAGGCATATGAAATCAAAGAGGACCCACTTGCGATAGCTATCCCGCCCTTCTAAACAGTAACACCAACGGCCGTGGTGACTGGAGTCGGGTGAGAGCCTCGCCTATCCTTAAAACAAGCGATTTGTCACTTTTTAAATGTGAGTGCGCACTTGTAGGTTGCATTTTATAATTTTTAACATTAAAAAGCGGGAATACACTAGATTTTTTCTCTTTTGTTTTATCCTACACCTGTACTACCCTGGTGAGCTGAAATCTAGTGCAACCAGCACCTATAGCCCCTAATTGGATATCTACACAGAGGAGAAAGATCTAAGAGGAGTTAATATATACAGCTCTATATTCATTCACCAGCCGGTAAGAGTACCTAGCAACGGTGACGGGCACAGTGGTGACTTTATAAGTTCATGGGCACTGAAAATACTGTATAAGAAAGAACTACAGCCAGATATCACTTTGAATGGAAGAGGAAGAATTATAACTCTACCACTATATAAACAAGGACTATTTAAAGAGCCAGTGTCACCTGTTAAGAAAACTGCTAGCAGCATTTCTCTGTAGTTTTATATTTACAATTTGAACTTTGATACCTGAGGTGCTAAAGGTGCAGCGTTCTAAGAATGAGCTCTGTACTCCTAATTTGAATTTTGACACTAGAAGTGTTAAAGGAGTAGTGTCTCTAAGAATAGGAGCCAACCAAGGAGCCAATACCTCCTAATTAGACCTAATAGAGGCATTCTTTCTGCTCTGTGTTTATATATTTATATACATTTTATTTTTGATCATTAACCCACATAAATCACATTACAGACAATTAAAAACATAAACATAAAAAGCTGGACCACACACTCCCAGGGGCATCCCAAATTCGCCTATATCCCATCCCATGGTAACAAAATTATCAGTGCCAATATTACAATGAGCTAAAGTGCATAAGTGCTACTGTGCAAATAGTCTATTTATAAACACAATGTGGCAAGAGAAAAAAGGAAAGCAAACTCCATTAAGAAATACACAACAATCAATATGTGAAACAAACACATCACCTGAATGTATGACCCCAAGTAGCCCCTAGGTTTATGAAGGTCCAGTGGCGATCCCCAACGCGTTTCGTGGTCCCCCCGCTCAGACCACTTTATCAAGGTATATCCCTTGATACCTTGATAAAGTGGTCTTTTTTTTTTTAGGAAAATGTGGCTTTGATTCTGCTTTTTTATCCTTTTTTTAGGGAAACTCTTTGCAACCAAAGATTACATTGAGCGATTACTTCCAGAAAACTGTGGCCACATCAACAAGCCTGGTAAACCTAGAAAGCTTGAGGTGTGTACTTCCAGAGAATATATAGTTTGTTGGGGGTATTTCAAATGTAAAGGGTTGTTTTTCTGGAAAAACTGCAAGGTGCGCATAGCGCATATTGCAGTTGTATTTTTTCTGAAAATCCCCTAAAGCGCTGTTTCAGTTTGGGGGAGTCTCCTGGGCAGGAAAGTTTGTCTACCTATACATATGTGGTATCGCTGTAACTGGGAGAAATTAGGATTTCACACGCAATAAGATTTTTTTGACAAACTTACATTTTTTATTACAAAAAAAACTGCAAATTGTAAAAAATAAATTTTTTACATTTTTTTTCACATATTTCACCCAAAAATACTGAGAATACACCTAAAAAATGACAAACAAGACATTTCATGTTAAAGCCCAGACTATTCTGAAAAAAACAATATATCATTTTCCTGGGAAATCCCTGGAAATCCCTTCAAAAATCACATTTGAACACGGGGAGCGCAAAATGGTGCAAAATGGTCTGGCAACAAAGGGTGACAAAAACTCCAGGTAGGCTGGCACTTAAAAGGTTAATGAATGTATTTAGAAAATCGCATTTTTCAAGTGCCTTGTTTTTTTTTTTTGGACATTTTTTTATAACAATGTACAACTTTGAATAGAATTTGGTTTTTTTTGTAAAAAGGTACCTTTTCAATATTTTAAAATGTTTAAAAAAATAAAATTACATGGATTAAAATATATACACAGCAATGGCAGGCCCCAGGCACTGAGTTGTGCTAATCTGGCATGTGTGGTCACTGTAAAAAACGTCAAATAAATTATTTGTCTGCAAATACATGTTTAACAGCTGTGGGTGGAATGTTTATTAGGTTGCAAGCTAACTCATGAGGCCATATGTCATTATGCTAAGGAATTAATAAAAGGAAGAGGCCATATGTCATTATGCTAAGGAATTCATTAAAAAAGGAAGAGGCCATATGTCATTATGCTAAGGAAAGAGTAAAAGGAAGAGGCCATATGTCATTATGCTAATGGAATTGACTATGGCTTTAGGTAAATTGGTGATGATGTAATTTCCCACATACTCCAAATATTGACATTTCCACTTACTTCGTTGGTGGGCGAGCTCTGCTTCGGGGACTACCCTCCGCTCTGGGACCTGCCACTGCTGGGAAGTTGAGGCTGTAGAGACATGTAAAATCGGGTCACTTCTAATGTCTGAGTCAACAGTAAGCAAATGACACTTAGAATGTGTGTATGACATCACCCACCTTCTTCATGTTCCTCCTGGGCATGATCTGCTGCAGTCTTTTCCACAGATCCTTCACCCGCTACATATTCATCTAGAAAAAGAGATTAAAGGAAACAGCTTTGCTTTTAATAGCATGTATGTGTGTGGGGTTACATTAAGAGTCACATACCAGAGGCTAATGGCTCCGTCGTTTGGGCCGACTCCCTACCCACGCCGTGACGCCCCTCCTCTGTAGAAAGGTCCAGGGGCTGGTCTGAGGCCGCTACAGAGGAGGAGTAGGAACGTCTCTCTGCAGATCCACCACCTTCATTTTCTGCTGCAGATTCATGCAGCACTGGCCGGCCTGTGCGCCTCCGGGTGCGTCTGATTCGGTACTCCATTTCCAACTCTAGAAAAGAAAAGCATTTATAAATAAAGGCCTACATTCTGTATTAGTTACATCTAGCATGCAATCGCTATGTACTTGGAAATGGAGACCAAAAAATCGCCGCACCCGGGGCATGTGGAGTCACTTCGGGTCCGACCAATGCTGCATGATCTGCGTATGGGTGAAGGTAGTGTCCGTCTCCTGCTGGATCCGGGAAACGATCTCCAGGGCGACGTTCCTCTTCTCGTATGCGTTGGGCAGGTAGTCGAAGCATCGTCTAAAAAACACAAAATAAAAAAAACTGCATACAAATATATGTCACAATTAGATCATTTGACTAAATGACATTACCAGACACATTTCTAGCCTCAAACTATCCTAGATTCAAGTGACTTGGTTCGCACATGTGCGCACTAACTTACATAGAAACATAGAAACATAGAAGGTTGACGGCAGAAGGAGACCATACGGTCCATCTAGTCTGCCCTTATGTGTATACTGTATGTACTCTTTATCTTAGGATAGATGTGTGCTTATCCCAGGCATGTTTAAATTCAGTGACTGTTGATTTTTCAACTACCTCTGCTGGAAGTTTGTTCCAAGCATTTACTACTCTTTCTGTAAAATAATATTTTCTAACATTGCTCCTGATCTTCCCCCCGACTAGCTTCAGGTTGTGCCCCCTTGTTCTATCATTAAGCTTCTTCTTAAAAACACTTCCCTCCTGAACCTTATTCAATCCTTTCACATATTTAAAGGTCGCAATCATGTCCCCCCTCTCTCTTCTTTCCTCCAGACTGTACAAATTAAGTTCTTTAAGTCTCTCCTGATAAGTTTTAAGTTTAAGTCCTTCCACCATTTTCGTTGCCCGCCTTTGGACCCGTTCTATTTGAATAATGTCTTTTTGCAGGTAAGGTCTCCAGAACTGCACACAGTATTCTAGCTGTGGCCTCACCAGGGCTCTATACAACGGCATCACAACCTCCCTCTTCCTACTGGTGATGCCTCGAGCTATGCAGCCGAGCATCCTGCTTGCTTTTCCCACTGCCTGGCTACACTGTCCACTCATCTTGCAGCTATCAATAATCAGTACCCCTAAATCTCTCTCCTCCGAGGTCCTGGCTAACACAGTACTGCCCATACGGTACTCAGAGCAGGGATTCCTTCTACCCAAGTGCATGATTTTACATTTAGAGACATTAAACTCTAGTTTCCACAGTTTTGACCAGTTTTACTATCCAGTAAAGCTAAATCATTTTCCATGTTCTGTTTGGCACGGAGTTTAAATAACTTTTTAAAACAACTGTTTCTTCCTGTGCTTCATTAAGGCCTAGGCATGCATTTAGATGGCAAATCAACGTCCTTACAATACACTTATGAGCATAATCAGCTCTTGTTGTTGGCGGGTGAAGATCATGGGCGCAATCTTGTTTCTTGTCCACAGCAGATAGGTAATGCCCCAGCGGTTTCCGGGTTCCGCACGGCCGGATGAACGGCCGCACGCACGCGTATGCGAACTCGTAAGTGTCATACCCAGTCATTAGTATTTAAAGGGTCATGGACACACAGCTCATTCTCTTTGAGATTGTCAGCATGGCACCAAAAAAACAGAGCACTAAGGCCACACCAGCAAAGGAGGCCACCAGCAAAAGGGCCCAGCGGCATAAGGAGACTTCTTCCTCCCATCCGACCCAAGCCCAGCCAGCACTGCCTCTCCTGCTCCACGTGCCAGCACATCACATGGCCAAAGTAGCACCAGTGGCAAGGCCACTAAGAACCAGCGTGCCCGAAGCCCAAGCCCAGCCAGCACTGCCTCTCCTGCTCCACGTGCCAGCACATCACATGGCCAAAGGAACACCACTTCAAAGGCCACAAAGAGGCACAGGGCCCGAAGCCCCACCCCCCAAGCACACCCTCTCCTCCTCGGCCACATTTGCCACCGGCACAGGTGGCAACCACTGATACATATGACACATCCACGCCTGGAAGTTCGGTGGCCACCCAGGCAAGGACCCCCAGTCCTATTGCAAGTCCAGTCCAGTCATTTTCAAGCCACATGTCGCCCATTTCATTACCACAGAGCCAGCCCAGAATGTCCCCCGAATTGCCAACAAACATAGATGAGCCAGAAGAGCAAGCATTAGGCCGAACTGGTGAGGCCAGTTGAGTGGCAGGTTTGGTGAGGCCCAAACTCTGGCATTGGCAAGTGGCCTCACACTTCATTATGACGAGCTATATGGGCGACATTCAAAATCTACCAGCAAATCTTGGAGGAGCTCACCAGACAGGTCAATGCAGCGGGGGATGAGAGGAAAGATGTGGAGCAGATACAGCGCAAAATATCTGACCTGAAGTATGCAGCACGGAAGAAACTGAATAAACGGCGCAATTACAGGTACATATTTGAGTTGTGCATTTCGCTGCTTGTTGTATTGACCACAATGCCCCAAATTTGTTAACCTCTATTTTTCAGCTTACAAACTGGCGGAGGCTTTACAGTATACACAAGCTGAGGAGATGGTGCTGGCATTAATACACCCCATCGCATTAGAAGGCCTCTCTGGCAGACGGGACATGGACATCCATACCATTCCTGCAGGTTAGTAATGTTTGTTTGGATGTGAACTATTGTAAACGTATGAAATGAGGCTCACAGGCCCATATGAACCCATGCCCCTAGGGAGTGGCTTTGAGGGGAGGTTACTGTTTTAGGCGGGTGTTTAATGTCTGAAGAATGGCATTCCTGATGTCCACTCTCCCAGGGTGCAGTAGTTAATGGTCATTTAAAAGGTGTGCAGGCCATACACGACCATGGACAGTATTTATGCTCACTATTAAACTCTTACCAAAGCACTGGCTATTATGGGAATATAGTCAATCATAGACAACACTTACTTCTTTGTCTTTCTACCACTTGGGTTGTAGCTGTGCTTTGGTCAGACAAACTTGATCTGGGGTCAGGAAAAGTTCTACATAGGAAAATGCCCAGCAGCATACTCTGAAGCCAAATGCTATTTGCAAGCTGACTGTGGGCCCCTAATGCACCATTTTGGATGTGTCAAGCCTCATAACATGCAGTACATGCATGTTTGTAGTATTTAAAGTGAGCAATCTGCATGTACAGGGTGAGGCATACATATAAGAGATACTGACATTCATAGTGAAAGTCAATTTGGACCGTTGGGGGAGTTGGCATTCCTGCTTGGCCACGTGTTTTTTAAAGCATATGTAGTAATCCAGCTCATCAATGGATGTTTGTGTGTTTACTTGCCTTTTACTTTTAAACCCAGCCCAGCATCCAGCCTCTGCAAGTGTGAAAGCCTCCTCCAGTTTGAGCACGCCATCTACTTCCCTGCTGCCTAGGACCCAGGAACAGATATATAGGGTAAGTGGACTTTGATGAAATTGCTGATGCATGTGAATGCACATGACTAATTTACCTAACAAATATATTTAGGGCCCAAACTGAAACATCTTTTTTCACATGTCCCAACAGACCCACACACTGATGGATGAAATCCAGGAGATGGAGGAGGAGGATGCCAGCTTGATGGGACCTTCTGAAATGACCCCCTGAAACCTAATCTGCCACTGTCCCAGCATCCTACTGCACCAAATCCTCTGCAGCAGAGTGAAGCTGGATGCTTGCTGCCAGCCTATCGTGGGCAGCAGGCTGAGACTGAGCCTACAGTCCCCAGTGGTAGCTCTGCTGCAGAGGTTTTGCCGAGCACATCTGGGACTCTTGCTCGCCCTAGAGGTCCAGCATCTGCAGGCGCTCAAACCCGGGTAATTGGAAGACGAATTCAACAACGTAGACCCAGGGGAGGCACGTGCCGATCCTGGAGTCAGCATGGCGCCATGACAGCCATTACTTTCGGCAGGTGACTCAAAGAACCACAGAGCAGCTTACTGCACAATTAGAGACTTTCAATAATACATTCACCAACATGCTGACTGAATTTTGGACGAGCAACAGCCAGATGTCTGAACAAATGGCCACCTTAAATAATAACGTCACTGCCATGCTTGAGGAATTTAGAACAAGCAATAGACAGATGCTGGAGCAGTGGCAGATTATGAATACCCCACATGCCCAGGTGTTGGGACACCTCAAAGGCCCACTACCAGGTTTTTATGGGCAACATCCATATTAAGACCAATTTGACCTGATCTTTCCTCTTTCCTCTTTCCACTCTATTTACCTGTCTGGTGAGCACTACCAAGATTGGCTTTTTTATGGCTTTGCTGGTTTGATTTTGAATTCGCCCATATAGCTCATTAGAGTGCTGACACACCCCACTAGCCAATGCCTGAGCTAAAGCCTCACTGAAGCTGCTGCTCAAGCTGCCACGCTGCAGGCTTGGGCATAATCAAATGGTGGCTCATCCTGTTTGTTGGCAATATTGGGGGACATTCTTGTCTGTGAAACAACTACATTTGCCCATGGCAAAGATTGGACTGGACTGGCATTAGGACTGGGGGTTATTGCCTGGGTGGCCCACTAACTTACAGGCGTGGATGTGGCATAGGTATGGCTGCTTTTCCACCTGTGCCGGTGGCAAATGTGGCCAGGAAGGAGAGGGTGTGGCCCTATGTATTCCTGCCCAACTGTTCCCCTGTAAATGGTTGCTTTGTTTATGTTGTTGGGCGGTGAAACTTCGGCCTGGAGTGCCTTACTTTACAACTCCTTGATGTGGCCAATTGCTAGGGGCCATGAGTCTGCCCCAATGTATATTTCTATTTTACAATGTATGTACATTTTGAGTCTGCGAGTGCCCTTCAACTAAAAATTTTCATATTTCAATAAAATACATTGAATGTGACTTTAGCTGTTCTTGACTAAGTTGATGCATTAATGTTTGGGTTATTTTGAGATTAATTAAGGTTTTTAACAACAAACATGCGAAAATAAACTGCATGAGGCTCAAATAAGGTGTCAGTTTGTTAGTAATTAAGTCATTACTTTTTAAAAAAATAAAGACAAAGGCCTTCACAAAGGCAAATCAAATTGAAAATAACAAAATAATAATAAGAAAACAACATTTAGGCAAAATAGGTGATGATTACATTGGCCCGCACTGTTTGGCCAGAGGCACTAGGTGTGCCAGTGTAATGCTCATCTCCTGGCTGGGTGGTGAGGGGGGCCAATCCACATACCGGAGGACACGCTGCATAATGGCAAAGTTATGCAGAACACAACAGGCCAGGATTATGTCGATGACCTTGTTGGGGTCATATTTGAGTGCCCCCCGGTATGGTCCAAACAATGGAAGCGGGTTTTGAGCAGCCCAAATGCCCTCTCTACAACGGCCCGGGTCTTTCTGTGTGACCGATTGTAGGCCTCCTGTGCCTCATTCTGTGGCCGAAGGACGGGCGTCAGGAGCCAGGGAAGAAGTGGATAGCCTGAATCCCCTGAAAGAATAAGAAAATACTTTTCACATTATAAAAAACAATATTGGTTTAAAGTGGTCATTCAGTCTGAATAAGAGCCTATCTTATATGTTACCCACACCCTGTACATACAGATTGCTCACATAAAATAAAATACTACAAGCATCTACTGCATGTTATGAGTTATGGCGGCTCAGGGAATATCAGGCAGCCTGCAGAAAGTGCCGTCTGACTGTAATGCTCTGCATTCTGGGATTTCTGACCTTTCCCGGACCCCAGTTCTGCTCTGTCTGAGCAAAGCACAGCTATAACCCACACCCTGCACTTTATCCCGCTCTCCTCTCATCAGTAAGTGTGATGCATCTGAGCCAAGATGGCGGAGCCCATATCCTAAAGTCATGAACAGTGTTGCAGCCCAGTGGGGGAAAGAATAATAAGTAAGTTACTAAAAACTAGAAATATATTAGGTGGAAATGCTGGGGAATCAGTTTTTAAGGGTTTGTGCTTTCTCAAACAATCATGGTGAAGGTCCGGTTTAACATGTCATCAAGGGGAAAAACCAGCCATAGGTTAAGACATGGCTCATCAACTATATTCATAGGCATACAGTGAAAAGGGAATGTCGTAATTTGAGGAAACTTACCAAGGAGCCATCCACCTGATAATTCTCCAGACTGAGCCTGGATACCCGGCGAGATCACTAAGGAACCGCATGTCCGGGCCCACCACTGCTTGGACATTCAGTGAGTGGCCCATTTTGCGATTCCTGGAAGAAAAAAAGAAAAAAAAAGTTTAGCAATCCAAGGTAAACTACTCAAACACGAACTCCTAACACCCTACAAAAAAACATGTAGGACAATCCAAATAACAATAACTAAGTACATAAGTATTTTTACTACCAAAAATTATATGTATGTGGGCGAAAATAAAGATTAACATTCTAATCACTAATTAAGGTCCGCATTAAAATGTTTTGCTAAGGCCTACATTTAAAACATTGATGAAGGTATACACTGTAAAATGGTTCACAGGGACACTTTACAAGGAGGGATAAAGGTATACATTGTAAAGTGTTTCACAGGGACACTTTACAAGGAGGGATAATGGTGTACATTGTAAAGTGTTTCACAGGGACACTTTACAAGGAGGGATTAAGGTATACATTGTAAAGTGTTTCACAGGGACACTTTACAAGGAGGGATTAAGGTATACACTGTAAAGTGTTTCACAGGGACACTTG
Source organism: Gastrophryne carolinensis (assembly GCA_027917425.1). NCBI lineage: Eukaryota > Metazoa > Chordata > Amphibia > Anura > Microhylidae > Gastrophryne > Gastrophryne carolinensis. The sequence goes on along the minus strand of CM051238.1, from coordinate 176,998,444 downwards.
AGAAGGAGGGATTAAGGTATACATTGTAAAGTGTTTCACAGGGACACTTGAGAAGGAGGGATAAAGGTATACATTGTAAAGTGTTTCACAAGGACACTTTACAAGGAGGGTTTAATAGATAGTTACAATACATTTTGCCTAAACTATATAACAAAATTACATAATTAACCTACCTATAGATGTACTCGTTGGCTGCGGGAGGGACCAATGCAACGTGGGTGCAATCAATCGCACCCATGCTGTTGGGCATGTCGGCGATATTATAAAAACCCAACTTAAGCGTGTTCCAGGCTACCATGTCGTCCGGAAAGGAAATATATTTTGGACTAATGGTAGCCATGCCATCCAAAAACTTGCATAGCGCGCAGCTCAGCGTAGGCTGGGACATCCCCACAGAGAGGGTACCCAGCCTCTGGAACGAGCTGTTGCCAAAAATTGAAGGCAGCCAAGCATCTTGGTCATACCTGAAATTGCTTGCTCCTTCCTTGTGGTGCGGGCTAACCATTGCCGCAGCTCACTATACAACTTATGGAGGGAAGCGCGGTTATGTCGGGTCAGCTCGAACAACTCAACGTCATGCATGCGATCGATATGCATGCATCGCCGGTGCAATCTGGCCTCGGCCCTGCTGACACATGCAATGCCCTGGAGCTGAAGGCGCTCATATTCCTCCACAAAGACGCAAAACATGGTCAAAAGCAAGCAAGCTGAGTGCTAAATGGTTCCGTAAGTGGATCGCAAATGAAACCGTAGGGCGGTGGTCCCACTCTTCTGATTCAGCTCTCTAAATCAGACGCAAGCCCATCCCAATAACGTAAGTTATCTGAACGAACGCAAAATATCATATTTTGATGGGAAAATGATCCGAAATAACGCAAATGATCCAATTTAGATCCGTCCATCGAAAGCGCATATACGCATTAGCGGGAACGAACATATGCATGGAAAAGCGAACGTAAAAAACAAAAAAAAGGCCAAACAGACACAAAAACATACACAGACACATACGAAAGTTCAGACGTATCTGTCTCTGAATCAACCCTTATGTCCTATATCACAATAGTATAGACTTCTGGGTGTCCTAAAGTGCCATCATCCCACGATTCACCACACCTGCTGCTTGTTTACTTGGCCACTGGCACATCCTATTGGAGCAGTAGTTCTCTGCAGTGCTTTATGTCCCACAACTTTCATCCCCATTGGCTTGAGAACCACCAGGGGAAAGCTGATGTGCCATCCATGGTACCAGGTGGAGAACCCATGATCTAGACCAGGGGTTTCCAACATTTGTTCACTTTCCATTTTCTGATTATATCAAGTACCACCTGGATGGTGCATGTGCTATGTAAGGTACAGGTAAGTCTGCAGCATTGTCGCTTTTGGTTGTGGAACGAACTGTAAAAATAGGCTGCTGCTGACAAGATGTTTAGCCATGATTTCCATAACTGCATGACAATGTCATAAGCTGTGTTCTTTGGGTATGTCAGGGCAGCCTTTTGGCAGAATTCATTAAAGGCTTTTAGTGTCCTTATTGCTGCCCTGCCAATAAAGACAGACATACTGCAGATACAAATAGAACACCATTCATCCTGCAGCTTGAGGAAGGTGGCAGACACATTCTCGTGCCTATGACTTAAAGTGGGCCAAAACCCACATTTTTAACTAGCATCTCCTGAATAGCTCCCCCCATGAAGAGCACCTTTTGCCAATTTTTAGTGCCCTGCTTCACTCTAATCCCAGATAATGGCCCTTGTTTTAGCTGTAAAGCTCCACCTCCTACATTCATTGCCATTGTTGTGTGTGGCAATGATGTAATTGCCACACCTATGTAATGACTGAACATCTGCTATCTCACAGAGAGGGACAGCAAATAAAAACAATGTTCCCGGATGATTCGAAAAGCGAAAACATCCATTTCTAATATTGGTAGGAGCTTCGGCCAAACATATTTTACAAGTTCGGTGGGTTTTGGTCTGCTTTAAAGGGACAGTCCAGGCAATGGGAGAAATTAAGCATTTATCAGCTTACCTGACCCCTGTTCCATTTGCCATTCACCGTTATCCCAACACTTTCCATTGGTGCTCTTAGCAGAAGCAACCATGACAAGCGATAGTGGTCTCACAACTATAGCAGAGCACACCCATGACTCATAGCTGCGTGAAGCCATCATCTTAGTTTAGAGTATATAATTATTTTTCATATAATCTGAGATTTTGAGATTACACTTTTCCTGTGGGGGGGATAAGGGCAAGAACGTTAGCATGTGCCTGGACATGAACCATGTGCATGCAGTCATTGAGATCTGATACACTAATATTTTTATTCCTGGCAGAATCTTCCTTTTCAGTTCTATGGGTGGATTTCAAAGAAGCTTTTCCCTTAAAAATGTGAGGTTTCTACACCTTTTAAAATCACAGATTGAATCCAATACTACAAATATTAGGGTACGTGTATGCTAGCTGGCATATCTCAGTGGGGACACTGTACGAGGCATATGAGTTCTGCTCAAGCTGCTGCACTGTGCATGTCATATGGCTTAATAAACTGCAGAGGCTGTATTCACATGTCACTTCATTTGGGAAAGCCTGAAACCCACATAGTAAAAAAATGCTAAAAAATCAGGCAGCTTTATGCCATTTGGAAGTTCACCGTAGGTTTCATTTGTTCTTGGAAATGCTAGATCATATCTAATAAAGAAGAGCCACCTACCATATTTGTAATGAATATATCTTGCACGTGTCAAGAGCTACAGCGTGTGCTCCAATAAAACAGTAGAAAAGTGAGATGCAGAGGATTTAGGAAAAGCAGACAATAGTAGTCTGTGGGAGAATCTAACATCTTGCTCATTAATCTTTCAAAAGAACAGGTGGTTGCCCTTCCTGCCAGTGCCACCGAGAGAACAGCACTATTTTATTAAGCATTAGTCAGTATAAATGTGTTGTAGGAGGCCAAAACAAAACTCAGTAACATGTTCAGCATTTCACAAAAATATGTTAAATAGTTGTGATCATTAAAAAAATACTTAGAACTGTACAATAATCTTAACATTTAGGATGGACTAAACATTTTTGTACATTTTAACTAGTTTAACTTGCTATTGTTGCAAATGTTTGAACCTTTGAACCTGAGCCAAGCAGACATTGACAGTGTGCCCACTTTCCCTCTAGAATCAGAAACAGAATTATCAGATAAGAACAATGGAAACAAAACTTCTTAGAGCGAGTGACAAAACAGTCATCCAGAGTACTGGGTTAGAGGTCAGACTTTCAGAACATGCCTACCTACTATAGCATATTAAAGTGGACTGTCACCCACCCCTGATCGGCCCGGGAATCTATAAGATTCCCGGGCCGATCACCTCCCTCACCGCGGGACATCCGAGATCGGGATGTCCCGCGGTGAGGGACCCCCCCCAAAACCCCCCAAAAACTCACCTCACCACGCTCCCACGTAGCCACGGACAAGCGGCGGACAAACTGCCGCCGCCGCCGCCTCCCGCGCGCTCCTCTAGACGTGCGCGCGCCCCGCGCCGGCCGTTTGCGAATGGCCGGCGCGGGCGCGCGCCCTGTCAGAGCGACGTGCGGGAGTCGGCGGCGGGCGCACTGTCTTGTCCGCCGCTTGTCCGTGGCTACGTGGGAGCGTGGTGAGGTGAGTTTTTCGGGGTTCTGGGGGGTTTTACACAGCGGGACACCCCTAATCGGGGTGCCCCCCTGAAGTGGACCAAAACCCAGGATAGTCAAAATCCTGGGTGTTGGTCCACTTTAACAGTTTAGTACTTGTGGGGATTAGCTCTGTAGCGGGAGTCAGTATGAGGTTCAAAGCAGTCAGAGACCATGACATAGAGGTTCAGTTAAGGAAAATAAATCACTTCCACACATGATTCCATTGCAAAACAGTCCCAGGGACTACCTTTTAAACCAGCAGGCAATGTTGTCACTTAGCAGCGGCACCCCTGTCGCTCAGACCGAGTGGTGGGTGGTTTGCCGGTGGGCACTGGCAGCACAGCTAGATTCTTCCCGCTCCGCTTCTGCTTTGTGCATTGTACAGCAAGAGGGGGGGGGGGGGGGGGAAACATTGTCCACTCATAGACTCCAGGATGGGTTTTGATTCACTTTAATGTGCTAAGTCATATTTTAGCAATGCCTTAGCTAAAATATTTTGTCATTTTGATTTGCAAATACACAAGCAGGTATTACGGTACTGTTGCCCAAAGGGCCTTTTCAGACAAGAGCAGCCTACACTCCACCCTAGAATTTAGGCAATTTAACACTGACAGTGGTGGAAAAAGTGGGCTTTGTAATGTCATGTCAGGTTACAGTCAGCAGATTTTCTGAACAAGCACCATGAAGTGATTGTCGTTATACTGGCAAAACAGCCATGCCTAGTATCAATGTACTGTGTAGCAGAGGGCACAGATCGGCAAGGCCAAGGCTGATACAGGCACCAAGGTATAACACACCTCAGTATGCTGTTGGTAGCTGGCTCTAACCAGAAGTTATAAAATGTTTGAGCTCATATGTGACATACAAAATGCATATACAAATGCAAAGGCATATAGCCCTATGAAGGTATGTATTTCCAGAGACATTTCCCAATCTCCTCTAAGTGCCATGGAATCAGGTCACATAATACTGCTGTTTACAATCTTAAAAGAACTGGAACTTCGATGAATACAATGGGGCATTTGGTAGAGTAAGGAAAGTTGTAAAGAAAGCAAAGAAACAATATGAGCAAAAATAGACCATGATATGAGGAAGGCCTTCAGGTAGGTGGACAGCATGAAAGCAGCATGGCCAACCAGCTTTCACAGGGTTAGTTAAAATGTTACATTTCTCTTTAGAACAGTCGGTAATCTTCATGTGTTTAAAAAAAATCAATTTCCATTTCAGATCCAAAAATACTATCCCTCGCTTGACTTAATGATTACCGCCCAGTTACCTTGACATCAGTTGTGATGAAATGCTTTGAAAGGCAAATCTAAGACATCATCGCCATCTCATTATCCTGCACCATAGGCCCACTACAGATTACGTACTGCCACAAACAGATGATGACATTAATCATCCTTTGCACCTAACTTTGTCTGGATAACAGGAAGAGAAATGTATTTAACATATGTCAGTTGACTTCAGCTCAATATTAAACTAAATAACCCCATCTAATTTCACCTCCAAGCAGAGAAACCTGGGTCTGAGCCCGTCTATGTTTTAGTGTATCCCCAACATTCTACCTGGAAGACCAATGTTTGTGAGGGTTTACTGTACATATATCTCATCTTTAACAAAGAAGCCCCTTGTCACTGTCCTGAAACTTCTGTCCTAGCTGGATGAAAAAAAAGGTGTTAATTGGCCCCAGAAGAACAATCTCAGTATAACTAAGACAAAAAGGGTTGTGGAATTTTGCACAAATCAGAAGAAGGCACCAACTCATCAGCATCACTGCACCCTGTTGAAGAGAGTGAACACTGACCACCTTTAAATACCTTAAAGTTCACATCTTGCAAGATCAATATCTGATAAGACCTGCTAGCATCGTTTTCACCTAGGTGGCCTCAAAGACAACTCCTGGTGTTTTCAACATTAAAAGCATCCTAACTGGGGGCATCACATCTTGGTATAGCGCCAAATGGTATAGCGCCAAATGGAATAATCTTCAAGAGCATCCACCAGCAGAACACCTCATCAGTGCTGAACTTTCTGATCTGCAGTTATACTTCTAGTATTCCAGAACTTTTACTCTACAATCAGTGGTGCGTGATCAAGGCCAAAATTATGGTGCAGGGTACTGAGCACCCCAACAATGGACTACTCCCCATTTTGTGATCAGCTGTTCCTGCCTGCAACACTACATTTTTACAAAGGAATTTCCCTGTGTGTCATATAGGAACAATTTTGGGGCAAAGACCTTTAGGAAAGGCTATCATCCATGCAACTCTTTTGCAAGGTACAGTTGCACATGTAACCGTATTTCCTAAATATAGAGTATGAAATAGGTAATGTAAGGCATGTTTGCAATCAATTTGCCAGCATTAATAATGGCTTTGTCCCTGACATTATGACCTTACTTTGTTGTCCTTCAAAATGCTATAGATTATTTACATTGCTTAGGCTGTTGGATGACAGAAACACCATTAACACAGAGCCATTAAATCAATCAAAGCCTATTCTTGAAATGCAGTAAGACCTTAATTAATGATACCTACTTGTTATCTTTCTTAAATCATATTAAATTTATATTTAAAGGTTTTAATCTGGTGAGCAACTGGAACAACGCCATGTAGAGTATGATTCATCATTATCCCAGCCTCAGCGTACAATGCCGGCGTTCAGCCTTGCAGAGCGTCACGTATTACCTCTCGCTACCTGGCGCTCTCCCATACATTTCTATGGACGATCCTTAAATCTCTTTCCTGATCCCAATTTTTTTTTTTTAATAAAAACTCAAATCTTTCTGACATGTATCCTGGCCTAGAAAATGACATTTTTTAAACTTTTTTGATTTTTTATATATTTATGCAGAATTTTCCTTACATGTCTGGTATTAAATTGTTCATGTTACAATGTAATAACAATGTAATTCCATATGTTTTCGCTTTGTTACTAGTGGATACATGTTCAAAAACAGACTTTAATCACACAGCTTCTGGCGCTGTGGGCTACAACGACCCGATTTTGAGGGCCGGAACTGCGTGAGGCTTTTTTTTATGCCCGCCGCTCCCATACAGCGATGAACTGGTGATTGAGCGACTCACACAATATATTCATCAATGCCAGCCAGCGACTGAGACTCTCTGAAACAGCGGACCATGGCCTAGCACAGCGACTACTAGCGGTCGCTCTCAATGCCTCGCTACAGACGCTCATCTGTCGGTACCTGGCGCTAGTAATGAATCAGCCGGCCCATAAAAAGAAAACCCTGAGTGTCTGTGATGATGAATCGAATGCTACATGGCTCTGACCGGAATCGCTTTGATAAATGTGGTATTGCGTACAGCGCCCTGCGTTCACCGTTCGCTACCTTCCTCTACGAGGCACTACCTGCCGCAATCCCTTGATGAATAAACCCCTAAATCAACTGACTGCATCATACAGTTTGTATATACTCTTATGTTTGCTAAGATGGCTGGACCATGGCAAAAAGCACTTATTACCTTTTGTGTCACCCCCTTTCTTTTAGATTATAAACTTGCAAGCAGGGTCCTCGTTCCTTTTGTTTCAATGGATATCTTTTTTTTCTTTTACTCTGTTTATACCCTGTTTGTATCAACCCTCTCCTCTGATTGTAAAGCACTGCGGAATATGTTGGTGCTATATAAATAAATATTATTACTATAGCTCATAGTTTACAGCACTCAGTAAACTGGGTGCCTCTGTCTATCTATACTTTTATATGCTGTAAATGTATTCATCTACATTAGCAAGCAATATACAGCCACAGAAGCATTGGGATATTGTATTGTGTTGTGTCACTGCAGAGCAATGTCTTGTATTGTTTTGTATTTTTTAATTGCCTGGCAACAACTGAAAAAAACTCTTGTGGTGAGATTCCTTCATCTATTGCTCATCTCTGCCCGCAGATTATTCATACTGAAGATATCCCTTTTATGTTTCTCTGATACATGATGGTTACATGAACAAGATAAGAAATATCAAAAAAGCCCATCTTCATAGTTGCCTTGAATTATGAATTTTAATGATATTTCAATAATTAAGCCAGAATGTCATTCATTCCCAGTAAGCGCTGTTCTACATTGTACATTAAAGCAAAGATACACGCAACTGCCAGATGTTGGATCTAGATTAGGGAGGAAAAAAAAGAGGAAAAAGAGAATTTTGTAACTTTTTTAGATTCTGATACCAGATATAAATACAGGATATATATATATATATATATATATATATATATATATATATTGTAAGACAGTGGCAGGAAAAGATGCTGTATCTCCCCAAGATTCTGCTCATTTGTGTGCTGGGCAATAGTCTATGGGGGTTATTTAAGAAGGGATAGCGCCAGGTAGTGCCTCGTAGCGGCAGGCAGCGTCTGGTGAACGACGGGGGCTGTACCAAAAAACACATTTAAGAAAGCAAATCTGGGGAGCGCCTCTAACAGAGCCATGTAGTGTCCGATTCATCAATACAGGTGGCTCAGTGTATAGCCATGTAGTACCTGTCGCTCTGTAGCGCTCTCCCATACATTTCAATGGGTTTTCATAAGTTGTGTATAAATAGCGTGTTTGGCAATTTAAATCTTTTTTTTTTTTTTTGCTCAAATCATTGTCCATTGGCCTCTCCTGGCTGCAAACAAACACTTTTAGAAACATTTTTGACTTTTAATATTTTTATGCAGAATTGCATTTACAGGTCTGGCACTAAAGTGTTATTGTCACAGTTTACAGAATTGCATTTACAGGTCTGGCACTAAAGTGTTATTGTCACCGTAAAACAATGTAATTCCATGTGTTTTCGCTTTGTTACTGGTGGATATGTGTTCTAAAAATACCATTTTGTGAATACTCACCTGTAAAATGGGTATTTTAAGTATGTCACACACCCCGCTTCAAGAAATTCATAACGTATGGGTAATACTGACCTGTAGAGGGCGATATGCAGAGATGCCAGGAAAAAAGAGAGCCCCTCCCGGTCCATAAATACCTGGGACCTCCCACTCATTACCCAGTATAAGAACAGCAGTAAGGTAAGGGACCAGGAAGAGCCCAACACAAAGCATAACAACGCAAAGTTCACCATATAAAAGATCCAGAATACAAAAGGGCAGGGTGAAGCGGGGTGTGTGACATACTTATAATACCCATTTTACAGGTGAGTATTCACAAAATGGTATTATTCTAAGTATGTCACACACCCCGCTTCAAGAAATTCATAACGTGTGGGACATCCAACAGCAGTGTCCATAAAGGGCGGGGATCCAAAACAAGGCAACAAGGCACAACTTAAACCACTGCAGCTTGCAGAACTTTGCGGCCAAACACAGCATCCGCTGAGGCCCGAACATCAACCTTGTAAAACTTGGAAAAAGTGTGAACAGAAGACCAAGTAGCAGCCTTACAAACTTGCTCAACAGAGGCCTGGTGCTGAAAAGCCCAGGACGCCCCAACCGCACGAGTAGAATGAGCAGTAACACGAAAAGGGGGTACCTTCCCTTTGGCAGAATAGGCCCCAACTATGGTCTGACGGATCCATTTACTAATGGAAGACTTGGCAGGCACCAAGCCTTTTCGGGGCCCGGAGGGCACCACAAAAAAGGTATCCGTCTTACGAAAGGAAGACGTTACCTCCAAATAATACTTCACAACACGAACCACATCCAAAGAATGCAGGGCCTTCTCCTTGTCATTGCTGGGATTAGGACACAGAGAGGGCAGAACAATGTCTTGGTTTAGGTGAAAGGCAGAAACTACCTTAGGAAGGAAATCGGACTTGAAATGAAAAACCACCTTGTCCTGATGCCCCTCAAAGTACGGGGCTTGAATGGACAAAGCCGCCAACTCAGAGACACGCCTAACCGAAGTGATGGCTACCAAAAAGGCCACCTTCTGCGTAAGTGAAGACAAGGCAATATCATTCAAGGGCTCAAAAGGAGAATCCTGAAGAGCAGAAAGAACCAAATTCAAATCCCAAACAGGGAGCAAAGGTTTTCTAGGAGGCCGCATGTTAAAGGGTGGAACAAATTCATTTGGTGTATATGTGTGTATATATATATATATATATATATATATATATATATATATATATCATGTGTGTATATATTTTGTATATATAGCTACCATTTGTGAGAAGGTTCTCGGGAACCATAACACCTACACAGTGACCAACATCCTTTCCCAAGTTAACACTGCCCTGTGAAATCCTGCGAAATTAACACAGTAAAGGATGAAAGGATTAACATCCTGACAGCCTGTGGAAAGTTAAACTTTGAAATGTCTCAAAACTTCTTTCTTAGATAACTTTAGTTATGTTCATGGGATATTAATACAAATGACACAAACAGTTGCAGCTGGTATTGCACTGTCATGTGATACCAAACATTAATTTGCTAGTACACCGATCATGGCTAGAAAATCATACTCATATATGGAAAGCCATAGACAGTTGAAGTTTGGTATCAAATGAAGGGCAATATTTTGCTGAGTTAGAAAATAATGTTTTATTAATTGTGGGACATATCTGGGAAAAGTTATTATGTGGATCAGATTCGGATGAAATATTGACCTCTGATTACTAGCCAACTCCCACAAGAGGTGTAGACTTTTCACACCTCTTGCTGTCAAGGGACATAAAAAGCCAGGGTGCAGACAGACTGGAGGAAGATCTTCTCCCCCCCACCGCCAGAGACACCAACGGCCATTATCAACATACAAGAGAACTTCTATACGCTAAGTATCATTGCTCCCTCACCATCTTGATCTCTCAATCTCTCTCTACTTCTCCCAATCCATCTTTCTTTCTCTCTACCTCTCAATACCTCCCCTCTCTCTCAATCTTTCTCTCTAAAGCCTCTCACCACAATTCCTTTCTAAACCATCCCTATCTCTCTTTCCCTCTATACTTGTGTAACTCCCTTTCTGTAGAACCTAGGGACAGCTTAGTGTAGTAGGTGGGTGTGGGGCGGTAAATGTATGTGTTTATCAAGGTTTTAATAACGTTTGTATAGTAAAGTTGTATAGTTTTCTTGATATTGGGGGCTGGTTCTGTTTATATATACAATCTGTATACTACATTATTGGGTTAAGGTTTTATCTAATAAATCTGTTATGATTTTGCCTACATCTGTGTATATGTGACGTATATTACAGGACAAAGTGTGTTTAGATAGAAGACAAATACCAAGGAATACAATAGAATATAGACGGAGATTGATAATTATAACCGATAATCATATTTCCGGTTATGATTATGAAATATTGATAATTAATATTCATATTAATTATCATATTTCATAACTCTCCTATTACACCGCACGTGCGTGACTCCCTGGAAAAAAGTCTTAACCAAAGGATGTAGGGCAAATGACCTTTGAAAGAACACCGCCAGGGCAGAAACCTGCCCCTTCAGAGTACTAAGCTGGAGCCCCAGGTCCAGACCATGTTGAAGAAACTCCAGGATTCTGGAGATGGAAAATTCCCTACAAGGCAATGCCCTGATCTCACACCAATCAATATAAGACCTCCAAGTCCTATAGTAGATATTAGAGGAAGACCGCTTCCTAGCACTAATGAGAGTTCGAATCACAGCATCGGAAAGACCTTCCTCCTTCAAGATGGAGGTTTCAGCAGCCACGCCGTCAAAGCCCCAGATCCCTCCAGTTCAGAGACATGGCATCCACTGCCAGAGCCAGTGGATCCCGTGAGAGAGACACAAATGTCGGAAGTTTGTGATTGTGACGAGAGGCAAAGAGGTCCACCACCGGGGACCCCCACCTGAGACAAATCAAGCGAAACACTTTGGGGCTGAGAGACCATTCCCCCCGGCGAGCTGAGAACCTGCTCAGAGAGTCCGCCTCCGTGTTCTCCGCTCCCGGATTGTAAACTGCTGAAATGCACGGGACGTGGGTCTCCGCCCAGGCCAGAATCAAAGACACTTCCTTGAGGGCACTCCTGCTGCGAGTCCCTCCCTGGTGATTGATGTAGGCGACCGCCGTCCGATTGTCCGACCGGACTTGAACCAGCAATCCTTGCAACTGATGAGTCAAGCGAAACAGAACCATCCTGATGGCCCTCAATTTCAGAACATTGATGGACTCGTGAGCCTCCTGAGGCCCCCACAGTCCCTGAAACTGACGATCCTTCCAGAACCCCCCCATGCAATAAGCCAATTAAGAACCCAGGGACCCTAGGACCGGGAGAAACCCCCTAACACCACTGTAGGTTATATCTGAAAGACATAATAAAAAAGGCTAATAAGAAAAGCGGAGTATAACAAAAATATATATATATATATATATGACATAAAAATATATAATTATAGGTGATGGGACAGAAGGGGGGCCCACCGGGCCACTCACTGTGGTCCTGAAGACAGCTTCCTCTCTCCGTGAGGTAAAGAGCAGCTCTGAGGAGAGAACGGGGGCATGGGCTGCTCCTTCTGAGGAAACAGGCACAGAGAAAAGCACCTCAGCGGTGCCTGTGACACAGGGGCGGGCCGCAGCGCTGGAAAGCCCGGCCCCGCCCCCAAGAGTGAAAGCGTGAGGGGAGAAGCTCCCCTCCGCCATGACAATGCAAAAAGGCTGGCACCGCAGCCATGTGCGGCCGCGGCGCCGGTTTCAGAAGAGACAGAAGGAGGGGAGCGGGCCGTGGCTTTGACCATGACGCCCGGCCCCGCCCCTTTTACCTCAGGGAGAAAGCCTGCATAAAAATGGCGGCCACAGCGCCATTTTGACAGAGAAATACTCGCTGTTATGAAGTAATAAATAAGTTAATAACTATTGGGAGGATAATTTAATAAATTAATACATTAAAACATTATTAAGAATTAATGATTACAAAATTTGGACCTAACACCGAATAAGGGGCCCTGCTCCTACCCTCCGCTATCCCGCTAGAGAGAGGGGCATTACCCAAAGGGGGGGACCACCCAAAGTGTAAGGCCAAGGGACGGGGCATCCCAAACCAGGGTCACCGTCCTGGATGACCGCCTACCCTCTTATATAGGGTCTCACGGGAGAGCATTTGCTCTTAAGCACCAAGGGTGCTTTTCTACCCTCACCCGGACCATCAGCCTAGGCTGGGAGGCATGAGGTAACAGAAAAAAAAAAAAGATCCAGGCGGAAATAGATAACTAAAGGGCCGGGAGTCATCCCGGCTACCTGAAATCCCCCTGTGCAAGGAGGAGACCACATCTTCTGACTTGCTCGCCGTCTGCAGAGATGAAGACTGGGTAATGAGTGGGAGGTCCCAGGTACTTATGGACTGGGAGGGGCTCTCTTTTTTCCTGGCATCTCTGCATATCGCCCCCTACAGGTCAGTATTACCCACACGTTATGAATTTCTTGAAGGGGGGTGTGTGTCATACTTGGAATACAGACTTTAATCTCACAGCGTCTGGCGCTCTATGCTACAGCACCCTGCTTCAGAGTGCCGATGCTGTGTGTGTCTAGTGTTTTGTTAAATATGGTGTGGAGCGCCGAGTGCCGGATGCACTGAGCTGGCGCTACCCCTCGTTCGCTGCAGTGCTGTACTGTTGTTACAGTGCCCAACACACATCACATTCATCAATGCTGGCCAGGTTACTAGAGTGACTGAGACGCTCTGTCACAGCGCCCAATACCCACTTACAGCCTCTTCTAGTGGTTGCTCTAAGCGGCACTATACAGCTGCTCATCTGGCAATACCTGGTGTTAGTAGTGAATCAGCCGCCACGCTTCATCTAGGGTGAACTGGATGGGGAGTAAGATCTTCTTTAGCTCACAGGTGTCGCAGCTCAACCCACTTACAGGGCTATAGAGCTGCCATGAGATGAAACAAAGAGCCTGTCTGAGGCCTGCTGATCTGCAGGTAGACCTAAAGCTGATTTTGTGAGGTAACTGTTATGTTGCTTTTGTATTGGCGGTTTATAGTATGCCACTTGTATAGTCTGGGGATCCTGATGTTTAGTGAGCGCCCAGACAGGCAGCGTTTGTTTTATGAGTGGGTGTAATGGGCTGTACTTGTTATGTTGTGCACCAAAATAAAAACAGGCAAGCACTGTTTAAAACTTAACCTCTGTGTCACTGTCTCTGACTGCTGAAAACCGCTTGCTAACTACCACTACAGAGATAATTTCTGGGGTGTTTGGATGATAGCAACATACACATGTTTAGGGGGCTTGTTGAAAGGAGCTAATTTTGTGGGTGAAAGCTGCTACTGTGGGTCTGAAGCACTCACCGAACAGGAGGAAGTCCTGGCTTACAACAAGGCCGAAGTGTGTTACAGGCTTGAGGCCTAAATGTGATGTAGCAATGTGAATATGGCAGCTGATTGATGAAGGACTGGCAATGTTTGAATAAGCCCCAGTCTGCAGAGTAATACCTGGAGAGGAGTTTGCTATATGGAGGCTGTGTGAGTCTGCAGGAGCATGGCTTTAAAGCTGACCTTCAGCGTCATTTAATGAAAAGCCCAAACCCTTAAAAAATGATTCCCCAGTATCTAAAATAAATATATTTAATGTTTTACTTCACTTCTTTTCCCCACTTGCCTGTAACTCTGTTCAGGACTCCAGGATACGGGTGCCACCATCTTGCCTCAGTAGCATCACATACTGAGGAGAGGGATCAAAAGTGCAGGGGGAGCTTTGTTATAGCTGTGCTTTGCATAGACAGAGCAGAACTGGGGTCAGGAAAAGGTCAGCAGTCCCAGAATGCAGAGCAGTACAGTCAGAAGACACTCCATGGGCCGCCATCTTGGATGTTTAAATGCTCATAAAATGCAGTAGATGCAGGTAGTATGATTTTTAATGTGAGCAATCTGTATGTACAGGGTGGGGGAAATATACAAGATAGGCTGTAATTCAGGGTGAAGGTCCGGTTTAATGGACAGAGCTCCTAGAATTCACAGCAGATGATGCATACCTGTGGAAGCCTACATGCTATGGCTAGCCCCTGCCTCCCAAAAGCAAGGGGTTAAAACCCTGGGAGTAGGATCGCAGGGTGGGACGTTCTACTGGATCCAGAGAGACAGGCCTGGTGTGTGTGGAGAAGGAGCTTGTGTGGCCTGATGGTTTTCTACAGGAGTCAGAGAAATTCAACCTGTGCAATGTGAAGCAGACTGTCAGGCAGTGTCTAAAAAGCAACAAGAGTGTTGCAGTTCTGACCGTGCTGCAGGACATAGACACAAAATGCCCTTGTGTTATTAAAGAAAATGTCCCGTTCCTGCTTCAGTGTGTTGAAGGGGTTAAGCAGGTGAGTGATGATGGGAGTATGGCTGTCTGCAAACCAGCCAGGAGGGTGTGTGCATTGTCCTTACTCGAACAATGAACTGAACTCTGCTTGCAGCACTGATTTCGAACCAAGGGGGAGGGTATATAAGATAGTGGCAGGAATAGTGGCTGGGGATTGCTGTATCTCCCCAAGATTCTGCTCATTTGTGTGCTGGGCAAAAGTGTATGTCTCCTCTAGGATTAACTGGATGAGATGCAAGATCCCATTACGGTCACAGGTGTTGTAGGTGTGCAGTGTTTTCATTCAGGGGAGAGCTGCTATGTGATGAGACAGAAAGCCTGTCTGAGGCCTGCTGCTCTGCTTTTTTTTTTTTTTTTTTTTTTTTAATTCTTTATTTAAGTTTTCAAAAACAGGACATTACAAGTAAGCAGTCAGAGTAAAGACAGTACAAGGGGAGAAAAAGGTCCAGCACGCAGGCCGGGTCGTGTTACAAGTCCGAAGACTTCTCTCAGCTCCTGTAATATACTTCCACTGTAAATTCGAGCAAACACGTGTTTATGACATCATCATCATTTAGGCCCAGGCCGAGGTCCGAGGGCGAAAGAGCCCCACCCAATCCGGACCCCCTCCATCCGGACCCTGGTTTCTATTCGCCTTCTCGGTCTGAGGCTCCCGCCCCGAAGCCCAGCCCGGGCGTTCACGGCGCCTCACATGTACTCTCCTCCTATTAGTTAGTAGAAGCTTGGAGTCAGGATTGAGTGTCTCAGTAAAGCAGAGGCCGGACGGAGGCATTCCTCGCCCTGGGCTAAACCTTTAGGGATTGTAGACAAGAGGAAGGAAAGTGAAAAGAAAAAGGAGATATATGGAATTAGAATGTAAGAAGGGAAGGGGAACATTGACTAGCTGAGAAAGATACCAGTGGAGGCCGGGGGAAGATGAAGAGAGGGGGGGGTGAAAGGATAGCTGAAGGGCACGGGGAGGGGCAAAGGGGGAAGGGTAGGGGCATCAGGGCCAGACAACCCTCATCGGCGGAGGGGGGGGGGAGCAGGCGGGGGGCAGCGCCCCAAACCAGCATCACAAGGCCGTCCCTCCCCATCGCCCAGGACGACCCTGGGACCAAAATGGAGGACGGCGGGACGGGGCCAGCCCCTACTCCGCTGAAGCCCGAAACATGAACCAGGGTGTCCATAAGATCCTGGTCTTCTCCTCTCTATCTTGGACTGCGGCCGTTAGCTCCTCCATCTCCATTATTTTGTTCACTTCTCTAAACCAGTCGTGCTCCGTCGGGACGATCTTGGACTTCCATAGTCTGGGAATCAGGGCTCTGGCGGCGTTGATTAAGTGTCCCAGGACCGATTTTCTATAGCTAGCAACACTGCATCCAGAATGGTGCAAGAGCATTAGAGCCGGACAACACGGGACCTGTGAGCCTGTTACCGTAGACATAATTTCTGTTATTTTTGTCCAAAATGAGGTGAGTTTAGGGAAAGACCATAAAATGTGGAACAGTGACCCCTCGTCCGATTCACATCTCCAACAGACAGGGGAGGAACCTGGAAAGATGGATGCCAGCCGCTTCGGGGTATAATACCATCTGGATAAATATTTGTAGTTGGTTTCTTGTGTTTGTGCAGACATTGACGATTTATAGGTCAGGGAGAATATTTTCTTCCAGTCTTCTCCCGACAATTTCCTACCCAGGTCTCTTTCCCACTTCGCGCAGAAAGCAGGAACCGAGTCTCGGTCCTCTTCTAAGAATCGATATATCTGGGAGATTACCCCTCTCGGTGGGTCTCCACATGTGGCGAGTGTCTCAAAAGGCGTAAGGTCTCGCCCTAGTAAGTGTTTGGGCGCTACTTTCTGAAGAAAATGTTGGGAAAGGAGCAGGAACCAAGGATCCAGATGAGGGCTATTTCATGCGCGTTCCTCAATGTCGCACCAGTCTCGGCCCTTCAGGAGGTCCTTTGTCCTAATCGTGCCCAAATCCCTCCAACGCCCCATCGCCCGGGATCCCTGGCCGAGAGGAAAGTCTGGGTTATCTACCACTGGGAGTAACGGAGACGGCCACGGCGAGATATCCTCACCCTGTCTGACTCCGTCCCAGACGTCAAGGGTGGCTCTAATCATCGGGTTGGGGCTCGCCCACCTGCCCGAGGTCGCCGACGACCAGGGGATCTCCTTCATCGGGGCGTCCGTGGATCCGGCTTCCACACCAACCCACTTCTTGGTGTCTTCATTCTTCATCCAGTCGACCAGCCTCTGCAGGTGAGCCGCCTGCCAGTATCTCCGTAAATTTGGTATCGCTAGTCCCCCCCTAGTTCTAGGTCGCTGCAACAGCGAGAATCTGATCCTCGGTTTCCTGGCCGCCCATATGAAATTTATCAAAATTGTGTTCAAATTCCTGAAGTAACTTGCCGGTATGTGGCATGGAAGGGTCTGGAATAAGTATAAAATTCTAGGTCGGATGGTCATCTTTATGGCGCTCATCCGTCCCAATCACGTAAGAGTGAGAGCGCTCCAGCCCAGAAGGTCGGACTTAACTTTGTTGAGCATTGGGACGAAGTTATATCGAAAGATGTTGCCGATGTCATTCGGAATTTTTGTGCCCAGATAAGATAACGATGATGGAGTCCATTTGAAGGAGAAGGAGGATCTGAGCGGCGACAGTATCGCTTCTGACAGTCCTACGTTGAGCGCCTCGGATTTATCAAAGTTGATCTTAAAGTTAGATAAGAGGCCGATTCATCAATAGCGCCAGGTAGCGACAGATGAGCGACTGTAGCGTGATTTTTTCAGCGCCAACCAGTATTCGCTGTGCTTGGCCGGCATTAGCTTGATGACAGCGACTCAGTCGGTGTGCGGTAATGTTGAATACGGGCTGGGGGGTCGCTGTTTCACAGGTCTAGCGTTGTATGTGAGCGCCTGACAACGAATGGCCAGAGCGAACGGCTAGCTTCATATTCATCAACAAATCACGCTCCGAATGTGCTGTCGCTGTCCATTCCTTGTTTAAACCCCAGTGCGCTGGCGGCGATGTGTATTAACTAGTTTTTAACCCCTAAACAACCATATTTTTTGAATGTAACATTATACATGTTTTTAGAATCATTTTGTAATATGAATACATTAATCTCAGACCTGTTAGATCAATTCTGCACATTTCTTTTTTTTTTTTTTTGACTTAAAAATAAATCCTAACATTGCAACAAGTGTTCTCCGATTTTTTGACATTAAAAAAAAAAAAAAAAAAAATGCCAATTAATTATGAATAATTATAGATTGCTCCATTGAAATGCATTGGACATCGCCAGGGAGCGACAGCTCATACCTGGCGCTGTGAGGGAATTTGCAGCGGCGCTGTTCGGTCCAGGCGGCTTCATGATGAATGCCGCGCTAGCCGCCGCTCTCGCCGGCGCTAGCCTCATTTTGCTTGATAAATGCGTCATTGTGACCACCGCCGGGCGTACTTGAGTCGGTAGTCGCCGTTAGCTGCCGCTACCTGGCGCTCGTCAGACACTACCTGGCGCTATCGCTTGATGAATAAGGGCCCAAGTGTCCAAAGGTTTCAAATTCCTTCATAAGGATTGGGAGTCCGACTGTTGGGTTGGAAATAAAAAATAGGAGATCATCCGCGTAGGCAGATACTTTATGCTCAAGTCCGCTCACCTGGATTCCTTGAAGGTCTATGTTATTCCTAACGTGTCTCAGGAAGGGTTCCACGACCAGGGCGAAGACAAGAGGCGACAAAGGGCAGCCCTGTCTAGTTCCGTTGGCTATCCGGAAAGGTGGAGAGAGACGGCCATTCACCTTCACCCTAGCCTGGGGGGTAGAATATACACTCAAGATGTAGTTAAGCGGCCTTCCACTAAGACCAATGTGTCTTAGTACCTCAAACGCAAAGTCCCAGTCTACCCGATCAAACGCTTTCTCCGCGTCGGTGGATAATAGCATCATCGGGGAATTATCCAAACGGGACCTGTGTATCAGATTCAGTGTCCTAATAGTATTATCTCTAGCTTCTCTGCCGGGGATGAAACCACATTGATCTCCATCAATCAGGCTGGGTAGGAATGGCGCTAGGCAATTCGCTAGAATTTTGGTGAATAATTTAAGGCCTACGTTCAGGAGCGAGATTGGGCGATAGCTCCTGCAACTCAGGGGATCTTTGCCGGCCTTGTGAATTACAGTGACGTGAGCCTCCAGTGCTGCCGTAGGGAGCAACCCCGGCTCCTCATCGTCTGCGATTGCATTAAACGCTTGGAGAAAATGCTTATTCAAGGTGTTCTCGAACCTTTAGGTGTTTGTTTTTATGCCTAAGTGTAAAGGGCTGTACTTGTTATGTTGTGCAACAAAATAAAATCAGGCAAGCCCTGTTTAAAACATAAGCTCTGTGCCACTAGCTGAAAACCACTAATTTCTATATATTTAAAACTATAGTATTACCAAGAGCATATATGAACAAACATGAAGTGCAACAGCAAAGCGCTAACATTGCTTTGATTTTGAAATATTTATGACCTCTCCTATGGATTTTTACATTCTATATGAACAGTAGCTGCAAACAATTACTGTACCATGTCATTTTTGACAGCAAAGTGAAGTTTCTATATTCCTGTCAGTAGCATATTGAATATGAAGTCCAAACAAACAGTTTGTTGGTGGTGGGGTGTAGATTAGAGGTGTGGCCTATTTAAGGACTTTTGAGAAACAAATATCCACAGCATTTTATGCTACTCATGTGTATAAGCAGGTGTACAATTTAGAAGCAAACTGCTGCACATCCCAAATCAGGCTGCCACCAAATGGGCGGCACCTAACACAATCTAAAATTTCATTAAACTTTACTTAAGTCTCCATCTAGCTGGTTTAAAGCAGTGTAAATTGTGTCAAACCTCAATTTTGTGTGATTTCACCAATGTGGAAAAAATAAACGTCTATGGTGAAGTGTGGCAGGGCTATACTGTACCCAAAGAAAGTAAAGAAAGGGGACCTGAAGGAACAGGGTTGTTCTGTTACCTACCTTGTTGAGGATTGGCCAATGTAGACCCAAACTAGACCAAGACTACTGCTTTATGGCATTTGCTGCCATATAAGTGAAAGAGGAAGTAGTGATGTTGCATTTCCGCATAATTCAGCCGCTGCTTGAACCCCCGAATCAGGTAAGTATTTTAGCCCATTTTCAGGATTCACTTTAGTTTTGCACTGCAGGGTTTAGAATACAACTGCCCACTCTTAAAGTACAGTATTTTACTCTCTATAAGACACACCTGCCCATAGGGTTTAGAGGAGTAAAATAAGAAAAAAATATTCTGAACCAAATGGTGCACTAATATACCACCTCCTAATCACCCCTTAATGGGCAGCATGCAGAATCCCCTCCCAATCACCCCTTTACAGACTGTGCAGAATTTCACCCCCACCAATCACCCCATTACAGACAGTGTGGAGGGAACCATCTTCATAACAGAAAACAAATTATGTGGGCACTTTGCTGGAGACAAATGTGCTTGAGGGCTATCCCCTGATTGACTTTAGTCTTGTAGTTTGTGTATGTTCAAGCTGATGATAGTGTATTCATTATTAAAGTTTTTTTTTTTTGTATTAATTGGGAACAATCTGTTTTTGGCTGCACTTAGGGGGACTATATGGCCACTTAATTATTTTTCTTAGTATGAAGCCTGAATGTATTCATTATTGAAATATTTTTTTCCTTTTAATAATCGGGGCAGTCTGTTTTTGGCTACACTTAACTAAGTGGGCATATAGTCCCACCTATGATTGAATGAGTAAAATATATATATTTACATTTGGGACCAAAGTTACTCTACTGAAGGCCCTACATCAAGGGTTACCAAACTTTCTTTTCATAAAGTACCACTTTCTATTTTCTAAATATCTCAAGTACCACCATTATCATAGGATCAAAGGATGGATGCCCTTTGTTTGTTAGGGCACCTTACCCTCCACCTCTCTCAGTCTCCCCGCAACCAGCTGATAGGAAACATTGAGTACCAGAGGCTGGATAACCCTGCCCGAATATAATATTTTAATATAATAAAGGTAATATTTAAGTTACGCTGAATATCACGGACATGATAATGCTAACTCCCAACTCATCACCATCAGAGTGTTTAGCATGCAGCAACGTCAGCTTGCGTTTTATTTTGTAATGCTATGGAAATGGTATCTGGCTTGATATACTATATTTTTGCACAGGTTTCCACAACAGCAACAGAGGCCGCACCAGCTCTGCCTGTGTGAGATTCTGCCTCCCTTTCCTTCCTTTGTGCTGAAGTAACAATTTCCATCTTTAAAACTATTTCCTTTCACACTTTCTACTAAGAATACATTTGAGAACTGCTATCGGTAAACAACAATCTCTGATAGAAAAAAATGTTTACAACCTGCACACATGAAATAGGAGGATGAATAAAGTAGTTATAAATGATTTACATTCAGTAAAGAGTAATTGTCCATGTACAAGTTATTTTTTTATATAATCACTGAATATACAAATCTTTGTGAAGAACACAGACTATTTAAAGAGACAGTCCAGGCTAAATAAAAATCATATCCCTGACAAACCAAGGACTAGATACCACGTAGTGCTGTGGCCTCAACTGTCACCGTTGCAGCGCCATCTACTCTGAAACTGGGTGCTCACAACTGATCCTGGAGCATGTGAGCAGGGCAATTAGAATAATGAAATCTTAAAAGGGGCCACAGCACTCAACCCTGTTAGTTTGCAACCAATCCCAGATTCTATACGAACAAGGATTAAAATACCATATCAACCAAACTAATTCAATACAATTTATTTATATGGACCACAAGACCACCTGTTTCCCCCCAAGGGAGGATGTGAGACCACTGCCACCACCACCACCACCACTACCAAGCCTTTCCACACAATCCCAGGGAAGTGTTCAGCTTTCTATTCCTCAAACAATGGGCAGAAAGTGGAATTTGGCCCAACTCACACACGAGCTTCAGACTTGAATGCGAGCATCATGAATATTGCCTTTGAAATGATCCCATTCCAGGAGGAGCTGGAGAGTTGTAAAAACCTTTACGACGAGGGGACTGGTTATCTCAGTTAGAGCGTGATGCTAATAAAAATCTTATGGCTGCGGCTGCCCCACAATACATCATTCCCAGCTGCCACAGCTTTTCTCGGCAGTCCATCTCTGCCCTGCACCAACAGGTTGCGGAGAAAATAAGGTGTGCACTGTGCAATATGATATGTTGCAAGGTCCACATCACAACTGCCTCTTCATCCAGTCAGCACCTAGTGGTGCTGAAACTCATCTGTCTGAAAGATCGCACACCACCCAGGAGCAGACAGATGTGTGGTTACTGCCGCTGAGCCTAAAGCCCGGCAAGGTAGTGTGTGACAATGGACAGCTGTGCAACAGTTGTGAGGCTCAACTGTTGACTGGCGCATGTGCTCAACTTGGTGGTGCAAAGCTTCTTGGCCCATTATTCAGACATGCCGGAGCTGACGCATAAAGTGCGTGCTAATTATTTATGCATGGTATAGATATCAAAATATATGTTTGGAGTCTCAGGAGTGTCCTGGGTCTTTTCACATTTTATATAAAGCATGGCAAACCGTTTAAATGGTTGTTTTTCCTATACTAGTTAACCAATTGACGCAAAAAAAAATCAGATGCTAAAAGGACCTAAAGACATAATCTCGCTGAAAATAACATGTAATAACTGTAAAGTTTCACCAATTCATAAGTAGTCAAATCACGCCTCAACTAAAGTCTATATTATGGCTTTCCAGTAAAAATTTAGATCATTAATACAATTTTAGGATTTAGTGGTAGCTCATGATTTTAAATGAACATAAGATTGTTTGAACAATTTAATTAAGGCATTACATTATATTATTTACTCCAGCTCTCTTAATATGTGCATATTAAAAAAATCTGATGATAAAAGTAAACAATGCAAGTAATAATATCCAATACGCTATTATACTCATTGTCTTTCAAGAATAATAATAATAATTATTATTATTATTATTATTATTTTTAGAAAGACAACTGTCACTTAAACAGGAATTTCATTATATGCAGTATTATTAAGTTAGCATTTCTTTAAACAGTCTTCATTAAATGCAGTGTTCGGATGCAGGGGGGCGGCCACAGATACCAAATCACATTTATTCACGTACCGTAACTTTGTAATTTACCTTTGTGGAAAAAATGTTCAAAGTATAATTATGTTGTTCCTACTGATAATATGGTGTGCTTTCCTTGATTGCAAGGTTAAAATGAATCCGTTCAAAATAATATGGTAAGCTCTTGAGTTTTGACTTGTTTGTAATACATTGTTTTGATCTGTTTTGCTGGAACTGACTCGGAGCTACCTTATTGTGATTTCTTTTGCTATTTGCAGTAGGCTAAGTAAGGAACTCTTGAGTACAGAACTTGCGGTATAAACCAACCGAAGACCTGGACTTTCCTTTGCCTTACAGAGTTTAATGTTAAAGTTAAGGGGCTGAGGTCTGCTTTCCAAGCTTACTAAGTATGGCTAAAACAGGAGCATCACTGTTTAATCCAATGCCCAGATAGGCACTATGTTTAATGCTTGTTCAGTTATACAAGCATAATATTTGTATTACACAGTGCTTAAAAGGGATCGTAATCCTCACATCTTTGCCTTGCACAATAAACATAACATTATTCCACTTTTTTTCTTCTCAGCCTCTTAGTAGCACTTGGCCAAAGTTATGGCGGTAATGTTAGCACAGATGTAAGACCTGTTTTGAGTTGTTGTAATTATGTTCTAAAATGGTTAACATTTAAAAAGAAGACTTGGAATATGTACAGGGATTAAAGCCTTCCAGGGTTTCTGCTTTTCATCCAAACCAAACTGTTGAAAACCAGGTGACTTTGCTGCCACTGGTAATCTTGTTATGTGGGAACAACCATGCTCTCCTAGCAACTATAAGGGTCTAAAAGGTCTGCTATACCCCAGTGAGGTCATCCTCTTAAACCATCCATTTTCTGTATATTTTTGTTTAATCGTTTGTCCTGCTGTCATGGCTTTCATCCCTGCCTCTCATAATGGCGCGTTTACACGAGCAGATAAATTGCGAGCGACCATCCAAATCCAAAACTTCCATTATATTTAAAACATGTTTAATAATTTTTTTTGACCAAAAAACAAATGTAACTTACAGAAGAAATAACATATTTAGAGAACATTCAGGGAAACCCGAAAAACTGGTTAAGTAGATCTCTAGTATTGTCTTAATTGTGGCCCTGGGTCAGTGCCAGAGGATCCTCTGGTGGTATAGTGGTGTAGTAGTGTTCCGGCTCATAGAACTATATAATGGCATTAGTATAGTATGCAGCATTTATCTTGGTCATAACTAGATATGTGTTTCAGATGCTTTAAATATGTTTTTGTTATATGTAATAATTTTGATACAATCCAATTGCCTTCAATCATTCATTTATTGTGTGGTTTCCTTATTATCATTCCTATTTACTATTATCTAGCCCTACTTCCAGATAAAACATTGATGCCATATCAACTTAACCAAAATATTTAACAGCTTAATAGCATAATAATAAGATAACAATACTTAAGATTAAAAGGGTATAGTACAATGATCTAAAACTTTATGAAGCTAAAATTACATTTCTATTTTATGAACAAGTGACCCCAATGTATTTCTCATAACGCTATATATTTTATTGTCCATTCATTTCCTAGCTTTGGCATTTCAAATAAGTTTGCTGCTGGCAAAGTCAATAACATAGCTGTGAATGGGTGCCGCCATTAATCTCAAATGAGAGGGATTTAAATAATGAATAAGGACACGGCTTCTGTGATGTATAGAAAGATGACAGCAGCAATATCACAAATAACCATTTTCAAGTCCGGATCCTGTTGAGCGATGTAATCAAATGAATGCATATTTTATAACTGTCATAAATCTCAGGTATACAGAAATACTCTTTCTGTTGATACATATTTTAAGGCTAATAAATGAAAAGCTTGAACAGCTCCTTGCCTTAAAGGACGGCGCATCAGTATAAAAAGGTATGTGTAATGTTTTGCCACTCATATATAATAGAAATGGTGATCAATGGCATTTGTCCACTTCTAAGTGTACATTGGTAACTGTAAGGAATCTATGTGCATAATTCATAATGTTAATGCATCTCTGCGGGGTTGTTGTGAACATTCGTGCAGTGATAATTACGACTGCCTTATTGGCCGAATGTATGCCTAAGGCATTGTTTTCTATTGTGATCTCTCAGAAATGGCCAGTATTAAAAAAGAACATTTTCGGAAAACTATTTGAGCAAGTCCTCTCTGAATTTTGTGTATATTATAACTGTGCCAATATCCGGGAGTCACATGTGATTGGATACCTTGTTAATCCATGCAATGGAACCTTATGTGAATCTCCCTGAGAGTGGGGCAAGTGTATAAAGGAATACAAGGCTTTCTCAGTCACATTATGGTGAATAATAAGACTGCTCAATATTAGGTACTGCCCCTAGAAAGCCCCCAAACTATTCACCTGGCCTATTCCCTGTGCTGCTGGTGCCCAATCAGGTTTACTGGGTGCTTGCATCTAAAATAGGGTGAGAGAAAGCACAGTAGCAGTTAGATAAAAGGGTCTAAAGAGATGATCTTCTCGTGAAGAAACTCAAGTTGGCATATTCCCCTGTGCTGCTGGTGCCCAGGTTTAATGGGTGCTTGCATCTAATTTAGGGTCAGATAATCTAAAATATAAAAAAAAACTGTAGAAAAATTACAAACAAGACATTTCATGTTCAAGCCTAAACTCTGCTGAAAAATATATATCTATAATTTTCCTGGAAATTCCGGCAAAAATCATGGTTAAACATGGCGCAGAATGGGGAAAAATGACCTGTCAACAGAGGGTGACAAAACTTCAAGTAGGTTGGCAATTAAAAGGGTTAATAGTACCTATGCATGTTGGGTATTGTTCTGCTCGGGGGACCTTGCACTTTCAGATTTAGCTTGTTTTTTCTTGTTTGCATATTTATATTTTAGGAAAACATGTTATTTATTAATTTTTTTAATTCATTATTTTAGGAAAACCCTGTGCAACCTAAGAATTCTTTGAGGGATTACTTCCAGAAAGGTGAGCCTACTACAACAAGCTGGGTACTCTTAGAAAGCTTAACATGTGTACTTGGTTTATAGGGGATGTTCCAAATGTAAAGGGTTGTTTTGGTTGAAAAATTGCAAGGTGCGCATTTTGTCTGCAGAGCTGAAATTTTCAAGTTAAATTACTGTTATGCGCACACTTGACTTCCCTTGACAGTACCTATGCATGTTGGGTATCGTTCTGTTCGGGGCATGTTGCTTTTTGAGATTTTACTTGTTTTTTTCTTGTTTGCATATAGTTTTTTTAGGAAAATGTGGCTTGATTCTTCCTTTTTATTCTTTTTTAGGGAAACTTTGTGCAACCAAAGAATACATTGAGGGATTACTTCCAGAAAACTAAGCCCACATAAACAAGCTTGGTATGCCTAGAAAACTTGAGGTGTGTACTTCCAGAGAATATTTAGTTTGTAGGGGGTATTTTAAATGTAAATAGTTGTTTTTCTGGAAAAACTGCAAGGTGCGCATAGTGCATAGCATAGTTGTATTTTATCTGAAAATCTCCTAAAGCTCTGTTTCAGTTTGGGGGAGTCTCCTGGGTAGGAAAGGGTGTCTACCAATACATATGTGGTACCGCTGTGACTGGGAGAAATTGGGGTTTCGCACGCAATAAAATTTTATTGACAAACTTACATTTTTTATTACAAAAAACACTACAAATTGCAAAAAATAGATTTTTTTTTTTTGCACATATTTCACCAAAAAGTATTGAGAATAAACTAAAAAAAGGCCAAACGAAATTTCATGTTGAAGCCCAGACTCTCTTGAAAAAAACAATATATCATTTTCCTGGGAAATCCCTGGAAATCCTTTCAAAAATCACAGTTGAACATGTGTAGTGCAAAATAGTGAAACATGGTCTGTCAACAGAGGGTGACAAAAGCTGCAGGTGGGCTGGCACTTAAAGGGTTAATGACAGGCAACTGAAGAGGGCTTGTCTGTCTCAAAGCTCCTGCCACTAATCTATATTTCTGTGACTGGATTATGTTTCTCTTCTACTGTATGGTTTGAAGGTGCTACCAAAAAAGACATATCAAGGTCAAACAATCAGAACAGCTGAACCCATATAGCCCATTCAGGACCTATATGAAAAGCGAACACAAAATCCTCTCTGATCCCTCCCATCCTGGCCATGCCTTGCTTAATAATCTCCCCCCATGCTGATGTTTCAGGGTTCCAGTCTGTCAAACCATGTGATTTAAGCATAAAACTGTCTAAAAGAGTTGTTGGTCCATGCCCATGGGGCCTCACAATTGCAAATTGTCTCCAATTCTGTTTTTAATTTGTACTAGTATCTAGCCAAAAATAGTTCCAGGCTCATTCTTGAAGTGAATCTTTATATTCAAGCCAAAACCACCCAGCAAAGGGTCCAAGGCAAGTGCTCCTTTAAACAACAATTGCACAGGCACCAATTAGATATCAGCAGAAACAAAAACGATATATGTTCAGTTGATCCTGGTAAATGTAGAATAAGGTAGGACAGTGTGTATGTTGGTTTTTTCAAAAGCCTCACAAAATTTCACTTTAATTTGCACTCTTACCTTTTTCATAATGAGTGAGCTTAGAAAAGCTAAGCCAGAGCAGTACAAATCTATGGTGACAATGTCTTTAAGCAGGAAAGACTTCAGGCATGCAGTCTCAGGAATGAGTCCAGCATCGTAGCCCTAATATGGATATGTTACATGCACTACAAAGGATAGTGAATGATCTGGAATATCAGTGTGTGTAAAACCACAGCATGGTGCATGTTACCTGTATCGCCTGTTCTGCATGTCATATTAAACTAGTAGCAACATTACGCTAAGGCTCCAACTTGCTTGCTAGTATTCATGATTTATTATATTTCAGGGAGGTTGCATGGTGTGTGTGTGTACACAGGAGTTCATTGGCTCCTTCTTGTGTTATGTACAGACATGGTGTCCTTTTGTTCTATCTCTTCCCGTGCTTCTAAAAAGTGGTAGCATGAGCGTTTGGCCTTGGATGCAGAGGCAGAATGGCCATAAGAAGGATTTGAGGAATTGCCAGTGGGCTGGTCAAGACGCACATTCTGCCTTCTAAGGAGCCTATGTTGCAACTCTACTGTGTACTCTCTCCTGGTAAACTTCATTTTCTAACACCCCCCTTTCGACTTACTGGCTCTACAGTAGCATCCTTTTCCATATTATTTGCTCCTAAAATCCTGAAGCATTAGTAGCATCACTTTAAGAGCCATGTCATGCTTGTGCATGAACTGTCCCTGCAATGCTACAGTGCTTTAGCCTTAGCCTTGGAACATACATGTTTACAAGCCAAAAAGCACAGTGTGTATGGGGCAGACCAAGGCCCAGTAAAGCCCTGGGCTAAACCTTGCCAAAAGGGTACACCTCGATGTCTGTTTGTAATGATGGGCAAGGTCGTCTGAGAGGATGTGGAATATTTGCTTGTTAAAAAAACAAATTCAGAGAGATAACATATAAAGAATCAGACTGGAAAACATCATTCCTATTGGTGTCAAGTGATATTTCTGTGGATGGCAAAGCTTAAATACATAACATGGCCAGGGTGTATCATAAACAAGGATAAGTCGAGTCTGTTTCTTCAAACGTCATGCATTTACCTAGGGTATCAGATCAACAGTTCTGCTGGGACTTAGGATTCTCAGGTCACACTTCCAGATCAGGTTTATCAGTTCCTTTGCTGGTGGTCGGGAGACATTGGCATCAGGTGGATGCAATCCGTATCACAATGAATGCAAAAACTGTTCAATTGGTCCTCAAGCATGTTGAGAAGATTATATGGAATCGAGAAGTGCCATTTGTTTCTGACAATGTCACTGTGGTGGCTTATCTCAACCATCATGTGAACACAAAGTCAGTCAAGCTAATGTCTCTCTCTGAGACAATATGTTTCAGGATGAAAAGCATGGTGGACTCCTTGAGAGCAGTTTACATCAAAGGAGAACTAAATATTCTGGCGGGTCTTCTCAGTTGAGTTCAGCTCAGATAGACAGAGTGGAAATTAAATCAGAATGTCTTAAGGCAGCTGGTAGACCTATGTCGCTTCCCTGAGGTGGATTTCTTCGGCACAAAGCAGAATTCCAAATGTCAGCTCTCTCTGCACCAGAGTCTGGGGGGCGCCCTGGGTCAGAATTGGGGGACGTTCAATCTTTGTTACGCCTCTCCCCCATTCCAGATTCTTTCTCTAGTCATAAGGAAGATAAAGTTGGACCAGGCAAGGGTGATCCTGATTGCCCCCTGGTGGCCCAGGAGACTGTGGTTATCCCTATTAAAGTAAAAGTCAGTAGGTTAATCAGTAACAGTAACAGATCTGCTGCAT
The DNA here is from genome assembly GCA_027917425.1 of Gastrophryne carolinensis. NCBI lineage: Eukaryota > Metazoa > Chordata > Amphibia > Anura > Microhylidae > Gastrophryne > Gastrophryne carolinensis. The sequence goes on along the minus strand of CM051238.1, from coordinate 176,969,092 downwards.
CAGGGGCCAATGTTCCACCCTCAGGTTCAGAGCCTCTGCTTGATGCCTTGATCCTTGATGGCATGGATCCTGAATGGGTCCTGCTAAGGAGTAAGGGGCTTTCTAGTCAAGTCATTAATACTCTTCCTTTTCTTCATTTTGTGCAGTCCATAATCTAAATCATTCAGCTCTGGCTGCATTTTTGGAATTTTTACAGGAATTTTTAAAGGAAGGGGCAGAAATGGGATTAGCTATCAGTACCTTAAAGGCTGGTGAATTCTAAGGCCTTCCCTCTCTGGGACCTTTCCATAGTCCTGAATGGTTTCACGCGGTCCCCCTTTGAGTCCCTTGAGGAAGCAGTGGTTATGTTTTTAACGCTTAAGGTCACCTTTATATTTGCCATTACTTTGGCTAGAAGAATTAGTGATTTGCAAGCCTTGTCCATCAAGGAGCCATATTTTAGGATTTTTTTTAGGATCATCTCACTATCAGACCTGATCTGCTTTACCTGTCAAAGTTTGCTTTGGAATTTCACAGGTCCCAGGAAATCTACCTACCAGGTCTCAGAACAGAGGACCTTATAAATCAACAGGAGAAGCATCTGCTGGATGCTAGGAGCATTCTGTTGACTTATTTGGAACGCACTTCGGGCTATGGACGATCTGATCATTTGTTACTTACTTTTGCAGGAAAGAATAGAGGTCTGCAAGCCTCTAAGGCCTCAATCGCTAGATGGATTAGGGAAGCCATCCAGATATCTTATGAATCTTCCAGAAGTCAGTCTCTAATCTCTCTTTGAGCACACTCTACTAGGGCGGTTTCTGCTTCTTGGGCTAATTGGTTAGGAGTTTCTCTGAAGAAGATTTGCAGAGCAGAAACTTGGGCTTCCATGCACATGTTTTTGGAGCACTACAGATTGGATCTTTCTTCTGACACAAGACAGGTGTTCGGCAGGAAGATTATACAGATTATTTCCTATCCCTAAGGTAGGATGTTTGTAGGATTTCTTGTCAATCAGTGGCTGGCCCATCTTGGAGGATGTATTGGGAAAACCCCAATTAGCTTACCGGTAATGGAATTTCCGCTAGTCCTCCAGGACAGCGTCCTACTTCCCGCCCAAGTTAAGTATATATTATCTGTATTAATGCATGTTTCTTCTGGGATTCCTCTTTAAAAACACAGAGGTCCTGGATTTGATCATGTCCAGTTTGTGTTTCTGGTTTAGGTGGGTACTCAGCTAGGCCGTCCTGGAGGACTTCTGGAAATTCCATTACCGGTAAGCTAATTGGGATTTTTGCTCAGTCAGAAATATAGCAATCCTATTACCATATGTTAACCATTTCCCAGCATGCTTGCACATCAAACCTGAATAGTTTCTGTCGGTCACCTGATTAACTGCCATTTGGCACCATACTCCATGAATGGTGAAGTGCCGCTTTAAACTGGATCAACGCCCATTTTTTTACAAAGTGGGTGTTGTTCCAGACACAGGGGGCATCCCGATTGCCGATACCCCCTGCGAATTAACGTAGTTGAACGGAAAAAATCTTACCATTCTCCTGGCCCCACCCCCACCCCAGGGAAATCGACCAATGGGATTGGCTACCATAGTCACAAACCCGTGACCACGGTGGCCAATCACCGCACCTGATTTTGCAGAGGGATTGAGCAGAAAGGTAAGATTTTGTTTGTTAATGTGCAAGGGGGCATCAACATCTGCCTCCCTGTGCCCAGAACAACACCCATTTGGGACAAATGGGTGACCGATTTAAGCTTTTCATCTTACTCACCAACTGATTTGACCTGCTAAAGTGGTGCCATATAGTTTCTACCAAGATAATAAGGCTTTGTACAACTGTAAGGTGATAAAACACGATATGAGGTCCTATTTTAAAACACATAATGGGTACAGTATATACCTGTAAAGGTTCTCTTTCATAGAAGATGTGCTATTTCTGTATTTCACTAGGCATGTGACTTTCTAAATTCGGAGTGTGTTGCACAGTAATCTAGCAGCAATGTGTAACAGCTCCAATCCACATTATCTGTCTACTATAAACAGTATGGAACTTGATTCAATCAACAACTTACCTGTGTGCTGCTTATGGTAGGCAAAGGATGTGGATTTAAGCCATTGCATTTTGCTTCTAGATTCCTGTCGCCAGCTGCCTTAGTCCTAAATACTATCAGCCTGATATACTGCCAGAATACGCCACATCAGTTATAATTAGTGGAAAAAGGTGAAAAATATAATTTATACGTTTCTTTTTACTCTAGTGCAGTACATTTATTACAAAATTAGCTTTGCAACAACATGCAGAAAAAAATATATATATTTTGCACTACTCTAATTCGCTTGGTAAATTAGGATCTATATGTTATATTCCCTAGTTATTCCTCGGATGCGAATGCACATTTTCAGACAGAAGTCAATACCAACATATCATTTTGGAATCCATGTTTGTTTCTATTACTTCCTATTTATTTTCTTACATATACTGTAACACATATATCCAGCATCTCTTTAAAAAAATCTTTTTTTGTCTGTCAAGTTTTTGGTGTTCCTCTTCTAAAATAAACATTTGTGTAAGGATTGTGCCCCCAGAGCTGTAATTTACTTATTAGTATCCTTTGTCCAAGTTTCTTATATTTCTGTGGTGCTGTGTAGTTAAAGTGGGAATGGCTTTCCTGGCTTAATAAAGTTCTTAATATTCTTTCTGACTACAAGTCTCAGAATCCCTTTACTGTAACAGGTGAGCTCAGTAGCAGCTTCGGCTAAATCAAGCAGAAGTATTGACCTCCCCTGGAGAGAACACTGACAGTAACCCTTTAGCTACTGGTACACAAGATTGTGATCCCCATATCTGAAGAGATTGAATTAATGCACAACCTTTGGTAAGAGCATTTAATTGGTGGTGGGCACACAGTGTCACTGAAGTGTATATATACTATCACTACGAGGCGATGCTGATTGGATAAGATGTATTGAAGAGTTGCATCGGGAGTTTATTTAGCTCTGTGCTTAATATTGACTTTTTAATAAAAAAAATAACATAAGCACACTGAAGACATAATAATAATATGATAATGGAAAGCAGATTTGCCCTTTAAGGATAATGCTTACTGTTCAGTGTAAATCTCTGCACAAGTCTGTATCCCAATTGAGGATGCCCCTGGGGCACAGAACAAAGCCCAGTATAATCAAAATCTTGGGTTTTGTTTCACTTTTAAGGGTATTGCTCTTCCTCTTTTTGAGCCTAAGACCTTCAAAAGCTGGGCAACTTCAGTTCCCTGCATTTATCTGATGGCTCAAAACAAGCACCATTTCAGTTTTTCATTTGTGCATTTAGCTATTGAATAAAAATAAATGTTGCTTAATTTTATGAATGTTAAAGAAAAAGGCTTCTCTTTTTAATTAGAACACACGGTTACCTCCTGAAGCCATGGGTCATGTGCCCATGTATTTGAAGCAATGGTTTAGCTAAACGAAAGCCCTGGTAAAGGCATTTGACTAGTTAAAGCCTTATACAGGCAACAGGCTTGCAGTCAGTACCTAGTCAGTTATGTATGACAGGGAATTCCCCATATCTGTCAGCTACTTTACACTTGGCAATACATATATTAACATAACTAGAGCTTCCAGAGGAGCTGCCCTGACTTGGCTCACTGTGGAATGTTCATCCAATGCCAGGCTTGCAGGACCGAATTTCAAGTACACTTTAATGGTGATGACAGATGTTAATGGCTGCAGAGTTTGACATTTGTAAGGATCTCGTAGTAGTTAAAAGCAAACGTATCTCAGACAAAGAAGCACAAGAAGCTAACTTCCACATCTACGGTCTGTCCCATTGCTCCACATTCAAGAAGTACACAATCAATAGTTATCATTAGGGACTTTACAACTCTTGCCACCAAACGCATGCATGGACTTCAGCGAGAAGTCCGTTTTCAATTTTGGCATTTGGCCGAACCTGGAAAGCTGGTTATTAGCTGCCAACCAGCTTTTTACAACCAGAATCCACACTACTGGGCATGGCACTTGTGTTACTGCTGAGTGGGGGACAGATAGGGCTTTGTTTAAAAAAAAATTGTCCTTTTTAGAACAGTTAGTTAGGGAGAGTCGTGGTGGTTGTTGGAGGGACAGCTAAGAAGGCAGATAAAAGCAAATCTGCCTGTTGTCATCATTATACTCCAAGGACAGGCAGCTGCTGGTGCACATTTTAAAACATCTGGTCATTTAATACAAAGTCATCTTTGCCCACCTGCATAGCATTTACTGGCTATAAATTATCTGTGCTCACCTGCATAGCAGATACTGGCTACATAACAAGTCACATGTGCCTGCAAGTCATCTCTGCCCACTTGCATTATATTGGATATATAATATATATTATGCATTGCATATACTGGATATATAATTAGGGATGAGCGAATCTATCCGGACGAACCCGGATTCGATCCGAATTTCAGGAAAAATTCGATTCGGATCGAATCCGAATTTCCCCGCGATTCGATCGCTCGAAGTTTTCCTTTAACATCCATTCATTTACATTACAGGCATTCTAAGATGACGGACGGGACATGTCCAGACATCAACCCCGCGCCAGTGCAAGCTGGGACAGTCACATGCAGCCTATCAGCAGCCAGCAAGCCCGGTGACGTCACAGCGGTATTTAAGGCCGGCCATCTTGCTTTCCAGCATCATTTCTCTATTGCATTCGTGAGAGACAGAACGCTGTGTAGCTGAGGGAGAGACAGACAGACAGGCAGGGACAGACAGGGACAGGCTGGAGACAGGCTGGAGACAGGCAGGAGACAGACAGGAGACAGACAGAAAGTAAGCGAAAAACAGGGAAAGGAAGGGAAAATCGGAGGCTGTCAGTTTTTTTTTTTTTTTTCATCCAGCCTGCTTTGTTAGCGTTTTCAGGCTGCTTACACTAACTAACAGTGCATATATACTGAACTGATCTTAAGTCTGCTGTGAGGCATTCCATTCTGTGACTACACCAGCCTCTATTTAATAGCATAATAACCATTTGCACTTATTCTCATAGAAATCAGGCCTGATAAAGACACTTTTGCTGTGCATGCTCTCTGGTTTTTGTGGCATCCCATTCTGTGACTACACCAGCCTCTATTTAATAGCATAATAACCATTTGCACTTATTCTCATAGAAATTAGGCCTGATAAAGACACTTTTGCTGTGCATGCTCTCTGGTTTTTGTGGCATCCCATTCTGTGACAACACCAGCCTCTATTTAATAGCATAATAACCATTTGCACTTATTCTCATAGAAATCAGGCCTGATAAAGACACTTTTGCTGTGCATGCTCTCTGGTTTTTGTGGCATCCCATTCTGTGACAACACCAGCCTCTATTTAATAGCATAATAACCATTTGCACTTATTCTCATAGAAATCAGGCCTGATAAAGACACTTTTGCTGTGCATGCTCTCTGGTTTTTGTGGCATCCCATTCTGTGACAACACCAGCCTCTATTTAATAGCATAATAACCATTTGTGCTTATTCTCATAGAAATTAGGCCTGATAAAGACACTTTTGCTGTGCATGCTCTCTGGTTTTTGTGGCATCCCATTCTGTGACAACACCAGCCTCTATTTAATAGCATAATAACCATTTGCGCTTATTCTCATAGAAATCAGGCCTGATAAAGACACTTTTGCTGTGCATGCTCTCTGGTTTTTGTGGCATCCCATTCTGTGACAACACCAGCCTCTATTTAATAGCATAATAACCATTTGCACTTATTCTCATAGAAATCAGGCCTGATAAAGACACTTTTGCTGTGCATGCTCTCTGGTTTTTGTGGCATCCCATTCTGTGACAACACCAGCCTCTATTTAATAGCATAATAACCATTTGCACTTATTCTCATAGAAATCAGGCCTGATAAAGACACTTTTGCTGTGCATGCTCTCTGGTTTTTGTGGCATCCCATTCTGTGACTACACCAGCCTCTATTTAATAGCATAATAACCATTTGCACTTATTCTCATAGAAATCAGGCCTGATAAAGACACTTTTGCTGTGCATGCTCTCTGGTTTTTGTGGCATCCCATTCTGTGACAACACCAGCCTCTATTTAATAGCATAATAACCATTTGCACTTATTCTCATAGAAATCAGGCCTGATAAAGACACTTTTGCTGTGCATGCTCTCTGGTTTTTGTGACATCCCATTCTGTGACTACACCAGCCTCTATTTAATAGCATAATAACCATTTGCACTTATTCTCATAGAAATTAGGCCTGATAAAGACACTTTTGCTGTGCATGCTCTCTGGTTTTTGTGGCATCCCATTCTGTGACAACACCAGCCTCTATTTAATAGCATAATAACCATTTGCACTTATTCTCATAGAAATCAGGCCTGATAAAGACACTTTTGCTGTGCATGCTCTCTGGTTTTTGTGGCATCCCATTCTGTGACAACACCAGCCTCTATTTAATAGCATAATAACCATTTGCACTTATTCTCATAGAAATTAGGCCTGATAAAGACACTTTTGCTGTGCATGCTCTCTGGTTTTTGTGGCATCCCATTCTGTGACAACACCAGCCTCTATTTAATAGCATAATAACCATTTGCACTTATTCTCATAGAAATCAGGCCTGATAAAGACACTTTTGCTGTGCATGCTCTCTGGTTTTTGTGGCATCCCATTCTGTGACAACACCAGCCTCTATTTAATAGCATAATAACCATTTGAACTTATTCTTATAGAAATCAGGCCTGATAAAGACACTTTTGCTGTGCATGCTCTCTGGTTTTTGTGGCATCCCATTCTGTGACAACACCAGCCTCTATTTAATAGCATAATAACCATTTGCACTTATTCTCATAGAAATTAGGCCTGATAAAGACACTTTTGCTATGCATGCTCTCTGGTTTTTGTGGCATCCCATTCTGTGACAACACCAGCCTCTATTTAATAGCATAATAACCATTTGCACTTATTCTCATAGAAATTAGGCCTGATAAAGACACTTTTGCTGTGCATGCTCTCTGGTTTTTGTGGCATCCCATTCTGTGACAACACCAGCCTCTATTTAATAGCATAATAACCATTTGCACTTATTCTCATAGAAATCAGGCCTGATAAAGACACTTTTGCTGTGCATGCTCTCTGGTTTTTGTGGCATCCCATTCTGTGACTACACCAGCCTCTATTTAATAGCATAATAACCATTTGCACTTATTCTCATAGAAATCAGGCCTGATAAAGACACTTTTGCTGTGCATGCTCTCTGGTTTTTGTGGCATCCCATTCTGTGACAACACCAGCCTCTATTTAATAGCATAATAACCATTTGCACTTATTCTCATAGAAATTAGGCCTGATAAAGACACTTTTGCTATGCATGCTCTCTGGTTTTTGTGGCATCCCATTCTGTGACTACACCAGCCTCTATTTAATAGCATAATAACCATTTGCACTTATTCTCATAGAAATCAGGCCTGATAAAGACACTTTTGCTGTGCATGCTGTCTGGTTTTTGTGGCATCCCATTCTGTGACAACACCAGCCTCTATTTAATAGCATAATAACCATTTGCACTTATTCTCATAGAAATCAGGCCTGATAAAGACACTTTTGCTGTGCATGCTCTCTGGTTTTTGTGGCATCCCATTCTGTGACAACACCAGCCTCTATTTAATAGCATAATAACCATTTGCACTTATTCTCATAGAAATCAGGCCTGATAAAGACACTTTTGCTGTGCATGCTCTCTGGTTTTTGTGGCATCCCATTCTGTGACAACACCAGCCTCTATTTAATAGCATAATAACCATTTGCACTTATTCTCATAGAAATCAGGCCTGATAAAGACACTTTTGCTGTGCATGCTCTCTGGTTTTTGTGGCATCCCATTCTGTGACAACACCAGCCTCTATTTAATAGCATAATAACCATTTGCACTTATTCTCATAGAAATCAGGCCTGATAAAGACACTTTTGCTGTGCATGCTCTCTGGTTTTTGTGGCATCCCATTCTGTGACTACACCAGCCTCTATTTAATAGCATAATAACCATTTGCACTTATTCTCATAGAAATCAGGCCTGATAAAGACACTTTTGCTGTGCATGCTCTCTGGTTTTTGTGGCATCCCATTCTGTGACTACACCAGCCTCTATTTAATAGCATAATAACCATTTGCACTTATTCTCATAGAAATCAGGCCTGATAAAGACACTTTTGCTGTGCATGCTCTCTGGTTTTTGTGGCATCCCATTCTGTGACTACACCAGCCTCTATTTAATAGCATAATAACCATTTGCACTTATTCTCATAGAAATCAGGCCTGATAAAGACACTTTTGCTGTGCATGCTCTCTGGTTTTTGTGGCATCCCATTCTGTGACAACACCAGCCTCTATTTAATAGCATAATAACCATTTGCACTTATTCTCATAGAAATCAGGCCTGATAAAGACACTTTTGCTGTGCATGCTCTCTGGTTTTTGTGGCATCCCATTCTGTGACAACACCAGCCTCTATTTAATAGCATAATAACCATTTGCACTTATTCTCATAGAAATCAGGCCTGATAAAGACACTTTTGCTGTGCATGCTCTCTGGTTTTTGTGGCATCCCATTCTGTGACAACACCAGCCTCTATTTAATAGCATAATAACCATTTGCACTTATTCTCATAGAAATCAGGCCTGATAAAGACACTTTTGCTGTGCATGCTCTCTGGTTTTTGTGGCATCCCATTCTGTGACAACACCAGCCTCTATTTAATAGCATAATAACCATTTGCACTTATTCTCATAGAAATCAGGCCTGATAAAGACACTTTTGCTGTGCATGCTCTCTGGTTTTTGTGGCATCCCATTCTGTGACTACACCAGCCTCTATTTAATAGCATAATAACCATTTGCACTTATTCTCATAGAAATCAGGCCTGATAAAGACACTTTTGCTGTGCATGCTCTCTGGTTTTTGTGGCATCCCATTCTGTGACTACACCAGCCTCTATTTAATAGCATAATAACCATTTGCACTTATTCTCATAGAAATCAGGCCTGATAAAGACACTTTTGCTGTGCATGCTCTCTGGTTTTTGTGGCATCCCATTCTGTGACTACACCAGCCTCTATTTAATAGCATAATAACCATTTGCACTTATTCTCATAGAAATCAGGCCTGATAAAGACACTTTTGCTGTGCATGCTCTCTGGTTTTTGTGGCATCCCATTCTGTGACAACACCAGCCTCTATTTAATAGCATAATAACCATTTGCACTTATTCTCATAGAAATTAGGCCTGATAAAGACACTTTTGCTGTGCATGCTCTCTGGTTTTTGTGGCATCCCATTCTGTGACAACACCAGCCTCTATTTAATAGCATAATAACCATTTGCACTTATTCTCATAGAAATCAGGCCTGATAAAGACACTTTTGCTGTGCATGCTCTCTGGTTTTTGTGGCATCCCATTCTGTGACAACACCAGCCTCTATTTAATAGCATAATAACCATTTGCACTTATTCTCATAGAAATCAGGCCTGATAAAGACACTTTTGCTGTGCATGCTCTCTGGTTTTTGTGGCATCCCATTCTGTGACAACACCAGCCTCTATTTAATAGCATAATAACCATTTGCACTTATTCTCATAGAAATTAGGCCTGATAAAGACACTTTTGCTGTGCATGCTCTCTGGTTTTTGTGGCATCCCATTCTGTGACAACACCAGCCTCTATTTAATAGCATAATAACCATTTGCACTTATTCTCATAGAAATCAGGCCTGATAAAGACACTTTTGCTGTGCATGCTCTCTGGTTTTTGTGGAATCCCATTCTGTGACAACACCAGCCTCTATTTAATAGCATAATAACCATTTGCACTTATTCTCATAGAAATTAGGCCTGATAAAGACACTTTTGCTGTGCATGCTCTCTGGTTTTTGTGGCATCCCATTCTGTGACAACACCAGCCTCTATTTAATAGCATAATAACCATTTGCACTTATTCTCATAGAAATCAGGCCTGATAAAGACACTTTTGCTGTGCATGCTCTCTGGTTTTTGTGGCATCCCATTCTGTGACAACACCAGCCTCTATTTAATAGCATAATAACCATTTGCACTTATTCTCATAGAAATCAGGCCTGATAAAGACACTTTTGCTGTGCATGCTCTCTGGTTTTTGTGGCATCCCATTCTGTGACAACACCAGCCTCTATTTAATAGCATAATAACCATTTGCACTTATTCTCATAGAAATCAGGCCTGATAAAGACACTTTTGCTGTGCATGCTCTCTGGTTTTTGTGGCATCCCATTCTGTGACAACACCAGCCTCTATTTAATAGCATAATAACCATTTGCACTTATTCTCATAGAAATCAGGCCTGATAAAGACACTTTTGCTGTGCATGCTCTCTGGTTTTTGTGGCATCCCATTCTGTGACAACACCAGCCTCTATTTAATAGCATAATAACCATTTGCACTTATTCTCATAGAAATCAGGCCTGATAAAGACACTTTTGCTGTGCATGCTCTCTGGTTTTTGTGGCATCCCATTCTGTGACTACACCAGCCTCTATTTAATAGCATAATAACCATTTGCACTTATTCTCATAGAAATCAGGCCTGATAAAGACACTTTTGCTGTGCATGCTCTCTGGTTTTTGTGGCATCCCATTCTGTGACAACACCAGCCTCTATTTAATAGCATAATAACCATTTGCACTTATTCTCATAGAAATCAGGCCTGATAAAGACACTTTTGCTGTGCATGCTCTCTGGTTTTTGTGGCATCCCATTCTGTGACAACACCAGCCTCTATTTAATAGCATAATAACCATTTGCACTTATTCTCATAGAAATCAGGCCTGATAAAGACACTTTTGCTGTGCATGCTCTCTGGTTTTTGTGGCATCCCATTCTGTGACAACACCAGCCTCTATTTAATAGCATAATAACCATTTGCACTTATTCTCATAGAAATCAGGCCTGATAAAGACACTTTTGCTGTGCATGCTCTCTGGTTTTTGTGGCATCCTATTCTGTGACAACACCAGCCTCTATTTAATAGCATAATAACCATTTGCACTTATTCTCATAGAAATCAGGCCTGATAAAGACACTTTTGCTGTGCATGCTCTCTGGTTTTTGTGGCATCCCATTCTGTGACAACACCAGCCTCTATTTAATAGCATAATAACCATTTGCACTTATTCTCATAGAAATCAGGCCTGATAAAGACACTTTTGCTGGGCATAGCACTACTGGTCCCAGCCAGGTCCACTTCTTTTTTTGGGGCATCCCATTCTGTGACTAAAGCAGCCTCTGTTTAAGACCATATAAGCATTTGCTCTTATTATATTTGAAATTAGTCCTGATAAAGACACTTTTGCTGGGCATAGCACTACTTGTCCCTGCCAGGGCATCCCATTCTGTGACTAAAGCAGCCTCTGTTTAAGACCATATAAGCATTTGCTCTTATCATATTTGAAATTAGCCTGATAAAGACACTTTTGCTGGGCATAGCACTACTTGTCCCTGCCAGGGCATCCCATTCTGTGACTAAAGCAGCCTCTGTTTAAGACCATATAAGCATTTGCTCTTATCATATTTGAAATTAGCCTGATAAAGACACTTTTGCTGGGCATAGTACTACTGGATCTTTTTTGGGGGCATCCCATTCTGTGACTAAAGCAGCCTCTGTTTAAGACCATATAACCATTTGCTCTTATTATATTTGAAATTAGGCCTGATAAAGACACTTTTGACGGGCATAGCACTACTGGATCCTGCCAGGGCATCCCATTCTGTGACTATAGCAGCCTCTGTTTAAGATCATATAACCATTTGCTCTTATTATATTTGAAACTAGGCCTGATAAAGACACTTTTGCTGGGCATAGCACTACTTGTCCCTGCCAGGTGTACTTACTGCTGGTTTTTAGGGCATCCCATTCTGTGACTACACCAGCCTCTATTTAAGAACCTAACCATTTGCACCTATTCTAATTGAAATTAGGCATGATAAAGACACTTTTGCTGTGCATAGTCTTACTGCTGCCTGCCAGGTGTTCTCTGGTTTTTGGGACATCCCATTCTGTAACATACCATTAGCCTCTGCATTAACTGTAAGCTGCACAGTTATTTAAAGAAATTTGGCCTGTATGAGCCTGCTAACACACTGCTGCTGTGTGCATATATACTGATCTCAAGTCTGCTTGGGGCATCCCATTCTGTAACATACCATTAGCCTCTGCATTAACTGTAAGCTGCACAGTTATTTAAAGAAATTTGGCCTGTATGAGCCTGCTAACACACTGCTGCTGTGTGCATATATACTGATCTCAAGTCAGCTTTGGGGCATCCCATTCTGTAACATACCATTAGCCTCTGCATTTACTGTAAGCTGCACAGTTATTTAAAGAAATTTGGCCTGTATGAGCCTGCTAACACACTGCTGCTGTGTGCATATATACTGATCTCAAGTCAGCTTTGGGGCATCCCATTCTGTAACATACCATTAGCCTCTGCATTTACTGTAAGCTGCACAGTTATTTAAAGAAATTTGGCCTGTATGAGCCTGCTAACACACTGCTGCTGTGTGCATATATACTGATCTCAAGTCAGCTTTGGGGCATCCCATTCTGTAACATACCATTAGCCTCTGCATTAACTGTAAGCTGCACAGTTATTTAAAGAAATTTGGCCTGTATGAGCCTGCTAACACACTGCTGCTGTGTGCATATATACTGATCTCAAGTCAGCTTTGGGGCATCCCATTCTGTAACATACCATTAGCCTCTGCATTTACTGTAAGCTGCACAGTTATTTAAAGAAATTTGGCCTGTATGAGCCTGCTAACACACTGCTGCTGTGTGCATATATACTGATCTCAAGTCAGCTTTGGGGCATCCCATTCTGTAACATACCATTAGCCTCTGCATTTACTGTAAGCTGCACAGTTATTTAAAGAAATTTGGCCTGTATGAGCCTGCTAACACACTGCTGCTGTGTGCATATATACTGATCTCAAGTCAGCTTTGGGGCATCCCATTCTGTAACATACCATTAGCCTCTGCATTTACTGTAAGCTGCACAGTTATTTAAAGAAATTTGGCCTGTATGAGCCTGCTAACACACTGCTGCTGTGTGCATATATACTGATCTCAAGTCAGCTTTGGGGCATCCCATTCTGTAACATACCATTAGCCTCTGCGTTAACTGTAAGCTGCACAGTTATTTAAAGAAATTTGGCCTGTATGAGCCTGCTAACACACTGCTGCTGTGTGCATATATACTGATCTCAAGTCAGCTTTGGGGCATCCCATTCTGTAACATACCATTAGCCTCTGCATTTACTGTAAGCTGCACAGTTATTTAAAGAAATTTGGCCTGTATGAGCCTGCTAACACACTGCTGCTGTGTGCATATATACTGATCTCAAGTCAGCTTTGGGGCATCCCATTCTGTAACATACCATTAGCCTCTGCATTTACTGTAAGCTGCACAGTTATTTAAAGAAATTTGGCCTGTATGAGCCTGCTAACACACTGCTGCTGTGTGCATATATACTGATCTCAAGTCTGCTTGGGGCATCCCATTCTGTAACATAACATAACCTACCTACCATACTAAGCAGCTCTCTTATTTAAACTAAGCAGGCCTCTTGGAGGCTGATTGTCCACTTTTGGGTGTGCATTTATATTCGGTTTCATATACAGTGGGGTATCCCAATTTGTAAGATAACCTACCCCAACCATGTAAACTAAATAGGCCTGTTGCAGCCTGAGTTTCTCTGCTTGCGTATGGCCTGCATTACAATCTGTCTCTTTCAATGACACTGCTGCCTGGGGTATCCCAATTTGTAAGATAACCTACCCCAACCATGTAAACTAAAGGTTATGTCCTTCCAGAAGGAAAACTTATGCCGAACACTATTTTTGTTAGGGGCATTGACCTTTGGATTGATCGGCATGAAATTAAGGTTTTTTTTTCAAAGTATGGCGCTGTAAAGAAGGTCAAAATTATGTCTCATACTTGGAGTATTGTTACTTTTTGTTCAGCTTGAAATATACCAGGCCACACGGGCATCCCAAGGCACATGCTATTTTAACCCTATCTGGTATACAACATAAGCGTTGATCAGGATCAGCTTCATTAAGCTACTTCAGTTTGCACTTCCTTTTGGACTGCTTTCATTTAACCAGGCCGCAGGGCACCCCAAAGCTGCACCTTGCACCCTACCTGTTTATACTAAATAAGCATCTACAGCCTCAGCTTTATTAAGTTATTGCATTTTGAATTGGTTTTGGACTGCTTTAAATACACCAGGCCGCAGGGCATCCCAAACCTGCATGTTGCACCCCATCTGTTATACTAAATAAGCGTTGATCAGCATCAGCTTTATTAAGCTATTGCATTTTGCATTGGTTTTTGTACTGCTGCCAAAACACTAGCCCATATGGGCATCCCAAACCAGCACATGTCACCCTATCTGTTATACAAAATAAGCTTCTACAGGCCCTTTTTTTATTTATTTATTTTTATTTATATAGAGCTGTAATAGCTTATATTAATTTGTGAGGTAAATTTGCCATTTTGCAGCATAATATAGAGCAGCCCCTGTGTAAATCTGAGGGGCAATAGCTTATATAGTGAGGTAAATTTGCCATTTTGCTTCGTTATATAGAGCAGGCCCTGTGTAAATCTGAGGGGCAATAGCTTATATTGTGAGGTAAATTTGCCATTTTGCAGCATAATATAGAGCAGCCCCTGTGTAAATCTGAGGGGCAATAGTTTATATTATGAGGTAAATTCATGGTTTTGCACCATTATATGGAGCAGGCCCTGTGTAAATCTGAGGGGCAATAGCTTATATTGTGAGGTAAATTTGCCATTTTGCTTCATTATATAGAGCAGCCCAGTTGCCATCGAAATCAACTACTGTCCGGCCAGTACAGCTTTTCCAGGGCAAACTCTGCTAGTTGCGGACATAAGTCAAGTTTGGCTTCCCAGCAAATCCAGTGGATCCTGAAGGTGTGTTGGCATGGTCATGTCAAGGTATGACATGACCTGCTGTTTGAGGTCCAGCTCCAGGTCTTCCTGCTGCTCATGAGTAGACTAACTATGCGGGTGTAGAAAGCTACTCACTAGCGACTGAAGACTGAGGCTGCTGCTGATGGAGCTGCTGCTGCTCCTTCCACCCCCCCCAGCAGCCATGGCAGTGGAAGGTGATCGCAGAGGTCCCCCCGAGTCAGACCTGCGGGAGTATGGGCCATGGCACAGATAGACATCGCCCAACTGACTACGTGGGATGTCTCTGTAGTAGGTCAGTTTTTCCTCCCTCTCAGTGGGCGTAAAAAATGCCCCCATTTTGTGCCGGAAGCGAGGGTCCAATAAGTTGGAGAGCCAGAAGTCTTCCCGCTGACAAATGGAGACAATTCTGCGCTCACTAGTACGCAAGCATGTGAGCATGCATCGTGCCATTTGTGCAAGTGACTCGGAGGGACTACCTGTCTCCATCTCCACTGTAAACTGCCACGGTGTGTCTGGGTCCTCTGTCTCGCCTTCCTCACAACCCTCTAGCTCCTGTGGCTGCATCTCCTCTCCTGTCAGATGACTAGATAAAATGGTCATTTTGTGAAACCTAAACTGTGGTTTGCTGTGCCCCACCCCCTCCTCCTCCTCCACTTCAGCCCCCACAGGCTTCATGTGGCTGTGAAATGTATGTGCCATGTCTCCAGTGCCCTGACCAGCCATGCTTTCCAACATGTGTTGTAGTACATGAAGCAGTGGAATCTCATCGTTCATCTCATAGTCCTGGCAACTGACTAATAATGTAGCTTCCTCAAAGGGCCTGAGCAAACGGTCGGTGTCACGTATGAGCTGCCAATGGTTTACATTGAATTTACACAGGGGTGTCCCCCTATCCGTTTGGATCATCCAGAAATCCGTGATGGCTTTTCTCTGTTCCTATAGTGCAGTGGTCCTCAACCCTGTCCTCAAGGCCCACCAACATGTCATGTTTTTTGGATCTCCAAATAGCCAGCTCTATTGCTCTGCAGCTGCACTAATTACTCCACCTGAGCATCTTTGTGGAGATCTGCAAAGCCTGGCCTGTTGGTGGGCCTTGAGGACAGGGTTGGGGACCACTGCTATAGTGGATCCTGCATATGGAGGGTGGAATTCCAACGGGTGGAAACATCGCAAATCAGACTATGGTGGGGTACACCGTTGTGACGCTGAGGCTCAATAAGGTTGTGCTTGGTGGTGTAGGAGTGCC
The DNA here is from genome assembly GCA_027917425.1 of Gastrophryne carolinensis. Classification (NCBI taxonomy): domain Eukaryota; kingdom Metazoa; phylum Chordata; class Amphibia; order Anura; family Microhylidae; genus Gastrophryne; species Gastrophryne carolinensis. The sequence goes on along the minus strand of CM051238.1, from coordinate 176,952,829 downwards.
AGAAGTGCATGCTAACTTTCTTTCCTGTTGTTCGGATGTCTTTCAGATGGGGGCAAGACTTCAAAACTAGACTGAACACGTGTGCCACGTCAGGACGCATGACTCTGGCTTCCTTGTCGCAGCGCAAACAAGATGTTCTTCCAAGTGTCAGTCACCATGGGTCCAAATTTGCAGTTTTCGTGGATTAAGCAATGCTTTCATGGATTGAGTTCTCATTTTTAGTAGTTCCTCCCATGTGTGACTCTGATGGTCAAGGAAAACCATGTGAAGAACAGCGTGAAACCACAATCACCAAGGGGGCCTAAAAGGATATATATTGTCCACCATGAGTCTATAGTTACAGCTCCAGGCGTAGACAACACTGTGCACTTTGGTACACACTGACAGGCTAAAGGACTGGCCCACCTTCTGTTCAACAACCATGCCATGTGACTCTCCACCTCGGCTCGGCACAAGCCATCAGTTCTCTGAAAGGTCCACCACTGGGTAATGCAGCAGGCTGGACTTATGGTGACGCTGTCTGAGAGGAGAAATCCCTCAGACATCAAGATTAAAAATTCCAAGAATTTTTGAGGGCTAATTATTCAGAGGCAAATGATAGCTAGTTGTTTCTGATTTAATTGCAAGGTGGAAACACACCCTCAAACAAAACTTCGCTTTCGCAATACTATTGCATTTGTCTATTCATAATTTTATGTATATACACTAACTAACCTACTTTTTCTCCACAGGATGCTGCATGGAACACTGCCACATCGCTGAGTAGCTGATTTTTCCTACCAACAGTCCGCAATAATTTGCTGCTGCTGCCGCCGCCACCGCCGCAGACTCCAGGGACCCTCTTCCACTACCTCGGCTTGCAACACCTCCTCCCACGACACTCTCCTCATCACTAATTGCCGGATAGTGGAAGAAGAGGCGAGTGTCTCCTCCACTTCTTGGCTGGGCAGTAGCTGCTGAATTTTATGATTAATAGATCTTGGATATCAGATCAATGGATAGTGGAGCTGAACCCAAAGCATAACAGACAGACAGTTGACTGGGGGTGTCAGATGCCACTTGTGATGCAGTGGACTGCTTTTGCAGCACTTCGAGACAAAGTTGCTTCATTGGCTGACACAATGACTGGTAAAGCTGTGGAACATATGGTTGAAAAGCAAGAATAACCATTTGTTTTTATATGAAAAAGACCCTGGTTTATACAGACTTTTTTTTTTCCAGAGACTGCCCTGCGTGGAAATGAATGGCGCATGGATCAGCCAAGCTTTCCTCCCAACAATGCCTGATGTATTCCAGTAGATTGATGACGGGGCCAGACCAAGAAAGATGGATCGTGCAAAACAGATTTAAGGCGCTGCTCTCCAGTTACAGACATTCCTCCGCATCGGACCACAAGTAAGTATTGATAAAAAATCCTTTACGTTACTCTTACTTTTTATTAATATTCTTCGGATAAGACGGATCAGACATGATTCCAGATTAAAAATTCCAAGAATTTTTGAGGGCTAATTAGTCAGAGGCAATGATACCTTCTTGTTTCTGATTTAATTAAAAGGTGGAAACACACCCTCAAACAAAACTTCACTTTGGCAAACTTTTGCATTTGTTTATTCATAATTTTATGTAGATATTACTAACTAAGCTACTTTTTCTCCACATGACTCTCCACAGGGTGTGATTCATCCAATTTTTGGGCTCCTGAAGCCAACTCCAGTGTCTCTTTAAAGTAATATTTGGGCTCCTGCTGCTGCTGCTGCCAACTTCTGCCAACTCCAGGGTGTGATTCATCCAATTTTTGGGCTCCTGAAGCCAACCCCAGGGTCTCTTTAAAGTAATGTTTGGGCTCCTGCTGCTGCTGCCAACTCCAGGGTGTGATTCATCCAATTTGTGGGCTCCTGAAGCCAACCCCAGTGTCTCTTTAAAGTAATATTTGGGCTCCTGCTGCTGCCAACTCCAGGGTGTGATTCATCCAATTTTTGGGCTCCTGAAGCCAACCCCAGGGTCTCTTTAAAGTAATATTTGGGCTCCTGCTGCTGCTGCCAACTCCAGGGTGTGATTCATCCAATTTTTGGGCTCCTGAAGCCAACTCCAGTGTCTCTTTAAAGTAATATTTGGGCTGCTGCTGCCAACTTCTGCCAACTCCAGGGTGTGATTCATCCAATTTTTGGGCTCCTGAAGCCAACCCCAGGGTCTCTTTAAAGTAATGTTTGGGCTCCTGCTGCTGCTGCCAACTCCAGGGTGTGATTCATCCAATTTTTGGGCTCCTGAAGCCAACCCCAGTGTCTCTTTAAAGTAATATTTGGGCTCCTGCTGCTGCTGCTGCCAACTCCAGGGTGTGATTCATCCAATTTTTGGGCTCCTGAAGCCAACCCCAGGGTCTCTTTAAAGTAATATTTGGGCTCCTGCTGCTGCTGCCAACTCCAGGGTGTGATTCATCCAATTTTTGGGCTCCTGAAGCCAACTCCAGTGTCTCTTTAAAGTAATATTTGGGCTCCTGCTGCTGCTGCTGCCAACTCCAGGGTGTGATTCATCCAATTTTTGGGCTCCTGAAGCCAACCCCAGGGTCTCTTTAAAGTAATGTTTGGGCTCCTGCTGCTGCTGCCAACTCCAGGGTGTGATTCATCCAATTTTTGGGCTCCTGAAGCCAACCCCAGGGTCTCTTTAAAGTAATATTTGGGCTCCTGCTGCTGCTGCTGCCAACTTCTGCCAACTCCAGGGTGTGATTCATCCAATTTTTGGGCTCCTGAAGCCAACCCCAGGGTCTCTTTAAAGTAATATTTGGGCTCCTGCTGCTGCTGCTGCCAACTTCTGCCAACTCCAGGGTGTGATTCATCCAATTTTTGGGCTCCTGAAGCCAACCCCAGGGTCTCTTTAAAGTAATATTTGGGCTCCTGCTGCTGCTGCTGCCAACTTCTGCCAACTCCAGGGTGTGATTCATCCAATTTTTGGGCTCCTGAAGCCAACTCCAGTGTATATTTGGGCTCCTGCTGCTGCCAACTTCTGCCAACTCCAGGGTGTGATTCATCCAATTTTTGGGCTCCTGAAGCCAACTCCAGTGTATATTTGGGCTCCTGCTGCTGCTGTCAACTCCTGCCAACTCCAGGGTGTGATTCATCCAATTTTTGGGCTCCTGAAGCCAACTCCAGTGTATATTTGGGCTCCTGCTGCTGCTGCTGCTGTCAACTCCTGCCAACTCCAGGGTGTGATTCATCCAATTTTTGGGCTCCTGAAGCCAACTCCAGTGTATATTTGGGCTCCTGCTGCTGCTGCTGCCAACTTCTGCCAACTCCAGGGTGTGATTCATCCAATTTTTGGGCTCCTGAAGCCAACTCCAGTGTATATTTGGGCTCCTGCTGCTGCTGTCAACTCCTGCCAACTCCAGGGTGTGATTCATCCAATTTTTGGGCTCCTGAAGCCAACCCCAGGGTCTCTTTAAAGTAATGTTTGGGCTCCTGCTGCTGCTGCCAACTCCAGGGTGTGATTCATCCAATTTTTGGGCTCCTGAAGCCAACCCCAGTGTCTCTTTAAAGTAATATTTGGGCTCCTGCTGCTGCTGCTGCCAACTCCAGGGTGTGATTCATCCAATTTTTGGGCTCCTGAAGCCAACCCCAGTGTCTCTTTAAAGTAATATTTGGGCTCCTGCTGCTGCTGCTGCCAACTCCAGGGTGTGATTCATCCAATTTTTGGGCTCCTGAAGCCAACCCCAGGGTCTCTTTAAAGTAATATTTGGGCTCCTGCTGCTGCTGCCAACTCCAGGGTGTGATTCATCCAATTTTTGGGCTCCTGAAGCCAACTCCAGTGTCTCTTTAAAGTAATATTTGGGCTCCTGCTGCTGCTGCTGCCAACTCCAGGGTGTGATTCATCCAATTTTTGGGCTCCTGAAGCCAACCCCAGGGTCTCTTTAAAGTAATATTTGGGCTCCTGCTGCTGCTGCTGCCAACTCCAGGGTGTGATTCATCCAATTTTTGGGCTCCTGAAGCCAACCCCAGGGTCTCTTTAAAGTAATGTTTGGGCTCCTGCTGCTGCTGCTGCCAACTCCAGGGTGTGATTCATCCAATTTTTGGGCTCCTGCTGCTGCCAACTCCAGTGTCTCTTTAAAGCAATGTTTGGGCTCCTTCTGCCCCTCATAGTGATGCCACTTCAACTCTCTGCAATTGTGCCGCTCTGCGATTCTATTAGCGATGCCTCTGATCTGCATGTGATATTTCTTCAAAGTATTATTTAACTAACCCAGCACGCATCCTGTGCGTGTTACAGCAAGGCAGAATGGTTTACAACCCTATTGAGGCTCTAGGAGGCTCAGAAATAGCCGTTTTTAATAGCGATTCGTCGCGAATTTATTCGGGTCGAAACGATTTTTGTCGGAAAATTCGGCGAATCAGTCGAATCGAATTTTTCAAAAGTTCGCTCATCTCTATATATAATATATATAAATGCCATACTGGCGCAAAGGGTGTCCTCGGCATGGCATTTTATCAAGCAGTGCACAGTGCAGACAAGACATGGGTCCTTTGCACACTGTGCCACCAGTCCCTGAAGCAAAGGAAAAGCCTTGATAATTTCTGCACCAAGTTATGATCAGGCACCTATAATCCAAACTCAAGCTGCAGTGGCAGAAACGTCTAACAAAAGCACCTGATGCTCATTCTGCTGCTTCTGTTGACTCTGGATCTACCACTTCCTCCCCAAAGACAAGGCCACCTGTCTCTCCCCCAAGGGAGGATGTGAAAGCGCCCCCACCACCACCCCTCGCACCACCATCATCAAGCCTGTCCACACCTTCCCAGGGAAGCATTTAGATTTCCATCCCTCAAACTTCGGAGAGAAAGCAGAAGTTGGGCCCATCTCACCCACAAGCCCTGGCCCTGAATGCAAGCATTTCAAAAGTGCTGGCCTATGAAATGCCCCCATTCCACCTGGTGGAGATGGACAATTTTAAAGAGATGATGGCTTAGCTGTCCCACTATACACCATTCCCAGCTGCCACTAATTTTCTTGACAGGCCATCCCTGTCCTGTACCAACAGGTTATGGTGAAAATAATGTGTGCACTGGACAATATTATGAGTTCCAGTGTCCACATCACCACTGACACATGGACAAGTAAGCATGGCTAAAGGGCGTTACATCTCTCTTACTGCCCTTGGGTCAATGTAGTGGTGGCTGGGACTGAGGCGGAAAGTACTTTGGAGCATATCCTTCACCAATTGAAGCACAGCCATGGGGAAATGGCAGCATGTGGTGCTAAAACTCCTCTATCTGTGCAAAAGACCCCACACCACCCAGGAGATGTGGACTGGCATCAAGGAGCAGACAGATTGCTGCTGCTGCACCTGAATCCCAGCAAGGTGGTGTGCAACAACGGGCATAACCTTGTAGCAGTCTTGGGCCGAGAGGGTCTGACCTGTTAAAAAAAATATTAAATATTTTTATATTTTTATATTTTATATTTAATATTTATTTACATTTTTTTGTTTTTGGTTATTATTTTGGGTACTCCATTTTGTGCAGGGCAGTCTCCCTGGTGTTACCCCTTTTACACCTTTTAATTTTATATATTTATTTATTTTTTTGTTTGGAGTACTTTCTCTAGTTCATTTTGAGCAGGGCAATCGAGCTGGTGCCCCCCCCCCTCAATTTTCATCCCTCTAGCCCTTACTACCCCCATTTTACAGCCATTTTTGTAGTCCCCAAGTTCAGGTCCCCATTGACAGCATGGTCGAGTTTGCGGAGTTGGCCGTACTTTCTATTACTAGTTATCACCTCTAACACACCATATATTAGCTGAATGTATTTTAGCTCAATACAAATATGCATCCACTGGAGATGTGAGCCCATGTGGACAGGCAGTTTCAGACATTTTACAAATCTCAGGAAAAAGGTCACTTGTGCGGCCTTATGTTGAGTCAGATTGCGGACCGCAAGTATAAAAAAAAAAGATGTATGGAGGGGAGACAGAGCTAAATACAGAGTGTTTGTGTGGGTCTGCAGGAGGCTCAAGGGGTTAAATGAGGAGCAGGACGCAGAAGTGAAGGGGAGATGACTCGGGTGCAGATTTTGTTTAACCCATAGGGGTCGATTAAATTAGAGTTTAAAAAATGTATCTTGGTAGTAAAAAATTAACTTTAGGTGAAAAATGCAATGGTAATCTCACTATTGCTGAATCACCAGCTAGAAAGACCATGAAAGGCAATAACACGTTTTCTACTGTCTAAAAAGGGCCATTCAATTTCATTGTCTTCCTAGCTGGTGATTTTTTTGTCACATAAAGTAAATGTTTTAGTAGCAAGATAATTTTTTTTCAACTATTACTGAATCAACCTCTCATTGTGCTCTCTACTCCCTTCAATCACACTTGCTCTTCAATCTTCTGTGGCTGGTTTGGGCGATGGTTAGGGGTTATTAAAGCACTGGCAACGCGACTTTATTCTCGGTGTGCCACACACCCCGCTTCCCTTTTAATACTTACGATCGGGTTACTCCACCAGCAGGTGGCGACGTGCAGGGAGAAGTCTTGAAAACGAGCCCCTTCTGGCCTATATATACCTGGGACCTCCCACTGAATCACCAGTTTTTTTCTCTCTGCATGAAGCGACAAGACAGAAGAATGAAGTCTCCTGCTTGCATGTAGCCGGGGTAAAATCCGGCATCCCCTTTTGGTCTATTTCTGCCCAGTTCTTGTGTGTTTATTATGCTTAGTTAAATGGAAGCCTCCCAGCCTAGGCTGCGGGCTGAGCAAAGGTAGATGGCACTTCAGGTGCCTAGGAGCTTATCTCCTCCGCTCTACCCCACTTGTGGGGCAATGCGGCTATCCGGCTGGTGATCTGGATTTGGGATGCCCCTGTCCCGATGTCCCTTTAGGTCACCTTCTCCCGCTTGGCCTTCTCCCTTCGCTAAGGGGGGGGGGGGGGGGTGTAATGTGCATGAGTGCTTTACTTTACTGTGAAAAGGTCTTAGTGTCAGCGCATGGACAGGGCTGCTGGGGCCTGTTTTTCATTGTTTGTTTTTCCCTCCCTTTGCTGGCCGGGACGCGCTGTCTCCGGGCCCGCCCCTTGCTTCCCTGGTCTCATTAGAGACCTGGACGCTGCAGCCGGTGGGGGAAGAGCTTCCTTGCTGCTGAAAACTACACAGGTAAAACGGCCCCACCATTGCGCACATGGGGCCGTTCTTATGCTATGGCTGCTTGTGCAGCATTTTTCTCCCTGGGGCATTTCTACTAATGGGGAATGTTGTTGTTTCACATAGGGGGATATGTGCTCCAGTGGCTGCGATTGTTCACTTTACCTTTTGCGATTCGTATATATATATATATATATATATATATATATATATATATATATATATATATATATATTGTGTAGTGTGTAGGTATGTGTGTATATATATATATATATATATATATATATATATATATATATATTTATATATGTATGTATGTACAGGTATGTTTATATATATGTATGTGTATGGGCATGTATTTATACACAGTATGTGCTCTGATTTTTTGCACTCTGCTTTGCCTTGAAATTACATGTGTCATGTATATTTATTCAAGATGTTTAAGCTAGCCATATATGTTTGCCTTATTGGTTATGTATGATTGTAGCTGGGGGACTGACTGTGGTCTCTTTTCCCCCACAGGGATCCCCTCACTGCAGTGGCTCTCCCGGTCTGTTATACCTGGCTAGTCTTAGTCTCTAAATTGGGATTTTCCTAGGTTTAAAAAAAAAAAATATATATAAAAAAAAAAAAATCCTCCCACTTCCGGGACTTTAATTATAAAGGGGCATCCCGGGTTGCTTATTGCGTAAAACCCTGGGTTGTTGAGAATACCATAAATTCACCATATGGAGGCTTCCAATGTTACCGGAAATGGCTCCTCGGGGCCATCCAGGCTGTGTGGGGGCTGTGGGGTTCCGCTCCCAGGCGATGATGTCATATTATGTGTTCCATGTGCTCAGCAGAACATTGTGCGCCAGTCCGTTGCTCCGGCTTCTGGCTCCTCGCAATTTCCGTCATCTCCTATCCCCCCCAACCTAGTCCGGACCCCGTGTGACACTGTCAAAAATGGGGATTCGCATTCCGAGGTGCATGCGCGGTTGGCCAACCTCGAGAAAATTATCTCCGCTTCAGTGGCTCAGAAGGCTACGGCAAAGCGGAAGCACCTTGCTCCGGCAGTACCTGCCCCGGAGGATGAGGTATCTGAATTTTTGGATTATTCCGATTGTCCCCCTGATGAGGAGGGGGAACTTCTTGAGGAATCGGATGAGCCTGCAGACCAGCTATTGTTTGATACTGCTGGTGATCAGGCTGTGGGGGTGTCCCTTGACACTCCTTCTATTTTGGCTCAAATGTTTAAAGTTTTGGCCTTGGATCCACCTGCGGTGGTCCCTCTGCCAAAAGGTGAGTTGTTTGATGTACCCCAGCCGTGTTTGGTGTTTCCCAGGCAACAGCACTTTGAGAAGCTTGTCCTTAAGGAATGGGAACAACCCACGCGCCTGGCTGGAACTCCTCCTAATTGGGATAAGCGTTATCCCTTTTCAGAGGACTTGGTGAAGCTTTGGTCAGTGCCCCCCGAAGTCGACACCCCGTTGTTGGGGTTGACTGGCCCGGTTGCGTTGCACCTTTCTGGCACCACTACCATTAAGGATGGTGAGGATTGTCGTATTGATCAATTGGCTCGCCATGGTTTTATCAGTGCTGGATCGACACTACGGCCAATTTGTGCTTCGGCGCTTCTGTTGCTGGCTGTTAGATCCATGATTAGGGATCTGCTTGCAGATCTTGATCCCGCTTGTGATATGATTAGTTCTCTCAAGCAGTGTGAGTCGTTTGTTTCTTTTGCCCTGACTGCCTAGGACGATGCTCTTGCGACGAGTAGCAGGACAGCGGCATTGCTGGTGGCTATTCGTCAGTCTATATGGCTGCGCCAGTGGACGGCGGACCTTAATTCTAAAAAGGCGCTTACAGCGCTACCCTTCGTAGGTTTACGCCTTTTTGGTGAGAAATTGGATGCTGTTACCAAGGATGGTAAGTTGCCTCAATTCAAGAAACCTCGTTGCTCCTTCAGGGGTGCGAGTTCCTTTAGTCCCTCCTTTCGAGGAGCCAGAGCGGGCAGAGGGGCTTCCCTTCCCGTTACCGGGGCTGTAGGTTGGTCCCGGGGAAGAGGTCATGGCCGTCCCGGTCAGTCCTGGGGCGCCAAGCCCAAACCTACTGCTAAGCCCGCTCAGCAATGAGGGGCTGCCCTCAGCCGTGCGGGTGGGGGGACAATTGCGGCACTCCTCCCTGGTTTAAGGCCGGGAGTCTCCGGACACATAGATCTGGGAGGTAGTGTCGCCCGGTTACAGACCGGAGTTCGAGTCTCGCCCTCCCTCACGGGTTTTCCTGGAAATGGTGGTCATCCGGCCGGTGCCGCACTTAGAGGTGGGCCTCGATTTTTACACCATTCTCTTTGCAGTCCCCTAGAAGGACGGGTCAGCTTGCCCCGTCCTGCATCTGAAGTTTTTCAAACTTCCCAGGTTCCCCCTTGCTCTAGCCAGGGTGGTGTCCTTTCGGGGAATACGGTCGGATTTCGGTCAACACAGGGTGTTGCTCACTCAGTCCAAGGTCTATCTGATTCAGGAGTTGGTTTGGATCCTTCTTTCCAATCCTCGGCCGTCTGTTCTGGAGCTGAGAGCCTTCCGTCTGGTTCTTGCTCTTTTGTCCCATCATGGTCTGGGCCTTCTGGTTCGGCTACGCTCGGACAGTCAAGCAGCGGTTGCTTACTTCAATCATCAGGGAGGGACTTGCAATCTGGGTGCCCTCAGAGTGGTGTCCCTGATCCTGACCTGGGCGAAAACACATGTTCCTTGTCTCTCGGCAGTCTGCAGTCCGCTCCGGTGGGGGACACCGGAGGTGGTCCTGTTTTCCTTTCGCCACAGTTGCAGGTGCCCGATCTTTGTGTCACCCTCCCAGGATCCTCTGGCTCGGGCGGCGGAAGCCATATCCCTGAGCCGGGGGAACCCGGGTTTTCTGTACCTGTTTCCTCCGATACTCATGCTAGGCTGAGTGGTACGGAAGCTGGTTCTGGAAAGGGTGTCCGCCATTCTCGTGGCCCCAAGAGGACCAAGACGAGTGTGGTGCGCAGACATCGTTTGGCTGACAGCGAATCAGCTCGTTCTGCCTCTTCGGCCCGATCTGCTCACTCAGGGTCGGCTGTCCCAGTTTACCAACGCTGGTTTTGATGGCTTGGCTGCTGAGACCTCCATCTTGAAGGAGGAGGGTCTTTCTGACTCGGTTATTAAGACTCTGATCGCTGCCCGAAAGAGGTCTTCTTCTATCACCTACTATAGGACTTGGAAAGCCTATATCGCTTGGTGTGAGGTAAGGTCTTTGCCTTGTAGGATCTTTTCGGTCTCCAGGATTCTGGAGTTTTTACAATCAGGGCTGGACTCTGGTCTTCAGCTGAGTACTTTGAAAGGGCAGGTTTCTGCCTTATCTATCTTTTTTCAGAAGCGTTTCGCGCTTCTTCCTTTAGTTAAAACTTTTTTCCAGGGGGTTACGCATGTGCGGCCTCCCAGGAAACCATTACTCCCTGTTTGGGACTTGAATTTGGTTCTTTCTGCTCTTCAGGCTCCTCCCTTGAGCCTTTGCAAGATATTGCTTTGTCTACCCTGACTCAGAAGATTGTCTTCTTGGTAGCTATCACTTCGGTTCGGCGTGTCTCGGATTTGGCGGCCTCTATTCAGGCGCCCTACTTTGAGAGGCATCAGGACAAAGTGGTCTTTCGGTTCAAACCAGACTTTCTTCCTAAGGTTGCTTCTGCTTTTCATTTGAATCAGGATATTGTTCTTCCCTCCCTGTGTCCTAAGCCTAAGAATGACAAGGAGAGGGTTTTGCATTATTCGGATGTAGTACGCTGTGTTAAGTACTATTTGATTATTACTTTTCGTAAGACTGATGCCTTTTTTGTTATGCCCTGTGGGCCTAGGAAGGGTTTGGCGTCGGCCAAATCTTCCATTAGCAAATGGATACGTCAGGCCATTATTGTGGACTATTCTGCTAAGGGAAAAGTTCCTCCTTTTCGTATCACTGCTCATTCTACTCGCGCCGTTGGAGCGTCTTGGCCTTTTCAGCACCAAGCTTCTGTTGAACAAGTTTGTAAGGCCGCTACTTGGTCTTCTGTTCATACTTTTTACAAGGTTGATGTGCGGGTCTCAGCGGATGCTGTTTTTGGCCGCAAAGTTCTGCAGACTGCAGTCATTTAAGTTATGCTTCACCTTGCCTTTGGATACCCATCCCTTGTGGACACTGCTTTTGGATGTCCTGATAATAAGTATTAAAAGGGAAGTGGGGTGTGTGGCACACCAAGAATAATACCATTTTGTGAGTACTCACCTGAAAAATGGATATTATCGGTGTGCCACACACCCCGCTTCACCCGCCCTTTTCGGTATCCCGAATCCTTTATATGGTGAAGCTTTTCTTTATTTTGAGGTTACCGTTGGATTTCCTGGTACCTTGTCTTTCTGCTTTTTAAATAACTGGTGATTCAGTGGGAGGTCCCAGGTATATATAGGCCGGAAGGGGCTCGTTTTCAAGACTTCTTCCTGCATGTCGCCACCTGCTGGTGGAGTAACCCGATCGTAAGTATTAAAAGGGAAGCGGGGTGTGTGAGACACCGATAATATCCATTTTTCAGGTGAGTACTCACAAAATGGTATTTTTACGTGAGTTTCCCCTCAAGGTGGCAGCACTAGACATTTTTGCTTTTTGAACGATGACATTTTTGTTGAAAAACATATGCTGGCACAGCTCAAAAATGTTTACTCCCGCTGATGCGAGAATCAAATGAGTTCCAGCTATGCGAGTAGACAAAACTTGCACTGAAAAGAGAATTCTCCCATGGCTTTCCTGTATGCTCTCACAGGTGCCAGCTTGTTTCATATGTGTCCCCTGAATGATGTGAGAATTTTCACATGTGGCACTGTGACTGACTGTGAGGGGGAACTTGGTGGTACGCAAAGTCACCAGTAAATGGAGAACAGCCCAATTGCCAAACTCATAAACCAGTACATTTGACAATATCGGACTAGGACTAGACCTGTGCAGAGGAAAGCAGGTGAGTAGGATTTTTTTAGGTGCCTGGACAGTAGTAATGTGGGACAGTCAAGGACTAGTGGCCAGGGAATCAATCGTGTAACAGTTCCCAGGTGGGGAAATGACTTATGTGCTTTTAAGAAAGATACCTAACCACTCCCAGGTGCCATTGCTAGGGCAGCCCACCACTCAGGTCATGTGTGAGCACTCAGTGCCCCCTAGTTGTGCACAGATGGGAAAAATGCGGAGCACAAATTTTGTATGGGCAAGCATTCAAGCACATTATTGTTATCAGCAGCTGCATAGTGGATCTAAAATCCCTGGCCTGGAGAGTATTATCGTACTGAGGCAAGAGACCGTTTATCTAAATTTTGGATGTTTGGGAATACAACCCATATTGGACTATAATGCTTAATACTATTACAATACATTTAGAGGACACATAACATAAGGAAAGTTGAAAAGTGTTTTAAAGGAGCACTATCACAAAATTGTGTAATATTAAAAATCCATTTAAACATGTTGGCTAATGAGAGAGGGGGTCACTTATACACCCAAACTGAATAAAACTTCTGCCAAGCTTGTAGTTTTCTTCACCTGGTAGGAATAAAATCCAGGGATGACAGGATTAGTCTATAAGGGGTGACAGAACCTGTCACCCAATTTCCTCTTCCTTCCCTTAAAAAAATAAAAACAAACCTGGCTGGATATTTCTTGATGCGGGGTGTATGTCAGGCTGATTCATTACTAGTGCCAGGTAACAGTAGATGAGCGCTGTACAGCGGCGCTACAGCACTATATGGGAGCGAACGGTAGCGACTGGTCAGTGTGAGCGACTCAAACCATATTCATCAAAAAAACAGCCTCACACATTGGGTCACTGTAGCCCAGAGCACCTGAAGCTGTGTGATTAAAGTCCATTTTTGAACACATATCCACTAGTAACAAAACGAAAACTTATTTAATAGCATTACATGGTAATTACATTGTGACATTAACACTTTAATACCAGACCTACAATGAAAATTCTCCATAAAAATATAAAAAATCAAAACATTTTTCATTTAATAGGCCAGGAGAGGTCACACAATGATTTGATTTAAAAAAGAAAAAAAAATCCTGTTTAAAGTGAAGAAAAGTATTGTCCATTGAAATGTATGGGAGAGCTACGGGTAGCGACAGGTAATACCTGGCGCTCTGAAAGCCAGAGCCGCTGGGATCCGCTGAGCCGTCTGTGATGATGAATCGGTTGCTACGTGACGCTGTAAGAGGCGCTCACCAGAATCGCCTTCATAAATGTGGTACTGCGTGACGCGGCCGGCGTTCACCTGACACTACCTGTCGCTTACAAGGCACTACCTGTCGCTATCCCTTGATGAATAAAGCCCTCAGAGACCTCTCCTCCCTCCATTCAGCATATTTATATGGATTTTTAATATTGGTCATATTTTTCGCGATAGTGCTCCTTTAAAGAGATAGTTTAAGAGGGTGTGATACCGGTACATCAGGCCAAGGCCAGCCACCCTGAACAGCTGTTGGACCATTACTGTCGCCTTCTCATAGCAAATAATATTTATAGAAAATATGTTTATGACTATTTCCTATTACTATTAATTGTTCTACACGCTGACATATATGTCACTACTGGTACGAGCTATCGGCCACCATGAGGGTTGTTAAACTCGCTTAACAGCACCTGACTCAGTTCCAGCTTTGACAACACATGCTGATCTCCAGGGTACAAACATTTGGTCATTAAAAAAAATGTTCACTCATGGTTTCCGTTAAACTTTTCCACTTGATGTCACTTTTATTAAAACACACATTTTTCCACAATATTCTGTAGCTTAGTGAATATCACAAGATAGACGTAAGAAATGGAAAGAACAAGATCCAGGGACAAGTCATGTGAGTGACAATGAGGCTAACTTTCCACTGCATCAGCAGGAATGATCACTTCTGTTTCCTGCTCAAACTAATCTCACTGTGTAGTAGACGCACACAATCATCTGGATCTTTTTCCCAGCAAGTAATGGCATCTGCACAAGAAAAAGAGGCTTACAACTTTGATTTTAATACATTAAAGTGTACCTATACCAAAATAGGAAGTTTATGCTGCCACCTTCTATCCCTAGCCGAGTGGGCCGAAACAGCCTGTGTTTTGTTTTTACTAAAGTAATTGCCAAATATTCATAAAAAAGCAGTATGATGTCAAATGGCAGCCATATGCTAATTCATTCAGTTTCAAAGTAAACTGTCACACAATGGCAGTTATTATAACTGTTAATTCTTTAACCACCAGCCTACCTTGAGATTTTCTCACTCTCTGTTGCCAGACTATTTTTCTATATTTTGCGCTATACATGTTCATCTGTGATTTTTGAATGCATTTTCAGGGATTTCCCAGGAAAAATATGTAGTGTTTTTTAAGCAGAGTCTGAACTTTAACGTGAAATTTTTGTTTGTCAATTTGTTAGTGTATTCTCAATACTATTGGGTGAAATATGTGCAAAACAATCTTTAAAAATCTATTTTTACAATTTGTAGTGTATTTGTTTAATAAAATGGTTTGCAATAAAATCATATTGCGTGTAAGATCCCCATATCTTCCAGTTACAATGGTACAACATATGTATTGATAGACACCCTTTCCTGCCCCCAAACTGAAACAGCTCTTGAGGAGATTTTCTAATAAAATACAACTGCTATGCAAACCTTGCAGCTTCAAGAAAAACAGATGCGGTGATTGGTTGGAAGGGGTGGGGAGGCAGGGGAATAGAGTCCCCTGCGCCTCCACCCCTCTCCACCGATAACCGCATCTGAAGATTGACAGCCGGGAGCAAGATGACATCAGTGAGATAACGTCATCTGCCCCGCCCCAAAAAGGAGGTGGAAGCGGGGGAGGGGGGCCTGTTCCGAGCCTGAAGTCTAAAAAGGACCCCCGGGTGAGGAGGAGACCCGATGGGAGAGATTGAGTAAATGTAGGTTTTTTTTTCAGCAATTGTCGGCGGTGGTGGAAGTGGAGACCCAGCAGATCGATGGGTCAGGTGAGTGGCTTTATTTATTGGTGCTAGTAGGGGGGAAAGCCAGACACGTAAAATTTATGTGGCTGGCGTTTAACGGGAGGCAGCCATGTAAATTTTAGGGTTTAAGGCTGACCCCCAGTTTTGAGCTGTGTTTAACTGAATGCTCTGTTTCACCGCTGGAAAGCACCAGGGATCAATATTGCCAGTTGCATCCAGTTTGTGTAGTTATGAATATTGGGCAAAGGCTTCAGTAAAAAAAAGAAACACAGGCTGTTTTATGGCACTGGGTTGGGGAAAGAATGTGATGACATAAGCTTCCTTTCTGGGGATAGAATCACTATAAGATATTTAAAAAGAAACATAATATAATATTATTTGTATTTCGGGTTATCACTATACTATTGGCTCTAGTTTTTTAAACTTTGTTGGTAGAGATGATCGAACTTTCTAAGAATTTGATTCGGACAATTCACAGAATTTCCCCAAGAAATTTGGGTTTGTCCTAATTGAATTTTTAGAATCGAAAAAAAACTCACCTTCTCCTTGAAATCCTCGAGTTGCAGGTGTCCCATTCCTGCTATGCAGTAGGGTGAAGGACACAGATCCTCCCCCCCTTACTGGGATCCTGTCAGCTCATGAGTGAGCTGGCATTGGAAAGGGTTTGTGTCCTGTGCCCGGCTGCAGAGCGGCGTGAGACACCTGTGGTGAGCATCGCAAGGGGAGGCGGTGATGAGTGTCAGTCTTTTACCTGCACGCTGGCTCACCTGTCACTCTTTTTCAGCAGCTGAAGGAGGTGGTGGACACTGTTTTAGTTGTGCCGGAAGCTGGCTCGTGCAGCTGTCAGTGTAGTTGGCATTCCTCACTCACCTCTTGCTGTGTCCTGGAGTGAGAGTCAGCAGGCAGTGGAAGGCGAGAGGCGCTGCACCCACATAGCAGAAGGGCAGCTGTGCAAGCCAGTTTCTGACACTGCAGACAGCGTTCATCGCCCTCTTCCAGCTGCTGAGCCGGAGCGATTGACAGTCAGTTTGTTGTTGGTTTCTATTTACAGAATTTCAGGCGAAATTTTATTGCCACAAATCCCCCCAAAAATTAGTATTTGTGCTGGGAATCGAATTCTTCCTAAAATTCGTAGTGAATTATGATTTATTAGAATCCGATCACTCATCACTATATGTTGGTAAAAAAACTCTTATACTTATTGTACTATATGACATAAACAGACTATTTAAAACTACAACGCTTTTATTTAAAAATGGCTATAGATTACTCTGACCTGCCAGTAATCATCCTGATCATCCTGAGTCTATGAATGAGTCTACAACAATTTTCTAGCCAATTTGTCTACCTGTAACTCCTCTGACTTTCAGACAAAGCATTATATATATTGGTAAGATGGATTGTTGGATGTTTATCCTATTCAGATATTGATCCACCCTGACTCTATTAAACCTGGTTATTTAGAAGATTGAGATCAATATGATATGATACATTTTTTTAATGATTGGATTCTCACTTTGCTTTTTAAAGCACATACAGAATGTGTGCATGCTACCAATAGCTGTGCTTATGGACAGGGCCAGCGACATAGTTTGTTGAAGCTGTATCTACAATGCTGTTACTTTGTAAATTACAATGCAGTAAAGGGAGGGTAGGGGCCATTGGCTATTAATGGCTATTTAGCATGCTCCTGAGCTATACATATAAGTGGCAATTCAGAGCCAGGTGATTATTTGAAAGTGTGAATGAATGGCAATTTTCTCTCCTTAAAAAAGAGTGAGAATTTTCACCTGGCTCTGAATCAACCACATAGATGCAGGAATATATTAGGAAAGAGGGCCTTGCCCTTGCGAGCTTACAGTCTCAATGGAAGGGGGGGTGGAGACAAGAGGTCGGGTCACACAGAGTATGTACTAAGCAGGTTCCCAATGTTCTGAGGGTTGTTAGGACTGTAAGATGGGTAGGTTAAAGGGCCACTCCAGCCCCTTCCTTCAAAATAAACCTAAGCCCTGCCATGCCCCCTCCAAATAATGACTATGCTAATAAAAAAAAAATAAGACCTTAACCCTGAATCCAGACCCTGAAGTTGCAGCTGGGAGCAGCTGCTCTCTGCATAGCGTGCGCTCCTGCCCACTCATGTGACGGGTGGGCAGGAGCGCACGCTATGCTGAGAGCGCCACTCCAAGCGGCCAGCTGGGACTTTTGGGAAGATGGCGACAGGTGATTTCGGGGGCTGTATTCTGGTGAAGGTAACTGATTTTTTTTATATACTTTTATTAGATCAGCATAATTGCTATTTGGAGAGGACAGGGTGGAGCTTAGGTTGGAGTGGCCCTTTAATTCAGATGAGTGGCTCGTCTATATAGGTGGATTTAAGGGCTTTTAAAGGTTGTAAGTGAAGGGGAATGATGAATTGTGTGAGGGAGGGCACTCCAGAGGAGCGGAGTGGAACTTGCGACGTACTGGACTTGAGAGTGGGAGAAAGCTATCAAGGTAGAGGACAGGAGGAGATCATGAGCAGCACAGAGACTGTGTCTGAGTTGGTTTCTTTACACTAGTTATTAGGGATTAGCGAACCCGTTGAAGTTCGGGCCGAACTTGACAATCAAAGTTCATTTCGAGTCCCTGGACGCAATCCGAACCCCATTGAATTCAATAGGGACCCAAATTTGGGGGACCTGTAAAATGGGGAAAAAACTAATTTTTTTTGAGGTTCATTTGAGCCATGCTGCAGTGCTTCCAAAAAAAACCAATATAGTCAGCACTGATGATACCATTGTCAGCGCTAACATCCCCATCCCTCGCCCTCAGGTCATGACAAAGGATGTAATGGTGCCACAGGAGGAGAAGCAGAGGAGAAAGAGGAAGACACATTTACACTGGTGTCAGGCTAGTCCACACATTACTTACAGGGTGGGTTGCTGGACCCACAGCCAAGGGACAGTTTTGGAGGCTTCGGAGGAAAACTTGTCTCAAAGCCGGGTGGCACCCAGCTTGAGCGTGGTTGGAGAGACCTCCCACTGAGAACAGCTTCTCCTTGACTCAGACTAGCCTGGCTCATATTAGCTACTACATGCTCCAGTGCCTGCACAATGACCGCAAAGTTGCCTGCATAGTCACCAGTGGCGATTACTGGATGGACACCCTGCTGGATCCCCACTATAAAGACAACATCACCTCCTCGATTCCAACACTGGAGAGGGATAGAAAGATGAGAGTGTACAAATGCACTCTTGCAGGTGAACTATTGGCGGAGTTCCCAGCTGACTTTGAGGGCTCAGTAGTGGCACAAGGCTGAGGAGGAGGAAGGCATGGGTCTTTTTTATGCTTTTCCACCAGTCACTGAATCTAAGGAAATATGTGCACAATGTGCACTAGGGACCTGCAAAGCAAGCAGAAAAACATTAATAGTATTATAAAGAATTATATTATTGAAATAAGTACATGCAACACAACACTTGAGGCTCATTCTGATGCATCCGTTGTCTCAGCCTCTACCACCACCTTCACAACAAAGCCACATGTCTTCTCCAAAGGGATAATGTGAGACCAGCACCACCAACACCAAGCCTGTCCACATCATCTCAGAGAGGCGTTCAACTTTCTAAAAACCTTATGACTGCAGCTGCCCCACGATACATCATTCCCAGCCACCACAACTTTTCTCGGCAGGCCATCCCTGCCATGCACCAACAGGTTGTG
This sequence comes from Gastrophryne carolinensis, assembly GCA_027917425.1. Taxonomy (NCBI): domain Eukaryota; kingdom Metazoa; phylum Chordata; class Amphibia; order Anura; family Microhylidae; genus Gastrophryne; species Gastrophryne carolinensis. The sequence goes on along the minus strand of CM051238.1, from coordinate 176,934,027 downwards.
AAGAAAATAAAGTGTACACTGCACAATGCTATATGTTGCAAGGTCAACATCATCATAACTGACATGCGGACAACTAAGCATGGGCAGCGATGTTACATCTCTTTACCTGTCCAATGGGTTGATGTAGTAGCCACCCAGGATTGCCAGAAATCACCTGCAGCACCCATTTGAGCACAGCCATAGGTCAACGGCAGCAGGCTGTGCTGAAACTACTCTGTCTCGGCGAAAGAACACACACCATCCAGGAGCTATGGGCTGGCATCCAGGAGGAGGCAGAAGAGTGGTTGCTGCCCCTGAACCTTAAACCCGATGGGTGGAACCTAGTAGCATCCTTGGGCCGAGCCGGGTCGACTGCTCATCCGGGTTGATGTGCTCAGCTTGTTTGTGCCAAGCTTCCTGATCAATTATGCATAAAGTGCGCTCACTTTTGGCATTCACACCCTACTGCTGCTTGGCTATCTGTATTGCGAGAGTATCTTTGCCCTTCCCACGAACCACCATAGGTGAATAGCCAACCAGGTGGAATTCCACTATACGATTTCTTGAAAGGATGTGTGAGTAGTAGCAGGCAATAGTGGAGTTCCAGTAACGGAATACAGTGAGTCAAAGTGCAGACCAAAAGCACTTCGCCACCAATGAGTGGGCTTCCATGAGGGACATTGGTGCCATGCTGCAGTGCTTCCCGTTACACCACTAAAATGGTAATCCACATTCTTTGCCTGCTACAAATATAACACTTCAGATCTTGAAATGGTGGCACAGGAGAAGGAAGGCCCATTAACACAGATGTCAGGCCATTCCACACAAGGCTTACAGGGTAGGTACAGCCATGCTCTTCCACCACAAAATGTTCTTTGTACGAGCTGTCCCTGTGTCATGAGTAAGGGCGGACACCCGAAATGGCTGGCATTGCAAGTCTTTGGAATAATTTCATGTTGGAGGTGAGCGCTCTGAGTCCCTGCCTGCAGTATTGGAACGTTATTAAATTTCCAGGTTGTCTAGCTGGCAATCATCCTTTATTTATGCTCTTCCACCACAGCCTGCCGCTGCCAAGTCCTGGGATACCACACCATTTTTTAAAGGGCCTTAAGTGCTCTAAACCAGTGGATACAGCCTTGTTCTGGGTGTGGGCTAAACACCGAACATGCACATGGATTTCAATCTGAAATCCATGCTTGGGCTCAGGGTACAAACCCAAACTTTGAAATTCGGGTTCATCCATCCTACTAGTGTTGAATTGTATGAGGGGGCTTGGCTGTAGAGAGCTTTGTAGATTAGAGTTTTTTCAGAAAATGAAAGTCAGTAGAGTGATTGGCAGAGAGGAAAAACAGAAGCAAGAAGGAGGATAAGTAGATATGGCGGGCAGCAGAGTTGAGGATTGATTGCAGGGATGCTATTCTGTTAGCCAGTAGACCGCTGAGGACTGGTTGCTTGAGTACTCTTGACTAGTGTTTCTCAACCTGCGGTATGCCAGGCGGTTCCTTAAAAAATTTCAAGGGTGCAACAGCAGGGGGTGTCTAACTGGTCTAGTATATTATTTTAACAGTAAAACATTATTCTTGTTTCAAAAAGTTCTGCAATGCTTATGATCTACTTATTTTGGTAACATTAGTGATTTATTGTCAGTACTTGATTGTAACTTCTTGTTGTTCGAGGTTACTTGGCATAAAAAGGTTGGGAACCATTAGTCTAGATGGCAGGTGATCAGGGCATGCTATAGAATTGTAGTGATTTCAGGTAAGAGGAAGGAACTAATAAGGGCAATGTTTTTGATTTGGAGGTGACAGTAGGTGGTTAGTGACTCAATGTGTGGTGTAAATGAATGCCAGTAGTCCAGTATTACTGAGACAACATGCTTGGGGAGCTGCAGTCATAGAGAGATCCTGTTGAAGATTGGGGCAAAATTTATATTAAAATTAAAATTAGTTTATTTTAAAGGTCAAAATGATTAGGGAAGTACAACCCCTGTTTAGTTTTAGTAAATCAAACCCTTAGTGTGATTATGTCTATAAACTTTATCAGACTTAGTAATATGAGTGTTTGCCTAGAATAGACAAATGTTCTATAAGCAGTGGGAATAAATGATCACCTCTACAGCTTCCTATGATGTGTGTACATCTAGGATTCATGGAACTATTAAATTTAATTGCACATCATAACAGACATTAGGAGCCAGATTTATCACTATTAATGGAAAACTGAAAGCAGGATTGATTGGCTGCTCTGGTCAACTGCTTCAATGTTGTTCCAACTTTTCTTATATTAGTCTTGATAAATCTGCCCATCAATATCATAGCAGGTATTATTACCTGTATATCACTCTTGGACTGCTAAGTTTTAGAACAAGGAAAGCAATACACAAAACGGTTATACAAGTGCTAAAGCCTTATATATTCTTTAAGAACTACAATAAGACATTCTAACATGGAAGCAGTGTGCTGACATGCAGTGCATATGGTCTTTTATGCCTCTTCTCTTCAACTGATGTTGAAACCATGTCTTTGAGGTTATAATACCACAAAAGTTTTGTTCTAAATATGTAGAGATATTTTGCTGATTATGGTCAGCTTTGGATTCTTACTCACTTTGTCAGCATGGAACATATGTGAAGGGCTTGCAAAATCCTGTGTTTATTTCATAATGATGTAGTACTTATGCATGCAGCTAACAATAGCTGTACGACACAGTAAATTTAACATAATATTTCCTTGCTTTTATTATATATTTGCTGCAGTTATAGCACATAAGAATTGTGTTATTTTTCACCAACTATTTATATTGCAAATACACAAGAAGATCCTTTTGGCAGAATGGCAAGGTACATTGGACAGAAAATATAAGAAGGCTAAACCTTACAGCACAATAGGGAATAGAAGAGTACTGGTCTCTGCATACTACATGCCGCTGATGATAAATTAGATGGCGGTCATTTCAGCGCACGCTGTTTTTTGAGTGGTGCTTAAAAAACAAGTGGCATTGCGTAGTGTTACTGCTTGAGAAATAAGCCAGCCAGATACATATGGATCTACAGCAGTCAAAATGCATACAACCCAGCTATCTGAACATGGACCTACAGCAGTCACTATGCATAAAACCCAACCAGATACACATGGATCTACAGAAGTCACTATGCATACAACCCAGCCAGCTACACATGGCTCTACAGCAGTCACTATGCATACAACCCAACCAGCTGCACATGGATCTACAGCAATCACTATGCATACAACCCAACCAGCTGCACATGGATCTACAGCAGTCACTATGCATACAACCCAACCAGCTGCACATGGATCTACAGCAGTCTCTATGCATACAACCCAACCAGCTACATGTGGATCTACAGCAGTCACTATGCATACAACCCAGCCAGCTACACATGGATCTACAGCAGTCACTATGCATACAACCCAGCCAGCTACACAAGGATCTACAGCAGTCACTATGCATACAACCCAACCAGCTACACATGGACCTAGAGCAGTCACTATGCATACAACCCAGCCAGCTACACATGGATCCACAGAAGACTCTATGCATATAACCCAGCCAGCTACACATGGATCTACAGAAGTCACTATGCATACAATCCAACCAGCTACACATGGACCTACAGCAGTAATTATGCATACAACCCAACCAGCTACACATGGATCTACAGCAGTCTCTATGCATACAACCCAGCCAGCTACACATGGATCTACAGCAATTACTATGCATCCAACCCAACCAGCTGAACATGGATCTACAGAAGTCACTATGCATACAACCCAGCCAGCTACACATGGATCTACAGCAGTCACTATGCATACAACCCAACCAGCTACACATGGATCTACAGAAGTCACTATGCATACAACCCAGCCAGCTACATATGGATCTACAGCAGTCACTATGCATACAACCCAACCAGCTACACATGGATCTACAGAAGTCACTATGCATACAACCCAGCCAGCTACATATGGATCTACAGCAGTCACTATGCATACAACCCAACCAGCTACAAATGGATCTACAGCAGTCACTACGCATGCAACCCAGCCAGCTACACATGGATCTACAGCAGTCACTATGCATACAACCCACCCAGCTGCACATAGATCTACAGCAGTCACTATGCATACAACCCAACCAGCTATACATGTACCTACAGCAGTCACTATGCATACAACCCAGTCAGCTACACGTGGATCTACAGCTGTCACTATGCATACAACCCAGCCAGCTACACATGGATCTACAGCAGTCACTATGCATACAACCCAGGCAGCTACACATGGACCTACAGAGGTCATGATGCATACAACCCAACCAGCTACACATGGATCTACAGCAGTCACTATGTATACAACCCAACCAGCTACACATGGATGGATTAACAGCTGTCACTATGTATACAACCCAACCGGCTACACATGGATCTACAGCTGTCACTATGTATACAACCCAACCAGCCACACATGGATCTACAGCAGTCACTATGCCTACAACTTAGCCAGCTGCACATGGATCTACAGCAGTCACTACGTATACAACCCAACCAGCTACACATGGATCTACAGCTGTCACTATGTATACAACCCAACCAGCTATACATGGATCTGCAGCAGTAATTATGCATACAACCCAACCAGCTACACATGGATCTACAGCAGTCACTATGCATACAACCCAGTCAGCTGCACGTGGATCTACAGCAGTCACTATGCATACAACCCAGCTAGCAGCACGTGGCTCTACAGCAGTCACTATGCATACAACCCTACCAGTTACACATGGATTTACAGCAGTCACTATGCATACAACCCAACCAGCTGCACATGGATCTACAGCAGTCACTATGCATACAACCCAAACAGCTGCACATGTATTTACAGCAGTCACTATGCATACAACCAAGCTAGCAGCACATGGATCTACAGCAGTCACTATGCATACACCCCAGCTAGCTGCACATGGATCTACAGCAGTCACTATGCATACAACCCTGCTAGCTGCACATGGATCTACAGCAGTCACTATGCATACAACCCAACCAGCTGCATATGGATCTACAGCAGTCACTATGCATACAACCCAGCCAGCTACACATGGATCTACAGCCGTCACTATGCATACAACCCAACCAGCTACACATGGATCTACAGCAGTAATTATGCATACAACCCAGCTAGCTGCACATGGATCTACAGCAGTCACTATGCATACAACCCTGCTAGCTGCAAATGGATCTACAGCAGTCACTATGCATACAACCCAACCAGCTGCACATGAATCTACAGCAGTCACTATGCATACAACCCAGCTAGCTGAACATGGATCTACAGCAGTCACCATGCATACAACCCAGTCTGCTACACATGGATCTACATCAGTCACTATGCATACAAACCAACCAGCTGCACATGGATCTACAGAAGTCACTATGCATAAAACCCAGCTAGCTGCACATGGATCTACAGCAGTCACTATGCATACAACCCTGCTAGCTGTACATTGATCTACAGCAGTCACTATGCATACAACCCAACCAGCTACACATGGATCTACAGCAGTCACTATGCATACAACCCAACCAGCTGCACATGGATCTACAGCAGTCACTATGCATGCAACCCAGTCAGCTACACGTGGCTCTACAGCAGTCACTATGCATACAACCCAACCAGTTACACATGGATCAACAGCAGTCACTATGCATACAACCCAGCCAGCTGCACATGGATCTACAGCAGTCACTATGCATACAACCCAGCTACACATGGACCTAGAGCAGTCACTATGCATACAACCCAACCAGCTACACATGGATCTACAGCAGTTACTATGCATACAACCCAGTCAGCTGCACATAGATCTACAGCAGTCACTATGCATACAACTCAACCAGCAGCACATGGACCTACTGCAGTCTCTATGCATACAACCCAACCAGCTACACATGGACCTACAGCAGTCACTATGCATACAACCCAACCAGCTACACATGGATCTACAGCAGTCACTATGCATACAACCCAACCAGCTACACATGGATCTACAGCAGTCTCTATGCATACAACTCAGCCAGCTACACATGGATCTACAGCAGTCACGATGCCTACAACCCAGCCAGCTACACATGGATCTACAGCAGTCACTATGTATACAACTCAACCAGCTACACATGGGTCTACAGCTGTCACTATGTATACAACCCAACCAGCTACACATGGATCTACAGCTGTCACTATGTATACAACCCAGCCAGCTACACATGGATCTACAGCAGTCACTATGCATACAACCCAGCCAGCTACAAATGGATCTACAGCATTCACTATGCATACAACCCAACCAGCTATACATATATCTACAGCAGTCACTATGCATACAACCCAGCCAGCTACACATGGATCTACAGCAGTCACCATGCATACAACCCAACCAGCTACACATGGATCTACAGAAATCACTATGCATACAACCCAGGCAGCTACACATGGATCTACAGAAATCACTATGCATACAACCCAACCAGCTGCACATGGCCTACAGCAGTCACTATGCATACAACCCAGCAAGCTACACATGAATCTACAGCAGTCACTATGCATACAACCCAACCAGCTGCACATGGATCTACAGCAGTCATTCTGCATACAACCCAGCCAGCTACACATGGATCTACAGAAGTCACTATGCATACAACCCAACCAGCTGCACATGGATCTACAGCAGTCACTATGCATACAACCCAACCAGCTACACATGGATCTACAGCAGTCACTATGTATACAACCCAACCAGCTACACATGGATCTACAGCAGTCACTATGTATACAACCCAACCAGCTACACATGGATCTACAGCAGTCACCATGCATACAACCCAGCCAGCTACACATATATCTACAGCAGTCACTATGCATACAACCCAGCCAGCTACACATGGATCTACAGCAGTCACCATGCATACAACCCAGCCAGCTACACATGGATTTACAGAAATCACTATGCATACAACCCAGGCAGCTACACATGGATCTACAGAAGTCACTATGCATACAACCCAACCAGCTGCACATGGCCTACAGCAGTCACTATGCATACAACCCAGCAAGCTACACATGAATCTACAGCAGTCACTATGCATACAACCCAACCAGCTGCACATGGATCTACAGCAGTCATTATGCATACAACCCAGCCAGCTACACATGGATCTACAGAAGCCACTATGCATACAACCCAACCAGCTGCACATGGATCTACAGCAGTCACTATGCATACAACCCAACCAGCTACACATGGATCTACAGCAGTCACTATGTATACAACCCAACCAGCTACACATGGATCTACAGCTGTCACTATGTATACAACCCAACCAGCTACACATGGATCTACAGCAGTCAGTATGCATACAACCCAACCAGCTACACATGGATCTGCAGCAGTCACTATGCATACAAATCAGCCAGCTGCACATGGATCTACAGCAGTCACTATGTATACAACCCAACCAGCTACACATGGATCTACAGCTGTCACTATGCATACATCCCAGCCAGCTACACATGGATCTACAGCAGTCACTATGCATACAACCCAACCAGCTGCACATGGACCTACAGCAGACACAATGCATACTACCCAGCCAGCTACACATGGATCTATAGCAGTTACTATGCATGCAACCCAGCCAGCTACACATGGATCTACAGCACTCACTATGCATACAACCCAGCCAGCTACACAAGGATCTACAGCAGTCACTATACATACAACCCAACCAGCTACACATGGACCTAGAGCAGTCACTATGCATACAACCCAGCCAGCTACACATGGATCCACAGAAGTCTCTATGCATATAACCCAGCCAGCTACACATGGATCTACAGAAGTCACTATGCATACAATCCAACCAGCTACACATGGATCTACAGAAGTCACTATGCATACAACCCAGCCAGCTACATATGGATCTACAGCAGTCACTATGCATACAACCCAACCAGCTACAAATGGATCTACAGCAGTCACTACGCATGCAACCCAGCCAGCTACACATGGATCTACAGCAGTCACTATGCATACAACCCACCCAGCTGCACATGGATCTACAGCAGTCACTATGCATACAACCCAACCAGCTATACATGTACCTACAGCAGTCACTATGCATACAACCCAGTCAGCTACACGTGGATCTACAGCTGTCACTATGCATACAACCCAGCCAGCTACACATGGATCTACAGCAGTCACTATGCATACAACCCAGCCAGCTACACATGGACCTACAGAGGTCATGATGCATACAACCCAACCAGCTACACATGGATCTACAGCAGTCACTATGTATACAACCCAACCAGCTACACATGGATGGATTAACAGCTGTCACTATGTATACAACCCAACCGGCTACACATGGATCTACAGCTGTCACTATGTATACAACCCAACCAGCCACACATGGATCTACAGCAGTCACTATGCCTACAACTTAGCCAGCTGCACATGGATCTACAGCAGTCACTACGTATACAACCCAACCAGCTACACATGGATCTACAGCTGTCACTATGTATACAACCCAACCAACTATACATGGATCTACAGCAGTAATTATGCATACAACCCAACCAGCTACACATGGATCTACAGCAGTCACTATGCATACAACCCAGTCAGCTGCACGTGGATCTACAGCAGTCACTATGCATACAACCCAGCTAGCAGCACGTGGCTCTACAGCAGTCACTATGCATACAACCCTACCAGTTACACATGGATTTACAGCAGTCACTATGCATACAACCCAACCAGCTGCACATGGATCTACAGCAGTCACTATGCATACAACCCAAACAGCTGCACATGGATTTACAGCAGTCACTATGCATACAACCAAGCTAGCAGCACATGGATCTACAGCAGTCACTATGCATACACCCCAGCTAGCTGCACATGGATCTTCAGCAGTCACTATGCATACAACCCTGCTAGCTGCACATGGATCTACAGCAGTCACTATGCATACAACCCAACCAGCTGCATATGGATCTACAGCAGTCACTATGCATACAACCCAGCCAGCTACACATGGATCTACAGCCGTCACTATGCATACAACCCAACCAGCTACACATGGATCTACAGCAGTAATTATGCATACAACCCAGCTAGCTGCACATGGATCTACAGCAGTCACTATGCATACAACCCTGCTAGCTGCAAATGGATCTACAGCAGTCACTATGCATACAACCCAACCAGCTGCACATGAATCTACAGCAGTCACTATGCATACAACCCAGCTAGCTGAACATGGATCTACAGCAGTCACCATGCATACAACCCAGTCTGCTACACATGGATCTACATCAGTCACTATGCATACAAACCAACCAGCTGCACATGGATCTACAGAAGTCACTATGCATAAAACCCAGCTAGCTGCACATGGATCTACAGCAGTCACTATGCATACAACCCTGCTAGCTGTACATTGATCTACAGCAGTCACTATGCATACAACCCAACCAGCTACACATGGATCTACAGCAGTCACTATGCATACAACCCAACCAGCTGCACATGGATCTACAGCAGTCACTATGCATGCAACCCAGTCAGCTACACGTGGCTCTACAGCAGTCACTATGCATACAACCCAACCAGTTACACATGGATCAACAGCAGTCACTATGCATACAACCCAGCCTGCTGCACATGGATCTACAGCAGTCACTATGCATACAACCCAGCTACACATGGACCTAGAGCAGTCACTATGCATACAACCCAACCAGCTACACATGGATCTACAACAGTTACTATGCATACAACCCAGTCAGCTGCACATAGATCTACAGCAGTCACTATGCATACAACTCAACCAGCTGCACATGGACCTACTGCAGTCTCTATGCATACAACCCAACCAGCTACACATGGACCTACAGCAGTCACTATGCATACAACCCAACCAGCTACACATGGATCTACAGCAGTCACTATGCATACAACCCAACCAGCTACACATGGATCTACAGCAGTCTCTATGCATACAACTCAGCCAGCTACACATGGATCTACAGCAGTCACGATGCCTACAACCCAGCCAGCTACACATGGATCTACAGCAGTCACTATGTATACAACTCAACCAGCTACACATGGATCTACAGCTGTCACTATGTATACAACCCAACCAGCTACACATGGATCTACAGCTGTCACTATGTATACAACCCAGCCAGCTACACATGGATCTACAGCAGTCACTATGCATACAACCCAGCCAGCTACAAATGGATCTACAGCATTCACTATGCATACAACCCAACCAGCTATACATATATCTACAGCAGTCACTATGCATACAACCCAGCCAGCTACACATGGATCTACAGCAGTCACCATGCATACAACCCAACCAGCTACACATGGATCTACAGAAATCACTATGCATACAACCCAGGCAGCTACACATGGATCTACAGAAATCACTATGCATACAACCCAACCAGCTGCACATGGCCTACAGCAGTCACTATGCATACAACCCAGCAAGCTACACATGAATCTACAGCAGTCACTATGCATACAACCCAACCAGCTGCACATGGATCTACAGCAGTCATTCTGCATACAACCCAGCCAGCTACACATGGATCTACAGAAGTCACTATGCATACAACCCAACCAGCTGCACATGGATCTACAGCAGTCACTATGCATACAACCCAACCAGCTACACATGGATCTACAGCAGTCACTATGTATACAACCCAACCAGCTACACATGGATCTACAGCAGTCACTATGTATACAACCCAACCAGCTACACATGGATCTACAGCAGTCACCATGCATACAACCCAGCCAGCTACACATATATCTACAGCAGTCACTATGCATACAACCCAGCCAGCTACACATGGATCTACAGCAGTCACCATGCATACAACCCAGCCAGCTACACATGGATTTACAGAAATCACTATGCATACAACCCAGGCAGCTACACATGGATCTACAGAAGTCACTATGCATACAACCCAACCAGCTGCACATGGCCTACAGCAGTCACTATGCATAGAACCCAGCAAGCTACACATGAATCTACAGCAGTCACTATGCATACAACCCAACCAGCTGCACATGGATCTACAGCAGTCATTATGCATACAACCCAGCCAGCTACACATGGATCTACAGAAGTCACTATGCATACAACCCAACCAGCTGCACATGGATCTACAGCAGTCACTATGCATACAACCCAACCAGCTACACATGGATCTACAGCAGTCACTATGTATACAACCCAACCAGCTACACATGGATCTACAGCTGTCACTATGTATACAACCCAACCAGCTACACATGGATCTACAGCAGTCAGTATGCATACAACCCAACCAGCTACACATGGATCTGCAGCAGTCACTATGCATACAAATCAGCCAGCTGCACATGGATCTACAGCAGTCACTATGTATACAACCCAACCAGCTACACATGGATCTACAGCTGTCACTATGCATACATCCCAGCCAGCTACACATGGATCTACAGCAGTCACTATGCATACAACCCAACCAGCTGCACATGGACCTACAGCAGACACAATGCATACTACCCAGCCAGCTACACATGGATCTATAGCAGTTACTATGCATGCAACCCAGCCAGCTGCACATGGATCTACAGCACTCACTATGCATACAACCCAGCCAGCTACACAAGGATCTACAGCAGTCACTATACATACAACCCAACCAGCTACACATGGACCTAGAGCAGTCACTATGCATACAACCCAGCCAGCTACACATGGATCCACAGAAGTCTCTATGCATATAACCCAGCCAGCTACACATGGATCTACAGAAGTCACTATGCATACAATCCAACCAGCTACACATGGATCTACAGCAGTCACTATGCATACAACCCAACCAGCTACAAATGGATCTACAGCAGTCACTACGCATGCAACCCAGCCAGCTACACATGGATCTACAGCAGTCACTATGCATACAACCCACCCAGCTGCACATGGATCTACAGCAGTCACTATGCATACAACCCAACCAGCTATACATGTACCTACAGCAGTCACTATGCATACAACCCAGTCAGCTACACGTGGATCTACAGCTGTCACTATGCATACAACCCAGCCAGCTACACATGGATCTACAGCAGTCACTATGCATACAACCCAGGCAGCTACACATGGACCTACAGAGGTCATGATGCATACAACCCAACCAGCTACACATGGATCTACAGCAGTCACTATGTATACAACCCAACCAGCTACACATGGATGGATTAACAGCTGTCACTATGTATACAACCCAACCGGCTACACATGGATCTACAGCTGTCACTATGTATACAACCCAACCAGCCACACATGGATCTACAGCAGTCACTATGCCTACAACTTAGCCAGCTGCACATGGATCTACAGCAGTCACTACGTATACAACCCAACCAGCTACACATGGATCTACAGCTGTCACTATGTATACAACCCAACCAGCTATACATGGATCTACAGCAGTAATTATGCATACAACCCAACCAGCTACACATGGATCTACAGCAGTCACTATGCATACAACCCAGTCAGCTGCACGTGGATCTACAGCAGTCACTATGCATACAACCCAGCTAGCAGCACATGGATCTACAGCAGTCACTATGCATGCAACCCAGTCAGCTACACGTGGCTCTACAGCAGTCACTATGCATACAACCCAACCAGTTACACATGGATTTACAGCAGTCACTATGCATACAACCCAACCAGCTGCACATGGATCTACAGCAGTCACTATGCATACAACCCAAACAGCTGCACATGGATTTACAGCAGTCACTATGCATACAACCAAGCTAGCAGCACATGGATCTACAGCAGTCACTATGCATACACCCCAGCTAGCTGCACATGGATCTACAGCAGTCACTATGCATACAACCCTGCTAGCTGCACATGGATCTACAGCAGTCACTATGCATACAACCCAACCAGCTGCATATGGATCTACAGCAGTCACTATGCATACAACCCAGCCAGCTACACATGGATCTACAGCCGTCACTATGCATACAACCCAACCAGTTACACATGGATCTACAGCAGTAATTATGCATACAACCCAGCTAGCTGCACATGGATCTACAGCAGTCACTATGCATACAACCCTGCTAGCTGCAAATGGATCTACAGCAGTCACTATGCATACAACCCAACCAGCTGCACATGAATCTACAGCAGTCACTATGCATACAACCCAGCTAGCTGAACATGGATCTACAGCAGTCACTATGCATACAACCCAGTCTGCTACACATGGATCTACATCAGTCACTATGCATACAAACCAACCAGCTGCACATGGATCTACAGAAGTCACTATGCATAAAACCCAGCTAGCTGCACATGGATCTACAGCAGTCACTATGCATACAACCCTGCTAGCTGTACATTGATCTACAGCAGTCACTATGCATACAACCCAACCAGCTACACATGGATCTACAGCAGTCACTATGCATACAACCCAACCAGCTGCACATGGATCTACAGCAGTCACTATGCATGCAACCCAGTCAGCTACACGTGGCTCTACAGCAGTCACTATGCATACAACCCAACCAGTTACACATGGATCAACAGCAGTCACTATGCATACAACCCAACCAGCTGCACATGGTTCTACAGCAATCACTATGCATACAACCCAACCAGCTGCACATGGATCTACAGCAGTCACTATGCATACAACCCAACCAGCTGCACATGGATCTACAGCAGTCTCTATGCATACAACCCAACCAGCTACATGTGGATCTACAGCAGTCACTATGCATACAACCCAGCCAGCTACACATGGATCTACAGCAGTCACTATGCATACAACCCAGCCAGCTACACAAGGATCTACAGCAGTCACTATGCATACAACCCAACCAGCTACACATGGACCTAGAGCAGTCACTATGCATACAACCCAGCCAGCTACACATGGATCCACAGAAGTCTCTATGCATATAACCCAGCCAGCTACACATGGATCTACAGAAGTCACTATGCATACAATCCAACCAGCTACACATGGACCTACAGCAGTAATTATGCATACAACCCAACCAGCTACACATGGATCTACAGCAGTCTCTATGCATACAACCCAGCCAGCTACACATGGATCTACAGCAATTACTATGCATCCAACCCAACCAGCTGAACATGGATCTACAGAAGTCACTATGCATACAACCCAGCCAGCTACACATGGATCTACAGCAGTCACTATGCATACAACCCAACCAGCTACACATGGATCTACAGAAGTCACTATGCATACAACCCAGCCAGCTACAAATGGATCTACAGCAGTCACTACGCATGCAACCCAGCCAGCTACACATGGATCTACAGCAGTCACTATGCATACAACCCAGTCAGCTACACGTGGATCTACAGCTGTCACTATGCATACAACCCAGCCAGCTACACATGGATCTACAGCAGTCACTATGCATACAACCCAGGCAGCTACACATGGACCTACAGAGGTCATGATGCATACAACCCAACCAGCTACACATGGATCTACAGCAGTCACTATGTATACAACCCAACCAGCTACACATGGATGGATTAACAGCTGTCACTATGTATACAACCCAACCGTCTACACATGGATCTACAGCTGTCACTATGTATACAACCCAACCAGCCACACATAAATCTACAGCAGTTACTATGCCTACAACTTAGCCAGCTGCACATGGATCTACAGCAGTCACTACGTATACAACCCAACCAGCTACACATGGATCTACAGCTGTCACTATGTATACAACCCAACCAGCTATACATGGATCTACAGCAGTAATTATGCATACAACCCAACCAGCTACACATGGATCTACAGCAGTCACTATGCATACAACCCAGTCAGCTGCACGTGGATCTACAGCAGTCACTATGCATACAACCCAGCTAGCAGCACATGGATCTACAGCAGTCACTATGCATGCAACCCAGTCAGCTACACGTGGCTCTACAGCAGTCACTATGCATACAACCCAACCAGTTACACATGGATTTACAGCAGTCACTATGCATACAACCCAACCAGCTGCACATGGATCTACAGCAGTCACTATGCATACAACCCAAACAGCTGCACATGGATTTACAGCAGTCACTATGCATACAACCAAGCTAGCAGCACATGGATCTACAGCAGTCACTATGCATACAACCCACCCAGCTGCACATGGATCTACAGCAGTCACTATGCATACAACCAAACCAGCTATACATGTACCTACAGCAGTCACTATGCATACAACCCAGTCAGCTACACGTGGATCTACAGCTGTCACTATGCATACAACCCAGCCAGCTACACATGGATCTACAGCAGTCACTATGCATACAACCCAGGCAGCTACACATGGACCTACAGAGGTCATGATGCATACAACCCAACCAGCTACACATGGATCTACAGCAGTCACTATGTATACAACCCAACCAGCTACACATGGATGGATTAACAGCTGTCACTATGTATACAACCCAACCGGCTACACATGGATCTACAGCTGTCACTATGTATACAACCCAACCAGCCACACATGGATCTACAGCAGTCACTATGCCTACAACTTAGCCAGCTGCACATGGATCTACAGCAGTCACTACGTATACAACCCAACCAGCTACACATGGATCTACAGCTGTCACTATGTATACAACCCAACCAGCTATACATGGATCTACAGCAGTAATTATGCATACAACCCAACCAGCTACACATGGATCTACAGCAGTCACTATGCATACAACCCAGTCAGCTGCACGTGGATCTACAGCAGTCACTATGCATACAACCCCGCTAGCAGCACATGGATCTACAGCAGTCACTATGCATGCAACCCAGTCAGCTACACGTGGCTCTACAGCAGTCACTATGCATACAACCCAACCAGTTACACATGGATTTACAGCAGTCACTATGCATACAACCCAACCAGCTGCACATGGATCTACAGCAGTCACTATGCATACAACCCAAACAGCTGCACATGGATTTACAGCAGTCACTATGCATACAACCAAGCTAGCAGCACATGGATCTACAGCAGTCACTATGCATACACCCCAGCTAGCTGCACATGGATCTACAGCAGTCACTATGCATACAACCCTGCTAGCTGCACATGGATCTACAGCAGTCACTATGCATACAACCCAACCAGCTGCATATGGATCTACAGCAGTCACTATGCATACAACCCAGCCAGCTACACATGGATCTACAGCCGTCACTATGCATACAACCCAACCAGCTACACATGGATCTACAGCAGTAATTATGCATACAACCCAGCTAGCTGCACATGGATCTACAGCAGTCACTATGCATACAACCCTGCTAGCTGCAAATGGATCTACAGCAGTCACTATGCATACAACCCAACCAGCTGCACATGAATCTACAGCAGTCACTATGCATACAACCCAGCTAGCTGAACATGGATCTACAGCAGTCACTATGCATTCAACCCAGTCTGCTACACATGGATCTACATCAGTCACTATGCATGCAAACCAACCAGCTGCACATGGATCTACAGAAGTCACTATGCATAAAACCCAGCTAGCTGCACATGGATCGACAGCAGTCACTATGCATACAACCCTGCTAGCTGTACATTGATCTACAGCAGTCACTATGCATACAACCCAACTAGCTACACATGGATCTACAGCAGTCACTATGCATACAACCCAACCAGCTGCACATGGATCTACAGCAGTCACTATGCATGCAACCCAGTCAGCTACACGTGGCTCTACAGCAGTCACTATGCATACAACACAACCAGTTACACATGGATCAACAGCAGTCACTATGCATACAACCCAGCCAGCTGCACATGGATCTACAGCAGTCACTATGCATACAACCCAGCTACACATGGACCTAGAGCAGTCACTATGCATACAACCCAACCAGCTACACATGGATCTACAGCAGTTACTATGCATACAACCCAGTCACCTGCACATAGATCTACAGCAGTCACTATGCATACAACTCAACCAGCTGCACATGGACCTACTGCAGTCTCTATGCATACAACCCAACCAGCTACACATGGACCTACAGAAGTCACTATGCATACAACCCAACCAGCTACACATGGATCTACAGCAGTCACTATGCATACAACCCAACCAGCTACACATGGATCTACAGCAGTTTCTATGCATACAACTCAGCCAGCTACACATGGATCTACAGCAGTTTCTATGCATACAACTCAGCCAGCTACACATGGATCTACAGCAGTCACGATGCCTACAACCCAGCCAGCTACACATGGATCTACAGCAGTCACTATGTATACAACTCAACCAGCTACACATGGATCTACAGCTGTCACTATGTATACAACCCAACCAGCTACACATGGATCTACAGCTGTCACTATGTATACAACCCAGCCAGCTACACATGGATCTACAGCAGTCACTATGCATACAACCCAGCCAGCTACAAATGGATCTACAGCATTCACTATGCATACAACCCAACCAGCTATACATATATCTACAGCTGTCACTATGCATACAACCCAGCCAGCTACACATGGATCTACAGCAGTCACCATGCATACAACCCAACCAGCTACACATGGATCTACAGAAATCACTATGCATACAACCCAGGCAGCTACACATGGATCTACAGAAGTCACTATGCATACAACCCAACCAGCTGCACATGGCCTACAGCAGTCACTATGCATACAACCCAGCAAGCTACACATGAATCTACAGCAGTCACTATGCATACAACCCAACCAGCTGCACATGGATCTACAGCAGTCATTCTGCATACAACCCAGCCAGCTACACATGGATCTACAGAAGTCACTATGCATACAACCCAACCAGCTGCACATGGATCTACAGCAGTCACTATGCATACAACCCAACCAGCTACACATGGATCTACAGCAGTCACTATGTATACAACCCAACCAGCTACACATGGATCTACAGCAGTCACTATGTATACAACCCAACCAGCTACACATGGATCTACAGCAGTCACCATGCATACTACCCAGCCAGCTACACATATATCTACAGCAGTCACTATGCATACAACCCAGCCAGCTACACATGGATCTACAGCAGTCACCATGCATACAACCCAACCAGCTACACATGGATTTACAGAAATCACTATGCATACAACCCAGGCAGCTACACATGGATCTACAGAAGTCACTATGCATACAACCCAACCAGCTGCACATGGCCTACAGCAGTCACTATGCATACAACCCAGCAAGCTACACATGAATCTACAGCATTCACTATGCATACAACCCAACCAGCTATACATATATCTACAGCTGTCACTATGCATACAACCCAGCCAGCTACACATGGATCTACAGCAGTCACCATGCATACAACCCAACCAGCTACACATGGATCTACAGAAATCACTATGCATACAACCCAGGCAGCTACACATGGATCTACAGAAGTCACTATGCATACAACCCAACCAGCTGCACATGGCCTACAGCAGTCACTATGCATACAACCCAGCAAGCTACACATGAATCTACAGCAGTCACTATGCATACAACCCAACCAGCTGCACATGGATCTACAGCAGTCATTCTGCATACAACCCAGCCAGCTACACATGGATCTACAGAAGTCACTATGCATACAACCCAACCAGCTGCACATGGATCTACAGCAGTCACTATGCATACAACCCAACCAGCTACACATGGATCTACAGCAGTCACTATGTATACAACCCAACCAGCTACACATGGATCTACAGCAGTCACTATGTATACAACCCAACCAGCTACACATGGATCTACAGCAGTCACCATGCATACTACCCAGCCAGCTACACATATATCTACAGCAGTCACTATGCATACAACCCAGCCAGTTACACATGGATCTACAGCAGTCACCATGCATACAACCCAACCAGCTACACATGGATTTACAGAAATCACTATGCATACAACCCAGGCAGCTACACATGGATCTACAGAAGTCACTATGCATACAACCCAACCAGCTGCACATGGCCTACAGCAGTCACTATGCATACAACCCAGCAAGCTACACATGAATCTACAGCAGTCACTATGCATACAACCCAACCAGCTGCACATGGATCTACAGCAGTCATTATGCATACAACCCAGCCAGCTACACATGGATCTACAGAAGTCACTATGCATACAACCCAACCAGCTGCACATGGATCTACAGCAGTCACTATGCATACAAACCAACCAGCCACACATGGATCTACAGCAGTCACTATGCATACAACCCAGTCAGCTACACATGAATCTACAGCAGTCACTATGCATACAACCCAACCAGCTACACGTGGATCTACAGCAGTCACTATGCATACAACCCAGCAAGCTACACGTGGATCTACAGCAGTCACCATGCATACAATCCAACCAGCTGCACATGGATCTACAGCAGTCACTATGCATACAACCCAACAAGCTGCACATGGATCTACAGCAGTCACTATGCATACAACCCAACCAGCTACACATGGTTCTACAGCAGTCACTATGCATACAACCCAGCCAGCTACACATGGATCTACAGCAGTCACTATGCATACAACCATCCAGCTGCACATGGACCTACAGCAGTCACTATGCATACAACCCAACCAGCTACACATGGATCTACAGCAGTCACTATGCATACAACCCAACAAGCTGCACATGGACCTACAGCAGTCACTATGCATACAAACCAACCAGCCACACATGGATCTACAGCAGTCACTATGCATACAACCCAGCTAGCTGAACATGGATCTACAGCAGTCACCATGCATACAACCCAGTCTGCTACACATGGATCTACATCAGTCACTATGCATACAAACCAACCAGCTGCACATGGATCTACAGAAGTCACTATGCATAAAACCCAGCTAGCTGCACATGGATCTACAGCAGTCACTATGCATACAACCCTGCTAGCTGTACATTGATCTACAGCAGTCACTATGCATACAACCCAACCAGCTACACATGGATCTACAGCAGTCACTATGCATACAACCCAACCAGCTGCACATGGATCTACAGCAGTCACTATGCATGCAACCCAGTCAGCTACACGTGGCTCTACAGCAGTCACTATGCATACAACCCAACCAGTTACACATGGATCAACAGCAGTCACTATGCATACAACCCAGCCTGCTGCACATGGATCTACAGCAGTCACTATGCATACAACCCAGCTACACATGGACCTAGAGCAGTCACTATGCATACAACCCAACCAGCTACACATGGATCTACAACAGTTACTATGCATACAACCCAGTCAGCTGCACATAGATCTACAGCAGTCACTATGCATACAACTCAACCAGCTGCACATGGACCTACTGCAGTCTCTATGCATACAACCCAACCAGCTACACATGGACCTACAGCAGTCACTATGCATACAACCCAACCAGCTACACATGGATCTACAGCAGTCACTATGCATACAACCCAACCAGCTACACATGGATCTACAGCAGTCTCTATGCATACAACTCAGCCAGCTACACATGGATCTACAGCAGTCACGATGCCTACAACCCAGCCAGCTACACATGGATCTACAGCAGTCACTATGTATACAACTCAACCAGCTACACATGGATCTACAGCTGTCACTATGTATACAACCCAACCAGCTACACATGGATCTACAGCTGTCACTATGTATACAACCCAGCCAGCTACACATGGATCTACAGCAGTCACTATGCATACAACCCAGCCAGCTACAAATGGATCTACAGCATTCACTATGCATACAACCCAACCAGCTATACATATATCTACAGCAGTCACTATGCATACAACCCAGCCAGCTACACATGGATCTACAGCAGTCACCATGCATACAACCCAACCAGCTACACATGGATCTACAGAAATCACTATGCATACAACCCAGGCAGCTACACATGGATCTACAGAAATCACTATGCATACAACCCAACCAGCTGCACATGGCCTACAGCAGTCACTATGCATACAACCCAGCAAGCTACACATGAATCTACAGCAGTCACTATGCATACAACCCAACCAGCTGCACATGGATCTACAGCAGTCATTCTGCATACAACCCAGCCAGCTACACATGGATCTACAGAAGTCACTATGCATACAACCCAACCAGCTGCACATGGATCTACAGCAGTCACTATGCATACAACCCAACCAGCTACACATGGATCTACAGCAGTCACTATGTATACAACCCAACCAGCTACACATGGATCTACAGCAGTCACTATGTATACAACCCAACCAGCTACACATGGATCTACAGCAGTCACCATGCATACAACCCAGCCAGCTACACATATATCTACAGCAGTCACTATGCATACAACCCAGCCAGCTACACATGGATCTACAGCAGTCACCATGCATACAACCCAGCCAGCTACACATGGATTTACAGAAATCACTATGCATACAACCCAGGCAGCTACACATGGATCTACAGAAGTCACTATGCATACAACCCAACCAGCTGCACATGGCCTACAGCAGTCACTATGCATAGAACCCAGCAAGCTACACATGAATCTACAGCAGTCACTATGCATACAACCCAACCAGCTGCACATGGATCTACAGCAGTCATTATGCATACAACCCAGCCAGCTACACATGGATCTACAGAAGTCACTATGCATACAACCCAACCAGCTGCACATGGATCTACAGCAGTCACTATGCATACAACCCAACCAGCTACACATGGATCTACAGCAGTCACTATGTATACAACCCAACCAGCTACACATGGATCTACAGCTGTCACTATGTATACAACCCAACCAGCTACACATGGATCTACAGCAGTCAGTATGCATACAACCCAACCAGCTACACATGGATCTGCAGCAGTCACTATGCATACAAATCAGCCAGCTGCACATGGATCTACAGCAGTCACTATGTATACAACCCAACCAGCTACACATGGATCTACAGCTGTCACTATGCATACATCCCAGCCAGCTACACATGGATCTACAGCAGTCACTATGCATACAACCCAACCAGCTGCACATGGACCTACAGCAGACACAATGCATA
This sequence comes from Gastrophryne carolinensis, assembly GCA_027917425.1. Taxonomy (NCBI): domain Eukaryota; kingdom Metazoa; phylum Chordata; class Amphibia; order Anura; family Microhylidae; genus Gastrophryne; species Gastrophryne carolinensis. The sequence goes on along the minus strand of CM051238.1, from coordinate 176,911,773 downwards.
CTACCCAGCCAGCTACACATGGATCTATAGCAGTTACTATGCATGCAACCCAGCCAGCTGCACATGGATCTACAGCACTCACTATGCATACAACCCAGCCAGCTACACAAGGATCTACAGCAGTCACTATACATACAACCCAACCAGCTACACATGGACCTAGAGCAGTCACTATGCATACAACCCAGCCAGCTACACATGGATCCACAGAAGTCTCTATGCATATAACCCAGCCAGCTACACATGGATCTACAGAAGTCACTATGCATACAATCCAACCAGCTACACATGGATCTACAGCAGTCACTATGCATACAACCCAACCAGCTACAAATGGATCTACAGCAGTCACTACGCATGCAACCCAGCCAGCTACACATGGATCTACAGCAGTCACTATGCATACAACCCACCCAGCTGCACATGGATCTACAGCAGTCACTATGCATACAACCCAACCAGCTATACATGTACCTACAGCAGTCACTATGCATACAACCCAGTCAGCTACACGTGGATCTACAGCTGTCACTATGCATACAACCCAGCCAGCTACACATGGATCTACAGCAGTCACTATGCATACAACCCAGGCAGCTACACATGGACCTACAGAGGTCATGATGCATACAACCCAACCAGCTACACATGGATCTACAGCAGTCACTATGTATACAACCCAACCAGCTACACATGGATGGATTAACAGCTGTCACTATGTATACAACCCAACCGGCTACACATGGATCTACAGCTGTCACTATGTATACAACCCAACCAGCCACACATGGATCTACAGCAGTCACTATGCCTACAACTTAGCCAGCTGCACATGGATCTACAGCAGTCACTACGTATACAACCCAACCAGCTACACATGGATCTACAGCTGTCACTATGTATACAACCCAACCAGCTATACATGGATCTACAGCAGTAATTATGCATACAACCCAACCAGCTACACATGGATCTACAGCAGTCACTATGCATACAACCCAGTCAGCTGCACGTGGATCTACAGCAGTCACTATGCATACAACCCAGCTAGCAGCACATGGATCTACAGCAGTCACTATGCATGCAACCCAGTCAGCTACACGTGGCTCTACAGCAGTCACTATGCATACAACCCAACCAGTTACACATGGATTTACAGCAGTCACTATGCATACAACCCAACCAGCTGCACATGGATCTACAGCAGTCACTATGCATACAACCCAAACAGCTGCACATGGATTTACAGCAGTCACTATGCATACAACCAAGCTAGCAGCACATGGATCTACAGCAGTCACTATGCATACACCCCAGCTAGCTGCACATGGATCTACAGCAGTCACTATGCATACAACCCTGCTAGCTGCACATGGATCTACAGCAGTCACTATGCATACAACCCAACCAGCTGCACGTGGATCTACAGCAGTCACTATGCATACAACCCAGCTAGCAGCACATGGATCTACAGCAGTCACTATGCATGCAACCCAGTCAGCTACACGTGGCTCTACAGCAGTCACTATGCATACAACCCAACCAGTTACACATGGATTTACAGCAGTCACTATGCATACAACCCAACCAGCTGCACATGGATCTACAGCAGTCACTATGCATACAACCCAAACAGCTGCACATGGATTTACAGCAGTCACTATGCATACAACCAAGCTAGCAGCACATGGATCTACAGCAGTCACTATGCATACAACCCACCCAGCTGCACATGGATCTACAGCAGTCACTATGCATACAACCAAACCAGCTATACATGTACCTACAGCAGTCACTATGCATACAACCCAGTCAGCTACACGTGGATCTACAGCTGTCACTATGCATACAACCCAGCCAGCTACACATGGATCTACAGCAGTCACTATGCATACAACCCAGGCAGCTACACATGGACCTACAGAGGTCATGATGCATACAACCCAACCAGCTACACATGGATCTACAGCAGTCACTATGTATACAACCCAACCAGCTACACATGGATGGATTAACAGCTGTCACTATGTATACAACCCAACCGGCTACACATGGATCTACAGCTGTCACTATGTATACAACCCAACCAGCCACACATGGATCTACAGCAGTCACTATGCCTACAACTTAGCCAGCTGCACATGGATCTACAGCAGTCACTACGTATACAACCCAACCAGCTACACATGGATCTACAGCTGTCACTATGTATACAACCCAACCAGCTATACATGGATCTACAGCAGTAATTATGCATACAACCCAACCAGCTACACATGGATCTACAGCAGTCACTATGCATACAACCCAGTCAGCTGCACGTGGATCTACAGCAGTCACTATGCATACAACCCCGCTAGCAGCACATGGATCTACAGCAGTCACTATGCATGCAACCCAGTCAGCTACACGTGGCTCTACAGCAGTCACTATGCATACAACCCAACCAGTTACACATGGATTTACAGCAGTCACTATGCATACAACCCAACCAGCTGCACATGGATCTACAGCAGTCACTATGCATACAACCCAAACAGCTGCACATGGATTTACAGCAGTCACTATGCATACAACCAAGCTAGCAGCACATGGATCTACAGCAGTCACTATGCATACACCCCAGCTAGCTGCACATGGATCTACAGCAGTCACTATGCATACAACCCTGCTAGCTGCACATGGATCTACAGCAGTCACTATGCATACAACCCAACCAGCTGCATATGGATCTACAGCAGTCACTATGCATACAACCCAGCCAGCTACACATGGATCTACAGCCGTCACTATGCATACAACCCAACCAGCTACACATGGATCTACAGCAGTAATTATGCATACAACCCAGCTAGCTGCACATGGATCTACAGCAGTCACTATGCATACAACCCTGCTAGCTGCAAATGGATCTACAGCAGTCACTATGCATACAACCCAACCAGCTGCACATGAATCTACAGCAGTCACTATGCATACAACCCAGCTAGCTGAACATGGATCTACAGCAGTCACTATGCATACAACCCAGTCTGCTACACATGGATCTACATCAGTCACTATGCATGCAAACCAACCAGCTGCACATGGATCTACAGAAGTCACTATGCATAAAACCCAGCTAGCTGCACATGGATCGACAGCAGTCACTATGCATACAACCCTGCTAGCTGTACATTGATCTACAGCAGTCACTATGCATACAACCCAACTAGCTACACATGGATCTACAGCAGTCACTATGCATACAACCCAACCAGCTGCACATGGATCTACAGCAGTCACTATGCATGCAACCCAGTCAGCTACACGTGGCTCTACAGCAGTCACTATGCATACAACACAACCAGTTACACATGGATCAACAGCAGTCACTATGCATACAACCCAGCCAGCTGCACATGGATCTACAGCAGTCACTATGCATACAACCCAGCTACACATGGACCTAGAGCAGTCACTATGCATACAACCCAACCAGCTGCACATAGATCTACAGCAGTCACTATGCATACAACTCAACCAGCTGCACATGGACCTACTGCAGTCTCTATGCATACAACCCAACCAGCTACACATGGACCTACAGAAGTCACTATGCATACAACCCAACCAGCTACACATGGATCTACAGCAGTCACTATGCATACAACCCAACCAGCTACACATGGATCTACAGCAGTTTCTATGCATACAACTCAGCCAGCTACACATGGATCTACAGCAGTTTCTATGCATACAACTCAGCCAGCTACACATGGATCTACAGCAGTCACGATGCCTACAACCCAGCCAGCTACACATGGATCTACAGCAGTCACTATGTATACAACTCAACCAGCTACACATGGATCTACAGCTGTCACTATGTATACAACCCAACCAGCTACACATGGATCTACAGCTGTCACTATGTATACAACCCAGCCAGCTACACATGGATCTACAGCAGTCACTATGCATACAACCCAGCCAGCTACAAATGGATCTACAGCATTCACTATGCATACAACCCAACCAGCTATACATATATCTACAGCTGTCACTATGCATACAACCCAGCCAGCTACACATGGATCTACAGCAGTCACCATGCATACAACCCAACCAGCTACACATGGATCTACAGAAATCACTATGCATACAACCCAGGCAGCTACACATGGATCTACAGAAGTCACTATGCATACAACCCAACCAGCTGCACATGGCCTACAGCAGTCACTATGCATACAACCCAGCAAGCTACACATGAATCTACAGCAGTCACTATGCATACAACCCAACCAGCTGCACATGGATCTACAGCAGTCATTCTGCATACAACCCAGCCAGCTACACATGGATCTACAGAAGTCACTATGCATACAACCCAACCAGCTGCACATGGATCTACAGCAGTCACTATGCATACAACCCAACCAGCTACACATGGATCTACAGCAGTCACTATGTATACAACCCAACCAGCTACACATGGATCTACAGCAGTCACTATGTATACAACCCAACCAGCTACACATGGATCTACAGCAGTCACCATGCATACTACCCAGCCAGCTACACATATATCTACAGCAGTCACTATGCATACAACCCAGCCAGCTACACATGGATCTACAGCAGTCACCATGCATACAACCCAACCAGCTACACATGGATTTACAGAAATCACTATGCATACAACCCAGGCAGCTACACATGGATCTACAGAAGTCACTATGCATACAACCCAACCAGCTGCACATGGCCTACAGCAGTCACTATGCATACAACCCAGCAAGCTACACATGAATCTACAGCATTCACTATGCATACAACCCAACCAGCTATACATATATCTACAGCTGTCACTATGCATACAACCCAGCCAGCTACACATGGATCTACAGCAGTCACCATGCATACAACCCAACCAGCTACACATGGATCTACAGAAATCACTATGCATACAACCCAGGCAGCTACACATGGATCTACAGAAGTCACTATGCATACAACCCAACCAGCTGCACATGGCCTACAGCAGTCACTATGCATACAACCCAGCAAGCTACACATGAATCTACAGCAGTCACTATGCATACAACCCAACCAGCTGCACATGGATCTACAGCAGTCATTCTGCATACAACCCAGCCAGCTACACATGGATCTACAGAAGTCACTATGCATACAACCCAACCAGCTGCACATGGATCTACAGCAGTCACTATGCATACAACCCAACCAGCTACACATGGATCTACAGCAGTCACTATGTATACAACCCAACCAGCTACACATGGATCTACAGCAGTCACTATGTATACAACCCAACCAGCTACACATGGATCTACAGCAGTCACCATGCATACTACCCAGCCAGCTACACATATATCTACAGCAGTCACTATGCATACAACCCAGCCAGTTACACATGGATCTACAGCAGTCACCATGCATACAACCCAACCAGCTACACATGGATTTACAGAAATCACTATGCATACAACCCAGGCAGCTACACATGGATCTACAGAAGTCACTATGCATACAACCCAACCAGCTGCACATGGCCTACAGCAGTCACTATGCATACAACCCAGCAAGCTACACATGAATCTACAGCAGTCACTATGCATACAACCCAACCAGCTGCACATGGATCTACAGCAGTCATTATGCATACAACCCAGCCAGCTACACATGGATCTACAGAAGTCACTATGCATACAACCCAACCAGCTGCACATGGATCTACAGCAGTCACTATGCATACAACCCAACCAGCTACACATGGATCTACAGCAGTCACTATGTATACAACCCAACCAGCTACAAATGGATCTACAGCTGTCACTATGTATACAACCCAACCAGCTACACATGGATCTACAGCAGTCAGTATGCATACAACCCAACCAGCTACACATGGATCTGCAGCAGTCACTATGCATACAAATCAGCCAGCTGCACATGGATCTATAGCAGTTACTATGCATGCAACCCTGCCAGCTACACATGGATCTACAGCACTCACTATGCATACAAACCAACCAGCCACACATGGATCTACAGCAGTCACTATGCATACAACCCAGTCAGCTACACATGAATCTACAGCAGTCACTATGCATACAACCCAACCAGCTACACGTGGATCTACAGCAGTCACTATGCATACAACCCAGCAAGCTACACGTGGATCTACAGCAGTCACCATGCATACAATCCAACCAGCTGCACATGGATCTACAGCAGTCACTATGCATACAACCCAACAAGCTGCACATGGATCTACAGCAGTCACTATGCATACAACCCAACCAGCTACACATGGTTCTACAGCAGTCACTATGCATACAACCCAGCCAGCTACACATGGATCTACAGCAGTCACTATGCATACAACCCATCCAGCTGCACATGGACCTACAGCAGTCACTATGCATACAACCCAACCAGCTACACATGGATCTACAGCAGTCACTATGCATACAACCCAACAAGCTGCACATGGACCTACAGCAGTCACTATGCATACAAACCAACCAGCCACACATGGAGCTACAGCAGTCACTATGCATACAACCCAGCCAGCTACTACAGCAGTCACTATCCATGCAACCCAGCCAGCTACACGTGGATCTACAGCAGTCACTATGCATACAACCCAACCAGCTGCACATGGATCTACAGCAGTCACTATGCATACAACCCAACAAGCTGCACATGGACCTACAGCAGTCACTATGCATACATACCAACCAGCCACACATGGATCTACAGCAGTCACTATGCATACAACCCAGCCAGCTACCCATGGATCTACAGCAGTCACTATGCATACAACACAGCCAGCTACACATGGATCTACAGCAGTCACTATGCATACAAGCCAACCAGCCACACATGGATCTACAGCAGTCACTATGCATACAACCCAGTCAGCTACACATGGATCTACAGCAGTCACTATGCATACAACACAGCCAGCTACACATGGATCTACAGCAGTCACTATGCATACAAACCAACCAGCCACACATGGATCTACAGCAGTCACTATGCATACAACCCAGCCAGCTACATATGGATCTACAGCAGTCACTATGCATACAACACAGCCAGCTACACATGGATCTACAGCAGTCACTATGCATACAAACCAACCAGCCACACGTGGATCTACAGCAGTCACTATGCATACAACCCAGTCAGCTACACATGGATCTACAGCAGTCACCATGCATACAACCCAGCCAGCTACACATGGATCTACAGCAGTCACTATGTATACAAGCCAACCAGCCACACATGGATCTACAGCAGTCACTATGCATACAACGCAGTCAGCTACACATGGATCTACAGCAGTCACCATGCATACAACCCAACCAGCTGCACATGGATCTACAGCAGTCACCATGCATACAACCCAACCAGCTACACATGGATCTGCAGCAGTCACTATGCATACAAATCTGCCAGCTGCACATGGATCTACAGCAGTCACTATGTATACAACCCAACCAGCTACACATGGATCTACAGCTGTCACTATGTATACATCCCAGCCAGCTACACATGGATCTACAGCAGTCACTATGCATACAACCCAACCAGCTGCACATGGACCTACAGCAGACACAATGCATACTACCCAGCCAGCTACACATGGATCTACAGCAGTCACTATGCATACAACCCAGCCAGCTACCCATGGATCTACAGCAGTCACTATGCATACAACACAGCCAGCTACACATGGATCTACAGCAGTCACTATGCATACAACCCAACCAGCCACACATGGATCTACAGCAGCCACTATGCATACAACCCAGTCAGCTACACATGGATCTACAGCAGTCACTATGCATACAACACAGCCAGCTACACATGGATCTACAGCAGTCACTATGCATACAAACCAACCAGCCACACATGGATCTACAGCAGTCACTATGCATACAACCCAGCCAGCTACATATGGATCTACAGCAGTCACTATGCATACAACACAGCCAGCTACACATGGATCTACAGCAGTCACTATGCATACAAACCAACCAGCCACACGTGGATCTACAGCAGTCACTATGCATACAACCCAGTCAGCTACACATGGATCTACAGCAGTCACCATGCATACAACCCAGCCAGCTACACATGGATCTACAGCAGTCACTATGTATACAAGCCAACCAGCCACACATGGATCTACAGCAGTCACTATGCATACAACCCAGTCAGCTACACATGGATCTACAGCAGTCACCATGCATACAACCCAACCAGCTGCACATGGATCTACAGCAGTCACCATGCATACAACCCAACCAGCTACACATGGATCTGCAGCAGTCACTATGCATACAAATCTGCCAGCTGCACATGGATCTACAGCAGTCACTATGTATACAACCCAACCAGCTACACATGGATCTACAGCTGTCACTATGTATACATCCCAGCCAGCTACACATGGATCTACAGCAGTCACTATGCATACAACCCAACCAGCTGCACATGGACCTACAGCAGACACAATGCATACTACCCAGCCAGCTACACATGGATCTATAGCAGTTACTATGCATACAAACCAACCAGCCACACATGGATCTACAGCAGCCACTATGCATACAACCCAGTCAGCTACACATGAATCTACAGCAGTCACTATGCATACAACCCAACCAGCTACACAGGGATCTACAGCAGTCACTATGCATACAACCCAGCCAGCTACACGTGGATCTACAGCAGTCACTATGCATACAACCCAACAAGCTGCACATGGATCTACAGCAGTCACTATGCATACAACCCAACCAGCTACACATGGATCTACAGCAGTCACTATGCATACAACCCAGCCAGCTACACATGGATCTACAGCAGTCACTATGCATACAACCCATCCAGCTGCACATGGACCTACAGCAGTCACTATGCATACAAACCAACCAGCCACACATGGATCTACAGCAGTCACTATGCATACAACCCAACCAGCTGCACATGGATCTACAGCAGTCACTATGCATATAACCCAGCCAGCTACACATGGATATACAGCAGTCACTATGCATACAACCCAACCAGCTACACATGGATCTACAGCAGTCACTATGCATACAACCCAACCAGCTACACATGGTTCTACAGCAGTCACTCTGCATACAACCCAACCAGCTACACATGGATCTACAGCAGTCACTATGCATACAACCCAGCCAGCTACACATGGATATACAGCAGTCACTATGCATACAACCCAACCAGCTACACATGGCTCTACAGCAGTCACTATGCATACAACCCAACCAGGTACACATGGATCTACAGAAGTCACTATGTATACAACCCAACCAGCTACACATGGATCTACAGCAGTCACTATGCATACAACCCAGCCAGCTACACATGGATCTACAGAAGTCACTATGCATACAACCCAACCAGCTGCACATGGATCTACAGCAGTCACTATGCATACAACCCAACCAGGTACACATGGATCTACAGAAGTCACTATGTATACAACCCAACCAGCTACACATGGATCTACAGCAGTCACTATGCATACAACCCAACCAGCTACACATGGATCTACAGAAGTCACTATGCATACAACCCAACCAGCTGCACATGGATCTACAGCAGTCACTATGCATACAACCCAGCCAGCTACACATGGATATACAGCAGTCACTATGCATACAACCCAACCAGCTACACATGGTTCTACAGCAGTCACTATGCATACAACCCAACCAGGTACACATGGATCTACAGAAGTCACTATGTATACAACCCAACCAGCTACACATGCATCTACAGCAGTCACTATGCATACAACCCAACCAGCTGCACATGGATCTACAGCAGTCACTATGCATACCACCCAACCAGCTGCACATGGATCTACAGCAGTCACTATGAATACAACCCAACCGCTACACCTGGATCTACAGCAGTCACTATACATACAACCCAGCCATCTGTACACAGTCACACTAAATAAATAGCAAAAATCCTCCTTTACTCCTCTTCTTCACTGGTTTATTCTTAAATAGGCACTTGGAGGGGGGTACAGAGGAGCACACTGCCTCTTGGGATGTTGTTTAGGTCCACAATTTAACCCAGGATAAGATAAAATATTTTTTCTGTGTGGCATTAGCAAATGAGGTTTGAACTTCCCTGGTGCTCTCTGTGGTAGGTAATATGAAATCAGGGGTACTGTGAATAAAGGTTTTCCCACTGTGCAAATACTGAGATATAATAATGGGGAATGTGAGAAGGTAGATTACTAATATGTAAAAAGACCTTTGACTAAGACAAAAAAATAATTAGCATATTTCCATGGTAAAACTAAACTGATGACTAAAGAAACTGATCCCTTTAAAGAAGGGGAGATGCTGTGAACATGGACGGGTGAATAATGTTTTTTTTTCTTGTAATCTTTTCCCACAAAAAGCTATTTCAATAACAAAAGTGCTAAAAACTTTGTAAAAAGCCAAGAAACCAAATAAAACATGAGCTCCTGACAACACGTGACCAGCCGGTTTACAGCACTTTCAGCTTTTGTGTCACTTGCTAAACACTATTGTGAAAAATTCTATAATTACACATCTTTTTTATGTCAGTGCCAGAGACATTCATTTAGGAGTCTTGTTTCAACCATAGGGACAAATATAACTGATGACTTCATCATGGTTTTAACTGACTTTTTCCCTTACTCGCCCAGTTACTTTAGTCACAAATTATACCACCCACCACACACCCAAGAGAGCATTCAAGCGTAATTGCCAGTGTTATGAACTTTACTTAGTTATTTTAAGCATCAGAAGTGGTTAACTGAATGTTATTGAGTTATGGCTACAATGTCGTTTATAAGCTTATTAGAAGTAATTGAAGAATTCTGATGACTAAATGATGGCTAGATCATTATCTAATGCTCTGCTTCTCAGTCAGCAATAAAAGTCCTCCCATTGGTGTTGCAAATAGGTCTAGAGGGTTCACAACCTTTTTTCATCAAGTACCACTTTCCATTTTCAAATACCAACTGGGTGTTGCATATGGGCTGCCACTTACCTAAAACCATGTTTAAGATGTACAAAACAACCATACAGAGAGCATTGGATGCATATTCATAGTTTTTATCAACCCATGGAGCAAGTCAGGCATGGGAAAAGTATAGACAAATTATAGATGGCAGCAAATTAAGTTGGGGTTCAGGTCAGTTTGCTTGCTCATCACTTAGCACCTGATAGGATCTCACGTACAATACTGCTGGTTGGGAACTTCTGGTCTCGAGACATCTAGTGTTGGTTCAATGCAGTAATACCAGTTTGTTCTTGTAATTTTTTATAGGATAAGTGGACATTTTTACTTTCAAAAGTGTGTGATGAGGGGGGGGGGGGGTTCTACATTTTTACATGAGTTCTTTTCCTGAAGATTGCTAGTTGTCATTCTGAACCAAGTGCCCCAATCGTTATTACCGCAAGGGCCACACTCTGCACTCAGAGATGGTTGTAAGTCATAAAAATATAGCAAAAAATGAAATAGCCTTGTTCCATTCCAGACATAAAAAAAAATAGAATACATATTAATCTCCAAACAAAAGGGGATATACCTGCACAGCGCTAGAAATCTAGATATATGTATTCTCTGAATGCTGGCTGAGATGGGCCCAGTTACCCGGAGGACCGGGCAAAAGTAGGAGCACAAAGTGGGACTGCCAGCTCAGACCCTGGAGCCCACCAACTCGACAGACACACCAAATATGGTTAGTTACAAAAAAGCTTTATTTAATGGCCCAAATCTGTCCTAAAAACAATTAAAAACATAATTGCTGGCAGGGGTGTATAGTGGACTACTTTACAGAATATTAAGTTAATCCTAGTACATTATATACAAAAATTCAATATTATCACAAGATATGAATTATCGAGAATAATCAAAATTTATTTATATATGCCCATGAGTTTCTCCAAGAAATTGGGCAAATAGTCAGTGCTAAAAAAGCCTCAAAAAAGGAGGGAAAGTGCGCCTAATAGTAGCTAAGTGTCAGGTCCCGTGGGACGCCCACCTTCCAATAAGTCTGCAACCCCCAATCTCCGCTGCTTTCTTCGCCTATAGCCAAGCCCCCATTTGCCGGGACGCAGGACACGCCTCACCGGACACGGTTGCCCCCAGGACTTGTTAGCACAAAGGATGCAGACTTATGCAGGGGAAGGCAAACGAACCAGGAACAAGACTGGGTAGAGTCAAACGGGCAAAGGTCATACACAGTAGATCAATCCAAGGAAGCACGGTACAGGAGGGTTGAGATAGAAGAATAGTCAGGACTAGCCAAAGGTCACACCGGGGAATCAGAGATACGCAGTACAGAGGAGCAGGCAGGAATCGTGGTAAAAAAACAGGCAAGGTCGGTCCAGGCAGCAATCAGGGATGGTCATACACGGCAAGATTCGTAAGGAAAACAGACACCAAAATCCCACCCAGCAGCACGCTATCACGGGCAAGGATCAACTGCAGAGGGAACACCTTTATAGGAATGATGGAGCAGGGAGAGGGACATGATTGGTGCAACCAGGAACCCTGAGGCTGATTGCCCCATTCAAACTAATGACCTTGGGCTCATTGGCCCAGAACTAATTACCTCCAGCGGGCGCGCTGTGTATAGCGCCGGCGGAGAGCATAAATACAGGAGACTCGCGCGCGCGAGCATGATGCTGCGTGCCGGGGGCGTGCCGAGATGGCAGTGACGCGGCCGCTCCAGGCGCCGCCGAAGAGGAAGCCGCCCGAGCAGCCGCTCGCGACGGAAACAGCCGAGCGGCTGCTCGTGGCAGAAATAGCCGAGCGGCGGCCGGGAACAGCAGACGACGAGCCGCCGCCTGCCGGAGACGCCGCCCAGCCCGCGCGCCGCGCCGACCGAGAACAGCCGGCGTGGGACCGGAGGACAGGTGAGTGCGTGGTGGTCCCCGTGACACTAAGATCAAGGAATAGAAGGTCAAATATGGCCAAAAAGTGTATATCAATAGAAGACCATTGATAGTGGCAACATATCTATGTACATAGATAGTGGTACATAGATATGTTGCCACTACCTGGCACACCCCCGGAGCACCAGCCCTGTATCATACAGCACCAGCGTGTTGCTGGCTGGCTTGAGTGCGCGTGCGCGAGCAGCGTCGTGCGGTTGCGCGCCACCCAGCCGGCTCCAGCACTGTCCATACACGGTGTCTGGGGGCTGGACCAGATGCGCAATGCATAGCTTGACGACGGGCGCGCGTGCACTCATGACCAGGAACGCGCGCGCTTTGGGCGCGTCGGCAACCCCACCGCATCACCATGGCGGTGGGTAGACCTGTGCGCGCATGCGCGCGTGTCATTAGGAGCGCATACACTGAGGCGTCTGCTGCTTGTAACAAAGTAAGATGTGTACATTGCGGAAGCACATTTATGATTCCGCCCTATTGGGTGGCCCAATCAAACTTAGATCTAGCAGCGACACACGGAGACACCATACGATTATGTTTGCCCTCACTCATCATGGCAGCTGCTACAGTCTGGTGCTCGTCATTTCCATTTCCGCCCTTACCTCATGCTAATGTTGGGCGGGAAACCATCAGGTTATCCTGTTAGAGATAATTATGGGGGATACTTAAGCAGGTTAGACAGTACCCAAACACACTCTGATGAAGTGGCAGAAATCAATTGCCACGCAACGCGTCAGCGGTATGGGCATGCTGGACATGGTGGTGAACTAGGACCTCATACTATGTGGTAATGTAGATTGCTTTTAGATATTTTTGATATTTTTTCAAGTTAGCATTATCTGTGCTAATAGCTTTGTTGCATATGCCCTGAAGTTCTCTGCTGCTCACAGCACCTTGCACTTTCTTGCACTTTAGATCATGGTTACCATGGTCTTCTATTGATATACACTTTTTGGCCATATTTGACCTTCTATTCCTTGATCTTAGCTACTATTAGGTGCACTTTCCCTCCTTTTTTGAGGCTTTTTTAGCACTGACTATTTGCACAATTTCTTGGAGAAACTCATGGGCATATATAAATAAATTTTGATTATTCTCGATAATTCATATCTTGTGATACTATTGAATTTTTGTATATGTACTAATGTAATATTCTGTAAAGTAGTCCACTATACACTCCTGCCAGCAATTATGTTTTTAATTGTTTTTAGGACAGATTTGGGCCATTAAATAAAGTTTTTTTGTAACTAATCATATTTGGTGTGTCTGTCGAGCGGCTGAGTTGGTGGGCTCCAGGGTCTGAGCTGGCAGTCCCACTTTGTGCTCCTACATATTAATCTCCCCCACAGCATTTCTGCCCTAGTACAGTGATTCTGCCCTTGCAACATCTACAGAAATATAAGTATGGTAAAATTATAGCCCCAAAATGGACTGTATGTTTTATGTTTTAATCCAAATCAGGGCTCACCCTGGGTGCAGTGCTCCAAATATAAATCAGAAAGTTTGTATTGACATTTGAATAGCTTGGATTGTAATTTTTGTACTCTGCCATGTTAGCCAGCAACCTGAGTATATTTTGTGATTTTGAATTGAATTAATTGTTGCTTTTCACTAAAAGTTAAAGTAACTAACATCTAATATAATTACATTTCAGCCACAGCAATCCCAGTGTGCTAATGTAATTAGCATTTAAATCCTAAAGACAAAACAACTGTGGAAATTGTAACACTTGACACTACATAATGGCCTCATTCCAAATACATCCACTAATAATAACTATGGACACAGCAAAGTTTATCTCTCCACATTCCTCTAAGTTGTAAAATCTGCACCGAATGTACAAGAATGTTAAGACTGCGTGCTATTTTTGTTAACTGTGGTTAGGGGCCTGGATTCCAAAAAACAAGTTTGCATCGTAAAGACCTCCATAATAGGCAGCCTTTAGCTGCAAGCTAGACAAAAACTGCCACAGGTCCATCAATTTCACCTTTATTGGCAGATAAGCAACCCTTCAGAAAAGTGGTAGAGCCAGTTGACAAATTAAAAACAAAACCTTGTCAGCATTCTTAGTTTACATTGAATCCTGGGAAAGCAAAGTTCACAAGAGGGCAAGAGAGATCAGGAAAATAACAATATTCTTAAGAATTCCAAAATAACAGCACCCTACGGGTTATGCAGAAAAACCTTGCCATTTTTTTTTTACACACTCCCTGTTAGGTGGGAGCCAAACTAAATTTAGATATCTTTTTACATTCTCCTTGTTGGCATATACCAATAATTGTTTTACACTTCAAAGCAGCTTTATGAACAATGGGGTCTTCCGTAGACCATTGTATGCAATACATTCTAGAAATTCCTTTGGTTCATCATTACGGCTAGCTGTCAAGAGCTGTCTTGAGGGTCATAGACAGCGTCAATAAAAGGCAATTTATTAGGCTTAATTTGTTCGGAAGATCAACGTTTTGAAAAAAGTCAATAGTTTTTTAAAAAAGCTCATATCCAAGGTCTGAGGATTCAGAGAAGGTTATTTTACTTGCTAATAATTTACAACAGACGTGTAGGATAATAGTCCTCATAAGCTGACTACATGCTCAATGTCAGCTCAGATACAATGAGGGTCATGCTAATTATTTAGTGAAACAAAGGTCAGTTTGGCTATGCCTTCTCCTGCACCAGTAGGTATGCTCTATTGCAGGTGCAGGTGAAAAATTAGATGATTATTTTTCTTGTCTTTTTCCTGTGTTTTAATTTTATATGGTTATTATTATTATTAATAATAATTCATATATTATTATTGTTTATGGAGAACCAACTTCTTTCACAACACTGTACAAGATACAGATGTGACAGAAGTGCTGCATATAAACATTGGCACAGGAATACATTAGGAGAAAAGGCCCTGCTCTTGCAAGCTAAAAAATCGAAAAAAAGTAAAAAAGCTGTCTCAGAAGCAGGTTGCAATTCAAGCCCATCATCAAACAATTTGCATGACCCCCCAATCATCCTCCTGCATCTGATCCTCCTCCTGCAGCCCTGGTTGGAGGGTTCTACACACACTGTCTGTTATGAAATGATTGAGGAGGAAACTAGCAGGCTCCTGGGCTAGCATGTTCTGTGATCCCATGAGCTGCTGGGCCCATCCTGCCTTTGTTTTCAGCAGGTCACTAGTAATCCAGGTGCCAGCCCTGTTTTGGTAAGCTTTAATCTTGCACCTTTGAGTTCAAGTTAGTATTTAGTTTCCAGTGTATTATTGGTCTGAATTTAAGATCAGTTTGGTTCCTGTTTAGTTAATGTTTAGAATGCTTGTGTTTTTCCCTGTACCTGGAGTTAAAGTGATACTGTTGGCAAAGGTAATTGTTACACCATGGTGTTGGGCTACATTTGACACATTTCTAAACTGTTTTCCGTTTTTAAATTGAAGCTGAAATGGCTTAGCTATCGGGGTTTCCAGGTTCAGCCAATTGCATTCTTTTTCATCCTGTCCTCCAATCAGCTCAGCAGAGCGGGGCAGGATTTCTGGTGCCTCCCTTCTCCCACCCCTCCCTCCGCCTCTTCCTCCACCTCCAGATTCATCACATTGCTGATTATTATGCAGGATGCAGCATTACAGATCCAAGGGTCACACCCAATTTTTTCATCAATTTAAAAACGGAAAACATTTTAGGACAGTGCCAAACGTAGCCCAACACAATGGTGTTACAGAATGTAGAATGCCGCACTCCCTATAATTGGGGAAATTGGGGGTCAATGCCACACTGTCTATAATAGGGGAACAGGAGATGAATGCCACCTTGCCTATAATGGGGCAATTTCAGGGCGGTTTAATACCACACTGCCAATAATAGGGCAATCGGAGGGGGGATACCACACTGCCTATAATATGAGGGGGGAGAATGCCACACTGTCCAGATACTGCACACTGCCTGTTATAGTGGCATTGGGGGGGTTCTGAACCTTGTCTATTATTTGACTCTTAGAGGAACAGTATTTTAGCCAGTCTTTTTGGAGGGTTATGGACACTGACTGTTATGAGGTAATTGGGGGGGAGTTCTGCACACTGCATGTTATGGGATGATTGATGAGGATTCTGCACTTCCTGTTATGGGTGACCTGGGGGGCTGCATACTACCAGTTGTGGGGTTCTTTGATGGGAATCTGCCACTCTGCCTGTTATTGGGCGACGGGGGGGATTCTAAACATTGCCTGTTATGGAGTTCTTGGGGAGGGGGGGTTCTGTCTCATTGCCTGTTATGGGGTGATTGGGGGGCATTCTGCACATTGCTTATTTGTGGGTTCTTGGGATTACTGGGGGGGGGGGTTCTGCACACTGCCTTGTATTAGGGTTTTTGTGGGGGGTGTTCTGCATACTGCCTCTTATTAGGTTCTGGAAGGGGTTTAGCCCACCATTTGTTCAGTATGTTTTTTCTTGTTTTCCTCCTGTAAACCCTAGGTACGTCTTATAGTGTGAAAAATGCAGTCTATATATTTCTCATTAATCATATAACATTTTAACTTAGACATTTTGATTTGATTTTAGATTGATTACTATGCATCTACTGATTAAAGTGAGCTTTAGTGATTAAAGTGAGTCAGGGAAAAAAAAGTCTAGATTTGTTCATTCATGTTGCTTTTTTAATTATATTCATGTATGATTATCATTTATATGTTATATACACAACATTAAAATTATATACATTGTTTATTTCTGACACTATATAATTTGATTTTAGAAGCCCTAATTGACATCATTAAAGTATAAAATTATGTAAAGAACTGAGTAATATAGATCTACTGTATATTTAATAAAAATAGAATATGGATGAATATAAGTACAATTAAATAATATATTTTACTTTAACCAATTTTTTTTATTGCCAACTCCTAATTATAATCAAAGCATGGCTATACATATATCTGAAGAAGTGGGCTTTCTGAAGAAAAGTGTAAGGGACACCAAGAAATAGTACTTTACAAAAAAATGTAAATATACAACAGGGCTAATTTCTGCTTGGCGCCACTTCTGCTTGGCATGGCGCTCGCACACACATACTCCAGTAGCTCTGCAGACATCTGGCTGGTGGCTGTGTGCACTTATTTGGCACAGTTTCTATTTTAGTAGTCACCAGCAGGTGTCCTGCCAGGCTGCCATGATTTATCAGCCCTCCTCATTAGCTGCAGCTGTTGGGGGTCTTCAAATAAGGGGCTCCTCCCCCCATCCAGCGCAGTAGTATTTTGTCTCCTTGATGTACCAGGCTCTGTGAACAGCTGGGCCCATAGCTCCTTTGTTTCCAGCAGGCAACAAGAAATCCAGGTGGCTGCCGGCCCTGTCTTGGTAAACTTTAATCCTGCACCTTTGAGTCCCTTGTTCTGGGCTAGTCCCTATTTAGTTTCCAGTGTATTATTTGTAAGTATTTAAGATCAGTTTGGTTCCTGCCGAGTTCATGTTTATATTGTTTTTGTTTTTCCCTGTACCTGGAGTTAAGTTTTCTGCTTGTGTCTGCTTTACTTTAATAAACATTTTCAAGCTATCTCAGGTTTCCAGCGCTGACAGGGGGCTTTGCCAACAAGGCTGCCCGTTCCTGACACATACATACATGCCTATAATGGGAGAATGGGGGGGAGATGCAACACTGCCTATAATAGGGGAATGTGAGAGGGAGAATGCCGCACTGACTATAATGGGGGAATGGGGGGGGGAGAATGCCACACTGCCTACAGTATAATGGGAGGGGTAGAATGCTACACTGCCTGTAATGGGGGAATGGGAGGGATGAATGTCACCTTGCCTATAATGGGGGACTTGCAGGGGTGGGTTAATACCACACTGCCTATAATGGGGCAATGGGAGGGGGGGAATGCCACACTGCCTTTAATTGTGGAATTGCAGGGGTGGGTAAATGCCACACTGTCTATTCTGGGAGGGGGAGATGCCACACAGTCTAGGTTCCGTACAATGCCTCTTATAGGGGAATTTTAATAGATGTAATAAGTGGTGATATATGTGTCTGAGGCCCTTATTTATGAAGGAATGGCGACAGGTAGCGACTGGTGAGCGGCCGGTAATGACGGGCCCCGCCACGAGAACGCCGGCTCCCCACCACAATCACACATTTATCAAGCCAATCCTGCTTAGCAACTGAGATAGCGCCATATAGCCACTCATTCATCATTATTCCAGCCTCAGCCCACAGCGCCAGCGTCCAACCTTGCGCTACCTGGCACTCTCCAATCCATTTCAATGGAACAATCTTTAAATATTCATAATTAATTGTTACCACTTCTGCCATTTTAGATAAGATTTAAGGTAAAAAAAATAAAAAATAAGAATTGTACAGAATTGATATTACAGGTCTGATATTAATGTATTCATATTACAAAATTATTTTAAAAACTTGTTTTTTTTGTTTCCAAAAATATGGTTGTTTGGGGGTTAAAAAACTACTGTTAACCCATCGCCGCCAGCGCTCTGGGGTTTAAACATGCATTTTACAGCGCGATTTTTGAGCGTGATTTTTTAATGAATATGGTGGGAGCCGGTCGCTCTGACCAGTCGCTATCATGCGCTCCCATACAGCGTGGAACCTGTCAAATAGCGACTCCTCACCCAATATTCAACATTACGGCAAACCGACTGAGTCGCTATCAACAACCGAACAACGGCCAAGCACAGCGACTACTAGGGGGCGCTCTGAAAATGCCGCTACAGTCGCTCAACTGTCGCTACCTGCCGCTATTAATGAATCGGCCTCCCCATGTCCCAATAGCAGCTTCCATGTAACCCTAGTCAAGTTAACAATTATGGAAACCTTTATTTATCACCTTCATGTTTAAGATTATAAAAACATATACAACTAGCGTTTTTTTTTCCCCCTGCCTTAAATGTAAATTGCTCAGGACTGCAGAACTAGGTCATTGTTAAATTCCCCTCGGATCTTGCCAATTCAGTCCAGTATGGCCAGATCTGGATAGAACTTATAGAACTTATCTTGTCCTTTAATTTTATTTGTTTTACTTTTTTGTACTAACAAAAAAAATTGCCCCTCTCCTTCGACCTCTTAACTTAGCACACCAGACATATGATCTGGAAACCAGCTTCCATCCCTGCAAGTTTACTAGGCCCTTTGGCACAGGTCTGGTGAGATGCTGATGGCCACTAATCTCTCATTGACTTTTATGGTATCCAGTATTTGGGAAGTACTGAAGAAGAAGTAAGATCCAGCCACCAAGTAAATACAAGAATTTTACCTTCCTTTTTTAAGGTAGAGTGTCTACAGGAATAAAGTGCATGTAAAGGTAAATATATATATATATATATATATATATATATATATATATATATATATATTTACATTACCTCCCACAGGATTCTTCTTATGCTTCCCTGCTTGCTAAATCTTTGCTGTCAGCTCTGGTGTTGATCTAGTGTTTACACTGCATGATCAGCCTCCCAGTGTGCCCATGGTTTCAGTCATGAGGGAGCAGGTTCCTCTATTGAGTGGCAGCAGGCTTATCAGCAGTGAACATATATATGAGTGACAGAGAACATCCCGGAACCGCTCAGCCTTCAATACCATTAGTGTCACTTGCTCCCATTACAAACACACGTACACGGAAGTTCTGGTATACAGAAGCACCCACTGAACTCAGTGGGAGCCACCATACACAGTCCATGCTCGGCCTGGCTTCTCATACCAGCACTGTGGGAGAAAGATGAGCAGCACTGGAGCGGGTGGCAGGCAAGCAGAGAGTCTTGTGCCCTCTGAATGATCCTAAGGTCTGTGGGAAAGTCCATGAAATCTTTTCAGGGTTTTTATAAGGCACAAATGAAATGAATTGCACCCAAGGGGGAAACAAGTCACTGTACATTGCTAAAGGTGACTGTGTCTTGTTTTACTATTACAAATTGTTCAGTGTTTTAGACAGTTAAGAGTCTAAACAATAATAATTCAATGTGCTGTGTTAAAAGGACCAGTTTTCTATTTAACTAAGTGGACTCAGTGTTTTGCTAACCACATATTAATTTCACTACAATCAAGCGTAGGGATGAGGGGAAAGTAACGTTTGGGGTTTGTACCAAATAGGGGTGTCGGGGTCCCCGAACACGTACACGGACTTCTCCAAGATGTTCATGTTCAAAATTTGGATACTAAACAGCTCTGCTGACAGCCGGAACACCAAGTTCCCCCACTTCTCTACAACTGACCCCCCCATACTAGTTAAGAGGGTATGGAATCTGCAAGCCACCTGCTCTGCACTCTTAGCCACATCCCCAATGTCCATGGGGGTATGGAAAGGCCTGGTTCCAGAAGAGCACCAGGGCCTTGGTGAAGGACTTAGGGCTAGTAATACACCAGGGCCCAGTTCCTGGGCCTCCTTTTACATAAAAAACAATTAAAATAAAAAAACACCCCACTCACAGGAACCTAAAGAGGTCCCTCTGAACAAGCCCCCCGAATCCCCTAGATCTTGCAACAACCATTTTACAGCCATTTTACCCACCAATGTTCAGGTTTTTATCGACTGCTATGGGGATGGGGCGTTAGTTTGGTGAAGCTGGTCAAACAAGGTAAACCCGAACTTCCATGGGTTCGCTGATCACTAGTCAAGGGTATTAAATTCACAGAACTTTGTTTAAAGGAATCATGGCCCTAACAGCAATAAGCATTGGGGTGGCAGAGGACAGCATAGGAAAGCTATTATAACCAAAGTTTTCTACTTCTATTTCTCATCATCTTAGCTCCTCCCAGAATCTTTAGTTTACTTCTGCCAGCTTATATTAAGCTGAGCTATTATATGCATATTGTATAAGACAGTAGCCCCTACTAAAGAAGGAAGGTAGAGGGAAGCTGAACAGCAGCATAAGACTTTATTTAACCTGTTCATCTGTTTTAATTGTATAAGTGTACATTGGTTCTATACAGGCAGCTTTTCATGTTTTCACCACAACACTTCTTTAATATAGTTAATAGTTTCATGTTTTTGGGTGTAATAAAGAGCATAGACTAGTAGCCAGAGTGTTAAGAAGTGAAAAACAGCGCAACCTCATCCTTGTTGTTCAGCATGTAAAACCAGACTTAAGCCAACTGATCTGGCTAATATAGATCTGTGTGAGCTAAACTGTGATTCATCTTCTTTTATCCAATAAAAACACACAGGCACTTGAAAGGTCATCACATAAATCATAGCTGAATCAGTAAAAAAAAATATACGGTTGTTCCATAGCAACCTCCTGTTTCTGTTACAATTATCATCTGAAATGTGGCACAAAAGCAGCAGCCTGAATTACTCATCTTAAAAGCTTCTTTTGAATTATCAGACAGAAATAATTAGTGTACTGGCATAGCTACTCACTTAAAGTGATTTCAGCAGATTGGTGGTCATTCAGGTGAAAGTAGGTGTGTTTGAGTGAAAGACAGAAATACAGAGACTGCTCGATTTATCAACACATCTATGGGAAGAATTGACTGCAAAGGAAGGGAAACATCTCCGTTTTTTTAAATCAGGTCCCTCAGCATGTACGTGTCCCAGAATTCATTGGGTACCCAACCAATGCTCACTAGATGCATGATGCATTCAGATGCATGCGCAACTCCCTTTGCTGTAATAGAGAGGGCATGGCAGGCCCTGCCTGCATCTCTCTTGGCAGTGGTAGCAGAAGTGCACACGGACACCAAAATAGGGAAACTCGGAAACTAGTACATTTCTGAGTGTTGGGCTAGGAGGATGCTGCTGCAGGGGGAAAAGGTGAGTAGGCTTTTTTTATTTAGAAGGCTTTACTTTCCCTTCAAATTTATGGTTCCTGGGAGGTAGAAAGGTTTGGCTAAGGATCACCACAGGCCAGCACCTTGCTGGTTAGTAGAAAGCTTTGGCTTAGGATCACCACGGACCAGGATCCCTCCTGGTGTAAGTCTGGTGATGTTTTCCTCTAAGTAACTGAACACCTCATATGTAAGTGACCCACTGCTCTTAATTTGAAGGCTACAGCACACTGTTGGGTTTTTCTGGCAGCCATCCTGCAATTGCAATTTAAAATGCAAAGTTCAAGAATGCCAGTGTCATTTTTATTAAAGCAATCAAATATAAAGATTAAGGCTGAATGTGATCAATTGTGCAAAGTCACTATTGGCAATCTGCCGGCATCAATCCTGTGAAGGTCAGCTACAATTATGGTCAATAGTGAGCTGCATGATTAATTCTGCCTAACAGCAGTACTTACTTGCTTAATTGCTGGTGGCCTACTTACCTTGCCAACTTACCTTTGAGCTTAGGAGGCATCCGCTGCTGGCATACAAATACAAACTAGCCCATATGAGTAGCATGAGGGGGCACATGACCATACTTGTGTAAAGAAGTGGGAAAGTAGTTCATTTACAGCAGCAGGTTATATGAGGTCATCCACAGCCCAGTAACGCAACCAGATCCAATCCACATGGTGGTGGCTGCAAGTCTCACTCAATGAAATATTGGGGGTCATGCTAAATATTTGGGATAGCTGGGTGCAATTCCAGTGTGTCTTTAACCTGCATCTTTAAGAGAAAAGAGAGGATAATAAAAAATGTTTGTTCTAATTTGTCCAGAAAAAAATGTGCTGTACCTGCGATGGGACATATTTACAGGTGAGATACATACATTTTCTAATGAAGTAAGTATATTTTTTAGGAATTTAGAAATAAAAGCAAACTATGGGGTAGGCAGAAAGAAAAGCCAAATTAATCAGCAACGCCCATAGGGTGCTGTTATTTCCAAACGTAAAATATTCTTACCTCATTGGAAAAATGATGTAAAAATGCCCCCAGGTACAGATGATATTTTGGACAAAAAATATATTAAAAGTTATTGCACCTTCCTGTGTGCTAATATAAAAAAATTGCAATGCAAGGCAATCTGGTAGTGCATCTTGCTTTACCAAAATAATGACCTGTCTGAAAGTTTCTAAGACTCAATGCATCATGATGGAACATTTTAAAAGAAATCTTTTTTTTATTAAAGCTCATTTAAAAAGTTTGAAATAATGTGTGAAGTTGGGTAAGGTTAGATCCCCCTGTCTGCCACCATTGAGGAGATGTAGCTTCCTTTTTTATGTGATGGCAATATAGAATGTTTTTATAATAAAAAATGTGTGGATGGAATTTAATCTACATAATCTAATGTTCGCCTATGTGTGCGGCCCCACCTTCACTCAAATAAAAAGGTAATATCATGTAAAAGATTTGAATTCTTTATTGAGATTCTTAATAAAAGGAGGGGGGAGGACAGTCAAACGGTTCCCCTCACGATAAACCTAAAATATACAAAATATACAAGTATATTGACAGGATCAAACAATGAAGTGTATGTACATAGATTAATGGAACAATGCCTCTTGATTATTGAACTTGGTGACTGTTTTGGCATATTAGTTTTTCCCGGTAAGGCATCCTCAGCGCCAGCCATCGATAGTAAGTGATATATGTATAGATCTGTGGCCTTGATGTATTGAATCTGTGACCATTAGTGGCCGTCAGCGGCATGACGCGGCCGCTCGGTATATAAGACAAATACCAGTAGGATTCACTCATGGGTCATTCCAGGTTGCACCACCATTTTTTTAGGAGTATGATAGTTGGCTCTTCTTGTGTCAGAGACAGTGTTGGGTGAACCCCCAAGGAACGGGTTTGCCAAGTTCAGCCAAATTTTGAAAAAAAGTTTGGTTTCAGGGACCTTAACATGAACTTGAATGTGGTTCCCATTGAAATCAATAGGGACCCAAACTTTGGGGGGCTATTCTGCCCCCCCCTCACCCACCCAGGCAGAGCAGGGGTCAAAGGCCTCCAGAAGCAAAATCGGAGTTGTAAAAAAAAACTGTGAGGGCTGGTGTGGGGGGCGCTGAGTGTGCAGCAGGAAGCAAAAGTAACTTACCTGAGCCCCGCGATCCGATCCCTGGTCGGCGGTCGGTCTACCAGCTGTCAAATGGGCAAATGGACACCAGCATTACCAATGGACATGTCCATGGCAATCACTATGCACTTGCACATTGACAATGGCTCCAATATGTGTGCATAATTCAGTGAATATGTGGACAGCCCACAAACCATTGTGCAAAGGCCTATTAAAAGCAAGGTCAGACACTATGATGGCACCAGAAGACATTCTTTTCATTAAGTCCGCCTTGCTCCTGATTACATGTAATGTAATCAGTTCTGCCTGGATTACCAACTACAATTCTTAACCGCCTGCCCACGACCTCTGCTTGCCAACTAACTACAAACCGTAGGCAGCTGTCTATGACCTCTGCCAGCCAACCGCCAATGATCATGTATCATCTGCTTCTGGTACATATCTGGATTTCAGCTAACCTTGGACACCATTTCCCGATTGGGAGACTCAAATTCCTCCACCACACCAGTCAATCACCAAATTCAGGAATTCTAGTGAAGACCGAGGGTTCTCGTAGACTCTGGATTCTCTGTGTGGTGAATCCACTCCAGTCCTTCGCAACAATGTCAAGAATTCTAGTGAAGACAGAGAGGTCTCGTAAACTCTGGATTCTCTGCGTGGTGAATCCACTCCAGTCCTTCACAAAAATGTCAAGAATTCTAGTGAAGACCGAGGGTTCTCGTAAACGCTGAATTCTCTGTGTGACGAATCCACTCCAGTCCACCGTCAACAATGTGCATGGGACAGGTCAGTGCGGAATTTCAGTGTTGGTTTTTGAAAAATGCTAATCCAATGAAAATCCATTTGAATTTTTGCATACATTTAAAACTTAAAATGAAGTCTAGGTTGTGTTGAAATTTTTATTTAATGTCTTCTACATTTTTACAAGCTACACTATTTTATTGGTACATGTAATTCACCAAGAGAGGCAGCCCACAGCAGGGTGAGGGTTAAACAATACACAGCTTCTCAGTTACACTAGGGCTTGTCTGTTTTGTGTTGTAGAGCAATCGTTTAATGGTCACAGTTTGCAAGCTGAAGTGTCAGTGCTGGCTGTATAGGACTGCTCCACAGCCCAGCCTGATGATGGTCTTGAATTGCATTCATCGCACGCAGGGTCAGTGTTATACAGTGGATGTGAAAGGTATATGGCTTGCTCGTAACGGGCTAATTCTTCAGGTTTCTTAATTTCCTTGTCAGTTTGTCGCATTCATTTGCAGCTGTGCAGGTGAATAAGAAATGGGTGGCAAGCCGAGAGTTTAAATTCATTACCTTCTGTGGCTGTCGGGTATTACTGTTACAATCCTCATTAATCATTTGCAGGATTCATTAATTAATCATGCAAGACAGAAAAATACTTACTTGAAGAAGTTGTGCTTGGTATTTTCAGAACAGAGCTGCCAATATAGTACATATGTGAGTGATATACTGCCTCTTTGTGACAGTGTGATACTGTGTATGAAGACCTTAACTAAGTGAAGGCTCTCAGGCCTGGAGGACAATTACAAGGACATATAAATTAAGCTGTAATTACTACTCACACTGGTCCACCCAATGCACTCTTATAATTATAATAATGATTTTATTTCTATAAATTCTATAAATGGCTGACACAATTTGATGGCCAATCAATCAGCCAATTAATTGTGGGGTTTGATGGGATGTCTGTATTCTGCTTCCAGAATATGGACAGTCTGCTGGCACTCATGAATTAAGAGTCAACACCTTATAATAATTAAGGATGTACAGGTACCTTTGTGAATTTCATTTTAGAGAAGCATCTTGTGAAGGATAGGGCCAAAATCGTCTCTTGCATTGGGGGCTCAGGAGGCATTCACACCCTGTCTACCATTTGAGGGGTCAGGGGGGGGGCTCAAGTGAGCCCTGTCTCAGACTCCACTGGTCCCTCAATCACATGTGCAGAATTCTCAGTGACCCTCTAGCACATCCCTGTACAGAGATATTGCACTGCTGCGAGAGCATGAAGCAGCTTCAGGGGAAGTTGAGTCAGTGAGACTTATTTGCCACTGCTGTGTCGGCTCTGGCCCTATGCCCCTGTTTTGTCAGTAGCTACATAAAGCTGACCCTTTTCCAGGCCTCCTTGCCTTTTATAGCATTCTACAGTGGATGGTTTCCTGTGTCCAGTAAAACTATAGAAGTTTTGGACCAGAACACCCCAGCCCCAACACTAGCTGTTCTAGGGTGTAGTATCTGTTCTGCATTTATAATGTCTACTTGTGTTTGGGAATCTAGTATGCACTATAGGTAAGCATTTTGGGCCAGACTTCCCATACAGTTATACTAATAGCTGTTCTTGTTGCCTTAATTTTTAGATGGAAATCTTGGGCCAGAACCCAAAATAATCCTACCTATATCTACACTAATGTATAGTTGCTGCCTTCGTTTTTAATGTCCACATGTGTTTGGGAATCCATGAATGAGTTGGTGGTCTTCATTTGCAATGTCCACCTTTGTCTGGGAATCACAGGTACAGGTCTATATTAAGAATAATTACCAATATTTTGGATTCCAGCATGAACCATATAGAACTGCTAAAATTATTTACTACAGTTGATGTTCCTTATTTATAGCATCTATCTGTGTCCAGTATGTACTCTAGTTCAGAATTTTACATTCTTTTTTTTACTGGAATTTTTTGGACCAATTTAAAATTAGAAGTGACTTGAGGAGTTAGAGATATCCTGTTACATATACTCATTCATCCATGAGATTCTATTGCATTGAACAAATTACAATGGCTGCGAACAAATAAATTGCTTGCTGAATGAACAACCTGCTGTCATTAAACCTGTATTTCTGTTTCCCCAACATAGTGTATCCCTGCCAATATGAAGTGGGGCTGCCAACTCCTTCCTGCAGGCAAGCATCTGTGCCATAATTCGGCAGGTGCCGGAGCGTTTGGTCAATCTATCTGCTCATTGACGGAGATAAAATGAACTTAATCTGTGGGCACACTCCTACAAGATGATAAAAGCTTTTTATTTTACTGAGAACAAAGGATCAGTTTCCACCTAAGAAACTTGAAAAGGACAAATGAAGCACTACACTGCCAATATCTGACTTTACTTAATTTGCATGTTTTCTATTTTTTCCTGAATAACGAACACAATTTGTTTTATTTGACTTGTAGAAAAAGTGAAGAAGCAGTTGTAAGGTTTAACACGTAATGCGTAGGTGTCTGGAGGGGCTCTGGTAGTCTGCGACAGCAATCACTTATTATCAGGTGTATTCATTGTAGCCATGATTTGTTGTAATATTCAATATTTTCCCTTTGAAACGACTTTAGGAATGCTTCCTAAGGGGCATCCTGACTTGGGATGCCCTGCATTTAAATACTAAATGCAGTACTGCAGAGAAGAGCATCTGCGATTCCACCTTTCGCACATGATTGACAACCACCTATCAAGTGGGGGGGGGGGGAAATTAGGGGGGGTTCCACACAGCAGGGAAACCCAATTCGAGTTGTACTGGAGGCTTCTGGACTCTGGAGCTAGGTTACATGTGTTTTGGCCCAATTTATTAAAGGGTCATACTATTTATTTGGTGATTCAGGGTGTGAATTGTAACCAGCATCTGAGTGAGCATTTTTTACAAACAAGAGTCTTTTCTATTCTGCCCCTTCGATGTATCCACACGTGAAGAACAGAATCTTTCCCAAGAAGTAACAGCAGTGTATGGAATATGCAGAAAAAATTAGAGGCGCCTCATCAAATTATTTAGGTTGTAGATCAGTTGGATGAAATTTTCTTTTATATTTCTTAAACAAACTTTTACTGTCTTATAAATATTCTGTAAATAACAATCTGTAGACAAAGATAACATAACTAGCTATAATCATAGTAAAACTGTTGTATACACTATAATGGTAAGATTTCCCCTATAACAAATTAATGTATTTTTAGAGTGAAATATAAATCCCCCTTTTGATAAAGCATCTGTAAATAGTTTTAGAGTTCACCAATGTAATCATAATATGAAATCGAGATCCCCTTATTTTCAAAAGCACATTGTTACTTTCACAGTTTAGTCCTTTAACTGTTACAATTAGAGTAGATAGATTAAACATATTTCTAAAGTGTTCTACTCCCTTTCTGTTTAAATGATAATTTGTTAAAGAGGTCCTCTAGCATATTATACAGACACTATAAAGGAGCAAAAGCTGTATATTTCTTCAAAGATCACACTACAGAATTTAACTAAAATGATTACAATGTCCCTTAGATGTTTGGTTGTCCTCCCATTTAAGTGAGTGTGAAACCAAGTGTAAAAAAATGAGTGCACCATAAGATATCATGGACTGACTCTTTAATTATATTCTCTATTATAAAGGAAAATTGTTTTAAAATGTTACAATGGATGTACTAGCTGCCATGTACCCCAGCACCCCCACAACACAAACACAACAGCAAAGATGATTGGTTTACAATAAGTGAGAAAAAAATGAGTGTTTTAGGGATGTATCAGCTATCCATCTGGATGCGTACATCATCCAGATGATGTTGTTTTCAATTACCAGTCACTGCTGTGAACAAAAATAAATGAATCATCATATTGGCTATCCCCAAAGGCACCCACCAGTATGTCTTGGAATATCCCCGGGGGTTCCATGTATGCCTAGTTGCTCACCACTGCTCTGTACCAATCAAACAAATCATCATACAGATTGCGAGAGTGATGATAATTTAGTGTTCCTTGTTTATAACACATATGTGACACAATTATTCAATTATAATTTGAACTTCCATTGAAAATGCATTTGCATGAAAGACATCTTAACTTAACATCAATTTTATTTCTTTCCCATAATAAAGACTGATTATATTTCTAGTAAAGCTTTATTACATGCAAAGGGAAACATTGGTGCTACAACCGTCATCATTGTTATTTTGAATATTAATATTAATAATGTGAACAGTGCTTTTAATACAACAGACCTGTAGTGAAACAACTATAAGTGAAGTTCTTTTTTAGCTTCTTTAAGTGTTTCGGTTTGTGGCCTGTCCTAGTTTTGCTGATAACATCACAGCTACCAGTAGATCTTGGAAGCCAAAATAAGAATCCTGCATACATGTTAGCTTTGATACTCACTCCCACTGTTTCCTAGCCAGCTTCATATGGCTTCTACCTTGTAGTCATGGAAAGCCTCGCTCTTCAAAAGATGGCCACATGGTTAAAAGATTATAAGCTACTTTTATTTAACGATGGCTAAGCCCCTCCCCCAGGACAGAAGAGAGTCTTGAGGATGCTCGCCACTTTCACCCAGTATCAGCAAAATATCAAAGTATAGCTTCTCTAAAGTGCACATATACTCAGAGAAAAGTTTATATCATTACCTTCCATCCCCAGCCCAGTGCCCCAAAACAGTCAGTGTTTCTTTTTTTTAATAAAGCCTTTGCCCAATATTCATAAAAACACTATCAGAAAGTAGTACTACGGTGAATGCCAGCCATATGCTAATTCATTCAGTTACTTACAACTAAACTGTCACATAATGGCATTTAGGTTGAAGTGTTCCCC
Organism: Gastrophryne carolinensis; assembly: GCA_027917425.1. NCBI lineage: Eukaryota > Metazoa > Chordata > Amphibia > Anura > Microhylidae > Gastrophryne > Gastrophryne carolinensis. The sequence continues at coordinate 176,881,324 of CM051238.1, read as the reverse complement.
ATTGCTAATCTGTGTTGTACTGTAACTGAATGCATCATTTCTGGGGGTGGGGTTGCTTGGGCAGGGAGCAATATGGTCAACTGTATTCACTTTGTGTTGTTATGAATTTTGGACAAAGGCTTTAGTAAAAAAAAGAAACACAGGCTGTTTTGGAGCACTGGGCTGGGGATGAAAGGGTATGACAACATAAACTTCCCTCTGAGTATAGGTGCACCTTTTCTGATGTTCCTCTGAGATAATCCCTACACCTTCCCACACTGCGTTTTGGATGTCAGCGTAATCTTAACCTCCCCACCTCAGCTGTCCCTTAGCCATTCCTTAGCTGTAATTGAACAATGGCTGCAAACTTACCCCTTCGCTGGCTGCTGTTCGAATCCCGTGTGGTGCTCCTCAAATTTCACGTGTGTCTGTGCCCAGTGTCATTGCAGCCTATGCAATAACACAACACATGCGCAAGATCCGAGGGGCGGTGCAGTGTCTGCAGGGGGGCTGGGCAAGCCAGGTTTGGGATGTTTTTATTAACTCCCCAACACCTGTAGTGTTCCTCTTTAAGATACCATGTTGCGAGTTCTAGTGTGCTGAAAGACAACACATCCATAAACTTATTACGTGTTTTCCATAAGGGTTTTATAACATAAATAAAATAAATATAAAGCAGTGCTAGGAGGTTATGGTAATTTGACATGACAGGCCCGTCGACTGACTGCAACTGACCGGTTTGGACACATATATAGTATGTAAATTAGTATGTAGTATGTTAACTGTGGGCCTTATGTGTGTTGTGCGGCATTTATGATCTTTCTGGTGACTATAGCGTCAGTTTCGAAGTGCCGGAATTTTTGCTTGCTCTAGGTATTGGCTGGCCACTGCTGTTTTTCAGGCCCTCCACAGTATATATATTTTTTTTTTTCCTCCTCGAAATCTCTGTCACTGTATTTTTCCCTGCCTGGTTGGCCTGTCATTGTTGCAGTTACAAGAAATGACTACTGGGGACAGTGCGTTTAGGCTGCGTTTTAGTTGTTGGTGTCCAAATTACACATTGTTAAGCAAAGACATTAAAATCAAAAATTTTAATAACCCTTCAAAAAACATTTTAGGTCCTGCGTTTCTATTACTGACAAGTCCCAATGCAAGTTCTGTACAAATAAATGTGTGTAATATTAATTATAAGCATTAAAGTGGACCAACACCCTGAGGTGATCGGCCGATCACCTCACACACCGCGGGACATCCGAGATCGGGATGTCCCGCGGGGTGTAAACCCCCCAAAACCCCCGAAAAACCTTACCTCTCCAGCCGCTGCTTCCGCCGCCGCCGCCTCACTCGCGCTCCTCTAGACGTGCGCGCGCCCGCGCCGGCCGTCTCTGAATGGCCGGCGCGGGCGCGCACACGTCAAGAGTGACGCGCGGGAGGCGCCGACGGGCAAGCTGCTTGTACGTCGCTGTCAATCAGCTTGTCCGTCGGCGCCGATTGGACGGCGCGGCCACGTGGGAGCGGGGAGAGGTGAGTTTTGGGGGCTTTCTGGGGGGTTTCACACAGCGGGGCACCCCCGATCGGGGTGCCCCGGGGAAGTGGACCAATACCCAGGATAGTCAAAATCCTGGGTGTTGGTCCACTTTAAACACTTCATTCCAGTTCTGCGCATTGTACTCTATAGGATCTTGACCTACAGCACCAGGTTTTAACAGGCATTGCTTCAATCAGAGCGCCCGGTGCTGCACCTTTTGGGTGCTAGTGTTAAACAAGAAGCTAGCTGGTGGCACTGCCATGTTTTTATTTGTGAAATAAAACTCTGAGAGCGACTAAGACCAAAAAAGGGGTGCTGTGTGGCGCTGACGCTTCCTAATTAAGGCTCCCTCGAGTCCCTATTTTTATTAAAGTGGGCCTCTAATCAAAAAAATTAAGCTCAGTAAATTGCTTCCCTAAAGCCTGATGACTAGTGATGAAATATATTTGTGTGGGCTTCACTCTATGCAGATGTTGTGTAATAGCATGCAGATTCTATGCTCCTGAACTACATGGGATCTGCCCTGCTTCCCATTCAAATATGCCTCAAATCTCTGTGCAATAATCCCTCATCTCTAGCTAGAGGTAGAAAGTCATCACCTTTAATGACATTGCTGTTCTGCTCACAGCAGAGTGCTCCTAGATACATTTTACATACTTAAATTACACTGTCTAAATGCTCTGCTGCTGCTGCAAAGCAACGCGATCTGGGCTACCCTGCTGTGCATCACACTGAAAAAACAAAGAACCAGCCATCCATGTACTCACCACTTCTGGGATCCATGGAGCAGCCTATCAACGTCTATGGCCAGTGTCAGCTGCGCTGATAGGCCCCAGATATACACCCCTGTGGAACTCCACACATCAAGCTTCACAGCTAATCAGCCTTCTTTGATTTACCAGGATACATAGACTGATATAAGTCCCTCTGACAAAGCTATATTCAGTGAAATGCGTAAGGGCCAAGGTCTCTGCAATAACAATATTAAAGTGGGCCAACACCCAGGGGTGATCGGCCCGGGAATCTATACGATTCCCGGGCCGATCACCTCACACACCGCGGGACATCCGAGATCGGGATGTCCCGCGGGGTGTAACCCCCCAAAACCCCCGAAAAACCTTACCTCTCCAGCCGCTGCTTCCGCCGCCGCCGCCTCACTCGTGCTCCTCTAGACGTGCGCGCGCCCGCGCCGGCCGTCTCTGAATGGCTGGCGCGGGCACGCACACGTCAAAAGTGACGCGCGGGAGGCGGCGGCGGCGGGCGCGATCCCTTGTCCGTCGACGGACGTCACTTGTCCGTCGGCGGGCATTGGACAGCGCAGTCACGTGGGAGCGTGGAGAGGTGAGTTTTCGGGGTGTTTGGGGGGGTTTCAGGCAGCGGGGTGCCCCGGGGAAGTGGACCAATACCCAGGATAGTCAAAATCCTGGGTGTTGGTCCACTTTAAGCACCCCCCCTTGCCCTGTATTGCTCCCCTACCAACCTTTCTCTGCAATCTACACCTGATAGTTGAATACCTTTTATGCACAGTATCAAATTATTGTACTTACATGGATGATGATATGTTATGTATGAAACATACTATTTTCTTGCATATTTCTTTGCATTAAATACTAAGGCCCTTATTTATGAAGGAATAGCGACTGGTGAGCGGCCGGTAATGACGGGCCCCGCTACGAGAACGCCGGCTCCCCACCACAATCACACATTTATCAAGCCAATCCTGCTTAGCGACTGAGATAGCGCCAGATAGCCACTCATTCATCATTATTCCAGCCTCAGCCCACAGCGCCAGCGTCCGACCTTGAACAGCGACAGGTATGACCTCTCGCTACCTGGCGCTCTCCAATGCATTTCAATGGAACAATCTTTAAATATTCATAATTAATTGTTATTAATTTTTTTTTTTTTTTAAATGTGAAAAATTCTGTGACCACTTCTGCCATGTTAGATAATTTTTTTAAGGTAAAAAAAAAAATATTGTGCAGAATTGATATTTCAGGTCTGATATTATTGTATTCATATTACTAAATTCTTTATAAATTTTTTTTTTTTTTGGTTTCTAAATATATGGTGGTTTGGGGGTTAAAAAACTACTTTTAACACATCGCCGCCAGCGCTCTGGGGTTTAAACATGCATTTCACAGCGCAAGAATTTTTTGAGCGTGATTTTTTCATGAATATGGTGGGAGCCGGTCGCTCTGACCAGTCGCTATCATGCGCACCCATACATCGCGGAACCTGTCAAATAGCGACTCGTCACCCCGTATTCAACATTACTGCACACCGACTCTAGTCGCTATCAACAACCGAACAACGGCCAAGCACATCGACTACTAGCGGGCGCTCTGAAAATGCCGCTACAGTCGCTCAACTGTCACTACCTGCCACTATTAATGAATCGGCCTCTAAGGAAACCATGAGTACCACTTCAGTCTAGTGATCATTGCTGCCCCAGGCCCTCAATTTTATATATTTACTTGTTTAAATGCTGTAAAGTTTACATAAACAGACATTCTCACCGAAACCTATAGGGTTCACCACTAAAAGCTGGTGCACTGAAAAACCGTTCTTCAGCATTCACCTGGCGACTAACAAACAAACAAACGTCAAGCACAGTCTTCACCTGGCAAGTAGGCCATTTTTAGCATATTAAATGCTGCAAACTAGTGAAAACATGGTGAATGGCCAGTGAATGACCAACGAACGCTTCATAAAACAACCCCTATTTGATAACTAAGAGCCCCTGTTTTTAACAACAGATAGCTGGTGCTCACATTTGTGACTATGCAGAGGATTACATTGATCTTTTCCTTTAATCTGTCTAGCATGATTTATCTCTGAGGGTTTGGTAGTGGCACCGTATTTCTCGCCCCAAAGGAGGCACTTTCATTCCCCCAAAAGTCAGGGGGATGCACATGAGCCTTATGGAATGAATGTTAAAAAAAAAAGTATACTCACATATCCCGGCACTCCCTCGCTGCTGGCCAGCTTCTAGAAGACAGAGGAGCTGCGGACGGGCAGGGTAACATAACCTTGCCCGCTGTCCCGGCTGCCGCACCACTGCTTCACTGCCTTCCCACCACCGTTTCTCCTTTTGGGGAGTGGGCACACGCAAACACCCGGTTCCATGCAGCGGGTGGGTGTGACCTGCACCAGCATTCATTGCCCTGCCCCCCCCCCCCTTCATGCAGTCAAATGTTTGCGCATGACGCTGCTCTATCTTCTGGCCATCTGGAGTGCGGGAGCAACAGAACATATGTTACTTTTTTCCTACCTGGGGAATGAGAGGGGAGGGGAATGCCTCACTACTTATGGAAATGGAATGGGGGGGAATGCCTCACTGCTTATGGAAATGGGATGGGGGGAATGCCTCACTGCTTATGGAAATGGGATGGGGGGAATACCTCACTACTTATGGAAATAGGATGGGGGGAATGCCTCACTGCTTATGGAAATGGGATGGGGGGAATGCCTCACTGCCTATAGGGAATGGGATAGGCGGATGCCACGCTGCCTATAAGGAGGAATAGGAGGAGTCAGAATGCAACAATGGAGTGGGGAGAACGCCACAATGTCTGTAATTAGGTGATTCTGCACTTAGCCTATTATTTGGTTCTTGGGTAGACGTGTTTTAGCACAACATTTGGTTCAGAATATTTTTTTACTTATTTTCCTGTTCCATATCCTGAGTGCGTCTTATAGAGCAACATGTGGTATATATTTTCTTTACCCTAACAACTTATCAATTTTTAGCAGGATTAAGCGAAAAGCTCATGTTTGTAGAACCAGATGACAAAAACTGTCTTTTCACCAAGAGGAGGAATAAATTATGTAACACCCTCATCCAATCACTATTGTATGTCCCCACAACCTCCACTTGCGGCCAGGTCCTTAGGTCTGACTTAAACTGAACTGAGGTGATGGTGGGGGCATGCAGGTGCAGGCTGTGGCAAAGAATCTGCCCAGAATTTTACCTTCTACACCAGCTGCTTGGACTGTACTGTGTCTGGCCCGATACACCTTGTTGATGTCATAGCAGTGAGCCACTATGCTCATTCAAGTCAATTGAATATATACTAATGCTGTTATACAAAATTAAGTAAATAGTAGTCATCCTGAAGTGAATGACATCAATGCAAAAGCAGCACTAATATGGTGCAAGGCGAACTATCTGCTCTAGCAGGCAGCAGTGCCACAGTTGTAGCGTCACAGTCTTGAGAGTTCGAGACTTTGACTCTAGATTCCATTGTAGTTCTTCAGTAAGGCAAACAAATTAAGATCTCAAAAAAGAAAATTGGACAAGAGTTGAGACCTCGCCCAGACAGTTGCTGCCCCTTTGTATCGTGCCACCCTAGAGACAGGCCCTCAGTGACTAATAAGAAATACATCCCACTATAGATCATAAAATGATTAGTAAGTTCAGTTTATATATATTTTTTTATTTAAGCCCATGAGGTTTTGGGCTTCCCCCAAGTATTAGGCCATACATGAACTGTGTGTGGATTTACTTTGCCGCATTCTAGTCTCCACCCCTCAAATGGAAAAGTTTTTCATGTGTGAGCGTTGGGAACTTGAACATAATTATCAGAACATCGCAATTTCTTTTCTTTCTCTACACCTACACATTGATGTTGTTTTGCAGCATGAATTCATTTCCAAGATTCTTGTCTTTCGTGTTGCCTGATATTTTAAAATGGATCAAAGACATTTTCACAGGCTCTACACTTTCAAGCTACTCTTTTCATTCATTTTAAAAGTGTCTCATTTATAATTAGCTGTCTTGTTAAAGTGCTCGGTTAGTATAAATCATTTTTTATACTGCATAACCTAAAAGTGTCATAGGAGTTTCACTCCTACATATTTCATTAAAAATAGCATTTTACTTCTGAGCTTGGGGAATTTAATATTCACAGAGTTCTGCAGATATGCCATAAAAACAAGGTATTCAAAAAAATGCATGAATACAGGAAAAAAAACTGAAATAGATCTCCCCAAACATACTAATAGAAATGCCAAAGGCAAAGCTAAACGATGAATAAAAGTGAAGCAAAACAAATCCTGAACTCTGTCTTGTATAACTTTATCTTTAAATTTATATATTTATATATAAATATATAGTGGTATGTTGTCTACCGGTAGGCTTGAAGGCTACCATTTTATGATAGTGCTAGTTTGGGCTTCAAAAAGACTCCAGGAAAGCGTGCTATGCCTGGTGTAACTGGCCCTTTAAAGTGGACCAACACCCAGGATTTTCACTATCCTGGGTTTTGGTCCACTTCCGCGGGGCACCCCGATCGGGGGTGCCCCGTTGCGTGAAACCCCCCAGATTGCCTTAAAAAACTCACCTCACCCCGCTCCTACGCGAGCGCTCGTCCAATCAGAGAGCTCAGAGCCGCTGTGGTATGTACGGACAAGCGACGGACAACCACAGCGGCTGTGAGCGCGCTAGAGACTGCATCTTGTGCTTCCCTCTAACAGGGAGCGCGCCCGCGCCGGCCATTCACAAACGGCCGGCGCGGGTGCGTGCCCTGCTTGGAACGGGGATAAGGTAAGGTTTCTGGCCGTCCTGCGTGGTTTCACACAGCGGGGCATCCAAATTTCAGATGCCCCGCGGGGAGGGATCTGATCGGCCCGGGAATCTTATAGATTCCCGGGCTGATCCCCCCTGGGTGTTGGTCCACTTTAAGAGGCTGCAGGTAAGGCACTCTATAGGGCCCTGGAGTCTCACCAGTGAAGGAAGCTGGGTAGGTCCTGCCCACCAATCGGCTAAATCCGGTTCTGATCCAGGAGTACTATTAATAGGCCGATAAGCTTCAGACAGGGGCAGCTGTATGGGCTGATGCTTTGCTTTGCTGGTCTCATCTGTCCCATTCAACTACAGACCCATGCTTTATACCTAGATTCAATGACAATGCAATACTGGCAACCTAGAGAACCCAGGCTAAGGCATAATAATGAGTATTCCATGTATTCTAGGGTCTGCACAGGGCTCTTGTGTCCTGATCGGTGGGTGTAGTGTGGTGGGTTGTGCCGGGAGTCCAGGGAGATCTGGCTGTGGGTCTCCTGCTGCTGCTGCCTCACACTGCCGCGGGTAACCAGCTCAGAGTGGGTAGTGTGGGAGCCAGGGGGGAAGTGCCTGCGGGAGTAACTATGTGGCCTTGGGCTGCAATACCTTGGCCGGGTGCTGTGGCTACCTCATGACGCCTGTGTTTGGGCATCTGGAGTTCCAAAGAAAGTAATAGCCTCAAAGACTGTGGGTCAGGTGTGTTCTTTTATAGAGTGGCTGGTTAATTAGACCTAATCTGTGTGTATTTTACAGGCCAGCCTAGGCGCATTGAATCCCTTGACTACATTTGGGGCGTATGGATGCCAGCACACTTCCGGGGGGAGGGGGGGGGTGCGTCACGCAGACGCCAACGCTGACGTAAAGGGCTAACATGGCACCTACAGTCTACACCAGGGAGCAGCAGGACTATATTCTGAGTCTCCATGATATGCCAAGCTATGCCATTTGCCTACACATGTGTGCGTTTTTACAATCAAGCAAGGCGCGTACAGGTGACAGACCAGAATGGCGACATTCAGCCAAAGGCACATGGCGGGGCACACAATTTGGGCAGAGGCCTTGTATTCCAAGTGGTTCAACAGGCCCAGATTATTGTGCAATCCCACATGTGTCATTTGGCCTAAGTCTGTCTGTGACTGTAATCCACCAGTACTGTTGGATGGGAGAGCTGGGTCCACTATGTGGCTAAGCAGAGTCAGTGAGCACTATCCAATATTAGTAGCGGAGGGGAGAGCTGGCCTATGCACAAACTGGCGTAGACATGCATTTGTTGTTTGCACTGTCAAACACCACAATGGGCAGCTGGGTGCATGTGGACCTCAAGCCAAACCAAACTGGAAAGGACAGAAACTAACTGTGCAATTTGTTTGTTGTCTTTGCCACTTTCATTGAAAACTGATATGACTTCAGTCTCAACACACATTGAGGACACAGGAGGACGTTGGCAGAGGAGGTGACAGCCCATCTATGCAGCAGTGATCGGACCTCAAACAACAAAAGTGGCCCCCGGGTGTGGTGTTTCTACAGTCAACTTCCCAGGTAAGTGGGATTGTAGCTGGAGAGTTCTGGCTGTGCATCAAGCCCACCAGAAGGCTAGGGGTCAGACCTGTGGTACAAAGAAGACGGGTGTGGGTGTAAGGCAACAGCCCGAACCCTGCCAATGTCCTCGTCCTCCTCTCGAGCCTTCCCACCACCAGCCACAGAACACGCTGAAGAGGAGGGGGTGTTGGGATTGGAGTCACACACACAGTCCTGCAGCAGTCAGGTAGGCCAATATTCCAAAAACAATCCAGTTGTGTCAATGGATGGCCAAATGAGATATATGCTAAGTGCTTTTGGGTTGTGCTTCTCTTACCCATACAGAATCTTCAGAGGGGGAGTACGCCAAGATGGGGCCACCCGAAGCGGATCCAGCGCCAGACTTAGGTGTGTATACACAGTTAAGCAGACCACTATACAAGCTGAAGTAAAACAACACATGTGCAGACTGGTTACAGGAGGTTGATTTTCATTACAGCCTCCGAAGAAGGGATGGCGCTGCGGAGGATGTGGCCCCCTAAAAGGACGCTGAACAATGTTCAGGTAAGTAGGTTGAATTTGGGGGGATCTCCAGCCACATTTGTCCAAACAGGCATTAACGTGCTTTTCTTTTATCTTTACAGGTGCCATGTTGGTCCACCATAATTTGATTTTATCATGTTAATATTTTAATTAATGTTTTTACCCATTTTTAAAAATGTTACTTAAAAAAAACGGGCAGGCTGATTCATTAATAGCGCCAGGTAGCGACAGATGAGCGACATTAGCGTAATTTTCACAGCGCCCGCTAGTATTCGCTGTGCTTGGCCGTTGTTCGGCTGTTGACAGCGACTCAGTCGGTGTGTGGTAATGTTGAATACGGGGTTATGAGTCGCTGTTTGACAGGTTCAGCGCTGTATGGGAGCGCATGACAGCGAACGGCCATAGCGAACGGCTCCCAGCATATTCATTAACAAATCACGCTCCAAAAATTCTTGCGCTGTGAAATGCTTGTTTAAACCCCAGAGCACTGGCGGCGATGGGTTAAAAGTAGTTTTTTAACCCCCAAGCAACCATATTTTTAGAAAAAAAAAAAAACGTTTTTCAAAACATTTTGTAATATGAATACATTCATATCAGACCTGTAATATCAATTCTGCACAAATTTTTTTTTTTTTTTTTTTAGCTTAAAAAAAAATCTAACATTGCAGAAGTGGTCACAGAATTTTTGACATTAAAAAAAAAAAAAAAAAAATTAATAGCAATTAATTATGAATATTTAAAGTTAGCTCCATTGAAATGCATTGGAGAGCGCCAGGTAGCGAGAGGTCATACCTGTCGCTGTTCAAGGTCGCTCGCTGGTGCTGTGGGGTGAGGCTGGAATAATGATGAATGATTCGCTATCTGGCGCTCTGTCAGTCGCTAAGCAGGATCGGCTTCATAAATGTGTGAATGCGGAGGGGAGCCGGCATTCTCGTGGCGGTGAGCGTCATTACCGTTCGCTCACCATTCGCTAGCTGGCGCTATCCCTTGTTAAATAAGGGCCTAAATGTTCTGCAAAATGTTGAGGCTGCCTAGTGCCCTTTAATAATGCAACACAACTCAAGCAGGGGGTAACAGCTCCAACAGGGGATGCCACACATGAAAACAAGGGAGAAAGTAAGTGTCAAGAATGACATGTACACTACATGGGGTGCCACACAGGCCGGGGACATCTAGAAGAACCATTAAAAGAAAAGAAAAATGGCGGAATGCGTATGCCCAAATGCCAGCAAAGGACACGGAACACCAAGACGGATGGAGTACACGTCAACTTACGTAAGAAAACGGGGACAAATACAGCTTCTGAGAAGAGTTCAAGAGGCGAAACCGTAAATGCTCGGCTAAAATGTATGCATATGCAAAGCAATTCCAGCTGCGTACGCATCTCCGAAAATGCATTTCACTGTGAATAAAACGAGCGTCTGCAAAATCTCAGTTCCGAGTTCGATTCCGTAAAAAAACGAGCCTTCACAGTGAGGCATCATAAACGCACTGTAAAGTTTGTCCCCTGTGTCCCCAGTAGTGATTTCTTGTAACTGTAATTAAAAAAAAGTGCCAGAAAATTCAGCGCCAAACAAATGGGAACATCTAAGCGTTAAATCCAGCTATTCCTTTCATTCAGGTCATAATACCCAGAAGAGATTGTATAGGGTTGATTCATCGCAGTGAGTAATTTTTTTACTCACATTTTCAGCGCCATATTTAGCTGTGCAATTTGTAAACAATATGGTGCTGAATTTCACTTAGGGAATAAAATCTAAAGAAAAAGTTTTTACTAAGTGAGTAAAATAACATTACTTACTTTGTTCAACAAAACAAGAGAAGCCTGTGTAGACCCTTTCACAAGAGTTTTGTAATGAATAAAACATGAGTTTTATAATGAATAAAAATGAATAAAAGACAAAGCATAATAACCAGTACTCAATGAACAAAGCAGTGCAATGTATATGCAGCTTTTAGATTTTGAGTGGTTAATAGGGATGAGCGAGCTCCCTATAGTTCGGGTTCGGCAAGTTCAGTTTGATTTGGGTGGCGGAACTTGCCGAGCCCGAACACAGGTCCTCACTGAAATTGAAGAGGACCCGAACTTGTGATGGCGAGTGTAAGGGGGGGTGCAGAGTGGCAGCTGGAAGTAACTTACCTCAGCCCCGCGATCCTGTTCCTCCTTCCGTTGGCTTCCATAAATAAGTCGGCTTCCATAAATAAGTGCCCCCGCAGCATTTCTTTTAATATTTTAAGCCAAGGGCGTAACTTCATGAGATGCAGAGGTAGCAACAGCAATGGCATTGTGTACAAACACACAGCACCACTTGTATCGCTCTATCATTTTCACTAGTAGTGAAACTTTTGAATCCAATTCAGTTCAAATGGTTACTGTATGAATTTTGAAGGGGCATGTAATGTATGCAACAGGGTCCATCTACATTGAGTTATGACCTGAGGACCTAAAGCAGGCCTCAAGAAAGCTGTATCACCCACAATAATTGCTATAGGAAGCTGTAATTTGAAGATCTGTACTTACTGGCTGTTCGCATGAGGGCCCTGTCATTAAGTTACCTGACTGCTAGGGTGCGTCAGGCAGACAGATATCCTAAACTGAGATGTCCTGGGGCTGGGGGAAAAAGCAATTATGGCTGATCCTATATCCAGAAAGGAAGTTTTTGTTGTCATTTTCTATCCCCAGCCCAGTGCCCCCAAACATCTGTTTTCTTTTTATTAAAGCCTTTGCCCAATATTCATAACAGTATGAACTGAATGCAGTATGAGCCATATGCTTAATAATTCAGTTACAACTAAACTGTCACATATTTGACTGTTAGGTTTAAGTGCTCACCAATACTGAGTTCTGTTTAGTGTAACTGAATGTATCATTGCTGAAAAGCACCAGAGGGTGGGGCTGCTTGGCCAGGGAGCAATATGGCCGACTACATCCAGTTCATGTTGTTATGCATATTGGGCAAATATTTTGGTAGAAAAAAACACAGGCTGTTTTGGGGCACTGGGCTAGGGATAGAAGGCGAAGACATAAAATTCCTTTCTGGGGATAGGATCCCTTTTGAGGGCCAATGGATCCTGGGGCCAGTTAACCTCAGATGGTATATATATATAAGATCTCACAGTGGGCAATTAACTTAAATATTTGAGGTATATCCTCTAAATAGGGTTTGTCCAAGCAAGCATAAAAAACTATTGGAGTCAACTACTACTGACTCTAACCCTTGTAGTCATCCAGGTTATTCACCTCTTGAACCTCTTATTCTTGCATCAGCTGCGGTGCAGACAGCATGCTTCCAAAAGCCCCTTGTCTCGCTTCTGTTTGTGCTCCTGCCAATCATTGAGAGAGCCTTCCCCCTGGTAACTGGAAGCAGGGGAGCATACCAAGACCAGCTGGGGAATATGCTTTCAATACAAGTGCCAACAGTGCAGGCAGAAATGGAATTAAGTGAAGCTGACGATCTATAAGGGATCAAGTATTGTCTTTTTTTTTTTTTTTCGTCCAGACAAGGCCTATAAACAACAGTCTAAAAACATTAGAGCTATTCCTGCAAACAGGGGGTAATGAAAAGCAGACACTTGCCGCAGCTTCATTATGCATCCCTTCTGTCTGGCAGGCCTCACACCGTTTTCCTAATCAGTTTATAATCAGCTTTCTAGTTGCACGTGCCTGGAAAACGCAATGTTAACAAAATATTGGTCACACCAGCTTTGGATGAAGTGTGATATTTCATTATCTAATGAAGGCGAAACATTTCTGCACACATAAAAAATGTTAATAGTTCTGAAATCATGCAATGTTTATTAGATGCTCCTGGGAGTAATCCTGTTTGTAAGCAGATTGATAAAGTGAAGATAGAGCTTAATCAGACAGACTGCCAAGTACTAGGGTCATACACACATCTTAGCATGCAAGATGGATGTTCCAGAAAGTAGGCCAGTCAGAGTCACACTACTTCTGCAATGACATGATAATCACAAGTTCAGCCTTCAAGTCGGAGATTCTTCAACCATGAAATTACTTTTTTTTCTGTAACGCTCTATTCTTACAAGGAGCCAAATTAAAAATTGATGTAACCACCATCTAGGGTGCTCATTTGTTTATGTTGGTAAGGTCTCGGCAGCAGATTTAAACCTTAAATTTTTATTAAGGTGAATGTGGAACTAAAGATCAGAGGGTGCAATGTACTTGGAATAGTGCATGATTAATACCATATTTCTTCTTCAAGAGAAATATGGTGTCTGCATAGAGGATCTAAGCGCTGTCATTAAATGCTTCCCTAGGCTTCGGCAATCTCCTTTAATGATGTTGCCGTAGCATCAGAGCTTCAGATTACTGGCAGCATCCGACGTCTTGGCAGGGAGAGAAAAGTCAAACATGGACACCCTGCCCTGTAGAAATAGAATCACTGATAGTACATTGGCATTTCGGCAGGAAACAGAGCATTCTTTCAGTGGGAGGATTTCGAGAAACACAGTTTAGGAGAAGGAGAAGTACACATAATTATGTCAACAAATAGCTAGCTCAAGTCATCTGCAAATACACTTCTCATCAAATGTTACTCTAGCAAATATTTTGTAGTCATATGCTGTTTGCTGCTATTTCTAAATATGTAAAATAAGATAGAGTAACATAGAATGTAAGGTTGAAAAAATACTTTAGTCCTTCCAGTTTAAAAGAAAAACAAAGCACCCAGGTCCCTTTTGAGCTTGTTTAGTGTAATCTTTATAACTACCTCCTCTGGCAGAGAGTTCCACTGCTCTTACAGTAAAGAATCCCCTCCTAGAAGTCTCTTTCCTCTAACCTTAGTGGATGATCCCTTGCTATAGTTTATGGTGCAAGAAAGTTAATGGGGTTCCATGACAGTTAAAGAGGCATAAAGGCAGAAGGGTACGTAGCTCTGATGGGGCCCCATAGCAGGACCTCATCATGAGCCACTGTACCCACCTCCGTGCGGTGCAGACATGCACTGTCTAGGTTGTGGTGGGACCAAATATCATTACACATCTGCTGGGAGTGTGGTTGGGTTTGCACGGGTCGGGGGCCAGATGGCAAAAACCAACGGGTCCCACAATCCACTTCTTCAACCTGCTGTGCTGTCGGGCAGCGTACAGGCTATAGAGTTGGTGGAGGCAGCTTGCACCAGGCCTTTGCTGATTCTATGGTATGTTTTCCCCTGCATAAAGGGCAAGGCTGCCCTACCTTCTTTTCCAGGAGCTTCTTTTGCCCAGGTCTCCAAATCACCAATTTTAACTACACGGAACCCAAGAGGAAGACAAGATCCAGGTACCCTCAGTAGTGGGATAGACTGTGCCGAGGATGGGAGGACAGATCTGGTTTACTAAGTTAAGTGGTGTTGACAGTGTGTCATAGGAAAACACCTGGAAGAACTGTACTGGAATTGTACTGCTGGAACAGGTTACTGTGGAAGGCACATTGAGTTCCATTAAGTAAGTGACACAATTTGATACCCACCAGGTTGGTCACACCTGAGAACGTCCCGGAATTGGGATGCCCTGATGTGTGAAATCTCCCAGCTTGATATATAGTCACCTCTCCCTCCACCCTCCAGCTGCAGACACCTCCTGTCTGCCTATTATGTCTGCCTGGTGCAGTAAGCAGATCAGGGATTCCGCCATGGGCCTGTGCAAGTTCTGTGAGATTGTCAGATCTACGTAAGTGTACAGCAAACCAAAGGGTTTTACACACTGGGGCATACCAATTTGGAATGCCCCTAGGGCAACCTGTAACCCTGGGGATCTGTAGATTTAGATTTTACTCTACAGCTGGGTAACATAGGGTTTTGGTTACTGTTCTATGCCTGTATCTGTGCTCCTACCATTGTTTGCCGGGCTGTCAGGACCCATACCCCCACTTTGCACCAACAGGACACTTCAGAACTTTTTCTATGCTTACTATTCATTTCAAGAGTTTTGTAATAAACACTTGTAAAGACATATTTTTTTTTATTATGGCAATAAAAATTCTAAATCTAAATGCAAGTAGCAACACTGGGAAGATGAAAAATAGGAGGTCAGATTTTCCTGGTAGAAGCGAGAAACATTTTAGTTCTAGTCCCATCTCTTATTATTTATTTAAAATGCATCAAGCTTGAACTACTTGTTTTCCTGTTTCTTGCCATCAAGCAGCAAGAAAGTATTCTCTCAGATCCTATCATTTATGTCTAAGACTTATTCATGGATCCCATGATGTCAAATTAGAAGTAGTGGATTGCCTAAAGTCCCATTGGGAATGTCCTTTCACTTTCACTACCAAATGTGTTGGGGATAAAAAAAAATGAATTACTGTATCTTCTGTACATCTTTAGTTTTGAAATTTGAAAATGCATGATATTCAAATCTACTACCACAATTGATCTTTGGGCCTCTGACAACTGCTGTCTGTTTAAATGCAGATTTAGTTTTCAGCTGAATGAATACTAAGGCCCTTATTTAACAAGGGATAGCGACAGGTAGCGACTGGTGAGCTGCCGGTAATGACGGGCCTCGCCACGAGAACGCCGGCTCCCCACCACAATCACTCATTTATCAAGCCAATCCTGCTTAGCGACTGAGATAGCGCCAGATAGCCACTCATTCATCATTATTCCAGCCTCAGCCCACAGCGCCAGCGTCCGACCTTGAACAGCGACAGGTATGACCTCTCGCTACCTGGCGCTCTCCAATGCATTTCAATGGAACAATCTTTAAATATTCATAATTAATTGTTATTAATGTTTTTCTTTTTTCAATGTGAAAAATTCTGTGACCACTTCTGCCATGTTAGATAATTTTTTTAAGGTAAGAAAAAAAAAAATGTGTGCAGAATTGATATTACAAGTCTGATATTATTGTATTCATATTACTAAATTCATAAATTTTTTTTATTTTTTTGGGTTTCCAAAAATATGGTGGTTTGGGGGTTAAAAAACTACTTTTAACACATCGCCGCCAGCGCTCTGGGGTTTAAACATGCATTTCACAGCGCATGAATTTTTTAAGCGTGATTTTTTGATGAATATGGTGGAAGCCGGTCGCTCTGACCAGTCGCTATCATGCGCACCCATACATCGCGGAACCTGTCAAATAGCGACTCGTCACCTTGTATTCAACATTACTGCACACCGACTGAGTCGCTATCAACAACCGAACAACGGCCAAGCACAGCGACTACTAGCGGGCGCTGTGAAAATACTGCTACAGTTGCTCAACTGTCGCTACCTGCTGCTATTAATGAATCGGCCTCTAAGTCACATGACCTCATCGATGTCATAGACACCATCACCCCTGTCCTATAGGAAAGCTTATAACACATAACTGGAGTGGGTCTTGGGAACAAGACTTGGCCAGAAAAAATGGTCCAGGAACAGCGTCTCTTAGATGGACACAGATCATACACAGGACCTTTGGCACAGACAAAGAATTAGGCTTTTATAGAAAAACACTGACCTAAAGAAAAATCTTAAGACCAGAGAAAAATAAGGTCTTGCAGCTGGACACAGACCTAAAGCAGGTCCTTAGAGCAGGACAGGGAATAGGAATGGACTGCAATGCAGGATCATCACGGAATCTTCAACAAGAAGTTCATTGCTTTGACACGTTGAGACCAGCCAACATTTAAATTCACAACATGGGTGGTGTGGTTGTTTGGTGTGCCAGGACCCTGAGAGCACCCATGCTCACCCTGGATAGAAGGCCGGACAACACTGGAGTGGGGAGTTGGTGAATACTGCCAAACCCAATAATGTGCTGTCCTATTACCTTACCCTGCCCCCCACCCCCTCACCAACGATCACTGCCAGCTGTCATTGGTGATTGGTTAGAGACATCTATCCTTTGTGAACTAGTAAGGGATCCATGAGACCTCCATACCAGTTTACATGGCCTGGGGGGGGTGTCAAGTCGCCTGATGAAAGTGGGGGGGGGGGGCAGAGGAGCCTGTGGCCCACAAAGGCTATGGGGCATGTAGCTTTCAGGGCTGGGGAACCACACCCTGGTCTACAAGCCATGCTTAGCTGGTGCCAGGGCTGGTTATCCTGGGGAGGGGCACCCTATTCTAATTCTTTTTTTATTTAACCTTTTGTGTGGTAGTAGTATTTTATTTGTAAATGTTATAAAGTAAAGCAAGTAAAGTATTTTCAGTTTGGGGGGTCTCCTGGGCACAAATGGGGGGCTACCGATATATATATATATATATATATATATATATATATATATGTGTGTACTGTTGTAATTGGGAGAAATGGGGCTTTCATGTGCAACATGGTTTTCTTGAATGAAATATATTTTTCATTCAAAATAAAGGAGAGAAATTTTTTTTTACATTTCCCTAAAAAAAGAATAAAAAAGAACACTGGAAAAATTACAAACAAAATATTTCATGTTAAAGCCCAAACTGCTTAAGAAAAACAAATTCTTCAAAAACTATGTAAACATAGTGCAAAATGAATAAGAATTATCTGTCAAGATAGGGTGACAAAACCTCAAGTAAGCTGACGATTAAATTGGCTAAAAGTACCTATGCATTCGGGGTATTGTTTAGGGGACCTTGCGCTTTCAGATTTAGCTTGCTTTTTCTTGTTTGCATATTGTTTTTTTTTTAGGAAAATTGGGCTTTGGGCTTTGTCTGCTTTTTTTACTCTTTTTTAGGGAGGCCCTATGAAACTAAAGTATTCATAGATGGTTTACTTCCATAAAGATGCACCCACCACAACAAGCTGAGTACAACTAGAAAGCATATGGTTTATGGAGGTATTTCAAATGTAAAAGGTTGTCTTGGTTACAAATGCGCAAGGGTAAGTAAAATTACCCTTACAAGCATGCTTTACTTTGTAGTGTTTGGCAACCCTACCCTTGACAGTACCTATACATGTTGGGTATTGTTCTGTTTGGGGGACCTTACTTTTTCAAATTTAACTTGTTTTATTCTTGTTTGAATATTGTTTTTTTAGGAAAATTTGGCTTTGATTTTGTTTTTTATTCTTTTTTTTAGGGAAACCCTGTGCAACCAAAAACTGATCAAGGGATTACTTCCAGAAAACTGTGCCCGCACCAGCAAGTCTGGTATTCCTGTAAAGCTTGAGGTGTGTACTTCCAGAGAATATATATAGGTTGTAGGTACAGTTCAAATGTAAAGGTGGGCATAGCAATTACCGTATTTTTCGCCCTATAAGACGCACTTAATTTTCCCCAAAAGTGGGGGGGGGGGGGGAATGTCTGTGCGTCTTAACGGGCGAATGTAAAAAAAAAACAAAAAATAACTTACATTCCGTCGATCCCCGCAGCCTCTGTGGTCGCCGCTGTCTGCCTCCTCCAGCCCCTGGGTAGGGCGTGGCCTGTAACTCCTGCCAGTGTGACGTTGGCAGGAGTCACAGGCCACGCCCACCCGGGTTCCGGAATCGGCTTGCTGTCAACATGCCGCTGCTTCCCGCTCCCCACTGCCCCTGTAAGAGTGTAAGAGGCGGTGGGAAGCGGCGGCGGGGAGCAGCTGTCTGCCGTATGTTCGCAGCGAGCTGGCCTGGGGTGGCCGTGGCCTGTGACCCCTGCCAGCAAGTCACGTTGGCAGCAGTCACAGGCCTAAACCCACCCCAGGCAGGCTCGCTGTGAACATACGGCTGACCGCTGCTCCCCGCCGCCGCTTCCCACCGCCTCTTAGAGGGTCGGTGGGGAGCGACGGCGGGAAGCTGCAGTCAGCCACATGTTGACAGCAAGCCGATTCCAGCCCCGGGCGGGCGTGGCCTGTAACTCCTGCCAGCGTCATTAGATGCTGGCAGGAGTCACAGGCCACGCACCCCTGGGAGGGAATTAGCCCTTCTGAACTTGCGGCAAGGAGCGTCAAGAACACCAGGGAGTACACGGTAAGTTTTTTGTTTTTTTTTTAAATTGTACAATGCCCTCCTTGGGGATGCCAACACAATGCCCCCCTTGGGATGCCTGCACACTGCCACCTAGGAAGACCAGCACAATGCCCCCCTTGGGGATGCCCGCACACTGCCCCCTTGGTATGCCCGCACACTGCCCCCTTGGGGATGCCCGCACACTACCCCTTTGGGGATGCCCGCACACTACCCCCTTGGTATGCCCGCACACTGCCTGCTTGGTATGCCAACACAATGCCCCCCTTGGGATGCCAGCACACTGCCCCCTTGGGATGCCGCACAATGCCCCCCTTGGGATGTCAGCACACTGCCCCCTTGGTATGCCCGCACAATGCCCCCCTTGGGATGCCAGCACAATGCCCCCTTGGTATGCCCGCACACTGCCCGCTTGGTATGCCCACACAATGCCCCCCCTTGGGATGCCAGCACACTGCCCCCTTGGGATGCTCGCACACTGCCCGCTTGGGATGCCCGCACAATGCCCCCCTTGGGATGCCAGCACATTGCCCGCTTGGGATGCCCACACAATGCCCCGCTTGGGATGCCCGCACACTGCCTGTATTGGGGATGCCCACACACTGCCTGTATTGGGGATGACCGCACACTGACTGTATTGGGGATGCCAGCACATTGCCTGTATTGGGGATGCCTGCACACTGCCTGTATTGGGGATGCCTGCACACTGCCTGTATTGGGGATGCCAGCACACTGCCTGTATTGGGGATGCCCGCACACTGCCTGTATTTGGGATGCCTCACACACTTCCTGTATTGGGGATGCCAGCACACTGCCTGTATTGGGGATGCCTGCACACTGCCTGTATTGGGCATGCCCGCACACTGCCTGTATTGGGGATGCCTGCACACTGCCTGTATTGGGCATGCCCGCACACTGCCTGTATTGGGCATGCCCGCACACTGCCTGTATTGGGGATGCCCGCACACTGTCTGTATTGGGCATGCCCGCACACTGCCTGTATTGGGGATGCCAGCACACTGCCTGTATTGGGAATGACTGCACACTGCCTGTATTGGGGATGCCCGCACACTGTCTGTATTGGGGATGCCAGCACACTGCCTGTATTGGAGATGCCTGCACACTGCCTCTATTGGGGATGCCAGCACACTGCCTGTATTGGGGATGCCAGCACACTGCCTGTATTGGGGATGCCTGCACACTGCCTGTATTGGGGATGCCTGCACACTGCCTGTATTGGGGATGCCTGCACACTGCCTGTATAGGGGATGCCTGCACACTGCCTGTATTGGGGATGCCCGCACACTGCCTGTATTGGGGATGGCCGCACACTGCCTGTATTGGGGATGCCAGCACACTGCCTGTATTGGGAACGACCGCACACTGCCTGTATTGGGGATGCCCGCACACTGTCTGTATTGGGGATGCCAGCACACTGCCTGTATTGGGGATGCCAGCACACTGCCTGTATTTGGGATGCCAGCACACTGCCTGTAATTTGGGATGCCCCTTCCTGCCTGAAATGTGGGGTCTGTAATGGTGTGATCGGGGGGAATTCTGCACACTGTCTATAATGGGGTGGTTGGTAGGGGGTATTCTAGCACACTATTTGGTTCAGAATATTTTTTTCTAATTTTTCTCTTTCAAATACAGGGTGCGTCTTATAGGCAGGTGCGTCTTATAGGGCGAAAAATACGGTATGTTTTATCTGAAAATCTCGCTTTTTTAGTTTGGGGGAGTTTTCTGGACAGGAAAGGGTGTCTACCAATATACATGTGGTACCATTGTAACCCGGAAGAAATGGGGCTTTTAAACACAATATGATTTTATTGAAAGGCTTACATTTTAATTACAAAAAACACTACAAATTGTAAAAGAAAAAAAAGATTTCTGCAAATTCTCATTAATTGCATGCAGTGTTTTCAACATTTTTCAAACACCACTTGTAAAAAAAAGTATTGTTTAAAAAGATAAATATACCATTTTTAAAAATACAGTAATTAATGTTTAACTTTAACAATTACATTTAATCAATTAAGTTCCAGTTCTTGTGTAACCATGACACATATGATGACATTTAGCCTCACATCAGCTGCCTTGATAACACCAGTAACTGAGCTTTATGTGAAAAAATATTCAGTGTAATGTTTTTGCCCAGTTGGTGTTTTCTTTCTTAACTCTGACTCTCCGGGGGACCCATTGCAGGTTTGGCGTTTGGCAGACGGTAAATGACACATTGTAGCTTGAGTACATTTCTCCATGTATTCTACTGTATTCAGAGGCACTGGGGATACATCCGGCAAGTCATTGTTTATTGGTTGTATTTTCAGCATAACAGAACATTTGTATAGTGCAGTCCCTTTGTACCCAGAAGATTTCACTGGTGTTAGCTTAGTGTCATCCTGCTGAATTTTCTGCAGTACTACAAGACTGATAATAACAGAATGTTACTCCTTATACCAGCAGCATGTAGCAGCCAGTCTGTTACTGTACATGATTTCGTACATGGTTTCGTTCTGGCAAACTTATAGTCTGGGAGGAAAACATGGTTAACTGGACTTCCTACCTACTGCTGCCCAAGGAATAAGTACACATCAAAAGACAGGAACTCATCTCTTTGCTGACTCTATGGTATTGGTGCGAGAGCAGCGAGTGGTGGAATTTCCCCTGCTTGCAATGTCTAATGGATCAAAACATTTGTAGCCCTCCTAGCCACTGTGCTAAGCCTGATTTGGGCACTAAAATAATAAAATAACTTACCTGATCGCTGCAATCCTCGTCTGATGGGTTGTGGGAAAACAATGTATGAATATAATGAGGGGATTCTGGATCTATCCCCTCAGGTGACCACTACATAACAGGCCGCACTCAAAGAAGTAAAAGAATAAATTTCTATTTTATTAGTAAATACATTTACAATAAAAATTATTGGTCTCAGCACACACAACAACAAATGACATAATTAAAAAACATATACACAAACATGGGGGGTCCTATATATGGAGACTCTAATAATAATGATGCGGGATAGCATATAATACATTAAATGAATAAATAAAAAAATCTGGTTGGAGGCCACGTGTGGCCCAAAATATGTGAAGAAAAGGGAAGAACAGTAGACAATATAATAAATATTAACAAATATGCACCCTCATATAATGCATACAAAATTCAACAGTAAAGTGAAACTACAAAAACAGAAAGACACAACGTGAAAAAACAATCAAACAAACCCCAAATAAGTGAGCGATTAAAGTGCTGAGTGCAATGTAGCACACACGTGGTGCTAAAACCAGCCAGAGGAGTTGTAAGGGGTCATGAATAACGCTACCCGACTGAAGTGGTAAACAATGATAGTAAGTAAAAGAGATTTACATAACCTGATCTCCAAGGGGTCCCCCGCAGCAGCCGCCACCGACGCGTTGCGTGTCAGATAGACACTTCGCCAGGGTGTACCGGCAGCTGGGGAGTCCCCCTCCCTAAATACCCCGAATGGATGAAACGCTAGCCAATGGGAGGCGGCCGCGTCACCACCCGTACGTGCGCCCCGCCCGGCCAGTAAATGAGGCCGTAAGGGCAAGCACGTCAGATGGGACGCAGCCACGTCACCGCTGGACCGCAAGCCCGGGATGCGCCTGCGCGAGACGCGCCGCCGGGCGCGCGGCGGGCGGGACGCACTCCCCTGCAGTAGCAGGCGCCCGCCAGCCACCCGCCCGGCCGCGCGCACATCACGCAGGCGCATCCCGTCCACCCAGCAGCTGAAAGAATGACAGGTGCAGGAACGTGGAATGGTAAGTATTCGGGGAGGGAGGGAGAAACACCTACTTATAATTTACTATAGGGGCAACATAGACAATCCCATATACATGAATACCTGTACAAATACAACGACTAAATATATACATATGTATTATGCTATGCTAGACCCATATGCCTATGCTATATTATATGATATGAATAAATGAACAAATAACTCAAAGAGTCTTAGTATTGTTAATCAAGAAGACCACATAACACAGTGGGATTGTGTATGGATATCGGCATATATGCCATATATTACCACTGCTGAATGTTTAAATGGATATAATCCCATATGGCATCAGAGGGTCCATACCAGAAAGGAACCACCAACCTATGGGCAATATTGGATCATAAACAACACACAAATGAATATAACCATGCATTGTATATGAAAAAAAGAAATTGTTATTTATTGATACATCTTGGCACCAGACAAGGGGATAATTTCATTAAAGGGGACCGTGGTCCCCATAAAATGAGATGACATACAGAATCCCCAAACAAGTTACTGTATGGACAAAGGTATACAGATGCAAGCCTGGTGCACAATATATATATCATAAAAAGCATAAAATTGCCATAAAATATTTAGTATTTAGTATGGTTGCCTAAAGGCCATATTCACAGAGCAATATCTATAAAGTACACTCAGGCGTGCATCTGTTTAAGGTGCCTAAATCACTTAAGAAACATTCCCATATGCATATTGCCACTCACGGTGCCACACTTTAAAGATTATTATATACAGTATAAGGTAAAGGTGCCCAAGGGCACTGAGTCCCTGGGGTACCAACGGTTACAATGTCCAATCAATATCGATTGTCCCCAAGGAAAGAAAAAGAGGGAATCTAATGAAAGATAAGGAGGGGATCTGGTGAAAGGTAATACTGAATCGCCAATATCACAATGCAAATCCGTCTTCATGCCAGTTTCAGCTCCACCTCGGACCTTGATTGTTATATGGATCAGGATTGTATATTCACACTATAAGGCGGCCATTCGCTACATGGATCCAAGATGTATGCCATTAGTACACGGATATTAATCAAGCAAAGGTTATAATCCCTAAAAAGTACAAATAAGGGAGAGAATGTGGTCAGTCCATATATCAAGAATACTCTTATAATTCATGCAATAATCCCATAAATGCAAACCATGAGATATACCAAAGGCAACCCGGTGTCAATCAATAAAATGTGACCAAGAGTAAACATATAGATAAAAGACATTCAGCCACCTAAGGGGCCATTGTCTATTAGTCACAGTCGCGTCCCAAGAATGATGAGAAACCAAAGTCCTCATTCATACCATATGGGGCCCGTGTTCTTAAAGTGTAGATCCACTGGGTTTCTTTCTGTTCAAGCTTCTTCTTTATATTCCCACCTCTAATTCCTAAAGATACCTGATCTATAAAAAAGACTTTCATACCGGCTGTACTGCCCTTATGTATATGTAAAAAATGGGCTGCCACCGGCGTGAGTGTTCTTCCATATTCTGCATCACGTGCAGCCAGTTTGATAGTTGAAAGGTGCTTTTGGATCCTGCTCTTGACAGCATTAATGGTCTCGCCTACGTAATATTTAGGACATGGACATTTAATAACATAAATTACCCGCTGTGATTTACAATGTAGATGTTTCGTCAACTTTATATCCCTTTGTGTGTGCAAATCTTTGATAGCAGTAGTCTTCTCAACAAAGGGACAAACCGTGCAATTACCACATGGCCTGCTCATTGCTCCATGTGGAGTTTGTAACCACGTTCTCGATGTGGAAAAGTGACTAGTGCAGAGTCGGTCTCTCAAGCTAGAGGCTCTTTTGGCTGTCAGTAAGGGGCCCATTCCTATCCAAGATGCCAATTGGGGATCCGACTGGAGGACAACCCAATGTTATTTCAAGATGTCTCTCATATTATTCCAATCACTGTTGTATCTTGTGATAAATCTCACCTTGTTATCGGTTGTCTTCCTCCTATATGTAAGTAGTTGGTCTCTCGGTGTTCGTAGGGCCCGTTTGGCAGCTCTATCCACAACCCTGCCTGGGTATCCCCTTCTTAGAAATCGGGTTCGCATGTCCTTGATCTCTTCCTTAAAGTTCTCATCATTAGAGCAGTTTCTTCTTAACCTTAACATTTGTCCAACCGGGATGCCCTCTTTTAGTCTTTTCTGATGGAAGCTGGTAAAGTGTAGTAGAGCGTTGGTAGAGGTGGGTTTCCTATGTAGGTAGGTAGAAATGAGTCCATCAGCTTCAACTTGTAAGGTTAGATCCAAAAAAACAGCTTTTGATGGTGACAATGTATATGTGAGGTGAATATTCAAGGAATTGGTGTTCAAAGATGAAATGAACTCCTCACATAAATGGGCGGGACCCTGCCACAGGAAGAGGATATCGTCGATGAACCTGTACCAGCCCAAAATATAGGGCTGGTACAGGCCCATCGACTCCCCCCAAACCACCTCACGCTACCACCATCCCAAAAACAGATTGGCAATGGAGGGAGCGCACCTGGCTCCCATGGCCACCCCCCTAATTTGTTTGTAGTATTTGGCATTGAACACAAAGAAGTTGTGAGTCAAGATGAATCGTAGCAGTCTAATGGCAAACTCATGCAGTGTCTTCTTATCGTTTGATTCCATGTCTAAAAAGTATTTAGTTGCATGTATGGCCATGTGGTGCGAGATGTTAGTATATAGCGCTTCCACATCACACGTGACCAGCAGAGTGTTTTCAGGGATATGCAGTGAATTTACCCGGTTTAGTACATCGGTGGAATCCCGTACATATGAATCCAAGGTTATAACATGAGGTTGTAACAGGCTGTCAATGAAGGTACATGCATGTTCAGTCAAGCTACCTATACCTGATATGATGGGACGTCCAGGGGGCTTCGTGATGTTCTTATGCACCTTAGGTAACATATAAAAAGTTGCCACCCGAGGGTACTCGACCTTCAGAAATTCAAACAGAGTACGGTTGATTATGTTGTTAGTATATGCATCATTCAATATAATTTCAAATTCCTGTTTGTATTCTTTCATAGGATTACTGTCTAATTTCTGGTATGTGTTGATATCTGACAATTGTCTATTGGCTTCTTCGAGATAGTATTCTCGGGGGAGAATCACAATGTTCCCCCCTTTATCAGCTTCCTTTACGATTATGTCTTCCCGATTACGTAGGGAACATAGAGCCTCCCATTCCTCTCGTGTGAGATTTTTGGGCGATCTATTAGGTACCAGATCCCTGATATCTTTGCTTACCAATTCAAAAAACACCCTTATGGCTGGCACATTAATCCATGTGGGTGTAAAGCTTGAAGGCTTCCTCAGAGTAGACCCCTGTTGAGTGGATTCTTGTTCATCCAATAGTGTCACCAAGTCCTGTAGTGCTTGTTCCTCCTGAGTGTCCCATACAGGAGCTGACGCTGTCTGATCTGGATTAGAGAAGTAATGCTTCAATGATAAGCGTCTACAATAGAGAAATAAATCCTTAATAACATCAAATTTATTGATGCCAGCTGTAGGTGAAAAGTTAAGTCCTTTCGCCAGAAGTGTTAGTTGTGATTTAGTTAGTGGAATGTCCGTTAAGTTAATGACCTCTAATTCCGGATTGGGCGCCCGCGGTTGGAGCGGCGTGGTGACTGTACCCTCCTCCGTTTGATCTCCCGGGGGCGTAACCGATGATGTTCCCTGTGCCCCATATCTCTGTCTCTGTTGTCTACGTCTCCTCTTGTATCCCCCCCTCCTTGTTCTCCTATGGGGCCCTCCTCCAAAAAACTAAGATCAGCGGAGGACCGATCAAATGATCTACTGGAGACAGAAGATGTATAGGACGGGGTACCATGTCGCCTAGTATAATTACTCGGAGCGAGGTCCCTTCTCTCAGATTGGGAGGAGGGTTGCCCTTTGGATTTGCCATAATTGGGTGCACCGCGTCCGTTGCCGTGGTGCCTCCACTTGTAAACCTTACCAGTGCTGGCATCTTTCTTGTCCCTATCTAGTTTGTCTCTTTTGTTATTCATTACTTCCATTTCATACCTCTCCAAATCCTTGGCAAGATTTTCTGTGAATGTAGTGATTTGTTCTTGGATTTTCAAAAGGTTTAATTGTGTGTATAATTCCTGTAATCGAAGCTTGGTGGTGTCCAATATTATCTTATCCTCATTGATTAACATCTCAATGAGTGACATGGAACAGGTATGCAAGATATTTTCCCATTGTTGTTTAAATTCAGGGGAAACTTCCCAAGCCGGGAAGATTTGGACTCTGAGCCCCCGCGGGATGAGGCCCAGTTCTTTGTATAATTGCAAGCTATGTATGTTCCACCAAGTGCGGAGATAGTCCCGCCGTGCCCGTTTAATGGATCTAAAAAGTGATTCCTGTGTAATTGTATCCTCCAATGATACCTGCGGTCCAAGGGAGGTGGCATCCTTTAATAATGCCAGCTTTTTGGACCAATCATTTTCCACTATCTCAAAATTAATGGCCATAATGTGGACGTGCACTATCCGTTTTTGGACAAAAATATATATATATAATTGTCCAATCCAGAAAACCACTGTATAGTCAAAAAATGTATATGGATGTGCACCGTCTCTCTATCTACAAAAGCTATTGTCCAGGTGCTATAGCCCATGTGGTCAAAGAAGAGAAAACAATGTATGAATATAATGAGGGGATTCTGGATCTATCCCCTCAGGTGACCACTACATAACAGGCCGCACTCAAAGAAGTAAAAGAATACATTTCTATTTTATTAGTAAATACATTTACAATAAAAATGATTGGTCTCAGCACACACAACAACAAATGACATAATTAAAAAACATATACACAAACATGGGGGGTCCTATATATGGAGACTCTAATAATAATGATGCGGGATAGCATATAATACATTAAATGAATAAATAAAAAAATCTGGTTGGAGGCCACGTGTGGCCCAAAATATGTGAAGAAAAGGGATACTATATCCCCATAAAATACATAGCAAAGTGCATGATACAATATGTGCAAATATATGTGTAGACAATATAATAAATATTAACAAATATGCACCCTCATATAATGCATACAAAATTCAACAGTAAAGTGAAACTACAAAAACAGAAAGACACAACGTGAAAAAACAATCAAACAAACCCCAAATAAGTGAGCGATTAAAGTGCTGAGTGCAATGTAGCACACACGTGGTGCTAAAACCAGCCAGAGGAGTTGTAAGGGGTCATGAATAACGCTACCCGACTGAAGTGGTAAACAATGATAGTAAGTAAAAGAGATTTACATAACCTGATCTCCAAGGGGTCCCCCGCAGCAGCCGCCACCGACGCGTTGCGTGTCAGATAGACACTTCGCCAGGGTGTACCGGCAGCTGGGGAGTCCCCCTCCCTAAATACCCCGAATGGATGAAACGCTAGCCAATGGGAGGCGGCCGCGTCACCACCCGTACGTGCGCCCCGCCCGGCCAGTAAATGAGGCCGTAAGGGCAAGCACGTCAGATGGGACGCAGCCACGTCACCGCTGGACCGCAAGCCCGGGATGCGCCTGCGCGAGACGCGCCGCCGGGCGCGCGGCGGGCGGGACGCACTCCCCTGCAGTAGGAGGCGCCCGCCAGCCACCCGCCCGGCCGCGCGCACATCACGCAGGCGCATCCCGTCCACCCAGCAGCTGAAAGAATGACAGGTGCAGGAACGTGGAATGGTAAGTATTCGGGGAGGGAGGGAGAAACACCTACTTATAATTTACTATAGGGGCAACATAGACAATCCCATATACATGAATACCTGTACAAATACAACGACTAAATATATACATATGTATTATGCTATGCTAGACCCATATGCCTATGCTATATTATATGATATGAATAAATGAACAAATAACTCAAAGAGTCTTAGTATTGTTAATCAAGAAGACCACATAACACAGTGGGATTGTGTATGGATATCGGCATATATGCCATATATTACCACTGCTGAATGTTTAAATGGATATAATCCCATATGGCATCAGAGGGTCCATACCAGAAAGGAACCACCAACCTATGGGCAATATTGGATCATAAACAACACACAAATGAATATAACCATGCATTGTATATGAAAAAAAGAAATTGTTATTTATTGATACATCTTGGCACCAGACAAGGGGATAATTTCATTAAAGGGGACCGTGGTCCCCATAAAATGAGATGACATACAGAATCCCCAAACAAGTTACTGTATGGACAAAGGTATACAGATGCAAGCCTGGTGCACAATATATATATCATAAAAAGCATAAAATTGCCATAAAATATTTTTAAAAATTTATGGCAATTTTATGCTTTTTATGATATATATATTGTGCACCAGGCTTGCATCTGTATACCTTTGTCCATACAGTAACTTGTTTGGGGATTCTGTATGTCATCTCATTTTATGGGGACCACGGTCCCCTTTAATGAAATTATCCCCTTGTCTGGTGCCAAGATGTATCAATAAATAACAATTTCTTTTTTTCATATACAATGCATGGTTATATTCATTTGTGTGTTGTTTATGATCCAATATTGCCCATAGGTTGGTGGTTCCTTTCTGGTATGGACCCTCTGATGCCATATGGGATTATATCCATTTAAACATTCAGCAGTGGTAATATATGGCATATATGCCGATATCCATACACAATCCCACTGTGTTATGTGGTCTTCTTGATTAACAATACTAAGACTCTTTGAGTTATTTGTTCATTTATTCATATCATATAATATAGCATAGGCATATGGGTCTAGCATAGCATAATACATATGTATATATTTAGTCGTTGTATTTGTACAGGTATTCATGTATATGGGATTGTCTATGTTGCCCCTATAGTAAATTATAAGTAGGTGTTTCTCCCTCCCTCCCCGAATACTTACCATTCCACGTTCCTGCACCTGTCATTCTTTCAGCTGCTGGGTGGACGGGATGCGCCTGCGTGATGTGCGCGCGGCCGGGCGGGTGGCTGGCGGGCGCCTGCTACTGCAGGGGAGTGCGTCCCGCCCGCCGCGCGCCCGGCGGCGCGTCTCGCGCAGGCGCATCCCGGGCTTGCGGTCCAGCGGTGACGTGGCTGCGTCCCATCTGACGTGCTTGCCCTTACGGCCTCATTTACTGGCCGGGCGGGGCGCACGTACGGGTGGTGACGCGGCCGCCTCCCATTGGCTAGCGTTTCATCCATTCGGGGTATTTAGGGAGGGGGACTCCCCAGCTGCCGGTACACCCTGGCGAAGTGTCTATCTGACACGCAACGCGTCGGTGGCGGCTGCTGCGGGGGACCCCTTGGAGATCAGGTTATGTAAATCTCTTTTACTTACTATCATTGTTTACCACTTCAGTCGGGTAGCGTTATTCATGACCCCTTACAACTCCTCTGGCTGGTTTTAGCACCACGTGTGTGCTACATTGCACTCAGCACTTTAATCGCTCACTTATTTGGGGTTTGTTTGATTGTTTTTTCACGTTGTGTCTTTCTGTTTTTGTAGTTTCACTTTACTGTTGAATTTTGTATGCATTATATGAGGGTGCATATTTGTTAATATTTATTATATTGTCTACACATATATTTGCACATATTGTATCATGCACTTTGCTATGTATTTTATGGGGATATAGTATCCCTTTTCTTCACATATTTTGGGCCACACGTGGCCTCCAACCAGATTTTTTGATTTTTTTATTTATTCATTTAATGTATTATATGCTATCCCGCATCATTATTATTAGAGTCTCCATATATAGGACCCCCCATGTTTGTGTATATGTTTTTTAATTATGTCATTTGTTGTTGTGTGTGCTGAGACCAATAATTTTTTTTGTAAATGTATTTACTAATAAAATAGAAATTTATTCTTTTACTTCTTTGAGTGCGGCCTGTTATGTAGTGGTCACCTGAGGGGATAGATCCAGAATCCCCTCATTATATTCATACATTGTTTTCTCTTCTTTGACCACACGGGCTATAGCACCTGGACAATAGCTTTTGTAGATAGAGAGACGGTGCACATCCATATACATTTTTTGACTATATGATGGGTTGTGGGAATCTACATGCAACCAAGGACTTAAACAGACTGGCACAGTTGGAAAAAAAAGGTAGCGGCCATTTTGGAGCTTCCTCTCCCAACTAACATAACTCACAATGTACATTACCAGGAAGCCCAGCAGCACTTCCTGTTTGCAGGTGGCCTGCAAATGCGTGACTTGCCATTTTTAAAATTTACCACAGCAAGAGTTAGAAAAGAGTAAATTAATTTTTATGTGCAGCAATCTGAATGTCCCGGGGAGGGATACATATAAGCACTGCTTGTTGTGTTGGTCTAGTTTAAGTCATTTTTGACTGTTGGTCCGCTTAAAAGAAGAACTATGAGCAAGTCATCACTTCCTCATTTATGGTGTATGGCAAAAAGGCAGTTAATCACATGACTGATGGTGACTAATCTAAATCTCCCAGTGGGTAGCACATCTAACCCCAAGAGTTTCCATTGGTCACAGATTAACTGCCATTTTTTTGCTATACACCATGATTACGGAAATGGTGACTCGCTCATGGTTCCTCTTGAAGTTACAGACCAGTGCATTCATACTGCTGCACAGGAATGGGTGACTGACCTGACCAGATTTTTGCCCATATTGGGATTAGCACATGAGGAGCGAGTGGTGGAATAATACAGCATGCTTGGACTTTCCTCTTTAAAGCCTGGCATGTTTTGTCTTGCAAAATTTTTGAGTGTGCCTGGTATGTGCCAACCCCAGTAACAACCATTTGTCCTGTATGTTGTCCTAATTCCTCAGGCCTGCACCTTGCTTGTGTCCTTTCCCCTCCCCTGTGCTCTGTTCGCTTAGGGAAAGGTAAATAAAACACCTAGCCACTGCTTATGACCGCTTTAAAATAAGGTCAGCTTTAGTCCCTAGCACTGTGCACTAATCAGGGGAATCAGGAGAATGCAATATACAATATACAATAGTTCTAGCACATGAAAAACCTTTGCATATAAATAGCACACAATCATGATCAATAAGTTGCCACTCACCATCCAACAACAACAACCATATAACAAATTAATTATGCTTGTTCAATACATCATTATTTATGATTTATTACTAATCGATTTACACATTACAAATGTAATAAATAACACATATCAAAATGCTATAAATTACCTTAGTATTAATTAAAAAGGACCCAATCAAAACAAACAAAAAATATTCAATAAAGTGCATTACATCCTGTCCTGGCACCATAAATATGAAGGCTAAAGCCCTCAATAACTCTGCCTCCGGCTCCATTTTAAAGCATTGTCAAATAATAAAAATCTGCATGCATAAGGGAGATGGCAAGAGAATAGTTACTTAAACACCGTATAAAAGACTACAGTCCAGCCAAGCTTGTTTTCTTCTTTTCCCAGAAGAAACAAGAATTATGGTTTTGGGAACTTAGCGTTCTGCTTTTACAGAGTGGAGCCAGAGCCAGCTTGTGCTGATAAAATGGCTTATTACTACTGCAATTGTTCTAAAGTGTAAAGATGACTTTATACATCATGCAGTCTAGCTCAGGGAACACTCCATTAGCAGTTGAGCAGTTCTCCCCTTTAAATGTGGAGTCGTATGCTTCAAGTCAAGGCCGGCTCCAGGTGGGGGCCCTTGGGCAAAAGAGTCTTAATGATCCCCAAAGTAGTGAGTCACATGATGCCACAAATGGGTCACCTCCTGCTGCTGATCGCTCTCCAGTCCTTGTCAGTTGTCACCTGGTTCTCGGCACCTTCTGAGCTTTCATCAGTTGCCCTCCATTCCATGCCACCTTCTCCATTGTTGCTGATCATCCCCTGTTGCTGAGGCCAGACATGAGCAGGTCTGCACACAACACCCCACATTCGGTGGTTGGATCCACTGTAAAATAAAACCATGACCAAGTGTGAGCCTGAGTGAGTCCCTGAAGATGCCAGGGGCCCTGCCAATTGCCCAGTTCTGCCCTGTGCTGGCGCCGGCCCTGCTTCAAATAATGGAAGATAACAATCATGCCAGGATTTTGTTCACGTAGGCAGCATGAATATTCTCTTCTCTTGCTATCTAACATTTGATATTTTTTAATTTTAAAATATTTTCTGAATAAATCTTTGTTAATCTATTTGATTGTATTTAATGTAGTTAAATATTCCAATATTCATAACTAATTTTGCATGATTTGGCATATAATGTCCTACCAATAGTTCTTTCCAGATTTTATTATTGATAGATAGATAGATAGATAGGTAGATCGATAGATAGAGTGAGGGTTTGGCACAGCAAGTGTCCCTAATGCGGGGGGGGGGGGCAGCCCAGATGGTCCATGCCTCTGTAGCAGATGGCACAGATAGGGGAGGGGAAACAGAAACCCTGTCCCCCTGTAAGGCCTTATTTTTGGGGCTAGGGCTTATTCATGGGAGTAGGGCTTATATTTTAAAGCATTTGCATTTGACGTCACTGCCCCAGAGGTATGGGATTAGCTTTGCGGGACACCAAGGAAGGAGGAGTGTGGACCTGTTCCCCCCTACTACAAATGCTGGCGTGGCAGCTGCAATAGAAGCTCCCTGTCTCTGCTGGACCAGAAGGGAGCCTCCGACCCACTGCATCTGCACAGGGGACAGATGAATGAAGACACAGTGACGGTGAGCTCTTTATTTATTTTAAAACTGTATATTTTTCTTGTGTAACTTTTTGTGAAC
Source organism: Gastrophryne carolinensis (assembly GCA_027917425.1). NCBI lineage: Eukaryota > Metazoa > Chordata > Amphibia > Anura > Microhylidae > Gastrophryne > Gastrophryne carolinensis. Next base: position 176,847,820 of record CM051238.1, on the reverse strand, counting down.
TGGTAAGATGTCCAAGGGACTCCTATACCAGTTTACACATTGTGGTGGCCTGCACTATCGAATCTGGCATTCTGGAATTCCAAATGCTGGATACAATCCTATTCCAAAACGGATTGTCAAAGTAAAGTGTTACTGCAGGCAAAGGTCATCGTAACCCCATTGGTTGGGCTAAACCTGGCACTGTACTAAGCTTTTTTTAAATTGACAATAAAAATGGCAGAGACATTGAGGTTTACAGTTTCACCTCATGGTTTCTCTTCTGAATGATGCTGCATAATAATCAGCATAATGGACAGGCTCTGCACTGACAGCAATTTGATGAATCTGGGGGAGGAGGCAGAGGAGGAGGCAGAGGGAGGGACCAGCAATCCTGTCTCGCTCTACTGAGCTGTTTGGGTATGTGATGAAATAAAATGTAATTGGCTGAACCTGTACACCCAGATATCTTGGCCATTTTTGCTTCAATTTAAAAATGGAAAACATTTTGGGACAGTGCCAAATGTAGCCTGACACAACGGTGTGTTGCCTGCTGGATCACTTTAGCCTACAAGGCCCTCTATGGCAAAGCCCCTTCATTCATTTAATCACTTATTCAGCTATAACAATCTAGATGTAAACTATTCTTTGCCTATGCTGTCCTCAACCCTGATAACTTCATTCCACTTATGTCTTCAGGATTTAACATGCACCACTCCACTCCTCTGGAATGCCATTCTTCATACAAGTCACCATTCTCCAACCATCTAAGCATTCATAAGTGCTCTCAAAGCTCACCATTCCAGACGAGCCTATCATCTGGTCTAGGCAACCCACTTCACAATCTGGACAATCTTCAAAGCACTTTCCAGTTGCTTAGGACATACTACTTGTGACCCAACCTCTTGTCTTCACCCTTACCTTTTAGACTAAGCTCCCAAAGGTATGGTCATCACCCCTATTGTACTCCTGTATCAATGTATATCTGCTGCACTTCTGTTATCTGACTCAAAATATCCTGTGTATTATATTATTTATAACATCATGTCAGTAGTTTCTGCCTTGTATTGAAGAGGATGGCACTTTAGAAATAAACTTATTTATTGCAGTTATTAGAAGTGATACAGCTGGCCCCCAATGCTGAGCTGTGTGTACTCTAATTGAATGTATCATCCCTGGAAAGCACCAGGGACCAGGGCTAATCGGCCAGGGAGCAATATGTCAGTCAGCATCCGGGTTGTATTGGTCAAAGTATTTAGAAGAAAAAGAAACACAGGCTGTTTTGGAGGACTGGACTGGGGATAGAAAGTGACAACATAAACTTCGTTCTGGGTATAGGATCACTGTTAGTAAAGGATGTGGTGCAGCAAAGCCGTGGATAATATGAGCTAAGCTGAAGAGTAAGCAATCTTCACTTTTTCTGTGACCTGAAATTAGTAATTTGTTAAATATTGGATTTCTGTCGTTTACTCAGATCTCTTGAATTTTACAGTAACCACAAACATAATTTTCCTGCAGCTTGCCGCCATGAAACAAAGGAGCCAATGAAGCCTTCAGACAAGGTTATTTATACATAATGCATGGGTTTCTCATCACCCGATGATAATTGGATTGTATCACAATACGTGTTACTTCTATAGTGAATACATCGTCAGAAGCCTGCATTCCCGGGACGTCATTCGGCTCTCATTTCCCCTCACTGGTGTGGGCTGAATCTCAATGATAACGTCGGAAGCCAAAGTCATTGCTCTGGCGTTTTCACTGGTTCTTATTTTGTCTCAGTGATGACTACAATCAAATGTGCATTAGGCCACTTACATACTCAATAGAAATGACATCAAAGCTCTAAGCTTTTTAATAAATGTGCTGTGCATTTCTTTATATATTTATTTTGTTTACCATCACAGTTAATTATAGATAAAATATGCCCTGCTCACTACTAGGATTTTGTACCAGCAGTAAATATACATGATTAGTATATGCAAGTGTTTCAAAGGCAAAGCCTTCCAACATGATGCTATTAAAATATCCTGGAGGAACATGAAGAATTCAGGTTCGAGCAGCTCTGTGCATCACTAATTATTTCCTGTTTGGAGTATACTTCAGTGTTAGATGTTTTGCCCACCGTTTTCTTTGTTCTCTATCTTCGTTTAAATCTATGTGACAGCTTCAGTATGTTTACAAAGATGAGCATTTTCTCTTTTGTGCTCTCCTTATCTTTCCCATCACTGCTGTGAAATCAGATCTTCCCAAAGTCTCATTATAATAAAACAGAATTAATTTGTGGAGGAATTTATCTTCGAGTTACATTGCTCGCTAATGCCAAGTACTACAGCAACAAGGCTACAAGTTACAAAAAGTCTCTATTATCTTGATCAGAACTCCTTCAAATGTCAGGTTACTCCTGATTCTCTTGCACTACTATCAACTTTCTGTATGAAGATTTTCTCAGGTTGCCTGGGTAGGTAGGGCCTGATACGTTGAGATCCCTGTCCTTAATTCTTAACCTTCTCTTTGATACCCAAAACTGATCCTACTATCCATTTATTTTCTGGATCAGAATGCCTCCAATTGGCACCCTGCCTAAGCAGGTAGCTTCTGGTAAAGGAAGATCCCTCCAGTCACTCCCCCCCCCCCCCCCCAAATCTTCTCCTCCTATCTTTCTGGACTAGGACTCCTTCGAGAGTTTTCTTGGAACCAATGTCTGAGCTGGTAGTTTCTAATACGAGAGACCCATCCAAACTTTGAACCCTTTAACTTCTCTCTGGCTCTATTATCTACTTCGTGGATAAAAAAAGGCAGGTAGCTGATAGAAAGAGACCCCTCCCCTCAATTATTAACCTTCTCTCTGGTAGCCAAAACCAGCTCTGCTATCCACTTCCTAGACCAGAACATTTCTCCATGGTACCTTGGCTGGTGGCTGGGAAGGTATTACTCCCATCTCTTAACTTCTAATTCTCTGGTACCACAATTGGGCCATACAGTTTACTTCCTGAACTAGGACTCCTCCAACAAACCGCCTGGGCTATGGTGATGATGCCAAACATGCTTCTGACTTGTCAGCTGGGACCATGATGTAGGGAAGGAGGGAAAATCAAGTAAAAGCATGACCCGTACCTCATATAAGAAGGGAGAGAAAAGGGCTGCATTGCCTAAATGTATCTATATATAAAAAAAGTTATGGAATATGAATATAAAAGCTGCATAAACATGACAAAAAATATGATGAATACGTTGCCATTCACAATCCATCAACTCTATGACATAACTAATTAAGAAAGATTATTAGAAAGCTCATTACATGTGGAATGTAAGGAATATTGAAACTCTTTAAATTACCATACCTTAAGACTAATTATAGACCCAATCACAGGAAACCAAAACATTCCATAATCCAAATATTCCTATTTTAATCCTGACACTAATATGAAATGTAAAATTGATTATACATACAGGCACCCTATACTGGCTGACTACACCACAGTGCCCATTATTCACAAGCTTCTTGTAGTTCTCTCTTTATAAAGTTGACATAAAATTTGGCCTATTAGCATATAAACAGTAGCCATGGAGCTGTTGCACACAAGACATATATTACCTTCAATGTATAATTTGACCAGGCAAGTTATTTTTTGTGTAATACAACCTGAGAATCTTAAACTCTGACCCCCTGAAAAAACAGCACATATATAAACCTCCTCATGCATTATTTCTATATTATTATTTTTTCCAACTGAGGTCCCACCACCAGTAAATAAGCAACTAACATTTTATGTAGAAAGACCAGACTTTTGACTCCAGTAGAGGCCTACCTGTTGTCGCATACATTGTAGCCTCCATTTGCCATCCTGAGCTTTCCTGGTTACAGATTCATTTAATCTGTTAAAAACATAACTTATATTTATGCTCTCCTCGGACGAATAAAGAACACAAGATCAGGACTCCTTTAACCCTTTAAAGTCATGTGCATCAAAACACTCTGTAGCAGATGCTCCTAATATGGCTGCTAGTCAGCTTACTGGTCACAATACCACTTGGCTCAACAGCAGTGATTATTTTCTATCAAGCCGCACGATTAAACCGGACCAACAGCCTGGCAAAGTTGGAAAAGAAAACTTCCTAAAACTCCCTTGCCCTATCCGCATGCATGATACTGAAGCATTTTCAGCATTTACATTTGCCCCTGCATCCACTCAAAGCTGAAACGCTGCCTCATCGGTTTTCTAGTGGTAGCGGACATTTGGGAGCTTCCTTTCCCAGCATTTTAGCCATGCTCCTGCCTATTCAACTGACATAACTGACGATGCAGAGAAACAGGAAACCCAGCAGCACTTCCTGTTTGCAGGTGGCCTGCAGATCCATGAGCCACCATTTTATATTAAAAATGTACCACAGGAGGAGTTAGAAAGGTAAATTATTTTTTATATGCAGCAATCTGGGGAGGGGTGCATATGAGCACTGTTTGTTGTGTTGCTCTGGTTTAAGTCATTTCTGACTGTTGGTCCACTTTAAAGTAATACCATTTATTAGCTAACTCAACAGAAAACCATTTCCAGCATTATGTCTGAGAAATAAGTCAAAAGGGCTTTAAAAACTTGCCTTTCAAAAACTTAAGTGCAGATAGTTTGCACCTTATTAGAGCATGGAGGGATCAGAGGTTATATACGTACTATACTGCTTAGAACCAAATTCATAATTCAGGTAGTGGAACCAAACACGTATCATGCAGGAGGGACAGGAAGCAAGCAGGAATATCTATCCAGAAGCTTTGTCATGTTTGCCTTGTTGTGGATCAGCCGATGTAGACACAGGCTACTTTCAGCAGTACCTCAGAGAGTCAACATTAGAATAGTAAACAGCATTGAAATAGATTTCTCCAGACTGAGAAAAAAATCTTTGTGTGTTTATAGATAACTTCGGACGTAAGCAGATACCCCTGGTTGACTGATCAGGAAGGTGCCTGTAAATATATCAAACCATCAGGCTTGCGTGGACATATATATAGGTGGACAGACTAGTTCAACAGATAGAACATGGCTTGCTGGATTTTGTGCACATGGACAGGGTTCTACACCAAGATAAACAACTGTCTGCTTCTGCTCTCTTCTCCAATTACATAAACAGATCAATTTGGATGACCTGATCCTGCATGATTTGTGACACCCAAACAGACTAGAAGCAGAAACAGGTACTGGATGCAGAAACAGGTACTGGATGCAGAAACTTCTCCCACAACTTGAGTTAAATTGCCTGATGATAACCGCTATTGATGGCATGAATGGCCTTTTGTATGGCCTGCCGATACTGCCATGTACCTTGTTGGGGATTGGCCGATATAGACACAGACTACGTCTTGCAGCTTCCCCCGATTGTGATTATAGGGGAAGCACAGCAGAAGGGAAGGCCAGAGTGTCAGGTATTGGTGCATTGAGGATTCTGGTGAGCTGAGATGAAACTCAGGAGCTGTAAGACAAGACGGGGTTAATGCTGGCTGATCTGGGAGGACGCCAGCAGGCAGCCTCAAGGTGGGGAGTCTGCCTGCAAATCTGGTTTTCACCAGGACTTTCCGCAAGAGCAGATGGACTGCTGCAGACAGTCCAGGGTTCCACAGCTACTGCCAACAGGTGGTGAGCCCAGAGTCTGGTACGGAGTGTGTGCAGGAACAGAGTTGTGAAGCTCAGAGTCCAGGTAAGTGCAGAAACAGAGCTGGTTGTTCAAGTGCGTACAGGAACAGACCTGGGTGTTCAGGGTTCAGGTAAATGCAGGAACAAGGATGTAGGATGGATGAAGATCAGACATCTTTCCAGTGCCTCAGACCTCCTTTTATAGGCCACTAGCACCAGGAAGTGCCTGCTGCCCATACTCAGTAGCACAAGAGCAAGCAGGGTCAGATCAGCCATCATGACAAGCTTCCGCTAAGCCAGAGGACAACTTCAGGAAACCAGAAGTGGAACCAGCCTGTGTTTCACTAAGGCATAGTGAAAGGAGACTGGCTGTATCCTTGGTCTCTCTGAGGTCTGAATGACTTGGCATCGGAGCAGGCTCACATGGGCAGTTACACCAACGGAAATATGAGTTTTGTGGGCGATCTCAGGGGTTTTACATTGTTGGTATCCCAAATCAAGATGTCCCGGAGGTAAGGAAGCAAGCATACAAAGGAATTGGGCCACTTTAAGTCTCAGATGTCAACACTAAATTGCGTGGTTGACATCCCCGTAAGTAAGGTTAACTGTGCAGGGAGAGAGCTGCTGGGACTCCAGTGTTTTTCCTAGAATTACTGTAGAAGTTATACCATTGTGTGATCAGTGGTTGATATTGATCTCAAAAATTATTTATTCAGGGATGAGCCCAAAGAGCTAAATTCAAGTGCTAAACCTGGGTCTATTCTGGCATGCAATCAGTAACAGTCTCTGGATAAGCATGTACTGTATGCTGAGATAGTGTTTCGACACCGAATATTGTTTGACTGGGCTGTAAACAAGAGAAAAGAAAGGTGGCACTTCTTGTATAAATTGCAGTCATATAGTCATATAGTGGATCTGAGAGAGTCAGCATTAGAATAGTAAACAGCATTGATACTGCAATTGATTTTTCCAGACTGAAATAAACATCTTCATGTGTGTTTATAGATAACTTCAGACGTAAGTAGATACTCCTGGTTGACTGAAGAATGTGCCTGTAAGCATAGTCAGGCTTGTGTGGTTATAGGTAGACTGACTAGGCCAACAGAGAGAACATGGTTTGTTGGATCGTTTGCAAGGGGCAGGGTTCTACACCAAGATAAACAACTGTCTGCTTCTTCTCTCTCTTTACATAAACAGGTCAATTTGACCTGACCTTGAGGGGCACCCAAACAGACTAGAAGCAGTGGTGTCATTAATCATGACTGAATCTTCTTGGCCAGTGGCTACTGTTACCCCAGGATTAGACTAGCCTGGCATTTGAAAAAAAATTCTGTATCTAAAAACAGATAAAAAACAACACAAATGCTATACCCCAAAGATAATTTGTTATATTACTTATATTACTCCCTGATTAATTGCTTCCGTCTGCACTTGCAATAAAGCATAACATTGTTACAGTATCTATGACAGGAATAGTTAGAAATAACACATTCATCCTGGATTTATATTCAGTGTAATTTTAACACATTCATCCTAGATTCATATTCAGCGTTATCAGTTGTACTACACATGTTGGTTACAAAATAGTACAAAATGGGGTGCAATTTTACTTTTACATAGTCAGTGACCCTGTGATACTTTTATCTACACCCTGATAGAGAGGCCATAGCAATGTTTGGTGCATTTATTTGTTTTTTTCAATATTATACATTTTGAGCAAGAAAATACAAATTTTGCACATGATTTATTCATAAACAATAGTATGCAGAAGGGCATACAAATGTATTGTGACAAATAATAATTGCATTATAGCAAAGGGTGTAAAAGATTTGCTTTTCTATTTTGAAGAACCTCAAATACAAGTATGCAGAGGTATTCATCGTCCAATCTTAAGTTAATTATTAGTAAGAAGCAGAAAAAAGATAGAAAGAGAGCAAGAAAGGGGGGCTACTTTCAAATGGAGCTCTAAACCACCAATACTTTAAGGTCATAGTTCTGCAGGAGGTAATTATCTATGCATGGTGACCACATGCTCCCCAAAATAGTCAACTTTATTGGGATTATTTACAGTCATTTTCTTCAACAAATGTGGAGACTGATTAATTACTAACGCCAGGTATTGCCAGGTGAGCGCTTAGAGCGACCACTAGTAGACGCTGTAAGCAGGTATGGGGCGCTGTAACAGAGCGTCTCGGTCCCTCTAGTAACCTGGCCGGCATTGATGAATGTAATGTGTGTTGGGCGCTGTAACAACAGTATAGCGCTGCAGCAAGCGAGAGGTAGCACCATCTCAGTGCGTCTGGCACTTGGCGCTCCAAACCATATTTACCAAAACACTAGACACACACAGCTGGGTGCTGTAGCATAAATATAAAAAGTCCAAAAAATGTATAAAAGTGTTTGTTTGCAGCCAGGAGAGGTCACACAATGAAAAAAAAAAATACACATTGGCAAACACGCTATTTATACACAACTAATAAAGCCCCATTGAAATGTATGGGAGAGCGCTACAGAGCGACAGGTACTACATGGCACTCTTGAGCCTAGAGCACCAGTGCTATACGCTTAGCCGCCTGGATTAATACATGTGACGTTACATGGTGCTGTTAGAGGCGCTCACCAGATTCACTTTCAAAAATGTTGTTTGCGTACATCGCCAGCGTTCACCAGATGCTGCCTGTAGCTACGAGGCACTACCTGGCGCTATCCGTTCTTAAATTACCCCCATTGTAAAGTTAACTATATTTCAAACCTTTCGAAAGCTAAGGGAAGGGCGATGTCCCAGCCATGCCTATTCTGAGTGCTCTGCAATCTCAGGCAAAGAGCATTGTGGCCCCATTAGTAGTAATATGTTGTTAATGTGCACTTGTCACATGGTTTCAAACAGGCCTAGTGTTAAATGTCCTTTGGCTGTAATTGCAACTGCAGACCATATCAGACTTGGGCATCCAGAACTAGCTGTCAACTTGTGGGCTGCAAGACTGCCTTTTTGTCTTTGATTTAGTAATAGATTAAAAAAAGCATGAGCATGTCACTGTTGCTGAATCACCAGCTAGGAAGACAATGCAGGGCAATGTCACTTTTTACTACAGGGTAAAAAAGAGTTCACTACTTTTCTGAGAAGTAAAATGTTCCATTGACATTCAATAAGTCTAATGGGAAAAATAAGGTAGTAATCAGCTTACCTGATACCTGTCCCATAAGCCTCTCCTCCATTTCCTGCAGTGTCGGTAGAATCTGTATTAGGTCTTCAAAGTTTGCTCCCTTTCAATTTCATTCCTTCAGGACCATGCAAAAATGTCGTCCAACAACTACTCTGCCCCTTGGTGCTTTCAGTGTGAGTGAGCATGGCAAGCCAGAATTGTCCCGCAGCTGTGCCTGACCCCAGTAGAGCATGCTCATGAATGATAAAGCTGCACCATGACCCAGAAATAAAAGTGAATAAAGTGGCTTTGCTTAGAATACCTAGGTTATTTACATACAATTGGAGATTTTATTATGCTTTGAAATAGCTCATTTTAAACCATTCCCAAGGGGGATAAGGGGGGGGAGTTAGTGTGTGCCAGGACAAATTGTCTCTAAAGTCTGTGGCTATAGAGGGAGCATCAGAGAGTTTCTATGGCCAAGGATTGATATGAACCATTCAGAGTCTTGCCAAAATGCTGATGTAACTGATGCAACTAATTGCCAATTTCCATGGATTTATATGTCATTCTAGATTTCTTGAGAACTGAATATTTTTAGTTACTGTATTTTTAGTTTTTAGTTTAAGAACATGACCCAGCCTGAAGCAACATCAACTTTAACTAGGATTCCCAGGATGCACAAGGCAAATGTGAAGTTTGAAAATATTCTACAAACAGGAAAACAAAGGAAACCAGTCATTTGATTATAAAGCACAGTTTATTAGCTGCCTCCATATTTTTTGTAAAGAGTAATTATTTTGTTTTTTATTGCCTTACATATTTGGTTTTTTTATGCTGTTAAGGTTCTATTTCACAGGGAGACTAGATTAAGGGCCTTATTTATCACATGCGCCTTTTAGCATCATTTTTGTGGCAATAGCACCAGCCTTGAAGCGCTGGCATTCCCATCTTATCTGGCTGTGGACTACATTGGCGCTAGCAGTCGCTGTGTGGAGCGCTTCTAATTTGCTTCGATTGTTGCACTTAGGTATTGGCTGTCCCATGTCAGCGCCTGTTGGACCTGACTGCCAATTATCCCAGCGCCAGTGAGCGCCACTTCATACTGCCATTATGCCGGCGCTCCCCAGCATATTTATGAAGTTTTTCTTCCTTGAAATCTTTTATGCTGTTAATTGTTAATGTTTTTTTTTTGTCTCTTTCTAATTACTCTTCATTTTGGGGCCAGATGTTCAAGTTTTTGGTGTTTTTATCCTTAAGCTTTTTGAGATTTGTCAACTTTGACAACTTTTAACCATTTGTTTTTTCACCAAAACCCCCCAAAATAAAAAAATACTAAAATAAACTTGCAGCTGACACTTTCATTGCTAAAAAAAACATGTAGGATGCTGCCGACATGTGTTTTAGGAATGAAATAAGCCTGTTAGTCAGTGAAGTGGGCAGTTTACTCTAGCTTTTTGCTGGAGGAAATTTACTCTGGAAATTCACACCGTTTGGGCGCTAAGTTTGCTCTTTACAGAGAATTTCAGCCTTATACAATATGCTTCAAATTTTGAATGTACAAACATGTAAGTTTGGCCAAAATACATTTGATACCAGCTGTAAAGCATGATGGTGAAAACATTATGGTTTGTCACTAATTTAGTACAGGAGGGCCTCAGGGGCACAGAGGCTGATCAGCCAGCCCCCCGGCCCAGAGGGCTACCAGCCCACATAGCCCCCACGGACTGCGTGCTAAAAGTCCAACCCCCTGGACTTTGAGGATGCAGGTAATGGGGCAGGAGGTTTTGGCAAGTCACCCGCTCAAGGACCCCTTACCGGTTCACAAAGGATCAAATGTAGAAAAAACACGCTGACAAAGCGAAAATGTCATTTATTTATTTTTTACTTACCTCCTTTCATTGCAGATCACTGATGTCCCGCGCAACTGCATCTGACAACCGCAACTGATAGGTGGAAGCAATCCTGTACCGCTCAGCTGAGCTGTTTGGGGCACAGAATGAAAAAGAGAATGTCATTGGCTGAACCTGTAAACCCCGATATTTCAGCCATTTTTGCTTCAATTTAAAAAAAGTGCCAAATGTAGCCTGACGCAATGGCGAACAATTACATTTGCCTGTAGTATCACTTTAAACATCACCCAGCTGAAAAACAAACTCAGCAAAAAGGAGTGGGGAAAATTTTCCAGTTGCAGTCAGAGACTGGTAGACAGTTATAAAAAGGCATCTACAAAAATAGCTTTTAATATATTCAATAGCCCTATTCACATGCTTAACCTAACGTGCGTACATACGCAGTACACGAATGGTTCAATTACATAAAACCTGTTATGGAACCATTGTATGCTAACACATGCTGAAGGACAACTAACTACCATAAAAAGAAAATGCATACAAAACATATAAAAAGAAGACGTTTACTAACGTAAATGAAGTTTGAAAAAAGTGTAAAGATTCTTACATCAATATGGCTGAAAGAAACAGTAATTATGTTCAGCTTTTATGGCTCTTAACAATACATTGGATTATTGTGACAGATAAATGAGTGTTCTACAGTCCCCCTTTTTCCCTTCCCTGGAGGTGCCGCTCTGTGTGGGGCTGACGCCCTTACCCAGGTGACAGTGCTGGATTAGGGGAGAGGCAAGGATTTTTATTGTGTGCTACCTCCTCACTGCCGCAACACCAAATAGACCGGACATCCACTTTAAGGCTTCCCAACAATCTAAGCTTTCAAACATGCCCTCAAAACTAACCTCATTGGAGCAGCATTTAACCTGGTTTATAACCTCAACTTGTGATGTGCACCCTTCTGTCTCCACCCCTTTTCTTTTATACTGTAAACTCTTAATGGCTTTACTCTCTCCTGTTGTATCCTGTTTTCATAGCATTTGCTTTGTACTCCGCAGAATCTAGTTCGGAATTGTCTGTGTACTGTGTGTCTTACCCTGCTTTGCACAGCGTTATGGAAAAAGATGGTGCTACTTAAAACTATAGTAATAATCTATTTGCAAAATTTAGCCTGACACTAAAGAAACAACAGTTCTGCAAGCCTCATATGAGGGACAATTGTACCCTAATTGTTTTCTATGCTTATGTGTGCATAACATTAGTGTTAAAGGGGACCTACAGTCTAAATAGCTCCTCTCGTCCACTATCCTTACATCCTAAATGTAGATACAATAAGGAAAGGAGAACATTCCTTACCCCTCTATGTACATGCATGATATGTTTACTGCACCCTTGACAACTAGGGGGGTTATTTAAGAAGGGATAGCGCCAGGTAGTGCCTCGTAGCGGTAGGCAGCGTCTGGTAAACGTCGGGTGCAGTACGCAAAATCACATTTATGAACGTGAATCTGGTGAGCGCCTCTAACAGCGCCATGTAGCGTCCAATGTATTATTACAAGTGGCTCAGCGTATAGCGCCAGCGCTCTGGAACCTTCATATTACCTTTCGCTCTCCCATACATTTCAATGGCCTTTTATTTGCTTGTGCTTAAACAGCGTTTGACATTTTTTTTTTGGTTGTTTTTTTGCTAAAATCATTGTGTGACCTCTCCTGGCTGCAATTTTAGAAACTTTTTTGACTTTTTATATTTTTATGCAGAATTGCCATTACAGGTCTTGCACTAAAGTGTTATTGTCACAGTGTTACAACAATGTCATTCCATGTGTTTTCGCTTTGTTACTGGTGGATATGAATTCAAAAACAGACTATAATCACACAGCGTCTGAGCACTATGCTATAGCGACCAGATTTAGAGTGCCAACGCTGTGTGTGTCCTTTTTTTATAAGTATGGTGTGAAGCGCCGAGAGTCGGTCGCACTGAGCTACACTACCTTTCACTCGCTGCAGCGCTGTACTGGTGTTAGAGTGCCCAACATACATCACATTCATCAATGCGGGCCAGGTTACTACAGCAACTGAGGTGCTCTGTTACAGCGCCCGATACCCGCTTACAGCGTCTATTAGCGGTCACTGTAAGCTCCGCTATACAGACGCTCATCTGCCAATACCTGGCGTTAGTAATGAATCAGCCTCCATGTTTTGCCCCCAAGCATGCACTCCATCAAACCATAATGGTGAGCAGATATTCTCTATTTTCCGGTTTTCCTTGGGTACTTTTAGGGGTAGGAGATGCGGTCCCACATGCTGCTGCAGTATATCTTGAATGGAGGCCCACTTTTATAAAATTATGGGTCATTTATACATCACTGTTCAGTAGGTCAACGGTGGTCATATGTAGAGAGAGGAATGCACACATGTGCTTTTCTGCAGCACTTTTGTACAGTGATGGAACACAAAAGTGGTAAGTATATTACATTATTTTGCAGCTTATATTTTGGAATTGGGCTACAGAGCATCCCAAATAAGAAGAGCCCCGAACAATGGGAGGGCAGCCCCACAATCTCTTCAGAAGTTTACATGTTTAATTTGACTTTAAGGTGAAAATAATTGCTGCTAATTATTTAATTTTCCGCCCCCTGATCTTATATGCTACACACCGAACAGCCTAAACTGTGCAATAAAGCAGAACAAATCCTGGGATTCTCACTTTCCTGGGTTTTGTTCAGTGCCCCCCCCCCCCCCCCCGGCACCAGGAATTGGGATGCCCCACTGCATGAAAGAACCCAGATCGGCGCATTCAGACTCCCCTCTTCCTGGCCCACAGACACCTGCCTGGGCTCCTGCCCAATCTGAGTCGCCTGCTGAACTTACGTAACTCGGCGAGCAGCTCTGATATTATTATAAATGAGGAGCGCGAGCGGTGCATCCCCTGCTGCCGTGTGCTCATGCCCTATCTAAATGGCTGAGAGCTGTAGGCTTGCACAGTCTGAGGATGAGGGGATGCAGCCGCTCTCGCTCCCCATTCACAACAAACAGAAATACGCCAGTTGAGCGGCAGCTCTGATTGGGCCCGGGACGTGATTGTTTACCGACGCCCTAAGATGCCACCAGGGGAAGGCCAGCGGCTGGCCCTGGGACCTTTTAGATTTCATGGCTGGACCCAGTGGGTTTAGTTCCGCTTTAAAGATCCAACAATTTATTAGATCGTCTCTATGTGCATGGGACCTATTATCTAGAAAGAGAATTATGTTCCATTGGCTTGGAATGGAAAATATTCTTTTCCTCCCCAGTGGAATCTTTTGTGGCATCTTCCAAACACTGCTATAGATTATTTCCATACACACTCTCTAAGAATTGATCACATGACTGTTTACACATTAACAAGGAACGACTGCAAATGTGCGCGCAAGTAGCTTGCTCAATGAAAATATTCACATGCTCCATTTGGTCTGAAATTCCAGGAACACAATACGCCTCTTTATGAAGTGGTCACTCACGTGAAAATCAAAAACCATCCGTAAATAGATCAGCTTATTGAATTTTCCCCAGCATGGAAAATAATTTTGCTTTGCAATGGAAAATTGCAATATGTGCTGGTGACTCAAATAAAAGAGAGAATTGTGTACAGTGACTGGAGCAGTATAAAGTTCATATTCTCTTCAAAACAAGCTCTTCTTTCTAGCTCTGCTACTTCACGGTGTTCACTATGAGTCGCAGTACTAAATTCCACTGCAATCTCCAAGTCAAACAAACCCGGCCCAGTCATTTCAGGCTGTTTTGCTGTTGCTCCAGGGCTACATAACACATGGCATATTCACTAACTATAACTAATCACAGAGGAACCAAGGGTGATATGGAAAAAAGTATTAAAACACGAACAATAAAACATTTACTGCTCTAAGTTATAAAATTAACAAGTAAAGTTAAAGTTCTACAATCACAACCTTTACACAGTAAATGCAAACGTGTTGCTAGAAAAGGCATATGGGCAGTGATTGCAGCAGCAATAGGCATGGCTGGTACTAGGCCTAGGTGGCTCGAAGGGGGGTTCCAGCTTGTTCTTAGCCTGCCTGTTGCCTATGTGAGTTGTTAAAGAACATCATTAAACACCCATGCAAATGAAGTGCTATTATATAATAGGCTACTGATTTTTTTTTTTACTAATACAGTATACTTTGTTTTAAAAATTCTTCCCTTCTGTATTTTTTTCTTCCTAGTATTTAAAGTGGACCAAAACCCATGCCGGTCGGCCCGGGAATTTTATAGATTCCCTCCCCACAGGGCATCCAAAATGGGGATGCTCCACTGTGTGAAACCCATACACTTACCTTGTTTTCCAGTCCAACGGCGTGTGCCAGGGCCAGGCATTTGTGAATGGCTGGCGTGGGAACACTCCCTGTTAGAGAGAAGCAGGGGATGCGGCCGCCAGCGCCCTCTGAGCCTTAGATGAAGCTTAGACAATGTGACGTCAGCGGCTCCAAGGCGAGCTGATTGGATCAGCTCTGTTTAAACTTCAAGTGGGAAGCAAGAACAGAGTGGAGGGTGTTTTTTAATAAAGAATATTAGTCAAAAATATCTCGTTCTGTAGCCTATCACATAATATTAATTAATTTTCATGATAGTTGGCCTATAACGTGGACCAAAACTCAGGATTTCGACTATCCTGGATTTTGGTTCCTGCCCCTGGGGCACCCCGATCGGGGATGCCCCGCTGTGTGAAACCACCCAGGTTGCCCGAACAAACTCACCTCTTCCCGGTCCTATGACGAATGCGTGGCCACTGGTTCAATCGAACACGCTGGCGGACGCATCCCCTGCTACCCTCTAATGCATGCCGGCGTCAGCCATTCACAAATGCCTGGCGCAGGCACATGCCCTGCTAAAGGGATAGTGGGGATGCAACCTCTGCTTGCTTATGCTCAGTTTGACCGGTCCTGCTTAATAACTGTGGAGAGGATCCCTATGCTAGTCAAATGTAGGGTTTGGGGGAATCAACTCAAATATTGCCTATTACTGTAATCATAGACTTTGGCGGATCTACTTATATTCTACCTATTTACTTCACAATTCTTTTGCATATTAAACTGGGCTCAAAGGAGGTTAGTACACACTCTGCCTATTTATTTAGGAAGTGATAACTTTCTGTGAATACATTTTGAGGTTTCAGGGGTGTGCTTGCACCCTGCTTTTATATTACAGTTTATTGCAGGCTGGCTGGCATTCTGAATATTTTTTGTGCGGGTTCTAGAGGGTCAGGTAACATCAGTGGTGAAGTGGGGCCAAAAATCAGCCGGGGACTTTACCAGCCTGTATAACCTACCCTGGAAATCCATGCTGGCCTGTCAACAAATGTGCTGAGGCCAAAGCATTGCAGGGACAGGTCACGGTACATACGGTGACTCTTAAAATGATGGTAGTGAAGCATTACTATTAAAAGGGATGATAATGTGGCAAGGGTGGGTAAGACTCAACAACCACGAGGCTGAGGCTATAGCATTGCAGGGGCAGAACATGGGCTAGAGTTTCTTGATGGAGGGGGTAAAGTGGGACTGGGTACAGGAGACTAGGGGGCAGGTATTTGGTGGAACTGCAGCCCAAACTGGTCCCAAATCAGTGGGACACTCCAAAAAATCTGATCACATTGAGGTAGCGGTTCCAATATTGGTCATAAGAGAAGTTTCAGAGGTTATTGGTACCACTAACTGCAGTGTTGTACAGTATGGTTATTGTAATACAGGTGGGCGGATCATGAAACTCAATTGTTTAATTAAGTCTTTTAAAGTGAAATGGTACATTAATTAACTATGTTTTTATGAAGTATTAGAATAACACCAGTTTCATTAGATGCTCTTTAACCCTTTAACTGCCAGGCTATCTGGAGATTTTGTCACACTTTGTTGCCAGACCATTTTGCACTATTTTGCACTCCACATGTTCAACTGTGATTTTTGAAGGGATTTCCAGGGATTTCCTAGGGAAATTTTATATTGTTTTTTTCAGCAGAGTCTGGGCTTTAACATGAACATGTCTTGTTTGTAATTTTTTTAGGTGTATTCTCAATATTTTTGGGTGAAATGTGCACAAAAAAATAAAAAATATTTTTTACAATTTGTAGTGTTTTTTTGTAATAAAAATTGTAAGTTTGTCAATAAAATCTTATTTTGTGTGAAATCCCAATTTCTCCCGGTTACAGCAGTACCACATATGTATTGGTAGACACTCTTTCCTGCCCAGGAGACTCTCCCAAACTGAAACATTTTCAAATAAAATACAACTATGCTAAGCGCTAGGCGCACCTTGCAGTTTTTCAATAAAATCAACCCTTTACAATTGAAATACCCCCCACAAACTATATATTCTCTGGAAGTACACACCTCAAGCTTTCTAGGTGTACCAGGCTTGTTGACATAGGGGCAGTTTTCTGGACGTAATCCCTCAATGAATTCTTTGGTTGCACAACGATTCCCTAAGAAAAGAATAGAAAAGCAGAATCAAAGCCACATTTTACTAAACAAACTATAAGCAAACAAGAAACAACAAGTTAAATCTGAAAAAGCAACATCCCTCGAACAGAACAATGCCCAACATGCATAGGTAGTGTCAAGGGAAGAGTTGCCAAACACCCAAGTAAAGCATGCACATAACGGTAATTTTACTCGACAATGTCTGCTTTGCAGACAAAGTGCGCACCTTACAATTTTTGTACCAAACCAACCCTTTACATTTGGAATACCCCCATAAACCATATATTCCCTGAAAGTACACATGTTAAGCTTTCTAGGCATACCTTGCATTTTTTCAGTGGGCTCATCTTTCTGGAAGTAATCCCATGAAGAATTCTTAGGTTGCACAAGGTTTCCCTAAAAAAATGTATAAAAAAGCAGAATAAAAAAACAACGTTTCCTTAAATATCAATATGCAAACAAGAAAAACAAGCTAAATCTGAAAGCAGAACAATACCCAACATGCATAGCTAATTTTAACCCTTTTAATTGCCACCCTACTTGAAATTTTGTCACCCTCTGTTGACAGGTCATTGTTCACCATTTTGTTCCAGGTTTAACTGTGATTTTTGCAGGAATTTTCAGGAAAATTCTATATATATATATATATTGCAGTAGAGTTTAGGCTTTAACATTAAATGTCTTGTTTGTAATTTTTCTTCTGTTTTTTTTTTTTTATATTTTTTTTTTAATTAAAAAAATAAAAAAATATAATTTTTTTTAAATTGTCTCATTTATTTTTAATAAACCATTTATTTTATTAAAGAAAACCATATTGCATGTAAAAGCCCCATTTCTCTCGATTACAATGGTACCACATATGTATTGGTAGACACCCTTTCCTGTCCAGGAGACTCCCCAAACGTAAAAGAGCACTTTATAACATTTACAAATAAAATACAACTAATATCCACACTATAAAGGGTTAATAAAAAAAAAAGAAATTGGTGTGAGGTCCAGCATAGCCTATGGCCCGGGCTCTTCGGCGCCCCACCCCTGGGATTGAGGAGGCAGGTAATTGGGGGGCTTAGGGTTAATGACAAGTCACCCACGAGGTGCAGGTGACTTGCCAGACCCAGGGCATTGCGAACTGGTATAGGGGTCTCATAGATCCCTTACCAGTTCACAAAGGGTTAAATGTAAAAAAAACACACAGACACAGAGAAAAAATATTTTAATATAATTTTTTTAATACTTACCTTCCAGCCATCTATCCCAGAGCACTGTGTCCCACGCTGATCAATTTGGCTTCTGGTCTCCTGCTGATGCTGGAAGCTTTTTATACCTACTGGGTAACAGGTAACATAGGGTTAATTTTTTAAAAATGACATAGGGTCCCCCTTCCTGGGAAGGGGGACCCCATTTATTTGGAATTTTAAGGGTTAAAAACCCTAAAATGGCGTAGGGTTTTCCCTACCCATCTTAACCAGCCCGTGACCAGCTATGGGGGCTTGTAGAACAGGACGCAGGGGCCAGCTTTGGTGGCCCCTGGCCCTGTAGGCTAAAAGCCAGCATAGCCTATGGCCACGGGCTCTTCTGCCCCCTAGCCGCAGGTGACTTGCCAGCCCCCAGCCTTGTGATCACATAGATCCCTTACCAGCTAACAAAGGGTTAATGTAAAAAAAAAACACACAGACACAGAGAAAAAATATTTTATTATAATTTTTTTTAATACTTACCTCCCATCCATCCCAAAGCACTCTGTCCCACGCTGATCAATTTGGCTTTTGCTGGAAGCTTTTTATACCTGCTGGGTGACAGGTAACATAATTAAAAAAAAATAACACAGGGTCCCCCCTCCCGGGGAGGGGGACCCCATTTTTGGGGGGAATTTTAAGGGTTAAAAACCCTTAAAATCCCCCCAAAAATGGCATGAGGTCCCCCTACCCAGCTTAACCAACCCGGGACCAGCTATGGGGGCTTGTAGAACAGGGCCCACAAGCCCACATACTCTCTGTGGGCCCGGGCTCTTCTGCCCCCCCTTGGCCTTTGGGGAGGCAGGTAATTGGGTGGGCTGGGGGTTAAAGCCCCAAGCCTTGTGAACTGGTACAGGGGTCTCATGGACCCTTTACCAGTTCACAATGACATCACTCAATGACAACACAAGACTGTGATCCCCCCATCTGAAGAGGTTGAATGAATGCAGGTGGGGTTAAACCTGTCATCTCTGCCTTAGACAGATGATTATCAAGCCACTTTGGAGTACATTGCTAAGGTAAACACATTGTTGCTAGGGAAAACCTTTTTTTGATAACACGTAGTTAAAAACAAAGAAAAAAGTTTACAGATAAGCTCAGTACCTTGAGCTCATCATATTTGCACATGCTCATGTAAACTTACATTGAAAGTGGACTTACCCTTTAAGCTTGTTATGTAAAAGTTGGCGTTGGGTATAAGGCAAATATAAGGATAAACTGGATCATTTCAACTGTGGGTCGAATATAATTTATATAATACAGGAAAAATCCCTATGCATGAAGAACCTCTCACTAAATGACAAAAAAGTACACCCAGTTGCTATATGTGAGGGAATAACAACACAGGTATTTATCCATTCTTAAAATGATTCAAAATATTTTTTAAAGCATCAGGGAAACCCAGTGGCTAAATCAGCTCCAAGATAGACATTGAAAGTAAATGGCAGTTTTCTCTCCTAAAAGTAGCCACTTTTTTACCTGGTGCTGAATCAACCCCATGAAGTCAGTCTATTTATATTCAATTATATTACAGAAAAGTAGAAGGCTAACCATTAAATCTATTTACCAGGAAAAGAATACAGAAGAACCTGAATACAAATTAACAGGTAAAGATCACCCCATGGCACAGGCAAGGAACATGGATAGCCTTGGGCCTTCCCGAGAAACGCAAATGGTAGAGATGAACTTAGCTGCAATGCCTACCCTGATGGCCCATGGTCATATACTTTAGGAGGACCATAACCAGACCCAAATCCCTTCCCTAGGTGGATTTCATATTTGGGCTGCTCTGCAGCGTGAAACTCCCTGGCCTGTGCTGTATACTTACTAATTTAGGGATCCCACTGTTGTCGTGTGTGTACAGGGATGCTGCTGCCCACCACTCTCGTTCTGGTTTTGGTCCCTTTTAAATCTCACATAGTGTATATTGAGTTATACACAAATGCTCTTCAACGAATATACCTTGGTAACATGTAAAAAGAAGTCCTATCTGACAACATTTGGAGATACTGTATCTCTGAAACAAGAAATGTAAGAGTTCATATCATACAAGGGGGTTTATCCATTTCATGGAAGTCACATTTGCAGAACATCCTACAAGGATCTATGGTTTGAGGATATGATATAACATTCTAGACTTTTGGCTCTATCTACAAATTCTCAGGGCAGTCAAAGGCTGGTTGTTTATTGAGCTAGTTGTTTATACGGCATTGCCCACTCATGAGAACAAAATATGTGCGTGTTTCGTTAGCATATTTTGCAACCTAGTTTGTGTGCTTCCTTGTCAAGTTTAACTTTCTGCTATGGCTACATGTAGTAGTTCATCTTTACCGTTCATCTTTTCTTGGTCATCCTGATCATCACTGGTTGTTGACTGCCATTGAAAGTGACAAGTGCTAAAACATTTCTTTAACACCACGCAATCCTGAAGGAAATGAAGTGCAATCTTCTTGTTAATGAGGTTCGACCGGTGTTCCAAACTTAGACTAATTGAACATTATGGAAAGCTAAATAAAAAAATGACTGAAAGCCATGATCAATGATGAAAGCCCAAGCAAGGTCAGATCAGCTGCTATCCTAAAGAGACACTAGATCTAGTAAATATATGAGACAAGAAACAGACTAAACTGCCATTGTCCAGGAGCTCTGTCCATTGGGCTTTGACTAAGAAATAGTGAAATGACAGCAGCTAATGCCAAAAGGCACAAGATTACATTTATTATGCAATATAGCATATAAGCCCTTCAGCACACCTACTTCATTTATTGCAATAGAGGGGGCATGCCTGCATAATAAAGCCTTGGTACAGCCCTTCCATAGCAATGAATGGATTGGGCGTGCTTCTGGGAATATCCCATACCAGTTAAAGGCCTTGTAAGTTGTAGTCCAGAAAAGTTGAGTAACTGCCTTTTGGGAGGGGGGGGGGCAATCCCTTGCCACACCCACTGCAATATGTAGTTGGTGTAGCAAGGAAGGAGTAGATTACAATAGTGGTTCCCAACCCTTTCCTACAAGGCCCAACAACAGCTCATGTTTTGTATATTTCTGTGTGCTAAAATGATGTCCGCAAGGTGCAGAGCATTTTCTTTTTTTATAATGTATTATGTTGGCAAATGTGTGTTTTATGGAAGCAGATTTCACTACCTCCAAGCTGTTGCTATTACCAACTGTACCCCTAATCTGTACACCAAGATCTACAAAAAGAGAGCTGTGAGCCCTGCACACACAGAACACCACTGCCGGGAATGTGTAAGGTTAAGTGAGCTCCCTTACCACAACAGGGGCCAAAACAGCAGTGTTCAGGAGTTTTGGCTGGCCATTCTCTTTAGGATGAGAAATGCTAGTGGGTTCCACAAGGGAGGGGTGAATTAAAGCAGTGGTCCTCAACTCTGTCCTACAAGGCCACCAATATTTCATGTTTTGTGGATCTCCAAATAGCTGGCTCTACAGCTCTGTTGCTGCAGCAATGACTTCACCTGTGCGACTGTGTGGAGATCTGCACTACTGTTGGTGGCCCTTGTAGGAGAGGGCTGGGGACCCCTGGATTAGAGGATAACATGTATGGGGGAAGAAGGGTATAGGGGCATGGCATTATTTTAGCCCTGTCTGCAGCGGCTTATAAGGTAATGTTGCTGTAAAAATTAAAAATATCACACAATATGAATAGCCACATAACACTTCTTAGATGCTGCATACCCCAACCCTTACTTGTTTTCTTTACATTTTATGGCCATGGTGACATTTTGTCCCTCCAGCGGCTTTTGCTGGTTTTAATATTTAGCAAAAATGCAATATAAACATTTGTATTCTTTCTTCAGTGGCTTTCATAATAACTGGCCTGCTATGCCGACATCAATGAACCTAAAATACAAGTTGGCAAGCATAAAAAATTAATAATATTTAGAGATATCTTTCCACACAGTTAACTTTCTGTTCTATATTCAAGCTCCAGGGAGGAAAGACGTAGCAATAAATAAAACACACCACAAATGTGGTTATAATGTGGTCTTTTCCCCTCCCCCTGCTCTGCCACTATACAAAATAACACTCTCATGCCAACGATTAGGACACACCAGGGTTTCCCAGGCCACCAGCAGCTACACTACACTTAATACTAGGCACAGGCTGACGGCAATAGCTCTAATAGCTTCATTAGCTAAATGGTAAGTGTCTGCACTAAACCAAATCTGTCTGTGATAAGCCTAGAAGGGTAACGGCATTAAGATATGGTTTGAAAAAGGTAAACTGGGTCCAAGAGTAAAAAGCTTCTTAAACACAGTAAAGGTAAATGAGTAAATCAGCCATATGAATAAAAAACATCTTATTTTATAAAATGATGCCCTCAATGTGCTGAGTTTATATAGTATCTTTTTTATGATTTATTATGCTGGTAAATGTGTGTGGAAGCAGTTTTCATCTCCAGTCTGTTGCTATTGCCAGCTGTACACCAAGTCTGTACACGGGGAGGCCGATTCATTAATAGCGGCAGGTAGCGACAGTTGAGCGACTGTAGCGGCATTTTCAGAGCGCCCGCTAGTAGTCGCTGTGCTTGACCGTTGTTCGGTAGTTGATAGCGACTCAGTCGGTTTGCCGTAATGTTGAAAATTGTGTGAGGAGTCGCTATTTGACAGGTTCCGCGCTGTATGGGAGCGCATGATAGCGACTGGCCCTAGCGACCGGCTCCCACCATATTCAAAAAAAATCACGCTCAAAGAATTCTCGCGCTGTGAAATGCATGTTTAAAACCCAGATGTGTTAAAAGTAGTTTTTTAACCCCCAATATTCATATATATATATAGTTCCGGTTTGCTCTTTTGCGTTTCCAAGCTAAATCAAGATAATAATTAATGGCGTCTTGGCAAATAGCTTGTTGTAATGCGTTAAAATCCTATTTCTGCCACTTAGCTTGCACGTAGCGGATATTAGCTTCTTCCTAGTGCGCGGAGCGTTTTTTTTTTTTTTCCTGTCGCTTTCGTCATATCCAGTTCCGGTTTCCTCCTTTGCGTTTCCACCATCATGCCTACCCGACGTGTCATGCGCCTCCCCAGCTCCTCCTCTGACTCTGGCCCCCCACCCCTCCCCCACCTACCTCACCTCCCCCACCGAACCCCCCTCCACCCCCTCCCCCCCCTGGGCCCCAAAAGCTAAAGAGAAAGCGGGTGGATAGCCGCGTAAACGGCCAGGTGTTGAAAGTGAGTATATTTTACTTGGATTATATGTTTAATCTGTTCTCAGTATAAATGTTTATGCCATTGTTCTGATGTCATGTATTGATAACCTTTTTGTTGTTCATTTTGTCATAGGATTTCTGCATCCACCAATATGATTATGCCCGTGGGGGCAAGAAGCGGATAGCCCTGGAGGTGAAGGCCACAGTGTCCCGGCGCTTCAACACCAGCCTGAGTGTGCGTTCCATCATGCAAAAATGGTCAGACTTTAAGCGCCGGGACCCTGAAGGCGTGTACCGCCTATATGATGCGTACGCTTCAGGTAAGTGGAAGTTTATGCTATGTTTAATTTTTTAGGGAAATAATATTGTAAGCTGTGTCCCTTTTTGGTAGTAATTGTAATTTTTTTCATTCACCCCCTCAACACAGATAAGCGTCCTCCCCTGGGGAAACGTGGGAAGGGATTCCTCCCCCGAACGAGA
Source organism: Gastrophryne carolinensis (assembly GCA_027917425.1). Taxonomy (NCBI): domain Eukaryota; kingdom Metazoa; phylum Chordata; class Amphibia; order Anura; family Microhylidae; genus Gastrophryne; species Gastrophryne carolinensis. Next base: position 176,823,881 of record CM051238.1, on the reverse strand, counting down.
CAGGCGGACTTGGGGGAGTCATCGGGGGAGGGTCCCTCTCGCGGGTCCTATTTAGAGGACCCAGGGGAGGAAGGGGATGACGCCCCAGAGGAGTGTGCTGCTGGGGGGCTGTCAGGCTCGAGCCTCAGCTCCTCACACTCTGACTCTGAGGAGTCTCACCAGACAAGGGGCCACTCTCAAGTGGGGAGTCCAAGTGGGGTGGAAGTAATGGACTCTCCCACACTCCCTGAAGGAGCAGGGAGTGAGAGGGAGGAGGGTGGCCCTTTGCCTGGGGGATCTTTGGATCAGAGTCTGAGGAGCCGAGGCTCCACGCCTCCTCCTCAGAGCCCTCCCTGGGCTTCAAGTGGCAGTTCATCCCCTGGTGAGTGCACATTTAGTCAGTGTTAGTCTGTGACAGGTTACATATGGTCATTTGTACTTAGCCCTTGCCATTCCTCTCTAATTTGCAGCGCATCATATAGGCGGCACCTCCAGGAGCTTTTGGCAACGCCTTCTCCACGGGCATAGTCATGGTAAGTGTTTGTTGTTATCCCTCACATTCCCTATGTTCTGACATTCCTTAAAGTGGACCCACATCCATTGTTGATTGTGCTTGGAATCTATAAGCTTCCCTGCCCAATCACCTCCCTCACCCAGGGCCCCCCCCCCAAAAGCCCACAAACTCCTTACCTCATTGGGGGTGGCAGAAGCCACCGCCACAGCCTCCTGCGTGCCCCTCTAGATGTGTGTGCGCCTGCGCTCTCCGTTTCCGAATGGCCTGCACGTGCGCACGCACTGGAGGAGTGACGCGCAGAAGGCAGCGGCGGCGGACGCTCAAATTGTTGTGCCCTGCCAAAGTGGACCAAAACACAGGATACTATAAATCCTGGGTCTTGGCCCACTTTTAACATACACATGTTTCCTGCTCCATAGTACAAGCTGGTTTGCTAATGTACATTAACATCACAAACCCCACTACAGTGCAATCCAACTGGCAACCACCCCTATGTTTCAGCCCACACCATGATGGGGGCTAGCAAATGTGTTATTTTTGTAAGTTGTTCCGGCTAACACATGTTGCACACTAGTAAGATTCTACAATCAAATGCAAATTAGTCCTTACCATTACACTGTCAAGGTTATTGGCACATTATCTTTATGTGTCCATGTTGCAACCATAAATAATTTACATGAACTCATGGACCAGGAAATATGCTAATGTCGGACAACATGTGTGTAACCATGCAAGCATTTGTTTTGGCAGGCTCCCTAACCAGATGGCTGTCAAATAGTCAGGTGTCATTGTCACACTAATTTTGCTTTTCTCTTTTGCTTTCTCCTGACAGCTGCGATGGTGAGTACATCCCACTTCATATGCCTAAAGACTTGGGACCCCTATGTCTTATAGTAAATTCTGGAGACATTTACAATGTACCTATGTGTTTAATCAACACACATCTAGGTTACATGTGTTTGTCCAACAATCCTACATGCATGTCTGCATGCTTGATTGTTGTCTCACATTCTTGTTTTTGCCACATAGTGGCAAATTGTGGTTTCTACCCAACAAAATTGGCCTGCTAAGGTGGAGACCTCTAAGATTCTTGGCCAAACAAGTTTACTCGTTAGGACTTAGGCCCTGATGTTTGGCTGTAAATAAACCAATAAATGTCCACACTGGGACTTAGACCTTATTTTAGTCCCAAGAGTTAAGAGTAAATGTATGCTTGGGATGTGGTGGCCACATTTAAGCCAGCCACTAGTACTCATATAATGGTAACACCTATGGGCACAGTGGCCAACAATGTGATTGTGTGGCTCAGATAATTTTAGCCACTTACATTACATTGCTACATCTGTGTCTGTAGAGGTCACATTCTATATTTTAAATATGTTTTTTTTCTACTCTCTACAGCTTGTGCAAACCAGCATCGCAGACTGTGGCGGTCGATCCGGCGTCTTCGCCTTATGCTGCTGGCCTTGAAGAGGCGTCGTTAGGGTGGGGGGGATGTTTTGAGCCGCTGTTCAGCCAAATGTTGGGCCTGTTGCCCGCCTTTAACATTAAAATTTTTGTATTTTTGTACTTACACTGTGTTGTGCCTTGTCTAGCATAGTTTAAGGGTCTTCAAACCCATTATTTGTAAAATGTTGGTGTACCTTTGTAGCCATTTAATGTCTAAACCATAGAAAGATATGGTCACCAATGTGTGGCATACATTTTTGGCTACAGGTACATATCTAGATCTAGAGACTCATCCCTGACTGTGTTCTTACCTATGTCTTAGGAAAAACACAAATTATAGGTGGTGTACTCAAATGTATTTGAAACAAAATCAAAACAACAATCAAATTAATATTCTTGGCTTGGGGGCCTGGGAGGTTGTGAGTCATTGCTAGGGGTGGTGTTGGGGGCCAACAGTGCAGTAAAAAAAATAGACTGCTGTTGTATGAGCTGTTGCATCAACAACAAACTTTGTTCCTGGCGCTGTAAAGATCGCTCCATCAGATTGGACAGCCGATCCAGTTCCCGGTTGGTTTGCTGCTGGTGGCCTTGTTTCACGTCCTGGAGCTCGCGCTGCAGGCCCTCAATTTGTTGCCGACACATCAGCACCTGATTTTCCAACGCCGCAATGCGCTCAGTATTTCCATCACGCGGCTGTTGGCGACTGTAGTCCTCCAGCATCCGGACCCCTAGCTCATAAAAGTCCGCACTTGTTGGTGCCACACCTCCTCTTGCTCTGGGTTCAGGCTAAAAAAAAAAAAAAAAAAAAAAAAGATTTTAGTTAAGCTGAAACAATGCAGCTAGGCCCCTCCAAATCATTTCCCCAAAGTGTAACAATCCAACTTACCCTTGCTTGAGCCTCTGTAGCTTGGCCACATGGCACTTGAGAAGAGGTCCCAGGTTGGGGTTCTGGTCCCGCCTCCTGCAAAAACAACAAATACATAAAATGTGACATGTTGGTTCATGGACTACCCACCAACATGTCAATGTGGTTATTGTTCCTCTAAATCAGCCATGTTACCTCCGTGTCGTCCGGCCGAAGTAGGTCCGGGGTCTGGCTGCCAGAGAGGGGCAAATCCACATCTGAGAGATCGGGCAAGTTGGCATATGCTAAACAGGAAAGTCAGGTTAGTAGGTCAGTGGACAAAAATCAAATGTAAGATGGATAGACTATCGAGGCCATACCTCCACAAAGTGGAAGATTACACACTAGCCAAAAGGGATCTGGTCAACTCAGATTGCTAACATGTATGTAAGAGGAAGATGAGCCAATAATTGGGGTTAAAAAAAAAGACACATTGCTCAAATTACACATACCCGCAATCTCCCAGATGTCTGGAGTTGGGCCCTCACTCGAGCTTTGCCCTTGAAAATACATGTTTAAACACAAGTTGGCCTACTAAATTTAACAAAAACTTGTTCAAAAATCCCTACTAGATAATCAAGCCAAACAAACTTACCCTCATCTCTGGCAGCCTCAACGTGAAGGGCCCTTTCCGGACAGCCACTTCCGATATTCCGGCCAACTAAAATACACAATTAATGTCTCTAAATATTCCTAACACTACTCAGGTGAATGTTTGTCTTTCAATATACCCAAACAATGCATTGCAATCACTCAAAAAACTATACTAATGACCCTGGGGATGGCAAATCCACTCCAAATAGGCATCTTCAAATTGACATAGCAAACATGTAGATTATTAGACTAACCAAATAGAACCAGTGTAACATAAACAGCATAAAGGATAATTTTTTTTAGGCAATACACACCAACAGGGTCCTGTTGACCTGCAACATCGGAAGTGGGGTCCAAAGATGAACCAGTCACTTGGCCTACAAAGAAAAAAGAAGAATGAAAGACATGCACTTGTGTTAAAGCGGCTAAAGCAAGGTTGACACATGCACTTACCGGCAAGAGTAGCTGGGCTCCTGAGGAGATGCTGGTGCCAATGGCGGTGCAGCTAGGCAAAAGCAAAGAAAACATTTAGCCATTGGTAACGTGCGGCACTAAATAAACCATGCATTAAGGTGTGTGTGAGCAGCTCAATCACTAATATTCCCTAATCACGGCCATGTATATGCAGATATATGGCCACACATCTCTGGCTTCCAACATAGCTACACATGTTAGGGCCTTGTTAGTTAGTTGCAGAGAGGGGTAAAGTGGACGTGTAAATAGTCCGCAGGCACATATTATTAATCATCAACAGTGGTCAAATCTATTGTTTGAGGTGCTCACACACCCATTTTGGCCCAAAATAACCAGCCCCTAAATTAGTGAAAAATACCTTCAATGGCAGACTGGGTTAGGCTGGAGGTTGTTTGAAGGGCAGGAGTTGGGGTGTCCACCTCCCCCGACTCATGGACATCACCATGTGCACCTATGCAGAAAGCAACAGACAGCAAAGTAAAACATTTATGAGGTATAATGTACTACTTCATATGTCCTACTGTTAGTTGGGCAGAAAGAGAAAAAGCAAATCACATAAATTAACATTAGCAGAAAAACATAATCAGAAAATATGTACCTTCAGTCCAACCTGTGGTGTCATCCCCAGCATCCACACCCTGCAGCCGAGCAAGTGGAATTTTGGCCTTCAGCATCTCCTCATATGGCCTGTAGGTACTCTTTGGACCCTGGATGGTCCCGCTCTCGACCTCAAGATCATGATTCATCTTTTGCATAAGGGCCCTTTTCAAAGTGTAGAAGCGTTTCCTGCAGGATGGGCCACTACGTGGGTGTTGAGCACTGCTAGTAAGCTCAACAGCAATGGCATCCCACAATTTGCTCCTTTCTTGTTTGCCTATAGACTTGCTTTGGGAGCCAAATATCAGCTCCCATTTTGCAAGAGTAAGGCGCACAAGAGTATTATTCTCCGCCAAATTACATTCTGGCTCCCTCTTGGCAACTGGGCGCTTAGCCTGGGGTGCTGCATCACCTTCAGGCTGGGCCCTTTTCCTTAAAGCGGACCTTCACTCTAAATAAGAGTCTATCTTATATGTTTCCCACACCCTGTACATACAGATTGCTCACATTAAAAATCATCCTACCTGCATCTACTGCATTTTATAAGCCTTTAAACATCCAAGATGGCGGCTTATGGAAGCTGCCATTTTTGCAGGCAGCCTGCAAACAGGAAGTGCCTGCAAACAGGAAGTGACTGTGCTGCTCTGCATTCTGGGACTGCTGACCTTTCCCTGACCCCAGCTCTGCTCTGTCTGAGCAAAGCACAGCTATAACCCGCCCCCCTGTACCTTATCCCACTCTCCTCTCCTCAGTAAGTGTGATGCTTCTGACTCAAGATGGCGGCGCCCGTATCCTAAATTCCCGAACAGAGTTGCAGCCCAGTGGGGGAAAGTATAATAAATTAGTGACTAAACATGTAAAATATATTAATTTTAGATGCTGAGGAATTGTTTTTTAAGAGTTTGGGCTTTTCATTAAATCATGGTGAAGGTCCGGTTTAAGGGAGGTCTGCGCACAGCACCCACCACACTCCTACTTGAGCCAGCTGTGGCCGGCAGATGCCCAGAATTTGGCTCCATCCTGTAGCTGCACACACACACCAATACACAACCAACAAGCACGCATGCAGACTACAGAATGGTATCACCGTGTTTTGGGTTTGGCCAGGTTTTATGTGCTCTAACAGCCAATCACAAACAGGTCCACTTAATTGATTCACACATACCCCTCGATTCAAAGAGCAAAAGTTAATTGATTTCGTATCGAGAATCGTAAGTTTGGGTGGGTGTTAGTCATTTTTTCCTGTTTTTTTGGCCATTTCCGACTCGCACGAGCCTACGTACGAATGCGTATATGCTCTTACGATCAGCGGAAGTTCGTTCCTAAATTTTAGGATCAAAACGTAAAACTTAGGATCAAATCCTAAAACTTAGGATCAAATCCTAAAACTTAGGATCAAAACGTAAAACTTAGGTTAATTGGATGTGTTTAGGTGTGATTCAGAGAAACCTCTAAACGCGTTTTAAAAGAAAGCCACAGCCGACACCTTTTAGCAGCCGGATTGCTGTTCGTGAACAGGTTTTTTGGCTATGTGGAGGAGTCTGCGCGTCTTGAGCTCCAATGAACTGCATGTATCAGCATGGCCGAGGCCATAAATTGTATGGCAATGCATACCTGATTCATGTATGCCTTATAAAAGCATTTTAATGTGGACCTTAATTAGTCCTTTGCATGTAAAGCTTTATTTTGCGTTAATTAAAGAAACTTATGTCCTTTGTTATTTATTTTAAAATTGAGGTACTAGAATAATATTTTTAGATTGCATTTATTGGTGTAGTTGTTTACCTTTGCTTGGTTTAATTATTTAAGCACATCTTTGGTCAGATGCATCACACTTACTGAGGAGAGGAGAGCGGGATAAAGTGCAGGATGTGGGTTACTGCTGTATTTTGCACAGACACAGCAGAGCTGGGGGCATGGAAAGGTCAGAAATCAAAGAATCCAGAGCAACACAGTCACAAGGCCCTTTCTGTTTGCAGGCTGCCCGATAATACCTGAGCCGCCATCTTGGCTGTTTCTAGGCTCCTAACATGCAGAAGTTGCTGGGTGTTTTTTAATATTTGTGAGCAATCTGTATGTAGAGGGTGTGGGTAACCACACAAAAAATTTAAAGTTGTACCATTTGAAGCATAAATATTAAAATTAAATCCACAAGTAAAAAATGCAAGTTAACTAAAAATTAAACAAAGTAAGATTTACTTATGCAAATGCATTCATTAATGGTTGGTTACTACAAAATGAATGAAATAAAGAAAAATAAAAGACCAAATATTTAGAATGCACTTTAATGAGGTAAGTTTGTAGTGCGGAGCCGCAAGATCAGAAGGATTTACGTCCAGACAAAAAAGGAAAAAGGGCAAAACCAATGTTGCAACCTGAGAAATGAAACGGAAAATTCAGGATGGAAACTGACATAGGTCTGATTCCCGAACTGCCATACGAACGGACGTATATTTTAGGATAGAAACGTATTTGCTTATTGAATCACTCGCAAGTTCATACGAACGCACGAGCGGACGTGAAAAATAGGATGATCGTGACCCAAATCCAAGCTGTTACATGTTTCTTTGAATCAACCCAATACTGGCCAGGTGCTTGTAGCCAAAGCTCCACTGCAGTGATTGAAGCATGTGTGGTAGTTAATTAACTAATTACAGAGCTCATTAACCAAACAACACACAACCAAAGACAACAATGTACTCATGTATATTAAACACTTGTGACATGTGGCTATACAAATGGCTATTTAAATCAAGAGCAGCTTACCTTTCATTGGTCCACCACAGAATTTTCAGCCATGTCCGTTAATGCACGCAAGTTTCGGCTCACGTACGCTAGTAGCGCTACTAGCGTGCGCGTGCGCACTCCGTTTCACGCACACCTGGGTCAGCTAATTGGAGACAGGAAATAGCAGAGCAACGCAAAAGGCGGCAAAGAGGACCTGTCCTTTTTCTAAGTGAAGTATAAATGGCTGGATTTGGCAACCTTCTGGTATTGTTACACTGTGGCAAAGGATGTGGTGTGGTGGTGTGGTGCTTTGGTCCCTTAGCACATTTGAGTGTCTGGCTGGGTTTTGTCCTCACTCTCTGTGGCTTGTTGGGTGATTTCTGACATCAGTGCTGTTTCTTTAGGAGATTGATTTTGTTGGCATATGCAAATATTGTGGAGCATACAGCAAGTGAGGCTTGATTTTGGGGCCTTTTGTGGGCTGTGCAGCAACTCCCCTCTTGGTTGTGCCTAACTTAGAAAGCTGACTTTCAGCAGTCTGGTGGGTCAGACCACTATACTTCTGGTTTTGTGGTGAGCTGCATTGTAGTGAGTGTGTGAGTAGTGTGCTTACTTGTGTGTGTGGTGTGTTTGTGGTTTTGGTTTTTGTTTTGCTTCTTTTGTATATCTGTTGAGTGTGAGATGGATAAGAGGGTGATGTATGGGTTATGGGTGCAGGGATGTGTGAGAATGCTGGAAGAGCAGGAGGCCAGGGAGGAGGGGGCTGTGAGGCTTAGGGCACCCCAATCCTTTGGAATCCGCCTTTCAGTGTGGGATTTAAGTGACGAGCAGATCAGGAGCCGCTTCCGTCTGAATCGTGCTGCACTACAGTCCCTATATGATCAGATTAAGCACAAAATCGAGCCATCGACCAAACGCACCAGATCCATTCCAGGCATAGTACGCCTATGTGCCAGTCTCAATATTTTGGCATGAGGGACCTTCCAGGCAACATCTGCCCTCCTCAGCGGGATCAGCCAGGCTACAATGAGCCGCATATTTATACAGGTAGTACTGGCTATTTGTGACCTGATCCCTATTTACATCCAGTTTCCTGAGGATGAGGATGAGGTTGCCAAAATAAAACATGCATTCTATCGCATTGGGGGTGGCAGAAGCCACCGCCACAGCCTCCTGCGTGCCCCTCTAGATGTGAGTGCGCCTGCGCTCTCCGTTTCCGAATGGCCTGCGCGTGCGCACGCACTGGAGGAGTGACGCGCAGAAGGCAGCGGCGGCGGACGGTCTCTCGCTCAAATTGTTGTGCCCTGCCAAAGTGGACCAAAACACAGGATACTATAAATCCTGGGTCTTGGCCCACTTTTAACATACACATGTTTCCTGCTCCATAGTACAAGCTGGTTTGCTAATGTACATTAACATCACAAACCCCACTACAGTGCAATCCAACTGGCAACCACCCCTATGTTTCAGCCCACACCATGATGGGGGCTAGCAAATGTGTTATTTTTGTAAGTTGTTCCGGCTAACACATGTTGCACACTAGTAAGATTCTACAATCAAATGCAAATTAGTCCTTACCATTGCACTGTCAAGGTTATTGGCACATTATCTTTATATGTCCATGTTGCAACCATAAATAATTTACATGAACTCATGGACCAGGAAATATGCTAATGTCGGACAACATGTGTGTAACCATGCAAGCATTTGTTTTGGCAGGCTCCCTAACCAGATGGCTGTCAAATAGTCAGGTGTCATTGTCACACTAATTTTGCTTTTCTCTTTTGCTTTCTCCTGACAGATGTGGCCACGCAGACGGAGCCGGTGTACATCACCCCCACACCTCCTGGGACGGCCAGCAGCATGGGCCCCAGCCACAGCTGTGATGGTGAGTACATCCCACTTCATATGCCTAAAGACTTGGGACCCCTATGTCTTATAGTAAATTCTGGAGACATTTACAATGTACCTATGTGTTTAATCAACACACATCTAGGTTACATGTGTTTGTCCAACAATCCTACATGCATGTCTGCATGCTTGATTGTTGTCTCACATTCTTGTTTTTGCCACATAGTGGCAAATTGTGGTTTCTACCCAACAAAATTGGCCTGCTAAGGTGGAGACCTCTAAGATTCTTGGCCAAACAAGTTTACTCGTTAGGACTTAGGCCCTGATGTTTGGCTGTAAATAAACCAATAAATGTCCACACTGGGACTTAGACCTTATTTTAGTCCCAAGAGTTAAGAGTAAATGTATGCTTGGGATGTGGTGGCCACATTTAAGCCAGCCACTAGTACTCATATAATGGTAACACCTAAGGGCACAGTGGCCAACAATGTGATTGTGTGGCTCAGATAATTTTAGCCACTTACATTACATTGCTACATCTGTGTCTGTAGAGGTCACATTCTATATTTTAAATATGTTTTTTTTCTACTCTCTACATCTTGTGCAAACCAGCATCGCAGACTGTGGCGGTCGATCCGGCGTCTTCGCCTTATGCTGCTGGCCTTGAAGAGGCGTCGTTAGGGTGGGGGGGATGTTTTGAGCTGCTGTGCGGCCAAATGTTGGGCCTGTTGCCCGCCTTTAACATTAAAATTTTTGTATTTTTGTACTTACACTGTGTTGTGCCTTGTCTAGCATAGTTTAAGGGTCTTCAAACCCATTATTTGTAAAATGTTGGTGTACCTTTGTAGCCATTTAATGTCTAAACCATAGAAAGATATGGTCACCAATGTGTGGCATACATTTTTGGCTACAGGTACATATCTAGATCTAGAGACTCATCCCTGACTGTGTTCTTACCTATGTCTTAGGAAAAACACAAATTATAGGTGGTGTACTCAAATGTATTTGAAACAAAATCAAAACAACAATCAAATTAATATTCTTGGCTTGGGGGCCTGGGAGGTTGTGAGTCATTGCTAGGGGTGGTGTTGGGGGCCAACAGTGCAGTAAAAAAAAATAGACTGCTGTTGTATGAGCTGTTGCGTCAACAACAAACTTTGTTCCTGGCGCTGTAAAGATCGCTCCATCAGATTGGACAGCCGATCCAGTTCCCGGTTGGTTTGCTGCTGGTGGCCTTGTTTCACGTCCTGGAGCTCGCGCTGCAGGCCCTCAATTTGTTGCCGACACATCAGCACCTGATTTTCCAACGCCGCAATGCGCTCAGTATTTCCATCACGCGGCTGTTGGCGACTGTAGTCCTCCAGCATCCGGACCCCTAGCTCATAAAAGTCCGCACTTGTTGGTGCCACACCTCCTCTTGCTCTGGGTTCAGGCTAAAAAAAAAAAAAAAAAAAAAAGATTTTAGTTAAGCTGAAACAATGCAGCTAGGCCCCTCCAAATCATTTCCCCAAAGTGTAACAATCCAACTTACCCTTGCTTGAGCCTCTGTAGCTTGGCCACATGGCACTTGAGAAGAGGTCCCAGGTTGGGGTTCTGGTCCCGCCTCCTGCAAAAACAACAAATACATAAAATGTGACATGTTGGTTCATGGACTACCCACCAACATGTCAATGTGGTTATTGTTCCTCTAAATCAGCCATGTTACCTCCGTGTCGTCCGGCCGAAGTAGGTCCGGGGTCTGGCTGCCAGAGAGGGGCAAATCCACATCTGAGAGATCGGGCAAGTTGGCATATGCTAAACAGGAAAGTCAGGTTAGTAGGTCAGTGGACAAAAATCAAATGTAAGATGGATAGACTATCGAGGCCATACCTCCCCAAAGTGGAAGATTACACACTAGCCAAAAGGGATCTGGTCAACTCAGATTGCTAACATGTATGTAAGAGGAAGATGAGCCAATAATTGGGGTTAAAAAAAAAAGACACATTGCTCAAATTACACATACCCGCAATCTCCCAGATGTCTGGAGTTGGGCCCTCACTCGAGCTTTGCCCTTGAAAATACATGTTTAAACACAAGTTGGCCTACTAAATTTAACAAAAACTTGTTCAAAAATCCCTACTAGATAATCAAGCCAAACAAACTTACCCTCATCTCTGGCAGCCTCAACGTGAAGGGCCCTTTCCGGACAGCCACTTCCGATATTCCGGCCAACTAAAATACACAATTAATGTCTCTAAATATTCCTAACACTACTCAGGTGAATGTTTGTCTTTCAATATACCCAAACAATGCATTGCAATCACTCAAAAAACTATACTAATGACCCTGGGGATGGCAAATCCACTCCAAATAGGCATCTTCAAGTTGACATAGCAAACATGTAGATTATTAGACTAACCAAATAGAACCAGTGTAACATAAACAGCATAAAGGATACATTTTTTTAGGCAATACACACCAACAGGGTCCTGTTGACCTGCAACATCGGAAGTGGGGTCCAAAGATGAACCAGTCACTTGGCCTACAAAGAAAAAAGAAGAATGAAAGACATGCACTTGTGTTAAAGCGGCTAAAGCAAGGTTGACACATGCACTTACCGGCAAGAGTAGCTTGGCTCCTGAGGAGATGCTGGTGCCAATGGCGGTGCAGCTAGGCAAAAGCAAAGAAAACATTTAGCCATTGGTAATGTGCGGCACTAAATAAACCATGCATTAAGGTGTGTGTGAGCAGCTCAATCACTAATATTCCCTAATCACGGCCATGTATATGCAGATATATGGCCACACATCTCTGGCTTCCAACATAGCTACACATGTTAGGGCCTTGTTAGTTAGTTGCAGAGAGGGGTAAAGTGGACGTGTAAATAGTCCGCAGGCACATATTATTAATCATCAACAGTGGTCAAATCTATTGTTTGAGGTGCTCACACACCCATTTTGGCCCAAAATAACCAGCCCCTAAATTAGTGAAAAATACCTTCAATGGCAGACTGGGTTAGGCTGGAGGTTGTTTGAAGGGCAGGAGTTGGGGTGTCCACCTCCCCCGACTCATGGACATCACCATGTGCACCTATGCAGAAAGCAACAGACAGCAAAGTAAAACATTTATGAGGTATAATGTACTACTTCATATGTCCTACTGTTAGTTGGGCAGAAAGAGAAAAAGCAAATCACATAAATTAACATTAGCAGAAAAACATAATCAGAAAATATGTACCTTCAGTCCAACCTGTGGTGTCATCCCCAGCATCCACACCCTGCAGCCCAGCAAGTGGAATTTTGGCCTTCAGCATCTCCTCATATGGCCTGTAGGTACTCTTTGGCCCCTTGATGGTCCCACTCTCGACCTCAAGATCATGATTCATCTTTTGCATAAGGGCCCTTTTCAAAGTGTAGAAGCGTTTCCTGCAGGATGGGCCACTACGTGGGTGTTGAGCACTGCTAGTAAGCTCAACAGCAATGGCATCCCACAATTTGCTCCTTTCTTGTTTGCCTATAGACTTGCTTTGGGAGCCAAATATCAGCTCCCATTTTGCAAGAGTAAGGCGCACAAGAGTATTATTCTCCGCCAAATTACATTCTGGCTCCCTCTTGGCAACTGGGCGCTTTGCCTGGGGTGCTGCATCACCTTCAGGCTGGGCCCTTTTCCTTAAGGGAGGTCTGCGCACAGCACCCACCACACTCCTACTTGAGCCAGCTGTGGCCGGCAGATGCCCAGAATTTGGCTCCATCCTGTAGCTGCACACACACACCAATACACAACCAACAAGCACGCATGCAGACTACAGTATGGTATCACCGTGTTTTGGGTTTGGCCAGGTTTTATGTGCTCTAACAGCCAATCACAAACAGGTCCACTTAATTGATTCACACATACTGGCCAGGTGCTTGTAGCCAAAGCTCCACTGCAGTGATTGAAGCATGTGTGGTAGTTAATTAACTAATTACAGAGCTCATTAACCAAACAACACACAACCAAAGACAACAATGTACTCATGTATATTAAACACTTGTGACATGTGGCTATACAAATGGCTATTTAAATCAAGAGCAGCTTACCTTTCATTGGTCCACCACAGAATTTTCAGCCATGTCCGTTAATGCACGCAAGTTTCGGCTCACGTACGCTAGTAGCGCTACTAGCGTGCGCGTGCGCACTCCGTTTCACGCACACCTGGGTCAGCAAATTGGAGACAGGAAATAGCAGAGTAACGCAAAAGGCGGCAAAGAGGACCTGTCCTTTTTCTAAGTGAAGTATAAATGGCTGGATTTTGCAACCTTCTGGTATTGTTACACTGTGGCAAAGGATGTGGTGTGGTGGTGTGGTGCTTTGGTCCCTTAGCACATTTGAGTGTCTGGCTGGGTTTTGTCCTCACTCTCTGTGGCTTGTTGGGTGATTTCTGACATCAGTGCTGTTTCTTTAGGAGATTGATTTTGTTGGCATATGCAAATATTGTGGAGCATACAGCAAGTGAGGCTTGATTTTGGGGCCTTTTGTGGGCTGTGCAGCAACTCCCCTCTTGGTTGTGCCTAACTTAGAAAGCTGATTTTCAGCAGTCTGGTGGGTCAGACCACTATACTTCTGGTTTTGTGGTGAGCTGCATTGTAGTGAGTGTGTGAGTAGTGTGCTTACTTGTGTGTGTGGTGTGTTTGTGGTTTTGGTTTTTGTTTTGCTTCTTTTGTATATCTGTTGAGTGTGAGATGGATAAGAGGGTGATGTATGGGTTATGGGTGCAGGGATGTGTGAGAATGCTGGAAGAGCAGGAGGCCAGGGAGGAGGGGGCTGTGAGGCTTAGGGCACCCCGATCCTTTGGAATCCGCCTTTCAGTGTGGGATTTAAGTGACGAGCAGATCAGGAGCCGCTTCCGTCTGAATCGTGCTGCACTACAGTCCCTATATGATCAGATTAAGCACAAAATCGAGCCATCGACCAAACGCACCAGATCCATTCCAGGCATAGTACGCCTATGTGCCAGTCTCAATATTTTGGCATGAGGGACCTTCCAGGCAACATCTGCCCTCCTCAGCGGGATCAGCCAGGCTACAATGAGCCGCATATTTATACAGGTAGTACTGGCTATTTGTGACCTGATCCCTATTTACATCCAGTTTCCTGAGGATGAGGATGAGGTTGCCAAAATAAAACATGCATTCTATCGCATGGGAGGGATCCCGAATGTGCTAGGGTGCGTTGATGGTACACATATCCCTTTCCGCCCTCCCCGTGCACAGGAGCTGCATTATCGGAACCGAAAGCAGTTCCACTCGATGAATGTCATGGTCGTCTGTGACCATGACATGAAGCTGCGGGCCGTGAGATCTGGCTTCCCCGGCTCATGCCATGATTCCTACGTCCTGCAGCGGTCAGTCCTGTGCAGGAAGTTTGAGAACAACGAAATGCCAGCTGGCTGGCTACTGGGTAAATAATTGACCATGTCAAAGTATTTAGCCTAAAATATGTGGCCTAGTAAGCTATTTGTTTACAAATGAAACCCAAACCATTTCCTAGTACTAATTGCTGTCTCTCTCATTGTGTTTTTTCTACAGCGGATAAGGGATATGGGCAGAGAACGTGGGTGATGACTCCGGTCAGAAACCCACAGACATCGCAAAACCTGAAGCATTGTGGAACGAACCATCGGACTGCTGAAAGCGCGCTTTCTGTGTTTGGCACGGCCAGGAGGAGAGATGCTGTACAGTCCACAAAAGGTCTCCAAGATAATCCTCGCATGCTGTGTGCTCCACAATCTCTGCATATGCCACAGAATCCAAGCCCCTGAAGAAACAGCACTGGTGCCCGAAATCCGGTCTATATATCCGGTCTTTGGAAGATCCTCTTTGGTTTGGTTGCACTTTAAAGAATCTCCAGACTATTGCTATATGTTTAAATATGTTTAATAACTCATAATGAACTAAATAGATAAATAAATAAAAACAAAAAAATGGGATGTGCGAACGGACTCCAACATTGAAATTTGGAATACCTGCTTAAAGATTAAGCAACTTTTTCAAACGGCACAGCCCCGGAACCACTCTGAGCCTAACTCAGACAAAAAGCCCACCACAAGCAGCCGGAATTCCACCACCTTCATTACGTAGCAAATTATTGCACATCCCCTTTTTTTGTTTTTATTTATTTATCTATTTAGTTCATTATGAGTTATTAAACATATTTAAACATATAGCAATAGTCTGGAGATTCTTTAAAGTGCAACCAAACCAAAGAGGATCTTCCAAAGACCAGATATATAAAGCCACAGCAACCATATCCATTGGGACCAGATACCCCACATACATAATAAAACCTCACGGGTCCTGGGTAGGTCGGCGTACCCCCGGGCCGCGGCGGTGAGTTTGTCTTTTATAACTTTATATAAGTGATATTGTTCATAGCAATACCCATGTGATATGAAAACTGTCTATCTAGAGCTGTATGACTAAAAACACACAGCCAAGAGAATAAGAGGCCGATTCATTAATAGCGGCAGGTTGCGACAGTTGAGCAACTGTAGCAGTATTTTCACAGCGCCCGCTAGTAGTCGCTGTGCTTGGCCATTGTTCGGTTGTTGATAGCGACTGAGTCGGTGTGCAGTAATGTTGAATACGGGGTGACGAGTCGCTATTTGACAGGTTCCACGATGTATGGGTGCGCATGATAGCGACTGGTCAGAGCGACCGGCTCCCACCACATTCATCAAAAAATCACGCTCAAAAAATTATTGCGCTGTGAAATGCATGTTTAAACCCCAGAGCGCTGGCGGCGATGTGTTAAAAGTAGTTTTTTAACCCCCAAACCACCATATTTTGGAAACCAAAAATTATTATAAAGAATTTAGTAATATGAATACAATAATATCAGACCTGTAATATCAATTCTGCACAAATTTTTTTTTTTTTTTTACCTTAAAAAAAATAACTAACATGGCAGAAGTGGTAACAGAATTTTGCACATTTAAAAAAAAAAAAAAAAAAAAAACATTAATAACAATTAATTATGAATATTTAAAGATTGTTCCATTGAAATGCATTGGAGAGCGCCAGGTAGCAAGAGGTCATACCTGTCGCTGTTCAAGGTCGGATGCTGGCGCTGTGGGCTCAGGCTGGAATAATGATGAATGAGTCGCTATATGGCGCTATCTCAGTCGCTAAGCAGGATTGGCTTGATAAATGTGTGATTGTGGTGGGGAGCCGGCGTTCTCGTGGCGGGGCCCGTCATTACCGGCCGCTCACCAGTCGCTACCTGTCGCTATTCCTTCATAAATAAGGGCCTAAGACTTGCAATCAGAAGCATAATCAAATATCAGACGCAAATAATTTATTGTATCTGACAAGAAAAACGCTTCTAACACATGAGCGCCAAAGTGTACCTAAACCGGCTTTTTTGATCCCAGAATATACTTTTCTCTGCTTTAAAAAATTCCTGGTTTGGTTACAACATCTAAAGCGCGCCTAAACCAATATTCTCTGTTTAAGAAAATTAGGTTACATTGTTTCTGTGATCTTTAATAAGGTGTGACCCCTTATTCCAGGCAGCAGCTGAAACCCTATCTTAAAGCGCACCTTAACAACCCCATTTTTTTCTGTAATGATGGCATGCTGACCAGCCCCGGAAAAATACAGCGCCAAAGTTTTCAAGGAGGGAAAAATTAATAAACATGCTGTGGAACACCAGAAAAACTTTAGTAACACTGGCACTGGGATAATAGGCAGTCAGGACCAACAGGCGCTGACCTAGTTCTGCCAATACATAGTGCAACAATCAAAGCTTATTAGTTGCCTTCTGCGCAGCAATGGCTAGTGCCAATGTAATCCACAGCACAGCGCCAGATAAGACAAAAATGCAGATGCTCCGAAACTGGCCATAAATCGCTAAATGGCGCACGTCATAAATAAGGCCCTAAATGTCTGAAGGCAAAGTAGAAATGATCCTCCAAGGCTGTTGTCAACTATACAAAACATAATCGTATTTATTATGCATGTATTCTATTTTAGGCAAACATACACAAAAGAAAAAATGTTCATGGGGGATCAGGCAAAATATTTGGTGAAGCCAGTGTGACTTACAGTGTGCATTGCAGTGTGGATTGCAACCTGCATCCTGGTGAGCTTTTTAGTGATAACACACAAAAAAAGTATTTGTCCTACTTTTTCCCCACCAAAAAAACCCCCAGGTTGCCCCATACCTTGATTTCCGGTCCAAAGGCGCATGAGCGAGCCATGGCCACATCCCCGCTATCCCATTTGCAGGGCACGTGCCTGCGCCAGGCATTTATGGATGGCCAGTGTGGGCAAGCTCCCTGTTAGAGGGAAGTGCGGGATGCGGCCGCCAGCGTGCTCGGAGCCACGCGGTTCCGAGCATGCTGATTGGACGAGTGGCCACGCATACTGTAGGACCAGGAAGAGGTGAGTTGGCTTAGGCAATCTGGGAGGAAAGGACCACAACCCAGGAAAGTCTAAATCACTCCACTTTAACTTAAAAAAAGTAATAGTAAACCTTGTTCTGCTATAGGGGATGATAAAACTCTCTTGGAACTTTTTCTGTTAACTTGTTAATCACAGGTGGCATTCCACTCCTCAAAGGCCATCAACCGACCATGCTAGGCGGATCTTCAAAGATCAGTATAAATATTTGGTCATTTGTGGTCAGTCAGAGCCATCTGTCTGAAGATCTACAAAACATGACCAAATGGTGGACCTTGATGAGGGGGTTTGACACCCCTGTTGTAAAGTAACTGAGGCAACAGCAAGGGGGTAGGCTTTGATTAGGGTTATTCTTTAAATTATCTATTTAAAAGGACATATTGAAGCTCCAGGAGTAAAAATGCACATGTGCACTGTCCTGCTCACTGAATAACTATATACAGCTCACCCCACTATCCAGTCTAGGTTGGATCTTGGTAGTGTGGTAATCACTATACTATACTAAATAGAGTATAGATTAATCTGTATACTAACAAATGAAAGGTATATTCAAAAAAACTGACACAAGTATATGGCTATTCAGAATATAAATGGTGTATATCGTCAGGAAGGAAGGCAAGACAAAACTTCCTTGTTACTCTGTATTGTTGAGCTGTGCCCTACCTTAATTCTGCTCCGCTGAAATATAAACATGAAGCTATTATCCTTTTGTTTGCACCCCAAACTCCAAGATTAACAGTGATGAAGCTCAGGCATTATGTAAACCATTTAAATGTTACATTAGGTGAAGATCTCTGTGTGAATGTGTACCAAATGCCATAAAGGTCTGCTTATGAAACACAACCACAGATCAATATAAGATGGCCACAAGTTTATACTGAATTATATTGCTGTGGCAGATGTTTCCTACAACCCCAGGAATATGGATGATTGCTTTCAGCAGCATATTAAACAGGTGCTAGAGTAATTTAAACATCACATCACAGAACTGAAGTACTCTTCGTATTGTATTTGCGCCTCCATACCAAACAGTAAAGAGACTTGAAGGCTCATCTCTAAGTACTTTGTGAGTGAAGTGCAAAATATCTGTTGTTTCTAGAAGTGATTTTTTCAAAGCTCTAGGGTTGTGTTTTACCATGACAGCTCATAAATGCTTTGACTTCCACATTTAACTTAATTCCTTTAACACAGATTTAAGAACTTTTCTTTTTAAACCTCCTTCTGTAGTGCAATTGATGGATTAACTGAACCCTAGAAATATCATGGTTACATATCAGTGGTCTGTTTCCATAGTTCTCCAAGTTCCATTGTTCATATACTACTATATACTGGTAGTCAGATGCATGACCTGGGCTTTTAGCCTGCAAAAATGATTGCCTAATTAAGTCTGTGAAGGTTCACATTCATCTAGGTCAGTGATTTTGAACCTTTTTACACCAAGTACCCCCTAGCGACAAGAAGTTCCAAACAAGTACCCCAAAGGGGGTGATTAATTATAAATAGTACCAAAAAAGTAGGTTATGGGCCTTGCGGCACTTTTAAAGCAAGAAGTAATTAGGTTTCACTTTTAAAATGATATACCAGACCAGTCAGACACCCCCTTAAGGTCTGCCCCAGAACACTGCCATAATACCCCCTGTGCCACAGGTTCAGAAACAGTGATCTAGGTCATGGTGCAGGCCAGGGTGACCTGGTGGAAGAGGAGAAGATGACTCTCCACACCATTGATACTGAGGAATAATGACCTTACATGTTTCAGTGTGCTGAAGTCACACACCAGATATAATACATACACTCTATACCCATAAAAATGGCTAAACTAGCTAAAAGAGATAATCCTGAAACACATAAAAACTGTTCACAGTGTGCTAGCACATATCATCAGCTAGATCTAGTTAACTGTAGGCGGCCAAATATGTACATGCTAAATTCTAGCCAAGGAGGCCTGATAGCATGGGGAAGGATTAAGGCACTGAAGAGATAAAGCTTAATCCTCTTGTTCACAGGAGACAGGGAATTTTAAAAATAACTAAGTAATAGAAAGATTTTAGTTTAACTCACCCCCAAAGTATGGGTGCATGCCCTGCCAACAAACCTGAGACTGGGCAGCTGATTCTTACTGCTTCTGTAGCCCCTCACATGGCTGACAATAATGAAGACCATACAGCTTGTCTGGGGAACCCAATGGGTCATCAGTGGTCACTAGACTGGCAGCCATGCAAGGGAGCACGGAATTGGTAAGCATCAGCTGCCTGGTCCTGTACTTACCAGGAAGAGATTTACAGAGTGTAATGCCAAATTGGGATGCCCTATGCTAAGGCATAGGGGAAATATTTTTTTCTACTTTTCTTCCTCTCTTTACTATCCTAATGGCTTTCTTCATTTAGACCAAAATAAAAAGAACAGATGACCACACAGCAAGTATTTTAACGTGGCTAATATACCATGAACTGGTTTAAAGAAATCATTTAAAAGACAACTGATTGAATAGTCCATACGGGTAAGTGTTTTTTTCTCCTGTTAATAGCACATAAAAGTTTTAGTAGATTTTACTCAAGAAAAACTTTTTTATAGCCAGACTATATATGATTTTAGTACCACTAGGCTCCTTTATTTGCATTAACTATGCGTAGATATGTTCTGTGATATCTGCCTTGAGCCCTTCAAAAGGGACTTGCTACTTCAAACATACTGTCCCTATTGGTATAATGCTGCTTCCTCACACTGTCATTACCAGTCTACTAGTCTACTATCACTCACCAGTACCCGAATCTGCATCTCTTCCCTGGCTCACTCAAGCTATTTAATTGAACAAGTCAAATTGAGGGAGGAACCATCGCTAATCCAATACTGACTGACCAATGCTTACAGCCAAAAGCACCTTAAAGCAGAGGTCCTGTCTCTGAATAACCCCCACCTTGCCCCTTCACCAGGCGCTGAAGCAGGACAGGGGTTTACAAAAAAAAAACAGCTTACCTCACCTGGAATTCAGCTCTGTTCTTCTGGCATTTATGGCCCTGGGCGCAGCCATTTTGAAGAGGCTTGACAAAGCGCCATCCACCACTGTGTGTGGCTGCCATCTGAGTGCCAATAACCGCGCTAGATTCCAAAGGTTTTGTTTTTTTGTAACCCCCCTCCGCCCTGCCTCAGCACCAGGGTAGGGGGACAGGAACACTGGAATCCATTGCTTGTCTGATCAGCTTATACAAAAAGAATGCCAAAGCAAATGTAGCATTATCTTTGTACATTAACAAGAATTCTTGAAGGACAACATTCTCAGGAGCATGTGGGTATTTGTGAACTTTCACTCTCATTATTTTTGGGGAAAAATGCAATCAGTTAGTTTTATAAATGTGTGTAATTATAAATGATCAGTTATTAGGACATTCAATAAAGCATGTTCTATAGCTGTTGAATAGCTCAGTATGAGAACGCCTCACCACGCCTGTTCATATAAAACAATGGCTTGCTGATAAACAGTTGCCTGGCCTTGAGCTTTTTTACATAGACGTTTTACATAGACCGCTAAAGTTAGTGTTAACCCTTTTAGCCAACACACAGTATCTTGAATAATCACCTCTATTTTCTGTGCAGAAATAATTGGTAAAAGTGTATTTTAAATCTCGAGTGACATTTTTATTAGTATAGACTACAAACAGACATAAGCCCTGAGAGTAAGAGTTGAAAAAAATGATCTTGCTAGTAAAAAAATTCACTTTAGGTGAAAAACGCATTAGAATGTCACTGTTGCTAAAACACAAACTAGAAAGACAATGAAAACCTTTTCACTCCTAAGACAAGTAGTGGACTTTTTACTCCTTTTTATACTGTAGTAAAACGTGTAATTGCCTTTCATTATCTTCCTAGCTGGTGATTTAGCAACAGTGGCATTCTAATGTTTTTTTCACCTAAAATGAAAATATTGCTACCAAAAGAATATTTTCAGCTCTTACTGAATCAACCCCATTGAGGTTGATTTGGCACCAGGTGTAAATAGTGCAGGAGAAAGTGGGTTCCAGGAAGAAAATGAAAGGAAAATGCACACTTCCCACCTGTGCTAAATCGAACTCATTGATTGCAAACATGAGGGTCAAAAGGAAACAATGTTAAATAATGAATAATAGCAAAAGAAAATATCCCAGATGAATCATTTCCACCTCCTGTCCACCCTGGCTGCCTCGGTCTACATTCTTTGCTAAAGTAGTCAAAGAGCTTCCCATAGAATGTTTTGGGACCAAGAATTAAATACCAAAACGGCTCAGTATTCAGCTTACAACTAATGAG
Organism: Gastrophryne carolinensis; assembly: GCA_027917425.1. Classification (NCBI taxonomy): domain Eukaryota; kingdom Metazoa; phylum Chordata; class Amphibia; order Anura; family Microhylidae; genus Gastrophryne; species Gastrophryne carolinensis. The sequence goes on along the minus strand of CM051238.1, from coordinate 176,802,088 downwards.
CAGAAAAGCAGTTAAACCCCTATAGAGACTAATATGCAGCCAATCATATTATCCCTCTTTTCTGGGGTATTTGCAAAGAGGATCACATAATCAGCACCGGGGAGAGGAGCAGTGTGTGGGGGGGTTGATTTCCCTTCAGACTGGACATAAACTTTCAGTAAGGATTTGGCCCCTGAACTGCTGAAGGACTAATGATGTCATCCTGCAGTTACTACTTACACTTCTTTTGAGTCACATGAAACATTTCAGCCAATAGAATGGCCTGCCTGGTCAAGCTGAAGAGCTGACTACAGCCCTGAGTAGGTGGTTCACCACGGCTGAAGCAGAGTAAATATACATTTTTCAGCTTTGCAACTAAAAACCCAGACAGGCAACATCAAAAATTAATTTAGGGTCCCTTTAAAACAGCCCTGCATATCAATAGGTGAGGTCATAATTCTGGGCTTAGTTCAGGGGACTTTTCTCTTGCCTTGATAATAATATTAGCCTATGTTTTTGACAGGAGAAATTTTTGATTTACCATCAACTTTTTTGAACCCTGATTTGTTTTTTGTCTGTGTCTAAGCACAGGAGTTATTTGGTTTGTTATATTCCCTTATAGTATTACACATCTGGACCAACTTCATGAACCAAATCAGCATTACATTTGTATATTATACCCGTTTGGTTCAGTCCATATCCATATTGGAAGGTTAATAGGTAACAAAGTTCACTGGACTGAAAACACCTAAGAGCCCTGGGTCAGTGGCAAATGTTTCTTTATATGACACACATGTAAAACAGATCAATTCTACTATAAGATATGTACGTAGCTACTTTTATATTGTTCCATAGTGGCCAATAGCCAACAGTGAAACAATAGTGGTATTAAACAGTGGCCAATAGCAGTATCAAATCAAATCACATGTGGAAAGTGCAGCAACAGGGCACTAAAGGTGGTTAGACGTGGCACAGGTTGGCAACCGGGCTTGGCACAGGACATGGTCAGAAGTATGACAGATCAGCAACACGGTTAGGTTAGCAACAGGGCTTGGCACTAGACCTAGTCAGATGTGGCAAAGGTCAGCAAAAGGAGTTGGCAGTGGACATGGCCAGACCTGGCACAGGTCAGCAACAAGGATTGAGGCAAGATGTGGTCAGACTGGGAACAGGCCAGCCAAAGGCTTGACACTGGATGTGGTCAAACAAGGCAGAGGTCAGTAACATGGCACCAGAGAGTAAGCAGGAGAACCTTGCAGGGCACACACTAACAATCTGCTGGGATCTTCTGGGCCACTGGCATTTACCATTGCAGTGCTGAAGATGAAGTGTGGCCGATAAGCAAAGATTTCTGTTACTGTCAATGCCTGGTGGTCACCAGGCAACATGCTACTGGATGGGTAACAGTGCAGAAGCAACAGCCAGGTAAGTACTGCACCATTGCACCAACAGATCCAATAACGTTTATCGCTGGAAACAGAGAAGTTGTATAAGCTTTTCATTATCATGTTTAATGGGACAACTATTATGCGACTGATGAAAGACAAAGACCAATTTTGGACATGCGTAAGCTTATAAACCAAAATGATAAACTGCACTCAGTTGACTAATTCAGACACAGGAGTTTTATTTGATCCATGACCTACTTTATTTCAGCTAGGCAATAAATAATGAAATAAAGAGCCTTATTTAAGAAGTGCCACATGTTTGGCCTCATCGGCACACAGCCTCTGATTTAACAACTAAAAAAAGTCAATGTGGCCCCCGGCTAGCGTTATATTTAACAGTAACGCCAAAAAGGTTCTAGGGCCAGGCCCTGTGGTTGAAGCAGCGGCAGATGAAATCTGGTGCTGTAGTTCAAAATCCTATAGAGCACAATAGGCTCGATTCAGAGAGACAAAAAAAAACTTCAGTTTTAGTGCTGATTTCGTATTACTTTCAAATTTTCCCGCTCTCGTATGAGTGTGCGAGTGATTCTATGCATGCATTGCAAACCTTCTGTAAAGTCTATCGTGACTTTTCTGTTTCATTTTCTCTGGTTACAACGTAGGCTTTTGATTTAGCCCTTTTCCCATCGTCTCCTCCCATGAATCCTTTACGTTTCCCGATTCTGTTTCACTTTTTCAATAAATAATCGTCCAGACGGAAATCCTTACGATCATGCGCCTGCGCACTACAAACTTAACTCATTAAAGTGGTCGCCTACATATTTGCCACCCTCACTTCTACTACAATGTTTAGCTAAACCACTTAGCACTTTCCTCCATCTTCCCTTTTGGACCCTTAAAGCTCACCCCAACCACTTAGCACTATCCTCCATCTTCCCTTTTAGACCCTTAAAGCTCACCCCAATCACTTAGCACTATCCTCCATCTTCCCTTTTGAACCCTTAAAGCTCACCCCAACCACTTAGCACTATCCCCCATCTTCCCTTTTGTACCCTTAAAGCTCACCCCAACCACTTAGCACTATCCTCCATCTTCCCATTTGAACCCTGAAAGCTCACCCCAACCACTTAGCGCTATCCTCCATCTTCTCATTTGGACCCTTAAAGCTCACCCCAACCACTTCGCGCTATCCTCCATCTTCCCTTTTGGACCCTTAAAGCTCACCCCAATCACTTCCCGGTTAGGTTCTTCTTCCATTTTAGGCCCCTAAAACTTACCCAAATCACTTCCCGGTTAGGTTCTTCTTCCATTTTAGGCCCCTAAAACTTACCCAAACCACTTCCCGGTTAGGTTCTTCTTCCATTTTAGGCCCCTAAAACTTACCCAAACCCCTTCCCGGTTAGGTTCTTCTTCCATTTTAGGCCCCTAAAACTTACCCAAACCACTTCCCGGTTAGGTTCTTCTTCCATTTTAGGCCCCTAAAACTTACCCAAACCACTTCCCGGTCATCTGAATCTTCATCTCTAAATATTTTTTTCACCCTTCGTTTGGTGTTAATGCATTTGTGCTTAAAAATGACACTGAAACTTTGTTTTGGTTTCGTTTTTTTTACTTGAATGCCATTTTTGTAGCCCATTAGATTAAAAAAAAAAAAAACATTTGTAAAACACGTTTAAAAACAACAACATTAAAAAGATTAAAACTTTAAAATTTAAAAAACTATTTACAAAAATAAAAACAGTGACAGGACCCAGAACACTAGTCTTCTTCTGTTGTCCCCAACGAGTCAACCAGCTGCTGCATATCGGCCACCAACTCAAGGACCCTTCGATTCATTTCTTCCACTCCTGCCCGTGTGGTCCCTGCATCAATTTTAGAAACAAAATTTGAGACAAATACATGTTTCTCACTTGTGGATGGAATGTTTTTGATTTGCAAACAAAAATCATGACGACATATGTCAGTCTGCTAAGTAATTACGCTAAGCAAGTGGGCACTGGTCATTCTGCTAATGCCATTGACTCTAAGCAAGTGGGCACTGGTCAGTCTGCTAAGTAATTACTCTAAGCAAGTGGGCACTGGTCATTCTGCTAATGCCATTGACTCTAAGCAAGAGGGCACTGGTCAGTCTGCTAAGTAATTACTCTAAGCAAGTGGGCACTGGTCAGTCTGCTAATGCCATTGCCTCTAAGCAAGTGGGCATGGTCAGTCTTCTAATGCCATTGACTCTAAGCAAGTGGGCACTGGTCAGTCTGCTAATGCCATTGACTCTAAGCAAGTGGGCACTGGTCAGTCTGCTAATGCCATTGACTATGGCTTTATGTATCTGGGTGATCATGTCACTTAACACATACTGCAAAGAATGACATTACAACTTACTTGGTTGGTGGCCGAAGGATGCCTCGTTGGGGACAACCCTACGTTCTGGGCCATGCCACTGTTGTGAAGTAGAGGCTGTCGAGATATGGCAAATAGGGTCTCTTATAATGTCTTAGTCAACAGTAATCAAAATTCATTTTCAGTGTGTGTGTCACATCACTCACCTTCTCCCTGTGCCTCCTGGGCGAGATCTGCTGCAGCCTCCGCATCTTCACCCGCTCCAGAAGCATCTACAAAAACAGATGAAGGGAATCAGCTTGGGTGGAAATAGCATGTACAGTATATGTGTGCGGTCACATGAAGAGTCACATACCAGAGGCTCCCGCATGCGTCGCTGGGTACGACTCCCTGCCCATGCCGTGCCGCCCCTCTTCTGTGGAAAGGTCCAGGGGCTGGTCGGAGGACCCAACAGAGGAGGGGTAGGACCGTCGCACTGGAGATCCACCACCTTCACTTCCAGCTGCAGATTCATGCAGCACTGTTCGGCCTGTGCACCTCCGGGTGCGGCGGATTCGGTAATCCATTTCCAACACTAGAAAAAAAATACAATTATAAATAAATGCCTACCTTCTGCATGAGTTACATCTGCCATGCAATCGCTATGTACTTACTAGGGAAATGGATTCCGAAAAAGCGCCGCACCCGGGCCATGTGCAGCCGTTTCAGGTTCGACCAATGCTGCATGATCTGCGTGTGGGTGAAGGTGGTGTCCGTCTCATGTTGAATTTTGCCAATGATCTCCAGGGCGACGGTGAGCTTCTCAAAAGAGTTGGGCAGGTAGTCGTACCTGCGCTCCAGCGTGGTCTACAAAACACAAAAAAATGCAAGGTTTTAGTTAAAACTGCATACAAATATCTGTCAACAATCGATCATTTGACTAAATGACATTAACAGACACATTTTAGCCTAATACAATCCTTTAAGCTGGCCTCAGTGTTGGTTCGCACGTGTGCGCCCTCACTTCGGTTTGGCACGGAGTTGGATACACTTTTTAAAACAACCGTTTCTTCATGCGCTTCCTTAAGGACTAGGCATGCATTTAGATGGCAAATCAAAGCCAGTAAAAGACACTTACAAGCATGATGATCTCTTCTTGTTGGCGGGTGAAGATTGTGGGCGCCATCTTGCCTCTTGTCTGCAGCAGATAAGTAATACCCCTGCGGTTTCCGGCTTCCGCATGGCCGGACGAACGGCCGTACGCACGCGTATGCGAACGTGTAAACGTCAGACCCCGGAATTAGTATTTAAAGGGGCCTGGAGCCACAGCTCATTCTCTTTCAGAGTCTCATCATTATGCCACCAAAAAAATCCGCCGCTAAGGCCAAAGCAGCCAAGGAAGCCAGCAGGAAAAAGGCAGAGAAGTGTGAGGAGGCTTCAGCAGGCCCCACCACTCGCTCAAAAATGCCAAAGGCGAAGCAGCCGGGAACCCACAGTGGGCAGGCGAAGGCGACCACAAAGGCACCCACAAGCAAAAAAACCAAGGAGCCAGCGCCAAAGAAGAAGGCCCAGCCCAGCAAGCACACAGGTACAGCCCCTAAAAAACACACCAAGAGGGTGAGAAGCCCAGCCCCCAAAGGTCACCATCACCCCACACACGTGGGAAAAGCTCACATGCAAAGAGGCCAAGCCACCGGGCCCAAAGCCCAAGCAGCCAGAGCTCCACATCACCCCGCCCACGTGGCAAAAGCTCACATGCAAAGAGGCCAAGACACCGGGCCCGAAGCCCCAGCAGCCAGAGCTCAACATCACCCCACCCACGTGGGAAAAGCTCACATGCAAAGAGGACAAGACACCGGGCCCGAAGCCCCAGCAGCCAGAGCTCAACATCACCCCACCCACGTGGGAAAAGCTCACATGCAAAGAGGCCAAGACACCGGGCCCGAAGCCCCAGCAGCCACAGTTCACCATCACTCCACCCACGTGTATCAACCTCCCAGGGCCATGAAAGTGTGAAGGGGCCACAGAGGCACAGGCCAAGAAGCCCAACATCATCCACCACACCCTCTCCTCCTCGCCCACATTTGGCACCGGCACAGGTGGAAAGGCAGGCTGAATATGCCACAGCTACGGCTGCTAGTTCAGTGGCCACCCAGCCAAGAACCCCAAGTCCATATCCAAGTCCAGTCCAATCAGAAGCCAGCCACCTGTCCTACATTTCTCCCCAACACAGCCAGCCCAGAATGTCCCCCCATTTGCCGCCAACCACTGATGAGCCAGAACTTCTAGCAACAGGGCGCACATTGCGCCGAGGCCACTTGAGTGGCAGGTTTGGTGAGGCCCAAACTCTGGCATTGGCTAGTGGCCTCACCTTGTATTATGATGAGCTATATGGGCGAAGATCCAAAGCTACAAGCAAGCAGCGCAAAGCCGAGATTTTGGAGGAGTTCACCAGACAGGTCAATGCAGCGGGGAAGAGCTCAAAGATGTGGAGCAGATACAAAGGAAAATATCGGACCTAAAGTATGCAGCACGGAAGAAAGAAAATAAACGGCGTAATTACAGGTACATATATACTTTGTGGATTTGGCTTCGTCTTGTATGTGTTATGTGTGGTGACCCATTATTTGCTTTTTTACTTCCTCATAGATTATTTTGGAGAGTCTTGAGGAACACTATTGAGATTAGCAAAGGACTGGCTGTTATGTATTTAGAGTCAATTACATACAACACTTCCATCTTTATCTGTAGCCAATTTGGGTTAGAGCTGTGCTTTGCTCAGAAAGACTTGATCTGGGGTGCTTGAACGTTTGACCTAGAAAGAATGGCAAACAGCCTAATCAAATGGCAAATGCTATTTGCAAGCTGAGTGTGGTCCCATAATGGGCTTTAAATGGTGTGTGAAGCCTCAGAACAGCCAGTACATGCATGTTTATTTTGGTTAACGAGACCAATGTGTATGTACTTGTTGACTAATACATCTAACAGATAATGACATTCATAGTCAAGTTTAACTTGGTCCGTTGGGGGAGTTGCCATTCATGCATGGGCCCGTGTTTTAGTGAACCATATGTGTTAATACTCATCACCAATGCCTAGTTGTGTGTTAACATGCCTTCTTTTATCCAATGCAGCCCAGCATCATCCCTCAGCTAGTGGGGAATCCTCTGCCAGTTTTACCATGCCGTCTACTTCCATGCTGCCTCGGACCCAGGATCCGATATAAACGGTAAGTGTCTTTATATGATGTTGCTAATGCATGTGCCTTGCCATGTTTCTTTTTGCGGAATTACATATGTATTCCCAAACTGAACCTTTTTTTTTTACATGTCCCAACAAACCCACACACTGATGGAGGTAATCCAGGAGCTGGAGGAAGATGGAGCCTTCATTGAACCTTCAGAACGGCTCCCCCTGGGACAGAATTTGCAACTGTCCCAACATGTTTCTCCACCAAATGCTCAGCAGCAGAGTGAAGCTGGCTGCATGCTGCCAGCCCATCGTGGGCAGCATGCAGAGACTGAGCCGACAGTCCCCAGTGTTAGCTCTGCTGCTGAGGATTTGCCAAGCAGACCTGTGGCTATTGGTGGACCTAGAGGCACATCATCTGCACACCCCCCAACTCGGGGAATTGGGAGGTGTAGTCGACTACGTCGCCCAGTTGCCCAGGGGAGGGGCGCGCCGATGATGGAGTCAGCATGGCACCATGAGAGGTGGCTGTTTCGCCTCCAAAATCAACGAAACCACGAACATCTTCATGGCCAATTAGAAACATTAAACAACACCTTAAACTCCATGCTGACTGAATTTTGGTCCAACAACAGCCACATGGCCACCTTATCCAATTATTACAGTGGCATGCTTGAGGAAGTTCGAAATAGCAACAGCCACATGGCCACCTTAACTAACAATCTCAGTGCCATGATGACTGAATTTTGAACTTCTAATAGAAACATGTTGGAACAGTTGCAGATTTTGAATGCCACACAGGCCCAGGTGAGGGCCCACCTCCAAGGGCCACAACCTTGGTTTTATGGGCATCCCCCATTTTAAGGCCTATTTGGCCTGTATCTGCTCCACATCTTTGTTCTACATCCCCACTGTATTGACCTGTCTGGTGAGCCCTACCAATATACCCTTTTGGTATGGCTTTGCTTGTTTGCTTTGGATTTGCGCCCATATAGCTCATTAGAGTGCTGAGGTAGGCCACTAGCCAATGCCGGAGGTGAAGCCTCAATGAACCTGCCACTCAAGCTGTTGCGCTGCATGCTTGTAGCGCATGACATTGGTTCTGGCTCCTCCTGTTTGTAGGCATGATTGGGGGACATTCTGGCCTGGCAAACTACTACCTTGACCCCTGGCTGAGATTGAACTGGACTTGGATTGGGACTGGGGGTTCCTGTTGGGGTGTCACACTGAGTAACAGGTGTAGATGTGGCATATGTTTGGCTGCTTTACACCTGTGCCTGTGGCAAATGTGGCCAAGCAGGAGAGGGTGTGTCTGTGGGCCTATTTGTTTGCTGCCCAATGTGGACATGGCAATGCTTGTCACCTATGTTTCTCAAATGTTCATTTGTCCTAAACTTTGCACAGGAGTGCCTTACTTAAAAACTCCTTCCTCTGGGCAATTGTTATGTGGGCTGATTTGGCTGAACTTTCATTTCTGTTTTGCCCATGTATTTTATGCAACTATGAGAGTGACCATCAACTCCAATGTTTGCTTCTGAAATAAACTACATAAAATTGTAATTAACCTGTTGTGGACTAAGTTTATGCCTTTAAGTTTTGGGGGAATAAAGATGAGTTAAAGTAGGCAGTAACACATTTGTAACATCCCAAAAAAGAAAAAAGAAAATCATGTGTGAGGTTCTTAGAAATTATTTCTTTACTGTTTGTAAAAGTAACAAACAAACATACAAACACAAAGGTCCAAAAACACAATTATCCAAGAATAAAGGGACAAAACAAACAAAGGAACACCAAATTAAGCAAAATTAAATTAGATCGCACGACTTGGGCAGACGCACTCGGTGGGCCCCGATAGTCCTCGTCTGGGTGGGTGGAGAGGGGGGCACATCCACATACCGGGGGACACGCTGCAAAATTATCAAAATTATGCAACACTGCACAGGCCATTATAATATCTATGACCTTTTTGGGGTCATACTGAAGTGCTCCCCCGATATGGTCCAAGCATCGGAAGCGGGTCTTCAACAGGCCAAACGCCCTCTCCACCACAGCCCTGGTCTTCCTGTGCACCCTATTATATGCCTCCTCGGCTGCATTATGGGGCCGGAGGACGAGCGTCAACAGCCACGGAAGGAGTGGATAGCCGGAATCACCTGCCAAAATGTATAATGAAAAACATAAATTACACATTACTCAATAAATGGAATCCCCTAAACGGGCCATCAACATTACTAAGAGCCTAGGTCACATTTGCTACACAGCATGAGCATACATAGTGTACAGGCCCTGAAAAATAAAAAAAAACATCAAATAGATGTGTGAAAAAATTAAACATCCAAGATGGCGGATGAGGGCCATTCAGGCAGACTGCTACCAGGTATTGGTTTCGGACTGTGCTGCTCAGCATTCTTGGATGTCTTAACTTTTCAGGACCCTGTAGCTGCTTTGTGTGAGTCCAAACCAGCTCTAACCCGCCCCCCTGCACTTTATCCCGCTCTCCTCTACTCAGTAAGTGTAATGCATCTACTCAAAGATGGCGCAGACCCTAGTATAAATTCAAGGACATAATTTAAGCAGAGTGTGGGGAAGACTAATTCTTACTTTACTCTAAATTCTAATTCAACATTTTGCTAATGCAGGACTAACATTTGCCAAGGCTTTGTTGCTTGAAAAATCTAATGGTTAATGTCGTGTTTCACAGGTAAACAAGGTGTTCAAAGTTAGCATAGTTTCATACATGGAACACAAATTAAATTCCTAGCCATACATATCCAAAAAAAGGACATTATTGGCGTCAACTTACCAAGGAGCCATCCACCGGAAAATTCCCCAGACTCAAACCGTACAATCCAGATCTGCGAAGAATGTAGGCATCATGGGATGAGCCTGGGAACCCGGCGAGCAGACTGAGGAACCGCATGTCCGGGGCCACCACTGCTTGGACATTCATTGAGTGGCCCATTTTGCGGTTCCTGGGATAAAAAAAAAAACAACAAAAACATTATAAAGGGGACGAAAACTAGGGGAACACTAACTAATCACACCCTAAGCAAATGCTGTGGCCCAATTAAAATAGCAATAAACAAGTACATAAGTATTTTGTCTTGCCAAAAAACAATATGTATGTTTGAAAAAGGAAAGATTAACTTTCCCGCGTCTATTTAAGGTACACATTTTTCATTTTTACACAAATTTTTCCTTGGTGAACACATGTGACATTTATATGCAACTAAATACGGTCCATGGTTCCAGGAGGGAATACTTAAAAGGAGGAATACATTACAATGTGGGCTAACTTACAAGGAGGGATAAATTACAAGGAGGGAATAATTACAAGGAGGGAATATTTTAAAGTAGTAAATAATTCCAAGGAGGGATTACTTCCAAGGAGGGAATATTTACAAGTAGGAAAAAATACAAGGAGTGATTATGTAAAAGGAGGGATAAATTACACAGAGGGATACATTAAAATAAGGGAAGTATTTGAAAGGATGGATAACTTACAAGGAGGGATTAATTACAAGGCGGGAATAATTCTAAGAAGGGACATTTTACAAGGAGGGACTTTTGGAATTTTTTGGGACATTAAAAAATAAAAATAAATGACTGATTGGACTTGCCTGTATATATACTCGTCGACTGCCGGAGGGACCAGGGCAATGGGGGTGCAGTCAATTGCACCCATGACGTTGGGCATGTCGGCGATGTTATAAAATGCCAGCTTAATCGCGTTTCTGGCTACCATGTCATCAGGAAAACAAGTATATTTCCGAGTAATGGTAGCCATGCCTTCCAAAAACTTGGATAGCGCAGGGCTCAGCGTAGGCTGGGAGATCCCCTTGGAGAGGGCACCCAGCCTCTGGAATGAGCCGTTCGCCAAAAATTGCAGGCAGCCAAGCATCTTGGTCATACCTGAAATTGCTTGCCCCTTCCTTGTGGTGCGGGCTAACCATGGCCGCAGCTCACTATACAATTTATGGAGGGAAGCGCGATTAAGTCTGGTAAGCTCGAACAGCTCAACGTCATGCATGCCATCGATGTGCATGCATCGCCGCCGGTGCAATCTGGTCTCAGCCCTCCGGACAATTTCAATGCCCATGAGCTGCAGATCCTCATGCTCCTCAAATGCACTAGAGTCGTCCATAGCTGCTAGTCTCGAGGTCAAAATGGTCCCGTAAGGGGATCACAAAGGAAACGGATTTATAGGGTGGTGGTCCGTCGGCAATCAGCTCTCTGAATGAGACGCAAGCCCATAGCAATAATGTAAGTTATCTGTACAAACGAAATATATCAGATTTGGTTTGGAAAATGACCTGAACTAATGCAAATGTTCCGATTTGCTTTCGTTCATCGAAAGCGCATATACACATTTTCCCGAACGTTCGTACGAATGAAAAATGAACGAAAAAAAAAGCAAAAAAATGACAAACACCCACTAAAACTTTCACAGACAGCTACGGAAGTGCAGACGAATGTGTCTCTGAATCGAGCCTAATGAGCAGAACTGGGTTGAAGTGTGAAGTGAAGTAAGTTTAATGCTTATAATTAATATTAAATTTGTAATTATTTGAATTAATATCAATTATTTGAACTTGCATTGGAATTGGGTCAATAATAGAAACGCAGGACCTAGATGGTCCAAAATGTATTTTTGTTTTGGGTTATTAAAATTAATTTTAATGGCTTCTTTTGCTTTTGTGCAATTTGGACAACAACTAAAGCACAGCCAAAACGTTCTGTAAAGTTTGTCCCCTTTATCCCCAGCGAACCAACTCCGGAAAAATACAGCGCCAAAGATTCCACAATAATGATGCTAACGGACTCACATCATAAATTAGGTCCTCAGTTTAATAAACCTGCATATTTAATTTTAAATTACTAGTTAGGGCAAAGCCACAGTAAATGAGGACCTGTTGCTAGTAGCTAAATTGGCAGGCCACATATGGTCTGGTACAAAATCTTTAATGTGAAATATGAAGTCTTGACCCCTTCAGACCATTCAGCACACTACACTGAAGCTGCGGTACCATGTTAAAATAGAAGGAACTAGACAGTCCCACCCGGCATTTGCATGACCATACAGATATAAACCGATGAGCAACAAAGAAGAACAAAGAGCGCACAAAAGTCACAGACTGCAGTTTCAGCATCAGTTTTGGTTTCAGCCTTAATTTTACTCCTGTACTTTTTGTGTGTTAAAATTAAAAAGCTCACCGAGATGCAGGCTGCAATTCATATACAAATGTGCTGCCAGAACATGCTGCAATACATTTTTAGCATGATCCCCATTGTTTCCTACTAGGATGTGTGCAACTAGTGGGACTAATGGCAGGGGTTAAAGTGACATTTTAGGCATAACCAATTGTGTCGAGCTACGTTTGGCACTGTCCTAAACGGTTTTTGAATTGAAGAAATGACTGCGATATCAAGGTATACAGTTTCACCCCACGGTTACTCTTCTAAAGCATGTGGGTGTAGCCAGTGGAGCCGTGACGCTGCATAATAATCAGCATAATGGGTGGGGCAGTGCTGGGAGCGAGAGGGCTTGCTAGGAGGAGGCTGGATGGGGAGGAAGGAGGAAGAGGCCTTATATTTCCTCATACAGGGCACAGAGTTACTCTGGAGGAATGCTTGGCAAAGTAAGGTGCTGTTTATTTTTTTTAACCTTTTGCCTGAAAAAATCCCTTTAAGGTACCTGTATATACCTATCATTAGCAAGAGTATTTTCTTGAGTCAGGAGGTCATTGCTGATATCCTGTTGCCATGAGCAATTATGACTCACACTGAGGACCCTCTAAAAACAAAGAATAATTGTCTTAGCGCCTTCAGGCTCCCTTCAGACCGAGGAGATTGTGCAGCGATCAAGCTTCCAGACAAACACCCTGTCATTGTCTTGGAAATGCTGCCTATGTTAGTCTATGGGCTCATTCATGGAGGCGATTGCGATTGCTGAGCGATCGCAAATGTCTCCAAAAAGCCAGGCCTGCAGCAGTTCGAAAGGCCCAGCAATAGCGATTTTAATCCATTGAGTGGAAACCCCTATCGTAAGCACTTTGCAAATGCTAAACAGTGGCAATTGCACATGCACTTGCAGAGGTGAACCTAGACCCTCGATACGGATTATAGAACTATAGATTCCCTCCACTGCTTATCAGAGTAACACGAGGGGGGGAGTGGAAGCGGGACCATGGATGCTGAGACATCAATAATTGACTTAAAGACATTAACCACTAATGAGATAGCAAATAAAATATAAAAGGAAATAAAAAAAGCAGCAACTATTCCTGACCCCTCTGACGTGCTGCCTGAGGTGGTCACCTCACATGGTACACCCCTGGGCACTTGCTTTGAAAGCACGATTGTCCCATAATTGCCTGATGATAGTTGGTGGTGATTTCTTGTCACCTTTTCTACAGACATGCCATTGAGCTTTTTGCCACATCCCTTTAAATCACAGACTGTGTTTGTTTAAGGAAAGGGGGGGGGGGTTGTTTCTATGTATGTCTGTTTAGTTCGTTTTTCAGAAGCATTATGTATCCAGCAACAGAACTCGTTTTTTGCTGGCAATGAACTTTGCAGCGAACCAAGTTTTGAAAAAACGCATTAACTCGCATGCAGGAAAATATTCGGGTGCCCGGTGATTCAGAGAAGCGAATATTTTTCACATGTGACAGCATGCCACAAATGCCGGCATGTTTTTTTTTTAAATGGAGAAAGACATGCATCTTTTTTGTGTTACAAAAAAAAAAAAAAAAAAAAAAGTGTCAAATTGAGAATAATAAATGTATTTGTGTGTTTTTTTTTTTTTTACTAATATGGGTGATCTGGTTCGGGGGACCGCTACGCCATTTCATAGGGTAAGGGGGCTGACATACCACTATTTTGCAGCCTGGCTTTTGTACAGTGAAAATACTATGCAAGATTGTGAAGTGGGCTTTTGAATCCTGCTATAGGTAAGAGTAAAATGCCACGCCAAATGCTTGCAAAAACCAAGCTGGGAAACTCTCTGAATCACCCAACTTTTGCTTTTAAGAAAGCTTTGCTAAAGAAAGGGTCTGGAATTCAGCTTGTGCAGTTTTATTCAGTTGTGTGGAATGAATCAGCTGTACAGCATAAGGATAGAATGCCTTGATTCGACACTTGCCTATCCAATCCCTTAATCCTCATAACAGCCCCTGAAAAGGATAATGTCTGCAAAATGATTATTGCCCAGTGCTGTTGGGGGATTTACTGTATATTGAAAGGCTCTACAATGTAGGCAAGCTAGTGTAATTACTGGTAACACTTTTATACATTGTAAAGGCCAAGCTTCTGAATTTTGAGGCACTTTAGACCTTGGTTGATTATATTGTGTATTCCAGCAGTTGCCACGTGTTGCTGTGTCCAACGTACGTCACTCGGCAGGTGGTTCTCATTGAGTTGAATGGCTAGGGTGGGAATAAACAATGAGAGTCATCTGCCAAATTATGTAGTCTTAGTGGGTGAGACTCTCATTGGGCTCTCAAGAGAATACATCTTTAGAGCAGGGAAAGGTGAGTGTTTATGAGCGAATAAAGGGGTTTCACACAGCAGGGTAAAGCCAGCAGCCAGCCCTAAAATCTTTTAGATTTTTGCTCCGCTTTAAGATTGTCCTGTAGAGCAGTTATATGTAACATGGTAAAAGCTCTCTCTAATGCCACATCTCAGAGGCTGGTAGCATAGGCAAATATGTGTATGTAAAACACCAAGGATGGTGTCAGTGTAAGTGGGGTGGACAATGACCAGGCTGTAATGACATAGCAATCTTTGGAAAATTCTGGGCCATGTAATTTGCCACCCACCGTCGTGTGGTCCTGGGGCACTCTTCCATGTTTCTGACAGACAAAAGGACTCTGGACCATGTGACTGCTGGTAGCAAGGGTTTAGCAAGGGAATAAGAAGCAGGTAAAAGCTGAAGGGGTTTGCAGGGGGTGTACGCACCTAGAGGCACAGGCAATTTGGATACACCCCTATGCTCAGTGCATTGGCAACCAATATCCATTTTATACAGATTATATATGTGTCATGTTGCTTTTATTCAGGGCAGCTTCTAGGCTCAATAATGCTCAGTACAGGAAGGAAAAAATTCTTCCCCCTCCTCACCCATCCTGTAGTGCTGCTGCTGTCCAATACAGATGTATGCCATGCTTTGCCTCTACCACAGCAGCAGGCAGTGCCCCCCCCCCCCATGACTGAGCCCAAAATGGGGAAATGAGGGGCCTGTCTTATGGCCTCGACCATTAACAGTGGCCCTGACTCATCTGCAGAAAGACTAGAGGTTAACAGTTTCTGCAGTGCAGAATAATAATTAATTCAGATGTATAATGTATGAGTGCTTTCAAAATTGAAGCTTCCCTCTTAGGTAAAACTGTCATACTATCTGAGATATTGATTCGCTTGTTCGCTATAAAATCACATTTAGTTATTTTTCAGTAGTAAAATAATGACTTGCACTGGTCAGTCAGAAATGAGGAAATCGACCAAACGGAAAAACAAAGTTCTATTATGCTGCTCTGAACCTGACCTCATAATGGTGTAATTAATTAACCATTACATTTATATAACACTGGAAGGCAGTTAGCTGCCCTTAGAACTCACAGGGTCATTTAATTCATTTACTGCCTACAAAATGGTTTGCTGTAGCAAACTAGGTTTTCCTTTTTCCGTTTTTAGCATTTAATTAAAAAATACGCAGTGTAAGCATAATATCAGTCAATGTAATTTAGGTAAATGTGGGACATGTAGCATACAACACAGAAACTCTGATCACTTCAACAGAATCAGGGCTTTAATGCTCCCTGGACGTTAGCTGACTATCTTATCTTTGGAAGGGTACTTGTCGCTTAAGTATACCTACATATCTGACATAAAGCTTTGGCTTACACACCACTACTGATAACCTTAAACGCATTAAAAGTCAAAAATAACTTTATGTTTCTCTTAACACTCTTTTCTGCGGCATCCTAGTTTGAGACACCTCTTCAGCAAAAGATTATTAGGAAGCCAAAAGTGGGCATTAGGCCCTTAGTGGTGGGAGCAGGAAATAGCTGCAACGTCAGTGAACCATGTCTCCTACTGGATGAGATTTTTCACGTGTGTAGCTATTAACTGTCCCCCAACAGACACAGCTCTGCTAGGTAAAAGTCAGTGTCTCTCTAATGCAGGGCTCACTAATGATGATGAGAAGGGGCTGGTTAGGTTAGTTTAATGTCCCTGTAAACCAGGACTCACCCTGGCACAGGGAAGTCTGTAGGCTCGCTTTGGGAATTCCCCAAACTGGAGCTGTATTAGAGAGTGGTATCTTTAGGGTGATGTGAAAACCCGCTGCTACCAGTAAGTGGTTAGGCAAAGGAGTAGGCTTAGGTTGCGGTTGTCTTCTCTTTACTTGGAAAGTGGTCACTGCTTGTGTATTGGTGTCAGCATGATCTGCAAGAAAAGTTGTCCAAGTGGTATATAACTATGGGGATAGGGTGCCCCACCATAGCTTTTAAGCCACTCTGCTCATAATGATATATGAGATGTCCTGTTGACACCATCTTCCATGAAGGTAGAAAGACCAAAGCCCTTTCAACTCAGGTCTTCTAGGCTCTAGGGCCGGATGAATGCTCATAATGAGATATGAGATGTCCTGTTGACACCATCTGCCATGAAGGTAGAAAGACCAAAGCCCTTTCAACTCAGGTCTTCTAGGCTCTAGGGCCGGATGAATGCTCATAATGAGATATAAGATGTCCTGTTGACACCATCTGCCATGAAGGTAGAAAGACCAAAGCCCTTTCAACTCAGGTCTTCTAGGCTCTAGGGCCGGATGAATGCCTGCTCCATCCCTCCCAAATTTGAGATGCCCCCTTTGTAAATCCAGGATTGCCAGTAATCTTATCTTGTCACAAATTGCATGAGCAGCCATTCAGCGACTTCTCCAGCATCTTGTGCGTCAGAGGTAGCAGAGAGAAGGAGGCATCCTGGCGTTTAAGTAATTCAGAAAAGATTGTCTAGAATTAAAATGCAAAGAAATCTATTCTGATTGGAGTAGAGGCCACACATGTACCTTGGGAGCAAGGAGCAAGATAAGATTTGCAACAATCACAAAGGTTTCACACACAGGGGCAATCCAAATTGGGTTGCCCTTGTAAAGCAGACCAAAAGCTAGGGGGATGAAAATCCATTGAAGATAGTTCAGCTAATTTGCATGAATAATAACATTTTGTGAAAAGGACAAAACTATAGAGTTCTGCCCAAGCAGAAGGGAGAGAGTTCAGTAGGGCTTTCAAGAAATGTAATAGCTGAATGAAGGCTGAATGAAAGGTGCAGCCCCTCCCAGCCGTCATAAGGAACCTTAGAAAAACGTGTTATCAGTTTTCTCATTCTGGGACTTGCATTCATAATTCACAAGAAATAAAGCAACAAAGATTGGTGATAGTATACCTAAAATGCCATATTGTGTAATTTCAACCTGTGAATCATGAACAAAAAAAAACTATGCGGCAAGCGACAGTGCTTATAGTGCTAATCCCCTGGAACAAAAAGATCAGCAAAACTGTTCTGAGACCAAAAAGATCAGAACAACTGTTCCAGGTCAGTGGCTTCCTTGGTCATGCTGATGGATCAGCATGGCCACCAGGCAAGTAACCCAATAATCCAATCTAGTATAGGGAGCATGCTGTGCATTTATTTTCTCTTGTATTTGTAAGATTTGGCTAATATATCCCATAGGATATATATAGGTTTTAATTGTCTCCCAACACAGAAAAAGAAAGTCCTTTCTGCTTATCAGCAAACCTAGGTTTTAAGCAATGCTTTATGTAATTCTATAACTGCAAAGATAACTATTAAACCAAGTGTCAATGCAAATAATTCTTCTAGATATAGGTATAGATATACAGATCATGTTAACAACAAGAAAATATTTTTTTTCTCTATACGAGACTCTGTGCCCTCACATACAGTGTCATAGTCAAACCATCCCAGATTTTCAGATGCCCCGTGTATAGATTCCCCACAAGCCTGTGCCCCAAGAGACCGTAACTCACCTTGTCCTAGCTCCTCCTCCGGCACCTTGTCCTGGTTACTCTATCGGGACCTGGCCCCACATGACTGGTCACAGGCAGTCACATTGGTCAGTCATCCATAGATAGATGTCATCCCGGAAGAGGTGAGTGTCTGAGCTCCTGGGACATGGATTAGAAGAAATAGCTTTGCCTAACTTACCTAGTAATTGGTCAACCATATTTTATAGACCCACATTTTTATAGAACCACATTGCAATATAGCATTTGCTTTGGCATACACCTATTTTAGGAATTTATGGATCCCCGCCCCCCCCAAGCCCCTGTCCCTGAAGTCAAGAACCCACCTGGTCCTCGCACTTCTTCTGGGACCTGCCCCCACAAGACCGCCGGCAGCTAATCACTACCCCGGCGAGACCATTTGGTAGCCTGCAACCATTCACATATGGTTGCCATGCCAGAAGAAGTGAATATTTGGACTCCTATGACACAGACTGGATTAAATAGTTTTAATAGTTTTAAACTAAACTATAAACTTCTGTATACAAATTTCTCTCTCACTACCGGTACATGCAAAATCAATGATGGGAGTTCTAAATATCATCAGATTTAATTACTGAAGGGAAAATGGCTACATATTAAAGGAACTTTTGTGATTTTATGCAGTTATGTCATGTTCAGGAGAGGTTCCTGATTCTGTTCATTACATTCCTGCATTCGACCAAAAGAGATTACTTTTTAGACACATTTTTGTTGAGTTGTAATATCTTTTAAAACGTATATATTATAAAACATAAAAAAATGCATATTTGTAAAATCCTCTCTACAAAGAGCAAGAGGATATATGTCAGGGAAATTACCATGTGGAGTCTGTATTGGTAGAAATACATGGAGGGATAAACATTGATGGGGGTTTGCTATAATCCTCCAGATATATCATAATCCACAGAAAACTTGATGCTAAGGAAAATAGATATAGCAGGTAAATTAAATGAGGTAACTACTATGGGGGACTTTAACTACCCAGATCTAAATTGGGATGCTGAAACCTGTGGATCTCATAAAGGTAAACGTTTTTTGTCTAAAAAAAGAAAAGAGGGCTACCTTTCCCAACAAGTACAAGCTCTAACAAGGGGGGGAATCATATTGGACTCAATACTAACCAATGTCTAATATCTTTAATTTCTACTTAGCAGTCACTAGGGTGCCTTATCATGAAGGCCCAAAAAAACTCAGAAAGGCAAAGTTTGACCAGCTTAGAGATGCCCTAAACTTCATTGACTGGGAAAATATCCTTAAAAACAAAAGAATGGACAGTAAATGAGATACTTTCAAAATGATAAATTTTCAT
This sequence comes from Gastrophryne carolinensis, assembly GCA_027917425.1. Taxonomy (NCBI): domain Eukaryota; kingdom Metazoa; phylum Chordata; class Amphibia; order Anura; family Microhylidae; genus Gastrophryne; species Gastrophryne carolinensis. The sequence goes on along the minus strand of CM051238.1, from coordinate 176,782,841 downwards.
TGCAATAGATATATTTTACAGTAATAAAAAGGTTAAAAATAAAAGTAAATAAAATGGTTAGGGGGCAATAAACAACAAAAGAAGGCATTTAAATGTTTAAAGCAGGAAGGAACTGTGGAAGAGTTACAACAGATAAGGGCAGCAAAGCTGAAGACGGAAAAACGGATCTCCAAAGAGAGTAAAACTTACCCCAAAATGTTTTTGGCTAAATAAACAGTAAAAGACAAGAGCCCCCTGAAAAGCAAGGAGGGGACACCTAGAGAGGAGAAAGCAAATTTATTAAACATCTTCTTTGCTTCCATATTCACAAAATAATGTGGCATGCCAGGTGAAATGCAGAGCAATAACCCAAACAAAGCCATTATTTCTAATATTTGTAGAATCAATAATTACAAGGGCTGTTCCGAGGGGTTGGCGCTTAGCCAATGGTGCCAATATTCAAAAGGGGGAACCTGGGAACTACAGACCAGTAAGTTTAACATCTGTGGTAGGCAAGCTGTTTGAAGGTTTTTTAAGGGATAATCCTGGAGCATCTTTGGGGAAATTATCTTATTACTCCATATCAGCATGGATTTATGAGGAATCGCACCTGCCAGACAAACCTAATCAGCTTTTATGAGGAGGTAAGTTCAAGATTGGATCAGCGGGAGTCAATGGACTTTTCTAAAGCATTTGATTCTGTGCCACATAAAAGACTAGTACAAAGGATGAGAATGCTTGGACTGGGGAAACCTGTGCACATGGGTGAGAAATTGGCTTATTGATAGGAAGCAGAGGGTGGTTATCAATGGTACATACTCAGACTGGGTCACCATTACTAGCGGAGTACTGCAAGGGTCAGTTCTGGGCTCAATTCTCTTCAATATATATATTAATGACATAAGGGTACGGATTAACAGTAAAGTCTCAATCTTTGCAGATGATACTAAGATGTGTAAAGTAATTAACACAAAAGAGGCTGACAGGCAGCTACAAACAGATTTAGATAAATTGGAAGCATGGGCAGATAAATTACAATTTTTTTTTTTTTATTGAGCCGTTGTGTGTGCATAAGCACCGTTTAACGTGGAACCCAATGTGGAAAAGTGCGGTGCACCAAAAAACACACTGGGCGCCCAGCCTGGTTCCTTCCCAAAGGAAAGAACCCCATCCCTTTCCCCGGGGGACGAACCCCCTGACAGGATTGGGTACATACTATCCCTCAGTCCGAAGACCTCGGGGCCGCTTTCGCCCTCGGGTACTAACAAAAGATTTCCCCGTGGACTTAGGCGTAAACTCCCTCAGCCTACCTTTCCCCAGTGGTTGCCCGACCGGGTACTTGGATCTTCGGCTTCGGCGCCCTGCTTTTGATAGTAGCTAGCCCCAGTACTAGCAGCCTCCGCAGCCTGCCTTTCCTCGGATTCAAATGCGAGTACTCGGACAGGCATTGGAAGCCACTTTCCCGGGGTTCGCCGCCCTCTACTCACTGGAAGCCTCAGGGGGGAGCACTGGGCAGGGGCCGGAAGCGAGTCCAAAAGGCCTATAACTTCCGACCCCCAGTCTTTAGGGACAGGGTCCATGGGGAGCCGCTGACACCTAAACACGTGAAACACACAAACAAACAAACAAGGGAACTAAGTGGCAAAAACGAGGTGAAAAAGTGAAAATAAAAAATCATGCTCTATAAAAAAGGGGGGGGGGGAGTGAGTGCGCTCGTGTAAATATGAGGGCGGGCCCTTCGGCCTATAAAAATTCTTCGGGCGATGCCTGGAGGGCCGCACCACAAAGAGCGTGTGAAAAAAGCTGTGTAGAGTGCACTGAAACCGAAATGTGCAATCTAAGGTGACTAAGCTTAGGTGACATTGGGGTACCCCGGGCGCCACCCCAGGGGTACACAACGGCTCAGTTTCGTAACCTCGACCTATGGCCAAGATATCTGCAGATCTACTCCCATACATGACGGGGGGGTCACCAGCCCCCCTCAGGTCCACTACTAAGCAGTGCGTATTCGGCGTCCAGGAGGTGTGTAACTCCCTCCGGCCGTCTTTCCACCCTACCTTTTATGATCCTGCATGATGGGTGCAGATACTGCAAGCCTGGTAGACCCGTTCCTAAACATGACGGGGGGATGAGCAGTCCCCACTCAGGTCCATTACTAAGCAGTGATAGTACTAGGTGCGCCAGGAGGCTCAGCACTACCTCTGGCCGCCATTCCCATCACTGCCTTTCATGGACCCGCATGATAAGAACAGATACTACACTTGATCTTAGCCAAAAGGCAGAGAAGCGATAAATGACAAATGAAGTTTAACACAGATAAATGTAAGGTTATGCACATGGGATGGAGAAATGTGTGCCATTATTACACACTAAGTGAGTCGCAAGCCAGTATGTGGAGAGACCCATGTTAGGCTTTATAAAGAGACCAAAAAAAAACTCTACTTAGGTAAAGGAAAAGAGGAGCTTTCCTAGAACGGAAAGTATTTGCACAGTACCCAATACAAGGACAGATAGCGTTACCCATCTATCCTTGCAGCAGGCGGAGCTATGCAAATAATCTCTTTAAGTCTCTGTGTCATCCAAGGCCCTTAGAAACGCTAAGGGTGCAATGCCAAGGATTAGGTTTAAACTTACACACCCATACATATGCAACTAGTGGACACTAAATACTTCGTAAAACTACAATGGAAATGGATCTAGAGGTTTTAGTTAACAAAAAAACTTAACTGTAATAATCAATGACAGCAGCTGCCAAAGCAAACAGGATCATGAGGTGCATCAAGAGGGACGTACCCATGACCAAAGCATCATTTTACCCCTGTACAACTCACTGGTCAGACCCCATATGGAATACTGTGTACAGTTCTGGGCATCAGTGTGTAAGAAGGACATATCAGAATTTTTAATAGTCTGTAGACATGATATAAATGCTGTAAAAACATAATCTGAGTGACCTCAGTTGTTAGAAAAATGTCATACCTCCTGCAGAGGGGTATGGAGAGAAAGAAGAGGACGTTGTCTAGGGCACTGTTTCTCAACCTGTGGTTCAAATACACCAGGGGGTACACAGCAGTGTTCAGGAATGTCTGACTGGTGTGGTATATTATTTTAGCAGCAAAATATTATGCCTTCTTGCTTTAAAAGTGCAACAAGGCCTGTGGCCTAATTGTTTTGGAACTATTTATAATTGATTACCCCCTTGAGGGGACTTGGTTGTAACTTCTTTATGTTAGCGGGTACTTACCATTGTTGATAACCACTGATCTAGGGAATACTGATAGGATATACTTTTTTGCATGTCTGATGATTTTTCCCCTAGGGACTCTGGGTTCACGCACAGCCCAGTGCCATAAAGTCTAAATCAGAAATGGCAAGCTAGGCTTCAACAACAAGGGTTATGTTAGGCAAAGTCATTCCACAGCTATCTTTCATAACATTTTTCCATTGTTTGATTGGCCATTGTATTCTTAGAATCAATACATTCCTTAAAGTACAACAGTACAAGGTGTAGCCCTTGTGTAAACACACAGTACTAAGTGGAAAAACTAGTGCACCGCAACTATGCTACCTGGATGGCCTGAGGTGATTTTGAATGATTGCAGTCGATAGGTTGTGTTCCTCTAGTAAAGCTTATGGTGGAAACATTTGTCATCACAGCAGTCATAACACAAAGCAAAATGTAACAAAGAAATGATTAAAATGCAAGCTAACAAATGCTACAAGCAATCAATAACGCACTAGCTGCTGTGAGATATTAGAAGAAACCCTTGTTTTAGGCAGTGGCTAAAATGATTAATTACACCCTATGAAGTATATGTTTCTTTTCCTATATCATACAGCTGAAGTACAATGATATTTCATGCTTCTATATGTTAGCGAGCACTAGCTTCTCTGGATAGAAAAATACACCAAATAACAATACTAACTGGCTGCATTCAATCATCGTTCAATTCAATACTGCGGGTTCTCAAGTGGCGGTGGCCTCTGTCCACATTAAAATTGTAAATATATTTCACCAGAATTCTGGTAGATACACAATGTTTTGAGGCCACGCAGGGTCCCTGTATCAGCTACAATAGACATGTTATGCATTGTACCTGATGAAGGGGCCCTGAGTGGCCTTGGAACATTCTGTATCTACAAAAGAAAAGAAACTCCATAAAGAATTCTGGTGTGCCAGTGGAATTCTGTATAATTACAGAAAAAGCCATCAACCTGGTTTTAATAGCTTGTACCTTTATTCTAGTACGTTGTATTTTTTCTCATTAGATTTTCTGAATTGAATTTACAATATTTTTATTATTATAAATAATAAAAAGGGGTTAGCAGTGGAAATCCTCTTAAAGTGAATTTAAACCTTTCCTGGCAACTCGTTGGCAGACAAGTGCCAGGTCTACAACAATGACACTTACTACCACTGCCTGTGAAACCCAAGTTTGGGAAATATTCACTCTTTTCTTCATGGAGCTCTGTATGATGAGGGACAAGAAATAACTGCAGTGAAGTAAGCCTCCTATTGGATGAAGTTTGGCTCCTGTATATTGTACAGTTGGTTCCTGTACCCTGCCAGATGAAGCTCTTCTAAGGTGAGTATCTCTTAAGTATGGTTCGCAGATGTCATGAGGAGGTAGATTAGGTTAGTTTAGGGTGGCACATGACCCTCTCTGACACAGAGTTGCAAGGGGTGGGTTTGGTCAGCTTTAAATTGTAAAGAACTAATTGTAATTGTAGCCCTTATTTTTTTTAACGTCATCTTGTCAGAAATTATACGTTCACATGATAAAATGTGTAGTGGGTGTCTGTGAGAATAACACATGAATCACACAAGGTGTTGTTTTGTTGTGCTTACCTTTGTAAAGTTGGTAAAGGTAGTATAGTGGAGTATTTCTGCTTAAAGAGATAAATAAAAAAAAGCAGAATGGTCTCACTAAATGAAAGTTGCATATATGAAAAATCATTCAGGTGGATGTGGCTCACAAGCCACTGGAATATTCAGTGTTGCGTGTACTGCACATTGTCCCTAGCTTTAGTCAGTGACAAAAATTAAACATTGTCTGTCTCTGTTTATGGACTGTATATTAGATATGAACTATTATCTCATTATCCATGGCTGCCCACAACTGCTGCTGCCAGGGACTACTGAAGGTTCATGCAAATCTATTGACCTAGATATCCACAAGTGTACTATGGTTCCAGTGCCAACTGGGGGGGATACCCGGTGGCCCCAGACCTGCTTTGGGGATAGTGGCAGGGGTACATGGAACCGGGGCGTAAAGGGGGTTAAACAGAGGTAGAGGAGGAATAAGAGGTAGCGTGAGAAGTATATACGTGGGGTCACATTGGCAAACAGAAGTGACGGTAGTGGCTTGGAGGAGGTATCCCAGGAAACCCAGAGAGCAAGAAAGGGGTAATCCCTTGTACAACACCACTGCAGCCACGTGGTGAAATCTCTGTTGATCAAGTGAGGCAGCATGGAATTGGGTTATCTAGGTATCCTCAGATAGAGGGGTATACCCAATTTGGATGTTGTGGGCTAGGGAATTTAGCGTACGTAAAGTATTCTTAAAGTGCCGCAATTAGACAGACTGGGGGGGGGGCATCCAGAATGCTGGAGCACCCCCCAAACATAACCCCCTGAAAGTCCAAATTTTTACCTTCCTTGCCAGAAATGCAGCACCACAATTGAGCACCCGGCACTCAAATGAGTAGTGGCCACATTCATTCCGGCCCCGGAAAAGCCCCATTCTTGTGAGCGCTGGTGGGCAATCGTGTAGAGGATAAAGGTAGAAATTTGTTTTTTTTTAGGGTGTTATGTGCTTGGATGTCCCCAAGCCTGTATTTTCACAGCGGGACCAACAACCTCACCCACACAGGTGTTGGTCTGCTTTAAAGTAATTGGACCAGAAAAAAAACAAAAGGGTTCAATTTGTCCCGAGCAGCTGGTTGGTCCCACGCAGCTGGTTTTGTCCTGAGCAGCTGGTTGGTCCCACGCAGCTGGTTTTGTCCCGTGCAGCTGGTTGGTCCTAGCCTGGTTATCAGTAACTCATCTGATTGCTGGATCCTAGCCCATGCCACATCCTCTCTTTCCATGTTGCCACAGGGTCTGAACTCCATTATCCGGAACTTGCATTCACAACAATGGGAGGGGTGCATGTCGGGCCTTGGCACACTGCATCTAATGGAATCAATGGAGGGGTATAGCCCCACTCTTTAACTGATGGCTGGTCGCAATCCCGACCTGCCATCAAACCCGATTCCATGTTTTGGCCTGGGATGGCCCAGGATGCAGAGGGGGCTCGGTTCCAGCAATCAGGTGAGTTACTGATCACCAGACTAGCAATTGAAAGATAAGTACCCTCTTGTTTTTTTTATTAAGCTGCTAAATTTGTTCTTTGAGTCATTGGAAGTCATGTCCATGAAGCCTGTGAGAGATATGGGTACATAGCCTTACTTAAACTAGAAGCTTTTTTATTAACCATTTTAGAAAACTGGTATTTTTTCCTTTGCTGTAAAGCTGGAACGTTTCAGTATCTTATTGTGGGAGCAAAATGACTGCATCAGCTCGAAAACCTGGGTTCTAAGGGGCCTGATTGGATGCAAATAAGGAAGCTGTTTACAATAGAATGCTGAAGTCTGAAGATTACGAGCCAGCAAAATAATAGCACAATTCATTCTATTTTAGGAGAGCAGGATATGCCGATTTTTTCTGTTATAAACTTGTTTTGACAATGCTTGAGGATTAGGCACTTTGTGATGGAACATTCCATTTGCACTGGGCATATCAATGCATAATGCTGCCGACATAGCTCTCCATATATCTTTCCACATATTCAATTAACTGAAGACACAAAGACAACATAAGTCTTAATGTGTGCATTGGGATTTTTAACACATCAGCCAAAATGGGACTGGCATGAAAGGGGGGTGATTTCCTGTAGATCAGTGTTTCACAGTCTGCTTAGCTTTTAATAAAACTGAAAGCCAGAATGCTGCTTATACAGGCCTCTGAAAATAAGGACAATGATGAGCAATCTCTCCCCAAAAAAGATTTTGAAGAGTCAACGCCACACAGCACCGCATTTTTGGCATCAGCAGCACTCAGCGTCTGATTTAACAACTAAAGAAATGCTAACACTGATGCGGTGGCCACCTAGCATCGTGGAGGCTGATTCACTACTAAAGCCAGGTATTGCCAGATGAGCGTCTGTATAGCGGAGGCTGTAAGCGGGTATCGGGCAATGTAACAGAGCGTCTCAGTCGCTGTAGTAATCTGGCCAGCATCGATAAATGTGATGTGTGTTGGGCGCTGTAACAACAGTATAGCTCTGCAGCGAGCGAGAGGTAGCGCCAGCTCAGTGTGTCCGGCAATCAGCGCCGGTGCTTTAAAGCTGGGCGCTGTAGCATAGAGCGCCAGATGCTGTGTGATTAAAGTGGACCAACACCCAGGATTTTGACTATCCTGGGTTTTGGTCCACATCCCCGGGGCACCCCGATCGAGGGTGTCCCGCTATGTGAAACCCCCCAGATTTCCGGATAAAACTCACCTCACCCCGCTCCTACGGTACATGCGCAGCCACTCGTCCAATCAGCGCGTTCGGAGTCGCGTCAAAGCAGCGTCAAACCCCAGCACCTCCGAGCATGCTGGCGGCGGCATCTTGCGCTTCCTTCTAACAGGAAGCGTGCCCGCGCCGGTCTTTCACAGATGGCCGGCACAGGCACACACCCTGCTAGATAGAAGTGCGAGATGTGGCCGCAGCCCGCGCATGCACCGTTGGACCGGGAATAAGGTAAGGTTAGCGGGCATCCTGGGGGGTTTCACACAGAAATCTGGATGCCCCGCGGGGAGGGATCGGATCAGCCTGGGAGATTCCCGGGCCGATCCAGCAGGGTGTTGGTCCACTTTAAAGTCTGTTTTTAAAAACATATACACCAGTAACAAAGCGAACAACATTGTTTTAACACTGACAATAACACATTAGTGCCAGACCTGTAAATACAATTCTGCATAGAAATATAAAAAGTATAAAAAAAATTATAAAAGTGTTTGTTTGCAGCCAGGAGAGGTCACACAATGATTTGAGGCCTTGTCAAAGTTGCCTAACGGCGACGAAACGCGTCAGCGGTGGCGAGTGGTGGAGTTCTTGCAAGTTGTTGAAAAAGCTTTTAAACAGTTTCCAAAAGGTTTTATGGATTAATCTGCTTTCGGCTGTCGGATTCCAGGGCCGATGAGGTTCGGATTAACTTACACGCTGACTTTTATTTATATGTTTGTGAGTGTATTTTTATCACTATCAATTAAATGCTTAAATATTGCGGAATTACACTAGATTTGGTTCCTTTTATAATTCCCTTTTATGTGCTTCTGTTGGAATTTGGACATCTGTCTTGCTACTAACATTGGCGAGTATATGCCTTAAAGAGGAATACATTGGAAATTTGCTTGCCATTGATTTGGATACTTTTGAAGTCTCTATATCTTTATATAGCTGATGAGAGTCCAGATTGATGGTGGTGGATCAGTTTTAGATACCTCACAGTGTGAAGTGCATGCACCTTGGGACATCACTTTACTGCATCATCTGACCAGCTCTCCTTTGTTTATTTGCTCTGTGTTTATATTTATATATTGAAATGTATGGGAGAGCGCTACAGAGGCCTAGAACGCCGGCGCTATACGCTGAGCCGGTTGGATTAATACATGTGACACTACATGGCGCTGTTAGAGTCGCTCACCAGATTTGCTTTCTTAAATGTGGTTTTGCGTACAGTGCCCACCGTTCACCAGACGCTGCCTGCCCCTACAAGGCACTACCTGGCGCTATCCCTTCTTAAATAACCCCCTTATTTAACACTAGTGCAGAAAAGGATGTTTCGATGGGTGCTGTGGTTAAAGCAGCACCAGGTGAAACCCACCGCTGTAGGTCAGGATCCTATAGAGCACAATAGGCAGAACTGGATTGTAGTTTTTAATGCTTATAATTAATAATAAACACATTTATTTGTACAGAACTTGCATTTGGACTTGTCAATAATTGAAACACAGGACCTAGATGGGTCAAAATGTGTTTGTTTTGGGGTATTAAAATTGATTTTAATGGCTTCTTTTGCTTACCAATGTGTAATTTGGACACCAATAACTAAAACACAACCAAAACGCACTGTAAAGTTTGTCCCCTTTGTCCCCAGCGGTGTTTTCTTGTAACTGTCATTTAAAAATGCTAGCGGTGGTAAAGTACTGCGCCAAAGATTTCAAGGAGGAAAAAATTCATAAATATGCTGGTAAGCGCCGGAAAAATGGCAGAACAAAGTGGTACTCACTGAGATAATCAGCCAGTAGGTCCAACAGGCACTGACATAGGCCAGCCAATTCCAAAGTGCAAAAATAAAAACGAATAAGTAGCATTCTGCGCAGCGAGTGCTAGTGCCAATGTAGTCCACAGCAAAGCACCATAAGATGGGAATGCCGGGGTTTTGAATCTGGTGCTATAGCCACAAAAATTATGCTAGCAAAATACCTGGGCCCTTGGCTTCCTCCACAGATTGCAAGGGCAGATTTCTGGCCTATTCATCAGCACTACCTGGGCTTTCAGCACCTTTACCTTCTCTCTTTTCTGCTCAACATCCACTCAAGCCCAATAACAACCAGTCTGAACTGGTTCCTTACCTTCTACTAGCTCCCATCAAAGATGGAGGGGTGCCCTATTATGAAGACTAATGTTCCTGATGATCATGCGTGGGAGGAGTGGGGCTCAGAATGTCCTCCTTTATACAATTTGGCACTTCCCAAGCCTTCAAGCTTCTAAAGGGATTGACCAGCCAAACTTTAAAATCATTTGCCTGCCAGCTAACCCCACGCTGTCTCTTTGCTCTGGTCACAAAAGGAAAGGGTGATTTCTTCTTCCTCTGCCCCTCCCCCAATCCAGATTACAATCCTGAGGCTCCTGTCAGATTGACACCCCCTCTGTTAGTGATAAGGATAGAATCAATCTCTGATCATTTCAATGCAATGCACACAGTGTGCTTGCATCCCTTGACACAGAGGACAGCACATGAGGTGACATTTTAATTTATATTTAACCTGGCAATATGGCACCTTATTTTTTAAAAATAAAAAAACACACAATGGGACTACTTTTTAGTGTGCCTGGACAATGACTAATAGTGCCCTAAAAATTCACCTATTCAGACGAGCCTGTCACCTGGCCTAAGAAACTGACAGTCCTGACCACTTCAGAGCACTTGCCATCATACTTGGAACATGCTTTTTGTGACCTAATGTATTTAAATACCACTGTGTATTTGTGTATTTCGGTCAAATCTGATAGTATTATAAGATATTTGTTTTACCCTGTCTGAAATTTTTACATTGTACAGCGCTATGGAAGATGGTGCCACTTTATAAATAAAGAGTAGAAATAATCAAATAAGAGACAGCGCTGAAGTAGCAGTGATCATCTTCAGGGGACAAAAGGTGTGTATAGCAATTTTTATGTTTTAGCCTGGACAATGACTTTAACTATTACCTTCCTGACTACAGTGATATGTTCCTATGCAGATACCTATAGCTGCTTAGCCCTAAAGCGAAGTCTGGCCCACCAAGCTATATACCTCCTCAAGTAGGAAATTCTCCTCCTCACTTGGATAAAGTCAATTCCTCCCCAGTAAGGTACAGCTATGAGGATGACCTCATCACACCTAAAGATATATGTAATAGGAAAGTCCCTAATTAATGTGTATCATTCCTGTTTTTCCTGTCCAGTGACAATATGATGGATTGTGAGAATTTGCTAATAGGGTAATCAAAAGTACTGACAGGACGTGGGGTTCATTGTGAAACCAGTATATCCACTCCTTTGCAACGCCATCTTTTAGATGTGAAGTTCGTAAATCCTTTTAAACTGAGCATTTTTGTGCTTAATATCATGCAAACCATATGCACGGTTTATGTATTTACTTTCATTGTGGCCTAAACTATTTGGAGGACTGTCAGGATGGTGTGCCAATGTATTTTGTCTCCCCGATTGCAACATCGCTGCACACATTTTCCAAATGACAGCTCCTAGCAGTCAGCGTCTAACTGCATTTTCCAGCTTGTGCAATTATTTTGCAGTAAACTGACTTTGATATGTTAATTATCTACCAAGCTGGCTACGTTTTTTTTAACAGTGCAGGGAGAGATTTCAAGATGAACATGCAAGCTCTGAAACCTGTCTGAACGAGCAAAAGGCGTCTGAGCAACACACATCAGTGTTTCCTAGACTAGGATTCATGTTCTAACAAGAAGTCATGTTTTGTGGATTTCCACAAGCTTTGAAACAATTAAATATACAGGTTAGCTATGCTCACACATTAGGTACTCAGTTCAAATGCAAGATTGCACATGCCCCTCTTAAAGAGGTTACAGTCAGGCTTGGTAAGTTCTGTGCTATTATAATCACCTGCTTGTATAATTTTCATACTAAATAAATATAAAAATATTACGTACATGCCTAAGTCCTTTATTTCAGGTTGGTCTTTGTAACTGGCTGTAAGTGAGGATAATCAGATGCCTCAAGGCAGGCCTAAGGGGTTTTCCTAATTATTTGGGGATTTTCCAGAGAGGCAGTCAGAGCTTTTCTCACTTGGCACACCTTAAAGCGAAAAAATATAGTTTTCCTCCATTTAAAAATCAAATTTTCCTGCACATGTCTAAAGGAAATCCCCCCTTAACCCCTTAAGTGATGACTCTGTCTCCAGCACATCCACAGTAAATGTGCACTGTTTACCCCGTACTAGAGACAGGGTGAACTGAGGGGCTTTCCCTTAGTGCCTGGAGGGAGCAGGGAGGCCAGGGAGCACGCGGGGTGCTAGGCTGAAGTGTTGGGCATGTGGGGCATGCTTATTTACTCACCTAGCCCCCTCGCTCTCATGCTGCAGCTTATTTACTGTCCTTCCCACCGCCAAAATGAAGCCCACTAAGGCGTGGCCCCGCACACTGCTGACAAAGGTGTCCCACGCCCCTACCACCAGTCTGCCGCTGAGATGTCCCACGCCAAATCTGCCGGGCCGCTGCTGAGGAGCCTCCCCCCGCTTCTGCCAATATGTCGGTCCCACTGCCAGTCCACTGCTAAGATGTCCCTTGCGGTTTCCAGCAGGACGCCACATCCGCCACTGAGATGCCGCCACCCACCTACCTGCCGCCCACCTACCTACTTGCCTGCCTGCACACCTTCCTACCTGCCGTCAACCTACCTACTTGCCTCAACCACCTACGTGTCTGCCACACACTTACCAGATGGGCCAGTGCAACGAGACAAGGGAACAACAATCGGGTTTTAGTATACCTTTAAATAAAATTTACATAGATAAGTGTGATGGATTGCAAACTGATTACAACTGTCATTGCAAGGCATTGTTTTCTGCACAGTCAATATAAGGGCAACAAATAGCAACCACTACTATTTAGAGACCTTTACAGGTCAAGATCCCAAACTGCTTCTCAGACCTATCGGACCTTTATTTCTAAAACAGTCAGCAAAATTAGGACCTGAAACCTGATTTTACCTTTCTTTTCAAAAGAAAACCTGCTACCCTTCCAGCACCAAACACCCAGGCATTCTAGACACAGCAAGTGCTAACTGCCAATGGGGCAGTGTTCCCCAAACCTCTCCTGTCCTCGACAAAATGATTCTGGGTCTGAATCTGTCCTGGACAAAGCTTTCATGGACACCACCAAGTTTATGCCCTGTGCTGGAGGATGGAATAGCTTGTTCCCCCTCATCTGTAAGGTGGTGCTGCATGGTAGAGCTGTGGGGGACAAAAGGTGAGTGTATACCTTTTTATTTTAATGTCTAAAGGGACTTCTTAGTGTCCCTGGAAGCAGAATTCATGGTCCTGGCACAGAGGCTGAAGATGGTATAAGCAGCATAGGGAAGGAAGGGTAGATGGTCACCCTTGGTGAAACTGTACATTTATTTTTCTTGCTGTGCAAGTAGCTCAGCTCAGACATAACTGTTTAGGGAGTTTCCTTCCCAAGTTATTACATGCTGCTGCCAAATTGCACCAGAATAGCTTGTACACATGTTGTTATAGGCTGCTGTCACATTATGCCAAAATGCTCCATGGCCTGTGATTGTTTTTAATACTATTTTACCACCAAGGGTACATACCAAGGCCATGTGTTATTCTAACCAAGCTTCTGCCTTCAAGGATGTCACGTTATTGAATTTTCCATGCTGCCAGCTGCGGTGCAGGGTACAGATGAGGTCAGGGTGTGGCTCAGATGAACAAGGCAGTGGTTACGCCGCAGTACAGACGGAATAGAGCTAAGGGTGTGATGGGTGGTGGTCAGCATATGTTACATATTCTCTTTCTCCCACAGTGTAGGGAAATGTTTACATACACACCTCAATAAAGGCTGATAATAGCTTCCTTCTGTGGGATCATTTCTATTCCAGCTTCAGTATCTTTAAAGTACAAACATAACATGGCTTGTTTGACTTTGGACCAGACAGCACAAACCCTATCTGTATGCAGTATTATGTCTCGTGTAAACACGCCGAAAAACATGTTGGAAAAACTCCTTAAAGGTAATTAAGAGAATAATAACTCGTCTATCATGATGCCAAGTCACAGCAATGACAGGCGAAATCTGGGACAATAAGGTTTGTTGTTCATCACAGCTTTTAATTAAAAAAAATGAAAGGAGAGCAGAATGTTATGTTACAGTAACAGCTCGCACCGATGGGAATATATTTCCACCAGGTGAAACTTTGCCACCTGCTATGTGTACATTACCATCATTTTTCTCCACAAACCCCTCTTTTTAAAGGGAAATTAACATTTATTTACAGTTTACATAGTATTTACATAGCATTTTGTGCAACACATTTATTACACGCAATAAAAAACATACGCCTGAAAATAATAATAATTCTATATATTACCATATATTAATAATATTAATATATATACTATATATATATATATATATATATATATATCTTTACAATCTCTTTGGACACTCTTAGACAAACTCCGTCTAACCCAGATTAGAAAAAATGTTCAGTTAGGACTCAAATGGTCCTACTCTACAGGGAATAAAAACATATATTTTGGGACCCACGCTACTAGAATACCATCATTTATGTATAAACAGTTATTATCAAGTTTATTGCTCAATAACCTATACACAACAACAATAAATAAGCACAAGGACATTTAAAACTAATTGGTACCCCTTTTCCAAAAAAAAAAAAAAGAAAACCAACAACAACCGCAATGGCTGGGTGCAGCTTCACGCAGTGGCCCCCAGGACACCAGCCGATGAAAGTGCGGGGGGCAGGGTAACTGAACCCCACCCACTGTCCCCGCTTTGGTCGCTTCCAGAAAAGCCACTGCTTCTCGGGCCGGCGTGCGCACACACCCGTTCCATGCAGACAGGACACGGACGCAGGAGGCAGAAGCAGCAGCGGTGTCGCAGTATCTTTTTTTTCTCCAGCGTGGGGTGGGGATCGGGGGGGTTCAGCCACACTGCCTATGGGAATGGGATGGGGAATGCCACGCTGCCTATGGGAATGGGATGGGGAATGCCACACTGCCTATGGGAATGGGATGGGGAATGCCACACTGCCTATGGGAATGTGATGGGGAATGTCACACTGCCTATGTGAATGGGATGGGGATGTCACACTGCCTATGGGAATGGGATGGGGAATGCCACACTGCCTATGGGAATGGGATGGGGAATGCCACACTGCCTATGTGAATGGGATGGGGAATTCCACACTGCCTATGCAAATGGGATGGGGAATGCCACACTGCCTATGGGAATGGTATGGGGAATGCCACGCTGCCTATGCGAATGGGATGGGGAATGCCACACTGCCTATGGGAATGGGATGGGGAATGCCACACTGCCTATGAGAATGGGATGGGGAATGCCACACTGCCTATGGGAATGTGATGGGGAATGCCACACTGCCTATGCGAATGGTATGGGGAATGCCACACTGCCTATAGGAATGGGATAGGGAATGCCACACTGCCTATGCGAATGGGATTGGGAATGCCACACTGCCTATAGGAATGGGACTGGGGAATGCCGCACTGCCTATGGGAATGGGATGGGGAATGCCACACTGCCAATGGGAATGGGATAGGGAATGCCACACTGCCTATGGGAATGGGATGGGGAATGCCACACTGCCTATGCGAATGGGATGAGGAATGCCACACTGCCTATGTGAATGGGATGGGGAATGCCACACTGCCTATGCGAATGGGATGGGGAATGCCACACTGCCTATGGGAATGGGATGGGGAATGCCACACTGCCAATGGGAATGGGATGGGGAATGCCACACTGCCTATGGGAATGGGAGGGGGAATGCCACACTGCCTATGCGAATGGGATGGGGAATGCCACACTGCCTATGGGAATGGAATGGGGAATGCCAAACTGCCTATGCGAATGGTATGGGGAATGCCACACTGCCTATGGGATGCCACGCTGCCTATGCGAATGGGATGGGGAATGCCACACTGCCTATGGGAATGGTATGGGGAATGCCACGCTGCCTATGCGAATGGGATGGGGAATGCCACACTGCCTATGGGAACGGGGTGGGGAATGCCACACTGCCTATGGGAACGGGATGGGGAATGCCACACTGCCTATGGGAATGTGATGGGGAATGCCACACTGCCTATGCGAATGGTATGGGGAATGCCACACTGCCTATGGGAACGGGGTGGGGAATGCCACACTGCCTATGGGAACGGGATGGGGAATGCCACACTGTCTATGGGAATGTGATGGGGAATGCCACACTGCCTATAGGAATGGGATGGGGAATGCCACACTGCCTATGGGAATGGGATAGGGAATGCCACACTGCCTATGCGAATGGGATTGGGAATGCCACACTGCCTATAGGAATGGGATGGGGAATGCCACACTGCCTATGGGAATGGGATGGGGAATGCCACACTGCCAATGGGAATGGGATGGGGAATGCCACACTGCCTATGGGAATGGGATGGGGAATGCCACACTGCCTATGCGAATGGGATGAGGAATGCCACACTGCCTATGCGAATGGGATGGGGAATGCCACACTGCCTATGCGAATGGGATGGGGAATGCCACACTGCCTATGGGAATGGAATGGGGAATGCCACACTGCCTATGCGAATGGTATGGGGAATGCCACACTGCCTATGGGAATGGGATGGGAAATGCCACACTGCCTATGGGAATGGGATGGGGAATGCCACACTGCGTATGAGAATGGGATGGGAAATGCCACACTGCCTATGGGAATGGGATGGGGAATGCCACACGGCCTATGTGAATGGGATGGGGAATGCCACACTGCCTATGGGAATAGGATGGGGAATGCCACAAGGCCTATGGGAATGGGATGGGGAATGCCACACTGCCTATGGGAATGGGACGGGGAATGCCACACTGCCTATGGGAATGGGACGGGGAATGCCACACTGCCTATGGGAATAGGATGGGGAATGCCACACGGCCTATGCAAATGGGATGGGGAATGCCACACTGCCTATGGGAATGGGATGGGGAATGCCCCACTGCCTATGCAAATGGGATGGGGAATGCCACACGGCCTATGGGAATGGAATGGGGAATGCCACACTGACTATGGAAATGGGATGGGGAATGCCACACTGCCTATGCGAATGGGATACGGAATGCCACACTGCCTATAGGAATGGGATAGGGAATGCCACACTGCCTATGGGAATGGGATGGGGAATGCCACACTGCCTATGGGAATGTAATGGGGAATGCCACACTGCCTATGCGAATGGTATGGTGAATGCCACACTGCCTATGGGAATGGGATGGGAAATGCCACACTGCCTATGGGAATGGGATGGGGAATGCCACACTGTGTATGGGAATGGGATGGGAAATGCCACACTGCCTATGGGAATGGGATGGGGAATGCCACACGGCTTATGTGAATAGGATGGGGAATGCCACACTGCCTATGGGAATGGGACGGGGAATGCCACACTGCCTATGGGAATAGGATGGGGAATGCCACAAGGCCTATGGGAATGGGATGGGGAATGCCACACTGCCTATGGGAATGGGACGGGGAATGCCACACTGCCTATGGGAATGGGACGGGGAATGCCACACTGCCTATGGGAATAGGATGGGGAATGCCACACGGCCTATGCAAATGGGATGGGGAATGCCACACTGCCTATGGGAATGGGATGGGGAATGCCCCACTGCCTATGCAAATGGGATGGGGAATGCCACACGGCCCATGGGAATGGAATGGGGAATGCCACACTGACTATGGAAATGGGATGGGGAATGCCACACTGCCTATGCGAATGGGATGGGGAATGCCACACTGCCTATAGGAATGGGATAGGGAATGCCACACTGCCTATGGGAATGGGATGGGGAATGCCACACTGCCTATGGGAATGTAATGGGGAATGCCACACTGCCTATGCGAATGGTATGGTGAATGCCACACTGCCTATGGGAATGGGATGGGAAATGCCACACTGCCTATGGGAATGGGATGGGGAATGCCACACTGTGTATGGGAATGGGATGGGAAATGCCACACTGCCTATGGGAATGGGATGGGGAATGCCACACGGCTTATGTGAATAGGATGGGGAATGCCACACTGCCTATGGGAATGGGACGGGGAATGCCACACTGCCTATGGGAATAGGATGGGGAATGCCACAAGGCCTATGGGAATGGGATGGGGAATGCCACACTGCGTATGGGAATGGGATGGGGAATGCCACACTGCCTATGCGAATGGGATGGGGAATGCCACATGGCCTATGGGAATGGGATGGGGAATGCCACACTGCCTATGGGAATGGGATGGGGAATGCCACACTGCCTATGCGAATGGGATGGGGAATGCCACGCTGCCTATGGGAATGGGATGGGGAATGCCACACTGCCTACGGGAATAGGATGGGGAATGCCACACGGCCTATAGGAATGGGATAGGGAATGCCACACTGCCTATGCGAATGGGATGGGGAATGCTACACGGCCTATGGGAATGGGATGGGGAATGCCACACTGCCTATGGGAAGGGGAATGCCACACTGCCTATGCGAATGGGATGGGGAATGCCACGCTGCCTATGGGAATGGGATGGGGAATGCCACACTGCCTATGGGAATGGGATGGGGAATGCCACACTGCCTACGGGAATAGGATGGGGAATGCCACACGGCCTATGCGAATGGGATGGGGAATGCCACACTGCCTATGGGAATGGGATGGGGAATGCCACACTGCGTATGGGAATG
This sequence comes from Gastrophryne carolinensis, assembly GCA_027917425.1. Taxonomy (NCBI): domain Eukaryota; kingdom Metazoa; phylum Chordata; class Amphibia; order Anura; family Microhylidae; genus Gastrophryne; species Gastrophryne carolinensis. Next base: position 176,764,547 of record CM051238.1, on the reverse strand, counting down.
GGATGGGGAATGCCACACTGCCTATGCGAATGGGATGGGGAATGCCACACAGCCTATGGGAATGGGATGGGGAATGCCACACTGACTATGGGAATGGGATGGGGAATGCCACACTGCCTATGGGATGGGGTTAATGGAATGGGAAATGCCACACTGTCTGTAATGGGGTGTTTTAGCACACTTTGGTTTACAATCTTTTTTTCTTATTTTCCTCCTCCAAATCCTATGTGCGTCTTATGTGAATGTGCGTCTTATAGGACAAAAATGCTGTATTTCCTAGGCAAATCAGAGGTTTCTGATATTTATCACTTTACTTGGTCAGACACGGTCCATTTGGTTTTTTTTTACCTGAAGTTTTCCTTATAAATCAGCTTAAACAGCTAGCAATGGACAGTGGACAATGGAATTGTAAGATATTATAAGATATAGGGCTCGATTCAACAAAGGTAGAAAATTGGTTTTTCGTGTGTTTTGTGCTTTAAAAGTTGCGATTTTGCGATCGTTTTTTTTACGACCTGGGACACAAGTCACTCGAATTAAATTCGATTGCGGTTGTAAAAGTGCGAAATAAATTAGTGGATCGAAAAATGTACTACTGCCTTTTGCGATTCGAAAATTTTACTACTGATTCAGGTGGACTTGATGAGCCACATACATGATATAAATTAGAGTGTTTCACACTAGTTTTTTGAGGCAGCTTTCAGCAGGAGAAAACTCATTTTGCTCTTTCTCACAATGGAGCCCTTTTACTTTCTTTGCATTGACTTCGAACATATTGCAGATTATGTGGCGCAGAGAAGGCACAGACTGGGCATTCCCAAGTATTTTCTGACTAGTTTGTATGTGGATTAGCTGTCAGATCAAGCACTTTTCCAGGTTACTAGGCTAAATCGTGCAGCTTTGGAAGACCTCTATAGCCTGCTGCATCCATATTTGGCACCATTAACTGGTAGAGGACATACAATTTCTGGAATGACAAATCTAATTGTTTGCTTGCAAATTCTGGCCAATGATTCATTTCAGCGCCTGGACGGTGTGGCGGTTGGCATGTCCCAAACTTCTGTATGCCGTGCTGTAGATACATTTTTAAAGGCAGTGCGTGCCATTTTGCCAAGGTATGTGCATTTACCCTCCTCACCCCAGGAAAAGACTGTAGTAAAACGGGTTTTTTATCGCATTGCTGGCATGCCACATGTCATGGGAGCTGTGGATTGCCCCCATGATTGCTTTAACCTACCCAGTGTGGATGAATATATCTACCACAATAGCAAGATGGGACATTCACTGAATGTACAGATGATTGCTGGTCCAGATCTCAAAATACTTAGCTTTGTGGCTGGCTTTCCCGGATTATGCCATGATGCCCACATTCTGCGAAATTCATCAATTTTTTGACTATTTGAGGGGGGGCATTTATCTGGTGAATGGCGTCTTGGTAAGTGTTTAAACATTATTGCCTAACTTTCTGCAGAGTGCTTGTGACATTTTGGAAAGCTCCAACCTTTTAACCCCTTGCTAGCCTCACCCTTACAGGAACTTAGAATCTGTAACTGATGTTAATGTCCCAAAGTATGTAGTTCTGTTGTTGTTGCTGTTATTGCACAAAGGTTTGAGTATGCAAGTGTAACATTTTGCCCATTTATTTGCTAATTTGTTGACTGCCATGGGCTTGCCAATTTAGACAAAAGCATTATTGCTTACGTGTGGGGGGACACTCCTTGCTATAACTTTAGCAGGGTATGCCATGGCACCAGTCATTTGTAAATGTCTGGAGGAAACACACTCCCTGTTCCAGCCTAGCATGGATGTATCCGCTGGCTTGTTGTAGCAAACTCAGGTATACTATGCTCAACTGGACTGTAGCTGAGTCCTTAAACAACCCTAGACCAGTTTGCATCTGGACCATTTATGCGGATGAATGCATGGGAGGCCGCGCATGCGCCATAAGAACAAGGGAAGGTACAAGGGAGTGGCCGACCGTTGGGTTTTTACACAGAGGGGCACCAAAACCCAGAAGAGTCAAAATCTGGGTTTTGGGGTGAGGTTAAAGCTAGCAAATATCTGCACCCTGCACCTATGTGAGCAAGCTTTGTATAGAAAACAATGGCCACATTTCTGCATTAAAGGAAACATTTTTAATACAGGTCCCTGGCAATCCAACCAACCCCCCACCAAAAAAAAAACAACATACATGCCTCTTACAAATATTACTGTTTAATTTAGTACTTCCACTACAGCATACCTTGCCTCTTTATTACAAGTATCCACAATGTTAACCATGTACATACAGCTACACAGGAAACTTAAAAAGTTGAAAAAAATTATGCATTTACATTTACCCATTAAAAATCTTTACAACACCATGCAACAGTCAGAAAACAATAATAATTCAAGTACATTTTTCAATAATTTTCGCTTGCAACAGCCTTTTTACGAGCATTACGAGCCATTAGAAAATTTTACGATCGCATTTTAATTCAACCCCTTTTTTGAATCACTAGAAAAAGTTAAAAACTTACGCATGCAATCCGTTTTTTCGAGCGACACTAATTTATTTCTACCTTTGTTGAATCGAGCCCATAATATTATAAATATGAGACACACATTTACATGTCCCCATTATGTCTATCGGAGAAAAAAAACAATTCAGTTCTTTTAAAATACTTCTATGTAAATGTTCAAGGCTGAAAGATGCGTTCCCACAACAGGCTCCTTCAACTTTAAAGGATCTTTCCTCTCTCCAATCTCACATACTAAAATGAAAACAGATGAAGCACTTACTGTAGCCCCCGGCTCCCCAGCATCAGTCATGAACACCTGGGACGGGAGGTCATCTCCTCCATGAAAACCTTTACAGGTCATTTGTCCTTGTGTGTCGATCCCAGTCTGGACCTTCCATTTCCTTATTCAGAAAGCATATTTAATAGTGTTTTAACACTTAGCACACAACACTGTGCATTCGGCGGTTCGGGTCCAGTGTAAAATAATACTATGGCCAAGTTTGAGCTTGAGTGGGCCCCTGAAAATGTCAGATGCAATTAGCCAGGTTTGTCCTGTGCTGGCGCCGGCACTGCGGTGTGGGATATCCAGTGAGGCATCCAAAATCTGTATGCTACTAAGGAAAAGCTTTAAACAGGGAATCTGTCATGTTAAGGATTTTGGTCCACTTTATTAATAAACAAGCAGTAAACAGTGCTACAAAAATAATTGAGTTGAAAGAAAATTAGAATCCTAAAATGTTATGTTTGGATGGTGACAAGGCTTTTTAAAGGCGCCTTCAAAATAAAATATGCTTCCAGGGCTCTCTCGGCAATGTAAACATTGCATGGCCGCACCCCCACATCTATGGGCTGCGTGAGCCCTCCCACCCCCCGCCATTCAAATAGGCTGAGGGCAGGCACGATGGCACCACGGGGGAGATAGATGCTCTGGCTCTGATTGCCGGAAACAAGAGCCATTCACTAAACATTTAATATGCACAGCAAAGGGTTCTGATTGGATGAGAGCCCGTGCATGCACTGTAAGAAGATGTAAGCTGGATAGTCAATATCTCGTTTCTTTCTGGTTTAAGGCCCCTTTCACATGTTCCTGCTTGCATCACGTTAGAGTAGAAAGGGACAGCAAGGAAAAACAGTGTTCCAAGATGATTTAAAAAGCAAAAATATCTTTTTTTAGTTCTACACACTAAGAAGGAAATATTGTCAGAGGCTTTGGCCAAATGTATTTCACAAGTTCAGTGGCTTTTGTTATACTAACTTTGTTATATTGTTGTTCCATTGTCTCGTCTAAACGTTGCACAGCCCTAAACTTCAATCCGCTTTCAAACAGACCCTGTAGTTCCTAAGTTATTAGTAAACATATTAGAGCATTGGAGATGCTAATGAGGAGAAACAGTGGTTGTGGCAACAGTGATGTGATGTAAGCACACTGTGTGCTTTACATATATCATAGTAAAATAATATGTGTATTGTTGTGCGGCAGGCTAAGAGCATCTCTAGACTGGCCGCACAAATGTGACCAGAGAGGAGGGCGGGAGTTCATAGCTGCAGAGAGCGGCAGCCAATCAGGACATCTGGGGAGGAGGTGAGGGGGTGTCCATTCTCGGTCCACTGAAGGTTGATTGAACGACCAGCTCAGCGAGTGATTTACTCACTAAGTAGACTGACATAGCAGGAAGGAGAGTGTTGGAGGGACTCAATGTAAAGTAAGCTACTGATATTAAAGCAGACCTTCACTATGAATAAGAGCATATCTTATATGTTTCCCCCCACCCTGTACATACAGATTGATCACATTAAAAACCATCCTACCTGCATATACCTGCAAACAGGAAGTGTCTTCTAACTGTGCTGCTCTGCATTCTGGGATTGCTGACCTTTTCCTGCCCCCAGCTCTGCTCTGTCTGTGCAAAGCACAGCTTTAACTCCCTCTCCTCAATAAGTGTGATGCTTCTGAGTCAAAATGGCAGCGCCCGTATCCTAAAGTCCTGAACAGAGTTGCAGCCCAGTGGGGGGAAGTATAAGAAATAAGTGACTAAAAACTTAAAATATATTAGTTTTAGATGCTGGGGAATCATTTTGGGCTTTTCAATAAATCATGGTGAAGGTCCGGTTTAAGTTTCGAACTCACTCAGATGAAAACTTCGATTCACACTCGAAAGCACATCCAAAGGTAATCTTGCTTCACCAAACCTCTAGCATGACCCCGAAGACTCTCAAAACCATTTGGTTAACCCTAATTTCTAAATTTCTATTTCTCTTGACAACTTAACAAAATTTGTTATATATGAAATGTTAAAAAACCCAAAACTATAAACTCCAATTAACCCTCTATACCAGAAAAAATGGCAGTGGTTCTTTTAGCTGATTACCACGTTTTTATGTGTTTCATTCCACTTTTACAGGGAGAACTCACCTCACCTCACCTTGAACTGCTTGTGTCCTGTGCCAGCCTGTGGGGAGCAGTAGTATTACCCACTCTAATGTCTGCCCAAAGCATGATGAGCAGGGGTAAGTACACACCTAATCAGAATTGCAATAGCAATAAGCCATTATTCCAACACACTCTGGCTCAGGAGACGGTACTTCTCCCCTTTAAAAGCAAATGGTTCTTCTTTCTTTTATCACATATAAAAATAAGCTTGACTGGATTGTTCATGCAGGTTAAATAAGTAACCCATTCTAGAGCTATCTAGCATATTTATGAGGCTTTTTTATTAATATTATTTTATTCTTAGCATTAGTGCTCCTTTAAGGATGGTCTCTTTTGAAGCTACACTGTACTGAAAACATGAATGTAAGGTACAGAAGACATACACTGCCATTATCTGAAAAATTACTAACCTATTTTCTGGAGATTTATGTTCCGTGTCATGTCTTCTCCCCCCTTTTCCAGAGGTTGGATTTTAATACGCTCCATAGGATCATGCTGCTCTAATGATTTTGTAGCAGAGACCTGTAGTGGCAACAAATCTATGTCACAAATTCCTAGGTCAGTTCAGAGCTAGTAAGTACAGGTTGCTTGTGTGACATGAGCATTAGCAACAATGTTGGATAATAGGAATTATATTTGATAGCTGCCTGGTCTTCATGTGACTTGACCTGCAATACTTTTCCAAAAGGAGGAAAGCCACATTCTTCCAGGTTTCACCTTCCTTCAGTCATCATTCCCCACCAAATTATTCATTGGATTTATAAAACCCTTTGTCCAGCCACATTTACTTATAAATAGTTGTCCTAAACTGCAGAAACCAACAGTCACCTACAACTGATTGTTGCCAAGGTAGGTGTCAGCAATTCACTGGCTTTTGTGGGGGTTGTAAATGCTTTCTAAAAACCTCCCAAAGGATAATTGTGGGTTACAAATCTTAGCCTATACTTACCTCATACTCCAGACTCCAGAACAACCTTGTATGTGTGAGTAGCCACCTTCTATAATTATCACTCTTGGCCAACGTGGAAGAATGGGGGTCTGACCAGCAATTCTGAGGGCTTTTAGAGGACAAAAGACATGCAGGACTAAAAAAAAGAAGACACAAGAAAGGTGATTTCAGCAGATAGAGTTGTGCTGGAGATGTTGTTGCGTGCTCTATCTAAACTGGGTGGTGGGGGAGCAAAAATGTTCCTTCTCCAAAAAAACAGTAAGGTTTTGCCACACCAGACCCTAAGGTCTGGTGAGAAGGTGACTAAATGACTTTTTTATTTGCCAGGACATGAGTTTAATTCAAATAACCTCATTTCTGTTAAACAAGATTGGAAAACGATCAGCTGAGTAAGCAGCTGAACAATCAGTAAGATTAATCATTAAGCTATCTTTGATCAATTGTTTCTTAGTATGATCAGACAGGAATCCGCTCAGTAGATCAAAATTAGCGTGTACATGTAAACTCTTACCTTGAGTTTGGATTGGCAGTTTTTCATTAATTTTCATATCATCAATTTTACCTTTCATTCCCCTGTGTTGCGAATAGGGCCAAGCAATATAGTTTCCTCTGGAAGATCTCCTGCAAATAAATTCAAGATTTCTGTCATTTACCTGGATCATTAGTTTCCCATGCAACAAGCATTTATTGATTTTGTTGTACCGCTGTGTGCTACTAATCCTTGAAAAATACTACAGTGAAATTCACATCATAGAAAACCACCTGTTTTGACCTTTACTGGGCAGGAGTAGCTGATTAACCCTACTTTATATCCATCACCAGTGTGACTTTAAGGTTAGAGTCAAGCTGCACATGTGAATTTAAATTGTTTTCCTATGTGATTGTGATTAAAAAGAAATTGGAGGGACTTTTCAAAATTACAATATGATAATCACACATGCTATTAATCTATGGGCCTAATTTATCAAGCACTTCTGCCAGTGCCATTTCAGTGCAAATTAGAGTAGTGAAAAATATGATTTATACATTGTTTTAGTAAATGTGTTTCATGTGGTGCAGCAACAAGCGCAAGCGTGAAAAAAATATATATTACATTTTTTACTATTCTAATCTACACCGATGTGGCAAATAAAGCAGGTCCTTAGTAGAAGATACGATGACAGAGGCACGGGAATAACCATGTTATAATCTGAAAACAGCTGCCTAAATGATCATGGCAGATACATCCGATCAAAAATCGCATATGTAGTTTTGGCCTGTAGGCTTCAATTAGCTTTCACATATGTTTTATTTTTAATTGCACAGTTATGCAACTAAAAATCACTTGCGTAGATGCCAGATGCTGATCTGAAGAATTTGGCCATCTGCAAAGTTTGTTTCTAAGTTTTTCCTATAGTTTGCTTTCTTTTCATAGTTCATCTTTATGTGAGAAGTGAACCCATACCTGTGTCTCACCAGGTTAGTAAGGAACTACAAGCCCAGTCATGTCCTAATACTGACTGCCATAAAGAAGCTGATTGTAGCTTTGCAAAAGTTTTGGACATACAAATTGACTCTAAAATGACCCACTTTTTAAAAGTTCTCTACACTTTAAACCTATAGTACATAATTTTAGCAAATAAAATACTGCATTGACTGAAAGCTGATAGTAGGGAAAATAGAAGGCCTGTTATCTCATATAGGGTAAGGTTTCCTCACACATAGATCCGGAGTGGCTGTCTCTTTAGAAGCCTCATCTGTTTTTAATACATAAAGTGCAAGTGACCTAAGCAAAACTTCTTTCTAATAACCAAGACACTGTAATCATCCAACCTGCAGTGTCCCAGAGGCATTGCACCCCCTCAGCCTGCTGGTATGTACCCAGGCGAGCATACAATGGTACAAATGAATTTTGGCCTCTGGAAGTATGTTTCCATTTGCTGGAAATAGTAGGCCCCAACCAGGGGACACACCAAATTCTTTATCATAGGGCATAGGGTGCTGTTATTTCAAAAGGTATCCTTACCTTATTGGATAAAAGATGTACCTCACCTTTAAAAATGTTCCATCACATGTGCAGGTGATTTTTGGGGAAAAATTAAAACAAATAAATCTTTACACTTTTTTGTGTTTTAACGCTAAAAATATGAGATGCAGGTTGCAATCCACACCACAATGCACACTGCAAGCCACACTGGCTTCACCAAATATTTAGCATGATCCTCAGTGACTGATGATCTGATAAGCCACACAGGCTCAGAATATGCTAATGAATTCCTGAATTTCATGATTGCACAATAAAAAATGATCACTCTGAACAGTAAAACAATAAACAACAAAAGAATTATGGGTTGCTCTATATGGCTGGTTATGCTACCTTCCCTATCTGAAATGTACCTAAGGTTTTTTTGTGGACCACCCCAAAAAAAAGATCGAACTATAGTTAGATAATCATCACTTTACATCCTGTCATCCATGTCATGTGTGGGCTTTCCACAAACCCAGACCAACTTATGCTCCCAAACTATATATCCATGGAAACTAAGTAGCCAGTCCAGACCCTTACAATGCATTCATTTTAAGATTATATGTATAGGAATACATTAAGGCAACTGGACTTGCTGTGTAATTTTAATGAAACTAGTTATTTGACTGGCCTTCTCAATTTAGAGTTACTTGTACAGGAATCTGGGACTTTTAATGCCGTGCTAACACCAAAGGCAGTACATAACACCTAGTAACACCAGTCATGCTCATGCAATCAACGCCTCAGCTACCCACTATTTATGGTAAACAGAAAATGTATATTGCTTTTACTATTTATTGCTGCCAGATTCCTTTTCAAGTCACTCTGAATTGAGAAAGTTGAATGACTAGCGAAACATCTTTAATAAAACAGCATAGCAGGTGCAGTTGCCTTGATTTATTCCTGACCTGGATGAATGAGATTTCATGAGACATTTATCAGATATAGTAATAATATAGTAGATCATATGGTATAATGCCCTAAAGGGACTGTAAACTCAATGGCAATATTAATGCAACCTCACCTGATGTCTGCCCTCCATTACCTGCAGTGCTGGGTAAAAGCCAGAGCAGAACTCCAAAGTTTGACTTCCTGTCACATACCTTGTTGTGGATCAGGCCAAGGTAGACACAGACTACTTCCAGCAGTAGTATCTGTGGTTTCCCGTGATGAAAGGGATTTAAGGCCAGAATGACAGATGTTGATGAGTTCCGGTTTCTGGTGTACTAAACAGGAATTAGGGTTTTGAGGGTTCTGAAAGAAAAGAAGGGGTTAATGCTGGCTGAACTAGGAGGAGGAAGCCAGCAGGAAGTGTATTCAAGAGTGCTGCACCACAAGCCAATTTCAGAGTGGAGAGTCTACCAGCAAGTCTGGTTTTCACCAGAGCCCCTGTAAGAGGGGATGTACTGGGGTGCTGACAGGCCAGGGTCCCACAACCATTGCTAGCAAGTAGTGAGCCCAAAGTCTGATGCAGAGTTAGCCCACTTTAGGTGCATGCAGGAACAGAGCCAGGAAGTTCAAGGCTCAATCATGTTCAGGTAGCAGAGCCGGGAGTTTAGAGCCTAGGTGGAAACCAGAGTAGTTGTATTTCCAAGGCAAAGGTCAGAGAGCCAAAGCAGGTAGTCCTTCAAAGCCACGGGTCGACGAGCCAGAGTGGATAGTCATACAAAGCTGAAGGGTCAGAGCCAGAGAGGGAAGTCATCCAAAACCAAGGATCAAGTGCCCAGGCGGGTAGTCAGTACAGCAGAGCTCAAGCCGTATATTTTCAGAATCATAGAAACAAGGCAGGCCACACATTCTCAGTAGCACGGGAATGTGAAGGATCCAGGGAACCAATCAGCTCATGCGTCATCTGGCGTACTACTCATATTCATGACTGCACACGCCCTCGGCCTCTGACATACCGACCAGGGAAACTCAAAGGGTGCGATTGTGCATGCACGTACCCACTGGAACGGGTGAGCATGTGTCGATGTGCATTCATGGGATCAATTCTTCCACTGTAATACCTCCTTTCAATTTCTTTTTTCCAGAACTGCGTATAAACAACCCATGCGTACGTAAGGTTGGGAACCCCAGGTCTATGTGATTTCTAAACAGCAGCATAGCAGTTATAGTAACATCCTAATGCTAAATAATAGTTAGCACTACTATCTGCAATGAGCTCAGCTTGTTAGAAAGGAATATATCTACAGCATGGTAGATATAGGCTGCCAGGATATCTGCTAATGCCTTCACCCCGAAACCAGGGCCATCAAGCTGAAGAAGAAGGCTGCATAACTAGTTATCAATGACTTTTTATTGCTCCTTTTATACAGTTTGGATTACTTAATATATATATATATATATATATATATAATCTTTTGTTGTATCATCAGGCAATATCTAGGCATGTTTTAAAGCACAGGTTGCAGGCATGACTAAAGCTCAGTCATGAATGTGTAATCTTCCTTTGATTGTATAAGCAACAATGGATGAATTCAACTGTAAGTATTGCTACAAGCTCCCTCAGTATAAAGAAGAACTCTGAATGAAGATATGATATAAAACAATATGGCCTAATAAGGGCCTGTTTTTTTTTCAAACTGGATATAGACTGACCCTATAGACAGTTTTAATGAACAAATATTTTTCAATTGACATGACCCACATAGCAATGTTCTGAACACAATTCTGCCACTCATTGTAATTCCCAGAGCCCCTGCTAGAGATGCTGCAGCTTTGTGCACAGTGCTGAGAAGTGTGTGCGACAACTCCTGTAGCAGCTGGACAATAAATATCAGTGCCAGACCATTAGTTCCAAACATTTATAAACAGTCTTAAAGGTCAGCTAACATCCTCAGCCCCAGGCAAATTGTTGCCTAGCATCAGGCAATGGTTTGAAGGTGGCTTTTTTAAGGGGGCTGGACTTTTGTTTAGGAAGGCTGCATTACATACAATAAAAACAAATCATGATATATGTTTAGGAAAAAAATTAAGGTAAATGGACTTGCTGTTTTACTTTCTTGAAAATGTTTCGCTTGTCATCTGAATGGCTTACTCAATTCAGAAAGACCCTCCAATGCAGCTGAATAACACCAAATAGCTTGAGTCATAACAATGCAATCAACACTTCAACTCCATGCTGCTTTTGGTAGGCAAAGAATGTGTACTGATGCTACTACTTATTGCTTACAAAAGGCAGGTGGTGATATAGCTCATTTGTAAGAGAGATGTTAAACTACCGCTTGATTGCCAGTGAGACACTGTCTTGTCCATATGTAAGTAAAATACTGTATTAAAAATGCTGTCAAAATATTATGCACATTGTATTTGGTCTTGATATCTGTAATATGCCTATCCTCAATAAAAATGTATTAAAAAGAAAAAAAAGGCAGGTGATAATTTCTTACCATGCCTAACAGTTGTTTCCCTTAGACCAAACCTTTAAACAGCAAATGGCAGGACGCTAGTCAAGAGGGGGCTCCAGGGTTTTGACCTTGAGAGATGCCATTAATCAGGCCTTTGGAACCAAAATATTCCAACATGCATTCTCACAACTGAAGTATCAACTATGTTTTAGGTGCAGGGGCGTACATACCATAGAGGCAGTGCAGGCACGTGCCCCTGGTCCCATGGAACAAGGGGGCCCGGTGCACTCTGCTTCCACCGCCTCTGTAGTAGGTACATAAGTATACTACCCAGCCATGCTGTCTCCGTTCCACTGGCTGTGTCCCACTCGCTGAATTGCCCGGGCCCATGTCCCCATTGCCACATCACATCTCGGGGCCCATGTCTCCATAACCATTGGCACTGCCTGCGCGTCTTGCCTCACTACATGCGTGCGTCTACCCCTCGCTGCCCATCAGGGCTATATATGCCCCTGATTAAGTGGTTTATGTTGTTAAACACCAATGCACTCTTGTCCCACACAACACCAGTTTACTTTACCTCCTGCTTGGCATATGTCTATGCCCAGTATGCAAGCTAAGACCATAAAGGGGCTTAAGTTTGAAGTGGATGTTAAGTCAATTGTAACTCCACCTTTGCCATTCTTACCACTTGCTGATCCCAGTTTAGCAGGCTAACAAAAGACTTGATCGTCAATGGACGCCATTGCCATGGCAGAAGTGGAGCGCCTCTTGACTTAACAATTAACAGGGGATGCCTTCAGGCAAACTGCCTTAGGTTGAAGGAGGCTGGGGCTTTAAGACCTAGTTCAACCCATAGAACCTACCTAGCAACTTTGCCCTGGTGGTTTCCTGTTAGTTTAACCCACCCCTCCACTCACAATCCAGCTCTTTAAAGCAGAGATAGTTACTCTTTCCCTGCTGTGCTCCATCAGATAGGGACCAGCTCTTTTTATTAGAAAATGTGCTGGCTGGTACCTATAGCTGCAACAATGTCTTCATATTTATATGTTTTGTACTGTGTAGAGTGTTTTAGCAAGCTTCTTCTCTGTTGTTAGTGCATAAATGGGTATCTCTGTGTGATTACACATTACTCAGTGGACTGGTAGGTACTGTAACCTACAGTACATCAATGCACCTTTTGTTTTCCATGCATCCTTGTAGATGCTAGTGATCATTTCTGGCAAGGATGGACTGGCCATAGGGAGAACAGGGAAAATTTTTGGTGGGCCACACCACTTGCTGACGAACTGACAAGGCAGCTCATCTCACCCAATACCTGTGCCATAATTTGCTCATTCATCTTCTAACACTAACTGGTCAGATGTCCCACTTTTGATGAAACAGTCCCACTTCGAGGCATTTTGTCCCACTGTCCTCTCAAAAACTCTGGTGATTGCTAAATCTTTCATTTTTCTGATATTTTAGGGAAACTGTCCCACCGAATGCAGGATGTCTGGTTGGTTTACAGCTACTATGACTTTTCGGCTGAAAGGCAGCAGTGAAATGCATGGATCGGCTGAGCATTGGTTTAATCACCAACATCCTTATGGACCGAAGAGCCTTGGAGCATGTGAATGGGTGCAGGGCTACACCTACTTACACACATGAGTAGCATAGACTGCTGTGCATATTGGTTCCTCAAAAGCCCATAAATAAGCCAAACCCCAAGCCACGCATCAACAATGCCCATCACCTGCTTTGAGCCAGCTTTCTCCCCCAAAAAATGGCCACTTTATTCTAACACCCACTTCAGCCCCCACCTCCCAAGTTCCCTCCCCACGCCTCTTCCTTTACCCAAACCTATGGTTTCCCCCAGCCAAATCCACCCTAATCCATGTTATATCATATATATCTATACCATCAGCATTGCGGCTGTGTGGGCCATACGCACCCTGCCACAATATCTGCCCCAAAAATACTAAAACTTCACTAGCATAACTTTTTAGAGTGACCACATTTACCCCTGTGCAAAATCTGACCCCGCAATGCTAAATCCTCAGTATCATGGCTGTGTGGGATCATAAACACCCTGCCAAAATATCTGCCCCAACAATACTAAAGCTTCAATACCATAGCCATAGGATTGGCCCTATAAACCCCTGTCCAGCATCTTTTCATGCATTGCACTTCTTGACTAGCTGGAAAGCACATAGAGGTGGGTCTCAGCAACCCGTGGGCTGAATATAGGCTGGTGGCAGCTAGTAAAATCCAGGCTGATATTTGGCCCCAGTACTCCCCTGATCTCAAGTATAACAGAGCAGCTAGTTCAGAAATATCACAAATATTAGACTTTTTTGGAAAGCTGTTCCCAGATTTTTGAAGAGACAGAAAGCCATTTAGAAGAATAGGGGCAGTAATTCCTGCCCTTTTCAACGAAATATAACTTTTTGGCAGTTTTACTGAATTATTAAACAACTTATGGGGCAATTATTAATATCATTTTATATTACTTTGGCCAATTTTCTGTTCTGTGCACCCAGAAGCTAGGTACCTAGATTTGTTAAAATACTTGATTGTTTTCTGCCACTAAGGCTTTAGCGCAATCATGAGTTTGTCATTTTCCATTGATGACATTTTCAGCAATGTATACAAAAGTCAGCAGTCAGGTTTCCTTCAGTGTGAAAACCCAACAAAGCAAGGCGGCCACATGACTAGCTCATGCCTGTTTAATACTTCCCTCCTCTTACAATGTCGCTTGTGAGTCATAGCTATTAGTTCTCCTTTTTCACTGCCAATGGGTGTCAATGTTCTAAGCCACTCAGCAGGTTTAAGCAAATGGGAACCGAGCAACATCTTAATCCAATATGCAACATGTGAAAACCAGCAGCTGCTTTAATTGTGCATTTACAGAGCAAATTGCTGCAGTTTAATGTATACAGGAGACGCAGGTAAAGAGTTTTCCGTTCATATAATTCATATGCATCAGTACAATTTACGGTATATGATATCACAGCAGGAAACAAATTATATTTAGCAGCTGGCTATTGTGCTTTTATTTCCTTTAGAGTAGTGCAACAACTATATAGACCTGTGATATATATATATATATATATATATGCATAGCCTGAGCAGTGTAAACAAAGCTGACACTATAACATGAATATTTCATGAAAATGTGAACCCATCAGTATAACCTCCACAGTTAAAACTTGCATTTTTTCCAGTGATGTGGAGGGCTGCTATCTGGCAGTTGCTGCAGGTATCAGATCTCAATCGTACAGGGTCTGGTGTTTCCTTAGGAGAGGAAAATCCACATGATTGACCACTTCCACATTTAAAAGGTTCCTTCCAAGCAGCAGCATCAAGATCAGACCTGTTAAGGTTGAGTGCAGTAGTTCATATACTGTATGCAGTCTGAAAGCCTTGAAAAACAGACTTATGTTACCAGTGGCTACAGTCCGGGCCAGCATCACCACCCGGCTTACTATGGCAGGTGTTGGGGCCCCTGCATCTCAGGAGGGCCCACTTCGAATGGTGGATCTGCCCCAACCATTTCTACAGTCCCTTAGGAACACTTTCATCAGTTTATCTTGGGCCCCCAAGACCTTGCAATACAAAACCAAAAGTTATTTGTTTTAAGCATGAAATCAAACCTCTCAGTTGGCATATTATTATTACTAGTATACACTGTGATCGGCTATCGGGCGATGTAACAGAGCGTCTTATTCGCTGTAGTAACCTGGCCGGCATTGATGAATGCGATGTATGTTGGACGTTCTAACATGAGTACAGCGTTGCAGGGAGCGAAAGGTAGCGCCAGCTCATTGCAATCGACTCTCAGCGACTCACACCATATTCAACAAAAAAACAGACTCACAGAGAATAGGCGCTCTGGATCTGGTCACTATAGCACAGAGCGCCAGACTCTGTGTGATTAAACACATATCCACCAGTAACAAAGTGAAAACACCTGGAATTACATTGTTGTGACATTAATACTTTAATGCCAGACCTGTAATAACAATTCTGCATATAAAAAATAAAAAAATGTTTTCAAAAATGACTTTTTCTAGGCCAGGAGAGGTGACACAATTATTTGAGAGAAAAAAAAACATTAAAAACAAAAAACCCTGTTTAAACAGAAGAAAAGAAACGTCCATTAAAATGTATGGGAGAGCAACAGGTAGCGACAGGTAATATCTGGTGCTCTGGAAGCTAGAGCTCCGGCGCTATACGCTGAGCCACCTGTAATGATGAATCGTACGCTACATGGTGCTGATGGAGTTGCTCACCAGAATCGCCTTCATAAATGTGGTTTTGCAAACAGCCCCCTTCGTTCACCAGACGCTGCCTGCCGCTACGAGGCACTACCTGTCGCTATCCCTTGATCAATAAACCCCAAAATTAGATGCCACGAGGTTTAAACCAAGTGCTGTGAGCACAGGAGACAATAGGAAAGAGAGCCCTGCCCTTGCGAGCTTACAGTCTAAAGGATGTTTATTCAGTGTCAGGCATATATCTCTATCAATTTGCTGCTGGCACAGCACCCACCTAATTCTCATGAGTAAGCAGAACTATCAGATGTGGCAAGATGGCCGCCCCCATATAATTCTAGAGTGAATAATCTTTATGCCATTTCACAACATCTGCCCGCTCAAACTGCTTATGCCACTGATCATCAGAGGGTAAGCAATTTACTAAACGTATACAATATACACAGTGACATAAGTAATCCAAAGCCTAACTCCTTAACTGATTTTCCATTTCTATTCTATGTGGCTGTGGTCTGTAGCACTGACTGTGTTGGTATGTTTAGTAATATATATGTTATATTATGTATATGTAATATCTGTATATATGTAATATTATTTCTATATGTTTTGAAGCAGATGGAAACCCATTTCTGGGACCACCACTCATCTTTCGGGGGCCCCCTCCATGTGGCCGGGTGCTGTCGTTGGGTCAGCCTTTCCACCATCTAAATCACGTCCTGCAGCACTTTTGAGAGAGCCAAATAGCTCTCCTAAAAGTGTCGCTGTGGGCAAGTGCAGCCGGCTGGACGCATCTCCGGCACGCTGAACGGGTGCATGCACGCTCCTGCGCCCAGCTATTCAGAAAGGCTGGGCCTGGGAGCACACACAACTGAAGAGAAGTAGGGGTTGCG
The DNA here is from genome assembly GCA_027917425.1 of Gastrophryne carolinensis. Lineage (NCBI taxonomy): Eukaryota > Metazoa > Chordata > Amphibia > Anura > Microhylidae > Gastrophryne > Gastrophryne carolinensis. The sequence goes on along the minus strand of CM051238.1, from coordinate 176,748,165 downwards.
GCACCAGCGTAGATTGTGTTGGGGGATTTGGGGGGTTTCCCACAGCAGGGCATCTGGTGTAGGCTAGTAGCCGGGCTTGGAATCTTTTAGATTCCAGGCCACCTACAGGGGGGATTTCATCCACTTTAAATGTTAGGTAAATCCTGTTTTTTTGCCAATAACTGACACCGCCATCACTGGGGGAGCAGCAGAAGTCATTGATCTGGGGGAGACAAGGTGTAAAAATCAGCCTTGACCAAAAGATGGAGGAGATGGTGTTTAGCGACAGTCTAAATTACACAAGCTCAAAGCTTGCAAATGTGGCTAATGTAGGCTTGTGTTCAAGCATAGAAATTCAGTTCATTAGGTTCACAACACACAGGTCGGGCTAATGTTGCTTCTAGAGGCTATTTGGAAACTTGGCAGTGAGTGTTGCAAACTAAGACAGATTGTTTTATGAGTGAATTACTTTATTACTTTCCAGATGTGACGGGTGGAAACCATGGGCAACACTTAAAAGTAGAAAACATTAGAGCCCTGTCAGTGGAGTAGGCCCTGATAGTGAATAGGAACCATTAATTAGAGTAGTTAAAACTGTTGGATGCAGTTCTTGCGTCATGAAACCACATGATGGCAGTATAGTCTAAGAAATGGATCAGAACAGTACTTTAATGGTCTAGGAGCCTTCTTTAAGTTTGTAAATAGAGACTAAGTCAGATGGCATTGGCAACATTCACTGCCCTGCCATTGGTTGGGGACTCGCAACAGTGTTTGGAAAGGCAACAATACCAAGGTTACATAAGGAGGAGACCTACCCTTTTAGAGTGTTCTAAGCCTAGACTTTGCTAAGAGAGGACGCAGTGCAATGTAGTGTGGAGGAGCCAAGAGTCAGCCATGGAGGCGACCATTACTATTGACTGTCTTTGTAACTTGTGGATTATGCTGTACTGACTGATTGCTGTGTTTGCCAAACCAACCCAACCAAACCAAACCAACCAAGTCCAAGTTGAGTTCAACCATGAGTGTCATCTCTGGATCCAAGCGACGTTCGAACCAGTAAGTGCACCTCCACCCACACATGCCGCACCGACATGGGATGCCCTACCCTAGGTCCGAGAATCCCCCTCGTTTCCCAGACCGCGTGCCCACGGCCAGGCACGCGCCCGCTACACAGACACACTCTAACTTTCTCCAACTTTATCCCTCATGGGAACAGTGTAAACAGAGCCATTTCAAATCATCTCAAATAATATGTAAATACCACATACAGTCTAGGCGAAGCAGCTTTCTTTGCTTCAATTGCTGGGCCATGGCTAAGCTGTGAAGGGCGAGTCATGAGCATGCTTTGATGTGGTCAGGGACAGCTTCGGAACCACTATGGTTTGCCATGCTCACGCTGAGAGCCCCAAGGGACAGAGTGGCAAGGTCTTGGAGCATTGATATTAAAAGGAGGCGAAAGTTTGGGCCCCTGCTACAGTTTATGCTTGTCGCTTCAAGAAATGGAGGAGAGACATTTGGGACAGGGAACAGGTGAGCTGCTTGCTGCCTAATTCTTGCCATTATGGTTTACAATCACTTTAATGTATTGATTTATTCACCAACTGACTTTACTTGTCATCCTATAGAGCACTTTCCACCATTCTTAGTGCATACTACTTACAACCCAAAATCTTTTCTCCACCATGATTCTTTATATTGTACCCGTTTCAATTACTTTTGTTGCACTTCTGTCACATCTGTCTGTGTGTATTATATGCTTTTGTTGTCACATCTAAAAAAATCCTGTGTATTAAAAATCTATTATGTGTCCTGCCTTCCTGTAATTTCCACCATGTACAGTGCCACATAATATAGCAGCAATAATAATATTGGTGGTAGAACCATCCCCAGATCTGTGTGGGCCCTAAGACAATAAACTGTGTGGGCCCCTTTGTGCTGTGATACAAGACACATGGCAGCCAATAATATATTAACTTACCTTTAGACTGTAAACAAATAAGAGCAGGCCTTCCTCTTATTGTACTCATTGTGAACTCTGTAGAACCTCATTTGTAATAGTCTGTGTATTGTATGATTTATCCTGTTTGTAATCATTACTTTGTACAGCGCTACAGATGAATATATTGCTTTATAAATAAAAACTAATAATAAATATGTAAAATCTGCAAAATAAAACACTCTGCAACATAATGTTCAAGTCCCAGTCCAACCCAAATAGTGTGGCCACTGTAAGGTTTATATCCTTTTTGTAGGCCCACTTCAATTGGTTGGCAGAACAATGATAGGAAAACTTTGTTCTGGTGAAATCTTTGTTGCGAATGTCATTCCTAGATGCCTCCTTAGCCTTCCAATGCTGTGCTTGCATTCTACTCCCATGCCCCAAACCAGAACATACAGTACACTAATTATCTGTGTGATCAGTGGGCCCCCAAAGCACAATAGGCCCTGGCACTTGTCCAGGTTTGCCGGTTTCTGATGCTGGCCTTAACTAATGATACCAATCTGGGTGGAAGTTTCTGTAGGAGCAATGAGCAATGCTAATTCATCGAAAGTGTGTCAATTTACTTTTACATCATGTGCTATTATAAAAAAAAATAGATGCAGAGTTTACCACCTACAGAAAACATGTAAAAAGAAAAACAGTTTACAGTAATGAAGACTGAGGACCTGATGCATTTAGTTTAGTTTATATTAAGCTGTTTAATAGGTTTTCACATCATGGAAACTGCACATTTATAAACTTTTGAAAATTAATCCATATTATACTGCCCCTAGATATGACTTACACTTTTTCCATTGTGATTATAAAACCAATTATATGGTTTTACGACATCTGAAATTGCAGGTTTTAAACCAGGGAAGTTAATTCTTTCCATTGGAAAAGCTGTATAAGTAAGGTTAAAATCCTGGTCAAGCTTTTTTGTTGGCAGTTTTCAGCAACATTATGGTGTCATAAACAAGTTATAAACAGGAAAAACAACACGACAGGCACTTTTTTCTAAAAGTCATTAACAATAATAGGAAACATACTAAAATATGTAATTGCCTGTCAAAATGGAAGCAGTGTTTATTAGGGGCAAAGGGTTATTGGGTGGAATACTCTGCCTTCTGTGTTTTATCATTGCTAATATGGTTTCCTTAGTAGCAGAGTGCTGTGTATCGTGCCAGTCATTGACAAGCAAGAACATGTAAAGTTAAGTGAGATTTCCTTAAATATGTGGCTAGCTCTTCAGACATCCCAGATTTGTGCTTAAGCTTATAATGGATATGAGCTTTCCACTGGCCAATGGGCAATCGGGCAGACCGCATTGGTAACAGCTTGTTTGCCCTCACCTGTGAGCAATTGCGTTTATGCTGTTGCTACTCAAATGACCATATGCCTGAAAAATTAACTCAGAGAATGTGATTTATGTGGGTGCTGAGAATGCCTTCATCATAAAAATGCACCTGTAGATGCTGGAAGATCATGTTTGTTTCTGACCTACTTGCTTCTTGACCTCTATACCCAAGATCGTACTGCTTATGCATGCATGACCAAGCTTGTTACTAACCTTGCTTTGTGCTATGGCCAAGAGAACCTTGCTCAGTGATGGCAAACCGCAATGCCCAAACTGCAATCCAAAACTTTAATTATGTGACAACACAGCAATTTAACCTGATAGCTTGAGTACCAGGGGGAGATTAAAAAAAAAAGATCTGGAAAGATCTGAGTGCCACCTCTGTCATGCGTGCCATAAGTTTGCCACCACTGCCCGAACTGATACTTTCCAGCAGTGAGCACAACTTGCAATCTCCTCTTAGTTTTGGGCAATCTTAAGGTGCTACCCAGGCACATCACACCAAATTCATTTTCCACTCTTAGGGGCCCTAGTGTAGACCGTGTGTCCGTAGCCTCTACATACCAGTCTTCAGAACCTTGACACCAACAAACATATGGCAGAAGAGTTGGAACTGCTGCCCTTCACCTGTTTTATCTGCTGTGGGCCCATTATTATCAGTCAAATGGAGGACCAGAAACACAATGTGGTGGCCAGAGCCTCCTAATGAAGAAGCTCTATAGGTGTAGGTCTCATTTTAGAAATCCAGCCATAATTTGTTCCAGTTTTGAATTAGGCAACAGCTGACCAAACCGAGAGCGGGCTAGATTTCCCCCAGTTTCCTTAAACTTTACATCACTATAAAGTTTAGCTTTAGGTTATTTCCTTTATGCATCACGTTCAGATGACCACTTGAAATACCCTTTTTCTAGACTAGTTTACCATATTTTTGCTCTGGGGCCAGTGGTCTCCCTCTTTGTGGTACATTCTGATTTCCGATACCCTGATATGTGAAATCCCCTAGAATGCCTATAAAATCTCGTCAGCGATTCCACTGAGCATGTGCGGTCTGTATTTCGGATTTGCTTGGAGGCTAAATGGTGACTGGTCCATGCATGCGCCGTGAGATCATTATGAAAAGTAAGGATAGACAAAACCCAAGAAAATCCTGCGTTTTTTTCCCCTTTAATTAGGTATGTACTGAAATATAATAAGACAGGACATGCAGCACACTGTGTACATATTTTCATTATTTATAACAATATATTAATGCTAACTGTAATAGCACATTAAGCACATTAAGAATAAAATCAGGCTTATTATATCGAACCAAAGCAAAAAAAGAAATATTTGGTGAAATAACTGTTGCTGCATGCACACCCACTTCTTACATGTCGGTGAAGCCATCTGTGAGCTGGATGACACTATGAATCTTTGATTTCTAGCTGAATAATTCAATTCTTCCTTTAATGGCTAGGAAGTTTCACATGTAGTGCTCTCCCTTGTGAATTCTCCACTAGAGACTCTAAGGTCTTTTTAACACAGCATTGAAATGATTATTTCAGTCTGTATCAGTCAGTGGAATTTCCTTACTGTAAAACTAAGAAGACCTTGTGTTAGAGAAACCCTTGTGGATTTATTCTATGTTAAGCATTTCCTCCTAGAACATGCATTGAAATCAATTAAAATGAGAATGTAGGTTTTTTAACTTACTCTCTGGAAAAGCATTCAATAAAATTAGGGCAAGGTATAGTATAAGCATTATTGGACCTCTTCTTGTTGGAAGTCTCAGGAGTCAGGGGTTCTCATCGGGATGTATTTGCCACTATGCACATATAGACATGTGTCTAGCGTGGAGCTATGGCAGGGGTGGGGACGAAGGTGGCAGCCAACAACAATCAAATTTTTTTTTTTGTCCACGGGCCTGCAATATTTGCCACTGCTCATCACCCTGTGTATGGGGGGGGGGGCCCCTCCCTCGCTTCCTCACAGATGAGGGATAGAAGACTCCACCTCCAACCATCCAATGTGCATCGCTGCAGCGTATGATGGACAGAGCAACAGGATGGGACGGTCCCAGGGTTTAATGACAGCTGGCACAGCCAATGATGTCTGCAGCTTAGCAGCGCCAACCATGAATGACGATGAAAGTGAAAGGGGGCACCACTGGCTGCATGGAGCTGACAGGCTCGTGGAGGCCCTTTTCGTCATCCACCTGCTTGTGGAGGAGCCCAAGACGAGCTGTGCAGGACTTCAGGGGCAGGTGCTGCCATTGCCACCCCATCATGAGTTCTCACTGAAGAATAGTTTCATTTACGTTTTACATTTACGGACCCTCAGGGGATACTTGCCGTATTTTTGTTCCATAAAACGCACCTTTCCCCCAAAAGTGAGTTGAGAATGTCTGTGCATCTTATAGAGAGATTTTTTTTTGGCTGCTGCATGATAAGCAAGTGCCACAGTGGGAGGCTCACATACCAGCAAGTTTTTTCTCTCCCTCCCCATTCCCCAGCAAGAAAACCCCCAAGTCTAGCCTGAGGGGTGGGAGAGGCGGCTATAGGAGGATGAAGCTGGAGGAGATGGGACGGTGGCCCCAGAGAAATGGAAGTGGGCCACCTAAGGTGCCCAGCCCCGGAGCGCCACATCGGCACACTGAAAGGTCCACACAGTGGCGGCAGCCCAAAACACACATGCAACAGCAGCTGCAGCACGGAAGACACATGCAGAGGCGGCAGCCTAGAGGATAAATGCAGAGGGGGCCGCCCAGAGGACACATGCGGAGGCAATGGCCCAGAAGACACATGCGGGAGTGACCTGGACGACACACGGGACAGCGCCCTAAAGGACACACGCTGTGGCACCAGCCCAGGTAAACTTGGTGCCTGCCAGGGATCTCAGGGAGATCGATGCCCCCATCTTCTAGATGTCCATGCCCTCCCCCCCTAAGAAGTATGCCCCATGCTTGTTATTAGGTTCTGCCAGGGGTTGGCTGATCTTGGGATATTTATCGGTTTTGGGTGGGTGGGTTTTGCACACTACCTGTTGTGGGATTCTTGGGGGGGTTCTGCACACTACCTTTTATAGGGCTCTGGGGGGGGTTCTGCCACGCTGCCTGTTATTAGGTTCTGCGAGGGGTTGTTCTGTACACTGTCTTTTATTGGGTTCTTGGGGGGGGTTCTGCCACAAAACCTATTAGGTTCTGGGGGGTTGTGCCACACTGCTTATTATTTGGCTCTGCGAAAGGAGGCTCTGCAAACTGACTACTACTATTTTCTAAATATTTTATTCTTATTTTTCTTGTCTAAACCCTAGGTACGACTCTGTAATAGCTGGAGAGGAAATGTTTATAGTTTTGGGGACGCACCGCATCACTGACAGGCAGTAATTGCCTCAAACTCAACTTATGCAAAAAAAACCAAAAAATAAAAATAAAAACATCCTTCAGAGTAAACTAATACTACGAATGGCTACATAAGGTGTGGTGTGTCGGTGATAGTCAACATCTTTGTCCACCAGATCAAAATATGTGAGAGTATCCGCCACTGGCATCAGAGGGCTCCAGTCGCTAGACAAGGAGGAACAAAGAGGATGCTGCCTGACAGGGGACAGAATAAAGAAGACACTGATGGGCGAACACTGTTACATGTGGATCATTGAAGATTATTTTTTTTTGCATCTTGTTTTCTTAACTGTTTATGAACTAGTAATGGTCCAAGGAAATAGTTCAAAGTTTAGGAGGGCTGGCAAGCCATTGCCCAATTAGCCTTAGTCATTATAGACATTATCACTTATATCCGCATGACGTGGCTTTTATGATAGGTAGACTTCCTGTTTCTCACACCAGACAGGAAATGAAACTGTTATCTCCTTCATGGGGTGAGCCTGAATATGCCATTGGTTTAAACATTTTCCCATGCTATTTATGAAAAAGATTGTTTGAATTTGGGATTTAAGGCTGTACCTCACTTTAGGTGTTGCCTGTACTGAAAATTGCATCTCATTGCACAACCATGTCCCACATGTTATTTATATGCTAATTTTCTAATTACTATGCACATTAAACTAATTATTACATTTTCTACCCAGCCCATTTAAACAGCAATGCTTTATTCTGGAGTTTTTATATAGCATCAATGTTGAGTAGAATGGGGTCAGCCATGTATGATCAGCTAAAGTGTACAACATGTGTATTCCTGTTGTACATGTGAATGTTTTATACCCTTGAGAGAGCTTTCCTGTTTAGTGCAGTAAAATAAATTGCATGCCAACATGAATAATGCAAGTGTCCGATAGAAATCAGTAAGGCTGCATTCCCAGAGAATATTTAAATTAAATTAATAGAGGCAGATTTAAAAAATGGAATGATAACTGTTTACTAAAATTTCTCTTTAGTAATAATAGTCTTTCATCTTTTAAGTTTAATATGACAAGCACTTTGATTTTCTTTAACTGTTTCTACTAACTGGTATTGACCATTCTGTATACACTGCATTCTTAGTCATGATGAAAACATGTTTTGAACATATTTATTGAAATTCTCATTGAAGGATCTGTTCACACCTGCAGTTGCTATTCTGATGGTTTTCCGAAATGGCATGGAGACAAAAGGATTCAGGCAATACACAGAAAGCATGTTTGCTATTTAACTTACCATATATGTGTGCAGTGTCTTTTGTTAGTTCAGTTTACATATTATCATACTTGCACATTAAATGAATTTTCTTCGTTATAAAAAAAGACCAAGGCCTACCTAATGTAGACATACACCTAAAGTGCAGCTTGTGCACAGGCTTCTTCCCTGGTGCCCAGGCAGTGGACAAGTCAAGGAGGTGTACAATGATTTCTCTGGCCACCTGTTTGTCATTATGCCAAGCACCGACAGGCCTCTAATAGAATGTATATATGTTAGCATGCCGCATTACAACAAGAATCAATGGCAACCATCTGAAGGTGAGCTGAGGTGATGGGAGAGACTTTACCAACATGTATTGACCTGCTTTAAAGGAGACCTATAATCATATACCTCAAATTTCCCCAATTTACAAAATTATGTAAAAAAAAATATACTCACCTGGTCGGGAATCCTTTTCTCTGCTAGAAACCACCTTTTTATGTATTTGGAAGCTGATGAATTACACTTTCCTCAGGACCTTTAAATCTTCTATTGCCAGCCACGTAAAATTTATGCGCTAGCCCCCTGTAATTTTTTTACATTTAACCCTTTGTGAACTGGTAAGGGGTCCATGAGACCCCTATACCAGTTCACAAGGCTGGGGGCTGGCAAGTCACCTGCAGCTAGCGGGTGACTTGCCATTAACCCCCGCACCCCAATTACCTGCCTTCCCAAAGCCCAGGAGGGGGCAGAAGAGCCCGGGCCCACACAGGGTATGTGGGCTTGTAGGCTTCAGGGTGGGGGGGCCACAAAAGCTGGCCCCTCTACTCTGTTTTTACAAGCCCCCATAACTGGTCCAGGGCTGGTTATGACAGGTAGGGGGGACCCTACATCATTTTTTTTTTTAATTTTAAGGGTTAGGGTTAGCCTAACCCTAACCCGAACCCTGTCGCCCAGCAGCTATAAAAGGCTTCCAGCAGCAGCAGGAGAGCAGAAGCCAGATTGATCAGTGTGGGACACAGTGCCCAGGGATAGATGGGAGGTAAGTATAAAAAAGAAAACAAATAAAATATTTTTTTCTCCATGTGTCTGTGTTTTTTTTTACATTTAACCCCTTGTGAACTGGTAAGGAATCTATGAGACCTCCTATACCACTGGCACCCCCAATTACCTGCCTCCCCCAAGCCCAGGGGGGGGCAGAAGAGCCCACAGAGGGTATGTGAGCTTGTAGCTGCAGGGTGGGGGGGCACCAGAGCTGGCCCCTGCACCCTGTTCTACAAGCCCCCATAGCTGAACCCAGGCTGGTTATTTTGGGTAGGGGGGACCCTACGTCATCTTTTTGGGGGATTTTTAAGGGTTTTTAACCCTTAAAATTACAAAAAAAAATTGGGTCTGGGCACCCCCCTCCCCCCGGGAGGGGGGACCCTATGTAATTTTCCTGGAAATTCCAGCAAAAATCACGGTTAAACATGGTGCAAAATGGGGGAAAATTACCTGTCAACAGAGGGTGACAAAACTTCAAGTAGGCTGGCAGGGTTATTAGTACCTATGCATGTTGAGTACTGTTCTGCTCGGGGGACCTTGCGCTTTCAGATTTAGCTTGTTTTTTCTTATTTGCATATTGATCTTTTAGGAAAATGTGTATTTTATTCTGCTTTTTTATCCATTTTTTAGTGAAACCCTGTGCAAACTAAGAATTCTTCAAGATGTTACTTCCAGAAAGATGAGCCCACTACAACAAGCTGGGTACGCTTAGAAAGTTTAACATGTGTACTTTCAGGGAATATATGATTTATGGGGGATATTCCAAATGTAAAGGCTTGTTCTGGTAGAAAAAGCACAAGGTGCGCACTTTGTCTGCAGAGCTGAAATTTTGAAGTAAAATTACTGTTATGCACATGCTTTACTTTGGTGTGTTTGGCAACTCTTCCCTTGATAGTAGCTATGCATGTTGGGTATTGTTCTGTTTGGGAGATGTTGCTTTTTCAGATTTCCAGTTTTTTTCTTGTTTGCATATAGTTTTTTTTAGGAAAATGTGGTTTTGATTCTGCTTTTTTATTCTTTTTTAGGGAAACCCTGTGCAACCAAAAAATACTGCACCCATGTCAACGAGCCTGGTACGCCTAGAAAGCTTGTGTGTACTTCCAGAGAATATATAGTTTGTTGGGGGTACTTCAAATGTAAAGGGTTGTTTTTCTTGAAAAACTGCAAGGTGCGCATATTGCATAGCATAGTTGTATTTGATCTGAAAATCTCCTAAAGCATTGTTCCAGTTTGGAGGAGTCTCCTGGGCAGGAAAGTGTGTCTATCTATACATATGTGGTACCGCTGTAACCGGGAGAAATTGGGGTTTCACACGCAATAAGATTTTATTGACAAACTTACATTTTTTTATTACAAAAAACAATACAAATTGTAAAAAATCGTTTGTTTTTTTTTTGCACATATTTCATCCAAAAATATTGAGAATACACCTAAAAACTAACAAACAAGACATTTCAGGTTAAAGCTCAGACTCTGCTGAAAAAAGCAATATATCACTTTCCTGAGAAATCCCTGATAATCCCTTCCAAAATCACAATTGAACATGGGGAGCGCAAAATAGTGCAAAATGGTCTGGCAACAAAGGGTGACAAAATCTCAAGGTAGGCTGGTGGTTAGAGGGTTAATGCAGTGATTTAGTCCCCAAAGTGTCTGTTAAAGTCCTAGAAGAGGCCCTAGCAGAGCCAGGGCATCTGTCTATGAATGAATAGAATGAGGTTTCTGAGAGAAAGAAGAGAATTTCTGGCAGTACATTTTGTTATTTAAAGAAAATATTTTTTTTAATATACTGATTAGCAATAATTAATACATATGCTGCAAATACAAATGCTTCAGTATCCACATCAGCCATAGGTCTTGTCTCATTTTGTGCAGTCTCCTTCTGCTACACTGTCTTCTGCATCCCCAGCTAGTAGTGGATGGCTGCTGCATGCTCCTGATCACGATACCATAGCAGCCATTTTATCTTACTTTGGGTAAACAGTGTTATTAACAAATATTTTATTAGCTTCACAGAGCCTGAGGGAAGAGATGGGATAGGGAGCAGGGTATATGATCTCTTTACCATAATTGTGTATATTTGGGTTAGATTTAAAGTAAAATTGTACTTTTAAATGAGTGTGTAATCTTTTTCATTTACTGTATATTTTGCTCTGTAAGAACCCCCTCAAGTGGGGGAAGATGTTAGTGAGTCTTATGGAGCAAATGTAAAAACCGACTTAAATAACTAACCCTTCCCCACCTCTGATCAGACTTTAGACAATTGAGGAGCGGCGGATGGGCAGGGAGAGGGCAGGGCAGATCCCTGCCCGTTTGTCCCCCAACCCCCCGGCTGCCGCCGCTTCCTCTCTTTGGATGTGGCAGCGTGCACACACAGGCCCACACACTCTCAGGTCCACTCCTTCATCATTGTACACTGTGGACACTCAGGCCCGGATTAGGAGGAGGGCTCAAGAGGCGTGAGCCCCAGAGCCTCCAACACTTGCCCTGCAAAGGGGCCTCCTTGGGATTATGGTCTAGTCCAAGAGGCTTTTCAGTCTTTAGCCGACTGGCATAAAAGATAAAAGCATCAGTGCCAAAGCCACCACAGGGCAGGATGGAGAGCCGCCGTCAGCAACGCTACAGTGATGGGTGGGTGCAGAGCTGACAATCAGTGGCCTGTTTTCTGCTGGACCGACTGGGCGACTAAACCCCGCCTTTCCCCCTAATGGCAAAGCAGGAGCTACCGAGCAGCATGCACCCGCACAAGGGACTCGATTTGACATTCCAGTAAGTGGGTGCCAGACAACCACAGATCAGTTACTTGAGCCTCCGCCAGATTTTACGCCCAGGGGCCTGCACCACACTTAATCCGACCCTAGAGACACTGCAAGCAATTGGGGGGGGGGGGGTTGCCACACTTCCTATAATGGGTAGGATTTGGGGGGAAATTCTGGGTGTGAGGGAACATTCCAAAAGCTGTCTGTTATGGGGTAGTTGAGGATGCATTCTGCATCCCCAATTACCCCATATTTTTAGCACACCATTTGGTTTAGAATATTATTTTCCTATTTTCCTCCTCAAAATCCTAGGTTTGTCTTACAATGCGAAGAATATTACATTTCCCCCAATTACTGTGGTTTAATTATTAAGCAAATTTATTTAAACACTTTTAGTGCAGAACCAGGGCTGAACTTAGCCTTTCTGCTGTCTGAGAATTTTGGGGCCTTGGCCAATAACTGACTTAAAAACATGAATGCATGCAGCAGCACTGTGATCTCCACTGATCCACTGGGGGAGTAAAAAAAAGTAACTCAAATATATTTTAAATAAAAAAAAAAGGTTTATTGCAGTGCTGCCTGAGGTGGTCGCCTCACATGGCCTCATTACAGGTGCACCCCTGTGCAGAACTAGTAATAGCTATAAAAATAGCTGTTTTTGAAATTCAGTATTAATAATATTAATAATTAATAAATTAGGAAAGTATTAATAATTAATAAATTAGGACATTTCCTAATTTCATGCTACTTATCCTTCTCTCTCTCCTCTCAGACAAGAACTGACTTTTGCTACTTTCCTAATTTCTTATTAGAGTATGGAGGCAAATACTTTTGGGAGATATAATGCTTTCTATATTGCGGTCTACTACTAACAGCAATATAGAGTTGCGAGAACACTGAAGTAGCCTGTTTGAAACCCAAGTCATGAAACATGTGTGTTTGGGAGCTGTCCGGGAATGATGTGGGCTGTCTCTTTCCTAATTCTTCTCCTACTCCAGATGTAAACATTTACTTTATTGCTACATTGGCTGTCTGTCATTTCTCGACTTGCAGATACAGAAGGACAACAACATTTTCTGCATGCCTTAAGTTCCTTTAGCAATAAAGTGTTTACCACCAAGTCATGTGACGCCAGCCCTAAAATTCACAGTTGAACAGGAGATACACTATCACAGGAATGGCAAACCCTGCAACCCAAAAATGCCCAAAACTGCAACCCAAAACTTTATTTAAGTGCCAACCTGATGGCTCTGGTGCCAGGGGGGAGATAAAAAAATGAAAAATGTGCATACTGGAAAGGTGACTGGTGCCCACATAGAGGGCCCTGAGTGCCGCCTTTCGCATGGGTGCTATAGGTTTGCCACCATTGCCCTATCAGGTAGCACTAGCCAGCAGAGCCCAAGCAGGCAGAGCCACTGCCCCGCTATTCACTGGAGCCCCCTGCAAGGTTAACACCCTGGCCCTGGCAGTACAGATTGAGGGTGGCACTCCTGAGGGACAAAAATGAGAGTCCAACACAGTTGAAGCAGGGGTCAAAGAGCAGGTAGCATGGGTTCCCTAGTCAAAACCAAAGAAGGAATCCAAAGTGGTAGCTAAAGAGCAGGGTCAAAGTTCAAAGATAAGGTTGGTAATGAGGAATCCAAAAGCAAGGTTCAGGGAATTTCCTGGAAACCAGACCAGCACTTCCTGATTGTCAGAGCCCTCCTCTTAAAGGAATGAGGACAATAATTTTCAAAGATGGACAAAATACCTACTAATCATTTTGCAACTAATTATATTAACTTGAAGTTTAAAGCCATCTCAGACCTAAATGATTCTTTCTCCTACCCAACACAAATTACCAACTAGATCCATGTTGGTGCACCCACCATGCTGCTGGTTGGCATGTCTAAAAGTGGCACAAAAACCTATGTGTTTCCATGTGTCCCCCAGAGCCCTCCTCGCTTGCTTTAAAAAACGCTTTATTTCCACCACCATGGCAATGCCCACCAGGCACTTTTGAGATTGCCTATTGGCTGATCTTAAGCATGCCGGCTGATGTGACCAACCCACATCCCCAGCTTTCCTCTAGTCTAGGAAGTGCTTCAAAATAGATTCTAAATGGTAAAGTTGGTTATATGGGGGGTTTTACACAGCACCACAGGCTAGAGTCCGTCCTTGGCCCACTCTGCCAATGCCACAGTGAATTTAGTGCACAAATCATTTAATAAGTACATAGGTGCCAGGTGACTGTGTGCATAGACCCATAGCTGGATATTTGGGGGCGGGGGAGTACTGAAGAGATTTTCTGTAGGGAGAATAGGTAATTTTAGTTTTCTTTCATATTATAATATAATGACCTTATTTTTCTTTTTTGTTGTCAGGTAACATGGGGATTTAGGCCTATAATACTTTCACTAAATAATAAATAGTTGAATTCATGCATGCATAATCTGGTAATCCATACAATTTTTATGATATTGCCAAGTTTAACTTCTACAGTTTTCTTAAAAACGATCCAGTCCCAGGTAGGCTGCCTAAAAACAAGTGAGATCTTGTCTAAAGACAGACAAAGAAAATAAAGCTGATTCAAAAATATTTTTTTCATGCCGCATGAGATAACTGTTATGCTTTATATTTCAACATTGTCTCAATTTGAATTTACACAGGTTACTACATTAACAAATGGTTTCCATGCATACATACATCAATATGGTACAAAAGTATCCATATCATTGACTGCAATGAAAAGTCAATTTCAAATCACATATACAGCATAAATAACCATTAACCAATCAAGATATGATAGGCATCAGGATATGTCATAAATAATCTGGCATGAAAAGGCACCTTTACAACTGTTACTGCAGACTGCTGATTCCCAGTGGCCAGTGATAAAGCCTAACATTTCTTTTCACCAAGATTAGCGGATCTGTTTTTGGTATTCTAGGCTTATATCAAGTTTTATTGGGGTTTAAGTTATAACTATAAGTTTAAAGATAGCATCATTATTCTGCATAAATAGTTGTTTGCTTGTTTTGTACAACAGTAGAGGACCAGCAAATCATTAGTTCCTATTATAAAAGGGGATAGGCAGCCAATGAGTGAGGCCTACAATAGTGAGGCAAACAATAGTGAGGCCTAGTGATGTCAGTGTATTCAGGCTTAAATGGAGTCTAAGCCAAAAGGGAAGAAGAAAGAGGAAGGAAAGAAGGAGATTACGAGTCAGAATCTTTACATTTATTTTCATGTAAACAGACAAAAATGACCAGGACAAAACTATTGCTTAGCTTTTAATACATAGCTGTAATGAAGGTAGCTTCATTAAAACTAGTTATGAAAAATACTGTATATCATAAATGTGTTTAAACTATGAACGTATGCAAATGTGTTTGCTTCCCACATACATTTTGGTAATTAGTCTTATTTTTAAATAAGACATTATGTAAAAGGTGTGAACATTAAGTGCTCTGACCTCACTTGATGTCTGTAGGTAGCATCCACTATTACAAAATCTGCTGCATTATCTCCAGACTGTTGCTGAAAACAGGCAAAAAAACAACTTTTGTCTATGATCTATTTTCTTAAGTGCACGGTTGTTGAAACAAACATGTGGTGGTGCACTGATTTTATCTAGGCCAACAGTCTTGGTCCTAAAATAGAGATCCTATTCCATGTGTTTTAGTAGCCCAAGTTTTGGGAGTTTTGGACACAGAATGGATTTTGGAATTTGGAAGAAAGGAAAAGGTTAGATATTCTGGAGGTGGGAGTATGTGAAAAAGATCTGAGAAAAAGTGGTCTGGAGTACAGAAACAGTTTCTTGCCGACCACAGAGTAATTATTCTATAGAGCAAATAGAGCAATAGGCTCGATTCAGAGAGACAAAAAAAAAACTTCCGTTTTAGTGCCGATCTGTTTTTTTTGTGAAATGTTTCCGTTCTCGTATGAGTGTACGAGCGATTCTGTGCATGCATTGAAAACCTTCTGTAAAGTTTCCGTCCGTTCGTACGGCAGATTACGAATACGAGGATGTCATTTTCCAGCGTGACTTTTCCTTTTCATTTTCACATGTTACAACGTAGGCTTTCGTTTTTGCCCTTTTCCCATCGTATCCTCCGACGAATCCTTTACGTTTCCCGTTCGATTCTGTTTCCCTTTTTCAATAAATATTCGTCCAGACGGAAATCCTTACGATCTAGCGCCTGCGCACTACAAACTTAACTCATTAAAGTGCTCGCCTACATATTTGCCACCCTCACTTCTACTACAATGTTTAGCTAAATCACATAGCACTATCCTCCATCTTCCCTTTTGGACCCTTAAAGCTCACCCAAATCACTTCTCGTCATGTGAATATTCATCTTTAAATATTTCTGGGCCCATTAGTTTTGTGTTAATGTATTTTGTAAATGAAATAACAATGTAGCATTTTTTTTTTGGATTCCATCATAAAATATAAAATTTTTTAAAATTTTGAAAATGTCTAATTTTTACAACTATAAAAAACAAAATACATAGCAATGGCAGGCCACAGAACATTATTCTTCATCTGTGGTCCCCAACGAGTTGCGCAGCTCCTGCATCTCGCCCACCAACTGAAGGACCCTGACACTCAGTTGTGCCACTCTGGCACGTGTGGTCCCTGTTAAAAAATGTAAATTAAAATATTTGTATAACCTTGTTGGGGTCATACTGCAGTGCCCCCCCCCCCCCCCCCCCCCGTATGGTCCAAACACCTAAATCTGGACTTCAAAAGCCAGAGGGCCCTCGCCACCACGGGCCGGGTTTTGCATAGTGCCCGATTAGAGAACCCGTGGCCCGCATTCTGCAGACAAAGAACGGGCATCAGGAGCAAGGGCAGGAGTGGATATCCAGAATCCCTTGAAAGAATTTAAAAACAATAACATAAAATACACATTCTAAGCTACAATATTGTTTAACATGTCATCAAGGGCTAAAAACAGCAATAGGTTAAATCATGAGTCATCAACTATATTCATTGCCATACAGTGAAAATGGATTGATGGAATGTGAGCAAACTTACCCAGGAGCCATCTACCAGATAATTCTCCTGACTCAAACTGACGAAATAAGCCGGAGCTCTGCAATATATAAGCATCATGGGACGACCCTGGATGCCCTGCAAGAACACTGAGGAATCGCATAGCTGGACCAAACACTGCTTGTATGTTGTGTGAGTGGCACATCTTGCGGTTCCTGCAACCAAATATAAAATAATTACACAAAGCAAATGTAACCGACTAAAACAATAACTCCTGCAACAAATTAAGATTCAAGTTCAACAATCCAAATATAATTCACAAAGGACATAAGTCTAAAAAAATATAGCAATTATATGGATGTGTGGGAAAATAAATGTTTACATGCTAAGGACTAATTAAGGTCAGCATTAAAATGCATCTAGAAGGCATACATGAAATGTATTTATTCAGGTATGCATTGCTATACAATTTATGGCCTCGGCCATGCTGATGCATGCAATGCCTTGGTGCTAAAGGCGCGCAGACTCCTCCACATAGCCGCAAAACATGTTCAACAATAGCAATCCGAGCCCTCAAAGGTCCCGTAAGTGGATCCGGAAATGAAACGGATTTATAGGGTGGTGGTCCGTCGGAAATCAGCTCTCTGAATCAGACAGAAATCCATCCCAACAACGGAAGTTATCTGAACGATCGGAAAATTTCTGATTTTGTTTGGAAAATGATCCGAACTAACGGAAATGTTCCGATTTGCTTCCGTTCATCGAAAGTGCATATACACATTTTCCCGTTTGTACGAATGAAAAATGAACAAAAAAAAATAAAAAAAAGACTAACACTCACCCGAACTTTCACAGACAGCTACGGAAGTCCGGACTAATGTGTCTTTGAATCGAGGCTAATGTGTCTAATTTAGCCATGAACAGTCTATCTACATGTCAATAAGGAATTGGTGTATGATTTGTTCTCCATTCTCTGGCAGCCCTATTCAATGCTTGTAGTCTTATCGTCATCAGAGGCATAGCTAGACTTTCTGGCACCTCGGGCAAAAATTCAAAATGGTGCCCCACCTGTGTTCAGAACCCCCTTTGGTGCCCCCCTGACCTGCTGCACCTGGGTACATGCCCCCCCCCCTCTAGCTACGCCCCTGGTATACAATGATTTAATTAAGTAAATGGTCATTTGGTCAAGTGATACTGAAGGATACAGTACATTAAAGGGATCTGTTCGGAATCCTTTTTATCTGAGAAGCTCATGATTAAAGCTGGTTGGTTGCATTCTATGCAAATATAGGGAGCTAATACTACTATTTTTCATCACTTTTGTATGCACTATTAAGACAGGCATTTCCCTGAGGCAGTGGCTTAGCACACCACGGAACACAACGGTTTGGAGTGGGGGACAATGATGGTTTCTATCATCCCTGGACAGCAAGTACTATTCACTGTTAGTTTTTATTATATTTTAAGATTTAGACTGATTGTATCAGGACTTTTGTACACTACTTTTAAGGTCTATCTACTGATTTGCACTTTAATATTTGGATATTTGTTATAGGATTGGCATTTTTGCAAAAACACGGTGTACTTATTATAGTAGAATTTTAGTAATGGGTGGTGTATTTTCTGTATGAATTTTGACATATACCTCTTGGCAGAGACTTTATTTATTAGATAGATGTTATCCTATGAATGTAAATATACATATAAGATTCTTTGTTCTGTTAGGATTGTTATCAATTTGGACAGCCCCAGTGCCACCCCAGTATGTGGTTTTTAATTGTGCTTACTGTTTATATGTTACTTTTTTCCTCCTTTTGAATTAATACATTTACTTATAATTAGGGATGAGCGAATCGATCCGGACGAACCCGGATTCGATCCGAATTTCAGGAAAAATTCGATTCGGATCGAATCCGAATTTCCCCGCGATTCGATCACTCGAAGTTTTCCTTTAACATCCATTCATTTACATTACAGGCATTCTAAGATGGCGGGCGGGACATGTCTGGACATGTATCCCGCGCCAGTGCAAGCTGGGGCAGTCACATGCAGCCTATCAGCAGCCAGCAAGCCCGGTGACGTCACACAGCGGTATTTAACGGCGGCCATCTTGCTTTTCCTCATTTCTCTATTGCATTCGTGACAGACAGACAGAACGCTGTGTAGCTGAGGCAGTTAGACAGGCTGGAGACAGGCTGGAGACAGGGACAGACAGGGACAGGCTGGAGACAGGCAGGAGACAGGCAGGAGACAGACAGGAGACAGACAGAAAGCCAGGGAAAGGTAGGAAAAACGGAGCTGGCTGACAGGGAGATTTTTTTTTTTTCATCCAGCCTTTGTTAGCGTTTTCAGGCTGCTTATAGTAACTAACTGTGCATATATACTGAACTGATCTTAAGTCTGCTGTGAGGCATCCCATTCTGTGACTAAAGCAGCCTCTATTTAATAGCATAATAAACATTTGCACTTATTCTCATAGAAATCAGGCCTGATAAAGACACTTTTGCTGTGCATGCTCTCTGGTTTTTGTGGCACTGGCATCCCATTCTGTGACTAAAGCAGCCTCTATTTAATAGCATAATAAACATTTGCACTTATTCTCATAGAAATCAGGCCTGATAAAGACACTTTTGCTGTGCATGCTCTCTGGTTTTTGTGGCACTGGCATCCCATTCTGTGACTAAAGCAGCCTCTATTTAATAGCATAATAAACATTTGCACTTATTCTCATAGAAATCAGGCCTGATAAAGACACTTTTGCTGTGCATGCTCTCTGGTTTTTGTGGCACTGGCATCCCATTCTGTGACTAAAGCAGCCTCTATTTAATAGCATAATAAACATTTGCACTTATTCTCATAGAAATCAGGCCTGATAAAGACACTTTTGCTGTGCATGCTCTCTGGTTTTTGTGGCACTGGCATCCCATTCTGTGACTAAAGCAGCCTCTATTTAATAGCATAATAAACATTTGCACTTATTCTCATAGAAATCAGGCCTGATAAAGACACTTTTGCTGTGCATGCTCTCTGGTTTTTGTGGCACTGGCATCCCATTCTGTGACTAAAGCAGCCTCTATTTAATAGCATAATAAACATTTGCACTTATTCTCATAGAAATCAGGCCTGATAAAGACACTTTTGCTGTGCATGCTCTCTGGTTTTTGTGGCACTGGCATCCCATTCTGTGACTAAAGCAGCCTCTATTTAATAGCATAATAAACATTTGCACTTATTCTCATAGAAATCAGGCCTGATAAAGACACTTTTGCTGTGCATGCTCTCTGGTTTTTGTGGCACTGGCATCCCATTCTGTGACTAAAGCAGCCTCTATTTAATAGCATAATAAACATTTGCACTTATTCTCATAGAAATCAGGCCTGATAAAGACACTTTTGCTGTGCATGCTCTCTGGTTTTTGTGGCACTGGCATCCCATTCTGTGACTAAAGCAGCCTCTATTTAATAGCATAATAAACATTTGCACTTATTCTCATAGAAATCAGGCCTGATAAAGACACTTTTGCTGTGCATGCTCTCTGGTTTTTGTGGCACTGGCATCCCATTCTGTGACTAAAGCAGCCTCTATTTAATAGCATAATAAACATTTGCACTTATTCTCATAGAAATCAGGCCTGATAAAGACACTTTTGCTGTGCATGCTCTCTGGTTTTTGTGGCACTGGCATCCCATTCTGTGACTAAAGCAGCCTCTATTTAATAGCATAATAAACATTTGCACTTATTCTCATAGAAATCAGGCCTGATAAAGACACTTTTGCTGTGCATGCTCTCTGGTTTTTGTGGCAATGGCATCCCATTCTGTGACTAAAGCAGCCTCTATTTAATAGCATAATAAACATTTGCACTTATTCTCATAGAAATCAGGCCTGATAAAGACACTTTTGCTGTGCATGCTCTCTGGTTTTTGTGGCACTGGCATCCCATTCTGTGACTAAAGCAGCCTCTATTTAATAGCATAATAAACATTTGCACTTATTCTCATAGAAATCAGGCCTGATAAAGACACTTTTGCTGTGCATGCTCTCTGGTTTTTGTGGCACTGGCATCCCATTCTGTGACTAAAGCAGCCTCTATTTAATAGCATAATAAACATTTGCACTTATTCTTATAGAAATCAGGCCTGATAAAGACACTTTTGCTGTGCATGCTCTCTGGTTTTTGTGGCACTGGCATCCCATTCTGTGACTAAAGCAGCCTCTATTTAATAGCATAATAAACATTTGCACTTATTCTCATAGAAATCAGGCCTGATAAAGACACTTTTGCTGTGCATGCTCTCTGGTTTTTGTGGCACTGGCATCCCATTCTGTGACTAAAGCAGCCTCTATTTAATAGCATAATAAACATTTGCACTTATTCTCATAGAAATCAGGCCTGATAAAGACACTTTTGCTGTGCATGCTCTCTGGTTTTTGTGGCACTGGCATCCCATTCTGTGACTAAAGCAGCCTCTATTTAATAGCATAATAAACATTTGCACTTATTCTCATAGAAATCAGGCCTGATAAAGACACTTTTGCTGTGCATGCTCTCTGGTTTTTGTGGCACTGGCATCCCATTCTGTGACTAAAGCAGCCTCTATTTAATAGCATAATAAACATTTGCACTTATTCTCATAGAAATCAGGCCTGATAAAGACACTTTTGCTGTGCATGCTCTCTGGTTTTTGTGGCACTGGCATCCCATTCTGTGACTAAAGCAGCCTCTATTTAATAGCATAATAAACATTTGCACTTATTCTCATAGAAATCAGGCCTGATAAAGACACTTTTGCTGTGCATGCTCTCTGGTTTTTGTGGCACTGGCATCCCATTCTGTGACTAAAGCAGCCTCTATTTAATAGCATAATAAACATTTGCACTTATTCTCATAGAAATCAGGCCTGATAAAGACACTTTTGCTGTGCATGCTCTCTGGTTTTTGTGGCACTGGCATCCCATTCTGTGACTAAAGCAGCCTCTATTTAATAGCATAATAAACATTTGCACTTATTCTCATAGAAATCAGGCCTGATAAAGACACTTTTGCTGTGCATGCTCTCTGGTTTTTGTGGCACTGGCATCCCATTCTGTGACTAAAGCAGCCTCTATTTAATAGCATAATAAACATTTGCACTTATTCTCATAGAAATCAGGCCTGATAAAGACACTTTTGCTGTGCATGCTCTCTGGTTTTTGTGGCACTGGCATCCCATTCTGTGACTAAAGCAGCCTCTATTTAATAGCATAATAAACATTTGCACTTATTCTCATAGAAATCAGGCCTGATAAAGACACTTTTGCTGTGCATGCTCTCTGGTTTTTGTGGCACTGGCATCCCATTCTGTGACTAAAGCAGCCTCTATTTAATAGCATAATAAACATTTGCACTTATTCTCATAGAAATCAGGCCTGATAAAGACACTTTTGCTGTGCATGCTCTCTGGTTTTTGTGGCACTGGCATCCCATTCTGTGACTAAAGCAGCCTCTATTTAATAGCATAATAAACATTTGCACTTATTCTCATAGAAATCAGGCCTGATAAAGACACTTTTGCTGTGCATGCTCTCTGGTTTTTGTGGCACTGGCATCCCATTCTGTGACTAAAGCAGCCTCTATTTAATAGCATAATAAACATTTGCACTTATTCTCATAGAAATCAGGCCTGATAAAGACACTTTTGCTGTGCATGCTCTCTGGTTTTTGTGGCACTGGCATCCCATTCTGTGACTAAAGCAGCCTCTATTTAATAGCATAATAAACATTTGCACTTATTCTCATAGAAATCAGGCCTGATAAAGACACTTTTGCTGTGCATGCTCTCTGGTTTTTGTGGCACTGGCATCCCATTCTGTGACTAAAGCAGCCTCTATTTAATAACATAATAAACATTTGCACTTATTCTCATAGAAATCAGGCCTGATAAAGACACTTTTGCTGTGCATGCTCTCTGGTTTTTGTGGCACTGGCATCCCATTCTGTGACTAAAGCAGCCTCTATTTAATAGCATAATAAACATTTGCACTTATTCTCATAGAAATCAGGCCTGATAAAGACACTTTTGCTGTGCATGCTCTCTGGTTTTTGTGGCACTGGCATCCCATTCTGTGACTAAAGCAGCCTCTATTTAATAGCATAATAAACATTTGCACTTATTCTCATAGAAATCAGGCCTGATAAAGACACTTTTGCTGTGCATGCTCTCTGGTTTTTGTGGCACTGGCATCCCATTCTGTGACTAAAGCAGCCTCTATTTAATAGCATAATAAACATTTGCACTTATTCTCATAGAAATCAGGCCTGATAAAGACACTTTTGCTGTGCATGCTCTCTGGTTTTTGTGGCACTGGCATCCCATTCTGTGACTAAAGCAGCCTCTATTTAATAGCATAATAAACATTTGCACTTATTCTCATAGAAATCAGGCCTGATAAAGACACTTTTGCTGTGCATGCTCTCTGGTTTTTGTGGCACTGGCATCCCATTCTGTGACTAAAGCAGCCTCTATTTAATAGCATAATAAACATTTGCACTTATTCTCATAGAAATCAGGCCTGATAAAGACACTTTTGCTGTGCATGCTCTCTGGTTTTTGTGGCACTGGCATCCCATTCTGTGACTAAAGCAGCCTCTATTTAATAGCATAATAAACATTTGCACTTATTCTCATAGAAATCAGGCCTGATAAAGACACTTTTGCTGGCCAAAGGCCTACTGGACCCTGCCAGCTCGATTCCTGCCCGGGGCATCCCATTCTGTGACTAAAGCAGCCTCTGTTTAAGACCATATAAGCATTTGTTCTTATCATATTTGAAATTAGGCCTGATAAAGACACTTTTGCTGGGCATAGCACTACTGGACCCTGCCAGGTGCACTCCTATTTGGGGCATCCCATTCTGTGACTACAGCAGCCTCTGTTTAAGACCATATAAGCATTTGCTCTTATCATATTTGAAATTAGGCCTGATAAAGACACTTTTGCTGGCCAAAGCACTACTGTACCCTGCCAGCTCGATTCCTGCCCGGGGCATCCCATTCTGTGACTACAGCAGCCTCTGTTTAAGACCATATAAGCATTTGCTCTTATCATATTTGAAATTAGGCCTGATAAAGACACTTTTGCTGGCCAAAGCACTACTGTACCCTGCCAGCTCGATTCCTGCCCGGGGCATCCCATTCTGTGACTAAAGCAGCCTCTGTTTAAGACCATATAAGCATTTGCTCTTATCATATTTGAAATTAGGCCTGATAAAGACACTTTTGCTGGGCATAGCACAACTTGTCCCTGCCAGGTGTACTTACTGCTGGTTTTTAGGGCATCCCATTCTGTGACTACACCAGCCTCTATTTAAGAACCTAACCATTTGCACCTATTCTAATTGAAATTAGGCATGATAAAGACACTTTTGCTGTGCATAGTCTTACTGCTGCCTGCCAGGTGCTCTCTGGTTTTTGGGACATCCCATTCTGTAACATACCATTAGCCTCTGCATTAACTGTAAGCTGCACAGTTATTTAAAGAAATTTGGCCTGTATGAGCCTGCTAACACACTGCTGCTGTGTGCATATATACTGATCTCAAGTCTGCTTTGGGGCATCCCATTCTGTAACATACCATTAGCCTCTGCATTAACTGTAAGCTGCACATTTATTTAAAGAAATTTGGCCTGTATGAGCCTGCTAACACACTGCTGCTGTGTGCATATATACTGATCTCAAGTCTGCTTTGGGGCATCCCATTCTGTAACATACCATTAGCCTCTGCATTAACTGTAAGCTGCACAGTTATTTAAAGAAATTTGGCCTGTATGAGCCTGCTAACACACTGCTGCTGTGTGCATATATACTGATCTCAAGTCAGCTTGGGGCATCCCATTCTGTAACATACCATTAGCCTCTGCATTAACTGTAAGCTGCACAGTTATTTAAAGAAATTTGGCCTGTATGAGCCTGCTAACACACTGCTGCTGTGTGCATATATACTGATCTCAAGTCTGCTTTGGGGCATCCCATTCTGTAACATACCATTAGCCTCTGCATTAACTGTAAGCTGCACAGTTATTTAAAGAAATTTGGCCTGTATGAGCCTGCTAACACACTGCTGCTGTGTGCATATATACTGATCTCAAGTCTGCTTGGGGCATCCCATTCTGTAACATACCATTAGCCTCTGCATTAACTGTAAGCTGCACAGTTATTTAAAGAAATTTGGCCTGTATGAGCCTGCTAACACACTGCTGCTGTGTGCATATATACTGATCTCAAGTCTGCTTTGGGGCATCCCATTCTGTAACATACCATTAGCCTCTGCATTAACTGTAAGCTGCACAGTTATTTAAAGAAATTTGGCCTGTATGAGCCTGCTAACACACTGCTGCTGTGTGCATATATACTGATCTCAAGTCTGCTTGGGGCATCCCATTCTGTAACATACCATTAGCCTCTGCATTAACTGTAAGCTGCACAGTTATTTAAAGAAATTTGGCCTGTATGAGCCTGCTAACACACTGCTGCTGTGTGCATATATACTGATCTCAAGTCTGCTTTGGGGCATCCCATTCTGTAACATACCATTAGCCTCTGCATTTACTGTAAGCTGCACATTTATTTAAAGAAATTTGGCCTGTATGAGCCTGCTAACACACTGCTGCTGTGTGCATATATACTGATCTCAAGTCTGCTTTGGGGCATCCCATTCTGTAACATACCATTAGCCTCTGCATTTACTGTAAGCTGCACATTTATTTAAAGAAATTTGGCCTGTATGAGCCTGCTAACACACTGCTGCTGTGTGCATATATACTGATCTCAAGTCTGCTTTGGGGCATCCCATTCTGTAACATACCATTAGCCTCTGCATTTACTGTAAGCTGCACATTTATTTAAAGAAATTTGGCCTGTATGAGCCTGCTAACACACTGCTGCTGTGTGCATATATACTGATCTCAAGTCAGCTTGGGGCATCCCATTCTGTAACATACCATTAGCCTCTGCATTAACTGTAAGCTGCACAGTTATTTAAAGAAATTTGGCCTGTATGAGCCTGCTAACACACTGCTGCTGTGTGCATATATACTGATCTCAAGTCTGCTTGGGGCATCCCATTCTGTAACATAACATAACCTACCTACCATACTAAGCAGCTCTCTTATTTAAACTAAGCAGGCCTCTTGGAGGCTGAGTGTCCACTTTTGGGTGTGCATTTATATTCGGTTTCATATACAGTGGGGTATCCCAATTTGTAAGATAACCTACCCCAACCATGTAAACTAAATAGGCCTGTTGCAGCCTGAGTTTCTCTGCTTGCGTATGGCCTGCATTACAATCTGTCTCTTTCAATGACACTGCTGCCTGTGGTATCCCAATTTGTAAGATAACCTACCCCAACCATGTAAACTAAAGGTTACGTCCTTCCAGAAGGAAAACTTATGCCGAACACTATTTTTGTTAGGGGCATTGACCTTTGGATTGATCGGCATGAAATTAATTTTTTTTTTTCAAAGTATGGCGCTGTGAAGAAGGTCAAAATGATGTCTCATACTTGGATTATTGTTACTTTTTGTTCAGCTTGAAATATAACAGGCCACACGGGCATCCCAAGGCACATGCTATTTTAAACCTATCTGTTATACAACATAAGCGTTGATCAGGCTACTTCAGTTTGCACTTGTTTTTGACTGATTTTAATAAACCAGGCCGCAGGGCACCCCAAAGCTGCACCTTGCACCCTATCTGGTATACAACATAAGCGTTGATCAGCATCAGCTTCATTAAGCTACTTCAGTTTGCACTTCCTTTTTGACTGCTTTCATTTAACCAGGCCGCAGGGCACCCCAAAGCTGCACCTTGCACCCTACCTGTTTATACTAAATAAGCATCTACAGCCTCAGCTTTATTAAGTTATTGCATTTTGAATTGGTTTTGGTCTGCTTTAAATACACCAGGCCGCAGGGCATCCCAAACCTGCATGTTGCACCCCATCTGTTATACTAAATAAGCGTTGATCAGCATCAGCTTTATTAAGCTATTGCATTTTGCATTGGTTTTTGTACTGCTGCCAAAACACTAGCCCATATGGGCATCCCAAACCAGCACATGTCACCCTATCTGTTATACTAAATAAGCTTCTACAGGCCCTTTTTTTATTTATTTATTTTTATTTATATAGAGCTGCAATAGCTTATATTGTGAGGTTAATTTGCCATTTTGCAGCATAATATAGAGCAGCCCCTGTGTAAATCTGAGGGGCAATAGCTTATATAGTGAGGTAAATTTGCCATTTTGCTTCGTTATATAGAGCAGGCCCTGTGTAAATCTGAGGGGCAATAGCTTATATTGTGAGGTAAATTTGCCATTTTGCAGCATAATATAGAGCAGCCCCTGTGTAAATCTGAGGGGCAATAGCTTATATTGTGAGGTAAATTTGCCACTTTGCAGCATAATATAGAGCAGCCCCTGTGTAAATCTGAGGGGCAATAGCTCATATAGTGAGGTAAATTTGCCATTTTGCTTCGTTATATAGAGCAGCCCAGTTGCCATCTAAATCAACTACTGTCCGGCCAGTACAGCTTTTCCAGGGCAAACTCTGCTAGTTGCGGGCACAAGTCAAGTTTGGCTTCCCAGCAAATCCAGTGGATCTTGAAGGTGTGTTGGCATGGTCATGTCAAGGTATGACATGACCTGCTGTTTGAGGTCCAGCTCCAGGTCTTCCTGCTGCTCATGAGTAGACTCACTATGCGGGTGTAGAAAGCTACTCACTAGCGACTGAAGACTGAGGCTGCTGCTGATGGAGCTGCTGCTGCTGCTCCTTCCACCCCCCCAGCAGCCATGGCAGTGGAAGGTGATCGCAGAGGTCCCCCCGAGTCAGACCTGCGGGAGTATGGGCCATGGCGCAGATAGACATCGCCCAACTGACTACGTGGGATGTCTCTGTAGTAGGTCAGTTTGTCCTCCCTCTCAGTGGGTGTAAAAAATGCCCCCATTTTGTGCCGGAAGCGAGGGTCCAATAAGTTGGAGAGCCAGAAGTCTTCCCGCTGACAAATGGAGACAATTCTGCGCTCACTAGTACGCAAGCATGTGAGCATGCATCGTGCCATTTGTGCAAATGACTCGGAGGGACTACCTGTCTCCATCTCCACTGTAAACTGCCACGGTGTGTCTGGGTCCTCTGTCTCACCTTACTCACAACCCTCTAGCTCCTGTGGCTGCTCCTGCTCCTCCTCTTCTGTCAGATGACTAGATAAAATGGTCATTTTGTGAAACCTAAACTGTGGTTTGCTTTGCCCCACCCCCTCCTCCTCCTCCACTTCAGCCCCCACAGGCTTCATGTGGCTGTGAAATGTATGTGCCATGTCTCCAGTGCCCTGACCAGCCATGGTTTCCAACATGTGTTGTAGTACATGAAGCAGTGGAATCTCATCGTTCATCTCATAGTCCTGGCAACTGACTAATAACGTAGCTTCCTCAAAGGGCCTGAGCAAACGGTCGGTGTCACGTATGAGCTGCCAATGGTTTACATTGAATTTACACAGGTGTCCCCCTATCCGTTTGGATCATCCAGAAATCCGTGATGGCTTTTCTCTGTTCCTATAGTGCAGTGGTCCTCAACCCTGTCCTCAAGGCCCACCAACAAGTCATGTTTTTTGGATCTCCAAATAGCCAGCTCTATTGCTCTGCAGCTGCACTAATTACTCCACCTGTGCATCTTTGTGGAGATCTGCAAAACCTGGCCTGTTGGTGGGCCTTGAGGACAGGGTTGGGGACCACTGCTATAGTGGATCCTGCATATGGAGGGTGGAATTCCAACGGGTGGAAACATCGCAAATCAGACTATGGTGGGGTACACCGTTGTGACGCTGAGGCTCAATAGGGTTGTGCTTCGTGGTGTAGGAGTGCCAGAAGTGCATGCTAACTTTCTTTCCTGTTGTTCTTTCAGATGGGGGCAAGACTTAAAAACTAGACTGAACACGTGTGCCATGTGAGGACGCATGACTTTGGCTTCCTTGTCGCAGCGCAAACAAGATGTTCTTCCAAGTGTAATGCAGCAGGCTGGACTTATGGTGACGCTGTCTGAGAGGAGAAATCCCTCAGACATCAAGATTAAAAATTCCAAGAATTTTTGAGGGCTAATTATTCAGAGGCAAATGATAGCTAGTTGTTTCTGATTTAATTACAAGGTGGAAACACACCCTCAAACAAAACTTCACTTTGGCAATACTATTGCATTTGTCTATTCATAATTTTATGTATATACACTAACTAACCTACTTTTTCTCCCCAGGATGCTGCATGAAACACTGCCACATCGCTGAGTAGCTGATTTTTCCGAACAACAGTCCGCAATAATCTGCTGCTGCTGCCGCCGCCACCGCCGCAGACTCCAGGGACCCTCTTCCACTACCTCGGCTTGCAACACCTCCTCCCACGACACTCTCCTCATCACTAATTGCCGGCTACTGGAAGAAGAGGCGAGTGTCTCCTCCACTTCTTGGCTGGGCAGTAGCTGCTGAATTTTATGATTATCAGATCTTCATCAATGGATAGTGGAGCTGAACCCAAAGCATAACAGACAGACAGTTGACTGGGGGTGTCAGATGCCACTTGTGATGCAGTGGACTGCTTTTGCAGCACTTCGAGACAAAGTTGCTTCATTGGCTGACACAATGACTGGTAAATCTGTGGAACATATGGTTTACAAGCAAGAATAACCATTTGTTTTTATATGAAAAAGACCCTGGTTTATACAGACTTTTTTTTTCCAGAGACTGCCCTGCGTGGAAATGAATGGCGCTTGGATCATCCAAGCTTTCCTCCCAACAATGCCTGATGTATTCCAGTAGATTGATGACGGGGCCAGACCTACACTAAAGAAAGATGGATCGTGCAAAACAGATTTAAGGCGCTGCTCTCCAGTTACAGACATTCCTCCGCATCGGACCACAAGTAAGTATTGATAAAAAATCCTTTCCGTTACTCTTACTTTTTATTAATATTCTTCGGATAAGACGGATCAGACATGATTCCAGATTAAAAATTCCAAGAATTTTTGAGGGCTAATTAGTCAGAGGCAATGATACCTTCTTGTTTCTGATTTAATTAAAAGGTGGAAACACACCCTCAAACAAAACTTCACTTTGGCAATACTTTTGCATTTGTTTATTCATAATTTTATGTAGATATTACTAACTAAGCTACTTTTTCTCCACATAACTCTCCACAGGGTGTGATTCATCCAATTTTTGGGCTCCTGAAGCCAACCCCAGTGTCTCTTTAAAGTAATATTTGGGCTCCTGCTGCTGCCAACTCCAGGGTGTGATTCATCAAATTTTTGGGCTCCTGAAGCCAACCCCAGTGTCTCTTTATAGTAATATTTGGGCTCCTGCTGCTGCTGCTGCCAACTCCAGGGTGTGATTCATCCAATTTTTGGGCTCCTGAAGCCAACCCCAGTGTATATTTGGGCTCCTGCTGCTGCTGCTGCCAACTCCAGGGTGTGAATCATCCAATTTTTGGGCTCCTGAAGCCAACTCCAGGGTCTCTTTAAAGTAATGTTTGGGCTCCTGCTGCTGCTGCCAACTTCTGCCAACTCCAGGGTGTGATTCATCCAATTTTTGGGCTCCTGAAGCCAACTCCAGTGTATATTTGGGCTCCTGCTGCTGCTGCTGCCAACTCCAGGGTGTGATTCATCCAATTTTTGGGCTCCTGAAGCCAACTCCAGTGTATATTTGGGCTCCTGCTGCTGCTGCTGCCAACTTCTGCCAACTCCAGGGTGTGATTCATCCAATTTTTGGGCTCCTGAAGCCAACTCCAGTGTATATTTGGGCTCCTGCTGCTGCTGCTGTCAACTCCTGCCAACTCCAGGGTGTGATTCATCCAATTTTTGGGCTCCTGAAGCCAACTCCAGTGTATATTTGGGCTCCTGCTGCTGCTACTGTCAACTCCTGCCAACTCCAGGGTGTGATTCATCCAATTTTTGGGCTCCTGAAGCCAACTCCAGTGTATATTTGGGCTCCTGCTGCTGCTACTGTCAACTCCTGCCAACTCCAGGGTGTGATTCATCCAATTTTTGGGCTCCTGAAGCCAACTCCAGTGTATATTTGGGCTCCTGCTGCTGCTACTGTCAACTCCTGCCAACTCCAGGGTGTGATTCATCCAATTTTTGGGCTCCTGAAGCCAACTCCAGTGTATATTTGGGCTCCTGCTGCTGCTGCTGCCAACTCCAGGGTGTGAATCATCCAATTTTTGGGCTCCTGAAGCCAACTCCAGGGTCTCTTTAAAGTAATGTTTGGGCTCCTGCTGCTGCTGCCAACTTCTGCCAACTCCAGGGTGTGATTCATCCAATTTTTGGGCTCCTGAAGCCAACTCCAGTGTATATTTGGGCTCCTGCTGCTGCTGCTGCCAACTCCAGGGTGTGATTCATCCAATTTTTGGGCTCCTGAAGCCAACTCCAGTGTATATTTGGGCTCCTGCTGCTGCTGCTGTCAACTCCTGCCAACTCCAGGGTGTGATTCATCCAATTTTTGGGCTCCTGAAGCCAACTCCAGTGTATATTTGGGCTCCTGCTGCTGCTGCTGTCAACTCCTGCCAACTCCAGGGTGTGATTCATCCAATTTTTGGGCTCCTGAAGCCAACTCCAGTGTATATTTGGGCTCCTGCTGCTACTACTGTCAACTCCTGCCAACTCCAGGGTGTGATTCATCCAATTTTTGGGCTCCTGAAGCCAACTCCAGTGTATATTTGGGCTCCTGCTGCTGCCAACTTCTGCCAACTCCAGGGTGTGATTCATCCAATTTTTGGGCTCCTGAGGCCAACTCCAGTGTATATTTGGGCTCCTGCTGCTGCTGCTGCCAACTTCTGCCAACTCCAGGGTGTGATTCATCCAATTTTTGGGCTCCTGAGGCCAACTCCAGTGTATATTTGGGCTCCTGCTGCTACTACTGTCAACTCCTGCCAACTCCAGGGTGTGATTCATCCAATTTTTGGGCTCCTGAGGCCAACTCCAGTGTATATTTGGGCTCCTGCTGCTGCTGCTGCCAACTTCTGCCAACTCCAGGGTGTGATTCATCCAATTTTTGGGCTCCTGAGGCCAACTCCAGTGTATATTTGGGCTCCTGCTCCTGCTGCTGCCAACTTCTGCCAACTCCAGGGTGTGATTCATCCAATTTTTGGGCTCCTGAAGCCAACTCCAGTGTATATTTGGGCTCCTGCTGCTGCTGCCAACTTCTGCCAACTCCAGGGTGTGATTCATCCAATTTTTGGGCTCCTGAGGCCAACTCCAGTGTATATTTGGGCTCCTTCTGCCCCTCATAGTGATGCCACTTCAACTCTCTGCAATTGTGCCGCTCTGCGATTCTATTAGCGATGCCTCTGATCTGCATGTGATATTTCTTCAAAGTATTATTTAACAAACCCAGCACGCATCCTGTGCGTGTTACAGCAAGGCTGAATGGTTTACAACCCTATTGAGGCTGTAGGAGGCTCAGAAATAGCCGTTTTTAATAGCGATTCGTCGCGAATTTATTCGGGTCGAAACGATTTTTGTCGGAAAATTCGGCGAATCAGTCGAATCGAATTTTTCAAAAGTTCGCTCATCTCTACTTATAATGAATTAATTGGATGGTGTTTTCCTTATGAGGATCTTTTCTAACTGGGAGAGAAAACATCCATTCCCTAGGCACATGTGTGCACTATTTAGACACTAATGTGAGAATCTTGACAGGCAAATCACACCTGATGTTAGCTACAATATTCTAGCACAGGTATCGACATCTCTCCTGAAGGGTCAGTGACAGGCCAGGATTTACGGATCTCCACACAGGTGCACAGGTGGATAAGTGTCCAGAAAGAGCTATAGAGACAGCTATGTGGAGAAACTTGACCAGTTTCTGCCCCTTCAGGAGTGAGATTGACACCCCTGTATTATAGATACACATCAAGGAGGTTAGTGACTAAAGACCTTTTTCCAAAGTAACTTGGATGTGCAATCTACAAGAACTTCAAGTGGGAGACGGATATTAAAGGCTTGCTGATGGAGGACCAACAAAGACGTTTTAACCTAAGACAGCTAAGTGAGTTTTTTTTTCAAATCAGTCATTGAGACTACCCTGTGATCCTCTTTCATGGCCCGGTATGGGGTGAGAGGGCTAAAACATTTTATAGAAGCACCTGTAGAAGACAAAAAGACAGCAGAAGACATCCAGGACCTATAGTTTATGTGACAAGGATCAAAGCAGGAGTGCCTTAAAAAACTATTCCCCAGCACCTACAATTAATATATTTTAAGTTTTTAGTCTCTTACTAATTATTCTTTCCCCCACTGGGCTGCAACTCTGTTCAGGACTCTAGAACACGGACGCCGCCATCTTGACTTGGAAGCATCACACAAACTGAGCAGAGGAGAGCGGGATAAAGTGCAGGAGGCGGGGTTATAGCTGTGCTTTGCACAGACAGAGCAGAGCTGGGGTGAGGGAAAGGACAGCAATCCCAGAATGCAGAGTGACAAATTCAGAAGACACTTCCTGTTTGCAGGCTGCCTGATGCTCCATGAGCTGTCATCTTGGATGTTTAAAGGCTCATAACATGCAGTGGATGCAGGTAGGATGATTTTTAATGTGGGCAATCTGTATGTACAGGGTGTGGGCAACATATAAGATAGGCTCCTATTCAGGGTGAAGGTCCGGTTTAAGCTCTCTCAAATATTTTTTGACAGAGGGGGGCTTTACGGGAACAATTTACAAAACTTTTTTTTTTACTTTTGGCCCGCTTTAAAATTGGTCTAAAAATTGTACATTCAAATCTCCCCATTCACTTATACTACTTATCACCTTGATTCAGTAGTAAATTCCTTGTATGATGTTAAGGAATAAGAGCCTAGGGCCTGACACGTGTAAGTAGATTTTGGTTGCTGATATGTGGAAATTAATTGTGCAGGTTTTTAATTGATCACAAATAAACTGGACTTGGAGTATTGGTTAGATATGTTTACAGATCAGTAGGGTTCACCACCATGCAGAGTCATATCCACTATAGGTTGAGATGGTTTCTCTTCGCTTTGTATTGTAACTTGATAAGAATTCATTCAGTTTTGGTCAGGGATACATTTTCTGACTGCTGACCAGAATTATATATCTATCATACACAGAAATCATGTTTGTACTGGCCCGATGGCCGCCTTGATAACAGGCAGCACCCCCCCTTTTGTATTACATGTGATACTAATGTAAATCATAGTGGTTAGAGCAGAGGCAGTAGAAGTTAGCATTTGTTGTGTTTAAATTACTTCTCCTCAAGTGGTTCCAGGCTGCACTTTGAAGAGAATAAGTGACAATCTATTAGTGTTAAACAGCAGGTCATAGTGGCTTACAATCAAGAGCCTTTTCCCCCAAAAGCTATCATTGTGTGTTAAGTCTAATCAAAATGTTTGCAAAAAAGAAAATATAAGAGATGAGAAAACAAGGATATTTTCCCAAATGGGCTGAAATGTGATCTATGTATAAAACCTTGATGGTGCCATTTTTAGATTATCAGAGTAAAATAAAATCTGGTTACCAATATAATACAATAATCAAGTAAAATAAAACAAGTAAAATGCTGTATAGGGAGTAAGGACTGGTTAACTACCTTGGTGATTGACCAATCCTTCTGTGTACTTTTCCTAAGACTTCAGGGCTGGACACTTCAAGATGGGGCCCGAGAATCTGCTGACCTTACCGCTCCTGCAGCCTTGGTTTGTGAAGCTGGAAGCTGAGCTGGGCTTCCTGGTATTGGCTGGCGGGTGGGTCTGGCCTGTGTACTGCCAGGTCCCATTTAAAACAAAGTTCTGGAGTAAGGAGGCCCCCATTGTTTTTAATGGGAGATTGCCCCACAATGCTCCTAGGTGTTCCCAGCAGTGTACAAGCCAAAGAGTGGCCTGGCTGGTGCGGGTGAGTTTGTGACTTTGGTTAAGGACACAGTACATTAGTCCCTAAGTCTGTTTAATCATTTGTGTCTCCACTTAAAGAAGCCCAAAACCCACATTTTAACTAGCATCCCCTGAATTGCGCCCCCTCCCCCACGAATAGTAACTTTTGCCTATTTTTTACTGCTCCTGCTTCACTCCAATCCCAGATAATCTTTTTTATATATAATATTTTATATTTTAGCTGTAGAGTTCCGCCTCCTCTATTTATTGCTACTGCTCTGTGTGGCAATGATGTCATTGCCACACCTATGCAATGACTGACTGCCTGCCATCTTACACCAAGGAACAGCAAAACAATCAGTGTTCCAGGGCGATTCGAAGTGAAAATATCCATTTCTAGTTCTACATCTTAAGAAGGAAGTGGCTTTGGTCAAATGTATTTCACAAGTTCAATGGGTTTTGGTCCGCTTTAATAATGATAAAATAGTACAAAAAAGTGCCAGTATAGATTTTCTAAATAAGAAAAAATTACCCTACAGTGGAATTTGGGGGTATCTAGAGACAGCAATATTGGCATATGGGAAATGATTTCATAATTGGATTGGAGAAATGAGTATGAAATTGTATGAGAATCCGGATTACATTACTAACAAAAAAAGAAAAGCAGAAAGAGTATGTACATACACATTAGGAGCTTAGCTTCTCCTGCAAAAGGAGTGAGATGAAAATGGTCCCCCATGAGAATCCACCGGGCTCCTGAACTCATGGGCCTCTATAGGACCCTCATTCCCAGGGCCCCCGTCCTGAGCATCTTGGTTTACATAATCCATACAGCCTTAGAGCTGTCTATTGGACATCAGGAAACATCATGGCCTTCATTTTGGCCCACTGTTCAGCCCAAGCTCTCATTAGACACTGCACAGATGGTGTAGTAGTAGTATGAATGCACCGCCTATTTTTGTATGATAGGTGTAGCAGGTAATTACCTATGTCACTGCTCTACAGCAGTAGAGCACAGCTTATCCACTCACCCACAATACTGTTAGACATAATGGCCTCGATTCAATAAAGGTAGAAAAAAATTCTCATGGTAGTAAAAAATTCAATTCATGAGAAAAAAAGCCTGAGAATGTCACTGTTATTGAATCACTAGATAAAAAGACAATGAAAGACAATTGGGCAATGATTATTCTTTTCTGCTTTTGCGATAGTACTTCACCCTACTCCATTTATTCTACACCCAAATTGCCAGGTGTGGGACCACTACTTGTGCTTGAAGAGGGGGGCACCCAAATACCCAGGCCCAAGAAACCTCTTTCAAGACTAAATCCACTGGCAGATGCTCCCCACTAGGGGCTGAAACCCGGAAGAGCATTGCAAGAGAGCAGAATTCCGGGCACAGGTTTTGGAGATTGTGGGGGGCACCATCACTATTTGGGATGCCCCACCAGACACGAGCAGCAATTTGTCTGCAATGCAAGCCCACAGTGTGGGATCACCTCGCACAGCGCCGCTCTCTCGTCTGGCTTCTCTTCCTGTCTTGCTCCAACGTGGTGACCCCCCCGCCATCAGTCACTGTGGGCTACTATGCCAGACAACCACCAATCAGTTACTGATTGGTATCTGGGGTCTCCACCAGATTGTGTTCCCAAGGGCCTCCACCACACTGGCAGGTCTTCAATCTTTCCTACTATGAAAGTCACATTCAGAGAGAAGGGCAGGGGCCACCTTCAAAGCAAATATAGTAACTGTAATGCTGTTTGCAGAAACCAGACAATAATTGTCAGTTACTCTATTGCAGATAGATGATATGCAGTGATGCAGGCAGCTACAGGGGGCATGTCAAGTCTGCGGGCTACTGGTTCCCTCTACCCTATCTCAGATTCTTATTATACACAGTTGGAACACTTGTCCCTCCCCTCTGGGATGAGCCTCGGGTTCCTCCTCTAGAAGCGGCTAGCTTAAACTCCTAAAAACTAATATGTGGCATACGTCTTCAGTGGAAGGTCTTAGAGATCTGATCCTCATGCCCACTGACCCAGTTGCGCACTGTGCACATGATGAGACCATAAACAGCTGTGATATATGGCTCCTAACCCAAATTCTGCAGATCTCTGTTCCTGAACATGCAGAAATGACGAGACCCACATACATGTGCGTTATGATTTCCAGATTCCAAAAATGTGTTCAGTTTATGATTAATATGCACAGTGGCTTCATAGCTCTTTCTTAATTCTTGGCCCTAGCATGTCTGGGAGGAATTATTTGAAGTGACCTAGTCAGTGTGTATAAGCCACAGGGGCTCCTTGCTAGTAAGACCCAGGCTTGGCTACAAGAGGCATGAACTGAATCAGTATGGGTTTTTTAATCAGCTGAGGTCTTTCCTGAGCTGAGACTGTTTGAACAAGGTCTATTATTTACTGATTGGACATAAGCAGGTCATATATGAAATTATATAATAAAAAACACAGAGCAAGGAATTTTGTTTGCAAAAAGGCTGAAAGTTCTAGATGTATAAGCTAGCAAGTTGTCATCATACACAGTATCCCACGGTGCATGCACTTCACACAAACATGTGCAAGATAATCCTCCACCGAAAACTCTTACCGGCTTCAGATTAATAGAGCATTTGTATATAATGTAAAGCCGTTGCTGAAGCTTCAAATGACGTCTGCATCAGATTCTATATTTGTCACACAATGCTCAGACCATAAAACTGCTTCTCATTTATAAAGCACTGTTGAATAAGTTATAATGCCGTTGGTGCTGCTTCCAAGACACTATCCTTACTGGACAAACCTCAGATGGCATAATCACATAAACATATGGACAAAAAAGGCAAAATATAGTGTAATTCTGCAAAAAACTCCGTAGCTTTAATATAAATATTCCAAATACACTCACAAACGCAGTAGAGAAAATCAGCTTTATATGAAATTATATGAGTGAAGAGTCCCCTCTGTACTTTTTTTACAACCTGAATTTTGAAACAGAAGTTCCAGGGTTGAGCTGCCGGATAGGGGAACATGTGTCTGCTCACCAGCTTCCAGTACAGTGCTGTGTACACAAACACTGACCTATCATATGTTTCAATTTGGTGCCTGTCACAACAATGTAACACCTGTCACAACTCTGGTACTGTCAGGAAATGACAGGCACAATATTACAGCACCCTCTGACATTAATGTATATGAGAATCATTAACAATGGACCCTTCTAGGTGGCCAATTATCTTAGGTTTTTGGTCAGCACTGAAGTCTTAGATTCGCTAACCTCAAATCGGGATGCCGTGCTTTGTGAAATCCCCATGGTCACAGCATCCCAAAGATCTTAACTCAGGATGCCCCGGAGAGCATTCCCAGCCTTGGAGGCTTTTAGAGTTTAGGACTAGGCACGCGCAACTGTTGCAGAGATGCCTGCACATGCACTGTGGGATCAAAGAATTAGGCAAAATTATGTTTGATTGCCATGGGTTTAACACATCAGCTTTAGGGCCGGGGTTGGGTTTGGGCCAGCCCTGAAGTCTAAACGATTCCTTTTCCTCAAATTGGGATGCCCCGCTATGTGATATCCCTTGGGATCACCATATTCTGTCTATTCTGATCGTCTGGAAATCTGTCGATTTTTGGGGTTTTACACACAGGCGCATTCCAAATTGGGACGTGTGGACAAAAACCCAGTCGTGGCTCTCCTCCAATCAGCTTCTTTGGCAGTTAAAGAAACTAAATGGAACTTAAAGCAGACAAAAAATGTGAATTTCACTTTTCTGGGTTTAGTTTCCCTGGGGCATCCTGAATTGGGATGCCCCACTGTGAAGCCCCCCCAGAATGCTCCTTTCATTCACCTTTCCCCGCTCCAACGGCGCAATGCGCAGGCTCTCATCTAATAAGACCCGTCTGCCGTGAAAATGTCATTCAGCAAACGTCTCTCATTGACTAGAACGGAAAGTGTGTGCTGCCGCAGTGGCATGCGCACTCCTGTCCCAGGGGGGCGCAACCAGGGATGCGGCAGCACATGCTCCCAATTGAGCTGTTTGCAGAGTGACCTAATCACGGCAGACATTGGACGAGAGCCCGTGTATGTGGCATTGAAACAGGGAAAGGTGTTTACAGGCACCGCAGGGGTTTCTCACAGCAGCCGACCCAGGTGGGTTTTGTTCTGCTTTAACTGCACTTGTGATTGGCGTGCAGTACCCCCTGCATCCCTCTAGGCCAGGGGTACTCAGCCACTTCTTGTAAAGGTTACAGACATCCGGTAAGAGGTGAAGGTCCAGACAGGGGGCTTTCGCAGGGGTGTCTAGTTAGAAATCAGCGGACTGGTGGGGGGGCTATAGATTCCACAGGCAAAACTAAGAAATGCTGCTTGCCCCCCCCCCCACCCAAAGAATCCTATTGAGGGGACAGGGATGGTATGGGCAACGCTGGGAGGACAGGAATGGAAGGATCAGAGAGACTGGGCAGACCCCAGCTGACAGGGATGGACTGGGCAGAGCCGAGGGGACAGTGATGAATGGGGCAGAGCCGAGGAGACAGGGATGGATGGGGCAGAGCCGAGGAGACAGGGATGGATGGGGCAGAGCCGAGGAGACAGGGATGGATGGGGCAGAGCCGAGGGGACAGGGATGAATGGGGCAGAGCCGAGGAGACAGGGATGGATGGGGCAGAGCCGAGGAGACAGGGATGGATGGGGCAGAGCCGAGGAGACAGGGATGGATGGGGCAGAGCCGAGGAGACAGGGATGGATGGGGCAGAGCCGAGGAGACAGGGATGGATGGGGCAGAGCCGAGGAGACAGGGATGGATGGGGCAGAGCCGAGGGGACAGGGATGGATGGGGCAGAGCCGAAGGGACAGGGATGGATGGGGCAGAGCCGAGGAGACAGGGATGAATGGGGCAGAGCCGAGGGGACAGGGATGGATGGGGCAGAGCCGAAGGGACAGGGATGGATGGGGCAGAGCCGCATCCAGAGCCGAGGGGACAGGGAGAGCCGAGGGGACAGGGATGGATGGGGCAGAGCCGAGGGGACGGGGATGAATGGGGCAGAGCCGAGGGGGCAGGGATGGATGGGGCAGAGCCGAGGGGACGGGGATGTATGGGGCCGAGCCGAGGAGACAGGGAGGGTAGGGCCGAGGGGACAAGGATGAATGGGGCAGAGCCGGGGGGACAGGGATGAATGGGGCAGAGCCGAGGGGACAGGGATGAATGGGGTAGAGCCGAGGGGACAGGGATGAATGGGGCAGAGCCGAGGGGACAGGGATGAATGGGGTAGAGCCGAGGGGACAGGGATGAATGGGGCAGAGCCGGGGGGACGGGGATGAATGGGGCAGAGCCGAGGGGACGGGGATGAATGGGGCAGAGCCGAGGGGACGGGGATGAATGGGGTAGAGCCGAGGGGACGGGGATGAATGGGGCAGAGCCGAGGGGACAGGGATGAATGGGGCAGAGCCGAGGGGACGGGGATGAATGGGGCAGAGCCGAGGAGACAGGGATGGATGGGGCAGAGCCGGGGGGGACAGGGATGGATGGGGCAGAGCCGAGGGGACGGGGATGAATGGGGCAGAGCCGAGGGGACAGGGATGAATGGGGCAGAGCCGGGGGGACAGGGATGAATGGGGCAGAGCCGGGGGGACAGGGATGAATGGGGCAGAGCCGGGGGGACGGGGATGAATGGGGCAGAGCCGAGGGGACGGGGATGAATGGGGCAGAGCCGAGGGGACGGGGATGAATGGGGCAGAGCCGAGGGGACGGGGATGAATGGGGCAGAGCCGAGGGGACGGGGATGAATGGGGCAGAGCCGAGGGGACGGGGATGAATGGGGCAGAGCCGAGGGGACGGGGATGAATGGGGCAGAGTCGGGGGGACAGGGATGAATGGGGCAGAGCCGGGGGGACAGGGATGAATGGGGCAGAGCCGAGGGGACAGGGATGAATGGGGTAGAGCCGAGGGGACGGGGATAATGAGGAGGAGCTGAGGGGACAGGGTTGGATGGGGCAGACCTGAGAGGGCGGGGAGGAATGGGGAAGAGTTGGGGTGATGAGGCCGAGCTTGGGGGAAAGATTGGATGGGACAAAGAGACCAAATGTTGTGCTATTTAGGTACATCAAGCCAAGCTCAGCCCAGGAAAGGTGCATATGATGCCGCCACCAGCTGTGCATGAGCTGTGGGTTTGTTGGCAAAATAAGAGCATCGCCAAAATCAGGACATGCCAGTGGCAGGGGTGAACATAACCTCTCTGTTGCCTGAGGCAAACTATAAAAAGTTGCCCCCAAGGCTCTGCCTGGCTTCTTTCTACAATGGGATAAACTCGCTAAAACGTCTAGGACCACCAATCATTGACTGTAAACATGTCTCACTATTTTCTTATGTTAGTAATAAGAAAATAGTAAGAAAAAACAGGTTTAATTGCTGACCCCCCCCCCCCCAGTGCTGCCTGGGGTGGCTGCCTCACATGGCCTCATTGCAGGGGGTCTAATAGACCCTAGGTCCGATTTAGGTTCACTTTAAAGTTCAATAAGGATTTTGCTACGGATTATCTGTATGAGACAAAGGGGAACAAAAGAGGGGAACAATGGAGAAGAGGAATTCAGGGTTAGAAGTGTGCAGACGCCCCCCGAATAAATGAGCCAGTATAAGGTCCCTGCAGAGTGAGGCGCGGCGGCACCCGCCAGCGCTATAATAGAGGTTGCTCGGCCACAGATAAGGGGAGAGGCCGCCATGAATGAGGAGCTAATCGGGAGGGAACACCCGCAGCAGCGCCGCCTGATTCAGCAGCTCTTCTTGCACAACGCCGGGCTGCCCTCACCCTATGCACTCACACAATGTACAGCGTTACGTCATGGAAAGAAATGCGTCAAGACCAATTAGGTGACGGGAATGGCCAGGTGGGCGTGGCCAGCCAGCGGGCAAGGGAAACGCGCAGAGTTACGTCCACCGGCTGCTGCAGCGGTGGTGGCGGCAGCTACTCCGGAGGGGGCGGGGCGCAGGCCAATGTCCGAGCGGAGGCGCCGAAGACGGATGTCAGCAGCCCGGTGAGTGTGTGAGAGAAGGTGACACGTGACTGCCACGGGCGGGAGGGCGCTGGCGGGGCGGCGACCATTATAGGAAGGAGGGAAGCCCGT
Source organism: Gastrophryne carolinensis (assembly GCA_027917425.1). NCBI lineage: Eukaryota > Metazoa > Chordata > Amphibia > Anura > Microhylidae > Gastrophryne > Gastrophryne carolinensis. Next base: position 176,706,466 of record CM051238.1, on the reverse strand, counting down.
GCTGGTGAGTGAGGCGGCGGGAATCTCCTCAGCTGAGGCGGCGGGCGCTGGACACTGAGCCGGACTCTCGGGCTTATCATTTCAGTCAGGTTTAGCGCCTCTCGCCGGTCGCCCTCATCTCCTCCTCCCTCCGCTTGCGCGCTGGACCCGCCTCCTCCTCCCCCATCGCCGCTTCAGCCTCCTCCGCCTGCCTCAGTCTGCGTGTGAGGGAGAGAGCGGCCGGCGGGGGAGCCGGGGGACACCATGCTGTAATCGCCTCCTCTCTCCCCCACAACTAGACTCCCGGGACACCGGCGCACAGGTAAGCCGGGGCGGGTAACGGGCGCCGGTAGGTTTCTGCTGCTGGCTGGCATCCATGTCTGTGTGCGCCTCCCTAGTACAGCCATACTGTCCGAGTGTGTCATTGACAGGTGCCCTTTGTACCCGCTTCAGACACCCCGGCCCTTCCCTTGCTGTGGTCTGATCAGACACAGGCCCCTGTGATGGCACCCGGGAGGGGGGTGGGCACCCTGGTGGTGTTGGTGATGTACACTGATCCCTCCCTGTGTATGTGTGTGGGGGAGGAGACGAGGGGGCCACCAGTTGATTTGATTGGGGATTCTCTGCTCGCTGTGTGACCTTGAGTGAGGACCCCCCTCCACACACATACACTGAATGGAGCACAACACTATGCGGAACCCCCCCCCCCCCCCCCATGCACCTGTTTTCCGTCCTTAGGTCACATAGGGTCAGTCTAAGAAGATGTCATATTTCACTTTTAGGTGGAGCCTGCTGGACTGAGTCATCTTAGATCCCTTTCCCTTGGGATCTCCCCCCTGGCACAGGTTGTGCATTCACCTTATTGGGGGTGTGTCGGCTCCTCCTGTTGCATTCTCTGTTATTAAAGTAATAAGAGGGAAATAAATCTCCCCCCCCCCCCCAATATATGGGAGCTGGCCTTATGGGGTGCAGAGATGTTGTTACCTGGAAGCTAGAAGAAACTGGGCTGTGGATGGAGTGACCCTGTAACGGGTAATGGGAGCAGGCTGCTTATTCATGCACGAGGCAGCGCCGCTGCTGACAGCTGAGCTCTGCAGGATCCAGAGAGCAACAGCTTTGTGGGAGCTGAGAGCTGTCACTATGTCTGCACCTCCTAGGGCTGCTTTTTTTTTCTGCTTTTTTGGTACATCATGTGTTAAGCGTTCCCATCGGTCTTGTGATGGCAGCCGTGGTAAATGACTGGTGCTCGTGTCCAGTTTCCTGCGTGCTGGTCTGATTAAGTCGTCTGGATTAGTCTCCTGGCTACTTACTGTTTTAGATGGTGAGCCTCCCCGTGCTCTCTGCTCTAATCTGGAGGTTACCACCCACCGCTGACACTTTGCTGTTTTGCCATCAGGATGTTTTCTTGTAATACCTGTGTCATGCGGACTTGCTTATGTGTAGATAGATCCTGTGCTATCTTTTTCACGTGGGTATATTTTGCTATTTATTTTTTCCTTTCTCTTTCCCTCCCTGCAGTTGGGCTTTTAATGGAGATGTGCTTTTTTGAGTTTGTCTACACAAATCCGGCTATAATTAACAGTCAAGTAAGTTGTTTGTCTGTGGACCGTTGGCGAACATTTTTGCTGAGTGTTCAAGTACCGCGTTCAGCCTTTTTATAAAGCTGTTGCTGCCCAGAAATTATCTAGGCTTGGATTTTAGACGAGCAATGTGGGAATCGTATAAGCTAATGGGTTCGATTCAGTACTAGGTGCAAAACGTGCTTCGAGTAGAAAGGTTAAAACTGAACAGGAAGTGCACTTACTTCTCCTGGTGCTGAATGGAATCCCTATTTTATGTCTTTTAGTGTCTAACCCCCCCCCCCCAATCATGTCACTGTGGTTTATAACCCTCATTCACAGCATTTAGATGCCACAGTGTGACTTGCCCGTCTCCAGAATTCATTTTAGGCTGTTGCTTTGGATTGTTTTTCTTTTTTTCATTTTTTTTTTTTTTTTTTTTTTTTTTTTGAGCTGCTGCTAATTCCTCAGGTGATCATCCCCTGTGCTGAGCTTTTCATCTCTTGTCATTGATCCCGGAGTCCAAGCAGTCTTTGCCTGTGGGGTTGTATATATTAGGAGCCTTCAGCATGGTGGGATTGTACTCAAGACCACAGGCTTTGACTGTTGCTATTTCTAGAGGCCATTCATTTTGGGTTGTACCAGTGTGGATTTTGCTCGCTACTCTTTAATGGTGTACATATTTGTATTCATTTGTTTTGAGTTCCTCTGCCCGTTAGTCACACTGATCTGTTCTGCTTGTGTAGTGCTAAGCGCAGGTGTTGGATACACTACAGATGCATTGTATCTGTGCTGCACTTGCATTATTATTATTATTGTTTATTTATATAGCGCCATCATCTTCCGTTGCATTAACAAAAAACGCTTGCCTACCAGCCCACAAGCTTAATCCCACAAAGTCCTGTGGGCTGCTGTTTTTTGATGTTAACCCTGGTGCCAAGAGAGCTTCTCTGCTGGTCTCGATGTAAGTCCTTTGGCTGGTCAAGTGGGAACAGGCTCCCCTTTTGATTGACAGCAGGGAACGCATCCCATCACAATATAAGTGCCCTGTTATGATTTAAATTCAGCACAGGGCATTCAATGCCAGGAGAGAAGCATGCTGTTGGCATTGGAGCTGGCTGGTTAGTGTTGTCTTTTACTGACCAACTAAGGCAGCGGCGTAACTAAATGTGATGGGCCCCAGTGCAACATTATCCATTGGCCGGCGCTAACATTGTGTGGAATGCAGCATTTCTCAAAGCAAAGTGGAGCGCATATAGCATATGTGGACAGGCCCTTGGAAAATGGCAGTGTTTTCACTGTGGTGTGACTGCGCTGAGCAACACATAGAAAGTGGATTAGTGTGAACAAATCCTATGCTTTTAGATTTGTTATACATTTCTACGACTTGTTGTGTGTTTAACGTCTTGCTAGCAGGTTGGTGGGTGTGAGGATATTCTCCTCTGCTACTGTTTGTGTTTTGATATTAAAGTCATGCTAAGTAATGTCATTGCTAATCTGTTTCTAGATATTAAACAAGTTATGCTAACCTTCTCGCTCAGATAATTGACCCAGTACAGTTCTATATGAAGTAATTTGTTTTTTTGTTATCTGTAATCTTCTATCTGGGGTAGAAAATGCTTTCCTTTGGCTGCATCCTCCTTCAAAGCTGGTCTAAAAGTTTTCAGCATTGGCAGGCTTGCACCATGTGCCTTTCTCCAATCAATGAGGGATCCTGCCCCCTCCTGACTGAAGGGTGTACGCCCTGCCAAAGATGAAAGAGTACAGATACAGATTTCTTCACCCACAATGATCATATGGTAGGTATGAAGCCATTTAAATTTCATAGGTAATTACTAGTATGTAGCTTCCAGTCTCTATTGTTTCTCTGTCTTCAAATAAACCTTCCTTTTTAAAGAGAGCGATGGCCCTATCATTCTTCATCTTGTATGGTTATGCTACATTAAGAAAAAAGTTATTGAGGTCTGTTACAGAACGTCATGCCCGATGAGCTGACCGGAAGTCCTATAACCCTCCTAAAGTAAATCAAAGCTAATATGGGTTGTAAGAAAGGTTGTAAGGTTTTGTCAATTGTGATTTTGGAAATAGTTAGTAGCCCTTGTTGTAAAAGCTTTATGTTTAATACTTCTAGAAAATGTCTTGTGACAAGTCATAAATGCCTTATGACTTGCTTGATATAAACTGATCCCTGTCGAAGTTCTCTTGAGCAATATCAGCTATCAGAGGGTGGGTGGGTGGGGGGGGGGGGGGGGGTATGGGTGGCATTGTAAACACAAGGTCAGAGCCTAGAACTTTACTTTGTTACATTTATTATCAAATAGCATCCAGTTCATTTTTGGTTCCAGAATACTAATTCATTCTTGTAAATCCATTCTGAGCCTTTTGACTGACACACCCTCACACTCCTCATGTCTGGACTGCCTGCCCTTCACCACTGACAGGAGGGTGGGGTGCAGTAGAAAAGTGAGTAGTACATATTATTAGATTGGCTGCGGTGCAAGAAAAAATGTGTTCCTAAACCGGTTCTGCTTTGCAACTCTGCAGAGACCTCTGGGTTGACTAGGCTCATTCAGCCTCCTAGATAATGCTGGAACTGTGTGTGGACTACAATTTCACTAGCTCATATTGCTGTTTATACCATCTACTCTTCAATTTAGCTTTCCTGGACCGTCACTGCTTGCTCTCCTTGCCTTGTTTTTTTTTCTCTGTACACTAAACCTGTTACTAGTATCGCTGTGGCTGTTTATGAGGCTATCTCCTGAAAAATGTTGTTCTTTTGTCGTTGGTGCGACTGCCCTGTTTTGAAAGGTGCAATGCTGTCCTTCACAAATATATAACAGAACTACTTTTGGAAATGTAGAAATGCATTTGCATAGAAATTATATTGGAAAATAGCTGCCAAAGTTGGGTCCACTGTTCCCTTTAGATCAGTCTCGCTTTCTATTCTGCAGTGGCACAGTCCTCCTGTGCCAATTTTGTTTCTCTATCTAGATTAGCAATTAGATTACGTGGCTAACGTGACCCACATGTTCAGTGTCTGGCTATAGGCGGCAGAATGATTTTTGTGAAAACTCTGGAGAATAGCAAGTAGGGTACATGTACAATGTTGCTTGAAATCATTTTCTTTAAAATCTCCCATTGATAAGACAATTCGACTCCTTTGATAACTCTTGTTCAGTGATCTAATACAGGATTGATGCTGATGTTATCCTTTATCCCGTGACATCACTTCAGCTTGTTAAACTATAAAATGTATGTAGTAAGAAACAGTAAAACTTTCAAATGTGAAGTACTATTTTTGGATGTTGTTCCACCTTTGGTTGAGAACAGGTGGTCAGTTCTATTTTGCAGGTACTTTTTTGGCAGGCAGTCATTCATTCATTTTGTACACAATTGCAGTAATGTCATGCCACTTGTGTGCGTGACCCTTGCACAACACTAAGATTAAGCAGGTGGGAATTCTGAGAATGTCCTAGTAATGTTATGCTCATCCTCCCTAAGATAATGAGCCTTCAGATTTTGTTTTTACTGGTGCAGTTTCCTATGTGAACCGCTCTTTTCTTTTGGGAAGCAGTTCTATTTTGCTGGAGTAAAGATAATGGCTTACAAATAACTACAAAACTCTGTCAGGTTTGTTAATACTCTCTTGGCGGCAAAACAGAAATTCTAAAGCAACATTTTAAGTAACATATTTGCTTAAGGTGCATTTTAGTCAAATTTTGTTTTAATTAAAGAGAAACACACAGGTTCCTCTGTGCGACGGCATCCTGAATTGGGATGCCCTGCTGTGTACACGGAGGAAAGGAGTCCCGCAATTGGCCCTCCACCGTCCTCTGTTTCTTGCGCTGGCTCATGGTGAATGGGATTATGGGTGGTTATGTGCGGGGTTATGGGGGCTCCGGCATTCTGGATACCCCCCAAGCTTGTTTTAATTAGCTGTCTTCCAGACTCACACCCGTTTAAAGAAAACACAAGTGTTGGTCCGGTTTAAGATAGGGGAGTTCTTCAAATAGATCTATTTGCCACAGCCCAAAACACGAAGGACAGGACCCTCTTCTTCCTTCTTCTTTTTTTTTTTTTTTTTTTTTTTTTTTCCCATAGCCAGATGGATTAGGCAAGCCACATCTTTAGCCTAAACATGTATAGACACTTCACCTCCCTACATTGCAGCACACTTCACCACCGCATTAGCCACTTCCTGGGTGGAAACAACCGGTGCCTTCTTGGAAGAGATTCGCAAGGCAGCTACATGGTCTTCCCCTCATACTTTATAGGCTTTTTGATATTTTGTCTGACTCTCAACAATCCTTCACCAGAAGTGTTCTTACTTTGGTTTCCCTCCCTTAAATATTACATTACTTGCTTATCCTCTCTGGCCGTCCTGGCCATCTTGGTATTTCTGAGTCCTTCTGGATGGCCCTAGCTACCCTCCCAAATTAATTTGGTCCTTTGCTTGCTAAAATACTGATGACTGGAAGGAAGGGGTTGTCCCAGTTTATTTGTCCTGTGCAGGGGGATGATCCGTTTCTCAAGTGGCCATCCTGAAGGACTTGTAGAAATACCGTTACCGGTAAGGCTAATGGGGATTTTTATCACCGTGGGATCCCTGGAGGCAGGCGAGGCTCCTTAGTAATACACCTTGGGTTATGCCCGATTAAGATTCCCAGGGTACTGGCCTTTTGTCCTGCACAGCTAATTGGTGCTATCCGGGGCCAATGCATGGGATCGGGTTTGATGCTGGGTTAGGATTGTGACTCACCAGCAGTCAGAGCACTGCCACACCCTCTCCATTCATTGCAATGGATGGAGTGTGCCGAGGCCTGCCACACCCTCTCCATTCATTGCAATGGATGGAGTGTGCCGAGGCCTGCCACACCCTCTCCATTCATTGCAATGGATGGAGTGTGCCGAGGCCTGCCACACCCTCTCCATTCATTGCAATGGATGGAGTGTGCCGAGGCCTGACACACCCTCTCCATTCATTGCAATGGATGGAGTGTGCCGAGGCCTGACACACCCTCTCCATTCATTGCAATGGATGGAGTGTGCCGAGGCCTGACACACCCTCTCTAATGCCATGAATGTCGAGAGTGGCTTTTTTTTTTTTTTTTGTATCTACTTAATGAGTTTAAAAACACTACCCCCCCCCCCCTTACCCCCCTTGGGAAAATTGTAAAATAAGCCATTTCAAAGCATCTCAAAATATGTCTGGATGTAAATACCTCATGTATTCTAAGCAAAACCACTTTCTCTGCTTCAATTTCAGAGTTGTGGCTGGGAATAGTGTGTCATGGCCCAGCTTTAAGTCATGAGCGTTGTGTTCAGTCAGCTGTAGCACCTCTGTGGCTGGCTTGCTTACTCACTTGTACTAAGAGCACCAAGGGACAGGGTGGCCATTAGTTGGTTTTTGTGTGGTCCTGGAGGAGTGGAATTGCAAGTAGGGCAAACTTTGGAGTCCTGTTATGGCTTTTACCCAATGCTGCAGAAAATGGAGAGGCACAAGGTACCAGGTAACCTGCTTACTGCCTTATTTCTGTTGGAATTACAGTCTCTTTAAAGTGTACCAACAGTGTGACAATACATTTTAAAAGTAGCTGAATAAAAAAAAACTTTTAAGCCTCTGGGTAATATATTTAAATAAAATCAGGGCTGATCCAACTGATGCGGAAATAGACATGGCTCCCTTCTTATATTATGCTCCTGCATTTGGTAACTTTTTACATTTTTTTTAAAAAGCACATGCACTGTTGGTATATTTTCAGGGGCTTTTATCCCGAAAATAATCCTTCTGGTCACTGATAACTTCCTCCGAAAGCAAAACTTGGGGAGGCCTGTCCAAATTTATGGCAAAATAAGTTGAAACCAAATTGGAATATCCTTATACACTTTGTTTGGCAGTAGACATTTACCACTTGTTACTGTTACTTTGATAACATAACAAAATCCTTTTCAGCCAGGTCAGGCTTCCCCTTGTCTGATCAGACTTTCCTCCTGCCACTACTACCTCAGCATCCATTGCTGCATTTGGGTCTCAGCACCTCACTGGTTCCTCTGCAGTCCTGCTTCCAGGCTGTAGGTTGTGTGTGGTTTATGAGCCCAGATTAGGGCGATAATTCATAGGTGCCTCAGGCTGGCATTGTAGACCTCTGTTCAGAAGGAGGAACCCGTTGGAGTCTTCAAGATCAACCGGGGTCCCCGTCTGTAATGGACGCTCCAGGAGTGTTGGAAATGAAATGTGTGTTTTTCATGGTTTTTACCTAAACATCTGTGTTGGAAACAACTTGTATGTTTTTAGTAGTATGTTACCTACATTGTGTTTATGTATAAACAGGTTTCGGAAGTCTGTCTTCTAACCTTGTAAAAAAAGTTACATTACTGTATATACAATTACCTTGTAATCCTTTATACCAGCAGACCGTTTTTAGCTCTTCTGGTTATCTTGCTGGTTCCCCAACTGTGCCCCTATTGGGTTCCTTTCCTTGTGAGTATGGTATATAGAACAGAATGGCAATGTCGACTGTGACTTTAAGCCATTTAGTCTTTATAGCTCTTTGCAGAAGTGTACTGGGAAGAATTTTCTAATTATGGCTCTGTTCTTGTTCATAGGCTGCTGATGCAAATGTCCATAAACCCCTGAATGTCTCAGTTGTATTTAAAAACTCTATGCAGTACATTGCATGATTGTGAACGTCATTTATTTTCGATGCTTCATTTGTTTTCCGGGAAAACTGGAAGGCCCCTGAAGTATGAAATCTGCAAACTATGCTAGCTATGGTATAATCTAAAAAAAGGCAATGCCTATTCAAGAAATTGTTTTTGCCTTGCCTGGAGTGTTCTGAGGATGTTATTTAGTAATGCATTGCTACTTTGTTCGTACACATTAGATTTTATATTACAATCTAAATGTGTTTTAACTGTGCGGAGGGGCTTTAAAGTGGACCAAAACCCAGGTTTTTGACTATACTGGGTTTTGGTCCATTTCCCCGGGGCACTCCCAACCCTACGTGAAACCCCCTCCCCAGAGATCTTGCATTAACTTGCATCATCTCGGTCCTACTGCGCATGCGCGGCCACTTGTTCAATCATTGCGCTCGAAGCTGCTGAGCTATGGATGTCTAACGCGACTTCTCAGTGTCTCAGAGCGCGCTGGTGGCCACATCTCGCAGCAGGGCACCCTGTTAGAGGGATAGCGGGGATGTGGCTGTGGCCTACACATGCGCCGTTGGACCAGGATTAAGGTAAGTGTAGCGGGCGACCCTCGGGTTTCACACAGCGGGGCATCCCGATTTTGGATGCCTCGGGGGGGGGTGGATCGACCCCCCGGAATCTTATAGATTCCCAGGACGATCCAGATGGGTTTTGGTCCCCCTGTCCACCCACACACTAACTTCATCCCACCTTATTCTCCTTATCCTACCTTATTAAAAAAAATTCAAAGCACCTGCAAATCTGATTGTATTTATATATGTATTGTAGGCAAAACTTTTTTTTTTTTTTTTTTTTTGCTTCAATTTCTGGATCATGGCTGGGCAGGGTGTGTCTGCTGTGCAAGTACAGTCCCTCATCATAAGAGATACAATGCCTAAATCCCGGTAAAACACTGACATTCTTAAAACCGATTTGAAATGGTGACGTGGTGAACACTAAGAATGCTTCAGACTTCGCATTGTTTTAATTAAGTGTATGAGTGAACATAGCTTTTTTTTTTTTACTTCTAACATCATCCTCTTTTGGTCAGGAAGTTGTCCAAAGGCACATGTGGAACAATGTAAATGGTCCCTAAATAAAGGCAATATACATCAGATCACTTGCTGTCCTATTCTTGTGTTACACAATCTTTGTTAAAGGTGTGTTTTTTTTTTTTTCTCTTTTGTGTGCTGCTTGTGTCACACTTCTCCACTAGATCAGGTATCTAAAACCTAGCAGCTGGCTTTGCATTGTTTTTATGTATAGTGCATAGACATTGCCATAGTTACATAAGCACCACTTTGTGGCATCATGTTATTTATTCAAAAGCAATACAAACGGGGTGTATTGTACATAAGGTCTGATTGTTTCACTGTTATATGGCAGTTCTTTACGCTGCATTGCTGTTGTCGCATTAGTGCTTCCCCCATCCTTAAAGTGGACCAAAACCCATGCCCCATTTTTATAGATTCCAGGGCCTTTAGAATGCCTCGCCTCGGGGTATCCAGAATCAGGATGTCCCGCTGTGTGAACCCCCCCTCCCCCAGGTCGGCCGGAAATTCACTCTTACCCGGTTCAACAGTGCATGCATGAGCAAAGGCCCACCCCAGGCATTTGTGAACCATGGGTTTGGTCCACTTTAAGGTTTAAATATGGCTTTGCTGTCGCCCTGTGTTCATAATAGTCACAGAGACAGGTTTACAGATGAGGATGTGTAGTTACCTTGTGTATAGACCCTGTGAAGATGGGGGGGGGGGGGGGTGCAATATAACTATCCTGGTTGGTTCTGTCATCTGATTTAGTAAGTCTCCTGGGCAGTTTCTGCCAGTGCCTAGCTGTTGTATAAAATATCTACATTTTCATTTGGAAATATATACTACTGTTATATGGTTCACCAGTTTCCAAGCACATTTTGTTAAAACGGATCCTCCTAGTAAAAGGGAACTGGGGATTTCTGTGTGACCAGGATATTTAATAATGTTAAAAAAAAAAAAACATGGAAAATGGTAGTGATGTATGGAGCTGGTATTTTTATTTTTGTAGAATTCCGTTTTTTTTTTCTAGGGTGATTTCCAGCTAATAGTGGTTTCCTGACATGATAAAAAAAAATCCCTGTCTAGTATGTGGTATATGAAAATAGATCATTCAGACTTTTTGCTTGCACCCCAGTGTCACTTATGTGTGAGGAATTTTTCCCTTGTTCCCGTTGTCTCATGCCTCGTTCCCTACGCTACATTTCTCTCCTTGCTCCTCTCAAGTTACATCATGAAGCTGCCTTTGACTGGTTATTTCTGAGCATGAGCCTGATCAGCCTACTACTGGCTGATTGACATTCTATGTCCTATAGCGCACATTCCCAGGCAGTAGTTCTCCCCTCATAGATCTGGAGCTACATGTGCCTATTTTTAACACAGCCAGCTAAAAGGAAAACTGGTTAGGAGGGTTTATATGGCATTACAAAGAACTAGTTGTAGACATGCATAGCCTGGCAGATTACTGACACTATTAGACTAATCTGTTATGATGTAGTGATATCATTTAGGAAGTTGGCTTCGTGAATCTGCTTAGATGGTCTACTGCCTCCTTGCATGGTGCCTTCTATTCCTATATGGGGAGCCCCACATAATGACCTTCTTGGCGACCATGAGAGAGGATAGAGATTGAGCTAAGCTCGGAATAGCACCCTTCTTGGGGGGGGGGGGCTTGAAATTAGCATTTAACTAATGTAGTCAAAACTCAATTTTATGGAGCAATTATGTGTTTTGTCAGCTAAAGTCAAATGTAGTTTTAGGCCCCTCATACCTTCCTCTTTACATTGTGAGCGGAAATACTCCATGACATAACCGGGAAGAATATGCTGCCCACTTGGTAAATGGGTAATGCACATTGTTTAAAATTGTTTAAAATGGAACAAAACCCAGGACTTTGACTATCCTGGGTTCCCCCCTCCCCTTCTGTGTGAAACCCCCTAGTTCACATGTAAACTCGCCTCTTCCTGGGCCAGCAGGGCATGGGTGGCCTGTTCAGAGCCGTTTGCAGAGCATATGTAATTTTCAGCAATCGTGAGCTTGTCCACGATCACAGCCAAAAGATGCAGTGGTTGCGGCTGCTCGATGTTTACATCAGCGGGGGAGCAAGGAAAAAGACTACTGGCCCCCTGGGGGGTTTCACACAGCAGGGTATACTGATTTGAGACACCCCTAGGGGTAGGCCGGGAATCTAAAATTGGGTTTTGTTCTGCTTTAAGGGCCCTTATAAGGATGTTGTGAGTTTTTGATCTTCTTTCTCAGTTGTGCCTGGGTATATAAATGCTCCATTTTTGTATTGGGTAATGTAAGGTGGGCTTTTCCAAACCAGCTCTAGGTATCTTGGTGTGGGGACCAGTATAGTATCCTGCATTTAGTACAGATCCCTATGTTCCAAAATAAAATGGTTGAAGGTAAAGCCAATTACATCCAAAAATATCTGCCTCTATGGACATTACCCTGTTTTCCATATTGTGCTGCTCCAATGTACCTACCTAAACACTGAAAAGAAATGCCATCACAATATCTGGAATACTTTAAAAGTAAATCTGTCATATAGATTGCTCAGGATGACTGTTACAGGCTCCTGTGCATGTGGCACGTGTAAGCCTCTACTGCAATTATTGTCTGATTATTTTCGGCAAAGGTCTGGACATTTTATGCAGATATACTGTGGATTGAGGCCACATGTGAAAAAAATTATGAAAACACAAGCCGAAATGGTGACTAATGCACTAGGACAGTGTTCGCAACCCTCTCCTTGGGAATTACCATTAGGCCATGTTTTGCAGAACTCCACAAGGCTAAAGGCTCTGTAATTGTGTGCAGGGTTCCGGTACGGGGGGTGGGCGCAGCTGCATGTATTACAGGCAAAGCAGCGAGATGGCCGCAGGATTTCGAGGCGGTAAAGTGGTATTTTCAGCAGGGGTATGCGGAACACACAGCAGACAAGATGCCAGTGAGTTGTATTTTTTTTCCTGCATTTGTGTTAGCTTATATCGATGTTTCTATTGTAAATTTGTTAACCTAGATATTCCTTGTCTCTCTAACCTGGTACTGCTGCCCCTAAAGTTAATGACAAGGAAAAAAAAAAAGACAAGAAATCCACCTCTAGATCTACACCCCAGGAGACTAAGCTTGCCAGACTGTTTAATTTGTCAGACCCTTTTGTTGGAATCCTGAAGCAGACCATTTTGCAGGGCCTGCATAGATACGAATTAGGAGGGTGAAGCTACCTCATTCCTGTTTGATGTGGTGGGTTCCATGAAGTTTGATATGCCCTTCACCTTGTAGATTTGTAGAGCTGCATTGCTAACAAGGGAGTGTACCCTTATGGCCCCGCTTCCCCCGACACATTCTCCCACAGGGAATTTAGGGATACCCCCAGGTGGTTTCTCCTCTGCAGCCTCCTCCTCTGCCTTCCCCTCATTCTGTCTCTAGAGAACCTGAGGGAGTAAACGGCAAGGGGATGACCTCTTCTGATGTAGACGCTCTTAATGAAGGTTTTGGAGTGGGACGAGATTACTTCAGATGAGCCCTAAAGCCATAAAAGGGATAATATTGGAGGGTACTGCGGCCTTGTTATTTGATATTCATGATACAATGCTTATTACTAAAGATGATCAACCATTATCTGTCCAGGACCATAAGCTGATGGCTAAAAAGAAAGGGCCTTCCCTCTCCATGCTGCACCTGGGGGTGTGGCTTATTAATAATACAAGATACAGTCACACCCCTAAGCAGGCACTGTTGGACACCCAGCCGAGTATGTTTAGGGTTTTCTCCTTTTTGGAAGATGCCGAAGTGGTAAGGACTATGGCCAAAACCACTGCCCCTCTTAATAGAGCCCGAAGGGCCATATGGTTAAAACCGCCAAGGGGATTTAGGCTTTGCACCATTCCCTTCAAAGGCAATCTGATGTTCGGATTAGAGCTCGATGCTACACTTACCAGGTCCTCCAAGAGATTCCCTACCAAAAATAAGATTCCAATGTAATGAGTCTTTTAAACAAAAACAGTCTCTTCCTCAAAATAGGCAGGCTGAACCCAAGAAGCATTGGGGTCAGCATAAGGGGGCCACAAACCCAATTTAGTTTGTAATCCCCCTTCCAAAAAGTCTCATCCCTTACACTGGGCTTCAGGTGGGAGGAAGACTGACCTGGAGGTCAATTATTCTGTGATTCAGACAATTTTCATCCAGTTCCAGGTCCCTCAGGATCTGGACAAGTGAGTCCCCCCCCCCCCCCCCCCCCCAGTCGTTCAGGAACTCTACCTCCAAAAGGGTAATCAAGACAGGTCCTGCCAGGATTCTATTACCATGTGTTTTTAGTAAAGAAGCCTTCCGATGACTTCAGAATGATTTTCAACCTGAAGGCTTTGAATGTATTCATTCGCTACAAAAAATGTTGGCCAGAATTTGCTCCTTTTTGAATTTCATGGTGAAGATGGAAATATGGAGGTATGCATCCAGTAAACCTATTTTTCATTTGCACTGCAGATTTGGAATCTCCTCGGCACCAAGAATCTTTACAAAGATCCTCACTGAGGTCATGGGGACCCCTGTCACTGGGTATTTTAATCATCCTGTACCTGGATGACCTCTTACTTATGGGCAACTCTGTAGCCTCTCCTCTTTGTTGATGGACCTGGGTTGACGGCTCAACCTACTGAAGTAGGAGAGCTGTAACGAGATATCTCTGAGTAATTATGAGAGTTCTAGGTTACACGCCAGACCTCTGCTGGCCTTCCTTTTGCAAAATTGGGTCTGCAACCCAGAATCCCTGGTCACCCTTCCAGGGGTGTCTTCTTTTGGTAGTTAAACCCTTTAGTTCTTCTGGAGGACAGGAGCTGGAGACAGTCTAAGCCCTTCATCACAACAGATGCCAGTGCTTGAAGAACAGGGATTTCCAGGTAAGATCCAACAACATAACGGCAGTTGCCTACATAAACAGCCAAGGTGGTGCAAGAGCCGATCTCTGCAGAATCTGGCCGATTCTCTTCTGTCACCTCTACGGTCCAGTCTGAGGTTCACCACATTGTTGATGCTAAAGGGGAGTCACGGTTGCGGACTTCCTGATCAGAACACACTGTCATAGAGTGGGTTAGACATATTGTCCTGAGGTAGGGATCCCCACAGATTGACCTTTTTGCCAACGCTGCAAACAACAGATATCCACTTTTTTTTCTCTATGCCTGGGGGTGGATGCCCTTTCTCAGACATGGGATTTTCCCCTAGATTATGTAACAGATACCATCATTGAAAGCAGAAAATAAACCACGAGAAAAATCTATCTGAAAGTGTGGAAAAAATGTTGTTCATTCTGTGAAATCAACATTTCTGAAAAGAAGGCTGGTTGCCTCAGTGCTTGAATTTTTATAAGAGGGGATCTATTAAAGAACCATTTTGTTCTCTTCTCCTGGACAGGGCACCTCTAAGACCTGATATCTCCCCCAAGATAGCCTCTACCCTCCATAGAACTCAGGGCATTGTCCGCCCATCTTTCATCTGTAGCTTGGAAGAGGGAGAAGACCTAGCCTATGCGTGCGTAGATGTCTGATTTTATTACTTGTAACACACACACACTGGCGCAAGTCAGATTGTTTATCTCCTTTAGTGGAAAGAATAGAGGTATAGCTGTCTCTAAGGCCACCATCGCCAGATTGATTAGACAAGCCAATTCCCTGTCCTACATTGTATGCATAGCCCTCGTCTATACAATGCTGCGCACTCCACGAGAGTGGTTTTCACCTCCTGGGCTGAAAGAACAGGTGCCTCCCTGGATCAGATTTGCAGGGCAGTCATCTGGTCCTCACCACTCATTTTTCTCAAGCATTACCTGTTGGAGCTTTTATCACATAAGCAATAATGCTTTGGTAGAAGAGTCTTGCATTCGGTTTCCCACCCCTAGTAACTATATTTGTTATCCTCTCAGCGGCCATTCTGAGGGGAGAGCTACCAGTACCATTTTTTTTTTCTACAAGTCCTTCAGGACGGCTCTAGCTACCCTCCCTTGGTTAGTCCTCCGGTTTATTGGATTCTTGTTAAATACTGAGGAATGGCGGTTATTCTGTCTACCTTGGAGAGGTTTTACGTTTGTTGTCAGAGCAATATGACTCCATTTAATTTAGCATTAATTTATGCTAGTGGTTTTCAACTGAAACCTGAAGAAATGGCATGGTCTACCTCAGAGGTTAAAATGTGCATTTACTGTTGGTGCAGGCGGATATGTGGTTTAGGTAATTTTTTTTTTTTTACCTTTTTTAAAATTATTTATTTTGAATACAACTACCATAGTTTAACTTTTGCACATATGTACTGTAGTTCTTTAAAAATGTGCAAACCCAAAGCATAATTTGCCACGCCGTTCAAACTGCATAGATAAGAACAGGCTTGAGGTGTGTGTAGTTCTAATATGACAACCCTGTGAACATGGGGCAATGACATGGGTCCCCAACCTGACGTTAAAGTGGACCAACACCCAGGGGGGATCGTGAAACCCCCCCAGGAAGCCCACAATCCTACCTTTTCCACGCTCCAGCGGCGCATGCGTGTCCGCCGCCGCCTCCCGCGCGTCCCACTAGCAGGGCGCGCTCCCGCGCCGGCCGTTTGTGAATGGCCAGCGCGGGTGCGCTCCCTGTAAGAGGGATGCGTGGGAGGCGGCGGCGGACGCGCTCTGCTTGTCCGGCGCTGCCTCTCGCTTGTCCGCCGGTGGGGATTGGCTGCAGCGGTCACGTGGGAGAGGTGAGTTGTCGGGGCTTTCAGGGGAGTTTCACACAGTGGGGCACCCCCGATCGGGGTGCCCCACCGAAGTGGACCAAGCCCAGGATAGTCAAAATCCTGGGTGTTGTTCCACTTTAAGTCTGTAAACAGCCTCCACCTTGCTAGTATCTCTGCCCCCTCCCTTCGTGCAAGTGCAAACTAGTTAATTATTTAAAATAAAAAACTCCTCTTTCCTGGCTTTTGCTGCTCCATGGTGCTCTGCACTACAGCAAGAGGATTATGAGTAATGGTTTTGAGAGCCGCTGAATAAGGCCCCAATTCCGTAATGAGGAAAGGGAGGGTAGCATGCCCAATTAAAATAGACTTTAGGTCTGCTTTAACAGGTGAACGGAGGAAAGAGACTCTAGAAGCCATAAAACAATTCTTAGAATAGTAAACCTCTGTAAAACCTTCCCAATATTGCACTGAAATGCGTTACTGTGGATCCCCCTTCAGCCGCCAAGTCTAATATTCAAAGTGCATGACAACCCCCGACACTGGGCTGCGCATATTATCACTGCAAAATAAGTTATTGCAGATCAATTTTGGATGTAAATGCTATTGGACATTTTTGTTATGATTTTGAATACTTGTTGCATTTCAAAACCACCTCCTAAACCTTTGGTTACATGTGATGTGTAAGCTGTGACTGGTATGCTGATCCCCCCCCCCCCCCCCCCTTTTTTTTTTTTTATTTTATTAATTTTTTTTTTTTTTTTCTTTTTTATAATTGGTGATAAAAAGTCAAATTAGTTTGTGCAAAGTAACAGAGGTTAAGGAGTTAATTTAGTGTTCAGTCATCTTGCTGGTTTCTCAAAGGAGAAAGCATTAACACGTTGGAAATGAACAGTATCAGCTAGACAGATGGTAGCAAATGCTTACTTTTGCCAGAAGCAAACACCGCTTGAGTCATCCTCACACATACTACTGGAGCAGATGGAGTTGTTGGGTAGAGGAAAAAATAAGTTTACTAGAGCTTGCTATTGAAACGCCTTATTTTCCAGAGGTGGAGGGGTTAGTTCTCCAGCTGCGTGTTACATACTTGATACAGCAGGCAACAGAGTTCCATACCCGCACGTCCAAATGCAGGTCACTTCCTGCTGCAGCAGTGTAACGTGACGTATTGGCCATTCTTATGCAGCTACTCCACAGGCAGGGGTTGGGCCAGTGTTTGCACTGCACTTGTTGGAGTTTTTATGCACAAATAGCAGGAACTTTGTAACCATCAACACTTATCAGCTACGGTAGTAGGAGAGAGGGGAGCTCTGTGTACACAAGAGGAGCAAAGTGCCAACACAGGAGTTACCACTGATAGCAATAACCCAAGTATAGTAATTAACAAGCTAAACGTGGATACCATCCAAGAAAAACTAAATTTAAATGTGAATAAGGCTGCAGGACCAGATGGACTTCACCCAACAGTTCTCAAAGAACTCAGTTCCGTTATCTCATCACCCCTGTTGTTGATCTTTAAAGACTCACTAGCAACTGGTATAGTGCCAAGGGACTGGCGCAAGGCAAATGTGGTGCCCGTTTTTAAAAAGGGCTCTAGGTCTTCTCCGGGCAATTACAGACCTGTTAGCTTAACATCCATTGTGGGGAAATTGCTTGAGGGGCTTCATACACGAATATGTAACTCTCCATAATATTATAAGTGACAACCAACACTGTTTTACTAAGGAAAGAAGCTGCCAGACTAACCTGATTGGCTTCTATGAGGAGGTGAGTAGAAGCCTGGACCGAGGGGCGGCTGTGGATATAGTTTTTCGGGATTTTGCAAAAGCATTTTACACTGTGCCCCATAGACGCTTATTGGAGAAACTGAGGTCTTCAGGATTAGAAAACACAGTTTGTAACTGGATTGAAAACTGGCTGTAGGATCGTGTGCATAGCATTGTGGTTAATGATATCTACTCTGAATGGTGCCGTACCCCAGGGTTCAGTGCTGGGCCCTCTATTATTCAACTTGTTTATAAACGACATAGAAGATGGAATTAAAAGCACTGTCTCTATTTTTGCAGATGACACAAAGATATGTAGCAGCACAGTGCAGTCAATTGAAGATGTTCACAAGCTTCAGGCTGACTTGGACACTTTAAGTGTCTGGGCATCCACTTGGCAAATGAAGTTCAATGTGGAGAAATGTAAAGTCACGCACTTGGGGTCTAATAACCTGAAGGTCACATATGTCCTCGGGGAAGTAGAACTGGGAGAATCCATTATTGAGAAGGAATAGAGGGTACTGGTAGATCACAGGCTAAATAACAGCATGCAATGCCAAGCAGCTGCTTCCAAGGCCACCAAGATACTCTCATGCATTAAGAGGCATGGAATCACAGGATAGGGATGTAATATTCTAAGTGTGCCATACACTCCACTTCGGTCTTCATGACATCTGGGTAATCTCCAGTAGAGGGTGAACTTCTGCAGAGATGAATATGCCAAAAAAGCCCCTCCGGGTCCATATATACCTGGGACCTCCCACCAATTCCCCAGTTCCTTCTCTGCAGGGAAGGCGACAAGACAGAAGATGAAGACTTCTTTACTTACAGGTAAGCCGGGCTCGCGCCCGGCCTTCTATTATCCCTATTACTGCCAGGACCCTTCTAAATTGCCCTATATTGAGCCTCCCAGCTTAGGCTGCGGGTCCTTGTGAAGGTAGGAGCACCCTAAGGGTGCTGCAGGAGCACTGCTCCACCGTGAGACCTCACTATGGGGTAGGCGGTTATCCAGGTTTCTTGGTGATCCTGGTGTGGGATGCCCCGTCCCGTTAGACTTATGGCCGGCTCCTGGCAGGCTTCCCCCCCCCCCCTTCTGGGTCCCTTTATTCCCCTCCGGGGGGGGTTGCCTGGCCTGGCCGATATTTCGTTTTCCCCAGCTGGTGTGCCTGGGTGCTGAGTGTTTTACTGTGTGTGTATGTGTGTGTGTGCTTACTGCCTGCCTTACTGCCAGGGGCTAATTACAGCCTGGGGGAGCTTCTCCCCGTCGGGCTCTTGGGCAGCCGCGGTAGCCCCGCCCCCTTATTTGGTGCGATGGCTGTGCTCGTTTTCTAGGGGTCCGCGTTGCTGGGAGGGGGGGCGTGGCCTCGGCAAACGCGCGTTCTGCGCTGGCCCGCCCTCCCCCCTGCTCTCCCTCCTCAGGCACGAGGCTGCGTGGGGGCCATCTTATCGAGCAGGCCGCATAGCAATCCATGTGGTAAGGGCCCGATGGCCACCTCCTTAGCTTGTGTGTGTGGGAGGGCCCCTATTTAGCGGGGGCCCCCACTGGTCTGAAACGTGTGTGTGCCTTAATTGCACTGTCTGGCTGGGATATATATAATATAATATATATATATATATATATATATATATATATATATATATATATATATATATATTTTATTATATTATATTATATTATATTATATGTGGCTGCATGATCAAATGCTGTGGTTTTTTACATGTAAGGTTATGGCCATTTTTACACAGCTCTGCACTTATATTGCTTGTTTTGTGTGTTACAGGTTGCCCTGTATATGTGCATATTAAGGGGGTCCCTCCTGGTCCTGGGGTCCCTAGTGTTAAATTGTCCACCTAAAATCCTCCCACCGGGACTTTTAAGGGGCATCCCGGGTTGCTTATGTGTAATTCCCTGCGGTCTTGCGACTGACCACAAGCATTCACCATATGGAGGCTCCGCAGGATACTGGGCTCGGGATCCCTCAGGGACAATCCGGGCCATGTGTGGGGTGGGGGTATCCCTTATGGGGGAGAATGTGCTGATCTGTATACCATGCGCACAAAAGGCCATAACGTGGCAGTCTGGTACCCAGCCTTCTGGGTCGGCTCCTCCCGCTTCATCGCCTTCCCCTCCCCACCTTATCCGTACCCCAAGTGACATTGGTACCAGTGGGGAGTCGCTTTCTCATGTTTGGGCTAGGTTGGCCAGCATCGAGAAAATGATTGCTAGCACGGTGGGCAAGAAGCCCAGGCTAAAAGACATTTGTCGTCGGCCCAGCCATTGTGGGATATTGACAACGAGTCCGCTGATTTGTCAGATTATTGCCCGTTAAAGGAGGGGGAATTGTATCAGGAATCAGAGGCTGACTATGTTCAGTCTGGGAATTCCAATGTCGGGCAGGCGCTGGGGGATGCCGTAGATACGGCCACTGTTTTGTCACATTTATTGGAGGTGTTGGATATCGAACCGCCTGCGGCGCCCCCTCTTAAGAAGGGGGAATTTTTGGGGGCCTGCAAGCCCCGTCTGGAATTTCCTACCCAGGGTCATTTTGATGCGCTGATCGTTAGAGAATGGGAGAGGCCCAGTTGGCTTCCTGGGGTGCCTCAGGGATGGGATAAGAAATATCCTTTTCCGGTGGAGGCGGTTAATCGCTGGTCTTCTCCCGAGGTCGACGCGCCTGTTTTAGGTTTGACCAACTCTTCTGTGCTGAACACCCCTGACGCCACCTCCCTTAAGGATGGCGAGGATAAGCGCCTTGATCAGATGGCGTGCCACGCATTTGCCAACGTGGGCTCAGCCCTGAGGCCTGTTAGTGCATCTGCCCTGGTGTCGCTTGTTACCAGGTCTCTTATCAGGGACTGGCTGAATAACGCTCAGTTTGATCCAGCTGGCGCTGAGTTCGCTATCCTTAAGAAATGCAAATTGTTCATGGATTTTGTTATGGCTGCGATGGAAGACTCTATTGTCGTGTGTAGTAGGACGTCAGCCTTATTGGTGGCTATGCGCAGATTGGTCTGGCTCCGCCAGTGGACAGCGGACGTTGGAGCCAAGAAGTTTCTCACAGCGCTTCCTTTCTTGGGTTCGCGGCTGTTTGGAGATAAATTGGATGCTGTGGCTAAAGGAGGTAAGTTACCTCAGCAGAGGAAACGGCGCCGCCCCTTACGGGCCAGAGCGACTAGGGGTTTGGCCTTCCCAGGTGTCAGGGGCTCGTCCTGGAACAGAGGCAGAGGTTGGGCACGTCCCGCGCCTGCCTAGGGTCCCAAGCCTGCCGTTAAACTGGCTCAGCAATGAAGGGGCGCCCTCACCCGCAAGGGTGGGGGGACGGCTGCGGCTCTTCTTCCAGGTCTGGGCCCGGGAGGATCTTGGAAGTGGTCTCCTCTGGGTACAAACTGGAGTTCAAGTTCTGGACGCCCCCAAGATTCTTAAGGTCTCGGGTGCCCTCGGACCCTCTGGCTGCACAGGGGCTCCTGTTAGCAGTAAAAAACCTTCTGGACGTGGGGGTTATATGCCCGGTGCCTCTGTCGGAGAGAGGCAGGGGTTTCTACTCCAACCTTTTCACGGTTTCCAAAAAGGGGGGTTCGGTGAGACCCATCCTAGATCTCAAGGTTCTCAACAGATTTCTCAGAGCCAAAAAGTTCCGCATGGAGACTCTATCAATTCCCTTCGCCAAGGGGATTTTATGACATCCATAGACATCAAGGATGCGTATCTGCATGTTCCGATTTTTCAGGCACATCGGAGATTCCTCCGATTTGTGGTGGAGGATCAACATTATCAGTTTGTAGCTCTTCCCTTCAGTCTGACCTCGGCACCGAGGGTCTTCACCAAGGTTTTGGCGGGCATAATGGCTCTGCTCAGATCTCAGGGCATTCGCATTGTGCCTTATCTGGATGATCTGCTGATATCAGTTTCTTCCCTCCGTCAGGCGGAGCTGGACACCCACCAGGTAGTGTCGACCCTGGAGAGGTTTGGGTGGGTGATCAACGACACCAAGTCTTCTCTCTCCCGTCTCAAGTGATTTCATTTCTGGGCTTTCAGGGCCTGATCCGTCTTCTGGCCAGTCCTTGTATCTCTATCTGACAAGGGGATGAAACCGGTGGGTTTGATGGTATCCTCCTTCGAGGTGGTGCCGTTTGCGCAGTTTTACATGAGATCTCTTCAACTTCACCTATTGACGTGTTGGGACAGGTGCCCACAGTCATTGGATCTACCTTTCAGGATGTCTCCCAGGGTTTGGCAGTCCTTCCAGTGGTGGCTGGACTCGAGCAATCTGGTGAAGGGCAGATCCTTTCTGGTTACCACGGATGCCAGCCTGTCGGGCTGGGGAGGTTATTGGAAGAGTCATCAGTTCAGCGGGGTGTGGGGTCCCCAGGAGGCTCACACCCCCATCAATGTCTTGGAGCTCAGAGCCGTTCGACTGGTTCTGGCTCGGCTGAACCCACATTTACGGGGTCTTCCGGTTCAGGTTCGTTCGGACAACCGAACGGCAGTAGCTTACATAAATCACCAAGGAGGGACTCTCAGCAGGAGTGCCCTCAGGGAAGTCTCTCTGATCCTGCACTGGGCGGAGAGCAATGTGGAGAACACGGATGCGGATTCCCTGAGCAGGGGATCCTCTCGCCATGGAGAGTGGTCTCTCAACCCCATGGTTTTTCTGGATCTTTGCCGCAAGTGGGGGACTCCGGAGGTGGATCTCTTTGCCTCGAGGCACAATCACAAACTTCCAGCCTTTGTGTCTTTCTCAGGATCCTCTGTCTCTGGCAGTGGATGCCTTGTCACTGGCTTGGGTTTTCTGTACCTGTTTCCACCTGTCTCCATGCTGGGCAGGGTAGTTCAAAAACTGGTTCTAGATGGGGCACCAGTGATTCTGGTGGCTCCAAGGTGGCCAAAAAGGGTTTGGTACGCAGACGTCGTAAGGATGGCCGTAGACCAGTACCGGCTTCCCTTGCTGCCGGACCTGCTATCTCAGGGTCATCTACTTTACCCCAATTTACAAACGCTGGCTTTGACGGCTTGGCTGCTGAAACCTTCATCTTGAAAGAGGAAGGTTTGTCTGAGGCTGTTGTTCGTCTGAGGCTGTTGTTCAGACCCTGATTAGGGCTAGGAAGCGGTCCTCTTCTGGCATTTACTATAGGACTTGGAGGTCCTATATTGATTGGTGTGAGGCTAGGGCCTTGCAGGGTTTTTTCGATACCCAGGATTTTGGAGTTTCTTCAGCATAATCTGGATCTTGGGTTCCAGCTTAGTACTTTGGAAGAAAACCGACAGAGCAGAAACCTGTCCTTTCAGAGGTCTTTTGCTTTACACCCGCTGGTTAAGACCTTTTTCCAAGGGCAGCCCCCTCGGAAGGCTGTAGTTCCTGTTTGGGATTTGAATTTGGTTCTTTCTGCTCTGCAGGGTCCTCCTTTTGAGCCGTTACAGGATATTGCCCTTTGGTTCTCACTCAGAAGGTTGCTTTCTTGGTGGCTATTACCTCTGTTCGGCGTGTCTCTGAGTTGGCGGCCCTGTCGATTCAGGCCCCTTACTTTGAGAGACACCGGGATAAGGTGGTTTTTCGTTTTAAGCCGGATTTCCTTCCTAAGGTGGTGTCTGCTTTCCACCTGAATCAGGATATTGTTCTCCCTTCCTTGTGTCCTAAGCCTAACAATGGCAAGGAGAGGGTTCTGCACAATTTGGATGTTGTTCGCTGTGTGAAGTACTATTTGGTGTCTATTTCTTCCTTCCGCAAGACGGATGCTTTTTTCGTGGTGCCCTGTGGGCCCAGGAAAGGTTTGGCGCCCGCCAAGTCTACCATTAGTAATTGGATTGGTCAGGCCATTGTTTGGGCCTATTCTGCTAAGGGGAGGACTCCCCCCTTTTAGGGTCACTGTGCATTCTACTCGTGCTGTTGGTGTGTCCTGGGCTTTTCAGCACCAGGCTTCTGTTGAACAAATTTGTAAGGCTGCTACTTGGTCTTCCGTTCATACTTTTTCCAAGTTTTACAAGGTTGATGTGCGGGCTTCAGCGGATGCTGTTTTTGTCCGCAAGGTTCTGCAAGCTGCAGTGGTTTGAGTTGGTACATTCTTTACTGTTTCTGGTTCTCACCCATGACGGACACTGCTATTGGATGTCCCAGATGTCTTTAAGACCGAAGTGGAGTGTATGGCACACTTAGAATAATACCGTTTTGTGAGTACTCGCCTTTAAAATGGGTATTATGAGTGTGCCATACACTCCACTTCGCCCCACCCCTTTTTTTTTTTTTTTTTTTTTTTCAGGTATTCTGGGGCTTATATGGTGAACCATTGGTTTTGATTGTTAAGGTTATAATTGGTTCTTCCTGGTCCCTTTACTGCTTTTATACACTGGGGAATTGGTGGGAGGTCCCAGGTATATATGGACCGGGAGGGGCTTTCTTTTTTTGCATATTCATCTCTGCAGAAGTTCGCCCTCTACTGGAGATTACCCAGATGTCATGAAGACCGAAGTGGAGTGTATGGCACACTCACAATACCCGTTTTAAAGGTGAGTACTCACAAAACGGTATTTTTGCCTCTTTACAGGGCACTGGTGCGCCCTCACCTGGAATATGCTGTCCAGTTCTTGTCACCCATTCATAGAAAGGACGCTCGGACTATGGAAAGGGTGCAGAGAAGAGCTACCAAACATAAGGGGAATGAAGGATCTTAGTTATGAGGAAAGATTATGAGAGTTAAATCTGTTTAGTCTTGAGAGGAGACTGCTGTGTGGGGACATGATTAACTTGTATTAATATATAAATGGCCTATATAAAAAATATGGGAGAACACTATTTCAGGTAAAATCCTCTCTAAAGACAAGGGGACACTGCCTTCGATTGGGAAAAAAAGAAATTTAGTCTCCGGAGGCGACGATCATTTTTTACCATAAGAACTATAAATCTATGGAATAGTCTCCCACAGAAACTTGTTACAGCATCAACCGCTGACGACTTCAAAAAAGGATTAGATGCTTATTTAGAAGAAAATAACATTAACAGTTACTATTAGTGGTTATTAATTAGAAAAAAATAGCTTCCCCTATAAAATAAAAAATAACTTCCCCTACCCCAACACCCTTGGTTGAACTTGAGGGACATATGTCTTTTTGCAACCGTATTAACTATGTAAATGCAGTGACTATTTCCCCTGCCTGTATTTGGGCTTTGAAGGCCTGCAGTGCACAAGTGAACTACTTTCTCACCACCATTGTGTTTTAATATCATGTTTAGTTGTGCACCCTTTTTTGTTTGTACAAACTATAAAAAATGCAATTGCAAAATACATTTTTTTATTTTAAAACAGACCTGACTAGTAACGTCTGGCAACACAGCAATATACCTTCATTTGCTGGGTGTCATTTTGGCACCTGTCAGCTTCCAACAGCTCTAAGTGCACTACAACTGATAACCAGATTCTAACCAAAAAATCTTAAAGGGCACTTATGGGAGAAAAAAATGACTCCCCTCCCCAGAGAACATGCTGGTGCCTCTTTCAACCCCCTACCACTTTATTCTGCTTGCATGAGTGTGGGCTCTCCAGCAAACCCACTGTGCACTTTTGGGCGCTCATTCCACCAGCGTTCTATGTTGTGCATATCTGGATGTCCCACAGAGAACCACTGGCCCTGGAGTCCTATATGCTCTAGGCTGGTCAGCCGCACATAAATACTAAAATATTTGTTTATTTTAAAGGCAACCTCCACTTGCCTAACTTGTTTGTGTAGATTTTTTGGATTTTTGTATGTCAAACAAGACCAAATTGATGTCTACCCTGCAACCTGTAACGACCGTCCTTAAGCCAGTCTGCACTTTGCAGGTTCGTCTGTAAATTGGCCTGTGTAGAGGGACTTTGGACTTGCATTTACAGTACATCTAGAACAAATCAATAAGGTCTACATGTCATACTATTCTGCTTTTTATATTTTACTGTAGAGAATAACTGTGAACTGACCTTTCTAAATGGTACAGTGGGGCCATTTACTTGCAGTTCTGCAGCTTGGCTACATAGGCTGTTGAGCCAGCAGCATGCCACTTTTCCCAAGCTAGTAACCCTTTAGCTTCTTGAACACAAGACTGATTCCACTATCTGAAGAGATTGAAATAATGCAGATGGGAGTTACATTTTTCATGTCTGCGCCAGCCAATCAAATGATTAGCAAGTGAGAAAGCTTCTGATATGTACATCTAAAGACCACTTTATATGTTTCTAAGGTAAACACATTGTTGCTGAGGAAAACGGTTTTCTTTTATAACATGCAGTTGCAAAAACAATTAATAGATAAACTCAGCACCTTGAGCACATAATGTTAGCACACTAGTTTGGAAACTTTTAAAAACGTAAAATTGTTCAAAATGTAATCGAACATGGAATTACCCTTTAATCTTTATGCCATTCCACAAAATCTGCTTGGGGTTAATCACTCTTGAATTACACTGGAGCGGCCATCTTGCCACTCACCTGATGATAGTCCTGCTTAACACATGAGAATTAGGAAGGTGCTGTACCAGCAGCAATTCATGCCAAATTGAGAGCGATATCTGCCTAGGAAATGATAAGAAGCTTGCCTGTCATTTTTCACACACTAACTAAAAAAACGCTAATGTAGCAAAAGACATCTGTGTGAAGAAAGTGGTCACAATGTTTCTCTATGGCGGCTGCAAAAGCATTCAGGGGATACAATGTGTTTTGTTCAAAAACGAGTCATTACAGATGAAGGCTTACTACTTCTGGCTAGAAATAAGAGATTATGGCAAAGAGCTTTGAGGCAATTTGAATGAGTCAGCTCCTTTATGCATGTGGCAAGATGGCCGCCGCCATGCATGCCCCAGGGTGGGGGGTATTTTGAATTGTCAAACCGAATCTGGAGTGCAGAATCTGCCTGCTATTCCAAACATTTGCATGGTGTTCATCCCACTCAATAAGCTCAAGTCACTGATTGCCAGAGGGGGGGCTTTAGGGGAGCAATTTACTAAGCTTTGGTTTTTTTTTTTTTTTTTGACTGGAGGTCTGCTTCAACTGAATCCATTCCCCAAAGCGTTGGGCTTCAGTTAGTACAGGCAAAATAACCCCCATATCTGATTGTACATCTCTGTGCCTTCATGCTAATGGCAGCCATAGGAGGCACAGCAGAAAGGGGGAGGGGAGCATGGGCTGTCCTGGGCTTCCCTTTGGTGGGATGCAGTTTTAATTGGAGGTTCTCCTAACCCTTTCAGTGTCGGCCTGTTGAGGTATTTTGTCACCCTCTGTTTCCAGGCATTTTTTTTTTACCATTATGTATTAGAAAGAATGAATGAAAATATATATTCATTCTATCTGTGATTTTTGCAGGGGTTTCTAGGAAAATGTTTGTTTCAGCAGAGTTTGAGGTTTAACATGATCGCTGGATCCAAGCCTCCTTCCTGCGTTGCCCCTGGGCCTGATACTCTATTTACAGGCACTTCGTACAAAAGGTAATTTTTTATTTTTTTTTCTTCTTTCTTTTCTTCTAGCCCAATATAAGTTTATCCCAGACATATGACTAAGGGCTTTGTACACAGCCCGTAATCGCGTTATGTTGTGAAAAGGAGCAAGCAAGTCATTTTATACAGATGCTGTACATGTTTTTAATGTGGAAAAATAAAAGTGTTGGATTTTAACTACACCTGAGTGCTGGACAATGGAACATAATTTATCACAGACATATGTACCTTAGTTTGTCTGACATTACTCCTAATCATGCTGCCATTTAGCTTCAGCTTGTGCAGGGGAAGGTCTTGAGCCCACTTTACCTGAATTTTTACTTTGGTTGCTACCCTGTTCCAGAACTGTGTTCTCTGCTTTCTAGTTGCAGAGTGAGCCTGAATCCAGCCCTATCATGCATCACTTTGTGTGAGCAGTTATATTCACTGTTTATTGGGGGCACCTTCACAGTACGAACTGGTTTTTATAAAGCCTTCTGTTTCCGTTTTTGTGCTGGCGGCTTGCAATGACTCCTGTAGATTATAAAGCTTCATCAGATGAATTGCAATAAATTGCAAAGTCAATCGTTGCCATAAAAATTAATCACAAAATCCCATTTCCACTTAATTTCAGTCCTGACACAAAATGACCTGCTAACAATTTCAGTGTTGGGAAGAAAATGTTACCAAAAGCAAGTAAGAGATCCACAAACTGAAAGAGAGATGGGGCCGGACATTTTTTTTTTCTGTCAGCCACGGTTACCTTCAAAGAATACTCCAGTATAAGCTCTTTTTGCTGCAAATTAAATTATTGCTGCTTGTTAGGCCATTTTATTGGGTTTTCAAAAACTTCAAATGGTTTCACCTGCTTTAATGAATGCTTCAGGGCACACAAGAAAGTCCAGCCCCTAAAAGGACTGTGTCTTAAGAGATTTGTTAACTCCCCACATTTCTCTTTCTTTGTTGGCTCAATCCACTATCCGTAGAAGTACAGTCGCTCTGTGGTATAGTTTTAAAGCAGGGAGATCCATTCTTCCCTCCCACTGGCTAGTGTGGAGAAATGTATCCTCGGTAGTTGTCAGTAAGTTGTTGTACTGTTAGCTATCGATGTAAGCAGGAAATCTGAGGTTAATGTCATTCCATTTATTGGCTTACTCAATAAGATTGAAAATGCAAGCTTTCTATAACGTCGACACACATTTATACAGAAAACTACAAAGGAGTCGCAATTGTTTTTCTACTAAGACGCATGAAACACAAAGTCGTCAAATCGTAAGTTGTGATAAGAATCGGGGACAATTAATGGTGGGCTGTTAAGAATGAGAGGAGGAGAGAAGAAGCTTGAACTGCTTCAAAAGCTTTCATTTTCAATCTTACGGAGTTGGCCAATAAATGGTATAACCTTAACCTTGGACGTCGTGCCCCAGACAAATTTAGAGAATACATCTTACAGCCTACAAAAAAGGCCATGGGAGGTTTAACCCTTTAAGTGCCAGCCTACCTAGATTTTTTTGTCACTCTGTTGCCAGACTACTTTTCACGTTTTTGTGCTACACATGTTCAACCTTGATTTTTGAAGGGATTTCCAGGAAAATTATATATTGTTTCAGCAGAGTCTGGGCTTCAACATGAAATCGAGGGGTCAGGTAAGTCTATATCTTTTATAGTTTTTTTTTTTTTTTTTTTTTTTTTTTTTATGGGGGTTTAAAGTCAGCTACGTGAGTCTCGCGTAGCTGGCACTTGACGGTTGGAGAGGCAGCTACGTGAGACTCGCGTAGCTAGCACTAGAAGGGTTAATGGGGCCCCCCTGAAAAATGTATAAGAAACTCGGCAGGATATATATTTTCAAAAGGTGTTAGGTGTAAGAGCAGATCGTCCGCAAATAAAAGACTTGTACTGCTGGTTTACCACTGAGATCAGAGTTGTTTCTGATGGTAATTGGCAGGTGCTCCATTGTGAAGACATAAAGGAGGGGTGACGGTGGGCACCCCTGGCGTGTGCTTGTTCCTAATGAAGAAAAGATTCGAGAGGAGCCCATTGGCTCTAGCTTTTGCTGTGGGGTTTGTGTATAGTGC
Source organism: Gastrophryne carolinensis (assembly GCA_027917425.1). Classification (NCBI taxonomy): domain Eukaryota; kingdom Metazoa; phylum Chordata; class Amphibia; order Anura; family Microhylidae; genus Gastrophryne; species Gastrophryne carolinensis. The sequence continues at coordinate 176,677,227 of CM051238.1, read as the reverse complement.
TAGGATTTTAGACAGGAGGGTCGGTCCAACACCAATTTTCTGAAAAGATGTCTTTATAAAGGCTCAGTTTACCCTGTCAAATGCCTGCTCTGTGTCACAGGAGAGCAGGCAGGCAGGGACATTTGTAGCAGAGATGTGCAAGATTGCGTCAAATAGTTTGTTTGGTGTTGTCCTAAGCCTCCCTCCCTGGGACAAAACCAATCTGGCCAGTCCCTGGATTTGTTGCTGTGCGGACTGAATGGCTCAGGGTGGTTAATTTTGTTGGGAGTCGCTGACCACCTCTCACTCGACCAATCTTGCATAGCTCGAAGGCTGTCGAACTACAGAGAGTTGATGGCAGTAAAGTTAGCCCTGGAGCATGATGTGATACAACAACATGGGTGCGAGTGTATAATGGGGATAGAACAAAAACCCTTCTGAGAGCGCAGACCAGGAGGCTTTGATTTTACAATTAGCCTAAAGATGTCCTTTAATCCATTTAGGGCTTGCTGTGTGTCTGAGTTACTGTCACTGTTTGCTTGAAAAAACAAGCAAAGCATCTGTGCCAGAGGTTCTTTGTCTGATCAACAAGCCATTTCTCTCAGCAAGTATCATTTTCCAGCTCCTCAGATGAGAGGTTCTTAGTGACGCAGCCAACATAGTTACTTTCCAAACCTCTGAGACTGCAATATAATAAGATGTCTTTGGGGACCATACTGGATGTTTTGCACTAGTAATGAATTGCGTATTTTGAAGTGTTGGAATGAAAGGGGGTTAGAATGAATCTCGTATTTTCTTTATTGCCGAAAATACAACTGCGTTTTTGTCTGTAGTGACCAGACAAGATGTTCAACAGACAAAGCATGGGTGTCATAGGGACACAAACTGGTCACCAGTTTTATTCAGGAAATCCATGTGCTTGTGATAGTAAGAATACACTGTTAAAATAAACACCTCCCTCTGATTTACCATAATACATTAAAAATATACTCCTCTCTTCAATTGAAAGCCCTCTGTTTCCGTAGTAATGGCTCAAATTGAAAGGATTGATGCAGCTTAGAGGTCCTCCAGTCAAAACAGACTAGAGGGCTGTTTACCCTTGCAGCACTGAGGCGCCAAGCTTCGCTATATAGACTGCCCCTTTAAACTTCAGTGGCATAATTTAATGCAACCTGTAATTGTTTAATGTATACCTCTCGTGCACCCAAACCCTGATGCTATGTCAAAAAAATATCTTCACCCTAGGACCTTGGGATGAGGTAAATCCTGGAAGGGTAATTCCTCTTTCGTGGCATTTTCAGAAGTTTCCATTTTGCGCCAAAATGATGTCCTCAATGTGCGGAGCTTATCTGTTTATTTTTCTTATTTGTGACTGTGTGTTAACCTTAGCAACGTACACCAAAGTGGTCTGTTTAGTGCACATAGAGGGTTACTGGCAGTGTTCGCACCTGGGGAGGTATTTATTGCTGCTTGATTTTTCAAGCTGCTGATATGCTTTCCTGTTACAGTGTAAGGATTCTGTGTAGCCTTGCTGTTTATAGGCCAAAGGCCAGGGCAGCTGCTCCCACAGAGCCACAAGAATGTAAGAAATTCTGAAACGGCATGCTTTTGAGTAAATTGCGGGTAAGGTGGCAAAATCTAATATAGATGTTTGTTTTACATCCTAGAAGAGAAAAACAACAAGGCAGGACACTAAAAACCTGACAAAAGGAGTTGGATTATACATTTGCTATTGGTCCACCTAAAATAAGTAGGTGGTGTCCTTACGGTTGTGCTCAGTGGGTGTGGCTAAAGCCTAATGTTCTCGGCAAAGGGTAGTGTTACATAAATGTGGGAAAGGCCAGAATACCAGAAAGGTGCAAGTTGAAGCCATTTTTAGAGGTTTCCATCTATGACATCACAAAGGCATGTTTGTATCGCTAACTCAGATAAAAGCGCAGCTTTATGTTACTGCATTGGAATAATATATTTTTTGTCATAGTTTTGTATTACCTGGTATATATTTTTTTTCCTTTAACCCTCTAAGGATGATAACCTGCAGATTAAAACCATTGATGTCGGGAAATGATAAACAAGAGATACAGTCAGTCACCTCCTGGAAATTTGTATACCTTGGTCAAAAACGGACCTGAAGGCAAAGACCCCCTCCCACTCCCCCAATACCTTTTGGATTCCCCACCATCTAGTGTTCCTGATTTAGAATGTTTTCAATTATAATTATAATCTGTATTTCTGGGTCGTCATAATCTGCAACTAGTGACATTTGTGGCACCAGACGAACCCTGCTGGCCACAGTGGTTATGTGAGAAATCTGCTTTCTAGAAATGTGAAAACCTTTTTGAGCTATGTAACCTGCATTGGTGTGGCAATTGCATATGGACTCTTGGTTGCCCTACGACAGTGTTTTTCGATGCATGTTCTTGCTTGAGTTTTAGTAATGTTCATGTGATTGCACATTATGCTGGCAATTAGACTCTGAGCTTCTAGTGGGTGGACAGTATAATAAATAGCTACTGTTGCAGAATTCTTCTCTGTTCTGTTCCTGTCACATAATGCTACTCCGATTAGGATGTCTGCATATTTCTCTAATGCCTCTATGAATTTATTGCAGATAAACCGGTATTGTCTGCATGTTTCAGTTAAAATATAGTTTCTAGGTCCCCTTCTTTTAAGCATCTGAGTGCATTGGTTTCATGAGAGGGCAAGCTCCCCATGTGATATTGCCTTGTCTTCATGCTAGAATGGAAAGGGCACCTGACAGGTCTAGGTCTGCAACAGGATCAATGCTGGCACTATCCAGTCACCTTGTTTCAATATCGTCACAGTTTTCTTTAAAGTGCTCTCATGGCAATTTTCTATATAATAGGGGTGGGGCTACCTGAACGTTTACCCCTGCCAAATTTGAACCTGTGATTTGCGAGTGCCTATGCATGGGGGGGCTCCAGCAGTCTGGATGCCTTATCTGCCCCAAACCCATTATGTAGTAAAAGGAAGCCAGACTGCTTTTAAGTTCTGTCACATCATAACCCCCCTCCCCTGGCGTTGGGACAGGGTGTTTGCCTGAAATTCAGCACGGTCTTTGGCATTGCTGCACAGAGAGGCATTTCCCACTCTGTGTGCCCTCCTGAGCCTTGCCAATATGGCTTTGCCCAGGGCCAGAAATGCTGATAGAATGTGACTAGAATCGAGGCAAGGTGTGTGGGTTTACCGTGAAACTGGACAACTCCTTTCTTCTCCCTGGGGCATCCTGATTTGGGATGCCCCACTGTGTTAAACAGTAAAACATGCCTATCCAATCCAACAGCGCTCAGCTATACCGTGTCCACGCCCGGCATTTGTTACCAGTTGGGGCATGTCCCCATCTAGAGGCTAGCGCTCTACTTCATTTGGCCCTTAAAATGTAACATTGCGGGTATTGGAGAGTTGATAAAAACTGCCCAAACCTGGGTTGCTTGAGCCCCCCTGCCCCTCCGGTTTAACGATTTAAAATGAAAAACTAACCTGTCCGGTCGCATTGTGTTCTTTTCATCCCTCAGTCCTTCACCATCTTGCCTTCCCGTCATGCTTTGCGCCACCCCACTCGTGCATGTGCAGTGTCACTGCATAGGCTGCAATGGCGCTCGCCGCTAATCCATTAAGATTTGAAGAGCAGCATGGAACATTTGAGGAATGGTGGAGAGCAAGTACGGCTAAGACTTTACAGCCTTCACTCTGGGATGGCAAAGGGGTGCTGCCATCGCAGACATCCAAAAGGCAGCGAGGGGGGGATATTTAGCGAGGAACATCAGAAAAGGTCTGATGTCCCGTTTTAACCACAGAGACCTCTAGGCCATTAATTGAAGCTGAATGGAGTAGTGTGTTCTGATTGGCAGTTTGGCCCTGTGCATATGCCGTTGGATTGGTGGTTGGGTGTTAGTGGAGGATCAGAGGGTTTCACACAGCAGAACATCCCAAATGAGGATGCCCCAGAGGCAGGAACCAAAGGCAGGTTCTCCAGTGGAAATGGCATCCTAGCTTAGTAACCACTTGTTTTATTCATTGCTTAAAGACCTAAGTAGCTAATTCCATTGGCTGCTAAACAGTCTGGAAGCTTTATGGCGTAAATGTATCAAGATAGTTTAATGTTTCTATTGCTATACAGACAAGGAACTGCATGTAGTGGTCCTGCAGCAGCTGCACCATGTCCTTTATTTATCTCTAGAGGAGCAGGCTCACCCATGGGCTGGTGTGGTTTTGGCTTTAGCAGCATTCTGCAAGTGACTGTGGAGTTGGTCAGTTGAAAAGAGCGTGCAGTGGGTGGATGTGACTCACAGGCTGAGGAAGGTTCTTTCTTCTGGAAACTAACATGGATATGTCAGACTTTATGGAAAGTTTTAATTTATTAAGCAGTCTTGGAACAAAAGAAAATCCAGAGACTGTTTCACCTGCCTTGCTTGATCATTGGGAACCCAAAGTGCTGGTTTCATACGGTTTACCCCCACCATCATGCAGGCTTTTTTTTTTTTTTTTTCCATCTCTGCTTGATTTGCTATTGTGACAATGTCCTGAGGTTAGAGGAGAGCTGCTAGGACCCAATGAAGGTACTGTATAAGGCGCCGTGAAAATCTCCTGGCTGGTCCCACAAAGTATTACATAGAAAAAGCAAAAAAAAAGTTTCCCTTCCAGTCCGACAAGTAGAACTGTAGTAGAAACGTTTTAAAGTGGACCAACACCCAGGATTTTGACTATCCTGGGTCTTGGTCCACTTCGGTGGGGCACCCCCGATCGGGGTGCCCTGCTGTGTGAAACCCCCCCGATCACCCTAAAAACTCACCTCTCCCAGCGCCGACGGACAAGGGATTTGACAGCCGCGGACAAGCGGCTCCGCCGCCGCCGCCTCCCGTGCGTCCCGGCGCGCGCACGCCTAGAGGGGCGCGAGGGAGGCGGCGCCGGCCGCCGAAGGTAAGGGGGTTTGGGGTGTTTGGGGGGGTTTCACCCCGCGGGACATCCCGATCTCGGATGGCCCGGGAATCTTATAGATTCCCGGGCCGATCACCTGAGGGTGATGGTCCACTTTAAACCACTTGTTGGTTCTGATAGGTATTGTGCTTATAGTGGACCAAAGCCTGTAATTTTACTATCCTGGGTTTTGGTCCGTTCCCTTGTAACACCTCGGTTTGGGCACCTGCTGTGTGAAACCCTGCTGTTCACCCATTAAACTCGCCTCTCCTCAGACCAATGGCGAATCTGCTTCGCCAGGCCCGCAAATAAATGTGCTTCTGGAGAAGCTGAATGGAATCTCAACCGTATACATTGGCGGTGTGCGGCTCGTAGACTCCAGGGCTGGTTTTGGCCCATTTTGATACTTGGAACTGTTTTCTGCTGGATAGATGTACAATCTCTGTACAGTCATTTGTTTATTATGTTCACTTCTGCAATCCTATCTCTACTACATAGTTTGGGTCAGGTTTGTAGCCAGTATGTGAACCGTTTACATTTTTTCTTGCGGACATCCCATTATATAGATCAGGGGTACTCAACTACTTTCAGTGGAGGTCCACTTACCAGGGTCTGCCGTGGGATGAAGGTCCGGGGGGGGGGGTGTAAGTAAGAGTACATGTCAGCAGCTGTTAGCTGAAGAGCTTGCACTCTACACAGAAGGGCGAGAAGCAGGAAGTAAATGACAGGTGGGTGGGGGGACAGGAAAGCTCATTGCTCAGGTTGGCTGAGGAGCTTGCACTCTACACATGAAGTAAATGGGGGACAGGAATCTCACCTCCTTGCACTTTCTCAGCAGCTCGATGAACTGGTCCCGGGTAATGGCCTCCTCGCCCCGGGCCAGCCGCTCCTCCAGCCAGCGCAGCAGTGTGCTCTGATGCCGGGACACCACTGACTCCGGGGCCGCCACCTCCCTCAGGCGGGCCACCTCTTCCCAGAGTCAGGCCTGTTCTAGCAGCACCGGCGGTGGGGGCGGCAGCAGTGCGAGTGGACATGACGGGCCTCCAGGTGTGTGCAGCGGGCTCTGCTTGCCGCCCGAAGCCTCCGCCAGCTCCGCGCTCTCGGCTCCTTCCTCCTCCAGCGCCTCGTCGTCTCCACTCCTCCCCCCCCGCCTACGAGGCCCGAGCCGCTTCCACCTCCCCCGGCCTGGCCACGCCCATGTGCCCGCCCCCAGCTCTGACAGCCCTGGCCGGCAATTGTCACCGGCACCGCCGGATCCCGGGCTGATGTGGCCTTGACACTACACCAGCCCTGGGCAGCGGTCCGGACAAATGGCGTCTGCGGTCCGGATTCGGACCGCGGTCCGCCATTTGAGTACCCCTGATATAGATCATGCTTGCTGGTGTTTAACTGGGGGTGTGTGGGCGGAGCGCATTGCATATGTGGCTGCAATCATATACTTGTTGCTGCTGCATAAAGAAAAACCCATCATCATGTGCTAAACTGAGCTTCCCAGTGTTCTGTGTATTTCTGGTTATGTCCACTATCACTTATAGGAGAGTCTGCCTATTTGTTTTTTTTTTCTTGGGTTAATGAAATGACTTGGCCCTGGTGCAGGCAAATCGTACAGTAACACTTTTCCTACTAGATCCAGGCACTCCCCCCCCCCCCCCCCCCCCTCCCCCCCTCCAAGATGCAACTTCTTAAAGTCCCTTGTCCAGGCATAGCCAAGTGTTAATGCATTGTGTAGTGCTATGTTTGGTGATGCCTCTCTGTTTAAAATTGAAGCCTACATATTAAATATATGAAGGTTTAAACTTTTACCTTTATTTGCAGCCTGTAAATCACGTGGGAGGGGCCCAGGTCGTGTGATGCCTCTCATCCACAACTCTAATATTTGTAAATGTGTTTGTTTGCTTCCAGGGTTTTGCTGAACATACAGCTAGTAATCTGAGTGATTTTGCTGAAAGGCAGGGGGAGAGTAACTTGTTGTAAGTGTGGAGACAAGGACATGTGGTGCAAGCTTGGCACACAAAGATCTGTGTGAGTCTCTTTTGAAAGACAGATGAAAGTAGTCTTATTTACAACACTGTCCAGCACTGATTGCAAGAAGGGGGGGGGGGGGATAAGCATACTGATGTTTTTCATGAGGCTTTTTTAACTAAACTGGATTCAATTAGACCCTGAAAGACTGAGTGGCCTCATCCCTAGAGTCTAGAAGACCCGAGGTTTCCCTGTTCTGAACTGGGATGCCCCACTGTGTGCATCACTGGGGATCACCTTGGGTGCTCACCTCACTGGAGATTCCATGCTGCATTCCTCGGGCTGCAGACGTATACAAGCCTTACGTTTTTAGCCTAGGCGAATACCCACAGCTAGCGGCGCACGCTCCAGTTTTTATATTCTTTGTGCAGCAGCTGAAATTCGAATGGAAGCAAGCCGCTAGTTGGCAGAGATGCCCTTGCCATGGGAATTTTTTTTTTTTTCAGGGGATACACAAAGCAGGGCATCCCTAATTAGTATGCTCCAGGCAAGAGGAATGAAGCCCAGGATGGTGAAAATATTAGCTTTTGTCCCTTTTTAAATAGCAGAGAAAAATGTAGCTTTTTACTGTATTTGATTTTATGTGATCACGTGTTGCACAGCGGTAATATTATGAATACTGCAATATTATACAAGTTTGTGGTTACCAGGCTTGACGGCATCGGTATGACCGAACCTGTCAACTCTGATTTCCTCTTCCTTCCGTTAACTCTTTAAGTACTGCCACATATCATTTACATGGCTGCTTCTCCAACTGCTAAGCCACGTACATTTCATGTGGCTGGCATTTTTCCATTTTAGATATACAAAAAAAACCCCTTAAAAATCCCCCAAAAATGGGTCCCCCCTTCCCCCGGGAGGGGGGACCCTATGTCATTTTTTTTTTTTTTTTAATAAACCCTTTGTTCTGTCACCCAGCAGCTATAAAAGGCTTCCAGCAGTTGAGCAGAAGCCAGTGATCGCCGAGGGACACAGTGCTCCAGGATGGATGGGAGGTAAGTATTGAAAAAAAAAAAAATAAAATATTTTTTTCTCTTTGTGTGCCTGTTTTTTTTTTTCTTTCATTTAACCCCTTGTGAACTGGTAAGGGGTCTATGACCCCTATACCGATTCACAAGGCTGGGGGGATGGCAAGTTACCTGCGACTAGCGGGTGACATGCCATTAACCCCCGGCACCCCCATTACCTGCCTCCCCAAAGCTCGGGGGGGGGGGGGGGCAGAAAAGCCAGTGGCCACGGGCTATGCAGGCTTGTAGCCTGCAGGGCCAGGGGCCACAAAAGCTGGCCCCTGTGCCCTGTTTCTACTAGCCCTGCATAGCTGGTCCCGGGTCCCATGTAAATTTTTTCCTCGATTTAACCCTTTGTAGTGTGGATAGTTGTATTTTATTTGTAAATGTTCTAAAGTACTTGTTTCAGTTAGGGGGGTCTCCTGGGCAGGAACGGGGAGCTACCGATAAATATGTGGTACCGTTCTAATCGGTACAAATGGGGCTTTCACATGCAATATGTTTTTCCTTAATAAAATACATTTTTTATTTAAAATAAAGGATGCAATTTTCTAAAAAAAAAATATTTATTTAATTTTTACTTAATATTGTAAAAAAACAAAATAAAATTTACACACAAGACATTTCATGTTAAAGCCTAAACTCTGCTGCAAAAAATATATATATTAATTTCCTGAAAATTCCAGCAAAAATGGCGCAAAAAATGGCGCAAAATGGGGAAAAATGACCTGTCAGAGGGTGACAAAATCTCAAGTAGGCTGGCAATTAAAAGGGTTAAAAGTAGCTATGCATGCTGGGTATTGTTCTGTTTGGGGGACCTTGCGCTTTCAGACTTAGCTTGTTTTTTTCTGGTTTGCATATTTATATTTTAGGAAAAGGTGTTTTTTATTCAGCTTTTTTATACATTTTTTAGGGAAACCCTGCGCAACCAAAGAATTCTTTGAGGGGTAATTCCAGAAAGATGAGCCCACTACAACAAGCTGGGTACGCTTAGAAAGCTTAACGTGTACTTTCAGGGAATATATGGTTTATTGGGGATATTCCAAATGTAAAGGGTTGCTTTGGTTTAAAAATCGTAAAGGTGCGCACTTTGTCTGCAGAGCTGAAATTTTCAAGTAAAATTACCGTTACGCACATGCTTTACTTTGGGGTGTTTGGCAACTCTTCCCTTGACAGTAGCTATGCATGTTGGGTATTGTTCTGTTCAGGGGATGTTGTTTTTTCTTGTTTGTATATAGTTTTTCTAGGAAAATGTGGCTTTGATTCTTCTTTTTTATCCTTTTTTTTTTAGGGAAACTCTTTGCAACCAAAGAATACATTGAGGTATTACTTCCAGGAAACTATGGCCACATCAACAAGCCTGGTACACCTAGAAAGCTTGAGGTGTGTACTTCCAGAGAATATATAGTTTGTTGGGGGTATTTCAAATGTTTAGGGTTGTTTTTCTGGAAAAAAAGGTGCGCTTGTGTTTTATGTGAAAATCCCCTAAAGCGCTGTTTCAGTTTGGGGGAGTCTCCTGGGCAGGAAAGGGTGTCTTCCTATACATATGTGGTATCGCTGTAACCGGGAGAAATTGGGATTTCACACGCAATAAGATTTTATTACAAAAAAACACTACAAATTTCACCCAAAAATATTGAGAATACACCAAAAAAATGACAAACATGACATTTCTTGTTAAAGCCCAGACGCTGCTGAAAAAAACAATATATCATTTTCCTGGGAATCCCTTCAAAAATCACATTTGAACATGGGGAGCGCATAATAGTCTGGCAACAAAGGGTGACAAAAACTCTAGGTAGGCTGGCACTTAAAGGGTTAAAGCGGCATAAAACCCTGTGCTGGCCCTCACCTGCCGCGATGCGGTGAGTGGGATGGAAAAAAAAAATTCCACCGTGACCATGCCCACCAGCGTTTTTTTTAAGATTGCTGGCTGACATGACTAGCCTGCTGCCTGCATCACCATCTTCCCTCTTTTCTGGGACGCGTTCCTGCCCCCAGCCTATCTGAATGGCTAGGTGTGGGAGCAGCCCCTCAGCTACAGGGAAGCCCAGGATGCGGTTGCAGGCAGCAACAACACTGTGAGCCCTGGTAATGTTGTGTTTTGCGGGCAACATAACAGGGCGTCCAGATTTTGCATGCCACAGCGGCAGGCCATGGAGTCTCTGCTGCATGTGTTTCGGTCCACTTTTAAGTAGTAATTATACACTGCAGCAGTTCAGATTTATTAGTTACAGTGCTCCTGGTCTTCCATGTGCATTCTACATGCTGGATGTGCAGGAGCTGGCAAGCAAAAGTTTTAGGGGCACTTTTTCTGGTTCGAATTGTCTTACTGTGGTTCGTTTTTCATGCTCCCTGGTTTGTTTGGATAGTTTGGGGTGATTCCTAATTGCAACGTCCATGCCCCTAGCTTAATGAGAGAGCGGTTTGGTGTTTTCACCATGAAATTAATTTGGAATATTTACAGAAACACAGCATCACAACACTGGATGCAGTTCTAAAAAGATGGCTGTTGGAATATCTGTGGCAAGATAGCTTGTCACATTTTTTTTTTTTGGAGTTCATTTTGTAGCTTCTGTTTTTTTCAGTCTGGCATCGTATCTTAAAAATTTGAATTCCTCCGTAGTATGATGTTTGTCACGTGGCCTGTGCAATTAGTGGGGTTTCTGTAATTTTTGCTGTGTTCTGTAACCCCACACTACATGGGCTTGTCAGGCCTCAGATGAACTAATTAGATTAAGCAAGAAGCTTTCCTTAGATAATCATTGAGGGAGCCATTTCTTATGCCGGCGCTCACTCGCTGCTGCTGATAATGTGCAGTTGAAGGTCAAATGCTTAGCAGAGAATAGCAGCAGCAGAAGCTTAATCTCAGGCAGTGGTTTAAAATTACTTAACCATTGGCTTTTTAAACATCCATCAAAGCCTTTATATTTGTTTGATCCTCCAGCAAAAAAGCTTAAAGACGCCTTCTGTGTGAAAAACATGCATGTTCTAGTGCTTGTGTGCTAGCTGCATGTCCCCCGTGTGGTGCTGTCTGTGTGGGTAAATGTTCCTGGATAGAATAGGAGATGGGGTTAAGCTATTGCATAAGAATCTCGTCTTAATGTTCCTTCATTGCAGGTTACCAGCTAAGCTTTAAGACATTTGCAGATTGTCATCCTCTGCCCAAAATAGTTCTGCCTAAATTAGCCACTTGTTTGCAAAAGTTTGTCACTGGGCGCCTGCAGTGTTAGTCACTATGGAAATACATTGTTCTCTAAAGTAGGACTCTGCCCACAGTGTGGTGAGTTGGCTTCTGCATTTGTGTAGTGCAATTGTGTTCAATGGTGCTTTACAACCCTGCAATACCAGACAGAAGTATAAGTAGTATAGAACAGTCTTAAGATTTACAGCAAAAATTCATTTGTTTCAAATACATTAGATTTTGTGGATTTAAAATCTAATTTAGATGTGGAAAGCGCTTTTGTGCAGTTTCTAATTTAATAGATGAGCGCTAATTAAAAAAGACACATGGTTGTATGACTAAAAAAAACAAAACATTTGACATTTTTAAATGTCGCCTTTGTTTGCCACAGTTCACATGACCCGCACATGGATCATCTAATATAACACGCCAGCTCACCATGTGACTTGGTGCACAGGGAAGCCATCCGGCAGCATGACACATGCTGGACCGTTTTGTGTTCCTGGCAGTAGTACTGGAGGTTTTTTGGTTAGAGACTGGGCGCCCTCTTCTGCATGTGTGGGAATGTGCCACAGGGATCTTCGTTTGCATTCTATCGTATTTATAGAAAAAGCTCCATCATAGTCCATGGTGCTGTACAGAGGTAGAAATTACAGATGGTAAGACAAGTATAATAATTATAATTAATCAATGACTAAAATACATATAGCTAACTCTTCATTCATGACGCTTCCTCAAATTGACTACGCACAAAGCCAAACTTGTCGCTTTCCCACCATCAAATTCTGCCCCTTTCTCCAATTTAAACTCCCCAAGCATGATATCTTGGCGTCTAATCAATTCCTCGCACATTCACGCCTTACCTTCAGTCACTAGCCACCTCCTGTTATCTCCAACTAATAACTTCTCCCATGACTGTCCCTTTCTGCCCAAATCCTATTCCTACTAGGCTACAGCAACACTATCCTGTGGTCTTCAACCAAACAGACCTCAAAGCTCTTCTAATCATTGCAGCTCGCCTTATCCTTTCCTCACCACTCCAGTGCTCCCCTCTCTGCCCCTCCACTGCTTGCCAGTATTGGTTAGAATTCAGTTCAAACCTTTAACCTTAACCTGCAAAGCTGGCCCCTTCTTAAATTCCATCACTCTTTCAAGGATGCCAACCTAGAAGCAAGTGCTGCTAAATCTCATCCCACAGGCTTCAAGTTTTGGATAGTCACATCTTGTACCTTAATCCATTGTAAGGTAATTTTTGTGAATAGCTGCCACATACACTTGGGCTGCTTGTTACCGAGCCCGTTAGCAGTGACTCATCTGCCTTTTTCCTGATGGTCGACAGGCGCTATGGGTGGTGCAGACCACATCAAAGAGATTATTTGATTGGTTTAGAGCTGCCTTATACTCTTCTTTAAGCTGCGGTGCAGAGAGCACATGTGATGTGCACATTGATGTAAAAGAGTCCAGGATGCTTCTCTTGATCCTAGAACAATAATAGGAATGCCAGTGGGGACCAACCACTGAAAACCAGTTACATGAGATCCACTTGAAAACCTGGTGAAATATAAAATGCTGTGAGGCTTGCTACTGTTGATATCTCCCTATAGAGGTGAATTTCTGATACTGGAGGGATTAAGCCTCCTATACTGGCGTGTAAATGGAGAAATTCACAGCAGGCAATTTAATACTTTTAAATATTAAAATGACCTCCATTTTCATCCTACTCTCACCGGTGCCCTCTGAGCTTTAAAACCCTCCCTTGGCAGCCTTCAAGCAGACCTAAACCTTTAGTGAGTCGTACCGGCTACTAAGAAGGTAGTTTTTAAAATGTCGACCTTTAGAGAATCATTAAGATTAACCTAAAAAGGTTTTTAAAGTGGACCAACACCCACACCTGATCGGCCCGGGAATCTATAAGATTCCCGAGCCGATCAACTCCCTCCCCGCGGGGCATCTGAAATTGGGATGCCCTGCTGTGTGAAACCCCCCGAGAAAGCCCCTAAAATCTTACCTTATCCGCCGGCTCCCGCGCGTCCCTCTAGCAGGGCGCACACCCGCGGGGCCCGTTTGTGAATGGCCGGCGCGGGCCCTGTAAGAGGGACGCGCGAGAGGCGGCGGCGGCGGCGGCGGCTTATCCGTTGCCAATAAGGTAAGATTTTAGGTGCTTTCTAGGGGGTTTCACACAGCGGGGTGCCCCGCAGAAGTGGACCAACACCCAGGATAGTGAAAATCCTGGGTGTTGGTCCACTTTAAAGAAAAGATTTTTTCCTCTGAGTTGAAGAGGATATTGTGGCTGCCATAGTGTCCTAGGAAGTTAACCGGTGGGGAGGATTCAGAGTCCTCTACACAAGGGGGTGCTCAGTTAAGGAGAAGATGGATGGATGGTTTATTTTCCTCCATTCTGGAGGATGTTTTTGAGCATACACATTATTTTAATCTGATCAATAGGGATTGGCAGAAGTCAGGTAGTCTGCCGACCGTTCCTAGTGCTAGATACTAGGTATCCCTTTCCTCCAGATCAGATTGAATTATGGTCTCACCCTCCTGTGGTGGACGCTCTGGTGCCAGGTCTTTTTAAAATCTTGGTTATGCCATTCTCTGATACAGCGGATATGCGCGTGGATCATCCACAGCATTTTTGGGGAGCAGGAGGTTGTTAAAACAACTGGACTCTAAGACTCGTAGGGGTCGTTCACGGAAGTCAGCTGGCCAAAGTCGGCTGTATCCAAAACCAGTTTGGATACAACAGGTATGTGATCTTGGCTATGGAGGATTGAGCAGGTTAAGTGCCAGAGGCCTAGCTCTGTTGGTAGCCTTAAGGCGTGCTTTATGGCCTAAGTAATGGCCAGCTGAACTAACCTCTAAAAAGAATCTGACTGGACTGCCTTTTAAGGTGGGGTGTCTGTTTGGGGAGTGCTTGGTTGACATGGTAAAGCATGCTACTGGTGGTAAATCATCTAATCTGCCACAGAAGCCAAAGTCTAATACTGTTTTCCGCAGGGCCTCTAATCCTGCGGGGTTCCGGCTAGAGGTTCGGCCTCTTTGGGATACCGAAGAGATTTTTTGGAATAAGACAAAGTTCCAAATTAAGGTGACAGGCATGCTCAGGCATGAAGGGACGCCCCCAACCTTGCAGGTGTGGGGGGAAAGCTTCTGCATTTTTCTCATATTTGGAGGCTTCATGTAACAGATATTTGGATACAGGAAGTTGTATCCTCAGGTTACAAGATCAACTTAGAAGCCAGACCTCCTCAGAGATTCTCTTGGTCAGGGGTATCCCTAATTCCTCAGAAAGCAGAAGCATTGAGATCTGCCATATCCCGCCTTTTTAGAGATTGGAGTTGTTGATCCATAGTGAAGTTACTCTAGCCTGGAGTTTTTATAACTATGGTGTGTGTATATATAAGGATGCATACCTACATTGTAGTAGGTGGCCTACATCTTCAGTTTGTGGCGCTACCCTTCGGTCTATCATCAGCACCATGGGTGTTTACCAAGGTGTTGGCAGGTCTCATGTTTTCTTTAAGAAGTCGGGGTATACATATAATCCCTTACTTAGACTATCTATCTGTTGCTATGGGCCCCATCGTGTCAGGGGGCCCAGAAGGATATACAGACTATCTGATCGACATTGGATAACTGACTATTCAGATGAATTCTTCTTAAAGTGGACCAACAGTCAAAAATGGCTAGAGTGCCAGACTACTTTTCACTATTTTGCGCTACACATTGTTAACCCTGATTTTTGAAGGGATTTCCAGGGATTTCCCAGGAAAATTATATATTGTTTTTTTCAGCAATGTCTGGGCTTCAACATGAAATGTCTTGTATGGCCTTTTTTAGTGGATTCTCAATACTTTTGGGTGAAATATGTGCAATTTTTTTTAAATAAATCTCTTTTTTGCAATTTGTAGTGTTATTTTGTAATAAAAAATGTAAGTTTGTCAATAAAATTTTATTGCGTGTGAAACCCCAATTTCTTCCAGTCACAGCGGTACCACTTATGTATAGGTAGACGCCCTTTCCTGCCCAGGAGACTCCCCCAAACTGAAACAGAGCTTTAGGGGATTTTCAGATAAAATACAACTGTTCCAGAAAAACAACCCTTTACATTTGAAATACCCCCCCACAAACTATTCTCTGGAAGTACACACCTCAAGATTTCTAGGCGTACCAGGCTTGTTTATGTGGGCATAGTTTTCTGGAAGTAATCCCTCAATCAATTCTTTGGTTGCACAGAGTTTCCCTAAAAAAAGAATAAAAAGGAAGAATCAAGGCCACATTTTCCTAAAAAAGACTATGCAAACAAGAAAAAACAAGGTAAATCTGGAAAAGCAAGGCCCCCCCCGACCAGAACAATACCCAACATGCATAGCTACTGTCAAGGGAAGAGTTGCCAAACACCCCAAAGTAAAGCATGTGCAGAACGGTAATTTTACTTGAAAATTTCAGCTCTGCAGACCAAGTGCGCACCTTGCAATTTTTCAACCAAAACAACCCTTTACATTTGGAATATAAACCATATATTCCCTGAAAGTACACATGTTAAGCTTTCTAAGCGTACCCAACTTGTTATAGTAGGCTCATCTTTCTGGAAGTAATCCCTCGAAAAATTCTAAGGTTGCACAGGGTTTCCCTTAAAAAAAAAAAAAAAAAGTATCAAATAGCTGAATAAACAAACATGTTTTCCTAAAATATCAATATGCAACCAAGAAAAAACAAGCTGAATCTGAAAGTGCAAGGTCCCCCGAGCAGAACAATACCCAACATGCATAGCTACTATTAACCCTTTTAATTGCCAGCCTACTGTTTTCTCACCCCCCAACATGCATAGCTACTATTAACCCTTTTAATTGCCAGCCTACTGTTTTGTCACCCTCTGACAGGTCATTTTTCCCCATTTTGCGCCATGTTTAACAGTGATTTTTGCCAGAATTTTCAGGAAAAATTATTATATATATATATATATATATATATATATATATATATATATATATAATTATATTTTGCAGCAGAGTTTAGACTTTAACATGAAATGTCTTGTTTGTAATTTTTCTACAGTTTTTAAAAAAAATTTTTAGACAATTATTTCCTTTATTTTAAATAAAACATTTGTTTGATTAATGAAAACCATATTACATGTAAAAGCCCCATTTCTCCCAATTACGTTACCAGTATCAGTAGCCCCCACCATTCTTGCCCAGGAGACCCCCAAACTGAGAAGAGCACTTTATAACATTTACAAATAAAATACAACTACTAAATACAACTACTATCCACACTATGACCATAAGGGGTTAATTTAGAAAAAAAAAAGATACTGGTTAGACCCATTTTGGGGAATTTAAGGGTTAAAAACCCTTAAAAATCCCCCCCACAAAAATGACATGGGGTCCCCCTTACCCATCATAACCAGCCCGGGACCAGCTATGGGGGCTTGTAGGAACAAGGCGCAGGTGCCAGCTTTAGTGACCTCCCCGCCCTGCAGGCTACAAGCCCACATAACCACAGGCTGGGCCCTTCTGCCCCCCCCCGGGCTTTGGGGAGGCAGATAATTGGGGGTGCCAGGGGTAATGGCAAGTCACCCGCTAGCCTCAAGTGACTTGCTAGCCCCCAGCCTTGTGAACTGGTATAGGGGTCTCATGGATCCCTTACCAGTTCACAAGGGGTTAAGTGTAAAAAAAAAAAAAACAGACATAAGGTAAAAAAAAATTATTTTTTTTAATACTTACCTCCCCATCCATCCCTGGGCACTGTGTCCCACGCTGATCACTCTGGCTTCTGCTCTCCTGCTGGAAGCCTTTTATAGCTGCTGGGCGAAAACCTAAGGGGTTAATAAAAATTGACATAGGGTCCTCCCTCCCAGGGGGGAGCCCCCATTTTTTTTGAAATTTTAAGGGTTAAAAACTCTTAAATAAAAAGACATGGTGTCCCCCCTACCCGAAATAACAAGCCCGGGACAAGTCCACATAGCCACGGGCCGGGCTCTTCTGCCTCCCCCCCCCCCCCCCCCCCCGGGGCTTTAGGGAGGCAGGTAATTGGGGGTGCCGGGGGTTAATGGCATGTCACCCACTAGCCATGGGTGACTTGCCAGCCCCCAGTCTTGTAAACTGGTATAGGGATCTCATGGATCCCTTACCAGTTCACAAAGGGTTAAATGTAAAAATAAACAGACACATAATAAAAAAAAAAATGACATTTATTTATTTTTTTCATTACTCGCGTCCGATCCTCCTCTGTCCCCGGGCGATCCCCGATGACCGCTGCCGAGTGCTTGGTGGAGGGGGCCTGGGGGGCGAGGAATCACAGCCCTCTTCCCGTCCAACCTCTCTCCTCTAAGCACCCGGCAAGACTGATCGCCGCGGGTGAGGGTGAGAGAAGCTGTCTGTCGGCTGGCCCCGAACCAGCAAGTGAGGGAGAGGGCGATTTCTCGCCCTCCCCTCACCACAGAAGAGCCCAAGGGGGACGATCGGAGGGCTAGAAGGCGCTAGAAGACCTGGCCCAATCCAACAAGGGGTCAGGTGAGTTTTTCTTTTGGCATGGCACGGCCTGCTTCAGTATTCATAACAGTTGGGTTATTCCTCCACAAGGTGGCACAGTGTACTGCAGAAGAGTTGTGACCCCCTATAAAAACGGGATTACCCATAGAGTTCCCAGTGTTTCCTCTGCAGTGAAACTGCGAAGATAGAAGATGGCTCTCAATATTTTGCAGGTGAGCGGGGCAACCAAGCCCGCGGCCCTGCAAGTCTTTCCACCCGTTTCTGGACCCTCTCTGCCTCCCAGCCTTGGCTGACAGATCGGGTGAGGGTAGAAGAGCACTAGGGTCAAGTGCTCCAGGAGCGCTGCTCCAAGCCACAGACCCTGTTCCACAAAGGGTAGCCAGCCATAGGCTTTATGGTGAGCCTACTAGGGATGCGGAGTTCCTGTCCTGGCTTCTGAGGGGGTTATTTGGGGACTGTGTCCCCTTCTTTTCCTTCAGGGGTCCTCCAGTGTGTTGCTTTATCAAGCGGTCTGTGGCTTGGTGACCCTGCGGTGTCCTTGGTCCGCGAGTCCCCCTTGGGGTTTTTTTTTTATGGGTCTCGTGGGGCATGTGTTGTGGGATGCTCATGTGTCGTTTTTTTTTTTTTTGCAACATGGTTTGGATTCGGGCCTTCAACTCGGTACCCTCAAGGGACAGGTGTCAGCCTATACGTGGGGCTGCTTTGCCCATTCTGACTCTTAAGGTGGCCTTTTTGGTGGCCATTACTTCTGTCAGGCGAGTTTCTGAGCTGGCGGTGCTTTCCATCAAACATCCTTATTTTGAGAGGCATCAGGATAAGGTGGTGTTTCGGCTTAAGCCAGATTTCTTGCCTAAGGTTGTTTCTGCTTTTCATCTCAATCAGGACATTGTTCTGCCTTCCTTGTGTCCTAACCCTGCTAATTCCAAGGAGCGGACCCTTCACTCTATGGATGTTGTCAGGGCGGCTCTGAAGTTTTATTTGGTTGCTACTGAGTCTTTCAGGAAGTCTAATGCTCTTTTTGTTCTTCCTGCTGGACCTAGGAAGGGTTTGCCTCCTGTTAAATCCACTATCAGCAAGTGGATCTGTCAGGCGGTGGAACAGGCCTATTCTGCTAAAGGGAAGGAACCTCCCTTCCGCCTTACTGCTCATTCTACTCGTGCTATTGGTGCGTCTTGGGCCTTTCAGCACCAAGCTTCTGTTGAACAAGTTTGTAAGGCCGCAACTTGGTCTTCTGTTCATACTTTTTCCAAGTTTTACAAGGTTGATGTTAAGGCCTAAGCGGATGCTGCTTTTGTCCGCAAGGTGACTTGAACTGCCGGCCGTTACTCATTGGGGATCCCACCCTACTTTTGGACACTGCTTTTGGATGTCCCAACTGTTATTGCATGGCACGGCCTGCTTCAGTATTCATAAGAAAAAGACAGGAGTACTCACCTGTAGAATTGTTTTTGTTCTTGCATGGCACGGCCTGCTTCACCCCACCCTTGTTATCGGTATTCTTGGTTGCCTCTTTATGGTGATTGTTCCAAGTTAATTGGGGTTTTTACCTTTTTTACATTTTTTTACCTTTTATTCTCTCCCGGCTTCTTGTCTCACTGCTTGTCTACGCTGGGAACTCTATGGTTAATCCTGTTTTTATAGGGGGCCGGGAGATGCCACAACTTTTCTGCAGTACACTGCGCCACCTTGTGGCGGAATAACCCAACTGTTATGAATACTGAAGCAGGCCGTGCCATGCAAGAACAAAAACAATTCTACAGGTGAGTACTCAGAATTGTCTTTTTAACTTGTGTACTTTTTTTTCCCTGTCGGGGTTTTAAAGTCAGCCACGTGAGATTCACGTAGCTGGCACTAAAAGGGTTAAACATGACCAACACAACAAACATTGCTCATTTGCATCCCTCCCCAGGGCAATTTAGATTGCTTCACATAAAGACTTTTATCCTTTTCTAACTCTTGCTGTGGTAAATTAAAAACAAGTTGGCATCTCATTCATTTGCAAACAGGAAGTGCTGTCAGTTATGTCAGCTGGGAGAGGAAGCTCCAAAATGGCCACTACCTTTCTTTTTCAACTGTACTAGGCAGTTTGTCCGGTCAAATATCATATCATACCTTAGAGTTATTCTTTTCTCGGAATGTATCAGGCAAAAGTGTTCTTCCAGAAGAGACTTTTACTTCAGGCCAGGGTACAGGGTCTCTTGTCTTCCCTTACCTGACAATTCGTCAAGGAATGGGGCCTGATGGTATCTTGCTTGAGGCAGTACCTTTTGCACTTTTCATACAAGACCCCTGCAGATGGAATTGCTTACAATCTGGGATCTAGGCGCACAGACTCTGGATCACTCTTTTTTGCACGACACCGTCAACAAGGCAGTCTCTAGCCTGGTCCTCAGCCTCTTCAGATTGTCAAATATTTTGTTCCAGTACAGTGGAAGACCATCACCACAGATGCCAGTCTGGTTGGGGGGAGTGTCATGGAGTCACAAACGATACAGGGACAGTGGAGTCCGAAGGAGAGCAGACTCTTCATAAATATAATGTCTGCGTCTCAGACATTGAACATACCATCTGAAGGGGCATCCCGTCCGGATTCAAACAGAAAATCGGACGGGTGTGGTATATATCAACCACCATGGGGGCACCAGAAGCTGTAAAACCCCCATGGAATTTAGCTAGTTTTTACTTTGGGCCGAGAAACAGGTTCCATGTATCTAGGCTGTACACATACCTGGAGTCGACAACCCGCAGGCCGATCATCTCCGCAGAACTGCATCAGAGGGAATGGTCTCTTAGTCAGAGGGTTTTTCAATCCCTATGCATGCGCGTGATCCCAGACGTATATCTCTTTGCATCACGGCACAGTCGGAAGGTCCGAAGTTTGTGTCCCGGTCCAGGCATCCTCTAACAATAGCAACAGATGCCCTGACTCTTCAGTGGTCAGCATTCAAGCTTCTCTAGGCATTCCCTCAGATTCCACTCCTGGGTCGAGTACTAAAAAAGGTTAGCTCACAATGGAGTGCCAACCATTTTGGTGGCTCCTTGGTGGTCAAGGAGAAGCTGGTTCTCAGACATAGTAAGGATGTCAGAGGGCAACCCGTGGAGGTTAGCCGACGCTCCAGATCTTCCCACACAGGGGCCTCTAAGGCATCCCAATTCACAAGTTCTGGCTTGGACGGCCTGGCTATTGAATCCTTTATCTTGGCAGAAAGGGGATTTTCTGCCAGAGTCATCCAGACTGATTCAGGCCAGGAAGAAGTCTGCATCAATGATCTACTATAGAGTCTGGCAAGCATTTATCGCTTGGTGCAAATCCAAAGGGTTCGCTGGTAGAATTTTTTCTGTTCCCAGAATATTGGATTTTTTGCAGAAGGGTCTTGATGAAGGTTTTTTAATTGAGTACTTTTAAAGGGACAGATATCTGCTTTATCTTTTTTCAGAAACCCATTGCTGAGAATAATGTATCAAAAATTTTGTGTAGGGAGTCGCTCATGTGCAGCCTTATCAGCTCAACAGGGTCCTTCTTTTAAACTATTGTCAGATACGTCATTAAAGTGGACCAACACCCTCCAAAACAACTTAATTCTAATCACTTTAAAATAAAAAGACACTTACCTTTTGCTGACTTTTGCAGCCTTCTGTCCCTCGCAGCGACTGTATTCTTCATAAATCTCCGCCGGAAGTCCCGCCCTCCAGCTCTTGTCGTTCATTTGAATGTTGTCCATCACGCTTGTCCGTTCATTAGCATTTCTTGTCCGGAGATTAGGTCTTCTCTGCTCTCGCGCGATTTAGCTTTCTGTTCTTCTCTTCTCGGCGTCATCAGTGGGCGTGGCCTCTCTCTCTGCTCTCGGGAGCGTGCATGTCTCCCTGGTCTATGTACTAGATGGGTAGGCGAATGACATCATGTGCTCAGCCGTGATTGGCTGCAGCAGCATGAGTCTCCGCCTCCCCTCCCTCCTCTCACTGCCCTCCACTTAGTTTCATTATCTCCTGCCTTCCCTCATATGCCGTCCTGTGCTGGATGTGAAGGACAGGAGAGTTTTTAATTTATATATTTTTTATTATAATTGTTTCATATGTATTTTAAAGTCACATTTACCCACTGTAATTTAAAATAGAATCCGATATAGTTATGTATATCTGTATCTCGTTATTATATTTGCGGACTGGCTCATGGTCCTGAGTGCAGGACCAGAGTAATTTCTTCCCCCCTTGTGGGTTATAGAGCACCAACATATTCAAAAGCGCTGTACAGAGCCTGTGCTGATTGCAGGACCAGAGAAGAATGCCTCCCTTGATGGCATGGCTCACAGCAGTATCCTGCATACAGGAAGGAGTCAGGGTTCATCTTTAGTCTTAGCCTGCCCTGAGTGTATTGACATATCACCAACATACCCCATAGCTCTGCACAGAGCGTGTGCTGAGTGCAGGACCAGAGAATCAAAAATCCCCCTTTATGGGCTGGCTCAGGGCTGGATGGGAATCCTGCACACTAGAGGCTCATGGTCAGTGCCGCTCTCCGCTGGCTTCTCGTGCCCGAAGTTTATTGTTATAGCGCCAACATATTCCATAGCGCTGTACTACTGAGTGGGTTTAAATTATTTTGTGCTGAGTGCAGGACCAGAGAAGAATGCCTCCCGTGATGGCTTTGCTCAGAGTAGTGTCCTGCATAAAGGAAGGAGCCAGGGCAAGGTCGGGGCCAGGTCGGGGCCAATCTTTAGTCTTAGCCTACTGCCTACTGCACATAACTGCAGGTTGCTACGGGTGACAGGCCTGCACAATACTGCTGGTTACCATGGGTGACAGGCCTACAGCAGGTATCGGCCGTCATGTGCGGGAGGGTGGTGGAGGTATCGGCCGTCATGTGCGGGAGGGTGGTGGAGGTATCGGCCGTCATGTGCGGGAGGGTGGTGGAGGTATCGTCCGTCATGTGCGGGAGGGTGGTGGAGGTATCGGCCGTCATGTGGGGGCTGGGCAGAGATGGTGGTGATGTGTGGGGCACGAAACCACTGGCCAGCCAGCATACGAGCGAAGCTATTTGTCAATGAATGCGGAGGTGGAAGGAAGGTGGAAGGGAGGAGCTGAAAGGCGGGGATATGCCACGTCATTGGCATATCCCCGCCTTTTACTCCCTCCGCCTTTCAGATCCTCCTGCGCATTCATTGACAAATAGCTTTGCTCGTATGCTGGAAATCACACTTGCGCAGTAGCGCTGATTTGGGTCAGGTGAAGCGCCGCTCGCTCCCGATGCAAGCGGCGCTTCACCTAACTACTGCGCATGCGCGTGATTTGATGTAGGAAGAGGTCAAAGGATCTCTTCCTTTAAAAAAAAAACAAAAAAAAAAAAGATGGCGGACAGAAATAAAAATGGAAGCGACGCAGCGAGGAAGCATCCAATGTAATTTTATTTAATAGTTAGAACGGGTCCTGCTGCACATTTTACATATTTTAAACAGACATATAAAAAAAAAAAAGGGCTGGGTGTTGGTCCACTTTAAGTTTGACTCAACTCTTAAGGTTATCTTTTTAGTGGCAATAACCTCAGTAAGGAGGGTTTCTGAATTAGCAGCTTTATCAGTTAAGTCTCCTTATTTAGTGCTACATAAGGACAAGGCCGTCTTCTGCTTTAAACAGGATGTTCTTCCTAAAGTGGTTTTTCATCTTAATGAAGAGGTGAATTTGCCTTCCTTATGTCCTACTCCAGTGTCCGATAAAGAAGGGATTCCTCATTCACTGGATGTAGTGAAAGCACGAAGATACTATCTCACTACTAAACAATCTTTCAGTAGGCCGGACTCCTTATTTGTCATACCTGAGGGTCCGCGGGAAGGTCTTCCACCATCTAAGTTTACCATCAGCCGATGTATTAGACAGGCAGTGGTAAGAGCCAATATCCCTAAGGGGAAGGATTCTCCCTTTTAGGACTACTACTCATTCGACAAGAGCTATTGGAGCATCTTTGGCTTTTTAGCGTCAAGCTTCAGTAGAACAAGTATGCAAAGTCACTGCTTGGTCTTCAGTTCATACATTTACCAAATTCTATAAGGTAGAGCATTTGGTAGGAAGTATTACATACAGTAGTAACTGTATGGTTTTAGAATGTCTTATTCCTGAAGGGAATAAGTTTTTGGAATGTCTTATTCCTGAAAGGAATAAGGTTTGGGGAGCCCACCCTGCTTTTTGAGGTCCCATTCGTCTCTGAATTCTTCTGATGGCCTGAAGTAAAATGGAAGAGAGAAGATAATTCTATGAGTACTCACCTGTAGAATTAGTTTCTCTTCTATTATTACTTTAGGACATCAGGCCCTCCCTATCTGCTAGGTTACTATGTCCATGTCTTTGATGCCTAGCATTAGTGCAGTGGTAAATATGTAAATAGTTGCTGTAAATAATGATCTACTTCCCTGTCTTTTTCCCATGGGGTCTTCGGTTTTTCCTGTCTAATTGTCTAAAAACACAGGGCTAAGGGAAGGGGTGGGGCTTTAATACTCTGTCAGTTTGGGTTTCCTGTTTAGTGGGAGAAAGTGAGTGGTTAGCCATCCTGGAGGACTGTTGGAAATACCGTTAATGGTTAGACTAACTGGGGTTTTTCTACCTGCGGCCCTGTAGGACTATTCCCACCCGTTTCCTTCTGCTGCCTCCCAGCTCAGGCTGCTCTGGTTCGGGTGAAGGTAGGCAGCAACCGCAGTCCCCCACCAAAGGGTAGGCGGTACAGGCCCATGGTGAGCCTTATGGGATGCCCCTCCCGCACTTTATGCCCCTCGCCCCGTCCCCACAGTTGGCTCCCTTTAGGTTGGCCGTCGCTTCTCCCTCGCCATTAGAATGTGTGGCATGGCTTCTGCCTTGTTGGTGGCAATACGCCGATCGTTCTGGCTGCGCCAGTGGGCAGCTGACAATGCTGCCAAAAAGGCCGTCACTGGTTTTACCTTCAAGGGGCTGCGCCTCTTTGGGGAACGTTTGGACTTGTTTGCTAAGGGAGGCAAGTTACCTCAGCATAGAAAGCAGCCCCGGTCCTTTCGGGGTTCAGGTGCCTTTTCTCCTTCCTTCAGGGGCTCCAGAATTGGACGGGGAGCTTCCTTTGCTGGAGCCCATGGAGATTTTTGGGGCAGGGGCAGAGGACGTTGGCGCCCTGGCCCCACCTGGGGTCCCAAGACTGAGTCCTCCCCAAGCCCCCTCAGGCATGAAGGGGGGCCCTCACCCATCCGGGTGGGGGGACGGCTTCGGCTCTTGGCTCATGTCTGGAGGCGTCATGTCTCAGACCGGTGGATTCAGGAGGTAGTTTCCTCTGGTTACAAGATAGTTTGCAGCCTGGCCGCCCCAAGATTCATCAAATCTCGTGTAGCTCAAAACCCCTTGTCAGCTCAGAGTCTGTCCCTGGCTGTCCAAGGCCTTCTAGACCTAGGTGTTTTCTGCCAGGTGCCCTTGAGGGAAAGGGGCAAAGGCGATTATTCCAATCTTTTCATTGTGACCAAAGAGGATGGGTCCATCAGACCTATCCTGGATTTAAAGCTCCTCAACAAGTTTGTCAGATTCAGACACTTTCGCATGGAGACTCTGCGCTCAGCTGTGACTTTCTTACGCCCAGGGGACCTCATGACCTCTGTAGACATCAAGGATGCTTACCTTAACGTCCCTATCTTTCAAGGTCATCAGAGGTACCTCAGGTTCGCTCTGGAGGATCAGCACTACCAATTTGTGGACCTTCCCTTTGGCCTCACCTCTGCCCCCAGGGTATTCACCAAGGTGCTGGCAGGAGTGTTGGCCCTGCTGAGATCTCAGGGCATTCGCATTCTTCCCTACCTGGACGAATTGCTTATTGCTTCTCAGTCCTTCCATCAGGCAGAGTTGGACACTCAGAGGGTGGTGTCCACACTGGAATCATTCAGCTGAATGATCAATCACCCCAAATCTTCCCTGTCTCCTTCCATGGTGAAGTTTTTTTCTGGGCATGATTCTGGATTCAGCTTGGGTCAAGATCTTTCTTCCTCAGCAGAAGGTGGAGGTCCTTCAAGAGAAAGTTCAGCTCCTGCTGTCTTGTCCCCATCCATCCATCAGGCAGGGAATGCAGCTGGTGGGCCTGATGGTGTCCTGCTTCGAGGCGGTTCCATATGCTCAGTTCCACATGAGGCCTCTTCAGCTTCACCTTTTGTCAGTATGGGATCGGGACCCTGTGTCCCTGGATCAGGTGTTTGTCTTGTCCCCTCAGGTCAGGTGGTCTCTAGTGTGGTGGTTGGTCTCAGGGAACCTGCTGGGGGGCAGGTCCTTTCTTGCCCCCTGCTGGGAGACTGTCACCACGGATGCCAGTGTGACAAGTTGGGGGGGATTCTGGAAGTCCCTGAAATTCCAGGGTCAGTGGCCCTCAGGAGGCCCATGCCCCTATCAACATTCTGGAATTGAGGACAATCGCCCGCCCACTTAACCCCTTACCTGAGGGGTCGGGCTGTTCAGGTCCGCTCAGACAACCAGACGGCGGTTGCCTACATCAATCTTCGGGGAGGGACCCAGAGCAAGAGGGCCCTCAAGGAAGTGTCCCTGATACTGTTCTGGGCGGAGGAGAATGTTCCCTGCATCTCAGCTGTGTACATCCCAGGGGTGGAGAATCTGGAGGCAGACTCTCTGAGCACGGGGACCTCTCGTCTGGGAGAGTGGCCCCTCAGCAGCAGGGTGTTTCGTTCCCTGTGCCACCGCTAGGGTCAGCCGGACGTGGATCTATTTGCGTCCCATCACAATCACAAGATTCCAGTCTTTGTCTCTCTGTCCCAGGATCCTCTGGCCTTAGCCACGTATGCCCTGGCAATGTCCTGGACGAGGTTCCAGCTCCTGTATGTGTTTTCCCCGCTTCCACTGCTGGGCAGGGTGCTGCGCAAGATAGTTCATGAAGGGGTGCCAACCATCCTGGTGGCCCCCTGTTGGCCAAGAAGAGTGTGGTTCGCAGACATCGTGCAGTTGGCAGTAGATCAGTACGCTCTACCACAGGTTCCAGATCTGCTCACTCAGGGACACCTACGCCACCTCAATTTACAAATGCTGGCTTTGACGGCCTGGCTGTTGAAACCTCCATCTTGATGGAAAAAGGGCTGCCTGCCTTGGTGGTGAATACCATGCTCAGGGCTAGGAAGAGGCCCTCTTCTTCCATCTATTACAGGGTCTGACGTACTTACATTGACTGGTGTGAGTCACACTCGCTTTCCTGTCGTGTGTTTTCTATTCCTAGGATTCTGGAATTTCTCCAACATGGTTTGGATCTGGGTCTTCAGCTCAGTACTCTGAAAGGCCATGTGTCTGCTTTGGCTATGTTCTTCCAAAGATCCTTTGCTCAACATCCCCTGGTCAAGACCTTTTTCCAGGGGGTTACTTGCGTGCGTCCCCTACGTAAACCTATGTTACCAGTCTGGGACTTGAACTTGGTCTTATCTGCCCTGCAGGGGTCTCCTTTTGAGCTCTTGGAAGGGACCCCTTTGTCCATTCTTACGCTTAAGGTGGACTTTTTGGTGACTATCACTTCTGTTGGGCGTGTTTCTGAGTTGGCGGCGCTTTCCATCAAGCCTCCTTATTTTGAAAGACACCAGGACAAGGTGGTGTTTCGTTTTAAGCCAAATTTTCTACCTAAGGTTGTTTCTGCCTTTCATCTCAATCAGGACATTGTTTTGCCTTCTCTGTGTCCTAATCCTAGTAACCCTAAGGAAAGGGTTTTACATTCTTTGGACGTAGTCAGAACTCTGAAGTTCTATTTGGTGACTACTGAATCCTTCAAGAAGACTGATGCTCTTTTTGTGCTTCCGTCTGAACCTAAGAAAGGCCTAGCTTTGGCTAAGTCCACTATCAGTAAGTGGATATGTCAGGCTGTAATACAGGCCTATTCTGCTAAGGGGAAGGAGCCTCCCTTCCGCCTTACTGCTCATTCTACTCGTGCTAGTGGTGCCTTTTGGCCTTTTCAGCACCAAGCTTCTGTTGAACAAGTCTGCAAGGCCGCTACTTGGTCTTCTGTTCATACTTTTCAAAGTTTTACAAGGTTGATGTTAGGGCCTCAGTTGATGCTGCTTTTGGCCACAAGGTTCTGCAGGTGGCAGTGGTTTGAACTGTCTGCTTTTGGGGATCCCACCCTACCTTACGGACACTGCTATTGGATGTCCCAAGTGTAACGAATATCTTCTGGAACAGGACGTGCTGTATACTTAGAATAATCCAATTCTGTGATTACTCACCTGTAGAATTGGTATTATATGTATACAGCACGTCCTGTTCCACCCCACCCTTGTTATCATTATCTTTAGTTACCTCTTTATGGTGATTGTTTTTATGTATATAGTTCTCCCGGTCTCTTGCTAACTGCTTTTCAATACTGGGGATTTTGTGGGAGGTCCCGGGTGTTTATGGGGCTGGGAGGATCCACTTTGAGGATCCACTTTTCTGTCTCTGCAGTCCAGCGCCATCTACTGGAGTGTATCCCAAAGTGTAAGGAATATCTTCTGGAACAGAACTCGCTGTATACATATAATACAAATTCTACAGGTGAGTAATCACAGAATTGTATTTTCTTTACTAACTTTTTGTTTTTATTTTGTTTTCTAGAGTATTCTGGATACAGTTTCATGAGATGTTGCTGAAGTTTACCATGGAACAGTATTCAAGACATATCTGTGGAATTCCCCTTCAAGCTTTTTAAGGACCTCTTAATATGGACATGAAATAGTCGTCCATTAAAGGGGTTTTGTTTGCTGCAAAAAAAGACCCTTCCCCAGCTGGATTGCCCAACTTCCTGTGCCCATTGGCTTGTCCATAAGGATTGTGATAAAAATGGCTAACAATTCGGTTGCATACAGCGGGGTAAAGAACTCTGTAAATGAAACAAACCATGGGGGAGATTTTGGGATCACTGTTGAAGAACTTCGAACCCTTATGGAATTAAGATCCACAGATGCATTACAAAAAATTCAGCAGAACTACAAAGATGTATATGGCATATGTAGTCGATTGAAAACCTCGCCGCATGAAGGTAAGGCTTTTCTAGAACCAATAGCTTTATTATGACACGTTTACTGTTTTATGGATTGCAGCCAAATTTATTTACCCGCATGTTTAGTTATCGTTAGAGGCAAGTCTTTCTGTTACTGCCCAGTATTGGTGACCCTGTGCCAAAAGCCAGAACATTTAGTACATTTGTGATGGTTATGCATACCCACTAAAGCTCAAACTTTAGGAACCTAAACATTTTTTCATGAAGTACCACTTTTCATGTTTTTATTATCTAATGTGCCACCTGGTTTGTAATTATAAAATGTCAGTCACTTAGAACTATGCTAAGAGTCTGCAGGCTTGCCAGGTACTGCCTGGAACATCTTGCGTACCCCTAGTTTAGCATCCCTAATCTGTTGTTTTCACTATGGTCTACCTGTGGTGCGTATGTGACCTTTTAATCTAGGTCCATGTTTATATACTGTACAAACACACTAGATCAGAGGTTCCCAACCATTTTCAATAGAGTATGGGTCTTACATGTGAGTTGTAGGTCACCTAAAACTGCATTGTAAACACTCAAAACAGCTATTTAAAGTGTACAAAATAGGATGGATTACACCGTGCATAAAACAATTTTAAAAGTCCAATTTTGCTAATAAATTCTTCAGATCTGCTTCAACGTGCCAGACTTCTCATCCCAAACTTCTCATCCCAAACAAGTCCCAGACCAATATGAGCCAATAACGGCACAGAGCAAAACGTTTTTTCCAAGTATACAGCACGTCCTGTTTCACTAAGTTCTTTACGCTTGGGATATCCGCCACAAGGTGGCGCAGTGGACTGCAGAAAAGACTTGTGGCTCCTCCCGGCCATATAAAAGGACAGGAACCTCCCCCAAACAGTCTGGACTGCGAAGATAGAAGATGGCTCTCTATACAATGCGCAGGTGAGCGGGGCTTACAAGCCTGCGGCCCTGCAGGACTTTTCCCACCCGTTCTGGACCCACTGCCTCCCAGCCTCGGCTGACTGGTTCGGGTGAAGGTAGGACAGCACCAGGGTCAGGTGCTTGAGGAGCGCTGCTCCTACCGCAATCTCTGCATTGATTTGGGTAGGCGGTCCAGGCTTATGGTGTGCCTTATGGGATGCCCATAGGAAAATGGAAAATGATTTAGCTTTACTGGATAGATGGTCAAAACTGTGGAAACTAGAGTTTAATGTCTCTAAATGTAAAATCATGCACTTGGGTAGAAGGAATCCCTGCTCTGAGTACCGTATGGGCAGCACTGTGTTAGCCAGGACCTCGGAGGAGAGAGATTTAGGGGTACTGATTACTGATAGCTGCAGCCAGCCAGGCAGTGGGAAAAGCAAGCAGGATGCTCGGCTGCATAGCTCGAGGCATCACCAGTAGGAAGAGGGAGGTTGTGATGCTGCTGTATAGAGCCCTGGTAAGGCCACAGCTAGAATACTGCTGTGTGCAGTTCTGGAGACCTTACCTGCAAAAATACATTATTCAAATAGAACGTGTCCAAAGGCGGGCAACGAAAATGGTGGAAGGGCTTAAACTTAAAACTTATCAGGAGAGACTTAAAGAACTTAATTTGTACAGTCTGGAGGAAAGAAGGGAGAGGGGGGACATGATTGAGACCTTTAAATATGTGAAAGGATTGAATAAGGTTCAGGAGGGAAGTGTTTTTAAGAAGAAACTTAATGATAGAACAAGGGGGCACAACCTGAAGCTAGTCGGGGGGAAGATCAGGAGCAATGTTAGAAAATATTATTTTACAGAAAGAGTAGTAGATGCTTGGAACAAACTTCCAGCAGAGGTAGTTGAAAAATCAACAGTCACTGAATTTAAACATGCCTGGGATAAGCACACATCTATCCTAAGATAAAGAGTACATACAGTATACACATAAGGGCAGACTAGATGGTCTCCTTCTGCCGTCAACCTTCTATGTTTCTATGCCCCTTCCTGCCTGTTTCTGGGTCTTCCTCACCCCCTCCGCTGCCTCCCTTCCCCCTATACCTAGTGCTTGCTTTTATGCGCCCGCTGCTACTCTTCCCTGCCTCGCTCTCTCCCTTGGGAGCTCCCCGGCGGTGTGCGCATTAGTTATAGTCTTTTATTTTTATTCTGCACGCTTGCCGCAGCGCCGCTTGTACAGCGCTCCACGGACGGCGGTGACATTCTCTCAGCTTCTTTCAGCGCTGTCATTGGCCTGCGGGGTCACGATTTGCGCTCTTCGGGGGGGCTCTGCGGATGACGCTTTTTGCGTCATATCTCTGCGGCCCCGCCCCTCAAGGTCCGTGCTGGCGCCTTTTTTGGACTGGGATTTTGCCCTGTTCTCATGTACTGCGAGCGCTGCTGGCCTTCCTGATCGTGCAGTGGTTTCCATTGGTCCGTGAGTCCCCCTGTGGGGTGGTGCTTTCTACTATTCTCGCATTATGGGTTTTTATGTGGGTTTCTCTTATGTCTTTCAGGCGGGATAAACGTG
Organism: Gastrophryne carolinensis; assembly: GCA_027917425.1. Lineage (NCBI taxonomy): Eukaryota > Metazoa > Chordata > Amphibia > Anura > Microhylidae > Gastrophryne > Gastrophryne carolinensis. The sequence continues at coordinate 176,646,152 of CM051238.1, read as the reverse complement.
ACTGTGGTTTCTCCCGGCCCTCTTTCCCCTTTGTAATCTACCACCTTTCTAGCGGGTTTTGAGGGCGTCCCGGGTGGCTATTGCTAGCCTTAAACCCTTTACTGGCCAGTTGTGCCATTGTAATCACCATATGGAGGCTTCCGGGGATAATGTGCTTGGGGGTTCATTCGGGACAAGCCCAGCTTTGTGTTGTGTGTGGGGTATCCCCTGTGAGTGACGATGTCAGGGCATGTGTGCCCTGCGCTCAGAAAGTACTTGCTCTGCAGTCTGGGTTGCCTGCCTCGCTTCCCAGCTCTGCGCCCCTTCTGCATCGCCTACCCCCCCCCCCCCCACGCCTGCGGTTGACCCCTAGTGAGGGCCCCGCTAGCAGGGAATCACATTATGACCTGGCTTTGTGGGTGGCCAGCCTGGAAAGGCATATTACTGGGCCTGCCCTCCGTAAGGCTTCTGGCAAAAAGCGGCATTTATCTCCTGCTGTTTCCCTTTTTCCTGGGGGAAATGAGGGACATTATTCTTTCCCTGGCCTTTACCCCCTAGAAGAAGGGGAGCTTTTTTTTCTGATTCCTCTGAGGAACAGCAGGAGATTTATGGCGGTACTGGGTCTCCTTTCGGTGATGATCCATGGTCGCCTGATGATACTGATAGGCTGCTGCCTCACATTTTTGAAGTGCTATCTATTGCCCCTCCTGTGCCAGCTAAAAAGCAGCAGGGGGAGCTTTTCCACACTGTTAAACAACGCTTGGAGTTCCCTGAGCAGGCCCACGGTGCCCAAGAGTTGGGACAAGAGGTATCCCTTCCCTGCTGATGTGGTTAAGTGCTGGTCGTGTCGTCCCCCCCCCCCCATACCTCTGTCATGCATTCCCCTGACACTTCTACTCTGAGGGATGGTGAGGACTGGTGTGTGGATCAGCTGGCCTGTCACGCATTTGCTTGTGTGGGGACTGCGCTGCGCCCTGTGTGCGCTTCTGCTATCACGGCTATTGCTATTAAAGGCCTGCTTAAACCGGACCTTCACCATGATTTAATGAAAAGCCCAACTCTTAAAAAACGATTCCCCAGCATCTAAAATTAATATATTTTAAGTTTTTAGTCACTAACTTATTATTCTTTCCCCCACTGGGCTGCAACTCTGTTCAGGATTTTAGGATACGGGCGCCGCCATCTTGACTCAGAAGCATCACACTTACTGAGGAGAGTGGGATAAGGTACAGGGGGGCGGGTTATAGCTGTGCTTTGCTCAGACAGAGCAGAGTTGGGGTCAGGTAACAGTCAGCAGTCCCAGAATGCAGAGCAGCACAGTCAAGAGGCACTTCCTGTTTGCAGGCTGCCTGATAAGATGGCGGCTTCCATAAGCCGCCATCTTGGATGTTTAAAGGCTCATAACATGCAGTAGATGCAGGTAGGATGATTTTTAATGTGAGCAATCTGTATGTACAGGGTGTGGGAAACATATAAGATAGACTCTTATTCAGAGTGAAGGTCCGCTTTAAGTGCCTTTTGGATAATGCCTTGGATGCCAACAGGGGGGAGGAGTATAGATCCCTCCTGCTTTGCTATGAATTTGTTGTATATATTCTTTCTGCTATGGATGATGCGGTCAGGATGTGTGGTAGGACTTCTGCCCTTTTGGTGGCTATACGCCGTTCTGTTTGGCTGCGTCAGTGGGCTGCTGATAATGCTGCTAAGAAGGCTCTCACTGGCTTCCCCTTTACTGGGCTACAGCTCTTTGGTGAGCGTCTGGATCTGTTTGCCAAGGATGGTAGGCTGCCTCAGCGCAGGAAGCAGCCGTGGCCCTTTCGGGGGGCTGGTTCTTCCCTCCCCTCCTTCCGTGCTACCAGGTCTGGCCGGGGTGCGCCTTTTGCGGGAACACGTAGAGAACCTTGGGGCCGGGGTAGAGGCCGTGGCCGCCCCGGTCTCTCCTGGGGTCCCAAGTCCAAATCTTCCCCCAAGCCCCTTCAGGCATGAGGAGGCGCCCTCACCCATCCGGGTGGGGGGACCGCTTCGGCTCTTTGCTCACAACTGGAGGCTTTGCGTCTCAGACCGGTGGATTCAGGAGGTAGTGTCCTCCGGGTACAAGATAGAGTTTGCAGCCTGTGATTACTTACCTGTAGAATTGGTATTATGAGTATACAGTACATCCTGCTCCACCCCACCCTTGGTTTTTGCATTATCTTGCATTAAGTTTCTATTGGCTTCTCCTGGTTCTCTTACTGCTTTTCTATACTGGGGAATTAGTGGGTCCTGGGTATATATGGACCAGGAGGGGCCTCTTTTTGCCATCTCTGCAGTAAAGCGCCCTCTTGTGGAGGTAATCCCAGATGTTATGAATCATTATCTGGAGCAGGACGTGCTGCATACTTAGAATACCATATCTACAAGGTGAGTAATCACAGAATTGTATTTTTTGGCCCATGGCACTGACCAATTCGGTCCGCAGGACCCTGTAGCTAAGGACTTGGTCAGGTGGCATTGGCTCTAAGCTACGCCTCTGTGCCATGCCTTTTAGTTGCCAATTCCTTTTTGGTCCAGCATTAGAGAAGGTTCCAGATAGATCTGCTGATAAGAATAAATGCTTTCCTACCCAAATAAGGAGTCATAGGAATAAGAAATGTGCTTATCAGCCCTCATTTAGGTGATCTTTCTTAACAGGGATGCGCATAGGGGAGCTAGAGAGTCCTCTTCTAGTAACAGAGGCAAATTTTGAGGTTCAACCCTGATTGGCACCCTTTAGCCTAGACCAAAAGGGCAACAACTCCAGTCTCCTCATTGGAGCTCGGCTAAGATCTTTCCATATCTGGTGGGAAACCCTACTACATTGTCCCTTTATTTCCAGAGGCATAAAAGAGGGTTTCCATATAGAATTTACTCAGAGCCCTCCTTCAGATTTCTTTATCACTTCTCTCCCAAGAGGCAGAGAGGAGAATCTGGCCATCAAGGGCAGCCTAGTTTCTATGTTGAAAATTGGGTGGTCGATCCCTCACCAGCAGCAGGGGACAGGGTTCTATTCAAGTGTCTTTCTGGTGAAGAAGGCATCAGGAGAATTCAGGTTTATTCTAAATTTGAAAAAGCTGAATGTTTTAATGCGTTACAGGCATTTCCGCATTGAAACCATCTTCTCGGTCAGGAGTCTGCTGCCTACAGGGTTCTTCATGGTGTAAATCGAACTAAAGCATACTTATTGGAGGGTTCTGGTGAGTCATTGGGTCCAGTCCTTTCTAAGATTTGCAATAAGAATCCAGGGGAACCAGACTCTTTGCTTCCAAATTGGTCTGTCTTCCCTTCGGCCTAGCTTTAGCCCCCAGACTCTCTACCAAGGTCCTAGCCGAACCTTTGGCATATATAAAACAAAGAGGGATCAGCATCATAGCTTATTTGGATTATCTGTTATTCTTTGCCCCAAGCATAGAAAAGTTTCTTCAGGATCTCTGGGTAACGAAGCAGTTGTTACCTCTGGCTGCTGCACTATGAGAAATCCAGTCTAGTTCCGTCACAGGTCATGATCATATTTAGGGTTCAAGATCAATATGATCCTTCAGAATATTGTTTTACCTCCCCAGACGATATAGACCCTTCAGGAAGCGGTCTGGTCATTTTGCTCCAGTCAGACAACTGCGGTGCATCAGTCTAAGGAAGTTATTGGGATATCTAACTTCAGCGTTTCCAGCAGTAAAATGGGGTCGTGCACTTAAAGTGGACCATCACCCTCCTGTGATCGGCCCGGGAATCTATAAGATTCCCAGGCCGATCACCTCCCTCCCCGCGGGACATCCGAGATCGGGATGTCCAGCGGGGTGAAACCCCCCCCCCAAACGCCCCAAATCCCCTTACCTTGTCTTCGGCGCCGGCCGCTGCCGCCTCCTCCCTCGCGCCCCTCTAGACGTGCCCGCGCCGGCCGTCTGTGAATGGCGGGCTCGCGCGCGTGAAGAGTGATGCGCGGGAGGCGGCGGCGGAGGAGCCGCTTGTCTGTTCCTGTCAGATCGCTTGTCCGCGGCCACGTGGGAGCGGGGAGAGGTGAGTTTTCCGGGTGATCGGGGGGGTTTCACACAGCGGGGCACCCCGATCGGGGGTGCCCCACCGAAGTGGACCAAGACCCAGGATAGTCAAAATCCTGGGTGTTGGTCCACTTTAAGAACCCTCCAGTTGCACATCTTGAACAATTGGAGAACATCTCAGGGATCACTGGATAAGACAATTCAATTTTTCCAAGCCAGTAAAGAAGTCACTGGAATGGTGACTGTTCAAGGACAGATTTGTCAGCGGTCTGCCCTGAGATCCAGGAACCAAATCATAAAAACGGACGCCTCCTTTTGGGGGTGTTGAGCCCATTGCGGGGCCCTTACGACTCTGCGAAGTGGAAAAAGTCAGTCTTCCTCAAATTTTAGGGAATTGATAGTTGTATAGGAAGCCTGATCCATCATCTGAAAGATCGGCATGATCAGAACAGTCAGTGCAATGATAGCCTACTTGAATCGTCAAGGAGGGGCAAGATCTCCTCGACTGTTGTCAGCAGCAACAGAAATCAAACTAGTCGGCCAGCGACAGTTCTGCTCCTGGCTCCCTGGTAGCCCAAGAGAACATGGCTCTCAACTCTTGTAACTTGGTCCATTCAGGAGCCCTGGAGGCTTCCTACGAAGCCAGCCAGGGACCAGTGCATTGCCCTGGATCCCCAAGTGTTTTTTTACCCTGAAGTTGCCTTGCTTCGGAGAAAGGGGTTTTCGAAGGTTAGAAGTAACAAGAAAAATGTTTTTGAAAGTCTGCTCAGACATTTTCTTCTAGCTGTGAGGCGATCTAAGCCAGTTCACATGAAGATAGTACCTCAATGGGATCTAGCTAAAGACCTGACAGCTACTCCATTTGAGCTGATTCAGGACTCCTATTAAATACCTCACCTGGAAGGTTCTGTTTTTAGTGGCAATTACTTTGGCACGCAGAGTGTGTGATATTCAGGAGTTGTACTGTCGCCCCTTTCTTCCGATTTTTCAGGATGGGGTGTTAAGGGTGGACTCCTGTTACCTTCCAAAGATATCTTCTGACTTTCACAGAACTTCAGTGGACAGTAAATATTCTTCGGTGGATAAATCTTTTGGTGTCATGGAGAAAATACTTTTGAGGGGTCTGTTTGGTTTTAAAAGGAGAGAAAGGGGTACCACCCACACAATATGATTTGATGAAGTTCATAAATAAAGGATGAATTGCAAGCATTTGAATGATGTACCCATCCGGGCTTGTGTTTTATTTTTAGCTTTAGACTTGATAGCTTTATGGACTTCTCCCAGAGCAATCTGAGCCTCAAGGAGTTCCCTCTGAGTCACTGAATGCCTAGGGAACCTTAGCTGCTCCAGTGAGCTTAGTATCCTTTTTATTCCCCCCCCCCCCTCCCTTCTACGGAGACGTTTTTTTTTTTTTTTTTTTTAAATCTCTTGCCAAACATTTTTATACCGTTGTATTCTAGTATGTCCCACCCCTGAGGTTGGTTTGTTTAGCTGCTCCAGGGAGCTCAGTATCCTTTTAGTTCCCCCTCCCTTCTACAGATACATGTTTTTTTTAATCCCTTACCAAAAATGTTTATACTGTTGTACACTGTAGTATGCCCCACCCCTGAGGTAGGTTTGTTGTTGAGGATAGTAGACCTTTTTTTAGGAAAAAAGGAAAATGCCACCAAACACTTAAAGGGGAGAACACATTTATATTTTACTATGGTATGTATATGCTGTAAAAGTGGAGCTTTTCTGACAGCCTCTTGTGCTTACGGAGATGTGCTCCTGCTGCAGTCAAAACCTTAAAGTCGACCTAAACCAGACCTGGCGCCTATTAAATGCTAGGTCCCATTAAAAAATCATCCCTGAGGTATCCCAGGTCGGGTATGCCCCACTGTGTGAAACCCAGCTGGACGCCAGCTTTTCTTACCTGAGCAACGAGCCCACACCACATGTGCGGCCAGCAGTGGCAACTTGAGCATCTTTCTTGGACTGTGCGTGCCCATGCCGGCTGTAACTGGCTGTCTGGGCACTGCCAAGAACTGTAGGAGGTGGTGCACGGCGCTCACAAGTGCGGCTAGGATTTCATTCAGCTTCTCTAGCTGCACATTAATATGCACATGCAGAGAAGCTAATTGGAGGGAAGACACACCTGTGCTGTGGACTCGTTGGTAATGTAAGAAAAGCTGGCAAATGGAATAGAAGGGCTACAGTCCATTTTATGGGCAGTGATAGGCCGTGAGTTGAAAAGCGTACCTTCGCGATTGTTTGTAATGCTACCTTTATCTTGCTAGAGAGTTTTCTGTCAAAGACTAGGCACATTGTGTGTTGGCAGTAATGGGAGCACATGGTTTCATCACTTGCCTTTAATCCTTTGCCAGCAGTGCACCATAATGTAAATCTGTCACCAGGAACCCTCAGGGCAGCAGTTACAGGCTTCATTGCATGCTGTGCCAGGTAGACCGATGCTTCTCCCTCTGGGTTGTGCTGAAAAAAAAACAGGTGTTTCCATCGCCAAGGTCATGTCCATTCAGACATTGTGAGATTGGCGACTGTCTGAATGCTGTAGGCCAGCTGGCTGCATTCCTGGCTTTTGATTCCCGTGCCTAGCTATACAGATAGGTGAGATTGTGCACAGCTACAAGGAAGCTGGGGATGCAGCGGCAGACTATCGGTGGTCCAGGAGCCACCGGAAAATGTGAGTTTACCTGCAACCCCGGAGCTTTCGCACAGCGGGGCATCCCACTAAAGGGTTCCCTTGGGGACAGGCTAGCGTGTCTCTTAGATTCCAGGGCCACGCCGCAAGTGTTTTCACCTACTTTAGAGCAAAAAATATGTGCCTTCATTTGAAGTCTTTTGAAGGCTTTTTAGCTGGCATTGGGGAACTGCTAAAATCGGACATTGCTCTAACAAGGTTGTCTGTTAAAGGTTCTATGTACGTTAAAGGGATTTTTCAGGCAAAAGATTAAGAAAATGAACAGCTGCTTACCTGGCTAAGCTTTCCTCCAGTGCTGTACCTACTCTCCTCGCTTCTGCTCAGCTCTGACTGGCAGCACTGAAGGGAGCAGAGTGTGGTGCCAGCCGCATCCCCTGCTCACCACCTAGCCGTGACGTGCCCACGCTGCCTATTCAGAAAGGCTAGAGGTGAGTAGGGATGTGGCCACAGCGCAAAGACGCGGCGAGGGTTCCAGGGTGAGGGGGTTTACACAGCGGGACATCCCAATTCCAGATCCCCCAAGGAGTGGAAGTTAGATAGCCCTGGAGTCTTTTAGACACCAGCGCCCCCTTTTTAATAGGAAGCCAGGTGGAGCCACCCACTGTACAGGAAATCCCGCTCTGAGCATTTCCCCCATGGTGGAAGTGGACCAGGACCTGAATTGCTGAGGGCCGAGCGCCAGATCTCCGGTGAGGAAAGAGCCTTTTCTTTGTTAACCCCCTCCCTGCCTTGCTCTGCACTCACCCTGCTGCCCTGTACACCCTCACCCTATATTTTTGCTGGGGTTATTCACAAATTCACCATGTTTGCGACTATGCAATTCCCCAAACACCCCTGAATATAGAGGTCTGGCTGTGCATTGCTGATTGTGAGAGAAGGGGGTTGATTTTTTTTATTTTTTTAATTTTTTTTTTACTGGAGGTCTGCTTTAAAAGCATAGAAGCTAAATGATGCGCTAAGAAGTTTATATACTAATTCCATATGTGTGTATATGCATGCATGTATACATATGTATGATGCGACAAAGGTACATTATGGACAAGGGTGAATTTAAGTATATTATACCAGTGGGGGGGTGGAATTCTTGGAGATGGGCTTTGGAAAAAAAACCCCATAAAATCAGGGTATATCCCATGCCACAGAATGCGCAACATGGGCAGGACGGAAATGCTATTTGAGCAAATTGTTTCCATGGAAACTGAGCGATCTGAGAGAGAGCTTCAGATGCAGCTTCTCTGTACCTTGTTTATTCATGTTGGCGTGCACATTTTTATTTTCCAGTTTGTGAATATCTGCAGTTTCCATTTTGTTAGAATTGGTGTTTCAGAAACCTTTGCATTTCAAATAAATTTAGAAGTGTAATAATTCTAAAGGGGCTCCTCTAAGGCAGCGAAGAGGCATATCCTTATATGCCAGAATAATGCAGTGTCAGGTCTCTCCTGAATACCCTTGGCAAGCCGATAAAATTTGAATGAACTGATTTTTACTCATACCTTTAGTTAATAGAGCTGAGAGACACTGTTGGAAACAATTCGATCCTGAAACAGGCCCCAAGTTGCTTTAAAGCATGTGTCTGTAGGAACCGGGATTCTTTTTGTTGGATATTTTGTGAATGTGAATGAATTACCATACCCTGTATAATTGTAAACCAAACTTTATTATACTGCAAAAGGAAGTTCCTATTTACTGATATTTTAAATGGCTGTCACATGCTGTTGATGAAATATTAGCTTCAGGCTATGGCTTATTTTTTTTTTTTTTTCTCGCTCTGCTCCACCACCAGAGCTCATCTTTAAAATGAGAGCTCCTCTCCCTGGCACTAGCTTTAAAACAGCGCGTTTCTCCTGAAAATACATGGTCCTATATGTATTTTTTCCTCGCTAGGGGATGTCATAGTTTTCCATAAACAATCTACATTTGTTCATTTTTATTCCATAATTGATAGAGCTAATGTAATATGTCAGCCCAGGCAACAATGGCCTTGACCAGGGCTGTGGCCTTCTGGTCCTGGCGTCCCAGGCATTGTCTTATTTGCCTCTGTAACTATGGCTTATTTATAAGGTATATGCTTATAATGCTACCAGGTATATGCTACCAGGTTTGGTATATTACCTGTGCTTCCCAGATGTGACCCTGAAGATAAATACTTCTTAGCCCCTGCCGAGGGAGCTGTCTCTAGTTCCTGCCTTTTGGCTGCTACTCTGTTAGTTCACTCCAGATATCCCCCATGTGTGTGGTGCTTTCTCTGGTCAGGGAGGGACTCATTTTAAGTGGGAGGATGGTATTGGCAGCAGAGCCAACATCCCTAACCACTTGCCTCCTGCACACCAATGGTCCCAGGGCTGAATCGACGTAACTGGAAATTAGTCTGTGTGCGCTTAGTGGGATTACCCGTACTCAGATAATGTGTCTACAGTAGATCCAATCTGGAATCCACCAGTCCTCTGGTAAGCATTCCTTTCTGTGTTTGAATTATATTTTGTAGAACCACTTTGAGAATAGTGTAATTATTCCCTTTGTTGGTCCTGGAGGGTTATTTGGGTGCATAGTGGTTCTACAAATATAATTAAAACACAGTAGGCAAACTCAGACAGCCCACCATGCCAATATGACACAGGCGTGGCATGGCAGCCTGTAACATATTGTGGATCTGCACAGATAAGCCACACGCAGTAGCCAGTACTTGTGAGTATACATTGCGTCTGTTGCCCATCCACCCCAAGCCCACTACGAGCGCAGTAGCACCCATAGCAAATATTAACATTTTTTCAGGAAGTGGCATCCACCAGAAACATTGGGTGGGGGGCTCAGGCTGCCATATTACAGTAGCTATTTACATTTGTTCTTCATTTTCATTACAAACTGTATAGTGAATAATACTATCCCTTTAAATTTAAGTCCTAGCGCATCTTTTGGAACACAAATTTATTAGTCTTTGTCTAATTTTTTGGGGAAACGCGGTAATATCCTTTCAGATTTTAGAGTTTCTAAAGTGTACCATCATTTGCTAGCTTCCTGCTTATTGGGGTGTTTGGGTTCCTTAAAGAGGACCAACACCCAGGGGTGATCGGCCCGGAAATCTATAAGATTCCCGGGCCGATCACCTCTCACCCCGCGGGACATCCGAGATCGGGATGTCCCGCGGGGTGAAACCCCCCAGAAACCCCAAAAACATCTTACCTGATCCGCCGCCGCCTCCCGCGCGCCCCTCCAGACGTGCCCGCGCCGGCCCTCTGTGAATGGCCGGCGGGGGCGCGCGCGCGCCGAGAGTGACGCACGGGAGGCGGCGGCGGCTTGGACGTTCCTGATCCCCGCCTGGACGTTGGCAGGGATTGGCTGCGGCGTTCACGTGGGAGCGTTGAGAGGTGAGTTTTTTGGGGTTTCTGGGGGGTTTCACACAGCGGGGCACCCCCGATCGGGGTGCCCCGCCGAAGTGGACCAAAACCCAGGATAGTCAAAATCCTGGGTGTTGGTCCACTTTAAGGAGACTGTCCAGAAGATCCCCTGATGCAGCTTACTCCTAGTCTGGTGCTCAGATTTGAGGTGTGTCCTGATGCACTTCTGCAACTTCCTACAGAGAGGGCATGCAAGCCCACACCGTGGAGCCCACTGTCCAGCTGAGATATGCTCAGTCTCCATCCCTCATTGAGATGCTACCTGCACAGATTTTAATCAAGCCTCAAATCATATTTTTGCTAAGGGTATGGATGTATGGTGAATAAAACAAGTAAACATTAATGTTATGCAGTAAGTTACCTATCGGTTATTGATCTGGGGGGGGGGTAAGATTGAGATCTGTTGAATCCAATGCTCTAATACCTTTGCAAATCACTTCACAGGGTCTTTTTGAGAAAGGATTGATGTTTGGGACAGTGCAACATGTAGCCCGAGACAGTGGGGCAACAAATTAGGCTTGCATTTAGTATAACTTTAATAATAAAATGTGGCAGAAGACTTTCCTGACGTTGAAAATTAAGATACATCAGTCAATTATTAGCTGTTCTATCTTGTGTGGTTTCATTAAATCAAGCCCCCCCCCCCCCCCCCCCCTTACCCAGCATTTTTAGGAGTCAAGCATATACAGCCAGTGCTGATGTGAAAGAAGGGCTGCTATTTTCTACCAGATCCTGAATGTCCCCCAATGGTCAGTTGTATCTGCGACATGCTGGTATATGTTCCTGATATAAAAAGCTGTGCAGGGGTTGCCTGACTCGATATAACCACACCAGACAGTATGAGTTATTTGCCATCAGCAGCCCACACACATTTTGGCTGCCATATCTGTGTCTTAGGATGCCCAATTAGAATTCTGCTGCGGTTTATTAAACTGGACCTTCAGCATGATTTAATGAAAAGCCCAAACCTTTAAAAAAAACAATTCCCCAGCATCTAAAATTAATATATTTTAAGTTTTTAGTCACTTGCTTATTATTTCCCCCACTGGGCTGCAACTCTGTTCAGGACTCTAGGATATGTGCGCCGCCATCTTGACTCAGAAGCGTCACACATAATGAGGAGAGCCTGTGCTTCTGTCTGCTAGGTGCTGTCTCGGGACAGGAAACAGTGGACTGTGCAGGGCACCCTATAGGGCCATCAGCGCACCCCCAGTACAGGAAAGTACACCGAAGAGCTTGCAGCAGCTTGTACATGGGCACATTTCAAGTGCCTGTACTGACCATATAAAAAAAAAAATGGAACTGCATGCCTGTATTTGGGGTTTTCTTGTTACTCTTTTATGGGTCATTCACAGCTTTCCATCTGCAGCTGAACACAGCAAAACTAACTAAAAATTGCTCATCCATTGACCTACGTATGGAACCGCAAAAAATCTCCATTGACGTAAATCACCTTAAAATGGACCAAGATGATTTCTGGTTCCAGTTTGGGATGCTTTTCAGTGTATACTTATACATAAAAGACTGTGACTGGCTACATATTAATCTTATTAACCTTCCAGTCAAATGTGCCCTACAGCCTGCTCTGTTTCTTACTGCTTTTGACCAGGGGGACCCAGGGAAACGGGGAGCTTATAGCATGGTTTGGGGCTTTTCTGTGTATGTACACACTGTAGGGCTTACCAAGTTGGTCTGTCCCCCTTTTTGTGTGGACCAGGCTTCATTTCTGACACGTAGTCCACTTTTAAGTACCTCGTCAGCTGGTAAAAATGTTTTTTTTTACGCTCAAGTTTGTCAGAAGATTCTGAATAAATGCCAGCGTAAAATTATAATGGTAAACGACTGTGTATAAGATGACTGGAGTAGTGGCGCATGCAGTGCTTCTTATAAGAACTACCTAGAAAGAAAGTGATTGCTACCGGGAAATAAAGTAAGCTTTTGTATGGCCCTGGGTTCTCACGAGGCATCCCTTTCTCCAATATCATTTGTGGGTATGAGTTCCTGCTTATGGCAGCTGGGAAGTTCTCAGTTCATAGTAAACCTGTAAAGATGAGGCATGATGGCATGCCCCCACCTATTGTAGTGAATGATGTGGGAAGAGTGTTGAATCCATCAGTCAGGTGAGTATAGTTCATATTTTTAAATGACTCTTAACCCAGTAAATTTGTATAAATGTCTGTATATACCTAAGGGAGCTCACAAAAAATGTTCTAATCTGCAGAGAGATTCTTAATAGAAGGGATACAACATGCATCAAAAAAATTACCTTTTAAATTGTCTTTTGTTGAAAGAAAAATCAGGGGTGATGGTTTTTGAACCTACCGTTCTGCTTTTACAGATGACGGCCAGCATATCACTGTAGGCAACATGGGTGAAAACCTACACTGCTGATCCTAAGGCACATTCTGTTTAATTAGTACAGTGTTTCTCCGAAAATAAGACAGGTCTTATATTCATTTTTACTCAAATAGGTGCTTGGGCTTATCTTCTGGCAAAATGGTGGCAGCAGTACAGTATGTGCACAGAGCCGGCTGGCGGCAGGGGGGGATTCAGCCATGTGCCCAGCATTGTGACAGGCTGGGGTAGAGCCAACAAGATCAGACATTTCACTGCTGACAGACAAGCTTACCTGTGTGACTTTGTGTCCTCATCCTCCTTTACAGCTGTGATGTGTCCTCTCCATCCTGCTGAAGCCCTGCAGCTGGTTTATGAAATGTAACTAGGGCTTATTTTTTGAGTAGGGCTTATATTTGACCCATTAGCAAAAAATGCTGAAAAGGCTTAGGGTGAATTTTCAGGGTAGGTCTTATTTTGGGGGAAAAGGGGTAGGGAAAGGGTGACCTGCCTGTAGGCATGCTATCACATCTTAGTGACGGTTATGCTTCTTCTAGACTGTAGTTATGTAGTTTATTTTTTTTTTTTCTTGTGTACAGGCTGTGGCTCTGTGGAGAGACTTAAAATCCCAAAGGATATGTGACACAAATGACTGACATACGATGTTGGAACTGGGCAGGTGGCGTGCTGTTGTCTCTCCTGTCCCATATATAACTGCTGTCTGTGTCCCCATTACACACAGCTGTTACAGTCTGTGTGTGTCGGTGAGTGACAGCTGCCTGTGGGGGAAGGGCTCTGATAATGAGCCATAAATTCAGTGTTGCGGGTATCTGCATCTTTTTTTACTCAAATGCTTCTCTGGACAATTCAGGCTAACTGATCATGTGGTCTATGAACACCTCGTTTAAAATATGGTTAGTTCTGGAGGCATTTTCACTACCACAGAAATGCTCCCTTTTGTGGCCACCACTCTATAAGTCCGGCTATGGGTATTGTCATGCTTGTATTCCTTTTTCAAGCTGCTGCTGAGAGCTAACCACTTGTTAATGCATATTTCTATGGTGTTTCACTTAGGGCGGACCGTTTCCCCAGACTCTCTTCCTTCCGTTGTAAGCTTGCTTACAAAGCTGATTTCCCACAATGCGATAGCTCACTGGGCAGTTTAGCATCATAATGGCTGAGAAATTGGTAGTTTGTTACCTACATTATGCTCTTGATATAATATATACGATGGCATATCCAGCAACAGATGCAATAAATATGAAGTGAAATATCCCTGCCTTCCGTATGTAGAGTGCTGGTTTACACTCTTGCACCAGAGGCATGAGGTGGTGGAGGGCAATTTTCCTCCAACTTGTCTAGTTTTCTAAAAGGGCAGGGCTTTTATTTATAACTGCTTTCTGGAGTCGGGGGAAATTGGACAATGTGACTGACTTTCCCGCCCATATTCAGACTATTTTCAGCTTGTGCAACTGAATGGCTCCACCAGTGTGCTTGAGCTCCTTATATGAAGAAATTTGTTCATTCGAAATGTAGTTTGCCTGTCTAGGCATACACAAGTCGTACTCCCCTTTTGTCCTCTGTGGCTGGCAGCTGGGATGGAGAACCCCCCCCCCCCTATTGCTCACTTTGCAATGATAGGATTACGCATGATTCCAAACACCAATAGATGGGATTCCAGGGCTACCCCACCTCTGTCCTATTGTATGAGGCTGCACACTGATATATGAAAATTCAATTCATTTATTGTTCCAAGAATTCATATAATAAACAATTCATGTAGTACACATATGAAATATAAACATAGAAAACTACACATAACAATTACTTGACAACACATAACATTACATCATAAAATCATTACTCTAAAAACCTACAAAGTGGGGAGGACCTTAACAGGGCTTTAATCAATTTAGATACACTTTGGTGGTCCTGACACCAGGATCAAGTGTGTATTATTCTTATGGCATATAGCCTATATAGAGAGCATACATATACAGGCGCTCAGCAAAGTAAAGTGCAAGTGCTTTCTAAGTATATATCTCCTCTGAGTCTAAACTGATGAATCAGTACGAGATCCATAAAACAATAATCAAAAAAGTGCCTAACTACATGCAGTGCTACGAAATCTCAACTCAAACTACTCTCACATATGTGCTTATAGATAATCATGCAAAATAATACGTGCTCAAAGTGCTAAGTGCAGAAAGTGACAAGATAACTATACCTCCTATGTGCCTTTGTTAAGCGCCATATATGTGCATGTTATCCATCATCATCAACATAATAATACAAAGTGTTTATACAAATAATAGCACGCCCTTCCCGTCCTCCCCACTTACCTCACCTACGCGCTGCGTGGTTTGCAACCACTTCTCCTGGGTGGTTGCAAACCATGCGTAGGATTACGCATGCATAAGGCATTGTGGCTGGCGTAAGGGGCGGTCAATGGGATCCTATGCCGCGGTGGAAACTAGCGGTGTGAACTGGCAAGAATCTGGCGATACGATATGTAGCACGATACGCGTATGACTATGCGATATATCCCGATTCTGTCTCAGACAATATATTGCGATTTAAAAAAAATAAAATAAAATAAAAAATAGGGTCCTCCCTTCCCAAGGGATCCCATTTTTGGGGAATTTTCATGGTTAAAAACATAGATTCCTTACCAAATACCCAGTAAAGTAAAAAAACACCACACATAGAGAAAATGTCACCTCCCATTGCCAGCTCCTGTGTCTCTCGCCAATCCGATGACAGATGTGGGGATCGCCGACCACAGGAGGGGGGAGGCTCTCTCATCTACCCAGCAATTACTGGGCATCTAACAGCTGAGCCGCAGCGAGCCGGTGATGACACCCACGGGGGTGAGGTCATCTTCCTTGCCTCCAAAGGCGGGGGGGGCTATTAGTGAAGATGGCACCACCCGTTGGGAAGGCAGTGGGACAGAGCCTGTCGGGCTCTCTCCTGAGGACTGAAGTGCCCGGGGGGGGTTTGGTTGCCCTCGGGGTGAAGAGGTGAGCCGGACGGATGGAACGAGGGGTCAGATGAGCGTTTTTTACTGTGAGGGGAGTCAGAATCGATTCTAGAAAGAAAAAAACGATTCTAGCATCGTCGAATGAAATATCCCGATACTTGACAGAATCTATTTTTTCTGACACCCTTAGTGGACACCGTGGGATTTCATGCTGTGCTCCAGTTAGTTTTATCCAACTGCAGTAGTATGGACCTGCTGGGGGGGGGGGGAGATAAAGGAAAGTATGACTTTCTTCATCACTTTAATCTAGTTGAAAGCTATAGGAGTTTTTGTTGTCAATCACTGCATGTATTTAGTTATTGTGTCTGAAGGAGGTGAATGCTCACAGGATGGAAACTTGCTTCTATTGAATTATTCTTTCCAGTGATCTGAATTTTGTTTTTACTTTTTTTCTGTGAAAAATCGAAGCTCCGCTTCTATGCAAATTCCCTGCAGACCCGATATTTTAAGATTGCTTTTGAGACACTGGATTGACTTTAACGACGTCTGCTGTGTCTTTCTCTGTACTGGGGACGCTGGGGAGCTTCGTGCATTTCTGGCTTGGAGTTTCCCTTTAGTATTCAGTGAGAGATAATGCTTTAGCACGGATTTCTCTGTGTGAAGCATTGAAGCTGGGCCCATTCAGTATCTCTTGAACCGGTTAGCTATGGGAAACATTGTATGGGGTCAGGTAAATCTGCCTTTGTCCCGGTCCATCCTTGCTGCTCATAAATTGAGAATAAGTCAATGGCTTCTCCTTTATTGACAATAAACCTTGAGGAGTCATACAGAGATGCTGTCCTTGTTTGAACCTTAGTAGAGAATGAGGTGATTCCACCTCAAAGGCTTCAAAGATTCCTTAATTCAAGTCTTGTTGAAAATATGAAGGACTAGAACTTGGCACCTCCTTTCTCCAGGCCTCATAGGGGTGGTTCATTTTATGTTTGCCCAAACAGAGCCTTTAACCTAGTCAAAACTTCCCGTCCTATGGAGCTGCTTTGCCAAGGTTTGGCTGATTCTATAATCACTCATACAGATTGGGTCTCGTGGTGTGCTCTGGGGTAGTGCCTGGCATGCCTTCCCTGTTGCAATAAATGGAGACACTGAGGTGTAAGGCCTTCTCCAATGGTTTCCTTGCAAATGCACGGGCACAAGAACATAATGTGACCTGATCTAGAGAATGAGTGATTATTAGACTGTTGGAGCCTACCTTGATGATTCGAGTTAATCTCAAATCCATTTCCCCCTGTTCCAGTGTTTTGATGCCAGTTGAGGGATGTCTGCCTTGAAGTTTTCTTGGCTTGCTCAAGGAAACAACCTCTTACATCACTGCACTGCAGCATAAGCTAGTTAACCTTTTACATGCTAGACACTAACCTGTTAAAACCAGGGTCTGTCGGTGCTCTTTCTCTACTATAAAATGAAGTGTAGAATGCTAGTTTGGCCTAGACGCTGCATGAACTAAATGAGGAATGCTGCATAGCAAATGCAATCCTTTCCTGGCACTGTCACCAGGGTGGATGCATAACTCATTGCCTATTGTTTGTATAGTGCCTGGGCTTTGCTTCTCTGCTGCTATTTTACAGAAATGGTTATGGTTTACGCAGGAGCTTGTTCAATACTATGAATATATATATATATATATATATATATATATATATTATTCAATATATAAAAAACTATAGAAATGGCTGACCAGGGTGGTTGGAAGATATTGCTCTAACAACCTCAAATCAGCTCTCCAGTTTAACCCTATAGGAAACATTCCAGACACAGGGTTAACTAATAGTAATAATATCTCATGTTTGTTGGGGGCTGTGTTAATAATTTAAAGCAACAAAGTACTAAGAGTCCTTTACTGAAAAACCTTTTGTCTCCTTGCTTTTTAAAGTGGAACTTCAGTGAATTATAACCCCTCCCCATCCTGCCTCATTATAATTCAATGAAGTTCTGGGTGATGTGGCTCTGATTTTCATCCAAGATGGATGTACTGGCCCCTGGATAAGGCAAGTGCTTTCTATCCTGCCTCAGCACCCGGGTAGGATGGCATGGGGGGGTTATAGTTGACTGAAGGTCCGCTTTTAAGTCTTTTTTGTTCAGTGTCCCAAGCACAGGGCAGTCAGAAAGATATCTTTTAATAAAAGGCAACTGCAAACAATGATTTATAAAACTGCCCCATCACAAACCTGAGATAACACATTGGCACACAGTGTTAACCTTTTGCCTGGACAGTCCCTTTAAGTATTTTATGAAATGTGTAATAGTGGCAGTTTTGGCACTATGCTTTGAGGTAGATAAGTATAGTTGCTGGCACCTTAGGGTGCTCTAGCCTGTCAGTATAGGTCACAGGTGTCAGGGCTGGTGACAGGCTATGTTTTGCCGATCTCCACATAGATGCCTGCTGTAGGTGACATAATTAGTGCTCAGACAGCGCTATACTGTCAGCACTAAAAAGTTTTAAGCCATTAGCTTTTACCTATGTGTTTTGATTGTTGCAACATAATCTAATGACGGCTTTGGGAGCTATTGGAGCATTCCTATTTTTATGGTTCCACCTATGGCGCATATTGGGCGTGCACAAACATGAGGTTTGATACAAAATAAAGGTTAATAAATGGAAACTTATTATGTGGGTGTGTGCAGTCACTTCATGCCAGTTACTCCCTTACCTCCCTTCCATTGATTCTGTAACAGACGCAAGGTCCTTTTTTACCCCTTTTTTTGTGGGGAAAAAGAAAATTACATTTTTAGTGTTAAAACAGAACAAAACCCTGTGCATTCAGCCCTGGAATCTAAAAGATTCTAGGGCTGTCCACAGCATAGGCTGAGACAAGAGTGCACACTATCCGAGCTGTTTAGTAGAAGGTGCAGAAAGCCAGCTGCCATCCAAAAAGTCTGAAACTTAAGGTTATTGTACTGTATTCAATTAGATGCTTTTTCATATCTGGATTATGCTTTTAACTGTATTACACTTTTTGGGGGTTAAAATCCTATATGATCTTAGATGTTATCTGAGCTGTTTGCCAAATGACGTAAGCACGGCAAACTGTATTAATGGACAAGAGCCTGCACATTCGCTGTTGGACCAGGGAATGCCACTGGGGCATGAAAAATAGCTTGGGATTTTTACTTTTGTTCAGCTTTAAGTACAGAAACATTGTTCTGCATGAGTATACATAGTAAAGATGCGTGTAAGAGAATTAACGAAATATCATGTGACTACAAAAGAATGGATGGGCACATGTGGAGAATTGCTGCCCCATTTGTTCAGTGGGATGGACATAATCCACTAGCATGGCGTCACCTGCTGATACTGTATCTACCCTGAGACAAGATAAGGCCTGAAAGGGGTGATCTGAAGCATAGATGGGACCAGCTTTGCTACTCTGGGAATAAATCAGGAAAATAGATGGCTGCCAATAGGGGCTGGGATCCTGTAAGTTTCATATTTATAAAAAGGGCAAATATTCATTATCTTTTAAGAACTTAACATTTAAAAAGCGGCACCACACAATGACAACATAATTAACTCTTTGGAACTAATGGAAAAAGCATTTTAATTTGTGAATTTCAACACCTAATTTCATGAGAAGATCATGAGAGGCATAACCGATACGATGAAGATCATCAAAACGAACCTGTCACAGTAGACCCACACTCTAAATTCTGCTCACCCCACCAGTAACCAGCATTGTGTGCCACTGCTTCCAGTCCCAAGAGACATGGAAAGGGAAAGGTTAGTAGGGCAGCCGGTAGGGTCTTGCATAATGGAAGTCTGTTCCCCCAGCACAGGCTTTCATTTGAGGGTGTAGCATATGTCACTGGCATGGAAACCACATTTGTTTTGCCAGTGACAATATTTTGGTTCTGGATACACCTTGAATTTTAGCCAAATGAACTTCCTGTCTCCAGTGATCACGTGATTTAATGTTGTACATTCTCGTTAGGGTCACAGACCACCAAAATAAATTAAATTGGCTGCAATCCTTTCCTGCATGTTTAAAAACATTTCTATTGTTGGAAGAATCTGTTTGCTTTAAAAGTGTATTGTTTGGTTTAAGATTTGTTATAAAATATGATTTTTTTTTTTTTTTTTTTTTATACAGGTTTAAGCGGGAACCTGGCAGATCTTGAAAGGAGGCAAGAAGTATTTGGGAAGAATATTATACCTCCTAAAAAGCCAAAAACGTTTCTTCAGTTAGTATGGGAAGCATTGCAAGATGTAACATTAATTATATTAGAAATAGCAGCCATAATATCTTTAGGCCTTTCTTTTTATCGACCTCCAGGTGGAGATAGCGAATGTGAGTACCAAGATTGGAGGATGGAGATAATGTTTATTATTTAGTCTGTGTAGTTTAAGGGCAATAAATTGTATTGCAGGTACAGTAACATTTTCTGCTGTTTGCATGGTGTTTTTACAAGTATACAGCACGTCCTGTTTCACTAAGTTCTTTACGCTTGGGATATCCCGCCACAAGGTGGCGCAGTGGACAGCAGAAAAGACGTGGCATCTCCCGGCCCTATAAAAGGACAGGATCCTCCCACAAATTCCCAGTTTTCCTTCTGCAGATAGAAGATGGCTTTCTCTCTCTTGTGCAGGTGAGCGAGGCAACCAAGCCTGCGGCCCTGCAAGTCTATTCCCATCCGATTTTGGACTCCCACTGCCTCCCAGCCTCGGCTGACAGATCAGGTGAAGGTAGAAGAGCACTAGGGTCAAGTGCTCCAGGAGCGGTGCTCCAAGCTGCAGACCCTGTACTACAAAGGGGAGTCGGCCATAGGCTTTATGGTGAGCCTGATTGGGATGCAGTGTTCCTTCTGAGGGGGTGAGTTATTTGAGGACTATGTCCTCTTCTTTTACTTCTGGGGCTTCCCCCCCCCCCCCCCCATCCCTCCCTGGCCATGGATACTCGCCGCTGCCTCCCCTCGTCTCCCTCTCTTCTCCCCCCTCTCTGACTCCGTTCGGGGGAAGCGGGGCGGGTGGTGGTGAGTGGTGTTTTCTAAGGTAATTTGGCGATTTGGGCGTGTTTTTTGGTGTTTTTAGCTGCCGTGCAGCTTTGTACTACGCTCCAATGCTGTGGGCGCTATAACCTGAGGTGGTAATCTTAGTATACAGTACATCCTGCTCCAGATAAGATTCATAACACTTGGGTATTACTCCGCCAGATGGCGCTGGACTGCAGAGACATCGAAATTGGCTCCTCCCGGCCCCTCAAATACCAGGGACCTCCCACAAATCCCCAGATCTTCTCTGCAGTCTGGACTGCGAAGGACAAGATGTCTCTCTCTTCTCGCTGGTGAGCGGGGCTATTAGCCTGCGGGCCTGTAGGACTATTCCCACCCGTTGCATTATTAAAGTGGACCAACACCCAGGGGGGATCGGCCCGGAAATCTATAAGATTCCCGGACCGATCAGATCCCTCCCCGCGGGGCATCCGAAATCGGGATGTCCCGCGGGGAGGAACCCCCCAGGAGGCCCACAATCCTCACCTTACCGGCGATCCAACGGCGCATGCGCGAGACGCGGCCGCGTCTCTCGCTTCCCTCTAGCAGGGCGCGCTCCCGCGCCGGCCGTTTTGTGAATGGCCGGCGCAGGCGCGCTCCCTGTTAGAGGGAAGCGAGAGACGCAGCCAATGACAGCGCTCTGGTATGCGCGTCCAAAGCCGCTTGGACGCGCATACCAGAGCTGCTCTGAGCGCTGTCATTGGCCGGACGAGGTCACGTGGGAGCGGGGAGAGGTGAGTTTTTGCGGCGATCGGGGGGGGTTTCAGACAGCGGGGTGCCCCACCTAAGTGGACCAACACCCAGGATAGTCAAAAACCCGGAGTGTTGGTCCACTTTATTGTGCCTCCCAGCCTTGGCTGCGCTGGTCTGGTGATGGTAGGTAGGCAGCACCTCTGTCAGGTGCTTAGGAGCGCTGCTCCACCGCAATCCCCCACCAAAGGGTAGGCGGTATAGGCATATGGTGAGCCTCTATGGGATGCCCCTCCCGCCCTATTGCCCCTGTCTATCGGTGGGCCCTTTTTTAAGTGGCCGCTGTCCTCCCTCGCTCTCCCTTGTAGCTCTCGGCGGGGGGGGGGGGGGGGTGTTATGTGAATTTGCCTTGGTGCTTCACTGTATTTTGTTTTTTGTCTGGTCAGTGTCAGTCGCCGCGCTGATTTGGTTGCACTGGTTGCTTTTTTAAATTTGCCGTCCGCGCTTGGAGGCGGCGTTACCTCAGGCGCTGGTGCGCTGTTATTGGCTGCTTGTCACGTGTGTGGCTTCGCGCTCTTCGTCGGGGGCCTGTGGTTGGCGCGTTCCGCGTCCCTGTCTCCGCGGCCCGCCCCTCGAGGTATACCCGGCGCCACTTTCTCTGGATCCGGCTGCTGCGTGACTGGCATCTCCCTACCCCGGTCCGTGAGTGCCCTCGTGGGCGGCTTTATTTACCCTATGTCATTTTACATGTCACTTACGGGTTCCCCCTTGCTTATGTCTTTCAGACGGGCCGACCTCTATTGGTTTCTCCCGGCCCTACTCCCTCTATTTAGTTATTTAACTTGTGAGGCCTAGTGTGTAAATTACTCCCACTTCCATAGCGGGCTATTGGGGTATCCCGGGTTGCTTTTATAGCGTGAATCCCTATCAGCCTATTGTGCTGCTATAATCACCATATGGAGGCGTCTCAGGATAATGTGCTCGGGGTTCCTTCGGGACAAGCCCGGCTGTGTGTAGCTTGTGGGGTGTCCCCTACTAGTGCTGACAATGTGCGGGTCTGTGTACCTTGTGCACAGCAGGTGCTTGCGCTGCAGCCTGGTTTACCAGTAGCTGGGCCTGCGCCTCGTATGGCTTCACCTACTCCCCCAAGCTTACATCTGACTCCCATTGAGTTGCATACAAGTGGGGATTCTCAGCCTGATGTGTCTTCTAGACTGGCTAGTGTTGAGAAGTTGCTTGCTAATACCTTGGCGCGTAAGGCCTCTGCAAAAAAGCGGCACTTAACGCCTGATGTCACTCTTTTCCCTATGGAAGCTGATGAGTTTTTGGAACTGTCTGGCTATACCCCTTTGGAAGAAGGGGAGTTATTCTCTGACTCGGACTCATCTGATGAGAGGCCCAGGGGTCATGATGATTCTGTCTCTGACCCCTGGGCCCCAGATGATACTGATAGGCTGTTGGCTCAGATTTTTGAGGCACTGTCTATATCTCCCCCGGTTGAGGCCCCCAGGCAACAGGGGGAATTGTTTCATACTGCTAAGCCATGTTTAGAATTTCCTGAGCAAGCCCATTTTAATAATCTTGTGCTCAGGGAATGGGAGCGTCCCAGCAGGCTCCCCGGTGTACCTAAGAGTTGGGATAAGAGGTATCCCTTTCCTGCTGATGTGGTGAAGCGTTGGTCATCCCCTCCTGAAGTGGATGCCCTGGTCCTAGGGTTATCTAACACCTCTGTCATGCACTCCCCTGATTCTACTACGCTGCGGGATGCTGAGGACCGGCGCATTGATCAGCTGGCGTCCCATACCTTTACATGTGTGGGGACGGCGCCCGGTCTGTGCCTCTGCCATTACGGCTGTGGCTATTAGGACCCTGCTTAGAAGTATCCTTGATGGTGCCCCTGATGATGTGTCTAGTGAGGAGTTTAATGCACTCTCTCGTTGTGATGTTTTTGTGACTTATGTCCCCTCTGCCTTGGATGATACCATTAGAATGTGTGGCAGAACTTCTGCCCTTTTGGTGGCTATACGCCGCTCGGTTTGGCTGCGCCAGTGGGCTGCTGACAACGCTGCCAAGAAAGCTCTCACTGGGTTTCCCTTCAAAGGACTACGCCTGTTTGGGGACCGCCTGGATCTTTTTGCTAAGGGAGGCAGGTTACCCCAGCGCAGGCGGCAGTCTCGGTCCTTTCGGGGGTCAGGGCTCCTTTTCTTCCCCCTACCGTGGTGCCAGACAGGGGAGGGGGGTCTCCCTTACAGGGGCCCGAGGAGATTTCTGGGGTAGGGGCAGAGGACGTGGTCGCCCTGGATCCTCCTGGGGCTCCAAGCCTAAGTCTTCTCACAAGCCCCCTTAGGCATGAAGGGGCGCCCTCACCCATCTGGTTGGGGGGGATGGCTTCAGCACTTTGCTCACGTCAGCTCAGGCTCTAGTTCTGGCAGTGCAAAGCCTTCTGGAGCTGGGGGTCATCTGTCGGGTCCCCTTACGAGAAAGGGGCAAGGGCTTCTATTCCAACCTTTTCACCGTGCCCAAAAGAGATGGGTCAGTCAGGCCCATCCTGGACTTCAAGATCCTCAACAAATTTGTCAGGTGCAGGTGCTTTCGTATGGAAACTCTGCGCTCTGCCATCAGTTCCCTGCGTCCACGGGACTTCATGACGTCTGTGGACATCAAAGATGCTTACCTTCATATTCCTGTGTTTCCAGGTCATCAAAGGATCCTCAGGTTCGCTCTGGAGGATTAGCACTACCAATTTGTGGCATTGCCCTTTGGTCTCACTTCAGCTCCCAGAGTGTTCACCAAGATGCTGGCAGGAGTGATGTCTCTGCTCAGGTCTCAGGGCATCCGCGTGCTGCCATATTTGGACGACCTTCTCATCACTTCAGTCCCTCCATAGTGTCCACTCTGGAGTCATTTGGCTGGGTGATCAACCATCCCAAGTCTTCCCTGTCTCCCTCCTTGGTTACTCCCGTCCTGGGAATGAATCTGGATACAGTTCAGGCAAGGATTTTTCTTCCTCAGCAGGTGGTGGACAGTCTGCTGGTACAGGTTCAGTCCCTGCTCTCTTGCCCTCATCCCTCCATCAGGCAGGGAATGCAGCTGGTGGGCCTGATGGTGTCGTGCTTCGAGGCGGTTCCTTCTGCACAGTTTCCGAGGCTGTTCCTTCTGCAACTCCATCTTTTGTCAGTATGGGACAAGGATCCCGCGTCCCTGGACCAGGTCTTTTTTGTATCCCCCCTAGCCAGGCGGTCCCTCTTGTGGTGGCTGGACTCCAGGAACCTGTTGGCGGGCAGATCCTTTCTGGCCCCCTGCTGGGAGACGGTCACCATGGATGCCAGTCTGACAGGTTGGGGGGGCTTCTGGAAGTCTCTGCAGTTCCAAGGGTGGTGGGGCCCTCAGGAGGCCCACACGCCTATCAACATTCTGGAACTGAGGGCGATCAGGTTGGTTCTGGCTCACTTGACCCAACACCTTCGGGGCCAGCCTGTTCAGGTACGCTCGGACAACCAGACAGCGGTTGCCTACATCAATCATCAGGGGGGGACCCGGAGCAAGGGGGCCCTCAAGGAAGTGTCTCTGATCCTGTCCTGGGCGGAGGACAATGTTCCCTGCATATCAGCTGTGTACATTCCGGCGGTGGAGAATCTGCAGGCAGACTCTCTGAGCAGGGGGACCTCTCGCCTGGTGTTTCACTCTCTGTCACCGTTGGGGCCAACCAGATGTGGATCTGTTTGCGTCCCGTCACAATCACAAGCTCCCAGCCTTTGTCTCCCTGTCCCAGGACCCTCTGGCCTTCGCCACAGATGCTCTAGCAATGTCATGGCAGGACTTTCAGCTCCTGTATGTCTTTCCCCCATTCCCCCTGTTGGGCAGGGTTCTGCGCAAGATAGCTCAGGAGGGGGTGCCAGCTATCCTGGTGGCTCCCAGGTGGCCAAGAAGAGTGTGGTTCGCAGACATGGTGCAGCTGGCAGATCAGTACGCTCTGCCCAGGGTGCCAGACCTGCTCACTCAGGGTCACTTACGCCATCCCAATTTACAAACTCTGGCTTTGATGGCCTGGCTGCTGAAACCTCCATCTTGATGGAGAAGGGGCTGTCTGCCTCTGTTGTTGATAACCATGATAAAGACTAGAAAGAAGCTTTCTTCTTCCATTTACTATAGGGTTTGGCATGCCTACATTGACTGGTGTGAGTCTAGGTCTCTTCCCTGTCGTGTGTTCTCTATACCCAGGATCCTGGAGTTCCTGCAGCATGGGTTGGAGCTGGGGCTCCAAATCAGTACTCTGAAGGGTCATGTCTCTGCCCTGGCTGTTTCTTCCAGAGGTCCCTTGCCCAGCATTCTCTGATCAGGACTTTTTTCCAGGGGGTTATTCCTGTGCGTTCCCCACGTAAGCCCATGTTGTCTGTTTGGGATTTGAACTTGGTCTTGTCTGCCTTGCAGGGTGCTCCCTTTGAACCTGTGCAGGAGGCTGCCCTGGCCATTCTTACTCTCAAGGTTGTCTTTTTGGTGGCTATCACCTCTGTTAGGCATGTTTCTGAGTTGGCGGCGCTTTCCATCCAGCCCCCCTACTTTGAGAGACACCAGGACAAGGTGGTGTTTCGCTTCAAGCCAGATTTTCTGCCTAAGGTTGTGTCTGCCTTTCATCTGAATCAGGACATTTTTCTTCCTTCCTTGTGCCCTAATCCTAGTAACGCTAAGGAGAGGGTTTTGCATTCCTTGGACGTGGTTAGGTGTCTGAAGTACTATCTGGTGGCTACTGCACCTTTCAGAAAAACTGATGCTCTTTTTGTGGTCCCTTCTGGTCCGAGGAAGGGTTTGGCACCTGCCAAGTCTACTATCAGCAAATGGATCCGTCAGGCTGTGATTCAGGCCTATTCTGCTAAGGGGAAGAATCCTCCCTTCCGTCTTACTGCTCATTCTACTCGTGCTATTGGTGCCTCTTGGGCTTTTCAGCACCAGGCTTCTGTTGAACAAGTTTGCAAGGCCGCTACTTGGTCTTCTGTTCATACTTTTTCTAAGTTTTACAAGGTTGATGTTAGGGCCTCAGCTGATGCTGCTTTTGGCCGCAAAGTTCTTCAGGCGCAGTGGTTTAAACTGCCCGCTGTTGTTTTTGGGGATCCCACCCTACTTTATGGACACTGCTTTTGGATGTCCCAAGAGTAAAGAATTTAGTGAAACATGACATGCTGTATACTTAGAAAAATACAATTCTGTGAGTACTCACCTGTAGAATTGATTTTGTAGTATACAGCACGTCCTGTTTCACTCCTCCCTTGTTATCATTTTTCTTGTTTACCTCTGTATAGTGATTTGTTCAAATGTTTGGTTGGGGGTTCCTTCATTTTTATTCTCCCGGCTTCTTGTCTTAACTGTTTAGTAACACTGGGAATTTGTGGGAGGTTCCTGTCCTTTTATAGGGCCGGGAGATGCCACAAGCCTTTTCTGCAGTCCACTGCACCACCTTGTGGCGGGATATCCCAAGCGTAAAGAATTTGGTGAAACAGGACATGCTGTATACTACAAAATTAATTCTACGGGTGAGTATTTCACAGAATTGTATTTTTTCTCCCTCCTACTTCAGGAGGGCCACTTGAGAGGCTGCTCCGCCCCCTGTCCCAGTTTGAACA
Organism: Gastrophryne carolinensis; assembly: GCA_027917425.1. Classification (NCBI taxonomy): domain Eukaryota; kingdom Metazoa; phylum Chordata; class Amphibia; order Anura; family Microhylidae; genus Gastrophryne; species Gastrophryne carolinensis. Next base: position 176,619,399 of record CM051238.1, on the reverse strand, counting down.
CAAACTGGGACAAGTTAAAAGCCCCATCCCTTCCTCCCAGTCCTCAGTATTGTTTTTTCCTCTCCGGGAAACGGCTGGGACACAGACTTCTGCATTGTATTCCTATTATACTAGTTAACCTCTTAGTAATAGCAGGAATGTTAACTAAGCTTTACTCTACCTCCTTTTCAGCCTGTCTCTTCAAAAGTATGATTCGGGCAGTCTCTTTTTTCTAGAATACGCCTCAGCTGAGGTGGTTAGGGCCACGGCTAAGACCATGGCTTTTTTATTCAGCCAGGGGTGGCTATATGGCTGAAGACCTGGCAGGGCAACCTTGTGTCCAAGGCGAGGCTCTGTGGGATTAAGGTCTGAAGGTAATCTAATGTTTGGCCCGTAAATTAGAGGCTATGCTCTCCAGGTACCACATGACGCCTATTTGTGTCATTTAGCTGAAAGCTTCCGTAGCCAGATAGATTAGACTGACAAGCAATCTCTTTAGCTCATACTTGTATGAACTAGCTCATACTTGTATGAACACCCCACCTCCCTACATTGCAGCACACTTGACCAGAGCAATATTCTTTCCCTGGGTGGAAAGACCCAATGCCTCCTTGGAAGAAATTTGCATTTGCATCTAAAACATTAGTCCTGAAGGACTCATAGAAAGGCCAACAGGGTTTTTTTAAGCAGGTACTTATTATTTGAGCTAGGTTTTAGCTGGGAGTGGGGGGGGGGGTGTTGGCTTGGTGGTTTCCACTCTAAAGGAATGCATTTCTTTCTACCTGTAGTGCCAGCTTCTGTGATTGGGTCCGTTTTCAGTGCACCACACATTTATCAGTGGGAGGATGCTGTACCAATAGTTATGCATAGGGGACATTTCTGCCATAAATGGATAGGTGTAGTATAATCCTTGTTGCACTAATTATCCTGAATATTAGAATTCTCAATAAATGCTACATGCTCCCAGATCGACACACATTTGATTAGAAGATTACACTCCCAACCTCAGCTCTGAAATTAGTTAAATGTTAGGAATGTTTAAAGTCATTGATGTCTGACCCCCCCCCCCCCAAAATTGGTTTCAGTTCTAAATACATTCCCATCAGTCTTCCAGGAGTGATGAGCCCTGAAAGATGAGGCCTAAAAACATTTAAGTAAATTTGTTACTTGTTCCCTTTGATCACCATGGTTATTATTCAAATGTGCAATTTTTTATAGTCCCTGTCCAGGAAAAAAGTCACCTGCCAGGTTCGATCCAATGGTCCCAGTTTCAACACTGTTGGTTCCCTGCTGCTTGTCACGTGTATGCAAGCAACCTTGTTGCTTGGCAGCAGATGGGGCTTCCATTGCTGATGGACAGTCATACAAGTGGCAGAGCAATCAGGAGCACACACTTGGCTTTGGGGCTAAGAGCGCTGCAACTAGATTGACTCGGCCTGCATGACTTCCAGGGGATTGAGCCTTTGGGCTAGCAGTTAGGGTTTATTTTTCTAGTTTCTCATCTTGTTCCTTTAGCAAAAGGATTTTGAAGCAGTGGTCTTGCTCTGTAAGTATGGTTGTGAAAGACTTCATTTGTCTCGTTGTGACAGTCTTCTTTCTAGAATAAGGGACGTACCTTGAATGCCATGAATCTGTGATGAGCAGGGTTGTGAGGAGGAAGGCTTTTTGTGAGATAAAAACTCTATATGAAACATACGTTGTCTGATAACTCCACTTGTTAGGTTGCATCTGCAGCCTTAAAGTATAAAAACCCAATTTTGGGTGATCGGCTGTCCCCACTGACCCTGTAAGGGTTTATCTCCACTTTCATGTGGGAAATGCACTGCTTGATATTGACAGATCAAGTGGGTTTAAAAATTATGCCTTTAAGCATAACCAATGGCCTTTTGACATGATCCATGTAAACCTTCCTGTTGCCTTATATTTAATGTAGGGATTTTGTGGAGCAAAAAAGGGCAAACTGACCACAATAGAAAAGAGCTGCACAAGAGCTGAAATCTGCTGAAAGCCTTTTGTAACGGGTGTGGTCTGCAGATCAGGTGCAAACAGTCACATAATGCAGTCACCTGCATCTTTATAATTAGCTGAAGGTTTTAGTGTTTGTCTAAAAAGCCACATGCCACACTCGCGCAGACTACATTCCCATCATCTCAGACAGGTCACCTATAGGTTTGTTATAGGCTGAAAAAAAATCAAGACATACAATTTATTGGCTAACTCAGTAGATTAAAAATGCACATTTCCATGCCCACTAGGTGGCTTCTACAGGTCTAATAACTCCTCTATATAGAAAAAGGCTGGGGGCTGGGAGTGCTTCTCTATCTGGGATTCCTGGTAATGGTGTACATTCGTGTTGCATAAAATCTCTTGACTGCCCTGGCTGTTGTGACTGAAGTGATTGCCGAGTGCCATATAAATTCCACAGACTTCTCCACCCACCCTCAGAAGTAATTCAGTCCTTTAGTACCCACTACAAGGTGCGATGCGCTCCTTTAATGGCTATTAATAGCAAATAACTTCCTGACTATTAGCCCACATCTCCCAGCCTTTGACATTTACCATAATTCATGTGTCAGTAGAAAAATATGCCTGACTGTAAGTTATACTTATATTCCAAGTGTGACATACACTCCGCTTCATTTCTTCATGACATTTGGGTTATTCTCCAGTAGAGGGCGAACTTCTGCAGAGATGAATGCAAAAAAGGAGCTCCTCCCAGTCCATAAATACCTGGGACCTCCCACCAATTCCCCAGTTTCTTCTCTGCAGGAAGGCGAGCAAGACAGAACATGAAGACTTCTCTTACTTGCAGGTAAGCCGGGTTCGCGCCCGGCCATTTTTTGCACCTATTGCTGCCAGAACCTTTCCTAAATTATCCCTATTCGAGCCTCCCAGCCTTGGCTGCGGGTCCTGGTAAGGGTAGGTAGCACCTTATGGGTGTGCAAGGAGCATTGCTTCGCCGTGAGACCCCATTACAAGGGGTAGGCGGTTGCCCGGGTTTGGTGGTCCCGGTGTGGGATGCCCTGTCCCTGTCATTCCTATGGACAGATTCTGGCTGGGATTCCCCCCTTCTGGGTCCCTTACTTCCCTTTGGGGGGGTCGGCCTGTATACCCTGTTGGTTTATATGTGTGTATGGCACTGTGTGTGTGTTTTACTTGTGTTGGGTGCTGACAGGATGTTTGCTTATACTTGGGGCCATAACGGTGCTGGCCTCCTTCACTCAGCCTGGGGAACTTCTCCCCCTCAGGCTTGTTTGGGGAGGGGGCGATAGCCCCGCCCCCTCGTTTGGCACAATGCTGCGGGCCAGCCCATGGCTGGGATCTGCGTTGCTGGGATGGGGGCATGGCCTTGCGATGCGCGTTCTGCGCTGGCCCGCCCCCCCCTCCTCTTCTCATGAGGCTCTTCTCCAGGGGCCATTTTGGTGCTGCTGCGGGATCCTGTGTGCTCCTGGCCGGTAAGGGCCTGTTGGCCACTTCCTTAGCTTATGCGGGGGCCCCTCTTCAATTTTGACTTAGATGCTTCATTGTGTGTTTCAGATGGCATCGTTTATGTGCATGTTAAGGGGTTCCTCCTAGTCCTGGGGTCCCTAACCTTATATAGATCACCACAAATCCTCCCACTGGGACTTTTAAGGGGCATCCCGGGTTGCTTATTGCTTAAATTCCCTGCGGTCCTGCGACTGACCACAAAAATCACCATATGGAGGCTCCACAGGGTACCGGGCTCGGGCTCCCTCTGGGACAATCCCGGCCATGTGTGGGTTGTGGGGCATCCATTACGCCTTGAGCAGATGGCATGCCATGCCTTTGCCAGTGTTTTGTGGCCTGTTTGTGCATCTGCCCTAGTGGCTGTGGGTGCTAGGTCTCTGATTAGGGACTGGTTAAATGACGCTCACCTTGATCCGGCCAGCGCTGAGTTCACTACGTTTAAGATTTGAATTGTTCATGGATTTTGTCTTGGCTGCTATGGAAGACACTATTATGTGTAGTAGGACTTATTGGTGGCCATGCGCCGCTCGGTATGTCTCCGTCAGTGGACGGCGGACTTTGCGGCCAAGAAATCGCTCACAGCTCTCCCCTTCTTGGGTATGCGGCTGTTTGGAGATTAGTTGGATGCTGTGGCAAAGGGAGGTAAGTTACCTCAGCGGAAGAAACTGTGCCGTCCTTTTCGGGGGGGGGGGGGGGGGGGGCAGGCTCTTCCAATCCTTCCTTTCGAGGTGCCAGAGCTGGTAGAGGTTTGGCCTTCTCGGGTATCAGAGGCTCTTCCTGGAACAGGGGCAGAGGCCGTCCCGCTTCTGCCTGGGGTTCCAAACCCAAGCCTGCGGGTAAACCAGCTCAGCAATGAAGGGGCGCCCTCACCCGCTCGGGTGGGGGGGGGGGGGCGGCTTGCGGCTCTTCTTCCAGGTCTGGGCTCGGGAGGTCACAGACAATTGGATCTTGGAAGTGGTCTCCTCCGGGTACAAACTGGAGTTCGAGTACTGGCCTCCTCCAAGATTTTTAAGGTCTCGGGTGCCCGCGGACCCTCAGGCGGCACACGGGCTCCTGTTAGCAGTGAAAAACCTTCTGGACATGGGAGTTGTATGCCCGGTGCCTCCATCGGAGTGAGGCAGGGGTTTCTACTCCAACCTTTTCACGGTTCCCAAGAAGGAAGGTTCTGTAAGACCCATATTCTTAGTATACAGTACGTCCTGCTCCAGATAGCTTACTTACACTTGGGTTATTCTCCGCCAGATGGCGCTGCACTGCAGAGACATGCAAAACAGGCTCCTCCCGGCCCCTCAAATACCCAGGGACCTCCCACAAATCCCCAGATTTCTCTGCAGTGCTGACTGCGAAGACATGAAATTATCACTCTGTCGCAGGTGGGCGGGGCTATTAAAGCCTGCGGCCCTGTTGGACTATTCCCACCCGTCCTTGATGTAATGTGCCTCCCAGCCTGGGCTGCGCTGGTCGGGTGAAGGTAGGCAGCACCATGTGTGCTTAAGGAGTGCTGCTCCACCGCAGTCCCCCACCAAAGGGTAGGCGGTATAGGCTGATGGTGAGCCTTTATGGGATGCCCCTCCCGCACTATTGTCCCATGCCCCGGTAGCGGTGGGTCCTGTACAAAGGGCCGCCATCCTCCCTCATTCTCCCCGTAGCCTTCGGGAGGAAAAGGGGGGGGGGAGTGTTGTTGAGCATGTACCGTGATTCGTGTGTATTGCATGTGTGTTGGGACTTGTATATGTGTATCAACCGCCGCTCTGACTTGACTTTACTATTGCAAACGCCGCCGTGCGCGCCCTTTCCTTCATTTGGATGCCCCGCGCCGGGGGCGGTGTCGCCTCAGACGCTTCTGCGTCCTCATTGGCTGCTTGTCTGTGGACTTCGCGCTCTTCGGGGGGGCGGGGCCGGGCATGGCGCGCCCTGCGTCACGGCTCGTTCTGGCCCGCCCTTCGAGGTTCTTTTTGGCGCCTTTCCCTGTACAGTCGCGCGCGCGTGTGTAACGGTCCCCCCTCCCGCGGTCTGTAAGTGCCCTTGCGGGCGACTTTGATACTCATTATTTTACTGTGTATGACTCTTGACACCCCTTCTTCTCATTGTGTCTTTCAGACCGGTGAATCCAGTGGCTTCTCCCGGCCCGCTGTAATTGTAGTTGGGCCTAGTATAAGTACTCCCACTTCCCTAGCGGGTCTTTGGGGCATCCAGGGTTGCTTTATAGCGTCAATCCCTACTGGCATATTGTGCCTAATAATCACCATATGGAGGCATCCCAGATATTGGGACCGGGGATCCTTCGGGACAAGCCCGGCTGTGTGTAGCTTTTGGGGTCTCGCCTATCAGCGGTGACAACGCGCGGGTCTGTGTCCCTTGCGCACAGCGGGCGCTAACGTTGCAACCCGCCCCTCCGGTGGCTGGGCCTGCACCTCGTCTCGCTTCACCTACTCCCCCAAGCTTGTCTTACCCCCATTGAATTACATACAAGTGGGGATTCTCAACCTGATGTGTCTGCTAGACTGGCCAGTGTTGAAAGATTGATCGCTAATACCTTAGCGCGCAAGGCCTCCGCTAAAAAGCATCGCTTAACTCCTGATGCCACTCCGTCTCCTATGGAATCTGAGGAGTTGTTGCATCTGTATTGCTACGCCCCATCAGACGAAGGGGAGCTGTTTTATGACTCAGGGTCATCTGATGAGAGACTCAGGGGTCATGACGATTCTGGCTCTGACCCCTGGACCCCGAATGATACTGACAGATTACTGGTCCAAATATTTGAGCTTTTGTCTATCTCTCCCCCGGTTGCGGCTCCCAGGTTTGCCTTAGACTTCCCAGCATACCTAAGAGTTGGGACAGAAAGTATCCTTTTCCTGCTGACATGGTCAAGTGCTGGTCATCGCCCCCTGAGGTCGATGCCCCTATTCTAGGGTTGTCTAACACCTCTATTATGCACTCCCGACACTACTACGCTGCGGGATGCTGAGGACCGGCGCATTGACCAATTAGCATGCCATGCCTTTGGGTTTGTGGGGGCGGCGCTGCGCCCGGTTTGCGCCTCGGCCATCACGTCTGTGGCGCTCAGGACCCTGATCAGAAGTGTACTTGACGGGTCTGATGAAAGGCAACCTGATACATGTAATGCCCTGTCTAACTGTGATATGTTTGAACTTTATCCTATCTGCCTTGGATGATGCCATTAGGATGTGTGCCAGATCCTCTGCCTTTGCGGTAGCTATACGCCGCGTGGTCTGGCTGCGCCAGTGGGCTGCTGACAATGCTGCTGAGAGAGCCCTTACTGGGCTTCCATTTAAGGGGCTACGCCTGTTTGGGGACCGCCTAGACCTTTTTGGTAAAGGAGGTAAGTTACCCCAGTGCAGGCGGGGCCAGGGGCCCCCTTCACTCCCCTACCGCGGTGCTAAGCAGGGCAAAGGGGTGTCCTTCGCGGGGGCTCGTACAGATTCCTGGCACAGGAACATAGGTTGACATCCCGGTGCCTCCTGGGGGTCTAAACCAAAACCCTCTCCCAAGCCCACCCTAGGCATGATGGGGCGCCCTCGCCCATCAGGGTGGGGGGGGGCGGCTACAGCACTTCGCGCACCTCTGGAGGCATCACGTCTCAGACAGGTGGATTCAGGAGGTAGTGTCCTCTGGTTACAAGAGAGTTTGCTGTGCGCCCCCCCCAAGATTCATCAGGTCCCGGATCCCCCAGGACTCTGCTTCAGCTCAGGTCTTGATGCAGGCCGTGCAAGGCCTTCTGGGTCTGGGGGTCATTTGCAGTGTCCCCTTAAGAGAAAGAGGCAAGGGGTTCTATTCCAACCTTTTCACAGTCCCCAAAAAAGATGGGACAGTCAGGCCCATTCTGGATTTAAAGATCCTCAACAAATTTGTCAGAAACAGGCGTTTTCGCATGGAAACTCTGCACTCGGCCATTGGCTCCCTGCGCCCAGGGGATCTCATGACGTTGGTGGACATCAAAGATGCTTACCTTCACATCCCTGTGTTCCCTAGACATCAGAGGTTTCTCAGATTTGCGTTGGAAGATCAACATTACCAATTTGTGGCCCTGCCCTTTGGTCTCACCTCAGCTCCCAGAGTGTTCACCAAGGTGCTGGCAGGGGTGATGTCTCTGGTGAGGTCAAGGGGCATACGCTTGCTACTCTACCTGGATGACATACTCATCACCTCTCGGTCTCTGCATCAGGCAGAGTTGGCTGGGTGATCACCCCAAGTCCTCCCTGTCCCCTTCCTCGGTGACCCATTCCTGGGAATGATTCTGGATACGATTCAGTCAAGGATATTCCTTCCTCAGCAGAAGGTGGAAGCTCTAACTGCGCAGGTGAGGTTCCTGCTATCGTGCCCCCAGCCCTCACTCAGGCAGGGAATGCAGTTGGTGGGCCTGATGGTGGCGTGCTTTGAGGCGGTGCCCTTTGCTCAAGTTCCATTTGAGGCCTCTACAACTTCACCTTCTGTCAGTATGGGACAAAGATCCTACGTCCTTGGACGGGATCTGTGTGCTTCCCCCCTCGGTCAGACGGTCCCTTTCGTGGTGGCTGGACCACAGGAACTTTCTGGGGGGCATGTCCTTTCTGGCCCCCTCCTGGGATACGGCCACCACGGATGCCAGTATGTCAGGATGGGGGGGATTCTGGGAGTCCCTGCGGTTCCAGGGGAGGTGGGGCCCTCAGGAGGCCCACTTACCCATCAACATTCTGGAACTGCGGGCAGTCAGGTTGGTACTGGAGCACTTGACCAATCATCTGAGGTCTGTCTGTGCAGGTGCGCTCAGACAACAGGACGGCGGTTGCCTACATCAACCATCAGGGAGGGACCCGGAGCAGGAGGGCCCTCCAGGAGGTGTCGCGGATTCTGACATGGGCAGAGGCCAATGTTCAATGCATTTCGGCTGTGTACATCCCGGGGGCAGATAATTTACTGGCAGACTCTCTGAGCAGGGGGACCTCTCGTCAGGGAGAGTGACCCCTCTGCAACAGGGTATTCCAGTCCCTGTGTCACAGTTGGGGTCTACCGGATGTGGATCTGTTTGCATCCCGTGACAATCACAAGCTCCAGGCTTTTGTCTCCCTGTCTCAGGATCCTCGGGCCTTGGCCACAGATGCTCTGTCCATGTCATGGCAGGAATTTCGGCTCCCCTATGTCTTTCCTCCGTTCCCCCTGCTGGGCAGGGTACTGCGCAAGATTGCCCCGGAAAGGGTGCCAGTGATTCTGGTGGCCCCCAGGTGGCCAAGAAGAGTGTGGTTCGCAGACGTGGTGCAGATGGCAGTAGATCAGTACGTCCTGCCAGCAGTACCAGATCTGTTCACTCAGGGCTCCCTACGCCATCCCAATTTACAAACTCTGGCTTTAATGCCTTGGCTGCTGAAACCTCCATCTTGATGGAGAAGGGCTTGTCTGCCTCCGTGGTTGAGACCATGGTGAAGGCTAGGAAGAAGTCTTCATCTTCCATCTATTATAGGGTTTGGCGTGCTTACATTGACTGGTGTGAGTCTAGGTCTCTTCCCTGTCGGTTGTTCTCAGTTCCCAAGAGTTCTTTCAGCAAGGCTTGGCGTCTGGTCTCCAACTAAGCAATTTGAAGGGTCAGGTTTCTGCCCTGTCTGTTTTCTTTCAGAAGTCTTTTGCTCAACATTCCTTGGTCAGGACTTTCTTTCAGGGGGTTACCCATGTGCATCCCCCATGAAAACCTATGGTCCCTGTTTGGGATTTGAATTTGGTCTTGTCTGCCTTGCAGGGTGCTCCCTTCGAGCCTATTCAGGATGCTGCTCTGGCTGTACTTACCCTCAAGGTTGTCTTTCTGGTGGCTATTACTTCGGTTAGGCGTGTGTCTGAGCTGGCAGCTCTGTCTATCCAGCCTCCATACTTTGAGAGACACCAGGATAAGGTGGTGTTCTGCTTTAAGCCAGATTTCATGCCTAAGGTGGTGTCTGCTTTTCATTTAAACCAGGATATTGTTCTTCCTTCCTTGTGCTCTAATCCTAGTAATGCTAAGGAACGGGTTTTGCACTCCTTGGATGTGGTCAGGTGTCTGAAGTATTACCTAGTAGTCACTGCGTCCTTCAGGAAGACTGATGCTCTTTTTGTGGTCCCTTCTGGTCCTAGAAAGGGTTTGGCTCCTGCCAAGTCTACTGTCAGCAAATTAATCTGTCAGGCTGTGATTCAGGCCTATGCCGCTAAGGGGAAGAGTCCTCCTTCCGCCTTACTGCTCATTCTACTCGTGCTATTGGTGCCTCTTGGGCCTTCCAGCACCAGGCTTCTGTTGAACAAGTTTGCAAGGCCGCTACTTGGTCTTCTGTTCATACCTTTTCAAAGTTTTACAAGGTTGACGTTAAGGCCTCAGCTGATGCTGTTTTTGGCCGCAAGGTTTTACAGGCGGCAGTGGTTTAAACTGTCTGCTGTTACCTTTTTATTGGGGGATCCCACCCTACCTTACGGACACTGCTATTGGATGTCCCAAGTGTAAGTAATCTATCTGGAGCAGGACGTACTGTATACTAAGAAAAATACAATTCTGTGCAATACTCACCTGTAGAATTGATATTATTTGTATACAGTACGTCCTGCTCCACCCCACCCTGGTTTTTGCATTATTCTGGATCCCCTGTATGGTGATTGTTGTCATTGTTATAAGTTAGCAGTTTTTTGGTGGTTAAATTCTCCCGGCTTCTTGTTCACTGCTTTTCAATGCTGGGGATTTGTGGGAGGTTCCCAGGTATTTGAGGGGCCGGGAGGAGCCTGTTTTGCATGTCTCTGCAGTGCAGTGCCATCTGGCGGAGGATAACCCAAGTGTAAGTAATCTTTCTGGAGCAGGACGTACTTATAATACCAATTCTACAGGTGAGTATTTCACAGAATTGTATTTTTGGACCTCAAGGTCCTCAACAGATTCATCAGATTCAAGAAGTTCCGTATGGAGACTCTGCGCTCGGCCATCAGTTCCCTTTGTCAAGGGGATTTCATGACATCAATAGACATCAAAGATGTATATTTGCATGTTCCAATTTTTCCAGCGCATCAGAGATTCCTCAGGTTCGAGGTGGACGATCAACATTTTCAGTTTGTAGCCCTTCCCTTCGGGTTGACCTCAGCGCCGAGGGTCTTCACCAAGGTTCTGGCGGGCATAATGGCTCTATTCAGAGCTCAGGGAATTCGCATTGTGCCGTATCTGGACGACCTATTGATTTCAGCGTCTTTTCTCCGTCAGGCGGAGCTGGACACCCACCAGGTGGTGTCGACCCTGGAGAGGTTCGGGTGGGTGATCAACCGCCCCAAGTCCTTTCTCTCGCCATCACAGGAGATTTCATTTCTGGGCATGAATCTGGATACCATTCAGGCCGGAGTGTTTCTACCCCAGACCAAGGTGCAGGGGATTCAGGATCTGATCCGCCTTCTTCTGACCGATCCTTGCCCCTCTATCCGGCAGGGGATGAAACTGGTGGGATTGATGGTGGCCTCCTTTGAGGCGCCGTTTGCGCAGTTTCACATGAGATCTCTTCAACTTCATCTATTGATGCATTGGGACAGGTGTCCGCTGTCATTGGATCAACCGTTCAGGATGTCTCCCGGGGTTCGGCAGTCTCTTCGGTGGTGGCTGGAGTCGAGCAACCTGTTGAGGGGCAGAACCTTTCTGGTTCCTCGCTGGGAGACGGTTACCACGGATGCCAGCCTGTTGGGCTGGGGAGGTTTCTGGAAAAGTCATCAGTTCAGCGGGGTGTGGGGTCCTCAGGAGGCTCACAACCCCATCAATGTTTTAGAGCTCAGAGCCATCCGGCTTGTTCTGTCACGGCTGACGTTGCACTTACAGGGTCTTCTGGTTCAGATTCGTTGAGACAATCAGACGGCGGTAGCCTACATCAATCACCAAGGGGGGACTCGCAGCAGGAGTGCCCTCAGGGAAGTCTCTCTGATCCTGCATTGGGCAGAGAGCAATGTTCCTTGGATTTCGGCAATCTACATTCCGGGAGTGGAAAACACGGAGGCGGACTCCCTGAGCAGGGAGTTCTCTCGCCAAGGAGAGTGGTCCCTCAACCCCGGGGTTTTTCGGTCTCTTTGTCGCAAGTGGGAGATCTCTTTGCCTCACGGCGCAATCACAAACTCCCGGCCTTTGTGTCTCTATCTCAGGACCATCTAGCTCTGGCAGTGGATGCCTTGTCCCTTGCTTGGAAGGATCTGGGGTTTCTGTACCCGTTTCCTCCCGTCTCCATGCTTGGCAAGGTATTTTGCAAACTGGCTCTGGAGGGGGCACCAGCAATTCTGGTGGCTCCAAGGTGGCCAAGAAGGGTTTGGTACGCAGACGTTGTAAGGCTTGCGGTAGATCAGTACTGGCTTCCCATGTTTCCGGATCTGTTATCTCAGGGTCAACTACGTTACCCAAATGTACAAACGCTGGCTTCTGAAACCTTCATTTTAAAGGAGGAAGGTTTGTCTGAGGCTGTGGTTCAGACCTTATTTAGAGCTAGGAAGCGGTCCTCTTCTGGCATTTACTAAATGGCTTGGCGGTCCTATATTGACTGGTGTGAGGCTAGGGCCTTGCCTTGCAGGGTGTTTTCGATCCCTAGGATTTTGGAGTTTCTTCAGCACGGTCTGGATCTTGGGCTCCAGCTTAGTACCTTGAAACGGCAGGTCTCTGCTCTGTCTGTTTTCTTCCAAAGATCTTTTGCCTTACACCTGCTGGTTAAGACTTTTTTCCAGGGGGTCACTCATGTTCGACCCCCTCGGAAGGCTATAGTTCCTGTTTGGGATTTGAATTTGGTTCTTTCGGCTCTCCAGGTCCACCTTTTGAGCCGTTACAGGATATTGCTCTTTCTGTTTTCACTCAAAAGGTTGCTTTCTTGGTGGCTATTACCTCTGTTCGGCGTGTTTCTGATTTGGCGGCTCTGTCGATTCAGGCCCCTTACTTTGAAAGACACCAGGACAAGGTGGTCTTTCACTTTAAGCCAGATTTCCTTCCTATGGTGGTTTCTGCTTTCCATCTCAATCAGGATATTGTACTCCCTTCCTTGTGTCCTAAGCCTAGTAATGACAAGGAGAGGGTTTTGCACAATTTGGATGTGGTTCGCTGTGTGAAGTACCATTTGGTGACTACTTCTTTCCGCAAGACGGATGCCTTTTTCTTGGTGCCCTGTGGGCCCAGGAAAGGTTTGCCGCCCGCCAAGTCTACCATTAGCAAATGGGTTCGTCAGGCCATTGTTGGGGCCTATTCTGCTAAGGGGAGAACTCCCCCTTTTTAGGGTCACTGCGCATTCTACTCGTGCTGTTGGTGCGTCCTGGGCTTTTCAGCACCAGGCTTCTGTTGAACAAGATTGTAAGGCTGCTACTTGGTCTTCCGTTCATACTTTTTCCAAGTTTTACAAGGTTGATGTGCGGGCTTCAGCAGATGCTGTTTTTGGCCGCAAGGTTCTGCAAGCTGCTGTGGTTTAAGTTGGTGCGTTCTTTACTGTTTATGGTTCCCACCCATGACGGGCACTACTATTGGATGTCCCAAATGTCATGAAGAATTGAAGTGGAGTGTATGTCACACTTGGAATAATACAGTTTTTTGTGAATACTCACCTTTAAAACGGATATTATAAGTGTGACATACACTCCGCTTCACCCACCCTGTTTGGTATTCTGGATCCTTTATATGGTGAACCATTGTTTCTTGGTTGTTAGTATTGTTATATTTGGTTCTTCCTGGTCCCCTTACTGCTATCTTACACTGGGGAATTGGTGGGAGGTCCCAGGTATTTATGGACTGGGAGGAGCTCCTTTTTTGCATTCATCTCTGCAGAAGTTCGCCCTCTACTGGAGAATAACCCAAATGTCATGACGAATTGAAGCGGAGTGTATGTCACACTTATAATATCCCTTTTAATGGTGAGTAATCACAAAACGGTATTATTATATTTGTTTATAATATTAAGAAGCCCTGAAGGCTTTAAAACCTTGCTTTTCTCTTACATTTTACTTCAGGCCTTCAGGAAAATTCAGTAATTCTACCAAAGGGCATGGACTGCAACACAAAGGTGTGGCTCCTCCTCCCGGGCTGGCTTCCTCCAATCCAGTTTCTTTCTTGCAATTGGAACTGGACTGCAAGGGTGTATCTGAACTCCTCCCCCATTTATTTTTTGTTTTTAAGGATTATACCTTGGAAGCGGGGGCATTTGAGACCCTGTCTTCCTGGGCCCTTATACTCTGGATGGACCCACAATGTCTCCTCAGCTAAGCTGTATCTGGATCAGGATGGTAAGGGCAACCACCAGGGTCCTGGGGCGCTTTGGGGTGTCATTGACACTCTGGGCTGAAGACTTTCATTTAAAATGCATTCAGCTGCAGGTTTTGTCTGGAGAGCCTGATTGGGGCTGACCAGGGGAATTATTTTTCCCTTTTATTGCTCTTTTCCTTGTGTTAATGGTGTTTTTACTTGTCTTAATCCTGATAGAAAGGGATAAGGTTTTGGGGGATCCCTTTGTCTCCAACAGAGAGATATAGGTATGCCTCCGGGCGGCTGGTTCTACTGCTTTTCAATTAAACTGCATTGGAGGAAATCAGCTGGAAGGATATAGGCCGGGAGGAGGAGCCACGCCTTTGTCTTGCAGTCCATTAACCCTGTCGTTACTGAATTCTCCTGATGTTCTGAAGTAATAATGGAAAAGAAATCCATTCTACAGGTGAGTATTCACAGAATTATCTTTTTCAAACTGTTTGGTTAGCCAAGAAATGCTATTACTTTAACGTTGGATTTGCTGCTTACATCCATGGATAAAACAATACTCTTCTCTATGAAATGTCCACTTTGTCAACACACATAATTTGACCCTATTTTTATGCATGGAATTCAAGTGCATAAATAATACGCCTAGCTATGCAGCCTGCCTCTACAAACATTTTTTAAAAAGATCTGCCATTCTAAAGAGCTTATTGATTTCCAGCATGGTACTGTAACAGGATTGCAAACCTAAGTTGGAGCCGGATTGCCATTTTCTATGTTGCCAACCCTGCCAGTTCATGAACTACTGAGTGGCAAAACTTCTTTGCCATTATCGGCAGCATGGCTACTGTGCACTTGGCGTTTCATAGCAGTGTTATTCCAAGTATACAGCACATCCTGTTCCAGAATATTCCTTACACATGGGTAATACATCCACAAGATGGCGCTGGACTGTAGAAAACAACTTGTGGCTCCTCCTGGGCCCATATAGGTCAGGGACCTCCCACAAATTCCCCAGTTCTTATCTGCAGTCTGGGCTGCGAAGCTAGAAGATTGCTCTCTATGTTGCACAGGTGAGCGGGGCTTATCAGCCTGCGGCCCTGCAGGACTATTTCCACCCGTTCCGAACTACACTGCCTCCCAGCCTCGGCTGACAGGTTCGGGTGAAAGTAGGTCAGCACCAGGGTAGGTGCTAAGGAGCGCTGCTCCTACCGCAGTCCCTGCTCTGACAGGGTAGGCGGTTTAGGCTTATGGTGAGCCTTTTGGGATGCCGCCCCCCGCACTATGGGTTTGCCAGGCTCCCTGTGCTGTTTAACCCTTATCCCCCTAGGTGTTCCCCTCCACCCTCCCTCCTCACATTTTTCACTTGGGCCGCTGCTGTTACCCCCTTTCCTCGTTCTCCCTCGGGGAGATCTCCGGGGGGGGGGGGGGCAGGGGCGGTGGTTTCTGTACTTTATTGGATATTGTGCTTCACCTAGTACGCCGACGCGTGCGGTGGCGGCATTACTTCAGAGGCTGCGGTGCTGCTATTGGCTAGCCGGATCATGCGGGGGCGCGTTTCACGCTCTTTGGGGGGGGGGGCTGACGTTTTCTGTATCACGTCTCCACGGCCCACCCCTCGAGGTCCCTGCGGGCGCCTTTTTCCCCTCTCCTGGGCTGTGTGCGCTGCTGGCTCCCTGCGGGGTGGTCTTTCTGGTTATTTTCTCAGGTGTATTTACTTATGGGGATGCTTTTTATGTCTATCAGGCGGGTTAAACTTCAGCAACTGTGGTTTCTCCCGGCCCTCTCCCCTCGCTGTCTCCCACTTCCCTAGCGGGTTCTTGGGGCATCCCAGGTAGCTCTTTTAGCATTAACCCTTTACTGGCCTGTTGTGCCACTCAAATCACCATATGGAGGCTTCTGGGGATAATGTGCTTGGGGTTCCTTTGGGACAAGCTCGGCTTCGTGTTGCGTGTGGGGTATCCCCTATAAGTGATGATGTCAGGGTGTGTGTACCCTGCGCCCAGCAGATGCTCGCGCTGCAGTCTGGGTTATCTGTTACTGGGCCTGGTGCTGCGACCCCTCTAGATTCGCCTTCCCCCCCCCCCCCCCACGCTTACATCTGACCCCCAGCGAGGGGCATGCTAGCGGGGAGTCTCAACCCGATTTGGCTGCACGGGTGGCCAGCATTGAAAAACATATTGCTGGGTCTGCCCCGCGTAAGGCTTCTGCTAAGAAGCGCCATTTATCTCCCGCTGTTTCCCTGTTGAGGCTGAGGATTTTTTTTTACATTTATGGTTATTTTCCCCTTGAGGAACAGCCTAAGATTTATGGTGGTACCAGGTCTCCCTTTGGAGAAGACCCATGGTTCTCAGATGACACTGACAGGCTTTTGTCTCACATTTTTGTAGTGCTTTGTATTTCCCCTCCTGCCGTGGCTCCGCAGCAGCAGGGTGAGCTTTTTCATACGGTTAAACCACGCTTGAAGTTCCTGGAGCAGACTCACTTTAATAATCTGGTGCTCAAAGAATGGGAACGGCCTAGCAAGCTCTCTTGGGTGCCCAGGAGTTGGGACAAGAGGTATCTCTTTCCTGCTGAGGTGATTAAGCATTGGTCATGTCCTCCCGAGGTGGATGCGCCTGTTCTGGGGCTGTCAAATACATCTGTCATGCATTCTCCTGACACTACTACCCTGAGGGATGGTGAGGACCGGCGCATGGACCAGCTGGCTGGTCATGCTTTTGCCTGTGTGGGGACCGCGCTGCCCCCTGGTTTGTGCCTCTGCCATTACAGCTATTGCTATTAAAGGGCTGCTTAAGAGTCTCTTAGATGGGGCATCTGATGACACGGGAGGAGAAGAGTATAGATCTCCCCTACTTTGCTATGAATTTGTTGCATATGTTCTGTCTGCCATGGATGATGCCATTAGAACGTGTGGGAGGAAATCTGCCCTTTTGGTGGCTATACGCTGCTCTGTTTGGCTGCGTCAGTGGGTAGCTGATAATGCTGCTAAGAAGGCTCTCACTAGTTTTCCCTTTAAGGGGCTGTGCCTCTTTGGTGAACGCTTGGACTTGTTTGCCAGGGGCGGTAGGTTACCTCAACGTAGGTGACTGTCCCAGTCCTTTCGGGGGACGGGTGCCTTTCTCCCTTCCTTCCGTGTTTCCAGAACTGGTCGAGGAGTCTCCTTTGCTGGGGCTCGCGGAGATCATTGGGGCAGGGGCAGAGGGCGCGGCCGCCCCAGCCCCTCCTGGGCTCCCAAGCCAAAGTCCTCCCCCAAGCCCCCTCAGGCATGGAGGGGCACCCTCACCAATCCGGGTGGGTGGACGGCTTTGGCTCTTTGCTCACGTTTGGAGGCTTCACATCTCAGACCGGTGGATTCAGGAGATAGTGTCCTCTGGTTACAAGATGCAGCCTGGCCACCCCCAAGATTCATCAAATCCCGGATGGCTCAAAACCCCCTCAGCTCAGGGTCTGTGCCTTGCTGTTCAAAACCTTCTGGAGTTGGGGGTCATCTGCCCGGTGCCTTTCAGGGAAAAGGGGCAGAGGTTTCTATTCCAATCTTTTCACTGTCCCCAAAAAGGACGGGTCCCTCAGACCCATCCTGGATTTAAAGCATCTCAACAAGTTAGGTTCAAGCATTTTCGCATGGAAACCCTGCGCTCAGCGTTCAATTCACTGCGCCCGGGCGACTTCATGACCTCATGACCTCATGACTTCAGGACGCTTACCTTCATGTACCAATCTTTCCAGGTCATCAGAGATTCCTTAGGTTCGCTCTGGAGGATCAGCACTACCAATTTGTGGCCTTGCCTTTCGGTATCACCTCGGCTCCCAGGGTATTCACCAAGGTGCTGGCGGGCCTAATGGCTCTGCTGAGATCTCAGGGCATTTGCATCCTTCCTTACTTGGATGACATTCTCATCACATCTCAGTCCTTCCAGCAGGCCGAGCTGGATACCCAGCTGGTGGTTCCACACTGTAGTCTTTCGGCTGGGTGATCAACCACCCCAAGTCTTCCCTGTCCCCGTCACTGGTGAGGTCCGTTCTGAGCATGACTCTGGATACATATCGGGTCAAGATTCTTCTCACTCAGCAGAATGTGGAGAGTCTTCAAGCTCAAGCCAGGCTTCTTCTGTCTTGCCCTCATCCCTCCATCCGGCAGGGGATGCAGCTGGTGGGCCTGATGGTGTCTTGCTTCGAGGCGGTTCCATACGCTCAGTTTCACATGAGACCTCTCCAACTTCACCTTTTGTCAGTATGGGATCGGGACCCTGTGTCCCTGGATCGGGTGTTTGTTCTGTCTCCTCTGGCCAGGCGGTCTCTTTCGTGGTGGCTGGACTCAAGGAACCTGTTGATGTGCAGATCCTTTCTGGGGGACAGGAGCCCCTTTCTGGGAGACAGTCACCACAGATGCCAGTCTGACAGGTTGGAGGGGGGGGGGGGGGGGGGGCTTCTGGAAATCCTTGAAGTTCCAGGGTCAGTGGGGCCCCTATCAACATTCTGGAACTGAGGGCGATTAGACTGGTTCTCGCCCAGTTGACTCCACACCTTCGGGGTTGGGTGGTTCAGATCCGCTCGGACAACCAGATAGCGGTTGCCTACATCAATCATCAGGGAGGGACCCGGAGCAAGGGGGCCCTCAAGGAAGTGTCCCTGATACTGTCTTGGGCAGAGGAGAATGTTCCCTGCATCTCAGCTGTGTACATCCCGGGGGTGGAGAATCTGGAGGCAGACTCCCTCAGCAGGGGGACTTCTCGTCTGGGAGAATGGTCCTTCAGCAGCAGGGTGTTTTGCTCCCTGTGCCACCGCTGGGGACAGCCGGATGTGGATCTGTTTGCGTCCCGTCACAATCACAAGCTTCCAGTCTTTGTCTCTCTATCCCAGGACCCTCTGGCCTTGGCCATGGATGCACTAGCAATGTCTTGGAAGAGCTTTCAGCTCCTTTATGTGTTCCCTCCGTTTCCTCTGCTGGGCAGGGTGCTGCGCAAGATAGCCCAGGAAGGGGTGCCAACCATTCTGGTGGCTCCCTGTTGGCCAAGAAGAGTGTAGTTTGCAGACATTGTGCAGTTGGCAGTAGATCAGAACGCCCTGCCTAAGTTTCCAGATCTGCTCAGGGGCAGCTACGCAATCCCAATTTACAAACGCTGGCTTTAACGGCCTGGCTGCTGAAACCTCCATCTTGATGGAAAAGGGTCTGCCTGCTTCTGTTAATACCATGATTCGGGCTAGGAAGAAGTCCTCGTCATCTATCTACTATAGGGTATGGCATGCTTACATTGACTGGGGTGAGTCTAAGTCGCTTTCCTGTAGGGTGTTTTCTATCCCCAGGATTCTGGAATTCCTGCAACGTGGTTTGGATTTGGGTCTTCAACTTAGTACCCTCAAAGGTCATGTTTCAGCTTTTGCCATTTTCTTCCAAAGATCCTTTGCCAACCATCGTCTGGTTAAGACCTTTTTTCAGGGGGTTACTCACATGCGTCCTCCACGTAAGCCTATGTTACCAGTCTGGGATTTGAACTTGGTCTTATCTGCCTTGCAGGGGTCTCCCTTTGAGCCCTTGCATGAGGCCCCTTTGTCCATTTTGACGCTTAAGGTAGCCTTTTTGGTGGCTATCACTTCTGTTAGGCGTGTTTCTGAGTTGGCGGCACTTTCCATCAAACCTCCCTTACTTTGAGAGACACCAGGACAAGGTGGTTTTTAGTTTTTAGCCAGATTTTCTGACTAAGGTTGTGTCTGCTTTTTATCTCAATCAGGACATTGTTTTGCCTTCTCTGTGCCCTAATCCTAGTAACCCTAGCCCTACATTCTCTGGATGTGGTCAGGATCTTGAAGTTCTATTTGGTGGCTACTGAATCCTTCAGGAAGACTGATGCTCTTTTTGTTCTCCCTTCTGGGCCTAAGAAGGGTTTGGTTCCGGCTAAGTCCACTATCAGCAAGTGGATCCGTCAGGCTGTGGTTCAAGCCTATTCTGCTAAGGGGAAGGAACCTCCCTTCCGTCTTACTGCTCATTCTACTCTTACTATTGGTGCCTCTTGGGCTTTTCAGCACCAAGTTTCTGTTGAACAAGTTTGCAAGGCTGCTGCTTGGTCTTCTGTTCATACTTTTTCAAAGTTTTACAAGGTTGATGTTAGGGCCTCAGCTGATGCTGCTTTTGGTCACAAAGTTCTGCAGGCGGCAGTGGTCTAATCTGCCCGCTGTTACTTTTGGGGATCCCACCCTACCTTACGGACACTGCTATTGGATGTCCCATGTGTAAGGAATATTCTGGAACAGGACGTGCTGTATACTTGGAATAATACAATTCTGTGATTACTCACCTGTAGAATTGGTATTGTAAGTATACAGCACGTCCTGTTCCATCCCACCCTTGTTTTCTTTTTTCTAGTTACCTCAGTATGGTGATTGTTCAAATGTTCTTTTTGGATTTTTGTTATTGTTTCTCCCGGCTTCTTGTGTAACTGCTTGTCAATACTGGGGAATTTGTGGGAGGTCCCTGACTTATATGGGGCCGGGAGGAGCCACAAGTTGTTTTCTGTAGTCCAGCGCAATCTTGTGGATGTATTACCCATGTGTAAGGAATATTCTGGAACAGGACATGCTGTATACTTACAATACCAATTCTACAGGTGAGTAATCACAGAATTGCCTTAAATAGGCAAGCTCAATGGCAAGCGTTACATGGAGTGGTGTTGAACATAATGCATCTTTGGAACAGTGGTTCTATGGTGTGTCCAATCACACTTCTCCAACTAGCAGAGCGTGGTGGACATGTCTGTTTGGTGAATGTGTATACCTAGTATAGATTGAATAATGCAGTGGGGTTCTAAGGCTTGTTGAGACTTCAGAGTTCCACTTATTGCTTAGCAAAACATTTTGCTCAATCGTATGCTTCCAGCTATGTGGGAAAAGTTTTGGGGTCTCTACCCCAGAGCACCATGGAGGCAGAGTTGGGTGAGTGTGGTGTTAATAATCTCGACAGGCCCCCCACAGAACCCTGACCATTATACCACTGGAAATCATTGGTAAGCATTTTGTTAGTAAAAGCAAATCTGTTTTTTATTCTCTTAATTTTGCGTTTGCACCACACTGTAGGTAAAATAAGTGTACCCAGCTATGCATCTGAAGCCTACCCAATATGCATTTTTTATATTGTCTTTTCTTTCATCATATATGCTGCAGCATAACGTCTTTTTCTAAAGCTGTATGGACTGTGTTCAATGCTTGCCCTTCCAATGCTCTGTTCTGTATTTCAGTATGTGGAGCGGCCAGTGTTGCTGTAGAAGAGGAAGAAGGAGAGGCAGGCTGGATCGAAGGAGTTGCTATCCTTGTATCTGTTGTATGTGTGGTATTAGTAACCGCTTTCAATGACTGGAGTAAGGAGAAACAGTTCAGAGGGTTGCAGAGCCGAATCGAACAAGAGCAGAAATTTACAGTTGTCCGTGGAAGCCAAGTTATTCAAATACCAGTGGCTGATATTGTTGTTGGAGATATTGCACAAATAAAATATGGTAAATCAATGTTGGCCAATGTTGCCACAAGAAAATCTACCCTTTAGCTTTTTCCTCCAATATTAACACATATTTTGTGTTTTAGGTGATCTCTTGCCTGCTGACGGAGTCCTCATTCAAGGAAACGATCTTAAAATTGATGAAAGTTCCCTAACTGGAGAATCTGATCATGTTAAGAAAAGTCTTGAAAAGGACCCACTACTGCTTTCTGGTCAGTGTCCCGGATAGGATATTGTAAAACGCCGTTCTAAAGTCCTTAAAGTGGACCAACACCCACGGGTGATCGGCCCGGGAATCTATAAGATTCCCGGGCCGATCACCTCCCTCCCCGCGGGACATCCGAGATCGGGAGTGAAACCCCCCCAAACACCCCAAACTCCTTACCTTATCTTCGGCCGTCTGTGAATGGCCGGCGCGGGCACGCGCGCGTCAAGAGGGACGCGCGGGAGGCGGCGGCGGAGGAGCCGCTTGTCCGCGGCTTGTCCGTCGGCGCTGGGAGCGGGGAGAGGTGACTTTTTCGGGGGGTTCGGGGGGGTTTCACACAGCGGGGCACCCCGATCGGGGGTGCCCCACCGAAGTGGACCAAGACCCAGGATAGTCAAAATCCTGGGTGTTGGTCCACTTTAATATGCTGCTAAACTATCTTGGCTGCTGCTGGTATTTGGTGACAGACCTGTCAAGTCACAGATGCTGTACCAAGCCTCCCCCCAACGCAAATAGAGGTGTATTACCTCATGGCTACCTCCTCTCTGCTGACAGTTCCACCGTCTCACTTCTCTGATCGTTAGGAATCCCCTCTTTGTCTTTCTCTAACCTTAAGGGATGCCCCTGTTATAGTTGCAGTGTTAGAAATACTTCATAGGACAGATCTTTGTGTTGACCCGGATATATTTAGACGTAGTCTGTTTTGCAATTTGCAAATTTGGGTTATGATATTATATAAAACATTTCTTGTTATTTTAAAGTACTACAGCAGGCAAAGGCAACTGTTAAACCATTTTGTTGGGCTACGTTTGGCACTGTCCTGAACTTTTTTTCGTTACTTATTTGAAGAAGAAATGTCTGAGATATTGCGGTTTACAGTTTCACCTCATGATTTCTCTTCTGAAAAGGTGGGAGTGGTCCTGGATCTGTGATGCTGCATAATGGGCGGGGCCTGTAAGATTACCAGAACTTGCATAAGACACCCTGGCTGTTCTCCTTCTCTCTCCCCCTGTTGCTAGGCGACATTGGAGATTAGACCAGCATTCTCAGACACACTTCCAAAGTGTGTGCGTGCACTCCAAAAGGCCCTTCAATTCCATCCTGCTTTGCTGAACTTTTAATTCCAAAGTTCTGTTTCTGCAGCCCGGCATAGGTTGGATACTCGAGTGGAAGCTCTGGCCAATATTTTCTGTTTGTGCTGTAAAACTTTACCCTTGCCTTTAGTTTTACTAATCTGGGCTAAATCCTTTATGAGCTGATTTGATGGTTTCATGCCAAGGTTTTTATTTCAGCTAGCGAATTATGTTTTGTGTAAAATTACTTTAAATATCTTTTTTTACAGGTACTCATGTTATGGAAGGATCAGGAAAAATGGTTGTCACTGCGATTGGAATAAATTCTCAAACTGGAATTATATTCACTTTGCTTGGAGCTGGAGAAAATGAAGAGGAGAAAGAAAAGAAGGAAAAGAAAGGTATGCAATAAATAATGGATACATTTAGATATTGCTGATGGTGTAAAAATATTTTAAGATCAAAGGTTTTGTGTTATGGAAAGGTGAAATGCGCAGCAATGTCCCTATGAGCAAGGGCAAGAAATCACTGCTGCCTTTTCGTCCACATGGATGATGATTAGACCATGTGCTTCTCATTCACATTGATAGCTTGGATATAGAGCTATTTCCCATGAAAGGTCTCCTGTCAGCAGCATGTGAGGAATGTTGACATTCGATTTTAAGTCCTACAGAGTGTCCTTTTGGCAGCGAGCTGTTGCCATGGTGATAAGTGACTTAAAATTGAGAGCATTAGATGACAGATGCCGGCTCTGCGTCAGGTTCCTGATTCTAGATCATATTAGGAATGACTGATTTAGGGTTTTTGTAGAACAAGTATATATTTATAATTCTGTAACTATTTAATGAAGCATTTACAGTGTTTGTAAATGTGGCTGTGCTGTCTCACACCTTAATCATTGCACTTTGGTCATTTCATTTATAAGTCACTTACTTTCGACTGGAGCTAGTTTGAGACGTGATGGTTTCTTACATTTGCTTAATTAAATAAAAAAAAATTAAGATATAAAAAAAAAAAAAAAATATATAAGGAAAATCAGATCTAAAATAAAAAGGGACAAATGCCCCCCTGCATCGGCCCCTACTTGCCTTTTGCTGCTTCGGGGCCTGATCCTCACCCTGCTCTTCAATGTGCCATGCCAATCTTGGGGCAGTCCATTGAGGTTTGGGTGAGATATTCTTAGTATACAGTACGTCCTGCTCCAGATAAGATTCATTACTCATGGGATTACCTCCGCCACATGACGCTGGACTGCAGAGACGGTGAAATTGGCTCCTCCCGGCCCCTCAAATACCCGGGAACTCCCACAAATCCCCAGATCTTCTCTGCAGTCCGGACTGCGAAGGACAAGAAGATGGCTCTCTCTTCTCGCAGGGGAGCGGGGCTATTAGCCTGCGGCCCTGTAGGACTATTCCCACCCGTTCCATTATTAATGTGCCTCCCAGCCTTGGCTGCGCTGGTCGGGTGATGGTAGGCAGCACTGCTGTCAGGTGCTTAGGAGCGCTGCCCCACCGCAATCCCCCACCAAAGGGTAGGCGGTATAGGCATATGGTGAGCCTCTATGGGATGCCCCTTGCCCCTGTCTATCGGTGGGACCTATGTTAAGTGGCCGCCGTTCTCCCTTGTAGCTCTCGGGGGGGGGGGGGGGGGGGCTGGGGGGTGGTTTGTGTATGTGATTTTGCCTTGGTGCTTCACTG
Source organism: Gastrophryne carolinensis (assembly GCA_027917425.1). NCBI lineage: Eukaryota > Metazoa > Chordata > Amphibia > Anura > Microhylidae > Gastrophryne > Gastrophryne carolinensis. The sequence goes on along the minus strand of CM051238.1, from coordinate 176,595,281 downwards.
TATTATGTGCTTCTGGTTGGTGTCAGTCGCCGCACTGACTTGGTTACACTGGTTGCTTTTTAAAATGTGACGCCATGCGCACGCTTACACTATGCTCCGCGCTTGGCGGCGGCGTTACCTCAGGCGCTGGTGCGCCATTATTGGCTGCTTGTCACGTGTGCGGCTTTGCGCTCTTGGGGGGGGCGGGGCCCGCGGTTGGCGCATTCCGCGTCACTGTCCCCGCGGCCCGCCCCTTGAGGTATACCCCGCGCCATTTTCTCTGGTTCCGGTTGCTGCGTGACTGGCATCTACCTACCGCGGTCCGTGAGAGCCCTCGCGGGCGGCTTTATTTACCATTTGTCATTTCATATGTCACTTACGGTTGCCCTTTGCTTATGTCTTTCAGACAGGCCGACCTCTATTGGTTTCTCCCGGCCCTACTCCCTCTATTTAGTTATTTAACTTGTGAGGCCTAGTGTGTAATTTACTCCCACTTCCCTAGCGGGCTATTGGGGTATCCCGGGTTGCTTTTATAGCGTGAATCCCTATCGGCCTATTGTGCCACTATAATCACCATATGGAGACGTCTCAGGATAATGTGCTCGGGGTTCCTTCAGGACCAGCCCGGCTGTGTGTAGCTTGTGGGGTGTCCCCCTTATAGTGCTGACAATGTGCGGGTCTGTGTACCTTGTGCCCAGCAGGTGCTTGCGCTGCAGCCTGGTTTACCAGTAGCTGGGCCTGCGCCTCGTATGGCTGCACCTACTCCCCCAAGCTTAAATTTGACTCCCATTGAGTTGCATACAAGTGGGGATTCTCAGCCTGATGTGTCTTCCAGACTGGCTAGTGTTGAGAAGTTGATTGCTAATACCTTGGAGCGTAAGGCCACTGCAAAAAAGCGGCACTTAACGCCTGATGTCACTCTTTTCCCTATGGAAGCTGATGAGTTTTTGGAGCTGTCTGGAGGAAGGGGAGCTAGTCTCTGACTCAGAGTCATCTGATGAGAGGCCTAGGTGTCATGACGATTCTGGCTCTGACCCCTGGGCCCCAGATGATACTGATAGGCTGTTGGCTCAGATTTTTGAGGTTCTGTCTCTCTCTCCCCCGGTTGCGGCCCCCAGGCAACAGGAGGAATTGTTTCATACTGCTAAGCCATGTTTGGAATTTCCTGAGCAAGCCCATTTTAATAATCTTATGCTCAGGGAATGGGAGCGCCCCAGCAGGCTTCCCGGATAAGAGGTATCCCTTTCCTGCTGATGTGGTGAAGCGTTGGTCATCCCCTCCTGAAGTGGATGCCCTGGTCCTAGAATTATCTAACGCCTCTTTCATGCACTCCCCTGACCCTACTACGCTGCGGGATGCTGAGGACCGGCGCATTGATCAGCTGGCGTCCCATGCCTTTGCATGTGTGGGGACGGCGCTGCGCCCAGTCTGTGCCTCTGCCATTACGGCTGTGGCTATCAGGACCCTGCTCAGAAGTATCCTTGATGGTGCTCCTGATGTGTCTAGTGAGGAGTTTAATGCAATCTCTCATTGTGATGTTTTTGTGACTTATGTCCTCTCTGCCTTGGATGATACCATTAGAATGTGTGGCAGAACCTCTGCCCTTGTGGTGGCTATACGCCGCTCGGTTTAGCTGCGCCAGTGGGCTGCTGACAACGCTGCCAAGAAAGCCCTCACTGGTTTTCCCTTCAAAGGACTACGCCTGTTTGGGGACCGCCTGGGCCTGTTTGCTAAGGGAGGCAGGTTCCCCGCAGCTCAGGCGGCAGTCTCGGCCCTTTCGGGGTCAGGGCTCCTTTTCCTCCCCCTAACGTGGTGCCAGACAGGGAAGAGGGGTTTCCCTTACAGGGGCCCGAGGAGACTTCTGGGGTAGGGGCAGAGGACGTGGGCGCCCTGGCTCCTCCTGGGGCTCCAAGCTTAAGTCTTCTCCCAAGCCCCCTCAGGCATGAAGGGGCGCCCTCACCCATCCGGGTGGGGGGACGGCTTCAGCACTTTGCTCAGCTCTGGATGCTTTATGTCTCGAACCGGTGGATTCAGGAGGTAGTGTCCTCCATTTACAAGATAGTTTGCTGCCTGGCCCCCCCAAGATTCATCAGATCCCGGATTTCTCAGGACCCTGTGTCAGCTCAGGCTCTAGTGCTGGTGGTGCAAAGCCTTCTGGAGCTGGGGGTCATCTGCCAGGTCCCTTTACGAGAAAGGGGGCAAGGGCTTCTATTCCAACCTTTTCACCGCTCCCAAGAGAGATGGGTCAGTCAGGCCCATCCTGGACTTGAAGATCCTCAACAAATTTGTCAGGTGCAGGCGCTTTCGCATGGAAACTCTGCGCTCTGCCATCAGTTCCCTGCGTCCAGGGGACTTCATAACGTCTGTGGACATCAAAGATGCTTATCTTCATATTCCTGTGTTTCCAGGTCATCAAAGGTTCCTCAGGTTCATTCTGGAGGATCAGCACTACCAATTTGTGGCATTGCCCTTTGGTCTCACTTCAGCTACCAGAGTGTTCACCAAGATGCTGGCAGGAGTGATGTCTCTGCTCAGGTCTCAGGGCATCCGCGTGCTGCCCTACCTGGACGACATTCTCATCACTTCCCAGTCCCTACATCAGGCAGAGTTGGATACTCTGCTGGTAGTGTCCACTCTGGAGTCATTTGGCTGGGTAATCTACCATCCCAAGTTCCCAACTTCTCTGTCTCCCTCCTTGGTAACTCCCTTCCTGGGAATGAATCTGGATACAGTTCAGGAAAGGATTTTTCTTCCTCAGCAGAAGGTGGACAGTCTAATTGCTCAGGTTCAGTTCCTGCTATCTTGACGTCATCCCTCCATCAGGCAGGGAATGCAGCTGGTAGGCCTGATGGTGGCGTGCTTCGAGGTAGTAAGCTTTATTTTTTATTTTTGTGACAGTGTGTGTGGTGTTGTTTTTTGCTGACCGGCGCCTTTGCCGCTGCGATCGCCGCGGCGCCGGCCATTGCGAGCGGCCAGTGTTGGGGGAGCTTCTCCCCTCCGGTGCGGTGGTTGAGGGGGGCGGGGCCAGGCGTTCGGCTCGACGCCGCGGCCCGCCCCCGTGCGGCTGGCGCCACTGCGGAGCCCGGCCACTGGCTGGGAACCGCGCTGTGTGGAGGAGGGGGGGGCGGAGCAGGGCGCGACGCGTGAACCGTGCTGACCACGCCCCCTTCTCCTCTCTGTCTTCTCCTCTCAGCATCGTGGTGATCAGCATAGGACGCCATTGCAGCGCTGTGAGTGGCCCTCTGGGCCTTTTTTACTTGCTGATGTGTGTTGTTTATTAGTGTATATATATTTATATGTTTTACATATGAAGGCTGGTGATGCTGAATGGGCCTATTCTTGTGTCTTCCAGGTGGACCTACATTGATTATTAAGGGGGTTCTCCCGGTCCTAGGGTCCCTGGGTTCAATTGGGCTTATATGTAAATCTTCCCACTTGGGACATTAAAGGGGCATCCCGGGTTGCTTATATGCGTAATTCCCTTGGTCATTGCGACTACCTATAAATCACCATATGTAGGCGTCCCTGGATACTGGGCTTGGGCTCCCCTCGGGGCAATCCCGGTAGTGTATGGGGTGTGGGGTATACCTTACGGGGGATGATGTGTTTCTTTGTATACCATGTGCGCAGCAGACTATTACGCGGCAGTCCGGACCCCAGGCGTCTGGTTCAGCGCCGCCGGTCTCTTCTCCTACCCCTCCCCGATTGATCCGTGCCCCATGTGACGTTGTCATGGGTGGGGAGTTGCAATCTGAGGTGTGTGCCAGATTGGCCAATCTTGAGAAATTATTTTCTAGCTCTGTTGCCAGAAAGGCCCGGCTTTGACTTTGATGAGTTTGATTCTCTGGACTGGTCCGATTACTCCCCGCTAGAGGAAGGGGAGCTATTTGAGGAGTCGGATGATTCTGACGATCAGCAGTTTGTTGGCGCTGATACCGAGCAGGGTCAGGGAGACTCCTTGGATACCCCTAAGGTTCTGGCTCAGATGTTTGAGGTTCTGGCTATTTCTCTTTCTGAGGTGGCTCCTCCGCAAAAGGGGGAGTTTTTCGAGGAGTCTAAGCCACGCTTGGAATTCCCTAATCAAAAGCATTTTGATGGCATTATTACTAAGGAATGGGAGAGGCCTACTCGGCTCCCAGGTGTTCCTCCGGTTGGGATAAGAAATATCCCTTTCCGTTGGATGCAGTGAAGCGTTGGTCGTCCCCTCCCGAGGTGGATTCCCCGGTTTTGGGGTTGTCTAACATCGCTATTTTGCATTCTCCTGATTGTTCCACTCTTAAAGATGGTGAGGATAAACGCATTGACCAGATGGCTTGTCATGGTTTTGCCAGTGTCAGGTCGGCCTTGCGGCCTGTTTGTGCTTCGGCGCTTTTAGTGGTAGCTACCAGGTCGGTTGTTAGTGACCTGTTGACTACTTCCAGGCTTGATCTGGCTAGTGATGAGTTCATTGCTCTTAAACGGTGTGAATTGTTTGTCATTTGTACTAGCCGCCTTGGTGACGTGTAGCAGAACGTCGGCCCTGCTTGTGGCTATTGGGCGTTCGGTTTGGTTGCGCCAGTGGGCGGCTGATTTTGTGTCCAAAAAGTTGCTTACGGCACTTCCCTTTGTGGGGTTGCGGCTCTTTGGCGAAAAATTGGATTCGGTCGCCAAAGGGGGTAAGTTACCTCAGCGAAGGAAGCAACATCGTTCCTTTCGGGGGGCGGCTTCCTTTACCCCTTCCTTTCGTGGGGCCAGAGCTGGCAGAGGATTGGCTTTCTCCTCATCCAGTGGTGATTCCTGGAACAGGGGCAGGGGACGTGCCCGTCCAGGACACAGTTGGGGCTCCAAGCCCAAAGCCGCTGCCAAGCCAGCTCGGCAATAAGGGGGCACCCTCACCCTTGTGGGTGGGGGGACGGCTGCGACACTTCTCCCAGGTCTGGGACCAGGAGGTCTCGGACAGATGGATTCGGGAAGTGGTGTCTTCCGGCTACAAGCTGGAGTTCGAGATCCGGCCCCCTCTCAGATTCTTCAGGTCTCTGGTGCCTTTGGATCCTCTGGCCGCGCAGGGGCTCCGGGCGGCGGTAAAAAATCTTCTGGATATGGCTGTCATTTGCCCGGTGCCTCCCTCGGACCGGGGCCGGGGTTTTTATTCCAGTCTGTTCACGGTGCCCAAGAAGGATGGCTCTGTTCGGCCCATCCTGGATCTGAAGATCCTCAACAGGTTCGTCCGTCCCCGGAAGTTCCGCATGGAAACTCTGCGTTCAGCCATCTACTCTCTTCGGCAGGGGGATCTCATGACGTCCATAGACATCAAGGATGCTTATCTGCATGTTCCAATCTTCCCGGCGCACCAGAGATTTCTCAGGTTCGGCTCCAAGGGTTTTCACCAAGGTGCTGGCAGGGGTGATGGCTCTCCTCAGAGCCCAGGGTATCCGCATTGTGCCATATCTGGATGATCTCATTATGGCGTCTTCTTTCAGCCAAGCGGAGTTAGACACCAGGACTGTGGTATCCACTCTGGAGAGATTCGGTTGGGTGATCAACTACCCCAAGTCCTCCCTTTCACCGTCCAGGGTGGTGTCTTTTCTGGGAATGTCTCTGGATACTTCTCAGACCAGGGTGTTTGTTCCTCGGTCCAAGGTTCTTTTGATTCAGGAATTTGCTCAGCTTCTCCTGTCCATCCCTCGTCCGGCCATCCGGCTGGGGATGAGACTGGTGGAATTGATGGTGGCTTCCTTCGAGGCGGTTCCTTTTGCTCAGTTTCACACAAGGACGCTCCAGCTCCATCTGTTGGCGGCCTGGGACAGGTCTCCGCTGTCGTTGAATCAGTCTTTTCTGATGTTTCCCCGGGTTCGACGTTCCCTTCAGTGGTGGCTGGATCCAATCAATCTGTTGAGGGGCAGATTCTTTCTGACTCCTTGTTGGGAAACGGTCACCACGGATGCCAGCCTGTCAGGATGGGGGGGTTTCTGGAAGGATCGTCAGTTTCAGGATCTGTGGGGGCCTCAGGAGGCTCACGAGCCCATCAATGTTCTGGAACTGAGAGCCGTCAGGTTGGTTCTGTTTCACTTGACTCATCAGTTACAGGGCTTGCCGGTTCAGGTTCGGTCGGACAATCGGACGGCAGTCGCCTACATCAATCACCAGGGAGGGACTCGCAGCAGGAGTGCCCTCAGGGAAGTGTCTTTGATTCTGGCCTGGGCGGAGAGTCATGTCCCGTGCATTTCGGCAGTTTACATTCCGGGAGTGGAAAACACGGAGGCGGACTCCCTGAGCAGGTTCTCATCTCGCCGGGGGGAATCGTCTCAGTCCCAAGGTGTTTCGCTCGATTTGCCTCAGGTGGGGGTCTCCGGAGGTGGACCTCTTTGCTTCTCGGCACAATCACAAGCTTCCGGCATGTGTCTCTCTCGCGGGATCCTGGCTCTGGAAGTGGATGCGATGTCTCTGAACAGGAGGGATCTGGGGTTTCTGTACCTGTTCCCTCCGTTTCCCATGGTGGGCAAGGTGGTGCGCATGCTGGCCCTAGAGGGGGCGACGGCAATCCTGGTGGCTCCAAGATGGCCAAGGCAGGTTTGGTTCGCAGACGTCGTGCGGTTGGCAGTGGATCAGTTCGCTCTGCCCCTTCTGCCGGATCTGCTCACTCAGGGTCAACTACTTTACCCCAATTTACCAACGCTGGCTTTGACGGCGTGGCTGCTGAAACCTCCATCTTGAAGGAGGAAGGTCTTTCCGATGCTGTGATTCGGACTCTTTGTTAGCGCTAGAAAGCGGTCTTCCTCTACCATCTACTATAGGACTTGGAGGTCTTATATTGATTGGTGTGAGGTCAGGGCCTCGCCTTGTAGGGTGTTTTCTATCCCTAGGATTTTGGAGTTTCTGCAATATGGTCTGGACTTGGGGCTCCAGCTTAGTATGCTGAAAGGGCAGGTTTCTGCCCTGGCGGTTGTCTTTCAAATGTCTTTTGCTCTTCATCCTTGGTTAAGACTTTTTTCCAGGGGGTTACGCATGTGCGGCCTCCTAGGAAGCCTTTGCTCCCAGTTTGGGATTTGAATTTGGTTCTTTCTGCTCTTCAGGGTCCTCCTTTTGAACCTTTGCTTGATATTGCATTGTCTTCGCTTATGCAGAAGGTTGCATTTTTGGTTGCTATCACTTCTGTTCGGCGCGTCTCTGAGTTGGCGGCTTTGTCCATTCAGACTCCGTACTTTGAGAGGCATCAGGACAAGGTTGTTTTCCGATTCAAGCCGGATTTCCTTCCTAAGGTGGTTTCTGCCTTTCATCTTAATCAGGATATTGTTCTGCCCTCCTTGTGTCCTAAGCCCAGCAATGACGAGGAGAGGGTCTTGCATTCCTTGGATGTGGTTCGCTGTGTGAAGTACTATTTGGTGGTTACTTCTTCCTTTTGTAAGGCGGATGCACCCTGCCCTCCGGCCCAGGAAAGGTTTGGCGCCCGCCAAGTCTTCCATTAGTAAATGGATTCGTCAGGCCGTTGTTGGGGCCTATTCTGCCAAGGGGAAGGTTCCCCCTTTTCGTGTTACTGCTCATTCTACTCGTGCTGTTGGGGCTTCCTGGGCTTTCCTGCACCAGGCCTCTGTTGAACAAGTTTGTAAGGCTGCTACTTGGTCTTCTGTTCACACTTTTTCCAAGTTTTACAAGGTTGATGTGCGGGCCTCAGCGGATGCTGTTTTTGGCCGCAAAGTTCTGCAAGCTGCAGTGGTTTAAGTTGTGCTTTATTGCCTTGTTTGGATCCCCGCCCATTATGGACACTGCTATTGGATGTCCCACATGTAAGTAATGTTTTGAAGCGGGGTGTGTGACATACTTAGAATAATAGCATTTTGTGAATACTCACCTGTAAAATGGGTATTATAAGTATGTCACACACCCCGCTTCACCCTGCCCTTTTGTATTCTGGATCCTTTATATGGTGAACTTTTCGTTGTTATGGTTTATATTTGGCTTTTCCTGGTCCCTTACCTTACTGCTGTCCTTATACTGGGTAATGAGTGGGAGGTCCCAGGTATTTATGGACCGGGAGGGGCTCTTTTTTTTCCTTTACATCTCTGCAAGATCGCCATCTACAGGTCAGTATAACCCACATGTAATGAATGTTTTGAAGCGGGGTGTGTGACATACTTATAATACCCATTTTACAGGTGAGTATTAAGAAAATGGTATTTTCCCCCCTAGTCAGGCGGTCCCTCTCGTGGTGGCTGGACTCCAGGAACCTGTTGGGGAGCAGATCCTTTCTGGCCCCCTTCTGGGAGACGGTCACCACGGATGCCAGTCTGACAGGTTGGGGGGGTTTCTGGAAGTCCCTGCAGTTCCAAGGGCGGTGGGGCCCTCAGGAGACCCACACACCTATCAACATTCTGGAACTGCGGGCGATCAGGTTGGTTCTGACTCAGTTGACTCATCACCTTCGTGGCCTGCCTGTTCAGGTACGCTCGGACAACCAGACGGCAGTTGCCTACATCAATCATCAGGGAGGGACCCGGAGCAAGAGGGCCCTCCAGGAAGTGTCTCTGATCCTGACCTGGGCAGAGGCCAATGTTCCCTGCATATCAGCTGTGTACATCCCGGGGGTGGAGAATCTGCAGGCAGACTCTCTGAGCAGGGGGACCTCTCGCCTGGGAGAATGGTCCCTCTGCAACAGGGTGCTTCAATCTCTTGTCACCATTGGGGCCAACCAGATGTGAATCTGTTTGTGTCCCGTCACAATCACAAGCTCCCGGCCTTTGTCTCCCTGTCCCAGGATCCTCTGGCCTTGACCACGGATGCTCTAGCAATGTCATGGCAGGACTTTCAGCTGCTGTATGTCTTTCCTCCATTCCCCCTGTTGGGCAGGTTCAGCGCAAGATAGCTCAGGAGGGGTTGCCAACAATACCAGTGGCCCCTAGGTGGCCAAGAGTGTGGTTCGCAGACGTGGTGCAGCTGGCAGTAGATCAGTACGCTCTGCCCAGGGTGCCAGACCTGCTCACTCAGGGTCAGTTACGCCATCCCAATTTACAAACTCTGGCTTTGACGGCCTGGATGCTGAAACCTCCATCTTGATGGAGAAGGGGCTGTCTGCCTCGGTTGTTGATACCATGATAAAGGCCAGGAAGAAGTCGTCGTCTTCCATTTATTATAGGGTTTGGCGTGCCTACATTGACTGGTGGGAGTCTAGGTCTCTTCCCTGTCGTGTGTTCTCTATTCCCAGGATTGGCGTTCCTGCAGCATGGGTTGAAGATGGGGCTCCAACTCAGTGCTCTGAAGGGTCATGTCTCTGCCCTGGCTGTTTCTTCCAGAGGTCCTTTGCCCAGCATTCTCTGATCAGGACTTTTTTCCAGGGGGTTACTCATGTGCGTCCCCCATGTAAGCCCATGTTGCCTGTTTGGGATTTGAACTTGGTCTTGTCTGCCTTGCAGGGTGCTCCCTTTGAACCTGTGCAGGAGGCTGCCCTGGCCATTCTTACTCTCAAAGTTGTCTTTTTGGTGGCTTTCACCTCTGTTAGGCGTGTTTGAGTTGGCGGCGCTTTCCATCCAGCCCCCCTACTTTGAGAGACTCCAGGACAAGGTGGTGGTTCGCTTCAAGCCAGATTTTCTGCCTAAGGTAGTGTCTGTCTTTCATTTGAATCAGGACATTGTTCTTCCCTCCTTGTGCCCTAATCCTAGTAATGCTAAGAAGAGAGTCTTGCATTCTTTGGATGTGGTTAGGTGTCTGAAGTACTATCTGGTGGCTACTGCACCTTTCAGAAAAACTGATGCTCTTTTTGTGGTCCCTTCTGGTCCTAGGAAGGGTTTGGCACCTGCCAAGTCTACTATCAGCAAATGGATCCATCAGGCTGTGATTCAGGCCTATTCTGCTAAGGGGAAGAATCCTCCCTTCCGTCTTACTGCTCATTCTACTCGTGCTATTGGTGCCTCTTGGGCTTTTCAGCACCAGGCTTCTGTTGAACAAGTTTGCAAGGCTGCTACTTGGTCTTCTGTTCATACCTTTTCAAAGTTTTACAAGGTTGATGTTAGGGCCTCAGCTGATGCTGTTTTTGGCCGCAAGGTTCTGCAGGCGGCAGTGGTCTGACCTGTCGTTACCTTTGGGGATCCCACCTTACTTTTTGGACACTGCTATTGGATGTCCCATGTGTAATGAATCTTATCTGGAGCAGGACGTACTGTATACTAAGAATAATATAATTCTGTGATTACTCACCTGTAGAATTGATATTATGAGTATACAGTATGTCCTGCTCCACCCCACCTTTGGTATTGCATTATCCTGGATCCCCTGTATGGTGATTGTTGTTATAGTTACCAGTTTGGTTCTGTTTTAATTCTCCCAGCTTCTCGTTAACTGCTTTCAATGCTGGGGATTTGTGGAAGGTCCCGGGTATTTGAGGGGCTTCTGGCCTTCTGGTTCAGCTACACTCGGACAGTCAAGCAGCGGTTGCTTACTTCAATCATCAGGGAGGGACTTCCAGTCTGGGTGCTCTGAGTGGAGTCCCTGATCCTGACCTGGGCGAAGACACATGTTCCTTGTCTCTCGGCAGTCTGCAGTCCGCTCCGGTGGGGGACACCGGAGGTGGTCCTGTTTTTCCTTTCGCCACAATTGCAGGCGCCCGATCTTTGTGTCACCCTCCCAGGATCCTCTGGCTCGGGCGGCGGAAGCCATATCCCTGAGCCGGGGGAACCCGGGTTTTCTGTACCTGTTTCCTCCGATACTCATGCTAGGCTGAGTGGTACGGAAGCTGGTTCTGGAAAGGGTGTCCGCCATTCTCGTGGCCCCAAGAGGACCAAGACGAGTGTGGTGCGCAGACATCGTTTGGCTGACTGCGAATCGGCTCGTTCTGCCTCTTCGGCCCGATCTGCTCACTTAGGGTCGGCTGTCTTACCCCAGTTTACCAACGCTGGTTTTGATGGCTTGGCTGCTGAGACCTCCATCTTGAAGGAGGAGGGTCTTTCTGACTCGGTTATTAAGACTCTGATCGCTGCCCGAAAGAGGTCTTCTTCTATCACCTACTATAGGACTTGGAAAGCCTATATCGCTTGGTGTGAGGTTAGGTCTTTGCCTTGTAGGGTCTTTTCGGTCTCCAGGATTCTGGAGTTTTTACAATCAGGGCTGGACTCTGGTCTTCAGCTGAGTACTTTGAAAGGGCAGGTTTCTGCCTTATCTATCTTTTTTCAGAAGCGTTTCGCGCTTCTTCCTTTAGTTAAAACTTTTTTCCAGGGGGTTACGCATGTGCGGCCTCTCAGGAAACCATTACTCCCTGTTTGGGACTTGAATTTGGTTCTTTCCGCTCTTCAGGCTCCTCCCTTTGAGCCTTTGCAAGATATTGCTTTGTCTACCCTGACTCAGAAGATTGTCTTCTTGGTAGCTATCACTTCAGTTCGGCGTGTCTCGGAGTTGGCGGCCTTGTCTATTCAGGCGCCCTACTTTGAGAGGCATCAGGATAAAGTGGTCTTTCGGTTCAAACCAGACTTTCTTCCTAAGGTTGTTTCTGCTTTTCATTTGAATCAGGATATTGTTCTTCCCTCCTTGTGTCCTAAGCCTAAGAATGACAAGGAGAGGGTTTTGCATTGTTTGGATGTAGTACGCTGTGTTAAGTACTATTTGATTGTTACTTCTCCTTTTCATAAAACTGATGCCTTTTTTGTTGTGCCCTGTGGGCCTAGGAAGGGTTTGGCACCGGCCAAATCTTCCATTAGCAAATGGATACGTCAGGCCATTATTGCGGCCTATTCTGCTAAGGGGAAAGTTCCTCCTTTTCGTATCACTGCTCATTCTACTCGCGCCGTTGGAGCGTCTTGGGCTTTTCAGCACCAAGCTTCTGTTGAACAAGTTTGTAAGGCTGCTACTTTCTGTTCATACTTTTTCTAAGTTTTACAAGGTTGATGTGCGGGCCTCAGCGGATGCTGTGTTTGGGCGCAAAGTTCTGCAGACTGCAGTCATTTAAGTTATACTTCACTTTGCCTTCGGATACCCATCCCTTGTGGACACTGCTTTTGGATGTCCTGATCGTAGGAATTAAAGTGGACCAACACCCAGGATTTTGACTATCCTGGGTATTGGTCCACTTCCCCGGGGCACCCCGATCGGGGCACCCCTGCTGTGTGAAACCCCCCAGAAAGCCCCCAAAACTCACCTCTCCCCACTCCCACGTGGCCGCGCCGTCCAATCGGCGCCGACGGACAAGCTGATTGACAGCAACGTACAAGCAGCTTGCCCGTCGGCGCCTCCCGCGCGTCACTCTTGACGTGTGCGCGCCCGCCTAGAGGGGCGCGAGGGAGGCGGCGGCCGGCCGCTGCCGAAGACCAGGTAGGTGGATTTGGGGTGTTCAGGGGGGGTTCACCCCGCGGGACATCCCGATCTCGGATGTCCCGCGGTGTGTGAGGTGATCGGCCCGGGAATCTTATAGATTCCCGGGCCGATCACCTCAGGGTGTTGGTCCACTTTAAAGGGGAAGCGGGGTGTGTGGCACACTGAGAATAATACCATTTTGTGAGTACTCACCTGAAAAATGGATATTGTCAGTGTGCCACACACCCCGCTTCACCCGCCCTTTTCGGTATCCCGGTTCCTTTTATATGGTGAAGCTTTTTCTTTATTTTGAGGTTACCATTGGACTTCCTGGTACCTTGTCTTTCTGCTTTTTAAATCACTGGTGTTAAGTGGGAGGTCCCAGGTATATATAGGCCGGAAGGGGGCTCGTTTTCAAGACTTCTCTCTGCAACGTCGCCACCTGGCGGTGGAGTAACCCGATCGTAAGAATTAAAGGGGAAGCGGGGTGTGTGGCACACTGACAATATCCATTTTTCAGGTGAGTACTCACAAAATGGTATTTTTGTGCTCCCACCCCCCTCCTCAGCGTCTGCCTTGGGCGTCCCTGCCGCTGCTCTCTCTTCCTTGTTATCTCCCAGGGGAGTTCTCCGGGAGTGGGGGGGAGGGGTAAGCGGTGGTGCCCTGAGAGGTGTTTGACTTGTTAGTTGTGCTTTGTCACTGATGGCTTGATGGGCGCTCGCCGCCGCGCTGCTTTGTACGGCGCTCTGCGGCGATATATAACTAGACGATTCCCTGCGCTGTCATGGCGCTGGTGGTTTTATTATGTCTTTCAGGCGGGATAACCGAGCCCTCCTCCCTTTCACCTCCCACTTTCCCTAGGGGGCATCCTGGGTGGCTCTTGCTAGCCTTAACCCTATACTGGCCATTGGGTCTATACTAATCACCATATGGAGGCTTCTGGGGATAATGTGCTTGGGGTTCCTTAGGGACAAGCCCAGCTGTGTGCCCCGTGTGGGGTATCCCCTGTGAGTGACGGTGTCAGGGTATGTGTGCCCTGCGCCCAGAAGGTACTTGCGCTGCAGTCTGGGTTGCCTGCTACGCTGCCCAGCTCTGCGCCCCCTTCTACATCTCCTACCCCCTTGTGCCTGCATTTGACCCCTAGTGAGGGACATATAAGTGGGGAATCACATTTTGATCTGGCTTTGCGGGTGGCCAACCTGGAAAGGCATATTACTGGGCCTGCCCCCCGTAAGGCTTCTGGCAAGAAGCGGCATTTAACTCCTGCTATTTCCCTTTTTACTGAGGAGGCTGAGGGACATTATTCTTTCCCTGGCCTTTACCCCCTAGAAGAGGGGGAACTTTTCTCTGATTCTGAATCCTCTGAGGAACAGGAGATTTATGGTGGTACTGGGTCTCCTTTTGGGGAAGATCCATGATCTCCAGGGGATACTGAAAGGCTGTTGACTCACATTTTTGAAGTGCTATGTATTACCCCTCCTGTGCCGGCTAAAAAACAGCAGGGTGAGCTTCTTCACTCAACAACGCTAGGCGTTCCCTGAGCAGCAAAAAACACTGGGAGGTGGACGCACTCTGGTCACTGGGTGCAGGATCAGGGGCCGTTCCTGCCCCTCAGACGTATGAAGAACAAAAAGGAAGAGGATCCGCACTCCTAAAATCTTGAAGTTTATTTCAGCAAAAGATAAAACCAAAAATTCCAATAAAGAAAGCACCATAAAATCAGTGAAGGACCCCGACAAGTCAAAAAAATGGGCACATATTCGAACGCGTTTCGGACGTTGTAAGTAGGTCCTTAGTCATAACTAAGGACCTACTTACAACGTCCGAAACGCGTTAGAATATGTGCCCATTTTTTTGACTTGGGGTCCTTCGCTGATTTTATGGTGCTTTCTTTATTGCTCAAGCGCCTTCTGGATAATACCTCGGACGCCAATAGGGGGGAGGAGTATAGATCCCTCCTGCTTTGCTATGAATTTGTTGCATTTATTCTTTCTGCTATGGATGATGCGGTCAGGATGTGTGGTAAGACTTCTGCCCCTTTGGTGGCTATACGCCGTTCTGTTTGGCTGCGTCAGTGTGCGGCTGATAATGCTGCTAAGAAGGCTCTCACTGGCTTCCCCTTTACGGGGCTACGGCTCTTTGGTGAGCGTCTGGATCTCTTTGCCAAGGATGGTAGGCTGCCTTGATGCAGGAGGCAGCCGCGGCCCTTTCGGGGGGCTGGTTCTTCCCTCCCCTCCTTCTGTGTTCCCAGGTCTGGTCGGGGTGCACCATTTGTGGGGACACGTAGAGACCCTTGGGGCCGGGGTAAAGGCTGTGGTCGCCCCGGTCTCTCATGGGGTCCCAAGTCCAAATCTTCCCCCAAGCCCCCTCAGGCATGAGGAGGCACCCTCACCCATCCAGGTGGGGGGACTGTTGCGGTTCTTTGCTCATGTCTGGAGACTGCGCGTCTCAGACCGGTGGATTCAGGAGGCGGTGTCCTCCGGGTACAAGATAGTTTGCAGCCTGGCAGCCCCCAAATTTCATCAGATCCCAGATGGCTCAAAGCCCTCTGTCAGCTCAGGGCTTGCGGCTCAAAGCCTTTTGGAATTGGGTGTCATCTGCCCGGTGCCTTCCCAGGAAAGGGGCAGAGGCTTCTACTCCAATCTGTTCACGGTTCCCTAAAAGGATGGGTCCCTGAGGCCTATCCTGGATTTGAAGCGCCTCAACAAATTTGTCAGGTTCAAGCATTTTCGCATGGAGACTCTGCGCTCGGCGGTCAGTACCTTGTGCCCCCGGCCGATTTCATGACTTCTGTGGACATCAAAGATGCTTAACTTCATGTTCCTATCTATCCAGGTTATCAGAGATTTCTCAGGTTCGCTCTGGAGGATCAGCACTACCAATTTGTTGCCCTACTGTTCGGTCTTACCTCTGCTCCTCGTGTCTTCACCAAGGTGCTGGCGGGGGTGATAGCTCTGAGATCTCAGGGCATTCGCATCCTTCCTTATCTTGACGACATTCTGATTGCATCTCAGTCCTTCCGTCAAGCCAAGCTGAATACCTAGATGGTGGTTTCAACACTCGGGATGGTTCATCACCCAACCGAAGGACTCAAGTCTTCACTGTCTCCGTCCTTGGTGAGGTCCTTTCTGGGCATGACTCTGGATACATCTCGGGTCAAGGTTTTTCTGCCGCAGACGCAGACACGGTCTCTACTTTCTTGCCCTCACCCCTCCATTCGGCAAGGGATGCAGATGGTGGGTCTGATGGTGTCATGCTTCGAGGCAGTCCCCTATGCTCCGTTTCACATGAGACCTCTTCAGTTGCTCCTCTTGTCAGTTTGGGATCGGGACCCTGTGTCCCTGGATCAGGAATTTGTTCTGTCCCCTCTGGTCAGTCAGTCCCTCTCGTGGTGGCTGGACTCAAGGAATCTCCTAGTGGGCAGGACCTTTCTGCCCCCGTGCTGGGAGACCGTCACCACAGATGCCAGTCTGACAGGTTGGGGGGGCTTTTGGACGTCTCTGAAGTTCCAGGGTCAGTGGGGCCCTCAGGAGGCCCATGCTCCCATCAACATTCTGGAACTGCGGGCGATAAGGTTGGTTCTTTCCCAGTTGACCCCACACCTTCGGGGTCGGGCTGTTCAGATCCGCTCGGAAAGCCAAACGGCGGTTGCCTACATCAATCATCAGGGAGGGACTCGGAGCAAGCGAGCCCTCAAGGAAGTGTCCCTGATACTGTCCTGGGCGGAGGAGAATGTCCCCTGCATATCGGCAGTTTACATCCCGGGAGTGGAGAATCTGGAGGCAGATTCCTTGAGCAGGGGGATGTCTCGGCTGGGGGAGTGGTCCCTCAGCAACATGGAGTTTCACTCCCTGTGTCACCGCTGGGGTCTGCTGGATGTGGACCTGTTTGCTTCCCGTCACAATCACAAACTTCCATTCTTTGTCTCTCTGTCACAGGACCCTCTGGCCTTTGCCACAGATGCGCTAGCAATGCCTTGGAAGGGGTTTCGGCTCCTCTGTGTTCCCCCCGTTTCCTTTGTTGGGCAGGGTGCTGCGCAAGATAGCCCAGAAAGGGGTGCCAACCATTCTGGTGGCCCCCTGTTGGCCAAGAAGGGTGTGGTTCGCAGACATCGTGCAGTTGGCAGTAGATCAGTACGTCCTGCTCAAGGATCCAGATCTGCTGACTCGGGGGCAGCTGCGCCATCCCAATTTACAAACGCTGGCTTTGACGGCTTGGCTGCTGAAACCTCAATCTTGATGGATAATGGGTTGCCTGCCACTGTTGTTGATACCATGATTAGGGCTAGGAAGAAGTCCTCGTCTTTTATCTACTACAGGGTCTGGCATGCTTACATTGCCTGGTGTGAGTCCAAATCTTTTCCCTGTCGGTTGTTTTCTATTCCCAGGATTCTGGAATTCTTGCAACATGGTTTGGATTTGGGCCTTCATCTTGGTACTCTAAAAGGTCATGTTTCAGCTCTGGCAAATTTTTTCCAAAGATCTTTTGCCAGTCACTGTTTGGTTAAGACTTTTTTCCAGGGGGTTTCTCACGTGCGTCCGCCACGTAAGCCTATTTTACCAGTTTGGGATCTGAATCTGGTGTTATCTGCTCTGCAGGGTCTTCCCTTTGAGCCTCTCCGTGAGGCCGCTTTGCCCATTTTGACTCTTAAGGTAGCCTTTTTGGTGGCTATCACTTCTGTCAGGCGTGTTTCTGAGTTGGCGGCGCTTTCCATTAAGCCTCCTTATTTTGAGCGACACCGGGACAAGGTGATGTTTCGGTTTAAGCCAGATTTCTTGCCTAAGGTTGTGTCTGCTTTTCATCTCAATCAGGACATTGTTTTGCCTTCATTGTGTCCTAATCCTGCTAATTCCAAAGAGCGGACCCTGCATTCTTTGGATGTGGTCAGGGTTCTGAAGTTTTATTTGGTA
Organism: Gastrophryne carolinensis; assembly: GCA_027917425.1. NCBI lineage: Eukaryota > Metazoa > Chordata > Amphibia > Anura > Microhylidae > Gastrophryne > Gastrophryne carolinensis. Next base: position 176,578,140 of record CM051238.1, on the reverse strand, counting down.
GCTACTGAATCCTTCAGGAAGACTGATGCTCTTATTGTTCTTCCTTCTGGACCTAGGAAGGGTTTGCCTCCGGCTAAGTCCACTATCAGCAAGTGGATCTGTCAGGCGGTGGTGCAAGCCTATTCTGCTAAGGGGAAGGAGCCTCCCTTCCGCCTTACTGCTCATTCCACTCGTGCTATTGGTGCCTCTTGGGCTTTTCAGCACCAGGATTCTGTTGAACAAGTTTGTAAGGCGTCTTCTGTTCATACTTTTTCCAAGTTTTACAAGGTTGATGTTAGGGTCTCAGCTGATGCTGCTTTTGGCCGCAAGGTTCTTCAGGCAGCAGTGGTTTAAACTGCCCGCCATTGCTCTTTGGGGATCCCACCCTACTTTACGGACACTGCTTTTGGATGTCCCAGACGTAAAGAATTAGTGAAACAGGACGTGCTGTATACTTGGAAAAATACAATTCTGTGAGTACTCACCTGTAGAATTGATTTTGTAGTATACAGCATGTCCTGTTTCACCCCCTCCCTTGTTATCATTTTTCTTGGTTACCTCTGTATGGTGATTTGTTCAGATGTTTGGTTGGGGTTTCCTTCATTATTATTCACCCGGCTTCTTGTCTAACTGCTGTGCAACACTGGGAATTTGTAGGAGGTTCCTGCCCTTTTATAGGTATGTAAGTCTTTTCTGCAGTCCACTGCGCCACCTTGTGGCGGATAACCCAGAAGTAAAAAATTAGTGAAACAGGACGTGTTGTATACTACAAAGTGAATTCTACAGGTGAGTACTCACAGAATTGTATTTTGTATTTGTTTGGAATATTTACACAATTCTGTATAATTTAAACCGGTACCACTTTATTTTACTTACAGACTTACAAATGTCCTTAAATTAAACCAAAATTGGTCTCCCCCCCCCCCCCCCCCCCCCGGGTCTCCAAAATTGGGATGCCCTACTGTGCAACACACACACGCCAACTGTAAAACTGCTTCTCCCCGATCCAAAGGTGCATGTTCGAGCTGCATTTGTGAATGGCCTGGTGCAGGCCTTCACCCTGTTAGAGGGCAGCAAGCGCACTCAGCTACACTTGGCCTTTAGCCGTGTCTTAGCCAAATTTTTGTCAAATGAGCTGATGGGACGAGAGGTCGTCCATGTGCTGTAGGAAAGGGGAGTTTACTAGGGGACCTGGAGGGTTTCACACAGCAGGGCACCCCGAATCTGGGCAGGGCCCCAGACCCGGCATCATCAAAATCCACTCTATACTGAACCGGTCCCCATTAAATTAAACAGAATAGAAACAGGGAACTGAAATAAGCTGGTCATTAGATGTCAAGTTTGGTCGAGGCTCTTTTAAACGTGCGATTCTGAAAAATTCTGCTTCTGTTTATTTTCAGGCAAAAAGCAAGATGGTACAGTTGAAAATCGAAACAAAGGTAATAGTACTCTTGTGTTTTTTTTTTTTATTGCCATATTTTGTTTTAAAATGTTATGGTTTACTGATTCAGTCCATTGCTTTTTTTTATTTAGCTTGATTCAGAATGATTATTTTTTAGTTCCCCTGACAAATGAATATCAGGCATACACACGTATACACACATACATACAGCTGACCTAGTCACTTCCAGGGAGGATGTAAGTCTGCTGTTATCCCCTAAAAGAACATCTCTGTAGTGGACCATGTTTTTTTTTGGTAGTTTCTATCCAATAGGAAACACTGTGTACTGCAGCCTCTGGTCAGCCACTGGATGGTGTGGGAATTTTTCAATGGGGGCTTTAATTACTGAAGATATTCCATATCATAGAAGGGTGGTGTATGACAAGACCTGCCCGCTCTGCATTATTCTCAGTGTGTCACACACCCCGCTTCCCCTTTAATTCTTACGATCGGGTTACTCCACCGGCAGGTGGCGACGTTGCAGAGAGAAGTCTTGAAAACGAGCCCCTCCTGGCCTACATATACCTGGGACCTCCCACTTAACACCCAGTGTTTTCTCTCTGCAAGATGCGACAAGACAGAAGAAAGAAGTCTCCTGCTTGCAGGTAGCCGGGGTTAAACCCCGGCATCCCCCCATGGTCTATTTCTGCCCAGCTATTTGTTTTTTGTTCACTGAGTTGATATTGGAAGCCTCCCAGCCTAGGCTGCTGGCTGGGCAATGGTAGACGGCACCTCATGGTGCCTAGGAGCTTATCTCCTCTGCTCGTCCCCACGCGTGGGGCAACGCGGTTATCCAGCTGGTGATCTGTTTTTGGGATGCCCCCTCCCGGTCCCCCCTTTAGCCGGCCTTTCCCTCGCCTGGTCCCTTCTCCCTTAGCGTGGGGGGGGGGGGGTGGCGTTTGGGGGTATTTTTTAATATTATGCTGGCCAGGATGTGTGGGCCGTCTGCGACTGGGGTCTGCTGGAGCCCACAGAGGGCTCTCTACAACAGGTCAGCGTAGGGCGGTCTGGCAAGTCTCTTTTGTTGCTTATATGGGGATATGGCCTATCTGGAAGTAATCCCTCTAGATTGGTTGCACTGTTATAATTATATATATATATATATATATATCCCTCTATTTTTTTTTTTTTTTTTTTTTTTTTGGGTGTTTATTGCTTAGTACTCTGTGTGTGTGTGTTTGTTACACTTGCTGCATACCTTTTTTTGTACTTTCTGGAGGCTGATTGTGTCTCTTTCTTACAGGTCTTGGGATTCCCGTGCTGCGGTGGATCTCCTGGTCTGATATACCTGGCTAGTCTTATTGTGTAAAAATCCTCCCACTCCCGGGAATTTAATTATAAAAGGGGCATCCCGGGTTGCTTTATGTGTAAATCCCTGGGTTATTGCGAATACCATAAATTCACCATATGGAGGCTTCGACATTACCGGAAACGGCTATCTAGTCTGTGTGGGGGTTGTGGGGCTCCGCTCCCAGGCGATGATGTCATCTTATGTATTACATGTGCACGGCAGAATATTGCGCGCCAGTCCGGCACTCCGGCTGCTGACTTCTCACAACCTCCATCATATCCTACCCCCCCCCCCCCCCCCCACCTATTGCAGACCCCGTGTGACGTTGTCAAAGGTGGGGATTCGCAATCCGAGGTGTGTGCACGATTGGCCAGCCTCGAGAAAATAGTTTCCGCCGCGGTAGCTCGGAAGGCTACGGCTAAGCGCAAGCACCTTTCTCCGGCATCGCCTGTTCCGGAGGGTGAGGTGTTTGAAGTATTGGATTGGTCTGATTGTCCCCCAGCTGAGGAGGGGGAGCTCCTAGAGGAGTCGGACGAGCCTGCAGACCAGCAATTGGCGGTCAGGCTGCGGGGGTGTTCCTTGACACTCCTTCCATTTTGGCTCAAATGTTTGAGATTTTGGCTTTGGATCCGCCTGAGGCGGTCCCCCCGCCAAAGGGTGAGTTGTTTGATATGCCCCAGCCGCGTTTGGTGTTTCCCAGGCAACAACACTTTGAGGGTTGCCCTTAAGGAATGGGAAAAACACACGCGCCTTGTTGGGATTCCTCCTAGTTGGGATAAGCGTTATCCCTTTCCGGAGGATTTGGTGAAGCTTTGGTCTGTTCCCCCTGACGTCGATGCCCCTGTGTTGGGGCTGTCTAACACGGCTGTGTTGCACTCCCCTGACACTACTACCATTAAGGATGGTGAGGATCGTCGGATTGATCAATTGGCTCGCCATGGTTTTATCAGTGCTGGATCAGCACTGCGGCCGGTGTGTGCTTCGGCGCTTCTTGTGCTGGCTGTTAGGTCCATTATTAGAGATTTGTACGCAGATCTTGATCCCACTTGTGATGACTTCGGTTCTCTCAAGCAGTGTGAGTCGTTTATTTCCTTTGTCATGACCGCCCAGGACAATGCGCTTACGATATGTAGCAGGACCGCGGCCCTGTTGGTTGCTATTCGCCGGTCGGTGTGGCTGCGCCAGTGGACGGCGGACTTTAACTCTAAAGTCGCTTACAGCTCTTCCTTTTGTAGGTTTGCGCCTGTTTGGCGACAAATTGGATTCTGTTACCAAGGGTGGTAAGTTGCCTCAACGCAAGAGGCCGCGTTGTTCCTTTCGGGGAGCGGCTTCCTTTAGCCCCTCCTTTCGGGGAGTCAGAGCGGGCAGAGGGGCCTCCTTTCCCGCTACCAGGGGTGCAGGTTGGACCCGGGGGAGGGGCAGTGGCCGTCCCGGTCAGTCCTGGGGCCCCAAGCCTGCTGGTAAGCCCGCTCAGCAATGAGGGGGTGACCTCACCCGTGCGGGTGGGGGGACGATTACGACACTTCTCCCTGGTTTGGGACCAGGAGGTTCCGGACAGATGGATCCGGGAGGTGGTGTCGTCCGGTTACAAGCTGGAGTTCGAGTCTCGCCCTCCTTCACGGTTTTTCCGGTCTCGGGTGCCCACCGATCCTTTGGCCGCGCAGGGGCTCCTGGCGTCGGTGAAGAATCTTATGGAAATGGCGGTCATCCGGCCGGTGCCACACTTGGAGGTGGGCCTCTGGTTTTACTCCAATCTTTTCACAGTCCCCAAGAAAGACCGGTCGGTTTGCCCCGTTCTGGATCTGAAGTTCCTCAACAGATTCATCCATACTCGGAAGTTTCGCATGGAAACTCTGCGATCGGCCATCGGTTCTCTTCGGCAGGGGGACTTCATGACGTCCATAGACATCAAAGATGCTTACATTCATGTTCCCATCTGCCAGGCTCATCGTTTCCTTCGGTTTGTAATGAAGGATCGGCATTTTCAATTCGTGGCTCTTCCGTTTGGCCTTACCTCGGCTCCAAGAGTGTTCACCAAGGTGCTGGCAGGGGTGATGGCCATTCTCAGATCTCAAGGCATTCGCGTCATACCTTATCTGGACGACCTTCTCATCATGGCTCCTTCTCTCAGTCAATCGGAGACGGACACCAGGACGGTGGTCTCCACGCAAGTCCTCCCTCGCCCCGGCCAGGGTGGTGTCCTTTCTGGGAATGCGGTTGGATTCTTGTCAACACAGGGTGTTTCTGCCTCAATCCAAGATTTTTCTGATTCAAGAATTGGCTCGGTTCCTTCTTTCCAATCCTCGACCGTCCATCCGTCTGGGGATGAGACTGGTAGGGTTGATAGTTGCCTCTTTCGAGGCAGTTCCTTTTGCTCAATTTCACACAAGGACGCTTCAGCTTCATCTGTTGGCGTTTTGGGACCGGCGACCACGGGTCCGGCAGGCCCTTCAATGGTGGTTGGTCTTGACCAATCTCTTGAGGGGCAGGTCTTTCCTGACTCCTCTCTGGGAAATTGTCACCACGGACACCAGTCTTTCGGGATGGGGGGGATTCTGGAAGGATCTTCAGTTTCGGGGGCAGTGGGGGCCTCGAGAGGCCTACTTGCCCATCAATGTTCTGGAACTGAGAGCCATCCGTCTGGTTCTTGTTCATTTGACTCCGCATGTTCTGGGCCTTCCGGTTCAGGTTCGTTCGGACAATCGGACAGCTGTTGCTTACATCAATCATCAGGGAGGGACTCGCAGTCTGGGTGCCCTCAGAGAGGTGTGCCTGATCCTGACCTGGGCGGAGGCCCATGTTCCTTGTCTCTCGGCAGTTTACATTCCGGGTGTGGAAAACAGGGAAGTGGATCTGTTGAGCAGGAGCTCTTCCCTTCTGGGAGAATGGGCTCTCCATCCTCAAGTTTTTTGGTCGCTGTGTCTCCTGTGGGGGACACCGGAGGTGGACCTGTTTGCCTCTCGTCACAATTGCAGGCTTCCGACCTTCGTGCCGCTCTCCCAGGATGCTCTGGCGGTGGACGCCATGTTCCTGAGCTGGGGGGATCTGGGGTTTTCTGTACCTTTTTCCTACGATACCCATGCTAGGCAAGGTGGTACAGAAGCTGGCTCTGGAAAGGGTGTCCGCCATTCACGTGGCGCCAAGGTGAGTATGGTTCGCAGACATCGCTCGGCTGTCGGTGGATCAGATCGTTCTGCCTCTTCGGCCCGATCTGCTCACTCAGGGTTGGCTGTGTTACCCCAATTTACCAACGCTGGGTTTGACGGCTTGGCTGCTGAAACCTTCATCTTGAAAGAGGAGGGTCTTTCTGACTCGGTTGTTAAGACTTTTATCTGTGCCCGGAAGAGGTCTTCTTCTACCATCTACTATAGGACTTGGAGAGCCTATATCGCTTGGTGTGAGGTTAGATCCTTGCCTTGTAGGATCTTTTCAGTTTCCAGGATTCTGGTTTTTTTGCAATCAGGGCTGGTCTCCAGCTGAGTACTCTGAAAGGGCAGGAAGCCTTTTGCGCTTCATCCTTTAGTTAAAACTTTTTTCCAGGGGGTTACGCATGTGCGGCCGCCCAGGAAGCCATTGCTCCCTGTTTGGGACTTGAACTTGGTTCTTTCTGCTCTTCAGGCTCCTCCCTTTGAGCCCTTGCAGGATATTGCTCTGTCTACCTTGACTCAGAAAATTGCCTTCTTGGTGGCTATCACTTTGGTTCGGCGTGTCTCGGAGTTGGCGGCCTTGTCGATTCAGGCGCCCTACTTTGAGAGGCATCAGGACAAGGTGGTTTTTCGTTTCAAACCGGACTTTCTTCCTAAGGTTGTTTCTGCTTTTCATTTGAATCAGGATATTGTTCTCCCCTCCTTGTGTCCTAAGCCTAAGAATGACAAGGAGAGGATTTTGCATTGTTTGGATGTAGTACACTGTGTTAAGTACTCTTTGATTACTACTTCTCCTTTTCGTAAGACTGATGCTTTTTTTGTGGTGCCCTGTGGGCCTAGGAAGGGTTTGGCTCCGGCCAAGTCTTCCATTAGCAAATGGATTCGTCAGGCGATTGTTGGGGCCTATTCGGCCAAGGGGAAGGTTCCCCCTTTTCGTATCACTGCTCATTCTACTCGTGCTGTTGGAGCGTCTTGGGCTTTTCAGCACCAAGCTTCTGTTGAACAAGTTTGTAAGGCTGCTACTTAGTCTTCTGTTCATAATTTTTCTACGTTTTACAAGGTTGATGTGCGGGCCTCAGCGGATGCTGTGTTTGGCCGCAAAGTTCTGCAGACCGCAGTCGTTTAAGTTATGCTTCATTTTGCCTTCAGATACCCACCCCTTGTGGACACTGCTTTTGGATGTCCCGATCGTAAGAATTAAAGGGGAAGCGGGGTGTGCGACACACTGAGAATAATACCATTTTGTGAGTACTCACCTGTAAAATGGATATTGTCAGTGTGTCACACACCCCGCTTCACCCGCCCTTTTTGGTATCCTGGATTCTCTATATGGTGAAGCTTTCCTTTGTTTTATTTTGAGGTTACCGTTGGTTTTCCTGGTACATTGTCTTACTGCTGTTTGAATTCACTGGGTGTTAAGTGGGAGGTCCCAGGTATATGTAGGCCAAAAGGGGCTCGTTTTCAAGACTTCTCTCTGCAACGTCGCCACCTGCCGGTGGAGTAACCCGATCGTAAGAATTAAAGGGGAAGCGGGGTGTGTGACACACTGACAATATCCATTTTACAGGTGAGTACTCACAAAAAGGTATTTTTAAAAAAAGTTTCTGTAAGAAAGAGCGAATTGTGATCATGGACTTTTTTTTTCGCATTGGTAAACTTAGGGCAAAACCTAGTTGGGCTGCGAGTTGCCAAGGTTGCGTTTGACCAGTTTGCTGTGTGCATGTCAGACAGGCTGCAAAATAAGCCAAGACTGGGAGTATCTTGGTGTGCTTTCTGTACAGTGAAAGCAATCCCACTTACGGGGTTTCCACCTCACTGGAGTTAATGCAGTGTTTTCAATGGTGTGGTGGACAGTCTGTTTTGTTTCTCTTGGTTGACATTGTATTTCTTATTTGTTACTGCGTTTGTAATTTGCAGCAAAAGCTCAGGATGGTGCGGCCATGGAAATGCAGCCCCTAAAAAGTGAGGATGGCATCGATGGAGAAGACAAAAAGAAAACAAATTTGCCAAAGAAAGAAAAATCTGTCTTACAAGGGAAACTTACAAAATTGGCTGTGCAGATCGGCAAAGCAGGTAGGTCTGTTTACAATGACTATGGTGCTATGTAGAGGCATAATGTTTTTTGTGTTTTTTGGCTCAGAGTTATATTGTGTGTTGGTGAGCAATCTATATATGTTGTGAAATGACATACTTAATGGATACTTGAAGTTAATTTGGGGTGTGCAACATTAAAAAGGGCAGGTAACTTTACAGCTGACAGGCTGTCGGGCAACCTGACAGCTACTTCATGTCAGCTCTGTTTCCTGTCCCCCCAGTGCTGTCGCTCACCCTATTCTCTCCTCCTAACATCCCCCTCAACACCTCCTGTCCACCAAACCAGGGAAACACCCCCCTTCGAAGCAACATCATTCAGGCTTATTTAGAGCAGATTACCTCGCATGGAGGTTGTCAGAATGAACACACCCACTGCCAGGGAGAATGCTTTCTAATGCAAACCTTTATAGTAAGATATTCTTAGTATACAGTACGTCCTGCTCCAGATAGATTACTTAAACTTGGGTTATCCTCCGCCAGATGGCACTGCACTGCAGAGACATGCAAAACAGGCTCCTCCCGGCCCCTCAAATACCCGGGGACCTCCCACAAATCTCCAGATTTCTCTGCAGTGCTTACTGCGAACACATGAAATTATCACTCTGACGCAGGTGAGCGGGGCTATTAGCCTGCGGCCCTGTTGGACTATTCCCACCCGTCCTTCGTGTGATGTGCCTTCCAGCCTGGGCTGCGCTGGTCGGGTGAAGGTAGGCGGCACCATGTGTGCTTATGGAGCGACGCTCCACCGCAGTCCCCCACCAAAGGGTAGGCGGTATAGGCTGATGGTGAGCCTTTATGGAATGCCCCTCCTGCATTATTGTCCCATGCCCCGGTAGCGGTGGGCCCTGTACAAAGGGCCGCCATCCTCCCTCATTCTCCCCGTAGCCTTCGGGGGGGAAAGAAGGGGGGGTGTGTGGGTGAGCGTGTATCGTGATTCGTGCATACCGCCTGTTGGCATGTGTGTTGGGACTAGTATATGTGGTGTCAACCGCCGCGCTGACTTGTCTTTTTACTATTGTAAACGCCGCCGCTGTGCACACCTTTTCCTTCATTTGGACGTTCCGAGCCGGGCGGCGGCGGCGCCTCAGACGCTCCTGCGTCCTCATTGGCTGCTTGTCGGGTGGACTTCACGCTCTTCAGGGGGGCGGGGCCTGGCCTGGCGCGCCCTGCGTCACGGCTCGCTCTGGCCCGCCCTTCGAGGTTCGTTCGGCACCATTTTCCTGTACAGTCGCGCACGCGTGTGTAACGGTCCCCCCTCCCGCGGTCTGTAAGTGCCCTCGCGGGCGACTTTAATGCTCATTATTTACTGTGTATGGCTCTGACGCCCCTTCTTCTCATTGTGTCTTTCAGACGGGTGAATCCAGTGGCTTCTCCCGGCCCGTGTAATTGTAGTTGGGCCTAGTATAATTACTCCCACTTCCCTAGCGGGTCATTGGGGCATCCAGGGTTGCTTTATAGCGTCAATCCCTACTGGCATATTGTGCTTAATAATCACCATATGGAGGCATCCCAGGATAATGGGATCGGGGTTCCTTCGGGACAAGCCCGGCTGTGTGTAGCTTGTGGGGTCTCACCTATCAGCGGTGACAGCGCACGGGTCTGTGTTCCTTGCGCACAGCAGGCGCTAACGTTGCAACCCGCCCCTCCGGTGGCTGGGCCTGCACCTCGTCTCACTTCACCTACTCCCCCAAGCTTGAGTCTCACCCCCATTGAATTACATACAAGCGGGGGATTCTCAACCTGATGTGTCTGCTAGACTGGCCAGTGTTGAAAAATTGGTTGCTAATACCTTAGCGCGTAAGGCCACCGCTAAAAAGCGTCACTTAACTCCTGATGCCACTCCGTCTTCTATGGAATCTGATGAGTTGTTGCATCTGTATGGCTACACCCCATCGGCAGAAGGGGAGCTGTTCTATGACTCAGGGTCATCTGAAGAGAGACTCAGGGGTCATGACGATTCTGGCTCTGACCCCTGGACCCCGGATGATACTGACAGACTGCTGGTCCAGATATTTGAGGTTTTGTCCATCTCTCCCCCTGTTGCGGCTCCCAGGCAAAGGGGTGAGCTTTTTCATACTGCTAAGGCTCGTTTGGAATTTCCTGAGCAAACCCATTTCAATAACCTCTTGCTTAAGGAGTGGGAACGTCCCAGTAGACTTCCCGGTATACCTAAGAGTTGGGACAGAAAGTCCCTTTCCTGCTGATATGGTCAAGTGCTGGTCATCGCCCCCCGAGGTCGATGCTCCTATTCTAGGGCTAACACCTCTATTATGCACTCCCCTGACACTACTACGCTGCGGGATGCTGAGGACCGGCGCATTGACCAAGTGGCGTGTCTTGCCTTTGCATTTGTGGGGGCGGTGCTGCGCCCGGTTTGCGCCTCGGCCATTACGTCTGTGGCGCTCAGGGCCCTGATATGAAGTGTACTTGAAGGTTCTGATGAATTGCCACCTGATACGTTTAATGCACTGTCTAACTGATGTGTTTGTAAACTTTATCCTATCTGCCTTGGATGATGCCATTTGGATGTGCGCTAGAACCTCTGCCTTGGCGGTAGCTATACGCCGCGCGGTTTGGCTGCGCCAGTGGGCTGCTGACAATGCTGCTAAGAGGGCCCTTACTGGGCTTCCATTTAAGGGGCTACGCCTGTTTGGGGACCGCCTGGACCTTTTTGCTAAAGGAGGTAAGTTACCCCAGCGCAGGCGGCAGTCTCAGCCCTTTCGGGGCCAGGGCCCCCCTTCACTCCCCTACCGCGGTGCTAAGCAGGGAAAAGGGGTGTACATCCCGGGGGCAGAGAATCTACTGGCAGACTCTCTGAGCAGGGGGACCTCTCGTCAGGGAGAGTGGTCCCTCTGCAACAGGGTATTCCAATCCCTGTGTCACTGTTGGGGCTACCGGATGTGGATCTGTTTGCATCCCGTCACAAGCTCCAGGCTTTTGTCTCCCTGTCTCAGTATCCTCTGGCCTTGGCCACAGATGCTCTGTCCATGTCATGGCAGGAATTTCGGCTCCTGTATGTCTTTCCTCCATTCCCCCTGCTGGGCAGGGTCCTGCGCAAGATTGCTCTGGAAGGGGTGCCAGTGATTCTGGTGGCCCCCAGGTGGCCAAGAAGAGTGTGGTTCGCAGACGTGGTGCAGATGGCAGTAGATCAGTACTTCCTGCCAGGAGTGCCAGATCTGCTCACTCAGGGCCCCTTACGCCATCCCAATTTACAAACTCTGGCTTTGACGGCCTGGCTGCTGAAACCTCCATCTTGATGGAGAAAGGCTTGTCTGCCTCGGTGGTTGAGACCATGGTTAAGGCTAGGAAGAAAACTTCCTCTTCCATCTATTATAGGGTTTGGCGTGCTTACATTGACTGGTGTGAGTCTAGGTCTCTTCCCTGTCGGGTGTTCTCAGTTCCCAGGGTTCTGGAGTTTTTACAGCAAGGGTTGGAGTTGGGTCTCCAACTCAGTGCCTTGAAGGGTCAGGTTTCTGCCCTGTCTGTCTTCTTTCAGAAGTCTTTTGCTCAACATACTTTCTTTCAGGGGGTTACTCATGTGCGTCCCCCACGAAAACCTATGGTCCCTGTTTGGGATTTGAACTTGGTCCTGTCTGCCTTGCAGGGTGCTCCCTTTTAACCTATTCAGGATGCTGCTCTGGCTGTACTTACCCTCAAGGTTGTCTTTCTGGTGGCTATTACTTTGGTCAGGCATGTGTCTGAGCTGGCGGCTCTGTCTATCCAGCCCCCATACTTTGAGAGACACCAGGATAAGGTGGTGTTCCGCTTTAAGCCGGATTTCCTGCCTAAGGTGGTGTCTGCTTTTCATTTGAACCAGGATATTGTTCTTCCTTCCTTGTGCCCTAATCCTAGCAATGCTAAGGAAAGGGTTTTGCATTCCTTGGATGTGGTCAGGTGTCTGAAGTATTACCTAGTAGTCACTGCATCCTTCAGGAAAACTGATGCTCTTTTTGTGGTCCCTTCTGGTCCTAGGAAGGGGTTGGCTCCTGCCAAGTCTACTATCAGCAAATGGATCTGTCAGGCTGTGATTCAGGCCTATTCTGCTAAGGGGTAGAATCCTCCCTTCCGCCTTACTGCTCATTCTACTCGTGCTATTGGTGCCTCTTGGGCCTTCCAGCACCAGGCTTCTGTTGAACAAGTTTGCAAGGCCGCTACTTGGTCTTCTGTTCATACCTTTTCAAAATTTTACAAGGTTGATGTTAGGGCCTCAGCTGATGCTGTTTTTGGCCGCAAGGTTTTGCAGGCGGCAGTGGTTTAAACTGTCTGCTGTTACCTTTTTTTTATTGGGGATCCCACCCTACTTTATGGACACTGCTATTGGATGTCCCAAGTGTAAGTAATCTATCTGGAGCAGGAGAATAATACAATTCTGTGAAATACTCACCTGTAGAATTGGTTTTACAGGTGTTTTTTTTCATTATTCTGGATCCCCTGTATGGTGATTGTTATCATTGTTATAGTTACCAGTTTATTCTAAGTATACAGTACATCCTGCTCCAGATATAATACTTACACTTGGGTTATCCTCCGCCAGATGGCGCTGTGCACTGCAGACATGCAAAAACCGGCTCCTCCCGGCCCTTCATATACCCAGGGACCTCCCACAAATCCCCAGATTTCTCTGCAGTGCTGACTGCGAAGACATGAAGTATCACTCTCTCGCAGGTGAGCTCTCGCAGGTGAGCAGGGCTATTACAGACTGCGGCCCTGTTGGACTATTCCCACCCGTCCTCCTTGTGATGTGCCTCCCAGCCTGGGCTGCGCTGGTCGGGTGAAGGTAGGCAGCACCAGGCGTGCTTAACGGAGCCATGCTCCACTGCAGTCCCCCACCAAAGGGTAGGCGGTTTAGGCTGATGGTGAACCTCTAGTGGATGTCCCTCCCGCATTATTGCCCTGTGTAGCGGTGGACCCTGTGTAAAGGGTCGCCATCCTCCCTCATTTCCCCCTGTATTCGGGGGAAAAGAACGGGGGGGGGGGGGGGGGGTGGCGGTCTCAGTGTACTGCATTGTTATGCATATGGCCGTAGTTTTGCCCTTGACGGCAACTGGGTGTCAGAGCCGCGCTGCTTGCTCTTTTCATTTGGCCGCCGCCGTCTTTGCCTTCTCACTTTTTTATTAAAAATCACTGTGCTGGGTGGCGTCGTCGTCAGACTAATAGTATCCATTAGCAGATGCTTTTAACTAGCATATTCTACGCTTGGCTTGCCAAGCCTGGTCGGCTACCTCAGAGCTTCGCGCTCTTTGGGGGAGGCGGGGACCCGGCGTGGCGCGCTCCGCGTCATGCCCAGGTTGGGCCCGCCCTTCGAGGTTCGGTTGGCGCCATTTTGTTGCTCTTCCCGCGCGTGCGTGTTTGCGGTCCTTCTCCTCCCCAGGTCGGTAAGTGCACTCGTGGGCGATTTAATCATTAGTATTTTTTCTGCTGCGCATGGCCCTGAAACCTCTTATTCCCCTTCTGTCTTTCAGACGTCAGACTCCGGTGGCTTCTCCCGGCCTAACATATTTTGTAGCGGGCTTACAAAATTCTCCCACATTCCTAGCGGCTCTTTGGGACAATCCAGGGTTGCCTATTGCGTAAATCCCTACTGGCATATATTGCATTGATAATCACCATATGTAGGCATCTCAGAATTATGTGCCGGGGGTCCCTCCGGGACAAGACCGGCTGTGTACAGCGTGTGGACAGCCCCATGCTGATGCGGACAGAGCACGGGTCTGCGGACCCTGTGCTGAACAAGTTCTGGCCCCGCATTCAGGGTTGCCAGTGGCTGCGCCTCGTTTCAGTACACCTGTCTCCCCGTGCTTAAATCTCACTCCCGATGAGCTCTCAAGCGGGAATGACCAGCAAGTCGTGCCGCGCAGACTGCCTACGGCTGATCAGGTTATTTTGAGGTTGGCAGAGTGCTTGGGCCCTGGTAAGAAGTGGTCCCTGACTCCTCCGGTTTCGCCCATTCCTTCTGAATCTGAGGAGTTCACTGCTGAGCAGGGTTCTGCTCTTTCTGATGAAGGTCAGCTGTTCTGACTCTGGCTCATCTGACGAGGGGCCGAGGAGGCATGATGATACGGGCCCCGGTTCTTGGGGCCTGTGTGACACCTGATGAATTACTGATAAAGATCTTCGAGGTCTTGTCTGTCTATCTCCCTGGTGAGGCTCCCAGGCCTAAAAGAGAGAGTTTCCATACAGTGACGCTGCGTTTGGAATTTCTGGAGCAGGATCACTTCCAGGCTCTTGTACTCAGAGAATGGCAATGTCCTAGTAAACTTCCAGGGGTTCCAGGGGACTGGGATTGGAAATACCCTTTTCCCCCTGATGTGGTTACGTGCTGGTCATCACCTCCCGTGGTGGATGCACCGATCATTGGGGTTCTTAACCCCCCCTTTATTGCAGCCCCTACTTATCGTACCCTTCGGGATGCTGAGGACCGGCGCATTGATAGGCTGGCTTCCCACGCCTTTTTTTGTGCAGGGACGGCTCTGCGCCCGGTCTGTGCCACGGCCATCGCTGCAGTGGCCGCTAGGACCCTCATCAGAAAGATGATTGATAATCAACCTGAGGATCTCCCCTGGGAGGTGTTTAATGCACTCTCCAGTTGTGATGTATTTGTAAGATTTATCCTTTTAGCGCTGGATGACACCATTGGCATGTGCGCAAGAACTTCCGCCCTTGCGGTAGCTATACGCCGCCTGGTCTGACTGCGACAGTGGGGTGTGGACGATGCTACAAAAAAAACTCTTACTGGGCTTCCCCTTAGAGGGCGACGCCTATTCGGGGCCCGTCTGGACCTGTTTGGAAAAAAGGGCAAAACACTCCTTCGCAGAAGATGGTCTCGGCCTTCTTGGGGCAGGGGCACCCCTCCACCCCCCTATGTTAGTGTCAAACCCGAACCAGGGGTGTCCTTCCAGCTTTTTGGTGTAGATTCCTGCCCCAGGAGTGGCAGACAACTCCCTGGCCCCTCCGGCAGGACTAAGTCCAAATCTTTCACCAAAACCCCCCAAGCATGATGGGGCGCCCTCGCCCGGCTGGGCGAGGGGATGGCCGCAGCACCTTGCTCCTATCAGGAGGCGTCATGCCTCGTTCCGATGGATTCAGGAGGAAGTTTCCTCTGGATGCAGGATAGTGTCTGCTAGGCGGCCCCTTCCCGAGATTGTCAGGATGCTTCTGGTCCCTGCCTCTCTTCTGGTGTTGGTGCAGGCCACGCGCGGCCTTCGAGGTCTGGGGTCACTTGCAGGTTGCCCTTAACAGGCAGAGGCAGGGGCCTCTACACCAACCCTTCCACATTCCCCCAAAAGGATGAGGCACTCTGCCCATTATGGCCTTCTATAGGTGCGGCAATTTACATTCACAGGCAGTTTTCTGCATGGTTTCTCTGAGTTGGGCTGCCAGTGCCCTGTGTCCAGGGACCTCTTGCCGTCTGTGGATATCTAAGATGCTTATTTCATTACCACTGTTGTCTTCTCGGCAACATGGATCTTACAGGTTAGTGTTGCAGGTGCAACACTGCTGATTGTGGCCTTGTTATCTGGCCTCTCTTCTGCTCACAGAGTGATCGCCAAGGCGATGACGGGGGTGATGTCTCTGAGACAGAGGGGACGTCCGTGCGAGGAACTGCCTGGTCGTCCTTCTTTGCTTCCCAATCTCTACGTCAGGCCGAGTTTGTTATTCGGCTGGTGGTGTCCTTTGGGAGTTTTTTGGATGGGTGCTCAATCACCTCAATTCCTAATTTTCCCCTTATTTGGTATCTCCATTCCTAGGGTTGAACTTGGATTCGGTTCAGGCGGGAACCTGCTTCCTTGACTATAAAGTGGACAATCTGGTTACATGGGCTCGTCCCTCTTTGCTGTTCCCGTCTCTTTCCCAGGCTGGATTGCAGCTGGTGGGCCTGTTGGTGGCTGCTTAGAGGTTGTCCCTTTTGCTCAGGTGCCTTTGGACTCGTTGGCAACTTATATTGTAAATGCTGGACTGGGTTCCAGCTTCCCTGGAGCTGGGTCTGTGTACCCTTCCACCTTGGTATGGTGGTTCCCCTTGAGACTGTTGTACTCAAGGTACCAGTCAAGGGGCACCCCCTTCCCTGCGTCTTCCTGTGGATGGATACCGAATCTATCAGGTTGACGGAGGGGGAACTTTTTTCTTCTAAAATCCTCTGTGGTTCCGGGGGAGGTGGGACCTTTAGGGGTCCATTCACCTGTCTAATTTTTGAAGCGGTAGGCTTTCAGGTTGGCCCTATCTCGCTGGACTTCTCCCTTGCGGGATCTGTCTATTTGGGGGCTCCTTGGTCTGTCTGACGACAGTGGCCTGTATTAATTATCTGTGTGGACTCGGCGCAGGATGATCCTCCAAGAAGGTATCTGACCCTGATCTGGGTGGAGCAGATCAGGGTCAGATACCTTCTTGGAGGATCATATATATATTGATATTATGGTATCAGCAGTAACTACTAAAACAAAGCAGGTATAAATTACATACAGGCCCCCACTTTATAACCTCCCCCCCCCCCCCCCACTGGGCTGCAACTCTGTTCGGGACTCTAAGATACGGGCACCGCCATCTTGATTCAAAAGCATCACATACTGAGGAGAGCAGAATAAAGTGCAGGGCGTGGGGTTATAACTGTGCTTTGCACAGACAGAGCAGATCTGGGGACAGGGAAAGGACAGCAATCCCAGAAGGCAGAGCAACACAGAGGACACTGATGTTCCATGTGCTGCCATCTTGAATGTTTCAAGGCTCATAATATGCAGTAGATGCAGGTAGGATGATTTTTAATGTGAGCAATGTATGTACAGGGTGGGGGTAAACATATAAGATATGATCTTATCACCGGCATCTTTCCTGGGCTGCACAGTGCTGCCGGACTGGAATATCCCTGTGCTGTGCGTGTGGCTGCCTGGCCAAGGGTCATTTTGCATTAAATGTAATAATTTTGTATTAAATGAAGAGTAGAGGCTTTTGTATTTGTTTTTGTGTTTTTATAGCGAACACATTTTGATCATACTCTGTATTCTTAGTATATAGTACGTCCTTCTCCAGATAAGAATCATTACTCTTGGGTATTACTCCACCAGAGATGGCGCTGCACTGCAGAGACCCCGAAATAGGCTCCTCCCGGCCCCTCAAATACCCAGGGACCTCCCACAATCCCCAAATCTTCTCTGCAGTCTGGACTGCGAAGGACAAGCAGATGGCTCTCTCTTCTCTCAGGTGAGCGGGGCTATTAGGACTATTCCCACCTGTTCCATTTTTAATGTGCCTCCCAGCCTTGGCTGCGCTGGTCCGGGTGATGGTAGGCAGCACCGCTGTCAGGTGCTTAGGAGCACTGCTCCACCGCAATCCCCCACCAAAGGGTAGGCGGTATAGGCATATGGTGAGCCTCTATGGGATGCCCCTCCCGCCCTTTTGCCCCTGTCTATCGGTGGGTCCTTTTAAGTGGCCGCTGTCCTCCCTCGCTCTCCCTTGTAGCCCTCGGGGAAGGGGGGTGTGTATGTGAATTTGCCTCGGTGCTTCACTGTATTATGTACTTATGGTTGGTGTCAGTCGCCGCGCTGACTTGGTTGCACTGGTTGCCTTTTTAAAATTTCCGCCGCCACGCGCGCTTCCACTGTGTTCCGTGCTTGGCGGCGGCGTTACCTCAGGCGCTGGTGCACCGTTACTGGCTGCTTGTCACGTGTACAGCTTCGCACTCTTCGGGGGGGGCAGCGGTTGGCGCATTCCACATCACTGTCCCTGCGGCCCGCCCCTCGAGGTATACCCGGTGCCATTTTCTCTTGGATCCGGCAGCTGCGTGACTGGCATCTACCTACCGCGGTCTGTGAGTGCCCTCGTGGGCGGCTTTATTTACCATTTGTCATTCACATGTCACTCACGGTTCCCCTTTGCTTATGTCTTTCAGACGGGCCGAACCCTATTGGCTTCTCCCGGCCCTACTCCCTCTATTTAGTTATTTAACTTGTGAGGCCTAGTGTGTAATTTACTCCCACTTCCCTAGCGGGTTATTGGGCATCCCGGGTTGCTTTTATAGCGTGAATCCCTATAGGCTTATTGTGCCGCTGTAATCACCATATGGAGGCGTCTCAGGATAATGTGCTCGGGGTTCCTTTGGGACAAGCCTGGCTGTGTGTAGCTTGTGGGGTGTCCCCTACTAGTGCTGACAATGTGTGGGTCTGTGTACCTTGTGCACAGCAGGTGCTTGCGCTGCAGCCTGGTTTACCAGTGGCTGGGCCTGCGCCTTGTGTGGCTTCACCTACTCCCCCAAGCTTAAATCTGACTCCCATTGAGTTGCATACAAGTGGGGATTCTCTGCCTGATGTGTCTTCCAGACTGGTGTTGAGAAGTTTCTTGCTAATACCTTGGCGCGTAAGGCCTCTGCAAAAAAGCGGCACTTAACGCCTGATGTCACTCTTTTCCCAATGGAAGCTGATGAGTTTTTGGAACTGTCTGGCTATACCCATTTGGAAGAAGAGGAGTTGTTCTCTGAGTCATCTGATGAGAGGCCCAGGTGTCATGACGATTCTGGCTCTGACCCCTGGGCCCCAGATGATGCTGAAATGCTGTTGGCTCAGATTTTTGAGGTTCTGTCTATTTCTCCCTCGGTTGCTGCTCCCAGGCAACAGGGGGAATTGTTTCATACTGCTAAGCCACGTTTGGAATTTCCTGAGCAAGCCCATTTTAATAATCTTGTGCTCAAGGAATGGGAGCGCCCCAGCAGGCTCCCCGGTGTACCTAAGAGTTGGGATAAGCGGTATCCCTTTCCTGCTGATGTGAAGTGTTGGTCATCCCCTCCTAGTAACATAGTATGTAAGGCTGAATAAAGACTTTAGTCCATCCATTTCAGCCTGTTTAACTCCTTCCAGTGGTCTAGTAGCCATAGCTGGAAATGTTATTACATGCCAGGAAGGCATCAAGGCCACTTTTGAACGTTTTTACTGTATCCATCATTACTACCTCCTCTGGCAGCGAGTTCCATAGTCTCACTGCTCTTACAGAGAAGAATCCCCTCCTATGTCGGTGGAGAAAGCACCTCTAACCTTAGTGGATGCCCCCGGGTTATGGTTACACTCCGGGGTATAAACCGATTGTGGGACAGATCTTTGTATTTTTATACATAGTTATTAGATCACCCCTCAATCATCTTTTTTCTAGACTAAATAAACCTAACTTGGACAATCTTTCCGGGTACTCTAACTCTTTGTTGCCCTTCTTTGAACGTGCTCCAGTTCTGATATGTCCTTCTTAAGCACAGGTGCCCAGAACTGTACACAGTATTCCATATGGGGTCTGGCCAGTGACTTGTACAGGGGTAAAATGATGCTCTGGTCATGAGCACCTATGCCCCTCCTGATGCACCCCATGATCCTATTTGCCTTGGGAGCAGCTGCCTGGCATTGATTACTACAGTTGAGCTTATTGTCAACTAAAACCCCTAGGTCCTTTTCCATTGTTGTTTTACCAAGTGTTTCTTTATTTAGTGTGTAATCATGACACAAATTTCTCCTTCCCATGTGCATAACCTTACATTTATCTGTGTTAAACTTCATTTGCCATTTAACTGCTCATGCTTCCAATTTATCTAAATCTGTTTGTAGCTGCCTGCTGTCCTCTTTTGTTTTAATTACTTTACTCAGCTTAGTATCGTCTGCAAAGATTGAGACTTTACTGTTTAATCCATACCCAATGTCATTTATATATATATATATAAGAGAATTGGTCCCAGAACTGACCCTTGTGGTACTCCACTAGTAACAGTGACCCAATGTGAGTGTGTACCATTGATAACCACCCTCTGCTTCCGATCACTAAGCCAATTTCCCACCCAACCTCCTGAAGTGGATGCCCCAGTCCTAGGGTTATCTAACACCTCTGTCATGCACTCCCCTGACTCTACTACGCTGCGGGATGCTGAGGACTGGTGCATTGATCAGCTGGCGTCTCATGCCTTTGCATGTGTGTGGACGGCGCTGCGCCCGGTCTGTGCCTCTGCCATTACGGCTGTGGCTGTTTGGACCCTGCTTAGAAGGGTCGTAGACGGTTCTCCTGATGATGTGTTTAGTGGGGAGTTTAATGCACTCTCTCGTTGTGATGTTTTTGTGACTTATGTCCTCTCTGCCTTGGATGATACCATTAGATGTGTGGCAGAACCTCTGCCCTTGTGGTGGCTATACGCCGCTCGGTTTGGCTGCGCCAGTGGGCTGCTGACAACGCTGCCAAGAAAGCCCTCACTGGTTTTCCCTTCAAAGGACTAAGCCTGTTTGGGGACTGCCTGCACATGTTTGCTAAGGAAGGCAGGTTAGGGGTAAGCGCAGGCGGCAGTCTCGGCCCTTTCGGGGTCAGGGCTCCTTTTCCTCCCCCTACTGTGGTGCTAGACAAGGGAGGGTGGTTTCCCTCATTTGGCTGGGTGATCAACCATCCAAAGTCTTCTCTGTCTCCCTCCTTGGTGACTCCCTTCCTGACTGGATACTGTTCAGGCAAGGATTTTTCTTCCTCAACAGAAGGTGGACAGTATGATTGCGCAGTATGATTGCGCAGGTCCAGTTCCTGCTATCTTGTCGTCATCCCTCTATCAGGCAGGGAATGCAGCTGGTGGGCCTGATGGTGGCGTGCTTCGAGGCGGTCCCTTATGCTCAGTTCCACTTGAGGCCTCTGCAACTCCACCTCTTGTCAGTATGGGACAAGGATCCTGCGTCCCTGGACCAGGTCTTTGTGCTTTCCCCCCTGGTCAGGCGGTCCCTCTCGTGGTGGCTGGACTCCAGGAACCTGTTGGGGGGCAGATCCTTTCTGGCCCCCTCCTGGGAGACGGTCACCACGGATGCCAGTCTGACAGGTTGGGGGGGGTTTCTGGAAGTCCCTGCAGTTCCAAGGGAGGTGGGGCCCTCGGAAGGTCCACACACCTATCAACGTTCTGGACTGCGGGCGATCAGGCTGGTTCTGACTCAGTTGACTCATCACCTTCGGGGCCTGCCTGTTCAGGTACACTCAGACAACCAGACGGCAGGAAGTGTCTCTAATCCTGGCCTGGGCGGCGGCCAATGTTCCCTGCATATCAGCTGTGTACATCCCAGGGGTGGAGAATCTGCAGGCAGACTCTCTGAGCAGGGGGACCTCTCGCCTGGGAGAATGGTTCCTCTGCAACAGGGTGTTTCAATCTCTTGTCACCGTTGGGGCCAACCAGATGTGGATCTGTTTGCGTCCTGTCACAATCACAAGCTCCCGGCCTTTGTCTCCCTGTCCCAGGATCCTCTGGCCTTGACCACGGATGCTCTAGCAATGTCATTTCCTCAATTACCCCTGTTGGGCAGGGTTCTGCGCAAGATTGCTCTGGAAGGGGTGCCAGGAATACTGGTGGCCCCCAGGTGGCCAAGAAGAGTGTGGTTCGCAGACGTGGTGCAGCTGGCAGAAGATCAGTACGCTCTGCCCAGGGTGCCAGACCTGCTCACTCAGGGTCACTTACGTCATCCCAATTTACAAACTCTGGCTTTGACGGCCTGATTGCTGAAACCTCCATCTTGATGGAGAAGGGGCTGTCTACCTCTGTTGATACCATGATAAAGGCCAGGAAGAAGTCTTCTTCTTCCATTTACTATAGGGTTTGTCGTGCCTACATTGACTGGTGTGAGTCTAGGTCTCTTCCCTGTCGTGTGTTCTCTATTCCCAGGATCCTGGAGTTCCTGCAGCATGGGTTGGAGATAGGGCTCCAACTCAGTATTCTGAAGGGTCAGGTTTCTGCCCTGGCTGTTTTCTTCCAGAGGTCCTTTGCCCAGCATTCTCTGGTCAGGACTTTTTTCCAGGGGGTTACTCATGTACGTCCCCCACGTAAGCCCATGTTGCCTGTTTGGGATTTGAACTTGGTCTTGTCAGCCTTGCAGGGTGCTCCCTTTGAACCTGTGCAGGATGCTGCCCTGCCCATTCTTACTCTCAAGGTTGTCTTTTTGGTGGCTATCACCTCTGTTAGGCGTGTGTCTGAGTTGGCAGTGCTGTCCATCCAGCCCCCCTACTTTGAGTGACACCAGGACAAGGTGGTGTTTTGCTTCAAGCCAGATTTTCTGCCTAAGGTAGTCTCTGCCCTTCATTTCAATCAGGACATTGTTCTTCCTTCCTTGAGCCCTAATCCTAGTAACGCTAAGGGGAGGGTTTTGTATTCCTTGGATGTGGTTAGGTGTCTGAATTACTATCTTGTGGCTACTGCACCTTTCAGGAAAACTGATGCTCTTTTTGTGGTCCCTTCTGGTCCTAGGAAGGGTTTGGCTCCTGCCAAGTCTACTATCAGCAAATGGATCCGTCAGGCTGTGATTCAGGCCTACTCTGCTAAGGGGAAGAATCCTCCCTTCCACCTTACTGCTCATTCCACTCGTGCTATTGGGGCCTCTTGGGCTTTTCAGCACCAGGCTTCTGTTGAACAAGTTTGCAAAGCCGCTGCTTGGTCTTCTGTTCATTTTACAAGGTTGATGTTAGGGCCTCGGCTGATGCTGCTTTTGGCCGGAAGGTTCTGCAGGCGGCAGTGGTCTGACCTGTCTGTTGTTACCTTTTGGGGATCCCACCCTACTTTATGGACACTGCTATTGAATGTCCCAAGAGTAATGACTCTTATCTGGAGCAGGATGTACTGTATACTAAGAATAATACAATTCTGTGATTACTCACCTGTAGAATTTTTATTATGAGTATACAGTACGTCCTGCTCCACCCCACCCTTGGTTTGCATTATCCTTGGATCCCCTGTATGGTGATTGTTGTCATTGTTTTATAGTTACTAGTTGGTTCTGTTATAATTCTCCCGGCTTCTCGTTAACTGCATTTCAATGCTGGGGATTTGTGGGAGGTCCCGGGTTTTTGAGGGGCCGGAAGGAGCCAATTTCGCTGTCTCTGCAGTCCAGCGCCATCTGGCGGAGTAATACCCAAGAGTAATGATTCTTATCTGGAGCAGGACGTACTGTATACTCATAATAACTATTCTGCAGGTGAGTAATCACAGAATTGTATTTTTGTGGTGGGTGGTCGCTACAGACCACTGTATAAACACAAGCTGTTGCTTTATTTGTTCTGCTAGTTTATACAATTTTTTTTTTAGTATTTTTACATTAAAAAAATGTTTGCTTGTTTTTTTCCAGATTAACGTCAATAAATTGTCAAATATGTAACTTTAGCTATTTGTTTCTTTTCAAAGGTTTGGTGATGTCTGCAATTACCGTCATAATCCTTGTTCTCTACTTTGTCATTGAAACGTTTTGGGTACAGGGACGTCCCTGGCTGGCTGAGTGTACACCAATTTACGTCCAGTATTTTGTGAAGTTCTTTATAATAGGTGTCACCGTTTTGGTAGTAGCCGTTCCAGAAGGTCTTCCACTTGCAGTTACCATTTCCTTGGCTTATTCTGTTAAGGTGGGTTTTTGTGGTTTGTTTTGCAGCAATAAATTCTTAGATATACCCAAATTGGGATTCCGCGCAGCATAAAACTGGAAAACCGTGTGGATTCCACAACATCCCCACTCCATCTGCTGTGCTTACAAAAGGCAGCAGGCTTCTAGATCCGTGGGGTGCTGAGATCATTGCCGCTGAGATGCTGGGCTCCATGAGTTTTACGCTGCAAGACATCCCAATCTGGGATGCCCCATAGGAAAGAGTTGGGCCAAACTGAGTTTTTACTTTAGCGGGTGTTGGTCTCGCTGTTTGGTGATCACAAGAAGCTCGGGGGGCATCCAGAATGCTGGAGCCCCCCTCGCAGCTAAACGCACAGAAAGCTTGTAATACTCGCATTCATTAAGAGCCAGCAGCGAGAACGGAGTCCCGCAATTGCCCACCGGGTGGTCAAGCCAACCGCAGCGCCCCGCAGTTGGTGGGGGTGGGCGGCGGCGAATGAGCTGTGCACCCAGATATGGGTTTCCATACACTTTTTACTGAAACAAGTAAGCATTGGGGGTCTTGTTGTCCATTCTACAAGGTTGCTTCATTGTCATTTTTATCTTTAAATGCAGAAAATGATGAAGGATAATAACCTGGTCCGGCATTTGGATGCTTGTGAAACTATGGGAAATGCCACTGCCATCTGTTCGGATAAAACTGGAACTCTAACTATGAACAGAATGACTGTTGTCCAAGCTTTCCTGAATGACAAGCATTACCGAAAAGTTCCTGATGCAGAATCCATACCTGAAAATGTACTAAACCTTCTAATAACCGGGATTTCTGTCAACTGCGCCTACACTTCAAAGATTTTGGTATTTATTTTTTAGTTGTCGCTTTGTTTTTGTTTGCAATCTTTCTGTAGACCTGAATTTTGTATTTTAACTTCTCCCTTGGAGTTCATATTAAGACGATTGGCCCAGTATGCCTAGGGAGGGAAGAAACCAGGCAAATATACTGGTGTAGACTGGTTTGCAGGCTCCATGGTGAGGATATGAGAAAAAAATGCAATCTTACCACCATATGTCACCATGTGTATCTAAGAGGGGCAATGCGAGTCTATAATACTCGTAGGGGGGGTTGTTCTACCTCTTTATGGGGCATCCCATATTGGGATCCCCCCTCCCCCAGCTAATGGGTGACTTGCAGTTAACCCCTGGCTCCCCAATTACCTGCTTCTCCAAACCCGGGGGGGGGCGAGGGGCTCGGGCCCACGAAGGCTTTGCGGGTTTGTAGGGGGCGGGGGGCCACTAAAGCTGTGCCCTGTTCTATAAGCCCTGCATAGCTGGCTCTGGGCTAGTTATGCTGGGTAGGGGGTTCCCGGGTAGGTACATTTATTGAAAAAAAATTGCGATATATCGATTCTTGAGACAGAATCGGGATATATCATATCGTCATACTTGTATCTCGTCTAGTTAGATTTGAAAGTGGTATATAGGTGCAGGTAAAAGCCTGAACACCTGACTAGCATACGCTTTAAAATGTTTTTTCATTTTAGTTAGGGTTACCATAGCCAGACAAACATTTCATCTAAGCTTAATACAAGCAGCCAGAATTAGACATTGTTATATGAAAACCTGGGGAACCTATTGAATTTTGAACAGAAAGTGTGAGATCTGTTGTTAAGTGACCCTGTTAGGAATGTTTCCTTTTAGTTTAGCCCTTCTTCCTATGACTACTCAATTCATTGTGCTATTAACTAGCAGTCTCTTAATTATTGCACTTCAAAATGGTCTTCTGAGCTTTTGCCTTAAGTGTAATCTCAATTTTCCTTTTTTAGCCTCCGGAAAAAGAAGGTGGCCTACCACGCCATGTTGGTAATAAAACTGAATGTGCCTTGCTGGGATTTCTTTTGGATCTAAAGCGCGATTATCAAGACGTACGAAATGAGATTCCTGAGGAAACCCTATTTAAAGTGTACACTTTTAATTCTGCGAGGAAATCCATGAGCACAGTGTTAAGAAACAATGATGGCAGTTACCGAATGTTCAGCAAGGGTGCCTCTGAGATCATCCTTAAAAAGTAAGTGTTGGATTTTTGTTCTGTTCTCCTATAGTGAATCAGTAGTTAAACGGTATTTATTGAAAACGTTAACTGTAATCGGGTATTTCTTAAAGGAGCAGTATCGCAAATATTTCTTGGTGACTTATATTTAAATGGTACTTTGAATGTAGGTAAGTGTTGGAATAAGAATTATAAATTTAGAAAAAAATGTCTGTGTTGTGCAGCTGGAGACTAATAGCTCATGTTTATGTCTGCTGAGTGTCGGCCGACACTCTGGCCTGTTCCACACTGAGGAGAGGGGGAAACAATGTAACAAAGTAATCAGCTGTTCAGTTCTGGCAGCCGTCCAGCATAAGATAATATTGCAACATTGCCTGGCCAGAACTCCATATATCTAAAACAGAAAGAAAAGCTCTAGAAGTCATTTAGCTCATTGGTAAATTCAATGTCAGTTTGAACCAGAGAGTCGTTGGTTCGAATCTGACTCACCAGTTTTTTTTTTTTGTTTGTTTTTGGGGGGGGGGGGGGGTGTTATTTTATTTCAGAATTGGATTTTTATGTTTACACCCTGTTTTTTTGCTCTAAACATTTTTTATTTTGACAGTTTTCCCTTCATGTTGGCTCTGCTGCAGAATCTTTCAGTTTACCATTTTCTCTTTCATATTCTTATTTTTCATTTTTCCGTGTGATCTTTCTTTCAGCTTTGTGTGTTTTGAGCAAAGCCCAACCCAGGATTTTCACTATCTGGAGTTCTGTTTTGTGCCCCTAGGGGCATCCCGGATATGTGAAATCCCCAAGTTAGCCTGTGAAAACTACCTTTCCCTGTCCCACAGCGCATGCGCGGGCTCTCATCCAATCGGCGCTGTTTGCACGCAGATGGGGAGCCTGAGCAGTAACCCACCCGGCCTGTCTAAATGACTATCTGCGTGAGCGCGCCAGAAAAATGGGGGGATCTGTGGTTATCCAGGGGTCGTTTCACACAGTGGGGCATCCCGATTTAGGATGCCTAAGGGGGAAGGTCAATGGCCGGGTCTTATATACTTCAGGGTCGGCCACTCAGTGTTTCGTTCCACTTTAATACCTTTATATTTTCCTGCACAGTTATTCAAAGAAGAATTTCAGTTATTTTCAGTCAGTTTATTTTATTTTGTATAGATTTTACACATTTGAGTCACCTGGTCTCTTAACAAAAGCAGCACCTCACACACACAGCCATTACCACTGATTACAGTGTCAGCCTCTGAGGTAAAGTGTTGCTAGGAGACCAGTGGGCTAAATGAAGCAGCTCACTAAATACAACCCAGCAGATCCCCCTATTCAGCAAATGGACTGAGCCATTGTCATTATACAATTTAAAAGAGAGGCAGATATTTTTTCCTTTTTCTATCGCCACATTATTTATACACATGTTAGAAGCTATTGTGTGGCTATTTAATTATTTATCTTTTTTAATGCAAATTTCGCGATACTGCTCCTTTAAAGTGGACCAACACCCAGGGGTGATCGGCCCGGAAATCTATAAGATTCCCGGGCCGATCACCCCCCACCCCGCGGGACATCCGAGATCGGGATGTCCCGCGGGGTGAAACCCCCCAGAAACCCCAAAAACACCTTACCTGATCCGCCGCCGCTTCCGCCGCCGCCGCCTCCCGCGCACCCCTCCAGACGTGCGCGCGCCCGCGCCGGCCCTCTGTGAATGGCCGGCGGGGGCGCGCGCGCGCCGAGAGTGACGCGCGGGAGGCGGCGGCGGCGGAAGCGGCCTGGACGTTCCTGATCCCCGCCTGGACGTTGGCGGGGATTGGCTGCGGCGCTCACGTGGGAGCGTTGAGAGGTGAGTTTTTTGGGGTTTCTGGGGGGTTTCACACAGCGGGGCACCCCCGATCGGGGTGCCCCGCCGAAGTGGACCAAAACCCAGGATAGTCAAAATCCTGGGTGTTGGTCCACTTTAAGTGGCAGGTGGTGGATAATACACAGAAAGCATTTTATTGATTCACGTGGTGAATAGAGAAGATTGCAATATAACTGGTCCCGCGGAGATATATACATATATATGTATGTTATGCTTGTAATTGATGTGGTTCACCCTCTGAGCTCTCAGAATAGTCTTGCAACTGCTCACATACTAGGTATAGAACCCCTGGGATGTAATCTAGCATTAATCACCATGACGGAGGCATCTGGGGTAATCGGATCTGGTCCTTTAGAAGATAGATTCACCCCATGTCCAGTATGCAAACTGACAATGGACGAGGATAGCACGGTGTGCAGGGTTATGCTATGGTAGAAGTGGATATGGAAGACAATTGTCTCCTCCCTGCAAGTGCTCTGACCCCTGTTGCCGGTGCCCTCTGAGCTTAAAACCCCCCCTGGCAGTCTTCAAGCGGACCTAAAACCTTTAGCAAGTCATTAGCTACTAAGAAGGTTTTGAAAAAAAAAATCCTCTGAGTTTGGAAGAGGATATTGTGGCTGCCATAGCCTCCTTCCGAGTCTTTAAACTCTGTTGGCAGCCCTCAAGTGGTCCTAAACCTTTAGAAAGTCATTTAGAAGGATTGACTACTAAAAAGGTTTTTAAAGAAAAGATTTATCCTCTAACTTGAAAAGGATATTGTGGCTGCCATGGTCTCCCAGGAAGTTATCTGTTGGGAGGATTTATCCAGTAGGGACTCATATTTAAAGTCCTCTACACAAGGGGGTGCTCAGTTAAGATGGATTGAAGGTTTTGATTTCCTCCATTCTGGAGGATGTTGCAGAGCATACACATTATTATAATCTGATCAATAGGGAATGGCAGAAGTCAGGTTGTCTTCCGACCATTCCTAAAGTACTAGATACTATGCATCCCTTTCATCCAGATCAGATTGAATTATGGTCTCACCCTCCTGTTGTGGACGCTCTGGGGCCAGGTCTTTTTAAGATTTTGGTTATGCCATCCTCTGATAGTGCTTCTCCAAAGGATCCAGCGAATAAGCGTGTGGATCAGGTGGCATGTCATGCTTATTCTATTATGGGGTCGACCTTGCGGACGGCCTGGGCTACATCCATAGCATTTTTGGGGAGCAGAAGGTTGTTAAAACAACTGGACTCGAAGACTCGTAGGGGTCATTCATGGAAGTCATGCTCCAAGGTGATCAAGACCAGTTTGGCTACAACAGGTATATGATACTGGCTATGGAGGATTAAGCAGGATAAGTGCCAGTGGCCTAGCTCTGTTGTTAGCCTTAAGGCGTGCTTTATGGCTTAAGCAATGGCCAGCTGACATAGCCTCCAAAAAAGAATGACAGGACTCCCCTTTAAGGTGGGGTGTCTGTTTGGGGAGTGCTTGGTTGACACGGTAAAGCATGCTACTAGTGGTAAGTCATTTAATCTGCCACAGAAGCCAAAGTCTAATACTGCTTCCGCTGGGCCTCTAATACTTCGGGGTTCCTGCTAGAGGTTCGGCCTCTTTGGGATACCGAAGAGATTTGTGGAATAAGACAAAGTTCCAAATTAAGGCAACAGGTGTCTGGCAGAATAAAGCCAGCCCCCCTTCAAAGCCTTCTCAGGCATGAAGGGATGCCCCCACCCTTGAGGCGTGGGGGGACCGCTTCTGCATTTTGCTCATATTTGGAGGCTTCATGTAACAGATATTTGGATACAGGAAGTTGTATCCTCAGGTTACAGGATCAAATTAGGAGCCAAACCCCCTTGGAGATTCTCTTGGTCAGAGGTATCCCAAATTCCGCAGAAAGCAGAAGCATTGAGATCTGCCGTATCTCGCCTTTTTAGTGATTGGAGTTGTTGATCCACAGTGAAGTTACTCCAGCCGGGCAGTGTATATATAAGGATGCATACCTACATTGTCTTCAGTTTGTATCTCAGACGTTGGACATACCATTTGAAGGGGCATCCCGTTCGGATTCAAACAATCAGACGGCGGTGGTATATGTCAACCACCATGGGGGCACCTGAAGCAGTAAAGCCCTGATGGAAGTGAGCTGGGTTTTTACTTTGGGCCGAGAAACCGGTTCCATGTCTTCAGGTGGTACACATACCTGGAGTGGACAACTTGCAGGCCGATCATCTCAGCAGAACGATCCTGCATCAGAGGGAATGATCTCTTAGTCAGAGGGTTTTTTCAATCCCTATGCATGCGCTGGGGGATTCCGGACATAGATCTCTTGTGCATCAGGACACAATCGGAAAGTTACAAAGTTTGTGTCTCAGTCCAGGGATCCTCTAACTATAGCAACAGATGTCCTGACTCTTCAGGGGTCGGCATTCAAGCTTCTTTATGCATTTCCCTCCGATTCCATTCCTGGGTCAAATACAAAGAAAGGTTAACTCGCAAGGGAGTTACTCCCTCGGTGGCTCCTTGATGGCCAAGAAGAAGCTGGTTCTCAGACATAGTAAAGATGTCAGAGGGCAACTCGTGGAGGTTACCTGACGATCCAGATCTTCTCACACAGGGTCCTCTAAGGCATCCCAATTCACATGTTCTTGCTTGGGCGGCCTGGCTATTGAATCCTTTATCTTGGCAGAAAGGGGGTTCTTCTGACATAGTCATGCAGACTATGATTCAGGCCAGGAAGAAGCCTTCATCAAATATCTACTATAGAGTCTGGCAAGCATTATCGCTTGGTGCGAATCCAGAAGGTTCGCTGGTAGAATTTTTTCTGTTCCCAGAATATTTGATTTTTTTGGCAGAAAGGTCTTGATAAAGGTTTTCAATTGAGTACTTTTTAAAGGGACAGATATCTGCCTTATCTATCTTTTTATTCAGAAACCCATTGCTGTGAATAAATGTATCAAAACTTTTTTGTATAGGGAGTCACTCATGTGCAGCCTCCTAATAAGTTACTTCTGCCGGTTTGGGACCTGAACTTAGTTTTATCAGCTCTTTATCAGCGTCCTCCTTTTGAACTATTTGCAGATGCATCATTAAGTTTATTGACTCATAAGGTTATCCTTTTTAGTGGCAATAACCTCAGTAAGGAAGGTTTCTGAATTGGCAGCTTATCAGTTAAAGGAGCAGTATCGCGAATTTTTCTTTGACTTATATTTAAATGGTACTTTGAATGTAGGTAAGTGTTGGAGTAAGAATTACAAATTTAGAAAAACATGTCTGTGTTGAGCAGCTGAGTGTCGGAGCCCGACACTCTGGCCTGTTCCATGCTGAGGAGAGGGGTGAAACAATGTATCAAAGTATCAGCTGTTCAGTGCTGGCAGCCGTCCAGCATAAGATAACGACATTGCAACATTGTCTGGCCAGAACTTATATATCTAAAACAGAGAGAAAAGCTCTAGAAGTCATTTAGCTGATTTTGACTTCCCTTCATGTTGGCTCTGCTGCAGAATCTTTCAGTTTACCATTTTCTCTCTCTTTTCTCAACACATTTTTCCATATGATCTTTCTTTCAGCTTTGTGTGTTTTGAGCAAAGCCCAACCCAGGATTTTCACTATCTGGAGTTTTGTTTTGTGCCCCTAGGGGCATCCCGACTTGGGATGCCCTGATATGTGAAATCCCCAAGTTCGCCTGTGAAAACGTACCTTTCCCTGTCCCACAGCGCATGCGCGGGCTCTCATCCAATCAGCTCTGTTTGCATGCAGATGGGGAGCCTGAGCAGTAACCTTCCTGGCCGCCCGGCCTGTCTAAATGACTATATGCGTGAGTGCGCCAGAAAAATGGGGGGATCTGTGGTTATCCAGGGGTTGTTTCACACAGTGGGCATCCTGATTTAGAATGCCCAAGGGGGAAGGTCAATGGCCGGGTCTTATAGACTTCAGGGTCGGCAATTCAGGGTTTTGTTCCACTTTAATACCTTTAGATTTCCCTGCACAGTTATTCAAAGAATTTCAGTCGTTTTCAGTCAGTTTAGTTTATTTTGTATAGATTTTACACATTTGAGTCACCTGGTCTGAGCCATTGTCATTATACAATTTAAAAGAGAGGCAGATATTTTTTCCTTTTTCTATCGCCAGATTTATACACATGTTAGAAGCTATTGTGTGGCTATTTAATTATTTATCTTTTTTAATGCAAATTTCGCGATACTGCTCCTTTAAGTCTCCTTATTTAGTGTTACATAAGAACAAGGTCGTCTTCTGCTTTAAACTGGATGTTCTTCCTAAGGTGGTTTCCATCTTAATGAAGAGGTGAATTGCTTTTCTTATGTCCTACTCCAGTGTCCGATAGAGAGAGGATTCTTCATTGCTGGATGTAGTGAAAAGCACTAAGATACTATCTCACTGCTACACAATCTTTCCGCAGGTCGGACTCCTTATTTTGTCATAGCTGAGGGTCCACAGAAACGGGTCTACCATCAGCGATGGATTAGACAGGCAGTGGTAAGAGCCTATATTCCCTAAGGGGAAGGATTCTTCTTTTAGGACTACTGCTCATTCCACAAGAGCTATTGGAGCTTCTTGGGTTTTTTAGTATGAAGCTTCAATATAACAAGTATGCAAAACCACTACTTTGTTTTCAGCTCCTACATTTACCAAATTCTATAAGGTAGAGCCTTTGGTAGGAAGGAATTACATACAGTGGTAATTAGATGGTTTTTGGAATGTCTTATTCCTAAAAGGAATAAGTGTTTTTGGAATGTCTTATTCCTGAAAGGAATAAGGGTTTTTGGAATGTGTTATTCCTGAAAGGAATAAGGGTTTTTGGAATGTCTTATTCCTGAAAGGAATAAGGGTTATTGGAATGTCTTATTCCTGAAAGGAAGGGTTTTTGGAATGTCTTATTCCTGAAAGGAATAAGGGTTTTTGGAGTGTCTTATTCCTGAAAGGAATAAGGTTTGGGGATCCCACCCTGCTTTTTGAGGTCCCATTCGTCTCTGAATTCTTCTGATGGCCTGAAGCAAAATGGAAAAGAAAAGAGAATTCTGTGAGTACCCACCTGTAGAATTTCTCTTCCATTATTACTTCAGGACATCAGACCCTCCCTGTCTGCTAGGTTACTATGTCCATGTCTTGGATGCCTTGTTTTAGTGGAGTGGTAAATATGTAAATAGTTGCTGTAAATAATGATCAGCGTTACCAAAAAAAAAATTAAACGGAGAGAGGAGTCTTGTATTTTGTCCCCAGCCTTTTGTTTCCAACAGGATAGGTATGTCTCCCGGGCGGCTCGTTCTACTGCTTTTCAATTACACTGAAGTGCATCAAGTCAGCCAGCTGGTTATAGGCCCGGGAGGTGGGAACACATCTTTGTTCTTGCAGACTACACCCTTCGGGAAAGGTTACCCATTTGTCTCTGAATTCTTCTGATGTCCTGAAGTAATAATTGAAAAATAAATAATTGAAAGAAATTAATTCTACAGGTGAGTACTCACAGAATTCTCTTTTTTCTATGATCTTCTGCAGTGCAACTCTCAATTTTTCAGTGTGGTGAGTGCAGGCCCCTTTTGCTCGTCTGGGTGAGGATGCTGTACTCAAATCCGTAATATTAATTACTCATGAATTAATATATAAATTAATAAATAAACCCTACGTTGAGAGAGTGAACTACCGTATAACCTAAAAAAAATTTTTTTTATCTAAAAACCAGGGAGTGGCCTTAAAAATAGGGGGTGGCTAGTGCACTGCCCTTAATCAAACGGGCGCCCTGTTCAACCTGGAAAACATCATGGAAAAGACACACAAGCAAGACAAGTGGTTGTTCTACAGGGCTGGCACTTAAGACTCACCAGACATTATTGCCAGAATTACACATGTTTAATAGATCCAAGAAAATATGGCACATGACATATATTCTACACACATATAAGGTAAAAATTATGTACACATTAAAATAGCAATTGCTAGATAACAGACACACACAAAGGGGCCCCTGCCAGGACTATCCTGGGTTCCACGCCACATCCAATCACTCTGCATACACTCTGCTGGCCAGCATATCAGTGCGGGGATCAAATCCACCAGTACGAGGAGGGCCAGGCAGCAAATAATTATCAGGGAAGCAAGTTATTTATCCTTTATGCAAATCCTCAGTATGGCTTGTTTTTGAGGCTGTCAGCCAGACAATTTCATATCCACACAGTCATGGTAAATATAGGATCCAGCTATGAAACGCTGCAACACTATTTGCCCGCAGGCACTCACGTGTCCCGTTTGTGGGGTATGGTAACCTCTCCACTGGTCCCGGCATGCGTGTGTACAGCTGTATAGTGGCGGTCGATGGAATGTAAAAAAACTTGTTCACCAGTCAGGCGCGTCCGCGCATTGGATATGAGTCACCGCCGCCAGTACCGCGCGTCACGGGTCCTGTGCCACACGAGCTCCCAATACTACAAGCAGACAGCCTCCTAGCGTAGCAAACTGCCTGGCCACGCACGTGAGATGGTTACAGGATGTTAGGGGGCGTGGTCAAGGGCCGTCACCGACGTACGTTTCACTCCCCAATGAGAGTTTCCTCAGGGTGAGGGAGGGGCCGGGCGCTCTCGGGCTTTTGAACCTTATGACACACCTCTTCATGACGACACTATCACACTTGACGTGCCCAGCCGCAGCTGGAGCCGCCCCAGGCGTCAATCAACCCGCGGGTCCGCTAAGCAGAGTCCCGCCAGAGCAGTCAAACACGGTAGTCACATTAACCCTTGCGTCTCCACTTTCTTTTCAACAGCGACGTGTATTCCAACATACAGGATTGTAGCGATTGGGATCTTCCTACTTCACAGTTAATATAATACAGGGTGTACCGGGGAATAATATAATTAAAGAGATGCAAGTTCATCTATAGTTATTCATTTGCCATTCACTTCAGCACATGCAACCCTATGTCAAACCCAGACAACTTAAAGGGAATTAAAACAGTTAATGCAAAGCTAATTACCAATTGTAGTGGTAGGAACATAGTAAGCTATAATACATAGATGTACCCTACTTTAAACCTTATGTACATATATAAGTGTGGTGACCTTATACCAAGCAATATAGTGCTACCAGTTTCCCAACACCAGGGCTGCATATATATGGTCAAGGATGAAAAGTATATAGATCTCCCAAGACACTGAACCCCACCAAGTGATTCTGGGGGAAAAATAGGAAAAGCAGGGAAGCAGAAAAAAACACACAGAGCAGAGAGTGTTACATGAGCCCAAACGGAATGCAGCAATACAGATGCCACTCAGTGACATACTATTGGGGGGGATACCCACAGAGTATTGGGTTTTTTTTTATAAAAATGACTTTAAACCCGTATCAGTATTCAGTCCGTGTGGTATCATAGTACCCAATTCAAAGATCAAACGGGCTTCATGTTGAAGGAGCCTGGTGTCTCTAAATCCTCTCCTACCTTCCGTTTCCAACTTAAATATACCACAAGCCCGCAAACCGGACGGATCACTATTGTGGTATACTCGGAAGTGTTCCGCCACCGGGCTTTTTTCACTCCTTTTCTTTATCCCTAACGTGTTCCCCTATTCGAATGCGCAGTTCTCTTATAGTCTTGCCAACATACTTTTTGTTACACGGGCAACTAAGTAAATAGACTACATATTTGGATGAACAATTGATGAACCTTTTTATTGGTTGGGGGCCTTTACTTTTTGGGCCTGTATATGACATCGTTTTTTCCATATACGGACACACATGACAATGTCCACATTTGTATGAGCCCTTCAACACCTTGATATCTTTTCTATCCTCAACTTTCACCCTATACTCACTCTGCATCAACAGGTCCCTAACATTTGCAGCTTGTTTTGCTGTTATAAGGGGTCTTGGTCCTACATGCATAGCTATTACCGGATCCAATAGCAAAACATGCCAGTGGGACCTCAAGATATTACGGAATTTCTCCCAGTGGGCATTGTATTGAGTGATGAGGCGGACATGCTGACCATCCACCGCCCTTCCGGGCCCAGAACCATTCAACAAGCCATCACGCGGTGTCTCCAAAGCTTTGTGGAAGCAAGTCCGCAAAAGTCGATGGGGGTATCCTCTACCCCTGAAATGACGCGTGAGGATCCTGGCCTCCCGTACGTAGTCCCCCACAGAACTAATGCAGGAGCGTGTTCCCTGCTGTGGGTTTCTGGAAGGTGGTGGTGGCCAGCCTGCCCGCCTCCTTGGTAATCCGAAGATCCAGGAATTCAATCGTAGTAGAGCTCCATTTAATGGTCAATTTTATGTTCCTTTGATTTTGATTAAGTGAGAAAATGAAATCCTCCAATTGCTGTACTGTGCCTTTCCATATCAATAACGCATCATCAATATATCTCAGCCAGAGGGCGGCATGTGCCACGAAGGACGCCCGCCCAAACACCTCCAGACTCTCCCACCGTCCGAGGTGTAGGCAGGCGTACGAGGGGGCACATGCCACCCCCATGGCTGTCCCTTGAATTTGCTGGTAATAGGTCCCATTAAATTTAAATAAATTATTCATCAGGACCAATTCTAATAATTCCACCACAAATTCATTATAAGCCGCATCACCTGGGCCCAACATCTCCAATGTATCCTCCACCGCCTGGAGACCCACCGTGTGGGGAATGGAGGTATACAAACTCTCCACGTCTACACTCACCAGCAAGCAATTTTCTTCTATTTGTACACCGTGCAATTTCCGTAGCAAGTCACTACTATCCAACACAAAGGACGGAAATAGTCTTACCAACGGTTTTAAGTTCTCATCAATAAATCTGACGGTGTTCTCAAGTGGTCCTCCATTCCCCGACACGATGGGTCTCCCCGGCGGTGACTGTAGATTTTTGTGAATTTTTGGAATAGTATATAACACAGGAGTGTTATATTCTGTAACTTTTAAATACTCAGAGTTTCGGCGTTAACAGGTTTTCTTCTCTGGCCCAATATAATTTTTGGTTAAGGATATCAGTAACTCCAGGGAAGGAGTTGTCTCACCATACGGTAAGTATCCAAATTACCCAGTTGTTCAATTTCTCCCACGTAATAGGAAACATTCCTTAAAACTACATTTCCACCCTTATCACTGGGCCTGATGATTAAATTGGGGGCCCTTTCCAACTCTAGGAGGGCCTCTCTCTCCTGTCTGGTCAAGTTATCCTGTCCATTACCTAATGCCCACTCTCCCTTCGCTAGATCACGTTCCACTAATTGTAGAAACATAAACAGATATCCATTTAAGCTTAGGGGAGGAAAGTTCTTTGAAGGAATCCTAAGTTTACTACAATCAGGCAGGAGATCTGGTATCTCATTAATATCAAAAGCGTTCTCTATGGACTCCACAGGAGGGGCGCCATCCAGGGGTACCACCTCCACCCCCAGGTCCGGACGGTCACTGGTGTCTTCAGGAACTATAGTTTTATTAAACATAGTCCTAAACAAGACTTTTCTAAGGTACAGGGCAGTATCCCTATAGAGTACAAATTAATTACCGCCGGCACTGGGGGAAAAGGATAGACCCCTGGACAGCACAGACCCATGGTAATCATTCAATGGGAAAGTAGATAAATTGATGACATTGAGTTCATCACAATCAGGTTCTATCGATTTGATGGAAGAGGGGGCCCCACAGTTTTGTTTTTTCTGATACCCCTCAGGGTTTTCACCCTGTTGGCCACACTGTCTCCTCCTTCTCCTTTTTTTGGGGCTTGGTCTAAAAAAGTAAAATTTTGTCGTATTCTGCGTGGCTCACGTGGAGGGCTTTCATCAGAGACCTCAGTCTCGGCCCCTGACAGATCACTTGACACCTCCCGCCATTGCCTACGGCGGAAATGGAATCTTCTTTTTGTTTGGAAGTACCGTATAACCTGTATGCGAACAGACTGTTTGTTTTCAAATGCTGAATATTGACCAATTGGAGCAATCGTCTGTGAGATCTCTGTTCTGTTTCCACGTGCCAGCGGTCATGGGATGAACAAGATATTTTTTTTTCTCCCTAAAGGTTGCAACGCTCGACGAAAGGACAAATTCTTTGCACCAGATTGCAGGGGAACCCTATTTTGTTTTTTTGGTTCCCCCCTTTGAGTAGATGATAAAAATGGGCAACTATTACCTCTCAGCATATCAGATAATTGAAAGTAGGTTTTTACAGTTGCCCTATCCTGCCCCTTGTAGTGTTCGACTTCATTTAGCATACTGAAGATGTGAGTTAAAATGACTGTGCATGCATTAACACGCATTACACTTCCAACCAGTGATGCCGATTGAGGTGGGTTAAGCAAAAACACTTACCAGGTCCTAATCTCATGCTGAGTGTTGGTTGTGAAACCAAGATCATGGGTGATGTTCTCTTCATCCAATCACAGCAGCAGGACATGTCTCTGCTCCTGTTGTCGGAGCGTGTACAAATCCAGGACCATTTACTTATTTTTTTGGGGGGGGTTGGGTTTATCTCTGTCTACTGAGGATCTTTGTTAGGGAAGGGAGCAGGGATACTTTTTTCTTTCTTACTTTTTTTTTCTTTTTAATAATGGCTGGAGAGTCACTTGCTAAGCGAGCCAGGCACTAGTAAGGCTGCTCTGAAGGTGGCCTCGCCTGGCGGAACATTCAGAGACAGGTGAATATTTACACGCAGTAGACAATGAAAGTAAATATGCTCTCCTAAACATGGAGTGAGAATTCTCACCTGGAGCCGACCCCCCAGTTATTATTTTTTCATCTTTTCTTTACAACTTGAGAGATGTCTTTTTTTTATGTTTTGTTTTGTTTTTTTTTTCAACCATACTAACTTTTTAACTACTAAGCTGTTAAAGTTATACTTCAGTCAAAAATAAAAAAAAAAACCCTTTCATCCTGTGAAGACTATCGCTAGTCCGGTGGA
This sequence comes from Gastrophryne carolinensis, assembly GCA_027917425.1. Lineage (NCBI taxonomy): Eukaryota > Metazoa > Chordata > Amphibia > Anura > Microhylidae > Gastrophryne > Gastrophryne carolinensis. The sequence goes on along the minus strand of CM051238.1, from coordinate 176,540,076 downwards.
AAAGACACTTCCCGGATCGCCCAGTGGCAGTCCTGCGCTGTCGACGCATGACAACGCTGTGTTATAGATGGGGAGGGACTCGCCATCCTCACAGGAAATATGGAACTAGGAAAAAGGGCAGGCCATGGTTCCTGTGACGATGGTGCGTCCCGCCCTCGTCTATAACACATCGGTGTCCTTTGGTGCTGGAGGAGGAAGTGGCCCAGCTCGGGACTGGCATCAGGCAGTTCAGTGTCTTACCAACGGACTGGCAGCTATAGCCTGTGTGGGATGAAAGCAGAGTATAGTGTTTTGCCTAAAGTATGCCTTTAAGTCATGACCTGCAGACCCGTTTGGGGGCAGTGAAAGTCTCTTTAAAGTGTTTCTGCACCTTCACCCTATACCCAGCTGAATCCAGTGCTTACTCTCTGCCTGTTGTCTCAGCGTTGGGGTTCAGCTTGTAAATGGCCCAGAATATTAGATACAGGCACCTACTTTCTACTTCCCCTCACATCCTGTGCCCCAATTAGTTTGGTCAGCAGGCCGGAATTGCTAATTTTCCTTTCTCCCAGCCGCGCCCGTCTCCCCCTTCCTCCACTCTCCTCCAGCTGATGCCGGGAGAGAGCTGTGGCGTCTACCCCCCCCCCCCACCTTCCTCCTCTCTCCTCCTGGGCCAATGCCAAGAGAGCTGTGGCGTCTACCCCCCCCCCCCCCCTTCCTCCTCTTTCTTCCAGCTGATGCCGGGAGAGAGTTGTGTAGTCTAACCTCCCCTTTCTCCACTCTCCTCCTTGGCCAATGCCAGCCCCCTGCCTTCACCACCAGAGCTGTGAGCCCCATCGGTGGGTAGGGGAAGGCTGCACAACCTCTGCTGCTGTAGGTGCTCCTGTCTGGGGTGGGAGGGCACTGACGGCTATCCAGTCCCCCATAACTACATGCCCGTCAACCCACCACGTTGTCCACCTACCTACCCACCTCTTCACCCACCTGTACTCACTTTCTTAAGAAGCAAAATCATGAGATGAACCTGTAAACCTCAATATCTTGGCTCGGCCAATTAAACTGAAAACATTTTAGGACAAGTGTAGCCCCACGCAATGGTCTAACATTGCCTTTGCCTGAAGTCGGCAAAAATGCTGCTTTCAGAAGCTCTTCTATCTGATGGTAGCTTCTTCCTGCTGGCCTCTTTTAGACAGGGGTGTGTCCATGTTGAGCAAAGACCATATAACACAGGAAACTTTGCTAGAACAAATGTGACGGCTGAGCAACAAGGGCTGTTAAGTTCCCTGCCAGCAATGCCTATGACACACATGATTTGTGGCTAGTTAGTGATTCATTGCTGTGTAGTAAGTTGAGGAACTGATGTAACCGTTTTGCCAATGTGTCACCAAGGAATGGTGAGCCTATCTGCCAAGTCTGATCAGTCATAAAACCCTGAGAGGGGACATTGTGGAAAATTACAGGGGCGACCCATGGGACATGTTCATTAAATGTCACTGCTTAAATACATTTTAATAATCGCTGTAGTGATTTTTTTTTTTTTTAATATATATATGGTGTTTTGACTTTTAGTTTAATATTTTGTAGTTTACATCTTGCAGTTGTTTTAACCAGTTTTATCGTAATTCTTTTTTTTTTGTGTGTGTCTTTTATCATGCAGGTGCTTCAAAATTCTCAGTGCAAATGGTGAAGCCAAAATCTTTAGACCAAGGGACAGGGACGATATGGTTAAAAGCGTAATAGAGGCAATGGCATCTGAGGGGCTAAGGACCATCTGCTTGGCTTACAGAGATTTTCCTGCTGACGAGCCTGAGCCTGAATGGGACAATGAAAATGATATTCTTACAGGGCTCACTTGCATTGCTGTTGTAGGAATTGAAGACCCAGTAAGACCAGAGGTTAGTATAATAATTCACAAACATAGAAAATGTGTTTGAGAGAAGAGACTCCGGGAAATTTTTCAGCCACAGTAAATTGGCCTTGGTTGACTGTCATTTTTTGGACTAGGTCACCAGCCTGCAGGAAATTTTCTTAAGTCTAAAGGTTTGCGGGGATAGATGATTGAAGGAAATTATATATATATATATATATATATATCTATCTGTGTCTGTTCGCAGAGAATGTAATGCCACCTTTATTTGAAGGGAAACCATAAAGCAGCAATTTTCATCTGTTGCATTTCTTGGCACATTAGATGCCTTTAGCTATTGATGCATGCCGTGTTTGTATCGGTTTTCTTTTTCCATACCCAAGGTGCCAGACGCAATAAGAAAATGCCAGCGAGCGGGTATAACGGTCCGAATGGTGACAGGGGACAACATTAACACTGCTCGTGCTATTGCTGCAAAATGTGGAATTCTCCACCCTGGGGAAGATTTCATTTGTGTAGAAGGCAAAGAATTCAACAGGCGAATACGAAATGAAAAAGGAGAAGTAAATATCCTTCTATCAGCCCTTATTATCGCTCTAGTTTTTTTGCACTCTCTTAATGCTGTTTTTATATGACAGATCGAACAAGAACGAATAGATAAAATTTGGCCTAAGCTTCGTGTTCTTGCTAGATCCTCTCCAACTGACAAACATACATTGGTAAAAGGTAAGAAAAGAGGCTGCTGTGTTGCATTGAGTTTCTCCACATAGTCACATAATATATTTTAATGGCTTATTTCATTTTTCATCCGAGTGGGGTTTTTTTTTTCAAGGTCCCTTTATAAATGCTTTTCTGTTTTAAATGAAAACTTAGCATTTATATACCTACAGCTCTCAAACCTGCCCTCTGCTTTCTAGCCTGGGGGAGAAATGGTTAGAAATGACCATCGTTCCGCTGTACTTTATAGCAGCGGGGCAGTACGATCCGAGCACCGCAGCCAATCAAACACAAAACGCCCAGCTACTCGCCTCTTCCGGGCTTCATCTCCATCGGCCTCCAAGGCCAGCAGATATCTATATAATTTGACATTTTGTCAATCTATTGTAGTTTTCATTTCATTTTTATCCATTATTTTTTGGCTTTAAATTTGTAGGTATTATTTTTTTGGATGAGATGAACTTGGAGTGGAACATATCATGCTCTCTGCTGTGAAACAAAGAAAGGTTTTTGGACATCTATTTAAACTAAGGGTTAAAATAAGTTCTAATTACATGAAATTACTAGATATAGTATTTAGGGACAGAATAAATTCTTTCATTTTTTCCATGCTGATATATGTAATAAGTGAATACTGAAACTGTATTATAATGATGAGATAAGCATATGCACATCTCATCCCAAATAAAAAAAAAAAAACTACAAATTTAAAGCTAAAAAAATAATGGATAAAAATAAAAACTACAGTGATTTGACTAAATGATTATTTTATTTATATATAAAACAGTTTTATATTAATATCAGTTGCACCTATTTTAATATAATTTAAATATACAAGATCCCCATTTAAATGAAAAAATAAATATACAAATACATTGATTAAAATTCAATATACAGCTGCCAAGTTGAGAGAGATGGTAGTGAAAAATTGATTATGTGTGGATATAAAATCATAATTTGAAGAGGACATTTGGGTTCACACACGTAAGGACAACATATCAAAGCTGGAGTTTGGGATTTTGCTATAAGCAGCCAAAACCTAGATATTTACCTTAGAAAAGGAATCAGCATGTCTGTCATGTTACACAGTCACAGACTGAATTGCTACCTACTAGAGGGTGAATGTAATTCTGTATCAATGTATGTCAATGGCTTTGGCTGCTGTGAGTTTACAATGTTGATACAATGTCTCAAGAACCTTCTGAGCAGTAATGAGTCATAACAGTTGATGGCCTTTTACTTCTGGCTACATAAAATAAATACATTATTTCAAAGAGGTTTAGGGTAATTTGGACTGTAGGGCTGTCAAAATTGTGGCAAGATGCCCGCCCCATGCAGTTCACTAGCAAAGAATCTGCCTGCTATTCTACGACATTTGCATAGAGATAAGCCAGAGAGGGAGTTTAGGGGAGCATCTTACTAAGCTCTTAAATTTTGACTGGAGGGACACTTTAAATAGAGCAGTCCTGGAATTATATTTAAGGGGGTCTTGCAGTAAGTGAATAAAATAGAAAACGATTTCCCTGCTTATTCTCAATGTTCTTTTTACAAAATGTATTTTAACAGCGTTTGGAATGATCTCTAATCCTACTCTACTCCTAACATTTTCCCAGGTATTATCGACAGTACAGTCTGTGAACAGAGACAAGTAGTAGCAGTAACTGGTGATGGGACCAATGATGGACCTGCGCTTAAGAAAGCAGATGTTGGATTTGCTATGGTAAGAGAAACTATGCTTTGCCAGCAAGGGTTTTATTGTGGTGCTTTAAGCAGTAGGTAAGGGCTTCTTTTAATACACATTTAGAAACAATAGCGTTTCAAAGGTGCACACTTGATAGTTGAATGAAGTTCCAAGTACCTTCTGGTTTGTGGGTATTGGGTTCAGGCTGTTCTTCACCCTGCCGTGGGTGATAATGTAGGCCAATAGAAAATAGGTTAAACAGCCAACACACAAATCGGAACTAAACTTTTGAGTGTTTGGAAACAAATGTATACATCCCCCAAACTCCCTGCCCTGATCCAGCCCCTCACACGTTTTTTGCCTAGCCTTTAACAATGGCAGGCTACATATTTCCTTTTTGTCAGTAAGATGCATATCCACATTGTTAGTGGATGTGTGAGTGTTACCATTGGCCTTAAAAGCACTTCCCACTGAGTGTCCTAAACTTATCACACAAGTGAGATGACATTTCAGCTTCAGAGATGTGTTGCACAGTATCTCTTTCAAGGTGATCTTTGTGCCGTCATGTATCCTGATGCACCCTCGGCTGCCTTTACTGTCTTTATTCTAAGTGTGTCATACACCCCGCTTCCACCATTCATGACATCTGGGTAGTCTCCAGTAGAGGGCGAACTTCTGCAGAGATGAATACAAAAAAGAAGCTCCTCCCGGTCCATAAATACCTGGGACCTCCCACTAATCCCCCAGTTCAGGAGATGAAGACTTCTATTCCTTGCAGATAAGCCGGGCTCACGCCTGGCCATTCTTGCCCCTATTTCTGCCCGGACCTTATTCCATTGTCCCGTATGAGCCTCCCAGCCTTGGCTGTAGGTCCTGGTGAGGGTAGGCAACACCTTTGTAGGTGTTTAAGGAGCATTGCTCCTCCGTGAGACCCCATTGCAAGGGGTAGGCGGTGTCCGGGTTGGTGACCCCGGTTTGGGATGCCCTGTCCCTTCTGCCGTATCCGTCCACCAGACTCTGGTTCCGGATCCCCCGCCTTCCGGGTCCCTTCCTTAACCCTCCAGCGGGGGGGCAGGCTTGTCCCTCACATTTCTTTATTGTGTGGGTGATTACAGTGTGTGTGTGTGCATGTTGCGGTGTACTGTCACTTTGCTGTAGGTCTGCACCATGCTGTGCAGCGTTTAGCAGAGGGAGCTTCTCCCCCTCAGGCTGTGTGTTGGGGGGAGGCGGGGCCGGGCCCTCGGCACGGCCCGCCCCTCCCCCTCGTTTTGGCGCCTTGCTGAGGCTCAGCCCACGGCCTGGATCCGCGTTGCTGGACTTGCGGATTCCGCTGTTTTGTGAGTGCCCTGTGGGCCCCCTCTCTTCCTGTTATGGCAGCACCCCTCTCCGCAGGGCGCTGCGCTGTTCTTTTTTGTACATATTGTGTATATAGATGTATCTATATGGATATATATATTATAGTATTAGGTAATGTATGAGTGTTGGCTGATGGGTCCCATTTCATTTGTGTCTTTCAGGACGACTCCCTGTGATTTGCATGTTAGGGGGTTCTCCCGGTCCTAGGGTCCATAGCTTTAAATTACACCTTTTCCCAATCCTTCCACTGGGACTTTAAAGGGGCATCCCAGGGTTGCTTACCAGCTTAATTCCCTAGGGTCATTGCGACTACCCCAAAATATCACCATATGCAGGCTCCGCAGGATACTGGGTTTGGGCTTCCTTCGGACAATCCCGGCTGTGTGTGGGTTGTGGGGTATCCCTTATGGGGGAGAATGTGCTAATTTGTATTCCATGTGCACAAAAGGCCATATCGCGGCAGTCTGCTTCCCCGGCTTCTGGGTCAGCACCGCCCGCTTCGCCTACCCCTCCCCATCTTATCCGTACCCCAAGTGACATTGTCACTAGTGGGGAGTCGCACTCTGATGTTTGTGCTCTCCTGCCCAGCATTGAGAGATTTCTTTCCGGCGCAGTGGACAAAAAGGCCCATGCCAAGAGACATTTATCGCCGGTATGGTCGGCTTTGGATTTTGATGAGGACGAGTGGTCGGCTTATTCCCCGTTAGAGGAGGGGGGAGTTGTTTGAGGAATCAGAATCTGACGTTGTGCAGTTGTGTGATAATGGTGTTGGGCAGGCGCTGGGGATGCCATTGACACTTCTAAAGTTCTGGCCGATCTCCTGGAGGTTTTGGACATTGCCCCACCGGAGGCGGCCCCTCTCAAAAAAGGGGAATTTTTCGGGTCCTCTAAGCCCCGCTTGGAGTTTCCTACGCAAAGTCATTTTGATGCATTGATCCTTAGGGAATGGGAGAAACCGAGTCGGCTTCCCGGCGTTCCTCAGGGATGGGATAGGAAGTATCCCTTCCCGGTTAATGCGGTAAAGCGCTGGTCTTCCCCTCCCGAGGTCGACGCGCCTGTTTTGAGGTTGTCCAACACCTCTGTGGTCCACACCCCTGATGCCACTACCCTCAAAGATGGTGAGGATAAGCGCATTGATCAGTTGGCTTGTCATGCCTTTGCCAGTGTGGGTTCAGCCTTATGGCCTGTGTGTGCATCTGTGCTAGCGGCTGTGGCTAATAGATCCCTTGTCAGGGAGTTTTTAAATTGTGCCCATTTTGATCCGGCCAGCGCTGAGTTCGCTGCCATTAAAACATGTAAATTGTTTATAGATTTTGTCTTGGCTGCTATGGAAGACACTATTGTTATGTGTAGTAGAACTTCGGCCTTATTGGTGTCCATGCGCCGATCGGTCTGGCTTCGCCAGTGGGCGGCGGACTTTGCAGCCAAGAAATAGCTCACCGCTCTTCCCTTCCTGGGTACTCGGCTGTTTGGAGATAAGTTGGATGCGGTGGCTAAGGGTGGTAAGCTACCCCAGTGTAAGAAGCAGCGTCGCTCCTTTCGGGGGGCGAGCTCCTTCAACCCTTCCTTTTGAGGTGCCAGAGCCGTCAGAGGTTTCGCCTACTCAGGCATCAGAGGTTCCTCCTGGGGCAGAGGCAGAGGACGGGCCCGTCCAGCATCTGCCTGGGGCTCCAAACCTAAGCCCCCTGCCAAACCAGCTCGGCAATGAGGGGGCGCCCTCACCCGTACGGCTGGGGGGACAGCTGCGGCTCTTCTTCCAGGTCTGGGCCCAGGAGGTCACAGACAGATGGATTCTGGAAGTGGTCTCGTCCGGGTACAAGCTGGAGTTCGAGTACTGGCCCCCTCCAAGATTCTTAAGGTCTCGGGTGCCCACGGACTCTCAGGCTGCACAGGGGCTCCTGTTGGCAGTCCAAAATCTTCAGGACATGGGAGTCATATATCCTGTGCCTCCCTCGGAGAGAGGCAGGGGCTACTACTCCAATCTTTTCACGGTCCCCAAAAAGGATGGATCCATAAGACCCATTCTGGATCTAAAAATTCTCAACAGGTTCATCAGAACCAAGAAGTTTCGCATGGAGACTCTGCGCTCTGCTATCGGTTCCCTTCGTCAAGGGGATTTTATGACGTCCATAGACATCAAGGATGCTTACCTGCATGTTCCAATCTTCCCAGCGCACCAGAGATTTCTCAGGTTTTCGGTGGAGGATCTTCATTTTCAGTTTGTGGCCCTCCCGTTCGGGCTGAACTCAGCACCAAGGGTTTTCACCAAGGTTCTGGCGGGCCTAATGGCCCTGTTCAGGGCCCAGGGCATTCGCATTGTGCCGCATCTGGACGACCTGCTGATTTCAGCTTCTTCCGTCAGGCGAAACTGGACACCAAGACTGTGGTGTCGACTCTGGAGAGGTTCGGATGGATCAACCACCCCAAATCCTCTTTCTCCTTCCAGGGAGATTTCATTCCTGGGCATGAATCTGGATACCACCCAGGCCAGAGTGTTTCTACCTCGACCTCAAGGTACAGGGGGTTCAGGATCTGATTCGCCTTCTTCTGGCCATTCGTTGCCCCTCTATCCAGATGGGGATGAAACTGGTAGGTTTGATGGTGGCGTCCTTCGAGGCAGTCCCCTTTGCCCAGTTCCACATGAGGTTGCTCCAGCTTCACCTGTTGTTGCATTGGGACAAATGTCCGCAGTCCTTGGATCAGTCCTTCCGGATGTGTCCCAGGGTTCGGCAGTCACTTCAGTGGTGGCTGGAGCCAAGCAATCTGTTGAGGGGCAGGTCTTGACTGGCCCCTTGTTGGGAAACGGTGACCACGGATGCCAGCCTTTCAGGCTGGGGAGGTTTCTGGAAGAGTCATCAGTTCAGGGGGTTGTGGGGTCCTCAGGAGGCTCACACCCCCATCAATGTCCTAGAGCTCATAGCCATCCGGCTTGTTCTGTCAAGGCTGACACCTCGCTTACAGGGCTTGCCGGTTCAGGTTCGATCAGACAATCGAACGGCAGTGGCCTACATCAGTCACCAAGGAGGGACTCGCAGCAGGAGTGCCCTCAGGGAAGTCTCTCTGATCTTGACTTGGGCGGAGAGCAATGTCCCTTGCATTTTGGCAGTTTACATTCCGGGAGTGGAAAACACGGAGGCGGATGTCCTGAGCAGGGGCTTCTCTCGCCGAGGGGAGTGGTCTCTCAATCTTGGGGGATTTTTCGGTCCCTGTGTCACAAGTGGGGGACTCCGGAGGTGGATCTCTCTGCCTCACGGCACAATCACAAGCTTCCATCCTTTGTGTCTCTATCTCTGGATCATCTGGCTCTGGCGGTGGATGCCTTGTCTCTTGCCTGGAGGGATCTGGGATTCCTGTATCTGTTTCCCCCCTTCTCCATGGTGGGCAAGGTAGTTCCCAAGCTGGTTCTGGAGGGGGCGCCAGCAATTCTGGTGGCCCCAATGTGGCCAAGACAGGTTTGGTACGCAGACGTCGTAAGACTGGCGGTAGAGCAGCTCAACCTGCCCCTGGTTCCGGACCGGATATCTCAGGGTCAACTACTTTACCCCAATTTACAAACGCTGGCTTTGACGGCTTGGCTGCTGAAACCTTCATTCTGAAGGAGGAAGGTTTGTCTGAGGCTGTCGTTCAGACTTTGATTAGAACTAGGAAGAGGTCTTCCTCTGGTATTTATTATAGGACTTGGCGTTCCTATATTGACTGGTGTGAGGCTAGGGCCTTACCTTGCAGGGTGTTTTCGATTCCTAGGATTTTGGAGTTTCTACAACACGGTCTGGATCGGGGTTTCCAGCTCAGTACTTTGAAGGGTCAGGTTTCCTGGCTGTCTTTTTTCAAAGGTCTTTTGCCTTGCATCATCTGGTCAAGACCTTTTTCCAAGGGGTCACTCATGTTTGGCCCCCTAGAAAGTCTTTGGATCCCGTTTGGGACCTAAATTTGGTTCTGTCGGCCCTCCAGGGGCCTCCTTTTGAACCGATGCAGGATGTGGCTCTTTCTGTGCTCACTCAAAAGGTTGCCTTTTTGGTGGCTATTACTTCTGTTCGGCGTGTCTCTGAGTTGGCGGCTCTGTCTATTCAGGCCCTTTACTTTGAGAGACACCGGGATAAGGTGGTTTTTCGCTTTAAACCAGATTTCCTTCCTAAGGTGGTTTTTGCTTTCCATCTCAATCAGGATGTAGTTCTCCCTTCCTTGTGTCCTAAGCCTAGCAATGACAAGGAGAGGGTTTTGCACTCTTTGGATGTGGTTCGTTGTGTGAAGTACTTTTTGGTTGCTACTTCTCCTTTTCGTAAGACGGACGCCTTGTTCGTGGTGCCTTCCGGGCCCAGAAAAGGTTTGGCGCCCGCCAAGTCTACCATTAGCAAATGGATTCGTCAGGCCATTGTTGGGGCCTATTCTGCTAAGGGGAGGTCACTGCGCATTCTACTCGTGCTGTTGGTGCGTCCTGGGCTTTTCAGCACCAGGCTTCTGTTGAACAAGTTTGTAAGGCTGCTACTTGGTCTTCCGTTCATACTTTTTCCAAGTTTTACAAGGTTGATGTGCGGGCCTCAGCGGATGCTGTTTTTGGCCGCAAGGTTCTGCAAGCTGCAGTGGTTTAAGTTGCTGCATTTTTTCCTGTTTTTTTTGTCGGTTCCCACCCATGACGGACACTGCTATTGGATGTCCCAGATGTCTTGAATGGTGGAAGCGGGGTGTATGACACACTTAGAATAATACCATTTTTTGAGTACTCACCTTTAAAATGGGTTTTATGAGTGTGTCATACACCCCGCTTCACCCCACCCTTGTTGTATTCCGGATCCTTAATATGGTGAACCTTTTTTATTTTTGTTATATTGGTTCTTCCTGGTCCTCTTACTGCTATCATACACTGGGGGATTAGTGGGAGGTCCCAGGTATTTATAGACTGGGAGGAGCTTCTTTTTTGCATTCATCTCTGCAAAAGTTCGCCCTCTACTGGAGACTACCCAGATGTCATGAATGGTGGAAGCGGGGTGTATGACACACTCATAATACCCACTTTAAAGGTGAGTACTCACAAAATGGTATTTTTAACATTTACTGTGCTGCCCACTGAAAGATTTCCCTTTTTTATCGGGAACGAGCAGATATGTAAATGGTGTTTTTAGGCAGACTAGCAGAATAATTCAATGCTTACCCTGGTGCTTCTGTGGATATTCTGTAACCTTGAAAATAATGAATTTTTTTAAAAACACAGCACTGTCATGCAGGATCTCAAGGCTGTGCAATTTAAACCGGACCTTCACCCTGAATAAGAGCCTATCTTATATGTTTCCCCCACCCTGGACATACAGATTGCTCACATTAAAAATCATCCTACCTGCATCTACTGCATGTTATGAGCCTTTAAACATCCAAGAGGAAGGCTCATGGAACATCAGGCAGAGTCTTCTGACTGTGCCGCTCTGCATTCTGGGATTGCTGTCCTTTTCCTGACCCCAGCTCTGCTCTGCCTGTGCAAAGCACGGCTATAACCCTGCCCCCTGCACTTTTGACCCCTCTCCTCGGTGTGTGTGTGATGCTTCTGAGGCAAGATGGCCGCGCTCATATCCCAGCAGAGGAAAGAATAAAAAGTAAGCGACTAAACACCTAAAATATATTTATTTTAGATTTTGAGGAATAGTTTAAAGGTTTGAACTTTAAATTAAATGACGGTGAAGGTCCGATTTAAACTTGTGCCTGCAATTAATCTGCGTTCCCCTGCAGGTCACATGCTCTTCCATACACTAGAATACTGGGGTCTGTTATAGGTTTATCACCTTTTGTGAAGTTCCCTTAATGTTATGAACTCTTTACATGACCCACTACAACTGTGTTTGTGGCCATTTTGAACTTCAGAAAGCATAGCAGATTTTTAGCATCTTTGGGCACACGCGCTCTATAATATGGCAGGTAATCAGTCATTGCATAGGTGTGGCAATGACATAATTGCCACTCACTACAGTGGCAATTAATGGAGGAGGCAGAGCTTTGCAGCTAAAACAGGTGCCATTATATGGGAGCAGAGTGGAGCAGGGAAAATTATCAAAGGGCACTCTGCATTGCCGGGAGCATTTCAGAAGATGCTAGTTAAAAATTTGGGTTTTGGTCTGCTTTAAGTTGGACATCTAGAAAGATTTCTTTAATATGAAGTTCTGTTGGATATGTAGAGAGAACTTCTTCTATATTCTTAGTATACAGTATGTCCTGCTCCAAATCTAATACTTACACCTGGGATATACTCCGCCAGATGGCGCTGGACTGCAGAGACATTGAAAAAAGGCTCCTCCCGGCCCCTCAAGTACCCGGGGACCTCCCACAAATCCCCAGAATTTCTCTGCAGTCTGGCTGCGAAGGACGAGAAATGGCTCTCTACTCGCAGGTGAGCGGGGCTATTAGCCTGCGGCCCTGTAGGGCTATTCCCACCCGTTCCACTAGTAATATGCCTCCCAGCCTTGGCTGCGCTGGTCGGGTGAAGGTAGGCAGCACCGCTGTTATGTGCTTAGGAGCGCTGCTCCACCACAATCCCCCACCAAAGGGTAGGCGGTTCAGGCTTATGGTGAGCCTCTATGGGATGCCCCTCCCGCACTCGTGCCCCCTTGCCCCTGCCCATCGGTGGGCCCTGTTTAAGTGGCCACTGTCCTCCCTCATCCTCCTTGTAGCCTTTGGGGGAAAGGGGGGGGGTGTATATGTGTATGCTATGCTATGCATTCTGTGTGTTACACTCTTATTCTAAGCATACAGCACGTCCTGCTCCAGATGTAGTAATAACATGTGGGTAATCCTCCGCCTGAGGCGCCGTGCACTGCAGACATGTAGAAAACAAGCTCCTCCCGGCCCTACATATACCGAGGGACCTCCCACAAATCCCCAGATTTCTCTGCAGTGCTGGAACTGCGAAGACATGAAGTATCACGCTCTCGCAGGCGAGCGGGGCTTACAGCCCGAGGCCCTGCGGGACTATTTCCACCCGTCCTTTTGTGAAGAATATGCCTCCCAGCCTGGGCTGCGTTGGTTGGGTGAAGGTAGGCAGCACCAAGTGTGCTTACGGAGCTAGACTCCACCGCAATCCCCCACCATAGGGTAGGCGGTCACGGCTAATGGTGAGCCTTCAGTGGATGCCCCTCCCGCATCATTGCCCCACGCCCCGTGTAGCGGTGAACCCCGAGTGCTGTGTCACCTTCTTCCTCGGTTCCCCCCCGTTAGTGGGGGGAAAAAAGAGGGGGGGAGGTTGTGTGTACGTGGCCTAACCTTGCCCTATTACACTGTATGCTTATAGCCTTTAATGGTTACCGGGGGTCAGAGCCGCACTTCAAACATTATGTTAACGTTGGCCGCAGCGCCTTTAATGTACTTTGGCTTGGCGCGTACGGCGGCTCTGTTTAGCGACGCTATGGCGTTTATTACTGTCTCCTTTTTCTGTCTTGTTCCGCGCTTAGAGCTTCGCGCTCTCTGGGGAGGGGGGGGCGTGGTCTGGTTTGGCGCGTTCCGCGTCATCCGCCCTTCGAGGTTTGCTTGGCGCCATTTTGTTGGTCTTTCCGCGAGCGCGTGGTCACGATCCTCCTCTTCCTTGGTTACTGTAAGTGCCCTCACGGGCATTTTCGGTTATTGGTCTTCCTGTAGCGCATGGCTCTGACACCCTCTCTTCTCCTTATGTCTTTCAGACGCCAAGATTCCAGTGGCTTCTCCCGGCCTGATATATATATCTTAGCGGGTTTATATCTAAATTCTCCCACATCCCTAGCGGGTATTGGGGCATCCAGGGTTGCTTATAGCATAAATCCCTACTGGCATATTACTTCTGAGATGCCTCCATATGGTGATTAATCTATGTGTCCGGGGTCCCGAGGGGACAAGACCGGCTGTGTACCGTGTGTGGACATTCCCACGCTGATGCTGACAGAGCACGGGTCTGCGGACCGTGTGCTGAACAAGTGCTGGCCCTGCAATCAGGTTTACCAGTAGCTGCACCTCGCTTCAATACTCCTGTCTCCCAGTGCTTAGATCTCACTCCAGATGAGTCGCACTCGAGCGGGGATAACCAGCAGGTGGTGCCGCGCAGGTTACCCACGGCGGAGCAGGGGATGTCTGGTTTGACAGAGCGCTTAGGCGCTGGAAAGAAACGGTCCCTGACGCCCCCTGGTTTCTAGGTGTCCCACTGAAACTGAGGAGTCTGCTGCTATGCAGGACCTTGATCCTTCTGATGAAGGTGAACTGTTCTCAGGTTCCAGTTCCTCAGATGAGATGTCTTGGAGCCGTGACGGTTCTGGCCCTGGTTCTTGGGGCCTGTGTGACACTGATGAGTTACTTATAAAGATCTTTGAAGCACTGTCCATCTCTCCTCCGGGAGAGTCTCCCAAGCCTAAGAGGGAGAGTTTCCACACGGCGACGCCGCGCCTGGAATTTCTGAAACAGGATCATTTCCAGACTCTTATATCTAAGGAATGGGAATCACCTTGTAAATTTACAGGGGTTCCGGGGGTCTGGGACTGGAAGTACCCTTTCCCCCTGATTTGGTTGATCGATGGTCAGTACCTCCCGAGGTGGATGCACCTATTATTGGGGTTGCTAACCCTCCCTTCATGGCAGCTTCCACTCATCGTACCCTTCGGGATGCTGAGGACCGGCGCATTGACAGATTGGCTTCCCGCGCCTTTTCGTGTGCAGGGACGGCTCTGCGCCCGGTCTGTGCTGCGGCCGTCACCGCAGTGGCCGCCACGACCCTTCTTAAGAAGATACTTGACCAACAGCGGAGGATCTCCCTTGGGAGATCTTTAATGTACTGTCTGATTGTGATGTTTTTGTGAGGTTTATTCTCTCAGCGATGGAGGACACTATTAAAATGTGTGCTAGAACCTCGGTTCTTGTGGTGGCTATTCGCCTCCTGCTTTGGCTGCGACAGTGGGGGGCTGACAATGATACTAAAAAGGCTCTTACTGGTCTTCCTTTTAGAGGACGACGCTTATTCGGGGCCCGGTTGGACCTTTTTGGAAGAAAGGGTAAGGCACCCTCGCGCAGAAGGCCGTCCAGGCCGCCTAGTGGTAAGGATACCCCTCCCCCTCCCTACGTTAGTGTCAAGCGAGAACCAGAAGTGTGCTTCCAACTTTTTGGAGTGGAGGCCCGCCCCAGGGGGGGCAGGCAACGCCCTGGGACCTCCGGCAGGGCGAAGTCCAAATATGCCAAAACCACACAAGCATGGAGGGCGAGGGGGCTGCCGCAGCACCTGGCTCCTATCGCAGGGCGCCATGCTTCGTTAAGGCTGTTACGGGACATAGTCCATCTGGACGCAGAATGGAGTTTGCTGGTCGGTCCCTTTCTGAGGTTGTCGGGGTTCTTCTAGTCCCTGCTTTCCCTTCGGGAATAGAGGCAGGCCGAGCCCGGCTTGCAGGATCTGGGCTCTCTTACAGGTTGGCCCTTGACTTGTGATTGTATCCACATACCTTTTCCCTCTGGGATGAAGCAGTCTGACCCGGGCGGACATTCTGGACCTAGCATTTAACTTTTCACAGGCAGCTCCTACATGGTATTTACCTGTTGGGCCACAGGAGCTCTTGTCCAGTGGACCTCTTGATGCCTGTGAGGATCTATATTCCTTCTTAGTCCCCTGTGCCTTCAGGACACCTAGGCTATTTCCAGACAGTATTGCAGGACCAACATTGGGGTCTTGTCTTGGGTCCCTCTCCTGTTCCCAGACGGCTCACCAAGGCGAGTATGGGAGTGTGGTCTTGGACGTGCCCCTGTGACGTCCACGCTAGGTTCTACTTGATTGTCATTCTTTTCCAATTTTGCATCAGGCCGTGTTGGCTATTGACTTGGGGCTCCTTGGGAGTCCTTTCGATTGGTGCTCAGGCACATCTCTTACTTAGTGTACCCCGGTTCGGTATCCCCCTACGGGGTGGTTTTTAGATGGGTTCATGTTTAAACCTTCCATTCGGCTATGTGTGGCCTTAGTATGGTAGGGGCCTTGCCCTCCTTTTTGTCACGCTACCTTCACCTTGCAGCTGGTGGGCCTGTTGCTGGCGGCCCAGATGCTGTCCTTTATTCTCAGATGCCCTTGGGGCCTGCGACACCTTAGGTTACTTATCCTGGACGGGGTTCCAACACCCCTGGAACTAGGTCAGTACGCTTCTCCTTGTTGCGGGGGTTCCTTTTTTGGAGTAAATTCAAGGAAGGTGTCAGGGACCATCCCTTCCTTTTTGCCTTTCCCCGTAAATGGTCTCCATGGGGACCAAGTCTGGCAGGTTGTCTAGGGGGTTTTTATTTCTTCTGAAATCCCCCGTGGTTCCTAAGGGGGTCCCCTTTAGGGAGTCCGTTTTCATACTGTTTTTCGGTCATCACATTGAGCCTTTTGCGGGCTCTAAATTGCTGGACTACTCCTCTTCAGGACTTGTCTTTTTTGGGGGCTCTCGGTCAGTCTGACGACAGTGGCCTGTCCTTTCTTATCTGTGAAGGTCTCGGAACAGGTTGACCCTTCAGGAAGGGTCTGGTTCTGATCTAAGTGGGGGTTTACATTCCTTGCACTTCATTGGTATTGGCTTGTTGGCTGTCCTACTGTGCTAGGAGGGTCTATTCTAGTGTCTCGCTGAGCCCCTACTGGTGTGGCCCTGTGGGGCCCCGTTGCTATTACAGGGACTCTGTCCTGGGTTATTGTCCCAAACCTCGCTGGCCTGGGTCATAGGGGCCTAGTATTGCTTTCTGTCAGGACATTATACTCTATAGGTCTTAACCTTTTTCACCCTGCTAGGTGGGGTTCTGCACAAGTTTGCTGTAGCAAGGGTGAACCGTTACGCTGGGGGCCCTGGGTGGCCCAGTGGGGCGTAGTTCGCTGATTCTGCTGAAGACAGTCGTACTGTATGCCCTCTTGAGGGCTGTTCTGCCTATTCAGGCTCCTTACTACGTTGCCCCTATCTACAGGCCTTTTTAGGCGATTGGACGGTTTGCTCTGCACCCCATTGGAGATGGTTATCTCGGGGTGTCTTTTCTCTATTGGAGGACTAGGCCTAGCTCCCTCCTCTTCTTCTTCTCCCTTCTCTGCCGGCTATGTTGGGAGATGTCGTTCTAGTTTGCCTTGCTGGGACTGGCTCTCCTGCGGGATGTTGCCTGATCCCTGGGTCCTAGAGTTATTACAGCACGGTTTGAGTTGGCTCCCCAACTCAGTTCTCTGAGGGTTGTCAGGGCTCGCCCTGTTCGCCTACTGTAGAAGTCTAGTTCAATCTTCTGTGTGGAGCATTCCTCATGGGTTGCTCAGGTGCATTCCCCAGGGACCTTCTAAGCTCCCTTTTGGGGGGGTTACTTATCCGGATGCCCTGCTAAGGGTTTCTTGGGTCTTATTCAGGTTCTTGTCTGTCTGAACTGTTCCTTCCCTCTTCTGGGGCGGTTGCTTCAGACAGAAGAGTGCCATAGGGGATGGCTCTGTTAACGGTCCTAGTCATTATCTATATATATATATATATATATATATATATATATATATATATATATATATATATATATATATGTGTTTATATATCTGTACACCATTAGGTGAGGGTGTTCGCCTTACACCGAATTTGGATCCAGGCGGAGTTTTTATTCTCCTTTATTCCAGACCCTCCGGCCTCTGGGCTAGTGTCTTGCTTACTCTGAGCTTAAGGGATCTGTATCCCTCTACAGGCGTTGGAGATTCCTGGACTGTTCCCGGTCCCTGGTTGGGATTATGCCCCTTGGGGCTTATAGGCGTCTCCATCCTTATGTAACAGTATTTGATTGCTTCCATGGGTGTAGGAGCCCTTTGGATTGGTCTTGCTCGGTGGGTTTTGTCCTTCTGGGCCTAAAATAACGTTTCGGCTCTTGCTGAGCCTTGTTAGCGTTGTTGCTCAGTATTCCCACCGGTCTCACCTGAGACCAGAGTTCATATTCCCCGTCGGGGAGGGTTCTAAGGTTGCCATGGCTACCCTTTCTTTGCAGTAGCATGGTTAGGCGTTATTCTGGCCTACTCGTTTGGGGGAGATTCATTCTTCTCTCTTGGTTTTTGTTCTCTTTCTACTTGTGCTTGGCTCGGGCCTTTCAGCACTCTGTTCTGTTGAGCAAGCTGACTAGTTCGCTGCTTGTGTTTCACTCAGCCTTGTAAGGTTTCATAAGTTTGAGTTAGAGCATTTGCTCACGTTGCTCCTGGTAGCAAGGTTGCGGGTGACAGCGCTATTACTGTTGGCTGTGCCTTTTCTCATGGGGATCCCACCCTACTTTATGGACACTGCTATTGGATGTCCCACATGTTATTACTACATCTGGAGCAGGACGTGCTGTATGCTTAATAATAATAATACAATTCTGTGAAGTACTCACCTGTAGAATTGGTATTATACGCATATAGCACGTCCTGCTCCACCCCACCCCTGGTTCACCTTGTTCTGGATCCCCTGTATGGTGGTTATCATTATTTTTGATATTCTTGCCAGTCTCTGGGTGGTTGGTTTCCTCCTGGCTTCTCCTTCTCACTGCTTTTCAATGCTGGGGATTTGTGGGAGTTCCCTCGGTATATGTAGGGCCGGGAGGAGCTTGTTTTCTACATGTCTGCAGTGCACGGCGCCTCAGGCGGAGGATTACCCACATGTTATTACTACATCTGGAGCAGGACGTGCTGTATGCGTATAATACCAATTCTACAGGTGAGTACTTCACAGAATTGTATTTTTCCATTCTGTTTAGTCTTGTGTCAGCCGCCGAGCTGACTTGCCTTTACTGTCTTTTTAAAATTGCCGCCGCCACACGCTGACTTGGTTCTGCGTTTGCCGGCGGCATTACCTCAGGCGCTGGTGCGCCGTCATTGGCTGCTTGCACGTTCTGGCTTCGCGCTATTCGGGGGCGCACTCCGTGTCATCGCTGATACCGGCCCGCCCCTCGAGGTATACCGACGCCATCTTTAACCTGCTTGGTTGGCCCATGCGCGACGGACCCCTACCTACAGCGGTCCGTAAGTGCCCTCGCGGGCGGCTTTGTGTCTTTCACTTTTGTTATTGTGTGCTTACAGGTCTTTTTTTTTGTATTTTGCGCATACAGCTAGGCTTTTAAGTCTCCATCCATGCACACTTTCTTCCTCCTGGGAACAGTAAATAATGAGCCATTTTAAAGCATCTGCAAAACGGATTCCTTTGCTTCAGGTTTTGGGATCACAGACTGCTTCGGGATCACTTTGGTTTGCCATGCTATCTCATGCTGAGAGCACCAGGGGATATAAAGTGGCTGTAGGGACACTTTATGCGTGGCCCTGGAGGAATAACATTGAAAAGGGGGCAAAGTTTGGAGCCCTGGTATTCCTTCTATCCTTCACTGCCAGAAATAGACAGGCACATGGGACACGCATCAGGTCCGCAGTTTGCTGCCTTATTATTGCTGTTGGGTTTACAGTCCCTTTAAAGCTATTCAAAAGCCAGGATATTCCAAAATCTGATCGGCACATCAGATTGATGGAGACATTGCTAGATCAAGAGGATTACTGGGCAAACGGGGGGGGAGAGCTTACACAGTGGCATATGGCAGGCTTGTAACCTGCAATCTTTTAGACTCCAGAACCTGATTACTTGGGTTGTGGTCCACTTTAAAATCTTCACAGCTTTCATTTGAAACATAGGCCTTGATTCACTAAGAATTGGAAACATGGGGTGTGTCCTGGTGATGGTGCCGAGCGAACGTGACTGAGGAGGCTCCTGCAACCCCGACCCAGTTAACTAAACCCAAGCGACTGGCAAAGAACATGTCAAAGCGGCGGATGAGTGAAGAAAAGCCCTCCGAAGTGGCAGACTGCAGGGAAATGGATGAGGAGGGAAGAAGAGGCGGCGGTCAAGATGCCGGCGGCACACGATGGTGATGAGGAGAGCGGTGCAGAAGAGGGAACCCACCTGGTGTATTCGTCCAGCGGGAGCTCCGGGGACGAGAGCCAAGAAAGTGAGACCCGTGAGAGGAACGGCGTCTCGAGGTGAGGGCTGAAGTACACTCATGCAGAGATGGGTGTAGCAAGATGGCGGCCGCCGAGCTCCGCGCTGGCCCGCCGACACAGCAGGATCACGTGGCGGGGGGACAGAGGGACAATACACTCACCGCTGATGCAGTGACAGTGAGACAGGCGGCAATGAGAGAAGCTGCAGCCTCAAATGAAGAGAGTGATACTGGGGCAATTGTAAATCTAAATAAAGAGCTTAGCATGGGGGTGAATAAGAGATCAGGGGAGGATGATCCCCATGCCCGATCCTCTCACACTGACATAGCAATTAATAATAGTTTGCAACACAGTGAGAAGCGGTGCCCTGGGATTTGGGATACCCCCTTGATTAAATCACACATCAGTGGTGCCAGGCAGAACGTGAGCAGCCTGGGAAAATACGAATATGTCCCAAGGAAGGCACCGGAAGCCACCTCACCATCAGCTATCATTCCTCCCCCCAGCATGCCTGAACACAATACGGAGATTCTCCTTTCTGCCCTCCCCAAAGACCCATAAGAAAACGTGCAGATCACCGAAGTAACCCTGGAAGAGGGGTGGGAGGGGTGATGCTTTTAGGCTCTCCGCCCTCCTCATCACCCTCGCCGGAGCGGAATGAGAGATCTAGGGACGCAAGCCCCGCTCCTATGACCCCAGCAGACATGCTGCCAACACCGACATACTTTCAGACAACAGCAGCAGCCGAGGAGTGGGGGCCAGCAGTAACGGCAGACACCTTGGTGAATGAGGACGCCCAGGGGAAAGAAATCCACCTAGCAACCATATCCTTACTGAAGGGACTACCAACCAGATCAGACATTGAAAGTTTAATCGCCAGGTACGAAACCACCCACAAAAAAGAAATTGCAGCAATCAAGCAGGGGGTATCTGCAGTGGAGACTAGAGTAAAGTCGCTCGAGACAGAGGGACCTGCGACCAATAGCCGTATCCAAGCACTGGAGAGCAGATGCGACAGGCAAGAAGCGATGTTGTAAGCATGTCACCTCCACCTGGATGACTTGGAGAACAGGAGTAAGAGAAACAACCTACGGCTTAGAGGCATCCCGGAAGTAGAGGCAGGGGAAGACTTAAAACGTGTCGTGTCCACCATCTTCAATTCGGTCTTGGACAGAGACCCTGCTACCTTCATAGAGCTGGACAGGGCACATAGAGCGTTAGGCCCGAAGAGCCCAGACCCAGCATACCCCAGAGACTTAGTCTGCAGGGTCCACCTATACTCACTGAAGGAGGAGATTGCAAGGAAAGTTTGGAGAAAAGGAATGGTAGAGTTTAATGGAGCGGTGATCAAAATTCTCCCGGATTTATCCAAGCGTACCCTACAAATGCGAAGATCTCTGAAGCCCCTGTTAGAGATCATTGTGAAAACCGGAGCGTCATACAGATGGGGATACCCATTCCATCTGATAGTTAAGAAGGCGAGAGACGCTTTTGTCCTGAAATCACATCAGGAGTTGGGGGGCTTATTTGCTTTTCTGCAGTGTGAACCAGTTCAGATCCCAAACTGGCTCGAGAGCGACCTTCAACCGGTGCCCCAATACCCGGCAGAGAGACGTCGGGGGTCCCGGAGCTTCTGGGATCCTAAGCGGCTCAAGACGCCTTCACGGCCCATTGACGGGACTGTATGACCAACGCCGATGGACGATCCCTCCGTAGTGAATGAACTACCTGACAGCAGAGGTTGGGGACTCGACAATTACCACCATTCATAGAGCTCCATATTGCTGTTAAATGGCGTTCCCTCCTTGAAAGGTCATAGTACCCCCAGTAGGTTAGTCTGATAGGCGTTACCGCCCACCAGACTTACATTTTCTCCTAGTGTTAGGAAGTTATAGAAATCTTTGTTTGAGCCCTCTTTTTTCCCCCCTTACCCTTCTTTCCCGATATAACCTCCTGTTCCTTAGATCGCTATTGGGTGGGGTTCCAAGCACTGTGTGGACAGCGGGCAGCTCGAGACGGGGCTAGGCTAGAAGCAGTGGTGACTTGACTCTCCATCTTGCAGGGATGGCGGACTTCAACATTGTTTCCCTTAATGTAAAGGGAATGAATAGTCCAGAAAAGAGGTCACTAATCCTGAGCAACATGAAAGGTCTGAGGGCCCAGGTGGCATTTCTTCAGGAGACCCACTTCAGGGCAGCTAATCCGCCCTCCTTTGGTAACAAATATTTCCCGAGGACATACCTTAGGTACTCCCCCGACTCTAGGTCTAGAGGTGTGAGTATCGCCATAGCAGCGGCTCTGCCCTGGGAGTTGGTGGATTTTAAAGCGGGCGGAGAGGGTAGATGGCTGTTCCTGAAGGGCAGGGTCTCCACCGCAATGTTCACATTTGCCAACATATATATCCCGAACTCTGATCAGATCTCCTTTCTGGGGAGGGTGTTGGAGGAACTCGCCACCTTTAGAGAGGGCGAACTAATAGTAGGTGGCGATTTTAATTTGGCACTAGAACCCCTACTAGACCCCTCCAGGGGAGGACCACATATGTCCTACGTGAAGCTCAAGCGACTGAAAAGATGCTGGCCTTGCATCAACTAATAGACCCATGGAGGATACAACACCCAGACACGTGGGACTACACTTTCTTTTCCCCGCCACGTGGTACATATTCAAGAATAGACATGTTTATGATACCCCATGGTTCTCTAGGCTGAATACTGGACACAGAGATAGGACATGTTACTATATCAGACCATGCCCCAGTGACAATCAAGATGGCCCTCCCGGGCCCAGAGCCCCAGAGCTGGTCCTGGCGTCTAAACGATTCACTGCTGGAGGACCAGGGTGTTTTGCTGGAAATCCAGAAGGATGTGAAAGAGTTCTTTGAGCTAAATGAAGCACCAGAGATTAACCCAGGGTTGGTATGGGAAGCCCATAAATGTTATATAAGAGGGACATTCATAAAATTGGGTGCCAGAAAGAAAAAGGAGAAATCAGAATGCGTCCTTAGGCTTGTCCAGGAGATTGGTAGGATAGAAACACTGCATAAAAAGTCCCTTGCAGTTTCGCATCTTGCAACTTTGACTGCACTAAGGGAAAAATTGAAGACACTTTGTTGCGATAGGCTTAAGGCGCAGATGACCAAATGCCATAGCATGTTCTACGAATTGGGAGACGAGTGTGGTAGATTACTTGCTAGGGTGCTAAGGGTGGAGAGAGGGCATATGTTCCGAGCGTAGCGGATGCCGGGGGAAGGATCACACACCACACAAACGAACTAGCAGAAGCATTCCGCAAATTTTATGAGGGACTATACAACTTACCTCAGACAAATGGGCTGGGAAGTGAGGAGACAGTGATGCAGTATATCAAGGAAGCAGGTTTACCCAGGCTTCCGAGAGAGGTATTGGAGGAATTGGAAGAGCCAATTTTGATGAAGGAGCTGCAGAGAGCAATTTTGGGAGCCGCGGAGGGAAAAGCACCATGGCCGGATGGGCTGGGCCTTGAGTATTCTTAGAAAATGCCCCCCTTGGTGGGGCAGAAAATGCTGAAGGTGTTCAGCTCAATCCGAGACAAGGGAAACCTGCCCTTTGACTCCCTCAGAGTCCACATTTCAGTGCTCCCTAAAGAAGGCAAAGACCCTGGCCTATGTGCCAGTTATAGGCCGATTTCACTTTTAAACACAGACATTAAGTTGTTCGCCAAGGTGTTGTCCTCTAGAATTGCCCCACACTTACATCACGTCATAGGCCTGGATCAGGCTGGCTGTATGTCACACAGGGAGGCAAGGGACAATACCATAAAGGTGCTCAGCTTGATACATTGGGCCCAGTGGAGGGGAGTTCCCTCCCTTCTCCTCGCCACCGACGCAGAGAAAGCCTTCGATAGGGTGAACTGGCAATTCATGCAGGCCACCCTAAAACACATCAGACTAGGCCCCCACTCCCTGAGCTGGATTAGCAGCCTATATAGTGCCCCCTCTATGTCGGTGCGGGTGAATGGAGTGCTTTCACAGTCATTTCGGATCTCCAACGGAGCAAGACAGGGGTGCCCCCTCTCTCCTTTAATCTTTATTCTCACCCTTGAACCCCTCTTGTGTAAGATACACAGAAATCCGGATATTAGAGGTATGGGAGACCCCACAGGACGGTATAAGGTAGCGGCTTATGCCAATGATTTAATTTTTGGTCTGACATGCCCAGAGATATCACTCCCTAACCTGTTGAAAGAGGGTATGGGGAGTTATCGGGATACAAAATCAATTATCAAAATTCTGAAACTCTAAACATAAATATCCCCGCTAAAAGGTTTAACATTCAAAACGCATTCCCCTTCAGATGGGAACAAAGATATGTAAGAACATGAACAATATATATGCCCTGAACTTTCCACCACTGCTTAAAAAATTTGAAGAGGAAGTGGTTAGGTGGTCCTCGAGCAAGCTTTCTTGGTTTTGGTCAAAGCAATGCCTTAAAAATGGTGTTGCTCCCACGGTTTCTCTACTTGCTGCAGGCCCTCCCGGTAGCCATCCCACAGGCCTTCTTTAGGAATGTCCAGACTCTCTTCGGGAAATTTGTATGGAGGGGGGGGGGGAGGTTGAAAAGAACTATTCTCTCGAACCAAGGAACACGGGGGTCTGGGCTCCCCATACTCGGCTCTGTACCATGCAGCGATACATTTGAACAGAGTGGTAGACTGGTGCCTGCATAAGAAGCATAAACAGTGGGTGTCATTGGAACAGGATTTAGTTCAGGCACAGGTGGACTGTATTCCATGGGTAGATGGGAAAACACATACCACAAGCAATGAAACATCCCACAGTTGGAGCCACCCTGAGGGTCTGCCAACGATACTTCCAGTTAGCCGATTTTTCTGGAATCCAGCACGGGTTGCTTCATCTGTAATTCTTCACGTTTGGGTAATCCGCCACCAGGTGGCGCAGTCGACTGCAGGAAGACTTGTGGCTCCTCCAGGCCCATAAAAGGGCAGGAATTACCCCGAAGACCCAGAGTTGTTCTGCAGTCCTGACCTGCGAAGACAGAAGATTTTCTCTCTGGTTATTCGCAGGAGAGTGGGGTATCCCAAGCCCGTCGGCCCTGCAAACCTATTCCCACCTGCTCCGGACCCCTTTTCTGCCTCCCAGCCCCGGGTGATGGTTCAGGTGAAGGTAGGGGGAACACCTGGGGGTTGGGCGTTGATGGAGCTATGCTCTGGGCCACAGACCCTGTCCCCAAAGGGTAGCCTACCATAGGCTGATGGTGAGCCTAGATGGGGGAAGGGAAAAACCACTCTGGATTGTGTATCCCACATGCTATGCTTTATTATTTGTATTGTGACTTGTGTGCACTCATGTCTGTTTTACTCCACTTGCCAGATTGCTTGTGTGGGGTCTCCATGTGGTCTCCCCCCCCGCCTTTCTCCCCCCCGCCTTTCTCCCCCCCGCCTTTCTCCCCCCCGCCTTTCTCCCCCCCGCCTTTCTCCCCCCCCCGCCTCCACAGGAGCGGGGACCTTTCAGCCTGCGCGGGGGAGGGGGGTACCGGGGTTGGGGCCGGCCGCGCTTTCAAGTGCCTTCCTACTGTTGCCCCGCTGCTGCGGGCGCATTGCGCTCCACATCGGGGGCTCCTGAGCAGGGGTGTCCTCCCTCCCTTGCCTTCTCTGGGCGCCATTTTTGTCTGCCTCGTGCCCGAAGATTTCGCGCGTTGCCGGGTGGTGGGGCCGCGCGATGACGCGATTGTGTCATCATTGGGCCGGCCCGCCCCTCAAGGTTCTCGTGTGACCGGCGCCATTTTGGACGGCTCCTGCACTCGGCTGCGGGTCTCTCTGCTCTGACTTCTGCTGGGCTGGTGCGTGTGTGCCCACACAGACATCCCCTCACCTGCTGCTCGATCGCTGCTTCATTCCTGGCCAAGGCTACGGAAGGCTCCCCTCGCCGGTCCGTGAGTCCGGTCCTGGTTTTTATTGTACTGTGTCTTTTTATGGTGCTGTGCATGTGCTGTTGGCCTTCTTCTTATTTTGCCTTGCTTGTGGTTTCTCCCGTTCCAGTACCCCCCCTCCCTTTTTTGTTAAGGGACCCTGTGGGGGTCTCAGCCCTAATCGCCCGTGTTTTTGGCTTATTTTTTGCTATTGCTGTAATCACCATATGGAGGCTTCTGGGGATAGCAAGCTTGGGGGCCCTTCGGGGTGGGCTCAGCTGTGTCTCATGTGCGGGGCATCCCCTTTGAGTGGTCGCAGCGCGTTATTGCGGATCAGGGTGGGGCGAACGCTACTCTTCCCAGCCCTATCCTGCCTTCGGCATCGCCGACACCCCCGTGCCTGCATGTAACCCCCAGCGAGGGGGAAGCCAGCAGGGTGTCCCATCCGGACCTGGCGCTGCGCGTGGCCCTCCCTACCGCCGGCAAGGCCTTTAGTAACCGGAGGTATTTGGATTCGGCTTATTCCCTTCTTGCCGATGATGATGGTGGTTTTGAAACCTTTGGCGGTCGCGAATGGAGGAGGGCGAGTTGTTCCATGATTCCTTCTCCTCCGGGGATTGTCCGGGCGACTTTGACAGTGACCCCGGGTCTTCCAACGGTCGAGGACACTTGGCTCCCTGATGATACGGAGAGGCTGCTGTCTGCGGTTTTTGAGACTCTGCACATTGCCCCCCCTAAGGTGGCAAAATAGGAGCGGGGTGATTTCCTCCCTGATAGGCAACGTCTAGAGTTTCCGGAGCAGGGACATTTTTCCAAGATGGTCCTTAAATAATGGGAACGGCCCAACAGATTGCCTTCGGTACCTAAGGGTCTGGATAGAAGGTATCCCTTCTCTGCTGAGTTGGTCCATCTTTGGTCTTGTCCCCCGGAGGTGGACGCTCCCGTCCTGGGGCTCTCCAATACTTCTGTTATGCCGTCTCCTGACACCACTACATTGCGCGACAATGCTGATCGGTGCATGGATCAACTTGCTTGCCATGCTATTACCTTTGTGGGGGCTGGCCTTTGCTCGGTCTGCGCCGTGGCTATTGTCGCCATTGCTATCAAGAAGAAGATTAAGCACCTTATTAAGGCCGCCAGATCCTGCAGACGAGTATAAGGAACTTTTGCTTTGCACTAATTTTATTGCCTTTGTGCTCTCTGCCATGGATGATGTTGTCTGGCTTTGTGGCAGGGCTTCGGCACTGTTGGTGGCCATGCGTCGGTCTGTCTGGCTGCGGCAGTGGGCGTCCAACGCTGCTGCTAAGAATTCCCTCACCGGGCTTCCTTTCACGGGACTCCGTCTTTTTGGGGAGCGTCTTGATGTATTGGCCAAGGATGGTCGGTTCCCTCAGCGTCGAAAGCATTCTCGGCCCTTTCGGGGGTCTTCTTCCTTTCGCCCTTCCCGTGGGGGACGCGGCTCTTCCTTCCCTGGTAGTAGCAGAGACTCCTGGGGACGAGGTAGATCCCGTGGTCGTCCCGGTCTCTCCTGGGGGTCCAAGCCCAAACCCCCCACCAAGGACCCTCAGACATGAGGAGGTGCCCTCACCCATTCGGGCGGGGGGACGGCGTCGGCTCTTTGCTCACGTCTGGAGGCAACATGTCTCGGACCGGTGGATTCAGGAGGTGGTGTCCTCCAGCTACTAGATAGAGCTGGCAGCCTGGCCGCCCCCAAGATTCCTTCAGTACTGGATCTCACATAATCCCGTGACGGCGCAGGGCCTGAGGTTGACCGTGAAACGTCTTATTTCGTCCGGAGTGGTGTGTCCTGTGCCTCTTCAGGAACAGGGTTGGGGGTTCTACTCCAATTTGTTCACGGTGCCCAAGAAGGACGGTTCCCTGAGACCCATCCTGGACCTAAAGGGTCTCAACAGATTTTGTCAGGTTCAAACATTTCCGCATGGAGACCTTACGGTCGGTGGTGAGCTCCCTTTGGCCAGGTGACTTTATGACCACGGTGGACATCAAGGATGCCTATCTGCACGTTCCTATTTTCCTAGGGCATCAGAAATTCCTGAGGTTCGCAGCACTACCAGTTTGTGGCCTTGCCGTTCGGTATCACTTCGGCCCCTCTGGTGTTCACCAAAGTGTTGGCGGCTGTCATGGCCCTCCTGAGGAGCCAGGGTATTCGCATTCTTCCTTACCTGGACGACCTGTTGATTGCTGCTCAATCTTTTCATCAGGCCGAGAGGGATACTCAGGTGGTTGTGTCCACCCTCAAGTCCGGATGGGTGATCAATTTTCCCAAGTCTTCGCTCACTTCGTCAGTGGTGAGGTCCTTCCTGGGCATGACGCTGGATACTTCTCAGGTCAAGATTTTTCTTCCTCAGCAGAAGTTGGAGGGCCTTCAGACAGTCCCTCTCGTGGTGGTTGGACTCGAGGATTCTTCTAGTGGGCAGGTCCTTTCTGCCTCGGAGCTGGGAGATTGTCACCACGGACGCCAGTCTGACTGGTTGGGGAGGGTTTTGGCAATCGATGAAGTTCCAGGGCCAGTGGGGCCCTCAGGAGGCCCACGTGCCTATCAATCTCCTGGAGCTGAGAGCGATCAGGTTGGTTCTCTTCCAATTGACTCCCCACCTACGGGGTCGTGCGGTCCAGGTCCGCTCGGACAATCAGATGGCGGTTGCCTTCATCAAGCATCAGGGTGGGACTCGTAGCAAACGAGCCCTCAAGGAAGTGTCCCTGATCTTGGGCGGAGGAGAATGTTCCCTGCATCTCGGCGGTTTACATCCCAGGGGTGGAGAACCAGGAGGCGGACTCCCTGAGCAGGGGGACATCTCGCCTAGGGGAGTGGTCTCTCGACAACAAGATCTTTCATGCCCTGTGTCGCCGCTGGGGTCAGCCGGACGTGGACCTGTTGCGTCCCGTCACAATCACAAGCTTCCAAGATTCGTCTCTGTCAAGAGACCCTCTGGCCATCGCCACAGACGCTCTAGCCATTCCCTTGACGGATTTTCGGCTCCTCTATGCATTTCCTTCCTTTCCTCTCCTGGGTCGGGTGCTGCGCAAGATAGCCCAGGAGGTGGTACCGACCATTCTGGTGGCCCCCCGCTGGCCGAGGAGAGTATGGTTCGCGGACGTCGTCCACATGGCGGTGGATCACTTTGTCATGCCCGATGATCCAGGGCTCCTCACTCAGGGACTGTTGCGCCACCACTATTTACAAACGCTGGCTTTGACGGCTTGGCTGCTAAGACCACCATCCTGATGGATAAGGGATTGCCTGCCTCGGTTGTTAGTACTATGGTTCAGGCTCGGAAGAAATCCTCTTCTATGATTTATTATAGGGTCTGGCATGCTTGCATTGCCTGGTGTGAGTCTAAGTCTTTTCCTTGTCGCTCTTTCTCCATTTCCAGGATTTTGGAGTTTCTACAACATGGTCTGGAGTCGGGTCTACAACTGAGTACCCTTAAAGTGGACCATCACCCATGGGTGATCGGCCCGGGAATCTATAAGATTCCCGGGCCGATCACCCCCCTCACCGCGGGACATCCGAGATCGGGATGTCCCGCGGTGAGGGACCCCCCCCAAAAGAACTCACCTGATCGGCGGCGGCAGCGGCCGCCGCCGCCTCCCGCGCGCTCCTCTAGCCGTGCGCGTGCCCGCGCCGGCCGTTTGTGAATGTCAAAGGGGCGCGCGGGAGGCGGCGGCGGACGCGCTGCCTTGTCCGCCGCTTGTCCGTGGGAGCGTGGTGAGGTGAGTTTGGGGGTTTCTGGGGGGTTTTACACAGCTAATCGGGGTGCCCCCCTGAAGTGGACCAAAACCCAGGATAGTCAAAATCCTGGGTGTTGGTCCACTTTAAAGGACAGGTTTTGGCGGTGGCAATTTTTTTCCAAAGATCTTTTGCCAATCATAGGCTTGTCAAGACTTTGTTTTCCAAGGAGTTATTCATGTACGTCCACCGCGTAAGCCCCTGATACCGGTGTGGGATTTGTACTTGGTGCTTTCTGCTCTCCAGGGTCCCCCATTTGAACCCTTTTGCAATGCCCCTCTTTCCATTCCGACTCTTAAGGTGGCCTTCTTGGTTGCTATCACTTCGGTGCGTCACGTTTCAGAGCTGGCGGCGCTTTCTATGAAGCCTCCTTATTTTGAACAGCATCTGAGAAAGGTGGTGTTCCGTCTTAATCCGGAATTCTTGCCCAAGGTTGTTTCTGCCTTTCATCTCAATGAGGACATTTTCTTGCCTTCCTTGTGTCCTGCCCCTCTAATTCTAAAGAAAGGACTCTTTATTCTCTGGATGTGGTCAGGGCGCTCAAATATTATTTGGTCGCTACTGAGTCTTTTCGAAGTCGGATTCTTTGTTTGTTCTCCCTGCCGGGCCTAGGAAGGGTTTGCCTCCAGCCAAATCTACTATCAGCAAGTGAATCAGACAGGCGGTGGTGCGAACGTACTCTGCCAAGGGCAAGAACCCCCCTTTCCGTGTTACTGCTCACTCCACCAGGGCTATTGGTGCCTCTTGGGCTTTTCAGCACCAGGCTTTGGTTGAACAGGTTTGTAAGGCCGCTACTTGGTCTTCAGTTCATACTTTTTCTAAGTTTTAGGGCCTCAGCTGATGCTGTTTTTGGCCGCAAGTTGCTCCAGGCGGTAGTGGTTTGAACTTCCTGCCGTTGCTCACTGGGGATCCCACCTTTCTTCATGGACACTGCTGTTGGATGTCCCAAACGTGAAGAATTAATTACAGATGAAGCAACCCGTGCTGGATTCCAGAAAAATACAATTCTGTGATTACTCACCTGTAGAATTGATTTTATGGGTATCCAGCACGGGTTGCTTCATCCCACCCTTGTTATCGTTATCCTCTTTTGCCTTGTTATGGTGATTTCTTTTGAGAGAGTTTCGTTTTTCAGTGGGCTGTGTTGTTTCTTAACATGGTCTTTGCCTCCCGGCTTCTTGCATTACTGCTTTTCAAACACTGGGTCTTCTGGGTAATTCCTGCCCTTTTATGGGCCGGGAGGAGCCACAAGTCTTCCTGCAGTCGACTGCGCCACCTGGTGGCGGATTTCCCAAACGTGAAGAATTACAGATGAAGCAACCCGTGCTGGATACCCATAGAATCAATTCTACAGGTGAGTAATCACAGAATTGTATTTTTCCCTGACGCCCTCACCCATGGCTCCGGTCTTGGGGAACCCTGGGTTTTCCCCCGGAGTGGGAGACTTCATTTCGGGAGAGGATTGGTCAGATTTGGAGAGTGTGGCACTCGAGAGGGGAATCCCTAGTTGGTCGAGGTGGCAGAAATATCAACTGACACACTTCCTCTCCACTATACAGGAGACCAGAGGTGAGCAGAGGCACCTTTCCCCGTTCGAGATGCTATGCTCGAGTAAGACCCCGGAGAGTCATACCCTGTCGTACATCTATAAGATGTTGATAACCCCACCAGATATGGAGGTACCCCCATTTGTGGAGAAGTGGGAGAGGGATCTTGGGAGGACCTTCACATCAGTCCAGAGAAGAAAGATTCTCTGGTTGTCGCACAAAACATCAGTGTGTACGAGATACCAGGAATGCAGTTACAAGATCCTAACGAGATGGTACAGGGTCCCGGCTGTAATCAGTAAATGGTGCCCGGAGGTAGAGGATAGATGTTGGAGGTGCGGAGCGGAGGGAGGAGACCTGGTACATATTCTGTGGGCCTGCCCAAGACTTAAGAAATTCTGGGAAGCAGTCAGGAGGGTGGCAGGTGGCTTGCTAGAAGAGGTGCCAAATGACCAAGCCCTCTGCTTACTTCACATCTCGACAATCCCAGTTAAAAGGTATAGGGGCTCTTTGCTGTGCCATTTATTAAATGCAGCAAAGTCTTGCATCCCCCTAATGTGGAAGAAGGGCGAGCCCCCCTCTCTCGCTATGTGGGTTTTAAAAGTCAATGACATAATGCGGTTTGAAAACCTCATTGCCTCCAAGGACGATAGACATGAGAAATTTATGGTAACATGGTATAGGTGGATGGAGTATAGAGAAGTATAAAGCCACTCTGCGAGATGTCTAATAGTCGCCGAACGCGTGCCCCTCCCCCAGTGTGCCCCTCCCCCTTTTCTCCTGTTGTGCCTCCCCCCCCCCCCCTCCCTATGGAGGTCTTCCTTCCTCACCTAGGGATATCCCTGGTTGATGGAGGGAAGGGTGCCATTACGATAGGAAGTTCAGTTTTTTGAGTAGAATAATTTGAGCCCAACATGTTTGTGGAGCAGATGGGGGAAGCGGACCAGGGGAAGAGGTGTTGAGTCCCCTCAGGAATTCCCTCAACTGAAACACAACCTGAGGCAGGTGGGGAAAGATACTAACTGGTCAAAGAATGCGTCCCCCTACATAAATGGCGGTTTGATGCCCTAGCCACGATTTGGTCTGTATTGGATATAAGTGAATAACCAGAAAATATGTTGTAATGCAATGTTATCTGCCTGTATTTGTTTCCCTTTGAACATTGAATAAATAATTTCTAAAAAGAATTGAAAACATTTCTCATTGTAGTAAAAAATTCAATTTATGAGAAAAAAGCCTGAGAATGTCACGTTTAGTGAATCACCAGACAGGAAGACAATGAAAGTCAATGGTACTTTTTACTCCTGGGAAAGGTATTGAACTTTTTACTCCTTTTTACTCTGTAGTAAAAAGTGGCATTGACTCTCATTGTCTTCTGGTGACTCACTAAACGTGAAATTCTCAGGATTTTTCCTTGTGAATTGAATTTTTTTACTAGCATGAGAAATGTTTTCAACGCTTAGTGAAACAAGGCCACAGTATCATTACCAGCTCTTGCACTGTACATAAGTATTGAAATGCTGCCATCTAGGGGCTACAAATATAACTGCATTTTATAAAGAAAATGGTTCCCCTAAAGCAGTGGTTCTCAACCATTCTAATGCCGTGACCCCGCAATACAGTTCCTCATGTTGCAGTGACCCCAAACCAAAAAATAATTTTGGTGGCTACTTCAAAACTGTAATTTTACAGTTATGATTCGGAATGTAAATACCTGATATGCATTATGTATTCTCATTGCTACAAATCAAACATAATTTAAACATAGTGATTAATCACAAAAACAATATTTAATTATATGTTGAGAAATATTTATTACTAATTCCAATAAATAACATTTCACCATGGCATAGCATGTGTCGGAAACTGTCATTTCTCCGCCTCTTATTGAAATTAATAGGAGGCTGCGGCGGATTGTGTGGCAACTCGAGATTCTCGGGAGCTCTCTTCTACAAAATCCGCCGCACTCACAATGAAATCAATAGGAGGCGGATTCAATGGCGGAAACCACTGATTTCAGTTTCCTCATTCAGAATATGGGAAATATGGGAGATAATTATACATTGGGGAACAGTATGAACTACATCTTATAGTGGTCTCTTATAGTATAACACTGATGTAGTTCACACTGTGTAAATGTATGGTGCTTTGTGTACTGTGTAATGATAACACACAAAGCACCTTACACTTACACAGTATTGTGTGTATGGGGTGTGTACTGTTTTTACATTATTAACCTTTTATACACCAGCAGGCTGTCTCTCCGGCTCTCTTGCCTCTCCGCCTCCTAGGCTTCTATGCTATGGACTGTGGAGCGTTCCCCCCCGCCCCTTAGGCCCCAGGCGGGTGATGCAATCACGTCTGCGCAGGCATTCAGTTTGGAACGCGCATCCATAAGGGTGTGTTCCAGCTGAATAGAGCACCTGCAGACGGTAGCACGACTATGTATTTGTATATGTATTTTCCGATGGCTTTAGGCGACCCCTGTTTTTGGTCGTTCAACCTCCGCCGGGGTCCCGACCCATAGTTAGAGACCTGCTGTCCTAAAGTATTTTAGGTATCTCGGCATTTAATGTGGCCATTCATTTATCTTGGTATTTTTCTTTGTTTTATGTAACAAATCTATGTGACAAATGTGGCTGCCATTTGTGTTTTATGCAGTACAATTATTACTGTTCAAATTAATTTGTGAATGGGGGGGGTTAAATCTTTGAAGTCAATATTGCGAAAACTCTATTCAGTTTGTTTTAATATATTAAATTTAATATATTATCTAAGATTAGTATTTCACATTTGCATGGTTGCTGCTGCTACTTCTATCTACGTAAGATTCTTTTTTAGTAGACATTAATAGATCCCAGGTCAGGCATGCCAAAAGGCACAAGGCTGACATACTACCTGCTCCTTCACTGCACGTGGACTGAACACAAAGCATTCTATTGATTTCAATGTCCACCTCCATACATCATTGACTTATGTGTATATAGGGGCTCATTGGACTTATTTTGTACAATTAACCAAATTCAAAATATTCCTAATGTGGTCAAATTAGGTTCATGCCAGAAGAAAGCAGGGTCGTGGAGTCAGCCAAAGTTCCATCCCCTTCGTAAATGACCAATAATTAGCAATAACAAATTTGTGTCGGTGAGACAGGAATCCAGGAGGACACCAAAGAGACTGTGAAGCTCCCACAACTGTAATATGCACTCAGAAAAGCCCTATGATGATCATGGGGCACAAGAGAAGCAGACTATCCTCTTTATCTGTACAGTGGATGGTACCTTGTCTCCACCCACCATGTCTGAGAGGACTGCAGCTAGATGTTCAGCAAGCACAGAGGAAAACTGCCAGATACAAGTAATGCAATTGCTAGAGATAGGGTTGTTTTATGTAAATAAACTGGACTATTGATTTATGTAAAGTTAATTAAAAAGTTAACCCCACTGTGTTTCTGTACTGAAATGTCTGCAGACCCTCTCTTTCTGGTCTTTAGAGGAGCAGCCTACTGCAGCACAGTTTGCCATTGTAATTAGGGGGGCCTTGGCAGTATGAAGAGTATAAAAAAGCAGGGGGAGATTGCAGAACACGACTCCACAGTCCTGGAAGAAAGTCCCTGTAAAATGTAATATAATATTTTTTTTTTTTTTGGGGGGGGGGGGGGGGGGGCGGCTGGATTCTCTTGTAGCTGTCCACTATTTGTTTCCCTGCTACGTTGTTCACAGTTCTATGATGTGTACCATTACGGAGGGGTGTCCTTCCTTTGCTTTTAAGTGCAATGTATAAGACATATTTGTTCTGTCTATCTACCAGCAGCACTGTTATTTCAAGTGAATGAATTATATAATAGCAGTTTTCATGTCTGCAGATGTGCCATGATTTTGTGCCTTGGGACAGTGTCTGTGCAATTGTGCCAGGGACGCATTTATGAGCACACTGGAGGCAGACAAGTGTCTGTGCTTATTAAATAAATCATTGTTTAGTGCTGGGTTCTGTTGCTGTGGGAGTGCGTGTGCTTTATTCACGCTGCTGTTCCCTTTGCCTCTCCTCACAGGGTATCGCCGGAACAGATGTCGCAAAAGAAGCTTCTGATATTATTCTCACGGATGACAACTTCAGCAGCATTGTAAAAGCCGTGATGTGGGGAAGAAACGTGTATGACAGTATCTCAAAGTTTCTGCAATTCCAGCTCACAGTCAATGTGGTGGCTGTCATTGTAGCTTTTACAGGCGCCTGCATCACGCAAGTGAGTTCGGTGCTCATCACTATTAAATATGCAGCACTTGACAGATGACAATGCACACTCGAGCACTGTGACCTACTTGTATCTGGGGGAGGGTGTAAGGTTACTGATCTTTTCAGGCTGCACAGTTGAGCATCATTGCCTGCTGTTATAGAGATATTTTATTGGTTTTCTGTAGTTTTATCATCTTTAACTTGCATTTAAGGAGTGATTGTGAGGAAAACTGCTATATGCAAGCCTCCCCAATTCTAGTAAGGTTCTGTTTTGGCCTTGAAAACTTTTAATAACAGGTTAAATGGACCAGGTAGTAGGTTTGTTAATTTATAAACAAGCCTTTTGGATCCCAAATGATCCAAAAAAAACCTAATCCCACACTCCGTAATCTACTAAACCGTTTTTCCTTAATTATATGAAACAAATAATAATCTACTTAATAAATTATAAAATCAAGTCGATTCACAAATAAAAAAAAAAAATTCTTGTGAATCTGAATTTTCACAAGTCACATGTGATTCCCAGCCACCAAATAACTAGACGTGCCTTTAGGTCCTCTTTGTTTTGTAGCAGGTCTTCACTCCTTTATTCTTAGTATACAGTACGTCCTGCTCCAGATAGATTACTTACACTTGGGATATCCTCCGCCAGATGGCGCTGCACTTCAATCTATCTGGACGTACTGTATACTTATAATACCAATTCTACAGGTGAGTATTTCACAGAATTGTATTTTTTTTTTTGAACAGAGGGAATTTAAGGTTCAATCCAATAAAATATTTGGGATATATATATCCTCCCTTCAAATATATTCTTTTATATAAATGCCAACCAGTGGCTTGTTTAAAATTTTCAATTTAATATTAGCTTGCAGCTCATAAAACAAATAAGATAACATAGCGTGATACTGTTAAACTGTACCAACAGCCTAGCACAGTTGGAAAAGAAAGGTAGCGGCCATTTTGGAACTTCCACTCCCAACTGACATAAGCCCAGCACGACTTCCTGTTTGCAGGTGGCCTGCAAGCCCGTGAGCGGTCATCTTGTTTTTAAAATTTATCCCAGTAGGCATATGAAAATTATATGTTTCTTTTAAATTCCTCCTTCCCAGTTACAACAGCTTCCGTCCAGCTGCGGTGTTTTTAAATATTGCCAATTGCTGAGTTTGAGCACTCTGCCGTCCAGCACCAGTCTCCATTCACGAGGGAATGTCTGCCACCTCGAAGGCAGGATTTGTCAGACACCGACCACTCTATTTATTGAAATAGAGGGGGGCGTGACAATGCAAATGGGGATTGGTGCTGGGAGCGCAACAATCAAGTTTTAAAACGCCTGACGCGCTGCAGAAGGACAAAGGGCAGTTTAAATATTTACTTTAAGTTGTTTATTTTAAATGGACAGTAGGGAAATTTAGATGGATCAGTGGGACACACACACTCTTTGGTAATAATGCAAAGGCAACGATGTGTCATTTATTCTGTGAAGCTGGTACTTATCCACCCAAGCAGCTCACAGCCAATTGAATTTCCAGACTGGTTACGAATCCATCCATGTTGTCAATAACGCTTTTAATTTGTGTCTTTAGGATTCCCCTCTGAAGGCTGTTCAGATGTTATGGGTAAACCTTATTATGGACACATTTGCCTCACTTGCTCTGGCGACTGAGCCTCCAACAGAGTCTCTGTTATTGAGAAGACCTTATGGGCGAAATAAACCCCTCATCTCCCGCACAATGATGAAAAACATTTTAGGCCATGCTGTCTACCAGTTAGTTGTAGTCTTCACACTGTTATTTGTGGGTAAGTTTCTCACACTGCTTCTGCATATGGGAAATCTTCATATACCTTTTACATTATATGGAATATATATATATGTATAGGGTGCTGCATTTGTAGTGTTCTGTCCTGTCTCTCCTCAGTAAATGGCACAAATAGAACTGGTGTGGGGGGGGGGGGGGTTGCTTGTCTTGTTACTCCTTCTGGCACAAGCAGTGTTTATTAGCAATGCGTTATTACAGAAAGCATTATTGCTGAACTCCCAGGCTAATAACTGTGAAGACACCTCTTTTTCATTAATTGTAATAACTATGATTCTTCCTCACAGGCGAGCATCTCTTTGATATAGACAGTGGACGAAATGCCCCCCTCCATGCTCCTCCGTCACAGCATTATACTATTGTGTTCAACACGTTTGTTATGATGCAGCTTTTCAATGAAATTAATGCCCGGAAGATTCATGGTGAAAGGAATGTGTTTGAAGGCATATTTAATAATGTCATTTTCTGCAGCATTGTATTAGGTACTTTTATAATACAGGTAAGAAGTCTATTGTTTTCTCCTACTACTTTTTGTTGCAAAAGTGACATTAGGTTTATCCAAAAAAAATTGTTCTTTTCTGTAAATATTGTGGATCTCGTAAGCCGGAGAATAGTAAGTTACCAGAAGAAATTATATATGTTCTTTCAGGATTTCACAACTCTTAAAATGGGTCAAAACCCACTGAACTTGTAAAATACATTTGGCCAAAGCCCCTGCCGATACTCCCCTCTTAGGGTTTATAACTAGAAATGGATATATTCACTTTTTGATTTGCCCTGAAACACTGCTTTTTCTGCTTTCCCTCTCTGTAAGATGGCAGGCAATCAATCATTACATTGGTGTGGAAATGACATCATTGCCACACACAACAGGGACAATGAATGGAGGAGATGGAGCTTTACAGCTGAAACAGGTGCCATTAACTGAGATTAGAGTGAAGTAGGGGGGAGTGAAAATTGGCAAAAGGTACTCTTCATGGGGGGAGCAATTCAGGGGATGCTAGTTACAAATTTGAGTTTTGGTTCCGCTTTAATAGGAGATGGGCATGGGATAGAAACCAATGTGAAAGCATATGCCCCTTGGCTCTTGACGTGCTTGCGTATTAGACAGCTTCTACTTTCTATACCTGCATATATTACACCCTATTTCTTTAGCTTTACCTTTTCTCATCTATTTCATTCCGGGGCACCACCCATAGCAACGCGTGGGTTAATCTCAGCTGTAGGAGGGGACTGCAAGATGGGAAGTGTTGGTGTTGGTCTTCACCAAGTTTTACGGACTTTGTCGGCATCTGCTGATGCCGCTCTGGGTCCTAAGGTGTTGCAGATGGTGGTGGTCTTGGTTAGGTCGACAGTCAGCTGCTTTGGGACGTCCCACGCATTGCTACTGGTGGTGCCCCGTAATGGAAGAAATTTGTGTACTCACTGGTAAATTTCCTTTCTTGTTCTTTCCATTCCGGGGCACCACACCTGCCCTACTATTACGACTGCGTTGGTGGCAGTTGATGCCTTCTACATGGTTTCAGTTTAGTTGCACGGTTTCTAGTTGCTGGCATTATGCGCAGGTTTGCCTTCTCCCCTCCCAGGGCTGTGGCTGCACTGCTTTTTAATTCACTGAGATTTTGCCACATCCTACTCTATATAGGCCGGAGGAAATTTACCGGTGAGTACACAAATTTCCCTTATTCTAAGTATACAGCACGTCCTGTTCCAGAAGATATTCCTTACACTTGGGATACACTCCAGTAGATGGCGCTGGACTGCAGAGACAGAAAAGTGGCTGCTCCCGGCCCCATAAATACAAGGTCTCAAGGTTGCCCTTCTGGTGGCTGTTACTTCGGTCAGACGTGGCTGGTGGACGGCTGTCTATCTAGCCCCCATTCTTTGAGATAACACCAGGATGGGTGGTGTTCCACCTGCAGCCGGATTTTCTGCCTGAGGTGGTGTCTTATGTTCATTGTTTCAAGATAATGTTCTTCCTTCCTGCCTTATTCCTAGCAACGCTGAGGAAAGGGTTCTGCATTCCTTGAACAGGTGTTGGAAGTTTCGCCTTGGTAGTCACTGTGTCCTTAGGAGAACTGATGTTCCTTTGGGCCTACGGCCACTCCATCCTGAATGTGCCCGATCTCGTCTGCTTATCAGGAGTTAGGTGGCTTGGCCCTGGTCATCACTTGGATGGGATGGTCCCTTCTGGTCCTAGGAAAGGGTTTTTGGCTTCTGCCAAGTTTACTGTTAGCGATTGGATTAGTCAGGCTGTTACTCAGGCCTATTCCACCAAGGGGAAGAATCGTTCCTTTTCGCTTTACTTCTTATTTTACTCGTGCTTTGGTGCCTCCTGGGCTTTTCAGCACCAGGCTTCTGTTGAACTGTTTTGCTAGGCCGCTACTTGGCCTTCTGTTCATACCTTTGCAAGGTTTTACAAGGTTAATGTTAGGGCCTCAGCTCATGCTGTCTTGGCTGCATGGTTATGCAGGTGCCAGTGGTTTTAAACTGTCTGCTGTTGTCTTTTTTGTTGGGGATCCCACCCTACTTTATGGACACTGCTATTGGATGTCTCAAGTGTAAGTACTATATCTGGAGCAGGACGTACTGTATACTAAGAATAATACAATTCTGTGAAATACTCACCTGTAGAATTGATATTATTTGTATACAGTACGTCCTGCTCCACCCCACTCTGGTTTTTGCATTATTCTGGATCCTCTGTATGGTGATTGTTACCATTGTTATAGTTACCAGTTTTCGGTGGTTAATTCTCCCGGCTTCTTGTTCACTGCTTTTCAATGCTGGGGATTTGTGGGAGGTCCCCGGGTATTTGAGGGGCCAGGAGGAGCCTGTTTTGCATGTCTCTGCGGTGCAGCACCATCTGGCGGAGGATAACCCAAGTGTAAGTACTATATCTGGAGCAGGACGTACTGTATACAAATAATATCAATTCTACAGGTGAGTATTTCACAGAATTGTATTTCCAATCTTTTCATTGTGCCCAAAGAGGATGGGTCCATCAGACCTATCCTGGATTTAAAGCTCCTCAACAAGTTTGTCAGATTCAGACACTTTCGCATGGAGACTCTGCGCTCAGCTGTCACTTTCCTACGCCCAGGGGACTTCATGACCTCTGTAGACATCAAGGATGCTTACCTTCACGTCCCTATCTTTCCAGGTCATCAGAGGTTCCTCAGGTTCGCTCTGGAGGATCAGCACTACCAATTTGTGGCCCTTCCCTTCGGCTTCACCTCGGCCCCCAGGGTATTCACCAAGGTGCTGGCAGGAGTGATATCCCTGCTGAGATCTCAGGGCATTCGCATTCTTCCCTACCTGGATGACATGCTTATTGCTTCTCAGTCCTTCCATCAGGCAGAGTTGGACACTCAGAGGGTGGTGTCCACACTGGAATCATTAGGCTGGGTGATCAATCACCCCAAATCTTCCCTGTCTCCTTCCATGGTGAAGTCTTTTCTGGGCATGATTCTGGATTCAGCTCAGGTCAAGATCTTTCTTCATTAG
The DNA here is from genome assembly GCA_027917425.1 of Gastrophryne carolinensis. NCBI lineage: Eukaryota > Metazoa > Chordata > Amphibia > Anura > Microhylidae > Gastrophryne > Gastrophryne carolinensis. Next base: position 176,499,806 of record CM051238.1, on the reverse strand, counting down.
CAGAAGGTGGAGGTCCTTCAAGAGAAAATTCAGCTTCTGCTGTCTTGTCCCCATCCATCCATCAGGCAGGGAATGCAGCTGGTGGGCCTGATGGTGTCCTGCTTCGAGGCGGTTCCATACGCTCAGTTCCACATGAGGCCTCTTCAGCTTCACCTCTTGTCAGTATGGGATCGGGACCCTGTGTCCCTGGATCAGGTGTTTGTCTTGTCCCCTCAGGTCAGGTGGTCTCTAGTGTGGTGGTTGGTCTCAGGGAACCTGCTGGGGGGCAGGTCCTTTCTGGCCCCCTGCTGGGAGACTGTCACCACGGGTGCCAGTGTGACAGGTTGGGGGGGATTCTGGAAGTCCCTGAAATTCCAGGGTCAGTGGGGCCCTCAGGAGGCCCATGCCCCTATCAACATTCTGGAATAGAGGGCAATCAGGTTGGTTCTCGCCCACTTAACCCCTCACCTGAGGGGTCGGGCTGTTCAGGTCCGCTGAGACAACCAGACGGCGGTTGCCTACATCAATCATCAGGGAGGGACCCGGAGCAAAAGGGCCCTCAAGGAAGTGTCCCTGATACTGTCCTGGGCGGAGGAAAATGTTCCATGCATCTCAGCTGTGTACATCCCTGGGGTGGAGAATCTGGAGGCAGACTCTCTGAGCAGGGGGACCTCTCGTCTGGGGGAGTGGTCCCTCGGCGTCAGGGTGTTTCACTCCCTGTGCCACCGCTGGGGTCAGCCGAACGTGGATCTGTTTGTGTCTCGTCACCATCACAAGCTTCCAGTCTTTGTCTCTCTGTCCCAGGATCCTCTGGCATTGGCCACGTATGCCCTGGCAATGTCCTGGACTAGGTCCAGCTCCTGTGTTTCCCCCGCTTCCACTGCTGGGCAGGGTGCTGCGCAAGATAGTTCAGGAAGGGGTGCCAACCATCCTGGTGGCCCCCTGTTGGCCAAGAAGAGTGTGGTTCGCAGACACCATGCAGTTGGCAGTAGATCAGTACGCTCTACCACAGGTTCCCGATCTGCTCACTCAGGGACACCTACGCCACCCCAATTTACAAACGCTGGCTTTGACCGCCTGGCTGTTGAAACCTCCATCTTGATGGAAATGGGGCTGCCTGCCTCGGTGGTGAATACCATGATCAGGGCTAGGAAGAGGTCCTCTTCTTCCATCTATTACAGGGTCTGGCGTACTTAAATTGATTGGTGTGAGTCCCACTCGCTTCCCTGTCGTGTGTTTTCTATTCCTAGGATTCTGGAATTTCTCCAACATGGTTTGGATCTGGGTCTTCAGCTCAGTACTCTGAAAGGCCATGTGTCTGCTTTGGCTATTTTCTTCCAAAGATCCTTTGCTCAGCATCCCCTGGTCAAAATCTTTTTCCAGGGGGTTACTCACATGCTTCCCACACATAAGCCTATGTTACCAGTCTGGGACTTGAACTTGGTCTTGTCTGCCCTGCAGGGGTCTCCCTTTGAGCCCTTGCAAGGGGCCCCTTTGTCCATACGCTTAAGGTGGTCTTTTTGGTGACTATCACCTCTGTTAGGCGTGTTTCTGAGTTGGCGGCGTTTTCCATCAAGCCTCCTTATTTTGAGAGACACCAGGACAAGGTGGTGGTTCGTTTTAAGCCAGATTTTCTACCTAAGGTTGTTTCTGCCTTTCATCTCAATCAGGACATTGTTTTGCCTTCTCTGTGTCCTAATCCTAGTAACCCTAAGGAAAGGGTTTTGCATTCTTTGGATGTAGTCAGAACTCTGAAGTTCTATTTGGTGGCTACTGAATCCTTCGGGAAGACTGATGCTCTTTTTGTGCTTCCATCTGGACCTAAGAGGCCTGGCTCCGGCTAAGTCCACTATCAGCAAGTGGATACGTCGGGCTATAATACAGGCCTATTCTACTAAGGGGAAGGAGCCTCCCTTCCCCCTTACTGCTCATTCTACTCGTGCTATTGGTGCCTTTAGGGCGTTTCAGCACCAAGCTTCTGTTGAACAAGTTTGCAAGGCCGCTACTTGGTCTGCTGTTCTACTTTTTCAAAGTTTTACAAGGTTGACGTTAGGGCCTCAGCTGATGCTGCTTTTGGCCACAAGGTTCTGCAGGCGGCAGTGGTTTGAACTGTCTGCTGTTACTTTTGGGAATCCCACCCTACCTTACGGACACTGCTATTGGATGTCCCAAGTGTAAGGAATATCTTCTGGAACAGGACGTGCTGTATACTTAGAATAATACAATTCTGTGATTACTCACCTGTAGAATTGGTATTATATGTATACAGCACGTCCTGTTCCACCCCACCCTTATCATTATCTTTAGTTACCTCTTTATGGTGATTGTTCTTATGTTCATATTTGATATAATGGTTATAGTTCTCCCGGTCTCTTGCTAACTGCTTTTCAATACTGGGGATTTTTTGGGAGGTCCCGGGTATTTATGGGGCCGGGAGGAGCCACTTTTCTGTCTCTGCAGTCCAGCGCCATCTACTGGAGTGTATCCCAAGTGTAAGGAATATCTTCTGGAACAGGACGTGCTGTATACATATAATACAGGTGAGTAATCACAGAATTGTATTTTTTCCATGCTTATTATTTATTGCGGAAACCGTAAAGGCCCTTATCTTGCAGATCTGCTTGTATACCACCCCTGCAACTAGAATCGGCACATTTAGGAGAAAAGTAAAATCCTGATCCTAGCAGGGAGCCCACTCCCTCAGGATAAATGTGGGTCTCCCATGAGCGGCTGTCGCTGCTAAAAATTGCAAGCGACACTGCCACTGTTTGGGTAATAGGGCTTCCATGACCAAGAGCTGGAAGACCTAAGGTTCAAAGTTACTGGTGTGGGAGTGTGATAAAGCCTGGACAAGGTGAGTTTATCCTTTTACTTTATAGCCTATGCGGGTGGGGGGGGGGGTGTCTGTTGTGGACTTTACGTGAAGTGTAAAATGTTTCCTACCTAATCCCTTAGGCAAGCGATTGCATAAATCAATGAATATTGCTGTTGTAACTTCTCAATCATTTTATCATCCCTTGTAGATCATTATTGTCCAGTTTGGTGGAAAGCCTTTTAGTTGTACAGAATTGACCATAGATCAGTGGCTTTGGTCAGTTTTCCTTGGTATGGGAACATTACTTTGGGGCCAGGTAAATATTTTGTTGCCTTTTTACTTTAGTTAACAGTACATCTTATACAATCTACTGTATATCTTCTCCTAATTTTGATTCCTTTAATCCGATAATATTCAGGTAACTGAAAATACAAGCAGGAATTGTTACTGATTCAATATTGTATCTACAGAGTTTTTCTTTATCAAAAATACATGTAGGCTATATTTGAAGAGCATTTTAAAATCCTACATGTCTGCTTTTATTTAGCTGGTAACCACAATACCTACCAGTCGTTTGAAGTTCCTCAAGGAGGCAGGCCATGGGACACACAAGGATGAGATTCCAGAGGAGGAGCTTGCCGAAGACGCTGAAGAGATTGATCATGCGGAGAGGGAGTTGCGCCGTGGACAGATCTTATGGTTTAGGGGCCTAAACAGAATTCAGACACAGGTATGGTCTTGAGTGTGGCAAGGGTGATTATATGCATTGATATAATTTAAAGGCCCATTTGTTAGCAACAAACTAGGTGCCGTTGTGTCTGGTGTGCGTGAGATCTTCACCTTTCCTGTATTATCCCTTTAATACACCTGAAAGATTTGCTTTAGTGTCTCTTGATCTTCCTTAAGCTTTCTTCAATTTGCTTTTATTAGCTGCTCTATAAAAGTGCCTTTTTCTCTTTTTTTTTGCTTTTTTTTCATTTGTTGTAGATGGGATGGTCCTTTCTCTTGTTCTCTCTCTCTCTTGCTGAGCAAGCTGTCACAATCTCTGATTCCTTGCAGATGGATGTAGTGAATGCTTTCCAAAGTGGAAGTTCCATTCAGGGGGCTTTAAGGCGGCAACCCTCCATCGCCAGCCAGCATCATGATGTAACAAATATTTCTACCCCTACACATGTAGTGTTTTCCTCCTCTACCGCTTCTACTACTGTGGGGTGTGAGTGTGTGTTCCTAAGTGCATGAAATTAACACATCCTAATCCACACACCTAACGTTTCTCATTTTCTCCTCAGTACTTTCATTGTTCAGGCTGCTCATAAAAGCTTTCCCTTCACAAGGATAATACACCCCATGTGTTTATTTTAGAGGGCTAATGAATGGATTTGAATATTAGTAAATGCAAGCTTAAAGTGTGATATCCTGCACGTTTATTTTTTTTTTTTTTTAAATAACTTGCTTCATCAGTTTCTTTGTTTATATCGATGTTTACATGGAAGGTGATGACGTGATGGTAAATTTTCGAGTATATGCCTGGTGTCGCGTTAATAGATTTTTTTTTTTTTTTTTTTTATGGAGCATTATCGCAAAAAAAAATGGTCCAATGATAAAAATTCATAAAAGTATGCTGGATGGTGGGAGTCACTTATACACCTGGCATCAAGAAATAACCAGCCAGGCTTGTTTTTTTATTAATGGAAGGAAGAGGAAATCGGGTGACAGGTTCTGTTACCCCTGATGCACTAAACCTGTCACCCCTGGATTGTAATCCTACCAGTAGAAGAAACCACAAGCTTGACAGGAGTTTTATTAATTTCGGGTGTATAAGTGACTCCTCTCATTAGCCAACGTGTTTATATGGGATTTTAATGTTACTCAATTTTGTGATAGTGCTCCTTTAATATAGTTGGTTGATTCCAGCTTCACATTTGACACATACATTATACACAGTTCTCTTTTTGAAAGTGTGCACATACAGCTCTTTTCTCCTTTTAAAGAAGATGTAGAAATCAACGGAAAACATAACCTTGCTATATATACATACATTGACCCTGGATGAGTTCTATTAGACCCCTCCCACCCAACTTTAATAAAAAAAATAAGTTTACACTTCTATCTGGTTATGCGCTTGAAAACATGTGGTGTGTTGCTATGCATTGTCCTGCCTCTTTACATGGCTAAGTGAAGGCCAACAATGCATGACAGAGTAACTGTTATGATCTCCTAGATAGATACAGAATATATAGGTTTAGACAGAATAGTCATTTTTATTTATAAGAAATATTCATGAATACCTTAACTCCCTCAACCTACTTCCTTAACTCCTCCACTAATCTATGTGACAGTTCTGCAAAAAGCATAAAAAAAAAAATCCTGACATGGGGGAAGATTGTATCTTACACAACATACACCATGATCCTGTGAGAGGGAAAGAGGTTGGTGATTGGACGTTGTGAAATAACTGTTCCTCCACTTGGTCACCCCGGATATTCATTTTAGAAGAATAGCATTAGACCAGTAGGCTGATTATGCCACCTCTATTTTTACGTAACCCCACTCAAGGTTTCAAAATTCTTCAGTCAAGTCAGATAATGAGCAATACTCTTAGCGCGTAATGCAGTGAATACTAATGCGTGGCATAAAGCCACTGATTTGAACCGCATCCCCAGCTCCCCTGCGGAGTGTGCACTCCCAGCCTATAAGAATGGCTTGGCGCGGGGAGTGTGAACAGCTACAGGGAAGCAGATGATGCGGTTGCCGGTGAAGACTGCATTGTGGGACCCGTCAGGATCAGGTAAGATTACTGGTGGTGTTACAGTGGGGCATCCGGTGTAGGCTAGCAGTTGGCCCTGGAATCATTTAGGTTCCAGGCCGGCCACAGAGGGTGACTGGTCCACTTTAACGTGGTCGGAGAAGGTCCAGCTGCAGCACAAAGTTAATTCAAATGATGTGATCCAGTGTCATTAGTATAGACAATTATGAGCCCACAGATTAGAGGCATTCCCAGGCCCGCTCCTGCAACCAAAATTTCTCAAGGTGGGTGCCACACTTTTGCCTGTAGGTGGCAGTGTAGGAAGCCAGTCTGAAGCACCCATTACGATATGTAAGCTTGGTACACCCCCGGCTAGCTAAAAGTGTGGTATATCGAGGATACTGGAGCGCGATCAACGTTGCTCTGATCTAACATCTGTGCAGAATGTACATGGAAGTGGAAATACAGCAGCTGCCAGTGCTATTTACTTACAATGACCCTTATGAAAGCGTATATTCTTGGGCTAAAAGGATGTCCTGAAGGTGCAAAGTTTTTCTATTATTATTCTGTTTGCAAATGTGTGTTACACATGGCCAGCATCAGTGTTATGTGTGTACAGGGCTTGCTTCTCTCTTCTTGCCAATAGCAAGATAAAGGTAGAGAAAACTGCTTCTAAGAAAACATACATTTGTGAAGATAAAGATCAGCTTAGCACCTTGAGGATATTTTGGCAAAAATATACGCTTTCAAAAATGCCATTGAGACTTGTGGACTTCCCGTTTAAAGTGGACCAACACCCACAGGTGATCGGCCCAGGAATCTATAAGATTCCTGGGCCGATCACCTCCCTCCCCGCGGGACATCCGAGATCGGGATGTCCCGCGGGGTGAAACCCCCCCAAACTCCTTATCTTCGGCGGCCGCCGCCTCCCTCGCGCCCCTCTAGACGTGCCCGCGCCGGCCGTCTGTGAATGGCCGGCGCGGGCACGCGCGCGTCAAGAGTGACGCGCGGGAGGCGGCGGCGGAGGAGCGGCTTGTCCGCGGCTTGTCCGTCGGCGCGGGGAGAGGTGAGTTTTTCTTGGGGTTCGGGGGGGTTTCACACAGCGGGGCACCCCGATCGGGGGTGCCCCACCGAAGTGGACCAAGACCCAGGATAGTCAAAATCCTGGGTGTTGGTCCACTTTAATACTTGTTAACTTGTTACTTGACCTATAACAGGTGTTGCTTAGACTTTTTTTTTCTTTAGCATGTTGCGGTAGAACATCTGCAGTGGCCGCCTCTATATTTCTTAACATCGGTTCACTTTCAGGCCAGGTTATTTAATTTCTTTACAGTTTACATATCATAAGTTGTTTTACTGCTGTAGAAATGTTGTGGTATATACTCGAATATTTACAGTTGTGAGTTACTTGACACAGTTGTTTTTTTTTGTTTGCTTTTCTGCATGAATCTCTGCAGCTCCAAGTTCATTGTGCCATTCAGCTTACATAATGCTTGGCTTCATAGTCGGTATCCTAATTCCTGGCATGAGAATTGGTTTACCTGTTGTACAAGTTTTTCCTTCTATTAATGTGTTTTCAAAGAGCATTTGAATGTTTTTGAACACTTATAATGTTTTTTTTTTTTTTTTTTTTTGCCTCTGACAAGTGTTTGTCACTATATGCAGTATGAGACTAATGATTTCATGTTCTCCACCACAAAAACTTCATTGTGACTTTATAATATTGACTAAAATGTCTGTTTTTTACAGTGTGTTGCAAGTCCATTGCATTTTGCACTGTTTTGGCTCATTGTTTTTAGTATTTGTGAAATCACACACAATCCATGTTGAAACCCATGGTCTTTGTACGCTTGTTAAACTGTTTTCTTTCTTCCCCCCCTTTTGCTTTCTGACTTTGAACAGATTCGAGTGGTGAATGCATTTCGTAGTTCTTTATATGAAGGATTGGAGAAGCCAGAATCACGAAGCTCAATCCACAATTTCATGACGCACCCAGAGTTTAGAATAGAAGACTCTGAACCTCATATTCCACTCATTGATGACACCGATGCTGAAGACGAAGCTCCCACAAAACGTCACTCTACTCCACCGCCCTCTCCCAATAAAAATAATAATGCTGTCGACAGTGGAATACATCTTACAATAGAACCGAACAAGTCAGCTACCTCTTCATCCCCAGGCAGCCCACTACATAGTCTGGAGACTTCACTCTGATTGTAAGACGAATGTTAACATTCTAGCTGATTTGGAAAGAGAACTGGGTCCTTTACATACATTGGAGTTGGCAGATGAGTGTGCCTGCTCCTCGGACTTCAAAACGAAGACTCACTTGTATGAATGTAGATTTATTTTTTTAAAAAATGCTTTCTGCCAGACTGAGGGTGCTTTTCTTGGGAAGGAAAAGGGATGGGCTATTTGGGACGAACTCTTTGATAAGCGACATCGTAACCCAGCAAAAGCAACCTGATGAACATCAGTGAAACCTAATGGTGATTGGCCTGGACAGTGTATTAGCAATGTTCTAGCTTATATTGATCCACATTATTATTTTTTGGGGGCCCGGGGTTGTTCATTTGATTATTTATGTTATAAATGATACAGATCTGTTTACAAGGTTTATAGATATTTTGTTCCTGTTCATAGAAGGGAAGCTTCCTTATTTACAATGAAAAATAATGTCCTTTAAACACTGCTGTATTTTCAAGAAAAAAAGGGGTGTTTCTATTGAAACTGTTTGGAAAATTTTGCCTGCAGTTAATTTGTTCGATATAGATCATGAGACTAATAGCCAAATAGACAAAAATAACACTAATGCTTCAAAGTATGAGCAGCAGTGTTAATGGAAATTTAAAAACAAAAAAAAGTAAGACTCGCATTACTACTTAATGGCTTTCAAATCATTTTTTTTATGTTAGGACATGATACCGAACTTTTTTGTTCCAAAGCGCCACAGAAATTTGTGAAATGCAGGACATCATGTGTGATGAGGGATCTTGCTTGAAATCCTTTTGCTATCTCCGTCAAAATATATAAAATCAAAATACATGAAAAATGTAGTCTTATTATTTTTTTTTTTCCGTTTGTCTAAACATGTTAGTTTTAGATTTGTCTTGGTGAACTGTGAGTGGAATCGTGTTGATTTTCTAATAAATCTTTAGCTGACCTTCATACAGCATGAGGGCCTACACAAAAAAGTTACTACTAGGAGGTAGTACGGTCATACATGTTTTCCTTTTTGTTTTTGGAACTTGTTTGTAAACACAATAAACATGCCCTTTTACTAAATCCGAGCACAGCAATGTTTTCTTGCATGCACTGCCACGGTATATTCATGTGGCCGTACAGGTTGCAAGATGGGAACATCAATAGATGTTTGGTTTTGAAACCTGTACTACATTGTTTCCTATGTACAGTTCTAATGGGCTGATACATTTCATAATACTTTACATGGGGCACCATCGCTCAGAGAATATCACCAATGTGTCATTTGAGTTGTCGTAGGAAATTTGAAGACACCCCCACAGGCATAAGGACAACATACAAAACTACTGAGCTGTGACAGACTGAAGCCTTTTTAATCTCGGATAAGACCATATCTGACCATATTCCTCCTTCACCACAATGATATTGGCTTATCTAGATAAGATGTCACTACAGATGCATCTAATCAATGCAGCAAGAGTTTCCAAGTTTTGGAAGTAAAATTGGGAGATTCAGGAGGTCGTACAGACGAAGGAGCTTACCTTATCTCTTGAAGCGGACTAAAACCCACTGAACTTGTGAAATACATTTGCCAATACGCTCTTCTTAGGCTGTAGAACAAGAAATGGATATTTCGGCTTTTGGAATAGTCCTGGAACAATTTATTATTCTAAGTATGTCACACACCCCGCTTCAGATAGTCATTACACTTGGGTTATATTGACCTGTAGAGGGCGATCTTGCAGAGATGTCATGAAAAAAAGTGAGCCCCTCCCGGTCCATAAATACCTGGTACCTCCCACTCATTCCCCAGTCTTTCATCTCTGCAGACGGCGAGCAAGTCAGAAGATGGATCTCTCCTACTTGCAGGTAGCCGAGGTAACTCCCGGCCCGCTTGTTAGTCTATTTCTGCCTGGACCCCCTTTCTTAGTATTCACCTTGCCTCCCAGCCTAGGCTGCTGGTCCGGGCAAGGGTAGACGGCACCTAACTGTGCTTAGGAGCTACGCTCCACCGTGAGACCCCATACTAAGTGGTAGGCGGTTTGCCGGGTTGGTGATCCCGGTTAGGGATGCCCCGTCCCTTGCCCTTCCAGCATGGATTCCCCCTCTCCCGGATTGCCCTTGCTCCTTAGAGGGGGGGGGGGCTTTCTCCCTTAGTGTAATCGTTTTTATTGTCAGCTGTACTTTTTGGTGTGTGTGTGATTCACTTGGGGCACTTTTCATGGAGGACTCAGCCGCCGCTGGCCGTGCCGCGGCGTCGGCCGTTGTGGCAGCTTCGGCGGGGGAGCTTCTTCCCCTCAGGTGCGGTTGGTAGGGGGGCGGGTCGGGCGCGATCGCCTACAGCCCGCCCCCCGTGCTCCTGGCGCCGCTGCGGAGCCTGGCCTCTGGCCGGGAGCGGCGTTGTCGTAAAGGGGGAGGGGCCGGGCGCGAACCGCGCCGGCTCGCCCTTCTCCCTCTGCTTCTTGTGTCTCTCGCCTCTGGCTGGACGGACGCCATCTTCCTCCGTGAGTGGCCCTTGGGGCATCATTACCTTCATGACATGCATATACATATATATATATCTATATAGATTCTTTGTTATTGCTTACAGTATGTCTGCCTTTTGTGTGCTTGGGCATGATTGAGGTGCTGATTAGCCCTGTATTCTGTCTTCCAGGTGGACCCTTGTTGGATCCTAAAGGGGTCCTCCCGGTCCTAGGGCCCCTGGTTTAATTTTAAAACTACCCATAAATCCTCCCACTCGGGACACAGAAGGGGCATCCCGGGTCGCTTATATTGCGTAATTCTCTTGGGTATTGCGACTACCAATAAAATCACCATATGGAGGCTTCCCAGGATACCGGGCTCGGGCTCCCCTCGGGGCAACCCCGGCAGTGTTTGGGGTGTGGGGCATCCCTTACAGGGGGATGATGTATTCCTTTGAATACCATGTACACAGCAGACTATCACGCGGCAGTCCGGATCCCATGCGTCTGGTTCTGCGCCGCCGGTCCCTTCTCCTACCTCTCCCCGCCTGATCCGTACCCCATGTGATGTCACGAGTGGGGAGTCGCAATCTGAGGTGTGTGCCAGATTGTCCAATCTTGAAAAATTATTTTCTAGCGCTGTGGCCAGAAAGGCCCCGGCTAAGAGAAAGCACTTGTCCCCAGCCACGCAGGCTTCTGCTCTTGAGGAGTTTGATTCACTGGACTGGTCTGATTACCCCCCGCTAGAGGAAGGGGAGCTTTTTGAGGAGTCGGATGGTTCTGCCGATCAGCAGTTTGTGGGCGCTGATGCCGAGCGAGGTCAGGGGGATTCTTTGGATACCCCTAAGGTCCTGGCTCATATGTTTGAGGTTTTGTCAATCTCTCCTCCTGAAGTGACCCTTCCGCAGAAGGGGGAGTTCTTTGAAGAGGTTAAGCCGCGCTTAGAATTCCCTAATCAAAGGCATTTTGACGGCATTATTAAGGAATGGGAGAGGCCTACTCGGCTTCTGGGTGTCCCTCCGGGTTGGGATAAGAAATATCCCTTTCCGGTGGATGCGGTGAAGCGCTGGTCGTCCCCTCCCGAGGTGGACGCCCCTGTTTTGGGGTTGTCTAGCACCTCTGTCTTGCATTCTCCTGACTATTCTGCTCTCAAAGATGGTGAGGACAAACGCATTGACCAGATGGCTTGTCATGGTTTTGCCAGTGTCGGGTCGGCCTTGCGGCCTGTCTGTGCTTCTGCGCTTTTAATAGTGGCTTCTAGGTCGGTTGTCAGGGACCTGTTGTCTACCTCCAGGCTTGAACCGGCTAGTGATGAGTTCACCGCCCTTAAGCCGTGCGAATTGTTTTTGTCATTTGTGCTAGCCGCCCTGGATGACACCATGGTGATGTGTAGTAGAACTTCGGCCTTGCTGGTGGCTATTCGGCGATCGGTTTGGTTGCGCCAGTGGGCGGCTGATTTTGTCCAAAAAGTCGCTTACGGCTCTTCCCTTTCTGGGCTTGCGGCTCTTTGAAGAAAAATTGGATTCGGTCGCAAAAGGAGGTAGGTTACCTCAGCGAAAGAAGCAACGTCGTCCCTTTCGGGGGGCGGCTTCCTTTACCCCTTCCTTTTGTGGGGCTCCAAGCCCAAAGCCGCTGCTAAGCCGGCTCAGCAATGAGGGGGCGCCCTCACCCTCGCGGATGGGGGGACGGCTGCAACACTTCTCTCCGGTCTGGGACCAGGAGGTCTCGGACAGATGGATTCGGGAAGTGGTGTCTTCCGGTTACAAACTGGAGTTCGAGATTCGGCCTCCTCCCAGATTCTTCGCGTCTCGGGTGCCCTTGGATCCTCTGGCCGCGCAGGGGCTCCGGGTTACCACGGCTCCAAGGGTTTTCACCAAGGTGCTGGCGGGGGTGATGGCCCTCCTCAGAGCCCAGGGTATCCGCATCGTGCCTTATCTGGACTATCTGCTTATTATGGCTTCCTCTCTCAGCCAGGCGGAGTTAGATACCAGGACTGTGGTAGCCACTCTGGAGAGATTCGGCTGGGTGATCAACTATCTCAAGTCCTTCCTCTCTCCGTCCAGGGTGGTGGTGTTCCTGGGAATGTCTCTGGATACTTCTCAGTCCAGGGTGTTCCTCCCCCGGCCCAAGGTTCTTTTGATTCAGAAATTGACTCAGCTTCTCCTATACATCCCTCGTCCGTCCATCCGGCTGGGGATGCGACTGGTGGGATTGATGGTGGCTTCATTCGAGGCGGTTTCCTTTGCCCAGTTTCACACAAGGACGCTCCAGCTCCATCTCTTGGCGGCCTGGGACAGGTCTCCGCTGTCTTTGGATCAGTCTTTTCTGATGTCTCCCCCCGGGTTCGGCGTTCCCTTCGGTGGTGGCTGGAACCGAGCAATCTGCTGAGGGGCAGATCCTTTCTGACCCCTCGTTGGGAGACGGTCACCACGGATGCCAGCCTTTCAGGTTGGGAGGGTTTTGGAAGGATCTTCAGTTTCAGGGACTGTGGGGGCCTCAGGAGGCTCACGATTCCATCAATGTTCTGGAGCTGAGAGCCATCAGGTTGGTTCTGGCTCACTTGTCTCATCAGTTACGGGGCCTACCGGTTCAAGTTCGGTCGGACAATCGGACGGCGGTCGCCTACATCAATCACCAGGGAGGGACTCGCAGCAGGTGTGCCCTCAAGAAAGTGTCTTTGATCCTGGCTTGGGCAGAGAGCAATGTCCCATGCATCTCGGCGGTGTACATTCCGGGAGTGGAGAACACTGAGGCGGACTCCCTGAGCAGGTGCTCATCTCGCCGGGGGGAATGGTCTCTCAGCCCCAAGGTGTTTTGGTCGCTTTGCCACCGGTGGGGGACTCCGGAGGTGGACCTCTTTGCCTCTCGTCACAATCACAAGCTTCCGGCATTTGTGTCTCTCTCGCGGGATCCGCTGGCTCTGGCAGTGGATGCCATGTCTCTGACCTGGAGGGATCTGGGGTTTCTGTATCTGTTCCCTCTGTTTCCCATGGTGGGCAAAGTGGTGCACAAGCTGGCCCTAGAGGGCGCGTCAGCAATCCTGGTGGCTACAAGATGGCCAAGACAGGTTTGGTTCGCAGATGTGGTAAGGTTGGCAGAGGATCAGTTAGATCTGCCCCTTTGCCGGATCTGCTCACTCAGGGTCCACTGCTCTACCCCAATTTACCAAGGCTGGCTTTGACGGTGTGGCTGCTGAAACCTCCATCTTGAAGGAGGAAGGTCTTTCTGATGCTGTCATTCAGACTCTGGTTAGGGCTAGAAAGAAGTCTTCCTCTGCCATCTACTATAGGATTTGGAGGTCTTATATTGATTGGTGTGAGGTCCGGGGCTTTGCCTTGCAGGGTGTTTTCTATCCCTAGGGTTTTGGAATTTCTGCAACATGGTCTGGACCTGGGTTTGCAGCTTAGTACGCTGAAAGGGCACGTTTCTGCCCTGGCGGTGTTCTTTCAAAGGTCTTTTGCACTTCATCCTCTGGTTCGGACCTTTTTCCAGGGGGTTACGCATGTGCGGCCTCCTAGGAAGCCGTTGCTCCCAGTTGGGATTTGAATTTGGTTCTTTCTGCTTTTCAGGGTCCTCCTTTTGAACCCTTGCAGGATATTGCTCTTTCTATGCTTACTCAGAAGGTTGCGTTTTTGGTTGCCATCACTTCCGTTCGGCGTGTATCGGAGTTGGCGGCTTTGTCCATTAAGGCTCCTTACTTTGAGAGGCATCAGGACAAGGTTGTTTTCCGCTTCAAGCCAGATTTCCTCCCTAAGGTGGTCTCTGCCTTTCATCTTAATCAGGACATTGTTCTACCCTCCTTGTGTCCTAAGCCCTGCAATGACAAGGAGAGGGTTTTGCATTCTCTGGATGTGGTTCGCTGTGTGAAGTACTATTTGGTGGCTACTTCTTTTCGTAGGAATGACGCCCTTTTTGTGGTGCCCTCTGGGCCTAGGAAAGGTTTGGCTCCCGCCAAGTTTTCCATTAGTAAATGGATTCGCCAGGCCATTGTTGGGGCCTATTCTGCCAAGGGGAAGGTTCCCCCTTTTCGTGTTACTGCTCATTCCACTCATGCTGTTGGGTGTCCTGGGCTTTCCAGCATCAGGCCTCTGTTGAGCAAGTTTGTAAGGCTGCTACTTGGTTTTCCGTTCACACTTTTTCCAAGTTTTACAAGGTTGATGTGTGGGCCTCAGCGGATGCTGCATTTGGCCGCAAAGTTCTGCAAGCTGCAGTGGTTTAAGTTTGTGCATTGTTGCCTTGTTTTGGATCCCCGCCCTTTATGGACACTGCTATTGGATGTCCCAAGTGTAATGACTACCTGAAGCGGGGTGTGTGACATACTTGGAATAATACCATTTTGTGAATACTCACCTGTAAAATGGGTATTATAAGTATGTCACACACCCCGCTTCACCCCGCCCTTTGGTGTTCTGGATCCTTTCTATGGTGAACCTTTTTTACTGTTACTGGTTATTTTGGCTCTTCCTGGTCCCTTTACTGCTGTCTTAATACTGGGGAATGAGCTGGAGGTACCAGGTATTTATGGACCGGGAGGGGCTCACTTTTTTTCATGACATCTCTGCAAGATCGCCCTCTACAGGTCGGTATAAACCAAGTGTAAAGACTATCTGAAGCGGGGTGTGGGTGTGTGACATACTTATAATACCCATTTTACAGGTGAGTATTCACAAAATGGTATTTTTGCTGTCCCTCTCTGTAAGGTAGTAGGCGATCAGTCATTGCATAGGTGTGGCAATTACATCATTGCCACACACAACAGTGGCAATGAATGAAGGAGGTGGAGCTTTACAGCTAAAACAGGTGGCATTATCTGGGATTACAGTGAAGCGGGGGTGGTGATGTGCAAAACGTGCTCCTCATGGTGGGAACAATACAGGGGAGTTAAGAATGTGGGTTTTGGTCTGTTATAATAGAATAGTCCTAAAATATCTGGTGACAATGAATCATTTTTTAAAGAATCAGATTGATTCAGACACTACAGTAGCCCTGTTGGCATGAAAATAAAAAATTCTATACTCACCTTTTATCCCGTGCAAACAATTTACACTTGCCACCAGGAAGTCCCACGCTGCCGTGTGAGTCACTATGCCCTCCTCCATGCAACACCTGATGGACTACCCCGCAGCATTCGTCATAGGAACTATAACACACCTCCTCCATTCACTGCAATGCCATAGTTCTTGAGACAAATGAGGAGAGCTGTGTGACATTTGCAGAAGCAGGGGCATAGTACTTCCTGAGTCAGGCAATCCAGTCAGTGACAGAGAGCCTCAATAGCATAAAAGGAGAATGACTTTAAGTGAACGTCTATAATGCATACTTGTTGGGGAAGTCCACGTTTGAGGCTCCCCTGTCTTCCTTCACCTGGTCCCACAGTGTTGATTGTGGTCCCCCAGCCCCAGTATCTGAAGCCAGGTATTGCATTTTTGGCTGGTGCTGTAGAGTGGTTTATGAAGCTCAGCTGAGGCGCCCATAAAGAATCTTGGAAACCCTGGTCTGGTCTCTTTTACACTGTACATGCCCACTGGAAGATACTGCGGAAGTATATTCAACAATGTAGGCTCAGAGGAGCCCCTAATTTGAAGTATATAGGGACTTTGCTGAAAGTTTGTATGAATAGTTTTGTAGCCTGTTCTCTAACTGTATGGAACCACTTCATACTAAGAAGGGCAGTATTCAGAGGGTTAAGACTGTAAAAATAGAGCATTCTATGATCCTTTTCTAGTGCAGCAGCAGAGCAAACTACACTGCAGTCCCTGCACCTAGTGCAGCAGAATATCTGACGTTTAAGTGATGCCATATATTGGTCAACACAATATTTTTAAGGTACTGTGAAGTTAATGATAAAAACAATATCCCCCAAAACTTCCTTTACTCTCTCCAGCAGCAAATTCCTCCTAGTGACTTTGCACTCCCACTGTGCAGGAGTGGCGCTGCCCCCACCATTGCAGTGAAAGTGCAGTGATCACAGTGAATGAATTTGGACACACAGGCGCTATGGGGGAGAAAAGGAGCGTTAATTTGTTTAGACATTATACAAGCTATCTAAAACCACTATATTTGAATCTTAACACAAATCAGATTTTTTCGGCCACACATGTATACATAAGACAATGAGGTACAAATTGTTTTCCACTGACACAAGTAAATACTGGTGGTAAATGTGGGACAAGCATAATCGTTTGCTGTAAAACAGGTGCAACTTCCTGGTTAGCCCCCCCCCCCCCCCCCATCCCAACCTTTCTTCCCCCTGTGATGACCCCAGTAAAGTTTATACCAGACGCAGGTTTGCCCTGGAGTGTTGGCCATTTTAGATTGGCCTTGATTTAATACTTTTATTATAATGCTTGTTAAATTAAAACTGATTTATACAACGAAAAAGTGTTTGTGGAAGCAGATGCTTTAGAAACCAACATAAATATGATTCTTACAGGTATGCCCTAGTCTTAAGTAGCTGTATTTATTACATAATGCATTATGCCTTTTGTAGTAACTTGTTTTCCTATGTTATTTATGATCCTGTATTTTTTTTATCCATAGAGATGTATTCACTTGCTGGGTGTGTAATAATAGACTAAGTGGCGTTGGGATTTTGGCTATTTTGCCTTCCATAGTTTTATTTTTTTATGCCCAACCTGATAGTCACAGGCAGGAGAAAAATAAATATAAAATTGGTTAAAATGCCTTCACCTGCTCGATCAAAAATGTTGACGTTGGGCTTCTAAGACTCCAAGAAACTCCTAGTTGTAAGAGTTGGCGTATGTCGGAGCTAACAGAGCACCCGAACTGGAACCATGCTAATGGTTTCGGAGGGAGGCATGATGAGGTGCGAGTCTGCAAGACCACTGCTCTAAAGTTTGGCAAAGGCCTGCACACAGAGTAGATCCTGCAAAAATAATGTGTTTTTCAGATTAAGTAACTCCCTGAAATTCCATTTTATAAAGGTTACAAACAACCCATTGGAAAGAAATGTTTACCGGCAAATCGAGATATGTGGCCTCAGGAAATGGCTGTTTCAAAGCAAAAATTTTCCTTACTGCATGCTTTAGAGAAGTGTTGTAAACGCTTTACTGGCTGCATAGCAGAAGTTTTCTAAATCTGTAACAAACTTGTATTTTCATAGGTCCCATATGTAATTACTAGGCATGACTCAACTCTTCAGTTTGGTGATAAAATGCCTGCGTATACCTTAGTAAGTCTCTAAAATGTTTGTGCCATTAAAAAATAACGATCCAGGATGAAAAGTGGCTGCGCTTTAGGCATTTTCTGTGTTTCATTACCTGTTCACACAAAATGTGGGTTTATAAACAATTGAAAATTTACAGAAATATGGAATTATCAGGTGCTGTAGAAAAAACAAATGATCCTATCCCAAGCTCTGCAGTATAACAAATGAGAAACTGTTATGTCAGAGCTAAAACCATTGCAACAGTTAGGTGATATTAGTATCTATCCAAAATATGTTTGAATCAATTTTTTACAAACTATTCCAGGTGCAAGGCACGCTCTCCAGCTATTCTAAGCATACAGCACATCCTGCTCCAGATGTAGTAATTACATGTGGGTAATCCTCCGCCTGAGCCGCTGTTCACTGCAGACATGTAGAAAACAGGCTCCTCCCGGCCCTACATATACCGAGGGACCTCCCACAAATCCCCAGATTTCTCTGCAGTGCTCACTGCGAAGACATGAAGTATCACGCTCTCGCAGGCGAGCGGAGGCTTTCCGCCCGAGGCCCTGCGGGACTATTTCCACCCGTCCTCATTGTGAAGTAACGCCTCCCAGCCTGGGCTGCGTTGGTTGGGTGAAGGTAGGCAGCACCTTGTGTGCTTACGGAGTTAGGCTCCACCGCAATCCCCCACCATAGGGTAGGCGGTTAAGGCTAATGGTGAGTCTTCAGAGGATGCCCCTCCCTCATCAGCGCCCCACACCCAGTGTAGCGGTGAACCCAGAGTATGGGGTCACCTTCCTCCCTAGTTCCCCCCGTTATTGGGGCGAAAAGAGGGGGGGTTGTGTGTACGACGGCCTAACCTTGCCCTATTACACTAGTAAGCTTATAGCCCTTGACGGTTACCGGGTGTCAGAGCCGCATTTCACCTTGATCGTAACTTTAGCCGCAGCGCCTTTAATGTATATTCTCAGTGTGTCACACCCCGCTTCCCCTTTAATTCTGACGATAGGGTTATCCTCCAGCAGGAGGCGACGTTGCAGAGAGAAGTCTTGAAAAATGAGCCCCTCCCGGTCTACATATACCTGGGACCTCCCACTTAACACCCAGTGTTTTCTTAGCGTGGGGGGGGGGGTGGCGTTTGTGGGGTGTCTATACTGGCTTTTTCTGACTAGATGGTGAGTGTGTTTGTGTGTATGATGGCAGCTTATGGGCCGGCGCTGCGGACTAGTCTGCAGGTGTCCTCGGGCTGCGGGGACCTTTTCGGTTGTATGAATTTGGTTGCACTGGTTTCTTGTTTTTTTGCGGGCGGGGTGCCTTTTTTCTGGCACCCACCTCGTTCGTACGTTGTCGCCATTTTTGCGAAGCCGTGGTGCTCGTCTTCTAGGGGGCGGGGCCGCGTTTCTACGCGGCCTGTGCTGTGGGGGCGGGGCCGGAGCACTTCGCACGCTTTGTCCGGCCCGCCCTTCGTTCTTCCTCGCTCCGGAGTCTGCCTGCCTGCCTGCCGTCCGGGTTCTGCTGAGGAGGGTTCTGGGAGGCTGATTGTGCAAGTATTGCTATGCCATTATGTCTGTTATCAAGCATGATTCTGGGACTTGTTTCATGCATTTATATATACCTATGTTGTTGTGGCTCATATGGATGTAATTACCCCTCTGATTGGTTGCACTGGCTCATTACTGTGCTGGTGCACTTTGTATAATGCCCATTGGGAATTTAGAGGGCTGCATGTTGATATTTTTAGGTATATATATATATATATATATATATATATATATAATATACATATGTATGTGATTGCCAGTATACCTTGTGTATTTAATGTATAGTGTCTGTATGTGTGTGTTTGCTTGCTGCATACCTTTTTTTCTGGAGGCTGATTGTGGTCTCTTTCCTACAGGTCCAGGGATTCCCGCGCTGCGGTGGGTCTTCCGGTCTGATATACCTGGCTAGTCTTATTGTTTAAAATCCTCCCACTCCCGGGACTTTAATTATTAAAGGGGCATCCCGGGTTGCTTATTGCGTAAATCCCTGGGTTATTGCGAATGCCATAATTTCACCATATGGAGGCTTCCGACATTACCGGAAACGGCTCTTCGGGGCTCTCCAGGCTGTGTGGGGGTTGTGGGGCTTCGCTCCCAGGCGATGATGTCATAATATGTATTCCATGCGCACAGCGGAATATTGCGCGCCAGTCTGGCACTCCGGCTCCTCGCAACCTCCGTCAT
Organism: Gastrophryne carolinensis; assembly: GCA_027917425.1. Classification (NCBI taxonomy): domain Eukaryota; kingdom Metazoa; phylum Chordata; class Amphibia; order Anura; family Microhylidae; genus Gastrophryne; species Gastrophryne carolinensis. The sequence goes on along the minus strand of CM051238.1, from coordinate 176,480,203 downwards.
CTCCTACACCCCCCACCTATTCCGGACCCCGTGTGACGTTGTCAAAGGTGGGGATTCGCAATCCGAGGTGTGCGCACGGTTGGCCAGCCTCGAGAAGATGTTTTCCGCCGTGGTGGCTCAGAAGGCTACGGCTAAGCGGAAGTACCTTTCTCCGGCGTCGCTTGTTCCGGAGGAGGAGGTGTTGGAAGTGTTGGATTGGTCCGATTGTCCCCCGGCTGAGAAGGGGGGCTCCTAGAGGAGTCGGACGAGCCTGCAGACCAGCAATTGTTTGGTACCGCTGGCGATCAGGCTGCGGGGGTGTTCCTTGACACTCCTTCCATTTTGGCTCAAATGTTTGAGATTTTGGCCTTGGATCCGCCTGAGGCGGCCCCCCCGCCAAAGGGTGAGTTGTTTGATGTGCCCAAGCCGCGCTTGGTGTTTCCCCAGACAACACTTTGTGAAGGTTGTCTTCAAGGAATGGGAACAGCCTACGCGCCTTGTTGGAGTTCCTCCTAGTTGGGATAAGCGTTATCCCTTTCCGGAGGATTTGGTGAAGCTTTGGTCTGTTCCCCCTGACGTCGATGCCCCCGTGTTGGGGCTAACACGGCTGTGTTGCACTCCCCTGACACTACTACCATTAAGGATGGTGAGGATCGTCGGATTAATCAATTGGCTCGCCATGGTTTTATCAGTGCTGGATTGGCACTGCGGCCGGTTTGTGCTTCGGCGCTTCTTTTGATGGCCGTCAGGTCCATTGTTAGAGATCTGTACGCAGATCTTGATCCCACTTGTGATTAGTTCTTTTCTCTCAAACAGTGTGAGTCGTTTATTTCCTTTGTCATGACCGCCCAGGACGATGCACTTACGATGTGTAGCAGGACTGCGGTTGCTATTCGTTGGTCGGTGTGGCTACGTCAGTGGACGGCGGACTTTAGCTCTAAGAAGTCGCTTACAGCTCTTCCTTTTGTGGGTTTGCGCCTGTTTGGCGACAAATTGGATTTGGTTACCAAGGGTGGTAAGTTGCCTCAATGCAAGAGGGCGCGTTGTTCCTTTCGGGGAGCGGCTTCTTTTAGTCCCTCCTTTCGGAGAGCCAGAGCGGGCAGAGGGGCCTCCTTTCCCGCTACCAGGGGTACAGGTTGGACCCGGGGGAGGGGCCGTGGCCGTCCCGGTCAGTACTGGTGCGCCAAGCCCAAGCATGCTGGCAAGTCCGCTCAGCAATGAGGGAGTGCCCTCATCCGTGCGGGTGGGGGGACGATTGCGACACTTCTCCCAGGTTTGGGACCAGGAGGTTCCGGACAGATGGATCCGGGAGGTGGTGTCGTCCGGTTACAAGTTGGAGTTCGAGTCTCGCCCTCCTTCACGGTTTTTCCGGTCTCGGGTGCCCACCAATCCTTTGGCCGCGCAGGGGCTCCTGGCGTCGGTGAAGAATCTTCTGGAAATGGCGGTCATCCGGCCGGTGCCGCACTTGGAAGTGGGCCTCGGGTATTACTCCAATCTCTTCACAGTGCCCAAGAAGGACGGGTCAGTTCGGCCCGTTCTGGATCTGAAGTTCCTCAACAGGTTCATCCGTACACGGAAGTTTCGCATGGAAACTCTGCGATTGGCCATCAGTTCTCTTCGGCAGGGGGACTTCATGACGTCCATAGACATCAAGGATGCTTACCTTCATGTTCCCATCTGCCAGGCTCATCAACGTTTTCTTCGGTTCGTGATGGAGGATCGGCATTTTCAATTCGTGGCACTTCCGTTTGGCCTTACCTCGGCTCCAAGAGTGTTCACCAAGGTGCTGGCAGGGGTGATGGCCATTCTCAGAACTCAAGGCATTCGCATCGTACCTTATCTGGACGACCTTCTCATCATGGCTCCTCTCAATCAATCAGAGACGGACACCAGGACGGTGGTCTCCACGCTGGAAAGGTTCGGTTGGGTGATCAACTATCCCAAGTCCTCCCTCGCCCCGGCCAGGGTGGCGTCCTTTCTGGGAATGCGGTTGGATTCTTGTCAACACAGGGTGTTTCTGCCTCAATACAAGATTTTTCTGATTCAGGAATTGGCTCGGTTCCTTCTTTCCAATCCTCGACCGTCCATCCGTCTGGGGATGAGACTGGTAGGGTTGATGGTTGCCTCTTTCGAGGCAGTTCCTTTTGCTCAATTTCACACAAGGATGCTTCAGCTTCATCTGTTGGCGTCTTGGGACCGGCGACCACGGTCGTTGGATCGCCCCTTCCAGTTGTCCTCCTGGGTCCGGCAGTCCCTTCAATGGTGGTTGGTCTCGACCAATCTCTTGAGGGGCAGGTCTTTTCTGACTCCTCTTTGGGAAATCGTCACCACGGACACCAGTCTTTCGGGATGGGGGGGATTCTGGAAGGATCTTCAGTTTCGGGGGCAGTGGGGGCCTCGAGAGGCCCACTTGCCCATCAATGTTCTGGAACTGAGAGCCATCCGTCTAGTTCTTTTTCATTTGACTCCGCATGTTCTGGGCCTTCCGGTTCAGGTTCGCTCGGACAATCGGACAGCGGTTGCTTACATCAATCAGGGAGGGACTCGCAGTCTGGGTGCCCTCAGAGAGGTGTCCCTGATCCTGACCTGGGTGGAGGGCCATGTTCCTTGTCTCTTGGCAGTTTACATTCCGGGTGTGGAAAACAGGGAAGCGGATTTGTTGTGCAGGTGCTCTTCCCGTCTGGGGGAATGGTCTCTCCATCAAGTTTTTCGGTCTCTGTGTCTCCGGTGGGGGACACCGGAGGTGGACCTTTTTGCCTCTCGTCACGATTGCAGGCTTCCGACCTTCCTGTTGCTCTCTCAGGATCCTCTGGCTCTGGCGGTGGACGCCATGTCTCTGAGCTGGGGGGAACTGGGGTTTCTGTACCTTTTTCCTCCGATACCCATGCTAGGCAAGGTGGTACGGAAGCTGGCTCTGGAAAGGGTGTCCGCCATTCTCGTGGCTCCAAGGTGGCCAAGGCGAGTATGGTTCGCAGACATCGTTCGGCTAGCGGTGGATCAGGTTGGTCTGCCTCTTCGGCCCGATCTGTTCACTCAGGGTTGGCTGTGTTACCCCAATTTACCAACGCTGGGTTTGACGGCTTGGCTGCTGAAACCTTCATTTTGAAGGAGGGGGTTCTTTCTGACTTGGTTGTTAAGACTTTTATCTGTGCCCGGAAGAGGTCTTCTTCTACCATCTACTATAGGACTTGGAGAGCTTATATCGCTTGGTGTGAGCTTAGATCTTTGCCTTGTAGGGTCTTTTCAGTTTCCAGGATTTTGGATTTTCTGCAATCAGGGCTGGACTCTGGTCTCCAGCTGAGTACTTTGAAAGGGCAGGTTTCTGCCTTGTCTATCTTTTTTCAGAAGCCTTTTGTGCTTCATCCTTTAGTCAAAACTTTTTTCCAGGGGGTTACGCATGTGCGGCCTCCCTGGAAGCCATTGCTCCCTGTTTGGGACTTGAACTTGGTTCTTTCTGCTCTTCAGGCTCCTCCCTTTGAGCCCTTGCAGGATATTGCTCTTTCTACCTTGACTCAGAAGATTGCCTTCTTGGTGGCTATCACTTCGGTTCGGCGTGTCTCGGAGTTGGCAGCCTTGTCGATTCAGGCGCCCTACTTTGAGAGGCATCAGGACAAGGTGGTTTTTCGTTTCAATCCGGACTTTCTTCCTAAGGTTGTTTCTGCTTTTCATTTGAATCAGGATATTGTTCCTACCTCCTTGTGTCCTAAGCCTAAGAATGACAAGGAGAGGGTTTTGCATTGTTTGGATGTGGTACGCTGTGTTAAGTACTATTTGCTTACTACTTCTCCTTTTCGTAAGACTGATGCCTTTTTTGTTGTGCCCTGTGGGCCCAGGAAGGGTTTGGCTCTGGCTAAGTCTTCCATTAGCAAATGGATTCGTCAGGCGGTTGTTGGGGCCTATTCGGCCAAAGGGAAGGTTCCCCCTTTTCGTATCACTGCTCATTCTATTTGTGCTGTTGGAGCGTCTTGGGCTTTTCAGCACCAGGCTTCTGTTGAACAAGTTTGTAAGGCTGCTACTTGGTCTTCCGTTCATACTTTTTCTAAGTTTTACAAGGTTGATGTGCGGGCTTCAGCGGATGCTGTGTTTGGCCGCAAGGTTCTGCAGACTGCAGTCGTTTAAGTTATGCTTCATTTTACTGTCGGATACCCACCCCTTGTGGACACTGCTTTTGGATGTCCCTATCGTCAGAATTAAAGGGGGAGTGGGGTGTGTGACACACTGACAATATCCATTTTACAGGTGACTACTCACAAAATGGTATTTTTACTTGGCGCGTACGGCGGCTCTGATCGCGCACGCTACGGATTTATTTGTGTATTCTATCCTGTCATGTTTAGTCCCTGAGGTGATTCCCTCGGTCTGGGTTCAGTTACTTACTACTGTTTTCTGATTGGCTACGCGCTCCGAGCTTCGCGCTCTCCGGGGGGGGGGGCGTGGTCTGGTGTGGCGCGTTCCGCGTCATCTTCAGCTCTGGCCCGCCCTTCGAGATTCGCTGTCGCCATTTCCTTCTCACGTGTGTGTGGTGAAGACTGTGCTCCCATCGCTGTTCTGTAAGTGCCCTCATGGGCGACCTTTCTTTAGCTTTTGCTTCTCCTCGCTTGGTTCTGACATCCCTGTTCCCCTTGTGTCTTTCAGACCGTGAACTTCGGTGGCTTCTCCCGGCCCGGTGTAGCGCCCGGTCCAGACCATTAAAAAATCACTCCCACTTCCCAGCGGGTCATTGGGGCATCCAGGGTTGCTTTATAGCGTCAATCCTTACTGGCATATTGTACATAATAATCACCATATGGAGGCATCTCAGGATATTGTGAACGGGGTTCCCTCGGGACAAGCCCGTCTGTGTGTAGCTTGTGGGGTCTTACCTAGCAGCGGTGACAATGCACGGGTCTGCGTCCCTTGTGCACAGCAGGCGCTAGCTGGTCCTCCTGCCTCTCCCGAGGCTGGGCCCGCACCTCGCCTCGCTTCACCTACTCCCCCAAGTCTGAGCCTAACCCCCAATACCAGTGGGGATTCTCATTCTGATTTGGCCACTAGACTGGCTAGTGTGGAAAACTTAATTGCTGGCTCCTTGGCGCGCAAGGCCACTGCCAAGAGGCGACATTTGAATCCTGAATCTACTATATTTCCTATAGAATCTGATGATTTACTTCTTTCTTACACACACACCCCCGAAGGGGAACTGTTCTCTGACTCGGGGTCATACGACGACGAGTCCAGGGGACAGGAAGAGTCTGGTTCTGATCATTGGTCCTCGGACGACATTGATAGACTGTTGACCCAGATCTTTGACGTATTGTCCCTCTCTCCCCCTGCCGTGGCTCCCCGGCAAAGGGGTGATCTGTTTCACACCGCTAGGGCGCGGTTGGAATTTCCCGAACAAACCCATTTTAATAGCCTCGTGCTGAAAGAATGGGAACACCCCAGCAAACTTCATGGGGATCCAAGTGTGGATAAGAAATACCCCTTTCCTGCTGACCTGGTCAAGTGTTGGACATCGCCACCCGAGGTCGATGCCCCAATTCTAAGTCTGTCCAACACCTCTATTATGCACTCCCCCGACACTACTACGCTGCGGGATTCGGAGGATCGGCGTGTTGACCAACTGGCATGTCATGCCTTTGCATTTGGGGGACCGTCGCTCCGCCCAGTGTGTGCCTTAGCCATCACGGCGGTGGCGCTCAGGACTGTGGTTAAGACTGCTCTTGAAGGGGCGGATGCTGCCAATGCTCTGGCCACCTGTGAAACTTTTGTGAACTATATCCTATCTGCATCGGACGATGCTATTAAGTTGAGCGCTAGATCTTCTGCTCTGGTGGTAGCCATACGCCGAGCGGTCTGGTTGCGCCAGTGGGCCGCTGATAACGCCGCCAAGAAGGCCCTTACGGGGCTTCCATTTAAGGGATTGCGCCTGTTTGGAGAAAGGTTAGATATCTTTGCCAAGGGTGGCAAGTTACCCCAGCGCAAGCGTCAGATTCGGCCCTTTCGTGGCCCAAGCTCCCAATCGACCCCCTACCGTGGGGCTAAGCAAGGCAGAGGAGTGTCCTTCGCTGGGTCTCGCGCAGATCCCTGGAACAAGATTAAAGGACGCCGTCCCGGTTCCTCCTGGGGGCCCAAGGCCCCTCCCAAGACTCCCCAGGCATTAAGGGGCGCCCTTGCCCATCAGGGTGGGGGGACGTCTACAGCACTTCAAGCATGTCTGGAGTCGCCACGTCTCAGACCGGTGGATTCAGGAGGTAGTGTCCTCCGGTTACAAGATAGAATTTGCTGTACGGCCCCCTACCAGGTTCATTGGGTCCCGGATCCCTCAGGACCCTGCCTCAGCTCGGGTCTTGATGCTGGCTGTGCAGGACCTTCTGGATCTAGGGGTCATTTGCAAGGTCCCCTTAAGAGACAGGGGCAGGGGGTTTTATTCCAACCTTTTCACGGTACCAAAAAGACGAGTCAGTCAGACCCATTCTGGATTTAAAAATCCTCAACAGATTTGTCAGAAACAAGCACTTTCGTACGGAAACTTTGCGCTCGGCTATTGCCTCGCAGCGCCCAGGGGACTTCATGACATCTGTGGACATCAAGGATGCTTACCTGCACGTTCCGTTGTTTCCAGGACACCAAAGGTTTCTCAGATTTGCGCTGCTGGATCAGCATTACCAGTTCGTGGCCCTGCCATTCGGCCTCACGTCGGCTCCCAGGGTGTTCACCAAGGTGCTGGCAGGGGTGATGTCCCTGTTAAGACTAAATGGCATACGCGTGTTGCCCTACCTGGACAATATACTCATCACCTCTTGGTCTCTGCGGCAGGCAAAGCTGGACACTCAGTAGTGTCCACCCTGGAGTCCTTTGGCTGGGTGATCCATTACCCCAAGTCCTCTCTGTCCCCCCTCCTCAGTGACCCCGTTCTGGGGATGATTCTGAATACCGTTCAGTCAAGGATATTCCTTCCTCAGCAGAAGGTGGAAGCTCTGACAACGCAGGCGATGTCCCTGCTTTCAAGCCCTCATCCCTCCATCCGGCAGGGAATGCAGTTGGTGGGCTCGATGGTGGCAAGCTTCGAGGCAGTGCCCTTTGCCCAGTTTCATTTGAGAATCCTGCAGCTTCACCTTCTGTCCTTGGACGGTATATGGGTGGTTCCCCCCTCGGTCAGACAATCCCTTGCGTGGTGGCTGGACCACAGGAACTTGACAAGGGGCAGATCCTTCCTGGCTGCCTCCTGGGAGATGGTCACAACGGATGCCAGTCTGTCGGGTTGGGGGGGATTCTGGAAGCCCCTGCGCTTCCAGGGGAGGTGGGGCCCTCAGGAGGCCCATCTACCTATCAATGTCTTGGAACTCAGGGCGGTCAGATTGGTGCTGGAACAATTGACCCATCACCTGAGGGGTCTGGCGGTTCAGGTACGCTCAGACAACAGAACGGCGGTTGCCTACATCAACCATCCGGGAAAGACCCGGAGCAAGGGGGCTCTCCAGGAAGTTTCTCTGATTCTAACATGGGCGGAGGACAATGTCCAATGCATCTCGGCTGTCTACATTCCGGGGGCGGAGAACCTGCTGGCAGATGCTCTGAGCAGGGGGTCGTCCCGTCAGGGGGAATGGTCCCTCTGCAACAGGGTATTTCAGTCCCTGTGTCACCGTTGGGGTGTGCCAGATGTGGATCTGTTTGCGTCCCATCACAATCACAAGCTCCCGAGCTTTGTATCCCTGTCTCAGGATCCTCTGGCTCTGGCCACGGATGCCCTGTCCATGTCTTGGAGGGAGTTTCGGCTCCTGTATGTGTTTCCACCAATTCCCCTTCTGGGCAGAGTTCTGCGCAAGATTGCTCTGGAAGGGGTACCCGCGATTCTGGTGGCCCCAGGGTGGCCAAGAAGAGTGTGGTTCGCAGACGTGGTTTAAATGGCAGTAGATCAGTACGATCTGCCAAGGTTGCCAGATCTTCTAACTCAGGGGTCTCTACGCCATCCCAATTTACTAACTCTGGCTTTGACGGCTTGGCTGTTGAAACCTCCATCCTGATGGAAAAGGGTTTGCCTGCATCTGTAGTGGCTACTATGGTGCAAGCCAGGAAAAAGACTTCTTCTGCTATCTATTATAGAGTCTGGCGTTCTTACATTGACTGGTGTGAGTCCAGGTCTCTTCCCTGCCGGGAATTTTTAGTCTCTAGGGTGCTGGAGTTTTTACAACATGGTCTAGACTTAGGTCTTAAGCTTAGTACTCTGAAGGGCCAGGTTTCGGCCTTGTCTATCTTCTTTCAGAAGACCCAGCATCCTCTTATCAAGACCTTCTTTCACTCATGTGCGTCCCCCTCAAAAGCCTATGGTAACTGTTTGGGATTTAAACTTGGTTTTATCGGGACTGCAGGGTGCTCCTTTTGAGCCTATTCAGGAGGCTGCTCTCGCTGTTCTCACACTCAAGGTTGTCTTCTTAGTAGCTATCACTTCTGTTAGGCGTGTGTCTGAGTTGGCTGCCTTATCTATTCAGCCTCCCTACTATGAGAGACACCAGGATAAGGTGGTGTTCCGCTTCAAGCCAGACTTTCTACCTAAAGTGGTGTCTGCTTTTCATTTGAATCAAGATATTGTACTTCCTTCTCTGTGCCCTAATCCTAGTAACCCTAAGGAGAGGGTTTTGCATTCCTTGGATGTGGTTAGGTGCGTCAAGTATTACCTAGTTATCACTAAGGCTTTCAGGAAGATGCTCTCTTTGTTGTGCCTCATGGGCCTAGGAAGGGTTTGGCTCCCGCCAAGTCTACCATCAGTAAATGGATTCATCAGGCTGTGGTTCAAGCCTATTCTACTAAGGGGAAGTCTCCCCACTTCCGTTTTACTGCTCATTCTACTCGAGCTGTTGGGGCTTCTTGAGCTTTTCAGCACCAGGCCTCTGTGGAACAAGTTTGCAAGGCCGCTACTTGGTCTTCCGTTCATACCTTTACTAAGTTTTATAAGGTTGTTGTTAGGGCCTCAGCTGATGCTGTGTTTGGCCGCAAGGTTTTGCAGGCGGCAGTAGTTTAAACTGCTTGCTGTTGCCTTTTCTGTTGGGGATCCCACCCTACTTTACGGACACTGCTATTGGATGTCCCACATGTAATTACTACATCTGGAGCAGGATGTGCTGTATGCTTAGAATAATACAATTCTGTGAAATACTCACCTGTAGAATTGGTATTATATGCATACAGCACGTCCTGCTACAACCCACCATGGTTTCACGTTGTTCTGGATCCCCTGTTTGGTGATTGTTATCATTGATATTATTGCCAGTTTTTGGGTGGTTGGTTTCTCCTGGCTTCTCCTTTAAATGCTGGGGATTTGTGGGAGGTCCCTCGGTATATGTAGGGCCGGGAGGAGCCTGTTTTCTACATGTCTGCAGTGAACAGCGCCTCAGGCGGAGGATTACCCACATGTAATTACTACATCTGGAGCAGGACGTGCTGTATGCATATAATACCAATTCTACAGGTGAGTATTTCACAGAATTGTATTTTCGCCCTCCTCAACTACGCCCCCTCACCTCAGCATCCACTTCCTAGTGAAGCCTGATAAGCCGGAAACCAGACTTGCAGGTCACATGGCCTTCCTTTAGCCTGTGCCATTCCTTCGCACCATCTTGAAAGGCTGCTTTGTGGAGGCTGACTGTGTCAGTGAGTAAGGTAAAGTGGCTCCTCTCCGCTTTCCTCAACGTTCTCTGTTTCCCTCTGCTGCCTTCCTTCCCACAACACCACCGCTCCAGGGAATAGGTGGCGGTGGGCTGACACTTCGGTCAGGACAGAGCACTGACAGCCCCGTCCAGGCTGTGTAAGATTTGCAACTAGAGATGAGCGAATTTATGAAAAGTTTGATTTGGCTGATTCGCCGAATTTTCCAGAAAAAAACGTTTTGGTCCGAATTTATTCGCGGCGAATCACAATAAAAAAATGGCTATTTCTGGCCTTCCAAGAGCCTCAGGGTTGTAGAATATTTTGCGTTGCTGTAACATGCATAGGATGCGTGCTGGGTTAGTGAAATAAGACTGTAAAGAAGTATGACATCGCTGTCGCAGAGCGGCACAATTACGGAGCCTTGAGGTGGCAGCAGCATAGGGAGCCCATATATTGCCTTAAAAACACACCCTGGAGTTGGCAGCAGCATAAGGAGCCCATATATTGCCTGAAAAACACATTGGAGTTGGCAGCAGCAGCATAAGGAGCTCGTATATTGCCTGAAAAAAAGGCACACCCAGGAGTTGGCAGCAGCAGCAGCATTAGGAGCCCATATATTGCCTAAAATACACACCCAGGAGTTGGCAGCAGCAGCAGCATTAGGAGCCCATATATTGCCTAAAAAACACATTGGAGTTGGCAGCACCAGCAGATGGAGCCCATATATTGCCTGAAAGACACACCCAGGAGTTGGCAGCAGCATTAGGAGCCCATATATTGCCTGAAAAACTCATTGGAGTTGGCAGCAGCAGCAGCAGCATAAGGAGCCCATATATTGCCTGAAAGTCACACCCAGGAGTTGGCAGCAGCATTAGGAGCCTATATATTGCCTGAAAAACACATTGGAGTTGGCAGCACCAGCAGATGGAGTCCATATATTGCCTGAAAGACACACCCAGGAGTTGGCAGCAGCATTAGGAGCCCATATATTGCCTGAAAAACTCATTGGAGTTGGCAGCAGCAGCAGCATAAAGAGCCCATATATTGCCTGAAAGTCACACCCAGGAGTTGGCAGCAGCATTAGGAGCCCATATATTGCCTGAAAAACACATTGGAGTTGGCAGCAGCAGCAGCATAAGGAGCCCATATATTGCCTGAAAGACACACCCAGGAGTTGGTGGCAGCAGCAGCAGCATTAGGAGCCCATATATTGCCTGAAAAAAAACATATTGGAGTTGGCAGCAGCAGCATGAGGAGCCCGTATATTGCCTGAAAGACACACCCAGGAGTTGGCGGCAGCAGCAGCATTAGGAGCCCATATATTGCCTGAAAAAAACACATTGGAGTTGGCAGCAGCAGCATGAGGAGCCCATATATTGCCTGAAAGACACACCCTGGATTTGGCAGCAACATAAAGAGCCCATATATTGCCTGAAAGACAAACCCTGGAGTTGGCAGCAGCAGCAGCATACGGAGCCCATATTTTGCCTGAAAAACACACCCTGGAGTTGGCAGCAGCACGAAGAGAACAGATACAGATTTTGGGCACATATATCTTATCCTAAGAATATTAATACAAGTTAAGATTAATGTAAAGCATTTCCTCAATAATTACTTGTGGTCTGATGTGGAGGAATGTCTTTAACTGGAGAGCAGCACCTTAAATCTGTTTTGCACTATCCATATTTCTGAAGTGTTGGTCTTGCACCATGATCAATCTACTCTGATGCATCAGGCATTGGTGGGTGGAAATCTTGGCTGAACCATGCCCGATTCATTTTCATGCAGTCCAGTCTCTCAAAAAAACATTTTTCAAGCCTACTGGAGCACATTGAACTGGCCTCATCAGAGCATCACATACGGACATCTAAGAGTTTTATCACTTTGTTCCTGTTAAAGTCTTCAGGCCCTAGTTACTACTTAGTGAAAGGCCATAGATAGTTACATACCTGCTGTTGTTATTGACAAATCCTGTTTTATGCGTAGTGTAGCGTTTTGTCCTCCCCTCATATACACACTAAGTATGTCAGGCAGAGAAGTGCCAGGATGGGCACAGAGGAGTTGCAGAGGCCTGAATTCATCAAGCAGAGGTCGTAGCAGACTAGGGGTGAGTGGCAGCAGGAGTCTCAGTGAGAGGCCTGATCTCCCGGTATGAGCTAGCGGTCGTGTCTTGACCAGCAACCCATCATCGATTGGTTAACACAGTCATCCACTTCATCACAAGTGACATCTGACACCCCCAGTCAACTGTCGGTTATATCTTATGCTTTGGGTTCAGCTCCACTATTCAGTGAGGACGATCTGCTAGAGAAAAATCGGCAACTACTGCACAGCCAAGAAGTGGAGGAGATGCTCGCCGCTTCTTCCACTAGATGGGCAAGTAGTGATGAGGAGAGTGGCGTGGGAGGTGGTGTTGCAAGCGTTTTGGCTCCTTAAGCAGACGCTGTTGAGGAACCTGAGGACATCAGTGAGTTTTGAGGGCACTTTTAAAGGCTTGGCGTGATGGAGAGTGATGGATTTAGCTGTCAGCATGGTGGCAGAAGGGGAAAGTCTGGAGGCAAATGTGCTTGAGGTAGACCACTTGCGCTTCCCAAGAGGTAGTGGAAAAGGGTCCTCAGAGTCGGCGGCGGCAGCAGCAGTGAATTAGTGCGGACTGTTGGTAGGAAAATCAGCTACTCGGCAATGTGGCAGTTTTTCATCAAGCATCTGCAGGAGGTTAACATGGCTATATGAAAGATGTGTAGGCAGAAGGCGAAGTGTGGCCAGGGTCCCAATGTTCGCCCCACAGCCCTGAGTAAACATTTGCAGCGTCACCATAAAACGGCCTAGGAAAGTTGGCTCCAAAGTGGTGGTCCATCCTGCTGCATTACCCAGTGGCGCGCTGCTCCCTGTTCCAGCCAGCCAAGGCTCCACCACCTCCTGTGTGTCATACCCATCCTCTGTCGCTCCAGATGCTCCTCCTCCTCTTAATCCGAGCCAGTCATTCTGCCAGCAATCCATTGGCCAAGCCATGTCCAAGAGACAACAGTATGTGCCCACTCATCCAACGCACAGAAGCTAAATGTGCTCCTATATAAGTTGCTGGTGCTGCAGTCCCTCCCTTTTGAGGTGGTGGACCTTTCAGAGAACTGATGGCTTGTGTCAAGCCGGGGTGGAGAGTCCCAAGCTGTAATTTCTTTGTGAAGAAGGCAGTACCAGCCCTGTACAATTTTGTTGAACAGAAGGTGGGCCAGTCCTTCAGCCTGTCAGTGTGTACCAAAGTGCACAGCAGCACCTACGTCTGGAGCTGTAACTATGGTCAGGGAAAATACATATCCTTTAAGGCCCACTGGGTGATTGTGGTTCCTGCACAACAGCAACTTGGACAGGTCCCTCCGCTGTGGCCTCCATGCTCCTAGGCCGTTGTGCCTGTGATAGTGCACTTGTCTATTTTGGTTCATGTATGTGCACATGTTTTTTGCACTTAGCAACGGTGTCACGGAAAAAAGTGCCTAATTGTCAATTACATATTAATTGTTAACATTTATCTTATTTGAACACATTTATAATAATCCATGGTAGTAGCTGATGCATGGTAGCTCCTTATGCTGCTGCCAACTCCAGGGTGTGTCTTTCAGGCAATATATGGGTTTCCTAAGCTGCTGCTGCCAACTCCAATATGTGGAATTTAAGGCAATATATGGGCTCCCTATGCTGCTGCTGCCAACTCCAATGTGTGTCTTTCAGACAATATATGGGCTGCTAATGCTGCTGCTGCTACCAACTCCAGGGTATGTCTTTCAGGGAATATATGGGCTCCTAATGCTGCTGCCAACTCTAGGGTGTGTCTTGCAGGCACTATATGGGCTCCTTATGCTGCTGCTGCCAACTTCAATGTGTGTACTCTTAAAAGACACATGCTTAAAAGAAACAGTGTTTCCTCTTTGGGGGAACCACTGGACAGAGTGTGTCTGAAGACTGTTAGTCTATGGCCAGTTTTTTTTTTTTTTAGTTTTTTATTTTAACAACCCAGAGTTGCTGGAGCAGCCCGCTGTACCCTATGATTGTCACATACGGGGTGTAGTCGCATCCGCTGACTAGGGGCAGCCAGGGCATGATTATTTACCACATAGTGTGACCTATCCATGATAGTGTGATGTTAAAAAGCGCATTCTGCTGAGAATATTTCTCTTCAGTTTCTATCTGGCTCAAAATACAATTCTGTGATTACTCAGCTGTAGAATTGGTATTATGAGTATACAGTACGTCCTGCTCCAAATCTAATACTTACAGTTGGGATATACTCCGCCAGATGGCGCTGGACTGCAGAGACATCGAAAATAGGCTCCTCCCGGCCCCTCAAATACCCAGGGACCTCCCACAAATCCCCAGCATTGAAAAGCAGTTAAGGAGAAGCCGGGAGAATTAACAATCCAAACTATAAACTATAACAATGATAACAATCACCATACAGGGGATCCAAGAAAATGCAAACCAAGGGTGGGTTGGAGCAGGACATACTGTATACTCATAATACCAATTCTACAGGTGAGTAATCACAGAATTGTATTATTCTTAGTATACAGTACGTCCTGCTCCAAATCTAATACTTACAGTTGGGACATCCAATAGTAGTGTCCATAAAGTAGGCAGTTTAAACCACTGCCGCCTGCAGTGCCTTGTAGCCAAATGCAGCATCAGCTGAGGCCCTAACATCAACCTTGTAAAACTTTGAAAAGGTATGAACAGAAGACCAAGTAGCGGCCTTGCAAACTTGTTCTACAGAAGCCTTGTGCTGAAAAGCCCAAGAGGCACCAATAGCACGAGTGGAATGAGCAGTAAGGCGGAAGGGAGGATTCTTCCTCTTAGCAGAGTAGGTCTGAATCACAGCCTAACGAATCCACTTGCTGATAGTAGACTTGGCAGGAGCCAAACCCTTCCTAGGACAAGAAGGGACCACAAAAAGAGCATCAGTTTTCCTGAAAGGTGCAGTAGCCACCAGATAGTACTTCAGACACCTAACCACATCCAAAGAGTGCAAAACCCTCTCCTTAGCATTGCTAGGATTAGGGCACAAAGAAGGAAGAACAATTGGCTTGATGCAGAGCCTCCCCGTTCAGCTATCCCGTGCATTTTCCCATTGGTTTTGGGCTTTGATCGGGTCAGGAAAGGGTGCTACGTTGATTTTAGTGTGCGTTTATGCGCTCAGGTGTGCGCTCAGCCGCCTTTCCGATTGTCGGCTCGCACGAGGCTGTTTTCCGGGAAAACGGACGCCTCGTTAATTGGCCCGTTTTTTTCAGTGATGCAGAGCCTTGGTTTCCGATTGAAATCAGCCTAATAAAACGGGGCCGCCGAGCCTTCACTTACGGCAAGTCTGACCAGCCGTATTGGAGCTCCGTGCTATTTGGGAATGCATTCCTCTGTGGGCCAACATCAAAGGCGCCAGCTACGCCGTCTGGTAGTTCTGAGTATGGCAGAAACCAGGCTGCAGCGCACGCCTTTGGACATCGATGGCATGAGTGACGTTGACCTATTCGAGCTCACCCGCCTTAACCGTGTTTCTCTCCATGCCTTGTATAGCGAGCTGCGGCCATGGTTAGCCAATTGGTTGGCTGCCTGCAATTTTTGGCGAACGGCTCGTTCCAGAGACTGGGTGCCTTCTCCGTGGGGATGTCCCAGTCTACGCTGAGCCGCAGCCTAACCAAGTTTTTGGATGGCATGGCTACCCTGGCACAGAATTACATTTTTTTCCCTCAAACAGGGGAAGCCTGGAATGCGGTTAAGTTGGGCTTTTATAACATAGCCGACATGCCCAACGTCCTTGGTGCAATCGATTGCACACATGTCTCGCTCATCCCCCCTGCGGACCAGGAATATCTGTTCAGGTATGTGGTTTGAGTCTGCTTTTTTTCTGGTTATCACACATTTTTTATGGCTCACACTAATTACACTTGTGTTTTGCTTGGTGCAGGAACAGGAAGATGGGCCATTCCATCAATGTTCAGGCAGTGGCGGGCCCTGATCTTCAATTTTTCAGTCTGTTTGCTGGCTTTCCTGGGTCCACGCATGATGCGCACATTTTGAGGAATTCCAGCCTCTATCAACGGTTTCAATCTGGAGATATTTCTGGAGGATGGTTACTGGGTATGTGTATTAAAGTTGTATTTCTTGGCCCCCAGGTTTGAATGTGGATTTGCCACTACCCCACTAATCTGTGAGACCTTTCCTGGAAACTTGAAAAGGTTTTTGGTTTAATTAATGGGTGAAAGTATTCTCCACTATTGGCTTATGTTCTGGCCCTCTTATCTCAGTAGCATTACGCAGGCATTTTTAAGGAGTGTACAGGTTGCATGTGTTTGTAGGCTCAGTAAAAATGTCAATTCCTCCCACCATACCTAGCTCACCTATTTGTCCCTGTGTACTAATGTTTCTATGCACACCTAAACCTTTTTTTAGGCATCCACCTTATGTTTGTCTTTTGTATTTTTGCAGGTGACTCAGGCTATCCCTTGTTACCATGGCTGCTCACACCAATCCTGCACCCATCTTCCCAGGCACAGGAGCGCTACAACACAGCCCATAGGAGGTCTCGCTCTGTGGTGGAACGTGCCTTTGGGTTGTGGAAGATGCGTTTCCGATGTCTGGATCACAGTGGGGGTTCTCTTCAGTATCAGCCTGGCAAGGTTATCAAAATAATTATTGCTTGTGGGGTCCTGCACAACCTTGCCATTAGAAGCAGGATTGCTCGATATACTGACCTGGGTGCAGAACCTTTCCCTATTTCTGACGAGCAGACCCCTCCTTACACTGGTACACCAAGTGGGCCAGCACACACAATCCGTGCCGACCTTGTGGCCAATGTATTTTCTTGAAACCACCCCCTGTCTGCAGGCTGGGGAAGATTAAATCACACCTAATAAGTGTTACATGCTGGTCACAAAGCGACTCTAAATGCATTTGGGCTTTACCTCTGCTGCCGGCGCATGTCCATTTTTGGCCAACTATATGATTTCAGGTCCACAACTGTCCGCTTGATTTGTTCAGTATCTCGATGGACAGAACACCATAATGTACCCAAACAGCATTGGCAACAGCCATGCTTTGTGCTTATCAAAAACGGCCTGTTAGGGACCCACGGCGTGGTTATCGCCCACATGGGTGTGTGTTGTCCCCTGCATCACTTGAAATAGATGGTTGGCTATCTGGGGAGTCGTGTGTGGTTTTTGGGCCGGTGGTTGAGAATGGGTTAATGTCTCCTTGCTCCTGCATTTTGGGGAATGTGCCTGTGTCTGTGGAGTACCCACCGTTTAAGTTGGTGCATGTTCTGCATGTGTGTTGTGCCTGCTCTTCTGTTTTATTTAGAATGAGGCATGTGTGCGGCTGCTATGTGCCTTTGGCCTTGCTTGCCTATTTTTGCTCACTTTAGGTCTGCCAATATTGATATGGTATCCTACACCGAGCAGAGTGGCTTGTTCTTTAAATATGTTTCCCGTGTGGGCGTGCACAACAGCGAGTGCGCGCCTGCGCGCACGCACGCACGTCAACGCGGGGGAACGTCAGAGCTATCTAGCTTTGTAAAGAAAACAAGATGTCGCCCGCCATCTTTACCCCGGAGCAGGAAGACATCATCATGGATGTGAGTATGCGAGCGTGCGTTTATGTGCGCGCACACATTCCTTGTAATTAAAAAAAAACAAAAAACAAGAATAGTCTGAAACAACTTAGTTTGTCACGTTACATACCAGCCCACCTTAGTTTAACACATGTACGCAGCAACAAACTAGCCTACATGCAGAGAGCAGAACTAGGGCAATATGAGGCAGCAAGAGGTTAATAAAGTGACTTGAGTTAGGCCAGGAAACTTGTTAATGTATTTGGTGGCTTAATGGTGTGTCCTTGTATTTTTTATTAACAGATGATGCTGAGGAATCGCTACGACTTCCTGCCGTCTGATTATGCCAAACGGACGTTGGCCCTGGAGGTGGTGGAGGCGATAGAACGCCGAACCCAAACCACCTATACCTTCACCCAGATCGCCCAACACTGGTCTGATTTAAAAAGAAGGCATAAGCCCCGGGTGAGGCGGTACTTCAACAAACATTTTCCATGTAAGTGTAGAAAATGTAAATGCACCTATAACCCTGTCATCGCCTGGGCTTGGTTTAATGATTGTGTTTGTATTTCAGCCCATTAATGGAAACTACGGTTCCGCCCCACCCGGACCAGGACACGCAGCCCAGTGTTGGGCGAAACAGGTGAAGGTGTAGGTGGCCCACCGCCAGGGTCAACGGCCACCCCCTCCTCTGTAAGTGACTCGGAGGAGCCGCTGGACCTCAGCATGCAGGGGAGGGGGGGATCTGACGGCAGGGAGTCGAGCATAACAGAGCCTCAACCGGACTCCGGTAAGGGAAATATAGTTAGATATGTGGAAATACATGCATTAAATACAGATACTCATGTGCACTATTGTTGTAGATTCAGACGTCGCTGGAACATCCCAAGGGATGAGTGAGGAAGGGGGCGAGGAGGAAGAGGTTGCTGGGGAAGGTGAGTAGATTGATACCTAGAAGCCTAACTTAATATTCTATTCATGAAAGAACAACAGTCTCTAATATCAGTGTGTTTGTCATCCATACAGATTCACAACAGCAACAGAGGGAGGCTGAAGGGAGACTCCGCCCCCGACGCAATGTGCGGCCCAAACCTTGTAAGTGGTGTTTATTTAAACTAAAGAAAATGAGCAAACAATTACATTTGAAAACTAAAATTCAGAAACATTTCCAAATTAATTTTTATAAAAAAAGCACTTAAAGCGGACCTTAACTCTGAATAAGAGTCTATCTTAAATATTTCCCACACCCTGTACATACAGATTGTCCACCTTACAAATCATCTTACCAACCTTTTCAAGAGCACAGCTCTGCTCTGTGTGAGCAAAGCACAGCTATAACCCACCCCCTGTACCTTATCCCACTCTCCTCTCCTCAGTAAGTGTGATGCTTCAGAGTCAAGATGGCGGCGCACGTATCCTAAATTCCTGAACTGAGTTGCAGCCCAGTGGGGGAAATAATAATAATTAATTGACTAAAAACTTACTATATATTATTTTAAGATGCTGCGGAATCTTTTAAAAATAGTTTGTGCTTTTCATGAAATCACGCAGAAGGTCCGGTTGGATATGGGCCCCAAAAAAACCACGCCCAACAAAACCAAAAAAACAATGCTAAACTAATGTTGTTTTTCATTCACAGATCAAAGAAGACAACATCCCGAAGACCCCGAGGCCTAATTTTTTAAAGAATTTTAAACATGTAAATATTTGTTTCGGTTTTACCCCCCCCCCCCCAAAAAAAACAACGTTTGAATAATAAAAAAAATAACATATTTTGAGAGTTGGCTTTCCTGCAAAAGTACAATCACACAACATCAGCACACATTTCCATGACACCAAAGGTTTAGATATGGGACAATAAATCTGAAAAACACACAAACAATTAAGGTATGCATTAAGGACAAGGAAGAAGGAACTACTAGATGATTAAGGTATGCATTAAGGACAAGGAAACCCCCACAAAAAAAGAAAAAAAAAAGATTTGTGTCAAATTTGCTTTTGTGGCCATATGCATATTCCAAGGGAGTTTGAGGGATGTGCGCTTGCGTGTAGCCAGATTGGCAACTGAAGAGCCATGGAGATGTAAGTATACTTGCTCAAACCACCAAAATGGAAGGTCAAATACGACGGAAACCAAGCAGGTACGTTCAAAAAGGCAGGAAAAATCAGGGAAAAACGGGCCGCCCGTGTGAACGTGAACGGGAGCCCCGATCAAATTGAAGGCACCCGAGAGAGCAAAAAAAGCTTTCCGAGTAAAGTGAAATTGACGGATCAGTTAGGGAGCCATTCCGACGGAGGCTCTGCATCACATTTGAGCCACGATTCAAACGGGAGCCCCGGACAATCGGAAGGTTTTAAGGGCAGTTCAGAGGAGGCTCTGCATCAGGCCCAATATCCTGATTCAAATGAAAGGCAGACACTACCTTAGGCAGAAAATACAACTCTGTGAAGTACTCACCTGTAGAGTTGGTATTATATGCAGACATAGTCCTTACATGTGGGTATACCTCCGCCTTCAGCGCCGTGCACTGCAGAACATGAAGAAAACAAGCTCCTCCCGGCCCTACATGTACCGGAGGACCTTCCACAAATCCCCATAATTGAAAAGCAGTGAGAAAGAGAGGCCAGGAGAAACAACCACCCAAAACTGGCAAAAAAATATCAAGTATAACAATCACCAAACAGGGGATCCAGAACAAAGTGAAACCAGGGTGGGGTGGAGCAGGACGTGCTGTCTGCATATAATACCAACTCTACAGGTGAGTACTATACTTATTATTCTAAGCAGACAGCACGTCCTGCTCCAGACATAGTCCTTACATGTGGGACATCCAATAGCAGTGTCCGTAAAGAAGGGTGGGATCCCCAACAGAAGGCAACAGCAAGCCGTTTAAACTACTACGGCCTGCAGAACCTTGCGGCCAAACGCAGCGTCAGCTGAGGCCTTAACATCAACCTTGTAAAACTTTGTAAAGGTGTGAACCGAAGACCAAGTAGTGGCCTTGCAAACTTGCTCCACAGAAGCCTAGTGCTGAAAAGCCCAAGAAGCCCCAACAGCTCTAGTAGAATGAGCAGTAAGATGAAAGCGGGGAGTCTTCCCCTTAGTAGTATAGGCTTGAACCACAGTCTGATGAATCCATTTACTGATGGTAAACTTGGCGGGAGCCAAACCTTTCCTGGGCCCGTGAGGCACAATGAAGAGAGCATCCGTCTTCCTAAATGCCTGAGTGGTAACCAGGTAAGACTTGACACACCTAACCACATCCAGGGAATGTAAAACCCTCTCCTTAGGGTTACTAGGATTAGGGCACAAGGAAGGAAGTACAATATCTTGATTCAAATGAAATGCAGACACAACCTTAGGCAGAAAGTCTGGCTTGAAGCGAAACACCACCTTATCCCGGTGTCTCTCAGTAGGGAGGCTGAATAGACAAGGCAGCCAACTCAGACACACGTCTAACCAAGGTAATGGCTACCAGAAAGACCACCTTGAGCGTGAGAACAGCAATAGCTGCTTCATGAATAGGTTCAAAAGGAGGACCCTGCAGGGCCGACAAAACCAAATTCAGATCCCAAACCGGAACCATAGGTTTCTGAGGGGGGCGCACATGAGTGACCCCCTGAAAGAAAGTCTTGATAAGAGAGTGCTGGGCAAAGGTCTTCTGAAAGAAGATAGACAGGGCCGAAACCTGGCCCTTCAAAGTACTAAGCTTCAGACCTAAGTCTAGACCATGTTGTAAAAACTCCAGCACCCTGGAGACTAAGAATTCCCGGCAGGGAAGAGACCTGGATTCACACCAGTCAATGTAGGCACGCCATACTCTATAATATATAGCAGAAGAGGTCTTCTTCCTGGCTTGGACCATGTTAGCCACTACAGAAGCCGACAAACCCTTTTCCTCTAAAACGGTGGTCTCAATAGCCAAGCCGTCAAAGCCAGAGTTAGTAAATTGGGATGGCGTAGAGACCCCTGAGTTAGGAGGTCTGGAATCCTTGGTAGATCGTACTGATCTACTGCCATTTGAACCACGTCTGCGAACCACACTCTTCTTGGCCACCTTGGGGCCACCAGAATCGTGGGTACCCCTTCCAGTGCGATCTTGCGTAGCACTCTGCCCAGAAGGGGAATTGGTGGAAACGCATACAGGAGCCGAAACTCCTTCCAGGACATTGACAGGGCATCCGTGGCCAGAGCCAGAGGATCCTGAGACAGGGAAACAAAGCTCGGGAGCTTGTGATTGTGACGGGACGCAAACAGTCTGGGACACCCCAACGGTGACACAGGGACTGAAATACCGAGTTGGAGAGGGACCACTCCCCTTGACGGGACAACCACCTGCTCAGGGCATCTGCTAGCAGATTTTCCGCCCCCGGAATGTAAACAGCCGAGATGCATTGAACATTGGTCTCTGCCCATGTTAGAATCAGAGACACCTCCTGGAGAGCAGCCTTGCTCCGGGTTCCTCCCTGATGATTGATGTAGGCCACCGCCGTCCTGTTGTCTGAGCGTACCTGAATCGCCAGACCCTTCAGGTGCTGTGTCAATTGTTCCAGCACCAACCTGACCGCCCTGAGTTCCAGGACATTGATGGGTAGATGGGCCTCCTGAGGGCCCCACCTCCCCTGGAAACGCAGGGACTTCCAGAACCCCCCCAGCCCGAGAGGCTGGCATTCGTTGTGACCGTCTCCCAGGAGGGAGCCAGGAAGGATCTGCCCCTTGTCAAGTTCCCGTGGTCCAGCCACCACGCCAGGGAATGTCTGACCGAGGGGGGAAGCACCCAGATCTTGTCCAAGGACGCTGGGTCCTTGTTCCAAACTGACAGAAGGTGAAGCTGCAGAGTTCTCAAATGGAATTGTGCAAAGGGCACTGCCTCGAAGCACGCCACCATCAGGCCCACCAGCTGCATTCCCTGCCTGATAGAGGGATGAGGGCTCGAGAGCAGGGACCTCACCTGCGTTGTCAGAGCTTCCACCTTCTGTGGAGGAAGGAATATCCGTGACTGAACTGAATCCAGAATCATCCCCAGAAACGGGGTTACTGAGGAGGGGAACAGAGAGGACTTTGGGTAATTGATCACCCAGCCGAAGGACTCCAGGGAGGTCACCACCAACCGCGTGTCCAGCTCTGCCTGCTGCAGAGACTGGGATGAGATATCATCCAGGTAGGGCAACACTCGTATGCCTTTTAGTCTCAACAGAGACATTACTCCTGCCAGCACCTTGGTGAATACCCTGGGGGCTGACGTAAGTCCGAATGGCAGAGCCACAAACTGGTAATGCTGATCCAGCAGCGCAAATCTGTGAAACCTTTGATGCCCTGGGAACACCGGAACGTGCAGGTAAGCGTCCTTGATGTCCACAGATGTCATGAAGTCCCCTGGGCGCAGCGAGGCAATGGCCGAGCGCAGAGTTTCCATACGAAAATGCCTGTTTCTGACAAATCTGTTTAAGATTTTTAAATCCAGAATGGGTCTGACTGACCCGTCCTTTTTGGGCACTGTGAACAGGTTGGAATAAAACCCCACGCCCCTGTCTTTTAAGGGGACCTTGCAAATGACCCCGAGGTCTAGAAGGTCCTGCATCAAGACTTGAGCTGAGGCAGGATCCTGTGGGATTCGGGACCCGACGAACCTGGTAGGGGGCAGTACAGCAAACTCTATCTTGTAGAGATTCAGGAGGTGGATTCAGGAGGTAGGACACTACCTCCTGAATCCACCGGTCTGGGATGTGGCGTCTCCAGACATGCTGAAAATGCTGTAGACGTCCCCCCACCCTGACGGGCGAGGGCGCCCCTTCATGCTTGGGAGGGGCTTTGGCCCCCAGGAAGAGCAGGGGCGGCGTCCTCTGTTCTTGTTCCAGGAATCTGTGCGAGCTCCGGCGAAGGACACCCCTCTTCCCTGTTTAGCCCCACGATAGGGGGTCGATTGGGAGCTTGGGCCACGAAAGGGCCGAGTCTGACGCTTGTGCTGGGGCAGCTTGCCCCCTTTAGCAAAGATATCTAACCTTTCTCCAAACAGGCGCAGCCCTTTGAAAGGAAGCCCCGTAAGAGCCTTCTTGGCGACGTTGTCAGCTGCCCACTGGCGTAACCAGACCGCGCGGCGTATGGCTACCACCAGAGCAGAGGATCTAGCACTCAGCTTAATAGCATCGTCCGATGCAGACAAGATATAATTGATAAAAGTCTCACAGGTAACCAAAGCATTGGCGGCATCAGATGGCAAGTCATCCGCCCCTTCAAGAGCAGTCTTAACCACAGTCCTGAGCGCCACCGCCGTAATGGCTAAGGCGCAAACCGGGCGGAGCGAAGCTCCCCCAAATGCAAAGGCATGACATGCCAGTTGATCAACCCGCCGATCCTCCAGATCCCGCAGCGTAGTAGTGTCAGGGGAGTGCATAATAGAGGTATTGGACAGACCAAGGATTGGGGCATCGACTTGATCAGGTCAGCAGGGAAAGGATACTTCTTATCCACAGTCTTAGGAACCCCCTGGAGTTTGCTGGGATGTTCCCACTCCTTTAAGATGAGATTATTAAAATGAGTTTGTTCAGGAAACTCCAACCGCACCCTAGCAGTATGGAACAGGTCACCTCTTTGCCAGGGAGCCACAGGCGGGGGAGAGAGGGATAACACATCAAAGATCTGGGCCAGCAATCTATCAACGTCATCCTGGGACCAAAGATCAGAACCAGATTAATCCTGACTCCTGGACTCATCGTCGTAGGACCCCGAGTCAGAAAACAGTTCCCCTTCCTCTGAGGGGGAGTGTGCGTAAGACAAATGTAAATCATCAGATTCTACAGGAAGAATAGTGGCTTCAGGATTCAGGTGGCGCTTTTTAGCGGTAGCCTTGCGCGCCAAGGAGCCAGCGACTAAACTTTCCACGCTAGCCAGTCTAGCGGCAAAATCAGCATGAGAGTCCCCGCTAGTATTGGGGGTTAGACTCAGGCTTGGGGGAGTAGGAGAAACAAGGCGAGGCGCGGGCCCAGCCTCAGAAGAGGCGGGTAGGCCAGCTAGCGCCTGCTGGGCACAAGGGACGCAGACCCGTGCATTGTCACCACTGCTAGGTGTGACCCCACAAGCTACACACAGACGGGCTTGTCCCGAGGGAACTCCGTTCACAATATCCTGAGATGCCTCCATATGGTGATTATTATATTCAATATGCCAGTAGGGATTGACGCTGTAAAGCAACCCTGGATGCCCCAAACACCCGCTGGGAAGTGGGAGTGATTGTAAAAAGGTTCTGGACCGGACTCTACGCCAGGCCGGGAGAAGCCACCGAAGTCCGCGGTCTGAAAGACACAAGGGGAACAGGGATGTCAGAGCCAAGCGCGAAGAAGTCAGAGCTAGGGAAGGGATCGCCCATGAGGGCACTTACAGAACAGCGAAGGGAGGACCGTCTTCACTACGCGCATGTGAGAAGGAAATGGCGCCAAGCAAACCTCGAAGGGCGGGCCAGAGCGGACGATGACGCAGAGCGCGCCAAACCGAACCACGCCCCCCCCTCCGGAGAGCGCGACGCTCGAAGGCGCGCAGCCAATCAGAAGCGACAGATATTGTCAGGGAGACATCACCTCAGAGAGATCTGACAAGGTGAATACAGTGATAGAACGCCAAGCGTTAATTGAATAAAACTGAAGCACGCGCCGAGTAATACATGAAAGCGCAGTAGGAAAGCAAAGGGCTGAGAGTGAAGCGCAGCTCTGACTCCAAGGACCAAATAAGACAATGGTTGACTAGTGTGATTAGGGCAAGGATTAGCCGTCGTACACACGACCCCCCCTCTTTTTTCCCCCACTAACGGGGAAATCTGGGGAGGAAGGTGATCCAATATACTGGGTTCACCGCTACACTGGGCGAGGGGCACTAGTGCAGGAGGGGCATCCAATAGAAGGCTCACCATACGCCTTAACCGCCTACCCTATGGAAGGGGATTGCGGTGGAGTCTAGCTCCATAAGCACACTAGGTGCTGCCTACCTTCACCCGACCCAACGCAGCCCAGGCTGGGAGGCATTAGTTCACAACGAGGACGGGTGGAAATAGTCCCGCAGGGCCTCGGGCTGTAAAGCCCCGCTCGCCTGCGAGAGCTTGATACTTCATGTCTTCGCAGTTCAAGCAATGCAGAGAAATCTGGGGATTTGTGGGAGGTCCTCCGGTATATGTAGGGCCGGGAGGAGCTTGTTTTCTTCATGTTCTACAGTGCACGGAGCTGAAGGCGGAGGTATACCCACATGAAAGGACTATGTCTGGAGCAGGACGTGCTGTCTGCTTAGAATAATCAGGTTTGAAACGAAACACCACCTTGTCCTGGTGCCTCTCATAGTAGGGGGGCTGAATGGACAGCGCCGCCAACTCAGACACACGCCCAGTCAATGTAGGCACGCCAAACCCTGTAATAAATGGAAGAGGAAGACTTCTTCCTAGCTTTAATCAAAGTATCCACAACTGAGGAAGACAGCCCCTTCTCCATCAAGATGGAGGTTTCAGCAGCCAAGCCGTCAAAGCCAGAGTTTGTAAATTGGGATGGCGTAGTGAGCCCTGAGTGATCAGATCTGGCACCAAGGGCAGAGCGCATTGATCTACTGCCAGCTGTACCACGTCTGCGAACCACACTCTTCTTGGCCACCTGGGGGCCACCAGAATTGCTGGCACCCCTTCCAGAGCAATCTTGCGCAGAACCCTGCCAAGCAGGAGAATTGGGGGGGGGGAAGACATACAGAAACTGAAAGTCCTTCCATGACATTGCTAGCGCATCCGAGGTCAGGGCCAGAGGATCCCTGGACAGAGAGACAAAAGCTGGAAGCTTGTGATTGTGGTGGGACGCAAACAGATCCACATCTGGTTGGCCCCAATGGTGCCACAGAGATTGAAACACCCTGCTGCATAGGGACCATTCTCCCTGGCGAGAGGTCCCCTGCTCAGAGAGTCCGCCAGGTGATTTTCCACCCCCGGGATGTACACAGCTGAAATGCAGGGGACATTGGCCTCCGCCCAAATAAGGATCAGAGACGCTTCCTGGAGGGCCCTCCCTGATGATTGATGTAGGCAACTGCCGTCTGATTGTCCAAGCGCACCTGAACAGGCAGGCCCTGAAGATGAGTAATCAAGCGAGCCAGAACCAACCTGATCGCTTGCAGCTCCAAGACATTGATAGGTGTGTGGGCCTCCTGAGGGCCCCACCTCCCCTGGAACCGCAGGGACTTCCAGAAACCCCCCCAACCTGACAGACTGGCATCCGTGGTGACCGTCTCCCAGGAAGGGGCAAGAAAGCATCTGCCCCCCAACAGGTTCCTTGAGTCCATCCACCACGAGAGGGACCTCCTGACCAGGGGGGAGAGCACACAGACCCTGTCCAGGGACGCTGGGTCCTTGTCCCATACAAACAATAGGTGAAGTTGCAGAGGCCTCGAGTGGAACTGAGCATAAGGGACCGCTTCGAAGCACACCACCATCAGGCCCACCAGCTGCATCCCCTGCCTGATGGAGGGATGGGGACAAGCTAGGAGGGACTGGGCCTGTGTAATCAGACTGTCCACCTTCTGCTGAGGAAGGAAGATCCTTGCCTGAACTGTATCCAGATTCATTCCTTGGAATGGAGTTACCAAGGAAGGGGACAGTGAGGACTTGGAGTGGTTGATCATCCATCCAAATGACTCCAGAGTGGACACCACCAGCTGAGTATCCAACTCTGCCTGATGTAGAGACTGGGAAGTGATGAGGATGTCGTCCAGATATGGAAGCACGCGGACGCCCTGACATCTGAGCAGAGACATCACGCCAGCCAGCACCTTGGTGAACACCCTGGGAGCTGAAGTTAGGCCGAAGGGCAAGGCCACAAATTGGTAGTGTTGATCCATCAGAGCGAACCTGCCTGAGGGGGCTTGGGAGAGGATTTTGCTTTGAGACCCCAGGAGGAGCCAGGACGTCCACGTCCTCTGCCTCTACCCCAGAAATCTCCCCGGGCCCCAGGGAAAGACACCCCCCTTCCCTGTCTTGCACCGCGGTAAGGGGAGGAGAAGGAACCCTGACCCCGAAAGGGCCAAGGTTGCCACCTGCGCTGGGGTAACCTGCCTCCCTTAGCAAAAAGGTCCAGGCGGTCTCCAAACAGACGCAGTCCTTTAAAGGGAAAACCAGTGAGGGCCTTCTTGGCAGCGTTGTCAGCAGCCCACTGGCGCAGCCAAACCGAGTGGCGTATAGCCACCACGAGGGCAGAGGTTCTGGCACACATTCTGATGGTGTCATCCAATGCTGATAGGACAAAATTTACATCACAACTGGAGAGTGCATTAAACACCTCACAAGGCAATTCATCAGGGGCACTGTCGAGCATATTTCTGATAATGGTTCTAGTGGCCACAGCAGTAGTGGCAGAGGCACAGACCGGGCGCAGTGCCGTCCCCGCACATGCAAAGGCGTGGGATGCCAGCTGATAAATACACCGGTCTTCGGCATCCCGCAGGGTAGTAGAATCAGGGGAATGCATGATAGAGGTGTTAGATAGCCCTAGGATCGGGGCATCCACCTCGGGGGGGGGGGGGATGACCAACATTTAACCACCTTAGCAGGAAAGGGATACTTCCTATCCCAACTCTTTGGAACCCCGGGAAGTTTACTGGGGCGCTCCCATTCCTTGAGCACAAGGTTATGGAAATGTGCCTGCTCTGGAAATTCCAAACGTGATCTTGCTGTATGGAAAAGCTCCCCTCTTTGCCTGGGAGCCTCAACAGGGAGAGAGATAGACAGAACCTCAAAAATCTGGGGCAATAATCTGTCGGTGTCATCCGGGGCCCAGGGGTCAGGGCCAGAATCGTCATGACCCCTTGGTCTCTCATCAGATGAGCCTGAATCAGAAAACAGCTCCCCTTCATCAGATGGGGTATAGCCACACAGATTCATAAACTCCTCAGTTCCCATAGGGAAAACAGTGACATTAGGCGTCAAGTGCCGCTTCTTAGCAGGGGCCTTACGCACTAAAGACTTCGCAATAATCTGTTCAACAGTAGCCTGTCTAGAAGACACATCAGGCTGAGAATCCCCACTAGTATGCAACTCAGCAGGAGTGATATTTAAGCTTGGGGGAGTAGGTGAAGTGAAACGAGGTGCAGCCACTGGCAGGCCAGATTGCAATGCAAGCACCTGCTCAGCACAGGGTACACAGACCCGCGCCTTGTCAGCGTCAGCATGAGGCTGGCCACACGCTACACACAGCCGGTCTTGTCCCGAAGGGACCCCGGTAACATTATCCTGGGATGCCTCCATATGGTGATTATAGCGGCGCTATACGCCGATTGGGAATAAAGCTATATAGCAACCCTCGATACCCCAATAACCCACTAGGGACGTGGGAGTATAATTTTTACAAGGCCTACAAGTAATATACTAAAAACAGGGCCGGGAGAAGCCAAGAAGGGTTTGTCCCGCCTGAAAGACACAAGCAGACAAAACCTTAAGAACATCGTAACAAAAGTGAAGCAGATAAAGTCGCCCGCAAGGGCACTTACGGACCGTGGTAGGTAGGAGTCCGTCACGCATAGGCCAACCAAGTCAGAAAAGATGGCGCCGGTATACCTCAAGTGGCGGGCCAGTAATAGCAATTACGCGGAACGCGCCAAAGACGAGCCCTGCCCCCCCGAAGAGCGCGAAGCCAGAAGGCCAACAGCCAATGATGGCGCACCGGCGCCTGAGGTAATGCCGCCGCCAAGCGCGGAACCAAGTCAGCGTGCAGCGGCGGTAAATTTAAGAGCAATAATACAATTCTGTGAAATACTCACCTGTAGAATTAATATTATTTGTATACAGTACGTCCTGATATAGTACTTACACTTGGGTTATCCTCCGCCAGATGGCGTTGCACTGCAGAGACATGCAAAACAGGCTCCTCCCGGCCCCTCAAATACCCGGGGACCTCCCACAAATCCCCAGCATTGAAAAGCAGTGAACAAGAAGCCGGGAGAATTTAACCACCCAAAAGAACTGGTAATGAAAACAATGATAACAATCACCATACAGGGGATCCAGAATAATGCAACAATAGGGTGGGGTGGAGCAGGACGTACTGTATACAAATAATATCAATTCTACAGGTGAGTATTTCACAAAATTGTATTATTCTTAGTATACAGTACGTCCTGCTCCAGATATAGGGCCTGATGCAGAGCCTCCCCCGGTCTGAGCTTAAAACCTTCCGATTGTCTGGGGCTCCCGTTTGAATCGTGGCACAAATGTGATGCACAGCCTCCGTCGGAATGGCTCCCTAACTGATCCGTCAATTTGTCTTTACTTGGGAAGTTTTTTTTGCTCTCTCGGGTGCCTTCAATTTGATCGGGGCTTCCGTTCCTGTTCACACGGGCGGCCCGTTTTTCTCTGCTTTTTCCTTGGTTTTTGAACGTACCTGCTTGGTTTCCGTCGTATTTGACCTTCCATTTTGGTGATTTTTCCAAGTATACTTACATCTCCATGGCTCTTCAGTTGCCAATCTGGCTACACGCAAGCGCACATCCCTAAACCTCCATTGGAATATGCATATGGCACCAACTGCCAATTTGACACATATATATATATTGTCAAATTTATTTTTGGGTGTTCCTTCTTTCTTGCCATTAATGCATACCTTAATCTCTTTGGTGTTCCTTCTTCCTTGCCTTTAATGTTTACCGTAATTGGTTGTGAGTTTTTCTGATTTTTTGTCCCATATCTAAACCTTTTATGTCATGTAAATGTGTGATGATGTTGTGTGATTGTACATTTGCAGGAAAGACAACTCACAAAATCTGTTTATGTTTTTTTAAATCAAACTTTTTTTTTTGGTTTTGTGGTTTTGACATTTTTTTTTGATAAAACAAAAGTAAAAAACAATTTAAATTTGAATTAAACATGTTAAAAATTAGGCCTCAGGGTCTTGTGGCTCTGTTTTTCTTTGATCTGTGAATGAAAAACAACCTTAGTTTAGCATTGTTTTTATGGCCCAAACTCTAAAAAAACGATTCCGCAGCATCATCTGTAAAAAAAAGATACAAGGACCCACCATTAATCCACAAAATACATTAACAAGTTTCCTGGCCTAACTAAAGTCACTTTATTAACCTTTTGCTGCCTCACATTGCCCTAGTTCTTCTATCTGCATGTAGTCTAGTTTGTAGCTGCGTACATGGGTTAAACTAAGGTGGGCTTGTATTTAACGTGACAAACTAAGTTGTTTCAGAATATTCTTGCGCTTTGTTTTTTTTTAATTATAAGGAATGTGTGCGCGCACATAAACGCACACTCGCATACTCACATCCATGATGATGTCGTCCTGCTCCTGTGTAAAGATGGCATAGCTCCTGGTATAGCTCTGACGTTCCCCCGCAGTGACGTGCAGGACATCCCAAATTGGAATGCCCCAGAGACATGATGCCTGTAACCCAGCCCTGGATTTCTTCACACTCCAAAGGGCTGGGTTACATGGGTTTTGGCCTGCTTTAAAACATCATGACCAAATCAGGTTAGGATGGAATAACCCACCTCCTTTACATTATTATTAAAGTAACACAGGTTCCCTCACATAAAGCAGAACAAAACCCAGAGCGGCCACTGGTCTTCCCCCTGGAAATCCCAGATCGGGATGCCCTACTGTGTGAAACCCTTTTTAATGAGACTTTACTCAGAAATGGCAGACTCCCTCTCTGAAAGCGGAACAAGCCATGATTAGTTTAATGACCTTTGCAGGCGTATATTGTAGTGCCCCACTAGTCTGATCCAGACAACGGAACCTCATCTTCAAGAGACCAAAGGCTCGCTCCACCACAGAGCGAGTCCTCCTGGGGGCAGTATTGTAGGGCTCCTCTGCCTGTGAAGATGGGTGCAGGATTGGGGTCAGCAGCCAGGGGAGCAAAGGATAGCCAGAGTCTCCTGCCCAAAAACAAAAAAAAACAAACAAAATAAAAATAAAAAAAGGTGTGCATTGCAACAATAGAAAAGAGGGACAAATAGGTGAGCGGGGTAGGGTTGGAGGAAAGGACATTTGTAATGAGCATACATGCACATCCAACCTGTACACTCATTAAAAAAGTCTGGGGAATACTACTTACATAAGAGGGAAAGAACATGACGCAATAGGGTTCTATCACTTAACCCATTTAATTTAAAGTTAAAAAATTAGGCTAAAAATATACTAACAAAAAAATTACCAAATAGTGTGTTAAGGGAAAAAACAAAATCAGACAGGGTGGGCAACCAATACAAGTTTCATACACATACCCAGTAAGGCGGGTGAGCTCAAATAGGTGCAGCCTGGTTTCTGCCATACTCAGCAGGACAAGACCGCGGAGCTGGCGCCGCTGATGTGCTCCAACAGAGGACTGCATATTATTGCCCGAGTGCAAATACGGCTGCTCTGACTTGCCGTAAGTGAAGGCTCAGCGGCCCCGTTTCATTAGGCTGATTTCAATCGGAAAACAAGGCTCTGCATCACTGAAAAAAACGGAACAATGAACGAGGCGTCCGTTTTGCCGGGAAACAGCCTCGTGCGAGCCGACAATCGGAAAGGCGGCTGAGCGCACACCTGAACGCACACTAAAATCAACGTAGCACCCTTTCCTGACCCGATCAAAGCCCAAAACCAACGGGAAAACGCACGGGATAGCTGAACGGGGAGGCTCTGCATCAAGCCAATAGTACTTACACTTGGGACATCCAATAGCAGTGTCCATAAGGTAGGGTGGGATCCCCAACAAAAGGTGACAGCAGACAGTTTAAACCACTGCCGCCTGTAAAACGGCAGCCAAAAACAGCTGAGGCCCTAACATCAACCTTGTAAAACTTTGAAAAGGTATGAACAGAAGACCAAGTAGCGGCCTTGCAAACTTGTTCAACAGAAGCCTGGTGCTGGAAGGCCCAAGAGGCACCAATAGCACGAATAGAATGAGCAGTAAGGCGTAAGGGAGGACTCTTCCCCTTAGCAGAATAGGCCTGAATCACAGCCTGACGAATCCATTTGCTAATAGTAGACTTGGCAGGCGCCAAACCCTTCCTAGGACCAGAAGGGATCACAAAAAGAGCATCAGTCTTCCTGAAAGCCGCAGTAACTACCAGGTAATACTTCAGACACCTGACCACATCCAAGGAATGCAGAACCCTTTCCTTAGCATTGCTAGGATTAGGACACAAAGAAGGAAGAACAATATCTTGATTCAAATGAAAAGCAGACACCACCTTAGGCAGAAAGTCTGGCTTAAAGCGGAACACCACCTTGTCCTGGTGTCTCTCATAGTATGGGGGCTGGATAGACAGAGCCGCTAGCTCAGACACAAGCCTGACCGAAGTAATAGCCACCGGAAAGACAACCTTGAGGGTAAGTACAGCCAGAGCAGCATCCTGAATAGGCTCAAAGGGAGCACCCTGCAAGGCAGACAAAACCAAGTTCAAATCCCAAACAGTGACCATAGGCTTACGTGGGGGATGCACATGAGTGACCCCCTGAAAGAAGGGATGCTGAGCAAAAGTCTTCTGAAAGAAGACAAACAGGGCAGAAACCTAACCCTTCAGAGTACTGAGTTTTAGACCCAACTCCAATCCATGCTGTAAAAACTCCAGAACCCTAGGGACTAAGAACTCCCTACAGGGAAGAGACCTAGATTCACACCAATCAATGTAGGTACGCCATACCCTATAATAGATAGCAGAAGAAGTTTTCTTCCTAGCCTGCACCATGGTATCCACCACCGAGGCAGACAAGCCTTTCTCCATCAAGATGGAGGTTTCAGCAGCCAGGACGTCAAAGCCAGAGTTTGTAAATTGGGATGGCGTAAGGAGCCCTGAGTGAGCAGATCTGGCGCCCCTGGCAGGACGTACTGGTCTACTGCCATTTGTACCACGTCTGCGAACCACACTCTTCTTGGCCACCTTGAGGCCACCAGAATCACAGAGCAATCTTGCGCAGAACCCTGCCCAGCAGGGGGAATGGAGGAAAGACATACAGGAGCCGAAATTCCTTCCATGACATTGACAGAGCATCCGTGGCCAAGGCCAGAGGATCCTGAGACAGGGAGGCAAAGACCAGAAGCTTGTGATTGTGACGGGATGCGAACAGATCCACATCCGGTAGACCCCAACTGTGACACAAGAACTGGAATACCCTGTTGCAGAGGGACCACTCCCCCTGATGGGAAGTCCCCCTGCTCAGAGAGTCTGCCAGTAGATTCTCTACCCCCCGGGATATACACAGCCGAAATACATTGAACATTAGCCTCCGCCCATCTCATAATCCGCGACACCTCTTGGAGGGCACCTCTGCTCCGGGTCCCTCCCTGATGGTTGATGTAGGTCACCGCTGTCCTGTTGTCTGAGCGCACTTGCACAGCAAGACCCTTCAGGTGATTGGTCAACTGCTCCAGTACCAACCTGATCGCCATTAGTTCCAGAATGTTGATGGGCAGGTGGGCCTCCTGAGGACCCCACCTCCCCTGGAACCGCAGGGACTTCCAGAATCCCCCCCAACCTGACAGACTGGCATCCGTGGTGACCGTCTCCCAGGAGGGGGCCAGGAAGGACCTGCCCTGTAGCAGGTTCTTGTGGTCCAGCCACCACGAGAGGGACTCTCGGACCAAGGGGGGAAGCACACAAACCCCGTCCAAAGACGTGGGGTCCTTGTACCAAACTGACAGAAGGTGAAGCTGCAGAGGCCTCAAATGGAACTGAGCAAAGGGCACTGCCTCGAAGCTCGCCACCATCAGGCCCACCAGCTGCATTCCCTGCCTGAGGGAGGGCTGGGGGCACGAGAGCAGGAACCTCACCTGCGCAGTCAGAGCTTCCACCTTTTGTTGAGGAAGGAATATCCGTGACTGAACCGTATCCAGAATCATCCCCAGGAATGGGGTCACCGGCAAAGGGGACAGAGAGGACTTGGGATGATTGATCACCCAGCCGAAGGACTCCAAGGTGGACACCACCAGCTGAGTGTCCCGTTCTGCCTGATGTAGGGACCGTGAAGAGATGAGAATGTCGTCCAGGTAGGGCAGCACGCGTATACGCCCCCTGACCTTATCAGAGACATCACCCTCGCCAGCACCTTGGTGAACACTCTGGGAGCTGAAGTGAGGCCAAATGGTAGGGCCACAAACTGATAATGTTGATCTTTCAACGCGAATCTGAGAAACCTTTGATGTCCCAGGAACACAGGGATGTGAACGTAAGCATCTTTGATGTCCACAGACGCCATAAAATCCCCCGGGCGCAGGGAGCCAATGGCCAAGCACAGAGTTTCCATGCGAAAGCGTCTGTTCTTGACAAATCTGTTGAGGATCTTTAAATCCAGAATGGGCCTGACTGACTCATCTTTTTTGGGCACTGTGAAAAGGTTGGAATATAACCCCTAGCCCAATTCCCTGAAGGGGAACCTGCGAATGAGCCCTAGATTCAGAAGGCTTTGCACGGCCTGTAGCAAGACCTGAGCTGATACAGGGTCCTGGGTGATCCGGGACCTGATGAATCTTGTGGGGGGCCGCACAGCAAACTCTATCTTGTAACCAGAAGACACTACCTCCTGAATCCACCGGTCTGAGACTTGGCGCCTCCAGATGGGCGGTCCCCAAACAGGCGTAGCCCCTTAAATGGAAGTCCAGTAAGGGCTTTCTTAGCAGCATTGTCAGCAGCCCACTGGCGCAGCCATACCGCGCGGCGTATAGCTACCGCCAAAGCGGATGATCTGGCACACATCCTAATTGCATCATCCGATGCAGACAGGATAAAGTTAACAAACACATCATAGGTAGCCAGGGCATTAATAGTATCAGGTGGCAAATCGTCTGGGCCATCAAGTGCATTCCACCGCAGTAATGGCCAAAGCGCAAACCGGGCGCAGCACCGCCCCCCCCAAATGCAAAGGCATGGCATGCCAATTGGTCAACGTGCCGGTCCTCAGAATCCCGCAACGTAGTAGTGTCAGGGGAGTGCATAATGGATGTATTAGACAGCCCTAGAATAGGGGCATCGACCTCGGGGGGGGGGGGGGGGGCGATGACCAGCACTTGACCATGTCAGCAGGAAAAGGATACTTCCTGTCCAAACTCTTAGGAATCCCGGGAAGTCTACTGGGATGTTCCCACTCCTTAAGCACAAGGTTATTGAAATGGGTTTGCTCAGGAAATTCCAATCGAGCCTTAGCAGTATGGAATAGCTCACCCCTTTGCCTGGGAGCCGCAACAGGGGGAGAGATGGACAAAACCTCAAAAATCTGCACCAGCAATTTGTCAGTATCATCCGGGGTCCAGTGATCAGAGCCAGAATCATCATGACCCCTTGACTTCTCAGATGACCCCGAGTCGGAGAAGAGCTTCTCTTCGTCCGAGGGGGCATGGCCATATAGGTGCAAGAACTCATCAGACTCCGTAGGGAAAAGAGCGGTATCACGGGCTAAGTGCCGCTTTTTTGCGGTGGCCTTATGCGCTAAGGTATTAGCAAGCAATTTTTCAACACTGGCCAGTCTAGCAGCCACATCAGGATGAGAATCCCCGCTTGTATTGGGGGTAAGACTCAGGCTTGGGGGAGTAGGTGAAGTGAGGCGAGGTGCAGACCCAGCCACCGGAGGGGCGGGAAGTACCATTAGCGCCTGCTGTGCACAAGGGACGCAGACCCGTGCATTGTCACCGCTGATAGGTGAGACCCCACAAGCTACACACAGCCGGGCTTGTCCCGAAGGAACCCCGGTCACAATATCCTGGGATGCCTCCATATGGTGATTAATAGGCCCAATAGGCTAGTAGGGATTGACGCTGAAGCTATCCTGGATGCCCCAATGACCCGCAGGGAAGTGGGAGTCCCAACTGGCAATTACGCCGGGCAGGGAGAAGCCTCTGGATTCAACCGTCTGAAAGACATAAGAGGAATAAAGGGTGTCAGAACCATGCACAGTAAGTAAGGAGCATGAAAATCGCCCGTGAGGGCACTTACAGACTGCGGAAGGAGAGGACCGATACCACGCGTGCACGCGCGCGCGCGTGACTACCATCAAAATGGCGCCAAGCGAACCTTGAAGGGGGGGCCCGTGACGCGGAGCGCGCCAAGCCAGGTAGACAAGGTTGTCATGAGGAGCGCAGTGTATGACACAGTTAAAATAGATGATTTGCCAATGATGACGCCGCGGCGTCTGAGGCGACAGATACACACATAAGGCCGCGAATCAGCGCGGCATCTGACCCCAAGTATACAAGTCCATGACATTACTAAAGGCCAAAAGCGTGTAATCCAATACACTGAGACCACATAACCCCCCCCCCTTTCTGTCCCCCCGGGCTACGGGGGGAACGAGGGAGGATGGCGACCCTTTGTACAGGGCCCACCGCTACACGGGGCATGGACAGTAATGCGGGAGGGGCATCCCTTAGAGGCTCACCATCAGCCTAAATCGCCTACCCTTTGGTGGGGGACTGCGGTGGAGCATGGCTCCATAAGCACGCATGGTGCTGCCTACCTTCACCCGACCAGCGCGGCCCAGGCTGGGAGGCACATCACAAGGAGGACGGGTGGGAGTAGTCCGACAGGGCCGCAGGCTTTAATAGCCCCACTCACCTGCGAGTGATACTTCATGTCTTCGCAGTTAGCACTGCAGAGAAATCTGGGGATTTGTGGGAGGTCCCTGGGTATTTGAGGGGCCGGGAGGAGCCTATTTTCGATGTCTCTGCAGTCCAGCGCCATCTGGCGGAGTATATCCCAACTGTAAGTATTAGATTTGGAGCAGGACGTACTGTATACTAAGAATAACTGCAATTTTAACTAAAAGCTTTAGATGCCAATAGGACAGTGTGTGACTAGAGGTTTTTATTCAGTTGGATTGAAAGGCGAACTGCTTTAACTCTTCCATAACAGCATATTGTTCCATGTCCTCCATGACTGCAGAAACCTTGGTGTAAACACACTAAGGTAAAGACTATTTTTTTTTTTTATAAATTATAAACTATAAAAAGATTTTCACATTACACAATTTCAAGATAGTGCTCCTTTAAATACGGCCAAATCATTTATATTAGTTTTGGTTCACTTTAAAGATTGCTTGAAAATGGGCCAAAAAAATGACCCTGCCACCGCAGCAACCACACCAGGTCCACACGTTTAGTTTAAAGGGACTGCAAAGCCAATGAATAAAGGATACTTGTTTTGTCCTCCACCTTCCAGTCCAGTGCTCATAAATGTACCGATTACTGGGTCCAACAATTTCTACTCAATCCTAATTGCAGTGAATAGAGTGGATGCCACAACAGACTTTTTGCCCGTGACTGTTGGTTGGACTTTGTTTTAATTATGTTTGAAAGGTTAAGTTTGCAAATAAACAAGTAAGTGTATTTTTTTAACCTGACTTTGATCCTGATATGGGATCCCCCACTGTTTGAACGCCTAGCCATTCAGATAGACCTGGCACGCAGCAGTGCACACTCCCCAGGGGAGCCAGGGATGCTGTGCATTAGTAAGCATGGATTGGAATAGGGCATGTGCCGTGGATACAGCGGAAGGGTAAATTGAGTGGGCGATCTGGGGGGGGTTCATACAGTGGGCATCCCAATTTGGGATGACTCCTGGAAAGAACCAATCACCAGGATAGTCAACATCCTGGGGTTTGGTCCGCTTTGTTGAACAGTCAGAGAGGAAATGAGAAAGGCACAGGGTTCTCGTGTCACCCCACCCACATCTCAACCTCAGGCCTTTCACAATGCTCCTCTCACTAAACCCTGTCACAGGCTCCCTTGCTGACTGGAGGGAGGATGGGTGTTCACCCTGATTAACTACACTGAATTGATGTCAGGGCAAGTAGAAGCTGGGAAAAGGGAGAATGATGATCTATCATAGTTACATAGATAACGGTTTAAAAAAGACATATATGTCCATCAAGTTCAACCAAGGGTATTGGGGTAGGGGAAGTTATCCTGGGTGTAAAGTATGTAGGTCCACTTTGGACCTACATTAACGCTTAAAACATTTGCCAGTGTCTTCCACACAAAATACAATAGTAATGTATCAAATGCAGCAACACTGTTGTATCACGACATCCGATTTAAAAGCCAAAATCCATAGGGAACTGCATATTTTTAAAATTGTTTCCTTCACAGATAAAATGTATACTTACAAAACAGGAGGTGGGTGCTTCCTTAACCCTTTAAACGCCAGCCACGTAAAATTTACGTGGCTACCTCCACTGCAGTTAACCGCCAGCCACGTAAATTTAGCGTGCCTGACTTCCCCCCCTGCTAGAAGAAAAAGTAAAAAAAAAAAGTCACTCACCGGCTGGGTCTCCTCTTCAACCAGAGGGGCTCCGATCACCCATTGGGGCTCCTCCGGCTGCAGGGGAGTGCCCAAAATAGGGTGCCCCCCCATTTCAGCAACCGCCGGTATTGCCTGTAAAAAAAAAAAAAATGACATTTACTCACCTTCGTGCCCGATAGCTCCCGCCGCCTCTCCTCTTCACGGGGGGGTGGGGGGGAGGGGGTGAGGGGCCCGATCACCCCCCCGCTCTTCCGCCTTCAGGAGAGGGCATAACAGCCCTCCTCCCTCTGGAGCTCCGATGGCCACCGCCATCTTTACTTTAAGGGTTTTTAACCCTTAAAATTCCCCCCAAAAAATGGGGTCCCCCTCCCTATGTCTTTTTTTTTTTTTTAATTAACCCCATGTTACCTGTCACCCAGTACGTATAAAAGGCTTTCAGCAGCAGCAGGAGAGCAGAAGCCAAAGTGATCAGCGTGGGACACGGTGCTCGGGGATGGATGGGAGGTATTAAAAAAAACATAAAATATCTGTTTTTTTTACATTTAACCCTTTGTGAACTGGTAAGGGATCTATGAGACCCCTATACCACAAGGCTCTGGGTCTGGCAAGTCACCTGCGGCTAGTGGGTGACTTGCCATTAACCCCCGGAACCCCAATTACCTGCCTCCCCAAAAACCCTTAAAATTCCCCCAATAAATGGTGCCCCCCCCCCCCCCTGTGAAGGGGCACCCCACACCAATTTTTTTTATTTAACCCTTTATTATGTGGATAGTAGTTGTATTTTATTTGTAAAGGTTATAAAGTGCTCTTTTCAGTTTAGGGGATCTCCTGGACAGGAACGGGGGGTTACTGATACATATGTGGTATCATTGTAATCGGGAGAAATTGGGCTTTCACATGCAATATGGTTTTCTTTAATAAAATAAATGTTTTAGTTAAAATAAAGGAGACAATTAAAAAAAAAAAAAAAAAAAAATATATATATATATATATATATATATATATATATATATTTTTTTTTTTTTTACTTATTTACTTAAAAATATATGCATGTTGGGTATTGTTCTGCTCGGGGGACCTTGCGCTTTCAGATTTAGCTTTTTTTCTTATTTGCATATTGATATTTTAGGAAAAGGTGTTTTTTATACTGCTTTTTTATAAATTTTTTTGTGAAACCCTGTGCAACCTAAGAATTCTTCGAGATATTACTTCCAGAAAGATGAGCCCACTACAACAAGCTGGGTACGCTTAGAAAGCGTAACATGTGTACTTTCAGGGAATATATGGTTTATGAGGGGTATTCCAAATGTAAAGGGTTGTTTTGGCAGAAAAGGCGCAAGGTGCGCACTTTGTCCGCAATGCTGAAATTTTGAAGTAAAATTACCGTTACGCACATGCTTTACTTTGATGTGTTTGGCAACTCTTCCCTTGACAGAAGCTATGCATGTTGGGTATTGTTCTGTTTGGGGGACCTTGCTTTTTCAGATTTTCTGTTTTTTTCTTGTTTGCATATAGCTTTTTTTTAGGAAAATGTGGTTTTGATTCTGCGTTTTTCTTTTTGAGGGAAACCCTGTGCAACCAAAGAATACATTAAGGGATAACTTCCAGAAAACTGCACCCATGTCAACAAGCCTGGTACGCCTAGAAAGCCTGAGGTGTAGACTTCTAGGGAATATAGTTTGTCAGGGGTATTTCAAATGTAAAGGGTTGTTTTTCTTGAAAAACTGCAAGGTGCGCATATTGCATAGCATAGTTGTATTTTATCTGAAAATCTCCTAAAGCGTTGTTTCAGTTTGGGGGAGTCTCCTGGGCAGGAAAGGGTGTCTACCAATACATATGTGGTACCGCTGTAACCGGGAGAAATTGGGGTTTCACACGCAATAAGATTTTTTGATAAACTTACACGTTATAGCATTCGTTCTGAGAGTCGTCCTTACCTAAGACCTAAGCGCTGTGTTTTTCCATTATTGTATTTACATTTTTTATTACAAAAAAACACTACAAATTGTAAAAAATAGTTTATTTTTATTTTTTTTATTCACCAATATTGAGAATACACTTAGAAAATGACAAACAAGACATTTCATGTTAAAGCCCAGGCTCTGCTGAAAAAAAAACAATATATCACTTTCCTGGGAAATCCCTTCAAAAATCACAGTTGAAAAATCACAGGGAGTGCAAAATGGTCTGGCAACAAAGGGTGACAAAATCTCAAGGTAGACTGGCGGTTAAAGGGTTAAAACAGAAGTATTCTGCGTATACTCACATAAAGTAACCACTAGATGGCAACGTCTGTTTTCTTATAAGCTGTAGGTTTATATTTCTCAAACTGTGATTCCTTAGCTGTAGGTGAATAGCTGCTGTCATTTTTACATTCTCTGGGCATGTGGAAAGACAATTTGTGGTCAGCAAAACAGCTATACACACCTAACCTCCTGAAATGCTGCATCTCTACAGTTGTCCGTCGGGGAAGAAGAGAACAGTGCGATGACTGGCTATGCTGAGAGGGTAGAAGGATAGGAGCTGGCCCTGCGTGGGATCACAGCTGCAGGAAATTACTGTAGCTTTTGTCCTTGATGACATCTTCAACAAAATTGGTTCAGATGTGGGGCTACCCGATTGCTGCCCCCCCTCCCAAGCCCTGTTCTCTCTACCTGCATAGCATTTTAGTTCATGGCAGTCATGTGATCCAGACTGCATGACTACCAGGTAAGGAGAATGTATATGTGGGGGGCATCTGCAACCAGACTGCCTGTACCAACTGTTTCAGTTAAATGGGTGTTGGTACACTTTAACATAAAGAAACTTATAGGGACACTCGGGTCACCAAATGGGGTTAAAATAAAAACGAACCTGGTCCATGCACGTGTGCACTCCATCAGCATTTCTCATGCAGGCCACAGCAAGACTGCAAAGAGTGGCATTGCTCTGCTCTGTGCCCTCTCCCAGTCCCCAATGAAGTCAATGGGCAGAAGGGCCTGCGCACAGATCAGGGATTGCCGCTCTGTAAAGCAGTCGCTGGAGAAAAGCAATGGATGCGGGGACTAAGTGAAGTTTTAACCCTTGGACAACTTGCATCCCCTGAATTGCTCCCCCTATGAGGATTACTTATTACTTATTTTCACTGCTCCTTCATCACTCTAATCCTAGATAATGACGCCTGTTTTAGCTGTAAAGCTCCGCCTCCTCCATTCATTGCCACAATGATGTCATTGCCACGCCTATGGAGGGACAACAGAAAAAAGTGTTCCAGGACATTTTAAAGAGTGAAAATATCTATTTTTTAGTTCTACACCCCAAGAAGGAAGTATCGGCAAGGGGTTTTGGCGAAATATTAGGTTTTTAAGTATTATGTATTTCAAAAGATCAGTGGGTTCCGGTCTGCTTTAAGATCTCTTTAAAGGGACTGTCCAGGCAAAATGTAAAAAACATGATTCAGCAGCTTTCTTCATCATTACTGCCTTCTCCCTTTCTTTAACCTCGCATGCAGCACCTAGCAGCAGAAACTTGACATCTATTTCTGGCACTCCCTCTGATTTCCCATAAGTAGACCAATCATATGGCTCGACTGGTGGTCTATAACTCTGAATCCCATGTGGCCGTCTGTGCATTGCAGCATTGTGATTAGGCTACTTATACGTCCTAACTGAAAAAAATACCCACCAAGTATGTGTTCGTCTTCTTCTGGTAAGAATATAATCCAGGGGTGAAAGCTTTTAACATTCCATTCCACTTTTACAGGGGTGAGCTGCTGCATTTAACAAAATAGGTATTCCCTACACTACATAAATTGAGGATCTGACCATCTGATCCTGTGCTGGAATAATGGCTGTTAGCCAGTGAATGAGGGTTTTTCAACCCTCATGTGACTAAATATGTCTTGGGAGGGGATTTCCTGGAGTATCCCCCTCCATACCCCTTTATTCTAGTGACATCAAGGTCATCTGGGGGAGATTCCAGAGAGGATCCACCTTTCTAGTATAAAAGCCCCGCTTCCCTGGCATCTGTCAATACCTTTGGAAGTCGAGGTAGGACAAGGGGAGGGGGACTTGTGTCAACTCACTCCAGAAGCCTGAGCCATATCTGATATAGTTGCCCCACTGGCATCATTCTTACAGAGCCGGAGTGGAGCACTGGGAGAGATAATGTAAGTATTAGTTAATTAAAGGAGCACTATTGCAAAATTGTGTAATATTAGAAATTCATATAGAACACACTGGCTAATGAGAGGAGGGGGTCACAAACACGCCCAAATGAATAAAACTCCTGCCACGCTTATGATTTATTAAAAAATTTTAGAAAAATGTATAGAAAATTAAAAAAACAAGCCATCTGGATATTGCTTGATGCCAGATGTATAAGTGACCCATCCTCCTGCCATTCAGCATATTTTTATGGATTTTTATCATTGGGCCATTTTTTGCGATAGTGCTACTTTGACATTATTAAAGATTTTATTGTGGTCTGTATATTTTTACACTACTTTTGAACTGGTAAGGAGGGTGCGGAAAAACTTGGTGCCCCACAGCATGGGTCTGATGCTAAGTGCAATAGGGCATAAGGGCTGGTAATAGCTAAAGCCAAGCTCCTATGCTTTGTGTTGCTCTAGTGAGATTTAGAGGGTGGCACACTTTTTTTCCTCTGTCTTTTTGGCGGGAAATTTAAAAATAAATCCTACCCAAAAAGAATTTGTCAAATCTCTTATTCCTGCCATTTCTACATAAGCATCTATTCATAGACCTTAAAGAGGACCAAAATCTATCCCTAAAGGCATTTCAATTTGGCGTACCCCACTGTGTAAAACCCAGACAGTCACCCGATATTCTTACCACGCTGGCACATGCATAGCCAGTAGCAGCATTTCTTGCGTCTTTTAAGGTCTGTGCACGGCTGCGCTTGTTGTAACTAAATAGCTGGTGTGAATGCGCACTGCACCTTAAGTTAAATTACAGATTGGGCAAAACAAATAATATAATTAGCATAGGTCACTAGGGTGCCTTATCGAGGAGCCACAAAAACGCGGAAATTCAAAAAGGCAAAGTCTGACCAACTTAGAGATGCCCTAAACTGCATTGACTGGGAAAATGTCCTTAAAAACAAAAGCATGGTCACTAAATGGGATACTTTCAAAGGAATCCTTAATTTTCATTGTGACAGATATATACCTTACAGGAATAAAACTATTAGACACACATGTAAACCGATGTGGCTAAACAGAAAGGTTAAGGGGGCAATAAACAATAAAAAAGGCATTTAAGCGTTTAAAACAGGAAGGGACAGCGGAAGCGTTAAAAAACTATAAAGAAGAAAATAAACAATGTAAACAACAGATAAGGGCAGCTAAGCTGGAGACAGAAAGACTGGTCACGAAAGAGAGTAAAACTAAGCCCAAATTATTCTTTAGCTACATAAACCGTAAAAGGTACAAACCTGAGGGTGTAGGCTCCCTGAAAAGCAAGGAGGGGACACATATAGAGGGAAATGAGGAGAAAGCAAATTTACTAAACAACTTCTTTGC
Organism: Gastrophryne carolinensis; assembly: GCA_027917425.1. Taxonomy (NCBI): domain Eukaryota; kingdom Metazoa; phylum Chordata; class Amphibia; order Anura; family Microhylidae; genus Gastrophryne; species Gastrophryne carolinensis. Next base: position 176,436,255 of record CM051238.1, on the reverse strand, counting down.
TTCTATATTCACAAAAGAGTGTGACATGCCGAGTGAAATGTAGGGGATTAACCGAAACCCTCCATTAAATGTCACTGGTCTAACCAAGGAAGAAGTCCAGCACCGTCTCAAGCAGATAAAAATCGATAAATCACCGGGACCAGATGACATACATCCTCGTGTTTTAAGGGAGTTATGTACAGTAATAGACAAGCCGTTATTTGTAATATTTGTGGACTCAATAACTACAGGGTCTGTTCTGAGGGATTGGCGCTGGGCAAATGTGGTGCCAATATTCAAAAAGGGATCTAGGGGGGAACCTGGGAACTACAGACTGGTAAGCTTAACATCTGTGGTGGGCAAGCTGTTTGAAGGTTTCTTAAGGGATACTATCCTGGAACACCTTGGGGAAAATGACCTTATTACTCCATATCAGCATGGATTTATGAGGAATCGCTCCTGCCAGACAAACCTAATCAGATTTTATGAGGAGGTAAGTTCAAGATTGGATCAGGGGGAGTCGTTGGATATCATATATTTTGACTTTTCTAAAGCATTTGATACTGTGCCACATAAAAGGCTGGTACAAAAGATGAGAATGCTTGGACTGGGGGAAAACGTGTGCAGATGGGTGGGACATTGGCTTAGTGATCGGAAGCAGAGGGTGGTTATCAATGGTACACACTCAGATTGGGTCACTGTTACTAGTGGAGTACCACAAGGGTCAGTTCTGGGACCAATTCTCTTCAATATATATATAAATGACATTGGGTATGGATTAAACAGTAAAGTCTCAATCTTTGCAGATGATACTATGAGGCCGATTCAGTAATAGTGCCAGGTAGCGACAGATGAGCGCCAGTAGCGTGATTTTCACAGCGCCCGCTAGTATTCGCTGTGCTTGGCCGTTGTTCGCTTGTTGACAGCGACTCAGTCGGTGTGCGGTAATGTTGAATACGGGGTTAGGAGTCGCTGTTTCACAGGTTCCGCGCTGTATGGGTGCGCCTGACAGCGAATGGCCAGAGCGAACGGCTCCCAGCATATTCATTAACAAATCACGCTCAAAAAATTCTCGCGCTGTGAAATGCTTGTTTAAACCCCAGAGCGCTGGCGGCGATGGCTTAAAAGTAGTTTTTAACCCCCAAACATCCAGATTTTTTGATTAAAAAATTAAACAAGTTTTTCTAAACATTTTGTAATATGAATACATTAATATCAGACCTGTAATATCAATTCTGCACAAATTTTTTTTTTTTTTTTACCTTAAAAAAAATATATAACATTGCCGTAGTGGTCATAGAATTTTTGACAGTTAAAAAAAAGAAAAATCATATCAATTAATTATGAATATTTAAAGATTGCTCCATTGAAATGCATTGGAGAGCGCCAGGTAGCGAGAGGTCATACCTGGCGCTGTGATGGGATCAGCAGCGACGCTGTTTGTTGCAGTCCACTACATGATGAATCCCGCGCTAGGTGACGCTCTCGCCGGCGCTAGCCTCATTTAGCGTGATAAATGCGTGATTGTGTCCGCCGCCTGGCGTTCTGGAGTCGGTAGCCGCCGATAGCTGGAGCTACCTGGCGCTAGTGAGACACTACCTGGCGCTATCCCTTGATAAATAAGGCCGTAAGCTATGTAAAGTAATTAAAACAAAAGAGGACAGCAGGTAGCTACAAACAGATTTAGATAAATTGGAAGCATGGGCAGTTAAATGGTAAATGAAGTTTAACACAGATAAATGTAAGGTTATGCACAAAAAACTATAGATGGATAAGCACAGCCTGTTGAGTGATAAATAAGTCACATAAGGGGGTGCCAGACAATCTGGTGCTAGTATAACTATAGGCAATCAAAAAACATTAAAGTGACACTCTGGTATGTCCCATACATGCAACAAGAAAAAAATATCTTGACTTTTCTAAAGCATTTGATACTGTGCCACATAAAAGGCTGGTACAAAAGATGAGAATGCTTGGACTGGGGGAAAACGTGTGCAGATGGGTGGGACATTGGCTTAGTGATCGGAAGCAGAGGGTGGTTATCAATGGTACACACTCAGATTGGGTCACTGTTACTAGTGGAGTACCACAAGGGTCAGTTCTGGGACCAATTCTCTTCAATATATATATAAATGACATTGGGTATGGATTAAACAGTAAAGTCTCAATCTTTGCAGATGATACTATGAGGCCGATTCAGTAATAGTGCCAGGTAGCGACAGATGAGCGCCAGTAGCGTGATTTTCACAGCGCCCGCTAGTATTCGCTGTGCTTGGCCGTTGTTCGCTTGTTGACAGCGACTCAGTCGGTGTGCGGTAATGTTGAATACGGGGTTAGGAGTCGCTGTTTCACAGGTTCCGCGCTGTATGGGTGCGCCTGACAGCGAATGGCCAGAGCGAACGGCTCCCAGCATATTCATTAACAAATCACGCTCAAAAAATTCTCGCGCTGTGAAATGCTTGTTTAAACCCCAGAGCGCTGGCGGCGATGGCTTAAAAGTAGTTTTTAACCCCCAAACATCCATATTTTTTGATTAAAAAATTAAACAAGTTTTTCTAAACATTTTGTAATATGAATACATTAATATCAGACCTGTAATATCAATTCTGCACAAATTTTTTTTTTTTTTTTTACCTTAAAAAAAATATATAACATTGCCGTAGTGGTCATAGAATTTTTGACAGTTAAAAAAAAGAAAAATCATATCAATTAATTATGAATATTTAAAGATTGCTCCATTGAAATGCATTGGAGAGCGCCAGGTAGCGAGAGGTCATACCTGGCGCTGTGATGGGATCAGCAGCGACGCTGTTTGTTGCAGTCCACTACATGATGAATCCCGCGCTAGGTGACGCTCTCGCCGGCGCTAGCCTCATTTAGCGTGATAAATGCGTGATTGTGTCCGCCGCCTGGCGTTCTGGAGTCGGTAGCCGCCGATAGCTGGAGCTACCTGGCGCTAGTGAGACACTACCTGGCGCTATCCCTTGATAAATAAGGCCGTAAGCTATGTAAAGTAATTAAAACAAAAGAGGACAGCAGGTAGCTACAAACAGATTTAGATAAATTGGAAGCATGGGCAGTTAAATGGTAAATGAAGTTTAACACAGATAAATGTAAGGTTATGCACAAAAAACTATAGATGGATAAGCACAGCCTGTTGAGTGATAAATAAGTCACATAAGGGGGTGCCAGACAATCTGGTGCTAGTATAACTATAGGCAATCAAAAAACATTAAAGTGACACTCTGGTATGTCCCATACATGCAACAAGAAAAAAATATCTTGACTTTTCTAAAGCATTTGATACTGTGCCACATAAAAGGCTGGTACAAAAGATGAGAATGCTTGGACTGGGGGAAAACGTGTGCAGATGGGTGGGACATTGGCTTAGTGATCGGAAGCAGAGGGTGGTTATCAATGGTACACACTCAGATTGGGTCACTGTTACTAGTGGAGTACCACAAGGGTCAGTTCTGGGACCAATTCTCTTCAATATATATATAAATGACATTGGGTATGGATTAAACAGTAAAGTCTCAATCTTTGCAGATGATACTATGAGGCCGATTCAGTAATAGTGCCAGGTAGCGACAGATGAGCGCCAGTAGCGTGATTTTCACAGCGCCCGCTAGTATTCGCTGTGCTTGGCCGTTGTTCGCTTGTTGACAGCGACTCAGTCGGTGTGCGGTAATGTTGAATACGGGGTTAGGAGTCGCTGTTTCACAGGTTCCGCGCTGTATGGGTGCGCCTGACAGCGAATGGCCAGAGCGAACGGCTCCCAGCATATTCATTAACAAATCACGCTCAAAAAATTCTCGCGCTGTGAAATGCTTGTTTAAACCCCAGAGCGCTGGCGGCGATGGCTTAAAAGTAGTTTTTAACCCCCAAACATCCATATTTTTTGATTAAAAAATTAAACAAGTTTTTCTAAACATTTTGTAATATGAATACATTAATATCAGACCTGTAATATCAATTCTGCACAAATTTTTTTTTTTTTTTTTACCTTAAAAAAAATATATAACATTGCCGTAGTGGTCATAGAATTTTTGACAGTTAAAAAAAAGAAAAATCATATCAATTAATTATGAATATTTAAAGATTGCTCCATTGAAATGCATTGGAGAGCGCCAGGTAGCGAGAGGTCATACCTGGCGCTGTGATGGGATCAGCAGCGACGCTGTTTGTTGCAGTCCACTACATGATGAATCCCGCGCTAGGTGACGCTCTCGCCGGCGCTAGCCTCATTTAGCGTGATAAATGCGTGATTGTGTCCGCCGCCTGGCGTTCTGGAGTCGGTAGCCGCCGATAGCTGGAGCTACCTGGCGCTAGTGAGACACTACCTGGCGCTATCCCTTGATAAATAAGGCCGTAAGCTATGTAAAGTAATTAAAACAAAAGAGGACAGCAGGTAGCTACAAACAGATTTAGATAAATTGGAAGCATGGGCAGTTAAATGGTAAATGAAGTTTAACACAGATAAATGTAAGGTTATGCACAAAAAACTATAGATGGATAAGCACAGCCTGTTGAGTGATAAATAAGTCACATAAGGGGGTGCCAGACAATCTGGTGCTAGTATAACTATAGGCAATCAAAAAACATTAAAGTGACACTCTGGTATGTCCCATACATGCAACAAGAAAAAAATATCTTGACTTTTCTAAAGCATTTGATACTGTGCCACATAAAAGGCTGGTACAAAAGATGAGAATGCTTGGACTGGGGGAAAACGTGTGCAGATGGGTGGGACATTGGCTTAGTGATCGGAAGCAGAGGGTGGTTATCAATGGTACACACTCAGATTGGGTCACTGTTACTAGTGGAGTACCACAAGGGTCAGTTCTGGGACCAATTCTCTTCAATATATATATATAAATGACATTGGGTATGGATTAAACAGTAAAGTCTCAATCTTTGCAGATGATACTAAGCTGAGTAAAGTAATTAAAACAAAGGAGGACAACAGGCAACTACAAACAGATTTAGATAAATTGGAAGCATGGGCAGTTAAATGGCAAATGAAGTTTAACATAGATAAATGTAAGGTTATGCACATGGGAAGGAGAAATCTGTGTCATGATTACACACTAAATAAAGAAACACTTGGTAAAAAAACAATGGAAAAGGACCTAGGGGTTTTAGTTAACAATAAGCTCAACTGTAGTAATCAATGCCAGGCAGCTGCTGCCAAAGCAAATAGGATAATGGGGTGCATCAGGAGGGGCATAGGTGCTCATGACCAGAGCATCATTTTACCCCTGTACAAGTCACTGGTTAGACCCCATATGGAGTACTGTGTACAGTTCTGGGCACCTGTGCTTAAGAAGGACATATCAGAACTGGAGTATGTTCAAAGAAGGGCAACAAAATTAATAAAAGGGGGCTAGAGTACCATGAAAGGTTGTCAAAGTTAGGTTTATTTAGTTTAGAAAAAAGACGCTTGAGGGGTGATCTAATAACTATGTATAAATATATTCGGGGTCAATACAAAGATCTGTCCCACAATCTATTTATACCCCGGAGTGTAACTATAACCCGAGGGCATCCACTAAGGTTAGAGGAAAGGTGCTTTCTCCACCGACATAGGAGGGGATTCTTCTCTGTAAGAGCTGTGAGACTATGAAACTCGCTGCCAGAGGAGGTCGTAATGATGGATACATTAAAAAAGTTAAAAAGTGGCCTTGATGCCTTCCTGGCATGTAATAACATTTCCAGCTATGGCTAATAGAACACTGGAAGGAGTTAAACAGGCTGAACTGGATGGACTAAAGTCTTTATTCAGCCTTACATACTATGTTACTATGATATTATGGGGTGCAGCAAATACACATTAATACAGGAATACAATAGAAATGGGCCCTGCTCTTGCATTCTAACATTTTGAAGGTGTATGGCCCTATCAAACTGTGGCAGCAATGGTTATGGCATAATACCTAAAGATCCATGCTTTCCAATATGTGATCCCAAAAGCCGCTGCAGGGTGGAGGTCTACTAAATCCATTGGTGTAGTATAAGATGTATAGAAATGATGGCAAGAGATGTTGGCAATCTTACCACCTCCTAGGGAAGAATGGTTGTGCCTCTTTGGGTGGTGGTGGGATTGCTAGTATGATAGGTGGAGTGGAATCGGGAGGTGGAAGTATTGCCAATGGGCTGTGGACTATGGGGCGTGCTCCAAGTGGTCGATGGCAGCTTGTTATTGGTCAGAGTGAGCATCTAAAAAGGCCAGTCCAACCAGACTGCTCGATTTGAAAGCACCCCCCCACCCTACAGGGGTAGCTTCCGCTCCGGCGGCATCATGCTGCTTAATAAAGATGACGGCACTGCTGGATTACAGGCGAGATGCTTTACCGCTAGGTAAGAGCAGGATGGGGGGGGGTGCTCTATAGCTCTCTCTGGGCACTAGTTACATCACCAGTGCATCTGTGTGGAGATGGCCTGTTGGTGAGCCTTAAGGGTTGGGGACATCTGTACTACAGTATACAGGATTTAGGACTGGTTTGGTTTGAAAGTCATTGGGATTCCTTTATGTTTGTGCTACTGCTAATGAGTTTGGTTTGTATAACTGCTGCATGAAATCGGCCTTCAAGCTTACCAGCCCTCTGTAGGTGGCCTATGATGGTGTATCACCTTCCAGGGCTTTAATCTACCATACCGAGGCGTGATGAGTTTCTGTTTACTGACCTCGATCCACGCTCTCACAGCAAATGCGCAGGCTTTCTTCCAATCAGAGCAGCCGTGACTATTCCTGCCCGTCAATGAGTTCTAAATGGATCAATTGCTGAGCCCAGGGCTGGCGTCAGCAATGGGCATACTTGGGTAGGTGCCCGACCCTGCACCTTGGGAAGGGACCACCTTATTCCCTCTACCCTGGGCAGCCCCTATGCAGGACGCAGGGCCCTGTAGTAACCAGGGCTACGGATTGTCATTCAGGGACATATTGGCCATTGGGAGGGTCTCTCTTTCTGTCAGTCCTTCTATTTTTTGCTTCTTTTCTTTTATTATTTTTGTCAGTCCTTCTATTCTTTGTTTCTTTCTCGCTAGTCTTTTTCTTGCTTTCGTTCCATCTATTCTTTGTTTCTTTCCTTTGTTCATTCTGCCATTCCTTTCTCATTCTTTCTTGCCAGTTATTCTTGGTTTCTTTCTTTCATCTGTTCTTTCTGACATTCCTTTCCTTTCATTCTTTTTTCCTTCTATTATTTTTGTCAGTCCTTCTATACTTTATTTCTTTCCTTCTATTCTTTTCCTTTCTTTCATCTGTTCTTTCTGCCATTCCCTTTCTTTTCTTCGTCTTTTATTCTATTATTTCTGTCAGCTCTTCTATTCTTTCTTTCTATCTATACTTTCATTTTCTGTGATTCCTTCTATTATTTTTTTTCTTTCCATTCTTTGGCAGTATTCACCATACATGTATTTTATCACCCTGTATGGTGCATTATACTACACCGCAAGGGGCCCACTAAGACTCTATCGCCCAAGGGCCTGGGCAGACAGTGGGATGCCTCCGGCAGTGCCATAGGATTGGGGGAACGAGACCTATGATCCCCCAGGATTTAATCCAACAGTGGATCCCAAATTATGATGCCTTTGAGAAGGGATTTCACCTGGCTCTGGAGTCTTCTAAAAAAATCTAATCAGAAAACTGAACATGGAATATATTAATAAAATTCAACCAAAAGAGTTGCAATATGTTTTCTAGCACTACTCAGTGCCAAAGCTACTCAGTGAAAGGGCTGGCACAGGTATCTATGGACACTAGTGTCTCCAGCAACACAATTTGCAGCTGACCCTTAAAAAAGGAGTAAGCTATAAAGAGAAGAAAGGAGATTAGTCTCCAGGCAAATAGTGGCACACCCTCACCTGTATTGCAACTACCCTGCCTTGCTTTATGCTGGAAACATACAACTATAGATTGCTTTAGAGCAGCGGTTCTCAACCTTCTTAGTTGCAGCTAAGTACCCCAAAAGGAGGGGGGGGGGGGGTAGATGACTAATTTTACTGAAAAAAGGTCACTGGCCTTAAAGCAAAAAAAATAATGTTTTACTGGTAAAATAAATAATATACCAGATCTATCAGAGCAACTCTGGTGCACCCTTGAACACTGGTATACGGCAGGTCAAGAAACAGTGCTCTAGTCTAGAGGACCACTGCCTTACATATTGCTTCTGTTTTACACTGACACAACAAAACCCATTGCACTCATCCCTGGATTGCAGGGCCGGCTGCTGGTCTTACCCTGGGGCACCCCAAATACCGCTGTGAGAACCCCCCGGGGCACTGCAAAATTCACGGCAACATCCCCACATCTTTGGGCTGTCGTTGCGCTCCCCATATGAATGGCTGGGGGCAGGAGTGCGTCTGATGCTGGGGGTGCAGCCCTTCTCGCCAAACAGGATCTATGTACCAAACATGTGCATTAAAGAAAAATCACAGTAAAGGTGACCATGACCCAGGTTATTGACAGTCCCAGGCAGGGGCGTAACTAGGGGGGGCACATGCCCCAGGTGCAGCAGGTTTAGGGGGGTGCCAAAGGGGAGGCCTGAGAACTGGTGGGCGCCATTTGGAATCCTTGCCCTGGGGGCCAGAAAGCCTAGCTAGGTTGTGGTTCCTGTATGTGGGACATCCAGATTTGGGATACTCCTTGTTTGAAACCCTCTGCTGAGCTACTTACCTCTTCCCCGCTCCCATGACACATATGCAGGCTTCAATCAGTGTTCTATGCTGTGCATATAAATAAACCATGATAGTAAATGGGAGACTGGCACAGAACTGAGTGGCCAGCATCCCTTCGCCCGCTCCCATCTAGCTGTGCCAGCCATTCCTATAGGCCTGGCCCACGCCATGGGATTGGTGTATGGTATGTTATATGGCATTTTACACAGTGGGGCACTTTAAAGAAGAGCTACCACAAGACTGAGGTCAATAAGAGATGGTGATTTTCATTTATGTGGGGCATCCCCATTGGTGATGCCATTATGTGTGAAAGCCCCCCAGATCGCCTGTAATGCATAAGCAGCATGTATACATGCCCACTCACCTCCAGCTGAGGCACATACCTGTGTCAGGCATTTCTGAATACCTGACGAGGGCACACATTCAGATTTCCGGCCCCTCTGAGCATCATAAAAAATGGAAAGGAGCACAAGCTGGTGATTGGCTAGCGTAATGGGAGATTTCACACAGTGGGCATACCTTCCAAGTGTTGATTTGGAGGGACTGTCCCTCTTTTGAGCCTGTGTCCCCTCTCTTGTTTTTCTCATTGGTTCCTGTTTGAGGTGTAACATGCAGATCTGCATCAATTAATCATTAATTTGCCTATTTAAAGTGTTACGTCCTATCTCCTTTCCATCCCTCATGGCATGGCCTAATTTAACAAATGTCCCTCTATCCCAATTTGTTAGGTATGCCCTGGGGAGAACTCTTCGAAAGTCAGCTTCAGCCACAACTAACCGAGACTATTCATCAGTGTTTCCTGGCCAGAGGGCATACCTCCCAAGCAGGGGCGGGCTGGCCGTAGGGCATACCGGGCAAAATCCCGGTAGGCCGGCACCAGGAGACGCCGCTGTTCCCCCCTCTGCGGCCGCTGTCACACACACATTAAACGTACTTACCGGCACTTCCTGGTTGTTGCGCGGTGGGCGTCTCTCACATACACTCATGCTTACCGGCGTCGGTGGGCAGGACCCATATGGCCAGCATCCAATGAAAAAAATGGACGCCGGCCATATGGGTCCCGCCCACCGACGCCCGTAAGCATGAGTGTATGTGAGAGACGCCCACCGCGCAACAACCAGGAAGTGCCGGTAAGTACGTTTAATGTGTGTGTGTTTGTGTGCGAGAGCGGCTTGGGGGGGGGGGGGACAGCAGCGGCGTGCAGGCATGAATCGGGCACCCTGCCTGCTGCCTTATTGTTGTGCAGTGTTGGCGGGAAGGAGTGAAATGAAGGATGCCCACACCCACTGAGGGATGCCCCCACCCACTGGCTGCACTGAGGGGTGCCCGCACCCACTGAGGGACGCCCCCACCCACTGGTTGCACTGAGGGGTGCCCGCACCCACTGAGGGACGCCCCCACCCACTGGCTACACTGAGGGGTGCCCGCAGCCACTGAGGGACGCCCCCACCCACTGGCTGCACTGAGGGGTGCCCGCACCCACTGAGGGACGCCCCCACCCACTGGCTGCACTGAGCGATGCTCACACCCACTGAGGGATGGTTGCACTGAGGGATGTCCCCACCCACTGGCTGCACTGAGGGATGCCCACACCCACTGGCTGCACTGAGGGATGCCCCCACCCACTGGCTGCACTGAGGGATACCCCCACCCACTGGCTGCACTGAGGGGTGCCCCCACCCACTGGTTGCACTGAGGGATGCCCCCACCCACTGGCTGCACTGAGGGGTTCCCGCACCCACTGAGGGACGCCCCCACCCACTGGCTGCACTGAGGGGTGCCCACACCCACTGAGGGATACCCACCCCCACTGAGGGATGCCCCCACACACTGGTTGCACTGAGGGATGCCCACACCCACTGGCTGCACTGAGGGATGCCCACACCCACTGGTTGCACTGAGGGATGCCCCCACCCACTGGCTGCACTAAGGGGTGCCCACACCCACTGGCTGCACTGAGGGGTGCCCACACCCACTGGCTGCACTGAGGGGTGCCCACACCCACTGGCTGCACTGAGGGATGCCCCCATCCACTGGCTGCACTGAGGGATGCCTCCACCCACTGGCTGCACTGAGGGATGCCCCCACCCACTGGCTGCACTGAGGGATGCCCCCACCCACTGGCTGCACTGAGAGATGCCCCCACCCACTGGCTGCACTGCACTGAGGGATGCCCCCACCCACTGGCTGCACTGAGGGGTGCCCCCACCCACTGGTTGCACTAAGGGTTGCCCTGATCCACTGAGCGATGCCCACACCCACTGAGGGATGCCCCCACACACTGGCTGCACTGAGGAATGCCCTCATTTGTATGTGAGAGACGCCCACCGCGCAACAACCAGGAAGTGCCGGTAAGTACGTTTAATGTGTGTGTGTTTGTGTGCGAGAGCGGCTTGGGGGGGGGGGGACAGCAGCGGCGGGCAGGCATGAATCGGGCACCCTGCCTGCTGCCTTATTGTTGTGCAGTGTTGGCGGGAAGGAGTGAAATGAAGGATGCCCACACCCACTGAGGGATGCCCCCACCCACTGGCTGCACTGAGGGGTGCCCGCACCCACTGAGGGACGCCCCCACCCACTGGCTACACTGAGGGGTGCCCGCAGCCACTGAGGGACGCCCCCACCCACTGGCTGCACTGAGGGGTGCCCGCACCCACTGAGGGACGCCCCCACCCACTGGCTGCACTGAGGGATGCTCACACCCACTGAGGGATGCCCCCACACACTGGCTGCACTGAGGGATGCCCACACCCACTGGCTGCACTGAGGGATGCCCACACCCACTGGCTGCACTGAGGGATGCCCCCACCCACTGGCTGCACTGAGGGGTGCCCCCACCCACTGGTTGCACTGAGGGATGCCCCCACCCACTGGCTGCACTGAGGGGTTCCCGCACCCACTGAGGGACGCCCCCACCCACTGGCTGCACTGAGGGGTGCCCACACCCACTGGCTGCACTGAGGGGTGCCCACACCCACTGAGGGATACCCACCCCCACTGAGGGATGCCCCCACACACTGGTTGCACTGAGGGATGCCCACACCCACTGGTTGCACTGAGGGATGCCCCCACCCACTGGCTGCACTAAGGGGTGCCCACACTCACTGGCTGCACTGAGGGGTGCCCACACCCACTGGCTGCACTGAGGGATGCCCACACCCACTGGCTGCACTGAGGGATGCCCCCATCCACTGGCTGCACTGAGGGATGCCCCCATCCACTGGCTGCACTGAGGGATGCCTCCACCCACTGGCTGCACTGAGGGATGCCCCCACCCACTGGCTGCACTGAGGGATGCCCCCACCCACTGGCTGCACTGAGAGATGCCCCCACCCACTGGCTGCACTGCACTGAGGGATGCCCCCACCCACTGGCTGCACTGAGGGGTGCCCCCACCCACTGGTTGCACTAAGGGTTGCCCTGATCCACTGGCTGCACTGAGCGATGCCCACACCCACTGAGGGATGCCCACACCCACTGAGGGATGCCCCCACACACTGGCTGCACTGAGGAATGCCCCCACCCACTGGCTGCACTGCACTGAGGGATGCCCCAACCCACTGGCTGCACTGCGGGATGCCCCCACCCACTGGCTGCACTGAGGAATGCCCCCACCCACTGGTTGCACTAAGGGTTGCCCTGATCCACTGGCTGCACTGAGCAATGCCCACACCCACTGAGGGATGCCCACACCCACTGAGGGATGCCCCCACACACTGGCTGCACTGAGGAATGCCCCCACCCACTGGCTGCACTGCACTGAGGGATGCCCCAACCCACTGGCTGCACTGCGGGATGCCCCCACCCACTGGCTGCACTGAGGAATGCCCCCACCCACTGGTTGCACTAAGGGTTGCCCTGATCCACTGGCTGCACTGAGCAATGCCCACACCCACTGAGGGATGCCCCCACACACTGGCTGCACTGAGGAATGCCCCAACCCACTGGCTGCACTGCACTGAGGGATGCCCCAACCCACTGGCTGCACTGCGGGATGCCCCCACCCACTGGCTGCACTGAGGGATGCCCCCACCCACTGGCTGTAATGAGGGATGCCCCCACCCACTGGCTGCACTGCGGGATGCCCCCACCCCCTGGCTGCACTAAGGGATGCCCCCACCCAGTGGCTGTACTTAGGGATGCCCCCACCCACTGGCTGTACTGAGGGATGCCCCCACCCACTGGCTGTACTGAGGGATGCCCCCACTCAGTGGCTGTACTGAGGGATGCCCCCAGTGGCTGTAATGGGAGCTGCCGCAACATACCTCTGTGGGCTTCCCCTCACTCACTGTAATGAGAGAGATGCTGCTCACGGCCTGTAATGGAGTGATCCTGCATGCTGTCTGTAAAGGGGGGATTTTATCACACCATTTGGCTCAGAATATTTTTTTTATTATTTTTCTCCTCTAAACCCTGGGTGCGTGCTGTGGAACGAAAAATAAGGTATATATAATGTGACGCTAAGATACTCTACTGGGCAAGAAGCAGTACAGCAGGGCCGGTGTGCCCCAAAAAGTCCTGGGCCGTTTTTTAGCCCTAGTCCGCCCCTGCTCCCAAGTGTCCCTCATTTAAAGTGGACCTTCAGCGTCATTTAATGAAAAGCCCAAACCCTTAAAAACCTATTCCCCAGCATCTAAAATTAATATTTTTAATGTTTTTAGTCACTTTTTATTCTTTCCCTCACTGGCCTGCAACTCCATTCAGCTTTCTAGGATACGGGCGCTGCCATCTTGGCTCAGTAGCATCACATACTTAGGAGTTGAGAGGGGTCAAAAGTGCAGGAGAGTAAGGTTATAGCTGTGCTTTGCACAAACAGAGCAGAGCTGGCGTCAGGAAAAGGTCAGCAATCCCAGAATGCAGAGCACCTCCTGTTTGCAGGCAACCTGCACGTCCATGAGCTGCCATCTTGGATGTTTTAAGTCTCAGAAAATGCAGTAGATGCAGGTAGGATGATTTTTAATGTAAGCAATATGTAGGCATACGTGTTGCGCAGTCTCCCCGTTCGGGTAATAAGCAAGCTTGTACAGATGCAGAGCGCACCACGTGACCTGAGCCCAGCCACGACGCTGAGCGCAATTCCGGCTTCTTGGCAGTCACATGGTGGCATGACGTCACTGCGTCTGCTGCTTGTTGTGAAGGGAATTTGAATGTGGCGCTCCCGGCTTCCATGGCATCGGTTCTGGTGAGGCGGCAGCAGTAGGCAGCCGTTTAGCCCGGCGCCTCATGGGGGGGGGGGGGGGGGGCACACTGGCACACTGGCACACTGGCACACTGATAACTATTGCGCCCTGCAGTCCAGCATTTGGGGCTGGGTTAGATTCTCTCGGGCGCCGTGAGACCCCCATCCAAACAGCTCTTCAGGGATAAAGCTCTCAGCTGGCTCAGCAGACCCTTGTTCCCTGTCAGTATGGCACATTGCTTCTGTCATTCTCTATTAGCCTATCTCTAAGACTCCTGGGGCATCCCAGTTTGGTTTGCCAGTATACTTGCCTAAGCAATTGATCCAGTGGTTAATGTGTGGGCATCCCCAGCATCCCTATATCTGTTGCGCGCTCCCCCCATCCCCTGCCAGGCATTGCTGGTGTGTTTTCAGCCAGAGCAGAGAAACATTGATTGCCATGAGTATTAATGGCTGGAGATCTGTAATAAACGTATTGTCGGGTGCTAATATCCATGGCCATCCGTGCTAATTAGGGGAAAGCATGTGCAGCGGGAGAGCAGGGTGAGGTTGGCCAGCAGCAGTTTAGTGGGGATTCCCGCAAAGAGGTATCCCAAATCATATTGTTTATGGGACAACGACCTCCCTTAAGTCTAAAATACTTCCAGTGAGGTTGATTTCTGGAGCATCACAATTTGGGATGCCCTGCTGTGTGAACCCCTCGCAATTGGCAGATATACTCACAGGGCTGTCAATCCCACTGTGTGGGCTGAAGCACACTTCCTCGCTATACACTTTTACTAGCCGATCTGACCTCAGGAGGGAATTAATGGAGTGCAAGTACTAATTGGCTAGTGTCCCGTGCATGCACTGTGGTGAGTTTTTGCAGGCGAAATTACACAAATAGAGATGCCCCGCTACATAGGAACAATACACAGTGAAATTCCTGGGTGGTGTTCCTCTTTAAACTGGATGTCTTTTAGATTCCATGGCTGGCCAAGTTGGGTTTTGTTACGCTTTTAAGTGGATCAAAAGCCTCTGACTGTAGAACACATTGTTAAAACTCACTGTGTAAAAAAAAAAAAGAAAAGTATAAGATTCACCAGGTCCCAAGATGTAGTCCTATTGCTTTTACTGTTATGCCCTCCCTCTGTGTGCATGCGGAAGCAAGGACTGCACATGGGCATAAAAAACGCGTTTGAATAGCAAAAAACAATATTCCAGAAACCCCTTATTTTGTCCTAGGTTCCATCTTGGTGAGAGCACAACTATTAAAGTGGACCAACACCCGTGTCTCTGCTAACTGGTGTTGGTGCACGTCCCAGCACATTCAAACAGGCTCAGGAGGGGCATCCAGAATGCTGGAGCCACACCCCCCAGAACACCAGCAATTCTAACCTCTAACCCGCAAATGGCCACCGGCGGTCACATGAGCAGTCCCTTTCGATGGCCAGAGCCGACCCACTTGATCGCCAGCGGCCAATCGTGGGGCTTCATTCCCAGCTAAGGATCTAGGTATTATTATTATTATTATTATTGTTTATTTATATAGCGCCATCAACTTCCGTAGCGCTTTACAAGTAGGTAGAGGTAGAAGTAGCAGGCGTTCTGGGGAGTGATATGGGGGGGGGGGGGATCTCCAGCATTTTGGATGCCCCCCCCCTCCCCGAGCCTGTTTGAATGTGCTGGGACCCGACCAACATCTGTTAGTGGAGAATGTTCAAAGAATCAATCAGTCCCTGTGGATGTAGGGCCGATATGGAGCAGGAGAAAGAGGAGTATAGAAGCGCGTACATCACCATGTTAAAGTGGACCAAACCCACTACGTTCAGCATGGGAATCTATAATACTCCTAGGCTGATCGATTCCCTCCGCCTGGGGCTTCCAAAATTGGGATGCCCCCGCTGTGTGAAACCCCCTGGTCACCCCATACACTTACCTTGCTTTCCGGTCAGACGGTGCATGCTCGAGCCGCATCCACGCTATCCCACTACCAGGACACGTGCCCACGCCAGGCATTTGTGAATGGCCGGCTCGGACACGCTCCGTGTTTAAGGGAAGCAGGGGATGCGGCCGCCAGCACGCTCGGAGCCGATGGCCTTAGACGAAGGCTTAGACGTCGTGACATCAGCGGCTCCAAGCGCACTGATTGGACGAGTGGTCGCGCATGCGCCGTAGGACCAAGAAGAGGTGAGTTCAGTCAGGCAATCTGGGGGTGCCCTGGGAAAAAGGATCAAAACCCAGGATAGTAAAAATCCTGCGTTTTGGTCCACTTTAAGAATGTCCTGGTGAAGACAGGTAAACCCCGCTAAACAGGAACCCACGCATTGCGTGACCTGTCACTTCCTAAGGGTGCAGCACATATTTTGCAAGGGATAGTTTGGGGGTCTGTCTGGGACCTCTGGTGGTTAGTTTGGCTGTGCACGACCATCCTTTGTACATTTATACCAATGAAGAGAATTTTCTCCTTAGCTGGACAAGAAGAAACTGCTGACTGAGATATTTATAAGTAACTTTAAAGCGAGTTTGTTGTTGGCTGCCAGTATATGTTTTCCACAGTGCTTGAGACAGGGGGTTCTTGCACTCTCTTAAAGAGGAACATCAGGGTCTAAACATCCCTCCTTCACTGCCTTTTGGATGTCGGCGTTGTCTAAAATGTCAACATCTGGCAGCATTCCTGGCCCCTTTGCACCCCCTTCCCCTTTAGCTGTCCCAGAATGAGGTCTTCAAGCTTTAGCCATGCTCAGCCTTCGCCGTCTCTCTTCAAATGTCCCGCACCGCTTTTCAAATCTTTTGTGATTTAGGCTGAATGTCATTGCCGCCTATGCAGCAATGCACAAGATCTGTGGGCTGACGCAGAGCATGACAGGACGGCAACATGGCGCTACCCGATGTAGATGCCGCGGGACCAAGGGATCCTGGAGCCCGATGCAACCTGACAGGTAAGTTTATCATTTTAAATTGTTAAACCGGAGGGGCAGAGGGGGCAAGCAAGCCAGGTTTGGGGAGTTTTTATTAACTCCCCAATACCTGCAATGTTCCGCCCAATTATGTGCCCAGACAGGTCCTGGTTCACAGGGACTCTAACCTACCCCCTCACACCATCAGTGAGCCCTGCATTAGGAAGGTACTGACTTTTACCTAGCAGAGCTGCGTCCAGTGGGGAGCAGTTGATAGCTACACCCATGCGTGGAATCCACATCTCATCCCGTAGGAGACATGATTCAGTGAGGCGACCAGCTGCTTTCTGCCCCCATTATAAAGGGCTTAATGCCCAGTCTTAGTTTTTCAAATGCAGGGCATCCCAAACTGGGATGCCCCAGGGGGGGAGGGTTAAGAGACATAAAGTCTTTTGATTGTTTGTCTGCTGTAAAGAAATGCCGGCGGCCAAATCCCCAGCTCCCCTGTCAAGTGCTCCTGACCCTTATCTCCCAGCCCATATGAATAGCTGGGTGTGGAAGGGCGCACTGCTGCAGGGATGCAGCTTCGGCCTGAAATCGTGGCGAGGGACCTTCTGAAAGGTAAGGGGTTTACAGGCCATCTGGGGGGGTTCATACAGTGGGGCATGCCGAGTTAGTAAGCCCCAGGGCTACATAGTCAACAGGACCTGGAGTCTTTTAGACTTTGGGGGTGGGGGGTGGATTGGTTTACTTTTCCTTTGTAGTTTGATTCAATAGGCATGGTCGAAGAGAATATAGAGGTGCCTAAATTAGGGCATACAAGACTGTTTAGAGCAAACACTGACCAGTAATAGCAGCCATAAGCTGCACTGGTGTTATTGCGGATGCAAAGAAATGCTGCCGCCCTGGCCTCTCCTGTATAGTCTACATATGACCTAAAACGTCCGGAACACACTATTCCACAAGTGGTTTCTTTCATTCTGTGTCCATTATAGATACCAAACTACCTTTTACCAATCGAACTGTCGATCATAGCTTCAATACTTTCCACATTCTGCTGGTCTTGTCCCATATTATAGCTATCTGGTAAGTTTGTATGGTGTTGGTACAATCAAATCACTCTTCAGTTTTGTGAGGTGTGTAACTTTTTCAAGGAAAATACATACACTGCTTAGTTTGCACTGAACAATGACTTGCTAGAATGAGACCTCCAGCGTGTTCACTGCATACTACTTGCAAATCTCCAGTTGTTTTTGCATTTATTTGCTTCCAAATGTCTGAAAGGTATTGTACATCATACATATATACATTTTAAAGCATGACTGAGGCTATTTTTTCTTACTAGGAGGATCCAGCTTTGCAACATCATTTTAGAGGACATAAGGATGCTGTCACATCTGTTGACTTTAGTCCAGATGGAAAACAACTTGGTAAATGTTTGCATAACATTTTTATACTTATTTTTATACTGTGAAGATGTATATTAAAGCACTTAAAGTGGAACTTGAGTCATAATGAACCCCCCTACCCTGGCGCTGGGGCTGGGCTCCTATCTAAAATATATATTGGCTGAAGGGGACCTTTGCCATTATGTACTGTAAAACTCTAAAAAATGTGTGTAAAGGGAGACTCTGCTGCTATATGCAGATGAATTGCTTAAAGTAGACCAAAACCCACCCTTTTCACTATATCCAGTCCAGGTCGTCCCATAAGTAATTACATGTGGGTATTCTGCCACCAGGTAGCGCAGTCTACTGCAAGATCCAAAGCTGTAGCTCCTTCCGGCCCCCTATAAAATGAGGTGTTTCACTAGAATCTCCAGATTTCATCTTGCACTGCTGCTGCTACGGATAGTCTGGATACTGCAGCTGAGCGGAGCCTCCTATCCCGTCGGCCGCTGCACCCTTATTCCCACTGTTCCCGTGGACCCACTTCTGCCTCCCAGCCTTGGCTGATCGGGACGGTGAAGGTTTGGTGAACGCCGGGGTCAGGCGTTGACAGAGCTAGGGCCGCAGACCCTCCCTAAAGGGTAGCTGGCCATAGGCTGATGGTGAGCCTATAGGAGGAGAGGAACCACCTTGCCCAGTTATCCCACAAGCTTTATTCTGGTGTGTGTGTGTTTTTGCTTTTTTGCTGGTACTTTTGTTTTTACTGCACTCATACATACCTCCCTCTTTCCCTCTGGTGCCTCTTCCTCTCCCTTCCCCTCCATCTTGGTCCGCGCTGTGAGTGGGGGTTGCCGTCGGCCTGGGATCCAGCGGGCGCTGGCTCTGTCCGGGGCGCACCGTGCACTGAGCGGGGGCCCCGCCGCGGGCTGCCCAGCTCTTGTCTTTCCCGATGGAGGCCTCCTCCATCTTGTGGCCTTCTGAGGAGACGGGAGGCGGGCGCTGGTTTTGCGCCGTCGGTGGGCGGGGCCACACTATGACGCTTTTCGCGTCACTGCGGGTGCAGCCCGCCCCTCGAGGAACGTGTGCTCTGCGGGCGCCATCCTGAATCTCCTGTCTGCCGTTCGTGCTGCTGTAGGGACTCCTCGGTGCTTTGTCGGTGTCGTGAGTCCCTTATACCTTTTTGCTGTATTCTTCTTGCGCATGTGCTGTGGGATGTTTATGGCCCCTTATGCTTGTGTCTTTCAGGTCTAGCCCCCGCTCCTTTTTGTTAAGAGGGATCACATAAAAAGAGGGATTAAACAGGAGAGATTAGCGGTTTGGACTGTTAGGGCCTTGTAACCTGCATAAGACTTGTCTGCTAATCACCATAATGGAGGCTTGGATAGTGGGGATAGTGAGCTAGGGGCCCCATCTGGGTGGGTGAAGCTCTGCCCAATGTGCGGTACCAGCGCTCTTGGCGGACTCAACACGGTTTGTGTCAACTGTGCCAGGAGCGTATTTTTGGAGCATGATAGGGCGGGCGTATCTGCCCCTAGCCCTTTATTGCCTGCGGACTCGTCCTCACCCTCGCTATTGCATTCAGCCCTCAGCGAGGGGGAAGCCAGCAAGGGGTCCCAAGTTGATTTGGCATACCGGGTGGCCAGCCTTGAGAGACCGTTATCTCGCACGTCTCCTGGGAAGGCCACGAGCCCGGTTACTCAGGTTTTGCTGATGATGATTTTTTTGGAGGTCTGGGCTCCATGGAGGAAGGCGAGTTGTTTAAGGATTCCTTTTCTTCTGTGGATCATTCGGCCGGCTATGACAGCGAGCCTGGCTCTTCCTCGGGTGAGGATATGTGGCTCCCTGACGATACGGAGAAGTTGCTGACTTCTGTGTTTGAGACGTTGCATATTGTCCCTCCTAAAGCAGCTAAGAGGAAGCAGGGTGATTTATTTCGGCCTGAGAGACAGAGGCTTGTCTTCCTCGAGCAGGCCCATTTTTCCAATATGGTTTTCAAGGAGTGGGAAAGGCCTAGCAAACTACCTTCGGTACCTAAGGGCCTGGACAGGCAGTATCCCTTCCCGGAGGAGCTGATCCGCCTCTGGTCCCATCCCCCCGATGTGGGTTCCCCCGTATCGGGGTTATCCAACACTACAGTTATGCCGTCACCTGATACTGCTTCCTTGCGTGATCCCGCTGACAGGCGTATGGATCAACTGGCTTGTCATGCCTTCACCTTTGCTGGTGCTTGGTTTCGCCCCCGGTGTGTGCCACGGCTATTGTCTCCTTAGCCATCAGAAAGAAGGTGAGACGTCTTGTGGATATTGCTAAGTCTCGCAAGCAGGCGGAGGAGTATAAAGACCTCAAAGCTTGCATGGATTTTATTGCCTTTGTTGTCTCTGGACGATGGTGTCTGGGTTGGTGCCAGAGTTTTGGCCCTGCTGGTTGCGCTCCGTCGCTCTCTCTGGCTGCGGCAATGAAGTCGCTCACTAGTATCCCCTTCGCGGGGTACAAGGTTATTCGGGGAGCGTCTGGACCTCCTGGTTAAGGATGGGAGACTCCCTCAGCGACGGAAGCCTGCGCGGCCCTTTCGGGGTTCCTCTGCCTATCGCTCCTTTCGTGAAGGAAGGGGCGCTTCCTTTTCAGGTGGCTGCAGAGATTCCTGGGGACGAGGTAGGTCCCGCGGCCGACCCAATCCCTCTTGGGGATCCAATTCCAAGCCCCCTGCCAAGGCTCCTCAGGCATGAGGAGGCGCCCTCACCCATCCGGGTGGGGGGACGGCTTTTGTCATTTGCTCACGTCTGGAGACAGTGCGTCTCGGATCGGTGGATTCAGGAGGTTGTGTCCTCCGGTTACAAAATAGAGCTGGCAGTCAGGCCACCCCGAAGATTTCTTCAGTCTCGCATGTCCCAGAATCCTGTGACGGCACAGGGACTGAAAATGGCCGTACAGCACCTCCTGTGGCTAGGTGTGATTCACAGTTCCCAAGAAGGATGGAACGTTAAGACCTATCTTGGACCTGAAGGGTCTCAATAGGTCTTGCAAGGGTCCGGCATTTCCGCATGGAAACTTTACGGTCATCGGTGAGTTCGCTTCAGCCCGGCGATTTAATGACCACGGTGGACATCAGGGATGCTTGTCTGCACATCCCAATATTCCAGGGACACTAGAGGTTCCTGACATTTGCTCTGGAGGACCAGCATTATCAATTTGTGGCTCTGCCATTCGGGGTATACTCAGCCCCCCGGGTCTTCACCAAGGTGCTGGCGGGCATCATGGCTATTCTGAAGAATCAAGGCGTTCGTGCGCTGCCTTATCTGGACGATTTACTGATTGCGGCTCAGTCCCTTCAGCAGGCCAAGAGCGACACGCGGACGGTGTTATCCACTCTCGAGGATTTCGGATGAGTAGTCAATTACCCCAAGTCTTCGATCATTCCCTCAATGGTGAGGTCCTTCCTGGGCATGACGCTAGACACCTCTCAGGTCAAGGTGTTCCTACCACAGCAGAAGGGGGTGGGGCTTCAGACGCAGGAGCAAGCCTTGCTGTCTTGTCAACAACCCTTGATCCGTCTGGAGATGAAGCTGGTGGGCCTGATGGTGTCCTGCTTCGAGGCAGTGCCCTTCGCTCAGTTCCACATGAGACCTCTTCAATTGAACCTGCTGACTGGCTGGGATCGGAGTCGCTGGAATAGGAATTTTCTCGGTCCCCCCTGGTCAGACAGTCCCTCTTGTGGTGGCTGGACACCAGGAACCTATTGGTGGGCAAGTCCTTTCTGATTCCTCGGTGGGAGATAGTTACCACGGATGCCAGTCTGACCGGCTGGGGAGGCGTCTGGCAGACGCAGAAGTTCCAGGGTCAGCGGGGTCCGCAGGAGAACCACTTGCCCATAAATCTGGAGATGAGAGTGATCCGGTTGCTGCTTCTTCAGTTGACTCCCCAGCTAAGGGGCCGCGCGGTACAGGTTCGCTTGGACTATCAGACGGCTGTAGCCTACATCAATCACCAGGGCGGGACTCGGAGCAAGCGAGCCCTCAAGGAGGTGACCCAGATTCTAACTTGGGCAGAGGAGAATGTTTCCTGCATCTCGGCGGTTTACATTCCTGGGGTGGAAAACCAGGAGGCAGACTCCCTGAGCAGGGGGGCTTCTCGTCTGGGGGAATGGTCTCTCAGCAACAAGATCTTTTGCGCTCTGTGTCTCCGCTGGGGTCAGCCGGATGTGGACCTTTTTGCGTCCAGACACAATCACAAGCTTCCGAGGTTCGTCTCCCTGTCAAGAGATCCTCTGGCCTTCGCCACAGACGCTCTGGCGATTCTTTGGACGGAGTTTGGGCTCCTTTATGCATTCCCTCCATTTTCATTCCTGGGCTGAGTACTGCGCAAGATAGCCCAGGAGGGGGTGCCAACCATCCTGGTGGCTCCTCGCTGGCCGCAACGGAGTTGGTTCGCGGACATAGTTCAGATGTCAGTCGATTGCTACATCATGCCCGACGACCCCGGGCTTCTCACTCAGGGGTTGCTGCGGCATCCCAATTTACAGACGCTGGCTTTGACGGCCTGGCTATTGAGTCCTCAATCCTGAGGGAGAAGGGCCTGTCTGACACGGTTGTGCGTACCATGATTCAGGCACGGAAAAAGTCTTCTTCCATGATGTATTACAGAGTTTGGCATGCCTACATTGCTTGGCTTGAATTTAAGAGTTTCCCTTGTCGCACCTTTTCTGTCTCTAGGATCTTGGAGTTTTTACAACACGGTTTAGACTTGGGTCTCCAGCTGAGCACCTTCAAGGGCCAGGTCTCTGCCTTGGCTATTTTTTTCCAGAGATCCTTTGCCAATTATAAATTGATCAAGACCTTTTTCCAGGTTGTTACCCATGTGCGTCCACCGTGTAAGCCTGTATTACCGGTGTGGGACTTGAATTTGGTGATTTCTCTCCAGGGGCCTCCTTTTGAGCCCTTGTGCGATGCTGCCTTGCCTATTTTGACCCTCAAGGTGGTCTTTTTGGTAGCGATAACTTCTGTGCGTCGCGTGTCGGAGCTGGCTGCGCTTTGTATGAAGCCTCCTTATTTTGAGCTTCATAAGGATAAGGTGGTTTTTCGTTTTAAGCCTGAATATCGGTAGGGGCTACGGCCAAATGTATTTTACAAGTTCGGTGGGTTTTGGTCCGCTTTAAGGTAAAGGGGGGCTTCGGATTTCACCATACATTAGTTAAAGGAAGCAGGGCTCCGCAAGAGGCCAGCCTGGAATGCAAAAGATTCCAGTGCCGGCCACTGGATTTTCCCCAGGGCATCAGGATGCCTACTGTTTGAAACCCCTTAGGGTGCCCATGATTATGTCATTCGTCAGGTGACTCTCGTTATTTTTAATCCTGCCCCAGCTATTCATTTTCAAAAGTTTGTTTTATTGTGTGCCAAAATGATGTCCTCAAGGTTTAAAATGTATTCTTTTCTATGCGTTTGCAATTTTCTCTATCAACAATCTGCTTACCTTAGCAACGTACACCAAAGTGGTGTGTTTGGTGTACCTGGCAGAGACTTCCTGACCCTGGCTCACTAATCATCTGATCAGCTTGTGCTACACTAGGCAATGCAGCAAGGGAAAATGCCACCCTTTAATTACAATACACCAATTCACATATATGCGCTGCATCGGGAAAAAGTCGCAAGCAGTATTTTAACGCAATGCAAAAGCAGGCCAAGAGAAGTCTTTGGCAACGCAAGCGCAACTCATGTATACTTCATAGACTCACCATTAACCTGTTGTGCAAAAAATGTTTTTGATTCAAATACGAAAAGCAATGCAAACTCCTTAAAAACCCAGCACATCATTTGAAAATGTGCACCACTGGCATACTCGCAAAATGCATGCTCTTTGCACAAAGAATTGGTGTGAGGGTATTCTTAAACTCCAGGGCCTGGATTTGAGGGTTTTGCTCCTCTTTAAGGTACAATCTCTAATAATATATTAGTAGTAATAGTTTAACATGGTCATAAGAGCAACCACAATCTCACTAATGTTTGTAATTTATATTCAGGCTTTGTAAGAAGAAACTCGTTACTTGTTTTTAATTTATGCTAGTTTAATAAGATGGTGTCTGATTTTTTTTTTTTTTTTTTTTTTTAAAAGCTGTGTCCTCTATTAAGTGAAAATTAGATAATGCATTTTTTGGCACATGTCATGGTGTCTGAAAGGTCCAAGAGGTAAACGTAATACAAAGTCAATGCAGAACAAGCCATAATTGGATTTATAGTCTTGGCTAGAGTGAAGTAAAATTTGCTGTTTAAACACTTTTGAAATGATAGAGAGCTGCCTTCAGGAGGTAAAAAGACAGATTAAAACTCGAGCTTTGGCACATTTTTGCTTGGTTGAGGTGTATGCAGTAATTTAGTTGCATTAGTAAACGTATGGTTAAAACACACGCCATGATGTGGAGAGACCCCTGTTAGGTGCCAGCCTACCTGGAGTTTTTGTCACACTCTGTTGCCAGACCATTTTGCACTATTTTGCACTCCCCATGTTCAAATGTGATTTTTGAAGGGATTTCCAGGGATTTCCCAGGAAAATGATATATTGTTTTTTTCAGCAGAGTCTGAGCTTTAACATGAAATGTCTTGTTTGTCATTTTTTAGGTGTATTCTCAATATTTTTTGGCGAAATATGTGCAAAAAAATTAAAAAAATCTATTTTTTACAATTTGTAGTGTTTTTTTGTAATAAAAAATGTAAGTTTGTCAATAAAATCTTATTGCGTGTGAAACCCCAATTTCTCACAGTTACAGCGGTACCACATATGTATAGGTAGACACCTTTTCCTGCCCAGGAGACTCCCCCAAACTGAAACAGAGCTTTAGGGGATTTTCAGAAAAAATACAACTGTGATATGGGCTATGCGCACCTTGCAGTTTTTCCAGAAAAACAACCCTTTACATTTGAAATACCCCCCACAAACTATATATTCTCTGGAAGTACACACCTCAAGATGTTCTAGATGTACCAGGCTTGTTGATGTGGCCACAGTTTTCTAGAAGTAATCCCTCAATGTATTCTTTGGTTGCAAAGAGTTTCCCTAAAAAAAGGATAAAAAAGGAGAATCAAAGCCACATTTTCCTAAAAAAACTATATACAAACAAGAAAAAACAAGTATAATCTGAAAAAGCAACATCCCCCGAACAGAACGATACCCAACATGCATAGGTTCTGTCAAGGGAAGAGTTGCCAAACACCCCAAAGTAAAGCATGAGCATAACGGAAATTTTTCTTGAAAATTTCAGCTCTGCAGACAAAGTGCGCACCTTGCGATTTTTCAACCAAAACAACCCTTTACATTTGGAATATCCCCCATAAACCATATATTCCCTGAAAGTACACATGTTAAGCTTTCTAAGCATACCCAGCTTGTTGTAGTGGGCTCATCTTTCTGGAATTAATCCCTCAAAGAACTCTTTGGTTGCGCAGAGTTTCCCTAAAAAATGTATAAAAAAGCTGAATAAAAAACACCTTTTCCTAAAATATAAATATGCAAACAAGAAAAAACAAGCTAAGTCTGAAAGCGCAAGGTCCCCCGAACAGAACAATACCCAACATGCAGAGGTACTATTAACCCTTTTAATTGCCAGCTTACTTGAGATTTTGTCACCCTCTGTTGACAGGTCATTTTTCCCCATTTTGCGCCATGTTTTGCGTCATTTTTGCTGGAATTTTCAGGAAAGTTATATATATATTTTTTGCAGCAGAGTTTAGGCTTTAACGTGAAATGTCTTGTTTGTAAATTTTATTTATTATTAATTTTATTTATTATTAAGTAAAAAAAAATAAATAAAAATTTTTTTAGAAAATTGCCTCCTTTATTTTAAATAAAAAATGTATTTGATTAGGGAAAACCATATTGCATGTGAAAGCCCCATTTCTACCGATTAGAACGGTACCACATATTTATCGGTAGCCCCCTGTTCCTGCCCAGGAGACCCCTCTAACTGAAACAAGTAATTTTTAACATTTACAAATAAAATACAACTACCATCCACACTACAAAGGGTTAAATCGAGAAAAAAAAATGACATAGGGTCCCCCCTCCCGGGAGGGGGGGGGGGCATTTTTTGGGGGGATTTTTAAGGGTTAAAAATCCTTAAAAAATAAAAAAAAAATGACATGGGCCCCCCCTTACCCAAACTAACCAGCCCGGGACCAGCTATGCAGGGTTTGGAGGAACAGGGCGCAGGGGCCAGCTTTTGTGGCCCCTGGCCCTGCAGGCTACAAGCCCGCATAGCCAGTGGGCCCGGGCTCTTCTGCCCCCCCCCCTGGGCTTTGGGGAGGCAGGTAATGGGGGTGCCGGGGGTTAATGGCAAGTCACCGGCTAGCGCAGGTGACTTGCCACCTCCCCCAGCCTTGTGAACTGGTATAGGGGTCATGGACCCCTTACCAGTTCACAAGGGGTTAAATGTAAAAAAAAAACACAGACACACAAAGAGAAAAAATATTTTATTATTTTTTTTTTAATACTTACCTCCCATCCATAGTGGAGCACTCTTTCAGCCTTTTATAGCTGCTGGATGACCGAAAACAAAAGGGTTAATTAAAAAAAAAATGACATAGGGTTCCCCCTCCTAGGGGGGGGGGGACCCCATTTTTTTTTTGGAATTTTAAGGGTTAAAAACCCTTAAAAATCCCCCCAAAAAATGACGTAGGGTCCCCCCTACCCAGCATTACCGACCCGGGCCAGCTATGGGGGCTTGTAGAACAGGGCGCAGGGGCCAGCGTTGGTGGCCCCTGGCCCTGCAGGCTACTAGCCCACATAGCCACTAAGTGGCCCGGGCCCTTCTGCCCCCCCCTGGCCGTTGGGGAGGCAGGTAATGGGGGGCTGGGGGTTATGGCAAGTCACCCGCTTGCCGCAGGTGACCTGCCATACCCAGAGCCTTGTGAACTGGTATAAGGGGTCTCATGGACCCCTTACCAGTTCACAAAGGGTTAAATGAAAAAAACACCACACAAAAGTATTTTATTAAAAAAATCGGCATCCAGAGAAGGGGGAGACAGGAGATCAGAGGATCTCCTGCCACCTCCTTCCCCGTTGCCGATCACCGGCATCTGACAGCTGAGAACGCTGAAGCCTGAAGTGATCGGGGCTGGGATGACGTCATAGCCAAAAGGGGCGGGGCTTGGCGCGAAGACGGACCGGGATGACGTCATAGCCCAAGGGGGCGGGGCTTAGCGGCAAGATGGCGGCCGCCATCGAGGAGGAGAGAGGAGAGAGCCTCCTGGACTCTCTCCTGAAGATCGGTAAGTCCTGGGGGGGGGATCGGAGGCCCCCCAGGTGAAGAGGAGGGACAGCGGGAGCCAGCGCACACGCAGGTAAGTGAATGTCATTTTTTTTTTTTTTTTTTTTTTTTTTACAGTTAGCAGCTGCTGCTGCAGAAGCGGGGGGGGGGGGGGCGGCCTATTCCGGGGGCTCTCCTGGAGCCATCCGACCTGGGGATCGGATGGCACCAAATTAAAGAGGAGACCCGGCCGGATCCAAAGAGGGGTCGGGTGAGTAATTTTTTTTTTTTTTTTTTGCCCACTAGCAGGGGTAAATGCCAGGCACGTAAATTTTACGTGGCTGGCACTTAAGTGACGGAGAGGCAACCACGTAAATTTTACGTGGCTGGCATTTAAAGGGTTAAACCAGACCAACACCCATTGTACAAAACATGGGTGTTGGTCTGCTGCAAATACTGCCCCACCCGATCGAGTGCTGTAAAGCATGCAAACCTCATTGGACAACTCGCGCACTCTGGGAAATGCAGTCCCGCGATTGGCCGGCAGTCAGGAAAGCAGAAGCCCATGCAGGGAGATGTGATCACCACCTGCCAATCGCTGGGCTGCCTTTCATGGTAAGGTTTGCAGGCTTTACAGGGACCCATCAAGAGGGGGGACCCCCGCAAACAGGGTACCCCCCTCAGCGGACCAACGCCCATGTTTTGTAAAATGGGCGTTGGTCCGGTTTAATATAGGGGGACTAAAGAGACCAAAAAAATCCTCTACTCGAAGGTAAAGGAAAAGAGGTGCTAGATCGGAATGAATTTACACAGCACTCATCATAAGGAATAATAGATTTATCCATCAGTGGGTGGAGCCATGCAAACCATCTCTTTAAATCTCTGTGCCATCCAAGGCTCTCATAAAGCCGCTGAGTGTGCAATGCCAAGGATTAGCTTTTAATGTACACAGCCAGTTGCGTGTTTCTGAAACTTGTCCCTCATGAGCACAGGGCTGGAAGAAATGATGGCAAACCTTTTTATGGCCAAGCTGAGGGCTCTAGTGCCAAGGGGAGATGAAAAAAACCCAAAATGCATGTACCGGAAAGATGACGTTTTTACTTTAACGGGTGTTGGTCCCTCTGTCTGCTGATAACAAGAAGCTCAGGGGGGCATCCAGAGTATTATGAGTGTTCTGTACGGTTATCTGCGAGGGGGCTCCAGCATTCTGGATGCCCCCCAAGCTTCTTGTTAGCAACAGACAGAGGGACCAACACCCGTTAGAGTAAAAACGGGTGTTGGTCCGGTTTAAGCGTATGGTTTAAAGCGAGGCTGGTCATGGCAGTGCTTCTTGTGCTACCTGAAAACTCACAAATGGCTTGCAACATTTTGGGGATTATTTCCAACTACTGCTGATGCAAACATTTGCTATCAGTAGGAAAGGCCTTCACGGGGCACCCTGACCATAGATAAATATAAAACAAATACCATCCAAATTTTTTATCTTCCAGACTTTTCAATCAAATATATGTGGTTAATTTTTGTTGTGCAAAGTTGCCTTTCCTACAGGGCTGCGCTGCACTACTGTCAGAAGCATAGCCCAGAGGCTAGATAGTGTACTTCTTTAAAGGGATAGTCTGAGCAATGGCAATAATAAGGTAACAATGTAGTGTGTCCCATGTGAGCAGGCCCGGTAGCCCGCAGTGATCACGCTTGCTCAAGCTGGGAATGCTGAGAAACAGGGGCTTTGTACCAGCATGGTCATGGTAAAATAGGAAGGAAAAAGAAGGGAAAACTTTGGAGACTTGCTATAGAAAATGGAAGAGAGGCACATGGTACAGGCTTTAGGTGAGCTCCTTGCTGCCTTATTTTTTGTTCTTTTTAACCTCTCAGAAGTATCATTTCTGCAGTCTGTAGCCTTTGATGATATTTATGGTCTTGAATACAATAGAGGTAGCATTAGTTGAAATATTGTAACAGATACATTTTCATCCTTGCTTTCAGCATCATCGTCGGCAGACACCTTTGTCATGATATGGAACTTCAGGCCTCAGTCGCGTGCCTTCAGGTTTATTGGACACAAGGAGGCTGTGCTAAGCGTTCAGTTTTCCCCTGTTGGCCACTTATTGGCCTCAGCTGCTAAAGACAGGACAGTTAGACTTTGGACTCCTAATATGTAAGTAGGTGCATGGTACGTCCTGAAATCATGCCTTTTAAACAGCTGGGATAAGCCACTTTTTTTCATACTTTATATGAATAGATGCACCTAGAAAATATTCTGAACCGAACAGTGTGCTAAAATACCCACTTTCCAGGACCCAATAGCAAGCAATGTGGCAGGCCACCTCCACCCCCCCCCCCCAACCCAGGAACTCTATTACTGTAAGTGGGCAGACCCCCCTCCAAGAATCGCATAACTGGCAGTGTAGTAGAATCCCCCCACCGCCCAAAATCGCCTCATAACAGACAGTGTGCAGACCTCCCCCCCCAAAGAACCCCATAACAGGAAGTGTGTCAAATCCCCCCATTTCCCATCGCCCCATGATGGTGTGCATATTTCCCCCACCCCCAATTCCCCATAAAAGGCAGTGTGCAGTGTGCCGTCCTCCACTGTCATAACAGAGCGACTGCACTGCCATCCACCCATCTTTCCTGTGCTGCTGATTGTCCTCCCCTCCTGCAGTCTGGCTCCAGTTGGGTAGGTGTGGCCATTGTTTTATATGGCTATACACAGGCCACGCCCACCCACCAGCTGGAACCAGGGCTGGGAAGGATATGTGAAAAGGGTGGTATGTTTCAACTTTTCATTCCTCTGAAGGGAAAATATAGAATTACATCCTCTTTGGTCACTGGAGATCAAACCAAATTTCCAAGTTCCTGTGCCAGCCACACCTCTTTGTTCCCATTGACCTCCATGGCACTGTTAGGTTAACCTGTTTAGTCGCTGCAAAAAGAAAGTCTGGATTAATCTCCACCATGTGAATCCTTGACAATAATATTTCTACAAGGTTTAGTCTATCCTCTACTTTGATGTTTTACATTTTTTTCCTTATGCAGCAAAGGGGAGTCCACTATTTTTAAGGCCCATACAGCCACTGTGCGTAGTGTTGACTTCTCCAATGATGGTCAGACTATGATCACTGGATCTGATGACAAGTCGATAAAAGCGTGGAATGTTCATCACCAGCGTTTCCTCTTCTCACTTAACCAGCATACAAACTGGGTAAAATGTGCCAGGTACGTGTTGTACAGACTCCTCACTGATGTATTTTCAGTTGTTTCAGTTAAGGGGAATGAGATAAACTTATAAGGTTCTGCAGGGCCATTTGATTATCGTCTTTTTGCTTTTTTTTCACTTGTTAAACCATGTTGTGCAGATGCCTGGCTTCTATCCAGTTCTGCTTTATGTATAAATACTCATTTTATTTTTAGTAGTTATGCTCAGTAGGCATTGTATCTTTATTTAGAAATGCTGTAGTTAAAGTGGACTAAAGCCTTGGATAGGGATGCTCCTTTGTTTGAAAACTCCTTGTTCATCCCGTACTTAAAACTGGCAATCCCTCAGCGCATGCACAGGCCTCCTTTGGGATGGCACTGGGGAACTCTTTTAACTAGACCTGTAATCTAAGGATTTTGGTTGGCTGTAATGCTTAATAAACGCTTGTATTTCGGCACTTGTGTTTATAATCTATTACAGTTGGCTTAAAGGGGCTGTCCAGGGAATTGAAAAAAAAACATATACTTGTCTTTTACTCCTGCAGCCAGAGGTCGCACTAGACTCTTTCCCAACATCTTGTAGGAGTATTTCCAGCCATGGAGGCGTACGCAATTTGTGGGAATTACATTAAACAATTTAGAGGTATAGGTGGTGGTAAATGAACATTCCATCTTAAGCCTGCTTTCTGCACTTCCTGTGCTGTCTTTTAGGAGCTGCAATTTTCATTCAGCCTGCTTCAAGTGGACCAAAACCCTGGATTTGCATTATCCCAGGTTTTTGATCAGTAATCCTGCGGCATCCCGATGTGTGATGCCAAGCTGCGTTACACCCTGCTGGTTGGGCGATATACAGATCATGCTAACATTCCTAGAGCTTTCCGTCTACACTCCTCTTCTGCATATACAACCTGTGAGAACTTTATTTTATTAGTATTTTACAGGCTGTAAGTCTCCAACGACTTGTATCTGTAGAAGAGGGTTGTCACTGGAAAGCTTTTTGTAGGTTATACCTGGGGAAAAAAAAAATATATTTATCCTATAAAATAAAGACTCTGCATCTCTGTTCTCACATTTGGTATATGCAGAACAGAAGAGGGATGCTGCCAAAAAACGCTAAGAACATGATACTATATCTGACTATACAAAGATATTATTCATCTCTCTATTCTATCTCTATATAGTCTGTGTCAGGGAACCGCGGTCACGTGGTCCCACTACAAACCAGGGACCTCCGTAAACACAGACCGCGTTCCCAAAACCCTTTTGTCCGTGTTCTCCTATTAGAAACACCAGGCCCAAAGCCTGCGGACACACAGATTCTTGGTTTAAGGCAATCAGATCGCTCAAGTTAAAATGTAAGTTTTAATGCTATAAGCACACTAGGCAGTAATAACAAACATTTAACTATGAGGTAATATGAAATGATACAGGTGATACAAATGTTATTCTGAGACGGTTACAGGATAGAGTGCGTTACACAGAGAAACAATAGGCAGTTACCTTAATATGCAGTTGTAGTAGTGATGGGGGAGCTCTCACAAGGGGTATGTCAAGAGCTTATGATGATGGGCACCTCCACTATGCTGACCACATATCCCCTCCAGATGAGTGACAGCTACCTGGATCCAGACCACCCTATTTATGCTGTGAGGGCCCTCTGTGGGACGGAATGTCCCCTCCCATGGTTCTGGAGCGTGCTTTTGCCCTAAAACACTTTAGAGGTTAGAACTTGGAGCAGGGGGGTTGTATGGCCTTGGAAGTGGTACCAAACTATCGGGCTGGACGCCGTGCACCCAATGAGTCCAGAAATGGGGTTCCTAAGCGGATCAGAACCTTAGATCTCCGTTTACGGGGCTTTGCTTTATTTCTGAGAATGCAATTACCTATCCCCTTATGTGCTTTTGTGAGCCGGTTCTGATCCTGTACCTGGTTTGGTGCTGGGATACATGGACACGCAGTTATGGAGCAATTTCTGTTGGTGCCGTCAGTCTGCGGTTTTCATCCTTGATATGACAAATTCACAGCAAGGGGTACAGCGAGCTTCAGACTAACCGGCATTTTCCCAGACTAAGGTGTGACAGGATCAGCAGGGGGGGGAAGGTCTGTGCTCTGTGCTATTCAACACATACCTGCTAATTATCTCTTCCTGAAGAGAGATACGGACTTGTGCATATATAGCAGGGGGAATAAAGGGGAACTCCAACCTGGGATATGTGAGGTTTCTTAACTTAAGCTGGACCGTTCCTTCACAGTCTGACATGATGTTCTTAGAGCCTTCCAATTACACCTTGCCTCCTAGATATAAAAAAGATATATAGCCCTCGTCTTCAGTAGAATTCGGGTAAAATCTGCATTATTCCAAGTATGTCACACACCCCGCTTCCACTATTCATGACATATGGGTTACGGTCCAGTAGAGGGCAAACTTCTGCAGAGATGAAAGCAAAAACGAAGCCCCTCCCGGTCCATAAATACCTGGGACCTCCCACACATTCCCCAGTTCCTTCTCTGCAGGACGGCGAGCAAGTCAGAAGATGTATGCTGCTCTTCCTTGCAGGTAAGCCGGGTTTACACCCGGCCATGTTGTGCTCTATTTCTGCCCGGACCTTTATGCATTAAGCCCATTTCTAGCCTCCCAGCCTTGGCTGCAGGTCCAGGTGATGGTAGCCTTCACCTTAATATGTGTTTAGGGAGCCATGCTCCCCCGTGAGACCTCCATACAAGGGGGTAGGCGGCATCCGGGTTGGTGATCCCGGTTTGGGATGCCCTGTCCCCATTTAATTCCCTTACACCCTTTTGGTGAGGGATGCTCCCCCTTCCGGGTCCCCTCTGTTACCCTCCAGCGGGCGGGGATGGCATTGTTCTTCTATTTTTCACCTTATATATGTGTGTGAGTGTGCTTGTGCGCTCGATTCACGTTGCGCTGTGCGCTCTGCCTGCAGTCTGGGGAGCTTCTTCCCCTCAGGCTGATTCTGTGAGGGGGCGGGGCCGGGCGCTCGCGCATTGCCGCGGCCCGCCCCCTCCTGTTGGCGCCATTGAGGATCCATCCCATTGCTGGGAACCGCATTACAGGACCCGGAGGGAAGGGTCCTCCCTCTCTCCCTTTCAGGTGCTGCTGGCTGAATAGGACGCCATTTTCTGCGGTGGGTGAGTGCCCTGCTGGGCTCCCCCCTCTTCTTGCTATACTTGGCCAATATGCATCAGTCGCCTCTTGGGGCAGCGCTGGCCTCTCTGCTATTGTTTTCTTATGACATGTATTTATGTTGCTGTGTGTGTGCATGTGCTTATGGCCACATATCTTGTGTCTTTCAGGAGGACTCCCTGTGCCTTGTTTAAAAGGGGGTTCTCCCGGTCCTAGGGTCCCTAGCTGTAATTTGGGGCACTTATAAATCCTCCCACTCGGGACTTAAAGGGGCATCCCGAGTTGCTTACCAGCATAATTCCCTCTGATCATTGCGACTACCTTAACCCTTCTATTGCCAGCCACATAAATTTTACGTGGCTGCCTCTCCTAACGCCAGCCACGTAAAATTTACGTGCCTGACTTTCCCCAGTAATTACAAAAAAAGTAAAAATAAAAGACACTTACCTGACCCCTCGTTCGATCCGGCCGGGTCTCCTCTTCAGCCAGAGGGGCTCCGATCGCCCATCGGGGCTCCTCCGGCTGCAGGGGAGTGCCCAAAATAGCCCCCCCCCCCCGTTTCAGCAGCCGCCCGGTTTCCTGCAAAAAAAAAAAAAAACAAAAAAAAAAAAATGATAGTTACCTACCTTTGTCCCCGCCGGCTCCCGCAGGCTCTCATCTTCACTCTTGTCCGATCGCCTGCCTCCCCCCTCCTCTGCCCAGCCGTCTCTGACATCAGATCGCCGCGGGACACAGGAAATGAAGATCGGAGGGGAGTAAAGTAAAACTTTTATTCTAAGCAGACAGCACGTCCTGCTCCAGACATAGTCCTTACATGTGGGTATACCTCCGCCTTCAGCGCCGTGCACTGCAGTATCATGAAGAAAACAAGCTCCTCCCGGCCCTACATATACCGAGGGACCTCCCACAAATCCCCAGAATTCTCTGCAGTGCTGGAACTCCGAAGACATGAAGTATCACGCTCTCGCAGGCGAGCGGGGCTTGACTATTTCCACCCGTCCTCTTTGTGAAGAATATGCCTCCCAGCCTGGGCTGCGTTGGTCGAGTGAAGGTAGCCAGCACCTCGTGTGCTTAACGGAGCCATGCTCCACCGCAATCCCCCACCATAGGGTAGGCGGTTTAGGCTGATGGTGAGCCTCTAGTGGATGCCCCTCCCGCATTATTGCCCCGTACCCCGGGTAGTGCTGGACCCTGTGTAAAGGGTCGCCATCCGCCCTCATTCCCCAACTAGTTAGTGGGAAAAGAAAGGGGGGGGGGGTATGTGTGTGGTGGTCCCTGTGTACCAGTATTTCACGCTTATGGCCTTATTTCTGCCCTTCATTAACATTGAAATGTCAGAGCCGCGCTGCTTGCTCTTTATTTGGTTTTCGGCTACCGCCGTTTGTCTTATGCACAGTTTGCGGCGTTGTCTAGATGCTGTGGCGCCTTTTCCTTACTAGTCGTAACGGTTTTTCTACAAATCCTTAAGCGTGTGATTGTATCCTTGCCTTGCCGTTACCTCAGAGCTTCGCGCTCTCCGGAGTGGGCGGGGACTTGAATTGGCGCGCTCTGCGTCACGGCCGAGCATTGAGCCCGCCCTTCGAGGTTCGCTGGGCGCCATTTTGCTGATCTTCGCGCGCGTGGTGGCGGTTCCCTCCTCCCTTGGTCTGTAAGTGCCCTTGCGGGTGACTCCTTTTTATATGTTTTTCCAGCTGCGCATGGCTCTGACACCCATTCTTCTCCTTATGTCTTTCAGAAGCTAAGATTCTGGTGGCATCCCCCGGCCTGAGATATATCTTAAACGGGTTCACTTTTATATTCTCCCACATTCCTAGCGGGTCTTGGGGCATCCAGGGTCGCTTATAGCATAAATCCCTGCTGGCATATTGCTTTGATAATCATCATATGGAGGCATCTCAGAATTGTGTGTTAGGGGTCCCGCGGGGACAAGACCGGCTGTGTACTGCGTGTGGACAACCCCATGCTGATGCTGACAGAGCACGGGTCTGCGGACCGTGTGCCGAACAAGCACTGGCCCTGCAATCAGGTTTGCCAGTGGCTGCACCTTGCTTCAATACACCTGTCTCCCCTTGTTTAAATCTCACTCCTGATGAGTCGCACTTGAGCGGGGATGACCAGCAGGTGGTACCGCGCAGGCTACCTACGGCTGAGCAGGTGATGCCTGGTTGGAGGAGCATTTGGGCACTGGAAAGAAGCGTTCCCTGACGCTTCCTGGTTCTATGTTTTCCAAGCAAACTGAAGAGTCTGCTGCTATGCATGTCCTCGATCCTTCGGATGAAGGTGGACTGTTTTCAGGTTCCGTTTCCTCAGACGAGATACCTTGGACCCGTGATAATTCTGGCCCTGGTTCCTGGGGCCGGTGTGACACTGATAAATTACTTATAAAGATCTTTGGAGTACTGTCCATCTCTCCTCCGGGAGAGTCTCCCAAGCCCAAGAGGGAGAGTTTCCACACGGCGACGACGCGCTTGGAATTTCTGGAGCAGGATCATTCCAGGCTCGTATATCTTAAGGATTGGCTATCACCTTGTGAACGTACAGGAGTTCCGGGGGTCTGGGATTGGAAGTACCCTTTTCCCCCTGATGTGGTTGGCTGCTAGTCAGTCCCTCCCGAGGTGGATGCACCTATTATTGGGGTTGCTAACCCTCCCTTCATGACAGCCTCTACTCATCGTACCCTTCGGGATGCTGAGGACCGGCGCATTGACAGACTGGCTTCTCACGCCTTTTCGTGTGCAGGGACGGCTCTGCGCCCGGTCTGTGCCACGGCCGTCACTGCGGTGACCGCCAGGACCTTCTTAGGAAGATACTTGACCACCAACCGGAGGATCTCCCTTGGGAGGTCTTTAAGGCACTGTGTGATTGTGATGCTTTTGTGAGTTTATTCTCTCAGCGATGGATGACACTGTTAAAATGTGCACTAGAACCTCGGTTCTTGTGGTGGCTATTCGCCGCCTGCTTGGCTGCGACAGTAGAGGGCTGACAATGATACTAAAAAGGCTCTTACTGGCCTTCCCTTTAGAGACGACGCTTATTGGGGCCCGGTTGGACCTTTTGGAAAAAAGGAGTAGGGCACCCTCGAGCAGAAGGCCGTCTCGGCCTCCCAGGGGCAGGGACACCCCTCCCCTTCCCTACGTTAGTGTCAAGCGCGAACTAGAAGTGTGCTTCCAATTTTTTGGAATGGAGACCCGCCCCAGGGGGGGCAGGCAACGCCCTGGGTCCTCCGGTTGTGCGAAGTCCAAATCTGCCGAAACCGCACAAGCGTGAGGGGACACCCTCGCCTTGGCAGCACTGGGCTCCTATCGCAGGGCGCCATGCTTCTTTCAGGTTGTTACAGGAGGTATTCCCCCCGGATGCAGAATGGAGTCTGCTGGGCGGTCCTTTTTTCCAAGGTTATCAGGGTTCTTCTAGTCCCTGTTTTCCCTTCGGGAGTTGAGGCAGGCCGAGTTTGGCGTGTAGGGTCTGGGCTCTCTTACAGGTTGGCCCTTGACATGTGATTGCATCCACTTTACCCTTCTCCTCTGGGATGAAGCAGTCTGACCCAGGTTGGCATTCTGGGGCCTAGCATTTATACCTTTACAGGCAGTTTCTACATGGTATCTACCTGTTGGGCCGCAGCAGGTAGATCCCTTTTTAGTCCCCTGTGCCTTCAGGACACCTAGGCCACTTCCAGCCAGTGTTGAAGGTCCAACTCTGCGCATTGGGGTATTGTTTTGGTTCCTCTCCTGCTCCCAGATGACTCACCGAGGCGAGTATGGGAGTGGTGTCTTGGACGTGCCCATGTGGCGTCCGCGCTAGGTTCTACCTTATTGTCCTTCTTTGCTTCCTATTTTTGCATCAGGCAGTATTGGCTATTGACTTGTGGCTCCTTGGGAGTCCTGTGGATTGGTGCTCAGGCACATCACTTACTTAGTGTTCCCCGGTTCGGTATCCCCCTACGGGGTGGCATTTAGATTGGTTCATGTTAGAACCTTCCTTCTGCTAAATGTGGACTTGTTATGGAAAGGGCCTTGCCCTCTTTGATGTCGCACTTCCTTTACCTTGCAGCCGGTGGGCCTGTTGGTGGTGGCCCAGATGCTGTCCCTTATTCTCAGGAGCCCTTGGGCCCTGCGACACCTTTGGTTACTTATCCTGGACAGGGTTCCAGCACCCCTGGAACTAGGTCAGTACGCTCCCCCTCGTTACGGGGTTCCTTTTGAGGTTGTAAATTCAAGGAAGATGTCTGGGACCATTCCTTCCTTCTCTCTTCTCCCTGTAGATGGTCATCATGGGTACCAAGTCTTGCAGGTGGACTGGGGGGTCTTATTTCTCCTGAAATCCCCCGTGGTTCCTAAAGGGGTCCCCTTAGGGGATCCATCTTCATACGGTTTTTTGGTTGACACATTGAGCCTGTGGACAGTGGCTTGTCCCTTTTTATCTGTGAAGGTCTCGGAACAGGTTGACCCTTCAAGAAGGTTCCGGTTCGGTTCTAAGTGGGAGTTTACATCCCTTGCACTTCATTGGTATTAGCTTGGCTGGCTGCCATAACGTGGCAGGAGGTTCTATTCTAGTATCTCACTGAGTCCCTACTGGTGTGGCCCTGTGGGGCCCCGTTGCTATTACAGGGACTCTGTCCTGGATTATTGTCCCAGGACTCTCTGGCCTTGGTCATGAGGGTCTAGTATTGCTTCTGTCAGGACATTATATTCTTTATGTCCTAACTTCTTTCACCCTGCTAGGCGGGGTTCTGCATAAGATTGCAGTAGAAAGGGAGAACCGTTATGCTGGGGGTCCTGGGTGGCCCAGCGGGGCGTGGTTCGCAGATTTTCTGCTGAAGACAGTCGTACTGTATGCCCTCTCAAGAGGGCTGTTCTGCCTATTCAGGCTCCCTACTACGTCGCCCTTACCTACAGGCCTTTTAGGCGATTGGTCGGTTGGCTTTTCACCCTATTGGAGATGGGTATCTCTGGGTGTCTTTTCTCTATTGGAGGGCTAGGCCTAGCTCCCTCCTCTTCTTCTCCCTTTTCTGCCGGCTATGTTGGTTGTCTGCTTTGCTTGGACTAGCTCTCTAGCCTGCGGGATGTTCCCTATCCCTGGGTCCTAGGATTATTATAGCACGGTTGAAGTTGGCTCCCCAACTCAGTGCTCTGAAGATTTCAGGGCTCGCCCTGTTCACCTACTGCAGAAGTCTAGTTCAATCTTCTGTGTTGCGCATTCCTCAGGGGTTGCTCAGGTGCATTCCCCAGGGAATTCTATGCTCCCTTTTTGGGGGGTTACTTATCCGGATGCCCTGCTAAGGGTTCCCTTGGGTCTTATTCAGGTTCTTGTCTGAACTGTTCCTTCCCTCATATCGCTCTTCTATATATGT
Organism: Gastrophryne carolinensis; assembly: GCA_027917425.1. NCBI lineage: Eukaryota > Metazoa > Chordata > Amphibia > Anura > Microhylidae > Gastrophryne > Gastrophryne carolinensis. The sequence continues at coordinate 176,397,241 of CM051238.1, read as the reverse complement.
TATATATCTGTACACCATGAGGTGAGGGTGTTCCGCCTTACGCCGAATAGGGTCCAGGCGGTGTTCTTATTCTTCTTTAGTCCAGACCCTACGGTCTCTAGGCTATTGTCTGGCTTACTCTGAGTGAAAGGGATCTGTATCCCTCATCAGGTGTTGGAGATTCCTGGCCTTTCTCTTGTCCCTGGTAGGGATTATGCCCCTTGGGGCTTATAGGTTTCTCCATCCTTATGTACCGGATCTGATTGCTAACACGGGTGTAGGTGCCCTTTGGCTTGGTCCTGCTCGGTCGCCTTGTTCTTCTGAGCCTAAAGTAAATGTCTCGGCTCTTGCTGAGCCTTGTTAGCGTTGTTTTTCAGTATTCCTGTTGGTCTCGCCTGAGACCTGGGTTCATATTCTCAGATGGGGAGATCTCTAAGGTTGCCATGACTGCCCCTTTTTTTCCAGTAGCATGGTTAGGCTGTTACTCTGGCCTACTCGTTAGGGGAAGATTCTTCTTCTCTCTTGGTTTTTGCTCTCTTACTACTTGTGCTTGGCTTGGGTCTTTCAGCACTAGGTTCTGTTGAGCAAGCTGGCTATTCCGCCGCTTGTGTTCAGTTCTGCCTTTACAAGAATTCAAAGGCTGTGGTTAGAGCATTGCTCTCGTTGCTCTTGGTAGCATGGTTAAGGTGACATCACTTTTATGGTTGTCTGTGCCTTTTTTCTCGGGGATCCCACCCTACTTATGGACACTGCTATTGGATGTCCCACATGTAAGGACTATGTCTGGAGCAGGACGTGCTGTCTGCTTCGAATAATACAACTCTGTGAAGTACTCACCTGTAGAGTTGGTATTATATGCAGACAGCATGTCCTGCTCCACCCCACCCTGATTCACCTTGTTCTGGATCCCCTGTATGGTGATTATTATCTTGGATATTGTTACCAGTTATTCTGAGTGGTTGTTTTCCTCCTGGCTTCTTCTCTCACTGCTTGTCAATGCTGGGGATTTGTGGGAGGTCCCTCGGTATATGTAGGGCCGGGAGGAGCGTGTTTTCTTCATGATACTGCAGTGCACGGCGCTGAAGGCGGAGGTATACCCACATGTAAGGATTATGTCTGGAGCAGGATGTGCTGTCTGCATATAATACCAACTCTACAGGTGAGTACTTCACAGAGTTGTATTTTTTTTAATAAAGTTATTTTAAAACATGTGTCTGTCTTTTTTTTTTACTTTTAACCCTTTGTGAACTGGTAAGGGGTCCATGTGACCCCTATACCAGTTCACAGGGCTCGGGGGTCTGGCAAGTCACCTGCAACTAGCGGGTGACTTGCCATTAACCCCTGGCCCCCCAAATTACCTGCCTCCCCAAAGCCCAGGGGGGGGGGGCAGAAGAGCCGTGGCCCTAGGCTATGACGGCTTGTAGCCGCAGGGCCAGGGGCCACTAAAGCTGGCCCCTGTGTCCTGTTCTACAAGCCCCCATAGCTGGTCACAGGCTGGTTACGCTGGGTAGGGGGGACCTCACGCCATATTTTTGGGGGGGATTTTTAAGGGTTTTAACCCTTAAAAATCCCCAAAAAATGGGGTCCCCCTCCCTGGGAGGGGGGACCCGATGTCATTTTTTTTTTTAATTAACCCTATATTACCTGTAACCCAGTAGGTATAAAAGGCTTCCAGCAGCAGCAGGAGAGCAGAAGCCTAAGTGATCAGCGTGGGACACGGGGATGGATGGGAGGTAAGTATTAATAAAGATATTTTTTAAAAAGTGTGTCTGTGTGTTTTTTTACTTTTAACCCTTTGTGAACTGGTAAGGGGCCCATAAGGGGTCCATGTGACCCCATATACCAGTTCACAGGGCTCGGGGTCTGGCAAGCCATCTGCGGCTAGCGGGTGACTTGCCATTAACCCCTGAGCCCCCCAAATTACCTGCCTCCCCAAAGCCCGGGGGGGGGGGGGCAGAAGAGCCGTGGCCCTAGGCCAGGGGTGGGCAATTATTTTTTCCATGGGGCCACATGAGAAACTAAAAATATTGTGGAGGGCCGCTGAGCTATGGGCGTCTAAGCGACGTCTAAGCTCAGCGTCTCTGAGTGCGCTGGCGGCTGCATCTCGAGCTTCCCTCTAACAGGGAGCGCGCCCGCGCTGGCCATTCTCAAATGGCTGACACAGGCACGCGCCCTGCTAGAGGGATAGCGGGCATGCGGCCGCAGCTCGTGCATGCGCCGTTGAACTGGGAAAGAAGGTGAGTTTATGGGCGACCTGGGGGTTTCACACAGCGGGGCATCCCGATTTTGGATGCCCCGCGGGGAGGGGATCTATAAGATTCCCAGGCTGATAAAGCAGGGTTTTGGTCCACTTCAAACATTCTGATGTGATAATTTCCCAGCCAATCAGAGAAGCCCTTGGCTTCTGGCAGTCTGGAAGGAGAGCTCATATCAGCTGGGGCAAAGTGTAAGAATGGTGGGCAGCAGGAAGGGGGCATGGTGAGAGCATGATGGACAGCAGGAAGGGGGCATGGTGAGAGCATGGTGGACAGCAGGAAGGGGGCATGGTGAGAGCATGGTGGACAGCAGGAAGGGGGCATGGTGAGAGCATGGTGGACAGCAGGAAGGGGGCATGGTGAGAGCATGGTGGACAGCAGGAAGGGGGCATGGTGAGAGCATGGTGGACAGCAGGAAGGGGGCATGGTGAGAGCATGGTGGAGAGCAGGAAGGGGGCATGGTGAGAGCATGTGGACAGCAGGAAGGGGGCATGGTGAGAGCATGGTGGACAGCAGGAAGGGGACATGGTGAGAGCATGGTGGACAGCAGGAAGGGGGCATGGTGAGAGCATGGTGGACAGCAGGAAGGGGGCATGGTGAGAGCATGGTGGGCAGCAGGAAGGGGGCATGGTGAGATCATGGTGGACAGCAGGAAGGGGGCATGGTGAGAGCATGGTGGACAGCAGGAAGGGGGCATGGTGAGAGCATGGTGGACAGCAGGAAGGGGGCATGGTGGACAGCAGGAAGGGGACATGGTGAGAGCATGGAAGGGGGCATGGTGAGAGCATGGTGGACAGCAGGAAGGGGACATGGTGAGAGCATGGAAGGGGGCATGGTGAGAGCATGTGGACAGCTGGAAGGGGGCATGGTGAGAGCATGTGGACAGCAGGAAGGGGGCATGGTGAGAGCATGTGGACAGCAGGAAGGGGGCATGGTGAGAGCATGGTGGACAGCAGGAAGGGGGCATGGTGAGAGCATGTGGACAGCAGGAAGGGGGCATGGGGAGAGCATGTGGACAGCAGGAAGGGGGCATGGGGAGAGCATGTGGACAGCAGGAAGGGGACATGGTGAGAGTATGTGGACAGCAGGAAGGGGGCATGGTGAGAGCATGTGGACAGCAGGAAGGGGACATGGTGAGAGCATGGTGGGCAGGTACATGGTGAAAAAGAGACAGCAGGCAGGAAGGGAAAACACAAGCAAACTACATAATCTTTCTGAGCAGACTTACTGATGCTCTGGAGCCCCTACTCTGTCCTTCCAAAGTCCCCAGGTCTCTATCACCTGCTCATCGGGTCTGGCTTCCTCAGAGGAAGGGAGAATGTGCCAGACCCGACGAGCCGAGCGGCCGATCAGCTGCTGCTTAACCTAAGCCTCTCACACTGTACACAGGCGATCACCTAAGTTAAGCAGCAGCCGATCGGCCACTCGGCTCGTCGAGTCTGGCATGTTTTCCCTTCCTCTGCGTCTCTTACTGGCCAGCTCAGCCCGGGCCGGTAAGAGCCTAGCAAAGGGCCGTATACGGCCCGCGGGCCGTACATTGCCCAGGTCTGCCCTAGGCTATGACGGCTTGTAGCCACTAAAGCTGGCCCCTGCGCCCTGTTCTACAAGCCCCCATAGCTGGTCACAGGCTGGTTATGCTGGGTAGGGGGGACCTCACTCCATATTTTTTTTTTTTTTTTTTTTTTAAGGGTTTTAACCCTTAAAAATCCAAAAAAATGGGGTCCCCCTCCCTGGGAGGGGGGACCCTGTCATTTTTTTTTTTTTAATTAACCCTTTGTTACCTGTAACCCAGTAGGGGTATAAAAGGCTTCCAGCAGCAGGAGAGCAGAAGCCTAAGTGATTAGTGTGGGACACAGGGATGGATGGGAGGTAAGTATTAAAAAATATATATTTTTTTAATAAAGTTATTTTTAAAGTGTGTCTCTGTGTGTTTTTTTTATTTTTTTATTTTTTTTTTTTTTTACTTTTAACCCTTTGTGAACTGGTAAGGGATCTATGAGGCCCCTTATACCAGTTCACACGGCTCTGGGTCTGGCAAGTCACCTGCGGCTAGTGGGTGACTTGCCATTAACCCCAAGACCCCCCATTACCTGCCTCCCAAAAAAACCCTTAAAATTCCCCCAAGAAATGGTGACACCCCCCCCCCCCCCCCCCCTTCCGTGAAGGGGGACCCCACACCATTTTTTTTTTTATTTAAAAATATCCGGTCAGGAGAGGGTGACAAAATCTCAAGTAGACTGGCAGTCAAAAGGTTACAGGTACCTATGCATGTTGGGTATTGTTTTGCTCGGGGTGCACTTTCAGATTTAGCTTGTTTTTTCTTATATTTTAGGAAAAGGTGTTTTTTATTCTGCTTTTTTATACATTTTTTTGTGAAACCCTGTGCAACCTAAGAATTCTTCGAGATATTACTTCCAGAAAGATGAGCCCACTACAATAATTATGAATCCCCTGACTGGGCTGATTATTCCCCGCTCGAGGAGGGGGAATTATTTGAGGAATCTGAGACTGAGGAGCTGCAGTTCTTTGATTCTGATGCCGGGCAGGCGCTGGGGGATGCTGTGGATACTCCCAGGGTCCTGACCCATCTATCAGAGGTTCTGGGTATTTCCCCACGAGCGCCCCCGAAGAAGGGGGGATTCTTTGGGTTCTCTAAGCCCTGCTTGGAGTTTCCAAATCAGGATCATTTTGACAGCATGATTCTTAAAGAATGGGAGAAGCCGAGTCGCCTTCATGGTGTTCCTCAGGGATGGGATATAAAGTATCCCTTTCCGGTGGACGCGGTGAAGCGCTGGTCTTCCCCTCCCGAGGTTGATGCGCCCATCTTAGGACTGTCCAACACCTCCGTTGTACATACTCCTGACGCCACTACCCTTAAGGATGGCGAGGACAAGCACATTGATCAGATGGCTTGCCATACCTTTGCCAGTGTGGGTTCAGCCTTGCGGCCTGTCTGTGCATCGGCACTCGTGGCTGTGGCTACCAGGTCGGAGATCAGGGACATGTTAAATGGGTCCCAGCTCAGCCCGGACAGCGTTGAATTCACAGCCCTTAAGAGGTGTGAATTGTTCATGAATTTTGTTTTGTCGGCTATGGACGACACGATCACCATGTGTAGTAGAACTTTGGCTCTGTTGGTGGCCATGCACCGATCGGTCTGGCTGTGCCAGTGTGCGGCTGACATTGCGGCCAAGAAATTACTTACAGCTCTGCCCTTCCTGGGAACGCGGCTGTTTGGAGACAAATTGGATTCTGTGGCGAAAGGTGGAAAGCTACCTCAGCGTAAGAAGCAGCGTCGCTCCTTTTGGGGGGCAAGCTCCTTCAGTCCTCCCTTTCACGGCGCCAGAGGGGGCAGAGGTCTTGCCTACTCTGGCTCCAGAGGGGGTTCCTGGAACAGAGGTAGAGGACGTGCCCGTCCAGCCTCTACCTGGGGTCCCAAGCCCTCTGCCAAACTAGCTCAATGAGGAGGCGCCCTCACCCTTACGGGTGGGGGATGGCTGCGGCTCTTCTTCCAGTTCTGGGCCCAGGAGGTTACGGACAAGTGGATATTGGAAGTGGTCTTGTCTGGGTACAAACTGGAGTTCGAGTACTGGCCTCCTCCCAGATTCCTAAGGTCTCGGGTGCCTTCAGATCCTCGGGCAGCGCAGGGGCTCCTGTCGGCTGTAAAGAACCTCCTGGACATGGCGGTCATATGCCCGGTGCCTCTTTCAGAGAGAGGCCAGGGCTATTATTCCAACCTTTTCACGGTTCCCAAAAGGGATGGCTCCATAAGACCCATTCTGGATTTGAAGCTTCTCAACAGGTTCATCAGAACCAAGAGGTTCCGCATGGAGACTCTGCGCTCAGCCATCGGTTCCCTTCGTTAGGGGGATTTCATGACGTCCATAGACATCAAGGATGCTTACCTTCATGTACCAATTTTCCCAGCACACCAGAGATTTCTCAGGTTTGTGGTCGGAGATCAGCATTTTCAGTTTGTGGCCCTCCCGTTCAGGCTGACCTCGGCACCGAGGGTGTTTACTAAGGTTCTGGCGAGCATTATGGCCCTGTTCAGAGCCCAGGGCATTTGCATTGTGCCATATCTGGACGACCTGCTCATTACAGCTTCTTCCCTCTGCCAGGCAGAGCTGGACACCAGGACGGTGGTGAAGACGCTGGAGAGGTTTGGATGGGTGATCAACCACCCCAAGTCTTCTCTCTCCCCATCAAGGGAGATTTCCTTTCTGGGCATGAATCTGGATACCAGTCAGGCCAGAGTGTTCCTACCTCAGCCAAAGGTGCAGAGGGTTCAGGATCTGATACATGTTCTCTTGACCAATCCTCGCCCTTCTATTCGGCTAGGGAAGACTCTTGTAGGTTTGATGGTGGCCTCCTTCGAGGCAGTCCCCTTTACTCAATTCCACATGAGGTCGCTACAACTCCATCTATTGCTGAAATGGGACAGATGTCCACAGTCCTTGGATCAGTCATTTCTGATGTCTCCCAGGGTTCAGCAGTCCCTTCAGTGGTGGCTGGAATCAAGCAATCTGATAAGGGGCAGATCGTTCCTGGCCCCTTGTTGGGAGACGGTTACCACGGATGCCAGCCTGTCGGGCTGGGGAGATTTCTGGAAGGATCATCAGTTCCAGGGGTTGTGGGGTCCTCAGGAGGTTCACACCCCCATCAATGTCTTGGAGCTCAGAGCTATCCGCTTGGCTGTCGCGTCTGACACTTCACCTACAGGGTTTACCGGTTCAGGTTCGATCAGACAATCGTACTGCAGTAGCTTACATCAATCACCAAGGAGGGACTCGCAGCAGGAGTGCCCTCAGGGAAGTCTCTCTGATTCTGACATGGGCGGAGAGCAATGTTCCTTGCATCTCGGCAGTGTACATTCCGGGAGTGGAGAACACGGAGGCGGACTCCCTGAGCAGGGGATTCTCTCTCCGAGGGGAATGATCTCTCAACCACAGGGTATTTCGGGCCTTGTGTCACAAGTGGGGGGACTCCGGAGGTGTATCTCTTTGCCTCTCGGCACAATCACAAGCTCCCAACCTTTGTATCTCTGTCTCAGGATCCTCTGGTCCTGGCAGTGGATGCCTTGTCCCTTGTCTGGAGGGATCTAGGGTTTCTGTACCTGTTCCCCCCCCCCCTTCTCCATGGTAGGCAAGGTAGTGCGCAAGCTGGCTCTAGAGGGGGCACCAGCAATTCTGGTGGCCCCAAGGTGGCCAAGACAGGTTTGGTTCGCAGACGACGTCGTAAGATTGGTGGTAGATCAGTACAGGCTGCCCCTGTTTCCGGATCTGATCTCTCAGGGTCAGCTACGTTATCCCAATTTACAAACGCTTGCTTTGACGGCGTGGCTGCTGAAACCTTCATCCTGAGGGAGGAAGGTTTGTCTGAGGCGGTTATTCAAACCTTGATTAGAGCTAGGAAGCGATCTTCCTCTACCATTTACTATAGGACTTGGCGGTCCTATATTGACTGTAAGGGCCTTACCTTACAGGGTGTTTTCGATTCCTAGGATTTTGGAGTTTCTACAACACGGTCTGAATCTGGGGTTCCAGCTCAGTACTTTGAAGGGTCAGGTCTCTGCCCTGGCTGTCTTTTTTCAAAGGTCTTTTGCTTTGCATAATCTGGTCAAGACTTTTTCCAAGGGGTCACTCATGTTTGGCCCCCTAGAAAGTCTTTGGTTCCCGTTTGGGACCTAAATTTGGTTCTCTCGGCCCTCCAGGGGTCTCCTTTTGAACCGATGCAGGATGTGGCTCTTTCTGTGCTCACTGAAAAGGTTGCCTTTTTGGTGGCTATTACCTCTGTTCGGCGTGTCTCTGAGTTGGCGGCTCTGTCTATTCAGGCCCCTTACTTTGAGAGACAGCAGGACAAGGTGGTTTTTCGTTTTAAATCAGATTTCCAGCAAACGAGTTGTAACAGCTACAGACCAATTAATGTTAATTAATGTAGATGTGAAACTCTTTTCCAAAATGATTGCTAATAGGCTAAAGAGGCTGCTACCGGCTTGGGCACATACAGATCAAGTGGGTTTTGTGTCATGAAGAGAGGCCAGAGACAATACAATAAAGACAATCCTATTGAATTCCTACGCCAGAACAAATAGAATTCCTATGTGCCTCCTATCAGTTGATGCGGAGAAGGCGTTCGATCGGGTCAGCTGGAAGTTCCTGGAGCTAACTTTGGGGCAGGCAGGGCTTGGCCCAGTTCTGAAGGGGAAGATTAAGGCTCTTTATGGTGGCCCCACAGCGAAGGTGCGGACAAACGGGATCTTATCTTCAGCTTTTAAGATAAGGAATGGGACGAGACAGGGCTGTCCCTTATCGCCTTTGTTATTCGTGCTGGTGATGGAGCACCTGGCAGTGGCACTGCGTGGACACCCGGACATTAAGGGGATAGAGATAGGGGTAAGATGCACAAACTGGCACTGTATGCGGACAACTTATTGCTCTATATCACCTTGCCCCATATTACTTTACCACTGATCATAAAGGAGTTTCAGAGGTTCAGCAGAGTTAGCAATTTTAAAGTCAATATGTCTAAGTCAGAAATGCTGAACATTAGTATTGAGGATCAGGCCCTAGTCCAGCGGCTGGAAGGGAACGTTCCCTTTAAGTGGTGTAAAGAGGCCTTGGAGTATCTGGGAGTTCTTATTCCGGCTGACCCTGTCTCGCTGTTTGGGCTGAATTACGACCCCTTACTCGCAAGGATCAGGAAAGAACTGGAGGTGTATGGGAAAAAGAATATCTCCTGGCTCGGGAGAATAAATGTCCTGAAGATGGACATATTGCCGAAACTATTATACATATTTCAGGCGATACCCATTCATGGCAATAAGCGCTTTTTTAGGCAAATTAGATCTGAGATTGTGAGATTTGTGTGGGGAGGGAAACACCTGAGACTAAGCCTTCGTAAGCTAGCTAGGCGGAAGGAACAGGGAGGGGCCGGACTACCAGATGTCGAGAATTACCATAGAGCAGCGTCTAATTAGGATGGTGGATTAGCATCATGGGAGAGGGTCTAAGCAGTGGGTCACAATTGAACAGGACATGCAGGCGTGCAAGGTCACATCTCTCCCGTGGGTGGATCCGAAAATACAGTCAAAGGAGAAGCTGCCGTTCCTGACGGTGCAGCTCCTTCTGACATGGGAGGACTGCCTTAGGAATCTGGATATAGCATCTAGACCGGGACCGTTGATGCCTTTGTTTGACAACCCAGAGTTCGAGCAGGGAGTGGGGGCCTCAAGGTTTTCGATCTGGGACTCATCCCTAAGTGTTAAGTTGAGGCATCCGCTGGTCCAGGGCAGGGAACTGGGCGTCGGGGGGGGGGGGGGGAGGTTTCATGGCTAGCAGTGCACCAATTGAGAAACTACCTGAGCTCACTGGGGGATATAGGTAAGATCACAAGAGAGTGCTCCCAGTTCGAGAGCCTGCTGGAAGCAACAGAATGGCCAAAAGGGGTATTCAATCTTGTACGGTATACTGTTGGGAGGGGGGGTGCGGAGTTGGACTTTGTAGCTGAATGGGAAAGAGAGATCGGGAGGACCCTAGAGGGGGAGGAGTGGGAGAAGGCCTTTTTTCTTACTCACAAGATGGCAAAACCATGTAAGGCTCAGGAAAGAAAAAGGGGGGGGGGGGGCTAAGCAGAGAAAACCTGGGCATCGCCCAAGAGAACAGTACAGTCCGCCGATTCAGAGAAACATAGCCAATTATACCAGGTCTTTGTAAAGGATTCAAATCTGTTGTCGCGCGATAAGATTACACTTTCATATCTCATGATTTCATTAACCTTCAAAATCCACATCGCCACCGTGGGTGGATCTGGAGATTTCCACTTAAGGGGGATGCACATCTTGGCTGCGTTGAGTAGGTGGCATAGCAGAGATTTTTTATAAATTTTTAAAGGAACCTTGGTAAGGTGCAGGAGGCGGGATCAGCAGGCACATCCTCCTCCGTCACCCTGCTCGCAATATCCCTAACCGAGTCCCAGAAACCCCCCAGCACCGGGCATGACCAGAAAACATGAAGCATATCACCTCTATCTCCGTTACAGCGCCAGCAGGTGTCTGGGACCTCTGGCGACCATTTACTGATAACCGCCGGGACCCTATACCATCTAGAGAGAATCTTAAAATTGCATTCTTGGATACGGGTACATATAGAGGTTTTATGCGGCATGCTCAAGAGTTTCCGACACTGATCGGGAGCCAAGGAGATCCCCAAGTTGGCTTCCCACTTGCCAACATACGAGGGTCTCTCTCCCTCCCGGGGGGAAGTGAGTAATTTGTATGTGTATGATAGGGTGTGCTGGACCGCTCCCGGGCTGGAACAGAGAGACTCGAACGGGGATGGAGCCCGCAGGCCCCCAACAGGGATCCTCAGGGACCGAAGGAAGCTGGCCATCTGGACCGACTGCCAGTCTGTCCAAACCGGAAGGCCCCTAGTCCGGGCCAGTGAGCGCAAATCCAACCAGTCAGCTCCCCCCCCGAAGTGGCATGCCCTGAAAATACCCGCTTTGAGCCAAGCCTTCGGGGTAGGTCCCTGCCCACCCGGGGGAAATTTAGGATTGCCCAGGACAGGAATCATTGGGGAGGGGCCGGGGGATATATCAGGGTGATCAAGGTGTCTCTGGGCGACTTTAATGGTGGCGCCAACTGTAGGATGCCTCATGGCGCCCGGTATGTCCTGGGGATCAACCCATGCTAGTCCCGCCATGTGGTAGCCAGTGGAGCCCTGCTCTAACTCCACCCACTGTTTGTGCCCCCTATGAAGACACCAGTCGACAATCCGGCTGAGGTGGACCGCAGCATGATATAAAAGAGGATCGGGGAATCCCAGACCGCCACGTTCCTTGGGAAGTGACAGTAACTTTGTATTAAGCCTAGGTCTCCTGCCCCCCCATACGAATCTGGTGAAGACCCCTCTAACATTTCTCAGGAAGCTCTGTGGGATTCTCACTGGGAGAGCCTGGAGTAGGTACAGCAATCGGGGAAGCAGATTCATTTTGGCCGCGTTGCACCGCCCAAACCAAGACAACCAACCCTTTGACCACCTCCTCGTCTCCTCTTCAAACTTCTTCAGCAGGGGCGGGAAATTTAAGTCAAAGATTTTCGTCAGGTCGCTACAAAGTTTAGTCCCCAAGTAGGTGATACTATCTCTGGCCCATTTGAACGGGAAGGAGTCACGAAGTACAGTAAATCGCCGAACCGGGATATTAATATTCAGAACTTCCGATTTTTGATAGTTAATCTTGTATCCGGATAGATCTCCGTATAATTTCAGCTCGGATACAAGATTGGGGAGGGATACCTCAGGGCAAGACAGGCTAAAGATTAAATCATCAGCATATGCTGCGACTTTATACTGTCTAGATTTGCTCGAGAGGCCTGCAATACTCTGATTCTGGCGGATCCTGCATAGGAAGGGCTCTAGAGTAAGTATAAAGATAAGGGGCGACAACGGGCACCCCTGGCGCGTCCCGTTCGTAATCCCAAAGGAGTCAGACAATACCCCATTAACCCGGACTGCAGCTGAGGGGGCCCCGTATAAGCTACCTATCCAGCCCATGACGTTCGGTCCAAGCCCAATATGTCTGAGCGTGGCAAGCATGAAGTCCCAATTGACCCGATCGAAAGCCTTCTCGGCGTCTGTTGCCAGGAGAAGGGTTGGGGTTTCTTTCTGATGGGCCAGATGGACCAGGTTCAACACTTTAATAGTGTTATCCCTGGCCTCCCTGTGTGGCATGAACCCGGCTTGTTCAAGGCCCACTACGTGGTGTAGGTGAGGGGCCAGTCTTGTAGCCAATACCTTTGCAAACAATTTCAGGTCGGAGTTCAGCAGGGATATCGGCCTGTAGCTTGCACATTGTGCCGGATCCTTTCCCTCTTTCGGGATGACCGCTATATGTGCTCTCAAGGCGTCAGGAGGGAGGGCCTTTCCGTCTTTGATCGAATTAAGGGCAGCCAGGAGCTTCGGGCGAGGAGAGGAAAAAATTTTTTGTAATATGGCATACTGAAACCGTCTGGGCCGGGGGCCTTCCCACCCGCCGAACTAAAAACTGCTTTGTGCAACTCAGCAATAGTCAGGGGTTCCTCTAAGCCCTCAAGAATTTCTCTGGGTAATCTAGGGAGGCCAGACTCCGAAATATACTTTTCAATGGTGTCTCTCACCCCTTGGCTTCTGTCCTTCGGGAGGTTGTAGAGCTGCTCGTAAAATTTCCTAAAGCTTTCCCCAATTTCATCAAAAAGATGCGTGACCCGCCCACCCGGGGTAGCTATCTTAGGGACATATGTTTTAGTCCGCTCCTCCCTCAGGGCCTTAGCCAGTAGTCTGCCGCATTTGTCTCCCGATTCGTAATAGATTCTACGGCAGTTACTGATCTGTGCCCTAATTTTGTCACAGCCCGTCTTGAGCTTTTCCCTCAAAGAACAGCACCAGGCTTCTGTTGGACAAGTTTGTAAGGCTGCTACTTGGTCTTCCGTTTATACTTTTTCAAAGTTTTATAAGGTTGATGTGCGGGCCTCAGCGGATGCTGTTTTTGGCCGCAAAGTTCTGCAAGCTGCAGTGGTTTAAATTGGTGCATTTTTTGCTGTATTTGGATCCCCACCCATGACGGACACTGCTATTGGATGTCCCATATGTCATGAATAGTGGAAGCGGGGTGTGTGACATACTTGGAATAATACCATTTTGTGATTACTCACCTGTAAAATGGGTATTATAAGTATGTCACACACCCCGCTTCATCGCACCCTTTGGTATTCTGGATCCTTTATATGGTGAACCTTTTATTGTTAAGAATGTTTTATTAGCTCTTCCTGGTCCCCCTACTGCTGTCATATACTGGGGAATGTGTGGGAGGTCCCCGGTATTTATGGATGGGAGGGGCTTCTTTTTTGCTTTCATCTCTGCAGAAGTTCGCCCTCTACTGGACCGTAACCCATATGTCATGAATAGTGGAAGCGGGGTTTGTGACATACTTATAATACCCATTTTACAGCTGAGTAATCACAAAATGGTATTTTTCCATCCCTGTCCCATACCCTCCCGCCCACCCCAGTACCTTGGGTGCTGCTGTGGGCTTAACGATGGCCCGGTTTTCAAATAAATCCGTGTTTTTCCACCTTACCGCGCTTCCTGGGAGCTGTGCCAGCGAGCGCAGTGTTGCAGAAGCTGCCTGTTCAGGGTGAGTTTACTGGCCCCTGCAGGGTTTCAAACAGCAGGGCAACCTGCTATAGGATACCCCAGGGGCAGGCTAGCGGCCGCCCTGGAATCTTTTAGAATTCAGAGGGCAGCCATGTTGGTTTTGATCCGCTTTAAAAGACGTATCATTTTATCCCTGCCTCTGCCAGCTGACATTCTCCCTCCCCTGGAAATGTAACAATTTGTTAGTAGAAGCAAATGTTACATTTAATGTTACAACACTACTCTGAACAAATTGTTACATTTCCCAGGGAGGAAAAATGTCAGCTGTGCTCAGAGAAGAGTTGAAGTTGATACATTTGAATAGTAGTCCTAGGCACTGAGGACATGGGGACAGACCTCATCACTGATGCAGGGAGCAGTCATTTATCCCGGATGTTGGGGATTAGATGAGAATGGCCCTGCATGCCACAGGACTCAGATCTCTGGAACTTGTATATTCCAAGTATGTCCACCCTGCTTCGGAAGTATTAATTACACGTGGTTATAGCCAGTAGAGGGCGAACTTCTGCAGAGATGACTAGAAAAAAAGAAGCCCCTCCTGATCCATAAATACCTGGGACCTCCCACACATTCTCCAGTAATCGTCTCTGAGCAAGACAGAAGATGGCTGTCTCCTTCCTTGCTGGTAAGCCGGGTTTACACCCGGCCATTTTATTTCCCTATTTCTGCCGGACCTTGTTTTATTAAGTCCCTATGCCTCCCAGCCCTGGCTGTTGGTCCGGGTGAAGGTAGGATACACCTTAGTGGTGTGATAACTTGGAGCCATGCTCCTCCGTGAGACCCCCTCCAAGGGGTAGGCGGATAGCAGGTTCGGGATCCTGGTTTGGGATGCCCTGTCCATCATTTTCCCTGCGCTGCATTAGGTGGCTTGGGACTTCCCCCACCCGTTGCTCCCTGTCCCTGGATCATGGTGGGGGAGGGGGGCATGTCCCTCCAATTAGCTGTCAGTGTGGTATGAGTGTATGTGTGTGTGGTGTGTGTGGCTGTTTGCTTCACTGGTTGCTGGGCCGCGTCTGTTAAACGGCGGGCCGGATCACGGGCCGGCTCCGCAACCTTGTGGGAGCGGGGCCATGTTTTTTACTTCTCTGTTAGTCAGGAGAGGGAGCGGGGCCGGGCGCTCGGCCCGCCCCCCTCTCTTTTGGTGCCCACAGAGGTTCCCAGCAATGGCTGGGAACCGGGGTTACTCTTCCCAACAGGAGGGGGCGGGGCGGCGCCCTCCTTCTCTTCCCCTGTCCTGGCTGATGCTGCTGGGTGTCCGGTCGCCATCTTGCATCTTAACTGTGAGTGCCCTGCGGGGCTCGTTCTATCATCTGCCTTTTTTTGTTATGCATAATCGTATTTCTATTGGGGTGCCTTGTATGCTGCGTTATCTTTGACATATACTTTAAGGTTATACAGATATATTGTATGGCTGTGATTATATCTGGATGTATGATTGCTGTAATGGTACCCTTTTTTATTATGTCTTCCAGGGGGATTACCTTCCTTGATAGTTAAAAGGGGGTTCTCCCCGTCCTTAGGTCCCTCACTCAAATAGGGGCTTTACAAATCCTCCCACTAACGGACGTTAAGGGGCATCCCGGGTAGCTTACTGGCGTAATTCCTATTGGTCATTGCGACTACCTTAAAAAATCACTATATGAAGGCTTCCCAGGATACCGGGCTCGGGCTCCCTTCGGGGCAACCCCGGCAGTGTGTGGTTTGTGGGGCATCCCTTGCGGGGGATAATGTGCTTATTTGCATTCCATGTGCACAGCAGGCCATTACGCGGCAGTCGGAGTCCCAGGCGTCTGGGTCAGCGCCGCCGGCCTCATCACCTACACCCCCACGCCTGATTCTGACCCCAAGTGATGTTGTCATTAGTGGGGAGTCACAATCTGATGTCTGTGCTAGATTGGCCAACATTGAGAAATTGATTGCTAGCTCTGCGGCCGGAAAGGCCCCAGCTAAGAGGAGGGAAGGGGCACTGGCTGCGCCGGGTTTTGATTTTGAGGAATATTACTCCTTTGACTGGTCTGATTATTCCCTGCTGGAAGAAGGGGAATTGTTTTCAGAATCTGATGGTTCTGACGATCAGCAGTACCTGAATGCTGATGCTGGGCAGGAGCGTGGGGATAATGTGGATATCTCCAGACTTCTGGCCCATATTTTTGAGGTTCTTGCTATTTCCCCGCCTGCGGAGGCCCCTCCGCAAGAGGGGGATTTTTTTTTTTTTTTGGGGGGGGGGGGGGGGGCACTAAGCCGCACTTGGAGTTTCCTGATCAGAAACTTTCTGACAAGTTGATTCTTAAGGAATGGGAAAGGCCCAGCCGGCTTCCCAGCGTCCCTCAGGGGTGGGATAGGAAATATCCCTACCCGGTGAAGCGCTGGTCGTCACCTCCAGAAGTCAACCCTCCGATTCTGGGGTTGTCCAACACGTTGGTTGTGCACTCACCTGACTCCACCACGCTGAAGGATGGTGAGGACCGTCGTCTTGATCAAATGGTGTCACACGCCTTTGCCAGTGTGGGTTTGGCCCTGCGTCCCGTTTGTGCTTCCGTGGCTACCAGATATGTAATTAGGGGCTTGTTGAATGGTCCCCTTCTTAACCCTGCTAGTGTTGAATTTGCAGCACTTACGCGGTGTGATCTGTTCATGACCTTTGTCTTATCAGCCTTGGACGATATAATATACAAGTGTAGTAGAACCTCGGATTTGCTTGTGGCTATACGCCGCTCGGTTTGGTTGCGCCAATGGGCGGCTGATATGGCGGCTAAGAAGGCGCTTACAGGGCCACCCTTCTTGGGTAGGCGCCTTTTTGGAGATAAATTGGACTCGGGGGCGAAATGAGGAAAATTGCCACAGCGCAAGAAGCAGCGCCAGTCCTTTTGCCCCGGGACTGCCTGGGGTACCATACCCAAGGCTGCTGCCAAACCCTCTCAGCAATGACGGGGCGCCCTCACCCTCGCGGGTGGGGGTACGGCTAAGGCTCTTCGCCCAGGTCTGGACCCGGGAGGTCACAGACAACTGGATCCTGGAAGTGGTTTCTTCCGGGTACAAGCTGGAGTTCGAGTACCGGCCTCCTCCCAGATTTCTTAGGTCTCGGGTTCCTTCGGACCCCCGGGCCGCCCAGGGGCTGTTATTGGCAATACAAAACCGTCTGGACAGGGGGGTCATTTGCCCGGTGCCTTCCTCAGGGAGAGGCCGGGGCTATTACTCCAACCTTTTTACAGTGCCCAAAAAGGATGGCTCCATAAGACCCATTCTGGATCTCAGGATTCTCAACAGGTTCATCAGAACCAGGAAATTTCGCATGGAGACTCTTCCCTTGGCCATCAACTCTCTTCGTCCGGGGGTCTTCATGACGTCCATAGACATCAAGGACGCTTACCCTTCCGGTTTGTGGCTCTCCCTTTCGGGCTGACTTCAGCACCAAGGTGTTGGCGGGCATAATGACCCTTTTCAAAGACCAGGGCATTCGCATTGTGCCGTATCTGGACGACCTTCTCATTACGGCATCCTCTCTCAGTCAAGCGGAGCTGGACACCAGGTTGGTGGTGACTACGCTGGAGAGTTTCGGTTGGGTGATCAACTACCCCAAGTCTTCTCTCTCCCCGTCAAGGGAGTTTTCCTTTCTGGGCATGAATCTGGATACCATTCAGTCCAGGGTGTTCTTACATCAGTCGAAGGTGCAGATGGTTCAAGATCTGATACGTCGTCTTCTGTCCCACCCTCGCCCGTCCATCCGGCAAGGGATGAGGCTGGTGGGGTTGATGGTGGCCTCCTTCGAGGCAGTTCCTTTTGCACAGTTTCACAAGAGGTCTCTTCAAATCTATCTGTTATCGGCTTGGGACAGATGTCCTCTGGCCTTGGATCAGTCCTTTGCGATGTCTCCCTTGGCCCGGCAGTCTCTTCAGTGGTGGCTGGAACCGAGAAATCTTCTGAGGGGCAGATCCTTTCTGGCTCCTTGTTGGGAGACTGTCACCACGGATTCCAGCCTGTCGGGCTGGAGGGGGGGGTTCTGGAAGAAACATCAGTTCCAGGGGCTGTGGGGTCCTCTGGAGGCGCACATCCCCACCAACGTTTTGGAGCTGAGGGCTATTCGGTTGGTGCTGTCGCACATGACGCATCCTCCAAGGATTTCCGGTTCAGGTTCGATCAGACTATCGGACACCAATCAGTCACCAAGGAGGGACTCGCAGCGGAGTGCTCTCAGGGAAGTTTCTCTGATTCTTGCATGGGCCGAGAGCAATGTTCCATGTATCTCGGTGGTGTACATTCCAGGAGTGGAGAACATGGAAGCGGACTCCATCAGCAGGGGGTCCTCTCGTAGTATTTCTATCCATTTGTCACAAGTGGGGGTTCCCGGAGGTGGATCTCTTTGTCTCCCGTCACAACCACAAGCTCCCTGCTTTTGTGTCTCTGTCTCAGGATCCTCTGGCTCTGGCAGTGGATGCCATGTCTCTTGCCTGGCGGGATCTGGGTCTCCTGTATCTGTTTAAAAGAAACAAAGGAGGGGTGGCAAAGGAGGTGTATCTGTTTCCCCCCTTCTCCATGGTAGGCAGGGTGGTGTGCAAGCTGGTTCAAGAGGGTGTGCCAGCTATACTGGTGGCTCCAAGGTGGCCAAGACAGGTGTGGTTCACAGACGTTGTGCGGCTGGCGGTCGATCAGTACAGGTTGCCCCTGTTTCCGGATCTGGTCACTCAAGGTCAGCTATGTTACCCCAATTTACAAACGCTGGCTTTGACGGCGTGGCTGCTGAGACCTCCCTCCTAAAAGAGGAAGGTTTGTCTGATGCTGTGATCCAGATGCTTGTTAGGGCTAGGAAGAAGTTTTCCTCTAACATCTACTACAGGACCTGGCGGTCCTATATTGATTGGTGTGAGGCTAGGGCCTTGCCTTGTAGGGTGTTTTTTCGTTCCCCAGAATTTTGGAGTTTCTCCAACACGGTTTGGACCTGGGTTTTTAGCTTAGTACTCTAAAAGGGCAGGTCTCCGCCCTGGTGGTTTTCTTTCAAAGGTCTTTTGCTCTTCATCCTTTGGTTAAGACTTTTTTCCAGGGGGTCACTCATGTGCGGCCCCCTTGCAAGCCCTTGTTGCCTGTTTGGGACTTGATTTTGGTTTTGTTGGCCCTCCAGGGGATTCCTTTTGAGCCGGTGCAGGATGTTGCATTTTCTATTCTCACACAAAAAGTTGCCTTAATGGTGGCTACTTCTCTTTTCTGTAGGACGGACGCCTTGTTTGTGGTGCCCTCTGGGCCCAAGAAGGGTTTGGCGCCCGTCAAGTCTACCATTAGTAGATGGATACGTCAGGCAATTGTTGGGGCCTATACTTCCCCCTTTCCAGATCACTGCTCATTCTACTCGTGCTGTTGGGTTTTCCTGGGCTTTTCATCACCAGGCTTCTGTTGAACAAGTTTGTAAGGCTGCTACTTGGTCTTCTGTTCATACTTTTTCCAAGTTTTATAAGGTTGATGTGCGGGCCTCAGCGGATGCTGTTTTTGGCCGCACAGTTCTGCAAGCTGCAGTGGTTAAATTGTGCACTATTGCCTGTTGGGATCCCCACCCTTTTTTTTGGACACTGCTATTGGATGTCCCACGTGTAATTAATACTTCCGAAGCAGGGTGTGAGACATACTTGGAATAATACCATTTTGTGATTACTCACCTGTAAAATGGGTATTATAAGTGTCTCACACCCTGCTTCGTCCCACCCTGAGTTTTATCTTGGATCCTATATGGTGCAACTTTTTTCTCTTAGATTTATTGGCTATTCCTGGTCCTCTTACTGCTTTCTTATATTGGGGAATGTGTGGGAGGTCCCAGGTATTTATGGACCGGGAGGGGCTTCTTTTTTTCTAGTCATATCTGCAGAAGTTCGCCCTCTACTGGCTATAACCACTTGTAATTAATACTTCCGAAGCAGAGTGTGAGACATACTTGTAATACCCATTTTACAGGTGAGTAATCACAAAATGGTATTATTGTACGTTGCTGGATTAGGACAGTTCAGCTACAGGGGGCAGAAGGGTTTTTTTTTTTCACTTGCTTGTCCTGCTGTCATGTAGCCCTGACTTCTTTTCCAGCCTTGTATTCGATGTGATAATACACTACACTGCTGTTCTTAGTCAGTGGCCTCACGCTGGTTTCTTTGGTTCTCTGGTGCTACAAGAAATCTGTTTCATCAGCATCCTTTTGGTGTTTTTTTCATTTACAGATTTTCCCCAGATGGAAGACTAATCACTTCATGCAGTGATGACAAGACTGTACGAATCTGGGACACCACAAACAGAGCGTGTATTAACACCTTCACAGATTACAAAGGGTAATGAGTTGCAGTGAAAGCAATATTGGTTTTTACTTTTTCTGCCCTAGCGTCCTCCATTTTCAAGAATTGCACAGATGGATGAACACCATAGGTTTGTGTCATAACATGTGCACCTAAAGGGTGGGCATTACTTAGAATGGCCATAGATGGCCTGCTTCTCAAATGCAATATTAATTTCTTGCCCATGTTCACCCTTTGGCTAAAAATGCACAATGACAGACCTTTACGATCTTCTGCTTCACTACAACCATAAGTTGTAATCTATAAAAACAGGAATCTAAAAGATTCTAGGGTCAGTTGCTGGCTTTCCCTGTGAACCAAGACCCTCCCTTGCACAGAGATACCAGGAAATGTTTAGGTCCAAGTTAAAGCGAAACAAAACCCGGTAATCGCTCACATTTCCCCGGTCCAACAGTGCATGCTCCGGCTCTCGTCCAATCAGAGCCATCCAGTGAACTGACGTAATTCGGCAAGGCGGCTCTGATTGTTTAGTATAGAGAGCGAGAGCTGTAACAGACACATCCGTGCATCTTCGGGCTGTGTGCGTACTCCCATCCTAGCCATTCAGATAAGCTGGAGCTTGGGACAGCCGCTCTCGCTCCCCATTCACTCTACTCAGAGCCACTCGCTGAATTGCATCACTTCAGTAGGTGACTCTGATTGGACGGGAGCCCAGGCGCCTTGGACCATAAAAAAAGTGTCTGAATTAGGTGATGGCGGGGGTTTCACACAGTGGGACATCCCAATGCAGGATACCTGGGGGGCACAGGGCAAAACCCAGGAAAGTGAAAATCCCGGGTTTTGTTACACTTTTTCTTGGACCTAAACCCTTCCTGGTATCTCTGTGCAAGGGAGGGTCTTGGTTCACAAGGACACTAAACTAACAGAATACCACCCCTTTGCCATCAATACATGCATTACATTCCTAACAAGTTCATTTGAGGGGGGAGGAAACAGTTGTGCACATATGTGACAGTTACAAATCCTCTAGTTAAGAGCTTTCCTACATTGCCATATTCTATCCCCATCATAGCAAGCTTCATGCTTGCTTTAGGGCTTCCTAGAAGTGAGAGGTTAGTCATTCATATGTTATTCAAGGCTCATAAGGCTTCTTGAGCTATAGTCTACCAGTTTAATGGAAAGGCTTTCCTTGTGAGCAATCTGGGTTTTCACAACCAGGCAAATCGTGCAGTTTGGTCTGGAACTGTGCGCTCTGAAGGGCTCAAGAAGCCAGTGGCACGTGTTGGGACATGGCGTACCCTAGATTGTTGCTTCCTTGCTCTATAATTTGCAAAAACATGAACATTATGATTATATAGTGAACAAAACCAAATAGGGCCACCCATGGAATGTAAAAGATTCCAGGGCTGGCCTCCCACTGGGGCATCCCGAATCAGGATGCCCTGCTGTGTGAAATCCCCCCGGGCGGTGCAAAACTCACCTTGTCCTTGGCTCTCTCGCCGATGTAAATATTGGCTGCCATATCCCCAGCATCTTTGAGCTTCGGACAGAAGTTTGCCCGCTCCTTGGGATTCTTCAGATTGGCCTAAACAGAGAGGTTTGCTGAGCATTGAGGGCACTACTTTTTTTTTTTTTTTCTTCCAATCCATTCCAGACCCTCTTTACACTTGGGATTGCCTCCTTGCCGATTGGATGTGACTGCAAGACAAAAAAGGTGTGGCCCCTCCCGGCCCCATAAGTAGCAGCTGCCTCCTTACCTAGATCAGTTTCTTTCTTGCAGTTGCAAGTGACTGTGAGGGTTGTTCAGGATTAGCTCTCAAGGAATGGCAGCAAGCAGGGGAAGGCACCCTGACGGCTTCCTGCGTAGCCTTTTTTCCGCGGATCCCCTAGACCCGATTGTGCCTCCCACAGCGTCTGGCTGGTTTGGGGTTTGTGAGGTAAGGTGAAAGCGCCGGGGTCTTGGGGCGCTTACAGAGCTCTTGCGCTCTGGGCTGCAGGCTTCTTGGAAAGCACGTGAGCCGCAGGTTTCTTTCTGGTGTATCTGCTGAGGAACGTTTTTATTTTTATTTCAACCCATCCTTCTTCCTGGTCAGGTTAGGTTTTTTTCTTTAAAAAGAAGAAAAAAGAGAAACATTTTGCGCCTTTAAGGGGCGTGGTCTTGTTTTTTTCTCAGTGTGTCTCTTTCTCCGGCTGGAGGGAGGTTGTATCCTAGGCTCGCCTGCAAAGTTACCTCGCTATGGAGGTAGGTGCACAGCAGACCCGGCTGGGGCAGTGCGGCTGCTGTAGAGTGTTGGCTGCGGCCATCACGGGCCAGGCCGCTATCCAGGGGAACCCAGGTTCTTCTGAGCCTAGAAGGGTTCTCTTGCTGGGCAGTGCGGCCGCTGCAACGTGTGGCGGCGGCCATCGTGGGCCAGGCCGCTATACAGGGGGACCCAGGTTCTTCTGAGCCTAGAAGGGCTCTCTTGCTGGGCAGTGTGGCCGCTGCAACGTGCGACGGTGGCGGTGGCCATTGCGGGCCAGGCCACTGTCCATTCCTGGGGACCCAAGCGCTTCTGAGCCTAGAGGGGCTCATAGCAGGGCATTGCGCAGTCATTGCGGGACGGTCCGGCTGTCTTTTTCATTTAGGATCCAGCTAACTTTTTAAAAGGCCAGTGGATAGCTGTGTTTATTTCTTTAGGATTCAGTTAAGCAGCATAATACATTTAAGTATTTAAACATACTTTCTGGTTTTCTTTGCCTAGGCTATTGTGTGAAGGGCTGCTGTGGTAAGTGGATGTCGATATTTTTTTCATTTTTATTATTAGTATTATTTAATGTATTAATTATTAATCATATTTTCAAGATATCTTTATATCTATTTTTCATAAATATTTTGCTTAGATTATTACTATTAGATTATATTTATTTTATTTTATTAAATGTTTATAATAAAAATGTATGCATTAAAGGGGAAATTACTTTTCTTTTTTTAATAGGATTCTTTCTCCTGTTTATTTTTAGATATTGGGAAGAAGGATAAGAAGGGTTGTGGTTCCTCCCAGTCCCCTTGGGATTGGTTTAGGCTTAGGGCCTTAGGTCTTTTTGCCAATTTAAAAAAAAAAAAAAAAAAAAACACCATGAGGGAGTCATCAGGGGATAGTGATTCGGGCATCCCACTTGAGCAGGCGGGCTCTGCCCCTTATGTAAGCAGGATCCCCTGGGTAGCTTCAGCACGGTTTGTTCCGCTTGCGCCATGAGAATTGGTTTAGACCATAATAGAGCGGCGGCTCAGGTTTCTAGCCCAGCTATTGCTGCAGGGAGTGTGAAGGCTCAACCATCCCTTACATCCCCTTGAGAGGGGGAAGGCAGCGAGGCGCAGGCGGGTGTGGCGCACAGGTTGGATAACTTAGAGAAACAGTTATCCTTGGTCATTCCTAGGAAAACCACCTATAAGAGGAAGCATTTGGAGCCTGTTTCTGAGGAAATATATTTTTTCGCCTCTTTTGGGTATGAGGAGGAGGAAGAGTATATAGACGGGCAGCTCTCAGAGGGCGAGTTACGCTCTGGTGAGGAGGATAGTAATTCTATTTTATTCTCTTCTGATGAGGATCCCCTTCTCTCAGGCTTTCATCAGATTTTGAAACTTTGAATATTACCCCTCCTGAGGTGGCAAAAAGAGGGAAGGACGACCTGTTTAAGCCAATAAGGCAAAGGCAGGTGTTCCCGGAACAGTCGCATTATTCCAAGTATGTCACACACCCCGCTTCCACTATTCATGACATATGGGTTATGGTCCAGTAGAGGGCGAACTTCTGCAGAGATGAAAGCAAAAAAGAAGCCCCTCCCGGTCCATAAATACCTGGGACCTCCCACACATTCCCCAGTTCCTTCTCTGCAGGATGGCGAGCAAGTCAGAAGATGTCTGCGTCTCTTCCTTGCAGGTAAGCTGAGCTTGCGCCCGGCCATTTTGCCTATTTCTGCCCGGACCTTTTTATATTAAAAGCCTATACTAGCCTCCCAGCCTTGGCTGCAGGTCCGGGTAAGGGTAGACAACACCTTAATAGGTGTTCAGGGAGCTATGCTCCCCTGTGAGACCTCATATAAAGGGAGTAGGCGGTATCCAGGTTGGTGATCCCGGTTTGGGATGCCCTGTCCCTTACTATCCCTTTCACCCCTGGTGCGGGATTCCCCTCCTTCCGGTGCCCCCTGTTACCCTCCGGGGGGGGGGGGGGGGTGTTTTGCCTTCAATCCTTTTCTCTCTTTCACTCTCACTGTGTATGTGTGTTGTGCACTTGGGTGCCTTTATTTCTCTTTTTTTTTGTGCGCTGAAGCACACTGGAGAGCTTCTCCCCCTCAGGCCATGCCGCGGCCCGCCCCCCCCCTGCTGTTGGCGCCAAATGCGGAGCCCAGCCTCCTGCTGGGAACCGCGTTTCTCCCTCTCTCTCTCTCTCCCTCCCTCTCTCCCTCTGGATTGCAGCCTGGCTGGATGCCATTACTGCGACGTGAGTGCCCTATTGGGCCCCGTTATTCATCTAACTTTTGCAAGTGCTTCATAGACGGGGGCAGCGCTGGTCGTTATGTCTTATATGCTTATGCTTAGGTGTTCTATTGTGAGTGTGTGTGCTAGTACTTATGGGCCCATTTCTCTTGTGTTTTTCAGGAGGACTCCCTGTGCCTTGCTAAAAAAGGGGGTTCTCCAGGTCCTAGGGTCCCTAGCAGTAATTTGGGCACTTATAAATCCTCCCACTCGGGACTTAAAGGGGCATCCCTCTGATCATTGCGACTACCTTAAAATCACCATATGGAGGCTACACAGGATACCAGGTTCGGGCTCCCTTCGGGACAATCCTGGCCATGTGTGGGTTGCGGGGTACCCCTTACGGGGGAAAATGTACTAATTTGCATACCATGTGCACAACAGGACATAACGCGGCAGTCGGGATCCCAGGCGTCTGGGTCAGTGCCGCCCGTCTCATCTCCTTCCCTGCCCCGCATTATCCGTACCCAAAGTGACACGGTCATTAGTGGGGAGTCGCACTCTGAGGTATGTGCTAGGCTGGTCAACCTCGAGAAAATTATTTCTAGCTCACTGGGCAAGAAGGCCTCTGCTAAGAAAAGGCATCTGTCTCCGGCTATGCCGGTACTTGATATTCTTAGTATACAGTACGTCCTGCTCCAAATCTAATACTTAAAGTTGAGATATACTCCGCCAGATGGCGCTGGACTGCAGAGACATCGAAAATAGGCTCCTCCCAGCCCCTCAAATACCCAGGGACCTCCCGCAACTCCCCAGAATTTCTCTGCAGTCTGGCTGCGAATGACGAGAAATTGGCTCTCTACTCGCAGGTGAGCGGGGTTATTAACCTGCGGCCCTGTAGGACTATTCCCACCCGTTCCACTAGTAATATGCCTCCCAGCCTTGGCTGCGCTGGTCGGGTGAAGATAGGCAGCACCGCTGTTGGTGCTTGGGAGCGCTGCTCCACCGCAATCCCCCACCAAAGGGTAGGCGGTTCAGGCTTATGGTGAGCCTCTATGGGATACCCCTCCCGCACTATTGCCCCTTGCCCCTGCCTATCGGTGGGCCCTATTTAAGTGGCCGCCGTCCTCCCTCGTCCTCCTTGTAGTCTTCGGGGGAAAAGGGGGGGGGGGAGTGTATGTGTATAGATATGTATGTTATGCAGTCTTTGCTTTCACGTTTCACATGTCTTTATTCTTGTGTCAGCCGCCGCGCTGACTTGTCTTTATTGCTCTTAAAATTACCACCGCCGTGCGCTGACTTGGTTCCGCGCTTGGCGTCGGCATTACCTCAGGTGCTGGTGCGCCATCATTGGCTGTTGGCCTACTGGCTTCGCGCTCTTCGGGGGGGGCGTCTTTGGCGCGTTCCGCGTCATCGCTGTTACTGGCCCGCCCCTCGGGGTATACCGACGCCATCTTCTCTGACTTGGTTGGCCTATGCGCGACGGACTCCTACCTACCGCGGTCCGTAAGTGCCCTTGCGGGCGACTTTATCTGCTTCACTTTTTGTTACGATGTACTTAAGGTCTTGTCTGCTTATGTCTTTCAGGCGGGACGAACCCTTCTTGGCTTCTCCCGGCCCTGTTTTTAGTATATTACTTGTAGGCCTTGTAAAAATTATACTCCCACGTCCTTGGCGGGTTATTGGGGCATCCAGGGTTGCTATATAGCGTTATCCCCTATCGACATATAGCGCCGCTATAATCACCATATGGAGGCATCCCAGGATAATGTTACCGGGGTCCCTTCGGGACAAGACCGGCTGTGTATAGCGTGTGGGCAGCCTCATGCTGGCGCTGACAAGGCGTGGGTCTGTGTACCCTGCGCTCAGCAGGTGCTTGCATTGCAATCTGGCCTGCCAGTGGCTGCACCTCGTTTCACTTCACCTACTCCCCCAAGCTTAAATCTCACTCCTGCTGAGTTGCATACTAGTGGGGATTCTCAGCCTGATGTGTCTTCTAGACTGGCTACTGTTGAACAGATTATTGCGAAGTCTTTAACGCGTAAGGCCCCTGCTAAGAAGTGGCACTTGACGCCTAATGTTACTCTTTTCCCTATGGAAAACTGAGGAGTTTTGGAATCTTCGTGGCTATACCTCGTCTGATGAAGGGGAGCTCTTTTCTAATTCAGGCTCATCTGATGAGAGACCAAGGGGTCATGACGATTCTGGCTCTGACCCCTGGGCCTCGGATGACACTGACAGATTATTGACCCAGATTTGAGGTTCTGTCTATCTCTCTCCCTGTTGAGGCTCCCAGGCAAAGAGGGGAGCTTTTCCATACAGCAAGATCACGTTTGGAATTTCCAGAGCAGGCACATTTCCATAACCTTGTGAATTTCCAGAGCAGGCACATTTCCACATTTCTCAAGGAATGGGAGCGCCCCAGTAAACTACCCGGGGTTCCAAAGAGTTGGGATAGGAAGAATCCCTTTCCTGCTGAGGTGGTTAAATGTTGGTCATCCCCCCCCCCCCCCCCGAGGTGGATGCCCCGATCCTAGGGCTATCTAACACCTCTGTCATGCATTCCCCTGATTCTACTACCCTGCGGGATGCCGAAGACCGGCGTATTGATCAGCTGGCATCCCACGCCTTTGCATGTGCGGGGACGGCACTGCGCCCGGTCTGTGCCTCTGCCATTACTGCTGTGGCCACTAGAACCCTTATCAGAAATATGCTCGATAGTGCCCCTGATGATTTGCCTTGTGAGGTGTTTAATGCACTCTCCAGTTGTGATGTTTTTGTAAATTTTAAATTTTGTCCTATCAGCATTGGATGACACCATCAGAATGTGTGCCAGAACTTCTGCCCTCGTGGTGGCTATACGCTGCTCGGTTTGGCTGCGCCAGTGGGCTTCTGACAACGCTGCCAAGAAGGCCCTCACTGGTTTTCCCTTTAAAGGACTGCGTCTGTTTGGTGACCGCCAAAGCTAAATCCTCTCCCAAGCCCCCTCAGGCATGATGGGGCGCCCTCACACACCCGGGTGGGGGGACGGCTGCAGCACTTCGCTCACGTCTGGAGGCTTCATGTCTCAGACCGGTGGATTCAGGAGGTAGTGTCCTCCGGTTACAAGTTGGAGTTTGCTGCCGATCCCTTTCCAAGATTCATCAGATCCCGGATTCCTCAGGACCCTGTGTCAGCTCAGGAGCCTCCTGGAGCTGGGGGTCATCTGCCAGGTCCCTTTAAGAGAAAAAGGCAAGGGCTTTTATTCCAACCTATTCACAGTACCCAAAAAGGATGGTTCTGTCAGGCCCATCCTGGACTTAAAGAGTCTCAACAAGTTTGTCAGGGGTAGGCGCTTTCGCATGGAGACTCTGCGCTCTGCCATCAGTTCCCTGCGGCAATGGGATTTCATGACTTCTGTGGACATCAAAGATGCTTACCTTCATATTTTTGTGTTCCCAGGTCATCAAAGGTTCCTCAGGTTCGCTCTGATGGATCAACACTACCAATTTGTGGCCTTGCCCTTCGGCCTCACTTCAGCTCCAAGGGTGTTCACCAAGGTGCTGGCTGGCGTGATGTCTCTGCTCAGATGTCAGGGCGTCCGCGTGCTTCCATATCTAGACGACATCCTCATCACTTCCCAGTCTCTACATCAGGCAGAGTTGGATACTCAGCTTGTGGTGTCCATTCTGGAGTCATTTGGATCGGTGATCAACCACCCCAAGTCCTCACTGTCCCCTTCCTTGGTAACTCCATTCCTAGGAATGAATCTGGATACAGTTCAGGCAAGGATCTTCCTTCCTCAGCAGAAGGTGGACAGTCTGATTGCACAGGCTCAGTCCCTCCTAGCTTGTCCCCATCCCTCCATCAGGCAGGGGATGCAGCTGGTGGGCCTGATGGTGGCGTGCTTCGAAGCGGTCCCTTATGCTCAGTTCCACTTGAGGCCTCTGCAACTTCACCTATTGTCTGTATGGGACAAGGACCCAGCGTCCCTGGACAGGGTCTGTGTGCTCTCCCCCCTGGTCAGGAGGTCCCTCTTGTGGTGGATGGACTCAAGGAACCTGTTGGGGGGCAGATCCTTTCTTGCCCCTTCCTGGGAGACTGTCACCACGGATGCCAGTCTGTCAGGTTGGGGGGGTTTCTGCGGTTCCAGGGGAGGTGGGGCCCTCAGGAGGCCCACACACCTGTCAGTGTCTTGGAGCTGCGAGCGATCAGGTTGGTTCTGGCTCACTTGACTACTCCTCTTCAGGGCCTGCCTGTTCAGGTGCGCTTGGACAACCAGACGGCAGTTGCCTACATCAATCATCAGGGAGGGACCCGGAGCAAGGGGCCCTCCAGGAAGCGTCTCGGATCCTGACTTGGGCGGAGGCCAATGTCCCCTGCATTTCAGCTGTGTACATCCCGGGGGTGGAAAATCACCTGGCGGACTCTCTGAGCAGGGGGACCTCTCGCCAGGGAGATTGGCCCCTATGCAGCAGGGGGTTTCAATCTCTGTGTCACCGTTGGGGCCAACCAGATGTGGATCTGTTTGCGTCCCGCCACAATCACATGCTTCCAGCTTTTGTCTCTCTGTCCAGGGATCCTCTGGCTCTGACGTCGGATGCACTAGCAATATCATGGAAGGATTTTCAGTTCCTGTATGTCTTCCCCCCAATTTTCCTGCTGGGCAGGGTTCTGCTCAAGATTGCTCTGGAGGGGGTGCCAGCAATTCT
The DNA here is from genome assembly GCA_027917425.1 of Gastrophryne carolinensis. NCBI lineage: Eukaryota > Metazoa > Chordata > Amphibia > Anura > Microhylidae > Gastrophryne > Gastrophryne carolinensis. The sequence continues at coordinate 176,368,402 of CM051238.1, read as the reverse complement.
GGTGGCCCCCAGGTGGCCAAGAAGAGTGTGGTTCGCAGAGGTGGTACAGCTGGCAGTAGATCGACACGCTCTGCCCTTGGTGCCAGATCTGATCACTCAGGGCTCACTGCGCCATCCCAATTTACAAACTCTGGCTTTGACGGCTTTGCTGCTGAAACCACCATCTTGATGGAGAAGGGGCTGTCTTCCTCAGTTGTGGTTACTTTGATTAAAGCTAGGAAGAAGTCTTCCTCTTCCATTTATTACAGGGTTTGGCGTGCCTACATTGACTGGTGTGAGTCTAGGTCTCTTCCCTGTCGTGTGTTCTCTATTCCCATGATTCTGGAGTTCCTGCAGCATGGGTTGGAGATGGGGCTCCAACTCAGTACTCTGAAGGGTCAGGTGTCTGCCCTGGCTATTTTTTTCCAGAAGTCCTTTGCTCAGCACCCTCTGATCAGGACTTTCTTCCAGGGGGTCACTCATGTGCATCCCCCACGTAAACCTATGGTGCCTGTTTGGGATTTGAACTTTGTTCTGTCAGCCTTGCAGGGTGCTCCCTTTGAACCTGTGCAGGATGCTGCCTTGGCCATTCTTACGCTCAAGGTTGTGTTTCTGGTGGCTATCACTTCTTTCAGGCGTGTGTCTGAGTTGGCAGCGCTGTCCATTTAGCCCCCCTACTATGAGAGGCACCAGGAGAAGGTGGTGGTTCGTTTCAAACCTGATTTTCTGCCTAAGGTAGTGTTTGCCTTTCATTTGAATCAGGATATTGTTCTTCCTTCTTTGTGCCCTAATCCTAGCAATGCTAAGGAGAGGGTTTTGCACTCTTTGGATGTGGTTAGGTGTCTGAAGTACTATCTGGTGGCTACTGCACCTTTCAGGAAAACTGATGCTCTTTTTGTGGTCCCTTCTGGTCCTAGGAAGGGTTTGGCTCCTGCCAAGTCTACTATCAGCAAGTGGATTCGTCAGGCTGTGATTCAGGCCTACTCCGCTAAGGGGAAGAATCCTCCCTTCCGCCTTACTGCTCATTCCACTCGTGCTATTGGTGCCTCTTGGGCTTTTCAGCACCAGGCTTCTGTTGAACAAGTTTGCAAGGCTTGCTACTTGGTCTACTGTTCATACCTTTTCAAAGTTTTACAAGGTTGATGTTAGGGCCTCAGCTGATGCTGTTTTTGGCCGCAAGGTTCTGCAGGCGGCAGTGGTTTAAACTGCCTGCTGCTAATTTTTCTTGGGGATCCCACCCTACTTTATGGTCACTGCTATTGTATGTCCCAACTGTAAGTATTAGATTTGGAGCAGGACATACTTTATACTAAGAATAATACAATTCTGTGATTACTCACCTGTAGAATTGGTATTATGAGTATACAGTACGTCCTGCTCCAACCCACCCTTGGTTTGCATTTTCTTGGATCCCCTGTACGGTGATTGTTATCATTGTTATAGTTGATAGTTTGGATTGTTTAATGCTCCCGGCTTCTCCTTAACTGCTTTTCAATGCTGGGGATTTGTGGGAGGTCCCTGGGTATTTGAGGGGCCGGGAGGAGCCTATTTTCGATGTCTCTGCAGTCCAGCGCCATCTGGTGGAGTATATCCCAACTGTAAGTATTAGATTTGGAGCAGGACGTACTGTATACTCATAATACCAATTCTACAGGTGAGTAATCACAGAATTGTATTATTCTAAGCAGACAGCACGTCCTGCTCCAGACATAGTCCTTACATGTGGTATACCTCCGCCTTCAGCGCCGTGCACTGCAGAACATGAAGAAAACAAGCTCCTCCCGGCACTACATATACCGGAGGACCTCCCACAAATCCCCAGATTTCTCTGCAGTGCTTGAACTGCGAAGACATGAAGTATCACGCTCTCGCAGGCGAGCGGGGCTTTACAGCCCGAGGCCCTGCGGGACTATTTCTCTTTGTGAACTAATGCCTCCTAGCCTGGGCTGCGTTGGGTCGGGTGAAGGTAGGCAGCACCTAGTGTGCTTATGGAGCTAGACTCCACCGCAATCCCCCTCTATAGGGTAGGCGGTTAAGGCGTATGGTGAGCCTTCTATTGGATGCCCCTCCCGCACTAGTGCCCCTCGCCTGGTGTAGCGGTGAACCCAGTATATTGGATCACCTTCCTCCCTAGTTTTCCCCTTTAGTGGGGGAAAAAAGAGGGGGGGGGGGTCGTGTGTACGACGGCTAATCCTTGCCCTAATCACACTAGTTAACCATTGTCTTATTGGTCCTTGGAGTCAGAGCTGCGCTTCACTCTCAGCCTTTTGCTTTCCTACTGTGCCTTCATGCATTACTCGGCGCGTGCTTCAGTGTTTATTCTATTGACGCTTTGCGTTCTATCACTGTATTCACCCTGTCAGATCTCTCTGAGGTGATGTCTCCCTGACAATATCTGTCGCTTCTGATTGGCTGCGCGCCTTCGAGCTTCGCGCTCTCCGGAGGGGGGGCGTGGTTCAGTTTGGTGCGCTCCGCGTCATCGTCCTCTCTGGCCCGCCCTTCGAGGTTCGCTTGGCGCCATTTCCTTCTCACATGCGCGTGGTGAAGACGGTCCTCCCGTCGCTGTTCTGTAAGTGCCCTCATGGGCGACCACTTTCCTAGCTTTGTCGTCTTCGTGCTTGGCTCTGACATCCCTGTTCCCCTTGTGTCTTTCAGACCGCGGACCTCGGTGGCTTCTCCCGGCCCGGCGTAGAGCCCGGTCCAGAACCTTTTAACAAATCACTCCCACTTCCCAGCGGGTCATTGGGGCATCCAGGGTTGCTTTACAGCGTCAATCCCTACTGGCATATTGAATATAATAATCACCATATGGATGCATCTTAGGATATCGTGAACGGGGTTCCTTCGGGACAAGCCCGTCTGTGTGTAGCTTGTGGGGTCACACCTAGCAGTGGTGACAATGCACGGGTCTGCGTCCCTTCTGCCCAGCAGGCGCTAGCTGACCTACCCACCTCCTCCGAGGCTGGGCCCGCGCCTCGCCTTGTTTCTCCTACTCCCCCAAGCCTGAGTAACCCCCAATACTAGCGGGGACTCTCATGCTGATTTGGCCGCTAGACTGGCTAGCGTGGAAAGTTTGGTCGCTGGCTCCTTGGCGCGTAAGGCTACCGCTAAAAAGCGCCACTTGAATCCTGAAGCCGCTATTCTTCCTGTAGAATCTGATGATTGACATTTGTCTTATGCACACTCTCCCTCAGAGGGAGGGGAACTGTTTTCTGACTCGGGGGCCTACGACGATGAGTCCAGGAGTCAGGATGAATCTGGTTCTGATCTTCGGTCCCAGGATGACGTTGATAGATTGCTGACCCAGATCTTTGATGTGTTATCCCTCTCTCCCCCGCCTGCGGCTCCCCGGCAAAGAGGTGACCTGTTCTATACCGCTAAGGTGCGGTTGGAGTTTCCTGAACAAACTCATTTTAATAATCTCGTCTTAAAGTAGCGGGAACATCCCAGCAAACTCCAGGGGGTTCCTAAGACTGTGGATAAGAAGTATCCATTCCCTGCCGACCTGATCAAGTGTTGGACTTCGCCGCCCGAAGTCGATGCCCCGATCCTTGGTCTGTCCAATACCTCTATTATGCACTCCCCCGACACTACTACGCTGCGGGATCTGGAGGATTGGCGGGTTGATCAACTGGCATGTCATGCCTTTGCATTTGGGGGAGCTTCGCTCCGCCCGGTTTGGGCCTTAGCCATCACGGCGGTGGCGCTCAGGACTGTGGTTAAGACTGCTCTTGAAGGGGCGGATGACTTGCCATCTGATGCCGCCAATGCTTTGGTTACCTGTGAGACTTTTATCAATTATATCCTGTCTGCATCGGACGATGCTATTAAGCTGAGTGCTAGATCCCCTGCTCTGGTGGTAGCCATACGCCGTGCGGTCTGGTTACACCAGTGGGCAGCTGACAATGTCGCCAAGAAGGCTCTTACGGGGCTTCCTTTCAAAGGGCTGCGCCTGTTTGGAGAAAGGTTAGATATCTTTGCTAAAGGGGGCAAGCTGCCCCAGCGCAAGCGTCAGACTCGGCCCTTTCGTGGCCCAAGCTCCCACTCGACCCCCTATCGTGGGGCTAAACAGGGAAGAGGGGTGTCCTTCGGAGCTCGCACAGATTCCTGGAACAAGAACAGAGGACGCCGCCCCAGCTCTTCCTGGGGGCCTAAGCCCAAAGCCCCTCCCAAGACCCCCCAGGCATGAAGGGGTGCCCTCGCCCGTCAGGGTGGGGGGACGTCTACAGCATTCTCAGCATGTCTGGAGACGCCACGTCTCAGACCGGTGGATTCAGGAGGTAGTGTCCTCCGGTTACAAGATAGAGTTTGCTGTACTGCCCCCTACCAGGTTCGTCGGGTCCCGAATCCCACAGGATCCTGCCTCAGCTCAAGTCTTGATGCTAGCGGTGCAGGACCTTCTAGACCTCGGGGTCATTTGCAAGGTCCCCTTAAAAGATAGGGGCTTGGGGTTTTATTCCAACCTGTTCACGGTGCCCAAAAAGGACGGGTCAGTCAGACCCATTCTGGATTTAAAAATCTTAAACAGATTTGTCAGAAACAGGCATTTTCGTATGGAAACTCTGCGCTCGGCCATTGCCTCGCTGCGCCCAGGGGACTTCATGACATCTGTGGATATCAAGGATGCTTACCTGCACGTTCCAGGGTTCCCAGGGCATCAAAGGTTTCTCAGATTTGCGCTGCTGGATCAGCATTACCAGTTTGTGGCTCTGCCATTCGGACTTACGTCAGCCCCCAGGGTATTCACCAAGATGCTGGCAGGAGTAATGTCTCTGTTGAGACTAAAAGGCATACGAGTGTTGCCCTACCTGGACGATATACTCATCTCATCCCAGTCTCCGCAGCAGGCAGAGCTGGACACGCGGTTGGTGGTGACCACCCTGGAGTCCTTCGGCTGGGTGATCAATTACCCAAAGTCCTCTCTGTCCCCCTCCTCAGTGACCCCGTTTCTGGGGATGATTCTGGATTCAGTTCAGTCAAGGATATTCCTTCCTCCACAGAAGGTGGAAGCTCTGACAACGCAGGTGAGGTCCCTGCTCTCGAGCCCTCATCCCTCCATCAGGCAGGGAATGCAGTTGGTGGGCTCAATGGTGGCAAGCTTTGAGGCGGTGCCCCGCTGCACAATTCCATTTGAGAACTCTGCAGCTTCACCTTCTGTCAGTTTGGAACAAGGACCCAGCGTCCTTGGACGAGATCTGGGTGCTTCCCCCCTCGGTCAGACATTCCCTGGCGTGGTGGCTGGACCACGAGAACTTGACAAGGGGCAAATCCTTCCTGGCTCCCTCCTGGGAGACGGTCACAACGGATGCCAGTCTCTCGGGCTGGCGGGGGATTCTGGAAGTCCCTGCGTTTCCAGGGGAGGTGGGGCCCTCAGGAGGACCATCTACCAATCAATGTCCTGGAACTCAGGGCGGTCAGGTTGGTGCTGGAACAATTGACCCAGCACCTGAAGGGTCTGGCGATTCAGGTACGCTCAGACAACAGGACGGCGGTGGCCTACATCAATCATCAGGGAGGAACCCGGAGCAAGGGTGCTCTCCAGGAGGTGTCTCTGATTCTAACATGGGCAGAGACCAATGTTCAATGCATCTCAGCTGTTTACATTCCGTGGGCGGAAAATCAGCTAGCAGATGCCCTGAGCAGGGGGCCGTCCCGTCAGGGGGGGTGGTCCCTCTCCAACTCGGTATTTCATTCCCTGTGTCACCGTTGGGGTGTCCCAGACGTGGATCTGTTTGCGTCCCATCACAATCACAAGCTCCCGAGCTTTGTATCCCTGTCTCAGGATCCTCTGGCTCTGGCCACGGATGCCCTGTCAATGTCTTGGAAGGAGTTTCGGCTTCGGTGGTCCCAAGGTGGCCAAGAAGAGTGTGGTTCGCAGGTTCAAATGGCAGTAGATCAGTACGATCTACCAAGGATTCCAGACCTCCTAACTCAGGGGTCTCTACGCCATCCCAATTTACTAACTCTGGCTTTGACGGCTTGGCTATTGAGACCACCATTTTAAAGGAAAAGGGTTTGTCCGCTTCTGTAGTGGCTACCATGGTCCAGGCCAGGAAGAAGACCTCTTCTGCTATATATTATAGGCTATGGCGTGCTTACATTGACTGGTGTGAATCCAGGTCTCTTCCCTGCCGGGAATTCTTAGTCTCCAGGGTGCTGGAGTTTTTACAACATGGTCTAGACTTAGGTCTGAAGCTTAGTACTTTGAAGGGCCAGGTTTCGGCCCTGTCTATCTTCTTTCAGAAGACCTTTGCCCAGCACTCTCTTATCAAGACCTTCTTTTAGGGGGTCACTCATGTGCGCCCCCCTCGGAAACCTATGGTTCCTGTTTGGGATCTGAATTTGGTTTTGTCGGCCCTGCAGGGTCCTCCTTTTGAACCTATTCATGAAGCAGCTCTTGCTGTTCTCACGCTCAAGGTGGTCTTTCTGGTAGCCATTACCTCGGTTAGACGTGTGTCTGAGTTGGCTGCATTGTCTATTCAGCCTCCCTACTTTGAAAGACACCGGGATAAGGTGGTGTTTCGCTTCAAGCCAGACTTTCTGCCTAAGGTTGTGTCTGCTTTTCATTTGAATCAAGATATTGTTCTTCCTTCCTTGTGCCCTAATCCTAGTAACCCTAAGGAGAGGGTTTTGCATTCCCTGGATGTGGTTAGGTGTGTCTTACCTGGTTACCACTCAGGCATTTAGGAAAACGGATGCTCTCTTCGTTGTGCCTCACGGGCCTAGGAAGGGTTTGGCTCCTGCCAAGTCTACCATCAGTAAATGGATTCGTCAGGCTGTGGTTCAAGCCTATACTACTAAGGGGAAGACTCCCCCCCCCTTTCGTCTTACTGCTCATTCTACTAGAGCTGTTGGGGCTTCTTGGGCTTTTCAGCACCAGGCCTCTGTGGAGCAAGGCCGCTACTTGGTCTTCGGTTCACACCTTTACAAAGTTTTACAAGGTTGATGTTAAGGCCTCAGCTGACGCCGCGTTTGGCCGCAAGGTTTTGCAGGCCGTAGTTGTTTAAACGGCTTGCTGTTGCCTTCTGTTGGGGATCCCACCCTTCCTTACGGACACTGCTATTGGATGTCCCACATGTAAGGACTTTGTCTGGAGCAGGACGTGCTGTCTGCTTAGAATAATACAACTCTGTGAAGTACTCACCTGTAGAGTTGGTATTATATGCAGACAGCACGTCCTGGTTCACTTTGTTTTGATCCCCTGTTTGGTGATTGTTATACTTGATATTTGTTGCCAGTTTTGGGTGGTTGTTTCTGCTGGCCTCTTTTTCTCACTGCTTTTCAATGCTGGGGATTTGTGGGAGGTCCTCCAGTATATGTAGGGCCAGGAGGAGCTTGGCGGAGGTATACCACATGTAAGGACTATGTCTGGAGCAGGACGTGCTGTCTGCATATAATACAAGACAGGAGATTTGGCTGGCACCAGTGGAACAATATTGCTGGTAATTGTGGTGCAATGCTCTGTTCTTAACCCAATGTAACCAATGACTAAAAGATGGGGGTGCCCTCCTAACAGATCCCCCAAGGAATACTTAACAGAGTCTTATAACTGCACAACACCAAAAAATAAGACTAATATATAATTTTATTGATTGCTTTAAGTTCTAAAAGGATACATTTTTACATCAAGGAGAGACGATTAAAATAAACATATAAGACATACTAAAACCTAATCTGCCAGGAGGGGGCGCTGATGAACCTTGCTGCCATGCAATTAATTTGTGAATCTATAATACCATATCTCTATACCTATATACAAAAACTTCATAAAGTGCTCAGTGCTATCCCAGTAATACATCAATTAATAATAGAGTAAGTGCAATAAGAATTCCGGTTCTTAATAGGCAAAAAGAACAAAACACAAATCCATAGAAAAAACAGTGCAAAAGAAAGCCATTACTTATCGATCAGAGTGTGAGTGCGCACTCTGCCTTGAAAAAGAGACCCACGTCTCGGAACGCGTGGGCTTGCGAGATAGAAGGGGGGACGCTTACTGCCGGTGCTCACACTCCCCACCAGCGGAGGCCCCTCCGAAGAAGGGGGAATTCTTTGGGTCATCTAAGCCCCGCTTGGGGTTCCGAAATCAGGATCATTTTGATAGCATGATTCTTAGAGAATGGGAGAAGCCGAGTCGGCTGCCCGGTGTCCCGCAGGGATGGGATAGGAAATATCCCTTCCCGGCGGACGCGGTGAAGCGATGGTCTTCCCCTCCCGAGGTTGATGCGCCCATCTTAGGTTTGTCCAACACCTCCGTTGTACATACTCCTGATGCCACTACCCTTAAGGATGGCGAGGATAAGCGCATTGATCAGATGGCATGCCATGCCTTTGCCAGTGTGGGTTCAGCCTTGCGGCCTGTTTGTGCATCTGCACTCACGGCTGTGGCTACCAGGTCTGAGGTTAGGGACATGTTGAAAGGGTCCCAACTCAACCCGGCCAGTGTTGAATTCACAGCCCTTAAGAGGTGTGAATTGTTCATGAACTTTGTGTTGGCGGCTATGGATGACACTATTATCATGTGTAGTAGAACCTCGGCTCTGCTGGTGGCCATGCGTCGGTCGGTATGGCTACGCCAGTGGGCGGCTGACATAGCGGCCAAGAAATCACTTACAGCACTGCCCTTCCTGGGTATGCGGCTGTTTGGTGACAAATTGGATTCTGTGACGAAAGGTGGGAAGCTACCTCAGCGTAAGAAGCAGCGTCGCTTCTTTCGGGGGGCAAGCTCCTTCAATCCTTCCTTTCGCGGTGCCAGAGTGGGCAGAGGTCTTGCCTACTCTAGCTTCAGAGGTGATTCCTGGAACAGAGGCAGGGGACGCGCCCGTCCAGCCTCTACCTGGGGTTCCAAGCCAGCTCAGCAATGAGGAGGCGCCCTCATCCTTACGGGTGGGGGGACGGCTGCGGCTCTTCTTCCAGGTCTGGGCCCAGGAGGTCACAGACAAGTGAATATTGGAGGTGGCCTCATCTGGGTACAAACTGGAGTTCGAGTACCGGCCTCCTCCCAGATTCCTAAGGTCTCAGGTGCCATTGGATACTCGGGCGGCACAGGGGCTCCTGTTGGCTGTGAAGAATCTCCTGGACATGGCGGTCATATGCCCGGTGCCTCTTTCAGAGAGAGGCCGGTCTATTATTCCAACCTCTTCATGGTTCCCAAAAATGATGGCTCAATAAGACCCATTCTAGATTTGAAGCTTCTCAACAGGTTCATCAGAACCAAGAAGTTCCGCATGGAGACTCTGCGCTCAGCCATCGGTTCCCTTCGTCAGGGGGATTTCATGACGTCCATCGACATCAAGGATGCTTACCTTCATGTACCAATTTTCCCAGCACACCAGAGATTTCTCAAGTTCGTGGTTGGAGATCAGCATTTTCAGTTTGTGGCCCTCCCGTTCGGGCTGACCTCGGCACCGAGGGTGTTTACCAAGGTTCTGGAGGGCATAATGGCCCTGCTCAGAGCCCAGGGCATTCGCATTGTGCCATATCTGGACGACCTACTCATTACAGCTTCTTCCCTCTGCCAGGCGGAGCTGGACACCAGGACGGTGGTGACGACGCTGGAAAGGTTCGGATGGGTGATCAACCACCCCAAGTCTTCTCTCTCCCCATCAAGGGAGATCTCTTTTCTGGGCATGCATCTGGATACCAGTCAGGCCAGAGTGTTCCTACCTCAGCCAAAGGTGCAGAGGGTTCAGGATCTGATACGTGTTCTCCTGACCAATCCTCGCCCTTCTATCCGGCTAGGGGTCTGGTATGTTTGATGGTGGCCTCCTTCGAGGCAGTCCCCTTTGCTCAGTTCCACATGAGGTCGCTCCAACTCCATCTATTGCTGAAATGGGACAGATGTCCACAGTCCTTGGATCAGTGTTTTCTGATGTCTCCCAGGGTTCGGCAGTCCCTTCAGTGGTGGCTGGAATCAAGCAATCTGATAAGGGGCAGATCCTTTCTGGCCCCTTGTTGGGAGACAGTTACCACGGATGCCAGCCTGTCGGGCTGGGGAGGTTTCTGGAAGGATCATCAGTTCCAGGGGTTGTGGGGTCCTCAGGAGGCTCACACCCCCATCAATGTCTTGGAGCTCAGAGCTATCCATTTGGTTCTGCCACGTCTGACACTTCACCTACAGGGCTTACCGGTTCAGGTTCGATCAGACAATCGAACTGTGGTAGCTTACATCAATCACCAAGGAGGGACTCGCAGCAGGAGTGCCCTCAGGGAAGTCTCTCTGATTCTGACATGGGCGGAGAGCAATGTTCCTTGCATCTCGGCAGTGTACATTCCGGGAGTGGAGAACACGGAGGCGGATTCTCTCGCCGAGGGGAATGGTCTCTCAACCACAGGGTGTTTTGGTCCCTGTGTCACAAGTGGGGGACTCCGGAGGTGGATCTCTTTGCCTCTTGACACAATCACAAGATCCCAACCTTTGTATCTCTGTCTCGGGATCCTCTGGCCCTGGCAGTGGATGCCTTGTCACTTGCCTGGAGGGATCTGGGGTTTCTGTACCTGTTTCCTCCCTTCTCCATGGTAGGCAAGGTAGTGCGCATGCTGGCTCTAGAGGGGGCACCAGCAATTCTGGTGGCCCCAAGGTGGCCAAGACTGGTTTGGTTCGCAGACGTCGTAAGACTGGCGGTAGATCAGTACAGGCTGCCCCTGTTTCCGGATCTGATCTCTCAGGGTCAGCTACGTTACCCCAATTTACAAACGCTTGCTTTGACGGCGTAGCTGCTGAAACCTTCATTCTGAGGGAGGAAGGTTTGTCGGAGGCGGTTATTCCGACATTGATTATAGCTAGGAAGAGGTCTTCCTCTACCATTTACTATAGGGCTTGGCGGTCCTATATTGACTGGTGTGAGGCTAGGGCCTTACCTTGCAGGGTGTTTTCGATTCCTAGGATTTTGGAGTTTCTACAACACGGTCTGGATCTGGGGTTCCAGCTCAGTACTTTGAAGGGTCAGGTTTCTGCCCTGGCGGTCTTTTTTCAAAGGTCCTTTGCTTTGCATCGTATGGTCAAGACTTTTTTCCAAGGGGTCACTCATGTTCGGCCCCCTAGAAAGCCTTTGCTTCCCGTTTGGGACCTAAATTTGGTTCCCTACATGGTTTGGTTTCCTACAGGGGCCTCCTTTTGAGCCGGTGCAGGATGTGGCACTTTCTGTGCTCACTCAAAAGGTTGCCTTTTTGGTGGCTATTACCTCTGTTCGGCGTGTCTCTGAGTTGGCGGCTCTTGAGAGACACCAGGATAAGGTGGTTTTTCGCTTTAAACCAGATTTCCTTCCTAAGGTGGTTTCTGCCTTCCATCTCAATCAGGATGTAGTTCTCCCTTCCTTGTGTCCTAAGCCTAGCAATGACAAGGAGCGGGTTTTGCACTCTTTGGATGTGGTTCGTTGTGTGAAGTACTATTTGGTCGCTACTTCTCCTTTTCGTAAGACGGACGCCTTGTTCGTGGTGCCCTCCGGGCCCAGGAAGGGTTTGGCGCCAGCCAAGTCTACCATTAGTAAATGGATACGTCAGGCCATTGTTGGGGCCTATTCCGCTATGGGGAGGGTTCCCCCTTTTCAGATCACTGCTCATTCTACTTGTGCTGTTGGGGCTTCCTGGGCTTTTCAGCACCAGGCTTCTGTTGAACAAGTTTGTAAGGCTGCTACTTGGTCTTCCGTTCATACTTTTTCCAAGTTTTATAAGGTTGATGTGCGGGCCTCGGCGGATGCTGTTTTTGGCCGCAAGGTTCTACAAGCTGCAGTGGTTTAAATTTGTGCATTTTTTTGCTGTATTTGGATCCCCACCCATGATGGACACTGCTATTGGATGTCCCATATGTCATGAATAGTGGAAGCGGGGTGTGTGACATACTTGGAATAATACCATTTTGTGATTACTCACCTGTAAAATGGGTATTATAAGTATGTTACACACCCCGCTTCATCCCGCCCTTTGGTATTCTGGATCCTTTATATGGTGAACCTTTTATTGTTAAGAATGTTTTATTGTCTCTTCCTGGTCCCCTTTCTGCTGTCATATACTGGGGAATGTGTGGGAGGTCCCAGGTATTTATGGACCGGGAGGGGCTTCTTTTTTGCTTTCACCTCTGCAGAAGTTTGCCATCTACTGGACCATAACCCATATGTCATGAATAGTGGAAGCGGGGTGTGTGACATACTTATAATACCCATTTTACAGGTGAGTAATCACAAAATGGTATTTTTCCAAGATGGTGTTAAAGGAGTGGGAAAATCCTAAAAAGCTACAAGGCTGTTCCCACGATCCTAGACGCTAGCTATCCCTTTCCGGCGGATATGATTAAGCTTTGGTCTTTTCCACCCGAGGTGGATTCTCCAGTATCAGGCTTGTCTAATATCTATCCTGCCGTCTGCTACTATGGGATCTTTAAGAGATCCCACACAGAGACGAATGAATCAGTTGGCCCCTCATGCTTTTGCTATGGTAGGTTCCTTTTTGCGCCCTGTTTGTGCCACGGCTATTGTGTCTTTGGCTTCAAGGAAGAAGGTGAAATAAAATCTGGTCAGGGCTAGGTCTCGCAGGCTTATTCATGAGTCCAAGTATTTTAAGGCTTGTTTGGACTTTTTCGCTATCACTGCTATGGATGATGCGGTCAGGCTAGCTGCTAGAACTTCGGCTCTTCTTGTGCACTGTTCCCTATGGCTAAGACAATGGTCGGCGGATGCCTCCGCTAAGAAAGCTCTTACAGATCTTGCTTTTTTAGGGGGCAGGCTCTTTGGAGAGCGGCTGGACCGTATGGTCAAGGATGGCAAACTTCCTCAGAGGAAGAGGGCGATTCTGCCTTTTCAGAGGCCTTCATCATATCGGCCCTTTCGGAGTGGCAGAGGTGCCTTCCTTTCATGCTCCCGTAGAGATTTTTGAGGCAGAGCTCGTAATAGGACAAGAGGGGCCTGGAGAAGTAGACCCAAGCCTCCAGCCAAGCCCACTCCAGCATGAGGGGGCGCCCTCACCCGAGCGGGTGGGGGGACAGCTCTTGCATTTTGCTCCTATCTGGAGACGCCACGTGGCAGATCTTTGGAACCAAGAGGTGGTGTCATCAGGCTACAAGATCGAGTTTGCAGCCAGACCGCCCACAAGGTTCCTTTGGTCAGGGGCATCCCGGAACCAGGTAAAGGCAGATGCCGTGAGAGCCTCTGTTGAGCATCTACTTCAAAAAGGGGTAATTTGTCAGGTACCCCTGCAGGAGGAAGGTCGGGGGTTTTACTCCAACCTGTTCACTATCTCCAAGGATGTGTCGATTAGTCCCATTTTAGACTTAAGGAGTGTCAGCAGGTATATTCTTGGTGTGCCACACACCCTGCTTCACTTCTAAATATTCTTCACTTAATGGGTTAACTCGCCGCCAGGTGACGTAGTGCAGAGAGGAAGTCTTGTAACGAGCCCCCTTCCGGCCTATATATACCTGGTACCTCCCTTCAATCACCAGTATTTTTCTCTCTGCTTGACGACAAGTCAGAAGATGGAAGTCTCCTGCTTACAGGTAGGCCGGGGTTTTTACCCCGACACCCCCCTTTTGGTCTATTTCTGCCCGGTTTGAGTGTTTATACCTTGATGGTGGAATGGAAGCCTCCCAGCCTAGGCTGCTCACTGGGCAAATGGTAGATGGCACTTTAAGTGCCTAGGAGCTTATCTCCTACCGCTCGACCTCATGCGTGGGGCAATGCGGCTATCCGGCATGGTGATCCGGAAATGGGATGCCCCTGTCCCGAGGGTCCCCATAGCCCCTTTTCTCTCCTGTTACGGTCCCTTCTCCCTTCACTATGGGGGGGGGGTTTGAGGGTGTGCATTTAGTATGTGTGTTTCACTAGTATAGCTTTATTTCAACATGTGTGTGTTCATGTTATGCATTAAGTTTATTTCAGCATGTGTGCACTGTTTTGTTCACTTGGTTTAGGTCTGCTTGAATGACAGACCGCGCTGGGTAGGTGGCTGGCCGCTTTAACTAAGCAGACTGTTGCTTAGCGGCCCCCTCCCGCCTCCCCCCTTCCCCCCTTCCCCGCTGGCACTGTATATAGTTTGTTTTTTGCATAGGCTGCGCTATGCGGTCTTTGTCCTTCCTCCCCCTCCGCTGCCTGGGCGCACGTGTAGTGGCCCATCTGGTGTAATCCCCAGCTGAAATGGTTGCACTGATCAGCGTAGGGGGCGGGTCCCGGTGACGCGGCAACGGGGGCGTGACGCCGGCGGCAGCGGCCCCACTTTCACTTCCCTTCAAAGGGGGAAGTCACGTGGGCGCGCTGCCGCACTTGGTCTCCGGTGCTGCGGCTGCTGTTTTCGCTCTCCGGCTGCTGCTCTCGCTTGGCCAGGTAAGCGGCCCCACCTGGGTGGGGCCGTTAAGTGGGTTTTTCATATCTTCTTGTATTGGATATGGTGGGGAGTTATTTTTTGTTAGGGGGCTTGGTTTTGCTTATTTTTTTAAGGCACTTTGGTGCCATGCATATATGATTGTTGCACACATGTGAGGATCTGATTGTGATTTCTCTTGCCTTACAGATCCCGGGATCCCTGTTTGTGGTGGCCCTCCGGCTCTATGTTGCCTGGCTATTAATTGGGATATATTATCAATGCTTGTATATATAATCTATATATATATATATATATATATATATATATATAGTTTATTAAAGGGGACCTTAACTTAATTTAAAAAAAAAAAAAAAAAAATCCTCCCTTCCGGGACATTTACAAATAAGGGGGCATCCCGGGTTGGCTTATGCCTTAAAAGACCCAAGTATTTCGAATACCATAAATCACCATATGGAGGCTTCCGTTATTGCCGGAAACGGTTCTGCTGAGCCTTTCGGGGGGTGCGTAGGTTGTGGGGCTCTACTCCCAGCTGATGATATCTTTATTTGCATCCCTTGTGCAAAGCAGACTATTGTGCGCCAGTCCGTTGCTTCGGCTGCGGGCCCATCGCATCCTTCATCATCTCCTACCCCTCCCTCCCTGTTCCGGACCCCGCATGGCACTGCCAAAAGTGGGGATTCGCATTCCGAGGTGGCGGCACAGCCCAGCCCCCGGAAAGTAGTGCCCGTTAAAGCAGCGTTAAAGGCCGCTGCAAAACGGAGGCACCTGACTCCGGTACCTTCGGCTCCACAGGACGAGTTATGTGAGCCTGTGGAATGGTCCGATGGATCCTCGGACGAGGATGAATTCCCGTTGGAGTCAGATGAGCCTGCAGGTCAGCTTGAGGCTGATGTGATTGGCGATTGGTCGGAGGGGGTTGTTTTTGACACCCCCTCCATTCTGGCGCAAATGTTTAAAATTTTGAATTTAGATCCACCTGAGGCGGCCACCCTGCCAAAGGGTCAGTTATTTAAGGAGCCTCAGCCGCGTTGGGTTTTTCCCAGACAACACCACTTTGAGAGGGTGGTTCTTAAGGAATGGGAACATCCCACGCGGTTATCTGGATTCCCTTCCAGTTGGGAAAAGCGTTATCCTTTTCCGCCAGAGTTGGTAAAGCTTTGGTCTGTCCCTCCTGACGTCGATACCCCTGTGCTAGGGCTCTCCAGCACGGCTATGGTACAGTCTGCTGAGACCACTGTCCCTAAGGATGGGGAGGATCGTCGGATTGACCAATACGCGCGCCATGGCTTTGTTTACTCCGGGTCAGCGTTGCGCCCGGTGTGTGCTTCAGCCCTTCTGCTATTGGCGATTAAGTCTTTAATTCAGGGGCTTTATGAGGATCTCAATCCCGCTTGTAAACAGTTTACTGCGCTTAAGCAGTGTGAGTCTTTCGTGTCCTATGTCCTATCCGCTCAGGACGATGCACTGGCTATGAGTAGCAAGGCAGCGGCTATGCTGGTGGCTATTCGCAGGTCAGTATGGCTGCGTCAGTGGTCAGCGGACGCGGCTTCTAAAAGGGTGCTCACTGCTCTCCCCTTTTTGGGGTTGCGTCTGGGGAGAAAATTGATTCAGTCGCAAAGGGTGGTAAGATGCCACAACGCAAGAGGCCTCGTGTCCCCTTTAGGGGGGCAGGTTCCGGTAGGCCTTCCTTTCGAGGATTCAGAGCGGGCAGAGGTGCTTCCTTTCCCGCTACCAGAGGTGCAGGTTGGACTCGGGGGAGGGGCCGTGGCCGGCCCGCTCAGTCCTGGGGCACCAAGCCCAAACCTGCTGATAAGCCCACTCAACAATGAGGGGCTGCCCTCACCCGTGCGGGTGGGGGGACTATTGCGACACTTCTCCCAGGTTTGGAACCAAGTGGTTCCAGGCAGATGGATCCAGGAGGTAGTGTCGGCCGGTTGCGACCCGGAATTCGGGTCTCACCCTCCTTCACGGTTCGTTCGGTCTCGGGTGCCCATCGATCCTTTGGCCACGCAGGGGCTCCTGGCGTCGGTAAGGAATCTGTTAGAGATGGCGGTCATCCGGCCGGTGCCACGCTTAGGGATGGGCTTCGTTTTCTACTCCAATCTTTTCGCAGTCCCCGAGAGAGATGGGTCGGTTCATCCCGGCCTGGACTCTCATCAACACAGAGTGTTTCTTCCTTTTGCCCAAGTTCACACGAGAACGCTTCAGCTTTTTCTGTTAGCGTCTTGGGACCAGCAGCCTTGGTCGCTGGATCAGTCCTTCCAGTTGTCCTCCCGGGTCCGGCAGTCCCTCCTGTGGTGGTTGGTCTCGACCAATCTTGTGTAGGGCAGGTCTTTCCTGACCCTCCTTTGGGAAATTGTCACCGCGGACGCCAGTCTGTCGGGATGGGGCGGATTCTGGAAGGAGCTGCAGTTTCAGGGGCAGTGGGGACCTCAAAGGCCCCACTTACCCATCAATATTCTGAAACTGAGAACCATCCGTCAGGTGCTTGCTCTCCTGACTCAGCTCGTTCTGGGCCTTCCGGTCCAAATGCGTTCAGACAATCAAACAGCGGTTGCTTACATCGGTCTTCAGGGAAGGACTCGCAGTCTGAGTGCTCTCAGAGCAGTATCCCTGATCCTGACCTGGGCGGTGTCCCATGTTCCTTGTCTCTCGGCGGTTTACATTCCAGAGGTGAAGAACCAGGTAGCGGACCGGTTGAGCAGGGGCTCTCCCCGTCTGGGAGAATAGGCTCTCCATCCTCAGGTGTTTCGCTCACTGTGTCTCAGGTGGGGGACCCCGGAGGTGGGCCTGTTTGCCTCTCGTCACAATCACAGGCTCCCGAACTTCGTGTCGCTCTCCCAGGTTCCTCTGGCTTTGGCAGTGGACGCCATGTCCCTGAGCTGGGGAGTTCTGGGATTTCTATACCTGTTTCCTCCGATGCCCATGCTGGGCAGGGTGCTTCAGAAGTTGGCTCTGGAAAAGGTGTCCGCCGTTCTCGTGGCCCCAAGGTGGCCAAGGCGAGTGAGGTTCGCAGACATCGTTCGGCTGGCAGTGGACCAGTTCGTTCTGCCTCTTCGGCCCGATCTGCTCACTCAGGGTCAATTGTGTTACCCAATTTACCAGCGCTGGGTTTGATGGCCTGGCTGCTGAAACCTCCATCCTGAAGGAGGAGGGTCTTTCTGATTCAGTCATTAAGACTCTGATCAGTGCCCGGAAGAGGTCTTCTTCCATCACCTACTATAGGACTTGGAAAGCCTATATCGCTTGGTGTGAGATAAGATCTTTTCCTTGTAGGGTCTTTTCGGTCTCCAGAATTCAGGAGTTTTTACAATCAGGGCTGGACTCTGGTCTCCAGCTAAGTACATTGAAAGGGCAGGTCTCTGCCTTATCTATCTTTTTTCAGAAGCGTGTTGCACTTAAGTCTTTAGTTAAAACTTTTTTCCAGGGGGTTAGGCATGTGCGGCCTCCCAGGAAACCATTACTCCCTGTTTGGGACTTGAATTTGGTTCTTTCTGCTCTTCAGGCTCCTCCTTTTGAGCCTTTGCAAGATATTGCTTTGTCTACCCTGACTCAGAAGATTGTCTTCTTGGTAGCGATCACTTCGGTCCGGCGTGTCTCAGAGTTGGCGGCCTTGTCTATCCAGACGCCTTACTTTGAGAGGCATCAGGATAAAGTGGTCTTTCGGTTCAAGCCAGACTTTCTTCCTAAGGTTGTTTCTGCTTTTCATTTGAACCAAGATATTGTTCTCCCCTCCTTGTGTCCTAATCCTAAGAATGACAAAGAGAGGGTTTTGCATTGTTTGGATGTAGTACCCTGTGTTAAGTACTACTTGATTATCACGTCTCCTTTTCGTAGGACGGATCCCTTTTTTGTTGTGCCCCATGGGCCTAAGAAGGGTATGGCACCAGCCAAATCTGCCATTAGCAAGTGGATACGTCAGGCCGTTACTGCGGCCTATTCTGCTAAGGGAAGAGTTCCCCCTTTTCGTATCACTGCTCATTCCACTCGCGCCGTTGGGGCGTCTTGGGCTTTTCAGCACCAAGCTTCTGTTGAACAAGTTTGTAAGGCCGCCACTTGGTCTTCTGTTCACACTTTTTCTAAGTTTTACAAAGTTGATGTGCGAGCCTCAGCGGATGCTGTTTTTGGCCGCAAAGTTCTGCAGACTGCAGTCATTTAAGTTATGCTTCACCTGGCCTTGAGATGCCCATCCCTTGTGGACACTGCTTTTGGATGTCCCATTAAGTGAAGAATATTTAGAAGTGAAGCGGGGTGTGTGGCACACCAAGAATAATGCCATTTTGTGAGTACTCACCTGAAAAATGGATATTGTTGGTGTGCCACACACCCCGCTTCACTCCCACCCTTTTCGGTATTTCCGAAGCTTTTATATGGTGAAGCCTTTTTATTTATATCAAAATTGATTTTGAGGTTACCGGTGGAATACTGGTACCTTGTCTTTCTGCTTTTTAATATACTGGTGATTGAAGGGAGGTACCAGGTATATATAGGCCGGAAGGGGGCTCGTTACAAGACTTCCTCTCTGCACTACGTCACCTGGCGGCGAGTTAACCCATTAAGTGAAGAATATTTAGAAGTGAAGCGGGGTGTGTGGCACACCAACAATATCCATTTTTCAGGTGAGTACTCACAAAATGGCATTATCCGGGTGAAGCATTTCCACATAGAGACACTAAGGTCAGAGGTAAGATCAATTCAGCCCAGGGATCTTATGACTACAATAGACATAAGGGACGCGTATCTTCACGTTCTGATTTTTCCAGGGCATCAGAAGTTCTTGAGGTTTGCCCTGGAAGGCCGGCACTTCCATTCGGGATATCCTTGGCTCCAAGAGTATTTACCAAGGTCTTGGCAGGTCTCATGGCCATTTTCAGAGGCCAGGGGATATGCATCATTCCATATTTGGACGATCTCTTAATTTCAGCCGGGGCTCCTCAGCAGATCATGAAGGATACGCAGACGGTCCTATCAACTCTGGAAGAGTTCGACTGGGTGATCAATTATCCGAAGTCCCATATCGCTCCGGCACCAGTAAGGAATTTCTTAGGAATGACTCTGGACACAGTTCAGGTCAAGGTGTTTCTGCCAGAGCGGAAGGCTCTGCTAATTCGGAATCAAATAGAGTCCTTACTGGGCTGCCGGCAGCCGACCATTCGACTAGGGATGAATCTAGTAGGCCTTATGGTGGCCTGCTTCGAGGCCATGCCTTTTGCCCAGTTTCACATGAGGCCTCTTCAGTTAAATTTGTTGGCAAGCTGGGATCGAGCCCCGCAGTCGTTGGATCAAGTCTTTGTTCTGACACCCTCGGCCAGGCAATCTCTCCTGTGGTGGATGGACCCTCTACATCTGTCTGTAGGCAGGTCTTTTCTGACACTGCAGTGGCAGATCGTTGCAACGGATGCCAGTTTCACAGGCTGGGGGGGGGGGGGGGGTATCTGGCAGACCCAGAAGTTCCAGGGACATTGGGGGCCGAAGTAGAATCGGCTTCCCATAAATATTTTGGAATTAAGAGCAATCCGGCTAGTGCCTCAGTATCTGACCCCCAGTTTAAAGGGACAGGCTGTCCAAGTCCAGTCAGACAATCGGACAGCGGTAGCCTATATCAATCATTAGGGGGGTACTCGGAGCAAGAGTGCTCTAAAAGAGGTAAGCCGGATTCTGATTTGGGCAGAGGAGAATGTTCCCTGCATCTCGGCAGTTTACATCCCGGGGGTAGAAAACCAGGAGGCAGACGCTTTGAGCAGGAAGGCGCTGCGTCGGGGAGAATGGTCCCTCAGTCAGAAAGTCTTTCAAGCCCTTTGTCTTCGCTGGGGGTGTCCGGAAGTGGATCTCTTTGCATCCAGACACAATCACAAGTGGACGAAATTCATGTCCCTGTCAAGGGACCCTCTGGCCATTGCAACGGACGCCCTGTCAGTCTCTTGGGTAAGGTTCAAGCTTCTGTAGCCGTGTACTAAGAAGGATAGCTCAGGAGGGGGTACCAACCATTCTGGTGGCTCCTCGCTGGCCAAGGAGAAGTTGGTTTTCAGACATAACAAGGATGTCGGTAGACCATTGGCGCCTACCAGACGAGCCAGATCTTCTCACACAGGGGGAGCTGCGGCACCCGAAATTACAGATGCTGGTTTTGACGGCCTGGCTATTGAGACCTCGATCTTAGTAGAGAAGGGTTTATGAGCTAAGGTTATTCATACCATGATTCAGGCCCGGAAGAAGTCGTCTTCCATGATATACTACAGGGTCTGGCAGTCGTTCATATCCTGGTGTGAGACTAGGAAATTTTCATGCAGAAAGTATTCAATTTCTAGAACTTTAGAATTTCTACATGATGGCTTAGAAATGGGCCTACAGTTAAGTACCCTAAAAGGGCATGTATCGGCCTTATCTATTTTTTCCAGAAGTCTATCGCTAGCAATAGGCTCATTAAAGCCTTTTTTCAGGGAGTCATTCATGTCCGACCACTGCGCAAGTCTATTCTACCAGTGTGGGACTTGAATCTGGTATTATCGGCTCTCCAGGGGGCTCCCTTTAAACCTATGTTTGACGCTCCATTGAGCATTTTGATGCTTAAGGTGATATTTTTGGTGGCAATCACCTTGGTGCGACGTGTTTCTGAGTTAGCCGCCTTATGTATGAAGTCTCCTTATTTTGAGTTACACAGAGACAAGGTAGTTTTTCAGTTTAAGCCTGATTTCTTACCTAAGGTCGTCTCTCCTTTTCACCTTAATCAGGAGGTAATTCTACCTTCTTTATGCCCAGTTCAGGCTAATGCTAAGGAAAGGGTGCTTCATTCTTTAGATGTAGTCAGAGCCATAAGATATATATATACATGGCAGCTACAGATTCCTTCCGGAAGTCGGATTTTCTTTTTGTTATATCAGAAGGGCTGAGAAAGGGGCTTCCGACCAGCTAAATCCACTGTCAGTAAGTGGATTAGGCAGGCAGTAGAAAAAGCCTACTCGGCCAAGGGGCAGGAACCCCCTTTTCGGGTCACGGCCCATTCCACTAGGGCCATTGGTGCTTCTTGGGCTTTTCAGCATCAGGCCTCGGTGGAACAGGTTTGTAAAGCTGCCACCTGGTCTTCGGTTCATACATTTACCAAATTTTACAAGGTAGATGTTAGGGCCTCAGCTGTGGTTGGTCAAAAGATTCTTCAGGTGGTAGTGAAATGAACTACCTGCTGTTCTACGCTGGGGATCCCGCCCATAGATGGCACTGCTTTTGGAGATCCCAAGTGTAAGGAGGGTCTGGAATGGATTGGAAGAAAAAACGCAATTCTGTGAGTACTCACCTGTAGAATTGTTTTTTCTGGGAATCCATTCCAGACCCTCCGGCCCACCCTTTAGGGTCATGATCTACTTTTTGATGCTTTTTTGATGGTGTTTAATCCATTTATTATTTTCATTTTTGCATTAGAAAAAAAAAAAAGGAAAAAGAGAGCTTTATGTTTTGAGAGTATTCTGGCGGAGATCGTTGTGAAGTAACATGGACTCCTATATAGGGGCCTCCCGGCCTGCCTCTGATTTATGTTTTACTGCTTTTTAAGTACTGATCTAGGTTAGGAGGCAGCTGCTACTTATGGGGCCGGGAGGGGCCACGCCTTTTTTGTATTGCAGTCACATCCAATCGGCAAGGAGGTAATCCCAAGTGTAAAGAGGGTCTGGAATGGATTCCCAGAAAAAACAATTCTACAGGTGAGTACTCACAGAATTGCGTTTTTGCATTATGTGGGGTAGTTTCTACCAATAGGGAACCTTGCTTGGCAAAACGCTGTCAGTCCTATGAAAATGTGTTTTTTTTACATCCAGTTGCATAGAAATATCTGAAAAGGGACTTAGGCAAAGTCAAAAGCAGTCAAAGTAGAGATTTCTCTTAATATTAAAATGTAATATATTTTTTTTTTTTTGGAAAGCTAATTCTTTAATAATTATTAACATCACTAATAACATATTCCGAGCTTCAGAGATATGTTCACCTTGTTTCAGACATTCAAATTATGTAAACTTTAACCCATCTGGTACATGTGTTGCATCCGCTGGTGCTGACAGTACGGTAAAAGTTTGGGATATTCGAATGAACAAGCTACTGCAACATTATCAAGGTAAAATTCAGAATATAAGCTCTTTTTTAATCTCAGAAAATAAGATTTAGTGCAATTAGAAGTACTTGTATTTTGGTTTAGGTCTCCTTGCCAGTTATTATAATAAATATAAGGAGGGCTGCTGGGAATCATAAATGAGCAATGTACTTGGCAATTTTGACGGTTTATTACCTACAGACAGACGGAATTCCCCCCTATTGAAACTATGGCTGCATCTCCATACATTTGAATTCGAAAAGTTGATTTATCTTAGCAGCACTCGCCTATTTCTGATACTCCCAATGTGGCCGCCAACTGCCGGGCTCTGCGTGTAAACAGAGCACATTTGCCAAGCAATTAATATGCACAGCTAATGGCTTTGATTGGACGAGAGCCTGCACGTGTGCTATTGCAGTGGTCCTCAACCCTGTCCTCAAGGCCCACCAACATGTCATGTTTTTTGGATCTCCAAATAGCCAGCTCTATTGCTCTGCAGCTGCACTAATTACTCCCCCTGTGCATCTTTGTTGAGATCTGCAAAACCTGGCCTGTTGGTGGGCCTTGAGGACAGGGTTGGGGACCACTGCTATTGGACCGGGAATAGGTGAGTTTGAAAGGGCGATCTGGGGGGTTTCACACACCCGGATCCGGGATTCCACCGGAAGTGCGGAACAAAACCTGGGAAAGTCGAAATCCCAGGTTTTGTTCCGCTTTAAATTCAACTTCTTTAGTAATGACATTTAGTAGATTACCCTTCTCGTGGAAGATGCGAGTGACTGTGTTCTAGACAACTATTGAGTCCCCATAATTGTGTAGCTTATTGAACCAGATGTAGGAAACATTTAAAGCGGATGAAAACCATCACGGCCGGGCCCAGGAATCTGGGAATTAACTTTCCAATGATATTCTTAGTTATTGAGATGCACCTGTCAGTGTTATGTGCAGGCCGAATGTCATTGCCTATTGAGGATAGGCCTCTTGCCTTTTTTTTATATTGGTTCTCGTGTACCTCTATGAATTGTAACCAGGAGATCCACAGGGTTCTGTACTGAGAACCTTTACATTTTGTGCTGGTAGACAGTTGCAAACAGGTTACTTCATAGCTGTGCCTTTTTCTTTAGGCTGCATGTCAGTAGTTGTAATAGGGGCAGCAGGCTCACCTTCCTTATGGGTACCTTTTCGCCTTTTTAGTGAAGACACCAGATGTGATACAGTGAAGCAGGCCTAGTTTGTATCTTTTGGTGGCTAAGGGGCATCTAGTACACACTACAGCATCTATGGTGGCTTGGGACTTTTTTTCACAGCCTAGCGAAGACGATTAACGCATTGGCAGACTCCGGGCTCATTTGCCAGCAACCCTATGTGAAGGGACTCCTGCAGTTTTTATCTCCTCACAAACTGAACTGGCTTTGCTTCAATTAGTGAAGAGTGCAAACATTCCCGTTTTTTTAGAACAACCTTGACATAGAAGACTTGGGCTCCAGTATTTCCATTCTGCTTCTGCAGCCTTCCTTGTTCCTAAATACAGAATATGATATCTTCTGTCTTTAAACTGGACCAAAGGCAGATTGCCTCACTCTCCTGATTTAGGATGCCCAGCAGTGGTCAAATCTTACCAGTCCGGTGATCTAACAGCGCTTTTGCTTGATGCAAGTGCATCCCGAACATCTCGTGGCTGAGGTGTGCTCCAGCGCACAGCCATTTAGATAGATTGGGGTCAGGAGAATGGCCCACACTACAGGGAAACCATAACAGGGCATAACACACTACAGGGCTGCCATAAGGCGTGCTCAATCAGTGTCCCCAAATTTCTTGGGTGGTTGTGGACAAGGAGGGCAAAAACCTCCCCATTCACGAAAACCAGGAAATAAAGGACAAAGGATATCCTGGAGATATTCAGGGCATAGGTACAGGGAAAGGCTAAAAGGGTAATGTAGTCCAGATCAGGACAGACTTATTTAATTAATCTTCTGAAGTAACTGATAAAGCATACAATCTGGATGGTTCTATTTTTTTCTCACTCTGAGGTCTCTAATAGGGTAAAAGCTAGTGTTATTAGCAAGTATACTGGAAAGTTAAACAAAGTCTAATGTCTCTTCTTGTATATTCAAATCCCCTGCGGCAAAGCATAATGTTGTCCTCTGTTGGCCACATGTTGCAGAAGGTTGTTTCGTATTTATAAGCATATAGGCTTGCCATCCTATTGTTTAATACCGTCTTAGAAAAGGTGACTGTATGTTTTGGGTGTGGTCAAAGCCTTGACATATTACTTTTACCCACAAAAGACCTTTAATACCTTTTCATGACAGTGAATTATAAGGTATAGGAGCTGTAAATGAATAGGCTGCAGGTATTTATTTACACAAGGAAAATGCCATCCGAAAACGGTTTCTTCCATGATCCTTTTAACCATGGCTAAAATGTTTTGCGAATGGCTAATATTTCTGTAACCAGTATTCCAATGTGTAAATTGTCTCTTTAATTTGGGGCCAAAGAACGTCAATATCCACTAAAAAGCTCAAAGCAGGATAAGGTTTAATATGGTGAAGGTGAGGTTTATTATAAAAAAGTTTTTTAGGAGTCACATTGATGGAACTTTTTGCTCAGTTTGTGAACACATGTCTGCAGTCCTGCAGAAACGCTCTCTACGGATTCACAATGAAATTGCATCTAGTTTATTACTTTATTACTCTTTGGTACCACAAACCATAGCAAACCAAAAAAATTGGGAGCAGCATCTATTATACATTTGGACACATTTTCCTCTACTGTACATCCCCCCTACTGTACATCCCCCCTATTACTCTATAGCACTACCTGTCTGACAGAGTTGAAACAATTCTCCCCAAGACCATATGTAAATTGCACTTTGTTTTTGAGGTTACTTAAAGTGTTTGGCAAGTCAAAAGTTAAAAAAATAAGTATCCGTAGCTTACCTTTCATTGATTGGCTTGAGTGCTGTCCTTCATCTCCTGTCTGTCTCCACGCTGCTGATCTGCTCCATCAATCAACCCCCGGTGGACCAAGAACGGAAACACCCCCCCCACTCCTTGCCCAGATGACCTGATTGGCTGACTCCCCCTGCAGCTCTGAAACCCCACCCTTCTCTGTGACACACTCATCACAGTGTGCTTATATCACATCGCTGTTGCCACATCCACCGTTTCTCTTCATTTTTTTCTATGAATCTCCAATGCTCTAATACTTTCATAATTTTAAAAATTACTTAGGAACTACAGGGTCTTTTTGTAAATGGATTGAAGTTTAGGAGAGTGCATCGTGTAGCCCTAGACAAAAGGACAACAATCGGGCTTGCCTATAGTATAACTTTTTAAAGTGGGACAACAGTCAAAAATGACTTAAACCAGACCAACACAACAAACAGTGCTCATATGCCTCCCTCCCCAGGGAAATTTACACATAACACATGAAAACTGTGTTACTGTTAATAATAATGTTCTCATAAAATATTTATGTTCTAGTTCATAGTGCTGGTGTCAATTGTTTGTCATTCCACTCATCTGGTAACTATCTAATATCCGCTTCTAATGATGGCACTGTGAAGATATTGGATCTTCTAGAGGGAAGGCTCCTATACACTCTTCATGGACACCAGGTACCTCATTTTATGCATACGCCAGGAAAAATGTAGCTGTTTTTAGATGTTCTGAAGAAAAATTGTGGGGGCACACTTCTTCATTGCTATACTTATGGGTATACAGACTTCCTGATTAGTCTTTCAAATTGTGTTGATACTGCTTGCTACAACCGGAGAACACCACCTATATAGACCCATCATTGAATTGTTTTTTATAGCCTCTACCTTCAGATGGGTGGAGCCCAAATACCTGAAAGAAAAAGTCATGCCCACCCAAAATAAAGGGTACACTAAAATTCTACTTATGTAGTTCATCTGATTTAAAGTTCTGCTGTTGGAATACAGTACCAGAACCTTTAGGCTCTATTTACACACCTCCGCTTGAGCTGCATTGGGCAACATAGTCACAACACAAAGGAAAATGATGGCCGTTATTTTTAATGGGCCAGTTCACATATATATGCAGCGTATTTATGTGAACTGGCTTGTTAAAAAAAATGGTCAGCAATTTTCCTTGTACTGTGACTGCGTTGCCCAATGCAGCGCAAGCAGAGGTGTGACTAGAGCCTTATACCTCCCATTGGTGAATGTTGCATGAGTATTAACCAATAACCTGCAGGTACACTTACAGCTCTATATTGTTACCCTTGTTTAACTAGGTCAAGCTTAACCAAATCATTGGACCTGGGATCTCTGTACTGCATTTCACATCTGTTGTACATGGGTCTCACTTCTTCCTTTTAGAATGTTTTCATTTAGAGTATTCTAAGTATACAGTACGTCCTGCTCCAGATATAATACTTAGAATTGGTTATCCTCCGCCAGAGGGCGCTGTGCACTGCAGACATGCAAAAACAGGCTCCTCCCGGCCCTTCATATACCCAGGGACCTCCCACAAATCCCCAGATTTCTCTGCAGTGCTGACTGCGAAGACATGAAGTATCACTCTCTCGCAGGTGAGCGGGGCTATTACAGCCTGCGGCCCTGTTGGACTATTCCCACCGTCCTCCTTGATGATGTGCCTCCCAGCCTGGGCTGCGCTGGTCGGGTGAAGGTAGGCAGCACCATGTGTGCTTAACGGAGCCATGCTCCACCGCAGTCCCCCGCCATAGGGTAGGCGGTTTAGGCTGATGGTGAGCCTCATAGTGGATGTCCCTCCCGCATTCTTTTCCCATGCCCCGTGTAGAGATGGACCCTGTGTAGAGGGTCGCCGTCCTCCCTCGTTTCCCTCAGTACCTCGGGGGAAAAGAAGGGGGGGGGGTGTGTGTGTGTAGTTCGTTGGCGGTCTCAGTGTACAGTATTGTCACGTTTATGGCCGAGCTTTTGCCCCTGATCGGCAACTGGGTGTCAGAGCCGCGCTGCCCTTCTAGTTTGACCCTCTCACTTTTTACTTGCAATAGTATACCGCACGTCCTGCGTTGTTATGCTACATCTTGGGCAGGAAACTGATTTTTCGCACGCCTACGGGCGTTGGAATGGTGGCGGTGTATTGAGACTTTACACGGCTGCTTCAGAGTTTTGCGCTCTTTGGGGGACGCGGGGACCCGGCGTGGTGCGCTCCGCGTCACGCCCAGTTCAGACCCGCCCTCCGAGGTTCGGTGGCGCCATTCTGTGTATCCGCGCGCGTGTTGGCGGTCTCTCTCTCCTCCCCAGGTCGGTGAGTGCCCTCGCGGGCGTTTTCATTATTAGTACTCTTTCTGTGGCGCATGGCCCTGACACCCCTTGTTCCCCTTCTGTCTTTCAGACCTTGAAGAGTCCGGTGGCTACTCCCGGCCTAACATATATTGTAGCGGGCTTACAAATTCTCCCACATTAACCTAGCGGGTCTTTGGGACATCCAGGGTACATTAACAATCACCATATGGAGGCATCTCAGAATTATGTGACCAGGGTCCCAAGACCGGCTGTGTGCAGCGTGTGGACTGCCCCACGCTGATGCGGACAGAGCACGGGGCTGCGGACCATGTGCTGAACAAGCACTGGCCCTGCAATCAGGGTTGCCAGTGGCTGCGCCTCGTTTCAATACACCTCTCTCCGCGTGCTTAAATCTCACTCCTGATGAGTCGCACTCGAGCGGGAATGAACAGCAAGTCGTGCCGCGCAGACTGCCTACGGCCGAGCAGGTGACTTCAAGGTTGGCAGAGCGCTTGGGCCCTGGTAAGAAGCGGTCCCTGACGCCTCCGGTTTCGCCCATTCCTTCTGAATCTGAAGAGTTCACTACGGAGCATGGTTTTGCTCTTTATGATGAAGGTCGGCTTTTCTCTGACTCGGGCTCATCGGACGAGGGGCTGAGGAGTCATGATGATCCGGGCCCCGGTTCTTGGGGCCTGTGTGACACCGACGAATTGCTGATAAAGATCTTCGAGGTCTTGTCTATCTCTATCCCTGGTGAGGCCTCTAGGCCTAGAAGGGAGCGTCGCCGCGTTTGGAATTTCTGGAGCAGGATCACTTCCAAGCTCTTGTGCTCAAAGAATGGCAATGTCCTAGTAAACTTCCAGGGGACTGGGATTGGAAATACCCCTTTCCCCCTGAGGTGGTTAACTGCTGGTCATCACCTCCCGTGGTGGATGCACCGATCATTGGGGCTCTTAACCCCCCCTTTATTGCGGCCCCTAGTTATCGTACCCTTCGGGATGCTGAGGACCGGCGCATTGATAGACTGGCTTCCCACGCCTTTTCTTGTGCAGGGGCGACTCTGCGCCCGGTCTGTGCCGTGGTCATCGCTGCAGTGGCCACTAGGACCCTCATCAGAAAACTGATTGATCATCAACCTGAGGATCTCCCCTGGGAGGTGTTTAATGCACTCTCCAGTAGTGATGTATTTGTAAGATTTATCCGTTTAGCGCTGGAAGACACTATCAGCATGTGCGCTAGAACTTCCGCCCTTGCTGTAGCTATACGCCGTCTGGTCTGGCTGCGACAGTGGGGTGTTGACGATGCCACGAAAAAGATTCTTACTGGGCTTCCCTTTAGAGGGCGACGCCTATTCGGGGCCCGTCTGGACCTGTTTGGAAAAAAGGGCAAAACACCCCTTTACAGAAGGCGGCCTCGGCCTTCTTGAGGCAGGGGCACCCCTCCACCCGCCTATGTTAGCATCAAACCAGAACTAGTGGTGTCCTTCCAGCTTTTTGGTATAAATCCCTGCCCCAGGAGTGGCAGACAACGCCCTGGTCCCTCCGGCAGGACTAAGTCCAAGCCTGTTACCAAAACCCCCCATGCATGGTGGGGTGCTCGGGCGAGGGGGTGGCCGCAGCACCTTGCCCCTATCAGGAGGTTGCATGCCTCGTTCTGATGGAGTCAGGAGGAAGTTTCCTCTGGATGCAGGATAGTGTCTGCTGGGCAGCCCCTTCCCGAGATATTCAGGATGCTTCTGGTCCCTGCCTCTCTTCTTGTGTTGGAGCAGGCCACGCGCGATCTGTGAGGTCTGGGGTCACCTGCTGGTTGCCCTTAACAGACAGAGGCAGGGGCCTCTACACTAACCTTTCCACATTCCTCCAAACGGATGAGACACTCTGTCCATTATGGCCTTCCATAGGTGAGGCAACTTACATTCACAGGCGGTTTTACTGCATGGTTCCTCTGAGTTTGGGCCGCCAGTGCCCTGTGTTCAGGGACCTCTTGCCGTCGGTAGGGACCTAAGACGCTTATGTCATGGCCATTGTGCCTTCCTGGCTCCAAGGACCTTACAGGTTAGTTGTTGGCGCTCCAACACTGCTGATTGTGGCCTTTTTATCTGGCCTTGGTTCTGCTCCTGGTGTGATCGCCTAGGCGATGACGGGGGTGATATCTCTACTGAAAACTAGGGGGCGTCCGCGCGCGGAACTGCCGGGCCGTCCCTCTTTGCTTCCCAATTCCTGCTTCAGACCGAGTTGTTACTCGGTTGGTGGTGTCCTTTGGGAGTCTTTGGATGGGTGCTCAATCACCTCAATTCCTCTTTTTTCCACTAGTGGTATCTCCATTCCTATGGTTGAACCTGGTTTCGGTTCAGACAGGAACCTGCTTCCTTGACTATACTTGGTCAATCTGGTTGCATGGGCTCGGTCCCTCTTGCTGTTCCCGTCTCTTCACCAGGCTGGATTGTAGCTGGTGGGCCTGTTGGTGGCTGTTCAAAGGTTGTTCCTTGTGCTCAGAGCCCTTGGGCTCTTCTGCTACTCTTATTGTAAATGCTGGACTGGGTTCCAGGTTCCCTGGAGATGGGTCTGTGTACCCTTCCACCTTGGTACGGTGGTTTCCCCTGAGACTGTTGTACTGGGGGTACCGGTCAGGGGTTGACCCCTTCCTTGCGTCTTCCTGCAGTTGGATATCAAATCTATCAGGTCGACGGAGGGGGGGGACTTTTTTCTTCTAAATTCCCCTGTGGTTCTGGGGGAGGTGGGACCTTTAGGGGCTCATCCACCTGTCTAATTTTGAAGCAGCAGGCCTTCAGGTTGGCTCTATATCGCTGGACTTCTCCCTTGCGGGATCAGACTATTTGGGGACCCCTTGGTCTGTCTGACGACAGTGGCCAGTATTAATTATCTGTGTGGGCTCGGAAGCAGGATGATCCCCCAGGAAGGTATCTGATCCTGATCCGGGTGAGGGACAGCATTCCCTGCATATCTAAGATATTCACTTCTGTGGAGGTCCTTCTGCGATAGGATGTGCTTGTTTTTGTGTCTCCATGTGATCCGTCTAGTGTGGATCTTTTCTGGGCCCGTCCCTATCATGGGTCCTAGGCCCTTGTTTCCCTGTCTCAGATTGTTCTGACCTTGGTCTTGAGGCTTCGTAACTTCATGCTGAACATTCTGTTATATATGTCTTACCTTCTTTCACCCTGCTTGACAGGGTTCTGTGCAAGTTTGCTCTGGGGGAACCAGTGATACTGGCGGCCCTTGGGTGGCCTAGTGGAGTGTGGTTTGCAGATGTGGTTCTGTGGACAGTGGACCTGTACGTCCTGTCAGGAGTGCTGGCCTGTTCACTCAGGCCCCCCGTCTCTATTTCACCCCTATCTACAGACTCTGGTCTGGCTGGTCTGACGGTTGGTTCATCCACCTTGATGGAAGTGGGTGTACCCTTCTGGGTGTCTGTTACTTCTGGAAGCCTAGGATTTGGCTTCTTTTGCCTCTTCTTCCGTCTATTGTGGGGTATTGTTTACCCATATTGATTGGGTTGAGTTTTTGGTCTCTCCCCTGTGGGCGGGCTCTGTTCCTAGGGTTTTATAGTTATTACAGCACGGGCTGGAGTTAGCTCTCCTACTTGGTGCCCTGGTGGTTCAGGCTCTGCCCTGTCCGTCTTCTGCAGGAGTCTTACTCAGTTCCTTTCCTGGGTTGACTTTCTTTCAGGGATTGCTTAGTGACATCCCTCACGTAGTTCTAGGGTCCCTATTGGGATTGATTCTATTCGGTTTGCCTTGCAGGGTGTTCCCCTTTGGCTCTGTTCCGGATGCTGTCTGACTGTTCTTATCCATAAGGTTGCCCTTCTGGGCTGCTACCTCAGTCGGCCATGCGCCTGAGCGGGCGGATCTGTTTAGCTAGCACTCTTATTGTATCTTCACCGAGATGAGGTGGCGTTCCGCCTTACGTCGGTTATTCTGCCTAAGTTGGTGTCTTAGGCTCAGGTATTAAGACGTCATCCTTCTTCTGGGATTTATTCCTTGTAATGCTGAGGCACTGGAATCTATTTTCCTGGATTGTCTCCTGTCCCTTAGGGAACCGATGTTCCTCGGGGTTGTGGGCACTTACATCTGGATGTGCCTGATCTCGTCTGCCTCTAGGGGTTAGGCGGCCTTGGGCATGGCCTTTACCTGTATAAGATGCCCCTTCTGGTCCTGGGGAAGGCTCGGCTTCTGCCTGGGCCATTTTTAGTTTTGCTCTTGTTAGGCCTTACTCAAGCCTATTCCTTAAGGGGATGAGTTATTCTCTCTCTATTCTGATTACGCTGGTGCCTTGGTATCCTTGGGCCTTTCAGCACCAGGTCTTGTTGAACAGGTTTGCTTGAACGCTACTTGTTTTTTTGTTTGTACCCTTCAAGGGTTGTTTTGATGTTGAAGTTAGAGCCTTTGCTCGTGTCGCTCTTGGTAGCAAGGTATTGCAGGTGACAGTGTTTTCAACTGTCTGCTGTTGCCTTTTTTGTTGGGGATCCCACCCTGTTCTATGGACACTGCTATTGGATGTCCCATTTGTAAGTATTATATCTGGAGCAGGACGTACTGTATACTTAGAATAATACAATTCTGTGAGATACTCACCTGTAGAATTGGTATTATACGTATACAGTACGTCCTGCTCCACCACATCCTGGTTTTTGCATTATTCTGGATCCCCTGTATGGTGATTGTTGTTATTGTTACCATTACCAGTTGTTTTTGGTGGTTGGATTCTCCCGGCTTCTGGTTCACTGCTTTTCAATGCTGGGGATTTGTGGGAGGTCCCTGGGTATATGAAGGGCCGGGAGGAGCCTGTTTTTGCATGTCTGCAGTGCACAGCGCCCTCTGGCGGAGGATAACCAATTGTAAGTATTATATCTGGAGCAGGACGTACTGTATACATATAATGCCAATTCTACAGGTGAGTATCTCACAGAATTGTATTTTTGCCACATATAGTGCTTTGCCAACAGGGGTGTGTACTCTGTCTATTACAAGAAAAGAATCTTGCGATCATTATAGTGTTAGAGCGATCCGTTAACATCTGGGGGACACAAATCATTTTACACACTTTTGTCAGTTTAACATTTTTCACTGACTTTCACAAGCCAGCAGAATATAACTTTATTTAATATATAACATTTCAAACCTGTTTTTCAGGGCCCTGTTTTATCCGTAGCTTTCTCTCAAGATGGAGGGCAGTTTGCTTCTGGGGGAACAGATGCCCAGGTGAGTTGCAAGATGCTGCCCTTAAAATGTAAGCAGCAGAAAGGCTACATTTATATCTGTTACTAGTCTAAAAAAACACATTACCTTTTCCCTTTCAGTGGCATCCCCTGCTCTGTGCATGCCCCCACCCTGCCATAGATGTTAATGGTCCAGAGCAGTGGTCCCCAACCCTGTCCTCAAGGCCCACCAACAGGCCAGGTTTTGCAGATCTCCACAAGGATGCACAGGTGGAGTAATTAGTGCAGCTGCAGGGCAATAGAGCTGGCTATTTGGAGATCCAAAAAACATGACATGTTGGTGGGCCTTGAGGACAGGGTTGAGGACCACTGGTCCAGAGGGTACTTACACAGATTAGGGGATGCCAATCTGTAAAACAACCTTTGCGAACAACAGAGAAAATGCGAAGAGCTGTATGCTGTTAATTGACCAGTCCAGTCAGACTGGACGTTTTTTCCTTTTTTTAAATTCCCCCCCCCTTCCACCCTCAACTAGCACTGATGCAAGGCGGGAGGTTTACATAAGGAGAGAAACACTTAC
This sequence comes from Gastrophryne carolinensis, assembly GCA_027917425.1. Lineage (NCBI taxonomy): Eukaryota > Metazoa > Chordata > Amphibia > Anura > Microhylidae > Gastrophryne > Gastrophryne carolinensis. The sequence goes on along the minus strand of CM051238.1, from coordinate 176,335,045 downwards.
CTGTCTCACAATCCAGTGCCGATCGTCAGGCAATTGCGGCACTGCTCACTGCAGTCTGAGAGAAATAAAGATGACGGCAAGCAGGGCCACAATTGCATGACTATCAGTGCTGGATTGCATTGGCAAATGAGAATAAAGTATGTAGCTAAACAGTTGGCAAACCAAAGAATCAGGAGGAACCTCCCCCTGCACATAATCCAACGTGTTCGTTCCATAGCCACTTCCTACTGCCTCAGGGATACATGAAGGGAGGTCTAAGGATGCCTAAATAGCCAGAGAGGACCTCGTCGAATAGCAGCTGTAGAGAGCCCCACAGCCCCAAACACTACCACCAATAGGATGGTGATAAAGCTCAGCAAATGGGGAGCGTGTGGGAAACCTAGCAGACCCTGACACAGACCCCCAGATAACTGCGCGTTAAACCCGATCAACAGCCAGTTGAAAAGGAAAATCCCCCAAAACTTGCCCTATCTGCATGCATGTTACTGAAGCATTGTCAGCTCTTACATTTGCTCCTGCATCCACTCAGAGCTGAAACACCACCTCACCGATTTTCTAGTGGTATGGTCCATTTCTCTCATATTCCACTCCAGGGCGTCAAAAAATCAGATACGAATGGGTTAACTCTTGTCCGATGGGCAAGATAAAAATCTGGTGTTCTCCATTGTTAAAGGTTTTTGTTCAGGAAGTGGGGGATTTAACCCTGTCTGTCTTCAAGGCCCTTACAGTCCTGCTCATCCGGTGGACCCACTATGTGTCCTGGAGTCATTTAGGCCAATAGAGTCAGATCGGGGTAAAATTAAGGGTCCTGGTGGGCGCTACGGGGCGTCACTTCAATATTCTTAGTATACAGTACGTCCTGCTCCAGATAAGATTCATTACACATGGGATTACCTCCGCCAGATGGCGCTGGACAGCAGAGACAGCGAAATAGGCTCCTCCCGGCCCCTCAAATACTCGGGACCTCCCACAATCCCCAGATCTTCTCTGCAGTCTGGACTGCGAAGGACAAGAAGATGGCTCTCTCTTCTCGCAGGTGAGCAGGGCTATTAGCCTGCGGCCCTGTAGGACTATTCCCACCCGTTCCATTATTAAGGTGCCTCCCAGCCTTGACTGCGCTGGTTGGGTGATGGTAGGCAGCACCTCTGTCTGGTGCTTAGGAGCGCTGCTCCACCGCCATTTTCCTGCTGCTGCGTGACTGGCATCTACCTACCGCGGTCCGTGAGTGCCCTCGCGGGCGGCTTTATTTACCATGTGTCATTTCATATGTCACTTACGGTTCCCCTTTGCTTAAGTCTTTCATACGGGCCGACCTCTATTGGATTCTCCCGGCCCTACTCCCTCTATTTAGTTATTTAACTTTGAGGCCTAGTGTGTAATTACTCCCACTTCACTAGCGAGCTATTGGGTCATCCCGGGTTGCTTTACAGGCTGAATCCCTATCGGCCTATTGTGCCGCTATAATCACCATATGGAGGCGTCTCAGGATAATGTGCTCGGGGTTCCTTTGGGACAAGCCCGGCTGTGTGTAGCTTGTGGGGTGTCCCCTACTAGTGCTGACAATGTGCGGGTCTGTGTACCTTGTGTCCAGCAGGTGCTTGCGCGGCAGCCTGGTTTACCAGTAGCTGGGCCTGCGCCTCGTATGGCTTCGCCTACTCCCCCAAGCTTAAATTTGACTCCCATTGAGTTGCATACTAGTGGGGATTCTCAGCCTGATGTGTCTTCTAGACTGGCTAGTGTTGAGAAGTTGCTTGCTAATACCTTGGCGTGTAAGGCCTCTGTAAAAAAGCGGCACTTAACGCCTGATGTCACTCTTTTCCCTATGGAAGCTGATGAGTTTTTGGAACTGTCTGGCTATACCCCTTTGGAGGAAGGGGAGTTATTCTCTGACTCAGAGTCATCTGATGAGAGGCCCAGGGGTCATGATGATTCTGGCTCTGACCCTTGGGCCCCAGATGATACTGATAGGCTGTTGGCTCAGATTTTTGAGGTTCTGTCTATCTCTCCCCTGGTTGCGGCCCCCAGGCAACAGGGGGAATTATTTCATACTGCTAAGCCACGTTTGGAATTTCATGAGCAAGCCCATTTTAATAACCTTGTGCTCAGGGAATGGGAGTGCCCCAGCAGGCTTCCCGGTGTACCTAAGAGTTGGGATAGGAAGTATCCCTTTCCTGCTGATGTGGTGAAGTGTTGGTCATCCCCTCCTGAAGTGGATGCCCCGGTCCTAGGGTTATCTAACACCTCTGTCATGCACTCCTCTGACTCGCTGCGGGATGCTGAGGACCGGCGCATTGATCAGCTGGCGTCCCATGCCTTTGCATGTGTGGGGACGGCGCTGCGCCCGGTCTGTGCCTCTGCCATTGCGGCTGTGGCTATCAGGACCCTGCTCAGACGTATCCTTGATGGTGCCCCTGATGATGTGTCTAGTGAGGAGTTTAATGCACTCTCTCGTTGTGATGTTTTTGTGACTTATGTCCTCTTTGCCTTGGATGATACCATTAGAATGTGTGGCAGAACCTCTGCCCTTGTGGTGGCTATACGCCGTTCGGTTTGGCTGCGTCAGTGGGCTGCTGACAATGCTGCCAAGAAAGTCCTCACTGGTTTTCCCTTCAAAGGACTACGCCTGTTTGGGGACCGCCTGGACCTGTTTGCTAAGGGAGGCAGGTTACCCCAGCGCAGGCGGCAGTCTCGGCCCTTTTGGGGTCCGGGCTCCTTTTCCTCCTTCTACCGTGGTGCCAGACAGGGGAGGGGGGTTTCCCTTACTGGGGAGACTTCTGGGGTAGGGGCAGAGGACGTGAATGCCCTTGCTCCTCCTGGGGCTCCAAGCTTAAGTCTTCTCCCAAGCCCCCTCAGGCATGAAGGGGCGCCCTCACCCATCCGGGTGGGGGGACGGCTTCAGCACTTTGCTCACGTCTGGAGGCTTCATGTCTCAGACCGGTGGATTCAGGAGGTAGTGTCCTCCGGTTACAAGATAAAGTTTGCTGCCTGCCGCCCCCCCCCCCCCCCCAAGATTCATCAGATCCCAGATTTCCCAGGACCCTGTGTCAGCTCAGGCTCTAGTGCTGGCGGGGCAAAGCCTTCTGGAGCTGGGGGGTCATCTGCCAGGTCCCTTTACGAGAAAGGGGCAAGGGCTTCTATTCCAACCTTTTCACCGTGCCCAAAAGAGATGGGTCAGTCAGGCCCATCCTGGATTTGAAGATACTCAACAAATTTGTCAGGTGCAGGCGCTTTCGCATGGAAACTGCGCTCTGCCATCAGTTCCCTGCGTCCAGGGGACTTCATGACGTCTGTGGACATCAAAGATGCTTATTTTCATATTCCGGTGTTTCCAGGTCATCAAAGGTTTCTCAGGTTCGCTCTGGAGGATCAGCACTACCAATTTGTGGCATTGCCCTTTGGTCTCACTTCAGCTCCCAGAGTGTTCACCAAGGTGCTGGCAGGAGTGATGTCTCTGCTCAGGTCCCAGAGCATCCGCGTGCTGCCCTACCTGGACAACATTCTCATCACTTCCCAGTCCCTACATCAGGCAGAGTTGGATACTCAGCTGGTAGTGTCCACTCTGGAGTCATTTGGCTGGGTGATCAACCATCCCAAGTCTTCTGTCTCCCTCCTTGGTGACTCCCTTCCTGGGAATGAATCTGGATACATTTCAGGCAAGGATTTTTCTTCCTCAGCAGATGGTGGACAGTCTGATTGTGCAGGTTCAGTTCCTGCTATCTTGTCCTCATCCCTCCATCAGGCAGGGAATGCAGCTGGTGGGCCTGATGGTGGCGTGGTTCGAGGCGGTCCCTTATGCTCAGTTCCACTTGAGGCCTCTGCAACTCCACCTCTTGTCAGTATGGGACAAGGATCCTGCGTCCCTGGACCAGATCTTTGTGCTTTCACCCCTAGTCAGGCGGTCCCTCTCGTGGTGGCTGGACTCCAGGAACCTGTTGGGGGGCAGATCCCCTCCTGGTCATCACGGATGCCAGTCTGACAGGTTGGGGGGGGGGGGGGGGGTTATGGAAGTCCCTGCAGTTCCAAGGGCGGTGGGGCCCTCAGGAGGCCCACACACCTATCAACATTCTGGAACTGCGGGCGGTCAGGTTGGTTCTGACTCAGTTGACTCATCACCTTCGGGGCCTGCCTGTTCAGGTACGCTCGGACAACCAGACGGTAGTTGCCTAGATCAATCGTTAGGGAGGGACCCAGGGCAAGAGGGCCCTCCAGGAAGTGTCTCTGATCCTGGCCTGGGCGGAGGACAATGTTCCCTGCATATCAGCTGTGTACATCCCGGGGGTGGAGAATCTGCAGGCAGATTCTCTGAGCAGGGGGACCTCTCGCCTGGCAGAATGGTCCCTCTGCAACAGGGTGTTTCAATCTCTGTGTCACCGTTGGGGCCAACCAGTTGTGGATCTGTTTGCGTCCCGTCACAATCACAAGCTCCCGGCCTTTGTCTCTCTGTCCCAGGATCCTCTGGCCTTGGCCACGGATGCTCTAGCAATGTCATGGCAGGACTTTCAGCTCCTGTATGTCTTTCCTCCATTCCCCCTGTTGGGCAGGGTTCTGCGCAAAATAGATCTGGAGGGGGTGCCAGCAATTCTGGTGGTCCAGAAGAGTGTGGTTCGCAGACGTGGTGCAGCTGGCAGTAGATCAGTACGCTCTGCCCAGGGTGCCAGACCTCCTCACTCAGGGTCACTTACGCCATCCCAATTTTTCAAACTCTGGCTTTGACGGCCTGATTGCTGAAACCTCCATCTTGATGGAGAAAGTGCTGTCTGCCTCTGTTGTTGATACCATGATAAAGGCGAGGAAGAAGTCTTCTTCTTCCATTTATTATAGGGTTTGGCGTGCCTACATTGACTGGTGTGTGTCTAAGTCTCTTCACTGTCGTGTGTTCTCTATTCCCAGGATCCTGGAGTTCCTGCAGCATGGGTTGGAGATGGGGCTCCAACTCAGTACTCTGAAGGGTCATGTTTCTGCCCTGGCTGTTTTCTTCCAGAAGTCCTTTGCCCAGCATTCTCTGATCAGGACTTTTTTCCAGGGGGTTACTCATGTGCGTCCCCCACGTAAGCCCATGTTGCCTGTTTGGGATTTGAACTTGGTTTGTCTGCCTTGCAGGGTGCTCCCTTTGAACCTGTGCAGGAGGCTGCCCTGGCCATTCTTACTCCCAAGGTTGTCTTTTTGGTGGCTATCACCTCTGTTAGGCGTGTTTCTGAGTTGGTGGCGCTTTCCATCCAGCCCCCCTACTTTGAGAGACACCAGGACAAGGTGGTGTTTCGCTTCAAGCCAGATTTTCTGCCTAAGGTAGTGTCTGCCTTTCATTTGAATCAGAACATTTTGCCCTAATCCTAGTAATGCTAAGGAGAGGGTCTTGCATTCTTTGGATGTGGTTAGGTGTCTGAAGTACTATCTGGTGGCTACTGCACCTTTCAGAAAAACTGATGCTCTTTTTGTGGTCCCTTCTGGTCCTAGGAAGGGGTTGGCACCTGCCAAGTCTACTATCAGCAAATGGATCTGTCAGGCTGTGATTCAGGCCTATTCTGCTAAGGGGAAGAATCCTCCCTTCTGCCTTACTGCTCATTCTACTCTTGCTATTGGTGCCTCTTGGGCTTTTCAGCACCAGGCTTCTGTTGAACAAGTTTGCAAGGTTGCTACTTGGTCTTCTGTTCATACCTTTTCAAAGTTTTACAACTTTGATGTTAGGGCCTCAGCTGATGCTGCTTTTGGCCTCAAGGTTCTGCAGGCGGCAGTGGTCTGACCTGTCTGTTTTTACCTTTGGTGATCCCACCCTACTTTATGGACACTGCTATTGGATGTGTAATGAATCTTATCTGGAGCAGGACGTACTGTATACTAAGAATAATACAATTCTGTGATTACTCACCTGTAGAATTGATATTATAAGTTTACAGTACGTCCTGCTCCACCCCATCCTTGGTTTTGCATTATCCTGGAACCCCTCTATGGTGGTTGTTATCATTGTTGTAGTTACCAGTTTGGTTCTGTTTTAATTCTCCCGGCTTTTCGTTAACTGCTTTTCATTGCTGGGGGATTGTGGGAGTTACCGGTTATTTGAGGGGCCGGGAGGAGCCTATTTCGCTGTCTCTGCAGTCCAGCGCCATGTGGCGGAGGTAATCCCATGTGTAATGAATCTTATCTGGAGCAGGACGTACTGTATACTCATAATATCAATTCTACAGTTATTCCACAGTAATCACAGAATTGTATTTTTTGTGAAGGGGACCTAAAAGGTGCATCCATGCTAAAAGCCACATCCAACCGCAGGTATTCTTAGTATACAGTACGTCCTGCTCCAGATATAATACTTACACTTGGGTTATCCTCCGCCAGATGTCGTTGCACTGCAGAGACATGGAAAAACAGGCTCCTCCCGACCCTTCATATACCCAGGGACCTCCCACAAATCCCCAGATTTCTCTGCAGTGCTGACTGCGAAGACATGATGTGTCACTCTCTCGCAGGTGAGCGGGGTCTATTAAGCCTGCGGCCCTGTTGGACTACTCCCACCCGTCCTCTTCGTGATGTGCCTCCCAGCCTGGGCTGCGCTGGTCAGGTGAAGGTAGGCAGCACTACGCGTTCTCATGAGCCATGCTCCACCGCAGTCCCCCACCAAAGGGTAGGCGGTTTAGGCTGATGGTGAGCCTCTAGTGGATGCCCCTCCCACATTATTGCCCATACCCCATGTAGCGGTGGACCCTGTTCAAAGGGTCACCATCCTCCCTCGTTCCCCCCGCTCTGGCCCGCCCTTCGAGGTTCGCTTGGCGCCATTTAAATGCTCATCGCGCGAGCGTGGTAACGGTCCTCCTCCTCCCTCGATCTGTAAGTACCTTTGCGGGCGATTTTCATCTTTCTTGCTTACTGCGCATGGCTCTGACATCCCTATTCCCATTATGTCTTTCAGACGGTCGAATCCAGTGGCTTCTCCCGGCCCGGTGTAATTGCCAGTTGGACCTAGTATAATTACTCCCACTTCCCTGCGGGTCTTTGGGGCATCCAGGGTAGCTTATAGCGTCAATCCCTACTGGCCTATTGTGCCTATTAATCACCATATGGAGGCATCCCAGGAAATTGTGAACTGGGTTCCCTCGGGACAAGCCCGGCTGTGTGTAGCTTGTGGGGTCTCATCTATCAACGGTGACAATGCACGGGTCTGCATCCCTTGTGCACAGCAGGCGCTAATGGTACTTCCCGCCCCTCTTGTGGCTGGGCCTGCACCTCGCCTCACTTCACCTACCCCCCCAAGCCTGAGTCTAACCCCCAATACAACCGGGGATTCTCATCCTGATGTGGCTACTGGCCAGATGTGGCTACTGGCCAGTGTTGAAAAATTGCTTGCTAGTACTCTAGCACGCAAGGCCACCGCGAAAAAGCGGCACATAATCCCTGACTCTGCTCCTTTCCCTATGGAGTCTGATGAGTTTACGCATCTATATGACCATGCCCTTTCGGACGAAGGGGAGCTGCTCTCTGACTCAGTCATCTGATGAGAAGTCTAGGGGTCATGACGATTCTGGTTCTGATCACTGGACCCCGGACGATACTGATAAACTACTGCTTCAGATTTTTGAGGTTTTGTCCATCTCTCCCCCTGTTGCGGCTCCCAGGCAAAGGGGTGAGCTATTTCATACTGCTAAGGCTCGATTGGAATTTCCTGAGCAAACCCATTTCAATTACCTCGTGCTTAAGGAGTGGGAACATCCCAGTAGACTTCCCGGGATCCCTAGGAGTCTGGACAGGAAGTATCCACTTCCTGCTGATATGGTCAAGTGCTGGTCATCGCCCCCAGACGTCGATGCTCCTATTCTAGGGCTGTCTAACACCTCTATTATGCACTCCCCCGACACTACTACGCTGCGGGATTCTGAGGACCGGCTCATTGACCAATTGGCGTGCCATGCCTTTGCGTTTGGAGGGACGGCGCTGCGCCCGGTCTGCGCTCTGGCCATTACTGCCGTGGCGCTCAGGGCCATGGTCAGGAATGCACTTGACGGCCCAGATCAGTTGCCTACTGATACTATTAATGCACTGTCTAACTGTGATGTATTTGTGAACTTTATCCTGTCTGCAACGGATGATGCTATTAGGCTGTGTGCCAGATCTTCCGCCTTGACGGTGGCTATACGCCGTGCAGTATGGCTGCACCAGTGGGCGGCCGACAATGCTGCTAAGAAAGCCCTTACTGGGCTCCCATTTAAGGGACTATGCCTGTTTGGGGACCGCCTAGACCTCTTTGCTAAAGGAGGTAAGTTACCACAGCGCAGGCGGCAGCCTCGGCCCTTTCGCAGCCAGGGCCCCCTTTCAGCCCCCTACAGAGGCGCTAAGCAGGGAAAAGGGGTGTCCTTCGCGGGGGCTCGCGCAGACTCCTGGCATAGGAGCAGGGGGCGACGTCCTGGCTCCTCCTGGGGGACCAAACCCAAAGCCCCTCCCAAGACCCCTCAGGCATGATGGGGCGCCCCCTGCCCGCCAGGACCCGGTATCAGCTCAGGTCCTGATGCAGGCAGTACAAGGACTTCTGGATCTGGGAGTTATTTGCAAGGTTCCCTTGAGAGAATTGGGAGAAGGGTTCTACTCCAACCTTTTCACAGTACCCAAAAGAGATGGGTCAGTCAGGCCCATTCTGGATTTAAAGATCCTCAACAAATTTGTCAAGAACAAGCGCTTTCGCATGGAAACCCTGCGCTCAGTCGTTGGCTCTCTGCGCCCAGGGGATTTCATGACGTCTATGGATATCAAAGATGCTTACCTTTACATCCCTGTGTTCCCGGGACATCAAAGGTTTCTCAGATTCGAGTTGAAAGATCAACATTACCAATTTGTGGCTCTACCGTTTGGCCTCACTTCAGCTCCCAGAGTGTTCACCAAGGTATTGGCGGGGGTGATGTCCTTGATAAGGTCAGGGGGCATTCGAGTGCTGCCCTACCTGGACGGCATCCTCATGGCCTCTACAGCAGGCGGAGCTGGACACTCAGCTGGTGGTGTCCACCTTGGAGTCCTTCGGCTGGGTGATCAATCATCCCAAGTCCTCTCTGTCCCCTTCACCGGTGACCCCATTCCTGGGGATGATTCTGGATATGGTTCAGTCACGAATATTCTTTCCCCAACAGAAGGTGGGAGCTCTGACTGCACAGGTGCGGTCCCTGCTCTCGTGCCCCCAGCTCTCCCTCAGACAGGGAATGCAGCTGGTGGGCCTAATGGTGGCGAGCTTCGAGGCGGTGCCCTTTGCTCAGTTCCATTCGAGGCCTCTGCAGCTTCACCTCCTATCAGTATGGGACAAGGACCCCGCGTCCTTGGACGGGGTTTGTGTGCTTCCCCCATTGGCCAGAAGGTCCCTCTCGTGGTGGCTAGATCACAAGAATTGCTAAAGGGCAGATCCTTTCTAGCCCCCTCCTGGGAGATGGTCACCACGGATGCCAGTGTGTCAGGTTGGGGGGGATTCTGGAAGTCCCTGAGGTTCCAGGGGAGGTGGGGCCCTCAGGAGGCCCATTTACCCATCAACATTCTGGAACTAGGGGCGGTCAGGTTGGTTTTGGAGCAGTTGACCGATCACCTGCAGGGACTGTCTGTGCAGGTGCGCTCACACAACAGGACAGAGGTTGCCTACATCAACCATCAGGGAGGGACCCGGAGCAAGGGTGCCCTCCAGGAAGTGTCGCTGATTCTGACATGGGCGGAGGCCAATGTTCAATGCATCTCGGCTGTTTATATCCTGGGGGTAGAGAATCTTCTAGCAGACTCTCTGAGCAGGGGGACTTCCTGTCAGGGGGAGTGGTCCCTCTGCAACAGGGTATTCCAGTCCCTGTGTTACCGGTGGGGCCTACCGGATGTGGATCTGTTTGCATCCCGTCACAATCACAAGCTCCCGGCCTTTGTCTCCCTGTCTCAGGATCTTCTGGCCTTGGCCACGGACGCTCTGTCAATGTCATGGAAGAAATTTCGGCTCCTGTGCCCGTTCCCCCTGCTGGGCAGTGTTCTGCGCAAGATTGCCCTGGAAAGGGTGCCAGTGATTCTGGTGGCCAAGAAGAGTGTGGTTCACAGACGTGGTACAAATCGCAGTAGACCAGTACGTCCTGCCAGAGGAGTTAGATCTACTCACTCAGGGCTCCTTACGCCATCCCAGTTTACAAACTCTGGCTTTGACGGCCTGGCTGCTGAAACCTCCATCTTGATGGAGAAAGGCTTGTCTGCCTCAGTGGTGGATACCATGGTACAGGCTAGGAAGATAACTTCTTCTGCCATCTATTATAGGGTATGGCGTTCCTACATTGACTGGTGTGAGTCTAGGTCTCTTCCCTGCAGGGAATTCTTAATCCCTAGAATTCTGGAGTTTTTACAACATGGATTGGAGTTGGGTTTAAAACTCAGTACTCTGAAGGGTCAGGTTTCTGCCCTGTCTGTCTTCTTTCAGAAGTCTTTTGCTCAGCATCCCTTGGTCAAGACCTTCTTTCAGGGGGTCACTCATGTGTGTCCCCCTCGTAAGCCTACGGTCCCTGTTTGGGACTTGAATCTGGTTTTGTCTGCCTTACAGGGTGCTCCCTTTGAGCCTATTCAGGATGCTGCTCTGGCTGTACTTACCCTCAAAGTTGTTTTTCTGGTGGCTATTACTTTGGTCAGGCGTGTGTCTGAGCTGGCGGCTCTGTCTATTGAGCCCCCTTACTATGAGAGACACCAGGACAAGGTGGTGTTCCGCTTTAAGCCAGATTTTCTGCCAAAGGTGGTGTCTGCTTTTCTTTTGAGGATATTGTTCTTCCTTCATTGTGTCCTAACCCTAGCAACGCTAAGGAAAGGGTTTTGCATTCATTGGATGTGGTCAGGTGTCTGAAGTATTACCTGGTAGTCACTGCGGCTTTCAGGAAGACTGATGCTCTTTTTGTGGTCCCTTCTGGTCCTAGGAAGGGTTTGGCTCCTGCCAAGTCTACTATTAGCAAATGGATTCGTCAGGCTGTTATTCAGGCCTATTCTGCTAACGGGAAGAATCCTCCCTTCCACCTTACTGCTCATTCTACTCGTGCTATTGGTGCCTCTTGGGCCTTCCAGCACCAGGCTTCTGTTGAACAAGTTTGCAAGGCCGCTACTTGGTCTTCGGTTCATACCTTTTCAAAGTTTTACAAGGTTGATGTTAGGGCCTCAGCTGTTTTTGGCCGCAAGGTTTTGCAGGCGGCAGTGGTTTAAACTGCCTGATGTCACCTTTTGTTGGGGGATCCCACCCTACTTTATGGACACTGCTATTGAATGTCCCAAGTGTAAGTATTATATATGGAGCAGGACGTACTGTATACTAAGAATAATACAATTCTGTGAAGTACTCACCTGTAGAATTGATATTTTTTGTATACAGTACGTCCTGCTCCACCCCACCCTGGTTTTTGCATTATTCTGGATCCCCTGTATGGTGATTGTTATCATTGTTATCATTACCAGTTGTTCTGGGTGGTTTAATTCTCCCGGCTTCTTGTTCACTGCTTTTCAGTGCTGGGGATTTGTGGGAGGTCCCTGGGTATTTGAAGGGCCGGGAGGAGCCTGTTTTTCCATGTCTCTGCAGTGCAGCGCCATCTGGCGGAGGATAACCCAAGTGTAAGTATTATATCTGAAGCAGGACGTACTGTATACAAATAATATCAATTCTACAGGTGAGTACTTCACAGAATTGTATTTTTGTCTGGTGACCTGCAGGGTGGACCATGGGGAAGATTTTCCCCTTTGTCTGTTCCATTCCACCTATTGGCAGTGGGGAGAGAGCAGGATACTTTTTCTTGTGGATTGGAAGACATGGGGAGGAGAGGAGCAGTTTTAGGTTTTTGAATTTCGTGTCTGATAGATTGAGTGCTGCCATTGATCGAGGGGCGGGGCTGGGGCACGGTCTCGCTTCTAGCTGGGAGCAGTGTGCGTGCGCTGCTTCCGGGTTGCGGCTTCTGTTCTGGACTGCTGAATTTCTGGCAGCAGAATGACTGTCGCGGTTGAAGAACTTGGGTGCCTTGTATTTCGAGCAACCGTTCGCATTTCCTCGGCGCATCTCCTCGCCCAGGCCGCTGGCTGGCTCCCCGGCTGGGATAAGGAACGCTGGTCTTAGAGCCCCTAAGAGGAAGCAGGGGGGTCTATATAGATCCAAAAACAATGGCAGCTACCCGAGGAGTCTCATTTTACTAAGCTTATCCAGAAGGAATGGGAAAAGCCGGACATGCTCGCCACCATTTTTAGGGTTCTTGATACTAAGTATCCTTTTCCTACAGACCTAATGAAATTTTTTTTTTCCTTACGCAGTGGAGGATCCTGTTGCAGGACTCTCTAGGAACACGAATATTCCTACTTTAGACAGTGCTTCCCTAAGAGACCTGGTGGATAAGCACCCGGATGAGGTATCATACTGCTTCCATGGCAAGTGGTTTCGGGCTGGTCAATCCTGTAATTCATGCTCTCAGTTAATTAAGTCCAGCATGGAAGTCTACAAGTATGTCATCTCTGCTTTGGATGATATTGTTAGACTAAATGCCAAGGGATTAGCCCTGTTGGGGGCTCAGAGGAGTCCTCTACGGCTTAAGCAATGGTCGGCTTCCAAGAACACTCTGATGGGACTTCCTTTTATGAGAGGTCGTCTTTTTGGAGAATGTTTGGATATTTTTGTGAAGAGAACCACAGAGGGCTGGTCTACCAGACTTCTGCAAAGAAGGAAATCTTCCAATACTCGCCCATTTTTTTGGTGCAGAGGTTCTTTTTTCTCTAGACGTTGAGAGGAGTTCTGGAATAAACCTAAAAAACCTAAAACCCAGAGGATCAGGCCAAAAGGCCTGATTCTTCTGGCGAAACAAGGCTAAACCCCCTTCTATGCCCTTTCGGGTGGGGTGACTCCTTCTGCTTTTTGCTTATCTTTGGAGGCTCCATGTAGCAGATGCATGTATACAATGAATGATTTCTTCGGACTACAAGATTGAGCTTGGGGGCCAGACCTCCACAAAGGATCTTTTTTTTTTTAAGCATGTCGCGGAAGCATTAAGATCCGGCATAACAGCTAGGAGTAATCCGTCCTGTTCCTCTTTCAGAGAGAGGTTACCAATTTTACTCCAATTTGTTCGTAATCCCCAAGAAGGATGGTTCAGTATGCCAATTCTGAACCAACAGTTTTGTCCGGCTTCGCAGAGTTCGCATGGAGTCATTAAGATCCACATCTGCTCTTCAGCCAGGGGATTATATGACCACAGTGGATTTAAACAAAGCCTACATACATATCCCTATCTTCCCGGGCCATCAGAGGTTTTTGCATTTCACAGTAGATGGCCTACATTTTCAGTTTGTGGCTGCCCTTTGGCATGTCCTCGGCTCCATGGGTTTTTACCAAATCTCTGCCAGGCCTCATGGCTCTTCTAAGGCACCAGGGGATACAAAATTACCCCATATTTAGAAGATCTTCTGATCAGAGCCCCATCTTTTCAGGAGGCCTTGAGAGACACACACACCGCCCTTCTGCCGGAGCAAAAGAGACTCGCTCTTCAGGCCAGGGTAGAGGCTCTCTTGGCCTGCCCTCAACTATTGATCTGTCAGGAAATGCATCTGTTGGGCTCTTGCTTCGAGTCAAGGCCATTTGCGCAGTTCCACTCAAGACCTCTGTAGTCGTAATTACTGTCGATTTTGGGATCGAACCACGGAGACCCTGGATAATCCCTTTCACATGGCACTCAGCAAGGCAGTCTCTAGCCTGGTGGCTGAATCCCAGGTGGGCAGATCCGTTCTTCCAGGATGGTGGAAGCTTGTTACCAGAGATGGCAGCTCACCGGTTGGGGAGGCTTCCTGGGGTAACAAATGATTCATGGGCAATGGGGCCCAGGGTGCAGCCTTCCTATAAATATCCTGGAGCTGAGAGCGATTCTACTGTCTCTCACCCATTGGACCTCATCCCGTCAAGGTTCAAGCAGACAACATGACAGCTTTGCCCTATATTAACCACCAAGGGGGCATCAGAAGCAGGTGAGCTCTCAAAGAGGTGAGCCGGATCTTACTCTGGGTCGAGAAGAATGCTCTGTGCATCTTGACAATCCACCTACCAGAGTGGACAACATGCAAGCCTATCATCTAAGCAGGGCGACCTTGGATCAGGGAGAATGGTCCCTCAGTCAGGTGATCTTTCGAGCCCTATGCATCCACTGGGGGCTCCCAGGTGTAGACCTCTTTGCATCCCTCCGCAATTGGAAGGTTCCGAGGTTTGTTTCCTGATCCAAGGACCCTCTGGCTATAGCAGTAGATGCCCTGACCCTTCCTTGGTCAGCATTCATGCTTCTCTATGCATTCCCTCCATTTCCACTTCTGGGTCGAGTACTAAAGAAGGTAGCTCGCAAGGGGATCCCAGCCGTCCTGGTAGCACCCCACTGGCCAAGGAGAAATTGCTTTTCAGACATAGTAAGAATGTTGGAATGTAACCAATGGCAGCTGCCTGACAATCCAGCTCTCCTCACACAAGGACCTCTCTGGGAACCTCAATTTACCAGTTCTGGCTTTATGGCCTGGCTATTAAAAAAAAGAGACTTGTCTGTCGGGTCTATATCACTTGGTGTAAATCCAGGGGTTTCGCTTGTAGGACATTTTCTGTCTCCAAAATCTTAGAATTTTCGCAGAGGGGTCTCTATGAGGGACTTCAGTTGCTTACCATCAAGGGACAGATCTCTGCCTTATCCATCTTTTTTTCAGAAGCTCATTGCTGAAAATAAACTTCAGCAAACTCATTGCTGATAGTGTAGGTCCACAGTAGGTCATAATTGGGCTTTTTTTAAAGCATATTGGTAATGCTCATTGTATTGATTATGGCATATGTTTAATAGTATTTTATCTTGTGCATAAATGGGCACTTTCACTGCATCTTAAATATATTGGTGATTAGCTAGCTGTATTTATTAACACAGCAGCATTATTCTTATCTGCAAGTTACCAGTGGTATCTGCCTATAAACATTAATGTATCATTTGGTTCAGGGATAGGTAATTAACCCTCCTTCCATGTATTTGTAGCATTTAATGCTTTTAACTTATGTATTTGTTTTTTTAAAATAAGTCCACTTTTTTTCTACTTCACTAATTTGGTGCATCCTTTTATTTAGTAATTCCGCTTGCGGGCTTGCCCTGCACTCTAATTCTTGCTGCTTCTTAATTTGAATTTCTGGGGGTTGTCACATATTGACTTAGGCTTTATGTGTGTTATTCATTTTGTTGTTTTGGGCAAAGCTGTTCCGTCCTAGTCCAATAGCATTAAACTTGCTGGATCCTGGGTCCCATTGCCAGGTGTACAAGTTGTTGGGCTTTTGTTCATCTCGGAAGTCACTGTTTATTCTAAGCATACAGTACGTCCTGCTTCATCTATAATACTTACACATGGGTAATCCTCCGCCAGATGGCACTGTTCACTGCAGACATGCAAAAACAGGCTCCTCCCGGCCCTTCATATACCGAGGGACCTCCCACAAATCCCCAGATTTCTCTGCAGTGCTGACTGCGAAGACATGAAGTATCACTCTCTCGCAGGTGAGCGGGGCTATTACAGCCTGCGGCACTGTGAGACTATTCCCACCCGTCCTCTTCAAATAAGATGTGCCTCCCAGCCTGGGCTGCGCTGGTCGGGTGAAGGTAGGAGGCACCATGTGTGCTTACGGAGCAACGCTCCACCGCAATCCCCCACCATAGGGTAGGCGGTCAAGGCTAATGGTGAGCCATCAGGGGATGCCCCTCCCGCATCATTGCCCCACGCCCCATGTAGCGGTGGACCCTATGTAACGGGTCGCCTTCCTCCCTCGTTCCCCCTTAGTCAGGGGGAAAAGAAAGGGGGGGGGGGGTTGTGTGTATGGCGGCCTCAGTGTATACCTACACTCTTATGGCTTGGCTGTGCTTCACGGGGAACGGGGATCAGAGCCGCACTCTTACCTTACTGTTAACCGCTGCACCAGTAGTCTGCTTCTGCTCGCACCGGCTCGCGGACGTCTTCTTCTTCCTTCCTTCACCTTCTTAGCCTTAGTGGCTCTTCCTAGGTTGCGCTGGCTTGAGCGCCTGTCTTATTCAGTATCCTGTCACAGACCGGGGTTCATTCCCCGACGGGGAGCCACAGGAGAGCCCGAGTACAGATCTCGGCTGTGCCTGTCCTGGCTCCGAGCGCCATTTTCAATAGGCTTTTCTGCTTTTTTACTTTCTACTTTCTGTACACATCATTGGCTGGATGCCTCACGAGCTTCACGCTCGCTGGTGAGGGGCGTGGTTTCGGATTGGCGCGCTACGCGTCACGATCGGCTCAGGCCCGCCCTCCGAGGTTCGTTTGGCGCCATTTTCTTTTCCCGCGCGCGTGGTGAAGATCGTCCTCTCCTCTCTGTATGTAAGTGCCCTTGCGGGCGACTTTTCTTTACTTCTATCCTACATTGCGCATGGCTCTGACATCCTGTTCCCCCTTATGTCTTTCAGATCGTGGATTTCACAAGTGGCTTCTCCCGGCCCAGCGTAGCTCCCGGTCGTGACCATAAAAAATTACTCCCACTTCCCAGCAGGTTATTGGGGCATCCAGGGTAGCTTACAGCGTCAATCCCTACTGGCATATTGTGCCGATTAAATCACCATATGGAGGCATCTCAGGCTATTGTGAACGGGGTTCCTTCGGGACAAGCCCGGCTGTGTGTAGCTTGTGGGGTCTTACCTAGCAGCGGTGACAATGCGCGGGTCTGTGTTCCTTGTGCACAGCTGGCGCTATCGGTGCTTCCCGTCTCCTCTGAGGCTGGGCCTGCACCCCGCCGCACTTCACCTACTCCCCCAAGCCTGAGTCTAACCCCCAATACCAGTGGGGATTCTCATCCTGATCTGGCCACGAGGCTGGCTAGTGTTGAAAACTTGCTTGCTAATTCCTTAGCGCGTAAAGCCACTGCCAAGAGGCGGCACTTGAACCCTGAATCGGCCCTCTTCCCTATAGAACCTGATGATTTGTTGCATTCCTATGCCCATATCCCCTCGGACGAAGGGGAACTGTTCTCTGACTCAGGGTCATATGACGATGAGTCCAGGGGTTAGGAAGAGTCTGGCTCCGAGCATTGGTCCTTGGATGATATTGATAGACTGCTGGTTCAGATCTTTGAGGTTCTGTCCCTCTCTCCCCCTGCTGCGGCTCCCCGACAAAGGGGTGATCTTTTCCATACTGCTAAAGCTCGCTTGGAATTTCCCAAGCAAACCCATTTTAATAGCCTCGTGCTTAAAGAATGGGAACATCCCAGCAGACTTCAAAGGGTCCCTAAGAGCGTGGATAGGAAATATCCCTTCCCTGCGGACTTGGTCAAGTGCTGGTCATCGCCGCCTGAGGTCGATGCTCCTATTCTAGGGTTGTCCAACACCTCTGTTATGCACTCCCCTGACACTACTACGCTACGGGACTCTGAGGACCGGCGTGTTGACCAACTGGCATGTCATGCCTTTGCATTTGGGGGAGCGACTCTGCGCCTTAGCCATTACGGCGGTAGTGCTCAGGGCCGTGGTTAGGAGTGCTCTCGATGGCACGGATGAGTTGCCTCCTGATACTGTCAACGCTCTGTCCAGCTGTGATGCGTTTGTGAACTTCATCCTGTCCGCATCGGACGATGCTGTGCCAGGGCATCTGCCCTGGTGGTTGCTATACGCCGCGCGGTCTGGTTGCGCCAGTGGGCCGCAGACAATGCCGACAAGAAAGCCCTCACGGGGCTGCCATTTAAAGGGTTGCGCTTATTTGGGGATCAATTAGACCTCTTTGCCAAGGGAGGCAAGTTACCCCAGCGCAGGAGGCAGACTCGGCCTTTTCGTGGCCAAGGCTCCCTATCAACCCCCTATCGTGGGGCCAAGCAGGGTAGAGGGGCGTCCTTCGCTGGGGCCCGCGCTGATTCCTGGCACAGGAACAGAGGACGCCGTCCAGGTTCCTCCTGGGGAACCAAGCCCAAAGCCCCTCCCAAGGCCCCCCAAGCATGAGGGGGTGCCCTCACCCGTCAGGGTGGGGGGACGTCTACAGCACTTCGAGCACGTCTGGCGGCGCTATGTCTCAGACCGGTGGATTCAGGAGGTAGTGTCCTCCGGCTACAAGAAAAAAAAAAAAAAGAAGAATTTGCTGTACGGCCCCCCCACCAGGTTCATTGGGTCTCGAATCCCTCAAGACCCTGTCTCAGCTCAGGTCTTGTTGCTGGCCATACAGGGTCTCATGGACCTAGCGGTCATTTGCAAGGTCCCCCCTAGAGACAGGGGCACGGGGTTCTACTCAAACCTTTTCACAGTACCCAAAAAAGATGGGTCAGTCAGGCCCATTCTGGATTTAAAAATCCTCAACAAATTTGTCAAGAACAGGCACTTTCGCATGGAAACTCTGCGCTCGGCCATTGGCTCACTGCGCCCAGGGGACTCAGTAGACATCAAGGATGCTTACCTGCACGTCCCGGTGTTTCCGGGACACAAAAGCTTTCTCAGATTTGCACTAAAAAATCAGCATTACCAGTTTGTGGCCCTACCATTCGGCCTAACGTCGGCTCCCAGGGTGTTCACCAAGGGGCTGGCAGGGGTGATGTCCCTGATAAGGCTAAGGGGCATACGCCTGCTGCCCTACCTGACAATATTCTCACCACCTCTCGGTCTCTGCGGCAGGCAGAGTTGGACACTCGGCTGGTAGTGTCCACACTGGAGTCCTTCGGCTGGGTGATCAATTACCCCAAGTCCTCCCTGTCCCCATCCTCGGTGACTCCGTTCCTGGGAATGATTCTGGATACGGTTCAGTCAAGGATATTCCTTCCTCAACAGAAGGTGGAAGCTCTGACAGCGCAGGCGAGGTTCCTGCTCTCGAGCCCACAGTTCTCCATCTGGCAGGTAATGCAGTTGGTGGGCCTGATGGTGGCGAGCTTCAAGGCGGTGCCCTTTGCTCAGTTCCATCTGAGACCTCTGCAGCTTCACCTTCTGTCAGTTTGGGACAAGAACCCTGCGTCCTTGGACGGGTTCTGTGTGCTTCCCCCCTCGGTCAGACAGTCCCTTGCGTGGTGGCTGGACCACAGGAACTTGACAGGGGGCAGGTCCTTTCTGACCCCATCCTGGGAGACGGTCACAACGGATGCCAGTCTGTCAGGTTGGGGAGGATTCTGGAAGTCCCTGCGCTTCCAGGGGACGTGGGGCCCTCAGGAGGCCCATTTACCCATCAACATTCTGGAATTACAGGCAGTCAGGTTGGTACTGGAGCGTTTGACCCAGCACCTGAGGGGTCTGTCGGTCCAAGTTCGCTCAGACAACAGAACGGCGGTTGCCTACATCAATCATCAGGGAGGGACCCGGAGCAAGGGTGCCCTCCAAGAGGTGTCTCAGATTCTGACATGGACGGAGGCCAATGTTCAATGCATTTCGGCTGTTTACATTCTGGGGGCGGAGAACCTGCTGGCGGACGCCCTGAGCAGGGGGATGTCCCGTCAGGGGGAGTGGTCCCTTTGCAACACGGTATTCCAGTCCCTGTGTCACCGTTGGGGCCTACCGGATGTGGATCTGTTTGCTTCCCGTCACAATCACAAGCTCCCGGCCTTCGTCTCACTGTCTCAGGATCCTCTGGCCATGGCCATGGATGCCCTGTCCATGTCTTGGAGGGAGTTTCGACTCCTGTATGTGTTTCCACCGTTCCCCCTTCTGGTGAGGGTTCTACGCAATATTGCTCTGGAAGGGGTACCTGTGATTCTGGTGGCCCCCAGGTGGCCAAGAAGAGTGTGGTTTGCAGACGTGGTTCAAATGGCAGTAGATCAGTACGATCTGCCAAGCGTACCAGATCTACTAACTCAAGGGTCCTTACGCCATCCCAATTTACAAACTCTGGCTTTAACGGCCTGGCTGCTGAAACCTCCATCTTGATGGAGAAGGGGTTGTCTGCCTCTGTGGTGGCTACTATGGTGCAGGCCAGGAAGAAGTCTTCTTCTGCTATTTATTATAGAGTATGGCGTTCCTACATTGACTGGTGTGAGTCCAGGTCTCTTCCCTGCCGGGAATTCTCCGTCCCTAGGGTCCTGGAGTTTTTACAGTGTGGTTTGGATTTAAGTCTCAAACTAAGTACTCTGAAGGGTCAGGTTTCTGCCCTATCTATCTTCTTTCAGAAGACCTTCGCTCAACATCACCTGATTAAGACCTTCTTCCAGGGGGTCACTCACGTGGTTTTCCCCTCGAAAGCCTATGGTCCCTGTTTGGGATTTGAATTTGGTTTTGTCTGCCTTGCAGGGTGCTTCTTTGAGCCTATTCAAGATGCTGCTCTGGTCGTTCTCACTCTCAAGGTTGTCTTCTTGGTGGCTATTACTTCGGTTAGGCGTGTGTCAGAGCTGGCCGCTCTATCTATTCAGCCTCCATACTATGAGCGACACCAGGACAAGGTGGTGTTCCGCTTCAAACCGGATTGTCTGCCAAAAGTTGTCTCGGCATTTCATTTGAACCAGGATATTGTTCTTCCTTCTCTGTGTCCCAATCCTCGCAACGACAAGGAGCGGGTTCTGCATTCCTTGGACGTAGTCAGGTGTTTGAAGTATTACCTGGCTGTCACTAAAGCCTTCAGGAAGACTGATGCTCTCTTCGTTGTGCCTTCTGGGCCTAGGAAAGGTTTGGCTCCCGCCAAGTCTACCATCAGTAAATGGATTCGTCATGCTGTGATTCAGGCCTATTCTATTAAGGGGAGGACTCCCCCTTTCCGTCTTACGGCTCATTCCACTCTATTGGTGCTATTGGTGCCTCTTGGGCCTTTCAGCAACAGGCCTCTTGAACAAGTTTGCAAGGCCGCTACTTGGTCTTCTGTTCACACCTTTTCAAAGTTTTACAAGGTTGATGTTTGGGCCTCAGCTGATGCTGCTTTTGGCCGTAAGGTTTTACAGGCGGTTGTAGTTTGATCTACGTGCCGTTGCCTTTGTTGTTGGGGATCCCACCCTACTTTATGGACACTGCTATTGGATGTCCCACGTGTAAGTATTATAGATGGAGCAGGACGTACTGTATGCTTAGAATAATACAATTCTGTGAAATACTCACCTGTAGAATTGATATTATACGCATACAATACGTCCTGCTCCACCCCACCCTGGTTTCACCTTGTTCTGGATCCCCTGTATGGTGATTGTTATCATTGTTATTGTTACCAGTTTGGTGGTTGGTTTCTCCCGGATTCTTTTTCTCACTGCTTTTCAATGCTGGGGATTTGTGGGAGGTCCCTCGGTATATGAAGGGCCGGGAGGAGCCTGTTTTTGCATGTCTGCAGTGAACAGCGTCATCTGGCGGAGGATTACCCACGTGTAAGTATTATAGATGGAGCAGGACGTACTGTATGCGTAAAATATATATTCTACAGGTGAGTATTTCACAGAATTGTATTTTTTTTTTTCGAAGCCGTCGTGAGTGCAAAACACCGTTAACATGTGGAACCTAATGTGAAAAGAGTGCGGGTGCACTTAAAAACACACTAGGTGCCCAGCCTGGTTCCTTCCCGAAGGAAAGGAACCCCATCCCTTTCCCCGGAGGACGAATTCCCTGACGGGATTGGGTACATTCTACCCCTCAGTCCGAGGACCTCGGAGCCGCTTTCGCCCTCAGGTACTAGCCGAAGCTTTCTTCGTGGGCTTAGGCGTAAACTCCCTCAGCCTACCTTTCTCCGGCAGTTGCCCCGACCGGGTACTAGGATCTTCGGCTTCGGTTCCCTGCTTTCGATAGTAGCTAGCCCCAGTACTAGTCGCCTCCGCAGCCTGCCGTTCCTAGGATTCAAATGCGAGTACTAGGAAAGGCTTTGGAAGCCACTTTCCCGGGGGTTCGCCACCCTCTACTCACTGGAAGCCTCAGAGGGGAGCACTGGGCAGGGATCGGAAGCGAGTCCAAAAGGCCTATAACTTCTGCCCCCCAGTCTTAGGGACAGGGTCCATGGGGAGCCGCTGACACCTAAACGTGAAACACACAAAACAAAAACAGGAAACTAGTGGCAAAAAAGGGTGACAAAAAAGGTGAAAATCGGGCTCGACAAAAAAAGGGGGCGAAACCCGGAGGGCTGCGCCACAAAGAGCGTGCAAAAAAAGCAAGAAGTGTATAGTGCACTGAACCAAACTGTGCAACCAATGGTGACTAGCCATGGTGGACAAGTAAGGTACCCTGGGCGCCACCCCAGGGGTACACGACACAACAGCTTCACTCGCAACTCTGGCCTATGGCCAAGATGTTTGTAGATCTACTCCCATACATTACGGGGGGTCGCCACACCCCCCTCAGGTCCATTACTAAGCAGTATGTACTCGGCGTGCCAGGAGGTGTGGTTTCCCTCTGGGCGTCTTTCCACACTGCCTTTCATAGACCTGCATGATGGGTGCAGATACTACAAGCATGGTAGATCCGTCCCTAAACATGAAGGCCCATTATTAGGCACCAGCCGTACTTGGTGTGCCAGGTGGGGTGAGCAGTCCCACCAGCCGCCTTTCCAGCTAGTGCTTTTCACGGTCCTCCCTGATAAGAACAGATACTACATTTGATCTTAGCCAAAAGGCTGAGAAGTGAAGTCACTGGTATATGTGGCCACAGTGGGATTTGTTTTATTACTGGACTAGAACTAAATCACTTTAAGGATTTGTTTCATAAGCTTGCTCTACTTTACATATAGCTAGCTTTAAGTTCATTGACATTTTGAAAATCGGCCCTGTTTATTGTCAGTTGGTAAGGATTGCTTTCATATTTACAGGTTTTGGTTTGGCGGACGAATTTTGACAGATTTGAAAATAAAGAAATGGTGAGACTGCAAAAAAAGAGGTTGACTCCTGAGACTCCGCCTCATTTAAATGACATATATCCCCGGTCCTCACATATGCATACCAACACTGGCCATTCTATTCAGGTAAAACTTTGCGATTTGGTGTTTCGGGATGGTTTAAAAACAACTAGTTCCACAGTACTACATAGCAGCGGGTCTGCACGGCCCAGGCTGCCCCGCTGCGTATTGCCGCCATTGAAATAAGAAACCAGGTGCTGGGATGCTCACCACTTGTGGGCCTCTTCTACCGAATCGCTGCCAGCGCTGATAGGCTGCTCGTGGTCACATGGGAGCATCAGCCTATCATATGCTGTGCAGTTGCCACCGCAGCAAAGGGCCTGGAAATGGGGAGTATCCCGGCAATCGGTTTCTTATTTTAACAGTGGCAATTCGCTGCAAGGCAGCCTGGGTCATGTTGACCCTCTGCTAAGTAGTGCTGCAGAACTACAGTTTTTTATTTTACTGTAGTTCCACTGTAAGCATGATCTGCTGTGGTCAGATACAGCTGCTTGACCATTGTGGCTTGCTTTGCTGACTACAGCTGAGAACAAAAAGGGACAGAGTAGCTGTAGGATCATTTTTTGTTTGGTCCTGGAGGAATAAAATTGAAAAAGAGCAAGCTTTGAAACAGGGCCAGCTCCAGGGTTTTGTGGGCCCCTGGGTGACAAGACTCTCAGTGGGCCCCTTGTGTCATGTCACATAAACGGCTGTATGGAACGCTCTGGGATTACTGGTATACTGACCTCACATGTTAAAGCGGATCAAAACCCAGAGTTTTGACTATCCCGGTTCTGTTCCTTGCATCGGGGCCATCCCAATTTGATATGTCCCACTGTATGAAACCCATCAGATCACCCGAAAAACTTACCTGACTCATTCAATCAGAGACGTTTCCCATGCATATTAATGCTTGGCAAACGACCCTTTGCTTGGCAATTGGGAGCAAAAGCAGGCACATCCCTTGCCTATCTGAATGGCTGGAGTGGGAGCGTGCACACACCCGGTAGATGCAGGGATGCTGCCACTCTTGCTCCCAACTGCAGAAGGTCTGAGCCCCCTGCTAAACGACATAGTCATATCAAACGAATCTGATTGGAGAAGAGTCCACACCCTCTCCATGGGAACGGCAGAAAGGTAATTTGAGTGGGCAGTCTTGGGGGGGTTTCACGCAGCGGGACATCCCAAATGGGCTGGAGGATTCTGATGCAATGGAATGAAAAAAAAGTAGGTAGGTGAGTGAATAGCTAGGTATGTGGTTAGGCAAGTGGTGGATAAGTAATTAGGCAGGTGCGTGGCTAGGTAAGTAGTTGCCTGGGTGAGTGAGGTGGAAAGCGGGGCAGGAGATTGGGACAGCAAGTAGGGAAAGAGAGGGCAGCAGTCAGGCATCCAGTGCAGAGATACAAACACTATGTGGCTAATGCAGAGACATATTATCTTTCCTCTCCCATCCCCTCCTTGTCCTGTTGCATTCCCCACCAGATCTGCATTTCCCCTTCTATTTTTATCGTCTTCCTTCCTCTCCTCTGCTTCTCTTGCAGCCCTCCAGTTGTCCAACCCTCCTATGATCTCCTCTCCCTTTCTCCCCCCCCCCCCTTTCCCCTCTAAAACTTCACCCTGGCTTGTCGTCACCTTGGATTTTGCCGAGGCGAGTCTCCTGATGGCTGTGTCTGGGCCAGCGCTCACTTTCCATGCTTCACCAGTGTGAGCCTGGCCGACACTGATACAATGTTGATTTACAAGCTGCACGGCTACTTCAATCAGTGCTGGGTCAGCTGTTCATTGACACAGGAAAATTGAATGAACTACATCACACCCGCATTAACGGTAGCAGCCAAGGCAGCTGTAGAATAGTGGGGGTGGTTGTATATGTGCAGCATATGGGTACAAGGAGTCCGAACAGCAGCCACACGGGGCCCTGACCTCACCAGTAAGTGGACGGAAGGGATAGTCCCATCCACTTAACAGACATGGGCATCCAGCGATTGTGTAGTGTTGTTCCGCTGTTCGTTCTCGCCGCCGCCGCGGGCATACTGCGCTCCGCGGAGGGCGGCGCTTTTACTCCTGTCGTTCTGACAGACTGTCATGGCGCGGGCGACGGGTCACGTGGCGTGGGCACGTTTTTTCACGCTCTTCATGGGGGCGGCGCCGGTGGATGACGCGTATCGCGTCATGCCCCCGCGGCCCGCCCCACGAGGTGCTCGATCGCGGCGCCATCTTAGTTGCATGCTGCGTTGCTTGTGAGCTGTGTTCTGGTGGTCCTTGTCGGGGTGGGCTGCGGCGGTGACTTTGCTCTTCCTGATCTACCTCCGCGGATCCTTTTGACTGTACTCCTGTCGCCTGTGCGTGTTGCGCTCTTGGTTCGTGAGTCCCATATGGGGTTTTATTCCTGTTGGGACATGTGCTGCGGGATGCTTGTGTCTTTTTGATTGTCTTTCAGGCGGGATAACAGTGTATTGTGGTTGCTCCCGGTCCTATCCCCCCCCCTTTTCTTCCCTCTGGGTCCTCTCTGTGGGCATCCCTTGGGGGGCTTCCCGGGTGGCTATTAGCCCTTACCCTATACTGGCCTATTGTGCCTGTGATAATCACCATATGGAGGCTTCTGGGGATGGCCCTTCGGGGCAACCTCGGCTATGTGTCATGTGCGGGGCATGCCCTTTGGTGGCGTGGTTTGTGTGCCGTGCGCCCAAGGTATTATTGCGGACCAGGCTGGGATGGGTGCTTCTCTTCCCAGTTCTGCGCTCCCTCCGGCATCTCCTACCCCTCCCGTGCCTGCATTTAGCCCCCAGAGAGGGGGATACTAGCAGGGGGTCTCAGTCTGATCTGGCACTACGCGTGGCCAGCATTGAAAGGCAGCTGGCCTGACCTGTGACGGGCAAGGCCGCTGGCAAGAAGCGGCATCTTGACGCCGCGCCTTCCTTCTTTGCCGAGGAGGATGAGGGCCTTGATGTGTTTGGCGGCTGTGACTCCCTAGAGGAGGGGGAGCTTTTCCATGATTCAGACTCCTCTGGGGACCATCAGGAAGGTTACGGCAGTGACCTGGGGTCCGCCTCTGATGAGGATACCTGGCTCCCTGATGACACTGATAGACTGTTGTCGGACATATTTGAGACAATGCACATGGCCCCCCTAAGGCGGCGAAGAGGAAGCAGGGTGAGCTCTTTCGCCCGGGCAAGCAACGCTTGGAGTTCCCGGAGCAGGACCATTTCTCCAATATGGTGCTCAAGGAGTAGGAACGTCCTAACAGATTGCCCACGGTGCCCAAGGGATTGGATAGAAGGTATCCCTTTTCGGCTGATCTGGTCAAGCGCTGGTCATGTCCCCTTGAGGTGGACGCTCCTGTTCTAGGATTGTCCAACACTTTGTCACGCTCCGGGTACCACAATTAACCACTTGGGCAACTCCAGCTCTCTTGGTAAGGATCTCAACCCCCAATCTCCGCAGCCAGCTTCACCTATAGGAGCCCCCGCTTGCCGAGACGCAGAACACGCCTGCTCGGGATCGGTTGCCCCCAGGACTTTATGGCTCAAAGGATGAAACCTTACGGTACAGAGGACTGGAGAGCCCGCGGCTGGAAGTGGAATTGGGTAGCCCGTATATGAGCGTAAGGTGGAAGTCCAAGGACAGGCTGGAGGTAGGTAACAGGAGACCTGAGGAGGCGACAGAACAATGGGGTAGGCAAAACGTGGTCTGGGTACAATGGCGAAGGTCGGCAACTGGAATCAAGATTGAGGATGGTCAAAACTGGCAGAGGTCGGCAACAGGAATCAAGCTCGAGGTTGGTCAAAACTGGCAGAGGTCGGCAACAGGAATCAAGATCGAGGTTGGTCAAAACTGGCAGAGGTCGGCAACAGGAATCAAGATCAAAATCAAGGATAAATGACTACTAGGGTCTAGGCGCTATCACAGGCACTGAACAACTGACAGAGTGAACCCTTTATAGGGACAGATATGATGGGAGGTGAGTGTGTGATTGGTGCAACTATGAACTGGTATCTGATTGGGAGAACAGGGAGTGCACAACAGGAGGGGGGCGTAAGCCCCACTGAACCCAGGGCTCATTGGCTCTTCAGCAACCCAGCACTGCCCCTACCCCACCTGCCCCTTTAATTAATTCTTCCTCCGGCGGCCGCGCTGGGAGCAGCACCGCCGGAGGGCATAAACAGAACGTGGTCGCGCGCGTGCGCGAGCACGTGTGAGGAAGCCGGGACCGCCAGCCTGAGGACGGGGAGGCGCGCGCACGGCTGCAGAAGCCGCCGCTCGCCGTGGCTGTCGGGCGGGAAGCCGCGCAGCGGGCGGCCGCGCTATGGGGACGCCGCTGGACCGAGGAACGGGTGAGTGGACCCTGACACACTTCAGTCATGCCGTCCCCTGACACTACTACACTGCGTGATAGCGCGGACCAGCGTATGGATCAGCTGGCATGTCATGCTTTCACCTTTGTAGGGGCAGGCCTGCGCCTGGTCTGTGCCGCGGCCATTGCCCTTAAGAGGAAGCTCAAGTGTCTCGCTGATGGCGCCATGGCTGGTAGGAGAAGGGGGGATTATAGGGCCCTCTTGCTTTGCTCTGATTTTGTTGCCTTTGTGCAGGCTGCCATGGATGATGCCGTCCCGCTGGGTGGTAGGGCTTCGGCCCTCTTGGTGGCTATGCGCCGGTCTGTTTGGTTGCTCCAGTGGGCAGCTGACACTGCAGCTAAGAAGTCTCTCACCGGGCTCCCCTCTTTGGTGAACGTCTGAATGTTCTGGCCAAGGATGTTAGGCTGCCTCAGCGTAGGAAGCAGTCCCAGCCCTTTCGGGGGTCCTCCACCTCCTCCATTCGGGGCTCAAGGGGAGGTTGTGACTCCCACTTCTCGGGTAGTGGCAGATCCCGTAGTTGTCCTGGTCTCTCATGGGGCTCCAAGCCTAAACTCCCTCCCAAGGCCCCGCAGGCATGAGGAGGCGCCCTCACCCGTCCGGGTGGGGGGGACGGCTTCAGCTCTTTGCTCACATCTGGAGGCTTCGCGTCTCAGACCGGTGGATTCAGGAGGTGGTGTCCTCCAGTTACAAGATAGAGTTTGCAGCCTGGCCGCCACCAAGATTCCTCAGATCTCGGATATCTCAAAATCATCTGTCAGCTCAGGGCTTGCGCCTAGCAGTTCAACGCCTATTGGAGTCAGGAGTCAAATGTCTGGAACAGGGTCAGGGGTACTACTCCAGTCTTTTCACGGTTCCCAAAAAGGACGTTTCTCTGAGGCCCATCATGGGCTTGAAGGGTCTCAACAGGTTTGTCCGGTTCAAATACTTTCGCATGGAGACGCTAAGCTCGGCGGTCAGTACCCTTTGGCCGGGCAACTTCAGGACCACTATGGACATCAAGGATGCCTGTCTTCATGTACCAATCCGCCCAGGTCATCGGAGGTTCCTGAGGTTCGCTCTGGAGGATCAGCATTACCCGTTTGTGGCCTTACCGTTCGGTATCACCTCGGCTCCTCGGGTGTTCACCAAGGTCCTGGCGGGGCGTCATGGCCCTTCTGAGGAACCAGGGCATTCGCATCCTCCCTTACCTGGACGACATTCCGATTGCTGCTCAGTCTCTTCATCAGGCCGAGAGGGATACTCAGGTGGTGACTTCCACTCTCGAGTCTTTCGGCTGGGTGACCTCTCAGGTCAAGGTATTTCTCCTTCAGCAGAAAGTGGAGGGCCTTCAGATGCAGGCACGGGCCCTGCTCTTGTGTCCTCATCCCTCCATTCGGCAGGGGATGCAGTTAGTGGCCTGATGGTGTCCTGCTTCGAGGCGGTTCACATGAGACCTCAGTTTCACATGAGACCTCTTCAGTTGCATCTCTTGTCAGTTTGGGATCAGGACCCTGTGTCCGTGGATCGGGAATTTGCTCTATCCCCTCTGGCCAGGCAGTCCCTCTCATGGTGGTTGGACTCGTCGGACCTTCTAGTGGGCAGGACCTTTCTGCCTCCGTGCTGGGAGATTGTCACCACAGATGCCAGTCTGACCGGTTGGGGGGGAGTTTGGAAGTCTCCAAATTCCAGGGTCAGTGGGGCCCTCAGGAGGCCCATGCACCCATCAACATTCTAGAACTGCGAGCGATCAGGTTGGTTCTCTCCCAGTTGACCCCACACCTTTGGGGTCGGGCTGTTCAAATCCGCTCGGACAACCAGACGGCGGTGGCCTACATCAATCATCAGGGAGGGACTCGGAGCAAGCGAGCCCTCAAAGAAGTGTCCCTGATACTGTCTTGGGTGGAAGAGAATGTCCCGTGCATCTCGGGTACATTCTGGGGGTGGAGAACCTGAAGGCAGACTCCCTGAGCAGGGGGACGTCTCGGCTGGGGGAATGGTCTCTCGGCAACAAGGTATTTCACTCCCTGTGTCGCCGCTGGGGTAAGCCGGATGTGGACCTGTTTGCGTCCCGCCACAATCACAAACTTCCAAGATTTGTCTCCCTGTCACAGGATCCTCTGGCCTTCGCCACGGATGCACTGGCAATTCCTTGGACAGAGTTTCGACTCCTCTATGTGTTCCCTCCTTTTCCTCTGCTGAGCCAGGTGCTGCACAAGATAGCCCAGGAGGGGGTACCGGCCATTCTGGTGGCCCTCTGTTGGCCGAGGAGGGTGTGGTTCGCAGACGTCATGCAGTTGGCAGTAGATCGGTACGTCTTGCCCAAGGATCCAGATCTTCTCACTCAGGGACAGCTGTGCCATCCCAATTTACAAACGCTGGCTTTAACGGCTTGGCTGCTGAAACCTCCATCTTGATGGACAAAGGGTTGCCGGCCTCTGTTGTTGATACCATGATTCGGGCTCGAAAGAAGTCCTCGTCTTTTATCTACTACAGGGTCTGGCATGCTTACATTGCCTGGTGTGAGTCCAAGTCTCTTCCTTGTCGGGTGTTTTCTATACCCAGGATTTTGGAGTTTTTACAACATGGTTTGGATTCGGCCCTTCAACTTAGTACTCTCAAGGGACAGGTTTCTGCTTTGGCAATTTTTTTCCAAAGATCTTTTGCCAATCACAGGCTTGTTAAGAGGGAGTTACTCATGTGCGTCCTCCACGTAAGCCTGTGCTACCGGTTTGGGACTTAAATTTGGTATTGCCTGCTCTACAGGGTCCTCCCTTTGAACCTATGCGTGGGGCTGTTTTGCCCATTCTGACTCTTAAGGTGGCCTTCTTGGTGGCTGTTACTTCGGTCACGCGAGTTTCTGAGCTGGCGGCGCTTTCCATGAAACCTCCTTATTTTGAGCTGCATCAAGATAAGGTAGTGTTTCGGCTTAAACCGGATTTCTTGCCCAAGGTTGTGTCTTCTTTCCATCTCAATCAGGACGTTGTCTTACCTTCCTTGTGTCCTAACCTTGCTAATTCTAAGGAACGGACCCTTCATTCTCTTGATTTTGTCAGGGCACTGAAGTTTTATTTGGTTGCTACTGAGTCCTTTAGGAAATCTCATGATCTTTTTGTTCTTCTTGCTGGTCCTAGGAAGGGTCTGCCTCCAGCCAAATCTACTATCAGCAAGTGGATCCGTCAGGCGGTGGTACAAGCCTATTCTGCTAAAGGGAAGGAACCTCCCTTCTGGGTTACTGCTCATTCCACGCGTGTTATTGGTGCTTCGTGGGCCTTTCAGCACCAAGCTTCTGTTGAACAAGTTTGTAAGGCCGCTACTTGGTCTTCTGTTCATACCTTTTCCAGGTTTTACAAGGTTGATGTTAGGGCCTCAGCTGATGCTGCTTTTGGCCGCAAGGTACTTCAGGCGGTGGTGGTCTGAGCTGCCTGCTGTTACTCCTTGGGGATCCCACCCTACCTTACGGACACTGCTTTTGGATGTCCCAGATGTAAGGATTACATGAAACAGGCCGTGCTGTGCCCTAGGAAAAATACAATTCTGTGAGTACTCACCTGTAGAATTGTTTTTATTATGCACAGCACGGCCTGTTTCATCCCTCCCTTGTTATCGTTATTCTTGGTTGCCTCTTTATGGTGATTTGTTCCAAAGTTGGTTGTGAGGGTTCTTTACCTTTTTTTTACTTTTATTACCTCCTGGCTTCTAGTATAACTGCTCGTCAGCACTGGAGGTCTATTGATGATTCCTGTTTTTATATGGGTCCGGGAGGAGCCACAAATCTTCTGCAGTCCACTGCGCCACCTTGTGGCGGAATACCCAGATGTAAGGATTACATGAAACAGGCCGTGCTGTGCATAGTAAAAACAATTCTACGGGTGAGTACTCAATACAGAATTGTATTTTTGTGTGAGAGCCTATGAGGAGAGAGTTGCAACACTGTATCTTTCTCTCATATTCCATCCCAGGGCATCACTGAATCAGATACAAATGGGTTAACTGTCCAGTTTCATTTTTGCTGTTGGAATAGACTGCTAAGGTTGTACTTGGATTTATTTTCCTCTAAATTCATTTATTTTTCCTTTTGTATAGGTTTTTATTCAGGAAGCAGGAGATTTTACCCTGTCTGTCTTCCAGGCCCTTACGGTCCTGTTGATCCAGTGGACCCATTTATGCCTCCTGGAGTCGGTTAGTCTGATAGTGTCGGATCAGGGTTAATTAAGGGTGAGCGCCAGGGTCCTGCGGGTGCTGCAGGAGTGTCACTTCATTTTGTGAAGGTGCAAGGTTTTTGTCTGGTAAACGTGCAGAGGGGACCATGGGGAATTTATTCCCCTTTGCCTATTCCTTTCCACTCATTTTACGTTGACCTTTGTTTATTTAAACAGTTTAGGGGGTAAGGGCTGTTGAAATTGTGGTATGGGGCTATTTCAAAAATGTGTTTTCAAGCATGTCAGGGCCAGACACAGATGCATAGTTGTGTAGATTGCCCACCTGCTCAGGACCCTCTTCTCGCCCAGACACCGCACATGATCCTGCTGTTGCCAGGAGAGGATTTTGCAGCAAACGTTTAAGAAGCAGCGAGCCTTTTGTCCAGTGAGTTTTTTCCACCACGGACGAAGGCAACAAGAGGTAAGTGACCTCTTATGGAGATTCACAACCTTGCTTAGACCCGCTTTCCAGTATGGTGCCCTTACCAGCGTCCCACGTGAGCTGGCTGACTGGACACGGCGCTGGAACTTGCAGTCTCTGTGGAATGAACAAGGCTGTCCATAAAAGTGGTTTGATTTTTGTGTGTTATATGTGTGTGTAGTTTTGGGGTGCATTACTGGGTCCTTTTGTCCCTTGGCAGCAGATTTTGGTTCTGGGGGAGTCGTCTTCCCCCCCCCCCCCAATACAGTAGACGGGGCAGGAGGAACGATTTCTCTATTTCCCTCACGCAGTGTGTGTAGGTGGGAAGGGGTAGCAGGTCACAGTTGCTTTGTGCTGCTTATTTCCTGGGCTGGGGGCTGTGTTCCTTGCCCTCTCCCTGCTCTCGTCTTTCTGTGGACTTGGTCGTGTTTTGATTATTGGTGGAGCCAGAGGAAGGCCCTGCCCACCCCCCAAAGCCTGTGCCCTATCACTAGAAAGGGTAAGTGATTTTCATGCCCTCTGTCTGGGAATGCACCCTCCCAGGCACTTTCACTTTCTCTTTCGCGCACTGTCTGAGGAAGAGAAGCACCTTCACTTTCTTCTGCTGCTGTTACCAGGGACAGGGAGCTGCACTGGTGAATTACAGACCTGAAGCAACTGATCCTGGGACCTGAGAATGCTGCTGTTACATCTCCAGCATTGCAGGTCAGATCCTGAAAGGTGTGCAGAAATGTGTTTTTTACAGCTCCCATATTTTTGGATTTTTTTCCCTTTTATTTTATGATTTATTTTTTCAAGGATGTCAGGGCCAGACACAGATGTATAGCTGTGTAGATTTTCTGCTCAGGACCCTACACTGCACAAGAAAGGGCGGAAGATTTGGATGTTTTCCCTTCCTTGAGCAGTTTGAGCAACGGATCTCCGATGGGTGGAATCACATGAAGAAGGCCCCAGCCATCCCAAGGAGAATAGACCTCTTCTACGCCTTTAAAGAGGATACCCCGAGGAGGTGGGCAGTATCTCTGGAGGTGGATGCCCTCATCTCCACTCTGGGCAAACATGTCCTCATTCCCTCTGCGGGCAGTGCATCGGTCAAGTATGCCATGTACAAGAAGCTAGAGATTATGTCCAGGCAGATTTTTAACCTAGAATGAGCAACTCCTCTGCCCGGTCTTTGCCGCAAACTTAGTCGCAAAGGCGCACTATTTGGCTAAAGCAATGGTCGAGTTAAGCCAGAAGAAGAACTTGACCACATTTTGCTCTTTGGCGAGGCCCTGGGAAATCTACCAAGCTTCCCCAACAGTGGAGAGACAGGCCTTCCTTTAGAACTCCCTCCTTTCCATCTCTTTGCAGGTCTTGGCAAGCGAATAGGGACAAGCTGAGTCAGGACACAGGAACCTGGCGTCCCTTTCAATGTAAGCAGAAAGCACCATGGCCTCACAAGCAGATGACCAACACTACGCCCCACAAAGCATGAAGGGACACCCCAGCCTTGGTGGGGAGACGCCTGTGGCTCTTTGCAGAGATGTGGTTGGCCCAGTCTTCAAATCCCTCGGTCAAAGAGGTGGTTTACTCTGTGTACAAGATAAAATTTCAGTTCTTTCAGCATGGAAGAATCTTTCCCTCAAACTGAAAACACTGTCTCCATGGTGGTGATTCAGCTGGTACCTCCCACACAAAGAGGGTCCAGCTTCTACTCAAACCTCTTTGTAGTCCCCTGCGTTTATGGGTATACGACAGGATATGGGTCAGGTGTGAGAGGACAATCTGGGAAAATCTCTCAACTCCCTCACTGACCTTCAGACTGTGCATGAAGCTTGTAGGCCTGATGGTGTCAGCCTTTGCACAGTTTCACCTACAATCCCTCATGCTGGCAGCACTTTGGACCTGGGAAAAGTGTCAAGATTCACTGGATCATCCGTGCCCCTAGACTGCGTGAGTCAGGGACATTTTTCTCTGGTGGATGTCGTCCCCTCAGATCACTTGGGCAAAGTTTTTTGTTCCACCGAGATGGACACTCTGGGGGGGGGTGGGGAGGTGTCCTGCGTGATCAGACGGTCCAAGGTCGATGGATTACACGGAAGCTCAGTGCCATTCGTCCATCTCTCTGCCACTGGATCTCAATCCTGGCAGGCTCGCCAGTCCGCATACAGTTGAACGATGGCACAACGGTAGCGTACATCAACCACCAGGTTGGTATGCTCAGCAGAGCGGCCATGACGGAAGTTCACAGGATCCTGGTTTGGGCAGAACAGAATCGTTGTCGGCAGTGCACATTCCAGGAGTTGACAATATCCAAGCAGATTCCCTCAGTTGGGAGGAAATCTAGCCCAGTGAATAGGACCTATTGAAGTCAGTCTTCCACTGACTGTGGTCTCTTTTTCCCCCACAGATTCTGGGATTCCCTCACTGCAGGCTCTCCCGGTCTGTTATACCTGGCTAGTCTTAGTCTCTAAATTGGGATTTTCCTAGTTTAAAAAAAATAAATAAAAAAATCCTCCTACTTCCGGGACTTTAATTACAAAGGGGCATCCCGGGTTGCGTAATGCGTAAAACCCTGGGTTTTTGCGAATACCACAAATTCACCATATGGAGGCTTCCAATGTTACCGGAAATGGCTCCTCGGGGCTATCCAGGTTGTGTGGGGGTTGTGGGGTTCCGCTCCCAGGCGATGATGTCATATTATGCGTTCCATGTGCTCAGCAGAACATTGCGCGCCAGTCCGTTGCTCCGGCTTCTGGCTCCTCACAACTTCCGCCATCTCCTATCCCCCCCAACCTAGTCCGGACCCCGTGTGACACTGTCAAAAATGGGGATTCGCATTCCGAGGTGCATGCGCGGTTGGCCAACCTCGAGAAAATTATCTCCGCTTCAGTGGCTCAGAAGGCTACGGCAAAGCGGAAGCACCTTGCTCCGGCAGTACCTGCCTCGGAGGATGAGGTACCTGAATTTTTGGATTATTCAGATTGTCCCCCTGATGAGGAGGGGGAACTCCTTGAGGAGTCGGATGAGCCTGCAGACCAGCTATTGTTTGATACTGCTGGTGATCAGGCTGTGGGGGTGTCCCTTGACACTCCTTCCATTTTGGCTCAAATGTTTAAAGTTTTGGCCTTGGATCCACCTGCAGTGGTCCCTCTGCCAAAAGGTGAGTTGTTTGATGTACCCCAGCCGCGTTTGGTGTTTCCCAGGCAACAGCACTTTGAGATGCTTGTCCTTAAAGAATGGGAACAACCCACGCGCCTAGCTGGAACTCCTCCTAATTGGGATAAGCGTTATCCCTTTCCGGAGGACTTGGTGAAGCTTTGGTCAGTGCCCCCCGAAGTCGACACCCCGGTGTTGGGGTTGACTGGCCCGGCTGCATTGCACCTTTCTGGCACCACTACCATTAAGGATGGTGAGGATCATCGGGTTGATCAATTGGCTCGCCATGGTTTTATCAGTGCCGGGTCGACACTACGGCCAATTTGTGCTTCGGCGCTTCTTTTGCTGGCTGTTAGATCCATGATTAGGGATCTGCTCGCAGATCTTGATCCCGCTTGTGATATGATTAGCTCTCTCAAGCAGTGTGAGTCATTTGTTTCTTTTGCCCTGACTGCTCAGGACGATGCTCTTGCGACGAGTAGCAGGACAGCGGCATTGCTGGTGGCTATTCGTCGGTCTATATGGCTGCGCCAGTGGACGGCGGACCTTAACTCTAAAAGGGCGCTTACAGCGCTACCCTTCTTAGGTTTACGCCTTTTTGGCGAGAAATTGGATGCTGTTACCAAGGATGGTAAGTTGCCTCAATTCAAGAAACCTCGTCGCTCCTTCAGGGGTGCGAGTTCCTTTAGTCCCTCCTTTCGAGGAGCCAGAGCGGGCAGAGGGGCTTCCCGTTACCGGGGGTGTAGGTTGGTCCCGGGGAAGAGGTCGTGGCTGTCCCGGTCAGTCCTGGGGCGCCAAGCCCAAACCTACTGCTAAGCCCGCTCAGCAATGAGGGGCTGCCCTCACCCGTGCGGGTGGGGGGACAATTGCGACACTTCTCCCTGGTTTAAGGCCGGGAGTCTCCGGACACATAGATCTGGGAGGTGGTGTCGCCCGGTTACAAACCGGAGTTCGAGTCTCGCCCTCCTTCACGGGTTTTCCTGGAAATGGCGGTCATCCGGCCGGTGCCTCATTAGAGGTGGGCCTCGATTTTTACACCATTCTCTTCGCAGTCCCCTAGAAGGACGGGTCAGCTTGCCCCGTCCTGCATCTGAAGTTTTTCAAACTTCCCAGGTCCCCCCTTGCTCTAGCCAGGGTGGTGTCCTTTCTGGGAATACGGTCGGATTTCGGTCAACACAGGGTGTTGCTCACTCAGTCCAAGGTTTGTCTGATTCAGTAGTTGGTTTGGATCCTTCTTTCCAATCCTCGGCCTTCTGTTCTGGAGCTGAGAGCCTTCCGTCTGGTTCTTGCTCTTTTGTCCCATCATGGTCTGGGCCTTCTGGTTCAGCTACGCTCGGACAGTCAAATAACGGTTGCTTACTTCAATCATCAGGGAGGGACTTCCAGTCTGGGTGCCCTCAGAGTGGGGTCCCTGATCCTGACCTGGGCGAAGGCACATGTTCCTTGTCTCTCGGCAGTTTGCAGTCCGCTCCGGTGGGGGACACCGGAGGGGGCCCTGTTTCCCTTTCCTCACAATTGCAGGCTCCCGATCTTTGTGTCGCTCTCCCAGGATCCTCTGGCTCTAGCGGCGGAAGCCATATCCCTGAGCTGGGGGGACCCGGGGTTTCTGTACCTGTTTCCTCCGATACCCATGCTAGGCTGGGTGGTACAGAAGCTGGTTCTAGAAAGGGTGTCCGCCATTCTCGTGGCCCCAAGATGGCGAAGACGAGTATGGTGCGCAGACATCGTTTGGCTGACAGTAAGTCAGCTCATTCTGCCTCTTCGGTCCGATCTGCTCACTCAGGGTCGGCTGTCTTACCCCAGTTTACCAACGCTGGTTTTGATGGCTTGGCCGCTGAGACCTCCATCTTGAAGGAGGAAGGTCTTTCTGACTCGGTTATTAAGACTCTGATCGCTGCCCGAAAGAGGTCTTCTTCTATCACCTACTATAGGATTTGGAAAACCTATATCACTTGGTGTGAGGTTAGATCTTTTCCTTGTAGGGTCTTTTCGGTCTCCAGGATTCTGGAGTTTTTACAATCTGGGCTGGACTCTGGTCTTCAGCTGAGTACTTTGAAAGGGCAGGTTTCTGCCTTATCTATCTTTTTTCAGAAGCGTTTTGCGCTTCATCCCTTAGTTAAAACTTTTTTTCCAGGGGGTTACGCATGTGCGGCCTCCCAGGAAACCATTACTCCCTGTTTGGGACTTGAATTTGGTTCTTTCTGCTCTTCAGGCTCCTCCCTTTGAGCCTTTGCAAGATATTGCTTTGTCTACCCTGACTCAGAAGATTGTCTTCTTGGTAGCTATCACTTCGGTTCGGCGTGTCTCGGAGTTGGCGGCCTTGTCTATTCAGGCGCCCTACTTTGAGAGGCATCAGGACAAAGTGGTCTTTCGGTTCAAACCAGACTTTCTTCCTAAGGTTGTTTCTGCTTTTCATTTGAACCAAGATATTGTTCTTCCCTCCTTGTGTCCTAAGCCTAAGAATGACAAGGAGAGGGTTTTGCATTGTTTGGATGTAGTACGCTGTGTTAAGTACTATTTGATTATTACTTCTCCTTTTCGTAAAACTGATGCCTTTTTTGTTGTGCCCTGTGGGCCTAGGAAGGGTTTGGCGCCGGCCAAATCTTCCATTAGCAAATGGATACGTCAGGCCATTACTGCGGCCTATTCTGCTAAGGGGAAAGTTCCCCCTTTTCGTATCACTGCTCATTCTACTCGCGCCGTTGGAGCGTCTTGGGCGTTTCAGCACCAAGCTTCTGTTGAACAAGTTTGTAAGGCTGCTACTTGGTCTTCTGTTCATACTTTTTCTAAGTTTTACAAGGTTGATGTGCGGGCCTCAGCGGATGCTGTATTTGGCCGCAAGGTTCTGCAGACTGCAGTCATTTAAGTTATGCTTCATTTTTCGGGTTCACCCAACATCAGCTAATTTTACTTTCTGTGATTCTATGTTGAGTGTTGGAGTAAGTTTAACTGAACAGTAGATGTCACTGTTGGTTTTCTGCAGAAGCTTAGTTTGGGTAATGCAACTACACAATCTCTACTAATGTTTTCTGCCTTGATTCACACTCTTCTTCTAGGCACCAATGTGATTGGCAGAATGAGTGCAGTCCCTTCTTTTGTACATGTGTATGTATACACAAACCCTGCTTGGTTAGCTGCCTGAAATGACTATTTATGGATTTTTTTGCAGAATAAAATATTGCCTGGCAAACATCTTTGTATTAAAAAAATGCACTGCCCCTCTAAAATACACATTTTTCTGCAGATGACTTATTTCATTTATTTTTATTAGAAGCGTTTATTATTAATGTTATGTTAGTGGAGTCACACTGGTTGTAGTCATCTAACTTTGTTTTAGATATAGGGTAAATTCCTCTTTCCCTTAAAGTTGGACCAAAACCCAGGATTTTGACTATCCTGGGTTTTGGTCCTTGCCCCCGCTGTGTGAACCCCCCAGGTTGCCCAACAAACGTACCTCTTCCTGGTCCTATGACGCATGCGCAGTCGCTTATCCAATCAGCGTGCTTGGATCCACTCGAGCCCCTTCGTCCAGGAGCTCGTAGAATGTGATCCGGGTGCACTGGCGGTCGCATCCCCCACTACCCTCTAACAGGGAGCGTGCCTGTGCCAGCCAATCACAAATGCCTGGCACGGGCACTTCTAAAGGGATAGCAGGGATGTGGCCGCTTCTCGCACATGCGTTGTTGGACCGGGAACGAAGGTGAATTTCCGGGTGACCTGGGGGGTTTCACACAGCGGGGCCTGAACCTTCAAAAATGACTTAAACCAGACCAACACAACAAACAGTGCATCCCTCCCCAGGACAATTTAGATTGCTGCACATAAAAATGAATTTACCTTTTTCTAACTCCTGCTGTAGTAAATTTCAGAAACAAAATTGCGGCTCATGCATTTGCAGACCAACTGTGCTTGCTGGGCTTCCTGTTACTGTGCATTGTCCGTTGAATCCAGGCAGCAACATGGCCAAGTTGCTGGGAGAGGAAGCTCCAAAATGGCCGCTACCGGTTTTCCAACTGTGCCAGGCTGTTGGTCCAGTTCAATCTTCTTGTGGTTTAGAAAAGGTTCTCTGTCTGCCACCAACTTCAGTGTCTTGCTTACCTCACTTTCTGTCTCTATTTTCCTTCTTTGTAGTGACTTTGCCCATCAAGCTACTGAACCATTGTAGTGATCTTGGAGATGAAATATTGGGGGTCATGCTAATTATTTTATATCATACCTTTGTATCAAACTTTACCAACACCATGCTTTCTTATGCCACATTAGTTAGGATTATGTTCTGGTTAATGTCCAACATTTCTCCATGTGTACATTAGATGTGTTCTTATTGATTGGTGGAGACTCGGGCAGACATGTTTCACCCTATTGGGCTTTTTCAATGCCCTATATTTGTGACATAATATAAAGATAATGTATACATGTATCCCCTGACTGAATGCTATTGCAGCTACCGCCTCTATAGAAACACATTTGTCTCTAGATGCCGACTACTTTAAGAGGACCTTCAGTGTAATTTGACTAAGCACAAAGGCATCCAAATACATTTTGTCAACCCCTGGCAACCTGAGACCCTCCAGGCCCCCATACTTACCAATTCAACTGTTCCTTCTATGGCTGCCGTTCACATCACACTGGCCTAGTGGGAGCATTGATGTGCAAAGGGAACTGGGCAAACCCGATAGCCTGCTGCTGGTCATGTGAACGTCAAGGGGACGGCCGAAAACATGAAAGTAGTAAGTACAAAGCTGTCCTCTTTAGGTTCGGCCGCTGTCGGTCAAAAGCAGGGTTATGGCTATCCACTCAAGGAAGTTAGACTTTAGTTTGTACTAACTTTGTGTAGTGTCTATGCCCTTGATGCCCTTATCTCGCCTGCAGTAACGAAATGTCATGCCCCCAAATAAAGATATTGTGTAGGTGTTTTATTTAAATGTAAATACCACCCTAATGTTTGTGCTAAAAAAGGGTATGTGGGTTACTGCTTGTTAATCATCTTTTTCTATTCTATCTGTCTTTTACTTTGTAGGTTAATCCGATGTTTGAGGTTGCAGATACACAAAGCTTTCATCCTGCCATTGTTGATGTAAAAAATAGGTGCTCCTCCAAACAGGTACTAAAAAGTATGTTCTGTAGTCAAAATAAAATGTTTTTAGTAACAATTTCAAATGATAGATTGTGAGGGTATCGTACCTTGTGGCCCTGACTGACATTGCAGTGTCACCGGGATCACGTGGTACGGTCCCTTGATACAGGTCATCAAGACCCTGACAGGCTGCAGTGCCCTTTCACTACCACCAGTGAACAGTGCGTTTTGCCAGCCCCATAGGAATGCCACCAGCTCTTTTTGATATAGCCCGGTCTAGTAATGGGATTGTATCGGGTTAGAAGCAAGCCCGATAGCATATAATATAACCGAGAAGCACACGAGTGGGCTTGGGATCAAGATAACAAATCAGCGCAAGAGTATGTTATATTTTAAATCACTTTAAGCGTGCACTAGACAAACTACTTACATACAATCCTGTTTAGCTCTTTTAGATATGAAGTCTATTTTACAGAATATGTATGGTTGCCCCCAGCACTGATTGTGACAACTACTGCATGCTCCGGGGCAGCCTGGGGCAAAAATCATCCTGGGATCCTGGCCTGCCCACTAGTTGCAGATCAATGGCAATAAAGCTTTAGTATTGTTGGCAGGCAGATACTGTGGATGGGGTGGGTATGGTCCCTATAGTCATGATATTGCAGCTACAACATTGCAAGAGCAGAGCATTGGTTTTAACTGGGGGATACAGTGCAGCTGGGTTCAGAAGAAAAGGTATTTGGGGAAATACCCTTTGGTGCCATGCAAGACAGAGAGTTAATGGGGGAGGAGATGGGATTGTGCCAGAGTTTGTGTGCGCCGGTTTATTTCTTGCTGCCTATTTTTGCTATTCTGGCACATGAGGAAGTGGTGCATGCTCTCCATTATGGGACTGAAGAATGGATACAGCACTATCGACCGACACTAGACTGAGGCCAGTTTACCCCACCTGGATTCTTACATACCCCAGAAAGCAGGATGGGGCTTGTATTGCTGACCCTTATTCCTGACCTCTACAGCTTATGCTAGAACTACAGCGAACTGGAGCAGCGATTCGACATGTCTGAATCACTGCAGGTGTCCTGATTTTGAAGGGCACCACGCCCTCTGGGTGCCAGACGTAACCAACCAATGGAGAGGAGGCCTTCTGCACATCACTGAAACTGTTTTTTTTTCCTGGTGTCCTGTTCAGGTCGCTCCCTTCTTGACAAGTGGGTTATCTGCCACAAGGTGGCGCAATTGACTGCAAGATAAAACTTGTGGCTCCTCCCGGCTCATATAAAGGCATCTGTCTCCCTAAGAATCCCCAGAGTTCTCTTGCAGTCGAAATGCGAAGATGGAATGCTATCTCTCTATGGATATTGCAGGGGCATCCCAAGCCTGTCGACCACTGCAGCCCTATTCCCTCCTGCTTCCGGGACCCATCCTGCCTCCCAGCCCTGGCTACGGATCAGGTGACGGTAGGGGAACGCCGAGGGTATGGCGTTCACAGAGCTAGGCTCTGGGCCACAGACCCTGTCCCAAAGGGTAGCCGGCCATAGGCTATGAGCCTATTTTGGGGGGGGGGGGGGGGGGAACCACCTAGGGACCCCTTATGCCCTTATGTAGCCCACATGCTTTATTATATATGTGCTTATGCATTGTATCTTGTGCTTATATTACTATTCTAAGTATGTCACACACCCCGCTTCAAGATATCCATAACATGTGGGTAATACCGACCTGAAGGGGCGTTCCTGCAGAGATGATAGCAAAAAAGAAAGCCCCTCCCTGACCCATAAATACCTGGGACCTCCCACTCATCACCCAGTTTTCCATCTCTGCAGACGGCGAGCAAGTCAGAAGATGATGGCTCCTCCTTGCACAGGGGGATTTCAGGCGGCGCTGCTGGTCACTATTCGGCGCTCGGTGTGGCTGCGCCAGTGGGCGGCGGATTTTATGTCCAAGAAGTCACTAACGGCTCTACCCTTTGTTGGATTACGGCTTTTTGGAGAGACATTGGACTCTGTTACCAAGGGTGGTAGGTTACCTCAACGCAAGAAACAACGCCGCCCCTTTCGGGGGGCGCCTTCCTTTACCCCCTCCTTTCGTGGGGCCAGATCTGGCAGGGGATTTGCATTCCCCTCTTCCAGAGGAGATTCTGGGAGCAGGGGCAGAGGACGTGCCCGTCCAGGATTCAGTTGGGGCTCTAAGCCCAAGCCGGCTGCCAAGCCGGCTCAGCAATGAGGGGGTGCCCTCACCCTTGCGGGTGGGGGGACGGCTGCGACTCTTCTCCCAGGTTTGGGATCAAGAGGTCTCGGACCGATGGATCCGGGAAGTGGTGTCTTCCGGTTACAAGCTGGAGTTCGAGCTCCGCCCCCCTTCCAGATTTTTCAGGTCTCGGATGCCTTCAGAACCTCTAGCGGCGCAGGGGCTCCTGTTGGCAGTGCAGAACCTTCTGGACATGGCTGTCATTTGCCCAGTGCCTCCTTCGGATCAGGGCAGGGGTTTTTATTCCAATCTGTTCACGGTACCCAAGAAGGACGGATCGGTCCGACCCATCTTGGATCTGAAGTTTCTCAACAGGTTCATCCGGCCACGGAAATTCCGCATGGAAACGCTGCGTTCGGCCATTCATTCTCTTCGTCAGGGAGATTTTCTGACGTCCATAGACATCAAGGATGCTTATCTACACGTTCCAATTTTTCCAGCACACCAGAGGTTTCTCAGGTTCGTGGTAGAGGATCGTCATTTTCAGTTTGTGGCACTCCCCTTTGGTCTCACCTCGGCTCCTCGGGTGTTCACCAAGGTGCTAGCGGGGGTGATGGCTCTGCTGAGGGTTCAGGGTATCCGCATTGTGCCCTATTTGGACGATCTTCTGATCATGGCCTCCTCTTTCAACCAAGCGGAGTTGGACACCGGAGTGGTGGTGTCCACCCTGGAGAGGTTCGGTTGGGTGGTCAACCACCCCAAGTCTTCTCTTTCTCCGTCCAGAGTAGTGACCTTTCTGGGAATGTCTCTGGACACTTCGCAGGCCAGGGTGTTCTGCCCCAGGCCAAGATTCTTTTGATTCAGGAATTAGTTCGGCTTCTCTTGTCGGCCCCTCGTCCGGCCATCCGGCTAGGGATGAGGCTGGTGGGGTTAATGGTGGCCTCATTCGAGGCAGTTCCCTTTGCGCAGTTTCATACAAGGACG
This sequence comes from Gastrophryne carolinensis, assembly GCA_027917425.1. NCBI lineage: Eukaryota > Metazoa > Chordata > Amphibia > Anura > Microhylidae > Gastrophryne > Gastrophryne carolinensis. Next base: position 176,291,950 of record CM051238.1, on the reverse strand, counting down.
CTTCAGCTTCATCTGTTGAAGGTTTGGGACAAGTCCCCTCTATCGTTGGATCAGTCCTTCCTGATGACTCCCCGAGTTCGTCGATCCCTGCAATGGTGGCTGGGGTTGGTCAATCTGTTGAAGGGCAGATCTTTTCTGGCTCCGTGTTGGGAAACAGTCACCACGGATGCCAGTCTGTCAGGTTGGGGGGGTGTTTGGAAGGACCTCCAGTTTCAGGGTCTGTGGGGCCCGCAGGAGGCTCACGAGCCCATCAATGTTCTGGAGTTGAGAGCCATCAGGTTGGTTCTGTTTCGCTTGACTCATCAGTTGCAGGGCCTGCCAGTTCAGGTCCGGTCGGACAACCGGACGGCTGTTGCTTACATCAATCACCAGGGAGGGACTCGCAGCAGGAGTGCCCTCAGGGAAGTGTCTTTGATTCTGGACTGGGCGGAGAGCCACGTCCCGTGTATCTCAGCAGTCTACATTCTGGGAGTGGAGAACACGGAGGCGGACTCGCTGAGCAGGGCCTCCTCTCGTCAGGGGGAGTGGTCTCTCAGTCCCAAGGTATTTCGTTCGATCTGTCTCAGGTGGGGGTTCCCAGCGGTGGACCTCTTTGCCTCTCGTCACAATCACAAGCTCCCAGTCTTTGTGTCTCTCTCGCAGGATCCTCTGGCTCTGGCAGTGGATGCCATGTCTCTGAACTGGAGGGATCTGGGGTTTCTTTACCTGTTCCCTCCGTTTCCAATGGTAGCCAGAGTGGTGCGCAAGCTGGCCCTGGAGGACGCGTCGGCGATTCTGGTGGCACCAAGGTGGCCAAGGCAGGTTTGGTTCGCAGACCTAGTAAGACTGGCAGAGGATCAGTTCGTTCTACCTCTACTGCCGGACCTGCTCACTCAGGGTCGGCTGCGCTATCCCAATTTACCTTCGCTGGCTTTGACGGCGTGGCTGCTGAAACCGCCATCTTGAAGGAGGAGGGTCTTTCTGACGCGGTGGTTCAGACTCTTATTAGCGCCAGGAAGCGCTCTTCCTCTACTATTTACTATAGGACTTGGAGGTCCTATATTGACTGGTGTGAAGGTAGGTCTTTCTCTTGTCGGGAGTTCTCCATTTCCAGAATTCTGGAGTTTCTTCAACATGGTCTGGATCTGGGGCTTCAACTTAGTACCTTGAAGGGGCAGGTTTCTGCCCTGGCGGTGTTCTTTCAAAGGTCCTTTGCACTTCATCCCTTAGTCAAGACCTTTTTCCAAGGAGTTACGCATGTACGGCCTCCTAGGAAGCCTTTTGTTCCAGTTTGGGATTTGAACCTGGTTCTTTCTGCTCTTCAGGGTCCTCCGTTTGAGCCCTTGAATGAGGTTGCTTTGTCTTCACTTACTCAAAAGGTGGCCTTTTTGGAGGCTATCACTTCGGTTAGGCGTGTTTCTGAGTTGGCAGCTTTATCCATTAAAGCTCCGTACTTTGAAAGGCACCAGGACAAGGTTGTCTTTCGTTTCAAGCCGGATTTTCTTCCTAAGGTGGTCTCTGCCTTTCATCTGAATCAGGACATTGTTCTGCCTTCTCTATGTCCTAATCCCAGCAATGACAAGGACAGGGCGCTGCATTCCTTGGATGTGGTTCCTGTTGTGAAATATTATCTGGTGGTTACGTCTTCCTTTCGTAAGACTGATGCCTTTTTTGTGGTGCCCTTTGGACCTAGGAAAGGTTTGGCTCCTGCCAAATCTTCCATTAGTAAATGGATTCGTCAGGCCATCATTGGGGCCTATTCTGCCAAGGGGAGGAGTCCCCCTTTTCGTGTTACTGCTCATTCTACTCGTGCGGTTGGAGCGTCCTGGGCTTTCCAGCACCAGGCCTCTGTTGAGCAAGTTTGTAAGGCCGCTACTTGGTCCTCTGTTCACACTTTTTCCAAGTTTTACAAGGTTGATGTTCGGGCCTCAGCGGATGCTGTTTTTGGCCGCAAAGTTCTGCAAGCTGTTGTGGTTTGAGTTGTGCATTGTTGCCTTGTTTTGGATCCCCGCCCTTTTTATGGACACTGCTATTGGATGTCCCACATGTTATGGATATCTTGAAGCGGGGTGTGTGACATACTTAGAATAATACCATTTTGTGAAATACTCACCTGTAAAATGGGTATTATAAGTATGTCACACACCCCGCTTCACCCGCCCTTCTTGTATTCTGGATCCTTTGTTTTGTGAACTTTGCGTTGTTATGACTTATATTTGCCTCTTCCTGGTCCCTTACCTTACTGCTTCTATATACTGGGTGATGAGTGGGAGGTCCCAGGTATTTATGGATCAGGGAGGGGCTTTCTTTTTTGCTATCATCTCTGCAGGAACGCCCCTTCAGGTCGGTATTACCCACATGTTATGGATATCTTGAAGCGGGGTGTGTGACATACTTATAATACCCATTTTACAGGTGAGTATTTCACAAAATGGTATTTTTGTGCTTCACTGTTGTTCTTATATTTACCCTCCTCGCTCCTGCTCCTCTCGCCTCTCCGGCGTTCAGGCGTTGTGAGGGGGGGGGGACCTTCCGTGCTCTCTTCTCCGCTGCTCACTGTGGGCGCGGACTGCGCTCCGCGGCAGGGAGAGGGGGCGACCCTCCCTGCCTGTCCCCTTCCTCTCCGGGCGCCATTTCCTCCTTCCGGAGTTCGCCCAGTGCAGGGGGGCGAGGACACCCCTCGAGGTGCTGGCTGGGGCCTGTTCTCTGCGCCATTTTCCCTGCCTGCCTGCTTGGTGGCACATGGATCCTCGTGCTCTTCTTATCCGGGGCTCCATCTGTGTTGCGCTGGTCTGCCTGCTATTTTCTTCCAAAGATCTTTCGCCAATCATAGACTTATCAAGACCTTTTTCCAAGGAGTTACTCATGTACTGTACGTCCACCGCGTAAACCTATGTTACCGGTGTGGGATTTGAATTTGGTGCTTTCTGCTCTCCAGGGTCCTCCTTTTGAGTCTTTGTGCGATGCTGCCTTATCCATCTGACTCTGAAGGTGGTCTTTTTGGTAGCTATCACTTCGGTGTGTCGCTTTTCAGAGCTGGTGGCGCTTTGTGTGAAGCATCCTTACTTTGAACGGCATCAGGATAAGGTGGTTTTTTGACTTAAACCGGACTTTTTGCCTAAGGTTGTTTCTGCCTTTCATCTCAATGAGGACATTGTCTTGCCTTCCTTGTGTCCCGCACCTTCTAATTCTAAGGAGAGGACTCTTCATGCCCTGGGTGTGGTCAGAGCCCTTAAAGGAGCACTATCCCAAAAAAATGGCCCAATGATAAAAATCCATATAAATATCCTGGATGGCGTGGGAGAGGTCACTTACACACCCATCATCAGGAAATATACAGCAAGGCTTGTTTTTTTTATTTTAATGGAAGGAAAAGGACATCCGGGGTGACAGGCTCTGTCACCCCTCGTAGACTAAACCTGTCACCCCTGGATTTTATTCCTACCAGGAGAGAATAAACCACATGCTTGGCGGGAATTTTATTTAGTTCGGGTATATGAGTGACCCCGCCTCTCATTAGCTAATGTGTTTATATGAATTTTTCATATTACACATTTTCGCGATAGTGCTCCTTTAAGTACTACCTGATTGCTACGGAATCTTTCAGGAAATCGGATTCTCTTTTTGTCCTTCCTGACGGACCTAGGAAGGGCTTGCCTCCAGCCAAATCCACTATCAGCAGGTGGATCAGACAGGCAGTGGAGCAAGCGTACTCTGCCAAGGGGAAGGATCCCCCTTTTCGGATTGCAGCTCATTCTAGAGCAGAGCTATTGGTGCCTCTTGGGCTTTTCAGCACCAGGCATCGGTTGAACAGGTTTGTAAAGCTGCTACTTGGTCTTTAGTTCATAGTTTTACAAGTTTTACAAGGTTGATGTTAGGGCCTCAGCTGATGCTGTTTTTGGCCGTAAGGTGCTTCAGGCGGTAGTGTCATGAACTACGTGCTGTTGTTCACTGGGGATCCCACCCTTTTTTGGGCACTGCTTTTGGATATCCCACTTGTCAAGAATGGAGCAACCCGAACAAGACACCTGGAAAAATACAGTTCTGTGAGTACTCACCTGTAGAATTGATTTTGGTTGTGTCCTGTTCGGGTCGCTCCATCCCACCCTTGTTCTGTTATCCTCTTTTGCCTTTTTATGGTGATTACTGTTGTATGTTTTTTTTATTGAGAGAGTTCATGCTGAGTCTGTGTGAAGTAACATGGTCTCTGGCCTCCCGCATTTCTCTGTTTTTTACTGCTTTTCAACCACTGGGGATTCTTATGGAGACAGATGCCTTTATATGAGCTGGGAGGAGCCAAAAGTTTCATCTTGCAGTCAACTGCCCCACCTTGTGGCGGATAACACACTTGTCAAGAATGGAGCGACCCGAACAGCACACCACCAAAATCAATTCTACAGGTTAGTACTCACAGAATTGTATTATTTCACAGGCTTCTGTGTTTTATCTCTGCACTTAACATCGTCACTGGCATTTTCTAATGAGATCTGAGCCTTGCACCTAGGAAACACCTCAGGGACCAGCTGTTTTCTGTAGGAATGGCTCTGCTGCTCCTCCACCTGGCTGTGCAAGTTTCTGTTGGAAGAGTCGTCAGAAGACGCGGGTGAAGGTTTATTGCTCTGAGAGGGAGATATTGCCTGATCGTGTCTGCAGTGGACACCGGGCAGGTTAAGACTTTCTATCCGAGGAAGAGTGGCTGACATTGCAGGGCATGTTGAGAACTTTATTGGCAGCTGACAGACTGACCACACAGTAGTAACCTGCTGGGGCTAATGGCTTCTTCCATATGACCAGCACTCTTTGTCTGATTTCATAACAAGTTTTTACAGTTGGTGAACTGTGTTAAGTTGGAGCAGAACATAGGAGCACTAGTCCATCATTTGCATCTCATATACTTGGTGGGAAAGTCATAGAACTGGTGACTCGAGTCCCATTTTGCGTTCCCTGATTCCAGTTAAGTGGATCTTTCTGACACCGAATGCTGGTACAGTGTGATAGATCGTTTGATGTCAGTGGGCATTTGGACCAGCAAGGGTGTCAGCTGCCATAAAGGTAATGGAGCGAAGAGCAATTCTTCTGTTTCTCAGATACTGACCCAGGGCCCGATGATATCCTGAAGTTCAAGTGGACCCACTTTTGTTGGGTCCCCTGGGGTATCCCAATTCAATGGAGAGAGAGGAAATTCAACAGCTCACTCCATGTCAGACAGCAGAGGCATCCTCAGCGTTGGTGATGTAGAGGCAGTCATCACCTTTTGCCAGGAGGGTGCTGGAGTTGGCCGCATTGTCAATCAAGTCAACTTAAATATAGCTGCAGGTGGATTATTTAGGTATTAGTGAAGGCGTACACCTGCGGGGGGAAAGATACTCGTTTCACAGCTCTTTCTACTAGGGCAGTGGTCCTTAACCTTTTTAGGTCAAGTACCCCCTAGCAACAAGCAGTTACAACCAAGTACCCTCAAGAGGAGATAAATTATTAATGTTATTAAAATAAGTAGGCCACTGGCCTTGTAACACTTCTAAATCAAGTTGGTATGGCTTTGGTTGATGCAGTCTGCTTATGTTTTATTCTGTGGTTGATTCCCATCCTGAAGCAGGCTGCTATAGGACATTCTTCAAGTATCTGTTCCCTGGAATGGAATATGAGCGAAAACAAAATGTTGTGTACCTGTAAAATGTAATAAAAATATAAAACACAGAGCAATTCAATTTCAACAATCTTAAGACCTCAATATCAATTAAGAGTGAGATTAAAACATCAATTATTAAAAATGTCCAAAAGATGCATATAATTCAATCTTTATAATTATTAGGCAACATTATGTCTCCATTCCATGGATACCACTAGATGTGAATATAAAGATGAATACCTTGAAAGGTCGGGATTGGCGGGTGAGGGTTAGCACAGGAGCAGCCGGACAGAATCCAGGAGGGGGCCAGCTCTACAGTTCTGGCAATTTGTGATCCTCCTTCGATGCGGCTTCATTAGAATACTGCGCCATACCCAGAAGAATTACCAGCGTGTCTGCCTTGCCCTCGCTGTATAAATCGGGCAGCGCTGGCTGGATCATCTTTCCGGAACACGCTGTATAGACAAGACTCTCTATTTAAAGAGGATTCATAGCTTAAGCACCACGGGCAGAGAAACCACTCCATTGAAGTAAATATACAGCACCTGGCGAGGAAAGAGAGAGACCATTCTTTTAAAAGCTGAAAAAAACCCAGCCATCTGGTAAGAGTATTTAAACTAGGTGGAGGGCACTTGGTGAACACGCCGTGGTGACATCCAGCATATTCATCTTTATATTCACATCTAGTGGTATCCATGGAATGGAGACATAATGTTGCCTAATAATTATAAAGATTGAATTATATGCATCTTTTGGACATTTTTAATAATTGATGTTTTAATCTCACTCTTAATTGATATTGAGGTCTTAAGATTGTTGAAATTGAATTGCTCTGTGTTTTATATTTTTATTACTGTTTATCTGAACTTGTTGGGATAGTAGAGTTCTTTACACGTTGAGCATTTACCAAAGAATTCTTACAAATCCAAAGTACCTATTTTGAAACAACAGCGCGGATCTAACCCATTTTTATACTTACCTGTAAAATGTGTTTCTCTCTTCTTATATTCCGGTATAAGTAGCCCAACAGAATAACCAGCATTCCAAAGGTGATCCAAACGACATGTATTATTATAAAGTAATGCCTGTGTTTAACCCTTTAACCGCCAGCCTACCTGGAGTTTTTGTTACGCTTTGTTGCCAGACCATTTTTCACTATTTTGCACTATGCATGTTCAACTGTGATTTTTGAAGGGATTTCCCAGAAAAATTATATATTGTTTTATATGGCTTTAACGTGAAATGTCTTGTTTGTCATTTTTTAAGTGTATTCTTAATATTCTTAATATTTTGGGGTGAGATATGTGCAAAACAATTTGTAGTGTTTTTTTGTAATAAAAAATGTAAGTTTGTCAATAAAATCTTATTATGTGTGAAATCCCAATTTCTCCCGGTTACAACGGTACCACATATGTATTGGTAGACACCCTTTCCTGCCCAGGAGACTACCCCAAACTGAAACAGCGCTTTAGGGGATTTTCAGATAAAATACAACTATGCAATGTGCTATGCGCACCTTGCAGTTTTTCCAGAAAAACAACCCTTTACAATTGAAATACCCCACACAAACTATATATTCTCTGGAAGTACATACCTCAAGCTTTCTAGGTGTACCAGGGTTGTTGATGTGGCCACAGTTTTCTGGAAGTAATCCCTCAATCATTTCTTTGGTTGCACAGAGTTTCCCTATAAAAACATAAAAAAGAATCAAAGCCACATTTTCCTAAAAAAAAAAAAAACTATATGCAAACAAGAAAAAACAAGTAAAATATGAAAAAGCAACATCCCCCGAACAAATTGATACCCAGCATGTGTCAGGGGAGAGTTGCCAAACACCCCAAATTACCAAAACAACCCTTTACATTTGGAATATCCCCCATAAACCATATATTCTTGGTGTGCCACACACCCCGCTTCACTTCTTAAATATTCATCACTTCATGGGTTAATCCACCGCAGGTGACGTAGTGCAGAGAGGAAGTCTTGTAACGAGCCCCCCTTCCGGCCTATATATACCTGGTACCTCCCTTCAATCACCAGTATTTTTTCTCTCTGCTTGCTGACAAGTCAGAAGTTGGAAGTCTCCTGCTTACAGGTAGGCCGGGGTATTCTTACCCCGCCACCCCCCTTTTGGTCTATTTCTGCCCGGTTTGAGTTTGTATACCTTTATGGTGAAATAGGAAGCCTCCCAGCCTTGGCTGCTCACCGGGCAAATGGTAGATGGCACTTTAAGTGCCTAGGAGCTTATCTCCTACCGCTCGACCTCATGCGTGGGGCAATGCGGCGAACCGGCATGGTGATCCGGAAATGGGATGCCCCTGTCCCGAGGGTCCCCGTAGCCCCTTTCTCTCCCGTTGGGGGAGTGGTGAGGGTGTGCTTTAGTATGTGTGTTTCACTGTATCACTGCATGTTAACATATATGTCATGTTTATACATTCACTGTAGCATGTGTATATTTTGGGTCTGCTTTAGGGCAGCTTGCGCTGGGTATGGGCTGGCCACCTCTCTGGCAGTTGGTTGCTTGTGGCCCCCTACCCCCTCTCCCCTCTCCTCGCCCGGCATTCATTGAGCTTTGTCAGCACATGCGGTTTTTACCCTCCCCCCTCCGCTGCCTGGACACGCGAGCTGTGATCAGCTGTAAAGTGTTCCAGCTGATCAGCGTAGGGGGGGGGGGGCGGGCCCGCTGACGCGGCGCCGACGTCATGCGGCGTCAGCGGCGGGCCCAGCGTCCCAGCTTCCTTCAAAACAGGAAGGCACGTGGGCGCACGGCCGCACTTTGTCTTCTGCCGGCTCATGGCTGCTGGCTGCAGGCTTACCGGCTGATTGCGGTACAGGTAAGCGGCCCCTCCCGTTGGGGCCGTTAAATGGGAGATATTGTTTAATAATACAGTGAGAAATCACTATTATCAAGGGGGCGTCATTTAAGGGCACTTGGTGCCATACTTATATGTTATACACATGTGAAGGATCTGATGGTTGTTTTCTTGCCTTGCAGATCCTGGGATCCCTGCTTATGCTAGCCCTCCGGCTCTATGTGCCTGGTTAATTATTGGGATTGATTTGAATGTTTATATACATAGACTATATATAAGTATATATATATAGTTTCTATTAAAGGGGACCTAAACTTAAAAAAAAAAAAAAAAAAAAAATTTTATATAAATCCTCCCTTCCGGGACATTACTAAAATAAAGGGGGCATCCCGGGTCGGCTTATGCCTTAAAAGTCCCATTATTGCGAATACCATAAATCACCATATGGAGGCTTCCGTAGATTCCGGAAACGGTTCTGCTGTTCCGTTTGGGGGGTGCGTAGGTTGTGGGGTTCCACTCCCAGCTGATGATATCTTTATTTGCATCCCTTGTGCAAAACAGACTATTGCGCGCCAGTCCGTTGCTTCGGCTGCGGTGCCATCGCATCCTTCATCATCTCCTACCTCTCCATCCCTATTCCGGACCCCGCATGACACTGTCAAAAGTGGGGATTCGCATTCCGAGGCAGCAGCACAGCCCTGCCCTCGGAAAATGATGCCCGTTAAAGCAGCGTTTAAAACCGCTACAAAACGAAGGCACCTGACTCCGGTACCTTCGGCTCCACAGGACCAGTTTTGTGAACCTGTGGAATGGTCCGATGGATCCCCTGACGAGGATGAACTCCCGTCGGAGTCAGATGAGCCGACAGGTCAGCATGTGGCTGAGGAGATCGGCGATTGGTCAGAGGGGGTTGTTTTGGACACCCCCTCCATTCTGGCTCAAATGTTTAATATTTTGAGTTTAGATACGCCTGAGGCGGCCGCCCCGCCAAAGGGTCAGTTATTTAAAGAGCCTCAGCCGAGTTTGGTTTTTCCCAGACAGCACCACTTTGAGAGGGTGGTTCTTAAGGAATGGGAACATCCCACACGGTTATCTGGAATTCCTTCCAGTTGGGAAAAGCGTTATCCTTTTCCACCAGAATTGGTGAGGCTGTGGTCTGTCCCTCCGGACGTCGATACCCCTGTACTAGGACTCTCCAGCTCGGCTATGGTACAATCTGCTGAGACCACTGTCCCCAAAGATGGGGAAGATCGCAGGATTGACCAATACGCTCGACATGGTTTTATCTATTCCGGGTCAGCATTGCGCCCGGTATGTGCTTCAGCCCTTCTTCTATTGGCAATTAAGTCCCTAATTCAGGGGCTATATGAGGATCTTGATCCCGCTTGCAAACAGTTCACTGCACTTAAGCAGTGTGAATCTTTTGTGGCTTATGTCCTGGCCGCTCAGGACGATGCGCTGACTATGAGTAGCAAGGCGGCAGCTATGCTGGTGGCTATTCGCAGGTCAGTATGGCTGCGTCAGTGGTCAGCAGACACGGCTTCCAAAAAGGTACTCACAGCCCTCCCCTTTTTGGGGTTGCGTCTGTTTGGGGAGAAAATGGATTCAGTCGCAAAAGATGGTAAGATGCCACAACGCAAAAGGCCTCGTGGTCCCTTCAGGGGGACAAGTTCCGGTAGGCCTTCCTTTCAAAGGTTCGGAGCGGGAAAAAGTACGTCCTTTCCCGCTACCAGTGGCGCAGGTTGGACTCGGGGGAGGGGCCGTGGCCGGCCCACTCAGTCTTGGGGCACCAAGCCCAAGCCTGCTGATAAGCCCACTCAGCAATGAGGGGCTGCCCTCACCCGTGCGGGTGGGGGGACTATTGCGACACTTCTACCGTTGGAACCATGTGGTTCTAGGCAGATGGATCCAGGAGGTAGTGTCGACAGGTCACAACCTGGAGTTCGAGTCTCACCCTCCCTCGCAGTCCATTCAGGGGTCGGTTCATCCCGGCCTGAACTCTCATCAAGACGCTGTGTGTCTTTCTTTTGCCCAAATTCGCACAAGAACACTTCAGCTATTTCTGCTAGCGTGTTGGGTCCAGCAACCTCTGTTGTTGGATCAGTCCTCCCAATTGTCCTCCCGTGTACGGCAGTTCCTCCTGTGGTGATTGGTCTCGACCAATCTCGTATAGGGCAGGTCTTTCCTGACCCTCCCTTGGAGAGGTGTCACCACGGACACCGGTCTGTCGGGATGGGACAGATTCTGGAAGGAGCTGTGGCTTCAGGGGCAGTGGAGGCCCCACTTACCCATCAGAGAAATGTCCCTGATCCAGACATGGGCAGTGTTCCATGTTCCCTGTCTCTCGGCGGTTTACATTCCAGAGGTGATTGAACAGGTAGCGGACCGGTTGAGCAAGTGCTCTCCCCGTCTGGAAGAATAAGCTCTCCATCCTCGGGTGGTTCTCTTATTGTGTCTCCAATGGGAGACTCCGGAGGTGGACCTGTGGGCCCCTCATCTCTATCTCAGGCTCCCGAGCTTCGTGTCTCTCTCCCGGGATCCTCTGGCTCTGACAGTGGACGTCAGGTCCCTGAACTGAGGAGCTCTGGGATTTCTATACCTGTTTCCTCCGTGGCCCTTGCTGGGCAGAGTTCTTCAGAAGTTGGCTCTGGAAAGGGTGTACGCCGTTCTCATGGCCCCAAAGTGGCCAAAACGAATAAGGTTCGCAGACATCGTTTGGCTGGCAGTGGACCAGTTCATTCTGCCTCTTTGGCCCGATCTGCTCACTCAGGGTCAATTGTGTTACCTCAATTTACCAGCGCTGGGTTTGATGGCCTGGCGGCTGAAACCTCCATCCTGAAGGAGGAGGGTCTTTCTGATTCAGTCATTAAGACTCTGATCAGTGCCCGGAAGAAGTCTTCTTCCGTCACCTACTATAGGACTTGGAAAGCCTATATCACTTGGTGTGAGATAAGATCTTTTCCTTGTAGGGTCCTTTCGGTCCCCAGGATTCTGGAGTTTTTACAATCAGGGCTGGACTCTGGTCTCCAGCTAAGTACATTAAAAGGGCAGGTCTCTGCCTTATCTGTCTTCTTTCAGAAGCGTGTTGCGCTTAAACCTTTAGTTAAAACTTTTTTCCAGGGGGTTACGCATGTGCGGCCTCCCAGGAAACCATTACTCCCTGTTTGGGATTTGAATTTGGTTCTTTCGGCTCTTCAGGCTCCTCCTTTTGAGCCTTTGCAAGATATTGCTTTGTCTACCCTGACTCAGAAGATTGTCTTCTTGGTAGCGATCACTTCTGTCCGGCGTGTCTCAGAATTGGCGGCCTTAACTATCCAGGCGCCCTACTTCGAGAGGCATCGGGATAAAGTGGTCTTTCGGTTCAAGCCAGACTTTCTTCCTAAGGTTGTTTCTGCTTTTCATTTGAACCAAGATATTGTTCTTCCCTCCTTGTGTCCTAATCCTAAGAATGACAAAGAGAGGGTTTTGCATTGTTTGGATGTAGTACGCTGTGTTAAGTACTACTTGATTATCATGTCTCCTTTCCGTAGGACGGATTCCTTTTTTGTTGTGCCCCATGGGCCTAAGAAGGGTTTGGCACCAGCCAAATCTGCCATTAGCAAGTGGATACGTCAGGCCGTTACTGCGGCCTATTCTGCTAAGGGAAGAGTTCCCCCTTTTCGTATTACTGCTCATTCCACTCGCGCTGTTGGGGCGTCTTGGGCTTTTCAGCACCAAGCTTCTGTTGAACAGGTTTGTAAGGCCGCCACCTGGTCTTCTGTTCACACTTTTTCTAAGTTTTACAAAGTTGATGTGCGGGCCTCAGCGGATGCTGTTTTTGGCCGCAAAGTTCTGCAGACTGCAGTCATTTAAGTTATGCTTCACCTGGCCTTGAGATGCCCTTCCCTTGTGGACACTGCTTTTGGATGTCCCATGAAGTGATGAATATTTAAGAAGTGAAGCGGGGTGTGTGGCACACCAAGAATAATACCATTTTGTGAGTACTCACCTGAAAAATGGATATTGTTGGTGTGCCACACACCCCGCTTCACACCCGCCCTTTTCGGTATTACCGAAGCATTTATATGGTGAAGCCCTTTTTTATTTATATCAAAATTAATTTTGGAGGTTACTGGTGGAATACTGGTACCTTGTTTTACTGCTTTTTGAATATACTGGTGATTGAAGGGAGGTACCAGGTATATATAGGCCGGAAGGGGGGCTCGTTACAAGACTTCCTCTCTGCACTACGTCACCTGCGGTGGATTAACCCATGAAGTGATGAATATTTAAGAAGTGAAGCGGGGTGTGTGGCACACCAACAATATCCATTTTTCAGGTGAGTACTCACAAAATGGTATTATTCCCTGAAAGTACATATGTTAAGCTTTCTAAACGTACTGAGCTTGTAGTGGGCTCATCTTTCTGGAAGTGATCCCTTGAAGAATTCTTAGGCACAGGGTTTCCCTAAAAAAAGTTCTAAAAAAGCAGAATAAAAAACATGTTTTCCTAAAATATCAATATGCAAACAAGAAAAAACAAGCTAAATCTGAAAGCTCAAGGTCCCCCGAGCAGAACAATACCCAACATACATAGGTACTATTAACCCTTTTAATTGCCAGCCTACTTGAAGTTTTGTCACCCTCTGTTGACAGGTCATTTTTCCCCATTTTGCGCCGTGTTTAACAGTGATTTTTGCTGGAATTTTCAGAAAAATTATATGCATTTTTTGCAGCAGAGTTTAGGCTTTAACCCTTTAAGTGCCAGCCTACCTGGAGTTTTTTCCAGGGATTTCCCAGGAAAATGATATATTGTTTTTTTCAGTCTGAGCTTTAACATGAAATGTCTTGTTTGTCATTTGTATTCTCAATATTTTTTGGCGAAATATGTGCAAAAAAATAAAAAAAATCTATTTTTTACAATTTGTAGTGTTTTTTTGTAATAAAAAATGTAAGTTTGTCAATAAAATCTTATTGTGTGTGAAATCCCAATTGCTCCCGGTTACAGCAGTACCACATATGTATTGGTAGACACCCTTTCCTGCCCAGGAGACTCCCCCAAACTGAAACAGAGCTTTAGGGGATTTTCAGAAAAAATACAACTCTGATATGCGCTATGCGCACCTTGCAGTTTTTCCAGAAAAACAACCCTTTACATTTGAAACACCCCCCCACAAACTATATATTCTCTGGAAGTACACACCTCAGGCTTTCTATTTGTACCAGGCTTGTTGATGTGGCCACAGTTTTCTGGAAGTAATCCCTCAATGTATTCTTTGGTTGCAAAGAGTTTCCCTAAAAAAAGGATAAAAAAGCAGAATCAAAAGCCACATTTTCCTAAAAAAACTATATACAAACAAGAAAAAACAAGTATAATCTGAAAAAGCAACATCCCCCGAACAGAATGATACCCAACATGCATAGTTACATAGAAACATAGAAGGTTGACGGCAGAAGGAGACCATACGGTCCATCTAGTCTGCCCTTACTGTATGTGTATACTGTATGTACTCTTTATCTTAGGATAGATGTGTGCTTATCCCAGGCATGTTTAAATTCAGTGACTGTTGATTTTTCAACTACCTCTGCTGGAAGTTTGTTTCAAGCATCTACTACTCTTTTTGTAAAATAATATTTTCTAACATTGCTCCTGATCTTCCCCCCGACTAGGTTCAGGTTGTGCCCCCTTGTTCTATCATTAAGCTTCTTCTTAAAAACACTTCCCTCCTGAACCTTATTCAATCCTTTCACATATTTAAAGGTCTCAATCATGTCCCCCCTCTCCCTTCTTTCCTCCAGACTGTACAAATTAAGTTCTTTAAGTCTCTCCTGATAAGTTTTAAGTTTAAGCCCTTCCACCATTTTCGTTGCCCGCCTTTGGACACATTCTTCAAGGGAAGAGTTGCCAAACACCCCAAAGTAAAGCATGAGCATAACGGTAATTTTTCTTGAAAATTTCAGCTCTGCAGACAAAGTGCGCACCTTGCGATTTTTCAACCAAAACAACCCTTTACATTTGGAATATCCCCCATAAACTATATATTCCCTGAAAGTACACATGTTAAGCTTTCTAAGCGTATCCAGCTTGTTGTAGTGGGCTCATCTTTCTGGAATTGATCCCTCAAAGAATTCTTTGGTTGCGCAGGGTTTCCCTAAAAAATGTATAAAAAAGCTGAATAAAAAACACCTTTTCCTAAAATATAAATATGCAAACAAGAAAAAACAAGCTAAGTCTGAAAGCGCAAGGTCCCCCAAACAGAACAATACCCAACATGCAGAGGTACTATTAACCCTTTTAATTGCCAGCCTACTTGAGATTTTGTCACCCTCTGTTGACAGGTCATTTTTCTTCATTTTGTGCCATGTTTTGCGACATTTTTGCTGGAATTTTCAGGAAAATTATATATATATATTTTTTTTGCAGCAGAGTTTAGGCTTTAACATGAACTGTCTTGTTTGTAAATTTTATTTATTATTAATTTTATTTATTATTAAGTAAAAAAAAAATACATTTGTTTTAGAAAATTGCCTCCTTTATTTTAAATAAAAAATGTATTTTATTAGGGAAAACCATATTGCATGTGAAAGCCCCATTTCTGCCAATTAGAACGGTACCACATATTTATCGGTAGCCCCCTGTTCCTGCCCAGGAGGCCCAGGAGACCCCCCTAACTGAAACAAGTAATTTTTAACATTTACAAATAAAATACAACTACCATCCACACTACAAAGGGTTACATCGAGAAAAAAAAAGTTTTGGTGGGGGGATTTTTAAGGGTTAAAAATCCCCAAAAAAATGACATGGGGCCCCCCTTACCCAAAGTAACCAGCCCGGGACCAGCTATGCAGGGCTTGGAGGAACAGGGCGCAGGGGGCAGCTTTTGTGGCCCCTGGCCCTGCAGGCTACAAGCCTGCATAGCCGTGGCCACAGGTTCTTCTGCCCCCCCGGCCTTTGGGGTGGCAGATAATGGGGGTGCCGGGGGTTAATGGCAAGTCACCGGCTAGCGCAGGTGATTTGCCATCCACCCAGCCTTGAGAACTGGTATAGGGGTCTCATGGACCCCTTACCATTTCACAAGGGGTTAAATGTAAAAAAAACACACCACACAGAGAAAAAATTTTATTATTATTTTTTTTTTAATACTTACCTCCCATCCATACTGGAGCACTCTGTCCCTCGGCGATCATTGGCTTCTGCTCACTTGCTAGAAGCCTTTTATAGCTGCTGGATGACAGAACACAAAGGGTTCATTTAAAAAAAAAAATGACATAGGGACCCCATTTTCTTGGGGGAATTTTAAGGGTTAAAACCCCCCCTACCCAGCATTACCGACCCGGGCCAGCTATGGGGGCTTGTAGAACAGGGCGCAGGGGCCAGCGTTGGTGGCCCTGCAGGCTACTAGCCCACATAGTCACTAAGTGGCCCGGCCCTTTCTGCCCCCCCCCCCCCCCGGCCGTTGGGGAGGCAGGTAATGGGGGGCTGGGGGTTAATGGCAAGTCACCCACTAGCCGCAGGTGACTTGCCAGACCCAGAGCCTTGTGAGCTGGTATAAGGGGTCTCATGGACCCCTTACCAGCTCACAAAGGGTTAACTGTGAAAAAAAAAACACACCACACAAGTAATGAAAGTATTTTATTAAAAAATTACTGTACTTACCTCAGATTGTAAGCTTTTGTCCCTCGCCGCTCTGATGACAGATGCCGGTGATCGGCTTCCAGAGAAGGGGGAGGCAGGAGATCAGAGGATCTCCTGCCACCTCCTTCCCCGGGCACCGATCACCGGCATCTGACAGCTGAGAAGGCTGAAGCCGGAGATCGGGGCCGGGATGACGTCATTAGCCCTGCCCCCAAGGGCTTAGCGGCAAGATGGCGGCGGCTATCGAAGAGGAGAGAGCCTCCTGGGCTCTCTCCTGAAGATCCGTAAATCCTGGGGGGGGGATCGGAGGCCCCCCAGGTGAAGAGGAGGGACAGCGGGAGCCAGCGCACACGCAGGTAAGTGAATGTCATTTTTATTTTTTTTACAGTTAGCAGCTGTAGCGATAACTCTTATCGCCGGAGGGCTTCACCGCCCGAGACGTCCTTTTCCCAATCGTAAGAGGTGCTGCTGGAATTCCAGAGTCGTCCGTGAGGAAACAGGAACAGCCCTTACAAGGGCTAGTGAATTGTAATATAGCGTTTCCCCCAATAAGAGACAGAACTCAGTATTGAGGGTGAAGGTGAAGTGTTTTTATTAGTGCCACTCTAGGCCTTATATACACAAGTCTCCAGGCAATGGGACCTCCCCCGTGGACCTCATGACAAATACACAGACCAACTCTGCCGGTGACGCAATCAGCAAAACAATAGGCGTCTGTAATACACTCAATCAGAACAATGCCATTGCCTGTGACGTAATCAATTAACACAAAGGCAGTTTATAATACAATCCAAACTACAATGACCTAATTAAGAAAAGGCCAGTGAATGACCCGGTGGGCAACTGAATAGTGATGACATCCAAAAGACAGAGCGTCTGTCACAATGCCCCCTTTTTGTGGAACACCCGGCAGACCCGGATTGACCCTGTTCGGGTTAACGTGGGGCTGTCCGGACTCTTGTTATGGGCAGAGTTCTGTGTAAGGACAAGTCTGCACATAGTGAGTAACCGGACTAAACATTGACGTGGGCTGTACATAGGAATCGGTCATGGGTGGGGTCCAAACACTGGGATATTGTGGCGTTGGTGAGTTCAGCACCAAAGTCCTTGGTTGGATGTGTGCACAGGTGCTTTGCTTTCTTATAGCTGGCCCAAGTTTCAATCTCTTTCCATGGAAGCTGATCGGAGAATCCACAATCTTCTGCACATCTACATCATCGTAAAAGTAGACAAAACCATAACCCTTAGAAACGCCAGAGGCATCCCTAATAATTTTGACACTCTTTACAGTGCCATACTTTGAAAAAACATCCTTAATTTCAGGCTGATTAATCCGACGGCCAATGCCCCCAACAAAAATAGTGTTTGGCATACGTTTCCCTTCTGGAAGGACGTAACCTGATGGCTGATCCTCTTCTTGGCTTCTTGTAACAGACATGACGTGATGCAGACGAAACCCCTGGGTCTCCCCGACCAGTGGGCTGGAGTCGGCAGCTCGGGCTGGAGCCTGGGTTGTAACAGGGTTGACGCTGGCTGGCCCAGAGGTAGCGTAGGCAGAAGTCATTGGTCCTAGATCATTTCCCAATATTACTTCTGCTGGTAAGTTGTCCATAAGTCCCACCTGTACCCTGCCGGATCCAGCGCCCCAGTCAAGATGTACTCGGGCGGTGGGGAGTCGAAACACAGCTCCTCCCGCCACCCTTACTGCAACGGTGTGTCCAGTGCGGTCTTTGTTCTTGACCAAATGAGGTTGAAGCAAGGTAAGTGTGGCTCCGGTGTCGCGTAATCCTTGCGCGGTGTGCCCATTGACTCGTACCTCCTGGCGATGGTGCTGTCGGTTGTCTTGGATGGCCGCTTGTACGGGATCAGCTTCATACAGTACCCCCAGATACTCTTCCGAACTGCTCTCAGCTTCCAAACAGTGTGCCACAGGAGTACGGGAGGTGGAAGGTTGCTTTTGCCCCCACGTGTTTCGGGGAGGCTCTAGGGCGCAATCACTGCGATAATGTCCCCGTTGTTTGCAACGATGGCACTGAACTGTGGAGAGGTTCGGTTGCTGCGCTGGCCTATGTGGCCCAGAGTCACGAGTTGGCGCTGAAGCCACAGGTGCTTGAAATTTGATGGGAGGTTGTGGTTTTGGAGCGGACTGTTCTGTCCGGCGAGCATCAGTGTACTCGTCGGCTAGACGAGCAGCCTCAGGTAGCGTTAGAGGCCTCCGGTCACGTACCCACTCTCTTAGCTCTGGTTGCAGGGTATTGAGAAAATGTTCTAGTAAAAACAACTGTAGTACCTCCTCAGCGGTTGTGGCTTGGCATCCAGTGACCCAGTGTGATGCTGTACGATGGAGGCGACATGCCCACTCCGTGTAAGAATCCCCTCCCTTCTTTTGGGATTCCCGAAATCGTCGCCTGTAGGCTTCCGGGGTGACAGCGTACCGGGCTAACAAAGCCTCCTTTACCAGATGGTAGTGTGGTAAGTCCGCATCAGGGATGGCCCGGAAAGCATCGGAAGCTTTCCCAGATAGTTTCCCTGATAATATGGTGACCCATTCCTCCGTGGGTACCCGGTGTAAAGCGCACTGGCGTTCAAAATCGGCCAAAAATCCGTCAATCTCGTCGTCACTTTCCTGGAAGGACTTAAATGCTGCAAATGGAATCTTTCTCCCCCCAGTGTAACTGAGGCTGAGAGGCTGCTGGGTTGAAAGTCGCCGATCTTCCCTTCGCTTACTGGCCTCTGCCTCCGCTGCGGCGAAGACTCGGTCGATCAGTTCCTGTGATGGATTCGGGCCATAGACCGACAATCTGTTCCGAACCGCTT
Source organism: Gastrophryne carolinensis (assembly GCA_027917425.1). Lineage (NCBI taxonomy): Eukaryota > Metazoa > Chordata > Amphibia > Anura > Microhylidae > Gastrophryne > Gastrophryne carolinensis. The sequence goes on along the minus strand of CM051238.1, from coordinate 176,273,098 downwards.
GAACGAGAGCAGCGTCTTCATCGATCTCTATATTGGTTTCGGTCCTCACTGCTGCACGATCCATTTCGATCAGCTCGGCTATCAGTTCCTGACGTGGGCGGTTGCTAGCTGACCTTCCCCGGCTCTCGAGTAGATCCTTCAGGGTCAGCCTTTTCAACTTGTCCTACTGACTCTCCATCAGGGTAGCACTCTCTCTGGGTAGAAAGGACCATCCCACCGCTTGCCACCAATTGTAGCGATAACTCTTATCGCCGGAGGACTTCACCGCCCGAGACGTCCTTTTCCCAATTGTAAGAGGTGCTGCTGGAATTCCAGAGTCGTCCGTGAGGAAACAGGAACAGCCCTTACAAGGGCTAGTGAATTGTAATATAGCGTTTCCCCCAATAAGAGACAGAACTCAGTATTGAGGGTGAAGGTGAAGTGTTTTTATTAGTGCCACTCTAGGCCTTATATACACAAGTCTCCAGGCAATGGGACCTCCCCCGTGGACCTCATGACAAATACACAGACCAACTCTGCCGGTGACGCAATCAGCAAAACAATAGGCGTCTGTAATACACTCAATCAGAACAATGCCATTGCCTGTGACGTAATCAATTAACACAAAGGCAGTTTATAATACAATCCAAACTACAATGACCTAATTAAGAAAAGGCCAGTGAATGACCCGGTGGGCAACTGAATAGTGATGACATCCAAAAGACAGAGCGTCTGTCACAGCAGCTGCTGCAGAAGCGGGGGGCCTATTCCGGGGGCTCTCCTGGAGCCATCCGAGCCCCCACGGGGGATCGGATGGCACCAAATTAAAGAGGAGACCCGGGCGGATCCAACGAGGGGTCAGGTGAGTATTTTTTTTTTTTTTTTGACCGCTAGCAGGGGTAAATGCCAGGCATGTAAATATTACGTGGCTGTCACTTAAGTGACGGAGAGGCAACCACGTACATTTTACGTGGCTGGCATTTAAAGGGTTAACATGAAATGTATTGTTTGTAATTTTTCTACTGTTTTTTAAATATTTTTGCGTAAAAAGACAAAAAAATAAAATATTTTTTTTAGACAATTGTCTCCTTTATTTTAAATAAAACATTTGTTTTATTAATGAAAACCATATTGCATGTGATAGCCCCATTTCTTCCGATTGCAACGTTACCACATATGTATCGGTAGCCCCCCCATTATTGCCCAGGAGACCCCCCAAACTGAAAAGAGCACTTTATAACATTTACAAATAAAAAACAACTACTATCCACACCGTAAAAGGGGGTTTATTTAAAAAAAAATGACATAGGGTCCCCCCTCCTTGCCTACTTGGTCCGTAAGTCCACTTGGGGGGTTGTTGGTCTTCCTGGGGTATGCGCTGCAGGATACTTATGTGTCTTTATTTATGTCTTTCAGGCGGGACAACTGTGGGTTGTGGTTTCTCCCGGTCCTACCCCTTACCATCCCTCGTCTTCCCTTAATGGCTTCTGGGGGCATCCCGGGTGGCTCTTGTTAGCCTTTACCCTGTGCTGGCCTATTGCGCCTTTCTTAATCACCATATGGAGGCTTCTGGGGATAGCGTGCTTGGGGGTCCTTCGGGGCAATCCCGGCTGTGTTCCATGTGTGGGGTATCCCCTGTGAGTAACAGTGTTACGGTGTGCGTGCCATGCGCCCAAGGTATCCTTGCGCTCCAGGCTGGGCTGCCCGCTTTTCTTCCCAGCTCTGCGCCCCCTTCGGCATCGCCTACCCCCCCGAGCTTTTGTGGCCCCCTCACCCTGCAGCCTACAAGCCCACATACCCTGTGTGGGCCCGGGCTCTTCTACCCCCCCCCCCGGGCTTTGGGGAGGCATGTAATTGGGGTGCCGGGGGTTAATGGACGGGGCGGGGGGGTGCGCTATTTCGGGCACCCTCCTGAAGACGGAAGACAGGATCGGATTCCCCCCGGGTGAAGAGAAGACCCGGCCTGATCCAAAGAGGGGTCAGGTGAGTTTTTATACTGTGGGGGTTTAAAGTCAGCTACATGAGTCTCACGTAGCTGGCACTAGAAGGGTTAAAAAAGTCTTTGCGCTTTCAAATTTAGCCTATTTTTGTTTGCATATTGATATTTTAGGAAAATGTGTTTTTATTCATTTTTTTTTTTTTTTTTTTAGAGAAACCCTCTGTAACCAACGATTTCCTCGAGGGATTACTTCCAGAAATATGAGCCTACTACAAGCTGGGTACGCCTAGAAAGCTTAATGTGTTTATTTTCAGGGAATATATATATTCTTAGTATACAGTACGTCCTACTCCAGATAGATTACTTACACTTGGGTTATCCTCCGCCAGATGGCGCTGCACTGCAGAGACATGTAAAACAGGCTCCTCCCGGCCTCTCAAATACCTGGGGACCTCCCACAAATCCTCAGATTTCTCTGCAGTGCTTACTGCGAAGACATGAAATTATCACACTCTCGCAGGTGAGCGGGGCTATTAGCCTGCGACCCTGTTGGACTATTCCCACCTGTCCTTCGTGTGATGTGCCTCCCAGCCTGGGCTGCGCTGGTCGGGTGAAGGTAGGCGGCACCTTGCGTGCTTATGGAGCGCTGCTCCACCGCAGTCCCCCACCAAAGGGTAGGCGGTATAGGCTGATGGTGAGCCTTTATGGGATGCCCCTCCCGCATTATTGCCACATGCCCTGTGTAGCGGTGGTTCCTGTACAAAGGGCCGCCATCCTCCCTCATTCTCCCCGTAGCCTTCGGGGGGGATGGGGGGGGGAAAGAAGGGGAGGGGGGTGTGGGTCAGTGCGTAATAGTGATTACGTGTATGACTAGATATGTGGTGTCAGCCGCCGCGCTGACTTGTCGTTTTTACTATTATATGGCCGCCGCGCACGTTTTTTCCTGCATTTGGATGTCTGCATTGTGTCTTTCAGACAGGTGAATCCAGTGGCTTCTCCCGGCCCGGTGTAATTGTTAGTCGGGCCTAGTATAATTTCTCCCACTTCCCTAGCGGGTCTTTGGGGCATCCAGGGTAGCTTACAGCGTCAATCCCTACTGGCCTATTGTGCCTATTAATCACCATATGGAGGCATCCCAGGATAATGTGACCGGGGTTCCCTCGGGACAAGCCCGGCTGTGTGTAGCTTGTGGGGTCTCGCCTATCAGCGGTGACAGCGCACGGGTTTGTGTTTCTTGCGCACAGCAGGCGCTAACGTTGCAACCCGCTGGGCCTGCACCTCGTCTCACTTCACCTACTCCCCCAAGCTTGAGTCTCACCCCCATTGAATTACTTACAAGCGGGGATTCTCAACCTGATGTGTCTGCTAGACTGGCCAGTGTTGAAAAATTGATTGCTAATACCTTAGCGTGTAAGCCACCACTAAAATGCGTCACTTAACCCCTGATGCCACTCTGTTCCCTATGGAGTCTGATGAGTTGTTGCATCTTTATGGCTACACCCCATCGGACGAAGGGGAGCTGTTTTCTGACTCAGGGTCATCTGACAAGAGACTCAGGGGTCATGACGATTCTGGCTCTGACCCCTGGACCCCGGATGATACTGACAGACATGCTGGTTCAGATTTTTGAGGTTTTGTCCATCTCTCCCCCTGTTGCGGCTCCCAGGCAAAGGGGTGAGCTTTTTCATACTGCTAAGGCTCGTTTGGAATTTCCGGAGCAAACCCATTTAATTAACCTCGTGCTTAAGGAGTGGGAACGTCCCAGTAGACTTCCCGGTATACCTAAGAGTTGGGACAGAAAGTATCCCTTTCCTGCTGATATGGTCAAGCGCTGGTCATCGCCCCCTGAGGTCGATGCTCCTATTCTAGGGCTGTCTAACACCTCTATTATGCACTCCCCTGACACTACTACGCTGCGGGATGCTGAGGACCAGCGCATTGACCAATTGGCGTGCCATGCCTTTGCATTTGGGGGGGCGGCGCTGCGCCCGGTTTGCGCCTCGGCCATTACGTCTGTGGCGCTCAGGGCCCTGATCAGAAGTGTACTTGAAGGTCCTGATGAATTGCCACCTGATACGCTTAATGCACTGTCTAACGGTGATGTGTTTGTAAACTTTATCCTATCTGCCTTGGATAATGCCATTAGGATGTGTGCCAGAACTTCTGCCTTGGCGGTAGCTATACGCCGCGCGGTTTGGCTGCGCCAGTGGGCTGCTGACAATGCTGCAAAGAATGCCCTTACTGGGCTTCCATTTAAGGGGCTACGCCTGTTTGGGGACCGCCTAGACCTTTTCGCTAAAGGAGGTAAGTTACCCCAGCGCAGGCGGCAGTCTCGGCGCTTTCGGGGCCAGGGTGCCTTTTCACTCCCCTACCGCGGTGCTAAGCAGGGAAAAGGGGTGTCCTTCGCGGGGGCTCGTGCAGATTCCTGGCACAGGAGCAGAGGACGACGTCCTGGCTCCTCCTGGGGGTTTAGGCCCAAATCCTCTCCCAAGCCCCCTCAGGCATGACGGGGCACCCTCGCCCATCAGGGTGGGGGGACGGCTACAGCACTTTGTGCACGTCTGGAGGCACCACGTCTCAGACCGGTGGATTCAGGAGGTAGTGTCCTCTGGTTACAAGATAGTTTGCTGTGCGGCCCCCCACAAGATTCGTCAGGTCCCGGATCCCCCAGGACCCTGTCTCAGCTCAGGTCTTGATGCAGGCCGTGCAAGGTCTTCTGGATCTGGGGGTCATTTGCAGGGTCCCCTTAAGAGACAGAGGCAAGGGGTTCTATGCCAACCTTTTCACAGTTCCCAAAAAAGATGGGTCAGTCAGGCCCATTCTGGATTTAAAGATCCTCAACAAATTTGTCAAGAACAGGCGCTTTCGCATGGAAACGTTGCGCTCGGCCATCAGCTCTCTGCGCCCAGGGGATTTCATGACGTCTGTGGACATCAAAGATGCTTACCTTCACATCCCTGTGTTCTCGGGACACCAAAGGTTTCTCAGATTCACGTTGGAAGATCAACATTACCAATTTGTGGCCTTGCCATTTGGCCTCACCTCAGCTCCCAGAGTGTTCACCAAGGTGCTGGCGGGGGTGATGTCTCTGATAAGGTCAAGGGGCATACGCGTGCTGCCCTACCTGGACGACATACTCATCACCTCTCGGTCTCTACAGCAGGCAGAGTTGGACACTCAGCTGGTGGTGTCCACCCTGAAGTCCTTCAGCTGGGTGATCAATCACCCCAAGTCCTCTCTGTCCCCTTCCTCGGTGACCCCATTCCTGGGAATGATTCTGGATACGATTCAGTCAAGTATATTCCTTCCTCAACAGAAGGTGGAAGCTCTAACTGCGCAGGTGAGGTTCCTGCTATCGTGTCCCCAGCCCTCCCTCAGGCAGGGAATGCAGTTGGTGGGCATGATGGTGGTGTGCTTCGAGGCGGTGCCCTTTGCTCAGTTCCATTTGAGGCCTCTACAACTTCACCTTCTGTCAGTATGGGACAAGGACCCAACGTCCTTGGACGGGGTCTGTGTGCTCCCCCCTTGGTCAGACGGTCCCTTTCGTGGTGGCTGGACCACAGGAACTTGCTGGGGGGCAGGTCCATTCTGGCTCCCTCCTGGGAGACGGTCACCACGGATGCGAGTCTGTCAGGATGGGGGGGATTCTGGAAGTCCCTGCGGTTCCAGGGGAGGTGGGGCCCTCAGGAGACCCACTTACCCATCAACATTCTGGAACTACGGGGAATCAGGTTGGTACTGGAGCAGTTGACCAATCACCTGAGGGGTCTGTCTGTGCAGGTGCGCTCAGACAACAGAACGGCGGTTGCCTACATCAACCATCAGGGAGGGACCCGGAGCAGGGGGGCCCTCCAGGAGGTGTCGCGGATTCTGACATGTGCGGAGGCCAATGTTCAATGCATTTCAGCTGTGTACATCCCGGGGGCAGAGAATCTACTGGCAGACTCTCTGAGCAGGGGGACCTCTCGTCTAGTAGATCAGTACATCCTGCCAGGAGTGCCAGATCTGCTCACTCAGGGCCCCTTACGCTATCCCAATTTACAAACTCTGGCTTTGACGGCCTGGCTGCTGAAACCTCCATCTTGATGGAGAAAGGCTTGTCTGCCTCGGTGGTTGAGACCATGGTGAAGGCTAGGAAGAAAACTTCTTCTTCCATCTATTATAGGGTTTGGCTTACCTACATTGACTGGTGTGAGTCTAGGTCTCTTCCCTGTCGGGTGTTCTCAGTTCCCAGGGTTCTGGAGTTTTTACAGCATGGGTTGGAGTCGGGTCTCCAACTCAGTACCTTGAAGGGTCAAGTTTCTGCCCTGTCTGTCTTCTTTCAGAAGTCTTTTGCTCAGCATTCATTGGTTAAGACTTTCTTTCAGGGGGTTACTCATGTGCGTCCCCCACGAAAACCGATGGTCCCTGTTTGGGATTTGAACTTGGTCTTGTCTGCCTTGCAGGGTGCTCCCTTTGAACCTATTCAGGATGCTGCTCTGGCTGTACTTACCCTCAAGGTTGTCTTTCTGGTAGCTATTACTTCGGTTAGGCGTGTGTCTGAGCTGGCGGCTCTGTCTATTCAGCCCCCAGGATAAGGTGGTGTTCCGCTTTAAGCCGGATTTTCTGCGTAAGGTGGTGTCTGCTTTTCATTTGAATCAAGATATTGTTCTCCCTTCATTGTGCCCTAATCCTAGCAATGCTAAGGAAAGGGTTTTGCATTCTTTGGATGTGGTCAGGTGTCTGAAGTATTACCTAGTAGTAACTGCGTCTTTCAGGAAAACTGATGCTCTTTTTGTGGTCCCTTCTGGTCCTAGGAAGGGTTTGGCTCCTGCCAAGTCTACTATGAGTAAATGGATCCGTCAGGCTGTGATTCAGGCCTATTCTGCTAAGGGGAAGAATCCTCCCTTCTGTCTTACTGCTCATTCTACTCGTGCTATTGGTGCCTCTTGGGCTTTCCAGCACCAGGCTTCTGTTGAACAAGTTTGCAAGGCCGCTACTTGGTCTTCTGTTCATACCTTTTCAAAGTTTTACAAGGTTGATGTTAGGGCCTCAGCTGATGCTGTTTTTGGCCGAAAGGTTTTGCAGGCGGCAGTGGTTTAAACTGTCTGCTGTTTCCTTTTTTATTGGGGATCCCACCCTACTTTATGGACACTGCTATTGGATGTCCCAGGTGTACTGTATACTAAGAATAATACAATTCTGTGAAATACTCACCTGTAGAATTGGTATTATAAGTATACAGTACGTCCTGCTCCACCCCACCCTGGTTTTTGCATTATTCTGGATCCCCTGTATGGTGATTGTTGTCATTGTTATAGTTACCAGTTTTTGGGTGGTTAAATTCTCCCGGCTTCTTGTTCACTGCTTTTCAATGCTGGGGATTTGTGGGAGGTCCCCGGGTATTTGAGGGGCCGGGAGGAGCCTGTTTTACATGTCTCTGCAGTGCAGCGCCATCTGGCAGAGGATAACCCAAGTGTAAGTAATCTATCTGGAGCAGGACGTACTGTATACTTATAATACCAATTCTACAGGTGAGTATTTCACAGAATTGTATTTTTTGGTGGGTATTCCAAATGTAAAGGGTTGTTTTGGTGGACAAATTGCAAGGTGCGCACTTTGTTTGCAGAGCTGACATTTTCAAGTAAAATTACCCTCACTCTATGCTTTGGGGTGTTTGGCAACTCTTTCCTTGATAGTACTATGCAAGTTGGGTATTGTTCTGTTCGGGGGACCTTGCTTTTTCAGATTTAACTTGTTTTTTTTCTTGTTTGCAGAAAATGTGGCTTTGATTCTACTTTTATATTCTTTTTTTTAGGGAAACCCTGTGCCACTAAGAGTTCATAGATGGATTACTGCACCCACTCCAACAAGCCTGGTATACCTAGAAGGTGTGTACTTTCAATATAATTTGTGGGGGGTATTTGAAATGTAAAGGGTTGTTTTTCTTGAAAAAACTGCAGGCTGCGCATAGCAGTTGTATTTTATTTGAAAATCTCCTAAAGCACTATTTGAGTTTGGGGGAGTCTCCTTGCCAGGAAAGAGTATCTACCAATACATACATAGTAAGGTTGTAACCGGAAAAAAATGAGATTTTTACATGCAATAAGATTTTTTTTTTATAAAAACAAAACAAACTGTAAACATTTTCTTGCACATATTTCACCCCAACATTTTGGGAATAGCCTTAACAAATAACAATTGGCTCTCTACTACAGGTGAGTGGGGCTATTAGCCTGCGGCCCTGTAGGACTATTCCCACCCGTTCCACTAGTATTATGCCTCCCAGCCTTGGCTGCGCTGGTCGGGTGAGGGTAGGCAGCACCGCTGTTAGGTGCTTAGGAGCGCTGCTCCACCGCAATCCCCCACCAAAGGGTAGGCAGTTCAGGCTTATGGTGAGCCTATTTGGTATGCCCCTCCCGCACTATTGCCCCTTGCCCCTGCCTATCGGTGGGCCCTATTTAAATGGCCGCCGTCCTCCCTCATCCTCCTTGTAGTCTTCGGGGGGAAAAGAGGGGGGGGGTGTATGAGTATAGATATGTATGTTATGCATTCTGTGTTTTACACTCTCTTTTCACATGCCTTTTATTCGTGTGTCAGCCGCCGCGCTGACTTGTCTTTACTGCTTTTTAAATTTGCCGCCGCGCGCTGACTTCGTTCCGCGCTTGGGGGCAGCATTACCTCAGGCGCTGGTGCGCCATCATTGGCTGCTTGCCGTTCTGGCGGGGCCCGTCTTTGCCGCATTCCACGTCATCGCTGTTACTGGCCCACCCCTCGAGGTATACCGACACCATCTTTCCTACTTGGTTGGCCTATGCGCGACGGACTCCTACCTACTGCGGTCCGTAAGTGCCCTCGCGGGCGGCTTATCTCCTTCACTTTTGTTACGATGTACTTAGGTCTTGTCTGCTTATGTCTTTCAGGCGGGACGAACCCTTCTTGGCTTCTCCCGGCCCTGTTTTAGTATATTACTTGTAGGCCTTGTAAAAATTATACTCCCACTTCCCTAGCGGGTTATTGGGGCATCCAGTGTTGCTACATAGCGTTATTCCCTATCGGCGCCGCTATAATCACCATATGGAGGCATCCCAGGATAATGTGACCGGGGTCCCTTCGGGACAAGACCGACTGTGTGTAGCATGTGGGCAGCCTCATGCTGACGCTGACAAGGCGCGGGTCTGTGTACCCTGCGCTGAGCAGGTGCTTGCATTGCAATCGGGCCTGCCAGTGGCTGCACCTCGTTTCACTTCGCCTACTCCCCCAAACTTAAACCTCACTCCTACTGAGTTGCATACTAGTGGGGATTCTCAGCCTGATGTGTCTTCTAGACTGGCTACTGTTGAGCAGTTGATTGCTAAGTCCTTAGCGCGTAAGGCCCCTGCTAAGAAGCGGCACTTGACTTCTAATGTCACTGTTTTCCCTATGGGAACTGAGGAGTTTATGAATCTTTGTGGCTATACCCCGTCTGATGAAGGGGAGCTCCTTTCTGATTCAGGCTCATCTGATGAGAGACCGAGGGGTCATGACGATTCTGGCTCTGACCCCTGGGCGGGAGCTTTTCCATACAGCAAAATCACGTTTGGAATTTCCAGAGCAGGCGCTTTTCCATAACCTTGTGCTCAAGGAATGGGAGCGCCCCAGTAAACTTCCCGGGGTTCCAAAGAGGTGGGATAGGAAGTATCCCTTTCCTGCTGAGGTGGTTAAATGTTGGTCATCCCCCCCCCCCCCCCCCCCGAGGTGGATGCCCCGATCCTAGGGCTATCTAACACCTCTGTCATGCATTCCCCTGATTCTACTACCCTGCGGGATGCTGCAGACCGGTGTATTGATCAGCTGGCATCCCACGTCTTTGCATGTGCGGGGATGACGCTGCACCCGGTCTGTGCCTCTGCCATTACTGCTGTGGCCACTAGAACCCTTATCAGAAATATGCTTGATAGTGCCCCTGATGATTTGCCTTGTGAGGTTTTTAATGCACTCTCCAGTTTTGACGTTTTTGTAAATTTTGTCCTCTCAGCATTGGATGACACCATCAGAATGTGTGCCAGAACTTCTGCCCTCGTGGTGGCTATACACCGCTCGGTTTGGCTGCGCCAGTGGGCTGCTGACAATGCTGCCAAGAAGGCCCTCACTGGGTTTCCCTTTAAAGGACTGCTCCTGTTTGGGGACCGCCTGGACCTTTTTGCTAAGGGAGGCAGGCTACCCCAGCGCAGGCGGCAATCTCGGCCCTTTCGGGGTCAGGGTTCCTTCTCCTCCCCTTACCGTGGTGCAAGACAGGGAAGGGGGGTGTCTTTCCCTGGGGCCCGGGGAGATTTCTGGGGTAGAGGCAGAGGACGTGGACGTCCGGGCTCCTCCTGGGGTACCAAAGCTAAATCCTCTCCCAAGCCCCCTCAGGCATGATGGGGCGCCCTCACCCATCCGGGTGGGGGGACAGCTGCATTACTTTGCTCACATCTGGAGGCTACATGTCTCAGACCGATGGATTCAGGAGGTAGTGTCCTCCGGTTACAAGATAGTTTGCTGCCTGTCCCCCCTCCAAGATTCATCAGATCCCGGATTCCTCAGGACCCTGTGTCAGCAAGCAGTGCAAGGCCTCCTGGAGCTGGGGGTCATCTGCCAGGTCCCCTTAAGAGAAAAAGGCAAGGGCTTTTATTCCAACTTATTCACAGTACCCAAAATAGGTGTTTCAGTCAGGCCCATCCTGGACTTGAAGATCCTCAACAAGTTTGTCAGGGGCAGGCACTTTCGCATGGAAATTCTGCTCTCTGCCATCAGTTCCCTGCGCCAAGGGGATTTCATGACTTCTGTGGACATCAAAGATGCTTATCTTCATATTCCTGTGTTCCCAGGTCATCAAAAGTTCCTCAGGTTCGCTCTGATAGATCAACACTACCAGTTTGTGGCATTGCCCTTTGGCCTCACTTCAGCTCCCAGGGTGTTCACCAAGGTGCTGGCCGGCGTGATGTCTCTGCTCAGGTGTCAGGGCGTCCGCGTGCTTCCCTATCTGGATGACATTCTCATCGCTTCCCAGTCTCTACATCAGGCAGAGTTGGATATTCAGCTGGTGGTGTCCACTCTGGAGTCATTTGGATGGGTGATCAACCACCCCAAGTCCTCACTGTCCCCTTCCTTGGTAACTCCATTCCTAGGAATGAATCTGGATACAGTTCAGGCAAGAATCTTCCTTCCTCAACAGAAGGTGGACAGTCTGATTGCACAGGCTCAGTCCCTCCTAGCTTGTCCCCATCCCTCCATCAGGCAGGGGATACAGTTGGTGGGCCTGATGGTGGCATGCTTTGAAGCGGTCCCTTATGCTCAGTTCCACTTGAGGCCTCTGCAACTTCACCTATTGTCAGTATGGGACAAGGACCCAGCGTCCCTGGCCAGGGTCTGTATGCTCTCCCCCCTGGTCAGGAGGTCCCTCTTGTGGTGGATGGACTCAAGGAACCTGTTGCGGGGCAGATCCTTTCTTGCCCCTTCCTGGGAGACGGTCACCACGGATGCCAGTCTGTCAGGTTGGGGGGGGGGGTTCTGGAAGTCCCTGTGGTTCCAGGGGCAGTGGGGCCCTCAGGAGAACATTCTTGGAACTGCGGGCGATCAGGCTAGTTCTGGCTCGCTTGACTACTCATCTTCAGGGCATGCCTGTTCAGGTGCGCTCGGACAACCAGACGGCAGTTGCCTACATCAATCATCAGGGAGGGACCCGGAGCAAGGGGGCCCTCTAGGAAGCGTCTCTGATCCTGACTTGGGCAGAGGCCAATGTCCCCTGCATATCAGCTGTGTACATCCCGGGGGTGGAAAATCGCCTGGCAGACTCTCTGAGCAGGGGGACCTCTCGCCAGGGAGAATGGTCCCTATGCAGCAGGGTATTTCAATCGCTGTGTCACCGTTGGGGCCAACCAGATGTGGATCTGTTTGCGTCCCGCCACAATCACAAGCTCCCAGCTTTTGTCACTCTGTCCCAGGATCCTCTGGCCTTGACCTCTGATGCGCTAGCAATGTCATGGCAGGACTTTCAGTTCCTGTATGTCTTCCCTCCAATCCCCCTGCTGGGCAGGGTTCTTCGCAAGATTGCTCTGGAAGGGGTGCCAGCAATTCTGGTGGCCCCCAGGTGGCCAAGAAGAGTGTGGTTCGCAGACGTGGTTCAACTGGCAGTAGATCAGTACGCTCTGCCCTTGGTGCCAGATCTGCTCACTCAGGGCTCACTACGCCATCCCAATTTACAAACTCTGGCTTTGACGGCTTGGCTGCTGAAACCTCCATCTTGATGGAGAAGGGGCTGTCTTCCTCGGTTGTGGATACTTTGTTTAAAGCTAGGAAGAAGTCTTCCTCTTCCATTTATTACAGGGTTTGGTGTGCCTACATTGACTGGTGTGAGTCTAAGTCTCTTCCCTGTCGTGTGTTCTCTATTTCAGGATTCTGGAGTTCCTGCAGCATGGGTTGGAGATGGGACTCCAGCTCAGTACTCTGAAGGGTCAGGTTTCTGCCCTGGCTATTTTCTTCCAGAAGTCCTTTGCTCAGCACCCTCTGATCAGGACTTTTTTCCAGGGGGTCACTCATGTGCGCCCCCCACGTAAGCCTATGGTACCTGTTTGGGATCTGAACTTGGTACTGTCAGCCTTGCAGGGTGCTCCCTTTGAACCTGTGCAGGATGCTGCCTTGGATATTCTTAAGCTCAAGGTTGTATTTCTGGTGGCTATCACTTCGGTCAGGCGTGTTTCTGAGTTGCCGGCGCTTTCCATTTAGCCCCCCTACTATGAGAGACACCAGGACAAGGTGGTGTTTCGTTGCAAACCTGACTTTCTGCCTAAAGTAGTGTCTGCCTTTCATTTGAATCAGGATATTGTTCTTCCTTCTTTGTTCCCTAATCCTAGCAATGCTAAGGAGAGGGTTTTGCACTCTTTGGATGTGGTTAGGTGTCTGAAGTACTATCTGGTGGCTACTGCACCTTTCAGGAAAACTGATGCTCTTTTTGTGGTCCCTTCTGGTCCTAGGACGGGTTTGGCTCCTGCCAAGTCTACTATAAGCAAGTGGATTCGTCAGGCTGTGATTCAGGCCTACTCTGCTAAGGGGAATATTCCTCCCTTCCGCCTTACTGCTCATTCCACTCATGCTATTGGTGCCTCTTGGGCTTTTCAGCACCAGGCTTCTGTTGAACAAGTTTGCAAGGCCGCTACTTGGTCTTCTGTTCATACCTTTTCAAAGTTTTACAAGGTTGATGTTAGGGCCTCAGCTGATGCTGCCTTTGGCCGAAAGGTTCTGCAGGCGGCAGTAGTTTAAACCGTCTGCTGCTGATTTTTCTTGGGGATCCCACCCTACTTTATGGACACTGCTATTGGATGTCCCAACTGTAAGTATTAGATTTGGAGCAGGACATACTGTATAGTAAGAATAATACAATTCTGTGATTACTCACCTGTAGAATTGGTATTATGAGTATACAGTACGTCCTGCTCCAACCCACCCTTGTTTTGCATTATCTTGGATCCCCTGTACGGTGATTGTTATCATTGCTATACTTGATAATTTGGATTGTTTAATTCTCCCGGCTTCTCATTCACTGCTTTTCAATGCTGGGGATTTGTGCGAGTTCCCTGTGTATTTGAGGGGCCGGGAGGAGCCTATTTTCGATGTGTCTCTGCAGTCCAGCGCCATCTGGTGGAGTATATCCCAACTGTAAGTATTAGATTTGGAGCAGGACGTACTGTATACTCATAATACCAATTCTACAGGTGAGTAATCACAGAATTGTATTTTTCTTTATTGCATGGCACGGCCCACTTCGGTATTCATAACAGTTGGGTTATTCCGCCACAAGGTGGCGCAGTGGTACTGTAGAAAAGCTGTGGCTTGTCCCGGCTCCCTATAAACACGGGCTTAATCACAGCGTTCCCCAGTGTTTCCTCTGCAGTGGACTGCGAAGTTAGCACATGGCTCTCTCTCTTGCGCAGGTGAGCGGGGCAACCAAGCCTGCGGCCCTGCAAGTCTATTTCCATCCGTCTCTGGACCCTCACTGCCTCCTAGCCTTGGCTGACAGATCGGGTGAAGGTAGAACAGCACTAGGGTCAAGTGCTCCTGGAGCGCAGCTCCAAGCCGCAGACCCTGTAACACAAAGGGTAGCCAGCGATAGGCTTTATGGTGAGCCTTTTTAGGGATGCGGAGTTTCTATCCTAGCTTCTGAGGAGGTAAGTAGTGGGGACTGTGTCCCCTCATTTTCCTTTGGGTCCCCCCTAACCATGGCTGCTCGCCGCTGCTTCTCGTCTCTCTCTCTTCCCCCTCCTCTAACTTGGTTGGGGGGGAAAAGGGGGGGGGGGGGGGTGATAGCGGCGAGTAGTCATGTCTGTGGTGTTTTTACGTTTTTTGGTGTGTTTTCTGGTGTTTTTAGCTGCCGCACCGCTTTGTACTGCGTTCCGTGGCTGTGGGCACTATAACCTGAGGTGATTTTGCTTTGTCATGGTGCCGGCCGGGTCACGTGAGCGCAGTGGGCGGGGCCGGGTGATGACGCGTATTGCAACGTTCACCTCGAGGTACCTCTGCCGGCACCATATTGAACGAGCTGCGCGTCTGGATTTCTCCCTTCCTGGCTGCAGCGCTGCTTTATTCGCCTTATTCAGCGGTCTGTGCCTGTGTGACCCCGCGGTGTCTTTGGTCCGTGAGACCTCCTTGGGGTGTTTTTAATTGAATTGGGATATATTCCTAGTATGTCACACCCCCCACTTCTTGATATTCATGACACTTGGGAACCCGGCCTGTAGAGGGCGATCTTGCAGAAATGACATGGAAAAAAGGAGCCCCTCCCGGTCCACAAGTACTGGGTTCCTCCCATTATTCCTCAATCTTTTCGTCTCTGTAGTCGGCGAAGCATTCAGAAGATGACTCTCCTTCAAGCTGCAGGTAGCCGGGTTTGCCCCGGCCCTTTTTTTTTCTCTATTTCTGTCTGAAACTCTTTAAGCCTGTTTGGTTATATTGTATGCCTCCCAGCCCTGGCTGTGTGGTTCAGGCAAAGGTAGATACATACACCTTCTGGTGTATACAGGAGTATTACTCCTCTGTGAGACCCAAATGTGGGTAGGCGGCTTCCGGGTTGGTGATCCCGGCATGGGATGCCCCTGTCCCTTTATAATCCTCTTGTGCCTTTATGGGTGCATTTCTATCCTCTCCCCTTAGTCTCCTTTAACCCTGCTGGGTAAAAAGGAGGGGGGAAGGGGGGGGCGTTATCTGGGCTTTGTCACCATGCACACAAAAAAAAAGTCTTTATTTCTTATTTTTATAATGTATTTTTTACTATACTATTTCATAGGAAATGTTTTATTTAGATTTTCCTATCTCTGTCTAGGCAGCATTTTTTTGCTTACCTATTAAAGCTCTTTGTTTTCTGGCTGTGTTCAGATTAGCATTTTTGGGCATGTGATCCTGGAAGTGGGCGGGGCTTAGGCATGCTTTTATTCAGAGAGCAACTGTATGCTCTGTTTGACTTCCTGTTTCCTGCTTCCATGTGGCCTTACCTCATGATGTGAGATTATTGCATGGGCTGTGAGTACCCTTCAGCTTGGCTGAAGGGAGTTTTTTTTTTCTGTCATTTATTTATATTGTGTTCATTTGGTGACTGTTTTTTTGTTTTCTCTGTAGGTAGAAACTCCTTATTTAAAAAGGGGTTTCTCCTGGTCCTTATATTAAAAAAAAAAAAAAAAAGCCCTTAAAGCCTTATTTGGGGGTCCATTTGTGTTTCAATCCTCCCACTTGGGACTATTTAAAGGGGCATCCCGGGTAGCAATTGCGTAAATCCCATATATACTTGGCGACTATAATCAATTATAGTATAATACTAAACACCATATGGAGGCATCCCAGGATAACGGACATGCAATTCCCTCTGCACAGACTCGGCAATGTTTTGGATGTAGGGCATCCCTTGTTGGGGATAACGCAATTCTTTGCGTCCCTTGTGCACAATTAACTATTATGCAGCAAACTGAGGCCCAGGCTTCAGGGCCTGCGGCTAATGCCTCATCTCCTATTCCGCCATGTCTTGTCCGTACCCCCAAAGATATTGTCATGGGTGGTGAGTCGCATGCTGATTTATGTGCCAGATTGGCTCATCTTGAAAGATTAATGTCTACCTCTGTGCCTAAGAAGGCCTCAGCTAAGAGAAAGCACTTGACTCATGCCGCTCCGGCAAGGGAGTCAGACAATTGTGAATTGCTTGATTGGTCTGATCCTTCTCAGTTAGAAGAAGGAGAATTATTATGAGGAATCAGATGTTTCTGATGAACAGCAATTTGTTGGTACTGAGATTGAGCAGGGTGAAGCAAGTGTTGTGGATACCCCAAAAGCTCTTGCTCAGTTATTTGAGGTTTTGGTTATTACTCCTCCTGAAGTAGTTCCTCCTCAAAAAGGGGAATTCTTTGGAGTCTCTAAACCTTGTTTAGAATTTCCAAATCAAAAGCATTTTGATGAAATTATTCTTAAAGAATGGGAGAAGCCTGCGTGGCTTCCTGGCATTCCCTTGGGCTGGGACAAAATATATCCCTTCCCAGCTGATGCTGTTAAGCGTTGGTCATCACCACCTGTGCCTACCGCTCTGGGCATGTGTACACTCACTGCACGGATGGGTTAAATGCGGAGGACAAATTCCTATGTGTGCGCAAGCATACAATGGCCATCTATGCATTAATATTTAATTAATGTATAGAGAGACTGGATTTTTAAAAGATACTCTGCTCATGGGTGGATGCCCCTGTGCTTAATTTATCCAATTCTTCTGTGTTGCATTGTCCTGACTCCACTACACTTAAAGATGGAGAGGATAAGCGTATTGATCAAATGGCGTGCCACGCTTTTTCCAGTGTGGGCTCGGCCTTGCTGCCTGTTGGTGCTTCGGCACTCATGACAGTGGCTATTAGGTCTGTTGTGAGAGACCTAATGAATTACTCAGGGCTTGATCCGGCCTCTGATGAGTACGCCGCTTTTAAGCGATGTGAGATGTTTGCATCTTTTGTACTTTCTGCCTTAGATGATACTCTGCTCATGTGCAGCAGAACCTCTGCCTTGTTAATCGCCATTCGGCGGTCAGTATGGTTGCGGCAGTGAGCAGCTGATATTGTATGCTTAAGCTGCACCACTACGCCAAAGTTTATCTATTGCACTGTATGTCCCAGATGGGCTCTCAGAGATTAGAGTTAGGACTGCACCCCACAGAGGCACTTTGGCGTAGTGGTGCAGCTTAAGCATACTTCTGCAGATGTGTGTGACCGAGTCCTCTGTTTTTAACCAAGTTTAGAGACAGGTTATAGGCTGGCCTGCAAGCTAACAGGGTTGAGTGCTGTGGCTCCTTTAAGACTTGTGTGTACTAATTGCCCTGCTAACGTGCACCTCCCAGGTTAGTTATAAAATGGTCTGAGCGGCTGCCACCCCCCTTTTGTTGCACTGGAGGAGGTGCCAGCAATTCTGGTGGCGCCAAGATGTCTGTGGTACGCAGACGTCGTAAGGCTGGCAGTGGATCGTGTCCATCTGCCTCTTCTTTCAGATCTCATCACTCAACTTTGTTACCCCAATTTACAAATGCTGGCTTTGACGGCATGACTGCTGAAGTCTCCATCTTGAAAGAAGAAGGTCTTTCTGATGTGGTTATTCAGACTCTTATTAGAGCTAGGAAGAAGTCTTCCTCTGTCATTTATTACAGGACTTGGAGGTCCTATATTGATTGGTGTGAATCCAGGGCTTTGCCCTGTAGAGTATTTTCTATTCCTAGAATTCTGGAATATCTGCAACGAGGTCTGGATATGGGATTACAGATTAGTACTTTGAAAGGGCAAGTCTCTGCCTTGGCAATTTTCTTTCAAAGATCCTTTGGTTAAGACCAAGGAGTCGCGCATGTGCGACCTCCCAGAAAGCCTTTATTTCCTGTTTGGGATCTTTATTTGGTGCTTTCGGCTATGCAAGCTGCTCCCTTTGAGCCATTGCAGGATATTCCTCTTTCTATTCTTACTCAGAAGGTTGCCTTTTTGGTTGCTCTTACTTCTGTCCGCCGAGTTTCTGAACTGGCGGCTTTGTCCATTCAAGCCCCTTATTTTGAGAGGCATCAAGATAAGGTTGTTTTCCATTTTAAACCAGATTTCCTTCCTAAGGTGGTGTCTGCTTTCCCTAGTAACGACAAGGAAAGGGTCTTACATTCTTTGGATGTAGTTCGTTGTGTTAAGTATTATTTAGTTACTACCTCGGCCTTCCGCAAGACGGATGCCTTTTTTGTTGTGCCTTCTGGGCCCAAGAAGGGTTTTGTTCCTGCCAAATCTTCCCTTAGTAAGTGGATACGTCAGGCTATCATTGGGGCCTATATGGCGAAGGGGAAGGTTCCCCCTTTTCGTGTCACCGCTCATTCTACTCGTGCTATTGGAGCCTCTTGGGCTTTTCAGCACCAAGCTTCTGTTGAACAAGTCTGCAAGGCTGCGACTTGGTCTTCTGTGCAAGTTTTACAAGGTTGATGTGCGTGCCTCAGCAGATGCTGTTTTTGGCCGCAAAGTTCTGCAAGCTGCAGTAATTTAAGTTATGCATTATTCCTTTGGGATCCCCACCCATTATAGACACTGCTAATGGATGTCCCAAGTGTCATGAATATCGGGAAGTGGGGGGTGTGACATACTAGGAATAATACCATTTTGTGAGATACTCACCTGTAAAATGGTTATTACGAGTATGTCACACCCCCCACTTCCCCCGCCCTTTTTTGTTCGAGGGATCCTTTATATGGTGATTATTATTATTATTTCAAATAATTTTACAATTATTGAATATAATTGCCTCTTTTTGCTCTAAAGGATCCTTTATTTGGTATTATTATTTCAAATAATTTTACAATTATTGAATATAATTGGCTCTTTTTGTTCTAAGGGATCCTTTATTTGGTGTTATTATTCTCATATAATTTTACAATTATTGACTATAATTGGCTCTTCCTGGTTCTTCACTGCTGTTTAAAAAGACTGAGGAATAGTGGGAGGAACCCAGTACTTGTGGACCGGGAGGGGCTCCTTTTTTCCATGTCATCTCTGAAAGATCGCCCTCTACAGGCCGGGTTCCCAAGTGTCATGAATATCGAGAAGTGGGGGGTGTGACATACTCGTAATAACCATTTTACAGGTGAGTATCTCACAAAATGGTATTTTTGCTGCGGGATTCTTATGTGTGATTTTACTTATGCCTTTCAGGCGGGATACCATTGGGTTGTGGTTTCTCCCGGCTCCACTCCTTTTCTTCCCCTCATCCCCCCTTTATTAACTTCTGGGGGCAAACCGTGGGAGGGCATCCCAGGTGGCTTCTGTATTAAGCCTGTACCCACTGCTGGCCTATTGCGCCTGTGCTAATCACCATATGGAGGCTTCTGCGGATAGTGCGCTTGGGGGCCCTTCGGGGCAAGCACTGCTGTGTTCCATGTGTGGGGTATCCCCTGTGAGTAACAGTGTCATGGAGTGCGTGCCGTGCGCTGAAAGTGTCCTTGCGCTTCAAGCTGGTTTGCCTGCTTTGCTTCCCAGCTCTGCTCCTCACTCGGCTTCACCTACTCCCCCGCTCCTGCAATTGGGCCCCAGTGAGGGGAATGTTGGCAGGGAGTCACATTCTGATTTGGTTCTGCGGGTGGCTAACATTGAAAAGCAGCTTGCCAGAAATGCTCCTAGGAAGGCCTCTGGCGGGGAGACACCTGGACCCCAGGCCTGCTCCCCTTACTGAGATGTATGTGGGGATTGATGAGCTGGGTGACTGTCACCCCCTTGAGATGGGGGAGCTCTCCCAGGATTCTGACTCCTCTGGGAACCAGCAGGAGGTTTGCGATAGTGACCCTGGGTCTGCGTCCGAAGAGGAATCATGGTACCCTGAGGACACTGATAATCTGCTGTCACATATTTTTGAAATTTTGCACATTGCTGCCCCTGAGGTAACTAAAAGAAAGCAGGGGGAGCTTTTCCGCCCTGGTAAACAGCGTCTAGAGTTCCCTGAGCAGGAACATTTTACCACCTTGGTGCTTAAAGAATGGGAGCGTCCTAACAAGTTGCCTGCGGTGCCCAAGGGTTTGGATAAAAGACATCCCTTTCCCGTTGATCTTGTTAAGAGGTGGTCATTTCCCCCTGAAGTGGATGCTCCCGTGCTAGGCTTGTCCAATACTTCGGTCATGCCTTCCCCTGACACTACCACTCTGAGGGATGGAGAGGACCGGTGCATGGATCAAGTGGCCTGCCATGCTTTTACCTGTGTGGGGGCTGGCCTGCGCCCTGTATGTGCTGCCGCCATTACTGCTATTGCCCTTAAGAAACTGCTTAAGCGTCTCATTGATGGCACAACAGCTGGTAGTGTGGGGGAGGAATAGAGGACTCTCTTACTTTGCACTGATTTTTGTGGCCTTTATCCGTACTGCTATGGATGATGCTGTGTGGCTGTGTGGATGGACCTCTGCGCTCTTGGTGGCTATGTGCCGCTCTGTCTGGTTGCGCCAGTGGGCAGCTGACGCTGCGCCTAAGAAGGCTCTCACTGACCTCCCCTTCGTGGGGCTGCGGGTGTTTGGAGAACGTCTTGATGTTCTAGCCAAGGATGGAAGGCTGCCTCAGCGTAGGAGGCAGTCTCGGCCCTTTCGGGGTCCTCTGCCCCCCTCCCTTCCTTTCGCATTCCCATAGGGGGCCGTGGCTCCCTCCTCTCCAGTGATCGCAGAGATTATTGGGGCCGTGGCAGAACCCGTGGTCGTCCCAGTCTCTCCTGGAATCCTAAGTCCAACCCCTCTCCCAAGCCCCCTCAGGCATGAAGGGGCGCCCACACCCATCCGGGTGGGGGGACGGTTTCGGCTCTTTGCTCACGTCTGGAGGCTTCACATCTCAGACCGGTGGATTCAGGAGGTAGTGTCCTCCGGTTGGTGAAACAAATCGATGTTTCGGGGTGCACTGGGGCCCCCTTCATCAGGACCCACCACATGTACCAGAAGCGTCTGGTACATGTGTTGGGTCCTGATGAAGGGTGCACCCCGAAATATCGATTTGTTTCACCACTGTAACGATCGCAATTGAACTTTTGATGTAAAGAATACAACTTATCCTTTTGAACTTTTTGGAGTGCTGGTTCTTCACAAAACAGATTTAGGGGTACTATTCCAATCTTTTCCCGGTCCCCAAGAAGGACGGCTCTCTGAGGCCCATTCTGGATCTGAAGGGCCTCAACAAATTTGTCAGATTCAAGCATTTTCGCATGGAGACGCTGCGCTCTGCTGTCAGTACCCTTCGCCCGGGCGACTTCATGACCACTGTGGACATCAAGGATGCTTATCTTCATGTGCCTATCTTCCCAGGTCATCAGAGATTTCTAAGGTTCGAGCTGCAGGATCAGCATTGCCAGTTTGTGGCTCTACCCGCGGCACCTCGGGTGTTCACCTAGGTGATGGCTCTGCTAAGGAACCAGGGCATCCGCATTATTCCTTACCTGGACGACATCCTGATTGTGGCCGCG
This sequence comes from Gastrophryne carolinensis, assembly GCA_027917425.1. Classification (NCBI taxonomy): domain Eukaryota; kingdom Metazoa; phylum Chordata; class Amphibia; order Anura; family Microhylidae; genus Gastrophryne; species Gastrophryne carolinensis. Next base: position 176,251,722 of record CM051238.1, on the reverse strand, counting down.
TCTTTTCCTCAGGCCGAGCGGAACACTCAAATGGTGACATCCATTCTGGAGTCTTCCGACTGGGTGATCAACTATCCCAAGTCTTCTCTGTACCCGTCATTGGTGAGGACCTTTCTGGGCATGACTCTGGATACTTCTCAGGTCAAGGTTTTCCTTCCTCAGCAGAAGGTGGAGGGTCTTCAGCGGCAGGCTCGGGCTCTGCTGTCGTGTCCTCATCCCTCCATCAGTCAGGGGATGCAGTTGGTGGGCCTGATGGTGTCCTGCTTCGAGGCACCTTTGCTCAGTTTTGCATGAGACCTCTTCAGTTGCACCTCTTGTCAGTTTGGGATCGGGACCCTGTGTCACTGGATCAGGAATTTGTTCTGTCTCCCCTGGCCAGACAGTCTCTCTCGTGGTGGCTGGACTCAAGGAACCTTCTGGGGGGCAGGTCCTTCCTGCCCCTGTGCTGGGAAACGGTCACCACGGATGCCAGTCTGACCGGCTGGGGAGGCTTCTGGAAGTCCCTGAGGTTCCAGGGTCGGTCGGGCCCACAAGAGGCCCATGCTTCCATCAGCGTCCTGGAACTGAGGGCGATCAGGTTGGTTCTTTCTCGCCTATCCACTCACCTCCGAGGTCGGGCTCTTCAGATTCGCTCTGATAACCAGACGGCGGTTGCCTACATCAACCATCAGGGAGGGACTCGGAGCAAGCGAGCCTTCAGGGAAGTGTCCCTGATTCTATCTTGGGCGGAACAGCATGTTCCCTGCATCTCAGCGGTCTACATCCCAGGGGTGGAGAACCAGGTGGCGGACTCCCTGAGCAGGGGGACGTCTCGTCTGGGGGAGTGGTCTCTCAACAACCAAGTGTTTATCTCCCTCTGTCACCGCTGGGGTCAACCGGACGTGGACCTGTTTGCATCCCGTCACAATCACAAACTTCCCAGATTTGCCTTCGCCACGGATGCCTTGGCAATACCTTGGAAGGAGTTTTAGCTTCTCTATGTGTTCCCTCCGTTTCCTCTCCTGGGCAGGGTCATGCGCAAGATAGCCCAGGAGCGGGTACCAGCCATACTGGTGGCCCCTTGTTGGCCAAGAAGAATTTGGTTCGCAGACGTCGTGCGGTTGGCAGTAGACCGGCACGTCTTGCCCAAGGATCCAGATCTTCTCACCCAGGGGCAGCTACGCCATCCCAATTTACAAACTCTGGCTTTAACGGCTTGGCTGCTGAAACCTCCATATTGATGGAAAAGGGGTTGCCTGCTTCTGTTGTTGATACCATGATTCGGGCTAGGAAGAAGTCCTCGTCCTTTATCTATTGCAGGGTCTGGCATGCTTACATTGCCTGGTGTGAGTCCAAGTCTCTTCCCTGTCGGGTGTTTTCTATTCCCAGGATTCTGGAATTCTTGCAACATAGTTTGGATCAGGGCCTTCAACTTAGTACCCTAAAAGGCCATGTTTCAGCTCTGGCAATTTTTTCCCCAAAATATTTTGCCAATCACCGGTTGGTTAAAACCTTTTTCCAGGGTGTTTCTCATGTGCGTCCACCCCATAAGCCTTTGCTACCAGTCTGGGATTTGAATCTGGTGTTGTCTACTCTGCAAGGGCCTCCCTTTGAGCCTATCCGTGAAGCTACCTTGTCTATTCTGACTCTTAAGGTAGCCTTTCTGGTGGCTATCACTTCTGTAAGGCGAGTTTCTGAGCTAGCGGCACTTTCCATCAAACCTCCTTATTTTGAGATAAATCACGATAAGGTGGTCTCCGGCTTAAGCCGGACTTCGTGCCAAAGGTTGTGTCTGCCTTTCATCAGGACATTGTCTTGCCTTCATTATGTCCTAATCCTGCTAATTCCAAGGAGTGGACTCTGCATTCCCTGGATGCGGTCAGGGCTCTGAAGTTTTATTTGGTCGCCACTGAGCCTTTCAGGAATTCTGATGGCTCTTTTTGTTCTCACTTCTGGACCTAGAAAGGGTTTGCCTCCGGCTAATTCCACTATCAGCAAGTGGGTCCGTCAGGCGGTGGTTCAAGCCTTTTCTGCTAAGGGAAAGGAACCTCCCTTTAGGGTTACTGCTCATTCCACTTGTGCTATTGGTGCCTCTTGGGCTTTTCAGCACGAAGTTTCTGTTGAACAAGTTTGCAAGGCCGCTACTTGGTCTTCTGTTCATACTTTTTCAAAGTTTTACAAGGTTGATGTTAAGGCCTCAGCGGATGCTGCTTTTGGCTGCAAGGTGCTTCAGGCGGTAGTGACTTGAACTACTGGCCGTTACTCTTTGGGGATCCCACCTTATCTTGGACACTGCGTTTGGATGTCCCAACTGTTATGAATACCGAAGTGGGCCGTGCCATGCAATAAAGAAAAAAGCAATTCTGTGAGTACTCACCTGTAGAATTGTTTTTATTCTTGCATGGCACGGCCCGCTTTGCCCCACCCTTGTTATCGTTATTCTTGGTTGCCTCTTTATGGTGATTGTTCCAAGTCAATTGGGGTTTTTTACCTTTTTCACATTTTTTACTTATTCTCTCCCGGCTTCTTGTCTCACTGCTTGTGTACGCTGGGGAACTCTATGGTTTAGCCCGTTTTTATAGGGAGCCGGGACAAGCCACAGCTTTTCTGCAGTACCTCTGCGCCACCTTGTGGCGGAATAACCCAACTGTTATGAATACCGAAGCGGGCTGTGCCATGCAAGAATAAAAACAATTCTACAGGTGAGTAATCACAGAATTGCTTTTTTGAACCCTGTCCTTTAGAGTGACTAGTTTGGGAATTAACAATTATTTAAATGTTTCAATAAATCCACTGGGTTCTGACAAAGGCCAGTTTGAAGGGAGTCAGGACTGTATGTCCTGACCCAGGCTGACCACAAATGTTGTAGTTTGTAGAAGTGATCAGCCTGGCTGACGTGAGCTTCATGCAAATATACAATCTTTGACTTGCTTCTGTGATTTGCATTTTGTTAAAGACTTGGATCCCTCTCTTGGCCAGGGTTTCCCACTGTTACCGGAAGGCTTGTTTTCATTGGTGCAAGCAGCTGGGGTTATCCCCTTGCATGAATGCATACTAAGGACCTGGCTTCTTGCCATTTCGTCTTAAAGAAGTTTAGGTGCTGGTTTCTACAGTTCCTGTTCTATTCAATAATTCTTTTGTCACAGTATCTTGATTTTCAAGGCCCATGACACACTTTAAGGACGGATTCTGATACTTATGGTTGGCGACCCCCTTATTTTTGGTAGTAATGTATCTAAGGAAATGCAGCATTTTTTCTGCTATTGTGATTTTTATGTTGCAGTTTTATTTACTTGGTGGTGGTGCCGATTTGAGCCCTCCATGTCCCCAAACACTGCTGCTAGAGCTTAAAGTGGAACAAAACCCTGGAATTTGACTTTTCTGGGGTTGGTGCCTTGCCCCCGGGGCATCTTAAAGCGGGATACCTCGCTGGGTAGCCAGAAAAGTCTCACCTGTCCAGGCTTCACCGGTGCATGCACAGGCTCTCGTCCAATGAGAGACGCCCAAAATGATTGTCATTCAGCAGGTGGCTCTCATTTGCTAGAATGGAGCGTGCGCACTTCTGCATTCCCGTCTGTGCGTGTGCTCCCACCCCAGTCTATCTGAATGGCTGCAGCGTTTTTTACTGTGTAGATTAGATTAATTTAAATAAATCAACTGTACTTTTATCTGCACATATTTGTTTGCAGGGCTTCTCTTGGGTTTTGTTTTAGCAGGGCGCTGACTGGGTGCGTAGCTTATTTATTCACTTGCATAACCCCTATTCAAAAATAAATGTTCTTTTTTTAATCAACACTGGTAGTAAGACAACAAAGCATACATGTCAGTAAAAGTCTTAAGTAATGGTTATGTCAGTGTGATTTATTTCTCTGAGCTGGTCTCAGATTAAATGAGCAATTTCCTGGCAGTTGGAAGGTTTAGACGTTCCAGGTGTTATTTCTGTCCACAAGCTTCCTGGGATCACTGTACTTGTAAACTGTGACCCTGTCTTTACAGCCGTCATTTGATTTTTTTTTTTTTCTCCCCCTTCACTGGACTGGAAACTTGAGCTCAAGGCACCACGCTCACAGCTGATACTAAGGCATGCAAAAAATGCCCGACAGCTATCAACCCACACATGCAGGTTCCTTCCTCTCTTCCTGGGGAAGAGTAACATCCTCTAAGAAGAAATATACCCTGAGGAATGCATTTCTAACAGGAGGGCTTTCACACAGGAAATTACTCATGTGGCACTCACAGAAAAGTAGCTTGGACTGTCATGTCATAATGAGCCTGCTGCTGACCTAGATCATTCAACGTCATCAATATCTGTCTCCGCAGAAAAAAAGTTTGTGTTCTCTGCTTTTTAATTGCTTACACTAGAAAAAGTCATTAATTTGTTTATTGTCCTTATTTACCCGGTAATGGCTGCAATATTACAGGACCTCTGTGTGTGAATAATAATAGTAAATCACACATGCTTTAGTCCCAGGGCAGCTAACCATTGGGGATGACTGCAAAGAAAGTGGTTTAATTAGGAATTTTTCAACAGCACACACCTTCTGTGCTGGAGTCGGGTCAAAACACTGCTTACACCCAAACCTTAAAACAGAATACCAGTTTTGGGTTAACCACCCACTCTGCCTCCCTCCTCTGGCGCTGAGGCAGGACAGGGGTGTTACCAACAAAAAGGCCTTTCAAAGCATTACGTTTATTTGCTTAAGTTTCTGGTGGTTGAGTTGGAGAGGGCATGTCATTCATGGTCGTAGAAAAATGGAATTGTAAAGAGGGCAAACGTTGAAGCTCTGCTATGTCTTTTACCCAGCGCTGCATGAAATGGAGGAGAGGCCCATTGAGTTGCTTGTTCTATTATTCTGTTGGGTTTACAGTTTTTAATCCTAAAAATATTTTTTTAGGTTTGATGACAGATTGCTAGTACAATAACCATGAATGGTTTGACCAATACTCACTTAAGAGTTACTGTGCTGATGGGGGGACTTTAACACAAGTGTGGGACCGTAAATTCACGTGAACATTTAAAACACTGGACTGTGAACCATAAAAGGAGACTTAAACATGCATGACAGCACCATCTTGCAACACACAAGAAGGAGCTGATTCTGAAAGTCTCTCAGTAAATATTGCCACATTGTTCTGTGCACTCATCTCTTATTTCTAGCCAGAAGTAGTAAGCCTTCAGCTGTAATGACTCATGATTGAATAAAATACATTGTATCCCCAGACTGGGTGCTTTTGCTGCAGCCGCCATAAAGATACATTGTAACCACTTTCCTCACACAGCTTTTGCTACGATAGCTATTTATTAAGTGTCTGTGTGTGTGTCAAAATTGACAGGCAAGCATCTCCTTGTTTCTTATGCATATATTTCTCTCAATTTGGTGTGAATTGCTGCTGGCACAGCACTCCCTTATTCTCATATGTAAGCAGGACTATCAGGTGTGATGGCCTTCCCCATGTAATTCAAGAGTGGTTAATATACGGTACATGCCATGCCACTGATCATAAGAGAGAAAGCAATGTACTAAACTTTCTTTTTTTGACAGGAGGAACGCTTTAATATAGGGAGTCTAAGACGACCAAAAGACCCTCTACTCAATGGTAAAAGGAAAAAAAGGGGCTTTCCTTGAACCTAAAGTATTTGCACAGTGCCCAACACAAGGAATAATAGAATTCCCCATCACTCCATGCAAATGCACAGAGCTGACTTTTTATGATGCTTTAGTTCACCAAAGGGAAGAAAATTGTTTATGCTGATTTAAATTGATTTCTCTAAATTCGGAACAATGGTATAAAATAGTATTGCCCCTTTTTTTGGTCCACAGTCCTACACCTGTCTTTGTTCTTGAAGTCCCCTCCATCAGGACAGTAACTCTTAAGTGACTGTTGATCAAACCATTCATGGTTACTACACTAGCAATCTGTCATCAAACCTAAAAAATATATATTATTTTAAATAAACTGTAAACCCAACAGCAATAATAAGGCAACAACCAGCTCAATGGACCTCTACTCCATTTCTTGCAGCACCAAGTAAAAGCCATAGCAGGACTTAAAGTTTGCCCTCTTCAATTCCATTCCTCCACTACCATGCATGACATGCCCTTCCCAACTCGAAACTGAAGCAAAGAAGGCAGCTTCCATTAGAATAATATAATCAGAGATTCTAAGATGCTTTGAAAGGCCTAATTTTACACTGTTCCCAATAGGAGATAAGGTGGGAGGAAATTAGTGTTTGCCTGGGCAGGGGCATTTATCTGTTGTAAATAGATGCTGCTGCAAGCAGTGACTTCTACTCATCGGAACTGTTCATTAAGCAGCAACAAACAGATACTCGCCTATAGTCCAGATTGGCCAAATTTGAAACTTGCCTTGGAGAGTCTGACTGTGTAATCTCCATGTCCTATGGTCACCAATCACGGCGACTGGACACATCTGCTCCATATAATGTTGAGTCCTGGCATGCCCCCCCTCCTCCATTGTGGTGTAGGGGGTTCTGCTAGTCACCGTGACTGCAGCTGGGGGAGGACACTCAGCCCCGGGATGGCACAGAAGAGATTGCTGATAAGTTTCAAACTACCGGCATCAGTCGATTCAGCAGTGTGGGACTGTAGGCGAGTGTCTGTTATGTTTGGCAATGTCCCGTTGTTACCTTCTTTCGTCTGTCCTCTGCCCTAGAGCCTTAGTTTAACCCTTTAACTGCCAGCCTACCTTGAGATTTTGTCACCCTTTGTTGCCAGACCATTTTGCACTATTTTGCGCTCCCCTTGTTCAACTGTGATTTTTGAAGGGATTTCCAGGGATTTCCCAGAAAAGTGATATATTGTTTTTTTCAGCAGAGTCTGAGCTTTAGCATGAAATGTCTTGTTTGTCATTTTTTAGGTGTATTCTCAATATTTTTGGATGAAATATGTGCAAAAAAACCCCCAAAAAACAAGTTTTTACAATTTGTAGTATTTTTTGTAATAAAAAATGTAAGTTTGTCAATAAAATCTTATTGCACGTGAAACCCCAATTTCTCCCGGTTACAGTGATACCACATATGTATAGGTAGACACCCTTTCCTGCCCAGGAGACTCCCCCAAACTGAAACAACTCTTTAGGAGATTTTCAGATAAAATACAACTATGCTACGTGCTAAGCGCACCTTGCAGTTTTTCAAGAAAAACAACCCTTTACATTTGAAATACCCCCAACAAACTATAGATTCTCTGGAAGTACACACCTCAGGCTTTCTAGGCGTACCAGGCTTGTTGACATGGGTGCAGTTTTCTGGAAGTAATCCCTCAATATATTCTTTGGTTGCACAGGGTTTCTCTAAAAAAGTATAAAAAAGCAGAATCAAAACCACATTTTCCTAAAAAAAACTATATGCAAACAAGAAAATCTAAAAAAGCAACATCCCCCGAACAGAACAATACCCAACATGCATAGGTTCTGTCAAGGAAAGAGTTTCCAAACACACCAAAGTAAAGCATGTGCGTAACGGTAATTTTACTTCAAAATTTCAGCTCTGCATACAAAGTGCGCACCTTGTGCTTTTTCTACCAAAACAACCCTTTACATTTGGAATATCCCCCATAAACCATATATTCCCTGAAAGTACACATTTTAAGCTTTCTAAGCATACCCAGCTTGTCGTGGGCTCATCTTTCTGGAAGTAATCCCTTGAAGAATTCTTAGGTTGCACAGGGTTTCACAAAAAAATTATAAAAAAGCAGAATAAAAAACACCTTTTCCTAAATATGCAAATAAGAAAAAACAAGCTAAATCTGAAAGCGCAAGGTCCCCCAAGCAGAACAATACCCAACATGCATAGGTACTATTAACCCTTTTAATTACCAGCCTACTTGAACTTTTGTCGCCCTCAGTTGGTCATTTTTCCCCATTTTGCGGCATGTTTAACCGTGATTTTTGTCGGAATTTCTTTGAAAATATATATATATTTTTGCAGCAGCAGAATTTAGGCTTTAACATTAAATGTCTTGTTTGTAATTTTTCGACTGTTTTTTAAATATTTTTGCGTAAAAAAAACAAAAAAAAATAAATAAAATAATATTTTTTAAACAATTGTCTCCTTTATTTTAAATAAAACATTTTTTTAGTAATAAAAACCATATTGCATGTGATAGCCCCATTTCTCCCGATTACAACGGTACCACATATGTATCAATAGCCCCTCATTCTTGCCCAGGAGACCCCCCAAACTGAAAAGAGCCTTTTATAACATTTACAAATAAAATACTACTATCCACACTATAAACATAAGGGGTTAATTTAAAATGACATAGGGACCCCCTCCCAGGGGGGGGGGGGGACCCCAATTTTTTTTGAGAATTTTTGGCTAAACCTAACCCTAAAAATTAAAAAAATAGTGGGGTCCCTATGTCATTTTCTTTTTAATTTTAATTCTTTAAAATTTTAATTTTTTCTTTTTAATCCCAGGGGGTGGGGGGACCCCATTTTTTGGGGGGAATTTTAAGGGTTAGGGTTAGCCTAACCCTAACCCGTAAAGTGGACCAACACCCAGGATTTTCACTATCCTGGGTTTTGATCCACTTCCGTGGGGGTGCCCCGCTGCGTAAAACCCCCGAGAAAGGTATAAAAAACTCACCTCAGCCCGCTCCTACGGCGCATGCGCGAGCGCTCCTCCAATCAGAGCGCTCAGAGCCACTGTGGTATGCACGGACAAGGGACGGACAACCACAGCGGCTCTGAGCGCGCTGGCAGCCGCATCTCGCGCTTCCCTCTAACAGGGAGCGTGCCCGCGTCGGCGATTCACAAACGACCGGCACGTGTGCGCGCCCTGATAGAGAGAAGCGCGAGATGCGGCCCGCGCATGCACCGTTGGAACGGGGATAAGGTAAGGCGATTGGGGCGTCCTGGGGGGTTTCACACAGTGGGGCATCCCGATTTCGGATGCCCCGCAGGGAGGGATCTGATCCGGGCCGATCAGCCTGGGTGTTGGTCCACTTAAAAAAAAAAAAAAAAAAAAGTGGGGGGGACCCCATTTTTGGGGGGGAATTTTAAGGGTTAGGGTTAGGCTAACCCTAACCGTTAAACATTTTTAAAAAAATTACGTAGGGACCCTCATTTTTTTTTTGGAATTTTAAGGGTTAGGGTTAGCCTAACCCTAACCCTTAAAATTCAAAAAAAAAATGACGTAGGGTCCCCCCTACCCGTCATAACCAGCCCGGGACCAGCTATGGGGGCTTGAAGGCACAGAGTGGGGGCCCCCCCCCACCCTGCAGCCTACGAGCCCACATAGCCTATGTGGGCCCGGGCTCTTCTGCCCCCCCCTGGGCTTTGGGGAGGCAGGTAATTGGGGGTGCAGGGGTTAATGGCAAGTCACCCGCTAGGGCAGGTGACTTGCCACCCCCCCAGCCTTGTGAACTGGTACAGGGGTCTCATGGACCCCTTACCAGTTCACAAAGGGTTAACAGTTAAATAAAAAAAACACACAGAAAAAAATAATTTTATTAAAAAATAAAAAAATTTACTCTTTACTCACCTTCGATCGTCAGCTCCTGTGTCCCTCGCTGATCTGCTGTCAGATGCCGGTGATCGGCAGCCAGAGGAGGGGGGGAGGCAGGAGATCAGAGGATCTCCTGTCCCCTCCTTCTCTCACCACCGATCACCGGCATCTGAAAGCTGAGAGGCCTGGAGCTGTCAAGACGCCGGCCCGAGTGACGTCATGCTTCGCTGCAAAATGGCGGCGCCCGTCGGAGGAAGAGGGGAGAGAGCCTGACAGGCTCTCTCCTGAAGACAGATAGCCCTGGGGGGGGGGGGGGATCGGAGGCCCCCCAGGTGAAGAGGAGGGCCGGCGCGATCGAGCGAACATGGAGGTGAGTAAATGTCATTTTGATTTTTTTTTTTTTTTGCAGGAAAAGCCAGCGGCCGCAAAAACGGGGGGGGGGGGCTACTCCGGGCTCTCCCCTTCCTCCGGAGGAGCCCCGACGGGGGATCGGAGCCCCCCAGGGTGAAGAGGAGACCCGGCCGGTTCAAATGAGGGGTCAGGTAAGTGGGTTTTTTTAAATTTTACCGGCGCTAGCAGGGGGCAAAACCAGGCACGTAAATTTTACGTGGCTGGCGTTTAACGGTTGGAGAGGCAGCCATGTAAAATTTACGTGGCTGGCGTTTAAAGGGTTAATGCACATAGAGTATATAGAGCTGTTGCCGTGCTACTTATGCCACACACCTCACATGTTATTTTTAGCACTTACTGTGTGCCTCTGTGTTTTTGTAATTTATGTAAGTGTTGGAGTGTTATCCTTCCTGGTGTGTTAAATATAGACCTGGCTGTCTGTCAGGGAATTTCTCACCTTTAGATATTTGCAGCCTTTCAGTTGCTTCAGTCAGTTCACATCCTGCAGCCTCTCAATAACTTTTGTCGGCTCACATTACTTCAGTCAATGGTAATGAATTTCAGGACTTAGCTGATTATGTGAAACAAGCATGTGCTTTTTATTTTAATATATTATTGAAAACCATATTTTTTAATGCAGTGTTATAAAAGGTGAAGTTGTAAAACATGGATCGTTGTTTAGGTATTATGTTTTACTACTTCTGTCATGAAACCTATCAGGATATTTGGATTGTATTACCCCTCTTTGAGATTCTTTAGCCTTCTTCCTGTGACCTATCAACTAGCTGCTGTCTGGCATTCCTGACTGCCTGTCAGCTTTTCCATAATGTGTTTCCTTTACAAGAGCAAGCTACTTTACTGGCTTTTTTAAATTATTCATTAGCTTTAGCTTATATATTTAACCACTGCTATTCTTCCATGTTCTGCACCCAGCCCTATATCTCCGTTCACTTTAATGCCACCTAATCTTTTCTGGTCATATGTAGTTTGCCAAGACTAAGAGTAGCTATACAAAGTAAATCTCAGATTTAACTCTGTATAAAGACCCAAGTGTGACAATTGCTCTGTCCAATCGATCAGATGTTTTGATCAAGCAGTTAACCACCCACGAGCCAATCAATCCGACTTGCTTAATTTTAAAAGTATCTTTATACATAAGAAAAATGTTTGTACTAGCAATTCCCTGTTATTGCAGCACATCCCTGTAAAAGCAGAATGCTATGTTCAAAACATGCCACCCCTGATTGGCATGAAAAGAAACAAGCTTGCCAAGATTATTTTTGAAACTGGCCCCCGCTTGCTGCTGTTGAATGTGGAGGACGCAGCAGCTAGACTTCTTTACTCTGCACAATGGATTTTGATAAGTTATCTCTAGGAGAATGTGGACACTACAAATAAAGCGGTTTCACTCCTAGCCTATTCATACTTTTTCTTAAACTGTAGACCTTCGGCATAACTTAATGAAAGCCCAAACTCTTAAACTATTCCCCAGCACAGACAGCAGAGCTGGGGTCAGGAAAAGGACAGCAATACCAGAATGCAGAGCGGCACAGTCAGAGGACACTTCCAGTCTGCAGTCAGCCCGAGACTCCATGGGCAGCCATCTTGCATGTTTAAAGGCTCATATAAAATGCAATAGATGCAGGTAGGAAGATTTTTAATGTGAGCAATCGGTATGTACTGAGTAGGGGAAACATACAAGACATGCTCTTATTTAGGGTGAAGATTCGGTTTAACCCTTTTGTTGCCAAGCACGTAACACCTACGTGCTGGCTTGGCTGGGCCTTAAGTGCCAAAAAATACTCACCTGACCCCTTGTTGGATCCGGCCGGGTCTCCTCTTTAATTTGGTGCCATCCGATCCCCCGTGGAGGGTCGGATGGCTCCAGGAGAGCCCCCGGAATAGGCCGCCCCCCCCCCCCCCCCGCTTCTGCAGCAGCAGCTTCTAACTGTAAAAAAAAATAAAAATGACATTCACTTACCTGTGTGTGCGCTGGCTCCCGCTGTCCCTCCTCTTCACCTGGGGGGCCTCCGATCCCCCCCAGGACTTACCGATCTTCAGGAGAGAGCCTGGGAGGCTCTCTCCTCTCTTCTTCTTGATGGCGGCCGCCATCATGCCTCTAAGCCCCGCCCCCTTGGGGGCGGGGCTTATGAAGTCATCCCGGCCCCGATCTCAGGCTTCAGCCTTCTCAGCTTCTCAGATGCCGGTGATCGGCACAGGGGAAGGAGGTGACAGGAGATCCTCTGATCTCCTGCCTCCTCCTTCTCCTGTACCGATCACCGGCATCTGTCAGCACAGCATCGAGGGACAAGAGCTTGCAATCGAAGGTAAGTACAGTAAAAAAAAATTTTTTTTTTTCTAATAAAATACTTTTTATTATTGTGTCGTGTTTTTTTTTTAACAGTTAACCCTTTGTGAGCTGATAAGGGGTCCATGAGACCCCTTATACCAGTTCACAAGGCTGGGGGGGTGGCAAGTCACCTGCCCTAGCGGGTGGCTTGCCATTAACCCCCGCACCCCCATTACCTGCCTCCCCAAAGGCCAGGGGGGGGCAGAAGAGCCCGGGCCCACATAGGCTATGTGGGCTCGTAGGCTGCAGGGTGGGGGGGCCACCAAAGCTGGCCCCCCCACTCTGTGCCTACAAGCCCCCATAGCTGGTCCCGGGCTGGTTACTTTGGGTAAGGGGGACCCCACGTCATTTTTTTTTTGGATTTTGAAGGGTTTTTAACCCTTCAAAATCCAAAAAAAAATGGGGTCCCCCTCCCCGGGAAGGGGGACCCTATGTCATTTTTTTTTTTAATTAACCATTTGTCATCCAGCAGCTATAAAAGGCTTCTGGGCAGGAAAGGGTGTCTACCTATACATATGTGGTATCGCTGTAACCGGGAGAAATTGGGGTTTCTCACGCAATAAGATTTTATTGACAAACTTACATTTTTTATTACAAAAAAACTCTACAAATTGTAAAAAAATATTTTTTTTTTATTTTTTTTCACACATTTCACCCAAAAAAATTGAGAATACACCTAAAAAATACAAACAAGACATTTCATGTTAAAGCCCAGACTCTGTTGAAAAAAACAATATATAATTTTCCTGGGAAATCCCTGGAAATCCTTTCAAAAATGACAGTTGAATATGTGCAGCGCAAAATAGTGAAACATCGTCTGGCAACAGGGAGTGGCAAATGCTGCAGGTAGGCTGGCAGCGAAAGGGTTAAAGAAGAATTTCTGATGCTTCTAGGGCATCCTCAAATCGTTACAGATACAAAAAGCCAGACCTCAACCTTCTTCAACATCTCAAATAAGGCCGAGCCCACAGGAGTAAGCAATCCTGGAAATCAAGCCAAATGTTGCCAAGTCTACCACTGCATGAAGGGATGCCCTCACCCAACTAGGTGAGGGGATGTTTTGCAAAGGTTTGCACAAATTCCATCAAACCGGTTCTTCTCCACCAACCTGCTGCAAGATCCCACTTGCCTGTTAAGGTGAAATGCCTGCAGCAGGATGGTGTAATTATTCTAGTACTTCTTCAAAAGTGTGGAATCTCATTGTTGTGCCCAAAAAAGATGGCCCTCTCCAATCTATTTTAGTCCCTAAAGAGGAACACCACCCAGTTAACATGTAAGGGGCTGTTTAATAAGCCCCCTGTGTAACTCAGATTGGTAGTTTTTTTTTGTCTACTTTTGCTACTGTACTGGTGCCCGCTTGAGTTCCGCTTTTGAGGCTGTTATTCTGGGCACTGATGGCATGCTAGGATAGTTAAATCATCCCAGGAGGCCGCTGTGGGAGCTACGGTGCCAAGGTCATGGGAGACTGGCCCCACCTGCAGCAAGTGACATGCACAGTGACAGATGCATACATGTCCCAGTACTGGCAGTAGAGACAGACAGGCGGGCAGCCCCTGACCATTGACTTGAGGGCTTCAGCCAATCAAGCGGACCTAGTATCTTCTCTGCTTCCCATACATTGGCGAATCCTCATGACTTATGCAAGTTTAGGGAGGGATATTGAAAGGATTTGACACAGGGGAAATGGTCTGCCAAGGAAGCAAGTTCATTGATCAATGTATTCTAAGTATACAGCACGTCCTGTTCCAGAAGATATTCCTTACTCTTGGGTAATACATCCAGTAGATGACGCTAGACTGCAGAGACAGAAAAGTGGCTCCTCCCGGCCCCATATATACCAGGGACCTCCCACAAATTCCCCAGTTCTTCTCTGCAGTCTGGGCTGCGATGACTAGAAGATGGCTCTTTCTACTCACATGTGAGCAGGGGCTCCTGGGTAGCTTTAGCTTTAGCTCCCGGGTAGCCTTATTGGCGTCAATCCCAACTGGCCTATTGTGCCACAATAATCACCATATGGAGGCTTCTCAGGATAATGTGCTTGGGGTTCCTTCGGGACAAGCCCGGCTGTGTGTGGCGTGTGGGGTATCCCCTATAAGTGACGATGTCAGGGTATGTGTACCCTGCGCCCAGCAGACGCTTGCGCTGCAGTCTGGGTTACCGGTGGCTGTGTCTGCGCTCCCTCTGGCTTCGCCTACCCCCCACGCTTACATCTGACTCCTAGTGAGGTGCATACCAGTGGGAAGTCTCAAACTGATTTGGCTGCATGGGTGGCCAGCATTGAGAGACATATTGCTGGCTCTGGCCCGCGTAAGTCTTCTACTAAGAAGCGGCATTTATCACCTGGTGTTTCCCTCTTTCCTATGGAGGCTGAGGATTTTTTTTATGTTACCGGTTATACCCACCTGGAAGAGGGGGAATTATTTTCTGATTCAGAATCATCTGAGGAACAATCTAGGGTGTACGGTGCCGATTCTGGGTCGGACCCATGGGCTTCAGATGATACTGACAGGCTTTTATCTCACATTTTTGAAGTACTCTGTATCTCCCTCCTGCCGTGGCTCCGCGGCAGCAGGGGGAGCTGTTTCATACTGTTAAACCACGCTTGGAGTTTCCTGAACAAACTCATTTTAATAATCTGGTGCTCAAAGAGTGGGAACGGCCTAGCCGGCTTCCCGGGGTGCCAAAGAGCTGGGATAAGCGGTATCCCTTCCCTGCTGAGATGGTTAAACGGTGGTCATGTCCTCCCGAGGTGGATGCACCAGTTCTGGGGTTGTCCAACACATCCGTCATGCATTCCCCTGACTCTACTACACTGAAGGATGGGGAGGACAGGCGCATAGATCAGCTGGCTTGCCATGCCTTTGCCTGTGTGGGGACCGCGCTGCGCCCGGTCTGTGCCTCTGCCATTACAGCTGTTGCTTTTAAGAGCCTGCTCAGGGGTCTCTTAGATGGGGCCCCTGATGATGCTGGTAGTGAAGAGTATAGAGCTTTTCTGTGTTGTGAGGAATTTGTTGCATATGTTCTCTCTGCCTTGGATGATACCACTAGAATGTTTGGCAGGGCATCTGCCTTATTGGTGGCGATACGCCGCTCAGTCTGGCTGCGCCAGTGGGCAGCTGACAGCGCTGCTAAGAAGGCTCTCACTGGTTTTCCCTTCAAGGGGCTGCGCCTCTTTGAACGTCTGGACTTGTTTGCTAAGGGAGGCAAGTTACCTCAGCATAGAAGGCAGCCCCGGTCCTTCCGGGGTTCATGTGCCTTTCTTCCTTCCTTCCGTGGCTCCAGAATTGGACGGGGAGCTTCCTTTGCTGGAGCCCGTGGAGATTTTTGGGGCAGGGGCAGAGGACGTGGCCGCCCTGGCCCCTCCTGGGGTCCCAAGCCTAAGTCCTCCCCCAAGCCCCCTCAGGCATGAAGGAGTGCCCTCACCCATCCGGGTGGGGGGACGGCTTCGGCTCTTGGCTCATGTCTGGAGGCGTCATGTCTCAGACCGGTGGATTCAGGAGGTAGTATCCTCCGGTTACAAGATAGTTTGCAGCCTGGCCGCCCCCAAGATTCATCAAATCCCAGTTAGCTCAAAACCCCCTGTCAGCTCAGGTTCTGTCCCTGGCTGTCCAAGGCCTTCTGGAACTGGGAGTCACCTGCCGATTGGCCTTGAGGGAGAGAGGCAAAGGCTATTATTCCAATCTTTTCATTGTTCCCAAAAAGGATGGGTCCATCAGACCTATCCTGGATTTAAAGCTCCTCAACAAATTTGTCAGATTCAGACACTTTCGCATGGAGACTCTGCGCTCAGCTGTGACTTTTCTACGCCCAGGGGACTTCATGACCTCTGTAGACATCAAGGATGCTTACCTTCACATACCTATCTTTCCAGGTCATCAGAGATTCCTCAGGTTCGCTCTGGAGGATCAGCACTACCAATTTGTGGCCTTGCCCTTCGGTCTCACCTTGGCTCCCAGGGTATTCACCAAGGTGCTGGCAGGAGTGCTGGCTCTGCTGAGATCTCAGGGCATTCGCATTCTTCCCTACTTGGACGACATGCTTATCGCTTCTCAGTCCTTCCATCAGGCAGAGCTGGACACTCAGCGGGTGGTGTCCACACTGGAGTCATTCAGCTGGGTGATCAACCACCCCAAATCTTCCCTGTCTCATTCCATGGTGAAGTCTTTTCTGGGCATGATTCTGGATTCTGCTCAGGTCAGGATCTTTCTTCCTCAGCAGAAGGTGGAGTTCCTTCAAGAGAAAGCTCAGCTCCTGCTGTCTTGTCCTCATCCATCCATCAGGCAGGGAATGCAGCTGGTGGGCCTGATGGTGTCCTGCTTCGAGGCGTTTCCATATGCTCAGTTTCACATGAGGCCTCTTCAGCTTCAACTTTTGTCAGTATGGGATCGGGACCCTGTGTCCTTGGATCAGGTGTTTGTCCTGTCCCCTCTGGTCAGGCGGTCTCTACCGTGGTGGCTGGACTCAAGGAACCTGCTGGGAGACTGTCACCACGGATGCCAGTCTGACAGGTTGGGGGGGGGGGGGGGATTTTGGCCCATGCCCCTATCAACATTCTGGAATTCAGGGCGATCAGGTTGGTTTTCGCCCACTTAATCCCACACCTGCGGGGTCGGGCTGTTCAGGTCCGCTTGGACAACCAGATGGTGGTTGCCTACATCAATCATCAGGGAGGGACCCGGAGCAAGAGGGCCCTCAAGGAAGTGTCCCTGATACTGTCCTGGGCGGAGGAGAATGTTCCCTGCATCTCAGCTGTGTACATCCCGGGGGTGGAGAATCTGGAGGCAGACTCTCTGAGCAGGGGGACCTCTCGTCTGGGAGAATGGTCCCTCAGCAGCAGGGTGTTTCGCTCCTTGTGCCACCGCTTGGGTCAGCCGGATGTGGATCTGTTTGCGTCCCGTCACAATCACAAGCTTCCAGTCTTTGTCTCTCTGTCCCAGGATCCTCTGGCCTTGGCCATGGATGCCCTGGCAATGTCTTGGACGAGGTTCCAGCTCCTGTATGTGTTTCCCTCGTTTCCCCTGCTGGGTAGGGTGCTGCGCAACATAATTTAGGAAGGGGTGCCAGCCATCCTGGTGGCCCCCTGTTGGCCAAGAAGAGTGTGGTTCGCAGACAACGTGCAGTTGGCAGTAGATCAGTACGCCCTGCCCCGGGCTCCAGATCTGCTCACTCAGGGGCACCTACGCCACCCCAATTTACAAACGCTGGCTTTGACAGCCTGGCTGTTGAAATCTCCATCTTGATGGAAAAAGGGCTGCCTGCCTCGGTTGTAAATACTATGATCAGGGCTAGGAAAAGGTCCTCTTCTTCCATCTACTACAGGGTTTGGCGTACTTACATTGACTGGTGCGAGTCTAAGTCGCTTCCCTGTCGTGTGTTTTCTATTCCTAGGATTCTGGAGTTTCTCCAACATGGTTTGGATCTGGGTCTTCAGCTCAGTACTCTGAAAGGTCATGTTTCTGCCTTGGCCATTTTTTTCCAAAGATCCGTTTGCTCAGCATCCCCTGGTCAAGACCTTTTTCCAGGGGGTTACTCACGTGCGTCCCCCACGTAAGCCTATGTTACCAGTCTGGGACTTGAACTTGGTCTTATCTGCCCTGCAGGGGTCTCCCTTTGAGCCCTTGCAAGGGGCCCCTTTTTCCATTCTTACTCTTAAGGTGGTCTTTTTGGTGGCTATCACTTCTGTTAGGCGTGTTTCCGAATTGGCGGCGCTTTCCATCAAGCCTTATTTTGAGAGACACCAGGACAAGTTGGTGTTTCGTTTTAAGCCAGATTTTCTGCCTAAGGTTGTTTCTGCCTTTCATCTCAATCAGGACATTGTTTTACCTTCTCTGTGTCAAAATCCTAGTAACCCTAAGGAGAGGGTTTCGCATTCTTTGGATGTAGTCAGAACTCTGAAGTTCTATTTGGTGGCTACTGAATCCTTCAGGAAGACTGCTGCTCTTTTTGTGCCACTTTTCTGTCTCTGCAGTCCAGCGTCATCTACTGGATGTATAACCCAAGTGTAAGGAATATCTTCTGGAACAGGACGTGCTGTATACATATAATACCAATTCTACAGGTGAGTAATCACAGAATTGTATTTTTTGTTATCCCTTCTGGACCTAGGAAGAGTCTGCCTCCGGCTAAGTCCACTATCAGTAAGTGGATCCGTCAGGCTGTGGTACAAGCCTATTCTGCTAAGGGGAAGGAGCCTCCCTTCTGCCTTACTGCTCATTCTACTCGTGCTATTGGTGCCTCTTGGGCTTTTCAGCACCAAGCTTCTGTTGAACAAGTTTGCAAGGCCGCAAAGTTCTGCAGGCGGCAGTGGTTTAAACTGCCGCTGTTACTTTTGGGGATACCACCCTACTTTACGGACACTGCTATTGATGTCCCATGTGTAAGGAATATTCTGGAACATGACGTGCTGTATACTTGGAATAATACGATTCTGTGAGTACTCACCTGTAGAATTGGTATTATAAGTACCGTATTTGCCGGCATATAAGACAACTTTTTCCCCCTGTAAAACATGGGGGGGGGGGTCGTCTTATACGCCGGGTGCACCTGGGTCACATACATATAAATGTACTTACCTTCACCAAGCTGGGCAGCACGATCGTCCTCCTCCTCCTCCTGCAGAGCGATGCTCTTGCTCAGGCAGCACTAGTTGATCAGAGCAGGGAGAGACTGAGCAGGCCAGCAGGGTGAGCGCCGAGCAGATCAGCTTTCCTGCTCTCAGGCACTGTGTGGACAGGCAGGGGGCTGGCTCCTGGCACGCACTCCTGACATCGCCCTCGCTGCTCTCCACTTTGAAGGGGACTCTTCAGCATCTGATCTGATGTGTGATTTATTTAAGATTTATAAAAAAAAAAAAAAAAGTTTCTATGGGGCATCCCCCAGTGTAAAACCCCCATCTGGCCCCAGCTATAGTCGAGTAGGGATGTGGCCGCAGTGTAATGCGGTGTGGACTCTGGGAAACGGGGTCATTGGGGAAGTTTACACAGGGGGCACCCCAAATTGGGGGAGTTTACACAGGGGGCACCCCAACTTGGGGGAGTTTACACAGGGGGCACCCCAACTTGGGATGCCCTACTGGGTTTTGTTCCCTGCATCAGGGGCAGCAAAATGGAATGCCCCCCTGTCTGAATCCCCCGTTTGGCCTTTTTCCCAGACTCCACACCACATTACATTGCGGCCACATTCCTGCTCGCCTTTAGTTGGGGCCTGTGCTGGCTATTCAGAATGCGTCCAATCTAAAGGCATAGTAGGGATGTGGCTGCAGTGTAATGTGGTTTGGGCTCTGGGAAAAGGGCCAGTTGGGGGTTTTCACACAGTAGAGGAAACCCAATTTGGCATGCCCCTGGAGTAGGGAACAAACCCCCTGGGGCATTCCAATTCGGGATGCCCCACTGTAAAACCCTCCCTATTGGCCCTATTCCCAGAGCCAACACCACATTACCCTGCAGCTGCATCCCTAATATGCCTTTAGCTGGGACGCATTCTGAATAGCCAGCACAGGCACGTCCCCAACTAAAGGCGAGCAGGGATGCAGCTGCAGTATAATCTGATGTGCGCTTTGGGAAAAAGGCCAGTCGGGGGTATATCACACAGTGGGGCTTCCAAATGTGGGAGGCCCCACTGGGTTTTGTTCCCTACTCCAGGGGTATCCCAAATTGTGATCCTCCACTGTGTGAACCCCCCCCCCCCCATCTGGCCCTTTTCCCAGAGCCCAAACCACATTATACTACAGCTGCATCCCTACTATGCCTTTAGCTGGGACGCATTCTGAGTAGCCAGTGTGGGCACATCCCAAACTAAAGGCGAGCAGGGATGTGGCTGCAGTGTAATCTGATGCTCTTTTACGTTTTATTCAGTGTGCGGAAGAGGGAGTAATCTTATACGGTGAGTATATAACAAACTTTATATTTTGAGTGGAAATGTTGGGGGGTCGGTATATACAAATACGGTATACAGCACGTCCTGTTCCATCCCGCCCTTGTTGTCATTATTCTTGGTTACCTTTGTATGGTGATTGTTCAGTTTATGTTTATTGATTCTCCCGGCTTCTTGTATAACTGCTTGTCAACACTGGGAATTAGTGGGAGGTTCCTGGCTATTTAAGGGGCCGGGAGTCGCCACAAGTCTTTTTCTGCAGTCCAGCGCCATCTTGTGGATGTATTACCCATGTGTAAGGAATATTCTGGAACAGGACGTGCTGTATACTTATAATACCAATACAGGTGAGTACTCACAGAATTGTATTTTTTCCACCTCAAAGTTGTCATGTGATATTTTTTGTGGAGGCCTTGTTTGGTATTGTTTAGCAATGGTACAAAGTTTGATTATGTGACTAAAGTAAAATGGTTTATCGCTGTGAAGCAGAAAGATGTTTTAATGCTCAGGAGCTCATGATTATTTCAACACATGCTATCTTACTCTGTTGAGAGGAAACACAACAGCCTTTTGTTATCTCTGTGGTAGAACTTAACTAATAGTGAGAGGATGTGGTTGGGGATGACTTAGTTGCGCATCCAGGATGTGGTGTACTGTTCTGTAGCAAATGCAAAACTTGTTTCCCATGTTCAGTGGTGAATACGTTCTTTATTGCCAAAATGTCTGTAAAAAATCTTGCCAAGTTTTTACTTGCCCACGGATTTACCTTTTGTGGGTATTTCAAACCGGATAAGCCGGATGACATGGTTTGCAATACACAGACATTTGTGGACGGCAGGCTCCCATTTACAATAATAGGGGATTCCATAGACTGTAGCTTAATGTGTAGGAAGGTCCCTATTGTTATTAATGGGAGCCGTTTGTACACAGGTCACAACCACCCATTAGCTGAAGCCAGGAAGCATGGCCAGGGCTGTGGGAGACCAGTTGGCACTCTGCTGGCCTAGTGGAGCCCTGGAGTCTCAGGAAAAGTACCTTAATATTTGGTTGCACAACCTCTTGAGACAATCACTGCAAACTAAACTTTTCCTGGTGTCCTGTTCGGGTCGCTCCATTCTTGACAAGTGGGTTATCCGCCACAAGGTGGAGCAGTGACTGCAAGATGAAACTTGTAGCTCCTCCCGGCCCATATAAAGGCATCTGTCTCCCTAAGAATCCCCAGAGTTCTTCTTGCAGTCGGACTGCGAAGATGGATGCAATCTCTCTATGGATATCGCAGGCGAGCGGGGCATCCCAAGCCTATCGGCCACTGCAGACCTATTTCCACCTGTTCCGGGACCGATCCTGCCTCCCAGCCTTGGCTGCAGTTCGGATGACGGTAGGGGAACGTCTAGGGTCGGGCGTTCACAGAGCTAGGCTCTGGGTCGCAGACCCTGTCCCAAAGGGTAGCCGGCCATAGGCAATGGTGAGCCTATTGGGGGGGAGGAACCACCTAGTTCTGAACTATGTGCACTTTTTTGGTTGGTTTTTTTCTACTCACCTCCCTCGCTCCTGTTCGCCTCTCCTCATGTCGGCTGTGAAGGGGGGGGGTGCCTGCTGTGGGCTCCGTTGCTCAGGCGCCAGGCCGGGCCGTTGTGCCGGCGCGGGTGCGCTCCGCGGCGGGGAGGGGCCCTCCCTGTGGGTCTCTTTCCCTCCGAGCGCCATTTTTTTCTCCCGCTTCATAGCTGCGCGGTCTGCCCTTCGAGGTGCTTGCTCGGGCGCTTCGGCACCATTTCCCTGCGGTCTGCGGCGCATGTGGACGCTACTGCTGCTGCGGCCTCAAACACCTTCCGGTTTGCGACACTGTCCTGCATGGGGTCTTCACTGTGGTCTGCTCCGCTTCATGGGAGTCCAGTTTTTTAATCATGATTGTTAATTTTTTTCTGTGCATGCGCTGTGGGATGCTTATTATTTTGTCCTCTTATTTATTCCAGACTGGTCCTATTCTGTTCATTGTTGTGGTTCCTCCCGGTCTCACCCACCCCCCCTCCTTTCTCTACAGTTGACAAGGGGGTTTTATATTAGAGGTTTTGTTGGCGAGCTTCCGGATTTAGGACGTCAGTGCCTTGTAACCCGTTTATCTGGCTACTAATCACCATAATAGAGGCTTCTGGGGATAGTAAGCTTGGGCCCCCCTCGGAACGAGTTAAGCTTTGTCTCTTGCGTGGTACATGCCCTCTGAGTGGTTGCAGCGCTATTTGTGTACCTTGCGCCCAAAGTGCTCTTTTGGATCAGGATGGGGCGAGCGCTGCTGTCCCTAGCCCTATATTCCAAGTGTGACATACACTCCGCTTCAATTCTTCATGACATTTGGGTTATTCTCCAGTAGAGGGCGAACTTCTGCAGAGATGAATGCAAAAAAGGAGCTCCTCCCAGTCCATAAATACCTGGGACCTCCCACCAATTCCCCAGTTTTTTCTCTGCAGGAAGGCGAGCAAGACAGAAGATGAAGACTTCTCTTACTTGCAGGTAAGCCGGGTTTGCGCCCGGCCATTTTTTGCCCCTATTGCTGCCAGGACCTTTCCTATATTATCCCTATGCGAGCCTCCCAGCCTTGGCTGCGGGTCCTGGTAAGGGTAGGTAGCACCTTATGGGTGCGCAAGGAGCATTGCTGCGCCGTGAGACCTCATTACAAGGGGTACGTGGTTACCCGGGTTTGGTGATCCCGGTGTGGGATGCCCTGTCCCTGTCATTCCTTTGGCCAGATTCTGGCTGGGATTCCCCCCTTCCGGGTCCCTTACTTCCCTGTATACCCTGTTGGTTTATATGTGTATATGACACTGTCTGTGTGAGTGTTTTTACTTGTGTTTGGGTGCTGACAGGATGTTTGCATTATACTCAGGGCCATAACGATGCTGGCCTCCTTCATTCAAGCCTGGGGAGCTTCTCCCCCTCAGGCTTGTTCGGGGAGGGGGCGGGGCCGGGCCCTCGGTTTGGCCACAGTAGCCCCGCCCCCTCGTTTGGCGCAATGCTGCGGGCCAGCCCATGACTAGGATCCGCGCTGCTGGGAGGGGCCGTGGCCTGCGGCGCGCGTTCTGCGCTGGCCCGCCCCCCCCCCCCCCTCCTCTTCTCACGAGGCTCTTCTCCGGGGGCCATCTTGGTGCTGCTGCGGGACCCTGGGTGCTCCTGGCCGGTAAGGGCCTGTTGGCCACTTCCTTAGCTTATGCGGGGGCCGCTCTTCAGCAGGGGGGCCTCCTGTTTTTTCGCTTGTGTGTGCATGGATATTTTATTATATATGTTATTATATGTAGAGATATATATATATATATATATATATATATATATATATATATATTTTGTGAGGCTATTTTTGACTTGGATGCTTCATTGTGTGTTTCAGATTGCATCGTTTATGTGCATGTTTAGGGGTTCCTCCTAGTCCTGGGGTCCCTAGCCTTAATATAGATCACCACAAATCCTCCCACTGGGACTTTTAAGGGGCATCCCGGGTTGCTTATTGCTTAAGCTCCCTGCGGTCTTGCGACTGACCACAAAAATCACCATATGGAGGCTCTGCAGGACACCGGGCTCGGGCTCCCTCTGGGACAATCCCGGCCATGTGTGGGTTGTGGGGCATCCCTTACGGGTGAGAATGTGCTTATTTGTATACCATGTGCACAAAATGCCATATTGCGGCAGTCGGGTGCCCAGCCTTCTGGGTCGGCGCCCCCCGCTTCATCGCCTTCCCCTCCCCACCTTATCTGTACCCCAAGTGACATTGGTGCTAGCGGGGAGTCGCATTCCGATGTTTGTGCTAGGTTGGCCAGCATGGAGAAATTTATGGTTAGCGCGGTGGGCAAGAAGGCCCAGGCTAAAAAGAGACATTTGTCGTCGGTCCAGGCGACTTGGGATATTGATGATGATTCTTTTGATATGACAGATTATTCCCCGCTA
Organism: Gastrophryne carolinensis; assembly: GCA_027917425.1. Lineage (NCBI taxonomy): Eukaryota > Metazoa > Chordata > Amphibia > Anura > Microhylidae > Gastrophryne > Gastrophryne carolinensis. Next base: position 176,227,726 of record CM051238.1, on the reverse strand, counting down.
GAGGAGGGGGAATTATATGAGGAGTCAGAGGCTGACGATGTACGGTTTGGCGAGACTGATGTTGGGCAGGCGCTGGGGGATGCTGTGGACACGGCCACGGTTTTGTCACATCTCTTGGAGGTTTTGCATATTGCGCCACCTGAGGCGCCTCCTCTCAAGAAGGGGGAAGAAGTATCCTTTCCCGGTGGAAGCGGTTAAGTGCTGGGCTTCTCCTCCCGAGGTCGATGTGCCAGTTTTGGGGTTGACCAACTGTTCCGTGCTTCACACCCAGACGCCACTTACCTAAAGGATGGTGAGGATAGGCGCCTTGATCAGATGGCATGCCATGCCTTTGCCAGTGTTAGTTCGGCCTTGCGGCCTGTTTGTGCATCTGCGCTAGTGGCGGTGGGTGCTAGGTCTCTGATTAGGGACTGGTTAAATGACGCTCACCTTGATCCGGCCAGCGCTGAGTTCACTACGCTTAAAAGATTTGAATTGTTCATGGATTTTGTCTTGGCTGCTATGGAAGATACTATTGTTATGTGTAGTAGGACTTCAGCCTTATTGGTGGCCATGCGCCGCTCGGTATGGCTCCGTCAGTGGACGGCGGACTTTGCGGCCAAGAAATCACTCACAGCTCTTCCCTTCTTGGGTACGCGGCTGTTTGGAGATAAGTTGGATGCTGTGGCAAAGGGAGGTAAGTTACCTCAGCGGAAGAAACTGTGCCGTCCCTTTTGGGGGGCAGGCTCTTTCAATCCTTCCTTTCGAGGTGCCAGAGCTGGTAGAGGTTTGGCCTTCTCGGGTGTCAGAGGCTCTTCCTGGAACAGGGGCAGAGGTCGGGCCCGTCCTGCTTCTGCCTGGGGTTCCAAACCCAAGCCTGCGGGTAAACCAGCTCAGCAATGAAGGGGCGCCCGCTCGGGTGGGGGGACGGCTGCGGCTCTTCTTCCAGGTCTGGGCTCGGGAGGTCACAGACAATTGCATCTTGGAAGTGGTCTCCTCCGGGTACAAACTGGAGTACTGGCCTCCTCCAAGATTAAGGTCTCGGGTGCCTGCGGACCCTCAGGCGGCACAGGGGCTCCTGTTAGCAGTGAAAAACCTTCTGGACATGGGAGTTGTATGACGGGTGCCTCCGTCGGAGTGAGGCACGGGTTTCTACTCCAACATTTTCACTGCTCCACCGTGAGACCCCACCACGGGGTAGGCGGTGATCCAGGTTTTTGGTGATCCTGGTGTGGGATGCCCCGTCCCTACATGCCTATGGCCTTATAATGGCAGGGTTCCCACTCCCCCTTCCGGGTCCCTTACTCTCCTCCAGGGGGGGGCTGACTCCCTGTCCTTTATTTGCAGTGTGTGTGTGTTTGTTCACTGTTACTCAGGTGTATGTGTGTGTGTGTGTTTTTACGTTCGGGCCGCACGCACGTTCACTTGCGGCGGCGGGCCGGTTCTCTCATGGTCGGCTCCGCGCCCATATTGGCCGGGGAGCGCGACCTTCTGCCTTCTTCAGTGAGTGGTGTCGTCTGCCGGCTCCAGCCCTATCGGCTGGAAGCGCGGCTTGGGAGGGAATCCCGCATCAGAGGGGGGGGGGAGGGCGGGGCGGCCATGTGCTGGCGCGCTCCGCGCTGGCCTGCCCCCTTCTCCCTCTCCTCGTATTAACGGGCTCCTTTAGCTGGAAACCTAATCTTATACTCTCTTTGCGGTACAGGTCGCCGGGCGTTATTGTGCCCGTGGGCTACATACATCGGGGGCATATATGGATATATTCATAGTTCGGTATGTATATATATATATATATATATATATATATATTAAATTGTGTGTGTGCCTATATGCCTTTTTAATTGCTATGTATGGCTGCTTGGCGATATAGACGTGAAAATTATATATATATATATATATATATATATATATATATATGCAGTCATATACCTGTATATGAGTGTTCGGCTGTGTGACTGTAATATCTATGCTAGGGCATCCCTTACTATGCTCTGCTCTTATGTGACCTTTTTTGTGTGTTACAGGTGTCCCAGTATAAGTGCATTTTAAGGGGTCTCTCCTGGTCCTGGGGTCCCTAGCTATAAATATTGTCCACCCCCAAATATCCTCCCACCAGGACTTTTAAGGGGCATCCCGGGTTGCTTATGCGTAATTCCCTACGGTCTTGCGTTTGACCACAAAAATTCACCATATGGAGGCTCTGCAGGATACCAGGCCCAGGATCCCTTCGGGACAATCCGGGCCATGTGTGGGGTATCCCTTACGGGGAAGAATGTGCTGATCTGTATACCATGCGCACAAAAGGCCATAACGCGGCAGTCTGGTACCCAGCCTTCTGGGTCGGCTCCTCCCGCTTCATCGCCTTCCCCACCTGATCCGTACCCCAAGTGACATTGGTACTAGTGGGGAGTCGCTTTATCATGTTTGGGCTAAGTTGGCCAGCATAGAGAAAATGATTGCTAGCACGGTGGGCAAGAAGCCCCAGGCTAAAAAAAGACAGTTGTCGTCGGCCCAGCCTTGTGGGACACTGACGATGAATCCGCTGAATTGTGCGATTATTCCCCGCTTGAGGAGGGGGAATTGTATCAGCATTCAGAGGCTGACTATGGTCAGCCTGGGAATTCCAATGCCGGGCAGGCGACGGGGGATGCCGTTGATACGGCCACTGTTTTGTCACATTTATTGGAGGTGCTGGATATTGATCCACCTGAGGCGCCTCCCTACCCAGAGTCATTTTGATGCGCTGATACTTAGGGAATGGGAGAGGCCCTGTCGGCTCCCTGGTGTGCCTCAGCGATGAGATAAGAAGTATCCCTTTCCGGTGGAGGCGGTCAAGCGCTGGTCTTCTCCTCCCGAGGTCGACAGGCCTGTGTTAGGTTTGACCAACTCGTCTGTACTGAACACCCCTGACGCCTCTTCCCTTAAGGATGGCGAGGACAAGCGCCTTGATCAGATGGCGTGCCACGCATTTGCCAACGTGGGCTCGGCCCTGCGACCGGTTAGTGCATCTGCCATGGTGTCGCTTGCTACCAGGTCTCTTATCAGGGACTGGCTGAATAACGCTCAGCTGGATCCAGCTAGCGCTGAGTTCGCTATACTTAAGAAGTGCGAATTGTTTATGGATTTTGTCAGGGCTGCGATGGAAGACTCCACTGTCGTGTGTAGTAGGACGTCAGCCTTGCTGGTGGCCATGCGCAGACTGGTCTGGCTCCGTCAGTGGACAGCGGATGTTGGAGCCAAGAAGTCGCTCACTGCTCTCCCCTTCTTGGGTGCGCGGCTGTTTGGAGATAAATTGGATGCTGTTGCTAAAGGCGGTAAGTTACCTCAGCAGAGGAAGCAGCGCTGTCCCTTTCGGGGAGCGGGCTCGTTCACTCCTTCCTTTCGAGGGGCCAGAGCATCTAGGGGTCTGGCCTTCTCGGGGGTCAGGGGCTCGTCCTGGAACAGAGGCAGAGGTCTGGCACGTCCCGCGGCTGCCTTGGGTTCCAAGCCCAAGCCTGCTGTTAAACCGGCTCAGCAATGAAGGGGCGCCCTCACCCGTAAGGGTGGGGAGACGGCTGCGGCTCTTTTTCCGGGCCAGGGCCCGGGAGGTCACAGACAATTGGATCTTGGAAGTGGTCTCCTCCGGGTACAAGCTGGAGTTCGAGTACTGGCCGCCCCCAAGATTCTTAAGGTCTCGGGTGCCCTCGGACCCTCAGGCTGCGCAGGGGCTCCTGTTGGCAGTGAAAAGCCTTCTAGAAACAGGGGTTATATGCCCGGTGCCTCCGTTAGAAAGAGGCAAGGGTTACTACTCCAACCTTTTCACGGTTTCCAAAAAGGAGGGTTCGGTGAGACCCATTCTAGATCTCAAGGTTCTCAACAGGTTTATCAGAGCCAAAAAGTTCTGCATGGAGACTCTGCGCTCGGCTATCAATTCCCTTCGCCAAGGGGATTTTATGACTTCCATAGACATCAAGGATGCGTATCTGCATGTTCCAATTTTTCAGGCACATCAGAGATTCCTCCGGTTTGCGGTGGGGGATCAACATTATCAATTCGTAGCTCTTCCCTTCGGTCTGACCTCGGCACTGAGGGTCTTCACCAAGGTTTTGGCGGGCTTAATGGCTCTGCTCAGATCTCAGGGCATTCGCATTGTGCCTTTTCTGGACGATCTGTTGATTTCTGCTTCTTCCGTTCAGCAGGCAGAACTGGACACCCTCCAGGTGGTGTCGACCCTGGAGAGATTCGGGTGGGTGATCAACCGCACCAAGTCTTCTCTCTCCCCGTCTCGAGTGATTTCATTTCTGGGCATGAATCTGGATACCAGTCGGGCCAGAGTGTTTCTGCCCCAGACCAAGGTGCAGGGGATTCAGGTCCTGATCCGTCTTCTTCTGGCCAGCCCTTGTCCCTCTATCCGACAGGGGATGAAACTGGTGTCCTCCTTCGAGGCTGTGCCGTTTGCACAATTTCACATGAGATCTCTTCAACTTCTCCTATTGACGTGTTGGGACAGGAGCCCACAGTCTTTGGATCAACCTTTCAGGATGTCTCCCAGGGTTCGGCAGTCATTTCGGTGGTGGCTGGACTCGAGCAATCTGGTGAAGGGCAGATCCTTTCTGGTCCCTTGTTGGGAGACGGTTACCACGGATGCCATTAGGTTATTGGAAGAGTCATCAGTTCAGCGGGGTGTGGGGTCCCCAGGAGGCTCACACCCCCATCAATGTATTGGAGCTCCGAGCCATTCGTCTGGTTCTGGCTCGGTTAACCCCACAGTTACGGGGTCTTCCGGTTCAGGTGCGTTCGGACAGCCGAACGGCAGTGGCTTACATAAATCACCAAGGAGGGACTCGCAGCAGGAGTGCCCTCAGGGAAGTCTCTCTGATCCTGCGATGGGCGGAGAGCAATGTTCCTTGCCTTTCGGCAGTCTACATTCCGGGGGTGGAGAATACGGAGGCGGATTCCCTGAGCAGGGGATCCTCTCGCCACGGAGAGTGGTCTCTCAAACCCGAGGTCTTTCTGGATCTTTTCCGCAAGTGGGGGACTCCGGAGGTGGATCTCTTTGCCTCGAGGCACAATCTCAAGCGTCCGGCATTTGTGTCTCTTTCTCAGGATCCCCTGGCCTTGGCAGTGGATGCCCTGTCTCTGACGTGGAAGGACCTGGGTTTTCTGTACCTGTTTCCACCTGTCTCCATGCTGGGCAGGGTAGTTCGCAAACTGGTTCTAGAAGGGGCACCAGTGATTCTGGTGGCTCCAAGGTGGCCAAGAAGGGTTTAGTACGCAGACGTTGTAAGGATGGCCGTAGACCAGTGCCGGCTTCCCTTGATACCGGACCTGCTATCCCAGGGTCATCTACTTTACCCCAATTTATAAACGCTGGCTTTGACGGCCTGGCTGCTGAAACCTTCATCTTGAAAGAGGAAGGTTTGTCTGAGGCGGTCGTTCAGACTCTGATTAGGGCTAGGAAGCGGTCCTCTTCTGGCATTTACTATAGGACTTGGAGGTCCTATATTGATTGGTGTGAGGCTAGGACCTTGCCTTGCAGGGTTTTTTCTGTACCTAGGATTTTGGAGTTTCTTCAACATAATCTGGACCTGGGGTTTCAGCTTAGTACTTTGAAAGGACAGGTTTCTGCTCTGTCGGTTTTCTTCCAGAGGTCTTTTGCTTTACACCCGCTGGTTAAGACGTTTTTCCAAGGGGTGGCGCATGTGCGGCCCCCTCGAAAAGCTTTAGTTCCTGTTTGGGATTTGAATTTGGTTCTTTCGGCTCTGCAGGGTCCTCCTTTTGAGCCGCTACATGATATTGCTCTTTCGGTTCTCACTCAGAAGGTTGCCTTCTTGGTGGCGAATACCTCGGTTCGGCGTGTCTCTGAGTTGGCGGCTCTGTCGATTCAGGCCCCTTACTTTGAGAGACACCAGGATAAGGTGGTTTTTCATTTTAAACCGGATTTCCTTCCTAAGGTGGTGTCTGCTTTCCACCTCAATCAGGATATTGTTCTCCCTTCCTTGTGTCCTAAGCCTAACAATGACAAGGAGAGGGTTCTGCACAATTTGGATATTGTTCGCTGTGTGAAGTACTATTTGGTGACTACTTCTTCCTTCCGCAAGATGGACGCTTTTTTCGTGGTGCCCTGCGGGCCCAGGAAAGGTTTGGCACTTGCTAAGTCTACGATTAGCAAATGGATTCATCAGGCTATTGTTGGGGCCTATTCTGCTAAGAGGAGGACTCCCCCTTTTAGGGTCACTGCGCACTCTACTCGTGCTGTTGGTGCATCCTGGGCTTTTCAGCACCAGACTTCTGTTGAACAAGTTTGTAAGGCTGCTACTTCTGTTCATACTTTTTCCAAGTTTTACAAGGTTGATGTGCGGGCTTCAGCGGATGCTGTTTTTGGCCGCAAGGTTCTGCAAGCTGCAGTGGTTTGAGTTGGTGCATTCTTTACTGTTTATGGTTCCCACCCTTGACGGACACTGCTATTGGATGTCCCAACTGTCAAGACTTAATGAAGCGGAGTGTATGTCACACTTGGAATAATACCGTTTTGTAATTACTCACCTTTAAAATGGATATTATAAGTGTGACATACACTCCGCTTCACCCACCCTGTTTGGTATTCTGGATCCTTTATATGGTGAACCATTGTTTCTTGTTAGTATTGTTATATTTGGTTCTTCCTGGTCCCTTTACTGCTATCTTACACTGGGGAATTGGTGGGAGGTCCCAGGTAGTTATGGACCGGGAGGGGCTTCTTTTTTGCTACTGGAGAATAACCCAACAGTCAAGACTTATTGAAGCGGAGTGTATGTCACACTTATAATATCCGTTTTAAAGGTGAGTAATCACAAAACGGTATATTCTTAGTATACAGTACGTCCTGCTCCAGATAGATTACTTACACTTGGGTTATCCTCCGCCAGATGGCGCTGCACTGCAGAGACATGTAAAAACAGGCTCCTCCCGGCCCCTCAAATACCCGGGGACCTCCCACAAATCCCCAGATTTCTCTGCAGTGCTTACTGCGAAGACATGAAATTATCACTCTCTCGCAGGTGAGCGGGGCTATCAAAGCCTGCGGCCCTGTTGGACTATTCCCACCCATTCCTCGTGTGATGTGCCTCCCAGCCTGGGCTGCGCTGGTCGGGTGAAGGTAGGCGGCACCATGCGTGCTTATGGAGTGCGGCTCCACCGCAGTCCCCCACCAAAGGGTAGGCGGTATAGGCTGATGGTGAGCCTTTATGGGATGCCCCTCCCGCCTCATTGCCAGATGCCCCGTGTAGCGGTGGGTCCTGTACAGAGGGCCGCCATCCTCCCTCATTCTCCCCGTAGCCTTCGGGGGGGGGGGGGGGGACAGAAGGAGGGGGGTGTGGGTGAGTGCATATAGTGATTCGTCTATGACTAGATATGTGGTGTCAGCCGCCGCGCTGACTTGTCTGTTTTACTATTACATGGCCGCCGCGCGCGTCTTTTCCTTCATTTGGATGTCCGCGCCAGACGGCGGCGTTACCTCAGACGCTTCTGCGTTATCATTGGCTGCTGTCTGTGGCCTTCACGCTCTTCGGGGGGGGGGGGGTCGGGGGCCTGGCCTGGCGTGCTCCGCGTCACGGCCCGCTCTGGCCCGCCCTTCGATGTTCGTTCGGCACCATTTTGTGTGTCGCGTGTGACGGTTCTTCCTTCCGCGGTCTGTAAGTGCCTTCGCTGGCGGCTTTTATGCTCATTACTTACTGTGCATGGTTTTGACGCCCCTTCTTCTCATTGTGTCTTTCAGACGGGTGAATCCAGTGGCTTCTCCCGGCCCAGTGTAATTGTTAGTTGGACCTAGTATAATTACTCCCACTTCCCTAGCGGGTCATTGGGCCATGCAGGGTAGCTTACAGCGTCAATCCCTACTGTGCCTATTAATCACCATATGGAGGCATCCCAGGATAATGTGACCAGGGTTCCTTCGGGACAAGCCCGGCTGTGTGTAGCTTGTGGGGTCTCACCTATCAGCAGTGACAGCGCATGGGTCTGTGTTCCTTGCGCACAGCAGGCGCTAACGTTGCAACCTGCACCTCGTCTCACTTCACCTACTCCCCCAAGCTTGTCTTACCCCCATTGAATTACTTACAAACGGGGATTCTCAACTTGATGTGTCTGCTAGACTGGCCAGTGTTGAAAAATTGATTGCTAATACCTTAGCGCGTAACCCCTGATGCCACTCTTTTCCCTATGGAGTCTGATGAGTTGTTGCATCTATGTGGCTACACCCCATCGGACGAAGGGGAGCTGTTCTCTGACTCAGGGTCATCTGACAAGAGACCCAGGGGTCATGACGATTCTGGCTCTGACCCCTGGACCTCGGTATACCTAAGAGTTGGGACAGAAAGTATCCCTTTCCTGCTGATATGATCAAGTGCTGGTCATCACCTCCCCAGGTGGATGCTCCTATTCTAGGGCTGTCTAACACCTCTATTATGCACTCCCCTGACACTACTACTCTGCTGGATGCTGAAGACCGGCGCATTGACCAATTGGCGTGCCATGCCTTTGCATCTGTGGGGACGGCGCTGCGCCCGGTTTGCGCCTCGGCCATTACGTCTGTGGCGCTCAGGGCCCTGATCAGAAGTGTACTTGAAGGTGCTCCTGATGAATTGTCACCTGATACGTGTAATGCACTGTCTAACTGTGATGTGTTTGTAAACTTTATCCTATCTGCCTTGGATGATGCCATTAGGATGTGTGCGAGAACTTCTGCCTTGGTGGTAGCTATACGCCGCGCGGTTTGGCTGCGCCAGTGGGCTGCTGACAATGCTGCAAAGAAGGCCCTTACTGGGCTTCCATTTAAGGGGCTACGCCTGTTCGGGGACCGCCTTGACCTTTTTGCTAAAGGAGGTAAGTTACCCCAGCGCAGGCGGCAGTCTCGGCCCTTTCGGGGCCAGGGCCCCCTTTCACTTCCCTACCGCGGTGCTAAGCAGGGAAAAGGGGTTTCCTTCGCGGGGGCTCGTGCTGATTCCGGGCATAGGAGCAGAGGACGAAGTCCTGGCTCCTCCTGGTGGTCTAAGCCCAAATCCTCTCCCAAGCCCCCTCAGGCATGATGGGGCGCCCTCGCCCGTCAGGGTGGGGGGGCGGCTACAGCACTTTGCGCACGTCTGGAGGCACCACGTCTCAGACCGGTGGATTCAGGAGGTAGTGTCCTCTGGTTACAAGATAGAGTTTGCTGTGCGCCCCCCCCCCCAAGATTCATCAGGTCCCGGATCCCCCAGGACCCTGTCTCAGCTCAGGTCTTTATGCAGGCCGTGCAAGGCCTTCTGGGTCTGGGGGTCATTTGCACGGTCCCCTTAAGAGAAAGAGGCAAGGGCTTCTATTCCAACCTTTTCACAGTTCCCAAAAAAGATGGGTCAGTCAGGCCCATTCTGGAATGAAAGATCCTCAACAAATTTGTCAAGAACAGGCGCTTTCGCATGGAAACTCTGCGCTCGGCCATCAGCTCCCTGCGCCCAGGGGATTTCATGACGTCTGTGGACATCAAAGACGCTTACCTTCACATCCCTGTGTTCCCGGGTCACCAAAGGTTTCTCAGATTCGCGTTGGAAGATCAACATTACCAATTTGTGGCCTTGCCATTTGGCCTCACCTCGGCTCCCAGAGTGTTCACCAAGGTGCTGGTGGGGGTGATGTCCCTGGTAAGGTCAAGGGGCATACGCGTGCTGCCCTACCTGGACGACATACTCATCACCTCTCGGTCTCTACAGCAGGCAGAGTTGGACACTCAGCTGGTGGTGTCCACCCTGGAGTCCTTCGGCTGGGTGATCAAAGTCCTCTCTGTCCCCTTCCTTGGTGACCCCGTACCTGGGAATGATTCTGGATACGGTTCAGTCAAGGATATTCCTTCCTCAACAGAAGGTGGAAGCTCTAACTGCGCACGTGAGGTTCCTGCTATCGTGTCCCCAGCCCTCCCTCAGGCAGGGAATGCAGCTGGTGGGCCTGATGGTGGCGTGCTTCGAGGCGGTGCCCTTTGCTCAGTTCCATTTGAGGCCTCTACAACTTTACCTTCTGTCAGTATGGGACAAGGACCCAACGTCCTTGGACGGGGTCTGTGTGTTTCCCCCCTTGGTCAGACGGTCCCTTTCGGGGTGGCTGGACCACAGGAACTTGCTGGGGGGCAGGTCCTTTCTGGCCCCCTCCTGGGAGACGGTCACCACGGATGCCAGTCTGTCAGGATGGGGGGGATTCTGGAAGTCCCTGCGGTTCGAGGGGAGGTGGGGCCCTCAGGAGGCCCACTTACCCATCAACATTCTGGAACTACGGATTATAAGGTTGGTACTGGAGCAGTTGACCAATCACCTGAGGGGTCTGTCTGTGCAGGTGCGCTCAGACAACAGGACGGCGGTTGCCTACATCAACCATCAGGGAGGGACCCGGAGCAGGGGGGCCCTCCAGGAGGTGTCGCGTATTCTGACATGTGCGGAGGCCAATGTTCAATGCATTTCGGCTGTGTACATCCCGGGGGCAGAGAATCTTCTGGCAGACTCTCTGAGCATGGGGACCTCTCGTCAGGGAGAGTGGTCCCTCTGCAACAGGGTATTCCAGTCCCTGTGTCACCGTTGGGGTCTACCGGATGTGGATCTGTTTGCATCCCGTCACAATCACAAGCTCCAGGCTTTTGTCTCCCTGTCTCAGGATCCTCTGGCCTTGGCCACAGATGCTCTGTCCATGTCATGGCAGGAATTTCGGCTCCTGTATGTCTTTCCTCCATTCCCCCTGCTGGGCAGGGTCCTGTGCAAGATTGCTCTGGAAGGGGTGCCAGTGATTCTGGTGGCCCCCAGGTGGCCAAGAAGAGTGTGGTTCGCAGACGTGGTGCAGATGGCAGTAGACCAGTACGTTCTGCCAGGAGTGCCAGATCTGCTCACTCAGGGCCCCTTACGCCATCCCAATTTACAAACTCTGGCTTTGACGGCCTGGCTGCTGAAACTTCCATCTTGATGGAGAAAGGCTTGTCTGCCTCGGTGGTTGAGACCATGGTGAAGGCTAGGAAGAAAACTTCTTCTTCCATCTATTATAGGGTATGGCGTACCTACATTGACTGGTGTGAGTCTAGGTCTCTTCCTTGTCGGTTGTTCTCAGTTCCCAGGGTTCTGGAGTTTTTACAGCATGGGTTGGAGTCGGGTCTCCAACTCAGTACTTTGAAGGGTCAGGTTTCTGCCCTGTCTGTTTTCTTTCAGAAGTCTTTTGCTCAGCATTCTTTGGTTAAGAATTTCTTTCAGGGGGTTACTCATGTGCGTCCCCCACGAAAACCTATGGTCCCTGTTTGGGATTTGAACTTGGTCTTGTCTGCCTTGCAGAGTGCTCCCTTTGAACATATTCAGGATGCTGCTCTGGATGTACTTACTCTCAAGGTTGTCTTTCTGGTGGCTATTACTTCGGTCAGGCGTGTGTCTGAGCTGGCGGCTCTGTCTATCCAGCCCTCATACTTTGAGAGACACTAGGATAAGGTGGTGTTCCGCTTTAAACCGGATTTTCTAAGAGCATCAGTTTTCCTGAGTGACTACTAGGTAATACTTCAGACACCTGACCACATCCAAGGAATGCAAAACCCTTTCCTTAGCATTGCTAGGATTAGGGCACAACGAAGGAAGAACAATATCTTGATTCAAATGAAAAGCAGACAGAAGGTGGTGTCTGCTTTTCATTTGAATCAAGATATTGTTCTTCCTTCGTTGTGCCCTAATCCTAGCAATGCTAAGGAAAGGGTTTTGCATTCCTTGGATGTGGTCAGGTGTCTGAAGTATTACCTAGTAGTCACTCAGGAAAACTGATGCTCTTATTCTAAGCATACAGCACGTCCTGCTCCAGATATAGTAATAACATGTGGTTAATCCTCCGCCTGAGGCGCCGTGCACTGCAGACATGTAGAAAAACAAGCTCCTCCCGGCCCTACATATACCGAGGGACCTCCCACAAATCCCCAGATTTCTCTGCAGTGCTGAAACTGCGAAGACATGAAGCATCACGCTCTCGCAGGCGAGCGGGGCTTTACAGCCCGAGGCCCTGCGGGACTATTTCCACCCGTCCTCTCTGTGAAGAATATGCCTGTGTGCTTAACGGAGCCATGCTCCACCGCAATCCCCCACCATAGAGTAGGCGGTCAAGGCTAATGGTGAGCCTTCAGTGGATGTCCCTCCCGCATCATTGCCCCACGCCCCGTGTAGCGGTGAACCCCGAGTGCTGGGTCACCTACCTCCTTAGTTCCCCCCGTTAGGAAGAACAATATCTTGATTCAAATGAAAAGCAGACAGAAGGTGGTGTCTGCTTTTCATTTGAATCAAGATATTGTTCTTCCTTCGTTGTGCCCTAATCCTAGCAATGCTAAGGAAAGGGTTTTGCATTCCTTGGATGTGGTCAGGTGTCTGAAGTATTACCTAGTAGTCACTCAGGAAAACTGATGCTCTTATTCTAAGCATACAGCACGTCCTGCTCCAGATATAGTAATAACATGTGGTTAATCCTCCGCCTGAGGCGCCGTGCACTGCAGACATGTAGAAAAACAAGCTCCTCCCGGCCCTACATATACCGAGGGACCTCCCACAAATCCCCAGATTTCTCTGCAGTGCTGAAACTGCGAAGACATGAAGCATCATGCTCTCGCAGGCGAGCTGGGCTTTACAGCCCGAGGCCCTGCGGGACTATTTCCACCCGTCCTCTCTGTGAAGAATATGCCTGTGTGCTTAACGGAGCCATGCTCCACCGCAATCCCCCACCATAGAGTAGGCGGTCAAGGCTAATGGTGAGCCTTCAGTGGATGTCCTTCCCGCATCATTGCCCCACGCCCCGTGTAGCGGTGAACCCCGAGTGCTGGGTCACCTACCTCCTTAGTTCCCCCCGTTAGTGGGGGGAAAAAGAGGGGGGGGGTTGTGTACGTTGGCCTAACCTTGCCCTATTACACTGTACGCTTATAGCCTTTATTGGTTACCGGGGGTCAGAGCCGCACTTCAAACATTATGTTAACGTTGGCCGCAGCGCCTTTAATGTATTTTGACTTGGCGCGTACGGCGCTATGGCGTTTATTACTGTCTCCTTTTTCTGTCTTGTTCCGCGCTTAGAGCTTTGCGCTCTCGGGGGGGGGGGGGGGGGCGTGGTCTGGTTTGGCGCGTTTCGCGTCATCTGTAGCTCTGGCCCGCCCTTCGAGATTCGCATGGCGCCATTTTGTCGGTCTTCCCGCGCGCGCATGGTCTTCCTCCTCCTTCCTTGGTTACTGTAAGTGCCCTCACGGGTGTTTTGGTTATCTTTTTCTTCCTGTGCTGCGCATGGCTCTGACACCCTCTCTTCTCCTTATGTCTTTCAAACGTCAAGATTCCAGTGGCTTCTCCCGGCCAGATATATATATCTTTATATTTAAATTCTCCCACATTCCCAGCGGGTTTTGGGGCATCCAGGGTTGCTTACAGCATAAATACCTACTGGCATATTACCTAGATTAATCACCATATGGAGGCATCTCAGAATTATGTGTCCGGGGTCCCCGCGGGGACAAGACCGGCTGTGTACTATGTGTGGACAACCCCACACTGATGCTGACAGAGCACGGGTCTGCGGACCGTGTGCTGATCAAGTGCTGGCCCTGCAATCAGGTTTACCAGTAGCTGCACCTCGCTTCAATACTCAATGTCTCCCCGTGCTTAAATCTCACTCCAGATGAGTCGCACTCGAGCGGGGATGAACAGCAGGTGGTGCCGCGCAGGTTACCCACTGCGGAGCAGGTGATGTGCGGTTTGGCGGAGCGCTTGGGCGCTGGAAAGAAACGGTCCCTGACGCCCCCTAGTTCTAGGTTTCCCACTGAAACTGAGGAGTCTGCCGCTATGCAGGACCTTGATCCTTCTGATGAAGGTGAACTGTTTTCAGGTTCCAGTTCCTCAGACGAGATGTCTTGGAGCCGGGACAGTTCTTGCCCGGGTTCTTGGGGCCTGTGTGACACTGACGAGTTACTTATAAAGATCTTTGAAGCACTGTCCATCTCTCCTTCGGGAGAGTCTCCCAAGCCCAAGAGGGAGAGTTTCCACGCGGCAACGCTGCGCCTGGAATTTCTGGAACAGGATCATTTCCAGACTCTTATATCTATGGAATGGGAATCACCTTGTAAACTTACAGGGGTACCGGGGGTCTGGGACTGGAAGTACCCTTTTCCCCATGATTTGGTTGATCGATGGTCAATCCCTCCCGAGGTGGATGTGCCTATTATTGGGGTTGCTAACCCTCCCTTCATGGCAGCTTCTACTCCTCGTACCCTTCGGGATGCTGAGGACCGGCGCATTGACAGATTGGCTTCCCACGCCTTTTCGAGTGCAGGGACGGCTCTGCGCCCGGTCTGTGCTGTGGCCGTCACCGCGGTGGCCGCCAGGACCCTTTTTAGGAAGATACTTGACCAACAACCAGAGTATCTCCCTTGCGAGGTCTTTAATGCACTGTCTGATTGTGATGTTTTTGTGAGGTTTATTCTTTCAGCGATGGATGACACTATTAAAATGTGTGCTAGAACCTCGGTTCTTGTGGTGGCTATTCGCCGCTTGCTTTGGCTGCGACAGTGGGGGGCTGACAATGAGACTAAAAAGGCTCTTACTGGTCTTCCCTTTAGAGGACGACGTTTATTCGGGGCCCGGTTGAACCTTTTTGGAAGAAAGGGTAAGGTGCCCTTGCGCAGAAGGCCGTCCCAGCCACCCAGGGGCAGGGACACCCCTCCCTACGTTAGTGTCAAGCGAGAACCAGAAGTGTGCTTCCAACTTTTTGGAGTGGAGGCCCGCCCCAGGGGGGGGGCAGGCAACGCCCTGGGACCTCCGGCAGGGCAAAACCAAAGTATGCCAAAACCACACAAGCATGAAGGGACGCCCTCGCCCTGTTGGGCGAGGGGGCTGCCGCAGCACTTGGCTCCTATCGCAGGGCGCCATGCTTCGTTCAGGTTGTTACAGGAGATAGTCCCCCTGGATGCAGAATGGAGTTTGCTGGGCGGTCCCTTTCTGAGGTTGTCAGGGATCCTCTAGTCCCTGTTTTTCCCTTCGGGAGTTGACGCAGGCCGAGTTCGGCGGGCTGGGTCTGGGCTCTCTTACAGGTTGGCCTTTGGCTGGTGATTGCATCCACATTACCTTTTCCCTCTGGGATGAAGCAGTCTGACCAGGACAAGGCATTCAGGACCTAGCATTTTTAGTTTTCACAGGCAGTTCCTACATGGTATCCACCTGTTGGGCTGTGGGTGCCCTTGTCCAGTGGACCTCTTGATGCCTGCGAGGATCTATATCCCCTTTTAGTCCCGTGTGCCTTCAGGACACCTAGGCCATTTCCAGCCAGTGTTACAGGACCAATTCTGCAGATTAGGGTCTTGTCTTGGGTCCCTCCCCTGCTCCCAGACGGCTCTCCAAGGCGAGTATGGGAGTGTTGTCTTGGACGTGCACCTGTGACGTCCGCGCTAGGTTCTACTTGATTGTCATTCTTTTCCAATTTTGCATCAGGCCGCGTTGGCTGTTGACTTGGGGCTCCGCGGGAGTCTTTTGGATTGGTGCTCAGGCATATCACCTTCTTAGTGTACCCTGGTTTGGTATCTCCCTACGGGGCGGCATTTAGATGGGTTCAGGTTAAAACCTTCCCTTCTGCTATTGTGGCCTTAGTATGAAGGGGCCTTGCCCTCCTTGTGGTCACACTACCTTCACCTTGCAGCTGGTGGGCCTGTTGGTGGCGGCCCGGACGCTGTCCTTTATTCACTGGTGCCCTTGGGCCATGCGACACCTTAGGTTATTTATCCTGGACGGGGTTCCAACACCCCTGGAAATAGGTCAGTACGCCCCTCCTTTTTTGTGAGGGGGTTCCTTTTGAGTTTGTAAATTCAAGGAAGTTGTCAGGGACCTTCCCTTTCCTTCTTGCCTATCCCTGTAGATGGTCACCATGGGGACCATGCCAGGCAGGTTGACTAGGGGGTTCTATTTCTTCTGAACTCCCCCGCGGTTCCAGAAGGGGGGTCCCCTTAGGGGGTCCAATTTCATACTGTCTTTCGATTATCACATTGAGCCCCTTTGGGCCCTAAATTGCTGGACTACTTCCCTTCAAGACTTGTCTCTTTGGGGACTCTCGGTCAGTCTGATGACAGTGGCCTCTCCTTTTTTATCTGTTAAGGTCTTGAACAGGTGACCCTTCAAGAGGGGTCTGGTTCTGATCTAAGTGGGGGTTTACATTGCTTGCACCTCATTAGTATTGGCTTGTTGGCTGTCCTACTGTGCTAGGAGGGCCTATTCTAGTGTCTTGCTGAACCCCTACTGGTGGCCCCGTGGGGCCTCGTGGATATTACAGGGACTCTGTCCTGGTTATTGTCCTGGTCCATTGTTCTGGGTTATTGTTCCAGGACTCTCTGGCCTTGGTCATGGGGACCTAGTATGGCTCTGTCAGGACATTATTCTCTATATGTCTTAACTTCTTCACCCCGCTAGGTGGGTTTCTGCACAAGATTGCTGTAGCAAGGGTGGACCGTTACGCTGGGGGCCCTGGGTGGCCCAGTGGGGTGCGGTTCGCAGATTCTGCTGACGACAGTTGTACTGTGTGCCCTCCCACGAGGGCTGTTCTGCCTATTCAGGCTCCTTACTATGTCGCCCCTATCTACAGGGATTGGACGGTTTGTTCTTCACCCTATTGGAGATGGATCTCTCTGGGTGTCCTTTCCTTTTGGAGGGTTAGACCTAGCTCCCTCTTCTTCTTCTCCCTTCTCTGCCGGCTATGTTGGGAGATGTCGCTCTAGTTGCGTGCTTGGACTAGCTCTCTCTCCTGCGGGATGTTGCCTTATCCCTGGGTCCTAGAGTTCTTACAGCATGGCTGAGGTTGGTTCCTCAACTCAGTGCTCTGGGGGGTTTCAGGGCTCGCCCTGTTCGCCCACTGCAGAGCCTAGTTCAATCTTCTGTGTTGAGCTTTCCTCAGGGGTTGCTCAGGTGCATTCCCCAGGGATTTCTAAGATCCCTGTGGGGGGGGGGGGGGGGGGTTACTTATCCTGATGCCCTGCTAAGGGTTTCCCTGGGTCTTATTCAGGTTCTTGTCTGAACTGTTCCTTCCCTCACATGATTCTTCCGGGGCGATTACTTCATTCAGAGGTATGCCATAGGGGACGGCTCTGTTAGCCTAGTCACTATATGTATATACATATATGTTTCTTATTTGTACACCATTAGGTGAGGAGGTTCCGCCTTACACCGAGTTTGGGTCCAGGCGGAGTTTATTCTCCTTTATTCCAGACCCGGCCTCTGGGCTAGTGTCTTGCTTACTCTGCGCTTAAAGGGATCTGTATCCCTCAACAGGCATTGGAGACTCCTGGACTGTTCCCTGTCCATGGTTGGGACTATGCCCCTTGGGGCTTATAGGCGTTTCCATCCTTTATGCAACAGGTTCTGATTGCCTACACGGGTGTAGGAGCCCTTTGGATGGGTCTTGCTTGGATGGGTTGTCCTGAGCCTAAAGTGAACGTTTCGGCCTTTGCTGAGCCTTGTTAGCGTTGTTTTTCAGTATTTCCGCTGGTCTCGCTTAGACCAGGCTTCGTATTCCCTGACGGGGAAGGTTCTAAGGTTGCCATGACTGCCCTGTTGTTTGCAGTAGCGTGGTTAGGCTGTTACTCTGGCCTATTTGTTTAGGGGAGATTCATTTTTCTCTCTTGGGTTTTGTTCTCTTCTGCTTGTGCTTGGCTTGGGCCTTCAGCACTCGGTTTTGTTGAGCAGGCTGACTAGTTCGCTGCTTGTGTTTCACTCAGCCTTTGTAAGGTTCGTAAGTTGAGTTAGAGCATTGCTCACGTTGCTCTTGGTAGCAGAGTTACGGGTGACAGCGCTGTTACTGTTGGCTGTGCCTTTTCTCATGGGGATCCCACCCTACTTTATGGACACTGATATTGGATGTCCCACATGTTATTACTATATCTGGAGCAGGACGTGCTGTATGCTTAGAATAATACAACTCTGTGAAGTACTCACCTGTAGAGTTGGTATTATACGCATACAGCACGTCCTGATCCACCCCACCCTGGTTCACCTTGTTCTGGATCCCCTGTATGGTGATTATTATCTTTGATATTATGACTAGTCTCTGGGTGGTTGTTTCCTCCTGGCTTCTCTTTCTCACTGCTTGTCAATGCTGGGGATTTGTGGGAGGTCCCTTGGTATATGTAGGGCCGGGAGGAGCTTGTTTTTCTACATGTCTGCAGTGCACGGCGCCTCAGGCGGAGGATTACCCACATGTTACTATATCTGGAGCAGGACGTGCTGTATGCGTATAATACCAACTCTACAGGTGAGTACTTCACAGAATTGTATTTTTGTGGTCCCTTCTGGTCCTAGGAAGGGTTTGGCTCCTGCCAAGTCTACTATCAGCAAATGGATCCGTCAGGCTGTGATTCAGGCCTATTCTGCTAAGGGGAAGAATCCTCCTTTCCGCCTTACTGCTCATTCTACTCGTGCTATTGGTGCCTCTTGGGCCTTACAGCACCAGGCTTCTGTTGAACAAGTTTGCAAGGCCGCTACTTGGTCTTCTGTTCATACCTTTTCAAAGTTTTACAAGGTTGATGTTAGGGCCTCAGCTGATGCTGTTTTTGGCCGCAAGGTTTTGCAGGCGGCAATGGTTTAAACTGTCTGCTGTTACCTTTTTTGTTCGGGATCCCACCCTACTTTATGGACACTGCTATTGGATGTCCTAAGTGTAAGTAATCTATCTGGAGCAGGACGTACTGTATACTAAGAATAATACAATTCTGTGAAATACTCACCTGTAGAATTGGTATTATAAGTATACAGTACATCCTGCTCCACCCCACCCTGGTTTTTGCATTATTCTGGATCCCCTGTATGGTGATTGTTATCATTGTTATAAGTTACCAGTTTTTGGGTGGTTAAATTCTCCCGGCTTCTTGTTCACTGCTTTTCAATGCTGGGGATTTGTGGGAGGTCCCCGGGTATTTGAGGGGCCGGGAGGAGCCTGTTTTTACATGTCTCTACAGTGCAGTGCCATCTGGCGGAGGATAACCCAAGTGTAAGTAATCTATCTGGAGCAGGACGTACTGTATACTTATAATACCAATTCTACAGGTGAGTATTTCACAGAATTGTATTTTTTCAGTTTGTAGCCCTTCCCTTCGGGTTGACCTCAGCGCTGAGGGTCTTCACCAAGGTTCTGGCGGGCATAATGGCCCTATTCAGAGCTCAGGGAATTCGCATTGTGCCGTATCTGGACGACCTATTGATTTCAGCGTCTTCCCTCCGTCAGGCGGAGCTGGACACCCACCAGGTGGTGTCGACCGTGGAGAGGTTCGGGTGGGTGATCAACCGCCCCAAGTCCTCTCTCTCGTCATCACAGGAGATTTCATTTCTGGGCATGAATCTGGATACCATTCAGGCCAGTGTGTTTCTACCCCAGACCAAGGTGCAGGGGATTCAGAATCGGATCCGCCTTCTTCTGGTTGATTTTTGCCCCTCTATCCGGCAGGGGATGAAACTGGTGGGATTGATGGTGGCCTCCTTTGAGGCGGTCCCGTTTGCGCAGTTTCACATGAGATCTCTTCAACTTCATCTATTGACGCATTGGGACAGGTGTCCGCTGTCATTGGATCAACCGATGTCTCCCGGGGTTCGGCAGTCTCTTCGGTGGTGGCTGGAGTCGAGCAACCTGTTGAGGGGCAGATCCTTTCTGGTTCCTCGCTGGGAGACGGTTACCACGGATGCCAGCCTGTTGGGCTGGGGAGGTTTCTGGAAAAGTCATCAGTTCAGCGGGGTGTGGGGTCCTCAGGAGGCTCACAATCCCATCAATGGTTTGGAGCTTAGAGCCATCCGGCTTGTTCTGTCACGGCTGACGTCGCACTTACAGGGTCTTCCGGTTCAGATTCGTTCAGACAATCGGACGGCGGTAGCCTATATCAATCACCAAGGGGGGACTCGCAGCAGGAGTGCCCTCAGGAAAGTCTCTCTGATCCTGCATTGGGCGGAGAGCAATGTTCCTTGCATTTCGGCAATCTACATTCCGGGAGTGGAAAACAGGGAGGCGGACTCCCTGAGCAGGGGGTTCTCTCGCCAAGGAGAGTGGTCCCTCAGCCCCGGGGTTTTTCGGGTTCTTTGTCGCAAGTGGGGGACTCCGGAGGTGGATCTCTTTGCCTCTCGGCACAATCACAAACTCCCGGCCTTTGTGTCTCTATCTCAGGATCCTCTAGCTCTGGCAGTGGATGCCTTGTCCCTTGCTTGGAAGGATCTGGGGTTTGTGTACCTGTTTTCTCTCTTCTCCATGCTGGGCAAGGTAGTTTGCAAGCTGGCTCTGGAGGGGGCACCAGCAATTCTGGTGGCTCCAAGGTGGCCAAGAAGGGTTTGGTACGCAGATGTTTCCGGATCTGTTATCTCAGGGTCAACTACGTTACCCCAATTTACAAACGCTGGCTTTGACGGCTTGGCTGCTGAAACCTTCATTTTAAAGGAGGAAGGTTTGTCTGAGGCTGTGGTTCAGACCTTGATTAGAGCTAGGAAGCGGTCCTCTTCTGGCATTTACTATAGGGCTTGGTGGTCTTATATTGACTGGTGTGAGGCTAGGGCCTTGCCTTGCAGGGTGTTTTCGATCCCTAGGATTTTGGAGTTTCTTCAGCACGGTCTGGATCTTGGTCTCCAGCTTAGTACCTTGAAAGGGCAGGTTTCTGCTCTGTCTGTTTTCTTCCAAAGATCTTTTGCCTTACACCCGTTGGTTAAGACCTTTTTCCAGGGGGTCACTCATGTTCGACCCCCTCGGAAGGCTATGGTTCCTGTTTGGGATTTGAATTTGGTTCTTTTGGCTCTCCAGGGTCCTCCTTTTGAGCAGTTACAGGATATTGCTCTTTCTGTTTTCACTCAAAAGGTTGCTTTCTTGGTGGCTATTACCTCTGTTCGGCGTGTTTCTGAGTTGGCGGCTCTGTCGATTCAGGCCCCTTACTTTGAAAGACACCAGGACAAGGTGGTCTTTCGCTTTAAGCCAGATTTCCTTCCTATGGTGGTTTCTGCTTTCCATCTCAATCAGGATATTGTACTCCCTTCCTTGTGTCCTAAGCCTAGCAATGACAAGGAGAGGGTTTTGCACAATTTGGATGTGGTTCGCTGTGTTAAGTACTATTTGGTGACTACGTCTTCTTTCCGCAAGACGGATGCCTCTTTAGTGGTGCCCTGTGGGCGCAGGAAAGGTTTGGCGCCCGCCATGTCTACCATTAGCAAATGTATTCGTCAGGCCATTGTTGGGGCCTATTCTGCTAAGGGGAGGACTCCCCCTTTTAGGGTCACTGCGTATTCTACTCGTGCTGTTGGTGCGTCCTGGGCTTTTCAGCACCAGGGTTCTGTTGAACAAGTTTGTAAGGCTGCTACTTGGTCTTCCGTTCATACTTTTTCCAAGTTTTACAAGGTTGACGTGCGGGCTTCAGCGGATGCTGTTTTTGGCCGCAAGGTTCTGCAAGCTGCAGTGGTTTAGGTTGGTGCGTTCTTTGCTGTTTATGGTTCCCACCCATGACGGGCACTGCTATTGGATGTCCTAAATGTCATGAGGAATTGAAGCGGAGTGTATGTCACACTTGGAATAATACCGTTTTGTGATTACTCACCTTTAAAACGGATATTATAAGTGTGACATACACTCTGCTTCACCCACCCTGTTTGGTATTCTGGATCCTTTATATGGTGAACCATTGTTTCTTGGTTGTTAGTATTGTTATATTTGGTTCTTCCTGGTCCCCTTACTGCTATCTTACACTGGGGAATTGGTGGGAGGTCCCAGGTATTTATGGACTGGGAGGAGCTGCTTTTTTGCATTCATCTCTGCAGAAGTTCGCCCTCTACTGGAGAATAACCCAAATGTCATGAAGAATTGAAGCGGAGTGTATGTCACACTTATAATATCCATTTTAAAGGTGAGTAATCACAAAATGGTATTTGTACCTACGGCCTCGCCGACACCCCCGCGCCTGCATTTAGCCCCCAGTGAGGGAGAAGCTAGCAGGGGGTCTCAAACGGATTTGGTGCTCCGAGTGGCGAGCATAGAGCGACAATTATCACGCTTGGCCGCCGGCAAGGCCGCGTGTAAGAAGCGGCATCTTGAGCCGGGTTATTCACTTTTTGATGATGATTACATGGCTTTTGGTAGCCGAGACTCCATGGAGGAGGGTGAGTTGTTTCATGACTCTGACTCCTCAGGGGACCGACCGGGTGGCTTTGACAGTGACCCTGGGGCTTCCTCGGACGAGGACAGGTGGCTTCCCGATGACACAGAAAAGTTGTCTGCGGTATTTGAGACCACCTTGCACATTGTACCCTCAAAGGCGGCCAAAAAGAAGCAGGGGGACTTATTTCGGCCTAAGAGACAGCGTCTTGTTTTCCTGAGCAAGGCCACTTCTCCAAGATGGTTTTGAAGGAATGTGAGAGGCCTAATAAATTGCTGTTGGTGCCTAAGGGTCTGGACAGATGGTATCAATTCTCTGAGGAGTTGATTCGCCTTTGGTCCCGTCCCCCGGAGGTGGATGCTCCCGTTTTGGACCTTTCCAATACCACGGTTATGCCGTCTCCCGATACTACCTCCTTGCGTGATCCTGCTGACAGGCGCATGGATCAGCTGGCCTGTCACGCTTTCACCTTTTGTGGGTGCTGGCCTCTGTCCAGCCTGTGCCGCTGCCATTGTCTCCATAGCCATCAAAAAGAAGGTGAGACGCCTTGTTGAAATCGCCAGATCGCGCAAGTGGGCGGAGGAGTATAGGGACCACCTAGCTTGCGCGGATTTCGTTGCCTTTGTAATCTCGGCCATAAATGATACCGTCCGGCTTGGTGGCAGGGCTTCGGCCCTGCTGGTTGCCCTTCGTCCTATCTGGCTGCGGCAGAAGTCTCTCACTGCTATCCCTTTCTTGGGGCTTCGACTATTTGGGGAGCGTCTGGATCTCCTGACAAAAGATGGCAGGCTCCCTCAGCGTCGGAAGCCTGTGTGTCCCTTTCGGGGCTCGTTTTCCCTTTGCCCCTTTCTAGGGGGAAGAGGCTCTTCCTTCTCAGGTGGCCGCAGAGACTCCTGGGGACGCGGTAGATTCCGCGGTCATCTCAATTCCTCCTGGGGGTCCAAGTCCAAGCTCCCTGCCAAGGCCCCTCAGGCTTGAGGAGGTGCTCTCACCCATCCGGATGGAGGGAACGGCTTCTGCTATTTGCTCACATCTGAAGACTTCACGTCTCGGTGGATTCAGGAGGTGGTGTCCTCCGGCTACAAAATAGAGCTGGCAGCGTGGCCGCCCCCAAGATTTCTTCAGTCGCGGGTCGCCCAGAACCCGTTGACGGCGTATGGCCTAAGAATGGCTGTCCGACGCCTTCTGTCGTCCGGGTGATTTGTCCGTTGCCTCACCAGGAACAGGGTCGAGGGTTCTATTCCAATCTGTTCACGGTACCCAAGAAGGACGGTACTTTGAGGCCTATTTTGGACCTGAAGGGTCTCAACAAGTTTGTCAGGTTCAGACTCTTTCGCATGGAGACCTTACGGTCTGCGGTGAGTTCGCTTCGGCTGGGGCTATTCCATGACCGTGGTGGACATCAGCGATGCTTACCTGCACATTCCTATCTTCCAGGGACATCAGAAGTTCCTGAGGTTCGCACTGAAGGATCAGCGCTTGTGGCGCTGCTGTTTTGGGATTTTCTCAGCCCCCTGGGTGTTCACGAAGGTGCTGGCGGGTGTCATGGCCCTACTGAGGAGTCAGGGCATTCGTATTCTTCCCTATCTGGACGACTTGCTGATTGCTGCTCAATCTCTTCAGCAGGCCGAAAGTGACACCCAGACGGTGTTGTCCACTCTCGAGGATTTCGGCTGGGTGATCAATTATCCCAAGTCTTCGATCACTCCGTCATTGGTGAGGTCCTTCCTGGGCATGACGTTGGACACCTCTCAGGTCAAGGTGTTCCTCCCCCAGCAGAAGGTGGAGAGCCTGCAGACGCAGGTGCAGGCCTTGCTGGCGTGCCAACGACCTTCCATCTGTCTGGGGATGAAGCTGGTGGGTCTCATGGTGTCATGCTTCGAGGCTGTGCCCTTTGCCCAGTTCACATGAGGCCGCTTCAATTGAATCTCCTGACTGTTTGGGACCGGACACAGGAGTCCCTGGAGCAGGAATTTTCGCTGTCTCCTCTGGCCAGGCAGTCCCTCTCGTGGTGGTTGGACTCCAGAAATCTTTTAGTGGGCAGGTCCTTTCTGACTCCTTGTTGGGAGATTGTCACCACGGACGCCAGTCTCACCGGCTGGGGAGGTGTCTGGCAATCGCTGAAGTTCCAGGGCCAGTGGGGCCCGCAGGAGGCTCACTTGTCTATCAATCTCCTGGAGCTGAGAGAGATCCGGTGGGTTCTGTTTCATTTGACTCCCCACCTTCGGAGTTGCGCGGTCCAGGTCCGCTCGGACAATCAGACAGCTGTAGCCTACATCAATCACCAGGGCGGGACTCGGAGAAAGTGAACCCTCAAGGAGGTGACCCAGATTCTGTCTTGGGCAGAGGAGAATGTTCCCTGCATCTCGGCCGTTTACATTTCCGGGGAGAGAACCAGGAGGCAGACTCCCTGAGCAGGGGGGTCTCCCGTCTGAGGGAATGGTCCCTCAGCAACAAGATCTTTCACGTTCTGTGTCACCGTTGGGGTCTGCCGGACGTGGACCTGTTTGCGTCCCGACACAATCACAAGCTTCCAAGGTTCGTCTCTCTGTCAAGAGATCCTCTGGCCTTCGCCACAGACGCTCTGGCAATTCCTTGGACGGAGTTCCCACTCCTTTATGCCTTTCCTCCATTTACTCTCGTGGGTCGAGTGCAAGATAGCCCAGGAGGGGGTGCCAACCATTCTGGTGGCTCCTCATTGGCCGTGGCGGTGTTGGTTCGCGGACATTGTTCAGATGTCAGTGGATCGATACGTCATGCCCGACAATCCAGGGCTTCTCACTCAGGGGCTTTTGCGCCACCCCAATTTACAAACGCTGGCTTTGACGGCTTGGCTGCTGAAACCCCCATCTTGATGGAGAAAGGGCTGTCTGCTCCAGTCGTGCGTACCATGATTCAGGCTCGGAAGGAATCCTCCTCCATGATTAGTCTGGCATGCTTACATTGCCTAGTGTGAGTCTAGGATTCTTCTTCCCTGTCGCACTTTCTCCTTGTCTAGGATTTTGGAGTTCTTACAACACGGTTTGGATTCGGGTCTCCAGTTGAGTACCATCAAGGGTCAGGTTTCGGCCTTGGCTATTTTCTTCGAAAGATCTTTCGCCAATCATAGACTTATCAAGACCTTTTTCCAAGGAGTTCCACATGAGGCCGCTTCAATTGAATCTCCTGACTGTTTGGGACCGGACACAGGAGTCCCTGGAGCAGGAATTTTCGCTGTCTCCTCTGGCCAGGCAGTCCCTCTCGTGGTGGTTGGACTCCAGAAATCTTTTAGTGGGCAGGTCCTTTCTGACTCCTTGTTGGGAGATTGTCACCACGGACGCCAGTCTCACCGGCTGGGGAGGTTTCTGGCAATCGCTGAAGTTCCAGGGCCAGTGGGGCCCGCAGGAGGCTCACTTGTCTATCAATCTCCTTGAGCTGAGAGGTCCGGTGGGTTCTGTTTCATTTGACTCCCCACCTTCGGAGTTGCGCGGTCCAGGTCCGCTCGGACAATCAGACAGCTGTAGCCTACATCAATCACCAGGGCGGGACTCGGAGAAAGTGAACCCTCAAGGAGGTGACCCAGATTCTGTCTTGGGCAGAGGAGAATGTTCCCTGCATCTCGGCCGTTTACATTTCCGGGGAGAGAACCAGGAGGCAGACTCCCTGAGCAGGGGGGTCTCCCGTCTGAGGGAATGGTCCCTCAGCAACAAGATCTTTCACGTTCTGTGTCGCCATTGGGGTCTGCCGGACGTGGACCTGTTTGCGTCCCGACACAATCACAAGCTTCCAAGGTTCGTCTCTCTGTCAAGAGATCCTCTGGCCTTCGCCACAGACGCTCTGGCAATTCCTTGGACGGAGTTCCCACTCCTTTATGCCTTTCCTCCATTTACTCTCGTGGGTCGAGTGCAAGATAGCCCAGGAGGGGGTGCCAACCATTCTGGTGGCTCCTCATTGGCTGTGGCGGTGTTGGTTCGCGGACATTGTTCAGATGTCAGTGGATCGATACGTCATGCCTGACAATCCAGGGCTTCTCACTCAGGGGCTTTTGCGCCACCCCAATTTACAAACGCTGGCTTTGACGGCTTGGCTGCTGAAACCCCCATCTTGATGGAGAAAGGGCTGTCTGCTCCAGTCGTGCGTACCATGATTCAGGCTCGGAAGGAATCCTCCTCCATGATTAGTCTGGCATGCTTACATTGCCTAGTGTGAGTCTAGGATTCTTCCCTGTCGCACTTTCTCCTTGTCTAGGATTTTGGAGTTCTTACAACACGGTTTGGATTCGGGTCTCCAGTTGAGTACCATCAAGGGTCAGGTTTCGGCCTTGGCTATTTTCTTCGAAAGATCTTTCGCCAATCATAGACTTATCAAGACCTTTTTCCAAGGAGTTCCACATGAGGCCGCTTCAATTGAATCTCCTGACTGTTTGGGACCGGACACAGGAGTCCCTGGAGCAGGAATTTTCGCTGTCTCGTCTGGCCAGGCAGTCCCTCTCGTGGTGGTTGGACTCCAGAAATCTTTTAGTGGGCAGGTCCTTTCTGACTCCTTGTTGGGAGATTGTCACCACGGACGCCAGTCTCACCGGCTGGGGAGGTTTCTGGCAATCGCTGAAGTTCCAGGGCCAGTGGGGCCCGCAGGAGGCTCACTTGTCTATCAATCTCCTGGAGCTGAGAGAGATCCGGTGGGTTCTGTTTCATTTGACTCCCCACCTTCGGAGTTGCGCGGTCCAGGTCCGCTCGGACAATCAGACAGCTGTAGCCTACATCAATCACCAGGGCGGGACTCGGAGAAAGTGAACCCTCAAGGAGGTGACCCAGATTCTGTCTTGGGCAGAGGAGAATGTTCCCTGCATCTCGGCCGTTTACATTTCCGGGGAGAGAACCAGGAGGCAGACTCCCTGAGCAGGGGGGGTCTCCCGTCTGAGGGAATGGTCCCTCAGCAACAAGATCTTTCACGTTCTGTGTCGCCGTTGGGCTCTGCCGGACGTGGACCTGTTTGCGTCCCGACACAATCACAAGCTTCCAAGGTTCGTCTCTCTGTCAAGAGATCCTCTGGCCTTCGCCACAGACGCTCTGGCAATTCCTTGGACGGAGTTCCCACTCCTTTATGCCTTTCCTCCATTTACTCTCGTGGGTCGAGTGCAAGATAGCCCAGGAGGGGGTGCCAACCATTCTGGTGGCTCCTCATTGGCCGTGGCGGTGTTGGTTCGCGGACATTGTTCAGATGTCAGTGGAACGATACGTCATGCCCGACAATCCAGGGCTTCTCACTCAGGGGCTTTTGCGCCACCCCAATTTACAAACGCTGGCTTTGACGGCTTGGCTGCTGAAACCCCCATCTTGATGGAGAAAGGGCTGTCTGCTCCAGTCGTGCGTACCATGATTCAGGCTCGGAAGGAATCCTCCTCCATGATTAGTCTGGCATGCTTACATTGCCTAGTGTGAGTCTAGGATTCGACTTCCCTGTCGCACTTTCTCCTTGTCTAGGATTTTGGAGTTCTTACAACACGGTTTGGATTCGGGTCTCCAGTTGAGTACCATCAAGGGTCAGGTTTCGGCCTTGGCTATTTTCTTCGAAAGATCTTTCGCCAATCATAGACTTATCAAGACCTTTTTCCAAGGAGTTCCTCATGTACGTCCACCGCGTAAACCTATGTTACCAGTGTGGGATTCGAATTTGGTGCTTTCTGCTCTCCAGGGTCCTCCTTTTGAGCGTTTGTGCCTTATCCATTCTGACTTTGAAGGTGGTCTTTTTGGTAGCTATCACTTCGGTGCGTTGCGTTTCAGAGCTGGCTGCGCTTTGTGTGAAGCCTCCTTACTTTGAACAGCATCAGGATAAGGTGGTTTTTCGACTTAAACCGGACTTTTGCCTAAGGTTGTTTCTGCCTTTCATCTCAATGAGGACATTGTCTTGCCTTCTTTGTGTCCCGCGCCTTCTAATTCTAAGGAGAGGACTCTTCATGCCCTGGATGTGGTCAGAGCCCTTAAGTACTGCCTGGTTGCTAATGAATCTTTCAGGAAATCGGATTCTCTTTTTGTCCTTCCTGACGAACCTAGGAAGGGCTTGCCTCCAGCCAAATCCACTATCAGCAGGTGGATCAGACAGGCAGTGGTGCAAGCGTACCCTGCCAAGGGGAAGGGACCCCCTTTTCGGATCACAGCTCATTTTACCAGAGCTATTGATGCCTCTTGGGCTTTTCAGCACCAGGCATCGGTTGAACAGGTTTGTAAGGCCGCTACTTGGTCTTCAGTTCATACTTTTATAAGGTTGATGTTAGGGCCTCAGCTGATGCTGTTTTTGGCTGTAAGGTGCTTCAGGTAGTAGTATCATGAACTACGTGCTGTTGCTCACTGGCCCACCCTTCTTTGGACACTGCTTTTGGATGTCCCACTTGTCAAGAATGGAGCGACCCAAACAGGACACCAGGAAAAATGCAATTCTGTGAGTACTCACCTGTAGAATTGATTTTGGTGGTGTCCTGTTCGGGTCGCTCCATCCCACCCTTGTTCTGTTATCCTCTTTTGCCTGTTATGGTGATTACTTTTGTATTACTTTTTTCTTGAGAGAGTTCATTTGAGGCTGTGTAAAGTAACATGGTCTCTGGCCTCCTGGCATCTCTATTTTTACTGCTTTTCAACCACTATGGATTCTTAGGGAGACAGATGCCTTTATATGGGCCGGGAGGAGCTACAAGTTTCATCTTGCAGTCACTGCGCCACCTCGTGGCGGATAACCCACTTGTCAAGAATGGAGTGACCCGAACAGGACTCCACCAAAATCAATTCTACAGGTGAGTACTCACAGAATTGCATTTTTGTAAATCTTAATGGGTTTTCTGCATGACAATCGTCCAATACTTTGCCATTTTAGCTTTTTATTTTGGGTCATTGACCTTCGACTGAGACCAAGCTTTCTGAAACTGGATTGCACATTTCACTCCAGAATGCCTTCACTGCCGCACAGTCTTGAGATTTTGTTGTACCTGGCACAAACCTAAAACACCCTGTGCCAGGTGCGACAAAGCAGCCCCAAAACATAACCAACGTCTTTTATCCTATATCGCTTTTTATGATCTGCTTTCAACATTGGTTTCCTCCTCAAATGATTGATTTGAAGTTCACCTCTAATCTCTAGAAGTTGTACTGGGCTTTTTGTTTACCTTTCTTATCTGTCTCTTCAATTTGTCATACATTTTTCTCTTGCGGCCATTTTGAGAGAGGTTGGCTACAGTCTTAGACTTTTTTGTCTCTTTTTGCAAGTGATGTAAAGATTGCCCAGCACTAGCACAGAAACTCAGCAATTCCACAAACTGCCACACTCTGATAAGTGACTGCCCAGTCTACTTAGTGCAGCAGTAGTGCTTCCACTGTGCAGTGGTTGGGTGAGCTCCATCCAAAATGTATTTTGTCAGTTTTAAAATAAATTTATAGATTATTAGATATCAATTTAGTTATTAGAGCTTCTGAAATGACCACACTGCCTTTAACCCCAGTTGTTTGCTTGTCCCAATGATACCTACAATTCTTCTATCTCTCCCCCAGGCATGATTGAATACTGGTGCACCTTATTTTCACTATCACCCGGATGTGGGGTGCACAATTATTCTTGTAAACTTGGGTAAATGATGCTGAGGAAGCTCTTGATTCTCACATCCTTCATTTCAGCAAAGGACACTCTATTCTGTCTGTCAGAGAAAAATGGGCACATGGCCTATTGCCAGCCTAAAATTTGTTTGCTTATTATATTTTATGGGAAGTGACACTGGCCTGTGCACCCTGCATTACACTTCACTGAAAATTGACTATCTGGATTACTGACATGACAATCACAAGCCTATGAGGCATTATTTTCCTCTAGGAATGACAGTAAGTTACAGTTTTACTTAGTCTCCCCTTGTTGCTTGTTTTGGTCTTGCTCTAGGCATTTTCCTTTGGTTTCCCGCATCTTTGGTAGTAGGGTCCCTAGTGAGGAGGGCAGACCTAACATCTCTAATGACAGAGAAATCTATCTAACAATGGGCTGGAACTGAGGGACAATTTGGTGTGTCTGTGGCACTTGTCATTGAATCTGCAGGATGTACTCAATGGCAACGGCTAACATCAATCGCCAAGAAACAGGGCTGCCATGGCAGGCACTCGGCTGATCCTACTGTAGACGTAGTCGCGCCCGGAACGAGTTTGATATTCTAAGTATACAGTACGTCCTGCTCCAGATATAATACTTACACTTGGGTTATCCTCCGCTAGAGGGCGCTGTGCACTGCAGACATGCAAAAACAGGCTCCTCCGGACCCTTCATACAACCAGGGACCTCCCTCAAATCCCCAGATTTCTCTGCAGTGCTGACTGCGAAGACATGAATTATCACTCTCTCGCAGGTGAGCGGGGCTATTACAGCCTGCGGCCCTGTTGGACTATTCCCACCCGTCCTCCTTGTGATGTGCCTCCCAGCCTGGGCTGCGCTGGTCGGGTGAAGGTAGGCAGCACCATGTGTGCTTAACGGAGCCATGCTCCACCGCAGTCCCCCACCATAGGGTAGGCGGTTTAGGCTGATGGTGAGCCTCATAGTGGATGTCCCTCCCGCATTCTTGTCCCATGCCCTGTGTAGAGGTGGACCCTGTGTAAAGGGTCGCCGTCCTCCCTCGTTTCCCCCCTTTTCGGGGGAAAAGAAGGGGGGGGGTGTGTGTGTAGTCCGTTGGCGGTCTCAGTGTACAGTATTGTCATGCTTATGGCCGTGCTTTTGCCCCTGATCGGCAACTGGGTTTCAGAGCCGCGCTGCCTTTCTAGTTTGACCCTCTCAATTTTACTTGAGTCTACAGCATGTCCTGCGTTATTATGCATACATCTTGGGCAGGAAACTGAATTTTTGCATGGGCGTTAGAATGGTGGCGGTGTATTGAGACTTCATGAGTAACCACTAGCAGATGCCCTTACTGGCACACTCTATGCTTAGCTTGCCGAGCCTTTACACGGCTGCTTCAGAGTTTCGCGCTCTTTGGGGGAGGCGTGGACCCGGCGTGGCGCGCTCCGCGTCACGCCCAGTTTAGACCCGCCCTCCGAGGTTCGGCTGGCGCCATTTTGTTCATCCCCGCGCGCGTGTTGGCGGTCCCTTTCCTCCCCAGGTCGGTGAGTGCCCTCGTTGGCGTTTTCATTATTAGTACTCTTTCTGTGGCGCATGGCCCTGACACCCCTTATTCCCCTTCTGTCTTTCAGACCTTGAAGATTCCGGTGGCTTCTCCCGGCCTAACATATATTTTAGCGGGCTTACAAATTCTCCCACATTTACCTAGCGGGTCTTTGGGACATCCAGGGTGGCCTATTGCGTAAATCCCTACTGGTATATTACATTAACAATCACCATATGGAGACTCTCAGAATATGTATATATCTCAGATAATCTCAGAATTATGTGGCCGGGGTCCCTCTGGGACAAGACCGGCTGTGTACAGCGTGTGGACTGTCCCACAGTGATGCGGACAGAGCACGGGTCTGCGGACCATTTGCTGAACAAGCACTGGCCCCTGCAATCAGGGTTGCCAGTGGCTGCGCCTCGTTTCAATACACCTCTCTCCCCGTGCTTAAATCTCACTCCTGATGAGTCGCACTCGAGCGGGAATGAACAGCAAGTCGTGCCGCGCAGACTGCCTATGGCCGAGCAGGTGATTTCGAGGTTGGCAGAGCGCTTGGGCCCTGGTAAGAAGCTGTCCCTGACGCCTCCTGTTTCGCCCATTCCTTCTGAATCTGAAGAGTTCACTACTGAGCAGGGTTTTGCTCTTTATGATGAAGGTCGGCTATTCTCTGACTCGGGCTCATCGGACGAGGGGCTGAGGAGTCATGATGATCCGGGCCCTGGTTCTTGGGGCCTGTGTGACACCGACGAATTGCTGATAAAGATCTTCGAGGTCTTGTCTATCTCTCTCCCTGGTGAGGCTTCCAGGCCTAGAAGGGAGAGTTTCCATACAGCGCCGCCGCTTTTGGAATTTCTGGAGCAGGATCACTTCCAGGCTCTTGTACTCAGAGAATGGCAATGTCCTAGTAAACTTCCAGGGGACTGGGATTGGAAATACCCCTTTCCCCCTGAGGTGGTTAACTGCTGGTCATCACCTCCCGTGGTGGATGCACCGATCATTGGGGTTCTTAACCCCCCCTTTATTGTGGCCCCTAGTTATCGTACCCTTCGGGATGCTGAGGACCGGCGCATTGATAGACTGGCTTCCCACGCCTTTCTTGTGCAGGGACAACTCTGCGCCCGGTCTGTGCCGCGGCTATGGCTGCAGTGGCCACTAGGACCATCATCAGAAAGCTGATTGATCATCAACCTGAGGATCTCCCCTGGGAGGTGTTTAATGCACTCTCCAGTCGTGATGTATTTGTGAGATTTATCCTTTTGGCGCTGGATGACACCATCAGCATGTGCGCTAGAACTTCCGCCCTTGCTGTAGGTATACGCCGACTGGTCTGGCTGCGACAGTGGGGTGTTGATGATGCTATGAAAAAGATTCTTACTGGGCTTCCCTTTAGAGGGCGACGCCTATTCGGGGCCCGTCTGGACCTGTTTGGGAAAAAGGGCAAAACACCCCTTTACAGAAGGCGGCCTTCTCGAGGCAGGGGCACCCCTCCACCCCCCTATGTTAGCGTCAAACCAGAACCAGTGGTGTCCTTCCAGCTTTTTGGTATAGATTCCTGCCCCAGGAGTGGCAGACAACGACCTGGTCCCTCCGGCAGGACTAAGTCCAAGCCTGTTACCAAAACCCCCCAAGCATGATGGGGGATGGCCGCAGCACCTTGCCCCTATCAGGAGGCCGCATGCCTCGTTCTGATGGAGTCAGGAGGAAGTTTCCTCTGGATGCAGGATAGTGTCTGCTGGGCGGCCCCTTCCCGAGATATTCAGGATGCTTCTGGTCCCTGCCTCTCTTCTTGTGTTGGAGCAGGCCACGCACGATCTGCGAGGTCTGGGGGTCACCTGCTGGTTGCCCTTAACAGACAGAGGCAGGGGCCTCTACACTAACCTTTCCACATTCCTCCAAACGGATGAGACACTCTGTCCATTATGGCCTTCCATAGGTGAGGCAATTTACATTCACAGGCGGCCTTATTGCATGGTTTCTCTGAGTTGGGCCGCCAGTGCCCTGTGTCCAGAGACCTCTTGCTTGGTAGGGACCTAGGACGCTTATTTCCTTGCCATTGTGCCTTCCGGGCACCAAGGACCTCGCAGGTTAGTGTTGGTGCTCCAACACTGCTGATTGTGGCCTTATTTTCTGGCCTTGGTTCTGCTCCCCGAGGTATCGCCTAGGCGATGACGGGGGTGATTTCTCTACTGAGACCAAGGAGGCGTCCGCACAAGGAACTGCTTGGCCGTCCCTCTTTGCTTCCCAATCCCTGCGTCGGGCCGGGCTTGTTACTCCGTTGGTGGTGTCCTTTGGGAGTCTTTGGCTGGGTGTTTACCCACCTCAATTCCTCCCTTTTCCCTTGGTGGTATCTCCCTTCCTAGGAATGAACTTGGATTCGGCTCATACGGGAACCTGCTTCCTTGACTATAAATGGACAATCTGTTTGCAGGGGCTCGGTCCCTCTTGCTGTTCCCGTCTCTTCGCCAGGCTGGATTGCAGCTGGCGGGCCTGTTGGTGGCTGTTCAAAGATTGTCCCCTATGTTCAGAGCCCTTGGGCTCCTCTGTTACTCATATTGTAAATGTTGGACTGAGGTTCCAGCTTCCCTGGAGCTGGGTCTGTTTACCCTTCCACCTTGGTACGGTGGTTACCCCTGATACTGGTATTGGTACTAGGGGTACCAATCAGGGGGCGCCCCCTTCCTTACATCTTCCTGCAGTTGGATTCCAAATCTATCAGGTCAATGGAGGGGGGACTTTTTTTTTTCTCCTAAATTCCCCTGTGGTTCCGGGGGTCGTGGAGCCTTTAGGGGTCCTTCGACCTGTCTATTTTGGAAGAGGTAGGCCTTCAGGTTGGCTCTGTATCGCTGGACTTCTCCCTTGCGGGATTGGTCTATTTGGGGGCCACTTGATCTGTCTGACGACAGTGGCCTGTATTAATTACCTGTGTGGACTTGGAAGCCGGATGATCCCCCGGGAAGGTATCTGATCCTGATCTGGGTGAAGGGCAGAGTTCCCTGCATATCTGCGATGTTCGCTCCGGTGGATGTCCTTCTGTGACAGGATGTGCTATTTCTTGTGTCTCCATGTGATCCGTCTAGTGTGGATTTTTCTGGTCCCGCCACCTTCATGGGTCCTGGGGCCTTGTTTCCCTGTCTCAGATTGTTCTGTCCTTGGTCATGAGGCTTTGTGACTTTATGCTGGACATTCTGTTTTTATATGTTTTTATCCTCATTCACCCTGCTGGAAACAGGGTTCTGTGCAAGTTTGCTGCTGGAAGGGGGAACCAGTGATACTGACGGCCCTTGGGTGGCCTAGTGGAGTGTGGTTGCAGATGTGGTTATGTGGACAGCGGACCTGTACGTCCTGTCAGGAGTGCTGGCCTGCTCACTCAGGCCCCTCCCCCCCTTTCTATTTCACCCCTATCTACAGACTCTGGTCTGGATGGTCTGACGGTTGGTTTATCCACCTTGTTGGAAGTCGGTGCACCTTCATGGGTGTCTGTGACTTCTGGGAGCCTAGGATTTGGCGGCTTCTGCCTCTTTTTCCGTCTATTGTGGGATATTCTTATCCATATTGATTGGGTTGAGTTTTTGGTCTCTCCCCTGTGGGCGAGCTCTATTCCCAGGGTTATATAGTTATTACAACATGGGTTGGAGTTGGCTCTCCTACTTGGTGCCCTGGTGGTTCAGGCTCTGTTCCTGGCCATTTTCTGCAAAGTCTTACTCAGTCCTTGCCTGGGTTGACTTTCTTTCAGGGATTGCTCAGTGACATCCCCCACGTAGTTCTAGGGTCCCTGTTGGGATTGATTTCTATTCGGTTTGCCTTGCGGGGTGTTCCCCTTTGGCTCTATTCCGGATGCTGTCTGACTGTTCTTATCCATAAGGTTGCCCTTCTGGGGTTGTTACCTCAGTCGGCCGTGCGCCTGAGCGGGAGGATCGGTTTAGCTAGCCCTCGTTTTTCTTTACTGTATCTTCAACGAGATGAGGTGGCGTTCCGCCTTACGCCGGTTATTCTACCTAAGATGGTGTCTTAGGCTCAGGTATTAAGACATTATCCTTCTTCTGGGATTTATTCCTTGTAATGCTGAGGCACGGGAATCTATTTTCCCTCAATAGGTGCTGGAATTTTTTTCCTGGATTGTCTCCTGTCCCTTAGGGGACTGATGTTCCTCGGGGTTGAGGGCACTTACATCTGGATGTGCCTGATCTCGTCTGCCTCTAGGGGTTGGGCGGCCTTGGGCCTGGCCTTCACCTGTATGAGATGTCCCTTCTGGTCCTGGGGAAGACTTGGCTTCTTCCTGGGCTACTTTTAGTTTTGGCTCTTGTTAGGCTTCTACTCAAGCCTATTCCTTTAGGGGAAGAGTTCTTTTCATTTTATTCTGATTACACTGGTGCCTTGGTATCTTGGGACTTTCAACACCAAGTCTTGTTGAACAGGTTGCTTGAACGCTACTTGTTTTCTTGTTCGTACCCTTTCAAGGGCTGTTTCTCTGTTGACGTTAGAGCTTTTGCTCGTGTCGCTCTTGGTAGTGAGGTGTTGCAGGTGACAGTGCTTTCAACTGTCTGCTGTGGCCTTCTTTGTTGGGGATCCCACCCTTTTCTATGGACACTGCTATTGGATGTCCCAATTGTAAGTATTATATCTGGAGCAGGACGTACTGTATACTTAGAATAATACAATTCTGTGAAATACTCACCTGTAGAATTGGTATTATACGTATACAGTACGTCCTGCTCCACCCCACCCTGGTTTGCATTATTCTGGATCCCCTGTTTGGTGATTGTTGTTATTGTTATCATTACCAGTTGTTTTGGTGGTTGGTTTCTCCCGGCTTCTGGTTCACTGCTTTTCAATGCTGGGGATTTGTGGGAGGTCCCTGGGTATATGAAGGGCCGGGAGGAGCCTGTTTTTGCATGTCTGCAGTGCACAGCGCCCTCTGGCGGAGGATAACCCAATGGTAAGTATTATATCTGGAGCAGGACGTACTGTATACGTATAAGGTGAGTATTTCACAGAATTGTATTTTCTCTGCAGTGCTGACTGCGAAGACATGAAGTATCACTCTCTCGCAGATGAGCGGGGCTATTACAGCCTGCGGCCCTGTTGGACTATTCCCACCCATCCTCCCTGTGATGTGCCTCCCAGCCTGGGCTGCGCTGGTCGGGTGAAGGTAGGCAGCACCATGTGTGCTTAACGGAGCCATGCTCCACCGCAGTCCCCCACCATAGGGTAGGCGGTTTAGGCTGATGGTGAGCCT
Source organism: Gastrophryne carolinensis (assembly GCA_027917425.1). NCBI lineage: Eukaryota > Metazoa > Chordata > Amphibia > Anura > Microhylidae > Gastrophryne > Gastrophryne carolinensis. Next base: position 176,191,300 of record CM051238.1, on the reverse strand, counting down.
CATAGTGGATGTCCCTCCCGCATTCTCGCCCCATGCCCCGTGTAGAGGTGGACCCTGGGTAAAGGGTTGCCGTCCTCCCTCGTTTCCCCCCCCCCCCGTATTCGGGGGAAAAGAAGGGGGGGGTGTCCGTTGGCGGTCTCAATGTACAGTATTGTCATGCTTATGGCCGTGCTTTTGCCCCTGACCGGCAACTGGGTGTCAGAGCCGCGCTGCCCTTCTAGTTTGGCCTTCTCAATTTAACATGCAATAGTGTACTGCACGTCCAGCCTTATTATACTGCATCTTGGGCAGGAAACTAAATTTGTGCACGCCTACGGGCGTCAGAATGGTGGCGGTGTATTTAGTTTTCACGAGTATCCACTAGCAGATGCCTTTACTGGCACATTCTATGCTTGGCTTGCCGAGCTTTTAACAGCTGCTTCAGAGCTTCGCGCTCTTTGGGGGAGGCGGGGACCTGGCGTGGCGCGCTCCGCGTCACGCCCAGTTTAGACCCGCCCTCCGAGGTTCGGTCGGCCCCATTTTGTTGATCTCCGCGCGCGCGTGTGTTGGCGGTCCTTCTCCTCCCCAGGTCGGTGAGTGCCCTCGCTGACGTTTTTCATCATTAGTATTCTTTCTATTGCGCATGGCCCTGACACCCCTTATTCCCCTTCTGTCTTTCAGACCTTGAAGAGTCCGGTGGCTACTCCCGGCCTAACATATATTCTAGCGGGCTTACAAATTCTCCCACATTCCTAGCGGGTCTTTGGGACATCCAGGGTTGCCTATTGCGTAAATCCCTACTGGTATATTACATTAACAATCACCATATGGAGGCATCTCAGAATTATGTGACCGGGGTCCCTCCGGGACAAGACCGGCTGTGTACAGCGTGTGGTCTGCCCCACGCTGATGCGGACAGAGCACGGGTCTGCGGACCATGTGCTGAACAAGTACTGGCCCTGCAGTCAGGATTGCCAGTGGCTGCGCCTCGTTTCAATACACCTCTCTCCCCGTGCTAAAATCCCACTCCTGATGAGTCGCACTCGAGCGGGAATGAACAACAAGTTGTGCCGCGCAGACTGCCTACGGCCGATCAGGTGATTTCGAGGTTGGCTGAGCGCTTGGGCCCTGGTAAGAAGCGGTCCCTGACGCCTCCGGTTTCGCCCATTCCTTCTGAATCTGAAGAGTTCACTGCTGAGCAGGGTTTTGCTCTTTATGATGAAGGTCGGCTATTCTCTGACTCGGGCTCATCTGACGAGGCGCCGAGGAGTCATGATGATTCGTGCCCCGGTTCTTGGGGCCTGTGTGACACCGACGAATTACTGATAAAGATCTTCGAGGTCTTGTCTATCTCTCTCCCTGGTGAGGCTTCCAGGCCTAGAAGGGAGAGTTTCCATACAGCGCCGCCGCGTTTGGAATTTCTGGAGCAGGATCACTTCCAGGCTCTTGTACTCAAAGAATGGCAATGCCCTAGTAAACTTCCAGGGGACTGGGATTGGAAATACCCCTTTCCCCCTGAGGTGGTTAACTGCTGGTCATCACCTCCAGTGGTGGATGCACTGATCATTGGGGTTCTTAACCCCCCTTTTATTGCGGCCCCTAGTTATCGTACCCTTCGGGATGCTGAGGACCGGCGCATTAATAGGCTGGCTTCCCACGCCTTTTCTTGTGCAGGGACGACTCTGCGCCCGGTCTGTGCCGCGGCCATTGCTGCAGTGGCCACTAGGACCCTCATCAGAAAGCTGATTGATCATCAACCTGAGGATCTCCCCTGGGAGGTGTTTAATGCACTCTCCAGTTGTGATGTATTTGTAAGATTCATCCTTCTGGCGCTGGATGACACCATCAGCATGTGCGCTAGAACTTCCGCCCTTGCTGTAGCTATACGCCGACTGGTCTGGCTGCGACAGTGGGGTGTGGACGATGCTACGAAAAAGATTCTTACTGGGCTTCCCTTTAGAGGGCGACGCCTATTCGGGGCCCGTCTGGACCTGTTTGGAAAAAAGGACAAAACACCCCTTTACAGAAGGCGGTCTCGGTCTTCTCGAGGCAGGGGCACCCCTCCACCCCCTATGTTAGCGTCAAACCCGAACCAGTGGTGTCCTTCCAGCTTTTCGGTATATATCCCTGCCCCAGGAGTGGCAGACAATGCCCTGGTCCCTCCGGCAGGACTAAGTCCAAGCCTGTTACCAAAACCCCCCAAGCATGATGGGGGATGGCTGCAGCACCTTGCCCCTATCAGGAGGCCGCATGCCTCGTTCTGATGGAGTCAGGAGGAAGTTTCCTCTGGATGCAGGATAGTGTCTGCTGGGCGGCCCCTTCCCGAGATATTCAGGATGCTTCTGGTCCCTGCCTCTCTTCTTGTGTTGGCGCAGGCCACGCGCGATCTGCGAGGTCTGGGGTCACCTGCTGGTTGCCCTTAACAGACAGAGGCAGGGGCCTCTACACTAACCTTTCCACATTCCTCCAAACGGATGAGACACTCTGTCCATTATGGCCTTCCATAGGTGAGGCAATTTACATTCACAGGCGGCCTTATTGCATGGTTTCTCTGAGTTGGGCCGCCAGTGCCCTGTGTCCAGGGACCCCTTGCCGTCAGTAGGGACCTAAGACGCTTATTTCATTGCCATTGTGCCTTCCGGGCTCCAAGGACCTTACAGGTTAGTGTTGGCGCTCCAACACTGCTGATTGTGGCCTTATTATCTGGCCTTGGTTCTGCTCCCTGGGTGATCGCCTAGGCGATGACGGGGGTGATTTCCCTACTGAGACCAAGGGGGCATCCGCACGAGGAACTGCCTGGCCGTCCCTCTTTGTTTCCCAATCCCTGCGTCAGGCCGAGCTTGTTACTCGGTTGGTGGTGTCCTTTGGGAGTCTTTGGATGGGTGCTCAATCACCTCAATTCCTCTTTTTCCCCTTAGTGGTATCTCCCTTCCTAGGGTTGAACTTGGATTAGGTTCATACGGGAACCTGCTTCCTTGACTATAAATGGACAATCTGTTTGCAGGGGCTCGGTCCCTCTTGCTGTTCCCGTCTCTTCACCAGGCTGGATTGCAGCTGGCGGGCCTGTTGGTGGCTGTTCAAAGGTTGTCCCCTATTCTCAGAGCCCTTGGGCTCCTCTGCTACTCATATTGTAAATGCTGGACTGGGTTCCAGCTTCCCTGGAGTTGGGTCTGTGTACCATTCCACCTTGGTACGGTGGTTACCCTTGAGACTGTGGTACTAGGGGTGCCAATCAGGGGGCGCCCCCTTCCTGAGGTTGGATTCCAAATCTGTTCGGTCGATGGAGGGGGGACTTTTTTCTCCTAAATTCCCCTGTGATTCCGGGGGAGTGGGGCCTTTAGGGGTCCTTCCACCTGTCTATTTTAGAAGCGGTTGGCCTTCAGGTTGGCTCTATATCGCTGGACTTCTCCCTTGCGGGATCGGTCTATTTGGGGGCCCCTTGGTCGGTCTGATGACAGTGGCCTGTATTAATTATCTGTGTGGACTCGGAAGCAGGATGATCCCCCAGGAAGGTATCTATCCTGATCTGGGCGGAGGACAGAGTTCCCTGCATATCTGCGATATTTGCTCCGGTGGATGTCCTTCTGCGACAGGATGTGCTAGTTCTTGTGTCTCCATGTGAGCCGTCTAGTGTGGATCTTTCTGGGGCCGTCACCTTCGTGGGTTCTGGGCCCTTGTTTCCCTGTCTCAGATTTTTCTGTCCTTGGTCATGAGGCTTCGTGACTTTACGCTGGACATTCTGTTTCTATATGTTTTACCTTCATTCACCCTGCTGGAAACAGGGTTCTGTGCAAGTTTGCTGCTGGAAGGGGGAACCAGTGATACTGGCGGCCCTTGGGTGGCCTAGTGGAGTGTGGTTGCAGATGTGGTTATGTGGACAGCGGACCTGTACGTCCTGTCAGGAGTGCTGGCCTGCTCACTCAGGCCCCCCTTTTCTGTTTCACCCCTATCTACAGACTCTGGTCTGGATGGTCTGACGGTTGGTTCATCCACCTTGATGGAAGTGGGTGCACCTTAGTGGTGTCTGTGACTTCTGGAAGCCTAGGAGTTGGCTTCTTCTGCCCCTTCTTCCGTCTATTGTGGGGTATTCTTACCCATATTGATTGGGTTGTGTTTTTTGTCTCTCCCCTGTGGGCGAGCTCTGTTCCCAGGGTTATATAGTTCTCACAGCATGGGTTGGAGTTGGCTCTCCTACGTGGTGCTCTGGTGGTTCAGGCTCTGTCCTGTCTGTTTTCTGCAGAAGTCTTACTCAGTTCCTTGCCTGGGTTGACCTTCTTTCAGGGATCCCCCACGTAGTTCTAGGTTCCCTGTTGGGATTGATTTCTATTCGATTTGCCTTGCGGGGGTGTTTCCCTTGTCTCTATTCCGGATGCTGTCTGACGGTTCTTATCCATGAGGTTGCCCTTCTGGGACTGTTACCTCAGTCAACTGTGCGCCTGAGCGGGCGGATTTGTTTAGCTAGCCTCATTTTCTTACTGTATCTTCACCGTGATTTGGTGGTGTTCCGCCTTACGCCGGTTATTCTGCCTAAGGTGGTGTCTTAGGCTCAGGTGTTAAGACATTATCCTTCTTCTGGGATTATTCCTTGTAATGCTGAGGCACGGGAATCTATTTTCCCTCAATAGGTGCTGGAATTTTTTTCCTGGATTGTCTCCTGTCCCTTAGGGGACTGATGTTCCTCGGGGTTGTGGGCACTTACATCTGGATGTGCCTGATCTCGTCTGCCTCTAGGGGTTAGGTAGCCTTGGGCCTGGCCTTTACCTGTATAAGATGTCCCTTCTGGTCCTGGGGAAGGCTCGGCTTCTTCCTGGGCTACTTTAGTTTTTGCTCTAGTTAGGCCTTTACTCAAGCCTATTCCTTAAGGGGACGAGTTCTTCTCACTCTATTCTGAGTACACTGGTGCCTTGGTGTCTTTGGACCTTTCAGCACCAGGTCTTTTTGTACAGGTTTGCTTAACGCTACTTGTTTTCTTGTTTTGCTGTTGAAGTTAGAGCTTTTGCTCGTGTCGCTTTTGGTAGCGAGGTATTGCAGGTGACAGTGCTTTCAACTGTCTGCTGTTGCCTTTTTTGTTGGGGATCCCACTCTGTTCTATGGACACTGCTATTGGATGTCCCAAGTGTAAGTATTATATCTGGAGCAGGACGTACTGTATACTTAGAATAATACAATTCTGTGAAATGCTCACCTGTAGAATTGGTATTATACGTATACAGTACGTTCTGCTCCACCCCACCCTGGTTTGCATTATTCTGGATCCCCTGTATAGTGATTGTTGTTATTGTCATCATTACCAGTTTTTTTGGTGGTTGGTTTCTCCCGGCTTCTGGTTCACTGCTTTTCAATGCTGGGGATTTGTGGGAGGTCCCTGGGTATATGAAGGACTGGGAGGAGCCTGTTTTTGCATGTCTGCAGTGCACAGCGCCCTCTGGCGGAGGATAACCCAATGGTAAGTATTATATCTGGAGCAGGACGTACTGTATACGTATAATACCAATTCTACAGGTGAGTATTTCACAGAATTGTATTTTTATCCCTGCATTTGCATTGATGGACTGCTTTTAATGATTTTTGACAATAAATTGTTTTATGGGAGTGCAGACCAGCATCATTATATTTTGGATTTATCATGGTTGTGGACTAACCAGGTCGGACACCCAATTTCCTACTATCTGCTACAGCTGGAGAGTGAGTCCTTCCATTTATTTGATCCTACAGTAGGCGGACAGTCACGCTCCAGTTCCATCAGCAGTTCATATTTCAGGAATAGACAGTGTGACGGCAGACTACTTGAGCAGACAGGAGGTGTTGTCAGGATAGGGGGCCTCTAGCCCTGGAATGTTCAAACAGACCTGGACCCCAGACAAAGATATGCTCTCATACAGGGACAACAGAACTATATATACCTTTTGTAAGCAACCATTTGGCCTTCATGGTTGGTGCCCTGGACATTGTTCAGGTTGTATATATCTTCCCTCCACTGAGGTATTTCTAATTATTCTGGTGGCCCCTAGATTGGCCAAGAAGGCCTTGGGAAGCAGACATGGTCAACCTTGCTCTGCATGAGCTATTTTCCAGATCACAGTGGCCTGTTGAAACCAGCATGCTAGAGGAAAGGGGCCCATCCCCGTCTGTCTTGCACACTTTACTTCATGTCCACAAAACCTCTTCTTCCAATTAGTTTATTATTAGTTGGATAGTGAATTTTAGATGGTACAAGGTCTCAGGGACCTCTCCTAGAACCTACTCAGTTCCTAGGCTTCTGGCCCTTCTGCAGTCTTGTCTGTAGCTGGGGAGTTATCCATGTACTCTAATGGGACTTTTGGCGCATTTTTATTTTATATTTTTCAGAAACCTCTGGCCCTCCTTTCTTTTGTCAACACATTTATGCACATTACTAATATTGTTTATTTATATTAACCACCATCCTATTCCGTAGCACTGTACGAAGTAGACATTTCAGGATGGTAGGAGGAATAGTAATTGTAATACACAGGGCATAATGAATCGTATAAAACATAAATATGACATAGTTAATATAATACTGTGTCTAGTATCTGCATTCCTTCAGTCAGATGCAACAAAGCACATTGGCACATCAGGGGAGAGAGCACATGGCTGTTTACCTAGCCCCACAGCATAGCCTCATTTAGTTTGGGATCTATAGCTAGTACATTAAAGGGATTTTCAGACAAAATGTTAAAAAAATAAATAAAAAGCAGCTTACCTTGCCAAGCTTTCCTCCAGTGCTGTGCCTACTCGGCGCCCTAAATGAGGGAATATACTTCCCTATCTGCCCCTTGAGCGCCACCCTGACTATGTGGACCACCAATACTAGCTTGAGGAGCTAGTCCAGACTATGACCCCTTCTGTATTGATGGCGTGAATGGCACTCTCAGACCTGCCATTCAGGCACATCTAACCCTTCCCTCCTTCCTCTCCAGCCAACCAGCCTTTTATGTGGGTTTTGGGGGGGTTGGTCCTAAAATACATTTTTTTTATGGTAGAGAGCATGTATAGTGAATAAGGTTGAAAATTACATGGTGGTTACTTTACTGTATAGCTCCACATATCCAAGTGGCTACATCTTATACTGTTTTTCACAGTTTCTTTGTTCTCATGCAGGAGCAAGAAAGTGACAGTCATCCAAGCTACCCTCATAGCTCTAGTTTGCGACCAAACCCCAGCACAAAGAATCCCCAACATAGAGGAAGATCAAATGAACAAACCATTTCCCATTCTTCTCTCTCCAGCACCTTGAAGCACATTTTAGATCAACTGAATGTGTTAACACAGGTGAGTGAGCTTGTTACTCCCAACATATGTGTATAGGATTTGTATATGATTTACTCTTATTCCTTTTTTTTCCTTTTTTAATCCAACCATATATCCCAAGAAAGGCATTAGGTTCTGTAACCTGTTTTGTGCATTTAATCAAGAATGTGAAAGAGTTAGTTTTTAGCCCACTGGATGGACATCCCAAAGGGTGTTTTTAAGTAGCTATTAATAACATCTCCCAAGAGTGTCAAACCCTACATATTCTAAGTATACAGCACGTCCTGCTCCAGAGATAATTCCTTACGTTTGGGTTATACATCCACAAGATGGTGCTGGACTGCAGAGACAGCAAAAAAGTGGCTCCTACCGGTCCCTTATTCCCCAGTTCTTCTCTGCAGTCGGCGCTGTGAAGGCAAGAAGATGGCTCTCTCTACTCGCAGGTGAGCGGGGCTATTAGCCTGCGAGCCCTGTAGGACTATTCCCACCCCTTCCTCTTTTATTTTGCCTCCCAGCTTTGGCTGCACTGGTCGGGTGATGGTAGGCAGCACCGTTGTCAGGTGTTTAAGTAGCGCTGCTCCGACTGCAATCCCCCACCAAAGGGTAGGCGGTATAGGTCCATGGTGAGCCTTATGGGATGCCCCTCCCGCGCTATCGCCCCTGTCCATCGGTGGGCTCCTGTTAGGTTGGCCGCTGCCCTCCCTCGCTCTCTCTGGCAGTTCTCGGGAGGGGGGGGGGGTGTATCTGTATTCTTCCCTCCTTGGGTTTTTATTATGTGGTATGCTTGGCTTGTGTTGCCGCGTGTTTGGTATGCTCTGGTTGCTTTTAAAAATGCCCCCGCCACGCGCGCTTGTACGGCGTTCCGCGACGACATTACCTCAGGCGCTGCTGCGCCATCATTGGCTGGCATGGTCACGTGGGCGCCTTCGCGCTCTTCGGCCCTTGAGGTATCTGCGGCGCCATTTTGCTCTCCTCGTGCTGCGTGGTTGGCGTCTACCTACCGCGGTCCGGAAGTGCCCCTGCGGGCTGGCGTATTTTATATATATATTATGTATGCATACCGCTTACGGGACTTTTCTGTTTATGTCTTGCAGGCGGGTCAAACTTAATTGAGGTTTCTCCCGGCCTATCCCCTCTATTTAGTTTGCTATTGGAGGCCTATTCTGCCTTTACCTCCCACTTCCCTAGCGGGCTAATAGCGTAAATCCCTATTGGCCGGTGGGCTGCGATAATCACCATATGGAGGCTTCTCAGGATAATGTGCTTGGAGTTCCTTCGGGAGAAGCCTGGCTGTGCGTGACGTGTGGGGTGTCCCCTACAAATGATGACAATGTGCGGGTTTGTGTACCTTGTGCCTAGCGGGCGCTTGCGCTTCAATCTGGGTTACCTGTGGCTGGGCCTGTGCCCCGTGTGGCTTCGCCCACTCCCCCACGCTTACATCTGACTCCCAGTGAGGTGCATACCAGTGGGGAGTCTCAGCCTGATTTGTCTACCAGGGTACCAGGGTGGCTAGCATTGAGAAGCTGATTGCTGGCTCTACGGCGTGTAAGGCCTCTGCTAAGAGGCGGCATCTGGCGCCTGGCGTTAACCTTTTTCCTATGGAGGCTGAGGAATTCTTTGACCTAGCCGGCTATACCCCCCTGGAAGAAGGGGAGTTGTTATTCTTGGTGTGCCACACACCCCGCTTCACTTCTTAAATATTCATTACTTCATGGGTTAATCACCTGCAGGTGACGTAGTGCAGAGAGGAAGTCTTGTAACGAGCCCCACCTTCCGGCCTATATATACCTGGTACCTCCCTTCAATCACCAGTATTTTTCTCTCTGCGTGACAAGCAGAGGTTGGAAGTTTCCTGCTTACAGGTAGGTCGGGGCTTACCCCGCCACCCCCCTTTTGGTCTATTTCTGCCCGGTTTGAGTTGTATACCTCTATGGTGGATAGGAAGCCTCCCAGCTTAGGCTGCTCACCGGGTAATTGGTAGATGGCACTATTGGTGCCTAGGAGCTTATCTCCTCCGCTCATCCCCCTCTTGTGGGGGCAATGCGGCAATCCGGCATGGTGATCCGGAATTGGGATGCCCCTGTCCCGAGGGTCCCCGTAGCCCTTTCTCCCCCGCTCCGGTCCTTTCTCCCTTCACTTGGGGGGGGGGGGGGGGTGTATGAGGGTGTGCTTTAGTAGGTGTGTTTCACTTGTATCACTGCATGTTAACATATGTGTCATGTTTATGCATTCACTGTAGCATGTGTATATTTTTGGGTCTGCTTTAAGGGCAGGCTGCGCTGGGTAAGGGCTGGCCACTTCTCTTGCAGTTTTGTTGCTTTGTGGCCCCCTCTCCCCTCCCTCCCCCTCCCCTCTCCTCGCCTGGCATTCATGTTTGCATTGTACACCACCATGCGGTTTTTACCCTCCCCCCTCCGCCGCCTGAGCGCACGTGTTGTGGCCCAGCTGTAAGTGATTCCAGCTGATCGGCGTAGGGGGGGGGGGGGGGGGGGGGCGGGCCCGCTGACGCGCGGCGCCGACGTCTGCGGCGTCTGCGGCGGGCCCAGCTTTTTGCTTCCTTCAATGCAGAAAATCGCATGGGCGCACGGCCGCACTTTGTCTTCTGTGCTGGCTGCTGGCTGCAGTCTTGTTCCGGCTGCTGCCTTTGCTGTCCAGGTAAGCGGCCCCTCCCGTTGGGGCCATTAAATGGGGAATGCATTCCTTGCGGTAATACAGTGGGGACTCACTCTGTATTAAGGGGGCGTGATTTAAGGGCGCTTTGGTGCCATGCTTATGTTTGTTTATACACATGTGAGGATCTGATGGTTTTTCCTTGCAGATCCTGGGATCCCTGCTTATGGTGGCCCTCTGGCTCTTTGTGCCTGGCTAATTTTTGGGATATCTTTGTGAATGTATATATACATAGACTATATATATATAAATATATATATATATATATATAGTTCTTTAAAGGGGACCTTAACTTAACTTAAAAAAAAAAAAAAAAAAATTTAAAAAAAAAAAAAAAAAAATCCTCCCTTCCGGGACATTACTAATAAAGGGGCATCCCGGGTTGGCTTATGCCTTAAAAGTCCCAGTATTGCGAATACCATAAATCACCATATTGAGGCTTCCGTAATTTCCGGAAACGGTTCTGTGAGCCGTTTGGGGGGTGCGTAGGTTATAGGGTTCCACTCCCAGCTGATGATGTCTTATTTGCATCCCTTGTGCAAACAGACTGTTGCGCGCCTGTCCGTTGCTTCGGCTGCGAGGCCATCGCATCATTCATCTTCTCCTACCTCTCCCTCCCTATTTCCGGACCCCGCATGACACTGTCAAAAGTGGGGATTCGCATTCCGAGGTGGCAGTACAGCCCAGCCCCCGGAAAGTAATGCCCGTTAAAGCAGCGTTTAAGGCCGCTGCAAAACGAAGGCACCTGACTCCGGTACCTTCGGCTCCACAGGGCCAGTTTTTGTGTACCTGTGGAATGGTCCGATGGATCCCCAGACGAGGATGAATTCCAGTCGGAGTCAGATGAGCCGACAGGTCAGCTTGTGGCTGATGAGATTGGCGATTGGTCAGAGGGGGTTGTTTTGGACACCCCCTCTATTCTGGCTCAAATGTTTAAAATTTTGAGTTTAGATACGCCTGAGGCGGCTGCCCCGCCAAGGGGTCGGTTGTTTAAAGAGCCTCAGCCGCGTTTGGTTTTTCCCCAGACTACACCTCTTTGAGAGGGTGGTTCTTAAGGAATGGGAACATTCCACGCGGTTATCTGGAATTTCTTCCAGTTGGCCATTGTGCTAATGATTTGTTGACTATAAGAGCACAAGGGGGCATATGCTAATTGCATTTATTGAGGCCTACGGCCACACCTCCCTGAATGCGCCCGATCTCGTCTGATCTTGGAGGCTAAGCAGTGTCGGGCCTGGTCAGTACTTGGATGGGAGACCGCCTGGGGTTACCCCTGTACTAGGGCTCTCCAGCTCGGCTATGGTACAATCTGCTGAGACCACTGTCCCCAAAGATGGGGAAGATCGTCTGATTGACCAAATACGCTCGACATGGTTTTTCCGGGTCAGCATTGCGCCCGGTATGTGCTTCAGCCCTTCTGCTAATCCTTAATTCAAGGGCTATAGGAGGATCTTAATCCCGCTTGCAAACAGTTCACTGCGCTTAAGCAGTGTGAATCTTTTGTGGCTTATGTCCGGGCTGCTCAGGACGATGCGCTGACTATGAGTAGCAGGGCGGCAACTATGCTGGTGGCTATTTCGCAGGTCAGTATGGCTGCGTCAGTGGCCAGCGGACACGGCTTCCAAAAAGGGGGTGCTCACAGCTCTCCCCTTTTTGGGGTTGCGTCTGTTCGAGGAGAAAATTGATTCTGTCGCAAAGGGTGGCAAGATGCCACAACACAGGAGGCCCCGTGGTCCCTTCAGGGGAACAAGTTCCGGTAGGCCTTCTTTTCGAGGATTCAGAGCGGGCAGGGGTGCGTCCTTTCCCGCTACATGTGGCGCAGGTTGGACTCGGGAGGGGCCGTGGCCGGCCCACTCAGTCCTGGGGCACCAAGCCCAAAAACCTGCTGATAAGCTCACTCAGCAATGAGGGGCTGCCCTCACCCGTGCGGGTGGGGGGACTATTGCGACACTTCTACCATTGGAACCAAGTGGTTCCAGGCAGATGGATCCAGGAGGTAGTGTCGCCCGGTTACGACCGGAAATTCGAGTCTCACCCTCCTTCACGGTCCGTTCATGGGTCGGTTCATCCTGGCCTGAACTCTCATCAAGACAGAGTGTGTCTTTCTTTTGCCAAATTCACATGAGAACGCTTCAGCTATTTCTGTTAGCGTGTTAGGATCAGCAACCTCTGTCGCTGGATCAGTCCTTCCAGTTGTCCTCCCGTGTACGGCAGTCCCTCCTGTGGTGCTTGGTCCCGACCAATCTTGTGTAGGGCAGGCTTTTCCTGACCCCCCTTTGGAAAATTGTCACCACGGACGCCAGTCTGTCGGGATGGGGCAGATTCTGGAAGGAGCTGCGGTCTCAGGGGCAGTGGAGAGCTTAAAGGCCCCACTGTCCCATCAATATTCTGAATCTGAGAACCATCCGTCAGGTGCTGGCTCTCCTGACTCAGTACGTGCTGGGCCTTTTGGTCCAGATGTGTTCAGACAATCGATCAGCGGTTGCTTATGTTGGTCTTCAGGGTAGGACGCGCAGTCTGAGTACTCTCAGAGTGGTGTCCCTGATCCGGACATGGGCAGTGTTCCATGTTCCCTGTCTCTCGGCGGTTCACATTCCAGAGGTGATGAAACAGGTAGTGGGCCGGTTGAGCAAGGGCTCTCCCCGCCTGGAAGAATAGGTTCTCCATCCTCGGGTAGTTCGCCTACTGTGTCTCCAATGGGAGTCCCCGGAGGTGGACCTGTTGGCCCCTCATCACTATCACAGGTTCCCGAACTTCGTGTCGCTCTCCCAGGATCCTCTGGCTCTGGCAGTGGACGCCATGTCCCTGATCTGGGGCGTTCTAGGATTTCTATACCTGTTTCCTCCGATGCCCATGCTGGGCAGGGTTCTTCAGAAGTTGGCTCTGGAAAGGGTGTACGCCGTTCTCGTGGCCCCAAGGTGGCCAAGACGAGTGAGGTTCACAGATATCATTCGGCTGGCAGTGGACCAGTTCGTTCTGCCTATTCGGCCCGATCCGCTCACTCAGGGTCAATTGTGTTACCCCATTTTACCAGCGCTGGGTTTGATGGCCTGGCTGCTGAAACCTCCATCCTGAAGGAGGAGGGTCTTTCTGATTCAGTCATTTAAGACTCTGATCAGTACCCGGAAGAGGTCTTCTTCCATCACCTACTATAGGACTTGGAAAGCCTATATCGCTTGGTGTGAGATGAGATTTTTCCTTGTAGGGTCTTTTTTCGCTCTCCAGGTTTTACAATCAGGGCTGGACTCCAGATAAGTTTCCGGGTCGAGCATACAGCACAACATGCAGGGACGTGTATTGCTGGGCGGGCTCCTTTAGATCTGCCCTGGATGGTTACCAGGCAGACCAGCGGATTACATCTAAGCTGAGAGAGCGGACCCCAAGCCTGTGTTTCTGCTTCCCTTATCATTGAGGGATAGGGAACCTCGCAGCATAGCGCAGACGCCATTCCTTCATAATTGGCGAACGGAGCACTAACTAACTTGGGATATCTAAACCTGTCCATCCAGCATCAATTTTGGGATTGTGCACCTGGACATGAGGCTTTTGGTAATAATCTAACGGGCCTGGATGGGCTGATCAAGTGCCCTTAAGTGCGGTTTGGTACTGAAGAAGCCCCCTAGTGGGGGTGGAACTAGTTTTACCGCTTATTACATGATATTACTCACCGCTATGATTTGGGAAAGTGAATCATTGAGCAAGTTTTTATTGTCTGTAAGGTACAATATGTCCAATTGTATTAGTAATAACCTGCGCATTGGCAAGTAAGACAGTTGACAACTGTTAAAAAAAAAAAAAAAAAAAAAAATTTTTTTTGTAGTACAATGATGATTACATTTGCATTGGGGAATTCATTGGTTGTATTTTAACTAAAATAAATTAATGTACTTGATTCTTATCAAGGTGTGATAGTCAATTTTACTTCAGGCGTGGTCACACTTTGAGTTCCCACAAACATTGGGTCGGTTCATACCCAGAAATACCTCTGGTATACTCCAGCTAAGTACGTTGAAAGGGCAGGTTTCTGCCTTATCTATCTTTTTTTTTCAGAAGCGTGTTGCGCTTAAGTCTTTAGTTAAAACTTTTTTCCAGGGGGTTACGCATGTGCGGCCTCCCAGGAAACCATTACTCCCGGTTTGGGATTTGAATTTGGTTCTTTCTGCTCTCCGGGCTCCTCCCTTTGAGCCTTCGCAAGATATTGCTTTGTCTACCCTGACTCAGAAGATGGTCTTCTTGGTAGCGATCACTTCGGTCCGGCGTGTCTCGGAATTGGCGGCCTTGTCTATCCAGGCGCCTTACTTCGAGAGGCATCAGGATAAAGTGGTTTTTCGGTTCAAGCCAGACTTTCTTCCTAAGGTTTCTGCTTTTCATTTGAACCAAGATATTGTTCTTCCCTCCTTGTGTCCTAATCCTAAGAATGACAAAGAGAGGGTTCTGCATTGTTTGAATGTAGTACGCTGTGTTAAGTACTACTTGGTTATCACGTCTCCTTTTCGTAAGACGGATTCCTTTTTTGTTATGCCCCATGGGCCTAAGAAGGGTTTGGCACCAGCCAAATCTGCCATTAGCTAATGGATACGTCAGGCCGTTACTGCGGCCTATTCTGCTATGGGAAAAGTCCCCCCTTTTCGTATCACTGCTCATTCTACTCGCGCCATTGGGGCGTCTTGGGCTTTTCAGCACCAAGCTTCTGTTGAACAGGTTTGTAGGGCCGCCACTTGGTCTTCTGTTCACACTTTTTCTAAGTTTTACAGAGTTGATGTGCGGGCCTCAGCGGATGCTGTTTTCGGCCGCAAAGTTCTGCAGACTGCAGTCGTTTAAGTTATGCTTCACCTGGCCTTGAGTTGCCCAGCCCTTGTGGACACTGCTTTTGGATGTCCCATGAAGTAATGAATATTTAAGAAGTGAAGCGGGGTGTGTGGCACACCAAGAATAATACCATTTTGTGAGTACTCACCTGAAAAATGGATATTGTTGGTGTGCCACACACCCCGCTTCACACCCGCCCTTTTCGGTATTACCGAAGCCTTTATATGGTGAAGCCTTTTTTATATCAAATTTGATTTTGAGGTTACTGGTGGAATACTGGTACCTTGTATTACTGCTTTTTGATTATACTGGTGATTGAAGGGAGGTACCAGGTATATATAGGCCGGAAGGTGGGGCTCGTTACAAGACTTCCTCTCTGCACTACGTCACCTGCAGGTGATTAACCCATGAAGTAATGAATATTTAAGAAGTGAAGCGGGGTGTGTGGCACACCAACAATATCCATTTTTCAGGTGAGTACTCACAAAATGGTATTTTCTGATTCAGAATCATCTGATGAGCAGCCTAAGGGTTATGCTGATTCTGAGTGCCCCATACGGGCTCCTTAGCTGGTAATCCTATTCTTATGCCCTACTTGCGGACATGTCGCCGGGCGTCATTGTGCCCGTGGGCTTCATCCATCGGGGGCATATTTTGTTACATGGACATATCATAGTTCATTTCTGGTCATGATCGGTATATATATATATTTGTGTGTGTGCACCTATATGCCCTTTTAATTGCTCTGTATGGCTGCTTGGCGATATATTTATATGTATACGCAGTCATATACCTTTATATGAATATTTCGGCAGTGGGACTGTATATCTATGCTAGGGCATCCCTTACTATGCACAGCTCTTATGTGTCCTTTTTTGTGTGTTACAGGTGTCCCCGTATAAGTGCATTTTAAGGGGTCTCTCCTGGTCCTGGGGTCCCTAGCTATAAATATTGTCCACCCCCAAAAAATCCTCCCACCGGGACTTTAAGGGGCATCCCGGGTTGCTTATGCGTAATTCCCTACGGTCTCGCAATTGACCACAAAAATTCACCATATGGAGGCTCTGCAGGATACCAGGCCCAGGATCCCTTCGGGACAATCCGGGCCATATGTGGGGTATCCCTTACGGGGGAGAATGTGCTGATCTGTATACCATGCGCACAAAAGGCCATAACACGGCAGTCTGATACCCAGCCTTCTGGGTCGGCTCCTCCCGCCTCATCGCCTTCCCCTCCCCACCTGATCCGTACCCCAAGTGACATTGGTACTAGTGGGGAGTCGCTTTCTCATGTTTGGGCTAAGTTGGCCAGTTATAGAGAAAATGATTGCTAGCACTTTGGGCAAGAAGCCCCAGGCTAAAAAGAGACAGTTGTCGTCGGCCAGCCCTTGTGGGACACTGACGATGAATCCGCTGAATTGTCTGATTATTCCCCGCTTGAGGAGGGGGAATTGTATCAGGATTCAGAGGCTGACTATGGTCAGCCTGGGAATTCCAATGCCGAGCAGGCGCTGGGGAATGCCGTTCATACGGCCACTGTTTTGTCACATTTATTGGAGGTGTTGGATATTGATCCACCTGAGGCGCCCCCTCTTAAGAGGGGGAATTTTACTTAGGGAATGGGAGAGGCCCTGTCGGCTCCCTGGTGTGCCTCAGGGATGGGATAAGAAGTATCCCTTTCCGGTGGAGGCAGTCAAGCGCTGGTCTTCTCCTCCCGAGGTTGACGCGCCTGTGTTAGGGTTGACCAACTCTTCTGTACTGAACACCCCTGACGCCTCTTCCCTTAAAGTGGACCAACACCCTGAGGTGATCGGCCCGGGAATCTATAAGATTCCCGGGCCGATCACCTCACACACCGCGGGACATCCGAGATCGGGATGTCCCGCGGGGTGAACCCCCCCTGAACACCCCAAATCAATCTACCCGGTCTTCCTCCCTCGCGCCCCTCTAGGCGTGCGCGTGCCCGCGCCGGCCGTCTCTGAATGGCCGGCGCAGGCGCGCACACGTCAAGAGTGACGCGCGGGAGGCGCCGACGGGCAAGCTGCTTGTACGTTGCTGTCAATCAGCTTATCCGTCGGCGCCGATTGGACGGCGCGGCCACGTGGGAGCGGGGAGAGGTGAGTTTTGGGGGCTTTCTGGGGGGTTTCACACAGCGGGGCACCGCCGATCGGGGTGCCCCGGGGAAGTGGACCAATACCCAGGATAGTCAAAATCCTGGGTGTTGGTCCACTTTAAGGATGGCGAGGACAAGCGCCTTGATCAGATGGCGTGCCACGCATTTGCCAACGTGGGCTCGGCCCTGCGACCGGTTAGTGCATCTGCCATGGTGTCGCTTGCTACCAGGTCTCTTATCAGGGACTGGCTGAATAACGCTCAGCTGGATCCAGCTAGCGCTGAGTTCGCTGTACTTAAGAAATGCGAATTGTTCATGGATTTTGTCATGGCTGCGATGGAAGACTCCATTGTCGTGTGTAGTAGGACATCAGCCTTGCTGGTGGCCATGCGCAGACTGGTCTGGCTCCGTCAGTGGACAGCGGACGTTGGAGCCAAGAAGTCACTCACAGCTCTCCCCTTCTTGGGGGCACGGCTGTTTGGAGATAAATTGGATGCTGTTGCTAAAGGCGGTAAGTTACCTCAGCGGAGGAAGCAGCGCCGTCCCTTTCGGGGGGCGGGCTCGTTCACTCCTTCCTTTTTTTTTTTTTTGCAATATAATTTTATTGAATTTTTAACATAACAAGTACATACAAAGCATAAAGAAGAAGGAATGCAGATAGGGCGAACATGACAATAATGATTAAAAGGTACACGTTATAACCATGTTCTACATCCAGTGCTTCGCAAGTCATAAGCTAGCGAGTTGCTAATTGATACCTGTGGGGTGGGACGAACCTCCCCAGCCGGGTTGTCCAAACTAGGTTGCCAACGATCATTAATGCAGAGATCTTGACGCCAGTAGGAGAGATCCGGAACCCCACCCGCCTCCATATGTCCCCTATAAAATTACCCATGGTCAAACACTGCCACAGATGCCCTACCCGTCTCCCGGAGAGGAGGGTAGACGGTCTGCCCGAGAGAAAGAAAAACAGAAATATAGAAGAAAGGGGGAGGAAAAAAGAAGAGGAGAAAAAAGAAAGAAAAGTCGCTCCAAAAACCCCATCACAACCACTGTCACGTCACCTAGGCCCACCTCCGCTTGTCTCGTCCCACTCCTCGCACACCCACCCCTAAGCATTCTTTAAGAGGTTCTGAAAGTCCAGGGATTCCTTAGCGACCTCCCAAACCGACCACGTACCCAGGTACCTCTCTGTCCCGCCATCCATTTTTTCCAGATCCTCCATCCTCCTTATGTTCTCCACCTCCCCATACCATCTCAGCTGGGAGGGGGTAGTATTAGACTGCCAGTGACGGGGGATCACCACCCTGGCCGCTGTAAGGAGGTGTCTCAGCAAACCCTTGCCGCCCGTGGCGACCGACCCCGGGATCATAGATAATAGAGTCACCTTAGGGTGATTAGGGATGCTCTCAAGCGTCAAGAATTTGAAGATCCCCAATATCCTCTCCCAGAAAGTATTGACCGCTGGGCACTCCCACCAAATATGGGTAAGGGTCCCCGGGGCGTCATTGCATCTCCAACTCTCCCTGGATTCCGATCCACCAAACTTAATCAAATCTGCTGGACACTTGTACCACCTGGACAAAATTTTGTAATTTTTCTCCTGAGCTCTGCACGCCATAGAGAATTTATGTGTCAGAGCAAAGGACTTCTCCCATTCGTCAGCCTCGAATGATTGTCCCAGCTCCCCCTCCCACCTCTTACAGAAATGGGGAAGCTCCCCCTCCTCTCCTCCTTCCTGGAGGATCTTGTATAACCTAGAGACTTTATGTGTGGGGGGAGTTGGATCCCTAAGCATCCTCTCTAACGCTGTAAGGGGGCTAGACAGGATTGACCCAGGGGGAAATTATTTAACAAAGGCCACCAGTTGAGCATGTAGGAACCATGAGAGACCCCCTCCCCCGCCAAGCTCCTTCAGGTCTGCAAGGGCAGGAACCCCAGACCCAGAAATCACATCACCCAATCTTGGATCCTGAGAAGCGCTCCACACAAGAAAAGTAGGAGTGCGCATTCCAGCAGGGAATGCCGGGTTATCGGATATGGGGATAAGGGACCCGGTCTATGTGATATGATGTCCCTTTTTATAAGCCTGTCCCACAGGGTCAACAGGGGGCCCACCAGATACAGAAGCTCCTGTCTCCTGGGGCTGTGGGATGGCTCCACCCAAGGCAAGGCTGTCAACCCAATTGGAGAGATGTCCCGTTCGAGAGCGACCCATCGCTTACTATCCTTATGGTGGAACCAGTCAGTTAGGCGCACCAGGACCGCCGCCACATGATACACCTTAAGATCCGGGACACCCAGTCCTCCCCTGGCCTTAGGTCTACACAGGGTAGCTCTTCTAATCCTGGCTTTCTTGTTACCCCATATAAACTTAAAGAAGGCCTCTTTTATTGATCTAAAGAACCCTCGCTCCGGAACAATCGGCAGGGCCTGGAACACATACAGGAAGCGGGGGAGTATATCCATCTTCAAGATGTTGATTCGCCCCAACCACGAGTACTTCCCCTTCCCGTAGGCCAGAAGGTTACTCAATGTGGTATTCAGGAGCGGGGCATAGTTAAGTCTATACAACTTCCTTAGCTCTGTAGGTATCCTGACCCCCAAGTATGTGATTGACTCCTCCTGCCACTTGAAAGGAAAATTTGCCTCCAATAATTGCCGAGTCTGTGCTTCCAAGGAAATATTCAACACCTCCGTTTTAGACAAGTTTACTTTGAAATTACTCAAACTACTGAAGCGGTCGAATTCCGCCATAATAGAAGGTAGGGATGTGTGAGGGGAGGCGATGTATAAAAGCAAGTCGTCGGCAAAAAGTGAGAGCTTATATTCCCCCTCCCCGCAGGTTAACCCCTTAATCGAAGTGTTGGCCCTGAGTGCATTAGCGAGATGCTCCATTACTAGCACATATAATAAAGGGGACAGGGGGCACCCTTGTCGTGTTCCATTCCTGATTTGGAACATCTCCGACAATGTACCATTGATATTCTAAGCATACAGTACGTCCTGCTCCAATATAATACTTACACGTGGGTAATCCTCCGCCAGAGGGCATTGTTCACTGCAGACATGCAAAAAACAGGCTCCTCCCGGCCCTTCATATACTCAGGGACCTCCCACAAATCCCCAGATTTCTCTGCAGTGCTGACTGCGAAGACATAAAGTATCAACTCTCTCGCAGGTGAGCGGGGCTATTACAGCCTGCGGGACTATTTCCACCCGTCCTCTTCGATAAAGATGTGCCTCCCAGCCTGGGCTGCGCTGGTCAGGTGAAGGTAGGCAGCACCATGTGTGCTCACGGAGCTACGCTCCACCGCAATCCCCCACCATAGGGTAGGCGGTTTAGGCCGATGGTGAGCCTCCATTAGATGCCCCTCCCGCATTGTTGCCCGTGCCCCTCATAGCGATAATCCCTGGGTGCAGGTCCGCTTCTCCCTCGCTTCAGTGTGTGGTCAGCCCCATGCTGATACTGACAGAGCACGGGTCTGCGGACCGTGTGCTGAACAGGCACTGACCCTGCAATCAGGTTTGCCAGTGGCTGCACCTCCCTTCAATACACCTGTCTCCCCGGACCTAAATCTCACTCCTGATGAGTCTCACTCGAGCGGGGATGACCAGCAAGTCGTGCCGCGCAGGCTGCCTACAGCTGAGCAGGTGCTGTCTAGCTTGGCGGAGCGCTTGGGTCCTGGAAAGAAGCGGTCCCTGACGCCTCCTGGTTCTCCGGTTCCTAATGATACTGATGACTCTGCTGCTATGCAGGACCTTGATCCTTCTGAGGAAGGTGAGCTATTCTCCGATTCGGGCTCCTCGGATGAGATGCCTCTAGGCCCGGTTCTTGGGGCCTGTGTGACACAGATGAACTACTTATTAAGATCTTTGAGGTTTTGTCTATCTCCCCTCCTGGAGAGGCTTCCAAGCCTAAGAAGGAGAGTTTCCACACAACGTCGCCGCGCTTGGAATTCCTGGAACAGGAGCATTTCCAGAATCTTATATCCCAAGAATGGGAATCGCCTTGTAAACTTAAAGGGGTCCCAGGGGTCTGGGATTGGAAGTACCCTTTCCCTCCTGATGTGGTTAACTTTTGGTCAGCACCTCCTGTGGTGGATGCACCGATTATAGGAGTTACTAACCCCCCCTTCATGACGGCTCCTTATTACCGTACCCTTCGGGATGCTGAGGACCGGCGCATTGACAGACTGGCTTCCCACGCCTTTTCGTGTGCAGGGACGGCGCTGTGCCCGGTCTGTGCCGCGGCCATCACTGCGGTGGCTGCCAGGAGAAAACTACTTGATCACAGACCTGAGGACCTCCCCTGGGGGGTATTTAATGCGCTCTCAGTTTGTGATGTGTTTGTGAGGTTTATCCTCTCAGCGCTGGATGACACCATTAAGATGTGTGCTAGAACCTCTGCCCTTGTGGTAGCTATTCGCCGCCTGGTCTGGCTGCGACAGTGGGGTGCTGACGATGCTACGAAAAAGGCTCTCACTGGCCTTCCCTTCAGAGGACGGCGTCTATTTGGGGCCCGTTAGGACCTTTTTGGAAAAAAGGGTAAGGCACCCCTACGCAGAAGGCCGTCCCGGCCTCCTCAGGGCAGGGACACCCCTCCCCCTCCCTACGTTAGTGTCAAACGCAAACCTGAGGTGTGCTTCCAACTTTTCGGTGTGGATTTCCACCACGGGGTGGGCAGGCAACGCCCTGGGCCCTCTGGCAGGACTAAGTCCAAATCTGCCAAGACTTCCCAAGCATGAAGGGACGCCCTCGCCCTTCTGGGCGAGGGGACTGCCACAGCACCTGACTCCTATCTAGGAGTGTATCTTCTCCTTCTGGTTGTTCCAGGAGGTAGTTCCCCTGGACACAGGATAGCATTTGTTGGGCGGTCCCTCTCAGAGGTTATCATGGTGCTTCTAGCCCCTGTTTTCCCCTCAGGAATTGGTGCAGGCCGTACTAGGCCTACAGAGTCTGGGCTTACTTACAGGTTGCCCTTAACAGAATGGGGCTATGGCCTCTATATTAACCTTCCTCCTTCCCTCAAGATGATGAGACAGTCTGGGCCAGGCTGGCCTATGGTAGACTTGGCAATTCTACACTCACAGGTAGTCCCTGTATGATATCTCTGTCTTGGGACACAGGCGCCCTGTGCAAGGGGGGCTTCTGGCCCCCTGTGGAGTTCTAGACCCTTTTACTTCCCCCTCTGTCTTCTGGACACCAAGACCGTTACTAGTCAGTGTTGCAGGACCAACCCTGCGGATTGGGGCCTTGTTTTTTGGCCTCTCTTCCACTCCCAGGCTACTCGCCATGGCGCAGATGGGGGTGATGTCTCGGACATGCCTGTGGGGCATCCGCACTAGGACCTACTGGGTCGTCTTTCCTTACTCCCCAATCTCTACGTACGGCCGAGTGGGTTAGTCGGCCGGCGGTGTCCTCTGGGAGTTATTTGGATGGTGCTCAGTCACCTCAATCCCTCAGGGTCCATTATTCACGATCTCCATTCCTTGGATTCGGTTCAGGCTTGAGCCTTCTTCCTTGGCAATAAGTGGACTCCTGGTCACAGGGGCTCTGTCCTTCTTTGCTGACACCTTACTTTCACCAGGCAGGATTGCAGCTGGTGGGCCCGTTGGTGGCGTATCAGATGATTTCCCTTATATACCGAGCCCTTGGGCTCTTCGGCACAGTAGGTTATTGATCCTACATGGGTTTCCAGCACCCCTGGGGCTAGGTCTGTGCTCATTCCCCCTTGGTACGGTGGTTCCTCGTGAGCTGGTTATGTTCAAGGACCCTGTCAGGGGGCACCCCCTTTTTTGCTTGCATCTTCCTGTGAATGGTCACCTTGGGTGCCTAGTCTCGCAGGTTGGCGGGGGGCGGGGAATTTCTTCCAAAACCCCCCGTGGTTCCTAGGTAGGGTCCCTTAGAGGGTCCATC
This sequence comes from Gastrophryne carolinensis, assembly GCA_027917425.1. NCBI lineage: Eukaryota > Metazoa > Chordata > Amphibia > Anura > Microhylidae > Gastrophryne > Gastrophryne carolinensis. The sequence goes on along the minus strand of CM051238.1, from coordinate 176,168,539 downwards.
TTACCTACTGGCTTTGTTAAAACAATGAGCCTTCAGTTGCCTCTATACTGCTGGACTTCTCCTTTTTAGGACCTATCTATTTGGGGACTCGTGGCCTGTTGGAAGACAATGGCCTGTTTTATTATTGGTCTGGAGTTTGAAGCAGGATGATTCTCCTGGAAGGTTCCTGATCCTGATCTGGGTGGGGGTCTACGTCCCCTGCTCCTCAGTGGTATTCGCTCCTATGGATGTCTTTTCAGTGGCAGGTTGTGCTATCCTGGTGTCCCTCTGAGAGCCAACTAGGGTGGCTCTGTTGGGTCTCGCTTATATCACAGGGGCCCTGCCCTTGTTTTTTCTTTTGCTGTCCCAGAATATTCTGACTCTGGTCATGGGGGCTTAGTAAATTTATGTATAGACTTTCTATTTTATATGTCTTCTCTTCATTCACCCTGCTATGTGGGGTTCTGCGCACGGTCGTGCTGATTAAGAGACCCGTGAGATGATGGCCCCTGGGTGGCCTAGTGAACTGTGGTTCGCAGATGCTTCTGCTGAGGTCAGCGGACCTGTACGCTCTCTCAGGAGTGCGGTCCTGCCCTTGTCAGGCTCCTTCTTATGTCGTCCCAATCTACAGAATCTAGTCTGGGGCTTGACAGCTGATTCATTCACCCCTTGGAGACGGGCTTATCTTCTGGGTGACTTGGTATCTGGGGGGCTAGGAGCAAGCTTCCTTGGCTTCCTCTTCCTCCGTCTTTTGTGGGTTATGGTGTACCCATATTGATTGGCATGAGTCTTGGTCTCTCCCCTGTTGGACGTTCTCGGTTCCCAGGGTTCTAGAGTTGTTACAGCATAGGTTGGGGTTGGCTCCCCATCTAGGTTCTCTGAAGGTTCAGGTTCTGTCCTGTCTGCCTTCCTGTAGAAGTCTGGTTCAGTCTTCCTTGTTAGGAGTTCTCTTGGGGATTGCTAAGGGGCATCTCCCAAGTAGTTCTATGGTCCCTGTTGGGATAAATTTTTCATTCTGTTGCCCTGCGGATTGTTCCCTTGGGACTTATTCTGGATGCTGTCTGAGCTGTTTTGTAGTTCAAGTCGCCCCTCCGGGGGCTGTTGCTTCAGTCAGACGTGTGCCTGAGAAGGTGGCTCTGATTACTTAGCCCTCGCTCATTATATATATATATTTATATATATATATATATATATATATATATATATATATATATATATATATATACACACCATGATGTGGTGGTATTCCGCCTTGCGCCGGACCCTTTTGTCCAAGGTGGTATTTTATGATCTTTATTGAGTCCTTTTGGTCTGCCTATGGGCCTTATTCTTTGTAATGATGAAGTAAGGGGTCTATATTCCCTCAACAGGTGTTGAACTTTTCCTGGTTGTTTATTGTCCCTTAGGGGGACTGATGCTCTTTGGGGTCTGCGGGCGGCTCCATATGTATGCGCCTGATCTCGTTTGCTTCCAGGGCCTGTGCGCCCTTTGGACCGATCGTACTTGGATGTTTTGCCTTCCTGGTCCTGAGTAAAGGTTTCGGCTTCTTGCTGATCCTTATTACTGAAGGGGTCAGTATCTCCGCCTGTCTGGCGGGAGACCAGTTTTCATTTCCCCATGGGGGAGAGTTCTAAGTTTTACCGAGGCTTCTGTTGCCTTTGGGCTGGTTAGGCCATTACACTGGCCTATTCCTTTAAGGGGGAAGACTCTCTCTCTCTTTTTTTTCCGTTCTATTGGTGTTTGGGTACCTTTGGCCCTTCGGCGCCAGGTTTTTTGTTGAATAAGTTGCTAGACCGCTGCTTGTTTCTGTTCATACGTTTTCAAAGGTTTGTTATGGGATTGACGTTAGAGCCTTTGCTCATGTAGTACTTGGTAGCAAAGTTTTGCAGGTGACAGCGCCTTTACTGTCGGCCCTGCCTTTTTTGTTGGGGATCCCACCCTACTTTATGGACACTGCTATTGGATGTCCCACGTTTAAGTATTATATTGGAGCAGGACGTACTGTATGCTTAGATTAATACAATTCTGTGAGATACTCACCTGTAGAATTGGTATTATACGCATACAGTACGTCCTGCTCCACCCCACCCTGGTTTTACATTTTTCTGGATCCCCTGTATGGTGATTGTTATCATTACTATTGTTACCAGTTGGTGGTTGGTTTCTCCCGGCTTCTTTTCTCACTGCTTTTCAATACTGGGGATTTGTGGGAGGTCCCTGGGTATATGAAGGGGCCGGGAGGAGCCTGTTTTTTGCATGTCTGCAGTGAACAGCGCCCTCTGGCGGAGGATTACCCACGTGTAAGTATTATATTGGAGCAGGACGTACTGTATGCGTATAATACAGGTGAGTATCTCACAGAATTGTATTTTTGACCTTAGCAGTGGGGTCCTGATACAGGGCCATAATTCTCTCAACCATCACTGGGCCTAGTCCCACTTCAGGTCAGGGTGGCCTTTAAAAACCCCCAATGAACCCTGTCAAATGCTTTTTCGGCATCAACCGCTAATAAGCAAGCAGGTATCCCCCGGGACTGGGCATAGTGCATCAGGGAAACAGTCTTAATAACATTGTCCCTAGCTTCCCTTCCTGTAATGAACCCCACCTGATCCATACTGACTAGTGAAGGAAGCAGAGGTTGTACCCTGTTAGCGATAATTTTGGCGTACAATTTAACATCAATGTTAATTAATGAAATTGGCCTATAGTTCCCGGGTAAGGATCCATCCTTACCTGGCTACGGAATAACTGCGATATGCGCTTCTAGGGCCTGTCTCGGGAAAGGGGCACTACTAGAGACTGAGTTAAACACTTTCAATAGAAAAGGGGTGACCAGGGGCCCCAAGACCATATAAAACCGAGGGGTGAACCCATCTGGGCCCGGGCTTTTTCCTGCAGGGGTCTTCCCCTCCCGGGGTATGACTGTTAAGGCAGTTTCCTCAATATATTTGTCAATCAAAGCGGCTGAGTCCTGAGGCGTCCCACACCCGGCCGGCTCCTTAATATTATAGAGGTCAGAATAGAAGGTCTGAAAAACATCAGCGATCAGAGGGGTCTTGTGAACCTCCTTCCCTCCCACTGCTTTAATGCTGGGGATATACGTGCATCCCTGCCTTGGATGGAGAGACCTGGCCAACGACCTCCCACATTTATCTGAGTGCTCATAGAAGTGAGCCTTACCTCTGTCCCGAAATCTGAGGTAACACTGGTCATAAAGGCTTTTTAGCTTTTGCCTGGCCTCCAGCAGTTCTCTCAGCTCTACGTGACTAGAGGAGGCCTTGTGTTTGCTTTCAAGTTCCCCTATGCGATCCAGTGTGACCCTGATCTGCTGCGCCCGCTCCCTCTTGAGCCTAGCACCATGTTTGATAAAAATCCCCCTCAGCACACACTTAAGCGCCTCCCACTGCAGTGACAGCTAAGTGCTGTCACTACGGTGGTCTAGAAAAAAACCATTCACAGTGGCCTTGACTTCAGCTAGACAAGCCACGTCTTTTAGTAAGTTGTCATTGAGGCGCCACGTGTACTGCCTTGGGTTCGCATTAAGGATCGGAAGGGTCAGGAAAACGGGCGCATGATCAGGCCAAAGTATCTGCCCAATTGAAGTCGTCGGGTCCCGAGCAAGAGCGTGATGACTGAGGAACAAATAGTCCAATCTACTATATGAGTTGTGAGTGTGGGAGAAAAAAGTGTAATCTCTCTCCCCCCGTGCAGCACTCTCCAGGCGTCCACCACCTGAAAGGATTGGAGGGCCCTGCGAATTCTGTTAAGTTTAGTGTGGGGGATTGCAGATCTACCCTGAGATGAATCCACCCTTGGATCAAGGGCTATGTTAAAATCTCCCCCCAAGATTAGAGTACCCTCAACAAGCTCCTCCAGTGTTCTCAACATCCCCAAACCCGCCTCAACCTGCCCCTGATTGGGCAGATACAGATTGGCCAGGGTATATCTGGCCTCACACAACACAAACTTAAGGAATAGGAATCTACCCCTCGGGTCAATCCTAATCTCCAACTGCTCCAGGGGAACGCTGTTATGTACAGCGATAGATACTCCCTTAGACTTATTTTCGGGGTTGGGGCTGTGGAACCACCTGTCGTAGTACCTGTTTTTGATCTCCGGGATCTTCCCTTGGAAGAAATGTGTTTCTTGGAACATAACTATGTCCACTCTCTCTTTATGGAAGCCATATAAATTTTTTTGCCCTTTTCGCGGGTACATTGAGCCCCTTAGCATTAAACGTGCATATTTTTAAATCGGCCATGAGGTGCTAGTGGTGAGCGGGACAAACACTCAGCTGTTCGAAACGGCAGTGCCCCGAGCGATACTACTGGACCAAGCTTTCCGGGGCCTAGGTCGGGGCCGGGCTCTTCTACAAAGAGAAAGATGAGAGATAAGAAAAGAGGGAAATGGAAAGAGAAAGAAGGGAAAAAGACAACAGAAAGGAAGAAAAATAAGGTTGAGTAAGTTGTCTCCCCGGTCTATGTCGGGTGAGACCTGAACTTTAGAAAGCCTCCCTATAGGGGGGGCAATTAAACTAACAGGGGCTAAACCCTTTTGCCTTGCGGATCCTGACGGGCCTAAACCCTACAGGATGACGCGGCAACCTATTGGGGGAAGTGACCCTGCGACGCCAGAGGGGCCTCCCAGCAATAGATGGTTATCTTTTCAGCCCGACCAATATCTACAAAGCGCAAGACCTTACCCCCACGTCAGCACCTATATATTCTCTAAGCTATAATAACCTACAGTAAGTTAACAAACCCACATTTTAACACTAGGATGACGGATAGACGTCAACAATCGATGTTGACAATCAACCCTCCCCAAACTACTCATCCAGCTCCACAACCCCCCAGTCACCGGCCAGGGAAAATTAAGTGGGATGGACGGATCTCCGTCCACCCCAGGGCTGAGAGCCTGGGTATAACCTACAGACCAATAGCAACATAGAAAGTCTCCTGCCCGGCCAGGACTCCTCTTCTCCGTCATCAAACCGTGGACACACAGCGGCCTCCAAAAGCCACTAAGTGAGGAGCCCAGAAGGAGCACAAGAGCATGAAGAACTGCATCCAAGGGTAATCTAATGAACTGGATTCCTCTGGGGCCCGCCCCCGCCCCGCTCTCGGATCCATCGAGGTCGTCGGGGGACTCTCTGTGGAAGCGGGGGAGAGTGACCAAGATCAAGCCAGTCCGGTATCGGGAACGGCTCCATTCCCAGGAACTCAAACATATTCGGCAGGTCCGCTTTGTTTCGTAGGGCAAAAGTGGAGTTGTCCTTCCGGATTATAAGATGAAATGGGTGCCCCCATTTGTAGGAGGCTCCCACTTCCCGCAGCTTATCAAGGAGTGGTCTCAGCATCCGTCTCATCTGAAGGGTACGGCGGGAAACATCTGGTAGGATTGCGATCTGTGAACCTCTCCATTCAAACCTGCCCCTCTCCCAGGCCCGTCGGAGGATGTCTTCCTTAACTGTGAAAAAATGAATTTTGCATAATACGTCTCTAGGAGCCTGAGGATCACCCGCTGGGCGCCCAGATACCCTGTGGATTCGATCTATGACCAGTTCAGAGCCCAGCGGACGCTCCAGCAAGGAATTGAACAGTTCTGTAGCCGATGAACGCAGAGCCTCGGATCTCACTGACTCAGGAATACCACGGATCTTAAGGTTGTTGCGCCTATTTCTATTTTCATGGTCGTCTACTTGCAACCAAATCTCGTTTATCTGCTGTTGGTGCGCCTCTTGCGATCTCTCCAAGTTCGCCAAACGTGTCTCGTGATCCGCTCGGGAGTCATCAAGGGTGGCAACCTTTGTTTCCCGTGCAGAGGATTTCTGTTGAATATCTTCGATCTCCCGGCGCAGCGCCCTCTCAATCCTGATCGCCACCGCTTCCAGGTCCGCTTTAAGCTCTGCTTTAGTCGGTAGATATTGAAGGATGGCCTGGATGTTGGGGTCAATAGGTGGATCCGGGGGCATCCGGCTCCCCGAATCATGCGACATGAGAGAACTCGGTGAGGGGCTGGCCAAGCGGGCGTTCACACATTCGAGCTCCCCCCCTGACCCCAGGAGCCGGGATTGTGGGCGATCCCCTGGCCACACAGGATGTTACAGCCTGAGCTCTCACTGGATCCGGATGACCATTCAAGGTCTAGGGTCCCCAAGCGACCTCCCGTGGACCCCGATGGGAGGAATCCGGGGCAGCATGCACCAAAGCCCGCACTACCTTGAGGGCAGGAGCTGATTCCCTCTCCAGATCCCCCCCCCCCCCCCAGCAAATCCGTGGTGTCCCCCAAAATCGGGGAGATGTGGCATGGTGGACCTCCAGCAGGGAGGCTGTTTCCTCCACTCCTCTTTGTGACTTCTGTGGGTGACATGGGGCTAAGGTGAGTTGGGGACAGATTGCAAGGGAAGCAGTCAATAGGGCCGCTATTGCCATCCACAGCCTGGGAGCTACTGTGAGGTGTAGCCTGGTGAGTCACTGCAGCTGAGGGCATGGCTGTTTTGCCACCCCAGCCTATCTGCCTCGCCCTTCTCCTATTGACGTATTGGGACAGGAACCCACAGTCTTTGGATCAACCTTTCAGGATGTCTCCCAGGGTTCGGCAGTCACTTCGGTGGTGGCTGGACTCGAGCAATCTGGTGAAGGGCAGATCATTTCTGGTCCCTTGTTGGGAGACGGTTACCACAGATGCCAGCCTGTCGGGCTGGGGAGGTTATTGGAAGAGTCATCAGTTCGGCGGGGTGTGGTCTTCCGGTTCAGGTGCGTTCGGACAACCGAACTGCAGTGGCCTACATAAATCACCAAGGAGGGACTCGCAGCAGGAGTGCCCTCAGGGAAGTCTCTCTGATCCTGCGATGAGCGGAGAGCAATGTTCCTTGCCTTTCGGCAGTCTACATTCCGGGGGTGGAGAATACGGAGGCGGATTCCCTGTGCAGGGGGTCCTCTCGCCACGGAGAGTGGTCTCTCAAACCCGAGGTCTTTCTGGATCTTTGCTGCAAGTGGGGACTCCGCAGGTGGATCTCTTTGCCTCGAGGCACAATCACAAACTTCCGGCATTTGTGTCTCCTTCTCAGGATCCCCTGGCCTTGGCAGTGGATGCCTTGTCTCTGGCGTGGAAGACCTGGGTTTTCTGTACCTGTTTCCACCTGTCTCCATGCTGGGCAGGGTGGTTCGCAAACTGGTTCTAGAAGGGGCACCAGCGATTCTGGTGGCTCCAAGCACAAGAAGGGTTTGGTACACAGACGTCGTAAGGATGGCCGTAGACCAGTGCCGGCTTCCTCTGATACCGGACCTGCTATCCCAGGGTCATCTACTTTACCCCAATTTACAAACGCTGGCTTTGACGGCCTGGCTGCTGAAACCTTCATCTTGAAAGAGGAAGGTTTGTCTGAGGCGGTCGTTCAGACCCTGATTAGGGCTAGGAAGCGGTCCTCTTCTGGCATTTACTATAGGACTTGGAGGTCCTATATTGATTGGTGTGAGGCTAGGGCCTTGCCTTGCAGGGTTTTTTCTGTACCCAGGATTTTGGAGTTTCTTCAGCATAATCTGGACCTGGGGTTCCAGCTTAGTACTTTGAAAGGACATGTTTCTGCTCTGCCGGTTTTCTTCCAGAGGTCTTTTGCTTTACACCCACTGGTTAAGACTTTTTTCCAATGGGTGGCGCATGTGCGGCCCCCTCAAAAAGCTGTAGTTCCTGTTTGGGATTTGAATTTGGATCTTTCGGCTCTGCAGGGGCCGCCTTTTGAGCCGCTACATGATATTGCTCTTTCGGGTCTCACTCAGGTGGTTGCCTTCTTGGTGGCGATTACCTCGGTTCGGCGTGTCTCTGAGTTGGCGGCTCTGTCGATTCAGGCCCCTTACTTTGAGAGACACCAGGATAAGGTGGTTTTTCGTTTTAAACCGGATTTCCTTTCTTAGGTGGTGTCTGCTTTCCACCTCAATCAGGATATTGTTCTCCCTTCCTTGTGTTCTAAGCCTAACAATGACAAGGAGAGGGTTCTGCACAATTTGGATGTTGTTCGCTGTGTGAAGTACTATTTGGTGACTACTTCTTCCTTCCGCAAGACGGACGCCCTTTTCGTGGTGCCCTGCGGGCCCAGGAAAGGTTTGGCACTTGCTAAGTCTACGATTAGCAAATGGATTTGTCAAGCCATTGTTGGGGCCTATTCTGCTAAGGGGAGGACTCCCCCTTTTAGGGTCACTGCGCACTCTACTCGTGCTGTGGGTGCATCCTGGGCTTTTCAGCACCAGGCTTCTGTTGAACAAGTTTGTAAGGATGCTACTTGGTCTTCTGTTCATACTTTTCTAAGTTTTACAAGGTTGATGTGCGGGCTTCAGCGGATGCTGTTTTTGGCCGCAAGGTTCTGCAAGCTGCAGTGGTTTGAGTTGGTGCATTCTTTACTGTTTATGGTTCCCACCCTTGACGGACACTACTATTGGATGTCCCAACTGTCAAGACTTATTGAAGCGGAGTGTATGTCACACTTGGAATAATACTGTTTTGTGATTACTCACCTTTAAAACGGATATTATAAGTGTGACATACACTCTGCTTCACCCACCCTGTTTGGTATTCTGGATCCTTTATATGGTGAACCATTGTTTTTTGTTAATATTGTTATATTTGGTTCTTCCTGCTCCCTTTACCGCTATCTTACACTGGGGAATTGGTGGGAGGTCCCAGGTAGTTATGGACCGGAAGGGGCTTCTTTTTTTGCATTCATCTCTGCAGAAGCTCGCCCTCTACTGGAGAATAACCCAACTGTCAAGACTTATTGAAGCGGAGTGTATGTCACACTTATAATATCCGTTTTAAAGGTGAGTAATCACAAAACTGTATTTTTAAGTACTTTCCATCTCTCCTCCTGCCGCGGCTCCTCGGCAGCAGGGGGAGTTGTTTCACACTGCTAAGCCACGTTTGGAGTTTCCTGAGCAAACTCACTTGAATAATCTCGTGCTCATAGAGTGGGAGCGTCCGAGCAGGCTCCCTGGGGTGCTTAAGAGTTGGGATAAGAGGTACCCCTTTCCTACTGAAGTGGTTAAGCGTTGGTCGTCCCCTCCCGAAGTGGATGCACCAATTCTGGGGTTGTCCAACACTTCTGTCATGCATTCCCCTGACTCTACTACAGTGAGGAATGGTGAGGACCGGTGCATTGATCAGCTGGCTTCCCATGCCTTTGCCTGTGTGGGGTCCGCGCTGCGTATGGTTTGTGCCTCTGCCATTGCAGCTGTGGCTATTAGGACTCTGCTTAAGAGTATTTTAGATGGGGCTCCTGATGATGCGGCTAGTGAAGAGTATAGAGCCCTTCTGCGTTGTGAGGAATTTGTTGCATATGTCCTCTCTGCCTTGGATGATACCATTAGAATGTGTCGCTTCTGCCTTGGCGGTGGCTATACGCTGCTCGGTTTGATTGCGCCAGTGGGCAGCTGCCAAGAAGGCCCTCACTGGGTTCCCCAGCTCGGGAGAGAGTCTTGGCCCTTTCGGGATTCAGGCTCATTTCTTCCCTCCTACCGTGGATCCAGAATGGGACGGGGAGCTTCATTTGCAGGGGCCCGGGGTGATTTCTGGGGCAGGGGCAGAGGACGTGGCCGCACTGGCCCCTCCTTGGGTCCCAAGTCTAAGTCTTCCCCCAAGCCCCTCAGGCATGAAGGGGTGCCCTCACCCATCCGGGTGGGGGGACGGCTTCGGCTCTTTGCTCACATCTGGAGGCGTCATGTCTCAGACCGGTGGATTCAGGAGGTAGTGTCCTCCGGTTACAAGATAGCCTGGCCGCCCCCAAGATTCATCAGCTCCCAGATGCCTCAAGACCCCCTGTCAGCTCAGGGCCTGTTGCTTGCTGTGCAGAATCTACTGGAGCTGGGGGTCATCTGCCAAGTGCCCTTAAGGGAAAGGGGCAAGGGCTATTATTCCAACCTTTTCACCGTTCCAAAACGAGATGGGTCTGTCAAACCCATCCTGGACTTAAAGCTTCTCAACAAGTTTGTCAGATCCAGGCGTTTTCGCATGGAGACTTTGCGCTCAGCTTTAAGCTCACTACGCCCAGTGGACATCAAGGATGCTTACCTCCATGTTCCAGTCTTTCCAGGTCATCAGAGATTCCTCAGGTTCGCTCTGGAGGATCAGCATTACCAGTTCGTGGCATTGCCCTTCGGTCTTACTTCGGCTCCCAGGGTATTTACCAAGGTGCTGGCGGGCGTTATGGCTTTGCTGAGAGCTCAGGGCATTCGCATTCTTCCCTATTTGGACGACATTCTTATCACTTCTCCGTCCTTCCAACAGGCAGAGCTGGATACTCATCGGGTGTGGACCACACTGGAGTCATTCGGCTGGGTGATAAACCACTATAAATCTTCCCTGTCTCCCTCTTTGGTGAAGTCTTTTCTGGGCATGAATCTGGATACAGCTCGGGCCAGGATCTTTCTTCCTCAGCAGAAGGCGGACAGTCTGCAAGCTCAGCTCCTTCTGTCCTGCCCTCATCCTTCCATCAGGCAGGGAATGCAGCTGGTGGGCCTGATGGTGTCCTGCTTCGAGGCGGTTCCTTATGCTCAGTTTCACATGGGGCCTCTTCAACTCCACCTCTTGTCTGTATGGGACAGGGACCCTGTGTCCCTGGATCAGGTTTTGGTTCTGTCCCCCCTAGCCAGGCGGTCCCTCTTGTGGTGGCTGGACTCAAGGAACCTGTTGGCGGGCAGATCCTTTCTGGCCCCTTGCTGGGAGACAGTCACCACGGATGCCAGTCTGACAGGTTGGGGGGGCTTCTGGAGATCCCTATCATTCCAAGGGCAGTGGGGCCCTCAGGAGGCCCACACCCCTATCAACGTTCTGGAACTGAGGGCAATCAGGTTGGTTCTAGCCCGCTTGACCCCGCACCTTTGGGGTCGGGCTGTTCAGGTACGCTCGGACAACCAGACGGCGGTTGCCTACATCAATCATCAGGGAGGGACCCGGAGCAAGGGGGCCCTCAAGGAAGTGTCTCTGATCCTGTCCTGGGCAGAGGACAATGTTCCTTGCATCTCAGCTCTGTACATTTGGGGGGTAAAGAATCTGGTAGCAGACTCTCTGAGCAGGGGGGCTTCTCGCCCGGGGGAATGGTCCCTCAGCGTCAGGGTGTTTCGCTCTCTGTGTCACCGTTGGGGTCAGCCAGATATGGATCTGTTTGCGTCCTGTCACAATCACAAGCTTCCAGTCTTTGTGTCTCCCTCCCAGGACCCTCTGGCCTTAGCCATGGATGCTCTGACAATGCCCTAGCAGGGTTTTCAGCTTCTGTATATCTTTCCCCCGTTTCCCCTGTTGGGCAGGGTTCTGCGAAAGATAGCTCAGGAAGGGGTGCCAGCAATCCTGGTGGCCCCCCGTTGGCCAAGAAGAGTGTGGTTCGCAGACATCGTACAGCTGGCGGTAGATCAGTACGACCTGCCAAGGGATCCAGACCTGCTCACTCAGGGGCGGCTACGCTACCCCAATTTACAAACGCTGGCTTTAACAGCCTGGCTGTTGAAACCTCCATCTTAATGGAAAAGGGGCTGCCTGTCTCTGTTGTTAACACCATGATCAGGGCTAGCAAAAAGTCCTCTTCTTTCATCTACTATAGGGTTTGACGTACCTACATTGACTGGTGTGAGGCTAAATCTCTTCCCTGTCGTGTGTTTTCTATTCCTAGGAATCTGGAACTTCTCCAACATGGTTTGGATCTGGGACTTCAACTCAGCACTCTGAAAGGTCATGTGTCTGCCTTGGCTGTTTTCTTTCAGAGATCTTTTGCTCAGCATCATCTGGTCAAGACCTTTTTCCAGGGAGTTACCCATGTGCGCCCCCCACGTAAGCCTATGTTACCAGTCTGGGACTTGAACTTGGCCCTATCTGCCTTGCAGGGGCCTCCGTTTGAGCCTGTGCATGAGGTTGCTTTGTCCATTCTTACGCTTAAGGTAGTCTTTTTGGTGGCTATCTCTTCTGTTAGGCGTGTTTCTGAGTTGGCGGCACTTTCCATCAAGCCCCCTTACTTTGAGAGACACCAGGACAAGGTGGTGTTTCGCTTTAAACCAGATTTTCTGCCTAAAGTTGTGTCTGCCCTTCATCTCAATCAGGACATTGTTCTGCCTTCTCTGTGCCCTAATTCTAGTAACCCTAAGGAGAGGGCTCTACATTCCTTGGATGTGGTTAGGAACCTGAAATTCTATTTGGTGGCCACTGAGCTCTTCAGGAAAACTGATGCTCTTTTAGTGGTCCCTTCTGGTCCTAAGAAGGGTTTGGCTCCAGCTAAGTCTACCATCAGCAAGTGGATCAGTCAGGCTGTGATTCAGGCCTATTCTGTTAAAGGGAAGGATCCTCCCTTCCACCTTACTGCTCATTCCACTCATGCTATTGGTGCCTCTTGGGCCTTTCAGCACCAGGCTTCTGTTGAACAAGTTTGCAAGGCCGCTACTTTGTGTTCTGTTCATACTTTTTCTAAGTTTTACAAGGTTGATGTTAGAGCCTCAGCTGATGCTGCTTTTGGCCGCAAAGTTCTGCAGGCGGCAGTGGTTTAACCCTTCTAGTGCCAGCTACGTGAATCTCACGTAGCTGCCTCTGCAACCGTTAAGTGCCAGCTACGTGAGACTGACGTAGCTGACTTTAGAGCCCCATAAAAAGAAAAAGTAAAAAAGATACAGACTTACCTGACCCCTCGTTTGAAAGTGCCAGCGATTCTCTTCAATCATCACGTGTTTGATTCCTCCCCCCTCCCCCCCCCCCCCCCCCCCCCGGGCCTCTGATCTTCAGGAGGGGACCCGGAATAGCAATCACGCTCCATGTCGTCTGACAGTGCATAAGGCCCATTACTAGGCAACAGGACGCTCTCAGCAGGAATCTGCCCCGCTGTATGAGGGGCATAGAAAAAGAGGAGGGAGGGAATGAGGGGGGAAAAAACAATGTATAAAGCAAGCATATATCCAGGATGTATATACATATTACACAATAAAAATCTAGAATCTATAAGATTCCCGGGCCGATCACCTCCCTCCCCGCAGGACATCCGAGATTGGGATGTCCCGCGGGGTGAAACACCCCAAACTCCTTACGTTATCTTCGGCGGCGGCCGGCCGCCGCCGCCTCCCTGGCGCCCCTCTAGGCGGACGCGCGCTCGTCAAGAGGGACGCGCGGGCGGCAGCGGCGGAGGAGCCGCTTGTCCGCGGCTTTCAGATTCCTTGTCCGTCGGCGCGGGGAGAGGTGAGTTTTTCGGGGGGTTCGGGGGGGTTTCACACAGCGGGGCACCCCGATCGGGGGTGCCCCACCGAAGTGGACCAAGACCCAGGATAGTCAAAATCCTGGGTGTTGGTCCACTTTAAACTATCCTGAATATATGTGCGCCAATAGCAGACCCAAGCCTATTTACATATGGCATCTTTATAAATGCCCAACCCAATCACTTAATTACTTGTGTGACCCGCAAACATTAAGACCGCGGGTATGTGGATCTGTCTCTCCTAAAGTGGACCCAAATACAATCATATTATGTCAAATGTGACATTGATATAAGCATGAATATGCCTATATCATTGTCCAATCCCTTATTTAGGAAAAGAATAACGTTATGTAAACAGAAAAAACTAAAACTCATGCTAGACAATTTCTAAATGACGGTGTCACTGTGAACTACCAATCGAGTGTATCACTCTCCAAAGCCCAGCTAGACACATTACTGTGTGGCATTTCAAATGTATCCAGATGCTAAATGAAAATCTAGACCCATTAGAAAAAAGACATTAAATAACCAAGGAAAAACTAGACCTCATGCAGGACAATTGCTAAATTACAGTGTCACTGTCAACTGCTGATTGGCTGTGTCCTTATCCAGATGCTCTACCATTCAAATGGCTATATAGCCTATCAAATGTGTCCATGTGCTGGGTGTGGAACCAAGCCGATGTGGTGCCGCAAGGGAAAGCCATCACAGTATGTTTGCGGGTTATACAGTTGTTGCTTGCATCCAATGGGACCGGGACACACGTGTTCTCCAAATGTAATCCCCACGTATACTGTGAATCCCAAAATACCTATATACAGAAAAAAAGAGGAAAGAAAATAACCAAAAAACAAATCAAAAACATGTATAAAAATAAATGTGATACCTGTGAAAAAAATGTGTGATGAATAGGGATCAATAAAAAAGGGAAAAAACGAGAGAGTGTGCGTGTGAACAATCATACACACACCCAAATTGTGTGAAGGCCCACATACACACTCACTAGTAGTACAAGTGAGCCAATAGAAGTGCCCAAACAATACTTCATATATATTAAACTTCAAATGATAGTGGATGAGATGGTCGTTGAATATAGTATGGTCACCAGAGGTGTCCAGAGGCTATATGTCAAAGGCCAAGCCCAACCACATAAATAAATAAATAAATGTGCCAACAAAGTGTGCAAATGTCCAAACCCTACCCTCAATGAACATGGTACATTACTACGCGTTACCCAAAGGAGAAGCAAGAATATTGAGCACCCTCTCAAACTACTACTGGGGTATATCAAGAACCTACGTCTGACACCAGCTGGTCTAAGGCTGTTGCATCTCCAACCATCATACAAAAAGTGTGGAACAACACCCAGCAAAGTATGGCAAAGTGGCCTCACAGGAATGGACCAAAGGACCAGTCCTCGTGGAGGCCAATGGGGGCTCTGGTGTTAAATTGGAATATCCATCGAAGCTCTTGTTGTAACAACCGTTGCTTCAAATCTCCCCCTCGTGGTCCTAAGCGGACTCTCTCAATGCCCGTCACTCGCAGAGAGGACCAGTCCCCCCCATGTACCTCCAAAAAGTGTCGTGCTACTGGAGAGATAGTCTTACCTAAAGTGTTGTCCCTTCCAGCAAGCCTGATGTTGGACACGTGGCCTTGTATCCGAGTCCTTAAAGCGTTCTGTGTTTCGCCAACGTAGTATTTTGGGCAGCCACAGCTCAATTGATAGATAACTGACCTTGTCCTGCAATTAATGAAAGATGTGATTTTGTGACCGCTATTGGTGCCACCTCACTGTCAGTCCTCACCCTGCTAATTAAGCCTGGGTGATGCCCTACTTTTTTCCATGCTCCTTATTTTATAGGCAAGCAAAGGCATCCTGCATCACGATCAGTGCAGCTTCCTGCTCCTTGGGAGATTCCCATTCTTACTATTTTAACTCTACATGATTTGTCTTTTACTATGGATCAGCTTACACTACCAGTGTCGAGGATGCGGGAAGTTGGTAGGATGTTTTTAAGGGATTGTGAACTTAGGGGAGGGAAATTTCGCTTTTATCACCATCTGAAAACTCCTGGTCTCTCCAGGCCTCAAGGCCATTCCCAAATTATTGCTAAGTTTTGGGTTCCAGAATTGCCATCCACCAGGGAATTGACTCTCCTTCTGACTTTCTTAGTCATCCAATTTATGCGTTTCATTCCAATGACTGCTGGAGAAAATAGGAAACCATCTTTTTTCCTATTGCATGGCACGGCCTGCTTCAAGAAGTCCTTACGTATGGGATATTCCGCCACAAGAGGGCGCAGTGTACTGCAGAAGAGTTGTGGCTATTCCCGGCACCATAAAAAAACAGGATCACCAATAGACCTCTCCAGTGTTTCCTCTGCAGTGAAACTGCGAAGATCGAAGATGGCTCTTTATATTGCGCAGGTGAGCGGGGCAACCAAGCCTGCGGCCCTGCATGTCTATTTCCACCCGCTTCCGGACCCTCTGTGCCTCCCAGCCTCGGCTGACGGATCGGGTGAGGGTAGAGGAGCACTAGGGTCAGGTTCTCAAGGAGCGCTGAGGGGGTGAGTGTTTTTGGGGACTGTGTTCTGGTTGGCCATCCCCTTGTTTTTCCTTGTTTCTCTGGTTTCTGGGGTTCCCCCCCCCCCCCCCCCACCTGGCTCGGCTCCTGCCGCTGCCCGCTCGCTCTCCTCTCCCCCCTCCCGGCGTGTGTTTGGTGGGGGGGGGGGGGTGGCGGCGTTAGCGGCGAGTAGTTTTAACGCTTTTTTTGCTGCCGTTGCCGCTTTGTACTCGGCTCCGCTGCTGGCGGCGCTATGGCTGTGAGGTGTTTTTGGATTGTGATGGCGCCGGCGCGGTCACGTGAGTGCCGTTTTCACGCTCTTCGGGGGGGCGGGGCCGAGGGGTGACGCGTATTGCGTCGTCCCCCCTCAGCCCGCCCCTCGAGGTTCTCGTACCGGCTCCATTTTGAGCCTGCTGCGCGTCTGGGGCCCCTCTTCCTCCGTGGGCTGCGGCAGTGATCGTTACCTGTGTCGCTTCCTCCCGTGGTCTGGCGGCTTGGTGATCCTCTGCCTTCGGTCTTCTTGGTCCGTGAGTCCCCTTTGGGGGTTTTATTCTTAGTATACAGTACGTCCTGCTCCAAATATAATACTTACAATCGGGTAATACTCCGCCAGATGGCGCTGGACTGCAGAGACATCGAAAATAGGCTCCTCCCGACCCCTCAAATTCCCGGGGACCTCCCACAATCCGCAGAATTTCTCTGCAGTCTGGCTGCGAAGGACGAGAAATTGGCTCTCTACTCGCAGGTGAGCGGGGTTATTAACCTGCTGCCCTGTAGGACTATTCCCACCCCTTCCACTAGTATTATGCCTCCCAGCCTTGGCTGTGCTGGTCTGGTGAGGGTAGGCAGCACCACTGTTAGGTGCTTAGGAGCGCTGCTCCTTCGCAATCCCCCACCAAAGGGTAGGCGGTTCAGGCTTATGGTGAGCCTATTTGGGATGCCCCTGCCGCACTATTGCCCCTTGCCCCTGCCTATCGGTGGGCCCTATTTAAGTGGCCGCTGTCCTCCCTCATCCTCCTTGTAGTCTTCGGGGGAAAAGAGGGGGGGGGGGTATGTGTATGAGTATTGATATGTATGTTATGCATTCTGTGTTTTACACTCTCTTTTCACATGCCTTTTATTCGTGTGTCAGCCGCCGCGCTGACTTGTCTTTACTGCTTTTTTAAATTTGCCGCCGCCGTGTGCTGACTTTGTTCCGCGCTTGGCAGCGGCACTACCTCAGGCGCTGGTGCGCCATCATTGGCTGCTTGCCGTTCTGGCTGCGCGCTCTTCGGGGGGGCGGGGCCCGTCTTTGGCGCGCTCCGCGTCATCGCTGTTACTGGCCCGCCCCTCGAGGTATACCGACGCCATCTTTCCTACTTGGTTGGTCTATGCGCGACGGACTCCTACCTACAGCGGTCCGTAATTCCTCTCACGGGTGGCTTATCTCCTTCACTTTTGTTACGATGTACTTAAGGTCTTGTCTGAATATGTCTTTCAGGCGGGACGAACCCCTCTTGGCTTCTCCCGGCCCTGTTTTAGTATATTACTTGTGGGCCTTGTAAAAATTATACTCCCACTTCCCTAGCGGGTTATTGGGGCATTCAGGGTTGCTACATAGCGTTATTCCCTATCCGCGTATAGCGCCGCTATAATCACCATATGGGAGGCATCCCAGGATAATGTGACCGGGCTGTATGTAGGACAAGACCGGCTGTATGTAGCGTGTGGGCAGCCTCATGCTGATGCTGACAAGGCGCGGGTCTGTGTACCCTGCGCTGAGCAGGTGCTTGCATTGCAATCTGGCCTGCCAGTGGCTGCACCTCGTTTCACTTCGCCTACTCCCCCAAGCTTAAACCTCACTCCTACTGAATTGCATACTAGTGGGGATTCTCAGCCTGATGTGTCTTCTAGACTGGCTACTGTTGAGCAGTTGATTGCTAAGTCCGCGTAAGGCCCCTGCTAAGAAGCAGCACTTGACGCCTAATGTCACTGTTTTCCCTATGGGAACTGAGGAGTTTATGAATCTTTGTGGCTATACCCCGTCTCATGAAGGGGAGCTCTTTTCTGATTCAGGCTCATCTGATGAGAGACCGAGGGGTCATGACGATTCTGGCTCTGACCCCTGGGCCCCGGATGATACTGACAGATTATTGACCCAGATTTTTGAGGTTCTGCCTATCTCTCTCCCTGTTGCAGCTCCCAGGCAAAGAGGGGAGCTTTTCCATACAGCAAAATCATGTTTGGAATTTCTAGAGCAGGCACATTTCCATAACCTTGTGCTCAAGGAATGGGAGCGCCCCAGTAAACTTCCCGGGGTTTCAAAGAGTTGGGTTCGGAAGTATCCATTACCTGCTGAGGTGGTTAAATGTTGGTCATCCCCCCCCCCCCCCCCCCCGAGGTGGATGCCCTGATCCTAGGGCTGTCTAACACCTCTGTCATGCATTCCCCTGATTCTACTACCCTGCGGGATGCTGAAGACCGGCGTATTGATCAGCTGGCATCCCACGCCTTTGCATGTGCGGGGACGGCGCTGCGCCCGGTCTGTGCCTCTGCAATTACTGCTGTGGCCATTAAAACCCTTATCAGAAATATGCTTGATAGTGCCCCTGATGATTGGCCTTGTAAGGTTTTTAATGCACTCTCCAGTTGTGATGTTTTTGTAAATTTTGTCCTCTCAGCATTGGATGACACCATCAGAATGTGTGCCAGAACTTCTGCCCTCGTGGTGGCTATACGCCTCTCAGTTTGGCTGCGCCAGTGGGCTGCTGACAATGCTGCCAAGAAGGCCCTCACTGGGTTTCCCTTTAAAGGACTGCGCCTGTTTGGGGACCGCCTGGACCTTTTTGCTAAGGGAGGCAGGTTACCCCAGCGCAGGCGGCAGTCTCGGCCCTTTCTGGGTTAGGGTTCCTTCTCCTCCCCTTACCGTGGTGCAAGACAGGGAAGGGGGGTTTCTTTCCCTGGGGCCCGGGGAGATTTCTGGGCTAGATTTAGAGGACGTGGACGTCCTGGCTCCTCCTGGGGCACCAAGGCTAAATCCTCTCCCAAGCCCGCTCAGGCATGATGGGGCGCCCTCACCCATCCGGGTGGGGGGACGGCTGCAGCACTTCGCTCACGTCTGGAGGCTTCATGTCTCAGACCAGTGGTTTCAAGAGGTAGTGTCCTCCTGGTTACAAGTTGGAGTTTGCTGCCGATCCCCCTCCAAGATTCATCAGATCCCGGATTCCTCAGGACCCTGTGTCAGCTCAGGAGCTAGTGCAAGCAGTGCAAGGCCTTCTGGAGCTGGGGGGGTCATCTGCCAGGTCCCTTTAAGAGAGAAAGGCAAGGGCTTTTATTCCAACCTATTCACAGTACCCAAAAAGGATGGTTCTGTCAGGCCCATCCTGGACTTAAAAATTCTCAACAAGTTTGTCAGGGGCAGGCGCTTTCACATGGAGACTCTGCGCTCTGCCATCAGTTCCCTGCGCCAAGGGGATTTCATGACTTCTGTGGACATCAAAGATGCTTACCTTCATATTCCTGTGTTCCCAGGTCATCAAAGGTTCGTCAGGTTCGCTCTGATGGATCAACACTACCAATTTGTGGCCTTGCCCTTCAGCCTCACTTCAGCTCCCAGGGTGTTCACGAAGGTGCTGGCTGGGGTGATGTCTCTGCTCAGATGTCAGGGCGTCCGCGTGCTTCCCTATCTGGACGACATCCTCATCACTTGCCAGTCTCTACATCAGGCAGAGTTGGATACTCAGCTGGTGGTTTCCACTCTGGAGTCATTTGGATGGGTGATCAACCACCCCAAGTCCTCACTGTCCCCTTCCTTGGTAACTCCTTTCCTAGGAATGAATCTGGATACAGTTCAGGCAAGGATCTTCCTTCCTCAGCAGAAGGTGGACAGTCTGATTGCACAGGCTCAGTCCCTCCTAGCTTGTCCCCATCCCTCCATCAGGCAGGAGATGCAGCTGGTGGGCCTGATGGTGGCGTGCTTCGAAGCGGTCCCTTATGCTCAGTTCCACTTGAGGCCTCTGCAACTTCACCTATTGTCAGTATGGGACAAGGACCCAGCGTCCCTGGCCAGGGTCTGTATGCTCTCCCCCCTAGTCAGGAGGTCCCTCTTGTGGTGGATGGACTCAAGGAACCTGTTGGGGGGCAGATTCCTTCTTGCCCCTTCCTGGGAGATGGTCACCACGGATGCCAGTCTGTCAGGTTGGGGGGGTTTCTGGAAGTACCTGCGGTTCCAGGGGCGGTGGGGCCCTCAGGAGGCCCACACTCCTATTAATGTCTTGGAGCTGCGGGCAATCAGGTTAGTTCTGGCTTGCTTGACTACTCATTTTCGGGGCCTGCCTGTTCAGGTGCGCTTGGACAACCAGACGGCAGTTGCCTACATCAATCATCAGGGAGGGACCCGGAGCAAGGGGGCCCTCCAGGAAGCGTCTCTGATCCTGACTTGGGCGGAGGCCAATGTCCCCTGCATTTCAGCTGTGTACATCCCGAGGGTGGAAAATCACCTGGCGGACTCTCTGAGCAGAGGGACCTCTTGCCAGGGAGACTGGTCCCTATGCAGCAGGGTGTTTCAATCTCTGTATCACCGTTGGGGCCAACCAGATGTGGATCTGTTTGCGTCCCGCCACAATCACAAGCTTCCAGATTTTGTCTCTCTGTCCAGGGATTCTCTGGCCCTGACCTTGGATGCGCTAGCAATGTCATGGAAGGACTTTCAGTTCCTGTATGTCTTCCCTCCAATTCCCCTGTTGGGCAGGGTTCTGCGCAAGATTGCTCTGGAAGGGGTGCCAGCAATTCTGGTGGCCCCCAGGTGGCCAAGAAGAGTGTGGTTCGCAGACGTGGTGCAGCTGGCAGTAGATCAGTACGCTCTGCCCTTGGTGCCAGATCTGCTCACTCAGGGCTCGCTACGCCATCCCAATTTACAAACTCTGGCTTTGACGCGTTGGCTGCTGAAACCTCCATCTTGATGGAAAAGGGGCTGTCTTCCTCAGTTGTGGATACTTTGATTAAAGCTAGGAAGAAGTCTTCTTCTTCCATTTATTACAGGGTTTGGCGTGCCTACATTGACTGGTGTGAGTCTAAGTCTCTTCCCTGTCGTGTGTACTCTATTCCCAGGATTCTGGAGTTCCTGCAGCATGGGTTGGAGATGGGGCTCCAACTCAGTACTCTGAAGGGTCAGGTTTCTGCCCTGGCTATTTTCTTCCAGAAGTCCTTTGCTCAGCACCCTCTGATCAGGACTTTTTTCCAGGGGGTCACTCATGTGCATCCCCCACGCAAACTTATGGTGCCTGTTTGGGATCTGAACTTGGTGCTGTCAGCCTTGCAGGGTGCTCCCTTTGAACCTGTGCAGAATGCTGCCTTGGCCATTCTTACGCTCAAGGTTGTGTTTCTGGTGGCTATTAGTTCTGTTAGGCGTGTGTCTGAGTTGGCGGCGCTGTCCATTCAGCCCCCCTACTATGAGAGACACCAGGACAAGGTGGTGTTTCAAACCTGACTTTCTGCCTAAGGTAATGTCTGCCTTTCATTTGAATCAGGATATTGTTCTTCCTTCTTTGTGCCCTAATCCTAGCAATGCTAAGGAGAGAGTTTTGCACTCTTTGGATGTGGTTAGGTGTCTGAAGTACTATCTGGTGGCTACTGCACCTTTCAGGAAAACTGATGCTCTTTTTGTGGTCCCTTCTGCAAAGTCTACTATCCTGCAAAGTCTACTATCAGCAAGTGGATTCGTCAGGCTGTGATTCAGGCCTACTCTGCTAAGGGGAAGAATCCTCCCTTCCGCCTTACTGCTCATTCTACTCGTGCTATTGGTGTCTCTTGGGCTTTTCAGCACCTTTGAGTGGTAGTGGGGCGGTGTGCATGCCGTGCGCCCAAGGTATCATTGCGGCCCAGGCTGGGTTGAGCGCTTCTCTTCCCAGTTCTGCGCTCCTTTCAGCATCGCCTACCCCCTCGCGCCTGCATTTAGCCCCCAGTGAGGGGGATACTAGCAGGGGGTCACAATCTGATCTGGCACTTCGTGTGGCCAGCATTGAAAGGCAGCTTGCCAGGCCTTTTCCAGGTAAGGCCTCTGGCAAGAAGCGGCACCTGCCTCCCACGCCCTCCCTCTTTGCTGAGGAGGATGAGGGAATTGATGCCCTTGGTGGCCGTTACTTCCTAGAGGTAGGGGAGCTTTTCCAGGACTCTGACTCCTCCGGGGACCAGCAGGAGGTGTACGACAGTGACCCTGGGTCTGCGTCCGGGGAGGATTCATGGCTCCCCGACGACACTGATAGACTGTTATCTGACATTTTTGAAACCTTGCACATTGCCCCCCCTTAGGTGGCTAAGAGGAAGCAGGGGGATCTCTTTCGTCCTGATAAACAACGTCTGGAGTTCCCTGAGCATTTCTCTAATATGGTGCTCATGGAGTGGGAACGTCTTAATTGCCCGCGGAGGTATCCCTTTTCTGCTGACCTGGTCAAGCGATGGTCGTGTCCCCCTGAGGTGGACGCTCCCGTTCTAGGGCTGTCCAACACCTCGGATGCCTTCCCCTGACACTACTACACTGCGGGACAGCGTGGACCGGCGTATGGATCAGCTGGCCTGCCATGCTTTTACATTTGTGGGGGCTGGGCTGCTTCTGGTCTACGCCGCTGCCATTACAGCTATTGCCCTTAGGAAAAAGCTCAAGCGTCTCAGTGATGGCGCTATGGCTGGTAGGAGGAGGGAGGATTATGGATGATGCGGTCCGGCTGGGTGGTAGGGCCTCTGCCCACTTGGTGGCTATGCGCCGCTCTATTTGGTTGCGTCAGTGGGCAGCTGACACTGCAGCTAAGAAGGCTCGCACTGGGCTCCCTTTTGTGGGGTTATGGCTCTTTGGTGAGGGTCTGGATGTTCTAGCCAAGGATAGTAGGCTACCTCAGTGTAGGAAGCAGCCTCGGCCCTTTCGGGGTACTTCCTCCTCCTCCTTTCGTGCATTTAGAGGAGGTCGTGGCTCCCTCTTCTCTGGTAGCCGCAGAGAGTCTTGGGGACATGGCAGGTCCCGTGGTCACCCCGGTCTCTCTTGGGGGGCCAAGCCCAAACCCCCTCCCAAGGCCCCTCAGGCACGCCCATCCGTCTCAGACTGGTGGATTCAGGAGGTGGAGTTTGCAGCCTGGCCGCCCCCAAGATTCCTCAGATCCCCGATGTCTCAAAACCCTCTGTCAGCTCAGGGTTTGCACCTTGCAGTTCAACGCCTGTTGGAGTCAGGAGTCATTTGCCTGGTGCCTTCCCAAGAACAGGGTCAGGGGTACTACTCCAATCTTTTCACGGTCCCCAAACGGACGGGTCTTTGAGCCCATCCTGGAAAGTTTGTCAGGTTCAAGCACTTTCGCATGGAGACGCTACGCTCGGCTGTCAGTACCCTTCGCCCGGGTGACTTCATGACCACCGTGGACATCGAGGATTCCTATCTTCACGTGCCAATCTTTCCAGGTCATCCGAGATTCCTGAGGTTCGCTCTAGAGGATCAGCATTACCAGTTTGTGGGTTTACCGTTCGGTATCACCTCGGCGCCTCGGGTGTTCACCAAGGTGCTGGCTGGCGTGATGGCTTTGTTGCGGAACCAGGGCATTTGCATCCTCCCTTACCTGGACGACATTCTGATTGCGTCTCAGTCTCTTCATCAGGCTGAGAAGGATACTCAGGTGATGACCTCCACTCTCGAGTCCTTCGGCTGGGTGATCAACTTTCCCAAGTCTTCACTGTCTCCGTCTTTGGTGAGGTCCTTTCTGGGCATGACTCTGGATACCTCTCAGGTCAAGGTATTCCTGCCTCAGCAGAAAGTGGAGGGCCTTCAGAAGCAGGCACGGGCTCTGCTCTTGTGTCCCCATCCCTTCATCCGGCAAGGGATGCAGTTAGTGGGGCTGATGGTGTCCTGCTTCGAGGCGGTCCACTTTGCTCAGTTTCACATGAGACCTTTTCAGTTGCACCTCTTATCAGTTTGGGATCAGGACCCTGTGTCCCTGGATCAGGAATTTGCTCTGTCCCCCCTGGCCAGACAGTCCCTTTTGTGGTAGCTGGACTCAAGGAACCTTCTAGTGGGCAGGACCTTTCTGCCTCTGTGCTGGGAGACTGTCACCACAGATGCCAGTCTGACCGGTTGGGGGGGTTTTGGAAGTCTCTGAAGTTCCATGGTCGGTGGGGCCCCCAGGAGGCCCATGCTCCCATCAATGTCCTGGAACTGAGGGCGATCAGGTTGGTTCTTTCTCAGCTGACCACACACCTTCGGGGTCGGGCTGTTCAGATCCGCTCGGACAACCAGACGGCGGTTGCCTACATCAATCAGCAGGGAGGGACTCGGAGCAAGCGAGCCTTCAAGGAAGTGTCCCTGATACTGTCTTGGGCGGAAGAGAATGTCCCTTGCATCTCGGCGGTCTACATTCCGGGGGTGGAGAACCAGGAGGCAGACTCCCTGAGCAGGGGTACGTCTCGGCTGGGGGAATGGTCCCTTAGCAACAAGGTATTTCACTCCCTGTGTCACCGCTGGGGTCAGCCGGATGTGGACCTGTTTGCGTCCCGCCACAATCTCAAGCTTCCAAGATTTGTCTCCCTGTTGCAGGATCCTCTGGCCTTCGCCACGGATGTGCTAGCGATTCCTTGGACAGAGTTTCGGCTCCTCTGTGTGTTGCCTCCCTTTCCTCTGCTGGGCAGGGTGCTGCGCAAGATAGCCCAGGAAGGGGTACCAGCCATTCTGGTGGCCCCCTGATGGCCAAGTAGGGTGTGGTTCGCAGGCGTTGGGCAGTTGGCAGTAGATCGGTACATTTTGCCCAGGGATCCAGATCTTCTCACTCAGGGACAGCTGCGCCATCCCAATTTACAAACGCTGGCTTTAACGGCTCGGCTGCTGAAACCTCCATCTTGACGGATAAGGGGTTGCCGGCCTCTGTTGTTGATACTATGATTCGGGCTAGGAAGAAGTCCTCGTCCTTTATCTACTACAGGGTCTGGCATGCTTACATTGCCTGGTGTGAGTCCAAGTCTCTTCCTTGTTGGGTGTTTTCTATCCCCAGGATTCTGGAATTTTTACAACATGGTTTGGATTCGGGCCTTCAGCTTAGTACCCTCAAGGGACAGGTGTCAGCTCTGGCAATTTTTTTCCAAAGATCATCGGCTGGTTAAGACTTTTTTCCAGGGAGTTACTCATGTGCGTCCGCCACGTAAACCTATGCTACCGGTTTGGGACTTGAATCTGGTGTTGTCTGCCCTGCAGGGTCCTCCCTTTGAGCCTATCCGTGGGGCGGCTTTGCCCATTCTGACTCTTAAGGTGGCCTTTTTGGTGGCTATTACTTCAGTCAGGCGAGTCTCTGAGCTGGCAGCGCTTTCCATTAAACCTCCTTATTTTGAGCGGCATCAGGATAAGGTGGTGTTTAAGCTTAAGCCGGATTTCTTGCCCAAGGTTGTGTCTGCTTTTCATCTCAATCAGGACATTGTCTTACCTACCTTGTGTCCGAACCCTGCTAATTCCAAGGAACGGACCCTGCATTCTCTGGATGTTGTCAGGTCTCTGAAGTTTTATTTGGTTGCTACTGAGTCTTTCAGGAAATCTGATGCTCTTTTTGTTCTTCCTGCGGGACCTAGGAAGGGCTTGCCTCCGGCCAAATCTACTATCAGCAAGTGGATTCGCCAGGCGGTGGTACAGACCTATTCTGCTAAAGGGAAGGTTCCTCCTTTCCGGGTTACTGCTCATTCCACTCAGGCTATTGGTGCTTCTTGGGCTTTTCAGCACCAAGCTTCTGTTGAACAAGTTTGTAAGGCCGCAACTTGGTCTTCTGTTCATACCTTTTTCAAGTTTTACAAGGTTAATGTTAAGGCCTCGGCTGATGCTGCCTCTGGTCGTAAAGTACTTCAGGCGGTGGTGGTTTGAACTGCCTGCTGCTACTTTTTGGGGATCCCACTCTACCTTACGGACACTGCTATTGGATGTCCCATATGTAAGGACTTCTTGAAGCAGGCCATGCCATGCAATAGGAAAAATACAATTCTGTGAGTACTCACCTGTAGAATTGTTTTTACTATGCATGGCACGGCCTGCTTCACCCCACCCTTGTTATCGTTATTCTTGGTTGCCTCTTTATGGTGATTGTTCCAAGTTAGTTGAGGTTGTTACCTTTTTTACCTTTATTATCTCCCGGCTTCTTGTATAACTGCTTGTCAAGACTGGGGAGGTCTATTGGTGATCCTGTTTTTATATGGTGCCGGGAGGAGCCACAACTGCAGTACACTGCGCCACCTTGTGGCGGAATATCCCATACGTAAGGACTTCTTGAAGCAGGCCGTGCCATGCATAGTAAAAACAATTCTACAGGTGAGTACTCACAGAATTGTATTTCTGTTTTCTTTACTTTATATACTCAAATGTCCTATTATATGCTCAAATGTCCTACTTGCTGGTAGGTATAACATAATTCAGTATTACCTTATATGTCTGCATTTCCTTATGCATCAGGACACTCAGAAAATTATTTTTTAATTTGATGTTTATTGCCAACTTACTACAATTAGTGTAAGAAATATATGTATAATAACAATTTTTTTTTTTTTTTAGACCGTTTCCATCTTGGAGCATCGTTTGACCTTGACTGAAGACAAACTGAGGGAATGTCTTGAAAATCAGCAGAAAACCTCATAAAACTTTTCAGAGTAAAGCAGAGATCAGTTCCCTTACTATGAACTCATTCATTGTAATTAAATGTTTTAATATATTTTGTAATTATTTATACTTTGTTTTTATGTGGTTCTTTTTTAAATGATTTGGTTGTTTTTTAAGGACATCTGTATACATCCAAAATAAATTATACTCTTATTATACCCCTCAGTCATCTCTAGCACACCACTGTTTGCTGAAAACACCAGCATCCTTCCTTCTGTCAGACAACACTTAAGGATCTATTGTTGATGGTCCCATCCCATGACCCTTCCTCTAATTAACAAGAACAAGCATGTCCTGAGCGTCATTTGGGTTAGCCAGGGCGATTACTTTGTTTTCTGAAGGTTACCCAAAAAGCCAACAGTTTCATCAGCTAACTGTGCACTAGATCAAATTTCCGAGATAATGGAATTATAATTTATATTATATGCCTAAAGGTGATTATCATTTTATGATATTGCTAGTGGTAAAATTAGTGTAATATGTAAGTGAACTTCTACTCGAGGAACTTATTTTATAGCAAAATAAATGAGAATTGGTGTATTTATACATTGAACATACATTGAAAAAAATTGCATTGGTTTAAGATTCCTTTTTTCTAATTACTTTGTGTTTGTTTCTACTTAAAACTCTCAAGTTGCAGAACTAAACAAGGCATTTTAAAGCTGTAGGATGACCACCTTGACGCCCACACTTGGTATTATTCTCAGTGTGCACACACCCCGCTTCCCCTTTAATTCTTACAATGGGGTTACTCCTCCCACTTAACACCCAGTGTTTTCTCTCTGCAAGATGCGACAAGACAGAAGAAAGAAGTCTCCTGCTTGCAGGTAGCCGGGGTCAAACCCCGGCACCCCCTTTTGGTCTATTTCTGCCCAGTTCAATTGTTTACATGCCTAGATGGTTAATGGAAGCCTCCCAGCCCAGGCTGCTGGCTGGGCAACGGTAGATGGCACTAGGTGCCTAGGAGCTTATCTCCTCCGCTCGACCACACGCGTGGGGCAATGCGACTATCCGGCAAGGGATGCCCCTGTCCCGATGTTCCCCTTGGCCATCTTCTACCACTCGGTCCCTTCTCCCTTCGCTTGGGGGGGGGGGGGGGGTTTGCATGGGGTGCCTTTTACTCTTGTTGTGTGTGTGGGAGCGCTGGCAGACTCAGGGTCAGCGCCGCGGTGTGCGGGCGCGTGGCCTGAGCTGCTGGGGCTCTTTCTCTCTACTTGTATTTTTTAAACTTCCCCCCGCTTGGCCTGAGGGCGTCTGGGACGCCCGTTTGCACGCGGCGCCGCCATTCGGCATTACTCGAGTCCTGGGGACGGGGCCGCGTTCTCTGTCAGCCCTCGCTCTGTGACTCACTGGTGGGGGGCGTGGCCGGAGCGCGTCGCTTGCTGAGCCCGGGCCCGCCTCACTTCCTCTGTCTCATCACGGAGACAGGTGCTGGGGCTGAGCTGGGGAAGGTGCGTGTCCAGGAGTGCGGTGTCTGTCTTCAGCAGCGGTAACAGGTAGCGGTCCCCACCTCGCGCACGTGGGGCCGTCATTTAAGCTGTAGTCTTACATTGTGTTTGCGGGTTTCCCAGGCACTTTAGCATAACTCCTGGAGGCACTTATTACTTGATATATTTATATATACATATATATTTGTATTCATGATGTATATACTGCTTATATATGGTTTACCATTATTTTGTTTAATGTATGAGTGTGATGCATGCCGGCTAATTTTCCTGGGGGACTGACTGTGGTCTCTTTTCCCCTACAGATCCTGGGATCCCCTCACTGCCGTGGCTCTCCCGGTTCTAATATACCTGGCTAGTCTTAGTCTCCAAATTGGGATTTTTCCTAGGTTTAAAAAAAAAAAAAATCTTCCTACTCCCGGGACTTTAATTATAAAGGGGCATCCCGGGTTGCTTAATGCGTAAAACCCTGGGTTGTTGCGAATACCATAATTTCACCATATGGAGGCTTCCGACGTTACCGGAAATGGCTCTTCGGGTCTATCCAGGCTGTGTGGGGGTT
Organism: Gastrophryne carolinensis; assembly: GCA_027917425.1. Classification (NCBI taxonomy): domain Eukaryota; kingdom Metazoa; phylum Chordata; class Amphibia; order Anura; family Microhylidae; genus Gastrophryne; species Gastrophryne carolinensis. The sequence continues at coordinate 176,140,132 of CM051238.1, read as the reverse complement.
GTGGGGCTCCGCTCCCAGGCGATAATGTCATATTATGCGTTCCATGTGCAAAGCAGAATATTGCGCGCCAGTCCGGCACTCCGGCTTCTGGCTCCTCGCAACTTCCGTCATCTCCTACCCCCCCCTACCCTATTCCAGACTCCGTGTGACATTGTCAAAGGTGGGGATTCGCAATCCGAGGTGTGTGCGCGATTGGCCAACCTCGAGAAGATAATTTCCGCCACGGTAGCTCAGAAGGCTACGGCGAAGCGGAAGCACCTTTCTCCGGCAGCGCCTGTTCCGGAGGATGAGGTGTTTGAATTATTGGATTGGTCCAATTGTCCCCCTGATGAGAAGGGGGAACTCCTTGAGGAGTCGGATGAGCCCGCAGACCAGCAAGTGGTTGGCACTGCTGGCGATCAGGCTGTGGGGGTGTCCCTTGACACTCCTTCCATTTTGGCTCAAATGTTTGAAATTTTGGCTTTGGATCCGCCCGTGGTGGTCCCCCCGCCAAAGGGTGAGTTGTTTGATGTGCCCCAGACACGGTTGGTGTTTCCCAGGCAACAACACTTTGTGAGAGTTGTCCTTAAGGAATGGGAACAACCCACGTGCCTGGCGGGAATTCCTCCTAGTTGGGATAAACGTTATCCCTTTCCGGAGGATTTGGTGAACCTTTGATCGGTTCCCCCTGACGTCGATGCCCCTGTGTTAGGGCTGTCGAACACGGCTGTGTTGCACTCCCCTGACACTACTACCATTAAAGATGGTGAGGATCGTCGGATTGATCAATTGGCTCGCCATGGTTTTATCAGTGCTGGATCGGCACTGCGGCCGGTGTGTGCTTCGGCGCTTCTTCTGATGGCAGTTAGGTCCATTATTAAGGATCTATACGCAGGTCTTGATCCCGCTTGTGATGAGTTTAGTTCTCTCAAGCAGTGTGTATTTCCTTTGTCATGACCGCCCAGGACGATGCACTTGCGATGAGTAGCGGGACAGCGACACTGCTGGTTGCTATTCGTCGGTCAGTGTGGCTGCGCCAGTGGACGGCGGACTTTAACTGTAAGAGGGCGCTTACAGCGCTTCCTTTTGTAGGTTTGCGCCTGTTTGGCGATAAATTGGATTCAGTTACCAAGGGTGGTAAATTGCCTCAACACAAGAGGCCTCGTCGCTCCTTTCGGGGGGCGACTTCCTTTAGTCCCTCCTTTCGGGGAGTCAGAGCGGGCAGAGGGGCTTCCTTTCCCGCTACCAGGGGTGCAGGTTGGACCCGGGGGAGGGGCCGTGGCCGTCCCGGTCAGTCCTGGTGCGCAAAGCCCAAGCCTGCTGGTAAGCCCGCTCAGCAATGAGGGGGTGCCCTCACCCGTGCGGGTGGGGGGACGATTGCGACACTTTTCCCTGGTTTGGGACCAGGAGGTTCCGGACAGATGGATCCAGGAGGTGGTGTCGTCCGGTTACAAGCTGGAGTTCGAGTCTCGCCCTCCTTCACGGTTTTTCCGGTCTCGGGTGTCCACCGATCCTTTGGCCGCGCAGGGGCTCCTGGCGTCGGTAAGGAATCTTCTGGAAATGGCGGTCATCCGGCCGGTGCCGCGCTTAGAGGTGGGCCTCGGTTTTTACTCCAATCTTTTCACAGTCCCCAAGAAGGACGGGTCGTTTCGCCCCGTCCTGGATCTGAAGTTCCTCAACAGGTTCATCCGTACTCGGAAGTTTCGCATGGAAACTCTGCGTTTGGCCATCGGTTTTCTTCGGCAGGGGGACTTCATGACGTCCATAGACATCAAGGATGCTTACCTTCATGTTCCCATCTGCCAGGCTCATCAACGTTTTCTTCGGTTCGTGATGAAGGATCGGCATTTTCAATTCGTGGCACTTCCGTTTGACCTTACCTCGGCTCCAAGAGTGTTCACCAAGGTGCTGGCAGGGGTGATGGCCATTCTCAGATCTCGGGGCATTCGTGTCGTACCTTATTTGGACGACCTTCTCATCATGGCTCCTTCTCTCAATCAATCGGAGACAGACACCAGGACGGTGGTCTCCACGCTGGAAAGCTTCGGTTGGGTGATCAACTTTACCAAGTCCTCCCTCGCTCCGGCCAGGGTGGTGTCCTTTCTGGGAATGCGGTTGGATTCTTGTCAACACAGGGTGTTTCTGCCTCAGTCCAAGATTCGTCTGATTCAGGAGTAGGCTCGGGTCCTTCTTTCCAATCCTCGACCGTCCATCCTTTTGGGGATGAGACTGGCAGGGTTGATGGTTGCCTCGTTCGAGGCAGTTCCGTTTGCTCAATTTCACACAAGGACGCTTCAGCTTCATCTGTTGGCGTCTTGGGTCGTTGGATCGGCCCTTCCAGTTGTCCTCCCGGGTCCGGCAGTCCCTTCAATGGTGGTTGGTCTCGACCAATCTCTTGAGGGGCAGGTCTTTCCTGACTCCTCTTTGGGAAATTGTCACCACGGACGCCAGTCTTTCGGGATGGGGGGAATTCTGGAAGGATCTTCAGTTTCGGGGGCAGTGGGGACCTCGAGAGGCCCACTTGCCCATCAATGTTCTGGAACTGAGAGCCATCCGTCTGGTTCTTGTTCTTTTGACGCAACATGTTCTGGGCCTTCCGGTTCAGGTTCGCTCGGACAATCGAACAGCGGTTCCTTACATCAATCATCAGGGAGGGACTCGCAGTCTGGGTGCCCTCAGAGAGGTGTCCCTGATCCTGACCTGGGCGGAGGCCCATGTTCCTTGTCTCTCGGCACTTTACATTCCGGGTGTGGAAAACAGGGAAGCGGATCTGTTGAGCAGGTGCTCTTCCCGTCTGGGAGAAATGGGCTCTCCATCCTCAAGTCTTTTGATCGCTGTGTCTCCGGTGGGGGACACCGGAGGTGGACCTGTTTGCCTCTCGTCACAATTGCAGGCTCCCGACCTTCGTGCCGCTCTCCCAGGATCCTCTGGCTCTGGCGGTGGACGGCATGTCCCTGAGCTGGGGGGATCTGGGTTTTCTGTACCTGTTTCCTCCGATTCCCATGCTGGGCAAGGTGGTACGGAAGCTGGCTCTGGAAAGGGTGTCCGCCATTCTCGTGGCTCCAAGGTGGCCAAGGCGGGTATGATTCGCAAACATCGTTCGGCTGGCAATGGATCAGTTCGTTCTGCCTCTTCGGCCCGATCTGCTCACTCAGGGTCGGCTGTGTTACCCCAATTTACCAACGCTGGGTTTGACGGCTTGGCTGCTGAAACCTCCATCTTGAAGGAGGAGGGTCTTTCTGACTTGGTTGTTAAGACTCTGATCGGTGCCCGGAAGAGGTCTTCTTCTATCATCTACTATAGGACTTGGAAAGCCTATATCGCTTGGTGTGAGGTTAGATCTTGTAGGGTCTTTTCGGTTTCCAGGATTCCGGAGTTTTTGCAATCAGGGCTGGACTCTGGTCTTCAGCTGAGTACTTTGAAAGGGCAGGTTTCTGCCTTATCTATCTTTTTTCAGAAGCGTTTTGCACTTCATCCTTTGGTTAAAACCTTTTTCCAGGGGGTTACGCATGTGCGGCCTCCCAGGAAACCATTACTCCCTGTTTGGGACTTAAACTTGGTTCTTTCTGCTCTTCAGGCTCCTCCCTTTGAGCCCTTACAGGATATTGCTCTGTCTACCTTGACTCAGAAGACTGCCTTCTTGGTAGCTATCACTTCGGTTCGGCGTGTCTCGGAGTTGGCGGCCTTGTCGATTCAGGCGCCCTACTTTGAGAGGCATCAGGACAAGGTGGTCTTTCGTTTCAAACCGGACTTTCTTCCTAAGGTTGTTTCTGCTTTTCATTTGAATCAGGATATTGTTCTTCCCTCCTTGTGTCCTAAGCCTAAGAATGACAAGGAGAGGGTTTTGCATTGTTTGGATGTAGTACGCTGTGTTAAGTACTATTTGATTACTACTTCTCCTTTTCGTAAGACTGATGCTATTCTAAGCATACAGCACGTCCTGCTCCAGAACATATTCATAACGTATGAGTATACCTCCGCCTTCAGCGCCGTGCACTGCAGATCATGAAGAAAACAAGCTCCTCCCGGCCCTACATATACCGGAGGACCTCCCACAATCCCCAGATTTCTCTGCAGTGCTGAAACTGCGAAGACATGAAGTATCACGCTCTCGCAGGCGAGCGGGGCTTCACAGCCCGAGGCCCTGCGGGACTATTTCCACCCGTCCTCATTGTGAATTTATGCCTCCCAGCCTGGGCTGCGTGGGTCGGGTGAAGGTAGGCAGCACCTGGTGTGCTTATGGAGCTAGACTCCACCGCAATTCCCCAACCATAGGGTAGGCGGTTTAGGCTGATGGTGAGCCTCCAAGGGATGGCCCTCCCGCATTATTGTCCCGTACCCCGCGTAGTGCTGGACCCTATTATCGGGTTGCCATTCTTCCCCTTTTCCCCGTCCACTTAGGGGGAAAAGAGAGGGGGGGGAGGGTACGCGTGTGGCGGTCCCAGTGTACCGGTGTGTCACGTTTGTGGCTTCTGTTCTGCCCTTTATTAGCTTAGAGATGTCAGGGCCGCGCTGCTTGCTCCTTATTTCGTCTGCCACTGTGTGTTTTTTACTTGATTGCCACTTGGTGTTGTTGCCGCGGTGCCCGCGCTTATTGTCGGTCCGCTCTACGGTACGTTAGGCCTGTTGGTTGCATAGGCCTTATTTTTTACTTCAGAGCTTCGCGCTCTTTAGAATGGGCGGGGCCTTAGTTCGGCACGCTTTGCGGCACGGCGGAGTATTTAGCCCGCCCTTCGAGCTTCGCCGGGCGCCATTTTGGTTAGCTTCACGTCCAAGCTTCGTGGCGGTCTCCTCCTCCACCTGAGCTGTAAGTGCCCTTGCGGGCGAATCCCTCTCATTATTGTCAGCCCATCTGCGCATGTTCCTGACATCTCTTTCCCATTGTGTCTTTCAGACACTGAGTTCCCGGTGGCCTCTCCTGGCCTCATATACATATATACCTATCCATATATTGACTATATACGTATACATTGTTATACTCATACGTATAAGGAGTGGGCCTTCCCAAAATCTCCCACATTGATCAGCGGGTAGTTGGGGCATCCAGGGTTGCTTACGGCATAAATCCCTATTGACATCCTATATTTAAACAATCACCATATGGAGGCATCTCAGGATTGTGTTGCCGGGGTCCCTTTGGGACAGGACCGGCTGTGTATATCGTGCGGTCTCCCCCATGCTGAGGCGGACGGGGCACAGGTCTGCGCGTCTTGTTCTGAACAGACGCTGGAATTGCGAGCAACGCTTGCGGTTGTTCCTCGCCCCTTTCCCCTTCCCTAAACCTCACTCCTGTTGAGTCTTGTACAAGTGGCGAGTTACAAATAGATCCCTCGCCTAGGCGGCCCACGCTGGCCCAGATTGTGGAAGGTTTGTCTGGCCGGATCGGCCCAGATAGACAACGGCCTTGTACTCCCGTGGCTTCAGCCTGTGCTATGGACTCGAAGGAGTCCTTTTCTACACGTGCTAGCGCCACGTCGGAAGAAGGGGACCTGTTCTCTGACCTAGGCTCCTCTGACGAGAGACCGAGGGGTCAGGATAACTGGGACCAGCTTGATATTGGCGGGATGTTACTCAGGATTTTTAATGTATTGTCCGTTTCGCCTCCCGGTGCGGTCCCCAAGCTGAGAGGGGGGCGCTTTCATACTGCGCCTGCGCGCTTGGAATTTCTCGATCAGGCTCACTTCCATGCTCTTGTAAAGGGTGGGAATGTCCCGCTGCTCTTCAAAAGACCCCGGAGGACTGGGCTTGGAAATAACCTTTTCCCCCCGAGATGGTAGATATTTTGTCCTCGTCCCCATTAGTGGACGCTCCGATTATTGGGGTCCCCAACCCCCCCTTCCTTACATCTCCGGCTTACAGCTCCCTTCGGGACGCCGAGGACCGGCGTATCGATAGGCTTGCTTCCCACGCCTTTACCTGTGCTGGCACGGCGCTGCGCCCTGTCTGTGCCGCGGCTATCACGGCTGTGGCCGCTAAGACTCTTCTAAGAAAGATACTGGAGCATCAGCCTGAAGACTTACCCTGGGAGGTGTTTTACGCACTCTCGAGCTGCGATATTTTTGTTAAATTCATCCTTTTGGCCTTGGATGACACCATCAAAATGTGTACGAGGACTTCTGCCCAAGTGGTAGCTATACGTCGCCTGCTCTGGCTTCGTCAGTGGGGGGCAGACGATGACGCTAAAAGGATCTTGACGGGGCTTCCCTTTAGAGGGCATCGCCTGTTTGGGGCACGTCTGGACTTATTTGAGAAACAGGACAGCCCACCCAGTCAGAGGCAGCCATTGCGCCCCCCACGGAGCAGGGATACCCCTCCTCCTCCATATCATTCTGTTAAACAGGAACCGGGGTTAACCCCTGCTGGGTCTGGTTCGGTATCCTGTCCCAGGAGTGACGTTCAATGCCCGGGGCCCTCCGGTCGGGCTAAGCCCTTTTCCTTCCCTGAATTCCCTCATGCATGATGGGACGCCCTCACCCACCTGGGTGAGGAGATGGCCACAGCACCTTACTCCTATCAGGAGGCATCCTGCCTCGCTCTGGTGGCCTTAGGGGATAGTTCCTCCAGATATGGAACGGTGTTTGCTGGGTGGCCCTTCCCTGAGTCGGTTAGGAGGACTATGGTTCCATGCCCTTCTTCGGGCATGGGTGCAGGCTTAACTGGGCCTGTCAGGTATGGCTTCCCTGCAGAACGCCATTATCACATAGAAACTGGGGCCCCTGAGCGGGTCTGCCCCTCTCTCCCTCCAAGGTTGAGGAAGTCTATCTGCCTAACCCCTAGGGGGATGTGGCATCTGTACCATAAGCTTTCGGCCTGGCGCCCTTGACAGGGCTGTCTGTGCCCCATGCCCCAGGGGTCCTCTAGCCGCTGGTGGCGTGTTCGGATTTCTTTCTAGGCTCTAAGGAGCCTTCTGGATATTGAGCCCTCTACTGCAGGGTATTGGTGATCACTGACACAGTTGAAGCTTAAACTAAGCCCCCTGTTGCGCCCGTGTGCGCACTCGGCTCAGGAAGGGTGTGATGTCTCACACGGCACCAAGGGGCATTTTCCAGGGGACCCATCAGGCCCTCCTGTTCCTTCACGAAGCGGTTGTGGGATGGAACTTGACAAAACCGGGGCTCTGCTCTGCTCCACCCTCTAGTTCCTGGTTGCACCGGGAGTAGGCTTCACCCAGTGCCTTTTTTTCCTTGGCTATAGGGAGTTTACCGATATGAGGCCTCTGGTCCTCCGTCCTGTATAGTGATTCCTCCAGACAGCATTGCTTCTGGTGCGCTGATTGGCGGCTCGTCCTTTGACACCACTTGTCTCGGGGATCTTTGGGCTCTGAGGTGCTTTAGCCATTAGCCCTGGATGAGGGGTTTGCACCCTGGGTCTGCTTACCTTACTCCTTGTGGAGGCGGTTATTCTTCTACTGGTTACTCGATAGTACCGTGGGGGAGCATTCCTTATTCCTTTCCCTGTTGGTTACCATGGTACCTAATCTGGCAGGATGACGAAGGGGGCTTATTCTTCTGAATCCCCCGGGGATTCCTAGGAAGGGACCTTGAAGGTTCTGGTTTCCTAGGTGAATTTTGGTCATAAGGAGCACATTGTGGGTCCTAGTTGGGGACTACTCCTTCTTGTACCTGTCCATTGGGGGACTTTTTACCATGATAGGACAGTGGTTGCTCCTTGTTCCTGCGGAATTCTTGGGCCTGGATCTATTCCAGGGGAGCCCTGATTCCTTAGGGGACTTGATATTCCTTGTCCTTACTGAAGTATCCCTCCCGTGGGAGTTTCTCTGTTGTGCCTCTGGGCTCACACTGGCAGGGTTCTGTGGGACCCCGTCTCTATTACAGGGGTCTACCCCTGTTGTTAGCCAGATTGGTCTGCCCTGGTTGGGGCTAGTGGTTCTGTCTGGGTAGTTTACTTGAAAGACGTTATACCCTTGCCCTACCGGGCGCGGGGAGAGCTTGCGCTAGTCCCTGATGGCAAGCAGCACCTTATGCTAGGGGCCTGGGAGGCCCAGTGGGGTGTGGGTTCTCAAGGAGTTCTGCTGAGTACAGCTGGACGGTAAGTTCCCTCATGAGGACTATTTTTAACATAGTATGGTGCTTTTACTTTAGACCTACTTTAGCGTTGGCAGGATCTGGGGCTTACCCTGCTGGAGATGACAGATCTCGGGGTGTCTTGTTCCTTGGAGGCTCTGGACTTTGTCTTCCTCTTTATTTTCTTCCTTCTGCCACGCTGGTTTAGCTTATGTTGTCCCTATGCTATTCGCTGGGTCTAAGCTCCTTCCCTGGCGGGACGATATCTGCTCCTGGGATTAGGGTCCTACAAGCAGTGTTTGGTATGGGCTCACGACTTGACTCGGTCTATGGTTGGGGCCTGATCTGTTCTTCTATTACGAGACCTGATCCAACCTTTTGTTTGCATTCTTCAGGGTCTGCTCAGGTGCATTCCTGGGGATCCCTAGTTCCCCCTTTGGGGGAGGACTTATTCTGAAGCCCTACCAAGGGTTCCCACGGGTCTTAGTCAGGTCCCTGTCTGACCTGCTCCTTCCATCAGGTTGCTCTTCTGGGGAGTTTACTCCAGTCAGTGATGTGCCATAGGAACGGCACTATTGGTGGTCCTAGTCATTATATATATATTTCTTATATATATACATGCCTTGGTATAGATCTATACCATGAGGTGAGGGTTCCCGCCTCACACTAAGTTGGATTCAGGCGTTATTTCGTCCTTTCTGCCTTGGACGGATCTTCTGGTCTCGGGACTATGGTCTAAATCACTATGAGATGAAAGGGATCTGTGCCCCTCTTCTGGGGTCAGAGATCTGCCGGAACTGTCTTGTCCCTGATGGGATCTTATCTTGGGGTCTACCGGTGCACCCTTCTTGACGTACCGGATTGATTGCTTCCCTGGACTAAGGGCCCTCCAGCCTGGTCCTATTCGGTTGGTCGTCCTTCCGGACCTGTAGGACTCTTTCGGCTCTGCTGAATATTGTTGTTAGCACTTCTGCTGGTTCCGTCTGCGACCTGGACATGTATTCCCCGTTGAGAAAAGTTTTGAGTTACCATGGCTACCCCCTCTTTTAGTGGCATGGTTAGGCAGTTACTTTGGCCTATTTCTTTAGGGGAAGATTCTTCCTCCCTATTATTGTTTTTCGTTCTTTTACTATTAGTGCTTGGCTTGCCCTGTAGCACTATGTTCTGGTGATCAAGCTGGCTAGTCCGCTGCTTGCGCTCAGTTCTCCCTTTACAAGGTTCAAAGGTTGAGGTTAGAGCATTGCTCTCGTTGATAGCATGGTTTAGGTTGACAGCGCTTTACTGTTGGCTGTGCCTTTTCACGGGGATCCCACCCTATTGTGGACACTGCTATTGGATGTCCCATACGTTATGAATATGTTCTGGAGCAGGACGTGCTGTATGCTTAGAATAATACAATTCTGTGAGAATCTCACCTGTAGAATTGGTATTATATGCATACAGCACGTCCTGCTCCACCCCACCCTGGTTTCACTTATTCTGGATCCCCTGTATGGTGATTGTACTCACTTGGTGTTATTGCCAGACATTCTGGGTGGTTTGTTTCTCCTGGCTTCTCTTCTCACTGCTTTTCAATGTTGGGGATTGTGGGAGGTCCTCCGGTATATGTAGGGCCGGGAGGAGCTTGTTTTCTTCATGATCTGCAGTGCACGGCGCTGAAGGCGGAGGTATACCCATACGTTATGAATATGTTCTGGAGCAGGACGTGCTGTATGCATATAATACCAATTCTACAGGTGAGATTCTCACAGAATTGTATTTTTTTGTTGTGCCCTGTGGAAGGGTTTGGCTCCGGCCAAATCTTCCATTAGCAAATGGATACGTCAGGCCATTATTGGGGCCTATTCTGCTAAGGGGAAAGTTCCCCCTTTTCGTATCACTGCTCATTCTACTCGCGCCGCTGGAGCGTCTTGGGCTTTTCAGCACCAAGCTTCTGTTGAACAAGTTTGTAAGGCAGCTACTTGGTCTTCTGTTCCTACTTTTTCTAAGTTTTACAAGGTCGATGTGCTGGCCTCAGCGGATGCTGTATTTGGCCGCAAGGTTCTGCAGACTGCAGTCATTTAAGTTATGCTTCATTTTGCCTTCGGATACCCATCCCTTGTGGACACTGCTTTTGGATGTCCCGATCGTAAGAATTAAAGGGGAAGCGGGGTGTGACACACTGAGAATAATACCATTTTGTGAGTACTCACCTGTAAAATGGATATTGTCAGTGTGTCACACACCCCGCTTCACCCGCCCTTTTTGGTATCCTGAATCCTTTATATGGTGAAGCTTTTCTTTATTTTTTGAGGTTACCATTGGATTTCCTGGTACCGTGTCTTTCTGCTTTTGAATTCACTGGGTGTTAAGTGGGAGGTCCCAGGTATATATAGGCCGGAAGGGGCTTGTTTTCAAGACTTCTCTCTGCAACGTCGCCACCTGCTGGTGGAGTAACCCGATCGTAAGAATTAAAGGGGAAGCGGGGTGTGTGACACACTGACAATATCCATTTTACAGGTGAGTACTCACAAAATGGTATTTTTTCTCTCTTAATTCAAAGGCCTCGATTCAACAGTCTGTAACACAAAATTATTCTGATTTTCTAAGTATACAGCACGTCCTGTTTCACTAAATTCTTTACGTCCGGGATATCCACCACAAGGTGGCGCAGTGGACTGCAGAAAAGGCTTGTGGCATCTCCCGGCCCTATAAAAGGACAGGAACCTCCCACAAATTCCCAGTTTCCTTCTGCAGTCAGGACTGCGAAGATAGAAGATGGCTCTCTATATTGCGCAGGCGAGCGGGCTTACCAGCCTGCGGCCCTGCAGGACTATTCCCACCCGTTCTGGACCCACTGCCTCCCAGCCTCCGCTGCTTGGTTCGGGTGAAGGTAGGACAGCAACAGGGTCGGGTGCTTTAGGAGCTCTGCTCCAACCGCACTCCCTGTACCAAATTAAGGTAGTCGGTTCAGGCTTATGGTTAGCCTTTGTGGGATGCCCCTTCCTGCTACCTGTAATTGTGGGTCCTTCCTCCCCCCCTCCACTTCCCCCCTCCCTCCATATGTCTGCCTTGGGTGCCGCTGCTCTCTCCCTGGGGAGCTCTCCGGGGGGGGGGGGGGTTAGGCGGTGGTGTCCTGAGTAGTTTTGTCTTTTTTTTATTACTGTCTTTTTGTTTGCTCCGCGGCGGGCGGCGGCATACGCTGTAATGAGTATCTGCTCTGTCATTGGCCCTGGGGGGGTCACGTGGCTCGCGATTTCGCACTCTTCGGGGGGGTGGGTCCCGCGGATGAAGTTTTTTGCATCACACGCCCGCGGCCCGCCCCCTCAAGGTACGTTCTGTCGCCATTTTGGCTCTGCGGTGTACTGGGGCCCTCGTGTGCTGCTGCACGCTGCCTTTTTTCTGTCTGGATCTCGGTGAATCGGTCTCTTGGTCCGTGAGTCCCCTTCGGGATTGTTATGTGGTTTTATTATGACTTTCAGGCGGGATAAACGTGACTGTGGTTTCTCCCGGCCCCTCTTCCCTTTTGTCATCTCCCACCTTCCCTAGCAGGTTTTGGGGCATCCCGGGTGGCTTTTGCTAGCCTTAACCCTATACTGGCCATTGTGCCCATTTTAATCACCATATGGAGGCTTCCGGGGATAATGTTCTTGGGGTTCCTTCGGGACAAGCCCAGCTGTGTGCCGCATGTGGGGTATCCCCTGTGAGTGACAGTGTCAGGGTATGTGTGCCCTGCGCCCAGAAGGTACTTGCGCTGCAGTCTGGGTTGCCTGCTACGCTGCCCAGCTCTGCGCCCCCTTCTACATCACATACTCCCCCGTGCCTGCATTTGACCCCTAGTGAGGGACATGCTAGTGGGGAATCACATTATGACTTGGCCTTGCGGGTGCCCAGCTGGGAAAGGCATGTTGCTGGGCCGGTCCCCCGTAAGGCTTCTGACAAGAAGCGGCATTTATCTCTCCTGAGGAGGATGAAGGACAGTTTTCTTTCCCTGGCCTGTACCCCATAGAAGAGGGGGAACTTTTCTCTGATTCTGATTCCTCTGGGGAACAGCAGGAGGTTTATGGCGGTACTGGGACTCCTTTTGGAGAAGATGCATGGTCTCCCGAGGATACTGATAGGCTGTTGGCTCACATTTTTTAAGTATTATGTATTACCCCTACTGTGGCAGCTAAAAAACAGCAGGGTGAGCTTTTTCACACTGTTAAACAACTAGTGGAGTGACCTGAGCAGAACCACTTTAATAATTTGGTGCTCAAGGAGTGGGAACGTCCTAGCAGATTGCCCGCGGTGCCTAAGAGTTGGGACAGGAGGTATCCATTTCCTGCTGATGTGGTTAAGCGCTGGTCGTGTCCCCCTGAGGTCGATGCTCCCGTGCTTGGGTTGTCCAATACCTCGGTCATGCATTCCCCTGACACTTCTACTACGAGGGATGGTGAGGATTGGCGTGTTGATCAGCTGGCCTGTCACGCATTTGCTTGTGCAGGGACTGCGCTGCGCCCTGTGTGCGCTTCTGCCATCACGGCTCTTGCTATTTACCCTTTAACCGCCAGCATACCTTGAGATTTTTTTGTCACCCTTTGTTTGAAAGGAAAGTGATATATTGTTTTTTTCAGCAGAGCCTGGGCTGTAACATGAAATGTCTTGTTTGTCATTTTGTAAGTGTATTCTCAATATTTTTGGGTGAAAATTGTGCAAAAAAAGAAAAAAAACTTTTTTACAATTTGTAGTGTTTTTTTTGTAATAAAAAATGTAAGTTTGTCTATAAAATCTTATTGCGTGTGAAACCCTAATTTCTCCCGGTTACAGCGGTACCACATATGTATAGGTAGACACCCTTCCTGCCCAGGAGACTCCCCCAAACTGAAACAACGTGGAGATTTTCAGATAAAATACAACTATGCTATGCAATATGCGCACCTTGCAGTTTTTGAAGAAAAACAACCCTTTACATTTGATATACCCCGACAAACTATATATTCCCTAGAAGTATACACCTCAGGCTTTCTAGGCGTACCAGGCTTGTTGACATGGGTGCAGTTTTCTGGAAGTAATCCCTCAATGTATTCTTTGGTTGCACAGGGTTTCCCTAAAAATGAATAAAAAAGCAGAATCAAAACCACATTTTCCTAAAAAAAACTATATGCAAACAAGAAAAAAAATGAAAATCTTAAATAGCAACATCCCCCAAACAGAACAATACCCAACATGCATAGGTTCTGTCAAGGAAAGAGTTGCCAAACACACCAAAGTAAAGCATGCGCATAACGGTAATTTTACTTCAAAATTTCACCTCTGCAGACAAAGTGTGCACCTTGTGCTTTTTCTACCCTTTACAACCCTTTACATTTGGAATATCCCCGATAAACCATATATTCCCTGAAACTATACATGTTAAGCTTTTTTAAGCGTACCCAGCTTGTTGTAGTGGGCTCATCTTTCTGGAAGTAATATCTCGAAGAATTCTTAGGTTGCACAGGGTTTCACAAAAAATGTATAAAAAAGCAGGATTAAAAACACTTTTTTCTAAAATATCAATATGCAAATAAGAAATAACAAGCTAAATCTGAAAGAGCAAGTTCCCCCGAGTAGAACAATACCCAACATGCATAGGTACCTGTAACCTTTTAACTGCCAGCCTACTTGAGATTTTGTCACCCTCTGCTGACAGGATATTTTTCACCAATTTGCGTGATGTTTAACTGATTTGTGCAGGAATTTCCAAGAAAATGGCATATTTTCTTTTTGTGGCAGAGTTTAGGCTTTAACATGAAATGTCTTGTTTGTATTTTTTTCTACTTTTTTTTATATATTTTTAAGTAAATAAGTAAAAAAAATACAAAAATATATATTTTAAATTGTCTCCTTTATTTTTACAAAAACATTTATTTTATTAAAGAAACCCATATTGCATGTGAAAGCCCCATTTCTCCCTATTACAATGATACCACATATGTATCGGTAGCCCCCCCCCCCCCGTTCCCGTCCAGGTGATCCCCTGGTGTGGGGAAAATTGGTGTGGGGTCCCCCTTCACAGGGGGGGAGGGACACCATTTCTTGGGGGAATTTTAAGGGTTTTTGGGGAGGCAGGTAATGGGGGGTCTCGGGGGTTAATGGCAAGTCACCCACTAGCCGCAGGTGACTTGCCAGACCCAGAGCCTTGTGAACTGGTATAGGGGTCTCATAGGTCCCTTACCAGTTCACAAAGGGTTAAAAGTAAAAAAAACACAGACACACACTTTAAAAATAACTTTATTAAAAATTTTTTTTTTTTTTTTAATACCTCCCATCCATCCCTGTTGGTTGGTTCCTCCCTCCCCTCCTTCCGTGCTCCCAGGTCCGGTCGGGGTGCACCATTTGTGGGGGCACGTAGAGACCCTTGGGGCCGGGGTAGAGGCCGTGGTCGCCCCGGTCTCTCATGGGGTCCCAAGTCCAAATCTTCCCCCAAGCCCCCTCAGGCATGAGGAGGCGCCCTCACCCATCCGTGTGGGGGGACGGTTGCGGCTCTTTGCTCACATCTGGAGACTGCGCGTCTCAGACAGGTGGATTCAGGAGGTGGTGTCCTCCGGGTACAAGATAGTTTGCAGCCTGGCTGCCCCCAAGATGCATCAGATCCCGGATGGCTCAAAACACCTTGTCAGCTCAGCTCAGGTCCCCCCTACCCAGCATAACCAGCCTGTCACCAGCTATGGGGGCTTGTAGAACAGGGCACAGGGGCCAGCTTTAGTGGCCCCTGGCCCTGCGGTTACAAGCCGGCATAGCCTAGGGCCACGGCTCTTCTGCCCCCCCCCCCGGGCTTTGGGGAGGCAGGTAATTTGGGGGGCTCAGGGGTTAATGGCAAGTCACCCGCTAGCCGCAGGTGACTTGCCAGACCCCCGAGCCTTGTGAACTGGTATAGGGGTCACATGGACCCCTTACCAGTTCACAAAGGGTTAAAAGTAAAAAAAAACACACAGAGACACACTTTAAAAATAACTTTATTAAAAAAAATAATTTTTGTTTATTTTTTTTTAATACTTACCTCCCATCCATCCCTGTGTCCCACGCTGATCACTTAGGCTTCTGCTCTCCTGCTGCTGCTGGAAGCCTTTTATACCTACTGGGTTACAGGTAACATAGGGTTTATTAAAAAAAAAATGACATAGGGTCCCCCCTCCCGGGAGGGGCACCCCATTTTTTGGGGGGAATTTTAAGGGTTAAAACCCTTAAAAATCCCCCCAAAAAATGGCGTGCGGTCCCCCCTACCCAGCATAACCAGCCTATGACCAGCTATGGGGGCTTGTAGAACAGGGCGCAGGGGCCAGCTTTAGTGGCCCCTGGCCCTGCAGGCTACAAGCTGGCATAGCCTAGGGCCACAGCTCTTCTGCCCCCCCCCGGGCTTTGGGGAGGCAGGTAATTTGGGGGGCTCAGGGGTTAATGGCAAGTCACTCGCTAGCCGCAGGTGACTTGCCAGACCCCCTAGCCTTGTGAACTGGTATAGGGGTCACATGGACCCCTTACCAGTTCACAAAGGGTTAAAATAACAGACAGACACACTTTGAAAATAACTGTATTAAATTTTTTTTTTTTTTTTTCTTTACTCACCTCCGATCTGCA
Source organism: Gastrophryne carolinensis (assembly GCA_027917425.1). Taxonomy (NCBI): domain Eukaryota; kingdom Metazoa; phylum Chordata; class Amphibia; order Anura; family Microhylidae; genus Gastrophryne; species Gastrophryne carolinensis. The sequence continues at coordinate 176,124,554 of CM051238.1, read as the reverse complement.
TCTTCTGTGTCCCGCGGTGATCTGATGTCAGTGACGGCTGAACAGAGGGGGAGGGGGGGCAGACGATCGGAGGATCGCCTACCTCCCTCCTCCTCTGCCCAGCCTTCACCGACAGCTGAACCGCCGGGTGCCCCGACGACACCCGCGGTGACTTCATCGGCCCCGCCCCCGTAGGCCGCCATCGGAACCTACGGAGGGAGGAGGGTTGTCAGGCCGGCGGGCACAAAGGTAAGTAAATGTCTTTTTTTTTTTTTTTTTTTTTACAGACAATCCCGTTGGCTGCTGAAACGGGGAGGGCACCCTATTTTTGGCACTCCCCTGCAGCCGGAGACCCGGCCAGATCGAATGAGGGGTCAGGTAAGTGACTTTTTTTCTTAGTTTTTCTGCTATTAGTGGGGAAAGTCAGGCACGTAAAATTTACGTGGCTGGCGGTTAAAGGGCTACTCAAGTGCCTTCTGGATAATGCCTCGGATGCCAATAGGGGGGAGGAGTATAGATCCCTCCTGCTTTGCTATGAATTTGTGGCATTTATTCTTTCTGCTATGGATGATGCGGTCAGGATGTGTGGTAAGACTTCTCCCCTTTTGGTGGCTATACGCCGTTCTGTTTGGCTGCGTCAGTGGGCGGCTGATAATGCTGCTAAGAAGGCTCTCACTGGCTTCCCCTTTACGGGGCTACGGCTCTCTGGGGAGCGTCTGGAACTGTTTGCCTAGGGTGGACGCAGGAGGCAGCCGCGGCCCTTTCGGGGGGCTGGTTCCTCCCTCCCCTCCTTCCGTGCTCCCAGGTCCGGTCGGGGTGCACCATTTGTGGGGGCACGTAGAGACCCTTGGGGCCGGGGTAGAGGCCGTGGTCGCCCCGGTCTCTCATGGGGTCCCAAGTCCAAATCTTCCCCCAAGCCCCCTCAGGCATGAGGAGGCGCCCTCACCCATCCGGGTGGGGGGACGGTTGCGGCTCTTTGCTCACATCTGGAGACTGCGCGTCTCAGACAGGTGGATTCAGGAGGTGGTGTCCTCCGGGTACAAGATAGTTTGCAGCCTGGCTGCCCCCAAGATTCATCAGATCCCGGATGGCTCAAAACACCTTGTCAGCTCAGGGCTTGCGGTCCAAAGCCTTTTGAAGTTGGGTGTCATCTGCCCTGTGCCTTCCCAGGAAAGGGGCAGATGCTTCTACTCCAATCTGTTCACGGTTCCCAAAAAGGATGGGTCCCTGAGGCCCATCCTGGATTTGAAGCGCCTCAACAAATTTGTCAGGTTCAAGCATTTTCGCATGGAGACTCTGCGCTCGGCGGTCGGTACCTTGCGCCCGGGCGATTTTAATGACTTCTGTGGACATCAAAGATGCTTACCTTCATGTTCCAATCTTTCCAGGTCTTTAGAGTTTTCTCAGGTTCACTCTGGAGGATCAGCACTACCAGTTTGTGGCCCTAACGTTCGGCCTTACCTCGGCTCCTCGGGTCTTCACCAAGGTGCTGGCGGGGGTGATGGCTCTGTTGAGATCTCAGGGCATTCGCATCCTTTCTTATCTGGACGACATTCTGATTGCATCTCAGTCCTTCCATCAAGCCGAGCTGGATACCCAGATGGTGGTCTCCACACTCGAGTCCTTCGGTTGGGTGATCAACTATCCCAAGGCTTCTCTGTCTCCGTCATTGGTGAGGTTCTTTCTGCGCATGACTCTGGGTACATCTCAGGTCAAGGTTTTCTGCCTCAGTAGAAGGTGGAGAGCCTGCAGACGCAGGCACGGTCTGTACTTTCTTGCCCTCACCCCTCCATTCGGCAAGGGATGCAGCTGGTGGGCCTGATGGTGTCATGCTTCGAGGCGGTTCCCTATGCTCAGTTTCACATGAGACCTCTTCAGTTGTACCTCTTGTCAGTTTGGGATCGGGACCCTGTGTCCCTGGATCAGGAATTTGTTCTCTCCCCTCTGGTCAGTCAGTCCCTTTCGTGGTGGAATCTCTTAGTGGGCAGGACCTTTCTGCCCCCGTGCTGGGAGACACCACAGATGCCAGTCTGACAGGTTGGGGGGGCTTTTGGAAGTCTCTGAAGTTCCAGGGTCAGTGGGGCCCTCACTAGGTCCATGCTCCTTCTGGAACTGCGGGCGATAAGGTTGGTTCTTTTCCATCTTTGGGGTCGGGCTGTTCAGATCCGCTCGGACAACCAGACGGCGGTTGCCTACATCAATCATCAGGGAGGGAGCCCTCAAGGAAGTGTCCCTGATACTGTCCTGGGCAGAGGTGAATGTTCCCTGCATATCAGCAGTTTACATCCCGGGAGTGGAGAACCTGGAGGCAGATTCTTTGAGCAGGGGGATGTCTTGGCTGGGGGAGTGGTCCCTCAGCAAAAGGGTGTTTCACTCTCTGTGCCACCGCTGGGGTCTGCCGGATGTGGATCTGTTTGCTTCACAATCACAAACTTCCATTCTTTGTCTTTCTGTCACAGGACCCTCTGGCCTTTGCCACGGATGCGCTAGCAATGCCTTGGAAGGGTTTTGGCTCCTCTGTGTTCCCCCCCGTTTCCTCTGTTGGGCAGGGTGCTGCGCAATGTAGCCCTGGAAGGGATGCCAACCATTCTGGTGGCCCCCTGTTGGCCAAGAAGGGTGTGGTTCGCAGACATCGTGCAGTTGGCAGTAGATCAGTACGTCCTGCACAAGGATCCAGATCTGCTCACTCAGGGGCAGCTGTGCCATCCCAGTTTACAAATGCTGGCTTTGACCGCTTGGCTGCTGAAACCTCCATCTTGATGGAAAAGGGGTTGCCTGCCTCTGTTGATACCATGATTAGGGCTAGGAAGAAGTCCTCGTCCTTTATCTACTACAGGGTCTGGCATGCTTACATTGCCTAGTGTGAGTCCAAATCTCTTCCCTGTCGGGTGTTTTCTATTCCCAGGATTCTGGAATTCTTGCAACATGGTTTGGATTTGGGCCTTCAACTTAGTACCCTCAAAGGTCAATTTTCAGCTTTGGCAATTTTTTTCCAAAGATCTTTTGCCAGTCACTGTTTGGTTAAGACTTTTTTCCAGGCGGCTTCTCATGTGCGTCCACCACGTAAGCCTATGTTACCAGTTTGGGATTTTAATCTGGTATTATCTGCTCTGCAGGGTCGTCCCTTTGAGCCTCTCCGTGAGGCCGCTTTGCCCATTTTGACTCTTAAGGTAGTCTTTTTGGTGGCTATCTCTTCTGTCAGGCGCGTTTCTGAGTTGGCGGTGCTTTCCATCAAGCCTCCTTCTTTTGAGCGACACCAGGACAAGGTGGTGTTTCGGTTTAAGCCAGATTTCTTGCCTAAGGTTGTGTCTGCTTTTCATCTCAATCAGGACATTAGGCTCGATTCAGAGAGACAAAAAAATACTTTCGTTTTAGTGCCGATCTGTTTTTTTTTTTTAAATGTTTCCGCTCTCGTATGAGTGTGCGAGCGATTCTATGCATGCATTGCAATCCTTCTGTAAAGTTTCCGTCCGTTCGTACGGCAGATTACGAATACGAGGATGTCATTTTCCAGCGTGACTTTTCCGTTTCATTTTCACATGTTACAACGTAGGCTTTCGTTTTTGCCCTTTTCCCATCGTCTCCTCCCACGAATCCTTTACGTTTCCCGTTAGTTTCTGTTTCCCTTTTTCAATAAATAATCGTCCAGACGGAAATCGTTATGATCTTGTGCCTGCGCACTACCCTACACTACACTAACTTAACTCATTAAAGTGCTCACCTATATATTTGCCACCCTCACTTCTACTACAATGTTTAGCTAAATCACTTAGCACTATCCTCCATCTTCCCTTTTGGACCCTTAAAGCTCACCCAAACCACTTCGCGGTTAGGTTCTTCTTCCATTTTAGCCCCCTAAAACTTACCCAAATCACTTCTCGGTGTGAATATTCATCTTTAAATATTTCAGGCCCATTAGTTTTGTGTTAATGTATTTTGTAAATGAAATGACACTGAACTTTTTTTTTCCATCATAAAATATAAAATCTTAATACATTTTGAAAATTTCAAATTTTTACAACTATAAAAAGCAAAATACATAGCAATGGCAGGCCACGGAACTTTATTCTTCATCTGTGGTCCCCAACGAGTTGCGCAGCTCCTGCATCTCGCCCACCAACTGAAAGACCCTGACACTCAGTTTTGCCACTCTGGCACGTGTGGTCCCTGTTAAAAAAAAGTTAACTAAAACCTTGTTGGGGTCATACTGCAGTGCCCCCCCCCCCCCCCGTATGGTCCAAACACCTAAATCTGGACTTCAAAAGCCAGAGTGCCCTCGCCACCACGCCCCGGGTTTTGCATAGTGCCCAATTACAGAACCCCTGGCCCGCATTCTGCATGGAAAGAACGGGCATCAGGAGCAAGGGCAGGAGTGGATATCCAGAATCCCCTGAAAGAATTTAAAAATACTAACATAAAATACACATTCTAAGCTACAATATTGTTTAACATGTCATCAAGGGCTAAAAACAGCCATAGGTTAAGACATGAGTCATCAACTATATTCATTGCCATACAGTGAAAATGGATTGATGGAATGTGAGCAAACTTACCCAGGAGCCATCCACCAGATAATTCTCCTGACTCAAACTGACGAAATAAGCCGGAGCTCTGCAATATGTAAGCATCATGGGACGACCCTGGATGCCCTGCAAGAACACTGAGGAATCGTATAACTGGACCCAACACCGCTTGTATGTTGTGCAAGTGGCACATCTTGCGGTTCCTGCAACCAAATATAAAATAATTACACAAAGCAAAGGTAACCGACTAAAACAATAACTCCTACAACAAATTAAGATTCAAGTTCAACAATCCAAATATAATTCACAAAGGACATAAGTCTAAAAAAATATAGCAATTATATGGATGTGTGGGAAAATAAATGTTTACATGCTAAGGGCTAATTAAGTTCAGCATTAAAATGCTTCTATAAGGCATACATGAAATGTATTGATTCAGGTATGCATTGCTATACAATTTATGGCCTCGGCCATGCTGATACATGCAATGCCTTGGTGCTAAAGGCGCAGACTCCTCCACATAGCCGCAAAACATGTTCAACAATAGCAATCTGAGCCCTCAAAGGTCCCATAAGTGGATCGTATATGAAACGGATTTATAGGGTTGTGGTCCGTCGGAAATCAGCTCTCTGCATCAGACGCAAGCCCATCCCAACAACGTAAGTTATCTGAACGAACGAAAAATATCAGATTTTGTTTGGAAAATGATCTGAACTAACGCGAATGATCCAATTTGCTTTCGTTCATCGAAAGCGCATATACGCATTTTCCCGAACGTTCGTATGAATGAAAAATGAACGAAAAAAAGGAAAAAAATGACAAACGCCCACTAAAACTTTCACAGACAGCTACGGAAGTGCAGACGAATGTGTCTCTGAATCGAGCCTATTGTCTTGCCTTCATTGTGTCCTAATCCTGCTAATTCCAAGGAGCGGACTCTGCATTCCTTAGATGTGGTCAGGGTTCTGAAGTTTTACTTGGTAGCTACTGAATCATTCAGGAAGACTGATGCTCTTTTTGTTCTTCCTTCTGGACCTAGGAAGGGTTTGCCTCCAGCTAAGTCCACTATCAGCAAGTGGATTTGTCAGGCGGTGGTGCAAGCCTATTCTGCTAAGGGGTGGGAGCCTCCCTTCCGCCTTACTGCTGATTCCACTCGTGCTATTGGTGCCTTTCAGCACCAGGCTTCTGTTGAACAAGTTTGTGAGGCCGCAACTTGGTCTTCTGTTCATACTTTTTCTAAGTTTTACAAGGTTGATGTTAGGGCCTCAGCTGATGCTGCTTTCGGCCGCAAAGTTTTTCAGGCGGCAGTGGTTTAAACTGTTCGCCGTTGTTCTTTGCGGATCCCACCCTGCTTTTGGATGTCCCAGACGTAAAGAATTTAGTGAAACAGGACGTGCTGTATACTTGGAAAAATGTGAGTACTCACCTGTAGAATTGATTTTGTAGTATACAGCACGTCCTGTTTCACCCCTCCCTTGTTATCATTATTCTTGGTTACCTCTCTATGGTGATTTGTTCAAATGTTTGGTTGGGGTTCCTTTTTTATTCTCACGGCTTCTTGTCTAACTGCTTGTAACACTGGGCATTTGTGGGAGGTTCCTGTTCTTTTATAGGGCCGGGAGATGCCACAAGTCTTTTCTGCAGTCCACTGCGCCACCTTGTGGCGGATATCCCAGGCGTAAAGAATTTAGTGAAACAGGGCGTGCTGTATACTACAAAATCAATTCTACAGGTGAGTACTCACAGAATTGTATTTTTTGAGAAAAAAATACTGCAGTTTTAGCTTTTTCAAATTCTTGTTATGCAGAAAAGAAAAACCATGATTCATCATCTACACTAATATTTTTCAGTTGTCTTCTCTCAAAAAAGTGAAAAAAATACAACTGAAATGTACAATTGTAAAAAGAATAGTGATTCAGCATTGTTTTGACTCTAGTTTTTCTACTCAACAAATTATTTATAGCTGCCCTGAGCAGGTATAAAAATGCTCAGCACATTCCCTTATGCTTTTTTACCTAAAAAGTGAAGTCAGCAATTGCCAATATGTTTCTTTATCAGTATAAAAAAAATGCAGAATTAACTTTAAAAAAAATGATTGTTGACACCCCCAGGCATAGAACCACACCTGGACCAAAGGCTAAAAGGGCTAGTGTGAAAGGGGCCAGTTAACGCCAGTAGGTCTGCAGGAATAAACCCAGAATTGCAATAGCAGTTTTTTTTTTTTTCCTTCAATACATTTCACAAGTCATCCAGACTCCCAGGCACCATTCCCAATAGACATTGTTGAATTCACACATACATCCAGTGGGAGGAATAACAAATTGTGTGGAGCAAGAGAAAACAGCAAGTCCAGTTGCCTTGATCTATTACTCAATACATATTTTTAATTGCATTTTATATATTATTTTTTATTACTGTGTTAATAAAAAATAAAGCCAACACCCCGGGAAAAGCACTAAACCCTGGCCAAAGGCCATGGGCCTGGTAAGTTGACAGGGGCAGGCTGTTTGGATTTTTGACCCTGGGCTTACTATGCCTGATGCAAGCGTCTGGTAATCTAGTGGAAGGTCCATGATTCTTTTTAATTCTACTTGAAACATTAAAAAAAAATAGTTAACTCTTGCATATCTGTAAGTCTGTAGGAGTAAATCGAGGCAACTGCAGTAGCTTTTTTTTTCTCTACAACACGTTTCACAAGTCATCCAGCGGCCTTTCCTAAGTGGGATGAATAACAAAACATGTGAAGCAAAAGAAAACGGCAAGTCCAGTTGCCTTGATCTATTACTAAATACATATCTAGCGTTACATGGATGAATGTGATCCTTCATAACCAAGTGACTAGTTGCGTAGGTGCATTAAAGGACAATTGTCACAAATTCACAATGATACATTACAGGGGGACATCACTTGATCATTCTGAAGCTGTGTGGAATGTAGGAAACAAATTTGGGGTGAAGGCTTCTCAGAGACGCTTTCACAGATTTTCGTTTTTCATCTAGAACATTTTGGAAACAAAATTTTCTTTTACTAAAACAGTTTTTGCATGGAAATTTTTGTCTGCAATTTCGAGCCTATTCGACTAGACAAATTTAATTAGTCAGCTTTGTTGAATCACTCGAGGTTGCTTGAGTTTTTTCACACCCATCCCAATTTTCTGACCAAAAGTATTATTTTTCTGTTTGCTGAATCAAGCCCCTAGTCTAGATCTTTGTTGCTAATGTGGGTCCAAATGTAGCACCTGTAAGCTATTTAAATGCTGAGACTATTTGCATTTAAGCAGCAGATGTGTACAGTATAGCAGGATTACCAATGTGGGCTGAAGTTGATTGACAGGTTTACTTTAAACACTATTATATGAACATATGACTGACTCTGTTTCTCTCTAGATAAATAGAACCGTCATTTAGATAACTGTGAAGAAAAACATCTGATTAGAGTTGATTCAGCACCATGTATTTCTTTTACTCGCTTTTTTTCAAGAAATATTTTTACTCAAGATTTTTACCTCTTCTGCATCATATTTAGCTGTGCACATTTGCAACCGCACCGCAATTATGCTGAATTGCATATAGGGAAAAAAATCACGAGCATTTTTAAAACAGGGGTACTCAACCACCTCTTGTAAAGGTCCATTTACAGACATCCGGTAAGAGGTGAAGTTCCAGGCTGGGGGTTGTCACTGGGGAAGGATAGTTAGGAATTGGTGCACTGGGGAGGGGCAAGAATCCTATTGGGCACTGGGGAAAAACAGCTTTTTTAGCTTGGGCCCAACAGAACCTACGTCTCTTGCCTGCGGCACACTGCTTTTATCCCCCGTGCATTCTGTACAGGGGTTGATTAGGTCCCAAAATGTTACCGGCAATGAGGTCTTGTAATAAGGACGGATAGGCCTGAATGGGAGAGGAGCTGTAAGGATGGATAGACAGAACAGGAAGGGCAGCGATAGATGGAGAGAGCTGGGTGAAGGTATGGATAGGCAGAACTAGAAGGATAGGAATGGATGGGCAGAGCTAGAAGAAAGAGTAATGGATTGACAAAGCTGGGAGGCCAGGGATTGGATAGGCAAAACTGGGAGGATAGGAATGGATTGGACTGGACTGGATGGGGCAGAGCTGAGAGGACAGGGATGAATAGGGCAGAGAAACAAAGCCTTTTATTTTTAGTTTCAGATACAGTGGTTAAACCAGACCAACAGCCTGGCACAGTTGGAAAAGAAAGGTAGCTGCTTCCTCTCCCAGCATCTCAGCCATGCTGCTTCCTGTATTCAACTGACATTGCTGACCATGTACAGTAACAGGAAGGCCAGCAGCACTTCCTGTTTGCAGGTGGCCTGCAAATGCATGAGCCGCCATTTTGTTTCTATTATTTACTACAGCAGGAGTTAGAAAAAGATAATCTTAGTATACAGTACATCCTGCTCCAGATAGATTACTTACACTTGGGTATTACTCCGCCAGATGGCGCTGGACTGCAGAGACATCGTAAATAGGCTCCTCCCGGCCCTTTAAATACCCAGGGACCTCCCACAATCCCCAGATCTTCTCTGCAGTCTGGACTGCGAAGGACAAGAAGATGGCTCTCTCTTCTCGCAGGTGAGCGGGGCTATTAGCCTGCGGCCCTGTAGGACTATTCCCACCCGTTCCATTAGTAATTTGCCTCCCAGCCTTGGCTGCGCTGGTCGGGTGATGGTAGGCAGCACCGCTGTCAGGTGCCTAGGAGTGCTGCTCCACCGCAATCCCCCACCAAAAGGTAGGCGGTATAGGCATATGGTGATCCTCTATGGAATGCCTCTCCCGCACTATTGCCCCTTGCCCCTGTCTATCGGTGGGTCCTGTTAAGTGGCCGCTGTCCTCCCTCGCTCTCCCTTGTAGCCCTCGGGGGAGGGGGTGTGTGTGTATGTGCATTGGCTTTGTGCTTCACTGTATTATGTTATTATGATTGGTGTCAGTCGCCGCGCTGACTCGGTTGCACTGATTATCTTTTTTAAATTTGCTGCCGCGCGCGCTTCCACTGTGTTCCGCAATTGGCGGTGGCGTTACCTCAATCGTCCAGACGGAAATCCTTACGATCTTGCGCCTGCGCACTACAAATGTAACTCATTAAAGTGCTCACCTACATATTTGCCACCCTCACTTCTACTACAATGTTTAGCTAAATCACTTAGCACTATCCTCCATCTTCCCTTTTGGACCCTTAAAGCTCACTTCTTCCATTTTAGCCCCCTAAAAATTACCCAAATCACTTCTCGGACATGTGAATATTCATCTTTAAATATTTCTGGGCCCATTAGTTTTGTGTTAATGTATTTTGTAAATGAAATGACACTGAAACATTTTTTTTTATTCCATCGTAAAATATCAAATCTTTAAAAAATTTGAAAATTTCACATTTTTACAACTATATAAACCAAAATACATAGCAATGGCAGGCCACAGAACATTATTCTTCATCTGTGGTCCCCAACGAGTCGCGCAGCTCCTGCATCTCGCCCACCAACTGAAGGACCCTGACACTCAGTTGTGCCACTCTGGCACGTGTGGTCCCTGTTGAAAAACGTAAATTAAAATATTGGTATAACCTTGTTGGGGTCATACTGCAGTGCCCCCCCCCCCCCTGTATGGTCCAAACACCTAAATCTGGACTTCAAAAGCCAGAGGGCCCTCGCCACCACGGCCCGGGTTTTGCATAGTGCCCGATTAGAGAACCCCTGGCCCGCATTCTGCAGGGAAAGAACGGGCATCAGGAGTGGATATCCAGAATCCCCTGAAAGAATTTAAAAATACTAACATAAAATACACATTCTAAGCTACAATATTGTTTAACATGTCATCAAGGGCTAAAAACCATCATAGGTTAAGACATGAGTCATCAACTATATTCATTGCCATACAGTGAAAATGGATTGATGGAATGTGAGCAAACTTACCCAGGAGCCATCCACCAGATAATTCTCCTGACTCAAACTGATGAAATAGGCCAGAGCTCTGCAATATATAAGCATCATGGGACGACCCTGGATGCTCTGCAAGAACACTGAGGAATCGCATAGCTGGACCAAACACTGCTTGTATGTTGTGCGAGTGGCACATCTTGCGGTTCCTGCAACCAAATATAAAATAATTGCACAAAGCAAAGGTAACCAACTAAAATAAGAACTCCTACAACAAATGAAGATTCAAGTTCAACAATCCAAATATAATTCACAAAGGACATAAGTCTAAAAAAATATAGCAATTATATGGATGTGTGGGAAAATAAATGTTTACATGCTAAGGACTAATTAAGTTCAGCATTAAAATGCATCTATAAGGCATACATGAAATGTATTGATTCAAGTATGCATTGCAATTTATGGCCTCGGCCATGCTGATACATGCAATGCCTTGGTGCTAAAGGCGCTCAGACTCCTCCACATAGCCGCAAAACATGTTCAACAATAGCAATCCGAGTCCTCAAAGGTCCCGTAAGTGGATCAGAAATGAAACAGATTTATAGGGTGGTGGTCCGTTGGAAATCAGCTCTCTGAATCAGACGCAAGCCCATCCCAACAACGTAAGTTATCTGAACGAACAAAAAATATCAGATTTTGTTTGGAAAATGATCCGAACTAACGGAAATGTTCCGATTTGCTTTCGTTTATCGAAAGCGCATACACGCATTTTCCCGAACGTTCGTACAAATTAAAAATGAACGAAAAAAGCAAAAAAATGACAAACACCCACTAAAACTTTCACAGACGGCTACGGAAGTGCAGACGAATGTGTCTCTGAATCGAGCCTAATGTGCTTGGGGTTCCTTCGGGACAAGCCCGGCTGTGTGTAGCTTGTGGGGTGTCCCCTATTAGCGCTGAGAATGTGCGGATCTGTGTACCTTGCACCCAGCAGGTGCTTGCGCTGCAGCCTGGTTTACCAGTAGCTGGGCCTGCGCCTCGTATGGCTTCACCTACTCCCCCAAGCTTACATCTGACTCCCATTGAGTTGCATACAAGTGGGGATTCTCAGCCTGATGTGTCTTCTAGACTGGCTAGTGTTGAGAAGTTGCTTGCTAATACCTTGGCGCGTAAGGCCTCTGCAAAAAAGCGGCACTTAACGCCTGATGTCACTCTTTTCCCTATGGAAGCTGATGAGTTTTTGGAACTGTCTGGCTATACACCTTTGGAGGAAGGGGAGCTATTCTCTGACTCAGGGTCATCTGATGAGAGGCCCAGGGATCATGATGATTCTGGCTTTGACCCTTGGGCCCCAGATGATACTGATAGACTGTTGGCTCAGATTTTTGAGGTTCTGTCTATTTCTCCCCCTGTTGCGGCCCCCAGGCAACAGGGGGAACTGTTTCATACTGCTAAGTCACGCTTGGAATTTTCTGAGCAAGCCCATCTTAATAACCTTGTGCTCAAGGAATGGGAGCGCCCCAGCAGGCTTCCCGGTGTACCTAAGAGTTGGGATAGGAAGTATCCCTTTCCTGCTGATGTGGTGAAGTGTTCCCCTCCTGAAGTGGATGCTCCGGTCCTAGGGTTATCTAACACCTCTGTCATGCACTCCCCTGACTCTACTACCCTGCGGGATGCTGAGGACCGGCGCATTGATCAGCTGGCGTCCCATGCCTTTGCATGTGTGGGGACGGTGCTGCGCCCGGCCTGTGCCTCTGCCATTACGGCTGTGGCTATTAGGACCCTGCTCAGAAGTATCCTTGATGGTTCCCCTGATGATGTGTCTAGGGAGGAGTTTAATGCACTCTCAGGCGGCAGTCTCGGCCCTTTCGTGGTCAGGGCTCCTTTTCCACCCCCTACCGTGGTGCTAGACAAGGGAGGGGGGTTTCCTTTACTGGGGCCCGAGGAGACTTCTGGTGTAGGGGCAGAGGTCATGGACGCCCTGGCTCCTCCTTGGGCTCCAAGCTTAAGTCCTCTCCCAAGCCCCCTCAGGCATGAAGGGGCGCCCTCACCCATCCGGGTGGGGGGACGGCTTCAGCACTTGGCTCACGTCTGGAGGCTTCATGTCTCAGACCGGTGGATTCAGGAGGTGGTGTCCTCCGGTTACAAGATAGAGTTTGCTGCCTGACCCCCCCCCCCCCCTTCCCCCCAAGGTTCATCAGATCTCGGATTTCTCAGGACCCTGCGTCAGCTCAGGATCTAGTGCAGGTGGTGCAAAGCCTTCTGGAGCTGGGGGTCATCTGCAAGGTTAATAGAAAGGGGCAAGGGCTTCTATTCCAACCTCTTCACCGTGCCCAAAAAAGATGGGTCAGTCAGGCCCATCCTGGACCTGAAGATCCTTAACAAATTTGTCAGGTGCAGGCGCTTTCGCATGGAAACTCTGTGCTCTGCCATCAGTTCCCTGCATCCAGGGGACTTCATGACGTCTGTGGACATCAAAGATGCTTATCTTCATATTCCTGTGTTTCCAGGTCATCAAAGGTTCCTCAGGTTCGCTTTGGAGGATCAACACTACCAATTTTTGGCATTGCCCTTTGGTCTCACTTCAGCTCCCAGGGTGTTCACCAAGGTGCTGGCAGGAGTGATGTCTCTGCTCAGGTCTCAGGGCATCTGCGTGCTGCCCTACCTGGACGACATTCTCATCACTTCCCAGTCTCTACATCAGGCAGAGTTGGATACTCAGCTGATAGTGTCCACCCTGGAGTCATTTGGCTGGGTGATCAACCATCCCAAGTCTTCTCTGTCTCCCTCCTTGATGACTTCATTCCTGGGAATGAATCTGGATACAGTTCAGGCAAGGATTTTTCTTCCTCAGCAGAAGGTGGACAGTCTGATTGTGCAGGTCCAGGTTCTGCTATCTTGTCATCATCCCTCCATCAGGCAGGGAATGCAGCTGGTGGGCCTGATGGTGGCGTGCTTCGAGGCGGTCCCTTATGCTCCACTTGAGGCCTCTTGTCAGTATGGGACAAGGACCCTGCGTCCCTGGACCGGGTCTTTGCGCTTTCCCCCCTGGTCAGGCGGTCCCTCTCGTGGTGGCTGGATTCCAGGGACCTGTTGGGGGGCAGATCCTTTCTGACCCCCTCCTGGGAGACGGTCATCACGGATGCCAGTCCGTCAGGTTGGGGGAGTTCCAGGGGAGGTGGGTCCCTCAGGAGGCCCACACACCTATCAACGTCTTGGAACTGCGGGCGTTCAGGTTGGTTCTTGCTCAGTTGACTCATCACCTTCGGGGCCTGCCATGTTCAGGTGCGCTCGGACAACCAGACGGCAGTTGCCTACATCAATCATCAGGGATGGACCCAGAGCAGGAGAGCCCTCCAGGAAGTGCCTCTGATCCTGACCTGGGTGGAGGCCAATGTTCCCTGCATATCAGCGGTGTACATCCCGGGGGTGGAAAATCTGCAGGCAGACTCTCTGAGCAGGGGGACCTCTCGCCAGGGAGAATGGTCCCTCTGCAACAGGGTGTTTCATTCTCTGTGTCACCGTTGGGGCCAACCAGATGTGGATCTGTTTGCATCCTGTCACAATCACAAGCTCCCGGCTTTTGTCTCCCTGTCCCAGGATCCTTTGGCCTTGGTTACGGATGCCCTAGCAATGTCATGGCAGGACTTTCAGCTCCTGTATGTCTTTCCTCCATCCCCCCTGCTGGGCAGGGTTCTGCGCAAGATTGCTCTGGAGGGGGTGCCAGCAATTCTGGTGGCCAAGAAGAGTGTGGTTCGCAGACGTGGTGCAGCTGGCAGTAGATCAGTACGTTCTGCCCAGGGTGCCAGACCTGCTCACTCAGGGTCCCTTACGCCATCCCAATTTACAAACTCTGGCTTTGACGGCTTGGCTGCTGAAACCTCCATCTTGATGGAGAAGGGGTTGTCTACCTCTGTTGTTGATAGCATGATAAAGGCTAGGAAGAAGTCTTCTTCTTCCATCTATTACAGGGTTTGGCGTGCCTACATTGACTGGTGTGAGTCTAAGTCTCTTCCCTGTTGTGTGTTCTCTATTCCCAGGATTCTGGAGTTCCTGCAGCATGGGTTGGAGATGGGGCTCCAACTCAGTACTCTGAAGGGTCAGGTTTCTGCCCTGGCTGTTTTCTTCCAGAAGTCCTTTGCTCAGCATTCTCTGATCAGGACTTTTTTCCAGGGGGTTACTCATGTGCGTCCCCCACGTAAGCCTATGTTGCCTGTTCGGGATCTGAACTTGGTTTTGTCAGCCTTGCAGGGTGCTCCCTTTGAACCTGTGCAGGATGTTGCCCTGGCCATTCTTACTCTCAAAGTTGTCTTTTTGGTGGCTATCACCTCTGTTAGGCGTGTGTCTGAGTTGGCAGCGCTCTCCATCCAGCCCCCCTACTATGAGAGACACCAGCACAAGGTGGTGTTTCGCTTCAAGCCAGACTTTCTGCCTAAGGTTGTGTCTGCCTTTCATTTGAATCAGGACATTGTTCTTCCGTCATTGTGCCCTAATCCTAGTAATGCTAAGGAGCGGGTCTTGCATTCTTTGGATGTGGTTAGGTGTCTGAAGTACTATTTGGTGGCTACTACACCTTTCAGAAAAACGGATGCTCTTTTTGTGAAGGGTTTGGCTCCTGCCAAGTCTACTATCAGCAAATGGATCCGTCAGGCTGTGATTCAGGCCTACTCTGCTAAGGGGAAGAATCCTCCCTTCCGCCTTACTGCTCATTCTACGCGTGCTATTGGTGCCTCCTTGGGCTTTTCAGCACCAGGCTTCTGTTTAACAAGTTTGCAAGGCCGCTACTTGGTCTTCTGTTCATACCTTTTCAAAGTTTTACAAGGTTGATGTTAGGGCCTCAGCTGATGCTGCTTTTGGCCGTAAGGTTCTGCAGGCGGCAGTGGTATGACCTGTCTGCTGTTACCTTTGGGGATCCCACCCTACTTTATGGACACTGCTATTGGATGTCCCAAGTGTAAGTAATCTATCTGGAGCAGGACGTACTGTATACTAAGAATAATACAATTCTGTGATTACTTACCTGTAGAATTGGTATTATGAGTATACAGTACGTCCTGCTCCACCCCACCCTTGGTTTTACATTATCTTGGATCCCCTGTATGGTGATTGTTATCATTGTTATAGTTACCAGTTTGGGTTTGTTTTAATTCTCCCGGCTTCTCGTTAACTGATTTTCAATGCTGGGGATTGTGGGAGGTCCCTGGGTATTTGAGGGGCCGGGAGGAGCCTATTTTCGATGTCTCTGTAGTCCAGCGCCATCTGGCGGAGTAATACCCAAGTGTAAGTAATTTATCTGGAGCAGGACGTACTGTATACTCATAATACCAATTCTACAGGTGAGTAATCACAGAATTGTATTTTTCTTCCAATCCATTCCGGCCCATAAATAGCAGCTGCCTCCTAACCAAGATCAGTTTTTCTTTCTTGCAGTGGCAAGTGACTGTGAAGGTTCAGGAAAATAGCTCTCAAGGATTGGCAGCAAGCGGGGGATTGCACCCTGTCGGCTTTCTGCGTAAGCCTTATTCCCACGGATCCCCTAGACCCAAATTGTGCCTCCTACAGCGTCTGGCTGTTCTGGGGTTTGTGAAGGTAAGGTGGAAGCGCCGGGGTCTTGGGGCGCTTACAGAGCTTATTGGCTCTGGGCTGCAGGCTTTTTAAAAGCAAGTCAGCCGCAGGTTTTTCTCTGATGTACCTGCTGAGGAACGTTTTTAATTCAACCCATCCTTCTTCCTAGTTAGGTTTTTTCTCAAAAAAAATAAAAAACATTTAAAAACTTTAAGGGGCGTGGCTCACTTCACGCAGGGGGCGGAGTTTAACACGGAACCACGAGGCCGTGTTTCCTGCAGTGCTCTCTCTCTCTCATTGGAAGAAGGTCGGGTCTTGTTATTCCCTGCTATTCCAAGTAAGTGTAGCAGCCTGCAGGACAGCGGGCGGCCATGACTGGTGTTGTGGATGCAGGCTATGAAAAGCGGCCATTACTGTGCAGGCCGTTTGCAGTGTTCAGGATTGACACTAGGGCGGCAGCCGGGAAGCACTTTTTATTGTGTGAATGCGGCCATCGCGTGTGCGGCTGCGGTGGCGGCCGTCCGGGGCAGGTTGCCTGTTGCTGCGTTTCTTTGAGCCTAGGAGGCTTGTGTGTGCGTGCGGAGGTTGCGGGCAGCGGCTCCGGGACAATGAATTACGGACAGAGCCTGCTGGTATTATTATGATTATTATTTTACAGTTTGGCCGACCTGTTTTTTTGACTTGCGGCGTTAAGCAGCCTTTATTACTTTTTATGTATGATCTTATCTTTTGTTTAGGCTGTGAAGAGAGAACGGTGGTGGTGAGTGGACATCGCCATTATCAATTTTATTATTAATTTTATGATCATTGTTAGGACCAATTGCTTTATCAATGTCATTATTTATTAATGGTATTAATATTATTATTTTTATATTATTTTTATAGTATTATGTCTTTTACTTTATATTGTGTGTATATATATATATATATATATATATATATATATATATATATATATATATATGTTAGGTTATTATATTTTTAATATCAGTATAATTGGTTTTTATTAGTTTAAAAAATAAAAATAAAAAAGGGAAAGGAGATTATTAATGCTCTTTTTCTCCTGTTTTATTTTTAGAAATTGGAAGAAGGATAGAAAAGGGTTGTGGTTCCTCCCGGTCCCTTTTGGGATTGGTTTTTAGGCTTAGGGCCTTCTAGGTCTGATTACCAAATAAAAAAAAAAAACACCATGAGGGAGGCATCAGGGGATAGTAATTCGGGCATTCCACTTGAGCAGGGCGGGCTCTGCCCTTTATGTAAGCAGGATCCCCTGGGTAGTTTCAGCACGGTGTGTTCCGCTTGCGCCATGAGAATTGGTTTAGACCATAATAGAGCGGCTGCTCAGGTCTCTAGCCCAGCTAATGCTGGAGGGAGCGTGACGGCTCAACCATCCCTTACATCCCCCAGAGAGGGGGAAGGCAGTGAGGCACAGGCGGACGTAGCGCACAGGTTGGATAACCTGGAGAGACAGTTGTCCTTGGTTATTCCAAAGAAGGCCGCCTATAAGAGGAGGCATTTGGAACCTGTTGCGGAGGAAAAAGATTTATTCGCCTCTTTTGGTGAGGAGGAGAACGAGGAGTATTTAGAGGAGCAGCTCTCAGAGGGCGAGTTGCGCTCAGGGGAGGAAGATAGTAACTCTATCTTATTCTCGTCTGATGAGGACCCTCTCCTCGCAGACAAAACAGAATGTCTGCCCTCCTCGGTTTTTGAAACTTTGAATATCACCCCTCCTGAGGTGGCGAAAAGAGGGAAGGATGACCTGTTTAAGCCAGTAAGGCAAAGGCAGGTGTTCCCGGAACAGCCGCACTTTCAAAGATGGTATTAAAGGAGTGGGAAAATCCTAACAAGCTACTGGCTGTTCCCAAGATCCTAGACGCTAGGTATCCCTTTCCGGCAGACATGGTTAAGCTTTGGTCTTATCCACCTGAGGTGGACGCCCCAGTAGCAGGCTTGTCTAATACTTCTATCATGCCGTCTGCTACTATGGGATCCTTAAGAGATCCCACAGAGAGACGTATGGATCAATTGGCCCGCCATGCTTTTGCTATGATAGGATCCTTTTTACGTCCTGTTTGTGCCACGACCATTGTGTCCCTGGCTTCAAGGAAGAAGATGAAGAAAAATTTAGCCAGGGCTAAGTCTCGCAGGCTTATTCAAGAGTCCAAAGATTTTAAGGATTGTTTGGACTTTAACTCGTTCGCTATCACTGCGATGGATGATGCGGTCAGGCTGGCGGCTAGAACCTCTGCTCTTCTTGTGGCCTTGCGCCATTCCTTATGGTTAAGACAGTGGTCGGCTGATTCCGCCTCTAAGAAAGCTCTTACGGATCTACCTTTTTTAGGGAGCAGACTCTTTGGAGAAAAGCTGGACGGTATGGTCAAGGATAGCAAACTTCCTCAGAGAAAGAGGTCGGCTCGGCCTTTTCAGAGGCCTTCATCATATCGGCCCTTTCGGAGTGGCAGAGGTGTCTTCCGTCCTTGCTCCCATAGAGATTTTTGGGGTAGAGGCAGAGCGCGTAATAGGGCAGGAGGGGCCTGGAGAAGTAGCCCCAAACCTCCAGCCAAGCCCACTCCAGCATGAGGGGGCGCCCTCCCCCGAGTGGGTGGGGGGATGGCTCTTGCATTTTGCTCAAATCTGAAGGTGCCACATGGAGGATCTTTGGATCCAAGAGGTGGTGTCTTCGGGCTACAAGATCGAGTTTACAGCCAGACCGCCCGCAAGGTTCCTTCGGTCAGGGGCATCCCGGAACCAGTCAAAGATAGATGTCCTGAGATCCGCAGTTCAGCATCTCCTTCAAAAGGGAGTAATTTGTCAGGTACCCTTTCAGGAGGAAGGTGAGGGGTTTTACTCCAACCTGTTCACAATTCCCAAGAGGGATGGGTCGATTCGTCCCATTTTAGACTTAAAGGATCTCAACAGGTATATCCGCGTGAAACATTTCCGCATGGAGACGCTAAGGTCAGCGGTAAGAGTAGTTCGGCCCGGGGATCTTATGACTTCTATAGACATAAGGGAGTTGTATTTGCATGTGCCAATTTTTCCAGGGCATCAAAAGTTCCTGAGGTTTGGCCTGGAAGATCAAGACTTCCAGTTTGTGGCGCTTCCATTCGGGATATCCTCGGCTCCAAGAGTGTTCACCAAAGTTTTGGCGGGTTTCATGGCCATTTTCAGGAGCCAGGGGATATGCATCATCCCATATTTGGACGATCTTTTAATTTCAGCCGGGTCTCTTCAGCAGATCATGAAAGACGCGCAGACGGTCCTATCAACTCTGGAAGAGTTCAGCTGGTTGATCAATTACCCGAAGTCCCATATCACTCCGGCACCAGTAAGGAATTTCTTAGGAATGATTCTGGACACAGTTCAAGTCAGTGTTTCTACCAATGCAGAAGGCTCGGCTAATGCGGAATCAAATATAGTTTTTACTGGCTTGCCAGCAGCCGACCATTCGGCTAGGGATGAAGCTAGTAGGTCTTATGGTAGCCTGCTTCGAGGCCATACCTTTTGCCCAGTTTCACATGAGGCCTCTTCAGTGGAATCTGTTGGCAAGCAGGGATTGAGCCCTGCAGTCGCTGGATCAAGTCTTTGTGCTAACACCCTCAGCCAGGCAATCTCTTCTGTGGTGGATGGACCCTCTTCATCTGTCGGTAGGCATGTCCTTTCTGACACCACAGTGGCAGATCGTTGCCACGGATGCCAGTCTCACAGGCTGGGGGGGCATCTAGCAAACACAGAAGATCCACGGACAATGGGGGCCGAAGGAGAATCAGCTTCCCATAAGTATATTGGAATTAAGAGCAATCCGGCTAGTGCTTCAGTATCTGACCCCCAGTTTAAAGGGGCAGGCAGTCCAGGTCCAGTCAGACAATCGGACGGCAGTAGCCTATATCAATCATCAGGGGGGTACTCGGAGCAAGAGTGCTGTAGAGGAAGTAAGCCGGATTCTGACTTGGGCAGAGGAGAATGTTCCCTGCATCTCGGCAGTTTACATCCCGGGGGTAGAAAACCAGGAGGCCAACGCTCTGAGCAGAAAGGTTCTGCGTCGGGGAGAATGGTCCCTCAGTCTGAAAGTCTTTCAAGCCCTTTGTCTTCGCTGGGGGTGTCCGGAAGTGGATCTCTTTGCATCCAGACACAATCCCAAATGGCGGAAATTCATGTCCCCGTCAAGGGACCCTCTGGCCATAGCAACGGACGCCCTGTCAGTCTCCTGGGCAAGGTTCAAGCTTCTGTACGTTTTTTCCCCGCTCCCGCTCCCGAGCCGTGTACTAAGAAAGATAGCTCAGGAGGGGGTACCATCCATTCTAGTAGCTCCTCGTTGGCCAAGGAAAAGTTGGGTTTCAGACATAACAAGGTTGTCGGTGGACCATTGGCGCCTACCAGTCAAGCCAGATCTTCTCACGCAGGGGGCACTTCGGCACCCAAATTTACAGATGCTGGCTTTGACGGCCTGGCTATTGAGACCTCGATCTTAGCAGAGAAGGGTTTATCTGCTAAGGTTATTCATACCATGATTCAGGCCCGGAAGAAGTCTTCTTCCATAATTTATTACAGGGTCTGGCGATCATTCATATCTTGGTGTGAGGCTAGGATTTTTTCATGCAGAAGGTATTCGATTTCTAGAATTTCTACAAGATGGCTTAGATATGGGCCTACAGTTAAGCACCCTAAAAGGGCATGTGTCGGCCTTATCTATTTTTTTCCAGAAGTCTATTGCTAGTAATAGGCTCATTAAGACTTTTTTTCAAGGTGTCACTTATGTCCGACCACCGCGCAAGTCCATTTTACCGGTGTGGGACTTGAATCTGGTGTTGACGGCTCTACAAGGTGCTCCCTTTGAACCCATGATTGACGCTCCATTGAGCATTTTGACGCTTAAGGTGATATTTTTGGTGGCAATCACCTCTGTGCGGCGTGTTTCTGAGTTTAGCCGCCTTATGTATGAAGTCTACTTACTTTGAGTTACATAGAGAAAAGGTAGTTTTTCGTTTTAAGCCTGATTTTTTACCTAAGGTCGTCTCTCCTTTTCACCTTAATCAAGAGGTAATTCTATCTTCTTTATGCCCGGTTCCGGCTAATCCTAAGGAGAGGGCACTTCATTCTTTAGATGTAGTCAGGGCCATAAGATATTATTTGGCAGCTACAGATTCCTTCCGCAAGACGGATTTTCTTTTTGTTTTATCAGAAGGGCCGAGAAAGGGGCTTCCGCCAGCTAAAGCCACTGTCAGTAAGTGGATTAGGCAGGCAGTAGGAAGAGCCTATTCGGCCAAGGGGAAGGAACCCCGTTTTCGGGTCACGGCCCATTCCACTAGGGCCATTGGTGCTTCTTGGGCTTTTTAGCATCAGGCTTCGGTGGAGCAGGTTTGCAAAGCTGCCACCTGGTCTTCGGTTCATACATTCACCAAGTTTTACAAGGTAGATGTTAGAGCCTCAGCTGACGCTGCTGTTGGTCGGAAGATTCTTCAGGCGGTAGTGAGATGAAATACCTGTTGTTCTGCACTGGGGATCCCGCCCATAGATGGCACTGCTTTTGTATATCCCAAGTGTAAGGAGTGCCTGGAATGGATTGGAAGAAAAAACACAATTCTGTGAAGTACTCACCTGTAGAATTGTTTTTTCTGGGAATCCATTCCAGGCACTCCGGCCCACCTGTTTTGGGTCATGATCTATCTTTTCATGCTTTTTTGATGGTGTTTAGTCCATTTATTACTTTCATTAGCCTTTAAAAAAAAAAGAGAAAGTGAAAAGAACAAAATTTTATTTCTGAGAGTTTTCTGGCGGAGTTCTGTGTGAAGTAACATGGACTCCTATATAGGGCCTCCCGGTCTGCCTCTAATTTACGTTTTTTCTGCTTTTTAAGTAAACTGATCTTGGTTAGGAGGCAGCTGCTACTTATGGGCCGGGAGGGGCCACACCTGTTTTCTTTCTTGCAGTCACGTGATCAGCAAGGAGGTAATCCCAAGTGTAAGGAGTGCCTGGAATGAAAAACCAATTCTACTTTTTTTTGTGTGCTGCAATAGTTGCCCTGTGGAGGGATGCATATTAGCACTGTTTGTTGTGTTGGTCTGGTTTAAGCATTTTTGACTGTTGGTCCACTTTAAGTTCACACCATGTTTCTTTTTTTCCAGTTGCATGCCCAATGGTGGGATTTACCCTCATTTCATAGAAACATAGAAGGTTGTTGGTCGAATGAGACCATATAGTCAATCAAGTCTTCCCTTATGTGTATACTGTATGTACTCTTTATCTTAGGATAGATGTATGCTTATTCCAGACATGTTTAAAGGTATACTAAATGCAAGCCTGATTGTTGTCCCATTGTCTCTGGCTACATGTTACACTCTCCTAAACTTTAATCTGTTTTCAAAAAGACTTTTAGTTCCTAAGTTATCTTTAAAAGTATTAGAGCATTGGAGATTCATAGAAAAAATGAAGCGAAACAGTGGGTGTGGCAACAGCGATGTGATGTAAGTGCACTGATGGGTGTGAGAGGAGGGCGGGGTTTCAGAGCTGCAGAGAGAAACAGTCAATCAGGTTGTCTGGGGAGTGAGTGGGGGGGGTGTTTCCATTCTTGGTCCACTGAAGGTCGATTGAAGGACCGGGTCAGCAGGTTGGGGACTGAAACCTGAATGAAGAAGTGATTTTCCTAATTGAGACAGACAAGAGGAAGCACAATGCTTGAGCCACTCGATGTAAAGCTGCTGATAATTATATTCTAAGTTTGCACTGCAGACATGTAGAAAACAAGCTCCTCCCGGCCCTACATATACCGAGGGATCTCCCAGAAATCCCCAGATTTCTCTGCAGTGCTGGAACTGCGAAGACATGATGTATCATGCTCTCGCAGGCGAGCGGGGCTTACAGCCCAAGGCCCTGCGGGACTATTTCCACCCGTCCTCTTGTGTAAGAATATGCCTCCCAGCCTGGGCTGCGTTGGTCGGGTGAAGGTAGGCAGCACCTTGGTGCTTAACGGAGCCATGCTCCACCGCAATCCCCCACCATAGGGTAGGCGGTTTAGGCCGATGGTGAGCCTCTTGTGGATGCCCCTCCCGCATTTTTGCCCCTACCCCGAGTAGCGCTGGACCCTGTGCGAGGGTCGCCATCTTCCTCATTTCCTCATCTAGTAAAAGGGGAAAAGAAAGGGGGGGGTATGTGTGTGACGGTCCCAGCGTACCGGTATGTCATGCTTATGGCCTTATTTCTGCCCTTTATTAACCGCGATGTCAGAGCCGCGCTGCTTGCTCCTTACTCCGTTTTCTTCGGTCGCCGCCATGTGCTTGTAAGTAGTTTGCTACGTCGTCTAGATGCTGTGGTGCCATTACTTTATTGGATGAAACGGTTCTCTACGAATCCTTAAGCGTGTGGTTGTATCCTTGCTTTTACTTTTACCTCAGAGCTTCGCGCTCTTTGGAGTGGGCGGGGCCTTGGTTCAGCGCGCTCCGCGCGCAGAGCATCTAGCCCGCCCTTCGAGGTTTGCTGGGCGCCATTTTGCTGAGCGTCGCGTGGTCTCCTCCTCTCCACTTGATCTGTAAGTGCCCTCGCGGGCGACTCCCTTTTTTATATGTTCTGTCCAGCTGCGCATGGCCCAGACATCTCTTTCCCATTTATGTCTTTCAGACGCTGAGCACCGGTGGCCTTTCCCGGCCTCATATATACATTTATATATATATTAATATAAGGATTTAGCGGGCCTTACTACAGATCTCCCACATTGATCAGCGGGTCATTGGGGCATCCAGGGTTGCTTATAGCATAAATCCCTACGGGCATACTGTGTCTTGACAATCACCATATGGAGGCATCTCAGGATTGTGTTACCGGGGTCCCGCTGGGACAAGACCGGCTGTGTGTAGCCCTATAAACCGCGGGGCCTATGGCCGTCTGTGGAGCGTTATGATGCCTAATTGGGTCCCAGGTGTCTTTGGACACTGTGGCCTTTACAGCTTGGTGTTGGTAGTCTTCACTACATGATTGTGGCCGGGTTATTGGGCCCCCCTCACGCTCCTGGTGTTTCGCTAGCTCGATTTGGGAGTGATGTCTCGATCGAGACCAAGGGGCAGCCACAAAGGGACCCTTCGGGTTCCTTATATCTCCCGAGAGGGAGTTGTTTGGATAGGCTTAGTGGCCTCAGATCCTACCTTTTTTTGTTCCATCCTTAGGATGGAAGTTTCCTAGGATGGCATTAGAATTGGGTCGACTAGTGCCCCCTTTTTTGCTTGGCATTTAAGGCTCTTCTGGGGCAAGGTCTCTGACCTTATTTGCTATCTCCTTACTGTCACCTGGCAGTATTGCTCCTGGGATGGCCGTTGGTGGCTGTTCAGATGACATCCCTTATTCTCAGTGCCCTTAGGTTCTGCAGCACCTTAGGTTGTTATTCTGGACAGGGGTCCAGCAGTGTGGACCTAAGTCTGTGCACCTTCCTCCTAGTCGAGGTGGCTGATCTTCTGAGTTATTTAAAAAAAAAAAAAAAAAAAAGTCGGGGGGGCATTCCCTCCTTTCTTGCTGCTCACCGGTTGGTGGTCACCTTTGGTACCAAATTGTGCAGGTTGACTGGGGGGGCTTGTTTCTTCTGAAACCCCCAGTGGTTTCTAGGTAGGCCCCTAAAAGGGGGTCCATTTACCTATTGTGTTGTTGCCACAGCGAGCCTTCAGCGGGCTCTATCTTGCTGAATTTCTCAGTTTCAGGGCCTATCCATTTGGGGATTCGTGGTCTGCCGTAGGACAGTGGCCTGTCCCCTTCTTCCTGGTAAAGTCTCGGGACTAGTGGTTACTTCCAGGAAGGCTCCGATTCTGATCTATGTGGGAATTAAGATCCCTTGCCTTTTGTCGCTTTAGTCTCATGACGGATGCCCTCCTTTGGTAGGAGGTAATCTATTGGCCCTCTGAGTTCCTACTGGTATGGACCTGTTGGGCTCTGTCACGATCACAGGGGTTCTGCCCTTTAGTATTGGCCTAGATTGGCCTAACCTTGTCCTTTGGGGCCTAGTAGGCTCTGGCTGGACATTATACTCGATATGGCTTATTTTCTTCGCCCTGCCAGGCAGGGGGTCATGCCGGGGGCCTGGGTGGCCCTGGGGGGTGTCGTCCGCGGAGGCTTCTGCTGAGGACGGTGGGCCTGTACGCTCTCTCACGAGGTTTGTTCCGCATAGTCAGGCTCTTTTCCATTTCGCCCCTATCTTCAGGGTCTAATTTGGAGTTAGACCAGTTTGGTTACTCGCCCTGCCGGAGATGGCATATCTCTGGGTGTCTTGTTTCCAGGAGAGCTAGGATTTAGCTTCGTCCTCTTCCTCTTCTTCTATTCCTGCCATCTATCTTAGGGTATGTTGTACCTGTATTGCTTGGCGGGGTCTAGCTCTCTCCCTTGCTGGAAGTTCCCTGTTCCCGGGGTTCTTGAATTATTACAGCATGGTTGGTGTTTGCTCCCCAACTTAGTTCTGTGAAGGTTCAGGGCTCGCCCTGTTGGCCTACTACAGAGGTATATTCCAATCTTCTGTGTTGAGCATTCATCAGGGTTTGCTCAGGTACGTTCCTTGAGGAATTCTTGCCTCCTCTAGGGGGTTTACTTAATCTGATGCCCTGCTAAGGGTTGCCTTGGGTTTTATTCAGTTTCTTCTGACCTGTTCCTTAAAGCATATCGCTCTTCTGGGGCGGTTGCTCCAGTCATAAATGGGCCATAAAGGATAACTCTGTTATCGGTCATGGTCAGTATATATATATATATATATATATATATATATATATATATATACACACACACACATTGTCTACATATCTGTACTCCATGAGAGGGGGATGCTCCGCACTATGCCGAGTTCGGCTTCAGGTGGTGATTTTGGTTCTCCCTTATTCCAGATCCTCCGGTCTCGGGGCTACTGTCTTTATATACTTTGAGCTAAGGGGATCTGTCTTCCCCTCCAGGTGTTGGACCATTTCTTGTCCCTGGTAGGGATTATGACCTTGGGGCTTATGGGTCTCCATCCTTTAGTACTGGATCTGATTGCCTCCACGGGTGTAGGTGCCCTCGGATAGGCATCGCTTGGTTGGTTTTGCCCTTCTGAGCCTCGGCTCGTGCTGAGTGTTGTTGTTTCAGGATTCCTGCAGGTCTCGCTTGAGACCAGGGTTCATATTCCCCGCTGGGGAGACTTCTAAGGTTGCCACGGCTACTCTCCTTGCATGAGCGTGGTTAGGCCTTTTCTCTGGCCTGTTCTTTTAAGGGAAGATTACTCTTCTCTCTCGGTTGTTTTGCTACCTCACTACTTGTGCTTGGCCTGGGCCTTTCAGCCCTAACTTCTGTTGAGCATGCTGGCTTGTCCGCTGCTTGTGTTCAGTTCTCCCTTAACAGGTTCAAAGGTTGAGGTTAGAGCCTTGTTCTCGTTGCTCTTGGTAGCATGGTTGCGGGTGACAGCGCTTTTACTGTTGGCTGTGCCCTTTTTTCACGGGGATCCCACCCTACTTTATGGACACTGCTATTGGATATCCCACATGTTATTACTATATCTGGAGCAGGACGTGCTGTATGCTTAGAATAATACAATATTTGAAGTACTCACCTGTAGAATTGGTATTATCCGCATACAGCACTGCTCCACCCCACCCTGGTTTCACTTGTTCTGGATCCCCTGTATGGTGATTATTATCATTGATATTATTGCCTTTTCTGGGTGGTTGGCTCCTCCTGGCTTCTCCTTCTCACTGCTTTTCAATGCTGGGGATTTGTGGGAGGTCCCTCGGTATATGTAGGGCCGGGAGGAGCCTGTTTTCTACATGTCTGCAGTGCACCGCGCTGGAGTCGGAGGATTACCCACATGTTATTACTATATCTGGAGCAGGACGTGCTATATGCGTATAATACCAATTCTACAGGTGAGTACTTCACAGAATTGTATTTTTTTTAACTTTCGACTTGCCAGACACTTTACATTCACTTACTCTAAGCATCTACTACTATTTCTGTAAAATCATTTATTCTAAGTATACAGTATGTCCTGCTCCAGATATAATACTTACACTTGGGTAATCCTCCACCAGAGGGCGCTGTGCACTGCAGACATGCAAAAACAGGCTCCTCCCGGCCCTTCATATACCCGGGGACCTCCCACAAATCCCCAGATTTCTCTGCAGTGCTGACTGCGAAGCCATGAAGTATCACTCTCTCGCAGGTGAGCGGGGCTATTACAGCCTGCGGCCCTGTTGGACTATTCCCACCCGGCCTCCATGTGATGTGCCTCCCAGCCTGGGCTGCGCTGGTCGGGTGAAGGTAGGCAGCACCATGTGTGCTTAACGGAGCCATGCTCCACCGCAGTCCCCCACCAAAGGGTAGGCGGTTTAGGCTGATGGTGAGCCTCTAGTGGATGTCCCTCCCGCATTATTGCCCCATGCCCCGTGTAGCGGTGGACCCTGTGTAAAGGGTCGCCATCCTCCCTCGTTTCCCCTCGTATTCGGGGGAAAAGAATGGGGGGGGGTGTGTGTGTGTTTGGCGGTCTCAGTGTACTGTATTGTCACGCTTATGGCCGTAGTTTTGCCCTTGACAGGCAACTGGGTGTCAGAGCCGCGCTGCTTGCTCCTTTTATTTTGGCCGCCACCGTCTTTGCCTTCTCAATTTTTTATTAAAATTTACTGTGCTGGGTGGCGGCTCTGTCAGACTACGAGCATCCATTAGCAGATGCTTTTACTAGCATATCCTATGCTTGGCTTGTCAAGCCTGGACGGCTGCCTCAGAGCTTCGCGCTCTTTGGGGGAGGCGGGGACCTGGCGTGGCGTCCTCCGCGTCACGCCCAGATTGGGCCCGCCCTTCGAGGTTCAGTTGGCACCATCTTGTTGATCTTCGCGCGCATGTGTCTGAGGTCCTTCTCCTCCCCAGGTCTGTAAGTGCCCTCGCGGGTGATTTCATTATTAGTATTTTTCTCTGCTGCGCATGGCCCTGACACCTCTTATTCCCTTTATGACTTTCAGACGTCAAAGACTCCGGTGGCTTCTCCCGGCCTAACAAAAATTGTAGCGGGCTTACAAAAAATTCTCCCACATTCCTAGCGGGTTTTGGGACATCCAGGGTTGCCTATTGCATAAATCCCTACTGGCATATATTGCATTGATAATTACCATATG
This sequence comes from Gastrophryne carolinensis, assembly GCA_027917425.1. Classification (NCBI taxonomy): domain Eukaryota; kingdom Metazoa; phylum Chordata; class Amphibia; order Anura; family Microhylidae; genus Gastrophryne; species Gastrophryne carolinensis. The sequence goes on along the minus strand of CM051238.1, from coordinate 176,096,496 downwards.
GAGGCATCTCGGAATTATGTGACCGGGGTCCCTCCGGGACAAGACCGGCTGTGTACAGCGTGTGGACAACCCCATGCTGATGCGGACAGAGCACGGGTCTGCGGACCCTGTGCTGAACAAGTACTGGCCCTGCAGTCAGGGTTGCCAGTGGCTGCGCCTCGTTTCAATACACCTGTCTCCCCGTGCTTAAATCTCACTCCTGATGAGTCGCACTCTAGCGGGAATGACCAGCAAGTCGTGCCGCGCAGACTGCCTACGGCTGATCAGGTGATTTCGAGGTTGGCAGAGCGCTTGGGCCCTGGTAAGAAGCGGTCCCTGACGCCTCCGGTTTCTCCCATTCCTTCGGAAACTGAGGAGTTCACTACTCAGCAGGGTTTTGCTCTTTCTGATGAAGGTGAGCTGTTCTCTGACTCAGGCTCATCTGACGAGGGGCCGAGGAGTCATGATGATACAGGCCCTGGTTCCTGGGGCCTGTGTGACACTGATGAATTACTGATCTTCAAGGTCTTGTCTATTTCTCTCTCCCCGGTGAGGCTCCCAAGCCTAGAAGGGAGAGTTTCCATACAGCGACGCCACGCTTGGAATTTCTGGAGCAGGATCACTTCCAGGCTCTTGTACTCAGAGAATGGGAATGCCCTAGTAAACTTCCAGGGGTTCCAGAGGACTGGGATTGGAAATGCCCTTTTCCCCCTGATGTGGTTAACTGTTGGTCATCACCTCCCGTGGTGGATGCACCGATCATTGGGGTTCTTAACCCCCCCCTTTATTGCAACCCCTACTTATCGTACCCTTCGGGATGCTGAGGACCGGCGCATTGATAGGCTGGCTTCCCACGCCTTTTCTTGTGCAGGGACGGCTCTGCGCCCGGTCTGTGCCGCGGCCATCGCTGCAGTGGCCGCTAGGACCCTCATCAAAAAGATGATTGATCATCAACCTGAGGATCTCCCCTGGGAGGTGTTTAATGCACTCTCCAGTTGTGATGTATTTGTAAGGTTTATCCTTTTATCGCTGGATGACACCATTAGGTTGTGCGCAAGAACTTCCGCCCTTGTGGTAGCAATACGCCGCTTGGTCTGGCTGCAACAGTGGGGTGTTGACGATGCTACAAAAAAGATTCTTACTGGGCTTCCCTTTAGCGGGCGACGCCTATTCGGTGCCCGTCTGGACCTGTTTGGAAAAAAGGGCAAAACACCCCTTTGCAGAATGCGGTCTCGGCCTTCTCAGGGTCTGGGCGAGGGGATGGCCGCAGCAACTTGCTCCTATCAGGAGGCGTCATGCTTCTTTCTGGTGGATTCAGGAGGAAGTTTCCTCTGGATGCAGGATTGTGTTTGCTGGGCGGTCCCTTCCCGTGATTGTCAGGGTGCTTCTGGTCCCTGTCTCTCTTCAGGTATTGGTGCAGGCCATGCGCGGCCTGCGAGGTCTGGGGTCACTTGCAGGTTGCCAATAACAGGCAGAGGCAGGGGCCTCTACACCAACCTTTCCACATTCCCCCAAAAGGATGAGGCACCCTGCCCATTCTGGCCTTCCATAGGTGCGGCAATTTACATTCACAGGCGGTTTCTGCATGGTTTCTCTGAGTTGGGCCGCCAGTGCCCTGGGTCCAGGGACTTCTTGCCGTCTGTGGAGATCTAAGATGCTTATTTCATTGCCACTGTGTCTTCTGGACACCGAGGATCTTACGGGTTAGTGTTGGAGGTCCAACACTGCTGATTGTGGCCTTGTTATCTGGCCCCTCTTCTGCCCCCAGAGTGATCGCCAAGGCGATGACGGGGGTGATGTCTCTGATGAGACCAAGGGGGCGTCCGCGCGAGAAACTGCCTGGTCGTCCTTCTTTGCTTCCCAATCTCTACGTCAGGCCGAGTTTGTTACTCGGCTGGTGGTGTCCTTTGGGAGTCTTTGGATGGGTGCTCACTCACCTCAATTCCTCATTGTCCCCTTGATTGGTATCTCCATTCTTAGGGTTGAACTTGGATTCGGTTCAGGCGGGAACCTGCTTCCTTGACTATAAAGTGGACAATCTGGTTACAGGGGCTTGTTTGCTGTTCCCGTCTCTTCACCAGGCTGGATTGTGGCTGGTGGGCCTGTTGATGGCTGCCCAAAGGTTGTCCCTTATGTTCAGTGCCCTTGGGCTCTTCTGCAACTTATATTGTAAATGCTGGACTGGGTTCCAGCTTCCCTTGAGCTGGGTCTGTGTACCTTTCCACCTTGGTACGGTGGTTCCCCTTGAGAGTTGTACTCTATGAACCAGTCAGGGGGGCACCCCCTTCCTTGCGTCTTCCTGTAGATGGATACCAAATCTATCAGGTTGACGGGGGGGGGGTTTATTCTAAAATCCCCTGTGATTCCGGGGGAGGTGGGACCTTTAGGGGTCCATTCACTTATGTATTTTTGAAGCGGTAGGCTTTCAGGTTGGCTCTATCTCGCTGGACTTCTTCTTTGCGGGATCTGTCTATTTGGGGGCTCCTTGGTCTGTCTGACGACAGTGACCTGTATTAACTATCTGTGTAGACTCTGAGCAGGATGGTCCTCAAGGAAGGTATCTGTCCCTGATCTGGGTGGAAGACAGCGTTCCCTGCATATCAGCGATATTCGCTCCGGTGGATGTCCTTCTGCGACAGGATGTGCTAATTCTCGTGTCATTATGTGATCTATCTAGGGTGGATCTTTTGGGGCCCCGTCACTTTCATGGGTTCTAGGCCCTTGTTTCCCTGTCTCAGATTGTTCTGACCTTGGTCATGAGACTTGGTATCTTTATGGCTGGACATTCTATTCTGTAAGTCTTATCTTCATTCACCCTGCTAGGCGGGGTTCTGCGCAAGTTTGCTCTGAAAAGGGGGAACCAGTGATACTGGTGGCTCCTGGGTGGCCTAGGGGAGTGTAGTTTGCAGATGTGGTACTGAGGACAGCGGACCTGTACGTTCTGTCAGGAGTGCTGATCTGCTCACTCAGGCCCCCTTTGTTATTTCACCCCAATCTACAGGCTCTGGTCTGGATGGCCTGACGGTTGATTCATCCACCTTGATGGAGACGGGCTGATCTTCTGGGTGACTGTGACTTCTGGAAGCCTAGGAGTTGGCTTCTTCTTCTTCCATCTATTGTGGGGTATGGCATACCCATTTTGATTGGTGTGAGTCTTGGTCTCTCCCCTGTTAGGCGCTCTTTGTTCCCAGGGTGATAGAGTTATTACAGCATGGGTTGTAGTTGGCTCTCCTACTCTGGAGGTTCAGGTTCTGCACTGTCCGCCTTCCTGTAGAAGTTTTGGCTCAGTTTTTTGCCTTGGTTAAGCATTCTTTTGGGGATTGCTCAGGTGCATCCCCCACGTAGTTCTAGGGTCCCTGTTGGGATTTGGATTTTATTCTGTTTGCCTTGCAGGGTGTTTCCCTTGGACCTATTCAGGATGCTGTCTGACTGTTCTTATCCACAAAGTTGTCCTTCTGGGGGCTGTTGCTTCAGTCAGACGTGTGCCTCAGCGGGCGGCTCTGTTCAGCTAGCCCTCATTCTTGATATATACACCAAGATGAGGTGGTGTTCCGCTTTACGCCGGACCTTCTGCCTAAGGTGGTGTCTTAGGCTCATGTAGTCAAGACTTTTGTCTTCTTCTGTGCTTTATTCCTAGTAACGCTGAGGCAAGGGGATCTACTTTCCCTCAACAGGTGCTGGAATTTTTTTCCTGGATTGTCTCTTGTCCATTAAGGGGACTGATGCCCCTTGGGGTTTGTGGGCACCTACATCTGTATGTGCCTGATCTCGTCTGTTTCCAGGGGTTAAGCGGCCTTTGCCCTAGCCTTTACTTGGATGAATGTCCCTTCTGGCCCTAGGGAAGTTTCGGCTTCTTCCTGGGCTACTGTTAGCGTTGTCAGGCTGTTACTCAGGCCTATTCCTTTAAGGGGAAGAATTTTCTTCTCACTTTATTTCTGATTCTACTGGTGCCTTGGTTTCTTTGAGCCTTTCAGCACCAGGTTTTGTTGTACAAGTTTGCTAGACCGCTACTTGTTTTTTTGTTCATACCTTTTCAAGGGTTTTTCTGATGTTGACGTTGCTACGCTCTTGGTAGCAAGGTTTGCAGGTGACAGTGCTTTTCCTGTCTGCTGTGCCTTTTTTGTTGGGGATCCCACCCTACTTTATGGACACTGCTATTGGATGTCCCAAGTGTAAGTATTATATCTGGAGCAGGACGTACTGTATACTTAGAATAATACAATTCTGTGAAATACTCACCTGTAGAATTGGTATTGTACGTATACAGTACGTCCTGCTCCACCCCACCCTGTTTTTTTTGCATTGTTCTGGATCCCCTGTATGGTGATTGTTGTTATTGCCAGTTTTCGGTGGTTGGATTCTCCCGGATTCTTGTTCACTGCTTTTCAATGCTGGGGATTTGTGGGAGGTCCCCGGGTATATGAAGGGCCGGGAGGAGCCTGTTTTTGCATGTCTGCAGTGCACAGCGCCCTTTGGCGGAGGATTACCCTAGTGTAAGTATTATATCTGGAGCAGGACGTACTGTATACGTATAATACCAATTCTACAGGTGAGTATTTCACAGAATTGTATTTTTCTAACTTTGCTCCTGAATTTCCATCTGAATAGCTTCAGGTGGCCCCCTTGTTCTATCATTATGCCACAAGTGGGGTGTATACTTCTATTTCGTATCAACTCTTTGACCTTGTTATTTTTTGTTTCTGCAAGTTATTATTAATTGTAAAACATATTTTTAGCACATGCCAAGAATGTGCCGAACCATCTGCAAAGTATAAAGTCCTCTAATAAGTTTCTATTGCCATCTAATTATTTTGATCAGATCGAGTCCTCCTGCCATACAGGCAGTATTTCCAGCCACCATGTTGCCATTGCAAAGAGCTGTGTGGGAGCTGCACACCACCACCAATCAGCTGTGAATATACTTTTTGGAATGTTATTTGGCTGATCTATTAAACACACCAGTTTAAGAGATCTAGGTCACAGGAGAGGCACACAGACACTGTCCCAGGCACATAATCTGGACATGCCTCTGGCTAACAAATGCCCTTTAGCACTTGCTGCTGATTAAATCTTTGAAAACTTCTCAGTGTAATGCCTGTCACCACCTAGCCTTCTCAAGTTTCTTCACCTTCCAGCATTACAAAGTACAGGAAAGGGGAGTAATTATTGCTGAAATTTGAAAATAGAAATGTAAAAATAAACTTTCTTTTCCAACCTTAAAGGAACTCTAAACCCAACAGCAATAATTAGCAAGCAAGCCGTTGACTTAATGCCTGTCTCATATGCCTCTCCTCCATTTCAAGCAGCCTAGGATAGAGGCTGCAGTAGGGCTCCACATTTGGCAATTGTTTTAATTCCATTTCTCTGGGACCACAGAAAAAAAAGTGGTCCTACAGCCACTCTGCCCCTTGGAGCTCTGAGCTTGAGCAAGTCCCAATGTACCATAAGTATGCACGTCCTGTTCCAGAAGATATTCCTTACACTTGGGAATATACTCCAGTAGATGGCGCTGGACTGCAGAGACAGAAAAGTGGCTCCTCCCGGCCCCGTATATACCAGGGACCTTCCACAAAATCCCCAGTTCTTCTCTGCAGTCCTGGCTGCGATGACTAGAAGATGTCTCTCTCTACTCGCAGGTGAGCGGGGCTATTAGCCTGTAGGACTATTCCCACCCGTTTCCTTTAACTGCCTCCCAGCTCAGGCTGCTCTGGTTCGGGTGAAGGTAGGCAGCACCGCTGTCAGGTGCTAAGGAGCACTGCTCCAACCGCAGTCCCCCACCAAAGGGTAGACGGTATAGGCCCATGGTGAGCCTTATGGGATGCCCCTCCCGCATTTTATGCCCCTCACCCCCTGTCCCCGTAGTTGGCTCCCTTTAGGCTGGCCGTCGCTTCCCCCCTCGCTCTCCCTTGTAGATCTCGGGGGGGGGGGGTTGTTTCTTTTGCCGCTGCCGCGCAGTTGTACTACGCTCCGCGGTCGGCGGCGACATCACCTCAGGCGCTGCTGCTCCATCATTGTCTGGCCTTGTCAGGTGGGCGCGTTTTCGCGCTCTTCGTGGGGGCGGGCCTTGCGGCTGATGCATTCTGCATCACTGGCTCCGCGGCCCGCCCCTTGAGGTATATGCAGGCGCCATTATAGTTCTCTGCTGCGTGTGCCTGGCGTCTCCCTATCGCGGTCCGTAAGTGCCCCTGCGGGCTGATTTATCTTATATAAATTATCTGTATTGCATATCGCTTATGGGATCTTTTGCTTATGTCTTGCAGGCGGGTCAAACTTTGTGGTTTCTCCCGGTCCTATCCCCTCTATTTAGTGTTAACTCTTATTGGAGGGCTATTACATACCATTACTCCCACTTCCCTAGCGGGTTATTGGGGCATCCCGGGTTGCTTTTATTAGCGTCAATCCCTATTGGCCTGTCGTGCAGTGATAATCACCATATGGAGGCTTCTCAGGATAATGTGCTCGGGGTTCCTTCGGGACAAGGCCGGCTGTGTGTGCCGGCATCCCCTATAAGTGATGATGTCAGGGTCTGTGTACTCTGCGCCCAGCAGGTACTTGCGCTGCAGTCTGGGTCACCTGCGGCTGGGCCTAGTGCTGCGCCCCCTCTGGCTTCGCCTACACCCCCACGCTTACATCTGACTCCCAGTGAGCTGCATACCAGTGGGGAATCTCAACCTGATTTGGCTACCCGGGTAGCCAGCATTGAAAGGCATATTGCCGGGTCTGGTTCGCGTAAGGCTCCTGCTAAGCGGCGGCATTTGGCACCCAGTGTTACTCTCTTTCCTGTGGAAGCTGAGGAGTTATTCTAAGTATGTCACACACCCCGCTTCAAGACATTCATTACACTTGGTATACTGACCTGTAGATTGCGATCTTGCAGAGATAACAAAAAAAGGTCAGACCTTCCCGGCCCATAAATACCTGGGACCTCCCACTCATTCTCCAGTATTCTTAGTATACAGTACGTCCTGCTCCAGATAGATTACTTACACTTGGGTTATCCTCCGCCAGATGGCGCTGCACTGCAGAGACATGTAAAACAGGCTCCTCCCGGCCCCTCAAATACCCGGGGACCTCCCACAAATCCCCAGATTTCTCTGCAGTACTGCGAAGACATGAAATTATCACTCTCTCGCAGGTGAGCAGGGCTATTAGCCTGCGGCCCTGTTGGACTATTCCCACCCGTCCTTGATGTGATGTGCCTCCCAGCCTGGGCTGCGCTGGTCGGGTGAAGGTAGGCAGCACCATGTGTGCTTAAGGAGCGCTGCTCCACCGCAGTCCCCCACCAAAGGGTAGGCGGTATAGGCTGATGGTGAGCCTTTTATGGGATGCCCCTCCCGCATTATTGCCACATGCCCCGTGTAGCGGTGGGTCCTGTACAGAGGGCCGCCATCCTCCCTCATTCTCCCTGTAGCCTTCGGGGAGGAAAGAAGGGGGGGGGGGTGGGTGAGCGTGTATCGTGATTCGTGCACACGGCTTTTTGTCATGTTTTTTTTTACTAGTATATGTGGTGTCAGCCGCCGCGCTGACTTGTCTTTTTACTATTGCAAATGCCGCCACGCGCGTCTTTTCCTTCATTTGGATGTTCCGCGCCGGGCGGCGGCGTTACCTCAGACGCTTCTGCATTCTCATTGGTTGCTTGTCTGTGGACTTCGCGCTCTTCGAGGGGGGGCGGGGCCTGGCTTGGCGCGCTCTGCGTCACGGCTCGCTCTGGCCCGCCCTTCGAGGTACTCTCGGCGCCATTTTGTCAGGACGCGCGCGCGTGTGACGGTTCTTCTTACCGCGGTCCGTATGTGCCCTCGCGGGCGACTTCATACTCATTTTAGTGTGTTTGGTTCTGACACCCCTTCTTCCCATTGTGTCTTTCAGACGGGTGACTCCATTGGCTTCTCCTGCCCGGTGTAATTGATAGTTGGGCCTTGTATAATTACTCCCACTTCTCTAGCGGGTCATTGGGGCATCCAGGGTTGCCTTATAGCGTCAATACCTACTGGCATATTGTGCCTAATAATCACCATATGGAGGCATCTCAGGATAATGTGACCGGGGTTCCTTCGGGACAGGCCCGGCTGTGTGTAGCTTTTGGGGTCTCACCTAATAGTGGTGACAATGCACGGGTCTGTGTTCCTTGCGCACAGCAGGTGCTAACGTTGCAATCCTGCACCTCGTCTCACTTCACCTACTCCCCCAAGCTTGAGTCTCACCCCCATTGAATTGCATACAAGCGGGGATTCTCAACCTGATGTGTCTGCTAGACTGGCCAGTGTTGAAAAATTGATTGCTAATACTTTAGCGCGTAAGGCCACTGCTAAAAAGCATCACTTAACCCCTGATGCCACGCTTTTCCCTATGGAGTCTGATGAGTTGTTGCATCTATGTGGCTATACCCCCTCGGACGAAGGGGAGCTGTTTTCTGATTCAGGATCATCTGTTGAGAGACCCAGGGGTCATGACGATTCTTGCTCGGACTCCTGGGCCCCGGATGATACTGACAGACTGCTGGTTCAGATTTTAGAGGTTCTGTCCATCTCTCCCCCTGTTGCGGCTCCGAGGCAAAGGGGTGAGCTTTTTCATACTGCTAAGGCTCGTTTGGAATTTCCGGAGCAAACCCATTTCAATAACCTCATGCTTAAGGAGTGGGAACGTCCCAGTAGACTTCCCGGTATACCTAAGAGTTGGGACAGAAAGTATCCCTTTCCTGCTGATATGGTCAAGTGCTGGTCATCGCCTCCCGAGGTGGATGCTCCTATTCTAGGGCTGTCTAACACCTCTATTATGCACTCCCCTGACACTACTACTCTGCGGGATGTTGAGGACCGGCGCATTGACCAATTGGCGTGCCATGCCTTTGCATTTGTGGGGACGGCGCTGCGCCCGATTTGCGCCTCGGCCATTACGTCTGTGGCGCTCAGGGCCCTGATCAGAAGTGTACTTGAAGGTGCTCCTGATGAATTGCCACCTGATACGTTTAATGCACTGTCTAACTGTGATGTGTAAACTTTATCCTATCTGCCTTGGATGATGCCATTAGGATGTGTGCGAGAACTTCTGCCTTGGTGGTAGCTATACGCCGCGCGGTTTGGCTGCGCCAGTGGGCTGCTGAGAGTGCTGCAAAGAAGGCCCTTACTGGGCTTCCATTTAAGTGGCTACGCCTGTTCGGGGACCGCCTAGACCTTTTTGCTAAAGGAGGTAAGTTACCACAGCGCAGGCGGCAGTCTCGGCCCTTTCGGGGCCAGGGCCCCATTTCACTCCCCTTTTGTGTCCTAGTCCTATAGCATTTGCTTTGAAATTCATTGCATCAGGTCTACAATTGTCTATGTACTATGTTTTACCCTGTCTGTAATCACTACATTGTAAAGTGATAGGAAACAAGATGGCGCTATATAAATGAATAATAATATAGTATTAATGTGTTTTTCCAAATATACAGCACATCCTGTATTCTTAGTATACAGTACGTCCTGCTCCAAATCTAATACTTACACGTGGGATATACTCCGCCAGATGGTGCTGGACTGCAGAGACATCGAAAATAGGCTCCTCCTGGCCCCTCAAATACCCGGGGACCTCCCACAAATCCCCAGATTTTCTCTGCAGTCTGGCTGCGAAGGACGAGAAATGGCTCTCTACTCGCAGGTGAGCGGGGCTAGCCTGCGGCCCTGTAGGACTATTCCCACCCGTTCCACTAGTAATATGCCTCCCAGCCTTGGCTGCGCTGGTCGGGTGAAGGTAGTAAGCACTGCTGTTAGGTGCTTAGGAGCACTGCTCCACCGCAATCCCCCACCAAAGGGTAGGCAGTTCTGGCTTATGGTGAGCCTCTATGGGATGCCCCTTCCGCTGGTGCCCCTTGCCCCTGCCCATCGGTGGGCCCTGTTTAAGTGGCCGCTGTCCTCCCTCATTCTCCTTATAGCCTTCGGGGGAAAAGAGGGGGGTGTGTGTAAATGTGTATGCTATGCACTCTGTGTTTTGCACTCTCTTTTTATTCTGTTAGTCTTGTGTTAGCCGCCGCGCTGACTTGCCTTTACTGTCTTTTTTAAAATTGCCTCCGCGCGCTGACTTGGTTCCGCGCTTAGCGGTCGCATTACCTTAGGCGCTGGTGCGCCGTCATTGGCTGCTTGCGCGTTCTGGCTTCGCGCTCTTTGGGGGGGGCGGGGCCCGTCTATGGCGCGCTCCGCGTCATCACTGATACCGGCCCGCCCTTCGAGGCATACCCACGCCATCTTTAACCTGCTTGGTTGGCCCATGCACGACGGACCCCTACCTACCGCGGTCCGTAAGTGCCCTCGCGGGTGGCTTTATATCTTTCACTTTTGTTACTGTGTGCTTACAGGTCTTGTCTGCTTATGTCTTTCAGGTGGGGAGAACCTTTTTGGCTTCTCCCGGCCCTGAATTAGTGTATAACTTGTAGGCCTTGTAAAAATAATACTCCCACTTCCCTAGCGTGTTATTGGGGCATCCGGGGTTGTTATATAGCGTTATTCCCTATCGGCTTATAGCGCCGCTATAATCACCATATGGAGGCATCCCAGGATAGTGTGACCGGGGTCGCTTCGGGACAAGACCGGCTGTGTGTAGCGTGTGGCCAGCCTCATGCTGACGCTGACAAGGCGCGGGTCTGTGTACCCTGTGCTGAGCAGGTGCTTGCATTGCAATCTGGCCTGCCAGTGGCTGCACCTCGTTTCACTTCGCCTACTCCCCCAAGCTTAAAACTCACTCCTGCTGAGTTGCATACAAGTGGGGTTTCTCAGCCTGATGTGTCTTCTAGACTGACTACTGTTGAGCAGTTGATTGCTAAGTCCTTAGCGCGTAAGGCCCCTGCTAAAACGTGACACTTAACGCCTAATGTCACTATTTTCCCTATAGAAACTGAGGAGTTTATGAATTTTTGTGGCTATACCCCGTCTGATGAAGGGGAGCTGTTTTCTGACTCAGGCTCATCTGATGAGAGAGCAAGGGGTCACGACAATTCTGGCTCTAACCTCTGGGCCCCGGATGACACTGACAGATTATTGACCCAGATATTTGAGGTTCTGTCCATCTCTCTCCCTGTCCCGCCCCCAGAGAGGGGAGCTTTTCCATACAGCAAAATCACGTTTGGAATTTCCCGAGCAGGCACATTTCCATAACCTTGTGCTCAAGGAATGGGAGCGCCCCAGTAAACTTCCCGGGGTTCCAAAACGTTGGGATAGGAAGTACCCATTCCCTGCTGAGGTGGTTAAGTGTTGGTCATCCCCCCCCCCGAGGTGGATGCCCCGAGGTGGATGCCCCGATCCTAGGACTGCCTAATACCTCTGTCATGCATTCCCCTGACTCTACTACCCTGCGGGATGCTGAGGACCGTCGCATTGACCAGCTGGCATCCCACGCCTTTGCATGTGCGGGGACGGCACTGCGCCCGGTCTGTTCCTCTGCCATTACTGCTGTGGCCACTAGAACCCTTATCAGAAATATACTTGATAGTGTCCCTGATGATTTGCCTTGTGATGTGTTCAATGCACTCTCCAGTTGTGATGTTTTTGTAAATTTTGTCCTCTCAGCCATGGATGACCCCATCAGAATGTGTGGAATCTCTGGAGTTTCAGCCTGTGTGAGAGCAGCTTGACATAAGTGCAGCAGGACACAAGTGTGTAGTTTTAAAAACTGCAGTAGTTACATTGGATTTGGTAAGTAACTGTATTTGAATCTTCCCTTTATAAGTCAAAAGTGTACTGTTTTAATTTGTCTTAAATGTGATTTGGATAGTATTGCATTGGTAGTAAAAGTTTTGGTTTTGGCCTGTTGCTGTTTGCTAAGCAGGTGTTGATTAAATAGGGTGGGTTCTAATTAACATAGCAAAAGAGCTAGCAATCTCTCATTAGCTTAACTAAGAGGGGCTTGTATATAAACAGGTGAGCTGCTCTGTGGAGTTTCAGCCTGTGTGAGAGCAGCTTGACATAAGTGCAGCAGGACACAAGTGTGTAGTTTTAAAAACTGCAGTAGTTTGAAAACAGCAGGGGTTGTACACAAGAAATAGTGGTGAGTACAGCATTTACTTTTTAGCCGTACCTATTCTTATTATCTAGAATGTCTGGTTTAGTGCAGTGTAACTCTTGCCTGGCCGTTGTGTTTCGTAGTACTCTGTGGAACTTGCGATGCTGTCCAATTTGTATGCAAATGAAGGGGTTGTATGACAACATTTCAAAAATTACAGTCTTTAGTTTCTACTCTTCAGTCTGAAGTTATGAAGCTATCCCAGCCAGTAAAGCAGCTTGTTATACAGCCACCACTCCCACAAAGACTTCACAAGAGAGGGGCAGAGTGGAAGACTGTTGGCTCTGGAAGATTGCGCAATGTAGAACAAAAACATCAACATTTTGGACTAAGCCAATATAACCCATTTGCTGTTCTTTCTGAGCTTGATGTGGATGTATCTGCTAATGCTCAGTCTGGGCAGGATTTGGTAAGATCAAAGGAAGTGGACTTAAATAAGGGACCATATAAAATGAGTACAAAAGGGCAGCAAGGAACAGTTACCAAGCCAACCAATAGGAAAAGACATATTCTGGTTGGTGACTCAACAATTAGAGGTGTGGACTTTGGACAGGATAAAGATGAGCTAAAGGAAGTGAGGTGTCTCCCAGGTGCCACGGTTAATAGGGATAAGAAACGTATTATAAATATTGTGAAGTCTGCAAGCAAACATAACCAAGTGGACATTGTGCTACATCATGGCACAAATGACTTATCCCAAAAAGATTTGTTTGTTGTACAGAGGGACTTCCAAAATTTTAGTCAGGAACTTTGCAAAATAGGTTCCATCACCTTTTCTGAAGTTTTGCCAGTATGTAATCAGGGAAAAAAGGCACTCAACATCGCCAAGTTCAACTTGTGGTTACGTCAGTGGTGTGAAGACAAAGGCTTTGGATGTATTAGTCACGATGTTAGAAGGTGGTCGAACAATGAGTTGTTTAAGAGGGATGGCTTGCATCCTTCACAGAAAGGCACAGAAGAACTTGGAGTGGAACTCAGAGCATTTTTTGATTTAAACTAGAGGAAGGGGACAGAGATGTAACTTGCGAGGGTGATTTCTGTCCCCTACCATTTAGGATGAAGCAGGACATTGAAGCAGGAAACCCGGTCAGTGGTAGGCTAGAGGTGGAAAAGATCAAGGACACACTAAAATACAATACCAACAACATCCACATGATGTGTACCAATGCTCGCAGCTTGGGCAACAAGCTCTGTGAATTAATGGCTATCATATCCAGAGATGAATTGGATCTTGTTGCAATAATAGAGACTTGGTTCAAGGATCACAATGACTGGGACATACCCGGTTACACATTGTACAGAAAAGACAGATTGGATAGAAAGGGCGGTGGAGTAGCCATTTATGTCAAGACTACACTTCAATCAACAATAATTCAGCATACACATAATGAACTAGAAACTCTCTGGGTTACCATGCAGACTAAGGAGGGAGCTGTGGTCAGAATTGGTGTGATATATAGGCCCCCTGGACAATCTGAGGATCTAGATAACCTGTTAATAGATTAAATCAGTGGAATGGCAGAGATGGGGGACATTGTAATTACAGGTGACTTCAACATGCCTGATGTGGACTGGAATATCCCAAGTGCATCGACATGCAAGAGCAGGACTATATTAGAGGCACTTAATGGAGTGTCTCTAAAACAACTTGTGACATTGCCAACTAGAGGAGATAACATTCTGGACTTAGTTCTGACCAATGGGGATCTGGTGTCCGAGGTCAGGGTAGAAGAAAATCTGGGTTCCAGTGACCATCAATGCTTATGGTTCAGAATAAAAACAGACATTGTGCAATCACACACCAGAACCAAAGTGCTAGACTTTAGGAAGACAAACTTCAAGGAAATGGCGGAGTATGTAGAAAGAAAATTAGGTGAGTGGAACAGAGTAGCAGAAGTGAGTGCCCAGTGGTCACTATTAAAAATGGCCATCTTAAAGGCAGCTAAGCAATATGTGAAACAAACTAGCAAGAATAAAAGGAAGAAGAAACCATTATGGTTTACTAGGGAAGTCAGCACTATCATAAAAGATAAGAAGTCTGCCTATAAGAAGTATAAAGTAAGTGGAAGTGTAGCTGACAGAGAGGTATATAAAATTAAACAGAGGGAAGCAAAACTAATTATAAGGACTGCTAAAGGGCAAAAAGAGGAAGAAATGGCCAAATCTATGAAGAGGGGAGATAAAACCTTTTTCCGATATATTGGTGACAGAAAGAAGAAAAACAATGCAGTCTCAAAAATTAGAAATAGGGAAAATAAATATATTGACTGAGATAAGGCTGTGGCTGACCATCTGAATAGCTACTTTTGTTCGGTATTTTCAGATAGTAGCAGGCATGGCCATAGCACAACATCCAGCTGGGAGGGTACAGCTCCGGAGTTTCTGGAGGCTGATGTCTTAGCCGAGCTGGCACATCTGAAGGTAAGTAAGGCAATGGGTCCAGATGGAATCCACCCCAGAGTTCTAAGGGAACTTAGGTTTGTGATTGCAGCCCCTCTAACTGATTTACTTAACCATTCCCTTTAAACTGGTGAGGTTCCAGATGATTAGAGAATGGCCAATGTCGTACCAATCCATAAAAAGGGGAGTAGAGAAGAAGCCAGTAATTACAAGCCAGTTAGTTTAACATCTATAGAGGTCAAATTAATGGATACACTCTTAAAAAAACAGATAATTTCCCATCTAAAAATTAATGACCTATTGGACCCAAAACAGCACGGCTTTACTGAGGGCAGATCATGTCAGACCAATCTTATTGATTTCTTTGACAATGTGACTAAAGTGTTAGATGAAGGTGGTGCTGTGGATATCGCCTATCTGGATTTTAGCAAAGCCTTTGACACTGTACCACATAAGGAGCTCATAGATAAGTTATTGAAGGTAGGACTCAATCCCTGGATAGTTCAGTGGATTTCCAGTTGGCTGAGGGATCGGTATCAGAGCGTTGTTGTAAATGGCGTGCAATCTGAACAAAGGAGAGTTACAAGTGGTGTGCCGCAAGGCTCTGTCCTGGGCCCCATTCTTTTTAATATATTTGTAAGTGACATAGGAGAAGGCTTGGTAGGAAAAGTTTGTCTGTTTGCTGATGATACAAAGGTTAGTAATAGGGTGGATATTCCTGGAGGTGTCTGCAACATGGAAATTGATTTAGCTTTACTGGATAGATGGTCAAAACTGTGGAAACTAGAGTTTAATGTCTCTAAATGTAAAATCATGCACTTGGGTAGAAGGAATCCCTGCTCTGAGTACCGTATGGGCAGTCCTGTGTTAGCCAGGACCTCGGAGGAGAGAGATTTAGGGGTACTGATTACTGATAGCTGCAAGATGAGTGGACAGTGTAGCCAGGCAGAGGGTAAAGCAAGCAGGATGCTCGGCTGCATAGCTCGAGGCATCACCAGTAGGAAGAGGGAGGTTGTGATGCCGCTGTATAGAGCCCTGGTAAGGCCACAGCTAGAATACTGTGTGCAGTTCTGGAGACCTTACCTGCAAAAAGACATTATTCAAATAGAACGGGTCCAAAGGCGGGCAACGAAAATGGTGGAAGGACTTAAACTTAAAACTTATCAGGAGAGACTTAAAGAACTTAATTTGTACAGTCTGGAGGAAAGAAGGGAGAGGGGGGACATGATTGAGACCTTTAAATATGTGAAAGGATTGAATAAGGTTCAGGAGGGAAGTGTTTTTAAGAAGAAACTTAACAATAGAACAAGGGGGCACAACCTGAAGCTAGTCGGGGGGAAGATCAGGAGCAATGTTAGAAAATATTATTTTACAGAGAGAGTAGTAGATGCTTGGAACAAACTTCCAGCAGAGGTAGTTGGAAAATCAACAGTCACTGAATTTAAACATGCCTGGGATAAGCACACATCTATCCTAAGATAAAGAGTACATACAGTATACACATAAGGGCAGACTAGATGGACCGTATGGTCTCCTTCTGCCGTCAACCTTCTATGTTTCTATGTGCCAGAACCTCTGCCCTTGTGGTGGCTATACGCCGCTCGGTTTGGCTGTGCCAGTTGGCTGCTGACAACGCTGCCAAGAAGGCCCTCACTGGTTTTCCCTTCATAGGACTGCGCCTGTTTGGGGACCGCCTGGACCTTTTTGCTAAGGGAGGCAGGCTACTCCAGCGCAGGCGTCAATCTAGGCCCTTTCGGGGTCAGGGTTCCTTTTCCATGGTGCCAGACAGGGGAGGGGGGTTTCCTTTCCTGGGACTCGGGGAGATTTCTGGGGCAGAGGACGTGGACGTCCTGGCCCCTCCTGGGGTCCCAAAGCAAAATCTTCCCCCAAGCCCCCTCAGGCATGATGGGGCGCCCTCACCCATCCGGGTGGGGGGGCGGCTGCAGCATTTCTCTCACATCTGGAGGCTTCATGTCTCAGACCGATGGATTCAGGAGGTGGTGTCCTCCGGTTACAAGATAGAGTTTTCTGCCTGTCCCCCTCCATGATTCATCAGATCCCGGATTCCTCAGGACCCTGTGTCAGCTCAGGAGCTAGGGCAAGCTGTGCAAGGCCTCCTGGAGCTGGGGGTCATCTGCCAGGTCCCCTGAAGAGAAAAAGGCAAGGGTTTTTAGTCCAGTCTATTCACAGTACCCAAAAAAGATGGGTCAGTCAGGCCCATCCTGGACTTGAAGATCCTCAACAAATTTGTCAGGGGCAGGCGCTTTTGCATGGAAACTCTGCGCTCTGCCATCAGTTCCCTGCGCCAAGGGGATTTCATGACTTCTGTGGACATCAAAGATGCTTACCTCAATATTCCTGTGTTCCCAGGTCATCAAAGGTTCCTCAGGTTCGCTCTGATGGATCAACACTACCAGTTTGTGGCCTTGCCCTTCGGCCTCACTTCAGCTCCCAGGGTGTTCACCAAGGTGCTGGCTGGCGTGATGTCTCTGCTCAGATGTCAGGGCGTCCGCGTGCTTCCCTATCTGAACGACATCCTCATCACTTCCCAGTCTCTACATCAGGCAGAGTTGCATACTCAGCTGGTGGTGTCCACTCTGGAGTCATTTGGATGGGTGATCAACCACCCCAAGTCCTCACTGTCCCCTTCCTTGGTAACTCCATTCCTAGGAATGAATCTGGATACAGTTCAGGTTGGATCTTCCTTCCTCAACAGAAGGTGGACAGTCTGATTGCACAGGCTCAGTCCCTCCTAGCTTGTCCCCATCCCTCCATCAGGCAGGGGATGCAGCTGGTTGGCCTGATGGTGGCATGCTTCGAAGCGGTCCCTTTTGCTCAGTTCCACTTGAGGCCTCTGCAACTTCACCTATTGTCAGTATGGAACAAGGATCCAGCGTCCCTGGACAGGGTCTGTGTGCTCTCCCCCCTGGTCAGGAGGTCCCTCTCATGGTGGATGGACTCAAGGAACCTGTTGGGGGCAGATCCTTTCTTACCCCTTCCTGGGAGACGGTCACCATGGATGCCAGTCTGTCGGGATGGGGGGGTTACTGGAAGTCTCTGTGGTTCCAGGGGAGGTGGGGACCTCAGGAGGCCCACACTCCTATCAATGTCTTGGAACTGCGGGCGATCAGGCTAGTTCTGGCTTACTTGACTACTCATCTTTGGTGCCTGCCTGTTCAGGTGCGCTCGGACTACCAGACGGCAGTAGCCTACATCAATCATCAGGGAGGGACCTGGAGCAAGGGGACCCTCCAGGAAGCGTCTCTGATCCTGACTTGGGCGGAGGCCAATGTCCCCTGCATATCAGCTGTGTACATCCCGGGGGTGGAACATCGCCTGGCGGACTCTCTGAGCAGGGGGACCTCTCGCCAGGGAGAATGGTCCCTATGCAGCAGGGTGTTTCAATCCCTGTGTCACCGTTGGGGACAACCAGATGTGGATCTGTTTGCATCCGCCACAATCACAAGCTCCCAGCTTTTGTCTCTCTGTCCCAGGATCCTCTGGCCTTGACCTCGGATGCTCTAGCAATGTCATGGCAGGACTTTCAGTTCCTGTATGTCTTCCCTCCAATTCCCCTGTTGGGCAGGGTTCTGCGCAAGATTGCTCTGGAAGGGGTGCCAGCAATTCTGGTGGCCCCCAGGTGGCCAAGAAGAGTGTGGTTCGCAGACGTGGTGCAGCTGGCAGTAGATCAGTACGCTCTGCCCTTGGTGCCAGATCTGCTCACTCAGGGCTCACTACGCCATCCCAATTTACAAACTCTGGCTTTGACGGCTTGGCTGCTGAAACCTCCATCTTGATGGAGAAGGGGCTGTCTTCCTCGGTTGTGGATACTTTGATTAAAGCCAGGAAGAAGTCTTCCTCTTCCATTTATTTCAGGGTTTGGCGTGCCTACATTGACTGGTGTGAGTCTAAGTCTCTTCCCTGTCGTGTGTTCTCTATTCCCAGGATTCTGGAGTTCCTGCAGCATGGGTTGGAGATGGGACTCCAGCTCAGTACTCTGAAGGGTTAGGTTTCTGCCCTATTTTCTTCCAGAAGTCCTTTGCTCAGCACCCTCTGATGTGCGTCCACCACGTAAGCCTATGGTGCCTGTTTGGGATTTGAACTTGGTTCTATCTGCCTTGCAGGGTGCTCCCTTTGAACCTGTGCAGGATGCTGCTCTGGCTATTCTTACGCTCAAGGTTGTATTTCTGGTGGCTAGCACCTCTGTCAGGCGTGTGTCTGAGTTGGCGGCGCTTTCCATTCAGCCCCCCTACTATGAGAGACACCAGGACAAGGTGGTGTTTTGTTTCAAGCCTGACTTTCTGCCTAAGGTAGTGTCTGCTTTTCATTTGAATCAGGATATTGTTCTTCCTTCTTTGTGCCCTAATCCTAGCAATGCTAAGGAGAGGGTTTTGCACTCTTTGGATGTGGTTAGGTGTCTGAAGTACTATCTGGTGGCTACTACACCTTTCAGGAAAACTGATGCTCTTTTTGTGGTCCCTTCTGGTCCTAGGAAGGGTTTGGCTCCTGCCAAGTCTACTATCAGCAAGTGGATTTGTCAGGCTGTGATTCAGGCCTACTCTGCTAAGGGGAAGTATCCTCCCTTCCGCCTTACTGCTCATTCCACTTGTGCTATTGGTGCCTCTTGGGCTTTTCAGCACCAGGCTTCTGTTGAACGAGTTTGCAAGGCCGCTACTTGGTCTTCTGTTCATACATTTTCAAAGTTTTACAAGGTTGATGTTAGGGCCTCATCTGATGCTGCTTTTGGCCGAAAGGTTCTGCAGGCGGCAGTGGTTTAAACTGTCTGCTGCTGATTTTTCTTGGGGATCCCACCCTACTTTATGGACACTGCTATTGGATGCCCCACGTGTAAGTATTAGATTTGGAGCAGGACGTACTGTATACTAAGAATAATACAATTCTGTGATTACTCACCTGTAGAATTGGTATTATAGATTCAGAGAGACACAACAAAACTTCCGTTTTCGTGCCGATCTGTTTTTTTTGCGAAATGTTTCCGTTCTCGTATGAGCGTTCGAGCGATTCAATGCATGCATTGAAAACCTTCTGTAAAGTTTCCGTCCGTTCGTACAGCAGATTACGAATTACGAGGATGTCATTTTCCATCCAGACTTTTCCGTTTCATTTTCACGTTACAACGTAGGCTTTCGTGTTTGCCCTTTTCCCATCGTATCCTCCAACGAATCCTTTACGTTTCCCGTTCGATTCTGTTTCCCTTTTTCAATAAATAATCGTCCAGACGGAATCCTTACCATCTTGCGCCTGCGCACTACAAACTTAACTCATTAAAGTGCTTGCCTACATATTTGCCACCCTCACTTCTACTACAATGTTTAGCTAAATCACTTAGCACTATCCTCCATCTTCCCTTTTGGACCCTTAAAGCTCACCCAAACCACTTCTCGGTTAGGTTCTTCTTCCATTTTAGCCCCCTAAAACTTACCCAAATCACTTCTCGGTCATGTGAATATTCATCTTTAAATATTCCTGGGCCCATTAGTTTTGTGTTAATGTATTTTGTAAATGAAATGACAATGTAACATTTTTTTTATACCATCATAAAATATAATTTTTTTTTTCAATTTTGAAAATGTAAAAAAACAAAATACATAGCAATGGCAGGCCACTGAACATTATTCTTCATCTGTGGTCCCCAACGAGTTGCGCTGCTCCTGCATCTCGCCCACCAACTGAAGGACCCTGACACTCAGTTGTGCCACTCTGACATGTGTGGTCCCTGTTAAAAAACGTAAATTAAAATTTTGGTATAACCTTGTTGGGGTCTTACTGCAGTGCCCCCCCCCCCCCCCCCATAGGTCCAAACACCTAAATCTGGACTTCAAAAGCCAGAGGGCCCTCGCCACCACGACCCGGGTTTTGCATAGTGCCCGATAAGAGAACCCCTGCCCCGCATTCTGCAGGCAAAGAACGGGCATCAGGAGCAAGGGCGAGTGGCACATCTTGCAGTTCCTGCAACCAAATATAAAATAATTACACAAAGCAAAGGTAACCAACTAAAAAAATAACTCCTACAACAAATTAAGATTCAAGTTCAACAATCCAAATAGAATTCACAAAGGACATAAGTCTAAAGAAATATAGCAATTATATGGATGTGTGGGAAAATAAATGTTTACATGCTAAGGACTAATTTAGGTCAGCATAAAAATGCATCTATAAGGCATACATGAAGTGTATTAATTCAGCTATGCATTGCTATACAATTTATGGCCTCGGCCATGCTGATACATGCAATGCCTTGGTGCTAAAGGCGCGCAGACTCCTCCACATAGCCACAAAACATGTTCAACAATAGCAATCCGAGCCCTCAAAGGTCTCGTAAGTGGATTGGAAATGAAACGGATTTATAGGGTGGTGATCCGTTGGAAATCAGCTCTCTGAACGAACGGAAAATTTCCGATTTGGTTTGGAAATGTTCCGATTTGCTTCCGTTCATCGAAAGAGCATATACACATTTTCCCGAACGTTCGTGCGAGTAGAAAATGGACGAAAAAAAGCAAAAAAAAGACTAACACCCAACAAAACTTTCACAGACAGCTACGGAAGTCCGGACGAATGTGTCTTTGAATAGAGGCTTATGAGTATACAGTACGTCCTGCTCCAACCCACCCTTGGTTTTGCATTATCTTGGATCCCCTGTATGGTGATTGTTAGCATTGTTATAGTTGATAGTTTGGATTGTTTAATTCTCCCGGCTTCTCATTCACTGCTTTTCAATGCTGGGGATTTGTGGGAGGTCCCCGGGAGTTTGAGGGGCCGGGAGGAGCCTATTTTCGATGTCTCTGCAGTCCAGCGCCATCTGACGGAGTATATCCCACGTGTAAGTATTACATTTGGAGCAGGACGTACTGGATACTCATAATACCAATTCTACAGGTGAGTAATCACAGAATTGTATTTTCACTAATTCCTTACGTCTGGGTTATGCACCACAAGGACTGCCACATGGACTGCAGAAAGACTTGTGGCATCTCCCGGCCCTATTAAAAGCCAGGAACCTTCCACAAATTCCCAGTTTTCCTTCTGCAGTCGGACTGCGAAGATAGAAGATGGCTCTCTATACTGTGCAGGCGAGCAGGGCTTACCAGCCTGCAGCCCTGCAGGACTATTTCCACCCTTTCTGGACCCACTGCCTCCCAGCCTTGGCTGCCTGGTTTGGGTCAAGGTAGGACAGCACCAGGGTCAGGTGCTTGAGAGGCGCTGCTCCAAACCGCAAAACCCTGTTCCACAAGGGTAGCCGGTTACAGCCTTTTATGGTGAGCCTTTGGGATGCTGAGACCCTTGCTGTTTAGCCCCTTTTGGGTAAGGGATTCTCTACCACCCCCCCTTCATTTCCCTGGGTTGGGCCCTTGGCTAAGAAGGCTCTCACTGGATTCCCCTTTACGGGGCTACGGCTCTTTGGTGAGCGCCTGGATCTGTTTGCCAAGGATGGTAGGCTGCCTCAACGCAGGAGGCAGCCGCGGCATTTTTGGGGGGCTGGTTCTTCCCTCCCCTCCTTCCGTGTTCCCAGGACTGGCCGGGGTGCACCATTTGCGGGGACACGTAGAGACCCTTGGGGCTGGGGTAGAGGCCGTGGACGTCCCGGTCTCTCATGGGGTCCCAAGTCCAAATCTTCCCCCAAGCCCACTCAGGCATGAGGAGGCGCCCTCACCCATCCGTGTGGGGGGACGGTTGCGGCTCTTTGCTCACGTCTGGAGACTGCGCGTCTCAGACCGGTGGATTCAGGAGGTGGTGTCCTCCGGGTACAAGATAGAGTTTGCAACCTGGCCGCCCCCAAGATTCATCAGATCCCGGATGGCTCAAAACACCTTGTCAGCTCAGGGCTTGCAGCTTGCGGTCCAAAGCCTTTGGGATTTGGGTGTCATCTGCCCGGTGCCCTTCCAGGAAAGGGGCAGAGGCTTCTACTCCAATCTGTTCACGGTACCCAAAAAGGATGGGTCTCTGAGGCCCATCCTGGATTTGAAGCGCCTCAACAAATTTGTCAGGTTCAAGCATTTTCGCATGGAGACTCTGCGCTCGGCGGTCGGTAACCAGCGCCTGGGCGACTTCATGACTTCTGTGGACATCAAAGATGCTTACCTTCATGTTCCAATCTTTCCAGGTCGCTCTGGAGGATCAGCACTACCAATTTGTGGCCTTGCCGTTCGGTCTTACCTCTGCTCCTCGGGTTTTCACCAAGGTGCTGGCGGGGTTGATGGCTCTGTTGAGATCTCAGGGCATACGCATCCTTCCTTATCTGGCCGACATTCTGATTGTGTCTCAGTCTTTCCATCAAGCCAAGCTGGATACCCAGATGGTGGTCTCCACACTCGAGTCCTTCGGCTGGGTGATCAACCATCCCAAGTCTTCACTGTCTCCATCCTTGGTGAGGTCCTTTCTGGGCATGACTCTGGATACATCTCAGGTCAAGGTTTTCCTGCCTCAGCAGAAGGTGGAGAGCCTGCAGGTGCAGGCACGGTTTCTACTTTCTTGTCCTCAGCCCTCCATTCGGCAGGGGATGCAGTTGGCGGGCCTGATGGTGTCATGCTTCGAGGCGGTCCCCTTTGCTCAGTTTCACATGAGACCTCTTCAGCTACACCTTTTGTCAGTGTGGGATCGGGACCCTGTGTCCCTGGATCAGGAATTTACTCTGTCCCCTCTGATCAGTCTGTCCCTCTCGTGGTGTCTTGACTCAAGGAACCTTCTTGTGGGCAGGACCTTTCTGCCCCCGTGCTGGGAGACTGTCACCACAGATGCCAGTCTGACAGGTTGGTGGGGGTTTGGAAGTCTCTGAAGTTCCAGGGTCAGTGGGGCCCTCAGGAGGCCCATGCTCCCATCAACATTTTAGAACTGCGGGCGATAAGGTTGGTTCTCTCCCAGTTGACCCCACACCTTTGGGGTCGGGCTGTTCAGATCCGCTCGGACAACCAGACGGCGGTTGCCTACATCAATCATCAGGGAGGGACTCGGAGCAAGTGAGCTCTCAAGGAAGTGTCCCTGATACTGTCCTGGGCGGAAGAAAATGTTCCCTGCATCTCGGCAGTTTACATCCCGGGAGTGGAAAACCTGGAGGCAGACTCCTTGAGCAGGGGGATGTCTCGGCTGGAGGAGTGGTCCCTCAGCAACAGGGTGTTTCGCTCCCTGTGCCGTCGCTGGGGTCTGCCGGATGTGGACCTGTTTGCTTCCCGTCAAAATCACAAGCTTCCATTCTTTGTCTCTCTGTCACAGGACCCTCTGGCCTTTGCCACGGATGCGCTATCAATGCCTTGGAAGGGGTTTCGGCTCCTTTATGTATTCCCTCTGTCTCCTCTGTTGGTCAGGGTGCTGCGCAAGATAGCCCAGGAAGGGGTGCCAACCATTTTGGTGGCCACCTGTTGGCCAAGAAGGGTGTGGTTCGCAGACATCGTGCAGTTGGCGGTAAATCAATACGTCCTGCCCAAAGATCCAGACCTACTCACTCAGGGGCAGCTGCGCCATCCCAATTTACAAACGCTGGCTTTGACGGTTTGGCTGCTGAAACCTCCATCTTGATGGAAAAGGGGTTGCCTGCCTCTGTTGTTGATACCATGATTACGGCTAGGAAGAAGCCCTCGTCCTTTATCTACTACCGGGTCTAGCATGCTTACATTGCCTGGTGGGAGTCCAAATCTCTTCCCTGTCGGGTGTTTTCTATTCCCAGGATTCTGAAATTCTTGCAACATGGTTTGGATTTGGGCCTTCAACTTAGTACCCTCAAAGGTCATGTTTCAGCTTTGGCTATTTTTTTCCAAAGATCTTTTGCCAATCACCGTTTGGTTAAGACCTTTTTCCAGGGGGTTTCTCACGTGCGTCTGCCACATAAGCCTATGTTACCAGTTTGGGATCTGAATCTGGTATTATCTGCTCTACAGGGTCGTCCCTTTGAGCCTCTTCGTGAGGCCACTTTGCCCATTCTGACTCTTAAGGTAGCCTTTTTGGTGGCTATCACTTTTGTTAGGCGTGTTTGTGAGTTGGCGGCGCTTTCCATCAAACCTCCTTATTTTGAGCAACACAAGGTGGTGTTTCGGTTTAAGCCAGATTTCTTGCCTAAGATTGTGTCTGCCTTTCATCTCAATCAGGACATTGTTTTGCCTTCTTTGTGTCCTAATCCTAATAATCCTAAGGAGCAGACCTTACATTTTTGGATGTGGTCAGGGTTCTGAAGTTTTATTTGGTAGCTACTGAATCCTTCAGGAAGACTGATTCTCTTTTTGTTCTCCCTTCTGGTCCTAGGAAGGGTTTGCCTCCGGCTAAATCCACTATTTGCAAGTGGATTCATCAGGTGGTGGTGCAAGCCTATTCTGCTAAGGGGAAGGAGCCTCCTTTCCGTCTTACTGCTCATTCCACTCGTGCTATTGGTGCGTCTTGGGCTTTTCAGCACCAAGCTTCTGTTGAACAAGTTTGTAAGGCCGCAACTTGGTCTTCTGTTCATACTTTGTCCAAGTTTTACAAGGTTGATGTTAGGGCCTCAGCTGACTGCTTTTGGCCCCAAGGTTCTTCAGGCGGCAGTGGTTTGAACTGCTCGCTGTTGCTTTTGGGGATCCCACCCTACCTCACGGACACTGCTTTTGGATGTCCCAGACGTAAGGAATTAGTGAAACAGGACGTGCTGTATACTTGGAAAAATACAATTCTGTGAGTACTAACCTGTAGAATTGTTTTTGTAGTATACAGCATGTCCTGTTTCATCCCTCCCTTGTTAGCATTTTTCTTGGTTTCCTCTGTATGGTGATATGTTCAAATGCTCCTTTTGGGATTTTTTTCATTACTGTACTCCCGACTTCTTGTCTAACTGCTTTGTAACACTGGGAATTTGCGGGAGGTTCCTGGCTTTTTATAGGGCCGGGAGATGCCACAAGTCTTTCTGCAGTCCACAGCGCCACCTTGTGGTGGATAACCCAGACGTAAGGAATTACTGAAACAAGACGTGCTGTATACTACAAAAACAATTCTACAGGTGAGTACTCACAGAATTGTATTTTTAGTACTCATAATATTTTTTCCTTGTAGGGAGGTCCAACTTCACTTCTTCAGCAGGCTATTCCTTTCTTTGAGTTGGGCATCTGTCGGTTTGATTTCTTAAGATGACTCATCTAATATTGCTTTCATAACTTTATAAATATTTTAGACTCCATAAAGTGTTTGTGCAGTCTCACCCATTCCCCAGCTGAATGCAGCGCTTACCTTCTGCCCTGTGTCACAATGCAGCACTTCTTCAGCTTGTAAATCTTGCTTTAGACTGGATATGGGCACCTACTTTATGGGCAAAGGGTGCCTCCCCTAACATCCAGTCCCCATTTAGCTCAGCACAGCAGGAAGGAATTGGTAATAGTCTCAGCTCAACCCCCTGTGTAGTTATCCCCTCTCCCTTCCTGGCTCCATTCATCTTTGCTGGTGACCACCTCCAGCTCTGCAATCAACTGTTCCCACTCTGTCCTGCCTCTTCAGCACCTCTGCGACATGCGCCGAGGAGGCTGCATAGCTGGGACAACAATACAACAATAGCAGCACTGGAGGAAGCAATCATGCTGGACGTGCTACTAACTGAGTTTTTGACACTGCTACCCTCCTCTAACCTCCTTTCCCCCAGTGAGTACTACCTACTGCTGCTGTGGCCCCCCTCCTGCTCTCCCCCATGAGTATGGCCTCCCCAAGGCTGCCTTCCTTCCTCCCCCTTCCCCCAGCAATTACAGCCTTGTTGCTGCTGCAGCCCCCTCCTGCCCACGGTGTGTATACCCCCCACTGCCTATTCCCCCCTCCCGCCGGCGAGCATGGCTTCACCACTCCTGTCTCTAGTGCATGTGTGTGGGAATGCATGTGAGACTGCGTGCATGGACGTTTGGGAGTGCGCGCATGCACTTTGGTAGTGTGTCTGGGAGTGCTGGTCTAGGCTCCAATGTCGCCCAGCAACAGGGAGAGAGAGGAGAAACACAGGCGGGGTGTATTATACAAGTTTCAGGAATCTTACAGATCCCGCCCATTATGCTGATTATTATTCAGCATCACAGATCCAAGAGCCCACTATTATTCAACTTGTTTATAAATGACATAGAAGATGGAATTAAAAGCACTCTCTCTATTTTTGCAGATGACACAAAGATATATAGCACAGTGCAGTCTATTGAAGATGTTCACAAGCTTCAGGCTGACTTGGACACTTTGAGTGTCTGGGCATCCACTTGGAAAATAAAGTTCAATGTGGAGAAATGTCATGCACTTGGGGGTCTAACAACCTGAAGGCCACATATATCCTTGGGGAAGTAAAACTGGGGGAGTGACTTGTTGAGAAGGATCTGGGGGTACTGGTAGATCACAGGCTAAATAACAGCATGCAATGCCAAGCAGCTGCTTCCAAGGCCACCAAGATACTATCATGCATTAAAAGAGGCATGGACCAGGAGTTGGAAAAAGCGCACAAAGCCTCTTTGGCAAAAAGTAATCTCCCGGCACTCATTAAGGCCAGATCAGCATTGAACTCCCTCTTGTCCTCGAGGGCGGCATATATTATAAAGCGATGTAAAAGGCTATACTTCGAATGGGGTAATAAAAGCAGTGCGCTTTTGGCAAGGGCCCTTAGGAAGCAGCAAACTTTAAACTTAGTGGAAGCCATCGTTGACGGGCAACAAAAAAAACTGCATAGCACGCCGGACATAGCGAGGACTTTCCAGTCCTTCTATCAGAAGCTATATAACATTCGCCCTGAAGGGTCGGTCCCAGACCAGGACCGACTAGCGCTGATTAAGAGGTACATAGAGGAATCCGGTATGCCTAGGCTCGGGGACGAGGACAGGGAGGCACTGGAGAGTCCGATTTCTCTTGGGGAGTTGAGTGCCGCGATCAAGGGATCGCCTAGTGGAAAGTCGCCGGGTCCGGACGGATTCACCGTTGCCTACTATAAACAATTCCTTCCGCTTCTCGCCCCGCACTTTCTCTCGGCTTTCAACTCACTAACTACATCCTCTGGCCCGACCAATATCCCAAGTGAGGCGCTTTCTGCCTATGTGACGATAATCCAGAAGCCTGGGAAGGATCCGCTGTCCTGCGGAAGCTACAGACCCATCTCATTGCTGAATGTAGACCTCAAGCTATACGCAAAAATCCTGGCAAACAGATTATCGGGGCTGCTCCCGGCGCTGGTGGACGGTGACCAGTCCGGCTTTGTACCCGGTAGAGAAGCCCGGGACAACACGACCAGAGTGCTGAATCTGCTACATAGGATCGAGCAGACTGGAGAGCCGGCCGTCTTGCTGTCCACCGACGCCGAGAAGGCATTTGATCGGGTAAATTGGCACTACATCAGGGCAGTCTCGGAACACATTGGCCTGGGACCTAAAGCCCTGCAGATGATCATGGCCTTATACTCTGATCCCTCGGCCAGTATCAAGGTCAATGGTGCTCTTTCGTGGCGGGTGGACATTAGAAATGGTACTAGACAGGGATGCCCCCTCTCCCCGTTGATCTTTGCCCTATCCATGGAACCTTTTTTGTGCAGAATCAGGGGACAGGCGGACATCCGAGGGATCTCGGTGGGCTCGTCTACACACAAGATCTCAGCATATGCGGACGACCTCTTGTTCTTTCTCACAAACCCGGTACTTGGACTGCCGGTTCTGTTGAAGGAATTTGAGTGCTTCGGTAGGCTGTCCTTCCTGAAAATAAATTTTGATAAATCGGAGGCCCTAGGGCTGAACCTCCCTCGGGAGGTGGAGGCCCAGCTGAAAGCGTCCTTCCCTTTTAAGTGGCCCCCCTCAGCCATTACATATTTAGGCACTAAGATTACGAAAACGGTAAATGGGATTTATGCAGCAAACTTCGGCCCCCTTTTTACCAAAATCAAAAATGACCTTGGGAACTGGGACCTACCCACCTTCACGTGGTTAGGAAGAATTAGCATCCTTAAAATGTCGGTCTTGCCAAAGATATTATATCTACTCCAGGCCCTCCCGATCCGGATTCCCAGGGCTTACTTTAATTCCCTCAACTCGTTATTCATCAAATTCATTTGGCAAGGGCGTAAATCCAGATTGAGACTACAGCTTCTATTTAGATCCAGTCGGGTGGACTCGCCTGTCCAGACATACTGCGATATCAAGAAACCCTCTCTCGACCCCTCTGCCCTCTCCAGCTACCGCCCTATCTCACTACTCCCTTTCTCCTCCAAACTTCTTGAACAACATGTCCACTCAGAACTGTCACAATACTTATCCACCAACAATTTATTTGACCCCTTACAATCAGGATTCCGCCGTAACCACTCCACTGAAACTGCCCTCACCAAAGTCACCAATGATCTACTCACTGCCAAAAGCAAAGGTCACTACTCCATCCTTATCCTTCTTGACCTCTCCTCAGCCTTTGATACTGTCGACCACTCTCTCCTTATTGATATTCTCTCCTCTCTTGGGGTTCAAGGGCTTGCGCTCTCTTGGCTCGACTCTTACCTCTCTGATAGATCATTCAGTGTATTCTATTCTAACACAGTCTCATCCTCACGTTCCCTTTCTGTTGGTGTGCCCCAAGGTTCTGTCCTAGGCCCCCTACTTTTCTCAGTCTACACCCATGGCCTTGGCAAACTTATAACTTCATTAGGCTTCCAATACCACTTCTATGCGGATGACGCTCAGATATATCTCTCAGGCCCCAATCTCTCCTCTCTCCTATCTCGCCTCCCCAACTGCCTCTCAGCTATTTCTTCATTCATGTCATCTCGCTAGCTAAACATGGACAAGACTGAACTGGTCATTTTCCCACCCTCTAACTCCCCTCCCCTCTCTAACACGTCTATTTCTGTCAACAATTACACAATCACAGCATCTCCCCAAGCTCGGTGCCTGGGAGTCATTCTGGACTCTGCCCTCTCTTTCAAACCACATATTCACTCCCTGGCCACCTCCTGTCGCCTCCAACTTAAAAACATCTCCCGCATCCGTCCTTTCCTCTCACCTGACACCACTAAAATGCTAGTGCATGCCCTGGTCATATCCCGTCTGGATTACTGCAACATCCTTCTTTGTGGCTTACCAACTAACAGACTGGCACCCCTCCAATCTATCCTGAACTCTGCTGCTCGCCTCATCCATCTCTCCTCTCGCTCCTCCAGTTCTGCGCCTCTCTGCCAATCCCTACACTGGCTGCCAGTCCCACAGCGAATCCTGTTCAAAACTCTAACTTTCGCATACAAGGCTCTCTCCAACCAGGCCCCTCCCTACATCTCATCTCTAATCCAACAGTATCAACCTAGACGCAGCCTCCGCTCTTCTGCGACCTCCTCCTGTCCTCCACCCTGGTCACCTCCTCTCACGCCCGCCTCCAGGACTTCTCACGTGAAACTCCAATCTTCTGGAATGCCCTCCCGCACCCAATCCGCCACTCCACAACTCTCAAAACCTTCAAAGGCGCCCTTAAAACACACTTATTCAGACAAGCATATAATCTGGCCTAACCAATATTCTGAAGAGCACATGCCACAAAGCTCAATACTGACTGTTTGTGATCCCTCCCCCTCGTCTTCACCCCTCTTCCTTTAGACTGTAAGCTCGCAAGGGCAGGGCTCTCTCCCCTACTGTTTCTTGTACTCAGAATATCCATTGTCAACTCTGTAAAACTGCATTTGAAATGGTATATGTATCGTATGTTTCTACCCTGTCTGTAATTACTACTTTGTAAAGCGCTACGGAAGATGACGGCGCTATATAAATAAACAATAATAATAATAATAATAATATTGGCGCGCGATCCATCTCCAGCGCATACTGGATTGGCACCATCAGGCCACAAAGAAGAAATGGGTTAATCTGGAGGCAACTTGGCTTCATACCCCACTGAGGGACGCGGTTTGGGCTGTTAGAATGGGGCGGACCCTCTGTAGAGACCATCCGCTCATTTCCACTACGCTCGGAGTCTTTGATGGGCTCAGGGACAGACAAGAGATTTCCTCGTGGCCGACCCCCCTGGTACCGCTGGTGCACAACCCATCTCTCCCCATAGGCATTCTCCCCCATCTTCGTAAGAGCTTCAAGGAAAGGGGCGTTCCGAGAGGTTTGCACCCTGTCCTACCCTCCGGGTGGGCGCGACTGGATGACCTGAGGGAAAGGTGTGATACGCACCTGCTCGACCAATGGCTCTTGTTTACCTTCCAGAGCTTTCTGCTGAGTCTGGGGCCTAGACAGTCGTTCCTCAGGCCCCTCACCCCCTTTGAGCAACTGGCAAGAGAAAGGGACCCTCCTGCTCAGCTGATTTCTCAAATGTATGCTCTTTTAGGAGATGGTGTGGATGATGAAACACCCCGATTTTGTGCGGACTGGGAGAGGGACTTGGATAGGCACCTCACAAAGGAACAGTGGAAATACATTTTCCTGGCAACGCACAAGACTTCAGTCTCCTCTAAAATTCAGGAAACCAATTATAAATGTCTCACAAGATGGTACTACACCCCGGAGAGGCTGCATGGTTTTTCCCCGACCCATTCCGCCGAGTGTTGGAGGTGCCGGAGAGCAGTGGGCAGCTTCTTTCATATCTTCTGGGAATGCCCCAAGATTGTACCCTTTTGGCGCTCAGTGGCTGGTATCTCTGAGGAAATTGTGGGTCGATCGGTGGCCTGGGACCCCTCTCTGCTCCTCCTGCATCTGGCAGACACCCCCCTGAAGACTTACAAGAGATCGCTTTTGAGGCATCTCATTAACGCAGCAAAGGCGATGATACCCAGGCTGTGGAGGTCTGAGGCGGTTCCCTCGGTGGCGGACTGGGTCGGGGAGGTTAATCATATCATGGAAATGGAGGAGCTCACGGCCGCGGTCCATGGAACTGCGACACAGTGTATGCAGACGTGGATGCCTTGGGTTCTCTTTAGAGAGACAGTAAGATTTAAGCAGCTAGTGACCCCCGGCGATCCCCCCCCCCCTCCCCCGAGATCTTAGGAAGGATCTTAGTTATAAGGAAAGATTAAGAGAATTAAATCTGTTTAGTCTTGAGAGGAGACAACTGAGTGGGGGGGGGGACATGATTAACTTGTATAAATATATAATTGGCCAATACAAAAAATATGGGGGAACACTATTTCAGGTAAAATCCTTTCTGAAGACAAGGGGCACTCCCTTCGACTGGAAAAAAAGAAATTTAGTCTCCGGAGGCGACAATCATTTTTACCATAAGAACTATAATCGATGTGCAGCAGAGGGGAGCAGTGAGCAGTGGGAGGCACCTGACAGCTGGTTGCATCAGAGCCTGCGTGTGCACAGTAGGAGTGTGGGTCAAGGTGAGTTAACAGCCCATCCCAGGTGTTTCACACAAAGGAGCATCCCAAATCAGGATGCTCCAATAATGTGGACCAAAACCCAGTTAAGTGAAATTCCTGTGTTTTAGTTTGCTTAATGGAAACAGATTAAATGATTTTTGCCATTTTTTTCTTTGTATTTGAAGCATTTTAGATTCAGATACTGTTGATATCTAACTTTCATAACTATTTTTTGGTAGTAACATTCTACAGTTAGTTCCATAAATATTTGGACACAAATGTAGTTTTTTCTTTACCTTTTTACTGAAACGTATTTAAAGCGAAACTACAGTCAAGAATGACTATAGTTCCACACTGCTAGTTAGCAGGACCTGGGCTGCCCCGCTGATAGTGCTGATAGGCTCGCTTTCATGATGTGACTCTGGACAGAAGCAGCTGGGTAAATTCTGAGGTTTTCAGAGACATGCTCAAATCCAGCCAAGTGCAGCCAAACTGACTGGTCGGCGTTTCATAATACAGATGGACAACGACTCAAAACATAAAGCCAAAGCTACCCAGGAGAAGCAAAGAAGGGGAATATTTTAAAATGGCCAAGTCAGTCACATGATCTCAACCCAATTGAACGTGCATTTCACTTGTTAAAAACTAAACTTTAGACAGGCCCACAAATGGCAACTGAAAACCAGACCTGGCAGAGCATAAAAAAGGAGGAAACACAACGTCTGGTGATGTCCATGAGTTCAAGACTTCAGGCAGTCTTTGCCAACAAAGGGTTTTCAACCAAGTATTAGAAATTAAGATTTTATTACAATTATTTAGTTTGAGCCCCTAAAATGAACGAATTGTGCTTAAAAAATACTTTAGTTCCCCACCCCTGTGCAAGGAGGAGGCATCATCTTCTGACTTGCTCGCCGTCTGCAGAGATGAAAGACTGGGGAATGAGTGGGAGGTCCCAGGTATTTATGGACCGGGAGGGGCTTTCTTTTTCCTATCATCTCTGCAGATCGCCCTCTACAGGTCGGTATTACCCACATGTTATGGATATCTTGAAGCGGGCTGTGTGACATACTTATAATACCCATTTTACAGGTGAGTATTCACAAAATGGTATTGTCCTGCTCCAAATCTAATACTTACAGTTGGGATATACTCCGCCAGATGGCGCTGGACTGCAGAGACATCAAAAATAGGCTCCTCCCAGCCCCTCAAATACCCAGGGACCTCCCACAAATCCCCAGAATTTCTCTGCAGTCTGGCTGCGAAGGACGAGAAATTGGCTCTCTACTCGCAGGTGAGCGGGGTTATTAACCTGCGGCCCTGTAGGACTATTCCCACCCGTTCCACTAGTAATATGCCTCCCAGCCTTGGCTGCGCTGGTCGGGTGAAGGTAGGCAGCACCGCTGTCAGGTGCTTAGGTGTGCTGCTCCACCGCAATCCCCCACCAAAGGGTAGGCGGTTCAAGCTTATGGTGAGCCTCTATGGGATGCCCCTCCCGCACTATTGCCCCTTGCCCCTGTCTATCGGTGGGCCCTATTTAAGTGGCCGCCGTTCTCCCTCATCCTCCTTATAGTCTTCGGGGGAAAAGAGGGGGGTGTATGTGTATAGATATGTAGGTTATGCAGTCTGTGCTTTCACCTTTCACATGTCTTTATTCTTGTGTCAGCCGCCGCGCTGACTTGTCTTTATTGCTTTTAAATTTACCGCCGCCGCGCGCTGACTTTGTTCCGCGGCAGCATTACCTCAGGCGCTGGTGCGCCATCATTGGCTGTTGGCCTTCTGGCTTCGCGCTCTTCGGGGGGGGCAGAGCCCGTCCTTCCGCGTCATCGCTGTTACTGGCCCGCCCCTCGAGGTATACCAACGCCATCTTTTCTGACTTGGTTGGCCTATGCACGACGGACTCCTACCTACCGCGGTCCGTAAGTGCCCTCGTGGGCGGCTCTATCTGCTTCACTTTTGTTACGATGTACTTAAGGTCTTGTCTGCTTATGTCTTTCAGGCGGGACGAACCCTTCTTGGCTTCTCCCGGCCCTGTTTTTAGTATATTACTTGTAGGCCTTGTAAAAATTATACTCCCACGTCCCTAGTGGGTTATTGGGGCATCCAGGGTTGCTATATAGCGTTATTCCCTATCGGCGTATAGCACGGGTCTGTGTACCCTGTGCTGAGCAGGTGCTTGCATTGCAATCTGGCCTGCCAGTGACTGCACCTCGTTTCACTTTACCTACTCCCCCAAGCTTAAATCTCACTCCTACTGAGTTGCATACTAGTGGGGATTCTCAGCCTGATATGTCTTCTAGACTGGCTACTGTTGAACAGATTATTGCTAAGTCCTTAGCGCGTAAGGCCCCTGCTAAGAAGCGGCACTTGACGCCTAATGTCACTGTTTTCCCTATGGGAACTGAGGAGTTTATGAATCTGTGTGGCTATACCCCGTCTGATGAAGGGCGGCTCTTTTCTGATTCAGGCTCATCTGATGAGAGACCAAGGGGTCATGACGATTCTGGCTCTGACCCCTGGGCCCCGGATGACACTGACAGATTATTGACCCAGATTTTTGAGGTTCTGTCTATCTCTCTCCCTGTTGAGGCTCCCAGGCAAAGAGGGGAGCTTTTCCATACAGCAAAATCACGTTTGGAATTTCCAGAGCAGGCACATTTCCATAACCTTGTTCTCAAGGAATGGGAGCGCCCCAGTAAACTTCCGGGGTTCCAAAGAGTTGAGATAGGAAGTATCCCTTTTCTGCTGAGGTGGTTAAATGTTGGTCATCCCCCCCCCCCCCCCCCGAGGTGGATGCCCTGATCCTAGGGCTATCTAACACCTTTGTCATGCATTCCCCTGATTCTACTACCCTGCGGGATGCTGAGGACCGGCGCATTGACCAGCTGGCATCCCACGCCTTTGCATGTGCGGGGACTGCGCTGCGCCTGGTCTGTGCCTCTGCCATTACTGCTGTGGCCATTAGAACCCTTATCAGAAATATGCTTGATAGTGCCCCTGATGATTTGCCTTGTGAGGTGTTTAATGCACTCTCCAGTTGTGATGTTTTTGTAAATTTTGTCCTCTCAGCATTGGATGACACCATCAGAATATGTGCCAGAACTTCTGCCCTCCTGGTGGCTATACGCTGCTCGGTTTGGCTGCGCCAGTGGGCTGCTGACAACGCTGCCAAGAAGGCCCTCACTGGGTTTCCCTTTAAAGGACTGCCTCTGTTTGGAGACCGCCTGGACCTTTTTGCTAAGGGAGGCAGGTTACCCCAGCGCAGGCGGCAACCTCGGCCCTTTCGGGGTCAGGGTTCCTTCTCCTCCCCTTACCGTGGTGCAAGACAGGGAAGGGGGGTGTCTTTCCCTGGGGCCCGGGGAGATTTCTGGGGTAGAGGCAGAGGACGTGGACGTCCTGGCTCCTCCTGGGGTCCCAAAGCTAAATCCTCTCCCAATCCCGCTCAGGCATGATGGGGCGCCGGTGGATTCAGGAGGTAGTGTCCTCCGGTTACAAGTTGGAGTTTGCTGCCGATCCCCCTCCAAGATTCATCAGATCCCGGATTCCTCAGGACCCTGCGTCAGCTCAGGAGCTAGTGCAAGCAGTGCAAGGCGTCCTGGAGCTGGGGGCCATCTGCCAGGTCCCTTTAAGAGAAAAAGGCAAGGGCTTTTATTCCAACCTATTCACAGTACCCAAAAAGGATGGTTCTGTCAGGCCCATCCTGGACTTAAAGATTCTCAACAAGTTTGTCAGGGGCAGGCGCTTTCGCATGGAGACTCTGCGCTCTGCCATCAGTTCCCTGCGCCAAGGGGATTTCATGACTTCTGTGGACATCAAAGATGCTTACCTTCATATTCCTGTGTTCCCAGGTCATCAAAGGTTCCTCAGGTTCGCTCTGATGGATCAACATTACCAATTTGTGGCCTTGACCTTCGGCCTCACTTCAGCTCCCAGGGTGTTCACCAAGGTGCTGGCTGGCGTGATGTCTCTGCTCAGATGTCAGGGCGTCTGCGTGCTTCCCTATCTGGACGACATCCTCATCACTTCCCAGTCTCTACATCAGGCAGAGTTGGATACTCAGCTGGTGGTGTCCACTCTGGAGTCATTTGGATGGGTGATCAACCACCCCAAGTCCTCACTGTCCCCTTCCTTGGTAACTCCATTCCTAGGAATGAATCTGGATACAGTTCAGGCAAGGATCTTCCTTCCTCAACAGAAGGTAGACAGTCTGATTGCACAGGCTCAGTCCCTCCTAGCTTGTCCCCATCCCTCCATCAGGCAGGGGATGCAGCTGGTGGGCCTGATGGTGGCGTGCTTCGAAGCGGTCCCTTATGCTCAGTTCCACTTGAGGCCTCTGCAACTTCACCTATTGTCTGTATGGGACAAGGACCCAGCGTCCCTGGACAGGGTCTGTGTGCTCTCCCCCTTGGTCAGGAGGTTCCTCTTGTGGTGGATGGACTCAAGGAACCTGTTGGGGGGGCAGATCCTTTCTTGCCCCTTCATGGAAGACGGTCACCACGGATGCCAGTCTGTCAGGTTGGGGGGTTTCTGGAAGTCCTTGCGGTTCCAGGGGAGGTGGGGCCCTCAGGAGGCCCAAACACCTATCAATGTCTTGGAGCTGCGAGCGATCAGGTTAATTCTGACTCGCTTGACTACTCATCTTCAGGGCCTGCCTGTTCAGGTGCGCTCGGACAACCAGACGGCAGTTGCCTACATCAATCATCAGGGAGGGACCCGGAGCAAGGGGGCCCTCCAGGAAGCGTCTCTGATCCTGACTTGGGCGGAGGCCAATGTCCCCTGCATTTCAGCTGTGTACATCCCGGGGGTGGAAAATCACCTGGCGGACTCTCTGAGCAGGGGGACCTCTCGTCAGGGAGAATGGTCCCTATGTAGCAGGGTGTTTCAATCTCTGTGTCACCGTTGGGGCCAGCCAGATGTGGATCTTTTGGCGTCCCGCCACAATCACAAGCTTCCAGCTTTTCTCTCTCTGTCCAGGGATCCTCTGGCCCTGACCTCGGATGCGCTAGCAATGTCATGGAAGGACTTTCAATTCCTTTATGTCTTCCCCCCAATTCCCCTGCTGGGCAGGGTTCTGCGCAAAATTGCTCTGGAAGGGGTGCCAGCAATTCTGGTGGCCCCCAGGTGGCCAAGAAGAGTGTGGTTCAGCTGGCAGTAGATCAGTACGCTCTGCCCTTGGTGCCAGATCTGATCACTCGGGGCTCACTACGCCATCCCAATTTACAAACTCTGGCGTTGACGGCTTGGCTGCTGAAACCTCCATGGAGGAGGGGCTGTCTTCCTCAGTTGTGGATACTTTGATTAAAGCTACATTGCCTACATTGACTGGTGTGAGTCTAAGTCTCTTCCCTGTCGTGTGTTCTCTATTCCCAGGATTCTGGAGTTCCTGCAGCATGGGTTGGAGATGGGGCTCCAAGTCAGTACTCTGAAGGGCCAGGTTTCTGCCCTGGCTATTTTTTCCCAGAAGTCCTTTGCTCAGCACCCTCTGATCAGGACTTTTACCCTCTTATCAGGACTTTTTTCCAGGGGGTCACTCACGTGCGTCCCCCACGTAAACCTATGGTGCCTGTTTGGGATTTGAACTTGGTTCTGTCAGCCTTGCAGGGTGCTCCCTTTGAACCTGTACAGGATGCTGCCTTGGCCATTCTTACGCTCAAGGTTGTGTTTCTGGTGGCTATCACTTCTGTCAGGCGTGTGTCTGAGTTGGCGGCGCTGTCCATTCTGCCCCCCTACTATGAGAGGCACCAGGACAAGGTGGTGTTTTGTTTCAAACCTGATTTTCTGCCTAAGGTAGTGTCTGCCTTTCATTTGAATCAGGATATTGTTCTTCCTTCTTTGTGCCCTAATCCTAGCAATGCTAAGGAGAGGGTTTTGCACTCTTTGGATGTGGTTAGGTGTCTGAAGTACTATCTGGTGGCTACTGCACCTTTCAGGAAAACTGATGCTCTTTTTGTGGTCCCTTCTGGTCCTAGGAAGGGTTTGGCTCCTGCCAAGTCTACTATTCTGCAGGCGGCAGTGGTTTAAACTGCCTGCTGCTGTTTTTTCTTGGGTATTATGAGTATACAGTACGTCCTGCTCCAACCCACCCTTGGTTTGCATTTTCTTGGATCCCCTGTATGGTGATTGTTATCATTGTTATAGTTGATAGTTTGGATTGTTTAATTCTCCCGGCTTCTCCTTAACTACTTTTCAATGCTGGGGATTTGTGGGAGGTCCCTGGGTATTTGAGGGGTATTTTCGATGTCTCTGCAGTCCAGCGCCATCTGGCGGAGTATATCCCAACTGTAAGTATTAGATTTGGAGCAGGACGTACTGTATACTTATAATACCAATTCTACAGGTGAGTAATCACAGAATGGTATTTTTCCAAGTATACAGCACGTCCTGTTCCAGTAATTCCTTACACTTGGGTTATTGCGCCACAAGGTGGCGCAGTGGACTGCAGAAAGACTTGTGGCCACTCCCGGCCCCATAAATAGCCAGGAACCTCCCACCAATTTCCAGTGTTTCTCTGCAGTCTGGACTGCGAAGATAGAAGATGGCTCTCTATTCCTAGTATACAGTACGTCCTGCTCCAGATAAGATTCATTACACTTGGGTATTACTCCGCCAGATGGCGCTGGACTGCAGAGACCGCGAAATTGGCTCCTCCCACAAATCCCCAGAATTTCTCTGCAGTCTGGACTGCGAAGGACAAGAAGATGGCTCTCTCTTCTCGCAGGTGAGCGGGGCTATTAGGACTATTCCCACCCGTTCCATTATTAATGTGCCTCCCAGCCTTGGCTGCGCTGGTCCGGGTGATGGTAGGCAGCACCGCTGTCAGGTGCTTAGGAGCGCTGCTCCACCGCAGTCCCCCACCAAAGGGTAGGCGGTATAGGCATATGGTGAGCCTCTATGGGATGCCCCTCCCGCCCTTTTGCCCCCTGCCCCTGGGCAGGTGGGCCCTATGTTAAGCGTCCGCTGCCCTCCCTCGCTCTCCCTTGTAGCTCTCGGGGGGGGGGGGGGGGTGTATATGCCTTGGTGCTTCACTGTATTATGTGCTTCTTGTTGGTGCCAGTCTCTGCGCTGACTTGGTTGCACTGGTTGCGTTTTTGAAAATGCCGCTGCGCGCCCTTCCACTGTGTTCTGCGGTTGGCAGCGGCATTACCTCTGGCGCTGATGCGCTGTTATTGGCTGCTTGTCACGCATGCTGCTTCGCGCTCTTCGGGGGGGGGGGCACGCGGATGGCGCGTTCCGCGTCTCTCTCTCCGCGGCCCGCCCCTCGAGGTATACCCGGCGCCATTTTTCTCTGGATCCGTCTGCTGCGTGGCTGGCATCTACCTACCACGGTCCGTGAGTGCCCTCGCGGGCGGCTTTATTTACCCTATGTCATTATACATGTCACTTATGGGGTTCTCTTCGCTTATGTCTTTCAGGCAGGTCGAACTCTATTGGTTTCTCCCGGCCCTACTCCCTCTATTTAGTTATTAAACTTTTGAGGCCTAGTGTGTAAATTACTCCCACTTCCCTAGCGGGCTATTGGGGCTATCCCGGGTTGCTTTTTTTTTTTTTTTTGTAATTAAACGTTTTTATTGAAGGAAGCAAAAATGACAGGTGCTTGGCAACGCAGTGCCACACAAGTACACACATAACAATCAGCATATGAACGGAGTCGCACAATGTCAATCTTCAAGAATCAAGGAGCACATGAATAAAGTGCCGGGCCACAATAAGCCCCACTCCCTGTATTTTAGGCTGTTAAATTACTTTAGCCTCTGCAACCTCTACCTCCAACTTTCTTTTAAAGGGTAAAGCAACAAAGAATAATTAAACTAATCGGAAATAAGTAACAAGAGGGGAAAAAGGGGGGGGGGAGACTAGACAGACACAGAACGAGCAAGAGGCGGGAGGGAAAGTACGGTATGGGGTAGGAAAGAAAAACAGCAAAGGGGCCATCCCCCTGGCAGCCCGCCCAGTCCCTATTACGTATATAGGAGAAAATCTGAGGAGAAAGTGAAACGGTCCCATTCCTGCCAGGTCCTCCTATGTTTTTCCAAAGTCCCCTTTAGCGAGGCAGTGAGTTCCTCCATCCTGCATATATCCTGAACAGCAGCCAGCCACTGTGCTGTAGTGGGGGGTTCAGTGGACTTCCATTTAGCCGGAATACACGTTCTGGCTGCGCTCAAGAGTGGGGCAACAAGGGACCTGCGCCTAGATCTCATGGAAGCCGGAGCCAGGTTAAGCAAGTAACACGCAGGATCTCCACCAAGGTCAACATCCGTTAATTTCCTAACAACCTCCCTCACCCCCCCCCCAGAAAGCAGTTAACTTCTCGCACTCCCAGAAGACATGTGTCATAGTCCCCCTACCACGCAGGCACCTCCAACAGAGGGGGGAAGAGGAGGGAAACATTTTTGCCAATAATGCTGGGACGCGATACCAGCGAGAGAGAATTTTGAATGTGGTCTCCTGATATTTGCAGGAGATAGAACTCTTATGCGCCAACTGCATCATGGCAAGCCTTTGCTCATCCGTAAAGGTTCTGCGCAATTCCCTCTCCCATCCCCTCACGTAGGGGGGAGCAAAGTCATCCGGATGCTCTATAAGTAAGGAATATGAGTATGACAGAGCAATGGCCGGACCCCAGACAGGTTTGTTCAAATTGTGTTGGCCGCCTAGATTTGTCAGCCGTGCACTCAACCGACCGCTGATAATGCAGAAGCTGAAGGGTCTGTAACTGTGAGATGGGTCTGAGGGCAAGGTCGTCCACCAGTGTCTCCGACCTCCTCCACTCGCCACCCGCCTGCATATGTAGTCTCCTGAAACAGTTCTGTTGGATCCAGGCTTTAAAGGGACCACCAGTTATCTCCACCGGGAAGTCAGGGTGTCCCAGGACAGGTGTCATGGGAGAGGGCAGGGGAGAGAGACCCGGCCTAGGAAGAAATCTATCCACCACTCTTCTGGATGGGCCAATTGTAGGGTGTTTGTTCAACTGTGTAAGTCTATTCAGTGGGACCCATGGTAGACCCGGGAGAGGACAAGGAGAAGCATCTTGTTCCATCTGGACCCACTGTTTCAAAGCGGAATGCCTGCACCAGTCAATAACCCGGCTCAGGTGAGCCGCCGCATGATAACACCTCCAATCCGGCAGGCCCAATCCCCCCCTAGATTTAGAGATTTTCAAAAGGGAAGCTGCCAAACGATGAGAGCGACCCGCCCAGACAAACCTAGTGCACATTCCTGTAAGCTGCTTAAAGAAGGTAGAGGGGATGTCTATTGGGAGGGTCTGAAATAAGTACAGCACCCTGGGAAGGATGTTCATCTTGACGACACTAACCCTTCCAAACCAAGAAAAGACCCCCCTGTTCCATTTCAGGAGGTCTTCCTCCAGCCTTTTTAACAGCGGAGGGAAATTTAGTGCAAACGTTTCTTGCAGTTTGGAAGGGATCCGTGTACCCAAATACGTAACAGCCTCCCGCTCCCACTTAAAGTGAAAATTTTCCGTGATGCGACACAATCTCTTCGCAGGGACATTAATGTTCAGAGCAGAAGACTTCTGATAGTTGATCTTATAATTGGAGACCTCCTGGAAACTCCTAAGCTCCGCGAGAAGGTTGGGCAAAGTGATCTCTGGTTTCGAGACAAAAAACATTAAATCATCGGCATAAGCCGCTACCTTGTGCTCAGTCCCGCCCACCCTCACACCCGCAACATCCACATTTTGTCTGACCAACCGAAGGAATGGCTCCAGAGAGAGGATAAAAATAATCGGGGAAAGTGGGCAGCCCTGCTGCGTCCCGTTAAATAATTGGAAAGCCTGAGAGGGTAGGCCATTCACCACCATGGATGCCGAGGGGCAGGTGTATGAAGCCAGGACCCGGCGAAGCATCTTGTCGCCCAGCCCAATGTGCCTGAGGGTCTCCTCTAGTAAAGCCCAGCTCACCCTATCAAAAGCCTTCTC
Organism: Gastrophryne carolinensis; assembly: GCA_027917425.1. Lineage (NCBI taxonomy): Eukaryota > Metazoa > Chordata > Amphibia > Anura > Microhylidae > Gastrophryne > Gastrophryne carolinensis. Next base: position 176,054,905 of record CM051238.1, on the reverse strand, counting down.
GGCATCCGTGGAGAGAAGCAGCGCAGCCTCCCCCATCTGTCTTGCGCGATGGATCGCACCCATAACTCTTATCGTGTTGTCTCTCCCTTCGCGATTTGGAACGAAGCCCACCTGGTCCCAGTATATGAGGTCCGGGAGGAGAGGGGCTATTCTGTCCGCCAGAATTTTGTTATATATCTTAAGGTCACAATTTAACAGGGATATGGGCCTGTAACTGCCGCATTGTGCTGGGTCCTTCCCCGGTTTAGGAATAACTGCAATGCTGGCCCGAAGAGTGTCCCGTGGAGGGAGAAGGCCATCGCTCAAAGAGCCAAAGGATGAAATAAAGTGGGGGCCCAAAGTACCCGCCAATTCCTTATAGTAGTCCAGGCTAAAGCCATCAGGGCCAGGAGCCTTTCCGGGTTTCATGTTCCTGACGGCCTTTAAATACTACCCCACGTCAATCTCCTCCTCGAGAGCCTCCACCACACTCCGCCCGAGCCGGGGAAGGCCTGATTTCTGAATATAGGCCCTGATTTTTTGCTGATGAGCCTGAGACTTATTTTGCGGCAGATTATAGAGGCCCGCATAAAAGTCCATAAAAGTTTTGCCTATATCCCCTATTTTATAGTGCCGAACACCGCCTGTGTCAAGTATGCTGGGAATAAAGTTTCTGGCCCGCTGCCCCCGCAAGGCTCTAGCGAGAGCCCTGCCACTTTTATTGCTGAATTCATAGAAATACCTATGGCACCTAGCAATCTGGCCCCTAACTTTTACAAAGCTCACATCCCGGAGGGTTTCCCGTAGTTTAGCCAATTTAGCACCCACTGCAGGGTCCAAAGACTGTTTATGCCGAGTCTCCAGGCTCCGAATCTCCTGCAGAAGGTGAGCTGTTTGCTTCTCCCTCTCCTTTTTAAGGTAAGCACCCCGTCTAATGAAAAGGCCCCGGATAACACACTTGTGAGCCTCCCACTGGGACATCCGAGAAACATCAGGGGTGTTGTTTACTGAAAAGAATTCAGTGATTGCCGATTTAATTTCCGCTTTGAACTCAGGGTCCTGAAGGAGGGAGTCGTTGAGCCTCCAGTGTCCTGATTGGGGGGGGGAGTCCGGGATCGACAGAGAGATGGAGATGGGAGCGTGGTCAGAGACTGAAATTGAGCCTATAGAAGTCCGCGATATAAGATGCACGTATCTATGAGGGACCTAAAACCAGTCAATACGTGAGTAAGTATTATGAGGGGGGGAAAAGTAAGTATAGTCCCTTTCCCTGGGATTCACGATCTGCCAAACATCTAAAAGCTGATGTTCAAACAGGAGGGCTTTAATCCTCCTCAGAGCTGAATATGGTATGCTAGAAGTCCCCGTAGAGGTGTCAAGCTGAGGATCCAGAACACAGTTGAAATCGCCTCCCAAAAGGAGAATGCCAGTGGTGAACTCAGCCAGCTTCTCCAAGGTAGACCTCAAGAACCTGGTTTGATTCGAGCTCGGACAGTAGCAGGTCGCCAGCGTCACCCTCTGAGTATAAAGAATACCCTTCACAAAAAGGTATCTACCCTCAGAGTCGTGGATCGTCTCCTCCACCGTCCAAGGGAGGTAACCCGCCAGAACGATGGCCACCCCCCTTGACTTGGAGTCGGGGGACAAGGCATGGTACTGGTGACGGAAGTGACGGCTGGACAAGTTGTGCACTCTCCCCTCTTTGAGGTGGGTCTCCTGAAGGAAGGCGATCCCCGCTCCCAAACGTCTCAACTCACCCAATACGGAAGAACGCTTGACAGGGGAGTTTAGACCCTTAACGTTCAAGGAAGTGCATTGGACTCTGGACATGTCAGATCAAAACAGGCAGCCCCTAACTCAGGAAGAAAGAGAAAAAAAAAAAAAGTGGGGGAGGGGAGAAGGAGGGGGGGTGGGGGGAGGGAGGAATAGAAGAGCCAAGAATACACCAGGAACAAGGACAGATAACTACGAGGAACAAAGGGAAACACACGTAGGGAAAGCCAACACCCTACGCAAACGTATAGGGCAAAACCAGTGAATAAGGAAAAATCAAAGGGGATCTAAATGGGGAAGAATCCTTCTTTCCCAAAATTGGGCCCTAGGCACCCGAGGTGAGCAAGACGCCAACCCAGGGGACCAAAGGGTCCTGGCCTATGGTGGGGGCGAGACGGGTCAGAGAGACAGAGGAGGTCCCCCCCGGCCGTCCCAACTGCTAACCTATAGGGGCAACCCCCGCTGACTATACTGCCAGAAGAGATCCCCGTCGCAGGGTATAACCCACATGAACTCAAACCAATTAGCTACAGCCAAGCCCAAACCCAACAGCCATCATCAGGAAGCCCGACCGCGGACAAAGGGGCTGTCCAAACAAAGGTCAGTTAAAACGTGACAAAACAGCAAATGAGCAAAAGGAGCTATACATGGACACAATTCAAAGTAAACAACTATGGAACTGATTCGAGGCTCGCCGGGTCTGTCCCCATGAGATGATGAGATGAGAGGGATGCGCCGCCCAAATGTGCACGCTCAAACCCCTCACCCCGCTAACCGGCGGAGAAGGTGGAAGAACAGCCCAGCGAACCCGAAGCAAAAAGAGCAGGCAAAAACATTCCAAAAATTAACCTATACGGCTAAACTTCGCGGAAAAAAGCACAAATAAACGTGGAGCACAGTATAAACAAATAACAATTAAGGAGCAGGATCAGGGCTCGTCGGGACAGGCCCCCGGGGCCACTCACAACGCATCCAGAGCAAGCGCCCGGTACGGAGAGTCAGCCAAATAAAGATGCGAACAGCACCCTAGTGCGTGTATCCATGCTACTTACTCCTCGAGCGAGCCGAGTAAGCGGAAGACAGCACGACAAGCCTGAAGTGCAATAAACAAGCTTACACAACTCAAGATTATACAGCAAAGCAAAGCTCCAGGTAAGGACATCACCAAAGGCGACGAAGCCTGCCTAAGCTTCATTGGCTGAACGGCGGGGGTCTCTTGATGGACCACCGTCGAGTCCTCTGCGCACCACAGCTTCGCGGCGGATCCTCTGCTGCTGTCCCCCTTGAGGCCGTGGGGGGCCGAGCGGGAGAGAGATGTCACGCCAATCCGGGATCGCCACCGGGGGGAGTCCAAGAAGGCAAACAAGCCTGAAAGGTCCGCATGGGTTTTCACAGTGAAGGTACGTTGGTTCCTACGGACCCCAAGATGAAAGGGGTATCCCCACCGGTAGGATCCACCGCAGTCCCGTATCTTGGATAGCAAAGGTTTCAAGATTCATCTCATCATGAGAGATCTGCGTGACACATCTGGAAACAGCTGCAGGGAAACTCCATCAAAGCATATCCGACCTTGCGCCCAAGCCTTTGCCAAAATGTCCTCCTTCATGGTGTAATAATGCAGGCGACATATAACATCGCGCGGGTGTGAGAGGTCAGAAGATCTGGGACCAAGATCTCTGTGGACGCGGACGATCACTATCTTGGCGTCAGGAGGACGGCGGAGTATTTCGTTGAAAATGCCGATAATGGTAGGACGAAGTTGATCCGGGCCCGTCGCCCCCGGGAGACCCCGAACACGAATATTATTGCGGCGGCTCCTATTCTCGAGGTCGTCCAGGTGCAGGACCGCTGCCTGTGTGACGGCTTTTTCATGAGTCCAGTCCCGCTCCAGCGCCTCCAGCCTCTGGGTGGTCGCGGTCTGGAACTGTTCCAAGGAGTCGACTCTGGTGTCAAGATTGCCCACCGACTGTTGCAAATCTGAAATATCCTTCTTAAATGCACTTTCCACCCTCTGAATGAAGGAATCAAGGTCATCCTTAGTGGGCAAACTTTTTAGCTCCGCCTTCAGGGCTGCGAGGATAGGGTCAAGAGAGGATTGCTGCAACGTCTGGGGCATGCAAGGAGCACGAAGTGCGTCGTTCGTCAGCGCGGGCGCAGCTCTCGCTCCATGGGAGCCGCGCGGTGCCGAATCCCCGGGGCATCCCGGCCCGCAGACAGGGGAAACTGGCCCAAGTGGGTGCCAGATTAAGCGCTCGCCAGCGTACCACCCCTCTGGGGTGCCGCTGCGGTATCCTCCCCCCTAATCAGAAGCCGATCACGGGGCCAGGTGGAATTTGAGGAATTGCCCCTCTGCTGCCATGGGGGGGAGGGGGGCATCCCTGGCCAAGTCCCACACGTGTGCCACTCGCCCAGCGAGCTCTGTGGTACAAAACTTGCTGCTGCTGTTGCATCTCGGGGAACACTAGAGGGGGCCGCTGCAGCCCGAAGCTGGGGGAATTCTTCCAGTGATCCCGGATCTGGGCCAGATCAGGGCTAAACTCCAGGCTATTTGGCTCCTGCCCCAGTGGCGGGGAAGGGGTAGCAAGAGAGGAGTGGCACGGGGACACAACCAGGGCCCCCGACCCATCAGGGCGCCCCCCACCCTGAGCTGACGCAAGGAAATCAGGGCTGGGGCAGCTCAGCTGCATCATCCCTGGACTCACCGGCAGTCTCTCCGCAGCCGTCCAGATCTGGGCCATGCGCACACCTCCGGGGGGGCTTCTCACCCCCGCTGATGTTAACGCTGATGCGGCTTCTCCAGAGCGGACACTCTGACTCCCCCGCCCGGGTCCCGCACTTAGCTCACCGTGGTCGGCGGGGAGGTTCCCCTCCACCTCCCGTGCGGGTCTCTCGCGCGCCTCCGTCGGCTCCTCTCCCGCCGCCGCCCCCAACACCGCAGCTCCGCCGACACTCTCCGCACGCAAGGTAGATGGAGGGCAGCTTCCCGCCTGGACAGTGCGGACGACACCAGGGGCCCCCTCGCCTCCAGGCGATCCCGGTGCTCCTGACGGCGAGGGGAAGCCCCGGCAACAGCATCGGTGGCCGGCGCCATTTTGGACACGGCGCCCTCCTGGCCATGCGCGCCGCTCCTCTCCATATACGCGCTGATCTTCCGACCTGGAGCAGCCACAGGTGTCTTGGCACCCCTCCGCCTCTTCGCCATTGTCAGCTATCGCAATTTCAGGTGGGTGATCCAGTGAAAAGATCAATTATCTAGGACGGCCAGTGGGAGCCCATACAAAGCACGTTCTCACACTCCCATAGTCGGCCACGCCCTCATCCCGGGTTGCTTTTATAGCGTGAATCCCTATCGGCCTATTGCGCCGCTATAATCACCATATGGAGGCGTCTCAGGATAATGTGCTCGGGGTTCCTTCGGGAGAAGCCCAGCTGTGTGTAGCTTGTGGGGTGTCCCCTACTAGTGCTGACAATGTGCGGGTTTGTATACCTTGTGCCCAACAGGTGCTTGCGCTGCAGCCTGTTTACCAGTAGCTGGGCCTGCGCCACGTATAGCTTCACCTACTCCCCCAAGCTTAAATTTGACTCCCATTGAGTTGCATGCCTGTGGGGATTCTCAGCCTGATGTGTCTTCCAGACTGGCTAGTGTTGAGAAGTTGTTTGCTAATACCTTGGCGCGTAAGGCCTCTGCTAAGAAGCGGCACTTGACACCTGATGTCACTCTTTTCCCTATGGAGGCTGATGAGTTCTTGGAACTGTCTGGTTATACCCCCTTGGAAGAAGGGGAGTTATTCTCTGACTCGGAGTCATCTGATGAGAGGCCCAGGGGTCATGATGATCCTGGCTCTGACCCCTGGGCCCCAGATGATACTGATAGGCTGTTGGCTCAGATTTTTGAGGTGCTGCCTATCTCTCCCCCGGTTGCGGCCCCTAGGCAGCAGGGGGAATTGTTTCATACTGCTAAGCCACGTTTAGAGTTTCCTGAGCTCAGGCTCTACTTCTGGTGGTGCAAAGCCTTCTGGAGCTGGGGGTCATCTGTCAGGTCCCCTTACGAGAAAGGGACAAGGGTTTCTATTCCAACCTTTTCACCGTGCCCAAAAAAGATGGGTCAGTCAGGCCCATCCTGGACTTGAAGATCCTTAACAAATTTGTCAGGTGCAGGCGCTTTCGCATGGAAACCTTGTGCTCTACCATCAGTTCCCTGCGTCCAGGGGACTTCATGACCTCTGTGGACATCAAGGATGCTAACCTTCATATTCCTGTTTTTCCAGGTCATCAAAGATTCCTCAGGTTCGCTCTGGAGGATCAGCACTACCATTTTTTGACATTGCCCTTCACTCAGGTCTCAGGGCATTCGCGTGCTGCCCTATTTGGACGACATTCTCATCACTTCTCAGTCCCTCCAACAGGCAGAGCTGGATACTCAGCTAGTAGTGTCCACTCTGGAATCATTTGGCTGGGTGATCAACCATCCCAAGTCTTCCCTGTCTCCCTCCTTGGTGACACCCTTCCTGGGAATGATTCTGGATACAGTTCAGGCAAGGATTTTTCTTCCTCAGCAGAAGGTGGACAGTCTGCTAGCGCAGGTTCAGTTCCTGCTATCTTGCCCCCATCCCTCCATCAGGCAGGGAATGCAGCTGGTGGGCCTGGTGGTGTCGTGCTTCGAGGCGGTCCCTTATGCCCAGTTTCACATGAGGCCTCTGCAACTCCACCTCTTGTCAGTATGGGACAAGGATCCTGCGTCCCTGGACCAGGTCCTTGTTCTGTCCCCCCTAGTCAGGCGGTCCCTCTCATGGTGGCTGGACTCCAGAAACCTATTGGTGGGCAGATCCTTTCTGGCCCCCTGCTGGGAGACGATCACCACGGATGCCAGTCTGACAGGTTGGGGGGGCTTCTGGGAGTCCCTGCAGTTCCAAGGGCGGTGGGGCCCTCAGGAGGCCCACACACCTATCAACATTCTGGAACTGAGGTTGGGTTCTGGCTCACGTGACCCCACACCTTCGGGGCCGGCCTGTTCAGGTACGCTTGGACAACCAGACGGCAGTTGCCTACATCAATCATCAGGGAGGGACCAGGAGCAAGGGGGCCCTCATAGTAACATAGTATGTAAGGCTGAATAAAGACTTTAGTCCATCCAGTTCAGCCTGTTTAACTCCTTCCAGTGGTCTAGTAGCCATAGCCGGAAATGTTATTACATGCCAGGAAGGCATCAAGGCCACTTTTGAATATTTTTAATGTATCCCTCATTACTACCTCCTCTGGCAGCGAGTTCCATAGTCTCACTGCTCTTACAGAGAAGAATCCCCTCCTATGTCGGTGGAGAAAGCACCTTTCCTCTAACCTTAGTGGATGCCCCGGGTTATGGTTACACTCCGGGGTATAAATAGATTGTGGGACAGATCCTTGTATTGACCCCGAATATATTTATACATAGTTATTAGATCACCCCTCAATCGTCTTTTTTCTAGACTAAATAAGCCTAACTTGGACAATCTTTCAGGGTACTCTAGCCCCCGCACTCCTTTTATTAACTTTGTTGCCCTTCTTTGAACGCGCTCCAGTTCTGATATGTCCTTTTTAAGCACAGGTGCCCAGAATTGTACACAGTATTCCATATGGGGTCTGACCAGTGACTTGTACAGGGGTAAAATGATGTTCTGGTCATGAGCACCTATGCCCCTCCTGATGCACCCCATGATCCTATTTGCCTTGGCAGCAGCTGCCTGGCATTGATTACTACAGTTGAGCTTATTGTCAACTAAAACCCCTAGGTCCTTTTCCATTGTTGTTTTACCAAGTGTTTCTTTATTTAGTGTGTAATCATGACACAGATTTCTCCTTCCCATGTGCATAACCTTACATTTATCTGTGTTAAACTTCATTTGCCATTTAACTGCCCATGCTTCCAATTTATCTAAATCTGTTTGTAGTTGCCTGTTGTCCTCCTTTGTTTTAATTACTTTACTCAGCTTAGTATCATCTGCAAAGATTGAGACTTTACTGTTTAATCCATACCCAATGTCATTTATATATATATATTGAAGAGAATTGGTCCCAGAACTGACCCTTGTGGTACTCCACTAGTAACAGTGACCCAATCTGAGTGTGTACCATTGATAACCACCCTCTGCTTCCGATCATTAAGCCAATTTCCCACCCATCTGCACACGTTTTCCCCCAGTCCAAGCATTCTCATCTTTTGTACCAGCCTTTTATGTGGCACAGTATCAAATGCTTTTGAAAAGTCAAGATATATGATATCCAATGACTCCCCCTGATCCAATCTTGAACTTACCTCCTCATAAAAGCTGATCAGGTTTGTCTGGCAGGAGCGATTCCTCATAAATCCATGCTGATGTGGAGTAATAAGGTCATTTTCCCCAAGGTGCTCCAGGATAGTATCCCTTAAGAAACCTTCAAACAGCTTGCCCACCACAGATGTTAAGCTTACCGGTCTGTAGTTCCCAGGTTCCCCCCTAGATCCCTTTTTGAATATTGGCACCACATTTGCCAAGCGCCAATCCATCGGAACAAACCCTGTAGTTATGGAATCCACAAATATTAGAAATAACGGCTTGTCTATTACTGTACATAACTCCCTTAAAACACGAGGATGTATGTCATCTGGTCCCGGTGATTTATCGATTTTTATCTGCTTGAGACGGTGCCGGACTTCTTCCTTGGTTAGACCAGTGACATTTAATGGAGGGTTTCGGTTATTCCCCTGCATTTCACTCGGCATGTAAAATTCTTTTGTGAATATAGAAGCAAAGAAGTTGTTAAGCAAATTTGCTTTCTCCACATTTCCCTCTATATGGGTCCCCTCCTTGCTTTTCAGGGGGCCCACACCCTCAGGTTTGTACCTTTTACGGTTTATGTAGCTAAAGAATAATTTGGGGTTAGTTTTACTCTCTTTCGCGACCAGTCTTTCTGTCTCCAGCTTAGCTGCCCTTATCTGTTGTTTACATTGTTTATTTTCTTCTTTATAGTTTTTTAACGCTTCCGCTGTCCCTTCCTGCTTTAAACGTTTAAATGCCTTTTTTTTGTTGTTTATTGCCCCCTTAACCTTTTTATTTAGCCACATCGGTTTACATGTGTGTCTAATAGTTTTATTCCTGTAAGGTATATATCTGTCACACTGAAAATTAAGTATTCCTTTGAAAGTATCCCATTTAGCGTCCATGCTTTTGTTTTTAAGGACATTTTCCCAGTCAATGCAGTGTAGGGCATCTCTAAGTTGGTCAAACTTTGCCTTTTTGAAGTCCCGCGTTTTTGTGACTCCTTGATAAGGCACCCTAGTGACTGCTAATTGGAAATTAATGATATTATGATCACTGCTTCCAAGGTGTCCCCCAACCTGTACCTTTATTACTTTGTCTGGTACATTGGTTAGTATTAGGTCCAATATGGCTTTCCCCCTTGTTGGAGCTTGTACTTGTTGGGAAAGGTAGCCATCTTTTGTTTTAGATAAAAAACTGTTACTTTTCTGCGAAACACATGTTTCAGCATCCCAGTCTATATCTGGGTAGTTAAAGTCCCCCATAATCACTACCTCATTTATTTTAGCGGCTATATCTATTTGCCTTAGCATCATATTTTCTATGGATTCGGATATATCTGGAGGTTTATAGCAAACCCCCATCAGTATTTTATTTTTGTTTCCTCCTCCATGTATTTCTACCCATACAGACTCCACATGGTCATTCCCCTCACATATATCCTCCCGCAGAGCAGGCTGTAGAGAGGATTTTACAATTAAGCAGACTCCACCCCCTTTGCGTTTGTTACGGTCCCTCCTAAACACACAGTATCCCTGTAAATTTACTGCCCAGTCATAGCTTTCATCCAGCCAGGTCTCTGTTACCCCCACTATATCATATTGTTCTTCTGTTATTATCAGTTCTAGTTCATCCATTTTATTAGTCAAGCTTCTAGCATTTGTAAGCATGCATTTCAAATGCTTATGACAATTTTGATAATTTTGTATATTGCACTTATTCCTGCTAGATGTGCTAACCCCTCCCCCCTCTCCACCCCCAGTTTCATGTCTACACCCACTGTCACTTTCTTTTCTAACTTCCCCTTTGTAATAGCTTTTACCCTCCCCCCCAATGCTCAGTTTAAACACTCCTCTAACCTTTTAGCCATCCTCTCCCCCAGAACAGATGCACCCTCCCCATTGAGGTGCAACCCATCCCTGCCAAAGAACCTGTAGCCCACTGTGAAATCGGTCCAGTTCTCTAAGAACCCAAACCCCTCCTTTTTACTCCAATTTTTGAGCCACCTGTTTACATCTCTAATCTCCCGCTGCCTCTCTGGTGTGGCTCTTGGTACTGGTAGTATTTCTGAGAATACTACAGTTGAAGTCCTTGCCTTAAGCTTACGGCCTAAGTCCCTGAAATCATTTTTTAGGACCTTCCACCTACTTCTTCCTATGTCATTAGTGCCAATATGCACCATGACCGCTGGGTTCACGCCAGCCCCTCCCAACAATCTGTCAGCCCGCTCCGCTACATGCCGTACTCTTGCCCCAGGAAGGCAACACACTGTTCGGCAATCCCGGTCTTTGTGACAGATTGCCCTGTCTGTTCCCCTAATAATAGAGTCACCCACTACCAGCACCTGTCTTGCCTGCCCTGTTCTCCCATTTCCCCTCCCTTCCTTACTGGAGCCGACAGATGTGTCTTGCTGCAGCTCTGCCATTCCTGAGCTAACATCCTCCTCATCTGCCAACCGGGCAAACTTGTTTGGAGGTGCCTGTTCAGGGCTAGCCTCCCTGTAACTTTTACCCCTACCCCCCTTCTAACTGTTATCCAGCTAGCTGCCTCAATTTCCTGCTTTTCCTCTCCCCCCATACTACCACCCTCCCCTGACCCTGAGCCATGTAGTGCCAGATCAGTGAGATCCAGACTCTTTTGCATGATAACAATTTCTTCAGTGTTGCCAATCGCTTATTTAGATCGTGAATCACGGCTTCCAAATCAGAGATTCGCAGGCATCCGGGGCATATATATTCACCATCGACCGATTGATCAAGAAGTGCATACATAGCACAAGATGTACACTGAACAGCATTGTTAGGCATGGAACCCATTGTATGAATTTGTGGGAACACCAAGTGTAGAATTTACAACACTTAAAATAACAATATGAAATCAAAGGCAGATACTTACAGCTTCAGCACTTCTGCTTGTAACTTCTTCTTTTAACTCCTGCTTTAACTCACCACTTCCAAGCAGCCACTTACAGAGACAGCAACAAGAGCAAGCCAAGGAAGTGTCTCCGATCCTGGCCTGGGCGGAGGACAATGTTCCCTGCATATCAGCTGTGTACATTCAGGGGGTGGAGAATCTGCAGGCAGACTCTCTGAGCAGGGGGACCTCTCGCCTGGGAGAATGGTCCCTCTGCGACTGGGTGTTTCAATCTCTGTGTCTCGGTTGGGGCCAACCAGATGTGGATCTGTTTGCGTCCCATCACAATCACAAGCTCCCGGCCTTTGTCTCCCTGTCCCAGGATCCCAGATGCCCTAGCAATGTCATGGCAGGACTTTCAGCTCCTGTATGTCTTTCCCCCTCTTGGGCAGGGTTCTGCGCAAGATAGTTTGGGAGGGGGTGCCAGCAATCCTGGTGGCCCCCAGGTGGCCAAGAAGAGTGTGGTTCGCAGACGTGGTGCAGCTGGCAGTAGATCAGTTCGCTCTGCCCAGGGTTCCAGACCTGCTCACTCAGGGTCATTTACGCCATCCCAATTTACAAACTCTGACTTTGACGGCCTGGCTGCTGAAACCTCCATCTTGATGGAAAAGGGGCTGTCTGCCTCTGTTGTTGATACCATGATAAAGGCTAGGAAGAAGTCTTCTTCTTCTATTTACTATAGGGTTTGGCATGCCTACATTGACTGGTGTGAGGCTAGGTCTCTTCCCTGTCGTGTGTTCTCTATTCCCAGGATCCTGGAGTTCCTGCAGCATGGATTGGAGCTGGGGCTCCAACTCAGTACTCTGAAGGGTCATGTCTCTGCCCTGGCTGTTTTCTTCCAGAGGTCCTTTGCTCAGCATTCTCTCATCAGGACTTTTTTCCAGGGGGTTACTCATGTGCGTCCCCCACGTAAGCCTATGTTGCCTGTTTGGGATTTGAACTTGCTCTTGTCTGCCTTGCAGGGTGCTCCCTTTGAACCTGTGCAGGATGTTGCCCTGGCCATTTTTACTCTCAAGGTTGTCTTTTTGGTGGCTATCACTTCTGTTAGGCGTGTGTCAAGCCTCCTGGCTACAATCATGGGGAGAGCTGAGCTGAGCTCCAGGTATGGGGCGAAGTGAAGCAGAAAAAACTCCAAAGAGCAAATAAAAAGTCTGAGCAGAGTCCAAGGGTGAATCCGGGGTCAGAGGCAGGCAGAAAACAGGCAAAGTCCATAAGCAATCCGCGTCAAAAATCAGGTTATCCGTCCGTCTATAAATCCAGGTATTCAATCAGGTATTCAGGAATCAGGGAAACAAGGTCCAGGAAGTAAGCTGATAAACACAGCATTGGCTGTAGGCCAGCTGTCCTCTTAAATAGGGCTATCAATCAGCACAGGGAGGGATGTGCCAGAGTCTGGTGAAGTCACTTCCTGTCCATTCAAACTCAGGACACCAGGAACTGAAATCAAGTCCAAGAGCTTACAATGGGCTGAACAGCAGGTGTCACTGTGAAGCATGCGACAGAAGAAGAGCCTGCTCTGTTAAAACCATGCAGCCGAGCATGTCTGCTGCTGCATGCAGTCCGTGGTATGGCACGCTCACGATGCCTTAAAGGGCAGGAAAGGCGAGGAGACTGACAGCGTGTTTGAGTTGGCGGTGCTTTCCATCCAGCCCCCCTACTTTGAGAGAGACCAGGACAAGGTGGTGTTTCGCTTCAAGCCAGATTTTCTGCCTAAGGTCGTGTCTGCCTTTCATCTGAATCAGGACATTGTTCTTCCTTCCTTGTGCCCTAATCATAGTAACGCTAAGGAGAGGGTTTTGTATTCCTTGGATGTGGTTAGGTGCCTGAAGTACTATCTGGTGGCTACTGCACCTTTCAGAAAAACTGATGCTCTTTTTGTGGTCCCTTCTGGTCCTAGGAAGGGTTTCTACTATCTACTATCAACTATCAACTACTATCAACAAATGGATCCGTCAGGCTGTGATTCAGGCCTATTCTGCTAAGGGGAAGAATCCTCCCTTCCGCCTTACTGCTCATTCCACTCGTGCTATTGGTGCCTCTTGGGCTTTTCAGCACCAGGCTTCTGTTGAACAAGTTTGTGAGGCACTACTTGGTCTTCTGTTCATACCTTTTCAAAGTTTTACAAGGTTGATGTTAGGGCCTCAGCTGATGATGCTTTTGGCCGCAAGGTTCTGCAGTCGGGAGTGGTCTGACCTGTCTGTTGTTACCTTTGGGGATCCCACCCTACTTTATGGACACTGCTATTGGATGTCCCATGTATAATGAATCTTATCTGGAGCAGGACGTACTGTATATTAAGAATAATACAATTCTGTGATTACTCACCTGTAGAATTGTTATTATGAGTATACAGTACGTCCTGCTCCACCCCACCCTTGGTTTGCATTATCCTTGGATCCCCTGTATGGTGATTATCATTGTTTTATAGTTACTAGTTGGTTCTGTTATCTTTCTCCCAGCTTCTCGTTAACTGCTTTTCAATGCTGGGGATTTGTGGGAGGTCCCGGGCATTTGAGGGGCCGGGAGGAGCCAATTTCGTGGTCTCTGCAGTCCAGCGCCATCTGGCGGAGTAATACCCAAGTGTAATGAATCTTATCTGGAGCAGGATATACTGTACACTCATAATAACAATTCTACAGGTGAGTAATCACAGAATTGTATTATTGCGCAGGGAGCTGGGCTTTTCAAGCCTAGGGCCCTGCAGGCTTATTTCCACCCGTTCTGGACCCACTGCCCCCCAGCCTCGGCTGACGGTTCGGGTGAAGGTAGGACAGCACTAGGGTCAGGTGCTGAAGGAGCGCTGCTCCGGGGCGCAAGACCCTGTACCAAAGGGTAGCCGGCGACAGGCCTTCTATGGTGAGCCTCATTGGGATGCCCCAGCCTCGAATCTTGGGTCCTTGTTCCCTCTCCCTCACCCTGTCTCCCCTCCCCTCTAGAAGGTTGTGCACGACCCCTTTGTTGTGGCCTGCTCGGCTGGCAGGGGGCGCCTGGGGGGTCCGTTATTTGTGTGTGTTATTTTTCATTATTGGTGTGCACAGCACTCCGCGGTGGTTGGCACTATGTATTTTTTGGTTCTGTCATGGCGCCGGCGTCTCACGTGATCACAGTTTCGCGCTCTTCGGGGGGGCGCGTCATGCGCTCGCGGTCCGCCCCTCTCGGTACTGCTGCCGGCGCCATTTTGTGGCCTCGTCCTTGCGGTACTGCGACGCGGTCTGGCTGTGCTTTACCTCTCTGGATGGTTTGTCCGCTTGGTCCGTGAGTCCCTAACGGGGTTTATATTGCTTTACTATGTATGCGCTGAGGATGTTTATATTCTAATTGTGCCATACACTCCACTTCGATCTTCATGACATCTGGGTAATCTCCAGTAGAGGGCGAACTTCTGCAGAGATGAATATGCAAAAAAAGAAAGCCCCCCCCGGTCCATATATACCTGGGACCTCCCACCAATTCCCCAAGTTCCTTCTCTGCAGGGAAGGAGACAAGACAGAAGATGAAGACGTCTTTACTTACAGGTAAGCCGGGCTCGCGCCCGGCCGTCTATTGTCCATATTACTGCCAGGACCCTTTCTAAATTTCCCCTATATTGAGCCTCCCAGCTTAGGCTGCGGGTCCTGTTGAAGGTAGGAGCACCCTATGGGTGCAGAAGGAGCACTGCTCCACCGTGAGACCTCACTATGGGGTAGGCGGTTATCCAGGTTTCTTGGTGATCCTGGTGTGGGATGCCCCGTCCCTCTATGCTTATGGCCGGATTCTGGCAGGGTTCCCCCCCTTCCGGGTCCCTTATTCCCCTCCAAGGGGGGTGGTTGCCTGGCCTGGCCGTTATTTAATTTTTCCCAGCTTATGTCCCTGTGTGTGTTGGTGTGTTATACACTGTGTGTGTGTGCGTGTGACAGACAGGGAGTGTGTTTACTTGGCATGTCAGGGCTGTGGCAGCCTGGGGGAGCTTCTCCCCCTCAGGCTGCGTTCGGGAAGGGGGCTGGGCGCTCGGCATGGCCGCGGTAGCTCCGCCCCCTTCTTTGACCGATTTCTGTGCTCGTTTCTATGGATCCACGTTGCTGGGAGGGGGGCGTGGCCTCGGCAAGCGCACGTTCTGCGCTGGCCCGCCCTCCCCGCGTTCTGCTCTGGCCCGCCCTCCCCCTGCTCTCCCTCTTCATGCATGAGGCTTCATGGGGGCCATCTTCTATCAGGATCTGAGCTGCGTTCTGTGTGATAAGAGCCGGATGGCCACTTCCTCAGCTTGTGTGTGGGGGCTCATCTCTAGCAGGGGCCCCCACTGGTCGCGGGCATGTGTGTGTGTGGTTTTTCGCATGTCTGGCTGGGATACAGTTAATATATATATATATATATACATATATATATATATATATATATATACCTTTTTTATAGGCATATACTGTAAGGTTATTGCCATATTTATCCAGCACTGCACTTATGTTGCCTGTTTTGTGTGTTACAGATTGCCCTGTATATGTGCATATTAAGGGGTCCCTCCTGGTCCTGGGGTCCCTAGTGTAAAATTGTCCACCTTAAATCCTCCCACCGGGACTTTTAAGGGGCATCCCGGGTTGCTTATGTGTAAATTCCCTGCGGTCTTGCGACTGACCGCAAAAATTCACCATATGGAGGCTCCGCAGGATACTGGGCTCGGGCTCCCTCTGGGACAATCCGGGCCATGTGTGGGGTGTGGGGTATCCACTGGCTGAATAATGCTCAGTTTGATCCAGATGGCGCGGAGTTCGCTATCCTTAAGAAATGCGAATTGTTCATGGATTTTGTCATGGCAGCGATGGAAGATTCTATTGTCGTGTGTAGTAGGACTTCAGCCTTACTGGTGGCTATGTGCAGATTGGTCTGGCTCCGCCAGTGGACAGCGGACGTTGGGGCCAAGAAGTCGCTCACAGCTCTTCCCTTCTTGGGTTCGCGGCTGTTTGGAGATAAATTGGATGCTGTTGCTAAAGGAGGTAAGTTACCTCAGCGGAGGAAACAGCGCCGCCCCTTTCGGGGGGGGCGGGCTTGTTCACTTCTTCCTTTCGAGGGGCCAGAGCGGTTAGGGGTTTGGCCTTCTCGGGGGTCAGGGGCTCGTCCTGGAAGAGAGGCAGAGGTCGGGCTCGTCCCGCGCCTGCCTGGGGTTCCAAGCCCAAGCCGGCCGTTAAACCGGCTGAGCAATGAAGGGGCGCCCTCAACCGCAAGGGTGGGGAGACGGCTGCGGCTCTTCTTCCAGGTCTGGGCCCGGGAGGTCACAGACAATTGGATCTTGGAAGTGGTCTCCTCCGGGTACAAACTGGAGTTCGAGTACTGGCCGCCCCCCAAGATTCTTAAGGTCTCGGGTGCCCTCGGACCCTCAGGCTGCACAGGGGCTCCTGTTAGCAGTAAAAAACCTTCTGGACATGGGGTTATATGCCCGGTGCCTCTGTCGGAGAGAGGCAGGGGTTACTACTCCAACCTTTTCACGGTTCCCAAAAAGGAGGGTTCGGTGAGACCCATTCTAGATCTCAAGGTTCTCAACAGGTTTATCAGAGCCAAAAAGTTCCGCATGCAGACTCTGCGCTCGGCTATCAATTCCCTTCGCCAAGGGGATTTTATGACATCCATAGACATCAAGGATGCGTATCCGATGTTCCGATTTTTCAGGCACAGAAATTGCCTCCGGTTTGCGGTGGAGGATCAACATTATCAGTTTGTAGCTCTTCCCTTCTGACCTCTGCGCCGAGGGTCTTCACCAAGGTCTTGGTGGGCATAATGGCTCTGCTCAGAGCTCAGGGCATTCGCATTGTGCCTTATCTGGACGATCTGTTGATATCAGCTTCTTCCCTCCGTCAGGCGGAGCTGGACACCCACCAGGTGGTGTCGACCCTGGAGAGGTTCGGGTGGGTGATCAACCGCACCAAGTCTTCTCTCTCCCCGTCTCGTGTGATTTCATTTCTGGGCATGAATCTGGATACCATTCGGGCCAGAGTGTTTCTGCCCCAGACCAAGGTGCAGGGGATTCAGGGCCTGATCCGCCTTCTTCTGGCAGGTCCTTGTCCCTCTATCCGACAGGGTATGAAACTGGTGGGTTTGATGGTATCCTCCTTCGAGACGGTACCGTTTGCACAGTTTCATACTGACGTATTGGGACAGGTGCCCGCAGTCATTGGATCAACCTTTCAGGATGTCTCCCAGGGTTCGGCAGTCTTTTCGGTGGTGGCTGGACTCAAGCAATCTGGTGAAGGGCAGATCCTTTCTGGTTACCACGGATGCCAGCCTGTCGGGCTGGGGAGGGTATTGGAAGAGTCATCAGTTCAGCTGGGTGTGGGGTCCCCAGGAGGCTCACACCCCCATCAATGTCTTGGAGCTCAGAGCCATTCGACTGGTTCTGGCTCGGCTGACCCCACATTTACGGGGTCTACCGGTTCAGGTTCGTTCGGACAACCGAACGGCAGTAGCTTACATAAATCACCAAGGAGGGACTCGCAGCAGGAGTGCCCTCAGGGAAGTTTCTCTGATCCTGCACTGGGCCGAGAGCAATGTTCCTTGCCTTTCGGCTGTCTACATTCCGGGAGTGGAGAACACGGAGGCGGATTCCCTGAGCAGGGGATCCTCTCGCCATGGAGAGTGGTCTCTCAAGCCCGAGGTTTTTCTGGATCTTTGCCGCAAGTGGGGGACTCCGGAGGTGGATCTCTTTGCCTCGAGGCACAATCACAAACTTCGGCCTTTGTGTCTCTTTCTCAGGATCCTCTGTCTCTGGCAGTGGATGCCTTGTCACTGGCTTGGAAGGAGTTGGGTTTTCTGTACCTGTTTCCACCCGTCTCCATGCTGGGCAAGGTAGTTCGCAAACTGGTGCTAAAAGGGGCACCAGCGATTCTGGTGGCTCCAAGGTGGCCAAGAAGGGTTTGGTACGCAGACGTCGTAAGGATGGCGGTAGACCAGTACCGGCTTCCCTTGTTGCCGGACCTGCTATCTCAGGGTCATCTACTTTACCCCAATTTACAAACGCTGGCTTTGACAGCTTGGCTGCTGAAACCTTCATCTTGAAAGAGGAAGGTTTGTCTGAGGCTGTTGTTCAGACCCTGATTAGGGCTAGGAAGTGGTCCTCTTCTGGCATTTACTATAGGACTTGGAGGTCCTATATTGATTGGTGTGAGGCTAGGGCCTTGCCTTGCAGGGTTTTTTCGATATCCAGGATTTTGGAGTTTCTTCAGCATAATCTGGATCTTGGGTTCCAGCTTAGTACTTTGAAAGGACAGGTTTCTGCTCTGTCGGTTTTCTTCCAGAGGTCTTTTGCTTTACACCCGCTGGTTAAGACCTTTTTCCAAGGGGTCGCGCATGTGCGGCCCCCTCGGAAGCTGTAGTTCCTGTTTGGGATTTGAATTTGGTTCTTTCGGCTCTGCAGGGTCCTCCTTTTGAGCCGCTACAGGATATTGCTCTTTTGGTTCTCACTCAGAAGGTTGCTTTCTTGGTGGCTATTACTTCGGTTCGGCGAGTCGCTGAGTTGGCGGCCTTGTCGATTCAGGCCCCTTATTTTGAGAGACACCAGAATAAGGTGTTTTTTTGTTTTAAGTCGGATTTCCTTCCCAAGATGGTGTCTGCTTTCCACCTCAATCAGGTTATTGTTTTCCCTTCCTTGTGTCCTAAGCCTAACAATGACAAGGAGAGGGTTCTGCACAATTTGGATGTTGTTCACTGTGTGAAGTACCATTTGGTGACTACTTCTTCCTTCCACAAGACGGACGCTTTTTTCGTAGTGCCCTGCAGGCCCAGGAAAGGGTTGGCGCCTGCTAAGTCTACGATTAGCAAATGGATTCGTCAGGCCATTGTTGGGGCCTATTCTGCTAAGGGGAGGACTCCCCCTTTTAGGGTCGCTGCGCACTCTACTCGTGCTGTTGGTGCATCCTGGGCTTTTCAGCACCAGGCTTCTGTTGAACAGGTTTGTAAGGCTGTTACTTGGTCTTCCGTTCATACTTTTTCCAAGTTTTACAAGGTTGATGTGCGGGCTTCAGCGGATGCTGTTTTTGGCCGCAAGGTTCTGCAAGCTGCAATGGTTTGAGTTGGTGCATTCTTTACTGTTTTTGGTTCCCGCCCATGATGGACACTGCTATTGGATGCCCCAGATGTCATGAAGATCGAAGTGGAGTGTATGGCACACTTAGAATAATACCGTTTTGTGAGTACTCACCTTTAAAACGGGTATTATGAGTGTGCCATACACTCCACTTCGCCCCACCCCTTTTTTTCAGGTATTCTGGGGCTTTTATATGGTGAACCATTGGTTTTGATTGTTAAGGTTATAATTGGTTCTTCCTGGTCCCTTTACTGCTTTTATACACTGGGGAATTGGTGGGAGGTCCCAGGTATATATGGACCGGGAGGGGCTTTCTTTTTTTGCATATTCATCTCTGCAGAAGTTCGCCCTCTACTGGAGATTACCCAGATGTCATGAAGATCGAAGTGGAGTGTATGGCACACTCATAATACCTGTTTTAAAGGTGAATACTCACAAAACGGTATTTTTGTACTTATTGTGTCTTGCAGGCGGGTCACCTTTGACTGTGGTTCTCCCGGCCCTGCCCCTTACCAATCTCCCACCTTCCCTAGCGGGCTTTGGGGGGCATCTCAAAAAGGGTGGCTATTGCTAGCTGTGTACTGGCCGTTGCGCCTGTATCTAAAATCACCATATGGAGGCTTCCGGGGATAATGTGCTTGGGTTTCCTTCGGGACAAGCCCAGATGTGTGTTGTGTGTGGGGTGTTTAGTGACGGTGTCAGGGTATGTTTGCCCTGCTCCCAGCATGTACTTGCACTGCAGCCTGGGTCGTCTGCTATGGGTCCCGGTGCTGCGCCCCCTTTTGCTTCGCCTACCCCCCACGCTTGCATCTGACTCCTAGTGAGGGGCACACTATCGGGGACTCTCAGTATGATTTGGCTGCACGGGTGGCCAGCATTGAAAAGCATATTACTGGGTCAGTCCCGCTTAAGGCTTCTGCCAAGAAGCGGCATTTATCTCCCGCTGCTTCCCTCTTTCCTGTGGAGGATGAGGGACTTTACTCCTTTTCTGGCCTTTATCCCCTCGAGGAGGGGAAATTATTCTCTGATTCAAAATCCTCTGAGGAACAATCTAAGTTATATGGTGGTACCGGGTCTCCTTTTGGAGAAGACCCATGGTCTTCAGATGACACTGACAGGTTACTGGCTTTGCTTTGTATTTCCCCTCCTGCCGTGGCTCCACAGCAGCAGGGTGAGCTTTTCCATACTGTTAAACCACGCTTGGAGTTCCCTGAGCAGAATCACTTTAATAATCTGGTGCTCAAAGAGTGGGAACGGCCTAGTAAGCTACCTGGGGTGCCCAAGAGTTGGGACAGGAGGTATTCCTTTCCTGCTGATGTGGTTAAACGTTTGTCCTGTCCTCCCGAGGTGGACGCGTCCGTCCTAGGGTTGTCTAAGACATCAGTCATGCACTCACCTGACACTACTACACTGTGGGGTGGTGAGGACTGGTGCTTGGATCAGATGTCCTGTCATGCCTTTGCCTGTGTGGGAACTGCACTGCGCCCAGTTTGTGCCTCTGCCATAACGGCTATTGCTATTAAAGGGCTGCTTAAGTGTCTCTTAGATGGGGCCTCTGATGACGCGGGAGGAGTGGATTATAGATCTCTCCTACTTTACTATGAATTTGTTGCATATGTTCTTTCTGCCATGGACTATGCCATTAGAATGTGTGGTAGGACTTCTGCCCTTTTGGTGGCTATACGACGCTCTGTCTGGCTACGTCAGTGGGTAGCAGATAATGCTGCTAAGGAGGCTCTCACTGGTTTTCCTTTTAAGGGGCTACGGCTCTTTGGTGAATGCTTGGACATGTTTGCCAGAGGCGGTAGGCTGCCTCAACGTAGAAGGCCTTCTTGGCCCTTTCAGGGGACTGGTGCCTCTCTCCCTTCCTTCCGCGCTTCCAGGGCTGGTCGAGGGGTGTCCTTTGTTGGGGCACGTGGAGACTATTGGGGCAGGGGTAGAGGACGTGGCCGTCTCGGTCTCTCATGGGGTCCCAAACCCAAATCCTCCCTCAAGGCCCCTCAGGCATGAGGAGGCGCCCTCACCCATCCGGGTGGGGGGACGGCTTCGGCTCTTTGCTCACGTCTGGAGGCTACGCATAGCAGACAGGTGGATTCAAGTGGTGGTTTCCTCCGGTTACAAGATAGAGTTTGCAGCCTGGCCGCCCCCAAGATTAGTCAGATCCCGGATGGCTCAAAACCCCCTGTCAGCTCAGGCCTTGCGGTCCGAAACCTTCTGGAGTTGGGGGTCATCTGCCCGGTGCCTTTCAGGGAAAGGGGCAGAGGCTTCTACAATCTATTCACGGTTCACAAAAAGGATGGGTCCCTCAGGCCCATCCTGGATTTAAAGAGCCTCAACAAGTTTGTCAGATTCAAGCATTTTTGTATGGAGACCCTACGCTCAGCAGTCAATACACTGCGCCGGGCGACTTCATGACCTCTGTAGACATCAAGGACGCTTACCTTCATGTACCAATCTTCCTAGGTCATCAGAAATTTCTCAGGTTCGCTCTGGAGGATCAGCACTACCAATTTGTGGCCTTGCCTTTCGGTATCACCTCGGCTCCCAGGGTATTCACCAAGGTGCTGGCGGGCGTGATGGCTCTGTTGAGATCTCAGGGCATTCGCATCCTTTCTTATTTGGACGACATTCTGATCATGTCTCAGTCCTTCCATCAGGCAGAACTGGATACCCAGATGGTGGTGTCCACACTAGAGTCCTTCGGCTGGGTGATCAACCATCCCAAGTCTTTTCTGTCCCCGTCACTGGTGAGGTTCTTTCTGGAAATGACTCTGGATACATCTCAGGTCAAGGTTTTTCTCCCTCAACAGAAGGTGGAGAGTCTTCAAGCTCAGGCCCAGTTTCTTCTTTCTTGTCCTCATCCCTCAATCCGGCAGGGGATGCAACTGGTGAGCTTGATGGTGTCTTGCTTCGAGGCAGTACCCTATGCCCAGTTTCACATGAGACCTCTTCAGCTACACCTCTTATCAGTGTGGGATCGGGACCCTGTGTCCCTGGATCAGGTATTTGTTCTGTCCCCCCTGGCCAGACGGTCCCTCTCGTGGTGGATGGACTCAAGGAACCTCTTGGTGGGCAGAACCTTTTTGTCCCCTTGCTGGGAGACTGTCACCACAGATGCCAGTCTGACAGGTTGGGGGGGCTTCTGGAAGTCCTTGAAATTCCAGGGTCAGTGGGGCCCCCAGGAGGCCCATACTCCTATCAACATTCTGGAACTGAGGGTGGTAAGGTTGGTTCTCGCCCAATTGACCCCACACCTTCGGGGTCGAGCTGTTCAGATCCGCTCGGACAACCAGGCGGCGGTTGCCTACATCAATCATCAGGGAGGGACCCGGAGCAAGAGGGCCCTCAAGGAAGTGTCTCTGAAACTGTCATGGGCGGAGGAGAATGTTCCCTGCATCTCGGCAGTGTACATCCCGGGGTGGAAAATCTGGAGGCGGACTCCCTGAGCAGGGGGACTTCTCGTCTGGGAGAATGGTCCCTCAGCAGCAGGGTGTTTCGCTCCCTGTGCCACCGCTGGGGTCACCCGGATGTGGATCTGTTTGTGTCCTGTCACAATCACAAGCTTCCAGTCTTTGTCTCTCTGTCCCAGGACCCTCTGCCCTTTGCCATGGATGTACTAGCAATGTCTTGGAAGAGCTTTCGGCTCCTCTATGTGCTCCCTCCGTTTCCTCTGATGGGCAGGGTGCTGCGCAAGATAGCCCAGGAAGGGGTGCCAACCATCCTGGTTGCCTCCTGTTGGCCAAGAAGGGTGTGGTTTGCAGACATCGTGCAGTTGGCAGTAGATCAATACGTCCTGCCCAAGGTTCCAGACCTGCTCACTAAGGGGCAGCTACGCCATCCCAATTTACAAATGCTGGCTTTAATGGCCTGGCTGCTGAGACCTCCATCTTGATGGAAAAGGGGATGCCTGCCTCTGTTGTTACTACCATGATTCGGGCTAGGAAGAAGTCCTCGTCCTTTATCTACTATAGGGTATGGCGTGCTTACATTGCCTGGTGTGAGTCTAAGTCTCTTCCCTGTCAGGTGTTTTCTATTCCCAGGATCCTGGAATTCTTGCAGCATGGTTTGGATTTGGGCCTTCAACTTAGTACTCTCAAGGGACATGTTTCAGCCTTGGCTATTTTCTTCCAAAGATCTTTTGCCAACCACTGTTTGGTTAAGACTTTTTTCCAGGGGGTTACTCGCGTGCGCCCGCCACGTAAGCCTATGTTGCCAGTCTGGGATTTGAATTTGGTTTTATCTGCCTTGCAGGGTCCTCCTTTTGAGCCTCTGCGTGAGGCTGCTTTGCCTATTTTGACGCTTAAGGTAGCCTTTTTGGTGGCTATCACTTCTGTTAGGCGTGTTTCTGAGTTAGCGGCGCTTTCCATTAAACCTCCTTACTTTGAGCGACACCAGGACAAGGTGGTGTTTCGGTATAAGCCAGATTTCCTGCCCAAGGTTGTGTCTGCATTTCATCTCAATCAAGACATTGTTTTGCCTTCTCTGTGCCCTAATCCTAGTAATCCTAAGGAGCGGGTCTTACATTTTCTTGATGTTGTCAGGTCCTTGAAGTTTTATTTGGTAGCTACTGAGTCTTTTTGGAAGACTGATGCTCTTTTTGATCTACCTTCTGGACCTAGGAAGGGTTTGTCTCCGGCTAAATCCACTATCAGTAAATGGATTCGTCAGGCGGTGGTGCAAGCCTATTCTGCTAAGGGGAGGGAGCCTCCCTTCCGCCTTACTGCTCATTCCACTCGTGCTATTGGTGCCTCTTGGGCTTTTCAGCACCAAGCTTCTGTTGAACAAGTTTGCAAGGCTGCTACTTGGTCTTCTGTTCATACTTTTTCCAAGTTTTACAAGATTGATGTTAGGGCCTCAGCTGACGCTGCTTTTGGCCGCAAAGTTCTGCAGGCGGCAGTGGTTTAAACTGCCCTCCTTTGCTCTTTGGGGATCCCACCCTACCTTACGGACACTGCTTTTGGATGTCCCAAGTGTAAGGAATTACTGGAACAGGACGTGCTGTATACTTTGAAAAATACAATTCTGTGAGTACTCACCTGTAGAATTGATTTTGTAGTATACAGCACGTCCTGTTCCATCTCTCCCTTGTTATCATTTTTCTTGGTTACCTCTGTATGTTGATTGTTCTAAAGTTCTTTTTGGGTTCTTATCCATTTTTTTATTTTCCCAGCTTCTTGTATAACTGCTTGTCAACACTGGAAATTGGTGGGAGGTTCCTGGCTATTAATGGAGCCGGGAGTGGCCACAAGTCTTTCTGCAGTCCACTGCGCCACCTGGCGGAATAACCCAAGTGTAAGGAATTACTGGAACAGGACGTGCTGTATACTACAAAATCAATTCTACAGGTGAGTACTCACAGAATTGTATTTTTTATGCAATCCTCCTGTTCAACCTCTGAACTTCAACTGCATCTGATTTTTTTTTCGTTCAAAATTCATTGTGGTATTGTACAGAACCAAAATTAGAAAAATGTCTCTGTCCAAATATTTATGGACCTAACTGTATTGTGAAACACATGTCTGGAAACGTATAGAATTGAACATCTTGAAAATAGTTCAGATTTTGTGTCTAGAAGGAAGTCATTTGTCTTTCCATATTTTTTGCGTCAGCTGTCGAACATCTGTATTTTCTATATATGATGGTGCGCCACATAAGCAGATCTCCCTTGTTTACTGTCAACCAGCCATGAAAGCTTATTTTTTGCATTAGGAAAAAAAAAAAAACTTCAAAGATGAGAACAGATTGACCATGCTAATTTAGTTGACACACTACTTAGTAACACTTTATCATCTGTATTTAAAGTCCCCATGGTAGAGTCAACAGCAGCCTGCATTTTTGAGTTCAGTGAGTATCCCCAAACACGCTCATCATGATCTTTCACGTGCTATGTCCATCATTTGCCAACAGGGAACAGAATATTTGCAATTGCAAGGCTTATATACTATTTATAACTATATATATCCTAAATAAGGTGTTATGATACAAAATACATATCCTTTTATATTTGTTTTTACCACTAATACAGTAATATTGAAGATAATCGTGGCAGAAGCTTCTTTGTTTATTGATATAAAGAGTAAGGAGATGCAGAATGATGCCTATGGCCATCAGTTCCCCCACAGTCTGGTTAAGTACCTGTATACATTCCAATAAAGCAGTAAGTTAACCAGCCACAAAACACATTAGCAAATAAGGGATTCATTTACTAAAGTCCAGTCTTTTGGAACATCAAAGTGGTTCAGTTGGGAATGAGCTAATTAAAGCAGGATTCCAGTGAACCTAAAAAAAAGGGGGGGAGCGGTGTTACAAGGAAAAAAAAAACCCTTACCTGATCCTTTAGCCAGCGGCACTCCTCCTGAGCCTTTACGACGGCTGTGGGAAAAGACACAACGCGCAAAACACACATCCCCTGAGTCCACATACTCTCCTGCCACCTATTCACTTGCTAAGGCTAAGTAAATGGGCGGCGCCCAGGATCAGGAGTGCCAGCACGTGCATGAAATAATGTTTTTTTTTCTTTGGAATCTACCCCCCCCCCCGTTCTGCCTCGGCGCGTGCGCGGGGGGGGGGGGTGCTGGAACGTTTATAGATTGACTGGAAGGGGTGACATGGAGCCAGTTGTGGACCTCCTAGTCACAGATGGATGGTTAGAGGCCACCAAAGTACATAGTTAATGGAAAACTACATTTTGTCAGGTTTTTGTGCCCCTATTGTTTTCCTCTTCTGGGATTTAAAATAAACATTCGTGTTAGGGTTGTGTCCTCATACATGTGATTTATTTATCAGCATGCTGTTTCCTTTTATCCCTGTGTGTTTGTGAGCCTAAAGTGGCAGTGGTTTTCCTGGCCTTGAGTATAAACTACAAGGCCCAGAATCCTTCCACTGCAACAGGTGACCTTATCCGCAGCTTCGGCTTAATCACAGAGTAGCATTGACCTCCCCAGATGAGAATGCTGCCAGTAGGGTTATACCTGTTGTCTCTGCCTCAGCCAGAGTCAAAGTCATGCTTTTAAACACCACTTTGGTGTTTGATGCTAATGTAAACACATTGTTTCAACAGAAAACTTTTTTTTTAATAACTTTTGAACTGGTAAGGGGATGCTTTAGGGCATAAGGGCTGGTAATTACTAGGAAAGTGGGGCTGACAGTTCGGTATAGAGGTCTTTTGTTCAAATGTAATGAACAAAGAAATACACACAACACACAATTCTTTCATCTCCTCCATTCCGGGGCACCAACAGTAACAACGTGTGGGTTGCAGGCTCCCAGTGCCTTAAGGATTCCATTTATTTTCCTCACCAGGAAATGTAAGAGCCTGTAAGTGGAGCCGGAAATATCCCGGTTATTTGGCCTCTCTTGCAGCCATAATCAGGGCTCTGAATCATGCGCAAGCCCTCACTACTGATGACTTATACGCATCAATGTGAAAACAATATGAAGCAATTACACATTAGAAACGCTAAAGAAGAGGCTTAAACGCAACCACCAAAACGCTTATACAAAGAAAAAAAAACATGAGAAGCTCAAAAATGGACCAAAAAATACACAAAAATTACACATACACATGCTTTTTCACGTGTATGTGCACTTAAAAGAGGCTGTGAATCAACCTTTATGTCATCACTGTTTCTTCTGTGTTTCGATTTGGGGAGATACAAATTTGGGGGTTTGAAGCATACCTCTAATGCAGGGGTACTCAACTACTTTCTGTGAAGGTCACTTACCAGAGCCTGGTATAAGGTGAAGGTCAAAGCTGTATACCTAAACTTCGGCCGCGCCCTGGGTAAAGGGGGTTCACACAACAGGACACCCCAATCTGGAAACCTTTTAGATTCCAGAGCCGTGCCACAAGAGTTTTGTTCCGCTTTCAAGAGCTGTTTTTGAACAGTGTGTCCGCCACCATAGGCAGTGAGAGCATCCACATCCCTGTGGCCTGTGCTGCGCTCCCATCCACAGCCTATCTGGCTCACGAGGCCACGGATGCGTCAGAAAGGTTGTGATTAAGGGTCTACATGGAAGGTTCACACAGTTGTGCATCTCGGGGGACTTAGTTGGCTGGCCCTGGAGTTTTTTAGACTGCAGGGACGGTGTTTCAGGTGATAGGTACCACTTTAATTCTTTTTATTTCCCATGCTATCACCCTTGATTCTTTTTTATCCCCCTATATTACTTCCTTTTTGCTTTTTTAAAAGTAGACCAAACCCGGGATTTTGACTGTCCTGGCTTTTGGCCGATGCCCTGCTATTTGAACCCCATGGATCCCCATTAAAAGCTACCTGACGGCCAGGCCAACCACGCATATGAGGGCTCGCATACCTAAACATGTGCCTCCAACATGCGCCGTTGGATCGACAAATATGTAACTTTTACTGGGGATCTGGGGTGTTTCACAAAACAGGGCATCCCAAAAACAAGATGCCCCAGGAAATGGAATGGAGCAGCACTTTATAGATTTTAGTGACGCTTTTGGTCCACCTGTCCGCCCGCACACCTGTCTCTCCTTATGCACGTACACCAGTTGACTACCTGCTCTAATGCAATGATCAGTTGATTACTAAATCTGCCTGATTAATTTCACATGCACTATACCAACTGGGGCTCAGCTGACCCACCCCAGGGGCAGGAGTCCAATCAAAAGTGCTAAATGCAAATAAATATTCAAATATTTTCAAATAATCAGCACTATAGATTTTTATCACAGTCCTTCTTTATATCACAAGGGGTGCCGCAATGTGAGTCAGTAACGCCCTGAATAAGCTTTTTTCCCCAGAAAATAATAAATAATTCTCCAGATGGTTATAAGATGTCCCTCAAAGGAGTGGAAAAACCGAACATAGAGCACACTTTGTCTGTCTTTTATGAGTTATTATGACATGTAGAGTCTGTAATATAACTCCCCAGATACCATTATCCCTGGATGGGCCCTCCCAAAGTGATTTAGACACTCAGGAAGTTGTGTTAATAGTGATTCTTGCTGGGACAGATGTGGGTGCCATTTCCTCCTTCAGAAATGCTTACTCACCACTCGTGCTGGCATTGTCCGGTTGCAATTATGGCCATGCCCACTCGATCCATTTTACCATGCTGCTAGAGATATTGTAACTACGGGATTAACGACAGGCAGAATGGCTAGCGCTGTCATGCTCACAGCTAGATGTGAGCTGGTAGGTGCTGGCCGCACTTGTTCCATTCAGATTTCTTTGCTCGCTTGCCGCAAATCTGAACAGAGCGATCACTGCTGATTGTCTGAGCATCTCGCACATGCACTGGGAAAAAGGTGAGTTTATGAATGATTGGGTGGGATACACACCGTATTAGGATGTCCCCACCATGAGCAAAACCCAAGAAAGTGAACATTCTGGCTTTTGTTACTCTTTTATTTACATTTCTATTCTTAGTATACAGTACGTCCTGCTCCAGATAGATTACACGTGGGTATTACTCCACCAGGTGGCGCTGGACTGCAGAGACTTCGAAAACAGGCTTCTCCTGGCCCCCCAAATACCCAGGGACCTCCCACAAATCCCCAGAATTTCTCTGCATTCTGGACTGCGAAGGATGAGAAATGGCTCTCTACTCGCAGGTTAACGGGGCTATTAGCCTGCGGCCCTGTAGGACTATTCCCACCCGTTCCGTTAGTAATATGCCTGCGCTGGTCGGGTGAAGGTAGGCAGCACCGCTGTTAGGTGCTTAGGAGCGCTGCTCCACCGCAATCCCCCACCAAAGGGTAGGCGGTTCAGGCTTATGGTGAGCCTCTATGGGATGCCCCTCCTGCACTATTGCCCCTGCCTATCGGTGGGCCCTATTTAGGTGGCCGCTGTCCTCTCTCATTCTCCTTGTAGCCTTTGGGGGAAAAGAGGGGGGGGGGTGTAGATGTGTATGCTATGCATTCTGTGTTTTACACCTTATATTTTATTCTTTCTGCCTTGCGTCAGGCGCCGCGCGGGCTTGCTTTTCTTTTACTGTTTTCAAAATTGACGCCGCCACGCGCCTTTTATGTACACTATGTTCCTCGCTTGGCGGCGGCGTTACCTCAGGCGCTGGTGCGCCATCATTGGCTGCTTGTCACGTCCTGGCTTCGCGCTCTTCGGGGGGGGCGGGGCCCATCTATGGCGCGCTCCGCGTCATTGTCTATAACGGCCCGCCCCTCGAGGTATACCGACGCCATCTTTAACCTGCTTGGTTGGCCCATGCGCGACGGACCCCTACCTACCGCGGTCCGTAAGTGCCCTCGCGGGCGGCTTTATTTTCTACCTTTTATTACTGTGTGCTTACGGTCTCCTCCTTTTATGTCTTTCAGGCTGGGCGAATCCTTTGGCTTCTCCCGGCCCTCTATTAGTTTATAACTTGTTAGGCCTTGTGTAATACTCCCACTTCCCTAGCAGGTTATTGGGGCATCGGGGGTTGCTGTATAGCGTTAATCCCTATCGACCTATAGTGCCGCTATAATCACCATATGGAGGCATCCCAGGATAATGTGACCGGGGTTCCTTCGGGACAAGCCCGGCTGTGTGTAGCGTGTGGGCAGCCTCATGCTGACGCTGAAAAGGTGTGGGTCTGTGCACCCTGTGCTGAGCAGGTGCTTGCATTGCAATCTGGCCTGCCAGTGGCTGCACCTCATATCACTTCACCTACTCCTCCAAGCTTAAACCTCACTCCTACTGAGTTGCATACTAGTGGGGATTCTCAGCCTGATGTGTCTTCTAGACTGGCTAGTGTTGAGAAGTTAATTGCTAATACCTTGGCGCGTAAGGCCTCTGCTAAAAAGCGGCACTTAATGCCTATATTCACTATATTCTAAGCATACAGCACGTCCTGCTCCAGAACATATTCATAACGTATGGGTATACCTCCGCCTTCAGCGCCGTGCACTGCAGATCATGAAGAAAACAAGCTCCTCCCGGCCCTACATATACCGGAGGACCTCCCACAATCCCCAGATTTCTCTGCAGTGCTGAAACTGCGAAGACATGAAGTATCACGCTCTCGCAGGCGAGTGGGGCTTGACAGCCCGAGGCCCTGCGGGACTATTTCCACCCGTCCTCATTGTCAATTTATGCCTCCCAGCCTGGGCTGCGTGGGTCGGGTGAAGGTAGGCAGCACCTGGTGTGCTTATGGAGCTAGACTCCACCGCAATTCCCCAACCATAGGGTAGGCGGTTTAGGCTGATGGTGAGCCTCCAAGGGATGCCCCTCCCGCATTATTGTCCTGTACCCCGCGTAGTGCTGGACCCTATTATCGGGTTGCCATTCTCCCTCTTTTCCCCGTCCACTTAGGGGGAAAAGAAAGGGGGGGGAGGGTACGCGTGTGGCGGTCCCAGTGTACCGGTGTGTCACGCTCGTGGCTTCTATTCTGCCCTTTATTAGCTCAGAGATGTCAGGGCCGCGCTGCTTGCTCCTTATTTCGGCTGCCACTGTGTGTTTTTCACTTTGATTGCCACTTAATATTGTTGTTGCGGTGCCCGCGCTTATTGTTGGTCCGCTCTATGGTACGTTAGGCCTGCTGGTTGCATCCTTGCCTTATTTTTTACTTCAGAGCTTCGCGCTCTTTAGAATGGGTGGGGCCGTAGTTCAGCGCGCTTCGCGTCACGGCGGAGTATATAGCCCGCCCTTCGAGCTTCGCCGGGTGCCATTTTGGTTAGCTTCACGCGCACGCGTCGTGGCGGTCTCCTCCTCCACTGAGCTGTAAGTGCCCTTGCGGGCGAATCCCTCTCATTATTGTCTGCCCATCTGCGCATGTTCCTGACATCTCTTTCCCATTGTGTCTTTCAGACGCTGAGTTCCCGGTGGCCTCTCCCGGCCTCATATACATATATACCTACTATCCATATATTTACTATATACGTATACATTGCTATACTCATACGTATAAGGAGCGGGCCTTCCCAAAATCTCCCACATTGATCAGCGGGTAGTTGGGGCATCCAGGGTTGCTTACGGCATAAATCCCTATCGACATCCTATATTTAAACAATCACCATATGGAGGCATCTCAGGATTGTGTTACCGGGGTCCCTTTGGGACAGGACCGGCTGTGTATATCGTGCGGTCTCCCCCATGCTGAGGCGGACGGGGCACGGGTCTGCGCGTCATGTTCTGAACAGACGCTGGAATTGCGAGCGACGCTTGCGGTTGTACCTCGCTCCTTCTCCCCCCTTTCCCCTTCCCTAAACCTCACTCCTGTTGAGTCTTGTACAAGTGGCGAGTTACAAATAGATCCCTCTCCTAGACGGCCCACGCTGGCCCAGATTGTGGAAGGTTTGTCTGGCCGGATCGGCCCAGATAGACAACGGCCTTGTACTCCCGTGGCTTCAGCCTGTGCTATGGGCTCTGAGGAGTCCTTGTCTACACATGCTAGCGCCACGTCGGAAGAAGGGGACCTGTTCTCTGACCTAGGCTCCTCTGACGAGAGACCGAGGGGTCAGGATGAGGCTGGTCAGGATGACTGGGACCAGCTTGATATTGGCGGGATGTTACTCAGGATTTTTAATGTATTGTCCGTTTCGCCTCCCGATGCGGTCTCCAGGCCGAGAGGGGGGCGCTTTCATACTGCGCCTGCGCACTTGGAATTTCTCGAGCAGGCTCACTTCCATGCTCTTGTACTTAAAGGGTGGGAATGTCCCGCTGCTCTTCAAAAGACCCCGGAGGACTGGGTTTGGAAATACCCTTTTCCCCCCGAGATGGTAGATATTTGGTCCTCGTCCCCATTAGTGGACGCTCCGATTATTGGGGTCCCTAACCCCCCTTCCTTACATCTCCGGCTTACAGCTCCCTGCGGGACGCCGAGGATCGGCGTATCGATAGGCTTGCTTCCCACACCTTTACCTGTGCTGGCACGGCGCTGCGCCCTGTCTGTGCCGTGGCTATCACGGCAGTGGCCTCTAAGACTCTTATAAGAAAGATACTGGAGCATCAGCCTGAAGATTTACCCTGGGAGGTGTTTTACGCACTCTCCAGCTGCGATATTTTTGTTAAATTTATCCTTTTGGCTTTGGATGACACCATCAAAATGTGTGCGAGGACTTCTGCCCAAGTGGTAGCTATACGTCGCCTGCTCTGGCTTCGTCAGTGGGGGGCAGACAATGACGCTAAAAGGATCTTGACGGGGCTTCCCTTTAGAGGGCATCGCCTGTTTGGGGCACGTCTGGACATATTTGAGAAACAGGACAGTCCACCCAGTCAGAGGCGGCCGTTGCGCCCCCCGCGGAGCAGGGATACCCCTCCTCCTCCATATCATTCTGTTAAGCAGGAACCGGGGTTGCCCCCTGCTGGGTCTGGTTCGGTATCCTGTCCCAGGAGTGACGTTCAATGCCCGGGGCCCTCTGGTTGGGCTAAGCCCTTTTCCTTCCCTGAATACCTTCATGCATGATGGGACGCCCTCACCCACCTGGGTGAGGGGATGGCCACAGCACCTTACTCCTATCAGGAGGCATCCTGCCTCGCTCTGGTGGCTTTAGGGGATAGTTCCTCCAGATATGGAATGATGTTTGCTGGGTGGTCCTTCCCTGAGTGGGTTAGGAGGACTATGGTTCCTGCCCTTCTTCGGGCATGCGTGCAGGCTTAACTGGGCCTGTCAGGTATGGCTTCCCTGCAGAACGCCATTATCATATAGAAACTGGGGCCCCTGAGCGGGTCTGCCCCTCTCTCCCTTCAAGGATGAGGGAGTCTATCTGCCTAACCCCTAGGGGGGTGTGGCATCTGTACCATAAGCTTTCGGCCTGGCGCCCTTGACAGGGCTGTCTGTGCCCCATGCTCCAGGGGTCCTCTGGCTGCTGGTGGCATGTTCGGATTTCCTTCTAGACTCCAAGGAGCCTTCTGGATATTGAGCCCTCTACTGCTGGGCATTGGTGATCACTGACACCGTTGAAGCTTAAGCTAAGCCCCCTGTTGCGCCCTTGTACGCACTGGGCTCTGGAAGGGTGTGATGTCTCACACGGCACCAAGGGGCATCTACCAGGGGACCTATCAGGCCCTCCTGTTTCTTCACGAAAGCGGTTGTGGGATGGAACTTGGCAAAACCGGGGCTCTACTCTGCTCCACCCTCTAGTTCCTGGTTGCGCCTGGATTAGGCTTCACCCAGTGCCTTTTTTTCCTTGGCTATAAGGAGTTTACCGGTATGAGGCCTCTGGTCCTCCATCCTGTATAGTTATTTCTCCAGACAGAATTGCTTCTGGTGCGCTGGTTGGCGACTCGTCCTTTGACACCACTTGTCTCGGGGATCTTTGGGCTCTGAGGTGCTTTAGCCATTAGCCCTGGATGAGGGGTTTGCACCCTGGGTCTGGGTCTGCTTACCTTACTCCTAGTGGAGGCGGTTATTCTTCTACTGGTTACTCGAGAGTACCGTGGGGGAGCATTGCATACCCTTTTCTACTTCCCTGTTTGGTTACCATGGTACCTAATCTGGCAGGATGACGAAGGGGGCTTATTCTTCTGAATCCCCAGGCAGTTCCTAGGAAGGGACCTTGAAGGTTCTGGTTTCCTAGGTGAATTTTTGGTCATAAGGAGCACGTAGTGGGTCCTAGTTGGGGACTAATCCTTCTTGTACCTGTCCATTGGGGGGCATTTTGCCATGGTAGGACAGTGGTTGCTCCTTGTTCCTGCGGAATTCTTGGGCCTGGATCTATTCCAGAGGAGCCCTAATTCCTTAGGGGACTCGATATTCCTTGTCCTTCCTGTAGTATCCCTCCCGTGGGAGGTTCTCTGTTGTGCCTCTGGGCTCACACCGGCAGGGTTCTGTGGACCCCGTCCCTATTACAGGGGTCTACCCCTGTTATTGGCCAGATTGGTCTGCCCTGGTTGGGGTTAGTGGTTCTGGCTGGGTAGTTTACTTGAAAGACGTTATACCCTTGCCCTACCGGGCTTGGGGAGAGCTTGCTCTAGTCCCTGATGGCAAGCAGCACCTTATGCTAGGGGCCTGGGTGGCCCAGTGGGGTGTTGGTTCTCAGAGAGTTCTGCTAAGAACAGTAGGACGGTAAGTTCCCTCATGAGGACTATTTTTAACATAGTATGGTGCCTTTACTTTAGACCTACTGTAGCGTTGGCAGGATCTGGGGCTTACCCTGTTGGAGATCACAGATCTCGGGGTGTCTTGTTCCTTGGAGGCTCTGGACTTTGTCTTCCTCTTTATTTTCTTCCTTCTGCCACGCTGGGTTAGCTTATGTTGTCCCTATGCTATTTCGCTGGGTCTAAGCTCCTTCCCTGGCGGGACGATATCTGCTCCTGGGATTAGGGTCCTACAAGCAGTGTTTGGTATGGGCTCACTACTTGACTCGGTCTATGGTTGGGGCCTGATCTGTTCTTCTATTACGAGACCTGATCCAACCTTTTGTTTGCATTCTTCAGGGTCTGCTCAGGTGCATTCCTGGGGAATTCCTAGTTTCCCTTTTGGGGGAGGACTTATTCTGAAGCCCTACCAAGGGTTCCCACGGGTCTTAGTCAGGTCCTTGTCTGACCGACTCCTTCCATCATGTTGCTCTTCTGGGGAGGTTACTCCAGTCAGTGGTGTGCCATAAGGAACGGCACTATTGGCGGTCCTAGTCATTATATATATTTATTATATATACATACCTTGGTATAGCTCTATACCATGAGGTGAGGGTACCCGCCTCACACTAAGTGGATTCAGGCGATATTTCATTCCCTTCTGCCTTGGCCGGATTCTGTGGTCTCTGGGCTATGGTCTAAATTACTATGAGATGAAAGGGATCTGTGCCCCTCTACTGGGGTTAGAGATATGCCAGAACTGTCTTGTCCCTGATAGGGATCTTATCTTGGGGGTCTACTGGTGCCCCCTTCTTGAAGTACCGGATTGATTGCTTCCATGGGCTAAGGGCCCTCTGGCTTGGTCCTATTCGGTTGGTCGTCCTTCCGGACCTGTAGTACTCTTTCGGCTTCTGCTGAGTATTGTTGTTAGCACTTTTGCTGGTTCCGTCTGCGACCTGGACATGTATTCCCCGTTGGGAAAGGTTTTGAGTTACCATGGCTACCCTCTCTTGTAGTAGCATGGTTAGGCAGTTACTTTGGCCTATTCTTTTAGGGGAAGATTCTTCCTCCCTATTGTTTTTCGTTCTCTTACTGTTAGTGCTTGGCTTGCCCTTTAGCACTATGTTCCGGTGATCAAGCTGGCTAGTCCGCTGCTTGCGCTCAGTTCTCCCTTTACAAGGTTCAAAGGTTGAGGTTAGAGCATTGCTCTCGTTGTTGATAGCATGGTCAGGGGTGACAGCGCTTTACTGTTGGCTGTGCCTTTTCACGGGGATCCCACCCTATTGTGGACACTGCTATTGGATGTCCCATACGTTATGAATATGTTCTGGAGCAGGACGTGCTGTATGCTTAGAATAATACAATTCTGTGAGAATCTCACCTGTAGAATTGGTTTTATATGCATACAGCACGTCCTGCTCCACCCCACCCTGGTTTCACTTGTTCTGGATCCCCTGTATGGTGATTGTACTCACTTGGTGTTATTGCCAGACTTTCTGGGTGGTTTGCTTCTCCTGGCTTCTCTTCTCACTGCTTTTCAATGCTGGGGATTGTGGGAGGTCGTCCGGTATATGTAGGGCCGGGAGGAGCTTGTTTTCTTCATGATCTGCAGTGCACGGCGCTGAAGGCGGAGGTATACCCATACGTTATGAATATGTTCTGGAGCAGGACGTGCTGTATGCATATAATACCAATTCTACAGGTGAGATTCTCACAGAATTGTATTTTTTACTATGTAAACTGGGGAGTTTTTTAATCTTTGTGGCTATACCCCGTCTGATGAAGGGGAGCCTTTCTCTTACTCAGGCTCATCTGATGAGAGGCCAAGGGGTCATGACAATTCTGGCTCTGACCCCTGGGCCCCGGATGACACTGACAGATTGTTGACCCAGATTTTTGAGGTTCTGTCCATCTCTGGAATTTCCAGAGCAGGCACATTTCCATAACCTTGTGCTCAAGGAATGGGAGCGCCCCAGTAAACTTCCCGGGGTTCCTAAAAGTTGGGATAGGAAGTATCCCTTTCCTGCTGATGTGGTAAAGTGTTTGTATCCCCTCCCGAGGTGGATGACCTGGTCCTAGGGCTATCTAACACCTCTGTTATGCATTCCCCTGACTCTACTACCCTTCGGGATGCTGAGGACCGGCGCATTGACCAGCTGGCATCCCACGCCTTTGCATGTGCGGGGACGGCGCTGCGCCCGGTCTGTGCCTCTGCCATTACTGCTGTGACCACTAGAACCCTTATCAGAAATATACTTGATAGTGCCCTTGATGATCTGCCTTGTGAGGTGTTCAATGCACTCTCCAGTTGTGATGCTTTTGTAAATTTTGTCCTCTCTGCCATGGATGACACCATCAGAATGTGTGCCAGAACATCTGCCCTTGTGGTGGCTATACGCTGCTCGGTTTGGCTGCGCCAGTGGGCTGCTGACAACGCTGCCAAGAAGGCCCTCACTGGTTTTCCCTTCAAAGGACTGCACCTGTTTGGGGACCGCCTGGACCTTTTTGCTAAGGGAGGCAGGTTACCCCAGCGCAGGCGGCAATCTCGGCCCTTTCGGGGTCAGGGTTCCTTCTCCTCCCCTTACCGTGGTGCCTTACCGTGGTGGGGCCCGGGGAGATTTCTGGGGTAGGGGCAGAGGACGTGGATGTCCTGGCCCCTCCTGGGGTCCCAAAGCAAAATCATCCCCTAAGCCCCCTCAGGCATGATGGGGCGGCCTCACTCATCCGGGTGGGGGGACGGCTGCAGCACTTTGCTCACGTCTGGAGGCTTCATGTCTCAGACCGGTGGATTCAGGAGGTAGTGTCCTCCGGTTACAAGATAGAATTTGCTGCCGATCCCCCTCCAAGATTCATCAGATCCCGGATTCCTCAGGACCCTGTGTCAGCTCAGGAGCTAGTGCAAGCAGTGCAAGGCCTCCTGGAGCTGGGGGTCATCTGCCAGGTCCCTTTAAGAGAAAAAGGCAAGGGCTTTTATTCCAACCTATTCACAGTACCCAAAAAGATGGTTCAGTCAGGCCCATCCTGGACTTAAAGATCCTCAACAAATTTGTCAGGGGCAGGCCTTTTTCGCATGGAGACACTGCGCTCTGCCATCAGTTCCCTGCACCAAGGGGACTTCATGACTTCTGTGGACATCAAAGATGCTTACCTTCATATTCCTGTATTCCCAGGTCATCAAAGGTTCCTCAGGTTCGCTCTGATGGATCAACACTACCAGTTTGTGACGTTGCCCTTTGGTCTCACTTCAGCTCCCAGGGTGTTCACTGAGGTGCTGGCTGGCATGATGTCTCTGCTCAGGTATCAGGGCGTCTGCGTGCTTCCCTATCTGGACGACATTCTCATCACTTCCCAATCTCTACATCAGGCAGAGTTGGATACTCAGCTGGTGGTGTCCACTCTGGAGTCATTTGGATGGGTGATCAACCACCCCAAGTCCTCACTGTCCCCTTCCTTATTAACTCCATTCCTAGGAATGAATCTGGATACAGTTCAGGTTGGATTTTCCTTCCTCAACAGAAGGTGGACAGTCTGATTGCACAGGCTCAGTTTCTCCTATCTTGTCCTCATCCCTCCATCAGGCAGGGGTTGCAGCTGGTGGGCCTGATGGTGGCGTGCTTCGAAGCGGTCCCTTATGCTCAGTTCTACTTGAGGCCTCTGCAACTTCACCTATTGTCAGTATGGGACAAGGACCCAGCGTCCCTGGACGGGGTCTGTGTGCTCTCCCCTCTGGTCAGGAGGTCCCTCTTGTGGTAGATGGACTCAAGGAACCTGTTGGGGGGCAGATCCTTTCTTACCCCTTCCTGGGAGACGGTCAACACGGATGCCAGTCTGTCAGGTTGGGGGGGTTTCTGGAGGTCCCTGCGGTTCCAGGGGAGGTGGAGTCCTCAGGAGGCCCACACACCTATCAATGTCTTGGAACTGCGGACGATCAGGTTAGTTCTGGCTCAATTGACTACTCACCTTCGGGGCCTGCCTGTTCAGGTGCGCTCGGACAACCAGACGGCAGTTGCCTACATCAATCATCAGGGAGGGACCCGGGGCAAGGGGGCCCTTCAGGAAGCGTCTCTGATCCTGACTTGGGCGGAGGCCCATGTCCCCTGCATATCAGCTGTGTACATCCCGGGAGTGGAAAATCACCTGGCGGACTCTCTGAGCAGGGGGACCTCTCGCCAGGGAGAATGGTCCCTATGCAGCAGGGTGTTCCAATCTTTGTGCCACCGTTGGGGCCAACAAGATGTGGATCTGTTTGCGTCCCGTCACAATCACAAGCTACCAGCCTTTGTCTCCCTGTCCCAGGATCCCCTGGCCTTGACCTTGGATGCTCTAGCAATGTCATGGCAGGACTTTCGGTTGCTGTATGTCTTCCCTCCAAGGGTTTGGCTCCTGCCAAGTCCACTATCAGCAAATGGATCCGTCAGGCTGTGATTCAAGCCTACTCTGCTAAGGGGAAGAATCCTCCCTTCCGCCTTACTGCTCATTCCACTCGTGCTATTGGTGCTTCTTGGGCTTTTCAGCACCAGGCTTCTGTTGAACAAGTTTGCAAGGCCGCTACTTGGTCTTCTGTTCATACCTTTTCAAAGTTTTACAAGGTTGATGTTAGGGCCTCAGCTAATGCTGCTTTTGGCCGAAAGGTTCTGCAGGCGGCAGTGGTTTAAACTGTCTGCTGCTACTTTTTCTTGGGGATCCCACCCTACTTTATGAACACTGCTATTGGATGTCCCACGTGTAAGTAATCTATCTGGAGCAGGACGTACTGTATACTAAGAATAATACAATTCTGTGTTTACTCACCTGTAGAATTGATATTATGAGTATACAGTACGTCCTGCTCCACCCCACCCTTGGTTTTGCATTATCTTGGATCCCCTGTATGGTGATTGTTATCATTGTTATAGTTGATAGTTTGGGTTGTTTAATTCTCCCGGCTTCTCGTTAACTGCTTTTCAATGCTGGGGATTTGTGGGAGGTCCCTGGGTATTTTAGGGAGGAGGGGAGGAGCCTGTATTCCTAGTATGTCACACACCCCACTTCCAAATTTTCATGACACTTGGGAACCCGGCCTGTAGAGGGCGATCTTGCAGAGATGACATGGAAAAAGGAGCCCCTCCTGGTCCATAAGTACTGGGTTCCTCCCACTATTCCTCAGTCTTTTCGTCTCTGCAGTCGGCGAAGCATTCAGAAGATGATTCTCCTTCAAGCTGCAGGTAGCCGGGTTTGCTCCCGGTCCCTTTTTTTCTCTATTTCTGTCTGATACTCTTTAAACCTGTTTGGTTATATTGTATGCCTCCCAGCCCTGGCTGTATGGTTCAGGCAAAGGTAGATACATACACCTTCTGGTGTATACAGGAGTTTTACTCCTCCGTGAGACCCAAATGTGGGTAGGCGGTTTCCGGGTTGGTGTTCTCAGCATGGGATGCCCCTGTCCCTTTATAATCCCCTTGTGCCTTATGGGTGCATTTCTATCCTCTCCCCTTTAGTTCTCCTTTACCCTGCTGGGGTAAAAAGGAGGGGGGGGGGGCGTTATCTGGGCTTATTTGTCACCATGCACACAAATATAGAAAAAAAAAAAAAAGATATAGAAAATAATCTTTATTACATATATATTATTATGTATGTTTACTATACTATTTAATAGGATATGTTTTATTTAGATTTTCCAATTTCTGTCTAGGCAGCATTCTTTTGCTTACCTTTTAAAGCTCTTTTTTCTGCTATGTTCAGATTTGAATTTCCCTCCATTCTTGGTCATGTGATTGTGGGGGTGGGCGGGGCTTAGGCACACAGCATCATTTCATTCTCAGAGCACCTGGTGCACTCTCTTTGTCTGCCTGGCTCCTGCTGCTTCCCTATGGTCTTCCCTCATGGTGCTTGCTTCAGCAGCACATATACTAAAATTGGAACAATACAGAGAAGAGGACAAGGATGGCAAGGATGACACGCAAATTCGTGAAGCGTTCCATATTTAAAGGTGCTGTGAGTACCCCTCAACTTGCTGAAGGGAGTTTCTGCCATTTTTTTCATGCTTTGTCATTTATTGT
This sequence comes from Gastrophryne carolinensis, assembly GCA_027917425.1. NCBI lineage: Eukaryota > Metazoa > Chordata > Amphibia > Anura > Microhylidae > Gastrophryne > Gastrophryne carolinensis. The sequence goes on along the minus strand of CM051238.1, from coordinate 176,014,902 downwards.
ATTGTGTGCATTGGTGACTGTTTGTTTTCTTTGTATGTGGAAACTCTTTATTTTAAAGGGGTTTCTCCAGGTCTTTAGCCCTTAAAGCCTTATTTGGGGGTCCATTTGTGTTAATATCCTCCCACTTGGGACTATTTAAAGGGGCATCCTGGGTAGCAATTGCGTAAATCCCATATATACTTGGCGACTATAATCAATTATAGTATAATGCTAAACACCATTTGGAGGCATCTCAGGACAATGGGCATGCAGTTCCCTCTGCACAGACTCGGCAGTGTTTTGGATGTGGGGCATCCCTTGTTGGGGATAACGCAATTCTTTGTGTCCCTTGTGCTCAGTTAACTATTATGCAGCAAACTGGGGCCCAGGCTTTGGCGTCTGCGGCTTCTGCCTTATCTCCTACTCCGCCATGTCTTGTCTGTACCCCCAGTGATATTGTCATGGGTGGTGAGTCGCATTTTGATTTATGTGCCAGATTGGCTCATCTTGAAAAATTAATGTCTAGCTCTGTGGCCAAGAAGGCCTCAGCTAAAAGGAAACATTTGACTCAGGCCGTTCCGGTAAGTGAGTTGGATCATTGTGAAATGCTTTATTGGTCTGATCCTTCTCAGTTAGAAGAAGGAGAATTATATGAGGATTCAGATGTTTCTGATGAACAGCAATTTGTTGGTACTGTGATTGAGCAGGGTGAAGCTAGTGTTGTGGATACCCCAAAGGCTCTTGCTCAGTTATTTGAGGTTTTGGTTATCACTCCTCCTGAAGTAGTCCCTCCTCAAAAAGGGGAATTCTTTGGAGTCTCTAAACCTCGTTTAGAATTTCCAAATCAAAAGCATTTTGATGAAATTATTCTTAAAGAATGGGAGAAGCCTGCGCGGCTTCCTTTCATTCCCTTGGGCTGGGACAAGAAATATCCCTTCCCAGCTGATACTGTTAAGCATTGGTCATCACCACCTGTGGTGGATGCCCCTGTGCTTAATTTATCCAATTCTTCTGTGTTGCATTCTCCTGACTCCACTACACTTAAAGATGGAGAGGATAAGTGTTTTGATCAAATGGCGTGCCACGCTTTTTCCAGTGTGGGCTCGGCCTTGCTGCCTGTTGGTGCTTCAGCACTCATGGCAGTGGCTATTAGGTCTGTTGTGAGAGACCTAATAAATTACTCAGGGATTGATCCCGCCTCTGATGAGTACGCCGCTCTTAAGCGATGTGAGATATTTGCATCTTTTGTACTTTCTGCCTTAGATGATACTCTGCTCATGTGCAGCAGAACCTCTGCCTTGTTAATCGCCATTCGGCGGTCAGTATGGTTGCGGCAGTGGGCAGCTGATATTGTAGCCAAGAAATCGCTTACAGCGCTCCCTTTTGTGGGATTGCGCCTCTTTGGAGAAAAATTGGATTCTGTCACTAAAGGAGGTAAATTACCTCAGCATAAGAAACAACGTCGTTCCTTTCGTGGAGTGGCCTCTTTTAACCCTTCCTTTCGGGGGTCTAGATCCAGTAGAGGATCGGCCTTTTCAGCCCCTAGAGGGAATGCATGGAATAGAGGAAAGGGACGTGGCCGTCCAAGTCAGAATTGGGGGTCCAAAACCAATCTGCCACTAAGCCTGCTCAACAATGAGGGGACGCCCTCACCCTTACGGGTGGGGGGGCGGCTGCGGTTCTTCTTTCAGGTCTGGGGTCAGGAGGTATCAGACAATTGGGTTCTGGAAGTAGTCTCTTCCGGTTACAAACTGGAATTCGAGTCCCGGCCTCCTCCCAGATTTTTCATGTCCCGGATGCCGTCAGATCCGGCAATTGCGCAGGGACTGCGGGCAGCAGTAGCGAATCTGTTAAACATGGCTGTCATCTGCCTAGTGCCTCCAGCGGAAAGGGGTTTGGGGTTTTACTCCAACCTATTCACGGTACCCAAAAAGGACGGCTCTGTTCGGCCTATCCTAGACCTAAGGAGACTCAATCAATTTATCAGTTTCAGAAAATTTCGCATGGAGTCTCTGCGATCAACGATCGATGCTCCCTGTCAGGGGGACTTCATGACATCCATAGACATCAAGGATGCTTATTTGCACATTCCTATTTTTCCGGGTCACCAGAGATTTCTCAGGTTCTCAATAGAAGACCAGCATTATCAATTTGTGGCCCTGCCATTCGGCCTTACTTCGGCCCCAAGAGTCTTTACCAAGATGCTGGCAGGAGTGATGGCTATAGTCAGGGTCCAGGGCATCCGCATTGTGCCTTTTCCGGACGATCATCTTTTCGCGGCCTCCTCCCTCGAACAATCAGAGTTGGACACCAGGACGGTGGTCTCTACGCTAGAGAGGTTCGGATGGGTAATAGGTTACCCCAAATCCTCTCTCTGTCCTTCCAGGGAAATTCCCTTCCTGGGCTTGATTCTGGATACATTTCAGGCCAAGGTTTTTCTTCCTCAGTCCAAAATGGTTCTGATTCAGGACTTGATTCGTCTATTCTTGTCCAACCCTCGTCAGTCTATCCATCTAGGGATGAGACTAGTGAGATTGATAGTAGCTGCATTCGAGGCAGTCCCGTTTGCCCAGTTTCACATAGGGACGCTTCAGCTCTTCCTCTTGGCAAAGTAGGACAGGTGCCCACTATCATTGAATCAGACTTGTCTATTGTCTCCCCACGTTTTGCAGTCCCTTCAGTGGTGGTTAATATTGCTCAACCTCCAGAAGGGCAAGTCATTTCTGACTCCGCGTTGGCAACTTGTTACCACGGATGCCAGCCTGGTGGGCTGGGGGGGCTTCTGGAAGAAGCATCAGTTCCAAGGATTGTGGGGGCCTCAGGAGGCTCATTCTCCAATCAATGTATTAGAGCTTCGGGCCATACGTCTTGTTCTACTTCGACTGACCCATTTCTTACAGGGTCTGCCAGTTCAGATTCGGTCAGACAACCGAACAGCTGTTGCATACATCAATCACCAGGGAGGGACTCGCAGTTGGGGTGCCCTCCGGGAAGTGTCTCTGATGCTTCAGTGGGCAGAGATCAATGTTCCCTGCATATCAGCAGTTTACATTCCGGGGATAGAGAATGTGGAGGCGGACTGCCTGAGCAGGGGATGTTCTCGCCAGGGAGAATGGTCTCTCAATCCAAGCGTCTTTCAGTTCCTCTGTCACAAGTGGGGGACTCCACGGTTGGACCTGTTTGCTTCTCGTCACAATCACAAGCTGCCTGCTTTTGTGTCTCTATCCCAGGATCCTCTGGCAGTGGCACTTTTTTCCAAGGAGTCGCACATGTGCGGCCTCCCAGAGAGCCTATACTTCCTGTTTGGGACCTTAACCTAGTGCTTTCAGCTATGCAGGCCGCTCCCTTTGAGCCTTTGCAGGATATTCCTCTTCCTATTCTTACTCAGGAGGTTGCCTTTTTGGTTGCTATTACTTCTGTCCGCCGAGTTTCTGAACTGGGCGGCTTTGTCTATTCTAGCCCCTTATTTTGAGAGGCATCGAGATAAGGTTGTTTTCCGTTTTAAACCGGATTTCCTTCCTAAGGTGGTGTCTGCTTTCCACCTAAATCAGGATATAGTTATTCCTTCCTTGTGTCCTAAACCTAGTAACAACAAGGAAAGGGTCTTACATTCTTTGGATGTAGTTCGTTGTGTTAAGTATTATTTAGTTACTACTTCGGACCTCCGCAAGACGGATGCCTTTTCTGTTGTGCCTTCTGGGACCAAGAAGGGTTTTGCTCCTGCCAAATCTTCCCTTAGTAAGTGGATACGTCAGGCCATCATTGGGGCCTATATGGCTAAGGGGAAGGTTCCCCCTTTTCGTGTCACCGCTCATTCTACTCGTGCTATTGGAGCTTCCTGGGCTATTCAGCACCAGGCTTCTGTTGAACAGGTTTGCAAGGCTGCGACTTGGTCTTCTGTGCATACTTTTCTAAGTTTTACAAGGTTGATGTGCAGGCCTCAGCGGATGCTGCTTTTGGCTGCAAAATTTTGCAAGCTGCAGTAATTTAAGTTATGCATTATTCCTTGGGGATCTCCACCCATTATAGACACTGCTATTGGATGTCCCAAGTGTCATGAATATTTGGAAGTGGGGTGTGTGACATACTAGGAATAATACCATTTTGTGAGTACTCACCTGTAAAATGGTTATTACGAGTATGTCACACACCCCACTTCCCCCGCCCTTTTTTGTTCTAAGGGATCCTTTATATGGTGATTATTATTTTCAACCTATTTTTCAATTATCGAATATAATTTGCTCTTCCTGGTTCTTCACCGCTTTTTAAAAAGACTGAGGAATAGTGGGAGGAACCCAGTACTTATGGACCAGGAGGGGTTCCTTTTTCCATGTCATCTCTGCAAGATCGCTCCCTCTACAGGCCGGGTTCCCAAGTGTCATGAATATTTGGAAGTGGGGTGTGTGACATACTCGTAATAACCATTTTACAGGTGAGTACTCACAAAATGGTATTTTTCGATGTCTCTGCAGTCCAGCGCCATCTGGCGGAGTAATACCCACGTGTAAGTAATCTATCTGGAGCAGGACGTACTGTATACTCATAATATCAATTCTACAGGTGAGTAATCACAGAATTGTATTTTCTGTTTTCGTGTTAACCTTAGTTAATTAAAGACCTCAACTAGGCCTTTGGTGCATATCATGCCTTTTGTAACAATGTTTGAAACCTTCTGAAATATTTCTCCTATTTGCACTAGTCACTCAAAGAGCTGGCAAGCTCCTCTACTAGTTTGTCCTTTGTTGGAAGGGTCCCCCCCCCGCAAATGAATTACATCTTCTGTGACTGTTCCTCTCCAAATGTCTCCAAAAGCAGTAGCTCAAGGCTACGATGCTAATACAGGTTATTCCAGCAGCCCCCTTCCCCAAGTACCTAATGTGTAAGTGTAAGTTGCTATCTGCATTCCTATTTCCACCTAGGTTCCTTTCCTTCCTTTTCCCATGTACCCACAGCCTCTTCCAGTTTCCTGTTGTCCCTTTTTGTACTCTGCAGGGTGCCCCCACAGGCCACTTTCTTCATTAATGCCCAAGTTTCTTGTAGAATACCCCCTCCATGTTTTTGCTGCCCTCATAGAGTATCATGTTTGGTGCTCTGTGCAGCTCCCCCATGTGACCCAATCCCCCCCCCACTTTCGTCTTTAACAGCCTTACCTCTCGATCCGTCAAACCCCCATCAACTAACCTCCCCTGCTCAGGACTCCTGGAATAGAATGGTTGTCGGGGAAGGTAATTCCTGACTCCCACACCGAAAATCCCAAAACTCTATTACAGTACAGTTTTGTTTGTTTCTTTTTACTACAAATCAAACTTGAATTTCTACATTTATTTAGCAGGGTTTGAATAACATGTTGACGTTCCTTTACATGCAGTAATTCAGAATGATGGCATCACATTAGTTGAGAAAACATCACTCATTCAGACAAGATGAGAAAAACTGAAAACAAGGCAAGTACTATGTACTTCCACCCAATTAACTTGTGAAACTGCAACAGTGAAAAATGACACAATTTACATTCTGCTAAACTGAGCTGTAAAATTAGCTGCACATGGTTTTTCTTTTTTTTTTATCTCGCCACAAATAATTGTTTTAAAGTGAAGGATGACTTCAGGCATTCACAGAAACCTAGCACAAGAGATTACAATGTTTGTACTAAATGTCATATTTTTTTAATAAAACCAAATATAGAAAAACATAAAAAGTGTATATAGATTAGTACGTTCTTTCTTCTTATGAAAAATGTTTTACAGAATGTTTTTTTTCCTGGACTATACATATCACATAACATAATCCCACCTTAGGTAGTGATGTAGGAAATGGAGTCTACTGTAGATCGCTGTGGCACCTGGAAAATAGTTTTTCTTGTATTGTTTAAATGCTACAGTGTTTCCCATTGTTAAACTTGTCCGTCGCAGCTCCAGGGTCCTGAGGATTGCTGCTGAAAACTGTAAACAACTGGACAGTGTGTGGTTAAACACTTTAGGGACAATAGGGGTTAATAGGGACATCAATAAGTGCTACTAGCTACATAGGCCCCATAATGATTGGTGGTGATGGCTTACGTGTGGAAGTAGCCAGGGAAGGAGTACACTGCTGCTGCAGTGCAGCTTGGGTCAAGGCCACACCAGAGGCTACAGCTTTTGACAGAAAAATAAAGAGAGGACAGACTTGGCAAAATTACTCACTTGTGGGAGAACTACACTTCTCCTTCCATAGCAGTCAGGCTAGCAGGTCATCTTGGGCCAGGCCTTTTATCCCGTTGCACAACTGGAAAGAATTGTCATATATGCTACCTATTCTCCAGCTTTAGAGACAAGGCCTTCCCTAGGGATAAACCAGCCTGGGCCAGGGCTGCTCAAGGCCATATTCACATAAATGGAGCACCTAACTCTGGACACTTGTCAAGGTTTGTAGAGGTTTGACTGACACAGGTATCAGATACCTGGGGATGGAAGGTGGTGACAATGGCATTCTGTTCTATTTGATTCCTACCTATTGTCTTTCCTTCCAATCCTCACCAAATTCCTTAGGCAACTGCTTTACTGGATGCAGTTGAGAGCTGAAAGCGATTGTGCCAGTAGCACCAGAGAAGCATACCTTTGGTCTTTATTCCAACTTAGTTGTTCCTAAGTGGGATGGGGCTGATTCCGGATTTAACTTTGTACATGGTAGTTCCAGATGAAATTCATTGGCCACAGAGGACATCAAGGAGGCGCATATCCATGTTTTGAAATGCTTGGCATGATTTGCAGTAGGGGAGGAATACTAAGTTTTATGGGCTGACAACAGCTCTCGGAATTTACCAAGATGATTTCTACCATCACAGTGCCTCTCTCATCAAGAAGAAAGAATTTGGCTGGATAAGCCATTGGAATTGGATTTGATTGAATCTGTCTAGATGCCACTTTGTATTTCTCCCTGAGATGAATCTTCATTTCAGATACAGGAACTATTGAAACTCAATCATCCTACATTTCAGGGGTGTATTACAATGTTGGGGGTCAAAATTGTACTACCTTTGTGGGTGGGCTGTCTATTCCCATATGTCCTTTTATTTTTATACTACCCAGGGCTCATTATGAGGTAGATATAATGTTTTACCTTTGTTCCTCTCTTCTTGTTGAGTGCAGTCTCTTTGGGGGACATTTTAGTTGTCTATTGTTTTGCCCTTCCTTCTTAACACTGCTTAATTCATTGAGTGAGAAAACAATCATACGACTCGTATGTGATCAGACGACTTGCATTTGAACGTGGAATATTTCTCAGATAAATATTTGTTAGAGTTATTGCAATTGAGATCGAATTTAAGGAATTTGTATAGTCCGATTTGCAGTCAATTTCTGTTTCCACATGTTGATGGTAATGATATGCCGCTCGATCAATGAACAAATTCTAGTTGATCGAAGCTGGCATTCCATGGATCAATTATCTAATGTGTGTTTTATTGATTAATGGGTGATAAACCTGGTCAAAGCTTTTTTCTTTTGTGCACGGAGTAAGTGGAATGTTTGGTCACCTGTGAGGCTTAGCAAAGGACAAGGGTTCTTCCATTTGTGTGAATGCTCATTCTGCCAGTGCTGGAACTTTCTTTACACCATCACCCAAAGAAAACCAGGTCTGTAGAGCAGCTATTTGGCATTTTGTACACACTTTTGCTACATCTTATGAAATGTCATGCAACCACCTAGGGGGTTCTAGCAGACCATATAGCAATTACACACCTATCTCTATGATATTTGGTTGCTAGATAGCTGCTACATGATCATATTGGAAGCTACCTGGGATTACCATGGATCATGTAAGGTATATTGAAATACTATGTAGTTGTATCTTGCTTTTTTGACTGCATATACTATACATAATCTATACTATATAGAAAGTGTACTGTACTGTCTTGATGCAGCAGTGTAAAAAGTCAGCTCTATCATATTTTACACAGAGTGATTATCAAACAAGAAATCGCTAAAGTGGCTGCAATTAAACGAGAATCACCGAGAAAGGCTTCCATCAAGCAATGGAATGGGGAATTGGTTCATCGGTTGCCAGTTGTATCATTTTGGCTGACCAAAAGTCGCCCACAAAAAATGCATATTCCCAGTATGTCACACACCCCGCTTCCAAATAGTCATTACACTTGGGATCCCGACCTGTAGAGGGCGATCTTTGCAGAGATGACATGAAAAAAAGGAGCCCTTCCCTGTCCATAAATACCTGGGACCTCCCACTCATTCCCCAGTCTTTCGTCTCTGCAGTCGGCGAAGCAAGTCAGAAGATGACTCTCTCCTCCTTGCAGGTAGCTGGGGTAACTCCCGGCATTTTTTATGTCTATTTCTGCCCGGACCTCTTTTTCTTTTAAAAATTAAGCTATAACAATATGCCTCCCAGCTTAGGCTGCAGGCTCGGGCAATGGTAGCAACACCTCTGGGTGCATAGGGGAGCTAGCTCCCCCCGTGAGACCCCATACTAAGGGGTAGGCAGTGTCCGGGTTGGTGATCCCCGGTTTGGGATGCCCTGTCCCTCTTGCCCTTTCACCTATTGGTGTGGGTTGCCCCTCCTGCAGTGTCTCTCCGTGCCCCTTGGGGGGAGGAGGGGGGGTGGCCTTTCTCCCATAATAAAGCAAAAAAATCACATGGGAAAAGTGTGTGTGTGTGTGTGTGTGTGTGTGTGTGTGCCATTGTTGATTTTCAGCTGGTTTAGGCTGCTGCTCCTCAGCTGTGGTTAAGGAGAGGGCAGGGCCAGAAGCTCAGCAATATTGGCTTCACTGGTGTTTTTTCTGGCCCGCCCTCTCCTTCCTGTCTCTCCCTCCTGTCTTTCCTCGCTTCTATGAGGGTTGTTGATCAGGACACGTGAGTTTTTGCTACTTGTGTTATATATTCTTATGTATATATTTACTCTGTGATTCACAGGATGGTATTTTTTCAGTAGCTAGCTCCAGCTCTGTCTAGAGAGACAACACTTTGATTAGCACAGGCTGGAGTTTCTTTGCAAACACTCTCCTGTGCTGAGCTGCCTCACCAACGCTTGTGTGCAAGCCTAACTGCTGCTAAGCCATTACTTGTGGCTGGAGCAGTTGGCCTGTTGTCTAGCCTTCATTGAAGCCTTGACTCTGGATATGCTGAGTTTTGTCTACTGAAGAAAATCTGTCTTATAGATACACAGATATATGTATTGTTTTGAGTGATGTGTATGTTTGGCTTATTTCCTCCTGCTTTATGTTCAGGTTTTGTGTTCCACTTTAAGGTGGACCTGGATTCAGGTTACCTGGCTCTATGTGTTAAAGACCAACAACATAGAAACATAGAAGGTTGACAGCAGAAGGAGACCTTATGCTCCATCTAGTCTGCCCTTAAGTAGTCCTAAAGTATTTGAAAAAAAAAAAAATCCTCCCACTTGGGACTCGAAGGGGCATCCCGGGTAGCTTTAACAGCGTAATTCCCTCTGGTCATTGCGACTACCTTAAAGATCACCATATGGAGGCTTCCCAGGATACCGGGCCTGGGCTCCTCTCGGGGCAGTCCCGGCAGTGTGATTGTGGGGTATCCCTTGTGGGGGATAATGTACTTGTTTGCATATCTTGTGCTCAGCAGGCCATAACGCAGCAGTTGGGGGCCCAGGCCTCTGGGTCTGTGGCCCTTGCCTTTTCTCCTACCCCACCCCGCCTTATCCGTACCCCAGATGATGTTGTCACAGTTGGGGAGTCGCAATCTGATATGTGTGCCAGATGGCTAATATTCAGAAAACTATTTCTAGCTCTGTGGCCGGAAAGGCCTCGGCTAAAGAAAAAAAACAAAACATTTTGTCTCCAGCCGCACCGGCTTTTGAGTTTGATGTTTATGGTTTACTTACTCAACTGGTCTGATTATTCCCCGCCAGTAGAGGGGGAATCATTTGAGGAATCTGATGGTTCCAATGATCAGCAATTATTGGTGCTGATATTGAGCAGGGGCAGGGGGATGCTGTGGACACCCCGAAGGTCCCGGCTCACCCTTTTGAAGTTCTGGCGATTTCTCCCCCAGAGGAGGCTCCTCCGCAGATGGGGAAGTTCTTTGGGACTCCTAAGCCGCTCTTGCAATTCCCAAATCAAAAGCATTTTCGTTTGTATTATTCTTTAGGAATGGGGAGGCCTACTTGGCTTCCAGACACACAATGATTTGTCCCAAAAATGTTTCAGTTTACTTTAGCATCACGCTATTTAAACACAACCAAATGAAACACAATTAAAATATATGGGAGAGCGCTACTGAGCGACACATGCTACATGAGGCTACTGAACCTAGTGTGCCAGCGCTATACACTGAGCCACCTGTGATACTACATGTGGCTCTACATGACGCTATTAGAGGCGCTCACCAGCCTGACTTTCTTCCCCTTCCGGGGTTGATGCCCTGGTGCTTGGGTTATTTTATTCTTCCATTGCATTCTCCTGACTCTACCCCTCTTATGGATGGTGAGGACATCGCATTGATCAGATGGCTTGCCACGCTTTTACTAGTGTCGGTTCAGCCTTACGGCCTGTTTATGCTTCGGCGCTTACAGCGGTGGCTACCAGGTCTGTTGTTAGAGACCTGTTGAGTACTTCTAGGCTTGACCCGTCTAGTGATGAGTTCGCCGCTCTTTAGCGGTGTGAACTATTCATGTCTTTTGTGCTAGCCGCCCTGGATGATGCCCTTATTCTCCGGGTCATGGGTTCAAGGCCCCTGTTGGTATGTGTCCTTGAAATAAGAACGCAATGGTTATGCGTAACCTTGGCCTTGCTTGTGGCTTTTCGGCGGGTTGGTTGTGCCAGTGGGCGGCTGATTTCGAGTCACGAAAGCAGGGAAGTTACTTCACCGTAACAAGCAACGTAGTCCCGCTCCTGATTCTTCAGGTCTCGGGTGCCTTTGGGTTCCTCTGGCCGTACAGGGGCTCCGGGCGGCAGTAAGAAATCTACTGGTCATGGCTGTCATTTGCCCAGTGCCCCCCGCGGAAAGAGGCCTGGGCTTCTATTCCAATCTATTCACGGTGCCCAAGAAAGATGGCTCCGTTTGGCCCATTTTGGATCTGAAGCCCCTCAGTCGGTTTATCCTTCAGGAAGTTTCGCATGGAATCCTTGCATTCAGCCGTTGATTCACTTCGTCAGATGTCCATAGACATCAAGGGTGCTTATCTGCATGTACCAATCTTCCCGGCACACCAGAGATTTCTCAGGTTCGTGGGGAAGATCAGCTTTTCAGGTTGTGGTCCGTCCGTTCGGGCTTACCTCGGCTTCAGGAGTGTTCTCCAAGGTACTGGCGAGGGTGATGCCCTCCTCAGAGTCCAGGGCATTCACGTTGTTCTTTATCTGGACGACCTTCTCATTACGGCTTCCTCTCTCTGCCAAGCAGAGCTAGACACCGGGGTTGTGGTATCCACGCTGCAGAGGTTCGGCTGGGTGACCAACCATCCAAAGTCCTCTCTCTCCCCGTTCAGTGAGGTTTTGTTTCTGGGCATGACTCTGGATACCCTTCAGGACAGGGTATTCCTTTCTCAGTCCAAAGTTCTTCTGGTTTTTGATCTGATTTGGCTTCTTCTATCCTACCCTCGCCCTTCTATCCGGATAGGGATGAGACTTGATGGGGGCTTCCTTCGAGGCAGTTCTCTTTGTCCAGTTTCACTTGAGGACGCTTCAGCTCCATCTTCTAGCGAGGTGGGACAGGTGTCCGCTGTCATTAGGTCAGTCTTGTCTGCTGTCTCCTCGGATTCAGCAGTCTCTTCAGTGATGGTTAGTGTCAAGCAATCTGTTGAAGGGCAGATCCTTGTCCCTTGTTGGGAAACGGTCACCACGGACACCAGCCTGTCGGGCTGGGGGCAGTTCCAGGGGTTAGGGGGGCCTCAGGAGGCTCACACCCCCCATCAATGTCTTGGAACTACGGACCATTTGGTTGATCTGTTTTGCTTGACTCTTCTCTTGTAGAATTACCGATTCAAGTCCGATTGGACAGTTGGAGGCGGACTCCCTGAGCAGGAGCTCCTCTCGACGAGGGGAATGGTCTCTCAATTCTAAGGTACTCCGGTCCCTTTGTCTCAAGGTCGGTTTTAAATACACTAGGCCACTGTGCATCACCCTATCTGTTACCCTATCTGGCCCTGGCAGTGGATGCTATGTCCCTGGCATGGAGGGTTCTGGGTTTTCTGTACCTGTTCCCCCCCATTCTCCATGGTGGGCAAGGTGGTGTTCAAGCTAGCTCTAGATAGGGCACCAGCAATTCTGGTGGCTCCAAGGTGGCCAAGACGACTGTGGTTCGCAGACGTCGTGCGGCTGGCAGTAGATCACTTTTATCTGCCTCTTCTTCCGGTTCTTATCTCCCAGGGTCAGCTTCGCTACCCTGATTTACCAACGCTGCCTTGACGGCATGGCTGCTGAAACCACCTTCTTAAAGGAGGAAGGTCTGTCTGATGCTGTGATTCAGACTCTTCTTAGGGCTAGGAAGAGGTCTTCCTCTAACATTTACTATAGGACTTGGTGGTCTTATATTTACTGGTCTGAGGCTGGGGCCTTGCCTTGTAGGGTGTTTTTCTATTCCTAAGATTTTGGAATTTCTGCAACACGGTCTGGGCTTGGGGTTCCAGCTTAGCACTTTGAAAGGGCAGGCCTCTGCCCTGGCGATTTTCTTTCAAGGGTCCTTTGCCCTTCATCCTCTGGTTAAAAACTTTTTTTCCAGGGGGTTACGCATGTTCGGCCTCCTAGGAAACCTTTGCTCCCAGTGTGGGATTTAAATTTGGTGCTTTCTGCTCTTCAGGATCCTCCTTTTGAGCTGTTGCAGGTTGTTGCTCTTTCCATGCTCACAATATGGTATTTTTTGGTTGCTATCACCTCAGTTCGGCGTGTCTCTGAATTAGCGGCCTTGTCCATTCAGGCCCCTTACTTTGAGAGACACCAGGATAAGGTTGTTTTCTGCTTCAAGCCGGATTTCCTTCCTAAAGTGGTTTTCTGCTTTTATCTAAATCAGGATATTGTTCTCCCTTCCTTGTGTCCTAAGATGACAAGGAGAGGGTTTTGCATTCTTTGGATGTGTTTCGCTGTGTGAAGTATTACTTGGTGACTACTTCTTCTTTCCGTAAGACTGACGCTTTTTTCGTTGTGCCCTCTGGGCTTAGGAAGGGTTTGGCGCCTGCCAAGTCTTCCATTAGTGAGTGGATATGCCAGGCCATTATTGGGGCCTATTCTGCCAAGGGGAAGGTTCCCCCTTTTTTCATGTTACTACTCATTCTACTCATGCTGTTGGGGCTTCTTGGGCTTTTCAGCACCAGGCTTCTGTTAAACAAGTTTGCAGGGCTGCTCCTTGGTCTTCCGCTCTTACTTTTTCTAAGTTTTACAAGGTTGATGTGCGGGCCTCAGCGGACGCTGTTTTTGGCCGCAAAGTTCTGCAAGCTGCAGTCACCTAAGTTGTGCATTATTGCCTTGTTTTGGATCCCCGCCCTTTGTGGACACTGCTATTGGATGTCCCAAGTGTAATGACTATTTGGAAGCGGGTTGTGTGACATACTGGGAATAATACCATTTTGTGAGTACTCACCTGTAAAATGGGTATTACAAGTATGTCACACACCCCGCTTCCCCCGCCCTTTTTTTGGGGGGTTCTTGGATCCTTTTTATGGCAAACCTCTTTTGTTGTACTGTTTTAATTGGCTCTTCCTGGTCCCTTTACTGCTGTCTTATACTGGGGAATGAGTGGGAGGTCCCAGGTATTTTTGGACAGGGAAGGGCTCCTTTTTTTCATGTCGCCTCTGCAAAGATCGCCCTCTACAGGTCGTTATCCCAAGTGTAATGACTATTTGGAAGCGGGGTGTGTGACATACTTGTAATACCCATTTTACAGGTGAGTACTCACAAAATTGTATTTTTCACTATAAGCATGAGCAATATGAGCTTTATCGATCAGTTAACCAACAAATCTTCGGTGTCTGAAAGCAGTTGTTCAATATCAGATGACTTGTATGGTCATTCGCTCCCTGAGCAAATGGACAAATTATCTGCTTATGTAAACACAGCATTAGTTAGAATCTGCGCATGTTCCTTTCATCTATAATGAGATCAGACGCCATTGCTGATTATTTGAGGCAGGATCATCCGCCATGACTGGCAACCATGGACACCTTCAGCATTGCTGATTTTAGGGTCCGAGCAGACCAAATTGTGCAAGGTCTGATCCCTTTAATTGTGGCAATGTTGTCCAGAGATTGAATGTTTCTTAGAAGAAAATAGGCATCGTAGATGATGTGTCCCATCACGGCTAATGGAAACAATCTGGACATGGAACGTGATGGTAAATGCTATTGGAAGACAATGGATGGCCTATGAGGAAATGTCTAGACAATGAGAATGTTTATTTGTGTGTTCAAATAAAAGTTTCAAATGTATCTAATTAGCCCAAATTATGGTGCTAATATTTTTTGTTATTATTTTACACTAACACTAATTTAACTGTTCTAACAATAAGTTCAGCGAAGGTCATGTTGCACAAAGATGGCTGTTTTGTTTACGTTTTTATCTGTTACTTAATAAGGGAGAAACGGCTCCAGTACAATAATCTGGCCCTGTGGTGGATTTTTTTCAGCACTGAAGAATTTCTGGTATTTTGTGTGTATATAGGATAAATTGTAGGATGTCACTTGCCGGTGGCTGTTCACTGCTTGACTTCAAAGAATACAGCCATGCAATGCAAACCGTAAAGGAGATTGCAGTAAAAGGAAATGTTCAGGTCTGTTATGCCTTAGTTATGCTCTTGTCCATATTTTTGTCATCAAAACCGTTAAGTAACGCATACATTGTTAGGGAATGGCATAGGACAAAGTTTTCTAACTTTTTTGGGGGGGGCATTGTGTGCTATCTTTGCAAACAACACTACGCTTAGGCGTTATTATTTATTTATAAAGCACCATCATCTTTTGTAGAGCTGTACAAAGTAGCAATTACAGACAGGATACAATACAGTACATGGGCTATTACAGGCAATGTGCTACATAAGAGAGAGATCCTTGTAGCTCAAAATGCTCCAGCAGGCAACGGTAATTTGCCACGGTCCTAAACTGTGTTCCGTTTTTAAATTGAGGAAGAAATGGCAGCGGTATTGAGGTTTACAGTTTCACCTCGTTATTAAAAAGTGGGCATGGCCCTTGGATCTGTGATGCTGCATAATGGGTGGGGTCTGTAAGATTCCCACAACTTGCACCCTGGCTGTGCGTCTCCCCTCCCCCCTGTTGCTAGGCGGCTTTAGAGCCTAGACCAGCACTCCAAGACACACTCCCAAAGTGCATGCGTGCACTCAAAAAGCACATGTGCGTGCTCCAAAAGTGCATGTGCGCACTCCCAAGCTCCAAAAGTGCATGCACACACATTAAAAGTGCATACGCTAACACCCCCAAGTAGGGAGAGAGTAGAGGGTGGGCTGGAAGGTGGTGCACAGCTCTCTCCCGGCATCAGCCAGGGAGGAGAGGAGGAGGAGAGGCGGCAGGCTTCAATGGAAGGAGGAGGTGGGGTGACAGGTGCTGCTCTGCTTTTTCCCAGCATCGGCCAGGGGAGAGAGGAGGAGGTGGGGTGGCAGGTGCCAATGGAGAGAGGAGGAGGTAGGCACTGATTCTCTCTCCTGGCATTAGCCAGGAGAATAAGGAGGTTGTGGGGCGGTGGGCGCCGATGAAGAGAGGAGGCAGTGGGGCGGCAGGCGCCAATATTCTCTCCCAGCATCGGCCAGGGGCGACAGTCTCCTATAGAGAGAAGAGGGGGTGGGGCAGGAGAAAGAATAACAGTGGGGCGGCAGGCCTCCCCCAAGCTGTGGTGTAGCTTTCCCCGCTGCTGGCCGTCAGGGAGGGAAGTGGTGCCGTGTCCCCACTCAGCAGGCGTCTGCTGGGGGGGGGGGCATGATTCTTCTTCTCCTCATGGCTAACACATGCAGCAGAGGAGAAGAATCATGTCCCCTGCAGACGCTGACATCTCCACCAAGTGGGGTGTGGAGACTGTCTACGCTGCTGTTGTGAAGCTGGAGGAGGTGGAGGGAGAGCACCATGAATTCTGTCCCAGCTGTGCTGAGCTGATAGGGGGATGGGATGTGGGTGGGCAGGTGGGGGCGGCTGTGGGGATTGACACTAGGTTTCTACTTTCTCCTCATCTGCAAAAGGTTTGGACATTCAAGAGGCAGTAACAGACAGTAAGGCTGCCTCTCTGTATTTAGTTTTGCAGCATATGGGCTGTGGAGAACTGCCTAAACCAGATTGTATTCTTGTATTAATAGGTCCATTGTGAGGGTACATTTGAAAGATTAGATGGGTGGGGAGGAACAAATTAAGTAGGGGAGAGGATTCTAGAAATAGCAGAGAGGCTTGAGAGAGGATCTGGGGGTGGGAATAAGAAAAAGTGACCATGTAGAGGACAGGAGGTCACAGGCAAAATGGAGGTTACACCTCCACTTGATATCATTTGATTAGAGGTGAAATATAGGGAGAAGCCTGGCTGGATAGAGCTTTGTAGGTGATTTTTAAACAGGACTGTGGACCCAGCTGCCAGCTACTCACCCCGCTGAGAAGGTTGATTTGATTTGTGGCACATTCTAAGCTTGCATACTAGGCATGATTAGCTGACTATGCACTGCAGGGAATAGATGGACAGCATTGGTAAGGTAAGCTACATATTTTATTTGCCAATCTCCCACTGGGCTGATGGCAGCAGGGTCTGTTGTTTCACTTCAAAGTGCAAAAAAACACTTGTGCACCGGACCTGGAGTCTTAAAGACACTGGATGCCACAGGGAAACGACCAAAACCTGGGGTCCACATTAAAGCGACACTTCAAGTGACCACTTCCTCATTCATGGTGTATGGCACCTAAAGGCAGTTATTAGGTGATCAATGGAAACCATTCAAGTTTGATGTGCATGCCCACTGGAATATCCAGATTGGCCACCGGCAGGGGCGGACTGGCCATAGGGCATACCGGGACAATGCCCGGTAGGCCGCCACCTACCCTGCACTGGCCGGCTGCCAATTCCTTAATGCCAGCGCTGGTTCTGGCTTCTGGCAGCGGGTCAGGTGAACGGCGGCTTCCATTCACCCGGCCGGTATCTAGATGCAAAAGCCGTCATTAAACTAGAGCCAGCAGGTAGCCAGTGCAGGGGAGGCGGTGGCGGCCTTCCTATGATGACCGGGCAGTGCACAGCGTCATCATGAGAGTCCCGGCTCGGACGGAACTCTCATGCTTTTGCTATGTTGCCGCCCGGTCATCAGAGGCTGCTGCACAGCGGCGGGCATCGATCCGCATCTTCCAGCGATGTGGCCAGCCCCAGAAGCAACAGCGAGGTGAGTGGGGCCAGGGGGGTTGGGAGTCGGTGGGGGCGGGGGTTCTGCCATTTAGCTTGGTGTGTTTTGGATCTGGGTCATTCTACAACTCAGCCTGTTATAAAGGGGTTCTGCCAGCTTGTTAGGCAGGGGGTTCTGCTAGGCAGCATGTTATGGGGGGATTCTGCCACTCGGCATGTTATGGGGGGGCTCTGCCACTCAGCATGTTATGGGGGGCTCTGCCACTCGGCATGTTATGGGGGGGCCCTGCCACTCGGCATGTTATGGGGGGGCCCTGCCACTCGGCATGTTATGGGGGGCCCTGCCACTCGGCATGTTATGGAGAGGGGTGTTCTGACACACAGCCTTCTATGGGGTGATAGGGGGGTTCTGCACACTGTCTGTTGTGGGGGCGCGGATAACAGGACGCACACACTGTAGGGCCGGTGTGACCAGAAATGTCCCGGGCCATTTTTTACCTCCAGTCCGCCCCTGGCCACCGGCAGTCACATGATTGCCATTCAATTGCGAATGAGGAAGTGGTTAACATATAGGTATAGGATCACTTTAACTTCAACCTTTTATAGCCATAAATATTTTCAGTTACACAGATTGAATGATGGTATTATCCAAAGAAATCATTATGATTACAAGTTTCAAAGAAAAAAACATTTTGACCCTGTGCATAACAAAGTAAGTTCCATCCTGGTATTGCGCTTTTAAACTACAGCACATGTCAGATGCCGGTGACCCAAGGTTTTGCTTCCGCACTTTTTCTGTCTATTCAGCTGATGTGGAAGTCTGTTTTGGACTTCCTTTTTTCTCTGTCTTCATCTTCACTTCTGCATTGCTAGGAGCTGTGATTCATACATTTTCTAGTAAGAAAGGTCAATTTATTCGCTATTCGAACAAAAGTTTCAACTAACACTTGTAAAAAGAACGGTGTAAAATCATGTGACTTTTAACTGTAATTTGAATATCTGGAACACAAATTGTACTCCTGAGTATAACCAGAACAGATGCTGCAACAAAACAATAACCGCAAAGACCATCTGTGTTTCATTGGCAAACTTACTCTATATAGGATGCTAATAGAAAATGTGCTATCCATGTGCGGCCTGAATAGGAAAGCCAAATTGAAATACTGTTCTCTTTTTCTGTGGATGGTGCCATATTATGATATATAGTGATTTCATTGTCATCCCAATCAAAATAAATCCTAATTAATAATAGGAATCGTGCTTTTTTCCAGGCTGAGGCAAATCCAATTTGAAGGTTACGCTTTGGAATTTTACCTGATGGATTTATCCTTCGGGGGCTCTTCTTTATAGATGTGTCAACTCTCCCTAGAACTCCAGGTCGACAACAAATGTCCCCTGTTCCCTTATCTACACTGCTAAAAAAATGATGCCTAAAGTTCTTCCCTTGTCTAGAGAATGTAAAACCATCCTGATTCCTTCTTAAAATGGACCAAAACCCAGGATTTTGATCCTTTCCCCGAGGGCACCCCGATCAGAAGTGCCCCACTGTGTGAACCCCCCCCCCCAGATCGCCGCAGCCAACTCTCTTCCCAGTCCCATGGCTCGTCTAAGAGCAGCAGCTCTGACGGCCACATCCTCCGCTTCCCTCTACCAGTGCGCGTGCCCACACCAGGTATTTGTGAATGGCCAGTGCCGGCTTGCTCCCTGCTAGAGGGAGGCGGAGGATGCGACTGTCAGAGCCGCTGCTCTTAGACGCGCCGTGGGACTGAGAAGAGGTGAGTTGGCTGCGGTGTCCTGGGGGGTTTCACACAGCGGGGTGCCCCGGGGAAAGGACCAATACCCAGGATAATCAAAAATATTGGCTATCCTGGGTTTTGGTCCACTTTAAAGCACTAGTTGGAGTGTCATCACTTGTGGATTTGGGCTCCCATGTTATTCCAGTTATTTGCCCCAGAACGCTTGGTAACTAGTAGCCTGAAGAAGCTGCATGGGGTAGTATTGTTATACCTTTAATCAGGCTTTACACACTGATATTTTTACCTCTCACAAGCTTCCAATCGGCTCCAAATTGAGCAGCTGAGAATGCAATTGGCTTCGCAATTGAGATTGTGAACAGAGACCTTTTTTATGGTTTTTTTTGCATATCAAAAGAATATGTGGAAGATAGATAATAAAGTTGGAACGGCATCTTTTATTTTGTCTTTGCAGGACCAGAAAGAGCTGGTATACCATACTGTAAAAGTAATGTGAGGTTACAGACCTAGCTAAGAGATTGTATCTCACCTCTTTATCATTGCAGGTTTGGACGGAGACCACAGTGACTGACTTCCTGCATTGACTGATCTAGGGATTCCCTGTGATACTTTTAAAGTGGACCTTTAACCCTTTCGCTGCCAGCCTACCTGCGGCATTTGCCAGACCCTTTTCTGCCATTTTGCATTGAACATGTTCAACTTTAATTTTTGAATGGATTTCCAGGAATTTCCTAGGAAAATTATATATTGTTTTTTTTCAGCACAGTCTGAGCTTTAATATGACATGTCTTGTTTTTAAGTTTGTTAGTGTTTTTTTGTTATTTTTGTGGAAAAGTTGTTAAAATAATAAAAAACAATTTTTAACATTTTGTAGTGTTTTTTCCTCAGTAAAACATGCAAGTTTACCAGAAAATCATAATGTGTGTAAAAGCCCTATTCCTCCCAATTACAACGGTACCACATATGTATTGATAGACACCCTTTCCTGTCCAGGAGACCCCCCAAACTGAAAAGAGTGCTTGAAGGGATTTTCATCGAAAAAACAACTATTCCGCACTCCTTGCAGTTTTTCCACAAAAACACCCCTTTAGATCTGAAATACCCCCCAATACCATATATATACTGAAAGTACACACCTTAAGCTTTCTAGGCGTACCAGGTTTGGTGTTGTGGCCACAGGTGTCCAGGTGGAATCCATTGACAAAAGCAGGCTTTTCACAGGGTTTGTTGACGACAATAGTAAAAAAACAATCAAACCCACATTGTTTTTTAAAAAAAATCAACCTGACCTGATTATCGTTAGTAGTCATACTTGGTTCCTCCTCAGTATCCCCAAACAACAAAGCAGGGAGTAACTGCTGCTGGTATTTAATGTAAGATAAATTGGAGCCTGGCACTGCTGCCTTGAAGGCAACAAAGCTGTTGTAAGTTGCCATTTGGACCAAATGGATAGCAACTTTAGTGTACCAGGCTCTAGTTTTTCGGGTGGCATTGTAATAAGTTAATATTTGGTCCATTTTATCAACGCCACCCATGAATTTATTATAATCTATTCCTAGTATGTCACACACCCCACTTCCAAAGATCCATGACACTTGGGAACCCGGCCTGTAGGGCGATCTTGCAGAGATGACATAGAAAATGGAGCCCCTCCTGGTCCATAAGTACTGGGTTCCTCCCACTATTCCTCAGTCTTTTTGTCTCTGCAGTCGGCGAAGCATTCAGAAGATGACTCTCCTTCAAGCTGCAGGTAGCCGGGTTTGCTCCCAGCCCCTTTTTTTCTCTATTTCTGTCTGAAACTCTTTAAACCTGTTTGGTTATATTGTATGCCTTCCATCCGTGGCTGTATGGTTCAGGCAAGGGTAGATACATACACCTTCTGGTGTATACAGGAGTTTTACTCCTCCGCGAGACCCAAATGTGGGTAGGCGGTTTCCGGGTTGGTGTTCCCGGCATGGGATGCCCCTGTCCCTTTATAATCCCCTTGTGCCTTATGGGTGCATTTCTATCCTCTCCCCTCTAGTTCTCCATTACCCTGCTGGGGTAAAAAGGAGGGTGGAGGGGGCGTTATCTGGGCTTATTTGTCACCATGCACACAAATAAAAAAAAAAATATATATAAAATAAATCTTTATTACATATATATTATTATGTATATTTACTATACTATTTAAAGTGGACCAACACCCAGGATTTTGACTATCCTGGGTCTTGGTCCCCTTCGGTGGGGCACCCCCGATCGGGGTGCCCCGCTGTGTGAAACCCCCCCGATCACCCGAAAAACTCACCTCTCCCCGCTCCCAGCGCCGACGGACAAGCGGTTTGACAGTCGCGGACAAGCGCCTCCTCCGCCGCCGCCTCCCGCGCGTCACTCTTGATGCACGCGCGCCCGCACCGGCCATTCACAGACGGCCGGCGCGGGCGCGTGCACGTCTAGAGGGGCGCGAGGGAGGCGGCGGCGACCGGCCGCCGCCGAAGACAAGGTAAGGGGATTTGGGGTGTTTGGGGGGGTTTCACCCCGCGGGACATCCCGATCTCGGATGTCCCGCGGGGAGGGAGGTGATCGGCCCGGGAATCATAGATTCCCGGGCCGATCACCAGAGGGTGATGGTCCACTTTAATAGGATATGTTTTATTTAGATTTTCCGATTTCTGTCTAGGCAGCATTCTTTTTTGCTTACCTTTTAAAGCTCTTTGTTTCTGGCTATGTTCAGATTTGAATTTCCCACCATTCTTGGTCATGTGATTCTGGGGGTGGGCGGGGCTTAGGCACACAGCATCATTTCATTCCCAGAGCACCCTGGTGTGCTCTCTTTGTCTGCCTGGCTCCTGCTGCTTCCCTATGGTCTTCCCTCATGGTGCGAGCTGATTTCCTGGTGCTGTGAGTACCCCTCAGCTTGCTGAAGGGAATTTTCTGCCATTTTTTTCATGCTTTGTCATTTATTGTATTGTGTGCATTGGTGACTGTTTGTTTTCTTTGTAGGTGGAAACTCTTTATTTTAAAAGGGGTTTTCTCCTGGTCTTTAGCCCTTAAAGCCTTATTTGGGGGTCCATTTGTGTTAATATCCTCCCACTTGGGACTATTTAAAGGGGCATCCCGGGTAACAATTGCGTGAATCCCATATATACTTGGTGACTATAATCAATTATAGTATAATACTAAACACCATATGGAGGCATCTCAGGACAACGGGCATGCAGTTCCCTCTGCACAGACTCAGCAATGTTTTGGATGTGGGGCATCCCTTGTTGGGGATAATGCAATTCTTTGCATCCCTTGTGCTCAATTAACTATTATGCAGCAAACTGGGGCCCAGGCTTCGGCGTCTGCGGCTTCTGCCTTATCTCCTACTCCGCCATGTCTTGTCCGTACCCCTAGTGATATTGTCATGGGCGGTGAGTCGCATGCCTATTTTATGTGCCAGATTGGCTCATCTTGAAAAATTAATGTCTAGCTCTGTGGCCAAGAAGGCCTCAGCTAAAAGGAAACATTTGACTCAGGCCGTTCCGGTAAGTGAGTTGGATCATTGTGAAATGCTTTATTGGTCTGATCCTTCTCAGTTAGAAGAAGGAGAATTATATGAGGATTCAGATGTTTCTGATGAACAGCAATTTGTTGGTACTGTGATTGAGCAGGGTGAGGCTAGTGTTGTGGATACCCCAAAGGCTCTTGCTCAGTTATTTGAGGTTTTGGTTATCACTCCTCCTGAAGTAGTCCCTCCTCAAAAAGGGGAATTCTTTGGAGTCTCTAAA
Source organism: Gastrophryne carolinensis (assembly GCA_027917425.1). Lineage (NCBI taxonomy): Eukaryota > Metazoa > Chordata > Amphibia > Anura > Microhylidae > Gastrophryne > Gastrophryne carolinensis. The sequence continues at coordinate 175,992,154 of CM051238.1, read as the reverse complement.
CCTCGTTTAGAATTTCCAAATCAAAAGCATTTTGATGAAATTATTCTTAAAGAATGGGAGAAGCCTGCGCGGCTTCCTTTCATTCCCTTGGGCTGGGACAAGAAATATCCCTTCCCAGCTGATACTGTTAAGCGTTGGTCATCACCACCTGTGGTGGATGCCCCTGTGCTTAATTTATCCAATTCTTCTGTGTTGCATTCTCCTGACTCCACTACACTTAAAGATGGAGAGGATAAGCGTATTGATCAAATGGCGTGCCACGCTTTTTCTAGTGTGGGCTCGGCCTTGCTGCCTGTTGGTGCTTCAGCGCTCATGACTATGACTGGCTATTAGGTCTGTTGTGAGAGACCTAATGAATTACTCAGGGCTTGATCTGGCCTCTGATGAGTACGCCGCTCTTAAGCGATTTGAGATGTTTGCATCTTTTGTACTTTCTGCCTTAGATGATACTCTGCTCATGTGCAGCAGAACCTCTGCCTTGTTAATCACCATCCGGCGGTCGGTATGATTGCGGCAGTGGGCGGCGGATGTTGTAGCCAAGAAATCACTTACAGCGGTCCCTTTTGTAGGATTCCGCCTCTTTGGAGAAAAATTGGATTCTGTCACTAAAGGAGGTAAATTACCTCAGCATAAGAAACAACGTTTCTACCTTTCGTGGAGTGGCCTCTTTTAACCCTTCCTTTCGGGGGTCTAGATCCGGTAGAGGATCGGCCTTTTCAGCCCCTAGAGGGAATGCATGGAATAGAGGAAAGGGACGTGGCTGTCCAAGTCAGAATTAGGGGTCCAAAACCAAATCTGTCACTAAGCCTGCTCAACAATGAGGGGACGCCCTCACCCTTACGGGTGGGGGGACGGCTGCGGTTCTTCTTCCAGGTCTGGATTCAGGAGGTATCAGACAACTGGATTCTGGAAGTAGTCTCTTCCGGTTACAAACTGGAATTCGAGTCCCGGCCTCCTCCCAGATTTTTCATGTCCCAGATGCCATCAGATCCGGCAATTGCGCAGGGACTGCGGGCAGCAGTGGCGAATCTGTTAAACATGGCTGTCATCTGCTTAGTGCCTCCAGATGAAAGGGGTTTGGGGTTTTACTCCAACCTATTCACGGTACCCAAAAAGGACGGCTCTGTTCGGCCTATCCTAGACCTAAGGAGACTCAATCAATTTATCAGTTTCCGAAAATTCCGCATGGAGTCTCTGCGATCAACGATCGATGCTCTCCGTCAGGGGGACTTCATGACATCCATAGACATCAAGGATGCTTATTTGCACATTCCTATTTTTCTGGGTCACCAGAGATTTCTCAGGTTCTCAATAGAAGACCAGCATTATCAATTTGTGGCCCTGCCATTCGGCCTTACCTCGGCCCCAAGAGTCTTTACCAAGATGTTGGCAGGAGTGATGGCTATATTCAGGGTCCAGGGCATCCGCATTGTGCCTTTTCTGGTTGATCTTCTTATCGCGGACTCCTCCCTCGAACAATCAGAGTTGGACACCAGGACGGTGGTCTCTATGCTAGAGAGGTTCGGATGGGTAATAAGTTACCCCAAATCCTCTCTCTGTCCGTCCAGGGAAATTCCCTTCCTGGGCCTGATTCTGGATACATTTCAGGCCAAGGTTTTTCTTCCTCAGTCCAAAATGGTTCTGATTCAGGACTTGATTCGTCTATTCTTGTCCAACCCTCGTTAGTCTATCCATCTAGGGATGAGACTAATGGGATTGATGGTAGCTGCAGTCCCGTTTGCCCAGTTTCACATAAGGACGCTTCAGCTCTTCCTCTTGGCAAAATGGGACAGGTGCCCACTATCGTTGAATCAGACTTGTCTATTGTCTCCCCACCTTTTGCAGTCCCTTCAGTGGTGGTTAATATCGCACAACCTCCAGAAGGGCAAGTCGTTTCTGACTCCGCGTTGGGAACTGGTTACCACGGATGCCAGCCTGGTGGGCTGGTGGGGCTTCTGGAAGAAGCATCAGTTCCAAGGATTGTGGGGGCCTCAGGAGGCTCATTCTCCAATCAATGTATTAGAGCTTCGGGCCATACGTCTTGTTCTACTTCGACTGACCCATTTCTTACAGGGTCTGCCAGTTCAGATTCGGTCAGACAACCGAACAGCTGTTGCATACATCAATCACCAGGGAGGGACTCGCAGTTGGGGTGCCTTCCGGGAAGTGTCTCTGATCCTTCAGTGGGCAGAGATCAATGTTCCCTGCGTATCAGCAGTTTACATTCCGGGGATAGAGAATGTGGAGGCAGACTCCCTGAGCAGGGGATGTTCTCGCCAGGGAGAATGGTCTCTCAATCCAAGGGTCTTTCAGTTCCTCTGTTCAAGTGGGGGACTTCACGGTTGGACCTGTTTGCTTCTCGCCACAATCACAAGCTGCCAGCTTTTGTGTCTCTATCCCAGGATCCTCTGGCAGTGGCAGCGGATGCCATGTCTCTGGCCTGGAAGGATCTGGGGTTCCTATATCTGTTTCCCCCATTCTCCATGATCAGCAAGGTGGTGCACAAGTTAGCACTGGAGGAGGCGCCAGCAATTCTGGTGGCGCCAAGGTGGCCAAGACGTCTGTGGTACGCAGACGTCGTAAGGCTGGCAGTGGATCGTTTCCATCTGCCTCTTCTTCCAGATCTCATCACTCAGGGTCAACTTTGTTACCCCAATTTACAAACGCTGGCTTTGACGGCATGGCTGCTGAAGTCTCCATCTTGAAAGAAGAAGGTCTTTCTGATGCGGTTATTCAGACTCCTATTAGAGCTAGGAAGAAGTCTTCCTCTGTCATTTATTACAGGACTTGGAGGTCCTATATTGATTGGTGTGAATCCAGGGCTTTGCCTGAGAATTCTGGAATATCTGCAACGAGGTCTGGATATGGGATTCCAGATTAGTACTTTGAAAGGGCAAGTCTCTGCCTTGGCTATTTTCTTTCAAAGGTCGTTTGCTCTTCATCCTTTGGTTAAGACCTTTTTCCAAGGAGTCGGTCATGTGCGGCCTCCCAGAAAGCCTATGCTTCCTGTTTGGGACCTTAACCTGGTGCTTTCAGCTATGCAGGCTGCTCCCTTTGAGCCTTTGCAGGATATTCCTCTTCCTATTCTTACTCAGAAGGTTGCCTTTTTGGTTTCTATTACTTCTGTCCGCCGAGTTTCTGAACTGGCGGCTTTGTCTATTCTAGCCCCTTATTTTGAGAGGCATCAAGATAAGTTTGTTTTCCGGTTTAAACCGGATTTCCTTCCTAAGGTGGTGTCTGCTTTCCACCTAAATCAGGATATAGTTCTTCCTTCCTTGTGTCCTAAACCTAGTAACGACAAGGAAAGGGTCTTACATTCTTCGGATATAGTTCGTTGCGTTAAATATTATTTAGTTACTACTTCGGCCTTCCGCAAGACGGATGCCTTTTTTGTTGTGCCTTCTGGGCCCAAGAAGGGTTTTGCTCCTGCCAAATCTTCCCTTAGTAAGTTGATACGTCAGGCCATCATTGGGGCCTATATGGTTAAGGGGAAGGTTCCCCCTTTTCTTGTCACCGCTCATTCTACTCGTGCTATTGGAGCTTCCTGGGCTTTTCAGCACCAGGCTTCTGTTGAACAAGTTTGCAAGGCTGCGACTTCTGTGCATACTTTTTCTAAGTTTTACAAGGTTGATGTGCGGGCCTCAGTGGATGCTGCTTTTGGCCGCAAGATTCTGCAAGCTGCAGTAATTTAAGTTATGCATTATTCCTTGGGGATCCCCACCCATTATAGACACTGCTATTGGATGTCCCAAGTGTCATGGATCTTTGGAAGTGGGGTGTGTGACATACTTGGAATAATACCATTTTGTGAGTACTCACCTGTAAAATGGTTATTACGAGTATGTCACACACCCCACTTCCCCCGCACTTTTTTTGTTCTAGGGATCCTTTATATGGTGATTATTATTTTCAAACTATTTTTCCATTATTGAATATAATTGGCTCTTCCTGGTTCTTCACTGCTTTTTAAAGAGACTGAGGAATAGTGGGAAGAACCCAGTACTTATGGACCAGGAGGGGCTCCTTTTTCCATGTCATCTCTGCAAGATCGCCCTCTACAGGCCGGGTTCCCAAGTGTCATTGATCTTTGGAAGTGGGGTGTGTGACATACTCGTAATAACCATTTTACAGGTGAGTACTCACAAAATGGTATTTTCATACGACGTGGCTTTTGGGAAGGGGCTCGGGGACCACGTTGCTGTACATTCACAACTGACTCATCGTGGAGTGTTGTCAGTAGGAATACATTTTTTTTGCCCATGTATTTCATGGCCAGGACCTCATCGCTTCTTAGAGCGTAAGACTCCCCACTTTTTAGTTTTTTTTCAAGTAGTGACCTGGGCAATCCTTTTCGATTAGGGTTTATGGTGCTGCAGGCCGGGGTATCCAACGAATAAAGGGCGCGAAATAAGGGGATGCTGGTATAGAAGTTGTCCACATATAAGTGGTAACCTCTACCGAACAGTGGAGTCATGAGTTCCCAAACGATCTTTCCACTTATTGACAAATCATGTGGACAACCAGGGGGGTCCAGATGTGTGTCCCTTCCTTCATAGATTCGAAAATATTTGATGTACCCGGTCACACTATTGCATAATTAGTAACATTTTATCCCATAGCGGGCACGCTTGCTAGGGATATATTGCCGAAAAACAATGTGCCCTTTGAAAAGCAGTAGTGACTCGTCAATACATAATTTTTGACCGGGGGTGTAAACTACTGCAAAGCGATCTGACAGGCTGTTGAGCAGGGGCCGTAATTTATGAAGCCTGTCGTGACCGGGCTCACCACGGGAAATAGAAGTGGAATTGTCGTTAAAATGCAGAAACCACAGTAAAATTTGGTAGCGGTTTCTGGACATTACGGCCGGAAATAATGGAGTTGCCAATATGGATTGGGTATCCCAGTAGGAGGAAATACAAATTTTTTTTAGGATACCCATTGCTAGAGTGAGCCCCCAAAATTTCTTTATCTCACTCAAATTTGTGGGATGCCATGCCTGAGCTCGGGCATGCCTCTGCTGGGGGTTTTGCGCTAAGACCTGCTCGGCATAGAGATTGGTAAAGAAGACCATATCCAGTAGGATGGCTTCTGTGAGAAACAATTTGAAAAAGTCAATTACATCAAAATTTGTGGTGTCTACATTGACCCCGGGGACCGAATCAAAAGGGGGAATTTCAGGGGAAATATTATTAGGAGGCCTCCACGCAGACGCTCCTTCACCAGCTGCAGCACTTGGTGCCTCATCCTGCACTACACTCGCCTGTAGCGTGGCCTCACTTTGTGCGGCACTATCTCTTCTACTGTGGCTACTACTACTGGTAGCTCTGCGCAGCTGTGTTTCCTCAGTAGAGGATACACTGTCTGACTCGCTGTCTGATGGGAAGTACTCAGACCCCGACTCACTTAAATCTTCTGAGTCAAACGCCATCAGGTAAGCCGCAGCTTCCTGTGCAGAATACCGCCTACCAGCCATACCCAAATGCGAAAAAAAAAAAAAAAATTAAACTTAAGGGTCTTCCCAACTAAAGGCTAGAACTAAAGGCTAAAACTAAAGGCAAAATACAAAAAATACAATTTCACAGTAAACAATAAAACAAAGCAAATAAACAGTCAAAAATAGAAATAAAAGTGTATAGTTACAACCCGATGAGAAGTGGTGGAGTCAGGAGCATCAGGTCACGGGATCCCAGCACACTTAGACCATCCCTGGAGCAGCAGATCCAGCAGATGAAGAAGGTCTTCCTGGGGCAGCAGAAATAGGGTCCTAAAAGCTAGGGGGGTTGGTCCTAAAAGAGTAGGGGAGGTTAGGGTCCCAAAAGGAGGGGGAGGCTAGGGTCCCAAAAGGAGGGGGAGGCTAGGGTCCCAAAAGGAGGGGGAGGCTAGGGTCCCAAAAGTAGGGGGAGGCTAGGGTCCCAAAAGGAGTGGGAGGTTAGGGTCCCAAAAGGAGGGGGAGGCTAGGGTCCCAAAAGGAGGGGGAGGCTAGGGTCCCAAAAGTAGAGGGAGGCTAGGGTCCCAAAAGGAGTGGGAGGCTAGGGTCCCAAAAGTAGAGGGAGGCTAGGGTCCCAAAAGGAGGGGGAGGCTAGGGTCCCAAAAGGAGGGGGAGGCTAGGGTCCCAAAAGTAGAGGGAGGCTAGGGTCACAAAAGGAGGGGGAGGCTAGGGTCCCAAAAGTAGAGGGAGGCTAGGGTCACAAAAGGAGGGGGAGGCTAGGGTCCCAAAAGGGGGGAGGCCGGCTTGCACAGCTGACAGTGCAGCCGGCCTCCCCCCACTCCCACTATGCCAGCATTTTTTTTTTTTTTTTTTTAATTTCAGGGAAATTTTTTTGTGCTGATCCTTGGTGGCAGCGGCCACCAAGTGAACTATAGGTCCCAGCATGCCTACGGCCACCCACCCAGCCAAAAAAAGACCCGACCCACACAGCGATGACACCCAGCACCCCCACACACCTTTGATCAGCAAAAAAAATTAAAAGAAAATAAGGATCCTCACAAAAAAAATAAAAAAGTTGCTGCCGGCACTATGTTTTTGGCAAGGGAACTACATGTCCCAGCATGCCTACGGCCACCCACCCAGGCAAAGTCACTCCCCCACACAACTGTGAACCCCCCTGGCACCCCAACCTTCAACCTATCACAATAAAAAACCCTAGAAAAGGGTTACAATGGCGGCGGCAGCAGTCGGCACCTGGTGCACTAATGATCCCAGTGATCCTACGGCTACCCACCCGGGCACTCACCCACCCACACATCAGAAATCATCCCCACACACCTCAGATCAGCAAAAAAAATTAAAAGAAAATAAGGATCAGCACAAAAAAAAAAAAAGTTGCTGCTGGCACTATGTTTTTGGCAAGGGAACTACATGTCCCAGCATGCCTACGGCCACCCACCCAGGCAAAGTCACTCACCCACACAAGCGAACCCCCCTGGCACCCCAACCTTCAACCGATCACAATAAAAAAAAACCTAAAAAGGGTTACAATGTCGGCGGCGGCAGTGCACCTGGTGCACTAATGATCCCAGCGATCCTACGGCCACCCACCCGGGCACTCACCCACCCACACATCAAATGTCATCCCACACACCCCCAGCAACCCCCACTTTACCCCCACTTTACCCCCATTTTACAGGTGAGTACTCACAAAATGGTATTTTCATACGACGTGGCTTTTGGGAAGGGGCTCGGGGGCCACGTTGCTGTACATTCACAACTGACTCATCGTGGAGTGTTGTCAGTAGGAATACATTTTTTTTGCCCATGTATTTCATGGCCAGGACCTCATCGCTTCTTAGAGCGTAAGACTCCCCACTTTTTAGTTTTTTTTCAAGTAGTGACCTGGGCAATCCTTTTCGATTAGGGTTTATGGTGCTGCAGGCCGGGGTATCCAACGAATAAAGGGCGCGAAATAAGGGGATGCTGGTATAGAAGTTGTCCACATATAAGTGGTAACCTCTACTGAACAGTGGAGTCATGAGTTCCCAAACGATCTTTCCACTTATTGACAAATCATGTGGACAACCAGGGGGGTCCAGATGTGTGTCCCTTCCTTCATAGATTCGAAAATATTTGATGTACCCGGTCACACTATTGCATAATTAGTAACATTTTATCCCATAGCGGGCACGCTTGCTAGGGATATATTGCCGAAAAACAATGCGCCCTTTGAAAAGCAGTAGTGACTCGTCAATACATAATTTTTGACCGGGGGTGTAAACTACTGCAAAGCGATCTGACAGGCTGTTGAGCAGGGGCCGTAATTTATGAAGCCTGTCGTGACCGGGCTCACCACGGGAAATAGAAGTGGAATTGTCGTTAAAATGCAGAAACCGCAGTAAAATTTGGTAGCGGTTTCTGGACATTACGGCCGGAAATAATGGAGTTGCCAATATGGATTGGGTATCCCAGTAGGAGGAAATACAAATTTTTTTTAGGATACCCATTGCTAGAGTGAGCCCCCAAAATTTCTTTATCTCACTCAAATTTGTGGGATGCCATGCCTGAGCTCGGGCGTGCCTCTGCAGGGGGTTTTGCGCTAAGACCTGCTCGGCATAGAGATTGGTAAAGAAGACCATATCCAGTAGGATGGCTTCTGTGAGAAACAATTTGAAAAAGTCAATTACATCAAAATTTGTGGTGTCTACATTGACCCCGGGGACCGAATCAAAAGGGGGAATTTCAGGGGAAATATTATTAGGAGGCCTCCACGCAGACGCTCCTTCACCAGCTGCAGCACTTGGTGCCTCATCCTGCACTACACTCGCCTGTAGCGTGGCCTCACTTTGTGCGGCACTATCTCTTCTACTGTGGCTACTACTACTGGTAGCTCTGCGCAGCTGTGTTTCCTCAGTAGAGGATACACTGTCTGACTCGCTGTCTGATGGGAAGTACTCAGACCCCGACTCACTTAAATCTTCTGAGTCAAACGCCATCAGGTAAGCCGCAGCTTCCTGTGCAGAGTACCGCCTACCAGCCATACCCAAATGCGAAAAAAAAAAAAAAAAAATTAAACTTAAGGGTCTTCCCAACTAAAGGCTAGAACTAAAGGCTAAAACTAAAGGCAAAATACAAAAAATACAATTTCACAGTAAACAATAAAACAAAGCAAATAAACAGTCAAAAATAGAAATAAAAGTGTATAGTTACAACCCGATGAGAAGTGGTGGAGTCAGGAGCATCAGGTCACGGGATCCCAGCACACTTAGACCATCCCTGGAGCAGCAGATCCAGCAGATGAAGAAGGTCTTCCTGGGGCAGCAGAAATAGGGTCCTAAAAGCTAGGGGGGTTGGTCCTAAAAGAGTAGGGGAGGTTAGGGTCCCAAAAGGAGGGGGAGGCTAGGGTCCCAAAAGGAGGGGGAGGCTAGGGTCCCAAAAGTAGGGGGAGGCTAGGGTCCCAAAAGGAGTGGGAGGTTAGGGTCCCAAAAGGAGGGGGAGGCTAGGGTCCCAAAAGGAGGGGGAGGCTAGGGTCCCAAAAGGAGGGGGAGGCTAGGGTCCCAAAAGTAGAGGGAGGCTAGGGTCCCAAAAGGAGTGGGAGGCTAGGGTCCCAAAAGTAGAGGGAGGCTAGGGTCCCAAAAGGAGGGGGAGGCTAGGGTCCCAAAAGGAGGGGGAGGCTAGGGTCCCAAAAGTAGAGGGAGGCTAGGGTCACAAAAGGAGGGGGAGGCTAGGGTCCCAAAAGTAGAGGGAGGCTAGGGTCACAAAAGGAGGGGGAGGCTAGGGTCCCAAAAGGGGGGAGGCCGGCTTGCACAGCTGACAGTGCAGCCGGCCTCCCCCCACTCCCACTATGCCAGCATTTTTTTTTTTTTTTTTTTAATTTCAGGGAAATTTTTTTGTGCTGATCCTTGGTGGCAGCGGCCACCAAGTGAACTATAGGTCCCAGCATGCCTACGGCCACCCACCCAGCCAAAAAAAGACCCGACCCACACAGCGATGACACCCAGCACCCCCACACACCTTTGATCAGCAAAAAAAATTAAAAGAAAATAAGGATCCTCACAAAAAAAATAAAAAAGTTGCTGCCGGCACTATGTTTTTGGCAAGGGAACTACATGTCCCAGCATGCCTACGGCCACCCACCCAGGCAAAGTCACTCCCCCACACAACTGTGAACCCCCCTGGCACCCCAACCTTCAACCTATCACAATAAAAAACCCTAGAAAAGGGTTACAATGGCGGCGGCGGCAGTCGGCACCTGGTGCACTAATGATCCCAGTGATCCTACGGCCACCCACCCGGGCACTCACCCACCCACACATCAGAAATCATCCCCACACACCTCAGATCAGCAAAAAAAATTAAAAGAAAATAAGGATCAGCACAAAAAAAAAAAAAGTTGCTGCTGGCACTATGTTTTTGGCAAGGGAACTACATGTCCCAGCATGCCTACGGCCACCCACCCAGGCAAAGTCACTCACCCACACAAGCGAACCCCCCTGGCACCCCAACCTTCAACCGATCACAATAAAAAAAAACCTAAAAAGGGTTACAATGTCGGCGGCGGCAGTGCACCTGGTGCACTAATGATCCCAGCGATCCTACGGCCACCCACCCGGGCACTCACCCACCCACACATCAAATGTCATCCCACACACCCCCAGCAACCCCCACGCACCTCAGAACCGACGATCAAGAGGAGGAGCTGGAGATCGCTGGCTGCTTATAAAGTGGAGGCGTCGGCTAATGACAGCAGCCGTGAGCCCCACTTCCAATTGGTCCAGGGGTGATCAGGTGACTGGGGTGAAGCCAGAGTCACCTCCAGATGACCCCCCGAGGACCCTTCTGGAACGCCGAGCCGGAATCCCTGCTGCATGCGGCCGCTGATTGACAGGAGGTGAGTGAATGTCAAGCCCGTAACACCTACGTGCTTGGCACTTAACGCCCAGCGAAGCCAGCACGTAGGTGTTACGGGCTTGGCAACAAAAGGGTTAAAAGTCATCCTACCTGCACCTAGTGCATCTTCTAAGTCTTTAAACATCCAAGATGGTAGCCCATGGAGTCTCAGTCTGCCTGCATTTTGGGATTGCTGTCCTTTTGCTGACCCCAGCTCTGCTCTGTGCAAAGCACAGCTTGTGATTCTTCTAAAGCAAGATGGTGGCGGCCATATCCTGGAATCCTGAACAGAGTTGTGGCCCAGTAGGGGAAAGAATGAGTAAGTGAAAGTAAGTGACTAAAAATATATCAATTTTAGATGCTGGGGAATAGTTTTTTTAAGGGTTTGGGCTTTTCATTAAATGATGCTGAAGGTCTGGTTTAAGATCTAACTTGTGTCTCTAAGTGCATGTTAACGTTTTTGTTTGGTTGCTTCATGCAGTGTTTAAATAGAATTTACCTATGTTTCAAAAAGTTTTGTTTTTTAGTAGGTTTGTATTAAACTCCCTCTCTAGGCATACACTCACTTTCTCCCACCTTATCTCGCTTGGGAATTATGTAAAGTTAGCCATTTTAAAGCACCTCAAAATCTCAAATTTTATGAAATACTTTATTTAAGCCAATTTCTTCACTTCAGTTTCTAGGTCATGGCTGAACAGGCGAGGTGGGTGTTCTGCTGTGGTCAGAGACAGTTGTCGGACCACAATGGCTTGCCATGCTGACTCTAAGAGCACTACCTGTAACCTCTTTTTTGAAGTTCAGGATGATAAAATTTGAAGAGAGGGGTACAATTTGGAGCCCTGCTCTGACTTCTAGCCTGTACTGCAGGAAATGGAGGATGGAGGAGGGGCACATGGGACAGGCACTAGGTAAGCTGCTTGCTGCCTTACTATTGCCTGGACTGTCCTTATAACAATATAACTAGGATGGTAACACAGCTCAGTACAACTAATTTAGCTATATATATATATATATATATATATATATATATATATATATATATATATATATGCAGAGCTTGTATGATTGGTGCTACACATCTATTAATGATAAGTAATATAAATATGAACTACTGATGATAGAAATCATAGGAAGAGGCTGCCTTGAAACTGGACTTTGTATTGTGACTATATTGTGCTCTTGCTTTATATATATACCATATTTGCCAGCGTATAAGACGACTGGGCGTATAAGACGACCCCCCAACATTTCCACTCAAAATATAGAGTTTGTTATATACTCGCCGTATAAGACTACTCCCTCTTCCGCACACCAAATAAAACATAAAAGAACATCAGATTACACTGCAGCCGCATCCCTGCTCGCCTTTAGTTTGGGATGTGCCCACACTGGCTATTCAGAATGCGTCCCAGCTAAAAGCATAGTAGGGATGCAGCTGCAGTATAATGTGGTTTGGGCTCTGGGAAAAGGGCCAGATGGGGGGGTTCACACAGTGGAGGATCACAATTTGGGATACCCCTGGAGTAGGGAACAAAATCCAGTGGGGCCTCCCAAATTTGGAAGCCCCACTGTGTGAAATACCCCCGACTGGCCTTTTTCCCAGAGCGCACATCAGATTACACTGCAGCCTCATCCCTGCTCGCCTTTAGTTGGGGACGTGCCTGTGCTGGCTATTCAGAATGCGTCCCAGCTAAAGACATAGTAGGGATGCAGCTGCAGGGTAATGTGGTGTTGGCTCTGGGAATAAGGCCAATAGGGAGGGTTTTACAGTGGGGCATCCCGAATTGGAATGCCCCAGTGGGTTTGTTCCCTACTCCAGGGGCATGCCAAATTGGGTTTCCTCTACTGTGTGAAACCCCCCAACTGGCCCTTTTCCCAGAGCCCAAACCACATTTCACTGCAGCCACATCCCTACTATGCCTTTAGATGGGACGCATTCTGAATAGCCAGCACAGGCCCCAACTAAAGGCGAGCAGGAATGTGGCCGTAGTGTAATGTGGTGTGGAGTCTGGGAAAAAGGCCAAACGGGGGATTCAGACAGGGGGGCATTCCATTTTGCTGCCCCTGATGCAGGGAACAAAACCCAGTGGGGCATCCCAAGTTGGGGTGCCCCCTGTGTAAACTCCCCCAAGTTGGAATGCCCCCTGTGTAAACTCCGCCAATTTGGGATGCCCCCTGTGTAAACTCCCCCAATTTGGGATGCCCCCTGTGTAAACTTCCCCAATGACCCCGAGTCCACACCACATTACACTGCGGCCACATGCCTGCTGGCCTATAGCTGGGGACATGCCTGGGTTGTTTAGAATGTGTCCCATCTAATGGCATAGTGTGTAATGTGTGGGGTCTGGCAAAGGGGCCAGATGGGGGTTTTACACTGGGGGATGCCCCATAGAAACTTTTTTTTTTTTTAATAAATCTTAAATAAATCACACCTCAGATCAGATGCTGAAGAGTCCCCTTTAAAGTGGAGAGCAGCGAGGGCGATGTCAGGAGTGCGTGCCAGGAGCCAGCCCCCTGCCTGCCCACACAGTGCCTGAGAGCAGGAAAGCTGATCTGCTCGGCGCTCACCCTGCTGGCCTGCTTAGTCTCTCCCTGCTCTGATCAACTAGTGCTGCCTGAGCAAGAGCATCGCTCTGCAGGAGGAGGAGGACGATCGTGCTGCCCAGCTTGGTGAAGGTAAGTACATTTATATGTATGTGACCCAGGTGCACCCGGCGTATAAGACGACCCCCCCACTTGGAGGCATGATTTACAGGGGGAAAAAGTTGTCTTATACGCCGGCAAATACGGTGTATATATATGCTTTATATAAATGTGGCCACGTGATTGGAAGGCAGTTGTCACATGTCCACTTCTCAACCCGTAGCCGTCAAAGCGGAAGCCTGAGAACGGGAAATGTAACCACCTTTTCACTGGGAGATCACAATGCTAGGTAGGATTTAGGGTGTTTGAAGGAGCTTGATTGGGGGGGACCCCAGCAATCAGGTTGCCCCCCTCCCCCCCGAGCAGACCAACATCCATTTTTTGTAAGATTGGTGTTGGTCCAGTTTAATGGTCAACATTACACCCCACATTCAGTCACTGGCCACCTCCTGTCACCTCAAAAACTCAAAAATATTGCCGTTTCTATCCCCCTCTCTCCCCTTACCACTAAAATTTGAGTGCATGCCCTGACCATCTCTCACCTAGACTACTGCAACACCCTCCTCAGTGGTCTACCAGCTACCAGTCCTCAACTCTGCTGCCCGCCTCATCTACTTATCCTCTTGCTCTTCCTCTAATGCTCCTCTCTGTCAACTGCCTCCAGCTTTCTGAAATAATTCATTTAAGTAATTCAATTACCCTAACCTACAAGGATCTCTACAACCAGGCCCCCTCATACATTTTAGCCCTAATCCAAAAGTATCAGCCCAGACACAGTCTCTGCTGTGCTCATTACCTCCTTCTGTCCACTACCTTGATCACTTCTTCCCACTATCACGTGTGCTGCTCCACTCCTCTAGAATGCCCCCCATACAAGTCATCATTCCCCTTCCCTTAAAACCTTCAAAAGGGCCCTTAAATCCCACCTGTTTAGAAGAGCCTAACATCTTACCCACCCATCTTACAGCCTTATCATCCATCAGAACATGTTTAGTACCTACCCTTTGTGACCTGACCTATTATCTCAACCCCCCTCCCTTTAGATTGTATACTTACAAGGACAGGGCTCTCTCTCCCCATGTATTCCTACATATTTGTGTTAATTTACTTTTCTGTTACATTTGATTCATAATATCATGTGTATTATATGCATTGTTGTCATTGTTGTTTTATAAGTATTTACTTGTCTTACATCTACACTTTCACCTTGTACAGCACTACAGAATACCTTGGTGCTTTATAAATAAACTGTAATAATGATTAGTCTAACCCAGGAAAGAGGAGCCAAGTATTTTGCCCGTATATGGGACATGTGACCACCACTGGCCAATCACCTGGCCACATCTCACTAGGGGGATCACAGTGACAGATAAGATTTAGGGGGTTTGATTGAGGGAGGGATTAGATGTTGGTCCTTTTTCATGGTCAACATTGGTCTAACCCAGCAAAGAAGGGCCAAGTATTTTACCCATATAATGTTAAATACACTGAAAAGATCTAATAGCAAAAGTTATGTGTTAGTTATATCATATTTGTTCATCATCTTTATCAGATAATAATTCTAAATGCATTAGCTACAATAGTTCAGTCTGAGGTGTGTTTTATTCCGATTGCAGTAGGTGAGCGAAATGCGAGTTTGTTCCTGTGTATGTGTGTGCAATACTTCATCAAATTACATTTCACACAGTAGGATAAGTGCAAAATATGTAGCTAAGCCATGAAGTTGTAACAACAGGAAATTGATGTTCCGTGACTCGGATTGCTGGTAATTGAAATGACTTGCTGGAAAAATACACAAACACGGCAGTGTAAAGTATGAGGCCTGGCCTAAATACAAATAGGAAGGTATACTGCAACATAAATTCATGCCTGGTATAAAACACGTAAACCCTGCAGCAATGTCATATGTTATAATATGTCTATAGATTTTTACTACTACTTAGACAGGCCCTTTTGCTAAATACCTGAATAGGACCGCGGGGCTATTCCACTACATTCTGGTCATACTGGTTACACATTTCCAGACCAGTTTTCTTTTTCATGTATTTGTTAGGGTTGGTCAAGTTAAAGAGGTTGTCCACTTAGTTATATGTTCTTTTTTTTTTATATATATTCTTTATTTTCATTTTCAAGTTATACAGACATTTCCATAGTGGAGACAAATAAGTTAAAACATACAGCCAATGCGTAGCAAAGACAGAGCAGAATAATGCAATCTGATGAATGGTGCCGGGGCAGGACCAATATATCTGTTATTCGGGGCATCAGCCCCCCAGGCACCCCACCGACCCTCCATGCCTATCCCCAGGTACCGGACAACCCGGTTCCCCTTAATGGGATGGCACGGCTTATGCGGACGCGGTGCGGGCACCCAGCAGACGAGCCCCAGTTATATGTTCTATTGCATGTCTCAATATGGGGCTTATACAGTAGAGTAAGGATTACACGAGGTGTCCATAACACAATGTACGGTTTCCAATTCCCTTCCAATTTGCGCTTGGATTCTCTCCCGTCCACTCATGTAAGGATCGGAGCGGCGAGCGTACCCGAGTGCGCCGGCGCCCGTATTCCTGCTGCCCTCTAACAGGGAGTGTGCCTGCATTACACAAAAATGTGTAATATTAAAAAATCCATATAAACCTCCCGCCAAGATTGTGATTTCTTCTCCTGGTAGGCATAAAATCCTGGGGTGACAGGTTTGAGTGCATCGAGGGGAGGGGGCAAAGTCACCCCTATTCTTTCTTCTTCCCAATAAAAGAAAGAAACAAGTCTGGCTGGATATTTATTGATGTCAGATGTATAAGTGACCTGTCCTCCAGAGTTCCGATCCAGCATATTTATATGAATGTTTATAACTGGCCCATTTTTTGTGATTTAATAAGGTAAAATCAGGGAAGGGGGGTAGGGTGGGGTAGCCTGTCTAGTAAGCAGGCCTAATATATTGAGGTCTAAATCTACTTGAGCATGCACTTACATTTTGGTTTACATTTGGGGGGTAGGAAGACAAGCCTGGTTAGCCTAATTTGTATGTGTAATTTGGATTGATGTTCTGTAGGACACCATCACAGGGTAGCTCTCTACCCAGAATCAAACTCTGGCATGCCTCATGACATTACTTCTGGCCCAAGAACCAGGTCTTTAGCCTTTGTATTTTATACACTAAAGTGGTCAGTCCGAGGAAGACCATGAGGCTTTGACAAAATGTTGAAACTTGAAAGCTGTGGGAACTATGTCTACCATTAACTTGTACTGTGCTTAGGACTCTCTATTTCTAAAATATATGCCACAGGTATTGGAGATCATTTTCCAGTTCTCCAAAGAAGCTTGTGAATTTCAACCTGCTCCCGTCAACAATTCAGGCATCTACTTATGATGACTGCTACCTCAAAAGCTAGCCTTCTTTATCATCTGCATCTGAAGAGTCACAGAGCTGGCAGCACCATAGATAAAGGAATCTTTCCTGGCTTTACATTGGGATCAGCTTGAAATAGTCTCAGCTTTCCTCATAAATGAAAAGATCATGTTCCCTTCCTTCTGTTTGAAAAAGAAAAGTGTTGCTAAGTGTGGTCAAAGTGCTCAAATTTAGGATCTTACAAGGATTTTAGGAGGTCAGAACCCTTTTGTGGTTACTGAGAGCCTTTGTTTTCTTTTTTTCTGCAAGACACCTACTACTGTAGGTTCTCAAATCACATCTAAGACTACAGTGTACATACGTTTACACACTAGCAGGTTTTTCATGGTGAAGTAACTCCTTACAGTATTTTTAATGGTATATCCCACTGGCTAGAGAAAAGGGTTTTTAGTGTACTGTCCAATAAATAATTTTCTTAAGGTTCCATGGGAGAAGCAGCTTACAACTTGCATTGTAGCTAAGTCTTGTGTATCACTAATTAAATTAGTTTCATTGAGTGTGAAGTTGTCCATCCAATGATGATTATATTGCTTGCTATAAACTCATTACATCACACCCACATCTTGGTGTGGAGGCATATCCTAAGTGTTTCTGAGTGAATGATATGTCTCTCATGGAACTTCAGGAAATTATTTTTAAGGTGAATACACTGCAATTCCCATTTTAACACCTGGATTATAATTTTCTTTTAATTGTAGAAACTCTTCAGTGGCAGTTTTCTTTGTGTGTGCTTTAGCTTTGATTATACAGATCCATCTAGCATAACTAAATGACCCTCTCTTTACCATTACAATTAGCACTACTGTTACTGAGCTGTGCCTTGCTCCATTTGTGTAACTAGCCTTTTGTGTTACATATTTGGAAGCCATAATTTCATATTTTTAATGTTTCTCCAAAAAGTTCATTGCCTCCTTTCTCTTGACGTGCATTTATTATTCTGCAGTGACTCATCTAGATTTCTGCTGAAGCATTTTCTTTGAAACATAAAGGTCCACACTTAGTCACCCTTCTTTGAAAGTCTTTGTTCTATTCAGTTCTCATGTATGACACCCCCATAATAGAATTCACATATGCCTATGTCCTTATTTGTACCATTATTCTGTTCTCAGTAAAAGTTGCTGCTTTTTATCCTGGAATGCCATGTTGTTGGCCTTCCAGTTCGTGGAGTTCGGATACTTGGCTATTATCCTTAGCCCTGTTGATAACACTTGGGATCCCAATTCACTAGTTGAATCCCCCGGGTCGCCTAATTGACATATCTTACCAAGCGAATGTGCAGGCTCTTGTCAAATCCGCACTTAATATTGTGCATACTAATTGTGGGGGTTCACAAATGGAGGCATCCCATATTGGCATGCCCAGGGTTATTTGGTCTCCTAATTTATGCCCAATCACTCCAGAGTGGGCCATGTTTGGCATGGTCTAGTCAGCGGCAGATTTCATGGTTCGGATTCTGGAGTCCTTCTGAAAAAATGTTGATGGTTACATTCTTCATTTTAAATCAGTTATAATAAAGTGCTACAGAAGGCAAAGGTAATTGTTACACCATTGTGTCGGGCTACATCTGGCACTGTCCTAAAATGTTTTCCATCTTTAAATTGTAAATGAAATGGCTGCGATATCAGGGTTTACAGTTTCATCTCATGATTCCTTGTGGCCCTTGGCTCTGTGATGCTGCATAATAATCAACATAATGGGAATGGCCAAAATGAGACCCAATATCTTGCTTCAGACACAGGAATTCTCATCACCCTGTTTCTGCTCCTTCGCTCTCTCACTGTTGCAAGGCGGCATTGGACACCGAGACCAGCACCCCAAATGTGCATGTGCTCACTTCCAAATGCAGATGTGTGCACCCCTGGACATGCAAGCTGCACCCCGAACATGCATGTGTGTACTCTCAGATGCATATGCGCGCACCCCCAAATGTGCATGTGTGCACTCCCAGACACACCCCCAAATGTGTATGCACGCACAACCGAACACAGATGTGCACACACCTGGACATGCATGCATGCACCCACGAACATGTATGCATACGCACCCTCCCAGACGCACATGCACAAACCCCCGAATGTGCATGTGCGCACCCCAAAGTGTATCCTGACTGCACGATGTATGTGATGATTGCAGGTGTATAAAGGGGGAGGTCAGGGCAGCCGGGGTGTAACATAACCTAATCATTTCCCTCTGTTCAACACAGGGAACTGCAAGATGTTAGAGGCTGCAACAGAAGGTAAGGTGGCCTCTCTACTGTTTTTGTTGTTTCCCTTAAAAAACCCTTTAAAAATAATAGGTATATATGGGTTGATTCAAAGAAACATGTAACAGCTTTGATTTGGGTGCCGATCATCCTATTTTTGCCGTCCGCTCATGCGTTCGTATGAACTTGCGAGTGATTCTATAAGCAAATACGTTTCTATCCTAAAATGTACGTCCGTTCGTATGGCAGTTCGGGAATCAGACCTATGTCAGTTTCCATCCTGAATTTTCCGTTTCATTTCTCAGGTTGCAACATTGGTTTTGCCCTTTTTCCTTTTTTGTCTGGACGTAAATCCTTCTGATCTTGCGGCTGCGCACTACAAACTTACCTCATTAAAGTGCATTCTAAATATTTGGTCTTTTATTTTTCTTTATTTCATTCATTTTGTAGTAACCAACCATTAATGAATGCATTTGCATAAGTAAATCTTACTTTGTTTAATTTTTAGTTAACTTGCATTTTTTACTTGTGGATTTAATTTTAATATTTTGGCTTCAAATGGTACAACTTTAAATTTTTTGTGTGGTTACCTCTACATACAGATTGCTCACAAATATTAAAAAACACCCAGCAACTTCTGCATGTTATGAGCCTAGAAACAGCCAAGATGGCGGCTCAGGTATTATCGGGCAGCCTGCAAACAGAAAGGGCCTTGTGACTGTGTTGCTCTGCATTCTTTGATTTCTGACCTTTCCATGCCCCCAGCTCTGCTGTGTCTGTGCAAAATACAGCAGTAACCCACATCCTGCACTTTATCCCGCTCTCCTCTCCTCAGTAAGTGTGATGCATCTGACCAAAGATGTGCTTAAATAATTAAACAAAGCAAAGGTAAACAACTACACCAATAAATGCAATCTAAAAATATTATTCTAGTACCTCAATTTTAAAATAAATAACAAAGGACATAAGTTTCTTTAATTAACGCAAATATATTGCAAAATAAAGGTTTACATGCAAAGGACTAATTAAGGTCCACATTAAAATGCTTTTATAAGGCATACATGACTCAGGTATGCATTGCCATACAATTTATGGCCTCGGCCATGCTGATACATGCAGTTCATTGCAGCTCAAGACGCGCAGACTCCTCCACATAGCCAAAAAACCTGTTCACGAACAGCAATCCGGCTGCTAAAAGGTGTCGGCTGTGGCTTTCTTTTAAAACGCGTTTACAGGTTTCTCTGAATCACACCTAAACACATCCAATTAACCTAAGTTTTACGTTTTGATCCTAAGTTTTAGGATTTGATCCTAAGTTTTACGTTTTGATCCTAAAATTTAGGAACGAACTTCCGCTGATCGTAAGAGCATATACGCATTCGTACGTAGGCTCGTGCGAGTCGGAAATGGCCAAAAAAACAGGAAAAAATGACTAACACCCACCCAAACTTACGATTCTCGATACGAAATCAATTAACTTTTGCTCTTTGAATCGAGGGGATAGAGTACCAATAGTTGTGTAAAGAAAATTAGGTGCAAACGCAAAACACCCTGAAAAAGCACTTAAAATGGTACATTTATGGATATTTATGTAAAAATATGACTGTAACATATTTCATGTTAAAATTTGTATTACATGCTTCAAATCTTAAAATATGAGTAAATGGGTGGCGAATCAGGGTCGCCACCACAAGTTAACAAATGAATTGATCTACAGTTAGTTATAGGTGACCTCCACCACACTTAATCTGGTCTTGGCTGGAATAACAAATTCTGATGAGTGTAGATTCCTTCACTCATCATACACTGCTTTGGGCAGATGTTAATAAAGGCAATGCAAATGTTTCCCACATGCTGATTTAAGAGACAGGTGTTGGAATGGAGCAGATCACCCCTCTAAAAGAGTAATGGTGCACTCAAAAAATGTGTAACTCCTGGATATTATTCCTGCCAACAGAACCTCAAATTTGTTGGGATTTATTTTCAGATGAGGTGTATACGCTACTTCTCCTCTCACAGTCTAGCATTTTTCATGGAACTTTAATATTAGACCAGGGGGTCCGTATGGATGGCAGCATATCAGGTTGGGGGTCAATCTGCAACCTGATAGGCTCTTGTGTGCCACCACTGATTGGGACCCCCTGTATTAGAAAGCTTTACAATAGAGCTTCAATAGAGCTTCTTTAGGAACCCTGTATTTTTTCTTTCAGAAAAGAACCCTGATCTGGTTGAAAACCTTGTCTTCTAAAACTTTAAATCTGTGGCTATGTCCCAGAGTGGCCAAGTGAAAAGCAAGATCTCTGTACAGCTTATCATTTGTGGATGTTTACGCACAATTTCTCTGAAATCTGACAAGGACTGAGCAACTAGGTGAGAGAGTTATCAACGCAAAGTCAAATATATGTATGCGCCAAAGGTGCATTCACCCAATGATTTTAAGGAAGCTCTTTGGTATACCTGTTTGTAATGACAAAGACACGTCTTTTAATTGGGGTTATCCTAAGATCTAGTGAAGCAGGTTTACCTCTGGGTATGCTTTCGGATATAAACTGAAGTTTAAATCTTAGTGAGCTGTTTAACTTGAACACCCTAAAGAATGTTGTAAAAAAAGTTGTACTAATTCTTCCAAAAACTCACCTACCCCTGTGATCAGGCATTTTTATTTTTACAGGCGAGGTACATAATGTTTCCAGTATTGTAAGAAAAAGCTTTCCCTACAGGCTATGCTAAAGAATCTGCCAAGAGATTCTGCATAGCCCATAGGGTGTTGTTGTTTCCAAACTTTGGAAAAAAATATCCTTACCTCATTGAAAAAAATGATATGCCTAACTGGTAAAAATGCCCCATCACTCAGGTCGGTGGGGAAATATTAGAAAGGAAATGTTTTATAGAATTAAATTTTTTTGTACACCCATAGGTAAACTTGCTTCACCAGATCTTTAGGATGTCCCCCAAATGTTGATGTACAAAAATATAGTGATATATAATATATATTTATAATCTAAATAAACTGCCACATGTATATACTGTCAATTAACTGGGTACCATATCTTTTTTTTTTACTTTCATGAAGGAGGTCTACTGTGTCGTCATCAAAGAAAAGTTTAAACTACAGCCACATCATTTGCCAGTTTCCGCTACAGCTCTGTGAGTGCCATTCTGTTGTATTCTTTCGTAGTTCATTGGCCCCATTTTGTATAGTAGGTGAAATGCATTGACAACTAATCTTGCCTCACTTTGGTCAGATGGTATACCCCAGCACTTTTTCTATCAATGGTTTAATATGGTCAATGCATTTTTGACACCATAACAGCTATTGTGATTTTGAATTTCTTTCTGTGTTTTCACATCTTATCTTCTTGGTGGGTTTTTTATTAGCCATTGTGGCTAAACAACATATACAGCTGATGATAATGAGCCCTAATCCAATAATACAACAACCAATCACCCAAAAATCGTTAGTAAATAGGGCTGGTATGCAAATTACCGCCTTCATTTTCCTCTGTCATATGTAGTTAAACAAACCACAGAAAGAGAATGCAGAAAATGTGCAAAAATGCAGTGGGGTTACTCTATCCACCTCTATAGGTGTGTATGCATAACAAACATGGTACAACACTCAAAGCAAACCCGTCCTCCACTGCTACTACCAAAACAAATAACAAAAATCAAGTTAGGCTGGTATACAACTAGATACAATATAACTCTTGTGTAGAACAGTCAGATTTTTTGTTACAGCTTTCTGCACATTCTCGGTCACAACCTCACAAGTCATGGTGTATATATATATAGTGTAAACATGCTAGGTGTGCTTATGGTTAGGTTGTATATGCATATTCCCATGTTTCAAAAGGACAGATTTTGCTACAAAGACACTTGAACATACTTGGAAGTGCCTGTTGGATACATTACAAAAATATTGAGATTCACTTAGAGTCTTGATGAAGTCCAAGCTTTTTGGAACCCTCTAGCCACGGCTTCCTTCCCCTGTGCTAATCTTTATTTGGACAGTAAATTAATAAAACCGATCCTGTGTGGCAGCCATGGGTTTGGATGACAGTCCAGTTCAGTTTCACCACTGCACAGGATTGGATGCCTGACCTGTCACTCAAGGTCCCAGCTTCTGTGCAGTTTGGCTGCCCCCCAAGGGATTTTTTATGCTGTTGCCCAAACTAGGCCGGGCAAAGAGGGGTTACAAAACTGTTACAAAATTCTTTGTCATTTTGGACCTCTTAAAAAAGACAAAACCACAAATGTTATCACTAAACCAGAGTCTCTAACAGTACAGTCATTGAGAACAGCCACATAACATGTCTAAGTGCTAATCATTCCTCTCTGTGTTGAGTGCTATTGCACAACCAAATACTGGCTGGAGTTGACAATGGTTGGCAACAGAGCTTGGCACTTTAATGTGGTCAGACCTGGCAATAGTCAGCAACAGGGCTTCAAGAAAGACAACAGGCAAACCAATTTAGGGACTGGGGGATAACAGCAGTATAGCCTGGCCATACAGTCACTGCCGTGCTTTTCTTGGAGGCAACATTTGAATTAGCCTCCTCAAATTAGCTGAGCTGGCAAGGTTGCATCTCCAATTTGTGGGCAATGAGGATGCCAGGGAAGCTGCAGTGGCAGATGTGATGCATCAAGTGGCAGATACAGTATTCCCTGCTCCTCTCAGTCTGTGCCAGTGGTTGCTAACTAACTTTGCCGATTATCGCTGCACTACTTGCGGAGGTAAGTTTTGGACCATGACATAAATCACATCCAGTAATATAACCATGGTCATTCAGGTCATGTGACCTGTCTTGTTTACCATAGGACGTTTTTGGGGGGCCTCTTTGTTAGAGGAATGTATTCTGTATGTACATGTGTTCCTTCATATTATTAGTGTAATCTATTAATAGGAAAACATGCTTCAAACAACCCAACCCACAAGCCATATTAATAGATAAGTAACTAATAGAGAATTAACTGATGATATAACTATTTTAATATCTATGGGGTATGCAAAATGTGTAATCTAACTAAGCACAACTCAAGAAAATGAAGAACATAAGGAAGTCCATGAAAGATTGGCTTAGTATTGCCTGAATCTTGCCCTCAAGGCCCAGCAATTTGTTGTGTGTTGTGAATCTCCACACAGATGTGCAGGTCTAGTACTTAGGGCGTCAGCAGTGCTACTGAGCTGCCTTTGCGATGGTTCACAAAACACTGGCCTGCTGGCAAGGAAGCTAACCCCTGGGGCTGCTTATCAACTTGAAGTGGAACAAAATCTGTGTTTTTGCCCCCGGAGTTGCCCCGCTGTGTGATACCCCCCCAGGTCTCCCATTAAACTCACTTTCCCCAGTTCTGCGGCACATGCATGGGCTCTTGCACAATCAGCGCGCCTGGCTGCTCTCGTCAAAAGGGTTGACGGCTGCATCCCTACTACCTTCTAACAGGGTGTGTGCCCGCGCTGGCTATATACAAGGTATAGCAGATGGCGGCCGCGGCTCCCACATACGATATTGGATCAGGGAGAAGGTGGGTTTTACAGGGGACTCGGGGGGAGTTCACACAGCGGGGCATCTTGAATCTGGATGGGGGGGGAGGGAATGGGGCAGCCCTGGAGGGTTATAGACTCCAGGGCCCCTTTTGGTCCACTTTAAAACTACAAGCACCTAAACTCTTCAGCACTTGGCGGCCTTTAAATATATCCGAACCACTGCCAACATCACTATTCGGCTTCTTCCACCCAGTTAGCTAATCAGGTGGTTCCAATTGTGTTTTTTTTTTAAAGACCACTCAAGGCCCGGAAGAGGAGTTCTCTAAGTTTTTGCTACTTCCATTTCTTTCAGAGTTGGAATCGTGGTCAAGATATTTGGGTAACTGCTGGAGACCTCACATAAGGAGCTGTACGAATAAAATCCCCTCTTCTTTATCATGCAATACGTATGCCCTCATAACTTAATGTATATTATTAGTATATTGAGAATATTATTTTGAATTTATTTTGCAAGAAAAAAATGTATCTTGATTTTTTTCCTCTGTACAATTCAGAACCTTTTTTAGCTGGGCAAATGTTTGACTAATGGTTGACTCATTTGCACAGCTAAAAAGCGAGTTGCACCAAGAAAAAAATTCTCACGCTGCCGAATCATGCCTACTAATCTAGGCTATTTGTTTTAACTGCTAAAAATGGTTCGTGGAGCTCCCTTACAGCAAAGCTAAGGCTTGGGGCACACTGATACATTTTCCTATGCAAAGATGAAAAATAAGTTTGCCAATATTTATAAAGTCAGATATTGTGTTCCTTTTATGCTTCAATTTAAGTTATGCCCCTAGTAAGCTCTATGCAAATACTTTTTAGGAATACCTTAGGAAAGCACTCTCTGCCTTGTACTGCTAACGTTTGTTGGTTCTGGTCCAGCCACATTCATACAGACTTGGGGGGGCATCAAGAGTGCTGGAGCCTCCCCGAGCATCGCCCCCCAGAACACCTTTAATTCTTAAATCTTTTTCGATTCTCAGCTGAGATTGGCCACCAGCCTCCTATGACAATTTTTGTATGACGTGAATATACCACGTTTTCTGAAACTTGCCAGTACTGGTCTTTTGCGACCCTTATTAAGGCTTTGTACCCCACTTGTAATGAGATGATACGTTATTTTTGCCAATGTTCAAGTTCGTTCAAAGTCTAGAGGAGAAGTGCTACCATCTTCACAGTGGTGAAATTGTATGCCAATATGGCACTTTTTAGATTTACTGTACACCAATTTTAGCTTATTTACTATGCCAGTTTTGTTTTGTACACATCTTTTTTTATGCCACATTTTGCCTAATTTTTTGTACTGAAATAAATATATTATTATTAAGCCTAAAAACATATTGGGGGTACAGGAAAACATGGAGTGGTGTTGCCTAAAAAAGTTTAAACAGTCACCCAATTTTCTACCAGTAATCTACTTACATTGAGATAAAGTCACAGCCGGTCTATCCTGTTAATGCCAACAGGAAAGCTCTATGCATTTGAAACAGGATAAAACATTAGAGCCTATGACGGAAACTGGGCGTCAGATTTTCAAAGCACTTTTCCAGAGCTTTACTGTGGAAGCCTCAGACTTAGAACTTGTCTCCAGCACCTGCATATTGGCATGCCTGAGCTTCCCCACACTTAGTCTAAATATAGGACAGTTTAGCACCAGAGACAAAATGTTCATTACTATGCATTGTCTGTATTGTCTTCATAAAAAAACTAAAGACCCTGGCTGAGCAATGGCAACACACACAATGTATTTATGTATCCACACCTGTGGTTCTGGGATGCAGGTGCATGGCGTAGCCACAGACGTTCTGCTTATACTTATATTAGTATTATTTTATATAAGGTATAGTGCGCTGTATGCAACAAATGTAACCACAATTCTTTCTCGCAAACTGCTTCCTTGTGGTACATAACTTTCAAGCACAGACCACTGGCCGAGAAGCAAATAAATCCAAAATTGTTCCCGCTAGCAAGTGCAAGGTAAATGAAATCTTGACTTTTATTGCTTACCCACCAAATATGGCAGACAGACAGCCTTCAATATTTTAATTTACTAACCTTATGTACAATAAGTCCAGTAGAAATGAACAAATTCCAGCGATACGGGGAACCTGATTTATTGCAGCCAACTTATAGTGGTGATGTACAGTAGGTCAAGATCCCATAGAGCACAATGGTCAGAACTGTATTGAAGTGTTTTATGCTCATAATTTATATTACACACATTTATTTGTACAGAACTTGCATTGTTGCCTGTCAATAATTTAAACGCAGGACTTAGATGTCGCAGAATGTAATTTCTTTTCTTGTAAAATAGTTTTTCATGGCTTCTTTTGCTTAGCACAGTGTAATTTGGACAACAAATAAAATGCAGCCTAAGTGGAAAAAAAATCATATATATGCTGTGCAGTGGTGAAAAGATGAAGGTACAAAGTGGTGCTACTGGTATAATCAACAGTCGGGTCCAACAGTCACTGACACAGGCCAGTCAGTACCTAATTCAATAATCAAAGCTAATTAGTTAGCATGGGGTGCTGTGACTTCTAGCACCATTGTAGTCAAAGTCACAGCCCCAGAAATGCCGGCCCTCCAAAACTGGCGCTATAGCCACCAGAAAGATGCTAAACGGTGCACTTCATAAATAAGGCCCTTAATGTCAACCTGTTTGTCAAGCCCCGTGGGACACCCGCCTTCAGGTGAGTCAACAACCCCCAATCTCTGCTACTGCTTCTGCCTATAGACAAGCCCCTGTTCACTGGGATGCTGGATACGCCTCATCGGACACGGTTGCCCCCAGGTAGCATAAAGGATGCAGACTTACAGGGTGAAGGTAGATGTACCAGGGACTAGACGGGGGGATGTCGGGCTGGCCGGAGTCATACATGAGAAGACAGTCCTCACGGTATGTGGCACCAAGGACAGTAAAAGGAGAAGAGTGAAGCCAAGGGGCAAAGCTGGGTGGTCAGAAAGTTTGCGGTTCAGAAAATGAGACGGGGTCAGGCAGGCAGGCTGCCGCTTGAGCAGGCGGCCGAGGACACTGCAGGACCGAGAAGCAGGTAAGTGGGTCATCTGGACACTGTTAATGCCCTAGCTCTTGAAATAGAAGCAGGATGAAGGCACTGGGGATACATGCTAAATTTTTGGTGAAGCCAGTGTGACTTCTGGTGTGCATTGCAACCTGCATCCACGTGAGGTTTTTAGCGATAACGCACAAAAAAGTGCAAAAAAAAGCCTTTGTCCTATATTTTCCTAAAAAAAAAAAATCATCTGTACACATGATGTCACATATTTGCAGTTATATTCCAAGTATACAGCACCACCTGTTCAGGGGATAGTGATTCGGGCATCTCGCTTGAGCAGGGCAGGCTCTGCCCCTTATGTAAGCAGGATCCCCTGGGTAGTTTCAGCACTGTATGTTCCGCTTGCGCCATAAGAATTGGTTTAGACCATAATAGATCGGTTGCCCCTGTCTCTAGCCCAGCAATTGCTATGGGGAGCGCCATAGCTCAGCCTGCTCTAATATCCCCTGGAGAAGGGGAAGGCAGCGTGACGCAGGCAGATATGGCACACAGGTTGGATAACTTGGAGAGACAGTTAAGAGGATTTATTTGCCTCTTTTGGGTCTGAGGAGGAGGAAGAATATTTGGATGAACAGCTCTCAGAGGGTGAGTTACGCTCCGGTGAAGAGGACAGTAATTCTTTTTTTATTTTTTTAGTTTTTTTTCTACAAACAGTCAGCAGTTAGAGAAGAAATTACTCCATTTCGCCCAAGCGTTCCATCATAACAATGGTACCATAGGGAGTATAAGAGTATATTGCATCATCGTTTGTAAGATATATGTAAGATTATCTAGAACAGATGCATCACAAAATTTCTAATTTCCTCCTTACCACCTTCTATTACCTAACCCCCCTAATCCCTTTACCCTCCTCCCCCCTTACAGAAAGCCTTTGTGGATTGACCTATATCCCACTTATCGTCCCTGTCTTTTAATTATTTCTAGACCCTCTTTCAGGACCTGCCTATATCTCAGGTCGGAGGCCAGACAAATTTCATTTTCCAATTGTCTAATAAGGTGGTTTTTCCATTGAATTAAATCTAAGGGGTTTGCTTCACCCCAACGAATTACAACACTTTTCCTAGTTATCCATATAATTGTCGAGACCAGCCTATCTACCAATTTTGCCTCATTGATTTCTTTATCTTGGGACCTCTCGCTACATATAGGAATAATTAGGGCCTCCTTAGCTGTAATGGCAAAGAGGACAGTAATTCTATTTTATTCTCTTCTGATGAGGATCGGTTTTTGAAACTTTGAATATTAACCCCCCCCCCCAAGGAGGCTAAGGAGTTTAGAGCTTGCTTGGATTTTAACGCTTTTGCTATCACTGCCATAGATGATGCAGTCAGGTTAGGTGCTAGGACCTCTGCCCTTCTGGTTGCCTTGCGCCGCTCCTTATGGCTAAGACAATGGTTAGCGGATGCTGCCGCTAAAAAGTCCCTTACAGATTTACCATTTTTAGGGAGCAGCTTGACCATATGGTATGATCATATCGGCCCTTTCGGAGCGGTAGAGGCTCCTTCATATCATGTTCCCGTAGGGATATTTGGGGCAGAGGCAGGGCCCGTAACAGGGCAGGAGGTGCCTGGAGAAATAGGCCTAAGCCTCCAGCCAAGCCCACTCCGGCATGAGGGGGCGCCCTCACCCGAGCGGGTGGGGGGACGGCTCTTGCATTTTGCTCCTATCTGGAGACGTAGCGGATCTTTGGATCCAAGAGGTGGTGTCATGAGGCTACAAGATCGAGTTTGCAGCCAGACCGCCCGCAAGGTTCCTTTGGTCAGGGGCATCCCGGAACCAGGTAAAGGCAGATGCCCTGAGAGCCGCTGTTCGGCATCTTCTTCAAAGAAAGAAGTAGTAGTTTGCCAGGTACCCTTTCAGGAGGAAGGTCAGGGGTTTTTACTGTAACCTTTCACAATTCCCAATAGGATGGGTCGGTGTGTCCTATTTTAGACTTAAAGGGTCTCAACAAGTTTATCCGGGTGAAACATTTCCGCATGGAGACTTTGAAGTCAGCGGTAAGATCGATTGAGCCCTGGGATCTTATGACCACAATAGACATAAGGGACGCTTATCTTCATATCCTGATTTTTCCACGTCATCAGAGATTCCTAAGGTTCGCCTTGGAGGGGCAACATTTCCAGTTTGTGGCACTGCCGTTTGGCATATCCTCGGCTCCAAGGGTATTCACCAAGGTCTTGGCAGGTCTCATGGCCATTCTGAGAAGCCAGGGGATATGCATAATCCCATACTTGGACGATCTCTTGATATCTGCCGGGTCCCTTCAGGAGATCGAGAAGGACACGCAGACGGTTCTATCGACCCTAGAAGAGTTCGGCTGGGTGATCAATTATCCGAAGTCCCATATCACCCCTGCGCCAGTAAGGGATTTTTTGGGGATGTCTCTGGACACTGTCCAGGTCAAAGTTTTTCTGCCAGAGCAGAAGGCTCGGTTAATTCAGAGCCAGATAGAGTCCTTGGCCTGTCAACAGCCGACCATCCGGTTAGGGATGAAACTGGTAGGCCTCATGGTGGCCTACTTCGAGGCCGTGCCTTTTGCCCAGTTTCACATGAGGCCTCTTCAGTTATATCTGTTGTCAAGCTGGGATCGAGCCCTGCAGTCGCTGGATCAGGCCTTTGTTCTGACTCCTTCAGCCAGGCAATCTCTCCTGTGGTGGTTGGACCCTCTACACCTATCAATAGGCAGGTCCTTTCTGACACCTCAGTGGCAAATCGTTTCCATGGATGCCAGTCTTACAGGCTGGGGGGACATCTGGCAGACCCAGAAGATCCAGGGACAGTGAGGTCCGAAGGAGAATCAGCTTCCCATAAATATTTTGGAGTTAAGAGCAATCTGGCTAGTGCTTCAGTATCTGACCCCCAGTTTAAAGGGACAGGCTGTCCAAGTCCAGTCAGACAATCGGACGGCGGTAGCCTATATCAACCGTCGGGGGGGTACTCGGAGCAGGAGTGCTCTAAGGGAAGTAAGCCGGATTCTGGTTTGGGCAGAGGAGAATGTTCCCTGCATCTCGGCAGTTTACATCCCGGGGATAGAGAACCAGGAGGCAGACGCATTGAGCAGGGTGTCGCTGCGTCGGGGAGAATGGTCCCTCAGTCAGAAGATTTTTCAAGCCCATTGCCTTCGCTGGGGTTGTCCGGAGGTGGATCTCTTTGCATCCAGACACAATCACAAATGGCCGAAGTTCATGTCCCTGTCAAGGGACCATCTGGTCATAGCAACGGACGCCCTGACATCTCTATGGACAAGGTTCAATCTCCTGTATGCATTTCCCCCTCTCCCACTTCTGAGCCGTGTACTAAGGAAGATAGCTCAGGAGGGGGTACCAACCATTCTTGTGGCTCCTCGCTGGCCAAGGAGAACCTGGTTTTCAGACATAGTAAGGATGTCGTTAGATCATTGGTGCCTGCCAGACGATCCAGACCTTCTCATACAGAGGGCGCTTCGGCATACGAATTTACAGATGCTGGCTTTGACGGCCTGGCTATTGAGACCTCGATCTTAGCAGAGAGAGGTTTATCAGCTAAGGTTATTCATACCATGGTTCAGGCCCGGAAAAAGACATCTGCCAAGATTTACTACAGGGTCTGGCGAGCGTTCATTTCCTGGTGTGAGTCTAGGAAAGTTTCATGCAGAAAATATTCGGTTTCTCGAATTTTAGAATTTCTGCAGAATGGTTTAGAAATGTATCTATCTATCTTTTTTTATCTATTCTAATCTATTTTTTTTCCAGAAAACTATCGCTAGTAATAGACTCGTTAGAACTTTTTTTCAGGGAGTCACTCATGTCCGACCACCGCGCAAGCCTATTTTACCGGTGTGGGACTTGAATCTGGTACTATCTGCTCTCCAGTGTGCTCCCTTCGAGCCTATGATTGACGCTCCATTGAGCATTTTGACGCTTAAGGTGATATTTTTGGTGGCAATCACTTCTGTGCGGCGAGTTTCTGAATTAGTCGCCTTATGTATGAAGTCGCTTTATTTTGAGTTACACAGAGACGAGGTAGTTTTTCGGTTTAAGCCTAATTTTTTACCTAAGGTCGTCTCTCCTTTTCACCTTAATGAGGAGGTAATTCTACCTTCTTTATGCCCAGTTCCAGCTAATGCTAAGGAAAGGGCGCTTCATTCTTTGGATGTAGGCAGAGCCATAAGATATTACATGGCAGCTACGGAATCCTTCCGGAAGTCGGATTTTCTTTTTGGTATCGGAAGGGCCGAGAAAGGGGCTTCCGCCAGCTAAATCCACTGTCAGTAAGTGGATTAGGCAGGCAGTTGAAAGAGCCTACTCGGCCAAGGGGAAGGAATCCCCTTTTCGGGTCACGGCCCATTCTACTAGGGCTATTGGTGCTTCCTGGGCTTTTCAGCATCAGGCCTTGGTGGAGCAGGTTTGTAAAGCTGCCACCTGGTCTTCGGTTCATACATTTACCAAATTTTACAAGGTAGATGTTAGGGCCCCAGCTGACGCTGTGGTTGGTCGAAAGATTCTTCAGGCGGTAGTGAAATATACTACCTGCTGTTCTGCGCTGGGGATCCCGCCCTTAGATGGCACTGCTTTTGGAGATCCCAAGTGTAAGGAGGGTCTGGAATGGATCGGAAGAAAAAACACAATTCTGTGAGTACTCACCTGTAGAATTGTTTTTTCTGGGGATCCATTCCAGACCCTCCAGCCCACTCATTTTGTTTTGGGTCATGATCTATCTTTTGATGCTTTAGTCCATTTATTATTTCATTGGTATTAAAAAAAGAAAGAAAAATAAATAAATAAAAAGAGAAGAGATTTTTGAGAGAATTTCAAGCTGAGTTCGGTGTGAGAATAACATTGTCTCCTATAAGGGGGCCTCCTGGCCTGCCTCTGATTTATGTTTTACTGCTTTTTAAGTACTGATCTTGATTGGGAGGCAGCTGCTACTTATGGGGCCAGGAGGGGCCACGCCTTTTTTTGTCTTGCAGTCACATCCTATCGGGCAAGGAGGTAATCCCAAGTGTAAGGAGGGTCTGGAATTGATCCCCAGAAAAAACAATTCTGCAGGTGAGTACTCACAGAATTGTGTTTTTCCCCTCTCTGGTGCTGGGTGCGCTGCTGGCTACCTGTGCGGTCCGTGAGTACTCATGCGGAGTGTTTTTTTCTGTGTATTTTCTCTCTCGTGTATATACTTATGGGGTTGCCTCTTATGTTTTTCAGGCGGGGTGAACTTCAGTACTGTGGTTTTTCCCGGCCCTCTCCCCTTGGCAATCTCCCACTTCCCTAGTGGGCTTTTGGGGCATCCCGGGTAGCTATTATTAGCGTTAACCCTATACTGGCCTGTTGTGCCACTCAAATCACCATATGGAGGCTTCTGGGGATAATGTGCTTGGGGTTCCTTCAGGACAAGCCCAGCTATGTGTGGCGTGTGGGGTATCCCCTATAAGTGATGATGTTAGGGTGTGTTAGCAGGCGATTGCGCTGCAGCCGGGGTCGTCTGTTACTGGCCCTGGGGTTGCGCCCCCTCTTGCTTCGGCATACTAGCGGGGAGTCCCAATCTGATTTGACTGCACAGGTGACCAGCATTAAACAACATATTGCTGGGTCAGTCCCGCGTAAGGCTTCTGTCAAGAAGCGGCATTTATCCCCTGCTGTTTCCCTCTTCCCTGTTGAGGCTGAGGAATTTTTTGACATTTCTGGTTATTGTCCCCTTGAGGAGGGGGGATTATTCTCTGACTCAGAATCATCTGAGGAACAGTCTAAGATTTATGGTGGTACCAGGTCTCCCTTTGGAGAAGACCCATGGTCCTCAGATGACACTGACAGGTTGTTGTCTCACATTTTTGAAGTGCTTTGTATTTCCCCTCCTGCAGTGGCTCCGCAGCAGGGTGAGCTTCGTGTTCCCTGAGCAGTGTAATTTTAATAATCTGGTGCTCAAGGAATGGGAACGGCCTAGTAAGTTGCCTGGGGTGCCAAGGAGTTGGGACAAGAGGTATCCC
Source organism: Gastrophryne carolinensis (assembly GCA_027917425.1). Lineage (NCBI taxonomy): Eukaryota > Metazoa > Chordata > Amphibia > Anura > Microhylidae > Gastrophryne > Gastrophryne carolinensis. The sequence goes on along the minus strand of CM051238.1, from coordinate 175,959,009 downwards.
TTCCCTGCTGATGTGATTAACCCTTTAAGTGCCAGCCTACCTAGATTTTTTTGTTACACTCTGTTGCCAGACTACTTTTCACTTTTTTGCACTACACATGTTCAACCTTGATTTTTGAAGGGATTTCCAGGGATTTTCCAGGAAAATTATATATTGTTTTTTTCAGCAGAGTCTGGGCTTCAACATGAAATGTCTTGTTAGGCCTTTTTAGTGTAATCTCAATACTTTTGGGTGAAATATGTGCAAAGAATTTAAAAAAATCTATTTTTTACAATTTGTAGTTTATTTTTGTAATAAAAAATTTAAGTTTGTTAATAAAATCTTATTGCGTGTGAAAGCCCTATTTCTCCCGGTTACAACGGTACCACATATGTATTGGTAGACACCCTTTTCTGCCCCTTTCCTTCCCAGGAGACTCCCCCAAATTGAAACAGCAGTTTAGGAGATTTCAGATAGGATACAACTATGCAATATGATTGCATAGTTGTAAGGGGGGGGGGGACCTCCATTTTTTGGGGAATTTTAAGGGTTAAAAACCCTTAAAATCCCCCCAAAAAATGATGTAGGGTCCCCCTTACCCAGCATTACCGACCCGGACCAGCTATGGGGGCTTGTAGAACAGGGCGCAGGGGCGAGCGTTGGTCGCCCCTGGCCCTGCAGGCTACTAGCCCACTAAGTGGCCCGGGCACTTCTGCCCCCCCAGACGTTGGGGAGGCAGGTTATGGGGGGGGGGCTGGGGGTTATGGCAAGTCACCTGCTAGCCGCAGGTGATTGCCAGCCCCAGAGCCTTGTGAACTGGTATAAGGGGTCTCATGGACCCCTTACCAGTTCACAAATAGTTAAAAGTAAGAAAAACACCACACAAGAAAAATATTTTATTATTCTTTTTTTCAACCTCCCATCCAGTGTCCCGCGCCGCTGCAGATGACAGTTGTCGGTAGTGATCGGAGCAGGACGGGTGGGAGGCAGGGGATCAGAGCCTCCCTGCCTCCAACCCTCCCTTCTCCGATCGCTACCGACAAGTGACAGATTGGAGCCCGGTGCCGGTATACGAGGAGCAGGATGACGTCATCCCGCTCCCCCGACAAGTGGGCGGGGCTAGGGGCGGGGTCAGCGCCGGCCAAAGAGGATGGTGAGGGCCCGTTGCTGGGTCCTCACCCAAAATGTGGTAAGTCCAGGGGGGGATCGGAGCCCCCCTGGTGAAGAGAAGACATCGGAGGAGCGAGTGAGTGAGCAGGTGAGTTTATGTCATTATTAATTTTTTTTGTTTCTTTTAGATGTCGGCGGAGACTCGGTTGTCGGTTGTCGGCGGAAGCGGGGGGGGGGGCTATTCCAGGCCCCCTCCTGAAGATCAGAGGCCCGGGGGCAGAAATCAAACACGTGATGCTTGAAGAGAATCGCTGGCACTTTCAAACGAGGGGTCAGGTAAGTCTGTATCTTTTTTACTTTTTTTTATGGGGCTCTGAAATCAGCTACGTAATTCTCACGTTGCTGCCACTTAACGGTTGGAGAGGCAGCTACGTGAGACTCACATAGCTGGCACTAGAAGGGTTAAGGGGTTGCGCCTCTTTGGTGAACGCTTGGACCTGTTTGCCAGGGGCGGTAGGTTACCCCAACGCAGGAGGCCGTCTCGGCCCTTTCGGGGGTCTGGTGCCTCTCTCCCCTCCTTTTGGGCTTCCAGGGCTGGACGAGGGGTCTCTTTTACTGGAGCATGCAGAGACTATTGGGGCAGGGGACGTGGCCGCCCCGGCCTCTCCTGGGGTTGGGGCAGGGGACGTGGCCGCCCCGGCCTCTCCTGGGGTCCCAAAACCAAATCCTCTCCCAAGTCCCCTCAGGCATGAGGAGGCGCCCTCACCCATCCGGGTGGGGGGACGGCTTCGGCTCTTTGCTCATGTCTGGAGGCGACGTGTAGCAGACAGGTGGATCCAGGAGGTGGTTTCCTCCGGTTACAAGATAGAGTTTGCAGCCTGGCCACCCCCAGGATTCATCAGATCCCGGATGGCTCAAAATCCTCTGTCAGCTCAGGGCTTGTGTCTTGCTGTCCAAAACCTTCTGGAGTTGGAGGTCATCTGCCCAGTGCCTTTCAGGGAAAGGGGCAGAGGCTTCTATTCCAATCTCTTCACGGTCCCCAAAAAGGACGGGTCCCTCAGGCCCATCTTGGATTTAAAGCGTCTCAACAAGTTTGTCAGGTTCAAGCATTTTTCGCATGGAAACCCTGCGCTCAGTGGTCAATTCACTGCGCCCGGGCGACTTCATGTCTTCTGTAGACATCAAGGATGCTTACCTTCATGTACCAATCTTTCCAGGTCATCAGAAATTCCTCAGGTTCGCTCTGGAGGATCAGCACTACCAATTTGTGGCCTTGCCTTTTGGTATCCCCTCGGCTCCCAGGGTATTCACCAAGGTGCTGGCGGGTGTGATGGCCTTGCTGAGATCTCAGGGCATTTGCATCCTTCCTTATTTGGACGACATTCTCATCACGTCTCAGTCCTTCCATCGGGCCGAGCTGGATACCCAGTTGGTGGTGTCCACACTAGAGACCTTCGGCTGGGTTATCAACCATCCCAAGTCTTCCCTGTCACCATCTCGGGTGAGGTCCTTTCTGGGCATGACTCTGGATACATCTCAGGTCAAGGTTTTTCTCCCTCAACAGAAGGTGGAGAGTCTTTAAGTTCAGGCCCAGTTCCTTTTTTCTTGTCCTCATCCCTCCATCTGGCAGGGGATGCAGCTGGTGGGCCTGATGGTGTCTTGGTTCGAGGTGGTACCCTATGCTCAGTTTCACATGAGACCTTTTCAGCTTCGCCTCTTATCAGTATGGGATCGGGACCCGGTGTCCCTGGATCAGGTGTTTGCTCTGTCCCCCCTGGCCAGGCGGTCCCTCTCGTGGTGGCTGGACTCAAGGAACCTGTTAGTGGGCAGAACCTTTCTCCCCCCTTGCTGGGAGACTGTCACCACGGATGCCAGTCTGACGGGTTGGGGGGGCTTCTGGAAGTCCTTAAAATTCCAGGGTCAGTGGGGCCCTCAGGAGGCCCATACTCCTATCAACATTCTGGAACTGAGGGCAATAAGGACTCCACACCTTCGGGGTCGGGCTGTTCAGATCCGCTTGGAGAACCAGACGGCTGTGGCCTACATCAATCATCAGGGAGGGACCCGGAGCAGGAGGGCCCTCAAGGAAGTGTCCCTGACTCTGTCATGGGCGGAGGAGAATGTTCCCTGCATCTCGGTGGTGTACATCCTGGGGGTGGAGAATCTAGAGGCGGATTCCCTGAGCAGGGGGACGTCTCTCAGCAGCAGGGTGTTTTGCTCCCTGTGCCACCATTGGGGTCAGCCAGATGTGGATCTGTTTGCGTCCCGTCACAATCACAAGCTTCCAGTCTTTGTCTCTCTGTCCCAGGACCCTCTGGCCTTAGCCATGGATGCCCTAGCAATGTCTTGGAAGAGCTTTCGGCTCCTCTATGTGTTCCCTCCGTTTCCTCTGCGCAAGATAGCCCAGGAAGGGGTACCAACCATTCTGGTGGCCCCCTGCTGGCCAAGAAGAGTGTGGTTCGCAGACGTCGTGCAGCTGGCAGTAGATCAATACATCCTGCCCAAGGATCCAGACCTGCTCACTCAGGGAAAGCTACGCCACCCCAATTTACAAACGCTGGCTTTAAGGGCCTGGCTGCTGAAACCTCCATCTTGATGGACAAGGGGCTGTCTGCCTCAGTAGTTAATACCATGATTAGGGCAAGGAAGAAGTCCTCGTCCTTTATCTACTATAGGGTATGGCATGCTTACATTCCCTGGTGTGAGTCTAAATCTTTTCACTGTCGGGTGTTTTCTTTTCCCAGGATCCTGGAGTTCCTGCAACATGGTTTGGACTTGGATCTTCAACTCAGTACCATCAAGGGACATCTTTCAGCTTTGGCCATTTTCTTCCAAAGATCATTTGCTAATCATCGTTTGGTTAAGACTTTCTTCCAGGGGGTTACGCACGTTCACCCCCCACGTAAGCCTATGTTACCAGTCTGGGATTTGAATTTGGTCTTATCTGCTATGCAGGGTTCCCCCTTTGAGCCTCTGAGTACGGCTCATTTGTCCATTTTGACTCTTAAGGTAGCATTTTTGGTGGCTATCACTTCTGTTAGGCGTGTTTTTGAGTTGGCGGCGCTTTCGATCACTCCTCCTTACTTTGAGAGACACCAGGACAAGGTGGTGTTTTGGTTTAAGCCAGATTTTCTGCCTAGGGTTGTGTCTGCATTTCATCTCAATCAGGACATTTGTGTTCTAACCCTAGTAACCCTAAGGAGAGGGTATTACATTCTCTGGACGTGGTTAGGACTTTGAAATTTTATCTGGTAGCTACTGAATCCTTCAGGAAGACTGATGCTCTTTTTGTTCTTCCTTCTGGACCTAGAAAGTCTGTGCCTCCGGCTAAATCCACCATCAGTAAGTGGATTCATCAGGCGGTGATGCAAGCCTATTCTGCTAAGGGGAAGGAGCCTCCTTTCTGCCTTACTGCTCATTCTACTCGTGCTATTGGTGCCTCTTGGGCCTTTCAGCACCAAGCTTCTGTTGAACAAGTTTGCAAGTCCGCTACTTGGTCTTCTGTTCATACCTTTTCTAAGTTTTACAAGGTTGATGTTAGGGCCTCAGCAGATGCTGCTTTTGGCCGCAAAGTTCTGCAGGCGGCAGTGGTTTAAACTGCCCGCCGTTACTTTTGGGGATCCCAGGCTATCTTTCGGACACTGCAATTGGATGTCCCATGTGTAAGGAATATTCTGGAACAGGACGTGCTGTATACTTGGAATAATACAATTCTGTGAGTACTCACCTGTAGAATTGGTATTATGCGTATACAGCATGTCCTGTTCCACCCCGCCCTTTGTTTTCATTGTTCTTGGTTACCTCTGTATGGTGATTGTTCATTTTGGATTTGTATTCATTTTTGATTCTCCCGGCTTCTTGTTAACTGCTTGTCAATACTGGGAATTAGTGGGAGGTTCCTGGCTATTTAAGGGGCAGAGAGTGGCCACAAGTCTTTTTTCTGCAGTCCAGCACCATCTTGTGGATGTATAACCCATGTGTAAGGAATATTCTGGAACAGGACGTGCTGTATACTAATAATACCAATTCTACAGGTGAGTACTCACAGAATTGTATTTTTTCTAGTGATGTAAGGATATATTTTTAAAGTTTGGAAATAACAGCACCCTATGCACTATGCTAAAGATTTCACCGATGTTTCTGCATAGCCCATAGTGTTGTGTTTCCAAACTTAAAACCAAATTCCCTTACCTCATTGGAAAAATGATGTGCCTAACCTGTAAATATGCTCCATCATATCTACAGGTCATTTTGGGGGGAAAAAGATAGAAAAACATTTTTTTTGCACTTTTTGTGTCTGAAAGCTAAAAAGCTCACAAGATGCAGGTTGCAACCCACACCAAATAATTAGCATGACCCCCTGTGAAAGACAAGTCAAATAAAACAAATGCAAACATTGGCAGTAAAGGGATAATGTCAAGGTACAATAAGTTTAAAACATATTTGGCATATATTATACATAAGGCTGGTGAATAGTAATGGTGTGTAAATATATTCTTCTGTGCATTTATCTGTGAGAAAGAAAGCATCACTTGCTATAGCTGGGTTATCTGAGTGCTGGGAGGGGTAAATAAATGAAAACTAAAATATATATTTTTTAAAAAGGCACTTAAACATGTGCATCTCATTGCAATGCTTAAAAAAAACTTTAAAAGTGAACTAGTAAAGAATCTCTAAACTTACCTATGCACCATATGGCTGGAGGGTAGGTCAAGTCAAGACTGTATATTGCCCAAGGCAGAGGTCCTTTAGAGAAAAGGTTCCCGTACAAATGGGAGAGGGGACTGGGGTAGGAGTCACAGCTGATGTTTCAATGCAAGCAGTGCGTTATGTTCCATTGGTTCACACTATATATTTGATTAGAGACTGTCCCCATTATGGCTGAACATATAAGCAAACTGGTAAGAGAAATACAAGGGTACCTGAGGTACCTATTTAAAAATGATTAGATTAGAACCTCAGTTTTACAGGAAATGTGTTCCCTTCAGTCAGTTGTATGGCTAGGAGTTTCCAACTTGAGAGTTTGTAAAATCACACATCTAACGAAATTCTATTCTACACGCAGTATTATTTATCTATATACATCAATATTTATCTACATGCCCAACTTCAATAAGAAAATGTGTTCGATGTGAACCAGAAATGTTGGATTAACACACAAAAGGTTAAATATGTCTCATGTTCTATGTAAGTATGTCTCTACCTCTCTGAGAAACTTAGCCTTAAGCTAAAATGTCAGCTAACATGTGTCTCTTGCCAAGAATGTGCCCAGCCAATGTCACTTTAGTCCGGTTATACAGGTTCCTGGGTTATGAATGAAAGCACGTTAAACTTCATTTTTTGTAATTTGAATGAGAAAGTGAGAGTTTTACTTGACTTTTCTGTATTTGGGAATTGTTTCCAGTAGTCATTGCATATATTTGCAAGCCAAATCCAAGCTATTCTGTACAAGTATAGTCTTTGCATCAAACAGATTTATCATATTTAAAAGGCAAGCGCACCCTACATTACTTAAGGTTAATGAAATAACATTTGTTATCAAAATGAATAAGCATAAATCCCTAGTGAAACCAATACCACTACTGCTAGTTCTACTCCTGGGGGCTTGTACTAAACCTTATTGCTCAAGTTTAAGACTTGCACCCTAAGGGCTGTGTCTAATGTATAGGCTACATCTGCCGCTAAGCAGACATATATTCACAATCAACTAATGCCCCAGCTAACACTGAAAAGCACGTCCAGATTTTAGAAAAAGTTGTCCTGCTTTTTGGAAACCATGTGCTGTTCTTTCTAATGTTGGCTCTACAGGGATCAAGCATGATTCTTTCCCTGTTGTCAGGACATCATCCAAAGGCTGTTGCAGTGATTGGGTGATGAAACTGTCACTCATTAGCGTAGTAACATTCACTGCAACAAATACAAGACAGGGCTTCCGGCAGGAGAAATGGCAAAGATCAGACTCGCAGACCAGTGAGTATTTTCATTCAGATCAGCATTGAAGGGAGGAATGAAAAGGAGGGATTTCTTGAATGTGAATATATGACCACTTTTTGTCTACTTTAAACAGCACTATTGCAAATACATGGTGCAATAAAAACATGCATAAATATGCAAGACGGTTATTTCTACACCCTGCATCCCAAAACAAAATCCAGCCAAGCCTGCCTTTTTTTTTTTTTACTGGAAGGAAGAAGAATCGGTAATCCCAGTCATCCCTCACGACCATAAAGGGAATGATTTGATGGTGGTTACCTAGCTGACTCAATTTTTATATTGGTGTTTGTTTCTCATTCAGTTTCCACTTCTGACCTCTGACAACTGGAATAAATGTTGTCTCCCGAATGGACCCTGGTTATCCAGCAACGGTTTGAACATGTTGTGCTAATAGATGAGTAAATTGGGTTTTTTGTATTGTGTAGTGTTTATTGAGTTTGTAGGATTACTTTAGTTTCATTTCATAGCTCCAACCCCAGATGACTGTAAATGGTTTGGCCACCAACCAAATTGTGCCTAGACTGTGTTGTATGCATGACTAAGCTTGGCTGAACCAGGCATGTGATTTGTTTATTGGAGCAAAGAATGTGCTGCAGAATATTTTAAGCTCATTTAACTTGCCTTTACTTGAATGTATTGTACTGTTTATTTAGAGAATGTGGACCGGTATAACTTTTTAGGGTTAACCAAATGATCAGAGCCTCTGCAGGTTTTGGAAAAGTGTTGAGGGGTTTGACACTTTCCAACTCAACATACAAAAATGGGGAAGCTATACTGCCAGTGGGGGACACAGTCACTGTACACAGCTTTCTATGCCCCCCCAATCAGTGGCTGTCATGCTGGATTGGTAAGTATAGCTGGAGGGGGAAGGTTTTAGGCAGTAGGGGAACAGTGCTGTAGCATGGTGGATGTTGCAGCTACCCTAATGATGAGAGGCAGAATTTTTCCAATAAAGAAGATATTATTTTTTTAATATGTGTTAAATCACAGTGGCTTAAGGGAAGTCAAACTTTATGATGAGCTTCTCTAAATGTGTTTAGATTTCCATTGATTAGGTATATATTTGAAAAAATCTTCCTTATTAGAAAACTTCTGTCTCTTCCTTGTAGACCTGTCCCATGTTCTATTTCTTTTTTATTTCTTTATTACTTATTTACTTTTCTGTTTTATTGTGTGATGAATTTGAAAATTGCAGAAATAATATATCTGTGTATACATATGTTTATTATATATATCAATCATATATACATAAATATATACATAAATATTCATAATTTGCTTTGATCATTACAGCATCAATTACATTTACACATTGGCCAGAGGGTACTCTGCTTATTAGAGCAGATGTAGAGTCCCTCTACACAAACATTTCCCACAAGGGGGCACTAAAGACAGTAAGGTACTTCCTTGAAATGGAAGCAGATAAACATGCGTTGATCATAGAATTGATCGATTTCATCCTTACCCATAACCACTTCATCTTCAATGATCACCACTACTGGCAAGTGAGGGGAGTTGCTATGGGGGCACGGTGTACCCTGTCAATAGCAAACCTCTTTCTGGGGTGGTGGGAGAGGGAAGTGGTTTTTGTGGATAGTATGAGCGAGCGAATACCAGCCATTCATTGGTGGCTGGTTTCGTTTCATAGAAGACGTGTTGTTACTCTGGCAGGGCCCCCGAAATATATGTGAACAATTTTTGGACAAACTGAATCGCAATGAAATGAACATCTTCCATATCTGCCAAACAGGCTGATTTACTAGATCTGAAGATACAATTAGAGGCTGATGGGATGATATCGACCACCTTATTCAGAAAGGAAACAGCTGTGAACAGCTTATTACATTTTAAAAGTTTTCACCCTCGCCACCAGAAGATGGGTATCCCAAAGGGACAATTCTCACGTATTAGAAGAAACTGCTCCAGCGAAGAGGAATATCAAAAACATGCACAAGATCTGACAAGGAGATTTGTAGAACGGGGATACCCTAGATAAATGATCAAGGAAACAAAACGAAGTTTGGCAGAGGTGGAAAAAAGTAAACTCCTCATCCCCAAAACTCATAAGAAGGAAGGTAGGGTGAGATTTATAACGAGGTATAACAATAACTGGGGGGCGATTCGTAAAATATTATCCAAAAATTGGGGAATTTTGAGCTTTGACCCTTCAATCTGTGATTTCATTGGACAGGAGGCGCGGATGACATTGAGACGGGCCCCGAATCTGAGAGATATCCTAAGCCCGAGCCATATTGTCAGACCGAGTACATGGCTCCAGGAATATAAGGAGAAAAGAACTAAGGGGGGTAGAGTGTGTGGACACTGCAGTATATGTCTGTATATGACGAGAACGGATGTGGTAGTCAACAGATATACAAAGGAAAGGTCCAGGATCAACCAATCCCTGAATTGTGGAACAGAGACTGTAATCTATTTGTTGGAATGCGAATGTGATATAGCCTACGTAGGAGAGACGAAAAATGCCCTGAAGGTGAGAATTCAAGCCCACATATCTAACATAAAATTCGCTGAGAGGGATAGACTCCGGGGTAAAAATATTTCTACAGTGGCAGATCACTTCTTAAGAGAACATGGGGGTCGGAGCACTAGTCTAAGAGTTGCAGCCCTAGAGAAGGTTCACTTGGGCATTGGGGGGGGGGGGGAATCTGAAAAGAACTCTCCTACAGAAGAAATTGAAATGGATGTATAAACTTAATACCATATTTTCCTCGGGTCTAAATGAAGACGTATCTTTTGAACCCTTTTTGGGATGTTAAATATTAGTTAATCCTTATATATTGTTATGGTAGTTGTTCACATTCTTTATGATTTGTATTTTCCATAGAATCGTAGAAATAGAGGAAATAAGGGGATAATCAAATTAATGGCGAGGAGGAGAACCATCTGAGAAGAATATTAGAGCGTTGAAGAAAAGAATTTTTCCTTTTAATCCTTTCCCCCTTTTTTTTTTTTTTGATTCAGTGATATGATTCAATGATCCATATTTGGTTCCTAGTCATAAGTTTGAACTTACCTTTGTTGTGAAATTTACAACTGATCGATTAAGGATCTTTGCTTTATATTACAGCTTGAACTTATACCTCCTTGGAATTCTCGTATGACCTACATAGGGTCATACTCAAAATATATAGAAGCCTGTATAGTATTATTATTATGTATCTTTGTGAATATATGGATTATAGTAATGAATAAAATATATGTAAATGTATTGGGTAATGTAAATGTTAGTGTTTTTAAAAAAAAAACGAATTAATGTTTGTTTTTGTCTCATATTGTGACTTATGAGGTTGTATGTGTGGAGGCTAGATGAATCCTGTGCCGTTTCCCCCTCCCTTCCACCCCTTGTTCCCCTTTTTTCCAACATGTACCTGCGTCCTCACCCTGTTACCGTCGGTGCCCCCTGCCCGCCTCGGAGCGTCCATTTCCGTGGAGACAGTCAGCGTGTCGGGGGGCGGAGCGGGGGGCCAGTGAGGGGTGTTGATTGGCAGGGGAAGGAATGCGCTCGACACCGACGCATGCTTCCCGGACGTCATGGCGGCTGCCGGCCGGGGCCGCTGGGCGTGCGGGAGCACGTTATACGGAGGGGTGGTGTGATGTCATTTCCTTTGTTTATAAGGTGGTGGATGGAGGGAGAAGCGATACAGGCACCTTGAAAAAGTGGTTTGCCACGTAACGCGTGAGGGATAAGAGGTCTCCTGATAAAGGGTGATATTGTTTTTTTATTATCAGTTTCTCGCTGTGCACGGCCTATTGGCCTGATTGGTTGTTGTTTGATTTCTTTTTTTCTTGGATTATACATTTTTGATGATCTTATGCAAAAGCACTTTGTTTGCACAAAGAGTTTAGAGATAAATATGTATTTTTTAGAGTTATATCAATTGGATGGTCTGCATGGTTTGCACATTTAAAGGAGACAGGACCACTGTAAAGTTTTTAAATATGGTTTGTTTTGTATGTCATGTGTTAAATGGTGTATTGTGAATATATATGTTTTTTAATTCATTAAATAAATGAGGATAATGATTTGATCATCTAGATTGATTGTTTTTTTTTTTTTTTTGTGCTGACTCAAATTGAATTTTGTGGGTACTGGAACCACTCCTTTTTATTAGTACTGTCTGCAGCTTGTGCATTGTTTTGAGAATCTTTTGGGCCGGGCACAGTAATATCATTCAGATTGAAGGTGGTGCGGGATTGTGTGGTATTTTTGAGACATTTACATCCATTCTCTGATCATCAAAGACTAGTTAAATCAGTGACAGAGCCTTGATCATTGCGGCTGTAAATCAGTGAAAAATAGAACAAAAACAAAAAGGCATAAAAAAGCAAGAAGATAAGAAAAGAGAAATAATATATCAAATAATTTAGATAACTATATATTTATAGTTTTAGATCAAAGCTGCTCCACCTATTCATGGTTTTAAAAAAACTTTTGTATCTTTGCTTACACAGCAAAATAGGCCATAACAATTGCATTATGCAAATGCTTGAAAGATAAAGACTGAGAGTTTTTGCTTTTTTTTTGTGGACAGATATTTTTGAAATGCACAGACTTCCAATAAAGCCATTTCTTGGAAGTGGAAGAACAGGGCTCAACACCAGTTTTGAGTTTGTGATTGCCACTTTAAGGATCAGGCCCTCTGAGGACATGGCTGGAAAATGCCAGTGTGTGTCTAGATTAGCCAAGTACAACTGTGTGTTTGTTTAGTGACTCACAATAAGACATTGCGGTCTAATGAATTTGTGGTGTTATGTGAATCATTTGGCACAATACAGTACTATTCTTCCCCCTGAACAAATCACTCATCTTTCAGTAGCTCTTAACTCTTGCTGCTCTGCTACTGGGATAGGCTGCATAGATGGTGCAGTGGTGGACCTTCTTTAGACTTTAGTGTCTTGATAGTGTTTGCACTAAACCAATTGCTCATTAGTCTTACAGATATAAAGGAAACTATTACTCCGCTTTCTAGCAGATTTGGAACATTCAGTTTGCATCACCATAGTGGGCCTGATGCAGAGCCTCCTCTGAACTGCCCTTAAAACCTTCCGATTGTCCGGGTCTCCCGTTTGAATCGTGGCTCAAATGTGATGCAGAGCCTCCGTCGGAATGGCTCCCTAACTGATCCGTCAATTTCACTTTACTCGGAAAGCTTTTTTTGCTCTCTCGGGTGCCTTCAATTTGATCGGGGCTCCCGTTCACGTTCACACGGGCGGCCCGTTTTTCCCTGATTTTCCTGCCTTTTTGAACGTACCTGCTTGGTTTCCGTCGTATTTGACCTTCCATTTTGGTGGTTTTAGCAAGTATACTTACATCTCCATGGCTCTTCAGTTGCCAATCTGGCTACACGCAAGCGCACATCCCGCAAACTCCATTGGAATATGCATATGGCACCAACTGCCAATTTGACACATATATATATATATTTCTGTTAAATTTTTGGTGTTCCTTTTTCCTTGCCATTAATGCATACCTTAATCTCCTTTGTGTTCCTTTTTCCTTTCCATTAATGCGTACCTTAATTCTTTCTGATTGTTTTTGATTTATTGTCCCATATCTAAACCTTTTGTGTCATGTAAATGTGTGATGATGTTGTGTGATTGTACATTTGCAGGAAAGACAACACACCAAATCTTTTTATTTGTTTTTAATTCAAACGTTGTTTTAATTTTTTATTTGGATTTGGATTTTTCATATTATTTTTTTTTTTTGCCAAAACTAAAAAATAATTAAAATTTCAATGCAAAATAAAAAACATTAGGCCTCGGGGTCTTGTGCCTGTGGTTTTCTAGTATCTGTGAATGATAAACAACATTAGTTTAGCATTGTTTTTATGGTTTGGTTGGGCGTGTTTTTTTTGGGGCACTTTTTAAACCCGACCTTCAGCGTGATTTAATGAAAAGCCCAAACTCTTAAAAAACGATTCCGCAGCATCATCTGTTAAAAAAAGATACAAGGACCCACCATTAATCCACAAAATACATTAACAAGTTTCCTGGCCTAACTGAAGTCACTTTATTAACCTCTTGCTGCCTTACATTGCCCTAGTTCTGCTATCTGCATGTAGGCTAGTTTGTAGCGGCGTACATGTGTTAAACTAAGGTGGGCTGGTATGTAACATGACAAACTAAGTTGTTTCAGACCATTCTTGCACTTTGTTTTTTTTTTTTATTATAAGGAATGTGTGCGCGCACATAAACACACGCTCGCATACTCACATCCATGATGATGTCGTCCTGCTCCTGTGTAAAGATGGCATAGCTCCTGGTATAGCTCTGACGTCCCCCCGCAGTGACGTGCAGGACATCCCAAATTGGAATGCCCCAGAGACATGATGCCTGTAACCCAACCCTGGATTTCTTCACACTCCAAAGGGCTGGGTTACATGGGTTTTGGCCTGCTTTAAAACATCATGACCAAATCAGGTTAGGATGGAATAACCCACCTCCTTTACATTATTATTAAAGTAACACAGGTTCCTTCACATAAAGCAGAACAAAACCCAGAGCGGCCACTGGTCTTCCCCCTGGAAATCCCAGATCGGGATGCCCCACTGTGTGAAACCCTTTTTACTGAGACTTTACTCAGAAATGGCAGACTCCCTCTCTTAAAGCGGAACAAGCCATGATTAGTTTAATGACCTTTGCAGGTGTATATTGTAGTGCCCCCCCCAGTCTGATCAAGACAACAGAACCTCATCTTCAAGAGACCAAAGGCTCGCTCCACCACAGAGCGAGTCCTCCTGGGGGCAGTATTGTAGGGCTCCTCTGCCTGTGAAGATGGGTGCAGGATTGGGGTCAGCAGCCAGGGGAGCAAAGGATAGCCAGAGTCTCCCCCCCCAAAAAAAAAAAAAAAAAAAAGGTGTGCATTGCAACAATAGAAAAGAGGGACAAATAGGTGAGCCGGGTAGGGTTGGAGTAAAGGACATTTGTAATGAGCCTACATGCACATCCAACCTGTACACTCATTAAAAAAGTCTGGGGAATACTACTTACATAAGAGGGCAAGAACATGACGCAATAGGGTTCGATCACTTAACCCATTTAATTTAAAGTTAAAAAATTAGGCAAAAAATATACTAACAAAAAAATTACCAAATAGTGTGTTAAGGGAAAAAAAAATAAAAGACAGGGTGGGCAACCAATACAAGTTTCATACACATACCCAGTAAGGCGGGTGAGCTCAAATAGGTGCAGCCTGGTTTCTGCCATGCTCAGCAGGACAAGACCGCGGAGCTGGCGCCGCTGATGTGCTCCAACAGAGGACTGCATATTATTGCCCGAGTGCAAATACGGCTGCTCTGACTTGCCATAAGTGAAGGCTCGGCGGCCCCGTTTCATTAGGGTGATTTCAATCGGAAAACAAGGCTCTGCATCACTGAAAAAAACGGAACAATGAACGAGGCGTCCGTTTTGCCGGGAAACAGCCTCGTGCGAGCCGACAATCGGAAAGGCGGCTGAGCGCACACATGAGCGCATAAACGCACACTAAAATCAACGTAGCACCCTTTCCTGACCCGATCAAAGCCCAAAACCAACGGGAAAACACACGGGAGAAGTGAACGGGGAGGCTCTGCATCAAGCCAATTGTCTGTTAATGAGAACACTTGTTGAATGTGTGGGAGGGTGCTTGAGAGGTGTTTCAAACTGTGACTTGCTGCTATTCCCATTTAAATAAATAGTAAGCAAAATATTAAGAGATATTAACAAAATAAAACGGCATTCACTTGATAAGTGCAACAAAGCTAGAGGAGAAGGGAAGAAAGAACATGCAGGGGCCTACCTGGTGATAATATTGATATAGAAAATATCCAAGAAGCGTCCTGGAATCTGCTTGGTAACCATTTAAATGGGGTATAAAGAGTCAAGTAATTATATTCGAGTGCTCATTGATACCCAAATTGAACCCAAAGTGATCTGAAGGGATTAAGCAAAGAATTTTGCTCCACTTACATCATCTCTCAGCATGCTTACATTAAACATCACCTTTGCAATACTTATACTGCTCATAGATCAACTCACACTTCATTCTTCTATCGGTAAGTCTATCTACATTTGCCTATCCTTTTGACCCACCCCATATCTTAGGAGCCATGTTGTCATCTCATTCACTAAAACCGTCTTTCTTCAATGCCACAGATCAAATGCCCCTCAACTTTTCAAATACAAACCCACCTCCTTTCCCTCTTTCTGCTCCTCATATTTTCAGGATATATATCCAGTCCTCCTTGCCCCCTTCAGCCACCTGCAAAGCCCATCTCCACACTATATTACCTATAAAAAGCATGCTCCGTATAAAACACACATACACTTTAAAATGTCATTTAATATATTTTTTTCTACTACTTACCTCCTTTCATTGCTAGCTGCTGTCTGACAACCGGAAGTGAGAGGTGGAAGTCGAGAGTGGGACAGAGGACTCCCAGCCCCTCCCAGTAATTTAACCACCCTTTCCATCACATTCCACAACATTTACCCAGCTACTTATCTGCTCCTTCTGACACATTACTCCACCTTCTGTTTCTACTCCACTTAATACCTGTTCAGTGAGCAGAATGCTATTTTCCATATTGTGAAATCTCAGTATTGCAGTTTGTGCCTCCAGATATCTAACCCGAGCTGGTCAGAAAATATGAGCACCCCTTTCCCATGGCAATTAGTTCAAATATTGATGCAAAAATTGAATATAGAAATATTTGACAGGAAATTCTTTTGCCCATGTTCATACGAATTTGCATGTTTGTGACTTCTTGCCAATATTCCATATTATGGTTATAATTAGGGATGAGCGAATCGAATCTGATGAACCTGAATTCGTTACGAATTTCAGGAAAAATTTGATTCGTAAAGATTCCGAATATCACCACGATTTGATCACTCGAATTGCTTCCTTAAAACTCCATTTACTGCTATCCAGCCCATCTGAAATGGTGGATCCACATGTCAGGACATGTCCCTTGGGGCAAGGAGTCCTGGGTAGGCGTCACACGCTACCTATCAGCAGACAGGCTTACCGATGATGTCACAGACCTATATAAGCGGCGGCCATTTTGCGGAAGCTCATTCTGACACTGTATTGCGGCCAGAGCAGATCAGGCAGGGAGAGAGCGAGGGACAGATAAACAGACAGACAGACAGATAGATATATAGATACAGCAAGGGAGAAATAGATAGATAGAACAAAGAACAGAAGAAGCGAGGGACAGAGAGAGAAGGAGAGAGGCTGTGACAGTGACAGAGAAAGACAGGGAAAGTTTAAAGTGTTTGCATTAGATTTCAAGCCTATTTAGTGTAAATAACACATCTGCCTATTTAGCTTTTCCTTTTCCTGGTGTCATTCTTTAAAAAACGTGCTAGCATAAATATTTGAAGAGTACCTGTCTACTAACTGGCTGCATTTTGTAAAGAAAGTCACTTTTCCACTGTAAAAGCAGCCAGCCTATGTATTTGAACAGGGGGCATCCCAAATACTAACATAAATATTTGAAGAGTACCTGTCTACTAACTGGCTGCATTTTGTAAACAAAGCCATATTTTAAGCAAACTTTGCCTTTCGCTGGGGGGGGGGCATCCCAAATACTAGCACATGTCTTTTAAGAGTACCTGCCTACTTACCTTTTGCCTTTTGTATAAAAAAGTCTGGTTTTCAAGTGTAAAGCACCCATTTTCTTTCACCAGGGGCCATTGTCAGTGCTACCACATATCTCTTAAGAGTACCTGCCTACTAACCTTTTGCCTTTTGTATAAAAAAGTCTGGTTTTCAAGTTTACAGCACCCATTGGATTTCCCCGGGGGCCATTGTCAGTGCTACCACTTATCTTTTAAGAGTACCTGCCTACTAACCTTTTGCCTTTTGTATAAAAAAGTCTAGTTTTCAAGTTTAAAGCACATCCTGAAAGACATCCTGGAGTTGGCAGCAGGAGCAGCAGAAGCCCAAAAATTGGCTGAATGACACCCTGGAGTTGCAAGCAGCAGCAGCAGCAGCCCAAACATAGCTTGAAAGTGACACTGGAGTTGGCAGCAGGAGCCCAAAAATTGTCTGAATGACACCCTGGAGTTTCAAGCAGCAGCAGCAGCAGGAGCCCAAACATTGGCTGAAAGAGACACTGGAGTTGCAAGCAGCAGCAGGAGCCCAAACATAGCTTGAAAGAGACACTGGAGTTGGCAGCAGGAGCCCAAAAATTGACTGAATGACACCCTGGAGTTGCAAGCAGCAGCAGCCCAAACATAGTTTGAAAGACACACTGGAGTTGGCAGCAGGAGCCCAAAAATTGGCTGAATGACACCCTGGAGTCGCAAGCAGCAGCAGCAGGAGCCCCAACATTGCCTGAAAAAGACACTGGAGTTGTCAGCAGGAGCCCAAAAATTGGCTGAATGACACCCTGGAGTTGCAAGCAGCAGCAGCAGGAGCCCAAACATAGCTTGAAAGAGACACTGGAGTTGGCAGCAGGAGCCCAAAAATTGGCTGAATGACACCCTGGAGTTTCAAACAGCAGCAGCAGCAGCCCAAACATAGCTTGAAAGAGACACTGGAGTTGGCAGCAGGAGCCCAAAAATTGGCTGAATGACACCCCGGAGTTGCATGCAGCAGCAGCCCAAACATAACTTGAAGGACACACTGGAGTTGGCAGCAGGAGCCCAAAAATTGGCTGAATGACACCCTGGAGTCGCAAGCAGCAGGAGCCCAAACATTGGCTGAAAGAGACACTGGAGTTGGCAGCAGGAGCCCAAAAATTGGCTGAATGACACCCTGGAGTTGCAAGCAGCAGCAGCAGGAGCCCAAACATAGCTTGAAAGAGACACTGGAATTGGCAGCAGGAGTCCAAAAATTGGCTGAATGACGCCCTGGAGTTGCAAGCAGCAGGAGCCCAAACATTGGCTGAAAGAGACACTGGAGTTGGCAGCAGGAGCCCAAAAATTGGCTGAATGGCACCCTGGAGTCGCAAGCAGCAGCAGCAGGAGCCCAAACATAGCTTGAAAGAGACACTGGAGTTGGCAGCAGGAGCCCGAAAATTGGCTGAATGACACCCTGGAGTTGCACGCAGCAGCAGCAGCCCAAACATAGCTTGAAAGACACACTGGAGTTGGCAGCAGGAGCCCAAAAATTGGCTGAATGACACCCTGGAGTTGCAAGCAGCAGCAGCCCAAACATAGCTTGAAAGAGACACTGGCGTTGGCAGCGGGAGCCCAAAAATTGGCTGAATGACACCCTGGAGTTGCAAGCAGCAGCCCAAACATAGCTTGAAAGAGACACTGGAGTTGGCAGCAGGGGCCCAATAATTGGCTGAATGACACCCTGGAGTTGCAAGCAGCAGCAGCAGGAGCCCAAACATAGCTTGAAAGAGACACTGGAGTTGGCAGCAGGAGCCCAAAAATTGGCTGAATGACACCCTGGAGTCGCAAGCAGCAGGAGCCCAAACATTGGCTGAAAGAGACACTGGAGTTGGCAGCAGGAGCCCAAAAATTGGCTGAATGACACCCTGGAGTTGCAAGTAGCAGCAGCAGGAGCCCAAACATAGCTTGAAAGAGACACTGGAATTGGCAGCAGGAGTCCAAAAATTGGCTTAATGATGCCCTGGAGTTGCAAGCAGCAGGAGCCCAAACATTGGCTGAAAGAGACACTGGAGTTGGCAGCAGGAGCCCAAAAATTGGCTGAATGACACCCTGGAGTCGCAAGCAGCAGCAGCAGGAGCCCAAACATAGCTTGAAAGAGACACTGGAGTTGGCAGCAGGAACCCAAAAATTGGCTGAATGACACCCTGGAGTTGCAAGCAGCAGCCCAAACATAGCTTGAAAGAGACACTGGAGTTGGCAGCAGGGGCCCAATAGTTGGCTGAATGACACCCTGGAGTTGCAAGCAGCAGCCCAAACATAGCTTGAAAGAGACACTGGAGTTGGCAGCAGGGGCCCAATAGTTGGCTGAATGACACCCTGGAGTTGCAAACAGCAGCAGCAGGAGCCCAAACATAGCTTGAAAGAGACACTGGAGTTGGCAGCAGGAGCCCAAAAATTGGCTGAATGACACCCTGGAGTTGCAAGCAGCAGCAGCAGCAGCCCAAACATTGGTTGAAAGAGACACTGGAGTTGGCAGCAGGAGCCCAAAAATTGGCTGAATGACTCCCTGGAGTCGCAAGCAGCAGCAGCAGGAGCCCAAACATAGCTTGAAAGAGACACTGGAGTTGGCAGCAGGTGCCCAAAAATTGGCTGAATGACACCCTGGAGTTGCAAACAGCAGCAGCAGCAGCCCAAACATAGCTTGAAAGAGACACTGGAGTTGGCAGCAGGAGCCCAAAAATTGGCTGAATGACACCCCGGAGTTGCATGCAGCAGCAGCCCAAACATAACTTGAAAGACACACTGGAGTTGGCAGCAGGAGCCCAAAAATTGGCTGAATGACACCCTGGAGTCGCAAGCAGCAGGAGCCCAAACATTGGCTGAAAGAGACACTGGAGTTGGCAGCAGGAGCCCAAAAATTGGCTGAATTACACCCTGGAGTCGCAAGCAGCAGCAGCAGGAGCCCAAACATAGCTTGAAAGAGACACTGGAATTGGCAGCAGGAGTCCAAAAATTGGCTGAATGACGCCCTGGAGTTGCAAGCAGCAGGAGCCCAAACATTGGCTGAAAGAGACACTGGAGTTGGCAGCGGGAGCCCAAAAATTGGCTGAATGACACCCTGGAGTCGCAAGCAGCAGCAGCAGGAGCCCAAACATAGCTTGAAAGAGACACTGGAGTTGGCAGCAGGAGCCCGAAAATTGGCTGAATGACACCCTGGAGTTGCACGCAGCAGCCCAAACATAGCTTGAAAGACACACTGGAGTTGGCAGCAGGAGCCCAAAAATTGGCTGAATGACACACTGGAGTTGCAAGCAGCAGCAGCCCAAACATAGCTTGAAAGAGACACTGGAGTTGGCAGCGGGAGCCCAAAAATTGGCTGAATGACACCCTGGAGTTGCAAGCAGCAGCCCAAACATAGCTTGAAAGAGACACTGGAGTTGGCAACAGGGGCCCAATAATTGGCTGAATGACACCTTGGAGTTGCAAACAGCAGCAGCAGGAGCCCAAACATAGCTTGAAAGAGACACTGGAGTTGGCAGCAGGAGCCCAAAAATTGGCTGAATGACACCCCGGAGTTGCAAGCAGCAGCAGCCCAAACATAGCTTGAAAGAGACACTGGAGTTGGCAGCAGGAGCCCAAAAATTGGCTGAATGACACCCTGGAGTTGCAAGTAGCAGCAGGAGGAGCCCAAACATAGCTTGAAAGAGACACTGGAATTGGCAGCAGGAGTCCAAAAATTGGCTGAATGATGCCCTGGAGTTGCAAGCAGCAGGAGCCCAAACATTGGCTGAAAGAGACACTGGAGTTGGCAGCAGGAGCCCAAAAATTGGCTGACAGACACCCTGGAGTTGCAAGCAGCAGCAGCCCAAACATAGCTTGAAAGAGACACTGGAGTTGGCAGCAGAAGCCCAAAAATTGGCTGAATGACACCCTGGAGTTGCAAGCAGCAGCCCAAACATAGCTTGAAAGAGACACTGGAGTTGGCAGCAGGGGCCCAATAGTTGGCTGAATGACACCCTGGAGTTGCAAACAGCAGCAGCAGGAGCCCAAACATAGCTTGAAAGAGACACTGGAGTTGGCAGCAGGAGCCCAAAAATTGGCTGAATGACACCCTGGAGTTGCAAGCAGCAGCAGCAGCAGCCCAAACATTGGCTGAAAGAGACACTGGAGTTGGCAGCAGGAGCCCAAAAATTGGCTGAATGACACCCTGGAGTCGCAAGTAGCAGCAGCAGGAGCCCAAACATAGCTTGAAAGAGACACTGGAGTTGGCAGCAGGAGCCCAAAAATTGGCTGAATGACACCCTGGAGTTGCAAACAGCAGCAGCAGCAGCCCAAACATAGCTTGAAAGAGACACTGGAGTTGGCAGCAGGAGCCCAAAAATTGGCTGAATGACACCCCGGAGTTGCATGCAGCAGCAGCCCAAACATAACTTGAAAGACACACTGGAGTTGGCAGCAGGAGCCCAAAAATTGGCTGAATGACACCCTGGAGTCGCAAGCAGCAGGAGCCCAAACATTGGCTGAAAGAGACACTGGAGTTGGCAGCAGGAGCCCAAAAATTGGCTGAATGACACCCTGGAGTTGCAAGCAGCAGCAGCAGGAGCCCAAACATAGCTTGAAAGAGACACTGGAATTGGCAGCAGGAGTCCAAAAATTGGCTGAATGACGCCCTGGAGTTGCAAGCAGCAGGAGCCCAAACATTGGCTGAAAGAGACACTGGAGTTGGCAGCGGGAGCCCAAAAATTGGCTGAATGACACCCTGGAGTCGCAAGCAGCAGCAGCAGGAGCCCAAACATAGCTTGAAAGAGACACTGGAGTTGGCAGCAGGAGCCCGAAAATTGGCTGAATGACACCCTGGAGTTGCACGCAGCAGCAGCAGCCCAAACATAGCTTGAAAGACACACTGGAGTTGGCAGCAGGAGCCCAAAAATTGGCTGAATGACACACTGGAGTTGCAAGCAGCAGCAGCCCAAACATAGCTTGAAAGAGACACTGGAGTTGGCAGCGGGAGCCCAAAAATTGGCTGAATGACACCCTGGAGTTGCAAGCAGCAGCCCAAACATAGCTTGAAAGAGACACTGGAGTTGGCAACAGGGGCCCAATAATTGGCTGAATGACACCCTGGAGTTGCAAACAGCTGCAGCAGGAGCCCAAACATAGCTTGAAAGAGACACTGGAGTTGGCAGCAGGAGCCCAAAAATTGGCTGAATGACACCCCGGAGTTGCAAGCAGCAGCAGCCCAAACATAGCTTGAAAGAGACACTGGAGTTGGCAGCAGGAGCCCAAAAATTGGCTGAATGACACCCTGGAGTCGCAAGCAGCAGGAGCCCAAACATTGGCTGAAAGAGACACTGGAGTTGGCAGCAGGAGCCCAAAAATTGGCTGAATGACACCCTGGAGTTGCAAGTAGCAGCAGCAGGAGCCCAAACATAGCTTGAAAGAGACACTGGAATTGGCAGCAGGAGTCCAAAAATTGGCTGAATGATGCCCTGGAGTTGCAAGCAGCAGGAGCCCAAACATTGGCTGAAAGAGACACTGGAGTTGGCAGCAGGAGCCCAAAAATTGGCTGAATGACACCCTGGAGTCGCAAGCAGCAGCAGCAGGAGCCCAAACATAGCTTGAAAGAGACACTGGAGTTGGCAGCAGGAACCCAAAAATTGTCTGAATGACACCCTGGAGTGGCACGCAGCAGCAGCAGCCCAAAGATAGCTTGAAAGACACACTGGAGTTGGCAGCAGGAGCCCAAAAATTGGCTGACAGACACCCTGGAGTTGCAAGCAGCAGCAGCCCAAACATAGCTTGAAAGAGACACTGGAGTTGGCAGCAGAAGCCCAAAAATTGGCTGAATGACACCCTGGAGTTGCAAGCAGCAGCCCAAACATAGCTTGAAAGAGACACTGGAGTTGGCAGCAGGGGCCCAATAGTTGGCTGAATGACACCCTGGAGTTGCAAACAGCAGCAGCAGGAGCCCAAACATAGCTTGAAAGAGACACTGGAGTTGGCAGCAGGAGCCCAAAAATTGGCTGAATGACACCCTGGAGTTGCAAGCAGCAGCAGCAGCAGCCCAAACATTGGCTGAAAGAGACACTGGAGTTGGCAGCAGGAGCCCAAAAATTGGCTGAATGACACCCTGGAGTCGCAAGCAGCAGCAGCAGGAGCCCAAACATAGCTTGAAAGAGACACTGGAGTTGGCAGCAGGAGCCCAAAAATTGGCTGAATGACACCCTGGAGTTGCACGCAGCAGCAGCAGCCCAAACATAGCTTGAAAGACACACTGGAATTGGCAGCAGGAGCCAAAAAATTGGCTGAATGACACCCTGGGGTTGCAAGCAGCAGCAGCCAAAACATAGCTTGAAAGAGACACTGGAGTTGGCAGCGGGAGCCCAAAAATTGGCTGAATGACACCCTGGAGTTGCAAGCAGCAGCCCAAACATAGCTTGAAAGAGACACTGGAGTTGGCAGCAGGGGCCCAATAATTGGCTGAATGACACCCTGGAGTTGCAAACAGCAGCAGCAGGAGCCCAAACATAGCTTGAAAGAGACACTGTGGTTGGCAGCAGGAGCCCAAAAATTGGCTGAATGACACCCCGGAGTTGCAAGCAGCAGCAGCCCAAACATAACTTGAAAGAGACACTGGAGTTGGCAGCAGGAGCCCAAAAATTGGCTGAATGACACCCTGGAGTCGCAAGCAGCAGGAGCCCAAACATTGGCTGAAAGAGACACTGGAGTTGGCAGCAGGAGCCCAAAAATTGGCTGAATGACACCCTGGAGTTGCAAGCAGCAGCAGCAGGAGCCCAAACATAGCTTGAAAGAGACACTGGAATTGGCAGTAGGAGCCCAAAAATTGGCTGAATGACACCCTGGAGTTGCAAGCAGCAGGAGCCCAAACATTGGCTGAAAGAGACACTGGAGTTGGCAGCAGGAACCCAAAAATTGGCTGAATGACACCCTGGAGTTGCACGCAGCAGCAGCAGCCCAAGCATAGCTTGAAAGACACACTGGAGTTGGCAGCAGGAGCCCAGAAATTGGCTGAATGACACCCTGGAGTTGCAAGCAGCAGCAGCCCAAACATAGCTTGAAAGAGACACTGGAGTTGGCAGCAGAAGCCCAAAAATTGGCTGAATGACACCCTGGAGTTGCAAGCAGCAGCCCAAACATAGCTTGAAAGAGACACTGGAGTTGGCAGCAGAGGCCCAATAATTGGCTGAATGACACCCTGGAGTTGCAAACAGCAGCAGCAGGAGCCCAAACATAGCTTGAAAGAGACACTGGAGTTGGCAGCAGGAGCCCAAAATTTGGGTGAATGACACCCTGGAGTTGCAAGCAGCAGCAGCAGCAGCCCAAACATTGGCTGAAAGAGACACCGGAGTTGGCAGCAGGAGCACAAATATTGGCTGAATGACATCCTGGAGTTGCAAGCAGCAGCAGCAGGAGCCCAAACATAGCTTGAAAGAGACACTGGAGTTGGCAGCAGGACCCCAAAAATTGGTTGAATGACACCCTGGAGTCGCAAGCAGCAGCAGCAGTAGGAGCCCAAACATAGCTTGAAAGAGACACTGGAGTTGGCAGCAGGAGCCCAAAAATTGGCTGAATGACACCCTGGAGTTGCAAGCAGCAGCAGCCCAAACATAGCTTGAAAGACACTGGAGTTGGCAGCAGGAGCCCAAAAATTGGCTGAATGACACCCTGGAGTTGCAAGCAGCAGCAGCCCAAACGTAGCTTGAAAGAGACACTGGAGTTGGCAGCAGGAGCCCAAAAGTTGGCTGAATGACACCCTGGAGTTGCAAGCAGCAGCAGCAGCCCAAACATAGCTTGAAAGACACACTGGAGTTGGCAGCAAGAGCCCAAAAATTGGCTGCATTACACCCTGGAGTTGCAAGCAGCAGCAGCCCAAACATAGCTTGAAAGAGACACTTGAGTTGGCAGCAGGAGCCCAAAAATTGGCTGAATGGCACCCTGGAGTTGCAAGCAGCAGCAGCCCAAACGTAACTTGAAAGACACACTGGAGTTGGCAGCAGGAGCCCAAAAATTGGCTGAATGACACCCTGGAGTCGCAAGCAGCAGCAGCAGCAGCAGTAGGAGCCCAAACATAGCTTGAAAGAGACACTGGAGTTGGCAGCAGGAGCCCAAAAATTGGCTGAATGACACCCTGGAGTTGCAAGCAGCAGCAGCAGGAGCCCAAACATAGCTTGAAAGAGACACTGGAGTTGGCAGCAGGAGCCCAAAAACTGGCTGAATGACACCCTGGAGTTGCAAGCAGCAGCAGCCCAAACATAGCTTGAAAGAGACACTGGAGTTGGCAGCAGGAGCCCAAAAGTTGGCTGAATGACACCTTGGAGTTGCAAGCAGCAGCAGCAGCCCAAACATAGCTTGAAAGACACACTGGAGTTGGCAGCAAGAGCCCAAAAATTGGCTGCATGACACCCTGGAGTTGCAAGCAGCAGCAGCCCAAACATAGCTTGAAAGAGACACTGGAGTTGGCAGCAGGAGCCCAAAAATTGGCTGAATGGCACCCTGGAGTTGCAAGCAGCAGCAGCCCAAACATAACTTGAAAGACACACTGGAGTTGACAGCAGGAGCCCAAAAATTGGCTGAATGACACCCTGGAGTTGCACGCAGCAGCAGCAGCAGCCCAAACATAGCTTGAAAGACACACTGGAGTTGGCAGCAGGAGCCCAAAAATTGGCTGAATGATACCCTGGAGTTGCAAGCAGCAGCAGCCCAAACATAGCTTGAAAGAGACACTGGAGTTGGCAGCAGAAGCCCAAAAATTGGCTGAATGACACCCTGGAGTTGCAAGCAGCAGCCCAAACATAGCTTGAAAGAGACACTGGAGTTGGCAGCAGGGGCCCAATAATTGGCTGAATGACACCCTGGAGTTGCAAACAGCAGCAGCAGGAGCCCAAACATAGCTTGAAAGAGACACTGGAGTTGGCAGCAGGAGCCCAAAAATTGGCTGAATGACACCCTGGAGTTGCAAGCAGCAGCTGCCCAAACATTGGCTGAAAGACACACTTTAGTTGGCAGCAGGAGCCCAAAAATTGGCTGAATGACACCCTGGAGTCGCAAGCAGCAGCAGCAGGAGCCCAAACATAGCTTGAAAGAGACACTGGAGTTGGCAGCAGGAGCCCAAAAATTGGCTGAATGACACCCTGGAGTTGCACGCAACAGCAGCAGCCCAAACATAGCTTGAAAGACACACTGGAATTGGCAGCAGGAGCCAAAAAATTGGCTGAATGACACACTGGAGTTGCAAGCAGCAGCAGCCAAAACATAGCTTGAAAGAGACACTGGAGTTGGCAGCGGGAGCCCAAAAATTGGCTGAATGACACCCTGGAGTTGCAAGCAGCAGCCCAAACATAGCTTGAAAGAGACACTGGAGTTGGCAGCAGAGGCCCAATATTTGGCTGAATGACACCCTGGAGTTGCAAACAGCAGCAGCAGGAGCCCAAACATAGCTTGAAAGAGACACTGGAGTTGGCAGCAGGAGCCCAAAAATTGGCTGAATGACACCCCGGAGTTGCAAGCAGCAGCAGCCCAAACATAACTTGAAAGAGACACTGGAGTTGGCAGCAGGAGCCCAAAAATTGGCTGAATGACACCCTGGAGTCGCAAGCAGCAGGAGCCCAAACATTGGCTGAAAGAGACACTGGAGTTGGCAGCAGGAGCCCAAAAATTGGCTGAATGACACCCTAGAGTTGCAAGCAGCAGCAGCAGGAGCCCAAACATAGCTTGAAAGAGACACTGGAATTGGCAGCAGGAGTCCAAAAATTGGCTGAATGACGCCCTGGAGTTGCAAGCAGCAGGAGCCCAAACATTGGCTGAAAGAGACACTGGAGTTGGCAGCAGGAGCCCAAAAATTGGCTGAATGACACCCTGGAGTTGCAAGCAGCAGCAGCAGGAGCCCAAACATAGCTTGAAAGAGACACTGGAGTTGGCAGCAGGAACCCAAAAATTGGCTGAATGACACCCTGGAGTTGCACGCAGCAGCAGCAGCCCAAACATAGCTTGAAAGACACACTGGAGATGGCAGCAGGAGCCCAGAAATTGGCTGAATGACACCCTGGAGTTGCAAGCAGCAGCAGCCCAAACATAGCTTGAAAGAGACACTGGAGTTGGCAGCAGAAGCCCAAAAATTGGCTGAATGACACCCTGGAGTTGCAAGCAGCAGCCCAAACATAGCTTGAAAGAGACACTGGAGTTGGCAGCAGGGGCCCAATAATTGGCTGAATGACACCCTGGAGTTGCAAACAGCAGCAGCAGGAGCCCAAACATAGCTTGAAAGAGACACTGGAGTTGGCAGCAGGAGCCCAAAATTTGGCTGAATGACACCCTGGAGTTGCAAGCAGCAGCAGCAGCAGCCCAAACATTGGCTGAAAGAGACACCGGAGTTGGCAGCAGGAGCACAAAAATTGGCTGAATGACATCCTGGAGTTGCAAGCAGCAGCAGCAGGAGCCCAAACATAACTTGAAAGAGACACTGGAGTTGGCAGCAGGACCCCAAAAATTGGTTGAATGACACCCTGGAGTCGCAAGCAGCAGCAGCAGTAGGAGCCCAAACATAGCTTGAAAGAGACACTGGAGTTGGCAGCAGGAGCCCAAAAATTGGCTGAATGACACCCTGGAGTTGCAAGCAGCAGCAGCCCAAACATAGCTTGAAAGACACTGGAGTTGGCAGCAGGAGCCCAAAAATTGGCTGAATGACACCCTGGAGTTGCAAGCAGCAGCAGCCCAAACGTAGCTTGAAAGAGACACTGGAGTTGGCAGCAGGAGCCCAAAAGTTGGCTGAATGACACCCTGGAGTTGCAAGCAGCAGCAGCAGCCCAAACATAGCTTGAAAGACACACTGGAGTTGGCAGCAAGAGCCCAAAAATTGGCTGCATGACACCCTGGAGTTGCAAGCAGCAGCAGCCCAAACATAGCTTGAAAGAGACACTTGAGTTTGCAGCAGGAGCCCAAAAATTGGCTGAATGGCACCCTGGAGTTGCAAGCAGCAGCAGCCCAAACGTAACTTGAAAGACACACTGGAGTTGGCAGCAGGAGCCCAAAAATTGGCTGAATGACACCCTGGAGTCGCAAGCAGCAGCAGCAGCAGTAGGAGCCCAAACATAGCTTGAAAGAGACACTGGAGTTGGCAGCAGGAGCCCAAAAATTGTCTGAATGACACCCTGGAGTTGCAAGCAGCAGCAGCAGGAGCCCAAACATAGCTTGAAAGAGACACTGGAGTTGGCAGCAGGAGCCCAAAAACTGGCTGAATGACACCCTGGAGTTGCAAGCAGCAGCAGCCCAAACATAGCTTGAAAGAGACACTGGAGTTGGCAGCAGGAGCCCAAAAGTTGGCTGAATGACACCTTGGAGTTGCAAGCAGCAGCAGCAGCCAAAACATAGCTTGAAAGAGACACTGGAGTTGGCAGCAGGAGCCCAAAAATTGGCTGCATGACACCCTGGAGTTGCAAGCAGCAGCAGCCCAAACATAGCTTGAAAGAGACACTGGAGTTGGCAGCAGGAGCCCAAAAATTGGCTGAATGGCACCCTGGAGTTGCAAGTAGCAGTAGCAGGAGTCCAAACATAAATTGAAAGAGACACTGGAGTTGGCAGCAGGAGCCCAGAAATTGGCTGAATGACACCCTGGAGTTGCAAGCAGCAGCAGCAGCCCAAACCTATATTGAAAGACACACTGGAGTTGGCAGCAGGAGCCCAAAAGTTGGCTGAATGACACCTTGGAGTTGCAAGCAGCAGCAGCAGCCCAAACATAGCTTGAAAGAGACACTGGAGTTGGCAGCAGGAGCCCAAAAATTGGCTGAATGGCACCCTGGAGTTGCAAGCAGCAGCAGCCCAAATATAACTTGAAAGAGACACTGGAGTTGGCAGCAGGAGCCCAAAAATTGGCTGAATCACACCCTGGAGTTGCAAGCAGCAGCAGCAGCCCAAACCTAGCTTGAAAGACACACTGGAGTTGGCAGCAGGAGCCCAAAAATTGGCTGAATGACACGCTGGAGTTGCAAGCAGCAGCAGCAGCAGGAGCCCAAACATAGCTTGAAAGTGACACTGGAGTTGGCAGCAGGAGCCAAAAATTGGCTGAATGACACCCTGGAGTTGCAAGCAGCAGCAGCAGCCTAAACATAGCTTGAAAGAGACAGTGGAGTTGGCAGCAGGAGCCCAAAAATTGGCTGAATGACACCCTGGAGTTGCAAGCAGCAGCAGCCCAAACATAGCTTGAAAGAGACACTGGAGTTGGCAGCAGGAGCCAAAAAATTGGCTGAACGACACACTGGAGTTGCAAGCAGCAGCAGCAGGAGCCCAAGCATAGCTTGAAAGAGACACTGGAGTTGGCAGCAGGAGCCCAAAAATTGGCTGAATTACACCCTGGAGTTGCAAGCAGCAGCAGCAGGAGCCCAAACATAGCTTGAAAGACACACTGGAGTTTGCAGCAGGATCCCAAAAATTGGCTGAATGACACCCTGGAGTTGCAAGCAGCAGGAGCCCAAACATAGCTTAAAAGACACACTGGAGTTGGCAGCAGGAGCCCAAAAATTGGCTGAATGACACCCTGGAGTTGCAAGCAGCAGCAGCAGCCCAAACATAGCTTGAAAGACACACTGGAGTTGGCAGCAGGAGCCCAAAAATTGGTTGAATGACACCCTGGAGTTGCAAGCAGCAGCAGCCCAAACATAGCTTGTAAGAGACACTGGAGTTGGCAGCAGGAGCCTAAAAATTGGCTGAATGGCACCCTGGAGTTGCAAGCAGCAGCAGCAGCCCAAACCTATCTTGAAAGACACACTGGAGTTGGCAGCAGGAGCCCAAAAATTGGCTGCATGACACCCTGGAGTTGCAAGCAGCAGCAGCCCAAACATAGCTGGAAAGACACTGGAGTTGGCAGCAGGAGCCCAAAAATTGGCTGAATGACACCCTGGAGTCACAAGCAGCAGCAGCAATAGGAGCCCAAACATAGCTTGAAAGAGACACTGGAGTTGGCAGCAGGAGCCCAAAAATTGGCTGAATGACACCCTGGAGTTGCAAGCAGCAGCAGCAGGAGCCCAAACATAGCTTGAAAGAGACACTGGAGTTGGCAGCAGGAGCCATAAATTGGCTGAATGCCACCCTGGAGTTGCAAGCAGCAGCAGCAGTGGCAGCAGCCCAAACATAGCTTGAAAGAGACACTGGAGTTGTCAGCAGGAGCCCAAAAATTTGCTGAATGACACCCTGGAGTTGCAAGCAGCAGCAGCCCAAACATAACTTGAAAGAGACACTGGAGTTGGCAGCAGGAGCCCAAAAATTGGCCGAATGACACCCTGGAGTTGCAAGCAGCAGCAGTAGGAGCCCAAACATAGCTTGAAAGTGACACTGAAGTTGGCAGCAGGAGCCAAAAATTGGCTGAATGACACCCTGGAGTTGTAAGCAGCAGCAGCCCAAACATAGCTGGAAAGAGACACTGGAGTTGTCAGCAGGAGCCCAAAAATTGGCTGAATGACACCCTGGAGTTGCAAGCAGCAGCAGCCCAAACATAGCTTGAAAGAGACACTGGAGTTGTCAGCAGGAGCCCAAAAATTGGCTGAATGACACCCTGGAGTTGCAAGCAGCAGCAGCCCAAACATAACTTGAAAGACACACTGGAGTTGGCAGCAGGAGCCCAAAAATTGGCCGAATGACACCCTGGAGTTGCAAGCAGCAGCAGCAGGAGCCCAAACATAGCTTGAAAGTGACACTGGAGTTGGCAGCAGGAGCCAAAAATTGGCTGAATGACACCCTGGAGTTGTAAGCAGCAGCAGCCCAAACATAGCTGGAAAGAGACACTGGAGTTGTCAGCAGGAGCCCAAAAATTGGCTGAATGACACCCTGGAGTTGCAAGCAGCAGCAGCCCAAACATAGCTTGAAAGAGACACTGGAGTTGGCAGCAGGAGCCCAAAAATTGGCTGAATGACACCCTGGAGTTGCAAGCAGCAGCAGCCCAAACTTAGCTTGAAAGAGACACTGGAGTTGGCAGCAGGAGGCCAAAAATTGGCTGAATGACACCCTGGAGTTGCAAGCAGCAGGAGCCCAAACATAGCTTGAAAGAGACACTGGAGTTGGCAGCAGGATCCCAAAAATTGGCTGAATGACACTCTGGAGTTGCAAGCAGCAGGAGCCCAAACATAGCTTGAAAGAGACACTGGAGTTGGCAGCAGGAGCCCAAAAATTAGCTGAATGACACCCTGGAGTTGGAAGCAGCAGCAGCAGCCCAAACATAGCTTGAAAGACACACTGGAGTTGGCAGCAGGAGCCCAAAGATTGGCTGCATGACACCCTGGAGTTGCAAGCAGCAGCAGCCCAAACATAGCTTGAAAGAGACACTGGAGTTGGCAGCAGGAGCCCAAAAATTGGCTGAATGGCACCCTGGAGTTGCAAGCAGCAGCAGCAGCAGCAGCCCAAACCTAGCTCTAAAGACACACTGGAGTTGGCAGCAGGAGCCCAAAAATTGGCTGAATGACACCCTGGAGTTGCAAGTAGCAGCAGCCCAAACATAGCTTGAAAGACACTGGAGTTGGCAGCAGGAGCCCAAAGATTGGCTGAATGACACCCTGGAGTTGCAAGCGGCAGCAGCAGCCCAAACATAGCTTGAAAGACACACTGGAGTTGGTAGCAGGAGCCCAAAAATTGGCTGAATGACACCCTGGAGTTGCAAGCAGCAGCAGCAGCAGCAGCCCAAACATAGCTTGAAAGAGACACTGGAGTTGGCAGCAGGAGCCCAAAAATTGGCTGAATGACACCCTGGAGTCGCAAGCAGCAGCAGCAGGAGCCCAAACATAGCTTGAAAGAGACACTGGAGTTGGCAGCAGGAGCCAAAAATTGGTTGAATGACACCCTGGAGTTGCAAGCAGCAGCAGCCCAAACATAGCTTGAAAGAGACACTGGAGTTGGCAGCAGGAGCCCAAAAAT
Source organism: Gastrophryne carolinensis (assembly GCA_027917425.1). NCBI lineage: Eukaryota > Metazoa > Chordata > Amphibia > Anura > Microhylidae > Gastrophryne > Gastrophryne carolinensis. The sequence continues at coordinate 175,927,437 of CM051238.1, read as the reverse complement.
TGGCTGAATGACATGCCTTCTGCCATGTGTGCAAGTGACTCGGGGGGACTACCTGTCTCCATCTCCACTGCATATTGCCACAGTGTGTCTGGGTCCTCTGTCTCCCCTTCCTCACAACCCTCTAGCTCCTCTGGCTGCTCCTGCTCCTCCTCTCCTGTCCGCTGACTAGATAAACCAGCCATTTCGCCAAGCCTAAACTGTGCACTGTGCCACTCCTCCTCCTCTTCCTCCTCCTCCTCCTCCAGTTCAGCTCCAACGGGGTTCATGTGGCCGTAAGGTGTAGACGCCATGTCCCCAGTGCCCTGAGCAGCCTTGGTTTCCAACATGTGCTGTAGTACATGAAGCAGTGGAATCACGTCGTTCATCCCGTAATCCTGGCGACTCACAAATATAGTGGCTTCCTCAAAGGGCCTGAGCAAACGGCAGGTGTCACGTATGAGCTGCCACTGGTTGACATTGAAGTTACACAGGGGAGTCCCCCTATCCGCTTGGATCATCAAGAAATCCATGATGGCTTTTCTCTGTTCGTATAGTCTGTCCAACATATGCAGGGTGGAATTCCAACGGGTGGAAACATCGCAAATCAGACTATGTTGGGGGCTACCGTTCTGACGCTGTAGCTCAAGAAGTGTGTGTTTGGCGGTGTATGAGTGGCTGAAGTACATGCAAAGTTTCCTTGAAGTTGTTAGGATGTCTTGCAGATGGGGGGAAGACTTCAGAAACCGCTTCACAACCAGATTGAAGACGTGAGCCATGCAGGGCGCATGGGTCAGCCTTCCTTGTCGCAGCGCAGACAAAATGTTCTTCCCATTGTCGGTAACCATGGTTCCCATTTTCAGTTTTCTTGGAGTAAGCCAAGACAAACCATGTGAAGCACAGCGTGACACCTCCGTGCCCTGCACACATGGTAGGCTGGAGGGGCACTGAGACTTGAGCCTACAGTGGAGGGTGAGGAGATGGCGGAGGATGAGGAGGCCGAGTCGCACGGTGTCACAGGCTCAACTTCCAGGGAGCGCGGAGGCCCGAAGCGGCGTGACCTGTCCAAGTTGCTGCTGCTGCAAAGGGACCACATTTACCCAGTGGGACATAAATGACATGTACTGTCCCTAACTGTAGTTACAGCTCCAGACGTCGGCGCTGCCATGCACTTTGCTACACACCGACAGGCTCAAGGACTGGCCCACCTTCTGTTCAACAAAAGTGTGCAGCGCTGGTACTGCCTTCTTGGCAAAGAAATGACGGCTTGGGACTCTCCACCTCGGCTTGGCACAAGCCATCAGTTCTCTGAAAGGTGCAGAGTCCACCACCTGAAACGGGAGCGACTGCAGCACCAGCAACTTGGACAGGAGCACATTCAGCTTCTGCTCCGTAGGATGAGTGAGCGCATAATGCTGTCTCTTGGACATGGCTTCGCTGATGGATTGCTGGCGGGATGCATGACTTGGAGGAGGAGGAGCAGGAGCATCAGGAGGAGCGACAGAGGATGGGTTTGACGCACAGCTGCCTTCGGCTGAGGTGCTGGAGCCTTGGCTGGCAGAAATTGGGAGCGGCGTGCCACTTGGTGAGGAAACAGCCTGGACCACCTCTTCGGAGCCTCGGTTCTCCCAGGCCGCTTTATGGTGACGCATCATATGTTGACTCAGGGCCGTGGTGCCAACATTTGGACCCTTGCCACGCTTCACCTTCTGCCTACATATTTTGCATGTGGCCATGATACCCTCCTGCAGATGCTTGAGGAAAAACTGCCACACTGCCGAGTAGCTACTTTTCCCACCAACAGCCCGCACTGATTCACTGCTACTGTCCCCAACTCCAGGAACCCCTGCTCCACTACCTCCCGATAAGGTATCCTGCCGCGCAGCAGGTGCTCTACCCCGGCCCCGTTTGGCTCCAGGCTTTACAATTCTGCCCCCATGCTGACTGCCAACCATGCTGCTAACACCTTGCTGCCTCAGCTGCAGACTCCGGGGCAACCTGTGCTCCTTTTCTCCTGGTGATGAGGATGAAGCCCCTTCATCACCCGGCTCCCAAGTGCGATCGGCTTCATCATTATCATCACCGAGTTGGGGCTGCACGTCACTGATGTTCTCGGTTTCCTCAACAGTGTCTGGCGCAGGAGCTGGAACGCTCGCAACAACACCCACGCCACTCTCCACATCACTATTTGTCTGCCTAGCGAAGGAAGCCACCTCCATTTCTAGGCTGGGCAGTAGCTGCTGACGGTCCTCTATCTGATCGTCCTCCTCACTAAAGAGTGGAGCTGAACCCAAAGCATAGGATACGTCGCTGGGGGAGGGAATGGTGTAGGACAGAGGCAATGGGAGGACAGGGGCTGCTCTCGGGCCATGTCAACTCAGGAAACCTACCGACCCTAGACTGGGGGTGTCAGATGTAACTTGTGATTATGTGGATGACCGCGTTAACCAATCTACCACGGCAGATGCGTTACTGGTGGAGACACCACCGCTAGCAGATACTAGTCTGCTGCTACCTCTGCCTGCTGAATCTTGGCCTCTGCCACTACTCTGTGAACATCCTGGCACTTGTCTGCCTGACATTTTTATGTATTTGAAATGCGCAATAGGCACTTAACAAAATGTGTTTACTTTAAAAAGCAGAAGCTAAATAAAGTGAGATACTGCTTCTCTGCACCAGATACTATGAAAAGTGGCAATATGGGATACCGGGCTGGTGTTTTTACAGGACACACAAAACCAATTCAAAATGCAATATGTTAATAAAACAGAGCCTGTAGAAGCTGCTTTAGTATAACAGGGTGAAATGTGCTGGTTTGGGATACCATGCGGCCTGGTGTTTTTACACGACGCACAAATCCAATTCAAAATGCAATATATTATTAAAACAGAGCCTGTAGAAGCTGCTTTAGTATAACAGGGTGAAATGTGCTGGTTTGGAATACCCTGCGGCCTGGAGTTTTTACAGGACACACAAAACCAATTCAAAATGCAATATATTAATTAAACAAAGCCTGTAGAAGCTGCTTTAGTATAACAGATAGGGTGAAATGTGCCGGTTTTGGATACCCTGCGGCCTGGTGTTTTTATAGGACGCACAAAAACCAATTCCAAATGCAATATATTAATAAAACAGAGCCTGTAGAAGCTGCTTTAGTATAACAGGGTGAAATGTGCTGGTTTGGGATACCCTGCGGCCTGGTGTTTTTACAGGACGCCCAAAAGCAATTCCAAATGCAATATATTAATAAAACAGAGCCTGTAGAAGCTGCTTTAGTATAACAGGGTGAAATGTGCTGGTTTGGGATACCCTGTGGCCTGGTGTTTTTACAGGACGCACAAAACCAATTCCAAATGCAATATATTAATAAAACAGAGCCTGTAGAAGCTGCTTTAGTATAACAGGGTGAAATGTGCCGGTTTGGGATACCCTGCAGCCTGGTGTTTTTATAGGACGCACAAAAACCAATTCCAAATGCAATATATTAATAAAACAGATCCTGTAGAAGCTGCTTTAGTATAACAGGGTGAAATGTGCTGGTTTGGGATACCCGGTGGCCTGGTGTTTTTACAGGACGCACAAAACCAATTCAAAATGCAATATATTAATAAAACAGAGCCTGAACAAGCTGATTTAGCATATCAGGGTGAGATGTGCTGGTTTGGGATACCCTGCGGCCTGGTGTTTTTACAGGACGCACAAAACCAATTCCAAATGCAATATATTAATAAAACAGAGCCTGTAGAAGCTGCTTTAGTATAACAGATAGGGTGAAATGTGTTGGTTTGGGATACCCTGTGGCCTGGTGTTTTTACAGGACACAAAACCAATTCAAAATGCAATATATTAATAAAACAGAGCCTGTAGAAACTGCTTTAGTATAACAGGGTGAAATGTGCTGGTTTGGGATACCCTGCGGCCTGGTGTTTTTACAGGAGGAACAAAACAAATTCTAAATGCAATATATTATTAAAACAGAGCCTGAACAAGCTGATTTAGTATAACAGGGTGAAATGTGCTGGTTTGGGATACCTTGCGGCCTGGTGTTTTTACAGGGCGCACAAAACCAATTCCAAATGCAATATATTAATAAAACAGAGCCTGTAGAAGCTGATTTAGTATAACAGATAGGGTGAAATGTGCTGGTTTGGGATACCCTGGGGCCTGGTGTTTTTACAGGACACACAAAACCAATTAAAAATGCAATATATTAATAAAACAGAGCCTGTAGAAGCTGCTTTAGTATGACAGGGTGAAATGTGCTGGTTTGGGATACCCTGCTGCCTGGTGTTCTTACAGGATGCACAAAACCAATTCCAAATGCAATATATTAATAAAACAGAGCCTGTAGAAGCTGATTTAGTATAACAGGGTGAAATGTGCTGGTTTTGGATACCCTGTACCCTGCGGCCTGGTGTTTTTACCGGACATACAAAATCAATTCAAAATGCAATATATTAATAAAACAGAGCCTGAACAAGCTGATTTAGCATATCAGGGTGAGATGTGCTGGTTTGGGATACCCTGCGGCCTGGTGTTTTTACAGGACGCACAAAACCAATTCCAAATGCAATATATTAATAAAACAGAGCCTGTAGAAGCTGCTTTAGTATAACAGATAGGGTGAAATGTGTTGGTTTGGGATACCCTGTGGCCTGGTGTTTTTACAGGACACAAAACCAATTCAAAATGCAATATATTAATAAAACAGAGCCTGTAGAAACTGCTTTAGTATAACAGGGTGAAATGTGCTGGTTTGGGATACCCTGCGGCCTGGTGTTTTTACAGGAGGAACAAAACAAATTCTAAATGCAATATATTATTAAAACAGAGCCTGAACAAGCTGATTTAGTATAACAGGGTGAAATGTGCTGGTTTGGGATACCTTGCGGCCTGGTGTTTTTACAGGGCGCACAAAACCAATTCCAAATGCAATATATTAATAAAACAGAGCCTGTAGAAGCTGATTTAGTATAACAGATAGGGTGAAATGTGCTGGTTTGGGATACCCTGGGGCCTGGTGTTTTTACAGGACACACAAAACCAATTAAAAATGCAATATATTAATAAAACAGAGCCTGTAGAAGCTGCTTTAGTATGACAGGGTGAAATGTGCTGGTTTGGGATACCCTGCTGCCTGGTGTTCTTACAGGATGCACAAAACCAATTCCAAATGCAATATATTAATAAAACAGAGCCTGTAGAAGCTGATTTAGTATAACAGGGTGAAATGTGCTGGTTTTGGATACCCTGTACCCTGCGGCCTGGTGTTTTTACCGGACATACAAAATCAATTCAAAATGCAATATATTAATAAAACAGAGCCTGTAGAAGCTGATTTAGTATAACAGATAGGATGAAATGTGCTGGTTTGGGATACCCTGCGGCCTGGTGTTTTTACAGGCCACACAAAACCAATTCAAAATGCAATATATTAATAAAACAGAGCCTGTAGAAGCTGCTTTAGTATAACAGGGTGAAATGTGCTGGTTTGGGATACCTTGCGGCCTGGTGTTTTTCAGGACGCACAAAACCAATTCCAAATGCAATATATTAATAAAACAGAGCCTGTAAAAGCTGATTTAGTGTAACAGATTGGGTGAAATGTGCTTGTTTGGGATACCCTGTGGCCTGGTGTTTTTACAGGACACACAAAACCAATTAAAAATGCAATATATTAATAAAACAGAGCCTGTAGAAGCTGCTTTAGTATGACAGGGTGAAATGTGCTGGTTTGGGATACCCTGCGGCCTAGTGTTTTTACAGGACGCACAAAACCAATTCAAAATGCAATATATTAATAAAACAGAGCCTGTAGAAGCTGCTTTAGTAAAACAGGGTGAAATGTTCTGGTTTGGGATACCCTGCGGCCTGGTGTTTTACAGGATGCACAAAACCAATTCCAAATGCAATATATTAATAAAACAGAGCCTGTAGAAGCGGATTTAGTACAACAGATAGGGTGAAATGTGCTGGTTTGGGATACCCTGCGGCCTGGTGTTTTTACAGGACGCACAAACCCAATTCCAAATGCAATATATTAATAAAACAGAGCCTGTAGAAGCTGATTTAGTATAACAGGGTGAAATGTGCTGGTTTGGGATACCCTGCTGCCTGGTGTTTTTACAGGATGCACAAAACCAATTCCAAATGCAATATATTAATAAAACTGAGCCTGTAGAAGCTGCTTTATTATAGCAGGGTGAAATGTGCTGGTTTGGGATACCCTGCGGCCTGGTGTTTTTCAGGACGCACAAAACCAATTCCAAATGCAATATATTAATAAAACAGAGCCTGTAGAAGCTGCTTTAATATAACAGATAGGGTGAAATGTGCTGGTTTGGGATACCCTGCAGCCTGGTGTTTTTACAGGACGCACAAAACCAATTCCAAATGCAATATATTAATAAAACAGAGCCTGTAGAAGCTGATTTAGTATAACAGATAGGGTGAAATGTGCTGGTTTGGGATACCCTGTGGCCTGGTGTTTTTACAGGACACACAAAACCAATTAAAAATGCAATATATTAATAAAACAGAGCCCGTAGAAGCTGCTTTAGTATGACAGGGTGAAATGTGCTGGTTTGGGATACCCTGCGGCCTGGTGTTTTTACAGGACGCACAAAACCAATTCAAAATGCAATATATTAATAAAACAGAGCATGTAGAAACTGCTTTAGTATAACAGGGTGAATTGTGCTGGTTTGGGATACCCTGCGGCCTGGTGTTTTTACAGGACGCACAAAACCAATTCAAAATGCAATACTTTAATAAAACAGAGCCTGTAAAAGCTGCTTTAGTATAACAGATAGGGTGAAATGTGCCGGTTTGGAATACCCTGCGGCCTGGTGTTTTTACAGGACGCACAAAACCAATTCAAAATGCAATATATTAATAAAACAGAGCCTGTAGAAGCTGATTTAGTATTACAGGGTGAAATGTGCTGGTTTGGGATACCCTGCGGCCTGGTGTTTTTACAGGACACACAAAACCAATTCAAAATGCAATATATTAATAAAACAGAGCCTGTAGAAGCTGATTTAGTATAACAGATAGGGTGAAATTTGCTGGTTTGGGATACCCTGTGCCCTGGTGTTTTTACAGGACACACAAAACCAATTAAAAATGCAATATATTAATAAAACAGAACCAGTAGAAGCTGCTTTAGTGTGACAGGGTGAAATGTGCTGGTTTGGGATACCCTGCGGCCTGGTGTTTTTACAGGATGCACAAAACCAATTCAAAATGCAATTTATTAATAAAACAGAGCCTGTAGAAACTGCTTTAGTATAACAGATAGGGTGAAATGTGCTGGTTTGGGATACCCTGCGGCCTTGTGTTTTTACAGGATGCACAAAACCAATTCCAAATGCAATATATTAATAAAACAGAGCCTGTAGAAGCTGATTTAGTATAACAGGCTGAAATGTGCTGGTTTGGGATACCCTGCGACCTGGTGTTTTTACATGACACACAAAACCAATTCAAAATGCAATATATTAATAAAACAGAGCCTGTAGAAGCTGATTTAGTATAACAGATAGGGTGAAATGTGCTTGTTTAGGATACCCTGCGGCCTGGTGTTTTTACAGGATGCACAAAACCAATTCCAAATGCAATATATCAATAAAACAGAGCCTGTAGAAGCTGATTTAGTATACAGATAGGGTGAAATGTGCTGGTTTGGGATACACTGCGGCCTGGTGTTTTTGCAGGACACACAAAACCAATTCAAAATGCAATATATTAATAAAACAGAGCCTTTAGAAGCTGATTTAGTATAACAGATAGGGTGAAATGTGCTGGTTTGGGATGCCCATGTGGCCTGGTGTTTTTACAGAACGCACAAAACTAATTCAAAATGCAATATATTAATAAAACAGAGCCTTTAGAAGCTGATTTAGTATAACAGATAGGGTGAAATGTGCTGAAATGGGATGCCCATGGGGGCTGGGGTTTTTACAGCATACAAAAAAAATTAAAACTAATCAAGTTATAAGAAATGGTTGTGTGTAACAGATAGGGTTAAATATGCCACTGCCAAGATGGGATGCACAGCGGCCAGGAATATTTACAGCACAAAAAAAGCAATTTAAAACTGATCTGGCAAATGAAGTGAAGTGAAAATAAAAAAAAAGTTTCCCTGTCACTCTGCTGTCCCTGCCTGGATCGTTCCCGATTTTTCCCTATCTTTCCCTGGCTCTCCCTGGTACTGTGTGGGTCTCTGTGGGTCTCCCTGACTCTCCCTGCCTGTCTGTAAGTCTCTCCCTGTCTGCAGCAACCTCCGTTCTGTCTGCAATGCAAGGCTGAAATGCGCACAAGCAAGATGGCCGCCGTTTATATAGCACTGTGATGTCACCGGGCTTCCTGGCTGCTGATAGGCTGCATGTGACCTTCCCATGATAACTTGCCCCAGGGGATATGTCCAGACATGTGCATCCACCATTTTACAATGGCTGTAGTTGAAATAAATGGAGTTTAAAGGAAAACTTCGATCGATCGATTCCCGGGGAAATTTGGATTCGTTCAGAATCGAATTTTTCCTGAAATTCTGAACGAAATCGGGTTCGTCCAAATTGATTCGCTCATCTCTAGTTTTTGCTTTTTGTATAAAAAAAAGTCTGGTTTTCAAGTTTAAAACACCCATTGCCTTTCACCGGGGGCCATTGTCAGTGCTACCACTTATCTTTTAAGAGTACCTGCCTACTAACCTTTTGCCTTTTGTATAAAAAAAGTTTTAGCTTTTAATCCTTTAACTGCCAGCCATATAAAATTTACGTGGTTGCCTCTCCGTCACTGCCATTAACCCTTGGTCCCCCAAATTACCTGCCTCCCCAAAGCCCAGGGGGGGCCTAGGTGACATAGTAACATAGTAACATAGTAACATAGTATGTAAGGCTGAATAAAGACTTTAGTCCATCCAGTTCAGCCTGTTTAACTCCTTCCAGTGGTCTAGTAGCCATAGCCGGAAATGTTATTACATGCCAGGAAGGCATCAAGGCCACTTTTGAACATTTTTAATGTATCCCTCATTACCACCTCCTCTGGCAGCGAGTTCCATAGTCTCACTGCTCTTACAGAGAAGAATCCCCTCCTATGTCGGTGGAGAAAGCACCTTTCCTCTAACCTTAGTGGATGCCCCCGGGTTATGGTTACACTCCGGGGTATAAATAGATTGTGGGACAGATCCTTGTATTGACCCCGAATATATTTATACATAGTTATTAGATCACCCCTCAATCGTCTTTTTTCTAGACTAAATAAGCCTAACTTGGACAATCTTTCCGGGTACTCCAGCCCCCGCACTCCTTTTATTAACTTTGTTGCCCTTCTTTGAACGTGCTCCAGTTCTGATATGTCCTTCTTAAGCACAGGTGCCCAGAACTGTACACAGTATTCCATATGGGGTCTGACCAGTGACTTGTACAGGGGTAAAATGATGCTCTGGTCATGAGCACCCATGCCCCTCCTGATGCACCCCATGATCCTGTTTGCCTTGGCAGCAGCTGCCTGGCATTGATTACTACAGTTGAGCTTATTGTCAACTAAAACCCCTAGATCCTTTTCCATTGTTGTTTTACCAAGTGTTTCTTTATTTAGTGTGTAATCATGACACATATTTCTCCTTCCCATGTGCATAACCTTACATTTATCTGTGTTAAACTTCATTTGCCATTTAACTGCCCATGCTTCCAATTTATCTAAATCTGTTTGTAGTTGCCTGTTGTCCTCCTTTGTTTTAATTACTTTACTCAGCTTAGTATCATCTGCAAAGATTGAGACTTTACTGTTTAATCCATACCCAATGTCATTTATATATATATTGAAGAGAATTGGTCCCAGAACTGACCCTTGTGGTACTCCACTAGTAACAGTGACCCAATCTGAGTGTGTACCATTGATAACCACCCTCTGCTTCCGATCACTAAGCCAATTTCCCACCCATCTGCACACGTTTTCCCCCAGTCCAAGCATTCTCATCTTTTGTACCAGCCTTTTATGTGGCACAGTATCAAATGCTTTAGAAAAGTCAAGATATATGATATCCAATGACTCCCCCTGATCCAATCTTGAACTTACCTCCTCATAAAAGCCGATCAGGTTTGTCTGGCAGGAGCGATTCCTCATAAATCCATGCTGATATGGAGTAATAAGGTCATTTTCCCCAAGGTGCTCCAGGATAGTATCCCTTAAGAAACCTTCAAACAGCTTGCCCACCACAGATGTTAAGCTTACCGGTCTGTAGTTTCCAGGTTCCCCCCTAGATCCCTTTTTGAATATTGGCACCACATTTGCCAAGCGCCAATCCATCGGAACAAACCCTGTAGTTATGGAATCCACAAATATTAGAAATAACGGCTTGTCTATTACTGTACATAACTCCCTTAAAACACGAGGATGTATGTCATCTGGTCCCGGCGATTTATCGATTTTCATCTGCTTGAGACGGTGCCGGACTTCTTCCTTGGTTAGACCAGTGACATTTAATGGAGGGTTTCGGTTATTCCCCTGCATTTCACTGGGCATGTCAAATTCTTTTGTGAATATAGAAGCAAAGAAGTTGTTAAGCAAATTAGCTTTCTCCTCATTTCCCTCTATAGGGGTCCCATCCTTGCTTTTCAGGGGGCCCACACCCTCAGGTTTGTACCTTTTACGGTTTATGTAGCTAAAGAATAATTTGGGGTTAGTTTTACTCTCTTTCGCGACCAGTCTTTCTGTCTCCAGCTTAGCTGCCCTTATCTGTTGTTTACATTGTTTATTTTCTTCTTTATAGTTTTTTAACGCTTCCTCTGTCCCTTCCTGCTTTAAACGTTTAAATGCCTTTTTTTTGTTGTTTATTGCCCCCTTAACCTTTTTATTTAGCCACATCAGTTTACATGTGTGTCTAATAGTTTTATTCCTGTAAGGTATATATCTGTCACACTGAAAATTAAGTATTCCTTTGAAAGTATCCCATTTAGCGTCCATGCTTTTGTTCTTAAGGACATTTTCCCAGTCAATGCAGTGTAGGGCATCTCTAAGTTGGTCAAACTTTGCCTTTTTGAAGTCCCGCGTTTTTGTGACTCCTTGATAAGGCACCCTAGTGACTGCTAATTGGAAATTAATGATATTATGATCACTGCTTCCAAGGCGTCCCCCAACCTGTACCTTTATTACTTTGTCTGGTACATTGGTTAGTATTAGGTCCAATATGGCTTTCCCCCTTGTTGGAGCTTGTACTTGTTGGGAAAGGTAGCCATCTTTTGTTTTAGATAAAAAACTATTACTTTTCTGCGAAACACATGTTTCAGCATCCCAGTCTATATCTGGGTAGTTAAAGTCCCCCATAATCACTACCTCATTTATTTTAGCGGCTATATCTATTTGCCTTAGCATCATATTTTCTATGGATTCGGATATATCTGGAGGTTTATAGCAAACCCCCATCAGTATTTTATTTTTGTTTCTCCCTCCATGTATTTCTACCCATACCGACTCCACATGGTCATTCCCCTCACATATATCCTCCCGCAGAGCAGGCTGTAGAGAGGATTTTACAATTAAGCAGACTCCACCCCCTTTGCGTTTGTTACGGTCCCTCCTAAACACACAGTATCCCTGTAAATTTACTGCCCAGTCATAGCTTTCATCCAGCCAGGTCTCTGTTACCCCCACTATATCATATTGTTCTTCTGTTATTATCAGTTCTAGTTCATCCATTTTATTAGTCAAGCTTCTAGCATTTGTAAGCATGCATTTCAAATGCTTATGACAATTTTGATAATTCTGTATATTGCCCTTATTCCTGCTAGATGTGCTAACCCCTCCCCCCTCTCCACCCCCAGTTTCATGTCTACACCCACTGTCACTTTCTTTCCTAACTTCCCCTTTGTAATAGCTTTTACCCTCCCCCCCAATGCTCAGTTTAAACACTCCTCTAACCTTTTAGCCATCCTCTCCCCCAGAACAGATGCACCCTCCCCATTGAGGTGCAACCCATCCCTGCCAAAGAACCTGTAGCCCACTGTGAAGTCGGCCCAGTTCTCTAAGAACCCAAACCCCTCCTTTTTACTCCAATTTTTGAGCCACCTGTTTACATCTCTAATCTCCCGCTGCCTCTCTGGTGTGGCTCTTGATACTGGTAGTATTTCTGAGAATACTACATTTGAGGTCCTTGCCTTAAGCTTACGGCCTAAGTCCCTGAAATCATTTTTTAGGACCTTCCACCTACTTCTTCCTATGTCATTAGTGCCAATATGCACCATGACCGCTGGGTTCACGCCAGCCCCTCCCAACAATCTGTCAGCCCGCTCCGCTACATGCCGTACTCTTGCCCCAGGAAGGCAACACACTGTTCGGCAATCCCGGTCTTTGTGACAGATTGCCCTGTCTGTTCCCCTAATAATAGAGTCACCCACTACCAGCACCTGTCTTGCCTGCCCTGTTCTCCCATTTCCCCTCCCTTCCTTACTGGAGCCGACAGATGTGTCTTGCTGCAGCTCTGCCATTCCTGAGCTAACATCCTCCTCATCTGCCAACCGGGCAAACTTGTTTGGAGGTGCCTGTTCAGGGCTAGCCTCCCTGTAACTTTTACCCCTACCCCGCCTTCTAACTGTTATCCAGCTAGCTGCCTCATTTTCCTGCTTTTCCTCTCCCCCCATACTACCACCCTCCCCTGACCCTGAGCCATGTAGTGCCAGATCAGTGAGATCCAGACTCTTTTGCATGATAACAATTTCTCTCAGTGTTGCCAATCGCTTATTTAGATCGTGAATCACGGCTTCCAAATCAGAGATTCGCAGGCATCCGGGGCATATATATTCACCATCGACCGATTGATCAAGAAGTGCATACATAGCACAAGATGTACACTGAACAGCATTGTTAGGCATGGAACCCATTGTATGAATTTGTGGGAACACCAAGTGTAGAATTTACAACACTTAAAATAACAATATGAAATCAAGGCAGATACTTACAGCTTCCGAACTTCTGCTTGTAACTTCTTCTTTTAACTCCTGCTTTAACTCACCACTTCCAAGCAGCCACTTACAGAGACAGCAACAAGAGCACGCTCCAAGAGCTGTGTGTGTGGCCTTATAACACACCTGCTTCAATTAGGCCTCAATTAGGCCTCAGCAGGAATCCAGGAAAGAGCCTGCAGGGTCAGGGGCCACTAAAGCTGGCCCCTGTGCCCTGTTCTACAAGCCCCCATAGCTGGTCACAGGCTGGTTACGCTGGGTAGGGGGGACCTCACGCCATTTTTATTTTTTATTTTTAAGGGTTTTAACCCTTAAAAAAAAAATAAATAAAAAAAGGGCCCCCCCTCCCTGGGAGGGGGGACCCTATGTCATTTTTTTTAATTAACCCTATGTTACCTGTAACCCAGTAGGTATAAAAGGCTTCCAGCAGCAGCAGGAGAGCAGAAGCTTAAGTGATCAGCGTGGGACACAGGGATGGATGGGAGGTATTAAAAAACATTTTTTTTTTTTGAATAAAGATATTTTTAAAAAGTGTGTCTGTGTGTTTTTTTTTTACTTTTAAACCTTTGTGAACTGGTAAGGGGTCCATGTGACCCCTATACCAGTTCACAAGGCTCGGGGGTCTGGCAAGTCACCTGCGGCTAGCGGGTGACTTGCCATTAACCCCTGGCCCCCCAAATTACCTGCCTCCCCAAAGCCCAGGGGGGGGCAGAAAAGCCGTGGCCCTAGGCTATGATGGCTTGTAGCCGGCAGTGCCAGCGGCCACTAAAGCTGGCCCCTGCGCCCTGTTTTACAAGCCCCCATAGCTGGTCACAGGCTGGTTACGCTGGGTAGGGAGGACCTCACGCCTTTTTTTTGTTTGAGATTTTTAAGGGTGTTAACCCTTAAAAATCCCCCCAAAAATGGGGTCCCCCTCCCTGGGAGGGGGGGACCCTATGTCATTTTTTTTTTTAAATTAACCCTATGTTACCTGTAACCCAGTAGGTATAAAAGGCTTCCAGCAGCAGCAGGAGAGCAGAAGCCAAAGTGATTAGCGTGGGATACAGGGATGGATGGGAGGTAAGTATTAAAAAAAAAAATAAAAAAAAAATATTTTTTTTAATAAATTTATTTTGAAAAAGTGTGTACGTGTGTTTTTTTTACTTTTAACCCTTTGTGAACTGGTAAGGGCCCCTATACTAGTTCACAAGGCTCGGGGGTCTGGCAAGTCACCTGCGGCTAGTGGGTGACTTGCCATTAACCCCCGAGACCCCCCATTACCTGCCTCCCAAAAAAACCCTTATATTCCCCCAAGAAATGGTGTCCCCCCCCCCCCCTGTGAAGGGGGACCCCACACCAATTTTTTTTATTTAACCCTTTACTATGTGGATAGTAGTTGTATTTTATTTGTAAATGTTATAAAGTGCTCTTCTAAGTTTAGGGGATCACCTGGACAGGAACAGGGGGCTACCGATACATATGTGGTATCATTGTAATCGGGAGAAATGGGGCTTTCACGTGCAATGTTAAAATAAAGGAGACAATTTAAAAAATATATATATATTTTATTTTTTTTTACTTATTTACTTAAAAATATATAAAAAAAAGTAGAAAAAATACAAACAAGACATTACATGTTAGTAAGCCTAATCTCTGCCACAAAAACAAAATAAGCCATTTTCTTGGAAATTCCTGCAAAAATCACAGTTAAACATCACGCAAAATGGTGAAAAATATCCTGTCAGCAGAGGGTGACAAAATCTCAAGTAGGCTGGCAGTTAAAAGGTTAGAGGTACCTATGCATGTTGGGTATTGTTCTGCTCGGGGGACCTTGCGCTTTCAGATTTAGCTTGTTTTTTCTTATTTGCATATTGATATTTTAGGAAAAGGTGTTTTTTATTCTGCTTTCTTATACAATTTTTTGTGAAACCTTGTGCAACCTAAGAATTCTTCGAGATATTACTTCCAGAAAGATGAGCCCACTACAACAAGCTGGGTACGCTTAGAAATGTGTACTTTCAGGGAATATATGGTTTATCGGGGATATTCCAAATGTAAAGGGTTGTTTTGGTAGAAAAAGCACAAGGTGCGCACTCTGCAGAGCTGAAATTTTGAAGTAAAATTACCGTTATGCGCATGCTTTACTTTGGGGTGTTTGGCAACTCTCTCCTTGACAGAACCTATGCATCCTGGGTATTGTTCTGTTTGGGGGATGTTGCTTTTTCAAATTTTTTGTTTTTTTCTGGTTTGCATATATTTTTTTTTAGGAAAATGTGGTTTTGATTCTGCTTTTTTATAAAATTTTAGGGAAACCCTGTGTAACCAAAGAATACATTGAGGGATTACTTCCAGAAAACTGCACCTATGTCAACAAGCCTGGTACGCCTAGAAAGCCTGGGGTGTATACTTCTAGGGAATATATAGTTTGTTGGGGGTATTTCAAATGTAAAGGGTTGTTTTTCTTGAAAAACTGCAAGGTGGCCATATTTCATAGCATAGTTGTATTTTATCTGAAAATCTCCTAAAGCGCTGTTTCAGTTTGGGGGAGTCTCCTGGGCAGGAAAGGGTGTCTACCTATACATATGTGGTACCACTGTAACCGGGAGAAATTGGGGTTTCACACAAAATAAGATTTTATTGACAAACTTACATTTTTTATTTCAAAAAAACACTACAAATTGTAAAAAATAGTTTCTTTTTTTTTGCACAATTTTCACCCCAAAATATTGAGAATACACTTAGAAAATGACAAACAAGACATTTCATGTTAAAGCCCAGCCTCTGCTGAAAAAAACAATATATTACTTTCCTGGGAAATCCCTTCAAAAATCACAGTTGAACATGGGAAGCGCAAAACAGTGCAAAATGGTCTGGCAACAAAGGGTGACAAAATCTCAAGGTAGGCTGGCACTTAAAGGGTTAAGAGTACCTGCATCTTTACCTTTTTTACATTTTGAACAGAAACCACGTTTTAAAACTGCCTGTGGTGCATTTAACTCTCACCAGGGGCATCCTGTGTAAGACCATCTGACAGTGTCTTTTTGCATTAGCTTTTAGCTACAGTGTCTGCCTATTTTGATTTAACTTTTCTACACACCTGCTGTTACAAAAATACTGTTCTAGGTGTAGTGTAGTGTATTGTTTTCCCCTCCTAAACGCAGTAAAAATGTCAGGCAGAGATGTGCCAGGATGTGCACCGAGGAGAGGCCTAGATTCATCAGGCAGAGGTCGCAGCAGACTAGGGGCGAGTGCCAGCGGTGAGAGGCCTGATCTCCCGGTATCTGCTAGCGGTCGTGTCTCGACCAGCAACGCATCTGCCGTCATCGATAGGTTAACGCGGTCATCGGCCTCATCATAAGTGACATCTGACACCCCTAGTCAACAGTCGGTAGGTTCCTCGGACACAACACATGAGTTGGCATGGCCTGGGAGCAGCCCCTGTCCTTCCATTGCTTCTGTTCTACGCCCCCCCTCCTCCAGCCGACGTATCTTATGCTTTGGGTTCAGCTCCACTATTTAGTGAGGACGATGTGTTAGAGGACAGTCAGCAGCTACTACTCAGCCAAGAAATGGAGGAGACATCCGCTGCTTCTTTCGCTAGGCAGACAAACACTGAGGAGGAGAGTGGCGTGGGAAGTGGTGTGGCGAGCATTCCGTCTCCTGCAGCACACGCTGTTGTGGAAACCGAGGAGGACATCAGTGACGTGCAGACACAACTCGATGATGATGATAATGAAGCCGATCGCACTTGGGAGCCCGATGCAGAAGGGGCTTCATCATCATCAGGAGAAGAGGGTCCCAGGTTGCCCCAGAGTCAGCAGCTGAGGCAGCAAGGTGGTAGTAGGGTTGGCAGTCAGCATGGTGGCAGAATTGGGATGTCTGGAGCCACACGTGGCCGGGGGTGGGGTAGACCACCTGCTGCACGGCTGGACTGTTGGTGGGAAAATTAGCTACTCGGTAGTGTGGCACTTTTTCATCAAGCATCCGCAGGAGGGTAACCTGGCCACATGCAAAATGTGTAGACAGAAGGTGAAGCGTGGCCAGGGCTCCAATGTTGGTACCAGGGCCCTGCGGCAACACATGCAGCATCACCATAAAGCGGCCTGGGAGAACCGAGGCTCCGAAGTGGGGGTCCAGCCTGCTGTGTCAGTCAGTGCCACGCCGCTTCCAATTTCACCCAGCCAAGGCTCCAGCACCTCAGCCGAAGGTAGCTGTGCGTCATACCGATCCTCTGCCGATCCAGATGCTTCTGCTCCTTCTACTAAAAGTCAGTCATCCCGCCAGCAATCCATTAGCGAAGCCATGTCCAAGAGACAACAATATGCGCCCACTCATCCTACGTTGCAGAAGCTAAATGTGCTCCTGTCCAAGTTGCTAGTGCTGCAGCCCCTCCCACTTACGGTGGTGGACTCTGCACCTTTCAGCGAGCTGATGGCTAGTGCCGAGCCGAGGTGGAGAGTCCCAAGCTGTCATTTCTTTGCAAAGAAGGCAGTACCTGCCCTGCACAAATTTGTTAAGCAGAAGGTGGGCCAGTCCTTGAGCCTATCGGTGTGCACCAAAGTCATTCATCAAGAAATCAAAACATGGCTTACTCCACGAAAACTGCAAATGGGAACCATGGTGACTGACAATGGGAGTAACATCTTGTCTGTGCTGCGACAAGGAAGCCTGAGCCATGCACCCTGTATGGCACACGTGTTCAACCTAGTTGTCAAGCATTTTCTGAAGTCTTCCCCCCATCTGCAAGACATCCTAACAATGGGAAGGAAACTTTGTATGCACTTCAGCCACTCCTACACCGCCAAGCACACTCTTCTTGAGCTACAGCGTCAGAACGGTGTCCCCCAACATAGTCTGATTTGCGATGTTCCCACCTGTTGGAATTCCACCCTACATGTGTTTGATCAACTATACGAACAGAGAAAAGCCATCAATGATTTCTTGATGATCCAAGCAGATAGGGGGACTCCCCTGTGTAACTTTAATGAGAACCAGTGGCAGCTCATACGTGACACCTGCCGTTTGCTCAGGCCCTTTGAGGATGCCACTTTATTTGTCAGTCGCCAGGATTACGGCATGAACGACGTGATTCCGCTACTTCATGTAATACAACACATGTTGGAAACCATGGCTGGTCAGGGCACTGGAGACATGGCACATACATTTCACAGCCACATAAACCCCGTGGGAGCTGAGGAGGAGGAGCACAGTGAAGCACAGTTTAGTTTTGTCGAAATGGGCGGTTTATCTAGTCATCTGACAGGAGAGGAGGAGCAGGAGTAGCCAGAGGAGCTAGAGGGTTGTGAGGAAGACGAGACAGAGAACCCAGACACACCGTGGCAGTATGCAGTGGAGATGGAGACAGGTAGTCCCTCCGAGTCACTTGCACAAATGGCACGATGCATGCTCACGTGCTTGTGTAGTGACCGCAGAATTGTCTCCATTTTTCTGCGGGATGACTACTGGCTTTCCACCTTATTGGACCCTAGCTTCTGGCACAAAATGAGGGCATTTTTTAAACCCGCCGAGAGGGAGGACAAACTGACCTACTACAAAGACATTCTACGTAGTCAGTTGGCCGATGCCTATCTGCGCCATGGTCCGTACTCTCGCAGGTCTGACTCGGGGGGACCTCTGCGCTCACCTTCCACTGCCATGGCTGCTGGGGGGGGGGTTGCAGGAGCAGCAGCAGCTTCATCAGCAACAGCTTCAGTCTCCAGTCGCTAATGAGTAGCTTTCTGCACCCGCATAGTGAGGCTACTCATGAGCAGCAGGAAGACCTGGAGCAGGGCCGGAACCAGCAGGTCTTGTCATACCTTGAAATGACCATGCCAACGCACCTTGAGGATCCGCTGGACTTCTGGGCAGCCAAACTTGACCTGTGGCCGCAACTGGCAGAGTTTGCCCTGGGAAAGCTGTCCTGCCCGGCCAGTAGTGTGCCATCTGAGCGGGTCTTTAGTGCTGCGGGGGCCATAGTAACGCCAAGGAGAACTCGCCTGTCCAAGAAAAATGTGGAGAGACTCACCTTTGTGAAGATGAATCAGGCATGGATCAGCCAGGATTTCCACCCACCAATAGCTGATGCATGCGAGTAGCTGATGCATGGTAGCTCCTTCTGCTGCTGCCAACTCCTGGGTGTGTCTTTCAGGCAATATATGGGCTCCTAATGCTGCTGCTGTTACCAACTTCTGGGTGTGTCTTTCAGGCAATATATGAGCTCCTTCTGCTGCTGCCAACTCCTGAGTGTGTCTTTCAGGCAATATATGACTCCTAATGCTGCTGCCTAATCCAGGGTGTGTCTTTCAGGCAATATATGGGTTCCTTATGCTGCTGCCAACTCCTGGGTGTGTCTTTCAGGCAATATATGGGCTCCTAATGCTGCTGCTGCTGCCAACTCCAGGGTGTGTCTTTCAGGCAATATATGAGCTCCTTCTGCTGCTGCCAACTCCTGGGTGTGTCTTTCAGGCAATATATGGGCTCCCTATGCTGCTGCCAAATTCAGGGTGCATTTTTCTAGCAATATATGGGCTCCCTATGCTGCTGCTGACTCCAGGGTGTGTTTTTCAGGCAATATATGGGCTCCTAATGCTGCTGCCAACTCCACTGTGTGTCTTTCAGGCAATATATGGGCTTCTAATGCTGCTGCCAACTCCAATGTGTTTTTCAGGCAATATATGAGCTCCTAATACTGCTGCCAACTCCAATGTGTTTTTCAGGCAATATATGGGCTCCTAACGCTGCTGCCAACTCCAATGTGTTTTTCAGGCAATATATGAGCTCCTAATACTGCTGCCAACTCCAATGTGTTTTTCAGGCAATATATGAGCTCCTAATACTGCTGCCAACTCCAATGTATTTTTCAGGCAATATATGGGCTCCTAATACTGCTGCCAACTCCAATGTGTTTTTCTTCCAATCCATTCCAGACCCTCCTTACACTTGGGATTACTTCCTTGCCCGAATGGTGTGACTGCAAGACAATAGGGTCGATTCAAAGAAACATGTAACAGCTTGGATTTTGGTGCCGATCATCCTATTTTTCCCGAACGCTCGTGCGTTCGTATGAACTTGCGAGTGATTCTATAAGCAAATACGTTTCTATCCTAAAATATACGTCCGTTCGTATGGCAGTTCGGGAATCAGACCTATGTCAGTTTCCATCCTGAATTTTCCGTTTCATTTCTCAAGTTGCAACATTGGTTTTGCCCTTTTTCCTTTTTTGTCTGGACGTAAATCCTTCTGATCTTGCGGCTGCGCACTACAAACTTACCTCATTAAAGTGCATTCTAAATATTTGGTCTTTTATTTTTCTTTATTTCATTCATTTTGTAGTAACCAACCATTAATGAATGCATTTGCATAAGTAAATCTTACTTTGTTTAATTTTTAGTTAACTTGCATTTTTTACTTGTGGATTTAATTTTAATATTTTGGCTTCAAATGGTACAACTTAAAATTTTGTGTGTGGTTACCCACACCCTCTACATACAGATTGGTCTCAAATATAAAAAAACACCCAGCAACTTCTGCATGTTATGAGCCTAGAAACAGCCAAGATGGCGGCTCAGGTATTATCGGGCAGCCTGCAAACAGAAAGGGCCTTGTGACTGTGTTGCTCTGGATTCTTTGATTTCTGACCTTTCCGTGCCCCCAGCTCTGCTGTGTCTGTGCAAAATACAGCAGTAACCCACATCCTGCACTTTATCCCGCTCTCCTCTCCTCAGTAAGTGTGATGCATCTGACCAAAGATGTGCTTAAATAATTAAACAAAGCAAAGGTAAACAACTACACCAATAAATGCAATCTAAAAATATTATTCTAGTACATCAATTTAAAAATAAATACCAAAGGACATAAGTTTCTTTAATTAACGCAAATAGATTGCAAAATAAAGGTTTACATGCAAAGGACTAATTAAGGTCCACATTAAAATGCTTTTATAAGGCATACATGATTCAGGTATGCATTGCCATACAATTTATGGCCTCGGCCATGCTGATACATGCAGTTCATTGGAGCTCAAGACGCGCAGACTCCTCCACATAGCCAAAAAACCTGTTCAAGAACAGCAATACGACTGCTAAAAGGTGTCGGCAGTGGCTTTCTTTTAAAACGTCTTTAGAGGTTTGAAAACTGTTCTCTGAATCACACCTAAACCCATTCGATTATCCTAAGTTTTACGTTTTGATCCTAAAATTTAGGAACGAACTTGCGATGATCGTAAGAGCATATACGCATTCGAACGTAGGCTCGTGCGAGTCGGAAATGGCCAAAAAAACAGGAAAAAATGACTAACACCCACCCAAACTTACGATTCTCGATCCGAAATCAATTAACTTTTGCTCTTTGAATCGAGGGGAATAAGTAGCAGCTGCCTCCTAATCAAAACCAGTTTCATTCTTGCAGTTGAGGTGACTTTGAAGGTTGTTGAAGATTCTCTCTTAAGGATTGGCAACAAGCGGGAGAATGCACCCTGTCGGCTTCCTGCACAACCTTATTCCCACGGATTCCTCTCACCCAACTCTATGCCTCCCCAGCTTTTTGCTGTTTAAATTGGGGTCCGTGAAGGTAAGGTGAAGTGCCGGGGTCTGGGGCGCTTTCTGAGGTTAAACCCTCAGGGCTGCAGGCTTTCATTAAAAAGCAAGTCAGCTGCAGGTTTTTGTCTGGTGAGCCTGCTTGGGGGGACCAAGGGATTTTCCCTTTCTTATTGCTCTTTCCCATGTGTTAAGCTGAGGTTGTTGCCCAGCAAAAAAGGGGCTGCTCTGAGCCACTGCATAGCCACCCTCAAGTGGACCTAAACCTTTTGGCAGGTCATTCTGTTTGTTTTTTAATACTGTTTTTTATTGTTTTTTTGTTGTTTAAATCTATACTATTATAGATTGGGAAAGTGCAAATATTATATTACTATATAATTTATATATGATGGTACCCCCCCAGAGGACTCGCAGTACTCTTGTGACTGTCGAGAACCTATCTATACTGGTCAGAACGCCTGGGTCTTAGACTAGTATTATTAAATTCACCATGTCAGAGGCATCTGGGGTAGCAGATCTGGTCTTAACAGATTTACCCCATGTCCAGTATGCATGCAGTGGCACTGGACAAGGATAGCATGGTGCGCAGGGATTATGCTACGGTTGTAGTGGATAGGGAGACAGTTGTCTCTTCCCTGAGGGGGCTTTGACCCCTGTTGCTGGTGCTCTGAGACTTAAAAACCCCCTTTGCAGCCTTAATGCGGACCTAAACCTTTAGTGTGACTACTAAGAAGGTTTGTAAAAAAAAAAAAATTTCCTCTGAGTGTGTTGAAGAGGATATTGTGGCTGCCATAGTCTCTTTCTGAGTCTTTAAACTCTGTCGGCAGCCCTCAAGTGGTTCTAAACCTATAGAGTCATCATGGAGTATTGGCACTAAAGTGGTTTAAAGAAAAGATTTTTTCCTCTGAGTTGAAGAGGATATTGGGCCTGATGCTGAGCCTCCCCTGATCTGAGCTTAAAACCTTCCGATTGTCCGGGAGTCCCGTTTGAATCGTGGCTCAAATGTGATGCAGAGCCTCTGTCGGAATGGCTCCCTAACTGATCCGTTAATTTGTCTTCACTCTGGAAGTTTTTTTGTCTCTCTCGGGTGCCTTCAATTTGATCGGGGCTTCCGTTCCCGTTCACACGGGCGGCCCGTTTTTCCCTGCTTTTTCCTTGGTTTTTGAACGTACCTGCTTGGTTTCCGTCGTATGTGACCTTCCATTTTTTTGGATTTT
The DNA here is from genome assembly GCA_027917425.1 of Gastrophryne carolinensis. Taxonomy (NCBI): domain Eukaryota; kingdom Metazoa; phylum Chordata; class Amphibia; order Anura; family Microhylidae; genus Gastrophryne; species Gastrophryne carolinensis. Next base: position 175,904,769 of record CM051238.1, on the reverse strand, counting down.
TCAAGCATACTTACATCTACATGGCTCTTCAGTTTCCAATCTGGCTACACGCAAGCGCACATCCCTAAACCTCCATTGGAATATACATATGGCACCAACTGCCAATTTGACATATATATATTTTTTAATCTAATTTTTGGTGGTTCTTCTTCCTTGCCATTAATGCATACCTTAATCTCTTTGGTGTTTCTTCTTCCTTGCCATTAATGCATACCTTAATCTCTTTGGTGTTCCTTCTTCCTTGCCATTAATGCATACCTTAATCTCTTTGGTGTTCCTTCTTCCTTGCCATTAATGCATACCTTAATCTCTTTGGTGTTTCTTCTTTCTTGCCTTTAATGCATACCTTAATCTCTTTGGTGTTCCTTCTTCCTTGCCTTTAATGCTTACCGTAATTGTTTGTGATTTTTTCTGTTTTATTGTCCCATATCTAAACCTTTTGTGTCATGTAAATGTGTGATGTGTGTGTGTACATTTGCAGGAAAGACAAAATCTGTTTATGTTTTTTTTATTCAAACCTTTTTTTTTTTTTTTTAGAACAAAACTAAAAAACAATTAACATTTTTATGCAAAATTAAAAACATTAGGCCTCGGGGTCTTGTGCCTGTGGTTTTCTTGTATCTGTTAAAGAAAAACAACATTAGTTTAGCATTGTTTTTATGGTTTGGTTGGGCGTGGTTTTTTTGGGGCCCTTTTTAAACCGGACCTTCAGCGTGATTTAATGAAAAGCACAAACTATAAAAAAATGATTCCGCAGCATCTAAAATTAATATATTGTAAGTTTTTAGTCAATAACTTATTATTCTTTCCCCCACTGGGCTGCAACTCTGTTCAGGAATTTAGGATACGGGTGCCGCCATCTTGACTCAGAAGCATCACACTTACTGATGAGAGGAGAGTGGGATAAGGTACAGGGGGTGGGTTATAGCTGTGCTTTGCTCAGCAATCCCAGAATGCAGAGCAGCACAGTTAGAAGGCACTTCCTGTTTGCAGGCTGCCTGATAAGATGGCGGCTTCCATAATCCGCCATTTTGGATGTTTAAAGGCTCATAACATGCACTAGGTGCAGGTAGGATGATTTTTAATGTGGGCAATCTATATGTACAGGGTGTGGGAAACATATAAGATAGACTATTATTCAGAGTGAAGGTCCGCTTTAAGGGCTTTTTTTAACAAAGTCTTTTTTTTTTTTTCTTTTTTTGGGCCAATGGAATTGTTTGTTCATTTACTTTTGCAAAAAAAAAAACCACTTACAATGTTTTTGGCGCACATTGCGTCGGGGGCGGAGTCTCCATTCTTCCTCCCTGGGTTGCTGCTGTGAATCTGTTTGGATGACAAACACACTGATATTGGAGACTGTTGTTGTATCATGAATATCATATTAAGTTAGGCTTCTAGGTATCAATCTACTCACCTTCCCCAGCCACCTCTTCCTCGTTGCCCCCTTCCTCGCTCATCCCTTGGGATGTCCCTGCGACATCTGAATCTACAACAATAGTGCACATGAGTATATGTATTTAATGCATGTATTTCCACATATCTAAAAATATTTCCCTTACAGGAGTCAGGTTGAGGGTCATTTAGGCTCGACTCCCTGCCGTCAGATTCCCCCCTACCCTGCATGCTGAGGTCCAGTGGCTCCTCATAGTCACTTACAGAGGAGGGGGTGGCTGTTGACACTGGCGGTGGACCACCTACACCTTCACCTGTTTCGCCCAACACTGGGCTGCGTGTCCTGGTCCGGGTGGGGCGGAACCACATATTCCATTCATGTGCTGAAATGCAAACACAATCATTAAACCACGCCCAGGCGAGGCCAGGGTTATAGGTGCTTTTACATTTTCCACACTTACATGGGAAATGTTTTGCGAAGTACCGCCTCACCCGGGGCTTATGCCTTCTCTTTAAATCAGACCAGTGTTGGGGGATCTGGGTGAAGGTATAGGTGGTTTGTAATCGTCATGCGATCGCGGCCACCACCGCCAGGGCCAACGTCCGCTTCTCATAATCTGACAGCAGGAACTCGTAGCGATTCCTCAGCATCATCTGTTAAAAAAAGATACAAGGACCCACCATTAATCCACAAAATACATGAACAAGTTTCCTGCCCTAACTAAAGTCACTTTATTAACCTTTTGCTGCCTCACATTGCCCTAGTTCTTCTATCTGCATGTAGCCTAGTTTGTAGCTGCGTACATGTGTTAAACTAAGGTGAGCTTGTATTTAACGTGACAAACTAAGTTGTTTCAGACTATTCTTGCGCTTAGTTTTTTTTTTATTATAAGGAATGTGTGCGCACACATAAACGCACGCTCGCATACTCACATCCATGATGATGTCGTCCTGCTCCTGTGTAAAGATGGCGGGCGACATCTTTTCTTGGTTTTCCTGGTATAGCTCTGACATTCCCCCGCGGTGACGTGCGTGTGTGCGCGCAGGCGCGCACCCGCTGTTGACCACGCCCACACGGGAAACATATTTAAAGCACAAGGCACTTAGCTCTGTGTTGGATACCATATCAATATGGGCAGACCGAAAGGGAGCAAAAAGAGCCAACCAAGGCCCGAGGCACATAGCAGCCGCACACATGCCTCATCCTCAAAAATACAGAAGAGCAGGCACAAGACACATGCAGAACATGCCCCAACTAAAATGGTGGATAATCCACAGACACAGGCACATTCAAAAAAACGCAGGACCAAGGAGACATTAACCCATTCACCACCACCTGCCAAAAAAACACGACCACACAAGGGTGGCAAATCTAGTAAGACCCTGCAGCATCCTCAACCTCAACACACCAAGCATACCCACAAAACAAAACACATCAGCAAGGGAAAGCGTATTGCCAAACCCACCACCCCACCAAGGTCACCCACCCCTCCACCTCAACCCTCTGGTTCTCCCAATTCCAGTACCTCACATTCCACATGCAGCTCAACATCTGATAGCTCAACAGGAACCCAGACATTAAGCCATAGCAGCACACACAACATCACCCTCCCCCATAAGCCCCAGAACCACACACGACTCACCAGATAGCCAACCATCAATTTCCACAGATGCAGGAGACACCACACACCCATGTGGCCGACAACTACGCCGTGGCTCACTAACTGCACGTTTTTGCGATGCTCAAAGCATGGCTGTTGCAAATGCAGTTTGTGAGCATTATGATGCCCTATTTGGCCGGACCTCCAAATCAACCACTAAGCAGGCTAAGCTGGAGATCTGGACGAATATTTGCCGGCAAGTAAATAGTGTGGGATCTGTCCGGCGAGATATTTAACAAATCAAAAGGAAATTTGGGGACCTGAAATATTACAGCAAAAAAAAATTGGGCATGCGCCGTCAGCAGAGGTAAAGGGCAATTTAAATGCATTTATAGTCGCATTGGTAACAGGATGTAACACTTACCGTATTAGGTGTAATTTAATCTTCCCCAGCCAACAGACAGGGGGTGGAGCAGAGGTAAAGGGCAATTTAAATGCATTTATAGTCGCATTGGTAACAGGATGTAACACTTATTAGGTGTGTTTTAATCTTCCCCAGCCAACAGACAGGGGGTGGCTTACCCACTAAAATAATCCTTACACCCGCCGAGGAACATGTATATACATACATACACCCGGCCAGCATCCAGGGCCTGGCAGAGGCACAAGACACAGACCGGAATGTAAGGTCCCAAGGTGAGTCTGAATTTGCCATGACCTATTAAAAAAAGTTCCAAAAGGCAGTGTTATGCTACACAACACACTGTACTTGGCCATTTAGCTAATCTTCAAATCTACATTCTAAGGACCAAGTCAACAGAACACACAAGGCCCTCAAACCCCTGCGTTAGCACCAAGGCCAAGGGCACACCAGGATTCTACACCACGAACCCAAATTGTGGATTGCGATGAGGTAAGTCAATGGTCCTTGGTGTGTACTTTTAACATTGATCTTTGAGAGCTTTTGTTGACATAAATAAACTAAAATGAACCTATATTTATTTCCAGAACACAGGAAGCCCACCCATCATCGAACATATACGAGATTTGGAGGAGGACACCCCACATGTGTCACTAACCACTACTGAACCAGTGGCAGCAACGCAGTCAACCCCGGCACAACCACCACATCCACAACCACCTTCAGAACCAGAACCAACCACCCGTCCCACTGCTCGAACCCAGTCCAGACGCCAAATTTCCCAAAGAAGGCAACTTCAAATTTTGGAGGAAGCGTGAAGGCAGGAAAATATAGCCTTTTCGGCTACAACACAGCAATTCAATGCACCCAACTCACAAACCTCAACGCCCAATTAGAGGTATTAAACAGAAATGTCTCTGCCCTAACCAGCCATATGGGTGAGATTAATCAAAGCCTGGCCCACATTGCAGCCAATTTGCAGCCACAACATCATTCATCGGCACCATGCAACCCAACATACCACTATTTTTTGGGGAATACATTTTCTGACCCCACGTGTAATTTTTCTTTGGTTAAAAAATAAACAAATGACACACCAAAATTTGTTTGTAAAAAAAAAAAAAAAAACCTAAATAAAGCTTTTGTTGTCTGAAAAAACATTAAACACTAGTTGTGCACGAATGGTTTGCGCGGTGCCACTTTGGGTGCCAAAAAAAGGAGGGGTGGGGACGTCTGAAACTAAAGGTTGTGGAGTAGCCCACAAGCCATGATTAGTTTTAGGACCTTTGCAGGTGTCTATTGTAGTGCCCCTCCCAGTCTCATCAAGACAACGGAACCTCATCTTCAAGAGACCAAAGCCTCGATCCACCACAGAGCGAGTCCTCCTGTGGGCAGTATTGTCACGCTCCTCTGCCTGTGAAGATGGGTGCCGGATGGGGGTCACCAGCCAGGGGAGCAAAGGATAGCCAGAGTCTCCTGCCAAACCCCCCCAAAAAATGTCAAAATAACAATAAAAAAAGGCGTGCATTGCAACAATAGAAAAGAGGGACAAATAGGTGAGCGGGGTAGGGTGGGAGGAAAGGACATTTCTAATGAGACTACATGCACATCCAACCTGTACACTCATTAAAAAAATCTGGGGAATACTACTTACATAAGAGGGCAAGAACATGACGCAATAGGGTACAATCACTTAACCTATTTAATTTGTAGTTAAAAAATTAGGCTCAAAATATACTACGAAAATAGTTACAAAATAGTGTTAAGGGAAAAAAACACAGTCAGACAGGGTGGACAACCAATACAAGTTTCATACACATACCCAGTAGCCAGCCACCAAACAGATCGCCAGATTGGAATCGCTCATATAGGCAGGAATTCCTCAAGATGTGCGCATCATGCGTCGAGCATGGAAAGCCAGCAAAATGACTTCCAGTTCCTGCACACAGGCAATAAAAAATAAATTAGGTAGACCCTTAAAAAAGGAAAAAAAAAAAAAGACCAAAAAATTAAAAAATACTCATGCAATCGATGTCCAAAGGCGTGCGGTGCAGCATGGTTTCTGCCATACTCAGCAGGACAAGACCGCGGAGCTGGCGCTGCTGATGTGCTCCAACAGAGGACTGCATATTATTGCCCGAGTGCAAATACGGCTGCTCTGACTGTCCGTAAGTGAAGGCTCAGCGGCCCCGTTTGATTAGGCTGATTTCCATCGGAAAGCAAGGCTCTGCACCACTGAAAAAAACGGAACAATGAACGAGGCATCCGTTTTCATGGGAAACAGCCTCGTGTGAGCCGACAATCGGAAAGGCGGCTGAGCGCACACCTGAGCGCATAAACGCACACTAAAATCAACGTAGCACCCTTTCCTGACCTGATCAAAGCCCAAAACCAACGGGAAAACGCACGGGATAGCTCTGCATCAAGCCAATTGTGACTGCCATGGTCTCCTTCTGAATCTTTAAACTCTATGGAGTAATCATGGAGTATTGGCTACTAAAAGGGTTTTAAAGAAAATCATTTTTCCTCTGAGTTGAAGAGGATATTGTGGCTGCCATGGTCTCCTTCTGAATCTTTAAACTCTGTCGGCAGCCCTCAAGGGGTCCTAAACCTATAGAGTCATCATGGAGTATTGGCTACTAAAAGGGTTTTAAAGAAAATAATTTTTCCTCTGAGTTGAAGAGGATATTGTGGCTGCCATGGTCTCCTTCTGAGTCTTTAAACTCTGTCGGCAGCCCTCAAGTGGTCCTAACCTATAGAGTGTCATAATGGAGTATTAGCTACTAAAGAGGTTTTAAAGAAAAGATTTTTTCCTCTGAGTGGAAGAGGATATTGTGGCTGTCATAGTCTCCTTCTGAGTCTTTAAACTGTCGGCAACCCTCAAATGGTCCTAAACCTATAGAGTCATTATGGTGTATTGGCTACTAAAAAGGTAATAAAAAAAAAAAAAAGAAAGGATGGTTGATTTCCTCCATTCTGGAGGATGTTGCAGAGTATACGCTTTATTATAATTTGATCAATAGGGAATGGCAGAAGTCAGGTTGTTTTCCGACCATTCCTAAAGTACTAGATACTATGTATCCTTTTCTTCCAGATCAGATTGAATTATGGTCTCACCCTCCTGTGGTGGACGCTCTGGGGCCAGGTCTCTTTAAGATTTTGGTTATACCATCCTCTGATAGTGCTTCTCCAAAGGATCCAGCGGATAAGCGCGTGGATTAGGTGGCATGTCATGGTTTTATGGGGTCGACCTTGCAGCCGGCCTATGCTACATCCATAGCATTTTTTGTGAGCAGGAGGCTGTTAAAGCAACTGGACTCTAAGACTTGTATGGCTCGTTCACGGAAGCCATGCTCCCAGTTGATCAAAGCCAGTTGGCTCTAACAGGTATGTGATCCAGGCTATGGAGGTTTGATCTGGTTGTGGGCCAGAGGCCTAGCTCTGGTGGTCGCCTTAGGCGTGCTTTATGGCTTAAGCAATGGCCAGCTGACATAGCCTCTAAAAAGGAATATGACGGGACTCCCCTTTTAAGGTGGGGTGTCTGTTTGGGGAGTGCTTGGTTGACTTGGTAAAGCATGCTACTAGTGGTAAGTCATTTCATCTGCCACAGAAGCCGAAGTGTAATACTGCTTCCGCAGGGCCTCTAATACTCCGGGGTTCCGGTTAGAGGTTCGGCCTCTTCGGTATACCGAAGATATTTTTGGAATAAGACAAAGTTCCAAATTAAGACAACAGGTGTCTGGCAGAATCAAGCCAGACCCCCTTCATAGCCTGTTCAGGCATGAAGGGACGCCCCCGCACTTGCAGGTGTGGGGGGACCACTTCTGCATTTTGCTCATATTTGGAGGTTTCATTAACAGATATTTGGATACAGGAAGTTGTATCCTCAGGTTACAAGATCAAATTTGGAGCCAGACCCCCTTGGAGATTCTCTTGGTCAGGGGTATCCCGAATTCCGCAGTAAGCAGAAGCATTGAGATCTGCCGTATCTCGCCTTTTTAGTGATTGGAGTTGTTGATCCACAGTGAAGTTACTCCAGCCGGGCAGTGTATATATAAGGATACATACCTACATTGCTGTAGGTGGCCTACATCTTCAGTTTGTGGCGTTACCCTTCGGTCTATCTATAGCACCAAGGGTGTTTACCAAGGTGTTGGCAGGTCTCATGTTTTCTCTAAGAAATCAGAGTTTACATATAATCCCTTACTTAGACTATCTGTTAATATGGGCCCCATCATGTCAGGGGGCCCAGAAGAATACACAGACTGTCTGATCGACATTGGATAATTGACAATCCGGTCTAATTCTTAAACCGGACCTTCAGCGTGATTTAATGAAAAGGCCAAACTCTTCAAAAACGAGTCCGCAGCATTTGAAACTAATATTTTTAAAGTTTTTAGTCACTAACTTATTATTCTTTCCCCCACTGGGCTGCAACTCTGTTCAGGAATTTAGGATACGGGCGCTGCCATCTTGACTCAGAAGCATCACACTTACTGAGGAGAGGAGAGTGGGATAAGGTACAGGGGGTGGGTTATAGCTGTGCTTTGCTCAAACAGAGCAGAGCTGTGCTCTGGAAAAGGTCAGCAATCCCAGAATGCAGAGCAGCACAGTTAGAAGGCACTTCCTGTTTGCAGGCTGCCTGAGAAGATGGTGGCTTCCATATTCCACCATCTTGGATGTTTAAAGGCTCATAGCATGCACTAGGTGCAGGTAGGATGAATTTTAATGTGGGCAATCTGTATGTACAGGGTGTGGGAAACATATAAGATAGACTCTTATTCAGAGCGAAGGTCCACTTTAAGTCAAATATCATATCATAGCTTCAAGAGTTATTCTTTCTGGGACTGGCATTAGACACGTTTCAGGCAAAAGTGTTTTTTCCAATACAGAAGTGACTCTTACTCCAGGCCAGGGTACAGGGCCTCTTGTCTTGCCCTCACCCGATGTTTCATCAAGGAATATGTCTGTTGGGCCTGATGGTATCTTGCTTGAGTCAGTACCTTTTGCACTGTTCACACAAGATCCCTGCAGATGGAATTGCTCACAATCTGGGATCGAGACCCACACACTCTGATTCACTCTTTTTCCCTGACATCGTTAGCAAGGCAGTCTCTAGCCTGGTCCTCAGCCTCTTCAGACTGGCAAACCCTTCCTTCCAGTACAGTGGAAGATCATCACCATGGATGCCAGTCTATCTAATTGGGGGAGTGTCATGGAGTCACAAAGGATCCAGGGACAGTGGAGTCCGAAGGAGAGCAGAATCTTCATAAAGATCCTTAAACTGAGAGCTATTCTATTGTATTCAGACATTGGACATCCCATCTGATGGGGCATCCCGTCCAGATTCAAACAGACAATTGGACGGCGGTGGTATATATCAACCACCATGAGGTCATCAGAAGCAGTAAAGCCCTGATGTAAGTAAGCTGAGTTTTTTACTTGTCTTTTGGTGGTACACATACCTGAAGTGGACAACTTGTAGGCCGATCATCTCAGCAGAATGGTCCTGCATCAGAGGGAATGGTCTCTTAGCCAGGAGGTTTTTTTAATCCGTATGCATGTGCTGGGGAATCCCAGACGTAGATCTCTTGCATCACGGCTCAGTCAGAAGGTCCGAAGTTTGTCTCAGCCCAGGGATCCTCTAACAATAGCAACATATGTCCTGACTCTTCAGTGTTCAGCATTCAAGCTTCTTTATGCATTTCCCTCCGATTTCACTCCAAGTCAAGTACTAAAAAAGGTTTAGCTCACAAGGGAGTCCCAACCATTTTGGTGGCTCCTCGGTGACAAGAAGAAGCTGGCTCTCAGACATAGTAAGGATGTCACAGGGCAACTTGTGGAGGCGACGATCTAGATCTTCTCACACAGGAGCCTCTAAGGCATCCCAAATCACAGGTTCTGGGTTGGAAGGCCTGGCTATTGAATCCTTTATCTTGGAAGAAAGGGTTATTTTCTGCCAGAATCATTTATGATTCAGGCCAGGAAGAAATATTTATCAAGTGATCTACTATAGAGTCTGGCAAGCATTTATAGCTTGGTGCGAATCCAGGGGTACGCTTGTAGAATATATTGATTTTTGCAGAAGTCTTGATGAAGGTCTTCAATTGAGGACAAATGTCTATCTGTCTTCTTTCAGAAACCCATAGCTGAGAATGATTTTATCAGAACTTGTTTTACAAGGAGTCGCTCATTTGCGGCCTCCTCTTAATCCACTTCTGCCGGCTTGGGACCTGAACTTGTTTTTTCAGGGTCCCCCTTTTTTTGAACCATGGTAGATGCGTCATTAAGTCTAAAAGCGCTTATGGTTATCTCTTAGTGGCAATAACCTCAGCAGGCGGGTTTCTGAATTAGCAGCTTATCACTAAGCCTAGTTATTTGAGTGTTTTTGGATTTTATTCCTAAAGGTATCTTTTCATTTAATGAAGAGATAGTTTTTGCCTTCCTTATGTCCTGCTCCAGTGTCTAATAAGGAAGGGGTGTTCTTCACTGTTTGGATGTGAGAGCACTAAGGTATTATCTCACTACACAATATTTCCATAGTTTGGACTTCTAATGTCATACCTGAGGGTCCACGGAAAGGTTTTCCACCAGCTAAGTCTGCCATCAGTCGATGGATTAGACAGACAGTGGTAAGAGTCTATTCTGCCAAGGGGAAGGAGCCCCTTGTTTGGGTCACAGCTCTTCCCACTAGGGCCATTGGTGCTTCCTGGGCCTTTCAGCATCAGGCCTCGATGGAACAGGTTTGTAAAGCTGCCACCTGGTCTTCGGTTCATACATTTACCAATTTTACAAGGTAGATGTTAGGGCCTCAGCTCACGCTGTGGTTGGTCGAAAAGGTTCTTCAGGCGGCAGTGAAATAAACTACCTGCTGTTCCGCGCTGGGTATCCCAGCCCATAGATGGCACTGCTTTTGGAGATCCCAAGTATAAGGAGGGTCTGGAATGGATCGGAAGAAAAAACACAATTCTGTGAAACTCACCTGTAGAATTGTTTTTTCTGGGGATCCATTCCAGACCCTCCGGCCCACCCTTTTTGGGTCATGATCTATCTTTGGATGCTTTTTTGATGGTGTTTAGTCCATTTATTATTTCATTGGTATTAAAAAAGAGAATTTAAGCTGAGTTCGGTGTGAGGTAACATTGTCTCCTATAAGGGGGCCTCCCGGCCTGCCTCTGGTTTATGATTTACTGCTTTTTAAGTACTGGTTTTGATTAGGAGGCAGCTGCTACTTATGGGCCGGGAGGGGCCACACCTTTTTTGTCTTGCAGTCACACCCTTCGGGCAAGGAAGTAATCCCAAGTGTAAGGAGGGTTTGGAATGGATCCCCAGAAAAACCAATTCTACAGGTGAGTTTCACAGAATAGTGTTTTTTCCAGCAATATATGGGCTCCTAATACTGCTGCCAACTCCAATGTGTTTTTCAGGCAACATATGGCTCCCTATGCTGCTGCCAAATTCAGAGCGTGTTTTTGAGGCAATATATGGGCTCCCTATTCTGCTGGCAACTCCACTGTGTGTCTTTCAGGCAATATATGGGCTCCTAATACTGCTGCCAAATCCAGGGTGTGTCTTTCAGGCAATATATGGGTTCCTTATGTTGCTGCCAACTCCAGAGTCTCTTTCAGGCAATATATGGGCTCCAAATACTGCTGCCAACTCCAGGGTATGTTTTTCAGGCAATATATGGGCTCCCTATGCTGCTGCCAACTCCAGGGTGTGTTTTGAGGCAATATATGGGCTCCCTATGCTGCTGCCAACTCCAGGGTGTGTTTTTCAGGCAATATATGGGCTCCCTATGCTGCTGCCAACTCCTGGGTATGTTTTTCAGGCAATATATGGGTTCCTTATGCTGCTTCCAACCCCAGTGTCTCTTTCAGGCAATATATGAGCTCCAAATTCTGCTGCCAACTCCAGAATGTGTTTTTCAGGCAATATATGGGCTACCTATGCTGCTGCCAATTCCAGGGTGTGTTTTTCAGGCAATATATGGGCTCCCTATGCTGCTGCCAACTCCCGAGTGTGTCTTTCTGGCAATATATGGGCTCCTAATGCTGCTGCCAACTCCAGGGTGTGTTTTTCAGGCAATATATGGGTTCCTTATGCTGCTGCCAACTCCAGTGTCTCTTTCAGGCAATATATGGGCTCCTAATGCTGCTGCCAACTCCAGGGTGTGTTTTCAGGCAGTATATGGGCTCCTAATGCTGCTGCCAACTTCTGGGTGTGTTTTTCAGGCAATATATGGGTTCCCTATGCTGCTGCCAAATTCAGAGTGTATTTTTCAGGCAATATATGGGCTCCCTATGCTGCTGCGAACTCCAGGGTGTGTTTTTCAGGCAATATATGGGCTCCCTATGCTGCTGCCAAATCCAGGGTGTGTCTTTCAGGCAATATATGGGTTCCTTACGCTGCTGCCAACTCCAGAGTCTCTTTCAGGCAATATATGGGCTCCTAATACTACTGCCATTCCTGGATGTGTTTTTCAGGCAATATATGGGCTCCATATGCTGCTGCCAAGTCCAGAGTGTGTCTTTCAGGCAATATATGGGCTCCTAATGCTGCTGCCAACTTCTGGGTGTGTTTTTCAGGCAATATATGGGCTCCCTATGCTGCTGCCAAGTCCAGAGTGTATCTTTCAGGCAATATATGGGCTCCTAATGCTGCTGCCAACTCCTGGGTGTGTTTTTCAGGCAATATATGGGCTTCTAATGCTGCTGCCAACTCCTGGGTGTGTTTTTCAGGCAATATATGGGTTCCTTATGCTGCTGCCAACTCCAGTGTCTCTTTCAGGCAATATATGGGCTCCTAATGCTGCTGCCAACTCCAGGGTGTGTTTTTCAGGCAATATTTGGGCTCCTAATGCTGCTGCCAACTCCAATGTGTCTTTCAGGCAATAAATGGGCTCCCTATGCTGCTGCCAAATTCAGGGTGTGTTTTTCAGGCAATATATGGGCTCCCTATGCTGCTGCCAAGTCCAGAGTGTGTCTTTCAGGCAATATATGGGCTCATCATTTCGATGCCACTTCAAGGCTCTCTAATTGTGCCGCTCTGCGACAGCGAATCTAATAGCGACGCCTCTGATCTGCATGTCATACTTCTTTACAATATTATTTCACTAACCCAGCATGCATCCTATGCATGTTACAGCCAAGCCATTCTGCAACCCTATGGAGGCTCTCGGAAGCCCAGAAATAGCCATTTGTAATAGTGATTTGTTGCGAATAAATTCGGACCGAAACCAATTTTACCAAGAAAATTTGGCGAATCGGCCGAATCGAATTTTTCAAAAGTTCGCTCATCTCTAGTTATAATGCACAAAGTATAAGATATTTCTTGTTTACAGTGTATTGTGGCTACTATTCATTAAATTCATTAAAAATGCTGATGAGTTATTGCTTTGAATCCGATCTGACCCTTTTCTCACTAACAGCTGCTCGTTGCCTGCAGTGACTTATGCTGGACAATGTTTAGTCTTTGCCGAGTACAGCTTGTTCCTTTCAAGTACACTGTTATTTCCTCTTCCTGCAAATGGAACTGTTTTTAGAGATGGCAGAACTGTTACTGTAGTCACAAGCAAATTTAATTAGGAAAGTTTATTGGGAATAATTTGTATTATTAACATATTGTCATTCAAGAAACAAAAGTGGTTGTATGACTGCATTCAAATGTGGTCATCACATGATGACAGCTACCATTTCATATTAACAGCAGTGAAAGTCTTTTCACTAAATGCTTCCTGATTGTTGTTACATCCGGAGATTTAAGCAGCTGTCACCCTATGACAGTTGTTCGTTGAGAGCTGGGCAGATGGTCATTCAGCTTTTCTTCAGCTGATCATTTTATCATTTTTTGTTGTAATGGTGTAAGTGGCAAGGTGCTAAAATTCAGTTTGTTCTTTTCTGTCCTTTAGCTTAAGCATAATTGCGATTATATGTCTGTAGACTTCTTTATATAGCTCCATAGGCTGTTCTTTGAAATGTAATTATCAGGAGCTATCGCAACATTGGTCGTATGCCCTATTTTCTTGTCATGGCATTAGAAAAGTACCTAGCTAGCTTTGATACCAAACAGAAATATCATACCATACCATAATGTTCCCCACTATACAATTATTTTGCTTTACCACCCTACTGTCCCATACCATTCCAGGTTATCACCACCCAGTGTCCCACCTATGCCTATACCCTCTGTATCATTCTGCAAGACCCTGAAGACTAACCATACCATCCAAGGTCCATTATACAGCCCTTGACCAATGTACACCATTTTAGGTTCCATCATACCACTTAAAGGCCCCCATATTTCTTCTTTTGACTTGATCATACTATCTGGTGTCCTATAGCATTCTTCATTTTCACATTCTAGGGAGCATAGCAAACAATAATCTTGGACTCTAGAATATGGCTGAAGGCCATTTTGTACCCAAAAAATGTAAACCCTAAAGAAATGGCAGGTCTCAGTGATACTTGAGGGTGTTGTCCAAGTCCCATGCTATAGAGTTAGGCCTCTATTGCCATACTGGCTTCCCTGAGGGACAACAGTGTTTATTGCTGGATAGTCTTGATCCCATCCTTGTCCCAGAGCCTGTTTGGTTTAATCTGATTTTTATTGTTATGAGCCTGTTTGAAATGACTGTTCTGATCTTCATCTATGACCTCTCCCCCTAACCAAGAGTTTTGCTCCTGAGCAGTTTTTTTTTTCCATTTTTCTTTTCATCAAGTTCCATTTTCCACTTTCTAAATATCTCAAGAACCACCTGTCATCTATAGGCAGGTTGTCATTACCTAAAGCAGTGTTAAAACACACACACACACACACACACACACACACACACACACACACACACACACAACAACAATAAGGATCGTATTGAATGCACATACATAATTCTCACCAGCTTTGGAGCAGCTTTGTAATTATGGAGCAAATCAGGCTTGAGTAACATTTAGATGGCAGCAAATCAAGTTGGGGTACAGATCAGTCTGCAGCCTGGGTGAGTACCATCTAATAGGATCTCGAGTATCATCAGTCCACATTTGGGTATATCCACTGGGAACAAGGACACATCTCCAACCTGTTAACCCTTTCACTGCCAGCCAGTTTGGGTCCACATTTGGGTATGTCCACTGGGAACAAGGACACATCTGCTGCTTATGACTTGTTACTTTACCTTTTTCATGTATTATAACACATCTCTGTATGCTCATCTCTGTATGTCCGACATGTATTGCAATAGGCTGTCACCCATCACTGTTTTTCGTCTATGCAATGACCCTGCTCATATAAATGTTGGTTTTGCGACCCCCTAACTTCCCCTCCTGATAACCCCAGCTAAGCAACTTTATTGCCCTAGTACCACCCACCCCCCAGCTGTTTGACTGAGCTAATCAAGGCCTCTCACAAGTGGTATAACTCTGAGGGGATTTTTTTTTAAGTCCATCAAAGAATTAGGCCCAAATTGAGCCCGAAGTGACCAGAAGGGAACAGGCACCAGACTCTGCTCGTCTAAAGAACTCATCCCCAACAATGCTCCTCGGGTATTTTACAGTCCTGCTTCCACTGACTCTAAAATTCCTGAACTCCCAGCATCCTCCTGCACCTGGTAAGTGTCTCTATATCTCTCCATCACTGCTCTCATCCCCTTACCTGTGCTCGCATGAATTTATCTCACTGGCTAAATCTCTCTCCCTTTCTCCATGCACCCGCAAAACACGCTCTGCCACTTTCAAATCCCACAGTCACCTCCTGTCCCTTTCTCTGCTCCTACTTGCTGCTGGTGACATTGCTCAAAACCCAGGTCCATTTCCTTCGCCTCCTTGATCCTCTACACCCTACAACTCATCACATACTAGCCTTCACCATGGTAGCATGCCAACAAACACACAGAACCTAGCCAACCTCTTAACAATCACCCCCTCCCCACGCACTCCCCCCACGGTCACCTGCGCACTGTGGAATGCACGTTCAGTGTGCAACACTTGCATACATCCATGACCTCTTCACTACCAACCTCTTCACTTTCACGGCCTTTACTGAAACCTGGCTCACTCCCTCTGATACAGACTCACCCGCTGCCCTCTCATATGGGGGCTTACAGTTCAGCCACACCCCAAGATCAACCAACAAACAGGGTGGAGGTGTTGGCATCCTTCTGTCTGAATACTGCTCATTTAACCCAATCCCTGCTCTACCCTCCCTTTCCTTCCCTTCTTTTGAAGTTCACTGTGTCCGTCCCTACTCTCCCTGTCACCTAAATATTGCCATTATCTATCGCCCTCCTGGACCTGCCACTCTCTTTCTGGACCACTTCTCCACTTGGCTTCTCCACTTCCTGTCCTCTGACATCCTGGCTATAATCATGGGGGGGGGAGGACTTGGGCTGGTGTGGAACCACCTATAGTAGGCAGAGATGTATACACATACCCTCCCTCACTCCCTCTTTGGCGCACCTTGTGTAATTGGAAGGTCCCTATTTACTAGAGAATTGTATGGGGGGGAGGGAAATACCCAGCCTTCTTCCACTCCTGGTTTCCAACTTTGTCAGAAATGGGGGGAAGGAGGCCTGGAGAATTCCCTGCTTGGGGTACCTTTTGGGTAGCAAATTGAATTTAAATATCCTTCAACATATCTATATACTCTGTGTAACATATGGTCATATTTTTTGGGCGATATACTATAAACCATTCAATATAGATAATACAATCGGTGACAACCGCACTTATGCTTAGTTACACATGTCTCCAGACAGATTGTATAAATAGCAAATATTTATTGTTTGTAGCAAGTGGGTTTCTCAGTTTTGTAGCAAGTGTTGAAATACCAAATAGTCTGGTGCAGACGCGTTTCGCACTTAGCTTCTTCAGTGCACCATGGGTACTATAACATAAACATATACATATATTGGCTTAACTTTATAACATTTCAAATAATTATGGGTACTGTAACATAAACATATACAAGTATTGGCATGCATGTGACATTTACATGTATTGGCATAATTTTGTCACTTTTCAGATAGTTATGGCAACTGGTAGACCGTTAATTGTGAGTGCACTTACATTTTCAGCTATTTTCTCTTCCAAATATCACTGCAACATTGAAACGACACTCTCGAGTTGCTGAACGGCATTGGAGGAAATCCAAAATCCTGTTATACAAGAAAGCCCTTCAGGAACTCAGGACTGCCCTTTCATCTGCTAAACAGGAATATTTCACATCACTCATATCGGCACAGGCCCGGAATCCAAAACAGCTTCACCCCTCAGAACCCCTCTCTCCTACCAGCTTCCCCCCTGCCCCACTCATTAACTCATTTCACAGTGTTAACTGCTCAAGGTCTCTCCTCCCTGGTCTCAAAGGATCACCTGACCACCTGCTCCCTTGATCCCATTCCATCCCACCTTATCCCTCAACTGTCTCCATCTGTCATTCCAGCCCTAACATCTTTATTCAACCACTCTCTCTCCACTGGTACCTTTCCCTCCACCTATAAGCATGCTGTTATAACTCCACTCATCAAAAAACCCTCACTGGACCCCTCTGCCCTCCCCAATTACCGCCCAATCTCTCTGCTTCCTTTCTCATCCAAGCTTCTTGAACGGCATGTCCATACAGAACTTACCAACTATCTGTCTACAAACTCCCTCCTAGATCCCCTCCAATCTGGTTTCCGTTCATGTCACTCTACCAAAACTGCACTCACCAAAGTCACCAATGATCTACTAACAGCCAAATCCAAAGGCCACTACTCTGCTCTCATTCTTTTCGACTTATCATCTGCTTTTGACACTGTCGACCATGCTCTGCTTCTTAATATTCTTTCTTCTCTTGGAATCCAAGGTCTCGCACTTTCTTGGCTCGCTTCCTATCTCTCTCACCGCACATTTAGTGTATCCTACTCAAACACCATTTCCTCTCCCCGGCCTCTGTTGGGGTACCACAAGGCTCAGTCCTAGGACCCCTACTTTTTTCAATATACACTTCTGTTCTAGGACAACTAATAACCTCGCTGGGCTTCCAATATCACTTTTATGCAGACGACACTCAGATCTACCTCTCTGGCCCAAATCTCTCTTCTCTCCTCTCTCGCCTTCCTGACTGTCTAACAGCCATCTCTTCCTTCATGACATCTCGCTCCCTTAAACTGAACATGGACAAAACTGAACTGGTCATTTTCCCACCATCTCACTACCCTCCCCTCTCTAACACCACAATCTCTGTAAATAATCTTACAATAACTGCAACTCATCAAGCTCGATGCCTGGGTGTCATTCTGGACTCCTCTCTCTCGTTCCGACCTCACATTCACTCCCTAGCCACCTCCTGTCGTCTCCAACTCAAAATTATCTCCTGCATCCGTCCCTTCCTCTCACCTATCACCACTAAAATGCTAGTGCATGCCCTGGTCATATCCCGACTGGACTACTGCAACACCCTCCTTTGTGGTTTGCCAACAAACAGACTGGCTCCCCTCCAATCTATTTTAAACTCTGCTGCTCGCCTCATCCATCTCTCCTCTCGCTTCTCCAGTGCTGCCCCCCTCTGTCAATCCCTCCACTGGTTACCTGTCTCCCATAGAGTTCAGTTCAAACTTCTAACGCTAACCTACAAAGCTCTCTCTAACCAGGCCCCTTCCTACATTTCATCTCTGATCCAGCATTACCAACCCAAGCGCAACCTCCGCTCTGCCTCTGATATTCTCCTGTCCTCTTCCTTGGTTACTTCCTCGCACTCCCGCCTTCAAGACTTCTCCCGTACCGCCCCACTTCTCTGGAATGCACTTCCCCGCTCAATCCGCCACTCTCCATCACTCCAAGCCTTTAAAAGTGCCCTCAAAACTCACTTCTTCAGACAAGCATATGACCTGGCGTAAGCAACTCCTATAACCTTCGATGGCACATGCAGGCATACTCAAGCTCTACCACTTGTGACCCCACCCCCTTTGTCTCTACCCCCAACCTTTAGACTGTAAGCTCGCAAGGGCAGGGCACTCCTCCCTATTGTCTCCTGTGCTCACACCACTTGGTTTTAACCTGTGGCATCTAATTTTGTATTGTTCTCTGTACTATATGTTTTACCCTGTCTGTTTTCATCCATTGTAAAGCACTACGGAAGTTGATGGTGCTATATAAATAAACAATAATAATAATATAAAAATAGATAATCCCACGCTGGAATCGAAAGGTAAAGGTTTCTTTAAACAGTTCTTATGATGTTATGGGTGCAAAACTCCTCAATCCGCAAAGAGTCAATTGAAATGGTACTAGATAGGCACAGAGCTCCCTTGCGACCGATCAATCAATCCCACGGTGCATGCACTTCAATCTAAGTCCACCTGAGTGTCCACAAACAAGTTGACAAGCCTCTTACCAGACTCCCAAAGGACAGCAGGACTGTTAAGAATATTTCCAAATTTTCATATAGTGGATCCACATATGGTCATTCCCACCAAGTAACTTCGGCAAAATTAGAAAATCACTCCACAATATTGTCCCCAGGGTGGATATACAAGCAATCAGAGCATATACACCAAAAGAGAAAAGACCAATTTATTCCTGTAAAAACGCACTCACATTAAAAAACCTTGTGTACAGCTTTAAAAAACATTAGGTGGCTCTCACCCACTCCGAAAACGTCAGACCTGGCCAGATCTGTAAAACCATGTAGATAAATAGATAGACTGCCTACTGCCGCAGACATGTTTCGTTGCCCGTACAAGCTGTACACACGTTTTTTTAATGTGAGTGCGTTTTCACAGGAATAAATTGGTATTATGTACAATATTATGCTAGATGCGTTTTTCCTTTTTTCTCTTTTGGTTTATATGCTCTGATTGCTTGTATATCCACCCTGGAGACAATATTGTGTAGTGATTTTCTAATTTTGCCGAAGTTACTTGGTGGGAATGACCATATGTGGTTCCACTATATGAGAAATTGGAGATATTATTAACAGTCCTGCTGTCCTTTGGGAGTCTGGTAAGAGGCTTTTCAACTTGGTCGTGGACACTCAGGTGGACCCAGATTGAAGTGCATGCACTGTGGGATTGATCGGTTGCAAGGGAGCTCTTTACCTATCTAGTACCATCAGTGATACACTGGTTGGGAACCCCTGTCCTATTGCATTATGCAGCCAACTAGGCAGCTTCCAGTGGGGGATGTTCCAATCTAGCGATGTCATGGTTGCATATAAGCATCAGCGCTGGCTTTTTAGCATAATCAAGTACTGAGGGAACACCAGTGTATTTCACTGTACACTAGTAAGTGGTGCCTGTATCAGTGCAGTTTCAGCAAAGCTGTGGAAGGCCCGAAGAGCTTCCAAGTCACACTGTGCTTAGACCTATCTGACTACACTTCACACATTATTTATTTAAATACATTTGCTGTCTGCCCTGATTAGAACATTTGGTTTCCAGGAAAGAACAAGCTGTAAGCCGATCATCATAAAAGATAATTATTTCATAGGACAAATGATGACGCAATGAGCTTGAACAGGAATTCTCAGCACTTGCGGCAGGCATGTGTTAGATGCTCCCTGCGTCACGTAAAATGGTCAGCACTTCCTTCATATAGTACTCTCTAAAATAGACTAATTTGTGGTCATGCTTACGCATTTTTAGCCTCATTACACAAATTCTATGATTCAAGGTGACATACCAACCGTTACTTGTTATAAGCAGGATCTGTTAACAACAAGGACTGATTTGTCATTTTAAAAACACATTTGATACAATTTAGTTTTCCTTTGTTACTGGCTACATATGCATTGTAAATGCCTGCTGGACCAGTCTTTGGGCTGCAGAACTGTAGTACTACTGGTAATGATTGGTTCTGACTAGTGTTGGGCAAACCCTTCAAAGTTTGGATTCAGCAAGTTTGGCCGAGCATTGAATAAAAGTTTGGGTTCGGGGACCTGGACCTGGACCCCATCCTCATTGATATCAATGGAGCAAAGGGGGTGGGAGCAGCTCCATCAATATTATTTATACAAAATTATCAACGTAAAATAATAGTGATTGAGCTGCTCCCACCCCCCCCCCCCTTATATCAATGGAGACCTGAAATTTGGGGGGCAATCCTGCCAGAGGCAGAATCGGGGCTGCTGTACAACTTACCTGAGCCCCAATCTATTCCCTGGTTGATGGCGGCATTCCTTTCAAATGGTCTACAACCGGGGCCACAGAATGATGGCAGCCACTCTTATTATTGAGGACAGCCCTAGTGCCAGCTGACAATGCTGACACTAGGAGTGTCCTCACTCATGGGAGCTGTAGACCATTTGAAAGGAACGCCGCCAACCAGGGACCGGATTGGGGTTCAGGTTGGTTTTACCGCAGCTTCCTGCTGCTGCACCCTTTAGATTCACCCTTTAGCTCATCAGCCCATCAACCAGTTTTTCCATGTTCAAGCTGAATGCCAAACTCATGGATTTCTGGCTGAAGTCTATGTTCGGGTTTGGTAACCCAAACTGACTAGCTGTTCAGGTTCTCCCAACACTAGTGCTGAAGGCATGTGATTACTGAATGATCAGGATAGATTGACCCTGAAACTACCAAAGCAGGTGTGTTTCTAATGCAGCTTCTCTTTACCTATGTAGCATGAAGGCGATTCTTCACACTGTATAGTTGTTGATTGTATATTGAGATGTGCATCTGTGGAATAATCTTCTAAAATGCAGTTATGACCCACATGTCCCCCAAGGGGCCATAACAGACTACATTCAAGATTTATGTAAGCAAACAGAAAGGGGTGGCATGGCCATAGGGAAAACTGGGAGAGTACCCATTGGGATGTACTGCTGGGTCTGGTTTTGGCCCTCATGTAGAACCTGTTCTGGAATTCACTATGGTGCATGCTTGCTTGCAACTCCTCATCCATTCCTTGGCTTCCAGTTTCTCCTTCCCATGCCAAATCCCCTTTACTGTTACCCATTGTATTCCCCCAGCCAGGACAACATGGCCCCGTTTTGGTCTAATTGTGACCCTGACCAAACCAAAACTAAGATTGGGGTCCAAAATCCCATTTTCACAAACTGACATTGCCTGCATTAAATAAGAGAGGTACCAGAAGGGGTGCATCTCCCCTAGAAGCCAGTAATTAGGGGTTCCCAAACAGTGGTACTCAAAATCCTATCTAAGGCTGTAGACTGAACTGTACCCCAATATTATCTGCAGATATGGATGCCTATTGAAATAACTGTCCTTCCTGTTGCCAACATAATGTGATGTTTTACAACAGGAGTATTTGCATCCTCACTTTCTGTCCTGGTAACTTTCTGTCCAGTGGGCTGAGCTTTTGTACTTTGGTGACATGTGTGGCTTATACTAGAAAGTAAAGCTAAACCACCCAAAGGGCACAGGGAAATATAAACATAAAGACAGGTTTTACACTTCCTGTAGGCAATTCAATCAAGTTCACATCCGAAATCCCCTCTTCTGATTCTCTGTATCTGACGGACCTTACCTCCTCTGATAATCATTGAAAAGTTAAAGCACCCCACAGTTAAGTGATGTACCAGAGAGCTCTGAAAATTAAATTTTGAATGATACTGATGTGTGGGGTGGGGGGATTACAGAGCAGGAAGCGTGGGCCGCATTTGCTTATATTGTAAATACAGTGACCTGGCTTTCTACTTAGTTTCGTTCACAATCTTTATGCTATAATGGCAGCATCTGTTTTCTCATTAACAAAGTAACCTATCGCTATGCAATGAGCTCAGCAGCTGACAAATGGTATAGTCATGGAACAGGATATACCCTTTGAGTTGGCTTAAAGCAGTGAAACAGTAGTGCTTATCACAGAAGCTTTCACCATTAGTGGCTCAGACTTGCTGCCAGGAAATCTTTCTGTATTGAGTGCACAGGACAAGTGTGAATGTGGAGCTTTGACTTTCAGGAGAATATACCTACTGCAAGACTTTCAGCAGACCAATGACTACCTAAAGGGATTGTCCAGCAACTACAGGAAATCCAAGGTTAAGGTAATACCATTTATTGGCTAACTCAATAAGATTGAAAATGCAAGCTTTCAAAGCTGTTCAAGCTTCTTCTTCAGGCATAAGAAGCTTGAACAGCTTCGAAAGCTTGCATTTTCAATCTTATTGAGTTAGCCAATAAATGGTATTACCTTAACCTTGGATTCCCTGCTTACATCGATGGCTAACACGGTACAACAACTTACTGACACTCCAGCAACTACATAGACCAAGGGTTCTCCAACCCTCCTCCTCTAGGCCCACCAACAGGCCATGAAACAATGCTTCTCACGGAATAGATCCATCTCCTTCCATAGATCCACAATATGTAACAACTGGAAAGTGTAGCCACCACTGCTTTAAAATCCAAAGTTTTATTTCCAGGCTAAAATCATCCAACATGTCGGGACAACATGCGTGTCGAAAGCTGCTGGGCGTTTCAGGAGCACACAGTTCTCTTTGTCATGCAAGAGCCCTCAATACATTTGTGAGTTTAAAAAGGGAGAACTTACCCGCCTCCTGGTCTGCCCCAGGCACTATGCTTAGTAGTAAAAGACTACCCCAAACTCAGTTGTTCAAGAGGAGCATAATGGCATTACTTCCTATAAACCTTGCCGGCCACAGACACCAACGAGCAGCGCGAATATGATCGTGCTTTTGGATGTTCTCACAATCCACCCTTGGGTGGGGAAAGCATGTCTCTCTCGTATTGTGATGTTGGTGGAGGAAAGGGAAAGGGCAGACCATGCCTCTCACCTTCCTCTCTTCACCATCCTGAATGAAGTAAGAGGACCTGTCTTTTTGGCTCTGAACAAAATTGAATGTATGAATCCCCGCTCACGGCAGACCTCAGAATGTGGATAGCCCTATTAAAACCATCAGTGATACAATCTTTGTTACAATATGTGTAATTTCATATTACTACAATTGCATAGTGATATTTTGCTGTGTATATCTATTTCTATATATGCACATGTGTATAGTGGTCAACCCTTTCCTATCTCTCTATATACGGATATTTTCCATATTTCAACTATATATATATATATATATATATATATATATATATATATATATACACTAATGCCAGCTTGAATTTGTATATTTTGATCACAAATTAATATTAATATGATGTTAGTAGGGTTATATCCCAACAGAAATGTAACCCTTTGGGTACCCTAGTATCTAATTTGAATAGCCAATAAACCATTCTATCACAGAGATTTTTATAGGAAAATGTATTTTATTCTTTTGTGTTTCTCTAAAATATATAGAGATATATATTTTCTGTTACTCTCACATCCGATTTCCATGTTGTGTGTCCTACATATAGTTTTGAACATTGTGTGTAGGGATGAGCGAATCGATCCGGACGAACCCGGATTCGATCCGAATTTCAGGAAAAATTCGATTCGGATCGAATCCGAATTTCCCCGCGATTCGATCGCTCGAAGTTTTCCTTTAACATCCATTCATTTACATTACAGGCATTCTAAGATGGCGGACGGGACATGTCCAGACATGTAAGCTGGGGCAGTGTATGCTGGGACAGTCACATGCAGCCTATCAGCAGCCAGCAAGCCCGGTGACGTCACAGCGGTATTTAAGGCCGGCCATCTTGCTTTCATGCCTCATTTCTCTATTGCATTCGTGAGAGACAGAACGCTGTGTAGCTGAGGGAGAGACAGTTAGACAGTTAGACAGGCAGGGACAGACAGGGACAGGCTGGAGACAGGCAGGAGACAGACAGGAGACAGACAGAAAGTCAGCGGAAAACAGGGAAAGGAATGGAAAATCGGAGGCTGTCAGTTGTTTTTTTTTTTTTCATCCAGCCTGACAGGCTTTGTTAGGTTAGCGTTTTCAGGCTGCTTATACCAACTAACTGTGCATATATACTGAACTGATCTTAAGTCTGCTGTGAGGCATCCCATTCTGTGACTAAAGCAGCCTCTGTTTAAGACCATATAAGCATTTGCTCTTATTATATTTGAAATTAGCCTGATAAAGACACTTTTGCAGGGCATAGCACTACTTGTCCCTGCCAGGGCATCCCATTCTGTGACTAAAGCAGCCTCTGTTTAAGACCATATAAGCATTTGCTCTTATTATATTTGAAATTAGCCTGATAAAGACACTTTTGCTGGGCATAGTACTACTGGATCTTTTTTGGGGGCATCCCATTCTGTGACTAAAGCAGCCTCTGTTTAAGACCATATAAGCATTTGCTCTTATTATATTTGAAATTAGCCTGATAAAGACACTTTTGCTGGGCATAGCACTACTTGTCCCTGCCAGGGCATCCCATTCTGTGACTAAAGCAGCCTCTGTTTAAGACCATATAAGCATTTGCTCTTATTATATTTGAAATTAGGCCTGATAAAGACACTTTTGCTGGGCATAGCACTACTTGTCCCTGCCAGGGCATCCCATTCTGTGACTAAAGCAGCCTCTGTTTAAGACCATATAAGCATTTGCTCTTATTATATTTGAAATTAGCCTGATAAAGACACTTTTGCTGGGCATAGCACTACTTGTCCCTGCCAGGGCATCCCATTCTGTGACTAAAGCAGCCTCTGTTTAAGACCATATAAGCATTTGCTCTTATTATATTTGAAATTAGCCTGATAAAGACACTTTTGCTGGGCATAGCACTACTTGTCCCTGCCAGGGCATCCCATTCTGTGACTAAAGCAGCCTCTGTTTAAGACCATATAAGCATTTGCTCTTATTATATTTGAAATTAGCCTGATAAAGACACTTTTGCTGGGCATAGTACTACTGGATCTTTTTTGGGGGCATCCCATTCTGTGACTAAAGCAGCCTCTGTTTAAGACCATATAAGCATTTGCTCTTATTATATTTAAAATTAGCCTGATAAAGACACTTTTGCTGGGCATAGTACTACTGGATCTTTTTTGGGGGCATCCCATTCTGTGACTAAAGCAGCCTCTGTTTAAGACCATATAAGCATTTGCTCTTATTATATTTGAAATTAGCCTGATAAAGACACTTTTGCTGGGCATAGTACTACTGGATCTTTTTTGGGGGCATCCCATTCTGTGACTAAAGCAGCCTCTGTTTAAGACCATATAAGCATTTGCTCTTATTATATTTGAAATTAGCCTGATAAAGACACTTTTGCTGGGCATAGTACTACTGGATCTTTTTTGGGGGCATCCCATTCTGTGACTAAAGCAGCCTCTGTTTAAGACCATATAAGCATTTGCTCTTATTATATTTGAAATTAGCCTGATAA
The DNA here is from genome assembly GCA_027917425.1 of Gastrophryne carolinensis. Lineage (NCBI taxonomy): Eukaryota > Metazoa > Chordata > Amphibia > Anura > Microhylidae > Gastrophryne > Gastrophryne carolinensis. Next base: position 175,879,127 of record CM051238.1, on the reverse strand, counting down.
AGACACTTTTGCTGGGCATAGCACTTCTTGTCCCTGCCAGGGCATCCCATTCTGTGACTAAAGCAGCCTCTGTTTAAGACCATATAAGCATTTGCTCTTATTATATTTGAAATTAGGCCTGATAAAGACACTTTTGCTGGGCATAGTACTACTGGATCTTTTTTGGGGGCATCCCATTCTGTGACTAAAGCAGCCTCTGTTTAAGACCATATAAGCATTTGCTCTTATTATATTTGAAATTAGGCCTGATAAAGACACTTTTGCTGGGCATAGCACTACTTGTCCCTGCCAGGGCATCCCATTCTGTGACTAAAGCAGCCTCTGTTTAAGACCATATAAGCATTTGCTCTTATTATATTTGAAATTAGCCCGATAAAGACACTTTTGCTGGGCATAGTACTACTGGATCTTTTTTGGGGGCATCCCATTCTGTGACTAAAGCAGCCTCTGTTTAAGACCATATAAGCATTTGCTCTTATTATATTTGAAATTAGGCCTGATAAAGACACTTTTGCTGGGCATAGCACTACTTGTCCCTGCCAGGGCATCCCATTCTGTGACTAAAGCAGCCTCTGTTTAAGACCATATAAGCATTTGCTCTTATTATATTTGAAATTAGGCCTGATAAAGACACTTTTGCTGGGCATAGCACTACTTGTCCCTGCCAGGGCATCCCATTCTGTGACTAAAGCAGCCTCTGTTTAAGACCATATAAGCATTTGCTCTTATTATATTTGAAATTAGCCTGATAAAGACACTTTTGCTGGGCATAGTACTACTGGATCTTTTTTGGGGGCATCCCATTCTGTGACTAAAGCAGCCTCTGTTTAAGACCATATAAGCATTTGCTCTTATTATATTTGAAATTAGGCCTGATAAAGACACTTTTGCTGGGCATAGCACTACTTGTCCCTGCCAGGGCATCCCATTCTGTGACTAAAGCAGCCTCTGTTTAAGACCATATAAGCATTTGCTCTTATTATATTTGAAATTAGCCTGATAAAGACACTTTTGCTGGGCATAGTACTACTGGATCTTTTTTGGGGGCATCCCATTCTGTGACTAAAGCAGCCTCTGTTTAAGACCATATAAGCATTTGCTCTTATTATATTTGAAATTAGCCTGATAAAGACACTTTTGCTGGGCATAGTACTACTGGATCTTTTTTGGGGGCATCCCATTCTGTGACTAAAGCAGCCTCTGTTTAAGACCATATAAGCATTTGCTCTTATTATATTTGAAATTAGCCTGATAAAGACACTTTTGCTGGGCATAGTACTACTGGATCTTTTTTGGGGGCATCCCATTCTGTGACTAAAGCAGCCTCTGTTTAAGACCATATAAGCATTTGCTCTTATTATATTTGAAATTAGCCTGATAAAGACACTTTTGCTGGGCATAGTACTACTGGATCTTTTTTGGGGGCATCCCATTCTGTGACTAAAGCAGCCTCTGTTTAAGACCATATAAGCATTTGCTCTTATTATATTTGAAATTAGCCTGATAAAGACACTTTTGCTGGGCATAGCACTTCTTGTCCCTGCCAGGGCATCCCATTCTGTGACTAAAGCAGCCTCTGTTTAAGACCATATAAGCATTTGCTCTTATTATATTTGAAATTAGGCCTGATAAAGACACTTTTGCTGGGCATAGCACTACTTGTCCCTGCCAGGGCATCCCATTCTGTGACTAAAGCAGCCTCTGTTTAAGACCATATAAGCATTTGCTCTTATTATATTTGAAATTAGGCCTGATAAAGACACTTTTGCTGGGCATAGCACTACTTGTCCCTGCCAGGGCATCCCATTCTGTGACTAAAGCAGCCTCTGTTTAAGACCATATAAGCATTTGCTCTTATTATATTTGAAATTAGCCTGATAAAGACACTTTTGCTGGGCATAGTACTACTGGATCTTTTTTGGGGGCATCCCATTCTGTGACTAAAGCAGCCTCTGTTTAAGACCATATAAGCATTTGCTCTTATTATATTTGAAATTAGCCTGATAAAGACACTTTTGCTGGGCATAGTACTACTGGATCTTTTTTGGGGGCATCCCATTCTGTGACTAAAGCAGCCTCTGTTTAAGACCATATAAGCATTTGCTCTTATTATATTTGAAATTAGCCTGATAAAGACACTTTTGCTGGGCATAGTACTACTGGATCTTTTTTGGGGGCATCCCATTCTGTGACTAAAGCAGCCTCTGTTTAAGACCATATAAGCATTTGCTCTTATTATATTTGAAATTAGCCTGATAAAGACACTTTTGCTGGGCATAGCACTTCTTGTCCCTGCCAGGGCATCCCATTCTGTGACTAAAGCAGCCTCTGTTTAAGACCATATAAGCATTTGCTCTTATTATATTTGAAATTAGGCCTGATAAAGACACTTTTGCTGGGCATAGTACTACTGGATCTTTTTTGGGGGCATCCCATTCTGTGACTAAAGCAGCCTCTGTTTAAGACCATATAAGCATTTGCTCTTATTATATTTGAAATTAGGCCTGATAAAGACACTTTTGCTGGGCATAGCACTACTTGTCCCTGCCAGGGCATCCCATTCTGTGACTAAAGCAGCCTCTGTTTAAGACCATATAAGCATTTGCTCTTATTATATTTGAAATTAGCCTGATAAAGACACTTTTGCTGGGCATAGTACTACTGGATCTTTTTTGGGGGCATCCCATTCTGTGACTAAAGCAGCCTCTGTTTAAGACCATATAAGCATTTGCTCTTATTATATTTGAAATTAGCCTGATAAAGACACTTTTGCTGGGCATAGTACTACTGGATCTTTTTTGGGGGCATCCCATTATGTGACTAAAGCAGCCTCTGTTTAAGACCATATAAGCATTTGCTCTTATTATATTTGAAATTAGCCTGATAAAGACACTTTTGCTGGGCATAGTACTACTGGATCTTTTTTGGGGGCATCCCATTCTGTGACTAAAGCAGCCTCTGTTTAAGACCATATAAGCATTTGCTCTTATTATATTTGAAATTAGCCTGATAAAGACACTTTTGCTGGGCATAGTACTACTGGATCTTTTTTGGGGGCATCCCATTCTGTGACTAAAGCAGCCTCTGTTTAAGACCATATAACCATTTGCTCTTATTATATTTATATTATAAGACACTTTTGCTGGGCATAGGCTTACTGCTGCCTGCCAGGTGCACTTCTGTTGAGGCATCCCATTCTGTAACATAGCATACCCCTCTTTATTTACACTAAGCAGCTCTCTTATTTACACTAAGCAGGCCTGTTGGAGGCTGAGTGTTACTGCTCACTTTTGGTGTGCATTATATTCTGTTTCATATAGACCCACCGCTGCCCGGGGGATCTTAAAATATCACCTACTACCACGGCAGTTAGACTATGTCGGGCAGACAAGTGCCTGGAAGTGAAAAGAGGAGTGGCAGAGGCCAAGATTCCGCAGGCAGAGCTCGCATCAGACTGGGGGCCAGTAGCAGCAGGAGTCACGCTGAGAGACCTAATCTGCCAGTATCTGCTAGCGGTCGGGTCTCCACCAGTAACGCATCTGCCGTGGTAGATTGGTTGACGCGCTCATCAACAACATCATCACAACTTACGTCTGAGACCCCCAGTCTAGGGTCGGTAGGTTCCTCTGACACAACCCTGAGTTGGCATGCCCCGAGAGCAGTCCCTGTCCTCCCATTGCCTCTGTCCTACGCCGTTCCCTCCCCCTGCGACGTATCCTATGCTTTGGGTTCAGCTCCACTCTTTAGTGAGGAGGACGATCAGATACAGGAGGACAGTCAGCAGCTACTGCCCAGCCAAGAAATGGAGGTGGCTTCTTTAGCTAGGCAGACAAATAGTGATGTGGACAGTGTCGTGGGTGCTGCGAGCGTTCCAGCTCCTGCGCCAGACACTGTTGACGAATCCACGAACATCAGTGACGTACAGCCACAACTCGGTGATGATGATGACGATGAAGCCGATCGCACTTGGGAGCCGGGTGATGAAGGAGAAGAGGGGCGCAGGTTGCCCCGGAGTCAGCAGCTGAGGCAGCAAGGTGGTAGCAGTCAGCATGGGGGCACAATTCCAAAGGCTGGAGCCGGCCGGGGCCGGGGCCGGGGTAGAGCACCTGCTGTGCGGCAGTCTACCTTATCGGGAGGTAGTGGAGCAGGGGTTCCTGGAGTTGGCAACAGCAGCAGTGAATCAGTGAGGCCAGGGGGTGGGAAAAGTAGCTACTCGGCAGTGTGGCAGTTTTTCCTGAGGCATCCGCAGGAGGGTAACATGGCCACATGCAAGATATGTAGGCAAAAGGTGAAGCGTGGCCAGGGTCCAAATGTTGGCACCACGGCCCTGCGTCAACATATGATGCGTCACCATAAAACGACCTGGGAGAACCGAGGCTCCCAAGGGGTGGTCCAGTCTGCTTCCTCACCAAGTGAGCTCCCAATTTCTGCCAGCCAAGGCTCCAGCACCTCAGCCGAAGGCAGCTGTGCGTCATACCCATCCTCTGTCGCTCCTGCTCCTCCTCCTCCTCCTCCAAGTCATGCATCCCGCCAGCAATCCATCAGCGAAGCCATGTCCAAGAGACAGCAGTATGCGCCCACTCATCCTACGGCGCAGAAGCTGAATGTGCTCCTGTCCAAGTTGCTGGTGCTGCAGTCGCTCCCTTTTCAGGTGGTGGAATCTGCACCTTTCAGAGAACTGATGGCTTGTGCCGAGCCGAGGTGGAGAGTCCCAAGCCGTCATTTCTTTGCCAAGAAGGCAGTACCAGCGCTGCACACTTTTGTTGAACAGAAGGTGGGCCAGTCCTTGAGCCTGTCGGTGTGTAGCAAAATACATGGCAGCGCCGACATCTGGAGCTGTAACTACGGTCAGGGGCAGTACATGTCGTTTACGGCCCACTGGGTGAATGTGGTCCCTTTGCAGCAGCAACTTGGACAGGTCACGCCGCTTCGGCCTCCGCGCTCTCTGCCCATTGGGCCTGTGACACCGTGCGACTCGGCCTCCTCATCCTCCGCCATCTCCTCACCCTCCACTGTAGGCTCAAGTCTCAGTGCCCCTCCAGTCTACCATGTGTGCAGGGCACGGAGGTGTCACGCAGTGCTTCACATGGTTTGTCTTGGCGAACGGAGTCACACAGGGGAGGAACTGCTTAAATGTATTCATCAGGAAATCCAAACATGGCTTACTCCGAGAAAACTTAAAATGGGAATCATGGTTACCGACAATGGGAAGAACATTTTGTCTGCGCTGCGCCAAGGAAGCCTGACCCATGCCCCCTGCATGGCTCACGTCTTCAATCTGGTTGTCAAGCGGTTTCTGAAGTGTTCCCCCCATCTGCAGGACATCCTAACAACTTCAAGGAAACTTTGCATGCACTTCAGCCACTCCTACACCGCCAAACACACCCTTCTTGAGCTACAGCGTCAGAATGGTATCCCCCAACATAGTCTGATTTGCGATGTTTCCACCCGTTGGAATTCCACCCTTCACATGTTGGACCGATTATATGAACAGAGAAAAGCCATCACGGATTTCCTGATGATCCAAGCAGATAGGGGGACTCCCCTGTGTAACTTCAATGTCAACCAGTGGCAGCTCATACGTGACACCTGCCGTTTGCTCAGGCCCTTTGAGGAAGCCACTTTATTTGTCAGTCGGCAGGATTACGGGATGAACGACGTGATTCCACTGCTTCATGTACTACAGCACATGTTGGAAACCATGGCTGGTCAGGGCACTGGAGACATGGCGTTTACATCTTACGGCCACATGAACCCCGTTGGAGCTGAACTGGAGGAGGAGGAGGAAGAGGAGGAGGAGGAGTTGCCCAGCGAAACACAGTTTAGGCTTGGCGAAATGGCTGGTTTATCTAGTCAGCGGACAGGAGAGGAGGAGCAGGAGCAGCCAGAGGAGCTAGAGGTTTTTGAGGAAGGCGAGACAGAGGACCCGGGCACACCGTGGCAGTATGCAGTGGAGATGGAGACAGGTAGTCCATCCGAGTCACTTGCGCAAATGGCACGAAGCATGCTCACGTGCTTGCGTAGTGACCCCAGAATTGTTTCCATCTGTCGGCGGGATGACTTCTGGCTGTCCACCTTATTGGACCCTCGCTTCCGGCACAAAATGGGGGCATTTTTTAAACCCACCGAGAGGGAGGACAAACTCAACTACTACAAAGACATTCTACGTAGGCAGTTGGCCGATGCCTATCTGCGCCATGGTCCATACTCTCGCAGGTCTGACTCGAGGGGACCTCTGCGCTCACCTTCCACTGCCATGGCCGCTGGGGGGGTTGGCAGGAGCAGCAGCAGCAGCTCCATCAGCAGCAGCAGCCTCAGTCTTCAGTCGCTAATGAGTAGCTTTCTACACCCGCATAGTGAGGCTACTCATGAGCAGCAGGAAGACCTGGAGCAGGACCTCAACCAGCAGGTCATGTCATACTTTGACATGACCATGCCAACACACCTTGAGGATCCGCTGGACTTCTGGGCAGCCAAACGTGATTTGTGGCCGCAACTAGCAGAGTTTGCCCTGGAAAAGCTGTCCTGCCCGGCAAGTAGCGTGCCATCTGAGCGGGTGTTTAGTGCGGCGGGGGCCATAGTTACGGCGAGGAGAACTCGTCTGTCAACTAAAAATGTGGAGCGACTCACCTTTGTCAAAATGAATCAGGGATGGATCAGCCAGGATTTCCACCCACCAATGCCTGATGCATGCGACTAGATTCAGCATGGTGCCACGTTTTACACTTTCCAAATGGTGCAAAACATATTTATGTCTTTAGGCCATTTTTTGGGCTCCTGCTGCTGCTGCTGCCAACTTCTGCCAACTCCAGGGTGTGATTCATCCAATTGTTGGGCTCCTGAAGCCAACCCCAGTGTCACTTTAAAGTAATATTTGGGCTCCTGCTGCTGCTGCTGCTGTCAACTCCTGCCAACTCCAGGGTGTGATTCATCCAATTTTTGGGCTCCTGAAGCCAACTCCAGTGTATATTTGGGCTCCTGCTGCTGCTGCTGCCAACTTCTGCCAACTCCAGGGTGTGATTCATCCAATTTTTGGGCTCCTGAAGCCAACTCCAGTGTATATTTGGGCTCCTGCTGCTGCTGCTGCCAACTTCTGCCAACTCCAGGGTGTGATTTATCCAATTTTTGGGCTCCTGAAGCCAACTCCAGTGTATATTTGGGCTCCTGCTGCTGCTGCTGCCAACTTCTGCCAACTCCAGGGTGTGATTCATCCAATTTTTGGGCTCCTGAAGCCAACTCCAGTGTATATTTGGGCTCCTGCTGCTGCTGCTGCCAACTTCTGCCAACTCCAGGGTGTGATTCATCCAATTTTTGGGCTCCTGAAGCCAACTCCAGTGTATATTTGGGCTCCTGCTGCTGCTGCTGCCAACTTCTGCCAACTCCAGGGTGTGATTCATCCAATTTTTGGGCTCCTGAAGCCAACTTCAGTGTATATTTGGGCTCCTGCTGCTGCTGCTGCCAACTTCTGCCAACTCCAGGGTGTGATTCATCCAATTTTTGGGCTCCTGAAGCCAACTCCAGTGTATATTTGGGCTCCTGCTGCTGCTGCTGCCAACTCCAGGGTGTGATTCATCCAATTTTTGGGCTCCTGAGGCCAACCCCAGGGTCTCTTTAATGTAATATTTGGGCTCCTGCTGCTGCTACTGTCAACTCCTGCCAACTCCAGGGTGTGATTCATCCAATTTTTGGGCTCCTGAAGCCAACTCCAGTGTATATTTGGGCTCCTGCTGCTGCTGCTGCTGCCAACTTCTGCCAACTCCAGGGTGTGATTCATCCAATTTTTGGGCTCCTGAAGCCAACTCCAGTGTATATTTGGGCTCCTGCTGCTGCTGCCAACTCCAGGGTGTGATTCATCCAATTTTTGGGCTCCTGAGGCCAACCCCAGGGTCTCTTTAATGTAATATTTGGGCTCCTGCTGCTGCTGCTGCTGTCAACTCCTGCCAACTCCAGGGTGTGATTCATCCAATTTTTGGGCTCCTGAAGCCAACTCCAGTGTATATTTGGGCTCCTGCTGCTGCTACTGTCAACTCCTGCCAACTCCAGGGTGTGATTCATCCAATTTTTGGGCTCCTGAAGCCAACTCCAGTGTATATTTGGGCTCCTGCTGCTGCTACTGTCAACTCCTGCCAACTCCAGGGTGTGATTCATCCAATTTTTGGGCTCCTGAAGCCAACTCCAGTGTATATTTGGGCTCCTGCTGCTGCTACTGTCAACTCCTGCCAACTCCAGGGTGTGATTCATCCAATTTTTGGGCTCCTGAAGCCAACTCCAGTGTATATTTGGGCTCCTGCTGCTGCTGCTGCCAACTTCTGCCAACTCCAGGGTGTGATTCATCCAATTTTTGGGCTCCTGAAGCCAACTCCAGTGTATATTTGGGCTCCTGCTGCTGCTGCTGCTGCCAACTCCAGGGTGTGATTCATCCAATTTTTGGGCTCCTGAGGCCAACCCCAGGGTCTCTTTAATGTAATATTTGGGCTCCTGCTGCTGCTGCTGCTGTCAACTCCTGCCAACTCCAGGGTGTGATTCATCCAATTTTTGGGCTCCTGAAGCCAACTCCAGTGTATATTTGGGCTCCTGCTGCTGCTGCTGCCAACTTCTGCCAACTCCAGGGTGTGATTCATCCAATTCTTGGGCTCCTGAAGCCAACTCCAGTGTATATTTGGGCTCCTGCTGCTGCTGCTGCCAACTCCAGGGTGTGATTCATCCAATTTTTGGGCTCCTGAGGCCAACCCCAGGGTCTCTTTAATGTAATATTTGGGCTCCTGCTGCTGCTGCTGCTGTCAACTCCTGCCAACTCCAGGGTGTGATTCATCCAATTTTTGGGCTCCTGAAGCCAACTCCAGTGTATATTTGGGCTCCTGCTGCTGCTGCTGCCAACTCCAGGGTGTGATTCATCCAATTTTTGGGCTCCTGAGGCCAACCCCAGGGTCTCTTTAATGTAATATTTGGGCTCCTGCTGCTGCTGCTGCTGTCAACTCCTGCCAACTCCAGGGTGTGATTCATCCAATTTTTGGGCTCCTGAAGCCAACTCCAGTGTATATTTGGGCTCCTGCTGCTGCTGCTGCTGCCAACTTCTGCCAACTCCAGGGTGTGATTCATCCAATTTTTGGGCTCCTGAAGCCAACTCCAGTGTATATTTGGGCTCCTGCTGCTGCTGCTGCTGCCAACTCCAGGGTGTGATTCATCCAATTTTTGGGCTCCTGAGGCCAACCCCAGGGTCTCTTTAATGTAATATTTGGGCTCCTGCTGCTGCTGCTGCTGTCAACTCCTGCCAACTCCAGGGTGTGATTCATCCAATTTTTGGGCTCCTGAAGCCAACTCCAGTGTATATTTGGGCTCCTGCTGCTGCTACTGTCAACTCCTGCCAACTCCAGGGTGTGATTCATCCAATTTTTGGGCTCCTGAAGCCAACTCCAGTGTATATTTGGGCTCCTGCTGCTGCTACTGTCAACTCCTGCCAACTCCAGGGTGTGATTCATCCAATTTTTGGGCTCCTGAAGCCAACTCCAGTGTATATTTGGGCTCCTGCTGCTGCTACTGTCAACTCCTGCCAACTCCAGGGTGTGATTCATCCAATTTTTGGGCTCCTGAAGCCAACTCCAGTGTATATTTGGGCTCCTGCTGCTGCTGCTGCCAACTTCTGCCAACTCCAGGGTGTGATTCATCCAATATTTGGGCTCCTGAAGCCAACTCCAGTGTATATTTGGGCTCCTGCTGCTGCTGCCAACTCCAGGGTGTGATTCATCCAATTTTTGGGCTCCTGAGGCCAACCCCAGGGTCTCTTTAATGTAATATTTGGGCTCCTGCTGCTGCTGCTGCTGTCAACTCCTGCCAACTCCAGGGTGTGATTCATCCAATTTTTGGGCTCCTGAAGCCAACTCCAGTGTATATTTGGGCTCCTGCTGCTGCTGCTGCCAACTTCTGCCAACTCCAGGGTGTGATTCATCCAATTCTTGGGCTCCTGAAGCCAACTCCAGTGTATATTTGGGCTCCTGCTGCTGCTGCTGCCAACTCCAGGGTGTGATTCATCCAATTTTTGGGCTCCTGAGGCCAACCCCAGGGTCTCTTTAATGTAATATTTGGGCTCCTGCTGCTGCTGCTGCTGTCAACTCCTGCCAACTCCAGGGTGTGATTCATCCAATTTTTGGGCTCCTGAAGCCAACTCCAGTGTATATTTGGGCTCCTGCTGCTGCTGCTGCCAACTCCAGGGTGTGATTCATCCAATTTTTGGGCTCCTGAGGCCAACCCCAGGGTCTCTTTAATGTAATATTTGGGCTCCTGCTGCTGCTACTGTCAACTCCTGCCAACTCCAGGGTGTGATTCATCCAATTTTTGGGCTCCTGAAGCCAACTCCAGTGTATATTTGGGCTCCTGTTGCTGCTGCTGCCAACTTCTGCCAACTCCAGGGTGTGATTCATCCAATTGTTGGGCTCCTGAAGCCAACTCCAGTGTATATTTGGGCTCCTGCTGCTGCTGCTGCCAACTCCAGGGTGTGATTCATCCAATTTTTGGGCTCCTGAGGCCAACCCCAGGGTCTCTTTAATGTAATATTTGGGCTCCTGCTGCTGCTGCTGCCAACTTCTGCCAACTCCAGGGTGTGATTCATCCAATTTTTGGGCTCCTGAAGCCAACTCCAGTGTATATTTGGGCTCCTGCTGCTGCCAACTCCAGGGTGTGATTCATCCAATTTTTGGGCTCCTGAGGCCAACCCCAGGGTCTCTTTAATGTAATATTTGGGCTCCTGCTGCTGCTGCTGCTGTCAACTCCTGCCAACTCCAGGGTGTGATTCATCCAATTTTTGGGCTCCTGAAGCCAACTCCAGTGTATATTTGGGCTCCTGCTGCTGCTGCTGCCAACTCCAGGGTGTGATTCATCCAATTTTTGGGCTCCTGAGGCCAATCCCAGGGTCTCTTTAAAGTAATATTTGGGCTCCTGCTGCTGCTGCTGCTGTCAACTCCTGCCAACTCCAGGGTGTGATTCATCCAATTTTTGGGCTCCTGCTGCTGCCAACTCCAGTGTCTCTTTAAAGCAATGTTTGGGCTCCTTCTGCCCCTCATAGTGATGCCACTTCAACTCTCTGCAATTGTGCCGCTCTGCGATTCTATTAGCGATGCCTCTGATCTGCATGTGATATTTCTTCAAAGTATTATTTAACTAACCCAGCACGCATCCTGTGCGTGTTACAGCAAGGCAGAATGGTTTACAACCCTATTGAGGCTCTAGGAGGCTCAGAAATAGCCGTTTTGAATAGCGATTCGTCGCGAATTTATTCGGGTCGAAACGATTTTTGTCGGAAAATTCGGCGAATCAGTCGAATCGAATTTTTCAAAAGTTCGCTCATCTCTAATTGTGTGCATGTAATACAATAGAATATATTTGTCCTGTTGTAGTTGTTAAAACTACTCATGTACTTAACACTTCTCTCTCCACTCATCATATGGCAGCCACCACATCTGGATTGTCCACATTGGTAAGATTCATCCATGAATAAACATGATCCCTGTTTTGCTTTACTATTTTCACTCATAACAAAACTTGGGCACAACATGGTACCCAAGTTAGGAGAGCTTTTGCTTACTATCTGTAATCCTACTCCAAGATGGATCTTAGATCGGACCTAAGGATCTTAGATTTGTCCATTCTCTTATTGGAATCTACTAATTCTTGTTGTGGCAGAGTACCTGTTCTATTATTGGCCTTATTTAGTACCCAATTGGGATACCCTCTTTGTTTTAAACCTTCATCTATGTTCCTGCATTCTTTTCTACACGTGTAGTCTGATTTACAATTTCTACAAGCCTTAATTTTTTCACGCACAGCAATACTATTCAATGTGTGCCTTGGGTGGCAACTTTTGTAGTGTATTGTATTACCCGATATTTTCTTTCTATATGTCTATGCGATTATTTTATTTTGAACCACCTCTAGTGTCAGATCTAGAAATTTGGTCTTTACCTCACCTTTACCCCATGGTGAGGCGTAAATTTAAGCCATTGTTGTTCAGTAACTCTATATTGGAATTCAAGCAGTCCTCTGGACCTCTCCAGATCATCGATATAGCAACCAAAATAGGCTAAATTCTCCAAATATTCTCTCCTCTACCCACCAACCCATTTACAGGTTGGCGAGAGAAGGAGAAAATGGGTCTCCCATAGAAGCCCTGCACTTCTGGATCCCCAGAAAACAAAAAAAAGTTATGTTTCAGTAAGTACCAGGCAACCGATAAATCAAATCACTTCAGTATTCCGAGTAGTTTGTCAGATGATAACATAACACATCCATAGCTTTGTCATGTGGGATAGAAGAATCCCCATCTATCACCATCTGGCCAAATCACACTTTGTAGCTGGGAAATGACATGCTTGGGAGCCTCTGGACCAGTGGCTGGAGCTGTAACATGCCATGTTTTGCAGATCTTCACACAAATGCATTAGATTTTTATTAGTTATTTATGCACTTGATGTCACAACTGATTTTTAAAAAACATGTCCATGCAAAAACAATTAACCTTTCTTGCCTCTGCCAGCTATGTAAATTTTATGTACCTGAAATTTCCTCCCTGCCAGCAGCCAAAGTAAAAAAAAAAAAAAGCCACTCACCTGACCTGTTTGATCCAGCCAAGTCCTGTGATCCCCTGCCTCCCCCCCCCACCATCAATCACACCATCTGTCATCGATATCGGCGGGGGACACAGGAGCTGATGATCGTAGGTGAGTAAAGAAAAAAACTTTTTTTTATTAAAGTCACTTTTACTATGTGTGCTGTGTTTTTTACTGTCAACCCTTTGTAAGGGATCCATGAGACCCCTATACCAGTTCACAAGGCTCTGGGTCTGGCAAGTCACCTGTGGCTAGCGGGTGACTTGCCATTAACCCCAAGCCCCCTTATCTGCCTCCCCAAACCCCAGGGGGGGGAGGGGGCAAAAGGGCAATTAGGCTGTGCAGGCTTGTAGCTTGCAGTGCCCTGGTGTGCCCTGTTCTACAAGCCCCCATAGCTGGTCTCCGGGCTGGTTATGCTGGCTGGGTGGTTTTGGGGTCACCCAGCGTGTCCCATGCTGAATACTTTGGCTTCTGCTTTCCAGCAGCAGCAGGGACACAGTGCTCCGGGATGGATGGGAGGTAAGTATTAAAAAAATATTTTTTTTTTACATTTGACCCTTTTGAACTGATAAGGGATCTATGGGACCCCTATACTAGTTTGCAAGGCTTAGGAGGCTGGCAGGTCACCTGCAGCTAGTTGGTGACTTGCCATTAACCAGTAGCGCAAAATGGTGAAAAATGACCTGTCAACAGAGGGTGATAAAAGTAGGCTGGCATTTAAAAGGGTTTAAAGTAGCTATGCATGTTGGATATTGTTCTGCTCGGGGGACCTTGTGCATTCATGTTTAGCTTGTTTTTTCTTGTTTGCTTAATGATATTTTTGGAAAATGTGTTTTTTATTCTGCTTTTTTATTCATTTTCTTTAGCTAAACACTGTAGAACCAAGGAATTCTTCAAAGGATCACATCCAGAAAGATGAGCACACTACAATAAGCTGGGTATGCCTAGAAAGCTTACTGTGTGTACTTTCAGGAAACATTCAGGGTACTTTCAGTGTACATTCAGCACAAGGTGTGCACTTTATCTGCAGAGCTGAAATTTTCAATGAAAATTACAGTTACGCGCATTCTTTACTTTGGGGTGTATGGCAACTCTTCCTTTGTGTCACAATCAGCTTACCTGTGCCGCGTTCCAGCGGTGTCCCCGTCACCTCATCGTTCAAGCGCCGGCTGTGCCGGGCGGCTGCTCGCTCTGCTGCGGGCGCGCCCCCCTCTTCCTCTTCTGCCGGCGTCTCCGGCATCAATACACGTGCTTGCGTGGGTGCGCGAGCACGTTCCTTCTATGCCCTCCGGCGGCGCTGCACTCAGCGCGGCCGCCGGAGGAGGTGAATAAATTTACAATCAGAGGGGCACGCCCCCTTTCAGTTAAAGGGCCGATGAGCCCAGCTGGGCAAGCACGCCCTCTGTAGTGAATTGGGCCAATGAGCCCAATAGGAGTTGCTGGGCTGTACGCCCTATGTTCCAATCAGGTGCTGGTTCTTAGTAGCACCAATCTCACACCCAGCCCTAATCATATCCGTTTCCTATAAAGGTTTACCCCACCAGTTGCTCAGTGCCTGTGATAGCGCCTAGTACCTAGTCTTTCTTGCTTGTGTCTCGTGATTGATCTTGTTGCCGACCCTCGCCTGAACTGACTATTCTAGATCTGAACTCCCGTTGCCGACCACCACCTATAACCGACCATCCTTGATCTGAACTCCCGTTGCCGACCACCGCCTGTACCGACCATCCTTGATCTGAACTCCCGTTGCCGACCACCGCCTGTACCGACCATCCTTGATCTGAACTCCCGTTGCTGACCATCGCCTGTACCGACCATCCTTGATCTGAACTCCCGTTGCCGACCATCGCCTGTACCAAGCATCCTAGATCTGATATCCTGTTGCCGACCTCTGCTCTGAACCTTGACTCCGAATTGCCTTCTCCTTTTGTACCTCTGCCATCTCAGAACACCCGTTGCCGACCCCTAGCCTGTCTGGACTTTCCTGTTTAAACGCTCCTGCTTTTGGGCTCGCTCAATACCGCCCCCAGCCGCTGGTTCTCCAAATCTCCCAACAGTAAGCCTACATCCTTTGAGCCATTGAAGTCCTGGGGGCAACCGATCCCGGGCAGGCGTATTCTGCGTCCCGGGCAAGCGGGGGCTCCTACAGGTGAAGCTGGCTGCGGAGATTGGGGGTTGAGGGCTTACCGGGAGGGCTGGAGTTACCAGAGCGGATCATTAGAGTACCCAGAGCGTGATACTTTGACAGTATCTATGCATGTTGGGTATTGCTCTGTTTGGGGGACCTTGCTTTTTCAGATTAAATGTGTTTTTTTCTTGTTTGCATATTGTTTCTTTAAGGAAAATGGGGCTTTGATTCTGCTTTTTTATTCTTTTTTTAGGGAAACCCTCTGCAATCAAAGAATTATTAAGGGATTACTTTCAGGAAAACTTCGCCCACACAAACAAGCCTGGTACACCTAGAAAGCCTAAGGTGTGTACTTCAAGGTGCACATAGCAATTGTATTTTATCTGAAAATCTCCTAAAGAGCTGTTTCAGTTTAGGGGACTCTCCTGGGCAGGAAAGGGTGTCTACCAATACATAGGTGGTACCGTTGTAAACAGGAGAAATGGGCATTTTACATGCAATAAGATCTCATTGAAAAACGTACATTTTTTATTACAAAAAAAAACTACACTTCAACAATCATTGTTTTCCTTTTTTTACCCTGCTGAAAAATAACAATTATTATAATTGATAATTGCTGAGAAATCCCTGGAAATCCATTAAAAATCACAGTTGACCATGTGTAGTGCAAAAATGGTCTGGCAACAGAGGGTGACAAAAGCTCTGGGTAGGCTGGCAGTTAAAGGGTTAAAGCAATCCAACACCCATTTAAAGGAGCACTATTGTGAGAAAATGGTCCAATAATAAAATGTAAGTAACTATGCCTAATAGCTAGAGGGTTGCTAACTTATACACCCTGCATCCAAAAAGTTTGAGCTAAGCCTGTATCTTTCTTTGAATGGACACTTTAACAGCATTGCTCCAATGGCTTGTTCCTTGAGTTAGCCTATGCTGGAAAAACAGCTTTTATTGCTATTTCAGTTTTACTGATGTGCAGATGCTTTTACCCATCATGCAATGCTTGGACAGATATTTAGACTGCTTAATATTGCCATTTCACACAGACTGGCTAAGGGAACAGGCATTGGAATATTGCAGCTCACCCCTGTAAAAGTGGAATGATGTACTCCTGCCAGTGGGGTAAAGTGGGGTACAGAAGAAGGTGGTATGCAGTTGATCAGCTGAATAACATACTTTTTTCCTTTTTAGTCTGTTTATCAGTCCTCAACGTCTTTCCTGGTTGTGCACCATTTACTATTCAGGTTTTGTGGATTACTATTTTCTAGCAATCATCACAATCAGTAAACAGGTAAAATGTGATCAGTTATGGCTGTGATTTGGAATGGTAAACCTTAAATGCAGCAAAGAAGTTATTTAAATTGTGTGGACCAAAGTAGTTGGTCACCTACAGGAGTTTTCTTCTTTACATACTCCGTCAGCTGGGAAGGCAAAAAAACAATCCTCCAATGAGTATTTTTTTAAATCAAGTTTATGCCTTGAAACAGGTCTTGCTTGTGGTTTTAGACTGTGTTTACGCCTAGAAGATTCACCAAGGTGGTGGTTTGAGATGCAGTGCGTTACAGAGATCAATACTCATTGCTACATTTTGTATCAAATTTGTCCAAAGCAATTTAGACTTCCTAGCAAATCCCGGATCAAACTGTATTCTAATCAATATATTGCATGGCTAATTGACTTTTTTGAACTAGATAGGCAATAATTTATTGAAGGTAGATTGCATGTGCACTTAGCACAGGGTTGTGTCCTGACTCCGACTTCTTGATTTTATCAAGTTCCAACTTCTTCATAGATGGACAATAATTAGTAATAACACATTTACTGTAGTAAAATTGTAACATTAGGCTTTTTCTCACCATGGAGAAATAAATTGGAATACAATAGATCCTCTAAGGGGTAAAAGTGGAATAAGAAGAGAAGTGAGAAAGTTCTGAGTGAAACAGAATTCCAGGAGAGACACCAAAGAGACTGCACAGCTCCAGCTATTGCAATGTCCTCCATGATCATGGGGATTTTGTGAGTGCAAAAGACAAGATTAAGAAGCAGGCTCTCCTCTTACTGTACAATCGATGGTAGCTCATCTCCACCCACCATGTCTGAGAAAACTGCAGCTAGATGTTCAACAGGTACAGTGGTACATTTCTACCGAATGCAACAGGCAAAACTAGCCCTGAGTCCAACGACTTCTTGGTTTGAACCCTTCTAATGATGTATTCATTTTTCGATTTAAGGGTATTTCATTACTTTATCCGTGGGTATTATCTCTGGGTAATGCAGTGTATGTGTGTTTGGGGCCTATGGGATTTTTCAAATTTCACACTGATTTAAAAAGTAAAGTTTTTAATATATTTTTGAGTTTTAAATAATTGCCCATTTCTGATGTTAGGGTGCCTTTTAAGTAAAAGTAAAGACAGATTTTTATTTCAAACTACCATAAAAGAATATATATATATATATATATATATATATATATATATATATATATTACCACAAATGAACCGTAACAGTTTCTGTGATGTGCAAAGAATTTTACAAATTGTGCCCAGTAGAAAACTGAAATGTTCTTCATGGTGAACAGTACCATGCTGTTTAAAGAGACTGAGAGTTTTGTCTGACTCTCCCACGCGCACACTATACAACAGCAGTCTGTTCTGGAATTTGTTCTGTTCCTGAGGTCAGAGAAGGAGCGATGTTTATTTATTTCTAAGAGACTGTTGACTAGTGCTTGGCAGACATTGATGACAAAATTGCTGGATATCCTAGGAAGATTCTTATGTCTTGTTTTCTGTCTCCGAAACAAATGTGGTTTTGAAGAGTAGAGCGGGTGTCTTGAAAGAGGATCCTTGTCTAGTTGTACATCCTGTTTCCACATGTCAGATTTTTGTACTCCTCCTAAGTGGTGAAAATAATTAATCTCCTTGTTCCTTTTTTGTTGATGCTTGTAAACACATGTGACTTGTGCGGTCTATTTTTATTCACATCCAGATTAAATTGATATTTGCACTCTTAGGCAATATTAGGTATGGATATCATAGTTCATGATAGGAGTGGACATGATGAGGGGGAAAACATCCAGTATGTAAGCTTTAATCTTATATAGAAAATCTGAAAATTCATAAAACATAAGCCTACTATAACTAGTCCCAGTAATACTTTATAAGATCATACAAATGGAAGAATTCATAAAACAAGGCCTGCACCAAAATAGTAATGCATAAGCATTTTTAAACATCTATTAGAGCCCATTACTATTACTGAGCCCTAAAGGAATTTTAGCTGGCAATTATCAGGAAGCTTGGGTGCTCATTATTTTATAGTGACAAAGGGGTATTGAGGAAGATTGACCTTTCATTTCAATGGGGCTTCTGCAGAGGTTGGAAGGATGAGTGCTAAAAAAGACACAAAGACGTGCAGAAAAACTAAATTTAGTGTCTGTAAGAAGCTAGGTCCAGATTAAATACATCCCGATTTGGGATGCCCCCTATGTTAAACCACACCAGTCAGCTGACATTCTTACTACACCAGAAATCCCGCAGGTCATGCTCAGCCAGTGGAGGAATCTCTTTCTAGGAGGCATTTGTTTAGGTATATACGCAACCACACCCACTGTAACTGAATGTCTGGCATGGGTGCACACAGCCATAGAGGGATGCAGTAGATGTCATGTGCTGGCTAGGCTAGGCTCTCATTCAGTTCTTTTGGAAATTGATTTGAGCAGTGCCATGCCTGTGCAGTGGGAATCACGGGAGATGTATATTTGCCAAACGCCAGGGCTTTGTGGACCAAAACCACTTTAAAATAGTGGACAATAAAGCTTGTTTTTAGTAATAAGGGAAGCAAGAAAAGATTATAGTGTCTGTCATGGTGAGAAGAAGCCCTAAACAAATCCAAGCATTGCGTGAAAGGTTGTGAACCCTTCAGTATTTTTTGTTTTTAAACTAAAACTCATTGTAACAATCCGGTGGTTCCATGGACACCCAAATAACTGCTGTTCCAGTGGCCACCAGCAGGTGTCCGATGGAGCTGCTTGGGCATCAGCCTTCATCCACAACATCAGATACAGTAAGACTGTGTTTTACCTTCTAGAAGGCCTCCACTGGGCTGCCTCTCTTAGATGCTACTAAGCTCCTATTCTGGTCTGCAGCTTTGCATGCCAGAACTACCAGGCTGTCATCCTTGTCCTGTGCCATAAACCAGGAGGCTTTCCTTCCCGCTCTGGAACTTGGGGTATCCCTGGGAAGACTTAATTTTAGCTATGCAATCCATCTGTTTGGTTTCCTGAGATCAAGGTTGGTTTATTGTTTCATTTAATCCAGTGTGTTTTTTCCATCCCAGTGTTTTGATTTTTTTATTACTTGTGTTTAAGGTCATAGATTATGTTGCTTTGTCTCTTCCTTTGTTTAAACCTTGGTGACAGCTGAGTATTGTAATGATTATGTGTCCTTGCTGATTGATGCTGCATATTACCTTCTTTGGGTTCAGTACTATTGTGTACAGTATGTTTAAAGATGATTATATACTACTATTCTGCTCCAAACCATGTTTTTATTGAAATGTTGCCATTGATCTTTTGATGCTTCCATAGTATGCCAGATATTTGTAACAAAAGTGAACTAGACACGCACAGCCCAATGCTATTACAACGTGGGGGTGCCAGACCAAACTGTACCCGTCTAAACTTATTGCCAATATCACTATGAGGGGGATTCTGGAAACCCCACACAGGTCCCCAGTTGGTCTGCACTCTACCCACAGAATAGTATATAACAAACCACAATGTCTAGTACTAAAAAAATTTTACAAATTTTATTGATTGTTAAAAAGGACTTCTGTGGGAGCTAGTACACATAAAAACACAACAATGACATATTAAAAAACATGCACACAATAATACAAAGACAGGGGGGAATATTGGGCTTAGTAATGGTACAAATCAAAACAGTAATTGTTATTCCTGACAGTGGGGATACCACACCGACCAGTACTATCAATGTCTACAGGCCAGTGCCCTATCACACATGTGATTTCTATAGAATGCTTACATTCAGTAGAGAGTAAATATGCCCAAAACATTACATAAGTATGTGTTGGTAGTATAAAGCCTACTGGGGAATGTCTGCCACGGCAGACTGCAGAGAACTGGTCATGAACTAACAGTATATAGTCAGGAAAAATATAAAGAAAAGAATCACATTACTATAGTAATACTGTCTCCCGCCTCAGGTCCCCCCATATACAACGGCCCGCCGACGCGTTCCATGGACTACCCACTTCACCAGGGCGCAAAGTGGCAGAGTGCAGACCAGAGTGGCAGAGTGCAGACCAACTGGGGACCTGTGTGGGGTTTCCAGAATCCCCCTCATAGTGATATAAGTATGCCAGATATGGCTTGTTTCGGGAATATTTTTGGATAATGTGAATCTGCTCCCAGAAAGCAAGTTAGAGGCCTCTGCACATGCAACAACAGGTAGGCCCTTGTTGAAAAGAGTAAGCAGTTTTTTGCCCCAGAGTTGGAATGTATGCAATAATTATGGGGATGTTGTCTTATTAGAAGAAAATAAACAGAAATATTAGGAGGTTGTTCTGGTGAGTATTTTAACAATACAAGGGTTCCAAGGGATTGTGAGATAAACCAGACACCAGAACCAGGCAGCAGAAGGTGAAGTCAAAAGAGGCAGGCTAAAAAAATACAACCAATATACAGTGCTCAAGTAATACGTACAATATCAATCAAACATACAATAAGGAATATAAATTACTTACCATATCTAGGACAATAGACGAAAAACATAGGCAGTAAGTGTTCACCAGACGTTTAATCTAAAGCTTCGCCCCCGTGATGCCTTACCAGCCTTTAATATTTATGCAGCCCAAAGTATCTCTTTAAAAGAAACACAACAAACTTGGAAACACTTCATATTGCACTTGTGGTAGGTATGAAGCCTGGGCAGCATAATGTAAAGAATGTTCATTTGTGTGAGCAGGGGCGGACTGGGACTAAAAAACAGCCCGGAACTTTTTGGGGCACAGCGGCCCTGCTTTACTGTTCCTGGCCCAGTATAGTATATTAATGTCACATATATATATATATATATATATATATATATATACACACACCTTATTTTGTTCCATGGTTTACCAGGGTTTAGAGGACAAAAGAAAGAAAATATTATGAACAAAATGGTGTGCTAAAATCCCCCTCCGAATCACCAGACAGTGGGCAGAATCACCCCATTACAGCCAATTAGCAGCATCCCACATTGGAGGCAGGGTGCAACATCTCCCATTACAGGCAGAGAGGAGCATCCCTCATTACAGGCAGAGAGGAGCATCCCTCATTACGGGCTGAGAGGGGCATCCCGCTTTACAGGCTGAGAGGAGCATCCCACTTTACAGGCTGAGAGGGGCATCCCGCTTTACAGGCTGAGAGGGGCATCCCGCTTTACAGGCTGAGAGGGGCATCCCACTTTAGAGGCTGAGAGGAGCATCCCACTTTACAGGCTGAGAGGGGCATCCCACTTTAGAGGCTGAGAGGGGCATCCCGCTTTACAGGCTGAGAGGGGCATCCCGCTTTACAGGCAGAGAGGGGCATCCCGCTTTACAGGCAGAGAGGGGCATCCCACATTACAGGCAGAGAGGGGCATCCCACATTACAGGCAGAGAGGGGCATCCCACATAACAGGCAGAGAGGGGCATCCCACATTACAGGCAGAGAGGGGCATCCCGCTTTACAGGCTGAGAGGAGCATACCGCTTTACAGGCTGAGAGGAGCATCCTGCTTTACAGGCTGAGAGGGGCATCCCGCTTTACAGGCTGAGAGGGGCATCCCGCTTTACAGGCTGAGAGGGGCATCCCGCTTTACAGGCAGAGGGGGCATCCAGCTTTACAGGCAGAGGGGGGCATGCAGATTGGTCGGGGACAGATCAGATTTGGAAACAGATCGGTTGGGGGCAGATCAGATTTGGACACAGATCGTTTGGGGGCAGATCAGATTTGGACACAGATCGTTCGGGGGCAGATCAGATTTGGACACAGATCATTCGGGGGCAGATCAGATTTGGACACAGATCGGTCGGGGTACAGATCATATTTGGACACAGATTAGTCAGGGGACAGATCAGATTTGGATACAGATTGGTCGGGGGGACAGATCAGATTTGGAAACAGATCGGTCGGGGGACAGATCAGATTTGGACACAGATTGGTCGGGGGGACAGATCAGGTTTGAACACAGATTGGTCGGGGGGACAGATCAGATTTGGAAACAGATCGGTCGGGGGACAGATCAGATTTGGACACAGATTGGTCGGGGGGACAGATCAGGTTTGGACACAGATTGGTCGGGGGACAGATCAGATTTGGACACAGATTATGAGCTGTCTTTGTAGAAGTTTTCTCATTGGTCACACTGGCCAATCAGCCTCTCTCCTCTTACAGGGCTGTGAGAGGCTCCATTTAGCAGACATACAGTATATGAAGGACAGGGAACATGGAGCTCTGCACAGCCCAGTCTATGAACAGCACATGGGACACTGTTTGTTTTGTAGAGGGGGGTTGAACATCTAAACTTTCCCTTATCAACTGCCAGGAAGGCTTTACCTTGTGGCAGAAGCAGCTGCAGTTACACATCCCTGCAGCCGAGTTACAAATGGCAGAACCTGGTGTGAAGCATCCACTGACCTCCAGCTCCTGGGACAGGCTGTCACTAGGGGGCAGCAGCGTGCACACATATCCTGCTCTGGTCACATGACACAGAGCTATGACGGCTCCTCTGCTTCCCCGTCCTGTAAGTGTAATTGCTGATGCCGAGCCTGCGAGGAGCCAATGTTCTAACTGCGGCTGATGAGCAGAGAAGTGTAATGGGTGGAGGCCGCTCTGCCCGCCGCTGCTCTCACACATACACACTAATGTTTGCACGCTGATAATCTGGGTGTAAATTTTAGTGTGTGTGTGAGAGCGGTGGGCAGAGCGGCCTCCACCTCTTACACTGCTCTTCTCATCGGCCACCACCTGCGGCCTTCCCATGTGCTGGCCTACCGGGATTCTGCCCGGTATGCCCTATGGACAGCCCGCCCCTGTGTGTGAGCTAGCCACTGTAGAATAGATCAAGGGGATAGATACAAATTAGATTTATATAGTTGATTATGGAGGAACATCTCTGAGTTGTGATGAAATATTCTCTGTCTGGCACCTTCACACAATAAAAGTTCTAAAAAATGTCAACCTAGATATCCAGTGGCACAGAGGTTGCCACGAGGCCTCTAATCCTCCATAAGATGACTAAACTTTTGCTGCAGGAACCTCTACACACCAGCTCCATAGCAAAAAGTAGATGACAACATCATTGGCAGGTGACACTGGGCTCTAGGTCATGGAATAAGGAGAGACACCTGGCAGAGAAGTTATCTGAACCCTCGATAATGGTTAAGTAAGTAGAATTGAGTGAACCTCCTTTGACATTTGATTCTACCGATTTCCTAAATTTCCCAGAGAAATTCAGGTTCGTCCGAATCGAACATTTACAAAAACTCACCAATTTCTGAATGGCAGGGTCCCTCTGGCCAGCAGCTTGGCCGCGGGTTTTCCTTGCCTGGCTCTCAGGTTGCAGGTGGTGGTGCCGGCGCCCCATGCCTGGCTTGTCAGAAGGCGGGCATTTCTCGTCTGGATTTTGGTGGTGGTGCCAGCTTCCTTTTCCTGACTTTTGGAGAGGCAGGCTTTCCTTGCATGGCTTCAGGCGGCAGGTGGGGGTTCCTGTTTCTGTGGCAGCAGGTGGGGAGGCGAGCTTTCCACGCCAAGCATCTGACGTCAGGAGGCTGTGCCACCACTGGACCCAAACAACAGGGGAGCCAAGGCGTTGGTAAGTGACTATGAATTCACACATCTAATTGTCCCTGAAATTCGGGGGCATTCCGGTTCTAATAAACCAGTTCACTCATTTCTATTAGAAAGGCATGTGTTAATATGTGGCATTTAATGTATCTGTGTCAATGAGGTTTTCTTCTAGAATAGGTGAAACTGTCAATACACATTTATTTTAATATGAGACCTTTTTTGAAAAACAATTTGATTCTGTTCATTATACAGTTCTTGGCATTATTAATTCGGTTGCCGATTAACCAAACACTGTTTATATGTTTATTCTGTTATTTGAAGTTCTACAACCAGCCCTATCCTTGTTTGTTTGATTTAATTCTCAGAAAGTGAAAGAACAAGTCTGAGCAGAAGAGAAATAAAAGAAAAGAAAAGAAGCACACGTTGTTCAATCTGTTAAATAATAAAATACAGAAATGAATCATAAAGTGTATGAGCAGCATTAAATCTGAAAATCTGCAGCCTAAACCACTTTAATATAGTGGGGAATGACTGAGTCAGCAGAGGAACAATCGACTAGAACAGTATGAAATAGGCTCCCGGCCTGAACTGTAACTGCTTATTTATCAAGAACGTTGACAATGAGATAAGCCATCATCTCTTGTCCCCTTTTATTTTAAATATCCTGATGGTCACTTGAAATATTTTTTATTAATCCAGATAAGCTGATAGACCTTACCAGTCTAACCCTAAAACCTTTTATCTGCTTCTTAAAGCGGACCAAAACCTGGGATTTTGACTTTCCCGGGCTTTGTTCTGTGCCTTTGAGGAACCCCAGATTGGGGTATCCCGCTGTGTGAAACCTCCCAGTTCGCCCAGTAAAACTCACCTCTTCTCTAATAAAGCTTGCGCAGGCTCTCGTCCAATCAGAGCCCTTTGCCTTTCTTACATCATTCACCAAAGGGTTCAAATTTATTTTAATGGAGGCACATCCCCTGCAGCACACGCGCTCCCGCCCAAGCTTATATCGGATAGCTGGGGTGGGAGCGCACTCACTGCCCAAAGATGCAGGGAATGCAGCTGCTCCTGCTCCCCATTGAAAAGAATAAGAGCTCTGATTGAGTTAGAGCCCACGCATGTGCTGTTGGAGCGGGGGAAGGTAAGTGTTTAGCAGCGCCCCAGTGGTTTTCACACCGCTTTGAGATTCGATTTGGGATGCCCCAGGAAGGCCAGCGGATTCCAGTGCCGGCTGCACCAGATTTTGTTCCTGCTTTAACTTAGTATGGACAGGATTTTTTAGACCAGAGGCAGTTTGTCTATCTTTTGTAGGAGATAAGACTACAAAAATAGCAAAACTGCTCTACTAGAGATTTAGATGTACAGAGATCTAAATGGGCATAAATTCAGACCTCCCAAAGTGTTCTAAAATTAGACCTAAAGCTAACCAATATATGGAAAGGGACTGTTGGCCACCTTCCCTTCAACAGCCAAAAGGCAACTCTCAAATAATAATAATAATAATAATAATAATCTTTAGCATTTTCTAATATAGGTCTTTTGCTCGAACTGTTTAGTATAGAGAATGGCTGGAGAATTAGCCTCTCCAAGCATACATGATATATAAATATAGACTCCTGATTGAGCCTCTCAAAAGTCTCCTAAAAATATGTATCAATAATAATTTCCTCCTGCCACATCTCACATTCTTTTGATGGTAGACCTGTAACATGGTTTATGGTGAGAGCAACCTGTAGGTAGGGCCCCCTCATAACCCTTTATGTAATGGTTTGGGCCCTAGTCCCTAGTTCATACTGGGTTACGTAAATATAAAAGGGTAGTTGTGGTCTAGAGGTAAGGAAGTGGCCTTATGACTTTCAGTTTTCAGGTTTGATTCCTGGACATAGGACATGACTGACGTGCTCTTAAGCAAGACACCTAGCTCCCCAAATGCAGGCCACCACACCGGGCACACTCAACCCACGAATGGGTTAAATGCAAAGAAAAATTACTATGAATTTCCAATAAAAACTATATATGATTGGCCAAGGCAGATACATCTATCATCATTAATGCTGGCAACAATAATGTGGTCTGCCTGGCTGGGGGCCTTTCTTCATGCCCATGTCATATTTATAGCTGTTCTGCTTAGCAAGTTGGTAGCTATTAAAAATGTTCTCTATTGCTAAAATGATTGGTGTTCAGTTATTTGTCTCTTTACGTATTTTCTCAGACTTGTAGACATCAGTACCCTTTATGTTTTTAGGCCTCAACAAACTTTTCTAAAATAATACTGTTAAGACCACACACAAAACCTTCATGCCTTTGTACTGTACTGTGTTTAGCCAAACTACACCAAAAGTGCATTTGGCACATTTCAAAATGCACCTCATCAAGACTTTGTTACAGAATTATTTACAAGTTTTTGGTGGACCCTACAGACTGTATCTTCTCAATGGTGTGTTGTCTCCTTTACAAGTAACGGATCAAGCAATTGGGCTAATTCGACAATTCGAGAATTTTTTTTCTTACTTTTTTTGTGAGGAAAAAAATTTACTTTACTTTTTTCCTCTGTGCAATTCAGCGCCATGTTTAGCTGTGCAACGATTTTGAGTTGCACCAAGGAAGAGGAATCAAGATAAATTATTTTTTCTCGCGTCTCATTGGGGTTGAATCAGCCCTATTATCAGCAAGTATCTCCCCTAGCAGATTACCAGGTGTTTGAGTGGCAGGACCAGTGACTGCATCATGTCCCGGTTCCCATGAGTTGTACATGCTATTGAACAAATTTCACAGCACTGGGTCCTCAGTTATTCTGTATGAAATACCTGCACCTTGGGGCCTGATTGGCGACATGGAAATAGAACGCCAAATAGGGGGTTTTACTGATTTATTTTTCTACTTGCAAACTGGGGGGTTTTGTTGGGGAGATTGACCAACTTGGTTTGAATGCCTGGTGGGTTTTATTTCTCTTTAAATAAAACAGATTTTACTTATACTTATCAACATGATGACTTGTTTGCGTATATATATTCTCTCTCTCTCTCTTAGTCTAAAATTGTGTAGTCTGAAGCAGCCAGGAAATCTGCTAAAAATCTGTTACATATCTTTCTTGGCAGCACTCATCTGGTTTTCCAACCCCATATTGTTTGCTGGAAAAGCAACAGACTTTCATATTTTTTTTTTCTCTTGGTTATTCATAGAACATTCAGCTTTGTTTCCATTGTCTTTCCTATTGCAGCATGATGGTCAGACTTTGCTGCTATCCTTGCAGCATAACAAATTGGAAATGTGCTGGTTAATTTTGTATTTTTGAAATATTTAGGTTGCAGATCACCCGTATACGAACCTGTAACCATTTATGTTTATGGGGATATTCTTTATAGGGTCCTGTTATATTCCATGTGTTGCAAATGAGGTGACTGGCAACAGCCTATGGCTGTAATAATTGATTTACGCTCTTGATAATAGTGATTTTCTACAAATAATTTTCTGTGATTCTCAGGTGGTTTAGAACACTGGGTTCCTATGGAGTGTTTGCCACAGTGTTCGCATATTTTGGAAATGTTGTTGCACCTCTAACTATTCTACTACTCATTACTAAATAAAATAAATAAAGGGCTACATTATTTTATTTTTTTTTACACTGATGATTTTTATTGTCTGCTTCTAAAGCCTAGCTCTAGACTAGGGGGTCCCAACCAGCAGGAGGAGTACCACTGGTGGTACACAGCAAGGGTCTGTATCTCTGGGTAGCAGGTGACATTATCCATTACAACTAAAATGTATTGGTTACCCCTAGCTGACTTTACTAAAACTATTGTAATTCTCTCAAATGGCACCTTGATAATTGGAAGTGGAACCAAGGGGATGAGGAAATGAGACACCGGGGCATTTATTTGGCAAAATCAATAGTTTTTTACCTCCTGGTACACACTGGGCCAGAAAAATCTTTGGAGAATAATTTCCTGGGTTTTATCAGTTACCAAATTCCCAGCAAGGATATGGCTGTGGGCCAAGTCAAGAGCTATACGTCTGTATGGTTTGGGCACCCGAAGCTGTTCCACAATTTCTTAACAACGTGATACAAGAGATCATTATTCAGGGCAAAATGTGGAAATTGTTGGTCAGCTTCTGGATCCTGGGCACCCCATTAACAACATCCTCTCAAGCATTTACCAGGGTGGGATCCCTCAACTGTGCAGTACCAAAATTTTCCCTGGAAACCTTTAAGTTAGGCACATTTGGCTCGATTCAGAGAGACAAAAAAAAACTTCCGTTTTAGTGCCGATCTGTTTTTTTTGTGAAATGTTTCCGTTCTCGTATGAGTGTACGAGCGATTCTATGCATGCATTGAAAACCTTCTGTAAAGTTTCCGTCCATTCGTACGGCAGATTACGAATACGAGGATGTCATTTTCCAGCGTGACTTTTCCGTTTCATTTTCACATGTTACAACGTAGGCTTTAGTTTTTGCCCTTTTCCCATCGTATCCTCCAACGAATCCTTTACGTTTCCCATTCGATTCTGTTTCCCTTTTTCAATAAATATTCATCCAGACGGAAATCCTTACGATCTAGCGCCTGCGCACTACAAACTTAACTCATTAAAGTGCTCGCCTACATATTTGCCACCCTCACTTCTACTACAATGTTTAGCTAAATCACTTAGCACTATCCTCCATCTTCCCTTTTGGACCCTTAAAGCTCACCCAAACCACTTAGCACTATCCTCTATCTTCCCTTTTGGACCCTTAAAGCTCGCCCAAATCACTTCTCGGTCATGTGAATATTCATCTTTAAATATTTCTGGGCCCATTAGTTTTGTGTTAATGTATTTTGTAAATTAAATGACACTGTATCATTTTTTTTTTGGATTCCATCAAAAAATATAACATTTTTAAAAATTTAGAAAATTTCTAATTTTTACAACTATAAAAAACAAAATACATAGCAATGGCAGGCCACAGAACATTATTCTTCATCTGTGGTCCCCAACGAGTTGCGCAGCTCCTGCATCTCGCCCACCAACTGAAGGACCCTGACACTCAGTTGTGCCACTCTGGCACGTGTGGTCCCTGTTAAAAAACTTAAATTAAAATATTGGTATAACCTTGTTGGGGTCATACTGCAGTGCCCCCCCCCCCCCCCTGTATGGTCCAAACACCTAAATCTGGATTTCAAAAGCCAGAGGGCCCTCACCACCACGGGCCGGGTTTTGCATAGTGCCCGATTAGAGAACCCCTGGCCCGCATTCTGCAGGCAAAGAACAGGCATCAGGAGCAAGGGCAGGAGTGGATATCCAGAATCCCCTGAAAGAATTTAAAAATAATAACATAAAATACACATTCTAAGCTACAATATTGTTTAACATGTCATCAAGGGCTAAAAACAGCAATAGGTTAAGTCATGAGTCATCAACTATATTCATTGCCATACAGTGAAAATGGATTGATGGAATGTGAGCATACTTACCCAGGAGCCATCCACCAGATAATTCTCCTGACTCAAACTGGCGAAATAAGCCGGAGCTCTGCAATATATAAGCATCATGGGACGACTCTGGATGCCCTGCAAGAACACTGAGGAATCGCATAGCTGGACCAAAGACTGCTTGTATGTTGTGTGAGTGGCACATCTTGCGGTTCCTGCAACCAAATATAAAATATTTACACAAAGAAAAGGTAACCGACTAAAACAACTCCTACAACAAATTAAGATTCAAGTTCAACAATCCAAATATAATTCACAAAGGACATAAGTCTAAAAAAATCTAGCAATTATATGCATGTGTGGGAAAATAAATGTTTACATGCTAAGGACTAATTAAGGTCAGCATTAAAATGCTTCTATAAGGCATACATGAAATGTATTGATTCAGGTATGCATTGCTATACAATTTATGGCCTCGGCCATGCTGATACATGCAATGCCTTGGTGCTAAAGGCGCACAGACTCCTCCACATAGCCGCAAAACATGTTCAACAATAGCAATCCGAGCCCTCAAAGGTCCCGTAAGTGGATCGGAAATGAAACGGATTTATAGGGTGGTGATCCGTCGGAAATCAGCTCTCTGAATCAGACGTAAGCCCATCCCAACAACGTAAGTTATCTGAACGAACGAAAAATATCAGATTTTGTTTGGAAAATGATCCGAACTAACGGAAATGTTCCGATTTGCTTCCGTTCATTGAAAGCGCATATACACATTTTCCCGAATGTTCGTATGAATGAAAAATGAATGAAAAAAAGCAAAAAAAAGACTAACACCCACCCAAACTTTCACAGACAGCTACGGAAGTCCGGACGAATGTATCTTTGAATCGAGGCTATTTTGCTACACAGTAGGAGCATTGTCTTCTCCAGCCAAATCCTGCTATGGAAAAGTGTCCACATTTATATCAATTAACTCATCAACACTTTTCTCGACCGCTTGGACAGGGATGGGGCCTTTAGAAGCTTCCTTGCTTCTCTCAGGGAGTTTTCCCCAAAACTCCAAAAACAAAGAAAATTACGGTCCAATTACGATTACAATACGATTACAGTATGCATACGATTTTTGACCATCCCCAATTTGATGGTTTACCATTCCCACCACAGTCCCTATTTGCACCAGTGCTACTAGGAAAGCTTGGTGTCCCCAAATCACTCTCAAGTACTTACCGCGCACATAATCCCTGGCTATCTGACTGGCCTGCGCCAGGGACACGAGACAGCCAGAGTCCAGCAAGGCTTTGACAGGGTGATTGTTCACAATGATATTGCATACTTGGGGCTCATTCTTGCCCCTTGGTCATACGGCACGCCAAGGCACAACAAACAGCATTTGGCGTTGCCATGTATGATATGGGCTCAGAGTTCTAGGGGCAGTGTGCAGAAATGTGTCCCAATTCCCCCCATCTCCAGAACTGTAGTGGTTCTGGTTGCCTAGCCACAAAGTCACTTCTAGGGCGATCTTTCCCCCTTGGTACACCCCCAGTATCAAGAACTTTCCTAGCGGAGGAAAACATAAGCATCACAGAGAAAGTTGTCGATCTTTCAACCATGCTGACGAGTTGAGCTGCATCTGTAGGGCCACCCTGACCAACCCAGCATAGGGCTGCAGTATAGCGATCAATGGCCACCTTTTCCACAATCTTCTCTGGTGTAGAGGAGTCGGGTTCCGGCCATATCTTTGTCAGGTGAAAAAAGTCAAACATCTGGAATCTGGTAGGCTTATTTACATCAAAACACCAGTAATGCCCCCTCCCCAGGCATGGACAGCAGGTGTGACCCCCAAGTGGGCCAAAATCTCCCCTTATTTTTTGTAATCTTTAACATCCTTTTCACTGAGGTATAAGTATAGGATAAGGATAAGCAAGGATGTCCTCCCACTCAGGCTCTGCAATCCTCACAAAGACAGTGTGGTAGGCTTCCACTTCATCAGTAGCAGTCAGCTTTTGCAAAGCCCATTGTACAGCTCTCTTTGGGCTCTCAACCATAGTGGGAATTTGCTGGGTCCCCTCAGTGCAGGGCTGTGGTGTAGTCTGCTCAGCCAGTAGGCGGTTGGTCTCCTGTTGTACAGCTATTGCTTGCTGATACTGAGCCTACTGCTGTGCCTGCGACAGAACCAACTGCTGATATCAGTTCCTCCATTTGAGACTGGTGAGAAATCTTTGTTGCCGCTTTTACCAAAGCCATCCAGTGATAGCGTTCACCACAGAGTTATTCTAAGTATACAGCACGTCCTTTTCCAGAATATTCCTTACTCATGGGTTATACATTTACAAGATGGGGCTGGACTGCAGAAAGCAGCTTGTGGCTCCTCCCGGCCCTGTATAAGTCAGGGACCTCCCACAAAATCCCCAGTTTTAATCTGCAGTCTGGACTGCGAAGATAGAAGATGGCTCTCTATATACACAGGCCAGCGGGGCTTACCAGCCTGCGGCCCTGCAGGACTATTACCACCCATTCTGGACCCACTGCCTCCCAGCCTTGGCTGACTGGTTCGGGTAAAGGTAGGACAGCACCCGGGTTAGGTGCTTGAGGAGCGCTGCTCCGCCCGCAGTCCCTGCTTTGACAGGGTAGGCGGTATAGGCCTGTGGTGAGCCTTGTGGGATGCCCCCTCCTGCTCCCAGGGTTCCCCTTTAATCCCTACCCCCCTTAGGTATCTGCCCCTCATCTCTTTTTGTTTCACTCGGTAGCCCCCTTCCTTTGCTCTCCCTGGAGATCTCGGGGGGGGGGGGCGTGTGTGCGGTATGTCAAGCAGCCTGTATATTCACTTGCTTGTGCCAGAATTGATAATGTTGTATTCTGCATGTCTTGCTTAACGTGTTTTTTACTGGCAGCCGCGCGTTTGTACTTTGCTCCGCGGACAGCGGCGAATTTACCTCAGGCTCTGCCGCGCCGTCATTGGACGGCGGGATCATGTGGGCGCTCTTCGGGGGGAGGCGGGCTCTGCGGATGATGTTTTCCGCATTGCTCGAGGTATATGCGGACACCATTTTACCTCCCTCGTGCTGCGTGTCTGCTGTTACCTACCGTGGTCCGTGAGTGCCCCTGCGGGGTGGATTGTTATGTATTTCTATATATTTTTACTATATTCTTACAGGGATGTCTTCTTATGTCTTTCAGGCGGGTAGACTTCACTGTGGTTTCTCCCGGTCCTTCCCCTTTTTAGCTTGGGCTATTACTATTATATCTCCCACATCCCTAGCGGGCTATTGGGGCATCCGGGGTTGCTATCATTAGCGTTAACCCTATATTGGACTATTGTGCCACTGTAATCACCATATGGAGGCTTCTGGGGATAATGTGCTTGGGGTTCCTTCGGGACAAGCCTGGCGTTGTGTGTGATGCAGCCTGGGTTGCCTGTTACTGGCGCGGCGCCCCCTCGGGCTTCGCCTACCCCCCCACGCTTACATCTGACCCCCTCCGAGGGGCATATTAGCGGGGAGTCTCAACCTGATTTAGCTGCTCGGGTGGGCAGCATTGAAAAACATCTTGCTGGGTCTGCCCCGCGTAAGGCTTCTGCTAAGAAGCGACATATATCACCCGCAGTTTCCTTCTTCCCTGTAGAGTACGAGGGCCCTTACTCACTCTCAGGTCCCTACCCCCTTGAGGAGGGGGAATTATTTTCTGATTCAGAATCCTCTGATGAACAACCTAAGATTTACAGTAGTACCGGGACTCCCTTTGGGGAAGACCCGTGGTCCCCTGATGACACTGACAGATTGCTGAGTCATATTTTTGAAGTGCTTTGTATTTCTCCCCCGTCAGTGGCCCGGCAGCAGCAGGGTGAGCTTTTTCATACGGTTA
Source organism: Gastrophryne carolinensis (assembly GCA_027917425.1). NCBI lineage: Eukaryota > Metazoa > Chordata > Amphibia > Anura > Microhylidae > Gastrophryne > Gastrophryne carolinensis. Next base: position 175,846,300 of record CM051238.1, on the reverse strand, counting down.
AACCACACTGGGAGTTCCCTGAGCAGTCTCACTTTAATAATCTAGTGCTCAAGGAATGGGAACGCCCTAGCAAGCTGCCCGGGGTGCCTAAGAGTTGGGACAAGAGGATCCCTTTCCCGCTGATGTAGTTAAGCGTTGGTCATGTCCTCCCGAGGTGGATGTGCCAGTTCTCGGGTTGTCCAATACATCCGTCATGCATTCCCCTAATACTACTACCCTGCGGGATGGGGAGGAGCGGCGTTTGGATCAACTGGCCTGTCACGCCTTTGCCTGTGTGGGGACGGCTCTGCGCCCAATTTGTGCCTCTGCTATTATGGCTATTGCCATTAAAGGGGTGCTTAAGTGTCTCTTGGACGGGGCATCTGAGGATGCGGGTAGAGAAGAGTATAGATCTCTACTGCTTTGGGAGGAATTTATTGCATATATTCTGTCTGCTATGGATGATGCCATTAGAATGTGTGGTAGAACTTCTGCCTTGTTGGTGGCTATACGCCGCTCTGTCTGGCTACGTCAATGGGTAGCTGATAATGCTGCTACGAAATCCCTCACTGGTTTCCCTTTCAAGGGCCTGCGTCTCTTTGGGGAGCGCTTGGATTTGTTTGCCAGGGGTGGCAGGTTACCTCAACGTAGGAGGCCGTCCCGGTCCTTTCGGGGGATGAGTGCCTTTCTCCCATCCTTCCGTGGTTCCAGAACTGGCCGAGGAGTCTCCTTTACTGGGGTCCGAGGAGATCACTAGGGAAGGGGCAGAAGACGTGGCCGTCCTGGCCTCTCCTGGGGTCCCAAGCCAAAGTCCTCACCCAAGCCCCCTCAGGCATGAAGGGGCGCCCTCACCCATCCGGGTGGGGGGACGGCTCCGGCTCTTTTCTCACGTCTGGAGGCTTCACGTCTCAGACCGGTGGATTCAGGAGGTAGTGTCCTCCGGTTACAAGGTAGAGTTTGCAGCCTGCCCCCCCCCCCCCCCCCCAAGATTCATCAAATCACGGATGGCTCAAAACCCCCTGCCAGCTCAGGGTCTGTGCCTTGCTGTCCAAGACCTTCTGAAGTCGGGGGTCATCTGCCAGGTGCCCTTGAGGGAAAGGGGTAAAGGATACCATTCCAATCTTTTCATTGTTCCCAAAAAAGACCTATTCTGGATTTAAAGTGTCTCAACAAATTTGTCAGATCCAGACGCTTTCGCATGGAGACTCTGCGCTCAGCTGACAATTCCCTATGCCCGGGCGACTTCATGACCTCTGTAGACATCAAAGATGCTTACCTTCATGTACCAATCTTTTCAGGTCATCAGAGATTCCTGAGGTTCGCTCTGGAGGATCAGCACTATCAATTGTGGCTTTACCTTTCGGTCTCAACGCGGCTCCCAGGGTATTCACCAAGGTGCTGGCGGGCGTACTGGCTCTGCTGAGATCTCACGGCATCCACATCCTTCCTTACTTAGATGACATTCTCATCACTTCTCAGTCCTTCCAGCACTGGAGGCTTTTGGCTGGGTGATCAACCATCCCAAGTCTTTCCTGTCACTGTCCATGGTGAGGTCCTTTCTGGGCATGACTCTGGATACATCTCAGGTCAAGATCCTTCTCCCTTAGCAGAAGGTGGAGAATCTTCAGGCCCTAGCCAGGCATCTTCTGTCTTCCCCTCATCCCTCCATCCGGGAGGGGATGCAGTTGGTGGGCCTGATGGTGTCCTGCTTCGAGGCGGTTACATACGCTCAGTTTCACATGAGACCCTTTAAAATTCACCTCTTGTCGGTTTGGGGTCGGGACCCTCGGCCCCTGGATCAGGTACTGGTTCTGTCCCCCCTGGCCAGACGGTCTCTCTCGTGGTGGCTGGACTCAAGAAACCTGTTGGTGGGCAGATCCTTTCTTGCCCCATGCTGGGAGACAGTCACCACAGATGCCAGCCTGACAGGTTGGGGGGCTTCTGGAAATCCCTAAAATTCCAGGGTCAGTGGGGCCCTTAGGAGGCCTACACCCCTATCAACATTCTGGAATTGAGGGCGATAAGGTTGGTTCTCGCCCAATTGACTCTACACCTTCGAGGCCGGGCGGTTCAGGTCCGATCGGACAACCAGACGGCGATTGCCTACATCAATCATCAGGGAGGGACCCGGAGCAAAAGGGCGCTCAAGGAAGTGTCCCTGATACTGTCTTGAGCGGAGGAGAGTGTTCCCTGCATCTCAGCCATGTACATCCCGGGGGGGGAGAATCTGGAGGCAGACTCCCTCAGCAGGGGGACTTCTCGTCTGGGAGAATGATCCCTCAGCAGCAGGGTGTTTCACTCACTGTGCCACCGTTGGGGTCAGCCAGATGCGGATCTGTTTGCGTCCCGTCACAATCACAAGCTTCCAGTCTTTGTCTCTCTGTCACAGGACCCTCTGGCCTTGGCCACGGATGCTCTAGCAATGTCTTGGAAGAGCTTTCAGCTTCTCTATGTGTTTCCTCCTTTCCCTCTGCTGGGCAGGGTGTTGCACAAGATTGATCAGGAGGGGGTACCAGCCATTCTGGTGGCCCCCTGTTGGCCAAGAAGGGTGTGGTTCGCAGACGTCGTGCAGTTGGCAGTAGATCAGTATGTCCTGCCCAAGGATCCAGACCTGCTCACTCAAGGGCAGCTACGCCATCCCAATTTACAAACGCTGGCTTTGACGGCCTGGCTGCTGAAACCTCCATCCTGATGGAGAAGGGGCTGCCTGCCTCTGTTGTTAATACCATGATTCGGGCTAGGAAGAAGTCCTCGTCATCCATCTACTATAGGGTATGGCATGCTTACATTGACTGGTGTGAATCTAAGTCGCTTCCATGTCGGGTGTTTTCTATCCCCAGGATTCTGGAATTTTTGCAACATGGTTTGGATTTGGGTCTTCAGCTTAGTACCCTCAAAGGTCATGTTTCTGCTTTGGCCATATTCTTCCAAAGATCCTTTGCTCATCATCGTCTGGTCAAGACCTTCTTCCAGGGGGTTACTCACGTGCGTCCGCCACGTAAGCCTATGTTACCAGTCTGGGATCTGAACTTGGTCTTATCTGCATTACAAGGGTCTCCCTTTGAGCCTTTGCGTGAGGCCCCTTTGTCCATATTGACTCTTAAGGTAGCCTTTTTGGTGGCTATCACTTCTGTTAGGCGTGTTTCTGAGTTGGCGGCGCTTTCCATCAAACCTCCTTACTTTGAGAGACCCCAGGACAAGGTAGTGTTTCGTTTTAAGCCAGATTTCCTAAGGTTGTGTCTGCTTTTCATCTCAATCAGAACATTGTTTTGCCTTCTCTATGCCCTAATCCTAGTAAAACTAAGGAGCGGGTTATACATTTTCTGGATGTGGTCAGAACTCTGAAGTTCTATTTAGTGGCTACTGAATCCTTCAGGAAGACTGATGCTCTCTTTGTGCTCCCGTCTGGACCTAAGAAAGGTCTGGCTTCAGCTAAGTCCACTATCAGCAAGTAGATCCGTCAGGCTGTGATACAGGCCTACTCTGCTAAGGGGAAGGAGCCTCCCTTCCGCCTTACTGCTCATTCTACTCGCGCTATTGGTGCCTCTTGGGCTTTTCAGCACCAAGCTTCTGTTGAACAAGTTTGCAAGGCCGCCACTTGGTCTTCTGTTCATACTTTTTACTTTTACTTTTTTTAAGTTCTACAAGGTTGATGTTAAGGCCTCAGCTGATGCTGCCTTTGGTCGCAAAGTTCTGCAGGCGGCAGTGGTTTAAACTGTCTGCTGTTACTTTTGGGGATCCCACCCTACCTTACGGACACTGCTATTGGATGTCCCATGAGTAAGGAATATTCTGGAACAGGATGTGCTGTATACATATCTATGATTACTCACCTGTAGAATTGGTATTATACGTATACAGCACGTCCTGTTCCACCCCACTCTTGTTATCATTATTCTTAGTTACCTCTGTATGGTGATGGTTCATATGTTCATTTTTGACGTTATTGTTCTCCCGGCTTCTTGTTAACTGCTTGTAAATACTGGGGATTTTGTGGGAGGTCCCTGACTTATATAGGGCCGGGAGGAGCCACAAGCTGCTTTCTGCAGTCCAGCACCATCTTGTGGATGTATAACTCATGTTTTTGTCATGCTATTGCTCCTAGCAACCATGCCATGCCTTTGCCTACCTTCACCAATTGTCAGGATCAGGGTTTCTAACGGCAATGACAACAGTTCTTGAGGTGAAATCAAATGCAGTTTATTGTGCAACAAAGTCCAACAAATGTCCACCGCATTTAATCAAACAAGCAAGGTGCAGTATCAGTGCAACAAAAGTATTTCCCTTCTGGCTTTAAATGTAAACACAGCTCGGTTTTCTCACCAACCTAGTAGGTTCAGAGTTTGGGCATGCATTAAAATGTCTCTCTTTCACAGGCTCCCAGCTTGAGACTGACTGTATCTAATCACATGGCTTCCCCCAGACTGCCTTTCCTAGCAGTCTTTGTAGCCCTGTGATGAGCCAGCCCCAGGCACCTGTACAGGATGAGGCGGCAGCCAAACTCCCACCTGGAGGGAGGGGATGCTAGCATCCTGGGTGAAATCCCTCCACCATAAAGCCAGCTGTATGCTTAATATATATATATATATATATATATATATATATATATATATATATATATCTTTGCCATGAAGCCCCAAAAAGGTTCTGGTAGAACCAATTACCTTCAGAAGTCAGCTGCTTAGTGAAATGAAATCCACCTGTGTACAATCTAAGTTACACGTGATCTGTCAGTATAAACCACACCTTTTCTGAAAATTCCCCAGAGGCTGCAATACCTTTAAGCAAGGGGCACCTCTAACCAAAAAATACCATGAAAACTGAGGAGCTACCCAAACAAGTCAGGGACAAAGACATGGTTGGAATATAAAAAAAAATCCAAATCTCTGATGATCTCCAGGGAACCATCATTGAGTGGTTTAAGGAGAAACATGTAAATATATTGGAATGGCCTAGTCAGATTCCAGCCCCTAATCCAAATGTGAATCTGTGATCAGACTTGAAGCCCATCCAAACCGAAGGAGCTGGAGCAGTTTTGCCTTGAGGGATGGGCAAAAATTACAGCAAGAATTGTGAAGCTCATAGAGACTTATCCAAAGAGACTTGCTGCTTGTAATTGCTGCAAAAGGTGGCTCTGCTAAGTACTTATTATATATTGTTTCAGCAGAGTTTGGGCTATAACTTGAAATGCCTTGTTTGTAATTTTTTCAGTGCGTTCTCAATATTTTGGGGTAATAGCCCAGGCAGCAAAACTAGCCTGGGCACTATCTATGTGTTCTTGTAGCCCAGGGATGCAGGTAATCAGATGGGGAGTGTTGGCAAGTAACCCACTTGTGAGCAGGTGACTTGCTGGCCCCTCCTGCCCTGTCCACGTGAGTGCCAGGCACCTAATCGTGGTGCTGGATTCTTATTGCCAGACCAAGGGAAATGTAGATTTACCAGCGCTCTGGGAGGTTATGTGTGGAGGGGCTCCAGCATTCTGGATGCCCCCCCAGACTGTCACTTACTGGCGGCGACCAACACCCGCAATGCAGAGGGAGTTTGTCCCCTTTAAGTATTTGTTTTAATGTTAATTTGCTGCTCAAATTAAAGTCCAATCTAATCCCACTTCAATATTGTAGCTTTGGATCCAAAATTAACTTTGGGGTTGTTGACAGAAAGTAGCCAGCAGAACCCCCTGGGGAACATACCACCTCTCTGTATATCTAATGTTCAAGGTGGGGGTGGAGTCCTTGACTATTATACCTACCATTTACCTATTCCACTTGCCTGAAAAACAAAAGCCTAAAGAATTCAACATTTTAGGATAAATGTTAAAAGCTCGTAAACAAGTGAAATACTTTAACATGTGTGCGTCAAAAGCTTCTTGTTACCTTGCAAATTCACTTAGCTTTTACTCTTGTGTATTGAATGTCTCTAGCAAAGCAGATCTTTTATTAACAAATACACAAGGAAGTCTTTCAAGCAAAATAACAGAGAGAAGAAACAAACAGAATGTTGTATTCCTGCGATTACCTCACCCCTGAGAAATTAGACGGGTGTAAATGGCTGCATTAATGTTTCCTAAGGGGCATGCCATGTAAACTGTGCCCTTTGTTTTACTCTATTGTTTGAATGCATAGTGTTATCAATGTGAGCCGGAGTCTACTTACTTTCACAATATATGCCGGAAAATCAACTCTCATGTAGGGGAAGAATTATATTCAGATTTTCTAAAATGATGGTTTTGTATAAATATTATGCTCCTAATTTTTCACAACCTTTACATCTCTTTAATATAAGTTTGACTACCAGGAAGACTTCTTTCCAGTAGCACACTAAGATCCATTAGTATTCTTCAAACCTAAAAACGACTTCAAACAGTCGTTTTGTTTAAGAAAAACTTCTGCAGGAGACCTCTGACTCTGATGTAACTGTGTAATTTTTTATATAGAATGAAATTGCGCACTTGGCACCCCAGTAAGCAGAAAGGGATGCAGGTAAATACCCCTCTGGGTATTGACATGCTACCTGTCCACCATGGCAGTACAGCCCTCTACACTCTGAATAGATCCCTTGAGAGGATAAAACAATAATGTGGAGAACGGGGGGGGGGGGGGGGGTTAGGGGTTGTGCTTACTCTTACTTTAACCATCTCTGTACTAGTAAGGAATTTCACACCTGAAAGGCCGCCCATGACCTGCCGTATATACTTCTTAACCCTCACTCACTCAATCATTTAAGAAAGAGGAGGAGTGCTCACCACCAGTGTGTTGTCTCCGGTTTGTGCCTCATGAGCAGTCTGACACTGCCACAGTTGCCAGGGAAGTAGCTACTGAAGGGTTATTGCTCGGTCATCTTCTATGGTGGTTAAAAGGTATCACCAACACCACCTTAAAGAAATTGCAGGCATGCTTTGCCATTTGTAAACGTTTAGAAGAGGGCCTGCACTTCTTAAAAGTTAATAATTTCAAATGCCCGGCTCATGTGTTGAAGTTCGGGGCGTCTGCATCAGGCGACTGTTGGCGGTGTAACAAAGCTGTGGGAACCATGACCCACATCTGGTGGGAATGCCCAGATGTAAAGCTCTTCTGGGGGAGGATTTTAGAGATCTATGAACACTTGACTCATGAGCACATCCCAAATACCCCCATTTGACCCTTCTCTCAATGATTCCGGGGTCAATTGGATTGTGCAAGCAAGGCCTTCTTAGGCACCTCCTGACGGCCGCCAGATCTGTGATCTCTCGGCATTGGCGCTCATGCAGTGCACTTCTATCTTAGAATGGCTCCAAGAAGTTGAAAATATTAGGAGGATGGAGGAACTGGCATTAGAAAAGAGTGAGTCAGGACCCGAGAAGTACTCAAAAACATGGGACTTGTGGAGGCTTTCCAGGAGGATTCGGGCTTTCGGGCTCATCTGGAGGACAAGTAGGGATAGATACTGCTGTGAGGACTGGAACACGGGACAAAGATTGAAAGGGTGGGAGGGTGGAGGGTCATGTGGGGGGAATGTGGTCCTCTCCTGGTGCCTGAGGAGATGGGCCTCAGGACTGGGACCCACCCCATGGTGTATCGAGTATACCCGGGTGTGTGGCAGGGAACAGTGGCCCGGAGCCCCCAGTTTTCTTTTTTTCTTTTCATGTTTTCTTTGTATTTCTTCTTTTTCCATCTAGGCTTTCTCTTTCTCCCCTCGACAGTAGAACGCCATATTAATAGGGGAGTATAGTGATGGCTGGAACTGTGAATAGTATGGTTAAGTGTTTAATGTATCTTTCATCTTTCCAGGAGATAGATCTCATCTGTTATAGATACGTCCCCGGCTGAAGGTGCTGGGATGATGCTGTGTCATCGGACTAAGGATGTTTTCTACTGTAGTGGACTTGGACTGTGTCGTCTGCCTTGTATATTGCACTTTTCCTTGCTGCCTGTTTAAATGAAAAATGTAATAAAAACACATTTGGAAAAAAAAAAAGTTAATAATTGTATTGAGTATCCATTAAAAGTATCTCACACAGGTAATAAAGCAGCCATCAAAGATAATCATACTGGACCCAGGCAGATGGAAGGTTGCGGTATCCTCTTACGCGTTTCAGATGCCTTATGGGTCCTTAATTATAGATAGAAACCAGCACACATTGTACCTTGAAATATTATTTAAAGGTACAGTAGGACTCATAAGGCGTTGGAGGATACCGCAACCTTCCATCTGCCTGGGTCCACTATGATTATCTTTGATGGCTTTATTACCCGTGTGCTTTTAATGGATACTCAATAAAATTATTAACTTTTAAGGAGTGCAGACCCTCTTCTGAACTTTTTCACTTGATTGGGGGCTAGGTGACTGCCCCGGGTCAAGCGCCCTGTTACGGTTGACCAGCGTGCATCTAATCCTCTCTTCAGAATGCTTTGCCATTTGCATGTCTAATTACAAGTCCAAGTCCAGTTACAGGAGCAAAACACTGGTTACAGTAGGTTACAGGAATAACTTAATGCCAATAATAGTAACTGATAAGATTTAAATTGCAGAGGCCTGACTGGAGAGTGTTAAGGCCTTTCTTAGTTTTAGTATATAAAGCACCTGTCAGTCCTCTAGCTGGTAAATGTTCTTCTGCCTCTCTATAAATGAGATCAGCACTGGCTGCCAGCTTATCTGTCAGTGTGCCATATTATCAGGAGCTCAGAGATGATGGACTTCACCATTAACAGCCTTGTAGAAAACAGTGCCTGAGAGGTTAAAATGTACTAAATCATGTGTGTTTAAGCCAACAGAATATCTTGCCTCAATGACATTGTTGAAGCATTTTGACATTTTTAAGCGTACATATACAGGCCTAAGTCATATCCTGTGTGATTCTGCCAGTGTAAATCTTCTTGTGGTGTTGGGTGTCAAGAAACTGAGTTGATGCCAAAGTTGTTTAAAGGGAAGACATTCCTCTGTTATTGCTGAAGGCTATAAGATGAGCTCATACTGCTTCACAGACTTATTCTGTCCAAGGCAGGAAAGGGAGCTATTTGCTATCTGGCACTCCTAAAGGAAGAAGTTCAGCCAAGTATAAAGCCCTCAGAGTTATCTATCGCTATGTTATGATTTTGAAAATGCCTTCCTTCATTTAAAAGATAAAGCTGTTTCCAATCAGCAGACAGTGTAAATTTGTGAAAATTGGGTGGTAGAGCAAACCAGCTCATTGTCATGCTTCTATCGCTGCCCGGCCTCCTTGAGTTTCCTCCACCTCATAGTATTACAGAACACAGTGTGAATTCTAAAACTCGCATTGAACAAACTTGGGAGACTGATATGCTGTCCATCATTGATTATACCTATATGGAACTTATGTTAATTGGAAATGTAAATGTTAACATTAGCCCTTTAACTGTCAGCCTACCTGGAGATTTTGTCACTCGCTGTTGCCAGACCATTTTTTAATATTTTGCATTGTACATGTTCAACTGTGATTTTTGAAGGAATTGTCAGGCTCCTCGCTGCTCTGACAGGCACAGTGGTGCTGCCAGGACTCGGGCACGTGCACATGACCACCTGGTGTCTGGTACAGGCGTGGGTGCACAACACTCGTGCACAGTGGCTGCGGAACCGGAGGAGCCTGGGGGGGGGGATCGGAGGTACGCTTGCTCACAACTTTATGCCAGGAAAGGTCCAAGTACATATCATTCTAACTCCACCCCCTTCACTTACCTTTTTATTGTCGAAGAGCCATCCAATAGAGGATCCATAAATTGCAGCACTGCTCCCAGGTGCTAGGTGGGGCTGCTGCACTTGTGTCCAGTCATTCCTTATGGAAGGATCTCTGCAAGCAAATGATAAGTATATCTTAACTGTGGACTTAATCACAGTGGAGAGAGGTGGGTTAGGGTACCAAAGACAAGAACGCTTCCTGACACAAAGTTTCAGTCCACATTACCTTAACACGCCATAACAGCAATATCACCTCGCTCACTCTAGAGAAAATTAAACTCTGCTGGATTTGGCAAAACCCAACTTCAGAGACCTACATAAAAATCTTCATCCCCTTTAGGAGGTGGTAATGGATTATTTAATGAGACTCTCCAGCCATTAAGGTTAGGGAGAGGTCTCTTTTTAACCCCCCACCACCAGAGCTGAGGCAGGATGGGTGTAAAAATGAGCTGCAGACTTTGCAGAGCGGCATCCCCCACCTTGTGCATGTTCCAGCTGGTCCATTACTTTTGATGGCAGCTGGGAGAATGCACAGGGGATGCCACTTTATAAAGCCTCACTGCAGCTGCCACAAAAAGCACCAATGAAGCTGGGACCAGGTGTGTTAATTACATTTTTTAACTCCCCTTTCCCATCCTGCCCCAGCGCTGGGGAGGGGGGACATCCCAAATTTGCCTTTAGGGTCGCTTTAACTTCTTTGAAGGTCATGTAATCACTATGCTGAAATATTCCTGGACTAACATGATAATGATGCAGTTCCCATTCAAACTAATTGCCCTCGGCAGGCAGGTACTTTGTTACAAAATGATTGATTCACACCCATGTGTCAAAAAAAGAAAAACCATGCGCAAGTGAATCTGCATGTGGAAACTTGGACTTCAAATCACGATTCATGGCACCATGCAGAAGTGTCATGCATGTGCACATTGCACCAAATGGCATGCAAGAAGTGCAATTGCAAGTCTCCTAATCATGTGCAAACTTGCGCATCACGCATGAAATTCAGCATTGTGCAGGCTAGGAGAGTCATTGGTCCCCAGTGGCAAATTTGGCTCTCCAGCTTCTATGTTTGACATGAAACTCTATTCTCCAATCTGTAGTGGATTCCATGTGGTGCATGTGTTCTCCCTGTTTTTATGTGTAGTGTTTTATTTGGCAATATCTTCCTGTTGACCTACAGTGTTGTGTTTCGCAATGTTTGGTCCCAGATGTTCTCTATAATCCCTCCATCACTGCATGAATTGTTTAGTGTCTTAGTGCCTTATAACTGAGCTACTAATGTATTGTTTTTTTAATAAAACATTTGTGGCCAAATGTACACCTTTTTTTAGCTTAAAATAATATTATATTTGTCTACTTTTCAAACAATTTTCTGCTTTCTTACTTACAAAAAACTGTGAAAAATAGTTAAAAATACTGAAGAATAACTTGCAAAAAACTGTGAAAAATAGTTAAAAATACTGAAGAATAACTTGCAGATGACACCTTCATTCATAATAAATTTGCCAACTATTGCTGACATGTGTTTAATGAATGAAATTACCATGTCAGTTAGTGAAGTCTGAATTTTCCTCCTGATTTTTGCTGGGGGAAAATGGCGCTGGAGAAAAACAATCCCTAAATTGCATGCCAATTATCTCTTGGGAGTAAATTTGTGCATGAAATCTTACTCCATGCGCATATTTACACGCAAAAATAGGCGCACAAAAAATGTTCCTCAGAAATTGGGAGGAAGGAGTAAAATGTGAGTAAATCATTTTTGCACATGAAAGGTGTGCGCAAATACATTGGCGCATGACCATAAATCGACCTTGTTTTGGATATACAACATTGTCTGCAGCGATGGGGTTTTTAAAGGAGAAGAGCTGTATGCTGCATACTGACTCAATGCTTGCTCCTGTTTTGAATAACGAGGGAGCAGGCTTCCTCGCTGACTGGGGGTATGGGTAAACCCCCTGACCAACAACACTGAATCACTTGTAAATAGTCCTTCATAGGATGCTCAAAACAAAGATTCATGTTAGCGGAAAACAGACTATCACTAGGGTCATGTAGGAAACAGATGTTGGATGAACAGGTTATTTATTAATGAGAAGCTCACCAGCATTTTAAATGACCCTCACTTCTGAATACTGCGCTCAAGACTGAATGTTAATCTGGTGGTTTTGCCCTTAAAGCAGGTGAAAACCCATTTTTCAATCCCCTGCCCCCCTACTACCCCCCCCCCCTCCTGCCTCAGTACCTCGGGCGCTGCAAATAAAACTGGAGTTTTCCATCGCTGTAGCCACGCCCTGCGGCTCTTTTAAGATCGCCAACTGGCTCTATCAAAGGTGCCATTGTGGCAAGTTGCAGCAAGTTGCAGCCGCATCGCTGGTGCCATTCAGAAAGGCTGTGAGCGGGAGCGCACTCAGCTACAGGGAGACTGGTGATGCGGCACTGGTGATCACAGCTTTGTGGGAGCATAACGGTAAAGATGGTGACCCCGGGGGGGTTTAGGCTCCAGGGCCCAGGCGCATGGGTTTTAATCGGCTTTAAAACCAGTTTGCTTACTCCCCTCCAATTGGCAAGAATCTGGCTATGCTGTTGGGCACATGGTAGCCTGCATGAATTACTGCTGGCACGGGGAGGCCGATTCAGTAATAGCGCCAGGTAGCGACAGATGAGCGACTGAAGTATGGCGCTATGAGCGCCGCTAGCGTACGCCGCGGGCGGCTGCGATTCGCTATAGCAGGCCTCCTCAGTTGCTACCTGGCGTTGTTGTGAACAATGCCTACATTGGTGAATATGATGTTTCAGATCAGCTTTGTAGGCGCTGTCATTTTGACACACGCTATTCAACACAGCTCCTGCGCCTTGGTTTGCTGTTGGCTTGAAATCAATGTTAGTACCTTCAGTAGTAAACACATTGCAACATGTTTCTTTGGTGAATTTTGTTTTATTTTTATATTTTTTTGGGTGAAAGTGACAAATAAAACTCCAGTGTTTTTTTATCTGGGTGCCTAAAAAAGAAGAAAAATTGGAATTAGCATTTAGAATTAATTTTTCGCATTTATTGACATTTTTTTTTTCTTTGGGACAGTTTTTGCCAACTTGCACAACACCCCTAATTGTTATGTTGGTCAACTTCCCCCCCCCCTTATAGTGGTTTGGGTCATCTTACACAGCCCTTATAGTGGTTTGGGTCATCTTACACAGCCCTTATAGTGGTTTGGCTCATCTTACACAGCCCTTATAGTGGTTTGGCTCATCTTACACAGCCCTTATAGTGGTTTGGCTCATCTTACACAGGCCTTAGAGTGGTTTGGCTCATCTTACACACCCCTTATAGTGGTTAGGGTCAGCTTACACAGCCCTTATAGTAGTTTGTGACAAATTATGATTGTAGGCAACAAATTTTTCCCCTGTAGTGCAGTACTTGGATTAGAGTGAAGGGTAGTTAGCTTACCGCAAAAAACGAAGTGATCATGCTTTCCCTTAGCTCAAAGCCAGTCTGGGTGTCCTCACTCGTTTCTGCGGCCAAGTTGGGGATTTCGGGCACCAGTGCTGTTTCTTCAGGGGGTTGGATTCTGTGGCATATACAAAGATTGTGGAGCACACAGCATGCGAGGATAATCTTGGAGACCTTTTGTGGACTGTACAACATCTCTCCTCCTGGGCGTGCCAAACACAGAAAGCGCGCTTTCAGCAGTCCAATGGTTCGTTCCACAATGCTTCTGGTTTTGCGATGTGCTGCATTGTAGCGTTCTTGGGCAGAGGTCTGTGGGTTTCTGACCGGAGTCATCACCCACGTTCTCTGCCCGTATCCCTTGTCCGCTGTGGAAAAAACACAAGGAGAGAGACAGCAATTAGTACTAGTACATGTTTTTTTTTTTGCATTTTTAAAAATATAGCTTACTAGGCCACATATTTTAGGGAAAATACTTTGACATGGTTACTTATTTACCCAGTAGCCAGCCAGCTGGCATTTCGTTGTTCTCAAACTTCCGGCACAGGACTGACCGCTGCAGCACGTAAGAGTTGTGGCATGAGCCGGGGAAACCAGATCTCACGGCCCGCAGCTTCATGTCATGGTCACACACAACCATGACATTGATGGAGTGGAACTGCTTTCGGTTCCGATAATGCAGCTCCTGTGCACGGGGAGGGCGGAAAGGGATATGTGTACCATCCACGCACCCTAGCACATTCGGGATCCCTCCCATGCGATAGAAAGCATGTTTTATTTTGGCAACCTCATCCTCATCCTCAGGAAATTTGATGTAAATAGGGATCAGGTCACAAATAGCCAGTACTACCTGGAAAAATATGCGGCTCATTGTAGCCTGGCTGATCCCGCTGAGGAGGGCAGAGGTTGCCTGGAAGGTCCCTCGTGCCAAAATATTAAGACTGGCACATAGGCGTACTATGCCTGGAATGGATCTGGTGCGTTTGGTGGATGGATCGATTTTGGTCTTAATCTGATCATATAGGGACTGTAGTGCTGCACGATTCAGACGGAAGCGGCTCCTGATCTGCTTGTCACTTAAATCCCACACTGAAAGGCGGATGCCAAAGGATTGGGGTGCCCTAAGCCTCACAGCACCCTCCTCCCTGGCCTCCTGCTCTTCCAGCATTCTCACACATCCCTGCACCCATAACCCATACATCACCCTCTTATCCATCTCACACTCAACAGATATACCAAAGAAGCAAAACAAAAACAAAATCCACAAACACACCACACACACAAGCAAGCACACTCCTCACACACTCACTACAATGCAGCTCACCACAAAACCAGAAGTATAGTGGTCTGAACCAACAGACTGCTGAAATTGTGCTTTCTAAGTTAGGCACAACCAAGAGGGGAGTTGCTGCACAGCCCACAAAAGGCCCCAAAATCAAGCCTCACTTGCTGTATGCTCCACAATATTTGCATATGCCAACAAAATCAATCTCCTAAAGAAACAGCACTGATGTCAGAAATCACCCAACAAGCCACAGAGAGTGAGGACCAAACCCAGCCAGACACTAAAATGAGCTAAGGGACAAAAACACCACACCACCACACCACAGCCTTTGCCACAGTGTAACAATACCAGAAGGTTGGCAAATCCAGCCATTTATACTTCACTTTGAAAAAGGACAGGTCCGCTTTGCCACCTTTTGCGTTGCTCTGCTATTTCCTGTCTGCAATTAGCTGACCCAGGTGTGCGTGAAACGGATTGCGCATGCGCACGCTATTAGCGCTACTAGCGTACGTGAGCCGAAACTTGCGTGCATTAACGGACATGGCTGAAAATTCTGTGGTGGACCAATGAAAGGTAAGCTGCTCTTTATTTAAATAGCCGTTTGTAGAGCCACATGTCACAAGTGATTAATATACATGAGTACATTGTTGTCTTTGGTTGTGTGTTGTTTGGTTAATGAGCTCTGTAATTAGTTAATTGCCTACCAAACATGGTTCAATCAGTGCAGTGGAGCTGTGGCTACAAGCACCTGGCCATTATGTGTGAAGCAATTAAGTGGACCTGTTTGTGATTGGTTGGTAGAGCACATAAAACCTGCCCAACCCAAAAAGAGGGCGATGCCATTCTGTAGTCTGTATGCGTGCTTGTGTGTTGTCTAGTGGTGTGTGTGTGCAGCTACAGGATGGAGCCAAATTCTGGACATCTGCCGGCCACAGCTGGCCCAAGTAGGAGTGTGTTGGGTGCTGTGCGCAGACCTCCCTTAAGGAAAAGGGCCCAGGCCCAAGGTGAGCCTGCACCCAAGGCCAGCCGCCCATTTGCCAAGAGGGAGCCAGAATTTAATTTGGCGGAGAACAATACTCTTGTGCGCCTTACCCTGGCCAAATGGGAGCTACTCTTTGGCTCCCAAAGCCAGTCTATAGGCAAGCAAGAAAGGAGCAAATTGTGGGATGCCATTGGGGAGGAGCTTACTAGCAGTGCTCAATACCCACGTAGTGGCCCATCCTGCAAGAAACGCTTCTACACTTTGAGAAGGGCCCTTATGCAAAAGATGAAGCATGATCTTGATGTCGAGAGTGCCTACAGGCCATATGAGGAGATGCTGAAGCCCAAAATTCCGCTGATTCGGCTGCAGGGTGTTGATGCTGGGGATGACCCCACAGGTTGGACTGAAGGTACATATTTTCTGCATATTTTTTGCTGGTAATGTTAATGTATGTGATTTGCTTTGTCTCTTTCTGGCCAACTAACAGTAGGACCTGTGAAGTAGTACATTATACCTCATAAATGTTTTCCTTTCTTGTCTGTTGCTTTCTGCATAGGTGCACATGGTGATGTCCAGGATTTGGCTGAGGACACCACAACTCCTGCCCTTCAACCAACCTCAAGCCTAACCCAGTCTGCCATTGAAGGTATTTATCACTAATTTATGGGCTGGGTTGTTTTTGTACAAAATGGGTGTGGGAGCACCTCAAATAATAGCTTGTACCACTGTTGAGGATTACTAATATGGGCCTGCGGACTAATTTCACGCCCACTTTAACCCTCTCAGCAACTAACTAACAAGGCCTTAACATGTGTAGCTATGTGGGAAGCTAGAGATGTGTGGCCATATATCTGCATATACATGTGGAAGCCACACTGGCCTTGATTAGGGAATATTATTGCTTGAGCTGCTCACACACACCTTTTTTCTTTTTTGGGTCCCGCACATTACCAATGGCTAAATTTTTTCTTTGATTTTGCCTAGCTGCACCACCATTGGCACCAGCATCTCCTCAGGAGCCAAGCTACTCTTTGGATGCCGGTAAGTGCATGTGTCAACCTTGCTTTAGCCGCTTTAACACAAGTGCATGTCTTTCATTCCTCTTTTTTCTTGGTAGGCCAAGTGACTGCTTCATCTTTGGACACCACTTCCGATGTTGCAGGTCAACAGGACCCTGTTGGTGTGTATTGTCCAAAACAATGTATCCTTTATGCTGTTTATGTAACACTGGTTCTATTTGGTTAATCTAATAATCTACATGTTTGCTAGGTCAACTTGAAGATTGCTTTTTTTAGTGGATTTGCCATCCCCAGGCTCATTAGTAAACTGTTTACAGTGATTGCAATGCATTTTTTGTGTATATTAAAAGACAAACATTCACCCGAGTAGTGTTAGGAATATTTAGAGACATTAATTGTGTTTTTTAGTTGGCCGGAATATCGGAAGTGGCTGTCCGGAAAGGGCCCTTCACGTTGAGGCTGCTAGAGATGAGGGTAAGTTGGTTTTGCTTGATTATCTAGTAAGGATTTTTGCAAACCTTTTTGGGTAATTTAGTAGGCCAACTTGTGTTTAAATGTGTTTTTTCAAGGGCAAAGCTCGAGTGAGGGCCAAACTCCGGACATGTGGGAGATGGCGGGTTTGTGTAATTTGAGCAATGTGTCTGTTATTGTTTGGCCCAATTATTGGCTCATCTTCCTCTTACATACATGTTAGCAATCTGAGTTTACAAGATCCCTTTTGGCTAGTGTGTAATCTGCAACTTTGTTGAGGTATGGCCTCGATAGTCTATCCATATTACATTTGAGTTTGGTCCACTGACCTACTAACATGACTTTCCTGTTTAGCATATGCCAGCTTGCCCCATCTCTCAGATGTGGATTTGCCCCTTTCTGGCAGCCAGACCCCGGAACTACTTCGGGCGGACGGCACTGAGGTAACATGGCTGATTTTGGGGAACAATAACCACATTGACATGTTTGTGGGTAGTCCAGGAACCAACATGTAACATGTTATTTCTTTGGTGTTTTGGCAGGAGGCCAGACCTGAACCCCAAGCTGGGACCTCTTCCCAAGTGCCATGTGGCCAAGCTACAGAGGCTCAATCAAGGGTAAGTTTGATTGTTACACTTTGGGTAAATGATTGGTAGGGGCATACCTGCATTGTTTCACCTTCACTACAATCTTTTCTTTTTGTTTTTTAGCCGGAACACACAACAAGAGGAGGTGTGGCACCGACCAGTGCCGATTTTTATGAGCTAGGGGTCCGGATGCTGGAGGACTACAGTCGCCAACAGCCACGTGATGGAACTAATGAGCGCATTGCGGCGTTGGAAAATCAGGTGCTGGTATCTCGGCAACAAATTGAGGACCTGCAGTGCCAGCTCCAGGATGTGAGAGAAGGACAACAAATTCAAACCAACCGGGTACTGGATCGCATTGCACATGCGATGGAGCAATCTTTACAGTGCCAGGACCAAAGTTTGTTGTTGATGCATCAGCTGATACAACAGCAGTCTATTTTTTTTACTGCACTGTTGTCCCCCAACACCACCTCTAGCAATGACTCTCAACCTCCCAGGCCCCCAAGCCAAGAATATTGAATTTCTTTTTGTTGTTTTTCATTTTTTTCAAATACATTTGAGTACCCCACCTCTAAATTGTGTTTTTTCAAAGACATAGCTAAGAACACAGTCAGGGATGAGTCTCTAGATCTAGATATGTACATGTAGCCAGAAATGTATGACACACATTGGTGACCATATCTTACTATGGTTTACACATTAAATGGCTACAAAGGTACACCAACATTTTACAAATAATGGGTTGGTAGACACTTAAATTATGCTTGACAAGGCACAACACACTGTAATTAAAAAAATACAAAATATTTATTATTCCGCAAGGCGGGCAACAGGCCCAACATTCCGCCGCACAGCGGCTCAAAACATACCCCCCCACCCTAACGACGCCTCTTCAAGGCCAGCAGCATAAGGCGAAGACGCCGGATCGACTGCCACAGTCTGCGATGCTGGTTTTCACAAGCTGTAGAGAGTAGAAAAAAACCATATTCAAAAGATAGAATGTGACCTCAACATACACAGATGTAGCAATGTAATGTAATTGGCTCAAATTAGCTGACGCTCACATTCACATTGTTGGCCACTGTGCCCTTAGGTGTTACCATTATATGAGTACTAGTGGCTGCCTTAAATGTGGCCACAACATCCCAAGCATACATTTACTCTGAACTCTTGGGAATAAATTAAGGTCTAAGTCCCAGTGTGGACATTTATTTGGTTAGTTACAGCCAAACATCAGGGCCTAAGTCCTAACGATTAAACTGGTTGGGCCAAGCATATTAGAGGTCACCACCTTAGCAGGCCAATTTTGTTTTGAAGAAACCACAATTTTACACTATGTGGCCAAAACAAGAATGGGAGCCAACAATCAAGCATGCAGACATGCATTTAGGATTGTTGAACAAACACATGTAACCTAGATGTGTGTTTAGAAAACACATAGGTACATTGTAAATGTCTCCAGAATTTACTATAAGACATAGGGGTCACAAGTCTTTAGGCATATGAAGTGGGATGTACTCACCATCGCAGCTGTGGCTGGGGCCCATGCTGCTGGCCGTCCTGGGAGCTGGGGTGGGGAGGATGGTCACCGGCTCCGTCTGCGTGGCCACATCTGTCAGGAGAAAGCAAAAGAGAAAACAAAAATTAGTGGGACAATGACACATGACTATTTGACAGCCATCTGGTTATGGAGTCTGCCAAAACAAATGCTTGCATGGTTACACACATGTTGTCCGACATTAGCATATTTCCTGGTCCATGAGTTCATGTAAATTATTTATGGGTGCAACATGGACACATAAAGATAATGTGCCAATAACCTTGACAGTGCAATGGTAAGGCTTAATTTGCAGTTGAGTGTAGAATCTTACTTGTAGAGTGTGCAACATGTGTTAGCCGGGAAAAATTAAGAAAATCACACATTTGCTAGCCGCCATCATTGTGTGGGCTGAAACATAGGGGTGGTTGCCAGTTGGATTGCACTGTAGTGGGGTTTGTGATGTTAATGTAAATTATAAAACCAGCTTTTACCAGTACTATGGACCATGAAACATGTGTATGTTAAAAGTGGACCAAGACCCAGGATTTATACTATCCTGTGTTTTGGTCCACTTTGGCAGGGCACACCAATCGGAGAGAGAGCCCGTCCGCCGCCGCCTCCCACAAACCGCCATTCACAAACAGACAGCGTGGGCGCACACACATCTAGAGGGGCGCGCAGGAGGCGGCAGCGGTGGCTTCTGCCACCCCCAATGAGGTAAGGAGTTTGTGGGCTTTTGGGGGGGGGGCCCGCGGTGAGGGAGGTGATTGGGCAGGGAAGTGTGGGAGAGTCCACTACTTCCACCCCACTTGGACTCCCCACTTGAGAGTGGCCCCTTGGCTGGTGAGACTCCTCAGATTCAGAGTGTGAGGAGCTGAGGCTCGATCCTGACAGCCCCCCAGCAGCACACTCCTCTGGGGCGTCATCCCCTTCCTCCCCTTGGTCCTCTAAATAGGACACTCGAGAGGGACCCTCCCCCGATGACTCCCCCGAGTCCGCCTGTCTCGTTCGGGGGAGGAATCCCTTCCCACGTTTCCCCAGGGGAGGACGCTTATCTGTGTTGAGGGGGTGAATAAAAAAAAATACAATTACTATCCAAAATGGACACAGCTTAGAATATTATTTCCCAAAAAGTATAAACATAGCATCAACTTCCACTTACCTGAAGCGTACGCATCATATAGGCGGTACACGCCTTCAGGGTCCCGGCGCTTCAAGTCCGACCACTTTTGCATTATTGCTCTGACACTGAGCCTGGTGTTGAAGCGCCGGGACACTGTGGCCTTCACCTCCAGGGCAATGCGCTTCTTGCCCCCACGGGCATAGTCGTATTGGTGGATGCAGAAATCCTATGAGAAATGAAAAAAAAAAAGGTTATCAATACATGACATCAGACCAATGGCCTAAACATTTATACTGAGAACAGATTAAACATATAATCCAAGGAAAACATACTCACTTTCACCACCTGGCCGTTTACGCGGCTATCCACCCTCTTCCTTTTCTTTTTTGCTGGCCCAGGGGGGGGAGGGGGTGGAGGGGGGTTAGGTGGGGGAGGTGAGGTAGGTGGGGGAGGGGTGGGGGGGCCAGAGTCAGAGGAGGAGCTGGGGAGGCGCATGACACGTCTCCTGGGCAGCATGGTGGAAACGCAAAGGAGGAAACCGGAAGTGGATATGACGAAAGCAAACCCAAAAAAAAATTCGCTCCACGCACTAGGAAGAAGCTAATATCCGCTATGTGCAAGCTAAGTGGCGGTAAGAGTAGATTTACGCATTACAACAAGCTATTGGCCAAGACGCAATTAATTATTAGCTTGATTTAGGTGGGAAACGCAAAGGAGCAAACCGGAAGTGGATATGACGAAAGCGGACAAAAAACACGCTCCGCGCACTAGGAACCAGCTAATATCCGCTACGTGCAAGCAAAGTGGCGGTAATAGGAGATTTACGCATTACAACAAGCTATTGGCCAAGACGCAATTAATTATTAGCTTGATTTAGCTGGGTGTTCAATATCCTGTAATGCATAGGTCAGAGCAAAAACAGATCTGGTTGCTTACAAATAAAAATCTGATTCCTTAATAAAATAAGAACACATTATAACTATCCAACAACATGATAATGTGGGACACAGGAGAATGCATAACGGGTTGTTATGAGCTTGTATGCCTGAAAAAATCCTGCAGAATGTGGACATATGCACGCTCAGAACTACAGTGTATTCATTAAGAATGACTGGGGTCGCTGCAAGTGAAATCAGGGAAAAATGCAGAAAGGCATATGTATGAACAGCACAGCGCCGCTAGCGCCGGCACATAGCGAATCACAACAGCGACTGCACAAACACTGACCACCACAGATTCAACAAGGACAGGGCTGCAGAATAGCTTGGGCGCTGACAATTTCAATGAGCGAACGTGAGCGCCAACCATGACTGACTAAAAAGTAGCTTTACAAGCCAGGGGTGTTCAGAAAGCAAGCTAATTTGAGGCTAATGTGTTTTGTGGGAGGAGATGCATTTTAGATTTCACTCACAACATTCCAGTCTAAAAATTACATCTTTCACCAAAAAATCAATAAAAACAAGACAGATTAATCAAACATATCCTAAACAACATGTGTTTAATTTTTGCCAAAAGACAAGAAAACAAAAACCACTTAAACAAAACATTGCAGTGTCTGCCATTGAAATGTATGGGAGAGCGCCAGGTAGCAAAAGGTCTGACCTGGCGCTGGGATGGGATTAGCAGCGGCGCTGTTCGTTGCAGTCCGCTACATGATGAATCCAGCGCCAGCTGATGTTTTTGCCGGCGCTAGCCTCATTTAGCGTGATAAATGCGTGATTGTGTTCGCAGCCTGGCGTTCGGGAGTCGGTTGCCGCCGATAGCTGGCGCTATTGACACACTAGCTGACGCTATCACTTGATGAATAAGGCCCTATGAATAATGTGTCCATTCTCTCTAATTGGAGCAGCATTGAGGTGTTCAATTTATATTAGCCAAGTATTTGAATACTTAACATTATTTTGTACATTTGCATGTTGTGCAGGTTAAGGGAGAACTATTTGGCGTCAGGGCTCATGCAACAAGGTATACAAAAAGACTAATAGTTACACCCTACTAGGTGAGCTTATCTGATTTCTGTATTCATTTACTTGTGTATTTTTACACTACACAAAAAGATAGAACAGCTATCATCTGCCTCCATAGAAAATGATACTAAGAACCATACCCCCCTCCCCCCTCATACAAGCACACACAGAAACACGCTAGTTAGATACCAGTAAAGCTACTTATACCATACGAGTGGAGTTCTTACAGCTTGATCACATACGATTGTATCATATGACATACCCTTAGGAGTATTAAATGTGTTGGCTTCCAAAATCCATTTTTTCCTGGATATCTGGGATATTCACCTAGGGACCCACAATTTAAAACTAGAATACAAATACATAACATGCATACATATTTTCATAAACTTTTAAATTTAATATACAATAAAGTAATGTCATGCGTTACTCTATCAATATAGCATTTGTTGTTGTTTTTTGGAGGGGGGGGGGGGTGATAAATAGCTTTAACAATGTTTTTTTCAATAGAAGGAAACACCTGTTTTCTGCCTGTAGCTTTCCCAGTGGGGGAATACATAGCTGAAATTCCAGGCAAACGTGCTACAGTTTACCCCAGAGAAAAAAAAGATGTCAAGGAAGACAATTTACTTAAATGGAATTTGTTAGCATTTGAAATAGTAATGCCAATGCAGATATATAAGAATGTACATTTTTTAGCTAGACAAAGTTTTATTGAGAATGTTTAAAGCGTAACAAAGCCCACCAGTGATGCAAAGCCCAATAAGCCAATCCCCCCAATAGTCTCCTCTCAGGGAGCTGAAAAATAATATACTTAAAGGGAAATTCATATTTTGATGGGATTTGTGTGTATATTTTTCTGGGCCAAAAGGATGTCCTTAATGGAGATGTACTTCGAAATTGTGTAGTATTAAAAATCCATAAGGAGGCACATGCGTAAGCCTGAATACAGTGGTTGCATGATTCAGGATCTCTGCACCCTGCAGGCATAAAAGCATTTTGCTATGACCCAAGACAAAATAATAATGCCTTGCACAGCAGCATAAGGAATTTAGCCTTCTTTTCTGAGGTAAACTAAGTGCCTGTGTAAACAACCCTGACAGCATGTGGAGACAGGCCCTGCAGTGACAACTGTAATGGCGGAGGCACCGCCCTTTAAGAGAAAGTTGCAGCATGGTTACTCAGCAAAGACAACAGCCCACATCTAAGAAACAAAAAGGAGGAATATTTTACCAGAGAAGAAATCTTCTAACTCAGAAGCTTCAATGTCAGCAGTTTCCAGAGTTTCATCTAGTGACAGAGATTCAGCTGGTATTTCACTCAGTCAGTCACAGGACGTGATTCTTTCCACTCCATGAAAGCAAGATAAAGCCCTTATATCACTACTGCTGGACAAAAATCTTAAAATGGCTCATGATGAACTGACTGCTGAATTGAAAGAAAATTTAGAGACTATATGGCAAATAATTTATACTACAGAAAGAATAGTGGAGGAAACTGTATCTAGAATCAATCAACATGAGCAGAATATTGGATCAATGCAACATCAGATAGACCAATCTTAATCTAAACTGGAAGAGCAAGAAAATACGTCTAGAACAGGAGTTCCCTTACCTTTTGCATGAATTACCACTTTCCATTTCCAAACAAAACAGCCGTTTAAAATGCATGAAATACACATAAATCATTTGCATAACCATTTGGAGTAGTTCTGTACTTAAGCAAATCGGGTTTGAGTAAAGTATAGATTGCAGCAGACAATTTTGGGGTACAGGTCAGTTTTCACTCTCTCTGAATACCGCCTGAAAGGCTCTCAAGTGGTACTCAAAGAGGTACTCCTGAATCCATCAAAGATTTAGATTCGGACATAAATGAATTGATAAGAGCTATTCTACCTCATGCTGATGAAGGTCAGTTACTCCTTGATAGGGTGCAATGGGCCCTCAGATTTCTAAACCACCCAGGAATGGTGAATGCTGGCCCGTTTCTCCACTGATCAAAACAATATATTAGTGCATCAAGGGGATAGAGTTAATATTACTATTTTTGATAAATTATGCCTAGCTCATCCTGGAGGGAAAGTTGGTCGTAATTTAGGGAGACTTTGAGTCCTTGGGGGAAGAGAGTTCTGGCTGTGCAGAGTGCTCTTTACTGCCAGCACAGTAAGGCCAGCGGGGAGTGAATTAAGAATGTGATGCTGCTCTGAACCACTGAGACCATGGATGTACTGCTAACGAAATGTGAGAGTCTATTTAGTTTGTGATTAGCTGTATCTTTTACATACATAGTTATTTTATTAAATGTTAGTTTGTATTTTATGGTACTCTTTCATCATTTTACTGAAGGCAAAATCATTGTAAACTATTATTGCATTCCAACTATGAAGCAGATCACTTTCTAGGCTTCTGCTGAACCAAAGAAGGTGTATAGACAGTAGCATGCTTGAAGGGTATCAAGCAGTTAAGAAGGGAGCTCTGTCTCCTCTACCTCAGTTGTGCTCTCTCAAGATAGGCACCAGCTTTGCTAACAGCAAGCCCATATGTACAAAGAGTAATTGCTGAAGGATTTTCCATATTCCTATGCCTTAATGATGCTCTCCTAAAATGAGCCTGTGGTCAGCTGGCAGTGGGCCCACACAAAGGGGGAGTGGTTGATGCTATGGTGGCATGACCACAACTCAACCAGGTGTTGTTATGAGAAAAAAAGAGGAGACAATTGAAATGCTTCGCTTAGCTATACAAGGAGCCTGGTTGGTAATCCTTCTGAGGACAGCCCTCAATTGACAAGGGCAAGGTGTGTTACTAGAACTGGAACCTAGAATCTAGCACCTACTGAACCCTAGCAAAGAATAAGGAGCAGAGATGCTCCTCCGCAAACCAGTGGGATTAAAATTAAAATGATGGAAACACTCTTGTTAAGGTAGAGGAAATTTAAAGAGGCATAGCATAGTTTGAAACCAGCAAGGCTCATTGCAATTACCAACTGCAGGTTCAAGAGGCTGCCAGAGCGCAGGGGAGGAGTAGAGAATTTAGCTTTAGCTTAGGGGCAACCTTAAATTTGCCCATTCACTGAGGACCCATGGGTAAGTCTACCAACAGTTCCCTCAACATTATAGTACCTGTTACAAAAGTAACTGCCTACATTGGCTATTTATATGGTTCTATACAGGAAACAGACGTGGTCTTTTTATTAGAATTATAAATGGAGCTTTGAATATCCTCAGGCAAGGATAGGTAAGCTTAGGCAAGGTTATTTTTAATTGCAGTATATATTCAGGAATATAAAAAAAGCTCAATGACATAACTGTATCATAATATGCAGGTAACTAATAGAAAATGAAATAATTAGAAACAAACATGTAGTGGAAAAATTGCCAACACCTATTGTTTCCTAGTCAGAACATTTTAGTGGACATTCAAAACTAAAAACTAGAAATGCCATGTTAAGATTTCTGAACAAATACTCCTACTCATCAGGGGCCAACTGTACATAAAATAGAGGGAACATTTAAGTCAATGGTATGAAATGTCTGGGGACATCTCCTCTGCCTAAATCAGTAGGCATTCAAGTCTCCCCCAAGAACACGTTTAAATGAAGACTTTGTTAAGGATCTGAAGAACCCAGATGACACAACTGCCATATGACAAGGGTAGAGTCGTGATTGTGGGGAACCAGTTTTATCTAGAAGCCAACACTTAAGCCAGTTGTCTAGAGCCCCCTTCTAGGGAACAGAGGCTGGGCTGTAGAGAAGCCCTGGGTTGTACAATGGGGAAATAGAGGCAGTGATTCTCTGGTATCGCCTGACTGGCAAGAGATAGTTGAGTGTGTAGTATGTAGTCGGGTTCATGGACTAAGTTTGTGGGCAGGCAGGTATGAATTGTAACTGAAGTCCAAAAGTAGTCGGCAGGCTGCAAGTATCAAGGTCAAGGTGCAGGCACCAATAAGTCAGAACAAGGGGTTGGCAACAGTCAGTCAATGAAGCAAGGAATCTCAATGAACTGGAACAGTGGCTCAGCAGCAGTGAACCTCTGACTATTTTCTGGCAGCATCTTGGTGCCTCAGCTTCTTATTTATAGGCTTTCACACATGCATGTACGCCTGCCCATGCTCGCTTATCATGCATCCCACACAAAAGTTGAAACATGTGCATTGGACAAAATGACTGAAGGGGCCTGTTTCAAATATCTCTGTGAATGTGTAGACGTTTGCACATGTGGTGGTAGACTTTCAGAAAAACAGAATTGCAGTCTCCCAGACACACACCTAATTTTCACACATGGAATTTTGGTTCCAAGAGTCCAGAAAACCACTATTGTAAGAAATATTATGCCCAGCACCCTAAGATGGAACAGTCCACAGTCCCCAAAAGTGAAGAAGAGACTCATTCTTCCTTCCTTTATTGAAATATGGTTGGCAGAAGAACTCATGACCTGAGTCTACTCTCCATGATGGAGTTATTCATGTCAGTTATGGTCTGGTTTCTGGCGCTCCCAAAAAAGAATACCATAAAACTGCTGAGGGCTCAGTGGTTCCCCCTTCCTTATATTTAAGACCTTATTATCCCAGATTAAAAAGGATTTTCAGAGGATGAGAAGACTCATCCCACCCTGGTATTTTCCTGTTACAGCCACTACTTTCAGGATGCCAGTACAGAATTATCAGCACCAGAACTACTAGGCACAGGGACAGTTGCTTCCCTCTAGCCACATCCAATATCTGAATGTCTATGATTCCCGAATGAGTACCCATGCAATACATAGTACATGCAAGCGCATTCAAATCTCCAGCACAACACTCATCTTATATACATTACAGATTACATACACAAATGTCCCTATTGCAAATTTATTTGGATACTAAAATGTCTCTTCTTCTTCCTTAGTTATTCATGTAATTATTACACTACATAACTACTAACCTACTTAACATGCCTGTCCAACCTGTCAAAACGAATTCCATGTATATGTTGTAATTGAGGAAGGACAACTGATTTCAATTCCATAAAAGGTGTAGGTACAATAAGCAAGAGTCACGGCTAGTGTTTTATACAAAATAAACCTTTGTAAAAAAATGGGGTAGTGTTAACTAGACCACTTATCTCTATACCTCCATTTCTATGTATTCTATTAGCTGAAGGGTCCTTTAGGGCTGCCTCATCACCCTCGTCTTGATGTCTCTCCCTAGAGTTAAATAAGACTGGACTAACTTCTGTACAAAAACAGTTAGCAACATGCATAGCAACAGAAGCAGTCATGATTTGGTTATACAGGATATATGGAAATCTGATGTACAATAAAAAATAGCCCACTGGTAGAATGTGTTTCAGAACCACAAATGGAATATTTCACCTTAGAAAAGTGAAAGGTTAGGGCTACTGACTATTAATGTATAATACAGGGATATCATATTAGCATAGACAGAAGCTACCATTTCTAGTTTTCATTTTATTGTAATAAATACTTGACTACCAGACCATGCAATGAGAATCACTGAAATAGAAAGTATAGCCCTAACCTTGGGGTTTTTTTTTCCTGAGACAGAATGGCTCCAGGAAAGCAGGGAAGTCCCTGTAACAGACGCCGTTCTCTCACTAGAGCTTCATAAAACAAACATAAAACGGTAGCAGGAGGACCAGGAGGGACAGGAAGAGCCATATGAAAGCGGGGAAACAACTGTGTTGTGCTGAACTCAAAAGCAAGTTAGGAAGTATGTTGTGAAATTCTGCACTGCCTTCTTAAGGCACTTGTTATCAAGAGGATGTTATTTAAAGGCCTGTAGGTCTGACCATAGACAGCCTGGTATTTCTACTAGAACAGGGATTCCAAACGAAAACTAATTTTCTAATTTATCCCA
Source organism: Gastrophryne carolinensis (assembly GCA_027917425.1). Classification (NCBI taxonomy): domain Eukaryota; kingdom Metazoa; phylum Chordata; class Amphibia; order Anura; family Microhylidae; genus Gastrophryne; species Gastrophryne carolinensis. Next base: position 175,818,374 of record CM051238.1, on the reverse strand, counting down.
AGTATCAACCACTAAAGACTTTCCTGCAAATGTATAGGTCTGCTTTAAAGACCTATGTTCTTTGTACTCCACCTGGCACAAATGTGCAAGCAAATCTTCCATCAATGCTGTAATTTTAGGATGCTGCATGATGTTGACCTAATGACTTGGCCAAGTGGCATATTCCGGCATGCAACATCTTGGGAAGCTGGCATTGCTGGCTGGAAAGGTCGCACTACTTGATCAAGTGAAAATATAGATTACCCCTTTCTAAAGACAGGTAAGGAAATGAGGGGCAGGATTTAAAGTGGACCAAAAGCAGCCCTGAAGTCTATGAGACTCCAGGGCTGGCTGATTCCCTCTCTTCTCATCCCAAACTGGGATGCCCCACTGTGTGAAACCCTGCCGTTCACCCGGTTTTCTTACCTGCCCAATAAGCTCATGGTGCATGTGTGGCTGGTGGCAGCACCACTCCCCTCCTATTCTGGCTTTGAGCAGCCATGCCCGCCGCAACGAAATGGCTGTGTGTGGCTGCACAAAGCCAGTGATGTCGCTAGCCTCTTGTGTGTACAGCTGGGATTTCATTCAGCTTCACCAGCCGGCCATTAATAGGCGTGGCCTAGAGAAATCCAGGAAGTTCCAGCACAGCTAACTCCACAGGAAGAGATTAAAACGTGACCTTTACTAATAACATTAAAAATTATGAAGCGTGCTTACATTGGGACAAAAGTCCCATTCCCTGAAGCTATCAACTGTGTTGCCATCGAAGCCAATTATGATGTTTCTATCAGCCGTCCTGCTGATAGGTCACAAGGGCGATTCAGGCACGAGAGAAGTATTCTGGGCCTATGGACAATGCCAGTCCAGCTTGCTATTAGCAAGACATGTGTAGCTCTACCCCTCAATAGCCAATGACATCATGGCTGCTTATGATAAAATACCAGTGAAATACAAGCCTGGAGAGGCGCGGCATGGGGGCATTTATGCAGTAAAGAAGGGGTAAGTAGAGGTAAGTATTAAGAAAAAAAACGTGATAAATAAAAACATAAATATGTTAATATAAAATAAATTCATGGGAAAACTAGTGCGGGAAAACTTGCCTTTGGTTTTTTGCAAGCAACAGGTTATAATGTTATGCCCATTCAAAAGAAGTCCTATGGCGATATTGCCACATCCGGAGACTTCCCTCACCGCCCCCAATCAAAGAATTGGAGAAGCTGATTGAAGGAAAGTCACACTTGCTCCATGGGCTCCTTGGACAGGTAAGAGAAACGGGTGAATGGCTAGGTTTCACACAGTGGGGCAACCCAAACCTTGGTGCCCCAGTTGATGAACCAATAGTGGAAATCACAGGTTTTGATCTACTTTAAAGGGATCAAAAAAAATCCTATACTCCTTTTGTTCTTCACAGCTCCTTCATGTTCCTCTGCAGCTCCTCAATCCTGCACCAGCATCTTCAAACTTATCAAGGGCAGGGTGCCAGCACAATTCTGCATTTCAGTGTGGCTGTCTCACGTGGTGATATCTGTGGTGATATCCATGACGCCATGCCCCCCCTCCCTAAGCCACATTCATTGCATTGGAGGTCTCCGTACGCCATCTTAATGTACATTGGCTTGTCTGCCTGGCAACGGCTCGCAGAATTGGCATTTCATGTAGGACCTGCAGGGGACAAAAGGCAAGTTTACACTTTTTTATTTTAATACCTATAAATAAGCAGCAGGGGAGACTGTGCCACAAGCCAAGACCCCGTATGCAGTATAGGTAAGTTTATGCTCACAGTGGACCCATACCCACTCTGGGTAAAAAGGCCCCCTCCCACTGTCCTCAGTCCCACAGTTAGTAATACCTCTCTAGGCTGGATATTCATTAAACAGGGGCTTGGAAACACAAACAATGTGGCTGAAACATAGGGGATTAATTATACTCTTCTCCTTGGCACCTAACAGGGTATAGGTCCACTTTAAAATTGCAGCAAGAAAGTCAGCACCTGGCCTGCCCAAGACCAGCCAGTGGCATCTCTGCTGCTTCCTGGCCAGTCAACCAGTGTGCTCCAAGACTGAGTCTATATCATTAGGAAGAAGACTTGGGCTGGGGTTGCTTGGGTGAGGGGATAGAGTGATGAAGAGGATGGAGGGCTGGGAATGGTCCCATCCATTGTTAGTAAAGGTAGCAGCCCAGATTGCGGCCCAGTGGGCATTTGGTCACCTTATAGCCAGTCTGCCCCTGCCTACTGGTGGATAGATTGTGCTGATCTCTGCTTTACCTAGTAAACCTAGTAAACTGACAAACATTTTTTTTCTGTTACTCAACTTGGCTCAGCAGTAATCTGCTGCCAACTGGTGATTCTCCAATAGGATGTGAAGCATAATGCTGAGCAGAGGAGCTTGCATCTTCACCCACTTTGGAAAGTCTGTACTGGGTAGTATGTGAGAAAAATAAATATAGTAAGTCATGAAAATAGGTTGGAAAACTTTGAACTAGAGGTCTGCAACATGAAGACATTTCTCCTGCCTCCTATAGGAGGATTATAAAGGGACTAGTCCTGAGAACCTTATTTTGCACTGCTTTTCTGTGAGAGAAGCTGAGATACCACCAGTACTAATACCGCTGGTTGGAAAACACTGCAGAAGAACAACCAAGAGATTTTCTGTACTGACACTTTATCAGAAACATAGACCTGGCAACATCTTGTCAGAACCTCTCAAAGAGGACTTCTAGTCTTAACGTCCATGTAAAGCATTTCCTCTTGATTCAAGTCCTGCAGGCTGAGCAAGTCCAGTTTCTGTGCAATAAGTTATAATACTGATACCCCCCCCCCCCCCACACACACACACACACACACACGCACAGGCAGCCTTGCCACACTCTTTGAAATATTTGCTATATTTTTCTTGTATCAATTTCTTTACTTCAAGCAAATATAAAAATAATACCTGAATATCCCTAAAAAGGTGTATGACCCTCTCTCGTAGGAGGGGGGCAAGAAGAAACCATTTTTGGTATAAGAATAGCCTGCGATGGCAGCTGGGACACTCTGTATAACATTTAAGGAAAGACAAGGAACTTCTTTTTGGAGAAGTGTGACAGTGGACAAACTTTTGATTTGAAAAAAATCGAAATGTGGCTCACTAGAATCACAGAGGAACTCATAATTATCTATTTCTCTTATTTTACCATTTATTTTGCTGTTGCTAATCAGTTATTTACACTATTGAGTCATTGTTTCCTGCAGCTGTTCATTTCTATTCTCTATATGCTCTAAATTAAAAATTAAGGCAGACCCACACCCGTGTGGTGCAGGTGTTGGTCCCTTTATAATATAGGCTGGGTGGTGCATCCAGAATACTTGAGTCACACCCCCCTCCCCTCATATAACCATCCAGAACGCCTGCAAATCTCACACTAACCTCGCTCCCCAGCTGGGAATCCAACACAGCAATTGGGCGCTAGCAGCACATTTCGGAACAATGGCAGCATGGCTACCCACTTGTGCTCTGGGGCGGCCAATCGCTGCACTGGATTTCCTGCAGAGGAACAAGTATAAGGAAGGATTTACAGCGTTATGTGCTGGGGGCTTTATCATTCTGGATGCCCACCAGCCTATCTTATAGCGTCAGTGACCAACACCCGTGCCGCGCAGGTGTTGATGCGCTGTAAGAGACCTCGCTGGTCTCCAGTATTGTCTTGTTAAATCTACCGCTCGGTAGACACTGTCCTATTCCTGGCTAGAAGTGGCAGCAGTGGCACCGATCTGTTCACTCAGATTGTATTTTGGGTTCATTCTATATCGGGGGGTAGGTTGATCGAATAATACGTACCTTGTGGCAGATGCTCACATGTGCTGCTGATCAGATAATGTCTGCGGTGTCATTGCGGTGGCGGTAAGATTAGCCGATTTGACCAGATAAACAATAGAAAGGTCTGATTAACTTGTGCAATGCAATGGTCACGCACTCGCCCTGTTGCCAGTCACAAGGAAGGCTGCTCCCTCATGAAGGCTCTTCATGTAAATATCCACTGGCAATATGCACTCAGCAGTGGATGCTCATATACCGGGGATAGATGGGAGCACACTCTCAGGGTTAGGGCATTTGAATCAACTCCCCTTCTCACGCTTCTCCTTACACTACAAAAAACAGGCATAAAAAATTGTATAAATACTTGCCCCGTGCAAGGGGTCAAAATCAAGGTCCTGTATGTTCCGGGGGTTTGGAGATACAGAAAGCAGCCAATTACTGTAGCAGAGCTCCTGGCTTTAGTATGTTTATTTAGGGCTGTGGGAGGGAATGGGAGGCAGGGTTTTAATTTTAGGTAGATGGAACCTGGAGGTCCACTTTAACATGGATGTCAATTCTGTTAAATTCCCTTTTATTTTGGCTGTTGTCACCTTTACAGCGTGCACAGACATCTCACTTTTTGCATGTAATGATTTTATGGGGAAGCTTCTCTTTTTTGGCAACTTTCCACAAGTGTCAGGATCAGCTAATACTGTAATTCCCTGTGAGGTTGGGTAATAAACCAAAAGGTTAGTACTCTGCCATTGTGGGAAAGTCAAAAGGTAAACTTGCTTTAGGAAAGTTGCAGCATATTAAATGTATAATTTGCATATCAAAGGAAATAAACTCTCTCTCTCTCTCTCTCTCTCTCTCTCTCTATATATATATATATATATATATATATACCTAATCTTGTAACTGTTCAACTTTAATCTATGTGATTACACACTTAACAGCAATTCCAGCAAAAGCACAATACATCTATCATAGTGTAATTTTCCAGTTCATCTCCATTGTTCATTGCAGTGTCATAAATATACTATTGCTGTATTTTCTGCAAGCGCGTTGTTGTCTAAAAAGGCCTCTGTGCTACAACACAAGCAGCTCACAATGCTTGTAGAAAATAAATGATATTATTGCACAGTTATAACACTTGAAGGGGCCGACATGTTTATATGGATTTCTAATATTACACAATTTTGCAATAGTGCTCCTTGATTTCTTTAAAAAAATAACAACCAAAGAAAACAAGCAGGCTCGTCCTGCCAGTCGCTAGTGACATAAGGGTCTATTGCAATACATTCGAAAGGAAATGCCCCTTATAGAACATGCTAAGTGGACCAAGTTTACTGCAACATTTGCTCCACTTAAATAAGTTTTATTAGTGCAATAAGTCAGCCATGGAGTCCATACCTTGTGAAAATAAAATTGTCTATCACATATGACAAGAAATTTTTCATTTGCAATAATCCATTTTTCTGTCCACTTGAGATGTTGGGTGTCTCCCATGTAGATGCTGTTGATATCCTCACACCAAGACATACATACTGTATGAAATTAGCTGTTTCGAGTGTTTAGCTATCTTGTGGCCTATTGTGGCTCTGAGATCATAGTAAATTATTAGCAACTGTAATTTCTCATGCCACACACTTGATGGGAGCTAAATAATCTTTAGAATTACTGCTGCCATCTAAATTAACAGGAATCCGTTTCCATGGATACTGTATATTTTTGCACTCAACAAAATCATTCACTAAACTATTAGAAGGTGTTAAAGCTGTGATCACCTGAAAATTGATTTTTCTCGGAATACTGTTGTATGTGTGTGATGTTTTAAAAAATTACTAATCTAATTGTCCCGTTGGTATCTTGAAAATGATGGGGTCTATAAATAAAAGACACTTACTAGACATCATCAGAAGCAATAAAGTTGAACATGTTCCCTGACCTGACAGATCTAAATTTCTATCATAAAGTGAACCATCTGTTTAAATTCATGAATATTAGCTGCTGAAAGAGAACACCTACTTTCTATGGCAGTTTTGAAAGTGTTTATTTTTTATGCCAAAGAGAATGTCCTTTAGTTGCTTAGCCTATATTTTTTTACTTCTGTTGTATGTGGAGGATGCAGCTGCAATACATCTTTATTCTGAAATGTGGATTTTGATGTCACATTTTCTAGAGGTGGACACTATAAATAAAGTTGTTTCAATTCTGAGCTTATCAAACCCTCTCCAGCCAATCATAACCAGTTCTGTCAGGCCTGAGGAGTATGAAATTAATTGTATGGACGTAGGGCAGAAGTTCTCTTTGTTCCTTTTCATGTGGCAATTTAATTTCTCAGGAGAGTCTTCTGGTTACATCTTTTGGATGTAGTTAGTGTTTTTAAGTTTTAGTTTCACAGGACCGAGGAATTCAGGGAAGACTGACACCCATTTGGTTTCCACTGAGGGTTGCAGGAACCTACTAGATTTTTTTTACCCTCCACAATTTCATACTGCTTTGGGACAGCACACTGTTCAGAATAAAAAAAGTATTACAGCTGTGCCCTCCACATACAACAGAAGAAAATTAAATGTTAGTACTTTACAACACTGCACAACTAAACTAACACTGTCATGACTTCAAATTTTTCCTGTGCACCGTTGTGTGCTGACCCTTTTCCAAACACAAGCTTGTTGGGTGTTGTAACTGCTGATACATGTCTATGGCCCTTGGAAAACTATTTTTTGGGGGGTTATGTTGGAATCTGTTTATTGTTGCCCACTTGCCCCTGCTTACCTAATGTTAGCTCAGTACACTACCTGTTGGTATAGACATGTTGTGGCTCAATTTATAGATTTGTCAGTTGTTTCAATTATGATCTTTGTTATTTCTGTAGTCATCTTTATACTTTCTCTTTCCAACAGCTTGCATATGAGAGCATCACAAGAAATAGTTTAGCAGCTATGCAGCAATGTTCTTTATTTTGGGTCTTTTTGTTAAAGGTTTCATTAAAATGTATAGCCTACTTGCTACACTTTGGCCTTATATGTTATTCTGTGACTTAGCTTTATGTTCTCACATAAAACACACACCACAATATTGCCATTTCCATTAACCACACATTAAATTGTCTTGCTTGTGAAAATAAAGAATTTTTTGGCAAAACTCTGCACACAATGGTGAAATATACACAATTACAACAATAACATGAAGAAACTACGTGCCTGGCATTTCCCCCTGCTAGTGAAAAAATAGAATCGAAAAAATTGAAAAAAATAAACACTTACCTCTGGTATGTAGGTAAAGCTGGGGGTCCCATCTTTCTGGGGAGGGGGGGCATTCGATCCCTCCCCCGTCGTCCTCCCTCCCCCCGTTTTCCCCGCTGACAGCTGCGCTGTTAAAAAAAAAAACAATGTAATTTACTCACCTGCCTGCCCGACCCCTCCATCCGGCTCTTCTCTTCACCAGGGGGGTCCGATCCCCCCCCCCCCGGGCTCCGCAGGCTTCAGGTGAGGACCCTCCACCGGGTCCTCACCTCTTCTAATGGCGGCGATGGCCACCGCCCCCTAGCCCTGCCTTTTGTGGGAGGAGCGGGATGACGTCATCCCGCTCCTCATATACCTTCACGGCACCCGGCATCTATCCGATTGGAGCCTCCACGCCTCTCACCCGCCCTGCGCCAATCACTATCGGCATGTGACAGTGACAGTGTGCGTTGCAATGCAGCTCACCGCAAGACCAGATGCATCATTAAAAGAACCATCGGCCTGCTGAAAGCACGCTTCCTATGTTTGGCCCGCACTGGAGGGGAGATGCTCTACAGCCCAGAGAAGGTGTCCAAGATAATCTTTGCTTGCTGTGTGCTACACAATATCTGCATACTCCATCGAATAGAAGAGCCAGAGGCAACACTACTGGTGCCTGAAGTCCCAGACATGCCCGCATACAGTGCAGGAGACACCCAGACTGGCTTTGCCTGGCAGGCACAAATAATTATTCCTTTTTCCAGGTAAGTTACACAAAGGTCCCTAGCTACAGTAGCAACAGCAAGGAGATATGTGTACCCATCTAACACAGACCTAAAATGAAGCCAAAAGCAGTAGTTAAAAAACATACTTGCCACAACCAAAAGGTGGAGAACATCTATTGCTATGTAACCCATAGAGAGTTGTTGAAGCCCTAGACAGGTAAAATGGACAAAAGAGAAACCACCATAAAGTGGATGAACTACATATTTTTTATGTATTTTGGATTTAGCTGTTGACTTTTTTAAATATTTTTGTTTCTAAATATGCAAAATAAATGAAAAAAACAGCAACAGTTGCAGTAGAGAATGCTGCTGTGGAATGGCTATAACAAGCAACCAGCAGCATTGAGAGGCAGATACAGGATTTAACACAGGGAGTCTGCTTCATTGGATATTAAAGATATTAAAAACATCCATTTAACTCAATATTAAAGCATGAATATATATATATATATATATATATATATATATATATATTGTGGTAAATTGTATCAAAATGTCTATTTCTCCCCTGCTTGGCTGTATAAAACACAATCCGGGCCGGGTTTTCAGGACCCGGGTCACTTCCCCAATTCCCTAACGGGTTGTTACATGTTCTAAGGCCCTCTACAAGTGTGCACGCTGATTACAGGAGAAGCCTGTATAAGAAGAGAGCACACGGCCTTTCCTTTGTCTATGACCAGCCTGTTGGAGTGAGCCCAGGCTGAGCTGCACCGTGGTGAAGGACAGCACTGGACATTGAGCAGAGGGCTGATATGCCCTGTAAAGTGGACTGGAATTGATCAGCTTGCTGGAGTACCCAGCCCAGGACTATTTGGTTGGTGAAGTAACCCGTTTTGCTTACTGCATTTGTGCTGCAATCTTTTGGACTATCTACTGAACTTTGCCGAATAAAAGCCGTTTTTGCCGTTCAAATCCGTTGTCCGTCACTGCTGATTGTTTGCCCGCTTACAATATATATATATATATATATATATATATATATATATATATATATATATGTCACTTAATCAGAGTAGCTACCTATTATATCAGAGAAAGGGGAAACCACCCAAAAACCTCAAGAGAAGATATAAGGGACTGTGCCATGGGTACCCTAACCTCACAACCCCCCCCACCCCCGACATCACCTCACATCCAGCAAAAGATTTTGCTGGATGTGAAGTGAACATTTTCCAGAGTCTGGTTCTCCCATAAGTCCTGTCTGGTGTATAAGTATTTTTATATTTCCAGGAATGGACTTCTTGGCAAAGGTAAGTCGCTGTAAAAAGGCTTTTTTTAGGATTTAGACTTGGTCAAAATGTTTTTCTCATTACAGAGTTACGGAAATGTGATATTTCCATGGAAACTATGTCAATTCTGAAAGTGCTTGGCCAGATTAACTTCTGTAAAGACTCCAAAAAACTGCTTTATGAGGCAACATCGGGTTCACGTTTAAATACCAGACGTTGGGAAGGAAAAATATTCAGCTGAGAAGAGAACTCTGTCAAAACGAATCAAGTGTCAAAAAAGTCTCAATATACTCTGAGACTTTGCGATAATTGTTCTGCAAAAACACCCACGCACCGGAATAGACCTGCAAAAGCAAAATGAATGACATTAGTGACTCACTGGATGTTTCTGAGTGTATTCCCACTGAAATGTTTTCCAGCCAGGACCCATTACACATAATGGAGGAAATGTACACCATTTTCAGCTCGTTTCCAAGAAGGACAAAAATTGCACCTTGCTTTGACATACATTCACTATAAATATAACTTCTGCATGACAGCCATGGTCGCAGGGGCTTAAAAACTATTACAGACACCTTCTAAGTGGTAACGTATTTTTCGCCCTATAAGACGTACCCAGGATTTGGAGGAGAAAAAAAATATTCTGAATCAAACGGTGTTCTAAAAATACCCCCTCCCAATCTCCCTATTATAGACAGTATGCAGAATTCCCCCAATCACACCATTACAGACCCCACATTACAGGCAGTGAGCAATATCCCACATTAAAGGCAGTGAGGGGCATCCCAAATTACAGGCAGTGAGCAGTACCCCACATTAAAAGTAGTGAGGGGCATCCCACATTACAGGCAGTGTGCGGGTATCCCATTTACAGGCAGTGTGCAAGCATCCCAAATACAGGCAGTGTGCGGGCATCCCAATACAGGCAGTGTGTAAGCATCCAAAATACAGACAGTGTGTGGGCTACCCAAATACAGACAGTCTATGATCACTTCATTTACAGGCAGTGTGCAGGCATCCCAAATACAGACAGTGTGCAGCATGCCCCCCAAAATACACATTTCCCAGCAGCCGTCTCTCTTGCACACACACACTCACACACACACTCTCCTTACCGGCGTCCACTGCCTCCGGAATCGCCGCGGGGATCTTGGTCACAGTAGCTGGCGCTACCTGCCGCTTCATGTTCCCACCTGTCCCGACTTCCGGGTGGGCGTGGCCTGTTATTCCTGCCAGTGTCATTGAATGCTAGCAGGAGTAACAGGCCACTGCGCTCCCCCCCCCCCCGAAACGGTTGGGTACACCGGTTGGCGGGCAGCAGCGGAGACCACAGGGACAACTGCGGCAGCCAGTGGAGGCAGTGGTGAGGACAGCGGAAGCCAGTAATGTATATGTGTATGTGTGTGTGGTTTTATGTCGGCAGGAGAAGGCTGCTGAGGCATGGGAGCCGGGAATGTAAGTTTTCTGTTGTTTTTTTTTGCATTTGCCACCTGATAAGGCGCGCTGACTTTTGGGTGTCCTGTGCGCAGGCCTGCTCACTAGTTATTGATGACATGAGGCCTGAGTGATAAGGTCAGACACTGAGGGAAGCCACCCTAGCACATTACCTGAGTACTCCGGGTTACATCTTATCAACAAAACCATGAAACCACTAGGCATCTTTTAATTATGACAGGTGCTGCATCTTTTCCAAGGCACTGCACAAAGGTTTGTTCCTCCATGTGAAAAAGGAGCACTTCCTTCTAGATCCCATCCAAACTGTATTCCATTCTAATCACTAGAGTGAATCTGCCCCTACCAAAACCATTAATGATCTACTAACTGCCAAATCTAATTACAATTGCTCCATTGTCATTCTTCTTGACCTATCTTCTACTTTTAGTTCTGTAAACCACTCGCCTCTATAAGAATTCAAGATTCTGCCCACTCATGGCTTTCCTTCTACTACTCAGACTTAACTTTTAGCACATTTTACTTCAATACAGTCTTCTCACTTCGTCCTCTAACTGTCAGAGTACCGCAAGGATCCATCCTTGGATGCCTATGCTTCTCCATCTACACCTAGTCTTGGCCAACTCATACACTCATTAAGCTTCCAACACCACTTCTATGTGTCACGGCCACGGCCACCTCGGCCACCTCACCTGTCCTGCGCTCCCTCGCCGACTCCTCTCCGCGGGCTGGGCATCCGTTGCAGCCGGCGGCGGGCCGGCGTCTCTCCTTCCCGCCCGCCGCTCGGCTGTCGCGAGCAGCCGCTCGGGCGGCCTCCTCGTCGGCGGCGTCGGGAGCGGCCGCGTCGCTCTCTGTGCGGCGCGCTCCCGGCGCGCTGCATCGTACACGCGCGCGCGCGCGCGTCTGTCCTCCTTGTATCTCCTCCGGCGGCGCTGCACACAGCGCGCCCGCCGGAGGTAATCAGCCTGGGCCAATGAGCCCTTTATTAAATGGGCCCATGAGCCCAATATACACTGGGCTAACGCCCCCTGGTTCAAACTGGGCAATCAGCCCAAGGTTCTATGTAGCACCAATCATCACACTCCCCCTCAGCCAATCCAGTTAACCCTCATTGTATAAAAGCATTCACCCTGCAGTTAGTCCTTGCCCGTTATAGCGTGCTACTGGGTGCGATTTTGATAGCTTTCTCCTTGTGACTCTGACGTGTTTTTGACCATCCCTGATTGCCGCCTGGACCGACCTTGCTTGCTGTTTGACCACGATTCTGCCTGCTCCACTGTACCGCGAACTTCTGACCTCCCGTTGTGACCCTTGGCTTGCCCTGACTACTCTTCCGTCTAACCCTTCTGTACCGTGCCTCCTCGGATTGACCACCCGTGTATGACCCCTGTCCGTTTATTGCTACTCAGTCTAGTTCCTGGTTCATCTGCCTTCCCCTGCATAAGTCAGCATCCTTTGTGCTAACAAGACCTGGGGGCAACCGTGTCCGGTGAGGCGTGTCTAGCGTCCCGGCAAACGGGGGCTTACTATAGGCGAAGAAAGCAGCGGAGATTGGGGGTTGCTGATTTATTGGAAGGTGGGTGTCCCACGGGACCTGACATTATAACGGGCCGCACATACCTTCTAGATGGAAGAACTGATACAACAGGTTCAAGCCATGGCCACTGCCATTAACCAGCTGGCTCAGCGAGTGGCAACTCAGGAGAGTCGTCAGATTCCTGCGCCAGTGGACCCAAGCCCTGCCATCGAGCCCAAGATTCCTCTCCCGGAAAAATTTCTCGGGGATCGGGCGAAGTTTTCCAATTTCAAGAACTCTTGCGAGCTCTACTTCCGCCTTCGACCCCACGCGTCTGGATCAGAATCGCAACGTGTTGGCCTGGTCATTTCACTTCTCCAGGGCGACCCACAGACCTGGGCGTTTGGTTTAGCTCCGACTGATGAAGCTTTACAGTCGGTCTCTTCATTCTTCTCGGCTATGGAACTCCTATATGCTGACCCAGATCGGGCTGCAACAGCGGACTCTAAATTACGCAACCTGAGACAGGCCAAACGCTCTGCGGAAGAGTACAGAGCAGAATTCCGGCGATGGGCTATAGATTCCAAATGGAACGATCCAGCTTTATGTAGCCAATTTAGGATTGGACTTTCTGAGAACATCAAAGACATCCTTGTGAATTATCCTTTGCCTAAGAGCCTGGACGAATACATGCAGCTGGCCATTAGAGTGGATCGACGTCTCCGAGAGAGACGCCAGGAAAGAGGCAAGGACCAACCTTGGGGATCCTCACGCCAAGAGCCAAGCTTTAAGGGGGCAGGCGTTTCCTCTCCTTCCTTGTCACCTGAGGAACCGATGCAGCTTGGAGTAACCCATCTCTCTCAGGCAGAGAAGGTTCGGCGCAGATCCCAAGGCCTCTGCCTCTATTGTGGAAATCCAGGTCATTTTGCCAAGACCTGCCCAAACAAGGCTCCGGTGGCGGGAAACTTCAGCGCCTAGATCCTGCTGAGGGACTTCATCTAGGCGGTCAGGTATCGTTCCCTCTTGATAATCGAGTACTCCTACCCGTTACACTCTCTTGGGGTCCTTCCAGGACTATTGCCTCCGCCTTCGTTGATAGTGGAGCGGCTGGCAATTTCCTGGATAGATCACTAGCCATCACTCTTGGAATTCCGTTAATTCCTTTAGAAAATTCCCTTCGGGTCCTGGCGGTCAATAATAAGCCCATTGAGGGAGGGTTGGTCTCCTACAAGACTCCTTGGGTAAATTTAATCGTAGGATCAGCCCACTCGGAAGAAATAGAGTTTCTTGTTATTGAAAGTCCCATATCCCCTATTGTTTTGGGATTTCCCTGGTTAAAGGCCCATAACCCAGTGATAGATTGGATGTCTGGGGACCTGGTGAAATGGAGTCCTTCATGTCAAAATCATTGTTTCTCCATATCCCTTAGATCCACACCTATCATCCTAGATGGTTTACCTCCAGTCTACGCAGATTGGGCAGACGTGTTTTCGGAAAAGTCCGCTGATATTCTTCCACCCCATAGGGCCTACGACTGTCCTATTGAGTTACTCCCAGGTACTATGCCCCCTAGAGGGAAACTATATAATCTCACACGGTCTGAAGAGCAGGCTATGAAAGATTATATTACCGAGAACCTCCAGAAGGGATTTATCCGTCCATCTACCTCTCCTGCCGGTGCTGGGTTCTTCTTCGTCGAGAAGAAGGACGGCGGCTTACGCCCCTGTATAGACTATCGAGGGTTGAATAAGGTTACTGTAAAGAATAGATATCCACTACCATTAATCAATGACCTTTTTAATCAGGTCTCTGGAGCTCAGGTCTTCTCCAAGTTAGACCTTCGAGGGGCATATAACCTTATTCGCATACGTCAGGGGGATGAATGGAAGACAGCCTTCAATGTAAAGGATGGGCATTATGAATATTTAGTGATGCCATTCGGATTATGTAATGCTCCAGCAGTGTTCCAAGATTTTGTCAATGACGTGATTTTTTAGGTCAATTTCTCGTGGTCTATTTGGATGACATACTGATTTTTTCCCGCTCCCTGGTGGAGCACCGTCAACATGTCAAAGCGGTGTTGCAGAGATTGCGGGAAAATCGTCTGTATGCTAAAATCTCCAAATGTGTATTTGAAGTGTCTGAAATTCCATTCCTAGGATTTATTATCTCCAAGCGTGGGTTGGTGATGGACCCCTCCAAAGTGTCTGCTATAATGGAGTGGGAACAACCTAGAACCCTTAAGGCGCTTCAGAGATTTTTAGGATTTGCGAATTTTTACAGACAATTTATAAGGGGTTTCTCGTCCATAGTGAGTCCTTTAACAGATCTCACTCGTAAGGGCGCTTTTGTTGAGGAGTGGCCTCCCTCAGCTAAAAACGCCTTTCAAGTATTAAAAGAAACTTTCACCTCCGCTCCCATTTTGATACATCCCGATACCCGGCTTCCATTCCTGTTGGAGGTTGATGCCTCGGAACTGGGAGTAGGAGCTGTCCTCTCTCAGTATGCGGGCAGTCCTGAGAAACTACATCCTTGTGCATTCTTCTCTCGTAAATTTTCGCCCGCCGAACGCAATTACGATGTTGGGAATAGGGAACTATTGGGTATTAAACTGGCCTTTGAAGAATGGCGTCACTGGCTAGAGGGTTCCCTACACCCTATCACTGTATATACTGATCACAAGAATCTAGAATATTTAGAGTCCGCCAAGAGACTCAACTCCCGTCAGGCTCGCTGGGCACTCTTCTTTTCTCGATTTAATTTCATTATTACCTATAAGCCGGGGAAGAAGAATGCCAAAGCAGATGCTCTGTCCCGTAATTTCGGGGATTGTAAGGACCAGGGCGGTCCTCCTGAATCGATTTTGCCTTTAGGTTGTGTTGTGGCCGCTCTTCTCCCTGACTTGTCTAGCTCGTTAATGCCATTTCAGGTTGATTCCCCTCCTGGTAAACCCTCTGAATGTTTATTTGTTCCACCTCACTTACGTCTTGCCGTTTTACAGGAACTTCATGATGCCAAGTCTGCCGGTCACTTAGATGTTCGGAAGACCTTGGCTATCGCCAAACGTCATGTCTGGTGGCCCACCATCCGACGCGATACTTCCGCCTTTGTCGAAGCATGTCCAGTATGTGCTCGGAGTAAGACTACTCATGGGTCTCCTGCAGGATTATTAGTTCCTTTAGAAATCCCCACTGAACCATGGTCACACATATCCATGGACTTTATTGTTGATCTTCCTCCGTCGCAGGGGAACTCTGTAATTTGGGTGGTGGTGGACCGCTTCAGTAAAATGGCACACTTTATTCCGTTGATAAAACTTCCGTCGGCACCAGATTTAGTACAATTATTCATTAAACATGTTTTTCGCCTCCATGGTCTACCACGGAATATTGTTTCGGATCGAGGAGTTCAGTTTGTGTCCCGTTTTTGGAAAGCTTTCTGCAATCGTTTAGGTATTAAAGTGTCGCTCTCTACCGCCTATCACCCTCAGTCTAACGGACAGACTGAACGGGTAAACCAATGTTTAGAACAATATCTACGCTGTTTCGTGTCCGACCGCCAAGAACAATGGGCGGAATTCATCTACTAGGTTTTCGCCTTTCTTTTGTAATTACGGTAGAAATCCTAAGGCATCATCCTTCTCTGGTCCTTCCTCCAACTTGCCGGCCTTGGAGGAATGGCTACGAGAAAGGACTAAAGTATGGTCTGAGATACAGACTAACTTAAAGAAAGCCTCTAGAACTTATAAAGTCTTTGCGGACCGACATAGGTCACTAGAACCACCATTTCGGGTGGGTGATTGGGTCTGGGTTTCTACAAGAAATATTGCCCTTCGGCAACCCTCGTCTAAGCTAGGGCCTAAATTTATCGGTCCTTTTCCTATTATTGATAAACTAAGCGATGTTACCTTTAAAGTCAAGTTACCTTTATCCATGAAAATTCCGTCGACCTTTCATGTTTCTTTGTTAAAATCTGCCAAAAATATTCAGGTGTCATCTCCTCCTCCGATCATAGTGGGAGACGAGCCTGAATATGAAATTAATAGAATACTCGACGCTCGGGTGCTTCAAAACTCTTTACAGTATTTAATAGATTGGAAGGGTTTTGGTCCTGAGGAAAGGTGTTGGGTACCGGCCAAGGATGTCCATGCCAAAACCCTTATTAATAGATTTCATCGTGAGAATCCGGATAAGCCTGGTAAGGGTCCAGAGGCCCCTCGTGAAGGGGGGGGTAGTGTCATGGCCACGGCCACCTCGGCCACCTCACCTGTCCTGCGCTCCCTCGCCGACTCCTCTCCGCGGGCTGGGCATCCGTTGCAGCCGGCGGCGGGCCGGCGTCTCTCCTTCCCGCCCGCCGCTCGGCTGTCGCGAGCAGCCGCTCGGGCGGCCTCCTCGTCGGCGGCGTCGGGAGCGGCCGCGTCGCTCTCTGTGCGGCGCGCTCCCGGCGCGCTGCATCGTACACGCGCGCGCACGTCTGTCCTCCTTGTATCTCCTCCGGCGGGCGCGCTGTGTGCAATCAGCCTGGGCCAATGAGCCCTTTATTAGATGGGCCCATGAGCCCAATGTACACTGGGCTAACGCCCCCTGGTTCAAACTGGGCAATCAGCCCAAGGTTCTATGTAGCACCAATCATCACACTCCCCCTCAGCCAATCCAGTTAACCCTCATTGTATAAAAGCATTCACCCTGCAGTTAGTCCTTGCCCGTTATAGCGTGCTACTGGGTGCGATTTTGATAGCTTTCTCCTTGTGACTCTGCCGTGTTTTTGACCATCCCTGATTGCCGCCTGGACCGACCTTGCTTGCTGTTTGACCACGATTCTGCCTGCTCCACTGTACCGCGAACTTCTGACCTCCCGTTGTGACCCTTGGCTTGCCCTGACTACTCTTCCGTCTAACCCTTCTGTACCGTGCCTCCTCGGATTGACCACCCGTGTATGACCCCTGTCCGTTTATTGCTACTCAGTCTAGTTCCTGGTTCATCTGCCTTCCCCTGCATAAGTCAGCATCCTTTGTGCTAACAAGACCTGGGGGCAACCGTGTCCGGTGAGGCGTGTCTAGCGTCCCGGCAAACGGGGGCTTACTATAGGCGAAGAAAGCAGCGGAGATTGGGGGTTGCTGATTTATTGGAAGGTGGGTGTCCCACGGGACCTGACACTATGCTGATGAGGCTCAAATATGCCTTTCAGACCCAGATCTCTCTTCCTTTCTATCATGCACTTCTGACTGCCTAACAGCATATTCTCTCCTAAAACTGTACAGGAACAAAATAGAGCTTGTCCTTTCCCCACTATCCATTTCTGTTCCTGTCTCCTAAACAATAATCAACGACCTATCACTGCAAACCACCAAGCCAGATGTCTTGGTGTTATACTGAACTCCTCTAACATTCACATCCTACATTCAGTCACTAGCCACCTCCTGTTGCTTCCAAGTCAAAAACATCTTCCACGTCCGCCCTTACCCAACACCAGAAATCAGTGCAATTCTAGTGCAGGCACTAAACATTTCCAGACTAGACTACTGCAACACTCTCCTCTGTGGCATACCAGTAAACAAGCTTCCAATCTATTCTGAACTCTGCTGCTTGCTTCATACCCCTCCATTCTCGCTTTTCAACTGCTGCTTCTCTCTGTCAACACTTCCACTGTCTTCCAATACCTGAAAGAATTCAGTTCCAACTCCTAACCTTAACCTACAAACTTGTATCTGGCCAAGCTCCTTCCTACATTTAATCACTAGTCCAAATATACCAACCCACACCCATTCATTGATCTGCCAGGGATCTCTTCCTGTCTTCAACCCAGATCACCTCCTTCCACTGCTGTGTCCAGGACTAGGGTGTGTGTGTGTTTTTTCATGTGTGCATGTGGGTGCATGTGATTTTGCCAGTGCCCGTATTTGTGATTGTGTGCCCATATGTATTTGGAATTGTGTACATGTTCATCTGGGGGTGCCTGCATACTCATCTGGGGTGTTCACATGTGCAACCTGGGGATGTATGTGCATGCATGTCCGTGGATGTGCATGTGTGGTGGTACGCATGAAGGTCTTCAGTTATGTGCGCATGCAACAGAGGATTTGTGAACATGTTTGCCTTTGTGTGTGGGCCTGGTCCATGTTTAAAATCCCATGTTATTAGCGAAGGTCCATTAAAGTGAACCAAAACCAGTGTGAAACCCCCAGTTAGCGCGGTAAACTCACCTTCTACCCCTGCGCATGCAGCAGCCACTCCCTGCTATACCTTACCAGCGCCAGGCATTTGTGAATGGGCGGCACGGGCATGCTCCGTGTTATAGGATAGCGGGATTGAGGCTGCTGGTGCACTCTGGTCCACTCGACTTAAATTATTCTTAGATGAATGGACGGGGGCGGATCCGAGAGCGCTGACTGAATGAGAGGCTGCACATGTGCCATAGTACGGGGGAAAGGTGAGTTAGATTGGGCGAACTTGGGGGTTTTTACACAGCGGGGCAACCCTGATTGAGGTGTCCCCTGGGGGCAAGGACAAAAATCCAGGCTAGTCAAAATCCGCAGTGGCCTTGTAATCTACCTGGGCTGACAGGGTGGGTACCACCCTGCGGGAAATACTTCCCCGAGAATATTCAGTGCAGTGCATTCGGTGCAGTTGCTGAAGGTTCCACGGGCCTCAACTCAACTTCAAACTCTTGCCCTGGCGACATGTACAGGAGCCCCTGGCCTGGGTAAAGCAGAAAGGGAAGGGTTGCCATAAGTGGATGATGGACCCACAGTCCCAGCTATGAGCAACACTACACCCCTTCCGAGAGTGGTCCAACTCTGGATGTTATTTACCTACAACCTGTACTCTGCTTTCAGACCTGTATGTGTAATATCATATGCTTGAAATAACTGCATAGTGCGCTTATTATATAATATACTGTATATTTACCTTGAGCTCTCTCTTTTCCTTAAAGGAGCAGTATCGCGAATTTTTCTTGGTGATTTATATTTAAATGGTACTTTGAAAGTAGGTAAGTGTTGGAGTAAGAATTACAAATTTAGAAAAAAATGATGTCTGTGTTGAGCAGCTGGAGACTAATAGTTCATGTTTATGTCTTCTGAGTGTCGGAGCCCGACACTCTGGCCTGTTCCACGCTGAGGAGAGGGGTGAAACAATGTATCAAAGTATCAGCTGTTCAGTACTGGCAGCCGTCCAGCATCATCATCTGGAGTTTTGTTTTGTGCCCCTAGGGGCATCCCGACTTGGGATGCCCTGATATGTGAAATCCCCAAGTTCGCCTGTGAAAACGTACCTTTCCCTGTCCCACAGCGCATGCGCGGGCTCTCATCCAATCAGCTCTGTTTGCACGCAGATGGGGAGCCTGAACAGTAACCTTCCTGGCCGCCCGGCCTGTCTAAATGACTATCTGCATGAGTGCGCCAGAAAAATGGGGGGATCTGTGGTTATCCAGGGGTCGTTTCACACAGTGGGCATCCTGATTTCGAATGCCCAAGGGGCAAGGTCAATGGCCGGGTCTTATAGACTTCAGGGTCGGCAACTCAGGGTTTTGTTCCACTTTAATACATTTAGATTTTCCTGCACAGTTATTCAAAGAAGAATTTCAGTCGTTTTCAGTCAGTTTAGTTTATTTTGTATAGATTTTACACATTTGAGTCACCTGGTCTCATAACAAAAACAGCACCTCACACACACACAGCCGTTACTACTGATTACAGTGTCAGCCTCTGAGGTAAAGTGTTGCTAGGAGACCAGTGGGCTAAATGAAGCAGCTCACTAAATACAACCCAGCAGATCCCCCTATTCAGCAAATGGACTGAGCCATTGCAATTATACAATTTAAATGAAAGGCATATATTTTTTCCTTTTTCTATCGCCAGATTATTTATATACATGTTAGAAGCTATTGTGTGGCTATTTAATTATTTATCTTTTTTAATGCAAATTTCGCGATACTGCTCCTTTAACTCGTGTTCATGTTCCCAGAGGTTGTGTCTTCCACAGGCTCACGTGATACACGTTTCCTCACAGGGGTCTTGCAGGAGATTACATTTATAGCACATATTATGGTGAGGTGGGGGACACCCAGTTCCTGAGTATTATTTGTGATATATTTGGGGGTTCTTGCAGCGTAGGAACAAAAGTTGTCTGTTTTGTCAAGAAGGGATTTCATCACTGAACCCCTGATACTGCCATGCTTATAGATCTGAAAACTATGTTTGTCCTCAAATAGATGTCACCTGTCTTGGCATTTGCAGAATGAGCTGAAGTAAGGTCAGACGATGGCCAGACATTGTAGGATTAGAAAAGCCCTACCTGTTTACACCATGGGGGAATTTCGTAATTACACAGATGGCAGTACATCACCTGGCTGACCTTTCAGCTCATCCGGCTTGCTAAGCTCACTCTGGTTAGGTAAGTCACAAAGTTAAAAAAAAGGAGTGGTGCTGGAAATGTTTGAGATGACATCTTCATCAATGAAATGTTTGATGTGACTTCACAGATGACATTTCTTTATTGTACAGGACACAGCTGTGTTTCTAAATTTACCAAATGTGATATTTGCTATAAGTAACTTGTAACAATATTTAAGTCATTGCAAAAGGCTCCAAAAAAAGAAGGAGGTGACCTCACACTGTAGTCACCTGCTGTCTGGTCCCCTAACACAGGTATTGCGGGGTTGTGTCTGACAAGCACGATACGGGGACCAGGGGGTTGAGTCTGACAGCCACATGCGGGCGGGTCACCAGAACCATCAGCAGCGGGGAACGCTTAACTTCTAAACAAAGCCACATTGGTTAACCCCTAATACTCCTAAAGGGACAAGTGAACAAAATGTACCTACTTCATGAATTTTGGGATACCTGCAGCCTCCCATCGTGTCTGAAAGCATACCTTCACCCTGAATAAGAGCATATCCTATATGTTTCCCCCACCCTGTACATACAGAATGCTTAAAAATCATCCTACCTGCATCTACTGCATGTTATGAGCCTTTAAATATATGGCGGCTCATGGAGCATCAGGCAGCTTGCAAACAAGTGTCTTCTGACTGTGTCGCTCTGCATTCTGGGATTGCGTCCTTTCCCTGACCCCAGCTCTGCTCTGTCTTTGCAAAGCACAGCTATAACCTGCCCCTGCACTTTATCCTGCTCTCCTCTCCTCAGTATGTGTGATAAATAAGTGACTAAAAACTTAAAATATATTAATTTTAGATGCTGGGGAATAGTTTTTTAAGGGTTTGGGCTTTTCATTAACTCATGCTGAAGGTCCGGTTGAAGCATACACTACCAGTCCATGTATCAAGGTTATTGATAAAGCCCAGGCGGGCGAAACATGTTTACCCAGAAGCTTTAAAAGAAAGACAAAGACAGATCAAACTAATGAAAAGAAAACACAAACGGCATAGAAATTCATATATGTTTTTAAGAAAATAGTGTTATCCTCTTAAAGGCACGATAGCAATGTAAGTTAATTGTAAACATACAATAATTTTAATTAAGACTTTATAAAAATGTGATTAATTTTTATTAATATTGTATATGATATGGTCAAACACAAAGGCTCTGCATAGGGGAGGGGAATGTCTAATCGCCTCAAGGGAATATAGACGTACTTACTAATATAAAAATATAATTTCTAAAAATTTGACTTATTTGAAGTCCTTGCAATCGAGGTTATCAGGTCAGCTTATTGTTATTGATATTTTTATTTAGTACAGTAACAGTAAAATAACATATTTTTCAGCCATTCAGTCGGGCTATGCTAGGCATAGACCTAAATTGTTTTCCGTTGTTAAATTGAAGTAGAAATGGCTGAGATAGCAGGGTTTACATTCACTTTTTCATCCTCAGCAGAGCGGGACAGGATTGCTGGTCCCTCCCTCCTCCCCCCCTCCCTCCTCCTCCAGATTCACATTGCACAGCCAGGGTATTTTATGAAAGTTCTGGGAATATTATAGACTCCGCCTATTATGCTGATTGTTATGGAGAATCACGAATCCAAGGGCCAAGCCCACTTTTTTCAGGAGATAAATCATGAGGTGAAACTGTAAACCCTGATATCTCTGCCATTTCATCTTCAGTTTAAAAATGGACAGTGCCAAATGTGACCCGGCACAATGGTGTAAATTAGCTTTGCCTACAGTATTACTTTAAGTGTAAATCTAATCTGCCTTGCTAACAGGTGATCAATCATCATATGCTATGTAGCCTGGGCGGACCGTCAACAAATCGGTTTGTCTATTGGCAAATGCCGATCAAATGACCCCCCCTCCCTGACAGTGAGGTTCTCCAACCTGTTGCAAAATCATGTTGCCAGCGTTCATGCTGCATCTATGGTTGGACATCTTGCGTCAGATCATTGCTAATCAATTTTCAGGACCTCTCCGGCCAACCCAGCCCCATGTTAGCAAGTCTGATCTGCATTAATTATCAGTGTGTGTGTGTGGCCCCTGAGTAATGTCGGCATCCCCCCCATCCCGGGGTGATTGAGGAGCTTGTTCACCAGCTTTTGTTACCTCTTGGTCCTTTTTATTTGGATCATCTAGCGGGACGGGTAAGTCCTAGTAGAAGAGAGCGGCGATGTGGGATTACCTTGGAGAGGACGTGTCATGTTTGGACTAGACATAGCTAGCTGTATGATAACTGTAGGAATAAATCAAGGCAGCAGTGTTTTATTATAATGAAGATGTGCTAGTCATCCAACTGCCTTTCTCATTATGGAATCAAGAAACAAGGCATTTTGAATTGAAATAGGCAGTAGAGTGCCTAGCACAAGTCTTTAAGAAAAAAACATGGTAAGTCCAGTTGCCTTGATTTATTCCTAGAGGTATAATGGTATACCATGACCTGGATGAATAAGAATGTTCAGAGTTCTTTCTTTATATAAATTGATCATGCCCTGGTGCAGACAGTATTTCTCATAGTTACCTTTTACCTGTCACATTCAGCCCCTAGAATCAGGGGCGTAGCTATAGGGGTCGCAAGGGTCGCCATTGCACCTGCCCCCCCCCGCCCACTGTAACTGTCTGTTCCCTGACAGCGGCGCGGCGCTGCCGCAGCCGCCGCCGCCGCCGCGGGTCGGGCGGGGCCCGGAGGAGAGACAGAAGGTCTGGTGGCAGGGCCCCCCCCCTGCCCACTGTTCCCTGACAGCGCCGCCGCCCGGAGGAGAGACAGAAGGTCTGGTGGGGCGGGGCTGGAGGAATGAGAAGGTCAGGTCACGTCACGGGCTCACTGGCAGGAGGCTGTCGGTGGCGCCTCCCAGGTGGCGCGCCGGCGCACAGTGAGCACGTGCAGCTACACGGGGGAGCGCCTGCGCCCGTGGATTCACTCTGAAGGGGACTGCCAGACTGGAGCACGGAGAGCCGGCGGCCCGGTAGGTCACTGTCACTGATGATGGGGGGGGGGGCCCAGTTTGACTCCTCGCATCGGGGCCCACAAGACTTTAGCTACGCCCCTGTATTCAAGGCCTAGGCTGAATGCATCAGGGTAGCGTCACGGCACATGCTTATCACGCTTGTGTTGGGAAGACATTATGAATCTCAGTATGGCTGTAAATCCTCCAGGAATTCAGATGTGTATTGCACCCTTTGTCATTCCTATACTGCTGATACTGATTAGGGGTTTTATCACTTCTACCAGGAAAAAGCTATTCCACTCAGTGATAAATCTCAATAAAATGCAATAAATCTGAATTCTGTCTCCTCTTTAGTCAGGTAATTTTGTATTTTCTATGTATAAGTGTTATAAAAATACAAGAAGTACATTGGATTTATTGACTCAGGAAAATTAGGCTGTGGTGTCATTAGTAATCAGCTTGTAAAACCGAGGTTACAGTTATTCAACTCTAATGCCGGAGTTTCAGCGCTCTTCAGGCTGAACTGCTGTGAAAATATCAAAATATCCAAAAAGTGACTGCAATGCACTATTATTCCATTTCCATTCTGCATTAAAGTGGACTGACATTTAAATAAATGAGTTGTCCATCTTATAAAGACTTCATCTTTGGGATGCCCCCTCTAGTGTTTTACCTGTGAACTCACCTTGATTCTCGATGCCATGACTGTGGCCAAGCTCAGCCTTGATCTGCAACACTCCACCATCCACCATCACACATTCATCTCTGCAGGAGCATAGCAGGGATGCCTCCAGAGTCCGTGCAGGTAATGTAGGATTGAGATGAGTATACAGGAACGATTTAAATTGGCCTAAAACTCACGCCGATCGGCGATTCCTGGATAAGATTCCCAGGCCAATCGATCCCCCCCCCCCGGGCATCCAAAAGCGGGATTCCCCGCTGTGCGAACCCCCCAGGTCGCCCATACACCTACCTTCTTTCCCGGTCCAATGGCACATGCGCAAACCTCTAGCAGGGCACGTGCCTGCACCAGGCATTTGTGAATGGGCGGCACGGGATGCGGCCATCAGCGAGCTTGGAGCCGCTCGCCTTAGTTGAAGACAGATCCGATCTGATTGGACGAGCAGTCAATCAAGCACCGTAGGGCCGGGAAGAGGTGAGTTGGTTTCACACAGCTGAGCATCCCTGATCTGGGTTCCCCTGGGGCAAGGACCAAAACCCAGGATAGTCAAAATCCTGGGTTTTGGTCCTCTTTAAGAGTTTGGTCTACTTGTCTTAAGGAGACTGGCTGCACCGCTGCCAGTGATCAGCTTGTTTCCAACAGGGCAATCACTGGCTGATGATGGACTAGTCCCCCAATCTTAACAATGGAGACAGCAGAAAAAAATACTGAAGTGGTTCTATTATGCCTTTTAGCATCATTTTATGCCTTTTAGCAGGTGGTGCCAAAGGGGAACCTGAGCACAGGTGGGTGGCACCATTTCGAATCTTTGCCCCAGGTGCCAGAAAGCCTAGATACTTTTCTGCTTTAAGGATCAATTTTGTGGCTATAGCACCAGCATTCCCGTCTTCCATCTGGAGCTGTGCTGTGTACTGGCATTAGCAGTCGCTGCGCCAAACACTACCAGTTAGCTTTGATTGTTGCACTTAGGTATTGGCCTAGGTCAGCGCCTGTTGTACCCACTGGGCCGATTATCCCAACTCCAGTGAGTGCCACTTTGTAATGCCATTATTCTTTCGCTCCCCAGTATATTTATGAATTTTTTCCTCCCTGAAATCTTTGGCACTGTAATTTTCTGGCGATGGTCAGCATTTTTTCATTACAGTTACAAGAAATCACTGCTGGGGACAAAGGGAACAAACTTTACAGTGCATTTAGGTTGCGTTTCAGTTGTCAGTGTCCAAATTGCACATTGTTAAGCAAAAGAAGCCACTAAAATCAATTTTAATACCCCCCAAAAAAACATTTTGTCCCATCTAGGTCCCGTGTTGCAATTACTGACAAGTCCCAATGCAAGTTCTGTACATAAAATGTGTGTAATATTAATTATAAGCATTAAACACTTCAATCCATTTCTGCCTATTGTGCTATATGGGATCCGGATCTGCAGCACCAGGTTTCATCTGGCTCCGCTTCAACCAGAGCGCCTGGCGCTGCATCATTTTCGGCGCTAGTGTTAAATAAGTCGCACCTGTACTGATGTTTTTTTTGTTTCTTAAATCCCATGCTGAGTGCCGCTGAGGCCAAAAAAGTGACACTGTGCTCCCTATAACCCCCATCCATCTACAGGGCAAAAGGCATTTCTCATGCCATAAAATACATTGAATTCTGCTAGGCACCCCCCAGTGAGAGGAATAAGTGCCAAATTTACCATGTGTCTATAGCTCTCATGGCCCTGGTACCAATACCCTTGTTTCCAGGTGAAGTTTCATTTGGGGGATATTTATATTAAAGTTCATGTTCGGTGAGTTGAAATCAATGGGGACCCGAACTTTGGGGGGTGGCTATGGTGCTGGGGTGCAGTGTGTGCAGCAGAAGTGCGTTACTGTGACTTACCTCTGCCCATGATCCTCCTCCGTCAGCGGCGTCATTTGAATTTTGGCTGAAGTCCGTGTTTGGGAACCTTAACTTGCAAAGTTTGGTACGAACCTCGCCCCTCTCTAGTTATAACCTAACATGAACAGCATTTAAAGTAATGAACCAACACCGTTTTTACACCAAATGGGCGGTGGTTCAAGGTTGATCACAGTATTTTTAAACCCAATTTACTGGACGAGATGTTACAAGTCAGCATGTTAATAAATGCTAATAAATAACTTACTGTACTGTAATTTATCTGTTTAGCCAGACGTAAAGAACAGGAAGCAGTCAATGAGCAGTACTGTACAAGGGTCACTGTAAAATAACAACATGTTTACTAAGAAAAGTGTGCCTTGTGGATAGCCAGAGATTAAAGTGGACCAACACGCATTTTACACCAAATGGGTGAAGGTCACTTTGTGGGGGGGGGGACTTGTATTGATGATTCCCGCTGTGCATACACAGAGATTTGCTTACCTGACCCGCGCTCCCCCGGTGAAATCCGGACCTGTGATTATCTGCCAGCAGTCACGTGGTCAGGGCTTATTTTCCACAATCAGGATGCCCCCATACAGGGACCAATGCCCATTTGGTGTAAAATGGGTGTTGGTCCACTTTAATCTCCACAAGGCAGTTCACATGTTGTTATGCCGTTAATTTTACATTGACCCTTGTACAGTACTGCCCATTGACCGCTTCCTGTTCCTTACGTCTGGCTACATAGACAAATTACAAAATAAGTTATTTATTAGCCCATGTGACTTTGATACGTTTGCAACATCTCTGCAAGAAAATTAGAATTTAAAAAGCCTTTTTCGACAAATGAATTATTGTAAAAAATAATTATTAAAAAGTGAACAGCTTCTGCACCATGCAGATATTAAATTATGTGTTTTTATTCCTCACGGTTGGGTTTTCATGTGGCACATCTGACACAGGGATACATTTTCTAGACTTTAGTATATATACAGCACCCACTCTGATGGTCTATTTACTAAACTTCAAGAAGGAAGAGACATGTGCTGTACTTTGGTAAATATCAGCGGTAATGGTGTGCTTTATATTTGGAAAGGGTTTTTTGTTCAGAAAGTGAGTATGGCACTAAACACAGGTATTATCCCCCACACACAGTACACAGGTACTACAGATTAGTCTTCATTTAGCAGCTTGACATCCAAGCTTTGCAACTGCTACATAAATGGCGAATCTGTTTAGGTCTCATTTAAATGTATAATGTAGAGGACACACATACAGCACACAGAACATTACCGGCTAGATTCAAGGTGTTTCATAATCAAAAGCTTTGGCTAAAGGCTGCAGGCTGTTTTTTCGGATCACTGCACCCTAACCGGATCTGAGCTGTTTATTTTACAGTCAGCAAACTGAACTTTCCTTTGCACTGCCATAAAAGCATAAAGATTAACAGTCACTAAAAGCAGAAGTTGCAGATAAAAATCAAAAGCTTCTCCTGTGATTCATGGTGTTCAAAAATAGCATTGCTGCAATATGTGATAAAGAAGAGTGATCATCGGTGGTTTTGTGTTGGCCTAAAAGGGTCGTCTGTAAGGACAGAAACATGAATGTACTCAAAGTGCCTATCACTAATAGATGAAACGTCACTTGCAAATTCCCTTCCCTTTGCCCCAGAACAATGCTCCTCTTCTCCTATATAAACTTGGTGTCAACATAAATGGCAGGAGGTGGCACCCCATGTTTAGACACAATTGTTTTCTTCAGCACAATTAATGTCTTGGTCCTGCTCCCTCAGCTTGTTTGGTGGCTCCTATCACTAATTCTAAGGCTTTATTTTTATTATATTTGCCATCGGTCTGGATACTTTGGCTCAATGAAAACTGTCTGCTCTGTGTCCAGGTGGAATCAGAGGAAACGGTGGTGATATGAACCCCAGGTACACAGAAAGGGCGGGGACATGGGGGTATTCTTCTTTAATTGGATTGTTAACATTTTTACAAAGTACAATAAATTAAAGCATTTGTCTTGTAAAAAAAAAGCTCCTGCTTGTAAAAACACTAAAAGCGGAACAAAACCTAAATGTTGATTATCTCGTGTTTTGTTCTGTGCCTGGGGGGGATATTGATTTGGGGTGTCCCGCTGTGTGAACCCCCCAGATCGGCAGTAACAGTTTACCATTGCCTGGTCCAGATCGGCAGTAACAGCTTACCATTGCCTGATCCAATGGTGCATGCAAGGTTAAATTTCATCCAATCAGAGCCGTGCTTATGTTATTCAGCAAACGGCTCTGATAGTCTGCAATGGATAGTCTACAACCTAAATGCTTCCTGGCACCGTAACCCACTCCACCTATGACCAATATGCCCTGAAATCAGAAGAAACACACCCTTTCCTCGCAGAGCACCTCCCTACCATGGATCGGGAAATAGCTGCCCAATGTAGTGCTTCACACATCACCCCTCCAATTCTTCCAATAGGATCACAACTTTGTGCAGCCTTTTCTGGCTCCTCTGACAGATGGACCTCCGCAAGTAAATATCTCTGTCTAGGCATCAGTGTAAAATAAGCCAGTTGAAAACATCTCAAAATCTATGATCGTATGTAAATACCTTATGTATTCTAATCAAAGGAGCTTTATTCATTTCAGTTTTTGGAAGCTCATGTCATGTCATGGCACAGATTTATGATTTATGTTCACGCTCTGCTGTGATCAGAGCCAGCTGTGGGACCAATGTGGCTTGCCGTGCTTGCTCACTCTGAGTCCAGTGGTATGGAGCGGGTGGCTGTGTCAGCTGGCAATGGGTATGGGTCAACAGGGGGCTGGGACAGCGGGTTGATGGGATGGTAAGTAAGGAGAAATCTTTGGAAATATCCCTCATACATGTAGCTATACCGCCATGTGCGGAGTGTCACGTCACACTGCAGGGGGCCCACTGAGACTTTCCGTCCAAGGCTCCATGTAAACCTGGATCCTGGATTTCTTGTAATGAACTGTTAAAAACTGATCTTCTGCTTTGACCCTGGTACAGGGTAATGGGTTTTTCAGGTGGGTTGTTATACAGGTATATGCATGGCCTTTAGGGTGTTCATATGGAGGGTGCTGTTATCCTAAGGGCAATGAGGAGGTGCCAGATCTTTTTCTTCATTGGCAAAGATTTTAATGGACCCTCATTGTTTGGTGTGGGTAGGGGACAGGGGTGCCACCTGCGCAGCTCAGGCTCTGCCAGATAGATCTTTGGACGTAAGTAGGATTAATCGGAGGGCAGCCTCCTGCTCATCTCTGCCACATTCAAGTGGGTGGTGGTCTATTGTCGGGCACACATTCTGTTTTGCCCTGGGGAGGCAAATAATTATGCAGTCTTTCACAGGGCGCCTTCCAATGCAAGGCCGGCCCTGGACATATGTTGTGAAGGTGGCTGAGGTTGTAAAGATGTGGGCTGTAGCTAAGGAACAGATGTTGTCTCTGCAAATATTAATGCCCCCCTTCTTTTTAATTTTCTTTTGCGATTTAACTACATGTTTGCAGTTGGTAAATCCAAACTGCATGCATTTTAAATAAACAATACTTTCACATCAAAACTGCCATCTAGAACATTTTGTGCTTTTTGGTAACTGAATCTTATTACAGCATTTCCCTTGTAAGGAAAAAGAAGGCTTAATAATAGTCAGAAGTTTAACTTTAGCACATAACGTCACTAGACTGAAATTAGAAAGACAAGCAATTACATTTTTTGTGTGTTTTCAGATTTTTAATTTGTCACATTTAAAATATTGTGTTTTCATTATCTGCCAGATTTATGAAGGATAAGAACACTCTCCACATAGTGCTGAACACGTGAAGGAGGAGCAGAACACATTAGATCAGTCCAATGATTTCAGCGGAGAATGTCAAGCAAGGACAGCAATTTTAAAGAGAAATCACTTTTATAGACCTGTGTTTTGGGGACTTTTGCCAGATTGACTGCAGTTTACATTTATGACAGTAGATGCCATTATCAATGCTTATCTGTAGTCTCTCTAAGCATTTTTTTGCTGTGTTGTGCTTCCTGTATATTAAGCTGTGCTCTATCACTTTTCCCTCCTGTCTGTGTTAATCATCATGTTGAGGTGACATTCTCTTACTACATTAATGTTCCAGTAAAGCCGGTTTTTGTTCTACCACTAACGTCTATCTGGATTTGACTCGCTGCACCCAGCGTCCCCACTCCCCAGTGACCAATCGCAGTCCAGGCAGAGCAAAGTCCAGAACGGGAGACAGCGCGGTGCAGAATGGCCAGCAGCTCAGAGCTTAAACTCTAAAGCTGAACAATGACAATTACCAGCTATTAAAGTTTAAACCGGACCAGATTGCCCACTTTAAAAATCATCCTACCTGCATCTACTACATTTTCTGAGCCATTAAACATCCAAGATGGTGGCCCATGGAGGTGCATGCTGCCTGCAAACAGGAAGTGTCTTCTGACTGCGCCACTTTGCATTCTGGGATTGCTGACCTTTTCCTGACCCCAGCTCTGCTATGTTTGTGTAAAGCACAGCTATAACTCAGTCCCCCTGCACTTTTGACCCCTCTCCTTAGTATGTGATGTTACTGAGCCAAGATGGCGGCGCCTGTATCCTAGTCCTGAACAGAGTTGCAGGCCAGTAAGGGAAAGAATAAAAAGTAAGTGACTAAAAATGTTAAATATATTCATTTTAGATGCTGGGGAATCATTTTTTAAAGGTTTGGGCTTTTCATTAAATGCCGCTGAAGGTCCGCTTTAAAGTGGAAATGCTATTAATCAGAGATGACTTGTGGAGGGGTTATCACTACAGAAAGGCCACAGGACAATATTCAGGACTGGGACAGGAAAAACAGACACGGGCCACCGTAACCTTACTAGTGGAAGACCATCAGCTTATTCACATACATAGTGAGAGTACGGTAAAAGTCATGTGGGATGTACTGAAAAGACTGCATCAGAGATCCATCTTAAACAGCAAGCTGTTTCTGTTGAGGAAACTTTACAAAATGAGGCTTAGCAAAGAGCAGGACATGCAGGAGCATATAAATGCCATCCTGGAAGTGATCACAGTGATCAGTTGGTGAGAATATAACAGACATTTGTGTCGCCACCATGTTGCTGTGCAGCTTACCTGATATATACACTGCACTGATCAATGTGCTGGAGACAAGGCCTGAGACAAATCAGACACTGGCATTTGTGAAGACCAGGCTCATAGAT
Organism: Gastrophryne carolinensis; assembly: GCA_027917425.1. Classification (NCBI taxonomy): domain Eukaryota; kingdom Metazoa; phylum Chordata; class Amphibia; order Anura; family Microhylidae; genus Gastrophryne; species Gastrophryne carolinensis. The sequence continues at coordinate 175,787,292 of CM051238.1, read as the reverse complement.
GAATATCAGCAAAGAAAGGAGCTTGCCCATGGCTCCACAGAAACTGACACCAGAACCACTCTTAAAGCTACAGACACAAAGATACACAGGAAGGAATCCAGGGTGTGCTTTAGATGCAACAAACAGACACATAAAGAGAGATTGTATTATATGGAAAAGCAGAGCTAATGAGACAGCCCCCCTCTTATACTAAACAAAAAGTCAAAGCTACAATCTCTGATCCATGTGAAGGGAACTGGAATGCCACATTTAAAGTGGCAGGCAATCATACAATTCAAGGCTGGTGCATTGACTTGGGGGCAACCAGTCACATAACAAGCTTCTTCACAGAACTTGATCTGAATTACAAAGATATGGGCTGGAATAATTGAATGCCCCAATGATGCAGGACACAATTTAGCCATAGCAGTGAAGGATGTGATTTATGTTCCTGATCTAGAAGGAGGACAGCCAAAGGACCCACTGTAAAATTTCAAGGTGACAAGTGTTCTATCCTAGATGGCATGCAGACCATAGCGAGTGTCTAACTGGATGACCATCTGTATCACCTCAACACAGTGATGATAAAAGGTGAGACCATGCACCCGTACTGCACAACACAATGACTGTTTACCCATGCATTTCAGGCATTTGGGTCACAGACACCCAGTATGCATACAAGAACTAGAAAAGAGAAATTTGACAAAGGATCTAACAGTATTGTTAAATGTGAATGTTGCATCAAATCCAAAGCTACCGGAGCAACACTTGCTAAAGTCAGTCAGAATAGAGCTTCACAATATATGTGGTCCCCTAAACCCACCTACACCTGGATGCAACAGGTACATAGTGATGCTCATAGATGAATATTCAAGGTACACAGTCCCTTACTTAATGCAACACAAGAGTGAGGCTGTTGACAAATTACAGGTCTATGTAGTAAAGACATTTAACAGGTTTCAGAGGAAGACTCTCATACTTTGTAGTGGCAATAAAGGTGAATTCACAGGACATAAAGTAGAAGAGTACTTAAAGCTGAACGGAATAGAGCATCAAAAGACAGTGCCACACACACCAGAGCAAAATGAAGTAGCTGAAAGAAAGGACTAAACTCAAGTGCATGCTGACAAACCCTGCACTACCATTAAAAAATTGGGGTGAGGCCACCCCACTATAATGCCAGTCCAATGAATCTGCATATTGGAAAGACATATCTCAGCTTTCAAAAGGAGACACCAGTAAATGGATAAAGGCTGCAAAGGGAGAAATAAAATCCATTTATGACACCAAAACATTGACATTTAGAGAACTACCACATGGAATGAAAGTTATAGGTTGCAAATTTACTTTTAAAGTGAGGCACAATGCAGATGGCACAGTGGAGCGATACAAAGCAAAACTTCTACATGGTGAGTTAACAGACCTCTACATGGAACACCCACCAGATGAACAAAGGTCAGACTTTGGCCTTGATTCATCAAAAGTTGAAAAAAATTCTCATGGTAGTAAAAAATTTAAGTCATGAGAAAAAAGCCTGAAAATGTCACTGTTGATCACTGGCAATATATGAAGACAATGAAAGTCACTTTTTACTACAGTTTAAAAAATGAGTAAAAAGTTCACTACTTAACTCAGGAGTAAAAAAGTACCATTGACTTTCATTGTTTGCTAGCTGGTGATTCATCAACAGTGATATTTTTTGGTACCATGAGAATTTTTTTCAACTCTTGGTGAATTGGGCTCTAATATGCAAACTTCACAGAAGTATATATGGTCTAGAGTAGGGATGAGCGAATCGGTTCTAACGAACCTGAATTCGCTCCGAATTTCAGGGAAAATTCGATTCAGCACGAACCCGAATATTTAGTGGTTCGTGCTGACCGAATTTTCCCTGAAATTAAAAAAAAAAATATGCCGGCATGGTGGGAGCGGGGAGGCCGGCTGCGCTGTCAGTGCTGTTAGCGATTCGCTAAAGTTCGATTCGGACGAACCCGAACTTCTTTGAGAAATTCGGCGAATCGCCCGAATCGAATTTTTGAGAAGTTCGCTCATCTCTAGTCTAGAGGATGAAAATAAATGAAGTGTTTACACATGAAGACTTCCAGAGGAGTAAAGCAGACCCCTGCCTATATACAAGGAAATTGGCAGACAGGATCTATGTGCTTGTTAATATGGTTGAACTCCTGTTTGTTTTGAGCAAGAAGGGGATGAGACATAAATACTACAAACCCTAAGTCAGCACTTTGAGACAGAGGGATCATCAAGAGCAGGGACTTTTTGAGATACTTTACAGTCCTACTGAGGATATGACAGCAGATATCCTTACTAAGCCCCTGACTGCTGAAAGACATTCGAGGCTTACAAGAAAGACTAAGCCTCAGCTATTGAGAATGGGTATTGGAGATACAATACTTTGCAACAGCTTACAGCTTGTCTCTAATTGTGATTATGGGACTTTTGCCAGATTGACTGAAGTTTACAGTTATGACAGTAGACGGCGCTGTTACCAATGCTTATCTGTTGTCTCTATTCATTTTTCTGCCGTGTTGTGTTTCCTGTGTATTTAGCTGCAATTTACCATTTCTCCTTCCTGTCTGTGTTGGCCAACGTGTTAAGGTGACAGTCTCTTACTGCATTCATGTTCCAGTAAAGCGGCTTCCTGTTATACCACTAGTGCCTATCTGGATTTCACTCTGCTACCACCCAGCACTCACATTCTGCAACAAATGTAAGCAGCCCTAAAGTCAAATAAGATTTAGGTTCACTGAATAGCCCACCAGAATTTTCACAGAATTTTCACTATCCTGGGTGTTGGTCATGGTACCTTGGGTAACCTGGTAACCTTAAGATTCCCCGTCCGAGGTAACCTCTCCTCGAGCCCATGCTGTGGCTAGACCAGCTGCAGCAAATCCTTTTCGCACTTGCGAGCGGCATGCGTCATCACTCGGCTCCCTTCTGAATGGCGGGGCCACGCACAGCCAAGAAGGGAGCTGAGTGATGCCGGCATCGTTGCGCATGTGCCATGGGCTTGGCCCTGAGGGGTTTCACACACCGGGCCATCCTAGTTCGAAGGATGGAGTAAGCCTGCCCCGGAGTCTCATAGACTCCAGTGTGGGTTTTGGTACAGTTTAATCAGAACAACACACATTTTTTTTAAAACATGGCTGTTGTTCTGAGAGCAGGGAGCATCTCGATTGCTGTGCGTTAATGCAGGTAATCAGGAGAAATCTTACCTTTCTCCTCATTCCCCCGGGGAAATCCAGTGCTGTGATTGTGATTGTTACATGGGTTCCGGCACACTGTCCCCCACTGTAGTGTGGGGCTTACACATGCAATTGCAATTGTATGCAAAGGCCCCTCGTTTCTTTACAGGAGCCGTAAAACTGTTGGCTGAATATTATAAAGTAAGTAAAGGGTTAAACTGGTCTGCTACTTGGTTCCCAGGGCCTAGGCAAATTGTATAAATAGTAGTAATGGAGCAACTCCCTTCTCCTTTATTCATTTTCAGCTCTAGACAGAGAGGATCAGGGTTTGTCTTTGACTTGCAGTTCATGCAATTAAGTAATGCAGAGTGTACATTTTGCATTTGCTTACTTGGCAATAACTTTGTCATGCTTTTACCTAATTATTTTTGCTACATTGTTTGATTTTGAAGGTCTGTGTCGGAAATAGTGTTGTATTATTGAGTCATTGAATGCACATATAATGTACCTGTAACTGTGGTACTATTTTTTGGATGAATAATTACACTGTGCTGATAATTATGAGCACACATTCTAAAATAGTATATTGGCATGCAAAAAGTTGTACTTAAAGTAGCACTATCGTGAAAATTGGGCCAATGATAAAAATCCATATAAATATGCTGGATGGTTGAAGAAGGGGTCACTTATACACCCAGCAGCAAGTCATTTTTTGTATTTTAATGGAAGGAAAAGGAAAACAGTGACAGCTTCACTCTTAATACACTAAAGCCGTAACCCCTGGATTTTATAAACCATGAAATAATAAACCACAAGCTTGGTGGGAGTTTTTATAGGTTCTGGTGACCCCTCCTCTAATTAGGCGACATGTTTATATATGTTACACAATTTCGCGATAGTGCTCCTTTAAAGTTGACCAAAACCCAGGATTTTGACTATCCTGGGCTTTGGTCCACTCCCAGCCCCGCTATGTGAAACCCCCCAGAGTTTGCGCGTTAACTCACCTCACCCCGGTCCTACCACACATGCGCGGCCGCTTGTCTAATTAGTGCACTCGGAGCCGCTGAGCTATGGACATCTAACCCGACGTCTTAGCTCAGCGGCCGGTGCATGCACCACTGGATGGGGATTAAGGTAAATATAGCGGGTGACCTGGGGGTTTCACACAGCGGGGCATCCCAATTTTGGATGCCCCGCGTGGAGGGAATGGATCGGCTCAGGAATCTTAAAGATTCCCGGGCCGATCCAGCTGGGTTTTGGTCCACTTTAAAGGCGCTGTATCAGGAAATTGTGTAATATTAAAGATCCGTATAAACACACATATCTTTTCCTTGATGCCGCCTGTATAAGTTACCTCTCCTTTTGCCATCCAGCATATTTATATGGATTTTTATCATTGGGCCATTTTTTTAGCCTAGATTCTATAAGGCATTAGAGCTGGTGCTCTCCCTCCCCCTGATTTGGTACAGGATGTCCCACGGTGACAAGTGACATGGTGCAGGCCGCATCCAGCTGTCAGGCTGATTCATCACTAACGCCAGGTAGCGACAGATGCGCGTCTGTAGCAGGCATTTCAGAGCGCCCGCTAGTAGTTGCTGTGCTCGGCCGTGGGTCGCTAGTTCATAGCGTCTCAGTCGCTGTGCAGCAATGATGAATGCATTGTGAGGAGTCGCTATATGACCAGTACAGCGCTGTATGGGAGTGCATGTTAGCGACTGGTCAGTGCGACCGACTTACAACATATTCATCAAAAAAACATCCCCACACACCTCCGGCACTCAAAAATGCTTCGCTATAGCCCAGAGCACCGGAGGCTGTGTGATTAAAGGTAGTTTTTTAGCATGTATCCACCAGTAACAAAGCGAAAACATATGGAATGACATTGTAATAACATTGTAACATGAACACTTTAATGCCAGACCTGTAATGTCATTTCTGCAGAAATATATCAAACATGAAAAATATTTTCAAAAATGGCTTTTTCTATGCCAGGAGAGGTCACAAGATTATTTGAGATTTAAAAAAAAAAAAAAAAAAAACCCTGTTTAAAGAGAAATAAAACATAAATGTATTGGAGAGTGACAGGTAGCGAGAGGTAATACCTGGCGCTCTGCAAGGCTGAACGCCAGCGCTGTTCGCTGAGGCTGAGATTATGATGAATCGGACGCTACATGGCGTTATCCCAGTCGCTCAACAGATTCTGCTTGATAAATGTGTAATTGCGTGCCGTGTCCAGCGTTCACCTGTTGCTACCTCTCATTTACAAGGCACTACCTAGCGCTATCCCTTCATGAATAAGGCCCCTATGCGAAGCGCGTACTCATGACAGGCATTTCTGAATGGCTGGTGCAGAGGAGCGGGGGTGCAGCCAGTAGTGTGGCTGAGCTCAGAGCAGCAAAGCGAAAGCTAAAGGGAACACGTGCCGACGATTGGCAATTCATCTGCCTGATTCCCCTGATTTAATGGTATCAAAGCCTGAATACTGGGGACTATTTGGCTGAACAGCTGCTGAGCTCGTCACTAGTTAAAATACATGTCAAATGCTGCCCTTTTCATTATGTGACTTATGTTTAAACATAAGTCACTGGGGTCACTGCACACAAATACTGAAAGAGGAAGAAAGTATGTTAGCATCAATGCAGGCCAAAGAGGTTGCTCAAGCTCTCTGCGCAATGCTGCTAGTTTTGAATTCATTTAAAGGAAATAGAACAGCCGGCAGGAAGCATTAAGATCACATGTTTTGACTCAATGCCCAGCACAATGGCTAATCGATTAGCACACCTTCTTTGCAGCAATAGAACTTTTGATGCTTGATGCCGCACCTTTTTTTGTGTTTTAAAGAAAGACAGAACCAAAAATAAACGTTTTAAATTTGAGCATTTTGATTATTGATAGGTTATTTTCTAAATAAAAATAGAAAAGTGGCCAAAACACATTTCATATATTCTATGTTCTATTTCTATAAATAAATGTGCATGAAATAAATAAATGGAGGCACAGTTTGGGCTGTATTAAATATGAATAGTCTGTGGGTTGGGTCGTGGTACAGATAAATCATGCTATGAGTTAAACTGGTTTATCTGGGTGTGGTTTGTAGTACAGAGTATTCAGGATATGGCTTAGATTATGCTATACACAGATTGCTCTGTGGAGTAAGTAATAGTAGAGACGAATAGGGAAAAGACTGTATATAAATCAGTGTCAGACTGGAGTATGTTGGGCTCAGTATGGGAAATCATTCCTCATGCCTATTCTTCCAACAGCAATAATAAGGCAGCAAGCAACTTACCTGAAGCCTGTCCCATATGCCATTCCTATTTTTCCTGCAGTGCTGGGCAGAAGCAGGGTTTCAACGTTTGCCATAAAGATGTATCTAGGTCCTGCTTTGTCCTATGTATGTCATTATAACGGGGGTTTAGGATGTAACATTAAACACCATACAATAATCCATTGATCAACAATAGAAATATCCATCTATCCCCCATACAGATATTATATAACTTGTACTGTATCAATTAATGCATCAATCCAGATAAGCCACCAACCACTTTGGCTATGTATGTCATTGTAATAGGGGTTCAGGATAGGAGCCACAGCACCAGCCAGCCACTCCTCCCTTCTATGTAGGATGTCCTGATTGGTGGCCGTTGGTTCCTCCAGCTCTGATTGGCTGTGGGGACATCAGGCTGATGGCAAAAGCAAGCATGTTTGCTCCTGACACACGCCACCTGTAAACTGGCCGCCCTTCGTCTCATCGGGTCATGGAGGGATTAGACAGGTCATCGGCCCCCATCAACCACCAAACTGGGGCACCTGAGCCGCTCGGGCTCACTGGAGGCACACAATATATATCCGTATAGAGTTAAGGAGCTTGTTAGGGCAATGACAAATTCTCCCAATGTACACAAGGGGCTCAATGTGAATTGGCTTTATCCTCTATTTCTAGCCCACAAAGGCTTGTCTAGAAGTGTGACATTGGTCATCACATGTAGGAATGCTTTATGGAATCATGATTGTCTTAAAGGAGCCCTAAACTGTAAGTGAATATATTAAAGTAAATGATATTGACATATCAAAATGTGACGGTTTATTCAGATGTATTCTAAAGATACTTTGTATTGTGTATACATACAGATCCACTTTATGGTGATCAAGATTAAGGAGATGTTATAACGAAATGCGCTCATTTGCGCAGAGATGCGCCCTGAAAGCCCTTTCCAGCTTATCCATGACCCAGAAACAACAGCGAAGAAAACGGCTTCGCTTAGAATAGATAAGGTATTCCCAAATAATCACAGATTTTGAGATGCTTTGAAGGGGAGCATAATGTGGGGGTTTCACACAGCGGGGCATCCCAAATCAGGATGTTCTGAAAAGTGGAAATCGGCCAGCCCATGAGTCTTTTTGGCTCTAGAGCTGGACAAACAGGGTTTTGGGCCAATTTAAAAAGGACCAAAACCCTTCAAATAAGAGCCTCCCCACCCATTTGTGTTGCACGATTAGGCAAGCCCCGCAGTGTGAAACCGCACAGTTCAGTAGATACTCACCTTAGGGCTTATTGCCAAGCAACACATGCAGTCTGACATATTCATTGTGCATGCTTGTGGCACCAGGTAGACTTCTGCTAGCAGAGAGAGCTGTATTACTGCAGCTAAGGTAGCTTGCCAGTGTGAGCAAACATAGTGGAGATGCCAGAGGGAGGCCGTGCATGCACCATGGGGTTCTTCTGAACTAGATTAGTACTATAATAGGTGTGGTAGCCAAAGAAGCCGCACTTTGCGGTCACACCTGTAGACGGCCTTGGGTCTGGAATTGTATAGCCTCATCATAAAACCAACTTCATGTATTGCTTTTCTATTCAGCAGTAACATCCTGCTTCTAAATAACCTAGCAGGGCCGGACAGGGCACAAGGTCATCTGCCACACCTGTTGCTCCATTACACTATAATGCACTATGGAGGTTGTTTAATAAACACTAACGCCACCTAGCGTCAGGTGCAGTATGTGAAAACCATATATATGAAAGTCAATCCGGTGAGCACCTCTAATAGTGTCATGTAGTGTCAAATGTATTACTAGCGGCGGCTCAGTGTAAAGCGCCGGCGCTGTATGTGCAGCAGCACCATGTAGCACCTGTCACTCAGCAACGTTATCTCATACATTTCAATGGTTTTTTTTTTCTTGTGTATAACTAATTAATTATTTTTCTCAATTTTAGGATCGAATTATTGTGTGACCTTTCCTGTCCAGCAATCAAACACATATATATATAATTTTTTTGATGCAGAATCGTATGTGCAGGTCTGCCATTGCAGTGTCAGTGTTACAGTGTTAAAGTGGACCAACATCCAGGATTTTGACTATCCTGGGTCTTGGTCCACTTTGGTGGGGCACCCCCGATCGGGGTGCCCCGCTGTGTGAAACCCCCCCAAACCCCCCGAAAAACTCACCTCTCCCCGCTCCCAGCGCCGACGGACAAGGAATCTGACAGCCGCGGACAAGCGGCTCCTCCGCCGCCGCCTCCCGCGCGTCCCTCTTGACGCGCGCGCGCGCCCACGCTGGCCATTCGCAGACGGCCGCCGCGGGCGCGCGCACGCCTAGAGGGGCACGAGGGAGGCGGCGGCGGCCGTCCGCCGCCAAAGATAAGGTAAGGAGTTTGGGGTGTTTGGGGGGGTTTCACCGCGGGGAGGGAGGTGATCGGCCCGGGAATCTTATAGATTCCCGGGCCGATCACCCGTGGGTGTTGGTCCACTTTAAAACAATGTCATTCCACATGTTTTGGCTCTGGTGCTGGTGTACATGTGTTGAGACTTTTTTCATATAGCGCCTGGTGCTCTGTGCTAGAGCGCCCAGTTTTGCCGACACTGGATTTGTTGGATTTTCTTAAATACGAGCTTCAGTGCCGAGTGTCAGGCGCACTTAACTGGTGCTACCTATTGTTCACTGCAGCGTTGTCCTGTTGATATATGTGGCGTTATTCTGGGCGGCTTTTCCTTGGGGCACTACATATGCATTGATTGAGAGAGAGCGCTTTTACAGCGCCCCCCAGACATCACATTTATCACTGCAAAGCAGGATACTACAGCGTCACTTGTCCGGCTGCTACTCTAGGTTATAGCGTCCAAAAGCGACGCTCTAAGCGCTGCTACATAGATGCTCAAATGGCAATACGTGGCGCTAGTCTTAAATCAGTCTCTATATGAGTGATGGTCATTACTGGGACATAGCTACTCTGCCACTCTCACAGAGCAGCTTTATGAAAAGCTCTGCGTCACATGGCTGGAAATGGTAAAAGTATGAATATTTATACTATAGTATTTAAAGAGGAACAAAACCCTGATATTGGCTATCCCAGGTATTATTCCGTGCTCTGGCGGCATCCTGAATTGGGATGCCCCTTTGTGTGACGCCCCAGAAAGCTCATGCAAATTCACCTTTCCCTGATCCTACAACACATGCGTGGGCTCTGGTCCAGTCAGAGCCATTTGCTGTGCATATGTAATGCTCTGTTTACATGTAGAGCTTCTGTAATAGTGAGCACAGCTGTCACATCCCCAGCAGTGCATGTGCTCCCACCTCTGCCAATTTGAATGGCTGGGGGCAGAAGTGCGCTCACAGGCCAAAGATGCGGGGATGCGGCTGCCGGATGTTTACATCACCAAGGGTGCCAGGAGGCAGGTGAGTTCTGCAGCACCCTGGGGGGGGGGGGGGGTTCACACATTCGGGATGCCCATGGGGAAGGCCAAAATATTCCAGGGCCAGCCACAGTGGGTTTTGTTCTGTTTTAAAGATAATCTAAATAGAAAAACACCACAGAAGCACTCCAATCCTGAGGTCCTTTTATCTCTCTTTCACCCGTTCTCACATTAAATCATGTAGGTTAGAGGTATATTGCTTCACCATACCCCACTATCACAGTATGATCACTTATTATTTATTAACTGCCCCACAGGTGCCTGCTTTAGTGTACTCAGGTCAGTCACAACTAATGTGAGTAAATTACTCCAGACCATACAACAACCGATACTTCATGCAGATTTAATTCTTTAACGCCCTCACCAGCAAACCCATGGCTTATGTCCAGGCTGTGGCAGTTCCCTGGCTGAGTGGAGTGCTGTGGTGTGTATCACAGCATGCACAATGGGATTACCAGCAAGGTAAGTAATTGAGGCAATCCAAGGGATTTCACATAGAGGGGCATCCCAAATCGGGATGAAGATCAAAACCCGGGATTGTAAAAATCCTGGGTTTTGTTCCTCTTTAAGACTTTTGAAGCAGGGCATATTTTTTATTCAAAGATAGTGCAGTGTGTGTTTTCAAAGGTTAGCTTTAACTCTTATTATTGTGGTTGTCATAGCAGGTTCTAGAGTTCTTTTATTTTTAAAGGCAATGGGGAAATGTCTTTCGTGCCCTTTCCATTCTACTTCTGGAAGGCTTTCTTGTACAGTACATCTGAGCAGAGTGTTTACGAGGCCACCTGCAACTGTTAGGGAGAAGAGAATTTGTAACTGGTATTGTGTTCCATACAAAGCATCTGGAATGCAGCTTCAAAATACTAAATATGGTCTGGTTCATGGACAGAAATATGTTCAGTTTCAGACAATTCCCTAGACTATTGTTTCAAACTTTCTATATACCCCTACTCACGTTCTAGATAGAATATATTCAGATTAGGTATCCTGTATTTTAATTCGTTTTACAAATAAAATAGTTCCTTTTTTCTTATTGTGCCGTGTCATATCATGCCATTTATTTTTTTATTAATTACAAATTTTAGCCTACTCAAATATATGCCTAATATGGACTATGCTTTAACCTTTTAAGTGCCAGCCTACCAAGAGATTTGGTTACCCTCTGTTGCCAGACCATTTTCACTATTTTGCGCTACACATGTTTAACTGTGTTTTTAAAGTGATTTCCAGGAATTTCCCAGGAAAATTATATCTGGACATTAGCATGAAATGTCTTGTTTGTCATTTTTTAGTGTATTCGCTATATTTTGGGTGAAATGTGTGCAAAAAAATAGAAATTACAACTTGTAGTGTCTTTTTGTGATAAAAAATGTTTTTCAATAAAAATATATTGCGTGTAAAAGGCAAATTTTTCCCAGTTACAACGGTGCCACATATTTATTGGTAGACACCCTTTCCTGCCCAGGAGATTCCCCCAAACTGAAACAGCGCTTCAGTGGGGTCCCCCCTTCCCAGCATAACCAGCCTGGTCACCAGCTATTGGAGGCTTGTAGACCAGCGCGTAGGGGCCAGCCTCGGTGGCCACCAGCCCTAAAGTCTACATGCCCACATAGCCTTCGTGGGCTGCAGACTCTTCTAATAGACACCTTACCAGTTTTATTTATTTCTTTTTTTTAATACTTACTAATACCAGCATCTGAGGATTGTGGCCCCCACCCAAAAATGTCCAGGAGGATGGCGGAAGCATTGGGGGGGTCCTGTTCTGGGCCTTCACCTGAAGCCTGAGGGGCCGCAGGGGGTGGGGGGAAAGGTTCCGAGAGACCCGGCAAGAGGGATCGCTGGTGGGGGTAAGCAAATGTATTTTTTTTTTCATTAGCCACAATTTTCAGAGGCGGTGAAAGTGGGGGAGGGGCCTTTTTTCTGGGCCTCTCCTGAAGCCGGAAGACCCCGGGAGGGGGGGAATCGGATGCCCCCCGGGTGAAGAGGAGCCCCCCCAGCACTGGCAAAAGCAAAAGCATACAATGCAGCAGAAGAGAGGCTATGGCTACCGTTGCACCTGGAGTAGGTGAGTATGGGGCAACAACCTAAATCAACATACCTACACCCATTTTTTGCTGGTAGGTATGGGGGTTGTAGTGCCAGGGGGACAGAAAGGCAAACAAGCTTTCACGGGCTAAATGGAAATTTGAGAGTTAAATATAACTTCCATAATCAAATTACCTCTAGTAAATAAGCAGCTGGACCTGCTGTATTTTTCTTGGAGACACTTTATCAACAATTCATCACTCATATGACTAGCTTTCTCAATTCCGTGTGACTTGGGCAGACACTTCTCAACACAAATATTGCCAGGCCTTGCGTATTAGGACAGCATTGTATCTCATAGACAAACACTCACCCCTCAGCAGTGAATTCCTAGCTCCACTCATGAAGGTGCAACTTACCTCTACATAGTCCTCAACACCATGCTGAGCATAAGCTGCTTGGAGACTTGCTCTAGGGAGTTTATGTTTAGACATTTCCATGTAAGTCATATGTTATTGAGAAAGCCAGTCTGATGACTGCAAAATGTCTTCAAGACAAACACAGCAAGTTCAGTTGATTTGATTTATTACTTTAATTATTACTAGAGCTATAACATGATCTTGATTAAAAAACTTCACAGTCATTTTTACATCATGACCAACAACTTTGTAATGCTGAGTGTAACAGTTTGCAGCCTTTTTTAGCATTGACTCTTCTCCATTACAGCTGTGGGGGGAAACATTAGTTTGCCTTAGCCCTTGGAGCTGTCACCCTTAGGCTGGTTTCAAACCAGGGGGATTGCGGAGCACCCACATAGTAAACTATGGGCGTTTAAACATATGCCTTCGGCATTTGCAGAGTGATCAGATCACTCTGCAAAAGGCTTGCCAGCAGTGACTAGTGGGAGCATGCGCTAGTGATTCCACTCCATTTAAGTGGAAAGCACAAACACTAAGTGCACATGCTGAAACCATTGATTGTGAGGCGCTTGCACGAAAGCGCAAGCACCCCACAATTACACTGCTTTGAAACCATCTGGACCAATTTCATAGCTGCCGTCACTGACCAGGAAGAGTATTGTGGGGCAGGTAAGTTACAGCAGCTCTTCCTGCTGCTGCACCCTTAGGTGATGCAAGTTGAACGGACGTTTTTTCGTGTGAACTCGTACACAAACTTCCTGGGAACCCGAACTTGCAAAGTTCGGCATAAACCCAAAACTTTTTGTTTCGGGTTTGTCCATCACTAGTTATTTATTAACATGTGCAGTTCTCTGACTAATTTGGACGAGCTCTTCCGGTCATAATAACATTTATTAAAATATACCCACTATAGTGGGTTGTTACACCTTGTTTCAAAGATGCTGCACCTAATCTAGATAACTTCTTTACTTCAAAACCCGATGCCCATTTTTTTTGCTCTTAATGCGACTGCACCTGATTGGGGGATTACTGGTAGCCGACTCCTACCGTGGGCGGGCAAATGTGGGAGGGAGGAGGTAAGAATGCAGTGGCTAAAATTGGGCTTGCGGTGAAGGGGATATACACAGGGGGGCCACTTCGATTTGTACACCTATTTATATTAAATTGGATAGTATGTTGAGGTGGGGAGCTATTTAGGCTTTAGTATATACCTGTAAACTGAGGTGGAGATTAAGGCTTTTTCCACACACGTTTGAGTGGCCCACATCACAGGATTTTACTAGGTTGAGGAGCCTCACAGAGCATCACAAAGCATGGGCTAATAAATGAACAGAAACATGTAAAGAGTGTATGTTTCATCAAGGCTCAGCTTGCAAGCTGAGAACAACCCGAATTTATACAACATAACCACAATCATGACCACCATGGCCCTGTTGCAGGGAAGTGAATAATAGTCTCAATGAGGTATACAGACATAAAGTTAGGGGTTAGAAAGGCATCCCCTCCCACCCGACATCCAGAGCCTTCTGTCCAGGTAGCCATTCCAGGTCACTTGGAGTATTCTTGGGCCCAAGTTTCTGCTCAATCAGCAGGTCTAGTGTTATTTAGATCAGGTCTAGTGTTCTAGTGTTATTTAGAGACATTTCCCCTGACTGGTAGGTCTTTGAGTGTGACTGTGTAAGCATGGGGGGCGTTGACTGTGCTCACCATTAGACAAGGTCAACATTAGAATTTGATTGAACGGTAATGGGGTGTCCCATTCTCACTATTTTACTGTATTTCTTGTGAGTAAAGGTAGTAATCATGTTTATTGAACATGTGGTTGTTTTAGTATACTGTTTTTCAACTTGCATTACATGTACCCCAGGGGGTATGCTCCACAAGTTAAAGTGGTATGCAGCAATGTTTAGTGGTACAACAATGGGGGAGGGGGGTCTGATATATTATTTCAACAGTAAAACATCATTCCTTCTAGCTTTAAAAGTTCTATGACCATGACCTAGTTATTTTGGCAACATGTATAAACTGACCAACTCCTTGAGGGTACTCGGATGGAACTTGCCGTTCCGGTACTTGGCGCTAAAAGATTGAGAACTACTGGTTTAGTCTATATGCCGACATGCATGTCTCTGGCATTATTACCCAGTAGTCCTGATCGTGTGACAGACTCCCATGGCTATAACTTATGTCAAATCTTTACAATATTTTAATAAAATAATGTATGCATAATTAGGGGTTTTAACGGTTCCGTCTGCAAGCCTTTAATGAAACAGAACAAGAGGACAGAGGGACCATTTAGTTAAAGAATATTAAAGCAAAATATAAACTCCTGATATAATACTAGTCATTCAAATCATACAAATATCATGTGAAAAAATGGAGAGAACACTTAATTTTAAAACCAGAGACATTAATATGGAGCTCAAAATATATTGCTGCATTATTTCGGGAAGCCTTATCACTAGATAACTATAATAGTAAGACAAATCAACTTGAATTGCTTTGATTTTTCCTATTCCTATAGCAAGAAAGTGATAAGGATGTCCGACCTCTGGTGCTGACATGTCAATATCTAAACATGTGTTTAAATAGTGCATGGTTGTATGTTTTACATTATGTATATTCATCTGTTTGTGATAAAAGGGCAATAAGTAGAAAAGGGCGCGTATATTCCTTGGTACAGTGTTTGATGTAGTTAAGAAAATTAGGACAGTATACATATACAGTACATTTTCCTGACATTCTGCATTCAGAACTGTGCATACAGTTAAATACATTCTACATGAGTCAAATTAAAGTTGTTAATAACCACTTCAATCATAACTGATGAAAGTGCAACTTAAGTAAGTGATGCTTTAATAGAGGGAGTGGGCAGGAAGTAAAACAAGCCCCACAGCCACTGTGTACAGAGGATCAAGGCATACTACATGTGTTCCTATGTTAAACACATGCCGGAAATGCTGATGTGGAATTTTCGGCAGCATGCTTGACCCTCATAAATAAACATATGTACCCTCATCCACAGCAGCACAACAGATTTTGAGCCTTATTTAGGAAGGATCAGCACCACACAGCGCCACTTTTTTGGACTCAGCGGCACCCAGTGTGGGATTTAACACTAGTCCCGAAAATGATGCAGCGCTGGACGCTGTGGTTGAAGCAGCACGAGATGTAAATTCAAGATCCCAAAGAGCACAATGGGCAGAACTGAAATGAAGTTTAATGCTTATAATTAATATTAAACACATTTATTTGTACAGAAATTGCATTGGCACTTGTCAATATTTGAAACACAGGACCAAGATGGGCCAAAATGTTTTTTTTTGGGTGTAATTAAAATTTATTTTAATGGCTTTTTTTGTTTACCAATGTGTAATTTGGACACTAAACATAACTAAAAACGCAACCTAAAAGAACTGTAAAGTTTGTGATTTCTAGTATAATGAAGTATAATGAAAAAACACTAACCAGTGCCAAAAACATACAGATTTCAAGGTGGAAAATATGCTGGGGAGCGCCAGAAAAATGGCAGTACAAAGTGGCGCTCACTGACACCGGGATAATCAGCTGGCGGATCCAACAGGTGCTGAAACACACCATCCAAAACCTAAGTGCAACAATCAAAGTTAATTAGTAGCGTTTGGCCCAGTGACTGCTGCTAGCGCCAATGTATTACACAGCACAGTTCCAGATAGAACATGAATGCCAGCGCTCCGAAGTGCCATCATAAATAAGCCCCTTTATATGTGGAGATGTCCACTGTCTCCTCTGCTCTTCAATATCCACCTGGAGGCCCTTCTAAAATAAAATCACTTAATTAGCTCAATGAGTCAAATTCCCTACTACAAAAATACAGAGGATAGAAACATAGAAGGTTGACGGCAGAAGGAGACCATACGGTCCATCTAGTCTGCCCTTATGTGTATACTGTATGTACTCTTTATCTTAGGATAGATGAGTGCTTATCCCAGGCATTTTTAAATTCAGTGACTGTTGATTTTTCAACTACCTCTGCTGGAAGTTTGTTCCAAGCATCTACTACTCTTTCTGTAAAATAATATTTTCTAACATTGCTCCTGATCTTCCCCCCGACTAGCTTCAGGTTGTGCCCCCTTGTTCTATCGTTAAGTTTCTTCTTAAAAACACTTCCCTCCTGAACCTTATTCAATCCTTTCACATATTTAAAGGTCTCAATCATGTTCCCCCTCTCCCTTCTTTCCTCCAGACTGTACAAATTAAGTTCTTTAAGTTTCTCCTGATAAGTTTTAAGTTTAAGTCCTTCCACCATTTTCGTTGCCCGCCTTTGGACCCGTTCTATTTGAATAATGTCTTTTTGCAGGTAAGGTCTCCAGAACTGCACACAGTATTCTAGCTGTGGCCTTACCAGGGCTCTATACAGCGGCATCACAACCTCCCTCTTCCTACTGGTGATGCCTCGAGCTATGCAGCCGAGCATTCCCACTGCCTGGCTACACTGTCCACTCATCTTGCAGCTATCAGTAATCAGTACCCCTAAATCTCTCTCCTCCGAGGTCCTGGCTAACACAGTGCTGCCCATACGGTCTTCCCTGTCTGACGGAACCACTTTTATCCTCAACAATCTGTATGCAATATCAGTATCCAATCTTGTGAATATTCTAATAAAAAAATCAACCTCTCTAAATCATATTTAGTGCTCTTCCAACTAAGTAAGGAAAAAATAAATACATTTGGGCAACCATATCCCTTGGTATGGGGCGAAAGGGCTGTAAATGATCCTGGTATCAAAATCCCACCAAAACTTGAAAATTTCTACTCTTTAAATCTCTACTCATTTTTACACACTATGGAGGGAGAAGCTTTTAGAGTGGAAGCACCTGAAGCTTAATTTACTAGGTGGAATCACCCTGGTAAAAAAATGGTTGTTTTGTCAAAATATATTTTTTGCCACTAGGTCTCCTTATTTTAAAGACTTTAAAAAAGTATTAATAAAATTCAGTAGGTAAGATAAGACACCTTGAATTAACTATAATACTCTTTGTAGGACTATCATCTCAGGGTGGCTGCAAATTCTTATGCATATTACCGGACAAACCAAATACAGTGAATACAATGTCTTTGTATATGGATCTGAGCAGAAAAAAGAGCCATCCAAGCCAAAGCTGTGAAAGCTGGTGATATCGCTGAAGGATACTGGACAGGTTAGCTTTGAGTTTGTTGAGTGGAATTTCAGGGCAGACCTGGATCACACATCCTTATGCTTCTGATGTACATCAATACAGGGCGGTGGTGAGTTAAATCAATATTTTCTGCTATACTGTGCCAATTTGACGACTGTAACTGAAATTGCTGACAACAGCATTTTGAGAGCGATTATAAATCAGGCTCAGCAAGTGGTAGGTGTGGAGGCTAAAACGAGAGATAATTTAGTCGAGCAAAAGTGGTGGAGTTGTAATGGTGGGCCCCCAACCTCATGGATCCGCATGCAATTGCTACTTCCGTGTAGTAATGCCTTTGAATGACAGGTCGAGAATTGCTGGTCTAAAGGATACAAACAAAAAAAAATAATGCTGTGTTTCATTTATAAATGGTACAAAAGTGGGCAGGATATGACTCATTGCTGATCTGGTTCACATTAGTTACAGTGCATGAAGATAGTGTTTCCTACAGGTGCTTTGAAAGGCAGACATTATATGACATTTGTCTAATCCAGACACATTCATGCCTTTTTTAACTATAAAAAAGGTTGCTCTTTGTCAGCTTTTAAAACATTGGAGTTATCCTCTAACATTAGAGGGGCAGGATAAGCATGTTTAGCCCTGGAGGGCGTATAGGGGTATTAAATGACTGGTGCATTTTTCTTTCTGTGACTCCCTGCTCCAAGATATGTCTCAAGGTATATCTCTCACTTACTATACAATCCTAAAAAGCCATTACGGTATTTTCTGTAAGTGGTGGTATTGCCTGGCAACACCAGTAGCTTGCCTCAGCTACATTCCACCTTCACTTCCAGTCTGCCACCTGCTCACCGCATCTAAAATGTTCATTGATCCAGTCCAGTCTGATGCCTGTCCACAAACTCAGCCACCCCTGCGCTTACGTCCAGGTTGCTCACACCCACTACCATCTCAAGGCCATGCCTTCTACCACACTTAGAGCCTAATTTATAGTTTTTTCTTGTGAGGCGCTCTCTGTGCCCGCACTGCTGAGTAGTCTGGAGACAGCTGGCGCTCAGCGTTGGAGCACTTCTGACCGGGCGGTGTCTATAGCGCAGGGCTTGTGCAAGCCTATGTGCTAGCGACACTTAGCGTCAGCTGGGAGCACCGCAAATCATTAAGATTGAAGAATAAAAGAAAACAGCACCAGTATGGGCACTGTAAAAAGTGGATTCCAGGCATACAGTGCCTGTTGCAGTCCCTGTTTTTTTTTTTTTTGAGTCGGTGGCAGCACAATAACATTTTCTAAACAAAGGGAATAGCATTGGGGACACGTGAAAGACAAGCCACAGGTTTTGCATGGCCAAAATAACAAGTTTGAAACGCAACACAAAAGTGTCAACAATACATGCAAAAACAAATTAAAACAGCCCAGGTGGTACATACCCTAGCCCGCAAAAAATTGGCAAAAAAGATATAAGCAACCCAGTCTACTGAAATGTAGGGAACTCAGCGTCGACACTCATGCCATCACTGGTGATAGATGGGACACTACCTTGCACTATAATAGGCGCTCCGGATTTTTGACTTGATAAATACATCTTTTGCACTAGGACCTGACATTCACCTGACATTCATCTGGCACTATCTGGCACTAGCGCTTCTTAAAGTGGCCCAAAACCCAGGATTTTGACTATCCTGGGTTTTGGTTCTTGCCCTTTCCCCAGTCCTACGGCGCATGTGCGGCCTCTCGGCCAATCAGCGCGCTTGGATCCGCTCCCACCTCTTTGTCTAGGGAGTCGTCTAAGCAAGTGGACTTGAGCACACCCCGCGACCACATTCCCTACTCTCTAACGCTCTTCTAACACAAATGGAATCTGATAGATTTCAGGGCCGTCAAGCCATAGGTTTTGGTCCCCTTTAAATAAACCCCTTAGAAGACCACAAGCTACTAACAAGACTCCGGAACCTCGGTAGACACTCTTACTTAGGGGGTTATTCAGGTAGCATCTGGTGAACGTTGGGCGCTGTATGTGAAAAACACATTTAAGAAAGCTAATCTGGTGAGCGCCTCTAACAGCGCAATGTAGCGTCACATGTATTAATACAGGCAGCTCAGCGTATAGCGCCAGCACTCTAGGTTTAAGAGCGCCAGGTATTACCTTTCACTCAGTGTCCCTCTCCCATACATTTTAATGGGCAATGTGACAATTTTTTTTCTTTTTTTGTTCAAATCATCGTGTGTCTAGCACTAAAGTGTTATTGTCACAGTGTTAAAACAATGTCATTTCATGTGTTTACACTTTGTTACAGGTGTATATGTGTTCAAAAACAGACTTTGATCACACAGCGTCTGGAGCTTTATGCTAGAGCTTTAGAGCGCCGATGCCGTGTGTTTAGTTTTTTCTTAAGTATGGTGTTGAGTGCTGAGTGCCGGACGCACTGAGCTGGCGCTACCTATCGGTCGCTGCATCGTTATGCTTTTGTTAGAGTGTCCAACACACATCATATTCATCAATGCCGGTCAGGTTACTACAGCAACTGCAACACTAGGTTACAGCGCCCGATACCCGCTTACAGCGTCTACTAGCAGTCGCTCTAAGCGCCGCAACACAGATGCTCACATGCCGATACGTGGCACTAGTAGTGAATCAACCTCTTAGTGACTGTATTGTGTGGATTGTCTTGCATTGGAGATACCTTATTTATGAATATATCCCCACACATTTATAAATATATATTTTATCAAATTGATGTTACAATCTTTAGAACAAACCCCACAGAGATCACATATGTAACATGAAACACATGGGTTGCACTTTGTCTTATTGCATAGGTTTCCAAAAATGTCACTTTAAGCATTTTTCCCGGGCAGCTGTTTTTTTTTTTTTTGTATCTGAGCAGTGAGTATTTTCTTACTTTACTGTTTATTTTGTTTACATTGCCCAACCTTATATTGTCATTATTTGGGGACTTTTAGAACCTTAGGATACGTATTTTGGACATTTTACATTGTGCCTTATGTTTTACATTATAATGTGTTCACTTGTATGTATCAATTCAACTAGGTAGTGTGTTTATGACTCGGTTGCATTGTGCACTTTGTGTACATTTATATTTATATATTTGCTTGACATTTACAACTGTAAAGGCTCTTTTTGCTGCATTACTAAAATAACATCAAGGGGGAATTTTGTTCCTGGTCTAGAATAGCCGGTCAGCAGTTTTATAACTGATTTAGAAAGCTTTATCTTCACCTAATTAAGTACAAACCAATGCTGTAACTACATACATTGAAGATTTTTAATATTAAACTTATTTATTTGTACAGAACTTGCATTGTTGCATAATGTAAACACAGGACCTAGATGTTGCCAAATGTCATTTCATTTTTTTTCTTGTAAAATTGTTTTTTATGGCTTCTTTTTTTTTACCAGTGTGTAATTTGGAGCTCAATAACTAAAATGCAGCCTAAACGCACTGTAAAGTTTGTCCCCCTCAATCTCCCAATCTGGTGAGTTTGGGAGTGCTGGACTAGCACTGATCAGCAGCGGGGGACAAAAAGTGACAGTCCCTTTAACATTCATCAATGGAAAATATAAACTGAACCTCTAAATCTTGGCTGAAGAATCCAACATTTTCAAAGTACAACTGATCTTATATTTGGTGTACAAATACTGTATTTTAAATAAAAAAACGAGAATGTTTTTTTTCTCCCTGTAAGACACACTTTTTTTCCTCAAAGTGGGGGGAAATGTTGGTGTGATGGTGTTGTTTTGAGGAAAGCGGAAATGTTGGCGTGTCTCATAGTGTAAATATAGCGAGACCGACTGGCAGCGGAGGCAACCAGGTATGGTAGTGGGGGCACCCGATGCGGCAGGGAATTGCGGGGACCACCTGATGCGACTGCGCAGGGCAGAAGGGGAACCCGATGAGACCGGAAAGGGTGGCGGGTGCACTCGATGCGGCCAGGAACAGTGGGGGTGGGCACCTGATGCGGCCAGGATGAGCAGCGGGGGCACCCAGTACGACCAGAAACGCCAGCGAGGACACTCGATGCGGCCATGAACGGCGGCGGGGGTACGCAATGTGGCCGGGAATGGGGGCAGGGGCACCCAATGAGAACACCCCTCTCCCCGCATGTTGCCATTTCTGCTGCCGCCTGTGACTGGCAGTGCCAGCGAGGTGTACGCGTGGGAATGCCCAGCTTGTGTGCAACTTCTTTTCCCCGTCGAACGGAGACAGCGCTGCAACGCTTTCTTTCCTACTCTCGCTGCCTGCAAAACAGTGCTACCCCAAAAGGGAGAGGAGAGAAGAAGCATGAGCAGCAGTGAGAGGAGCAGCCAGCCATGTGGGAGTCACAGTAGCGCAAGGACGAGAAGGCAACCGTCTGCTGGTTTCCTTTTTATTTTTGTCTTATGTGAAATCTTTGGCTGGGCTCTCTGGCATTATGACAGAATTTGAACAATGGAATGTGGCCCTGGGATGGGAGAAAGGTAGGGTGCCAAGCGGCATTCCTAAAGTGGACCAAAACTTGAGATTTTCACTATCCAGGGTTTTGGTCCTTGTCACAGGGGCATCCTGATTTGGGTTGCCCCGGTGTGTAAAACCCCCCCATATCCCCCCAAACACTTACCTTTCCTCTGCTCCCATGGTGCATGTATGGGCTCTCATCCAATCAGTGATGTACGTTGTGCATATTAATAGATGACATAAATTACTGTTTGAATAGAGCTCTGGCAAAATGAGATGGGTTCCCTGCTGTCTGCGGCATGCATCCACGCCCAGCCTATTTGGCTCCCAGGACCCCCAGGAAAGGTGAGTGTCTGCGGGAGTTCCTGGGGGGGCTCACACAGTGTGGCATCTCAATTTCAGACGCCCCAGGGGTAGATAATTGCTTGGCCCTGGTGTCTTTTAGACTGCATGACCGACTTACAGGGTGGTTGTCCCTCTATTACATTGCCCTTTTTTATGTAGCAGGTAGAGGGGTTACATGTCGGCGCGGGGGGGGGGGGTTCACATGTTGTGGGGCCCTTGAGTCAGGGCCAGCCTCTGTGGTATGCCCGTTGATCAGTCATACAGGCTGCTGCAATATGCACATTGCCACCACAGCATCACAGATGCTTTTATGTGCGGGCAGAGCTGGGAATGCTGGCATGGCAGACTGGACTGGGGCTACTTACAAGCTCAGGGTGCTGCTACACTGGCATGGATGCGTTTCTATCACAGTGCAGAGACCACAGGAGTCAGTTCACCCTTCCCTTCTCCTAGTATGGATGGATGATTGGGGGTGTCTGTGTGCCTGCAGAGGGGGAGGGTTGTCATTTATTCTGTAGGGACTGTCATTTTCTAATTTGGATTCTAATTTATGCTGAAGGGGCTCTAATTAATTATATTTTTGCTTCATATATACTTTTTTTTTTAATGTTCCTCCTCTAAATCATGCGTCTTATGGGCAGGTCTTATAGGGTGAAAAAAACAATATACATTTTTTGGTGCCTGGACAGTCCCTTTAAATAACTGTGTGCAGTGATGTTTAGACAGGGACACAGTTTCAGAGCTTGCCATAGGAACCATTTTATTATAGAGGCCTCTAGCTACACATTGGTAAATATGGGTCTTTCTGTATCTACTTTAGCAGACACAGAGTATGACCTGTTATCAGCGCCATTATTTTATAGCCTTTAGTGTTATGTGGTATTTGCTATGTGGCTCAAGCGCACATTTCTCTGGCCTAGACACCAATACGCCTTAACTTGCCGCTACTTCCAACATATGCTCAGTTACTACTTTCTCAGCCTGCTTTAGTGCACTTAATAAATCAGGCCCTATTTTTAAAGCTCTATCAATTTCCACAAGCTCACACAAGATATTCACACACAAAGAATCATTCATTAGCAAATCACAAAACATATGTTTTATGTATGGGCATTATACCAGTTTGAGTTAGCAAGATATTGTTATTTTAAATATTTTGCATGCAAAAAAGACTAGAAAGACTGTCAGCATTTGCCCAATAATCCCCCAGCTTACAGGCCTGGACGTCATGCCATCCATCAGCGCACTGCAGCTTGCATCATTGTTTGCAAGGTCATGGTGGGGTTAAACAAAGCAAGCCATAGTTGAAGTTCAGGCTGGTTTCTCTGTAACTGGATGAAAGTAATTAACTCGGGAAGTGAAATATCAATACCCAGCCAAAACCATACATCCTAATCATTAAAACGCAGTACCAGCAACTGCGTGTCTTAGTACAGGGTAATACAAAAGTAAAGCACTAAAGGGTATGACGTGGTGGTAAAGGGGCTTCACAACATGTAATAAAAGTGATTCTTTGCAGGGCTTCCTGTAGCATAGCTGTGTATGGACAGTGCCATCATTAGGTCAGTACTGATATAAGACATGCATGGGGCTCCTCTGTAAATGTGCCACCCACTGTAACTGACTGTTACAATACTGAAGCTAGCCTTTGGCGTGCCATACTTGTTTTAAGATGACAAAGAGAATGGGTGCCTGCTGCAATGCAACATGTATAATGTGTCCAAAATGTCCAAGGATAATTAAATCTGAATGCTACTGTCCTATGCGCGAAATTGAAGCACAAGACAAATGTACACACTTATATGGGGTTTGTATTATTAACAGTACAACATGTTAGTCTTTAAAGACAAAAGAAAAACTGGAATATCCAACATATCTTATAGTATTGTACTACTTTTTTTTCATTCTTAAAGACAGTAAAGTAAACCCAAATAAAAAAAAAAACAGACCCTTACCTTCTGTCCCCCGCAGAAGCTCCCTGACATTCCGCGGTTCAGAAAGCTCCTGATTTATGAAATCAAATGGCATCACAAGCATGCACCCCAGAATGCCTTGGGTCACAACCTATTGCTTGTGGCTCCCTCTGCTCCCCGCCATTACAATGAACATTACAAGGCCCTCCCTTCCCAGTAAAACCAACCTGGGCACTAGCCAAGTGGGCTGGTGGACCAGGGCATGGAGGCCAAGTGGCTGGCCCCCAGCCATAAAGGCTAACGGCCCATATAGCCCACACGGGCACTGGGTTCTTCTGCACCACCCTGACAGAGGATGCAGGTAATGGGGCGAATAGTTTTGGTAAGTCGCCGGCTTGCTGGCTGTGGACTTGCCAGTCTCTTCTGCCCTTTGAACTGGTATAGGGGTCTCCTTAAAAAAACACACTTTAAAGGGTCCTTTGTTCAGTTTCCCCTACTTACCTTCTTCCATTGCCAGTTGCTGTCCCCCACTTACTCTATGATTTAAGGCTATTCCATTGAGGCACAAAAGC
The DNA here is from genome assembly GCA_027917425.1 of Gastrophryne carolinensis. Classification (NCBI taxonomy): domain Eukaryota; kingdom Metazoa; phylum Chordata; class Amphibia; order Anura; family Microhylidae; genus Gastrophryne; species Gastrophryne carolinensis. The sequence continues at coordinate 175,762,536 of CM051238.1, read as the reverse complement.
CTTTTTTTCCCCCTGATGACCCCAACTCACTCTCCCTGGCTAAGTACCTTGGGCAACGCACACCTACATGCCATTTTCGAGATTGCAAATGGGCTGATCTCAACAATTCTGGCCAATGTGGTCTGCCCCCTGGTTTCCCTGTAGTCTGAGGAGCATTCCCGCCCTCAACTCATCTGAATGGCTGGGTGCAGGGGTGCACCACATCTACAGGAAATCTGGAAATGCGATTTCCAGTGGTGCCCTAATGGCAAGCAAGCGTTTAACCCAGGAGGTTTTAGACCCCAGGGTCAGCAGCTTTTGAACCACTTTAAAGCCTGAGCAACTGCCTAGGCCATGCTGATCCTTCCAATTTTTTCTCTCTGGTTGGAGAAAAAATATGGTCTGGCGAAATCATTCAAATGTTGAGAAGTTAGGGATCAATTGTTGTTTAAATAGAAATAAATATTGGCAATAAATAAAACAAAATACTCAGCTGACCTCTGACTGAACAGATTTGTTGCAGGTATATATTGGCCATTCTTTTGCTCCAGGCCAACGGTGCTGTGGTGTGATGTCCACCACCACTTTGTCACATTAATGGTGAAGATGATGCGCCCCCTGGTGCCAATCAATGAGGGAACATGTTTCCTGGTGACTGGAAGCATGGCTGAGCAACAGGGAGACCTGTCATGGAAAACTCCCAGGCAGTGTGAGACCAGCACAGGAGCCGACAGAAGAAGAATGAGATATAAACCGTGGGGCTGTGATGGATCTTGCAGCAAGTCGGGTAAGTATTTAGCTACAGCTATGTTGTGATTAATGACATTAAGAGAAGTAGATTGGCTGGGGTGACAATTCTTCAGAATATGTTGCAGTCAGTCGTGCACATAAAGGCTCCTTAGCAGTGATGAGCCAGACATTCAGCATGGTTACAGAGCGGAATATACGTTCATTGTGATTAGCAATACAAAGACAGCATGATTTTATTGATCCAGTGATGTGCTCAACAACCACTATGACAACAAGTCTCCCTGTTGAGTTGTCAGCCTGCCAAAAAGTGTTCCGATGCTCAAGTGCTCTTTATTGTATAAATGATTAACGCTGATAATACAATGAAGAAGCCATTGCTTCCGCTTCAATTCAAGTGGCCAGTCAGCCCCTAATCCACTAACGCGCAATTATCTGGCCCATGCATTAGATTATATGCTGCTGTTACTTCAGACAATTAGATATTTCCTGTGACGGCAAAAGAGAAATATCTGATTTTTTTTCCTTTCATTTCATTTAGCTGAAGATGAGCAAAGACATAGACAAGCAGACTGAACCTTACCACCCCGATGCTCCCAAACATGTATGCCCATCTCCTAAACTGTGTTTAAATAGCAGCATAGCAAAGGAGCAAACATAAGAAAATGTAGACATAGTAATAGTGCAAATAGTGGCCATTGGGTGTTAATGCACACATGGAATAATTACTCCACATTTTTCCCATCCGTGCACTAGTGAACAACATGTATCTGTGAACACACCAGTGTATAAACACTATATTTGTGACTACACACAAGTGGATTACACGCAGTGAACACGCCAGTGAATAAACACTATATTAGTGACTACACACACAGGTGAATAACACACTAAAGGGCAGTGAGGTGCACACATGCCTGGAGCGGTGGGCCACCCTAAACTCAGCCCCGGGGAGCAATTGGGGGTTGCCTTACTCAAGGGCACTTCAGTCATGTCCCATGGCCGGGAACCGAACCAGTCACCTTCCAGCCACGAGCCCAATTCCCTTACCTCTAGGCCATAATTGCCCCAAAAATCATCTATGGATGGGATAAAAAAGAGCTAAACTCCTACAGCCTTGATCCCACAAAGTACTGTCTGTTGACCCAGCTCCTCATCTGCAACAAGTCCGAAGACTGACGATACTTTCCCCAGCTGGCTCCAGCGCGGGCCCAATTTTACAGGGACACCACCTGACTGTCCAACTGGAATTTTTCAGCGTGCTAAACCCTCGGCGTAATATACATGTAAATGTACTCTAAAATGCATCCTGATGTGTTCACTGCGTATAGCTACTCCTCCAATAAATGATGGTAGTAGCAATTTCTCCTGACCGTACACAGCTGGCATTTGTTACAATGTTTTATATGCGCTGCTGAGCTAAGGTAAACAAACTCATACACTGTATCTTTTGGGTACTGCTATATATTGTTAAATCTCTTCCCGAACATGTCATCTGGGGAAGAGAAGAAGACTTGTGTCTTTTAACAAGGAGTCTGCATCTTTGTGTAGACAGTTTATATCTAGAGGCAAGGTGTAGCTGTAACCCAGGAAGGAAGTTTATGTCATCACTTTTATCCCCAGCCCAGTGGCCAACAACCTGTGTTTTTACTAAAGCCTTGCTTAACATTTATAAATACCCTTTACTGAATGCAGTATGATGTCCCAATGGTGGCCATATGGCTTCCCTGGCCATGTAGCAGTGCCCTCTGGTGCTCTCCAGTGATGATGCAGGGTTACTCAGGGGATGATGCTCCTATGTAACCCTGGGGCATCCTGATTTGGGTAACCCCAATGTGGGAACCTCCTGTAATTGCCCACACTCACCTTTCAGATGCTCCCATGCTGCTTTTTCAGGAAGTACAAACTACAGCTAACACGTTTTCCTAAAAGGCAAATCACCAAATGTATTTGAGTCTTAAACAGAATGAAAGTGGGAAATAACACTTTTAGTTTTGCTGCCCTTTTGGCCTGTTCTAGAGATGAGCAGCTGATTGCCTCTGCAGGGTGGTTATGTAAGTGATGGCAGGTGGTCTATTCGCTTGCCCCTACGTATCACCAGTCAGTCAGCGCGTCCATAAGGGACACAACTGTGAACTTTTGTGGGCATTCTGTGGGTATCTAGGAAAAGTTTTCGGCCTAAACCAGGCAACAATCTCACATCTGCATTCTCCCTAAACACAACAATGACAATGGTCAGGAGATCTAACACCCTGTTCCCCCATGATGATAACATTCCATGGGTGTGGGACTAAAAACCTAATTAACCTTTGCCTGAAAGCAGCTGCTATGGTGATAGGTGTATGTTGGGGGTGCACCAGTGAAGTGTACTCATGCTATTCATCATATCTGAATGTCCAGTCACCTACATATAAAATCTAATGCTACCCACAACTACTTAATGGTTTTTATTTATGAATGGGTAAATCAATTGTACAGAGTGGAAACCATTATACAAGGCTATCTTGGATTACAACTAAGAGCCCTGCTTACACACAAGCATGTGGGGTAGATTTATTGCTAGCATACAGACACACTGCAGCTGAGTTGGGAGCTTCCTTATGATCAGCCAGAAAGAGATGCATCTGTTTCCATACAGAATGTTAGAAGGAGATGAAATCATTCTCTAGCTGGAAGCATTGGTGTAAACATCAACATGGCTGCAGTATGTCCAGTCCAAACTGAGAGTGATTAACCTCAGAAAAGGGATCCGCATGTCTGTCATGTTACACTCACACACCGAATCAACAGCTGCTGGAGGGAATAAATGTAACTATGTATCAATGTAAGGCAATGGCTTTGGCTGCTGCAGAGCATTGCAACAGTTTTTACAATGAAGATACAATGTTTTAAGAGCTTTCTGAGCAGCGATTAAAGACTTTTTTTAGTCAATTAACAAAAAAACCCAGCTATACTCACCTTTTCTCCGATACAGCCCATCATCCCTAGTACACAGCTGCAGCTCTTACCTGATCGCTGGATCCAGGTCCATCGCCGCCTGGTCCATTGCGCATTTCTTTCTGTCTCTCCAATGCAGAGACGCCCCAGCCTCATCACTGTGAGCTGGTACGCCCCCTCCATTGGAGCAACAAATAAGTATGCTCACAACCATTTAAAAGTATCAAGTTCTGTTAGTAACAAATATAAGTATATACGTCAAAGCAACAAAGACTAAAAATCTATAACAAAACATTAATTCATGCAATGTCCAGGAAGTAACACAGGTGTAGCACCTTCACTCGCTTCTACCCCCCATCTCACATCCTATATGTTTTGTTAGTGGGGCCAGGGCTGTATTTACCATTAGGCAAACCTAGGCCTGTGCCTAGGGTGCCCACCTGCAAGAGATGGGGATGCTGATGTTACAGCTATAGTAGAAAAAATTGTTGGCACATTAATGCCTTCTTAGAAATGTTACCCCACAGTGTGTGTGTTTATAGAGGGGGGAGAAGGTGCAACAGGTCAAAGGCAGTCTGCAGCCTGATCCTCTCCCCTTGGCGGACCACGACATCAGGGAAAGCGTCAGAACTGGGCATACCCAGGCAGGTGCCATGGCCACTGCACATTGGGAGGGCCCACCACATTCCCTCTTCCCTGGGCAGCCCCTATGCAGGGCCGTGCAGTGACCAGGATTAAGAACTGTCAGCCAGGGGAAAATTGGCCATTGGGAGAGCCGTTTCTTTGTCGGTTCTTCTAATCTTTGTTCCTTTTGCTGTATTCTGTTATTTCCTTTCCTTCTAGTCTTTCTTTCTATTGATTCTTTGTTTCTTTCTTTCATCTGGTATGTCATTCCTTTCTTCTTCTTTCCTTCTATTTTTTTTCTGTTATTCCTTCTATTCTTTCCTTTCAACTCTTTTTTTCTCCCATTCCTTATCTGTCTTATCTTTTTTCCCTCCTTTCGATTTTCTCTTTGTTTCTGTCATTCATTTTGTGCTTTCGTTTTCTCTTTGTTGCTTTTGCATTTATTTTTGCGATTTCGTTTCTTTCTTTTCTGCTTAGATTTTTTATGTCATTCCTTCTATTCTTTTGTTCCTTATTTCTCTTCCATTATTTTTTCTTTTTATTTTTTAGCAGTATGCACCATAAATGGAGTCATACCACACTGATACTCTATCGACCAAGGGCCTGCATAAACCTGGAGCTGGCCCTGCTCCACGTTATTCAACAAAAGGGATGCCAGCACTTAAAGTACAGCGCTACGGAAGATGATGGTGCTATATAAATAAACATTATTAACAATAATAATAAATACCTAGGGCAGCATAATCACCCAATACGGCCCGGAATAGGGCTCGGTAGAGTAAAATTAAATGTATACGAATCAGCAGGATCCTTTCTTTTTTTGCAAGGAATTGGTGAGTTTCTACCTTATTCTGCATCTTTTTTGCCCTTCATATGGGGGCATGGTGAGCACCCGCTGGGGCGCCTTTCACTTATGAGGAAAGTTTATTTGGTCACTATTTATTCCATACTTTTCTATTCTTCTTCTTGTGTCAGTGACAGCCCATGGCACAGGTAAGGGTGAGCTTTGCCCCCACCAGGTGCCCCTGACACAGGAAGCCATGCCGGGTCACGCAGCCCCCTCAGGGGCCACTGAAAAGCGCAGCAGCCAAGTCTGAGGGATGAAAAGGCTGTTTTCCGGCCACAGAGAATATTGTGCAGCGACATGAAAGGCCTCGCACAGTGTGCGGCCCAGCCGGCGTGTGTGAGATTCCAGCACAGGCGGCCCGCGCTGCTCCCCCCTCCCGCCTGCCTCAGGCCCGCTCCCCCCTTCCTTCCTTCCTTCCTCTCCCCCCTCCCCGTGTTTGCGCTCGGCTGATCCAGAGCGGAAATTCCTTTCCGTTTTTGTGAATGACAAACTCATTAACAATTCATCAACACAACCTGTTCCAGCCAGCCCGTCTCCCTGGCAACCGGCGCTGGGCGCGCTCTGATTGGCCGCCGCGCACAATGTATCCATTGAGACGCTGGCTGTTTGTATCCATTCAGTGGGCGCCTGAGGCTGGGCCGCGCGGAGCTCATTGATCACACAGGCAGCAGCGGACTAGAGCTGGGGACACGCCGCCGCCATTCACTCGCCTAATTGGATTTTGCCATTGAAGAAGAAGAGGAAGGCCGCTGCCAGCACAGCTCCGTTTCCCGGCCGCGCTCGCCCTTCCCCGCTCCTCAATGATAGACAAGCTGAGACCCGCGCACCCCAAGACAGACATGGCGCTCAGCAAGTCGGTGGCCTGGCTCCACGAGCAGCTCGAGCTGGCCAACGAGCGCCTCCTGCTCATGGACTGCCGCCCGCAGGAGCTCTATGAGTCCTCACACATCGAGGCGGCCATCAACGTGGCCATCCCGGGCATCATGCTGCGCCGCCTCAAGAAGGGCAACCTGCCCATCCGATCTCTCTTCACCCGAGCCGAGGACCGCGACACCTTCTCCCGCCGCTGCGGCTCCGACACCACCGTCCTCTTATACGACGAGAGCAGCAGCGACTGGAACGAGAACACCGGCGGCGACTCGGTGCTCGGGCTGCTCATGAAGAGGCTCAAGGACGAGGGCTGCCGGGCGTACTACCTGCAAGGTGCGTGCTCCGCCATGGCCCTGCCGCTGGGGGTCACCCAGTGCCAACCAATCTTACCCACTAATCTACCTTCTCCAGCCATAGGACTGCTCGATCTGCCCCCTGCTCCACATTACCCCCACCTTCTCCAGCCATAGGACTGCTCCATCTACCCCTCTCTCCAGCCATAGGACTGCTCGATCTGCCCCACATTACCCCCACCTTCTCCAGCCATAGGACTGCTCCATCTACCCCTCCCTCCAGCCATAGGACTGCTCGATCTGCCCCACATTACCCCCACCTTCTCCAGCCATAGGACGGCTCCATCTACCCCTCTCTCCAGCCATAGGACTGCTCGATCTGCCCCCTGCCCCACATTACCCACTAATCTACCCCCCACCTTCTCCAGCCATAGGACTGCTCCATCTACCCCACATTACCCACTAATCTACCCCCCACCTTCTACCCCACATTACCCACTAATCTACCCCCCACCTTCTCCAGCCATAGGACTGCCCCATCTACCCCTCTCTCCACATTTCCCACTAATCTACCCCCACCTTCTCCAGCCATAGGACTACTGAAACTACCCCCCTGCCCCACATTACCCACTAATCTACCCCCCCCCCACCTTCTCCAGCCATAGGACTGCTCCATCTACCCCACATTACCCTCTAATCTACCCCACCTTCTCCAGCCATAGGACTGCTCGATCTACCCCCTGCTCCACATTACCCACTAATCTACCCCCCCCTCACCTTCTCCAGCAATAGGACTGCTCCATCTACCCCTCTCTCCACATTACCCACTAATCTACCCACACCTTCTCCAGCCATAGGGCTGCTGGATCTACCCCTCTCTCCAGCCATAGAGCTGCTCGATCTACACCCTGCCCCACACTACCCACTAATCTACCCCTCTTCTCTTCATTCTCAGATTGCTGGATCGACCTCTTGCCCCACATTGCTTGCTATTCTACCCCCATTCTCCAGCAATAGGAATGCTGGATCGGATTGCTCTATCTACCCTCCACTCTTCAGCCATTGGAGTGCTGGATCTACCCCTTGCTCCACATTCCTTGCTATTCTACCCCTTTCTCCAGTCATCAAACTGCTCCACTTTACTTGCAATTCTACCCCTATCTCCATTCATCTGACTCCTAGATCTATCTCCTGTCCCATATTACTGGGTATTCTAAGCTTTTCTCCAGCCATCAGCCATTCATGCTGAATCTCTCCCTTGTGCAGTATTGCCAACTATTCTACGACCTTCTCTGGTCATCTGACTCTGATATATCCTGAGGCACCCCTGTATCCTTATCTTCGGCCATTTGACCCCTGGATCTGCCTTCCCTGTTCTATTCTACCCCGCTTTCCAGCAATTGGACCGTCAGACCAACCCAGGCCTATATTCTCCACTAATCTACTTCCTTTATGGCCATCTGACTAGTGGATCCTCCCCCTGCCATAGATTACCTACTAGTCTAACCCCTCTCCAGCCATCTGCCTAGTGGGTCTACCTACTGGAGGGCACAATGAGTAATTTCCTGGAGTCTCTCCCCATTATTTTAACCCTTCACTTGTTATTTTAAAATGGAGGCAGCATGTCATCTTTCTCCCCGTTCTACTTTCCCTCCTCTAAAGGAACTACCCCAAACTACCTGCCATTTTACCCCTTGCACAGTCTCTCTGGTAGGAGTGCTCTGCCATCTTGCAATGTCTGGTGGCTCTTTCTAAATTACACTGCTGCTTCTGTTTGAAAATGAGCTCATGAGCTTCATACTCCGCTGCATATCCCTGTGTCTGGGGGCTCTCCCCAAATACTAACTGCTGTTCTATCTGTCATACTGGGAGATCCCTGCCATCTTGTTCTAAATTCGAAAGATCTCTCAACATACTTGTTATACACCTTGCTCTGTTTAAGGCTTTCACATCTCATTCACTGGGGGTCGGGCTACCAAAAATGACCTGCTATTATGCACCTCACCATATATCTGAAGAGGTGTTAAGCTGCTGTTTAACACTGACTGCCTGCAGCCTGTATTTAGTTTTGCCCCTTTTCTATGGATTTGACTGGGTAGGCTACCCCATATGTTTATTTAGTGAAGACTCTGCTAAGATAACACAGTCCTTTTCATATGCCTCTTATTCCAGGGTGCACATGCTATCATCTACTCTTGACCTGAAGGTCTTTTTCATATTCTACTAATGATTCTTTTTCTGCCTAGCCATAGAAGGAAGGGGGGGGGGTGGGGGTGGCTGGAGTACCTTGTTACCAAAGGCCACATCTTCTACCCTTCCTTAAATAGGAAACATTAACATATAGCTAGATACTAGTACTTCACTTCCTCCCTCTGACCCTCAAATGTAATGATGGACTGTCCTTTCACACATGTACTCTTTGCTACATTATCTGCCTATCTTGCCCTTTCTACCCACATGTTCAGTACCAGCTAAAATATACAGCTTGCTTTTTCTGTCTGACATCCAGGCAGTCCAGACTCGCTATTAGCTGTGTCTGCTAACACTGTCACATTCCCTTTATCATTTGTATATTTGGGGCATAAGAAATGTAATGAATTGTCTTTGTGAATGGTGGGCGTCTGTTAGCACCCCCGTCTGTGCAAATATTAGTTATTCTTTATCCTGTTTTAATCCTATGAATTGGTGCCATGATGCTCCTCATGGACTTGAAATCTGTTTTTCCCTGAATGGGTATTTATCAAATGTGTGTGAATGCCAAAGACAGTCTAGTTTGGGATGTCTGAGGTAAATTCTCCTGTCATTTACCTCATTACCCCATCGTGTCAAAGCAGATTTTTGGAACTGTTGCTCAAATCATATTTTGAGCTGGAGATGGATATGCGCATTCTCGGGCATGCACTTATGTCCTAACTGTATAAATGACCTATTTTCTAGTGCCTTTTATTCCAAGACTTGTCTCTCTATTCTATTATCAGGCATAATGGTCATTTGAATGGAATACAAACATTTTCCAAACATAATGGGCAGACACTAAAAATGTTCTCCTTTTTTAATGGATGCATGCAAGAAATCAGACTGCACCCAGCTCATTTACTGATTATCACTACGGAGAATATCAGCAGCCCTGATAGGTTTTTATCTGCAGCGGGTGTATTTCACCCTAGTGATTAATGCTTTCTCTCAAGGTGCAAAGTCCAACCTTATCTGGAAAATGTTGTATGGAATCGAGGTCATGCATATTTGCATTCCATTGAGGAAGGATAAGGTCGTCAACTTAACAATATAGTGTGACGTGGTGCACGTTGGTGCTATTTGCATACAGTCATTGCCACCCTCCCCACATTTAGTATTAATTTGTTAGCTGTCAGTATGTTCTAACCAGACCTTTCTCTTTCTTGCAGGTGGTTTTAATAAATTCCAGGCCGAGTATCCAGTGCATTGTGAAACCAATCTGGATAGCTCCAGCAGCAGCAGCTCTCCCCCAGTGCTTGGTTTGGGAGGCTTGCGGATCAGCTCTGATTCCTCCTCTGATATAGAATCTGACATCGACAGGGACCCCAACAGTGCCACGGACTCAGATGGAAGTCCCCTATCAAATACGCAACCTTCATTCCCTGTTGAAATTCTTCCCTACCTGTACCTCGGCTGTGCCAAGGATTCCACCAATCTGGATATATTAGAAGAGTTTGGTATTAAGTATATACTAAACGTGACCCCAAACTTGCCCAACCTTTTTGAGAATGCTGGCGAGTTCAGATACAAGCAGATACCAATATCGGACCACTGGAGCCAAAATCTGTCTCAGTTTTTTCCTGAAGCCATCTCTTTTATTGGTGAGTATTGCTGGTTTGTGTTCACTCCTTTTATTATGCCTTTTGTATAGCTGTTATGGTTCACTGTGGTCCTTTTTAAGTGCAAATTGAGCTGCAGTTTGCTTTTGTTCGAGACCCTTTAAATGATCAATGTGGCCTTGGACTAGTGAACTTTTTATCTGCCATAGTGATATGGTAATCCGAGCACTGCAGGAAGACTTTTTGGCCGACTGCCACATAGAACTTAATCTCTCCAAGCATTGTTGTGCATTTCCTCTTACAAAGAAACTCATTTTACAGCAATGTTGACATCCTGTTTTGCCTAATGGGCTGTCCCCTGTGACTTCCCTCTTTACAATGGCTGAATAAAGCTTTTGTTGCTGGTGCCACAATTGGGAAATTATTAAATTGGAGATATATAATATAATCTTTCTTGTCTGGTATAATTCAATATATTCTCCTTTTTAGGCAAATGGCAGGACTTGTAGTTCCACTTTTTCTATATTTATATCTAATTTTGTTGATTCATGAAAACCAAATCTGTGTCCTATAGTTTTAAATCAAACTCCTTCACTTCAGTCTTTTAAAGCAGGCCTATACTTTGCATTAGCTTTTTGTTTTCTGTGTTGGGGCAGTTGTTTAAAATATCTAAAATAGAGGATCTTTGGAGAAGAAGACGCCTTTTGGCAATTGTAATCCTTCTTCAGTTATCAGATATGATGTTCAAAGATCAAAGACTTCAGACTTTGTGTAGGGTATCTCTCGTTAGGCCTGATAACCACAAGTTTGAAGAATTTACTTCCTGCCTAGGTGAACAATCTGAAGTTGGACTAAATTAAACTGGGGCTAGCTTTGCTCTTAATAAATAATGGCCTATTTTGACATGAACCTTTCTTTGAGTCACATAGAGTAACTTATTTCTTGTCTTTATTGCAGATGAAGCCAGAGGAAAAAGTTGTGGTGTCTTGGTACACTGCCTTGCTGGCATCAGCAGGTCTGTCACAGTCACTGTGGCTTACCTCATGCAGAAGCTTAACCTCTCCATGAATGATGCCTATGACATTGTCAAGATGAAGAAGTCTAACATTTCCCCCAACTTTAACTTTATGGGCCAGCTGCTGGATTTTGAGAGGACATTGGGACTTAGTAGCCCGTGTGACAATAGGGTACCCCCTCAGCAACTCTATTTCACTGGTCCAGCCAATCAAAACGTCTTTAAGGTAGATTCTCTGCAGTCTACGTGAGACAGAATGGACAAATTACATTGGTGTTAATCATTCCTATACAGAAGTTTCTTATTGAGGCTGTCAGAATCCTTTGACAGATGTGTCACTGATAGAAGGTCAAACTTGTGAATTAAGATTACTTAAGTGGAAGAAGATGGTTCGTTTAAGTCTCCTCATTAAGTGGAGTGGAACCTTGGAGGCATCGGAATGTTCTGGCAAGCTTTCACGAGGGCACTGTACATTACTGGCTCGAGATCCAAATACGTAGCATTGGACTGCCAACAATCCATGAACATTTTGGATGGACAAACTTGTATCCATGTCTTCTGTGAAGACACAAAGGAGCCAAAGATATGTTGAAATTAAAGTACTTCAATTTTTTTTATTATAAGTACTGTAAATATCCACTTTTATATGTAGCACTGTCAATATTTTTATCTTTTAAAATATGAAGTGGAAAGGACATTCAGAAGCGTTGTTGGGGGCGGAGTAGCTGAGTTCAGTGGTGAAAGGAGCTTGCAATACTTGGCATTACTGCTTTAGTTGAGCATCATGGTAGCGACTGTTCTGAGGTCATTTTAATGGCTGACTGCTCTTCAGCATCAGGATGTGAGGATTGTGTACTTGTATGTATGCTGAAAAGGTTAATTTTACACTTGTAATTCTTCATTCACATATAACTCTGTTTAGTTTGCCTGAGCATTTATGAACCACATGGTGGTTTTCATGTTTAACAATTTTGAATTGCTCTTAATGTCAATTGCCTCTGTTTCTTTTGCAGAACTTCACCTCAAATGCAATGTGTATGAATTTTTATTTTTGTTTCCTCTTGTGTTAACTGGAAGTATGTATGAACCAGTGATCTGCAAAGCTTCAATTGCACACTTATTGCTAATAAGGGAGATGCTTTGCTCTCCCAAATGTCCACGGAGTAAAGTTTTATGATGAAATTTATTATAGATCTTTAAATTATTAATAAATTACTATTTTTGGTTATTGAGCTGTTGTGGAATGTATTGCGTGTTTGTGGGTGGGGTGGGGGTGGGGGTTGGAGTTTAAATATATATTACACATTGCAGATTGGCAGTCTGCAAGCCAGTGGCGAATGAGAAGCAGCACAGTTTCCCACCCACCATCAGCTCATGTACCTCCAGAGACATCAACATCTGCAGTGTGTCGGCAGTCTTTAGAATCCTGCAACCTCCCACCTACTTCTTGTCTCTGCCCTGGAGCCTTCTCTGAAAGACTTAAACCGGACCAACAGCCTGGCACAGTTGGAAAAAAAAGGTAGCGACCATTTTGGAGCTTCCACTCCCAACTGACATAACTGACAATACACAGTAAGCCCAGCAGCACTTCCTGTTTGCAGGTGGCCTGAAAATGCTGCCATATTGTTTTTTAAAATTGACCCCAGCAGGAGTTAGAAAAAAGTAAATTAATTTTTATGTGTTAAATTGCCAAGGGGCGGGATACATATGGGCACTGTTTGTTGTGTTGGTCTGGTTTGTAATTTTTGACTGTTGGTCCGCTTTAAGCTTGCAAATACCAGCTGTGGCTGTTAGTGCTTCTGTCCTCAGGCCCTGAGCACATGTTAAGCCTGCACTGCGGATGAGGTGTACATACAGTATAGGTCATGCTATGTATACCCTCCTGTTAAAAGAAATGACCATAGTTCCTCTTTATTATGCAGCAGCTTGTGTGCATTGCAGTGCTAAAAAGGTGGGGCGGCCTGGGGGTCTGACTGCCCCGCTGCTACACATTAAAGAGGGACTATGGTTATTTCTGATATTAGAGGTACAAAACGGAAAGTGATACTAGATCATACAGTAGCTTTTCAACATTTAATGTTATACTAAAGGCAAGCCTGATTGTCCCATTGTCTCGGGCTAAACATTGCACTGTCCTAAACTTCAATCCGTTTTCAAAAAGACCCTGTAGTTCCTAAGTTATTAGTAAAAATATTAGCACATTGGAGATGCAGATAATAAATGATACGGTGGGTGTGTCAACAGTGATGTGATGTAAGCACACTGTGTTTGATATATCACAGTAAAAAATAAGTGCATTGTTATTACTGCCAGCACATAGTGTGATCAGAAAAAGGGTGTGAGATATGCTGCAGGCTAAGAGCATCTCCAGCCTGCTAGAACACAGTGTGACCAGAGAGGAGGCCGGGGTTCATAGCTGCAGAGAGACAGCATCTCAGGATGTCTGGGGAGGGAGTGGGGGGGTGTTTCTGTTTTTGCTCCACTGAAGGTTAATTGAAGAAACAGGTCAGGGGGGTGGAGATTGAAGCCTGAATCAGAAGGTGATTTACTAACTAAGAAGACAGACATAGCAGGAAGGAAAGCGCTGAAGGGACTCAATGTTATTTTTTTAAAACTTTTGGCTTGCCAATCACTTTAAGTCCCTAACAGCTACTCGCAGCCCTTAAACAATGCAGCATGAAATGCCTCCTGTTTTAGTCTGTATCAGGATTTTCACCTAAAAGAAAATCTATGGGTATTCGTAAGACTGAAAGGTGGGTTCCTGCGCTAATGGTGCTGCTCCTACCCCTCTTTCTGTACCATTGATACCCACAGAAAAGCAACTTAAAAATAAAATACATTACTTACAACCCTGTTTTGGCACTGCTGACTCGAGTGCTGACAGTTTACTCACTCCCCTGCTTCCAGGCCCAAGGGTGCTCCCTTGTTGATTGGTAGCAGGAGTGTGCCATGTGAAAGGCCATGGATTGATCCAGGCCTATTGGGCAGTGCTGGAGACTGTGGCTCACACTGGTTTTTATTCTGTACGGGGATGTTGTGAGTTTTATTTTTACTGACTGCCCTGGTCCCTTAGTTACTAGTTCAGGGGTGCTATGTATTTCTCAAAGAAAGGGGAAAAGAAAAACCTGTTAAGCCTAAGGAATCTAAAAGCACTAAGGGGCCTAAAGAGTCCAAAATGCCCAAGGAGAAACTGGCTCCTAAATTCTGCCCCAAATGCCTTTTCCTGCAGTTTTCAAGCTGTTTTTTGCCTGCTGTATAGAAGACATGTCAGCCCCAGTTGTAATTTTAACCCCATGATTGTTGGATTTTTGGATTGCCTCAAGAATGACATTCGCTTCTTACAAATGTAAGCGGACCAGTACCTTCCAGCACTTTTCACTGTTCCCATCCCTGTTAATAATACTAGTAGGGAAGGGGACATCCAGGGGTCCCAGCCTAGATATTCAATAGACAAGGTTCCTGTTAGAGGGGGGAAGGCACAGCCCCCAGGAACAGATCTTCTGAGGAGGAAGACTTAGCTTCCTTGAATAAGTCATTCCACTCCAGAACTTCAGGTATTCCGGAGGGGGGAAGATAAAACTAAGGCTTACCAGTTTAGATTTGGAGTTGATGATACCCCAGACCTTATTCGGGCGATCTTTACCACCTTAAAGTTTGAGACAGCACCATAACCCCTGTCACTTAACACTAGGCTAAGTTTTAATTTACTAACAAGCTGGGCACCTGATTGTTTGAAACTTTTAAGAGGTTACACAAAGAGATCTCAAGGTCCATGCTCCTGTTTGGCACTGGGTGAGCTGTTTTTTTTTAACTGTAATGCCTTAACACTATCAAAGAGGTTATCACCAGAGAATGGAAAAACCCAGAGGCACAATTTTTCTTTCCCAAGTCTCTTGCAGGTTTCCTTTTGAGGAAATGGCTCCGTTGGCTAAGTGTCCAGAAGTTGACACCCCATTAGCTCAAGTTTCCAAACGCTCCGATCTATCATTTGAGGATATGGGAACCCTCAAGGACCTGATGGATGATGATGATGGACAATATCCTGTTAAAAAGAGCATGGGATACTGAGGCTTTTCTCCTTAAGCCCCTTATAGCTACTGATTGTGTTGGGAGGGTACTGGAAATGTGGGTCGACAACCTCAAGGGTAATCTAATTAGGGATGCCCCAAAAGAAGTGATTTTGTAAGCCCTCTCCTACGTAGCTAGGGTGGTTGCCTTTTATGTCAACACATCAGCTGAAGTCATTAGTCATTAGGATCGATGCCAAAAGTATGGCTCTTAGCAACTGTGCTCATCGAGCACTTTAGTTAAAGACTTGGCAAGGGGATCAGGCCTCCATGTCTCATTTCTGTGGCATAACCTTTAAGGGGATGTTGATATTTGGGCCAGAACTTAAAGCGGTCTTCACTAGATCCTCGAAACAGGGTAAAAAACTTTCTGTCAAGAGAAAGGCTCCCATACCCCATTGAGGGTTGACAACACGAATCCTAGGGGCAAGGGGACTTCGTTATTCAACCCCCACCAGCCTCTAAGCCCCAGTCTTGACAGTCCGGAGGGTGAGATACTTCTACATTATTTTCCTGCTTGGAAGTCCCTTTGTTCTCTGCATTATTCAGGAGAGGTACAAGCTGGAACATGAACACTGGCCGCACAACCATTTTCTAGTGACCCAGGCCACTCGAGAAGCCTTTCTGGGAGTCATTTCTGAGCTTTATTGCAAAGCAGAGAGAGAGACAGTCCCGAGACTTCTCAGAAGGGAGGGTTTTTACTCCCATGTGTTTTTAGTGCTGAAGCCTTTAGGAAATTTTTGTCTAGTTTTAAACATAAAATTACTAAATCACAAATAAAACTAAATCGCAAGTAAAATACAAAAAAATCAATATGGAATCGATTTACACGATCAGAGACATTCTGCCAAAAGATGCCCAGATGGTCTCTCTAGATATCCAGGATGCTTATCTGCATATACCCATTCATCCATCCCACAGAAGATGTTTAAAATTTGCGGTTCAGTTGGAAGGGATGGTAACTCATTGGCAGTTCTGAGCGATGCCCTTCGGCCTCTCCTTGGTTCCTTAAATTTTTACAAAGGTTCTAGCGGTGGCATTCCTCAGTTTGAATCAGATAAACGTCAATTAATATCTGGACGATCTCCTCCTGTTCACACCAGACGACCCTTCTCTTCTAGCCAGACTGCAAAGTACAAAGCAATGTTTGCAAAGGCTAAGATGGGTGCTAAACTTGGAAAAATCCACTCTCATTCCCCACCACCAAATCTCTTCTTGGGATATGAGATCGACATACAGCAACAAAAATGTTTTTTTACCAGTGCAGAAAGTGGTCAAAGCTACCCTTCCTTGCCCTGCCCCCTCCCTTGGTGCTGAACCATTCAGAATTTTCTAGATTTCTGCATACATTTGTCTTAATGATTTCATATTTTCACAGTTATAGCCCAAAAATTAGGCAACGAGAACCAAATCAAACAAATGTTTACAAAATATTAGACTTGGTCATTTATTTGAGAACAACAATTTACATATGTGTGAGAGGTAAAAGTGTATACCCTTTAGGATTAGCAAATTATGTCTGACCTTCACAACATATGTTTGTGGAAGTTTAGCATGGCAGGAACAAAGGAGTACCTCAAAAGAAGAGTCCATCAGCCTTGAAAAGGTTACAAAACCATATAAAAGGGCTTACCCACCAATCTCCACTTCAATATAGGCTGTATACAAATGTAGGAAATTCATGATCATTACTACCCTTCTCAGGAGTGGTGCGCCTCTAAAGATCACATCAAGAGCAAGGTACATATTATTTTGCAATGTCACAAAGGAACTCAAGGTATTCTCTAAGCAACTAAAGGTTTTTCTCTCATTAGCTAATGTTGACAAGTTCACTAACAGGAGGTTACTGCATGGCAGGAGCTATTTGCGGAAAACGGTGGGGGCAGTATCATAATTTGGGCCTGCTTTATTGCATCTAGACCTGGACAGGTTTTCGTCATTAAAAGAACAATGAATTATACATTGTACCAACAAATTCTACAGAAAAATGTCAAGGCATCTGTCCGTGAGCTGGATCTCAAGAGAATATACAACTGAATCCTAAGGAAATGTAGGTCATGTGGCAAGACAATTACCCTAAGCTGACAAGTGGTTCTACCAAAAAATGGGTAATAAAAATAAAGATTGATGTTTTGTAATGGCCAATTCTTGATAGAATGTGTTTTAGGTGTATTAACTAAAGTATTTTTATTTCAGTGATTGAACTGGACTTTAAGTCAAAACATGGGCAAATGGGTTGCTCCCCACCCGTTCTGGTTTCTAAATTTGGAAGGGATGTCTGCTATAAGCCCATTTAGGTAGCAACGTCTGGGCATTTATGCTTACCAGAAGGTTGTCTTTGTGCCAAGTTTATTTCAGCACAGACACAGGTGAGTATTCCTCCCTGATTATGCTTACTATTGGGCTTTCAGTAAATGGGCAAATTGGTGAGCCTGGGAGGTGGGGAGGGGGTGCAGCTTCTCTGAAGAAGAATTCAGAACCACTCGGCCTTTTGTGAGGAAATTCCCATACTACTTCCATACTTTAGTAAATAACCGATTTGGGGGTTTACATTTTTTGAAAAATGAGTCGTTAGGAAACTTCTGAGACTCACCTGGAAATTATTTTGTGCTAGAAATGAGAGGCTCCCGAGACCTACTCAAGTGGAAAGTGTTTCCAATAAGCTGAAGAGGTTCTCCTCTCTCTAAATGTAAACTGACCCCTTCTATAATCAAAGCACTGTGATGGAATGCAGATCAAAACCTCGTCACCATAAACCCTGACTTCCTGAGCAACCTAATCATTTAATGACAGCCAAACCAGATGCTGGAGTCAATCAGCCCATTTTAGATGACAACTGCCTGTAGTAAAACAATGCCTGACCGCATAGTACATATGACCTCACAGTTCACCCATCACTTGACAAGCAATGAAAGGTGGAGACAGTGGACTGACACTCCCAGGGGACTTGTACATATGATACAGGCCTGAGGGTAAGGCTCTCCAGGAAGTCATTGTCATCTTTTTAATGTATTGTTCTAAAGATATGTTAGCACCCTTTACTGAGCCTAAGCTGACTTGCATTGAATACATGTTGTTTAGAATTTGAAACATGGGATTAACAATTCAAGACCTATAAGTGTTTTACAAAAGTTATTCATTACTGGTCTGGAAACTGTATTTACACTAATACAATTGTAACAGCATTACGTAATGAGTTACAAAAGGTAATAAGTGTGTTTATAGAGGCTTTAATGTGAAATTAATGTGCCTACCCTATTCAAACCTTGTTCTAGAGAGGTGACATCATAGGTAAAGAATCCAGCCAGAGGTGTAGTATCTTAGATACATTGTATGCTAAAGGGGGCAGACATTAATATACAAAACTATAAGTCATTCACCTGAAAACAGATTGCTTGGGACATCTGCTCTGTTATAAGGGTACCCATATGGTCACCCACTTTGGAAGAATGCCTGAGCGAGACTTCAGGATGGCGCCCCAGTCTGCGTCACAGACAGGCTCGGGCAGCAGCCTGAACTTGCACGCTTTCATTCATTTTACACCAGCAGGTGTCGGCGTGTAGTAGAGTAAAAAACTTGCATACTTTGCATCACCCAACAACCAAACATTTTGTGCATGCAAGGCTTTGCAAAGTCTTTGGTCGTGTTTTACATTAAAAAAGGCATTTTAACACGTCTGTGAATTTAATGTCCGCTGTAGTGCATAATGCTTGTATGTAAAAGAGCACTATCACAAAATTGTGTAATATAAAAAATTCATACAAACACGTCAGGTAATGAGAGGGGGGATCACTTACATACACGACCTGAATAAAACTCCCGCCAAGCTGTGGTTTATTCTCTAACAGTAGGAATAAAATCCAGGGGTCACAGGTTTAGTCTATCAGGGGTGACAGAGCCTGTCACCCCGGATGTCCTTTTCCTTCTATTAAAAGAAAGGAAAACAAGCCTCGCTGCTTATTTCTTGATGCTGGGTGTATAACTGATGCCTCCTCCCACCATCCAGCATATTTATATGGATATTTTTCATTGGGGCATTTTTTTACCATAGTGCTCCTTTAACCTCTCATCTCCACTCTTTTCCTTTACTTAACTGTTTCTCAACCTGCGGAACTTTTAACCCAGGGGTACACAGCTATTTTCAGGGGTGCACCAAGAGGGGGATCTGACAGGTCTGATATACTGTTACATTATTCCTTGCTTTCAAAGCGTTATGAGGCCCATTTGTAACTGATTCCCTCTTTGGAGGCACTCATTTAGGACTTGTTTCTAGGGAAGGCATGCTCAACCTGTGACTCAGGGCCACGTGTGGCAATCAGAGGTAAAAAAGATCTGCTGCCTAAAGCTAGTTATATAGGGGCACAGAAAGTATAGGTGATTGCATAGAGAGTGATATATGAGGGGTGGATTGGCAAATAAAGGTGGCAGCGGTGGCTTGGAGGAACATGGTGACATTACTAGTACAATCAGTCAATGAAGAATATGATAATTGTCCTTTTATATTAATTGTATGCTTGGTGGGATTTTAGGTGGGTTGAGATTTGGAAACTAGGTTAAGATTAGAAACTGATGAGGGGGGGGGGGGCTAAAATTATAGGATCCATATATTCAGAGGAAATCGGTGCATGTGGGGATTGTTTCATATGAATGTGGTAATGGGGTGGTCTGATGGAAGGAAATACAAGTGTAAAAACTCTAGTGAAATTTGTGGAGACAGTGGGCATTCTGATTGTTGTAGAATACCTTCATAACACTCTTCAAATTGAACCAATTCTGAACTTTGTGGCCTGTGACCAGTTTCCAAATCATTTAAGTGGCCTGTGCTTTTCAAAAGCACACCTGGTGGAGCACCCTTGCTCTAGGGCAGCCATACTCAACTGGGGGACCAAGGTCCGAATGCGGACCTCGGTGCCAGATTTCCAGACCCCTGCCCTGACAGCCCTGCACTCAGTTGCTTTTCTGTTACCATGCTCTGCACCTCCTCTACTTGATCGCTGATGTAGTGCTTAGTCTTCCTGACAGTGTCATGACTCCCTGGCACCTAGCATTGCAATATGAAGTACTGCATGGGTGGAAAATGACACTGCGAGGTACACACAAACTTTGTTTCTCTGTCTCTTTGCCAACCCTGCCCCCAAGCTCTGCCCCATCCAGTCTTGTATCTCACCCAGTTTTGCCCATCTAATCCCTGTCCCCTCAGATTTTCCCCATCTAGTCCACCCCTGTACACGGTCTGTACAGAATGCACAGGGGTTAAAAGCAGTGTGCTGCGGACCAGAGCTGTACGTTCTGTGGGGCCAAAAAAAAAGATTCTCGGGGTGGGGGAAGGGCACATTTTTTTGTTTTGTAGCCTGTGGAATCCAGCCCCCTGCCGGACCTCGACCTATCACCAGAGGTCTGTAAATGGACCTTTACAAGAAGTGGCTGAGTACCCCTGCTCTAGGGAGTACTTGGTGTAAAAATGTTGAGAATCCCTGCTAAAGGTCTGGGCCCTCAATCCTAATGCACTGATATAACAATGTATAGCTGTTGCATTTCTGTTACATCTGACTCATTATACCCTGTGTATTATTATATTGCTTGTTCTACCCTCTTGTAAGCTGAGAGACATGTGACTTTATTTTACAAGTGTAAATTCTGTTTTCTATGTAGTAGTAGTAAGTTCTACGATTTGTTAGCAGCTCTTTGAGTTTCCTGTCCAGCTGTACTTTACATTTTTTTTGAGTAGCCTGCAGCTAATTTTAGTTAGAATTTCCTCTTTGCAGATTAATAATCTGCTTCCCTCTAAGAACTTTGGCGGATGTGGTCATACTGTTCTGCAGAAATCAACAGATGGCTGTTCTACCACGATTTCCGTTCTGCTTTGCTGTGGGTTTTATTTTGTCAGCCTACTCTGACAGTAGCAGTGTTGGTAAACTGCCATATGCCATTTCCACAATGGCAAGAGAAAGGCTTTTAATAGAAGGCGACTATGCGGGGTCGCAGTGTGAACCAAACCTGTTGAGTCTAATTGTGCCTTGCAGTTACAACGTGCATTTGCTAGCAGTTTCTTTAAACTCATTACTGGGTGTTGCTTGCTTTATCACCTTCCCAAAACACATGAAAACATTTGTCCCTGCTTTTTTTTCTTCCTAAGTTGTACTGTATATACCTAATGATTGTCCATGTTCTGATTGTCCTAGTCAGTGTATTGCTTGCATGACCCAGACAGAAGCAGACATTCATAAAGGACAGCACGTGTATTTAGATGTCTTGTTGTGTTCTGTGAATATGTATGGAACAGACAAGGCCAGCTCAGCCAACAACAAACATTTACCAATAAAATGATTAGTGGATAATGGCCTTGACTCAGAGTTGAAAAAAATTCATGGTAGTAAAAAATTCACTTTCTGAGAAAAAAGCCAGAGAATGTCACTGTTGCTGAATCACCAGCTAGAAAGACAATGAAAGTCAATGATACTTTTTTACTGCTTAGAAAAGCAGAGTACTTTTTAATTATTTTTACACTGTAGTAAAAAGTGCCATTGACTTTCATTATCTTTTTATCTAGTGACTCAGTAACTATTTTCTCATGAATTGAATATTTTACAACTCTTATTGAATTAAGGCCAATGTCCTCACTAACTAAATGGGAGATGTCTAAGAAGGTACTGGTTTATCCTGATCATGGGTTTTTGTCACACTGTGTTTTAAATGCTCCCGATTTTGTAAAATGCTCCTTACCTTGTATCATTAAAGGGTAATTCCACTTTTGATGTCATTTTCAAGTAAGATATAAATTTCCGACTTCCTTCTGTACTTTCCCATGAATCTGCTGGGTCCTCCTTACAGGCTGATTACCGCCTCCTGTCCATGAACCTTGCCCTCCATGCGCCCTACTGCTCCCCCCCCCCTAAGTATTATATGCTGCCTTTAAGCCCCTGCTCCTCTGCTGTGTGGTCCATGCAGTCTTCTCCCTCCTTCATGCTCCTTGCTGCCTTACCCCAGGTACAGTACCTTATGTTCCGGTAGCCCCTTGCCCCCTCATGCTCCTTGCTGCCTTACCCCAAGTACAGTACCTTATGCTCCGGTAGCCCCTTGCCCCCTCATGTTCCTTGCTGCTGGGTGCTCACTGCAGAAACTACCCCCTACGCTCCGTGCTACTGGATAAACCTGCTCGATGCTTTTGCTGCCACCCCCCCCCCCCCCCACATTCTCCATTGCGACCTTTCCCTAAAGTACCATGTTGTGGCATAACCCCTCCTGTTCCTTGCTGCTGGGTGCTCCCTGCTGCAGCCACCCATATGTTCCTTGCTGCTGGATCAACCTGCTGGGTATTCCCGGCAGCTACCCACCCCAAGCTCTTTGCTACTTTCTACCAGGTAGCATGTGCCCCCAATAGACCCCTGACCCCTTACATATCTCCTACTGCTGGATGAACCTGCTGGGTGCTCCCAGAACCCCCCCTCCATGCTCCAGATATCATCTGCTTCCTGCAGATTCTCTCCCAACATTTTCTCATCTCAGTTCCAAGCCTCCTTACCAGGCAGCTATTCCAAGGCCCACCACATGTCCCCTGCTGCTGGATGAAACCACTGGGTGTTCACGGCAGCTACCCCCTAAGCTCTTTCCACCAGGTAGCATGTGCTCCGCGTAGCCCCCTGCCCCCTTACATGTATCCTGCTGCTGGATGAACCTGCTGGGTGCTCCCAGAAACCCCCCTCCATACTCCAATTATCATATGCTTCCTGTACCCCCCCTATCAACATTCTCTCATCTCTGTTCCAAGCCTCCTTACCAGGCAGCTATTCCAAGGCCCTCCTCACATGTCCCCTGCTGCTGGATGAACCTGCTGGGTGCTCCCAACAACCCCTCCCTCTTCATGCTCCAAGTATCATGTCTTTCCTGTAGCTTCCCTGTATTGCTGCTCCCCCTACCAACATTCTCTCATTTTAGGCCAAAAGCTACTACCTACTGCATCAAATACAAACACCAGCAGTTTAGAAATTTTAGGACTTTATCACTGCTGGCCTTTGCATTTGTTTGATAAATTAAGCAAGGTTGCATATCCTAGGGCCATGCAGGAGAGTTTAACCTCTTGAAGGTGTATTGGAATTAGAAGGTGATAATTCCTTGCCTTTTACTTCCTAGTGCAACCTACTTCCCATATCCCTGGCCGTTGTTCCTCCAAGTAGTGCCTTGAATGGCTGCCAGGGAAGGTAGATCCTAAGTGAGGGGAACCCCCACCCCTGAACTCCCCCATAATCATATTAAGTAATCTCTTTTTTTTTTTTACATAAACTATCCTGATATGAGACTAGTTCCTTAAGTCTTCCTGGAAACCCTGAGCTTCTCCTAAACTCTACTATAGCAGTTATGTGGATGGTGTCAGTTATTCCTACTAGGGTTTGTACGGCTTCTGTGCATTTTCAAGCAATTAACTTCCGGGACAGTGAGGAAATCATTATCACCAATGAGGCCAGTTCACACCACATCCATTGTTATGCATTTTCAAAAGTCCAGCAGTAATGTATTTTTATTTGTTCCACCCCTCCGCTTTGGTTAATGAAATGCATGCATTTTGTTGTAAATGAGTGTAGTTGTAGGTAGGCAAGATTTTCTCAGTGCAAATGTTCCATGCTTAAGAATGCTTTGACGTGTAAACACTTTACACCAATGTCCTGAAAGCACCAATAAAACCCCACCCATTGAATTCAATGGGCCCGTTTATATCTCTGCATTGTGTTGTACTGAGTTGTGGGAATGTTGAATTTTGACCCTATACACTGGCAGTGCAAACCATGGATTTCATAGCAGCACTGTGTAGATTGGGTACAGTATATTGCAGTTTGTAGGTATGTGGCAAATTGCTATATTCTAAAAGCTGCAATGTAGGTACATATAATTGTGCTGGGCTGTGCCATGTTGCCGTGTCACCAGCACAACACGGCTAAATAAGAAGAGCCCCAGCTCCTGACACCATGTGACACACGGCATGTCCATTTAATTACTTTCTATTTAAAAAAATTGATTCACCTTGAAGCTCCAGGGCTCTGACAGAACCACATTCAGGACACCCTACTCTTTATAGTGGACCTACACTCTTCCTGGAAACTGTATGCCTGGGTGTATCCTGGATCACAAGGACTCTAAACTAACCCCTAATCCTAACCCTAATCTATCTACTCATGCTATCAGTTAGTCCTGCATTAGAGAGATCCTCACCTGTTCCTATCAGAGCTTTGTCTGATGGGGGGCAGGAGACAGCATGCACCTATTCTGCAGCCCTACCTACTCTAGTAGAATACATGCTTTTTTGCACTTCAAAGCTGTACACTGGTAGTGGTGCTCTTCCTTTCTATTTTATTGCATTAGTTGCAGTCTCTGCCACTCCTACGCATGTTTAACAGTAGCAGTCAAGTCTCTATTTCAAGCAGACCAAAAAACTACACTCTGAATTGCTCCCTCCATAAAGACCTTTTGGTAATTTTCAATGCTCCTGCTTCATGCTGCTGCCTGCTAATGCCACTTGTTTCACCTGTTTGCCCCAACTCCTTGAGTTATTGTCGCTGTTGTGACAAATGATATCATTGCTGCACCAGTGCAATGACCAATCACCTGCCATCTCACAGAGAGGGACAGCAAAATAGTCAGCAATCCAAACAATTCAGTAGGCACATATTTCCATTTCCAATTTTAAGTCTTAAGAAGGCATGATAGGCACCAATGTAATAGGTGGATAAAGATAATTAGGATAAAGATAATTATTACTTCCAAGCTACTACCACTAACTGGGCTATCTGTGTTTCTAGAATGTTTTTTTGGACAGAAAGATGGAAAGTCTACTTTATTTTGGGGCTTCATTAATAGAACTAATACATGTATAGCCCATGTGCTTCTGTCCTAGTTGGGAAGGTAAATGGAGACTATGGCCTCGATTCAATAAAGGTAGAAAAAAATTCTCATGGTAGTAAAAAATTCAATTCATGAGAAAAAAGCCTGAGAATGTCACTGTTACTGAATCACTAGAAAAAAAGACAATGAAAGTCAATGGCAGCTTTTACTACAGTGTAGAAAGGAGTAAACAGTTCTCTACTTTTCTTAGGAGTAAAAAAGTGCCATTGACTTTCATTGTTTTCTTATCTGGTGATTCAGTAACAGTGAAATTCTCAGGCGTTTTTTTCTCATGAATTGAATCTTTTACTACAAAAGATTCAATTCATGAGAAAAAAGCCTGAGAATGTCACTGTTACTGAATCACTAGCTAGGAAAACAATGAAAGTCAATGGCACTTTTTTACTCCTAAGAACTGTTTACTCCTTTCTACACTGTAGTAAAAGCTGCCATTGACTTTCATTGTCTTTATATCTAGTGATTCAGTAACAGTGACATTCTCAGGCTTTTTCTCATGAATTGAATGAGAACTTTTTTCTACCTTTATTGAATCGAGGCCTTTTTCTGTATAATAGACAGACTGATAGGATTCTCATGGCGTTCTCTGGCTGTCCTGCCTCCTGTTATGCATGACTATTTGTCTTTTATACATATTATGCACTCAGTGGCGTAACTAAATGTGGCCGGGCTGTGGTGCAAGCCCTCATTCACACCTGTCCAGTACCGCACATGTGTCTACATTCGCAGCAGATGCAGTGGTACCGCAAAAAAAAAAAACCATCAATGGCACCTCTATGGCCCCTTTCACACCTCTCCGATACGGCAGAGAGGAGAAAAACGCAAACGCAAAGAGTCCTGCCTTCTGAGTCCTGACCACAAACGCATCCAATTAAGCAGGGCTATCTACTAAAAGCAGACGCAAGTGCGAACACAAACAGTAACAAAAAGTCTGAAAAAATGCCACAAAATGCATGCTGCACACGTGATGGAATAGTAGCCTAAATGGGGCCTAGTCATGGCTCATACAGTAACTCTTTTACTGTCATTTTTACTCAGATGGATGCAACTAGACAACTAAAAACTGAAACTCCAGAGACAAATATTGCTTCTTTTCTGTGCATGATGCCACAAGAGCACAAATCTGATAAATAAGGTGGAGGGGCAAAAATGATGGGCCCCTTTATAGTTACTTCCCTATAGGCACTTAATTAAGAACCCATGAGGGGGTATAGTGTCTAAAATGTGTCTAGAGCTATAGCCACTGAGAATTCTAATACTTTCCTGGGGTTTTCTCACTGAAGCAACAGAATAGTAAAAAAAAAACAGAATTAAATATATAGTAAATAAATAAAACATATATTATCAAAATAAATGTCTTTCTCTTATAATAGGCCATCCGCAGATGGGATGAAGCATCTACAATATACTTGCTTATATTCATATTGAATAGCAGCTGTCGCAGGTTTGATCCATGTAGACTTATATTAGAACTATGGGCAGTTAGTTTTTTAAATTTTTGATAGACTTAGGTAGGATACATTAGCTCCACCTGAGGCTACAAACACGTCATATGATTTGGGTTGTGCACTTTTTTCATCTGGTGCTAAATCATTCCTTTAATTTAGCTCCCAGTAAAATGCACCATTCCATGTCATTGGTTACCTGGGGGTGATTCAACACCAGATGTAGAAAAAGCATTCTATTTTGTTTGCGCTTTTTGCGCTGCACATTCTGGACATGGTGCTGAATTTACCCCATAATCCCCCTTTTTTCTAGCAGAACTCTATCCACTCAACTTCCAAAGGATATTTAACTGTAGGGGCCTCCAAATTCAATTTAAGGATGATTATAAAGAGGTACTAAAGTATTTTTAAAAGGAGGTCTACTGATATCTCTCAGATGATAATGACTCAGTCAGCAAAGAAAAAAAGTCCAGCCACTTATATTTATTAGAAGTTAAGGGCTTGATTTATCAAGATAGTGCACATCAGTGCAAATTAGAGTAGTGAAAAATATAATTTATAATGTTTTATCACACTTGCACATGTGCAAGAAACATATTTACTAAAACATTAGAGGCACAGCAACATGCTGAGAAATCTTATTTTGCACTACTCTAATTTGCACTGAAATAGCATTGTCTGTTAGAAGTACTTGATAAGTAAGCTTAGACTACTCTATCATTTTTAGAAATAATCAAATCTTTTTTAACAGAGGGTCATACGGGGAGGCCGATTCATCAATAGCGCCAGGTAGCGACAGATGAGCGACTGTAGCATGATTTTTTCAGCGCCAGCCAGTATTCGCTGTGCTCGGCCGGCATTAGCTTGATGACAGCGACTCAGTCGGTGTGCGGTAATGTTGAATACGGGCTGGGGGGTCGCTGTTTCACAGGTCCAGCGTTGTATGTGAGCGCCTGACAACAAATGGCCAGAGCGAACGGCTAGCTTCATATTCATCAACAAATCACGCTCCGAATGTGCTGTCGCTGTCCATTCCTTGTTTAAACCCCAGAGCGCTGGCGGCGATGTGTATTAACTAGTTTTTAACCCCTAAACAACCATATTTTTTGAATGTAACATTATACATGTTTTTAGAATCATTTTGTTATATGAATACATTAATCTCAGACCTGTTAGATCAATTCTGCACATATTTTTTTTTTTTTTTTTTTTTTAACTTAAAAATAAATCCTAACATTGCAGAAGTGTTCTCCGATTTTTTGACATTAAAAAAATTAAAAAAAAAATTATTACCAATTAATCATGAATTATTATAGATTGCTCCATTGAAATGCATTGGACATCGCCAGGGAGCGACAGCTCATACCTGGCGCTGTGAGGGAATTTGCAGCGGCGCTGTTCGGTCCAGGCGGCTTCATGATGAATGCCGCGCTAGCCGTCGCTCTCGCCGGCGCTAGCCTCATTTTGCTTGATAAATGCGTCATTGTGACCGCCGCCGGGCGTACTTGAGTCGGTAGTCGCCGTTAGCTGCCGCTACCTGGCGCTCGTCAGACACTACCTGGCGCTATCGCTTGATGAATAAGGGCCTTAGTCCTCTTTCTCAGACATGATGTTACCAAGGGCATACATACCACGGAAGCAGGGAAAGCAGCTGCTTCTGGGCTCATGGCACAAGGGGGCCCTATGAAAGCGCCCCCCTCCGTTTGCAACACATAATCCTTTGGTGGGCCCTGGCAGTGACATATTGGCGCTGCCCAGCCCAGTGGGGCATGACCAACAGTTGAAGGACCAGAATTGGTGATGGCTGGCCCCAGTTGCCATCAGTAGGCCCAGGTTGGCAGCAGAAGAGATTGTAGCTTGGGCACTTCATGATACTGAATATTGGCTCCACCAGGAGGAACAAAAGCAGCTTGTTTCTCCCCGCACT
Organism: Gastrophryne carolinensis; assembly: GCA_027917425.1. Taxonomy (NCBI): domain Eukaryota; kingdom Metazoa; phylum Chordata; class Amphibia; order Anura; family Microhylidae; genus Gastrophryne; species Gastrophryne carolinensis. Next base: position 175,734,100 of record CM051238.1, on the reverse strand, counting down.
CTTGACTATACTGGAACAAAAGCTGCTGGCCCCTGGGGTTCCTGAAGGAAGGAATGTGAAAAAGAAAAAAGTAGGGGGGGGGGGATGTGGAAAAAAGACAAAGATAGAGGAAATGTGGAAAAGGCATAATTCAGAAAAAAAGTAAAAGGTGGAAGAAATGTGGGAAAGGAAAAGGAAAAAAAAAGAAAGAAAGATGGAGGGAATATGGAAAAGGGAAGGAGACGATCGGATTGTGACTAAATTGAAAGGAGAAAACAGTGCGAGACTGAGGCAATGTCTAGAAAGGGTGACAGAACATAAGAAGCAAGGAATGTGGGAAAGAGAAAACAAGAGAAAAAAGGAGGGAAACAGGAAAAGAGAAGTGAACAGAATAAATGAAATGAAGAGTGGCAGAGGTACAGTCAAATAGAGAAAACAAGAAAAAATGGCTGTGATCTCCAACAGTGATCCAACTATGTTTCAAGTTGACATAAAAAAGAGAACAGAAAGAGAGCAGTATTTGAAAGAAAATGTGAGAATATTTGAAAGAAAAAATATGAGAAAAAATGAAATATGAAAAGATAGGGGAATTTCGTTCCCATGGGGAGTCTTATTAATATATACGTTATAATATTACTTTACAAAACACATAAGAAAATTAATATGAAACAAATGAATGAATAAAACAATTATTTTGTCATCAAAAATTGGTACATCGCTGTACAAAATATTGGGATAAAACAATTCTATAAACAGGTAGAAATGTGAGTAGCCAGATGAACCCACTCTGAAATGTAAGGATCCCGAACAGTTTCACTTTTGTAGCTTTGTCAGGGGGATCTCTATCTATATATAATTATTGTTATTATTATTATTAATATAATAATAATAATAATAATAAAAAAACACATACATTGAAATATATGGCATTGCATTTAAATGTATGTTATAATTCTCCAGCAGTGATGGTTCTGGGTAGGCCTGTATGGTGTCTCGCAGCAATTTTCATGCCGTTTGCACACTGCAAAGGCTGGCCATGCATACAGCACTATAAAATGATAATGTGCAGCTTGTCTTTGACAGGTAAAACTGTGCATAGCTATAGTGTTAAATAGGGTCACATTTTCTTAATAATTAAAATACCTGGAAGAAAGACTATTACTTAGTGAACTGAACAGATATTTACCCTTTTGTTGGTTTAACATTACCTTGACCCTTTTATTAACTTTTAACATGGCCATTGTAAGACTTTGATGGCAGTAACTCAGCTTTGGTCAGTCTCTAATATGCAGTTGTCCTTTCATGTGAAAAGTGGGGATTACCAAGCCCTCCCCTTAATTACCTGCAATTGGACAGCTGTTAAAAAAAGAAGTCCAACAGACAAAACTCTCTGGCTCCAGGAAAGAAATATATCAGCAGACAGACTGCAGCCTAAGGTTCAAATGTCTGGAGGCTTGGCTCCACAAACCTATAAAACTCAAGTGATGATTGAACACAAACACCATTCAGCGGAGGGGCCCCTGGATCAGGAAGTGATAGCCAGCCATCATTCATTTGTTAAATGACACTTCTGCGACATGTCCTCTTCCTGAACTGAGGCGTTCACTTTGCTGTATGCATTACCATGTTATGGAAATCTTGCAGACGGTGAAATAATATGATTACCCGCCATCTAATTTCCGTATTATTGTGTTAAAAGTCCTAACAAACAATATGTTATTTCTTAATGAGATAATTACATGCATTTTCCCCCAAGACATTAGATGCCAATTGCCAGATGCTAACAATAACATTTAGACAGCAAAAAACAGAAAATCTCTCCTCTCTCTTGACTGATGGTTCCATCATCTAATAGGAAAGCATATAGAGCCTTATTTAAGAAGTGTCAGCGCTACACAGCGCCACTTTTGTAGCCTCAGTGGCACTAAGTGTGGGATTGAAGAAAGAAAAAAACGGCAGCGGTGATGTGGTTGCCGGATAGCGTCTTATTTAACAATAGCAGCGAAAATGATGCAGCGCCGGGTGCTCTCGTTGTAGCAGCACCAACCTGGTTCTGTAGGTCAAGATCCCATAGAACACAATGGGCAAACCTGGATTGTAGTGTTTAATGATTATAACTATATAAATTGTATAGAACTTGCATTGGGACTTGTTAGTTAGTAATTGAAACACAGGACCTAGATGGGCCAAAATGTTTTTTTGGGGGTTATTATAATTGATTTTGATTTTAATGGCTTTGTTTGCTTAAAAGTGTGTAATTAGGACTCCAACAACTAAGGGGTTTAATTTAGGAATCGCTAACGCCACGTAGCATCAAATAGTGGTAGGAGTTTTTTGTGAGCACCACCAGCAAGTCATATTTATGATGCAAAAAAATGTTTAGTGCCTCTCCTAGTGCCATGTAGTGTTCCATGTATTAAAGTGGACCAACACCCAGGATTTTGACTATCCTGGGTTTTGGTCCACTTCGGTGGGGCACCCCGATCGGGGGTGCCCCGCTGTGTGAAACCCCCCAGAAAGCCCCGAAAACTCACCTCTCCCCTGCTCCCACGTGACCGCTGCATCCAATCCCCGCTGGCGGACAAGCGAGAGGCAGCACCGGACAAGCAGAGCGCGTCCGCCGCCGCTTCCTGCGCGTCCCTCTTACAGGGAGCGCACACCGCGCCGGCCGTTTGTGAATGGGGAGAGGGACGCGCGGGAGGCGGCGGCGGACGCACATGCGCCGCCGGAACGTGGAAAATGTAGGATTGTGGGCTTCCTGGGGAGATTCCCGGGCCGATCCCCCCTGGGTGTTGGTCCACTTTAAGTGCGCTGGGAGCTTTGTTAGCGCCGATCCTGTGTTGCCCACAGTGCCACATCATATCAGGTGCTTAGTGTCGTTCTCATATAGACTTCAATTAGCCATTGCAGTCCTGTCTTTTCTGGTGACTTTTAGTTAGCGTATTTTAATTTTTTTGTGCTCAATCAAGTGACACAGGATCGCCTGTTCAGAATGTTTTTTTCGTTCATTATTGTACTTAGGTTACCTGCTGCTAACGTGCGTTTTCATGCCTGCCAATCATGTGTCATGTCGTGTCAGGTCATATGTCCCCAATGTCATTCCATGTGTTTTTGCTTGATCACTGTGCAGCCATCCCCAGCCTTTTTTTGCATTGGACATGGCACTTTATGCCTGAGTATCGTAGTTTCACAGTGCCCCCGCTGTTCATATTAATAGTAAATACAAATGATTTCTGGCCCATACCGCCGCTACTTGTCGCTAAGTCCATTGAAGAAAAAACAAACAAGACAAAGCACCAACAGTGATTTCTTGTAACGCTGACCTGCGCCGGAAAAATACAGCGCCGGAAAAATACAGCGCCAAAGATTTCCAAGAGTAAAAAATTCATAAATATGCTGGGAAGCACTGGAAAAATGGCAGTACAAAATGGCACTTACTGGCACTGAGATAATCGGCCAGCCAATACTTATGAGCAACAATCAAAGCTAATTAGTGGAATTCTGTGCAGGGACTGCTAGTGCCAATGTAGTACACAGCACAGCGCCAGATAAAATGGGAATGCCGACGCTCCAGATCTGGCGCTATAGCCACAAATATTATGCTAAAAGGCGAACATCATAAATAAAGGCCCACAATCTGGCAACATGCTCTAGGACCTATATAACATGCATGATGGGGGTGACTAATTAAGCAAAAGAATCATTCTGTACACATATGTATTACTTGATGTATACCGTACCACCAATATACAATCATTCTATTACTATAAGTTTGATATATGATGATGATGTTTTCCTCGTTCTTCCTGAGACAGAGGCTGGGAACAAAGCAAATTCCCCACCATTTGCTTTGGTGTTTAATGTCTGGAGATCTCTGTAAAATTTTATAGCCACAAGACATCTGTTTAGCTTCATCTTAACTGCTTTGGAAATGTCACTTTATGATCTAATGTAATATTTAAATAAAAAATAGGATTTTCCTTAATTTAAAGGCATAGTCTGGCTTTGTAATCCAAACTCCCTTTTCCCTATTTGTCCCTTTGGTTTTCATCATGATATTCATCATCATAATTACTTACATTATAAAGTGCTATCATTTTCTGTAGTGCTGCACAACACAGGAATTACCGACAGGGTAAAACATATAAAATACTTATAATACACAGGTTATTACGAGTTGGATGGGACAGGAATGCACAAATACATACTGATACTAAAATACACAGTGAGGGTCCTGCTCCTAAGAGCTTACAATCTAAGGGATAAGGGGTAGATAGGAAAGGTCGGACATAAATCTTTTATTCTGAATAAACTCCCCAATGCACCTTTTTCTTTTCCAACGGCCATGAGCACACATTACTGTTTATTTATGTTCATTTATTTTGAGGTGTCATCATCTGTACAAGGTAGAGAATACAGACAGGGTAAAACATGTCATATGTTTGTAATGCAAGAAATATATTTATACATGATACATAAGGAGTTAGAATTCTGCCCTGGCAAGTTTACAATCGAAGGCACTGTTTCTCAATATGAGGTAGGCAACAATGTTAAGGGGTACCAAAAGAGGGCCCTGACAGGTCTGGTATATTATCTTAAAGTGGACCAAAACCCAGGATTTTGACTATCCTGGGTTTTGGTCCACTTCCCCGGGGCACCTGTTATGGGAAACCCCCCAGATTTCCGCCAAAAACTCAACTCACCCCGCTCCTACGACGCATGCGCGGCCACTCGTCCAATCAGAGTGCTCCGAGCTCTGGCGGCCACATCTCGCGCTTCCCTATAACAGGAAGCGTGCCCGTGCCGGCCATTCACAAATGGCCGGTGCAGGCACGCGCCCTGCTAGAGAGAAGCGCGAGATGCGGCCGCGGGCTGCGCATGCGCCGTTGGACCGGGAGTAAGGTAAGGTTAGGGGGAAGTAACACACAGCGGGGCATCCCCATTTTGTAAGCCCCGCGGGGAGGGATCGGATCGACCTGGGAATCTTAGATATTCCCGGGCCAATCCAGGAGGGTGTTGGTCCACTTTAACAGTAGAAGTGGCGCTGACGCTTCATAAATAAGGCTCCCCAACTCTGCACCTCCTCAGAGTTAATATGACTTTTTGCCTCTGTGGTTTCCAATAGTCATATGGGGTTAAAACAAATGCACATAGCATAATTCTATTTCATTTAAAGATAATGTTTAATAAAAAAAATGTACTCACAAAACACTTCATCGTAAAAAAATGTCTTCAAGCAGCATAAATTGCAGTCACCCATCCTATTTCTACTCCTGTGGCTGTCAGGTGAAGGGAAGCATATGCATGCGGCTACAATACAACAGATAGACAGTAGTGCTGCTGAGGCGTCACAGAACTAGTGTCTAGCTGCAATTTCTGCTGCTCGAATGCATTTTTTTTCTATAAAGCGTTTTTTTTATCGTGCTGCTGCATTCTCAGCGAGGCTCGCCGAGATGCTGTCACATGGTCTGCAATGGTCCCTTGGTGGGAACACAGAAGATGCCCTGAAGGGTGATCTGTTTTCCATCACTCTGCCTTGCTCCCCATACTGTGGAGATGACAGTCCAGGTCCAGGTCTGTCCAGTGTATGGAGTGCCTTATGTGTGTTTATGTGTAAAAATTAAAGTTTAAGCCATTTAATGGGGGGGGGGGGGGGTGGACTACAGGAAGCAGAGAAGAGAAAGAGGGGGATAACTTTATTTACGTATTACGTATTTATTTAAGTCATTACTAAAGGATGGTCAATGTGGTCAATAGTCAATTGCTTAGTTGCACAAATTGCTAATTAAAGACCATGCAGTTATTAAACATTATGCATGTCAGTCATTAGGAGTTTCGTGTGACATCCTCAAACTCTTTCATAGTAGAAAACTGTGACCTGTTGACCAAAGTCTACGCCATGTGATACTACTGTAATTCATGAGTAATCCCATCTTGAGTACAGAGACAAGAAACTTTCAACCTCTCCCAGCCTATTCTCTCTTCCTTTAGCATTCAACCTCCTGCTGGGTCCTCTAGTTCAATGTAATCACCCTCCTCCCCATTATGGTAGGCAAGAAGATTAAGCCTATCATTAAGTGGCTGTTAAGGAAGGTCAGGAGTTCATTTGACAAAGTGTGAAGTGCCTGGTCACCTCCTCACCTTTGGGAACCGAGTGCCATGATGGGGTCACGAGGTTAACATAGGAATGTAACATTTAGATCCTTTACTTCCAATCAAAGGCTGAGCTTGAGACCTTTGAAGTGCTCTTTCTTTCTTTTACCTAAGGGCATCATATATTCATGCATAAGCAATATGCTGTATAGAAAATGTTACATACCTGGGAAAACTATGTTTCTAGAGTCTTAATTTTGACTATATAAAGGTGATATTTATCATATTAGGTCATGCTTAAGGTTCACAACTATCTGTTTGCACTGCATTGTGCAGCGCAATTGCAATTCAAGGGAAACACTGGTTATTTTTTTAATAGGCCAGTTTGCGTAAAGGTGATTTGTACTGCGTTTTAGCTTTGTTGTCCTTGCATTGTGTTAGCCATGCAGGGGGGACTTTTACCATTCACCATTTAAAATGGCTACAGATATTAGACTAAAAGTACTTTTTTTAATACTATTATTTAAAGAAGACCAACTATCCATGGTGGCTGGCCCTGGAGTCTAAAAGACTCAGGGGGCAACAGATTTACATCCCAAACCCCTTGGCAACCCATGCAAATATTAACCTTTGTAAAAAATTAAAAAGGAAAAAAGGGAGACACCCCTAGAATATAAGTAATAGTGTTTAGGCACTGCCCCTTGAGCCTATATGTGATATAATTTGGGGCGCCCAGCTAACCATAACTTAAACTACCTAATAGACATATAGACAGACATCTGGTTCATTACTGGGCTGGCCAATAAACATACTAGAAAAATAAGCAAAAAAAGAACTCACTTTTAATAATGGTAGCAAAAAGACTCACAACGCATATGACAAACAAGACATAATAACACACACCAATTAAAATCGCAATTGCGATGACACATATACAAATAGATGGAGGCCCCTGCCAGAGCAACCTGGTCTCAACACTCACACCCGCGGATGCTCCACTCACACCAAAAAATTGCTGGCCAGCATATAATTAGGGGAAAGAAAATTATCCTCTGCGGGAGAGAAACAGTTAAGCATGTAGCATTTGGCGTGGAACAAATCCAAGGAACACTGGGGACGTCAGACTAGGAATAAAGTCCACCAATTCCAAAATAATAAGTGCTGGTAATGGTATGTCAAATAGGTTAAGTAAGGCTCAAAACTTAGAGCACAAGACTGCAAACTTCCAGCGTTATCCAACACAAGCAAGTAAAATGTGTATGGCAGAGTGATGTGCTGATTTTCCTGAGGACACAATGCATAAAGCGCTTTGGAGGCAATCCTATAAGCACAAGTTCATATTTGTTGTTTGCTGGAAACACCACATCCCCTTCCACATGAAAAGCATACCCCCGCAATGGGCTGTATTTCGTCAGCAAGACCGGAGTACAAGGTGCTTGTCACAGAACACTTTAACATAGATATACTTGCGCTTTCAGTGGAGACAAATACAGGCGTTGTGGGAGTCATCCCCGTCGTGCCTCCATCATAAGTTCCTCAGGTTCTCAACGTGTGGTATGCGGCGTTGCCGTCTGCAGCCTCATCACTCCTATAATAGCCAGTTCTTCCCGCCAATGGTACATACAAACTAAGAGCTCCTTGTAAGTGCGGCCATATTGTGAGCAAGCACGCGTGGTGGGCGTGGTCAGGGGCCCCGACCGACAGCTGTTTCGCTCCTACTCGGGAGCTTCGTCAGGGTGGGAGGGACTGGCACTGCAGCATCATCTTTATAGGCGGTTTTTTGTGAGCGAGAGGCCAATCGCTTTCCTGCGCACGCAGCTGCGCAGTATGCAGCCGGGAGCACTTGCCTCTCACGTCATCTACTTCAGCTGATCACATTTACCACAGCGTAGCTTCCATCCTTTGCGCCTGCGTGAAGCAACTTATAGACATTACTCGTAGCGCGCGCATGCGCGATAGGTTACATCTCACCGCCCGCAGCTTGCACATTGTCCTTAATTCTTTCGGTATATCTGTAGACTCATTTCATAATAGCCACAGTGTGTTGACATTAGCAACACATCCACCAGCTTGATGCCCTCCCTAATCTAACAAAAATATGCACAGTTCAAATGGGTTCATGTTAACTCGCCTACTGAGAACATGTTTCCATAAGGCCCTTGAGATCCCTAGAGGTGACCTGTTGAAAGGTGGAAAGAAAAAGCGAATGGAGGGTGACCCACCGGTGCGCCTTATTACTAAATACAGCACACATTGGGATAGATTCCGTGGGATACTACAATCCCACTGGCACGTGCTGCTATTGGACCCAAAGATAGCTAAAGTGGTGGGGCCAAGCCCATTGCTGACGGCTAGACGAGCAAGCAATATAAAGGATTTACTAGTCCGAAGTGAATATAAGACTCATCAAGTAACCAAAAATATCAGAAATATAGTGGGCTCGTTTAGTTGTGGCCACTGCAAGGTATGTCCATTTATATGTAAAACAACTAATTTCAGTGGACCAAAATGCAGAAACCCCCGCCCTATTGGTGCCTTCATAAATTGTGCCTCTAGGTATGTTGTTTATCTTGTTACATGCCCTTGTGGGCTTAAATATGTGGGCAAAACTAAAAGGGAATTACGCACCCGGGTAGGGGAACATGTCAGCGACATCAAACGCAACAATGAAAGAAGTCCATTAGCCGCACATTTCCACCAATATCATAACGGGGACCCTACAGGACTGAGAGTATGTGGCATTTTCAAGTTGAAGGGCTCCAATAGGGGGGGTTCCTGGGATTTACGGTTATTGCAGCAGGAATCGCGGCTTATATACGAGCTGGGAACTATGTTCCCGCTTGGCCTGAACACTGACATGGGCTTAAAAGCCTTTTTATAGGATGGCCCGGGTGCAAAGTTGACCCTGAGTTTTGGGACATGTGTAAAGAACTGTGTGTAACCGACCCCTGCAGGTGATAAGTAGGACCGCTGCTAGGAGACTTGTCCTGTTTAGGGAGTTGCAGGGTTGTATATTGTTTTTTTCCCCTTCCCTCTCCTTCTCCCCCGTTGAGTAAATAGGGCCTTTGCTTTTTCCTTAATTGCGCAATGATCTTTTGGTAGGGGTGCACAGGTTTGTAGGATATTGGGACTAGATTCCTTTGCAGCATAGCCACCCGTTTAGGGTGACAGGGCCGCTGGCCCGTGGCTATATGGCTATGCAGCCATAGGATAGGCTAGGTCAGGCCGTGTGTCTGTCTGTTTGTCTGTCTGTTTACTTATTCTGTTGACCATTTTCTTTCTGCACCTTTGGGCTAAGCTGAGTATGTGTGTGCTGGATGGATGATGCTGCGCAAATCTTAACAACATGAACCCATTTGAACTGTGCATATTTTTGTTAGATTAGGGAGGGCATCAAGCTGGTGGATGTGTTGCTAATGTCAACACACTGTGGCTATTATGAAATGAGTCTACAGATATACCGAAAGAATTAAGGACAATGTGCAAGCTGCGGGCGGTGAGATGTAACCTATCGCGCATGCGCGCGCTACGAGTAATGTCTATAAGTTGCTTCACGCAGGCGCAAAGGATGGAAGCTACGCTGTGGTAAATGTGATCAGCTGAAGTAGATGACGTGAGAGGCAAGTGCTCCCGGCTGCATACTGCGCAGCTGCGTGCGCAGGAAAGCGATTGGCCTCTCGCTCACAAAAAAACGCCTATAAAGATGATGCTGCAGTGCCAGTCCCTCCCACCCTGACGAAGCTCCCGAGTAGGAGCGAAACAGCTGTCGGTCGGGGCCCCTGACCACGCCCACCACGCGTGCTTGCTCACAATATGGCCGCACTTACAAGGAGCTCTTAGTTTGTATGTACCATTGGCGGGAAGAACTGGCTATTATAGGAGTGATGAGGCTGCAGACGGCAACGCCGCATACCACACGTTGAGAACCTGAGGAACTTATGATGGAGGCACGACGGGGATAACTCCCACAACGCCTGTATTTGTCTCCACTGAAAGCGCAAGTATATCTATGTTAAAGTGTTCTGTGACAAGCACCTTGTACTCCGGTCTTGCTGACGAAATACAGCCCATTGCGGGGTTATGCTTTTCATGTGGAAGGGGATGTGGTGTTTCCAGCAAACAACAAATATGAACTTGTGCTTATAGGATTGCCTCCAAAGCGCTTTATGCATTGTGTCCTCAGGAAAATCAGCACATCACTCTGCCATACACATTTTACTTGCTTGTGTTGGATAACGCTGGAAGTTTGCAGTCTTGTGCTCTAAGTTTTGAGCCTTACTTAACCTATTTGACATACCATTACCAGCACTTATTATTTTGGAATTGGTGGACTTTATTCCTAGTCTGACGTCCCCAGTGTTCCTTGGATTTGTTCCACGCCAAATGCTACATGCTTAACTGTTTCTCTCCCGCAGAGGATAATTTTCTTTCCCCTAATTATATGCTGGCCAGCAATTTTTTGGTGTGAGTGGAGCATCCGCGGGTGTGAGTGTTGAGACCAGGTTGCTCTGGCAGGGGCCTCCATCTATTTGTATATGTGTCATCGCAATTGCGATTTTAATTGGTGTGTGTTATTATGTCTTGTTTGTCATATGCGTTGTGAGTCTTTTTGCTACCATTATTAAAAGTGAGTTCTTTTTTTGCTTATTTTTCTAGTATGTTTATTGGCCAGCCCAGTAATGAACCAGATGTCTGTCTATATGTCTATTAGGAAATATTAACCTTTCCCATGGGGTCCCCGTTGTTTGCGGGCTGCAGTCCCATCCTTGATATCTCTGCGGCTGAAGCACACTCCCACGGCCAGCCATTCAAATGGGCATGGAAGCACTCCTCAGACCACAGGGAGGACAGGTATGCGGTTGTTCCATGCTTTGTATCCCGGAGCTCTGTCTGGGGGTGGATTACAACACACAGTGTGCAGTGGGAACATTGCTAGGGTACGTTTGTGGGGTGATGCAGGGGGTTTCATACATCGGGGCATTCCCAATCTGGATGCCCCAGGAGCAAGGACCCAAACCTGGGATAGCGAAAATCCAAGGATGCCCCACAGTAGCTCCCGCTAGCTATCCCAAATCAGAATTCCCCAGGAGCAAGGACCCAAACCTGGGATAGTGAAAATCCCAGGATGCCCCACAGTAGCTCCCGCAAGCTATCCCAAGTCAAGATGCCCCAGGAGCAAGGACCAAAACACGGGATCATGAAAATCCCAGGATGCCCCACAGGAGCTCCCGCTAGCTATCCCAAATCAAGATGCTCCAGGAGCAAGGACCAAAACACGGGATCATGAAAATCTCAGGATGCCCCACAGGAGCTCCCGCTAGCTATCCAAAATCAACATGCCCCAGGAGCAAGGAACAAAACACGGGATCATGAAAATCCCAGTATGCCCCAAACGAACTCCCGCTAGCTATCCAAAATCAGGATGTTCCAGGAGCAAGGACCAAAACTCGGGATCATGAGATTTCCAGGATGTCCCACAGGAGCTCCCGCTAGCTATCCAAAATCAGGATGCCCCAGGAGCAAGGACCAAAACTCAGGATCATGAAAATTCCAGGATGCCCCACAGGAGCTCCCGCTAGCTATCCAAAATCAAGATGCCCCAGTAGCAAGGACCAAAACTCGGGATCATGAAAATCCCAGTATGCCCCACATGAGCTCCCGCTAGCTATCCAAAATCAGGATGCTCCAGGAGCAAGGACCAAAACTCGGGATCATGAGATTTCCAGGATGTCCCACAGAAGCTCCCGCTAGCTATCCAAAATCAGGATGCCCCAGGAGCAAGGACCAAGACTCAGGATCATGAAAATTCCAGGATGCCCCACAGGAGCTCCCGCTAGCTATCCAAAATCAAGATGCCCCAGGAGCAAGGACCAAAACACGGGATCATGAAAATCCCAGGATGCCCCACAGGAGCTCCCGCTAGCTATCCAAAATCAAGATGCCCCAGGAGCAAGGACCAAAACTCGGGATCGTGAAAATCCCAGTATGCCCCACATAAGCTCCTGCTAGCTATCCAAAATCAGGATGCTCCAGGAGCAAGGACCAAAACTCAGGATCATGAGATTTCCAGGATGTCCCATAGGAGCTCCCGCTAACTATCCGAAATCAGGATGCCCCAGGGGCAAGGACCAAAACTCAGGATCGTGAAAATCCCAGTATGCCCCACAGGAGCTTCCACTAGCTATCCAAAATCAGGATGCCCCAGGAGCAAGGACCAAAACTTGGGATAGTGAAAATCCCAGGATAGCCCACAGTAGCTCCTTCTAGCTAACCGATGCCTCACACTTTGCATAGTACTATATCCTATTACAGGAGTAATTTACAATGTTCGAGAGTTTGCGCGACTTTCCTGTTCCATGCATTTACAGGGAGAGGGGCAAACCGTAGCAAATGTCACTCAAATTGAAGTGGTGAACACCTGTAACAACTGAGTTAGACCATGTAATTTGCTGTGTTTTCGCTGCAAGTTGCTGGCGATCTGTTGTGGCAGATTTTATTTAAAAAAACATGAAATCTTACTGAAAACATACTTCTAAAACATATGTTGACATGGGTGGTGTCTCAGATGTGGGGTGTACTGAGAGTGTCTTGATTGTTTGAAAAGATTGAAAAATAAAGTTTAGTGACAAACATAAGTCGTGAACACAGTATCATTAGTTGTTTTTCACATACTAGTTACCCATCTGACGTTCAACGTTCGGAAAAAAGTTAAAAATGTTAAAAAGGCCTAAAGTGACAATCTCTCCCCAAATAACATTGATTCCTATGGGGTTCACCACTAAAAGCTGGGGAAAAGAAAAGGTGTTCGCCAACAGTCACCTAGCCGAAGTGATGTGACGTAAATTCGGAAAACATGGACATCGCTGGCCAAATATGCAACATTTCACTTGGTTAATGCACAAACTAGTGTAAACCCGGCAGGTGCCCGGCAGATGCATTTTGTAAATTACCCCTTATAACAACTTTTTGCATCATATTTTGAGAGCCGGTATCTCTTTCATTTTTGGCGCTGCTACTTGGACACAATGGCACTGGACCTGACTGCCATTTTTTTTTTTTTGTTATGGATTTTTAGGGGCATTGGTTGCCATTGCTTGTGTATGCTTGTGCAGTGATTATACACTTGTAAGGTGCCTTGCTCGGGAGCACTTTAGCCATTACTATGGCTGATAATCGAACTGCGTCCGCCATCTTTTAGGCGCTGCACAGTGTAATAATACATTTTTGGCATGCTGAAAAAAAAAATTTGGTGCTGTATTTTCCCGCCGCTGGTCTGCGTTTCATCATTACACTTACAGGACATCACTACTGGTGACAAAGGGGACAAACCTTACAGTGCGTTTAGGCAGCATTTTAGTTGTTGTACAATTTGCACATTAGTGAGCAAAAGAAGCTATTCAAAATGATTTTACAGATAAAAATAAAATGACATGGCAATAGACAGAAAGGGCTCGACAGATATTTGGGCCGGGATCAATAAATGCTCCATAAATGTCACCACCTTAGAAGCGGCATATAAAATGCTTACAAGAGGGTATTTGGTACCATCGCGCATAGCAAACGCAGTTCAGGGGTATCCAGCGATATATACCCCCCTACAGACTGCCGTATGTAGAGACCCCTGGGTGGCGCTGCTGCACGTGAAACCAGGGGGCATCAATACAACCCAGCACGCTCTACTAACTCAAGTTATCCTGGCAGCAGAGTTAGTAATCGCAAGCTCCTGGAAAAAAAATAGTGTCCCTTTCCAATTGGTGAAAGAGAGATTTAACGGTATCCTCATTGACGAAAAACTGACAAGCATTCTAAGAGATTCACACTGAAAATTTATGAAAATATGGAGCCCGTGGGTGGAATACACTTTCCCAGACCTAGGAAATTCCTTGCTGCAGTGAGGGATGGCCCAAACTCTCTATTTATCTAACCCCTTGATTCTTGCTTCTTCCCCTCCCTCTTCCCCTAACTTTGGCCTGCCCCTCCCTCCTGGGCAAAACCATGGTTAGGGAATGGTGGTGGGGAACGTTGGCCCGGATGGGGCAGGGATGTCTACCCACTCATCGTCCCAGTAATACGGCCATCACGCAACAATTGATGTCAGTTCAGTTCTTCTAATACCAATGTTTCAGAAAAGTTTAAAAGTAATGCATTATTTTCTGTATGAGTACTGACTATAGAAAAGTGATGATATGTTTTCATGTGAATGTCGAAAAGCAATAATCTGGAACTTAACGTCCTTTTTGTATCACTTTATTGTACTGTGCAATTAAGCCGTTACATTATAAAATGACAATAAAATATTGAAATAGAAAAATAAAATGACATTTTGCTTTACATTATTGACAGTCACATTGCTTGTTCAAGTTCTGTCCAAAAAAATGCGTGTAATATTATTTAATATAACCATAAAACACTTTAATACTGCTCTATAGGATATTATTGACCTACAGTGCCGCTAAAATCAGGTTCTAAATTTGCTTAAATATCTGATTAAGAGCTGTTTTTTGCAAATTTGTAAAAAAAAATAGAATCTCTAGCATGTTGGAAATATTCTGCCCCCCACATGAAGAACTACTCTTCATTAGAGACAGGTGCCAGTTGTAAGTGTTTCTCCTAATCAGTGTAAAGGCATTCAATTAAAGGTTAGAAAGATTCTCAAGATCTAAAGTATTTGGTTTATGGTTAAACTCATTATCACAGCTGATTGTACAGTGATACTGGTGAGCTTTGGCCCTACAGAACTAAGGGTTGGAAGCAGAGGTGCAACAGTTCTAGCTCTATAGATTATTCTATAAAGTGGCCTCATTGTTTTAATGGGAAGCAGCCTAGGTTGCAGGAATGGCCTTCAAGGCTGAGGCTATAGCATTGCAGAAATATATATAGGGCCATCCTGAAGATGTAGTATAGAGGCAGATAATGTAATGGGGGGTGGCCAGGGAATGTGAGGCTTAGTCATTGAAGGCAGAAAATGGGTTAGGGTTTTTTGGTTCGGATGGTAGAGTAGGGTCAGATGCAGGTTTGCTGGGGGAAAGACTAGGGATGCAGAAATTGATTGGAGGTGTAAGAAGAAGCAGCCCAGCTGGCCCCAAAGCAGTGCGGCCCACCAGGTATTCTCCCTATGGCCTGTCCACCGCTGGCTCTGGGTTTTTAAGGGGTTTTTCTAGGCTCCTTGGTTGCAGCGAAGGGAAATCTTAATATTTCAGCATTCCAAGATATTTTGGACTATTGTATGCTTTCCACAGTTTGGGGAAGGCCTTTTAGTGTTCCAGCATAAATGCGACCCTGTGTACAAAGAAAGTTTCCATAAAGACACCCTTGGATTTAGTGTGGAAGAACCTGACAAGCCTGAACAGAGCCCTGACCTCAACTCCCATTCAATAAACTTGGGATGAGTTAGGTCGAAAACTGTCAGACACTCTCCACCAGCAACAGTGCCTGACCTCACAAATGTGCTTGCGAAGATCTTGTAGACTTCCCCTCCCTCCCAAAAAAGGGAGAAGCTGTTTTAGCTGCAAAAAGGGGGGGGGGGGGTAAACTTTATACAGCCATGGATTTAGAATATGTCAGGAAAACTCCTATACTTGAAATGTGTAATGTTCCCATATAGAGCAGTGTTCCCCAACCAACTCCTCAAAACCCACCATGTTTTGTGGATTTCCAAATAGCTGTCTATTACTTCACCCATGAAACTGGATGAAGATCAACAAAAAATGTCTTGTTAGTGGCTTTTGAGAAGAGGGTTATTATTATTGTTCATTTATATAGCATCATCTTCTTCCATAGCACTGTACAAGGTATAATTTTAGACAAGGTTCAGCTTGTGAGAACAGAAGACAACTGGAAAGAAAGCCATGGTTTGGGGAACACGGATATAGGGCTTAAAAGGCTAACACTGACCTTACCTGTGTTACCAATTATTTCAAGTCTAGGGCAGTCTTGCATGAGTTAGGTATAATGAACATAATACTGTTGTCGGGAACAAAAAGTGCAATAACAAAATCTTCCATAGATCTCTGAGTTTATACTATGTAAAGAAAATGTGAACCTATACTCACATATTCCTCAAATCTACCCCACGTCATTCTTGTCAAGTGTATGTATTTAGCAGAAACCCAGCCTTTGATGTGGCGTCAGTGGCACACTCCCCTGTTCTCAGAGTCTGTGGACTGGCACGTACTCCTTGGCCGTCTTGGAGCCTGGCAGGAAAAGGGAAATGAGAAGCAAATCATAGAGCGGTAAGAGCTCAGTCCGGGGGTGGCATGTAATGAATGCTTCAGAGATTAAGCGTTTTTCAGAGCCCAACGTTTCCTGTTTAAAGCTGACAGATGTTGGCATTTAGGATTATTTAGCTAGAGATACAGTATTTTATATCATTGTTTAGATAATGAGGTGACACTGGTCTCCTCAAACGATCTCTCTCCCTGGACTATCTGTGCTCCTGTACACGTAGGCCTTTTATTTGTTTGGTCACTATGGAAGGATGCTAGTTACAAAATGAAGACGGTAATGTATATTTTAGTATCATTGCTATGATTATTAATTCATATACTGGCAGCATCATCTCTGCAGTTTAAACACATGGGCACATGGACCTCAGCCCAGAACAGGAGGAAAAAAAGTACATCCAAACTGTAACACTGGCTATCCACAAAGTGCTGCACTCGCCTGAGTCTTTGGCCTTTAATGGCCGATAGTTGATCTAGCTCTGACTGACTACTGTTGGTCTCCAGTTTTGAGAGGCAATGAGAGCTTTTTTTTTTTACTAGGCACATAATAAAGGAAAACAAAAAAAAAATGTTTTCTTCGATATAAAATTAAAAATCTCCTGCAAATGCGAGGAGGTAGTTGTACAAGTGAAGCGCAAATTATTTTTAATGGGGAACATATTTCATTGTATACGATATGAAAAACAACAGCCCACACTTGAAGAGGCCCATTTTTAATGTTTTGTTTTGTTTATATGCTTGTTATTTTATACCTTCTAACATAAACTATCTACCCTATAAACAAAACCTGCACCTCACCTGTAATACATAGTTCTTCTATGGCAGGAAAGCACAACACATACAATCTAGTTTGCCATAATCTCTTTATGCATAAGCCCTAAAAATAAACTGGGAATATTTACATAAGACTTTAAGGTCGGCCCCCAGACAAAGCTGTATTTCCAATTAGGCAACCCTAGTTCTGTTCCTAGAGTGGCTACCTGCAGCGGGAGCTAGCATTACTGCTATATTAAATAAAAATTCGCCCTTTGCTGACACTTATTTATGTTGAGCATGAGCATGCTGATGGGGAGTTAGTGCTGTAGTATTTTATTTTTTTAATACTCACAGAACAAAACAAAAGGGGCCACAAGCACTAAAATAGGAGTACCAAATGCAAGCCTGTGCTCAGAGCAAGTTCTCCTGGTGGGCCCAAGACGCCCAGTCTGACATTGGTTCTGTGTTATGGAGCCCAGAAGCAGAGGAGCCCAGTCACGCTTTGGGGTAGGGTTGCCACCTGGCCTGTATTTTTTTTTTTACTTTACTGGTGCCAGTATTCATTTTTATTACTGGTAATTGAGGATGGGAAAAGCATAACTGCAATTACCATATTGTTCGCCCTATAAGACGCACCTGCCCATAAAACGCACCTAGGGCTTGGAGGAGAAAAATAAGAAAATAATAAAAAAATTATTCTAAAATGTTGTGCCAAAATACCCCATTACAGACATTGTGGCATCCCTCCACCACATTACCCATAGGCATTGTGGCATTCCCTTATCCTATAGGCAGTGTGTCATTCCCCCCATCCCATTCCCATAGGCAGTGTGGCATTCCCTCATCCCATTCCCATAGGCAGTGTGGCATTCCCCCCATCCCATAGACAGTGTGACATTCCACACTTTTGGGAAACAAAAAAATAGTGCGTCTTATAAGGTGAAAAACACAGGGATGCATTCCCTACCCATCCCATAGGGAGTTTGGCATTCCCTCATCCCATTCCCATAGGCAGTGTGGCATTCCCCCCATCCCATAGGCAGTGTGTCATTCCCCCCATCCCATTCCCATAGGCAGTGTGGCATTCCCTCATCCCATTCCCATAGGCAGTGTGGCATTCCCCCCATCCCATAGACAGTGTGACATTCCACACTTTTGGGAAACAAAAAAAAAGTGCGTCTTATAAGGTGAAAAACACAGGGATGCATTCCCTACCCATCCCATAGGGAGTTTGGCATTCCCTCATCCCATTCTCATAGGGAGTGTGGCATTCCCTCATCACATTCCCATACGCAGTGTGGCATTCCCTAACCCCATTTCCATAGGCAGTGTGGCATTCCCCCATCCCATTCCAATAGGTAGTGTGGGATTCCCCCATCCCATTCCACATATGCAGTGTGGCATTCCCCCCATTCCCATAGGCAGTGTGCCATTCCCCCATCCCATTCTAATAGGCAGTGTGGGATTCCCCCATACCATTCCACATATGCAGTGTAGCATGCCCCCATCCCATAGGCAGTGTGGCATTCCCCCATCCCATTCTAATAGGCAGTGTGGGATTCCCCCATACCATTCCACATATGCAGTGTAGCATGCCCCCATCCCATAGGCAGTGTGGCATACCCCCATCCCATTCCCCCCCTCCCTTAGGCAGTGTGGCATACCCCCATCCCATCCCCCCCCTTCCATAGGCAGTGTGGCATACCCCCATCCCATTCCCCCCCTCCCTTAGGCAGTGTGGCATACTCCCATCCCAGGTAGCAGGAAGACCAGCACACCAGCAGATCTTGAAAATCAGACAAATGTATTAATCCAAAAGTGATTACACTGTCATAGTCAACGTTTCGGGGGTTAAGCAGAGACCTCCTTCATCAGGAGCAGAATCCTAATGAAGGGGGTCTCTGCCTAACCCCTGAAACATTGATTATGACAATGTAATTACTTTTGGATTAATACATTTGTCTGACCTTTAAGATCTTCTGGTCTTCTTGCTACCTTGGATCTGCGTTGTCTCCGCTGACCGTGCACCCATATTATCTTAATACATGGTAGGAGTGCGGCAGCAATTGACTTGTCTGGTATACTCCCATCCCATTGCCATGGACAGTGTGACATTCCCCCTCCAATAGGCAGTATGGCACCCCCCATCCCGTTCCCCATATGTACTGTGGCATCCCCATCCTATTCCCATAGGCAGTGTGGCTGAATCCCCCCCATCCCCACCCCACGCTGTAGAGGGAAAAAAAAGATACTTACAGTCTCGCCTGGAGCCAGCGACGCGCAGTGTTACTAAACCCCGCCAACTGTCCCTGCTGCCGGCACTGCTGGTATTTCTCGGCCCGGTGTGTGCACCCACACGGTCCGTGCAGCTGGTGGGCGCCCTCTGAGACGCCAGTCAATGAACGAGCGGCAGGCAGGGAGAGGGCAGGGTAACTGAACCCCGCCCACTTTCCCCGCTCCCACTGCTTTCGGCACCGCTGCTGCTTCTTGAGCGTGCACACACCCGGTCCATGCAGCCGGGATGCCCACTGGCTGCATGGACCAGGTGTGTGTGCACAGCGGTGGTGCCGGGAGCACGGACAGTGGGCGTTTTTTTTTTTTTTACATTTGCCCAATAAGATGTACTGACATCCCCCCCCCCCCCCACACACACACACACATTTTTGGGGAAAAATAGTGCGTCTTATAGGGTGAAAAAGGGTGAAAAGTGCTCATGGCAAGCCCATTAACTTTGTTGCCTCTCTTAGTGGGCTTGAGGAAACCATTTACCAGTTCAGTACAGAAGGGGATGATTTGAAGTATAGTGCACTGTGTAACATCTGCAGAACTGCCGGTATTTCAGAGAGGCGGTTAGGTGGGGTCCCTGTTAACATTTTGGTTTGTAGCTGTCTGTAATTCATAGATAAGCCCCGGCAATGGTGCAATGTATGAAATATTAGAAGAACATTACTCATTATTTGTCACATTATATATATATATATATATATATATATATATATATATATAGCCTTCATGAGACAAACTTCCAAATCCTGTACAGTAGGTGCTAATCAAATAATAAAGGAAACACTCCAATGTAAAAATAAACCCAGCTTAAAGTGGATCAACACCCTGCCCGATCTTATAGATTCCCGGGCCAATCCGATCCCTCACCACGGGGCATCCAAAATCGGGATTCCCCGCTGTGTGAAACCCCTCAGGACGCCCGATAACCTTACCTTACTCCCTTACTTACTTACTCCAACAGCGCATGTGTGGCCCGTGGCCGCATCTCGCACTTCTCTCTAGCAGGGCGCAAGCCCGCGACGGCCATTTGTGAATGGCCGACGCGGGCGTGCTCCCTGTTAGAGGGAAGCGCGAGATGTGGCCGTCAGTGTGCTCAGAGCCGCTGTGGAAAGACGACTCATTGACGCGCATACCACAGCGGCTCCGAGCGTGCTGATTGGGCAAGCGGCCGCGCATGCGCCATAGGAGCGGGGTGAGGTGAGTTTTAACCGGAAATCTGGGGGTTTCACATAGTGGGGCACCCCCAATCGGGGTGCCCCAGGGGAGTGGACCAAAACCCAGAATAGTCAAAATCCTGGGTGTTGCTCCACTTTAAGATCTTTCGAGTGACAGGCTGTCGCATATTAAGCTTGGCTTGCATATCTGTGCAGGACTCTGCCTACTGCAGGCATCCACTCTACAATGGATATACAAATTGTGTATTGACAGACTAGATCCTCTATTGGACTCTAAGGGGGCTGTGGTCTGCTGCTTTCTGGGGCATCCTGGTTAGGACCCATAAAAGTGGATCTGCATTGTGAAACCCCCTGATATTTCCATATACTCAGGGCTGTTTTTAGGGGAGGGCAATTGCCCTGGCACCAAATCCATGGGGGTGCTGTTATCCCAGTTATCTTGTTTTCTGCAGATAAGTCATGGCCACTATTAGTGGTGCAGGCCATAAGACAGGCCCCTCACCCCTCCTCTTATATTGGGCTCGGTCATGGGGAGGGGGCACTGCCTGCTTCTAAGAAAGAGTTACAACAAAATTTATGGGTATAGGAAAGCAATAGCACAATAGGACAGGTTAGGAGGGGGCAGGATTTTTCCTACCCCCACTATGCACTATTTTGCCTAGCAACTGCCCTGCATATACTCATATTGATTCTCAATCCCTTGCTGCATGTACAGGCTTCTGTCAGCAGGGCCATGTGGGGTGAAGGTGCCCACCACTGGTTATTCCAATGGTTTCAAGTCTGCCAGATGCAGCAAGAGTGGGGAGTATGGATGTTGTCAGAGGCCTGCAGATGTGTCATGGGATTGATGAGGTGAGTATATAGAAAAACCAGGGAAGTCACACTGTGGGGCATCCCAAATCAGGTTGTCCCTAGGACAGGTAACCGTCATCTTACAATAAGTATCTAAATCTTACAATAAGTAGCTAAAATGTGTTTCTTTAACACCCTAATTGTCTTACATAAATACAAAAAGGTCAAAGACATCCAAAAATGTGTGTCCATTATCAGGGGAAGCTCTAGACACACAGTGCAGAGTGTGGGGTCCTGACACGCAAGGTAAGGGGGCAGTAATGGTCAGTAGTCTCCTCAACCCAACCTCAAACTTCTTTTTATCGAAAGATCAAAACATGTACAAAGCAGTTAAGTTAAGTTAAACGAATGCAGGACAAAAAAGTGTAGTATTAAAATCAGTAAAACTGGTATGGGATTAGCCTCCTATAAGGACACTAAAGTCATTACACTGTTGACTTACCCCCCCCCCCCCCCTTCACTTACAGTCTAGTCCACAGGCTTAATTCTATCAAGTTCTGTGGCCGTGCTGGTCAAGTTTTTCTCTGGTGCTGATTGCATGCTACTTGGCCAGCATTGGTGTGTCCCCCTAATGCCATTCATAAAGGAACAGGTTCCCATGTGTTTTGACTGCAGGGAGCACATCACGGTGGAGTCGGCTTCGAAGATGATAGTGGTGTAAGCAAACCTTCTCAGCCCGCAAGAGGCAAGATCGAATCTGCAGGCTAATGTAAGCGATGTTTTTTTTACATAGTCCAGACAGACTCTTTAACACCTAGTGGACAGATGCAGTGTGAACCTATTCTTACAATCATTAAGGTGGACCAAAACCCACCCTGGTGCCACTGGCTTTCTTTGTCTTCCAGTTGGTGATTAAGCAGCAGTGACATTCCCAGTCTTTTTCTCTCATAAAGTGATTTTTTTACTACCATGACAATTTTACTGAATCAAGGCCATTATCTGTATCGCTCTTTGCTTTTAATTTGTAGTTGTTTTTACATTATGTAGTTCAACATGATGGTCCCATGTAAATGAAAATGTAAAAAAACTAGATATACAAATGATACCCAGCCTGGGCTGTGGCTAGACCACCCAGAGACTTTTTGACCACAATGTTATCTTAGGAGATCATTAGGGAAATGGTAGCCATCCCCATGCAGTGCAGCCTCTCATTACTCTGTTATCACATCTTTAAAGGATGTGGGAGCCGTATTTGGATTTGGTGGGAGCTAATTATCAGGTGATCTGAGCGACTTCTCCCTGCCACCCAGAGTTGCTTTTATGGCTTGTTTTTTTTGTCTTTTAAGCAGAATGCTTAGTCCTGAATAGGACAGTTACACATATTCTCCTTTGATCTGGGATTTTTCTTTTAGATG
The DNA here is from genome assembly GCA_027917425.1 of Gastrophryne carolinensis. Taxonomy (NCBI): domain Eukaryota; kingdom Metazoa; phylum Chordata; class Amphibia; order Anura; family Microhylidae; genus Gastrophryne; species Gastrophryne carolinensis. Next base: position 175,711,381 of record CM051238.1, on the reverse strand, counting down.
CCTAATCTCAGTCACCAGTGGGCAATGTAGCATTATATCCCCTCTTCTAATACAGAATGACTGTAATTAGGTGTTTTTTTATCTTTGTCTTTGCAAAGCTTGGGATTACCAAAGAATTCAAACCAATAGCACTTCAGCCCAGCATCCTTTTTAAATGTCATTGTATTTACTGTTATGCTGCTCTTTTTTGGTTACTGTGCTATATATTGAATGTAAAAGCAATCTGGGCTCTGTGATATTCTATAGTGGTAGTTGGGGGAGGGTGGTGATACGGGGAGGCCGATTCATTAACAGCGGCAGGTAGCGACAGTTGAGCAACTGTAGCGGCATTTTCAGAGCACCCGCTAGTAGTCGCTGTGCTTGGCCGTTGTTCGGTAGTTTGCCGTAATGTTGAATATTGGGTGAGGAGTCGCTATTTGACAGGTTCCGCACTGTATAGGAGCGCATGATGGCGACTGGCCCTAGCGACCGGCTCCCACCATATTCATTAAAAAATCATGCTCCAAAAATTCTCGCGCTGTAAAATACATGTTTAAACCCCAGAGTGCTGGCGGCGATGGGTTAAAAGTAGTTTTTTAACCCCCAAGCAACCATATTTTTTGAAACCAAAAAAACAAGTTTTTAAAATAATTTTGTAATATGAATACATTAATATCAGACCTGTAATATCAATTCTGTACAATTTTTTTTTATTATTTTTTTTACCTTAAAAAAATTATCTAAAATGGCCACAGAATCTTTCACATTAAAAAAAAAAAAAAAAAAAAAAATTAATAACAATTAATTATGTATATTTAAAGATTGTTCCATTGAAACGCATTGGAGAGCGTCAGGTAGCGAGAGGTCATACCTGTCGCTGTTCAAGGTCGGATGCTGGCGCTGTGGGCTGAGGCTGGAATAATGATGAATGAGTGGCTATATGGCGCTATCTCAGTCGCTAAGCAGGATTGGCTTGATAAATGTGGAATTGTGGTGGGCAGCCGGCGTTCTCATGGCGGGGCCCGTCATTACCGGCCGCTCACCAGTCGCTACCTGTCGCTATTCCTTCATAAATAAGGGCCTTAGTAAAGCAAGGCTCTGGACGATGGTGCAAACACTCCAGCTCAGTTTTCCTCCTTTTTTCTATTCCTGCTATTGATTTGTTAGCAAGTTAAGCTAAGGGTAACTAAAATACCACAATCAAAGCTCTTATTTGGTAAAGAGGGATCTCCAATAATGACTGATAGGTCTCTAAGCCTTGCATCATGATGGCATCTTGATTTGGATACTCCACTGCTTGCCCAGAAGCCTAGCACTAGTCCTCCCAGACTTCTTCCTTGACAGTTGCCATTAATGTGACTGCCGGCAGCTACAAATATTCGCTGGGCCCGGGGGGCACACTGTAATGAGCTTGATAGGCTGCTGGTGATCACATGGGAACCACTCTGGAACACGGGCAAGGTGAGTATGTGAAAACTTTCCCAGCAGGGGATCCACAGTTGAGGTGCCCCATTCTGTGAGGGCCAGAGGACTTCCAGTCAGTTTTGATTGAAGATCTTCTTTAAAGTATCAGTGAAGGCAATATTAAAATAACACTCCTCTCCGCCTGCAAGGCCCATCCCTGGCTGTGCTTGTCCAGGTTCAGTGCTGGCCTTATTGCACATCTTGACTGTCAGTCACAATAGAGCACCTTCTATTATTGGCTGTAGTGCGCATCATGTAAGTGTTCACCTCTGATATGCATTCTGTAGTGGACACTATTATGCATGCCTAGTCGGGAGCCTATGGACAGTTTTGGAGGTGATAACTCTGAAACTAGACTCCTGCAGCCTGCAGGACTATAGGCTCAATTCAGAGGCACATTCGTCTGGACTTCCGTAGCTGTCTGTGAAAGTTTTTGTGTGTGTTAGTTTTTTTTTTGTTTTTTTTCGTTCATTTTCCGTTCGTACGAACGTTCGGGCGCTTTTGTATATGCGCTTTCGAGGAATGAAACTAAATCGGATCATTTGCGCTAGTTTGGATCATTTTCCCCACAAAATCTGATATTTTTCATTCGTTCAGATAACTTACGTTGTTGGGATGGGCTTGCGTCTGATTCAGAGAGCTGATTGCCGAGGGACCACCACCCTATTAAACCGTTTGATTTGCGATCCACTTACGGGACCTTTGAGGCCTCGGATTGCTATTGTTGAACATGTTTTGCGGCTATGGGGAGGAGTCTGCGCGCCTTTAGCACCAAGGCATTGCATGTATCAGCATGGCCGAGGCCATAAATTGTATAGCAATGCATACCTGAATCAATACATTTCATGTATGCCTTATTGAAGCATTTTAATGCTGACCTTAATTAGTCCTTAGCATGTAAACCTTTATTTTCCCACACATCCATATAATTGCTATATTTTTTAGACTTATGTCCTTTGTGAATTATATTTGGATTGTTGAACTTGAATCTTAATTTGTTGTAGGAGTTATTGTTTTAGTTGGTTACCTTTGCTTTGTGTAATTATTTTATATTTGGTTGCAGGAACCGCAAGATGTGCCACTCGCACAACATACAAGCAGTGTTTGGTCCAGCTATGCGATTCCTCAGTGTTCTTGCAGGGCATCCAGGGTCGTCCCATGATGCTTATATATTGCAGAGCTCTGGCTTATTTAGTCAGTTTGAGTCAGGAGAATTATCTGGTGGATGGCTCCTGGGTAAGTTTGCTCACATTCCATCAATCCATTTTCACTGTATGGCAATTAACCTTCCTAGCGTTGCGATATAGACAAATGCAATGGCAACGAAAGCGTTGCCATTGCATTTGTCTCTCACGCACGGCTCCGCCCCCATGAGCCTCTGCGGCTCACAGAGACGGAACCCGGAAGCGGAGAGGGACGCCGCAGCCCCGGCTCTCACCTGCGATCGCGGCGGAGACATCGCTGGATCGCAGGGAGAAGGTAAGGAGGCTGCGCCGCCCGCTCTTGCTCCCAAATCAATCCCGAGCGTGACTCGGGGTCACCGCCACTTACAGCGCAAATTGACCCCGAGTCACGCTCGGGATCGCCGCCAAGGGGGTTAATATAGTTGATGACTTATGTCTTAACCTATGGGTGTTTTTAGCCCTTAATGACATGTTAAACAATATTGTTGCTTAGAATGTGTATTTTATGTTAGTATTTTTAAATACTTTCAGGGGATTCTGGATATCCACTCCTGCCCTTGCTCCTGATGCCCGTTCTTTGCCTGCAGAATGCGGGCCAGGGGTTCTCTAATCGGGCCCTATGCAAAACCCTGTTGTGGTGGCGAGGGCCTTCGGGATTTTGAAGTCCAGATTTAGGTGTTTGGACCATACGGGGGGGGGGGGGGCACTGCAGTATGACCCCAACAAAGTAATTTAATTTACGTTTTTTAACAGGGACCACACGTGCCAGAGTGGCACAACTGAGTGTCAGGGTCCTTCAGTTGGTGGGCGAGATGCAGGATCTGACCTCGTTGGGGGCCACAGATGAAGAATAATGTTCTGTGGCCTGCCATTGCTATGTATTTAGTTTTTTATAGTTGTAAACATTTTTAATTTTCAAAATATTTTAATATCTTATATTTTATGATGAAAACAAAAAAATAATAAAAGTTTCAGTGTCATTTCATTTACAAAATACATTAACACAAAACTAATGGGCCCAGAAATATTTAAAGATGAATATTCACATGACCGAGAAGTGATTTGGGTAAGTTTTAGGGGGCTAAAATGTAAGAAGAACATAACCGGGAAGTGGTTTGGGACAGTTTTAGGGGTGAAACATGGGAGATGTAGGAAAGCGCAAAATACCATTTTGTGAATACTCACCTGTAAAATGGGTATTATAAGTATGTCACACACCCCGCTTCAAGAAATTCATAACGTGTGAGTAATACTGACCTGTAGAGGGCGATATGCAGAGATGCCAGGAAAAAAGAGAGACCCTCCCGGTCCATAAATACCTGGGACCCCCCACTCATTACCCAGTATAAGAACAGCAGTAAGGTAAGGGACCAGGAAGAGCTCAACACAAAGCATAACAACGCAAAGTTCACCATATAAAGGATCCAGAATACAAAAGGGCAGGGTGAAGCGGGGTGTGTGACATACTTATAATACCCATATTACAGGTGAGTATTCACAAAATGGTATTATTCTAAGTATGTCACACACCCCGCTTCAAGAAATTCATAACGTGTGGGACATCCAACAGCAGTGTCCATAAAGGGCGGGGATCCAAAACAAGGCAACAAGGCACAACTTAAACCACTGCAGCTTGCAGAACTTTGCGGCCAAACACAGCATCCGCTGAGGCCCGAACATCAACCTTGTAAAACTTGGAAAAAGTGTGAACAGAAGACCAAGTAGCAGCCTTACAAACTTGCTCAACAGAGGCCTGGTGCTGAAAAGCCCAGGACGCCCCAACCTCACGAGTAGAATGAGCAGTAACACGAAAAGGGGGTATCTTCCCTTTGGCAGAATAGGCCCCAACTATGGTCTGACGGATCCATTTACTAGTGGAAGACTTGGCAGGCGCCAAGCCTTTTCGGGGCCCAGAGGGCACCACAAAAAAGGCATCCATCTTACGAAAGGAAGACGTTACCTCCAAATAATACTTCACAACACGAACCACATCCAAAGAATGCAGGGCCCTCTCCTTGTCATTGCTGGGATTAGGACACAGAGAGGGCAGAACAATGTCTTGGTTTAGGTGAAAGGCAGAAACAACCTTAGGAAGGAAATCGGACTTGAAACGAAAAACCACCTTGTCCTGATGCCCCTCAAAGTACGGGGCTTGAATGGACAAAGCCGCCAACTCAGAGACACGCCTAACCGAAGTGATGGCTACCAAAAAGGCCACCTTCTGCGTAAGTGAAGACAAGGCAATATCATTCAAGGGCTCAAAAGGAGAATCCTGAAGAGCAGAAAGAACCAAATTCAAATCCCAAACAGGGAGCAAAGGTTTTCTAGGAGGCCGCACGTGCGTGACTCCCTGGAAAAAAGTCTTAACCAAAGGATGTAGGGCAAATGACCTTTGAAAGAACACCACCAGGGCAGAAACCTACCCCTTCAGAGTACTAAGCTGGAGCCCCAGCTCCAGACCATGTTGAAGAAACTCCAGGATTCTGGAGATGGAAAATTCCCTACAAGGCAACGCCCTGATCTCACACCAATCAATATAAGACCTCCAAGTCCTATAGTAGATAGTAGAGGAAGACCGCTTCCTAGCACTAATGAGAGTTCGAATCACAGCATCGGAAAGACCTTCCTCCTTCAAGATGGAGGTTTCAGCAGCCACGCCGTCAAAGCCAGCATTGGTAAATTGGGATAATGTAGTTGACCCTGGGTGAGCAGATCCGGCAGCAGGGGCAGAATGAACTGATCCTCTGCTAACCTTACCACATCTGCGAACCAAACCTGTCTTGGCCACCTTGGAGCCACCAGAATTGCTGACGCACCCTCCAGGGCCAGCTTGCGCACCACTCTGGCCACCAAGGGAAACGGAGGGAACAGATACAGAAACCCCAGATCCCTCCAGTTCAGAGACATGGCATCCACTGCCAGAGCCAGTGGATCCCGTTAGAGAGACACGAATGTCGGAAGTTTGTGATTGTGACGAGAAGCAAAGAGGTCCACCACCTGAGACAAATCAAGTGAAACACTTTGGGGCTGAGAGACCATTCCCCCTGGCGAGCTGAGAACCTGCTCAGAGAGTCCGCCTCCATGTTCTCCGCTCCCGGAATGTAAACTGCTGAAATGCATCGGACGTGGGTCTCCGCCCAGGCCAGAATCAAAGACACTTCCTTGAGGGCACTCCTGCTGCGAGTCCCTCCCTGGTGATTGATGTAGGCGACCGCCGTCCGATTGTCCGACCGGCAATCCTTGCAACTGATGAGTCAAGCGAAACAGAACAATCCTGATGGCCCTCAATTCCAGAACATTGATGGACTCGTGAGCCTCCTGAGGCCCCCACAGTCCCTGAAACTGACGATCCTTCCAGAACCCCCCCATCCTGATAGACTGGCATCCGTGGTGACCGTCTTCCAAAAGGGGCCAGAAAGGATCTGCCCCTCGACAGATTGATTGGATCCAGCCACCAAGGGAGCACTGAACTCGGGGGGTCATCAGGAAGGACTGATCCAACGACAGTGGCGACCCGTCCCAGGCCGCCAACAGATGGAGCTGGAGTGTCCTTGTGTGGAACTGAGCAAAGGGTACCGCTTCGAAGGAGTCTACCATCAATCCCACCAGCCTCATCCCCAGTCTGATGGCCGGACGAGGGATAGACAGGAGGAGTCGAACCAACTCCTGAATCAAGAGAACCGTGGACTGAGGAAGAAACACCCTGGCCTGGGAAGTATCCAGGGACATTCCCAGAAAAGACACTAACCTGGACGGAGAAAGGGAGGACTTGGGGTAGTTGATCACCCACCCGAATCTCTCCAGAGTGGACACCACAGTTCTGGTGTCCAATACCGCTTGGCTGAAGGAAGATGCCATAATGAGAAGGTCGTCCAGATAAGGGACAATGCGAATACCCTGGGCTCTGAGGAGAGCCATCACCCCGGCCAGCACCTTGGTGAAAACCCTTGGAGCCGAGGTAAGACCGAAAGGAAGTGCCACGAACTGAAACTGCCGATCCTCCACCATGAACCTGAGAAATCTCTTGTGCGCTGGAAAAATCAGCACATGCAGATAGGCGTCCTTGATGTCTACGGACGTCAGAAAGTCCCCCTGCCGAAGAGAATGGATAGCTGAACGCAGCGTTTCCATGCGAAATTTCCGCGTACGGATGAACCTGTTGAGGATCTTTAGATCCAGAATGGGTCGAACCGAGCCGTCCTTCTTGGGCACCGTGAACAGATTGGAATAAAAGCCCCGACCCCTGTCTGAGGGGGGCACTGGGCAAATAACTGCCATATCCAACAGACTCTTTACTGCCGCCTGGAGCTCCTGCGCAGCCAGAAGGTCCGAAGGCACCCGAGACCTGAGGAATCTGGGAGGGGGCCGGAGCTCGAACTCCAGCTTGTAGCCGGAAGTCACCACTTCCCAGATCTATCTGTCCGAGACCTCCCGGTCCCAGACCTGGGAGAAGTGTTGCAGCCGTCCCCCCACCCACATGGGTGAGGGCGCCCCCTCATTGCTGAGCTGGCTTGGCAGCGGGTTTGGGCTTAGAGCCCCAGCTGTATCCTGGGCGGGCACGTCCTCTGCCCCTGTTCCAGGAATCTCCTCTGGCTGCGGGGAAAACAATTCCTCTGCCAGCTCTAGCCCCACGAAAGGAAGGAGCAAAGGAACCCGCCCCCCGAAAGGGACGACGCTTTTTTTTGCGTTGAGGTAACTTACCACCCTTGGCAACTGAATCCAACTTCTCACCAAAGAGCCGTAATCCCACAAAGGGAAGAGCGGTCAGCGACTTTTTAGACACAAAATCAGCCGCCCACTGGCGCAACCAAACCGAACGCCGAATAGTCACCAATAGAGCCGACGTTCTGCCACACATCATCAGTGTGTCATCCAAGGCGGCTAGTACAAATGACAAAAACAATTCACACCTTTTAAGGCCAAGGAACTCATCACTATCCGGATCTAACCCGGAAGAAGTCAACAGGTCCCTGACCACCGACCTGGTAGCCACCACCAGCAGCGCTGAAGCACAAACCGGCCTCATGGCTGACCCAACACTGGCAAAACCATGACAAGCCATTTGGTCAATGCGTTTATCCTCACCACCTTTAAGCGTGGAGCAATCAGGAGAATTTAAAACAGTAGTGTTGGATAAACCCAGAATCTGTGCATCCACCTCGGGAGGGGACGCCCAACGCTTAACCGTATCCAAGGGAAAGGGATATTTTTTGTCCCAACCCTGAGGGACACCTGGGAGCCGGGCAGGCCTCTCCCATTCCTTAGCAATAATCCCATCAAAATGCTTTTGGTTAGGAAATTCCAAGCGCGGCCTGGATTCTTCGAAAAATTCCCCCTTTTGCTGTGGAACCGCCTCAGGAGGAGAAATAGCCAAAACCTCAAACATCTGAGCCAGAACATTAGGAGTATCCGAAGACCTCCCCAAGCCCCGCTCGGTATCAGCACCCACAAACTGCTGATCGTCTGAGTTATCTGATTCTTCATATACCTCCCCTTCCTCAAGTTGGGAGTAATCAGACCAGTCCAGATTATCAAGATCATCCAAGTCGGCCGCCGGTGAAGACGGCAACAAGTGCTTTCTCTTAGCCGGAGCCTTTCTGGTGACCGTGCTGGAGAATAATTTTTCAAGATTGGCCACATCTCCGATTGCAACTGCCCGCCCATGACAACGTCAGACTGGGCACGGATCAAACTGGGAGGGGGGGGAGGAGAGACCGGCGGCGCTGAACCAGACGCCTGGGGTCCGGACTGCCGCGTAATAGTCTGCTGTGCACATGGTATACACAGATGTACATCATCGCCAGTAAGGGATGCCCCACACCCCAGTATCCGGGGATGCCTCCATAAGGTGAACTTATAGTTGGTTGCAATGACCGAGGGAATTACGCATATAAGCAACCCGGGATGCCCCTTTAATGTCCCAAGTGGGAGGATTTGCAATAAGCCAATTAAGAACCCAGGGACCCTAGTACCGGGAGAAACCCCCTAACACCACTGTAGGTTATATCTGAAAGACATAATTAAAAAGGCTAATAAGAAAAGCGGAGTATAAAATATATATATATATATATATATATATGACATAAAAATATATAATTATAGGTGATGGGACAGAAGGGGGGCCCACCGGGCCACTCACTGTGGTCCTGAAGACAGCTTCCTCTCTCTGTGAGGTAAAGAGCAGCTCTGAGGAAAGAAGGGGGCGTGGCCAGCTCCTTCTGAGGAAACAGGAACAGAGAAAAGCACCTCAGCGGTGCCTGTGTCACAGGGGCGGGCCGCACCGCTGGAAAGCCCGGCCCCGCCCCCAAGAGTGAAAGCGTTAGGGGAGAAGCTCCTCTCCGCCATGACAATGAAAAAAGGCCGGCACCGCAGCCAGGAGCGATCGCGGCGCCGGTCTCAGAAGAGACAGAAGGAGGGGAGCGGGCCTTGGCTTTGACCCTGACACCCGGCCCCGCCCCTTTTACCTCAGGGAGAAAGCCTGCATAAAAATGGCGGCCACAGCGCCGTTTTGACAGAGAAATACACGCTGTTATGAAGTAATAAATAAGTTAATAACTATTGGGAGGATAATTTAATAAATTAATACATTAAAACATTATTAAGAATTAATGATTACATAATTTGGACCTAACACCGAATAAGGGGCCCTGCTCCTACCCTCCGCTATCCCGCTAGAGAGAGGGGCATTACCCAAAGGGGGGGACCACCCAAAGTGTAAGGCCAAGGGACGGGGCATCCCAAACCGGGGTCACCATCCCGGATGACCGCCTACCCTCTTATATAGGGTCTCACGGGAGAGCATTTGTTCTTAAGCACCAAGGGTGCTTTTCTACCCTCACCCGGACCGTCAGCCTAGGCTGGGAGGCATGAGGTTACAGAAAAAAAAGATCCAGGCGGAAATAGATAACTAAAGGGCCGGGAGTCATCCCGGCTACCTGAAATCCCCCTGTGCAAGGAGGAGACATCATCTTCTAACTTGCTCGCCGACTGCAGAGATGAAGACTGGGTAATGAGTGGGAGGTCCCAGGTATTTATGGACCGGGAGGGGCTCTCTTTTTTCCTGGCATCTCTGCATATTGCCCTCTACAGGTCAGTATTACCCACACGTTATGAATTTCTTGAAGCGGGGTGTGTGACATACTTAGAATAGTGGTTTAGCTAAACATTGTAGTAGAAGTGAGTAAGCCAAATATGTAAGCAAACACTTTAATGAGTTAAGTTTGTAGTGCGCAGGTGCAAGATCGTAAGGATTTACGTCCGGACGATTATTTATTGAAAGAGGGAAACAGAATCTAACGGGAAACATAAAGGATTCGTGGAAGGAGACGATGGAAAAGGGCAAAATCGAAAGCCGACGTTGTAACATGAGAAAATGAAACAGAAAAGTCACGCTGGAAAATGACATCCTCGTACTCGTACTCTGGCATACGAACGGACGGAAACTTTACTGAAGGTTAGCAATGCATGCACAGAATCGCTCGCACACTCATACGAGAGCGGGAAAATTAAAAAAAAAACAGATCAGCACTAAAACGAAAGTCTTTTTTTGTCTCTCTGAATCGAGCCTTATGAGCAGTCAAGCCTGCAGATGGATAGGTGTTCTTTTAGCTGGCCTTTACTGTCACTTACTTGTAGTTATATGCAGTTCCTAGTTATATCTAGGATCTCACTTTTGTACAGAGACAAGCATAATGTCATGCTGAGAGGTTTCTGGTGTTCCTGAATAAATCACGGTTGATCTGTAGCACTCCTGGAGAGTGCCCTGAATAATCCGCTGCCGACAACCTCATTCATCTGTAGCTAATCTAGCAGCTTTGTTCATCAGCATTAACACTCGACTACCTTTTTATCTGTGTCTGAACTAATCCCAATTCATCTTTAGCAAATACCAGCCACCCTGCTCTATTTATCTGTACTCCTTCTGGCAAATTAGTTAAGCGTAAACAACGCCTGCTAGCTGCCCAGTTCATCTGCACTCTTCCTCCATTTATCTGTACCTCACCTGCCTCACCACAATGGTTAATCAGAATCAAAGACCACTAGCTGCCCAATGCATCTGCACCATAATTCAACTCTCTTCCTGCATTTATCTGTACCTCATTTGGCACAATGGTTAATCAGAATCAAAGACCACTAGCTGCCCAATGCATCTGCACCATAATTCAACTCTCTTCCAGCATTTATCTGTACCTCATCTGGCCAACTGGTTAATCACCTACCAGATGCCCAATTCATCTGCACCATAGCTCAGCCCTCTTCCTTCATTTCTGGATTGTGGATGCCGCTGGTTTACAGGTGAAGTGTTTTTTTAACCCCCCCTCCCATCTTGGCTCAGTGCTGAGGATAAGGGAAAAGTGGAAGTATCCTATACTTTACTTCTACTTTAATAATCCTTATCACAAATGTCAGACTGGAAATTCCAGAATATTGATCTGTACAACAATCCAACATTCTACCTTTGTTTATTTGTACCACAACTGGCAGCTTGATTTATCTATACTTTATGAATCCTACCAGTAGCCTGATCCATCTGAGTAACAAACTAACCTTTTGCATTGTTATTCTGCACTACAACTGGCAGCTTGATTTATCTTTACTGAATCCTACCATGAGCCTGAGTTATCTGCACCACAGACCATCCCTCAGTTTTTGTTAATCTGTACCACAACTGGCAGATCGGCCTATCAATATCAAATTTTGCAAGCAGCCTGATTAATCTGTAACATAGACCAAACCTCTGCCTTAATCTGTATCAATGCTGACAGACTGGACTATCTATACCAAACCCTATGAGCAGTTTTATTAATCTGTATCACAACTGTCAAACTGGCCTATCTGTGCTGAATCCTACCAGCAGCTTGATTCATCTGTACCACAAACCACTCGTCTGCCTTAATCTGTACCGGAACTGGTAATCCTACCCGCAGCCTCATTAAACTGTACAAAAAGCCAACCCCTCTGCCTTTGTCACTCTGTACCACATACCACCCCTCTGCCTTTGTTAGTCTGTACCATATACCACTCCTCTGCCTTTGTTAGTCTGTACCACATACCACTCCTCTGCCTTTGTTAGTCTGTACCACATACCACTCCTCTTGCCTTTGTTAGTCTGTACCACATACCACCCCTCTGCCTTGGTTAATCTGTACCACATACCACTCCTCTGCCTTTGTTAGTCTGTACCACATACCACTCCTCTGCCTTTGTTAGTCTGTACCACATACCACTCCTCTGCCTTTGTTAGTCTGTACCACATACCACTCCTCTGCCTTTGTTAGTCTGTACCACATACCACTCCTCTGCCTTTGTTAGTCTGTACCACATACCACTCCTCTGCCTTTGTTAGTCTGTACCACATACCACTCCTCTGCCTTTGTTAATCTGTACCACATACCACTCCTCTGCCTTTGTTAGTCTGTACCACATACCACTCCTCTGCCTTTGTTAGTCTGTACCACATACCACTCCTCTGCCTTTGTTAGTCTGTACCACATACCACTCCTCTGCCTTTGTTAGTCTGTACCACATACCACTCCTCTGCCTTTGTTAGTCTGTACCACATACCACTCCTCTGCCTTTGTTAGTCTGTACCATATACCACTCCTCTGCCTTTGTTAGTCTGTACCACATACCACCCCTCTGCCTTTGTTAATCTGTACCACATACCACTCCACTGCCTATGTTAGTCTGTACCACATACCACTCCTCTGCCTTTGTTAGTCTGTACCACATACCACTCCTCTGCCTTTGTTAGTCTGTACCACATACCACTCCTCTGCCTTTGTTAATCTGTACAACATACCACCCCTCTGCCTTTGTTAGTCTGTACCACATACCACTCCTCTGCCTTTGTTAGTCTGTACCACATACCACTCCTCTGCCTTTGTTAGTCTGTACCACATACCACTCCTCTGCCTTTGTTAATCTGTACCACATACTACTCCTCTGCCTTTGTTAATCTGTACCACATACCACTCCTCTGCCTTTGTTAATCTGTACCACATACCACTCCTCTGCCTTTGTTAATCTGTACCACATACCACCCCTCTGCCTTTGTTAGTCTGTACCACATACCACCCCTTTGCCTTTGTTAGTCTGTACCACATATCACTCCTCTGCCTTTATTAGTCTGTACCACATACCACTCCTCTGCCTTTGTTAATCTGTACCACATACCACTCCTCTGCCTTTGTTAATCTGTACCACATACCACCCCTCTGCCTTTGTTAATCTGTACCACATACCACTCCTCTGCCTTTGTTAGTCTGTACCACATACCCCTCCTCCGCCTTTGTTATTCTGTATCACATACCACTCCTCTGCCTTTGTTAATCTACCACATACCACTCCTCTGCCTTTGTTAGTCTGTACCACATACCACTCCTCTGCCTTTGTCAATCTGTACCACATACCACCCCTCTGCCTTTGTTAATCAGTACCACATACCACCCCTCTGCCTTTGTTAATCTGTACCACATACCATCCCTCTGCCTTTGTTAATCTGTACCACATACCACCCCTCTGCCTTTGTTAATCTGTACCACATACCACCCCTCTGCCTTTGTTAGTCTGTGCCACATACCACTGCTCTGCCTTTGTTAGTCTGTACCACATACCACTCCTCTGCCTTTGTTAGTCTGTACCACATACCACCCCTCTGCCTTTGTTAATCTGTACCACATACCACCCCTCTGCCTTTGTTAATCTGTACCACATACCACTCCTCTGCCTTTGTTAATCTGTACCACATACCACTCCTCTGCCTTTGTTAGTCTGTACCACATACCACCCCTCTGCCTTTGTTAATCTGTACCACATACCACCCCTCTGCATTTGTTAATCTGTACCACATACCACTGCTCTGCCTTTGTTAATCTGTACCACATACCACTGCTCTGCCTTTGTTAATCTGTACCACATACCACTCCTCTGCCTTTGTTAGTCTGTATTGGGACTGGTAATCCTACCAGCAGTCTCATTAAACTGTACAAGCCACACTATGTCTTGTGGTAATCTGTACTACAAAACTTCCCTCTGTCTTTGTTAATTTGAACCTTAGCCAACCCCCCTGCCTTTGTAAATATGTACCACATACTACTATTCTGTCTTTGTTAAACTGTACCACAAACCACCTCTCTGCCTTTGTTAATCTGTACCACATACCACTCCTCTGCCTTTGTTAGTCTGTACCACATACCACTGCTCTGCCTTTGTTAATCTGTACCACATACCACTCCTCCGCCTTTGTTATTCTGTATCACATACCACTCCTCTGCCTTTGTTAATCTACCACATACCACTCCTCTGCCTTTGTTAGTCTGTACCACATACCACTCCTCTGCCTTTGTCAATCTGTACCACATACCACCCCTCTGCCTTTGTTAATCAGTACCACATACCACCCCTCTGCCTTTGTTAATCTGTACCACATACCACCCCTCTGCCTTTGTTAATCTGTACCACATACCACCCCTCTGCCTTTGTTAATCTGTACCACATACCACCCCTCTGCCTTTGTTAGTCTGTACCACTTACCACTCCTCTGCCTTTGTTAGTCTGTACCACATACCACTCCTCTGCCTTTGTTAATCTGTACCACATACCACCCCTCTGCCTTTGTTAGTCTGTACCACATACCACTGCTCTGCCTTTGTTAGTCTGTACCACATACCACTCCTCTGCCTTTGTTAGTCTGTACCACATACCACCCCTCTGCCTTTGTTAATCTGTACCACATACCACCCTTCTGCCTTTGTTAATCTGTACCACATACCACTCCTCTGCCTTTGTTAATCTGTACCACATACCACTCCTCTGCCTTTGTTAGTCTGTACCACATGCCACCCCTCTGCCTTTGTTAATCTGTACCACATACCACCCCCTCTGCCTTTGTTAATCTGTACCACATACCACTGCTCTGCCTTTGTTAATCTGTACCACATACCACTCCTCAGCCTTTGTTAGTCTGTACCACATACCACCCCTCTGCCTTTGTTAATCTGTACCACATACCACCCCTCTGCATTTGTTAATCTGTACCACATACCACTGCTCTGCCTTTGTTAATCTGTACCACATACCACTCCTCTGCCTTTGTTAGTCTGTATTGGGACTGGTAATCCTACCAGCAGTCTCATTAAACTGTACAAGCCACACTATGTCTTGTGGTAATCTGTACTACAAAACTTCCCTCTGTCTTTGTTAATTTGAACCTTAGCCAACCCCCCTGCCTTTGTAAATATGTACCACATACTACTATTCTGTCTTTGTTAAACTGTACCACAAACCACCTCTCTGCCTTTGTTAATCTGTACCACATACCACTGCTCTGCCTTTGTTAATCTGTACCACATACCACTCCTCAGCCTTTGTTAGTCTGTACCACATACCACCCCTCTGCCTTTGTTAGTCTGTACCACATACCACCCCTCTGCCTTTGTTAATCTGTACAACATACCACCCCTCTGCCTTTGTTAATCCGTACCACATACCACTCCTCTGCCTTTGTTAGTCTGTACCACAAACCACCCCTCTGCCTTCATTAGTCTGTATTGGGACTGGTAATCCTACCTGCAGCCTCATTAAACTGTACAACAATCCACCACTCTGTCTTTGTTAGTCTGTACCACATATCACTCCTCTGCCTTTGTAAATCTGTACCACATACCACTCCTCTACCTTTGTTAGTCTGTAGTGGAACTGGTAACCCTACCAGCAGCCTCATTAAACTTTACCACAAACCAATTCCTCTGCCTTTGTTAATCTGTAACACAAACCACCCCTCTGCCTTTGTTAGTCTATATTGGGACTGGTAATCCTACCAGCAGTCTCATTAAACTGTACAGCAAGCCACACTATGTCTTTGTTAATCTGTACTACAAAACCTCCCTCTGTCTTTGTTAATTTGAACCTTAGCCAACCCCCCTGCCTTTGTAAATATGTACCACAAACTACTATTCTGTCTTTGTTAAACTGTACCACAAACCACCTCT
Organism: Gastrophryne carolinensis; assembly: GCA_027917425.1. Lineage (NCBI taxonomy): Eukaryota > Metazoa > Chordata > Amphibia > Anura > Microhylidae > Gastrophryne > Gastrophryne carolinensis. The sequence goes on along the minus strand of CM051238.1, from coordinate 175,695,762 downwards.
CTGCCTTTGTTAATCTGTACCTACCGTCACCCCAATTCATTTGTACCACAAAGCAACCCTTTTATTTAAATATACAACAACTGGCAGGTTAAGACACCCGTGACACAAAGTGAACCACTGTCTTGTTCATTTGCACAGGCACCTGATCTGTAGTGAGAGCCTGAAGAAAAAGCATATTATTGAGAGAATCCAGCAAAAAAGAGCCACAAAAGGACATACATACAGAATCATAGTATTGGGTTGGATTTTTTAGGCTATGGTCTTTTGAAGGCAGTTGTTTAAGAGTAAATGTGTGTATGAGTGTGTTTGTAGGGCAACATTTTAAAATCACGCACACAGCACTATTTAACCTAACAAGAAAAGCTAATGTCATCCCTAAAATCATGCAAATGATAAGTAAGTATAAGTATCTATTGGCAAGCCTGGATTTAGTGTGGCCTAGGACCCTGGGTAAAATGTTTAGTGGGGGCTCCACCTAAAACTAACTGTAGCTTAATTGTTACTTTTATTGATGGAGCGTGAGGTCCTGGCTTGTCCCTTCTTTAATCCGGCCCTGCCCATTGGCATACAATGAAACCATATCATCCCAGCACCTCATGTAACTGACGCAAATATTTACGACATTTGGCTTTTCCACAGGACTTGTTCTTAATATCATGTCCTCTTTGGCTACGGAAGAGTATTCAAAATTTTTTGGTTCATTTGGGCTCTGTTCACTTCTCTGCGTTTTGTCTGCGTTGCTGCGCTCCAGCACAGTTACAACACAGAGAAAACACTGCATATTATTCTAGATGGGATAGTTCACACATCTGCGCTGCATTGCGTAACGCATGAAAAGAGGGTTGCAGGCACCATTTTCAGTGTAACATTGTAACAGGGCAGGTCAGTGGGGGGTTGTGATGGCGTGTGCGCAGTGCATGTACCATATACCATTTACTTAATATTCAAATATTCTTTTAAGCGGCACAAATGCAATACAATCACATTTCTAACTCATTAAATCTGCAGGATTTGTTTTGATACAGTGTTCCTATGGCATATGTACAAAACACCCGCTCTTAAACCGGATCTTCAGCATGATTTAATGAAATGCCCAAACCCTTAAAAAACTATTCCCCAGCATCTAAAATTATTATATTTTAAGTTTTTAGTCAGTTACTTACTTATCCTTTCCCCTACTGGGCTGCAAATCTGTTCAGGACTCTAGGATATGGGAGCCTCCATCTTGATTCAGAAGCATCATACATACTGGGCAGAGGAGAGCCGGATAAAGTACAGGGGGGGTGGGTTATAGCTGTGCTTTGCACAGACAGAGCAGAGAGGGGGTCAGGGAAAGGACAGCAATCCCAGAATGCAAAGTGACACAGTCAGAATATACTTGCCTGATGCTCCAGGAGCCACCATCTTGGATGTTTAAAGGCTCATAACATGCAGTAGATGCAGGTAGGATGATTTTTAATGTGATTAATGTGATTTTTAATGTGGGCAATCTGTATGTACAGGGTATGGGAAACATAAGATATGCTCTTATTCAGAGTGAAGGTCCGCTTTAAGGTAATGGAGAGATGTGAACAGAACACTATAGCTTATGGTTAAGTACTATAGAACTTATAATGTTATATATATTTAAGGAAATAATTCATTAATTGAATAGATTTTGTCTTAAGGGTTAATATTTTTTTCAGACATACCTGCGGGGTAGACATGTGCTTAAGGGAAGACTTGATTCACTTGGCACTGTGCAAGGCTGAACGCTGGCGCTGTACGCTGAGGCTGTGAAAATGATGAATCAGACGCTACATGGCGCTATCCCAGTCGCTAAACAGATTCTGCTTAATAAATGTGGAATTGCGTGCCGTGTCCGGCGTTCACCAGTCGCTATCTGTCGCTACCTCACATTAACCAGGCGCTACCTGACGCTATCCTACCTGACATGTGCTTAAGGGAAGACTTGATTCACAGGTTAACCCCTTTTTTGGGGAGGGAATCTTGTGACTCAACTTTCCTGGAACACGTTCAGGCTGATAGCGGCAGGTAGCGACAGATGAGCGTCTGTAGCATGCATTTTCAGAGCGCCCTCGCTAGTAGTCGCAGTGCTCGGCTGTGAGTCGCTAGTTTATAGCGACTCAGTCGCTGATCAGTAATGTTGAAAACTGTTGTGAGGAGTCGCTATTTGACCAGTACAGCGCTGTATGGGAGCGCATGGTAGCGACTGCTCATATCGACCGACTCACACCTTATTCAGGAAAAAAACAGCCTCCCAAATCTCTGGCACTGAAAAAAACTTGTTTGAAGCCCAGAGCGCTGGAGGCAGTGTGTTTAAAGTCTGTTTTCAAGCATCTTTCCACTTGTAACAAAGCGAAAACATATGGAATTACATTGTAACAACATTTGTAACATTAACACTTTAACGCCAGACCTGTAATGTCATTTCTGAAGATTTTTTTAAAAAATCATAAAAATGTGAAAAAACATCTTTTTCAATGTCAGAAGAGGTCACAGAATTATTTGTGATTTTTTGGCAAAAAAAAAAAAAAAAAACCCGGTTTAAAGAGAAAAAAAGGTTCGTCCATTGAAATGTATTGGAGAGCGACAGGTAGCGAGAGGTCATACCTGGCGCTGTGCAAGGCTGAACGCTGGCGCTGTTCGCTGAGGCTGTGATGAATCAGATGCTACATGGCGCTATCCCAGTCGCTAAACAGATTCTGCTTGATAAATGTGGAATTGCGTGCCGTGTCCGGCGTTCACCAGTCGCTATCTGTCGCTACCTCACATTAACCAGGCGCTACCTGACGCTATAAATAAGGGCCTTAGATGTTCGTAATACCCATTTTTTGTTTTATGTGTGCCTGATTTTTTTTTATTTTCTTTCTATTTTTATTCTCTTAACTTAGTAGGGGAATCAGAGCCTTGTTTACCACTTAACTTCCTTTGTGAAATGGGCGGTTCGTAGTTCTTAAGGTTCTCTCAACACTTCGCCGTTAGAATCCAACTTGAAGGTATTTACTTGTTGGTATATGTTCCCCAGTAACTTGGCAAATAATACTCTAATATATCTCCTTTATGTTTCAGAAATTGTGGACAGGCGGATTATATGTTTCTTATATGATGGAAATGCCCTAAGGTGGTAACATTTTGGAACCAAGCGTTTTGTATTGTTAGCAAGGTTTCGCCATTTATTTTCTATGCTTGCTTTGCAGCTAAATTGACCGTTGTCATGAAAATCTCATACTTTAAAACTTTGGCCCTTATTTATGAAGGAATAGCGACAGGTAGCGACTGGTGAGCGACCGGTAATGACGGGCACCACCACGAGAACGCTGGCTCCCCACCACAATCACACATTTATCAAGCCAATCCTGCTAAGGGACTGAGATAGCGCCATATAGCCACTCATTCATCATTATTCCAGCCTCAGCCCACAGCGCCAGCGAGCGACCTTGAACAGCGACAGGTATGACCTCTCGCTACCTGGCGCTCTCCAATGCATTTCAATGGAACAATCTTTAAATATTCATAATTAATTGTTATTAATGTTTGATTTTTTATTTTTTTTTAAATGTGAAAAATTCTGTGACCACTTCTGCCATGTTAGATAATTTTTTTAAGGTAAAAAAAATAAAACAAAAATTTGTGCAGAATTGATATTACAGGTCTGATATTATTGTATTCATATTACTAAATTCTTTAAAAAATTTTTTTTTTTAGTTTCCAAAAATATGGTGGTTCGGGGGTTAAAAAACTACTTTTAACACATCGCCGCCAGCGCTCTGGGGTTTAAACATGCATTTCACAGCGCGAGAATTTTTTGAGCGTGATTTTTTGATGAATATGGTGGGAGCCGGTCGCTCTGACCAGTCGCTATCATGCGCACCCATACATCGTGGAACCTGTCAAATAGCTCGTCACTCGTCACCCCGTATTCAACATTACTGCACACCGACTCAGTCGCTATCAACAACCGAACAATGGCCAAGCACAGCGACTACTAGCGGGCGCTGTGAAAATACTGCTACAGTCGCTCAACTGTCGCTACCTGCCGCTATGAATGAATCGGCCTCCCCGTCTTATTGATAAATTAAATCGAGAATTAGAATTTAGGGAGATCTGAAGATCTTGGTCTGAATTCTTGAATCCTGGGGGGGGGGGGTACTATTTATTTATTGTTTTTTTGGGGGGAGGGGGGTTATAAGTTATGGTTAAATGGCTGATATCTAGATATGTTTTGTTTTGTATTATGATTAATACTAAGCTAATCTTTTGAAAAAAAATATTAATATCGTATTTAGGTGATTATCAGTCAGAAAGATTTTTTTTATTCCTTTCTGTAGTTCCTACAATGCATATTCTAATGTTATATTTAGAATTCTGTTTTGCAAAATTGAAACTCTGTATTGAAAAGTCTCGAAAATTATTGAAATATAAGACAACAGATTTGTTGACAAGAGGTCAACAAAGAAAGCATAGATGAAAGGCACAAATCTAGTTGGGGTCATTTTGTGCAGGGGGGTCAGGGTGATTGGATTACACAAATTAAATGTCTATTTGGAGGAAACTCAATACCGAATAGTGAAATATCTGCTTTGGCCTTTGCTCAGTGATTCAGTGACTTCAGTGAAAGCAAAGAATAATCCTAGGGGATCTCAACTTCAAGATTGGCCATCCTGGCTGATCAAAGCAGATAAGCTCCTGGTTTGAGCAGATCTAGCACCTAATGAGCAAGCTATGACCTTTCTTGGGTTGGTGGTAACACGGGTGACAAATCATGGTAACACTAGATTAAAGTCCAGCACTGGGCAAAGCTTTTGTTTAATGTTGGATAAAGTAGGGCAAGGTTAACACTTCCCAGGAGAAAAAGTTCCCATTAATGTCATACTTGTCAGTATACTGCTTAAGTCCAGTTCTATTTGAATGGGTGTCTGCAGAAAAAAGACAACAGTAAAAAAGACAGTACTGGTGTATCTAGCCATCTTGTCTTATTCTGGAATTTTCTACATTTGTAATCCCCGCCAATGTATCCCAGTAGCCTTTCTGCCACAATGAATTCCTAGTATGGATGTAATGGATGTACCTGGCAAAATAAAGCTAAATCTGTAGTCAGCTGTAGACTGCTGTAATCTATCACTTGTACTAGATGAATTATTTTTACCCAGTAATGGATGACGTTTCAGTTTGTCCCTTCTGCCTTCACACACCAATAAAAATTCATATCCCTGTTACTGAGGTTGCATGTTTATGAAGAAATAGTTTAGAAAATACATCTTTAGGTCACTGTAAGACAGTAACTGTTCTGTGATTTCGTTTTCTCCTCCTGAATACCTTCCTGATTAGGTTAAGTTCCTTTATCTGACAACAATACATTTCAAAGTCTATGAAGGTTCTCATTCATCCAGGACACAGTATATCTGTAGGAAAAAATCAAGGCAACCGTACTTGCTGTGTTATTTTCTGGAAGACGTTTCACTAGTCATCCGACTGGAGTTCTCAACTCAGAGTTGCTCTGCATTGAGAAAGTCAGTCGGATAACTAGTGAAACTTCTTCAAGAAAATAACGCAATTCGTTGCCTTGATGTATTCCTAATTGTAATTGTATTGTACCTAGGCAATCCCTTCCTACTCTCCCCCAGGCACCTTGGAAGGTAAAAATACAGAAAAAGAAACGATCAGCTTTTTTCTCCTACGGAACAGATCGACACCCCTCCCAGGACCTGCCGCCTTCTAATCTTTTCCAGAGCCAACACACTAGGATGCTGCAAGTTGCACATTATCACCACCCAACCAAGTACCAATACTGAATTTTCAGACAGCCTGACAAATCTTTTCTGTTTTTCCTCCCGGATCACCTCTATTGATTTCACCTGGATCACCACCCCTGATCACACCCAGATCCCTTCTTCTGATTTCACCTGGATCACTTCTCCTGATCTCACCCAAATCCCCTCTCCCGATCTTATCTGGGTACCCTTTCCTGATTTCACCCGGATCCCCTCTCCGAATCTCACCTGAATCCCCTCTCCCGATCTTATCTGGGTACCCTTTCCTGATTTCACCCGGATCCCCTCTCCGAATCTCACCTGAATCCCCTCTCCCGATCTTATCTGGGTACCCTTTCCTGATTTCACCCGGATCCCCTCTCCGAATCTCACCTGAATCCCCTCTCCCGATCTTATCCGGGTACCCTTTCCTGATTTCACCCGGATCCCCTCTCCGAATCTCACCCGAATCCCCTCTCCAGATCCCTCCCGATCACAAGCGGATCCCCTCACTCGATCTCACCTGGATCCTCTTCCTACTACAAGACCATAACACCCCAGCAAGCAGTTATCCCCTACCAGCTTCCTGAAGCAGCCCCAGATAAGGGTTAAACACATCAAGGTTTGTATACCATGTGCAACTTTTGCTGCTACAATGTGTTCTACAAATGTTTAATGTGATTCTACAGATGGATAGGGACATAAGTACCCTAAAAAGGTAAAAACTGGATGTACTACCCAACAATATGATGTAAGATCACATTTCATTGGTACAAAAAGGGCATACAAGACAGGCTGGTCTGCAATAATAAAGGACAGGCTGGTCTGCAATATTAAAGGACAGGCTGGTCTGCAATAATAAAGGGCAGGCTGGTCTGCAATAATAAAGGACAGGCTGGTCTGCAATAATAAAGGACAGGCTGGTCTGCAATAATAAAGGACAGGCTGGTCTGCAATAATAAAGGACAGGCTGGTCTGCAATAATAAAGGACAGGCTGGTCTGCAATAATAAAGGACAGGCTGGTCTGCAATAATAAAGGGCAGGCTGGTCTGCAATAATAAAGGACAGGCTGGTCTGCAATAATAAAGGGCAGGCTGGTCTGCAATAATAAAGGGCAGGCTGGTCTGCAATAATAAAGGACAGGCTGGTCTGCAATAATAAAGGACAGGCTGGTCTGCAATAATAAAGGACAGGCTGGTCTGCAATAATAAAGGGCAGGCTGGTCTGCAATAATAAAGGACAGGCTGGTCTGCAATAATAAAGGACAGGCTGGTCTGCAATAATAAAGGACAGGCTGGTCTGCAATAATAAAGGACAGGCTGGTCTGCAATAATAAAGGACAGGCTGGTCTGCAATAATAAAGGGCAGGCTGGTCTGCAATAATAAAGGACAGGCTGGTCTGCAATAATAAAGGACAGGCTGGTCTGCAATAATAAAGGGCAGGCTGGTCTGCAATAATAAAGGACAGGCTGGTCTGCAATAATAAACTGGTCTGCAATAATAAAGGACAGGCTGGTCTGCAATAATAAAGGACAGGCTAGTCTGCAATAATAAAGGACAGGCTGGTCTGCAATAATAAAAGACAGGCTGGTCTGCAATAATAAAAGACAGGCTGGTCTGCAATAATAAAAGACAGGCTGGTCTGCAATAATAAAGGACAGGCTGGTCTGCAATAATAAAAGACAGGCTGGTCTGCAATAATAAAAGACAGGCTGGTCTGCAATAATAAAGGACAGGCTGGTCTGCAATAATAAAGGACAGGCTGGTCTGCAATAATAAAGGACAGGCTGGTCTGCAATAATAAAGGACAGGCTGGTCTGCAATAATAAAGGACAGGCTGGTCTGCAATAATAAAGGACAGGCTGGTCTGCAATAATAAAGGACAGGCTGGTCTGCAATAATAAAGGACAGGCTGGTCTGCAATAATAAAGGACAGGCTGGTCTGCAATAATAAAGGGCAGGCTGGTCTGCAATAATAAAGGACAGGCTGGTCTGCAATAATAAAGGACAGGCTGGTCTGCAATAATAAAGGACAGGCTGGTCTGCAATAATAAAGGACAGGCTGGTCTGCAATAATAAAGGGCAGGCTGGTCTGCAATAATAAAGGACAGGCTGGTCTGCAATAATAACGGACAGGCTGGTCTGCAATAATAAAGGACAGGCTGGTCTGCAATAATAAAGGACAGGCTGGTCTGCAATAATAAAGGACAGGCTAGTCTGCAATAATAAAGGACAGGCTGGTCTGCAATAATAAAGGACAGGCTGGTCTGCAATAATAAAGGGCAGGCTGGTCTGCAATAATAAAGGGCAGGCTGGTCTGCAATAATAAAGGACAGGCTGGTCTGCAATAATAAAGGACAGGCTGGTCTGCAATAATAAAGGACAGGCTGGTCTGCAATAATAAAGGACAGGCTGGTCTGCAATTATAAAGGACAGGCTGGTCTGCAATAATAAAGGGCAGGCTGGTCTGCAATAATAAAGGACAGGCTGGTCTGCAATAATAAAGGGCAGGCTGGTCTGCAATAATAAAGGGCAGGCTGGTCTGCAATAATAAAGGACAGGCTGGTCTGCAATAATAAAGGACAGGCTGGTCTGCAATAATAAAGGGCAGGCTGGTCTGCAATAATAAAGGACAGGCTGGTCTGCAATAATAAAGGACAGGCTGGTCTGCAATAATAAAGGACAGGCTGGTCTGCAATAATAAAGGACAGGCTGGTCTGCAATTATAAAGGACAGGCTGGTCTGCAATAATAAAGGACAGGCTGGTCTGCAATAATAAAGGACAGGCTGGTCTGCAATAATAAAGGGCAGGCTGGTCTGCAATAATAAAGGACAGGCTGGTCTGCAATAATAAAGGACAGGCTGGTCTGCAATAATAAAGGGCAGGCTGGTCTGCAATAATAAAGGACAGGCTGGTCTGCAATAATAAAGGACAGGCTGGTCTGCAATAATAAAGGACAGGCTGGTCTGCAATAATAAAGGACAGGCTGGTCTGCAATAATAAAGGACAGGCTGGTCTGCAATAATAAAGGACAGGCTGGTCTGCAATAATAAAGGACAGGCTGGTCTGCAATAATAAAGGACAGGCTGGTCTGCAATAATAAAGGACAGGCTGGTCTGCAATAATAAAGGACAGGCTGGTCTGCAATAATAAAAGACAGGCTGGTCTGCAATAATAAAGGACAGGCTGGTCTGCAATAATAAAGGACAGGCTGGTCTGCAATAATAAAAGACAGGCTGGTCTGCAATAATAAAAGACAGGCTGGTCTGCAATAATAAAAGACAGGCTGGTCTGCAATAATAAAGGACAGGCTGGTCTGCAATAATAAAAGACAGGCTGGTCTGCAATAATAAAAGACAGGCTGGTCTGCAATAATAAAGGACAGGCTGGTCTGCAATAATAAAAGACAGGCTGGTCTGCAATAATAAAGGACAGGCTGGTCTGCAATAATAAAGGACAGGCTGGTCTGCAATAATAAAGGACAGGCTGGTCTGCAATAATAAAGGACAGGCTGGTCTGCAATAATAAAGGGCAGGCTGGTCTGCAATAATAAAGGACAGGCTGGTCTGCAATAATAAAGGGCAGGCTGGTCTGCAATAATAAAGGGCAGGCTGGTCTGCAATAATAAAGGGCAGGCTGGTCTGCAATAATAAAGGACAGGCTGGTCTGCAATAATAAAGGACAGGCTGGTCTGCAATAATAAAGGACAGGCTGGTCTGCAATAATAAAGGGCAGGCTGGTCTGCAATAATAAAGGACAGGCTGGTCTGCAATAATAAAGGACAGGCTGGTCTGCAATAATAAAAGACAGGCTGGTCTGCAATAATAAAAGACAGGCTGGTCTGCAATAATAAAAGACAGGCTGGTCTGCAATAATAACGGGTCCCTAAAAATCATAATGTGTACTCGCCCTCACTGCTAGGCCCCCCAAAAACAATAGGGCTGATTCAGCACAGTGAGAATTTTCTTTTCTCACATTTTCTATGTGAGAAAAAAAATGTTAAAATAGTTGATTTCCTTAGTGCAATTCAGCAACATTTTTAGCTGTGCAAATAATTTAAGAATTTGCACAGCTAAACATGGTACTGTATTGATACACTGAGGAAACAAACCATAGTAAATTTTTTTATTCTCACAGAAAAACGTGAGAAAAAAAATTTCATGGTGCTGAATCAGCTCTATTGACTTTCCTATATATATCTATTAATGAAATAAATAGATACATAAATACATTGATAAAACATTAGCTGGAGGCTGATTTATTACTAGAGCCACGTATCGCCATGTGAGCGCCTGTATAGCGGCGCTTAGAGCGACCGCTAGTAGACAATGTAAGTGGGTGTGGGGCTCTGTAACCTAGCGTAGCGGTCGCTGTAGTATCCTGTCCAGCATTGATGAATGTGATGTGTGGTGGGCGCTGTAGAAGCGCTCTCCCTGATTCACTGCAGAGCCAATGGAGAACGCTAGGTGGTGTCCTAAGATCAAAGCGCCCAAGACTACACTACATCTAACAAGAGGACAATGCTGCAGCGAGTGACAGGTAGAGCCAGCTCAGTAAGTCCGGTACTCGGCGCTCCACACCATATTTAAGGAAAAACTACACACACGCGCTCTAAACACGGCACTCTAAAGCTGGGCGCTCTAGCATAGAGTGCCAGGCGCTGTGTGATTAAAGTCTGTTTTTGTACACATATCCGCCAGTAACAAAGCGAAAACACATGGAATGACATTGTTTTAACATTGTGACAATGGCACTTTAATGCCAGACCTGCACATACAATTCATAAAAGTATTTAAAAAAATGTATAAAAGTGTTTTCAGGCCAGGAGAGGTCACACAATGACTTGAGAAAAAAAATACATTTTAATTGCCCAACATGCTATTTAACCACAAACAAATGAAACCCCATTGAAATGTATGGCAGAGCAATGCTGAGCGAAAGGTAATACATGGCGCTCCTGAATCTAGAACGCCGGCGCTTTCTTAAATGTGGTTTCACATACAGCGCTCAGAGTTCACCAGGCGCTTTGTGCCGCTAGGTAGCATTACCTGGCGCTATCCTTTCTTAAATAACCACCAAAGTGTCAAATGCTAGCAAGCAGAAGGAAAAGGGCAGCAGGGGACAGAGGAGGAACAGGCAAGAAAATAATAACAGGCTGATTCATTATTAGCGGCAGGTAGCGACAGATGAGCGTCTGTAGCAGGCATTTCAGAGCACCCGCTAGTGGTTGCTGTGCACTGCCTTGGTTCGCTAGTTCAGAGCGCCTCAGTTGCTGTGCAGCATTGATGAATACATTGTGGGGAGTCGCTATATGACCAGTACAGCGCTGTATGGGAGCGAATGTTAGCGACTGGTCAGTGCGAATGCTCCGATGTAGCCCAGAGCGCCGGAGGCTGTGTGATTAAAGGTTGTTTTTTAACATGTATCCACCAGTAACAAAGCGAAAACATATGGAATTACATTGTTATAACATTGTAACATGAACACATTAATGCCAGACCTGCCATGTCAATTCTGCATAAATATATAAAACATGAAAAAAAATTAAAAAAATGGCTTTTTCTAGGCCAGGAAAGGTCACAACATTATTTGAGAATTTAAAAAAAAAATATGTTAAAAACCCCCTGTTTAAAGAGAAATAAAAGAACGTCCATTGAAATGTATGGGAGAGCGACAGGTAGCGAGAGGTAATACGTGGCGCTCTGCAAGCCTGAATGCCGGCGCTGTACGCTGAGGCTGGGATAATGATGAATCGGACGCTACATGGCGTTATCCCAGGCGCTCAACAGAATCCGCTTGATAAATGTGTAATTGCGTGCCGTGTCCGGCGTTCACCTGACGCTACTTGATGCTACCTGCCGCTTACAAGGCACTACCTGGCGCTATCCCTTGATGAATAAGGCCCTAAGAGGGATATCGGCAGGTCGAACGGGACATGCAGCAGATCCCAGCATGCCATATACAAACCTATACATTTCCTTTTTTTCTATCTCAATATATTTGTGTACAATTACTTATCTTCATACTATGTAAATGTTTTGGACTATTTTAAACCTACTGTGAAAAAAACACCACTACAGCTTCAGAAGCTTTCACTAACCAGTACGTTTTTAATCCCTATGCTTAAAAAAGCCAGCCATGTTCCCTGCATTCTTGGCTGATTCACAAGGCCAGATTTGTAGGAGGAGTAATGTTTAGGAAGTGCAGCTGTACAGTATATACTATATGTGTTCATACACCCCGGAGGCAAGATCCACTTTTACAGAGAACTAAAGGCTTTCATTGAGGTTTCAGTTTTCTCGTCTTCACAATACAGGGAGCTATTTATTTTGCACTGTCTGGCAGTGTTATTTAATACTTCCTTTGGGGTAAAGGGAGTGATCAGTTCTGGCTTCCTGAAAATGTAATTCACTGTGATATGATTATGATAAGGCAATGTTAGCAGGAGGATATCCTCATCACTCTCAGGAAAGGCATGCTGTCTCTGACTAATGGCTGAATGTCTGCCGTACAGAACACAATACGCATGACATGTTTTCTTCCCTTAGCTATGTTAGTGTTGCTGATGTCTTAAAGTGGAGCTATCAGACAGGGGCATAACTAGTAACCATAGGGGGTGCAGGGGGTGCAACCGCAATGCTGCCCAGATGGTCAGGGGAACCCCATCATTGTTTCTTCTCCACCTTATTTATCATATATATATGCTCAATGCTCAATTGGCATCATTTAGAGAAAAAAATCTCTATAAGTCTTGATAGGGCCTAATTTAATCAGAAAGCCCCATGCACACGAACCACCAGGATAAATAAATGTTAACAGCAGGCACTGCTCCCTCCCCATGGGGGGGGTGCTGGCGTTTGGCCGGCACCACTAAGAGTGGCCCTGACCTATCACCAGAAATCATGACGGTTGGGATAATGGCTCTCTCCAATGGCTTTGGCATCGCCCTGCTCGCCCTCCCCTAGAAACAGCCCTGGTCATACTCATTGTCATGGTCATGATTGCCTGCATCAGTGTAGCATAGAGCTATCTGATGTGACTTCTTATTTCCATCCTTAGAGCCTCAATATCTTACAGCCCACATGATAAGCATGTTACAAAGATGGCTACTGAACTTTATCTGGCGTTCGGCTAAGGCCAGAATGGCGAGACACGCTATGTTAGCTCACAAAATGCAGGAAGGCCTAGGAGTTCCAAATATTTGCCATTACTACAAAGCGCCACCAATAGCATAACTATCTTCAATGCATGCCAGCAAGGATCGCCTGGTTTGGGCATTACTGGAGCTCCCAGGCTTGGAAGTCACCTTGATGGATGCCCTGATTTGGACTGCTCCTTAACATAGGCCTAAAAATCTGAGGCCTTTTATGGAGCACTCAGGGTGTAGGACTGATTTAATAACACTGCATTCATCACTGCTAGACCTATGGGATAACCCTTCCTTCCACCCTATGCTCCAGAACAGGGGACCCTTCTCCTTTTGGATAAACTTGGGAATTACCAGGGTGCACCAACTCCTGGATGATAAGGACTTTTGGACCTTTGAAGACCTGAGATAGAAGCATCATTTACCAAAAATGAATGGTTTCCCTACTTGCAGTTGGCTGGCTAAGGCTTTTAACAACTCTGGGCTCATCAGACAGGAAGTGTTCCAGTTTTGAATCTATATGTGTAAAGGAATCAAATGCACCAGGCCTAATTACACTGTTATATTCCTTCCTAAATGACTTAAAGACTATTTGATGGTCTGGGAAAGGGGCCTAGGGACGACAATAGAGCATTAGGAATGGATTAGCATTTGGAAGTGGATGGGCAAATGCTCAATCAATACTCTCACAATGGAATTAGCCTATAAAGTACTCTTCCGATGTTACTTGGTACCAGTGGCGGACTGGGGTCAAAAATCAGCCTGGCATTTTACCATTTTACCAGCATCTGGCCTGCCCATGACCAGCCAATGGTATCTCTGCTGCTTCCTGGCCAGTCAATTATTGTGCTCCAATGCTGAAGCTAACTCATTGGGGGGGGGGGCATGGGCTGGGGTTGCTTGGGTGAGGGGGTAGACTGAGGAAGGGGATAGGGGGCTGGGGGAGGCAAGGATTGGATGGGGTGGTAGTAAAGGTAGCAGCCCAAACGGCACCTAAGCAGTGTAGCCCAAACTGCATTTGCCCGGCTCTCCCTATGGCCATTCCGCCCCTGCTTGGTACCTGCTAGATAGTAGAATCCACCAAGTCTGGCCAGAAAACTGTTTCAGGGAATGTGCTGAAAAGAGAATTGTAACCCAAATATGGTGGACCTGCCCTATGATTGTGCGATGGCTCCATGATTGCAGGTGTTTAGAATGACAGGCCAGATACTAGGAATGGCCCCCTGAAAGGACTCCTGGGTGTCACAGTTAAAACAAAGAGCACCATAGCTCACTTATAAACAAAACAAAATGTACCTGCTGGAGGTAAATTTGAGATTAAATGGGTTATTCATAAATGAAAATATAACCAGAATATGAAATAATACATATGACAAATTCTTGAGCATCTGGGAGCTATGGAAAACATATGCCACCCGAGCCCTTAGCAGTTAGCAATGATCTAACACCTGATGAATCAGTAGGATTTAGGGGTGAAGGTGAGTGTCTTTTTTCTTTTATTACATTAGCAGAATGGCTATTTGAATGGGACAAGGTGGGAGTTATGTATTTTTGTCAGGAAGGGGCTGGAGTGGTCATTTAAGTGCGCAATTTCTGGTTGGGGCTTCATAGCAAACTCACATCTGTATCCCCCTGATGGCTGCCCTGTTTCTTATACAGCTTGTGCTACTTTTAGGAAAGCAAGTTCATTCAGGAAAATAAACTAAATTGCTGCGGGAAAAAGGATGTCTGTGTGGTGCCGGAGTCGTGATAGCTAGGCTTATCCTCAAAGGAAGGTTAAACAGCAATTTAAACTATTGTACATTTAGTTCTTACTACTGAGACATTTCACAACCCTCCACAGGGTGACCCGGCAAAGCCTTTTAGGCCCAGTTATGTTCTCCCTTGGTGGTCTTTCCTTCATTCTCCATGATGGAGTCATCTGCCTTTCCTGTCTTAACTACCTTTAGTAAACTGTGGCTGGTAATTGGAGCCGCGGTCATTGTCTCATGACCCATGTTTACTAAACATTAAAACCAGTGCTACAACTTTCCGGGCCGCCCTGGGTGGCTTAGGACAGGAAACACTTTTCTTTTCTTTTCTTTAGCCAAGAGAGGAAACAACGTCATCTTTTTCATTCTATGTATATCCTGTGACTATAATTACAAAGAAAACTTGTCAAAGTACAAACTTTATATGACTCTGCATAACGGAGAGGTCACTATTACAGATATCTTTTATAAAGGCATAGGGGCAATAATACTTTCCTACACAATACCTGATACTGTCAAATTAATTAATAATATAAAGAAAAAAGGTTGGGTCGCATTTCTCTGCAAATTAGAATCAATTGCAATAGGATATTCAGAAACACGCTGACAATTAAAATGGATCTAATTCCTTTGACAACTCTGTGTCCACAAGGACCATAATCCTACTACTCCCGCTGCCTAAGAGTCCTGAATTTAGGACCAGGAAACAGCTGCACACTGCAGTACTGTACACCTCCTCTTGGGGGTGGTGTGTGTGCCACATATGTGTGCATTTGTTTCCTGCTCCATCAGCTGGCACTCTGCTAGGAAAAGGTGAGCATAATATAGGGCTCACTGATGGGATATGGGGTGGGTTAGGTTGGGGTTCCTGTAAAAGTCTTCATGGCCAGGTGAAAACCCTATGCAGGGGCGATTTCTGTCCTCCAGGTCATGATTAAGGGCATGTTGCCCAAAACGCGTCGACGCCTTTCATAATTTTAAATGCCTGCTGTATAGTTTCCTTGATGGAATATTTTAATTTGAACTTCAAATAAAATTGGACGTTTTAATCTGCAAACCGGATGTCGGCTGGCCCTATTGTTGTATGGTATTGACTACATAAGAGGTGAGCACTCTTGGCCGTGCAGCTGTTGCGGTTTGATCCAGATTGAACAATTCAGAGCTGGCAATTGTCTTTCCTTCTGTCCTCCAGTGTAGAAACCCTTCTCTTCACCTGATACTTACTCTGAACCGGCAATCCCATGGCACATGTGCAGACCTCTTCTGGCATCCTCTGCATCCCTTCACATATTTAAATGTCTGGCAACAGGTGCACACGGCCGGAGGGAGTGGCCAGAGGGAAGCATGCAGCAACGATCATTACTGTGCATGGCAATGAAAGATCATTGAAGGAAGCCCATGCATGCTCCATGGAATCGCTGGTTCAGGGTAAGTAATGGGTGAACCCGGGGTTTCACACACAGGGGCTTCTCCATTCCACTTGAAGCCCTTCTGTTTGAAGATGAGTTAATGATATTTACTACTTAAACATATTTTTGAGAAATGAATCTCTTGACTTTATATACATATTCAGGTCCACTTTAACAGATAGGTTTCATCAGGACCAGAAGGTGATGATGAGCAGCTCCAAAAATGTATTCTTCGATGCCATTGACATCGTTCTGAACGCAATAACACTAATAGCCTTTCTACTAAGTGCATTTCCTGTCTGTTAATCACAGAGAAGGTTTTAACAGAAACATGCAATTCAAGTTCATGTTATTCATCTGCTTCCTGACTTGTTACCAGTTAGAATTTCCCACTAACTTTGGGCTTAGTGGTAGAGGACAAAATCCCATAACAAAATTTCTATTAGCCCTTATACTGTTTTTATACAACTGGCATCCATGTGTAGTGTAAGTCCACTTCATTAGACGTTTTTGTTGGAAATAATGTTTGATTTAAAAGGACAAACCAGGCAAAATCTAACTTGCTTTCTGTTCCCCTCAAGCTGACTGTGAGGGGTTGCATCTTTCATTCAGCCTGCATCTTGATAAGCCCACGTGAACTCTCTGCTGTCTGCTGGAGCTCCTCGCTTTTGCATAGCTTGAGTCATAGCTACCAGGGCCGGCCTTTGGGGTGTGCGAGGTGTGCCATTGCATGGAGCAGGGGGGTACAAAACAGCTGTTCCCACCTGTTCAATGCCCTAACCTTCTAACCTGTCAGCTCAATGTTAATTGGAGCTGCTGGGAGTGCACGGTTGGTTGGGTCAGAAGGAAGAAGAACCCCTGTTCTGTCTTTTAAAGTGGACCAAATCAGCTGATTTCCCTATCCCTATCCAATGTCGGATTCCCCACTGTTTGAAACCTGCTGATTTCACCGGCATACTTACCTTGCATGAAATCCCATGGTACATACGCAGGGTTTCATCCAGTCGGCCCTACTGTTCCACACAGTAGGACATCCCACATTGGGATGTCCTGGAGATAGGGAATCAGCCAGCTTTGGAGTCTTTTAGACTTCAGGCCCAGCAAACACATGATTTAATCTACTTCAAAGTGGACCAGCAGTTAAAAATGACTGCTGGTCCATTTGCCCCACTCTGCATTGCCTCACCACTGTCTGCCAGTTCACCACCCCACATTTGTTGTCACATGGGACGGTGAACTGGCAGCCAATGGCTAGAGAAGCATTTGCTTGTGGTACCTAGGTGCTAGGTTATGTGCAGGGGGCTTCTGGCAAACCATGGTCGCTATTGTCAACCATGTGGGTCAGTGGGCCAGTAATGAGGTAGTGCAGATGTGTGTTAAGGTGGTGCCATCCTGTTGTCTCACACAGGGCACTTTGCATCCTAAGGCCGGCCCTGATAGCTGTTACTGTATAGCTGCTACTGTTGACTGTATAGGTATTTCATATGTATTTCATAATGATGAGTCAACACAAGGGGGTAAGTTCAACAGGATTTACCAGGGAATGCAAAATGCTGTTCCAGTATCCATTTATTGTTCTGCTTCTTTTACCCCCAACCCTTCAGTTAAGACACCTCAGCCCATGTTCTGCCCCTACAAGGCTATAACCTCAGCATCCTGGATGTGGGGGGGGGGGTGGCATACCCACCCCTGCCACAGTGTCCACCACTACAATACCAGCTGATCAATACCTTTGCATTAAGAGTGGCCAAAAACACCCCCGCAATGCTATAGCCTCAGCTGAGACAAATTAATTGGCTGGCTGGCAGGGAAGAACGATTGGGCAGCTCATGGGCTTGTTGTTGAATGGGGCCAGTAAAATTACAGGTTGATTTCTATATAAACAATTCAGAGGGCGGGGAGGCCCCCCTCTGATGGCAGAAGGTGTGAGTCTGACCAAAAAGGGACAATAACTTGGAGGTCAGAAGCTGCAGGATGCGATCCAGTGATCGAATGAGTTGCTGATTGCAGGAGTAGAAGCTATGGAGGAGTATGCTTTTGTTTTGTTTTTTTATTTGGATGGTCAATCCCTATAAGGGCTTGGAACATTAATAATGACATAATTGTTTCCATAATCATGCCCATATTATACAAGTAATATAATACACAAAGTATATCCCTCTATGGCTACAACACTCTGCAAGTAATATGAAACCTGTACATCCATTATTACAGGGAATAATAATAGATCAGACCGCAGGTATTGCAGGCTGGAGCGGTGGGTTACCCTAGCAATGGTGCCCGGGGAGCTGTTGTGGTGGTTAGGTTAAACTGACCAGATTCAGTGGACCAATCCCACTTTGAGCCCCTCTGCCCCTCCCGAAAAATCTGGAAACACCTAAATGTCCCACTTTGCGGACATAGGAAAGACTGTCCTGCCAAATGCAGAATGCTGGATGTCTGGGTGCTTTACATTTGCTCTGACTCTTTGGTTGAATGGTGGCAGTATAATGCATGGACCTCTGTGCATTGGCTCAGTCACCACCATCTTTTATAGAGCTAATATTCCTAGAGCATGTGACCCATAATTAAGCCACACGCTAAACCTCACCTATCACCCACATATGGTTTAAACTGTCCCACTGTGAGGACCCCAAAAATGGTCAGTTTAGGTACATGCATTATTACAGGGATAAATAATAGATCAGAGCACAGATATTGCATCCTAGAACCTTGGGTTGCCCTAGCAAGAGCGCCTGGGGTGCAGTTGTTGGGGTTAGGGGCCTTGCTAAAGAGCACTACAGTCCTGTACCGACCTAGAATCAAACGGCCACCCTCTGGTCACAAGGCTGCATCCTTAAAGTGGATCAACACCCAGGATTTTGACTATCCTGGGTCTTGGTCCACTTCGGTGGGGCACCCCCGATCGGGGTGCCCCACTGTGTGAAACCCCCCCGATCACCCGAAAAACTCACTTCTCCCCGCTCCCAGTGGCGACGAACAAGCGGTTTGACAGCCGCGGACAAGCGGCTCCTCCGCCGCCGCCTCCCGCGCGTCACTCTTGACGCGCGCGCGCCCGCGTCAGCCATTCACAGACGGCCGGCGCGGGCGCGCGCACGTCTAGAGGGGCGTGAGGGAGGCGGCGGCTGGCTGTCGCCGAAGACAAGGTAAGGGGATTTGGGGTGTTTGGGGGGGTTTCACCCCGCGGGACATCCGAGATCGGGATGTCCCGCGGGGTGAAACCCCCCCAAACACCCCAGGACCGATCACCGGAGAGGGACCGATCACCGGAGGGTGATGGTCCACTTTAACCACTAGGCCATGACTGCCTGGAGTTATAAACAGTTTCTATATTAGTGTAGCATTAAAATATTACAGACTATCATATACACTGAAAAAATACCACTAAAATATCAAATCTCTTTTAATATGTTTTTGTATAGTTATTTGCATTTCACCTAATAGTTAGTGTCTATCATTATAATGACACACATAGCTTTATTACATTACTTGGCTTAATAAATTAATAACAAAAAAAATATGTGAAACTGACACCCCAAGTCAGAGCTTACAATCTGTGAATAAAATAAGGAGGAATAATGTGAAAGTCACCTATACAGAAAGACACTGTTTATCCACATATTTCTATTTAGTGCCAGAAGCCATTCAAGCTTTTCTAAAGTGAGATCCATGTTGTTGAAAATATTGGCTGGTTGTTGGGAAATTCCAGTGAGCTGGTGGTGGTCTTAGCGTCTGTCTCCACAGACGGAGACATGGGGGCTTCCAGTTCCTGCAGATCTAGAAAACAGGATGTTAGTTTGTGGTTTCAGTTGAATGTTAATTTCCCTTGAAACAGGAAAACAGGAACGTTTGGTGAATTTGAGTCATTTCCAGTGGGAGGAGGGGGGGGCCCTTTACTTTAAAGTAGACCTGCATACTTTAGTCTTCCCCAATGCCAGGGGGATCCTATGCAGCATGTTAGGTTTACTTGCTTGTCTCAGTGGGCATTGCTCCACTTACTCGACCCATCTTTTAGTAGTGAGGAAATAAAGCGATGCCTGTTGTCCTCTTTATCAGACATGATGTTACATCTGTTGCCAGCAGGCATTAGTTGCGTTTTCAGAGTAGTATGTTGCTCAACTAGTGAGGTGTCAAAAAAGGGGGAGAAGCTCTTTCCACCAGGAGCAGAAACCCCTGGGGTTGCCAGTAAACTCACCTTTACAGGAGTCTCCCACAACACTGTGTTTGATGGCGGCCATATCCCCAGCTGTGAATTGCTGGTATTCTTACCACAATTCTATAGTGCATGTACGAGCTTCAAGACAATCAAAATAGATTGTGTCACCCAGCAATCTATTCTGAATTAATACTTACTACTGGCATTCATATAGGCCTGGTCCATCAGCGTGCATCAACTGGAGGGATGCCGCCTCAAACAGCACACGGGCCGTGCAATTGCTGGATAGATAAGTATACCAGCCGAACTGTGGTGTTGCCCATCCCAAATCAGTATGCCCTAGAAATAGGGAATTGGCCAGATTAAACCTGCCTCTGTAGGTCAGGATCCCATAGAGCACAATGGGCAGAACTGGATTTAAGTATTTCATGCATAATTAATATTTACACATTTATTTATACAGAATCTGCATTGTGACTTGTCAGTAATGGAAACACAGGTCTTAGATGTCACCAAATGTTATTTTTTGGGGTAATTACAATGGTTTTTTACGGCTTCTTTTGCTTAACAATATGTAACTTGGACACCAAAAACTAAATTTGTCCCCTTTGTACCCAGCAGTGATTTCTTGTAACTGTAATGATAAGATTCCGACCAGCGCTGGAAAAATACTGCGCCAATCATTTCAAGGAGATAAATATTCATAAATACACTGTGCAGCGCTGGAAAAACGTTGTTACAATGTGGTGCTCACTGGTGCTGGGATAATTGGCAGTCAGGTTCAACAGGTGCTGACATAGGTCGGCCAATACCTAAGTGCAACAATCAAAGCTAATTAGTTAGCATCCGGTGCTGTGACATCTAGCGCCATTGTAGTCAACAGTGCAGCACCAGAAAAGACAAGAATGATGGCGCTCCATAACCGCTATAGCCACCAGAAGGATGCTAAAAGGTGCACATCATAAATAAGGCCCAAAGTAACTGTCACTGCCATTAAATTGACGAAACAAACACACCTTTTGGCTGCCATGTTATGTGGAAACAGCCACCTGAGATGTTTCTTTAGCCTTCTCGTTTATAAGCTCATTCAGGTGGAAGCAGCCTTGGTAACTGCTGACTGTGTACAATGTATTTTCTGTTTTAAAGTCCACTTTGGGGCGACCTGGGGGGTTTCACACAGCGGGGCATCCCGACTTTGGATGCCCCCGGGGGAGGGAATCGATCAGCCCGGGGATTCTTATAGGTTCCCAGGCCGATCGGTGTGGGTTTTGGTTCACTTTAAGACCAGGGAAGGCTTACATATTATTTTTGTGTTGTTGCAATGCTGTCTGTGTATGTGGAAGATTTGCTTTTTATTGTCATAGTAACACTTTGGATTTTACTGATGGCTAAGCTGATTTTTGTTTGAAGTGCATTCTTCAAATATTAGGGTCTGGTTTTGGTATTCTTAGAGGCCGATTCATTAATAGCGCCAGGTAGCGACAGTAGCGGCATTCTCAGAGCATGCTTGGCCGTTGTTCTGTTGTTGATAGAGACTCAGTCGGTTTGCCGTAATGTTGAATATTGGGTGAGGAGTCGCTATTTGACAGGTTCCGCGCTGTATGGGAGCGCATGACAGCGAATGGCCATAGCGAACGGCTCCCAGCATATTCATTAACAAATCACGCTACAAAAATTCTCGCGCAGTGAAATGCTTGTTTAAACCCCAGAGCGCTGGCGGCGATGGGTTAAAAGTAGTTTTTTAACCCCCAAACAACCATATTTTTGGGAAAAAAAAACACGTTTTTCAAAACATATTGTAATATGAATACATTAATATCAGACCTGTAATATCAATTCTGTACAAATTTTTTTATTTTTTTTTTTTAACCTTAAAAAAAAAAAAAAACTAACATTGCATAAGTGGTCACAGAATTTTTGACATTTAAAAAAAAAAAGAAAAATGAATAGCAATTAATTAAGAATATTTAAAGATTGCTCCATTGAAATGCATTGGAGAGCGCCAGGTAGCGAGAGGTCATACCTGTCGCTGTTCAAGGTCGCTCGCTGGCGCTGTGGGGTGAGGCTGGAATAATGATGAATGATTCGCTATCTGGCGCTCTGTCAGTCGCTAAGCAGGATCGGCTTGATAAATGTGTGATTGCGGAGGGGAGCCGGCGTTCTCGTGGCGGTGACCGTCATTACCGTTCGCTCACCATTCGCTACCTGGCGCTATCCCTTGTTAAATAAGGGCCTAAGTAACTGGAAAACTCCCACACATATCTGACACACATACACACCATGGATGATTCAGTAAGAAAAGCTAAACATACAATTTTGTGGCCCCATACAGCATCAATGTCTGCCCCCCCCCCCCCCCCCCCCATAACCAATGTGTGATGCCTTGGTCCATCGTTTATCACATCACATTATATGTTATTGAAGGGGGCCCAGATACAGTAGGTGCTGTATAGAGACTGGGACCGTCTATAAACTTTGGGTGTTGGTTAGGGCATCTGTCTTCAAGGCAGCAATGCTTACCCCTTTATTCAGGTCATTAAGGAAACTGAAAATAAGACTAGGGATTAGTGTATTTAAATAAATATTCACCGAGTGTGACTGTAATGTAGATACAATATTTCAAAATTTGGGAAAACACTTTTAATTTGATCTAAAACTGGCCCTAGGTACGCAGGAGAGCTGTAGGACTGGGCATATGGGACAGTATTATAGGCATTGGGCATAGAGTTGTTATAATATTTTAGAACTTGGGGCACATTAAATTTTGCCTAGGGCCACACGTTGTCTAAAACCAGCCTTGACCTGACCCACTGTCTTATTTTCTTATCCATCTTTTATCATTAGCACAATGCCCTTTTCTCTTTGCAGGCATTTAAATGTTTTGTGTTTTGGGGGATACCAAATACTACACCCTTTATTATGTAATGGGCAAATGCCAGCCTGTCTCCAGAACAACAAAGAATTAGAGAACTATGTAATGGTTGAACATTAGATTTATCCTACCTGTTGAATGAAAATGAAGCTCTCCCCCCATTTCCTAGGTTTAAAAACAACTTAAAAGAATGCACACTAGTTGGAATTGTTATGCAGTTTTACTAAGATCTTCTGGAACAGCACAAGACTAACTGATTTAGAAATGGTTACAAGAACATAAATTATTTATTTATTTCTTAGTCTTTGCAAACTTATTTGAAGGACTTTAGAGTAGACATAATGAAAATACCATTGTTTTAATACCTTAATCAGATTAGATTAGTGTGGTGGTAACCATAGATATTCACTAATACCTGCTGGGCTGGCTCCATGATCCATGGAGTCACACTATAGTATCTCTAGTATCACTGTCTCTTTAGACAGCAGACTGACACATTTAAATGGTATTATGATAATACAGATTAATGTGACCACAGTTAACATATCATGTCAAAGACACCCTCCTCATAAAAGATGTCTTAATGGGCCACTCCAGCGCCTTTCTAAAAAAATAACTTACATCTCGCCCTGCCCCTTCCTATTAGCTTTACAGCTCATGTAATAAAAGGAAAAGAAGACACTCACCTTCACCCCAAATCCAGCCGTCTAAGTTGCATTTGCAGCACCGAACGCCCGCTGCCATCTTCCTGAAGCCCCAGCCGGGCCGCTGGGAGCCGACGCTCTCTGCATCATGTGCTTATTACATGAGCTGTAATTTGCGCACTAGCATTAACCAATAGGCCATTTTGCTCCTGGATTTTCTAGCATCCTTTTTGTGCACCAAACTGTCTCTGGCACTTGATTTATGGTATGTTTAGAGGGCAACAAAGCGTGCGTAAAGGTGGCTATTTGAAGAGTGAAATTCCACTAGCAAATAGGTTAATGAAAGTGCCGATTCCAATGAGTAACAGGCTAATTTCTTTCCAAAAACACATGCTGACAAGTGTCAACCGCAAGTTCTTTTTAGGTATTGAACCCTTTTTTGGTTTGGGTTCCTACAAAAAATGATAAAAAGTTTTCAAAAAACACAAAATTAAGGTCCAAACAACAATGTGTAAATTATGCCGACAATAAAATACATTATAGTTAAATTATTAAGAACATCTGGGACAAAACATTGGGCATAAAAATGTTAAGGATTAAATGGAATCAGAATGTCCACCCTCCCAAAAAAAAAAAAAAATGGAGAACACAGTGTCTTCAAAGAATACACTCTGAAATGGTGAATAGATCTTCCCAGAAAACACAGAAGCTTGAGATATCTATGGAGAAACAGTAAAGGTAAGGGGAGAAACATGGGGGACCATCTGGAGCAGTAAAGCGCTTAGCTGGCCAAATGTGCATGGGCCAGGAACATTGAACTTCAAAACAGCAGATCTTCCTTGCGGAAGGTGCAACTTGGCGCAAGAGGCAATTTGTGCTTCTCCCGTGCGCTAGCCATTTGGTTCACCATGAATCATGCACCTAGGTACAAACAGAATCGTTTGCGCCCCGACCATGAATCGACCCTATAGTCAGGAGGCAAGCTGGATCGTAACAACGGATCAGCTGGTCAGGATATCAGGTATCAAAGCAAGGATGACCAACAGGTAACTAGTGCTTCTTAGCACTTGTGAAAATTCTGCCCAGTGGATGTCCATTTTGCACAGCCATCAGAACTGAGTTTATACTAGTTGACATGTGCTTGCGTATCTACACATGCTCACATGAATGTGTTGGTCAGAGGGATGGTTTTGCAGGCCGTATGGCTGAATGCCAGGTGCACCTGAGGACCAGATTCTTTCCTGTTAACCTGTTTCCTATGCTGGGATTGGTTGGTATTACCTTGGGAACCGTGGCAATTACCTTCATTAAGAGGAAGGGGAATGAAAACTGGATCAGGGCCACAAAGGGAGCATATGAAACATCAGTATTCTCCTTCTCATCCTATGTCCATGTGACCCTACTGTTGCCAACAGCTGAACTACCATCTAAACCAGAAAAAGGTAGCAACTGCTTGTATCAAGCCCTTGTAATATTCTGTTTGGCCAACAGGCAGTCACATTATTGTGGATCCTAGAGGGTTCAGTCAGTTTAACATGTAGAGGAGTCACTCGAAGGTAAACTGGCCATTTTAGGGGTCCTCAAAGTGGGACAGTTTAACCCAGTTTGTGGGTGATGGACATGGTAGGGTGTGGTTTGGCATGTCACTTAATTATGGGTCACATGCTCTAGGAATATTTGGTCCATAAAAGATGTTGGTGATTGAGCCAAGAGTAGTTGTAAACCACCAAGACATCCAGCATTCTACGTTTGGTAGGACAGTCTTCCCACATCAGCCACGTGTGACTTTTAGGTGTCCCCAGAGTTTTTGAAGGGACAGTAGGCCTCAAAGCGGGACTGTCCCACTGAAAGTGGGACATGTGGTCAGTTTACTTGAAAGGTCCTTCAGGATAGGCTTGTTGAATAGTTGCTGACCAAAGTCAAATACCTTGGACCAGACTCTAATAAGTGGGAATGACCACTAAATATGGCACTTGTCTTCATAGCTATTTCAGCATGATGCATTGCAGGGTTGTTTTTATTGGGGTTTATGGGCTTGCAATAAATAACAGAGAAATCGGATTAACTACCTTTTATGGCCTAATAACATAATCAACAGGTGTCCCCACGAGAGAAAATTCTTTCTCAAAAATCACTGATAAATATACCAGTTTACTGCAAGAAAACTCTGCTGCATGGTTTATCAGTTTGCAGATTTCTCCTGGGAAACAATTTAATGCTTTTGGCAAGCCTGATGATGGCTGGAAATCTGAGTATTCTATGATGACTTAAAAGGCCAGTTTGGTGTACAAACATTAATGATAAGCTGTGAATAAAGCTCTACAAATGTTTTCAAGAATGCCCATTTATGTGTTATGTGTAATTCTAGTCCAGTCCAATCTGTAAACAGTAAACTCATCTTGTGGTTTCAGATTATTCCATGGAGAGAGAAGGGAGAACATTCATCGCCATTCTACAGGATTTGTGTCTAATTGATCAGAAGAAAAATAGAACACAAACTTCAGAAGAAAACTCATGTAGTGTTCTGTGTCATTTAATAATGTGGCATGATATCTACAGGCTTGAAGCTTTTGAGCTTTGATACATTTTTTTCCACATTGTGGAGGCTGATTCACTACTAGAGCCAGGTATTGCCAGATGAGTGTCTGTATAGCGGTGCTTAGAGCGACTGCTAGTAGACGCTGTAAGTGGGCATCAGGCGCTGTAACCTAGCATTGTGGTCGCTGTAGTAACCTTTAGTGCCAGACCTGTAAATATGATTCTGCATAAAAAAAGTCCAAAAAATGTATAAAAGTGTTTGTTTGCAGCCAGGAGATACAATGATTTGAGCAAAAATAAATGTTTAATTGCCAAACACGCTATTTATACACAACTAATGAAGCCCCATTGAAATGTATGGGAGAGCGACATTGAGCGAAAGGTAATATGTGGTGCATTTGAACCGAGAGCGCCGACGCTATACTCTGAGCCGCCTGTAGTAATACATGTGACGCTACATGGTGCTGTTAGAGGCACTCACCATATTCGCTTTCTTAAATGTGTATTCCCGTACAGCTTCCGGCCTTCACTAGATGCTACCTGCCGCTATGAGGCACTACCTGGCGCTATCCCTTCTTAAATAACCCCTGTAGTCTTGAAATATACCTGTGCCTTTTCCAGCTTTCCTCTATATACTAAAAAACATCAAATTAGCTTATTAGTTATCTCATGATATCTTATAAGGGTTGATTCGTGGTTGTGTGCCTATGCATTTGCGCTTGATTTTTTTGGGGTCCAAGCCATGCTCGGGCTTCTTCCTGATTTATGGTTCTCAAAATTTAAAGTGCATTGTTTAAGGTGGAAATTTGTGCACAAGCGCGCCAATGCAGAAACTTGTGTCTGAAATTCTCCACAAGCACAAATATGGTGCCCCAAACTGACACCTGCGACTGATTTAAGGAGCATTTAGAGGGTAGAAAAGTATGCGCAAATGTGTCAATTTCCAGATCAAATCTCCTCCAGCAAAAAGCTGGATTAAACAGCTTTCACAGACTAATGTGCTTATTTCATTCCTAAAACACATTTCGGCATGTTTTTCTTAGCAATGAAACTGTCAGCTGCAAGTTTATTTTAGAAATTTTCCCCTTTTTTGGGGATTTTTGGTGAGAAAAATAAAATGGTTAAACGTTGTCAAAGTTGGTAAATCTCAAAATGTTTAATAATAAAAACACCAAAAAGGTGGACATCGTCCCCAAAATTAAGAATAATTCAAAAAAATTAGTAGCACAATTATTAAGCAATAAAGTGAACATCTGGGACTCAACATTTGGAAATTACTGATCTGGAACCCCAATATCCACAATAAAACACGGCACCTAAAAATAAGGAGAAATAAGCACCTATAAATAAACAGCAACTTAATATTTATCCCCTTTCTTTACTGTTTCTCATTTGTGATTTTGTCTCTCCAGCTTCTGTGTTCAGACAAATCTCTATCTATCAATTATCTGCCTCCTGAGTCAACTGACAGGGGATACACTCCAAAATGAGATTTCCCCAAACACAGAAGCTAGGAAGACAAAATCGCAGTTGAGAAACAGTAAAGAAGGGGAAAGAACATGGAGGGCCATTGGAATGAGTAAAGGGCTTAGCCAGCCAAATGCGCATGGGGCAGGGCCATTGCTCTTCAAAACAGCAGAATTTCAGGCCAAAGGTGCGTGAAGAGGAATTCTGCACTCGCTGCAAGCACATGCTAGTAGGTGCGATCTGCACGTGTGCCCTGCATGTGCACAAAGCCATAAATCAGGCCTAGGCGCATGTGCGCTTGGTTTGGGGTTTTTAGCGCACTGAACATGAATCAACCCTATAGTGATGTTTAACTTTAAGTCAAGCAAAGAAGCATGCACACTGCTAATGGATTTACCATTATTCACTGTAATACTGTACTGTACTTACTGAAACTAGGTTTGTTAGACTCTTTAAAAGTTTATTTAAAAGTTAGGGATGGAAAACTATGTAGCATGAAACAGTTTTTAACAGCACTTGTGATTCTTTACAATTGGTCAAGTTCACCACTTTGCAACACGCCAGACCTTTAAAAGTTCCTTGAAAACTCACTTTTTCAGATGAGCCTACCATCTAGTTTAAAGTGGACCAAAACCTGTGATTTTCACTATCCCAGGATTTGGTCTTGATTTGGGATGGTCCCTCGGAATGCCCTAAAAACACCAGTCTCAATGCGCATGCCCGGATTCTCATCCAATCAGCGCTGAATGGCGTGCAGGTTATCACATGGCATTTAGCTCTGTTTGGAACAGGAAAGTAATGGGATCAGCTGCATCCCTGGGATTCTAACTAAATGGTTGGGCACGAGAGCGCGCTTCAGCGGCGGAGAGGCTGGGTTGCGGCCTGTGAGTGGGGAGTCTTTTAATTTGTGGTTGTTCCTCTTTAATCAACCAACTTCAGAATCTTGAATAGATTGTAAACCCATCAGCAATTATAAGGCAGCAAGCAGCTCACCTCCTGCCTGTCCCATGTGCCCCCTCCATTTCCTGCAGCACTGAGTAGAAGCCATAGCAGGGCTCCCAAACTTGCCCCCTGTTCAATAACATTCCCCTAGAGCCACACAAAAAACTAGTCTAACAGCCTCTTTGTTCCTTGGTGCTCTCCGTGTGATTGAACCTGGAAGTCACAGTGGTCCCAATTCTGAAGCTGCACCATGACATGTCCTTCCCAGCTTGGCTGCAAACCAGAAACTGAGGCAAAGAAAGCAGCATAGAATACATTATACATATTTATACATCATCATCAAGGTGGATAAGGATGGTGGCAGTTAGAATTTGCCTGGACAGGGACTTTAATCCTTCAAAGCAATTGCCACTATGCCAAATACTTGCTACTTGTGCCATGAATGGGCAGACAGAAGCGCGCGTGATGTGGTGGTTGCCAGCTCCAAGCTTCCGGGAAGATGGCGACGATCAGTCCGTGCCACAAATGCGTCTACGGCTACATTTGGGGTGAAGATGAGTGTCTTCTTATATTACATGAGCTGTAGTGCTAATAGGATGGGGCTGGAGTGGCCCTTTAACTAAAAACTGGGATTCACAAAAAATAAAATACATTTTAGCTGCAATCTAGATGTGTACACAATTCAGATGCTGCACAATTGTTTGGGGGGGGGGGGGGGGGTGGATTCTGGTTTAATAATGTTAATACTAATATGGTATACCATGTGTTGGGGAAATGTCATTATGAATGGGTTGATGTTCTCTTAGATGCCCTGATTGGGCTTTTAAAACTGTAGGGAGCTACTGTAGGTTTTAAAGCCCCAAAACACGCAGAGAAATAATCTGGTAAAAAATTTTTTATACAACAAAAGGGGAGTATGGGGATCATACAGCACCAAACATGCAGCTTATTGTGTGATATATGTTTAGAGATAAAATTAATGTACCAGGCTTTTGTTGTACCTGTGAACAGGACTGGCTTTACATTGGACTGCAGAATGACATCCCCCAGAACAAAACTACCTGTTTGACCCCTCCCCTCAACGGAACCCAATTTACACCCCAAAAAGCAATCTTTCAGGGCATTAGCTGAGCTGATGATGCTCCTTCCCACTCAGACCATGTGGGTGTAACAAATGCCAAATTAGAAAAAAGTCTGAAGCCCCATCGACAAACCTAGGATGACAACTCCCATCCAAACAACTGAAAAGCTGGCCATGCCTGTTAGAGCTAGGGTATATTTACTTAGCATTCATTTTAAACAAGACTGGGGTGAGAGGTTGTCCTGTGATAGGAAATTCTGTAAATTCTACCCCTCACTACCTAGGAATTTTAATTTGGGATACATGTCCACTATTAAGTCGCTAAAAATACTTCCTCCACGTCACCACTGGCATTCCAAAGGGACTAGTCCTGCCTGATTTCAGGCTTTTTTAGGGATATAAAGCAGTCCAACGCCTGTTATAGGCAAAATGTTGCCATCCCACAGGCATCGTTATTCTTACCTACACCACCTTCCCCTGGCAGGGACTCTGGATCATGTGACCACTGGCGGATTAATACACACTCCGATGGGGAGGGTTAATCACAATTGCATTTCAGACAATAGCCATTTTAGACAAAAAGGTGTTGGTCCAAGGGCTGCCTGCCTCACCTGGACCAACACCAGGTTGAACCAATACCTTTTTGGTCTAAAATGGGTGTTGGTCATGAGAGGGAGGGTAGGAGATGCAGGAGCTGGAGGTGGTACAATAGACTGGAAGTCCGCCTTAACTAAAAACTCATCAAAACATTTATTAAAAACTTTTATGCAACAGTGTATCCAATAAAGTGGACCAAAACCCTGGTCGGCCAGTCAAGATGTTATCCTGTGTCAACCCCTCGGGCCGCTGGAAAAACTATGTTTCCCGGAAACTCCCATGACATTGTAAACATCGGCATCCGCATCCCCAGCATCTCTGGGCTGAGACGTGCTTCCATGCCCAGCCATTCAGATAGGATGGGATCAAGAGCAGGTGACACACTGCAGGGAGCCTGGCGATGTGGTCACTCCTGCTCCCTTATGTCTGGCTCTGTGTTTAGACAGATCAGTATGACATTAATACGCATGGCACATTTGGCGTGGGACCAGAGGAAGGTAAGCATTGGGGGCGAACTGGGGGGGTGGTTGACACAGTTGGGCATACAAGATTGTGTAGAGGACCAATCTAGTGAACATATCAGGTTTTGGTCCACTTTAAGTAGAATATGCACACTAACATAATAGTATGAATAGTATAAATAACAAGTAAAGTATAACAGCTAGACTATTGAAAAAAGTCTAAAAAGGCGTAAGTGAAAAAAAAAAATGAAAATGCATTTATCTTAAATGGTTCAATTGTTCTATAACCGCATAATGATGTTAAAAGCCGTTTTATCGCTACATTTTATTTGGTATGATGAATAAAACCTGCAGGTAAAATGAGAGAGTGCAAACTTTTAAAATGCACTCAAAGCAATAGAAAATCAGTCCCAAGGAATGGAGGTGATGAAATAGCACACCCTGGTGGAGATAACTAGGAACTACGGCTCCAGTAACTGAATATCACACAGGTTAAGATTAGTGAAGTCACTTAAAGAGCATCTCTGAGTCAAGTGAAGGGCAATCTTCTCTGAAATATTAAGTAGTCACTATTTTATTTGGAAGAATCTTGCAGAGAAATCTCATTTGTGATGATAGTTAGCATGTGTAAATTATTATCTGCTTATACCGTGTTTAGCAGGAGAACGAGCACTGCACTGGTGCATGGAAGCAGCCCTCATATATATATAGATCAGTAAACCATTGCACAATAAAGCCATTGATATTTCCCCGGATTATCTAGAGAAGTAAAATTTAGCAACCACCATGAATAACTTGGGGCTTACAAGCTGACCCAGCCCCCTTTGCACCTCCTTAAAGGAGCAGTATCGTGAATTTTTCTTGGTGACTTATATTTAAATGGTACTTTGAATGTAGGTAAGTGTTGGAGTAAGAATTACAAATGTAGAAAAAAATGATGTCTGTGTTGAGCAGCTGGAGACTAATAGCTCATGTTTATGTCTTGTCAGTGTCGGGCGCCGACACTCTGGCCTGTTCCACGCTGAGGAGAGGGGTGCAACAATGTATCAGTTCCACGCTGAGGAGAATGTATCAAAGTATCAGCTGTTCAGTGCTGGCAGCCGTCCAGCATAAGATAACAACATTGCAACATTGCCTGGCCAGAACTCATATATCTAAAACAGAGAGAAAAGCTCTAGAAGTCATTTAGCTGATTTTGACAGTTTTCCCTTCATGTTGGCTCTGCTGCAAAATTGTTCAGTTTACCATTTTCACTTTTTTTCCATATGATCTTTCTTTCAGCTTTGTGTGTTTTGAGCAAAGCCCAACCCAGGATTTTCACTATCTGGAGTTTTGTTTTGTGCCCCTAGGGGCATCCCGACTTGGGATGCCCTGATATGTGAAATCCCCAAGTTCGCCTGTGAAAACGTACCTTTCCCTGTCCCACAGCGCATGCGCGGGCTCTCATCCAATCAGCGCTGTTTGCACGCAGATGGGGAGCCTGAGCAGTAACCTTCCTGGCCGCCCGGCCTGTCTAAATGACTATCTGCGTGAGCGCGCCAGAAAAATGGGGGGGATCTGTGGTTATCCAGGGGTCGTTTCACACAGTGGGCATCCTGATTTAGAATGGGGTTTTGTTCCACTTTAATACTTTTAGATTTTCCTGCACAGTTATTCAAAGAAGAATTTCAGTCATTTTCAGTCAGTTTAGTTTATTTTGTATAGATTTTACACATTTGAGTCACCTGGTCTCATAACAAAAGCAGCACCTCACACACACAGCCGTTATAGTGTCAGCCTATGAGGTAAAGTGTTGCTAGGAGACCAGTGGGCTAAATGAAGCAGCTCACTAAAAACAACCAGCAGATCCCCCTATTCAGCAAATGGACTGAGCTATTATAATTATACAATTTAAAAGAGAGGCAGATATTTTTTTCTTTTTCTATCGCCAGATTATTTATACACATGTTATAAGCTATTGTGTGGCTATTTAATTATTTATCTTTTTTAATGCAAATTTCGCGATACTGCTCCTTTAAATCCCTCCTCTATCAGAGCTTTTATGCCAGTCGTGATGTGTCTTCATTCAGTCTCTTTCCTCCATGGCTTAACTGCTTCTTAGGATGATGTGTGGCTTCCCACCACTTGCTGACATTTCCTCTTCCATATTAGGGGGTTGGATTGGTTGCTGTGGGGCAATGGAAACTAAATACATTATACTTTTACCCCCATGGTTGCAAACAGTGACTGGCAAATTTAGACAGATGCTGGGGCCCACTGAGTCTCGGGGGTCGTTTTACTTGGTGAATTAGAAATAGGATGAGCTATCATTTTAGTATTCCACATGGCTCATTAAAAGATTTAAAGAGTAAGTCTACTTTTGCGGACTTACACTACAGACCTCAGAGCCAATGACCTCTTGGAAATTCCTTGTGTAAGAAGGCGTCCAATGATCTCAATAAGAGTGTGGTATTAAGGCCATGCCCACCACACCACACCAGCTTTTCAAATGAGGGATGTGTGTCATGGGAGAGGGTGGAAGGTAAGTAGGGTGTCTCTTACCCGAAGACACCCCTGATCTGAGATATGATAGGAAAGTCCACAAAAGCCTGCAACCTACACTTCATCTCCTGGAGGGGGGGTTCTGTATGTACTTTGCATATTTAGTTTTGGGTCTGGGGGATCTCATACTCTGCCCACTAATATATAGGGTATGTTGTGCTAAGAGCATGTGTTAATAATAAAGTCTATGGCAATGCAAGGGCAACATAGGTACACTGGCTTATTTATGTGCTATCTGTAGTGTCTCATTGGAGGGTTAGCTTAAAATGGTTCCCAAACTAGAACTAAAACATTATTGGGGTAAAAATGGTTGGGACATGAGGACTGATTCCTATGAATTCACTCTGCAGCATGCTTTGTCCAGACATGTAACTACAGGGGGTCCACAGCAACACCCGCACTGGGGCCCCTCTAGACTGGGAAGTGATCCCTTCCCCGGTCTAAATAGCTAGCTGCGGGAGCATGCCCCAGCTGAAGGGAAGTTAAGGGTGCGGCTATTTACCTGCGACCCCAGGGGTTTCACACTGCGGGGTATACCAAATCCGGGGAGGTCTAGTGGTTTCAGGAGGGTTGTGAGCCTCTTTAACAATTGCCATCATAGGGGATAACATTGGCTGGAAAAAGCATACTATATAAGCAACACAGGGCCCCAAATTAATATCCTCACCAGGGCCTGATCACACTTAGCTATGTCTCTGGCTCTACTGTACATGTTGCAGAGTTTTCATTAGATTTTACTTAATGAATAAGTAGGTGAAATCTCTGGCAATATCTATCATTCATGCAGTTTTACATCTGTATGTCCAGGTATGTACTTAAACCAACACCCGTAGAACAAACTCATAAGCATGTCTCCACAAGAAAATTAAGATGCACAAAAAATGTAATTGAACTTTTTGTGACTCAGGCCATGGTTGATCCCCCCCCCACCCCAATGGCGTCCTGCAAAGAGGAAATGCATCTGGGTTTCTTGCCTATTTGCATTTTCAGTTATGTTGGTCAAATCCTGGCAGCAGCACAACTGTGATACTAGGAAAGGAAAAAGCACTTTGGATGCTCCCAGATGGCCGCGACCATCAGGAAATCGGTGAGGCGGCGTTTCAGGCGTTACAAGCAAATGGGGCAAGTGAGTTTTCAGGCGATTTTCTTTCTAACTGTGCCAGGCTATTGGTCTGGTTTAAATCTGTTGCCACCCCTAACTCTGCTAGTCAGACTAGAGAGACAAAATACATGTTCGGGTCTCTGTATAATGCTTAATGAGGTTTACTTCTAAATACCAGTGTTTGTATTAATAGAGCTGAACAATATCTAATTGCTTCTTAAGCTTCCTTCTCAGGCCGCTTACATTGACAAATATTTCATAAACCAAAAGTTCTCAGCGAGATCTATAGTGTTAGCTGAGAACCAGGGCTATAAGCTGCTAAGTATAGCGTGAGAAACTCACATGTGCTTATGCCAAGAAGAATAAGTCTGTATGGTATATTATTTGTGAGAACTGTATTATGAACAGAGGCCGTATTATACAGGGAAACATAAGCTAAACTGCTATAGGCAAAATCTATATTGGAATCCAAACCATTTCAATTAATTATAACCAAAAATCTAAGATACCATGAACACTGCTGTTAAAGTGGAAAGCAGGCATATCATATAAGGTGTGTACTTTATTGAAAAAATATGAAATAATGATTGTTATTTTAGATCCACATATACATATACTGAAAAGCTGAACTGGCAAAAAAGTAGTAATTACAGACAGGGTAAAAACATAGAGTACATAGACTATTACAAATGCAGCATTACAGAGTTCTCAATGAGTATTCTGAATACAAGATACAATAGGAGAAATTAGTTATATCAGCAGATTAGATGATGGGTTCAATGTTATGGCATCTTTGCAATCATATGAATTAAACATTCATATTTACAAGTGAGATACATGATTTTTCCAATGAGGTATGTTTTTGTTATGAATCTAAAAATAATAGGGCCCTATGGGGTATGCACAAAAAATTACAAATTATTCTGCAAGCCCCTAGGATGCTGTTATTTCCATACTTACTAAAATATACTCTTACCTCATTAGAAAACTGATGTCCCTCACCTGTAAAAATGCCCTGTCGCAGGCATAGGCGCACTTGTGTGCTAGATGAAAAAGCTCACCGAGATGTAGGCTGCAATTCACACCGCAAGGCTCACCATTGGTGCACTCTGTTTTGCCAAATAATTAGCATGACCCTCAATGAAAGTGAATGGCAGTTTTCTCTCCTAAAAAGTAATGCACTTTTTCACTTGTTGCTTAAACAACCCACCACAGCGTCATATATTGTGGTGAAAGCATGCATGGTATGAGACACAAACTAGTAAGGATAGAGAAGAAAATGCACAGGTTATAACTAACACAATATGAAAATGATCCTGAACCCCATTTTGTTATTTAAATAATCAGGTTACACAACGGGGATATTTCATATGATATTGTTAAAGGACCCGACTTTGCCTACCTTTGCCCCCTTGACATCAATATGCTGTATTTGCACTTCTTATCCCCCCAAAATAACGTAGCTGACCTCAAACATGTCAGTGGAGCTTTATTGTCAGCACCATGAAAAGAGGATCACTATTAAAAAGATGAATCCCCACTCTGCATGTATGTAAACTGCATTGTCTAATTGGATGTAAGTATCATATTGATGTCATTTTTTGTTTTTTTGTTTTCCATTTAAACTTATGGATGGTATTGGGTCTCAGGGCTCGTTGGGTCACTAAAATAAATCACAAACACCTGCAATAATTTGTTTGCCAGGTGAGTCGATTTATAGGAAAACCTAAGAAGGACGTTCCACATTAATAAAGTGACACAAAACCCACTGTGGAAGCTAGTAATGCTAAACTAACCCCTAACTTAAGAAGCAATACAAAACCCCATATACCATTCCAGCCATGAAATGCCTAGGTGCAGTGTCTCCTAGGGGATCCCATTCCTGTCTTCTCTGCTAAGTACCTTGCCATTACGTTGGTGCCCTTCCATGCTATGCTTGCACATATATGCTTTTATTTCCCATATTTAAATAAATGTTTCTATTTTCACTATATATCTCACTTTATTCTATCTCACTGTATTATGTGCTGCTAAGGTTGGTCCTTCCCATCAAATTGATATCACATATACCTCTTACTAGACCTGAAGCACTGAGTAAGTACCTTGCCAGGCCTTCCCCTAGCCCAGGGTCCCTTTATTAAGCCTCGATGTACCCTAGGGTGGCCTCCCAGCCTCACTAAATCGCACAAACTGCACAGTGTTCCTCTGTTACAAGTGGCATAGGTGGCAGTATACAGCATTTCCACAGGCATTTTCACTTTTGGCCTTTCCGAAGTGTATGCCTTTTACCCAGAATAGTTGTGGGAGTGAAGACTGACTTTAATGCTGCTGGACTGTGTTTGCTATTACTGCCTAGGCCCCCTGAATTTATGAGCTGCCTGTTTGTGTTTTTAACCAGAAGAATATCCCCTCCTATGCTGTCAGTTGTTGCTGTCGACTGGCAGGAGCAATACTATTATTACGGTATTATCTTATGAGTTTTAGGCTGTTATTTAATCCCTGTTTTCCAGCTTTGATTGTTTAATATTTGGATGTAGTTATTAATATATTTGGCAGCTGGGACATTGTGCAATATTGTTTGTATATGTGTGAGGGGTAGTCATGGCTTAGTGGTTAAGGAAGCACCTTGCCCCCAACTGGGCGCTGTTGCTACGGCATGTGTGCACTTACTGCTTGTATTTGTCTCACTGCACGGATGGGTT
The DNA here is from genome assembly GCA_027917425.1 of Gastrophryne carolinensis. Classification (NCBI taxonomy): domain Eukaryota; kingdom Metazoa; phylum Chordata; class Amphibia; order Anura; family Microhylidae; genus Gastrophryne; species Gastrophryne carolinensis. The sequence continues at coordinate 175,658,597 of CM051238.1, read as the reverse complement.
AAATGTGGAGGAAAAATTCCTATTTGTATGCAAGCTTACAGTTGCCATAATATCCCCAGTTGTCTACCTACATGCAGTAAATAACTAGCAAAGGTCTTGCATTGTATGTTGAGATTGATAGCTTCTGGGATGGTCAGCCAGAGTGTTTTTAAGGTGCCCTCTCTTGGTACATTTTTAGTGTGCATAATAAATAGTTGGATTGTATATGATATTTGTATATGGTGTATGCTTTAATGGGTTTGGGGTTAAAAGTGTTTCAGAGTCTGTTTGTTAACCCATAGAATAGTGTATTAGGTGTTTCCTAGTTGTATACGCTAGAGGGTGAAAGGCAGAGCGCAGGAACTTGTTTAGACTTTCAGAGTGATATCCAGTGTAGGAACATCAGTGTCTATATTGATAAGGCAATTAGCCGGTCTCATGCCTTGTGGATCCAAGTTAGGCACACTAGAGTCACCGGTAAAAAAAAGGTGAGAGGTCACACAAAGAGCAGACTCACACAAGTTCAGAAAGAAATAATGAGGCTCTCTCTGGCCTTCTGGGGTGTTTTCACAGTCTGCCCAGGGTTATGGAGGGCACACACCTGGCAACCCTGTACATATTTGGCAGCTACAGTACTGAACCCCTAAGTTCAAGGGTTCAAGGTGGTACAGTGTTTTAATGTGACATCTTCTGTTAGTAGTAATGCACATTGTATTCTTAGATGACGTGTGAGTGGCAAGTGTTTTGGTTGTACTTGATTGAGTACGGCTGTGATATCATGTGGTGCAGATACAGTGATTGGGAATTTAGGTTCACGCATTTATTTAGAATTTTTTGTTCGACTACACATGAGGTGGCACCTTATGCCACTGGGTCCAGTCTGGATGAATAATAAGCCACAGGTCTCTGCTGTTAGCCATGGGTCTGTGTGAGCACCGCTAAGGCATGTTTCAGCATTTCTGTGCAGTATAGTCTAAAGGGTTTGTCATAGTTCAGTAGGCCCAATGCAGGGAAAGCTGTGATGATCATCTTTAAAGTGTTAAAGTTGTCCAAGGTTTCAGGTGTCACAGCAAATGGTTTGGATGACAGATACTCCGAAAGCAGCTGCATCAATGCAGAGGCAAGCCAAGGCCTACAGTAAGAGACCAGGCCTAGAAAAGTTCAAAGGGCCATCACACTTTGAGGAGGCCTGATCTTACTGATTGTATCTACCCTAGCAGTGGTTAGATGCCTTGCAGCTCCAGACAGACAGTGTTCAGGGAAAGTCACCTTTTTTTGGGCTATTTGTAATCTGTCCTGAGAGACTTTGCACCCAGCGTCCACCAGGAAGTGATGAAGGCTCAGTGTGGCCTCTCTGCAGATCTCAAGGTTTGGAGCCGCCAAGAGGAGGCTGTCCACATAAGAAAAAAGAGGTATGGTACTGGCTGTCTTCATGTAGGGGCATGCTATGAAAGGCTTGTGAGAGATCAATGACACTATAGTGAGTTGTATTTCCCAGTATTCTGGAGAGGAGGGTTATTAGATCCTGGACCATCCAGATCTTAGGGCCCTCCCCTTTCACTGGGTACATGGGTGAGTTGCAGGGTGAGGATTTTTCTACCAGTACCCCAGCTTTTAGGAAGGTTCTAATGCTCTGTTCTAGGGTTTCTTCTTGGGCACACCTGGTTGCCCAAGCAAGTGGGTATTGTTTCTGTTTGTCAGGGGAACACCTTTCTTCCATTTGACTACTGCTGGTGGTACTGACAGCCTACCCACATCGTAAGGGCCTTGCACCCACAGCTCCTCAGGGAGTGCAGACAATAGATTTCTCAAATCCTCCTGGCAACAGGCTCTACCAGGGGTGTGGACCAAAACCGTCAGAAGGCAGATCTGTTCTTCCTCCCAGGTTCCAGAGACCTTTACCATACCATCTGGGCAATACTCAATCCTTGCCTCTAACTGCTGTAGTATGTCTACCCCCAACAGTTTGTGGGAGCATTGGCAATGGCAAGGAAGTATGTCACCAGCTGAGAATTGGGTGTAAGGCCTACTGACATAGGGCAAGCGAGGGGCTGCCCCTTCACCCCAATGCAAGGGAGTGTGTTGAGAGAAAGATTACCTGGCTCTATGTCTGTTGTCCTCACCACAGATACTGCTACACCCGAGTCCACAAGGAACCTAAGGGGTTTTCTGTCTACCTGGAGGGTCACATGATGACTACGTCCTATGGGGTAGTAGTAGCCAGGATGGACACATGCTCGCAGTGTCCCTAGTCTTCACTCTCTCTATTCCCCCTTTCCTGTTCTGTCTGGGAGGGGCCGTCACTGCTCTCTCACTTGGGGGCATGACATATTCTGGCAATATGGCCCACCTTATCCCAATTGTAGCAGCAGAACTCTATTTTGCTCCTGGAGGGGCCCTGTGTATATCTGGGTTTGGGCTTCTCCTCTTCCTCAACTATAATGCCTATGTTGTGGATTGTTTCTTATTACCCCTACTCATTTCTGACTGTCAGGCCACCTGCAGTGTGGCCGTATGGGTTTGAGTTCTCCATTCTAGGTGGGCAGTGACAACTATTGCCCTCAAAGGTGGAGGCATCCCATCGATAAAGGCAGTGAGCAGGATCTACTGATGTAGCAGGTCCTCAGACTGATATCCCATGTCCTCCCAAACTATCTGCAACCTGGCATAGAAATCTTCCACTGACTCTGTTCTTTTCTGTTTAATTTCTGAAAGGGTGGTGGATTGCTTTGTCATCTTTTTAGTGTCCCAGTCTTTAACTCCTTGGCAGAATATTCTGCTGAGGACTCAGTAGTGGTCAGTCCTCTGGAGTGACTGATATGCCCTGACTGGTGACAAATTGAATGGCATGTTGGATGATGCTACATGCCTCGACTTTCCCCAATGCTTCTGTAACCAGCTGGCACATGTCCCACCATCACTTGTTTTAGGTGACCTGGATCTGGTCCAGAGGCACGAGAAGGACATGGTTCTCTTTTCTGGTTGCTCTTCCTCCATGGGAGACTATGGTTTCTACCAACCCAAGGGGACAGGGGCATCCTTCATTAGAGTGTCCAATCCTATCTCCACCTGTATCTGAGGGGGCTCTTGCTTGAAATAGGAGACTGTGTCCCAGGGAGGGACCAGTCAATCTATCCGTCTTTGCACGTTCTTAGGAAACCCTGACTGCTCAGTTGTGATAGACTGGCTTCTCCAAGAGGGTGTGGATGTTGATGTAGTGGCTTGGACTCCCCTTTCATCCACCTTGTCCTTTAATCCATCTATCAATTTAATATTTGCCTCTAATTCTCTCCTCGCAGCTTCTAATTGCTCCTCGTTTAGTGTGCTAAGCTCTCCTGGTTCATCTTTATCCTCATCATCTTCCTCATATGCGTCTGGTGTTCTTTCTACCATTTTAGTGTGGCTGAGTGTGGAGGCATGCTTCTTCTTCCATCCCCCTCCTTTCTTTCCCATTTGTCCTGCAATGAGAGGAACATTCTTAGCAGGATGGCTAGGACGATATATCATCGGGCATGTAGTCACCGGGGCAGCTATGATATAAGCCCTGTTTAGAGACTGGCAGTTTAGACACCGCCAATCACCAGAGAGGGTCTGACTAGGAGGTCATACTTTGTACTTTGTTGTCAATTTACTTATGAAATCCTTGGGCTCTTACGGGGTAATACACCTTCTTTACCACTACTACCTTCTATCCACCCATAGCGGCTGCTTCCTTCCAAATACATGCAGCTTCTAAGAGTCTCCTATCATTTAACACTCCTTGCTTGTTGGAGATACCTGTTCTCCATTCTACATCTAAGTGACCACCTTATTGGAATCCCATTTACTGTATTAAAGTATGTTGCTGACTGATTGTTGCCTTCACTCGCTTTCTCTCACCTTCCTGGCATTCTAGTGCAATTTTCTTGTTCCCCATTGTGCTTTCTGACAGTCTGGACCTTTGCCAAAGTGCCTGGCAACAAATTCTAGAAACAAAACCTTTCTCCTTTTTCCTGAAGTCTATTTGTTACAACACTTATAAAGGCAAGCAGCTATTAGGAACAACACTGGGATTCCAACCACAAAGCAAAGGGTCACATACACTCATATCATCTACAAAAATGTATAATCACACAAGGTAGAGACTTCCATACATCAGCATCTCAGAGTTAAAGAGTTCTTACCCCCACAGTCTAAGTTCTGTGTCTTTAAGCATCTGAGGGACGTGGCAGACAACTGAGACAGTAGCCTGAAAGAAAGGTAGTAAGATAAAGCTCTTACCATTGCCCATTACTGGGCAAGCTGGCAGTTTTAGCCAGTTTCATCTTATCAGTACATTCCACAGGTGGTCCCATGATTTACAAGAAACTCACTGTTCCCTGTAATTGTGGGCTAGCTCTACATAAAAATTGTGGTTTGAATAGAAGATGGAGTGATGGCAAACAATATAAAAGGATACAGGCTTCCCTTCACCAAGTATTGATAAGGCAGTGAGCTGGTCAGATGCCTTGTGGATTCGAATTAGGTGCAATGGAGTCACAGGTCACAACAGTGAGTGGTCACATAAAAAACAGACACAAGTTCAGAATGAAATTATGATGCTCTCTGGAAACGTGGCGTAAATACATTTCAGCCAAGATTAGACATTAGGTTACACTACAAACCGATTGGTCACTGGTTCAAACTACATAACAAAACTATAAATCAACTTCAGTAGTCATTGGTTGACTTTGAAGTCGATTATTCATGTCATGACTCCTGATTGGTTACAGTTTTCAAACTTCATTAGCATCTGTGCACAATTTTCAATCCTTCATTTGTCCTCTTGTCATCTCTCGGAAACCTGCCATATTCCTGCCATATATGTATAAGTACACAAGGTCATGTTAGCGCACACATTTAGTACAGAACATCAAAATCTTCCTTCTACACATTCCACAAACTCCAGCCTTCTTCTAGCACAAAATGTTAACCCATTCCTATCAACATAAACAGGGGAGGCAGCTTCTGTGGGCCCAGTGAGCAATCCCACTCAATTGTCAGACATATTGGGGTTTCAATGGAAGAGCAACCCAACTGAGAATTTTCAGGGGGTGGGAGATGCAGTGTAATATTGGGGCAATCCAAATCAGGATGCCATGGAGGTTAGTGAAGCTGTGTCCCAGTGCAGCAACTAAAATCAGGATGCTCATGGGTAGAGGATGTAGTGGCCTAGTCGAAATTCAGACTTTAGGTTCACTTTAACAGGAAAAGATTTGGAAAAATATTGTTTACACCTAATATTTCACTTGGAAAGCCTCCCTTATCCCACTTTTCCACCATAAAATTGAATAGCCCAGTATTCGCCATAAATTAAACACAAATAAAGATCCTCTCATTTTTCCTTCTCTCGCTCATTGCTAATTCACTTGTTTACTTTTTCTCTTTGATTGCGCTCCTGAGCTCTCTGCCCCTTTGTCTTTCTCCCCTCTCCTGTGCCGCTTTGTTGCTTTTCCCTATACGTTTCCCTCTTGTTATTTCTATACTGCGTGATGCATTCAGGCACAAAAAACACCCTTTCATCTGGGAGAATTTACATTACACACAAGTGCTCCTTTGCTCCAGCAGGTTAGGCTTGTCAATTTTATTATAAGGCAGCCAAGAAAAATAAGCCAAGGCATAAGAATGAATGAAATAATACAATTTGTTCTTACCATGGCATTTTCCCTACTGTTCTTCTTTGTAGTGCATTTGACATACCTCCAATTAGCTCTTTTGAAATCTGAATTTTGATTGAGGCAGGCTTACTAAAATTCAGATACACGTGAGCAGTGCTGCCATTAACATCCTTTCACACTGTCTACCTTCACAATTATAGAAATACGGTAGTTGTTTTTTTTATCATCTTGTGCGAAATGTTTTTGGTTTATTACCCAAAGCTGTTAGCTAAGCTGATCCAGGAGCAGTATTGGAAGAGGTGCCAGACTTGTATATTGAACTGTGTCCATGGAAACCACCCGCAAAAATGATTCCTAAATTCTTAGTGCCAGCCGAATGTGGAGATCATCAAACCTATGATGAAGGAATCAATTGACCTACTTGCTAAAGATATTCCACACTGTTTTACAATCTGACTGCCTGTAGCGGTATTAGCTGCACATCTTCAGGGAACTGTTCATTTAAAGAATCATAGCTGCCTCTCAGCAACATTATATTTTCTTTAAAAAAGAATATACAACAAAGTGCATTATACTCTATATCAATAATTCATAGGTATTTTATTCTGATCTGATTAAAACACTTTGCCAGCACTAGGAGTGTCCTCACTCATGGGAACCGACAGCCATCTTTTTGTAGCCCCATATGGGGCCAGTTTTAAATGCTGCTCCACCGCACTGACACGAAGAGGATGGAGGCTCATTTGAGTTACAGCCCATCAGCCAGCGTTTCCATGTTCGGGCCAGGTGCCAAACTCAAACAAGACTTCTGGTCGAAGTCTGCATTCGGGTTTTGGAACTCGAACTCGAAAAGTTTGGTACGAACCCGAACTTTGTGGTTTGGGTTGGTCCATATCTAGTTATTAGTCATATCTAGTTATTAGTCAACTTCAGCTTGGCATTCAGTACTATCAACCCAGACATTTTCATTAGCAAACTGGAAACAATGTCTGTTCATCGTGGAAGAGATCCCAATGTGTGTGTGTGTGTGTGTGTGTGTGTGTGTGTGTGTGTGTGTGTGTGTGTGTTTTGCAACCCTAGTCCTTTATATATGGATGACTGTGTTTCTGAAAAATCAGTAAAATTACTGAAATTAATGATGACAAGCTTGATTCAAAGCTTCACCGTGATTGTTTGTTGTTTTTGTGGAAGTGATCTCAAAAACCGTATAGTTGTGGACACTCGTATTATTCACAGCCACATTTCTCGGCCAGATGTAGATGATCATAAGTGCTTCATTTATGCATACGGTTTGGCCGAGCAATTGTGGTCTTGGGCTGCGAACTAGGCCTGGAAGCCAAGTTAGTACCTGTTTCCAGCCGTATGTTGCCGCAGCATCCATCAATCTCATGTTCCATGGTCATCTTGCTGGCATTCTGGCATAAGCATGCAGTGTTTTTTTTACAAACTTGCTACCCCCCACCTTGGGGGCATCCCAGGTTTGTGTTCCTCCCTGCAGTGTGACTTACCTTCTCCCAGTTTGGCAGTTCATCCCATGTAGTGTTCATGTCTGTATTGTGACTTACCTTCTCCCACTTGGTACCTAGTGGGGCATCCTGTGTGGTGTTCATACCTGTTTTGTGACTTACCTTCTCCCAGTTGATTCCTGGTGGGGGATCCAATGAAGTGTTCATCCCTGTCATGTGACCTACCCTCTCCCTGTTGTTTCCTGGAAGGGCATCCCATGTCCCTACACCTTCTTCTTCTGTATACTTACCTGCTTCCACCTACTCTTTTCCAACATCTTCCCCCACCCCAGTTTGGCCTCCTGCACCCTGCCTTAAGCCTGTTTGGATAATAAAGGTAACCACACAACACATTTTGTTACAAAAACGTAAACCTTTTAATGCTCAGTACTTACAGTATCACTGTATGTTAGCCTTGTTTGGAGCCATCCTCTGCCTAAATGCCATCCCTTCACCTGGGTCTGTAAGGACATGAAAAGAGATGTTATAACTCGGCACATGTGTGATGTGTGCTCTTCTCCTGTAGTTTTCAGCTTGTATATGTTAGCACCCACCTGAGTCCTAAGAGGGTCTGGCCTTGGGTGACCCCATGGCCATGTATCCCCTGGTTCCGATGAGTCTTGTAGGGAAAGATAAGTGAATGTGAAAGCATTGAATAAGGTTCAGGAGGGAAGTGTTTTTAAGAAGAAGCTTAATGATAGAACAAGGGGGCACAACCTGAAGCTAGTCGGGGGGAAGATCAGGAGCAATGTTAAAAAATATTATTTTACAGGACGAGTAGTAGATGCTTGGAACAAACTTCCAGCAGAGGTAGTTGAAAAATCAACAGTCACTGAATTTAAACATGCCTGGGATAAGCACACATCTATCCTAAGATAAAGAGTACATACAGTATACACATATGGGCAGACTAGATGAACTGTATGGTCTCCTTCTGCCGTCAACCTTCTATGTTTCTATGTTTCTATGTAAAACACCAGCACTTCCTTGACCTGTGTGTTTGGTGTCTGTAGTCCTACCTGACTGTTCTAGCGCTGAATCTTACTCCAAGCCCAACACCCTGGCCTCCTCTTCTTCAGCTTGTTCCAGTGGTGGTTGGGCTAAAGCTGAAGAGGGGGATGAGGACATTGGCAGGGATTAAGGCCGCCGCCTTGCACACACACTCTGACTTGCTCGCTTCACTGGTCAGACCCCTCTTCTCCGAGTGGGCTTGATTCTCAGCCAGAACCCCCCAGCTAGAGGAAAAGCACAATTCATTCGCACAGTTCAGCATGAGTGGGCATGGAACGGGTGTTGGGCTTGAAGTTGTACCTGTCCATGATAAAAGTCTGCAAATTGAAAAGACAATCCCAGTGTCACTTTCCTGTATGCCATGTATTGTCCTAGTTTAGGACCACATGCACACTTACCTTCATCTTTAAATTCATGTATTCCACATCTCCCCCCCCCCCCCCTGCAACTGGCCAATGCATGTATTGCCTTAACTTTCTGGGCTGGAAAGTGACCTTGCCAGTATGTGCATATGCACCACCCAGTAGACGCATGACCTTACTCCCAACCAGCATGTGCCTATGCATCTCTAAATCCCTCACAGCTCTCCTGGCCTCCATTCATGGCGGATTGTAGTCACTTACGCAGCTCTCCCTTCTGCTATTACTGTCGGATTGTCTTTGCTGACACAGCTCTGCAAACTGGCGGTCCCAGTTCTCCAAGCCGACAGTACTGGCGGATTGGAGTTGCTGACAAGCCTAGGCAAAGTGGGGCACCCAACTCTCCTGTCCACCATTACTGGCGTTACCCAACTCTCCTGTCCGCCATTACTGGCGTTACCCATTACTGTGTGGACCGCCATGTGCCTTGGTTCGCTTCTGTCTGATCCTGCAAATGATCTTACATAGCCCTCTACCTACAAACATCTGAGTGTCAGGGACCACTGGACACCCTTCTCTCGTGAGCCAACAATCCCCAATCTCCACCGCCTCTTGTGCCTATAGACAAGCCCCCGCTTGCTGGAGACACGGGTTATGCCTCTCCAGACTCGGTTGCCCCCAGGTCTTACTGGCGCAAAGATTGCTGGCTTACGATAAAGACGGATGAACTGCGGGGTATCCCAAATCAGGATTTCATGCACCAAAGTCTGTAAACGTCAAAACCAAGGGGCAAGGCAAAGAGTAGTCGGGACTGGCAAGGGTCAAGGCCGGGTGATCACAGAAGCGCGGTATCCAAGGGGTTAAGCAGAAACGAAGTCAGACAGGCAGAAGGTCGGTTCAGGCAGCGAGCAGGAGTAGTCAAGGACGAAGCCGGATCAAACACACTAAGACGAGATTCAGAAGCACACCCAAGCTAGTAAATGGCTATAACAGGCACTGGTGGTTCGGGCGGGAAAATATTTAAATGGTGACTGACCAATGGGAAGGGGAATGTGCTGATTGGTGCAACACACGATCTCACCCCTGATAGGAGAAACTCCAGGGACTGGACCGCCCTGGCCAGTCAGGCTGTTCATTCCCTGACCTTCCCAGAGCAGAGGATTCCTGGGTCAGGATTGGTCCTTTTAAATCTGCCCCCGGCGAATGCGCTGGGAGCAGCGCCGCCGGGGGACATAAAGGGAACGTGCTAGCACGCGGGCACGTGCACGGCCGTCGGCTGCCGGTGCGCCCGACGCTGGAGGGGCGGCTGCCTGGCGCGGCCGCCGGAGGGGCCGCGCCACCAGTGAGCGTGCGGAGGCACCGCGGGACAGACTCCCAGGTAAGTTCCTTACATTACCCCCCCCTTGAGGAGGGGCCTCTGGACCCTCCAAGCTGGGTTTCTGAGGGTTCTCTCTGTGAAACTTCCTAACCAACCTCCCCGCGTGGACATCTCTGGCCGGGACCCAAGACCTCTCTTCTGGACCGTATCCCTTCCAATCTACTAGGTACTGGAGAGAGTTTCGGAAGAAACGTGAGTCCAATATCCGGGCTACCTCGAATTCTTGCTGCCCGTCTACCAGGATGGCAGCAGGGGAAGTATCTGGCTCAATACCCTTGGCAGATTTTAAAAGGGAAACATGAAAAGAATTGCAAATTTTCATGGAGGGAGGGAGATCAAGGCGATAAGTAACTCGATTAATCTTCCGTAGTATAGGAAAAGGGCCAATAAACCTTGGACCTAGCTTGGCAGAGGGTTGACGTAATGCCAAATTTTTGGTGGAAAGCCAAACTAACTCCCCCACCTCATAATCAGGGTCACTAGACCGACCGTGATCGGCAAAAGTTTTCTGCTGGCCGACAGCCCTGGTCAAGTTTTGCTGGATCTTTGCCCATAAGTCCGGCCATTGGGACAACCATTCCTCAAGCGAGGGCACACTAGAGGGTTCTTCGGACAAAGCAGAAAACTTGAGGTCCCTACCGAAGACACAGCGAAACGGGGAAACCCCTGTGGAAGTATGGGTGGCATTATTTAGAGCAAACTCTGCAAACAGAAGGTACAGTAACCAATCTGTCTGGACATCGGAAACAAAACATCGAAGGTACTGCTCCAGTGATTGGTTGGTTCTCTCTGTCTGTCCATTTGATTGGGGATGAAATGCAGAGGACAGAGAGACAGAGAACCCCAACCTGGCACAAAATGCCCTCCAAAACTGAGAGACAAACTGTACCCCCCTGTCAGAGACCACATCCTCCGGGATTCCATGGAGTCTGAATATATGTGTTAAAAAATGTTGTGCAAGGTCTTGAGCGGTTGGTAACTTTTTTAACGGGATAAAGTGTGCCATCTTACTGAACCGATCTACCACCACCCAGATGACGGTAAACCCCTGCGATGATGGAAGATCGGTGATGAAATCCATGGCAAGGTGTGTCCATGGTCGGGAAGGAATGGATAAGGGCAACAGTGAACCTTCAGGAGAATGTCTAGGGGTTTTACTCCGGGCACAAATCTTACAGGCTCGAACATAATCCTGAGCATCTTTTTTAATAGAGGGCCACCAAACATGACGTGACAACATGGAAATGGTTTTCTTAACTCCAGGATGGCCTACAGTTTTAGAGGCATGAAATTGCTGTAGGATGGCCGAGCGATGTGACGCAGGTACAAACTGGACATGAGGCGGTTTACCAGGCGGAGATTCAGACTGAAACTGATTCAGGTCAGAGAGGTTCGGCTGAATCACAGCCACCACCATGTGTTGTGGCAGTATGGGCAAATTCTTCCCCTCAGGTAAGTTAGTCGTGGAAAAGCTTCGAGACAAGGCATCAGCTTTTACGTTCTTTGACCCTGGTTTGTAAGTAATTGTAAAGTTAAATCGGGAAAAGAACAGGGACCACCGAGCTTGCCTAGGGGTTAACCTCTTTGCAGACTGAATATATTCTAAATTTTTATGGTCCGTGAAGACCGTAACAGGGAACTGGGCCCCTTCTAACCAGTGTCTCCATTCTTGAAAGGCTAGTTTAACCGCCAAGAGCTCCCGATTCCCAATGTCATAATTCCGCTCAGCGGGATTGAATTTTTTCGAGAAAAAAGCACAAGGGTGAAGTCGTTCCGGGGAACCGCTGTACTGCGAGAGAACTGCCCCAACGCCAAGCTCGGAAGCGTCAACTTCGACTATAAAAGCTCGTTGACATTCTGGGTGAACTAATACTGGGGCAGAGCTAAAGACTTCTTTTAACTTTCTAAAGGCTTGAAAGGATCGTTCCGGCCAGGGCGATGGGAAGCTCCCCTTCTTGGTGAGATCTGTGAGAGGTGCTACTAGGGTGGAGAAGTTCTTAATAAATCTCCTATAAAAGTTGGCGAATCCCAGGAATCTTTGTAGCCCCTTTAAATCTCTAGGTTGCTCCCACTCAAGTACAGCTTTGACCTTAGCCTGATCCATAGATAACCCAGTGTTAGAAATTATATACCCTAAAAAAGGGACCTCAGGAACCTCGAATACACATTTCTTGAGTTTAGCGTATAAGCAATTCTCTCTTAATTTTTGTAAGACAAGGCGAACATGTTCACGATGTTCCATTAAAGAGGAAGAAAAAATCAAAATATCATCGAGGTACACTACTACAAAGCGACCCAAATACTCTCTAAAAATTTCGTTTACAAAGTCCTGGAAGACGGCCGGGGCGTTACACAAACCAAAGGGCATCACAAGGTACTCGTAATGCCCATCTTGGGTGTTGAAGGCGGTCTTCCATTCATCACCCTGACGGATCCTTATCAAGTTATAGGCCCCCCGTAGATCCAACTTGGTAAAAACTTGGGCCCCGATGATCTGTGTAAATAACCCATCAATCAGAGGAAGGGGGTATTTATTTTTAATGGTTATTTTATTCAAACCCCGGTAATCTATACAGGGGCGGAGCCCCCCATCTTTTTTTTCAACAAAGAAAAAACCCGCCCCAGCCGGAGAAGTGGATGCCCGGATGAACCCCTTCTGTAAATTCTCAGCTATGTAATCTTTCATAGCTTTGTTTTCCGCCCGGGTCAAATTATAGATTTTTCCCCTGGGTGGCATAGTCCCCGGAAGAAGTTCTATGGGGCAGTCAAAGGACCTATGAGGCGGAAGAACATCCGCCGCTTTTTCCGAAAATACATCGAGAAAATCATGATAAGGGCCTGGAACCCCATCGGGGAGTAGCTGTGTGGCACGCACCGGGACTTCCAAACAGGACTGGAAACATGACGGGCCCCATTTAGTAATCTGCCTCGCAGCCCAGTCAATCTGAGGGTTATGCTTTTGTAACCAAGGCAACCCGAGTACTAATGGAGTTAAGGGCATTTTTAAGACAAAAAAGCAAATCCATTCAGAATGCCCTGCTCCCACTCTAAGAAACACTGGTGGGGTCTTAAAGTGTATGAGGCCCCCCGCAATAGGTGTGTCATCAATGGCTAAAACCCGGATAACCTTAGACAGAGGTTGGAGCGGAATCTTCAAACTTTGAGCTAGCTCTAAGTCAAGAAAATTCCCTGCAGCCCCACAATCAAGAAGGGCCTCCAAATTTTTAAATTCAAGGTCCACTTTAATCTGGACTGGGACCATAAACTGGGAATAAATCTGAGGAAATACCTTGCAGCCTAGGTGGGTTCCCTCGACCCCACCTAGGCTCTGAAGTTTCCCGGCTGCTTCTTGGGGCAGACTCTGACCAGGTGACCGGTCCCCCCACAGTAGAGACACAGTCCTTCTGTCAATCGCCGACGCCTCTCAGCCTCAGAAAGCTTGGTAGCTCCCAGCTGCATAGGTTCCTCGAATGGTAAAGGGGCTGGAGCTCCAGCTTTCCAGCTGGTATCGGGATGCGCCCCTCTTTCAAGGCGTCTCTCCCGTAAACGCCGGTCGATTCGGATAGCGAGTTGCATGGTTTCGTCCAAAGACTGAGGTACAGGGTGATTCACAAAAATGTCCTTAATGGCGTCAGATAGGCCCAACCGGAATTGACCACACAGGGCAGGGTCATTCCACCGAGAGTCCACAGCCCACCGACGGAATTCGGAACAATACTCCTCGGCCTGCCGGCGACCCTGTCGCAAGGAACGCAGTTTGGCATCAGCAGTGGCACCCCTATCTGGGTCATCATAAAGAATTTCCATAGCTGAAAAAAACACATCGACCGATTGCCGTGCTGGGTCCTGAGGTGACAGGCCGAATGCCCAGGACTGTGGGTCCCCTTGCAGGAGGGAGATGACCAGGCCCACACGTTGTTCTTGGGAGCCAGAGGAGTGTGGGCGGAGTTGAAAATAAAGTTTGCAGGCATCCCGAAAGTTGGAAAACTTGCTTCTGTCCCCAGTGAACTTATCGGGGAGTGGGATCTTGGGTTCCACAGGATGGACGGCCGGTGCCCCCAAAGGGACTGGGTTGATAGGAGTTGGACGGTTCTCCTGGGCCGCCACTCGATGAGCCAGGTGCTCAACAGCCGCAGTCAAGGCCTGCACCTGCTCCAAAATTTGGTCCATAGTTCTGGCCTGTTATACTGTCAGGGACCACTGGACACCCTTCTCTCGTGAGCCAACAATCCCCAATCTCCACCGCCTCTTGTGCCTATAGACAAGCCCCCGCTTGCTGGAGACACGGGTTATGCCTCTCCAGACTCGGTTGCCCCCAGGTCTTACTGGCGCAAAGATTGCTGGCTTACGATAAAGACGGATGAACTGCGGGGTATCCCAAATCAGGATTTCATGCACCAAAGTCTGTAAACGTCAAAACCAAGGGGCAAGGCAAAGAGTAGTCGGGACTGGCAAGGGTCAAGGCCGGGTGATCACAGAAGCGCGGTATCCAAGGGGTTAAGCAGAAACGAAGTCAGACAGGCAGAAGGTCGGTTCAGGCAGCGAGCAGGAGTAGTCAAGGACGAAGCCGGATCAAACACACTAAGACGAGATTCAGAAGCACACCCAAGCTAGTAAATGGCTATAACAGGCACTGGTGGTTCGGGCGGGAAAATATTTAAATGGTGACTGACCAATGGGAAGGGGAATGTGCTGATTGGTGCAACACACGATCTCACCCCTGATAGGAGAAACTCCAGGGACTGGACCGCCCTGGCCAGTCAGGCTGTCCATTCCCTGACCTTCCCAGAGCAGAGGATTCCTGGGTCAGGATTGGTCCTTTTAAATCTGCCCCCGGCGAATGCGCTGGGAGCAGCGCCGCCGGGGGACATAAAGGGAACGTGCTAGCACGCGGGCACGTGCACGGCCGTCGGCTGCCGGTGCGCCCGACGCTGGAGGGGCGGCTGCCTGGCGCGGCCGCCGGAGGGGCCGCGCCACCAGTGAGCGTGCGGAGGCACCGCGGGACAGACTCCCAGGTAAGTTCCTTACACTGAGCCCCCCCAATGTTCCCCTACGAACAGGCAAAGGTGATATATGTGACAGTGGCCAGAGCCTATGCCTGATGCCGTGTTGACTTTGGAACATGTGGGGTGGCACAATAATGGTGTTTGTCTGTTTCAAGTCTCAGCCTTCAACAGGCAGCCAGGATTTGGTCTGGCATTTTTTGCTCTCTCAAGTCGACCCAAACCCTGTTTGTCTCGGAACATCAGGACTCTGTGTGGCCCGCCATGTGCCTTGGTTCATATGCCTGTGCTCCATCGGCCAGTCTGTCACCTGTCCGTCTGTTTTTCTGCTTGTAAAAGTGCAAACATGCACAGGAAAGCATGGCAAAGCATGGGTACTTACCATCATTATGTATTCCTGCTGGTAGTGGGTGAACATTATGGGGGTCATGTTGTTCTCTTCTCTTCAATCTTCAATCTGTGTGATGCGCCCCAGGGCCATCAGTGGATCCCAGAAGTATGCTGTCCGACGTGCAGATGCCCATGATGTTGTAGCCTATAGGTTGCAACTGCCTGTGCTGGCCTTAAACTTAACCATTGACCAATTAACCACCCACTTGTGTATAAAAGCACACACCTCACCCCTGGACATTGATAGCAGTGCATAATGGGGAATGGGGAGTGCAGATGCCCAAACATAGACGCAACCTCAGCCCCCAGAGCCTGAAAGACAGGCATGGGTGAGGGGAACACAGCATTCAGCCAAGGCACCACAGCCCTAGCCCAAGGCCCCATCGCTCGTCCAGCAGGCACTCCCCTGTTGCCAGCCACACAACCCACTCTGAGTGGGTCACCTGTAGCAGTGTGGTCTGGCAGCAGCGAGAGAGCCACATCCTGGGCTCCTGGGGCTCCTGCTGCACCCCACCCCTTTCAAGCCACTGGTCAGGCAACTGGAGCCCAGTGAGGACCCCGGTGCAGAGCCCACTGTGGAGCCCACAAACAAGGTAGAACATAAGGCAGAGAAACAGAGCCGCAGCCAGAGCTGCTTGTTCCCCTGCCAGCAGCAGGTGCACACCCCTTCCAGACCTAGGAGTGGACCCAGTGACTGCTCAGCAACCCCAACCCCGCCCGTCAGCAGAGACCAGCATCTACTTACTCCCCAAATGGGGTACAAGCTCAGCAGAGGGAAGCTGAGCAGGCCATTTACCAATGCTCAATTGGAGGTCTCAGCCTGCACAGCTTCAAAGCACAAAAAAACTAAAAATTTTGAAAATGAAGAGTCAACCAAATGTTGACGGACTGACTGTCCTGCCTGGCTCTGTGTGCTGAAACAAAGGTGTCCTGGAACCTCCGGAGCTGCAGCAGGGGTTGCCCCCTCCATATATGCAGGCTGCCTCTCGATCAGTGCAAAGTTGTGAAGGGCAATGCACCCCACAATTAACTTCACAACCAGGGCAGTAGTGGGTAACCAGAATTGCCTAAATGGACAACACAAAAACAACAGTAATTAACATCAACAAAAAAAAAAAAGTAAAAAACACAGACAGCTACTAGTAAGGGAAACCACAAAGGCAAATGGGCTCAAACAACCCCCCTAATAAAAGGAAAGATGATGAGATGGGGGCAACACTTGCAAGGAGGACCAGATTTACAAGGGCATTAGACAGACAGTTGGCATTAAAATCTAAAGGTAAAGGCACTACAAGGACCAAGGAGTTAAACTAGGAACAGGGTTAATGGGGGATGAAACTAGCCACATGAGCACACTATTACAGAGATTGGGCAGGGAGACAAAAAGTCCACCACACGAAACAAAACCACCAAAAATATGGGGCCCACCTGATAACAACATATAACATTGCAAATGCAAGGTGAACAACAGAAACGCAGAAAAACAACAATAAGACACTTTCCTTGAAGCCAACCGCCACTCAAATCACCACTCTCCAACCAACTTTACAAACTGGAGCTCCACAAGATGAATGTGTTGTGCTGAAGAAGAGCAAATGTGGACCCACAACATATTGGACATTCAGGGAGTGTCCATTTTGCAGTTGCTGGAAGAAAGGACAACAATACAGTAGCAGGCAAAGAGCAAGCAAATACATGGGCAACTTGATCAGGGGACACAATGAGCAACAAGGATAACCAAGTTTAGGGGAGCAGAAAAAAGGAGAGCATAAACACAGGAGACTTGCCAGGAAGGAGCACCAATGAGCAACAAAACACACTGAAACATAGACTCCTGAGCCACAGGAGGAACCGGTACCACATGCATGCAATCGATGGCGCCCATGACATTTGGCATTTTTGTTAGCTTAAAAAGAATCAACTTTAGGTTGCCATGCTGTCAGGAAAAGAGATGTATTTCTCCTGCAGAACAGCCATGCCATTCAGAAATTTCATCAGGGTGCGGCTCAGCAAAGGCTGAGACATGCCAACAGACAGTGCCCCAAGTCTCTGGAAGCAGCCATGTACCAGAAATTGAAGGCAGACAACCAATTTGGTCATACCTCCATTTGCATGCCCTTTTCTTGTGGTGGGGGCCAACCATGACCGTACCTCTGAGTAAAGCTTTTCAAGAGAAAGGTGGTTCAGTCGGGTCAATTTGAACACCTGTTGTTTGGACATGCGAGTATGCCTAACCTGCGGAAGGTACATGGTAAGCAGCCCACACTGCTGCAGACACTCATACTCTTAACAGAACTCATCAAGGGGCTCCATCAGCAAAGCGTATGCCTGTTCCCACACGTGCAAAAAGAGGGAGTAATTTGGCATTGGAAACCTCCATTTTTATAGACCTAAAATGGTCAAATCAGGGCTCTGAATAACATGCAAGCGCAAAACCCATAAACGTATGCATGCGAGAATGCCAAAAATCGCCTTGACTCGTATTAATACACAAACCGAAAAGTCACGGAAAAAAGCCAACTCAGACAAAAAAACATATCCCTGAATCACATGACCCGGAAAAAAAGGCAAAAAACAAAGACTTTTGGGCAATTCCCTCATGTGGAAATGCATACGGGAGAGACTCTTAATCAGGTTTATTGACAATAATCGGGTTCATCAATGATCAATGATAGAGAAGAATCTGTGGACATGTTCCACAAACAAAACCAACAATTTAATCATAAAAGCTGCAAAAGCATTAGAAATAGTAACTGTCTTTAGATGGCCAGCACCAAAATAGCATCCTTTATGCATTGATGGGGCAGAAGTAGAGAGGGTGAACAGTAGCTCAGGGCTAATGATAACTCAAGGCTTTAAATGGAGCAAACATATTGACTGTATACCCAAGTGATCCCAACAAAAACTGTTCTTCCTCCGCCAACTGAGAAAAAATATCTAACATACAAGCCATTACACTTTTACTTCTATGAATGTAGTGCTTATTTCCAAATTTCGAAGCAACTACAAACACTTGGAGGCTAGAATAATGTAGCCCTCACACACCGGGGGAGCAGGTTCTTCTGGGCCCAGGGTGCTCCACATGTGGTTAGGTAAGAGTTAGGGTTGCCTGTAAGGTTAGTCTCACTAACGTTAGACTCACTGTTGCCGCTTGGAAAGATGAACAGCAGTCCAGCAGATGAAAGCAGAGTTCCTCTTTATTTAATCCACAAGCAAACAGCAAACGTGGAACAGGTACAATATATCCATCCAATTACAGTTATGGTTCTGTCCATAGTCACAGGTACAATTAGAAAGTATAGCTTCCCAAAGATAATCATGTCCTTGCTGGATCTCTCCCTCCTCTCTCTGTTACAATTCAAGATGGTGAATCACACTGGGTTTGGGACTGGGGCTTCCCTATATACCTTCTCACTACCTTCCAGAACATTCTATCACATGTTCCGCCTCATGTCCGACATCTGATAGGTGGCTCTCTAAACCCTCTAACCAATCACTACCCTTCTAGTTATAACTATGTTTCTACTCTACATCCTGTTATGACTTACAACCCTTCTGACTTGAGTCTAGTTTAGGGTATGGCACTCCCAATGTACTTTCATGGGTAGAAACCACAAAAGAGCTTAATATATGGTTAACTCTATTTAAAGGGTTCTTATTAGTTAACTGACTTGCTCCTAGATATACCTAGGTCCCTACAATAAAACATGACATTTTTTTCATTTTTGTCTGAACAAACCCTTAACATATATGCCTGGAACCAAGGCTTAAAGCAGAACAACACCTATTTTGTGTTGTACAAGGCTGGACAGACCTCAAGGGGGGCGTCCTGATTGCCGGGAAGCCCTGTGCATGCCACTACTGCAAGGCCGGTTCTCTTATCTATCTTTCCCCACAATTAGCCACAGGCAGTCATTGGGGCTGGAGACCTCTTCAGGGGGTCCAGCTGTTGGCAAAGACCAGACTACAAGACTACCACCAGCAGCTAATCATGGGGATTAATTGGGCGGGGGTGGGGCACTAGTTGAAAGGTAAGAAACTGTCCTTACAGCGGGGTTATGTGTTGTGGGTCACCAACAATTGAGATGCAATGCCCTCACCTCTGATCTCTCCAGCTGTGCTTACCACCCTTTTTGTAAAATAAATGGGTGCTGTTCTGAATTAACTTTTATTTCCAAACTGCTTCTTGTAACAAAGCTGAGGCAGCATTTCACGTTCTAACATAGACACCTTCACAATGGGAAAATGTTCACTGTAAACACGCTTGATGCAGCAATTACAGGGAGTAGTTTGACATTTGGAGTTGTCATAGTTTCACAAAGGATGACCTTCTTTGAAACTCACGTTTTAGACTAAAGATCATACTGCAATCCATGCTTGTTCCCCTTCTCAGTGCTGATCGGAAGAAAAGCAACACAAAAAGCAAAGTTCTCTTAAAACCACTAGTGGTGTGTAATATAGATTGGCCTGATTTTTCATAAACAACACTATTGCATTTTTAAAGCTCATCCCGTCACATATCATTTCCATGACTGACATTAAATAGCTGATTTAGGCGAGGGGATCCAGTAGAATAAAACAATAAGCATTCAAATGAAATGGTAAAATCTGTATTTAGCTATACAAATGTAAGACTCCACTTTTTGGACTGAACTAGTTAAGGGTTTATCTTTTCATGGTGTTTATTGCTAGGAACAACATCAATGCTGTGGCTGAAGGGACACCTGGTCCCGACTCTTTACTGCATTGATAAAAATGACCATAACTGTAATCATTTTGTGATGTCACCGCTACAATATGGATTATAGCTTTGAACTGGTTATGGTTTTACGACAAGGATCCTTGCATCATGAATGGAGAGAAATAATATAACCTTCAGGTAGCTTTTTCATAAAATTATAGAACCCATAACCTAAGCAGAGAAGAAAGCACCACTAAAGAATTACTGTATTAATCACCCATATACAGACTGATGCTGACTTGGCGGTCATAGCCACCAGACACAAAACATTAATTTTGGCTTACTGTGGGGTCTATTCATTAAGGGATAGTGGCAGGTAGTGCCTCGTAGAGTCAGGTAGCGTCTGGTGAACATTGGGCGCTGTACACAATACCACATTTATAAAAGCGAATCTGACTCTAACAGCGCCATGTAGTGTCTAGCTTCCAGAGCGGCAGGTATTACCCGTCGCTACCTGTCGCTCTCCCATCCTTCGTTCCACGTTCCTTTTTTCTTTTTAACCCTTTAACCGCCAGCCTACCTTGAGATTTTGTCACCCTTTGTTGCCAGACCATTTTGCACTATTTTGCTCTCCACATGTTCAACAGTGGATGGGATGAAGGGTGAAGGGATTTCCCAGTATTTCCCTGGAAAATTATATATTGTTTTTTCAGCACAGTCTGGGCTTTAACATGAAGTGTCTTGTTTTTTAGATTGTCAGTGTTTTTTAAATATTTTTATGGAAAATATGTAAAAAAGAAAACAAAAAAACATTATTTTACAATTTGTAGTGCGTTTTCTTAATAACAGTACCTCATATGTATTGGTAGACATCCTTTCCTGCCCAGGAGACACATAAAACTGAAAAGAGCGACTGAGCCAATTTTCAAAGAAAATACAACCATTTTTCTCTCCTTGCGGTTTTTCAACCAAAACATCACTTTTCAATGAAAATACCCCCCATAAACCATATGTTCCCTGAAAGTACACACCTCAAGCGTTCTAGGCGTATCAGGCTTGTTGTTGTAGCTGCAGCTTTCTGGACGCAAGCCTTCCCGAAACTCACTGGTTGTACCGGATTTCCCTAAAAAAATAGCAAAAATGCAGAATTAAGACCAAATTTTCCTATAAAAAAACAAAAAAAACTAACCAAATCTGAAACGGCAAGGTCCCCTGAACAGAACAATACCCAACATGCATAGCTACCTCCAAGGGTAGGGTTACCAATTACCCCAAAGCAAAGCGTATGCATAACAGGCATTTCACTTGAAATTTCCTGCTCTGCAAAGTGCGCACCTTGCGCTTTTTCAACCAAAACACCACTTTTCAATTAAAATACCCCCCACAAACCATGTGTTCCCTGAAAGTACACACCTCAAGCGTTCTAGGTGTACCAGGCTTGTTCCAGTGGCCAAAGTTTTCAACACATTAACATTAACGGGTTTCACGTGTTTCCACATTTTACTAAAAAAATCTATATGCAAACAGGAATTAAAAGTTAAATCTGAAACAGCAGGGTCTGCCGAACTGGAACGATACCTAAAAGTACACCTCAAAGTAAAGCATGCGCTATGAAAGCGCACAAAGCAGACCTTTACATTTCTTAATGGTACAACAGCTGCAATAATGATTAGACTTGTGAGGTGCAGATAGGCTACATTAGCTGTGGCATCAGATTATAAGATCAGTGAACCGGGTCAGGTATTACAATGCTGAAAAGGGGGGCTCACGTTTTAATCATCATGCGCCACAAGTAACTGGCTGCTCCTCCTCCAGTACATCCCATCGCATCTGTACTCATATCAAAAGAAAAGAAAACACATTGAAAACAAAAAAGGGGTCCACCTACAGTCTACACTTAAAGAAAAATTATCCCAGTACTAATTAGTAGTTTAACTGGGTGTGGTATGCTTCAAAGCAATGTTCGAAGCATAAACCAGGTTGGCTGGGGCAAGTCAGGCAGTAGTACCGCACATCCTTTCTAATGCCATGGCTTCTACATACCCTACAAGCCTTCTGGGGATACCTTTTACCACCCATGTCGGGAATGCACTTTATAAAGTGCTTCCCCACTAATCTAGCCTGGTTGTCATTAGCTGTCATTTCTGGGGCCTCCTCGGTATCCCCAAACAACAGAGCAGGGAGTAGCTGTTGCTGATACTTTCTAAAAGTCAGATTGGAGCCTGGTACTGCTGCCTTGAAGACAACAAAGGAGTTAAAAGTTGCCAGTTGGACCAAATGAATCGCAACTTTTTTGTACCAGGCTCTGGATTTGAGGGTGGCGTTGTAGTAGGTTAGTATTTGGCCTGTCTTATCAACGCCACCCATGAATTTATTATAATCCTTAATACAACGTGGCTTTTGGTAGGGGGTCGGGGACCACGTTGTTGTACAGTCATGACTGACTCATCGTGGATTGTCGCCAGCATGATTACATTTTTCTTGTCCATATATTTCACGGCCAGGAGCTCATTGCTTCTTAAAGCATAGGACTCTCCACGATTCAGTTTTTTTTGCAGCATTGACCTGGGCAAGCATTTTCGATTGTGGTTGATGGTGCTGCCGGCCGGTGAGTGAATGAATGAGTATAGGGCTCTAAATAAGGGGATGCTGCTGTAGAAGTTGTCCACATATAAGTGGTAACCTCCTCCCCAGTAGAGGAGTCATGAGCTCCCAAACGATTTTTCCACTGATGGTCAAATTAAGGGGACAACCAGGGGGGTCCAGATGTGTTTCCCTTCCTTCATAAATCCGGAAAAAATTGGTATAGTTGGTCACACTGTCACATAATTAATAAAATTTAATCCCATAGCGGGCAGGCTTGCTAGGGATATACTGACGAAAAATATAATGCGCCCTTTAAACAGCAGAAGTGACTCGTCAATACATAAATTTTGGGAGGGGGTGTACACTTCCGCAAATCGCTCTGACAGGCAATTAATGAGGGGTCTTAATTTATGCAGCCTGTCATGACCGGGCTGACCACGAGGAAGAGCAGTGGAATTATCATTGAAGTGCAGAAACCGCAGTAAGATTTTGTAACAATTTCTGGACATTACGGCCGGAAACAATGGGGTTGCAAATAAGGATTGGGTATCCCAGTAGGACTCAATGCTAAATTTTTTTGTGATACCCATTGCTAGAGTGAGCCCCCCAAATTTTTTTATCTCACTCAAATTTGTTGGTTGCCATGCATGAGCTCGGGCGTGCCTCTGTGGGGGATTTTGGGTGATGACCTGCTCAGCATAGAGATTAGTATAATGGACCATATCCAGTAGGATGGCCTCTGAAACAAATGAATTGAAGTAGTCAATGAGACGGAAGTTTGTGGTGTCAACATTGACCCCCAGGGACCGAATCAAATGTGGGAATTTCGGGGGAATAATTATTAGGAGGCCTCCACGCAGGCTCTCCTTCAGCTACAGCACTCCCACCCTGCCCTACACTTTCCTCCAGCATGGCCTCTTCTTGTGCGGTACCATCCCTTCTAGGATGTCTAGTACTGGTACTACTGCGCGGCTGTACTTCCTCACTAGAGGAGGCACTGTCTGACTTGCTACCTGAGGGCATATAATCTGAACCTGACTCGCTAGATTCTTCTGAGTCCGACTCCATCAGATAAGCCGCTGCTTCCTGAGCAGTGTACCTTCTCCCAGCCATTTTTAAATCTGATAATCCAAAAAGTTACAAAATCAAAACCCTATGGGGGATGACTGTACTAACTAAAGCCTACAATTAAAGCCTACAAATAAAGCCTACAACTAAAGCCCACTAAAAATAGCAAAATACAAAAAATAAAACTACACAATAAACAGTCAAGAAACAATTTTAAATATATCAAAAATGTGTATATCTACGATCCGAAGTGGTGAACTCAGCAGGAGCAGTTGAACCGAATGTTAATCTGCGTGGGGGGATGGGAGGGGGATGGCGGTTCGGGACCGGGGGAGGAGGACACGGGGACTATAAATTTGAGTCTAGGGGGCTACAGCAGTCCCAGGGACAGCAGGACTGTACACAGGAGAGGTCCTAGTAGGGACAGTCCCAAAAGGGAGGACGAAGGTCCAGCGAAGGTCCAACTGAAGAAGTCTTCGGGCCGAAAACCACCAACACGCCTGAAGAAAGTTTAGTTAACAGAAGTATAGATTAAGAATTGTAGGTAAAAAAAACCCTGAATCCCCTCTAACAACTACCTTATGCCCGATCCTGTGCATGCACTGGTCACAGTCACACTACGCTATACTTTTAGCCAGCATGTGCCGTTGAATTGGCAGTAAGGTACATGGGTGGCAGGTGCGCGCCAGGCCTGGCTCACCCAGTGAACACCTGTGTGTAGACGGGGGGAGGGATAGGAGAGCCGCTAATGAGGGGGAATGGAGGCGGCCATGGGGGGGGTGCAGGCTCATGATCACCAATCACATGGCAACCAGAAATCAGCCAGAGCTCCGCTCGGCCCCCTCCCATTTCTGCCTCCTCACCCACCACCATCGCCGGCTGCACCCGTGGAGAGAGATGGGCCCGGCGCACACCTGCCATCGCCCACCTCGATAAATAATCATTTATATTATTGATTAGCACACATTAGGCCCAAAACACATTTATAACACAGCATAAAATCAAAAAAACAAATACAGTTTAGATTGCATTGTGGGGGTGGCAGGTGCACGGCCGGTTTGGCTCGCCCAGTGAATACTCATGTGTAGATGGGAGGGGGGGGGGATAGGGGAGCCGCTAATGGGGGGTGGAGGCAGCCATGGGGGGGTGCAGGCAGCAAATGGCTCATGATCACCAATCACATGGCAACCAGAAATCAGCCAGAGCTCCGCTCGACACTCCCCCATTTCTGCCTCCTCACCCACCACCATTGCCGGCTGCACCCAGGAGAGAGCTGGGCCCGGCGCACACCTGCCATCGCCCACCCTGATAAATAATCATTTATATTATTGATTAGAACATACTAGGGCCAAAACACATTTATAACACAGCATAAAATCGTAAATTCATAAAGTATAACACAGCATAAAATGGAGGCGGCAAGTTGCTCTGCAAAACAGAACAGCAGTAGTACATCTCATAGTAATGAGATCCATTCACAAAAAACAACGATCTCAGGTAGAACACGTTTTTTTGTGAATGAATCTCATTACTATGAGATTCAAATGTCAGAAAAAGGTCTCCTACGACCACCCACCCCTCAAAAACTTGCCCAGATCCCCCTCCCCACACAGCCACTTAACTCAGATCGCCGGCGCCCACGTGATCAGATTGGGGAGATTGGGGGTATAGATGTGGCTAGGGGGACCAGGCAGGGCCGGCGCCAGCACCCGGCAAACCCGGTCACGTGCCGAGGGCCCAGGGAAGGAGGGGGGCCCACAGAATGGCATAAAAAACTCACCTCACCCCCCTCCTATGGCGCATGTGGGCGCTCGTCCAATCAGCATGCTCAGAGCCGCTGTGGTATGCATGTCCAAGGGACGGACAACCACAGCGGCTCCGAGCATGTTGGCGGCAGCATCTCGCGCTTCCCTCTAACAGGGAGTGCGCCCGTGCTGGCCATTCACAAACGGCCGTCGCGGGCCCTGCTAGAGAGAAGCACGAGATGCGGCCGCGGCCCACGCAAGCGCCATTGGAACAGGAGTAAGGCGAGGTGAATGGGGCATCCTGGGGGGTTTCACACAGTGGGGCATCCCGATTTCGGATGCCCCGCGGGGAGGGATCTGATTGGCCTGGGAATCTTATAGATCTTATAGCTCCCTGACCAATCTGTGTCCAAATCTGATCTGCTCCTGATCTGTCTCCAAATCTGATCTGCTCCCCGACCAATCTGTCTCCAAATCTGATCTGCTCCCCGACCAGTGTCTCCAAATCTGATCTGCTCCCGACCAATATGTCTCCAAATCTGATCTGCTCCCCGACCAATCTGTCTCCAAATCTGATCTGCTCCCCGACCAGTGTCTCCAAATCTGATCTGCTCCCCGACCAGTGTCTCCAAATCTGATCTGCTCCCCGACCAATCTGTCTCCAAATCTGATCTGCTCCCCGACCAGTGTCTCCAAATCTGATCTGCTCCTCGACCAGTGTCTCCAAATCTGATCTGCTCCTCGACCAGTGTCTCCAAATCTGATCTGCTCCCCGACCAGTGTCTCCAAATCTGATCTGCTCCCCAACCAATCTGTCTTCAAATCTGATCTGCTCCCCGACCAGTGTCTCCAAATCTGATCTGCTTCCCGACCAGTGTCTCCAAATCTGATCTGCTTCCTGACCAGTGTCTCCAAATCTGATCTGCTCCCCGACCAATCTGTCTCCAAATCTGATCTGCTTCCCGACCAGTGTCTCCAAATCTGATCTGCTTCCCGACCAATCTGTCTCCAAATCTGATCTGCTCCCCGACCAATCTGTCTCCAAATCTGATCTGCTCCACGACCAGTGTCTCCAAATATGATCTGCTCCTCGACCAATCTGTCTCCAAATCTGATCTGCTCCCCGACCAGTGTGTCTCCAAATCTGATCTGCTCTCCGACCAGTGTGTCTCCAAATCTGATCTGCTCCCCGACCAGTGTCTCCAAATCTGATCTGCTCCCCGACCAGTGTCTCCAAATCTGATCTGCTCCCCGACCAATCTGTCTTCAAATCTGATCTGCTCCCCGACCAGTGTCTCCAAATCTGATCTGCTTCCCGACCAGTGTCTCCAAATCTGATCTGCTCCCCGACCAGTGTGTCTCCAAATCTGATCTGCTTCCTGACCAGTGTCTCCAAATCTGATCTGCTCCCCGACCAATCTGTCTCCAAATCTGATCTGCTTCCCGACCAGTGTCTCCAAATCTGATCTGCTTCCCGACCAATCTGTCTCCAAATCTGATCTGCTCCCCGAACAATCTGTCTCCAAACCTGATCTGCTCCCGACCAGTGTCTCCAAATCTGATCTGCTCCCCGACCAATCTGTCTACAAATCTGATCTGCTCCCCGACCAGTGTCTCCAAATCTGATCTGCTCCTCGACCAGTGTCTCCAAATCTGATCTGCTCCCCGACCAGTGTCTCCATATCTGATCTGCTCCCCGACCAGTGTCTCCAAATCTGATCTGCTCCACGACCAGTGTCTCCAAATCTGATCTGCTCCCCGACCAATCTGTCTCCAAATCTGATCTGCTCCCCGACCAGTGTCTCCAAATCTGATCTGCTCCCCGACCAGTGTCTCCAAATCTGATCTGCTCCCGACCAATCTGTCTACAAATCTGATCTGCTCCCCGACAAGTCTGTCTCCAAATCTGATCTGCTCCTCGACCAGTGTGTCTCCAAATCTGATCTGCTCCCCGACCAATCTGTCTCCAAATCTGATCTGCTCCCCGACCAATCTGTCTCCAAATCTGATCTGCTCCCCGACCAGTGTCTCCAAATCTGATCTGCTCCCCGACTAATCTGTCTCCAAATCTGATCTGCTCCCCGACCAATCTGTCTCCAAATCTGATCTGCTCTCTGACCAATCTGTCTCCAAATCTGATCTGCTTCCCGACCAATCTGTCTCCAAATCTGATCTGCTCCCCGACCAATCTGTCTCCAAATCTGATATGCTCCCCGACCAATCTGTCTCCAAATCTGATCTGCTCCCCGACCAATCTGTCTCCAAATCTGATCTGCTCCCCGACCAGTGTCTCCAAATCTGATCTGCTCTCCGACCTATCTGTCTCCAAATCTGATCTGCTCCCGGACCAGTGTCTCCAAATCTGATCTGCTCCCCGACTAATCTGTCTCCAAATCTGATCTGCTCCCCGACCAATCTGTCTCCAAATCTGATCTGCTCCCCGACCAGTGTCTCCAAATCTGATCTGCTCCCGACCAATATGTCTCCAAATCTGATCTGCTCCCCGACCAATCTGTCTCCAAATCTGATCTGCTCCCCGACCAGTGTCTCCAAATCTGATCTGCTCCCCGACCAGTGTCTCCAAATCTGATCTGCTCCCCGACAAATCTGTCTCCAAATCTGATCTGCTCCCCGACCAATCTGTCTCCAAATCTGATATGCTCCCCGACCAATCTGTCTCCAAATCTGATCTGCTCCCCGACCAGTCTGTCTCCAAATCTGATCTGCTCCCCGACCAGTGTCTCCAAATCTGATCTGCTCCCCGACCAATCTGTCTCCAAATCTGATCTGCTCCCCGACCAGTGTCTCCAAATCTGATCTGCTCCCCGACTAATCTGTCTCCAAATCTGATCTGCTCCCCGACCAATCTGTCTCCAAATCTGATCTGCTCCCCGACCAATCTGTCTTCAAATCTGATATGCTCCTCTACCAATCTGTCTCCAAATCTGATCTGCTCCCCGACCAATCTGTCTCCCAATCTGATCTGCTCCCCGACCAGTGTCTCCAAATCTGATATGCTCCCCGACCAATCTGTCTCCAAATCTGATATGCTCCCCGACCAGTGTCTCCAAATCTGATCTGCTCCCCGACTAATCTGTCTCCAAATCTGATCTGCTCCCCGACCAATCTGTCTCCAAATCTGATCTGCTCCCCGACCAGTGTCTCCAAATCTGATCTGCTCCCCGACCAGTGTGTCTCCAAATCTGATCTGCTCCCCGACCAGTTGGTCTCCAAATCTGATCTGCTTCCCGACCGATCTGTCTCCAAATCTGATCTGCTCCACCCAGATCACCCAGTCACCACAGATCACTCAGATCACACACACACAGATCACACACACACAGATCACACACACACACAGATCACACACACACAGATCACACACACACAGATCACACACACACAGATCAGATCACACACAGATCAGGTCACACACAGATCAGATCACACACAGATCAGATCACACAGATCAGATCACACACACAGATCACACAGCCACTTACCTGAGATCGCCGCCGAAAGAGGCCGGTGCCTGCGTGATTGCGTTTAAATAGCAGGGGGCGCTGGCTGATGACAGCTGCCGTGCGCCCCCCGCTGATTGGTCCGGGAGGTGATGGGTGACTTGGGTCACCAACAGGTCACCTCCCCCTGACCCCTGGGCTCCGGGAAAGAGGCTGCGCCCACGTCATCGGCTAAGGTAAGCAGGGGGCGCCGGCTGATGACAGCTGCCGTGCGCCCCCCGCTGATTGGTCAGGGGAGCGATCGGGTGACTTGGGTCACACCCAGGTCACCTCCCCCTGACCCCTGGACTCCCTTCAAGATGCTTCCACAGTAACTGGCCCGCTGATGCCCCCCCCCAATGGCCGGAAGGTAAGGGAACGCTAGCCACGTAAATGTACGTGACTGGCGGTTAACTGCACGTAAATTTTACGTGGCTGGCGGTTAAAGGGTTAAACAGGGTTTTTTGTTGTTTTTTTTTTTTTTTCTCTCAAATAATTGTGTGGCCTCTCCTGGCCTAGAAAAAGTCATTTTTGAAAACGTTTTAGATTTTTTTGTTTTTTATGCAGAATTGTGTTTACAGGTCTGGCATTAAAGTGTTAATGTCACAATGTTACAACAATGTAATTCCCGTGTTTTCGCTTTTTACTGGTGGATATGTGTTCAAAAACAGACTTTAATCACACAGCGTCTGCCACTCTGTGCTATAACGACCAGATTTAGAGAGCCTACGCTGTGTGTGTGGATCGCTGAGAGTCGGTCGCACTGAGCTGGCGCTATCTTTCGCTCCCTGCAGTGCTGTACTGGTGTTAGAGCACCCAACATATATCACATTCATCAATGCCGGCCAGGCCTACAGCGACTTAGGCACTCTGTTACAGCGCCCCATACCCGCTTACAGCTCTAAGCGCTCATCTGCCGATACATGGCATTAGTAGTGAATAAGCCTCCATGTTGATTACTTGTACTTTCTTTGTACTATGCTATGGTAACATAGAGCCGTATTTAAGAGAGTATTTTTTGGCCTTAGAGGCACTGAGCTTTAAGAAAGAAAAAAATAGTAGCGCCGATGCGTTCGCTGGCTACCGTATTACTTAACACTAGAGCCGGGCGTTCTGGTTGAAGCAGCAGCAGATGTAACCTGGCACTGTAGCTCAAGATCCCATAGAGCACTATGGGCAGAACTGGATTGAAATGTTTAAAACTTTTAATTAATATTAAACACTTTGTATAGAACTTGCATTGGGACTTGTCAATAATGGAAATGCAGGACCTAAATGGACCAAAATGTTTTGGGTGTTATTTTAATGGCTTATTTTGCTTAACTTGTGTTAATATATGTAATTTGGACACCAACAACTAAAATGCAACCTAAATGCACTATAAAGTTTGTCCCCAGCAGTTATTTATTGTAACTGTAATGAAAAAAAGCTGACCAGTGCGGCAGAAATACAGCGCCAAAGGTTTCAAGGAGCATTGGAATAACAGCAGTATAAAGTGGCGCTCACTTGCGCTAGGATAATCGTCCGGCGGGTCCAACGGGTGACGATATTTGGAAACAATTTATAGCTTGTCAATACATTGTTATAAGCCTGGTTCAGGGAGAGACCCATGATAGGAGCTATAGGAGATTTAAAGGGATCTAAATGCCCTGAATTAAAGGTACAAGGCATAGAGTGCTTTTCTGAGCCAATGCTTGTTTTATGGCATTATTCCAGAAGCTGTTATTATCCTTTATTCATACAATGGCAACATATTATGTTATACTGTACATAAAGTAAAGCACACTTTATGCAAAATAAATGCTGAGACACAATGCAATAGGAGGACAGAACATTGTCCTAGAGGATTTAAGCTGTAATTGAATGAACAATTTACCTTTCCTGTGATGCATTAACTGTTACATCTAACCTCAAACGTATTGTTATTATTGGTGCAAAGTGTGTCGCAGAGTCAGCTTAGACAGACATTGTGGAGAAACACAAACTGTTTTTTACTGGAACATGCATAGAGTCAGAAAGGTCACCTTAACATGGTGGATTATAAACAGATAGGAAAAGAGAAATCAATAAGTTCACTGCAATAGACAGGAAATAAATAATGCACAGAGAGATTACATGTAAATATTGGGAACAGCTCCATCTACTGGCATAACAATAAACAGCAGTCCCTCCTGCTATATATATAAAACACATAACAAGCTGAAGCAGATGTACACTCCAACACAAAAGTGGACCAAAATACATGATTTTCACTATCCCAGGTTTAGGTCCTTTCCACTGGGGCACCCGTTTGGGGTGCCCCACTATGTGAAACCCCCAGGTTGCAGAGATTACTCACCTCTCCTTGAGCCCATGCTGCGGCTAGAGCTACAGAAGACTAAGGGGTAAGCTAATTCATTACTAGCGGCAGCTATCGGCAGATGAGCGTCTGTACAGAGGCGCTAAGAGCGACCGCTAGTATATGCTGTGATTGGCACTGTAACAGAGCGCCTCAGTCACTGTAGTAACCTGGCCGGCATTGATGAATAAGATGTATGTTGGCCGTTTTAACACCAGTACAGCGTTGCAGGGAGTGAGAGGTAGCGTCAGCTCAGTGTGACCGACTCTCAGCGACCATATTCAACAAAAAAACAGACTCACAGAGCGTAGGAGCGCCGGTTCTATACGCTGAGCCACCTGTAATGAAGAATTGTATGCTACATGGCGCTGTTAGAGTCCCTCATCAGAATCGCCTTCTTAAATGTGGTATTGCGTACAGCGCCCAGCGTTCACCAGACGCTGCCTGCCACTACGAGGCACTACCTGCCGCTATCCCTTGATGAATAAGGGATAACGCACCTCTTCCCGGTCCTACGGCGCTCATCCAATCAGCGCTCTCAGAGCCGCTGACGTCACTCTGTCTAAGAGCAGCGGCTCCGAGCGCGCTGACAGCCACATCCCCCACTTCCCTCTAACAGGGAGCGTGTCTGCCCCGGCCATTCACAAATGCCTGGTGCGGGCACGAGCCCTGCTAGAGGGGATGTACCCATGGCCTGCGCATGTGCCATTGGACCTGGAATAAAAGTGAATGGGGCTACATGGGGAGTTTCACACAGCGGGGCATCCCGATTTTGGATGCATGTGGGGGCCGATCGGCGTGGGTTTTGGTCCACTTTAAGGGCTCGATCCTCTGCCCCCTGCCAGCTTAGCCATATGTAAATGCCAGCACAGCGATCTCGCAGCTCAGGGAAGACTCTCATGATTTTGGTGGCTCCATTGCCATTGCCATCGGAAGGTCACCCGAAATCCGAGGGACCCAAAAGATGGATCCCCCAGTGAGGTGATTAAATAATGCCCAAAGGTAAAACCCGGAGGGGGGGCAGCAGATCAGTGAGGTTTGGGGGGAAGTTTTAACCTCCTCCGATGTTCCTCTTAAAGGTTTATTTATAAAGCACCATCATCATAAATTGGATCCTTTACCAGGGATTGTAGCAATATAAATGATCCTGTGCTGTTTGATGGCACTCTAGCTAAGGCAAGAACTTTTAACCTGATGTAAACCTGTTTTTTTGCTGGTAATGCGGTGGCATTAGAGACAGATCACATACAGAATAATAATCTGGTGCATACTTTCCACTTCTCCTTGCTAAAAATGGCTATGCCAGTTTAAAACACCTTCTTTGTTGCTAAGCAACGCCATGATTGCTTCAGGATAAATGTGGCATCATTAACTCCTCCTTAACAACATTCTCAGATATAACCTGAATTGATATAGGTACATGCAGTATTTCAATGTGCAATGCCCGTAGCAGGGACAGACCTGCATTTCCACTTAGTTGAAAATGAAATCCTTAGAAAAGCAGGCGAAATGTAATGTGTTAAAACGGTTGTGAAAACTTTCTACAAGTAAGTCCTGTACACACAGAACAGTGCTGCTATGGCCACTGCTGAGGTGAGGAAGCTCACTCAACCTTACACATGGCCAGCAGCAGTGTTCTGTGCAACTATCTGCAACATGTTGCTATTGGTAATTTATACATTTATATATATTATAGTGCACTTGTCGTGCATAGCCAATAGCAACAGGTGAAAACTGCTTCCATAAAACACACATTTCATCTCATCACTTTTAATACATCATTTTGGCACACAAAATTATACACTGAAATTGGGCTTACCCTAAATAGAGGAACAACACACATGAATTTGACTTCCCTGTGTGTTGTTCCTCTCTGTGGCGGCATCCTGAATTGGGAAGCTCCATTATGTGTACTCCCCCAGGTCACCCCGTATCACTCACCTTCCTTCCATTCCTTCGGTGCAGACTCAGATAATCAGTGCACTTGCTGTCACTCGGCTCTCATAAGCGCCAAGGACGTCTAAGCAGCCGTGCGGCGTCGAAGGGAGCCAAGAGGCACCACCAGCCGCATCCCCCGCCACCTGCCAGCGCCATTCAGGAAGGTTGGCGTGCGCAAAGCTAGGGGTGAGCAGGTATGTAGCCAGAACGCCCCAGGAGAGAATGAGTGTTCCAAGGGTTTCAAGGAGGGTTTCACACATCCCAATCTGGGATGCCCCAAGGACTGGAACTCAGCCTCCGAAGTTCCTCTTTAAGAAGGCACTAAAAGACCTGTCTGAGCAGCTGACTTGTTCGCTCAGCACTCCAGGTAGGTGGGAGGCTGCACAAGACTTGACATCTTCATATGCTCTGCTCTGCATATGACTGCTGCATCCGTCAACAGTGGCATAACTAAATGTGACGGGGCCTGGTGCGAACATTAAATGAGCCTTTCATGGCTCATACAGTAAACTTATTTCTGTCTTTTAACTCTGGATGTAACTGTGAGGAGCAAGTGAGTTACATTTTTTATAAATCCCCTATAGTTGCTATTTGCTAGGGGAGGGAGCAGTCTGAGGCAATTAGGAAACAGGTTTATCCATTCACATTACTTGGTGGTTCTGCACATCACCACTGCAAACCAATATGATTTGAGTTCAGGCGCTTTAATTGTGGATCTTTAAAGCAGAACAACAGTAAAAAATGACTTAAAGTGGACCAAAACCCCGGATGATCGGCCCAGAAATCCCAGGTCTCCCCATACACTTACCTTGCTTCCCGGTCCAACGGGGATGCGCGAGCCGTGGCAGCATCCCCACTATCCCTCTAGAAGGAGGCGTGCCCATGCCAGGCATTCATGAATGGCCGGCGCAGGCACACTCCCTGTTAGAGGGAAGCGGGGGATGCGGCCGTGGCTCACGCATGCACTGTTGGACCGGGAAGCAATGTAAGTGTATGGGAAGTTTCACACTGGGGCACTGGGGATTTTAAATGCCGGGGGGGATCGATCAGCCCGGGAATCTTATAGATTCCGAGGGTGATCTCGCTGGGTTTTGGTCCAAGCGGTGGGTTTTGGTCTGAGTGCGCTGATTGGACAAGCGGCCACGCATGCGCCATAAGAACGGGAAGAGGTGAGCTCGCCGATCTGGAGAGTTTCACACAGTGGGGCACCCCCGGTCGGGCTGACCCAGGGGAGAGGACCAAAACCCAGAATATTGTCCACTTTCAACCAGACCAACACAACAAATAGTGTTTATATGTATCCCTCCTATTTAGATGCACATAAAAATTCATTAACATTTTTATAACTTCTGCTGTAGTAAATTTTAGAAACAAAATAGTGGGTTATGCACATCACCTGTAAACAGGAAGTACTGCTGGACTTCCTGTTACTGTGCATTGTCAGTTATGTCAGTTGAATCCAGGCAGGAGCATGGCTTCAAAATGGCCCCTACCTTTCCTTTCCAACTGTGCCAGGCTGTTGGTCTGGTTTAATGACTTCACCTGTGCCTCAGTGTGGAGATCTGAAAAAACTGGCCTGGTGTCGGGCTTTGTAGGAGAGGGTTGAAGCCACCTGCTCTATATGATAAAGAGAAACATACAAAATTGGGATAAATTCGTCACCCTTTCCATGCTTTATGATGTCACGTGTGTCTACTAGCAACCTTAAACCGGACTGTGCATTTGGTCGGGGATAGGTAGTCCCCCACCAAGATAAGGCCTTTGAGTTCAACCTCAATAGATAGTAGAAAACAATGCGTCAGATAGGTGCTTTTTATCAAACAGGTACTTTCTCAAGTGATTACTATTATCAGTACATTCTTATTTACACATAGGCATCAAGTCTGTCCACCGCCATCATTCTCCTGCCATCGCCATCCAAGTTAGACCACAGGAGCCGGAATAAATTGACACATGATCAAGGCTACATCATCCTATATAAGAAATTTAGGTGTTGATTGGCGTTGAAAAAGCCCCTATTGGGGCGAAACTAGTTCGCTTGCAGCCATTGGCTCTCTAGAGATTGTTCATTGATTAGAAGTTGATCAGCTACTCTGTTTTTAATGTGCTACAGGCACTAATCACCTATTTAATCATGGTGGTTTCGTGTCCTACTAACAATTATGCTCAACTATTTTGTCCAAAGATCCACTGATGGGACTATAGGTGTTTGAACATCAGAAGTGAAAAATCAGTGGACATTGTAATGCTAAGATTACTTCTCCTAATAAAGATAATATGTATTTTAACCTTATTGCTGTGACATTAAGTAATTTTTAGGCGAGGCTGAACTCAAAGGCCTTATCTTGGTGGGGGCCTACCTATCCCCGACCAAATACACAGTTTGGTTTCAATTATAGACCTTGAGTTCATACCAGCTTCCTATTTGATCCAAATTTAAGGGGTGAGTCTTCACATCAGGATGAGGGGTGTTATCAACATTTCCTTATGAGCTTTCTTAGTAGTTCAACCTTAAACCGGACCAACAGCCTGGCACAGTTGGAAGAGAAAGGTAGGGGCCATTTTGGAGCTTCCTCTCCCAGCATCTCAGCCATGCTACTGCCTGGATTCAACTGACATTGCACAGTAACAGGAAGCCCAGCACACTTCCTGTTTGCAGGTGGGCTGCAAATGCACAACTTCCTTTTTTTCCCTAAAATTTACTACAGCAGGAATTAGAAAAGGCTAAATGTATTTTTATGTGCAGCAATCTAAATTGCCCTGGGGAGGGATGTATATGAGCACTGTTTGTTGTGTTGGTCTGGTTTAAGCCATTTTTTACTGTTGGTCCGCTTTAATGCAGCAGCAGATCTATAGAGGCAACTATGTGAAGATCCACAAAACAAGAGCTGTTGGTAAGCTTTATAGGATAGGGTTGGGGACCACTAATAAAGAGGTCTGGCATTCTAAATCAGGATGCCTGGAAAATGTTGTATAGGTTAGCCCTGAGGGCTCTTGTGGAAAAATAGCTGGCGACACACTAAAAAAACTGCAGGTGCTTTTGTATCCCCCACCCTAATACACCCCAAATCTTTCTGTCCATCAAATTTGAGCTCTTTAAAAAATTTGCAGAAATTAGCCAATTATATGGGCAGGCTGATTCATTATTAGCGGCAGGTA
Organism: Gastrophryne carolinensis; assembly: GCA_027917425.1. Lineage (NCBI taxonomy): Eukaryota > Metazoa > Chordata > Amphibia > Anura > Microhylidae > Gastrophryne > Gastrophryne carolinensis. The sequence goes on along the minus strand of CM051238.1, from coordinate 175,622,321 downwards.
GCGACAGATGAGCATCTGTAGCAGGCATTTCAGAGCGCCCACTAGTAGTCGCTGTGCTCGGCCGTGGTTCGCTAGTTCAGAGCGCCTCAGTCGCTGTTCAGCATTGTTGAATACGTTGTGGAGAGTTGCTATATGAGCAGTACAGCACTGTATGGGTGCGAATGGTACACACCATCCACGCTCAAAAATGCTTCGCTGTAGGCCAGAGCGCCGGAGGCTGTGTGATTAAAGGCTGTTTTTGAACATGTATCCACGAGTAACAAAGTGAAAACATATGGAATTACATTGTTATAACATTGTGACATGAACACATTAATGTGAGACCTGTCATGTCAATTCTGCATAAATATTTAAAAAATGGAAAAAGTTTTCAAAAATGGCTTTTTCTAGGCCAGGAGAGGTCACAACATTATTTGAGAATAAAAAAAAAAAACTTAATAAAAACCCCCTGTTCAAAGAGAAGTAAAAGAACGTCCATTGAAGTATATGGGAGAGCGACAGGTAGTGAGAGGTAATACCTGGCGCTCTCCAAGGCTGAACGCCGGCGCTGTACGCTGAGGCTGGGATAATGATGACTCGTACGCTACATGGCGTTATCCCAGTCGCTCAACCGAATCTGCTTGATAAATGTGTAATTGTGTGCCGTGTCCGGCGTTCACCTGTCGCTACCTGTCATTTACAAGGCACTATCTGACGCTTCATGAATACCTTCATGAATAAGGCCCTCACTGCCTCGTCATTCCTTCAAAGTCTCATTTGACTTTAGGTCTGCTTTAATACGTTTCCTTTCACTGGAAAACAATTAGCTTTGTGTTAGATGTATTTTCTGTACAAATGAGTCTGCTGAGGAGATGACCTCCATCTGTGGCTGGGCTTGCCCAAAAATGTGGTTTTAATGCACTTTTATTGCGGATAATTTCTATTATTTATTGCTTCCTTTGTGCTTCTGGTGATTTGCGCTTCCTTACCTCCCTCTTTAGTGTAAAATTACAATGCTAACTGCAAAAATTCTGGAAAGATAAAACAACTGTGTTTGAAAAGAGTGAAAACCATTTCTAAACTTTCATACATAAGAATGCAGATGTTTCCATTGACTGCGATAGGTAAAGACAAAGCAAATATTAATAATTACAAGTCCACAAATTAACTTGTAATGTTTAATACTATTTGTGAGATAATTTAATTAATTAAGGCAATGATTATTTTTATAAACCTTAACCCCAACTTTTTTCCTTTAGTTTTTAATAGGGTGGAAGGGGAAGAATAGGGACAACCCATAGCATTCATTCCCCTCATGGGTAGGCACTGGTAAATAATACCCCATGGATTAGTCACACAAAACAAAGAGAGTAAATGTATCATTTATATAAAAGTTCAAGTTCAAATGGACCTGCTGTACACCCAAGCTGAGTTTTGGTACATAAATACTTGTAAGGGCATGGGACCAGAGCCTGATGCAAATGGCCACTGGACTCATTTGCATGCTCTGAGTACCGTATGGGTCGCTACCTGTCACTCTCCCATACATTTCAATGGACTTCTGTTTAAACAGAATATATATTAGCACCCTATCAGCCAGTGGCAGACTGGGGCCCAAATTCAGCCTGGGATTTTACCAGCACCAGGCTTGACCATGATCAACTGGTGGCATCTCTGCTGCTTCCTGGCCAGTCAACCAGTGTTCTCCAAGACTGAGGCTATATATTTAGGGGGAGGACATGGGCTGGGGTTGCTCGGATGATGGGGTAGAGTGGTGATGGGGATGGAGGGCTGGGATTGGATGGGAGTGCTAGTAAATGTAGCAGCCCAGACTGCCCCAAAGCAGCGTGGCCCTCCCTATAGCCAGTCCGGCCCTGCTATCAGCTATTCATTAAAAATTTCAGAGCCTCCCATTCTTAGGATGTAGCGCTCAATGTTTTCGCTCTCACTGCTGCAGGTATGGACCACCATGTTTCCATGAACCTGCTGCCCCTGGCAGTATAGGGTTTCTTTTAGGCATATTTAGCAACCTTCTCCTATTAACCTGATTAGAGATGAGCGAACTTCTTGAAAGTTCGATTCGGGCGATTCGCCGAATTTCCCCAAGAAATTCGGGTTCGCCCGAATCGAACTTTCACGAATCGCTCATCTGAAAAAAAAAATGCCGGCATGGTGGGAGCGGGCAGGCCGGCTACGCCTGTCATTCTCAGTGAATAGATCTATGGATGGATGCATGCTGAAATTTCTACTTCATCTGTCTGATGTTCTGTGAAGGCGAACATTGCCCCTTGCAATTAGAGATGAGCGAACTTTTGAAAAATTCGATTCGACTGATTCGCCGAATTTTCCGACAAAAATCGTTTCGACCCGAATAAATTCGCGACGAATCGCTATTAAAAACGGCTATTTCTGAGCCTCCTACAGCCTCAATAGGGTTGTAAACCATTCAGCCTTGCTGTAACACGCACAGGATGCGTGCTGGGTTTGTTAAATAATACTTTGAAGAAATATCACATGCAGATCAGAGGCATCGCTAATAGAATCGCAGAGCGGCACAATTGCAGAGAGTTGAAGTGGCATCACTATGAGGGGCAGAAGGAGCCCAAATATACACTGGAGTTGGCCTCAGGAGCCCAAAAATTGGATGAATCACACCCTGGAGTTGGCAGAAGTTGGCAGCAGCAGCAGCAGCAGGAGCCCAAATATACACTGGAGTTGGCTTCAGGAGCCCAAAAATTGGATGAATCACACCCTGGAGTTGGCAGAAGTTGGCAGCAGCAGCAGCAGGAGCCCAAATATACACTGGAGTTGGCCTCAGGAGCCCAAAAATTGGATGAATCACACCCTGGAGTTGGCAGAAGTTGGCAGCAGCAGCAGCAGGAGCCCAAATATACACTGGAGTTGGCCTCAGGAGCCCAAAAATTGGATGAATCACACCCTGGAGTTGGCAGAAGTTGGCAGCAGCAGCAGCAGCAGGAGCCCAAATATACACTGGAGTTGGCTTCAGGAGCCCAAAAATTGGATGAATCACACCCTGGAGTTGGCAGAAGTTGGCAGCAGCAGCAGCAGGAGCCCAAATATACACTGGAGTTGGCTTCAGGAGCCCAAAAATTGGATGAATCACACCCTGGAGTTGGCAGGAGTTGACAGTAGCAGCAGCAGGAGCCCAAATATACACTGGAGTTGGCTTCAGGAGCCCAAAAATTGGATGAATCACACCCTGGAGTTGGCAGGAGTTGACAGCAGCAGCAGCAGGAGCCCAAATATACACTGGAGTTGGCCTCAGGAGCCCAAAAATTGGATGAATCACACCCTGGAGTTGGCAGAAGTTGGCAGTAGTAGCAGCAGGAGCCCAAATATACACTGGAGTTGGCCTCAGGAGCCCAAAAATTGGATGAATCACACCCTGGAGTTGGCAGAAGTTGGCAGTAGTAGCAGCAGGAGCCCAAATATACACTGGAGTTGGCTTCAGGAGCCCAAAAATTGGATGAATCACACCCTGGAGTTGGCAGAAGTTGGCAGTAGCAGCAGCAGGAGCCCAAATATACACTGGAGTTGGCTTCAGGAGCCCAAAAATTGGATGAATCACACCCTGGAGTTGGCAGAAGTTGGCAGCAGCAGCAGCAGGAGCCCAAATATACACTGGAGTTGGCCTCAGGAGCCCAAAAATTGGATGAATCACACCCTGGAGTTGGCAGAAGTTGGCAGTAGTAGCAGCAGGAGCCCAAATATACACTGGAGTTGGCTTCAGGAGCCCAAAAATTGGATGAATCACACCCTGGAGTTGGCAGAAGTTGGCAGCAGCAGCAGCAGGAGCCCAAATATACACTGGAGTTGGCCTCAGGAGCCCAAAAATTGGATGAATCACACCCTGGAGTTGGCAGAAGTTGGCAGTAGTAGCAGCAGGAGCCCAAATATACACTGGAGTTGGCTTCAGGAGCCCAAAAATTGGATGAATCACACCCTGGAGTTGGCAGAAGTTGGCAGTAGCAGCAGCAGGAGCCCAAATATACACTGGAGTTGGCTTCAGGAGCCCAAAAATTGGATGAATCACACCCTGGAGTTGGCAGAAGTTGGCAGCAGCAGCAGCAGGAGCCCAAATATACACTGGAGTTGGCCTCAGGAGCCCAAAAATTGGATGAATCACACCCTGGAGTTGGCAGAAGTTGGCAGTAGTAGCAGCAGGAGCCCAAATATACACTGGAGTTGGCTTCAGGAGCCCAAAAATTGGATGAATCACACCCTGGAGTTGGCAGAAGTTGGCAGCAGCAGCAGCAGCAGGAGCCCAAATATACACTGGAGTTGGCCTCAGGAGCCCAAAAATTGGATGAATCACACCCTGGAGTTGGCAGGAGTTGACAGTAGTAGCAGCAGGAGCCCAAATATACACTGGAGTTGGCTTCAGGAGCCCAAAAATTGGATGAATCACACCCTGGAGTTGGCAGAAGTTGGCAGCAGCAGCAGCAGGAGCCCAAATATACACTGGAGTTGGCCTCAGGAGCCCAAAAATTGGATGAATCACACCCTGGAGTTGGCAGAAGTTGGCAGTAGTAGCAGCAGGAGCCCAAATATACACTGGAGTTGGCTTCAGGAGCCCAAAAATTGGATGAATCACACCCTGGAGTTGGCAGAAGTTGGCAGTAGCAGCAGCAGGAGCCCAAATATACACTGGAGTTGGCCTCAGGAGCCCAAAAATTGGATGAATCACACCCTGGAGTTGGCAGGAGTTGACAGTAGCAGCAGCAGGAGCCCAAATATACACTGGAGTTGGCTTCAGGAGCCCAAAAATTGGATGAATCACACCCTGGAGTTGGCAGAAGTTGGCAGCAGCAGCAGCAGGAGCCCAAATATACACTGGAGTTGGCTTCAGGAGCCCAAAAATTGGATGAATCACACCCTGGAGTTGGCAGGAGTTGACAGTAGCAGCAGCAGGAGCCCAAATATACACTGGAGTTGGCTTCAGGAGCCCAAAAATTGGATGAATCACACCCTGGAGTTGGCAGGAGTTGACAGCAGCAGCAGCAGGAGCCCAAATATACACTGGAGTTGGCCTCAGGAGCCCAAAAATTGGATGAATCACACCCTGGAGTTGGCAGAAGTTGGCAGTAGTAGCAGCAGGAGCCCAAATATACACTGGAGTTGGCCTCAGGAGCCCAAAAATTGGATGAATCACACCCTGGAGTTGGCAGAAGTTGGCAGTAGTAGCAGCAGGAGCCCAAATATACACTGGAGTTGGCTTCAGGAGCCCAAAAATTGGATGAATCACACCCTGGAGTTGGCAGAAGTTGGCAGTAGCAGCAGCAGGAGCCCAAATATACACTGGAGTTGGCTTCAGGAGCCCAAAAATTGGATGAATCACACCCTGGAGTTGGCAGAAGTTGGCAGTAGCAGCAGCAGGAGCCCAAATATACACTGGAGTTGGCCTCAGGAGCCCAAAAATTGGATGAATCACACCCTGGAGTTGGCAGGAGTTGACAGTAGCAGCAGCAGGAGCCCAAATATACACTGGAGTTGGCTTCAGGAGCCCAAAAATTGGATGAATCACACCCTGGAGTTGGCAGGAGTTGACAGTAGCAGCAGCAGGAGCCCAAATATACACTGGAGTTGGCTTCAGGAGCCCAAAAATTGGATGAATCACACCCTGGAGTTGGCAGGAGTTGACAGTAGCAGCAGCAGGAGCCCAAATATACACTGGAGTTGGCCTCAGGAGCCCAAAAATTGGATGAATCACACCCTGGAGTTGGCAGGAGTTGACAGTAGCAGCAGCAGGAGCCCAAATATACACTGGAGTTGGCTTCAGGAGCCCAAAAATTGGATGAATCACACCCTGGAGTTGGCAGGAGTTGACAGTAGCAGCAGCAGGAGCCCAAATATACACTGGAGTTGGCCTCAGGAGCCCAAAAATTGGATGAATCACACCCTGGAGTTGGCAGGAGTTGACAGTAGTAGCAGCAGGAGCCCAAATATACACTGGAGTTGGCTTCAGGAGCCCAAAAATTGGATGAATCACACCCTGGAGTTGGCAGAAGTTGGCAGTAGCAGCAGCAGGAGCCCAAAAAATGGCCTAAAGACATAAATATGTTTTGCACCATTTGTAAAGTGTAAAACGTGGCACCATGCTGAATCTAGTCGCATGCATCAGGCATTGGTGGGTGGAAATCCTGGCTGATCCATCCCTGATTCATTTTGACAAAGGTGAGTCTCTCCACATTTTTAGTTGACAGACGAGTTCTCCTCGCCGTAACTATGGCCCCCGCCGCACTAAACACCCGCTCAGATGGCACGCTACTTGCCGGGCAGGACAGCTTTTCCAGGGCAAACTCTGCTAGTTGCGGCCACAAATCAAGTTTGGCTGCCCAGAAGTCCAGCGGATCCTCAAGGTGTGTTGGCATGGTCATGTCAAAGTATGACATGACCTGCTGGTTCAGGTCCTGCTCCAGGTCTTCCTGCTGCTCATGAGTAGCCTCACTATGCGGGTGTAGAAAGCTACTCATTAGCGACTGAAGACTGAGGCTGCTGCTGCTGATGGAGCTTCTGCTGCTGCTGCTGCCAACCCCCCCAGCGGCCATGGCAGTGGAAGGTGAGCGCAGAGGTCCCCTCGAGTCAGACCTGCGAGAGTATGGACCATGGCGCAGATAGGCATCGGCCAACTGCCTACGTAGAATGTCTTTGTAGTAGTTGAGTTTGTCCTCCCTCTCGGTGGGTTTAAAAAATGCCCCCATTTTGTGCCGGAAGCGAGGGTCCAATAAGGTGGACAGCCAGAAGTCATCCCGCCGACAGATGGAAACAATTCTGGGGTCACTACGCAAGCATGTGAGCATGCTTCGTGCCATTTGCGCAAGTGACTCGGATGGACTACCTGTCTCCATCTCCACTGCATACTGCCACGGTGTGCCCGGGTCCTCTGTCTCTCCTTCCTCAAAAACCTCTAGCTCCTCTGGCTGCTCCTGCTCCTCCTCTCCTGTCCGCTGACTAGATAAACCAGCCATTTCGCCAAGCCTAAACTGTGTTTCGCTGGGCAACTCCTCCTCCTCCTCTTCCTCCTCCTCCTCCTCCAGTTCAGCTCCAACGGGGTTCATGTGGCCGTAAGATGTAAACGCCATGTCTCCAGTGCCCTGACCAGCCATGGTTTCCAACATGTGCTGTAGTACATGAAGCAGTGGAATCACGTCGTTCATCCCGTAATCCTGCCGACTGACAAATAAAGTGGCTTCCTCAAAGGGCCTGAGCAAACGGCAGGTGTCACGTATGAGCTGCCACTGGTTGACATTGAAGTTACACAGGGGAGTCCCCCTATCTGCTTGGATCATCAGGAAATCCGTGATGGCTTTTCTCTGTTCATATAATCGGTCCAACATGTGAAGGGTGGAATTCCAACGGGTGGAAACATCGCAAATCAGACTATGTTGGGGGATACCATTCTGACGCTGTAGCTCAAGAAGGGTGTGTTTGGCGGTGTAGGAGTGGCTGAAGTGCATGCAAAGTTTCCGTGAAGTTGTTAGGATGTCCTGCAGATGGGGGGAACACTTCAGAAACCGCTTGACAACCAGATTGAAGACGTGAGCCATGCAGGGGGCATGGGTCAGGCTTCCTTGGCGCAGCGCAGACAAAATGTTCTTCCCATTGTCGGTAACCATGATTCCCATTTTAAGTTTTCTCGGAGTAAGCCATGTTTGGATTTCCTGATGAATACATTTAAGCAGTTCCTCCCCTGTGTGACTCCGTTCGCCAAGACAAACCATGTGAAGCACTGCGTGACACCTCCGTGCCCTGCACACATGGTAGACTGGAGGGGCACTGAGACTTGAGCCTACAGTGGAGGGTGAGGAGATGGCGGAGGATGAGGAGGCCGAGTCGCACGGTGTCACAGGCCCAATGGGCAGAGAGCGCGGAGGCCGAAGCGGCGTGACCTGTCCAAGTTGCTGCTGCAAAGGGACCACATTCACCCAGTGGGCCGTAAACGACATGTACTGCCCCTGACCGTAGTTACAGCTCCAGATGTCGGCGCTGCCATGTATTTTGCTACACACCGACAGGCTCAAGGACTGGCCCACCTTCTGTTCAACAAAAGTGTGCAGCGCTGGTACTGCCTTCTTGGCAAAGAAATGACGGCTTGGGACTCTCCACCTCGGCTCGGCACAAGCCATCAGTTCTCTGAAAGGTGCAGATTCCACCACCTGAAAAGGGAGCGACTGCAGCACCAGCAACTTGGACAGGAGCACATTCAGCTTCTGCGCCGTAGGATGAGTGGGCGCATACTGCTGTCTCTTGGACATGGCTTCGCTGATGGATTGCTGGCGGGATGCATGACTTGGAGGAGGAGGAGGAGGAGCAGGAGCGACAGAGGATGGGTGTGACGCACAGCTGCCTTCGGCTGAGGTGCTGGAGCCTTGGCTGGCAGAAATTGGGAGCTCACTTGGTGAGGAAGCAGACTGGACCACCCCTTGGGAGCCTCGGTTCTCCCAGGTCGTTTTATGGTGACGCATCATATGTTGACGCAGGGCCGTGGTGCCAACATTTGGACCCTGGCCACGCTTCACCTTTTGCCTACATATCTTGCATGTGGCCATGTTACCCTCCTGCGGATGCCTCAGGAAAAACTGCCACACTGCCGAGTAGCTACTTTTCCCACCCCCTGGCCTCACTGATTCACTGCTGCTGTTGCCAACTCCAGGAACCCCTGCTCCACTACCTCCCGATAAGGTAGACTGCCGCACAGCAGGTGCTCTACCCCGGCCCCGGCCCCGGCCGGCTCCAGCCTTTGGAATTGTGCCCCCATGCTGACTGCTACCACCTTGCTGCCTCAGCTGCTGACTCCGGGGCAACCTGCGCCCCTCTTCTCCTGATGATGACGATGAAGCCCCTTCATCACCCGGCTCCCAAGTGCGATCGGCTTCATCGTCATCATCATCACCGGGTTGTGGCTGTACGTCACTGATGTTCGTGGATTCGTCAACAGTGTCTGGCGCAGGAGCTGGAACGCTCGCAGCACCCACGACACTGTCCACATCACTATTTGTCTGCCTAGCTAAAGAAGCCACCTCCATTTCTTGGCTGGGCAGTAGCTGCTGACTGTCCTCCTGTATCTGATCGTCCTCCTCACTAAAGAGTGGAGCTGAACCCAAAGCATAGGATACGTCGCTGGGGGAGGGAACGTCGTAGGACAGAGGCAATGGGAGGACAGGGACTGCTCTCGGGGCATGCCAACTCAGGGTTGTGTCAGAGGAACCTACCGACCCTAGACTGGGGGTCTCAGATGTAAGTTGTGATGATGTTGTTGATGAGCGCGTCAGCCAATCTACCACGGCAGATGCGTTACTGGTGGAGACCCGACCGCTAGCAGATACTGGCAGATTAGGTCTCTCAGCGTGACTCCTGCTGCTACTGGCCCCCAGTCTGATGCGAGCTCTGCCTGCGGAATCTTGGCCTCTGCCACTCCTCTTTTCACTTCCAGGCACTTGTCTGCCCGACATAGTCTAACTGGCGTGGTAGTAGGTGATATTTTAAGAACCCCCAGGCAGCAGTGGGTCTATATAAAACAGAATATAATGCACACCAAAAGTGAGCAGTAACACTCAGCCTCCAACAGGCCTGCTTAGTGTAAATAAGAGAGCTGCTTAGTGTAAATAAAGAGGGGTATGCTATGTTACAGAATGGGATGCCTCAACAGAAGTGCACCTGGCAGGCAGCAGTAAGCCTATGCCCAGCAAAAGTGTCTTATAATATAAATATAATAAGAGCAAATGCTTATATGGTCTTAAACAGAGGCTGCTTTAGTCACAGAATGGGATGCCCTGGGCAGGAATGGACCTGGCAGGGTCCAGTAGGGCTTTGGCCAGCAAAAGTGTCTTTATCAGGCTAATTTCAAATATGATAAGAGCAAATGCTTATATGGTCTTAAACAGAGGCTGCTGTAGTCACAGAATGGGATGCCCCGGGCAGGAATCGACCTGGCAGGGTCCAGTAGGGCTTTGGCCAGCAAAAGTGTCTTTATCAGGCCTGATTTCTATGAGAATAAGTGCAAATGTTTATTATGCTATTAAATAGAGGCTGCTTTAGTCACAGAATGGGATGCCAGTGCCACAAAAACCAGAGAGCATGCACAGCAAAAGTGTCTTTATCAGGCCTGATTTCTATGAGAATAAGTGCAAATGTTTATTATGCTATTAAATAGAGGCTGCTTTAGTCACAGAATGGGATGCCAGTGCCACAAAAACCAGAGAGCATGCACAGCAAAAGTGTCTTTATCAGGCCTGATTTCTATGAGAATAAGTGCAAATGTTTATTATGCTATTAAATAGAGGCTGCTTTAGTCACAGAATGGGATGCCAGTGCCACAAAAACCAGAGAGCATGCACAGCAAAAGTGTCTTTATCAGGCCTGATTTCTATGAGAATAAGTGCAAATGTTTATTATGCTATTAAATAGAGGCTGCTTTAGTCACAGAATGGGATGCCAGTGCCACAAAAACCAGAGAGCATGCACAGCAAAAGTGTCTTTATCAGGCCTGATTTCTATGAGAATAAGTGCAAATGTTTATTGTGCTATTAAATAGAGGCTGCTTTAGTCACAGAATGGGATGCCAGTGCCACAAAAACCAGAGAGCATGCACAGCAAAAGTGTCTTTATCAGGCCTGATTTCTATGAGAATAAGTGCAAATGTTTATTATGCTATTAAATAGAGGCTGCTTTAGTCACAGAATGGGATGCCAGTGCCACAAAAACCAGAGAGCATGCACAGCAAAAGTGTCTTTATCAGGCCTGATTTCTATGAGAATAAGTGCAAATGTTTATTGTGCTATTAAATAGAGGCTGCTTTAGTCACAGAATGGGATGCCAGTGCCACAAAAACCAAAGAGCATGCACAGCAAAAGTGTCTTTATCAGGCCTGATTTCTATGAGAATAAGTGCAAATGTTTATTATGCTATTAAATAGAGGCTGCTTTAGTCACAGAATGGGATGCCAGTGCCACAAAAACCAGAGAGCATGCACAGCAAAAGTGTCTTTATCAGGCCTGATTTCTATGAGAATAAGTGCAAATGTTTATTATGCTATTAAATAGAGGCTGCTTTAGTCACAGAATGGGATGCCAGTGCCACAAAAACCAGAGAGCATGCACAGCAAAAGTGTCTTTATCAGGCCTGATTTCTATGAGAATAAGTGCAAATGTTTATTATGCTATTAAATAGAGGCTGCTTTAGTCACAGAATGGGATGCCAGTGCCACAAAAACCAGAGAGCATGCACAGCAAAAGTGTCTTTATCAGGCCTGATTTCTATGAGAATAAGTGCAAATGGTTATTATGCTATTAAATAGAGGCTGCTTTAGTCACAGAATGGGATGCCAGTGCCACAAAAACCAGAGAGCATGCACAGCAAAAGTGTCTTTGTCAGGCCTGATTTCTATGAGAATAAGTGCAAATGTTTATTATGCTATTAAATAGAGGCTGCTTTAGTCACAGAATGGGATGCCAGTGCCACAAAAACCAGAGAGCATGCACAGCAAAAGTGTCTTTATCAGGCCTGATTTCTATGAGAATAAGTGCAAATGTTTATTATGCTATTAAATAGAGGCTGCTTTAGTCACAGAATGGGATGCCAGTGCCACAAAAACCAGAGAGCATGCACAGCAAAAGTGTCTTTATCAGGCCTGATTTCTATGAGAATAAGTGCAAATGTTTATTATGCTATTAAATAGAGGCTGCTTTAGTCACAGAATGGGATGCCAGTGCCACAAAAACCAGAGAGCATGCACAGCAAAAGTGTCTTTATCAGGCCTGATTTCTATGAGAATAAGTGCAAATGTTTATTATGCTATTAAATAGAGGCTGCTTTAGTCACAGAATGGGATGCCAGTGCCACAAAAACCAGAGAGCATGCACAGCAAAAGTGTCTTTATCAGGCCTGATTTCTATGAGAATAAGTGCAAATGTTTATTATGCTATTAAATAGAGGCTGCTTTAGTCACAGAATGGGATGCCAGTGCCACAAAAACCAGAGAGCATGCACAGCAAAAGTGTCTTTATCAGGCCTGATTTCTATGAGAATAAGTGCAAATGTTTATTATGCTATTAAATAGAGGCTGCTTTAGTCACAGAATGGGATGCCAGTGCCACAAAAACCAGAGAGCATGCACAGCAAAAGTGTCTTTATCAGGCCTGATTTCTATGAGAATAAGTGCAAATGGTTATTATGCTATTAAATAGAGGCTGCTTTAGTCACAGAATGGGATGCCAGTGCCACAAAAACCAGAGAGCATGCACAGCAAAAGTGTCTTTGTCAGGCCTGATTTCTATGAGAATAAGTGCAAATGTTTATTATGCTATTAAATAGAGGCTGCTTTAGTCACAGAATGGGATGCCAGTGCCACAAAAACCAGAGAGCATGCACAGCAAAAGTGTCTTTATCAGGCCTGATTTCTATGAGAATAAGTGCAAATGTTTATTATGCTATTAAATAGAGGCTGCTTTAGTCACAGAATGGGATGCCAGTGCCACAAAAACCAGAGAGCATGCACAGCAAAAGTGTCTTTATCAGGCCTGATTTCTATGAGAATAAGTGCAAATGTTTATTATGCTATTAAATAGAGGCTGCTTTAGTCACAGAATGGGATGCCAGTGCCACAAAAACCAGAGAGCATGCACAGCAAAAGTGTCTTTATCAGGCCTGATTTCTATGAGAATAAGTGCAAATGTTTATTATGCTATTAAATAGAGGCTGCTTTAGTCACAGAATGGGATGCCAGTGCCACAAAAACCAGAGAGCATGCACAGCAAAAGTGTCTTTATCAGGCCTGATTTCTATGAGAATAAGTGCAAATGTTTATTATGCTATTAAATAGAGGCTGCTTTAGTCACAGAATGGGATGCCAGTGCCACAAAAACCAGAGAGCATGCACAGCAAAAGTGTCTTTATCAGGCCTGATTTCTATGAGAATAAGTGCAAATGTTTATTATGCTATTAAATAGAGGCTGCTTTAGTCACAGAATGGGATGCCTCACAGCAGACTTAAGATCAGTTCAGTATATATGCACAGTTAGTTACTATAAGCAGCCTGAAAACGCTAACAAAGGCTGGATGAAAAAAAAAAAATCTCCCTGTCACAGCCTCCGTTTTTCCTACCTTTCCCTGGCTTTCTGTCTGTCTCCTGTCTGTCTCCTGCCTGTCTCCTGCCTGTCTCCAGCCTGTCCCTGTCTGTCCCTGCCTGTCTAAGTGCCTCAGCTACACAGCGTTCTGTCTGTCACGAATGCAATAGAGAAATGAGGAAAAGCAAGATGGCCGCCGTTAAATACCGCTGTGTGACGTCACCGGGCTTGCTGGCTGCTGATAGGCTGCATGTGACTGCCCCAGCTTGCACTGGCGCGGGATACATGTCCAGACATGTCCCGCCCGCCATCTTAGAATGCCTGTAATGTAAATGAATGGATGTTAAAGGAAAACTTCGAGTGATCGAATCGCGGGGAAATTCGGATTCGATCCGAATCGAATTTTTCCTGAAATTCGGATCGAATCCGGGTTCGTCCGGATCGATTCGCTCATCCCTACTTGCAATGTGTGCAGCCTGAATTCTTCATTGTGAATTCAAAGTGCTTATGTGGATCTACTTAGCATGTAGGGCAAAATGTTCTAGAGGGTGTGAATGGCTTAATGGACTCTTCTTAGACCTAACCACATCTGCACTTTGTGATTGCGATTAGAAATAGAGGTCCTAACAATTCAGCTATATAGGACCCAGAAATGAGAATGTCTATTTTTACCATTGCGCATCAGCACAGCATTTCAGCCTGCGAGATTGTTAAAAAGATTAGCCAGTATGATTCTTTTTTTCCTCTTTTTTTTATTAACCAGAAAATGCATCCGCTTTTTTTTTCCTGAACACTTGTTCTAAAAATATGTTTGTATAGAGGCATTATCCTCTGAATAAAACAACACCCACTCATTTAGTGGCAGATCTTTCTATTTGACTGGATGTAGGAAGGTATGAATCAGCCTAAGCAGGAAGAATGCTAACTTGCTTTTCCAGAGACTATCTGTATTTCTCAGTAATGTGAGTCATTATGATTAACCTTTTAAAGAACATGCTGCTTCCCTGTTCTACTGATATCCTGTTAATAAATATGCAAGCAACGGGAAGAACAAAGGGCACTGTACATTGGTGTAATTAAATGTGATGGGCCCTGGTGCAGACATTAAATAGGGCCCTTTCATGGTTCATATGGGAAACTTTTTGTCTGTCTTTTAACTCAACTGGATGCAGCTAGACAACTAAAACCTGAAAAGAGGCAAAGGCTGCGTATCTTAAATTAATAATACCAAGTGAGCACAAATATCATAAATGAGGTGGAGGAGCAACAATGATGGGGCCCCCCTGCACCCTATCAAGTTACGCCCGGGCACTGTAGAGCTACCCGTCTCTTATGCTTTTGTTATCCTTTCACATGCTGTGGCTATATTCAATCATAATATAATAAACTATGATCAGTATAAAGCTTTTGCATCTATTATTATCCTCTTGATTGGGCTATCTGGTTCTCAAGTAGCAGTAGCCAATGAGATAGAAACCAAGGAGATGAGCCAGGGATTTATATCCCCCCAGGAGCTGGTGCGGAACAGTGTCACTGTAGCTGCCATTTGTGGCATGCTTGAGAGCAGAATGGTCTCTGATTGCATTAGGGAAATATTCTCCCTCTCTTGAGAGCCATCAATAGGTCATGTTTTGTGGCTCTCCAAATAGCTGTCTATTTCACTCTGCTGCACTGCTTACTTCACCTGTGCATCTAGGTGGAGATCTACAAAACATGAGGAGAGGGTTGGCTCTATTTTGATAGCAACAGGAACACCCAGAAAGTCCAGCAAAATACCCATTAGTGTTCCTGCAGCTGTCCCATACTCACGTTCCCCCCTTCAGCCGCTGGGGAATTCAGAAGCCAGACCCCATATGTGTCACACCCCCACCCCAGAAGACTCCTCTCTTTACAGTTATAGATACCATATAGAACAAATATAGAAAGCTTCCATTTCTTCAGACAATCTGGACTGGTTCACAGTTGCTGGCACTACATTCAGGAATCCTGTCCCAGGAGGCATACACTTTAGTTATGGCCACCTGCAAAGGGCACAATTCCCTAATGTATTCCAGGAGAGTTCAAACTCCAAAGAATTGAGCCTTTGACCTATCCCAGGGGGTCTCACCTAAACTGGCCATTGTCTGGGGATTGGCTTCAAAATGGGACAGTTTAAACCAGTTTGTGGGTGATAAGCATGGTGGTGGTGTGTTTTCCGGGTGTGTCTTATTTTGAGGAATAATTATTTGTTTGAGGAACAAATATGTTTGTAGGTAGGTGCAGCCCTGGTCACATGTTCCAAGTTTTTTTGGTTCATGGAAGATTTTGGTGATCGAGCCAATGGTCAGCCAATCCATGCATTCCATTTGGTGGGACAGCCTTCCCCATAATTTTAGCAAAGTAGGACATTCAAGTTCCCAAGATTTTCAGGGGGCAATGGGGGAGCCTAAAAGTGGAACGGGGAGGCCGATTCATTAATAGCGCCAGGTAGCGACAGATGAGCGACAGTAGCGGCATTTTCAGAGTGCCCGCTAGTAGTCGCTGTGCTTGGCCGTTGTTCTGTAGTTGATAGCGACTCAGTCGGTTTGCCGTAATGTTGAATATTGGGTGAGGAGTCGCTATTTGACAGGTTCCGCGCTGTATGGGAGCGCATGACAGCGAATGGCCATAGCGAACGGCTCCCAGCATATTCATTAACAAATCACGCTCAAAAAATTCTCGCGCAGTGAAATGCTTCTTTAAACCCCAGAGCGCTGGCGGCGATGGGTTAAAAGTAGTTTTTTAACCCCCAAACAACCATATTTTTTGAAAAAAAAAAAAACAAGTTTTTCCAAACATTTTGTAATATGAATACATTAATATCAGACCTGTAATATCAATTCTGCACATTTTTTTTTTTTTTTTACCTTAAACAAAAATATCTAACATTGCAGAAGTGGTCACAGATTTTTTGACATTTAAAAAAAAAAACATTATTAACAAATAATTATTAATATTTAAAGATTGCTCCATTGAAATGCATCGGAGAGCGCCAGGTAGCGAGAGGTCATACCTGTCGCTGTTCAAGGTCGCTCGCTGGCGCTGTGGGGTGAGGCTGGAATAATGATGAATGATTCGCTATCTGGCGCTCTGTCAGTCGCTAAGCAGGATCGGCTTGATAAATGTGTGATTGCGGAGGGGAGCCGGCGTTCTCGTGGCGGTGACCGTCATTACCGTTCGCTCACCATTCGCTACCTGGCGCTATCCCTTGTTAAATAAGGGCCTATCTCACCAAAAGTGAAACATCTGGTCAGTTTAGCCTCACTGATCAGTCTCCATTATGTCAATGGAACTAAAAATAATAATAACCTTTATGGCCTATATAACCTCAACATGATTAAAGACATTCTCCACCCAAGAGTTAAAGTGTGTACAGTAGACTTTACAGAAGGTGCTGACAGATGGGTTTCACATTTGCTTTTTGTCTTCAAATGTCATTTTTTCCCTTACATTACCTATACTTCCTCCCCCTTGCCAAGATCTATGCATTCTGTGCATTGTAATATACCCTGGACTGCCTCCACACAATATTCATAAGCAGTTCAGTGCCCTCCTCTGTGCCTTAGTCCAGCCCCTTCTCCCACCCTGCCCTCCCATGCCTGGACTCTGGCACTAACCTTTTTCATGCATGTTCCATTCTTTTTGGAACTTGCTAAAGTTTTATATAAATCTATAAACAGAAATATATTAATATATACATAAATAATGATGAAGAATGAGAATTTCTACATTAGGAAGAAAATAAATAGTAGTTTCCAGTAAGGAAATACATGTTAGTCAGATTTTAGCATGTGAGTAAAGCTGCTCACATTCTAGAACCTCCCTCTTGGGGCATCAGGCATTGCCTAGCAGCAGCAGGAGATACAGGCACTCCAGTGAAACATGATCTGCTAGCCAGAACATGCATAACACAGCATATGGGCAGGCTTACAGCAAAAAAATATGCTTATAAATATGCTAAATAAATTTGACTGTAGTAAAGCTAGCAGCCACGCCCACCACTGGGGGGCTCAGCTAGGAAAAAATAAAACCAAGGATAGATAAAAGGAAAGATTTCTCCTGACAGCACCATTTTCAAAAATTTGAAACATGGCAGTGGTTAAGAACTTTGATGGATCTAACCATGGCATCTCATTGCTTGCCTACAGTATTTATTTAATTACTAACTGTGTCCTAGCTGGGTGTAGGAGGACAGCTTCAGACCAACCCTCTACACTAGAATTTACCATTGCCTATTCAGCTTGCCTCCTACTGGATGAGCATGGACGGTCAGGAGTGTGTTCCCTAGTACAGAGAAACCTAGGGCTAAATAAGGTTAGTAAGCTGAACAGCAAAGACTGGGACCAGTGGTAGTATGATTTTTAATATGTCTGCTATAAAGGGCAAAAAATTTAATTGGATCAAAACCAAAATCAGTCCATGTTAAATCCTGCCCCTTTGCCCAGCAGTATGAAACCCCCTGGTTTCCCAGTATGTTCACCTCCATCGCCAAAGCTAATGCATAGGCCTTTGGTGACATCCCCGCTCTGAGACTCACCAGTGGCTTGCAATGCCACGGAACCCATTCTCTGTAGAAGTCTAAGTTCCAGACCTTGAAGAAACACCTCAAGATGGCAAAAATGACCATTGGCTTTTGTTAAAGCCCTGGCAGGGATTTTAAGTGATTTCTACCACTTAATTTTAATTATATTATTTCGTTTTTTTCAAGATGAATAAAACTAAACATCAAACAGTGCCAGCCATTTTCAGTTAGTATTCTAAAGCAGAAGGAAAAGAGAAAAAAAAGCCTTTTCTATCAATATTGCCTAAAACATATGTTTAGCAGATGAATCTGTAAGGAGATGCAAGATGAATTATACATTAGTGACTCATTTGTATCATCTGTCCAGGTCCATTCATAGCTATAAGCCTTCAGAACTAATAAAAGTCATACATCGGAACAGTCAGACTGATTTAAAGGCAGGATAGTGAGTCGTGTCCTCCTGCTGGATGAGACATAACTAATGATTAATGAGGTTTTTGTACTTGCTAATGAACCATGTTAATGTTAAACTCCCCCATTGGGGAACAGTAAGTATGTACACACTGTAAGGCTATCAGCTGCATGCAGATCGAACCTAAACTTTATTTAGCTTTTATCTCTTAATTATCGAGCAGTCTAACCAGGGGCGTACAGGGGGCACACAAGAGTCCAGCAAAATGCATATTAGGGCCCAATCACTGGGATTAGAAAAAAAAAAGTGACTATTTTTGCTTACACTGACATATTGTAAACCCTGTTTTGGCGTTCTATTCCTGGGCTCCTACATCATAAGATCATAGTGCCAAGGCCCCCTGTTGAAACCGGGGAGGCTCTGCATTTTCCTGCCACTCCATCGCCGGTCTTGCTATTCAAGCCCCCCCGTAATCTGGCAGATGAGCGGGACTTTGGGGAAATTGCCAGATCTATTGCTGAGAAAGGAGAGAAGACAAAATGGCAAAACCATCCAAAAAGTACTGCCTGTGGCGTGAGGGATGCGGGGATATTAGTGAAAAAAATGGGTTTTGGTCTGTAGAGCTATTTAGCCCCCAGCATTGTAGAATAATTTAGAATATACAGTACATATAAATTTCAAATCCCAGTATACCATAATAAACTGATCATCAGAGCAAAGCCTGGCAGTGACTCTTATGACATTATCACAGTGACATTATCTGCTGTTGTTGTGTTTCATTGCTGCTTTGGGGTGACTCCTAGGATTAAAATCTTAGTTCTGTGGACACCCTAGAGCTCAGCATATCCCATAGCAAAATGACTGTTGGATATTACATGGTGAATTCACAGGACGTGTAATAAAGCATCAAAGGACAGTCCCATGGACACCAGAGCAAAATGGGGTAGCTGAAAGGAAGAAAGGATCCGATCTGTGCTGACAGACTCCGGACTACCACAAAAATATATGTACATACAATTCTACATGAAGATTGAAGATTGCTACATACTGGGCTCTAGACCAGACCACAAGCAGGTTTATTTGAAAAGGAAATGGCACATGGGAAAGAAATGTCCTTATATCTCAATGGTCTGGCATATGGGACACTGAATCTTCTACCTGATGGAATACGATAGAACAGAGAATGACCATTTTAAATCCAAATGTTGTTTTGTTTCTGGCTACCTTTTCTATAGGCATTACCATATCTATGCAGGATCTACAGTATAGGATGGGAGACTTCTGGGTGGTACATGAAGGGGGCTGTTATATGCTTCATGTTATATGAAATTACAATAAAATGCAAACAATTGTGGTGCTCAACGATCTGTAGCCCGTGAAGGAAGAGAGAGGATCCGTGATGTACAAAGCCAAACAGGTATGCCGGCTAATCAAACGCAGTAATACTGTGGTAGTTATGACTAGGGATGAGCGAATCGATCCGGACGAACCCGGATTCGATCCGAATTTCAGGAAAAATTCGATTCGGATCAAATCCGAATTTCCCCGCGATTCGATCGCTCGAAGTTTTCCTTTAACATCCATTCATTTACATTACAGGCATTCTAAGATGGCGGACGGGACATGTCCAGACATCAACCCCGCGCCAGTGCAAGCTGGGACAGTCACATGCAGCCTATCAGCAGCCAGCAAGCCCGGTGACGTCACAGCGGTATTTAAGGCCGGCCATCTTGCTTTCCTGCCTCATTTCTCTATTGCATTCGTGAGAGACAGAACGTTGTGTAGCTGAGGGAGAGAGAGGCAGTTAGACAGGCAGGGACAGACAGGGACAGGCTGGAGACAGGCAGGAGACAGACAGGAGACAGACAGAAAGTCAGCGAAAAACAGGGAAAGGTGGAAAAATCGGAGGCTGTCAGCCTGTCACAGGGAGTTTTTTTTTTTTCTTTTTCATCCAGCCTGACAGGCTTTGTTAGCGTTTTCAGGCTGCTTATACTAACTAACTGTGCATATATACTGAACTGATCTTAAGTCTGCTGTGAGGCATCCCATTCTGTGACTACAGCAGCCTCTGTTTAAGACCATATAACCATTTGCTCTTATTATATTTGAAATTAGCCTGATAAAGACACTTTTGCTCGGCATAGTACTTCTGGACCCTGCCAGGGCATCCCATTCTGTGACTACAGCAGCCTCTGTTTAAGACCATATAACCATTTGCTCTTATTATATTTGAAATTAGCCTGATAAAGACACTTTTGCTCGGCATAGTACTTCTGGACCCTGCCAGGGCATCCCATTCTGTGACTACAGCAGCCTCTGTTTAAGACCATATAACCATTTGCTCTTATTATATTTGAAATTAGCCTGATAAAGACACTTTTGCTCGGCATAGTACTTCTGGACCCTGCCAGGGCATCCCATTCTGTGACTACAGCAGCCTCTGTTTAAGACCATATAACCATTTGCTCTTATTATATTTGAAATTAGCCTGATAAAGACACTTTTGCTCGGCATAGTACTTCTGGACCCTGCCAGGGCATCCCATTCTGTGACTACAGCAGCCTCTGTTTAAGACCATATAACCATTTGCTCTTATTATATTTGAAATTAGCCTGATAAAGACACTTTTGCTGGGCATAGGCTTACTGCTGCCTGCCAGGTGCACTTCTGTTGAGGCATCCCATTCTGTAACATAGCATACCCCTCTTTATTTACACTAAGCAGCTCTCTTATTTACACTAAGCAGGCCTGTTGGAGGCTGAGTGTTACTGCTCACTTTTGGTGTGCATTATATTCTGTTTCATATAGACCCACCGCTGCCGGGGGGATCTTAAAATAGCCAGTTAGACTATGTCGGGCAGACAAGTGCCTGGAAGTGAAAAGAGGAGTGGCAGAGGCCAAGATTCCGCAGGCAGAGCTCGCATCAGACTGGGGGCCAGTAGCAGCAGGAGTCACGCTGAGAGACCTAATCTGCCAGTATCTGCTAGCGGTCGGGTCTCCACCAGTAACGCATCTGCCGTGGTAGATTGGTTGACGCGCTCATCAACAACATCATCACAACTTACGTCTGAGACCCCCAGTCTAGGGTCGGTAGGTTCCTCTGACACAACCCTGAGTTGGCATGCCCCGAGAGCAGTCCCTGTCCTCCCATTGCCTCTGTCCTACGCCGTTCCCTCCCCCTGCGACGTATCCTATGCTTTGGGTTCAGCTCCACTCTTTAGTGAGGAGGACGATCAGATACAGGAGGACAGTCAGCAGCTACTGCCCAGCCAAGAAATGGAGGTGGCTTCTTTAGCTAGGCAGACAAATAGTGATGTGGACAGTGTCGTGGGTGCTGCGAGCGTTCCAGCTCCTGCGCCAGACACTGTTGACGAATCCACGAACATCAGTGACGTACAGCCACAACTCGGTGATGATGATGATGACGATGAAGCCGATCGCACTTGGGAGCCGGGTGAGGAAGGGGCTTCATCGTCATCATCAGGAGAAGAGGGGCGCAGGTTGCCCCGGAGTCAGCAGCTGAGGCAGCAAGGTGGTAGCAGTCAGCATGGGGGCACAATTCCAAAGGCTGGATCCGGCCGGGGCCGGGGTAGAGCACCTGCTGTGCGGCAGTCTACCTTATCAGGAGGTAGTGGAGCAGGGGTTCCTGGAGTTGGCAACAGCAGCAGTGAATCAGTGAGGCCAGGGGGTGGGAAAAGTAGCTACTCGGCAGTGTGGCAGTTTTTCCTGAGGCATCCGCAGGAGGGTAACATGGCCACATGCAAGATATGTAGGCAAAAGGTGAAGCGTGGCCAGGGTCCAAATGTTGGCACCACGGCCCTGCGTCAACATATGATGCGTCACCATAAAGCGACCTGGGAGAACCGAGGCTCCCAAGGGGTGGTCCAGTCTGCTTCCTCACCAAGTGAGCTCCCAATTTCTGCCAGCCAAGGCTCCAGCACCTCAGCCGAAGGCAGCTGTGCGTCATACCCATCCTCTGTCGCTCCTGCTCCTCCTCCTCCAAGTCATGCGTCCCGCCAGCAATCCATCAGCGAAGCCATGTCCAAGAGACAGCAGTATGCGCCCACTCATCCTACGGCGCAGAAGCTGAATGTGCTCCTGTCCAAGTTGCTGGTGCTGCAGTCGCTCCCTTTTCAGGTGGTGGAATCTGCACCTTTCAGAGAACTGATGGCTTGTGCCGAGCCGAGGTGGAGAGTCCCAAGCCGTCATTTCTTTGCCAAGAAGGCAGTACCAGCGCTGCACACTTTTGTTGAACAGAAGGTGGGACAGTCCTTGAGCCTGTCGGTGTGTAGCAAAATACATGGCAGCGCCGACATCTGGAGCTGTAACTACGGTCAGGGGCAGTACATGTCGTTTACGGCCCACTGGGTGAATGTGGTCCCTTTGCAGCAGCAGCAGCAACTTGGACAGGTCACGCCGCTTCGGCCTCCGCGCTCTCTGCCCATTGGACCTGTGACACCGTGCGACTCGGCCTCCTCATCCTCCGCCATCTCCTCACCCTCCACTGTAGGCTCAAGTCTCAGTGCCCCTCCAGTCTACCATGTGTGCAGGGCACGGAGGTGTCACGCAGTGCTTCACATGGTTTGTCTTGGCGAACGGAGTCACACAGGGGAGGAACTGCTTAAATGTATTCATCAGGAAATCCAAACATGGCTTACTCCGAGAAAACTTAAAATGGGAATCATGGTTACCGACAATGGGAAGAACATTTTGTCTGCGCTGCGCCAAGGAAGCCTGACCCATGCCCCCTGCATGGCTCACGTCTTCAATCTGGTTGTCAAGCGGTTTCTGAAGTGTTCCCCCCATCTGCAAGACATCCTAACAACTTCAAGGAAACTTTGCATGCACTTCAGCCACTCCTACACCGCCAAACACACCCTTCTTGAGCTACAGCGTCAGAATGGTATCCCCCAACATAGTCTGATTTGCGATGTTTCCACCCGTTGGAATTCCACCCTTCACATGTTGGACCGATTATATGAACAGAGAAAAGCCATCACGGATTTCCTGATGATCCAAGCAGATAGGGGGACTCCCCTGTGTAACTTCAATGTCAACCAGTGGCAGCTCATACGTGACACCTGCCGTTTGCTTAGGCCCTTTGAGGATGCCACTTTATTTGTCAGTCGGCAGGATTACGGGATGAATGACGTGATTCCACTGCTTCATGTACTACAGCACATGTTGGAAACCATGGCTGGTCAGGGCACTGGAGACATGGCGTTTACATCTTACGGCCACATGAACCCCGTTGGAGCTGAACTGGAGGAGGAGGAGGAAGAGGAGGAGGAGGAGTTGCCCAGCGAAACACAGTTTAGGCTTGGCGAAATGGCTGGTTTATCTAGTCAGCGGACAGGAGAGGAGGAGCAGGAGCAGCCAGAGGAGCTAGAGGTTTTTGAGGAAGGCGAGACAGAGGACCCGGGCACACCGTGGCAGTATGCAGTGGAGATGGAGACAGGTAGTCCATCCGAGTCACTTGCGCAAATGGCACGAAGCATGCTCACGTGCTTGCGTAGTGACCCCAGAATTGTTTCCATCTGTCGGCGGGATGACTTCTGGCTGTCCACCTTATTGGACCCTCGCTTCCAGCACAAAATGGGGGCATTTTTTAAACCCACCGAGAGGGAGGACAAACTCAACTACTACAAAGACATTCTACGTAGGCAGTTGGCCGATGCCTTTCTGCGCCATGGTCCATACTCTCGCAGGTCTGACTCGAGGGGACCTCTGCGCTCACCTTCCACTGCCATGGCCGCTGGGGGGGTTGGCAGGAGCAGCAGCAGCAGCTCCATCAGCAGCAGCAGCCTCAGTCTTCAGTCGCTAATGAGTAGCTTTCTACACCCGCATAGTGAGGCTACTCATGAGCAGCAGGAAGACCTGGAGCAGGACCTCAACCAGCAGGTCATGTCATACTTTGACATGACCATGCCAACACACCTTGAGGATCCGCTGGACTTCTGGGCAGCCAAACTTGATTTGTGGCCGCAACTAGCAGAGTTTGCCCTGGAAAAGCTGTCCTGCCCGGCAAGTAGCGTGCCATCTGAGCGGGTGTTTAGTGCGGCGGGGGCCATAGTTACGGCGAGGAGAACTCGTCTGTCAACTAAAAATGTGGAGAGACTCACCTTTGTCAAAATGAATCAGGGATGGATCAGCCAGGATTTCCACCCACCAATGGCTGATGCATGCGACTAGATTCAGCATGGTGCCACGTTTTATACTTTCCAAATGGTGCAAAACATATTTATGTCTTTAGGCCATTTTTTGGGCTCCTGCTGCTGCCAACTTCTGCCAACTCCAGGGTGTGATTCATCCAATTGTTGGGCTCCTGAAGCCAACCCCAGTGTCTCTTTAAAGTAATATTTGGGCTCCTGCTGCTGCTACTGCCAACTTCTGCCAACTCCAGGGTGTGATTCATCCAATTTCTGGGCTCCTGAAGCCAACCCCAGGGTCTCTTTAAAATAATAGTTGGGCTCCTGCTGCTGCTGCCAACTTCTGCCAACTCCAGGGTGTGATTCATCCAATTTTTGGGCTCCTGAAGCCAACCCCAGTGTCTCTTTAAAGTAATGTTTGGGCTCCTGCTGCTGCTGCTGCTGCTGCCAACTCCAGGGTGTGATTCATCCAATTTTTGGGCTCCTGAGGCCAACCCCAGGGTCTCTTTAAAGTAATGTTTGGGCTCCTGCTGCTGCTGCCAACTCCAGGGTGTGATTCATCCAATTTTTGGGCTCCTGAAGCCAACCCCAGGGTCTCTTTAAAGTAATATTTGGGCTCCTGCTGCTGCTGCTGTCAACTCCTGCCAACTCCAGGGTGTGATTCATCCAATTTTTGGGCTCCTGAAGCCAACCCCAGGGTCTCTTTAAAGTAATATTTGGGCTCCTGCTGCTGCTACTGTCAACTTCTGCCAACTCCAGGGTGTGATTCATCCAATTTTTGGGCTCCTGAAGCCAACCCCAGGGTCTCTTTAAAGTAATATTTGGGCTCCTGCTGCTGCTGCTGCCAACTCCAGGGTGTGATTCATCCAATTTTTGGGCTCCTGAAGCCAACCCCAGTGTCTCTTTAAAGTAATATTTGGGCTCCTGCTGCTGCTGCTGCTGCTGCCAACTTCTGCCAACTCCAGGGTGTGATTCATCCAATTTTTGGGCTCCTGAAGCCAACCCCAGTGTCTCTTTAAAGTAATGTTTGGGCTCCTGCTGCTGCTGCTGCTGCCAACTCCAGGGTGTGATTCATCCAATTTTTGGGCTCCTGAGGCCAACCCCAGGGTCTCTTTAAAGTAATGTTTGGGCTCCTGCTGCTGCTGCTGCCAACTCCAGGGTGTGATTCATCCAATTTTTGGGCTCCTGAAGCCAACCCCAGGGTCTCTTTAAAGTAATATTTGGGCTCCTACTGCTGTCAACTCCTGCCAACTCCAGGGTGTGATTCATCCAATTTTTGGGCTCCTGAAGCCAACCCCAGGGTCTCTTTAAAGTAATATTTGGGCTCCTGCTGCTGCTACTGCCAACTTCTGCCAACTCCAGGGTGTGATTCATCCAATTTTTGGGCTCCTGAAGCCAACCCCAGGGTCTCTTTAAAGTAATATTTGGGCTCCTGCTGCTGCTGCTGCCAACTCCAGGGTGTGATTCATCCAATTTTTGGGCTCCTGAAGCCAACCCCAGTGTATATTTGGGCTCCTGCTGCTGCTGCTGCCAACTCCAGGGTGTGAATCATCCAATTTTTGGGCTCCTGAAGCCAACCCCAGTGTCTCTTTAAAGTAATATTTGGGCTCCTGCTGCTGCTGCTGCCGCCAACTCCAGGGTGTGATTCATCCAATTTTTGGGCTCCTGAAGCCAACCCCAGTGTATATTTGGGCTCCTGCTGCTGCCAACTCCAGGGTGTGATTCATCCAATTTTTGGGCTCCTGAAGCCAACCCCAGTGTCTCTTTAAAGTAATATTTGGGCTCCTGCTGCTGCTGCTGCCAACTCCAGGGTGTGATTCATCCAATTTTTGGGCTCCTGAAGCCAACCCCAGTGTATATTTGGGCTCCTGCTGCTGCTGCTGCCAACTCCAGGGTGTGAATCATCCAATTTTTGGGCTCCTGAAGCCAACCCCAGTGTCTCTTTAAAGTAATATTTGGGCTCCTGCTGCTGCTGCCAACTCCAGGGTGTGATTTATCCAATTTTTGGGCTCCTGAAGCCAACCCCAGTGTCTCTTTAAAGTAATATTTGGGCTCCTGCTGCTGCTGCTGCCAACTCCAGGGTGTGAT
Source organism: Gastrophryne carolinensis (assembly GCA_027917425.1). NCBI lineage: Eukaryota > Metazoa > Chordata > Amphibia > Anura > Microhylidae > Gastrophryne > Gastrophryne carolinensis. The sequence continues at coordinate 175,596,068 of CM051238.1, read as the reverse complement.
TCATCCAATTTTTGGGCTCCTAAAGCCAACTCCAGTGTATATTTGGGCTCCTGCTGCTGCTGCTGCCAACTTCTGCCAACTCCAGGGTGTGATTCATCCAATTTTTGGGCTCCTGAAGCCAACCCCAGTGTATATTTGGGCTCCTGCTGCTGCCAACTCCAGGGTGTGATTCATCCAATTTTTGGGCTCCTGAAGCCAACCCCAGGGTCTCTTTAAAGTAATATTTGGGCTCCTGCTGCTGCTGCTGCCAACTCCAGGGTGTGATTCATCCAATTTTTGGGCTCCTGAAGCCAACCCCAGTGTATATTTGGGCTCCTGCTGCTGCCAACTCCAGGGTGTGATTCATCCAATTTTTGGGCTCCTGAAGCCAACCCCAGTGTCTCTTTAAAGTAATATTTGGGCTCCTGCTGCTGCTGCTGCTGCTGTCAACTTCTGCCAACTCCAGGGTGTGATTCATCCAATTTTTGGGCTCCTGAAGCCAACCCCAGGGTCTCTTTAAAGTAATATTTGGGCTCCTGCTGCTGCTACTGCCAACTTCTGCCAACTCCAGGGTGTGATTCATCCAATTTTTGGGCTCCTGAAGCCAACCCCAGGGTCTCTTTAAAGTAATATTTGGGCTCCTGCTGCTGCTGCTGCCAACTCCAGGGTGTGATTCATCCAATTTTTGGGCTCCTGAAGCCAACCCCAGTGTATATTTGGGCTCCTGCTGCTGCTGCTGCCAACTCCAGGGTGTGAATCATCCAATTTTTGGGCTCCTGAAGCCAACCCCAGTGTCTCTTTAAAGTAATATTTGGGCTCCTGCTGCTGCTGCTGCCGCCAACTCCAGGGTGTGATTCATCCAATTTTTGGGCTCCTGAAGCCAACCCCAGTGTATATTTGGGCTCCTGCTGCTGCCAACTCCAGGGTGTGATTCATCCAATTTTTGGGCTCCTGAAGCCAACCCCAGTGTCTCTTTAAAGTAATATTTGGGCTCCTGCTGCTGCTGCTGCCAACTCCAGGGTGTGATTCATCCAATTTTTGGGCTCCTGAAGCCAACTCCAGTGTATATTTGGGCTCCTGCTGCTGCTGCTGCTGACTCCAGGGTGTGATTCATCCAATTTTTGGGCTCCTGAAGCCAACCCCAGTGTATATTTGGGCTCCTGCTGCTGCCAACTCCAGGGTGTGATTCATCCAATTTTTGGGCTCCTGAAGCCAACCCCAGTGTCTCTTTAAAGTAATATTTGGGCTCCTGCTGCTGCTGCTGCTGCCAACTCCAGGGTGTGATTCATCCAATTTTTGGGCTCCTGAAGCCAACCCCAGTGTATATTTGGGCTCCTGCTGCTGCCAACTCCAGGGTGTGATTCATCCAATTCTTGGGCTCCTGAAGCCAACCCCAGTGTCTCTTTAAAGTAATATTTGGGCTCCTGCTGCTGCTGCTGCTGCCAACTTCTGCCAACTCCAGGGTGTGATTCATCCAATTTTTGGGCTCCTGAAGCCAACCCCAGTGTCTCTTTAACCCTTCCGCTGGCAGCCTACCTGCAGCATTTGCCACTCCCTGTTGCCAGACTGAGTTTCACTGTTTTGCGCTACACATGTTCAACTGTCATTTTTGAAAGGATTTCCAGGGATTTCCCAGGAAAATTATATATTGTTTTTTTCAACAGAGTCTGGGCTTTAACATGAAATGTCTTGTTTGTATTTTTTAGGTGTATTCTCAACATTTTTGGGTGAAATGTGTGAAAAAAATTAAAAAAAATATATTTTTTTACAATTTGTAGAGTTTTTTTGTAATAAAAAATGTAAGTTTGTCAATAAAATCTTATTGCGTGAGAAACCCCAATTTCTCCCGGTTACAGCGATACCACATATGTATAGGTAGACACCCTTTCCTGCCCAGAAGCCTTTTATAGCTGCTGGATGACAAATGGTTAATTAAAAAAAAAAATGACATAGGGTCCCCCCTTCCCGGGGAGGGAGACCCCATTTTTTTTTGGATTTTTAAGGGTTAAAAACCCTTAAAAATCCAAAAAAAAAAATGACATGGGGTCCCCCTTACCCAAAGTAACCAGCCCGGGACCAGCTATGGGGGCTTGTAGGCACAGAGTGGGGGGGCCAGCTTTGGTGGCCCCCCCACCCTGCAGCCTACGAGCCCACATAGCCTATGTGGGCCCGGGCTCTTCTGCCCCCCCCTGGCCTTTGGGGAGGCAGGTAATGGGGGTGCGGGGGTTAATGGCAAGTCACCCGCTAGGGCAGGTGACTTGCCACCCCCCCAGCCTTGTGAACTGGTATAAGGGGTCTCATGGACCCCTTACCAGCTCACAAATGGTTAACTGTTAAAAAAACCACCACACAATAATAAAAAGTATTTTATTCAAAAAAAAAAAAAAATTTTTTAACTGTACTTACCTTCGATTGCAAGCTCTTGTCCCTCGCCGCTCAGCTGACAGATGCCTGTGATCGGCATCCAGAGAAGGAGAAGGCAGGAGATCAGAGGATCTCCTGTCACCTCCTTCCAGGGCACCGATCACCGGCATCTGAGAAGCTGAGAAAGCTGAAGCCGGTGATCGGGACCGGGGTGACGTCATAAGCCCCGCCCCCAAGGGGGCGGGGCTTAGAGGCAAGATGGCGGCCGCCATCGAGAAGAAGAGAGGAGAGAGCCTCCCAGGCTCTCTCCTGAAGATCGGTAAGTCCTGGGGGGGGATCGGAGGCCCCCCAGGTGAAGAGGAGGGACAGCGGGAGCCAGCGCACACACAGGTAAGTGAATGTCATTTTTATTTTTTTTTTTTTTTTACAGTTAGCAGCTGCTGCTGCAGAAGCGGGGGGGGGGGGGGCGGCCTATTCCGGGGGCTCTCCTGGAGCCATCCGACCCCCCACGGGGGATCGGATGGCACCAAATTAAAGAGGAGACCCGGCCGGATCCAACAAGGGGTCAGGTGAGTATTTTTGATTTTTATTTTTTAAACTAGAAGCGAGGAAAGTCAAGCACGTAACACCTACGGGCTTGGCACTTAAGGCCCAGCCAAGCCAGCACGTAGGTGTTACGTGCTTGGCAACAAAAGGGTTAAAGTAATATTTGGGCTCCTGCTGCTGCTGCTGCCAACTCCAGGGTGTGATTCATCCAATTTTTGGGCTCCTGAAGCCAACCCCAGGGTCTCTTTAAAGTAATATTTGGGCTCCTGCTGCTGCTGCTGCCAACTCCTGCCAACTCCAGGGTGTGATTCATCCAATTTTTGGGCTCCTGAAGCCAACCCCAGTGTCTTTTTAAAGTAATATTTGGGCTCCTGCTGCTGCCAACTCCAGAGTGTGATTCATCCAATTTTTGGGCTCCTGAAGCCAACCCCAGTGTATATTTGGGCTCCTGCTGCTGCCAACTCCAGGGTGTGATTCATCCAATTTTTGGGCTCCTGAAGCCAACCCCAGTGTCTCTTTAAAGTAATATTTGGGCTCCTGCTGCTGCTGCTGCTGCTGCCAACTTCTGCCAACTCCAGGGTGTGATTCATCCAATTTTTGGGCTCCTGAAGCCAACCCCAGTGTCTCTTTAAAGTAATATTTGGGCTCCTGCTGCTGCTGCTGCCAACTCCAGGGTGTGATTCATCCAATTTTTGGGCTCCTGAAGCCAACCCCAGTGTCTCTTTAAAGTAATATTTGGGCTCCTGCTGCTGCTACTGCCAACTTCTGCCAACTCCAGGGTGTGATTCATCCAATTTTTGGGCTCCTGAAGCCAACCCCAGGGTCTCTTTAAAGTAATAGTTGGGCTCCTGGTGCTGCTGCTGCTGCTGCCAACTTCTGCCAACTCCAGGGTGTGATTCATCCAATTTTTGGGCTCCTGAAGCCAACCCCAGTGTCTCTTTAAAGTAATGTTTGGGCTCCTGCTGCTGCTGCTGCTGCTGCCAACTCCAGGGTGTGATTCATCCAATTTTTGGGCTCCTGAGGCCAACCCCAGGGTCTCTTTAAAGTAATGTTTGGGCTCCTGCTGCTGCTGCTGCTGCTGCTGCCAACTCCAGGGTGTGATTCATCCAATTTTTGGGCTCCTGAAGCCAACCCCAGGGTCTCTTTAAAGTAATATTTGGGCTCCTGCTGCTGCTGCTGTCAACTCCTGCCAACTCCAGGGTGTGATTCATCCAATTTTTGGGCTCCTGAAGCCAACCCCAGGGTCTCTTTAAAGTAATATTTGGGCTCCTGCTGCTGCTACTGCCAACTTCTGCCAACTCCAGGGTGTGATTCATCCAATTTTTGGGCTCCTGAAGCCAACCCCAGGGTCTCTTTAAAGTAATATTTGGGCTCCTGCTGCTGCTGCTGCTGCCAACTCCAGGGTGTGATTCATCCAATTTTTGGGCTCCTGAAGCCAACCCCAGTGTATATTTGGGCTCCTGCTGCTGCCAACTCCAGGGTGTGAATCATCCAATTTTTGGGCTCCTGAAGCCAACCCCAGTGTCTCTTTAAAGTAATATTTGGGCTCCTGCTGCTGCTGCTGCTGCTGCCAACTTCTGCCAACTCCAGGGTGTGATTCATCCAATTTTTGGGCTCCTGAAGCCAACCCCAGTGTCTCTTTAAAGTAATGTTTGGGCTCCTGCTGCTGCTGCTGCTGCCAACTCCAGGGTGTGATTCATCCAATTTTTGGGCTCCTGAGGCCAACCCCAGGGTCTCTTTAAAGTAATGTTTGGGCTCCTGCTGCTGCTGCTGCTGCCAACTCCAGGGTGTGATTCATCCAATTTTTGGGCTCCTGAAGCCAACCCCAGGGTCTCTTTAAAGTAATATTTGGGCTCCTGCTGCTGCTGCTGTCAACTCCTGCCAACTCCAGGGTGTGATTCATCCAATTTTTGGGCTCCTGAAGCCAACCCCAGGGTCTCTTTAAAGTAATATTTGGGCTCCTGCTGCTGCTGCTGCTGCCAACTCCAGGGTGTGAATCATCCAATTTTTGGGCTCCTGAAGCCAACCCCAGTGTCTCTTTAAAGTAATATTTGGGCTCCTGCTGCTGCTGCTGCCAACTCCAGGGTGTGATTCATCCAATTTTTGGGCTCCTGAAGCCAACCCCAGGGTCTCTTTGAAGTAATGTTTGGGCTCCTGCTGCTGCTGCTGCCAACTCCAGGGTGTGATTCATCCAATTTTTGGGCTCCTGAAGCCAACCCCAGGGTCTCTTTAAAGTAATATTTGGGCTCCTGCTGCTGTCAACTCCTGCCAACTCCAGGGTGTGATTCATCCAATTTTTGGGCTCCTGAAGCCAACCCCAGGGTCTCTTTAAAGTAATATTTGGGCTCCTGCTGCTGCTGCTGCTGCCAACTCCAGGGTGTGATTCATCCAATTTTTGGGCTCCTGCTGCTGCCAACTCCAGTGTCTCTTTAAAGCAATGTTTGGGCTCCTGCCCCTCATAGTGATGCCACTTCAACTCTCTTGAATTCAATTGTGCCGCTCTGCGATTCTATTAGCGATGCCTCTGATCTGCATGTGATATTTCTTCAAAGTATTATTTAACTAACCCAGCACGCATCCTGTGCGTGTTACAGCAAGGCAGAATGGTTTACAACCCTATTGAGGCTCTAGGAGGCTCAGAAATAGCCGTTTTTAATAGCGATTCGTCGCGAATTTATTCGGGTCGAAACGATTTTTGTCGGAAAATTCGGCGAATCAGTCGAATCGAATTTTTCAAAAGTTCGCTCATCTCTAGTTATGACAATGTGCACTGGTGCCAAGTCTTCCTGGAAAATGAAATCTCCATCTCCACAAAGCTTGTTAATAGAGAAAAGCACAAAGTATTCTCAAAGCTCCAACTTTCTGACATTGTCCTTGGTTCAGGAGTGGATTGACACAATGAATTCAACACTTATAATCCATGTGCTGGATGGGCTTGCATGGTGGCTCTTAAATTTAGATGCAGTCCACTCCTTGCGAATCTTCCCCAAATTCTTAAATTACCTTTTCTTGACTATTCTTTCAAGGCTTGGGCGAGCAACCATAACGTTTCCTTCCATTTTACATTAATAGAAAACTGACATCCTCTGAACTGACGTCCTCTTTAGCAATGCCCATTTGGGGCTTGACCTCCTTGTGGATCATGCCAATGACTGCCTTCTGGACAACTGCCCAGCAAGCAGTCAAGCCAGCAGTTTTCCTCATGATTGTGTAGCCTACTGAACCAGATTGAGGGAACATTTAAAGGGTCAGGAAACCAGTTTGCATGTGTTTTGTGTTAGCTGATTAGCGTGTGACACCATGGCCTCAATACTATAAATGTATAAAGAAAACTCTCATGAGAAAAAAGCACGAAAACTTCACTATTGCTGAATCAGAAAGACAATGATAGTCAATAGCAGTTTTTACTACAGTGTATAAAGGAGTAAAAAGTTCACTACTTATCCTAGGGTTGTCTTGCAAGCTGGTGATTCAACAGCACTGAAAATCTAAGGCTTTTTTCCCATAAAGTGAGATACTCCATTTTTGGTTTTCAAAAGCTGTAAGCCATAATCATCAACATTCAAAATAAAGAAAGCATAAAATAGATCACTCTGTGTGTAATGAATCTATGCATACATGGGTTTCATTTTTTCAATTAAATTACAAACATATATTACATTTTTGTTGATATTCTAATTCATTGAGATGCACCTACTACATATCTTACAGTACGATGAAAGGCTACAATTTCTTTCAAAGCAACCTACAGAATTCCAAGCCATTCTAAAGAGAAAGTAACTTGCTTCTGGCTTTTCTGTACACCGATAAACTATGTTTCCAATGGTTAGAGGATGCTTTTTTAAACAGTTATTATTTCATTGTTTTTTAAATCATTAAATAACAAACTGCCTGGCTCCAGTGTTGCTCTATGCAAAACTATTATGAGAGTTTTTCTTTTAAGTTAAAGTGCATACAACCGCACTTGCTGACAAATGTGAGATAAGGTGCTCTGCATGGTGTTTTATGAACGCCATGATAATTGCAATAGGTATTTTATTGTGATTCAGATTATCTGCAGAGAAAGGTCATATAGATAAGATGATAACCAGTCTATATACAGCCGTTATTAGTTTGTATATTTAACCAGCCAGTACCAAAGCTATAGTATGACTGACTGTCTCGGTGCAGATATGTGGCACTAAAATATGTCCTCCATTTTCCCCAACATTGCAGTTGTGTGCAGTGTAATGTTAGTTCCTCAATCCAAATCAGAAACACAAGTACAGACTTCTTCCTCTCAGCAGAAACTGATCACCGATGGGCCTATCCCTGTCAGGGGGCAATTCCAGGTTTTATTGCAACCTGGTGCGTTCCTTAGGCTGCCATAAATCCTCAGTCCCTGTAGGGTTCTCCCTTAAATACCCTTTGGCCCTGCAAAGCTTCAACACTGTAACTAGTTAATCCTATCCACTTACATGTTCCGCATGCCATTTTTACCCCTAAGAGTAAGGGTCTCAGCCTATTTTCTGAACAGGGAAAAGGGCTAGAGTCTATTGCAAGCTTTGTCATAGGGGTGAATATCTATATACTTTATTAGATTGCAACATCATGTGCAGTTACTCCTTGGATATGTTTCTGGTCTATTTCTATTCGAGTCAGATCTCCTGCAGCATCCCCTCATATCTAGCTATAACCTAATCTAATTCCTGTGCTATCTATAGCCTAGTTCCCACTTCTGACATTTTGTGTACCTGATGCTTTCTACAACTCATTAATGTTTGTCACAACCACAAGCTCACAGGCAGTCACGAGTGAATCAAATGCTAATCAGGTGCAATGGTGAATGAAATGCTAATAACAGAATACAGCTATTTATATGCTAATTAATATTAGCAAGTGGAAAACACAAGGTTGCGCTGGTTGTGGTGGCTCAGGCTGCAGAATGCTAGTGTGCTTGTTCTTGCTTAGTTGAAAAAGGGGGGGGGCAGAGCTATATACCACCAGTCAAACTCTGTGATTGGTGGTCTATGGTAAAGGAATTCAGGGGGTGTGGCATTACTCCTTGCCTTGTTTCTGGGAGCAGCTGCTTTCTGACAGTAAGGGAGAGGTCAGCCATTAGGAGGTGAGCAGCTGAAAGATAGTTTATGCACTTTAACACATAAATGCTTCTCTGAGAAGCTGAACCTTTTTGAAAGATACTTTGGTCATTGTTGTTCGCTTCATTACCTACTCATTTTTGTCATTCAGAATATTTTTCCATCTGATCACATTTACCCATGTATGGATGTAAGAAGACAGACAAAAGCTTCTCCATGAAGAACTAATTTGATTTATTTCAACCTTGTTCAATAGAATGGGATGCCTTAATGCGTTGCCTAGAGCACTGTCAGCACCAATCATAGGCATGGGCACAGACTAGTTGTTGTTATTTATTTATAGAGCACCTATCATCTTCTGTGACATTGTATAAGATGGAGGGGACAGACAGGGTTAAACAAATCAAACACTTACAGTGCACAGAGTATTATAATTAAGAATGCAACAAATGTAGATTGATAATGGGATGCTTAAAGGGGAACAACATCCTCACAGAAATCTCACTCTCCCAGGTGTTGTTCCTCTCAGATGGGGCATCCTGATGTGTATCCCCACAATTCCGCCATAAGACTCACCTTTCTGGCAAGCTCAAAGCCGTTGTTTTGCTCTGTGCCATTCGGCTCCTCTAGCTGCGCAACAGCTAAGGGGCCAGATGAAGCCAAGCGGGGCCAAACCAGAATCTTTATACTTCAGGGAGATCTTCCTCTGTAAGGGCCCTTTCCTTGTAACTTACAACCTAAATGATAAGGGAATAGACAAGAGAGGTTCTGGAGGGTGTTAGGACAGTGAAGTAAACTGCTTAAAGTGTTCGGCAAGTTTAAAGTTAAAAAATAAATATCATTATCATACCTTCCATTGAGTTGCTGGAGTGATGTGATTCCCCCTCTGTCTCTCTCATTTGTGAGGAAAATCACTTCCTCATTCAGCTTTCAGTCCCCACCCCAATGATCTGATCCATGGATCAACTTCAGTGAACCAAGAACAGAAACACCCCGACTCCCTGCCCAGACACCCTGATTGGCTGCAACTTTTTGAAAATGGATTAAAGTTTAGGACAGTGCAACATGTAGCCTGAGACAATGGGACAACAATGTTGCAGCATTTCACCTGTTCCCGTTTATGGCAGTAGATATTAGGGCATGATCGACAATTTAGTATTTCCACAATGTAGACAAACATGTGGTGCTCCAGAGATAAGGATGCTCATTTTCTCATACACAACTGATCTCTGATGAAAAACTGCTTTCCGACCCTGCAAACTGATGTGTGTGGACTCTCCATATAGAAGGCTACATATTCACCTGTCCTGTACAGGATGCATCCATATGTGGCAGATGCAGCATTACTTGCAAATAAATTCCACAATGGGATTGATTCAAAGCTAGGTGAGAAGACTCACTCCTTTTTAGGGTTAATTCAACATAAGGCAAAAATTTACATCCGGTTGTTGAATCAGCCTCAAGGTAGACAGTGGAAGTCAGTGGTCAGTGGTTTTCTATTCTAAAAAAATAGTGAGTTTTCGCACCTGGCGGTGAATCGACCCCAATATCTCTTTCATGGCTCCAAATCTCTTCACTATGGCAGGGTGAGCGAAATTGTGGCCACAAAAACTCCTGCTTGCTGCATCCAGGATGCAAACACAGACGTTCCAAGTCCAGACACCCACCCACACAGTCCCATAAAAATCCATGTAAAAACACAAATTTTACAAGGTTTGCATCTGCGTTGTGCGTTTTTCATAAAAAGAAGCCTAACAGCCACAGCAAGCATAGGTGCCGGGATTCCTATGGCCCAAGTGGCTGGCCCCCAGCTATGCCAGAACACTAGCCCATTTGCCATTTGCATCGGTCTGGTGATCTTTCAGGGGTGGCACCCCTGAAAAAAAAACCACTTATGCCGATCGGCACCAGCCTCTTCCGCAGTTTGGGTTGTGGGTAATGAGGCAGGAATGTATTGGAAACCCCCCAATACCCATTCACCCACCACTATGCCGGCAGGTAACTTGCTGCCTGCTGCACTTTGAAATATTATGGGGGTCCCTTGTTCACACAGTAAAAAACACACACACCCATGCACGCACCAAGTCCTTTATTAAACTAACATTAAACTACACTCACCTGTGATGTCTTCATACAGTGCTGGGTTCAGTCCTCCTGCTGTCTCTGGGGTCCTCCTTCGGCTTTGTTTGAATTTCAGGAGGACATAGATCCCCCTCCTTACAGCCTGGTATACTGTCAGGCAAGGAGCTCATCTATGGGGCATGGCTTTCACTGCAAGTTTCCTTCTGTCCACTTGCTGTACAATGGCCTGGGGATGGGAATCCCAGGGAAGCAACACCCCATAGTGTAAATGCCCTCTGTAACAAGGAGAACTCTGGCAGAATTTCAGACTGTAAGGCGAGGGAAATTTGTTCTCCTGGAATTAAACCAGAGCCACCAGATGATCCCAGAGACAGCAGGAGGACTGAGCTCCGTGCTGGATGAAAAGGGCAGTTTTTTTTACTTTTCTAATTTGAATTAGTAAGAGATCCAAGGAACCCCATACTAGTTCAAAAAGCAAGGGGGACCTCAAGTGACCCACCGACATGGTGGTAGCTGACATGCTGCCTGCCCCATTACCTGCACCCCCAATGGCCAGAGGGTGCAGAAGAGCCCCATGCTCATCGCATGGGCCCAGTGTTCTTTCAGGGGTGGTATAGGCACCACTGGAAGAGCACGGGACCTGTGCCAAAAGGCAGAGGGGCTGGTGTTCACATCTAAGCCATGGAGACCCCAGACCCTATGTTTGGTGTTCCACCTTGTAGCCTTGGAGAGAATGGTCCCTGTGTAATTCTTTACTCAAAAACAACAATGAAACAATGCAGACACAAAAGAACACATGCAAACAATGTGAAACACTTTTTTACTTGCCTGCAAACCCCTACCCCAAGCCATTAATGCAAAACAGATGTTGCAAACACATCTTGACCAGTGTGAACATAGCCTAAGATTTTCCCCTCCATCCTAAGGAGATAACACAATACCCTCATAATGTCACAGAGCAGAAGAACCTATATAAATGAGGCATGATTCTACGTTATGCACACTTCCTAATGTTCAGGCACATGTTTTTATCACGTTAGAGGTTTTCATAAATCACGTTATATTTACACGCATTAGTGACACATTTATGACATTTAGTGCCTGCAATTTGTTTTATTACATTCAGTAGAGCAACTGTTCATGGTAAAGTCCCACTCAATGCCATGTGTGAAAATGAAATGCAATAGTTGCTCATTTACAAAAGTGTTTCAATTGTCGTTGTGTCTCTGCCAGGAGTAAAAGATTTAATTCATTTACAGCAAGATTCTTCTTTTAATGTTTGCTGCAAAGTTAAATTTATTTGATGGGAGATAGATGTGCCTACGCTTTCTCTTTTCATTTGTTTGAATATTTATTTGTATATATTACAAGCTGCATTCAGATTTAAAAGCATTTATGTGACAAAGAGAATGGATTTGTGGTTATGTAATATCACGCACAAACTGATGTAACTTTGTCTGATGCTCAATCTCATTTAAGCTGACCTACATTTAAAAAAGCTTTTCCCTAGTAATTGCACTGAGCTATGCAGTGGAGCACTATCCTAGAATGTTTTATAACAAAAAGAATCTTGCATATGTCTTTAAAGTGCCTCTGTTACTTCACCTGACATCCGAAATATTTTAGAAAATATATCAACATGCCAGTGCACATACAGTAATTCTGCTTTTTAGATGTGGTCCCGCCTCCATTACATGCATAAAAGAGGAATAACACACCCAATTTTAACTTTTGAGGGTGTTGTTCTTCTCAGTGGGGGAATCCCAAGTTGTGTGTATACCCCTAGGCCACTAACCGTCCTATCGTTCCCACGACGTAGACTCGTATGAAAATGAGCGTGCTGATTGGCCTGTTCAACCAATCAGCGCGCTCCCCTTCACTCAGCTCCCTTCGGCTCCGATGACGGCTAAGCCACCTGGCGCCGATGGGGGCTGCAACCCCCGCTCAGCTCCGAGCCGCCGCGTGCCGCCCATTCAGAAAGGCCGGGCGGCCTAACAGAGGCAGTATAACAGAGGGCAGCAATACCGCCGGACATTTTCAAGGCTTCCTAGGGGAATTGATGCTGGTTCCATCCAGTGTATGAAGCCAATCAAAATTACAATTACACTAGTGGTCATTGAATGGAGGGTATGGTTCAGCCAAATTATCTCTGGGCTTTACCATAGATGTCCCCAATTATTTTAAAATGGTTACACCAACCTATTATTTTCAATAGGTGCCTAAATAATGGTTTATGCACAGAACAAGGTCCAGAGGACAAGGTTACATTAGTGATATAAAAAATACACATTATACAATATAATAAAGCAACAGAGGTTCAGTTTAAAATAGTGATAATTATAGTCTGTTGGGCATCCAAAATGCTGGTCTCACCCCCCCAGAACCCCCATAATCTTTACCTTTACATCGGTTCAGCAACGAGAATCCAGCTCTGGCCACCAAATGTCCTGCCCACTTGAGCGCCAGGCGGCCAATTGCGGCACTGGATTCTCTTTGCTGGACTGATGTAAAGGTAAGGATTATGGGGGTTCTGGGGGAGTTATGTGCATCCAGCATTCTGGATAGCACCCCAAAACTGTAATTTTTGCCGGTGGTGGTGGAGACCAACAATCGCAATGCCAAGTGTGTTGGTCCGCTTTAATCCATTAACTGCCAGCCTACCTTGATATTTTGCCACAATCTGTTGCTTGACCACTTTTCACTATTTTGCGCTATACTTGTTTAACAGTGATTTTTTAAGGGATTTCCAGGAATTTCCCAGGAAAAGTATATGTTGTTTTTTTTAAACAGAGTCTGTGCTTTAACAGGAATTTGTTTGTAATTTGTTTAAGGTATTCTCAATATTTGTTGGTGAAATTTGTGCAAAAAAACTTAAAAAATCTATTTTTTACAATTTGTAGTGTTTTTTTGTAATAAAAAATTATCCTGGGTACCACATATGTATCAGTAGATAACCTTTGCTGCCCAGAACACTCCCCCTAACTGAAGCAGCGAGATTTTCAGATAAAATACAACTGTGCACCATGCAGTTTTTCAACTCATTACAATTTTAAATACCCCCAACAACCTAAATGCACTCAGGAAGTACACACCTTAAGCTTTCTAGACGTACCAGGTTTGTTAAGGTGGCCGCAGTTTTCTCAAAGCAATCCCTCGATTAATTCTTTTGGTGCACAGGGTTTCCCCCCAAAAAAGGCAGAATCAAAGCCACATTTTTGTTACAATCTTAACAAAAGTTAAATCTAAAAAATCAACTACCCCTGAACAAAACAATACCCAATATGCATAGGTACTGTCAAGGATAGGGTTGTCCAACACCCCAAAGTAAAGCATGCGCATAATTTTACTTAAACATTTCAGCTCTTTAGACTGGCAGGCTGATTCATTACTAGCGCCAGGTAATAGCAGATGAGCATGTGCACTGCGGCGCTAAGAGCGACCGCTAGTGGTCGCTCTGATCGGTCGTGAGTCGCTATTACAGAGCGCCTCAATCGCTGTAGTAACATTGCCGGCATTGATGAAAAAACAGCCTCACACAGCGCCGGCGCTCAAAATTGTGTTGCCGTAGCCCAGAGCGCCAGGAGCTGTGTGAATAAAGTCTGTTTTTGAACACATATCCACTAGTAACAAAGCGAAAACACATGGAATTACATTGTTATTACATTGTGACATTAACACTTTAATAAAAGACCTGTAATGACAATTCTGCATAAAAGAATAAAAAATCAATAAAGTTTTCAAAAGAGGTCACACAATGATTTGATAAAAAAAAATTATTAAAAATTATTAAGCTTATTAAAAGAAAACCCTGTTTAAAGAGAAGAAAAGTATGGGAGAGCAACAGGTAGCGACAGGTAATACCAGGCACTCTGAAAGCCAGAGCACCGCCGGGATCCGCTGAGCCGTCTGTGATGGTGAATCGGTCGCTACGTGTCGCTGTAAGAGGCGCTCACCAGAATTGCTTTCATAGATGTGGTATTGAGTGCCGCATCCGGCGTTCACCTGCCACTACCTGTCGCTACCTGTCACTTACAAGGCACTACCTGGAGCTATCCCTTGATGAATAAAGCCCAAAGTGCGCACCTTGCACTATTTTAATCATAACAACCCCTCCCCCCCAAAAAAATCATATATTGCCTGTACACACATTAGGCTTTCTAGGCCTAACCAGCTTGTTGAGGTGGATGTGTGTTTCATCTTTCAAGTATTCCTGGGAAGAATTCTTTGGTTGCACAGGGCTTCCCTGAAAATTTTCTGAAAATATCAATATGCAAACAAGAAAAAAACTATATAAATCTGAAAGCACAAGGTCCCCTGAACAGAACACAACATTCACAGGTACTTTCAACCCTTTTAGCTGTCACCCTACTTGAACTTTTTTCTATTTTGTGCTATGTTTGTGATTTTTGCAGGAATTTCCTGAAAAATTATATATTGTTTTTGCTTCAATGGCCCCCTGGCCTTAAAGGCTACAAGCCCGCATAGCCTATATGTGCTTTAGGCTTTTCTGTCCCCCTGGGGTGAAGAGGAGACCTGCACTGCTGGGTAGCGGCCCAGGGTGAACTGCTTTTTTTCCTGCTAGCTAACGTGGCTGACATTTAACAGTACGAGAGACAGCCACGTGAATTATATGTGACTCCCTTATAAGGGACAGCCAGCAGAGAAACAGACATTCAATGACAATTTATGTTCACAGATATTAATGGAAACCCAGTAACGGAAAGCCATCTGAGATCTCTTGCACCATGCTCTATGTAAGAGAGAAATGACAGCCAGCAGTGCTATTTAGATGAGAAATGACAGCCAGCAGTACTATTTAATCGCCAAATTAAAGTACTTTTGCATAAGCTTTTTCATTGCAAAGTATGCATGCATGACTTCTGCAGATCCAAAGGTTAGCTCTGTAAGCTGACTGATTATCCTCAGTGCTCTTAGTGCCAACCATGGTGTCAAAATTTGCATTGTGAGCCAAGAGAGTGCATGAGGAATTTATTTCAGATTAAATTATAGACAACTTGCAGACGACTTTACCCACCAGTCGTTTTAATGTTATGGCCAAAACATTGGGCCCCCGTTACCACTGCTGTAACCGTGATTACCATATCTGTCTACCCGATGCAGACAGGTTAAGAAATATATTCTTCCTACAGTACAAGAGGATGGCAACGTTGTCACATAAAAGTTTGACTATTCTGCTATTAGTATTCTATATATACTACTATTCTTCACTACAGCCCCACTTTGGCCATTGTCTGGCACATACATGCTGCATCACACACTACTTGCTTTCAGAACCACATCTTTGCAAATTACTAAGCCTGATCAGGATTGAGCAGCCACCACTGTTGTAATAGATCCACAATACCACAAGTACCTATTAGCAGGACCCCCCCTATCTTATGATAGAAACTGTGGCATCCAATTGGGTTTGCAGGAATTAAATGCATGGTGTCTAATGCAGCACTGTGCACACATGGCCGGAAACTGCTAGATGTAATTTGGGCTGCACCACAGGAGAGGTGGTAAACTCAATATCTTAAACGCAGACGTGTATCCTTATTTGGGATGTTAAGGGATGATTGGAGGTAGGTCTTCTTGGGCTTAGGTCCACTTTAATTCCTATGGAGATCCTCAGTGAATAAACAATTGTTTAGTGACACAATCAAATGTCTATCGTTAATGACCAAAACACAAAACAAGATCACAGATCACAACCAAACTGTCAAGGGTGACCCTGTTTTGTTGACACAGTTTCACTTTTTGTTGTAATTGACAGGTAAGGTTCATCCCTTTAAAAAGGCTTCAGGTCCGGACGGAATCCACAGCTTTTCTGTCACAAACACCTACCATAATTGTTTTGTCTGTGTGGAACCATGTCCTTGAAACATGAAATTACCAAACGGCTTGTTCAGCTATTATATATGCTAGATGTTTTCATTTGTTTATAAAAATACAATTTTCTTTTAATAACCTTGTTTGCAGCTTGTCCTGAATGAAGCTCCTTCTTGTGACTATGCCCATTTACCTCCACTTAGTAGCCCATCTGAGTCATAAGTGCAATAACTCATTTTTAGTATTAAGTGATACATCTCTCAACCAGACGGTCAGCGCATTTTTTAGCATTTAGTGTTTAGCATTTTTAACAGCACATTGAAAGCAATAGACATTTGACCATACAATTTGAAAAATAATTTTACATTTTCCTGCCAGGTTCTAATGACCTTTAACCACAGTCAAATTACTTTCACATTTATTGGTTAGTTGTCCCTTATCCCTATCCACCAATCAGATCAGAGATTGCTGGACAGCAGATCTAAATATCTTCACTTCATCTTTGCTCTCAGGATAACACATTGACCTGTGTATGGAGAACTCTCATAGAGAAATAGAAGTGCCTCCATATACAGAAGTTCCTGTGTACAGGGGGAGCTGTTTATTCTCAATGGGAGTGCTCCATACAGAAGCTCTGCCCAGGTGGCAGGTCAGGTCTTTTGCCATGTGGTACAACTGACTATGAGGCCTTTCCATGGACTTTCCATTTACACTGAGAGCTAAAATGAAGTGATCAGGTTTAGATATGCTGTCCAAAAATCTCTGTTTAGGTTAGGTGAGAGAGGAGTCACTGAGGTCTCTTGGAAAATCTGTAAAAGTGAACTTTCCTTTTATCTAAGTAAAGTCACATGTCAATAGCTTTTTTTATCCAAGATTAATGTCCATGCTGTCTCTTTGAAACTTTCAACTTTCAAATAAACACCACCCCTCGCCTAACCTTACAGCTGATGTCTCTGCCTAGCAACCTGTATGAAAGACAAAATTGACAAAAGCAATCCCAACATCTCCACACACCATACCACTATACAACCAACTTCACCTACTTTCAATTGAAATCTCAACTTCTTTATTCCAGTATCTAGAAATAATATTCACTTTCTGTTTTCATCATGTGCCCTGGATCATATTTTTCATACATGCTTTGGATCCACTCCTTCAATCTTGCATATCTAATTAAAGTGCATTAGGAAGTTTATGTTGTCACCTTCTAGCCACTATCCACTGCCCTAAAACAGCCTGTGTTTCTTTTTTTGCCCAATATTTATAAAAAGATTAACAGGAAGTATTATTATGGTGACTGGCCTGGCAAATGCTAATTAGTTCACAACTAACTAACATAATTTTAGCTGTGCAAAGTATTTAAATAGGTGCACAGCTAAAATGGCACTGAAAGGGTAAAACTCATTATAACAATATTTAAAAAATAATTTAAAAAAATTAGAAAAAAATGTAATCTTGATTTGTTGCAATTCAGCATCTTTTTCAGTTGTGCAAACTAAAAACATTTGCACAGCTAAAAATGCGTATTTTATGGTAGTAGTTTTCACTACCTCCAGTCTGTGGCTATTGGAAACAGTACACCAAGGCTGTACACCAAGAAGAGAGAAATGAGTCCTGTACACTGTATGCTCTGTGTATATAGAGCTCACTTGTTGCTCCTTGTAGCCCAACAAAAAAATAGATCAACTCAGCACCCTGAGGACATATTTCAAAAATGCAATTAAAGTTGTACTTTCCCTTTACCATGCCTCTGTTTGCTTCAGATGCAGTTTAGCCATTTATTTCCAAAAATGTGGAGTGCGGGGCTAAATAGCAATAAGTCTATGGAGAAGGAGGGGATCCAGGTACTTTGTTCTAGTCTCCGGAAAGCAACAAAGACCAATTGCATCAGAAAGCCTTGTATAATGTATTACACATATGCTGTACCAAGGGAGGGGATTCTGAGGTCAAATGAGGGAGCTTTACAATCAATGTCTGCATCCAATTCCAACACACAATATCACGCATCATTGCACTTTACATGATCACCTCAGCATTTATATCTTTCTATATGAAACTAACAGGACCAAAACAAAGCATTTAAATATTATGGGGATTATTCTGGAATGCTTTATATAAGCAATGACATTAATATTGTTGGACTGTGCATCTAGTTATGAAGAGAAGCAATAAAATTCAATTTTAATGTTTAAGTGAATAACCTATACATTACTGCTTCTAAACATCTAGTTAATAGACAATGGCAGCTGCAATTACGCTGTCTTTGCTAACATGCCATGCTAATTGTAATCAGGTTTCAGGTCCAGAGTTTGCTTTGAAGAGAAACTCCATGTGGCCTCCAGGCAAGTCTGTTCCTGAAGTCCTGACTTTTTGTTTTGATAAATGCAACTGGGACGCTAGTCATTAAGCCAAAGCCAATCAATGCGCTGTCGAGTGGTACCATGTGTTCTGCATGTGATGCTGCCCATTACACACTCCTAGATGGACTTATTATGTGATGGTGACACAAACAGCCACAAACGTGTGTATACTTGACAAGACCTTTATGGGGTATTAGGAAATGTGTCCTATGCTTAGTGCTAATTATTTTTATGACACGTTTTGACACGTTTCCCTACAAGAACACTAAACATACTTTGCTTCTGCCTTAAAGGAAATGTGTTTTCCAAGTGATTAGTATATATTCTGAATTCAATTTACTTATTCAATCAGAAGATGTATTTTTCCGAAAATAAGGACATAGAAACATAGAGAAATACAACTATTCTTTGTTTAATATTTACAGCTAAATATGCATTAAAAGCACTGTCCAGGCTTATGGCTCATTTTCATGAATCAGTTTGAAAATGAAAAATTGCTGAATCGACCACAATCAGGTGGGGATGGATAGGTGGAAATATTCGCTGCAGTCGAGCGATGCGCGGAAATTTTTCGTTGGTTGAGCATATTGTTTATTCTGACAAATTACTTGTTCGTTGCATAACTGTTAACATGTGGAAACTGCTCTGTTCATGGAAATGGGTCATTAAATCAAACAAACTCAATGCTTACCTTTTGTCCTTTGCACATGATAACTCTAACCCTGGCCCTCTGGATCCAACCTGATCGAGTCCTGCGCTGTAAAGGCCCAATTTGCAGTCGTCAGAATCTCTGTGGTGAATGGCCGTCCACACCATCAGTCACTGTGATGGTGGTGTGCTCGGTCTTTGCAAAGAATGGGGTGATCTTGCCAGCATCAATGGGACTGATGGGGGGTGGCTGTTTGTTACAGAGATGTGGGTGACTGCAGATTGGGTCTGGATAGCGCAGGACTCCATTTCTCACTTAGTTAAGATCCAGAGCACTTAAAGTGGACCAACACCCTGAGTTGATCGGCCCGGGAATCTATAAGATTCCCGGGCCGATCACCTCACACACCGCGGGACATCCGAGATCGGGATGTCCCGCGGGGTGTAAACCCCCCAAAACCCCCGAAAAGCCTTACCTCTCCAGCCGCTGCTTCCGCCGCCGCCGCCTCACTCGCGCTCCTCTAGACGTGCGCGCGCCCGCGCTGGCCGTCTCTGAATGGCCGGCGCGGGCGCGCACACGTCAAGAGTGACGCGCGGGAGGCGCCGACGGGCAAGCTGCTTGTACGTTGCTGTCAGTCAGCTTGTACGTCGGCGCCGATTGGACGGCGCGGCCACGTGGGAGCGGGGAGAGGTGAGTTTTGGGGGCTGTCTGGGGGGTTTCACACAGCGGGGCACCCCCGATCGGGGTGCCCCGGGGAAGTGGACCAATACCCAGGATAGTCAAAATCCTGGGTGTTGGTCCACTTTAAGTAGGAGCAATAAGCTGTGGGACACAAAAAATTAATTTGGAGTTTGTTTTTTTTAGCCTAGCCAAAGCTGCTTTACAACGCTAGATGGATTTCTCAACTGGAAACAGGTCCTAAGAGTGAACATGCCTAGTAGGGATGAGCGAATCGATCCGGACGAACCTGGATTCGTTCTGAATTTCATGGAAAATTCGATTCTGAACGAATCCGAATTTCCCCGCGATTCGATCGATCTAAGTTTTCCTTTCAACTCCATTTATTTCAATTACAGGCATTCTAAAATGGTGGATGAGCATGTCCAGACATTTCCCCTGGGGAAAGGTATTATGGGTAAGTCACATGCAGCCTACCAGCAGCCAGGAAGCCCGGTGACGTCACCGTGCTATATAAAGCGGCGGCCATCTTGCTTGTGCGCATTTCAGCCTTGCATTGCGGCCAGAGCACAGCTCGTTAGAGACAGGGACAAAGAGTTAGAGATAGGTAGGGAGAGTCAGAGAGGCAGACAGAGAGGTAGACAGAGCCAGGGAAAGATGGTGAAAGATAGGGAAAAACCGGAACCATCCAGCCAGGGACAGCTTAGAAGTGACAGTGAAATTTTTTTTTTTTTCATTAGCCAGATCAGTTTTCAATTCAATTTCAGTTCTTTGTGCTGTAAATCTGCCTTGCCACTGTGCATGCCATCTATGCAGTGACTTATTTAACCCTATCTGTTACACACAAGCATTTATCATAATATAACTGGATTAGTTTAAATATTTTTTGGTCTGCCTTTAACAAAAAAAAAACCCCAGCCCACCTGGGTATCCCAAACCTGCACTTAGCAGCCTACCTGTTATTCTGTTATACTAAATACGCTTGTTGATCCTTCCTCAGCTTAATCAAAGTATTGCATTTTGAATTGGTTTTTGGTCTGCCTTTAACAAAAAAAACACCAGCCCACCTGGGTATCCCAAACCTGCACTTAGCAGCCTATCTGTTATACTAAATACGCTTGTTCATCCTTCCTCAGCTTAATCAAAGTACTACATTTTGAATTGGTTTTTGGTCTGCCTTTAACAAAAAAAACACCAGGTCGCAGGGCATCCCAAACCTGCACTTAGCAGCTTATCTGTTATACTAAATACGCTTGTACATCCTTCCTCAGCTTAATCAAAGTATTGCATTTTGAATTGGTTTTTAGCCTGCCTTTAACAAAAAAAACACCAGGCCACAGGGCATCCCAAACCTGCACTTAGCAGCCTATCTGTTATACTAAATACGCTTGTTCATCCTTCCTCAGTTTAATCAAAGTATTGCATTTTGAATTGGTTTTTGGTCTGCCTTTAACAAAAAAAACACCAGGCCGCAGGGCATCCCAAACCTGCACTTAGCAGCCTATCTGTTATACTAAATACGCTTGTTCATCCTTCCTCAGCTGAATCAAAGTATTGCATTTTAAATTGTTTTTTGTCCTGCTGCCAAAACACTAGGCCGCAGGGCATCCCAAACCTGCACTTAGCAGCCTATCTGTTATACTAAATACGCTTGTTCATCCTTCCTCAGCTTAATCAAAGTATTGCATTTTGAATTGGTTTTTGGTCTGCTGCCAAACACTGCCAATTTTCATAGTATCTGGTGCAGAGAAGCAGTTCCTCCCTTTATTTAGCTTCTTCTTTTTAAAGTAAACACATTTTTTATCGTACCTATTGCGCATTTCAAAT
The DNA here is from genome assembly GCA_027917425.1 of Gastrophryne carolinensis. Taxonomy (NCBI): domain Eukaryota; kingdom Metazoa; phylum Chordata; class Amphibia; order Anura; family Microhylidae; genus Gastrophryne; species Gastrophryne carolinensis. The sequence continues at coordinate 175,574,673 of CM051238.1, read as the reverse complement.
ACATAAAAGTGTCAGGCAGACAAGTGCAAGGATGTTCAAAGAGGAGTGGCAGAGGCCAAGATTCAGCAGGCAGAGGTCGCAGCAGACTAGGAGCGAGTGGCAGCAGGAGTCATGGTGAGAGACCTGATCTGCCAGTATCTGCTAGCGGTCGTGTCTCCACCAGTAACGCATCTGCCGTGGTAGATTGGTTAACGCGCTCATCAACATCATCACAACTTACATCTGAGACCCCCAGTCTAGGGTCGGTAGGTTCCTCTGACACAACCCTGAGTTGGCATGCCCCGAGAGCAGTTCCTGTCCTCCCATTGCCTCTGTCCTACGCCGTTCCCTCCCCCAGCGACGTATCCTATGCTTTGGGTTCAGCTCCACTCTTTAGTGAGGAGGACGATCAGATAGAGGACAGTCAGCAGCTACTGCCCAGCCAAGAAATGGAGGTGGCTTCTTTACCTAGGCAGACAAATAGTGATGTGGATAGTGTCGTGGGTGTTGCGAGCGTTCCAGCTCCTGTGCCAGACACTGTTGAGGAAACCGAGAACATCAGTGACGTGCAGCCACAGCTCGGTGATGATGATGATGATGAAGCCGATCGCACTCGGGAGCTTGGTGCAGAAGGGGCTTCATCCTCATCATCAGGAGAAGAGGGGCGTAGGTTGCCCCGGAGTCAGCAGCTGAGGCAGCAAGGTGTTAGCAGCATGGTTGGCAGTCAGCATGGGGGCACAATTGTAAAGCCTGGAGCCAAACGGGGCCGGGGTAGAGCACCTGCTGCGCGGCAGGCTACCTTATCGGGAGGTAGTGGAGCAGGGGTTCCTGGAGTTGGCGACAGTAGCAGTGAATCAGTGAGGCCTGTTGGTGGGAAAGTAGCTACTCGACAGTGTGGCAGTTTTTCCTGAAGCATCCGCAGGAGGGTAACATGGCCATATGCAAGATATGTAGGCAGAAGGTGAAGCGTGGCCAGAGCCCAAATGTTGGCACCACGGCCCTGCGTCAACATATGATGCATCACCATAAAGCGGCCTGGGAGAACCGAGGCTCCGAAGAGGTGGTCCAGCCTGCTTCCTCACCAAGTGGCACACCGATCCCAATTTCTGCCAGCCAAGGCTCCAGCACCTCAGCCGAAGGCAGCTGTGCGTCATACCCATCCTCTGTCGCTCCTGCTCCTCCTCCTCCAAGTCATGCATCCCGCCAGCAATCCATCAGCGAAGCCGTATCCAAGAGACAGCAGTATGCGCCCACTCATCCTACGGTGCAGAAGCTGAATGTGCTCCTGTCCAAGTTGCTGGTGCTGCAGTCGCTCCTTTTTCTGGTGGTGGACTCTGCACCTTTCAGAGAACTGATGGCTTGTGCCGAGCCGAGGTGGAGAGTCCCAAGCCGTCATTTCTTTGCCAAGAAGGCAGTACCAGCGCTGCACACTTTTGTTGAACAGAAGGTGGGCCAGTCCTTGAGCCTGTCCGTGTGTAGCAAAGTGCATGGCATCGCCGACGTCTGGAGCTATAACTACGGTCAGGGACAGTACATGTCGTTTACGGCCCACTGGGTGAATGTGGTCCCTTTGCAGCAGCAGCAGCAACTTGGACAGGTCACGCCACTTCGGCCTCCACACTCCCTGCCCGTTGGGCCTGTGACACCGTGCGACTCGGCCTCCTCATCCTCCACCATCTCCTCACCCTCCACTGTAGGCTCAAGTCTCAGTGCCCCTCCAGTCTACCATGTGTGCAGGGCATGGAGGTGTCACGCTGTGCTTCACATGGTTTGTTTTGGCGAACGGAGTCACACAGGAGAGGAACTGCTTAAATGTATTCATCAGGAAATCCAAACATGGCTTACTCCAAGAAAACTTAAAATGGGAACCATGGTTACCGACAATGGGAAGAACATTTTGTCTGCGCTGTGCCAAGGAAGCCTGACCCATGCCCCCTGCATGGCTCACGTCTTCAATCTGGTTGTCAAGCGGTTTCTAATGTGTTCCCCCATCTGCAAAACATCCTAACAACTTCAAGGAAACTTTGCATGCACTTCCGCCACTCATACACCGCCAAACACACCCATGTTGGACCGATTATATGAACAGAGAAAAGCCATCACGGATTTCCTGATGATTCAAGCGGATAGGGGGACTCCCCTGTGTAACTTCAATGTCAACCAGTGGCAGCTCATACGTGACACCTGCCGTTTGCTCAGGACCTTTAAGGAAGCCACTTTATTTGTCAGTCGGCAGGATTACGGGATGAACGATGTGATTCCACTGCTTCATGTACTACAGCACATGTTGGAAACCATGGCTGGTCAAGGCACTGGAGACATGGCGTCTACATCTTACGGTCACATGAACCCCGTTGAAGCTGAACTGGAGGAGGAGGAGGAAGAGGAGGAGGAGTGGCCCAGTGAAGCACAGCTTAGGCTTGGCGAAATGGCTGGTTTATCTAGTCAGTGGACAGGAGAGGAGGAGCAGGAGCAGCCAGAGGAGCTAGAGGGTTTTGAGGAAGGCGAGACAGAGGACCCGGATACACCGTGGCAGTATGCAGTGGAAATGGAGACAGGTAGTCCCTCCGAGTCACTTGCGCAAATGGCAGGAAGCATGCTCACGTGCTTGCGTAGTGACCGCAGAATTGTTTCCATTTTTCGGCGGGATGACTTCTGGCTGTCCACCTTATTGGACCCTCGCTTCCGGCACAAAATGGGGGCATTTTTTAAACCCGCCGAGAGGGAGGACAAACTGAACTACTACAAAGACATTCTGCGTAGTCAGTTGGCCGATGCCTATCTGCGCCATGGTCCATACTCTCGCATGTCTGACTCGGGGGGACCTCTGCGCTCACCTTCCACTGCCATGGCTGCTGGGGGGGGGTTGGCAGGAGCAGCAGCAGGAGCAGCAGCAGCTCTATCAGCAGCAGCCTCAGTCTTCAGTTGCTAATGAGTAGCTTTCTACACCCGCATAGTGAGGCTACTGATGAGCAGAAGGAAGACCTGGAACAGGACCTAAACCGGCAGGTCATGTCTTACCTTGACATGACCATGCCAACACACCTTGAGGATCCGCTGGACTTCTGGGCAGCCAAACTTGGCTTGTGGCCGCAACTAGCAGAGTTTGCCCTGAAATAGCTGTCCTGCCCAGCAAGTAGCGTGCCATCTGAGCGGGTGTTTAGTGCAGCGGGGGCCATAGTTACGGCGATGAGAACTCGTCTGTCAACTAAAAATGTGGAGAGACTCACCTTTGTCAAAATGAATCAGGGATGGATCAGCCAGGATTTCCACCCACCAATGGCTGATGCATGCGACTAGATTCAGCATGGTGCCACGTTTTACACTTTCCAAATGGTGCAAAACATATTTATGTCTTTAGACCAATTTTTGGGCTCCTGCTCATGCCAACTTCAGGGTGTGCCTTCCAGCCAATTTTTGGGCTCCTGATGCCAACTTCAGGGTGTGCCTTTCAGCCAATTTTTGGCCTCCTGCTGCTGCTGCTGCCAACTCCAGGGTGTCTTTCAAGCAATGTTTGGGCTCCTGCTTATGCTGCTGCCAACTCCAGGGTATGCCTTCCAGCTAACATTTGTGCTCCTGCTGCTGCCAACTTCAGGGTGCCTTCCAGCCAATTTCTGGGTTCCTGCTGCTGCTGCCAACTCCAGGGTGTGTTAGTCAATTTTTGGGCTCCTGCTGCGGCTGCTGCCAACTTCAGTGTCTCTATAAAGCAATGTTCGGGCTCCTGCTGCTGCTTGCAACTCCGGGGTGTGAATCATCCAATTTTTGGGCTCCTGCAGCCAACTCCAGTGTCTCTTTCAAGCTATGTTTGGGCTCCTGCTGCTGCCAACTCCAGGGTGTGTTAGTCAATTTTTGGGCTCCTGATGCGGCTGCTGCCAACTCCAGTGTCTCTTTAAAGCAATGTTTGGGCTCCTGCTGCTGCTGCTTGCAACTTCAGGGTGTCATTCATCCAATTTTTGGGCTCCTGCTGCCAACTCCAGTGTCTCTTTATAGCAATGTTTGGGCTCCTGCAGCTGCTGCTGCTGCTTGCAACTCCAGGGTGTAATTCAGCTTTTTTTTGGGCTCCTGCTGCCAACTCCAGTGTCTCTTTCAAGCTATGTTTGGGCTGCTGCTGCTGCTGCCAACTCCAGGGTGTGTCAGTCAATTTTTGGGCTCCTGCTGCGGCTGCTGCCAACTCCAGTGTCTCTTTAAAGCAATGTTTGGGCTCCTGCTGCTGCTTGCAACTCCAGGATGTTATTCATCCAGTTTTTGGGCTCCTGCTGCCAACTCCAGTGTCTCTTTAAAGCAATGTTTGTGCTCCTGCTACTTGCAACTCCAGGGTGTGATTCATCCAATTTTTGTGCTCCTGCAGCCAACTCCAGTGTCTCTTTAAAGCAATGTTTGTGCTCCTGCTGCTTGCAACTCCAGGGTGTGATTCATCCAATTTTTGTGCTCCTGCAGCCAACTCCAGTGTCTCTTTAAAGCAATGTTTGGGCTCCTGCTGCTGCTCACAACTCCAGGGTGTGATTCATCCAATTTTTGGGCTCCTGCAGCCAACTCCAGTGTCTCTTTAAAGCAATGTTTGGGCTCCTGCTGCTGCTGCTTGCAACTCCAGGGTGTAATTCATCCAATTTTTGTGCTCCTGCAGCCAACTCCAGTGTCTCTTTAAAGCAATGTTTGGGCTCCTGCAGCTGCTGCTGCTTGCAACTCCAGGGTGTAATTCAGCTTATTTTTGTGCTCCTGCTGCCAACTCCAGTGTCTCTTTCAAGCTATATTTGGGCTCCTGCTGCTGCCAACTCCAGGGTGTGTCAGTCAATTTTTGGGCTCCTGCTGAGGCTGCTGCCAACTCCAGTGTCTCTTTAAAGCAATGTTTGGGCTCCTGATGTTGCTGCTTGCAACTCCAGGGTGTGATTCATCCAATTTTTGTGCTCCTGCAGCCAACTCCAGTGTCTCTTTAAAGCAATGTTTGGGCTCCTGCTGCTGCTTGCAACTCCAGGGTGTGATTCATCCAATTTTTGGGCTCCTGCAGCCAAATCCAGTGTCTTTTTAAAGCAATGTTTGTGCTCCTGCTGCTTGCAACTCCAGGGTGTGATTCATCCATTTTTTGGGCAGCTGCAGCCAACTCCAGTGTCTCTTTAAAGCAATGTTTGGGCTCCTGCAGCAGCTGCTGCTGCTGCTTGCAACTCCAGGGTGTGATTCAGCTAATTGTTGGGCTCCTGCTGCTGCCTGCTCCAGGGTGTGTTTTTCAGACACTATAGGGGCCCCTCATAGTGATGCCACTTCCACTCTCTGCAATTGTGACGCTCTGCGATTCTATTAGCGATGCCTCTGATCTGCATGTGATAATAATTTACAGTATTTTTTCACTAACCCAGCACGCATCCTATGCGTGTTACAGCAAGGCAGAATGGTTTACAACCCTATTGAGGCTCTAGGAGGCTCAGAAATAGCCGTTTTTAATAGCGATTCGCAAATAAATTCGGGTCGAATCGATTTTTGTCGGAAAATTCGGCGATTCAGTCGAATCGAATTTTTCAAAAGTTTGCTCATCTCTAATGCCTAGCATACAAGACTAGCATATTTACCTTACACCACATGCCGATGACCCCTCCTAGATTCCCCCACTATTGTGTGCCATGTAGTTCTTAAGGTTCTAGACACTTTCTTTAGACATATCTCTCTGGATGCTTTCTAACAGCCCACCTTCTTTCAAGAGTATAGTTGTGGCTTGTATGCTGCCCCCTGCCTACTTCATCATATTTTAGCTGCTCCATTTGTTGCCTACCTTGAGAGCCAATCTCTCTGCCTGTCTGTTGTCTTGTTTACTTTTCCCTTCTCACGACAATAGAAGATCCAGAGGTCAGAAATAGCAAACAGGTTGATGTAGAGAAAGGTAAATGTGGAGAAAATCCACATTAGTAGAATATGGCTTTCTAGAGTGGAACAGTCTAGAAGTGATCAAATTATTTAAATCATTCTAATTTTGTCAAACCAAACTGGTTCAGCAAAATTCTCAGCCTGAAATTCTGTAATGACTAATGAGTAACCTCACCATGTCTATTAGAAATTGTCCAAATCACCGCAATGTTTTTCCAGCCTGTTATCAGATCTATCAATCCGTGCCCCTTGAATAAAGAGTTTTTTTAGACCTCCACCTAATATCCAGAGTACAAGCCACCCTCCCCATTCCAATAAGCAGAAACATGGGCTGGGGCCAAAGATTAACCCGGGAATGTATAGGCCCTGACCAGCACATGGGCTCCTTAGTTCTTGTCCCAAAGGAGCTTCTCAGCTAATGAATGAGTAGGTTTATTAATTGATGCTATGGCATTGAAAGAATAGATCATGGTTAGGGGTAGATATGTCATAAAGGATGGTACAGATGCCTTAGTATTGTGGGGGCAAATACTGTGGCGGGTGGATATGGCTCCCACAGTCAAAATGTCAAGGCAAGAGCATTGTAGGGGCAGAAGATGGGCTGGTGTTATGATAGGGCCAGGTATGAGGAGAGTGGTGTATATTATAAGGGTGAGATAGACTGCATGCTGGAAGCTACACCCAGCCCAAGGAATTCTCTGTGTGCTCCCTATGGTCAGACCGCCCCTGGGAAAATGTGAAACAGGCTAAGCCAAGGGGTAGGAAGATCCTGCAGGCAGGGGGGCAAGGGGACAAACTCTATCATGAGTAGTGATGAGCAAACCTGTAGAAGTTCATGTTCGGCCGAACTTGATGCAAACCCTTTGAGGTCAAAAGAGGGGGGGGGGGGGGTGCAAAAATGGCTGTAAAATGGGGGTTGTAAGGCGTAGAGGACTGCAAATTGGGGGTAAGACCTGGGCAATTGCTCTGCATAAAATGAGGAAGGGAATGGCTGTGGTTGTTGGGCATGGCTGTGGTTGTTAGGGCCTGAAAACAGGTTGATAGGCTGCTCATGCAGCCCATCAACCTACATTTCCGGGTTTGGCTGAATGCCGAACTTGAACATAAACTTCTTCTGGCAAAAGCTGAGCACAAGCACGTACTTGGAGGCTCAGGCACGCTTAACCCCTATTCATGACTGCAGGTATGAGAAACAGCTTGGCAGGAAGGGGAGCAGCATACAAATATCAGCTGCTGGAGCAGGATCTAGCAGGATGGCAAGGGGAGAAATGCCTCGTAATAAAGTGGATCTTCACTATATCAAGCTCCAGTCCAAAAAAAACATTCTGCTGTTGTTAAATACAGAGGAACTAATGTTAATCTTGACAAGACTGCCCTCCCAACCTTCACCCCCCACCTCTTATCATCCCCATCCAATCTGGATGATAAAAGGAAAAGGGCATAGTTTAGGTATTCTTTATTATTATTTAATTGTTTTTTTAAGGAAATACTTTATGCCAATTCATTGATGGAAGTTAAGGTCCATATCTTTAATTTAGCCCTGCCATAGGGGCACATTTTTAAGCACTCACTTAAAATAGGGGTAAGGCTCACCATGTAAAAAAATATCAGACCATAAACCTAGTAAACTATTGTTCTTCTGCTGACCTGGAATGCTGGCATGCATGAGTCATCCTTGTGCTGCTCTCAGAATGTCAAGGTCCCTAAGAAGTCTAGATGATTGAGGGGACTGTTTCAGATGAGCCAGCAAAAGGGACCAAGAAATTCAAAATGCTGGTGAATGAAAGACATGACAAATCTGGCATTCAGCATGATGTTAGCAGAAAGTAGAAAGCAGACTCATGGCAAGCAAAGCATTACCACATCTGACTTTATATATACAGTATTACACCGTATTTTTAGCCCTATAAGATGCAAAGTGGGGGGAAAATGTCAGTGCGTATTGTTGCACGCAAAAAAAGTTAACTTATATGATCCTCGCTCCCACGGTCCCCGCTCTGGCTGCCACTGCCTCTAATGCTTCCATACGATGTGTAAAAAGAAATCAACTCACATAAGGCCCGGTGCCACCACCACCTCCGCTTCTCGAACTGGTGTGAGCATACTTGAGTCCTGTGCAGTGGCTGGGCATGGCCTGCATCCTTGTCCAATGCCCCCAATGGACAAGGATGCAGGCCACACCCACCAGCTGCACTGGGCCTGGGTGTGCGTGCACACCGGCCTGAGAAGCGGTGATGATGGCAGCAGTCAGACCGGGGACAGCGGGCAGGGTTCCTTTACCTGTCTGCCACTCCTCCATCGACGTGGGAATTGAAGGGGAAATGCTGCAATGCCAATGGGAATGGGAGGGGGCTCTGCCACACTGCCTATGGGGAATGGGGGGGGGGAATGCCACACTGCCTATGGGGAATGGGAGGGGGAAATGCCACACTGTCTATGGGGAATGGGAGGGGAAATGCTACACTGTCTATGGGGAATGGGAGGGGGAAATGCCACACTGTCTATGGGGAATGGGAGGGGGAAATGCCACACTGTCTATGGGAATGCAAAGGCATCTGCATTTGCATGTAGTTGTCCTGTGTTCTACTATATAATTGAAATCATGTAATGCCAGAAACCACTATGTTACCCTGCCATTGTTTCCTTTATTTTGGCTCATCCACTTTAATGGAGCATGGTCGGACACCAATCAGAACTTTCTGCCCAGCAGATAACACCTGAGAGCTTTGAGGGCCCATTTTAAAGCTTAGCACTCACGTTATAATAGTTCAATGTAACAGTTCCACTCACAAGACGTAAGTTACCTAGTTTATCTCGTGAGACATCACTGCACCTAAACCCACATCTAAGGCATTTGACTGTACAATAAACTCTTTGGAATAGTCATGACAGGTTTTTACCTTTTGTACGTTCAGTCAGGAGTGCTGCAATAGAGGCAACGTTGGCCAAAACCCTCCGGTAGTAGTCATTGATCCCCAAGAATGCTTTCGGTTACTTTGTAAGGGGCTGTGGCCATCTTTGGATTGCAACAATTTCGTTCACCTGGGCTCTTATTACACCTCTACCCACAATGTACCCCAAAATACCAGGCCTCCTCTAACCCAATGGCACATTTCACTGGGTTAGCAGTAAAGCCAGCCTTCCTGCGAGAATCCAACAAAGCCTGGACTTTGCTTAAAGGACTCTCCCAATCAAAACTGAAGATCACAAGATTATCCAAGTAGGCAGAAGAATACCTAGAATGCGGCCTTAAAATCCTCCAATGCTCATTGGAAGGTAGCTGGGGCTCCCTTTAATCTAAAAAGCATATTAAGGTAGTGGAAGTGGCCATCCGGGGTGGACAATGGGATTCACCGATTTCCTTTGTGAGGTCCAAGGTAGAAATAAACCTGACTGATCACAACCTCTCAATTAACTCATCCACCCGGGGCATGGGATAGGGATCAGAAGTGGACACTTTATTTAGCCTGCAATAATCATTGCAGAAGTCCCATTCGGCTTTGAGACTGAAAACAGTGGGGCTGGACCATGCACTTTTGGACTCTTTAATGACCCCCAAAGCAAGCATTCTTTGAACTTCCTCAGAAACAGCCTTTGTTCATGCTTTGGGAATTTTATAGGGCTTAAGATTTACAGTGACATGGGGGTCTGTAGCTATGTCATATTGGATAACATTAGTGGGAGGTCAGATAACACATCTTTATTGCACAGTAAAAATTCCTTGCATTCATGTTTTTGGGCCTTAGACAAAGCTTCACCTATTTTTACCTGGTCACTACCTGAGTGGGAGTCTGGAGTAGGTATTGGGGAGGTTAGCAGAGACTCCCTATTTTGTCACAGTTAAATTAAATTTATCTGGTACAATTGGATGGGTTTCCTTTTCCCAGGCTGATGTATCCATGTTACATCAACTTTTTCAATCAATCAGTTCAAAAGGTCCCTGCCATTTGGCCAAAAAATGTATATATTTGGCTCTGGGCTTCCTGGGATTTTTCTAAGTGTTCCCTTACAATTGGCAAGACCTTAGCCATTCGGTCCTGCATCTGCTCCTCCCAGGTCTCGTTAACAACAGTACTGTAGCATACAGTATTTCAAACAGGGAAAAACCAGTGGAAGACTGCGAGACCTCTTGAATGGCAAACAACACATACGGCAACAGAACATCCCAGTCCTGACCATCTTTTTTCAACACTTTTTTTGCATTCCCTAGGGCTTTGTTATACCTTTCTACCAGACCGTCTGTTTTGGGATGATAGACTGAGGTCCTTAGTTGTTTAATCTTTTTTTTTTTTTAAACAAACTTTATTTATTAAAGTTATCATATTGAACAAAGCGCCCTATCAGGTGAAAGACAGAAAGAACAAGGAAAAGCATACATCGTAAAGTATACAGCTTAGTACTTATAACCCATGGCATGCGGCCAATGCCCTCCTGTGTAGGACACAGCAGCCACCCATCTCAAGTATACAATGTCATATACAAAAATACAGCATTCACAGATTTACAGGTAACCTTGTTCTGAGGCGAGTAAACTGCAAGTATGCATTACATTACATGTCCCCTGTTAGGTGGAGGGGAAGAATCCCCTTACTATTCACATTATCGGTCCGGGGCTCGCTGTTGCCACAACTTCACATCTGCAAATAGTGCTCATTTCTTAGGCGTTCTGTAGTGCCAACCGACTTCAATTGGCCACTGTGTCCCGTCCCCCCCCCCCCCCCCCGTCCCCCACCCAGCCCGTGGACCGGAGCGGAGCCCGAGGAGGAGGGGAGAGAGGAGCCCATAACTTAGCAGTGGGTAGGGGATATGAATGGGGTAAAGGAAGAACACCGGAACCCCCAACCCAACAACACAGAGGTGTCCGATGATCTTTTAGGTGGCAGGGGGACAATGGGCAAGGGAGAAGAGGAGGGGGAGGGGGGGGGCCAGGAGTCAACAAAAACGGGTGGGTGAAGGAAAGATAGACCTAGATAGATTGGGAGTGGGTAGGGAGAGAAAGAGAAAGAAGAAGAAGAGGGGGGGGAGGGAGAACTAGCACCCACCTCCTAAATTTCCGCGTCAACACTACGCTCTTCATGAGCTGCAGGTCAATTCATCAAACCAGGCTAGTCCCCAGTGATCTGCAGAGCCTCTACGATCTCCCCCATACAACTCCCCAAGCTCAAGAGTCTCAGGTCCCCCAGGAACTCAGCGTGCCATCCCGCCCACGGCACAGATCACCATGTCAAGGTCCAACAGCCTCCCTATAAGCCTCAGAGTTCTTGAATATATCCCAGATGGTCCATGTCTTTCTAAAGTGTTCCAATCTATCCTGTTTTGTCAAGAGAATCTCCTCCATCTCCTCTATGTGGTCCACCTGGCTGAACCAGTCTCTAAGCGAGGGGGTTCTCTCAGTTTTCCAATTCCTGGGGATCAGGACTCTAGCAGCATTCATAAGGTATATCCCCAGTGGACTCACTCCTCCTATCCCCTTCCCATCAGCCGACCAATTCAGTAAATACCCAGCTGGGCCCCACTCCAAGGAATCACCCAAAATCTTCCCTGTGACCTCATGCACATTCTCCCAGAAGATAGCAATTTTAGGGCATGATCACCATACATGAATAAACGTGGCCCCCCGAGAGCCACATCTCCAGCATTGATCTGAGACCTCTGGGAATATCCTATGGAGACCTGCAGGAGTTCTATACCATCGAGTGGCAATTTTATAGTTAGTTTCCTGTAGGGAGCTATTAGCCACCCCTTTATGCAGCCCCTTGTAGATCGCTTCCCATTCATCCGGTGTAAGCTCCAATTCCAGGTCTTTATGCCACCTATCTTCCCATGGTCTCCTGGCTGCTGGCCTTGCCTCCCCTATCACAGAATAAGCCCATGACAATAGGTGATCAGTTGGACCATCCCCTAGGCATGCTCTCTCCACTGCAGATAGGGTTCTCTCTCCTACTCTCTTGAGTTCTCCACTTCCAGCAAAGTGGCGCATTTGGAAGTACGAGAAGGTGGGAATCGGCCCCCCCCAGTTTTCCTGTAGATCCCCTCTATCCAGAAATCTACCCTTATCATAGAGATTGTAGACCCTGGGATCCTGCATTTTGCTACACTGTGCCAAAAAACCACCCTCCACTCCTGGGGGGAAAGCTGGGTTGCGCTTGATCGGGGTTAATGGGCCCGGTATTGAAAGCAGGTCTGGATGCTGTTTCCCCAATAGTCTAACCCTCCGCAACGTCTCCCCTATCAACGGATGAGTCTCAACAATGTCCTGGACATCTCTCTTTGCTAAGAAGCAGAGGTCCTTCAGTTTCTGTTTGCCCACCTCATCCTCCACTCTGACCCAGTCTTTCTGGGAGTGATTAAGATGCCAGTCCAAGAATCTGCCTAGGTGGACCGCTCTGACATAACTTTCAACACAGGGGAGGCCTGCACCACCTCTCCCCCTGCTACCAATCAAAATCTCTCTCTTAATCCTGGCAGGTGTCCTGTGCCACACAAACTCCCTAAAAGCCTTATTCAAAGTTTTAATAAACTGTGGGGGTATTTTTACCGGGAGACATTGGAGGAGGTACAGAATCCTGGGCAGAACATTCATTTTCAGGACTGCTATTCTACCAAACCAAGACAATTTTAACCTATTCCAGATTTCCAGGTCTTTCTTCAGCTGGGTCCCCAGGGGGGTGTAGTTTAGTTGAAAGAGCCTATTCAGTTCTCTGGGGAGCTGTATCCCTAAGTATGTTATGCTGTGCTCCTGCCAGGCGAATGGGAAGGCCCCTCTCAGAGCATCAGCTTCCAATTTGGGCAAAGAAATATTCATGGCCGAGGATTTATTGTAGTTGATTTTCAAATTGGAGATGGTGCCGAATATAGTTAGTTCCTGTAAAAGTGATGGAATCGAGATCCTGGGGGACTCAATAAAAAAAAGCATATCGGCAGCATATGCTGCTACTTTCCTTTCCTGCTCCCCAATCTTGATTCCCCTGATCCCTGAGTTCAAGTTTACCTTTCTAAGAAAGGGTTCTAGTGATATTGCAAAAATCAGGGGGGACAGTGGGCACCCTTGACGCGTCCCATTTCTTATATCAAAACTTTGGGAGGATATACCATTAACCCTGACTTTTGCAACTGGACTAGAGTAAAGGGCCAAGACCCTATTAAGGGTTGCCTCCCCTAGGCCTATATGTTCCAGAACTACTCTTATCCAGTCCCATCTAACCCGATCAAACGCCTTTTCGGCATCTGTTGAGAGTAGCATAGCCTGGCATCCATGATTTGAGGCCCACCAGTGCACATCTATGGCCTTAATTACATTGTCCCTAGCTTCCCGTGAAGGGATGAAGCCCACTTGATCCTGTGATACCAAGTTAGGCATAAGTTTGGAGAGTCTAGTGGCCAAGGCCTTAGCAAAGATTTTCAAATCAACGTTCAATAAGGCTATTGGTCTATAGCTTCTGCAATCTGTAACTTCCTTCCCAGCCTTAGGAATGACAGCAATCTGGGCCTCCAGGGCTGAGGGAGGCAGAACCCCAGTCTCAGCTGTCGTTTCAAAGGCTTTGGCTAAGTGTGCCAGGAGTTGCGGAGAGAATGACTTGTAATATTGACTTGTAAAGCCGTCTGGCCCGGGTGCTTTCCCAGGTTTCAGGCCCTTCACTACTTCTTGGAGCTCCAACACTGTGATTGGGGCTTCCAGTGAAGCAATCGCTTCCTCTGTCAGGCATGGCATTCCAGAATCCTTTACGTAAGACAGCATCTTAGCCTGAAGGGTCTCCTCCAACCCCTGGCTTGGTAAGTTATACAATGTCGTGTAGTAAGCTCGAAATTGCTCTGCAATATCCTTGTCCCTCTGGTGGAGTGTACCCTTGCTATCTCTTATCCCTTCTATCCTATTCCTCTCACCTCTGGGATTCAAAGCCCTAGCCAGAAGGTATCCCGGTCTATTTCCCAGCTCATAGTATAGACCACTCCTGTAAGTAAATGATCTTCTGGCTGCTCTTTCCATTAAATCCTTAAGTTCCTTCCTTTTCCCCTCAAGTTCCTGGAGGTGAGCTTCCAGCAGGGATTTTTTATGTTTGGCTTCTAACAGTGTCACCTGCTTAATCAAGTCGTCTAATTTGGCCCCTCTCTCCTTTTTGAGTCTCGTCCCTTCCTGAATTAAAATGCCCCTGATTGTGCACTTATGGGCCTCCCAGACTGTCAGTGGACTCACATCGTCCGATATGTTTTCCCTAAAGAAATGTAACAAGCTCTCCCTGACCCTATCCACTACCCTGTTATCCTTTAGGATCCCCCCGTTTAACCGCCAGTGCCACTCCTTCTGCACCCCCCCGGGAAATTCCAGACACATAGTTACTGGAGCGTGGTCTGAAATGGAGGAAATTCCAATTTCGACCGATTTTAACTTATCTAAATCTCTTTGAGACAGGAATAGGTAATCTATCCTTGAATATTTGCCATGGGTGGGGGAATAGTACGTGTAGTCTTTCCCGGTGGGGTGCAGCAATCTCCATGTATCCACTGCTTGCGTATTTGAAAGGGAGCTTTTAATCTGTTTTAGGGCTCTATAAGTGATAGTTGATTTGGCATCTGACGTGTCCACCAAAGGATTTAGTGCACAGTTCAGGTCCCCCCCCAGAATCAGAACGCCCTCTTGAAACCTTCTCAGTTTTTTCAGCGTTGCTAACATGAATCCCTTTTGGCCCTTGTTTGGTGCATAAATATTGGCGACAGTTACCAGCTTCCCCGATGGTAGTCTGCCCTTCAAAAATATATATCGTCCTTCTGCGTCCATGCTTTCGTCAGACACAGATAGCTGAAGTGATTTAGCCAGCAAAATTGAGACCCCTTTAGTTTTAGATATTGGTGAGGGGGCACAGTAATGACTATTATAATTCTTAGCCCCCAGCTTCGGCACCTTGTCTTTCTGGAAATGGGTCTCCTGGATCAGGGCAATCTGGATCCTCTGTCTCTTAAGGTCCCTTAGCAAGGAGTGTCTTTTCTGTGGTATATTTAGGCCAGTTGTTTAATCTTTAAGACTTTACACATTTCCCCCACCACTTTAGACATGAAAGGTGTGTCCTGACCAGTCAAAATTTCAGTCGACCATGGAAAATATTTGGAGCAGCTCCCAGGCAATACTTTTAGAGGAGGTATTCCATAGTGGGATAGCTTCAGGATATCTAGTAGCATAATCTAGTACTACCAGAATGTATTGGTGGCCATGGGCAGATTTCACCAATGGGCCACCAAATCCATCGCTATCCTTTCAAACGGAACCTCAATTATTGGCAGAGGAACTAAAGGGCTTCTAAAGTGAGACATTGGGGCTGTTAATTCACAAGTGGGGCAGGACTTGCAAAAATGTTCAATTTCTTTATGACACCCTGGCCAATCAGTTCAAAGGGTTCCTGCCATTTGGCCAAAAAATGTATATATTCGGCTCTGGGCTTCCTGGGATTTTTCTAAGTGTTCCCTTACAACTGGCAAGACCTTAGCCATATAGGTCCTGCATCTGCTCCTCCCAGGTCTCGTTAACAACAGTACTGTAGCATACAGTATTTCAAACAGGGAAAAACCAGTGGAAGACTGCGAGACCTCTCGAATGGCAAACAACACATAGGGCAACTGAACATCCCAGTCCTGACCATCTTTTTCCACCACTTTTTTTGCATTCCCTAGGGTTTTGTTATACCTTTCTACCAGACCGTCTGTTTTGGGATGATAGACTGAGGTCCTTAGTTGTTTAATCTTTAAGACTTTACACATTTCCCCCACTACTTTAGACATGAAAGGTGTGTCCTGACCAGTCAAAATTTCAGTCGACCATGGAAAATATTTGGAGCAGCTCCCAGGCAATACTTTTAGAGGAGGTATTCCATAGTGGGATAGCTTCAGGATATCTAGTAGCATAATCTAGTACTACCAGAATGTATTGGTGGCCATGGGCAGATTTCACCAATGGGCCCACCAAATCCATCGCTATCCTTTCAAACGGAACCTCAATTATTGGCAGAGGAACTAAAGGGCTTCTAAAGTGAGACATTGGGGCTGTTAATTCACAAGTGGGGCAGGACTTGCAAAAATGTTCAATTTCTTTATGACACCCTGGCCAATCAGTTCAAAGGGTTCCTGCCATTTGGCCAAAAAATGTATATATTCGGCTCTGGGCTTCCTGGGATTTTTCTAAGTGTTCCCTTACAACTGGCAAGACCTTAGCCATATAGGTCCTGCATCTGCTCCTCCCAGGTCTCGTTAACAACAGTACTGTAGCATACAGTATTTCAAACAGGGAAAAACCAGTGGAAGACTGCGAGACCTCTCGAATGGCAAACAACACATAGGGCAACTGAACATCCCAGTCCTGACCATCTTTTTCCACCACTTTTTTTGCATTCCCTAGGGTTTTGTTATACCTTTCTACCAGACCGTCTGTTTTGGGATGATAGACTGAGGTCCTTAGTTGTTTAATCTTTAAGACTTTACACATTTCCCCCACCACTTTAGACATGAAAGGTGTGTCCTGACCAGTCAAAATTTGGTGGCCATGGGCAGATTTCACCAGTGGGCCCACCAAATCCATCGCTATCCTTTCAAACGGAACCTCAATTATTGGAAGAGGAACTAAAGGGCTTCTAAAGTGAGACATTGGGGCTGTTAATTCACAAGTGGGGCAGGACTTACAAAAATGTTCAATTTCTTTATGACACCCTGGCCAACAAAAATCATTACAAGATTCATTCTTGTGTTTTTTTCTGCACCCAGGTGACCCCCTAACACAGGAGAATGAGAGTGAGCCATATATAAGACCCTGCATCTATAAGGTACTGGCACTAGCAGTTGTTCCACAATTTCATCTAAAAAAACCAAATCACTGTTATTAGCATAGTGTGGAAAACACTGATCAGCTTTAGAGACTTGTGGCATGCCATTCATCACAGTTACATTTTCATATGCATGTTTCAGGGAAAGGTTGTGCAGCTGAGCAGTACCAAAATTGCCCCGTGACACTTCCAGGCCTGCGACATTCTGCTCAGATGCAGAGACCTCAGCCTCCTCTCCTGCTATAACCCCCCCTAGAGGAATACCCTATGTTAGGTCACTGGGTTCCTCTAGAAGATCATCATGGACATTCTCAACAACTGAAACTGTGGCAACAGATTCTGGACCAGGCTTATCAGTATCAACCTCCCTGTTTGGTTGAATCCACAATTCCCAAAACAAAGGAAAGTCCCGTCCAATAACGAGTTCATGTAGCAATTCTATTACCACACCAACCTCATGGGAGTGGGACTTGCCACCTGCCACTATGTCACCATGACTCCTTAGTGTCACCATGGATACATATAACCCCCACCCTCCTTGCAGGGGTTGTTAAGACATGTGGAATGGAAGCCATTAAGATGGCTCCAAATTCCATTGGCTCTACCTCCTGGGGGCAGTGCGCTGCAATATGCCCCATTTGTCGACACCTCCAGCAACGAATGTCAGGTTTTTGTCCCCTGGGGTGGCTTAATGAAATTTGTGGCCTTCCAGCTTCATCCGTACTTTTTCTGGAGGGGACGCCATCAGCTGGGGTGCGGCAGGGAAACCTTGTCTCATTCAGTTCGCAACTGAGACAAACCTCTATAGTTGTGTAGGACTGCACAAGGAACATCACATGGTCCAAGGTCTTTGGGGGTCCTTGGGCAACCCAGCAGTGCAGGTCTCAGGGAAGCCCACTCACATAGCGGTCTAACATGATGCGGTCCACCATATCATCTGGGAGCATGGGGGTTTGCTTTTTTCAAACTGCCATTCATGGACTCTGGACTCTCAGCCGAGCCATTATCTCTGCTTTAAACAATGTATAGTCCTTGGCTTGTGTTGGAGTCAGATCAAAATAGGCTTTCTGTAGCTCCCCAACCAAGTATGGGGACAGAACCTTCGCCCATTTGACTCCCGGGAGATTTTCTCTTTCAGCAACTCTTTCAAGTGCTGTGGCATAGGCTTCAACATCATCAGACTATATAGATCTAATATTGTGTCTGGAATCCTCATAACCTAAAATGGTTGGTGATGGTTGGGTCCCTAGTCTGATTTTCAGTTTCCTTTATAGCCTGAATAATAAGGTAAGCCTGGCTGCCTTGGAGACAGAGGTCCGGTTCAAACTAAGGCCTCAACCATGACGTATAGATTAAAAAGGGTCCCAGTCTTTATACAACCTATATTGTGTCTGGGCCCCCAAATACATATAATGTGATGGCTGGGCCCCTAGAGTTTTTATTTCCTATATGGTCTGTCTGGATTTTCAGATAAGCCTTATTGCCTTGGGGCCAGAGGCTCAATTTAAACTAGGGGCCAAGGCATCACACATTGGTGATGAGGGATCCCCAAACATTGCTGCTGAATAGGGCCTGAAAATTCCAGATGATGATCCTGCAGTGGACAATTACTGCAATTACTGTTGAATGGCGCTGGGCGGTCCACCACAGGTGCCCGTAGAGGCAGCTTGATAATGTGGTAGAGGCAAGGTGGAAGCGGCATGCACTGCGCGACTGGATGCCACAATTCAGGTAAGTGTATGAGCACCAGACTTTCCTTATGTAGCCCCATGCAACATTTTTTTACACAGGCCTATTAATAATTGCCCAATCAATGCAATCTTTTTTCAGCCTGTGATCAGATCTATCAATCTGTTCTCCTTGAATAAAGAGGCAGTGTGCTTTTTTAAACCACAATAGCAGTGGTACATGCGCCCCCACCCCATACAAAATAAATAGGCAGAAGCAGGGTCCCCAAGGAGCTTCTCCGCTAATGAATGAGTGCATTTATCAACTGATTCTTGGGCACTGAATGGACAAATCATGGTCAGGGGTGGATATGTTATAAGTAATGGCATATACCAATATATATATATTGTTTATATTGAGCTAATTAGTCTCAGAATGTTCCAGTGTTCTCCACAGTCTGTGTATGCATTTGATGACTAATTCACATGAAAGTGCATTATCACTTTAATACAGTTATTGGAAAGTAACACGCACATGGGGAGTTATACAGTAACAAATTGACAGGTGTCAAAAGTAAAATCTATTTTAGAAAGAGGCTGGATGTTCATCTAAAGCCGCATCAATATTCTGCAGCTTCAATTAATGCAGCAGTCCCTGCAGCAATGGTAAGTGACAACATCCCTCCAGACATCATCGAGACTTGAGTCTGCTATCTAAACTTATTATGATGAGTGAACTACAAACAGAATTCTTCCATTTCTGTTTTCGATGCTGATGTCATAATTACATGTCTTTTTTATTACATTATTTTATGTAGGAGAATCAGTGTTTCCTAGCAACAGACTTTTGGTGCTATCTCTAAAAGCTTAGCCAACTCTTGTAAACAGGTTTTTTATAAATGTGTTAAGGATGAATCTAATGTGATAATGTTATCAGGAAACAGCGCTTAAGTCATTGTCACACTAACATATAATTGGTCACCTTCACTTGTTGCCTAGAGACTCCATGATGGATGGTGGAGCACTATGGCGTTAATGGTTTTAGTCCTGGTCATTTGGAATGTTCTTTTTTTTAAACTGTGCTACTTTATTGTACTACTTTTTTTTCCTAGTTCTCTGAACTAATGAAGCTATGTAAGCACCTTCCCAACAACGTTTTATTTATTAGGGAATTCCAGAACAAAAGTACAATCTCTTTAATTTAACATGGGTATTTAGCAGCAGGTTTAATTGGTTTCCTTTCCATACCTCCAGGATTTTTCTACACTGCTGTAATAAGATAGTCCCCGGCTAGGGGTGCACCTGGGAGAGGGTCTGAGTGGCAGTTGGCTTCTGTGTAAGTGTGTGTATTAGTATTGCCTTTCTGCGTTTGTCTAGTTAGCTTTGCATTTGAATTGTTGGATGTTGCTATCAGTTGTGCTCCATAGGATGTATTTCTGTAACTTTTTTTTAGTGTTGCCTATTTGTTTCCCTGCCATCCCTGTGTAATTGTGTGCTCATGTCTATAGTTTCAGTCCCCCATTCCCCCTGTTCCTAGTTTAACTCCTAGAAACTTCCTGGTAAGCAGGCTGGCAGGGAACCATGCAAGACTGGCTGTGGTTCTGCTGCTCCACCATGGGCTCCATACTGGGGCAAGTGCTGGGGCCACACACTAGGGTGAGCACTGGACTCCAGTGTCCTGAGAGGTGCCTGGAGCAAGGTGCACCCTGGGTTTTGTTCTCCCACTGCTGCTGAGCCACACTGCTGCGGGTGACCCATTTAGAGTAACAGCAGGGGAGTGTCTGTGGCATAGGGATGTGGTGCCTTGGTCGGGTGCTGTGTTTCATGTCTGGCCTCTGGACTCTGGGAGCTGTGGGGGTGGCAACCTTGTGGCCTCTTTCAGCCCTGAAAAAGAACTGCCATCAAGTCCAGGTGTCTGGTGTGTGCTTTTATATGCAGGTGTTTGCAACCTAGATGCTACATCATGGGCGTCTGCACATCGGCCAACACACCTTCAGGATCCGCTGGGGCATTGTGGTGCAGCGGTGTGTCACACTGCTGAATAAAGCCGGAAGAGACACCATGGCACCATAGAGTTTGCCTATGCATGTTTGCTGCTTTATAACCAGGCAAATGGGCGGCCAGGTGGCAGACTGCTTTCCAGAGCAAAGGCATATGAACCAAGGCACATGGCATGGCGCACAGTAATGGCGGAGGCCTGGTTTCAAATTCAAACAAGATTTGGGTCGACTTCAGAGTGCAAAAATGTGCAGACCAAAACCCCATCTGCCTATTGAAGTTCTAGACACGAAGCAGGCTGCCAACGCTAGTGTGCCACATCACAAGTGCCTTAGAGAACATGCCATCAGTCATACTCTCCGGCCACTGTAACATGTACCACCCTTGCCTGAAACATTGCTAGGAGAAGGGTAACGCCACAATCAGGGGGAGGTTAAAGTGCATGTGGACCTAAACTAGAGTAATACATGGACTACAGTAAAGTGACATTTTTATTGTGTTTTCACATGGCAGACTTTTATGACGGAGCAATATAGCTTCAAGCTCAACACCCACACCAAGAGAACATTGGCAATAGAATTGGCAGCACAACTGAATTCCCAGGGGCCGGCAGTTTACACACACACACAAATATTGCAGCACTGATGAAGCGGATTTTCTGCCAAGGTAAGCGGCTGGTCCTTAGATATGTTTCCCACTAATGCAGAACCGTGTGACTGGATTGGGCTTCTATTCTAGCATCGGAGTTCAGTCAGAGAATAAAGCCCACCCTGGCTGGCCTGTGCTGTGCCAAAGACTGTGTGTGCGGGTAAGGCATCGACCCAAAGAATGCCAGCATCCTCATCCTCCTCTTCGGATTCCCCACCACCAGCACAGGAACCAGCCAAAGAGGAGGAATCCCAGGTGTTGGACTTGGAGTCAAACCCAGCGCCACAGAACTAAGGTAGGACAACAGACAAAAAACATCTTAAGGTAAGGAACTTCCAATGACATCTATGCTAAGTGCTGGTGTTTTGTGCTTCTCTTTCCCTACAGACTCCTCAGACCAGGAAGAGTATGTGGTTATGGGACCACCCAAGGCTAGACCCTGCCACGACTCAGGTGGGTCCCAGAAAACTGAAGCTGATGCCTCCAGGAGCAGACCCAGCATCACACATGTGTCTAGTTCTAAAATCTGTTTTCATGTCCTTACAGACCCAGACGAAGGCATGGCACCGAGGTGGGGGTGGCTCCATGAAATGGCCAACAACAGGGATGCAGTACTGAGCATTTGAGGGGCATTGGCCAGGGTGAACTGCCAGACATGTGTTCAAGCAGATGATGACATGCCTCGCTTTTGCATTTACAGGTGCCATGGAGCAGAGCAAGGGCTGAGGACCATATGGTCCACAATGTTTTTATATTTAGATAAAAGTTTTACATTTTGTCAAGATTTTTAATAAAAAAATTTAGGATACATTTTATACGAATCAAAATAAAAAACAAAACAAAAAGTCACTAAGAAAAAAAGGTAAGGTAAATGGGGGAAGATGGAAGAAACCACTTGGAAAGTGCAGGTAAAAATAAGGAAAAAGAAGGTCAGTTTCACAGGGGACACAGACTACATGGGATGCCGCTAAAGGAACGTGGAGGAGAAGGTAAATCACTCTACCTTCCAACTTTTCAGGGTGAGAAAGGGGCAATTTTTAAATTAGGCCGCAACCCCTATGAATAGGAGATGATGGGTTTTTTCCCCATTTTCTCTGCTTTGTCATGGGGTTTATTTATTTTCAGCCTATTAAATTTTGAGCCTATAGTAATGTCTTTCTTGGTGCTCTTTGCTCCCTTGACTCATAGGACCCTTCATGGGCCTGATTCAGAGCCTGCCTGTGAATTTTAATTTTTTTGATCAGGGGATGGAAATTGTGAATGCTCGTATGATTCACCATGTTCCGAGAAAAGTTTGTTTATGCGTAAGAGGCATATTTGCTTTGCGTACGCATACAGTTTAGCCGAACATTTACGGAATTTGCAGCCGCAGTAGTCTTTTACCTCTTTTTGGATGTAACTTGCTTTGGGGCCCATTGTTCTAGGTGTGTCGTTTCCTTGCGTGGATATTGGCCTACCGGAGTGTGCAGGGGTTGAGGGTGACTCCAGGCCCAACACACCTTCCTCTTCATTGACCTCCATGGATGGTGGTGGTGGTGCTGCTTCAGATGAGGAAGAGGATGTTGGCAGGGTTCGGGGCCGCTTGATCCACAGTCAGTCAGAACTCCCCAGCTAAGAAAGAAGTATCCAGAAAGAAAGAAGTTCTGGCTGTAGAACCATTTGAGGCCCGACCAGTGCTGCATTATTTGGGTGAAGGTGTAAGGTGACGTCCCCTCACCACTCACATGGGCGGCCACCTTCTCTGCCAACATCCTCTTTTCATGTGCGTTGGGCTTGAATTATTACTTTTGCTCCATGAATGTCTGCAAACACCAAACAGATTTGCATTGTTAACTTATGTCCTCTGTTTGGGTCCCCGTTAGTGCCACATGCCTCTTTAAGTAAACTTCTGGGATACTGCGATGAGGCCACCTGAGACGGGAGCAGAGTCAGACTCAGGTGGGTGTTGGCAGAGGCAATAGGCCTCATGAATCTTGCTAACAAAATGGCTGAAGCGAACAAAATGGCTGCCAGATATAGTTACATGTAAGGCTGCATAAGATAGAATATTTTGTGAGCTTCTGAGTGGAAATTTATTGCAAAAATGTATACTAGCGCAACTTAACTGTCAAACCGCAATAACAGCTAAATAGGGCAACTTCTCGCGAACTACGTACCTGTTGACCTTCTTGTATGAGGAAACTAAGTTTGCACATCTCTGTGGTTTTGCCATATATGTCGCAAATGTGGAACAAGTACATACTGTGTCTGTGGTTTCTTGCTTTATAAGTCCACCCTAAAGCGGAAGTAAAGTAGAGTATGCACCGGGAGCTTGAGTGTGTGTCGTTATTATTGAACCCCAGTGCAATTCTCTCAGATATCTGAAATCACACATCAGACTTATTATAATTGCCAGACAACGTGCCTAAAAGAGGATCCAGAGAGATCGCTCTAGAGCAAAAAGGCTCATTCTTTCAGTGGTGGAGTTTGATGCGGGCAACACACCTTGAAGGGGGTAAGTAATTTTATTTACTAAACCCCGAGGGAAGGTTAAAAGTGTTGGCCCTTTAGTTGCCTCTCGCAATTAGGCGAGTTTGAAGAGAGACACGGGTTGTTGCCTCGATTGAAAAAGCGCGCTATAGAAATTCATAGGACGTGTCTGCACTTGGGTACCTCTAATGTGTGATTAGTCTGTCTTGGTGTTGATGTTCATAAAGTTATAAGTTTATCTGTTTGTATTGTCGGACAGTCCTGAAAGTGAGCAGGACTCAGGCAATTGACTTTAGAAGTATAAGATATATTTTGGCATTATGGGTCAGACAGAAAACAAGATCCCCCATGTTGGTGAAGATTGTATTCGCTATGTAGAGCGATTAACGGGAGGGGCTTATTATACCTTACCGTTTGTGGAAAATATGGCAGGTTGGATGGAGGCTATGTGCAGCCCCTATCCCTTCCCTAGAACAGGAGATAATGACCCCTATTATATGGAAATGATAATGGGAATGTGCCTTGGGGATAAAAAGGCATGGCCCTATTATTCAGGGGACCCTAATTGGGATAAGTCCTATATAAGAGAGTGTGGAATAAAATGGTTAGAAATAGCGCCAGGGTGGTATAGGAGAAATGGATTAATGAGTCTCAGGAAAAAAGTTAGTAAAAAGGAATTAGAGAAGAGACATAAAAGTGAGAAATTGAATTATGAAATTAGAAATCATTCCAACCCCGACACTAAACCTAAGGCTCCGCCCCCACCATATGATACGAAGGAGCACAGACCTAAACAGGTAAAAGTAAAAACTGTAACTACCACTCCATATCCCTCCTTAATGCCATTCCAAGGAAATGATTTGAGTCCCACAGCAGCCGTGATAACAATGGCAGCAGTGGAACAAACTAAATACAACAGAAAACAAAAAGAGGAGAGAATAGATGTGGAAGAAATAAAGAGAAAAAGAGAAAGAGAAAATAGAGAGAAACTAGAGAGAGAACAAAAGAAAATGTCACAAAATATCCTTCCTCAGAATGAGAACCAGTGGTCACATGCTGATGAACAGCAACCAGAAAGGACGCTAGGAGAGGAAGAGGATAAGGGACATGAAGAGGAATTAGACACAGAATCTTTCACAATTAATATTACTGATGAACAAACTAAACCAACTAAACAAACACAACAGAGTCAGGACAAACAAATCATGCTTAAAGTGGACCAACACCCACGGGTGATCGGCCCGGGAATCTATAAGATTCCCGGGCCGATCACCTCCCTCCCCGCGGGACATCCAAGATCGGGATGTCCCGCGGGGTGAAACCCCCCCAAACACCCCAAACTCCTTACCTTATCTTATCTTATCTTAGCCTCCCTCGCGCCCCTCTAGACGTGCGCGCGCCCGCGCCGGCCGTCTGTGAATGGCGGTCAAGAGGGACGCGCGGGAGGCGGCGGCGGAGGAGCCGCTTGTCCGCGGCTTGTCCGTCGGCGCTGGGAGCGGGGAGAGGTGAGTTGTTCGGGAGGTTCGGGGGGGTGTCACACAGCGGGGGCCCCCGATCGGGGGTGCCCCACCGAAGTGGACCAAGACCCAGGATAGTCAAAATCCTGGGTGTTGGTCCACTTTAACGTTAACATAGAGGAGCCCCAGAGACAGACCAGGAACCAAAAACGAACACTGGATAATACACTTAGAGAACCAGTAGGTGACATAGATTCCATAGAGACCCCCGGAGTAATAGCAGCAGCAGCACCCACCGCAGCAACAAGCTCCATGACCATGGTTAGTGCATACAATCCTTTCATCAGCAGGAGACATTCTGGTCATCACCCCTCCTGATATGAAAGAACTAGGTCACATGGCCAAGCACTGTTCTCACCCCTCCAAGTCTTCCAAAGGTACAATTGCTTACCTTAGGAGGGCAATAAAAGGAAAAAATTATATGCCCGAAGACATTAAGATGGTTTTAGAGATGGTAGTTGGGGAGAATAGCCCACTTAGCTGGAAAGGGATACCTCACATGGAGGTGGACACACCTGCAGATACAAAGCCAGGTAACATACCCCTGTACCAAGAAGGGAATGAAGCTGAAATGTGGGAGGCATTAGAAGAACATTTAAACCAGGCGTTTAAGCCCAGAGCTGATATGGCACCCTCTCTTGCATGTAAGCAGAAAAAAGGTGAATCTTTGACTGAGTTTTGGAAGAGATTTCTACAGGTTTGGCGATTAGAAAGCCAGATGGGAGATGGCCCAGGGATACCCGCCCTGTGTATCAGTACATTAATCTCCAACTGCCTACCAAGTTTAGGTTTACAAATTAAGCAGCAAATAGATGGATGGACTGAGTTGCCAATAGAAGAGTTTGGTAGAAGGTTAATAAGTAAAGATGCAGCAGGATGTTTTGAAATAATAAGACCGTCAGTGACACATGCAGCCCAATTCACTGATGTGAACAAATTCAGCATACCAGAGCCAGTTCCATATCCCTATGGGGACCCATGGGGACAACGACAATACTGGGGAGAGAAACGCAGGTCATCCCGTGCAGCACCTAGGGGTAGAGGACGAGGCAGGGGAAATAGAGGAAATCTCAAACAGCAATGGGGAGACAGGCAAGGACCCCCTAAACAGCAGGCTAGGAGTGCTGGCTGTTTCAATTGTGGCGCAATGGATCATTGGAGAGCCGATTGCCCATACCCTGATACACACAGACAGGGTTCAAACAGACCTCCGCAGGCTGCTCCCGCCAATGCCCAAAACAATACCCCTCGCATCAATGTTGACTGGCAAAATGTAAGACCCCAATGAAGGTGCCCAGGGGCAAATCCCACCTTCCCAGTAGTCTCACAGCATTTCTCACAACAGCCATGTATTGATTTGATGATTAGTAAAAAGAAGTTAACATTTTTAGTGGATTCTGGAGCTACATGCAGCGTATTGGGGAGAAATGCATACACAGGACCAAGGGAAGAGACCGTCCCCTCGATGGGAATTAATGGGATTTTAACACAAACATTTGAAACACCACCGCTCACGGTGACGGACCTTCATCAGAGCCCCTCAATCAACCATGTCTTTAAAATCATGACCAGCTGTCCTGTTAACCTGTTAGGCAGGGACTTAATGGCTAAAATGGCTATTTCCCTCAGGGTAAATTCTGAAGGCAGTGTCCGAGATGATAGTGACATTTATCGGCTCACACCTGTAAACAAGAGGAGAAACTGCCATGCAGACTCCGACTTCCCCATCATCCTCCCAAATGACCCCTGCCTCAAATTGGTCCCTCCTGAGGTATGGGCTACTGGGGACTACGATGTGGGCTTTACAAATGTCACTCCTTATCGAGCCGTTTTAAAGAAGGGATCACAGCCAGTCTATATTAAACAATACCCCTTGAACAAAGAAAGGGAAGAGGGTATAAGACCTTTAATAGACAATTTTTTACATCAGGGCATATTAGAAAAGCGGTATCACCGTATAATTCCCCAATCCACCCAGTTAAGAAAGCTGATGGGACTTATCGATTCGTTCAGGACCTGAGCGCAATTAATAGCTTGGTAGTACCGTTGGCTCCAATTGTGCCCAACGTGGTGTCACTTCTAACCGCCATTCCCGAAGATGCCAAAATATACAGCGTCTGCGATATAAAAAATGCCTTTTTTGGGATCCCAGTACATCCCGAGACACGCCCGCTCTTCGCATTCCAATACCGCAGAGAATCCCTACGTTTTACCCGTTTGCCAATGGGATTCTTGAATTCGCCTGTTGTTTTTTCCATTGTTTTGAGAGAAGTGCTAAAAGCATATAAACCGAACTGTAACTCGATTGTTCTGACCTACTGCGATGATGTATTACTGGCCAGTCCATCAATGACCGCAGCCCGAGAGGACGGAATCCTCCTATTGAAATGTCTCTGTCAGCATGGTTTGAAAATTTCTGTTAAGAAATTACAATGGTGTCAGCAGAAATTTGAATATTTGGGCTTTGTGTTGTCACAGGGAAAGAGAGAGTTAAATCCCAAACGAGTAGCGGCAATCGTGGAATTGGGCCCTCCACAGAATAAAAAAAACATGTTAAGCTTTCTTGGAATGATTAGTTATTGCCTTCAATGGATTCCTGACTGCTCTTATTATGACAACATACTGAGAGTTACCACACGCGCAGATCAACCTGACACCATAGAATAGTCTGATGAAATGTTAAATGCTTTTAAAAAGTTGAAGGAGGCACTGACATGTTCCCCCGGGCTCGGTTTACCAAGCTATGTGAAGGTGTTCCACCTGTATGTACTTGACTTTTGTAAGGGATACAGCTCAGTTTTAGCTCAAAGCCATGGGGGTAAATTGAGACCCGTGGCATGCTTCTCTAAACTTCTCCCGGTGCAGGTCCAGGGAATGCCAGGGTGTTTGAGGTATTTATATATTATATTCCTCCGCGCCATGATTGTAGTGACGTAATCCAACAAGAGACTGCACCATGTCCAGAGCTGGAGTATGAGCCAATCGCAGGTTCAGAGCTTGTCTTCGTTGACGGCTCATGTTCCCGACCCAGAGATGACGTGTTTCAAACTGGATACGCGGTCGTCCAGCTCCCAGAGAATATAATTGAAGCCAAAAGAATTCCTTTCAAGTCCGCACAAGCTGCCGAGTTGATTGCGCTCACACGTGCCTGTCAGCTTTTCAAAGGTCAGTCGGTCAGTATAGTAACAGACAGTCGTTATGGTTTCTCAGTTTGCCATGACTTTGGAAGGATATGGGAAAAACGTGGATTCCACGGATGGCAAACCCATTTCACATGCAGCACTAGTGAAAAATCTTTTAGCTGCCATCATGCTACCAGCTCGACTTGCGATCGTACATTGCAGGTCACACACAGGAAGTCAAACGGAAATTGGGAGGGATAATGACCTGGCAGATAAAGCGGCTAGAGCAGCAGCCAGACAGCAGACTCTGACAGGAAGTCATCTGGGTCCTAATGCTCACGCTCCATTAACCCTTCCTATGCTAACACTAGATGCTATTGATTTTACAATAGGATGTTTGCAGGAGAATACATCTGTTTCTGAAGTGGGGTAGTGGGTACTGGCAGGGGCGCAGAAATCGATAGCTGGAATTTGGTGTATCGAGGGTAAACCATGCATACCCATACATAGTGCCCCCTATTTATTTCTCAAGCACACGGCATAGGACACAAAAGTGCACAACACACACACATGGCGTTGAAACAGAGTTTTTTCATTTTACAATGTGAGAAACAAGTGAAAGCTTATGTAGAGAAATGCATAACATGCCAAATGAATAACCCCAACATTTCACATAAGCCACAGCATGACCATCTAGTATACCCCACAGAACCCTATACTGATTGGAACATTGACCATACACACATTACAGTTACACCAGGAGGTAAGCCTGAAATTTTACTAGTTCTGGTAGACATGTTTTCAAAATGGCCTGAATGCTTTCCAGTCAAGAAAGAAAATGCTAAGACCGTAGTGAAAATTTTGACAAAAGAAATAATACCGCGCTTTGGATGCAGTTTTCGCGCATACGCAGCGATAATGGCACAGCCTTTAAAGCCAAAATATGTTAAGATTTAGTAGAACATTTAAACATTGAATGGCAGTTTCACATCCCATACCATCCTCAGAGTTCAGGGATAGTGGAGAGCATGAATAGAACAATAAAAGACAAACTTAGAAAAGCTACTGGAGGAACTTTTAAAAACTGGAAACACAAACTACCCGCAGTTTTAGCTGAAATAAGGATGACACCTAATAAATTAACTAAGCTTTCTCCTTATGAAATATTAATGGGTAGACCATTTCCCTTGCCCTGGCACAGGACCATTAGAGAGACTAGCGAAGAAGGGAAGTGCAGGCAGGAGGAATACACCAGGGCTCTGGTGGAGAAGCTCACTGCTAGTGAAACACTTGTCTGTCAGAAGTTCCCTTCTCTTTTACAGGACTCGTTTCATGACATAAAGATTCGAGACACGGTGTTAGTGAAAAAGCACGGTAATCAACCGAAGACCGAGTTCCCTTTCGAGAAGCCGACAAAGGTGATAGCAGTGGCTCGGAAGGCCGTGCTTGTGGAAGGAAATCAAAATTGGATTCACGCCACTCGGGTGAAGAAAGTCCCTACACTTCAGATACTGGACGAGGATGAAGTACTGCAAGTTAAAGGATCAGACGCCCCACCCAGGGGGCCACAGTCAGACGCCCCACCCAGGGGGCCACAGTCAGACGTCCCACCAAGGGGACAAGAAAAAGCTGGTTGCAGACCCCCAGCAAGGAATGGGTCCGAAGAAAGGCCAGCACTGGCTTGCCCACTGGTTCTATGGCTCCAATCATTTCTGCACTGCAATGGTTCTGTCTTTTCTGATAGTGTCAGTAATATGGGTTGTGTGTAACTGTGTTTATGATCGCCCTGCCATAGGTCCACTTCAGCAGGTATGTGAACCTTTGGGTTTGAGACAGAGTGCCCTTATAACCCCCTCCCCGCGTTTGCAGCCTGAAACTCCCATGCCACATGTTGTAAAGAAAAGGTCTACTGGAGATAAACTCATCTCCAAATATGTGAGTAAAAATGTGAAGTAACATTCTGGTTCAATACCTCAGAGCCCAGCATGATTATATAGTTTGTAGGGCTGAATCTGGGACATATGATGATGCCATGGTTGGTGAGTCTAAGAACTTGTAAGTTGAGTTCTGAGACTCAAAGAAGGGTTTGTTGGCAGAGGCAATAGGCCTCATGAATCTTGCTAAAAAAATGGCTGAAGCGAACAAAATGGCTGCCAGATATATGTAACATGTAAGGCTACATGTAAGGCTGCATAAGATAGAATATTTCGTGAGCTTCTGAGTGGAAATTTATTGCAGAAATGTATACTAGTGAAACTTAACTGTCAAACCGCAATAACAGCTAAATAGGGCAACTTCTCGTGAACTACGTACCTGTTGACCTTCTTGTATGAGGAAACTAAGTTTGCACTTCTCTGTGGTTTTGACATATATGTCGCAAATGTGGAACAAGTACATACTGTGTCTGTGGTTTCTTGCTTTATAAGTCCACCCTAAAGCGGAAGTAAAGTAGAGTTTGCACCGGGAGCTTGAGTGTGTGTCGTTATTATTGAACCCCAGTGCAATTCTCCCAGATATCTGAAATCACACATCAGACTTATTATAATTGCCAGACAGCGTGCCTAAAAGAGGATCCAGAGAGATCGCTCTAGAGCAAAAAGGCTCATTCTTTCAGTGGGTGTCAACCCAGTGAAGCAGAACACGACACAAGCATTACACAAACAACACATGCACTCAGGTTCTTTTCCAAAACAGACCATGAAAAAGGGATCCATGGAGGAAGATGGATGTATGCAGAAAACCAGAGGAGTAGCTAGGCTTTCTGGTACCCGGGGCAAAGATTCAAAATGGCATCCTCCACCTGTTCTCAGGTCCCCCTTTTCTATCTCTTTGCAGGTGCCATGTTGGTCCACCGCAAAATATGACACATTTCACAAATTTGTAAACATCTCATATATTTTTATAAATATTTACACAAAAAAAAAGAACAGAGAAATAAAAATTATAATAATTTTTTAAAATGTTAATCATATGTTGCGTGGCGGCTTTTAATAAAAGCAACTACATAAAGAAGACGCAAAACATACAACAGCGGTGTATAATGGTCAGTCAAAACAGAAGGTGGCCTAAGTATGGGAAGCAAAAATAGGTGAGCAACAGTGGGTAGAAGCAGATGACATAGCAACCAAGTGACAAAGGTAAGTATGTAAAAGGACATGCAGACTATACGGGATGTCCTAAATGCCAACAGGTAGGAGAAGGTAAGTATGTAGAATGACATGTAGACTACATGGGATGCCCTAGATGCCACCAGGGGGCAGACAGTAAGTATGTAAAAGACATGCAGACTACATAAGATGCCCTAGATGCCACCAGGGGGAGACAGTAAGTATGTAAAAAGACATGCACACTACATGCGATAGTACACTGGCGGGGGACAGCAAGAAGCACCTTAAATTTGTTAGGTTAACCACAAAAGGCATACGCTGGAAGGACACCGAAGGCCACAGCACACCGAGAACTCTGGACTCCACAGCAAGTTACGGATGAAAACAGGTACAAACTCAGCTTCCGAGATGAGTTTAGCAGCAAATCCTGTAAATGGCCAGCTAAACCGTATGCGTGCACATGAATTAACTTTTCTTGGAACGTGGCTCTGATTAAAATGAGCGTTCGCAAATTCCAGGTTTACGAGGTTGGTCCCAAAAAAACGAACATTCACGGGCATGCTCTGAATCAGGCCAATGCTCTGAGCCTTTGCTGGGCCACTGACTGGGTGCTGAGTGGTGGAGCGAGGCATGGGCTGGGCCTTTTGATCCACCACCTTGTGACATTGGTGTTGTGGGGCAGGTGGTCGGTGTCCGTCACTTGCCCCCATCAGTACCCCCCTCCCGGCAAACACTGACCGCCTGGAGGTGAGCGCAGCATGCCCCCGGGGGTGAAGGAGGCAACAGCACCAGTGATGGAGGTGGCAGCACACACTTGGCAGTGTGAAAGGCCTGCGCCGCATGCACAGAGGCCCTGGAGAAAGGGAGGTTGAGCACCATTGCTTTAATAGTTTAGTCATGTTCATTTTTTTTTTTTTGTTTTACTGTGATACAAGTTTATATATTGCTGTGACCTCTCTTTGGATCTGATTTTTGGCCACTAGATGTCACCCTTGTTAGGTTAAAGGTTTGTTTTTTAGTTTTTTTCTTTTAGGCCTTGTACAAATTGAAATGGTGGATTCTTCAGATAAGCAAAGAGTGGCTAAGCATTCTAGTCTGTGCCCGGTGGTGAGAGTGCATGTGACGCAATCCCCGATCCCACAGCAATAGCATATTGCATCCCGCACACTCTCACCATTAGGTGAGTATGAGTATCGAGGTGAGTATCCATGGAGCCTTGGGGGTTTGTGTATGCGTCTCAGAGGGGGAGGGGGTTTAAAACAGGTAGAGGGGGATAAAAATGTGTTTGGTCCACATTAATGGCAGTTTTCTATTTGTACTTTTCTTTTACCTTTTCTATGTGTACCGAATTCAACTGCATTGAAATAATCTCATAACATTAAATGTTAAGATCTGTGACCATTTTATGGTGTGCGCATAATTTGTATATTATGTATAATGTAATATTGCAGACATAGATCTAATATCTTGGGTTCATTTTATGATGGAACCCTTTTTGCATGTTTTCTTTATTAATTTAGTGTGTCAGGCTGGCTTTCTTCCCAACTGCATTGGCTGGCCAAATGTCTCCTGATTCTAGACTTACTTTTAAAAGCTTAGTTAAACTATTTTTAGTATTAAATCGCACATTGCAACTATGTCCCAGGAGTTGGGGGGGGGTCGGGGGGGGGTCCCCTAGTTCACACCAAACTAACCTAAAGCTAACCTAAAGCAAAAAATACAAATATGGTTTTTTAACAGATATTTTTTAATTGATTGCAGGGTAGAGTGTAAAATACTTAACAAATAAGTATAAAAGTGGGTTGATGCCAGTATAAGGGTTTACCCCCCACATCATTAAAAATACATAATTTTGATGAATTTGAGGCTTTGAATTTGTTTGCCATACTTAAATATGCACATGAATCAATGCTGATTGGAGGAGATCCTGTGCATGCTCCATGAGGGTGGAGATCGGAATAAGACTTCGGATGATCCTGGGGTTCACACACTCAGGGGCATCCCAAGTCATTGTACTTCAGGATTATAACATACCAGACTATCCCCAATCTAAGATTCAAAGATTTCTCATAGTCCTCTGCTTATAAAACTTACATCAAAATTACATTGCAAATTATAATTCAACACCATGGAACAATTAAAATGTTTTAATTTCTTTTAAAATGTATTTGCCATTTCTACTCACTTGATTCTTGCAATATTAACCTCAAATATATCAATGCATCCACTCAATATGTTATGTACGTCAACATAAATGTGATTGCAGTGCAAATGCAGAGGAAAAATGTAGTCTCTCCATCTCCAGTGGAATCTGAGGTTTTAACTCCCTGGGTGGTCCAGGGGATCCACAGGTGTCATGTATCAACCACAGGTGCCAGTCATGTGGTGCTGCTGTTGTTCTATACTGTTATGTGCTATGCTGTGCCTCTTGCTTAGAGGAACATGTGTGAGCCCAATATAGGGTTATGATGGGCCTGTCTTATGTCCGGAACAGTGGCCCTGACTCATCTGCAGAAAACAGGATGGCTGGCATAAAGAAACCCCTATGAACTTGATGCCCAGGGCAATGGCCCTGCCTGCCCTCCTCTAGAAACAGCCCTGAGTTTCAAATATGTGCTAGATGCAGTAAGATGAAAGCTCACCAAAGTGTAACCCTGGATTTCATGGTTTTCAAGGTTTTATTCCGTCCCACTGACGTACCCCCTGTTTAGGATGCCCAGCTGTGTGAAACGCCCCAGATTGCCCATTCTACTCACCTCACCTCTGCATGCCTATGGGCTCATCCATTCACCTCTTGATACTGTGCATACTAATGCACAGCATAAAGTCGTTGTTTTGAATGGCACTTTGTCATAGGGAGCTGGAGTGCGCCCGCCCAGCCTATCTGAATGGTTGGGCACAGGGGTGCACACAGCTGCAGGGATCCTGGGCATGTGGGGGTGGTGAGGGCACGGTACAAGGATAGGGGTCTTGTGGGCGATCTGGTGAGGAGCTCACACAGTGGGGCATGCCGAATGGCACCTAGTTGGCCTTGGATGTGAATGGTCCACTATTAATTGGGAAAGCCATTAGAGTCTCTAGCACAGGAACTCCATTTTTAATGCTGGATCATCACTGCCTTTTGCTCTTTGACACACTTATAGATTTAGTACTCTGCAGTAGGCAGAGCTATGCAAATCATCTCTTTACTTCTCTGTGCTATCCAAGGCCCTTAGAACCGCTAAGGGTGCAATGCCAAGGATTAGCTTTAAATTTTATACAGCCAGGCACATCCAACTAGTGGACACATGTTTCAAGCTTTAGGCTCTCATCAGCACTAGGGCAGATGCCTCTTGCTGTATGGGGGGTGAGACTTGGTGAGTACCAAAACATAGTCGCAAGCCAGTATGTGGAGAGACCCATGTTAGGCTTAATATAGGGGGGCTAAAGAGACCAAAAAACCCTATACTTAGGTAAAGGAAAAGAGGAGCTTTCCTAGAACGGAAAGTATTTGCACAGTACCCAATACAAGGACAGATAGCATTACCCATCTATCCAGTAGGCGGCGCTATGCAAATCATTTCTTTATCTTTTTCTTTTCAATAAACATATTTATCCAATTTTATGATAAGCACACCAAACAGGTAAAAAAGATTCACATATGAAGTCAAATCATGATATTAGTGTGACAGGCATAAATAAACGAAATAGAAAACATCCGTACCCTCTGACACATTGCCTTATATTAGTGTGCATTATGGAATGCCTGTGTTGTAGGTTTTCTCTGGACCACATTTGTTGGTGGCTAGTGATCAAACCAGAGGTCTTGCATTGCTCTGGGAGGATCATCTGGTATGTATCTGTGGCCACCGAAGATTCAGGCTTTGATTTATGTTTGTGAATGTTTTTTCTGGATGAAGGTGAAGTTTGTGACCCAGTTAATACAGTTTTGGTTACCCTTCATGTTCCCTTTTCTGAAGTCAATTATTCATGCTGTGAGCAGAATGCTTGCAGATGCATCAAAGAGATCATAGCATTGGCCTGGTAAAGAAGAAGAGGTAGGTAGGATGCTTTGATGTTGTTGATGTGTTATGTGATGGCAAGATAATAGTTTTTTTTACTGTCAATCCAGCACTATTTTTTATTCATTTCAACAGCTAAAACCCTTTTTTTAGCCTGCTGCTGGCAGCAATTTTTCTGGCATACAATAACTTTCTATTAGGGGTCAGACCTAAACCTTCCCTTGTAACTCTGTGCCAGGGAGGAGCCCTGGCTCACAAAAACACAAAACTTGCCTACTTCAGTAAGCCCTGCATTAGAAAGATATTCAACTTTTTCCCAGCAATGTTCGATTAGTTATTGGACAGGAACTAACGGAAACATTCGGGCTCATTAGCTGAGCTAACAATCTGTGGGCTGATACATTATTAGGGTGTTACACCCACTAGTAATTTTAGGTCTCATTGGCCCTTTAACTAATCCTCTGCTGGAGGGCATAAGAAAGCCGTGCTCACGTGGGTGTGTGAGCATGAGCAGGGAAGCAGCGAGGAGAGGAGGAGACAAGCGTGCTTAACGCCGCTCGAGCAGATGCAGCTTGAGCTGGCTGCCGGGCGGAAGGAGTCTCCACTGGCTGTCCACCCTGTGCTGCCCGCGGACGCCGTGGGACCAGACAGTAGGTAAGTTTGACATGACAATGGTTTTCTATATCTGGTTACAAATAGGGGATGACTGCACAGAGCTTTGAGGCAATTTTGACAGGGACTTGTTTTCTCAGAAGCAAGTCTCTCATGTATCTGGCAAGATGGTCGTCCATAGAGTTCAGATGTGCACAATCTGCCTGCTATTCCACAACATCTGCATGGTGTTAAGCTCTCTCAATTAGCTTATGTCATTGATTTTTTGGACTGCTGGTCCTCTTTACCAGGGCCGTATTTGGTGTTCATGCTGCCCTAGGCACTTCAAGTGCTGGCACAACTTTTTTGTTAAATAACGTTGAGCAGGGCCAGCTCCAGGTTTATCAATGGGCCCCTTGCAGTGTGGTATGACTCCACGTATGGTGCATACTGCTAAAGGATAAAAAGAAAAAAGGAACCAAAGAATAGAAGGAATGACAGAAAAAATCTAAGCATAAATGAAAGAAACTGATTTACAAAAAAAGAGAAAAAATAGATAGAACGAAATAAAAAAGAAATGCAAAAGCAACAAAGAGAAAACAGAAGCACAAAACGAATGACAGCAACAAAGAGCGAGAATGAATGCATGACAATGGCCCTTATTTATGAAGGAATAGCGACAGGTAGCGACTGGTGAGCGGCCGGTAATGACGGGCCCCGCCACGAGAACGCCGGCTCCCCCCCACAATCACACATTTATCAAGCCAATCCTGCTTAGCGACTGAGATAGCGCCATATAGCCACTCATTCATCATTATTCCAGCTTCAGCCCACAGCGCCAGCGTCCGACCTTGAACAGCGACAGGTATGACCTCTCACTACCTGGCGCTCTCCAATGCATTTCAATGGAACAATTTTTAAATATTCATAATTAATTGTTATTAATTTTTTTTTTTTTTTTTATGTGAAAAATTCTGTGACCACTTCTGCCATTTTAGAATTTTTTTAAGGTAAAAAAATTACAGGTCTGATATTAATGTATTCATATTACAAAATTATTTTAAAAACTTGTTTTTTTTTGGTTTCCAAAAATATGGTTGTTTGGGGGTTAAAAAACTACTTTTAACCCATCGCCGCCAGCGCTCTGGGGTTTAAACATGCATTTTACAGTGCAAGAATTTTTTGAGCGTGATTTGTTAATCAATATGGTGGGAACCGGTCGCTAGGGCCAGTCGCTATCATGCTGCGCTATCATGCGCTCCCATACAGCGCGGAACCTGTCAAATAGCAACTCCTCACCCAATATTCCACATTACGGCAAACCAACTGAGTCGCCATCAACTAACGAACAACGTCAAGCACAGCGACTACTAGCGGCGCTCTGAAAATTCCGCTACAGTCGCTCAACTGTCAACCTGACGCTATTAATGAATCGGCCTCAAAGAGTAAATCAAAAGACAGGAAAAAAAGGAGATACGACAGATACAGAATGGGAGACAAAAAAAAGAGTTGAAAGGAAAGAATAGAAGGAATAACAGAAAAATAGAAGGAAAGGAATGACATAACAGATGAAAGAAAGAAACAAAGAATCGATAGACAGAAAGACTAGAAGTAAAGGAAATAACAGAATACGGCAAAAGGAACAAAGAATAGAAGAAATGACAAAGAAACAAAGGATCTCTCAATGGCCAATTTGCCCCTGGCTGACAGATTTTAGTCCTAGTCACTGCACAACCCTGCATAGGGGCTGTCGAGGGAAGAGGGAATGAGGTGGACCCTCCCAATGTGCAGGCCATGTCACCTACCTGGTTAGTGCTGGCGCTTCCCCCGACATCACGGTCCGCCAAGTGGAGAGGATCAGGCTGCAGACTTCGACCCGTTGCACCCTCTCCCTCCTCTATACACACGCACACTGTGGGGGAGCATTAGTAAGGAGGCATTAATGTGCCAACAATTTTTTTTTACTATAGCTGTAACATCAGAACCCCCCTTTGCAGATGGCCACCCAGGCATAGGCCTAGGTTTGCCTAATGGTAAATACAGCCCTGCTCTTTACTGACTTCACAACATCAGATCATGTGTATTTGTGTAATGAGTGAGGTTATGGCCTAAGGAGATCAAGACCCTCTATAAAAGTAAGCAGAATTAATGGGCAGTTTGTTTTCTCAGGCAAAATGGAACAAGAAATGTTGTTGTTAAATAGTCAACAGGGTTGCAAGAAACATGTTTATCAAAAAAGATGCCAATTAACTGCCAGGGATTTAAGGATAGTCAAACATGAAGTGATCAAGAAACCATTTTCCTCCAGTGCTATCATATTGCAGAACTGCAACCTCCCCTTAAGTGTTCAAAAGTGCAAGGTGCTCAGTGCTCAAAGACAGAGCCTAGGTATGGAAGCCCGACCACCACATACAAGACATATACAATGAAATGTCAAAACTGGGCCACAAAAATATGTGAAACGAGATTTTTACTGATGAAATGGATAAAAGAAAAATGGTTAGATAAGGTAAAGAGAATAATAAGAATAAAGGGTATAAAAAACTCATGTCTCCACAGCTACTGCATTTCTGAGAAATGACGATTAATATGATTAAGACTCCTGAAGGACAAAGGCGAGACATGTATGACAACTGGTCAATCCTTGAAAGTGTACATTATTATACTATACACATTTGAAATACAATATAAAATAGATACTGAAGGTTGTAAATGTTTATTGTATTTAGAGCTGGGTGAGGGGATCTTTCCTGAGGAAGCTCATCGAAACGCATTGGAAGCAATCTCAGCGCCACCACCAACTTTAAAACTTGTGTCAGAATATCAGACATGTTTTTATCATTTTATCGTGTCTTGTATAGTAAAATATAGTATATATATATATATATATATATATATATATATATAGTAAAAGTTTTGTATACCTACTGCAACCATCTAAATTAACACACAGTATAATTGACATTGAGATGTATATGTATTATTCAATACAGGTAGTAGGGGATTGGTGTTCAAGTGAGGCTGAAGTCACATGGGAGGTGGAAAGACTCTTGGTGGATCAGAAGGATGGGCTTGTTGGTTGATCAGTAATGAGCACAGAGCTCCACCTCTACACAGGCACCAACAAGGTGGATGTGGAGTACTGCTATGGGGTGATATTATTAAAGATGAAGATGGACTCAAAATCAGCTCCCAAAGCTACTGTCAGTTTTTAGAAGACATTTTATTCAAGCAGTGGTATTGAAAAGATTTGAGTAGATTTACGATGGAGTTAAACGACACACCTTTCTAAACAGTGTCTGGGAGGCTGTGGTTGCTATGGATGTAAGGCTTATATGACTGTTATTCAAAAGAAGGATGGCTATATTGGTCAGTGGAGTTTTTTTTTGGGGGGGGGGGGTTATAATGTCAGAAATGTCTATTTCTCACTTTAGCACATGAAAATAAACAAGCAAGATGGGAACATGTTCCCTTTTTGTTTAGTTACTTAATAATTCTGCACAATAATATTTGCCGTATATATTATGCACATGTAGGGATCACCTGTGTTCAAGCAAGTTGTGAGATGGCTGAGACATTTCTGAACAGTGTTTGCTGCTTGGCATTGTTAGTGTTATTAATGTTGTAAAGAGGAATCTTAAACCCTTACCCCACTTCTAAAGTATGGCTTATATTTGTATATGTTTGACATTTGACATAAAAAATATATAATCAAAGCATATCTACCTTACCTGCCAGTCTGAGCTTCCATAAGTGCAGTAGAGCAGTTTCCATGGTAGTCTCTGTGAATTGGAGAATTGTATTTTTACATTAATTCTTTGAAGGAAATGGGCTGTCTCTGTCTGTCTGTTTATTTCACTGCTTAGCAGCATTATAGGTCCAGTATAACAACAGGATTTTTTTCTTTTGCTAACATGGAACAGTGAAGCAAGGACCAGCTATTTACATACACATGCAGTGATTGGTGTGTTTCACTCAGTGAATTGCAGGAGTGGCAATACCATTTCCATTTTGGTATTGCTCATAACTAGTGGTAAGTGAGTCCTTGGAAGTCCATTCTTGGTTCATTTTAAGGAATGTAAGGATGTCCACGTTGGCTGTGGATAGGCGCATCCTCCTGTTGGTGATGACACCCCCTGCAGTGTTGAACAAATTGACACTTCCCACAGGGCAGGCCAACACCTCCAAGACATAAAGCTTTGGCTACATGTCCAATTTAGCGACTCTGAACGGGGAGGACCCATTGCTCAGTTCCAGGAGCTGCATGGACAGATAGTCATTCACCATGCAAGTTAAAATTTGCATCCTGTTACTACAGGCCATATCTGATGGTGGTGGATGTGGCGGACAATAAAATAGGGTTTCCCACATTGTGACCATGCCCACCCTCCCTTGTGCAGTAATAGTGTGTCCACCAGAGCGCGTTTGTACTCCATCATCTTTCTATCCTGCTCTAGTGCTGGAGTCAAGGAGGGGATGTTATCCATATGGCAGGGATCCCAGTAATTGGCACTGATGACTATGCGGGCTACTCTGTGGTAGCTCCACCAGCACTGCAGCATTTAGTGGCTCATGTGACCCAGGCTGCCCTGAGTAAAGAAGAAGCTATCCTCAGTGTCAGGTGTATCCTCTTCCTGCACCCAGCCACGCTCGAGTGATGCCTCTGAGCTACACTGGATGCCACCCTGCTGTGAGAGAAAGTCAGTGCAGTCAGGCAAGCAGCAGCATGGTGGGAACGCCCAAAGTGCGCACACACGCCACACACTTTATGCAGCAGCTCGTCCCAGGAAATACAATTAAATGGAATAAAGATTCAATGTGGTATACAATTCCTACTAAACTGTAGGATGTAGATCAAATGTTGTATACAATTCCCACTAAACTGCAGGATGCAGATCAAATGTAGTATACAATTCCCACCAACTGTAGAATGTAGATCAAATGTGGTATACATTTCGCACTAAGCTGTAGGATGTAGATCAAATGTGGTATACAATTCTCAATAAACTGTAGGATGTAGATCAAATGTGGTATACAATTCCCACTAAACGGTAGGATGTAGATCAAATGTGGTATACAATTCTCAATAAACTGTAGGGTGTAGATCAAATGTGGTATACAATTCCCACTAAACTGTAGGATTTGGATCAAATGCGGTATACAATTCCCACTAAACTGTGGGATGTAGATCAAATTGGGTATAAAATTCCCACTAACTGAAGAATGTAGATCAAATGTGGTATATAATTCCCCCTGATTGTAGAATGTAGATCAGATGTAGTATACAATGCCCACTAAATTGTAGGATGTAGATCAAATGTGGTATACAATTCCCCTTGATTGTACAATTTAAATCAAATGTGGTTTACAATTCCCACTAACTGTAGGATGTAGATCATATTTGGTATAATATTCCCACTAAACAGTAGCATTTAGCTTAAATGTGGTTTATAATCCCCACTTACTGAGCAATGTAGATCAAATGTGGTATACAATTCCCACTAAACTGAAGGATGTAGATCAAATGTGGTATACAATTCCCACTAAACTGAAGGATGTAGATCAAATGTGGTATACAATTCCCACTAAACTGAAGGATGTAGATCAAATGTGGTACACAAATTCCTGGTGTGTTACATAATGCATTGCTAGAACAGGTCTATAGAAGTCTATGGCAACACAAGCCCAGCGCATATTTAATGCAGTGACCCTGTGTTGTACTTGCATTGCCAAAGACTATTACCTTTTACCTGTTGTGTTAAAATGTTTTTCTTTTTAAAAAATGCAACACAAATGCATCAAAGGTGCATCATATATTTTAATACAATGCACCTCTGACATACGCACAAAACACTTTCTGTTATTGCAATGGATGGGTGTAAACATAGCCTTATTCATTTTAAAGTCCCTATCCAAGCTGGACTCAAAAAAAGCAATACTTCTCTTCTAAGGGCTGTTTATAAAGTTGCAATCATCCTGTGTGCAAAGACCATTGGAACCATTGGATATCCCAGCCATCTTCTTTTTTGCAGGCATAAATAAAATTAATCCATAGACACTATCATTATAGCGTCTGTGGGCCATGTCTGAGCCGATGTCTCATTTTAAAAGTGATTCTTTTCATTTTTACTATTTAGTCAAAGCAAACAGGAGCTTACTAATGCAACTGTTAACAATTTAGAGGTAACAGTCATAGTATTTACTCTATAAACTCCATACCTCTCTCAGAATGTTAGAACACTGTCTCTTAGAAAGTCATATTCGGCTAAACTACAATACTTCCAAACACTTACAGGAACAGCTTAATGATTACAATGATGAGTCTCCCTGGGACCACACATATTAAGGTGTATGATTATGTAATGGTGCTGTCTGGTAGTGACAGACCCACACAACATTTCTACACAAATCTCCCACCTCACGGAGGAAAACGAACCTTTTTATTTAGTGAATAAGTGTCATCAGCTGTCATTTATGAAAAGGAATGCACCGTACAGGATAGCTTAGATGGTTCCACCCCCACAACTTCTTTTAAGGCATTCATTGTTTTATTTTGTTTCATTTTTGTATAGATAAATTTGTGACTCACAAATTTCAGGGACACTGAAATTATTCTGTTTTACAAGTGGGTTTACATTTGTGATTGTAGGTTTCATCCATTAGATATTAGGTTTATTAAGGGGGTTATTTAAGAAAGGCTAATGCCAGGTGGTGCCAGGTAATGCAAGAGGAGTGTCAAGTCCCAGTCAAAAAGGTGTATTTATCAAGCAAAAAATCCAGAGCGCCTGTGATAGTGCCGGTTAGTGTCCTATCTATTAACAGCATTGGTTATGGGATGAGTGCCGGTTATGGGATGAGTTTCATACAGTGCCAGATGCTCACCCTGCACTGTGTGGCCTGACCCCATAAACATCAATGGGTTGGGATAGTTACAATTATTTAAGCATTTCAGTCAAATTTTTTTAATTCTTTTGGGCTTGTGCATGTGCCACGGGATCCCTGGGTTAACTGGGATTATTTTTATATGCATTTTTAGCACTTTTTTGTGCTGCAAACGGATTTGAGCCATGATAAAGATATGTCATGTTATTCTAATGTCCCTGAGGCAAGTACCATTTTTAATTAAAAAAAATAAAATGAAAAAACCTTAAAAAAAAAAAATAGGGAATCCAACAGGCGCTGTGTGCCTGAATTCCCTTTTTTGAGTCCCTCTTGGAGCACCTGGTAATTTTTTAATACATTTTGTTAGCTTGCGGCGCTCTCGGCTGGCGCTAGGTGTTGCTAGTGCATAGGCTTGTATAAGCCATGCGATGAGAACACTGCCTGGCCGGGAACGCTACAGCTGACAGCGCAGGCAGCCAGAAGCCGACGTTGTGGTGTGGGCGCTGCTAAGCGTCTCGGACAAGGCACTCAAGTTGTGCCCGCACAAATAATAATAAATTAGCCTCTAAAACTGGGCTTCATCCAACTGTGTTGTTGTTAACCTGCATATGTTTTGTATAGGATGGAACGGTTTTTGGTTAAATTTTAACTTTACAATTTTACAAATAACAAAGTATCACCAAGCATGGATAACAATAGGTTATGACAAAACAATGACCACATTTATATATATATATATATATATATATATATATATATATATATATATATATATATTACATAATACATACCAGAGTTTTCCTTGGGTAAACCTACAACAAATTCAATTACAATGAACATTTTCTATTTCTTCCTTTAACAAAAAATGTGAAAAGAGTGAGAAGAAGAGCGAGTAGAAGAAGAAGAAAGGAGAAAAGAGAAAAAGGAATGCCAAGAAGCCTAAACAGAAAACCAGGATGTCAGAGTGAACGATTTTGGACTTAAAGGGTAATTCCATTCCTTTCAATGTTTTTTTTTTTTAATTTACATTACTGTGGGTCAAAATTGTGTAATCAATGCGCAAAGCTTATCTGTTATTTTTGTTATTTTCTATTTGTTTGCATCTCTTTTGTTTTTCATAGCAACAAATTGTTTATGT
Source organism: Gastrophryne carolinensis (assembly GCA_027917425.1). Classification (NCBI taxonomy): domain Eukaryota; kingdom Metazoa; phylum Chordata; class Amphibia; order Anura; family Microhylidae; genus Gastrophryne; species Gastrophryne carolinensis. Next base: position 175,530,896 of record CM051238.1, on the reverse strand, counting down.
TAGTAATGTACAAGAAAGTGGTGATTTCGAGTACGTATCAGAGACTTACCTCTTCTGTTGAAATTCAACTTCTTTAGTTTTGAAGGATTACAGTTTTCTGTTCCAGTAGAAAAGGACTACTGGCAGCATTCTCACCTGGATATGACATTTTGGACATGAAGTCGCCCGGGCGCAAGGTACTGACCGCCGAGCGCAGAGTCTCCATGCGAAAATGCTTGAACCTGACAAATTTGTTGAGGCGCTTCAAATCCAGGATGGGCCTCAGAGACCCATCCTTTTTGGGAACAGTGAACAGATCCTGAAAGGGCCCCAGGCAAATGACCCCCAAATCCAAAAGGCTTTGGACCGCAAGCCGCAAGCCCTGAGCTGACAAGGGACTTTAAACCATCCGGGATCTGATGAATCTTGGGGGCGGCCAGGCTGCAAACTCTATCTTGTACCCGGAGGACACCACCTCCTGAATCCACCGGTCTGAGACGCGCAGTTTCCAAACGTGAGCAAAGAGCCGCAACCATCCCCCCACCCAGATGGGTGAGGGCGCCTCCTCATGCCTGAGGGGGCTTGGGGGAAGATTGGGACTTGGGACCCCATGAGAGACCGGGGCGACCACGGCCTCTACCTCGGCCCCAAGGGTCTCTACGTTCCCCCCGCAAATGGTGCAACCCGACCGGACCTGGGAGCACGGAAGGAGGGGAGGGAAGAACCAGCCCCCCGAAAGGGCCGCGGCTGCCTTCTGCATTGAGGCAGCCTACCATAGCAAACAGATCCAGACACTCCCCAAAGAGCCTTAGCCCAGTAAAGGGGAAGCCAGTGAGAGCCTTCTTAGCAGCATTATTAGTCGCCCACTGACGCAGCCAAACAGAGTGGCGTATAGCCACCAAAAGGGCAGAAGTCTTACCACACATCCTGACCGCATCATCTATAGCAAAAAGAATAAATGCCACAAATTCATAGCAAAGCAGGAGGGTTCTATACTCCTCCCCCCTATTGGCATCCGAGGCATTATCCAGAAGGCACTTGAATATCCCTTTAATAGCAAGAGCCGTGATGGCAGAAGCGTTCACAGGGCGCAGAGCAGTCCCTGCACAAGCAAATGCGTGACAGGCCAGCCGATTAACACGCCGGTTCTCACCATCCCTCAGAGTAGAAGTGTCAGGGGAATGCATGGCCGAGGTATCGGACAACCCAAGCACGGGAGCATCCACCTCGCGGGGACACGACCAGCTGTTAACCACATCAGCAGGAAATGGATACCTCCTGTCCAAACTCTTAGGCACCGTGGGCAATCTGCTAGGACGTTCCCACTCCTTGAGCACCAAATTATTGAAGTGGATCTGCTCAGGGAACTCCAAGCGTTTAACAGTGTGAAAAAGCTCACCCTGCTGCCTTTTAGCCGGGACAGGAGGTGTAATACACAGTATTTCAAAAATGTTAGCCAACAGCCTGTCAGTATCCTCAGGAGACCATGAGTCTTCTCCAAAAGGAGACTCAGTACCACCATAAACCTTCTGCTGCTCCTCAGAGGAATCGGAATCAGAGAAAAGTTCCCCCTCTTCTAGGGGGCACAGGCCAGGGAAAGAAAACTGTCCCTCATCCTCCTCAGGAAAAAGGGAAACAGCTGGAGTTATATGCCGCTTCTTGCCAGAAGCCTTACGGGGGACCAGCCCAGCCATATGCCTTTCCAGGCTGGCCACCCGCAAGGCCAAGTCATAGTTTGATTCCCCAATAGCATGTCCCTCACTAGGGGTCAAATGCAGGCGCGGGGGGGTAGGTGATGTAGAAGGGGGCGCAGAGCTGGGCAGCGTAGCAGGCAACCCAGAATATTAGAGGCACTTAATGGAGTGTCTCTAAAACAACTTGTGACATTGCCAACTAGAAGAGATAACATTCTGGACTTAGTTCTGACCAATAGGGATCTGGTGTCCGAGGTCAGGGTTGAAGAAAATATGGGTTCCAGTAACCATCAATGCTTATGGTTCAGAATAAAAATAGACATTGTGCAATCACACACCAGAACCAAAGTGCTAGACTTTAGGGAGACAAACTTCAAGGAAATGGCGGAGTATGTAGAAAGAAAATTAGGTGAGTGGAACAGAGTAGCAGAAGTCAGTGCCCAGTGGTCACTATTAAAAATGGCCATCTTAAAGGCAACTAAGCAATATGTCAAACAAACTAGCAAGAATAAAAGGAAGAATAAACCATTATGTATGGTTTACTAGGGAAGTCAGCACTATCATAAAAGATAAGAAGTCTGCCTATAAGAAGTATAAAGTAAGTGGAAGTGTAGCTGATAGAGAGCCATATAAAATTAAACAGAGGGAAGCAAAACTGATTATAAGGACTGCTAAAGGGCAAAAAGAGGAAGAAATGGCCAAATCTATGAAGAGGGGAGATAAAACCTTTTTCCGATATATTGGTGACAGAAAGAAGAAAAACAATGCAGTCTCAAGAATTAGAAATAGGGAAAATAAATATATTGATGGAGATAAGGCTGTGGCTGACCATCTGAATAGCTACTTTTGTTCGGTATTTTCAGATAGTAGCAGGCATGGCCATAGCACAGCATCCCGCTGGGAGGGCACAGCTCCGGAGTTTCTGGAGGCTGATGTCCTATCCGAGCTGGCACATCTAAAGGTAAGTAAGGTGATGGGTCCAGATGGAATCCACCCCAGAGTTCTAAGGGAACTTAGGTTTGTGATTGCAGCCCCTCTGACTGATTTACTTAACCATTCCCTTTCAACTGGTGAGGTTCCAGATGATTGGAGAATGGCCAATGTCGTACCAATCCATAAAAAGGGGAGTAGAGAAGAAGCCAGTAACTACAGGCCAGTTAGTTTAACATCTATAGTGGTCAAATTAATGGAAACACTCTTAAAAAAACAGATAATTTCCCATCTAAAAATTAATGACCTATTGGACCCAAAACAGCCCGGCTTTACTGAGGGCAGATCATGTCAGACCAATCTTATTGATTTCTTTGACAATGTCACTAAAGTGTTAGATGAAGGTGGTGCTGTGGATATCGCCTATCTGGATTTTAGCAAATCCTTTGACACTGTACCACATAAGGAGCTCATAGATAAGTTATTGAAGGTAGGACTCAATCCCTGGATAGTTCAGTGGATTTCCAGTTGGCTGAGGGATCGGTATCAGAGCATTGTTGTAAATGGTGTGCAATCTGAACAAAGACGAGTTACAAGTGGTGTGCCGCAAGGCTCTGTCCTGGGCCCCATTCTTTTTAATATATCTGTAAGTGACATAGGAGAAGGCTTGGTAGGAAAAGTTTGTCTGTTTGCTGATGATACAAAGGTTAGTAATAGGGTGGATATTCCTGGAGGTGTCTGCAACATGGAAAATTATTTAGCTTTACTGGATAGATGGTCAAAACTGTGGAAACTAGAGTTTAATGTCTCTAAATGTAAAATCATGCACTTGGGTAGAAGGAATCCCTGCTCTGAGTACCGTATGGGCAGTATTGTGTTAGCCAGGACCTCGGAGGAGAGAGATTTAGGGGTACTGATTACTGATAGCTGCAAGATGAGTGGACAGTGTAGCCAGGCAGTGGGAAAAGCAAGCAGGATGCTCGGCTGCATAGCTCGAGGCATCACCAGTAGGAAGAGGGAGGTTGTGATGCCGCTGTATAGAGCCCTGGTGAGGCCACAGCTAGAATACTGTGTGCAGTTCTGGAGACCTTACCTGCAAAAAGACATTATTCCAATTGAACGGGTCCAAAGGCGGGCAACAAAAATGGTGGAAGGACTTAAACTTAAAACTTATCAGGAGAGACTTAAAGAACTTAATTTGTACAGTCTGGAGGAAGGAAGGGAGAGGGGGGACATGATTGAGACCTTTAAATATGTGAAAGGATTAAATAAGGTTCAGCAGGGAAGTGTTTTTAAGAAGAAGTTTAATGATAGAACAAGGGGGCACAACCTGAAGCTAGTCGGGGGGAAGATCAGGAGCAATGTTAGAAAATATTATTTTACAGAAAGAGTAGTAGATGCTTGGAACAAACTTCCAGCAGAGGTAGTTGAAAAATCAACAGTCACTGAATTTAAACATGCCTGGGATATGCACACATCTATCCTAAGATAAAGAGTACATACAGTATACACATTAGGGCAGACTAGATGGACCGTATGGTCTCCTTCTGCCGTCAACCTTCTATGTTTCTATGTTTCTATGCAAATACCTTCTGGGTGCAGGGCACACATACCCTGACACCGTCACTCACAGGGGATACCCCACACGCGGCAGACAGCTGGGCTTGTCCCGAAGAAACCCCAAGCACATTATCCCCGGAAGCCTCCACATCGTGATTAGAGTGAGCACACTGGCAAGTATAGGGTTAAGGCTAACAAGAGCCACCCGGGATGCCCCAAAACCCGCTAGGGAAGGTAGGAGAAGGAAGGGAAGAGGGCCGGGAGAAACCACAGTCACGTTTATCCCGCCTGAAAGACATAAGAAAACCACACATAACAGTCCCATAATGTGGTGACAAGAGCACAATACAACCCCGAAGGGGACTCACGGACCAAGAAGCCGATCGCAGAACCAGGCAGGCCAGCAGTGCGCTGCAGTCCTGCAGTTCAGGAGAAAACAAACTCCAAACAAAATGGCGCCCGCAAGGACCTTAAGAGGCGGGCCGCGGAGGTATGACGCCAAAAGCGTCATCCGCGGGACCTGCCCCCCCGAAGAGCACGAACCGCGCTCCACGTGACCCCCTAGCGCCAATGACAGCACAGCAAAACATGAGAAGTACAAAACGGCGCGGCGGAGAGCGTGGACAATAAGAGTAAAAAGCAGACAAAATACAATGTGAACACATCGCCTACCCTCCCTCCCCCCCCGAGGCAGGGAAGAGCAACGGTAGGCGCACCCAAAGCATGCTTAGCTAGGGAGGAGGGGGGGCAGTGAGGGGGGAAAGGGAAGGCCCACAATAAGGCAGGAAGGGGCATCCCACAAGGCTCACCATAAGCCTGAACCGCCTACCCTTGTAGGTACAGGGATTGCGGTTGGAGCAGCGCTCCTCCTGCACCTGACCCTGTCGCTGTCCTACCTTCACCCGAACCAGGCAGCCGAGGCTGGGAGGCAGTGGTTCCAGAATGGGTGGAAATAGTCCTGCAGGGCCGCAGGCTGGTAAGCCCCGCTCGCCTGCGTAATATAGAGAGCCATCTTCTATCTTCGCAGTCCAGACTGCAGAAGGAAACTGGGAATTTGTGGGAGGATCCTGTCCTTTTATAGGGCCGGGAGACGCCACAAGTCTCTTTTGCAGTCCACTGCGCCACCTTGTGGCTGATATCCCAAGCGTAAAGAATATTAGTGAAACAGGACGTGCTGTATACTTGGAAAAGGTATTCTTTGAATCCAGGGTATCCAGTATTGGGATGTGAAATGTTGTAACAGTCCCCAATTACAGTTCTGCTGCACCAAGTCAAAAGCAGGACTTCATGTTTCAAAAACTGTAGTTGTTTATTGCTGCTTACACCTTCTCCCTCAGCTAAAGCTAGCCAAAGCTGGTCTAAATGCTGTATGTTGGCTGCTCAAGAGTCCCACTGGACTGCCACTGGTCTCCCAGTCACCAGATGCAAGCTCTTCTCATTTCCAGGTGGTCTGACTGCTCTCTCTGGTGCCAAAGTTACAAGTCACCTGAACTAAGGGGTTCCAAACTTTTATTTGGAGCTAGTCCTGCCCACCTCAAACAATGTAACTTTTAGATCACATGCCACACATGTCTCTAGTCACACTTAGCATGTGAGCCACCTTCTAGTACTTTGTAGAACCAAAAAACTAGATCAAACTTCCTGTTATATAGTGCAAACTTTTGGTGACTTATACCTTATTTTGCAACTTTAACCTTATGACCTAGGTTAAAGTCCTCCTCTACACTATCTAATTCATTTCTAAATGTCTGTCTCTCCCAGTTTATTTAAAGTGGAACAAAACCCAGCTGCAGCATGTGCGTGCTACTGCTCCGGCTATTTGGATAAGCTGGGGCTCCCCATTGAATGCAATGAGAGCCCTTTGCCAAAAGATGTAAACACGGCAAAGAGCTCTGATTGGGCTCTTGGGCAAGAGGCTGTGCATGCACCATTGGGCCAAGAAGAGGTGAGTTTTATTAGGCAAGCTGGGGGGTTTCACCCAGTAGGTCTTTCCCGGAACAAAACCCAGGAAAGTCAAATTCTTGTGTTTTGTTCCGGTCTAACTGAGCCATTGCTAACTGACACAAGCCCCACATACACATTAAATTACGTGTATTCTTCAACAATTAAAACAATTGAAGCCATTTTTAGGTAAAGCAAAAACACACACTTTATAAATAAGTAAAAAATGTAAAGTATACAAGCACTTTGATTTGCCAGGGGCTCAGCCAATCATGCTGGCTGCATGCAGCCAATAAGATTACCCTAATAGCATGTAAGAGTTTATGGCTAGGAAGATTGTGACAGGCACCAGCAATACCAAACCAAGCTTTGGCTTATTGCAATATGACTAGCCGCAGGAGCACAATACATGAGAATGACAGCAGAGATTTGGTCTCTGATAATACAATCACATAAGACTGCAGGTAATGGCAGGGCATCTGCCAGATTAATAACATATTGCATTGTTTTATTGGGTTACATGAAATAAGAAGAAACAATTGTTAGATTATCACAAGAGATATTTAATGTAATTGATAACATTAAATAACACTGAATTTATTTAAATACATCAACCAATTTTCCAATTCTGAGAAATGTAAAAATAAACACATCCTGATGAAATACTGTGCTGGTCTTTGGTTAAAGTCTCTGAAAAGCCAAAGGAAAAAAAAAGGTACTCACCTTTCTTCCCTGGGAAAATGTAAAGAGATCGATGGAAGATGAGAAAGGAGAAGAGGAAATGTGGAATGTGGAAAGGAGAAAAAGGAGTAAATATAGAGACATGAGAGGGAAGTAGCTATTAGAGTAAGGTGGTGGAGACTTGGAAAAGAGGGGAGAGGATAAAGGAAGAGAAAAAGTTTATGGTCATGTAAAAGAAAAAATACTTAGGAGAGCAAAAAGGAGGGAAAAATAAAATATAAAGGAAATGTGGGAAAGAGAGCCAGGTGAGAGCTTTCTCTCTATAGGTGTCTGAATGGTGTCTTCTGGAGCCTCCTTACAGAGAGATTGGGGTGACCATGCAGTTTGCAGATGCCGAAGACTGGGTATGGTAAAATGTCACATTAACTTAGCAGTAAATGTGCAGATTTGTATATGTTTGGATTGTTTCAGCAAAGTCATTGCTAGAGTCCCAAATGTTAGAGACAAACAAAACAGATGGTCTTCAGGTTTGTTCCTGCTGATAGAGGACATCAGACGAGGTGCTAGAGCTGCAGGCAGAATTCTAGTTTCGGAAATGACACAAGGACAGGGCTGGATAATTTTAATATATTACTAACTCACTCTGTTACCCCTGATCATATTCTACTTGCAAGCCTCCATTTTCTTACCTGCTCATAGTCCCCCCCCCCCATGTAATGGGGGGGGTACATAATGTACCAAGAGACAAAACTGTAGAGCTGCTTTTAGGCAATAACTGGGGGCTGGGCCACTCACTGAGGCACTAGTAGATGCGGTTTCTTTGGTTTTCTTGCTCAAGCACCAAGTTGCTTTTTAGTACTTGGGTTTACAATGGATCAGATGGTTGTCACATACCCCCTCCCCCCCCCCTTTGATGCTGGATTTCAGTATAAGTGCTAAGGAGGGTAAGATCAGTATGCTCCCAAGACAGAAAGAAAAATGGTAATTCATATTTTATCCCTCTGAATCCTACTGCCGTAGCTACAGGCCCTCAATAGCCTAATGGGAATTATAGTTCAGCCCAGGGGCGTAGCTAAGGGGACAAGTGCCCCGGGCGCTGCAGATCAGGGGGGCGCCAAAGTGTGGCCTGAGCACAGGTGGGGGGCACAATTTCGAGCCTTTGCCCCGGGTGCCAGAAAGCCTAGCTACTCCTTTGGTTCAGCCTATAGTGTCATACATGTTATGCCCCATCGTTTAGTTCCCAAACATCTCTAAAGACATTTTTCTCAACATTTATTCATTATAAAAATAGATCCTTTTGCTTATGCCTTCAAAAGACAGGAAAGCGTAAATAAGTAAATAAAGTATGTTCTTGACAAAATATTGATGTGTTATTTATACTAAGTGAGGCGTGGGCACCGCCAAAGTCAATATTTTCTTAATTCATGGAAAAATGCTGTTTCACCATGGCACTAGAACAGTGCTGTCATCTACTTGATAAGGTAATTATAATGTGGGGTCGGGCTGCGTGACCAGCGGCCCAGGTGTTCTCTAGAACACTTCACTTCTGTTTTCACATTGAATAATAGTTATTTAAAACAGCAGCTGTTAAATATAAAAGCTAGGTTCATTCAGCATGGCTGCTGAAAATCAATGTTCCCTTCAGCTTTCCTTTTGTTTCGGACTTCTGTTAAATGTGAACATTTCTCAGTTCTTATAATGTTTCCTTTTACTTGGCCTTTTAACTCCATGCTCTCCATGTCCATGGATATGAATTGTGTAGATATATACTTTATATATGCAGTTATAGTCAGTCTTAGATGGTTTCCACATTAAAGGGGGGCATAGGCAACGTCCAGAAAACTTGAAGGGACCAAATTCACATGGGGGGGGGGGGGGGCATTTCCCTAGGCGGAGATACAGGAGTGGAAGGGGCAGCAGCCATTGATTGGTGGGATGTGAGCTTAAACCAGGCCTTCTGCAACCATTTAATGAAAAGCCTAAGCCTATAAAAAAAACTATTCCTCAGCATATAAAATTAAAATATTTTACGTTTTTAGTTACTTACTTTTTTTTTATTATTCTTCCCCCCGATGGGCTGCAACTCTGTTCAGGACTCTAGGATACGGATTCTTGCCTCAGAAACATCATATGTTGAGAAGAAGAGGAGGGGCAAATGTACAGGGGGGTGGGTTATATCTGTACTTTACACAGACAGAGCAGAGCTGGGGTCAAGAAAAGGACAGCAATCCCAGAACGCAGAGCGGAAGGCACTTCCTGTTTGCAGGCAGGCTGAGACTTCATGTGCCGCCATCTTTGATGTTTAAAGGCTTATAAAATGCAGTAGATGCAGGCAGGATGACTTTTTATGTGGGCATCTGTATGTACAGGGTGGGAGAAACATATAGAATATCCTCTTATTCAGAGTGAATCTCCTGTTTAAATTTCAGTGCGTAACTGGGAAGTATTATACTTACCTCTGAAGCAGTATACTGTGACATGCTCTGCGAGTAGCGGCAGCCTGGTATGGCCTGATAATTGATGGGTTTGTAAGTACTTGCACTGTACTGTTTGATTAGCGAGTCTCTCTGTTACGCTGCTAATATATATCTCTGCAGGATTGTGACATGTTACAGCATGGGTGTTTGGTTATACACTTTTTAAGTATTCCATTAGGAGAATTATACATTTTATATTTATCCAACACCTTATGCTCCATACCTCTTTCCTCCTGATCCCCTTGGTCTATGTCACATCGCTAGGCTTGATCTCAGCCCCTTTAAAGCAGGTGTATCATGAAATGTGTAGAATTAAAATCCATATAAACACATTGATTAATAAGAGGAGGGGTCAGTTTTAAACCCGAACTGAATACAACTCCCGCCAAGCTTGTGGTTTCTTCTCCTGGTAGAAATAAAATCCAGGGGTGACAGGTTTCCTTCCATTAAAAAAAGAAACAAACCTGGCTGGATATTTCTTGATGCTGGGTATAAAAGTGACCCCCTCTCCCGCCATCCAGCATATTTATATGGATTTTTATCATTGGGACATTTTTTTGCAATAGTGCTCTTTTGGCTTTTATCTACTGTTTCATTGTGTGAGCTCTATTTATTTAATAAAGAATTGTATTTAATTGTGCTCCTTATTTGTACTGCATAGCAGACTTTTCTGGCCCTAGTGTTTTTCTCTGGAAAGTATTATACTTACCTGGCTCCTGCACTTACCATTTTTCGCCCTATAAGACGCACCTAGGATTTGGGGGGAGAAAAATAAGAAAAAAAATATTTTAAACCAAAAACGCACCATTACAGACAGTGTGGCATTCCCCTTTCCCATTGGCCGTGTGGGATGCCCCCATTCCATAGACAGTGTAGCATTCCCCCATCCCATTCCCCATATACCCAGTGTGGCATCCCCCTCCCATTCCCTATATAGGCAGTGTGGCATTCTCCCCCCTCCCATTCCCATATAGGCAGTGTACACCCCATTATCATAAGCAGTGTGGCATTCCCCCCTCCTATTCTCCATATAGGCAGTGTGCCCCCCCATTCCCATTGGCTGTGTGGCATCCCCCTCTCCCCCCATAGGCTGTGTGGCATCCCCCTCCCCCCCCATAGGCTCTGTGGCATTCCCCTCTCCCCCCATAGGCTGTGTGGCATTCCCCCTCCCCCCCATTAGTATAGGCTGTGTGGCATCCCCCTCTCCCCTCATAGGCTGTGTGGCATCCCCTCTCCCCCCATTTGTATAGGCTGTGTGGCATCCCCCTCTCCCCTCATAGGCTGTGTGGCATCCCCCTCTCCCCCCATAGGCTGTGTGGCATCCCCCTCTCCTCCCATAGGCTGTGTGGCATTCCCCCTCCCCCCATTAGTATAGGCTGTGTGGCATCCCCCTCTCTCCCCATAGGCTGTGTGGCACCCCCCTTCCCCCATTAGTATAGGCTGTGTGGCATCCCCCTCTCCCCCCCATAGGTTGTGTGGCATCCCCTCCCCCCCATTAGTATAGGCTGTGTGGCATCCCCCTCTCCCCTCATAGGCTGTGTGGCATCCCCTCTCCCCCCATTTGTATAGGCTGTGTGGCATCCCCCTCTCCCCCCATAGGCTGTGTGGCATCCCCCTCTCCTCCCATAGGCTGTGTGGCATCCCCCTCTCCCCCATAGGCTGTGTGGCATTCCCTCTCCCCCCATTAGTATAGGCTGTGTGGCATCCCCCTCTCCCCCCATAGGCTGTGTGGCATCCCCCCTCCCCCCAAATTCCATAGGCTGTGTGGCATCCCCCCCCCCCAATTCCCATAGGCTGTGTGGCATCCCCCCTCCCCCCAATTCCCATAGGCTGTATGGCATCCCCCTCTCCCCCATAGGCTGTGTGGCATCCCCCTCTCCCCCATAGGCTGTGTGGCATTATCCCTCCCTCCATTAGTATAGGCTGTGTGGCATCCCCCTCTCCCCCCATAGGCTGTGTGGCATCCCCCCTCCCCCCAAATTCCATAGGCTGTGTGGCATCCCCCCTCCCCCCCATTCCCATAGGCTGTGTGGCATCCCCCCTCCCCCCAATTCCCATAGGCTGTATGGCATCCCCCTCCCCCCAATTCCCATAGGCTGTGTGGCACCCCCCTTTCCCCCCATTAGTATAGGCTGTGTTGCATCCCCCTCCCCCCCCATTAGTATAGGCTGTGTGGCATCCCCCTCTCCCCTCATAGGCTGTGTGGCATCCCCTCTCCCCCCATTTGTATAGTCTGTGTGGCATCCCCCTCTCCCCCCATAGGCTGTGTGGCATCCCCCTCTCCCCCATAGGTTGTGTGGCATCCCCCTCTCCCCCCATAGGCTGTGTGGCATTCCCCCTCCCCCCATTAGTATAGGCTGTGTGGCATCCCCCTCTCCCCCATAGGCTGTGTGGCATCCCCCTCTCCCCCCATAGGCTGTGTGGCATTCCCCCTCCCCCCATTAGTATAGGCTGTGTGGCATCCCCCTCTCCCCCCATAGGCTGTGTGGCATCCCCCTCTCCCCCCCATAGGCTGTGTGGCATCCCCTCTCCCCCCATTTGTATAGGCTGTGTGGCATCCCCCTCTCCCCCCATAGGCTGTGTGGCATCCCCCTCTCCCCCATAGGCTGTGTGGCATCCCCCTCTCCCCCCATAGGCTGTGTGGCATCCCCCTCTCCCCCCATAGGCTGTGTGGCATTCCCCCTCCCCCATTAGTATAGGCTGTGTGGCATCCCCCTCTCCCCCCATAGGCTGTGTGGCATCCCCCCTCCCCCCAATTCCCATAGGCTGTGTGGCATCCCCCCTCCCCCCTTTCCACCCAGTCGGCTTAAGTAAAACAAAAAAAACAAAAAAACTCACCTCTCCACTGACACCGCTCCCCACCGGTAAAAGACACCGCTCCTGTCTTTTACCGGCAGCGATGACAGCGGCGGGGCCAGAGACAACGCCCCCGCCGCTCCTCCATCTGCTGCTTCTTCCACCTGTAGCACATGCGGGCACCCAGGTCAGGGCAGCAGGTGGGCGTGACCTGCACCGTGTTGGTGCAGGCCGCGCCCACCCGCTGCCCTGACCTGGGTGCTCGCATGTGCCCCAGGCGGAAGAAGCAGCAGATGGAGGAGCAGCGGGGGCGTTGTCTCTGGCCCCGCCGCTGTCATCGCTGCCGGTAAAAGACAGCGATCGCAGCGGCAGGGCCGGGACAGAGCCCCCGCCGCTCCTCTGGGCTCCCACAGTGTAACAGGCAACGCGGGAGCGCCGGGAACGGGTGAGTTTTTTTTTTTACATTCGCCCGATAAGGCGCATGGACATTTTTCCCCCCAATTCCACCCAATTTTTATTATTGGGTGCCAAAATGTTGTGCTCAATGCGCTGAACATATCTGTTTTTTTGCAACTCTGTGTTATAAAGGAAAACAGTTTTCTGTAGCAACAATATGTTTATATTAGTAATGTACACCAAAGTACTCCCTTGGGGTGCATAACATATAATTTCTGACTCTGGATTGCTAATTATCTGATTGGCTAAGGCACAGGCCCCAGGTTTAACCCATGTGCTCTAATTCAAACTCTGTAGATAAAGGGAACACCGTCTAGTGTTTCAGTAGAACTGACAGTTTACAGCTGGGGAGGTAATAACCTCTGTGAGTTTTAGCCAAAGCTCTTGATTAGCTTGTCTGTTAAAGTGGAAGGATGCTTGGACCTGTAGTCCTTAGCTTTTACTCAAGACCAGCAACTTGGAAACAGCATGCTGATAAGAAGGGACGGTGAACCCCCCCAAGGTTCTGGTTCGGCAAGTTCGGCTAAGCTTTAAATAGAATCCATTCCCCATTGAAATCACAGCTGCTGTAACTCACCTCAGCCCGCGATCCTCTTCCTTTCAGTGGAGGCAGCGGTGTTTAAATTCGGTCCCAGCTGGCAGTGCTGGCACTAGAAGTGTCCTCATTTATGGGGTTAAAAAGGTATTCTTTTTTAGAAAAGTATTCCTTTAAGCTGCTTTATGGTGCCATGTGGAGAATGGAGGCTGAGAAATGTGGGGTTGGCAACAGGAGCCGACTAAGTACAACTATGTGCACCACTCAGCCTGCTTCAACATGGAACGCTCTTGCATCTTTATTTGTGGGTCAGGGGGATCCATTTGGATTTTTCATGTTAATTTTTTAGTTGGATCTAAATATTATCTAATGGCCTATGGGCTGGGGGTTCTGCTGCAATGTGCCCACTAATATATAGGGACTGGCATGGATCTGCTTTCTTAGTATTGGGTTGATTCAGAGCCAAGAGAGAAAACAAACTGCTATTTACTTTCATTATCTACCTTGGGGCTGATTCAACAACCTGATGTTGAATCAGCCCAGAGGTAGACAATGAAAGTAAATGGCAGTTTTCTCTCCTAAAATGGAGTGAGTTTTCTCACCTGGCTCTGGCTATTTCTTTAAGTAGGTAGGTGACATTTTTGTCAATATCCATCATACTTAAAGGATAAGTGTAATTTTTCTTCTTTTCTGGCAATGAAATGGAAACACTTTAAACACATTTTAAACACACACACTAAGTCCTCAGCCTGTAAACAGCAGAGAATGTAACAAATGTATTAGCTAAGTAAACACAGCTGAGTGGCCATTACATTTTATGTTACATTGTAAGCGGTGCCCCGCACCTATAATGAGGCCATGTGAAGCAGCCACCTTAGGCAGCACACCAGGGGGCCAGTAATTGCTGGACCTATTTTTTTTTACTTTTCTCAGTCTCATAGATACCCAGCAGATACCCAGCATCCTCCCTATCTCAGTAGCCACACCACATCATAGCGGGAAATGCTGCACCCTACAAATGGCGTTACTGCAGGGAGGTCCTGACATCTGGCTGTTGGCCAGGACCAGGACCGGGCTGGCCATAGGGCATACCGGGCAAAATCCCGGTAGGCCGGCACTGGCAAAGGCCGCGAATTACAGATGCGGGACAGTGGGCGGCATCTGCCATTCGTGGCCCCTCCCTGCTTTTCCCCCGGCCACCGCTGCTGCTCTCACACACACACATGCTTACCGGCACTTCCTGGTTGTTACGCGGTGGACGTCTATGGGCGGCGTCCATTGTTTTCATTAGACGCCGGCCATCTGGGGCCCGCCCACCGACCAGGAAGTGCCGGTAAGCATGTGTATGTGTGCGTGCTATGTGTGTGTTTGAAAGCAACGGGAGCGGCGGCTGCGGCGGCGGCAGCGGCCGGGGAAACAGCAAGGAGGGGCCGCAAACGGCAGATGCCATCCACCCTCCCGCATCTGTCATTTACAGCCTATCCACGGCTTCGGCGGAACAGCAGTGAAGGGCAGACTGGCCTTCCGCCCACCGGGAACCAGGGTGAGTATGTGTATACAGCTGGGGGGGGGGAGAGTGAAATGAGGGATGCTCCCACTGCCTGTACGGAGGGATGCCCCCACTGGCTGCGCTGAGGGATGCCCCCACTGGCTGCGCTGAGGGATGCCCCCACTGCCTGTACGGAGGGATGCCCCCACTGGCTGCACTGAGGGATGCCCCCACTGGCTGCACTGAGGGATGCCCCCACTGGCTGCACTGAGGGATGCCCCCACTGGCTGCACTGAGGGATGCCCCCACTGCCTGCACGGAGGGATGCCCCCACTGCCTGCACGGAGGAATGCCCCCACTGCCTGCACGGAAGGATGCCCCCACTGCCTGCACGGAGGGATGCCCCCACTGCCTGCACGGAGGGATGCCCCCACTGCCTGCACGGAAGGATGCCCCCACTGCCTGCACGGAGGGATGCCCCCACTGCCTGCACGGAGGGATGCCCCCACTGCCTGCACGGAGGGATGCCCCAACTGCCTGTACAGAGGGATGCCCCCACTGCCTGTACAGAGGGTTGCCCCCACTGCCTGTAATGAGGGATACTTAATTTTTGTAATGAGGGATGCTGCTCACTGACTGTAATGGGGGGATTTTATCACACCATTTGGTTCAGAATATTTTCTTTCTTCTTTTGTCCTCTAAACCCTGGGTGCGTGCTGTGGAACGAAAAATAAGGTTTATATATAATGTGACATTAGGATACTATACTGGGCCAGGAACAGTACAGCAGGGCCAGAGTGCCCCAAAAAGTCCAGGGCCGTTTTTTTAGCCCCAGTCCGCCCCTGGCCAGGACTGTCTGTAAACAATAGTTTTACTATTAGCGGAGGGTAGAATGGAGGGGGCATGTCTTTGGGGACTCCCAGTGCAGGCTCCCCACTGAAGTCAATGCTAGACATTTACCAAATGACATAGTCACCACAGACGACTCTCATTAGAGGAGAGTCCGCATATGCACCTTTCGGAACGAGGACGAGGTGAATGAATAGCAGCGTTCTGGGGGTTCCCTGATTGGGGGAACGGAACAAAACCTGTGAAAGTCAAATTGCCCAGGTATTGTTCAGTTTTAAATACTCATAGGAATGTCTGTTGTTGAAGAATAAGCCCACTAACAAGCTAACAGGAACTTGTAAAGTCTATAGGACTTTGCAACTCTTTGCTGGGTGTCCTATTTCACAGGGACACTAAACGAACTCTGTCCTCTGGTCGCTTTCTTGCTGTCCTCTTGTCAACATTCCACACCTCTTTCTGGTCACTGTCCCCCGCTGCTCTCCCCAGCATCCGCTGCCCCGGCTGGCCCTCCGGCAACACACTCTCTGCCACAGGGATGTGGCAGCAATACTGTGACCAATGAGGGGGGTGACTGTGGAAGCTGCTGGAAACTAGGACTGGGCCTGTACAACATTTAGGCCCTTATTCATCAAGCGATAGCGCCAGGTAGTGTCTGACGAGCGCCAGGTAGCGGCAGCTAACGGCGACTACCGACTCAAGTACGCCCGGCGGCGGTCACAATGACGCATTTATCAAGCTAAATGAGGCTAGCGCCGGCGAGAGCGACGGCTAGCGCGGCATTCATCATGAAGCCGCCTGGACCGAACAGCGCCGCTGCAAATTCCTTCACAGCGACACGTATTACCTGGCGCTACCTGCCGCTCTCCCATACATTTCAATGGCAGACGCTGCAATGATTGTTTTTAGTGGTTTTTGTGGTTTTTTCTTGGGTCCCAAATTCAACACATGTTTATATTGATATGTTTTAATAATCTGGCTGGTTATTTTTATGTATTTGAAGTTTTTATTATTTTTCACAATGTAATGTTGTGAGTGACATGGGTATTGCATCTCCTCCACCCAAACTCATTGGCATCAAAATCGCTTGTTTTCAACACAAACGGGGCTTGTAAAGCTATTTTGTAGCCTGTCAGGTTGGGCGGTCACGTTCGCTCTTCGAAATTGTCAGCGCCCAAGCTATTCGGCAGCCCTGTCTTTGATGAATCTGTGTTGGTCAGTGTTTGTGCAGTCACTGTTTTAATTCGCTATGTGGCGGCGCGAGCGTCGCTGTGCCCCGCTGCGCTGCGTTGTGCGGCGCTGTGCTGTTCATACATGTGCCCTTCTGCCATTTGCAAGGAATTCACTTCCCGCGACCCCAGTCGTTGTTAATGAATACACTGTAGTTGTGAGCGTGGCTGCCCACAGATTGCAGGATTAACATTCAGTCGTACCAGCTCATAACAACCCGTTATGCATTCTCATGTGTGCCACATTTTCAGGTAGTTGTCTACTTTGATTGTGTGATGACTTTTTGATTGATTCAGATTTGTATATGTAAGGCCCACGGTGTATGCTTTAGAAGGACCTATGCATTACAGTATGTAGAATCCCCTGCTAAATCAAGCTAAGAATTCTTGGCGCCTTTGGCCCTAGCTTGTTTTGCAGCGTCATTTTAATGTATTTCCGCCACTTAGCGTGTACATAGCTGATATTAGCTTGTCCCTGTTGCGCGCATGTTTGCTTTTGAATTTGGAAGCACAGTTGCTTGCGTCATATCCGGTTCCGGGATCCTCCTTTGCGTTTCAACGCCACCTTAAGGTAAAACTGTCTAGCGCTTATGCCAATAGCTTGTTTTTCTGCGTCATTTTAATGTATTTCCGCCACTTAGCTTGCACATAGCTGATATTAGCTTGGCCCTGTTGCGCGCATGTTTGTGTTTGAATTTTGAAGCACAGTTGCTAGCGTCATATCCGGTTCCGGGCTCCTCCTTTGCGTTTCAACGCCACCTTAAGGTAAAACTGTCTAGCGCTTATGCCACTAGCTTGTTTTCAAGCGTCATTTTAGTTTTTCCGCCACTTAGCTTGCACATAGCTGCGAATAGCTTGTTGCTGGTGCGCGGAGCGTTTTTTTTTTAAAAACTTTTTCCCAATGTCGCTTGGGTCATTTCCGGTTCCTGTTTCCTCCTTAGCGTTTCCAATATGATGCCCAGAAGGCGAGTCATGCGCCTCCCCAGCTCCTCCTCAGACTCCGACCCCACCACCCCTCCCCCACCTCCCCAACCTACCTTACCTTCCTCAAGCACCACCCCTCCCACCCCTTCCCCTCCTGGGCCTATTAAGGCCAAGCGCACCCGGGTGGATAGTCGAGTCAATGGCCAGGTGGTAAAAGTGAGTATTTTTTTGTTTGTCTTTTTAGCTGAAAAGTTTCAGAACACACAGGGGGGATTGGTTATGACAAATTTTGCTTTTAATAACACATTTGAGCAATCCCCGTGGGGCATCCCCATTGTGGATGTCCTGCTGGGATGCCCCCCCTGGAGGGCCCTAAATATTACCTCAGTCCCGTCCCATCTGTGCATGCGTTAGCTGCGGATGCCTATTGCGCTTACCTCTAGCAGGGTGTACCCCTGCGCCAGACATATTGTAATTTTGGGTGCAGGCGCACTCCCTGTTAGAGTCAAACGCCACATGCCAACTTTGCCGTGCATACCCAGCTGAGCTGGTATGCACGTCCCAACGGCCTTGTATGCGCATGCCACAGCGGCGCAGAGCCCTGTGTTTTGCTGGGGGAGTGACGTGGGAGTGGCCTCAGTGGTGTATTTGTGGCCTTCCAAGGGGGTTGCAGACAGCGGACCACCCACAATTGGTGTGGCCCACCAAAGTGCACACAAACCCAGAATAGTCATAATCCTGGGTGTGGGTCCACTTTGATGTTGTCTATGTATAACTGTTTATGACTGTTTTCTGATGTCATGTATTTATGTTATTTTGTTTGTTGTTTTTTCATAGGACTTCTGCCTCGCCGAATATGACTATGCCCGTGGAGGCAAAAAACGCATAGCCATGGAGGTGAAGGCCACAGTGTCCCGGCGCTTCCAGACCGAGCTCACAATCCGCTCTATCCAACAAAAGTGGTCCGATTTCAAGCGCCGGGACCCTGAAGGCGTGTACCGCCTATATGATGCCTACGCATCAGGTAAGTTAAAGCTTATGTTATGTTTTGCCATTGTGCAGAATCATCTGCTAAGCTCTGTCCATTTGTGCTCTTTAGATTAATTATTTTCTTTCAACCCCTCCACACAGATAAGCGTCCTCCCCTGGGGAAACGTGGGAAGGGATTCCTCCCCCGAACCAGGCAGGCGGACTCGGGGGAGTCATCGGGGGAGGGTCCCTCCCGCGGGTCCTATTTAGAGGACCCAGGGGAGGAAGGGGATGACGCCCCAGAGGAGTGTGCTGCTGGGGGGCTGGCTGGATCAAGCCTCAGCTCCTCACACTCTGAGTGTGAGGAATCTCACCAGGCAAGGGGCCACTCTCAAGCAGGGAGTGAGAGGGAGGAGGGTGGCCCTTTGCCTGGTGGATCTTCCGACCAGAGTGTGAGGAGCCGAGGCTCCCCGCCTCCTCCTCAGAGCCCTCCCTGAGCTTCAAGTGGCGCTTCATCCCCTGGTGAGTGTACATTTTTAAATTGTTAGTCTGTGACAGGTTTCATCTTGCAATGTGTCCTTAGCCCTTGCCATTCCTCTCTAATTTGCAGGGCATCATATAGGCGGCACCTCCATGGCATTTTGGCGTAGGATTCTCCACGGGCATAGTCATGGTAAGTGTTATTGGTTACCCATCACATTCCCAATGTTATTACATTCATTCAAGTGTACCCAAAAACATTGATGGTGCTCGGTTTCTGGAAGCTTCCAGGACCAATCACATCCCTCACCCAGGGCCCCCCCCACCCAAAAAAAACCACAAAACTCCTTACCTCTTTGGGGGTTGGCAAAGCCACCGTCCCAGCCTCCTGTGTGACACTGTAGATGTGTGTGCGCCTGCGCTCTTTTTCCAAATGGCCTGCGCGTCCGCACACACTCGAGGAGTGATGTGTTGAAGGCAGCGGGCGCGGAGTAACTTGGCTCATGCAAATTGTGTGGCTCGGCCAAAGTGGACCCAAACCAAGATTAGCAGCAATCCTGTGTATAGGCCCACTTGTAACAGACACATGTTTCCTGGTCCATTGTCACAGCTGGTTTGATAAGGTACCCTAACCTCACAAACCCCACTACAGTGCTAGCCAACTGTCAACCACCCCTATGTTTCTGCCAACACCATGATGGGTGTTCGCATTTCTTTTCTTGGGTTAAGTTGTTCCCGCTCCAACATGTGGGCCACTATTAACATTAGCCAAACAACTGCAAAAGATTCCTTTAAATAGCACTGTCTATGTTATTTGCACATTCTCTTTAGGGATACATGTGTGAAGCCTTACAAATTGACATTAACTCATGGTCCAGGAAATATGCTAATTTAGGTCAACCTGTATGTAACCATGCAAGCCTTTGCATTTTCAGACTCAATAACCAGATGGATGTCAAATAGTCATGTGTCATTTGCCCACTAATTGTGTTTTTGCCTTTTGCTTTATGTTGACAGATGTTGCGACGCAGACGGAGCCAGAGACCCTCCTCCCCACCCCAGCTCCAGGGACGGCCAGCAGCATGGGCCCCCGCCACAGCTGCGATGGTGAGTACATCCCACTTCATATGCCTAAAGACTTGTGAAACCTATGTCTTCTAGTCACATCTGCAGCCAATTTAAATTTCCCTATGTGTTAATTTCACACACATCTCTACTCAATGTGTTTGCACAATAATCCAACATGCCTGTTTGCATGCTTGATTGTTGGCTCACATCCTTCATTAGGCCCCATAGAGACTTTTTTTGCGTTAGACACAACCAAATGGGCCCGATTAGGTCTGGACCTGTAACATTATAGGGTAAACTCGTGGACTCGTTCGGACTTCGGCCCTGATGTTTGGCTGTTACTAAACACAAAAATGGACACACAGGGAATTACACCTTCTTTGCTTCCCAAGAGTTAAACTGGAACAACAACCAGGATTTTGACTTTCCTGGGTGTTGTTCCACTACGGTGGGGCACCCCTGATCGGCACCGCTGTGTGACAACCCCCTGAACTCACTTTGACTCCAACAAACGTACAAGCCATTGCAAATTGCCTCCTCCTCCCCCTCCCCCGCGCCCCTTTTTACGGGGGCGTGCCTGCGCCGGCAATTCACATACGGCCGGCGCAGGCACGCACACGTCTAGAGGGGCACCAGGGAGGGCCCAGCGGCACTGCCACACAGAAACTGAGGTAGGTATTTTGGGGTTTGGGGGGGGGTTTCACACCCAGGGACATCCCGATCTTGGATGTCCCGCGGGGAGGGAGGTGATGGGGCAGGGAATCTGATAGATTCCCGGGCCGATCACCCGTGGGTGTTGGTACACTTTAAGCTAAAATGTATGCTTGGGATGTGTTGTTCACATTCCTGCCAGTCAATAGTACTCATATAATGTTAACCAATAAACACACAGTGGTCAACAATGTTAATGTGAGTGTCACCTAATTGGACACACTGACATTACATTGCTACATCTGTGTCTGTTGAGGTCACTGCCTAATTATTAATAAATTGTTGTTTCTACCTTTCTACAGCTTGTGAAAACCAGCATCGCAGACTGTGGCGGGAGATCCGGCTCCTGAAGCTGATGCTGCTGGCCAGGAAGAGGCGCCGACGGCGTCGTTAGGGTGGGGGGAAGGCTGGGCTCTTGATGGCCGTTGTTGGCCAAGGTTGGCCGTGTTGGCCATGGGTTTGATTAAAAATTTTTTGATTCACATCATTACAGTGTGTTGCATTGCAAAGCATAGTTTAACTGTCTCCCAAACCATTTGTGGGTCATTGTAGCCATACCTTTTGAGCCATTTCAGGTGTTAACCATAGTAAGCTATGGGCTCCAATGTGTGGGCTAAATTGACCAATACATTGACATATGTAGATCCAGATACTCATCCCTGACTGTGTTATTAGCGAGGTCTTAGGAAACACACAATTTAGAGGTGGGTGAAGCAAATATATTTACATAACCAAAAAGATACAAAATTAATATTCTTGGCTGGGTGGCCGGGGAGGTTGGGAGTCATTGCTAGGGGCGGTGTTGGGGGACAACAGTGCAGTAAAAAATATAGACTGCTGTTGTATGAGCTGTTGTAGCAACAACAAAGTTTGGTCCTGCCGCTGTATTGCTTCTTCCTGGCGCTGTACAGATTGCTCAATTACATTTGCCAGCCGACCAAGTTCCTGGTTCTGTAGTTGGTTTTGGCGTAACTGGTCCATCTGGCGCTGCAGGGCCTCATTTTGTTGCTGACACATCAGCACCTGATTTTCCAACGCCGCAATGCGCTCATTAGTTCCATCACGCGGCTGTTGGCGACTGTAGTCCTCCAGCATCCGGACCCCTAGCTCGTAGAAATCGGCACTGGTTGGTGCCACCCCTCCTCTTGCTGTGGTTTGAGGCTAAACAAATAGTAAACCACATTTTAGTCAAACAGAATCAATGCAGTTATGCCCCTCAAAATAATTCCAATAAACAGTCACTATACAACTTACCCTTGTCTGTGCCTCGGAAGCTTGGCCACATGGGACTTGGGAAGAGGTCCCAGCTTGGGGTTCTGGTTCCGCCTCCTGCCAAAACAACAATGAAAGGAAATGTGACATGTTGCTTCTTCCACTACCCACGAAGATGCCAATGTGGTTCTAGGTCGTCTACATCAGCCATGTTACCTGCGTGTCCTCCGGCACAGGTAGGCTCGAGGTTTCGCTGCCAGAGAGTGGCAATTCAACATCCGAGATGTCCGGCAAGTTGGCATATGCTAAACAGGAAAATCAGGTTAGTAGGTCTGTGGGACAAAATCTAATGTAACCTGGTTAGGCTATCGAGGCCATACCTCTAAAAAGTTCCAAAATACACACTAGACCAAAGGTCTCAGTTAAACTCAGATTGTTAACATGTATGTTACAGGACTAAGACGCACTAATTTCTGCTAATCACATCAGAAACATTGCTTAAATTAAACATACCCGCAATGTCCCAGATGTCTGGAGTGGGGTCCTCACTCGAGCTTGGACCTTGAAAATACATGTGGACACACAAGTTGCCAGAAGCAAGTGCCACAAAAGTAGAGCCAAAATACAGACTAGAGCAAGGCAAAACCACTTACCCTCATCTCTGGCAGCCGGAACTTGAGGGGCCCTTTCTGGACAGCCACTTCCGATATTCGGGTCAACTAAAAAAAAAAAGGAATGTCTCTAAATAATCAGCAAACTACTACGGGGAATGTTTGGCTAAAAAGATGTCCGCAAAAATACATTGCTATCACTCAAATAACTAATAGACTGACCCTGGGGAGGCAACCAGCACTCCCAAGAGGCATCTTCAAGTTTACCAAGCAAACATGTAGCTTAGTAGACTAACCAAAATGAACCAGTGTAACATAAACAGCATAAAGGATACATTATGTATTGCTCTACACACCAACAGGGTCCTGTTGACCGGCAACATCGGAAGTGGGGTCCAAAGATGAACCAGTCACTTGGCCTACCAAGAAAAAAGAGGAATGAGACACATGCACTTGAGTAAAAGTGGATCAAGCAAGGTGAACACATGCACTTACCGACATCCAAAGAGTAGGTGGGATCCGGAGGAGATGCTGGGGCCAAGGGCATGGGAGCTAGGCCAAAATAAACCCAACATTGAGCCATAGTTAATGTGCGTGCCAAAATACAACATGCATTAAGGTGTGTGAGCAGCTCTTTCACTAATATTCACTAATCAAGGCCAGTGTGGCTCCCACATTGATATGCCGATATATGGCTACACATCTCTGGCGTCCTACATATCTACACATGTTAGGGCCTTGTTAGTTAGTTGCTGTGAGTGTTACAGTGGGCGTGCAATTAGGGCGCAGGCACATATTATTAATACTCAACAGGGCAAAACTTGATTGTTTGAGCTGCTCCCACACCCATTTGTTAACAAAACAACCAGCAACCAAATTAGGGGTAAATACCTTCAATGGCAGACTGGGGTAGCCTTGAGGTTGCTGGAAGGGCAGGAGCTTGGGTGTCCTGAGGCACATCCCGGACAGCAGCATGTGCACCTATGCATAAAGCAACAGACAGAAAAGTTACAAATGTTTTAGCTGTAATGTAATACTTCACAGGTCCTACTGTTAGTTGGTCAGAATGTAAAAATGCAAATCACATACATTAACATTAGGTTATTATAAAAGCCAGAAAATATGTACCTTCAGTCCAACCGGTGGTGTCATCCCCAGGATCCACACCCTGCAGCCGAGCCAGTGGGATTTTGGCCTTCAGCATCTCCTCATACGGCCTGTAGGTACTCTTTGGAGGCTGGATGAACCCACTGTCCACATCAAGATCGTGATTCATCTTTTTCATAAGGGCCCCTCGCAAAGTGTAGAAGCGTTTCCTGCAGGATGGGCCACTACGTGGGTGTTGAGCTGTGCTACTAAGCTCCACACCAATGGCATCCCACAGTTTGCTTCTTTCTTGTTTGCCTATGGACTTGCTTTGGGAGCCAAAGAGTAGCTCCCATTTAGCAAGTGTAAGGCGCACAAGATGATTATTCTCAGCCAAATTAAATTCAGGCTCCCTCTTGGCACCTGGGCGCTTAGCCTGGGGTGCTGCCCCACCTTCAGGCTGTGCCCTTTTCCGTAAGGGAGGTCTGCGCACAGCACCCACCAAACTCCTACTCGGGCCTGCTGTGGCCGGCAGATGTCCTGAATTTGGCTCCATCCTGTAGCTGCACACACACACAAATACACACCCAACAAGCACGCATGCAGACTACAGAATGGCATCGCAATCTGTTAGGCTTGGGCAGGTTTTATGTGCTCTAACAGCCAATCCAAAAGCAGCCCACTTAATTGATTCACACATACAGCCCAGTTCCTTCTAGGCACACCTCCACTGCACTGACAGAAGCATGTGTGTTAGCCAATTAACTCATTACAGACCTCATTAAACAAACAACACACACCCAAATCCAACAATGGACTGATGTATCTCAAACCCTTGTGACATGTGGTTAGCCTAACGGCTATTTAAAAAAACATCAGCTTCCCTTTCATTGGTCCACCCCTGATTTTTGGGCCATGTCCGTTAATGCACGCAAGTTACGGCTCAAGTACGCTAGTAGCGCTACTAGCGTGCGCGTGCGCACTCTGTTTTACGCACACCTGGGTCGGCTAATTGGCGCCCGGAAATAGCAGAGCGACGCAAAAGGCGGCAAAGCGGACCTGTCACTTTAGAAAATGAAGTATAAAAGGAAGGAATGTTCTAGCTTCTGCTATTCTTACACTGTGGCAAAGGCTGTGGTGTGGTGCTGTGCTCGCTTCCCTTAGCTCATTTGAGCCTCTGTCTGGTTTCTGTCCTCACTCTCTGTGGCTTGTTGGGTGATTTCTGACATCAGTGCTGTTTCTTTAGGAGCTTGGTTTTGGTGGCATCTGCAAATATTGTGTAGCATACAGCAAGTGAGGCTTGATTTTGGGGCCTTTTGTGGGCTGTGCAGCAACTCCCCTCTTGGTTGTGCCTAACTTAGAAAGCTGGTTTTCAGCAGGCTGGTGGTTTGGACCACTATAGTTCTGGTTTTGTGGTGAGCTGCATTGTAGCGGGTGTGTGTGGAGTGTGATTGTTTGTGTGTGTGTTGTGTGTTAGTGGTTTTTTTTGTTTATTTTTGTTTTTGTATATATCTTTAGTGTGTGTGATGGATAAGAGGGTGATGTATGGTGTCTGGGTGGATGGATGTATGTGTATGCTGAAAGAGCAGGAGGAAAGGGAGCGGGGTGTTGTGAGGCTTAGGGCACCCCGCTCCTTTGCAATCCGCCTTTCAGTATGGGACTTAAGTGACGAGCAGATCAGGAGCCGCTTCCGTCTGAATCGTGCTGCACTACAGTCCCTATATGATCAGATTAAGACCAAAATCGAGCCATCCACCAAACGCACTCATTCCATTCCAGGCATAGTACGCCTGTGTGCCACTCTGAATATTTTGGCACGAGGGACCTTCCAGGCAACCTCAGCCCTCCTCAGCGGGATAAGCCAGGCTACTATGAGCCGCATACTAATCCAGGTAGTTCTGGCAATTTGTGATTTAATCCCAATTTACATCAGGTTTCCTGAGGATGAGGAAGAGGTTGCCAAAATAAAACATGCTTTCTATCTGATGGGAGGGATCCCGAATGTGCTAGGGTGCGTTGATGGTACACATATCCCTTTCCGCCCTCCCCGTGCACAGGAGCTGTCCTACAGAAACCGGAAACAATTCCATTCAATTAATGTGATGGTGGTCTGTGACCCAGACATGAGGCTGCGGGCGGTGAGATCGGGGTTCCCCGGCTCATGCCACGATTCTTACGTCTTGCAGCGGACAGTCCTGTGCCGGAAGTTTGATAACAACGAAATGCCAGCTGGCTGGCTACTGGGTAATAAATTAACCATGTCAATGTATTTTGCTAATATGTGGCCTAGTAAGCCAATTTTAACCAAACTACCACCAAAAAACATGTACTAGTACTAATTGCTGTCTCTCTCCTTGTGTTTTTTCTACAGCGGACAAGGGATATGGGCAGTGAACGTGGGTCATGACTCCGGTCAGGAACCCACGGACCTCTGCCCATGAACGCTACAATGCAGCGCATCGCAAGACCAGAAGCATTGTGGAAAGAACCATCGGCCTGCTGAAAGCACGCTTTCTCTGTTTGGCACGGCCAGGAGGAGAGATGCTCTACAGCCCACAGAAGGTTTCCAAGATCATCCTTGCCTGCTGTGTGCTACACAACATTTGCATTTGTCACCGAATCCAAGCCCCCGAGGAGACAGCACTGGTGCCAGAAATCCCCAACCTGCCCGCAGAAAGAAGTGAGGACACCCAGACTGGCGATGAGCTAAGGGAAAGGATGATCACTTCTTTTTTTGCGGTAAGCTAACTACCCTTCACTCTAATGCAAGTACTGCACTACTGGTTAAATGTATTTGACCTCCCATCAAAATGAGCAAAAAAACACACTAAGGGGGGTGTAAGATGACCAAAACCACTCTAAAGGGGGTGTAAGATGACCCAAACCATTCTAAGGGGGGTGTAAGATGACCAAAACCACTCTAAGGGGGGTGTAAGATGACCAAAACCATTCTAAGGGGGGTGTAAGATGACCCAAACCATTCTAAGGGGGGGTGTAAGATGACCCAAACCACTCTAAGGGGGGTGTAAGATGACCCAAACCATTCTAAGGGGGGTGTAAGATGACCAAAACCACTCTAAGGGGGGTGTAAGATGACCCAAACCATTCTAAGGGGGGGTGTAAGATGACCAAAACCACTCTAAGGGGGGTGTAAGATGACCCAAACCACTCTAAGGGGGGTGTAAGATGACCCAAACCATTGTAAGGGGGGGTGTAAGATGACCAAAACCACTCTAAGGGGGGTGTAAGATGACCCAAACCACTCAAAGGGGGGGTGTAAGACGCCAATGTTGGTTATCAAGTAATGCATTTTTGTATTTGCTACAACTATACTACTTTAAAGATCTATACTAACTGCACTTTTCTTATTTTTTCAGGCACAAACACGGGCACCGTGATCAATATTTCGGACTTTCCCAACTTTATTTTACTTTACTTTGCTTTTTCCTTTCTGTTTTAATTTTACTTTACCATTTCTCTTGTGTTCATTTTTAATTTTAGGTAGATTTGAATAAAAAATCTACTATATATAGATACATGTGGCTATGTGTTTAATTCTGGTGAACGTTTCCTTGGCATTCTACTTCCTATTGTAATTATATTTTTCTGGCTGATTTATGTTTTTATTTCCCTTTTCCATTTTCCTTTTATTTCTCATTTCTGTTTTTCTTTTCTTTTTCTATTTTCCTTTCTCATTTCTGTTTTTCTTTTTACTATTTTGCTTTCTCATTTCTGTTTTTCTTTTTTCTATTTTCCTTTCTCATTTCTGTTTTTCTTTTCTTTTTCTATTTTCCTTTCTCATTTCTGTTTTTCTTTTCTTTTTCTATTTTCCTTTCTCATTTCTGTTTTTCTTTTCTTTTTCTATTTTCCTTTCTCATTTCTGTTTTTCTTTTTACTATTTTGCTTTCTCATTTCTGTTTTTCTTTGTTCTATTTTCCTTTCTCATTTCTGTTTTTCTTTTCTTTTTCTATTTTCCTTTCTCATTTCTGTTTTTCTTTTCTTTTTCTATTTTCCTTTCTCATTTCTGTTTTTCTTTTTAATATTTTGCTTTCTCATTTCTGTTTTTCTTTTTTCTATTTTCCTTTCTCATTTCTGTTTTTCTTTTCTTTTTCTATTTTCCTTTCTCATTTCTGTTTTTCTTTTCTTTTTCTATTTTCCTTTCTCATTTCTGTTTTTCTTTTTAATATTTTGCTTTCTCATTTCTGTTTTTCTTTTTTCTATTTTCCTTTCTCATTTCTGTTTTTCTTTTCTTTTTCGATTTTCCATTTTTCTCTGTTCTGTTTTTATTTTCATTTTCTTTCTCATTGGTGGTTTAATTGTATTTCCTTTTTATTTAACAAATAAAAAAAAAAAAAAAATTGTGGCTATGTGTTTAATTATGTTTTATTTTGCATTTATATTCGAATATCTGGTTGAATTTAATTTCCTTTTCAACACAAAATAAAAACTCTTTAAATTTTTAACAAATGTGGCAATGTGTTTTATTCAGAAGGTACTGGATGGCCAGGACACAGCAAAGCTAACAGGCGCTGTGTAGAATAGCGTGGTCACACTGACTGACAGCGCCTACAAAGCTGAGGGCCAACATCATATTCAGCAATGTAGGCGTTGTACGCAACAACGCCAGGTAGCGACTGAGGAGGCCTGCTATAGCGAATCGCTACCGCCCGCGGCTGACGCTAGCGGCGCTCTTAGCGCCATACTTCAGTCGCTCATCTGTCGCTACCTGGCGCTATTGATGAATCGGCCTCCCCGTTTCTCTTCATTGGAATCGAACCGATCAGCTGCAGGGGACAAAGAGCAAGTATCCTATTTGTGAGTATTTTTGTGTGGATAATCTATATTGGGCTAGGTGATAGGTTACCTTCTCTCAAAGAAGAAATGCTATGCTTGCAGTTGTCTCACATACAGCTTTATATTACAGGACGTTAAAAAAAACTTTTTGGCACTTACTTCTCAGATTTCCAAACCTTGACAAGTTTGACGCTGATTTTTTAGTCCATATCTTAAACTAGACCTTCACTCAAAATAATTTCTGAGTGAATCTGAGAGTCTATCTTGTATGTTTCCCCCACTCTGTACATACAGATTGGTCACATTAAAAATCATCCTATTCATGCTGCACTGACTATGGGAATGGGAGGGGGAATCCCACTCTTCCTGTAATAGGGGTATTCTGCACCTTGTCTATTATTTGGTTCTTGGGTGGATGGTGTTTTAGCACAACATTTGGTTCAGAATATTTATTTTGTTATTTTCTTCCAAATCATAGTTGCATCCTATGGGCAGTAAAACTCCAAGCACTTTTTAGAACAGAGAAACTTTATAGATATTGACTTGGGCTATTACAGCAACATAAAGACAAAGCAGGCCATACGTCTGTCTTTTTCCCACCCCTTGGGGATTCCAGTTTGGCATTCTCGTGCACTTGAATCCAGGAAGCCAGAAATTATAATTCAGCTAACCCTATTGGCCACCAAAGGTACTGTGAGACATGGGAGGGGTGAATGTGCACAAATGTGGTGAGTAGAAATGCCATTTTATCTTGCTTTCTAAAGTGATCCCAAATTGGGATGCTGGGGGGGGGGGCTGGTTAAGGATAATCCGGTGTGATTCAATTTGTGAGCTGTTTTTGCACATAATTCTTTGAAACCCATCTTTTGGTTGTTGGTGTGCATTTCTAATATATTTTTTGAGAATTCTGAGGGGGGGGGGGGGGGGTGCCCGAGGCCAAGGACCACTCTATAAATAGTGGACTGGAGCTGCTTAAATTGTGCTGATTAAAACTACAAACAGCTACATTACCCAGACTTCTAGCCTGTTATGTCATGTCTGTGTGACTGTGTGAGCTTTCCAAGTTAGTTTTCACCTGTTTATACATTTATACATAGTGCATAGTGACTAAATAGCACACTCAGTTCTTATCACCTGTTATCATAAAGGCCTGAAGCATTGTCTCCTTTCATCAGCTGTTTCTGCACTTTTATTCTGAAAGATCTTATGATGGATGCTGATTGATACCATATTGTCTCAACGGCAAGTCCCCTTTAGCCAATTGATATATTTTATACAGTTCTTAGCATTGAAATTGTAACACCAAAAGGACAAGCCATAAAATTATGCAAATCGTGGAAGAAGCAGGTGTCTCTAAGAAATTGTCAAGCCCTGACCTCCAATCTGTGGCCTGAGGGAGGGGCATAAAAGCCAGATTCAAAACAAAATTTTTTAGTCACATGAAACCTCCAAAATAATAGTAAGGGATAATCGTGTGATATTTTATGTTTCTCGACATCCACATTATCAAGTTGGCACTCGTTCATAGGTAATTGTGGCCAGTGAAAGAAAAGGAGTTGACTTTTCCTGGAAACAGGTGGCCGGGGGAATTCAGATGTCCCAAACCTGGGGCCGGAGGCATCAACAGTGGGTTTAGCCTTGCAACTTGAGAGTCTAATATAGGTAGTTTTTACACTCCTCTTAGCCATATTTCCTTTAATGTGTCAAGTAAAAATGAATGAGGACAATAAGCACAGCGCTAAACCCAATATATCTTAAATAAATAATCTTAGTTATGGTCTCACGTGTAAATCTACTGTCCACTCCGCCAGTAAAGCAATACAAAAATTATATTAATAACACAGAGCAACAAGTAAACTACTTTAAAAAGTCCTTTAAGCTATATCAGAATGGGGATCCCACGGTGCATGTGCTCAGCATTAAATTGATCGTGCTCTAAATCCTCCACCGTCCACACAGAATGCTTACCAGATGCAACCAATAATAAGGCCTTAAATCAATTTCAATCCTCTGGCTCCCCAATTGCTTTGTTAATCAGACTTCCTTATCTTGAAGCAAAGGCTCTTTGAATATTGAGCGAAAAAAGTCACTTATCTGAGAGAGGTAAGTGCTGCTGCTGCCTCCTCAGCTGTGTCCTCAGCTTCATTCAGTAAAAATGAATGTCATGTGTCCAAAGTGTGTCTCCTGTGAAACATATTGGCATACAAAGGTTTTAGAATTACTCAACTTGATCTTGATTTTCCATGTTTTAGATGGTTTCATAAAAGATAAGCTCCTGTCTATCTTGCTTTCTGACCACTGGATATGAACCAACCAGCGCAGGATTACGAGGAGAGCATGAGCCCCACCACTTGCCCTGCAAAGGGGGCCTCCACCTACCTTTGGGTTATGATCTGGTCCAGGAGGCTTTTCAGTCTTTAGTCTGATGGGTTGTGGGGCCAGCAACAAAGCTACCGGCGGCACACCTGGGTAAGCCTTTTTTTTGTTTTTGCAAACCCGCAGCCAAAGCCACCACAGGGCAGGATGGCAGCAATGCTACAGGGATGGGTGGGTGCAGAGCTGTCAATTGGTGGGCACTCACTGCACATAAGCCACCAAGCACAGCCGCTGCCAAGCAAAAGCCACCAAGCACAGCCGCTGCCAAGCAAAAAGCCACCAAGCACAGCCGCTGCCAAGCAAAAAGCCACCAAGCACAGCCGCTGCCAGCACAATGCAGAGAACTGTTTTTTTCTGCTGGACCAGCTGGGTAACTATACTACCCCCTGCCCAGAATGGTTAAGCAGCACACACCCACACAAGGGTGGTACAAGGGACTCGATCTGACGATCCAGTAAGTAGGCGGGTGCCAGACAACCACCAATCAGTTACTTGTCTGGACTTTTATTATAAAGAAAAAAAAATACTGTATCTGGGGCCTCCACCAGATTTTGTGCCCAGGGGCCTCCACCACACTTAATCCGGCCCTGGAAGCAACTATGCTCCAATGTCTACCTGTACTTCCCACCCATTGCTGATGATTTACCACAAGAAAACAGCTACAGGAAACAACAGCTGTTTGTGTATCTTTTAATTAAAAATAATTTGCAGCATTTGCACTAATGTGAGGCACCATTATTGTGCCTTAACCCATTTAGTACCAGCTACTTGAGTCTCGTGTATCTGCCTCTCCAACCATTAAGTGCCAGCTACGTGAAACTATAAAACATACACATCTATAAACTATACACTATAAAACATAACATACCTCCGCCCGTGATCCCTCCAGCCGGGTCTTCTCTTTAACCTGGGGGTCTCCAACCCTCCCCGGGCTCTTTTGCTGTGAGGAGAGGCACCAACTCTGCTAAAGAAGACAGTACTTAATTTTCCTGGGAAATCCTTGGAAATCCCTTCAACAATCACAGTTAAACACCTATAGTGAAAAAAATGGTCTGGCAACAGAGGGTGACAAAATCTCTAGGTAGGCTGGCACTTAAAGGGTTAAAGGTCATTAACAGCAATTTTAGTTATGTAAAACTAAATGCTAAACATGTACAATACTATAGCCTGCTCTTTAGTTCTTTAAAAGATAACTCATCACTTAATAATTTATTAAAAATAATCCAAAAATATCTAACTACATATAATAAAATGCTGAGCAAGCCAGATTTGGGGAGTTTTTATTAACTCCCCAATACCTACAATGCTCCTCTTTATCATAGCAAGTGCTTCTTTTTATTACTGTGGCTAGGGGTATCAGTAGATTGTTTCTTATTTTATTTTATTTCATACATTTATGTGCAAGGCATTTCTTGTCCCAGCCCTATAATAAACAAATGATCTCTTCACATTTTGGAAAGGATAAATGCTTACAGAAACTAACTGTGACCTGACCTTAATTGCATATGATTTAATTCACTATCCTTGGTATTCAGGCCCCCCTCCCTCTCTCTTCCCCTCCCCTGGCATTAAGCAAGCACCAGTGGGTGATTGGCACTTGCCGGCTTCACCTCACACTGATGTCCATCCTCCATGTTGGTATTGATCATCCTGGAGCCCCTGCAGGCACCATCAGGGCCTCTGTCCCCGCCCTGCAGGCACCATCAGGGCCCATGGCCCCCCTTGCAGCCAACACAGAGGACCACCCCACAACCACTCCTGCAGCAACCATCAGGGTTCCTGACACCCCTGCAGCCACTATCTCGTGCTCTGACCACCCCTACAGCCACCATCAGGGCCACTGTCTCCCCTGTAGTTACCATAAAGGCTTCTGGCTCCTCCCGCAGCTACAACAGATGGTCCCTGCCCCGCCAACAGTCACTCCTACAGCCACCATTGGAGCCCCTACCCCCCTGCAGCCACCATCAGGATCCTTAGCCCCCCCCCTGCAGCCACCATCCGGGTCCCTAGCCCCCCACAGCCACTATCAGGGCCCCTGGCCACCCACACAGGCACCATCAGGGCCCCTGGCATATTAAAGGGTTGCTAAATCCAAAACAAAAAAACAAACTGGCACTCACCCTCTCTCCCAGGCAGCAGGTCCTGGCCGATCTGCCACTCAGAAACCTTCCGGTGCCTCGCACACTGTCCCGACTCTAACGTCAATCACTGTGGTTTACCATACCTTATGCCGGTATTGCCTCCTAACTATATATTTTTGATATATCTTGCAGTTTCTGTGTTACTGTTGTCGTTAGGTGTATGTTTGTTTCAGCATTTCACTTTATTTACTTCATTTACTTCACATATTTCATACACTAGTTAGTAGGGAAGGTTTATCATTGTAATATAGTTTGTGTGCAGGTACTGGTTTACATATATTTATATTACTGCTAACCATAAGTAAGTGTGTGTGTGTGTGTGTGTGTGTGTGTGTGTGTGTGTGTGTGTGTAATTAAGTAGACTATAGGGAGTAAATATGCACAGCCTCAAATATGAATGGTGCAGGCCCTGGGATATAAATGCAAAATGGTACCACAGATAAATGGGGCTCTAGAGCTGTCCCATTTTTAATTCCAAGCATATGGCCGCACACAATATAATTACAATCAAATAAAGTTTATTGACTCAAATTAAAATGTCCAATGCACATGTAATGTGCAATTAAGGGCATAATTTTGTTCTATTATCTTAAACCAGACCTTCAGCATCACTGAATGAAAAGCCCAAAACCAGCATCTAAAATTAATAAATTTTACATTCTTAGTCACTTACTATTTATTCTTTCCCCCCACTGTGCTGCAACTGTGTTCAGGACTTTAGGATATGGGCGCCACCATCTTGTCTCAGAAGCAATAAACACTGAGGAGAGGAGAGGGGGAAGTGCAGGGGGTGGGGTTAGAGTTGTGTTCTACACAGACAGACCAGAGCTGGGGTCAGAAAAAGGACAACAATCCCAGGATGCAGAGCAGCACAGTCAGAAGACACTTCCTGTTTGCAGGCAGCCTGAGACTCCATGTGCTGCCATCTTGGGTGTTTAAAGGTTCAGAAAATGCAGTAGATGCGGGTAGGATGATTATTAATGGGGGCAATCTGTATGTACAGGGTGGGGAAAACATATAAGATATGTTCTTATTCAGGGTGAATGTCTGGTTTAAGCACACAGTCTATGTTATTTGTTTGGAATCCTGGTTGTGATCTGTAACTATGTTATTGTTATGCTACTTCTGATTGTGAGAGTGTGAGGGCAGTTTTACTTTTATTAAATCTTGTTATAATAGAGGAATAATTTTTTACATATAGGCCCTGATTTACTTCACCTGTATTTGCCTGACATTCCCGTCAAGTTCGGCAGTTGTACCGAACTGTGTGATGTTCGCCCGACTACTCCCGTAGTAACAGTATTTATCACTAGCTCAGCATTAGAGATGAGCGAATTGGTTTGTCAGAACCCAAGTTTGTTCCGAATTTCAGGAAATATTCGACTGGGCATGAAACCAAATTTTTGGGGGTTTGTGCTGACCGAGTTTTGCCTGAAATTTTATTGCACCTCGGGCGGTGGGTAAAAAAAAAAAAAACTCACCACCATCCTCGTTCAAGCGCCACGCTTGGATCCAGTGTGCGAATTGCACAGCTGATAGTGCAGTCGGCTCCCCACTCCTCTCCTGCATGGGGGGGGGGGGGGAGCTGGCTGCACTGTCAGCTGTGCAAGTCGGCTTCCACTGCGCGCTGACAGTGCATCCGGCCTTCCCCGCTCTCACTGTGCTGTGTGACATGCCGGCTTTCCCGTGGTTCTGGCCCAGTGGCTGGCTGCAAGCGCAAGTTGCCGCAGTCAGCCGCTGGACCAGAACGACATGGAGGCTGGCATGTAGGTAGGTGTCTGATACACACAGCACGATGGGAGTGGGGAAGGCCAATCGCGCCTGTCAGCGTGCGGCAGAATCCGACTAGCACAGCTGAAAGTGCGTCTGGCTTCCCCCACTCCCACCGTGATGTGTGTATTTCACTAGAGATGAGTGATTCTCAAAGGTTCAATTCGGACGAACCCGAATTTCTTGGAGAAATTTGGCGAATTGTCCAAATCGAATTTTTAGGAAGTTCACTCATCTGTATTCAGCATAGTTGGGCAAAGATCACTTGAGCAATGTACCAGATTTTTTTCAGTGAACACCACTGGAATCAATGATTATTCTATTATTTACACACCCTTCTGCATTCCTGCATCTTTGGTTGGTGCCTTAAGTTCC
The DNA here is from genome assembly GCA_027917425.1 of Gastrophryne carolinensis. Lineage (NCBI taxonomy): Eukaryota > Metazoa > Chordata > Amphibia > Anura > Microhylidae > Gastrophryne > Gastrophryne carolinensis. The sequence continues at coordinate 175,495,766 of CM051238.1, read as the reverse complement.
TACATGACCACCAGTGGCCAATGGGAACTGGCATTGTCCACCGGTCACATTGAGTATGTGGCTCAAGAAAGACGTTCAGAGATGGTGAGAAGAAACACCTAATTTTCAGCAAATGAGCATCCCAGATTTGGATTCTTTACAAGCTGTAAGTTAAAGGAGGGGATTGGGCCCTGTAATGGTCAAAATTAGAGCTACAGGTCAGGCTTTCATGTCTTCACATATACATACACACACGCTGAAATTTGGGTTAATAATGTATTTAAAAAAAAACATCTTTACATTTATGAATGCCGTGAACTACATACAGCAGATAATGTGTTACATTTATAGATCAAACCGTGTATAAAAATGTGTTTTTTATTCCTTTGGCAGCTTCTGTTTTTTAAATTGTTTACTGATTAATTTGTAATGTTTGTGTGTGTGCGTTTTATAAACTGCTTTTATATAATGCTCAGGACACTACATATGGGATCAGGCCTATTTAAGAAATGACATTAAATTTGGCAGCGTTAATACAAAATAGAGACACGTGTAGATAAATAGCTGTCAGACTCATCATCTGTTAATCATGGGCAAGAGACATTCTTCCAATACTTTAATTAAAAGGATTATCCTGGAGTCGGAACAACTGCATTGTTGCCATTGTTCTCAAGAAATCATTTCAGCAGAAGCTCTATGAAATCCAAACATTAAAGTGGACCTATCTATAAGATTCCCGGGCCGGTCACCTCCCTCACCGCGGGACATCCGAGATAGGGATGTCCCGTGGTGAGGGCCCCCCCCCCCAAAACCCCCAAAAAACTCACCTCTAGACGTGCGCGCGCCGGCCATTTGTGAATGGCCGGCACGGGCGCGCACACTGTCAGAGGGGCGCGCGGGAGGCGGCGGCGGACGTGTTGTGTTGTCCGCCGCTGTCACCCTCTGTCCGTTGGTGGTGATTGGTCAGCGCGGCCACGTGGGAGCGTGGTGAGGTGAGTTTTGGGGGCTTTCTGGGGGGTTTCAAACAGCGGGGCACCCTTAATCAGGGTGCCCCCCTGAAGTGGACCAAAACCCAGGATTGTCAAAATCCTGGGTGTTGGTCCACTTTAAGCATTGTCATTTCCTCGTAGCCCTGCTGTTCTTTTACATGGGATGAATGTAAAATATTTTAGAACAACTGAGAGATTCATTGAGATAAGCTGGAACACTGGAGAAAACGATATTTCCTCTCAAAACTTTATATTTAATGTTCTCATAATGGTTGATGGTTTACAGCAGAACTTTTTTTTTGCTTTTTGTGAGAAATTGTGAGAATCCACAAGGCAAAGAAATGGTGTAATTGGCACAAATTTGGGCCTGCTGACATTCAGCCATCCATTTTCTTACATACATTTCCTAATACAAACAAAAAGTTAGTCAAAGACAGTAAAAAAATAAAGCTTGACTAGAGTTCTACTTTAAATAATAATGCCTTTAGGTATATCTAGGCAGCTTTAAGGCTGTTGTGTCTGCACTTGCCTCTCTGAACCATTTTGTTATGCAGGTCTGTTATGGTTTTTGAGATGTGTTGCTGTGTTTTCATTGTGATGGTGTTTTGTCACTATAGCAGTTCAAAGGGCAGCAGGGGGCAACAAGCCAAATTAATGATAGCATGCAAGTTCTGTTTTTTTTTATGCATGTATGTAAATACATTTGAGGATCTTCTCTAATGGTGTTTTGAACATTACAGGATTAACTCACCATGGTTATAGTTAGCTTACACTTGCATGTGAGCTATAAATGTCACCCATAGAAAAGGGGAAATCTAAAAGGGTTAAGGGAGTTTGTCTGTAGTGCTGTCTATGCTCATATATATACACAACAAAACCCAGGAATTCGAATTTCTGAATTGGAATATCTCGCAGGGTGAAACCCCCCAGAAAGTTGCTATACACTCATCTCTTCCAGGTTCCAATGGCGCATTTGCGGGCTCTCGTCCAATGAGAGCTGTCTGCCGTTACTATGTCATACAGCAAACAGGTCTTACTGACTACAATGGGGAGCGCGGCATGTCGCTGACAATGCAGGGGATGGGGCAGCACACGCCAACCACCTGTTCCATAATTCAATCATGCCACTTCTAACATGCTCTTCCACTTCCTGACCCCCCTACCCCAGCAGCCCCCCATATACAGTCCTAAGACACTCCAGCCCATGTTCTGCCTCTACAATGTTAAAGCCTTAGCATCATGTCTGTGTGGGGACCATACCCACACCATTATATTATCTGCCCCTTTAATAATAAAGCTCCAGTACTATCAATTATGTAGTGGCTATGGTATGCCCCTGCGATGTAAAATTAAGTAACTAATTAACTGGCAGGAAAGTAAATTATGGGTATGGTTAGCAGCACAGGGACTGGTGGAGGGTTGGCCCAGGGCCAGTAAAATTCCAGGCTGATATTTGGCCCCAGTCCACCCCTTTCTCCAAACATATCTTGTGCTAGAATTACAGATTATTGCAATTGCAACTAGAGATCTCTAGATGGAATCCTACCAAGGAGAAGTGACCACATATAAAAATGAATATTGCGAGACAGGAGACTTTGGTTATGGTGTCTTTAAAAATACAAAACGTAGTAACAGGAAAATGGCACACAATGCGTATGTAGCTAATGGTTTAAATGTGGTGAACACTGTAAACTGGGTATAGAGACCAGGAAAATAGGCATGGGAATGGCGAGCCAAGGGAAGGGTGCACCGAGTAAGTTAGGAATGGGAGACATACTTGGGGTGCTAAACAGTAAACATGCCAAATTCTGAATGTTTAAAGAGCAAAGTCAGAAGCGAGGGCCTGCAGGTCAAGGCTAGCTCACATGATTGCTGGCGGCCAATCGGAGATGCACATTTCGGATTTAGGATTTGAGGGTGTTATGGGGGGGTATTGCGCAGGGGGCTTCATCAATCTGGATCAACCTGTCACTATGCAGCCCACACTCATTTACTGGGGAGCACGTGTGTCCGCTTTAAGATCTTTCAGGCTAAGCATTTTCAGAAATAGGCCAATAACAGCAGCCAGGGCCGGCTCCATGCTTTTGTGGGCCCTCGGGCAACAGAGTCTTAGTGGGCCCCTTGTGTCACATCACATGCCCCCGAAATGAAAAAAATATGAAAAGAAAAAAATAGGCAGAAAGAAGGGTAGAAAGAGAAAAAAATAGAGGGAGAATGTGAGGAGAGGGAGAAAGAAAAGAAAGAGAAAATTAAAGAAAAAACAAATATATATATATATATATATATATATATATATATAGAGAGAGAGAGAGAGAGAGAGAGAGAGAGAGAGAGAGAGAGAGAGAAATAAAGAGAGAAAAAGAAGGAAAGAAAGAAAGAAAAAAAGAAGGAAAGAAAGAAAAAAGAAGAAAAGAAAAAAAGAAAATGAGAAGGAAAGAAAGAAAACAAGAAGGAAAGAAAGAAAACAAGAAGGAAAGAAAGAAAAAAGAAGGAAGGAAAGAAAGAAAAAAGAAGGAAGGAAAGAAAGAAAAAAGAAGGAAGGAAAGAAAGAAAGGAGAAATAAAAGGAGAAAGGAAGCATAGTGGATAAGAAAATGCAAGGGAGCGAAATAAAGGAAGGAAGGAGGCAGTAGAAGAGTGAGGAAAGCAATGTAAGGAAGGAAGAATAGTTGACAATGGGCCTGCGAGGTGGGCCCCCCATGGCTTCGGGGCCCTCGGCATGTGACCGAGTTTGCCGCCCTTTAGCGCCGGCCCTGAAAGCAGCTCCAGTAATTCTAAATTACAGTTGTTATGTTCTAGTTGCAACAACAAGGTCAGTACAATGCTGGTAATATCTAAATTGGTGTTATGTATTTTGCCACTTCAGTGTATATTCAGTAGATCTTATACGTTCTATATAGCTCTTGCAAGAAATATTTCACACCTTCGTCTTTAGGTTAATGTAGAGACTAATCATCTGTCGTTTTGACAGCTGTGAATGCAGTAACCTGAAATAATCCTATTCTTTGTCATTAGATGAGTCACAGTCACGATTCTTGCCGCTGTTCTCCAATGTGGAGCATAACAATGCTGCTTCCCCAGGCTCAGCTAGCAAAAACACATGTACGCTTCCTGGTTTCTTGCCAGTGAAATGTCACTAGGCTAACTGCAGCACGAGAAACTGAGAGTGATCTGCTAATGTGTGATACGCCATCCTTCTCCTAAACAGCCGGGGATACACTGACATATTGTTTTGTTGATTTGAACAAAACGTTAAATCATTTCCATCTGTTCCATGCTATCTGTGTAATTTGTATTTCAAATATTTTCTTGACTTGCTTAGACCATTATATTGTTGTTTCATAGCATTTGTTTTTTTTTGCTGTAAAAATGTTTCTTCCTGCACTCAGTGATGCGCCCACACATGGAAGCACCACTGTTAAAAATAGCAACGGGCACATTTGTGAAATGAACACTTGAAGATATTGCAGTAGCAGTCCACAAATAATGAGCTCTTGCTGCGATCCTTGGGTTTATATAGGTTTTCACTTGCACCAAAAACCCTCCTTTATGGTCCTTCAACATTCTTCCTAATGTAGATCTGATAGACATTCTGATATTCATTAATGAGTCCAGTTTTGTAGCATGTAGAGTTAAAATGCATTAAAAACTAGTGTTCTGGATTGTCAGATCATGCATGTTGGAAAAGTAGTGATGATTCTAACTGTCCCATTCACATTGGAGGCTGTTTGCCCATTCCAGCCTATTTTTTTTTCCTTTTGGTACTTTTTAAAGAGAAATGATGCCCCTAGGGCTACCAGCCCCGTGCACCAGGCATATGGTCTGATATTTGTTGCAAACATAAGCCCAAGGGGTTAACAGCAGATGTGTGGAGTCTTCTGAGTTCCACTGGGTACTAGCCTAGGTTGGTATAGTCTCTATCACCTCGAAGGAGTGCAAACTGGCACAACACAGTCTGCTAAGGAAGGCTCACTTATGGAGCCACTGTGAACATACTCGAGATGCACCTCCCACAGATGGTTCCAGTACAAACACTTATGGGGTACACTGTTTCTACTTCTGTCTGTTCTCTCATTTATGGCTAGAGGATGGTCTCATTGCAGTCTTGTTTCTACTCCTGGATATCTGGGTGTGAGGAAATATAGATGTAATGGTCTCATCACAGTCTTGTTTCTACTCCTGGATATCTGGGCGTGAGGAAATATAGATGTAATTGCTAGTAATGACCTGCTCATGTCTGAAAACAAAAGATCTTGCTGGTACTGTTCACACTCAGGATAGACCAAATGGGGACTCAAATGAACTTGCAGGAAACCCCTGCCATGAGGCTGTGTGGGCAAGCATACTTCAAAGAATTTCTCACTGGCGTGGCTGGGGCCAGGATTTATTAACTAATTATGAAGCCACCATGCCCAATAATAATAAACTGATCACATATTTGGAATCTGGAAACCATAATGCCCACGTACGTTGGTCTCATGTCATTCCCAGTTGCTCAGAGCTTGAGATCTGAGGAACTCAGGAGCCATATCAAACAATGTCCTTCCACTGAAGTTATGCCACATATTAGATTTTAGGAGTTCTAGCTAGCCACTGCTAGAAGAGGAGCTCGGGACTCATTCCAGAGGGGGTGCATTGTTTTGGAATGGATCAGGGAGTAGACACCACATGCCCCCTGTGGCTGTCTGTATAACTCCGTACTGCAATTATGTAGCTACCATGGTTGAGGATCCCCATTTCTGCATACCCAGAGTGGTGCTGAGAAATGCTACAACACAGCTCATCATAAAACCCATGCTATTGTAGAGCGTGCATTTGGTCTCCTCGAATGCTGTTTTCATTGCTTGGATCTGGTTGAGCCCTGCAATCGGCACCCACTAATGTTGTAAACATAATGATAGCATGCACAGTGCTACACAATTTTGTCATATGCTGGAATGTGACCCCCTATGTTCCATAGGAATGTACACTACTGACATGCCTGTTATTCTGATGAGGCTGGCCAGTTGGTGCATCATCATTTAGTTGTGCAATATTTTTATTATTGTTTTAGTATAGGTAATGCTGTGCCTTGTCCTTAATGTCATGCCAAATAAAGCTTTATAAACCTTTATCTCTCAATATTTTTGAAGTGTAGCCAAATGTGGATTACATTGATAAATAATTTCCAGCAGCCATTTTTGAACCAAAGATTAAAGAAATGCATTCCTTACACACTTTGTCAAATGAAAACCTGAGAGTCCACCCGGACCATTGCCAAATTCAAGCCAGCCTATCCAGACTCACCCTGTTATTCTGGGCTCTCCTTCAGCCCTTGGGCCAGCACTAGAGATGAGCGAACTTTTGAAAAATTCGATTCGGCTGGTTCGCCGAATTTTCCGACAAAATTTGTTTCGGTCCGAATTTATTCGCGATGAATCGCTATTAAAAACGGTTATTTCTGAGCTTCCTAGAGCCTCAATAGGATTGTAAACCATTCTGCCTTGCTGTAACATGCATAGGATGCGTGCTGGGTTAGTGAAATAATACTGTAAATAATTATGACATGCAGATCAGAGGCATCGCTATTAGAATCGCAGAGCAGCACAATTGCAGAGAGTTGAGGTGGCATCACTATTTGGGGCCCCTATATTGCCTGAAAAACACACCCTGGAGCTGGCAGCAGCAGGAGCCCAAATATTGGCTGAAAGACATCCTGGAGTTGGCAGCAGGAGCAGCAGGAGCCCAAAAATTGGTTGAATGACACCCTGGAGTTGCAAGCAGCGGCAGCAGGTGCCCAAACATAGCTTGAAAGACACACTGGAGTTGGCAGCAGGAGCCCAAAAATTGGCTGAATGACACCCTGGAGTCGCAAGCAGCAGCAGCAGGAGCCAAAACATAGCTTGAAAGACACACTGGAGTTGGCAGCAGGAGCCCAAAAATTGGCTGAATGACACCCTGGAGTTGCAAGCAGCAGCAGCAGCAGCCCAAACATAGCTTAAAAGACACACTGGAGTTGGCAGCAGGAGCCCAAAAATTGGCTGAATGACACCCTGGAGTCGCAAGCAGCAGCAGCAGGAGCCCAAACATAGCTTGAAAGAGACACTGGAGTTGGCAGCAGGAGCCCAAAAATTGGCTGAATGACACCCTGGAGTTGCAAGCAGCAGCAGCCCAAACATAGCTTGAAAGAGACACTGGAGTTGGCAGCAGGAGCCCAAAAATTGGCTGAATGACACCCTGGAGTCGCAAGCAGCAGCAGCAGGAGCCCAAACATAGCTTGAAAGAGACACTAGAGTTGGCAGCAGGAACCCAAAAATTGGCCTAAAGACACACTGCAGTTCGCAGCAGCAGGAGGCCAAAATTTGGCTGAAAGGCACACCCTGAAGTTAGCATCAGCAGGAGCCCAAAAATTGGCCTAAAGACATAATTATGTTTTGCAACATTTGGAAAGTGTAAAACGTGGCACCATGCTGAATCTAGTCGCATGAATCAGCCATTGGTGGGTGGAAATCCTGGCTGATCCATCCCTGATTCATTTTCACAAAGGTGAGTCTCTCCACATTTTTAGTTGACAGACGAGTTCTCCTCACCGTAACTATGGCCCCCGCCGCACTAAACACCCGCTCAGATGGCACGCTACTTGCCGGGCAGGACAGCTTTTCCAGGGCAAACTCAGCTAGCTGCGGCCACAAGTCAAGTTTGGCTGCCCAGAAGTCCAGCGGATCCTCAAGGTGTGTTGGCATTGTCATGTCAAGGTATGACATGACCTGCTGGTTCAGGTCCTGCTCCAGGTCTTCCTGCTGCTCATGAGTAGACTCACTATGCAGGTGTAGAAAGCTACTCATTAGCGACTGAAGACTGAGGCTGCTGCTGATGGAGCTGCTGCTGCTGCTCCTGCCAACCCCCCCAGCAGCCATGGCAGTGGAAGGTGAGCGCAGAGGTCCCCCCCGATTCAGACCTGCGAGAGCATGGACCATGGCGCAGATACACATCGGCCAACTGACTACGTAGAATGTCTTTGTAGTAGGTCAGTTTGTCCTCCCTCTCGGCGGGTTTAAAAAATGCCCCCATTTTGTGCCGGAAGCGAGGGTCCAATAAGGTGGAGAGCCAGAAGTCATCCCGCTTACAAATGGAAACAATTCTGGGGTCACTACGCAAGCACGTGAGCATGCTTCCTGCCATTTGCGCAAGTGACTCGGAGGGACTGTCTCCATCTCCACTGCATACTGCCACGGTGTGTCTGGGTCCTCTGTCTCACCTTCCTCACAACCCTCTAGCTCCTCTGGCTGCTCCTGCTCCTCCTCTCCTGTCTGCTGACTGGATAAACCAGCAATTTCGCCAAGCCTAAACTGTGCACTGTGCCACTCCTCCTCCTCTTCCTCCTCCTCCTCCAGTTCAGCTCCAACGGGGTTCATGTGGCCGTAAGATGTAGACGCCATGTCTCCAGTGCCCTGACCAGCCATGGTTTCCAACATGTGCTGTAGTACATGAAGCAGTGGAATCACATCGTTTATCCCGTAATCCTGGCGACTCACAAATAAAGTGGCTTCCTCAAAGGGCCTGAGCAAACGGCAGGTGTCACGTATGAGCTGCCACTGATTGATATTGAAGTTACACAGGGGAGTTCCCCTATCCGCTTGGATCATCAAGAAATTTGTGATGGCTTTTCTCTGTTCGTATAGTCTGTCCAACATATGCAGGGTGGAATTCCAACGGGTGGAAACATCGCAAATCAGACTATGTTGGGGGCTACCGTTCTGACACTGTAGCTCAAGAAGGGTGTGCTTGGCGGTGTATGAGTGGCTGAAGTGCATGCAAAGTTTCCTTGAAGTTTTTAAGATGCCTTGCAGATGGGGGGAAAACTTCAGAAACCACTTCACAACCAGATTGAAGACGTGAGCCATGCAGGGCGCATGGGTCAGCCTTCCTTGTCGCAGCGCAGACAAAATGTTCTTCCCATTGTCGGTAACCATGGTTCCCATTTTCAGTTTTCTTGGAGTAAGACATGTTTGGATTTCTTGATGAATAAATTTAAGCAGTTCCTCCCCTGTGTGACTCCGTTCGCCAAGACAAACCATGTGAAGCACAGCGTGACACCTCCGTGCCCACCTTCTGTTCAACAAAAGTATGCAGCCCTGGTACTGCCTTCTTGGCAAAGAAATGACGGCTTGGGACTCTCCACCTCGGCTCGGCACAAGCCATCAGTTCTCTGAAAGGTGCAGAGTCCACCACCTGAAAAGGGAGCGACTTGGACAACCAACAACTTGGACAGGAGCACATTCAGCTTCTGCGCCGCAGGATGAGTGGACGCATAATGCTGTCTCTTGGACATGGCTTCACTGATGGATTGCTGGCGGGATGCATGACTTGGAGGAGGAGCAGGAGCATCAGGAGGAGCGACAGATGATGGGTATGACGCACAGCTGCCTTCGGCTGAGGTGCTGGAGCCTTGGCTGGCAGAAATTGGGAGCAGCGTGCCACTTGGTGAGGAAACAGCCTGGACCACCTCTTCGGAGCCTCGGTTTTCCAAGGCCGCTTTATGGTGATGCATCATATGTTGACGCAGGGCCATGGTGCCAACATTTGGGCCCTGGCCACGCTTCACCTTCTGCCTACATATCTTGCATGTGGCCATGTTACCCTCCTTGAAGAACTGCCACACTGCCGAGTAGCTACTTTTCCCACCAACAGCCCTCACTGATTCACTGCTACTGTCGCCAACTCCAGGAACCCCTGCTCCACTACCTCCCGATAAGGTATCCTGCCACGCAGCAGGTGCTCTACCCCGGCCCCGGCCCCGTTTGGCTCCAGGCTTTATAATTCTGCCCCCATGCTGACTGCCAACCATGCTGCTAACACCTTGCTGCCTCAGCTGCTGACTCCGGGGCAACCTGCACCCCTCTTCTCCTGATGATGAGGATGAAGACCCTTCTGCACCCGGCTCCCAAGTGCGATCGGCTTCATCATCATCATCACCGAGTTGTGGCTGCACTTTCCTCAACAGTGTCTGGCGCAGGAGCTGGAACGCTCACAACAACTCCCACGCCACTCTCCACATCTCTATTTGTCTGCCTAGCGAAGGAAGCCACCTCCATTTCTTGGCTGGGCAGTAGCTGCTGACTGTCCTCTATCTGATCGTCCTCCTCACTAAAGAGTGGAGCTGAACCCAAAGCATAGGATACGTCGCTGGGGGAGGGAACGGCGTAGGACAGAGGCAATGGGAGGACAGGGACTGCTCTCGGGCCATGCCAACTCAGGGTTGTGTCAGAGGAACCTACCGACCCTAGACTGGGGGTGTCAGATGTAACTTGCGATGATGTGGATGACCGCGTTAACCAATCTACCACAGCAGATGCGTTACTGGTGGAGACACGACCGCTAGCAGATACTGGCAGATCAGGTCTCTCACCGCGACTCCTGCTGTCATTCGCCCCTAGTCTGCTGCGACCTCTGCCTGCAGAATCTTGGCCTCTGACACTCCTCTTTGAACATCCTGGCACTTGTCTGCCTGACATTTTTATGTATTTGAAATGCGCAATAGGCACTTAAAAAAATGTGTTTACTTTAAAAAGCAGAAGCTAAATAAAGTGAGATACTGCTTCTCTGCACCAGATACTATGAACATTGGCAAAAGCTGATTTAGTATAACAGATAGGGTGAAATGTGCTGGTTTGGGATACCCTGCGGCCTGGTGTTTTTACAGAACACACAAAACCAATTCAAAATGCAATATATTAATAAAACAGAGCCTGTAGAAGCTGATTTAGTAGAACAGATAGGGTGAAATGTGCTGGTTTGGGATACCCTGCGGCCTGGTGTTTTTACAGAACACAAAAAACCAATTCAAAATGCAATATATTATTAAAACAGAGCCTGTAGAAGCTGATTTAGTAGAACAGATAGGGTGAAATGTGCTGGTTTGGGATACCCTGCGGCCTGGTGTTTTTACAGGACGCACAAAACCAATTCAAAATGCAATATATTAATAAAACAGAGCCTGTAGAAGCTGATTTAGTATAACAGATAGGGTGAAATGTACTGGTTTGGGATACCCTGCGGCCTGGTGTTTTTACAGGACACACAAAACCAATTCAAAATGCAATATATTAATAAAACAGAGCCTGTAGAAGCTGATTTAGTATAACAGATAGGGTGAAATGTGCTGGTTTGGGATACCCTGTGGCCTGGTGTTTTTACAGGACCCACAAAACCAATTAAAAATGCAATATATTAATAAAACAGAGCCTGTAGAAGCTGATTTAGTATAACAGATAGGGTGAAATGTGCTGGTTTGGGATACCCTGCGGCCTGGTGTTTTTACAGGACGCACAAAACCAATTCAAAATGCAATATATTAATAAAACAGAGCCTGTAGAAGCTGATTTAGTATAGCACATAGGGTGAAATGTGCTGGTTTGGGATACCCTGTGGCCTGGTGTTTTTACAGGACGCACAAAACCAATTCAAAATGCAATATATTAATAAAACAGAGCCTTTAGAAGCTGCTTTAGTATAACAGATAGGGTGAAATGTGCCGGTTTGGGATACCCTGCGGCCTGGTGTTTTTACAGGAAGCACAAAATCAATTCAAAATGCAATATATTAATTAAACAAAGCCTTTAGAAGCTGCTTTAGTATAACAGATAGGGTGAAATGTGCTGGTTTGGGATACCCTGCGGCCTGGTGTTTTTACAGGACACACAAAACCAACTCCAAATTCAATATATTAATAAAACAGAGCCCATAGGTGCTGCTTTAGTATAACAGATAGGGTGAAATGTGCTGGTTTGTCATACCCTGCGGCCTGGTGTTTTTACAGGACACACAAAACCAATTCCAAATTCAATATATTAATAAAACAGAGCCTGTAGAAGCTGATTTAGTATAACAGATAGGGTGAAATGTGCTGGTTTGCGATACCCTGCGGCCTGGTGTTTTTACAGGAAGCACAAAGACAATTCAAAATGCAATATATTAATAAAACAGAGCCTGTAGAAGCTGCTTTAGTATAACAGATAGGGTGAAATGTGCTGGTTTGGGATACCCTGCGGCCTGGTGTTTTTACAGGACGCACAAAACCAATTTAAAATGCAATATATTAATAAAACAGAGCCTATAGAAGCTGCTTTAGTATAACAGATAGGGCGAAATGTGCTGGTTTGGGATACCCTGCGGCCTATTGTTTTTACAGGACACACAAAACCAATTCAAAATGCAATATATTAATAAAACAGAGCCTTTAGAAGCTGATTCAGCATAACAGATAGGGTGAAATGTGCTGGTTTGGGATACCCTGCGGCCTGGTGTTTTTACAGGAAGCACAAAATCAATTCAAAATGCAATATATTAATAAAACAGAGCATGTAGAAGCTGCTTTAGTATAAAAGATAGGGTGAAATGTGCTGGTTTGGGATACCCTGCGGCCTGGTGTTTTTACAGGACACACAAAACCAACTCCAAATTCAATATATTAATAAAACAGAGCCCATAGATGCTGCTTTAGTATAACAGATAGGGTGAAATGTGCTGGTTTGTCATACCCTGCGGCCTTGTGTTTTTACAAGACACACAAAACCAATTCCAAATTCAAAATATTAATAAAACAGAGCCTGTAGAAGCTGATTTAGTATAACAGATAGGGTGAAATGTGCTGGTTTGCGATACCCTGCGGCCTGGTGTTTTTACAGGAAGCACAAAGACAATTCAAAATGCAATATATTAATAAAACAGAGCCTGTAGAAGCTGCTTTAGTATAACAGATAGGGTGAAATGTGCTGGTTTGGGATACCCTGCGGCCTGGTGTTTTTACAGGACGCACTAAACCAATTTAAAATGCAATATATTAATAAAACAGAGCCTATAGAAGCTGCTTTAGTATAACAGATAGGGCGAAATGTGTTGGTTTGGGATACCCTGCGGCCTATTGTTTTTACAGGACACACAAAACCAATTAAAAATGCAATATATTAATAAAACAGAGCCTTTAGAAGCTGATTCAGTATAACAGATAGGGTGAAATGTGCTGGTTTGGGATACCCTGCGGCCTGGTGTTTTTACAGGATGCACAAAACCAATTCAAAATGCAATATATTAATAAAACAGAGCCTGTAGAAGCTGCTTTAGTATATTAGATAGGGTGAAATGTGCTTTTTTGGGATACCCTGAGGCCTGGTGTTTTAACAGGACACACAAAACCAATTCCAAATGCAATATATTAATAAAACAGAGCCTGTAGAAGCTGCTTTCGTATAACAGATAGGGGGAAATGTGCTGGTTTGGGATACCCTGCGGCCTGGTGTTTTTACAGGATGCATAAAACCAATTCAAAATGCAATATATTAATAAAACAGAGCCTGTAGAAGCTGCTTTAGTATATTAGATAGGGTGAAATGTGCTTTTTTGGGATACCCTGAGGCCTGGTGTTTTAACAGGACACACAAAACCAATTCCAAATGCAATATATTAATAAAACAGAGCCTGTAGAAGCTGCTTTCGTATAACAGATAGGGGGAAATGTGCTGGTTTGGGATACCCTGCGGCCTGGTGTTTTTACAGGACACGCAAAACCAATTCCAAATGCAATATATTAATAAAACAGAGCCTGTAGAAGCTGATTTAGTATAACAGATAGGGGGAAATGTGCTAGTTTGGGATACCCTGCGGCCTGGTGTTTTTACAGGACACACAAAACCAATTCAAAATGCAATATATTAAAATAAAACAGAGCCTGTAGAAGCTGATTTAGTATAACAGATAGGGTGAAATGTGCTGATTTGGGATGCCCTGCGGCCTGGTGTTTTTACAGGATGCACAAAACCAATTCAAAATGCAATATATTAATAAAACAGAGCCTGTAGAAGCTGCTTTAGTAGAACAGATAGGGTGAAATGTGCTGGTTTGGGATACCCTGCGGCCTGGTGTTTTTACAGGACGCATAAAACCAATTCCAAATGCAATATATTAATAAAACAGAGCATTTAGAAGCTGATTTAGTATAACAGATAGGGTGAAATGTGCTGATTTGGGATGCCCTGCGGCCTGGTGTTTTTACAGGACGCACAAAACCAATTCCAAATGCAATATATTAATAAAACAGAGCCTGTAGAAGCTGCTTTAGTATAACAGATAGGGTGAAATGTGCTGGTTTGGGATACCCTGCGGCCGGAAGCACAAAACCAATTCAAAATGCAATATATTGATAAAACAGAGCCTGTAGAAGCTGCTTTAATATAACAGATAGGGTGAAATGTGCTGGTTTGGGATACCCTGCGGCCTGGTGTTTTTACAGGAAGCACAAAACCAATTCAAAATGCAATATATTAATTAAACAAAGCCTTTAGAAGCTGCTTTAGTATAACAGATAGGGTGAAATGTGCTGGTTTGGGATACCCTGCGGCCTGGTGTTTTTACAGGACGCACACAATCAATTCAAAATGCAATATATTAAAAAAACAGAGCCTGTAGAAACTGCTTTAGTATAACAGATAGGGTGAAATGGGCTGGTTTGGGATGCCCATGTGGCCTGCTGTTTTTACAGGATGCGCAAAACCAATTCCAAATGCAATATAATAATAAAACAGATCCTGTAGAAACTGCTTTAGTATAACAGATAGAGTGAAATGTGCTGATTTGGGATGCTCATGTGGCCTGGTGTTTTTACAGGACGCACAAAACCAATTCAAAATGCAATACAATAATAAAACAGAGCCTTTAGAAGCTGATTTAGTATAACAGATAGGATGAAATGTGCTGAAATAGTATGCCCATGTGGGCTGGGGTTTTTACAGCATACAAAAAAAATTAAAACTAATCGAGTTATAAGAAATGCTTGTGTGTAACAGATTAAATATGCCACTGCCAAGATGGGATGCACAGTGGCAAGGAATATTTACAGCACAAAAAAAAAGCAATTTAAAACTGATCTGGCAAATGAAGTGAAGTGAAAATAAAAAAAAGTTTCCCTGTCACTTTCTCTGCTGTCCCTGCCTGGATCGTTCCCAATTTTTCCCTATCTTTCCCTGGCTCTCCCTGGCACTGTATTGGTCTCTGTGGGTCTCTGTGGGTCTCCCTGACTCTCCCTGCCTGTCTGTAAGTCTCTCCCTGTCTGCAGCAACCTCCATTCTGTCTGCAATGCAAAGCTGAAATGCGCACAAGCAAGATGGTCGCCGTTTATATAAGACTGTGACGTCACCGCGTTTCCTGGCTGCTGATAGGCTGCATGTGACCTTCCCATGATAACTTGCCCCAGGGGATATGTCCAGACATGTGCATCCACCATTTTACAATGGCTGCAACTGAAATAAATGGAGTTTAAAGGAAAACTTCGATCAATCGAATCGCGGGGAAATTTGGATTCAGAATCTTATTTTTCCTGAAATTCGGAATGAATTCGGGTTCGTCCGAATCGATTCGCTCATCTCTAGTCAGGACCCATAATAAATTCCATCTGCAAGTTATGTCTCCAATGGTTCTGGTTTAGCTGGGTTTTTAACAGGTTGCAGAAAACAGCTTGTGGGCACTTGAAGTTCTGGCTTTACTCCTTAAAGATGCTCTAGGTCTTGCAACCACCTGCGCTTAAAGACATGTAATTGGAGCTGGTGTTTGCAACCTAGGTGCAACTGGTGGTGAAGGCAGAGGTGCAGCTCTTCTTGTTGAGCAGGGTGCAGCTGGTGCTTCCGCAATATGTGTCTGTGATGGTATTGCCAATCTCTGGCTCTGTTCTTGGCTCCTCCAGATAGATTGAAGTGGTCCCAGCCAGAGGAAGGACAGTGACTGGCCATAAAATGTTACAGTTCTTGCTGATGTCTTTAGGCACAAACATGGCTTAATGCAGACTAATAATAGTTTGGACACTTGAATCCGAAAAAGTGGGAGAGTGTCCTCCAGAAGACTTTGGCAGAACCCCCCCCCCCCCCCCCCATTGTTAGGAGCGGTTTTACTTTTTTAACACTAGTTATACTGTTGTACACTGCTACTGTATGCTGTATTCTGGATAATTAGAGGGAGTTATCTTTAAAAACTTTAAAGAACCATCTAGTATTGGTTATCAATTTCAAGTAGAATTAATGCCTCCTGTATTTATAAACAATTTTAAAGCGGCAATTTTATATCTAACTGCTATTTCTGATTCCTTTGTTTGAACCATG
Organism: Gastrophryne carolinensis; assembly: GCA_027917425.1. Taxonomy (NCBI): domain Eukaryota; kingdom Metazoa; phylum Chordata; class Amphibia; order Anura; family Microhylidae; genus Gastrophryne; species Gastrophryne carolinensis. The sequence goes on along the minus strand of CM051238.1, from coordinate 175,479,674 downwards.
CCTGGAGGCCTGCAGTCCCAAGAGGGCCACAAAATTACAAAGCAAATAATGATACTTATTACACAACTAACGATCAATGGTTCCTCCGTATTCATGGTCATCAAGGCATGGACCATTTTTTCGGCCTGTGTGAGTTCCAGGCATCGTGGTAGCCCACCTCCTGTTTGTAACCTAACATTACAATATACATCTTTAGGTTGACTTCGTACATATTTGTATTTTCTTTGTACCTGGAATCACCTCTGTATGTGTGTTGAGGACAACTCGTTTAAGGTCTAGTATTTTTTTCTTCATTTGTTTTACCTTCTTGGTCCGGGCCCAATAGCATTAATTTTCATCCAGAGTTCCTGCCAATGTGTCTCTTTCACATCTTTGGGACTACCATGAGATTGGCTTCTATAGAGGACAACAAAGTTGTTAGACAACCCTTCAACAAGGTTTGGGATTTAGGCAGGATGATGTGTGTTGTGGTGTTTCTGCCCGGGGGCTAAGAGGAACTTTAGGGGACACCTGAAAACTCTGTCCCCTTCCATGTTGTGGATGATCCGCCAGATTGGCTTGTGTGGTTGCAGTGTGTGGGAGTGCTGTGTAGATAGCTGTGGGGATTGGTACATAGCCAAAAAATGGCTAGTATATGTAGCAGTTTAACTCCGACTCTGTGTGTTGGCCTGCACTGTTAGGACCCACTTCTAAAAGAGTGACACTGGATCTGGCTGCACCTGCTCCAAATGACTGCTTCTGTGTGTGGACCTTGTGTTCCCATGCTGTTGAACCTATCTCTTCTTAGGGGGTTCTTCTCGATCGTATCCTCCTAGTGAGGCTGCTGATGTGTCTTTCACTTTGTCTAATGCTGTGTGGGCTGCTTCTTGAGATGGTTTTAATAGGATCTGACATCTTGGCATAGCACACTCCACTATCTGCTGCATGCACTAACCCTTTAAGCACTGGCATTCTTAACCACATGGTCCTACACATTTTGAAAGGCAAATTAAGTGAAATTGATTAGTTCTTTACTGTCATTTTGTGCGAGCATGTGATTTTTCAAATGCCATTACACACTTCTGGGATCCACACATAAGTTAACATACATGCTAGGGACACATGTAAATCAATAAACACATATTTCTCTATTGGCTAATGCAGAGAACTGAACCAGAAAGCACAAGAATGCTTGCAGCCTTGCACAAACACTGCTGCGGCCTGTCATGTCTCGCTTAAAGATAGATAGAAGTTTTCCGGGTGAAAAACGAAAACTCACGTACCGTGAGAGAATTATAGTGTGTCTCTCTCACCTGCTTGCGCAGAATCGGGATCATCTCACGAGTGTACCATGAGTCATGGAGCAAGAAATCACACATGCGAGTTGGCTTTTGCACAGAGCCGAGTTTTTTTATGAATGGTGCTGAATCGAATATTGACTGATTCATTAGCAAAAACAATTACATTGAGCCCCTGAAATGTATCTCCTTCATTCCTTCTCTCTATGCTAGCTAAAACGTCACAGCCAATTCCTACCTAATGGGTGTGGGTCCTCACTGTGACAGGCTCGGAGGGCATTCACATCGCTGGAGCTCCCTCGCGTATCAACCCCCTCAGCGCCTACAGTTATTACCTGAACCTCAACCCTTCTTCAAAATGTGTCACCCCGGGCCGGATTTTGGCCCAGGAACGAGGTTCAGGTAAGAATTGTGGACGCTGTAGGGGTAGATCTGCGCGGGGTCCAGCAATCTGGATGCCTCCCCGAGTATTTCACAATGCAGATCCACACCCATTAGACAGGAAATGGGTGTGGGTCCGTTTGAAAGAAAAATGTAGCAAATTGGCTCTTTACATTTAGGAACCTACACTGTGTTTCTGCTTTAATACTCACTACAGCTTGTCTGTATTTATCCTATTTACTAAATGAATGGTAGGGATCTTCCTGCAATCCTAGTGCCTACCTAGGCAAATCCTTAGGTTCTGTTTCTCCTGCCTGGGGCATCACCACTTTGGGATGCCTCAGGATTGCCTGAAAGCTCACTATTTTTGCCCCCACCGCACATGCGTGGGCCGCTCTGCCATTGATCTCAGCGCAGCAAGAAAAGCTGATTGGAGTGCTCGTTGGTGACTTTGCCTGCTCACCTCTAGTTTTGGGGCGTGTCTGCGCTGACCATTCAGCAAAGCCTGCCGCTGGCACGCACATAGACTAGAGGTATCACAGAGATACACACAATGAGGAGCTCATCAATTGCTCGTGCTCCCGATTGGCATAAACAGAGCCCCGTTAAATATGCATGACAAATGGCTTTGACTGGACGAGAGCCCGAGCATACACTGTAGCTCCAGGGAAAGGTGAGTTTTTATGGACGATCTGGGGAGTTTCACACAGTGGGGCATCCCAAACTGGGGTGACCCAGGGCAGAGAACAAAACATGGAATAGTCAAAATACTGGGTTTTGTTCCGACTTACAAGACAACTATTTTAAAACACCCCTGAAAAGTTCCTTCTATACTTTAAGTGACAGGTCTGATCGGGGGTAGCCTGTGTCTACTCACAAAGCTATTAAAGCGGTCGTTCACCCTGAATAAGAGCCTATCTTATATGTTTCCCACACGCTGCACATACAGATTGCTCACATTAAAAATCATCCTACCTGCATCTACTGCATGTTATGAGCCTTTAAACATCCAAGATGGTGGCTCATGGAACATCAGGCAGCCTGCAAACAGGAAGTGCCTTCTGATTGTGTCGCTCTGCATTCTGGGATTGCTGGCCTTTTCCTGACCCCAGCTCTGCTCTGTCTGAGCAAAGCACAGCTATTCCCCCCTGTACTTTATCCCACTCTCCTCTCCCCAGTAAGTGTGATGCTTCTGCGTCAAGATGGTGGCGCCTGTATCCTAAAGTCCTTAACAGAGTTGCAGCCCAGTGGGGGAAACAATAATAAGTAAGTGACTAAAAACTTAAAATATATTTATTTTAGATGCTGGGGAATCGTTTTTTAAGGGTTTGGGCTTTTCAATAAATCATGGATGACGGTCCGGTTCAAGTACAGCAAAACACATCTCAAGCACTATCCCGTCATAAGTTTCATATCTTGACCCACAAACAAAGTTGTGGCAGGTGTTTATGAAATGACAGGCACCAAATAATGGGGGGGTTCTGCCACTCAGTATGTTATGGGGGGTGGATACTGGGCCAGATGGGGGGGGGATTGGCTCTTCTCTCTTCAGGAGAGCGGCCAAAAAAGCGCCCCCCCCCCCCGCTTCGGCCGATGGCACAATTAATTGTAAAAAAAAAAAAAAAGACATTTACTCACCTGCGGCTGCGATCCCTCTCGCTGGGTCTCCTCTTCACCGGGGGGGGGGGGGGGCTCTGATAGCTCACCATGATGTCGCCCAGCAGCCAGCTTCTCTCACCCAAGACGATCAGTAGCTCCAGGTGCTCAGGTGAGAGAGGTTGGAGTGGGGGAGAGGGCTATGATCCCTCGCCCCCCCCAGCCTCCCTCCACCGAGCACCCGGCAGCTGTCATTGGGGATCGCCAGGGACAGCTGAGGATCGGAGGTGAGTAAAGAAAAAAAAATACATTTTTTTTCTTATGTGTCATGGGGGGACCCTATGTCATTTTTAAAAAATTAACCCCTTATTTTTATAGTGTGGATAGTTATATTTTATTTGTAAATGTTATAGAGTGCTCTCTTCAGTTTGGGGGGGTCTCCTGGGCAAGAATGGGGGGGCTACAGATACATATGTCATTCCATTGTAATCGGGAGAAATGGGGCTTTCATATGTAATATGGTTTTCATTAATAAAACAAATGTTTTATTTAAAATAAAGGAGACAATTGTCTAAAAAAAATTTTTTTACGCAAAAATATTTAAAAAAACTGTAGAAAAATTACAAACAAAACATTTCATGTTAAAGCCTAAACTCTGCTGCAAAAGATATATAATTTTCCTGGAAATTCCGGCAAAAATCACAGTTAAACATGGAGCAAAATGGGGAAAAATGACCTGTCAACAAAGGGTGACAAAATTTCAAGTAGGCTGGCAATTAAAAGGGTTAATAGTACCTATGCATGTTGGGTATTGTTCTGCTCGGGGGACCTTGCGCTTTCAGATTTAGCTTGTTTTTTCTTGCTTGCATATTGATATTTTAGGAAAACATGTTTTTTCATTCAGCTTTTTTATACATTTTTTTAGGTAAACCCTGTGCAACCTAAGATTTCTTCGAGGGATTACTTCCAGAAAGATGAGCCCACTACAACAAGCTGGGTACGCTTAGAAAGCTTAACGTGTACTTTCAGTTGTTGAAAAATTGCAAGGTGCACACTTTGTCTGCAGAGCTGAAATTTTTAAGTAAAATTACCATTATGCGCATGCTTGACTATGGGGTGTTTAGCAACTCTTCCCTTGACAGTAGCTATGCACGCTGGGTATTGTTCTGTTCGGGGGATGTTGTAGTTTTTTTAGGAAAATGTGGCTTTGATTCTTCCTTTTTATTCTTTTTTAGGGAAACTCTGTGCAACCAAAGAATTGATTGAGGGATTACTTCCAGAAAACTACGCCCACATAAACAAGCCTGGTACGCCTAGAAAGCTTGAGGCGTGTACTTCCAGAGAATATAGTTTGTGGGGGGTATTTCAAATGTAAAGGGTTGTTTTTCTGGAAAAACTGCAAGGTGCGCATACCACATATCACAGTTGTATTTTGGACAGAAAAGAGAAAGAAAGTGGGTATAGGTCAAACCCACACAGCTGCAACCTCCATGTGCGACCACGCCATTAGTACAAATTGATTCAACCATTCAAGGTGTTACATAGAAAAAGACTTTATTTCTGCTAAATAAGCAGCTGTTAAAATAGAGAGTAAAAAGTAACAGAAGGGGCTAGACAGACCTACCCCTGCTACCACATATACAATTATGTCAGATCATTGTCATGGGTTTTAAAGGCCCATGATTGCAAATTTATATACAATATACTATAGCGTGAATGATCCAGCCCTCACAGGCAATGGACATAATCAATATTGAACCGCAAGCGATGCAAAAACATATTAAGACATATACATACTATTTACATAATGTGAATCACAGTGTGATCAATATAGACATCATTCAAGGTTCCACAATAATACAAACGAGGTGGACTAGTTTCGCCCATGAACGGGGCTTCCTCTGCACCTCAATTTTCACTATGCAAACATGTGCACCTTTAACTTGGGTGCCATTATGGAGTCATCATTGTTCTATAAAGAAAAAACAGCCAGAAAACAGACAAGAGACAAAAGTGAGGAGAAAAAACAAAAAAAGGGAAAAAAAGAGAAGAAAAGAAAAAAAGAAAATATATACAGCCATTATAGATTAATTCATATTACATATTATGGTCCAATTGACCAAAAAAAATGTCAATGGTCATATAAGGGTACCTGTTTGTCCCTGTGGTAATACGACAACTGGCAGTAAAATGCTAGACACTGAGACCACTTATAATCCCCATGTCCTCAGCGGCATCCAAGGCAATCCTAGTGCCATATGTACAGTCACCTATTCAGCAGCCTATATTGAGAAATTATTTGAAGACGCTATTGGCTAAGGTTCATTCATTCAATCAACAAGGAGATAAGACTATAAATATACACTTACTTGTGGAGATATACCCGCTGTCAAGCCTGAGGGGGCAACAACACAGCCTCCCCGTGAGGCAGATAGTGCAGCTAGAGGGAGGTAACTGACCCGTGCTCCGTGACAGCACCGGACCTCTCTCCCTCGTGGGCAGCCCGGATGTGTCAAAGCAGCCGGCGGGCTTAAGTACAAGCCTGCGTCGGCTGCGTGCTGGGGTCAGCGTGCCACTTCCGGGGCAGCCGGAAACCCTGATGACGTCACCGCCCGGCCCGGGGGTGGCACTCCCCAGCTACCAGGGGCGTGTTCACGGAGGCGGGGACGAGGGGGGGAACATGTGGAGAGGGCGGGCTTCGCCAGCAAGGAACGTCACATCCCACCGCCGCCCCCCAGTCTCCCCAACATCCGGAGGTGCTGGGGATGTGGGTGGGCAGCGGCAGCACGTATCCCCGCGGTCCCCGACGTCGGGGAACAACCCGGCCGGGCAGGCTAGCTAATGCCAGAGCCCGCCCGACGGCCGATCGTCTCGGGCAGCGCAGCCCCGCCCACAATCCCCATCGGGCATCGCAGCAGAGGGTGGGAGGCCGCAGCATGTTCGCCCCTCCATCTCCCCAAGCATCCCCTCCTCCCCCGATGAAACTTACCTCCACTGCAGTGGGGACCCTAAAAGGGAACCTTAACCCTGTATCGGGTAACCCCACTGACTGCGCCCCTGGGACCACATCCGGCCCTCTGCATACTACTATTAGACGAATGTAAGTATTCATCCAAAGAAAATTCACATACATATCGCCAACGTGGCTCGATTTAAGTGCACCATCAAAGAGTGATGTCAGAAAATAATTGGAGTGGGGTCTAGTCACTATGATATGGGGGGAGTGGATTATCGCCCCATATTAGAGTACCTATCGGGGGGTCATCAGTATTACATTAGTTTACCTGCCAGTCATCTCCTGACTTTCTCAGTATTATTAAGGAAAAAAAAAAAAAAAAAAAAAGGGAAAAGATCATTGGTTAAAATACACAGAAATCGATAATTGAAGTATGAAAACGAAAGTTTTCAACTTAGAAAGGGCGCAAAACTAATTGTTTCGTTCATACCTGGGTGGAGATATGCTTTCATTTTGCTAATCCAACGGGTTTCCCTCTGGAGGGTAATCCTCTCTATATTCCCACCTCTGGCATGTGGGTGGATCCGGTCTAGGCCCTGAACAGTTAATCCTTTCGGTTCACTATTGTGATGACGGGCAAAATGCCGTCCTATCGGAGTCTTCAAGTTGGCAGTGCGGATATCGTATTGGTGTTCGTATATCCTCTTTTTCAGGGGCCTGTTTGTTTTTCCAATATAGAAGCTCCCACACGGACATGTAAGTATATATATCACGTGGGGAGTTTCACAGTTGACAAAATGTTTGGATTGTACCGGTGTCTGTCCAGGTATGTTAATAGTTTTGCCCGGTTTAATGAACTGGCAACAGCTACACCTTTTTTTGGCATTGATAGGTCCCACAGGTTTTACAACATTTCTTGGGATCCCTCTCAGTATAATGACTTTTGAATAGTTTGTCTCTAAGGTTCCTTGCCCTTCTAAAAACAAACTGTGGTTGTGACGGCAAAATCTCCCTAAGGCTCTGATCGTTCATCAGCAGATGCCAATTCCGTTGAAATATATTTTTCAGTGTGTGGTGTTGGGCAGAGAAGGTCAGGGTCACGGCTAAAGGCCGTCTAGTTCTCTGGGGTTTGGGTTTATAAAGAATTTCCGTCCTAGGCCTGGCGGCAGCTTTTTTATAGGCCAATGACAGTATTTTCTTACTATAACCCCTTTCCTGCAGTCTATTCTTTATCCCATCAGCTGCTTTCTTAAAATCTCCATCATCAGTGCAGTTTCTACGCGCCCGGAGGTATTCTCCATAGGGGATACTGCGTAGTAGATGTTGGGGATGGAAGCTCGTCGCTCTTAAGATTGTGTTGACCGCTGAGGGCTTCCTGAAAAAGTCTGAATGTACTTGTCCCTGTGCATCTATGGAGATTGTCAGGTCCAGGAAATTGATCCTGGACTCACTGATTTCATGCGTGAATCTCAAGTTTAGTTCATTGCAATTAAGGGTTTGGATGAACTCCTCTAATAACTGTCTGGAACCAGTCCATAGCACAAAAATATCGTCGATGTACCTGTGCCACGTAAGAACGTGGCACAGGTACATCGTGAGGGTGTCCTCACCCCACAACTCCCTCTCCCAAAGGCCAAGGTACAGGTTGGCATAAGATGGGGCGCACGTGGTCCCCATCGCCGTACCCTGTACCTGATGGTACAATCGGCCGTCGAAGAGGAAGAAGTTGTGGGTGAGGACAAATCTCAATAAGCGAAGGACAAACAGGTTGAGGTTACACTGACTGACGTCCAGTTCGTTCAGGAAAAATTGTGTGGCTCGCAGGCCCTGTTCGTGCGGGATACTTGAGTACAGGGCCTCCACGTCCAGTCCGACCAGGAGAGTCCCCGGGGGCACAGTCATCCCATCGAGGATGCGGAGCAGATGGCCGGTGTCCTTCAAGTACGAAGGAAGCTGGTGCACCAACGGTTGAAGGACGTGGTCGATGAACCGACTGGCCCAATCAGTCAGAGACCCCATGCCCGACACTATGGGTCTGCCTGGTGGTGCAGACGCCGATTTATGAACCTTCGGTAAGGCATAAAAGGTGGCAATGGTCGGGCATGGGGCCTCCAAGTACGCACCAGTCTGTCCATCGATCACTCGGTGTGTCACCGCATCCTCGATGAGCGAGTGATAAGCCCCCGAGGCCTCACCGAGTCTGGACGTGGAGGTCCGAACGTACCAGTCCCTATTGTCCAAAATTCGCCTGCACATCTGTACATATAGTTCATTGCTCATCACAACGATATTGCCCCCTTTATCCGCTGGTTTAATTGTCACATTACCAGTTTTCTCTAGGTCCCTCGGTGCTTTCTGGTGTTCAACAGAGAGATTGGACTTCTTCTTAAAGGGGAGTTTTTCTATCTCAGTTGTGCCCAGACTAACAAAAGTTTCTAAGTGGGCATTAGAGCTCAGTGGTGGATAAAACGTCGAGGGTTTTTTAAACCTCGATTGCTTTGGGTTTATCATCGGTGAGATACCGGTCGCTTCGATACCCAATTCTATCATTTCTTTCTCCAAGTCAGACTGATTAACTTGTGGGGCTGTCTCCGAATGCTCATCTTTATGTAAATAAAGTTGTTTACATAAGATTTTCCGGGCGAATAGATGGAGGTCTTTAATGGCCTCAAAAGAATCTAGTTGTTGGGTCGGGCAGAAGTTCAACCCTAATGACAGCACTTCTTGCTGAGCCTGTGTCAAAGTTAGGTTAGATAAGTTAATGATGTTAAGCGGACATTCTTTTTCCCTACGATCAGGGGTTCCGGTTTTCATTCGTTTTATCTCTTGTGTCATTGAATTCCTGACTGAAAGACCTAGCTCTATCTGTTTCTTCTTCCGCCTTCGGCGGTTCCTATTCTGATTGCGGCATCGTCTCTATTACCCCCCTCCCAACGTTGGGGTATGAATCTTCTCTGTGGATCCCTAGACTTCCTATTAGGTCTCTCCCTCGAGGATGAGGAATCTGAAGATGAAAACTGTCTCGGAAAGAATTCCCTACGGGTTGGTCTGGCCTCCGTGCCTGGCCAGATGTATGCTTTCAGTTGTTTGTAGGCTATTGTGTCTCGTTGGAACTTATGTTCCTTGGTCTCAATGATATCCTTGTTGATTTTCTCTATCCCCATCTTAATGTTAGTATCCCTTTTAACAAAGTACTCATCTTTGTTAAAGGTCTCCAACTCTTTCGCTAGTTTGCTGATTTGTTCATCTAGTACTGCCAATTGTTTACTATGTTGGTCAACTAACAGACCCATAAGTGTGATCGAACACTCCTGGAGGGCATTCTCCCACTTCTGTTTAAAGTCGTCAGTGATCAAGCCAATCTGTGGGTATAGTTTCAATCTTAAACCCCTAGGTACTATCTTTTTATCCTTATATTCTCTCAGGTATTGAATATCCCACCAAACTTTGGATTTTTTCAGAAGGGAAGAATAAAGGGCATTAAATGTAGCATTTATATTCTCTTGATGTTCTATTTGCATTTTATTCTGAACGCGACATTTTGTAAGGTCCGAGATCATCAGATCCCACTTGTCCTGACAGAGATCCGTCATGATTCCTTTCTTGAACAGAACAAAGAAGTAGAGAAAGGGAAAGAAAGAGAAAAAAAAAAAAAAAAGGAAGAAAAAGGGAAAACTTTTAAAATTAACTCCTCACTGGTTGTATCCTGTCCTTAGTTCCTCCAGCCTTCACTTGCACTAGTAAAACGGGGGGTACACTTCAGCTGGGGATATTTTTTCCCCACAGACCTAGATGGGCTCTAGCCCAAGCACCACTATGAGAGAAGGACACTAAAGATGGAAAAAAACCCGACTCATTAACAACGTCAACCAGTCTAGCACCGTGTTAGTGAAATTCAGTGACCCAACCCTTAAGATATAAATTTGTGGTATTGGCTGGTACACACTGGGGTCCAAATAATTACAGACAGAAAAGAGAAAGAAAGTGGGTATAGGTCAAACCCACACAGCTGCAACCTCCATGTGCGACCACACCATTAGTACAAATTGATTCAACCATTCAAGGTGTTACATAGAAAAAGACTTTATTTCTGCTAAATAAGCAGCTGTTAAAATAGAGAGTAAAAAGTAACAGAAGGGGCTAGACAGACCTACCCCTGCTACCACATATACAATTATGTCAGATCATTGTCATGGGTTTTAAAGGCCCATGATTGCAAATTTATATACAATATACTATAGCGTGAATGATCCAGCCCTCACAGGCAATGGACATAATCAATATTGAACCGCAAGCGATGCAAAAACATATTAAGACATATACATACTATTTACATAATGTGAATCACAGTGTGATCAATATAGACATCATTCAAGGTTCCACAATAATACAAACGAGGTGGACTAGTTTCGCCCATGAACGGGGCTTCCTCTGCACCTCAATATTCACTATGCAAACATGTGCACCTTTAACTTGGGTGCCATTATGGAGTCATCATTGTTCTATAAAGAAAAAACAGCCAGAAAACAGACAAGAGACAAAAGTGAGGAGAAAAAACAAAAAAAGGGAAAAAAAGAGAAGAAAAGAAAAAAAGAAAATATATACAGCCATTATAGATTAATTCATATTACATATTATGGTCCAATTGACCAAAAAAAATGTCAATGGTCATATAAGGGTACCTGTTTGTCCCTGTGGTAATACGACAACTGGCAGTAAAATGCTAGACACTGAGACCACTTATAATCCCCATGTCCTCAGCGGCATCCAAGGCAATCCTAGTGCCATATGTACAGTCACCTATTCAGCAGCCTATATTGAGAAATTATTTGAAGACGCTATTGGCTAAGGTTCATTCATTCAATCAACAAGGAGATAAGACTATAAATATACACTTACTTGTGGAGATATACCCGCTGTCAAGCCTGAGGGGGCAACAACACAGCCTCCCCGTGAGGCAGATAGTGCAGCTAGAGGGAGGTAACTGACCCGTGCTCCGTGACAGCACCGGACCTCTCTCCCTCGTGGGCAGCCCGGATGTGTCAAAGCAGCCGGCGGGCTTAAGTACAAGCCTGCGTCGGCTGCGTGCTGGGGTCAGCGTGCCACTTCCGGGGCAGCCGGAAACCCTGATGACGTCACCGCCCGGCCCGGGGGTGGCACTCCCCAGCTACCAGGGGCGTGTTCACGGAGGCGGGGACGAGGGGGGGAACATGTGGAGAGGGCGGGCTTCGCCAGCAAGGAACGTCACATCCCACCGCCGCCCCCCAGTCTCCCCAACATCCGGAGGTGCTGGGGATGTGGGTGGGCAGCGGCAGCACGTATCCCCGCGGTCCCCGACGTCGGGGAACAACCCGGCCGGGCAGGCTAGCTAACGCCAGAGCCCGCCCGACGGCCGATCGTCTCGGGCAGCGCAGCCCCGCCCCGCCCACAATCCCCATCGGGCATCGCAGCAGAGGGTGGGAGGCCGCAGCATGTTCGCCCCTCCATCTCCCCAAGCATCCCCTCCTCCCCCGATGAAACTTACCTCCACTGCAGTGGGGACCCTAAAAGGGAACCTTAACCCTGTATCGGGTAACCCCACTGACTGCGCCCCTGGGACCACATCCGGCCCTCTGCATACTACTATTAGACGAATGTAAGTATTCATCCAAAGAAAATTCACATACATATCGCCAACGTGGCTCGATTTAAGTGCACCATCAAAGAGTGATGTCAGAAAATAATTGGAGTGGGGTCTAGTCACTATGATATGGGGGGAGTGGATTATCGCCCCATATTAGAGTACCTATCGGGGGGTCATCAGTATTACATTAGTTTACCTGCCAGTCATCTACTGACTTTCTCAGTATTATTAAGGAAAAAAAAAAAAAAAAAAAAAGGGAAAAGATCATTGGTTAAAATACACAGAAATCGATAATTGAAGTATGAAAACGAAAGTTTTCAACTTAGAAAGGGCGCAAAACTAATTGTTTCGTTCATACCTGGGTGGAGATATGCTTTCATTTTGCTAATCCAACGGGTTTCCCTCTGGAGGGTAATCCTCTCTATATTCCCACCTCTGGCATGTGGGTGGATCCGGTCTAGGCCCTGAACAGTTAATCCTTTCGGTTCACTATTGTGATGACGGGCAAAATGCCGTCCTATCGGAGTCTTCAAGTTGGCAGTGCGGATATCGTATTGGTGTTCGTATATCCTCTTTTTCAGGGGCCTGTTTGTTTTTCCAATATAGAAGCTCCCACACGGACATGTAAGTATATATATCACGTGGGGAGTTTCACAGTTGACAAAATGTTTGGATTGTACCGGTGTCTGTCCAGGTATGTTAATAGTTTTGCCCGGTTTAATGAACTGGCAACAGCTACACCTTTTTTTGGCATTGATAGGTCCCACAGGTTTTACAACATTTCTTGGGATCCCTCTCAGTATAATGACTTTTGAATAGTTTGTCTCTAAGGTTCCTTGCCCTTCTAAAAACAAACTGTGGTTGTGACGGCAAAATCTCCCTAAGGCTCTGATCGTTCATCAGCAGATGCCAATTCCGTTGAAATATATTTTTCAGTGTGTGGTGTTGGGCAGAGAAGGTCAGGGTCACGGCTAAAGGCCGTCTAGTTCTCTGGGGTTTGGGTTTATAAAGAATTTCCGTCCTAGGCCTGGCGGCAGCTTTTTTATAGGCCAATGACAGTATTTTCTTACTATAACCCCTTTCCTGCAGTCTATTCTTTATCCCATCAGCTGCTTTCTTAAAATCTCCATCATCAGTGCAGTTTCTACGCGCCCGGAGGTATTCTCCATAGGGGATACTGCGTAGTAGATGTTGGGGATGGAAGCTCGTCGCTCTTAAGATTGTGTTGACCGCTGAGGGCTTCCTGAAAAAGTCTGAATGTACTTGTCCCTGTGCATCTATGGAGATTGTCAGGTCCAGGAAATTGATCCTGGACTCACTGATTTCATGCGTGAATCTCAAGTTTAGTTCATTGCAATTAAGGGTTTGGATGAACTCCTCTAATAACTGTCTGGAACCAGTCCATAGCACAAAAATATCGTCGATGTACCTGTGCCACGTAAGAACGTGGCACAGGTACATCGTGAGGGTGTCCTCACCCCACAACTCCCTCTCCCAACGGCCAAGGTACAGGTTGGCATAAGATGGGGCGCACGTGGTCCCCATCGCCGTACCCTGTACCTGATGGTACAATCGGCCGTCGAAGAGGAAGAAGTTGTGGGTGAGGACAAATCTCAATAAGCGAAGGACAAACAGGTTGAGGTTACACTGACTGACGTCCAGTTCGTTCAGGAAAAATTGTGTGGCTCGCAGGCCCTGTTCGTGCGGGATACTTGAGTACAGGGCCTCCACGTCCAGTCCGACCAGGAGAGTCCCCGGGGGCACAGTCATCCCATCGAGGATGCGGAGCAGATGGCCGGTGTCCTTCAAGTACGAAGGAAGCTGGTGCACCAACGGTTGAAGGACGTGGTCGATGAACCGACTGGCCCGATCAGTCAGAGACCCCATGCCCGACACTATGGGTCTGCCTGGTGGTGCAGACGCCGATTTATGAACCTTCGGTAAGGCATAAAAGGTGGCAATGGTCGGGCATGGGGCCTCCAAGTACGCACCAGTCTGTCCATCGATCACTCGGTGTGTCACCGCATCCTCGATGAGCGAGTGATAAGCCCCCGAGGCCTCACCGAGTCTGGACGTGGAGGTCCGAACGTACCAGTCCCTATTGTCCAAAATTCGCCTGCACATCTGTACATATAGTTCATTGCTCATCACAACGATATTGCCCCCTTTATCCGCTGGTTTAATTGTCACATTACCAGTTTTCTCTAGGTCCCTCGGTGCTTTCTGGTGTTCAACAGAGAGATTGGACTTCTTCTTAAAGGGGAGTTTTTCTATCTCAGTTGTGCCCAGACTAACAAAAGTTTCTAAGTGGGCATTAGAGCTCAGTGGTGGATAAAACGTCGAGGGTTTTTTAAACCTCGATTGCTTTGGGTTTATCATCGGTGAGATACCGGTCGCTTCGATACCCAATTCTATCATTTCTTTCTCCAAGTCAGACTGATTAACTTGTGGGGCTGTCTCCGAATGCTCATCTTTATGTAAATAAAGTTGTTTACATAAGATTTTCCGGGCGAATAGATGGAGGTCTTTAATGGCCTCAAAAGAATCTAGTTGTTGGGTCGGGCAGAAGTTCAACCCTAATGACAGCACTTCTTGCTGAGCCTGTGTCAAAGTTAGGTTAGATAAGTTAATGATGTTAAGCGGACATTCTTTTTCCCTACGATCAGGGGTTCCGGTTTTCATTCGTTTTATCTCTTGTGTCATTGAATTCCTGACTGAAAGACCTAGCTCTATCTGTTTCTTCTTCCGCCTTCGGCGGTTCCTATTCTGATTGCGGCATCGTCTCTATTACCCCCCTCCCAACGTTGGGGTATGAATCTTCTCTGTGGATCCCTAGACTTCCTATTAGGTCTCTCCCTCGAGGATGAGGAATCTGAAGATGAAAACTGTCTCGGAAAGAATTCCCTACGGGTTGGTCTGGCCTCCGTGCCTGGCCAGATGTATGCTTTCAGTTGTTTGTAGGCTATTGTGTCTCGTTGGAACTTATGTTCCTTGGTCTCAATGATATCCTTGTTGATTTTCTCTATCCCCATCTTAATGTTAGTATCCCTTTTAACAAAGTACTCATCTTTGTTAAAGGTCTCCAACTCTTTCGCTAGTTTGCTGATTTGTTCATCTAGTACTGCCAATTGTTTACTATGTTGGTCAACTAACAGACCCATAAGTGTGATCGAACACTCCTGGAGGGCATTCTCCCACTTCTGTTTAAAGTCGTCAGTGATCAAGCCAATCTGTGGGTATAGTTTCAATCTTAAACCCCTAGGTACTATCTTTTTATCCTTATATTCTCTCAGGTATTGAATATCCCACCAAACTTTGGATTTTTTCAGAAGGGAAGAATAAAGGGCATTAAATGTAGCATTTATATTCTCTTGATGTTCTATTTGCATTTTATTCTGAACGCGACATTTTGTAAGGTCCGAGATCATCAGATCCCACTTGTCCTGACAGAGATCCGTCATGATTCCTTTCTTGAACAGAACAAAGAAGTAGAGAAAGGGAAAGAAAGAGAAAAAAAAAAAAAAAAGGAAGAAAAAGGGAAAACTTTTAAAATTAACTCCTCACTGGTTGTATCCTGTCCTTAGTTCCTCCAGCCTTCACTTGCACTAGTAAAACGGGGGGTACACTTCAGCTGGGGATATTTTTTCCCCACAGACCTAGATGGGCTCTAGCCCAAGCACCACTATGAGAGAAGGACACTAAAGATGGAAAAAAACCCGACTCATTAACAACGTCAACCAGTCTAGCACCGTGTTAGTGAAATTCAGTGACCCAACCCTTAAGATATAAATTTGTGGTATTGGCTGGTACACACTGGGGTCCAAATAATTACAGACAGAAAAGAGAAAGAAAGTGGGTATAGGTCAAACCCACACAGCTGCAACCTCCATGTGCGACCACGCCATTAGTACAAATTGATTCAACCATTCAAGGTGTTACATAGAAAAAGACTTTATTTCTGCTAAATAAGCAGCTGTTAAAATAGAGAGTAAAAAGTAACAGAAGGGGCTAGACAGACCTACCCCTGCTACCACATATACAATTATGTCAGATCATTGTCATGGGTTTTAAAGGCCCATGATTGCAAATTTATATACAATATACTATAGCGTGAATGATCCAGCCCTCACAGGCAATGGACATAATCAATATTGAACCGCAAGCGATGCAAAAACATATTAAGACATATACATACTATTTACATAATGTGAATCACAGTGTGATCAATATAGACATCATTCAAGGTTCCACAATAATACAAACGAGGTGGACTAGTTTCGCCCATGAACGGGGCTTCCTCTGCACCTCAATATTCACTATGCAAACATGTGCACCTTTAACTTGGGTGCCATTATGGAGTCATCATTGTTCTATAAAGAAAAAACAGCCAGAAAACAGACAAGAGACAAAAGTGAGGAGAAAAAACAAAAAAAGGGAAAAAAAGAGAAGAAAAGAAAAAAAGAAAATATATACAGCCATTATAGATTAATTCATATTGCATATTATGGTCCAATTGACCAAAAAAAATGTCAATGGTCATATAAGGGTACCTGTTTGTCCCTGTGGTAATACGACAACTGGCAGTAAAATGCTAGACACTGAGACCACTTATAATCCCCATGTCCTCAGCGGCATCCAAGGCAATCCTAGTGCCATATGTACAGTCACCTATTCAGCAGCCTATATTGAGAAATTATTTGAAGACGCTATTGGCTAAGGTTCATTCATTCAATCAACAAGGAGATAAGACTATAAATATACACTTACTTGTGGAGATATACCCGCTGTCAAGCCTGAGGGGGCAACAACACAGCCTCCCCGTGAGGCAGATAGTGCAGCTAGAGGGAGGTAACTGACCCGTGCTCCGTGACAGCACCGGACCTCTCTCCCTCGTGGGCAGCCCGGATGTGTCAAAGCAGCCGGCGGGCTTAAGTACAAGCCTGCGTCGGCTGCGTGCTGGGGTCAGCGTGCCACTTCCGGGGCAGCCGGAAACCCTGATGACGTCACCGCCCGGCCCGGGGGTGGCACTCCCCAGCTACCAGGGGCGTGTTCACGGAGGCGGGGACGAGGGGGGGGAACATGTGGAGAGGGCGGGCTTCGCCAGCAAGGAACGTCACATCCCACCGCCGCCCCCCAGTCTCCCCAACATCCGGAGGTGCTGGGGATGTGGGTGGGCAGCGGCAGCACTTATCCCCGCGGTCCCCGACGTCGGGGAACAACCCGGCCGGGCAGGCTAGCTAACGCCAGAGCCCGCCCGACGGCCGATCGTCTCGGGCAGCGCAGCCCCGCCCCGCCCACAATCCCCATCGGGCATCGCAGCAGAGGGTGGGAGGCCGCAGCATGTTCGCCCCTCCATCTCCCCAAGCATCCCCTCCTCCCCCGATGAAACTTACCTCCACTGCAGTGGGGACCCTAAAAGGGAACCTTAACCCTGTATCGGGTAACCCCACTGACTGCGCCCCTGGGACCACATCCGGCCCTCTGCATACTACTATTAGACGAATGTAAGTATTCATCCAAAGAAAATTCACATACATATCGCCAACGTGGCTCGATTTAAGTGCACCATCAAAGAGTGATGTCAGAAAATAATTGGAGTGGGGTCTAGTCACTATGATATGGGGGGAGTGGATTATCGCCCCATATTAGAGTACCTATCGGGGGGTCATCAGTATTACATTAGTTTACCTGCCAGTCATCTACTGACTTTCTCAGTATTATTAAGGAAAAAAAAAAAAAAAAAAAAAGGGAAAAGATCATTGGTTAAAATACACAGAAATCGATAATTGAAGTATGAAAACGAAAGTTTTCAACTTAGAAAGGGCGCAAAACTAATTGTTTCGTTCATACCTGGGTGGAGATATGCTTTCATTTTGCTAATCCAACGGGTTTCCCTCTGGAGGGTAATCCTCTCTATATTCCCACCTCTGGCATGTGGGTGGATCCGGTCTAGGCCCTGAACAGTTAATCCTTTCGGTTCACTATTGTGATGACGGGCAAAATGCCGTCCTATCGGAGTCTTCAAGTTGGCAGTGCGGATATCGTATTGGTGTTCGTATATCCTCTTTTTCAGGGGCCTGTTTGTTTTTCCAATATAGAAGCTCCCACACGGACATGTAAGTATATATATCACGTGGGGAGTTTCACAGTTGACAAAATGTTTGGATTGTACCGGTGTCTGTCCAGGTATGTTAATAGTTTTGCCCGGTTTAATGAACTGGCAACAGCTACACCTTTTTTGGCATTGATAGGTCCCACAGGTTTTACAACATTTCTTGGGATCCCTCTCAGTATAATGACTTTTGACTAGTTTGTCTCTAAGGTTCCTTGCCCTTCTAAAAACAAACTGTGGTTGTGACGGCAAAATCTCCCTAAGGCTCTGATCGTTCATCAGCAGATGCCAATTCCGTTGAAATATATTTTTCAGTGTGTGGTGTTGGGCAGAGAAGGTCAGGGTCACGGCTAAAGGCCGTCTAGTTCTCTGGGGTTTGGGTTTATAAAGAATTTCCGTCCTAGGCCTGGCGGCAGCTTTTTTATAAGCCAATGACAGTATTTTCTTACTATAACCCCTTTCCTGCAGTCTATTCTTTATCCCATCAGCTGCTTTCTTAAAATCTCCATCATCAGTGCAGTTTCTACGCGCCCGGAGGTATTCTCCATAGGGGATACTGCGTAGTAGATGTTGGGGATGGAAGCTCGTCGCTCTTAAGATTGTGTTGGCCGCTGAGGGCTTCCTGAAAAAGTCTGAATGTACTTGTCCCTGTGCATCTATGGAGATTGTCAGGTCCAGGAAATTGATCCTGGACTCACTGATTTCATGCGTGAATCTCAAGTTTAGTTCATTGCAATTAAGGGTTTGGATGAACTCCTCTAATAACTGTCTGGAACCAGTCCATAGCACAAAAATATCGTCGATGTACCTGTGCCACGTAAGAACGTGGCACAGGTACATCGTGAGGGTGTCCTCACCCCACAACTCCCTCTCGATACGGCCAAGGTACAGGTTGGCATAAGATGGGGCGCACGTGGTCCCCATCGCCGTACCCTGTACCTGATGGTACAATCGGCCGTCGAAGAGGAAGAAGTTGTGGGTGAGGACAAATCTCAATAAGCGAAGGACAAACAGGTTGAGGTTACACTGACTGACGTCCAGTTCGTTCAGGAAAAATTGTGTGGCTCGCAGGCCCTGTTCGTGCGGGATACTTGAGTACAGGGCCTCCACGTCCAGTCCGACCAGGAGAGTCCCCGGGGGCACAGTCTTCCCATCGAGGATGCGGAGCAGATGGCCGGTGTCCTTCAAGTACGAAGGAAGCTGGTGCACCAACGGTTGAAGGACTTGGTCGATGAACCGACTGGCCCGATCAGTCAGAGACCCCATGCCCGACACTATGGGTCTGCCTGGTGGTGCAGACGCCGATTTATGAACCTTCGGTAAGGCATAAAAGGTGGCAATGGTCGGGCATGGGGCCTCCAAGTACGCACCAGTCTGTCCATCGATCACTCGGTGTGTCACCGCATCCTCGATGAGCGAGTGATAAGCCCCCGAGGCCTCACCGAGTCTGGACGTGGAGGTCCGAACGTACCAGTCCCTATTGTCCAAAATTCGCCTGCACATCTGTACATATAGTTCATTGCTCATCACAACGATATTGCCCCCTTTATCCGCTGGTTTAATTGTCACATTACCAGTTTTCTCTAGGTCCCTCAGTGCTTTCTGGTGTTCAACAGAGAGATTGGACTTCTTCTTAAAGGGGAGTTTTTCTATCTCAGTTGTGCCCAGACTAACAAAAGTTTCTAAGTGGGCATTAGAGCTCAGTGGTGGATAAAACGTCGAGGGTTTTTTAAACCTCGATTGCTTTGGGTTTATCATCGGTGAGATACCGGTCGCTTCGATACCCAATTCTATCATTTCTTTCTCCAAGTCAGACTGATTAACTTGTGGGGCTGTCTCCGAATGCTCATCTTTATGTAAATAAAGTTGTTTACATAAGATTTTCCGGGCGAATAGATGGAGGTCTTTAATGGCCTCAAAAGAATCTAGTTGTTGGGTCGGGCAGAAGTTCAACCCTAATGACAGCACTTCTTGCTGAGCCTGTGTCAAAGTTAGGTTAGATAAGTTAATGATGTTAAGCGGACATTCTTTTTCCCTACGATCAGGGGTTCCGGTTTTCATTCGTTTTATCTCTTGTGTCATTGAATTCCTGACTGAAAGACCTAGCTCTATCTGTTTCTTCTTCCGCCTTCGGCGGTTCCTATTCTGATTGCGGCATCGTCTCTATTACCCCCCTCCCAACGTTGGGGTATGAATCTTCTCTGTGGATCCCTAGACTTCCTATTAGGTCTCTCCCTCGAGGATGAGGAATCTGAAGATGAAAACTGTCTCGGAAAGAATTCCCTACGGGTTGGTCTGGCCTCCGTGCCTGGCCAGATGTATGCTTTCAGTTGTTTGTAGGCTATTGTGTCTCGTTGGAACTTATGTTCCTTGGTCTCAATGATATCCTTGTTGATTTTCTCTATCCCCATCTTAATGTTAGTATCCCTTTTAACAAAGTACTCATCTTTGTTAAAGGTCTCCAACTCTTTCGCTAGTTTGCTGATTTGTTCATCTAGTTGTATTTTATCAGAAAATCTCCTAAAGCCCTGTTTCAGTTTGGGGGAGTCTCCCGGGCAGGAAAGGGTGTCTACCTATACAGATGTGGTACTGCTGTAACCAGGAGAAATTGGGGTCTCACACGCAATAAAATTTTATTGACAAAGTTACATTTTTTATTACAAAAAAACACTACAATTTGCAAAAAATTGATTTTTAAAAAAAAATTTGCACATATTTCACCCAAAAGTATTGAGAATACACTAAAAATGGCCATACAATTGCATATTGCATGTTGAAGCCCAGACTCTGCTGAAAAAAAAACAATATATAATTTTCCTGGGAAATCCCTGGAAAACCCTTCAAAAATCAAGGTTGAACATGTGTAGCGCAAAATAGTGAAACGTGGTCTGACACTTAAACCGGACCTTCACCATGATTTATAGAAAAGCCCAAACCCTTAAAAAACAATTTCCAAGGATCTAAAATTAAGATATTTTAAGTTTTTAGTCACTTACTCATTATTCTTTCCCCCATCTGGCTGCAACTCTGATTTTAGGGTATGGGTGCTGCCATCTTGACTCAGAAGCATCACATTTACAGAGGAGAGGAGAGCGGGATAAAGTACAGGGGGGCAGGTTATAGCTGTGCTTTGCTCAGACAGAGCAGAGCTGGGGTCAGGAATAAGTCAGCAATCCTAGAATGCAGAGCAGCACAGTCAGAAGACACTTCCTGTTCGCAGGTTGCCTGACGTTCCATGAGCCGCCATCTTGGATGTTTAAAGGCTCATAACATGCAGTAGATGCAGGTAGGATGATTTTTAATGTCGGCAATCTGTATGTACAGCATGTGCGAAACATACAAGATAGGCTCTTATTCAGAGTGAAGGACCGCTTTAAAGGGTTAACCCGAGTCTAGCTTGGCCCCTGCCCCTGCCAGTACACATGGGAAGATCTTCTACACATTTTTTTAATGTCTAGGTGAAACAGGAAATTAACTGCTGGGTCATAGAAAAATAATTTCTTTGTTTTTGTAGAAAAACGATTTATTTTCTCATTGGGTTAAGAACAAATGTACTTGTCCCATTCTTTTAAAATGCTCCTTGCTATAATCATATAGACTCCAAAATATACTTATGGAAGTCATATACAACCTTTTTAAAAGTTAAATAGTAACCCTTTTCTCAATCATCTTAAATGTATAATTTATCTTTTGCAACCATTGCAAGTTATGCTACACTTAATTTGTAGGTGTATTTTTTCAGAGCAATAGCGCCACCTGGAGTGCAACACTGACAACTTCAGCTGTCCTGTGGTTTATTTTATATTTTATGTATTGGTAGAACATTCAGTAGTGCTGGATTCGTAAGATGCCTAATTCAATCATTTTGTTTGCAATTATGGGATGAATGAAGATTAATTCAAACATATGTATTTGTCTTTCAAGTACTAAAAATGTTGATAGTTTTTAGGATTTTATTGGTTTTCCATACATGTTTTAGACTGCAGCTTTTTGGATGTTGTTAAACAATTCTATAATATTCAATATATGGAATCAATGTCAATGGTAAAATCTAGGAATATGAAAATTACATGTTTTGCCATCAATTAGAGAAAGATTATAACTAGTGTTGGGTGAAACCTGAAACACAAAGTTTAGGGTTCCTACTGAACTTTGCGAGTTCTGGCTCCCAAATGGAAAGCAAGAAGTGTTTTTTTTTTTTTTACGTTTTTATTTTGCTTTTGAAAATAAACTGACAAGGCATTACAATACACTACCATGTCATACAATACAATTCAATTGAACAACTTGTCTCAATTGTCCACTCCAGACACACATTCATACACCACTCATACCCGAGACTCGGGAGGGGAAAGAGACCACCGGCAATATTAACAGACCTGCTCCGACAACCACCAGTATGTATAGACATGCCTAGGGAGGAGGCACCACCAAGTAGCCCCGTAAACCATGATTCCCAAAGCAAGGGGGGGGGGTCATCTCCTGCCAACTACGCCAGTCCAGGTGAAACTCCATGCAGCCCGATCATCTGTAGGCCCATCTTCAATTCCCATCCCGGGTTGGCAAAGGGCCTTACGGAGTATAACTCACACCCCTCAAGTATCATCTGCCACTGTCTCCGTGCACTGCAACCAAGGCTCCCAGACCCTATCGAACTTTTGGGGAATCCCACAAGCAGCATAGGTTAATTTATACATGGCCAGTTTCTGGTTTATGAGCTTCTTCCAGGCCAACAGGGATATGGTCACCGGGTCCTTCCAATTCAGCAAAATACACTTCCTAGCATAATATAATAAAAATCTCAGGAATACCCTCACTGAACTTAGTTCTGTGATTGGTTCCGTCACCCCAAGGAGACACAATGCCATCGAGCCCCTTACTTGGAACCCCACTACTTTGCCTACTACCCTCATTACTGAAGTCCAGTAGCGATTCAGTACCACACCAGACCATACCGAATGCTCCCACGTGGCACTACCATTCACACATTGCGGGCACAGATCACTATCCAGCAGTCCCATCCTGTGCAGCCGAACCGGTGTGATGTACGCCTGATGGATCTATTTGGTCTGTGTAAACCTATCTCTGGCCTCCACCACCGATGTGTGAATATTATCCCATAATTCTTCCCAGTCCTCTCTATCCAGACCGTGATACAGCCCCTGCCACTTCGCTATCACTGCCTCCCGGGGGGAAACCGAGGTGCCCTGCAACGCCCTATATATAGTCGAGGTGGGTTTCTCTAGACTGCTCTGCCTGACCTCGCTCTCTATTAGTGCTTCCGCAGTCATCGGGCCCTCGCCAGGGAATTGGGCTCTTAGTGCATGTCTAAGTTGTAGGTACCGAAAAAAATCTCTTGGGGACAACTGGAACCTCCCGCACACCTGCTCAAATGACATAAGGATCCCAGAACAGTAGAACTGGCTCAGCAAGTGGGCACCGCGCCTCTCCCAGAAACTCGTATCCTGCATAGTCAGCAGCTCTGATAGCTTATGATTGTTCCACAAAGGGGTAAATGGTGAGAAGCACTTAACCCCACTCGCCCCTTCCTCCAGCCCGATGACCCTGTCCCAGACCTGACACACCACCCTCATACACCCTGTCGGAACTGGGTCATTCCTCGTGCCTCTGTATACCAGTATACCATGCTGGACATCTTAGACTCGATTCAGAGACGCATTTGTCCGGACTTCCGTAGCTGTCTGTGAAAGTTTTGGTGAGTGTTTGTCATTTTTTTGCTTTTTTTCGTATATGCGTATATGCTCTTTCGAAAAACGGAAGCAAATCGGAAGTTTCTCGTTCATTCTGGAGCATTTTTCCACCAAATCTGAAATTTTTCGTCCGTTCCGAAAGTTTTCGTTATTGCAGTGGGCTTGCGATTAATTCAGAGAGCTGATTGCCGATGGGACAACACCCCATAAATCCGTTTCATTGCCGAACCACTCCCGGCACCTTTTAGACGTCGGAACTAGAGCCATGGACGAGTCTACTGCCTTTGAGGAGCATGAGGATCTGCAACTCATGGGAATTGAGATCGTCCGGAGGTCAGAGACCAGACTGCATCGGCGGTGACGCATGGACATCAATAGCATGCATGACGTTGAGCTGTTCGAGCTGACCAGGCCTAATCGCGCTTCCCTCCATAAATTGTATAGTGAGCTGCGGCCATGGTTAGCCCGCACCACAAGGAAGGGGCAAGCAATTTCAGGTATGACCAAGATGCTTGGCTGCCTGCAATTTTTGGCGAACGGCTCGTTCCAGAGGCTGGGTGCCCTCTCCATGGGGATCTCTCAGCCTACGCTGAGCCGCGCACTATCCAAATTTTTGGAAGGCATGGCTACCCTAACTCGGAAATATATTTGTTTCCCTGAGGATATGGTAGCCCGAAACGCCATTAAGCTGGCATTTTATAATATCGCCGACATGCCCAACGTCATGGGTGCTATTGACTGCACACACGTTGCCCTCGTCCCGCCGGCAGTCGACGAGTATATATACAGGCAAGTTGTGGCTTACATTGTATCTAAATGTTTGGTTGTCCCTCCTTTGGCCAATACCATTATTTGTATTTCTCCATCCTTGTTTTTAAACCATCATTGTGAATAGTCCCTCCTTTTAAGCAGAGCATCCTTGCCCTTATTTACTCAATTTTTAGCCTCCCTTATTGTGAATAGTCCCTCCTTTTAAGCAGAGCATCCTTGCCCTTATTTACTCCATTGTTAGCCTCCCTTATTGTGAATAGTCCCTCCTTTTAAGCAGAGCATCCTTGCCCTTATTTACTCCATTTTTAGCCTCCCTTATTGTGAATAGTCCCTCCTTTTAAGCAGAGCATCCTTGCCCTTATTTATTCCATTTTTAGACTCCCTTATTGTGAATAGTCCCTCCTTTTAAGCAGAGCATCCTTGCCCTTATTTACTCCGTTTTTAGACTCCCTTATTGTGAATAGTCCCTCCTTTTAAGCAGAGCATCCTTGCCCTTATTTACTCCATTTTTAGCCTCCCTTATTGTGAATAGTCCCTCCTTTTAAGCAGAGCATCCTTGCCCTTATTTACTCCATTTTTAGCCTCCCTTATTGTGAATAGTCCCTCCTTTTAAGCAGAGCATCCTTGCCCTTATTTACTCCATTTTTAGACTCCCTTATTGTGAATAGTCCCTCCTTTTAAGCAGAGCATCCTTGCCCTTATTTACTCCATTTTTAGACTCCCTTATTGTGAATAGTCCCTCCTTTTAAGCAGAGCATCCTTGCCCTTATTTACTCCATTTTTAGACTCCCTTATTGTGAATAGTCCCTCCTTTTCATTAGACACTCTATGTTGCTAGTCTCTCCTTTTACATATTCCCTCACTGCAATCAGTCCCTCCATGATAATGCTTCCTCCTTGGCAAGAGTGTATGTGCAACAATGGACCTTCTTTTTCCATTCTTTGCCAACTTTGGTACAAGTCAAACATTTTAAAGGGTACTTGAAAGAGAACAAGTCACTCAACCTTGTAAAGGCTCGAACATACATCTTCTTTTGTTGGCCACTTAAATGTAAGGTAGTTGTTTATTGTTAGTTGGCTGGATGTTAACGTTTGACTTAGCCTGTTAGAAGTGAGCGTTGGATTCGTGGCCTTATTTTTTTTTATTTGGTTTTATGTTTATTTTTGTCACAGAAATCGGAAAATGGGCCACTCACTGAATGTGCAAGCAGTGGTGGCCCAGGACATGCGTTTTCTTAGCGTCCTGGCAGGCTACCCTGGCTCAGCCCATGATGCCTACATCCTGCGCCGTTCTGGATTATTCCGGCGGTTTGAGTCAGGAGAATTTGCGGGTGCATGGCTCCTTGGTAAGTTGAGTCCAATTACCGATTTAGAATTTATATGTGTGGCTTGAATGCTTGTGGGAGTCACCTTTCCTCCACGATGCCTTGCCCATCACCTTGGGAACATGTGTAACCCGACTGGACCCATTACTTGATCCAAACTACATTGGCTGCAAAATTTATAGTCCTGCATTGTTTTAACTCCAAAGTGTAATGAGAGCAAAAGTCAGAAACAGTCTTCAAAACACTTTGACATCCAAATCTGTTAGGGACTTTAGCAGAGGGTCTGCACCATCTTTGCTTACATGCATTTCACTTACTGAGTAGAGGTGAGCGGGATAAAGTGCAGGGGCAGCCTTACACCTGTTTTGGACTAAGCCAAAACAGAAAATGGGTCAGGTAAAGTTAAACCATAATACATTGTTCTGCAGCACAGACAGGAAACAATAGCTGCTAACAGTCTGCCTGATTGCCCAGCATCCACAGTATTATTGACCTACTTTGGGCCCCCATCTCTCACATATGTTTAATTGTTGTTTTGACATCTGCAATATGTATGCTCATGTTTGGGTGACAATGTCACATACCTCATTAATATTTTTTTAAAAGCAATTTTGCGCTGCAATGTCTGAATTAATGGTAATATTAGTTTCCCTTACATTGTTGTAGGCGATTTGGGGTATCCACTACTCCCGTGGCTGATGACTCCGGTCCTCCGGCCACAGACTCCAGCCCAAGAGGCCTACAATCGTGCCCATAGAAAGACCAGGGCAGTGGTGGAGAGGGCCTTTGGACTCCTGAAGATCCGTTTTCGGTGCTTGGACCACACTGGGGGCTCCCTGCAGTATGACCCTAAAAAGGTCATTGATATCATTATGGCATGTGCAGCGCTGCATAATTTTGCTATTCTGCAAAGGGTCCGATGAGCCAGACGACGCCTATGTGGGCCAGCCAAGTGCGTCTGGGCAAGCCGTGCGGGCCAATTTAATCGCCACACATTTTGCCTAATTTATGTTTGGGTTTGGATGTGTTTTTTTGGACTTGGTTATTGTTTTTTTTTTATTTGGTTTTGGTATGTCTAATTTCATTATGAATAAACCAATAATGAATTTGTGATAAAAAACAACAACAATGTTTGTGGACTTATTTGGAGACATTTTAATTTTTTTTTTTTTTTGGTCTACTTGAACTAATATTTCTCAATCAAAACACCACAGACATAAACTTGTTGAAACCAAAATATTTACTAGTTTGTAAAATGTTTCGGCCATACAAACTGAATAGGAGGTGAGTGCCCCTCACAGACTTTGGGGCCAGACATGTACATGAAATTGTTTGAAAAACATGTTCCAAAACATAAAAATTGACACAAATAAGCCCTCTCCTGCTTGCCCACATTTTCAACAGACACAGGTTTGAAGCAAACCTAGCTATGCCACATCTACACCTGTAAGTCAGTGGCCCACCCAAACCAGAACAGCCAGTCCCAATCCCAATCCAGTATAATCACAGCCAGGGTCCAAGGTCTTAGTTTGGCAGCCCAGAATGTCACCCAATCATGCCGCCAAACATGAGGAGCCACCACAAATGATATTGTGCCCAAGACAGCCACGCCACAGCTTAAGTGGCCGCTTCAGTGAGTCTTGGGCTCTGGCATTGGCTAGTGGGCTACCTCACGCCTTCAATGACCTATATGGGGGCAAATCCAAAACAACCTAGCAAGAGCAGCGCAAAATGGCAGATTTTTAGCCCTCACCAGACAAGTCAATCCAGTGGGGATGTCTCGCAAAGATGTGGAACAGATTCAGGCCAAACACACATTAATATTGGTGATGCCCATAGAACCCAGGTTGGGGCACTTGGGGGGGGGGCCTAACCTGGGCCTGTGTGGCATTCAGAATCTGCAACTGTTCCAAAATGTTTCTTTGGTTACTGTGCATTTCGGCCATGCCTGACCTGATTTCGGAGGTCAAGTTGGCCATGTGGCTGTTATGGGTCCTCAATTCAGTCAGCATGGCACTGAAGGTAGTATTTAGGGACTCTAATTGGCCCCTAAGATGCTCTTGATTTTGCTGATTTTGGCGACGAAAAAGCCGCCTCTCTTGGTGCCATGCTCCATCATCTGCACGCCCCTCCCCTGGGAAACTGGGCGACGTTGCTGAGTACGCCGCCCAATTCCCCGGGTTGTGGGGAGTGCAGATGATGTTGCTCGAGGACCCCCAACAGCCACAGGTATGCTCGCCAAATCCTCAGCAGCAGATCTGAAACTGGGGACTGGAGGGTCAGTCTCTGCATGCTGCCCACGATGTGCAGGCAGCATGCAGCCAGCTTCCCTCTGCTGCTGAGGATTTGGCGGAGAAACATTTTGGGACAGTTGCAGATTCTGGCCCAGGGGGAGATCTTCATCATCTCCAAGGAAGCTTCCATCTTCCTCCTGCTCCTGGATTTGCTCCATCAGTGTGTGGCTCTGTTGGGGAAATGTACAAAAAAAAGGTTCAGTGTGGGGACATATATATACATATATAAATCAGACAAGAAAAACATGGCAAGCCACATGCATACGCAACAGCATGAAAAACCGTAGATATCGGATCCTGGGTCCTATGCAGTGCGGAAGAAGACGGCAGCGGTAACATGGCAGAGGAGGCCCCACTAGCTGAGGGATGATGCTGGGCTGCATTAGAAGAAAAAGAGCTATGAAAACACACAACTATGCATTGTTGATGTTTAAGCACATTTATGCTAAGCAAAGAAACGTGGCCAAGCAGGAATGGCCACTCCCACAACGTGGCCACTTGGCCTTCACTAGGAATGCCATTACATTAGTGCATGGATTGTTAAACCAGACTAGACACATTGATCACGTGTCTAAAAACAAACATGCAAGTAATGGCTGCTGTGTGAGTTGCCACATCCCTTTTAGGCGATGAAGTTAACACACTAAGGTGCAAAATAGCAGTTACAATATGATTCTGGTGGGGAACATTGTATCTCTGAAAACATTTGTAGCAAACCATCTTAATCCGTTGGGCACCCAACCCAGCTCTTACCAAATTGACCAACAGCCAAAGATGTTAGTGTGGCGTGTGGTTGTCAATTAATACATAGCACGCATTCCTTTTCTCCACTCCTAAGTTTCTTAGTTTTCTGTAATTTACTTAAACGTCATGTATGTGGGTGTCAATTTGCACATTACCAGTCCACACACATTACACACCCTGGTCAAAGTGAGCACTCCACTAAAAGCAACACCCTAGAACCATGTGTTTAGCTAGGCCTTGCAGCCACCCCCTAGAGCCATGTGTTTAGCTAGGCCTTGCAGCCACCCCCTAGAGCCATGTGTTTAGCTAGGCCTTGCAGCCACCCCCTAGAGCCATGTGTTTAGCTAGCCTTTGCAGCCACCCCCTAGAGCCATGTGTTTAGCTAGGCCTTGCAGCCACCCCCTAGAGCCATGTGTTTAGCTAGGCCTTGCAGCCACCCCCTAGAGCCATGTGTTTAGCTAGCCTTTGCAGCCACCCCCTAGAGCCATGTGTTTAGCTAGCCTTTGCAGCCACCCCCTAGAGCCATGTGTTTAGCTAGCCTTTGCAGCCACCCCCTAGAGCCATGTGTTTAGCTAGCCTTTGCAGCCACCCCCTAGAGCCATGTGTTTAGCTAGCCTTTGCAGCCACCACCTAGAGCCATGTGTTTAGCTAGCCTTTGCAGCCACCCCCTAGAGCCATGTGTTTAGCTAGCCCTTGATGCCTATGTGTAGGTTTACACACATTTTTGGGGTCATTCACACATTACTAACCTGCTGGAATTGGCGGGTTGTCGGTGTCCTGCTGGCCCGGTTGTCCCTGTAAGGCCATAGGATGGAGCAAGCCCAGAACCATCTCCTCAGCTTGGGTAAATCTCATTTTTGTTGGAAATCCTCCGCCAGTTTTTTCGCTGAAAAACATAGTAAGCATAATTAAGTGCACAGATGGATACACAAGAATAATAAAAACCCACAAATAAGCTAGGTACCTGTACAGCTGCCTTTGACTCTGTTTCTTCCGCATGGCATATTTCAGGTCCGATATCTTCCGCTGAACCTGTTCCACATCTTTGCGTTCCTCACCCGCTGCATTGACTTGCCTGGTGAGTTCTTCCAAAATCTCTGCTTTGCGCTGTTTGCTGGTGGTTTTGGATTTGCTCCCATATAGGTCGTCATAATATAAGGTGAGCCCACTAGCCAATGCCAGAGTTTGGGACTCACCAAAACGGCCACTCAAGTGTCCTCGGCGCAATGTGCGCCCTCTTTGGGGTGGTTGTGGCTCCTTAGTGCTTGGTGGCAAATGGGGTGACATTCTGGGCTGGGGGGATGGAGGAGACCTCAAGGACTGGAGGCTGGCTGTGGATCGTACTGGACTGGGAAAGGGACTGGGTGTTCGGGGCTGGGTGGCCACTGAAGTTGCAGTGTTAGGATCTTACCTGCCTCCCGGCCCCGGTCCCGCGGCGCGTCACGGCCCCGTCCTGCTGCTGGTTCTCTGTGCCGCTCTGGGGCCAGCGTGGCGGCGGCGGGGTGCGGCGGCCTCGCTGCGGGCCGTGCGGCGGGGGCAGGCGGCCCCGTGGTGTCCTCTGCCGGCGCGGCTGTGCTTCCCCCGGCCGGGAGCGCGCCCGGCCATTCACGCGCGCGAGCACGCTCTGCATATGCCCCCAGGCGGCGCTGCTCCCAGCGCATCCACCGGGGGCAAGTGTCAAGTTAATTGTTCTGCTGTCCTGATGGGAGACGGGCCCAGGGACTGGACAGCCCGTCTGGCCTGGGCGGGTCCAGTTCCTGGGACCGCTCCCATTGGGTAGTTACAGTCGCACCAATCAGCACACTTCCCTCTCCTTTCCTTTTTCCCCTTCCCATTGGCCAGTCTTCCCTTTATTACCATGCTGCCCCATTGTCCAGTGCCCGTTATAGCCTCTGGTTAATAGGGTGTGCGTTATAGTCTGCGTTTACTGTGTTCAACTCGGCTTCGTCTCTGACCGTCCTTGTCTGCTGCCCGTCCTGACCTTTTCGCCTGTCCTGACTCCGCTTGTGCCTGATCCCTCTGTTACTGCGTTTTGGTGCTCACCTGGTTTGACCTTGGCTCGTTTTTGACTATTCTTCGCTTGACCCCTTGAATACCGCGCTCTGTGACCACCCGGCTTGACCTTGGCTAGTTTCTGGACCTCTCTGATTGACTCTCCGTTTGTAATCCCATTTACATCCCGGCATCCTTATTCGGGATACCCCGCCGTTCACCCGTCTCCACCTTAAGCCGGTAATCTTTGCGCCAACTAAGTCCTGGGGGTAACCGAGTCTGGAGAGGCACAATCCGCGTCTCCTGCGAGCGGGGACTTGTCTAAAGGCAGAAGAGGCGGTGGAGATTGAGGATTATCTGGCTTAAGAGAGAAGGGTGTCCGGCGCCTAACAGTATAACGGGCAAGAAGAATGGACCAGATATTGGAGCAGGTGCAGGCCTTAACCGCGGCCGTTGAGCACCTGGCCCATCGCGTGGCGGCCCAGGAGAATCGTCCAGCTCCGATTAACACCAGCCCTCAAGGTGCTTCGGCCGCACCATCAGTGGAACCCAAAATTCCACTTCCAGATAAGTTCTCTGGAGACAGAGCCAAATTTGCAAATTTTCGGGACTCGTGTAAGCTCTACTTTCATCTTCGACCAACCTCGTCCGGGTCACAGGAGCAGCGCATGGGTCTCGTTATCTCCCTCCTCCAAGGGGATCCACAATCATGGGCCTTCAGTCTGTCGCCCCAGGATCCAGCTCGTCTTTCTGTGGATAGTTTCTTCTCAGCTATGGAGATTTTATATGATGATCCTGACAGAGGGGCCACAGCAGACGCAAAGCTTCGTACCTTACGCCAAGGACGACGGCCAGCTGAAGAATACTGCTCAGAGTTTCGACGATGGGCGGTCGATTCACGTTGGAACGATCCAGCGCTATGCGGTCAGTTCAGCCTAGGCTTGTCTGACTCCATCAAGGACATTCTTGTGAATTATCCAGTTCCTCAGACCTTGGACGAAACCATGCATTTGGCCATTCGCATTGACCGACGTCTGCGGGAGAGACGCCTGGAAAAAGGGTCACATCCCGACTCCAGCTTGAGAACCGAAGTTCCAGCCTTGCCTTCCTCAGAGGAGCCCATGCAGCTGGGCGCCACCAGGCTCACTGAAGCTGAGAGACGTCGGCGCTTGTCAGAAGGTCTCTGCCTTTACTGTGGCGGAATAGGTCACATGGTCAGAGCCTGCCCCAAGAAGCCGTCGGGAAACTTCAGAGCCTAGGGGGAATCGAGGGGAGCCACCTAGGCTGTAAGGTATCTCCTCGTGTATTGTCTCCATTTATGATTCCGGTCCAGGTAAAACTTGACCTAGAATGTATCAGTCTGGAAGCTCTCTTAGATTGTGGTTCAGCGGGGAACTTCCTTGACTTTGATTTAGCTCAAAGCCTAGGAATTCCGCTCCAGTCCCTTCCTGTAGCCATTCGGGTCTCTGCCATTGACAACACACCCATTGCGGGGGGGGCTCATTCAATATAGAACCTCACCAGTCCTGCTTAGAGTGGGAGCGGGGCATTCTGAATTAATTTCCCTTTTAGTTCTAAAAATGCCTTCTACCCCTCTAGTTCTTGGGCTACCTTGGCTACAGAAACATAATCCCCAAATCGATTGGGTAACGAGGCAAATTGTTAAATGGGGCCCTCTGTGCTTTCATTCCTGTCTGGAACTTCCAGTGCAAGCCACTCAGTTATCCCCTGAAGAAGTGCCTAGCCCATATCTAGATTTTTCTGATGTATTCTCTGAAAAAGCGGCTGATAAACTTCCCCCTCATAGACCTTGGGATTGCACCATCGAGCTTCTCCCGGGTACTATGCCGCCTAGGGGGAAAATCTTCAATTTAACACGAGCCGAAAATCTTGCTATGCGGGAGTATATCGCAGAAAACCTAAAGAAGGGTTTTATACGGGCGTCCTCTTCTCCGGCAGGGGCAGGGTTTTTCTTTGTCGAAAAAAAAGATGGGGGACTCCGGCCCTGTATCGATTACCGGGGTTTAAACAAAATAACGGTTAAGAATAAGTATCCCCTGCCTTTAATTGATGGGCTGTTCACTCAGGTGGTTGGGGCCCAAGTGTTCTCCAAATTAGATCTCCGCGGGGCCTATAATCTTATTAGGATTCGGCAGGGAGATGAATGGAAAACAGCTTTTAATACCCATGAAGGGCATTATGAGTACCTGGTAATGCCATTCGGCTTGTGTAATGCTCCCGCAGTCTTTCAGGATTTTGTGAATGAAATCTTTAGGGAATACTTGGGCCGTTTTGTTGTAGTGTATTTGGATGATATTCTGATTTTCTCTTCCTCGCTATCAGAACATCGTAAACATGTTCGTCTGGTTTTACAGAAGCTCGCTCAGGGAGAATCATTTATTAGCCAAACTGAAAAAATGCCAATTTGAGGTTACTGAAGTTCCCTTCTTGGGTTACATCATTTCTAATACCGGCCTTTCCATGGACCAATCCAAGGTTAAAGCGGTACTAGAGTGGGAACAACCCAAAGATCTTAAGGGTTTACAAAGATTTTTGGGGTTTGCCAACTTCTATAGGAGATTCATTAAAAATTTTTCCACCCTGGTAGCCCCCCTCACTAATCTCACCAAGAAAGGGGAGTATCCTGCTGTTTGGCCAGAGCAATCCGTCTTGGCTTTCAGGGAATTGAAAGAAGTTTTTAGTTCCGCCCCTGTGTTAGTGCACCCGGATTGCCAATTACCCTTTATTGTTGAAGTGGATGCCTCCAAACTCGGTGTAGGAGCAGTGCTTTCGCAATGTGGCGGTTCCCCTGAGCGCCTCCATCCCTGTGCCTTCTTCTCCCAAAAATTTACCCCTGCCGAGAGAAATTACGATATTGGGAATCGAGAACTATTGGCAATTAAACTGGCGTTTCAAGAATGGAGACATTGGCTGGAAGGGGCTCAATTTCCCGTTACTGTCTTTACCGAACATAAGAACTTAGAGTACATTCAGTCCGCTAAAAGATTGACCCCAAGGCAGGCTCGCTGGTCTCTGTTCTTCTCCCGGTTCAATTTTTCTATTACTTATAAACCGGGATCCAAGAACGTGAAGGCTGATGCCTTGTCACGTAGTTTTTCTTCTTCTACTGTACCAGAAGGGGAAAATTTACCCATTTTGTCCCAGGCTCTGGTAGTAGCTGCTATCCAGCCAGAGCTTCCTGATTTAACCCGGTTCCAGTCTGAAGCCCCGCCCGAAAAACCCAGTTATGCCCAATTTGTTCCCGCTGCCTATCGGTCTGCGGTTTTGCACCAGTTCCATGACTCTAAGTTGGCAGGTCATCTTGGTGTCAAGAAAACCATCTCCTTGCTGTCTCGCCAGGTTTGGTGGCCATCCCTTAGAAAAGACGCACAAGAGTACGTGCGAGCCTGTAAGATTTGTGCCCGCAGTAAATCATTAAGACACTCTCCTGAGGGTCCTCTACTTCCATTGCCCATTCCCTCCCGCCCCTGGACCCATCTGGCCATGGATTTTATCACCGATCTTCCACCTTCCCAAGGGTGCACTTTCGTCTGGGTGGTGGTAGATCGGTTTAGTAAGATGGCTCATTTCATCCCATTAAAAAAGCTACCTACTGCTCAGGTCCTGGCCCAACTTTTTGTGACACACATATTTAAAATCCATGGTGTCCCGGAGGATGTTGTGTCAGATAGGGGGGTCCAGTTTGTTTCCCGTTTTTGGAGGGCTTTTTGTGTCAAGTTGGGCTTCACTGTCTCCCTATCATCTGCGTTTCATCCTCAGTCCAACGGGCAAATGGAAAGAATGAACCAATCCTTGGAGCAATATTTACGCTGTTTCATTTCTGATGTCCAGACGGATTGGGTGTTGTTTCTTCCATTTGCTGAATTTGCCCTTAATAATGCCACACATTCCTCCACCGGGGTATCTCCGTTTCGTTGTGTCGGACCAGCCTTCTAGAGTACCTTCTCTAGATGAATGGATGTGTCAGTGGCCAAAGTTATGGGATAAAATTCAGCAACACCTGTCTAAGGCTGTGATCCAACAAAAAAATTTTGCTGATCGTAGGCGATTTGGTGTGGCTTTCGACCAAAAATCTGGCCTTACGCCAGCCATCTGCCAAGTTGGGTCCAAGATTTATTGGTCCTTTCCCCATACTGCAGAGAATCAATCGGGTTACCTATCGCCTGGATCTCCCGCCTTCTATGAGGATTTGTAACTCATTCCACGTCTCCCTTTTGAAACCTGCCAGAAACTTTGAACCCGATAATCTTCCGGATCCCATTCTAGTTGACCGGCAACAGGAATTTGAGGTTGCTCGGGTTTTGGACTCTCGCTTTTTTCGTAATTCCCTTCAGTATTTGATTGATTGGAAGGGTTACGGTCCTGAGGTAAGGTCATGGGTTCCGGCTAGGGAAGTTCATGCACAGAGATTGGTGAGAAAATTCCATAGGGAGAATCCTCAGAAACCCAGCTTGGAGGGTCCGGTGGCCCCTCCTCAGGGGGGGGTAATGTTAGGATCTTACCTGCCTCCCGGCCCCGGTCCCGCGGCGCGTCACGGCCCCGTCCTGCTGCTGGTTCTCTGTGCCGCTCTGGGGCCAGCGTGGCGGCGGCGGGGTGCGGCGGCCTCGCTGCGGGCCGTGCGGCGGGGGCAGGCGGCCCCGTGGTGTCCTCTGCCGGCGCGGCTGTGCTTCCCCCGGCCGGGAGCGCGCCCGGCCATTCACGTGCTCACGTCTGCATATGCCCCCAGGCGGCGCTGCTCCCAGCGCATCAGCCGGGGGCAAGTGTCAAGTTAATTGTTCTGCTGTCCTGATGGGAGACGGGCCCAGGGACTGGACAGCCCGTCTGGCCTGGGCGGGTCCAGTTCCTGGGACCGCTCCCATTGGGTAGTTACAGTCGCACCAATCAGCACACTTCCCTCTCCTTTCCTTTTTCCCCTTCCCATTGGCCAGTCTTCCCTTTATTACCATGCTGCCCCATTGTCCAGTGCCCGTTATAGCCTCTGGTTAATAGGGTGTGCGTTATAGTCTGCGTTTACTGTGTTCAACTCGGCTTCGTCTCTGACCGTCCTTGTCTGCTGCCCGTCCTGACCTTTTCGCCTGTCCTGACTCCGCTTGTGCCTGATCCCTCTGTTACTGCGTTTTGGTGCTCACCTGGTTTGACCTCGGCTTGTTTTTGACTATTCTTCGCTTGACCCCTTGGATACCGCGCTCTGTGACCACCCGGCTTGACCTTGGCTAGTTTCTGGACCTCTCTGATTGACTCTCCGTTTGTAATCCCATTTACATCCCGGCATCCTTATTCGGGATACCCCGCCGTTCACCCGTCTCCACCTTAAGCCGGTAATCTTTGCGCCAACTAAGTCCTGGGGGTAACCGAGTCTGGAGAGGCACAATCCGCGTCTCCTGCGAGCGGGGACTTGTCTAAAGGCAGAAGAGGCGGTGGAGATTGGGGATTATCTGGCTTAAGAGAGAAGGGTGTCCGGCGCCTAACATGCAGGTGTCGATGTGGCATAGGGGGAATGCATGACAACCTGTGCCGGAGGAGAATGTGGGCGAGCAAGAGAGGGTCTGGGCGAGCTGGAGCTGCTGCTTTGAGCCCTGTGGGTCTGTGGGGCCTTGGAGGTCGTTGGCTGGGGTGAGGCATATCTTGTGGTTCGCACACTCTTGGGCTTTGCTTTGGAGCCACGTGCGGGGGGGGAGGGGGCCGTTTGCCTTTGACGGCTTTTCGGGCTTCTGGACCTTGTTCGGCCCCTGCTGCGCCTTGGGCCCCTGCTGCGGCTTCTGGACCTGGACTTGCTTCGGCCCCTGCTGCGCCTTGGGCCCCTGCTGCGCCTTGGGCCCCTGCTGTGGCTTCTGGATCTGGACCTGCTTCGGCCCCTGCTGCGCCTTGGGCCCCTGCTGCGGCTTCTGGACCTGGACCTTGTTCGGCCCCTGCTGCGCCTTGGGCCCCTGCTGCGGCTTCTGGACCTGGACCTGCTTCGGCCCCTGCTGCGCCTTGGGCCCCTGCTTCGGCCCCTGCTGCGCCTTGGGCCCCTGCTGCGGCTTCGGGCCCTGTGTTTGGGGCCTTTGGCTATGGCCTTGGTGCCACGTGGGGGGGGGATGTGGGGCAGGGTGGGGTGGGGCTTCGTCCCCTCTTACCCATCTGTGGGGCATGAGCTTGCCCAGCCTTGGTTTGCTTGCTCTTTGGTTGGGCTGCTGCAACCTCCTTTTTGGCCGCGGCCTTGGTGGTAGGCCTTAGCCTGGCTTTGGGCTCTTGGGAGCGTGTTCTCGGTCCCTCGGCCTGCTCAGCCCGCTTGGTCTGCTTCTTCTGGCCAGTAGCTTTTTTCGGTGCCATTTTGGGTGGACTCTCAAAGACAATGAGCTGTGTGTGCGGGGCCCTTTAAATAAGGTATCCGGCGTGTGACGCCTACGCGTTCGCTTACGCGCACGGCCAGGCGAAACCCGGAAACCGCTGGGGCAGTGCTTATCTGCTGCCGAGAAGAAGAAGAAAGATGGCGCCCACTATCTTCACCCACCAACAAGAAGAGATCATCATGCTCGTAAGTGTCTTTTAAGGACTTTGCTTGGCTTTCTAAATGCTGCTCTACATGTTAAGGATGCGCACGAAGTAATAGATTGTTTTTAAATTTGGTTCAACTACATGCACACCCAAGCGCACGCCACACACGTGCCAAACAACAGTGCTGGCAGATTTAAAAGTTAACTTAGCCTAGAAGTGTGTGTGTGTGTATGTGTTCATGTGATTGAACCAAAGAATGTATTGTTGCCACTTCTTGATAGGCATTTCTGATTTCTTGCTATGTTTGATTTTTGTTTTGTAGACCATGCTGGAGCGCAGGTACGACTACCTGCCCAACTCGTTTGAGAAACGAAACGCCGCCCTGGAGATCATTTCGGAGATCCAACATCAGACCGACACCACCTTTACCCACACACAGATAATGCAGCATTGGTCGGACCTGAAGCGACTGCACATGCCCCGGGTGCGGAGGTTTTTCGGGATCCATTTCCCAAGTAAGTACATAGCGCTTGCATGCAAGATGTAACTACGACAGAAGTTAGGCCTTTTATTTATAATGCCTTTTCTTTGGTAGTGTTGGAATTACCGTATTCGCCGCACCCGGAGGCGCACAGGCCGACCAGTGCTGCATGATTCTGCAGCTGGGAGTGAAGGTGGTGGATCTCCAGGGCGACGGGCCAACCCCTCCTCTGTGGCTTCCTCAGACCAGCCCCTGGACCTTACCACAGAGGAGGGGCGGCACAGCGTGGGCAGGGAGTCGTACCCTGCCACGCATGCGGGAGCCTCTGGTATGTCCCTCTTCATGTATAGGCACACACATATACATGCTATCTCCTACCCAACTGATTCCTTTCATCTGTTTATCTAGATGCTTCTGGAGCGGGTGAGGAAGTGGAAGAGGAGGCAGCAGATGTGCTCCAAGCAGAAGCTGGAGAAGGTGAGTGATGTGAACCAGAGTTGGCAAAAGACCTTTTCTGACAGAGGAATTTGACCATAAAACTGAACATATTTCCCATGTTTCTACAGGCACTTCTTCACAGCAGAGCCAGGACCCAGGACCTCAGCGTGTTGTCCCCAACGAGCCAGCTCGCGGCCACCAACCAAGTAAGTAGTCAGGGCATTATTAGCATTTATGTGGTACTTGACATCAACACACAGATACATCAAGCCCTAGCCAATGGCAATTTAAGAGTGACCTGTGGCCATTTCCTTAGCTTAATGACTTGCCAGAATTACATATGTAGCCTTGATTTATTTGTGTAACTTCAAAACATTCAGTCCACAGGTGGCAAACATGTATTGGTATGAATCTAATGTTTTTTTCTCCATTTGTTACAGGGACCACACAGCAACAAATTTTTGAAATGAATAGGAGGGTCCTTGCGTTGGTGGCCGATATGAAGGTGATGGTTGACTCGTTGGGGACAACAGAAGAAGACGAAGAGGAATAATGTCCTGGGTCCTGGCCCTGTTCTGCTTACGCATTTTTAAACATTTTAAATTTGTTTTTATTCTAAAAAAATGTAAAGATTGGCCCAGAGCCAAAAATATTTAAATGTTTTAATGCCCACAAAAAAATTTTAGAGTAAAAAAGTTCAAAGAAACCAACGTTTCAGTGTCATTTCTGGTAACACATACATTTACAAAAAAGAAAG
This sequence comes from Gastrophryne carolinensis, assembly GCA_027917425.1. Lineage (NCBI taxonomy): Eukaryota > Metazoa > Chordata > Amphibia > Anura > Microhylidae > Gastrophryne > Gastrophryne carolinensis. The sequence goes on along the minus strand of CM051238.1, from coordinate 175,440,719 downwards.
GGGCAAATACTTATTTTGAGGTCAAGATTGAGATGTCCACGAAGGGATTTGTGTAAGTTTTAGGGACCTAAAATGGAAGAAGAACCTAAGCGCTAAGTGATTTGGGTAAGTTTTAGGGTGCTAAAATGGAAGAAGAATCTAAGCGCTAAGTGATTTGGGTAAGTTTTAGGGACTTAAAATGGAAGAAGAATCTAAGCGCTAAGTGATTTGGGTAAGTTTTAGGGTGCAAAAATGGAAGAAGAATCTAAGCGCTAAGTGATTTGGGCAAGTTTTAGGGTGCGAAAATGGAAGAAGAATCTAAGCGCTAAGGGATTTGGGTAAGTTTTAGGGTGCTAAAATGGAAGAAGAATCTAAGCGCTAAGGGATTTGGGTAAGTTTTAGGGTGCTAAAATGGAAGAAGAATCTAAGCGCTAAGGGATTTGGGTAAGTTTTAGGGACCTAAAATGGAAGAAGAATCTAAGCGCTAATGGATTTGGGTAAGTTTTAGGGACCTGAAATGGGAGAAGAATCTAAGCGCTAAGTGATTTGGGTAAGTTTTAGGGTGCTAAAATGGAAGAAAAATCTAAGCGCTAAGGGATTTGGGTACGTTTTAGGGTGCTGAAATGGAAGAAGAATCTAAGCGCTAAGTGATTTGGGTAAGTTTTAGGGACCTAAATTGGAAGAAGAATCTAAGCGCTAAGTGATTTGGGTAAGTTTTAGGGTGCGAAAATGGAAGAAGAATCTAAGCGCTAAGTGATTTGGGTAAGTCTTAGGGACCTAAAATGGAAGAAGAATCTAAGCGCTAAGTGATTTGGGTAAGTTTTAGGGTGCGAAAATGGAAGAAGAATCTAAGCGCTAAGTGATTTGGGTAAGTTTTAGGGTGCTAAAATGGAAGAAGAATCTAAGCGCTAAGGGATTTGGGTAAGTTTTAGGGACCTAAAATGGAAGAAGAATCTAAGCGCTAAGGGATTTGGGTAAATTTTAGGGACCTGAAATGGGAGAAGAATCTAAGCGCTAAGTGATTTGGGTAAGTTTTAGGGTGCTAAAATGGAAGAAGAATCTAAGCGCTAAGGGATTTGGGTAAGTTTTAGGGACCTGAAATGGGAGAAGAATCTAAGCGCTAAGTGGATAGGGTGAGCTTTAAGGGCTCAAAAGGGAAGAGGCAGGATAGAGCAAAGTGGTTAGGGTGAGCTTTAAGGGCCCAAAAGGGAAGAGGCAGGATAGCGCAAAGTGGTTAGGGTGAGCTTTAAGGGCTCAAAAGGGAAGAGGCAGGATAGCGCAAAGTGGTTAGGGTGAGCTTTAAGGGCTCAAAAGGGAAGAGGCAGGATAGCGCAAAGTGGTTAGGGTGAGCTTTAAGGGCTCAAAAGGGAAGAGGCAGGATAGCGCAAAGTGGTTAGGGTGAGCTTTAAGGGCTCAAAAGGGAAGAGGCAGGATAGCGCAAAGTGGTTAGGGTGAGCTTTAAGGGCTCAAAAGGGAAGAGGCAGGATAGCGCAAAGTGGTTAGGGTGAGCTTTTAGGGCTCAAAAGGGAAGAGGCAGGATAGCGCAAAGTGGTTAGGGTGAGCTTTAAGGGCTCAAAAGGGAAGAGGCAGGATAGCGCAAAGTGGTTAGGGTGAGCTTTAAGGGCTCAAAAGGGAAGAAGCAGGATAGGGCAAAGTGGTTAGGGTGAGCTTTAAGGGCTCAAAAGGGAAGAGGCAGGACAGCGCAAAGTGGTTAGGGTGAGCTTTAAGGGCTCAAAAGGGAAGAGGCAGGATAGCGCAAAGTGGTTAGGGTGTTTTTTTAGGTATTCTACGTGATGTGAGTGAAATAGATGCAAGCACTTTAATGAGATAAGTTTGTAGTGCGCAGGCGCAAGATCGTAACACTTCCGTCTGGACGAAGATTTTTGGAAAAAGTGAAGCAGGATGTATCGGGAAGCGGAAATGATTCGTGTGAGGATACGATGGGAAAAGGGCAAAATCGAAAGGCTACGTTGTTAGCTGAGAAAATGAATCTGAAAAGTCTCGAATGAAAATGACATCCTCGTACGCGTACTCTGGCATACGAGCGGACGGATGCTTTACGGAAGGTTTACGAAGCATGCTTGGAATCGCTTGCACATTCATACAAGAGCGGAAACTTTTGAAAATGATACGACGGCAGCGCGAAATCTGAAGTTTTTTTGTGTCTCTCTGAATCGAGGCACTTCAGGGCCACCTCCAGCGATGTCACCGGATTGTCCCTAGGGGGGCATACCCACCAGTGCGCATACACCAGCTGCGCTGCGTAAACGTACTGAAGCATGTTCGGGGCTGCCAGCCCCCCTTCTGACACCTGGGCTTTCATGATTTCTCTATTTAACCGTCCACCGGCATTAGGCTGGATTTATCCCAGTTGATTTTAAGTCCTGAGAATTTCCCGAATTCCGCAATGGTGTAAAGCAAGGCATCCAGGGCATCGAGACCGTCCGCCAGGTATACCAGTGTGTCGTCAGCATACAGAGATAATTTTTCCTCAATCCAACCAACCCTCGACCCTGCAATAAGAGCTGACTGCCTGATCATTATCGCCAGGGGTTTGATAGCCAGGGCGAACAGCAGTGGCGAGAGTGGACAACCCTGTCTAGTGCCCCTACTCAGAGGGAAGGGGTCAGAGTAGACACCATTAGCTCGCACCCTGGCCATCGCCCCCCGGTACAACAACTTCACATATTTAATAAAGGCGTCCGAAAGCCCGAATCTAGCCAGGACCTCCCACAAATAGGGCCACTCGACTGAGTCAAAGGCCTTCTCATTATCCAATGAGATGACCACCCTGCTACCCCAGTTCTCGTGAGTAATTTGAAGATTGGAAAACAGTCTATGAAGGTTTATATGCGTGGTACGTCATGGCATGAAACCAGATTGATCCAGTCCAATTAATTGGAGTATAACCTTGTTCAATCTGGTTGCCAGTATTTTCGCCAAAACCTTTGCATCCTGATTCAACAACGATATGGGCTTGTACGATGCACACAAGTCTGGCAGTTTGCCCTCCTTATGTATCAGAACTATGTGTGCCTCCGAGAAGTAGTCCGGGAGGCCACCCATCTCCCCCGCCCCCTTCAATACCTCCTGCAACTTTGGAGCAACAATTTCACTAAATTGCTTGAACCATTTGGCTGGCAGCCCCTCCGGCCCAGGAGCCTTCCTATTGGGAATAGAGCCACTTGCACGTCTGACTTCCTCCAGAGTGATGGGGCCACCCAGGGACTCACTATCCTCCGGGCAATAAAACTGGGAGGTTTGCAGTATAGTTCACCCTGGATGAATACAATTCCACATAGAACGAACTAAATTGACCCACTATATCTTCCCCTGTTGTCACCGATCCATTCCCTACAGAAATAGCGGCAATAGTATGAGGCACTTGTTTCGCCCTGGCCAGATATGCCAGGGCTTTCCCATTCTTGTCCCCTTTATCAAAGACGTTGCTCTGTTTGACTAGTAGGGATTTTTTGGCAGCGTCAGTAAGAAGAAGATTATATTCTCTCTTTAGGGCCCGTAAAGTTGAGTAAACCTCCTGGTCCTCTGTAGCCGCATATTCCACCTCCGCCGTGGCCATTTAGTTTTCAAGGTGGGCGATTTAGGAGAGTGATCAGAGAGAGGAGAGTGATCAGAAATACCCCTGGAGAGGTAGTCGCAGGCCCTGACTCTGAGCTGCGGTGAAACCATGGCCAGGTCAATTCTAGAGAAGGTTCTGTGCATAGCCGAGTGACAAGAATACAACCTGACCCCAGGGTGCCTCCACCTTCACACCTCTACCAAACCCAGTGTTTCTACCCATGTTGCCAGTCTGGTCTTGGGGCCCCCTCCTCCCCCCATCTTATCCAGAGTCCTATCCATCACCAGATTAAAATCCCCAATCAATATCAGTGGGTCAGGCGGGTAGTCCATCACCTTCCCCACAATATGCTGCAACAGCTGCATGTCCGCTGGAGGAGGAATATACAGGTCCACCATAATTACATCCACATCAAACATGTTGTGTAGCAGTACAAAGCAACCGTCTGGATCCACATACATAGAGTGCAGCGTAAATGGAGTAGTTTTAGATACTAATACGGAGACCCCCCTGGAATAGGACGAGAACAGGGAGTGATAGGAGTGTGAGATCCATGGGCGCCTCAGAGCCAAGACTCGTTGGCCCACCAGATGGGTTTCTTGCAGCACAACCACCTGGGGTTTGTATCTCTTAAAGTATTGGAATACTGATGTCTGCTTGACCTTATTGTTGAGCCCGCGGACATTCCATGAAAGAATCCTACACTCCATCACCCCCGTTAGCGTAATGGGACTCCCCCCTTCCAGGAGGGTCTACCCCCCTTGCCCGGCGCCGTCCCCTCCTCCCCCCCGAGCCTCGCTCTACCAACGAAAAGCCATCCACACAGACAAAGGACACAAATAAACAAATTTTACAACATAACATTACCCCTCCCTTCCACCAATCCCAACTTCCCCACCCACACCCACCCGGCTCTACCATCCCAAACTTTGGTGAGCTTCGCCCCCCCCAAACAACAAAAATCTCTAAAGCGACTTAGGTGATAATGAGTTGCCGATCGGAAAGCGAGGTCTCACTCAGCAGGGCCCACAAATCAGGATGTCTTCCTCCCAATCACCGACCGGCACACCACCCGTCATGGGCTCCCAGGGTTATAAAGGGTGGGTCTAAGGGCTAGGGGGGTCACAGGACAAAATAATAAGGGGGGGAAGGGTTGCAAGCAAAGGAAAGGCTTCGGGGAAGGGAGGTAGGGGAAACCATGGGAACCCAGGGCTACAAATGGCAGCACCCGCCAGCATCGGATAAATTCACCACCCGGACGGGAGCAGCTTAACTTCAACAGTCAAAAAACGCTCAAACCAATAAACAAGACCCTCTCAGGGCCAACCGGACCGCAACCGCGCCAGCCGAAGCCAGCAGGGACCCAACTAAACCAGCGGCAGTGCAAGTCCCTGGCAGAGAACCAGACATTCAGTTAGCCGGCAGCCACTTCCAGAGTCCTCCGCCGCCTATCAGGGCCCAGGGAGGGAGTCCAGCCAGCCGTTATCATCTTCGGCTGAGATAAAAAATCTTGTTGTTTCCCCGTCCTGAACTCTCAACCTCGCCGGGAACAACATGGCATATTTTATCTTTTTCCGCCTGAGTCTTTCATGAACGCCATTAAAGGTAAGCCTCTGCCTCTGGACCTCCGATGTAAAGTCCGGGAAAAAGGACAAGCGGGTATTGTTGTACATCACAGACCCTTTCAGCTGAACCGCGGACAGGATGGCATCCCGATCCCTGTAGTGGAGCACTTTGAAGATAAAAGGTCGTGGAGGTGTCCCGGGCGGGAGAGGTTTCATAGGGATCCTGTGTGCCCTCTCCACAGTGAAGAATTTTGTCAGGCCCATCGGCGCCAATAATTCCTGAATGAGAGTCTCTATGAACTGCTTCAGGGAGGACCACACTGACTTCTCCAGAAGGCCCAGTTTTCTAACATAGTTCCTCCGGTTTCGTGGCGGGAAGTAGTTAAATTGTTCTTGCAAGCTGACGAATTTAGTAGTTAGGATATTCTGGCATGAGGAGATGGCCGCCATGATAGCCACAGTATCAGGATTAGAGGATGGCTCCTGCCCTGCCCCACTCCATCGTTTGGGTGCTGCAGGAGGCGAACGTAGATTTACGCTTTTTAGTACCACCCATAGGTGGCTCAAGCAGAATGGTAGTGGGGCTGTTGTCTGCACAGTACTATCAGCCCCAGCAGACTTAGTTGACAATCGGAGGGGGAGGGTGGCACTGGCGGATGGGATCAATGACAGGGGGACTGCACCACACCGTTGTTGCCAGAGCTCCCAGCACACTTTGAGCAGCCTGGGGATTATCGCTTCCCCTCCAGACCCATAGCTCTCACCCCAGCCCTAAGATGGCGAACGATCAGGGCTCACAGAGGTCCCGCTCCTCCACCCGGATAAAATGGCGCCAGCGCCTACCTCTCTATCTTCACTCCGCTGGGCCGTACCTCTCGCTCCAGCGCCCGCTCGTCGCTCCCCGCAGCAGGCCGGCGTCTCTTACAGTGTTCCAGTGCGGCCCCAGCAATCACACACACCGCAGCAGCTGCTCGGCCGTCGGCTTGTCAGGTCTGGCCAGCTCTCTGTATCCTCCTTACTTCCCGCATGCAGTAGAAACGCCGGCTCAGTCCACGCCGGAGGGTCCAGCAGCCCAGGGGTCCAGAATCGCTGCTCAGCGCCCGGGAATCTCATTTAGTATGGGGTAAATCAGAGAAGTTTTCAGGAGCCCCGCTTACATGCGACTTCTCAGGCCGCCATCTTAGCCACGCCCCGAAAGCCAGAAGTCTGTGTTCAAGTTTGGCATTTGGCCTGGACATGGAAAAGCTGGTTGATTTTTTTTTACAGGCCGATTCTGCCTCTGGGGGCCCCTTGACAGATGACCCTTTCGCCCGGGTGAGTGAGGAGGGGGGGCAGAGGCAGAATTGCCCCCCAAAGTCCCCAAGCCGAACATTTTTTCAAAGTTTGTCCGAACTTTGGGGGTTCACCCAACACTAATTATAACCACAGAATCAATGGCCACCTTTTTGTTTCCCTTCTCTGGGATGTAAAGTATACATTTATGTTAGGATTGTGCCCCCAGACTGGTGATTTACATATCAGCATGCTTTTTCCAAGTTTCCTATATTCCTGTGTGGCTGTGATTCTAAGATGGGAGCGTTTTTTCTGGCCTTGAGTAAAAACTACTGACTACATATTCCAAAATCCCTCCAATGTAACAGGTGAGCATATTAGCAGCTTTGGCTAAGTCAAGCAGCAGTAATGACCTTTCCCAACTGGGAAGACTTCTAGGAAAACCTTTAGCTACTGGAATACAAGATTGTGATCCTCCCTAACTGAATAAGTTACAGTAGAATGGGTTAAGCCTGTCACCTGTGTCTTAGCCAATCAGACGATTAGCAAGCTGTGAGGAAGTACCTGATCTGTACATCTAATGCACCAGTTGATGCACACTGTTAAGGTAAACACATGGCTGCTAGGGAAACCTCTTATTTTATAATACAGAGCTGCAAACAAATCGAAAAAAATTAAAAAACAGATAAGCTTAGCACATTGATTACATCATTTTGGCACACAATAGTGGAAACATTAAAAAATGCTGTTGAAAGTGGAATTACCCTTTAATATGTGACACTAATTAAACTATTCATACTAGCATTTACAGCTGCCCTGGTCCAGACGACATTATTTTTATAGGTTTATGTGGCAGAAAACAGGAACAACATGCAAAAACTTTAAAACAGCTAGGGTTAGAAAGATAACTAAGGGCACGTAGTGCTAGATGAGTGTCAGGTCCCAGTGCAAAAGGTGTATGTATCAAGTCAAAAATCCAGAGCACCTCTGATAGTGCCAGGTAGTGGTAGTGTCAGGTAGTGTCCTATCTATCCACAGCACCAGCAATGGGCATCGAGTTCCCTACAGCACCAGATAAGACCAGGCACTCACCCTGGACTATGTGGCCTTATCCCATACATTTCAATGGGCTGGGATGGTTGTAATTATTTTGGAATTTTTATAATTTTATTTTTGGGCTGGTGCATATGCCCTGGGCATATTTTTGTATTCATTTTAGGCACTTTTGTGTTGCACTGCAAACTTGTGATTTTTGCTGTGAAAAAGCTGTGTCATGTCTTTCAAGTGTCCCCAATGCAATTCCCATATAAAAAAAACAAAGTGCCCTGACCCTAAAAAATGGGGATTATAACTGGCGCTGTGTGCCTCCAATCCCATTTTTGGAGCACCTTTGTGAGCGCTATGTATTTTTTAATACATTTTTATGACTTGCAGCGATCCCCACTGGTGCAAGGCATCACTAGCGCATAGGCATATATAAACCGTGCGCCACGAACACTTTGTGACAAGGCCCTGTCACATTTAGTTACTCCACTGCTAAGTGAGACTGCATAGTGCTAAATAAAATGCCAAAAAGGATGTCTAAATGTTAGGGTCTGCAAAAAGATCCAGGGTTACAGTCTCGTAAATGACATTCTTGGAGGGGTGTCTTTAACAAAAAGTGGGACTGGGCCACTTATAGCAAACAGATCTTTAAGAAAGTTCTAGCTCGCGGTCTTCTGAATTACATGTAACGCATCGGTTATGTTTATTGGATGAAACTCTATTTGTACATTGATTACTGTGATAAGCTTCTCCATGTTGGAGCATAATGTCCGATATGTAACTTTGATACAATCTTTTCAATAAAAATCTATTGAAATAAAGAAAGTTCTAGCTACCTCAAGGCAGCAAAATTCCAGGTCCTGTCACTGGCTTCCCCCATGATTGCCCAGATCGGGAACCCCCGCTGGGTGCCACAAAACTCAACTGGCTCCGGGCTCCTTCATCGATATAAACATCACAGCCACATTCCCTGCATCTTTGGGCTGTGCGTATGTTCCCGTCCCCAGCCTTTCAAATAGACTGAGGGCAGGAGCGTGCACTGCAGTACTTCTATAGCCATAGGCAAGAAACGTTTGCCGAACATTTACTATGCACAGCAATTGGCTCTGACCCAGAAGAGGTGCGTTGTTTCCTGGTGATTTGGGGGTTTCACACAGCAGCGCTGCGCTCATTAACAATAGGGCTCAGGGGAGATTTAGCAACATTTAGCAACAATGGCATTCTGGGGTTGAGTCAGCAGTAGATGAAAAAAGTACACTTTGGAGTAAAATAAAAGTACTCTAGTTGAAAAAAAAATAAGAGGCCGATTCATTAATAGCGCCAGGTAGCGACAGATGAGCGACAGTAGCGGCATTTTCAGAGCGCCCACTAGTAGTCGCTGTGCTTGGCTGTTGTTCTGTAGTTGATAGCGACTCAGTCGGTTTGCCGTAATGTTGAATATTGGGTGAGGAGTCGCTATTTGACAGGTTCCGCGCTGTATGGGAGCGCATGACAGCGAATGGCCATAGCGAACGGCTCCCAGCATATTCATTAACAAATCACGCTCAAAAAATTCTCGCACAGTGAAATGCTTGTTTAAACCCCAGAGCGCTGGCGGCGATGAGTTAAAAGTAGTTTTTTAACCCCCAAACAACCATATTTTTGGAAAAAAAAAAAAACATGTTTTTCAAAACATTTTGTAATATGAATACATAAATATCAGACCTGTAATATCAATTCTGCACAAATTTTTTTTTTTTACCTTAAAAAAAATATCTAACATTGCAGAAGTGGTCACAGAATTTTTGACATTTAAAAAAAAAAAAAAAAAACATTAATAGCAATTAATTAAGAATATTTAAAGATTGCTCCATTGAAATGCATTGGAGAGCGCCAGGTAGCGAGAGGTCATACCTGTCGCTGTTCAAGGTTGCTCGCTGGCGCTGTGGGGTGAGGCTGGAATAATGATGAATGATTCGCTATCTGGCGCTCTGTCAGTCGCTAAGCAGGATCGGCTTGATAAATGTGTGATTGCGGAGGGGAGCCGGCGTACTCGTGGCTGTGACCGTCATTACCGTTTGCTCACCATTCGCTACCTGGCGCTATCCTTTGTTAAATAAGGGCCTAAGTGCAGTGGTGCCGAATTGATCCCTAGTTAGACGATGAAAGTAAATGCCACTGTTTACTCCAAAAAGTGTGCTTTCTACTACACCTGGTGCTGAATCATCCCCTAGGTAGACAATGAAAACAAAAGGCACTGTTTACATCACTTCTATTTTATTTTTCACCTAAAGTGAACTTTTCACAAATGCCGCTGAATTGACCCCAGAGTCTTTAAAATTACTTTCTATTTCAGTGCAGGTATATTATTACATCTGCCAGTACAAGTAAGCCATTAGTACACTCACATCCATGCAGCTTGCCCATTACTCCTGGGTAGTCACACATTACCCCGAAACAATGCTGATGTGAGCATTGCAGAGGGATAATGAATAATCTTGTCCAGAAACCCCATAAACACATCTTCGAAGAACTCATTAGAACCGCTCAGCAGAAAACAAACAAATCATTTGTATTACTACAGCCTGCTCTCTCAGTAGAGTGTTGGAGCATGTTAAAAAAAATATATTAAATTTTATTATTTCATGTTAAAATTTACTATGCGACAGATGAGCGTCTGTAGCACTGTGCTCGGCCGTGGTTCGCTAGTTCATAGCGACTGAGTCTCTGTGCAGCAATGATGAATACATTGTGAGGAGTCGATATTTGACCAGTACTGCGCTGTGTGGGAGCGCATGTTAGCGACTGGTCAGTGCGACCGACTCACAACATATTCATCAAGAAAACAGTCTTACACAACTCTGGTGCTCAAAAATGCTTCTCTGAAGCCCAGAGCGCCGGAGGCTGTTTAAAGTGTGTTTTTTTAGCATGTATCCACTAGTAACAAAGCGAAAACATTTGGAATGATATTGTTATTACATTGTAACATGAACACATTAATGCAAGACCTCTAATGTCATATTTGAAAAAATGGCTTTTTCTATGCCAGAAGAGGTCACAACATTATTTGAGAATTGAAAAAAAAAAAAAAAAACCCTGTTTAAAAAGAAATAAAAGAACGTCCATTGAAATGTATGGGAGAGCGACAGGTAGCGAGAGGTCATACCTGGCGCTCTGCAAGGCTGAACGCCGGCGCTGTTCACTGAGGCTGGGATAATGATGAATCGGACACTACATGGCGTTATCCCAGTCGCTCAACAGATTTGGCTTGATAAATGTGTAATTGCTTGCCGTGTCCGGCGTTCACCTGTCGCTACCAGTCATTTACAAGGCACTACCTAACGCATGAATAAGGCCCTATGTAAATTTTCAACCATACATAGAAGTTGAGTCGTTGCCGAAAAAAACACTGGTGTCCTTGATGCAACTCGTCAGTGTGATTTTTCAGCAATTTGTCTGATTCAAAGCTCCTTCCGAGATTATTTTGTTTCGGCCAACTGAAGCGAGAATTCATGGGTGAGAATTCTCACTTCCATCTGAGATTTTACGAACTCGCATGACAATTGAATGAATCACTCTGTGAGTTGTACTAGTTTTTTTTTTTTTTTTTGTATAATCAAGCTTTATTGGTTTTTTTAAGCAGTAGTAACAACAGGGGAAAAAATGCGTACAGTTGTAAGCAAGGAATCAGAACAAACAAATACAGAAGGGTATTCGAGGATATTAGAAGTACTTCAATAGCCATAGACAGGTATTCATACAGATAAACAATGTCAATAACATTCTTCCGTACCATTAAACATTCTAATCATGCCTATACACGTAGAGGTTCAGTGTTTACATTTAGGGAAAGGGGTTTAATGGCTGTCTCACGGAGGCCTGACGTCCCCTTGTTTATTTTCCATGACAACGTTGCTTGGACGGGTGCAACCGTTACTTCTCCCAGATGTGTTTACATCTGTGTGGGCCGCATTAGCAAGCCACATAGAACCGATTCTGGTCAGAAGGAGGGGAAATTATGTATTGGGACATAGCAACGGCCAATGCATTTGTGGGTATTGGCCCTGTATCTGGCGATGAAGTACGGGAGGTATAAAGAGGGAGTGGGTACTTATAGGGCGCGGGGTAACGGGCCTCCTCTCCCGCTTGGGCCTCCGAACAACCTGCCGATCTGACGTGTGTCGCACTCAAACAGGATTCCCCTGTCGAGTTCCCCAGCGTCCAGCGGGCTAGACAAGACCCGACAAACGTGTGTCGCGATATATTATCCAGCCCGTCCAGGTGGCCAGGAACCGATCCGTGGCATCCCCCCTGGAAGCCGCCATCTCCTCCATACTACGAATCACTTCTAGTTCCTGCACCCATTCCAACAGCGTTGGAGGGACTTGTGACTTCCAGCGTCTCGGGATAATGGATCTCATTGCTGTTATAAAATGCCTCAAAATTCCCTTCTTAATGTCAGAGACTGGACCAGGGATAAGTGAGAGCAGCGCCACCTGTGGTGTATTGTGCACCTTGGTCCCGGTGATGTCTTCATATATGGCGAAGATTTGTTCCCAAAGGGCTTTAACAACCGGGCATCCCCACCAGATATGGGACATGTTGCCCACCTCCTTCTGGCATCTCCAGCACCTATCTGAGTGTGAGGCTGCAAATCGATGGATGTCCTCCGGGCATTTGTACCACCTGGCTAGGACCTTATAGTTCCTCTCTTGGGCAGTGCTTGCCACAGACATGCCACGGGTACCCAGGAGTATCTTGGCAAGATCACTATCAGAGATTTGGATATTCAATTCCTTTTCCCATTTTTCTATATATTTAGGACGAGGTGAGTTGAGTGACCTATTTACAAGTGAGTAGATGAATGAAATGACCCGGGTGGGGGGGGCATCCCGGATGATCAGGGACTCCAGTTCCGTAGGTGGGGCTCGGGAGATTTCCAACAGATTGTTGGAAGTTATGTATGTATTCAACTGCCTGTGGAGGAGCCACGAGACATGCCCCCCTTCCGCTTCTTCCCTCAAATCAGCCAATGAAGGAATTACCCCTGATTTAAGTATGTGTCCAATCGTGGTATTGTCAGAAGCTTTCCAAGTGAGGAAGCTCTTAGCCCGTATTCCAGGTTCAAATGCTGGGTTGTCGAACAATGGAGTGAGAGGGCCCGGCCTGCGTACCAGATTGTGCTTATCCTGCAGAGGGTCCCAAATCTCCAAGAAATGTTTCATCAGGAGAGGCATGGGCTCTTTTTGAGACTTGGTGAGGGGGCCGGCCCACGCCAGGGAGGTGGGGTTAAGTGGGGATAATGATTTTTCAAGCTGAACCCATAATTTCTCATGCCCCCTATGAAACCAATCTATCATCCGCTGGAGAATCGCGGCTGTGTGATAGCCCTTTAGGTCCGGGAGTCCCACCCCCCCATCAGACCTATTTTTTGTGAGGGTAGAAAGTTTAATTCTTGGTTTAGTGACCCCCCAGACAAATTTGGAAAATGCTGACCTCAGCTTACGGAAGAACCCACTAGGGATTTTGATTGGGACTGTTTGGAATATGTACAAAAGTTTGGGGAGCGTGTCCATTTTTAGGCTGTTAATTCTCCCAAACCACGAGATCGGCTTCTTTGTATAGGAGCCGAGGTCAGATAGGACTTTAGTAAGAAGTGGCACATAATTTAATTCATACAATTTAGTAAGGTCGGCTGGGATTTGCACGCCTAAGTATTTAATAGCCTGAGGCCTCCACTTAAAAGGGAAGTTGCTCTCCAGGTGCTTAACAGCTTGCGCTGGAAGGGAGATATTAAGAGCCTCACACTTCGAATAATTAACCTTGAAATTGCTTACTCTACCAAATCGTTGGAACTCTTTCAGAACTGATGGGAAGGAGATGTGTGCAGAGGTTAGGTGTAGCAGTAAATCATCAGCGAATAAAGAAGTTTTGTAGTGGTGGTTCGCTATTTGGATCCCCTTAATGTCTGGGTTGTCCCGTATGGCTCTGGCCAGATGCTCCATCGTGAGAACATAGAGGAGGGGGGAAAGCGGGCACCCCTGTCGCGTACCATTACTTATGGGGAAAGGGGTAGAGAGAAGCCTGTTAGCTCTAACTCTGGCTGATGGGGACGTATAAAGTGCAAGGATTTTGGAAAGGAGGCCAGGTCCAACACCAATCTGACGGAGAGAAGCCCTCAGGAAGTCCCAGTTGACTCTGTCAAATGCCTTCTCCACATCACACGAGAGAAGGCATGCAGGTTCCCCCGCGGCAGTAACATAAGATATAAGGTCGAGAAGCTTATTGGTGTTGTCCCTGGCCTCCCTCCCCGGGACAAACCCCACCTGGTCCAGATGAATCAGAGTCGGGAGTAGCGGCTGCAATCTCGTGGCGATGATCTTGACGTAGAGCTTAAGATCTATATTAATTAAAGATATCAGTCTATAATTGCTACACATGGTGGCGTCTTTGCCCGGTTTGGGAATGACCGCTATCGTTGCCTCTAGTGCCTGTTTGGGAAAGGGGCATTGCTCACCTATGGCGTTAAAAGTTTTCGTCAATAGTGGTGTCAGGCGAGTTCCAAAGAGTTTGTAGAACTTGGGCGTAAACCCGTCTGGGCCTGGACATTTACCCGCTGGCGACTCTTTGATTGCCTTAGCTACCTCTTGCTCCGTGAAGGGTCTCTCCAGAAGCTCCGCCTCTTCCTTAGGGATAGTGGGGAGAGGGGCACTGTCTATGTAAGCGTCTATTTCCTCTGGGGATGCCTGGGTGCGTACAGTGGAGTCGGGGGAGCTATGTATGTTATAAAGTGAGGCATAGAAACTCCTAAATGTGTCTGCCACTTCGGAAGGAGTCTGAGCCAGCCCACCGTCCTGTTTTTTAAGAACCGGGATGTAAGTTGCCGTCGGCCGAGGATGAAGCATCCTAGCCAGCACACGGCCACATTTATTTGCCGACTCATAGAGGAGGGCATTACCTCTGGTTCTATAGAGAAATATGATTGATTGTAAAGCTTTTGCAGCTTCTCCCTGGCGCTTTGCAGTTCCAACAACTTGGTATTTACAGGCTTGTTTTTATGTTCCCTTTCAAGTGTGTGGATCAGATCTCGCGTCTTGATTATGAGTGAGGCCCTCTCCCGCTTAAGCCTGGCCCCATGTCTAATAAGTTCCCCCCCTGAGGACACACTTAAGGGCCTCCCATTGATAGGGTAGTGGGGTGGGGTCATCCCTGTGGTCCTCAAGAAAGTGTTCAATCGTCGAGTCAATTGCGGCGGAGCATACCTTGTCGCCCAGTAGGTCGTCGTTCAGCCGCCATGTCCAACCCGGGGGGAGGGGCCAGGGAGATGAAGAGAGATAAAGACTGGGGCATGGTCAGACCATAGTATAGAGCCAATCCAGTTTGTGGAGGTCATAGAGGACCTTAGACCTTTTTTCTGGTATATTGAGGCCCTTCACATTAAAGGAACAGACAACCACCTCTGCCATATTGAGCAGGTCAGACCCGCTTCCCGCAGGTGAGGGTGGGGGGGGGGGGAAGGAGATTTTAGTTAGAGTATAGCCGGGAGGTTTGGGAGGGGTTATAGAGATTAGCAGGTAGAACTATACAAATTACCGAAGATAACAACAAGGGGGATGTTCTAAATGTAACTAGTTACTCTCTTCGCTCTCCAAACTAAAGGAGAAGGAAGACTGGCCTATATTGGGGGTTGGAAAGCCATAACCGCGGAGCAAAGGATGCGCTCTCTTTACATGTAAGTAATGCACCCGTTGGAGTTGGGAGGGGACGAAACCCTGAGTGCTTTATAACAGGCTACCGACCATAGGGGTCTGATCACCATATGTCCATATTTGAATGCTGTAACATCAGACACATAACACAACATCTGTCACATATTCAGCCCCCGGGTCGTCAGCCAACAGTGAACTTAACCTGGGTCAGTCATTTAAAACAGTTAAAACAGTTAAAACATAAGTATTGACGTTAACCCATAACTGTATAGCCAGGATCCGTCCCGGGGCCCACCCAGACCGGCAAGCGCCCGCCGACCCCGCTCCGGGCTTAAGCCCAAGGGCACCTGAGTCTAAAAGAGGTCCCTGATGATTCACAGAGCAGGGTCGGGGGAGCCCACCAGCCCGAGCGACCCACACAGGAGGGAGAACCAAACCCAACATGGGCAGGTTGTCTATGAAACGAGGAGAACACCTTTTATACGAGTCAGTCCGCTTACATAAGCGATGGTGGATTCGGGCAGGTTAGTTAGTCCCGTTGGATACGAGCCTGGCGCCCCCTCCGTTGATTATCTGGTCTGCGTGGGATACGTGGGCGACCGCCGCCCCGCATCGGGATCCTCGGCCTTTCTTCTCTCACGCCAAGGTCTGGGGACAGCCAGTCCTCGACAGGGAAGGCCGGGAGGTCTAGAAAGCCAAAGAGATCCGGGAGCTGGGAGGGAGAGCGCAACACATATGAGCGCCCATGCTTTGACACCACCAGATGAAATGGGTGGCCCCACCTATAAGTGGCACCCACCTCCTTGATTTTTTCGAGTAAAGGTTTAAGTGACCGTCTCATCTGGAGGGTTCTTCTAGCCAGGTCAGGCAGGAGTAAAATTGTGGCGCCATGATACTTAAGAGGCCCTCTCTCCCATGCTTTTTGCAGGATCTCTTCCTTGATTTTATAATAATGGATGCGGCAGACTATGTCCCGAGGCCTAGCCTGACTTGGTGGGCGCTGGCCCGGAGCCCTGTGGATCCTGTCGATCTCGATGTGCTCATCACTTTGCCGGCCTAGAAGCTCATTAAATAGGTGCCTAGCAATTTCCTCTAATCTGTTGTTCTCAGGCGACTCTGGAAGCCCGCGAATACGAACATTATTCCTCCTTCCCCTGTTTTCCATGTCGTCAAGGTGCAATAGCATTCTGGTGGTTTGTTGAGACGCGTCGTTCTGCGCTCTTTGCAGTGCTACATTCGCCCTCTCAAGAGCCTCTAAACGCTGGATTGTAGATGTTTGGTCCTGTTCCAGGACCTGTACTCGGTCGGCGACCTCCGACACGGACTTGGTTACTTCCTCCAGCTCCCTCCTAAACAGAGTCTCCATCCTATTAGTGTAGTTTTCAAAGTCCTTTCTTGAGGGCAAGAACTTCAGAAGAATATCCAGATTATATTGTGCAGTGGGGATGCACCCCAGGTCAGCTTCTGTATGAGGTGTTGGTGGGTTAGGCCAGTATGCACATCCAGTAGGTCCCGCAGCGAGGGGCTCCAGGGCGGGCGGCGGACTCAGTCCCGAACATAAGGGGGGGGTCTCAGGCTGTGCCCGTCCCATTTTCAGCCGGTGCGACCCATTTCCAGCCACCCCGGCGTCGTCTTGCATCTGGGAGTTAGATGGGCCCAACCGTGGTACATGCAGGTACAAAGCGCTAGTGAGAGTCGCCTCAGAGGTTGCATCGCCTTTCATTCCCCCAGGTGTAGTGGGGTGTATAGCGCCATCTGGGTGGGTGTCATTTACCAAGAGAGGCGCTTGTTGTAGTGAGCCATCCGTGGGCGACCCGCTGCCCTCTGGTGAAGGTGAGGTAGCGTCAGGGCATCGCCACTCCGCCACACGGGGGGGGAGATCCCCGGGGTCATTTAGCCAGTCACTGTCCTTGCCCGGCTGCCAAGGTTCATCTCCACTCTGTGGGTTAGGGGGGGAGCTCATCAGGCTGTCAGTTACCTCTTGGGGACCATATTGGGGCCGGTTGGTGGGGCTGCTATAGCTTTGGCCACCAATATTAGTGCATGAGCTTCCGGAGGGATGGGGATGTCTCTGGGAACATGTGCTGGTGTGCTGTCTGTTTTGTGACATGATGGCAGCGCACTCTTTATCTACAGGGTGGCCTGGACAGTAAGTGCTGCTGCTGCTTTGTGTGGCTGTCTCCCCGGCGGCTGCTTGCTGTGCACCTCCGGGCCGCAGCTCCTCGCACACATCCTCCAGCACGCTGGCAGCAAGGGCAGACCCTCGCCGTCCGCCCCGTCCCCCACCGCCCGGGAATGACACACAGTGTCCCTCTGCCTCTGCAGCCGGCAGCAGCCCAGGCAGCGTCCCGCTTCGCTCCTCACCTCTCGCCGTCGCGGACGTCACGGGCGGTTCCTCCCCCACAGGGACAGATGGCGGCTTCAGGCTGCTTACCCCCCGGCTCTCCTCCTCCCCGCCGTCCCGAGGCCCACCGACCTCCACTCCAGGTAAGATCTTCACAGTCTCCTCGGTCGGGTCCCGTCGGCCCAGGGCAGCCACAGCGTCAGCGTCTCCTCCCCCGCCCGGCGCGGGACCCTTCACCCCGCCGCCATCATCACGCGCCATATTGCGGTCCATCTTTCTTCGTCCACTTGCCTCTCCTGGGTGGAAGTATGAGGGGATTTTTGCAGCCCCGGTGCTCCCAGGTGTCACCCTACTTCTCCTCCTCTTAGACATGGGTCGGTGTGGGTCCAAATCAACGGGTTAGGTGCTGGTTTAAGCTTTGAATGCGCAGAGCTCCTACAAATGCTTCCTCACGCGGCCATAGCGTAACCACGCCCCCCTCGAGTTGTACTAGTTTTCATTTATGAAAGTAATGCTGCTATAGACGGCATCATTTGTTTCCATGTATATGACAGCTTGCCTTTTTTTTTTGTTAATTATTCATTAGATATGTGTGGGATCTCCCCCAAAAAGCCAGCCAGCCCGTGCACCAGACATAAGTGCTTGCCATACGCACGCGTGGAGGAGCCCAAACCCATACCGAAGGGCAAAAGGGGGTTGCCTGGTGCCTGGGCTGTTAGGCTTTTGTGTGAGGGGTGACACATTTTTTTAAACTGGACCAAAACCCACGCCCCAATGGACTTGGAATCTACAAGATTCCAGGTCCGCTCGATGCTCCCACCAGGGCAATCAGAATCGGAATGCCCCGCTGAGTGACACTCCCCAGGTCACCTGGAAACTCATCTTCTTTCCTGGTCCAATGGCTCGTGCGTCAGCAGCGGTCGCATCCCCGCTATCCCTCTAGCAGGGCGCGACCACAACAGGCATTTGTGAATGGCTGGCATGGGCATGCTCCCTGTTAAAGGGTAGCGGGGGTGCTGTGGTGCCGTCAGCGCACCCGGATCCGCTTGTCTTAGACGAGCTCTTAGACGAAGGAGAGGATCCAAGTGCAATGATTGGACGGGAGGCTGCACATGCACCGTAGGACCAAGGAAGGGTGAGTCAGATTGGGTGACCTAGGGGGTTTTACACAGTGGGGCATCCCCGATCAGGGCAAGGACCAAAACCCAAGATAGTGAAAATCCTGGGTTTTGGTCCACTTTAAAACAAATATACCTAACTAAAAAATAAAAGCCTGGCTGTCATTTTCATTTATAAAAATAATGTCGCCATATCGTTATTTATTTTATCAATGAAATCTTGTACAACTAAATTTTCATTTAACCGTCATGCATTTTTGTCTCCAGTCCAAATACTCTGCCTACCTTCTCTCCTGCTCAGTGTCATCTTTCCAGAAAAAAACTTAATTGAGATTCTAGCTGGATCCTAAAACGTACAGCCTCTGGTCCCTCCTCACTTACACTAAGAAGCAATTGACATGATAGTCACATAATCTATAGAAGGTAGAATTGAGATGCTGGCAGCTTGGCCAGGAGGACACTGCCCAGCACTGGACTGGGAAGAAAACACTGGAGGGCATTATAGTTGATTTATAAGTATTAAGTATTTTTAAAAGTGTGTTTTTTTCTCAAACTTTAATTTCTACTACTTGGCCAACATGGTGGCTGGTGGCCTTCTGACACCCCCTACCTGATTATTCATATCTCATAAGTCATGGGGGTGCAGGAAGACTGGTACTTTTCTGTATAGTGTTCTTCCAGGGATGAGCACTGGACTGGATCTTGAAGGGTATAGGGGCTGGTTTATTGGCACGGTCTAGAGGGCCTAGAGGACCCTATGCCTGGTGTACTATATTGGTTGCCTGGAGAAAGAGGGCAAAAATCATTGCTTTCTTTCGTTCGTTGTACTCCTTCCTTGTCAGTATACCACCTTCATTTTTTTGACAGGAACTACATAGTGGTGGTTATTTTGCTTTCCCATAGCTTGGTAGTCATATATCACTCTGACAATGTATTCATGTAGTGAGTTTTTTGCCACTAGAGGTCTCTGCTTATCTGGGAGGCAAATGATATGGGGGTGTTAGACTAGAATGCTTTTTTAGAACATCTGCTCTAAACCAATAGGAGGTTGGGTATTCTAGGATGTGGGTCGGTTGAGAAAGTATTTGGTCAATGTGAAACCGTTCTGTGTAAAGGAACTGTAAACAGGGCCAAGGTGGGTACCATTCCAGGAGCATATTAGGAGAAACAGATATTGTCTAAACGTAATCAAGCTTGTGCGGTATTAATGAGGTGTGAAGCGTTTTTTCCATCCCTTCTTAGGGAGCTGTATATTTGATCTGTCCAGAATACCTACCAAAGGAGATGAAGTGTACCATCAAGTATCTACTGTTGAGTAAGCCATGCCTACAGAAAAAAAGAAATAAAGCCCGAGTCACTTTCAGCTTCTGCATCTAACAGACCTAAATACGGACTTAAAGCCTGTGTACTAAATAGGAGACTTATATGATAGTTGCCACCTGAGTGAGGGGATATGTCCAAAAAACCTGTTCCATTTGGCGCCCAATGTGGGGCTATTGATCTGAAGCTAGAGTCTGTTCATTATCTGTGTTTTAGCCCTGAAGAACTAAGTCAGTTTTGTGGAAGTGATTATCTTTATTTGTGCTGTACTGTGCCTTAAAAAATGCGTTTAAAATGTGTGCTGCTAAGATAAACTAAAATGTGTTCTTCCTGATGATTTTCATTCCTTCAGGTGTATGAGGAAGGGATATGAAAAGGTAGAGGGAGAGTGGTCCCTTGACAAAAGGATTTTCAATGACCAGGTGGAGATCCATTACCATCCATTGAGCAAAGTATAATATGCTTTAGGATATGTTATATATGGATCATTCCAGGCAGGGACTTCTGGAGGTCTAGATGGGTGGAGGGGGGCTGCTTATTTTGCCTTTTCCATAGCTTGATTGAGTAAAGCCTGTCCTATCAGTCAATGTATCTATGTAGTGAGATTTATTTTCAGAGGTCTCTGCTTATCAAGGGGGAAAATGGTACAGGCCCTCATAGGGGGTGTTAGTGTAGAATGTTCTTCTAGATCATCTGCCCCAAATCAAAAAGAGATTTGTACAGTCTAGGATATGGGTTGGTTGATGAAGTATCTGGTTAATGTGAGACCTCTCTGTGTAAATGGAAGGGAAACAGGGCCAATCTCTCTGGGAGCACCTAAGGATGAACAGATATTGTCCAAACCCAATAGCTAAATCCAGGGCAGTTTCTAGGCAAAGTAGCCCCCAATGCAGGAAGGAAAAAATTCTTCCCCCTCCTCATCAATCCAGCTGCCATGCTGTGCCTCTACTTTAGCAGCAGGCAGTGTCCCCTCCTCATGACTGAGCCCAAGAAAAGGTGCCTGGTTTATTGCTGTGCACAGGTGTATAGGTTATCTGCAGTAAACAGGATGGCTGAGCTAAAGGGACCTTTGATGGTCTTGGCACCAAGTGCAATCGCCCTGCTAGCCTCCCACCTAGAAACTGCCCTGGCAAAATCAAGTTTGTGTAGTATTGACCAGCCTCATTATTTTACCCCTGAGGAAGAATCATCCGGACCCGTTGTCATGGCTAACTCACCTCGCCTTCGGTCCCGCTCCGTCCCCGGGCGGCTGGCCGGGACGCTTCCTGCTCGGCGGCCGTGCCAAGCGGCAGCTCGGGCAGCGGTGGCTCGTGCGTCGCCGAGCACGGGAAAGCCCCCCGCTCTCGGGCGCAGCCCTGGCTCCTGTGAACGTGCTCGCACGCGCACGTGACCACGTATCTCTTATGCCCTCCAGCGGTTCTGCACTCAGCGTGCCCGCCGGAGGCAGAATTAAAGGGCCAATGAGCCCGAGGTGTGTGGGGCTAGAATGCCCTTTTGTCCTGTCTGGAATCCTATAAAGGTGTTATCCCTGAAGTGCTTCAGTGCCCGTGATAGCGTTTGCTGAGTGTGCCTTGGATTGTCATTTACGCCCGTTTTGATCTTGTTGCCGACCTTGCTTCGATTGACCATTCTTGATAGCCGCCTGGACCGACCTTTGCCTGTACCCCGACTACACTTTCGTCTTACCCTCTGTATTGCGAACCTGTGACCTTCCGGATTGACCTTTGGCCTGACCTCAACGCTTCTGTTTGCCTGTCCCTTTGGTGCTGCGATACTTTAGGACTGCCTTCCCGTGTATGACCCAGCTTGTCGACCTAGCCCTGTCGGGCCCTTGGTTTGTCTGCCTTCACCCTCCCGTAAGCTCACATCCTTTGTGCTATCAAGTCCTGGGGGCAACCGTGTCCGGTGAGGCGTATAAAGCGTCGCGGCAAACGGGGCTTGTCTAAAGGTGAAGCTAGCAGCAGAGATTGGGAGTTGTGGGCTTACTCTGAAGGCGGTTGTCCCACGGGGCCTTACATTATCACGGAAGAACTTGTGCAGCAAGTGCAGGCCATGGCTACCGCCATCAACCAGCTGGCGCAACGCTTGGTGGTCCAAGAAAACCGACAACTGCCTGCATCACCAGCATCCCCACCTTCTGTCGAACCGAAGGTTCCCCTTCCCGAACAGTTTGATGGGGATCGCACAAGATTCTCTAACTTTAGAAACTCCTCTGGGTCAGAATCTCAAAGAGTGGGCCTGGTCAGCTTCCTGTTACAGGGGGATCCGCAGACATGGGCCTTCGGGTTAGCACCCACCGATGAGGCTCTGCAGACAGTTGCTGCCTTTTTCTCGGCCATGGAGGTCTTGTATGCAGACCCTGACAATGCTTCGGCCGCTGACGCCAAGCTGCGTAGTCTCAGACAAGGGAAACGTACTGCTGAGGAATACAGCACGGAATTTCGCAGCTGGGCGATTGATTCTCGGTGGAATGATCCTGCTCTCACCAGCCAATATAGAATTGGTCTTTCGGAGAGTATTAAGGATGTCTTAGTGAACTTCCCTCAGCCAAAGAATCTGGATGAGTCCATGCAGATGGCGATTCGAATCGATAGGCGGCTTCGGAAGTGACGAGTGGAGAGGGGTAAAACTTTCCCCTGCCTAGAGTCCTCGCCCATGGGTGCCACTCCTTCATCCTCTGCAGAAGAGCCCATGCAGATTGGGGCTACTCATCTTTCCCAGGCAGAGAAATCAAGACGCCACACCTTAGGTCTGTGTCTATACTGCGATAATCCGTGTCATCTGGTCAAGTCATGCCCCAACAAACGACCACAGGCGGAAAACTTCAGCGCCTAGACACCACTGAGGGAAGGCGATCAGGTATTTTCCCCTCACTTTAATAAATTATTGTTGCCCGCCATTTTGTTTTGGGAGTCTTCCGGAAAGCCTGCCACTGCCTTCAGGGATAGCGGGGGGCGGCTGGCAACTTTCTGGATAAATCCATAATTTCTTCCCTAGGCATTCCGTTAATTTCCCTTGAGAGTCCCCTTCAGGTTCTAGCTATCAATAATGAACCTATTATAGGAGGAACAGTCACCTCCAAAACCCCTCTGTTAAGATTAGTAGTGGGGTCTTCTCATTCTGAAGAAATTGAATTTTTTGTCTTGGATTGTCCTAACACTCCAATAATCCTAGGGTTCCCTTGGTTGAAGGTTCATAATCCCACCTTCAATTGGGGAACTGGGGATCGGACTAAATGGAGTACTTATTGTTTGCACCATTGTTTTAGCATTTCCCTTAGAGCGACTCACTTCTCGCTGGAAGGGTTACCTGAACCTTACATAGATTGGGCGGATGTATTTTCCAAAAAATCGGCCGATTCGCTTCCTCCCCATAGATCCTAAGATTGCCCCATTGACCTGTTACCGGGTACTATGCCTCCTAGAGGGGAGATTTATATTCTCACCTGGCCTGAGGAGCAAGCAAAAGATTATATTGCAGAAAACCTTCAGAAGGGATTCATTCGGCCTTCAACTTCTCCAGCTGGAGCGGGATTTTTCTTTGTTGAGATGAAAGACGGGGGATTACGTCCTTGTATTGATTATACGGGGGTTTGAACAAAATTACGGTGAAGAACCGATATCCACTACCCCTCATTGAAGATTTGTTTAATCAGGTCATTGGGGCACAGATTAGGGATGAGCGAATCGATCCGGACGAACCCGGATTCGATCCGAATTTCAGGAAAAATTCGATTCGGATCGAATCCGAATTTCCCCGCGATTCGATCACTCGAAGTTTTCCTTTAACATCCATTCATTTACATTACAGGCATTCTAAGATGGCGGGCGGGACATGTCTGGACATGTATCCCGCGCCAGTGCAAGCTGGGGCAGTCACATGCAGCCTATCAGCAGCCAGCAAGCCCGGTGACGTCACACAGCGGTATTTAACGGCGGCCATCTTGCTTTTCCTCATTTCTCTATTGCATTCGTGACAGACAGACAGAACGCTGTGTAGCTGAGGCAGTTAGACAGGCTGGAGACAGGCTGGAGACAGGGACAGACAGGGACAGACAGGGACAGGCTGGAGACAGGCAGGAGACAGGCAGGAGACAGACAGGAGACAGACAGAAAGCCAGGGAAAGGTAGGAAAAATGGAGCTGGCTGACAGGGAGATTTTTTTTTTTTCATCCAGCCTTTGTTAGCGTTTTCAGGCTGCTTATAGTAACTAACTGTGCATATATACTGAACTGATCTTAAGTCTGCTGTGAGGCATCCCATTCTGTGACTAAAGCAGCCTCTGTTTAAGACCATATAAGCATTTGCTCTAATCATATTTGAAATTAGGCCTGATAAAGACACTTTTGCTGGCCAAAGCACTACTGTACCCTGGCAGCTCGATTCCTGCCCGGGGCATCCCATTCTGTGACTAAAGCAGCCTCTGTTTAAGACCATATAAGCATTTGCTCTAATCATATTTGAAATTAGGCCTGATAAAGACACTTTTGCTGGCCAAAGCACTACTGTACCCTGGCAGCTCGATTCCTGCCCGGGGCATCCCATTCTGTGACTAAAGCAGCCTCTGTTTAAGACCATATAAGCATTTGCTCTAATCATATTTGAAATTAGGCCTGATAAAGACACTTTTGCTGGCCAAAGCACTACTGTACCCTGGCAGCTCGATTCCTGCCCGGGGCATCCCATTCTGTGACTAAAGCAGCCTCTGTTTAAGACCATATAAGCATTTGCTCTAATCATATTTGAAATTAGGCCTGATAAAGACACTTTTGCTGGCCAAAGCACTACTGTACCCTGGCAGCTCGATTCCTGCCCGGGGCATCCCATTCTGTGACTAAAGCAGCCTCTGTTTAAGACCATATAAGCATTTGCTCTAATCATATTTGAAATTAGGCCTGATAAAGACACTTTTGCTGGCCAAAGCACTACTGTACCCTGGCAGCTCGATTCCTGCCCGGGGCATCCCATTCTGTGACTAAAGCAGCCTCTGTTTAAGACCATATAAGCATTTGCTCTAATCATATTTGAAATTAGGCCTGATAAAGACACTTTTGCTGGCCAAAGCACTACTGTACCCTGGCAGCTCGATTCCTGCCCGGGGCATCCCATTCTGTGACTAAAGCAGCCTCTGTTTAAGACCATATAAGCATTTGCTCTAATCATATTTGAAATTAGGCCTGATAAAGACACTTTTGCTGGCCAAAGCACTACTGTACCCTGGCAGCTCGATTCCTGCCCGGGGCATCCCATTCTGTGACTAAAGCAGCCTCTGTTTAAGACCATATAACCATTTGCTCTAATCATATTTGAAATTAGGCCTGATAAAGACACTTTTGCTGGCCAAAGCACTACTGTACCCTGGCAGCTCGATTCCTGCCCGGGGCATCCCATTCTGTGACTAAAGCAGCCTCTGTTTAAGACCATATAAGCATTTGCTCTAATCATATTTGAAATTAGGCCTGATAAAGACACTTTTGCTGGCCAAAGCACTACTGTACCCTGGCAGCTCGATTCCTGCCCGGGGCATCCCATTCTGTGACTAAAGCAGCCTCTGTTTAAGACCATATAAGCATTTGCTCTAATCATATTTGAAATTAGGCCTGATAAAGACACTTTTGCTGGCCAAAGCACTACTGTACCCTGGCAGCTCGATTCCTGCCCGGGGCATCCCATTCTGTGACTAAAGCAGCCTCTGTTTAAGACCATATAACCATTTGCTCTAATCATATTTGAAATTAGGCCTGATAAAGACACTTTTGCTGGCCAAAGCACTACTGTACCCTGGCAGCTCGATTCCTGCCCGGGGCATCCCATTCTGTGACTAAAGCAGCCTCTGTTTAAGACCATATAACCATTTGCTCTAATCATATTTGAAATTAGGCCTGATAAAGACACTTTTGCTGGCCAAAGCACTACTGTACCCTGGCAGCTCGATTCCTGCCCGGGGCATCCCATTCTGTGACTAAAGCAGCCTCTGTTTAAGACCATATAAGCATTTGCTCTAATCATATTTGAAATTAGGCCTGATAAAGACACTTTTGCTGGCCAAAGCACTACTGTACCCTGGCAGCTCGATTCCTGCCCGGGGCATCCCATTCTGTGACTAAAGCAGCCTCTGTTTAAGACCATATAAGCATTTGCTCTAATCATATTTGAAATTAGGCCTGATAAAGACACTTTTGCTGGCCAAAGCACTACTGTACCCTGGCAGCTCGATTCCTGCCCGGGGCATCCCATTCTGTGACTAAAGCAGCCTCTGTTTAAGACCATATAACCATTTGCTCTAATCATATTTGAAATTAGGCCTGATAAAGACACTTTTGCTGGCCAAAGCACTACTGTACCCTGGCAGCTCGATTCCTGCCCGGGGCATCCCATTCTGTGACTAAAGCAGCCTCTGTTTAAGACCATATAAGCATTTGCTCTTATCATA
Organism: Gastrophryne carolinensis; assembly: GCA_027917425.1. Classification (NCBI taxonomy): domain Eukaryota; kingdom Metazoa; phylum Chordata; class Amphibia; order Anura; family Microhylidae; genus Gastrophryne; species Gastrophryne carolinensis. The sequence goes on along the minus strand of CM051238.1, from coordinate 175,414,377 downwards.
TTTGAAATTAGGCCTGATAAAGACACTTTTGCTGGCCAAAGCACTACTGTACCCTGGCAGCTCGATTCCTGCCCGGGGCATCCCATTCTGTGACTAAAGCAGCCTCTGTTTAAGACCATATAAGCATTTGCTCTTATCATATTTGAAATTAGGCCTGATAAAGACACTTTTGCTGGCCAAAGCACTACTGTACCCTGGCAGCTCGATTCCTGCCCGGGGCATCCCATTCTGTGACTAAAGCAGCCTCTGTTTAAGACCATATAAGCATTTGCTCTAATCATATTTGAAATTAGGCCTGATAAAGACACTTTTGCTGGCCAAAGCACTACTGTACCCTGGCAGCTCGATTCCTGCCCGGGGCATCCCATTCTGTGACTAAAGCAGCCTCTGTTTAAGACCATATAAGCATTTGCTCTAATCATATTTGAAATTAGGCCTGATAAAGACACTTTTGCTGGCCAAAGCACTACTGTACCCTGGCAGCTCGATTCCTGCCCGGGGCATCCCATTCTGTGACTAAAGCAGCCTCTGTTTAAGACCATATAAGCATTTGCTCTTATCATATTTGAAATTAGGCCTGATAAAGACACTTTTGCTGGCCAAAGCACTACTGTACCCTGGCAGCTCGATTCCTGCCCGGGGCATCCCATTCTGTGACTAAAGCAGCCTCTGTTTAAGACCATATAAGCATTTGCTCTAATCATATTTGAAATTAGGCCTGATAAAGACACTTTTGCTGGCCAAAGCACTACTGTACCCTGGCAGCTCGATTCCTGCCCGGGGCATCCCATTCTGTGACTAAAGCAGCCTCTGTTTAAGACCATATAAGCATTTGCTCTAATCATATTTGAAATTAGGCCTGATAAAGACACTTTTGCTGGCCAAAGCACTACTGTACCCTGGCAGCTCGATTCCTGCCCGGGGCATCCCATTCTGTGACTAAAGCAGCCTCTGTTTAAGACCATATAAGCATTTGCTCTAATCATATTTGAAATTAGGCCTGATAAAGACACTTTTGCTGGCCAAAGCACTACTGTACCCTGGCAGCTCGATTCCTGCCCGGGGCATCCCATTCTGTGACTAAAGCAGCCTCTGTTTAAGACCATATAAGCATTTGCTCTAATCATATTTGAAATTAGGCCTGATAAAGACACTTTTGCTGGCCAAAGCACTACTGTACCCTGGCAGCTCGATTCCTGCCCGGGGCATCCCATTCTGTGACTAAAGCAGCCTCTGTTTAAGACCATATAAGCATTTGCTCTAATCATATTTGAAATTAGGCCTGATAAAGACACTTTTGCTGGCCAAAGCACTACTGTACCCTGGCAGCTCGATTCCTGCCCGGGGCATCCCATTCTGTGACTAAAGCAGCCTCTGTTTAAGACCATATAACCATTTGCTCTAATCATATTTGAAATTAGGCCTGATAAAGACACTTTTGCTGGCCAAAGCACTACTGTACCCTGGCAGCTCGATTCCTGCCCGGGGCATCCCATTCTGTGACTAAAGCAGCCTCTGTTTAAGACCATATAAGCATTTGCTCTAATCATATTTGAAATTAGGCCTGATAAAGACACTTTTGCTGGCCAAAGCACTACTGTACCCTGGCAGCTCGATTCCTGCCCGGGGCATCCCATTCTGTGACTAAAGCAGCCTCTGTTTAAGACCATATAAGCATTTGCTCTAATCATATTTGAAATTAGGCCTGATAAAGACACTTTTGCTGGCCAAAGCACTACTGTACCCTGGCAGCTCGATTCCTGCCCGGGGCATCCCATTCTGTGACTAAAGCAGCCTCTGTTTAAGACCATATAAGCATTTGCTCTAATCATATTTGAAATTAGGCCTGATAAAGACACTTTTGCTGGCCAAAGCACTACTGTACCCTGGCAGCTCGATTCCTGCCCGGGGCATCCCATTCTGTGACTAAAGCAGCCTCTGTTTAAGACCATATAAGCATTTGCTCTAATCATATTTGAAATTAGGCCTGATAAAGACACTTTTGCTGGCCAAAGCACTACTGTACCCTGGCAGCTCGATTCCTGCCCGGGGCATCCCATTCTGTGACTAAAGCAGCCTCTGTTTAAGACCATATAAGCATTTGCTCTAATCATATTTGAAATTAGGCCTGATAAAGACACTTTTGCTGGCCAAAGCACTACTGTACCCTGGCAGCTCGATTCCTGCCCGGGGCATCCCATTCTGTGACTAAAGCAGCCTCTGTTTAAGACCATATAAGCATTTGCTCTAATCATATTTGAAATTAGGCCTGATAAAGACACTTTTGCTGGCCAAAGCACTACTGTACCCTGGCAGCTCGATTCCTGCCCGGGGCATCCCATTCTGTGACTAAAGCAGCCTCTGTTTAAGACCATATAAGCATTTGCTCTAATCATATTTGAAATTAGGCCTGATAAAGACACTTTTGCTGGCCAAAGCACTACTGTACCCTGGCAGCTCGATTCCTGCCCGGGGCATCCCATTCTGTGACTAAAGCAGCCTCTGTTTAAGACCATATAAGCATTTGCTCTTATCATATTTGAAATTAGGCCTGATAAAGACACTTTTGCTGGCCAAAGCACTACTGTACCCTGGCAGCTCGATTCCTGCCCGGGGCATCCCATTCTGTGACTAAAGCAGCCTCTGTTTAAGACCATATAAGCATTTGCTCTAATCATATTTGAAATTAGGCCTGATAAAGACACTTTTGCTGGCCAAAGCACTACTGTACCCTGGCAGCTCGATTCCTGCCCGGGGCATCCCATTCTGTGACTAAAGCAGCCTCTGTTTAAGACCATATAAGCATTTGCTCTAATCATATTTGAAATTAGGCCTGATAAAGACACTTTTGCTGGCCAAAGCACTACTGTACCCTGGCAGCTCGATTCCTGCCCGGGGCATCCCATTCTGTGACTAAAGCAGCCTCTGTTTAAGACCATATAAGCATTTGCTCTTATCATATTTGAAATTAGGCCTGATAAAGACACTTTTGCTGGCCAAAGCACTACTGTACCCTGGCAGCTCGATTCCTGCCCGGGGCATCCCATTCTGTGACTAAAGCAGCCTCTGTTTAAGACCATATAAGCATTTGCTCTAATCATATTTGAAATTAGGCCTGATAAAGACACTTTTGCTGGCCAAAGCACTACTGTACCCTGGCAGCTCGATTCCTGCCCGGGGCATCCCATTCTGTGACTAAAGCAGCCTCTGTTTAAGACCATATAAGCATTTGCTCTAATCATATTTGAAATTAGGCCTGATAAAGACACTTTTGCTGGCCAAAGCACTACTGTACCCTGGCAGCTCGATTCCTGCCCGGGGCATCCCATTCTGTGACTAAAGCAGCCTCTGTTTAAGACCATATAACCATTTGCTCTAATCATATTTGAAATTAGGCCTGATAAAGACACTTTTGCTGGCCAAAGCACTACTGTACCCTGGCAGCTCGATTCCTGCCCGGGGCATCCCATTCTGTGACTAAAGCAGCCTCTGTTTAAGACCATATAAGCATTTGCTCTAATCATATTTGAAATTAGGCCTGATAAAGACACTTTTGCTGGCCAAAGCACTACTGTACCCTGGCAGATCGATTCCTGCCCGGGGCATCCCATTCTGTGACTAAAGCAGCCTCTGTTTAAGACCATATAACCATTTGCTCTAATCATATTTGAAATTAGGCCTGATAAAGACACTTTTGCTGGCCAAAGCACTACTGTACCCTGGCAGCTCGATTCCTGCCCGGGGCATCCCATTCTGTGACTAAAGCAGCCTCTGTTTAAGACCATATAAGCATTTGCTCTAATCATATTTGAAATTAGGCCTGATAAAGACACTTTTGCTGGCCAAAGCACTACTGTACCCTGGCAGCTCGATTCCTGCCCGGGGCATCCCATTCTGTGACTAAAGCAGCCTCTGTTTAAGACCATATAACCATTTGCTCTAATCATATTTGAAATTAGGCCTGATAAAGACACTTTTGCTGGCCAAAGCACTACTGTACCCTGGCAGATCGATTCCTGCCCGGGGCATCCCATTCTGTGACTAAAGCAGCCTCTGTTTAAGACCATATAACCATTTGCTCTAATCATATTTGAAATTAGGCCTGATAAAGACACTTTTGCTGGCCAAAGCACTACTGTACCCTGGCAGCTCGATTCCTGCCCGGGGCATCCCATTCTGTGACTAAAGCAGCCTCTGTTTAAGACCATATAAGCATTTGCTCTAATCATATTTGAAATTAGGCCTGATAAAGACACTTTTGCTGGCCAAAGCACTACTGTACCCTGGCAGCTCGATTCCTGCCCGGGGCATCCCATTCTGTGACTAAAGCAGCCTCTGTTTAAGACCATATAACCATTTGCTCTAATCATATTTGAAATTAGGCCTGATAAAGACACTTTTGCTGGCCAAAGCACTACTGTACCCTGGCAGCTCGATTCCTGCCCGGGGCATCCCATTCTGTGACTAAAGCAGCCTCTGTTTAAGACCATATAAGCATTTGCTCTAATCATATTTGAAATTAGGCCTGATAAAGACACTTTTGCTGGCCAAAGCACTACTGTACCCTGGCAGCTCGATTCCTGCCCGGGGCATCCCATTCTGTGACTAAAGCAGCCTCTGTTTAAGACCATATAAGCATTTGCTCTAATCATATTTGAAATTAGGCCTGATAAAGACACTTTTGCTGGCCAAAGCACTACTGTACCCTGGCAGCTCGATTCCTGCCCGGGGCATCCCATTCTGTGACTAAAGCAGCCTCTGTTTAAGACCATATAACCATTTGCTCTAATCATATTTGAAATTAGGCCTGATAAAGACACTTTTGCTGGCCAAAGCACTACTGTACCCTGGCAGCTCGATTCCTGCCCGGGGCATCCCATTCTGTGACTAAAGCAGCCTCTGTTTAAGACCATATAAGCATTTGCTCTAATCATATTTGAAATTAGGCCTGATAAAGACACTTTTGCTGGCCAAAGCACTACTGTACCCTGGCAGCTCGATTCCTGCCCGGGGCATCCCATTCTGTGACTAAAGCAGCCTCTGTTTAAGACCATATAAGCATTTGCTCTAATCATATTTGAAATTAGGCCTGATAAAGACACTTTTGCTGGCCAAAGCACTACTGTACCCTGGCAGCTCGATTCCTGCCCGGGGCATCCCATTCTGTGACTAAAGCAGCCTCTGTTTAAGACCATATAAGCATTTGCTCTAATCATATTTGAAATTAGGCCTGATAAAGACACTTTTGCTGGCCAAAGCACTACTGTACCCTGGCAGCTCGATTCCTGCCCGGGGCATCCCATTCTGTGACTAAAGCAGCCTCTGTTTAAGACCATATAAGCATTTGCTCTAATCATATTTGAAATTAGGCCTGATAAAGACACTTTTGCTGGCCAAAGCACTACTGTACCCTGGCAGCTCGATTCCTGCCCGGGGCATCCCATTCTGTGACTAAAGCAGCCTCTGTTTAAGACCATATAAGCATTTGCTCTTATTATATTTATATTATAAGACACTTTTGCTGGGCATAGGCTTACTGCTGCCTGCCAGGTGCACTTCTGTTGAGGCATCCCATTCTGTAACATAGCATACCCCTCTTTATTTACACTAAGCAGCTCTCTTATTTACACTAAGCAGGCCTGTTGGAGGCTGAGTGTTACTGCTCACTTTTGGTGTGCATTATATTCTGTTTCATATAGACCCACCGCTGCCCGGGGTTTTTTTAAATATCACCTACTACCACGCCAGTTAGACTATGTCGGGCAGACAAGTGCCTGGAAGTGAAAAGAGGAGTGGCAGAGGCCAAGATTCCGCAGGAAGAGCTCGCATCAGACTGGGGGCCAGTAGCAGCAGGAGTCACGCTGAGAGACCTAATCTGCCAGTATCTGCTAGCGGTCGGGTCTCCACCAGTAACGCATCTGCCGTGGTAGATTGGTTGACGCGCTCATCAACAACATCATCACAACTTACGTCTGAGACCCCCAGTCTAGGGTCGGTAGGTTCCTCTGACACAACCCTGAGTTGGCATGCCCCGAGAGCAGTCCCTGTCCTCCCATTGCCTCTGGCCTACGCCGTTCCCTCCCCCAGCGACGTATCCTATGCTTTGGGTTCAGCTCCACTCTTTAGTGAGGAGGACCATCAGATAGAGGACAGTCAGCAGCTACTGCCCAGCCAAGAAATGGAGGTGGCTTCTTTAGCTAGGCAGACAAATAGTGATGTGGATAGTGTCGTGGGTGCTGCGAGCGTTCCAGCTCCTGCGCCAGACACTGTTGACGAATCCACGAACATCAGTGACGTACAGCCACAACCCGGTGATGATGATGATGATGACGATGAAGCCGATCGCACTTGGGAGCCGGGTGATGAAGGGGCTTCATCGTCATCATCAGGAGAAGAGGGGTGCAGGTTGCCCCGGAGTCAGCAGCTGAGGCAGCAAAGTGGTAGCAGTCAGCATGGGGGCACAATTCCAAAGGCTGGAGCCGGCCGGGGCCGGGGCCGGGGTAGAGCACCTGCTGTGCGGCAGTCTACCTTATCGGGAGGTAGTGGAGCAGGGGTTCCTGGAGTTGGCAACAGCAGCAGTGAATCAGTGAGGCCAGGGGGTGGGAAAAGTAGCTACTCGGCAGTGTGGCAGTTTTTCCTGAGGCATCCGCAGGAGGGTAACATGGCCACATGCAAGATATGTAGGCAAAAGGTGAAGCGTGGCCAGGGTCCAAATGTTGGCACCACGGCCCTGCGTCAACATATGATGCGTCACCATAAAACGACCTGGGAGAACCGAGGCTCCCAAGGGGTGGTCCAGTCTGCTTCCTCACCAAGTGAGCTCCCAATTTCTGCCAGCCAAGGCTCCAGCACCTCAGCCGAAGGCAGCTGTGCGTCATACCCATCCTCTGTCGCTCCTGCTCCTCCTCCTCCTCCTCCAAGTCATGCATCCCGCCAGCAATCCATCAGCGAAGCCATGTCCAAGAGACAGCAGTATGCGCCCACTCATCCTACGGCGCAGAAGCTGAATGTGCTCCTGTCCAAGTTGCTGGTGCTGCAGTCGCTCCCTTTTCAGGTGGTGGAATCTGCACCTTTCAGAGAACTGATGGCTTGTGCCGAGCCGAGGTGGAGAGTCCCAAGCCGTCATTTCTTTGCCAAGAAGGCAGTACCAGCGCTGCACACTTTTGTTGAACAGAAGGTGGGCCAGTCCTTGAGCCTGTTGGTGTGTAGCAAAATACATGGCAGCGCCGACATCTGGAGCTGTAACTACGGTCAGGGGCAGTACATGTCGTTTACGGCCCACTGGGTGAATGTGGTCCCTTTGCAGCAGCAACTTGGACAGGTCACGCCGCTTCGGCCTCCGCGCTCTCTGCCCATTGGGCCTGTGACACCGTGCGACTCGGCCTCCTCATCCTCCGCCATCTCCTCACCCTCCACTGTAGGCTCAAGTCTCAGTGCCCCTCCAGTCTACCATGTGTGCAGGGCACGGAGGTGTCACGCAGTGCTTCACATGGTTTGTCTTGGCGAACGGAGTCACACAGGGGAGGAACTGCTTAAATGTATTCATCAGGAAATCCAAACATGGCTTACTCCGAGAAAACTTAAAATGGGAATCATGGTTACCGACAATGGGAAGAACATTTTGTCTGCGCTGCGCCAAGGAAGCCTGACCCATGCCCCCTGCATGGCTCACGTCTTCAATCTGGTTGTCAAGCGGTTTCTGAAGTGTTCCCCCCATCTGCAGGACATCCTAACAACTTCACGGAAACTTTGCATGCACTTCAGCCACTCCTACACTGCCAAACACACCCTTCTTGAGCTACAGCGTCAGAATGGTATCCCCCAACATAGTCTGATTTGCGATGTTTCCACCCGTTGGAATTCCACCCTTCACATGTTGGACCGATTATATGAACAGAGAAAAGCCATCACGGATTTCCTGATGATCCAAGCAGATAGGGGGACTCCCCTGTGTAACTTCAATGTCAACCAGTGGCAGCTCATACGTGACACCTGCCGTTTGCTCAGGCCCTTTGAGGAAGCCACTTTATTTGTCAGTCGGCAGGATTACGGGATGAACGACGTGATTCCACTGCTTCATGTACTGCAGCACATGTTGGAAACCATGGCTGGTCAGGGCACTGGAGACATGGCGTTTACATCTTACGGCCACATGAACCCCCTTGGAGCTGAACTGGAGGAGGAGGAGGAGGAAGAGGAGGAGGAGGAGTTGCCCAGCGAAACACAGTTTAGGCTTGGCGAAATGGCTGGTTTATCTAGTCAGCGGACAGGAGAGGAGGAGCAGGAGCAGCCAGAGGAGCTAGAGGTTTTTGAGGAAGGAGAGACAGAGGACCCGGGCACACCGTGGCAGTATGCAGTGGAGATGGAGACAGGTAGTCCATCCGAGTCACTTGCGCAAATGGCACGAAGCATGCTCACGTGCTTGCGTAGTGACCCCAGAATTGTTTCCATCTGTCGGCGGGATGACTTCTGGCTGTCCACCTTATTGGACCCTCGCTTCCGGCACAAAATGGGGGCATTTTTTAAACCCACCGAGAGGGAGGACAAACTCAACTACTACAAAGACATTCTACGTAGGCAGTTGGCCGATGCCTATCTGCGCCATGGTCCATACTCTCGCAGGTCTGACTCGAGGGGACCTCTGCGCTCACCTTCCACTGCCATGGCCGCTGGGGGGGTTGGCAGCAGCAGCAGCAGAAGCTCCATCAGCAGCAGCAGCCTCAGTCTTCAGTCGCTAATGAGTAGCTTTCTACACCCGCATAGTGAGGCTACTCATGAGCAGCAGGAAGACCTGGAGCAGGACCTGAACCAGCAGGTCATGTCATACTTTGACATGACCATGCCAACACACCTTGAGGATCCGCTGGACTTCTGGGCAGCCAAACTTGATTTGTGGCCGCAACTAGCAGAGTTTGCCCTGGAAAAGCTGTCCTGCCCGGCAAGTAGCGTGCCATCTGAGCGGGTGTTTAGTGCGGCGGGGGCCATAGTTACGGCGAGGAGAACTCGTCTGTCAACTAAAAATGTGGAGAGACTCACCTTTGTCAAAATGAATCAGGGATGGATCAGCCAGGATTTCCACCCACCAATGCCTGATGCATGCGACTAGATTCAGCATGGTGCCACGTTTTACACTTTCCAAATGGTGCAAAACATATTTATGTCTTTAGGCCATTTTTTGGGCTCCTGCTGCTGCTACTGTCAACTCCTGCCAACTCCAGGGTGTGATTCATCCAATTTTTGGGCTCCTGAAGCCAACTCCAGTGTATATTTGGGCTCCTGCTGCTGCTGCTGCCAACTTCTGCCAACTCCAGGGTGTGATTCATCCAATTTTTGGGCTCCTGAAGCCAACTCCAGTGTATATTTGGGCTCCTGCTGCTGCTGCTGTCAACTCCTGCCAACTCCAGGGTGTGATTCATCCAATTTTTGGGCTCCTGAAGCCAACTCCAGTGTATATTTGGGCTCCTGCTGCTGCTGCTGCCAACTTCTGCCAACTCCAGGGTGTGATTCATCCAATTTTTGGGCTCCTGAAGCCAACTCCAGTGTATATTTGGGCTCCTGCTGCTGCTGCTGCCAACTTCTGCCAACTCCAGGGTGTGATTCATCCAATTTTTGGGCTCCTGAAGCCAACTCCAGTGTATATTTGGGCTCCTGCTGCTGCTGCTGTCAACTCCTGCCAACTCCAGGGTGTGATTCATCCAATTTTTGGGCTCCTGAAGCCAACTCCAGTGTATATTTGGGCTCCTGCTGCTGCTGCTGCCAACTTCTGCCAACTCCAGGGTGTGATTCATCCAATTTTTGGGCTCCTGAAGCCAACTCCAGTGTATATTTGGGCTCCTGCTGCTGCTACTGTCAACTCCTGCCAACTCCAGGGTGTGATTCATCCAATTTTTGGGCTCCTGAAGCCAACTCCAGTGTATATTTGGGCTCCTGCTGCTGCTGCTGCCAACTTCTGCCAACACCAGGGTGTGATTCATCCAATTTTTGGGCTCCTGAAGCCAACTCCAGTGTATATTTGGGCTCCTGCTGCTGCTGCTGTCAACTCCTGCCAACTCCAGGGTGTGATTCATCCAATTTTTGGGCTCCTGAAGCCAACTCCAGTGTATATTTGGGCTCCTGCTGCTGCTGCTGCCAACTTCTGCCAACTCCAGGGTGTGATTCATCCAATTTTTGGGCTCCTGAAGCCAACTCCAGTGTATATTTGGGCTCCTGCTGCTGCTGCTGTCAACTCCTGCCAACTCCAGGGTGTGATTCATCCAATTTTTGGGCTCCTGAAGCCAACTCCAGTGTATATTTGGGCTCCTGCTGCTGCTGCTGCCAACTTCTGCCAACTCCAGGGTGTGATTCATCCAATTTTTGGGCTCCTGAAGCCAACTCCAGTGTATATTTGGGCTCCTGCTGCTGCTGCTGCCAACTTCTGCCAACTCCAGGGTGTGATTCATCCAATTTTTGGGCTCCTGAAGCCAACTCCAGTGTATATTTGGGCTCCTGCTGCTGCTACTGTCAACTCCTGCCAACTCCAGGGTGTGATTCATCCAATTTTTGGGCTCCTGAAGCCAACTCCAGTGTATATTTGGGCTCCTGCTGCTGCTGCTGCCAACTTCTGCCAACTCCAGGGTGTGATTCATCCAATTTTTGGGCTCCTGAAGCCAACTCCAGTGTATATTTGGGCTCCTGCTGCTGCTGCTGTCAACTCCTGCCAACTCCAGGGTGTGATTCATCCAATTTTTGGGCTCCTGAAGCCAACTCCAGTGTATATTTGGGCTCCTGCTGCTGCTGCTGCCAACTTCTGCCAACTCCAGGGTGTGATTCATCCAATTTTTGGGCTCCTGAAGCCAACTCCAGTGTATATTTGGGCTCCTGCTGCTGCTGCTGTCAACTCCTGCCAACTCCAGGGTGTGATTCATCCAATTTTTGGGCTCCTGAAGCCAACTCCAGTGTATATTTGGGCTCCTGCTGCTGCTGCTGTCAACTCCTGCCAACTCCAGGGTGTGATTCATCCAATTTTTGGGCTCCTGAAGCCAACTCCAGTGTATATTTGGGCTCCTGCTGCTGCTGCTGCCAACTTCTGCCAACTCCAGGGTGTGATTCATCCAATTTTTGGGCTCCTGAAGCCAACTCCAGTGTATATTTGGGCTCCTGCTGCTGCTACTGTCAACTCCTGCCAACTCCAGGGTGTGATTCATCCAATTTTTGGGCTCCTGAAGCCAACTCCAGTGTATATTTGGGCTCCTGCTGCTGCTGCTGCCAACTTCTGCCAACTCCAGGGTGTAATTCATCCAATTTTTGGGCTCCTGAAGCCAACTCCAGTGTATATTTGGGCTCCTGCTGCTGCTGCTGTCAACTCCTGCCAACTCCAGGGTGTGATTCATCCAATTTTTGGGCTCCTGAAGCCAACTCCAGTGTATATTTGGGCTCCTGCTGCTGCTGCTGCCAACTTCTGCCAACTCCAGGGTGTGATTCATCCAATTTTTGGGCTCCTGAAGCCAACTCCAGTGTATATTTGGGCTCCTGCTGCTGCTGCTGCCAACTTCTGCCAACTCCAGGGTGTGATTCATCCAATTTTTGGGCTCCTGAAGCCAACTCCAGTGTATATTTGGGCTCCTGCTGCTGCTGCTGTCAACTCCTGCCAACTCCAGGGTGTGATTCATCCAATTTTTGGGCTCCTGAAGCCAACTCCAGTGTATATTTGGGCTCCTGCTGCTGCTGCTGTCAACTCCTGCCAACTCCAGGGTGTGATTCATCCAATTTTTGGGCTCCTGAAGCCAACTCCAGTGTATATTTGGGCTCCTGCTGCTGCTGCTGCCAACTTCTGCCAACTCCAGGGTGTGATTCATCCAATTTTTGGGCTCCTGAAGCCAACTCCAGTGTATATTTGGGCTCCTGCTGCTGCTACTGTCAACTCCTGCCAACTCCAGGGTGTGATTCATCCAATTTTTGGGCTCCTGAAGCCAACTCCAGTGTATATTTGGGCTCCTGCTGCTGCTGCTGCCAACTTCTGCCAACTCCAGGGTGTGATTCATCCAATTTTTGGGCTCCTGAAGCCAACTCCAGTGTATATTTGGGCTCCTGCTGCTGCTGCTGTCAACTCCTGCCAACTCCAGGGTGTGATTCATCCAATTTTTGGGCTCCTGAAGCCAACTCCAGTGTATATTTGGGCTCCTGCTGCTGCTGCTGCCAACTTCTGCCAACTCCAGGGTGTGATTCATCCAATTTTTGGGCTCCTGAAGCCAACTCCAGTGTATATTTGGGCTCCTGCTGCTGCTGCTGCCAACTTCTGCCAACTCCAGGGTGTGATTCATCCAATTTTTGGGCTCCTGAAGCCAACTCCAGTGTATATTTGGGCTCCTGCTGCTGCTGCTGTCAACTCCTGCCAACTCCAGGGTGTGATTCATCCAATTTTTGGGCTCCTGAAGCCAACTCCAGTGTATATTTGGGCTCCTGCTGCTGCTGCTGTCAACTCCTGCCAACTCCAGGGTGTGATTCATCCAATTTTTGGGCTCCTGAAGCCAACTCCAGTGTATATTTGGGCTCCTGCTGCTGCTGCTGTCAACTCCTGCCAACTCCAGGGTGTGATTCATCCAATTTTTGGGCTCCTGAAGCCAACTCCAGTGTATATTTGGGCTCCTGCTGCTGCTGCTGCCAACTTCTGCCAACTCCAGGGTGTGATTCATCCAATTTTTGGGCTCCTGAAGCCAACTCCAGTGTATATTTGGGCTCCTTCTGCCCCTCATAGTGATGCCACTTCAACTCTCTGCAATTGTGCCGCTCTGCGATTCTATTAGCGATGCCTCTGATCTGCATGTGATATTTCTTAAAAGTATTATTTAACTAACCCAGCACGCATCCTGTGCGTGTTACAGCAAGGCTGAATGGTTTACAACCCTATTGAGGCTGTAGGAGGCTCAGAAATAGCCGTTTTTAATAGCGATTCGTCGCGAATTTATTCGGGTCGAAACGATTTTTGTCGGAAAATTCGGCGAATCAGTCGAATCGAATTTTTCAAAAGTTCGCTCATCTCTAGCACAGATATTCACGAAACTGGATTTAAGAGGAGCTTATAATTTAATCCGCATTCGTCAAGGGGACGAATGGAAGACCGCCTTTAATGTAAAGGACGGACATTATGAGTATCTAGTCATGCCTTTCAGGTTGTGTAATGCTCCAGCGGTCTTCCAGGATTTCATCAACAACGTTTTTCATGAATATCTGGGGCAATTCATGGTCATTTACTTGGATGACATTCTTATCTTCTCTAGATCAGTGACGGAACACCGGCAACATGTGACGGCGGTGTTACAGAAGCTGCGAGAGAATAATCTGTATGCCAAATCATCCAAGTGTCTATTTGAGGTCTCTAAAGTTCCTTTCCTGGGTTATTTGGTGTCAAGTCAGGGATTGGTTATGGATCCCTCCAAGGTTTCGGCCGTCTTGGAGTGAGAACAACCAAAAACCCTGAAAGCTCTACAGAGATTCCTTGGTTTCACCAATTTTTACAGGCGATTCATTAAAGGTTTCTCTTCCATTGTGGCTCTTCTGATTGACCTGACCCGGAAAGGCGCTTTTGTGGAGAATTGGCCTCCCATGGCCTTCCAGACCTTAAAAGAGGCCTTCACCTCAGCCCCAATACTTATTCATCCTGATGTCAGTCGGCCGTTCTTTGTCGAAGTGGATGCCTCTGAACTCGAGGTAGGAGGTGTTCAATATTCCGGCTCCCCCGAAAGATTACAGAGAGTGGGTAATCAGGAATTATTGGGCATAAAGTTGGCCTTTGAAGAGTGGCGGCATTGGCTAGAGGGTTCCCTACACCCGATTATATATCGGATATCGAATCCCCCAAAAGGCTGAATTCCCAACAGGCCCGGTGTGCGCTCTTTTTCTCCCGCTTTGATTTTGTCATCACCTTCAAACCGGGAGTAAAGAACACCAAGGCTGATGCGTTATCTTGTAATTTTGGAGAATGTAAGGGTAGATTCGATGAGAAGGAACCCATTTTGCCCTTGGGTTGTGTTGTTGGGATTCTTCTCCCTGATTTATCAAAGTCATTAGAATCATTTCAGGCTGATGCACCACCGGGTAAACCTTCGGGGTGCCGGTTTGTCCCACCGCAATTACGTCTCTCTGTATTGCGGGAGTTCCACGATGCCAAGACTTCAGGGCACTTAGGTTATCGGAAGACATTAGCTCTTGCCAAACGCCATGTGGTCCACGATTAGGCATAATGTTATAGCCTTTGTTGAGGCCTGTCCCGTCTGTGCTCGAATAAGGGGTCTCATAAAGCTCCAGCAGGGCTAATAATGTCCCTGGAAATTCCTGAGGAGCCTTGGACCCATGTGTCAATGGATTATATTGTTGATTTACCGCGGTCTCAGAATAATACTGTAATCTGGGTGGTGGTCGACTGATTTAGTAAAATGGCGCACTTCATTCCTTTGACTAAGCTCCTGCCGGCACCCGAAATATCTCAGTGGTTTCGTATCCACAGTATACCTCAGAATATTGTCTCTGACCGAGGAGTGCAATTCGTCTCGCGGTTCTGGAGGGAATTTTGTGCGCGTCTGGGAATTAAAATCTCGTTATCGTCGGCATATCACCCACAATCTAATGGCCAGATGGAGAGAGTTAACTAGTGTTTGGAACAGTATTTGCGATGTTTTGTCTCTGATTGTCAGGAACAGTGGTCAGAGTTTCTTGAATTTGCTGAATTTGCTTATAACAATGCTCTCTCTCTGGCCCTTCCTCCAATTTGCCGGCTCTGGAGGAATGGCTTAGAGAGAGAATGACTATTTGGTCTAAGGTGCAAGAAAACCTTAAAGGAGCCGTCGAGAGACATAAGGTATTTGCTGTCATAGGTCACAGGAACCTCCTTTTCAGGTGGGGGATCTGGTTTGGGTTTCTACCCGGAATGTTGCGCTTCGCCAACTGTCACCAGGGTTGGGCCCTAAATTCATCGATCTTTTCCCGATCATCCAAAAATTAAGCAATGTAACTATTAAAGTTGAACTTCCGTCCTCCATGAAAATTCCTAACGAGTTTCATGTTTTCGAGTTTCATTGTGGAAGATGAACCCGAATACGAGATAAATAAGATCCTTGATTTGCAAATTTTTCATAACTCTTTGCAGTATTTGATTGATTGGAGGGAATGGGGTCCTGAGGAGAGATGTTGGGTACCAGCCCAAGATGTGCATGCTAGTACTCTGATCAAGAGATTTCATCGAGACAATCCTCATAAACCTAGTAAGGGTCCTGAGGCCCCTTGTGAAAGGGGGTAGTGTCATGGCTAACTCACCTCGCCTTTGGTCCCAAGCCGTCCCCGGGCGGCTGGCAGGGATGCTTCCTACTTGGTGGCTGAACCAAGTGGCGGCTCGGGCAGCTGCAGCTCGTGCGGCACCGAGCATGGCCACGCCCCCATGGCCCCGGCTCCTGTGAATGTGCTCGCACGCACGTATCTCTTATGCCCTCCAGCGGTGCTGCACTCAGCGCGCCCACCGGAGGCAGAATTAAAGGGCCAATGAGTCCAAGGTGCACGGGGCTAGAACGCCCTCTTGCTGAGTAAAGGGCCAATGAGGCCAAAGGGAGTTTTTGGGCTATACGCCCTTTTTCTCTTTAGACCAATAAAGCGTTAGGATTTTGGGTGCACCAATCAAATACACTTCCCCCTTTATCCAATCCTGTCTGGAATCCTATAAAGGCGTTATCCCTGCAGTGCTTCAGTGCCCATGATATCGTTTGCTGAGTGTGGATTGTCATTTACGCCCGTTTTGATCTTGTTGCCGACCTTGCTTTGATTGACCATTCTTGATAGCCGCCTGGCCCGACCTTTGCCTGTACCCCGACTACGCTTCCGTCTTACCCTCTGTACTGCGAACCTGTGACCTTCTGGATTTACCTTTGGCCTGACCTCGACGCTTCTGTTTGCCTGTCCCTTTGGTGCTGCAACATTTTAGGACTGCCTACCCATGTATGACCCAGCTTGTCGACCTTGCCCTGTCGGGCCCTTGGTTCATCTGCCTTCACCCTCCCGTAAGCTCACATCCTTTGTGCTATCAAGTCCTAGGGGCAACCGTGTCCAGTGAGGCCTATAAAGCGCCCCGGCAAACGGGAGTGTGTCTAAAGGTGAAGCTAGCAGCGGAGATTGGGGCTTGTGGGCTTACTCTGAAGGCGGGTGTCCCACGGGGCCTTTCACACGTTAGAACCCGTAATGTAGCGCTACCTCAGCAGCATCTGCAAATAAGCTCTTACCCTCACTTTACCCTCTGTGCTTATTGTATATCATAGGCATGTTTCTTCTGGACTTTAAAGGAGCACTATCATGAAATTGTGCAGTATTAAAAATGCATATAAACACGTTGGCTAATGAGAGGAGGGGTCATACACCCGAACTGAATAAAACTCCGCCAAACTTGTGGTTTATTCTCTCATGGTAGGAATAAAATCCTGGGATGACAGGTGTAGTCTATCAGGGGTGACGGAACCCGTCACCCTGGATGTCCTCTTCCTTCCATTAAAAGAATAAAAAACAAGCCTGGTTAATATTTCTTGATGACAAGTGTATAAGTGACCCCTCCTCCAGCATATTTTTATGGATTTTTATAATTTCTTTATTATATTATTACATATATTGTATATGCATACTATACAAGATCTGTATTTTAGCTTGCTACTTGCAGAACTTGCTACAAAACAATTTATAGCATGCTATAAGTGCACTGGGGACCCTGGGAAATGCTTATAACCTTGCTTGCCCTATATATTAATGTTTCGACAAAAAATTGTCTGTACTGAAACAGTGTAGAACGTATTGTTCACTTGCTACAAACTTTGAGGAACCTCTGAATTTAATGGACCTAAGTACAGTAGGTACTGATTTATAGTCTGTATACTAACTGGGAGACCCAGGGAAATATATAGTGCATGTGACATCTGCCCCATGAGTCGGGTTGTGTGCTCAAAAACCTATGCTGAGCATGAAATTCACTTGGTGTTGATAAATATTAGCTAAAGAAACGCTGAACAAGGACATCAACTGACACAGCAAAGCACCAATGTGCAAGAGGAAGACGACCCTGTAAATGATTAAGGGGTTTCATCATCTACCCAAACATGCTTAATAGTTTTCAGCATGGAATACAGATGTAGGTCTGCTCAATACTGAACTTACAATAACTAAAATGACTACCTATAACAAGAGCACAGCAGGAGACATGGAAATGAGTGATAAGTGTCTAGAAGTTGAGGTAAGTACATTACCTTTCAATATTTAGGATACAATAATTTGCCCAAAGTTAATCAGACATGTAGAGATTGTACTTTAGGAACTATTTTGTAGCGTGTAATTTTTAAATTTAATTTACATTTTTTAATCGTTTTGTAAGAATATTCTTTGATATTGGCTTACTGCAAAATTCTTTGGTCATCATGTGTCTCCCCTTTGTGGGGGTTATTTTTGTGTATGAGTACATATTTTTAGTGTTTTTATATTATGTATTAGGTGCTAGTTATGCTAATATTGTTATTTTTCAGCATGATTACATATTTTTATACTGTGTATTAGATGCTAGTTGTGCTGTCTTAATACTGTTATTTGTGTGTATGGGTACATATTTTTAGTGTTCTTAGACTGTGTATTGGATGCTAGTTGTGTTGTCTAATACTGTTATTTGTGTGTATGGGTACATATTTTTAGTGTTCTTAGACTGTGTATTGGATGCTAGTTGTGTTGTGTAATACTGTTATTTGTGTGTATGAGTACATATTTTTAGTGTTTTTAGACTGTGTATTGGATGCTAGTTGTGTTGTCTAATACTGTTATTTGTGTGTATGGGTACATATTTTTAGTGTTCTTAGACTGTGTATTGGATGCTAGTTGTGTTGTGTAATACTGTTATTTGTGTGTATGAGTACATATTTTTAGTGTTTTTAGACTGTGTATTGGATGCTAGTTGTGTTGTCTAATACTGTTATTTGTGTGTATGAGTACATATTTTTTGTGTTTTTAGACTGTGTATTGGATGCTAGTTGTGTTGTGTAATACTGTTATTTGTGTGTTTGGGTACATATTTTTTGTGTTTTTAGACTGTGTATTGGATGCTAGTTGTGTTGTGTAATACTGTTATTTGTGTGTATGGGTACATTTTTTTTGTGTTTTTAGACTGTGTATTGGATGCTAGTTGTGTTGTGTAATACTGTTACTTGTGTGTATGGGTACATATTTTTAGTGTTTTTAGACTGTGTATTGGATGCTAGTTGTGTTGTGTAATACTGTTACTTGTGTATGGGTACATATTTTTAGTGTTTTTAGACTGTGTATTGGATGCTAGTTGTGTTGTCTAATACTGTTACTTGTGTGTATGAGTACATATTTTTTGTGTTTTTAGACTGTGTATTGGATGCTAGTTGTGTTGTGTAATACTGTTATTTGTGTGTATGGGTACATATTTTTTGTGTTTTTAGACTCTGTATTGGATGCTAGTTGTGTTGTCTAATACTTTTATTTGTGTGTATGGGTACATATTTTTAGTGTTCTTAGACTGTGTATTGGATGCTAGTTGTGTTGTGTAATACTGTTATTTGTGTGTATGAGTACATATTTTTAGTGTTTTTAGACTGTGTATTGGATGCTAGTTGTGTTGTCTAATACTGTTATTTGTGTGTATGGGTACATATTTTTAGTGTTCTTAGACTGTGTATTGGATGCTAGTTGTGTTGTGTAATACTGTTATTTGTGTGTATGGGTACATATTTTTAGTGTTTTTAGACTGTGTATTGGATGCTAGTTGTGTTGTCTAATACTGTTATTTGTGTGTATGAGTACATATTTTTTGTGTTTTTAGACTGTGTATTGGATGCTAGTTGTGTTTTGTAATACTGTTATTTGTGTGTTTGGGTACATATTTTTAGTGTTCTTAGACTGTGTATTGGATGCTAGTTGTGTTGTGTAATACTGTTATTTGTGTGTATGGGTACATATTTTTTGTGTTTTTAGACTGTGTATTGGATGCTAGTTGTGTTGTGTAATACTGTTACTTGTGTGTATGGGTACATATTTTTAGTGTTTTTAGACTGTGTATTGGATGCTAGTTGTGTTGTGTAATACTGTTACTTGTGTATGGGTACATATTTTTAGTGTTTTTAGACTGTGTATTGGATGCTAGTTGTGTTGTCTAATACTGTTACTTGTGTGTATGAGTACATATTTTTAGTGTTTTTAGACTGTGTATTGGATGCTAGTTGTGTTGTGTAATACTGTTATTTGTGTGTATGGGTACATATTTTTTGTGTTTTTAGACTGTGTATTGGATGCTAGTTGTGTTGTCTAATACTGTTATTTGTGTGTGAGGGGGCTATTTAAGAAGGGATAGCGCCAGGTAGTGCTTTGTAGCGGCAGGCAGCGTCTGGTGAACGCTGGGCTCTGTATGCAAAGCCACATTTAAGAAAGTGAATATGGTGAGCGACTCTAACTGCGCCAGGTAGGGTCACATGTATTACCAGAGGCGCTTCAGTTTAGTGCGCCGGCGCTCTAGGTTCAAGAGCGCCATGTATCACCTTTCGCTCAGGGTAGCTCTCCTATACATTTCAATGGGCTTTCATTTGTTTGTGTTTAAAGAGTGTGGCAATTAAAATTATTATTTTTTTTTTTTGCTCAAATCATTGTGTGACCTCTCCTGGCTGCAAACAAACACTTTTATAAATGTTTTAGTTTTTTTATATTTTTATGCAGAATTGTAACTACAGGTCTGGCACTAAAGTGTCATTGTCACAGCGTTAAAACATTGTCATCCGAAGTGTTTTCGCTATGTTATTGGTGTATATGTGTTCAAAAACAGACTTTAATCACACAGCGTCTGGCACTCTATG
The DNA here is from genome assembly GCA_027917425.1 of Gastrophryne carolinensis. NCBI lineage: Eukaryota > Metazoa > Chordata > Amphibia > Anura > Microhylidae > Gastrophryne > Gastrophryne carolinensis. The sequence goes on along the minus strand of CM051238.1, from coordinate 175,394,521 downwards.
CTACAGCACCCAGCTTTAGAGCGCTGACGCTATGTGAGTGTAGTTTTTTTGTTAAATATGGTGTGGAGCGACGAGTGCCGGACGCACTGAGCTGGCGCTACCTCTCGCTCACTGCAGCGTTGTGCTGTTGTTAGAGCACCCAACACACATCATATTCATCAATGCCGGCCAAGTTACTACAGTGGACCCCAACTCTAGGTTACATCGCCCGATACCCGCTTACAGCACCTACTAGCGTTCGCTCTAAGTGCCGCTATACAGACGCTCATCTGGCAATACGCTAGTAGTGAATCAGCCTCCACGAATACATATTTTTAGTGTTTCTATACTGTGTATTGGATGCTAGTTGTGCTGTCTAATACTGTTATTTTTGTGTATGAGTACATATTTTTAGTGTTTTTATACTGTCATACCTCCCAACTTTTTTTTTTTTTTTTTTTTTACCAAACAACATATAGTCACTAGAGATGAGCGAGTAGTGAAATATTCGAAATTTCGAATTTCGATTCGAATAGACCGCGTTACTCGACTACTCGACCGAATATCGAATCCCATTATAGTCTATGGGAAAAAAATGCTCGACACTTGGAAATCTCAATTCGACCACTTGGAGGTCACCAAGTCCACCCTGAAACATCAGAAAATGATGCCAACACTGCTGGAATGCAACTGGGACAGCAGGGGAAGCATGTCTGGGTGCATATAACGCGCCCAAGTCGCACTATTACGCCACTATCACAGCCTCTCAACAATACACTCCAAACACAATATTACTTCTACGTAAAGTGAGACAAGACAAGGAAACCTTCTTTCCTCTACATTGCCATGGACCCCAAGCCAAACTGTACAAAAAAGAAGAACAAAATTCTGCACCCCTTAAAATCACGTTGCCTAATGACAACCACAGATGGCATAGGCAAGGGGGAAAATAAATAGACCCCACCCCTAATTGTCATTGTGTGTGTGTGTGTGTGTGTGTGTGTGAGATGTGGTCAGACATGTCCTCTTGTGTCATTGTGTCACCCCAGCAGTAAGGGAAGCTTAAAGGAGGAGGTTTGTTACAGTGTGTCACCCCAGCAGTAAGGGAAGCTTACAGGAGGAGGTTTGTTACAGTGTGTCACCCCAGCAGTAAGGGAAGCTTACAGGAGGAGGTTTGTTACAGTGTGTCACCCCAGCAGTCAGGGAAGCTTACAGGAGGAGGTTTGTTACAGTGTGGCACCCCAGCAGTAAGGGAAGCTTAGAGCTGAGACCTCTTAAAAATTGTGTGGAGTCCCAAGAGCTGAGACCTCTTAAAAATTGTGTGGAGTCCCAAGAGCTGAGACCTTTTAAAAATTGTGTGGAGTCCCAAGAGCTGAGACCTCTTAAACATTGTGTGGAGGCCCAAGAGCTGAGACCTTTTAAAAATTGTGTGGAGGCCCTAGAGCTGAGACCTCTCAAACATTGTGTGGAGGCCCAAGAGCTGAGACCTTTTAAAAATTGTGTGGAGGCCCTAGAGCTGAGACCTCTCAAACATTGTGTGGAGGCCCAAGAGCTGAGACCTTTTAAAAATTGTGTGGAGGCCCAAGAGCTGAGACCTTTTAAAAATTGTGTGGAGGCCCAAGAGCTGAGACCTTTTAAAAATTGTGTGGAGTCCCAAGAGCTGAGACCTTTTAAAAATTGTGTGGAGGCCCAAGAGCTGAGACCTTTTAAAAATTGTGTGGAGTCCCAAGAGCTGAGACCTTTTAAAAATTGTGTGGAGGCCCAAGAGCTGAGACCTCTCAAACATTGTGTGGAGGCCCAAGAGCTGAGACCTTTTAAAAATTGTGTGGAGGCCCAAGAGCTGAGACCTTTTAAAAATTGTGTGGAGGCCCAAGAGCTGAGACCTTTTAAAAATTGTGTGGAGGCCCAAGAGCTGAGACATTTTAAAAATTGTGTGGAGGCCCAAGAGCTGAGACCTCTCAAACATTGTGTGGAGGCCCAAGAGCTGAGACCTCTCAAACATTGTGTGGAGGCCCAAGAGCTGAGACCTTTTAAAAATTGTGTGGAGGCCCTAGAGCTGAGACCTCTCAAACATTGTGTGGAGGCCCAAGAGCTGAGACCTTTTAAAAATTGTGTGGAGGCCCTAGAGCTGAGACCTCTCAAACATTGTGTGGAGGCCCAAGAGCTGAGACCTTTTAAAAATTGTGTGGAGGCCCTAGAGCTGAGACCTCTCAAACATTGTGTGGAGGCCCAAGAGCTGAGACCTTTTAAAAATTGTGTGGAGGCCCTAGAGCTGAGACCTCTCAAACATTGTGTGGAGGCCCAAGAGCTGAGACCTTTTAAAAATTGTGTGGAGGCCCAAGAGCTGAGACCTCTCAAACATTGTGTGGAGGCCCAAGAGCTGAGACCTTTTAAAAATTGTGTGGAGGCCCTAGAGCTGAGACCTCTCAAACATTGTGTGGAGGCCCAAGAGCTGAGACCTTTTAAAAATTGTGTGGAGGCCCAAGAGCTGAGACCTTTTAAAAATTGTGTGGAGGCCCTAGAGCTGAGACCTCTCAAACATTGTGTGGAGGCCCAAGAGCTGAGACCTTTTAAAAATTGTGTGGAGGCCCTAGAGCTGAGACCTCTCAAACATTGTGTGGAGGCCCAAGAGCTGAGACCTTTTAAAAATTGTGTGGAGGCCCTAGAGCTGAGACCTCTCAAACATTGTGTGGAGGCCCAAGAGCTGAGACCTTTTAAAAATTGTGTGGAGGCCCAAGAGCTGAGACCTTTTAAAAATTGTGTGGAGGCCCAAGAGCTGAGACCTTTTAAAAATTGTGTGGAGTCCCAAGAGCTGAGACCTTTTAAAAATTGTGTGGAGGCCCAAGAGCTGAGACCTCTCAAACATTGTGTGGAGGCCCAAGAGCTGAGACCTTTTAAAAATTGTGTGGAGGCCCTAGAGCTGAGACCTCTCAAACATTGTGTGGAGGCCCAAGAGCTGAGACCTCTCAAACATTGTGTGGAGGCCCAAGAGCTGAGCACTTATTAGTGCTGCAGCTACGGCTGCTTTAGTGAGGGGTAGCTGCTGCTGCTGGAATAGGGACAGAAAGACTTCAGTGGTGTATTACCACCTATATACAAAACTATATACACTCTGCTCAAAACGGCTGCTTTAGTGAGGGGTAGCTGCTGATGCTGGAATAGGGACAGAAAGACTTCAGCGGTGTATTAGCACCTATATACAAAACTATATTTTGCACTACTGTTTTGTGTCCTCTGTGCCAACAAAACACTGTTTTATAAACGGTGCGTATAGGCACCATTTCACCTTCTGGCAGTATACGGCTGTATAGCCAGGTGTTTTTCTTAAAAATATTTTTTATATTTGGCACTACTGTTTTGTGTCCTCTTTACCAACAAAACCTTGTTATATACCCGGTGCGTATATAGGCACCATTTCACCTTCTGGCAGTATACGGCTGTATAGCCAGGTGTTCTTAAAAATATATTTATATTTGGCACTACTGTTTTGTGTCCTCTGTGCCAACAAAACACTGTTTTATACACGGTGCGTATAGGCACCATTTCACCTTCTGGCAGTATACGGCTGTATAGCCAGGTGTTCTTCTTAAAAATATTTTTATATTTGGCATAACGCGTGGCCAAAAAAGTAAAACGTCTGAAATGCGGAGGGCTAGCGCAAAGGGACGTGGACGAGGACGGGGGCGCGGAAATGCTGGTGGGGGCACAAACCGCGTTGAAGCCAGTGGGGATACAATGCGTGCTGGTGAGGGGCAGCCAGCATTACGCTCATCCAGCTTCCCTGCCTTTATGGGACAGTTATGCGGGGGGCGGGGTACACCTCTGTTAAGGCCTGAGCAGCGTGAACAGGTGGTGCAATGGATGGCCGATAACGCTTCCAGTCACTTGTCCACCACCCAGTCATCCACACAGTCTCACTCTGACCCTCCTTCCTCCCAACCTGGCCAACAGAGTCAGCCCAACCTTGACCCCTCCCAGGACCTGTTTTCTGGGCCTTTTCCAGATGTGCTGCAAGAATCCCAGGAGCTAGCAGAGGAATTTGTTTGTAGTGATGCCCAAACACTTGAGTATCCGCCATCTGCTAGTGATGTGGACCCGGAACCAGCATCTGCTATCATGAGCGATGATGATGAGACGCAGTTGCCATCAAGGGAGGCTGTTGGAATGTCCAGTGGGCAGGAGGAGGAGCAGAGAGAGGAAGTGGAAGAGGAGGTGGTGGACGACGAAATGACCGACCCCACTTGGACAGGGGTGATGTCCAGCGGGGAAAGCAGTGGAGATGCGGTCTGCGCATCACCGAATAAGGCAGCAAGAGGCAGAGGACAGTCCAGAGGCAGAGGACAGTCCAGACAGAGAAGGCAGGCCACAGCCAGCAGGGCCGAAGCTCTTCCCGGCAGCAGGCAGTCGCGCGAAGCTCCCCCATCGAGGCCTCGTACTTCTGTGGTGTGGAGATTTTTTAACGTTTGCGCGGATGACAAACTGAGCGCGGTTTGCGCAATCTGCCACTCAAAACTGAGTAGGGGCTCTGAGAAGAGCAATCTGACCACCTCAGGCATGCGCCGTCACTTGGAATTCAAGCACTGGGCTGAGTGGGAGAGAGCAAACGCAATACAACCTGCGCCCCGTCTTGCTGCCACTGCCTCTTCCCCTTTGTTGTGTGCTGCCACTGCGGTCCAGACCTCCAGCCAGGACACCTCCACATCTGCCTCTGCCTCGGCTACTTTGGGGCCTTCTCCTTCAGCCCCACCTTCCCCCGCATCTTCGTCTGCACCTTCCATCTCCTCGTCCCATCAACTGTCCATCTCGCAGGCGTTCAACCGCAGGCGGAAGTACGCCTCCAGTCACCCCCAAGCCCAAGCCTTAGCCTGCCTCATCTCCAAACTGCTGGCCCTGGAGATGTTGCCGTTTAGGCTTGTGGAGACGCAGGCCTTCCGCGACCTGATGGCGGCTGCCGCACCTCGCTATTCCGTCCCTAGCCGCCACTATTTTTCCCGGTGTGGCGTCCCCGCCCTGCACCAGCACGTGTCGCGTAACATCAGGCGGACCCTGAGGTACGCAGTCAGCGCAAAGGTCCACTTGACCACCGACTCGTGGACAAGCGCTTGCGGCCAAGGACGCTACATCTCTTTGACGGCACACTGGGTGAATGTTGTGGAAGCGGGGACGGGGTCGCAAACAGGGACGGCCTACATACCACCCCCGCCCAAGATTGCCAGCACGGGTTCTGATAGATCCTCCTCCTCCTCCTCCTCCTTAACCGCCGTAGAATTGCTGTATTAATGAAAAAAATTATGGCTAACCTCTTAGGCTTAATACAATCAATTTTTAAGAGGTCTCAACTCTTGGGCCTCCACACAATTTTTAAAAGGTCTCAGCTCTTGGGCCTCCACACAATGTTTGAGAGGTCTCAGCTCTAGGGCCTCCACATAATTTTTAAAAGGTCTCAGCTCTTGGGCCTCCACACAATGTTTGAGAGGTCTCAGCTCTTGGGCCTCCACACAATTTTTAAAAGGTCTCAGCTCTTGGGCCTCCACACAATTTTTAAAAGGTCTCAGCTCTTGGGCCTCTACACAATGTTTGAGAGGTCTCAGCTCTTGGGCCTCCACACAATTTTTAAAAGGTCTCAGCTCTTGGGCCTCCACACAATTTTTAAGAGGTCTCAGCTCGTGGGCCTCCACACAATTTTTAAAAGGTCTCAGCTCTTGGGCCTCCACACAATGTTTGAGAGGTCTCAGCTCTTGGGCCTCCACACAATTTTTAAAAGGTCTCAGCTCTTGGGCCTCCACACAATTTTTAAAAGGTCTCAGCTCTTGGGCCTCCACACAATGTTTGAGAGGTCTCAGCTCTTGGGCCTCCACACAATTTTTAAAAGGTCTCAGCTCTTGGGCCTCCACACAATTTTTAAGAGGTCTCAGCTCGTGGGCCTCCACACAATTTTTAAAAGGTCTCAGCTCTTGGGCCTCCACACAATGTTTGAGAGGTCTCAGCTCTTGGGCCTCCACACAATGTTTGAGAGGTCTCAGCTCTTGGGCCTCCACACAATTTTTAAAAGGTCTCAGCTCTTGGGCCTCCACACAATTTTTAAAAGGTCTCAGCTCTTGGGCCTCCACACAATTTTTAAAACATAGCAGCCCTAATAAGGGCTCTCAATGACTCTCTTGTCTTCTGGTAGCTGGTATATATGGTGGTAAATGCGATATTCTGAGCTTCTGGGGCCCTGCCTGACTAAATAGAAAATGAGCTATATACTGTTCAACATAGCAGCACTAATAAGGGATTAAGGACTGTCTTGTCTTCTGGTAGCTGGTATATATGGTGGTAAAAGGTATATTCTGAGCTTCTGGGGCCCTGCCTGACTAAATAGAAAATGAGCTATATACTATTCAACATAGCAGCACTAATAAGGGATTAAGGACTGTCTTGTCTTCTGGTAGCTGGTATATATGGTGGTAAAAGGTATATTCTGAGCTTCTGGGGCCCTGCCTGACTAAATAGAAAATGAGCTATATACTGTTCAACATAGCAGCACTAATAAGGGATTAAGGACTGTCTTGTCTTCTGGTAGCTGGTATATATGGTGGTAAAAGGTATATTCTGAGCTTCTGGGGCCCTGCCTGACTAAATAGAAAATGAGCTATATACTGTTCAACATAGCAGCACTAATAAGGGCTATTAAGGACTGTCTTGTCTTCTGGTAGCTGGTATATATGGTGGTAAAAGGTATATTCTGAGCTTCTGGGGCCCTGCCTGACTAAATAGAAAATGAGCTATATACTGTTCAACATAGCAGCACTAATAAGGGCTATTAAGGACTGTCTTGTCTTCTGGTAGCTGGTATATATGGTGGTAAAAGGTATATTCTGAGCTTCTGGGGCCCTGCCTGACTACATAGGATTTGAGATATATACTGTTCAACATAGCAGCACTAATAAGGGATTAAGGACTGTCTTGTCTTCTGGTAGCTGGTATATATGGTGGTAAAAGGTATATTCTGAGCTTCTGGGGCCCTGCCTGACTAAATAGAAAATGAGCTATATACTGTTCAACATAGCAGCACTAATAAGCGCTATTAAGGACTGTCTTGTCTTCTGGTAGCTGGTATATATGGTGGTAAAAGGTATATTCTGAGCTTCTGGGGCCCTGCCTGACTACATAGGATATGAGATATATACTGTTCAACATAGCAGCACTAATAAGGGATTAAGGACTGTCTTGTCTTCTGGTAGCTGGTATATATGGTGGTAAAAGGTATATTCTGAGCTTCTGGGGCCCTGCCTGACTAAATAGAAAATGAGCTATATACTGTTCAACATAGCAGCACTAATAAGGGATTAAGGACTGTCTTGTCTTCTGGTAGCTGGTATATATGGTGGTAAAAGGTATATTCTGAGCTTCTGGGGCCCTGCCTGACTAAATAGAAAATGAGCTATATACTGTTCAACATAGCAGCACTAATAAGGGATTAAGGACTGTCTTGTCTTCTGGTAGCTGGTATATATGGTGGTAAAAGGTATATTCTGAGCTTCTGGGGCCCTGCCTGACTAAATAGAAAATGAGCTATATACTGTTCAGCGTAGCAGCCCTAATAAGGGCTCTTAAGGACTGTCTTGTCTTCTGGTAGCTGGTATATATGGTGGTAAAAGGTATATTCTGAGCTTCTGGGGCCCTGCCTGACTAAATAGAAAATGAGCTATATACTGTTCAGCGTAGCAGCCCTAATAAGGGCTATTAAGGACTGTCTTGTCTTCTGGTAGCTGGTATATATGGTGGTAAAAGGTATATTCTGAGCTTCTGGGGCCCTGCCTGACTAAATAGAAAATGAGCTATATACTGTTCAACATAGCAGCACTAATAAGGGCTATTAAGGACTGTCTTGTCTTCTGGTAGCTGGTATATATGGTGGTAAAAGGTATATTCTGAGCTTCTGGGGCCCTGCCTGACTACATAGGATATGAGATATATACTGTTCAACATAGCAGCACTAATAAGGGATTAAGGACTGTCTTGTCTTCTGGTAGCTGGTATATATGGTGGTAAAAGGTATATTCTGAGCTTCTGGGGCCCTGCCTGACTAAATAGAAAATGAGCTATATACTGTTCAACATAGCAGCACTAATAAGGGATTAAGGACTGTCTTGTCTTCTGGTAGCTGGTATATATGGTGGTAAAAGGTATATTCTGAGCTTCTGTGGCCCTGCCTGACTAAATAGAAAATGAGCTATATACTGTTCAGCGTAGCAGCCCTAATAAGGGCTCTTAAGGACTGTCTTGTCTTCTGGTAGCTGGTATATATGGTGGTAAAAGGTATATTCTGAGCTTCTGGGGCCCTGCCTGACTAAATAGAAAATGAGCTATATACTGTTCAGCGTAGCAGCCCTAATAAGGGCTCTTAAGGACTGTCTTGTCTTCTGGTAGCTGGTATATATGGTGGTAAAAGGTATATTCTGAGCTTCTGGGGCCCTGCCTGACTAAATAGAAAATGAGCTATATACTGTTCAGCGTAGCAGCCCTAATAAGGGCTCTTAAGGACTGTCTTGTCTTCTGGTAGCTGGTATATATGGTGGTAAAAGGTATATTCTGAGCTTCTGGGGCCCTGCCTGACTAAATAGAAAATGAGCTATATACTGTTCAACATAGCAGCACTAATAAGGGATTAAGGACTGTCTTGTCTTCTGGTAGCTGGTATATATGGTGGTAAAAGGTATATTCTGAGCTTCTGGGGCCCTGCCTGACTAAATAGAAAATGAGCTATATACTGTTCAACATAGCAGCACTAATAAGGGATTAAGGACTGTCTTGTCTTCTGGTAGCTGGTATATATGGTGGTAAAAGGTATATTCTGAGCTTCTGGGGCCCTGCCTGACTAAATAGAAAATGAGCTATATACTATTCAACATAGCAGCACTAATAAGGGATTAAGGACTGTCTTGTCTTCTGGTAGCTGGTATATATGGTGGTAAAAGGTATATTCTGAGCTTCTGGGGCCCTGCCTGACTAAATAGAAAATGAGCTATATACTGTTCAACATAGCAGCACTAATAAGGGATTAAGGACTGTCTTGTCTTCTGGTAGCTGGTATATATGGTGGTAAAAGGTATATTCTGAGCTTCTGGGGCCCTGCCTGACTAAATAGAAAATGAGCTATATACTGTTCAACATAGCAGCACTAATAAGGGCTATTAAGGACTGTCTTGTCTTCTGGTAGCTGGTATATATGGTGGTAAAAGGTATATTCTGAGCTTCTGGGGCCCTGCCTGACTAAATAGAAAATGAGCTATATACTGTTCAACATAGCAGCACTAATAAGGGCTATTAAGGACTGTCTTGTCTTCTGGTAGCTGGTATATATGGTGGTAAAAGGTATATTCTGAGCTTCTGGGGCCCTGCCTGACTACATAGGATTTGAGATATATACTGTTCAACATAGCAGCACTAATAAGGGATTAAGGACTGTCTTGTCTTCTGGTAGCTGGTATATATGGTGGTAAAAGGTATATTCTGAGCTTCTGGGGCCCTGCCTGACTAAATAGAAAATGAGCTATATACTGTTCAACATAGCAGCACTAATAAGCGCTATTAAGGACTGTCTTGTCTTCTGGTAGCTGGTATATATGGTGGTAAAAGGTATATTCTGAGCTTCTGGGGCCCTGCCTGACTACATAGGATATGAGATATATACTGTTCAACATAGCAGCACTAATAAGGGATTAAGGACTGTCTTGTCTTCTGGTAGCTGGTATATATGGTGGTAAAAGGTATATTCTGAGCTTCTGGGGCCCTGCCTGACTAAATAGAAAATGAGCTATATACTGTTCAACATAGCAGCACTAATAAGGGATTAAGGACTGTCTTGTCTTCTGGTAGCTGGTATATATGGTGGTAAAAGGTATATTCTGAGCTTCTGGGGCCCTGCCTGACTAAATAGAAAATGAGCTATATACTGTTCAACATAGCAGCACTAATAAGGGATTAAGGACTGTCTTGTCTTCTGGTAGCTGGTATATATGGTGGTAAAAGGTATATTCTGAGCTTCTGGGGCCCTGCCTGACTAAATAGAAAATGAGCTATATACTGTTCAGCGTAGCAGCCCTAATAAGGGCTCTTAAGGACTGTCTTGTCTTCTGGTAGCTGGTATATATGGTGGTAAAAGGTATATTCTGAGCTTCTGGGGCCCTGCCTGACTAAATAGAAAATGAGCTATATACTGTTCAGCGTAGCAGCCCTAATAAGGGCTATTAAGGACTGTCTTGTCTTCTGGTAGCTGGTATATATGGTGGTAAAAGGTATATTCTGAGCTTCTGGGGCCCTGCCTGACTAAATAGAAAATGAGCTATATACTGTTCAACATAGCAGCACTAATAAGGGCTATTAAGGACTGTCTTGTCTTCTGGTAGCTGGTATATATGGTGGTAAAAGGTATATTCTGAGCTTCTGGGGCCCTGCCTGACTACATAGGATATGAGATATATACTGTTCAACATAGCAGCACTAATAAGGGATTAAGGACTGTCTTGTCTTCTGGTAGCTGGTATATATGGTGGTAAAAGGTATATTCTGAGCTTCTGGGGCCCTGCCTGACTAAATAGAAAATGAGCTATATACTGTTCAACATAGCAGCACTAATAAGGGATTAAGGACTGTCTTGTCTTCTGGTAGCTGGTATATATGGTGGTAAAAGGTATATTCTGAGCTTCTGTGGCCCTGCCTGACTAAATAGAAAATGAGCTATATACTGTTCAGCGTAGCAGCCCTAATAAGGGCTCTTAAGGACTGTCTTGTCTTCTGGTAGCTGGTATATATGGTGGTAAAAGGTATATTCTGAGCTTCTGGGGCCCTGCCTGACTAAATAGAAAATGAGCTATATACTGTTCAGCGTAGCAGCCCTAATAAGGGCTCTTAAGGACTGTCTTGTCTTCTGGTAGCTGGTATATATGGTGGTAAAAGGTATATTCTGAGCTTCTGGGGCCCTGCCTGACTAAATAGAAAATGAGCTATATACTGTTCAGCGTAGCAGCCCTAATAAGGGCTCTTAAGGACTGTCTTGTCTTCTGGTAGCTGGTATATATGGTGGTAAAAGGTATATTCTGAGCTTCTGGGGCCCTGCCTGACTAAATAGAAAATGAGCTATATACTGTTCAACATAGCAGCACTAATAAGGGATTAAGGACTGTCTTGTCTTCTGGTAGCTGGTATATATGGTGGTAAAAGGTATATTCTGAGCTTCTGGGGCCCTGCCTGACTAAATAGAAAATGAGCTATATACTGTTCAACATAGCAGCACTAATAAGGGATTAAGGACTGTCTTGTCTTCTGGTAGCTGGTATATATGGTGGTAAAAGGTATATTCTGAGCTTCTGGGGCCCTGCCTGACTAAATAGAAAATGAGCTATATACTGTTCAGCGTAGCAGCCCTAATAAGGGCTCTTAAGGACTGTCTTGTCTTCTGGTAGCTGGTATATATGGTGGTAAAAGGTATATTCTGAGCTTCTGGGGCCCTGCCTGACTAAATAGAAAATGAGCTATATACTGTTCAACATAGCAGCACTAATAAGGGATTAAGGACTGTCTTGTCTTCTGGTAGCTGGTATATATGGTGGTAAAAGGTATATTCTGAGCTTCTGGGGCCCTGCCTGACTAAATAGAAAATGAGCTATATACTGTTCAGCGTAGCAGCCCTAATAAGGGCTCTTAAGGACTGTCTTGTCTTCTGGTAGCTGGTATATATGGTGGTAAAAGGTATATTCTGAGCTTCTGGGGCCCTGCCTGACTAAATAGAAAATGAGCTATATACTGTTCAACATAGCAGCACTAATAAGGGATTAAGGACTGTCTTGTCTTCTGGTAGCTGGTATATATGGTGGTAAAAGGTATATTCTGAGCTTCTGGGGCCCTGCCTGACTAAATAGAAAATGAGCTATATACTGTTCAACATAGCAGCACTAATAAGGGATTAAGGACTGTCTTGTCTTCTGGTAGCTGGTATATATGGTGGTAAAAGGTATATTCTGAGCTTCTGGGGCCCTGCCTGACTAAATAGAAAATGAGCTATATACTGTTCAGCGTAGCAGCCCTAATAAGGGCTCTTAAGGACTGTCTTGTCTTCTGGTAGCTGGTATATATGGTGGTAAAAGGTATATTCTGAGCTTCTGGGGCCCTGCCTGACTAAATAGAAAATGAGCTATATACTGTTCAGCGTAGCAGCCCTAATAAGGGCTATTAAGGACTGTCTTGTCTTCTGGTAGCTGGTATATATGGTGGTAAAAGGTATATTCTGAGCTTCTGGGGCCCTGCCTGACTAAATAGAAAATGAGCTATATACTGTTCAACATAGCAGCACTAATAAGGGCTATTAAGGACTGTCTTGTCTTCTGGTAGCTGGTATATATGGTGGTAAAAGGTATATTCTGAGCTTCTGGGGCCCTGCCTGACTACATAGGATATGAGATATATACTGTTCAACATAGCAGCACTAATAAGGGATTAAGGACTGTCTTGTCTTCTGGTAGCTGGTATATATGGTGGTAAAAGGTATATTCTGAGCTTCTGGGGCCCTGCCTGACTAAATAGAAAATGAGCTATATACTGTTCAACATAGCAGCACTAATAAGGGATTAAGGACTGTCTTGTCTTCTGGTAGCTGGTATATATGGTGGTAAAAGGTATATTCTGAGCTTCTGGGGCCCTGCCTGACTAAATAGAAAATGAGCTATATACTGTTCAGCGTAGCAGCCCTAATAAGGGCTCTTAAGGACTGTCTTGTCTTCTGGTAGCTGGTATATATGGTGGTAAAAGGTATATTCTGAGCTTCTGGGGCCCTGCCTGACTAAATAGAAAATGAGCTATATACTGTTCAGCGTAGCAGCCCTAATAAGGGCTATTAAGGACTGTCTTGTCTTCTGGTAGCTGGTATATATGGTGGTAAAAGGTATATTCTGAGCTTCTGGGGCCCTGCCTGACTAAATCGAAAATGAGCTATATACTGTTCAGCGTAGCAGCCCTAATAAGGGCTCTTAAGGACTGTCTTGTCTTCTGGTAGCTGGTATATATGGTGGTAAAAGGTATATTCTGAGCTTCTGGGGCCCTGCCTGACTAAATAGAAAATGAGCTATATACTGTTCAGCGTAGCAGCCCTAATAAGGGCTATTAAGGACTGTCTTGTCTTCTGGTAGCTGGTATAGATGGTGGTAAAAGCGATATTCCGAGCTTCTGGGGCCCTGCCAGCGACAGCCTGTCTTTCCCTGCTGTGAGCGTCTGTCCCTCACTAAGTTCAAGCTGCTAATGCTGACGAAGAGGAAGTGCTGAGTTTTGTATATTCGAGGTCACATGGTTTTTCCAGCCAATGCGTGTAGACGCCGTTTTCGCGATGCCAGCGTCCTCCCAGGACCTGTCCCACCCCCCCTGCATGGTGATTGGTGTAAAAAACGCGCCAGGGAAGGTGGGAGGGGAAACGAATTGTGAGTGCGCCATCGCCGCTGTACTCGATCGAAATCGAGTATGACGAACAGCGTAGTATTCGATCGAATACCGGCTCGGTCGAATACTACTCGCTCATCACTAATAGTCACATTACAGACATGTGAACCGTCTATGGAAAGTTGTCATAGGATTCCATTACAGCATAGATCAGCAATAGAAAGCATAAACAGGTGTGCAGTACTATCGAATTCAAGCATAACATATAGAGGTAGCATAGCTAGGCTAGCGATGTGTAAGTTCCCTCAAGTAATTGGAATGATAAGGACCCTCCACCTAATAGAGAGCCCTCCTCTGTCTACTCCCTCAGAACCTTCCATGATTCCACCTTCAGAGGTCCGTCTCTGCCCCTCGGTTCAGGACATAAATCATGACACACAGACATAACACAATAGACAGATGGAAACCCAGGTCCAGAAGGATCCTGGAGGACATACGGGGAGAAAATAACAAGGGGCTCTAAACCAAGAAAGAACACAGGAGCACGGGTAAGAGAGGGAAAGAAGGGAGAAAACGCAGAAAGATAAGAGAGATGGAAAGAGGGGTTAAACAAAGCAAGAGGAAGAGCGAGAAAAAGAAAGAGAGAGAAAGAGTGACCGCTGTTTTCTAGTAGCCACCGGAAGAGGGGGACCATCCCTCCAACTACCTTCCGGCAGACTCCATCCGCATAAACCCTCCAACTGAGACCTCCTAACCTTTCCTTTCTGGAATCTCTAGTTCTGCATTTCTAAGTCGCCCAGTGCCTTTTATATATGTCTGTGTCTTTAAAAAATGACCATGTCATCCATACCCTCCGAAATGCTTCCAATCTATCTTGGTTAGCATGACATATTTCTTCCATCTGTTCCACATGATTAATCTGGCATAACCATTCTCTAATAGTAGGGGACCTCTGGGACCTCCAGTTCCTGGGAATGAGTACCCTAGCTGCGTTCAGAAGGTGTCTGGCCAGTGGAGCCCCACCTGCAATACCCTTACCATCCGCAGACCAGCCTAGTAAAACACTCTCCGCACTCCATTCTAATGGCTCCCCCATTATCTGAGCACAAATGCTTCTAATTTCTTCCCAAAAGCCACTTATGGTCTGGCAGGACCACCAGATGTGCAGCATCGAAGCTCCATTTTGACCACATCTCCAACAGGAGTCAGGAATTGAAGGGCAAAAGGAATGCAACAACTCTGGGGTCCGGTACCATCTTGTGATCAACTTATAATTTGTCTCCTGCATTGAACTACTAATCAAGCCCCTATGAGCATTTCTGTAAATACCTTCCCAGTCTTCTTCCGAGAATGACCTGCCTATATCTGTCTCCCATCTCCTCTCCCACGGTCTACGCTCCTGTTTCTCCCTATGTCGCAAGAGCCCATAAGCCCAAGACAGAAGGTGTGAGTCAGGGCCCATCCCCAGGCACGCTTTTTCAAACTCCGTTACTTCAGCCTTAATTCCTATTTTAATATCTCTTGTCAATAGAAAGTGCTGCAGTTGGAGATAAGGAAGGACGGGCACAGTCCCCTCCAGCTTAGTCTGTAGAACCTCCCTGTTGAGCAAGCGACCCCTGTCCAGCAGGTGAAATACCCGCAGTGGAGTAGGGCCGCTACAGTCTCTCAAAAAGGAGGAGTTCTCCCCAGGAGGGAAAGCTGGATTCCTTCCGATCGGCGTCAGGAAACCAGATTGGGGTGACAACCTATTCTCCCCTCTACGTAAGGGAGCCAATATGTCTAGGGAAGCCCGTACAAAAGGGTGGTTCTTTGCTGACAGGGGGATATCACAAGTTCTCAGATCACAGATGATGTCCATTCCCCCACCTCCCACCGCCTCTCCCTCTATGCGCACCCAATCTTTCTGTGAGCCATTGATATGCCAATCTATAATCCTTCCCAGATGCGCCGCTTTGTAGTAAGACAGCATACAGGGCAACCCAGTTCCCCCTCTATCTTTAGGAAGGTGCAAAATACGTCTCCTAATCCTAGGAGGTCTACCCGTCCAGACAAACCTTCTAAAGGTTTTCATCAGATCATTAAAGAATCCACTAGGGATCTTGATGGGGATGCATTGTAATAAATACAGCAGTCTCGGGAGGATATTCATCTTAATGACCGCCATGCGGCCGAACCATGAGAGCTTTATCCTATTCCACTTCTCTAGATCCTTTTTAATCCTGTCACTCATGGGGGTGAAATTAAATCGGAACAAGTTGAGGGGGGGCAGTGGGATCCGAATACCCAGATATCTCAAACTCTTCTCCTCCCAGCTAAAAGGGAAAATCTCCCGCAGTGCCCCTATCTCCTGATCCTGCATCAAAACATTCATAGCATAGGACTTGCTATAATTAATTTTCAGGTTTGAAATACGACCAAATCTCTCAAATTCCTTTAGCAGATTAGGGACTGAAATTCTAGAGGAGCTCAAGAAAAAAAGCATGTCATCCGCATATGCGGCAACCTTCCTCTCTCTATGCCCTATCGCTAATCCCGTGATGTCAGGACATAAATTTACTTTCCTCAAAAAAGGTTCAAGTGAAAGGGCAAAAATCAACGGGGACAGCGGGCACCCCTGACGAGTCCCGTTCCGAATGTGGAAGACAGGGGAAGTACAATTATTCACTCTAACCCTGGCTATGGGATTCGAGTATAAGGCCAAAATCCTATTCCTCATATCCCCACCCAATCTGATATGCTCCAACACTCTCTCTATCCACCTCCATTTCACCCGGTCAAATGCCTTCTCGGCATCTGTAGAAAGCATAATAGCCTGTACTTTCTTCGCTCTAGCCCACCATTGCATATTCAGAGCTTTGATTACATTATCTCGGGCCTCCCGACCCGGAACAAAACCCACCTGGTCCTGAGTAATAAGATTTGGCAAGAAGGCCGCTATTCTATTAGCCAGTGCTTTCGCAAACAATTTTATATCCACATTCAGGAGGGAAATCGGCCGGTAGCTGCGGCAATCCTTCGGGTCTTTCCCCTCCTTCGGGATCACAACAATCTGGGCTTCTAGAGACGTACTAGGCAGCTTGCCCGAGGAGGACGTGGACTCAAATGCTCGCTGCATCATAGGAAGCAACAGGCCAGAGAAGGATTTATAGTATTGCGTAGAAAATCCATCTGGGCCCGGGGCTCTCCCTGCTTTAGTCGATTTCAAGGCTCTCTGCAATTCAGAAACCGTAATCGGCGTCTCCAGTTGAGTCCGCTCCTCCTGGGACAGAGATGGCAACCCGGAGTCCAAAAGATATGTGGTCATAAGACTATCTTGATTCCCATTGTCTGGAGAGCTCTGTAAATTGTACAGTGCAGAATAAAACTTACCAAAAGCCCCCGCCACATCCTCATTCCTCTGGTGTAGGGACCCATTTTTGGCCTTTGATACATTCCACTCCGGTATGCGCGAGCTTTGGGCGCAAAGCCCTGGCCAACATTCTACCTGTTTTGTTGCCCTGTTCATAGAAAAGGCCATGGCGTTTAGTGAACCACCTGCTAGACTCCCTGGTCATCAGATCCCTTAGCTCCTGCCGTTTCACCTCTAACTCCCTCAAGTGCTTCTCCTGGAGAGATTGTTTGTGGAGTAACTCTAGATCAGCCACTTGTTGCAACAAATCATTCAGTTTCTGTAACCTCTCCTTCTTGAGTCTCGACCCCTCCTGAATCAGAATACCCCTCATCGTGCATTTCTGAGCTTCCCATATCGCCACTGGGTCCATATCTTCCGATACATTTTCTCTAACATAGTTGTGCAAAGCATCTCTAAGCTTCTCCACTACTCTAGAGTCCTTCAACATAGCCTCATTGAGTCGCCAGTGCCATTCCTTCTGCTCCCTATAGGGGAAGGTCAGAGAAAGTGCAACCGGCGCATGATCAGAAAATGTGATATTTCCGATCTGAGCCCGCGTCACCCTCCCCAGATCTCTCTGCGACAGGAAGATATAGTCAATTCTAGAATATTTAGCATGGAGGGGTGAGTAGTATGTATAATCTCTGCCCGCGGGATTCATCAGACGCCAGGTATCCACCAGCCCGAGGCCCCGCAATGATGTTTTAATCTGCTTCAGAGACCTGTAGGATATGGCTGTCTTGGCGTCCGAGGTATCCACTAGGGGATTCAACGCGCAATTTAGGTCCCCGCCCAGCAGTAAAATCCCTTCCCGAAAACCTTCCAGCTTAGCCAGTGCCGAAGAGACGAATTTATGCTGATCTTTATTCGGAGCGTATATATTCGCTAAAGTGATAGCGAGCCCGTTAGGGAGATCCCCCTTCAAAAACACAAACCTGCCCTCCCTATCCCTTTCAATATCCCTTATCTTCAGCGAAATAGACTTGTCAATCAGAATGGAAACTCCTTTAGCTTTGTTATTAGGGGAGTGAGCAGAGTAACAGGTCGTGTATGTTCTATTTCCCAAGTATGGGGCTTTATTTCTTAGAAAATGTGTTTCCTGAACTAGAGCTATGTGAGTGCCGGCTTTTTTCAGTTCTCTGAACAAAGCGTGTCTCTTTACGGGTGTATTCAGTCCCTTAGCATTTATAGAGAGAACATTGATACACAGCGGACCCATCCTCACAAGGAATCCAGATCGGGTCGCCCCAGGCGATAGATGTGAAACCAGAATTTACCGTCTGTAGGGTCCCTCCCACTCCCGACAGGGAGAAATCAGATCAGGAAAGAGAGGAAAAGAAATATTAGAGTTATATAGAGTTCACACAGAGGGAAACACAAAAGGAAAGACCATACACACTCAGGACACACAGAAAACAAGACAAAGAAAAAAAGGCACCCTATACACTCCTCAAGAGGACGGGGGGAATCACACAGTGTATCCCCTCTCTCAATTGGTGGATAGTACCGAGGCAACGTCCCAGAGAGGGATAACCTCTCTGCAGTTGTCTCCCACGGCCCTAAAGAAGCCCTTTCAAGCCAAGGCGAGGATGCGCCGATAGCGATCACCCTCAAATTCCACCTTTGAGATCACGTCTCTTTGTGGGGAATCGTGGAAGGCCGAAAAACCTAGGCCGCGGCCCAGACCTAACCAACACCGCACCAGCAGCTGCCAGACCCGCGAACCCGGCGAGGTCCCCAGTAAAATGATAGTTTAAACCCTCATTCTTCACTTCCCAGACATCTGCGGGGCATGAGCATATGAAGGCCAGAGGGCCCAGGCGCCTGCACATCAAATCCAAATCATAACCCCCGCGCTCCCGCCACCCAGAGGGCCTCCCCCCATAGGGTAGCATTCAATCTAACCAAGAGCGCACGTTAGGCACTCACCAGACCCGCCGCACAAGGCCCCCAGACCACTCATCCCATAGCGAAATGACAGGGGCTCTTGGGACCTCCCACCTCCGCAAGGCTGCTGGTGCATCTCCCCGGAACTTCCAAGTCTGACCCGGAAATCGTCAAGCCGGTTCGGGGAGCACAAGGCGTGTGCGTCAGCCAGATACGTCATCAGCACGCGTCTTGTTTCTCCACCCCTCGCTTCCCCCCTCAGGCCAGGATAGGATATTGCAGCAAAATGGGGGAGGAGCAATGGAGACGTCTCTTATGCGTCCCCTTAATACAGACCGACGTGTCAGCTCATTGCCCCCAAGCTTGATTATAAATCTTCCCCCGTCTCAATCTCCGCCCGCTCTCGTGAATCAAGTGATCTCCCGTGCTTTCCCTTCCAGCATCACTGAGAGACTCCGGCGCCGCTCATAACTCGCGCGGCGGCCGCGCCGGACTCAAGCTCTTTAAAGTGGTATCTGCCGGCCCCCCAGTAAGTTCCAGAGTGTATAAGGCCGCTAATAATAAAGGATCATTCCGATCCCAAGCCCAACTCCCTAGTGCAAAAATCCCTACTTCAACAAAAACATGTGCATGACGTAAGTCTCAAACATGTGACTACCAAAGCCCCAAAATAAGGGGAAACCGGGGACAAGTGGCTAAGGAGACTATCAAACGGGGCATCTGTATCCGAAGAGTGAGGCGAACAATATATAATACTCAAACTTTTAAACAATTAACACTTAACAATCCCCCCCCTTTACCCACCGCCCATCCACGGCTCATCTCTGCGGTCCCTCTAGCGACGCCCATGCCTTATGGAATAGGGATATATCGCCACAGGGAACGAGCGAGGAGAACTCCCATCGGGACATTAGCCTAAGGCCTACAATGCTACGTGAACTTAAGATTAAAGCCTACAAGCTAACAGTCAGAGGTAGGAGACCAGGGCAAACCAGGATTCAAAAAGAATAAAACTCTTAGCTCTTCAAGGTACAGCGACAGTCCACATTCATTTCTCAGCTTCTGGATCTTGAGCGACCCCCAGCTCCGTCGTCTGCCGATGGGGAGCGATCCCGAGGATCCACACGAGATCTGTCCAGTCGATCCCCTTTCCCCGCACTCCTCACCAGCCGTGGAATAGAAAAGTCCCGAAGCCAGTCTGGCAGGGAGACCGGGGGAAGCCTCAGCGAATCACAGAATTCCGGTAGGTCATCTGGCATTCTCAAGACCGTGGTTTTGCCGTTGCGGGATGCAGATAGGGCGAAAGGAAAGCGCCACCTGTATGGGATGCCTCTCTCCCTCAAAATCGCAGTGAGCGGCCTCAAAGCTCGGCGATGTTGCAGGGTGATGTTTGACAGATCTTGATAGAGCTGGATCTCACAATTATTGAACAAGATGTTGTCTCGATTTCTGGCTTTCAATAGAATCTCCTCCTTCAGGGGAAAGCTCTTCAGGCAGCATATAATGTCTCTTGGGGCATTGTCCCCATATATTTCTAGGCCGAAGAGCTCTATGCGCTCGGACCAAAACGATCTGAGTGCCCGGTGGTCTCTCTAGGAGGGAGTTAAAAATAGAATTCAGGGCCTCTGGTATCTGGTCTGGAGGCACCGTTTCAGGGACACCGCGGACCCTGATATTACATCTTCGATTGCGGTATTCGAGGTCCTCCAGATGTCTGTGGAACTCCAAGAGATGACTGTTGTGTGCCCGGACCACATCACGGACCTCAGTAAGTCTGGCGACAGTGGTGGCTTCCTCCCTTTCTACTCTCTCCACCCGTTGGGACAGTAGCTGCAAGTCTCCCTTTAAGTCCGCGATGGCTGCGGTGATAGAGGCCTTGATTTCCCCCGCGAACCGGGCCAGCTCATTTCGGGTAGGAAGTTGACTAAGCTGTGCCGATAAATCGCAATCCTCTCCCTCCGAAGCATTAGTGTCTTCCCGCTCCGGCGAGCTGCATGGGGAAGTTGCGTCCGCCATTTTGGGACCACGAGGCTCTTCCTGTCGTTGGCTCTGGAACATCTCTGGTAGCCTTCTGGCGCTGGTTTTTGGTGTCTGCGAAGCCCTGGGGGTTTTAGCAGGTGCCCCCGATTCATTGATGCGTCCCATTGTCCGGGTAGAACGCGAATAACAGGCTTCTCTGGAGACCCCGCCGGGAGATCACAAATCAAGCAGCCATCTCGGTCTCCGGCCAAGCCACGCCCCCCCATACCTCCCAACTTTTCACGGTGGGAAAGAGGGACAGTTTGGAGATGAAGCCACGCCCCCTCATTGAGGGATGGATAGGATACATACATTGTAACAGTTGCAACACTATAAACACTTTAAATAGGCAAATGAATCATTTATTGTTGCAGATCTGCATGTTACGCCTCAAAGAGGGACAAATGAGAACAACGAGGGACAGGGGGACATGGACTCCAAAGCGGGACAGTCCCTCCAAGTCAGGGACACTTGGGAGTTATGTACTATGTATTGGGTGCTAGTTGTGCTGTCTAATACTGTTTTAGGTCTAGTCTTTTCTGTATGTTGTGTACAGTTGACAGCACACCGTGACTGTTGTCCAGACACAATATTTGTGCAGCAATGGTGTTCCCCAGTCAGGTATTAGCATACCACCCAATTATCCCTGATTTGGAGGGACGGTCCCTTTTTGGGGTTCATGTCCCTTTTTGGAAGGTTTTTTTGTGTTCTGCCTTATTGTTTCCCTCTTTTGGAATGTAAAATAAACATATGTGTTAGGATTGTGCCCCCCATACCTGTTATTTACTTATCAGTGGCTGTTTCCATGATTCTCATATTCCTGGGGCTCTGTTTTGCTACAGTGGGAGTTGTTTTTTATGGTCTCGAGTAAAAACAAGGAACTACAAGCCCCACAATTCTTCCAATGTAACAGGTGAATGCTTTGGCTATGTATAAGCAGCCTAATGACCTCTCCAGGCCAATAACCCTTGCTACTGGGACACAAGACCGTTTCAAACTGAGGAAGTTACATTTCACCAGAATGGGTCAAACCGGTCACCCATGCCTTAGTCAATCAAATGATTAGCAAGCTAGAGTGAGGAAGTTTATGATATGTACTTGAAATCACGACTTTGGTACATAGCTATAGAGTTGCAAACAAATAGAAAATAAAAAAAAACAAGCATAGCACATTAAATACATCATTTTGCCACACAATAACTTGGAAACTTGTAAAAATACAATTGAAAGTAGAATTACCCTTTAATACAGTGGACCCTCCCCCCTAATGTTCCCTTACAGAACTCCCTGCATACTATAAAGACTTAGATGTATTTTTTTTTTAGAGGTGAGTGGGAGTAGATTTAGCTAGAATAAGAAATGTTAGTTTCAGATTGAGGATGTGAGCCTTACCCTCGGTTTTCATTTCTAACAAAAACAGGACAGTAAAGATTTCTCGAATCCAATTATATTCCAATTTTCTGCTTTGCATAAACTGATACAAGTTCAGTAAACTTACAAAACGATAATAATGTGATATTGCCATCTATTGGCCAAAAACGATATTGCAATTCTCTCCTTTCCCCATATTTAGTTGTGACAGGTTGAGTAGGTAAACTGACAACACTAGGGAGGGGCAAACTCTAACAGCAAAGTTCGGATCCATGTTGAACCCCATGCTGGGGTTCGGGCCAAGCACTGAAGCTTATTTATTGGGCTGCTCGATGGGCAAACTTTTGGTGAACCCAAACTTTTGTGGGTCCACTCATCCTTAGATAACACCAATAACAATATCAACCAAATTGTCAAAAAGTATATGATTATGATAATCTTTATTAAATACTCATATTACATGTACTCTACAAAAGACCATTAAACTATCCTAAAAACATAAATAAATACATTATCATAAAAACTTGCCAACCTGCTTGAACATATTGATAACAATATAATAATGTATATATACACATGACTAAAACTGATGGACTTATAAACACAAAAAATGTTTAATATATAACAAAATACATAACCAAATAAACAAAATGATGTCAATGAGTATAAGATGTGAGTACTAGGATCAGTGCATAAGTATACCCATAAATGTAAAGACAAATTTTACGTCATCATAACTGTAGGTTGAGTGGCATAGATAACCTTAACACATGTCGCAGCCTGGGATTATCGTGATTGGTCAACAGGGCGGGACACAGATCTGATTTATCTCTGCACAAGTCCAACCATGTCCTCAAATTAACATAAGCTAAAGCTGCCTGTGGTAGAACTAACACAGCTGCCGCAAACTAAAATGCATGCATGGCATCTAAATGTGATGAGCATATAGGGGTGCATGTGGCCTACCCCTGTATTTTCCCCCCTAGGTGCATGCAACACTCCAAGATAACACTGACCTATACCCTAACTAATGAAGCCCAATGTCAACTCCTAAAAGCGGACCTCTAGTCAAAAAAAGAAGGTTTCATAAATTGCTTCCCCTTTTATGATAAGAGGCATAAGCCGTTTGAAAGGACTTAACCTCATAAAGATTTTGTGGAATGGCATGAAGATTATTCACTCTTGAATTACATGGGGCGGCCATCTTGTCACACATGGGATAGTCCTGCTTACACATGAGGGTGGTGCTGTGCCAGCAAATTGAGAGAAATATATGCCTCAGAGATAAGGAGAAGTTTGCCTGTCATTTCACACACAAACAAACAAACAGCTAATATATCAAATCTGTGTGAGAGCAGGTGTTACAATTTATCTCTAAGTCTCATGTAATCGCGAGATTTGCTGGCTGGTGAATGGTTGCTGGGGGATAAGCGCTGGGAGTCTGGCTGGGTTGTGTGCGTGGCTCGGGGTGGGTGTGTGCTGGGAGAGAGTATTATGTCCTCATTCCCACTGCCACAGTGGTACAAACATAGTGGCACCTTTTGCTTTTCTGGGGTGCTTATTGCAGTGAAAGGCTTCATTATCAACAAACTCCAATGGAGGTTTTTTTTATTAAGCACATTTAAACATTAATGTTGACTGTTGGTCCAATTTTAAATTTAAAAAAGGATGGAGCATAGATATAAATGCTGACAATATAAATAAGCATATTTGGAAAGAACGGAGCATGCCTAACACAAACTGACCTTTGAAAACATAGGCACTTAAAAAAAAAACAATTCATTAAACATAAGTATTAAAGCGGAATACCAGTCACCCCCCCCCCCCCCACCCTATTACCCAGTCCTGGCACTTAAGCAGGACGGTGGGGCTACAAAGAAAATAAACCCTACCTCACCCACACTCTAGTGCCACTCTCCCATTTCTGTGCGGCCACACAGGAAGACACAAACGGCATCCCCCACTCCGTGCCTGCGCAAGGTAAGGGGGTTTCTTTCTTTGTAACCCCCTCCATCCTGTCTCCAGTGCCAGGAGAAGGGTGGGGGTTGTTTTTGACAACTTCAAACATAAGCTAGATGCAAAAAATTTATATATTTTACAGATTAATACATATTAAGATAATCAATCTAAGGTATGACAACATACAACAAGTGTATACATGTCCAAGAAAACCTACATAAATAAAAATAGTTTATAGTTTGGTGGATTGATAAGCCTGTTTAGAGGTGTACACAATGTTGAGTGCTGGGTGCAGCCAAAATCCAGATAGACATTTGTGGTGTAACAGGAACTGGCTTTACTGGAACAGGGGTGCAGTAGGAGAATGTCACCTTACATGGTGGATAACATGACAGGTAAAAGAAGTCACCTCAATGTACAGGTAACACATGTTTTAAATGCTTACCTTCCTCGTTCCATCGCTGCTCCTGTGTGTTCCCGGTCTTGCTGGCCCTGTGGTCTATCGCTTTGGTGGTGGGGGCGGGGTTGCGGGCTGCTTGCCTGCCCCGCCAACGCCTGATTGGTCACCTCGGCTGCCAGCCTTTCCAAGGCGAGGCAGATCTGGTCATGCCTCCTAGGGTGATGTGAGGGTGGTGGGGCCGTCTCCTCCTCACTCTGGCCCACAGGGCCTCCATGGGGGGGGGGGAGCGGGAGCTGCGCCAGTGTGGCCAAATTGAATCGTTCCGGCTCCCGGCAAGTCCCAGCATGGGGAGCTATGCCAGGATGCTGTGGGGCCTCCAGTGCAGCAGCCTGGCCCTATGGCTGCTGCACAGGGGGCCTCATAGAAACCTTTACAAAATTAAAGAAGAGAGGTAAAGGGAGGGAGGAAAGAAAGCAAGCAAAAGATTGTAAGAAAGAAAGAAAAGGAAAGAGGGAGGCGAAGAGACAGGGAATAAAGAGTGATGGAATGAAGGGTGAAAAGAAGAGTGAGGAAAGGAAGAGAGGAAAGACGGAAGAAAAGTGAAAGAGAAAAAGGGAAGAAAGAAAGAAAAACAATGAGAAAGATGGGCAAAAGAAGGAAGAAAATGAAGTAAGCAAGGAAAGAAAGGGAAGACGGGTGGAAGGAAAATAAAAAACATGAAAGTCTTGCAGACAAATAAACATAAATAGAAGTTCTGCATAGCATTAAACGCTGGCAGGCACTACGATAATTTTTACTGCCCCAGGGAGGGATAATCAGCCAGCCCTGCCAGATAATACCAGGAATTAGGATGTGATTGGCATCCCCCAGCCCCGGCCCCAGGAAAGCAGGAATTGTCCCACTAAATATGGGAGTGTTTCCCTCACTTGCCTAGGGAGTGTCCCCCCATGGAAGGGAAATAAAATTCACTGGAGAAATTGCCTTCTGGATCCTGACCCACTGCTTCCCATCCTCCCTCTGAGTCCAATCTTATGACCGCTGCGTGCGTTTTCAGGTCAGAAAGACTCTGATTTAAGCCTGGTTAAGGTACTAAATCTTACAGGGTTTCCCTGTACCCCACACACAAATCTTAAGAAAGCAGTCCTTAATTTCCTAAAGAAACTGTTAGGCATATGAATAGGTATTGCTTGGAAGGTATATAGGAATTTGGAGAAAATTTCCATTTTTAACACGTTTATCCTTCCAAACCACGTGAATTGCCGTTTGTCATAAGTAGTCAGTTCAGTCATAGTCCTCAGGAGTAAAGGTGAATAATTTAGTTCATACAAGCGCGAGAGGTCAGAGGGGATCTGAACCCCAAGGTATTTTATCCTTGGGTTTGGTTTGTAAAAATTCACCCTTCCCTGGTTCTATGGCACATGTGTGGGATCTCATCCAGAGCCATTTGCTGTGCATATTTAATGTTCATGAAATGGCTCTGTCACAAGAGGCCCACTGAGACTCTGTCGCCCAGGGGCCCACAAAACCCTGGAGCCGGTCCTGGTACTTTGATGTCCTAGTTTCTTAAGGAGGCTAACACAAAGCAAGCCAACACTGTCATGTAACAAATACAAAGAAAGATGTATAAATGAAAAGCTGAGAGGAAGAACGTCTGCTGACATGCCTAAATGTGCAGGCACATGCACACGCAGAGATGAAAATATGCATTGGGACACTGTTGGGGCTACTGGCTAGAATATATGATGTCATATGTTTCTAAAAAAAGTATATATGTCACAATAATAAGCAATGGTAGGTGTTGCAGCTCTATAACAGAGGAGCTCATCTTATCCACTTATGGTGGTGGTTGTGCTTTTTTCATTGTAGCACCAGTTACCATAATAGTAAAGTGAATGTGTGTAAGGCCAGAATTACTATGTAAGTATTTAATATAATTATATACCCGCCCTGCACCATACATAACTGGCCAATTTTCATGGGTGTGAGAATATTTGTTTCTTAAAAGGCAGTGAATACATCACACCCCTGCCATACCCATCATCTTGTAAACCGGTCTCCAAGGTTGATATCTCTGTCACCATGGATAGGAAGGTTTGTGTCTACTGAAAAGGGTAACCTACAGCAAACAAACTATGTAATTAGTTACCTCCCCTTTATCACTTTCAAAAACATAATTTCAACGTATATCTTAAAATTACTAAGGGGAAACATAAAGCGAACCTCCAGTCAAAGAATCAAAGCTTAGTAAATTGCTCCCCTAAAGTCAAAATCAGTGAATTAAGCTATTTGAGAGGGGTTAACCCTATGCAGATGTTGTGAAATAGCATGCAGATGTTGGGCTCCTGAACTACATGGAAGCATTCATCTTGCTGCACACCTGACAGCCCTTCTTCTGAAAGACCTGGTCCCACAGTCACAATCGTCTTAAATCTCTGTGCAATAATTCCTTATCACTAGCCAAAAGCAGAAAGCTATCAGTTTTAATGACCCCTCATTGCTCTGCTCAGAGCAGAGAAATCCTAAAAACAATGTTTCATCTGTTTAAATAGTCTGCAGCTGTCGATACCATAGAAATACATAAAGATACATTGTTGCATAGCTTCCCTTAAAGTAGATCAACACCCAGGATTTTGACCACCGGGGATGCCCCCCAGGTCACACAATTTAAATCACCTTTCTCTGGTCCGACGGCGCATGCATGGCCTTTCCTCCAGTCAGCACGCTCCGATCTGCTCCTGCCCCTTCGTCTAAGGAATCATCTAAGCGAGGAGACCCGAGCGCGTCTCGTGACCACATCCCTCCGCTATCCTCTGACAGGGAGCGTGCCCACGCTGGCCATTCACAAATGTCTGGCACGGGCGTGCGCTCTGCTTAAGGAACAGTGGGGAGCAGTCACTGTTCACACATGCGCCGTTGGGGGGTGAGTTTATGGGGCAATCTGGAGAGTTCCACGCAGCGGGGCATGCCAGATCTGGATGCCCCGGGGGGAGGAAATCAAGCAGCCCCGGAATCTTATAGGTGTGTGTGTGTGTAGCATGACAAATATGCTACCCCCCGCTCCTCGGTTTCTGGTGCATATATCTCTTACTTTGATCAATTATAAGCAGGGCTCTAAGGAGTGTAGCAAGATGGCCAATCCCATGTAGTACAGGAGCACAGCATCGGCAGATATATTCCACAAGATCTGCATGGGGTTTAGCCCTCTCATATATCATATGCCACTGTGGGTCAGGTTTAGGGAAGCGTAAACATACTATTCCAATTTTACAGGGGGAGATTGCCTAACTCTAACTGCTTGTCTCCTGAGCTACCCTGTGAGTAACTGTAGCAATAACACTTTGCATGATGGGTAAAAGTATCTACACCCATAAGAAATATTGCAATAAACAGTTATTGCAACACAGACTGGCTCTGTGGGGACCTATTGGACTTTTTTGCTATAGTGCTTCTTTAATCAGTTACTTGGCTGGACATTATTTTTAAGGAAAAAATACTGTATCTGAGGCCTCTATCAAATTTTGTGCCCAGGGGCCTCCACCACACTTAATCCGGCCCTGCAGAGCACATGGAAGGGAGGCAGAGTAGAGGGGGTGTGATTGTCATACCGGGCTTCCACTGTAACAAGCCCTAGGAAGCAGGGATGTGGATTCTCCAACTGCTTCATAAATGGACCATAATTAGTAACAAAGTTACTCTAGTAAAATTGTAACATCCTGTGTTTTCTCACCATTGTATAAGGAATCAGCCACTTAGTGTCAGACCAAATAGCTCTCCAGATGGAGCTCTCCACCAGGCATCAGATGTTTAGGTCAGAGCAATGACTCAACATGGAATAAATGCACTAAAAGGGAGTTTATTAAGAAATGGCAAACAAAGGATGGCCTTAACATCAGGAGCTTAACATCAGGAAACAAAAGAGACAGGGAATACAAATCAAAACTAACAATAGCATAGAATACAGAGAAATTCAAAGGGAACACAAGGTGCTGGTGTACTCACCAAGGGCCCAGGATAGGAGCCAGCAGCCTCCAGGAGCTAATAGGTGGCCTGCTGCATCAAGGACTAGGAACATGAGGTGGCCAAGCAGCCTCAGGGAAGCCAGTTCTGGCTACTGGATTCCAATGGAGATGGAGACTACGATTCAGGCCAATACTGCAAAGCACCAATGTTAACAGAAAGTCCAGGAGATTCACAAACTAACAATATCCTGCTGCACCAGGTAGAGGGTGGTTCCTACTTACATAGGCCTAACAGCAGGTGCAGCAGCTGAGGGGCAGATAGAACATCCAGGGGCTCCTCTGACACCTGCTGGCTGCTGTCCAAACTGCGTGCTGGGTAGAACATAGAGCAAGTCACCAGTAGGGCATCAACCGATCCCCGGTTCTCACACTTAGATAAAAGATAAATCTAATTTATTGTTATACAATTTCTGAACACATAAATTAAAGTTCCTTTCCAGGCAATAACATAAAATAACTAATGAGGGAAGGCCAGCAGTCTAATCCTCCATCGTCATACTGACATGGCAGCATCCATCAGGTGTGGTGAGGTGAGGTGTGCCAAACCCATCTTGGTACGCCCCACCATTGCAATCAATAAAGTAAGCATGTGGGTGTGGCTGGTATGAGAGGCTACCGATGCTGGAACATGAAATCACTGCCTTCTTGCCATTGGTAAGTATGAAGATGCCAGTTCTTCACGGAGGAGCTGCAGGGGACAGAAGGTAAGTATATACTTTTTTGTTTCTGCCTGGGCAATCGCCATTGGACAGGTGAAGCCGACGTATAAAGCTCTGCTGCTGCTGGTGCCAGGCATACATTTTATTGAGAGGGTGGAGGTAACTTGCGCCCCAGCCCCCATTTGCCAAGGGCCCGGGGACATGTGCCTTTGCTGCCTCTATGTTATGTATGCCTCCCCCAGGGAACATACAGTTCCACTTTTATAGGGGGGAACTGCTCAACTATATCTGCCTCTCTTCTGAGCTAGTCTGCCAGGAACATTAGCATTAACCAATCTGAGATGTATGTAAAGCATTGCATGATGGGTGAAAACATATACACACATCATGGCCAGTATTCCTGCTGAGGCTGGCTCAGAAGACAGATTTTTAAAGTGGAACAAAACCTTTTGACTTTCCTGGGCTTAATTCCTTACCCCCCGGTCCATCCCAACTTGGTATGCCGCAAGGCGTGAACCCCCCCCCCCCCAGATCGCCCAGAAAAACTCACCTCTCCCCGATCCTATGGTGCATACACAGGCTTACATCCAATCAGAGTGGCTTTCTATACATACTAAATATTTTGCAAATAGCTCTGTTTATGGCAATTTGGAGCGCGAACGTCCACATCCCCAGCAGTCTATCTTAACGGCTGGGAGCACACGCACAGCCCAAAGATGCTGGGAATGCAGCAACCAGTATTTATATCATTGAGGGAGCAGGGAAAAGGTAGGTTTTGCGGCATCCTGATGGTTTCATACAGCGAGGCATCCTGAGTTGGGATGCCCCAGGGGATGTTCAGTGGATAGCCCTGGAATTCCCTTTAAAGCCACTGCTTTTAAGAGGAGCAGTCCTTCCTGGTAAAAGCAGATGAATACTCAGGACAATCCCATATACTTACAACAATCCCATAACACAATTCTGGCACCGCAAGAATCTATGAGAAGGTTTCTGAACAGCAAAGACAGCCTTGACACAGTAGACATTCAGTGAAGGAAACTACAGCCAATGATCTGTCTACTTTCTGAGAGTAATCTTAAGTTTAACCTGGCAGGACTGCAGATTCAGTTTAAAACCCTTCAAGTGCAATAATGCCAGCATACAGTAGATGGCAGTATCTGACTTGTTTTAAATGCAATGAAAAAGAAAAAAAAATCACTGCCTAATTTTTAGCAGTGCCTAGCAGTAATGAGCTTCAGCTTCAGGTTTGACCCAGAAAGTGAAAACTCCTTCCATAAAACAAAACAAAAAAAATACCAGATGAGATCAGTACCTTAACGACATCATTGTGGCACAAAATATACACTTTCAAAAACGCAGTTGAAAGTGGACTCTAACTAAATAACTAAAACTATAGTGAACTTCTTAATTAATGTAAGTGGAAAGTGGATTTTACTTATATAACTTTAACTATAGTGAAATTTTAATTAATGTAAGTGACCTATTTTGATGGAATATTTTTACATTGCAAGAATAACCCCTCTTTAACTTCTATAAAATATATATATATATATATATCAAGCCAAGAGGTCCCCTTCAATTGAATTGTGTCATTTTTAAAGTGGGAGAATGTCCCCTTTTTAGTATAGTATAATATCTGTATATAAAGCAAAGGATGCATGCTTCAGTAAGTCAGCCACCCACCCTCTACCTATGCTAAACTCAATTTGGGCATTAGAATAATAAAACAGCTTACTTGATCACCGCAATACTCCCTTATTCCGAAGGGGGCAGGACTCTGAATGACAGCCATATACCTGAGTGACATTTGGACTTGATTGAATGACCAGTGATGACCAGTACAGTCACACGGCTGACCTGATTGGGTGACTGACTTGCCACTCTGTTCATTCTCTCCAAGATGACGATGCCCAGAACCTGGGATACTGGAACTTCCTTGGAAGTGTTAGGACTATATCAATGAAGAGATTGTTAAAGGGACAGTCCAAGCTATAGCAATAGTAATATGCCTATATCTTCAATTTCCTGCAGTGTGCTGTAGATGTTGTAGTAGGGCTTCAAAGTGTGCCTCTTCACTTAATTCTGTGTTTCATGTGAGACCACCAAGCCACAGTGTTTGCTCATGCCAGGCTTGCTGGAAGTGTTGAGGAACAGTGGTGGTCATGCAGCCACATTTGGAAATTGGTTGTAGAGGAATTTAGAGACCTTTTACAACATCTACAGCGTGCATCAGGAAATAGAGGAGAGGCACATGGGACAGAGTTCAAGTGAAATCCTTGCCTAGGCTGTCTCCTTTAAATAAATTAAAATTAAATAAATTTAAATTAAATAAGGTGAAAGTTACTAAAGCTCACTCGTTTTTAATCTTTAAATTGGTTATTTGGAAGACTGTACTTTTTTATTTTATTGTTATTATATATTATAATTTTATATATTATATTTTATACATATAGTTATTATATGTTTATTCCCCTCTTAAAAGACATTTTTGTTGGCCTCTAGCTTCAGATGTTTTACAGGAATTAAAAGCACAGTAAAATTACATTTGTGGCCTTTAGCTTTACATATAGTTCAAGAGGGTTTTTTCTTTCGATGCAAATATTATTCTGTTAAAGTGGACCGTCAGTCAAATTACTTTATGTCCATTTTAACTGGGGCATTCTACCTTGGGATGCCTCTACACTTAAAGATCCTTAAAAGCTAAAACCAGGCACTTAGCCTGGACTAAGACTATATGATGAAGAGCAGGAATCAGCTGCACTCTTCAGTGAATCATGTCTCCTCTTGGATGAGCTGAGGATTCTGCTCATGTTTTACAACAGCTCCGATGTCAGTATTACCTAATGCAGGGCTCACTGATGGTGAGAGGGAGCTGGTTAGGTTAGATCAGTGCCCCTGTGAACCAGGACCCACCCTGGCACATATTTGCAAGGGAGAGTATAAGTCCGCTTTCAGAGGTCTAGCTAGGCTTTCTGGCACCTGGGGCAAAAATTCAAAATGGCGCCTCCACCTGTGCTCAGGCCCCCGTTTGGTGCTCTCTGACCTGCTACACCCGGGGCACGTGCCTCCCTGCTCCCCCCATAGCTACGGCCCTGTCCGCTTTAAAGGGAGCCTCTAGCAAACAAATGTTTTAAAGAAGTAAGAAGGTTTATTTTTTCTTAGTAAAATACAATATTCTGTGAAAAGGAAACCTTTTGCATTGCACTTCTTTTAAATACGTTAAAGGGGGTCCTTCTTGTAGTACAAAAATACATTATTTGGTGAAAGTCATTCAACAGGCAAATAAAAAAACAAAAGGGTACTTACCTTTTGTCCCATGCAGCTAGTCAGCGCTAGTCCGATAATCAGCAACTCACCTGATCGCTGGATCCGAGCCCAGGCCCCATTCTCTCTTTCCTCATTGCCCTGGGGCCTGAACTCTATTCCCTGGTTCCACCCCTCCACCATCAATCACAGGGGCATGGCAGCACACTCTCCATACACTACAATGGCGGGCAGGTGTGTAAGCCCTTGGCTTACTCCCTCCATTGCAATGAATAGAGAGGGTGGTTTGACTGATAGCTGGTTGTGGTCCTGACCCACTATCAAACCATGTATTGGCCCTGGACAACAAGGAATGAAGCAGCTGTGGCTGGGGCTTGGATACAACAATCAGGTAAGTTACTGATCACCGGACTAGCATCTGCATGGGATAAAAGGTAAGTACCCTTTTTTTATTATTATCACTTTAAGGGGACCTCTGATGTTTTAGTTTCAATTTACAACAATACCCCCCATATTTTGTGGTCTTCCCATCATGGCGTCTGGAGACCAAAAACACAGCTTTCATAGGTAATATTTATATTCATATATAGGTAATTTGCAGAACTGCACCAGGACAGAATAGAGGAGATTGTGCACATCACTCATGTTTAATATGATGGAACTAGGTATCTTTCTATAAGACTGAAATCCCACTATTACTAATTACTTCTCACATACCCATTTTATAAAGGTGTATTTTTCAGGAATTCCTTTATAGAAATAAGGGCACCAGTTACTTATAGGTACTAGCTGAGCATTTCTTTATTACAAAAACTACTTAATCCCTTTGCTTTTTCTTTCCCAAATGACTGCATGTGCTGCTCCACCCTATTGAACACCAGTCATCTTACTTATGGTAAGTAGATGATGTGGATTGGAGCTACACTTGGATGTTTTTATTAACGAAATTCCAGTAATAATCATTCTGAAAGAAGAAAGTCAGTGAGGTGACTAGCAAAAGTCCAGTTGCCTTGATTTATCATTACAGAAACATTCCCCGTATGTCACTGCATAGACAACGAGCCCACAGACAAGCTGTCAGTGGAGTCTGCAGTGCCTGCTGGCCAGTTGACTTCAAACTTGTGCTTGACAAGCATGGAATCCATGGAATGAAAGCAGGATCACACTGGCTGGGGGAAGTGCAGACGCTCTGAACTTCAGGACAAATCCTACAGCAGTCGATAGCAGCGAAACGTCATAGGCTAAGCAAAGCCTTGTTAAAAGATCACTGTAGACAATAAAAATGACAGAACATGAATAAAATAGTGGTTAAAGGATGTTTCTGGTAATCTAATTTGTGATGTTTTTCTTCGCAGAGAGAGATGCTCTTTGACAATGACATTCAAAGCACTTCCCAAAATGCTGAGAGTGTTAAGGCAGATTCCCGCAAAGCTCCATCTATAGAATTAATTTATGGCATTGATGACCGACCACCATGGTATCTGTGTATATTGCTGGCTTTTCAGGTAAGTACATTTACTAGAAGCTTACCTATAGCTTACTCATATAATCACTTTAAATTGGGGTCTGTTTAACTATAGTCATCAGCAGATGTGAACATAGCAGAATCCCATTAAAATCTGGATGATCTAGTTCAAGTTCAATTGGTTGGATACTGATACAGTACACAATGTTACTGAGAAGATTGAGGGATTAAATGGCAACCTGTCTTCCCTCTAAACTCCATCTACACCTTCTCAACCAATAACTCTTGCGACTTTATTCGACTGGAATTATTTTTTTACAAAAATGTGCAACAGCTTGACTGAAATAATTGACATAGCTGCAAAAAAAAAACATTTAATAAACATATGGGTGCAGTAAATATCAAAATCCTTTTGACCAAGGGGCAAAAACCTCTTAAGCCTAAATCAACCAAACATTGGAAGAGGCACCTCATCTCTCAGCTCAGGAAATCAGGGGTATAGCTAGGGGGAGGGGCAGGGGGGTACATGCCCCGGGTGCAGCAGGTCAGGGGGGCGCCAAAGGGGGGCCTGAGCACAGGTGGGGGGCGTCATTTTGAAACTTTGTCCCGGGTGCCAGAAAGCCTAGCTACTCCTCTGCATTTTCCCCCCTACCAGTCCCAGAAGGGGATCATCAGTCCTCTGCCAAATGGAATAAGGGCATAGCTCACCAAGGCTGGGGGGGAGTCAGTCATTCTGCCTTTGAGCCCTGGATTGCCAGGCCAAATGCCTGGTGTGCTGGGCTGATCTCCTCTGGAGAAGGAGGCCTTTGTGTTGTTGACTATTTTTTTATTTATTTTTAAGAAGGTAAAAAAATACTGTGGAATGTGCAGTTTGCTTTTTACACCCCCTTCAAGAGTATGAACAAAACAGTGCTGAATCAGACCTTTGCTGATGTCCAGGTCAAATTTGAAGCCCGATGTATTTAGCACCACCACTTCCCAGCTTAGCAAATTCCCATGCATGTACCAGAAGGTGAGTAATTCACTGTAAAGAACCATTTAAAAAAATATACCCATGGCTCACTGTAATACATCTGAGCAGCTACCACCCATATTGCGCCCCTTGTCTACTTCAAAGGCAAGATTTTGTAACAAGGGACTTCCAGGAATATGACATGACATCACATTCCAAAACTGCCTCACCTTTTCCTGCCAATCAGTATTGCGGTTAAACATTTTCCTTAGATGTGCACTAACCTTGAACTATTCCTGTAATCAGAATTCACTTTACATTAGACCTGGAAAAACTAAATCCCTTAGGCCCATCGGAGTATAAAATGTATTCATATGTTAACTATTAAACACGGCTGAAAAACATTAACTGGTGCATGTCAATAGGAATATATATTTATATATCTCAAGAGAAAACCGCGCTACATATTTTAGTGATAATGTTTAAAGTGTTTTTGTAATGGTAATATGTGTTGCTCAACGTGTAGTAATCCAATTATCCCCGTGGATTTTACAGACAATCTTACATATAAAAACACAGAGCATTAAAAATGAAGGATAATAATATGAATGGTTTCTCAATTAGTTAGCAACTTAGACTTTAACAGTAAGTCTGCCAATGTCTATTATTCTCCAGTAACAATCTGTAATTTTGTTCTCCTATCCCAAGGTGCATGCACTGTTTAACATGCTTATACAATGGGTTACTTCCAAACTGTTCACCATGTGCCAGTAAAATGGGTTTAAAACTTTCTCCTTGTGCCCACCACCTTCAGTAATTACTCTTACCAGAGAATGGTGTACAATTAGCCTCTATGAGAAATCCTTTTAGTTTTTTCGTTATGTTCCAGTTAAGAGCTGAAAGCTGGCTTCTCAAGTAGATTTAGAACTTGACTTTGAATTGTCCCATTGTAAGTGAGGCATGTAATAAAATCAGTAAAAATAATCTAGCATAATACCATTTTAATATGGTGCTTATTTAAGAATCAAAATGCACTCACAATAAAACAAATGGTTAACAGTCTTAAAAGATCACCAGGCGAGACTCTCACCCATCTTGCGCTGCGCTTCGGCTGAAACGGTGCTAAGGAGGAAGGGGGATGTCAAAATGCCTGCATGTATTCCTTTAGGTGTGTTGCCAATGGTCCGCCTGCCACCGTCAACGCGTTTCGTCGCTTCCCGCAACTTTATCAAGACTAGCGGGTCAGCGGTATGCGCTGTCTTTTATAGATGGTAGTTGAGTCGGGGCGGAGGGCCATAGGCTATCAGAGAGCCATGTCATAATGGCTCTGGCCAATGATAACACTTTTCTTAGTAAGCATCATCATCGTTGTTTCCTTTGATTGTTAATGCACTGTGGCTGTCAGTTTGTAAAAGCATCCCACCCTTTGTTCAGCGTGTGTAGGCTCTCTGACCTATCAAGTCAGAGGGAGGTGAATATTCATTAGCTAATTAAGGTTGTCAATGTATGAAGGCCTCACGCCTCTAACTCAGCGTGTACAAGCTCACCGACCAGTCAGATCAGCAGGGGGTGATTAATCATTAGCTGGTCTTAACTGTCAGCGCGCATGAGCAATACGCCTCTTACTCAGCCTATGTGGGCTGTCTAGCCTATCAGATCAGCAGGAGGTGAATATTCATTAGCTGATCAATATGCTCAGCTTACGTAAAATTCAAACGGCTAGGCATTCGCCTTGACGGCGGCAGGCGGACCATTGGCAACACACCTAAAGGAATACATGCAGGCATTTTGACATTCCCCTTCCTCCTTAGCACCGTTTTGGCCGAAGCGCAGCACAGAATGGGTGAGAGTCTCGCCTGGTGATCTTTTAAGGTTGTTAACCATGTGTTTTATTCTTAAATAAGCACGATATTAAAACGGTATTATGCTAGATTCTTTTTGCTGATTTTATTACATGCCTCACTTACAATGGGACAATTCAAAGTCAAGTTCTAAATCTACTTGAGAAGCCAGCTTTCAGTCTAATTGTACACCATTCTCTGGTAAGAGTAATTACTGAAGGTGGTGGGCACAAGGAGAAAGTTTTAAATCCATTTTACTGGCACATGGTGAACAGTTTGGAAGTAACCCATTGTATAAGTATGTTAAACAGTGCATGCACCTTGGGATAGGAGAACAAAATTACGGATTGTTACTGGAGAATAATAGACTTTGGTGGACTTTACTGGTAAAGTCTAAGTTGCTAACTAATTGAGAAACCATTCCTATTATTATCCTTCATTTTTAATGCTCTGTGCTTTTATATGTAGGAATATATATTTATACATTTTTATTCTTCTAATAAAACATTATAAACAACTTAAATTAAACAATTTTCTGGCTAGCTGTGGGCAATTTATATAAACGTTAAATGAGTGTTTCACAATAAGTCTACTTATAATCTATATCACATTTACTTTTAAGAAGCAATCCAA
This sequence comes from Gastrophryne carolinensis, assembly GCA_027917425.1. NCBI lineage: Eukaryota > Metazoa > Chordata > Amphibia > Anura > Microhylidae > Gastrophryne > Gastrophryne carolinensis. The sequence goes on along the minus strand of CM051238.1, from coordinate 175,357,269 downwards.
GATGCTTTTCTTGACTATGCAACAGTCACAAAGTCAACTCATATTTTTAGCCCTTTGGATGGGACATGAGTCTTTTGCTGGAAATTCTTTTCCTACAACAAACCCCACGTCAGCCTCTAACTGGATAATTATTTTACTCCAACATATCCTGCTTGCGGTACAGTGCAATTAAAACATTGGTAAATTATCCCATAAGACTGTATATCTGTATATATTTGTGCATATGGTTTAGGAAAAACATTTGTCCAGATAACCGAAAAAAGAAAATTGCACCTTTCGTTTCCCAAGGCTGTTTTGTCCTACTCCAGTTGCAGATCTAAAACTTACCAAGGTTGAGTCCTGTGTGTTCATGCTCATGCCCCCTTCATTGCACTGAATAAAGTGTGTGTGCTTGAGTCACTCAGGGGCTGCTGCAGGGGGTAGCCCTAAATCCCAGAGGTTGCTGGTGGACATGAGGGCTGTGGGTTTTGATCTCGGGCCTGGTACATTTTATTCAAACAGAGCGGGACAGAACTGTGGAGTTCAAAAGGTGGACATGATTTTTTGTCTGTGCAGACCTTTCAATAGTATTAATAATTTTATTGATTAACAAAATGCACAGTGAAGAGAGTTTCACAGGCCATACACCATGGGAAAATTTAGCACAGCAACAAAGTTGATATACTACATCAGCAAGGTCAAGGTCAAGCCTTTGCATGGAAGTTATATAAACACGGAATGTTGACGACCATAGACACACTGGCGGGCCAAAGAAAACAGCATATCACAGACATGTCATGCTTACCTCCCTTCAAAATGCTCAGCTCAGAACTGGCAGAATTCAGTGGGATCCAGGTACATTCATCTACTGTTTGGAAAGATTTGGCAAGAAGTGGTCTTCATGGAAGAATTGTGACTAAAAATCCAGACCTTGACGTGGAAACAAGGCCAAGCGCCCCAACTTGGAGCCAATATTTATTTGTGAAAGGGGATGGAGACAGCAGTTATATATGGCAGAGGTTTCATGCACATCTAGGCTTGCATTTCACCAAATTGAGGGAGACATCCTATTGTCCTCAGATTTATTCTGCAACAATAAAATGGCTCAAAACATAGAGCCAATGCCATTATGATTTTTAGAGCAAAGAAAAACAAAGAGTACTGGAAGTTATTATATGGCCCCTACAGAGCCCTGATTCCAACATCATTGGGTCTTGAATTGCATGAAGAAACAGAGGGATTAGAGCAAGCCCAACTCCCCAGAAGATCTGTAGTTGGTGCATTGGTTTAGTTTACTTTCACTCTAGGACATGACGTGATTGCATCTTTGAAAGTGAATTGCAAGCAATAGAATTTGAAATTGCAATTCAACACGATTTAATGGCGATCACATTGCTGTAGTGCTTAAAAGCCCATGGGCTACAACTGACTATTGCATTTCACTGATGATTTGGGGGCGATCGCCAGTGCATCGTGGAGGCTGATTCACTACTAACTCCAGTTATCGGTAGATAAGCGTCTATATAACGGCACTTAGAGCGACCGCTAATAGATGCTGTAAGCGGGTATTGGGCTCTGTAACAGAGCACCTCAGTCACTGTAGTAACCTGGCCCGCATTGATGAATGTGATGTATGTTGGGCGCTGTAACAACAGTATAACGCTGCAGTGAGCGAGAGGTAGCACCAGCTTAGTGTGTCCGGCACTTGGCGCTCAACACCATACTTATCAAAAAAGCGTTGGCGTTCTAAATCTGGTTGCTATAGCATAGAGCGCCAGACGCTGTGTGATTAAAGTCTGTTTTTGAACACATATCCACCAGTAACAAAGTAAAAACACATGAAATGACATTGTTTTAACACTGTGACATTAACACCTTAGTGTCAGACCTGTAATGACAATTCTGCATAAAAATATATATTAAAAAAAAAAAGCCAAAAAAGTTTGTAAAATGTGTTTTTTAAAGCCAGGAGAGGTCGCACAGTCATTTGAGCAAAAGAAAAAAAATGTCAAACACGCTGTTTAAACACAAGCAAATGAATGGCCATTGAAATATATGGGAGAGCCACAGTGAGGGAAGGTAATACCTGGCACTCTGGAAGCTAGAGCGCCGGAGCTATACGCTGAGCCACCTGTAATAGTACATCGGACACTACATGGCACTGTTAGAAGTACTCACCAGATACGCTTTCATAAATGTGGTTTCCCGTATAGTGCCTGGCGTTCACCAGACGCTATAACAATAGGGAGCAACACTGAATGATTGAGAGATCAAGGGCATCAGTAGCAAAGTTGGAAGGCGTGCTAGCCAGATAAATAGTTGACCACAGAGATGGGTGTTGCAGTAGTCTAGTTGGGATAGGATAGAGATTATGATAAGGACATGCATTAGAATAATGGTTTTAAAACATTTCTGTCTGTTTCTCTTACAGCATTATATTCTGGCCTTTGGAGGAATCATAGCTATCCCATTAATTCTGGCAGAACCTCTGTGCGTAAAACATGACAATGCAGTGAAAAGCCAGCTTATTAGCACCATATTCTTTGTATCGGGAATATGCACGCTTCTTCAGACAACAATAGGAACAAGGTAATGAATCCAACCAGCCTTGGTAGAACGATTTATTGACTTGTTCCATTACAGCATGTCTGTAAATATACTGGTCAGTATATTTCATATCAATATTGAGAATTATTTGGGAGCAGGGGCTCCAAACCCTTTTTCTTCAAGTACCACTTTCTATTTGCTAAATATCACTAGTACCACCCGGATAGTATGTATGGGTTGTCAGCACCTAAATCAATGTTTAGTAAAACAAATGAACCATATAAGTTATATGCTATGCACACAAATGCACACATATAGTTCTCATCACCTTTTGGAGCTTGGGTTTGTGTTCCATATGTGCAGACAATTGTAGACAAACATGTCTAATTTGACACAGGCCAAAATTTGCTTTCCTACTTCAAGGCTGTCTATAGGCACCCTTTAGAGTGCCTTCAGTGTCCTCTAATATGCTCCTTAGCCACTATTGCATTGCTTTAATTGTTGCTTCCAAGATAAACATTGATCACAGCAAATGCTACTCTTGTTGATTTTAAGTGGGAAGATAAATATTTCTGCAGTAGTCTCTCTATGATTCCATGTCTGTAAGAGCATTCAGGTGAACACAATTATGTAAATTATAGATATAGCCACTGTGTCTATTTCAGATATTACTGGAGCAGACTGCCTGTTGAGTAAGTGGTCAGCTTCCTAGATACAGGGATCCCTAAGTATAGCTAGATCCAGGTTTATGTGGGTCGTTGGGAGAAGGTGTCTCAGTGCACCCTCTGCATTGTGCCACACCACACTGCAGGCAGTAGAGTGCATATTGTAATAGACGAGGTCAAATATTAGTAGACAGGGTGTGAGCAGTTTACTCCAGCCTTCAAAAATAGAGAACCAATGGAAACCAACCCACAGACCCATAAAAAATATGAGTGTTAATTGGGTCCTTCCCAAAACGAAATAATCTGATGACTAGCAAATCTCACCCCCTGACCCAAAAATGAATATGCCGAGTGTGAGTGAACACTACAACCCTAACTAAATTTGCAGAGCACAAGCAGTTACCACTCCTTGACCCAAAATGAATATGTAGATTATGAATGAACTCCCAATCCAAAAACTAGATATGCAAAGCAGAGCATGAGCAGGTATTCCTGACCCAAAAATCTATATGAGTGCAAGCAAATTCCTAGCAGGAAGGCATATGGTAATAGAGAGAAATGAGAGAACACTGAAGGATGAGTCACATAGGGGAAATGGAAATTATAAGGCAAAAATAAAAATGTGAGGTGAAAAAGTAGGCATAAGAAGAAGAGAACAGCACTTTCCCGGGTTGGTTGAGCCCTAGCTCTGGCCCTAGCCCTAGTGGTAACCCCTGATATTCACAAAAAGGCTGTGCCACACAGGTTTAGCATCCCAGAACAACCTTGATTTACCCAGTGCTGATGTATGCTCTTGTATAGCTGAAAAAATAAAAGTGGACAGGGTCTACCTTTAATTTTTGAGTTTAAGACTTCTATGTTGACTAAACAGGAAGTTCAGCTACTAATGGAAGCCCGGGGGCCACAAAGCAACACAAATGGCACCTTTTAGTTAATGTTGTTGTTGATGTTCCTCCATTATTCAGATTTATATTACCCATAAGAGTACTTTTGGTTTTCAGTTATCTGAAGTTTAAATGGCAGTCAAATATGAGTTTAGGATTTCAAAAAACACCAGCTGTGGATAATTTCAGACAGAAGCTCTCTCACGGCGAACCCCCCTGTACAAGGGCAACATACCTGCAAATCCCTATGGTAGAAGGAGGGAGTAGGTCAGCTTTACTAAATCTTATACAATGTTTTTATGGCACTCCCTTTGAGGTTAAATGAACTATGTTATAATGAATGCAAATGTAGCACATTGTCATTTTAGCACCTGCAAATACTTTTTTTAAGTAGGCAGTGTATCAGAAAATAATGCATATAAGGACCAAGATCTCCACCATTGTCCCAGAAAACATATAACAGATGGTGAATATGAATAGATCCAAGAACAGCTCGGCTCATTGAATTCAAGCATTAGGAATGTTTGTGTAGTTACCTTTTGAGTGGTTATGAACAGCTGGGATAAGACAGTGCAGAGTTAAGATTGCTAAGAACTGCCAGCAATGACAACAAGAATCCCCTTGTCTCCAACCTTAATACTGCGAAGAGTTGATTTAATAAGTATCAAGTTACTCCATCTATTGTTCAGACTTTCTGGATGCTAATCTTGGGCTTGACATGTTAATTGTGACTATGCAACATATTACAAATTTTCCCCATTGAGAGTAGTACTATAGTTGAACTGGATATCTGTCCAAACATTTTAGAGCAGATTCACTGTTATTGTCCTTATTAGGGAAAACGCTTTTTATGCCTTACCCCTGTAATACCTGCAGAGATATCTCATTCTTACCCACCCTAATAGAAATATATAGATATATATATCTTCAACATTGCTTTTAAATACCACAAATAGCTCCTCTTTAGCTATCTGCAGTGCCATGGACCTTGTCTCACCTACTGCAGTCATGGGAATTAGGATTGCTAGAAGACTTGTCATCTCTAAGATCATCAAGTCTCTGACTTTGGCTTAAGCTGTATATATACTTCTTGCAATTCCCAGCAATATTTGCTGTTATTTCTCATTTAGAGGGTGACAAAACTTTAAAGCGGTCACAATTTACCCAACATTCTAATTACTGTATGTTTGTTTTTTTTACAGTTTACACATTAAAATATATGTCAGTAGGCTAATGCAAATCTATAGCTTGCTTCATTTTCAGTGATAATAATGGTCCGGCTGTGTAACTAAATGTGACGGGCCCTGGTGCAAATATTAAATAAGGCTATACAGTAGCCCTTTCAAAGCCTATACAGTAAGCATTTTTCTTGCATAAAGCATAAAAAAGAAAATCTCTTACATTCTAATATTGTATCATCACTTCATAGGAAGTTGAAAAACATTAATCATACATATATGATTTCATTTTCAAAAGAATCTAAGGCCCTTGTTTAAAATAATCAGTTACATAGAAACATAGAAGGTTGACGGCAGAAGGAGACCATACGGTCCATCTAGTCTGCCCTTATGTGTATACTGTATGTACTCTTTATCTTAGGATAGATGTGTGCTTATCCCAGGCATGTTTAAATTCAGTGACTGTTGATTTTTCAACTACCTCTGCTGGAAGTTTGTTCCAAGCATCTACTACTCTTTCTGTAAAATAATATTTTCTAACATTGCTCCTGATCTTCCCCCCGACTAGCTTCAGGTTGTGCCCCCTTGTTCTATCATTAAGCTTCTTCTTAAAAACACTTCCCTCCTGAACCTTATTCAATCCTTTCACATATTTAAATTTATCAGTAGCCGTTTGATATAGTGGTGATAGATAAAGAGTTCTCCAGTCTCCCCTGTCACTTTTACTAGGTTTCTGCATGCTGCCTTAGTTTCAATGCCTAAAACTTGAAAATTGAAAGGGATTGTCCAGGAAAAAACAAAACAAGCCTATACTCACATTATGTCCCCGACATCTCTTCTTTCCCATGCAGATGCTCTGTGCAGCACCAGCATCTTCATTTTTGGCTTACTATTGGATAGAAACTTTAAATTATTTGTTAGAAATATTTTCATAATTATGTTCTATCTAAGTTGCCTAATTGCTTTTATAATTGTGAGGAAAAATGATGTAACCATTTACTATAGTAAATTTTTTATTACAAATTATTGGCCATTTATGAAGGAGATAGTGCTGGAGTTGGAGTCGATGATGAAATATAGGCATCAGAGTCGGGGCTTCTGACTCCACAGTCCTGGTTACTAGATTAGTGAGTGCCCATTGCCATTATTTAGCAGAAAAAGGATACCCAAAATATCCACAGGTTCTCTAAGCTAAGGAGGTCCCATAGAAACTTCTGAATCACTCAGTAGGTGCATAGGTTAGTCATGAACATGGTCAGGGGTGTACCTGTAATAAGGCCATGTGAGGCAAATGCTTCAGGCAGCACTGCAGGGAGATGGCTGTATCGCTGTACCTGTTTTTTGCATTTTATTTAGCTAATACCCATAGTTAATTCTCACTATTAATTAGTAGAATTAAGGACACAGATTGCTCAGAGATATAAAGAGATGATTTGAATAGCTCCAACTACCAAACAACAAGGTTTGGTGGGTAATGCTAACTTTGGGTACTGTGCAAATACTTTCTGTTTTAGGAAAGTGTCTCTTTTACTTTACCTTCGGATAGAAGGGGTTCGTTGGTCTCTTTACCCCCTATATTAAGCCTAACATGGGACTCTCCACATACTGGCTTGCGACTCTGTTTTGGTACTCACCAAGTCTCACCCCCCATACAGCCAAAAACATCTGCCCTAGTTCTGATGAGAGCCTAAAGCTCAAAGAACAGGGTTCTCTGATGGCTATTGCCTGTTTGGCCTTTGAGAATCGCCGGCTTGTCTGGCTTAACCTCACTGCAACAATTGGCCAGGTGCTTTAACTCTTTAAGTGCCAGCCTACCTAGAGTTTTTGTCACCCTCTGTTGCCAGCCCATGTTTCACTATTTTGTGCTACACATGCTCATTTTTGAGGGGATTTCCAGGGATTTCCCAGAAAAATTATATATATATATATATATATATATATATATATTCTGAGTCTGGTTCAACACGAAATGTCTTGTTTGGCTATTTTTAGTGTATTCTCAATATTTTTTGGTAAAATATGTGCAAAAAAATGCATGTATTACAATTTGTAGTATTTTTTTTAGTGTCAATAAAATATGATTGCTTGTGAAATCCCAATTTCTCCCGGTTACAACTGTACCACATATATATTGGTAGACACCCTTTCCTGCCCAGGAGACTTTCCCAAACTGAAACAGCGCTTTAGGAGATTTTCAGATAAAATACAACTATGCTATGCGCTATGCGCACCTTGCAGGTTTTCAAGAAACACAACCCTTTAGATTTGAAATACCCCCCACAAACTATATATTCTAAGGAAGTGCACACCTCAAGCTTTCTAGGTGTACCAGGCTTGTTGACGTGGGCGTAGTTTTCTGGAAGTAACCCCTCAATTAATTCTTTGGTTGCTCAGAGTTTCCCTAAAAAAAATTTAAAAGAAGAATCAAAGCCACATTTTCCTAAAAAAAACTATATGCAAACAAGAAAAAACAAGTTAAATGTGAAAAGCAAGGTCCCCAGAACAGAACAATACCCAACATACATAGGTCCTGTAAAGGGAAGAGTTGCCAAACACCCCAAAGTAAAGCATGCGCCCAACGGTAATTTTACTTGAAAGTTTCAGCCCTGCAGACAAGTGCGCACCTTTTGCTTTTTCTACTAAAACAACCCTTTACATTTGGAATACCCCCCATGAACCATATATTCCCTGAAAGTACACATGTTAAACTTTCTAAGTGTACCTAGCTTGTTGTAGTGGACTCTGGAAGTAATCCCGAAGAATTTTTAGGTTGCACAGGGTTTCCTTAAAAAATGTTTAAAAAAGAATAAAAAACATGTTTTCCTAAAATATCAGTATGCAAATAGGAAGATTTCTCAGCTAAAGCTAAATCTGAAAGTGCAAGGTCCCCTGAACAATACCCAATATGCATGGCTACTTTTAACCCTTTTAATTGCCCGTCTACTTGAAGTTGCCGGCCCCTAAACCTTGTGAACTGGTACAGGGGTCTCATGGGCCGCTTACCAGTTCAGAACGGGTTAAATATAAAAAGAAACACACACACACTGAGAAAAAAATATATACATATTTTCTTTTTTTTTTAATACTTACCTCCCACTCCTCTCCTTCCCTCATCAAACACTCTGGCTTCTGCTCTCCTGCTGCTGCTGGAACCCTTTTATAGTTGCTGGGCAACAGTATCTGATGCCTTTCCTAAATAATGTGCAATCTAAAGAAATATGGCATAGTCTTTGTAGATCTGTGTTGCCTGGAAAACAAAGAGATATAACTTGGATGACGTTCCAGAACTCATGACTAAAGTTTTTATGAGTTCTAGAGATTTTGTCATAAATAAAATGTGTCCTAAGAGGGGGTGCAGTTGGAGAGAAGTTATTTTTCATGTGTTTTTAGATGTTTCTTTGACAGACGGATGTGTGTCAAGTTTAAACTTTTTTTTCTTGAGGTTTTTAATGTCAGATGTATGAGCTTAATTATGTTGTTAACTGGATGCTGTACTGGCAAAAATGACATGTATTTAGAAACATGCTTTGTGGGACTGTAGGAACCTTTGCGTTTTCAAAAGAGGAAGAGGTTTGTTATTGTCACAATTGCACTTCATGTACTTGTAAAGCTAAAAAAGCTTGGAAATGCTAGGACATATTTTCTATGGAAAGCACAAAAATGGAATGAATATGTCTTTAAATATTTTGGCAGTAAAGTTTTTCAAAATTCAAAACATGTGTCCACTAGTTGGATGTGTTTGGCTGTGTACATTTAAAGTTAATCCTTGGAATTGCACCCTTAGCATTTCTAAGGGTCTTGGAATGCTCAGAGACATAAAGAGATGATTTGCATAGCTCCACCTGTTGCAAGGATTGATGGGTAATTCTATTTTTGTGTTGGGTACTGTGCAAATAATTTTGAAAAGTGCCTAATTTTCTATACCTTTATGTAAAGGTTTTTTTTTTGGTCTCTTTATCCCCCCTATATTAAGCCTAACATGGGTCTCTCCACATAATGACTATGTAACAGAAGAGGGTTACCCAGAATATACCCAGGGCATCAAGTTATTGAGACAAGTTCCACTAATAAAATCATTCTCCACAGTCCAATATGCATACATCAGAGTCACTATATGTATGTGGTAGTATTTTCTCCATTGAGTCTAAAGCTGAATCCTTAGTGAAGCAACGGACAGGCTCAGCTGTGCTATAGACAAAACTGACAAAACTATTTTTGCTAGGCTTGATTCACTAAAGGATGCTTCAGGTTGGGCTACAATATACCAGACTAGCAACCACACGTGTGTGACAATAGGAAAAACTAGTATTTACTGTATTAAACTTTTCTGCTTAGCACACTTGCTTACTAAAGGAAAACTGTATTCTTTACTGGGTGCTGAGCTCTGGGCACTTATTGTCAAGCTAGACCTCTTTAGTTGGCACATGGATGATCACACAATGGGGGAGTTCAAGGCCATTATTAAAAGTTTCATGGTCTCATTCTGAAAATTGCTAGAGTCTTCTAAATTATAACAAATTCAAAATGCCACTTGGGCCAGTGGCCAAATTAGAGCGGCACTGATTTAGATAGCAGAGTGGGGGGGACATTCCGCTATCTAAATGTAAGCACCATTTTACTTGTTGTTTTTTGCACTGCTGCACTTTACCTTTGATTGTAGGACTTTTTAGCTTTGTACTATTTGTGTTAAATGGTGCTGTTTACTTGAGATGAATGCACTTTATTAGGCACTGACACTTTATGGATTATTATTAATATATGTTTACAATAAATTTAGTATAGTTAGATGGTAAAATAATTCCTTTTATTTGATAGCCAGAAAATTTGAGTGGGAGCTTCCCCTGGTGGTGCATTTTCTTGTGGCACAGTAATTTTGGTTTTAATAAATGTTTTTAAGTGTATGTACAATAAAATTGATCAAATTGAGTGAGTCTCTGTGGGGTTAGGATTTGGGAGTGGGTGGAGGCCACTCCATAGGTAGTTGTGTCTCCTAAATTATGCTTTGGTTGTAGATATAATGGCAGCATTGGCCACCTTTATTATTGACTGGAATATATGCTGCCATACTGCTTTGCTGCACCATATAAACTAATATTATCAATTCCCCACCTATACCAATTATTACAGTCCAAGTGCCCCTTAAACCACTCTAAACCCCATACCACTCTGATGCCAATCCACCCATACATCTATTGACCCTTTACACAGCTCTGTGTCCTACCTAGTCCATAATTCCCTCGGATAAAACTAAGGGCCTTATATTATCCTAGGTGAGGCGCAGTGGCAAGCTGGCGGCCATGACACTATAGGGCTTCTTTGCAGAAGCTTACTCACTGGGCCCCATACTGGTGTTATGTCTGTACTGTCCTGATGGCTACTCTGGGGATGGTATTACCAAAGATGTAGTTTACTGGTCTTTTTATATTCATTTTTAAGTTAAAACATGTTCTGTTAGTGTGTGCGCATCTTTTTATCACATCATTTTATTAGAGCGATTAAAGAGAAAAAAGACTACCGCATTTGCCGGCGTATAAATCGTCTTTGCATATAAGACGACACCCCAACATTTCCACTCAAAATATAGAGTTTGTTATATACTCGCCGTATAAGACTACTCCCTCTTCCGCACACCAAATAAAACATAAAAGAACATCAGATTACACTGCAGCCGCATCCCTGCTCGCCTTTAGTTTGGAATGTGCCCACACTGGCTATTCAGAATGCGTCCCAGCTAAAAGCATAGTAGGGATGCAGCTGCAGTATAATGTGGTTTGGGCTCTGGGAAAAGGGCCAGATGGGGGGTTTCACACAGTGGAGGATCACAATTTGGGATACCCCTGGAGTAGGGAACAAAACCCAGTGGGGCCTCCCAAATTTAGAAGCCCCACTGTGTGAAATACCCCCGACTGGCCTTTTTCCCAAAGCGCACATCAGATTACACTGCAGCCGCATCCCTGCTCGCCTTTAGTTGGGGACATGCCTGTGCTGGCTATTCAGAATGCGTCCCAGCTAAAGGCATAGTAGGGTTGTAGCTGCAGGGTAAGTTGGCTCTGGGAATAGGGCCAATAGGGAGGGTTTTACAGTGGGGCATCCCAAATTGGAATGCCCCAGTGGGTTTGTTCCCTACTCCAGGGGCATGCCAAATTGGGTTTCCTCTACTGTGTGAAACCTCCCAACTGGCCCTTTTCCCAGAGCCCAAACCACATTACACTGCAGCCACATCCCTACTATGCCTTTAGATTGGACACATTCTGAATTGCCAGCACAGGCCCCAACTAAAGGCGAGCAGGAATGTGGCCGCAGTGTAATGTGGTGTGGAGTCTGGGAAAAAGGCCAAACGGGGGATTCAGACAGGGGGGCATTCCATTTTGCTGCCCCTGATGCAGGGAACAAAACCGCGGAGGAGGAGGACGATCGTGCTGCCCAGCTTGGTGAAGGTAAGTACATTTACTGCGACGCTGTGGGACATGACATCGCGGGACAACTGCATGCGCTGCCGGACGCGGGACCACAGATGAAGAATCGGGGCAGTCCCGGGAAAATCGGGACAGTTGGGGGGTATGTATGTGACCCAGGTGCACCCGGCGTATAAGATGACCCCCCCACTTGGAGGCATGTTTTACAGGGGGAAAAAGTCATCTTATACACCGGCAAATACGGTATATACAATTTGCCAGACTAATATTACCATCTTAAAAATAAACCACAGAATTTAATTTGCACTTTTGTAGATGTATGTAAAATAAAGGTCATTCCAGGTATTTAATCCTTTATGTTCTTCTTGGGTCCTTCACTAGCTGCTTTATCTGAAGCAGAGTGACCTACCCAGACGCACCCATGCCCAGGGGCAAAGTGGGGCCAGTTATAAGCCCAGGATTTTACTGCCTCCAGGCCCACAATAATTGTGTTAATCAGCTAAGGCTAAAGCATTACTGATCATGGGTCTAGTGGATATGGCGACACTTAAAGTGATGGCTGCGTTCAGCAAAGCTGGCCCCCAAAGCAGCGCGGCCCACTGTCCATGCTAACTCATTTAATTTTCAGTCTGCTGATATGCACACATTGAGGTAAGGAAAGTGTATATGGCATTGCAGGACATTGTCGAATTTTTACCAAAACTGTAATATACTTTACCTGATCTCAGTTTGTCTCAGATGGACTGAAAATTTAAATTACATGTCATCAGCTCATGCATTGTTATACCAGATTTGTCATAAGTGTCTTATATATTTAATGGGTGATATAATTAGTCTTATATCATTGTAACTGCCATCATCTGAAATAATATTTTTTGCTCTAAATGATAAAAACTAATTGACAGCTTCCAGTATAGTTTTAGCCCTATACTAGGGGAGAAAGTAAAGTAGCGTGCATCTTGTAGGGTTTTTAGTTTTCATTACAGGGTCATTTGTGGAAATATACGTTACTATACATTACTTTCTTAGTACCTGACAATGTTTTTTTCAATCAGTGTTTGTTTCTCACAGGCTTCCTATATTGCAAGGTGGAACATTCAGCTTGATTACACCCACTCTGGCAATATTAGCTCTGCCCCAGTGGAAATGCCAAGAATCTGAACTCTTCAGCTATAATAATGCAACTGGGAACTTCCCTGTAAACAACACGCAGTCATGGAAGTTTCGGATGAGAGAAGTAATTTTTCTTGTGAATATTTTAAACCCTTTAGGTATCGCTTGGAAGCAACTGCAATTAGCTGCATGGGTGTAAACTTGTTTAGCAAACAATAGTATTTAATATTTATGTGTTTTCTTGGCCATTTCAGACATATTACATTATTTATCCTTAAAGCAGACAATATTTCAAATGCTGAGGGGAAGCATGTCCTGCTGATGACCCTGCATGGCTGACCACTGAAGTGCGTTCTGTGCTTTTTTCAGTGTCTTGAAGCCTGTGTGTTTTCCTCCCTGTGTCACAGTGAAAGCACCTTCCTGCAGTGAGCCCCGAAGGACCTCAAGACTTTGCTAGAAGACCTTAGGGAAGCCTGGATTCAACACAGAAGCCAGATTAAGGTTTCAGCTTTATTAAAGAGATAAGAAAAAGAGGTGCAGTGGTTTAATTTCACTTTAACCACTAGTAAGGGCTACATCCTATAGAGCCAATAGTGATCAAGTGGGTAGCTAATTCCTTCTCCCAGTTATCCCTTTCACCAGGGGGACCCCATGCATTGTTTAAACAATTTTCTAGAATTTAACATGCTAATGAAAAAAACAGGCTTCTACTAACCCTTGCAGTGCTGACCATGTCACTAGATAGGCTCAGTACAAAAGTCCATGTGTAGCCATGTAAAGTGTACAGGTCAATTGCACACTTGCACAATATGTGTGTCTCTGAATTGCACCAACAGTTTTATTTTCTATGCTAAAATTACTAACTTTTAGATGCCTTTATTGAATCAAGACCAATGTCTTTCTCAAAAGCCACTTTTTTGCAATCATTTTAAGCAATGTCCATGGCACACAAGGATAGCCTGCTGTGACAAGTCTCACCGGTGGTAGCTAGTAGTGGTGGCAGGTGATAGCCAATAATAGTATTCAGTCTAGGAGGTAACCAGACGAAGGAACTCGCAGACCGGGGGTAGTATTAGTGGAGTGGCTAATGGTCAGCAACAGGACAAGGTATGTTGGGCGATTATCTTGTCCCACTGTTAGTGGCTGGTAGCATGACTTTTAATGATAAGGATCTAATTTAATAGTGCTTTCCGAGATGGTGGGTAGAGATGGGCAAACCCAAACCGCAAAACTCAGCGTCTAGCCTAACAAGGATGGGCTGAGCAGCCCACCAACCAGCTTCACCTAAGATTGCAGTAGCAGAAACACTGCTGCAACTTACCTGAGCCCGATCCCCTCCTTTCGGCAGCTGTGGCAGCAGCACCAGCATTTCAAACTGGACCCAGCCAGGGCTACAAAAGGATGGCACCGGGTTCCATGAGTGAGGACACTACTATTGCCGGCAATAGGAGTGTCCTCACTCATGGGAGCCTTCGGCCATCTTTTTGTGGCCACAGCTGGGGGGTTTGCAAGCAGCATGACAAGGCCATTACCCATATTAACTAAACTGCCCAGCTGCAAACATTCTGTCTCTGCCTCCAGGAGCAGCAGGGAAAGGATTAAAGGACAATTATCATTAAAGGGCTCCATAACCTAAACCAGACGTGAACACAACATATGACATTGAAGCATTCTCAAATTGTATACTAATTAGCTTCATTGTGAAATAGAGTTGTGTGATCTGCAGATGTTTCCTGCATCTCCATCACCTTCAGTATCAGTAGGTGAGAGTTGAACAAGTCTATACTTTTTTAAATGTTAATATTATATATAAACGTTCAGTATATTGTTTGTAGTATAAATATATATATATATATATATATATATATATATATATATATACACAGGCCCTTATTTATGAAGGAATAGCGTCAGGTAGCGACTGGTGAGCGGCCGGTAATGACGGGCCCCGCCACGAGAACGCCGGCTCCCCACCACAATCACACATTTATCAAGCCAATCCTGCTTAGCGTCTGAGATAGCGCCATATAGCGACTCATTCATCATTATTCCAGCCTCAGCCCACAGCGCCAGCGTCCGACCTTGAACAGCGACAGGTATGACCTCTCGCTACCTGGCGCGCTCCAATGCATTTCAATGGAACAATCTTTAAATATTAATAATTAATTGTTATTAATGTTTTTTTTTTTTTTTTATGTGAAAAATTCTGTGACCACTTCTGCCATTTTAGATAATCTTTAGAAGGGAAAAAAAAAATTGTACAGAATTGATATTACAGGTCTGATATTAATGTATTCATATTACTAAATTATTTCAAATACTTTTTTTTTTTGGTTTCCAAAAATATGGTGGTTTGGGGGTTAAAAAACTACTTTTAACACATTGCCTCCAGTGCTCTGGGGTTTAAACATGCATTTCACAGCACTTGAATTTTTTGAGCGTGATTTTTTGATGAATATGATGGAAGCCGGTTTTCTCTGACCAGTCGCTATCATGCGCACCCATACATCGCGGAACCTGTCAAATAGCGACTCGTAACCTTGTATTCAACCATTACACCACACCGACTGAGTCGCTGTCAACAACCGAACAACGGCCAAGCACAGCGACTACTAGCGGGCGCTGTGAAAATACCGCTACAGTCGCTCAACTGTCGCTACATGTCGCTATTAATAAATCAGCCTCATATTCTACAGGCATTGGCAAATTTCAGACACAGAAAAGAGGGAGGTAGAGATTGAGATGGGAGGATGGAAGAGCAAACAGAAAGGGACAAGAAGGGAATGCAAAAAAGTGTGTGGAAAAATAAGTGAAGTAGGAATGAGGAAAAAGAGAGAGAGAAGAAAGATGGACACTTAGAGAAGGTTTAAATAATAGATGAGAAAGAGAAAAAGAGGTAATTTTGGAAAGAAACATGGTAGGAAGGTGGAGTACAGGTAGAACAATATGAAGGGGTGAATATGGAAAAGTTAAGAAAGAGCAAATGTGCATTTGAACAGGGGGGGGGGGATATTAGAGAGCTAGGGGGGTTGGGAAACACATAAAAAAGAGAGAGAAGAATTAGGGAAAGACAAGAGCAAGTGAATGAGAAGAGTGAGTGGGGGTGTGCTAAGGAACAGCTAAAAGCTTTGTTTTTTTTAAAGCAGTGTCTCTTCTGGCTCCTTCTTGCAGATAGACAGATATGGCGTCCATTGGCATAACTAAATGCGGACTTTAAATGGGATCTTTTCACGGCTCATACAGTAAACCTTTTTGGATACAGCTAGATAACTAAAGACTGAAACAGGAGCAATAGTTGCTGCTTCCTTTCTCTAAACGATGACAAGTGAACACAAATATGATTAAGTGGAGGAACAACAATGATGGGCCCCCCTGACATTCTGGGCCCCAGTGCAGTCGCACCCCCTGCACCCCCTCCAGTTACGCCCCTGATGGCGTATCTTGTACACCTCAAAGGCCAGTCACATATCTTTTTCTATCTCCATTTACTTCTCAGTTGCTTCTGTGCTTTATGAATTGGGCACAAAACATGATATGCAATATTGAAAAAATTTGCCTTCCATGGCTGGTATATCACAATTCATATTTACATGATCACTTTGCTACAATAGTTAATGCACCTCGTTCACATGACAATTCCACACCAATTTAGCAGACAAATAAATGCAATTAAATGATCTTTGAAATGCCAACTCAGGTTCAGTTTGCTTGTAACCATATACGTGATTTATCAATTAGAAACACTCAAATCCAAGCTGTCAGCCCTCAGAAAGTAGAAGAAAAGGAAACAACAACAGTGTAAACCCGGCAGACAGCAAAACTTCCTGCTTCTCACTGTGGCCAGACAAAGAATTAAAGGAACTTACTTTTCCTGTTATAACAAAAGCTACGACCTTCCTATCACTCTTCTTTGGCTTATTTTTAGTGATTACATTTTGGCTGTTCATATTGGCATCATTTCAAGCTGCTTTTAGTGGTGTTAGATAAGTGAATTTGGCATGGTTGATTTTCACAAAGAAGCTCTAATGTCCCAAGATTAGAATGTTTTTAATACATTTTCTTAGCTAGTGTGGTGTACTAATGAATAACTCATGGTTCTCTTTTCTTTTTTGCTGGAACTAAAGTCACTAAAGTGATTCTACATTTTTTCAGTCTTTAATCGCTTGTTTTTAATTTGATATGACCCACCCTTTTCCTGTAGCCGCCTAAAATGAACAACACATGCTTCCTTTATTCACAGTACATTGCGTGTTACTCATTTCTGCTTCAACACTTTAGTTCATTCTTGAATCATTAGAATTGAAATTGTAGCCAAATATTTCTCTAGTTTGGAATAATGTGAGCAAGGATTAGATTCTCTGATGAATGTTATTGTTCTTTGCAGGCTTCTGAGGAGCCTTCCCTCACTCTTCCCATCCAATACTAAAAGTCAATAGTGGAATTGGATGACTGGAAGCATAGAAGGCACCATTTGTA
The DNA here is from genome assembly GCA_027917425.1 of Gastrophryne carolinensis. Lineage (NCBI taxonomy): Eukaryota > Metazoa > Chordata > Amphibia > Anura > Microhylidae > Gastrophryne > Gastrophryne carolinensis. The sequence goes on along the minus strand of CM051238.1, from coordinate 175,340,011 downwards.
AAAAGTACTTCAGGAGAAATGTGAAATGCTCTTTTCGTACCTGGTGCTGAATTCACCCCTAGAAAGAAAATGAAAATGGGATAAAAGGTGAGGTGAAGTGGGAAGAGGTGAGGCAGGAAGAGTCAAGGAGAGCAGAGGTGGGTAGAAGTGGGAAGAAAGGTTAGCAAAGGAGAGATAGGCAGAAGTGAGACAGGAAGAGGTAACCAGAGGTGAGGTGGGTAGAGTTGAGGTGGAATGAGGTAACAAAAGGTAAAGAAAGGTGAGAAGTGGTGAGATGGGAAGATGTAAGCAGAGGTGAGGTGGAATGAGGTGACAAAGGCAAACTCTGTAGACGTGACATAACATGTGTCTCCTTGTACATAACTAAAGTAATAGCACTCAGTCACAACTACAACAGTATTGTATAAATGTATAGATATAACATATATTGTATTTTATAGATGTAACATACTGTATTGAACTTGATTAGATTACTGTTGATCTGCCACTGAATGTCCCCTCAATGCCTCTTGCTGAAAGAATTCCTAGTATGTACATTGTATATACATGGTGATAATAAACTGAATATTGAAACAGAGATGAGGACAGCAGAGGTAAACCTGGCAGAGCTAAGCAGAAATACAGATGAGGAGAACAGAGGTAGAGATGAGGTGAGATGGATAGAAGTAAGGTGGGATAAGGAGGGCGGAGGTGGATTGACTAGCATAGGGCAGGGTTTGCTGGAGAAAGATAAGATGGGAGGAGACTGAGAAAGTTGAGATGGAAAGAAGTGATGTGGATTTAGGTGAGGTGGGATAGATAGCAATAGAATAAGAAGTGCCCAAACCAAACGTTAGGGTAGATCTGATAGATCCCAGGATATATATATATATATTCACACAGTCTGTTTAATTTGCTTTATATGCACAGTATATTTAAGGAAGAACAAGTCACCATAGAGAAAAATACCACACTTTGCAAATGTACTTTTTCACAATCTTTAGGTATTTATATTCTGAGTCATTGTTCTTAGCTAGTGAACACCAAAGTAAAATTATTGCACATAGTACATTTAGATTTAGACCCCATCCACCAAAATAACAGCTTTAATGAACACAAGAGTAGGAAGAGAGTAAGGAATATCCTACCCCATCGTGAACAAGCAAAGCTATGTCTTGAACAAGAAGTAATAAATCTGAACCGTAGCAGTCATAACAGACATGTTTTTCTCGCCCTTTGACCTGGTGGTAGACAGGCAGACAAATCCAGTATTTACAATGGAATTCCTTAATGCATGAATTCCTTACGTCTCCAAACTGCCTTAGATTGGAATATATATGCATCAGCTGTTAATCTATGACCAACTATACAAGGTAGTTGTTAAAATCAGAGCACTCAACAATTTGTCATTTGAAACTGACCCCCCTAATGGTTGCAATAGTTTATACCCTTAGCTATTATTTACTTCTAGGGAAATAACAATAAACAAAAGAGCCTTGGACTTTTTACATCTCCTCGTTGTCCATATGAGATTGGTGTTAACTTGAACACTGCTAAATTACTTTAAATCATAAGTCCACTTTCAAATTAATTTTTGAAAGTGTATATTTTTGTGTGGCAAAATGATGTCCTAAAGGTGCTAAGCTGATCTAGCATTTTACATTTGTTTCCAATGTAATCAAATATGTGTTTTATGGAAGCAGTTTTCATCTGTTGCTATTGGCAACGTATACCAAGTGCAGATTTGGTGTACATTGCCAAAAGCAACACATTGCAAACAGTTGCACAGAACACTGCTGCTGAGCACCCACACCTCAGCAGCGGCCATAGAAGCATTGTTCTGTGTGTACAAGACTCACTTCTCTCTTCTTGGTGTACATTACCAGTAGCAACAGATTGAAAACTGCTTCCAGAAAACACACATTAGATAACTTAAAAAATGCTATATCAGCTTAGCATCTTGAGCACATCCTTTTGCCACAAAAAATATACACATTCAAAAATTATATTGGCAAATCTGCACTTGGTGTACATTGCCAATAGCAACAGATGAAAAGTGCTTCCATAAAACACACTTTTTGCTAACATTAGATAATCATTTAAATAATCATTTTGCCACACAAAAATATACACTCTAAAAAAAATTCAACCAAATGTGGACTTATCCTTTAAATAGACCAGCTTCAGAAACGAGCTTTGAAACAATAACAAGTTCTTTTAAGCAGCTTTTAAGCCTGCACCCATACAGTAGAGCAACCAGAAATTTTACCTGGGGGAAGGGGTGGTATGGGCCATGGAGGGGACATGGCACAAAGAGGGTGTGGCACAGGAGAGATGCATGGAATGCATAGTACCAAGCTACATTTTTTTGTCTTAGGCCCAGTTCTGCCAAACTGCCAAGGCTACAAACTGCTTAGCCCCAGGCACAATTCCCAGGTAAATTCTGTCCACCACACCAGCAGTTTCAGGTCCCACTGCCACTTAGGCCCACGATGTGTATTGCTTCAACTATTTGGGAACTTATGCTCCTGGCTGGGTGCTGCCTTACCCTGGGGTACCCAGTGTACAGCAATGTGGGTGAGCCCCTGTACCTCCTGCAAAATCAGTGTTAAATCACAGTAATGAGGCAAGGTTATAAGGTTATTTTACACTGTTAATTGCATCACAAACATCACAAAACAGTATCTAAATTAGTGTGCAATTAATATAAAATGCTTGTATGCTCTTTTTGGATTTTTGTAGCTTTTATGCTTTTCTATGTGACATGGGTGCTAAAGCTAGGTTTCCTTGCTTTAAACCCCTAAACAGTCTGTCCAGGCAAACAAAAAAAACTAATAAGAGCACAAGGAAGTCACTTTAAAGGAATTTACTTTAAACATCGCAGCTTTAGTAATATTTATATATTTATAGTCCTAAATGGTAACTGGCCAGTGCTCTTGTTATGTTTTATTCGTTTACCTCGGACACACCGTTTACTCATCTCATTCTAATGTTTAATATGCAGAAAGCAATGCTAAATATGTTAATAATATTCTTCTGTTTTCCAGATTCAAGGTGCAATTATTGTGGCTTCTATGTTACAAGTGGTCCTGGGATTTTCAGGACTGATTGGACTTTTACTAAAATTTATTGGACCTCTGTCTATAACACCAACTATAACACTAATTGGGCTATCGTTGTTTCGTGAAGCAGGGAAAAAAAGCGGGGAACATTGGGGAATTGCGGCATTGTAAGTTGAGGTATTCAGAGTTGGGTGAAACTCATGTAGATATTTCTTTTATAAGCTGCTTACTTTGTCTCGTGTTATGGCTGTGCGGTGCTTTATCATGGGTCCTGGCTTTTGCCTAGAAACTGCCAAGTACTACTTTCATACCATAAGAGGGGAGTCTGGAGAAAAACTGGAGGCCTGTGTTTTTTCCTTTTTCGATTATGATGGTAGTGCTGTTAGTTTAAGTCAAAAGCTCTTGTGAATGAAAACCCTATTGAAAATTCTAAAAAAAGGTTAGATTACCCACAGTATATGATGTTACAGATGCAATAGCTGTAGAATGTAATTTATATCAGGTAACCCTCTATTATTTACAGCACCGGTAATTATTATTTCAAAAGTGTGCTCAAAAATGTATTTTCGTAAACTAGGCAGGCTTCTCAAGATATGCTTTCTAATACATCAGAAATGCCCTAAAGATAAGTGAAGATGGGGATTCACTTGACCTCAATAAATCAATAGGTACATTTTGTACATTAAATCACTGGCTCCATGAGCCACATAGCAAGGTCGTTGTCCATGTTACTATACAAAAAGACTTATAGGCATACCGAACACAGTGTTTCTGACAATCAAAACACATGAAGCAGCTAATTTGGTGGCACTTTCAAAGCCTGCCTATTGGACAGTGATTTCTTGCCACCAAGGTAAAACAAATTGAAGGAAGCAGTCATTAGCAAGCCTTGCCCACCCACTTGGCAAAAGGGTACTCCTTTCTAGTCCTCAATTCCATATTCGGATGAGTGCATAATGTAAGGCCAAAGGAAACAAGAAAAAAAAGGACAAGCCTTAAGACGTTTGCACTGAATCGGGTGATTCCCCAAGCACAATAGTTGTACAAGAAGCTGATTCAAAGATATCAACCAAATTCTGGAAATGTCCAGATGATAAGGGCAGTCAAGCTTCCATTCTTTCAGGACAGAAAAGAGAGGCATAACTCTACAACCACCCCCCCCCCCAAACCCCATCCACCATCTTCCCTGACACAGGCACTCTGAAAGGACCAAGAGGGGGAGAACATCTCCTAAAAGCACCAGTCATTTCCCTTTAAAGATGGACTATGTGAGCCATATCAAAGGGGTGTAGACATCGATCCATTGAACAGAGAGAAGGGAAAAATAGCTTGACACTTGCATCCTGGAGGGAAGAGTCTTTAGAGTTGACAGTGGAAAAGCATAAGAGCCTAATGATTAACACTTCTTCATATACCTGCAAGAAATCATGGTGATGAAAAAAAATAAGTAAATACACCACAAAGAAGACTGAAGAAAGCAGGATCAGGAAGTTGGCATTACAAGAAACCACCCATAGGTGAGCTGCTCACATGAACTTTAAGGGGTATCACTTGAGGACCTGTAATCTATCAGAGCACCACATATCCCCATGATCAGATCCAAGAGAATTAGGCATGCCAGCAATTTATTTGACTGACCTATGCAGCAAAGGATCTTCTCCAGGACATGTTGATGTTTTCATCAGGGAAAAGTGATTGGATATAAGAAGAACATAAGGGTCGATTCAAAGAAACATGTAACAGCTTGGATTTGGGTGCCGATCATCCTATTTTTCCCGTGCGCTCGTGCGTTCGTATGAACTTGCGAGTGATTCTATAAGCAAATACGTTTCTATCCTAAAATGTACGTCCGTTCGTATGGCAGTTCGGGAATCAGACCTATGTCAGTTTCCATCCTGAATTTTCCGTTTCATTTCTCAGGTTGCAACATTGGTTTTGCCCTTTTTCCTTTTTTGTCTGGACGTAAATCCTTCTGATCTTGCGGCTGCGCACTACAAACTTACCTCATTAAAGTGCATTCTAAATATTTGGTCTTTTATTTTTCTTTATTTCATTCATTTTGTAGTAACCAACCATTAATGAATGCATTTGCATAAGTAAATCTTACTTTGTTTAATTTTTAGTTAACTTGCATTTTTTACTTGTGGATTTAATTTTAATATTTAGGCTTCAAATGGTACAAATTAAAATTTTGTGTGTGGTTACCCACACCCTCTACATACAGATTGCTCTCAAATATAAAAAAACACCCAGCAACTTCTGCATGTTATGAGCCTAGAAACAGCCAAGATGGCGGGTCAGGTATTATCGGGCAGCCTGCAAACAGAAAGGGCCTTGTGACTGTGTTGCTCGGCATTCTTTGATTTCTGACCTTTCCGTGCCCCCAGCTCTGCTGTGTCTGTGCAAAATACAGCAGTAACCCACATCCTGCACTTTATCCCGCTCTCCTCTCCTCAGTAAGTGTGATGCATCTGACCAAAGATGTGCTTAAATAATTAAACAAAGCAAAGGTAAACAACTACACCAATAAATGCAATCTAAAAATATTATTCTAGTACATCAATTTAAAAATAAATAACAAAGGACATAAGTTTCTTTAATTAACGCAAATAGATTGCAAAATAAAGGTTTACATGCAAAGGACTAATTAAGGTCCACATTAAAATGCTTTTATAAGGCATACATGAATCAGGTATGCATTGCCATACAATTTATGGCCTCGGCCATGCTGATACATGCAGTTCATTGGAGCTCAAGACGCGCAGACTCCTCCACATAGCCAAAAAACCTGTTCAAGAACAGCAATACGACTGCTAAAAGGTGTCGGCAGTGGCTTTCTTTTAAAACGTATTTAGAGGTTTGAAAACTGTTCTCTGAATCACACCTAAACCCATTCGATTATCCTAAGTTTTACGTTTTGATCCTAAGTTTTAGGATTTGATCCTAAGTTTTACGTTTGATCCTAAAATTTAGGAACGAACTTGCGATGATCGTAAGAGCATATACGCATTCGAACGTAGGCTCGTGCGAGTCGTAAATGGCCAAAAAAACAGGAAAAAATGACTAACACCCACCCAAACTTACGATTCTCGATCCGAAATCAATTAACTTTTGCTCTTTGAATCGAGGGGATAGTCATATAGGTCAACCTAGACATTTCTGCAAAGAAGAAGGAAAACTACAACTGACGGTAGCAAATACCGGACATGGGAAACCTATTTCCTAGCAATGGCTAAGAAGGGACCCCAACAAAACATGTCAGGTGGTGGCCGAATGGCGACTGTACCTTTGAAGGGACAGCTCCATCCCTGGGCCTGGTGGCAGTGAGATTTCTTCTTTCCTCCTCTGTCTCTAGCGGCTGCAGTGTCGGGATTTACAGTGTTGAGGATGCCAGCCAGTGGCCATTAGGCTTTTGATTTATGCATGTATTGCACAGTGGGAAGTTGAGTGCATATGTTTTTTAATAAATGTCAATTCGAAATTTTAAAGCTGGGTTGCGCTATGAATTCTACCCTTTTTTCCTTATATGGTTAATGAGGCATATATGCCGAATTGGGAGCTTTCTTTGGAAAAAATATTGAAGGTTTATGTGAATGACAGAAGTGTCTTAAATGTTTGGCTTAATGAGGACCTAAATAACCATTATAAGAGCCGTTTTGATTACTGGTTGAGATTGGATACAGTTTTCCATATGGTGAAGGCAACACATGAGTGTGGCCAGTCTATTATGAGGTGTGTAGGATAAACTTTGAAGAAAAGTAACCTATTTCTTAAAAAGGACTTGATGCTCTGTGCTATTTTCATATATAAAGGTTTCTTATTGTGGACAGCCATACAGGTCTGAGAGCACGTTGAGCAATGTTTACATTTTATTATTTTAGTCATTTGTGCTATAAAGGAGAGAACAGGGTGTTTTCTATTGTATTGTATGAGAAGGTCTATTGCCTACAAAACATGGGCGGGACAGGTTGAGCGCCTGGAGGCAGACTGAGGGGACTCCCTGTCTGATGGTCCCCCTGCTGTAGGACCTAAAGAGAAGAACCATTGGGTTATAAGAGCCGTCTTGATTGCTGGTTAAGGTTGGATATTCTAAACATTTGATGAGTGCATTAATAAATGGTTTCTGGTAAGCAGTTTTCCATATAGTGAAGGCAACACCTGAGTGTGACCAGTTTATTATGAGGTGTGTTGGATAAACCTCGAAGAAAAGTAATCAATTTCTTAAAAAGGATTTAATGTTCTGTGCTATTTTCATATATAAATGTTTCTTATTGTGGACAGCCATACAGGACTGAGAGCACGTTGAGCAGTTTTTACATTTAATTATTTTAGTAATTTGTGCTATATACATTATATTGTTTAAGAAGGTCTATTGCCTACAAAACATGGGCAGGACAGGGTGAGCGCCTAAAGGCCGACTGAGGGGTCTTCCTGTCTGTGATGGTCCCCCTGCTGCAGCAGAATGTCTAAATTCTGTGAGAAGTTGCTTTCCACATAGCAGGTTATATGAAGACTGAGCTGGTCTATTGCTTTCCTGTGGTGTCTACCTCTGAGAGGCAATCATGTATTGAGTATGTATATAAAAGTCTGTTATATGTGTTATAATAATAGAATGCACCATGCTTAAAAACTGGCTTGTTAAAATTTGACGATGCAAGAAGGACTTCTGTACTTCTATTAAAATGTTTTGACTGTATTTAGTTGATAGAAGTTGAAGTGTTTTCCTGCAATCTGGGGTAATACAGTGGCAATTTTTACATTTTTATTTTTTGGAAAGTGGGCTGACTTTCGCCCTATTATCACTTAGCTTTCAGCACTGCAGTATGTTTCAAAGCATCCTCTCCCTCGCTGTAACTTCTGTGCTGGACATTGCAGTTCCATGACAGCTAGACAAAGGAATCTTAATGACATGACTCAGGGAAACTCATATGAATGTGAAACTACTGGCAAACTAATGTAGAGGAAGTCCAAACTTTTAAACATTCCCCTCTCAGCCCCCCCTGAACTAAGTCTGATTCAAGCCTCAATACAAAAAACAAAAACACTCACCTGATCACTGCAATCATCCTAGAATGCTGGCAGAGGAAGCCGGGAGTACTCAGCTAACAGCTTCCATTCTCAGGGCCTGTCAGGAAGCTGGAGTCCTGTAGCACATCTGCAGTGCTCAGGGAATTGGGTGACTGGCCTGTCACTCAAGTGCATATGTCAATAAAGTCCGCAGCAAGCCATGCACCCTCCTCCTGCCGGCATTGGAAGATGATTGCGACTAGATTTTTTATGATGTTATATTATTTTAACCTGACAACTGTTTTAGATTTGTTTTGCCCTTTAATAAAATGATCTTTTAGGTTTGGCCTAGGAGACTACTGACCCTTACTGCCCCCTCACTCTGCAGACTGAGTGTATGTCTAAAGCTGCCCCTGCTAATGAAGACACATTTTTGATGTTTTGGAGGTTTCTCTAGGACAGTTAGTGGATTAAAGTGTCACCTCCAATCCCCAACCAAGTTCCCTAAAACAGCCTGTGTTTTTTATACTAAAGCCTTTGCCCAATATTCATAACAACATGAACTGGATGCAGTCAGCCATATTACTCCCTGGCAGAGTAACCCCCCCCCCCCAATGCTTTCCAGTGACGATATATTCATTTACAGTACACACAGCTCTGCAATGGGAAGCACTTCTACCTAACTGCCAATTTCTGACAGTTTAGTTGTAACTGAACTAATTCGCTGAACTAAATATCTGCCATTCGCCATCATGCTGCTTCCTATTAGTGTTTTTAGAAATATATTAAAAAGAAACACAGGTCCCTTTTGGGTACTGGGCTGGGCTGGGCACACATCATGATTGTCACGGGGGGAGGGAGGGCTGGGAGTTGAATATTTGTTTTTTAACCTCCCTGGCGGTTTTCCCGAGCGTGACTCGGGGTTAATTTTCACTGCCTTCTCCTTGCGATCCAGCGATGTCCCCGCTGTGGTCGCCAGTGAGAGCCCCGGCAGATGCGTCTGACTTCCTGGTTACGTCACTGTGAGCCGCAGAGGCTCATGGGGGCGGAACTGGGAGGGAAATTCAAAAGTTATAAACACAGTAAAACACACAGAGTGATACAGTGAAATCCTGTGAGATTACACTGTATCACCTCAGATTTGACATTGTATTGCCCTTTGATCATCATACACTGCCCTGCCTGCCCTTTTTCTGCCCATAAAAAAAAAAAAAAATTTTATCATGGCATCAAAGCGTCACTTTAGCATCTCCAAAGCGGTTTTGGATCAGATAAGTGACAGCGGCAGCGACACAGAGCCCCTCGCAGAAATGAGCGATAGCGATTCGTGGCAAGATTCGTCATCTGACTCTGACACTGACCAGAGAAGTGGCGACAGTGACAATTCTGCACCCGACCTCAGTGATGTGCGCACTTGGTGCCCAATTGATTGCGGTATGGATGAGGTACCGCCGCCAAGATTTCCTTTTACTGGATCACCTGGGATGAAGGTAGACGTTGAGCACAATGATCCTTTGGCGTACCTAAAATTATTTCAGATGACGTCATTGAAAAGATTGTCACGGAGACAAATCGCTACAACGAGCAGCAATCCGCAACTCTGCGTAGCAAGTTTTCCAGGAACAGAAAATGGGAACCGGTGACTAAAGAGGACATCTGGAAGTTCCTGGGGCTAATACTTCTTACTGGGGTGGTGGGGAAACCCCTGCAGAAATGGTACTGGACTACCAATAAATTGCTGGCAACCCCATTTTTTGGCACCATCATGTCCGAGTGCCGATTTTCCCTCATAATGAAGAATTTGCACTTCACCAACAATGAGGAATTTGACGAAGCCACACATCCAGCGCCAAAACTCAAGAAGATCTGGGAAGTATACCAAATGATCCTAAAAAATTTCCAGCAGTCTTATGTGCCAGATAGAGACATCAGCATTGATGAAAGTCTGATGGCTTACAAGGGACGCCTCAGCTGGATTCAATTCATCGCATCCAAGAGAGCACGGTTTGGAATAAAATCCTATATGCTCTGCGAGTCTGCCACTGGCTATATATGGAATTCCGTCATATACACCGGTAAAGGAACACAATTCCACCCCAGGTACAGCGGCTATGGGATGGCAACGTCATCAGTCCTCACACTGCTTGAGCCATTGCTGAATCAGGGGTATTGTGTGACAACGGACAACTTTTACACATCGCCTGAGCTGTACGAGTTTCTGATAAAACACAAGACTGATGGATATGGAACCGTTAGGCCCAACCGACGTGACCTGCCATCTATGTTTGCCAAGAAAAAACTGAAAACAGGAGAAATGGTTTCCTGGCAGAAAGGAAAGATGATGGCAATGCGTTGGCGTGACAAAAAAGACGTGTGCCTAATGAGTACAGTGCATAACACCTCCACTGTTATGGTCCACACAAGAGGTGGGAAAGAAGTCATGAAGCCACAACTTGTGATTGACTACAACAACACCATGGGAGGAGTCGATAGAGCCGATCAGGCGATGACATTTTATCCGGCTATGCGGAAACAACAAAAAAAATATTACAAAAAAATCTTCAGGCATCTCCTGGAACAATGCCTCTGGAATGCCTATATACTGCACAGAGGAAAGAGTGACAAGCCTCTTGTTCATTCTGACTTTATCTGAAAGGTGGCGGAGCGGATTTTTGTGAACTACCAAACGCCATCAGTGGCCGTGAACAGATCTGGACGTCGTGCTGTTGACGTTGTCAACCCAGAACGCCTGACTGGTCGTCACTTTATGGATTACATCCCGCCAACCGCAAAAAAGGAAGCACCTACAAGGATGTGCGTAGTTTGCTGCTCAAAGCGAGATGGCAATGGAAAAAAAATCAGAAAGGAAACCAGGTTCCATTGCCCTGATTGTGACGTCGGTCTATGTGCAGTCCCATGTTTCAAAATTTACCACACCCAGGATGTTTACTGAATTTTCTTTGTTTGACAAATTTCATTATTTATTTCATTATTGAATAAAATTATATTATTTATTAGATTATAATTCATGATTTTATGTTTCGAACTTTATCACATCTGAGAGGTCTACTAGAGCCTTCTATGGTCAGGTTTAAGTAAGTAATTACTAAGAATTGCAGGCCTACAATACATAACACCAAATTTCCATACAAAAAAATGGTAACGCTTTTGGTACAAAATTCCAGACATAATCATAACGCCAGGGAGGTTAATATGTTACTGGCAAAATATGTGTTACATTTTGCTATCTGCATAAAGCTATTTGTTATTTTTTTGAAGTGTACAATGGACTGGAAGGGATGTCTGGGAAGTTAGTTGGTAAAAGATGTGTCAGACAGTGGGAGAAACCATTAAAGCATCCTAGCAATGCCGTCAATCCTTTTTGCATTTCAGCCAAGGGACGTGGTTAAAGTGGACCAACACCCAGGATTTTCACTATCCTGGGTGTTGGTCCACTTCGGTGGGGCACCCCGATCACCTCACCACGCTCCTACGCGGGCGCTCGTCCAATCAGAGCAATCAGAGCCGCTGTGGTATGCACGTACAAGCGGCGTCCAACCACAGCGGCTCTGAGCGCTGGAGGCCGCGTCTCGCGCTTCCCTCTAACAGGGAGCATGCCCTGCTAGAGGGAAGCGCGAGACGCGGCCCACGCATGCCCGGTGGAACGGGGTTAAGGTAAGGTTTCTGGGCTTCCTGGGGGGTTTCACCCCGCTGGACATCCCGACATCTTAAAGATTCCCGGGCCGATCCCCCCTGGCTGTTGGTCCACTTTAAGGTAACGATAGCGGACGTTTCGGGGGTTGGTGTGTGAGGAGGTTCCATGGGCCTGTCACAATGCAACCCAGGCCGTCCCCATATCCATTAGCTAGAAAATGCATGTGGGTCCGCTTTAAGAGTACATCTGGAGAGTATGTTAGTGACTTTCTGTCATTAAGGGACTACTTATAGCTGGAACCAAAATAAGAAGCAAGTATAGTAACTCAAAAGACATAAGTGGATAAAAACAGGAATGTGTGTGTGCAGCATTTGAATGGATATTGCTGTTTAGGCCAGATGAGTCTTTATTTAATCCTTCTCTGAAGAAAATGTATTTGAAATCCTCCAGCGCTCTCGTGCTCTGTCACCATATTACAGGAACAATAAACTCAGATGAATGTGCGTGTGGAGCCTGGATATTGCAATTACATGTACAATCTTACAGGCCTGATGACACCGGTTAATACTGGTTTATACTACTTTTAGAACATGAGCACAAAGCTTTGCTGGGGATGACGTCCCTTAATTGTGAAGCACTGCATGCATATTTCAGTCTCTAGATTTTTTGTCAGATTTTTTATTTTTTTTAGCAGTTTTTTGCCATTGTCAGATTTGGGGAAAATATTTGTATCAGTTTTTTGCATACAATTTGTACAATTCTAAAGAAAATAAGTCTTTGAGTTCCAAGCTTGGATACACAATTCGAACTCTCGAATTCTGAAAAATGTTGTAAAGTATAAGCAACTGTACTTGCTTTACAGACTCCTGCATTTATCGTGCACCCTGCTGTACACGTCTGGAATATAAGGCCATGGCATGCAAGAGCTTCCCGACTATTGCAAAGCTGCAAGTAGGAGGCACTGTAAAACCAAAGGTTATGAGAGCAGCATGGCCGAAGCAGCTGCCTTTACTAAACACTGGAATCTCCAGAAAGAACAATGCTGTGCCAAAATTAAGGCCAAGGAGTACATTGAGTAAACAGAAATATTTTTAATTTCAAGACAAAAAAAACATTAGTTTATCATATCTTTAAAGTTAGTTGCATTTAACCCTTTAAGTGCCAGCCTTCCTAGAATTTTTGTCACCATTTGTTGCCAGACCACGTTTCACTATTTTGCGCTACATATGTTCAACCTTGATTTTTGAAAGGATTTCCAGGGATTTTCTGTGAAAAAATATATATTGTTTTTTTCAGCAGAGTCTGAGCTTCAACATGCAATATCTTGTTTGGCCTTTTTTTGTGTATTCTCAGTACTTTTGGGTGAAATATGTGCAAAAAAAAAAAACTATTTTTTGCAATTTGTAGTGTTTTTTGTAATAACAAATGTAAGTTTGTCAATAAAATTAAATTGCGTGCGAAACCCCAATTTCTCCCGGTTACAGCGTTACCACATATGTATTGATAGACACCCTTTCCTGCCCAGGAGACTCCCCCAAACTGAAACAGCGCTTTAGGAGATTTTCAGATAAAATACAACTATGCTACGCACTAAGCGCACCTTGCAGTTTTTCCAGAAAAACAACCCTTTAAATTTGAAATACCCCCCCAAAAGATATATTCTCTGGAAGTACACACCTCAAGCTTTCTAGGCGTACCAGGTTTGTTGACATGGGCGCAGTTTTCTGGAAGTAATCCCTCAATAAATTCTTTGGTTACACAGAGTTTCCCTAAAAAAGAATAAAAAAGAAGAATCAAAGCCACATTTTCCTAAAAAGAAACTATATGCAAACAAGAAAAAACAAGTCAAGGGAAGAGTTGCCAAACACCCCAATGTAAAGCGTGCGCATAACGGTAATTGTACTTGAAATTTTTAGCTCTGCTGACAAAGTGCGCACCTTGCAATTTTTCAACCAAAACAACCCTTTACATTTGGAATATCCCCCATAAACCATATATTCCCTGAAAGTACACATGTTAAGCTTCCTAAGCGTACTGAGCTTGTTGTAGTGGGCTCATCTTTCTGGAAGTAATTATAAAAATTATAAAAAAGCAGAATAAAAACCATGTTTTCCTAAAATATCAATATGCAAACAAGTAAAAAACAGGCTAAATCTAAAAGCACAAGGTCCCCAGAGCAGAACAATACCCAACATGCATAGGTACTATTAACCCTTTTAATTGCCAGCCTACTTGAAGTTTTGTCACCCTCTGTCGACAGGTAATTTTCCCCATTTTGCGCCATTTTTAACCGTGATTTTTGCGGGAATTTCCAGAAAAATTATATACATATTTTTTGCAGCAGAGTTTAGGCTTTAATGTGAAATGTCTTGTTTGTCATTTTTCTACTGTTTTTTTGAATATTTTTGCGCAAAAAAACCAAAAAAATAAATAAAATAATATTTTTTAGACAATTGTCTCCTTTATTTTAAATATAAATTTGTTTTATTAATGAAAACCATATTGCATGTGATAGTCCCATTCTCCCGATTACAACGGTACCACATATGTATCGGTAGCCCCCACATTCTTGCCCTGGATACCCCCCAAACTGAAAAGAGCACTTTATAACATTTACAAATAAAATACAACTACTATCCACACTATAAACATAAGGGGTTAATTAAAAAAAAAAAAGAAATATGGTCCTATGGTCCCCCCTCCCAGGGGGGGGGGGCATTTTTTGGGGGGAATTTTAAGGGTTAGGGTTAGGCTAACCCTAACCCTTAAAAATCCCCCAAAAATGACATAGGGTCATAGGGGGGGGGGGACGGCCCCATTTTTTTTTTTTAATTTTAAGGTTTACGGTTAGGCTAACCCTAACCCTAAAATTCAAAAGAATGGGGTGGACCATATGTCTTTTTTTTTTTAATTAACCCCTTATGTTTATAGTGTGGATAGTAGTTGTATTTTATTTGTAAATGTTATAAAGTGCTCTCCCCCAAAAAATGACATAGGGCCCTCCCTCCCAGGGGGGGGGGGGGGGGAAACCCATTTTTTTTTTAATTTTAAGGGTTAGGGTTAGGCTGACCCTAACCCTTAAAAATCCCCCAAAAATTGACATAGGGACAACCCCATTTTTTGGGAATTTTAGGGGTTAGGGTTAGGCTAACCCTAACCCTAACCCTTAAAAATCCAAAAAAAAAATTACGTAGGGTCCCCCTTACCCATCATAACCAGCCCGGGACCAGCTATGGGGGCTTGTAGGAACAGAGTGGAGGGGCCAGCTTTTGTGGCCCCCCACCTTGCAGCCTACAAGCCCACATAGCCTGTGTGGGCCCGGGCTCTTCTGCCCCCCCCCCTGGGCTTTGGGGAGGCAGGTAATTGGGGGTGCGGGGGTTAATGGCAAGTCACCCGCTAGTTGCAGGTGACTTGCCAGCCCCCAGCCTTGTGAGCTGGTACAGGGGTCTCATGGACCCCTTACCAGTTCACAAAGGGTTAACATTAAAAAAACACTGACACATAAGAAAAAAATACTTTTATTAAAAAATAAAAACTTTTTTTTACTTTACTTACCTCCGATCGTCAGCTCCTTTGTCCCTCGATGTGATGACAGATGCAATCATGCTGGCTACAGTAGCAGAGGGGCAGGTGATGATCTGATCACCTACCCCTCTGCTCCTGTGGCCAGCATGATTGCATCTGAATGAAGAGCAGCAGGGAGCCAGGATGACACCCGGTAAGTGACGGGGGGGGCTTAGTGGCAAGATGGGGACGCCCATCGGGAGAGGAGGGGGAGAGCCCTTTCAGGCTCTCCCCTGAAGCTGAAGAGCCGGGGGCCCCCCCAGTGAAGAGGAGACCCGGAGGGAGGCAGCGCGACTGCAGGTAAGTAAATGTCATTTTTATTTTTATTTTTTTTTTACAGTTAGCAGCTGCTGCTGCCAAAGCGGGGGGGGGCGCCATTCCGGGGGCTCTCCCTGAGCCATCCGACCCACCACGGGGGATCGGATGGCACCAAATTAAAGAGGAGACCCGGCTGGATCCAACGAGGGGTAACGTGAGTATTTTACTGTTATATTTTTTTTACTGTGGGGGTTTAAAGTCAGCTATGTGAGTCTCACGTAGCTGACACTTAAGTGGAGTAGAGGCTGCTACGTGAGACTCACATAGCTGGCACTAGAAGGGTTAAACATTTATGTTTTTATCTTACTTCTACACGTTTGTCTTTAGTGTGTCTTACAAGCAATCAATCAATCAAGCAAGTGATATCTCAGGCATAGCCAATTGTTACACCATTGTGTAAGGCTACTTTTGGGAATGTCCTAAACTGTTTTCTGTTTTTAAATTGAAGAAAATTATCAAGATTTACAGTTTTACCTCATGATTTCTCTTCTGAATCAAGTGGACGTGGCCCTTGGAGCTGTGAAGCTGTATAATAATCAGCATAATGGGACGGGCAGCACTGGTAGGGAGAGCGGTTGCTAGGAGGCTGGTTGGGGTGGGAGGAGTTAGGGGTTAGTTGGGCTAGAATGGCAACTCTGAGAGTGCCATTCAAGCAATCAATACAGAGGGGGCGTGGTCTGGACTAGCTCCTCAAGCTAGTATCGGTGGGCCATACGTAAGCTGCTGTTTATTTTTTTTAACATTTTGCCTGAAAAATCCCTTTTAAAGAAAAGACCACGAGGGGATCCACCTTCCTTTGTTCATTATATACAGAGCTTTAATGAATAACATTAAACTTGTAGCAGGATTGAATACCTGTACCTTGTCAAAGAATTCCTGCATGGCCCCGAAACTTGGATCCCAATGTGATTTATTAAAGCATGGATAGTCCTAGACACATCCATCTTCCACTGCATCTATCACCTGGGAATTAAGCGATGCAACCTATTTGAGCACATATTAGTGGTTGCTATTTCCCATCAGTTAGTTCTAACCTGTAAAAGTAAAATGATACATTCAATAACCTGTACAATATAAAGCATATAGTAATTAGAATTCATCAAATTATTTAAAAACAACCACATTTGATTGACTGTTTTAAATTAATGTGATGTATTGTAATTGCACTGTTATATATGTTATATTTATTACCCAGTGAGAGTTATTTGAATGTCAAATATTTCTAAGATGATTTCATATATAAGTAATTTTTAAGACAGAGGGCTGTTTTATTGTTATATGTTCAAAAACTTGTCACCCCTGGATATAAGAAGCTATAAGCAACGTAACTAACTTAGGAAATGTAACTTTAATTCTAGACATCTAGATCAAAATGATACAGCAAACAATGCAGCATGGGATAGATGTTGACATTTATTCTTTGTTTTTTTTTCAGAACAATTGCTTTAATAGTCATCTTCTCCCAGTATCTGAGGAATATAGAAATGCCAATGATATCCTACAGCAATGGAAAGTGGAGAATCAGTTCATATCCTGTTTTTAAACTCTTCCCAGTAAGTAAAAGCAAAATAAGTAAAACATCAATAAAAGGCATTGTAAATAAACCTGGCTTAGGGTGAACACACTGGGCTTGATTAAAGGGCCTGTGTACCTAAAGAAAATATCAGACATGAGGGTCTACCTTGCCGTCGCTCCTAGGGGTGAAAAAGCTCTTTCCTTTTTTAGGAGAGGAAACTGCCATTCACTTTTATTGTCTACCTTGGGTTGATTCGACAACCAGGTGTAAATAACTCTACAAGGTAGACAATGAAAGTGAATGGCTGATTTTTTCAGTGAGTTTTTCAGCTGGCTCTGAATTGACCCCGTTGTCTAGAGACTAGGAGGTGCCACTCTCTGGAAATTCGGGTTCTGGATATGCCGCCCACTCACCTCTGACACTGCTTGGCCCACAGCATCCTGGGTGGCTGGGTGGCCCATTGCACCACCTCATTGGAAAGCAGACTTTTAAAATGCCCCTTTCCAATTTATAGTCTGTCACTGACCACTTTGCCAATGGACATGCTACTCAGCTACTGTACTGAAGCCTTGCTGTTTCTGGACTGGATTAACTCCTTGCCTGCCTGTTGACAACCCCTTGCTTGAACTTGATTAACCTTTGCATGCCAGTTGCTGACCCCTTGCCTGGACTTGATTAACCATCTCCTGCCTGTTGCTGACCTCGTTCTTCTGTCTCCGCCCTTCGATCAACCATTGCCTACTAGCCATTATCCCAGGTCGATACACCCACTACTACCACCTCCTGGAGAGATACCTGGTTTTCAGACGGTAGTGCGGCCTCAAGCAGGCTACACCGGCGCACACTTGTGACCTGCCTACAGCTACCTTGCTTCAACTACTGCTTAAAGGTTGATTTCTATAGATTGTGCTAGGTGCTTTGTACAAAAAACAGTTATACTTCATAGGATTAAGACTGTAAGAGTTAAGTTCTAAGCTGTTTTATTCACTACATTTGTCTATTGAAGTTCTTGAATTATAAATTATTTGATAATTTCATGAGAAATGTTGGAGCATTTCATTAACTCACTATTTGGCTGTCAAAATGCGACCAGCACCACTATTAATCCATGACAGAAGGTTACTTGATTTCTGAAGGTGAAACTGAATTTCTGGACATGTCCTTTAGCTACTTAACCCTTTAACTGCCAGTCTACCTAGAGTTTTGTCACCCTTTGTTGCCAAACCATTTTTCATTACACATATTCAACTGTGAATTTTGAAGGGATTTCCAGGGTTTTCCTGGTAAAATGATATATATTTTTTTCAGGAGACTGGGCTTTAACATGAAATGTCTGGTTTGTCATTTGTTAAATGTATTCTCAATATCTTGGGGTGAAACGTGTGCAAAAAATATAAAAAATCCTTTTTGTTCTGTATTCATTGCCGTTTTATCAGTAGAAATAGAATGTTGGCAAAGACATATGTCTGACAGACTTTGAATAGACATTCTTTGGTTTCATTGATATACAGTAACTGTTTGTATTCTAATCATGACAATGGTTGATATTTAACCACTGTAATGTGGCTGTTTGTGGCTTAAAGAAATCCAAGGTATTAATAGAATAGTGGCTATAAATATTTGACCAACTATTACTATAAGTTGTTGTGTGGCTTCAGTAATCATAATACATCTCTATGCCTGATACAGCTCAACTTTTATGGTCCCCTATCCCTCACCCATGCACAGTCTCCAAAACTGGTTTTTATATCCAGTGGAGGACTGGGGCCAAAAATCAGCCCTGGAGTTTACCAGACCGTGGCCGACCCAAGATGTCCCTGCTGAGGCCCCCCCAACCATGATGCTAGAGCTATAGCATTGGGGGCTGGGGCTCCTTGGCTTGTGGGTACAGTGGGGCTGGGTAGAAGGACCTGAGAGGGAGAAGAAGGGGCAGGGATTGAATGTGGGTGTTTAACACAGCAGCTCAACTACCCCCAAAGCAAAGTGGCCCACCGGGCATTGTCCCGTCCGCCCCAGTCTGCCTCTGTCCATATCCCACTTTTATATTTCTGGACTCCACTCTATATTTCACCTCTGACTTTCCCCTTTTAGCATATACCCATTTCCCCAAAGTATAACAAGTCACCTAGATCTTTGATCCTTATAACTAGGAATGCTTATGGAATATAAAAAAGGTAAATAAAACGTACAATATATTTTGGCTATAATTAAGCTTAAGGGGTCATTAATCATAATAAATACAGGAAAAGTGAAGAACTTTCAATTTAAATAATTTTATGTGGAATAGAAGAATAGAAGTTAAAGAAGGTTACCATATCTTAGCGCAGTGTTAGCCAAACCTCTCCTCGAGAGCCACCAACAGACCATGTTTAGCAGATTTCCACACAGACGCACAGGTGAAGTTATTAAACAGAGCTATAGAGACAGATATGTGGAGACCAAGAAAAAATGACCTGTTGGTCGCTCATAAAGGAGAGGATGGGGGCCACTGTCTTAGAGTAAAAGGAAGACTGTTTATCTTTAAGCCTAAGATATGGCTATAATCAGATAAATCAGATCATTCTTTTAAAAAAACTTGTTATTATGAGGGAGCATATAATCTGCAAATAGAGATAGTTTTTGTTGCACTGAAGCGTGGGATATACCATCTCCTGCCTGTCTGTTTGGGACAAAACCCACTTGAGGCTATCTAAAATGTATTAATTCTGGTGGCTAAAAGTTTGAGACCAATAGTTAACAATAAAAGGGGTCAGTTATTGGTCACAATTTGGGCATCTTTACTCGGTTTGCAAAGTATAAGTATCTTTTCCCTTTAGAATATCGGAGTCGAAAGGATTACCTCTTTTTTTGTGGTTAAAAGGAGCCATTAAATGCTGGGATAACATATCAATGAGGTCTCTGTAGGGTTTTAAAGCCACCCCGCAAATCGGAGCAATTTCAATCTGTCAGAGAATATGCAATTCACATACTGAACAGTTTCATGCTATTTAGTTGTTTTCCCTGTTGACTAGTATGTCATAAGAGTAAGGCTGCTTAGAGCATTCAACTCTATTCCATTAGATTACTCTGGGGTTCTAGATGCAAGATTCTGTACTGTTCTTAGTGTGTACTTGGCTAGTTGTATGCTTTTCTATTCTATTATATTCTTATATAGGGTTTTGTATATACAAAAGGTGGAGAAGCTTATTTCCTGGATTGAAGGTTGACACAACCTAAGAGGCCCCCAACTTAACCCCTGGTCCACAGCCACTTAAATATTTATAGGTATATTTCTGATGGCCATGCTTTGTTACCTTGTTGGTGGCCATAGCTTGATTATAAATATGGAGTGGTATTTTTCTGAAAAAGTATAGGAATTATCCTCTGATATTCAGTGTTCTCAGACCACTAGCCACACAATCAACGCTGTCTAGTTGCTAACATGTCTATACTGCTTATAAATATCAGCTATTAGTAGTCAAAGATAAAAATTACACCAGTCCATTTACATTTGCAACCCTGAGTATTCTTAGAAGGTGAAAAGCGTTGTTGCATTTCTCAGTTCTAGCCTGAGACGAAGCCACAGAGTCTAGGCTAGAGGTGGCCCCATGCCAAGCTCTGTACCTAGCACAGCCAGGAATTATCAGGGCCAGCACAAAACCAGGAATAAATGGGTTGCCATTCGCCAAACCAATCACAGCACCAGAACCAGGAGATAATGCTGAATTTACCCCAAGCTGTCTCCGGTTCTGATTCACCCTACCCCCCTGTCCTTCAACTTGATGAGATCAGCTTGGTTTAGAAGTTTTGCCCCAAATAGCGTCTGTAGATTCAAACAGGGTCAGAGACAAAGGAGGAACTGGATACTCGGCCCACCATTGTAATTGTCCAACTGAGGGTTAAGTACCAGATCCCAAACTAGGACAAGCTGTTCAATTTTTCCCAGGGGTTTCTGACACATGTAAGGAGTGGTTCCAACATCTCATCTTATCGCATTGAGGTAATCTGATGCCATGTTGTAACTCTGTTTGAAATCCACTTTACCTTTAACCTGTATCCCACTTCTCAGACATGCATTTTTAATATGTCCACCATATGAAATGCTTTTAATAACTGTCTAGTGCACCTATTACATTAAAATGTATATTTAACTTGAGCTGTCTTTTTGCCTTAATTGAAACAAGTGCATCCATGACTAGAATTTAAGGCCTTTGGGCTGGTTAACGAACGAAGGTTAGGAAGACGTGTTGTGTGAACCTATTTGCTGTGTTGCTAGCGTGATCATGAGATATACATTTCCTCACAGTCACATCTTAAATTGAATCCATAAGATTATGTAATTATTATTATTGTTTATTCATATAGCGCCATCATCTTTCATAGCGCTTTGCAAGGTATAATTACAGACAAGTTAATTCAAACAGTACAGAGACCATTACAAGCTGTTACAAAGTTCAGACCAAATGTTGGAGAACAGGGGGCAATAGCAAAGAGAGCCCTGCCCTTGAAAGCTGAGAGTCTAAAAGATAGGGGATTTAAAGATCACAAGTGGTAGAGCTTGAGTTTGTTAGAATGTGCCCTGTGAAGGTTATACAAGTTGCTTAGGCCAGGTAATATGCTTGTCTGAGGTGGGCTTTGAGGGCACATTAAAGGTTTGGCGCATTGGAGAGTGATGGATTTGGGGGGGGGGAGTTGATTCCAGAGAAGTGAAGAGGCACAGGAGAAGTCTTTAGGGTGGGAGTGTGAGGAGGTGAACAAAGAAGGGAGGATGTCAGAGGCAGAGCAGAGGTTATATCCGGGTTGGTATTTCAGAGATTAAATGTAGGGAGGGGTCTGGTTCATAAAAGTTGTGTAGGTTAGTAATACAAGTTTTTACTGAACTCCCTGAGAAATAGGTAGGACCATGAGCATACGTGTATATTTGAAATGTAGTGGTCCTAGGATGGAGCTGTGTGGCACACCAGCAGGAAAGCCAAGAGAGTGGGAGACCTTGAATTCCAAGAGAAGGGAGACTGTCAGTTGACAGATTTGACTGGATCTTTATGTATAAGATATAACACAGCCTCTTCTTCTGTCCTAACCTAAAGTGGGTTCAACATATCTGAACAGATCTAATGAGAAAACAGACTACTTCTGCCAAAACACTGCTATCTTTTTGCCTGGTCATATAAGGTGAAGTGATATATGAAAAGGAAGAAGGGAGGGTGAACAGAATGAACATATTTAAAGAATATAAACACAAGCTTCTAGACAAAGTAGATGTGTTGTGTGAAAGAGTGACCGCACCAGACTGTATTTTACATTTAATTGCTTCTGCACAAAATGGCTGGTCCTAAAAGGTAGGTTTTAAAACACATTTGTTTTATATATCCTGGAAAGATATCTGTAGGTCATCCTATCCTTCCTCCCTGTAAAGTCTAGCTTGTATTGCTCAAGGATACTCTTCCCACACACTGATAGACAGAAACGCCCCCTAATCCCCGCTACTGTATTATCAATTTATGAAGCATGTAAATTGCCATTGCATACAATGAGTTACTATTATAGTGTACACAATATAAATAAGTAAACAAATACAATACCACTAAGCTTTGTATTGTGCTATCTCTATAACCATGATATTGTTTCAAAGAGTTTTTCCTACATGCTCACATCACAGACCATTAAACCCTTAGAAGGTACCCATCCAAGGCTGTACTGTACTGTTCTGGTTTTGAGTTTTATAAATATCACTGCAAATTGTAAATGTAAGCTTATATACTGCTCACTGCCTAGGAATGATGACTCCCTGTTCTTTGTAAATAATTGTAATATGGCTTAAGACAGTATCTTATGGAATCTTATGTCAGATTCCTCACACTGGACTTTGACCAAGCAATCTCCCATACTTATGTTTGCCTGTAGGTTCCATAGATCCTGATAGAAAAACAGTGCTATGGAACTCCTCTACGTGCTATGCCCCCCTCATTTGACAACATTGACAGGGCAAACTGTGGCTGGGAACTGATTATTTTCTGCTCACTAAGTTGCTGCATTCAGCTCATCATCACCTAAGATGCTCATCCAAGTGACATTAGCTACCATGTGACATTGGTGTCACGTGGGTAAGCTGCTCAGGGGATGGACTGAATAAACGCTTGTCACTTTTAAGTTCAAAGGAGACCTTTAGTGAAAAATGACTTTAGGTCCCTTTTACCAATTTGAGATACCTCTACAGTTAAAGATTCTAAAATTGGGCATGAAGCTCTTTATGATGAGGGACAGGAAATAGCTGCGCACTCCGTGACTCTTATTGAAGAAGATGTGTGTATCTATTTCCTTTTCACCTTCCAATGGAACTCTGCTTAGAAAAGGTGAGTATCTCTCTAATGTGGGGCTCATTGATAATGTGAGAAGATTATTTTAGTGTCCCAGTGAATTAGAATCCCGCAAGGGATACTCGAAAGATCCTTTGAGAGCTCAACCATTATTCACAAGCAAACTGGTAAGACCTCCACCCCCATCACAGTGTCTGGAGCATATTATAAGCAGTGGGTAGCACCTGCATGTTGAGGGACCCGTTCTCCTTCCAAGTAAATGTTATCTCACCAGTGATTTTCAGACTGCAGCAGAGAATAACATGTGGGTATAGGCTTTTTATAAATGCCTAAATAGGCACTTTCAAGTGGACCAGTCACATTTGAGAGAAGTCAAAAGTGGATTAGGAGAAGGGTACAATGAGTGAAGACTGACAGGTAAGTTTGAAGATGGATGGATTTAGCTGCAGGTGGGTTACTAGGAGAGATGGACTAAGCTGAAGGGGAACCAGGAGAAGCCAATTGCCTATTGTGCTCATGAAACACAGAACAACCAAGAATGGACATGTAAACTACCTGATGTGTCTGTGGGATACATGGGTGCAGGGACAGTTACCATTTATAGTATATTTTGCATCAGTGTGGTGTGGATAATTGGAAGGTGGTATGCTGCACTTTTAACAGATATCATGGTCAGGTTGAAGAATTGGTAAATTGTATCAATTAGCAAATGTAGGAAAAATAGATGGCACTCGATCTGCACCCAATACAGCTGCCTCTTGTTGGTATGGCCTTGGATAAGTGTATTGCTTGATCTGATCATCAAAAACAAATTATTTTTGAATACTCTAGGGTTTATTCATCAAGGGATAGCGGCAGGCAG
Organism: Gastrophryne carolinensis; assembly: GCA_027917425.1. Taxonomy (NCBI): domain Eukaryota; kingdom Metazoa; phylum Chordata; class Amphibia; order Anura; family Microhylidae; genus Gastrophryne; species Gastrophryne carolinensis. Next base: position 175,315,752 of record CM051238.1, on the reverse strand, counting down.
CGTCTGGTGAACGCTGAGCGCTGAACGCAATACCACATTTATGAAGCCGATTCTGGTGAGCGACTCTGACAGTGCCATGTAGCGTACCATTTCTCATTACAGGAAGCTCAGCATATAGCGCAGGCGCTCTGGCTTCCAGAGCGCCAGGTATTACCTGACACTACCTGTCGCTCTCCCATACATTTCAATGGACGTTCCTTTTCTTCTGTTTAAACAGGGTTTTTAGTTTTTAAATTTTTTTTTTTTTCTCAAATAATTGTGTCACCTCTTCTGGCCTAGGAAAAGTCATTTTTGAAAACTTTACAGGTCTGGCATTAAAGTATTAATGTCACAATGTTACAACAATGTAATTCCATGTGTTTTCGCTTTGTTACTGGTGGATATGTGTTCAAAAAGAGACTTTAATCACACAGCATCTGGCCCTCTATGCTACAGCGACCAGAGCCAGAGTGCCGACGCTGTATGTGTGTGTTTTTTTGTTGAATATGGTGTGAGTCGCTGAGAGTCGGTCACAATGAGCTGGCACTACCTTTCGCTCCCTGCAACACTGTACTGGTGTTAGAACGCCCAACATAAATCTCATTCATTAATGCCGGCCAGATTACTACAGCGACTGAAGCGCTCTATTACAGCGACCGATAGCCGATCATAGCGTCTATTAGTGTTCACTCTAAACGCCTCTGTACAGACACTCATCTACCGATACCTGGCGCTAGTCATGAATCAGCCTCCCCGTTTCATTACTTTCTAAGAATCGGGGGGCCTGATTTATCAAGCACTTCTGCCAGACAGTGCCAGATCGGTGCAAATTAGAGTAGCGAAAGATATCATTCATAATTTTTTTTCCCACTTCACTTGTGCATGTTGATGCACTGCAAGAAACACATTTACTAAAACATTAGTGGTGCAGCAACATGCTGAGAAATTTAGAAAACGTATTTTGCACTATTCTAATTTGCACTGAAATGGCATTGTCTGGCAGAAGTACTTGATAAATCAGGCCCTTAGTAGCAAAGATTATTTTGTTTCAGTGGGACAGAACTTTACCTTGCTAAAGAGTTGCCCTTGTACCTCTGCATAAACACTACTTGGTTCTAAACATGGATCACTGTACATGGAGGAAGGCACTGATTCATATCCAAAGAATTGCACCCAGTCATTGGTTTACATATGCAGATGAAAATACACACACTAAAGGTTTAAGAAGTGGTTGTACACATCATTTGAATGAAAGTGAAAAATCCAATACCAGTAGACCAATTAAACAATTAGGGAAAACAATCCAGGCCATGTGCAGCAGTGAACTATTAACTTGTGGTCTGATTTGGACCAGTAGGGGCAACACAAGCTGAGAATACTGGAAAAATACTGAGAATACTGGAAAAAACAAAGCCGAGAGATTTAAATACAATGAAAATTCTTAATGGGGTTTATTAGAACGAAGGATTTTTAATTTTGCCTACAGTTTTCCTTTAAACAGGTTGAGGAGGCTAAAACAGAATCAGTGGAGGAATGAAACACTTTAGTGACATAATATATTCATTCTACTGTATATATCTGGAATATATGGAGCAACGCCAAAGGATTTTTAATAAACATTGCATCCTAATCTTCCTCAAACCTAGTGACACACAATGATGCAGCAACCATCATACACAAAACAGGTACAATGATGTACAAGCAGTCTAGTGCAGTCAGCCATGCCTAGACCTGTAGAGAGACAAAACATAATGAAACCATTATGTCACACCATAGACAGAGGTAAACTCCTCCGCTCAAGTGCTTTATGTTTACATCTAGATATAAAGCACATCTCTTTCAGGACTGCTAAGATTCAAAAAAGGTGTGAAGAAGCAATTTTCCATCAACAGGAAAAAACACACAAAACAAACACTGCCTTCTTTACAATTTTATCAAGCGGATCCATTACAACTTAAATTTCCAGTCATGTCTTTTCTTTGCATTTAACACAACATATGACACATAGATGTTAGGACATACAGTACACGTACTTAAAATGCAGTACACAAGATGCAGTACAAAAGACCAGTAGGTCTTAAGCAGTTTATGACAGTTAAAAAAAAAACATATTCACAAATAAAGTGTAATGCCCATACCTTCTGTGCGCTGACAACCCCCAATCTCCACCACTGCTTATTCCTATAGCCTAGGCCCTGTTTGTCAGGATGCTTGGTACACCTCACCGGACACTGTTACCCCCAGGTCTTAATTGGAGCAAAGGATGTCAGTTTATGGTGAAAACAGGTGAACCAAGAGTGTGATCAGTTTAATGACGCATAAAACAATAGGATGAAACAGAAGAGTGGTCGAGGGATGCCAAGGGATCAAGCCAATAGGTCAGAGATAGCGGAGTATACAAAGGAGCAGGCAGATTCATGGTCAAGCCGGCAGAGGTCATTTCAGGCAGCAAACAAAGATGGTCAGTCAGAGCAAAGTCGGCAACAGGTAAAGCACAGCATTCAGCATGGCTGTAGCATGGCTAGCTATAACGGGCACTGAAGTCAAGGCATGGTCTCTATTTAAGGAGTGACTGGCCAATAGAAAACAGCAGATGTAATGGAAGATTATTGCTGCAACTAGAATCCCCATCTGGATTGGTTCTATGAATCCCAGGGGTTGGTCAGCTCTGGCCAGTAAGGCTGTCAAGACCCTGATAACTTTCAGGTGTGGAGGAAGCTGCACCGACTGACCGTGCAGCGTCTCCTTGGAGCATCTTTGCCTGACAGCGGGGCGCATGCACTGACTTGTGCCTGCATAGGGCTCCAGTCAGCCAGGGAGCGCCATACCGCCCAGAGGATGCTCGCCGCGGGCCACCCGTCAAAGGTGGTGTACCAACACATGCCCCATGCATATTTCTTGTTTCCGGTTGTTCATTTCAACACATCCTGGTCACAGGCTGTATGCCCTCTAGCCTTTTCCATGATAGGCCTGAGATTCCTATCAGGGCCTCATTTACATAACTGGGATTGGAATCCATCCTTCTTCAGCCATTAGACAAACCCCAGTTTGCCTGGACACTTTATATGCCTCGCCAGACACGGTTGCCCCCAGGACTTATATAGCACAAAGAATGTGGACTTATGGGGTGAAGGCGGGCAAACCAGTGACTAGGCTGGGCGATGTTGGGCAAGCCGGAGTCATATACAGAAGAACAGTCCTCATGATATGTGGCACCAAGGGGAGTAGCAAGAAAAGGGTCGAGGGTCAAGCCAAGGATCAAGCCGGGTGATCAGAGGGTTCGCAGTACAGAGTATGAGACGGTTCATGATCAGGCAGGCAGCGGTCCAGGCAGTGGTCAAAGGAGTGGTCAGGCAAAGCAATGAACGGATAACAATATACTAGCAGAGGCACTATAACACCCAGCAGCACACTATTATGGGGAATAACTGAGTGACATGTAATACTTTTATAGGACTAAGGTGAACGGGTTTGGCCAGGGGAGACATGGGCTCATTGGCCTGGCTACAATATATGGGTTGATTAGCCCACAATGTTCAGGGGCACCTTTACCCACAAGTAACAATAGGGCCCATTGAGCGACAGCAAATTCTAGCACGCCGTCCGGGCCGATGCCGCTCGAGCAGGCAGCTGAGGATGTCGCGGAACTGGGGAGCAGGTAACAATATCTTTTTGATTGCTCTAATTTCTTCTCAGCCTGCCCCCTAGTTTTCATAGGGGCTTACTGTGGATCTATGTTGATAAAACACATGGATTGTTGCCATTGACCACATAGCATATTAGTTTTTCATTATATGATTTTAGAATTAGATTTTGTTTTGTATTTATTGCTTTCACAATTACCAGCTATATATAGACTAGTCGGTGTCTCCCCCCCCCCCCCCCCCTCCCACACACACACTAGCTTGTTTTTTTTTTAATATATATATGAAATTGTGTATTTGTCTTATTTATTGCAAATAGATTTATGAAATGTATTTTTTTGTAGTTTTTTTGGTTAGGGTAGTAGTGCTGCCATTTGGTGGTTATTTGAAGGGCTGCACACTCTCTATTTTTGTTTGGTTTCACCAACTTGCCTTGGCTGTGAAGGCTGCACAGTCTATGACATAGATAAGAGACCAGCAAAGGCACATTTAGGCCTTGATTCACTAAGAGTTGAAAAAAACTCTCATGGTAGTAAAAAATGCAATTCATGAGAAAAAAGCCTGAGAATGTCACTGTTAGTGAATCACCAGCTAAGAATACAATGAAAGTCAATGGCACTTTTTTACTCTTGAAAAAGGTATTGAACTTTTTACCTGTAGTAAAAAGCTGCCATTGATTTGCATTGTGTTCCTATCTGGTGATTCACTAACAGTAAAATTCTCAGGCTTTTTTCTCATGAATTGAATTTTTTACTACCATGAGAGTTTTTTCAACTCTTTGTGAATCAAGGCTATAGTGTCAATGTTGTTACATTTGGTAGATGGTGGAAAGACTCTACTCAGGTACAGGATGAAAGGGACAGATTTCTGCATCCAGAAAACAGGCACAGAAGTAAGCCTGCCAGCAGAGCAACTGCTGCTTTACATCAACCATGAGGTAAAAAAGCAGGATGGGACAACAACTGTTTGAGTTCCAACTTTTTCTGGCATAGAACATTCATTATTTTATAAGCCCGCTTTGTGATGCACTGTTTAATATTGGTTTATCCATCCCAAAATACACTGGCTTGACTGGCTACAGGTAAGCTCAGCTCAATTTACATACATTTCAAAACTAAATCTAATCTAACATATCTAACAAATCTAACATGTACAAATATATCCTTTAACCCTTTAAGTGCCAGCCTACCTTGTCGTATTGCATGTAAAAACCCAATTTCTCCCAGTTACAACGGTACTACATATGTGTTGATAGATACCCATTCCTGCCCAGGAGACTCCCCCAAACATTTACAGCCCTTTAGAAGATTTTCAGTTAAAATACAGCTGCTATGCGCACCTTGCAGTTTTTCAAGAAAAACAACCCTTTACACTTGAAATACACCCACAAACTATATATGCAAGTACACACCTCAAGCTTTCTAGGCGTACCAGGCTTGTTGGTGTGGGCACAGTTCTCTGGAAGTAATCCCTCAATATTTTCTTTAGTTGCACAGGGTGTCCCTAAAAGAAGAATTAAAAAGCAGACTCAAAACCATATCTCTATTAGGTCTTCCACAAAAACAAATAAGATCAATATGATAAAACATTGTATTTTTGTTTGAAACAAATACAATTTCCTAATTTCAGCAACAAGCAAATAAAATAATGGTACAGTCCAAGCTCAAAGACAATATGGTGTCCTTGATCTGTGAGCATCTTAGCATGACTGTTCTGAAAAAGATGAAAATTATTAAAACTGTATTTTTTAACTTTTTAGGTGTTATTGGGAATGTGCTTATCATGGTTGGTGTGTTACATTTTAACATACTACAATGTTTTGCCGAGGAAGCCATCAAGTTATGGATTTAGAGCTCGGACTGACATTAACATTGATGCAATAGTCAATTCACCTTGGTTTCATGTTCCATATCCAGGTACGTTTCTCCTTACAAATATTCACAAATGATTTGGGGTGTTCTGTTGTCTTTTGCTGTTTCACCTTTGTTCTCTTTTAGACTGTTGCCTTTTGCATACCACTTAGACATGATCTGTGCAAATGTGGTCATTTTGATCTGCAGGACCAGGCCTGTTGGTGGTTGAGCATGTGTGCACTAAGCAGGCAGTTTAGGAGATTCATTCTCCCTTTACTTCATCCCATGCCAAATCTCTTAAACCCTCTAAAGCAGACACCATGGATCATTAAGGTCTTAAGAACCTTTTACTTATTCATGCTGTGGTTGTCAATGTGGGGCACAGTATAAAACTATTTATACCAGGTCAAATGTATAATTGGATGGCCAAACCTTACTTTCCACTTGGAAGGAGGAGTAGAAGTAAGAGAACACAACATGTTGTGCAGCACGGAGCAGCAGATGGGAGGGCAGCAATGACTTCTTAGAGGTATAAACACTGGGGAGTATTTCAAGGATGTATCCATTTTTTGATACATGGACATGGAGAGTGATTTTTATAGCATTATACTGCACAGTATGCAATGCATTTAAAAAGGCAGCTTATTAGTTATCTATCCTAATAGCTTGTAATAATAAGAATTATACAAGCAATTGTTCAGAGAACAATTATTATTGATATTTGTCTAAATATGTCATCCTGATTTTGATTTATAATTTAAATAAAAAACAGAACAGAACATTAGTTTAAATTCTTCAAAGCTTTGTAATAGCTTTTCTGCTGAATTAGGTTATGCATTTGAAGATCCATAGGCAGACAGATGTCATAGTTGCAATCACAATATCAGACATTCCATTACTACAATTATTATTGTTTATTCATAAAACACAATCATCTTCCATGACACTGTACAATGTGTTACACTATCACTGTGCACATCATAAACACTATATTATTTACATCTAAAATATAAGCTTTCTATTCAAAGGTAAATAAATAAGTGAAACAAACTAAAAAAACCTACACCGACCTCCTATACTCGGCAGCAACCTTGGGAGTTGAAACTTACCTGATTTGGAGATTAAACAAGTTTTTACTTTAACGGGTGTTGGTGTTGTCTGCTGATAAGAAAAACCTGGGGGGGCATCCAGAACGCTGGAGCCCCCTCGCACCTAACCTCATGCAGTGCTGGTAATACTCACCTGCATTACAAGCCAGCGCCGGGAAAGAAGTCCCGCGATTGGCCGCCAGGTGGTCACGCCTGGACGGGTCCTGCCGGTGGCCGGCGCAGAGGATGCGACTAATGCCCACCTGACCGCCCGGCGGCCAATCGCGGACTCCTTTTCCGGTGCTGGCATGTAATGAAGAGGAGTATTACAAGCACTTTGAGCGGTTAGGTGCGAAGGGGCTCCAGGGATCTGGATGCCCCCCTGAGCTTCTTCTTATCAGCAGACAGCGGGACCAACACCCATTAAAGTAAAAACGGGTGTTGGTCCAGTTTATGTGAAACATACATGTGCACAGGCTTCTGTGGGAGTTCATCCACTGGGGCAAGGGGCAAACCAGCCAGGCCAGGACCTGTTCTCCTGGCTTTGGTAAATTTTGGCCAAGGCAGTTTCTAGGGCAGGGTGATCCCCCTGGGCACCAAGGCCATTTGGGGCACGTTTATCCCCACGATACCTGTATGGGACAGCAGCAACACCATAGGATCAGTGAGGAGGGAGCTGAATTTTTCCTTTCTCACACTAGCACAAGAGTGCCTAGAAACTGCTCTGGTTCCAGCCCACTGTAAAACCACCTGGACTGCTGTGAGAGTTGAGTTCAGTGTAGACTTTTGAATGCCCAGACAGGGACTTTAAATATACATTCATTCAATCTGCAAAATATCCACTTTGTAAACAGAAGGGGCAGCCTAACTAGTAGTTGGAAAAAACCTTGCACTGTACTTTAGTTGTTCTATGTGGGCCACTTCCCATATTTCCTCAAGATCCAGAGACCGCTGAACTTACTGCTGCAATCAGGCCCTCCTGTTGTTGGTGGTGGATGGTCGTGCACACTTTGGTTTTAATGGGGGGAGAAGTTGGTGCCTGCAGAGTTTTCTAATTACAGAGGAGATATAGAAAAAAAATCAAGGGGGTGCTGTAAGAGTTCAAATATACCTACCAAGGGAGATATTTGGTAAATGCAGCAAACTTGGAGAATACCCACGAATGTCAAGAGAACTTTGGCAATGCTGTTAGCAAATCAAGCCCAGGGTGTATAAATAACCAAACTAGCTTGTTTTTGCTGAATTGTTTTATAATAGACTATATTGTAACTTTTTTTTAAGTAGTCCTATACGCTTTCCACTTTCCAAAAATCCTGCCTCACATTTTTCCTCTTGCTAATCCTGATTGATTTATTTTAATAAAAACATATTTTCATCTGATTTGTTTCTACAGTTCTTTTATCACGTGGAAGCTCTGTCCTGTATGTTCAGCACACTTTGTTCTGATCCTTCTCCACGCTACCTCAATCAAAAATTAGAATTAGCTTTAAGCAGACATAATTCCACTAATTACTTAACAATAAATGAAGAAATGTCTTAAGATGTATATAAATATATTACTTAGTTGGTACATTCTGTTGCTATAATATATCTTTCCATATCTCAAGAAAACCTAATGTAATTACAAACAGAAATATTAGAGCATAGTGACCAGGTTTTATTTTTCTCCTGCAACTTCTTTTCCGGTCATTAGGTGATAAATCCAGTTTTAGCAAGGTTTAAGGTAAAACAGACAGTTTAACATTTGTTTCAAAGAACCAGCATTCATAATAAGTGTTACATTCTCCCCTGGCTCTTTTAATAACAGTTTTGAAGGGTTCTTACTAGTAATGAGCAGCTCCAACCCGCAAAGTTTGGATCTGTGCCAAATTTTGCGGGTTCAGGCCTCCTAACACGGAATTCAAATTGAAATCCGTACGCGGGTTCGGTGTTCGTCCGGACCCAGAAGAAGGCTGATTGGCTACACAACAGCTAGTCAGCCTTGTTTCTGCCATAGCAACCACAGCCATGCCCATTCTGGGCCCATTCTTGCTGTGATTGACCAGACGGGACACGTGACCCAACATATAAAAGGGAGGGTCGTGTGTCCCGGGGCCATTGCATCGCTGATTTAGATAGGGAGAGGTTGCTGCTACAGTGGTTTAGGGACAGATAGGCTCTATTGTTAAAAAACTGCGCTTTTCAGTGCAAAATATTATCAGGGATGGTGGATGGATTGAGGGGGAGTAGGGTGGACTCACTAGTCATTACTACTGCACTAATACCACTGGCTAGTCACTATTGGGGTTTGGTGCCCCCTCAATCCACATATTCATTTCAACACTGGGGTTTGGGTGCCCCCTTAACCCCTCACAAGTTCATTTCAGCACTGGGGTTTTGGGTGCCCCTTTAACCCACCTCTTTATTTCAGCGCTGGGGTTTTGGTTTCCCCTTTAACCCACATCTTAATTTCTGCACTGGGGTTTTGGGTGCCCCTTTAACCCATATCTTCATTTCAGCACTGGGGTTTTGGATGCCCCTTTAACCCACATGTTCATTTCAGCACTGGGGTTTTGGGTGTCCCTTTAACCCACATCTTCATTTCAGCACTGGGGTTTTGGGTGTCCCTTTAATCCACATCTTCATTTCAGCTTTCAGCATTGTCTGCTATAAAGATGATGGGGGGAATTCTGCCATAGTGTCTGCTATAAAGAGAATGGGGGGCCGCCACAGTGTCTGCTATAAAGATGATGGGGGGAATTCTGCTACAGTGTCTGCTATAAAGATGATGGGGGGAATTCTGCCACAGTGTCTGCTATAAAGATGATGGGGGGAATTCTGCCACAGTGTCAGCTATAAAGATGATAGGGGGAATTCTGCCACAGTGTCAGCTATAAAGATGATAGGGGGAATTCTGCCACAGTGTCTGCTATAAAGATGATGGGGGGAATTCTGCTACAGTGTCTGCTATAAAGATGATGGGGGGAATTCTGCCACAGTGTCTGCTATAAAGATGATGGGGGGAATTCTGCCACAGTGTCTGCTATAAAGATGATGGGGGGAATTCTGTCACAGTGTCTGCTATAAAGATGATGGGGGGAATTCTGCTACAGTGTCTGCTATAAAGATGATGGGGGGAATTCTGCCACAGTGTCTGCTATAAAGATGATGGGGGGAATTCTGCCACAGTGTCAGCTATAAAGATGATAGGGGGAATTCTGCCACAGTGTCTGCTATAAAGATGATGGGGGGAATTCTGCTACAGTGTCAGCTATAAAGATGATGGGGGGAATTCTGCCACAGTGTCTGCTATAAAGATGATGGGGGGAATTCTGCTACAGTGTCAGCTATAAAGATGATGGGGGGAATTCGGCCACAGTGTCAGCTATAAAGATGATAGGGGGAATTCTGCCACAGTGTCTGCTATAAAGATGATGGGGGGAATTCTGCTACAGTGTCAGCTATAAAGATGATGGGGGGAATTCTGCCACAGTGTCAGCTATAAAGATGATAGGGGGAATTCTGCCACAGTGTCTGCTATAAAGATGATGGGGGGAATTCTGCTACAGTGTCAGCTATAAAGATGATGGGGGGAATTCGGCCACAGTGTCTGCTATAAAGATGATGGGGGGAATTCTGCCACAGTGTCAGCTATAAAGATGATAGGGGGAATTCTGCCACAGTGTCTGCTATAAAGATGATGGGGGGAATTCGGCCACAGTGTCTGCTATAAAAATGATGGGGGAAGTCTGCCACAGTGTCAGCTATGAAGATGATAGGGGGAATTCTGCCACAGTGTCTGCTTTAAATATGATTGGGGTGATACTACCACAGTGTCTGCTTTAAAGATGATTGGGGTGATACTACCACAGTGTCTGCTTTAAAGTTGATAGGGGGAATTCTGCCACAGTGTCTGCTATAAAGATGAGGGGGGAATTCTACCACAGTGTCTGCTATAAAGATGATGGGGGGTATTCTGCCACAATGGACCCCATTTTTGGAAGTTTAAGGGTTAAAAACCCCTAAAAAGCCAAGAAAAATGGTGTGAGGTCCCCCCTACCCAGCATAACCAGCTCAGGGGCCAGCTATGAGGGCTTGTACAACAGAGCACAGGGGCAAGCTTCGGTGGCCCCTGGCCCTGCAGGCTACAAGCTGGCATACCCTATGGCCATGGGCTCTTCTGCCCCCCTGGCCTTTTGGGAGGCAGGTAATGGAGGGCTGGGGGTTAATGGCAGGTCACTCGCTAGCCACAGGTGACTTGCCAGACCCAGAGACTTGTGAACTGCTATAGGGGTCTCATGGATCCCTTACCAGTTCACAATGGGTTAAATGTAAAAGAAAAACACCACACAGACACAAAGAAAAAATATTTTATTATTATTTTAATACTTACCTCCCATCAATCCCAGAGCACTGTGTCCCACGCTGATCTATTTGGCTTCTGCTCTCCTGCTGCTGCTGGAAGCCTATTATACCTGCTGGGTGACAGGTAAAATGGGGTTAATTTAAAAAAAAAATGACATAGGATTCCCCCTTCCAGGAAGGGGGACCCCATTTTTTGGGAATTTTAAGGATTAAAAATCCTTAAAAATACCAAAAAAAAAATGGTGTGAGGTCCACCCTACCCAGCATAACCAGAACAGGGCGCAAGGGCCAGCTTCGGAGGCCCCTGGCCCTGCAGGCTACAATCTGGCATAACCTATGGCCATGGGCTATTCTGCCCCCCCAGGCTTGGGGGAGGCAGGTAATGGGGGGACTCGGGGTTAATGGCAAGTCACCCGCTAGCCGCAGGTGATTTGACAGCCCCCAGCCTTGTGAACTGGTATAGGGGGTCTCATGGACCCCTTACCAGTTCACAAAGGGTTAACAGTAAAAAAAAAACACACACATAAGAAAAAATTAAAATTCTTTTTTACTTTACTCTCCTCCGATTGTCAGCTCCTGTGTCCCTCTTCGATCAGATGACACCGCTTCTCGTAAAGATGGTGCCGCCTGCCTGTCAGGCTCTCTCCTCAAGAGCCAGGGGGGTGTGATTGGAAGCTCCCCTGGTGAAGAGGAGACCTGGTGGGAGTGATCAGGAATGGAGGTGAGTAAATGTCATTTTTATTTATTTAGTTTTTTAACATGCAATTCCGGCGGCTGCTGAAGCGGGACGGGGGGGGGGGGGCTATTCCCGGGCACTCCCCTGCAGCCTGAAGGGCCTGGGTTGGGGATCAAAGTCCCCCCCCCCCCCCCGGATGAAGTGGAGACCCGGACGGATCGAATGAGGGGTCAGGTGTGTTTTTTTTTACTTTACTGTTACTGTAGCAGGGGGGAAAGTCAGTGGCACTGAAAGGGTTAAATGTATCCCATTTAACATTGAAACTGGCTGCATGTTTATTGTTTACATTACATACATTTTGGCTAGCTACAATTAACGAAATACAAAATACAAAAAAAAACAAATACAAAAAAAAACAAATACAATTAAAGAAATAATATTTGTAATTTTTTTTCACACTTTCTCTTGTTCTATTGAATGTAATGCAATCAACAAAGCTGGGAAAGTTAACACCTGTTTGTACACATGTGTGCCTGTTGATGCGCCCCAAATTCTCACTACTTACCACAACACTGTTCTTTGCCCTTTATGGGCCCATCCTCTGCCTCTGCTCAATCCCTTCGTCTGGGTAGGGAATAAAATTCCAACAGATGTTACAAGTCTGCACATGTTTTGTTTGTGTCCTGTGTGTGTAGTGGTCTGCTTGACTGGTTTTCACCCACCTGAGTCATGTGCTGTACCAGTCTCTGGTGGCCCCATAGTGGCATATTCAACCTCAGACGAATCTGTAGGGAAAGAGAAGCACAAGAGGCCCCAGCACTTAGCAAACATGACATTTTTTAATCCCTTACCCAAACCTGTTTTGTTTTCTATTGGCCGACTTGATTGCTGCTGGCCTATGAGCGACTCCAAGCCCAACACCTCCTCCCCTTCAGCAGTTTCCGGGGCTTTTGGTGGGGAGCCTGAAGAGGTGGATAAGGAGGTTGGCAGTGGTCGGGCCCCACCATCTTACACCAACACCCCATATTCTTTGCCACACTGGTTGGACCCCTTGTCTCCGGGTGGCCTTTATGCACAACCAGAACTCCCCAGCTACAAGAGAAAAAGAACAGTCACTTACAAAGTTCGGCCTGGTTGCTCACCTTCTCTCTTGCCTATCCACTTACCTGGGAAGTTCTGGCTGTAGAACTGGTGCACCCAGCCGCCCTCCCCTGCCCGTTCAGATGGGCTGCCAGCATTCTCTTTTCATGGGTATTGGGCTTGATATTTTCGTTATTATAGTCTACAAAGACAAAAGGGAATTTCAATGTTACTCGTTACTTTAATGCCTTCCATAGCATGGCATGGGATGTGTACTTACCATCATGATGTTGTTTTGCTGCTCATGGGTGTAGAAAGTGGGTGCCATGTTGGTTCTTGTCCGCTCATCTGCCTGATGACACCCCTGTGCCAACACTCCCCGGCAGATCCCAGAAGTACTTGCGACGTGCATACTCTCGTGATGTTGTAGCCTATAGGTTGCAACTGCCTGTGCTGGCCTGTTAATTAAACACAATTGTTGGCCAATTAACCTCCCACTTATGTCTAAAAGAACACACTTGATCCCAAGACGTTGATGCTAGTGCTTACTTGTCAAAAACTAGGATGACAAAATGATGCATGGTACTATGTATGACTAAGGACAGAAGCAGCTGCACACTGCATTGACGTCTGCCTCCCATTGAAAGAGGTTTGACTGTCGCATGTCAGGTGAGTATCTCTGTAATGAAGGGCGCACTAATGTATTAGCGTTTCACTATGTATCTCTTTGTTATGTGTTTTATTATTGGTATCATGTTGGTGTACCTTTAGACTCATTCATTGTTACCACTAACAATTTTCTGGACAAGGCATGGTGCTCGCCAGTCTGAAGCGCTTTCGTAATACAAATATACACTTGGGGCGGTATAGCGATGTATAGCTAGTGGGACACTAAAGTAAATTGGACATGTTTCATTAATATAAAAAACCAAAGCTACTCGCATGTACATATTTCATTTTTAGCTGCCACTGGTTAGCCTGGAACTCCCTCCTCTGTGAAGTGCAACAGATGGTAATGAGGAGCTTCCAGGTAAATAAACAATACTATAGAGATGCTTAAAGAGGTTGCCAACTGACCTGAAGGCGGGTGTCCCACGAGGCATTACAATAAGCCTTTTCTCCTGTTAGGAGGTTCATCCTCCAAGGAGTTAAAGAATAGAGGGCACTTCATCTTTAGAGGAGGTCCGTAGTTGGCACCCCCATATTGTTTTTTGTGCACTAGAACTTTCATTATGTTTTTGGGTATTTAGTTTTACATGCACGGCATATTCAATTAAGAAAAAAGTTGTAAAAACATTTGCAAATTTACACGAAAACCCCGGTTTAAACAGGAACATTATACAGTCTGGAGAGTTCTCAAAAACTCCCCAAACTTTGCCCTCTGTTCCCTTTAAACTTCCGCTTCTTAATTTGGCAGGTTAAACGTACCTGTTTTCTGTTCTTCCTCCTGCTTGAATTTTTCAGATTAACAGCAAATATCCAGAATGCTGAAAGAAAAAGGCAATGCGACTGGTACAGCTGGAGTGACAAGCCATTTAGCCACAATGACCAGAAGATCTTATCCGAAAAAAGGTTTCAAATTTGGTTCTTAACGAAAAATGCACTTATCCTCTTAGCTGCCTGTCTTCTATATACAGACTCAATAGGTCCCTTTTCTAGGAGCTCAAAGGCTGTTTAGGTTTAAGAAGCCAACACTAAATTTAGATCCAAAGAAGCAGAAATATTTGCTAATTATTAAAGTATTATAAATAATCGAATTTTGTTAGCATACTTTAACCTGTGGAAACCCCATAGCTGGACTATGCATTATTAGCTTTAAAGCTACTTACTTGGAGGCCACCCATCTCCATGTGATACACTACTGTGAAATAATTGCAAGCTCCTATAGAAATATCTAACTGAATGCGGGATAAGATCTTCTGGTCATTGCGGCTTTTCACTCCAACCTCACCAGACGCATTGCCTTTTTCGTTCAGCATCTGATAAACTGGATATTTGCTGTTAATCTAGAAAATAAACTAAAGCTATCCTTTTTGCTAACCTAGTTATATGGATATTGATTTGAATGCCTGTGTTTCTGAAACTTTACAGAGTAACGCTTTAAATATAGCTTACTAGTGTTGTTTCAAAATGAAATATGTCCATTAAGTTCAGCATCTCTTAGTTTTGTTCCATAGGATGACAGGCAACAGTAACCGATCATTCCTAATAGTTGAAAAATAATTCTTGTTTGCCCTTTCATGAAAAAATCATGGTTTTCCTGTGTTTTATATTCTTTACATTGTCTTTTGTACAGTTTTTAGAATGAAATATTAATCGTCTGTTTTTATAATAGTCCTTGGATATATTTATAGATAATTATTAAGCATGTCTACCTTTTCGCTTTTACCAAGCGCTGCTAAAGGAGAGTCCTTACATACTATAATTTATCTAGTTTGCTTTTTTGAACTCTCCAGTCTGCCTATATACTTTGTTTTACACTGTAGACATTGACAGTGTCTGGATGTTAAAGTTTATATTTGAGTCTGAAATGTGGGTTCTATTTAGAGTTGTTTTCCTCTGTAGTTAAATGACCCACAGGTAGTAGCTGTATAGGGTCACATGACAGCTTGCTTCTTCTAAGGCCTATACCTGATCCCTGTTAATGTTTCTCCACATGTCTTGCCTCTCTTATTCTTAAGTGATTTACTTCTCTTCTTGCCACTGGATGGAGGAAAGGGGGAACATAAGTCACACCCCCCAAATTGCCCAACTTTCCACAGTTTCCACAGCACATGCGCGGTCAATCATCCAATCAGCGCTTTATTCTGTGCATACTAATACACAGTATAAAGCATAATTTGAACAGAGCGCTGGCATAGAAAACGGCTGCATCTACAGTCTACCAGCAGTGTGTGTCATGCTCCAACCCCCAACCTACCTGGAGGAACTGTGACTGGGATCCCAACTGTCACAGAACTGTAAAGCAAACATGGGGCACTGAGATTTGGGCACCAGGCTGCCAATTGTTCCCACCAAGCCACCATATTTACATAACATGCATTACATATTTGCACCAGAATACAATCATGGTCATGCTTTGTGCCTTATTAGAACTACCACACTTGATGTGTAATGGTGTCACACGAGGAGGCTGGTTCATTACTAACGCCAGCTATCGGAAGATGAGCGTCTGTATAGCGGCACTTACAGCGACCGCTAGTAGACGCTGTAAGCGGGTATTGGGCACTGTAGCAGAGTGTCTCGGTTGCTCTAGTAAACTGGCCTGCATTGATGAATGTGATGTATGTTGGGCGCTGTAACACCAGTACAGCACTGCAGGGAGGGAAAGGTAGCGCCAACTCAGTGTGACTCTCAGCGACTCACACCATACTTATCAAAAAAGGACACAGCACTCTGGTCGCTATAGCAGGTGCTGTGTGACTAAAGTCTGTTTTTGAACACATATCCACCAGTAACAAAGCGAAAACACATGGAATGACATTGTTTTAACACTGTGACATTAACACTTTAATGCCAGATCTGTAATGACAATTCTGCAAAAAAACCTTTTTGAGAGAAAAAAAAATGTATGGGAGAGCGACAGGTAATACCTGGCACTCTGGAAGCTAGAGCGCCGGTGCTATACGCTGAGCCACTGTAATAATACATCGGACGCTACATGGCGCTGTTAGTGCCGCTCACCAGATTCGCTTTCATAAATGTGGTATTGCGGACAGCACCCGGCGTTCACCAGATGCTACCTACCGCCATCCTTGTTGAATAATCCCCACAGTTGCTCCTGTCTGCAGATGACTATTGGTCAGTGATAAAATAAAACCTGGTGCTGCAGGCTGAACATGGCTGAGGCACTGAACTCCGCACATTTTTCTTTCGCACCAGAATAAACACTGCATGCCGTCTGTGGGGATGGAGCGCGCCATGGAAACGTGTTTGGTTTCCCCCTCTTCCCCCCTCTGATCCTGCTCCTGTGTGACTTACAGAATATGCAAATCTGGGGGAGTAACGCACAGTGGGAGAAATGTAAGTGATCATTTTTTTTCTTTTTTTTGCCCACAATTAGCTGATTTACTTGCAGCTTCCCAAGGGGAGCAGTGAGGCACACAGCAAGTTGTTTTTTTAACACTGCCGGCTCTCAGAGGGCTTTTATGGGCCTCTTCATAGTGGTACGCCCCTGTCTCTACAGAGAAGAAAGAAGTGAGCCCTGCAAACACAGCTGCTCCTGAGTATATGTAAGTTTGTGTGAGCTCCCTGACCTCTGCAGTGGCTGTAGCCAGGGCCGCCACCAGAGGGGGAGGGGTGAAACTGGTGTCCCGAGCCCTGGGCCTGAGTGCCCCAGAAGGCGTCTGGCCTCCAACGCTGTCACACTGCACGCAGTGCTCTGTGGAGCAACCGGGCTGTTTCAAAGAAAAAACTTTGTTCACTCGGAACCCTTTCCCTGACGCCAGGCAACAGTCAGCAGGTTTACTTACCGCCTCCTCCCGGAATCTGCCTCTCCCTTCAGATGCGAGGAGGCGGCAAGTGAAGCAGCTGTGCGGACTCTTTGCTAAGCAGGGAAAGGTAAGGTCTTTATTATGCTTCACATTCACTGGGGGAGAGTGGAGTGGAGTCAGTGGCAAACACACACATTGGCAAACTTAGGACCCAGAAGGGAGCTATAATTGTTCCTCCTTAACCTTATTTAACATATTTGTGCTTATTTGGCATCATTTAGAGAAATGATGCACCATTTGTTTCTGCTGGTTCAGGCTTAAAGTGGAACAAAACCCAGGTTTTGTTCCATTCCCACCTTTCCAATGGCACATGAGCAGGCTCTCATCCAGAGATAACACCTGTCGTGACTATGTAATCCGGCTCTCATTGACTTCATTGCATGTGCTCATCCCTATCTGATCAATGATTGCCATTTGTCATATAACATAGTCAAAGCAGACGGGTCTCAATGGATGAGAGCCTGCGCATACGCCATTGGACCAGGGAAGGATAAAGGCCCACAACACATTCCCACAAGAGAAAAGAGCTGTATACCATTTAAAAACAATATTAGACCATTGCACACTAAGTGCTTAAAGTAAAAAAGAATATAAAGGAATTATTTGCATAACTCCTCCTATTTGCAACAAGTGAAATAGGAGGTCCGTCTGCAAAGAGTGATAGGTGACCCTGTTGTTCATGTGCTAATATGTGCTACTTTTTTTTTAAAGTTATCATTCCTTTTAATACTTGAATACAGAACTGCTTGGTTCACTGTCTGAAGCCTAATATGAGTGGTTTGCTGTTGTGCTTAGGATACAGTAAATGAAATCATTAAGATTTGCGGCAACTGAATTGTTTTAGTAATTACTGTAACAATAGGTATACTTTTGGAGTTATAAAATAGGTGAACAAGAACACAAGAACAAGCTGCTCCAGTACAAAATACATTTGTAGAAATTAAATTAAAACTAACAAAACGTAATTAGCTCTTAAAAACGTAATTAATGCCGTAGACCCACGTCAGATCCAGAAGTGATCTGAAGATCAAAAGTAGAAACAAGTGACACAAGTAACTGAATCACAAGTCATACACATACAGACTTTTTAGGTGCAGTTATTTGTACTGTTTGTACTATTTTAATACTATAAAATAGTTTTTCAATACGAAATATCACAGTAAACTGAATGGATTATGATCCTGTTACAAATAGTTTAGCAGAAAACCACATGAAAAGCCCTGTTTCAGTTCCCCATTAGACGTCATTATCCCATTAGAAGAAGAAAAAGAATGACTAGCTCTTTGCGTAGATTAAAGTCAAACTCTGGGAAGGGAAAAATCATGCCTCCTGGCTATAGGTTTAGCAATAAAATTACACATCTCTCCTTTTCCCCCCTGTAATTCAGGAGACATAGCTTGTGGGTTTACACTATGTGATTTATTTAAGTAGGGCTATGTCAACACAGTCCAGTATAGTAAAATCTAAACTACTATTGGACTGTACTGGCATATCATTTTTTTTAATTTTATTTGTATTTTTATTTTTTTATTTGTGGCTGGAGCAACACAGCAACGTGGTTTCTCCCACTTTCCTATGGTTTTTATTAGATCACAAAGTCACCAAGGTGAAGGCTGTGCTCTCTTATGCCGTTTCACAGGAGCATAAGATTGCTTTTTTTTCAGCTATGCATTAGCTGTGGCAAGAGATACAAGAAGAGACCACGTGCCAGCAGGCAAGGGGGTGCATTACTGAGGGTGGTTACTGCATTGAAGGATCCTGAGAGAGTAAGTAAATAAGGCTCAGGTTTTCTAGGTCTTGTTTAACAAGGGAGGCATCACGAAATGGAAGGCCCTGAGGAAAGAGGATCAAATGCGGACCAAACCCCGCTGAATTTATCGCTTCTTATGGTGCAGAACTAGAAATGAATATTTTAGCTTTTGGAATCATCCTGGAATACTTTTTTTGCTGTCCTTCTCTTTAAGATGACAGGCAATCAGTTATGGCATTGGTGTGGCAATGAAAATTGGCAATGAAAGGAACTCTCCATGGTGGCAGCAATTCAGGGGATGCTCATTAAAAATGTGGGTTTGGATTGCTTTAATGAATTATTTATGTGTGGGCTAAATGTAAAAACATACAAACTAACATGAATTTCCTCACATCAACTTTAATTCTATTGTCTTGTATATTATAACTAAAGGTCAGTCTATGGGTTCATAGTTTTCCTACTAAATATACAGACATCCCTTTTACCCTCCCAAGCATCATTTTCCTGGTTTGGCTTTACTGTTTTGGCAGATGTCTTCATCAGGACAAAAAGATGATACACACTGGTTCCAGGTAAGGGGTCAAAAGTAATTAAGGATATTGTGAATTGTCATGAATCAGTACACTCCCCACCGCTACCCCTGAATTGCACCTCAGCTGGTACAGTGGTGAGTGGCACCATTGCCAGGAAGCCTCTGGCAGCATTTGACATGGAAGGCACTTCTTCCCCTGTCTTCTGTGTTATCTCTGTGGCTGCAGAACAGCTGCTGTCCTTGCTTTTCAGTGATGGGGGATTTTGGCTGTGCCGTCTCAGCTGTTTCAGGCAACTAATTCAAAGGTCATCTCCAGGAACAGCACTGAGTGTATTGTGTGGTGCTGTGCTGTTACATATCCAAGCACTAAGCACTCTTACCAACTGCCATTGTACTGTTTTTCACTGCTGGCTGTCATCCATGGACCCCATGGCTGTCAGTGCTGGCTTGCTATAGCCACACAGCCAATGACACAGCTAGTGAGTGATCTGTTACAGTGACTGCATTGCTTAGAGAGACTGGTGAAGCATTACACAATTGCAAGAAAACTAGTAAACATTCCAAAGTTATATTTATTTAAAAGGACAACTAATGGTAGCATGCTGAAAGAACACATGTTGGTGCTGATAGAGATAACTGAGCATTGGTGACGAGCACAGTCCATTTAGCTTTGTCTGTAGAGTGTACAGAGTAAAACACATTTTTAGACATTAAAGGGTCAGGGTACATTTGTGAACGCATAGGGTTCCCATAAGCTGAGACACTGGAGATTCTATTGCCAAAATAGCGGGGGGTGGTAATATTAGTTGCCTGTTGTGCTCTATCTATTAAAATGACTGCTTGTCATCATGTCCACCACTGTCTTTGGGCAAGGAAAACAGTGGCAGCAATTGTTGTGGGTCATACTTTAATCCTCAGTCTGAACTGGCAGCAACTGATCCTTATCACCTTTAAAATAAATGAACCCTGACAGTAGCTTGCAATTTTTCTAAATTTGCATTATATGATCATAAGTCACATTCATTGATGATTTCTATAACACCATTCAGTGCAATTCAAAATAATAGCTGTAGCTGCATCTTTCTAATTGCTTTCTTATACTCTTATTGCATTTGTTGTACAATAGACAAATTGGATTAGGCACATGTCCGGGAGGTGTAGTTAGGAGGTTGCTTATTAATATTAGATTTCGTATTTGGGATTTACATTTCTTACAGTATTAGAGAAGAGGCATCAGGAAAACAGAGCACATTAGGTAAGGGAGTGAAGTCATTTTAAGTTAAGGAAATCTTAAGAACAATGGCAGGAAGATCCGGATGTCTTAAACTTTTAGTGCTGGTGAAGTCATCATGGAAAGCTAGCATATGATGCAGACCTTGCACCTACTGTGCACCTAATGTTCCTTTTATGGACAATACATCACAGAGTGGCCTTGAAGCATTTCTTTAAGAAACTTGTGAAATTGATTAGTTTATGCTTTAATTTAGGAGGTAAAATATGATATGAAAGCAATATACAGGTATTATTAACACATAAATATTTCATTAGACTTTATAGACCTCATCTCCCCTGCAGTACCATTGTGTCACTGTCTGGCTCTTCAGTACTCATCTGCCCTGAAGATATGAGGACAGGACTTTTACTCTTGCCCTGGCCCAGTAGTACTAAAGGAGTACACTGTGGCTCTGCCTGGCAGGGACAAATCTGTTTTTAAGCGTTTTTAGAGCAATTATTTCAAAGGAAACAAAACTTTATAACCCCCAAGACCTTTAGGGCTGGGTTACTGCTTTCCCTGGGGCACCCCACCAACACCGTAAGCTTCATTGTGAGCTAAAAGCAGGTTACTTGGACTTGCACTTATTTTTCACGTTTAAAAAATTAAATTCTGTAAATAGTTTTTCATTTTGTTCTATGTAAAAAGTATATTCCAAAAATAGGTTACATGTGCATTTCTAAGACTTTGGAACATGTAATTACAAATGTTTAAAAATATGCCCTCCCATGGCAGATCAGGCCAGAAAGTTTGGCCAAGAAATATGCGGCATAGCTTTGCAGGACAAACATACAATTGTAGACTTTCAGCCACAGTGAAGCAGGACAGGTTATCTACCTTGTAGGGCAAGAAGGGCCAATGAACACAGTATACAATATGCACACAATCAACACACAAGTATTGAATCAGAACAAGAGCAACTGTCATGATTTGGCAGGGCCACAAACAATAATTTCTGGGCCCCATGCATATAAAATGTCAGGGCCACCATTTTACTGCACATAATCCTCCAAATATTCCAAGCACCTCTTTTTATGACTCTTTGACCCATCCACAGCTTCTCAAAAACTTTTTTATACCAGAAACTCACCATACCGTTTAACTGACTCCTCGGACAATCTATCTGGCATACTAGAGAGAGACCGCCAAACAATGTCCTTGGTTGATATTAAACTAAATACATTTTTCTTGATATATTTTACTTGAAAATCATTTAGACTTAATCCAACTGCTTTTCTCAGTTCAAAATTGTTTACTGTAGTGAGTGCAACAGTATGTGCATCCTAAATCTGAGCAATAACAATCCTACTTCCCAGTCAGTTAAACTAATATTCATCTAGTGCATAGGAGACAAATATAGCAGAAATAGTGGGTAACACTGAACCTGGGACATATTTTTAGTAGTTAAGGAAGCTACATCATGAAAGTGCTTAATATTGATAATCCGTAGAAACATTCTAGATAGTGAGAGGAGGAGCTACTTATAGACCCCCCAACTAAAATAAATCCAGCCAAGTTTCTGGTTTTCTTCTTCTGATGAGATCGTTGAAAATAAGGTGGGGAAACTGTGCTCCTTAGGAAATGCCCCGTCGAATGCATAAGTTGACACTGGGAGAAGGTAACTGATCAGGCCCTCCACATTCTGGAGTTCTCCTTTTATTGATCCATATTTCTTTTAATACATGATTTCTTTTAAATACATATTCAGAAACATAATTCCAGTTACTCTGGCTTTGCTATGAAGCTTGACAGACATAGAGTTAGTGGAAATACTTGTATAAGATAAGCGCATTCCAAAGTCTTGGGCCTGCAATTTTCAGCACATTTCAACTCCGAGGATTGAGCCAAAACCTAACTCTCAACTCTGACTAAGCTCATTTAGGCAAGCATATAGGAATGAAAGTGCAGCTACTTTGTTTATGTCAGCTAAGGCCAAACAGGATAAATCACTATTGACTCATACTTCCTAATCAACTGAATTACTCACCGCTGAGAGTCAGCCCCACAAAGGAAGTCCTATAGCATCATTTAACCGGTGGCTGTGATTTCCAACATATATGGTCAACAGTAAAGTATATTCTCTGTATGAGCTGCATTATCTTTGTGCTTTCAAATCTTTTTAATATAATAATATTTTTAGAATATGCTTATGCTTAAAGACATACATAGAACATTGCATAGAACATACATGGAACATTGCATAGAAATCATGGTCTCAGAGTGGGTATGCAGCCATGACAGATCTGTTTCTAGAAAAAGGTAGACACATTTAT
The DNA here is from genome assembly GCA_027917425.1 of Gastrophryne carolinensis. Taxonomy (NCBI): domain Eukaryota; kingdom Metazoa; phylum Chordata; class Amphibia; order Anura; family Microhylidae; genus Gastrophryne; species Gastrophryne carolinensis. Next base: position 175,292,767 of record CM051238.1, on the reverse strand, counting down.
CTACTTATACATTTTTCTGTAACAATGCTCTATGTCTGTATTATGAAACCCCACATATGATAGGCTAGTAGGTGTTTTTTTGCACTAGTTTATGCAGGGGAACCATCAGCTTGTTTGACTTTGTTTGCCCACACTTAACTTTCTGGTGCGTTTGCGGGCCCAGTATCTCACGGCTGCCATTTAGCTAAGCTATTTAGATTGGCTGGGGGTGGGAGTGCACCACAGACCACAGCTAGACTAAGGACAGTTACTCCCTTTTCTGTATACAAGTCTCTGTGCGCAAACAGAGCATTATTATGCACTGCAAATATCGCTATTTGGAAGCAAACCCACGTAGGCACTGTGGGATGGGTGGAGTTTTCAGGGTGATCTGAGTGGTTTCACACAGTGGGGCATCAGTATAGAACAAATCCTGATAATAGGTCCTTTTTAGGGTTTGCTTTTGGGTGGATGATTGCCCATTTCCTAATGCGCTTGTATCTCGTCCTACCTAATCCCCCAAGGTAATCGTGTAAAATAAGCCATTTGAAGGTATATATAGTTTATAAACAAACACCTTATATATTTGCCTTAATTTTTGGGTCATGGCTGACCTGGGAAGTCTTGCACTGCTGTGGTCAGAGGCAGCTGTGGAACCACTGCGGCTTTCCAGGCTTATCCCAAATTGATACGTTTTTGCATGGGTCTGGAGGGGGAAAAAATGAAAAAGGGCAAAATTTGGCGACCTGCTACAGCTTCTACCCAGTGCTGCAGGAAATGGAGCAGAGGCACATAGTACAGAAATCAAGTAAGCTACTTACTGTATATTGTTAGTTTACAGTTACTTTAATTGTCTATGTGTACACTGTATATGCTGATGTTATCTTATCTTATGTTATCTTATAAATTAATATGACAAGCATGCTGGAGAGATTTGGGGATTATTTATGTGATTTTGGAAAAAGCGTTTAGTAAGATGTCTAATGTCCTCTCATTACTCTCTTATCCTAACCACTGCACATTTTTTTCATTGACAGAAAGAACATAAATTAAATATTTTGCGTGCCAACAGATAATGCAACTATGTAGTGGTTATACAATCTTCTAAAACATTCAAATCCATAGTGCAATATGTTACCTTATTTACATTACACAAATTACAGCATGTGCCCCACTGATCGTACCAAATGTCATGGTAGCTAATAGTCAATGCATGTTTTTTAATGTGTCTATGTCTTATTTAAAGTGGACCAACACCCAGGGGGGATCGGCCCGGAAATCTATAAGATTCCCGGACCGATCAGATCCCTCCCCGCGGGGCATCCGAAATCGGGATGTCCCGCGGGGAGGAACCCCCCAGGAGGCCCACAATCCTCACCTTACCGGCGATCCAACGGCGCATGCGCGAGACGCGGCCGCGTCTCTCGCTTCCCTCTAGCAGGGCACGCTCCCGTGCCGGCCGTTTTGTGAATGGCCGGCGCAGGAGCGCTCCCTGTTAGAGGGAAGCGAGAGACGCAGCCAATGACAGCGCTCTGGTATGCGCGTCCAAGCGGCTTTGGACGCGCATACCAGAGCTGCTCTGAGCGCTGTCATTGGCCGGACGAGGTCACGTGGGAGCGGGGAGAGGTGAGTTTTTGCGGCGATCGGGGGGTTTCAGACAGCAGGGCACCCCCGATCGGGGTGCCCCACCTAAGTGGACCAACACCCAGGATAGTCAAAATCCTGGGTGTTGGTCCACTTTAATGTGTTCTAGTTCTAGTGTTGTTTGCAAATATTCCACAGTCTATTAATAGTATGATGTAGTTAGCCCCTGGCCTTTTATGTTGTGAAAACGATGGTGCGATGAAATGGAAGGATAACCCAAATATGTTTTATGTGCTGAAACAAAAATGTGAGAATGCTGCCAGTAACCCATTCGCTACTGGAACACAAGACTGTGATCCTCTCATTTGAAGAGGCTGAAAAGGGCAGGAGGGGTTAAACATGTGAGCTCAGGAATGTGGAGAAGCCGTGAAGATGAAAGTCAGGAGGTCTCTGTATACCAAACAGGGCACTGTGTATGCTGATAATGTAAACACTTTGTTGCTTGATAAAACTGCTTCTTTTATAACAAAGAGCTGCAAACAAATAAAAGAGAAATAAAAATCAGATAAGCTCAGTCCCTTGAGGACCTTATTTTGGCACACAATGATGGGAACTTTCAAAATATGCCACTGAAAGTGGAATAATCCTTTAAAGATGTGGCAGCTTGGAAACAAAACTCACAGATAAAATGAACCTAGATTTTCCCAATTATAATAAAAAGAGTACAGTTAATGACACCAAAAGTTTGGTTCAAATAAAATCTCACTAATTTTTTATGCCCTGCAGCTGTTTACTCATATTCTGGTAGAAAAAAAACTTACTAGGTTTCAAGATTGATTCCAGCAGCATCCATGGCCATCTCCATTGACCAAGGACCTATTGGACGAATGTCTACTCCCCATGTCAGTCACAGTGATTGCAGCACACCCACTGCAGTCACTGCAATGGAGGGGCTGTACCAAAGGCTGACACACCCCTCTATAGCAATGAATAGAGGAGGGCAGGGTCCAGACACTGTGTCATAATCCTGTGCGCCCCGCTGGCTCTGTGCGGGTGCTATCTGCAGTGTGATTGCTTCTTCCAGGAGTCAGTCAGGTAATAGTTAAGAGACAGATGCACCTGTCATCTGACTTCAGTTTCCAACTACCATGTCAGCTGGCAATAACATCCACCTGCCACGTCAGCCGAACCTAACCACCCTTGTGGGAGGCTCTAGTGAAGGCCAGGGGGCCCTTAGATTCCTGGCCGTGGGAGCATCTTGGGCCCTGGGCAGTAGGTTCCAGGTCTTCATCTGAGGCAGTGTGGACCCAGAGGATCTCATTAGGTTAGGTGACAATAAAGGGGCGACTGTGAACAACATGGGACTTGAGGTATTTAATCTGCGGAGATTTTTTTGCTTCATCTTAAATATGATCTTTTGGGCCTCACACAGTTAAAAAAAACATAGGCAGTTTGGAGATGTAAAGGAGAGAAGTCTGATCCCCTCCCTCAAAAAAATAATATAATTACTTATACTTTATTTCCCCCCTTTGCAGCAGCTGGGCCGCTCTGCTGGGTAAAGAAAACCATATTGGACATTGTGTCCTACCCACCATTTGCAACCAAACAGATAGAAAGCATACTGCTCCCCAGCCATTAGAGAAGCACACTGCTTTATTCACCGAGACTGAGAAAGAGCGTGTCAGACACTTCCTATGTATGAGGGCATGGGAAGCACTATCATGTACTGTAGTTAAAGTGGACCAACAGTCAAAAATGACTTAAACCAGACCAACACAACTCCCCGGTGCAATTTAGATTGCTGCACATAAAAATTCATGGACCATTTTCTAATTCCTGTTGTAGTAAATTTTAGAAACAAAATGGCGGTTCATGCATTTGCAGGTCACCTGCAAACAGGAAGTTCTGCTGGGCTTCCTGTTATTGTGCATTGTCAGTTTAATCTAGGCAGCAGCATGGCTGAGGTGCAGGGAGAAGAAGCTCCAAAATAGCCCCTATATTTCTTTTACAACTTTGTCAGGCTGTTGGTCTGGTTTAAGACAGATTTCCAGTACATTCTTTTTATTTGTACACTGGTTGACAAAAACACATGGATGATATTTACCAGGAAGTTCTAAAGAAGGAACGATTAAATTCATGATCCGGGCCAGGAAGCCTAATAAAAAGATGGAGCTTTCATTCATAGGAGCTATTGATGAGATTTGGCTGAGGAGAGCCCACAGCCACACAGCCGTGTAAGTGCAGATAGCTTTGTCAGGGCCTTCTGGAATGCTGGACCATGTCAGATGTCAGATTTGGCCTGCAACCAAAGCCACATCCTGGATATGTGTTGACACCCATACAGAGACTGAGCAAGGAGGTCCAAAGAGCAGCAGCCAGGAGGCCTTGTTCCTCAGTGGAACATTGTGATTGAGTAGGGCCAGAGAGACTGACTATTGCTAGAGAGGTCTGCTTTGATCTGTTTCGGTAAGACCATACACCGTTTGAACCCTGTTTAAAGTCTTCACTGTGGTAGTGCCAAAAGGTCACAGAGACTTACAACCATTATGTGCACTTAACGAAAGGCAATTTTATTGTACTTGTAACAATAAAATAGCAACATCAATTGCAGAACAACAGAATTAGAGAAGCAATGAGCACATTTTCTAGATGACATCCAAGCCTATAATTTGTAGCAATATTCTTGGAATCTAGGGATCTCATTTGACAGCCTTTGGGAGATATTGGGCTATTGTTGTCTGAAGCAGTTTTAGTAATGCCTTCTCAAAAGCCTAAATGTTCGTGGTCTACAAAGTTTTGGGTTGCTCCTATTTAATCTGAGGCTCAGAGGTCTGCATTTCGAGCAATATTTTACAAATGATTAAACTCTACTGCACCTTAAAAAGTAACTTTAAATGAAATTTAAGAGGTGCTGTATTTATTTTCACAAGTCAGATATTTCTACTTTAACAAGAGCTTAATTTATGGTGTGCGCTATGAGATTGTAAATCATTTGCTTTAAACCAAAGTCTAACAGGAAGAGTGCGAAGGGGGACCATAACACTAAACCATGTACACTGTAACATGGTGACCCATTCCTGGGGTGTCATTAAATCCTTGCAATCTTCCAGATCAATCTTCAGTGGATAAATTATATACAAATCATGACAGGCAAGAAGACCTAACTGCATTAAAAGCACCACAAGCATATAAATACAAGCAGACACAATTTCATCTCTATAAATTCCTGCATCCTTTATTTGTCATCAATTCATTCTCTTTCTTTCATTCATTCTATCCTTTTGTTCTTTCTTTCCTATATTTTTTATATTTCTTAATTTCTTTCCAGTTATTCTTGTTTCTGTCTTTAATATATTCTTTCCATGAAGTCTTATTTTTTCTGGTCATTCTTTTCCTTCTATTATTTTTTCCTTTTTATTCTTTGCCATTATTCACCATACATGCATTTTACTACCATGTATGTATCATACCGCACTGCAAGGGGCCCACTGAGACTCTATTGCCTAGGGGTTCAAATAAACCTGGAGACATCCCTGGGTAAGAATATTTTTATTTTAAAAGTTTGGAAACAATAGCACCTTATTGATTAATTAAACAAAATCTTTAGCATAGCCCATAGGGTGCTGTTGTTGTTCAAACTTTCAAACAAATATTCTTATCTCATTGGAAAAATGATTCACCACACCTGTAAAAATGTCCCATCACACGTGTAGGAAAAATTAGAACAAACATTTTTTATTGTATTTTTTGTACATTTAAGGTTAATAAGCTCACTGATATGCGGGCGGCTCACACCCAAATGTGCACACTTCCTTCACCAAAAATGTAGCATGACCCCCATTGGAGGGCCAGTATTTCTGATGACTGGAGATGGCAGATTAAAAAGCTGCTGCAAAGAACAGTATAGTGCTGACTTTTTCATCAGGTTAACTTTCTGTTCCAGTGGCTAATCAGTCGACACCCACGTCCCTTGGATCTCCTGTGTCCAAGCCTCACCACAAACTCTAACCACCTCCAGCAGATCACCCGCTGCCAGCCCCTTGCCACAACCTGCTGATTCCCTGTTGCTGACCCCTGCCCCATTTGACATGCCTATTTGCTGCCTGCTCATGGACATCTGTCTTTATTCAGGAAAAGCTGTTAAATATTTGCACACAGGTGATGCATGAGATCATCTGAGTGCAAAATGCACGTAACTGTGTGATTGAGAAACAGACTCAACTTTGGCCCTTATTTAACAAGGGATAGCGACAGGTAGCGCCTGGTGAGCGACCGGTAATGACGGGCACCGCCACGAGAACGCCGGCTCCCCACCACAATCACACATTTATCAAGCCGATCCTGCTTAGCGACTGAGATAGCGCCATATAGCGACTCATTCATCATTATTCCAGCCTCAGCCCACAGCGCCAGCGTCCGACCTTGAACAGCGACAGTGCATTTCAATGGAACACTCTTTAAATATTCATAATTAATTCATATTAATGTTTTTTTTTTTTTAAATGTGATAAATTCTGTGACCACTCCTGCCATGTTATATTTTTTTTTAAGCTAAAAAAAAAAAAAAAAAACTTTGTGCAGAATTGATATTACAGGTCTGATATTAATGTATTAATGTAACAAAATTATTTGTAAAACTTGTTTTTTTTTGTTTCCAAAAATATGGTTGTTTGGGGGTTAAAAAACTACTTTTAACCCATCGCCGCCAGCGCTCTGGGGTTTAAACATGCATTTCACAGCGCGATAATTTTTTGAGCGTGATTTGTTAATGAATATGCTGGGAGCCGTTCGCTATGGCCAGTCGCTAGCATGCGCTCCCATACAGCGCGGAACCTGTCAAATAGCGACTCCTCACCCAATATTCAACATTACTGCACACCGACTGAGTCGCTATCAACAACCGAACAACGGCCAAACACAGAGACTACTAGCGGGCGCTCTGAAAATGCCGCTACAGTCGCTCAACTGTCGCTACCTGCCGCTATTAATGAATCGGCCTCCCAGTCTATGATTGCTGAGTGCAAAAATGTATTTTCTTTATTTTTGGATTGTTTAATTTGCATTGATTTGATAGTGGAATTGGGGTGTTTAGTTGTTACATTTGTATTGGATTCTCCATGTTGCTAGTTTATTCATTTGGTGGTTGATGTGACTTTTTGGATACTCACCTCCCCCTGGTGGGAGCAGTCCTGTACAGAAGCACTTCCAGTTTCCCAGCTGCCGACCTGAACTTGAGGTACTGCTTAGCCACCCAGTCAGTGCAGCAGCGGCATGAAGGTCACGCCCTGCAGCTGTCCACACTTACCTCTCTGATGGCTTCTCTTATACAGTACATAAGCTGTACCACAAATGTCACCCCTCCAAAAGGTTTTTAAATATTTATTTATTTTTTTTCTTTAATATTACAATAGTTTTTGTTCACATGCTATAAGCTATTGTTTGGCTTTTTAACAATATAATTTTATTTTAACATATATTTGCGATACAGAGCCTTTAAAGGGACTCTACACTCCCTACTCTCCCCTCTACACTCTACACTTCTTTCAATTTTTTTTCTCCAGGACCATTCAAAAAAGTGGCCACTGTTGCTTGGTGCTCTTAGTGTGAGCAAGCATGGCAAACCATGGCCCCGCAGCTGCCCCTGACCACAGCAGAGCATGCTCATGAATCATAAAACTGACACACCCTTTCTAGCTCAGCTACGACCCAGAAATTGAGACAAAGGAAGTGGCATCTCTTAGAATAATAGTTAATTTACATGTAATTGGGAAATATGAGATGCTTTGAAATGGCTCATTTGCCACTTCCCCAGTGGGATAAGGGGGAGAAACTTAGTATGTGCCTGGACAGGGAATTTAATGTTTACAGTCACTGGGTCTTTTTGCTTTTCAGCGCCGGGGTGCTCCGCTTTGGCATGCCCTGCTATGTGACACCCCCCCAGATCGCCAACAAAAACTCACCTTTTCCCAGTCCTATGACTCATGCGCAGATTTGCAGCCAATCAGTGCGCTCGGCTCAATTCCTCAAATCCAGCTAAGATCGGCTAAGGGATGAATGGAACCGAAAGCAGCTGAATGGAGCCAATTGTGCCATCAGCCACATCTCCACCTGCCTCTAACAGAGGGCGTGCCAGCGCATATGCTGTTGGATCGGATATCAGGTAGGTTTCACTGAGAACTAGGAGGTTTTCACAGAGCATCGGGATGCCATGGGTAGAGGAAATCAGGAATCCCTAGTTCTTAGTATTATGAATTCCAGGGCCGACAAAGATGGGTTTTGGTCCACTTTAATAACCAATATATGAGTACTTAAACATGTATAATCTCCTGTTATTTTTACAGCACACCTTGAATTATCTAATCTGCCTGAAAAAATAGTTAATAAAATAAATGTACAAAATCAGTGCCATATTTCCAACATTAACATGAGTTTGTTGTCAATTGAATTAGTTTTGGTGATAATCAGACACCCCAGCCTGTGATGTCCTTTATTTCTCAGAGGGTATTCTGACATATGGACTGGGTTATTTGGCTACAATTGCTAGCAATCTCTCTGCTAGGAAGTTCAGGCAGTTTTTAATTCATCTTGTGACTCAGGCTTCATCATCGATGGCAGGTCAGATTTTATTCTGCAGAACAGCAATGGGCCTAAATACACAGCCAAAATCTTGAGGAGATTACGTAAGAGAGGCTTTAATATTCTCTAGATCTGTATTTTTGCTATTTGTTATAAAGTGATGTAATACATATGTAGCCCTCACACACCCTGGTGTTTGATGAGGACGGCAGGGAGCAGGTTCTTCTGGGCCCAGGGTGCTCCAAGTGTGTCTGTGTGGGTGGGGTGCTGGGGCGCTATCACAGAGGAGATGTTAGTATTCACTGTGCTGCTCCAAAGATGACAGACAGTCAAATGGATAAAAGCAGAGTTCCTCTTTATTAAATCCAAAGGCAGACATCAAACATAGCACATCCTCATACATTCGTTTGGTTACATTTCTCTCTGTCCCTTATGTGGTCAAAGGTTCAACCAACAGGTGTTACTCCCCAAGGATATTAATGAGTATGTCTGATATTAATGTATTCATATTACAAAATGATTCAAAAAACATGTATAATGTTACAATCAAAAAATATGGTTGTTTAGGGGTTAAAAACTAGTTAACACACATTGCCGCCAGCGCACTGGGGTTTAAACAAGGAATGGACAGCGCCAGCAAATTCGGAGCGTGATTTTTTAATGAATATGAAGCAAGCCGTTCGCTCTGGCCATTCGTTGTCAGGCGCTCACATACAACGCTGAACCTGTGAAACAGCGACCCCTAAGCCCGTATTCAACATTACCGCACACCGACTGAGTCGCTGTCATCAAGCAAACGCCTGCCAAGCACAGCGAATACTGGCTGGCGCTGTAAAAATCACGCTACAGTCGCTCATCTGTCGCTACCTGGCGCTATTAATGAATCGGCCTCTAAGTTTCTACCCAGAATCCTGCTATGACTATTAACGCTTTATAGCTTACCTTCTAGAACGATCTTCATTCAAGCCTATGGCCCAATGAGTGTCTATGGCCTAGGCCACTACTGCCATCTTGAGTCTAATTAAGGGTACTACAATGTCTATACACTTTAATGGTTAGAAACCAAAAAAGGGTTTAATGTCCTATTAACTCTATGCATATGGGTTTCTTATTAACTAACTATAAATGTTCCTATTTATACCAAGGCCCCTACACATATGACCCATTTTTGCTACTTTTTTGTTCATTTAAAGAGGAAGGAGGAGGCTCTGGAGTCTAAAAGATTCCAGGACCATCTGAGTTCCACCCCTTGGGTATCTTGAATTGGGATGCCCCACTGTGTGAAACCATCCCGATCGCCAGTTTCATTCACATTCTCCTGGAGTCCTCACCACGTCTGTGTGCAGTCTTTCTGAATGGGCAGCGCGGGCACGCCACTGATACAAGGTGGACGAGGGAAGCAGCTGGCAGCGCTGCTTAGTCACCCAGGCAGCCTAGCCGACAGTGGCTCCAAAGGGAGCTGAGTGACAGTGAGCACACTATTTGGCTGAGTGTAGTGCTCAGCCAATTAGCGCACTCGCCCTCGTCCGAGTCTGCGCCGTGGGAGCAGAAGGAAGGTGAGTGAAACGGGGCGACACATAGGGGGGCATCCCAATTCAGGATGCGGCCACACAGTGGAACAACACACGGGAAAGTGAAATTCCTGTGTGTTGCTCCTCTTTACATTTTTCAAAAAGGTTTATGGCAAACACATATTTCATGACTACAATTAAAGTGTATCTCCAGTCAAAAAAATGAAAACGTATTAAATTGCTCCCCTAAAGCTCCTCTGTGGCAATCAGTGACATAAACGTATTGAGAGGGATTAACAGCATCCAGATATTTGGAGCAGCAGGCAGATTCTGCAGTCTTAAAAATGCATGGCAGTGGCCATCTTGCCACACACATGAAGAAGCTGATTCTCTCTCAGTCTCTCGGTCTCTCAGTCAAAATTGCATTATAGCTCTGTGTAATCATCTGTGGAGTTGATTCGCTATACTTGTAGCTGTTTCTTTAAATGTGTAATATACCAGTTTAACAAATATTTTCGAAACTAATAATGCAAATAGTTGGAGCAGTGCCTACAAAAAGGAAGAGACGTGGACCTCTGGTTTTCAGAAAGTTTAACACTTATTCTCAAAACTAATATTGCAGTTAGTATTGTGCCTGCAAAATAGGCTGTTTATTTTGTTATATATTTATATATTAGTGAATCTTCATAAAATGGATGAATAACATTCTGGCTTGTGTTTGGGTTGTGAAACAGGGGATTCATTTTGTATTCCTTTGAGCATACATAATATCTGAGCCTATGTTTCTTCATAAATAGAATAAAGAGAATTTAGCCGATGGGAGAAGATCTGAGTACAAATTGGCTAAACCATTTTTTACCATGTTATGCAATTTTCAGTAAATGACCTTTGGCCGTCAGCGTATATTGGCTGTTTCTGTGAGAAATTACAGACTTGGATCATTGGTTATGTTGACTGGGATTTATGCTTTATTGAGCAATTTACTTGGGTGGACACCAGCAACTGAAAAAGGGACCCGTGCTTAATCCTGAATTGGAAGTTTATTATTCAATTGACATTCAAATTAATATCTCTTTTAACAGTAACTGTTAATTTATGGAATCTTATTTAAAAAAAGGAATTTAAAAGGAACTATAGGCAAGCCACCACTTCATCAATCATGGTGTATGGCACAAAATGGTGTTTAATCACGTGACTGCCCGTGACTATTCTGAATTTCCCAGTGGGCTTGCACATCAAACCTGAGGAGTTTGCATTGGCCACGTGATTAAAGGGTCTTAACTGGTTTCCATTTTTTATGTAAAACTGCGTATTAAATGCTTAAGTTACAGTTTATACACAGCCCCCTAGGTACTAGCAGCTATTTTTCTCCTGTTTTGATGTTTTTTTTTGTACTGGTGTTCTCTTACAATTTACAAGCTCTGAAATTAATGCTTGTACTCAGCACTTTTCTGTAATCCAGAGAAACGACTGAAACCATTTGGTTCTGGAACTATACATGTACCTTATTTCTGCATAACCCCAGCAGCTGGAGCTGAGGAATATGCCGTGAATACTGCGTCCTCGGTCTCTTGGCGTGAATGCTGCCACTGCAATCAGGGTGGCTGGTTCACTTGGCCCATAGAAAAGAGAGAGAATGTAGGGCTCACAAAATTCTGCCTATACAGTCTGAAACAGTTTCACCATATGATTTATCTTTTGAAATATTTAGAGGTGGCCCTTGTCTTTGTGATGCCGCAAAATAATCAGTATAATGGGTGTAAGACAAGCATTCTCATCACCCTGGCTGTTCTCCCTCTCACTGTCCACAGTCCGATGATGCAGAGCTTTAGACCAACTAAGCCCTATTTTTGGTGGTCTATGGCAAATAATTTAGGGGGTGTGCTCAGTACTCTTTGCCTTGTTTCTACTTTCAGAAGCATCTGTGTTCTGACAGGAAGGGAGAGGGGAGCCATGATGAGGTGAGCTGCTGAATGACTGTTTATGCGCTTTGCCTACAGAGTCCCTTTAACTGCCATTTTGTGCCACACACCATGAATGAGGAAGTGGTGACTTGCATATGGTTCCTTAAAAAACTTGCCAATGTCCCTCAATGATTCCAATAACCCTAATTCATCTTAACTGTCACTGTAAAATGTTAAAGTGGACCTTCAGCATCATTTAATTAAAAGCCCAAACCCTTAAATATATTTAACGTTTTTACTCATTTACTTTTTATTCTTTCCCTCACTGGCCTGCAACTCTGTTCAGCACTCTAGGATATGGGCGCCGCCATCTTGGCTCACCTACTGAGGAGAGAAGAGGGGTCAAAAGTGCGGGGGAGCGGGGATATAACTGTGCTTTGCACAGACAGAGCAGAGCTGGGGTCAGGAAAAGGTCAGCAATCCCAGAATGCAGAGCGACACAATCAGAAGACACTTCCTGTTTGCAGACAGCCTGCACCTCCATGGTCCGCCGTCTTGGATGTTTACAGTCTCAGAAAATGCAATCGATGCAGGCAGGATACTTTTTAATGTGGGCAATCTGTATGTACAGCATGGGGGAAACATATAAGATAGACTCTTATTTAGGGTGAAGATCCGCTTTAAAGTGTGCAATGGCTACCGTAGGGAAAACTAGCGCAGATGCAGTTCAGAAGCCTACACTGAACTATTGTACTCTAAATGGCCTCATAGAGAAGCAGGCTACAGAACCACTGACAGCAAATGGCACACTCACAAGCCTTAAATCAAATTAATTTGAACCACCCTATATTCACTTGACATCTAGTATTTCCTTTCTCTTTTGTTTTTGTTTTTTTTAACTGTTTTCATTTCCACAACTACAAATAGGAAAATTACTAGATTACTTTACTTCACTGATACGAAATATCAGTATACGAAAGAACAAGTGACATTCTTATGAGAAATCTTTTATCTTTAAGAAATATAGAACACATGACCCTCATCCTTCCTAGAACAAACGTTGTATCAAATAGAAGTCATAGTAAGAGGAAATTGAAATTTCATGCAGAGGAGTAAAAAACTAAAGTGACATAAGAGGATAAACAAAGCTACTGTCTACTAAATTAAGCAGCTATTTACCATGACTATTTACCATCTGAGTAAATGAATGAATGGGGGCATAGAACAAGAGTTCATATATAAACTGGAGCCCCCAGGATCTAGTACTGACACACTGATCATTGCCAGGTGCCATGGGGGGGGGGGGGGACCAGCAGGGTAGGAGAGACAAAATTCTGGTGGAAGGGTTTAATTATTGTTTGTGGTCTTGGAGGGCATCACCCTCCAACACTGTATACTCCCATTCTAGTGTTTTATTGTGCTTGAATTTTGGATGTGTATGTAAGTAAAATGCACATTATTAAAATCCATATATTCTTCAATAAGTAGAGAGGTTACAATAACTTTATTGCTGGAAAAAAATGTTGCAATAGCTCCAACTAAATGCAAATATCATGCACAACCAATATTCTCTGTATGGGGGCCACCATATTTTACAATTTATATTTTATTAAATTTTTATCAAAAGTGAAAATAAGAGGTTGGAAAATCCACCAAGAATTTTACCAAACCGAATCGAATTTGCACATTTTGGGTTTAATTAAACTTTATCCCAAATCTGATTAGCAACACTTGTAGCCACTTAAAGCAGATCAAAACCCTTTTACATGCAACAACATGTTAAAGTGGACCAACACCCACCGCTGATCGGCCCGGGAATCTATAAGATTCCCGGGCCGATCAGCTCCCTGCCTGTGGGGCACCCCGATCGTGGGTGCCCTGCTGTGTGAAACCCCCCAGGACGCCCGCAAATCCTACCTGTTCCTCGTTCCAAAGGCGCATGCGCGTGCCGCCGCTGCCTCTCGCGCATCCCTCTAGCAGGGCCGTTGTGGTTGGCCGGCACGGGCACGCTCCCTGTAAGAGGGACGCGCGAGAGGCAGAGGCGGGCGCTCTCACCTTGTCCGTCGACGGACCTCGCTTGTCCGTCGGCGGTGATTGGTGGAGCGAGTCACGTGGGGTCAGGTGAGTTTTTGGGGCTTTCTGGGGGGTTTCACACAGCGGGGCCCCCCGATCGGGGTGCCCCGCGGAAGTGGACCAACACCCAGGATAGTGAAAATCCTGGGTGTTGGTCCACTTTAAGATGGTTTTGATTAAAATAGCTTTTGACTTCAGTAAATGTGGTCTGTTAAGACTGCAAATGCAGCCATTGTCAGTTCTTTACAGCCTGTAAAATGTATTTAAACTCTATTGTGCATAATTATTTGGAACAATTTGAATTTTGAGTATTTTAATATTTAAAGAAAATACTGTAATCAGTGGGAGGTTTGTTCTATAAAATGTTATGTATAATCTAACTATATTGGACCATTTTCCTTGACCCTTTAGAAAAATCAACCATTAATATCATTTGCATAATAATTTGAAATGTGGCATATATTGAGCTTCAGTTTGGAGAAAATGGCTAGTCAAATTTTACAGGAAACTCCCAGGAGCAAATGTACTTTTACAGTACTCATGCTCATAAACTCATACCATAAGCATAAACTGGAAGAATAGAACATATTGGAAATTAATGAATGTCACAGAAATATGTCTGCATGTAAAATCTGTATATTTGCGCTGTATGCCTTTTATTGAAACATGGCGTATTAAATGTTTAAGTTACAATTTATACAGTCCCCTAGGTACTAGCAGCTATATTGCTCCTGTTTTGATGTTTCATTTGTACTGGTGTTCTCTTACAATTTACAAGCTCCGAAATAAATGCTTGTACTCAGCACTTTTCTGTAATCCAGAGAAACGACTGAAACTATTTGGTTCTGGAGCTATCCATTTTTCTGACTTCTGCATAACCCCAGCAACTGGAGCTGAGGGATATGCAGTATATAGTGCATCACTGTTCTCTTGGGGTGCATGCTGCCACTACAATCAGGGTGGCTGGTTCACTGGGCCCAAAAGAGAGAATGGAGCACTCACCAAATTCTGCCTATACAGTCTGACATTCATATGGATAAAATTATACAGAAGTCATTTATGATTTTAGTTACTAAACCCAAAAAGAAAACCCAAACAGGCACTCACCCTGGCTTCTGCGTCTGCTGGTCGGAGACCTCCCGGTTTCTGAGAATGGTGGCTGGGGGTAGTGGGTGGGCGGCAGGGTGCTTGCGCTCCCCGACTAACAGCAGCTTTTTCCCCATCCATTCATTGCGATGCAGGGGCGGGCCAGGCCCGGCCCACCCCCTCCATTGCAATTTATAGACAACACTGTTTGACTGATGGGAGGGGAATGGCACACGAGGCGAGGCACTGGGATTGCCGGGAAGTTACGTTTTTATGTGGGTGTAGTAACCTTTTTAAGAAAACATCTTTTTCTTCCATATAACATGGCACGGGAAAGTTCTACTGGGGAAGGGCAGATTCTAATTCTAATTAAGATATTATTTTACAAGTTTGGAAATAACTGCAGCCTATGGGGAATCCAAACACATTTTGGCATTATTTCCAGATTTCTAAAATGAAATATCTATGGCATTCCAAATATTAAGCTTCACATCTGTAGACCTGACCCGTGGCAAGTGATCTTCGTCAATGATTGTCTTTTTGCAAAATTGATATATGCGGTATGGTAAGCATCATTGGACTGACCATTTTTGGGAGGACTCAAAGTGGGACACTAGCCACTTTACAGGGTGATGGGTTTGTTGTGGGTATAGTTTATCCGCAGGCTTTTAAGAAACAAATATCTGCAGCATTCAATAGTACTCCTCTTGTGTGCAGGTGAAGCTCTGCCCCCAGAAATACACTTAAAGCATAACCTGAATGTCTCTGGTCCATAAATTATGTTGGTGATTTCCCTAGTGCTCAGCAAATCCATATGTTGCACTACTGCCATTCAGCCAATAAGCGGGAGCAGGGCCTTAGTTGTGAATTTACCAGACAACCTGGATTCAGTGGGACAGTCTTTCTCATAATGTTAGCAAAGTGGGACATTAAAGCTTCCCCAAACTTTTTGGGGAGGACAGTGGGGCGAAATAGGGCTGCTTTAGTGCCAGTTGAGATCATCTCGTTACCCATCCCATCCAACTCGCACGTGTGAATCTTCGCACCTGATGATTCAGCGTACATCTTCCTTATCATGCGCAAGCATGAGAGAGAGACACGCAAGAACACTTACACCGGGTGTGAGTTTTCAGTATTAGCGAGGAAAACTTCCATCTTAATGCAAGATATGGCAGGCACCAGCCGGGTTTGTGTGAGCCACATTCTCGCGAGATGCATGCTTGCATAACTGCATTTCCAAAGTTTCAGCTGACTGTTCCTGCTTTCTCCTGCCTATGGAGAATATTTTCTATTCCCATAAAGATTTGTCAAAATATAATGTTTTATATATTTTAGTTTTTAAATCTGGCATGTATATTATGACTTTACTCTAATACCTCTATAATCATATTTATTAATCCCTTTTCTTCTTGAAATACCAAAATTGCAATTTAAATGTAATAGTTTATGATTTTTTTTGGGTGCTTAAATAATAAAATATATCACATTTTGTCCAAAATAATGTTTTTTGTTTGCTAAAAAATACATTTAAAAATAAAAACATTGGTAAAATCTGACAAATTAAAAAAAAAAGCCTCCATAATCTTCGAAAGATTCATCAATCGCTCAGCAACATATTTATCAAAAGGCTCCATTCTTCAAAAAGGCAAGAAAAACAGCTCAAAAGCACAATTATCGCCGTGAAAAAGATGGAGGAAATTTTCACTCCAATTTCTCATCTTAAGAGGCCTGTCTCTTAGTTTAATTGGGGTCCCTGAATCATACGAGTGCAAGCTATGGCTTATGCTTATTATATTTATATATGCATAATTATAATATATATTTATCCTATACCTGCACCGGGTCATTACTCCTGGATGAGAGACAGGAAGTTAGCAGGGGGGACCCGTGTCCTCTCATTCAAGAGATGCCAGTGGGGGCATCTGCATTTTTTAACTATTCTAGGGGACCCCCATACCAGGTTATGTGGTAGGGGGGCCAGCATGCCAGCTCTAGGGACCAGCAGGTGACATGGTGGTAACATTACCTGATTATCCACACCCTTTTTTGGGGCATCAGTATAGGCCCTTCCATTTATCAGTTTCAGTTATCAGTCCCTATGGCTGGTGCCCAGATGGGTTGACCTTGGCAGGAGCATAATCATTTGCACGTGCAGGATAATATTTGGATAAAATACCCCCCCCCCCCCCTTCACCAAATAAAAGGTGTGCTGAACTGGTCAATAGTACTTTCACTAATTTTCTTCTAACATTTGTCATCGTAATAATTATATTTCTACAGGTCAGTGGGGATATCCAACAATCAGCCTTTCCTCTGTGCTTGGAATGCTATCTGGAGTATTGTCCTCCACTGTTGAATCTGTGGGTGATTACTACACATGTTCGAGATTATCAGGAGCTCCAATGCCTCCAACACATGCTTTAAATCGGGGAATAGGAATGGAAGGAATTGGATGCATTTTGGCTGGCATTTGGGGAACAGGAAACGGCACTACCTCCTACAGTCAAAATATTGCTGCTTTAGGAATAACAAAGGTAGGCTATAACAGTGGTCAGAAGAAGACATTGACTTGATTGTGCTGCAGCTATTTAAAGTAGTTGCTGTAGATGCATTGTAGGTTCAAGATGGTTCCCCCCTGCCAAGAAAACGTCACAAATACTGCAAGCTGCTCCTGGTGTGAAACACTGGCAAGCTACTGAACTAAACATGGCAGTTTTATCTAACATCTGTTTATAGTCTCTACATTTCTCCAGGGCAGCAAGCTTGGACATGTTTTACTTGGTGACCACCTAAGATTACTTGTCAAGGTAGGAGAGGAGCTAATACAAGATAGAAGTACAGGACATAAACATCCATTTCTTTCTATTCAGTTGTTTTAGGTAGCCAACTAGAAGAGATGAGTGAACCATTTTGCTAGAACCAGAGTTCGCTCTGAATTTCAGGGAAAGTTTGAATTTTATCGAATTCTCCACGATATCCTAACTCCCCTGCTCTTTTGCTTTCCTCCATCTGTCCCACTCTGCCGCTGTCCCAGTGGTCTCTGCAGCATCCAGTGGCCCGGCTGGGCTTTCGGCATCTCTGCTTTGCATTATTACTGGGCGTGAGCTGATGTCACAGGTCAAATTCAGTGTGCATAGCCCCTCCCTGGGGTGGGGAGCCCAGCTGTCAGAAGATGGAGAGATCAGCAGAAGCCAGACATTCGCTGATTTCTCCAGCTGTCAGTGACCATAGCAGTGAATCGGTGCGGGACACAGTGGCAGACGGTGCGGGATACAGCATTAGATGATGCAATAGATTAGAGGTAAGTATGGGGGGACTAAAATAATATATATATTTTTCTCAAGGACCCCTTACCAGTTCACGAAGAGTTAAATGCAAAACAAAAAACACAAACACAGTATTTGCCCAATATTTGCCTCTAATCCATCGCCGGTTTCCAGAGAAATCCAACACTGTGTCCCACGTCGTTCGCCACTCTGTCCCACGCCGATCTGCAGCTGCTGCCACTGATGTCACAGCTCACTCCCAGTACAAATTCCTCTCCCTGTGGCGGGAAGCAGAGATGTGGAGACCGGCACCAGACAACGGCGGAGGATGAGGACCTTGCCTGGTTGAGTGAGTTTGTTGAGTGAGTTCTTTAAAAGTTCAGTTTGGACTAACCAAAATTTCTTGGAGAAATTTGGAAAATAGCTTCGAATAGAACTTTTTAGATAAACCCTTTTTCTCAGGTCAGTAATATAAAGGGAGCAGACCATATTTGAAAACAGATATTGCGGAATTATCCAGAGGCTTGTCATTCAGGGTTGTCACTAGGGATGAGCGAATCGGTTCTAACGAACCTGAATTCGCTCCAAATTTCAGGGAAAATTCGATTCAGCACGAACACTGACAGCGCAGCCGGCCTCCCCGCTCCCACCATGCCGACATTTTTTTTTCCATTTCATGGCTTGGTGGGAGCGGGGAGGCCGGCTGCGCTGTCAGCGGGCGGCGGAAGCCGGCTTCCGCCGCCCGCTGACAGCGCAGCCGGCCTCCCCGCTCCCACCAGAGATGAGCTATTCGTGAAAGTTTGATTCGGACGAACCCGAATTTCTTTGAGAAATTCGGTGAATCGCCCAAATCGAATTTTTGAGAAGTTCGCTCATCTCTAGTTGTCACCAAACATAAAATCGATAATCAGATTTAGGTCCAGACAATAACCCAGAAAATAGTGCAGCAGAAAATGCAGAATATTCTTAAAGAATAAGTCCACTTTCAATTGAATTATAGTGTATTTTTGTGTGGCAAAAAGATGTCTTGAAGGTGCTGATCTGACATTTTTTTCTAATGTTAGCAAATTTGTGTTTTATGGAAGCGGTATTCACTATCTGCATTCTGTTGCTATTGGCAATGTACACCAATTGCAGACTTGGTGTACGTTGCCAATAGCAACAGATTGTAGATAGTTGCACAGAAAACTGCTACTGGGCATGTGCTAGGTTGTCACCTCAGCAGCGGCCATAGCAGCAGTGTTCTGTATGTACAGGACTCACTTCTCCCTTCTTGGTGTTGTCAATAGCAACAGGTAGTGAAAGCTGATTAAACACACATTTGCTTACATAGGAAAAAAAAAATAATGCTATATCAGCTCAGCACCTTGAGCACATCCTTTTGGCAAAAAAATATACACTTTCGAAATTTCCATTAATAGATAAAGTCCTCGAATTAATAGTTGAAAAAAATTCTTATGCCAGTAAAGAAATCACTTAATGAGAAAAAAGCATGAGAAGTTCACTGTTGCTGAATCACTAGCTAGGAAAACAATGAAAGTCAATAGCACTATTCTACTCCTAAGGAATATAGGGAACTTATTACACTGTGGTAGAAAGTATAATTGACTTTTATTGTTTTCCAATCTGGTGATTCAGTAACAGTGACACTCTCATGTTTTTTTCTCATAAAGTAAATTTCTTACTACCATGATATATTTTTCAACGTAATTGAATCAAGGCCATATTCTCGAAATACATAACAGACCATTTTTTATATGGGAGATTTTAAATGTATGAAAATGGAGGGATTATTGGTAGTATCCTTGTATTTGGAAAAATGTGACAAATTAGGATTTTTTAGGGATGAAAAATGGGCTACTACTTTGTCACTATAAGGTCAGGAAAAATATGTAGGAAAAAACTGCCAGACCACTAAAAACCTGCATTCTGGAACATCACAATAGAAACATACTCAGTACATTGGCACGGCATTACTGGTTAACCCACAAAAAACAAAACAACCCCTTAAAATTAACCGCCATCTGGTTCATCAACACGTCAGAGGGGGCAACTTTGCTAAAGCCTTATTACAGAAAGAAACTAAATAGCTTTGCAACACAAAGCAACCCACCACCCAGGACTTAATGATCATCACAACTTTACATGTTTCATGTGTAGCCCTCTACCTCACCTAATCTCCCTACCTCCCATCTAGCATTCCCATCCTCCCAATCATTTATAACGCATTTTCATCACACATACATCTTCTTACACTTTTTTTTTTATATCATTGCATTCTTGCCTCGTTTCTCTCCCTACTAGTCATCCTTCTCCCGCATAACATGGGGGACTGTGTAATAACCTTAGGGATCATCCACACCCCAGACTGAGGTAACTGGCCGCTGCCAAGCAGAGTGCACATTGACACAGTGCCCAATATTAAGGACAGATCCAGGGACAATGCACCTGTGCTGATGCCGTGCACCCCACTGTGCAGGTGATGACAGTGGTCCTGTATCATTCTAGTTGCGGGCTACCTGAACACGCGCCGCCGCTCCCCAGGGCGCCTGTGACATCAATGAGCATCTCGTATCTCCTTATTAACGAGACGCTCAAGGTCATGCATGTGCCAGATCATGCATGTGCTCAGCGTACCACATGCACATGCGCACGCGCCACACAGCGCAATCAGCGTGCACACTCACGGCCTCCTTCCCGCCCATCTGTCTTCACACAAGGGCTCGCCCATCTTGGCCCTGCCGCCTATTTACCCTCGCTGCATGGTGGACATAGAGGCCTCAGTCAGTAGGAAGCAAATGAGCCCTGTGCTCCCCTAGTCAATCATAACACATAATCGCCTAACACCTGTCTCCCACTCCCGGTAGTATAACACTGTTTAAAAGAACGGCGCTCACACAACACAATCAGCCACTCCCCAACTCACACTCTCTGGGACTAGGCTCAAAACAACTACCTAAGCTAAGAATGATTACTACTACACTCTCTCTCGCTTTCTATTTAACCCTTATCTCCACTACAGGACTTATACCCTATTATACTATTTGTAGTAAGCTCACCCAGACTGAACCGTGGAACACAGGGTTACTCCCACAAGGGCCACACAGGTAAGCAGCAGTGCAACCTTTAGATATTTATACTTATACATATATTTATCAGGTACCCACACACCTATAATACTTTTGATTTAAACTTTTCCTTCTTTTTTCTTTTCCTTCATTTCCATATTACCCCCAGGCCCGACCCAGGCCCAGCTTGCTACAAAACCACACCCCCTGATTAACTACTTTGCCCTGTACTATACCTCATTCTACACTAACCAACCCCTCTTATTACTTATTTTATCCCAATACAGCAAACCAGCACAATATATGTCCTTGCTTTGTGAGACCAAAAGCAACAACCACCCCAGCCCATTCTATACAAAACCCTCTGAAAAAGCCCAAACCTGGCGAAATGCGTCAGGGGTTTATCACTGTTGAGCAAGCAAACCTCCATAGTTTGATTGACCAAACCATTGCCTGTTGACCATACCATTACTTGTATAATTGTTTCTATATGTTGTATTTAATTTATTAGGACTTAAGTATGTTTTTGCTGTTTCACTTTTATATTTCTGTAAAATAACTACTTGCATGACCTTTGGTACTTTTCTACAGGCAGGCTATGTGAATTTTAACATAGCACGGTTACATAATAAATCACCACTCTTTAGAATACATACGTGAATGTCACCATTTTACTCCTTTTTTCTAGTGACACAAGGCCCATTTTTTATTATAAATATATAGTCCTTGTGTATATGTCTTACAGGTTGGAAGCCGCCTAGTACTTCAGACAGCAGGGATCCTGTTAATTATTCTTGGCCTGTTTGGCAAATTTGGGGCTATCTTTATAACAATTCCAGAGCCCGTCATTGGAGGAATGTTTATGGTGATGTTTGGCATGATTGCTGCAGTGGGTATTTCAAATCTCCAGGTAGGGTGATATATAAAGTATATGTCTTTACTTTTTGACAGATTCCTATTTATATTATCATAATAATATAAACAGTTTTCAGTGTGTTAGAGAGGTGGTTAAAACCAAATTTGGAAAGACTATCCAGCAGCAGTGGAGAGGTGTGAAAGGGGTCAAAAGCACACCTAGCCCTTGACATTTCTTTCTTCTCCAACTCGCCGGAGATGCAAAACCATGGTATCTGTATGATGATAAGTTGATTTTATCGTACATAAAATAATCCCATCTTGGGAGTTTGAACATTTTTTGTATTCTGAAACCAAAGCAATAATGGTTTCTCTAGTCCCTTTTGAAAGCCCCAACAGGTTTGAAATTGTTGCCCTAGGGCAGAGCAGTAGCTAGACTTTCTGTTTCTGGTACCCAGGGCAAAGATTCAAAATGGTGCCCCCACCTGTGCTCAGGCCCCCCTTTGATGCCCCTCTGACCCGCTGCACCCGGGGCACATGCCCCACCTGACCGCCCCTAGCTACACCCCTGCCCTAGGGTGGAGTTCCCAGCAGCAGCAGTACAGTATAAAACAAGAGGTAGAGGCAGAAGATGTCTGGCTTTGTAGTTACAGTAGTACTGGCAGCAGCAGCACAGTATTCAACATGCTGCACAGACAGGAGATGTCCAACTGTGTAGGGATAGTGGTAGCAGAAGCACAATGCAAAACGTAATGGCAGACAGAGAACATACAGCTGTGTAGGAGAATAGGAGTATAGTTTAAAATATGATGGAGAGACAAGCATTGTGTAAAACTCTATGCCTGATTTATTTTCACAAATGTAAGCCTTTCTGCAGTTAAGATGGTATTTAGGTCTGCTTTAGTGTGATGACAATATCTGCAGAACTTAATACCCTCTCACACAGTACACTGGAGAATGAAGAAAATAGTCCACCAATAGTAAACAGGACCAGTTCTTGCCACTTGTCCCTTTTTCCCCAGAAATGTATGAAACGTGGAAATGGCTTATTTTAGTTTTTGTCACATCTGCAGAAAGCAGCAGAAAAATGTATTTTTCTTCTAAAGAATGGGTTTGAAAACATGGTAGTCGAAAGCATGCAAGCCACAAAGCATGCCACTTGCCATGGTCACCAGCATGACAGAAGGCCTAATGGTTTTGTTCTTTATCCTATACTGTGATGTTTGGCCCTGGCCAACAACCTCATTGCATAATGATTATGAACATATTCATCCCTGCCAAAAATACGTTTCATAGACGTGGGGGGATAACATACTGTCCCTACTCACAAATCTGGTGGCCTATTTAAATGGACTAAGTAGGCAACACACACCTCATAGTGAGCTATGATGGCTTCTTTCCTGCCCGATGTTGAAGTCTACAAACATCTTATTTTTCTTGTTGACATAGAGGTGATGATTATTTTCCTGGCACCAGTGCTCAAGTCCTTTAATTCATTTAGATAGACTTTCTAATTGTTGCTTTTGATCAAGTCTATCAGGTCCTTGGGTGGCTCCAGCTTTTATGGCCCTTGTGGGGCAGACAGAGGAGTAGCTAGGCTTTCTGGCACCCGGGGCAAAGATTCGAAATGGCGCCCCCACCTGTTCTTAGGCTCCCCTTTGGTGCCCCCCTGACCTGCTGCACCTGAGGCAAGTGCCCCCCCCCGGCTCTCCCCTAGCTACGCCCTTGGGGGCAGATATGCTTCCGTACGATTAATGCTTGTGGTCTTCCTGTGAGAAAATTTGAGATTAACTGGCACAGTCATGGACTTTGAGGGTGAGCTTAGATAGAATAATGATGTAAAATGCTGCACTGTCATAGACAAACAGCTGATTAACATAATTTGCTTTTCTGTTGCCCAGATGTTTGTATTAGTGTATATAGTAGGTATTTTATAACATCATCTGCAATTGAGACTCTGTAATGGATCCAGAGTGTCAGTCTGGTTGTAATGAAGTCTCTGATTTGCCTTCCAAAGCACGTCATGGGGAGTGATGTCCTCTTCCTTCCATTTAAAAAAGAACGAGCCTGAGTTTATAAGTGACCCCTCCTCCCACCATCCAGCATATGTATATGGATTTTTATAATTGGGTCATTTTAAATTCCATAGAATAATTCCAGATTTCAAGCCAGAAAAATAATGAGACCTAGGTATCCTTTACTCAGGCTGAATGCATGCCAATAATTGCCCAAAGGCATTGCAATCCACTAAATTGTATAGAAGTAACCTCACTGCCAGCAAATTCTACAGGTGGGAGTTGAGTTTGTACACTAGCATATTACTGGGTGAATATTGCTTTTTCCTGCCAACACATTCTGTTACGAATGACCAACAATGCAATGGGAGAGGAAATATGGATTAGTAATAGGTGGAGGAGAAGTAGAGCACGATGACTGTGATGACAAGAATGGCTGTGTTCTACTTATTTTTGTGGCCCGGCCTGCACTGTTTTTGCTGTTCAGCAATGTAGAAAAAAATCCAGCATAGGGGATATCTGCACAAATTCATGATCCCCATGGTAACCACAAGCCAAGAAAATTAGCCCCTGTTTGTAAATTGACTCTGCGTCTCTTGATCTTGATCTTGTTTCCACCTCTCATTTCATAACTAGGGATGGGTGAACCAGCTGAAGTTCGGGTTTGACAACTTCAGTCGAACTTGCTGCAAAAGTTTGTTTCCGAACCCAATTGAAGTAAATTGGGAGGCTCAAAAATGGCTGTAAAATGGGGGTAACAAAAGGCTAGAGGGATGCAAATTGGGGGTGGGGAACAGCAGGGTAATTGGCCTGCCCAATATGGGGTAGGGAAAGTACTCAAAATAATAACAGAAAACAAAAACATTTAAGAAATATAAATATAACTAAAAAAATTCAATCATTATTTTTTATGGGTGTCAAAGGGCAAATTTGGGGGTCACATCAGGGAGAGGGAAAATGGGGTATGGAAATTACTCCAAATAATCACAGAAAACAAATAAAAATATTAAATCCAGAAAAAAAGAGTTATCCCACGTTTAATCCATTCCAGCTGCAGATGACTGCCTGCGGGTTTATTTTTTAAATATTTTTTGGTAATTTTTTTGGCATTTTTGGTTAGATACAAATTTGATCTAGAGAAGAATAACCTTGTTTTTTAATTAGATTTTTTCAGTTTTAAGTGTTTTACTTTTCATTGCTTTTAAAAGGCGTCCTATTTAACATTGAAACTGCCTGCGGGTTTATTTTTTTAATACTTTTGGTTAATTTTTTTGGCATTTTGGGTTGGATACAATTTTATCTAATGAAGAATAGCCCGCCTAGTTATATTTTAATTGTATTTCTTCAATTTTAAAGTGGACCAAAACCCAGGATTTTGACTATCCTGGGTTTTGGTCCTTGCCCCTGTGGTGTGATTGGGAAAGCCCTGCTGTGTGAAACCTCACAGGTCACTTGAATTAACTCACCTTTCCCCATGGGCACAACGTCCTGCTAAAGGGATAGTAGGGATGCGGCACTGCTCGCACACGCACCAATGAACCGGGGGGGAAGGTGAGTATACCGCATGACTTGGGGTTTCACATAGTGGGGCATCCCAATTCCGGAGGCAATCAAGTGGGCCTGGAATCTTATAGGTCTCCAAGCCGACGGCCGTGGGTTTTGATCCTCTTTAAGTGTTTTACTAAATGCCGCTTATAAAAGGCATTCATTAATTCATTAGATACCATTTTTTTGTCACTTTCCCTTGTTCAATTGAATTCCACTTAACCAAAATTCATTAAAGCATCGGGTATCTTAATTTTTTATTAATGTTTCTTACATTTAAAAAAAAATGTGGGGTCCTTCACCCCCAAAGGCTACCAGCCCGGGCAACAAGCATAAGGGGTTGTAACCCGTAACCCAGGGCTATGTCTCTGCTAGATACAGGCCCTTATGCCCTTTTGTATGGGCTGGACACCCCTTGACACTTTCAGTTGGTTGCTAGCCCCCCTAAGTCTGGAGAAATGGGGCTCAAAAGTGGGTCACCCTGGAAATCGATGCACCTCATCCAGGGAGGTCTATTCTGAGCCCTGGTTCTCCACGGTCATGGGGGCAAGGAAGTGCAATCTTATAAAGAATGTAGCCTACGTCTTCACCGATTTATAAACCCCAGCTCCGGCAAGCAACAGTACCAGGACTTTGCAGTACAGCCAATTGGATCTACATGCCCTTGCAGCAGAGCATACCTCAAGTTCTCCTCTTTCCAAAGACAACTCTAGTGGGTTGCTAGCCCCCCTGGATCCGGAGAACCGAGGCTCCAAATCATCCTGGGAATCAAAGCAGCTTAGTCAGGATGGTACACTTTGTAGTGCCAGAATCCCGGAACTAGGGGGGCTAACGACCCACTGAAGGTGTCGGAAAAGGGGAGAACCGCAGATATGCATCTGGATGACCTGGCCAAGCGGAAGTACAGCAAATTCCCAGTACCATTTCCCGTGGGTGTCGGAAGGTTGGTTCACTTCTGAGGGCCAGATATCCGAACCTAGGGGGGCTAACAACCCACTGGAGGTGTCAATGGAAAGGAGAACCTCAGGTATACACTCCTACAAGGGCATGTGGATTGGGGGGAACCAGACCAAGCGGCAGTACCGCAAATTCCCAGTACTGTTGCTCACGGGTGTTAGGGTGGTAAACTTCCCAGTGCTGAATATCTGGATCTAGGGGGGTATTGACTCACTCAGGTATATATACCTACAAGCGCATGTAGATTGGGGCTGACCAGACCAAGTGGTGTCACTGAAAAGTCCTGGTACCCTCAACCATAGCTCCAAAGTTGGTGGAGGCCCTCTTGTAGGGCAAATGGTGAAGGCCCAGGGGTGCGCGTCAATTGTGCTCTTCATATAATCCAGCCCTGGATGCATTGCACTCGCATTGTGGGCAAAATGCAGCGCAATGCATAGAAAGAGCCCATGTATTTCACAGGATATATTTTTCTTTCATCTTTTTGTTTTATGACACAAGTGGAAAAGTATGTAAGGGCCCTTTTCCCAAACCAGGGTTCTTGTGTAGCTGAATTTCTTTTTTGATAATACCATCTCAAATACTTCCATACACTACATATTTTACCTCCATAAGCATTAGAAATCCTAAACTGTATTTTCAATTAAAAACTGATGTATTTTCAAGCAAATCTATTGAAAATTATTACTTTGGAAGGTATATTACCCCAGATAACAAGAATTCAGCATAAAAATGGAGCTGATTGACTGATATTCATTCAAATATGCCTCAATTAAAAGAACAGCAATACTCTGATGATCCAACATCCAACTTAAAGCTATTCCCACATTAGAAGTGCAGTAAAACAAAGCACAGGCCTCATTCTGTTGTATAGCTCAGGAAGATTATATTTTTTCTGTAGAACAAAGGTTAAAGCAAAAGATTAATTAGGCCAATATCAACCAAGCATTTGATTATTTCACTGCCATCCAAGTACTAAATATCTCCTTCTCCTAGTCTGTTTCACATGCAGCAAAAACTTTACTAAAGAATAAACCTTAAATTAAAATGAAATTAAATCTTAAACAGGCAGGGTAGCAGAGGAAATATATTGTTACAGCATTTGGTCTGGTATGTGCCCTCACTCGTGTTATTCCATTGATCCTATCAACTCTCCAGCCATGCCATGAACATTTTATTTTTATAGTACTAAATTACAGTTTAGCTTGATACTATTGAGCTCAATATAAATGTAGCATTTGTACCCAATCTGTTTCACATGGCCATATATTAAGTTCAATTGTACTTACCGAAACAATGTAATTTTAAGAAGAATTGTGCTACAGTACATACGTCACTGCTTTTATGTTCATAGTATTCTCAATGTCTATTGACTTTTATCTATGATGGTTTTAAAGACTATAATGGATTTCAGCTCCTGCTTCCCCTCTCTTGAACAACTTAATAAAAATTTTCTCTTTGATTTTAATGGCATCCCGGCCTAACCTTTGCAGTTGCCCTTTGTTATCCAGCACTGGAGCACTGCCCTGCGACACTGCACAATCTTTAGTCAGAGACTGGTGATATTGGCACTTGTGCACCAAAGCAATAGAGAGAAAAACTAGTCTCTTACCTCTTTCATGGCCATAAAGTTCAGACTGGAACCTGGCACAGTACCTACTGTCAGGGAACCACGGGTCACGTGATCCCACTATCAATCAGGGACCTCTGGACACACAGACCGCTTTCCCAAACCCCCGTCCGAGCCCGCTTAGTGAGACTACCAGGCCCAAAGCCTGCAGACACCCAGATTCTTGGCTGAGGCAAAAAGATCGCTTAAGTTAAATAAAGGATTTAATGTAATAAGCACACTAGGCAGTGATTACAAACATTTGGCTATGATGGAATATGAATTAATACAAATGTTGTTCTGAGTAGTGGGTTACAGTTTACAGTGAGTTACACACAGAGATATAATACCTTAGGATGCAGTTGCAGAGTAGTGATGATGATTGAGCTTCCACATAGCGGTAAGTGGCCAGCTTGTTGATGGGCACCTCCAGCACGCGTGCAACGTGAAGAGACACTCCATAAGTGGGCACCTCTAGAAGTGACACTGGTTTTGTCTCCTTGGCCTACCTTTAAGCGCGGTCTCTGCCCCTCCACCCCCCTCCTTCCAGACACAGGTTCTTTTGAAGCTCCCATATGCTATCACACCTCCCCAGCAGAGGAAGATCCTTGCTCCTCTCTGTCTGTGCAAGGTGTTAGGAGAGCCCAGGGGGGCTTTTATCCTCAAACTGCCTCTTCTGAGTGTCAGAACCTCATGCTCATATATGGACTACCTTTTCCTGCTAGCCTTGTAAGGGTGACATTTGCTACGTACAGAGAATCTTAAAGGGGGATGCCGGGCATCAGCGATAAAATGAAATGTGATATTTGTCCTATTCCTCACACCTACATTTTAGCATTTTTTTGTTCAATTTTCTTCCAACCTCATGTATATTTGAGGTTCCATCTCAAATGCCTGCTGTGGTTGATGGTTCTTTTGGGTCTCACCAGAAGTCACCTCCCTACA
This sequence comes from Gastrophryne carolinensis, assembly GCA_027917425.1. Classification (NCBI taxonomy): domain Eukaryota; kingdom Metazoa; phylum Chordata; class Amphibia; order Anura; family Microhylidae; genus Gastrophryne; species Gastrophryne carolinensis. The sequence continues at coordinate 175,263,797 of CM051238.1, read as the reverse complement.
GCAGCTCCATAAGCCACTTTTCCTAATTTTGTGGGAAATGTCTTTCAGACTCAATCAGAATAAATTCCAGAATCTACTCTGCTAAAAACAATCTACTCTGGGATGGTGTATCAGCAAAACTGGTAATGGTATCAAACGTAAGACATCTGGGACCTGTTTCCTTTCTTAGTATATTCTCCTCTGGAGGAGAGTATCCTGTTCTCACAGATTCTTCTCTTATGTCAGCATAATAAATGTCTTTCTTCTTGCTTTAGCTGATTCCTTAGTGTCATCGATACAGTTCTTGAAATAAATTATATCATGGGACAGATCTTTGTATTGCCCCTGATATTTTTGGGCATAGTTATATGCTCACCCCTTGGGCATCTTTTTCCAAGCTGTGACACTCTTCTTGCATACTTTTGACAACTCATTCTATTTATTTTAGTAGCTTGTCTTTGAACACACTCAAGCTCCATTATATGGTGCCATAAAGCACCTTTTAAAGTGGTAAAACGAGAGTTAAGATATCTCAAGTGTCAGTGTAAGAAACGCCTTTCCTCAACCTTAAGGGATGCCCCCATGTTATAGTTACCATCCTTGATATAAATTATATCATGAGACAGATATGTGTATTACTCCTGATATATTTGTACATAGTTGTTAGGTTAACCCTCAGGTGTCCCTCTCCCAAACTAAATAACCCTAATATTGACACTCTTACTGGGTATTTTTGTCAATCCAGTCTATAAATTTTAGGTGCTCTAGCTCCATTATATGCAGTCTGAAAGTACCCTATAAAGTGGGAAAATTAGCGTTATTTCAAGTAAGTATATGCCACTTAATTCACTCCCTTGTAATATTTCCTAGGCAGCAGCTGCTTGGCATTGGTCCCTGCAGTTAAGTTTACTAAAACTCCAAGATTCTATTCATTATTAAGTGTGAACCGATTTTGTATGTCGCTACGTTTTTGTTATTTGCTTAAAATATGCTCGAAATGTAAAATTAACTCCATGACATATCTGATGCTACAACTACTGTATGTAAAATAACAGATGCCACTTAAAAAACAACTCCTGATTGCTTTCTTTTTTCCAGTTTGTAGACTTAAACTCATCAAGAAACCTGTTCGTGTTAGGATTTTCTATTTTTAGTGGACTGGTTATTCCAACATGGCTAGCAGACAATCCAGGAATTATCAGCACAGGTATCAGTAATCAGTTTATTTTCACCAAGTACATTACATACAAGGACATTTTCTTGACAGGAGAATCCACTGGAATTTGCAATATAGGGGTGGTTTATGGGTTTACCTACTGTATTACCTTTTTCTAGGTAAAAAAACGTACATAGTTAACAATTAAACAGCTGGTCACCTGTTTATCTCTAGTTTTCTACTTCAGGGGATTTTTTGAGTGGTCCCTTCTGTGCTCCATCTAGGAACTATCTCCAACATATCTAGCATGAGCTAAACCTAATTCATTTTTGTTAAGCCAATAAAGCAAGACGAGGAGAATATTTTGAAAATACTTCACTGCATGTCCAGGATAAGGTAAGTATATATTTGTTTTAATTATGTGACCCAGATGCCCCTAAAGATCAGTTTTCATTTTATTTTAAAGGCAAACTTTTATTATACTATTGGTGTGCCACAAGGTTCTGTCCTAGGCCCCCTACTTTTCTCAGTCTACACCCATGGCCTTGGCATACTTATAAATTCATTAGGCTTCCAATACCACTTCTATGCGGATGACACTCAGATATATCTCTCAGGCCCCAATCTCTCCTCTCTACTATCTCGTCTCCCCAACTGCCTCTCAGCTATTTCTTCATTCATGTCATCTCGCTACCTCAAGCTAAACATGGACAAGACAGAACTGGTCATTTTCCCACCCTCTAACTCCCCTCCCCTCTCTAACACGTCTATTTCTGTCAACAATTACACAATAACAGCATCTCCCCAAGCTCGGTGCCTGGGAGTCATTCTGGACTCTGCCCTCTCTTTCAAACCACATATTCACTCCCTGGCCACCTCCTGTCGCCTCCAACTTAAAAACATCTCCCGCATCCGTCCTTTCCTCTCACCTGACACCACTAAAATGCTAGTGCATGCCCTGGTCATATCCCGTCTGGATTACTGCAACATCCTTCTTTGTGGCCTACCAACTAACAGACTGGCACCCCTCCAATCTATCCTGAACTCTGCTGCTCGCCTCATCCATCTCTCCTCTCGCTCCTCCAGTTCTGCGCCTCTCTGCCAATCCCTACACTGGCTACCTGTCCCACAGCGAATCCTATTCAAAACTCTAACCCTCGCCTACAAAGCTCTCTCCAACCAGGCCCCTCCCTACATCTCATCTCTAATCCAACAGTATCAACCTAGACACAGCCTCCGCTCTTCTGCCGACCTTCTCCTGTCCTCCACCCTGGTCACCTCCTCTCGCGCCCGCCTCCAGGACTTCTCACGTGCAACTTCAATCTTCTGGAATGCCCTCCCACACCCAATCCGCCACTCCACAACCCTCAAAACCTTCAAAGGTGCCCTTAAAACGCGCTTATTCAGACAAGCATATAATCTGGCCTAACCAATCTTCTAAAGAGCACATGCCACAAAGCTCAATACTGACTGTTTGTGATCCTTCCCCTTGTCTTCACCCCTCTTCCTTTAGACTGTAAGCTCGCAAGGGCAGGGCTCTCTCCCCTACTGTATCTTGTACTCAGAATATCCATTGTCAACTCTGTAAAACTGCATTTGAAATAGTATATGTATCGTATGTTTCTACCCTGTCTGTAATTACTACTTTGTAAAGCGCTACGGAAGATGATGGCGCTATATAAATAAACAATAATAAATAAATAAATAATTATACTAGGTTCCTACAATTGTGAACACTGTGTCAAAATGAAACCAAAATTGCCAAATACGTTTTTTAAGGGAACTATTACAGTAAAATATATACCCAATGTTTATTTATCATTGCTGACATGTACCATAGTAATTATCCACTGCATAGAAATTAATTTACAGTATAGGTGTGATGCAAAAGCAGAAGCTCCTTACCAGTGGTTCGAGATATGAAATGGGCACTTGGGGTTTGCCTTCACCATATCCAGTACTACCGTAGAGCTTTGCTGTTACCAGTGTTACATTTAGAGTCTTATTTAAGAAGCTTCAGCACCACACAGCTGCACTTTTTGGCCTCAGGGGCACTCAGCGTCAGATTTAACAACTGGAAAAATGCTAACACCAATGAGTTCCACCAGTTAGCTTTTTATTTAACTATAGCACAGCAACTATTAGCACCAATAATGTACCCAGCACAGGGCCAGATTAAGCAGAAATGCCAGTGCTCCAAAGCTAGCTCTATAGCTACAAAACAGTTGCTAACAGACTCTGTAGTGAAAAAGCAAGCAAGCAAGAAGAGCCACGGGCTACTTACTAACCTCCACATGACAAAAATGTGCTGAAATGATGTGTCATCACAATCACCCAAAAGTGCTGGCCAAATTACATGGTTGGGTAATAGCAACAAAAATAAGTCCTGAGAAAAACACGAAACACCACACTATAGCAAAAAAGTGCAACATGAGCCCATCACCAAAATAATAAAGAAATAAAGAAAAACTCAACTAAACCATAAAGACAAATGTCAACTACTAAAATATGTTTACTACCCTAAGAACGGAACAACAATAATTCTTAGTTTAGACCACTATTTCACCACAAAAGATCCACTTACATTCTACCTGTTTCTCAAACTTCTCTTGAGAGATCTTCCTCTGATGGACTCCACGGCCTCCGATGTTCCTCTTTAAAGCGATGTACGAGAAATTTTATGTCAGCCAAAACGATATGATGCTCGACCAACAAGCAGATCATATTCTTGTTCATCGCTTGGTTGCAGCAAGCATTTCCATTGATCAGTAATTGCTTCAATGCTTTGCTTTAGAGAATATTTGTTCATATTTTTGCTTTTCTGCAGCCACCGCTGAGGCGAGTGCACCCTTAAGTGAAGCAGGTTAATGAGCTGCTCAACAGCACATCAACCAGCTTTCCCGTGTTTGGGCAGATGCCGAACTCGAAAATGTCTAATGTCCATGTTCAGGTTTGGGACAAGCCCATCTCTAGCTGTGATCTTTTTTTATTCCGGCATGCATCCATGGACTCAAAAAAAAAGCCAGATTTAAATACATGATGTGCACAGGCACACAAACTGCCTTACTTTTAATAAAAACCTAAACACAAATAAGTGTTGGCATTGTCTATCAAGAAAGAAGTATTGTGCTCACCCACCGGCAAGTCACAAACGAATATCCAAAATAGCCAAATAGCAAGTGGAGCACAGCCAAATAAACTAATTCCCAAAATATTTTTATTTGAGTCACACATAGAGTACAAAAATGCATCTTTACTAAATATGTGTGTACAGACCTATACAAATAAATTATATGATAAAAAAATAGTTGGTATCAAATATTATCATAATTCCATTTTTACAGATGGAAGTAAATCCCTTCCTCATTAGTCAACACATTTCTCTGTGTGAGTTGAGAAAAAATGTCAATGAGTGATTTAGCTTGGCCAAAATGTTAACATTCTTTATGCGCCAACACTAAAAGAAAAAAACAGATGGAGTAACACATTCTCTGTTGTCAGGGAAAAGTAATCACTGCACAATTTCAAGCACTGGATTTAAGCAACACTTTTGCTTGGACTGTTTCCCAAACACAAAATAAACTTTGACTGGGTCGGCATTACCTAGCCTTGCAAGTAGTCCTTGAATAATTACCTACACTGGCATAAATGTTCCTTTCACTAATATTTATGAAACATTGTTTATGAATAGATACATTCCTTGCTTTGCCTTCACATCAATTCACTACCAATCCATTTAGAAACTATGAAGCCACTTGGTTTGTATCCTTTTACTTTTCTAAATCTGTTGGATCAAACCAAGCAAACTTGCCAACTGATGATGATAGTTCAATGTCGGGGGAACACCTTGTTGTGAAAATAGACATTTAACAGGGCAGCTTCCTTCTTATTTTACTAATGTGATTTAGACTAGGTAATGAAGTCATAATTTTATATTAATAATTCTAGCTAGTTCACTTCTAATGTCTGTAAGGAAATGAATGATCAAAATAACGACGAGTGCATATTTGTATGACTGTCAAGGAAATATGAGAAAATCTCCTTAAAATTGGTATTTTTGCTAGTGCAGGTATTTTTCTAGCTAGGACATATCGTCTAAGAGCAGAGAGTGGCCTTATCTGCCCCTTTACTGCATCACAGTGTGAGCAGCTCCATTACTTTGTGCTATAGAATGCCTCTTCCTTTTCCTGTCTTTTCATTCTTGCCGAGTTCTAGCAACACTGTAGGCTAAAGTTGTTTAAACTAGATACAATCAAAGAATGAAAGAAAGTCTCAAAGAAATACACACAAAATAACCAACAATGCATTTGTATCCTTTGTCCCCCAGGTATCTTGATTTGGGATGCCTGTCCGTTGTTAGGTACCAGAAAATGCAGGCATTATACTGAACTATCTGTGTTCCAGGAGGCTAAGTAGCCACAATGAATACCCAATAGGGTTGGCTAACACTGGCAGAGCCAGCCCCAGAGCATGTTATCATTGGAGCAACGAAAATACACAAGACAAGATATGGTCAACAATGATAGATCAAGGCAAAGTGGGAGGGGAAGGATTTGGCAGGAAAGAATGTAGCTCAGCAAATTTTAGCCCTACAAGGGTAAAGGCAAAAATGCATCCTGTGACAAATACAGTGCTTTGAAAAATGTTATAGAGTAACACATTATTGAGTATATAATAGAAAATAAAAAGCTGAAAAGTGTGGCATGCATATCTATTCAGTACCCAGTACACTAATACCCCAGCATAATGTCCAGGAGTCCACCTGTATTTTGTTTAGTCTTAGTATAACTACAGCTGTACTGTGACGGTCTCATAGGTTTGTAAGACAACATTAGTAAACAAACAGCATCAGAGAAACCGAAAAACAGGACTTGAAGATGAGGGTCTCATGAATACTTATACATATACATATACAGAAGTATAATTCAAGGGGAAGAAAAAAATAGAAACATAACAGACAGCTCAGGGATAAAGTGGTGCAATAAAGTATTGTAAGGTTAAGTAAGTTACCTGGTAGCTTCATTTCTAAACACCCGAAAGAGCAGCATACCACTGAGATATTAAGGCTCCGCTCCAAGGTAAGAATACATGACCACTGGAATACACAAAAGCTTTAGCTCCTCCTCCAGATACCAGTAGTTTAGAGATCTGAAAAACAAAGACAGACAAAGCACCAACTGGTAAATCAGTAAGATAACATAAAATAACATAGCCTGAGGGAGGGAAGCCTGTATGCTGCCCTTTCGGATGTTTAGAAAAGAAGTTACCAGGTAACTAACTTAAATTTTCTCAAAACATCTATAGGGCAACATACCACTGAGAGGATAAGCAAGATACTACCTCTACTTGGTGGGAAAGTCTGCCTGTAACACACTCCTGCCAAAGAATTGATCTTGCAAGGTGAGCAGATCCAGGTGGTAATGATTAATAAACGTCTTAGCTGAAGACCAGGTTGCAACAGATCTGTTCAGCAGAGGCACTAGCTTGCTCCGCCCAAGATTTAGAAATACTTATTGTTGAATGATGTAATCAGGATGTAATTCGCTCTGGAGAAGGAGTTCCGTTGTAAGCAAAACTGATAGTACTCTTAATCCATAGGGCCAATGTTGCCTTGGAAACACGCTGACCCTTCCTTTGACCCGAGAAGGAAATGAATAAGCTATCTGCCTTCCTCCAATCCTTTCTTTGTTGTAGCTATTATAGCAGGCCCTGACATCCAAAAACTTATCGACAGAACCCATGAAGGGATCACTATCTCTGGCAGATGGAAGGATAATCTCTTGGGCCAAATGAAGTTGAAAGAGATCTTAGAGAGGTAGCAAGGATCCACCTGTGATATTATAAGATCCTGGAAAATTTGAAGAAAAGGGTGATGGCAGGATAGAGCCTGGATATAACTGATTCTGCGGGCTGAAGTTATTGCCATCAGAAATAGAGCTTTCCATGTAAGAAATGTAAGCGTGGTCAGAGCTCTAAGGACCTGGGCGAGATACCATTGAGAAGCTAACCTCAAGCGGACCAGTCTGGACCGCCTAAAAGCTAGCAAAAAATGCCTGACCAACGTGAAAAGAAAGAACAACGTCAAAAGAAAAAAACAGAAAGGGCTGAAAACTTGACCTTCAGGGTACAGATGCTGAGACTCAGGTTGACTATTTTCTGAAGGAAATCCAATAGGACTGGAAGACTAGAAGGGGGTCTTTGATTATGCACCTTCTAGGTGTTAAAAGTTTCCCAAATTTTCAAATAATTTTCAAATAAATCTTCTGTGTCACCTCCTTTCTGCTGGAAAGCTGTAAATTCATAAAATTGAAAGAGAGTCTTGATCACCTCCCTCAACGTACCCTTTTTTAGGAGCCTCGCAATTTCAGGGTCCAAAGTGTCAAACACCACTTTTTCAGGTCCTGACAAAGCCCTGGTCTGGTCTTTCTGGAAGTTCTCAAAGCTCTTGGACTGACAGCAACTTAAGAGTTGAAAACCATGGCCTCTTCGGCCCCCAGCAATAGAATCATGGCTGACTAGCAGGATATTTTGAGTAGAACCTGAGGGAGGATCTGAACTAGAGGAAAAGCTTAAGCCAGACTGAAAAGCCATTGATGAGCCGGGGCATCTATTCCTAGAGCTTGACTGGACAGATCGAGGGAGAAGAACTTTCTCAGCTTGTTGTTTCGACCGGAGGTGAAAAGATCCACCTCTGGAGTTCCTCTCAGGATACAAATCTGATTGAATACCTCCTGGTTCAGTGACCATTCTGCTTGATAGCCAAGAGTGGCTCAAAAAATCTGCCACTGAAATTCGACAAGCTTTTAGGTAGATGGCTTATAAGGATAAAAGGTTCAGTTCTACCCAGATCAGAATTTCCTTTGCTGCTTGTTGCAAGACGGATGACCTCATCAATCCCTGATTTGGATATGCCATAGTAGTCGCATTATGTTCTGATTTGTACGTGATGACCCTTTAGGTGGGGAGAGAAGGCTAGCTACCTCCTTCACAGCTATCAATTCTCTGAGATTTGATGAGGATAGGCTCAGTCCTCTGGACCATTTCCCTTGAACTTTCAGGGGTCCACAATGGGCCCCCCAACCCCATGAAGAGGTGTCCGTTGTCACTACCATGTGCATAGCGTCCCACCAGGATAGGCCACTGACAAACCTGTGTTTGCCTTGGTACTAAGTCAGAGATTCCTTCACTAAATCTGGGACTTCGTTTATCCTGCCTATGGAATTCTGAAATCTGTCCCAAGAGTTTAGAATATGCAGCTGTAGAGTTCTTGAGTGTAGCTGACCACATCTTACAACGGGGAAAGACCAGGTAATTAGCCCCAAGACCCCCACAGCTTGACGAACTGAAATCGACCATCTGGAATTATCTTTGACTTAGGCAAAAAGATTTTCTGAAGGACTGTATTGATCTCGAACCCTAGATAAATCATGACCTGTGATGGGACTAGACTGGACTTCTGGTAATTGAGAATCCAACCCAATCATAGCAAAAAATCTTTTGTCAATTCAAGATCCTTGAAAAACCTCTCCTGATCTGGGGCAAAGAGGAGGAGGTCGTCTAGATGCTATAATATTGATTCCTTTCTGCCTAGAACTTTGGTAAAAACTCTCGGAACTGACGCCTGCCCGGAGGATAGGCATACAAATTGGAGGTGGAGTATTTTGTCCCCCCAACTTTACTGCAAATCTCAAAAAGCCTTGAGCTGACAAGCTCATCAATACCTATCAATAGGCATCCTTCAGGTCTATTAAGACCATGAAGGAGCCAGGCGGGAACAGATTCCTCCATGCGGAAGCGTCTGTAGCATACCGACAGATTCAGCTTCTTCAAACTGAGAATGAAGCAGAATTCTCCAGAGGTCTTCTTTACCAAAATAATGCTCGAATACAACCCTCCCCCCCACTGCTGGCGGAGAGGTGTAACAAAAAAGTTCTTGGGAAGGACGTGCATAAATTCTATTGAGAAACCCTTCCTTATTAAATAAAGGGCACAAAATAAAGGGACAATCCAGTAGAGTCTCCCACCAAATGTGGAATTGTTTTAACCAGGAACTTATTAAGGGCCTGGCATCATTGCTTCTAAGGGACTGACTGCTGGGTACCAAACAGAGTGGATGCTGTAAACCTGCCTCTCCTAGAAGTAGGAGGGGCCCCTCTAGCCCCTCTAAACGAGTCCTTGCTAGGAAAGGTACGTCTAAGGGAGGATGTTTCTATTCCTGCTACATTTAGTGGGAAAAGGCCTGTTTCTGTCAGCATACCTGTCTAACATCTTCTCTAGTTCTGGGCCAAAGAAGACTTTCCCATTAAAGGGACCACACCAAAAATCTTACCAAATCCATTGTGGCATCAGACAGAAAAGCAGCCACTGAGAAAAGAATCAGTAAAGCCTTAATAATCTTATCAAGATCCGTTTGTTTCAAGAGACATAATTTAAGCTGCTGAATCCAATAATTAAGATTCATGGCAAAGCAAGTAAAGGCTAGAATTGGTTTCAAAGTGCAAGATTCAGCCTGCCTTGCTTTTTTCAATAGAGAATCCATCTTCTTGTCTAAAGTATCTTTGAGGATTCCAAATTCCTCAAAGGCTAAATCCACCCCCCTGCAAACCTTAGCAAAGGGGGCATCCAGTTTGGGGCATTTATCCCAAATATGTGACTCTTGCTCACTGAACAGATATAGCCTCCTAAAAGCCCCTGGTCTATAAATCTTCTTAACTTGATCATTCCACTCATAAAGGATAGCCTCCTTAACTGAGTTATGGATGGGGGAGGTCATAGGGGAATCAGAAACAAAATCAGGATAGAACCCATCATGTTTAGACTTAGGGGTGCAACTCCTATCCTCAATGCTCATAGAAAGATAAACCATATGTAAGAGATATGGTAAATCTTCTGGAGGAAAAAGAAATTTCACAGGTGAAACTGAATCCGATCCTGAACAAGGGCCCTCCTTGGAGGAAGAGCCCTCATCCCCCTCAGAAAAGCAGGTATCATAGACCTCTGACTCCTGCCCGCTAGAAAAAAAAGGGGGACTAGGGGATGCCCAACAAACTCCTTACAACCAGCCGAGTCTCGTGGGTTCCTAAGATTCTCAAAGGAAGAGGAAATATGACCCTTCAGAACTCTCATCATATCCGTCATGACAGCTGAGTCATCCCCAGCCCTTCTCAGTAATTTCACGCTTTCCATCACACGCCGAACCTTGGCACGAGGGAGACAGCAAATCATTTAGTTGAGGCGGTCTTGGTGAAAAATTATTCTGTCAATCCACCTGATAATAGAATCCCCTATTACCACTAACTGTCTAGTCCTACATGCAGCCCAACCACCCACTCACTAGCTAGGCTGTCCTCTCCGCTGTTAGGGAGAGGCTAGGGCTGCCTTTTCTGAGACTGACACTCTTGCATCATTACCCAACTTGGCAATTTTGCTAGGGTACACAGGTATGGCCTTCCTTTTCTCTGCTTCCTTTCTACTCCCTCTACTCCCTCTATCTACATTTATACAGTTACTTGCCTGCTCCTCCTGACCCATTACACCACCCTCTGTTTCTACCCCACTTAATACCTGCTCAGTGAGCAGAATGCCCTTTTCCATATTGATAATCTCTTTAATTCTGCAGATCTCTAACTTGAGCTTCCAAGGTTGCAATATGCTCACATTTAACACAGCAGTATTCAACCTGGAAACGTTGCTCCTGAAGTGTATACATATGGCAATAAACTCCTAAACTTGCTTAAAATCTTATTTATAGCAAAGCAATACTTCCCTTGACCAGTGTCAGTATATGGCTAGTCTGGCAAACAGCAAAGTACAGGTGTACAAAGAGTAGAATAATCATGATGTTTTGTTAAGTAAGATCAAGGAAGATTTCCTTGTACCTGTAGGCCAAGGAAGTAATTACAAAAAGACTCACCTTCAACCCCATTACCCCAATTTGAGATTCCCCACTGCATCTCCCTCATGCTGGAAGCTTGGGATTGGGCAGTCTTCACTTCTGTGTTCCATCAGAGCAGCCACTAAGCCCCTTCCACCTAGCTAATCAGATTGGTTAAGAGTGTGCGTAAAGGTAATTATAAGAGTTCCTGGTCACTAGCTTGCAGCAGAAGGAGGCACAGCGGAGCATCTTGAATTAGGATGCCCCATTCTACAGGGGTGAGGGAAGTTAAGTTGTTTGTGACCTTGACTCCTCTTTAACCCCTCAAGTGCCTATAACATGCCTAGCACATTCACAGAAAACAAGCTGGGCACGTCATGGACAAAGGGGATTCTCCTGAGACCCAAAAGGGACTAGTGCAGCAAGTGAGTGATCCAGGGGCTGGGGGCAGTGCTAGCCCCCCTCACTCCTGCGCTGCAGCATGTTGCCTGTCCCCCCTCCCCCAAGCTGATCCATTGTAGTATTCACTGCTGCCACAGCTCCAGATGCTGCTCCCTGCTGGTCTTTCCAGCTCAGTCTGTACAGGCAGCATGAGAAAGACTGGCCAGGGAGGAGCAGCGGACAGTGCAGTGAATGGGGTCAAGGAGGAAAGAATCCTGCTCTCCCAGATGCCGGTTGTGAGGAAACGTGAGCCTGCTGATGACACAGCCTATTGGATCTGGCATTAAACCTCCCTAATCTCGGGCTATTCAACCCAGCAGTATAAAATTCTTATTAAAGTTAAGGCAAAAAGTCAGCTCAAGTTAAATATTTTGATGCTATAGTAGCACTAGTCAGTTATTATAAGCATGTGATATTGTGGAAATATTACAAAAACAAGTCTGAGAAGTGAGATACAGGTTACGGGTTAAAGGGATTACAAAACAGAAATACAGCAGAATGGCAGGTTACCTTAATGCATTAAAATGAGTGTTAGGCAGTGAGCTCTCCGGGGGCCTAAAGCATCCTGCTGGATCCTGGGACCTCTTCTTACATGTGCAGGTAATCTCTGAGAAGATGAAATGCTTTTGTCCACCCTCAGGCTGCTTTTATGCTTTGGACTACCACTCCCCTCTCCCAACAGGAAGGAGGAGTTCCCTCCTCCCATTTTGCTGACAGCAGAACCATTTTTGGACTGTAGCATTTGATTGGAAGGTCACACTACTCTGGTTCTGTTATTGGGTTTAATTCAGGACATCTGGGGAATCCAAAGATGGAGTTTTCAAATTAATCAGAACTGGAACCCAAGAATGCCCAGTTATTGTCAGTTTTGTGATGGCCATCTGCCACCCATTTGCCCATCCAATTGTATGCCTTCCTCTCACTGCCAGTTAACTACCTGTCTGACCACTTGAACACAAGGAGGGACAACACTGTACTGATCCTCACAGCTTAAATGAGGCAGATCATTAAGAGGTTAAAAAGCATTTCAGAAACTAGAGTTAAAGGAGCAGTATCGCGAAATTTGCATTAAAATAGATAAATAATTAAACAGCCACACAATAGCTTCTAACATGTGTATAAATAATGTGGCGATAGAAAAAGAAAAAAATATATGCCTTTCTTTTAAATTGTATAATGACAATGGCTCAGTCCGTTTGCTGAATAGGGGGATCTGCTGGGTTGTATTTAGTGAGCTGCTTCATTTAGCCCACTGGTCTCCTAGCAACACTTTACCTCAGAGGCTGACACTGTAATCAGTGGTAACGGCTGTGTGTGTGTGAGGTGCTGCTTTTGTTATGAGACCAGGTGACTCAAATGTGTAAAATCTATATAAAATAAAACTGAACGAAATGGGTGGCACCAACCAATAGCCTTGTCCCTGTGGTGCACTGCCCTAATAAGCTTTCAAATACTGAATGTCTAGCAAATTGGGGGATCCCTCAACCCCCATAAAAAGCCAAAAAGGGACTAACAATTGCACTCACCACATAACTTATAAAATTATATTTTTTATTAATTCATGTGCAGCATAATATCCAATTAAAAACATGTAAAAAACTTACATAACATGCCAGCAGGGGGAGCCTATCTGTATACAACCTAGTGCATAGTACTACCATTAAATATTATTCCTATATATTATCCATTAATCTATCTGTCTAACTATTACCTTTAAAGTGCATGTGCTGAACAAAGTGCATCAGTGTCCAATAATTATGTGCAAAATATATCAATCCAAAGTATCAGCATAAAGTGCAACAAAATGCAGACAAGAAAACAACAAAAAAGTAAATGCTTCCTTACTGTGAACAGACTGGCGACCCCGGCGGCAAATGAGAATCATTTGCCGCCGGGGTCGCCAGTCTGTTCACAGTAAGGAAGCATTTACTTTTTTGTTGTTTTCTTGTCTGCATTTTGTTGCACTTTATGCTGATACTTTGGATTGATATATTTTGCACATAATTATTGGACACTGATGCACTTTGTTCAGCACATGCACTTTAAAGGTAATAGTTAGACAGATAGATTAATGGATAATATATAGGAATAATATTTAATGGTAGTACTATGCACTAGGTTGTATACAGATAGGCTCCCCCTGCTGGCATGTTATGTAAGTTTTTTACATGTTTTTAATTGGATATTATGCTGCACATGAATTAATAAAAATTATAATTTTATAAGTTATGTGGTGAGTGCAATTGTTAGTCCCTTTTTGGCTTTTTATGGGGGTTGAGGGATCCCCCAATTTGCTAGACATTCTATATAAAATAAACTAAACTGACTGAAAATGACTGAAATTCTTCTTTGAATAACTGTGCAGGAAAATCTAAAGGTATTAAAGTGGAACAAAACCCTGAGTGGCCGACCCTGAAGTCTATAAGACCCGGCCATTGACCTTCCCCCTTGGGCATTCTAAATCGGGATGCCCCACTGTGTGAAACGACCCCTGGATAACCACAGATCCCCCCATTTTTCTGGCGCTCTCACGCAGATAGTCATTTAGACAGGCCGGGCGGCCAGGAAGGTTACTGCTCAGGCTCCCCATCTGCGTGCAAACAGAGCCAGCCAAGCAAACAGCGCTGATTGGATGAGAGCCCATGCATGCGCTGTGGGACAGGGAAAGGTACGTTTTCCCAGGCGAACTTGGGGATTTCACATATCAGGGCATCCCAAGTCGGGATGCCCCTAGGGGCACAAAACAAAACCCCAGATAGTGAAAATCCTGGGTTGGGCTTTGCTCAAAACACACAAAGCTGAAAGAAAGATCATATGGAAAAATGTGTTGAGAAAAGAGAGAGAAAATGGTAAACAGAAAGATTCTGCAGCAGAGCCAACATGAAGGGAAAACTGTCAAAATAAAAAATGTTTAGAGCAAAAAAACAGGATGTAAACCCAAAAATCAAATTCTGAAATAAAATACCCCCCCCCCCCCCAAAAAAAAAAGAAAAACTGGCGAGAGATTTGACCCAATGACTCTCTGGTTCAAAGACATTGAAATTACCAATCAGCTAAATGACTTCTAGAGCTTTTCTCTCTGTTTTAGATATATGAGTTCTGGCCAGGAAATGTTATCTTATGCTGGACAGCTGCCAGCACTGAACAGCTGATTACTTGGTTACATCGTTTCCCCCTCTCCTCAGTGTGGAACAGGCCAGAGTGTCGGCCCCGACACTCAGTAGACTTAAACATGAGATATTACTCTCCAGATGCACAAGACAGACATCATTTTTTTCTACATTTGTAATTCTTACTCCAACACTTACCTGCATTCAAAGTACCATTTAAATATAAGACACCAAGAAAAATTTGCGATACTGCTCCTTTAAGCACCACCTTTATTCACATGAGATATAGATTCCAATTTGGCAATAAAGAAACAAGACATTTTCAGAAGCGCTTCTTCAATTTGTATGTGACAGTCAAGGAGTTAAAGCACTAAAATTGCTTTTGTAAGTGAGTGCAAAGTATAAAGAGAACTCTCCTTATGAAGATTGTTTCAGTTCAGTGCAGAAGTTCTTCACACCTTCATAACTGATGGCAGCATACAGTAAGTGCAGCAACATAAATCTATAGATTGAAAACAATTCCCTGAACTTAAACATATCCCATTGTAAATTGGCTATTGTGCTACAAGATTTCCTCTTGTGTTGGACTGCTTTGTAGATGTAAAAAAAAATTCTGTGATTATGTTTTTGTGTGCAGAAATTATGAGGAACTCTAGTTTTTATTCACAATGCCAAAGCCTAGCAGAAAATCACCCTATTTAAATCTACTCTGATAGCCAGTAAAGGGTAACTTAACTACATTTATCCCTGCATTGAATAATGGCTAACACATTTAAGTTCTCTCAAGACATTTGGAGACCTTGGCAGAGGTATTATAAGAGGTCTGGCAGGTTTAACAGTTTTGTCCTGCGTTTTCTTCTCCTCTGTCCCAGAGCTGATCATCATTGCTTATAAAACAGGAACAATATATTGTTGGTGTGTTTTGTAATCTTGTATTTCCTATTACTATGTAACTTCAAGTGCCACAGCTTTTCCCATGAGGTACCATCAAGCAAAAAAAGGTAATCCGACCTGATCACACTTACGTTATAGTCCACTGCCATGTGTTTCATTCTGTATTTCAGCTGTGCTTGCTAGGAGATTTCTTTGAAAAGGTGAACTGAAGTTTTGCAATCAGAGCTTATGTGGTAAAAAAGGGTAGCTATGCCAATATTTCCTGGATAACTAATAGAGTATCTAACAAACGGTAATCTGATCGATTGCTATGAGAAAAATTTGCTTTGTGGTTGGCACTGTCCAGATTATACCATCAGTCTATAGTAATGGGCCGATTAAGCAGACATCAAGCTTTCTGAGGGACAGTCCCACAGTTCACACAAATACTCTGGAGAAACTTAAATGACCCACTTTGCTGACATTATAGGGAATACTGTTTTACCGAATACGTAAAGTCTCTTAGTTGAGCTCCGGCTCATTAGCTACATTAGAAAAGAAAATACAACTACCTCATTCTTGCCAATATGGTTCTCGTCTGCAAGGATGGAGACACTGAAAACTCAGAAAGTGGATGCGGAGCAGCTAGAAAATATTTTTAAAAGTCTTTCAACATATCTCCTTAAATGAGGAGGCAGGATTATTCATTTTACTTTATTTACATCAACCATTACCAGTGACTCATTGAGCTTACCAGACTTTAGTAGGTTTCAGGTATCAACGATAATATTCCAAATAGTATCACAGCACTAGATATTCCAGCAATATTCTTAAACCACCCAGGATATCAGGTTATTTTTGTACCAAGCACCAGAATGGAGCATATAGCACAGAGGTATAAAAATAATAAAAACGTATATAGAGAAAAAGCCTTAGTATAGAACTTGCCTTCCACAAACTACCACCAAGACATTTTGTCCCTATGGACTCTCACTTAGGTACATACTCACTTGGGTCCTCCTTCTAGGCTTCAATAGGGTCTATTAAGAATAATTATGAGTTCCTTTACCACACGCTTCTGTAAGTAGCAGTTCATGCATGATAATTAAAAGCTGGTGGGCCATCTAACGCAATAAACCTCAGCAACGTGTTTTGGGGGTACGTGTCCCCCTTATTCGTGCTGCCTTCTGTGATTGGAAATGGTGTATTTAAAGTACAAGGGAGCTGGAGGGAGGAGAAACAGTGCCACACTGGCCAATCACATTACTACCTTCCTACCTTTAATAAAGGAAGGTAAGCAGTAAGGGGCCGAGGTATATGCTATACCAGCTCCACCTTCTGTTATCTCTGAATGTCATTAGCTGAATGACAGTAGTGGGATGTATGCATTGGCTGAGCATTAGGTCAATCACCAACATCCTTTACACATTGGAGATACCAAAGTTGTGCATCGGGCCAGTGTCCCACTTTGAGGACCCAAAAGAATGATCAGCTGAGCAGGCTACAAATTAGTAAAATAACTTTTCTGTGACTGCTGGTGGCCAATGGAGTTCATTGGTTGGTGCCCTCCACTAATGCCACCTGTTTTAGTCCTGCCTCCTCAATTCATTGCAACCATTGTGAGTGGCAATGATGTCATTGTCGCACCTATGCAATGGCCAATTGCCTGCCATCTTGCAGACGAGGGGAAAAAATCAGTGTTCCAGGAAAATGCAATCAATTTCTAGTCGGCTGGAGCATTGGCTTTGTATTTCAAAAGTTCAAAGAGTGATTTTTAATGTCTATAAAATAACAAAAGCCATTTTCTCATTTAAGTGACATTTTTTAGAAGGGTCAAACTTTGCATCAAACTTTGTATTAAAGCTTGAAAGGAGTCATAAGTGAATAATCAATGTCCAGTTGGCCTGAAGTACTAAATTAATAGAAATTCATTTTCATGTGACTAGTATTTGGGTCTGCACACAAAACTTTTTGTTTTTCTGATCTGATCAGATCAATTTACTGAACAGAGCTGAAGTATTTGGAAAGGGTCAATTGTCATTAGCCCATTAGGATTAATATTTTCTTAACCTAACTGAAGTTAAATCAGAAAGATAAAACAAAAATGTGTGTATATTTTTCTCTCTCTCTAACCCTTTTACCCCCTTACCCCTGTGGCACCCCCATTTGGAATGTCCGACCAGTTGTAAGCAAGGGAAGCTGTTACTGTCAGCGGGCAATAGAGTTCTCTGGGCAGTTGTGTATGTGTAATGCATAGTGCCAGGCATGCTTGCCCAGTGAACTCTATTGGTCTCTGGTGGAGCAGGGAATGTGAGAATGGTGCAATAGAGCTGATCTCAGGTGACATTTTAATTCTAAACTTGCAGGGCATTTCAAATCAGATTGTCCCAGGGGCGAGGATGTGATTGGAGCTCCAGTCATTTTTAAATGTTTCACATCTACTGTATTACAAAAATGATGTGAGAAAAGTACTGTAAAACTTAATAAATCTAAATAACATTATATGCATTTGTTATTTTTTTTTAGTGAAAAAAGTACCGTAAACTGATAACAGTCTTTGTTTTATTCAATAAATGATTGACTGGTCTAGTTTTAAAGAACACTTCTCTAAAAAAAATAAAAAATAAAATACATTTTGTTAGTAACAAACAACAGTAAGATTAATGACCCCTCCATATAAAAACTCTGGGTGAACTCGCTACCTTCCATAAAACATTGCCGTTAATTGAGGAGTCTTAGAAGTATGACAAGAAGTAATCCAAAAGCCTGACAGGTTTTTTGCTTTAGGCACCAACAAACATGGAAAATTTTTGTGATTGATGGAGATGTCCTTGCCATTTCTGACATGCAAGAAAAAGAAATCTGTAACCCTGTTAGTCTGAAAAAAGGCTTTGGGCTCCTGATGAAGCCTCGTTTCTTATTTTCTGATAAGGGATTTAACTTCTAGTGGTTGGGTTAATAAAATAAGTCAAATGCCTTACTTAGGACTGTTGTGATATTGCATTTTAGCCTATTACATTTTATTAAAAAAATGTAATACCCCTCAGGATAATATACAGGGGCCTGAAACAATCTTGGGAAAACCTGACTGAATTATGAGAGGACATATCAGAAGCCTCCAGGCCTGGCTAATTAAAAGTATCTACAACAGTTTCAGCATTGCAATAGATGTATACATTTTAACTGGAACTGATATTTAACTTATAACATATAAATATCAAAGTGACAGCCTAGCTTGCTAGCCAAGAGGTCAAAGAAAACTGTAATTTCTCCTCAGAAGGAGCAAAGTCGTAAAGAGTTACAGATGTGTATGATTTAGTTGGGAGTTAGTTGGGACTGGTTTTAGACAGGTTTAACACTTTGAGGTGGTATTATTTCTATTACATTGTTACCCAAGTATATACTGTAGAATGTATACATTCTTTTCTATAAGTCAACATGACAAACTGTATGTTGTACCAAATCTTTTAAAAGATAGTCAAAGTGACTGGCAAGTCAAAAGTAAAAAAAAAAATACCAGTAGCTTACTCTACGAGTCCCTCCAGTGCTCTCCTTCCTGCTATGTCTGTGTCTTAGTGAGGAAATAACTTCCTCCTTCAGCTTTCAATCCCCACCACACTGACCTACTCCTTCAATTAACATTCAGTGGATCAAGAACAGAAACACCCCCACTCCCTCCTCAGATGTCCTGATTTGCTGTCTTTCTCTGCAGCTATGAAACTCCACCCTCCTCCATTCTCTCTGGTCACACTATGTGGTGACAGGCTGGAGATGCCCTTAGCCTGACGCATCTCTCCCCCTTTTTTCTGATCACACTTGTGCTGCCAGTAGTAACTAGAGGCACAACAATGCACTTATCATTTTATTATGATATATGTAAAGCACACAGTGTGCTTACATCTCATCGCTGTTGCCACTCCCACTGTTTCCTTTGCATTTCCAATTCTATAATACTTTTACAAATAACTACAGGATCTTTTTGAAAATGAATTGAAGTTTGGGACAGTGCACTGTGTAGCCTGAGACAATGGGACAACAATCAGACTTGCCTTTAGTATAACTTTAAATTAGACTGGTCACCAAAAAAATCCAGGACAATTAGAAAGCTGCAGCTCATGCAGCAGCAGGTATGATCCCATTGGAATCAATAGGCTGGTTTTAGAAAATGTTGGGATATTTATGCATATGTATAGAGAGAGGGGCCTCATTAAAAATATTCAGAAATAATAACATAGCATTATTTCCAGAGGCATCACCAGTGCTCATCTGCCTCTCTTCCTGCACTGTACAACAAACAGTTGTCCCGCTGTTACATTGCCAACCAGCTCCCTGCTGTGTTACATGATAATAATTAGCAGTTTAGGAAGTAACAAGGTCAGCACCCTGGTGATTTACATTTTATACCAGTCACACACCTATTGGCACAATGTGTCATGGGCCACCGGAGTTGTTGCTTGGACTGCTGCACAAACCTCTGCACACAGTGTGCAAACAGCATATACACAGTGCCCTTTAAAAAGGAATCAAAGATGCTGCCTGAATTTCTGTCTAGGACCCTTTCTTGTCACACCACTGATCCAGTTTTGGAGAAGCTTTTGGCATTGATCTTGCATACAGTAACTGTTGTCAGTCTTCGCCTTTGCTATGACCCTTCCCTGGATTTTGGATTATATTTGCCATGGACATCTAAACCTGCCTCTGCCTTCCAGCTGCTGCCAGTCCACTGGTGCCAGGAATCATTGCTTGTCTACATAGACCCTTGATTCACTGGAAGCACAATCTGTGGCTATCTTGGCAGCTAAGCCTATCCTGTGTGGGGGGCTTTAGTGAAGAACGGGGTTGCCCTTTGATTCTGGACCACTAGGTCGAGTCTTGGGTCTTGGGTAGAAATCTCCGGTGCCTGCCTTGCTTGCAGTGGGACGTTGGTGCTTCACAGTCTGAACTTAACTCTGAATGTAACCAGTTTACATCTGACTCACAGATTTTTGTGGTGTGTAATTGATGTCGCCATAACAATTACCAAAAGCAGGACTACTGATAGTGTATGCAGGCCCAGTTCCATGAAATGCTGTAGTTTGCTGTAGTGAAACATACCACCCAGTTGTATTAGGTAACTTAAATAAGGTTTGATTAACAATGGGTTCTCTTTACAGAGCAGTGGAATGAAATGAAAATTCATCTTCTTCTAAGGGGGGAGGGTACATAACAGAACATACAATTACTTTGCTCCTCAGAAATATGTCCCTAGGTAAGCTTTAAAAAACTGGCATGCAAATAGGATTTATTTTTCAGTTTGCCTGGACTGTTCCTTTAAATAAATATAGTAGGAATATTGTGTCTGCATTTGTAATGTAATACAGGTGTGTTGTTTTGCACTGGGTCACAAATAAACAAATAAACGCTAAATATCTATTTGACTGTTTGATTTGGTAGGTGGGCACTGGGGGGGGGGGGGGCTAGGCAGCAGTGATGTGTCAAGCAGCAGAGGAAGGTGGTGGAGCTCTCGGTGTGGGGCAATGTCCTGAGATGTGTGGGTAGAACAGTCCCAGGTCAGGGGCTAGCAGCATAGGCAGAGTCCAGTAAACAATCTAAGGTTGGGGGCTGGCGCCAGGGTCGGCTCCAGCTTTATGTGGACCCTCGGGCGTCATGGCCACAGTGGGCCCCTTCGTGGTAGAGAGTTGTGGGTCAGGGGTCTATAAATTTCATGGTCAATACTAGGAAGGGCTGCTTAACCTCCAACCCCCTTCTGGAGCTTTCCTTTTGTTTGGCCCCACATGAGTGGGCAGAGCATTGAGGAAGAGGGATGGACAAAACAGGAAGGGTATGAATGGATGGATGGATGGATGGATGGATGGAGAGATAGCTGGAAGAAAGAGTCATGGATGGGCAAAATGAAAAGGACAGGAATGGCTGGGTAAAGCTGGTGTGGGGGGGTAGGTGGGCAGAGCTGGAAGAACAATGGATAGATTAGGAGAGCTGGAAGGAAGAGGGGTAGATGGGCAAAGCTGAGAGAACAGGAATTGAGAGGCATAGAGCTGAGGGGACGGGGCAGAGCTGAGGGTAGAGGGGTGTATGGGGCAGAGCTGAGGGACCAGGATGGATGGAATGGAACTGGGGGTCATGGATGGATGGAGCAGAGCTGAGGTGACATGGATGGATGGGGCTGAGCTGGGGGGACATTGATGGATGGGGCAGAACTGGGGGGACATAGATGGATGAGGCAGAACTGGGGGGACATGGATGGATGAGGCAGAACTGGGGGGACATAGATGGATGAGGCAGAACTGGGGGGACATGGATGGATGGGGCAGAACTGGGGGGACATAGATGGATGAGGCAGAACTGGGGGGGGGGCAGGGATGGAGCAGAGCTGAGGGGGAGGCGGCGCATGGGGCCAGAAGCAATGTTAGTGGCAAATAAAGTTTGTATTCTTTAACAACATTGTGCCAGCTGTCAGTGTGCCCCCCTGGGGGGTGGGGGCCCCTGGCAGCTGACCATGGGCTTCAGCTTCGAGTGCCAGGCGAATTTAACTGGCGCTACCTATCGTTCGCTGGTGCGTTGTCCTATTGTCAGATGTAGTGGCATCTTGGATGCTTTGACCTTGGGACACCACCTAGCATTCTCGATTGGCTCTGCAGTGAATGAGGGAGAGTGCTTCTACAGCGCCCTCTAGACATCACATTTATTAATGCTGGACAGTATACAGGCAGGCTGATTCATTACTAACGCCAGGTAGCGTCAGATAAGCGTCTGTAGAGCGGATTTCAGAGCACCCGCTAGTAGTCGCTGTGCTCGGCCATGGATCATTGTTTCAGAGCGGCTCAGTCGCTGGCCGGCATTGGTGAATATGATATGTTAGTCGCTATACTATGCTGTATGTGAGTGCACCGTAACCAGCTCAGTGCGACTGAATAACACCACGTTCATCAAAAAAACCTCGCCGGCACTCAAAATCATGTAATTGTAGCCCATAGCGCCAGAAGCTGTGTGATTTAAGGCTGTTTTGGTACATGTATCCACTAGTAACAAAGCGAAAACATAAGGAATGACATTGTTATAAATATTGTAACATGAACACTTTAATACCAAACCAAATTCTGCATAAAAATATTATTACTCAAAAAAGTGTTAAAAATGTAATTTTCTTGCCCAGTTTTTGGAAAAAAAAAATTGGGATCAGGAAAGGGATTTAAGGATCATCCATAGAAATGTATGGGAGAGCGCCAGGTAACCACAGGTTAGACGTGGCACTCTGCAAGGATGAACACCGGCGCAGTATGCTGAGGCTGGGATAATGATGAATCGGACGCTAAATGGCGTTGTTCTAGTCGCTCACCAAATTCGGCTTCATAAATGTGTAATTGCGTGCCGTGTCTGTCGTTCACCTGCCGCTACCTGCCGCTTCCTGGCACTACCTGCCCCTGTACAGGCACTACCTGGCACTATCCCTTCATGAATAAGTCCCTATAGCGTCACTTGTCCAGATCGCTATGCTAGGTTATAGTGCCGGACAACCACTTGCTGTGGACGCTCTAAGCGCAGCTACCTAGACGCTCAAATGGCAATACGTGATGCTAGTCTTAAATTTGCCTTTCCTTTTTCTTGCAGGCGCAAGATGAGCCTCTTGCGAGACGCTCTCTGCACCCTGACAGCAACACCAGCTGAAGACAGCCAGCGTTCTGCGCTTGAGCACTCCTGACCGGGTGTTGAGCAGGGCTTGTATGCGCTAGCCACCCCTTGCGCCGGCTGGGAGCACCGGAATTACAGCATATTTAATACTGCAAACATGCAGCACCCACATGGGCACTGTAAAAAGGGGAAAACAAGCTTGCAGCACCTGTTGCAATCCCCAATTTTTGTTTTTTGGGGGATGGCTGCACATTTTCACTGCGGAAACACCAAGAATTCCATTGGGGACACTTGAATGACATGACACATGTTTTGCATGGCCCAAATCACAAGTTTAAAGTGCAACCCAAAAGTGCAAAAAATGCACACAAAAACAATTTCAAACCTGACGTTCATTTGACACTATGTGGCACTAGCACATCTTAAATAAACCCTATAGTGTGCATTCCTGTATAATGCATCACACTGTTTTCCTTTTAAAAGGTATAGTTCATTTTGAGCACTGACTGAAGTCCGAAGAACATAATGGTTTTACACCAGATGTAGCACAGTACTGAAGTGAATTGCTTTAAATTGATTTGGTGATGGGAAAAGCTAGATTCAGATATCAATGTCAGGTTATGTCATTAAAGAAACCGCTTTTTGGGTGTTGTATTTCCTCTAATCATATACTAGTAAATAGCCTATGAATGTTATTAGACTGAAGTTGCCTTGACACAAACACCTGGAAGAAAGTGCCTAAAGCTTTTAAATTAAACAAATTCAAAACTGATAAAGATAATATATCAAGCTTTTAGAGAAGGTCTCAATGGTCCAACAGGCTATACAAAGCAGTCTATGATTTAATTAGTGAGGCCTTTACAATATTAGTACATTCAAGCTCCTTCACTACCAAAGGTATACCCAAGAGCGGCCTTGTCAGACTTAAAGTGGACCAACACCCAGGATTTTGACTATCCTGGGTTTTGGTCCACTTCGGTGGGGCACCCTGATCGGGGGTACCCCGCTGTGTGAAACCCCCCAGAAAGCCCCAAAAACTCACCTGTCCCCGCTCCCACGTGACCGCTGCAGCCAATCCCCGCCGCCGGACAAGCGAGAGGCAGCGCCGGACAAGCAGAGCTCATTCGCCGCCGCCTCCCGCGCTTCCCTCTTACAGAGAGTGCACCCGCGCCGGCCATTCACAAACGGGCGGCGCGGGAGCGCGCCCTGCTAGAGGGACGCGCGGGAGGCGGCGGGCGCGCATGCGCCGCTGGAACGTGGAAAAGGTAGGATTGTGGGCTTCCTGGGGGGTTTCACCCGACGGGACATCCCGATTTCGGATGCCCCGCGGGGAGGGATCTGATCGGCCCGGGAATCTTATAGATTCCCAGGCCGATCCCCCCTGGGTGTTAGTCCACTTTAAGTAGATTAGTGGGGCAGATTGTTCCAGGGTGCACATTCATTTTTCCAGGGGATACATGATAAAAATATTATTAGATATATATATATATTATATATTTAATGCTCATGTTCCTTTTCCATGTAAAATGTTATTTTCTTAAGATAAAAATGTATTTATTACCTACATGTTTAAAATTTCAGGGGTCTCATCCTATATAAATTGTTAATCTAATCTAGGGCAACATAGAACTACTAAAAGGGCAATACGTGGCCCCAAACAACTGTTTGACATGTCTGTCTTTGTGCCTTCTTTATGTATGTCAGGACTGGGATATATTTAAGAAACTGCACAAATAATTTTGCAACATATCATTGCAATTTGTAATGCTTCAGCCAATTAATTGAATAATAAATGTAGCTTACTCAAAGCGGACCAACACCTGCACAGAGTGGGTGTCGGTCTCCAACGCTTTATGACAGGCTGGGGGGGGGGCATCCAGGCAAATAAAATAGAAAGCCATACTTACCTTTTCCATTGAAGATCTTCAATCCTTGTCCGGCAGTATAAATCAGGTTCTGAGATCGAGTCCCACAGCATGCAGGCTCCTTCTCCATTCAACAGCAAAATATTGGGTTAATGGCCGCCTCCACATCTGTCACAATATTTAGAACATGCCTAACCCATTCATTGTAGTGTAGGCACTTCTTACTCCAAAACAGAATATCACACTTTTTTTTTCACTTGGTGTTAATTTAAAGGGGATGGAAAATTCACTTTAATTGAATCCGCTCAATCTATGGCCCCTCCGCCACCTGCTGGGCCCTGCTGTTGGCACGACGGTGGCCTGGTCGAAAGAAAACCTGGCTTGTCCACCAAAGCCACACCTTGCTGCACTTTCTGAGAGAGCCTTTTGGCTCTCTATAATTGTGCTGTTATTTTTCACAGGGTCAGATGTAAAGGTTGATTCAGCCAGAGTAGGAGAGTCAGGAATTCAGGAAAAGTTTGGCTTCTAGCGAAATGGTTCAATCATCTCTATTAGGAATACATTTATTAAAGCTAAGATTAAGGTCGAAAGTTCATAGGCCCACTTTATAATTTCCTTTTGTACCTGAAAATTGGGTCCTACATGGCACTGAAACATTGTAACTTTGGATCTTATGGACTAAAAGAGTAACTTTATTATAACTTCGAATGTGTTCCTGTGAACTTTGTAGTATTGTCAACCTGTTTAGGGGTCTAAAACTTGTGCCACAGCCGGAGATTGAGAAGGAAAATTGTGGGGATTCCTTATATCTGAATAGTTACTTTATCACCAGCAAAGTATTATGTAATAGTATTTTACTAATGAGACTTATTAGGCGGTGTCTGATTAAAATTCCTTTGCTGTACCAATTTACTCAATGCTTGGAAATGAGCAAAATGCTATAATATCGATAGTAAATATTATTAAATTAATGAGATAATTTTAATGTGGGCAATCGGTGTGTACAGTGCAGGGGAAACAAACAAGATATGATCTGCTCTGTACATTTTTAGAGGATGCCTACTTTTGACCCCTTACTATGACAGTAACTAGTAAACTGGAAACTATTTTTTTTATATTTATGTGAACAAAGATGTAATCTGATATTTCTAACAGACCAGCATATTTCTTAGAGTAGGATTTCCTTAAACATACACAGCAGATTACAAAACATAATTATTTCATGTGTTTGAAGTAGAAGTAATTTATTACTGAATTCTGATAGCAGTTTTATTTTGCTGCTTTTCATTTGCCAGAATTGTTATCTGCCATTGTGCTGTGATAACAGTAAGTTTATTTTTTTCAGTACCTCTTCTTTAATTCCTTAATAGGTTATAAAACTCTAACATTGTTTTTTTTTTATTTTTAAAGATGTCCCCTATCTGTGGATTAATAAAAAAATATCTATATTGTCAGGAGGTTTTGTTGTCACTGTAATGTTTGCTAGTAGGAAAATAACAAATCAAGACTATGATTTTTTATTGTTTTCTTGATTTAAAGCACTCCCGAACCCATTTCCACCCTAATGGGTGTGGGGCCGCATTGTGACAATCTCGGGAGGGGCATCCAGATTTCGTGTGGCCCATCGATTAGCTGCCAGCGGTCATGTGGTCTGGGGTTGTCATCTCTTTCCTGGTTGC
Source organism: Gastrophryne carolinensis (assembly GCA_027917425.1). Classification (NCBI taxonomy): domain Eukaryota; kingdom Metazoa; phylum Chordata; class Amphibia; order Anura; family Microhylidae; genus Gastrophryne; species Gastrophryne carolinensis. The sequence goes on along the minus strand of CM051238.1, from coordinate 175,237,191 downwards.
TGTCGGACCCAGTTACCACTAGCGACCCATTGCAGGAGCCACATTGTGATAGTCTTGAGAGAGCCCCCCCTGGGCATAAAAACCCGTAATGCCTGCAATCCTTACTTGAACATGGGAATCACAGCAATTCATATAGCTACTTTTCTTGTGGCCACAAACACCACGTGATGCTTCTCAGATTTCAACATTTGACAATCCCTTCACCTTAATGAGCTTGTCCCCTTTTCTCTTTGATATTTGGTCATCTGCCAACTCCTTATTGGATATCTCAAACTTTCTTTCATCAAAACCTTTCTTATCCTTTATAAATTCCTTAATTAGATTATTTCATCTTAGCCTGTCCATTCAGCTCATTACCGGAGCAGGAAATGTAGTCTAAATGTGGAGAGAGCTGTAGAAGAGAAGCAATCGCATCGCCAATCAAGGAAAGGATCGCAGCTTGCCTAGATAAAGCATTGTTGGCCATTACTGAAGTGATAATTGCAGCCCAGCTAGCTATGGATTTCATTGGAGTGAGGCCCACAGGCTGGCTAGACATAGCTTTGCTGTGATTAACTGACCAGACTGAGAGCAATACAGAAACCATTAAACCTGTTGTCAGTCTGTCCTTGCCTGATGCTGCTACTGGGGGCCTTGTAGACCTTAAAATTGTCACCGTTGTCATTGTGGAGTGGCAGTGATTTATCAGACATAGGAGAGAACCAGAGAAGACAGTGGCATTAAAACAGGATGAGGCAGAATCCCTGTTAGACGGCGCACTGGAGAGGCAGGTTAGAGTAGTACCATGTAGGGTTCTTCTTGCTGTCCCCACAATGGACTTTAATTGCTACCCCCAAACCCCCACTCCACCATGTTCCCCTTAAACCTGGGTTTCTGAAGCCATCCCCATTTATGTTTTCTTGCTCCCCATCCCTTCAAGAACCTTTCAGGGTGCACCTTTATCCCCCTGCAGATTTTTTGCTGTGCTCCCTGCTGCCCCTCCTCCTTCATCTTCCTTGCTGCCCCCTAACTACCTTACTATCGCTCCTTGCAGTGCCTACATAGTTTTTTGAATTTACTCCCCTATGTAGCTGCTAAGTGCTCCCAGCAGCCTTCGTACACTCCACATGTCTTACTATGTACCTCCAAGGGGGACTTTAAATAAGGCTGCCTGTATAGGTACCTGAGACAGGGTAATATCTTCTCTAATTTCCCGTTGCCCCTTGTAAGTACTTTTCCCTTATTATTTGTCTGTTTTGATTTCTCCTCCTAAACCCAATGTACTGAGCCCCTGCCATAATGCATGCATAGAGCGTATATATGCCTGTATGCATATACTTGGTAACAGTAAACTTGACAGTGATTCAAAATATTCTGAATCATGTTCTCAAACATCTACTGGACTCCTCTACTGTCTGCCCCCGACCCCTGCTTGCTTGCTGTGACTAAGTATCTTGCCATCCAGCAAGTGTAGCAGCAGCAGGGCTGCTCTTACCAGTAAGGTGGGCATTGTTCTTTTTATCAATCCCCAATCAACTTCAGTACCAGACGGGAGAAACTCAGCAATGGACTTCCACTTTAAGCCAATTAAAAATCTATTCTATAATCTGTATGAGGTTGAAGTATGAGGACAGATGCAGTTATAATGTTATGGCATTATGGGCCTGATTTATCAAGCACTATCTGACAGCCTACACACAAATTAGTGCAAATGTGCAAATTAGAACAATTATAATATCATTTATAATTTTTTCAGCATGTTGCTGCACCGCTAATGTTTAGTAAATGTGTTTCTTGTAGTGTGTCAGTAAAAAAAAATTATATTTTGCACCACTCTAATTTGCTTGGGTCTTAATTTACTTAGGTCCTAAGTGTTTTAATTAATTTATATAGCACACAGATATGCATGGGCCCATCTCCTGCAAGGGATTATGGGAGAAATTCCATCATCCTGGGTGTATGCCCCATGCAAATACCTTCCCTTTTAGGAAAGCACTCTCTGCCTTGTTCTACCTTTAAAACATATACAAGAAATTATGTTTTTAATGCATAGATTTTAATTTAATTTAATGCATAGAGAATATCACCCATGCGCATTTTAATAGATTGGGGATCTCAAAATCTTAACCTTATAATATAATTCTGTTTTGTAATAATGTTTTTGCAGGGATAAAAGAAGTTGATCAAACCATAACCATACTTCTTACAACAAGCATGTTTGTAGGAGGGTTCTTTGGATGTTTACTGGATAACACTATACCAGGTAAGTTTGTATAATTATGCTTACAAATACTTTATTTGGAAATGCAGTTAGCGATGAGTGAGCCCATGGAAGTTTGTGTTTGATAAGTTCGCCCGAAGTTTGTTTGGGGTCTCCAGAACTCGACCTGAACCCAAACCCCATTTGACATCAATGTGGACCTGAACTTGGGGGCACAAAAATAGCTGTAAAATGGGGGTAGCAAGGGTTAGAGGGCTGCAAATTGAGAGGGAACACCAGGGCTATTGCCCTGCACAACATTGGCTATGGAAAGTACTCAACAATAACAGAAAACAAAAAAAATAAAACAAAGAAATACATACATAAATAAAACAATTAAAATATTAGTTTTTTTATGGGTGACAAAGGCCAAATGGGGGGGGGGGGTAACACCAGGGAGATTGCCCTGCACAAAATGGGGAGGGGAAAGTACTCAAAATAATGTCAAACAGAAAACAACAAACTTAAAAAAATACATACAAAAATAAATTAAACATTTAAATAAAATATTCATTTTTTCACAGGTGTCAAATTCAGAGGCCAACTCGGGGGTAGCAGCGGGGTGACTGCCCTTCACAAAGAGGGCTAGGGAAAGTACTCGAAGTAATAACTGCAAACTAAAAAATTAGAGCTTAGATATTTTTTCTTTAATAAGATATACATCTTGTTTCTAATTTTAAAAATGTGTTCATTCTGGTGACCAGATAAATAGGGGGGGGGGGGGGCATTTCCAATGCTAACTGTCCATTTCCTTGCCCTTCAATGAATAGGTGTCTCACATACTGAGGGACAGCTAGGGCAAAGGAACCTCTGATAATTGTCCTTTTCAGGTTACTTCCAGGGACATGTGTCTGATATACTGACCACTGTCAGTATATATAATAAAGAAATCAGCAAATAAGGGACAGGTAAGTGGCCATGGTGCTGCCGCTGGTGATGGAGCTGGTGCTGCAGGCAGAGGACTTGTTACATCTATGCCCTGCTACACCTTTCTCCGGTGCCAGCAGGCACTAGGCTTTGCAGCATATTCTTGTAGACCCCAATACCGCTGTCAGAATGGTGAGGCCAGACCAAGTTGAGGCATTGATAGATTAGATGACGCACAGTGCTTCAAGTTCCAGTTCACCATAATATACATTATCAGCATTATTATTGTTTATTTACAGAGCTCTATTGTATTCCATTGTGCTGTACAAACTAAAAATTGCAGGAGGATGGGACACTGAATAATTTTACCATGTCCAGGAACCTGCAAGGAAAGCAGAAAAACATTGCTAGTATTATTATTATATGTATTTTTTCATCCCCCCTCCTTTTTTTTTTCTTCAACCCACTCCACTTCTACAGAGTCCTCCAACTCACCTTCCTTCAAATTAGCGAGGCTGTTTCAGTCACAAGTCATGGAGCAGTCACTAATGCTCTATGATGGCACTTCTAGCTGGAATTCCGTGGGACATCCACCTACCCTTTCACCAGTTGGCAGGCATAGTGGTACACAGGTGGCCAACAACTGGTTTTGGAGGATGAGGCTGTGGACATCGGACCATCGCTGGACATCCACAAAGAGGATGAAACCCAAGTGCCGACTCCTGCAGCTTTCTGCAATGCAGAGGCTCAGAAGGAGGGTAGTAGGGAGGAATGGATGGAAGATGGTGCAAGGGGGGATGACGAAGTCATAGGCCAATCGTGAACTGATGGCAATCAGATTTTGGTGTAATAGTTGGTTACCCCAGGCAACCAACAGAAGAGGGAAAAACCATGAGCGATCATCCCCTTGCTACTACTGCTACTACTGCCCACCATGCTCAGGGACTGAGCACTGAAAAAGCTGGTGCAATGGATCTCACCAGCATGGCATTTTTTAAACAGTGCACAAACAAGTCTTGGTTCATGTTCCACCAGTCTCTGAAGAGGGAAAATATTGAATAATAATGATGTCCATCATCAGGTACCTGGAAAGGAAACAGTTTTATTATTATGATTATTGTTTATGTACTGTGTATTCTGTGGGGTTGTGCAATCTAAAAATTAAAGAAGGGTGAGACACACGTCTATGGCCAGGAACCTGCAAATCAAACATAAAAACATTATTAGTATTATTATATGCCTCCACTTGTTGCATCCTGTGACCTCCTACTCTTCTTCCATCTTTCCTGCCTCCTCACCCAGGAACAGACACATAAGTGGTTGCTGACACTGAACCTGAAGTCTGACAAGGTGGTGTGCGACAACAGGCAGAACCTAGTAGCAGCCTTGGGCTGAGCTGGGTTGAGTTCCAGCTCCAAAATGCCCAGGTGAATCGAAGTGCATACCAACAGCACTCCACCACCAATGAGTGGACCTCCATAAGGTACATTTGTACCATGCTGCACTGCTTCCAGTATACCACCAATGTGGTCAGCGTTACCATCGCCATCCTTTGCCTGCTAAAAAAAAACTATTCAGGCCATGATGCAACCTACAAGGCACTACTGGCAGAGCTCCTTGACACAGGTGCCTTAATGGCAGCACAAGGCTGAGGAGGCAAAGGGGGAAGTCGGCAATGTAGCAGGGGCACCAGCACCACCTCAGAAAGGAGGGTAAGCATGGCCACAATGTGGGACAAATTGTTCAATTATCCGCCACATCCACCACCATCGAGTATAGCCCATAGTACCCGGAAGCAGACTTGCATAGTGTATGAGTTTCTGTTTACGCGTCTCTGGTACTGAGTGATGGGTCCTCCACCATTTTATATCTTGGTCGGTAAATTGGACATGTGGCAAAAGCTTGCCCTGTATGCCTTGGAGGTGCTGGCCTGCCCCACGGCAAGTGTCCATTTAGAACATGTGTTCAGCACCGTCAAGAGGATCAGCCTATCCACAGCCAATATGGACGTCCTTACATTTGTGAATCCCACAGGACTTGGCTGTGCCAATACCTGAACAAGCAGTTTTCCACCTACACTGCCACATATCCCCCCCCCCCCTGACCTCTGAAAATGGAAACTTAAAAAAATGCAATTGAAACTCGATCTGCCCATGAAGGTTGCCTGTCCCTGGATTTGCTACGAAAAGGACCATTAGCACATGCTTTTTCTATGTGGCACAGTTGCTGTCTTCCCCTGGATATAGAATTAAGAGGAACAGTCAGCAGATGTTTTGAAATATGCCCAGTAGCTGGCAAGCCCTGGACGTACAATTAAATGGACAAAGAGCAGATGTTGTCTATGACCACCGACTACAATGCAGATGGCCAGAGGTGCGTAGATTTATCAAACACTCAGTATTTACAATGGAGGTGATGGCCATAGGTAAGTACTAGTAACCCCCAGTAAGTAGAATGCAGGTGGTGCCAACAAGTGAGCAGATTTTTCTAACACCCAGTATGTGTTATGCAAGAGGTGCCAACAAGTGAGTAGCTTTTTTAACACCCAGTAAGTAGAATGTAAGGTGTGCCCTCAAGCAAGTAGCTTTATCAATACCTAAAAAGGGTCTAATGCGACATTGCCTTCTAGTGCATGACGTGAATCAGATCTGATAAGAGCATCTGTAAGCTGGCAGAAAACACACAGACTGGTGGAGAGGATAGAATATTTTTCATGCATACTGAAACATCAACAGGTTAAGGATGATCTGTTTTCTCTCTAGTGTGGTAGCCTTGCTATCCTTTAATATACAGATGAATGAAGACTCGTTTTGGAAAGGTGGCAACACAGCAATCTAGAGCTGAAGCGGTACATGCAGGTGTCTCATCAAATATGACGAAGAAAGGGACCTCTCATCGGAAACATCACGATAACATGGGACCAAGCACATTTCTCAGCCTAGGAGAGACAATAATAATGGCCCAATAACACAATGGAAAGTGTCAGTCAACCCTTCAATTTACCTTAATAAATATGATTAGTTTGACTATGTTTGAACTCCACATGGATGAAAGGGGGTCTGCGTTTGGCATACTTTCAAAGTTGCTTCATCCAGAATAATCAATGCCCATTTGCGTGGCAAAATTATTGGTAAAGCTGTGGAACATATGTTTGAAATGGAAGACAGTTCCAAAGATGAATGGCGAGGGATGGTTTTAGCAAGAGCACCAATCATGAACACATGGTTTTATATAACATATGAAGATCCTGTTCTACACATGCATCAGGTTTTAGATGCCTATAAAGAAGGAGATCTTCACACTTCTCCTTCAGCAGAAAGAGAACCAATAGATTAGAGCAAGTGGAATATGCCAAAGAGAGAAAAGTGGAAGCCAAACCTACAGTGTACTTCATCAAGTTTAATGAAGATTTTCATATTTATGTTTATGATTTGGTGAAGACCTCCTAAGTAGCGTTCATGAACTTTGCCAAGGTTTTAGAGCTACCAAGTGTAATATTTATAGAAAATATAACTTTCAAATTATAATCTTGTATTCCTGCGAATGCTTGCATTTAATAGAGGATATGAGAAGGAATTTCTGGATTAAATCAATTCATTCTTCCTTAATAGGAATAAACCCCTTCTGACATATCAGGAAGAGTCATGTGACTGCTCATTATGAAAGTTTTTCTTAACCACTCATTCTTTACCTTCAAGGCACTGTTTTGGTATATATCAATTTTCTACATTAGGTGTCTGTATATTTTATCTCCCAGGATCCATGTTGAAAGAAATATGGGTGAACAGTATGTTTTTGTTGCCATCTAGAGATAGTAATGCACAGTGAAGTCTTCATGTGTGTCCTCATGTATCACCAACAAAAGCAACAAAATTTAATTAATCAAGAAAATCAGACCTAACACATGGGATGGCATTAGATCAAAATACATCATAACATTGATTCAGCTATCTGAAAGCATATGCATAACTTAACAACATTTTTTTTTTATCAAAGCCCAAGAGAGTCTAATGCCAGGTGTGCCCAAAATTAAATAGTTTTAAAAAATTAAAATGTTTCTCAAAGTCAAAAAAGTCTAATGCCAGCTGGGTCCACAATTAAATAGTTTATCAAAGCCAAAAATGTATAATGCAGGTTTGCCCACAATGTAATAGGTTATCAAAGCACAAGAGGGTCTAATCTCACAATAAAATAGTTTATCCAAGCTAAATAGGTCTAATGCCAGGTGTGCTCACAAGTAACTAGTTTATCAAAGCCAAAAGGGTCTAATGCAAGGTATGCCCACAATTAAAAAGTTTATCAAATAGTTTATCAAAACCAAAAATATATAATGCCAGGTGTGCCCACTATTTAATAGTTTATCAAAGCCCACGAGGGTCTAATGCAAGGTGTGCCCACAATTAAACAGATTATCATTGTGGTTTTTCATTGTAAACAGTTGAGCAACCAATCAACCAGCTTCCCAGTTTCAAGGTTTGGGAGAGTGCCAAATATTAGTATGGACTTTCCACTAATGTCCGTGTTCGAGGGCCCGAGCTCGCAAAGTTCAGCATGAACCTGAACTTTGCAGTTGAGGCTTGCTCACCCTTAGCAGTATCTCTGATCTGGTATACTATTGATCGTAGCAATGCAGCATAAATAAATGGCTCTACTAACTTTACTAACAAAACACCCATGCTGATGCATAAACTGAACTTGGCAGCATGATTTGCATTCAAGATAGACACATACCCTGAAGTTATATGAGCACATTTTGCACTTCCCTGCATATGTCTATATTTAAAGTGGAATGGGGGGAAAGAAAAGGGACTGCATCTGCAGTTGGAGTGGGAGTATAAAGTGCTGGTAAAGCATTGTCCATAGACTGCAACAACATTTTGGCTGTGTTGTTCTATAAAATACCATCTACTCCCAAATGGAAACACAGCCAGACTATTGTGTTACAGCGCATGCAACTGAGAGGTGAATGTAACCTTATTTACAGAGTTTAACACAACATCATTGCAGTATAATATTAACCATGACCTTATTTTTTTTTATTTTTTATGGTTAGAGCGTATTTATTCACATGTCAAAATTACAACTAAGTTGTAATAAATATTTTGCAGGATAAGTCCACAACACAATGTTGTGTAGCATTCTCTAGTGCACTAAAGGGAGGTTTGTGTTTCCTCTTCACTCCAATACAGTCAGTGTAGAAATGTACTGTTCACTACATATGTAAATTAAGGAGTGTGTAGTGTGGAGCATAAAAGTCAATATTGTTTCACAAACTGGTCTCTTTGGTCTACACAAGAAAGTCGGTTCTGAAGACCACACATGGCTTCTGCGCTCTGTCCACACCCCTGCCTGCACATTCACTTGAATAGATGGGTGGGAGCATGCACAGAGCAGGGAGGATGTTCTGTTCTATCTCATGGCAGATAAAAGATGACTGCATCCAGGAGTAGAATTGTTAACAACCGGTGCTGAATCCCGGGAGGGGTTACTGTTTTTTGTTGCATTGCTGCTCATCTACTTGGACTGGCTCATTAACCTGAAGAGAAATGGGAAATGTCTTTGATAAAAAAACTTCTAAATTTCTTGATATATATATATATATATATATATATATATATATATATTCACGTTTTCAATGTATCATCATTAAGTGACCATAGCTACTGTTTGAATATAAAAGACATTTGATCTCAGGATCTGGCCCGATGATCTTGGATGTTTTGGCTACCAACAACAATAGCGCAATAAATCATTTGCCCTGCCAGAAATGATAAATGTGTTTCTTATTTCCGCTTAGGTTCAGATGAAGAAAGGGGAACTTCAGTTTGGCATCAACAAATGCATACAGGAGAAACTAATGGCAATGTAGGACAATCTTGTTATGATCTGCCTTTTGTCACTAAATACCTACAAAAGCTTTCATGGAGTCGATACATTCCTTTCTCACCAACATTTCAGATGGATAGGAATTAGCTGCCTCTTTCAACAAGTAGTGTTGCGTAAACTACATTCACGGGACTGACATATGAGAGTTTTCTTCTTCCAGAAGCAAGAGCATCTACAGAAAACATCCTCCAACTAAGCCCAGCATTCTTTAACACAATACCAGAATTAGATTATGAAGTCAAGAAGAATATTATGAACTGTCCAAATCCAGCTTAGGCTGCGGCCATTCTGTGATTAAAGGGCCTTTCTAACATTAAAGCCTGACTAAACCTTTCCTAACTCCATCCACCAGCATCTCAAAAAATGAAAACTCGCCTGTCAGCACTCCACTTGTTATTCTTTCCTCTTCTTTTGCAAGGAGGTCAAAGCTAAAGCCTCCTTTTTGGTAAAGAAGTTGGAGAACAGACTTCCATTGTGCCAAGTGAGTGAGTTCCCCTTCAAAATCAAACCATGGGGGGTGAGGGGGCTGTTTTGGTCCATTGGCCAATAATTAAAAAAGGATCTTTCCGCAAATTGTACCTTGGAGATTTTTTTCTTTTAACTACAACTAATGCCCACTAATAAAAATGCTGTCAAACTCCTTAGCAAAGTTTAAAAATAATATGTCACTTTAATACCATTGTTAAAGTTTCTACCTATCTACTACTAAAAGGAAATTTGCATTATTTGAAATTTAGACATCCACTAGGGCAGTACGCACCATGAGTGTGCCTTATAGAAAATCTTTAGCCATAGTGGATATAGGGGATACTCCTGCCCCCAAAGAAACCTCTGAATATGTTGCACATACAGGAGTAAAAATGATAATTTGTTGTTTGATTCACTGAAATTGAAGAGGACAAAAAGAGGACATTAAAACAGGACACAAAAAACAAGACCTAACTGTGAAGACCACTGTAAAATAAGGGCTGCTGTATAGATGTAAATGTTCTTGTGCAATAATAATAACTTCCCTGATATGAGGTTTCTGTACTATACTTTACTATATAAAATACAAAGGGTTTCTTGTGTCAATTATTATAACAAAATCACAATGCTGATAAACACCCTCACCATAATTGTTAATAACTATATGTCATAACATCTGTTAATACAAGGTGCATGTGCCCTCAATACTAAGGTAAACCTTGTATAGGGCCCAGCCAAATCAAATTGTTGCTTGACAACATCTATCACAGCTCATTGTGGTGTATGACACAATCTCTGTATGTTGCCTGCTATTAACCCCCAAGGATCTTCTCTATAAAATAAGTACAGGTCTATAGCTACCGGTAGAAGATCTCTAAAACTCCATGTGCAATATTTACTTTGGCAAAATAGTAACATTTTCATGTAATAGGTTGTCTTCACTTAATTCCTCAAGGATATAATTACAGTGTCACTCTAGCAAATTGCTTAAAGTCAAGGCTGTACATTTACTAAATGTGTTTTTCATTTTGGTTTATGGGCTCTAACCGCCCAGTTAACATTCTCCAGCTACAGTATGTGTATCAAAGTACAAAAGCAATATTATGGTCACAATAGGAAATAAAAACTGATTTTGGGAATGGAACCTCTGGAATTTTTGAGGACCCTGAGAAAAAGCAGTTTATATGGTATTAAAATTTAAAGAAGTTAAAGAGGCCCAAAAGCAAAACGTGTGTTTGTCCTCTGGATTGGAAGGGAAGTCCAAACCCTAGTCCAGATACTTAGAAACTACCAAAAACACTAATTCCAGCCATATGATTGTGACCCCATGTTACCGTCGGGTCCAGTGGGGTTATCTGCATATGTGCACACACAGCTTTGTGCAAGCCTATACCATGAACTTTCCTGGCTGCTGGTCACATTAGGCCACAGTGCTCCATGGGAATGTGGCAGTAGGGGAGTACTGGGAGTAGGAATTGTGGTTTCCCATGAAGTATGTGGAGCAGGGCATTCATCAGTTGGATTCCTCTGCTGCAGGACTCCGAGGTGCAACAGTCATTTTTGACAATTAGCCTGTTTTAACGTGTTTGAAAATGCTGTGGACCTCTGTTATATCCCAACTTAAAATGCCTGCTTCTCAACAACGGAACTATCCAATCACAAGTGCAGGCAATTTTCTTACGAAATTAGGAAAAAAATGTTTCCATAATTTTACTTGTGTGTGTAAAAAAGTCTCCCAGAAATCAGAAGGATAACCCTAAAGAGCCAACACATAACATGGACATTTAAGTTTTAGGGTGTTAAAGATGAAGCCCATTAATTTACCATTGATCCCCCACGCTGTAGCACTGGCCCCAAATCCATTTCTGTCCTTTGACACGGAAGGCCACATACCCTGTTCTCCCAGCCAACATTCAAGTTCATGGCACCCTCACAAAGGGAAGAATGCCACTGTGCCCTGTGACCAAGATGGCCACATGACCGAAAAGGCAAATCGACAGCACTGGATTGCAAGGATCTGGTAAGGTGTTCTTTTTGCCCCCATCCTGCCTTAGCACCAGGGTAGTGGGTGGAGTGTTAGATGATTGGATTTTAAATGGTGGACTTTAATTTCCCTAAACTGGAACATTCTCAACAAAAAATGTTGTCCTGGTTTAATTGGCAGTGGGGGATTCCCAATTGCTTGATGCCCCGCATGCAGCCGGCCCTGTTACTCACTCTTCCAGGACCCCATGCTGCATAGGGACTACACATGACCATTGGCAGCCAGTGAGATTATCCAAGCGAACAAATCCCTGCTGGACACCAGCAATCGTTTGGTTACATAATCTGGTACTGGAAGGAGCGATCTCTGAGAAGGAGAATATTTGAACTGGTGGATTTGCGTTCTGCTGCTTTCGCGTAATTTGAAACATAGCTTTGTAGTATTTAAAAGCTATACTTGTTGTTAATAATTATTTGAAAATAAAAAAATGAAGATAGGCCTCCACAGTAATAGTCACTGGGTAGCTAGCAACCACATAAAATCAACATTTCAGTTTAGGGAGTTAAAGAATGGACTTTAAAGAGGAGCACTGGAGGCTCTTTAGTCTAAAAGACTCCAGGACCATCTGAGTCCCACTCCCTGGGGCATACCAAAATGGAATTCCAGGCTGTGTGAAAACGCTCGGATCACTCGTTCCACTCACCTATTCCCAGAGACCTCATTGAGTCTCATTGCCGTGCCTGCATCCCTGTTTACCTCTAGCTGTACCCCCCCCCCCCCCAGCGTGCCCACAGTTAGAGGTTAGCGGGAATGCAGTCGCTGCTGAACCCGGCTCTGCTCGCTTTCATTCAGCTCCTTAGCTGCTGTGTGACTAGCAGAGCTGAATGAAGCTGGGCTAAACTGACTGACCTGATTGGTTAAGAGGTTGGCTGCTCTGCAACCAGCTAGCTTTGCTCGCATCAAGCTCTTAAACTGGAGCAGCACTCAAATATAAATGTATAATTGGTCAGGATGGGGGACTGTCTGATTGCTGGGTACCTCACCCCACACATTGGCTGGGGAAGCCCATTCTCCTTACCCTACTCATCACCTTTGGAATCCTATGCTGCATTGTGGCCCCATGTAACTGTGGGAAGTCAGTGAGGTTTGTTGGGCAATCTCTACTGGACACCAGTGGTCACTTGATCCTGCTGCTAGAGGGAGCTATCGTAGAGGAGGTGACTATTGGGGCTGGGGAGGTTTTCTTGCATTGCAGGGCATCCAAGAATCAGATGCCCCCCACTACTGATGGACAACTCAAAATGACAGACTGTAAAAGTTATGGGATGGCATCTGTCCGGCGGATCCTAATGATGAAAGGCTCACATTCTCAAATTGCCGGTGCATTTTTATTTAATAGTAGTCATGATTGTGACTTGGAACATAGTTTCACAGAAAAAAACAAGATAATAATCGCAAATAATAATTGAAGGTTGAATAAAGACATGTGTACTCTTCTAAAGTACTGTGTGGCCTTCTTTTTTTCTCATTTAAATATTCAGGAAATATAACATCTTGATTTTGCATTTGTAACATCAAAGCTCCATCTTGCCAGAGTTATAGGGAAGATTCACATTTTCTCAGTACCTGTCAAGCCATAGAAAATAAGTGAAACCTCCTGTATTCTATGCATTTTGTTAAAAGAGGTCAAGTTTACTAAGAGGAAAGAGGAATTCTCAATCTGGATACAATATGTATTAAGTGCAGCAATTATGCCTTTTTAAGAAACATTTTAAAGTCCCATTCTCCCAACAAGTTTTGTTTCAGTTTTGGATAGTGCTAAACCAAACAAAAACATTAGTTCTTAGAACATTACAGGGACATTAGGGTTAGTTCTTTATTGTCTGCTGGTCATGGATTTTCTGCTCCATTCTTACCTGTGACAACCAGGCTCTCAATTACATCACAAATAGAACGATAAGGTCCTTAGCTGAAGGTCTCATAAATCTTAGAGGTTTAGATAGATTTAGAAAGATGTAATATATATCATGGTCTTAATGATATATTATCAATAGAAGGTTGGATAATGAATATCATGCTATTCTCAATAGAAGGTTGGATAATGTTGACTGGGATGCTATTCTCAGTCCAGTCAATTCCTTTTATTTTAATCGGCCCTTTGCAGCTGGCATAGACAAAATGACACTATTAGGTGTTTAAGAACTATCAGGACCTGAAATATTTTTACCCCAGAGAAAGCTACATCTTCAGTTGTAAGGCAACCACCAAATGGTTTATATGTTTTCAATCACATTTCAGGAGCACCGATATAGCTCATTCGAATACCTTGAAGGCTGACTGGTTACTTATCCATGTCCTCAGGGCTCTATCCTGTGTTAAAGACTCTTCTGCATGGGGTGGTGTGATCAGAGCAGCTGACCAGTTTTTTTTTCAAGTTCAGTAGTTCAGAACTCCTTGTGCCTCCTCACGACCACCATCTTGGCTGCTCCCCTAGCCTTTCCCTAAAGATAGAAGATCATCAGAGTTTTTAGGGGCTGTACTTTCAGTGTGACTTCTAAAAACCAAAATAATAGATTTATCCATAGTATATAGAATTACAGCTTCCGCATCATTGCTTTGGGGGCCATACCTACCCCTGTCACAGAATCTGCCCCTACAGTACTTGAACATCTCTTTAGGAGTGGCTATATGCCCCCCTAGCTAGGATCAGTAAAGTCCTGGGTAATATTTTGGCACCAGTCCACCCCCAGCAAGGATCCCTAAGCAGAAAGATTTTTTTCGTAGATATTCACATTTAAAATACCTAAAATATCTGGTCTGTATGGTCCACATTCTGAAATAAATCAAATTTCTCTAAAGCTGTGAACAATAGATAGACTAATGTCCCTCTTCTTGCACTGCTGTATGAGCAATAAGTGAAAAAATGATTCCCTTTGCCCTAATACAGTTCTGTGAGCTACTACTATTTATTTTTTTATTATGCTAGTAAATGCGTTTTATGGAAGTAGTTTTTGCTATTTGCAATCTGTTGCTATTGGCAACTGTACTCTGTACTCTGAGTCTGCACATCAAAATCTAGAAGAAATAATTGAGCCCTGCACACATAAAATGCTGCTGCTATGGCCGCAGCTGATGTTAGGGAGCTCACTCAACCTTATACATGCCCAGCAGCAGCGTTCTTTGTGTACAGAACTCACAACTATCTTTTTGTAGATCTTGGTGCACAAACTTGGTGTACATTTGCTAATAGACTGATTGCAGGTTGCGAAAACTGCTTTAATAAAACACACATTTGCTAATAAAATAAAAACATAGACAAACAACAAACTTATAGAAAACTCAGCACCTAGAGTACGCCATTTCTGCACACAAAAATATCCACTTTCAAAAATGCTATTGAAATTGGACTTTCTCTTTAAGCAGGAGATAGATGTAATATTTGGATAGAACACTGCTGAACCTGAAGTTCATTAATTCCATTGTTTTAATATAACTTTTCCAAATTAATGTTGAAATCAAACCCTAAATTAAACACAACATTTTATGTATGCCTTATTTAAAAAGCAATTATTGAACCTTTTGTTATGACAGTGTGATTCCCCAGGTAATAATGTTTGCTTCATCAGTGTCATTTCCTGACTCAACAAGCTGTTGCCCCAAGTCATGTCAAGGTGATAAAAAAAAAGATGCTGGGGAAAGAAATAGGATTTATAGTTTTTACCTTTAATGTCATGCACGTATTCAGACATTTAATTAAAACTGTCATCACATGTGCAAAAATGACTAATTATGCTTGGAAGCAAAATCTACTGCTTATCTTACAAACCCCGGTGTTATAGATTGTTCAACTGCAGATCTGTTTTCTTCAAAATAATTAACAGTGGTAACAGCATGCCACAATTGACTATTTATGATTAATCCAACCAAAGGGGTTTCTTTTTATTTCTTGGGTCATCTGTGACTTTACATGTGCCCAGGTAGGAGAATAACGAGTGATAATAACCCCAAGTCACCCAAAGGAAAAACAATCCCTGACCTTGATCAAGTGACCTTGATGTAATAAACTATATTTCACAAAAAGGTATCCTCCAGGAATTCTTGTGTTGGTTGTTAGCACCTAAAAGGTTCACTCGAGGCAGGCAAATAAAACTTGTGTCATAATCCTATCCACATTTAGTAAGGTGCAGCATGTGCTGCTACTTCCAGTTATCCTTCTCATGGAGACCAGGTAAGTATTTGCAACTGTGTGGATTGGTGCATCAGGAGGGGGTGTTGTTCTCTTTTAAGCATAACACTGCATCCCTTTCCCCAAACCCAGAGTCAGCTATAATCACCTAGAGGCCGATTTATTAATAGCGCCAGGTAGCGACAGATGAGCGACAGTAGCGTGATTTTCACAGCGCCGGCTAGTATTCGCTGTGCTTGGCCGTTGTTCGGTTGTTGACAGCGACTCAGTCGGTGTGCGGTAATGTTGAATACGGGGTTTGGAGTCGCTGTTTGACAGGTTCCGCGCTGTATGGGAGCGCATGACAACGAATGGCCATAGCGAACGGCTCCCAGCATATTCATTAACAAATCACGCTCAAAAAACTCTCGCGCTGTAAAATGCATGTTTAAACCCCAGAGCGCTGGCGGCGATGTGTTAAAAGTAGTTTTTTAACCCCCAAACAACCTTATTTTTTGAAAAAAATAATAAACAAGTTTTTATAAACATTTTGTAATATGAATACATTAATATCAGACCTGTAATATCAATTCTGCACAAATTTTTTTTTTTTTTTTATCTTGAAAAAAAAATAACATTGCAGAAGTGGTCACCGAATTTTTGACATTTAAAAAAAAAAAAAAAAAAAAAAAAAACATTATTATCAATTAATTATGAATATTTAAAGATTGCTCCATTGAAATGCATTGGAGAGCACCAGGTAGCGAGAGGTCATACCTGGCGCTGTGATGGGATTAGCAGCGGCGCTGTTCGCTGAAGTCTGCAACATGATGAATCCCGCGCTAGCTGACGCTCTCGCCGGCGCTAGCCTCATTTAGCGTGATAAATGCGTGATTGTGTTCACAGCCTGGCGTTCTGGAGTCGGTAGCCGCCGATAGCTGGCGCTACCTGGCGCTAGTGAGACACTACCTGGCGCTATCCCTTGATAAATAAGGGCCCTAGTCTGGTCTGAGTCTCCAAAAAAATGGGCCTGAAAAACAAAGCACAAACTGCAGCAGCTAGTGGCTCCTCTAAGGTCCAGGCCTCCAGGTCTAACCAAATGTGCAGCTGAGAGTGGCAGGAGGGGTGGCTACAGAGGTAATTTGCTTTAAACATAACGTCATCCTTCAGTCAAATACCTGGTCTAGGCAAGGTCTTCAGAAGACAGGTGACTGAAAATTGCAACTAGCACTAGAGGCATTGACTGTTGTGGCATGTGCTTTGGCTTCTGGTCCTTTTTCTGTTGGGCTGTGAGTGACATTAAGGGGTTTTGATGTCAGCCATTTAACTAAATACAGTATATTAACATGGTCTAAGCCTGGTCTTCTGGAGCACATGACCAGGAAAAACTGCTGCAGCATGTCTGTTTTTTGGGGGGGGGGGTTAACATCCACAAGCAACTTTCCAGAGACTTGCTTTATTACCGATGAATCTGATGTGCAGAGTTCTGATTTCTAATTCTTTCATAGCGCACAACTGATCCTGCTTAATATGCTGTGTCTGTTGGTTTGAGGAGAGGGGGGCAAAACTAGTCTATCTAGGGAGCCAGAAATCGACCTACTTGTATAGGACCTCCCACTATTCCTTAGCCACTGTCAGTGACTCCTTTCATTCCCTCAGCTGCTGCCATGCACTTCAGCCACCATCTAGCTGGTGCCATGGGATATCCCCCCGTCAACTACTGCCATAAACAGTTAACATCCCCCAGACAATACCAAAGACTGCTATCATCCCGCAGTTGCTGCTAGCGAATCCAGCTATCCTGTAGCCACTACCACTGCCACTAGTGTTTTGTGAGGCCTTGGACTGAAACATGTTTATTTGAAATTGGAATTGAACTGCATAATTAGTTTATTTTATTTTTAATATCAATAGCAAACACTGGGTTTACAGGTTAACTGGAACATCATAATTATTTAACTTGCTTCCTGCTGCCCCAGGATCTAATAAACTAAATCAGGACATTAGCCTCGATTCAGAGCGACAAAAAAAACTTCCGTTTTAGTTCCGATCTGTTTTTTTTTGTGAAATGTTTCCGTTCTCGTATGAGCGTACGAGCGATTCTATGCATGCATTGAAAACCTTCTGTAAAGTTTCCGTCCGTTCGTACGGCAGATTACGAATACGAGGATGTCATTTTCCATCCAGACTTTTCCGTTTCATTTTCACATGTTACAACGTAGGCTTTCGTTTTTGCCCTTTTCCAATCGTATCCTCCAACGAATCCTTTACGTTTCCCGTTCGATTCTGTTTCCCTTTTTCAATAAATATTCGTCCAGACGGAAATCCTTACGATCTTTACGTTTCACCCAAACCACTTAGCACTATCCTCCATCTTCCCTTTTGGACCCTTAAAGCTCACCCAAACCACTTCTTGGTTAGGTTCTTCTTCCATTTTAGCCCCCTAAAACTTACCCAAATCACTTCTCAGTCATGTGAATATTCATCTTTAAATATTTCTGGACCCATTAGTTTTGTGTTAATGTATTTTGTAAATGAAATGACAATGTAACATTTTTTTTTATACCAAATTTCAAATTTTTACAACTATAAAAAACAAAATACATAGCAATGGCAGGCCACTGAACATTATTCTTCATCTGTGGTCCCCAACGAGTTGCGCAGCTCCTGCATCTCGCCCACCAACTGAAGGACCCTGACACTCAGTTGTGCCACTCTGGCACGTGTGGTCCCTGTTAAAAAATGTAAATTAATATTTTGGTATAAGCTTGTTGGGGTCATACTGTAGTGCCTACCCCCCCCCCCCCCCCCCGTATGGTCCAAACACCTAAATCTGGACTTCAAAAGCCAGAGGGCCCTCGCCACCACTGCCCGGGTTTTGCATAGTGCCCGATTAGAGAACCCCTGGCCGGCATTCTGCAAGCAAAGAACGGGCATCAGGAGCAAGGGCGAGTGTCACAGCTTGCAGTTCCTGCAACCAAATATAAAATAATTACACAAAGCAAAGGTAACCAACTAAAACAATAACTCCTACAACAAATTAAGATTCAAGTTCAACAATCCAAATATAATTCACAAAGGACATAAGTCTAAAAAAATATAGCAATTATATGGATGTGTGGAAAAATAAATGTTTACACGCTAAGGACTAATTAAGGTCAGCATTAAAATACATCTATAAGGCATACATGAAATGTATTGATTCAGGTATGCATTGATATACAATTTATGGGCTCGGCCATGCTGATACATGCAATGCCTTGGTGCTAAAGGCGCGCAGACTCCTCCACATAGCCGCAAAACATGTTCAACAATAGCAATCCGAGCCCTCAAAGGTCTCGTAAGTGGATCGGAAATGAAACAGATTTATAGGGTGTGGTCCGGCCGAAATCAGCTCTCTGAATCAGACAGAAACCCATCCCAGCAACGGAAGTTTTCTGAACGAACTGAAAATTTCCGATTTTGTTTGGAAAAGGATCCGAACTAACGGAAATGTTCCCGAACACCCACCAAAACTTTCACAGACAGCTACGGAAGTCCGGACGAATGTGTCTCTGAATCGAGGCTAATGTGTGTGTCTAGAGCAGGGGTACTCAACCACTTCTTGTAAAGGTCCAATTAAAGGCATCCGGTGAGAGGTGAAGGTCCGGACGGGGGATGGGGGCTGTCACGGGGGGTGGATAGTTAGAAATCATCACAGTGTTTGGCGGGGCTATAGATTCCACTGGCAAAGCTAAAATTGCCTCTACCCCAAGAATCCTATTGGGCACTATGAAAAAACAGGAGCTTTTTTTTTTGCCCCACAGAACCTACAGCTCTGGCCCATGGCACACTGCTTTTAACCCCCTGTGCATTCTGTGCAGGCCATGTACAGGGGTGGACTAGGGCTGAAAATGTTACTGGCACTGCACTGAGCATGGCAACACAGAAGCAGCTGAGTGCAGGATTGTCAGGGCAGGGGTCTGCCGAGGTACACATTTGGAGCCCGGTCCGCCAGTTGAGTACCGCTGGTCTAGAGGCTGTTTTGGAAATAGGGGCTCTGTCACAAGAAGACTTGTCACCTGCTACCAGGTGGCCTCATCACTTTGCTTGACTGACCTGACCATTCAACTGAGTCACAGTAAGAAAGGCTGCCTGTAAGCCAGCAGTAAATAGCTGAGAATAGCTGAGAAAATACCTAATGACCAGGAGAAAGACCAAACAGCCATTCTGAGAGACCTACAGATAGGCTAAGAAGGCTAAAGTACATGTAGAGGAAATTAGACTTAGCTAGCAGAGGTCACTATAAAGCTGGAATATCGTGTGACGAAGGTGAGTGAACCATTGTGGAAAAGCTCAAGTGCATTAATGTACATAAAAATGTGAAACCATGGGCAACTACTATAAAAGAAAGTGGAATCTTCTTTAAAAGACACAAGTGAACACATGTATGTCATGTACACCCACTTGACACACTGACCCTAATGCCATCCACCCAGGTAGACAGAAGTAAGATATATTTGCTGATATTTCTTGTTCTGGGTTTTCAGGGCTATTCTCAGTGCAGTAAAGTCATAATATTCAAGACCCATGTTTTTCTGTAATAATTTGTCTAATGTCACCAGAAATAGTTTTACCGCATAATAGCAATATACAAAGAAGCAAATAAATGCAAGTTTACATTAGGCAGAGTTTGATCTAGGGGTGGCCAGGAGTATTGTCAGCAGAAATACTACACAGAAGAACACCACTGAGTAACTTACTAGTAGTGAAGTAGAGACAATGCAAACCAAGGGTCATGAGGAAGGAGTGGATCAGAAATCCTTGGATAACGTGGAGGCTGATTCACTACTAGCGCCGCCGGTGTAAGGGGGTATCAGGCCCTGTAACAGTGCGTCTCTGTCGCCTGCCTCAACCTGGCCTGCAATGATGATTGTGATGTGTGTTGGGTGCTCTAACAACAGTACAGCACTGCAGCGAGCGAGGGGTAGCGCCAGCTCATTGCGCCCGGCACTCACCGCTCCACACCATATTTAACAAAAATTACACACACACACACACAGTGTTGGTGCTCTAAAGTTGGGCGCTCTAGCATAGAGCAACAGATGCTGTGTGATCAAAGTTTTTGAACACATATACACCAGTAACAAAGAACAAAAAACACATGGCATGACATTGTTGTAACACTGGGACAATAACACTTTAGTGCCAGACCTGTAATGAAAATACTGCATAAAAATATAAAAAGTCCAAAAAACGTATAAAAATTTTGTATGCAGCCACCCAATGATTTGTGCAAAAATTGCCAAACACGCTATTTATACACAACTAATGAAAGCCCATTGAAATGTATGGGAGAGCGCTACAGAGCGACAGGTACTATATGGCGCTCCAGAACCTAGGGTGCCTGTACGCTGAGCCGTCTGGATTAATACATGTGATGTTACATGGCGCTGTTAGAGGCGCTCACCAGATTCACTTTCTTAAATGTGGTTTTGCGTAAAGCGCCAGGCGTTCACCAGATGCTACCTGCTGCTACGAGGCACTACCTGGCGCTATCCCTTCTTAAATAACCCCCATAGAGCAATCCACCTCCCAGGCAGAATTCACTGTTTGCCCCTGTAAGCAGTGAAACACCAGCTTACCAGTTTCAGGGGCTAGTAAGATATGGACATACAGTATTTTTTTCTTAAATCAAAGAAAAAGGTTGTAATACTTTTTTTCAGACTTGAAATACTAATACTTGCAAGAAAATTGTCCAGTATTAATTGTAAATGATCTATACCATATTTATTTGTGAACTGGCTTATGCATCCCTTTATGTTTCCCCATATACTCATTTACATTTTACTTGAAAGAATGCTGGCAAGAAATTCACATTTTCTACAGCAGGAAGGATGGATTAAAAAAATCTTCAGCAACCCATCAACAAGCTTTAACAATTTAATTAGTCTGATGTCATACTATCGTTTTCTTTGAGCAAAGTTTTTGAAGCAAAGTGGCATAAATCTCCCTGACAGTTATTCTGTAATCACACTGATTTAAACCGTTTGCAGGGTAAACTCTGCTTCTGCAATCCAGATGTACAGCACTAATTTCTGATTTACTTGGTCTAAAAAGACAGCAATAATAAAAAGATGAAAGCTTAAGTGAATCTCGGTGAGAACACATATGCATAATCATGTGCATTGTAAATACTATGTACAATTAGGACCTGATTTACCAACTTTGCCACGTTGTGTAGCTTTAAAGGCGCAATGTCTACACCAGTGTACACTGTATTCGCAGCACACAAAAGTATAAACTTAATTAAGCAAGAGTGGGCCAGCATAAGCTGTTTCCCCAAAAAAAGCCTTCCCCCCAAAATAAGAAAAAATAAGCATTAGTTACAGGGGCAAATAAGGCACTTGCATGGGGAATCAGGGCCAGAAGACCACCATCACTGTCAGGGCCACTTCTTTCACAGCCGACAGGTACCCCTGGGAACTAGCAACCCGCCATGCCAATATGACACAGACGTGACATGACAGCCTGTGTCAGATTGTGGAGCCACGCAGATGCCGGGAAGCCTTATGCTGGAGCCAAGACTTGTAAGTAGTGATCAGCAAGTAGGTTGAAATTCGGGTTCAAACCCCATTGACTGGGGACCTGAACTTTGGGCCTTAAAAATGGCTGTAAAATAGGGCTAGCAAAGGCTAGAGTGCTGAAAATCGAGGGTAACACCTGGACAATTGCCCTGCATAAAATGGGATAGGAAAAATTAGGAAAAGATTGTATATAACCAAAAATACCCCAAAATATTTAAAACCTGTAGGCAGTTTTAATGTTAAATGGGATGCTTTTAATTTAAACAGTTAAAAATACAATTAAAAAATAAAAAGTCAGGCTATTGTTCATTAGACAAAAAGTGTATCTAACCAAAAATGCCAAAGAAATTACCAAAAAAACACAAAAAAATAAATCCACAGGAAGTTTTAATGTAAAATGGGTTAGAAAAACAGTTAGAAAAAATACAATTATTGTTTGTTAGATTAAAATGTTATCTAACGTAAAATGCAGCAGACACTGTGGCAGTATCACCCCCTCATCTTTAGAGCAGACACTGTGGCAGTATCACCCCCCTCAACTTTATAGCAGACACTGCGCCACATGTTCTATGCATAGATTGTGCAAAATGCAGCATGCATTTTTTTTAGGGTTATTATTGTTCTAATCCCGGTTTTGCAGGACACAAAAACCTTGCTTTGAGAAGTCCAATAGCCTGCTTAATGATTCTTTTAGTTTTTATATGTGCCTGGTTCTAATTCTTCTGTGTTTCCGATACTGGCCGCCGAAATGGCGTCATAAGTCAGGGCAATTGCCCATATCTGGCATCAGCTACAATTTAGGAAAAAGATAAACAAACTTAAGTCTCAATGTAGTGGTTAGACAGAGAAAGTATACTTGCTAACCTATGATCAGTAGAGTTTTGGGTTACTTAGAATTTTGACATATGTAGCTTAGGACCTGGGAACAGGGCAACTAACCTAGCAGCCATCCCTCTGGCATATTCTGATGCAAGAATTTGCGGAATAATGCTGAATGCTGGAGCACATCAGCATCATGGCATGACCCTGGAAATCCAAATTTTACTGCATGGAATTTCCGTAGGTGGTCACACACCAGCATGACATACATGGAGTGGTAATGTTTGGGGTTGCGGCACATGTGTTCCTGGTGTCTTGGTTGCTGCAAAGCTATATGTGTACTGTCAACACAACCAAGGACATGGGGGATACCAGCTTGGTGGTTAAAAGCACATTTATGGAATTACCTTCTGAAGCTGATGCAGGAAAATGTATGTATTTGTGAATAAGGTCACATAGAGCCAATGTCACTTGCATAAATATACATAATACAGTTGGCTGACCCAGTAATCAGACCAGATGAGGTTTGAAAACTACGTCTTCCAAGAATATACAATGTTGCCAACAGTATGGCCATCCCCTGCACAGCATAGCTTCTAGCAGTGCAAGGATCAATCTTGGGACGGATTTGTTCATACAAACTGTGAATGGCTGTACTGTTCAAATGAAATCTACACTGGATATGCTTATCAGCAAGTGTATCCGGATCTGTTTAAGCAGCAAAGAATCTGGGCACACACTGTCTGATGCCATATTCTCCCTTTCCTCATCAAGCGTTTGTATAAGAGCCAATATGACAGTATCCCTCAAACATATCCTGGGAGGCAGTCATCCTACACACACTGCAATCAACCACACTTAAAACTAGCACTTGGCCCAACTAACTACACAAGCAACTCCTAGTATAACTGGCAGACAAAACAGCACAAGCAAAGTACAAGCACAACTGGCAGACTAAGCAGCACTCACAACTCCAAGCACAAATGGCAGACTTAAAAGCACAGGCAGCTCAAATCATGCGCCTTAACCAAGTGAACAAGCATACAATTAGCAATCCAAAAAGCACCTATGAATCAACCCTTCACACAAGCATATCGGGGTCTCACAGACATCTGTAATCTGTACCTGTGGTTATATGGCAGCTGCCTCCATTATTGCACCACAAGGCGCAAATGCCCGTGATGCACAAGTCATTCATCCATTGTGGAAGCTAACTCAAGAAACAGTGGTGCATATGTGATATATCAGTGATGCATCACTGACATAGGGGGGTGTGCCAATGACATATGAGTGCACGCAACTTAAGAAACAATAAAGGTCAAGAGTCAGGCATCAGACCTGTTGAAATTAATGAAGGAGAAGGCGACCAGGTCCCCCCCCCCCAGTGATGGTGAGCAAAAGTGTAGGTGAAAGTTAACTTGTGTGTGTTGTGTGCTGTGAAAGAAGGAGTGAGATTGTGAGCATGCTGTGCTGTTACAGAAAGAGAGTCTGCTGAACTATGTTTAGGATACACTGTATCTGCATTGTTGTGTCATACAGTGTGTTTTCAGAGTGACATTGAGTTATTTGTCAGACTGCACAACCCTGCTCCAGTCACATAAGCACTAGTCACCGTGTGACAACCTTACATAGGGGAAAAACTCCAATAGGGCCACAGTTAGAAATAGTTTAGTTTAACCTTGGTTGGTAAAATCACACTTTTAGCCACATTGAGATGTCACTCTCATGGTGTTAGTTTAGTCTTGCTTACTTGCTTAGTTACCTAATTGGGCAAATATTCCATGAATATGGTAGGCCCAAATATGTGTCCAAAACACAAAATCCAGATCTGGCACCTTGCAGTGCCCCTTTTGGTCCAAATCCTGAACCTGGAGTAAGCCAACCAACCCTTCGTGGCAGAGCCATTAACACATCTCCCCCTGTAGCTCCTGGGCTTATTGACGCTCAGAGCTTTGAGGAAACTTTGGCAGAGGCTACTGCGCCACCATCCCAGCTTTTAGAAACCCAGACACAAGCTTGATCCATAGCTGCACATGGAAGAGGACATCCTCCCCTCTCCAAGTGCTTCTTTGAAACATACCTCCCATGGCCATGGAAGAGCTCTCTGCCCCACTTCAAGAGTGGCTTGGAAACATGGATGAGGATTATGGCCCATCAAGCAACACAGGTGCCCCACCAGCTAAGCGTAAACACAAAGGAGCAGCTAGCCAGAGTGCAGAAGCTACCCAATGTGAAGCAGTTAACCAGGGTGCATCAGGTACCCAGGGCAGAATAAAAAATACAAGATTTACGTTTGCATTGCAGAAAACATGTGATCTATAGCTAAATGGGGTGACCTCTATGGTGCACCTATATGGCAAAGATGAGAAGAATTGATTGTGGAAGGAAATTGCTGATGTGGTGAATGCTGTTGGTAAAAAATGACCCAACCAAAAAATGATTCCAATCACCATGGGGCCTACTACATAAAAAAATGGCCAAAGATAGTGACATAACGAATGGACTCAATTACCAGTTTTCAGCCTGCACATGTGCCGTTGAGCTGGGAAGATGTGATGTTGTACTGGGCAATCTGGGGGTTTGCACACAGCGGGGCATCCCCATTTGGAACAAAACCCAGGTTTTGTACTGCTTGAGTGGCACACACTCTTCTGATTCTCTTCAATAAGACAGCATTTTGAGCAGCGTTTAAATGCCCTCTCCATGCAAACATTAACTTTCTCCAAACGTATGCCCCTTGAAAACAGAAAATATTAAGCTATTTCAAAGCACCTGAAAATCTCTGATTATATGTAAATGACTCATGTATTTTAGAGTTGGGAAGGGCATGTAATGGTGCAGCTTTTAATACCTTTAAAATAGTCAATCTCTACTAAATCCTTCATAGTTACTTGCGCAAATGAATAAATGAACACCACATAGCTAAAACTGATTTTAGTTTGTGCAACCCAAAATAGAAACATTTAAATCCACACAGCGATACTTGAGGCCCGTTCACACCAAGACGATTGCAGGGTTATTGCACTTTCAAGACAAGTACCCCACAATAGCCTTTGAAATGCTGCCTATGTTTGGCTATGGGTGCATTTAGGGAGGCGATTGTGATCACTCAGTGATAGCAGTCACCTCTGGAAAGCCATGCCTGCAGCTTTGGAGGCCACCACAATAGCCATTGAGTGAAATAGCTATCACAAGCGCTTTCCAAATGCTGGAAGCACTGAAAGCGCAATCGGACCACAATGGTTCAGTGTAAATGGAGCCTAAGAGACTCGTGATAATTATTTGGGAAAGCAAGACTTACCTGGGCTGTGCTTTCAGTCTTGAATTGCAACCAACTTCTCAGACAGCTCTTTTACTTACTGCATAATAAGGTCTCTAACCAAACCCCATGTACCTGCAATGGGGCATATACATGTGAGGTACATAATTGTTCCAATAAAGTAAGGATATTTTTGTTTACCCTGTGGGCTATGCTGAAAAAAAATAGTTTTTTTTGCATAGCCCATAGTGTACTCCATCTGTAGAAATGGACCATCACATGTGCAAATGATGAATTGTGAAAGTTAGAGCCAAATATTTGTGTTGAGCAAAAAAACCCGGCTGAAGCAGGTTGCAATTCAAGCCTGAAAGCACAGCCCAAATAATTAGCATGGCCTACCCATCTTCATTGCTCACAGTAATATCCACCTCATGATGGAGAGCTCACATTCTCAGTTAACTAGTAGTGGACACATTTTGAAAGCTTCCCACCTGAACACAATACAATGGGCAAATTGTATTTTGAAATCCCAATGAGTGTTGATGTACAGAAGTACTTCAGATGAGGTGCAGGAGTAGGCTGAAACGTTTGTGTATTTTCATATAAATTTCATTTTTAAGTTAACATCTGCTTGCAATTTCTGCCTGGCTTGTTCTTGTGATGTTCAAAACAAAGAAAAGGTCAGCCTTTTAGTTATCCCACAACCAGCATGGAGGAAGGACATTCAACTCACAAACCAAACCAGTGAGGTTGTAAACTGTTGTGGGCCTGTGTACACTCACTTCCCCTTAGTGTGTTCACTGGTTTGTGTTGTCACTGCATGGGTGCATGAAAAAAACATTAAGATATCGGTAAGACCATGAGCTCTGCTCCACAAAGTCACCATGCATGTCTAGGTGGATGTAATATGCATATTATTATTTCCGAGACCACTGCAAAGTAGCTACAGAAAGGTTTATCAACAGGGAATGCATAAGGGCCCATTATTGCTCAATTGATAATACATACACTATTGGCCTGATGCAGAGCCTCCTCGTTCAGCTATCCCGTGCGTTTTCTCGTTGTTTTTGGGCTGTGATCGGGTCAGGAAAGGGTGTTGCGTTGCTTTTTGTGTGGTGTATGCGCTCAGGTGTTTGTTCAGGCGCCTTTCCGATTGACGGCTCGCAAGAGGCTGAACTCCATGAAAACGGAAGGGCCATTGATTGTTCCGTTTTTTAATTGATTCAGAGCCTTGATTTCTGATTGAAACAAGCCCAATTTAACGAGGGTGTCGACGCTTCACTTACGGGCAGTCTTAGCAGCAGTATTTGATCTTTGTGACTTGGAAATGCATTCTGCCGTGCTTGAGCATCAAAGGCATCAGCTACGCGGCCTGGTCCTTTTGAGCATGGCAGGTCCAAAAAACATTAAGGAAAAAACTTAGCAAAAAATTAACCCTAAAAATGGACCAAAAAAAAAACCCTAGATAAGCACAACATACTTACAAAGCAAAACTGATGATGTTTTTCATTCACAGATAAAAGAAAAGGGCAACAATGAGCACCAAGAAGAGCCTCCTGCCTGTGCTGTTCTTTAAAATGTTTTTTTTTAAAAAACACATTTTACAATTTTTTAAAAAATTCTTTGACAATTTCTTTAAAAAAATTTAAGTAAAAAAAAAACAAACCAAAAATTGTGGTGTGTTCTCTTTCCTGGCACTGTACGTTCTCACAACATAACCATACAGTTACATGTCCCAAAAGGTAAGTACATGGGACAAGGAATAGGAGGAAAAAGAAGAAGAAGAGATTCAGGTAGGCATTAAAGACAGGGAAGAAGAAGAAGGAAAAGGAGAAGGAGAAGAGATTCAGGTAAGCATTAAACACAGGGACGAGGAGGAAGAAGAATATTATTTTAAGGTAAATTTTGGTGTGGGTAAAAGTGTCAGTTGATGTATGAGGAAAGCTTGAGGGAGGACTAGGGATGTGCGCTTGCGTGGACCCAGATTGACAACAGGAAAACCATGGAAATGTAAGTATACACGGAAAAACAGTCGGAATCGGGGTGAAAACGGAAACAGATGGCACGAAGCTACGTTTGGAAACGCAAGAAAAGGGACCAAAAAACGGATCGTCCGTGTGAACGGCAACGGAACCCACGACCACACGGAAAGCACCCGTGAGGGGAAAAAACACTTCCCGATTGAAGACACATAAACGGAACAGTAACGGAGCTCTCCCGACGGCAGCTCTGAATCACATTTGGACCTCGAGACAAACGGAAGGAAAACGGGCCATAGGAAAAACGGAACAAAATAAGGTCAGATCGGGGGAGGCTCTGCATCAAGCCATATGTATCTACTGATTAGGCTGACCAAACTGTACAGTGCAAATAATCTAATTTTAAAATAAGAGCTAGGTTAAGGTTTCAGTATGATTTCTAATCTAGAACCTCTGACTAAAAAGGTTTATATGGTGGCTAGTGGTTAGCAGGTTAGCAGTGTCATGGGTTGGGGTTGTACCATAGACAATTTTGTCTACATGAATCTACATAGTTACATAGTTAATACAGTAGAAAAAATACATATGTCCATCAAGTTCAACCAAGGGTGTTGGGGTAGGGGAAGTTATTTTTTATTTTATTTTATAGGTGGAAGTTATTTATTTTATTTTTTGTTTTTTTACTGATAACCACTAATAGTAAATGTTAATGTTATTTTCTTCTAAATAAGCATCAAATCCTTTTTTGAAGTGGTCAGTGGTTGATGCTGTAACAAGCTTCTGTGGGAGGCTATTGAATAGATTTATAGTTCTTATGGTAAAAAATGATTGTCGCATCTGGAGACTAAATTTCTTTTTTTCCAGTCAAAGGCAGTGCCCCCTTGTCTTTAGAGAGGATTTTACCTGAAATAGTGTTCTCCCATATTTTTTATATGGGCCATTTATTTTTTTTACAAGTTAATCATGTCCCCCCTCAGTCATCTCCTCCCAAGACTAAACAGATTTAATTCTCGTAATCTTTCCTCATAACTAAGATCCTTTATTCCTCTTATTAGTTTGGTGGTTCTCCTCTGCACTCTTTCCAGAGTCAGAGCGTCCTTTCTATGAATGGGTGCCCAGAACTGGACGGCATATTCCAGGTGTGGGCGCACCAGTGCCCTGTAAAGAGGCAAAATTACATCCCTATCCTGTGATTCCATGCCTCTTTTAATGCATGATAGAATCTTGGTGGCCTTGGAAGCAGCTGCTTGCCATTGCATGCTGTTATTTAGCCTGTGATCTACCAGTACCCCCAGATCCTTCTCAACAAGTGATTTTCCCAGTTTTACTCCCCCGAGGACATATGTGGCCTTCAGGTTGTTAGACCCCAAGTGCATGACTTTACATTTCTCCACATAGAACTTAATTTGCCAAGTGGATGCCCCGACACTCAATGTGTCCAAGTCAGCCTAAAGCTTGTGAACATCTTCAGTTGACTGCACTGTGCTACATATCTTTGTGTCATCTGCAAAAATAGAGACAGTGCTTTTAATTTCATCTTCTACTTAATTTATAAGCAAGTTGAATAATAGTGGCCCAAGCACTGAACCCTGGGGTACCATTCAGAGTAGGTATCATTAACCACAACTCTCAGTTTTCAGTCGAGTTACAAACTGCGTTTTCTAATCCTGAAGATCTCAACTTCCCCAATAAGCGTCTATGGGGGACACTGTCAAATGCTTTTGCAAAATCCAGAAAAACTATATCCACAGCCACCCCTCTGTCCAGGCTTCTACCAATCAGGTTAGTCTGGCAGCTTCTGCCCTTAGTAAAACCGTGCTGGTTGTCACTTATAATATTCGTGTATATAGTCCCTTAATAGCCCCTCAAGCAAGTTCTCCACAATGGATGTTAAACTTACAGGTTTGATATTGCCCGGAGAATACCTAGAGCCCTTTTTAAAAATGGGCACCACATTTGCCTTGCGCCAGTCCCTTGGCACTATAATAGTTGCTAGTGAATCTTTAAAGATCAACAACAGGGGTGATGAGATAATGGAACCGAGTTCTTTGCGAACTCTTGGGTGAAGTCCATCTGGTCCTGCAGTCTTATTCACATTTAAATTATTTCGTTTTTCTTGGATCATATCCACGTTTAGCTTGTTAATTATTATTTTTATTTGTGGATTACCAGACAGACCACAGAGACCTCTTCTGCCAAAAAAAGGTATATGCTGCACACTAGAAATACTGTACCAATTATAGTTGTTTATTTGGCAAAATTCTACATAACCCACAAATAATACATACATTTAAAAAACATAAATAAAAGCCCCAGATAACTGGGGTAGGGCGGACCTCTAATAATCAATAATATTCAAAGATAGTAATATGTTCCCTCAAGGATGTTAATCATACAATTTTATGATACCAAAAAATAAATAGTAAAAAAGTGACAGTGCTATCAATTGATATATTTACAAGAAAATCCCAAATGCAGCTATAACAGCAACCTATTATTCTCTGTGCTGAATCCTCATAAAAAGTGGCCAGTGCAGTAAAGTGACATGTGTCTAACTAACTAATTAATACTATAACGTGCTGCAAAATACAGTGCCTAATGCCAACAAACAGTTCTCTATACAAAAAAGCATGGATGCTCAAAATATATTGGGAACTAATAAGCAATTAAACATTGATACATCACCAGATGGTCAGAGCCGTCCCTAAAAAAAGACACCCACGACGCGTTGCGTGGTGATTGCCTCACCACTTCATCAGGATGAATCTGTGTCCCTCTCACCCACCTTTTAAGCCCCCGGTGTGTGATGACGTCCATTCCTCACGAGGGTGCGTCCGCACGCCACCGCGCGCCCCGTCCGAGTGTAAACAACCTCGCAGGGGCTACGCAGCACCTACTTTCTGCCTCCTCCATGTTGGAATGCATTACCCGGAGGTGACGCAGGGCCGGCGCGCGTGCAGGCGCCCGGCATGTGCGCGCACTCCCCTGCAGTAGGAGGCGCCCACATGCCGCGACTTCATGCACGCCCTGCCCTCCCCGCGGCACCTCCGGCAGCTCAAGTGAACCTGTCAGTCTATCTGACTGTCAGTGTTCGAGCTGCAGGGGTCCAGGTGGCATGACAACAATGTAACACATAATACTAAACATTATGCAGAACCTACGCTATAACCTATGTGCCAATAAATATCATATTCAATTAACTATGACGGTAAAAAACATTACTATAATAATACAAAATCTATTGTTTATACGCTAGAACTCTATATAGAAAGGGAGAAATTGATTATTATATGAGGTTAACATTTGTACATCTAAATTGATCTTAAACCATTATTATTTATTAATTAATATCTAAACACCTTCTCCAATTAATTCCTGGATTAAAATCTCATAATATCTACAAATATACATCAGTTGATTTAAACCAACTGGATTTATGTACAATCCTATTGGATTTATGTACAATCCTATTATTTAATCTCTAGACATGTTCTACACAGGGTTACTGTAATATCGTTGATTTCCTCCTATTGATTCCTTTATACATGGAGATAAGCAAATGAGGTGGCAATATTATGTGCTTTGACACTTCAAGGATTTAAATGACCTTCTTCTACTTCAATATAATAGTTATTCCAGTCTTTTGATCTTCCAGAGATATGTTCTGATCTTCCAGGGTTATATACCAGATGTCAAACTTCTATCCCTGGCTTCCAGGGCTGGGGGCCGGCAGTATTCGTTCTTCCAAAGGAGCAAAGGAATCGTGTCAAAAACTGCGTGTCTATCTAAAAAATAAATATATACAAACCCTTTGTGAACCTTATATCCAAATTAGTGCTAACCAAAGAACAACTAAACAAAGCAATTAACTACACAACAAACCAACAGCAACTAATTATTATTGCCGTACAGATTCAATCATAATCTAATCCCTACCCAAGAATGAAATGAACGAGAAATCCTCGTTCAAATCAATAGGTGCCCTCGTGTTCATCTTAAAAATCCACTCTAGCTCCTTTTGTTCAAGTCTCCTTTTTATATTGCCCCCCCCTACCCCCCAGACTTACCTTTTCAATAAATGTCACTTGTAAATCCACCGTATTTCCCTCATGCTTCTCCAAGAAGTGAGCTGCAACCGGTGTCAGGGTTCTGCCTGCTTCCCTATCTCTCTTGGCCAACTTAATATTGGAAAGGTGGCCCTGTATCCTCGTTTTATCCTCAAGGATGTTAATCATACAATTTTATTACACCAAAAAATAAATAGTAAAAAAGTGAAAGTGCTATCAATTGATATATTTACAAGAAAATCCCAAATGCAGCTATAACAGCAACCTATTATTCTCTGTGCTGAATCCTCATAAAAAGTGGCCAGTGCAGTAAAGTGACATGTGCTAACTAACTAATTAATACTATAAAGTGCTGTAAAATACAGTGACCTACTACCGCCAAATCCGCGGGGTGGCCATGGGAGCACGTCGTGCTCCATCAGTGGCGAACCTATTTTTGGGCTGGTGGGAGAGGGAAATAGTCTGGAGTGAAGCCCTAAGCCTATACCATCAGTATATAATCGGTTGGCACTGATTTATAGATAATATTCTCATCTTATGGCAGGGACCCAAGGATCTGGGTATCCAGTTCATGGAACACCTCAACAGGAATGAGCTGAACATCTATTTGACATTCACCATATCCCCACACCCGGCCATCTATTTGGATTTGGATATACATCTAGAGGATGATGCGATTATACGAATTTCATTACATCACAAGAAAACAGCGACAAATAATCTGCTTTGTTTTGATAGCTTCCACCAAGAGAATCTGAAAAAGGGCATCCCGGTGGGCCTATTTTTGAGAGCCAGAAGAAAATGTTCAGTGGAAGCGGACTTCCTGGAAGAAGCAAGAGACATGGAGGAACGATTCAATAAACGAGGCTATCCGAAGAAAATCATCCAAAGAGCGTTCCGACGAGCGAGAGACACCCCTAGAGAAAGTTTATTGTGTTACAAACAGAAAAGAAAAGATAATCAAGAAGGGAGGTATGTGACGCAATATAACAGTAATTGGAATACCCTACGATCCATTTTTAGAGCACATTGGCAAATATTGAGGATGGACCCCTACCTCACATATGGGTAAAAGGGGGACCTTTAATGATGGCCAGACGAGCACCAAGCCTAAGAGATAAATTGTGTAGTAGTCACTACACACGCCCCAAAAATTGGCTGGAGAAGAGCTCGGCAAAAGGCTCGAGTCAACCATGTGGGCGGTGCAGTATTTGTCGGCTGGTCAAGAGAAAAGAGATGGTACAGAATGCCAAAATGGGTCAGAAATATTGGTTTAGACAACATCTTAACTGTAGGTCGGAGGGAATCATCTACCTCCTAGAATGTAGCTGCCCGAAACAATACATAGGCGAAACTAAAAATGCCGGAAAAACGAGGATACAGGGCCACCTTTCCATTATCAAGTTGGCCAACAGAGATAGGGAAGCAGGCAGAACCCTGACACCGGTTGCAGCTCACGTCTTGGAGAAGCATGAGGGAAATACGGAGGATTTACAAGTGACATTTATTGAAAAGGTAAGTCTGGGGGGGGGGGGGCAATATAAAAAGGAGACTTGAACAAAAGGAGCTAGAGTGGATTTTTAAGATGAACACAAGGACACCGATTGGTTTGAACGAGGATTTGTCGTTCATTTCATTCTTGGGTAGGGATTAGATTATGTTTGAATCTGTACGGCAATAATAATTAGTTGCTGTTGGTTTGTTGTGTGGTTGATTGCTTTGTTTAGTTGTTCTTTGGTTAGCACACATTTGGATATAAAGTTCACAAAGTGTTTGTATATATTTATTTTTTAGATAGAAACACAGTTTTTGTCACAATTCCTTTGCTCCTTTGGAAGAACGAATACTGCCGGCCCCCAGCCCTGGAAGCCAGGGATAGAAGTTTGACATCTGGTATATAACCCTGGAAGATCAGAACATATCTCTGGAAGATCAAGAGACTGGAATAACTATTATATTGAAGTAGAAGAAGGTCATTTAAATCCTTGAAGTGTCAAAGCACAAAATATTGCCACCTCATTTGCTTATCTCCATGTATAAAGGAATCAATAGGAGGAAATCAACGATATTACAGTAACCCTGTGTAGAACATGTCTAGAGATTAAATAATAGGACTGTACATAAATCCAGTTGGTTTAAATCAACTGATTTATATATGTAGATATTATTTTAATCCAGGAATTAATTGGAGAAGGTGTTTAGATTTTAATCCAGGAATTAATTGGAGAAGGTGTTTAGATATTAATTAATAAATAATAATGGTTTAAGATCAATTAAGATGTACAAATGTTAACCTCATATAATAATCAATTTCTCCCTTTCTATATAGAATTCTAGCATATAAACAATAGATTTTGTATTATTATAGTAATGTTTTTTAACATCATAGTTAATTGAATATGATATTTATTGGCACATAGGTTATAGCGTAGGTTCTGCATAATATTTAGTATTATGTGTTACATTGTTGTCATGCCACCTGGACCCCTGCAGCTCGAACACTGACAGTCTGATAGACTGACGGGTTCACTTGAGCTGCCGGAGGTGCTGCGGGGAGGGCAGGGCATGCATGACGTCGCGGCATGTGGGCGCCTCCTACTGCAGGGGAGTGCGTGCACATACCGGGCGCCTGCACGTGCGCCGGCCCTGCGTCACCTCCGGGTTATGTGTTCCAACCCGGAGGAGGCAGGATGCACGTGCTGCGTAGCCCCTGCTAGGTTGTTTACACTCGGACGGGGCGCACAGTGGCGTGCAGACGCACCCACGTGAGGAATGGACGTCATCACACACCGGGGGCTTAAAAGGTGGGTGAGAGGGACACAAATTCATCTTCAAGAAGTGGTGAGGCAATCACCACGCAACGCGTCGTGGGTGTCTTTTGTTAGGGATGGCTCTGACCATCTGATGATGTATCAATGTTTAATTGCTTATTAGTTCCCAATATATTTTGAGCATCCATGCTTTTTTGTATAGAGAACTGTTTGTTGGCATTAGGCACTGTATTTTGCAGCACTTTATAGTATTAATTAGTTAGTTAGCACATGTCACTTTACTGCACTGGTCACTTTTTATGAGGATTCAGCACAGAGAATAATAGGTTGCTGTTATAGCTGCATTTGGGATTTTTTGTAAATATATCAATTGACTGTCACTTTTTTACTATTTATTTTTTGGTATCATAAAATTGTATGATTAGCATCCTTGAGGGAACATATTACTATCTTTGAATATTATTGATTATTAGAGGTCCGCCCTACCCCAGTTATCTGGGGCTTTTATTTATGTTTTTTAAATGTATGTATTATATGTGGGTTATGTAGAATTTTGCCAAATAAACAACTATAATTGATACAGTATATCTAGTGTGCGGCATATACCTTTTTTTGGGCAGAAGTGGTCTCTGTGGTCTGTCTGGTAATCCACAGATAAAAGAATTGAGAAATAGTTAAGGTATTCTGCCCTTGCCAGCACCTACTTTCATATATAGCGGGGCAGGACCAGTCTTTTGCTTCTTTTGTTAATTATTATATTGGACTATTGCTATCAGTGGCATCTCCTGTGTTGGCTCCTTGCTCTTCTGTTGTGTACACAGAGCTAAAGAATCCATTCAACAGCTCCGCCTTATCTTCATCCCCAGTGACCATTTCCCCATTATCATTAATTAGGGCACCTACCTGTTCTGATTTAGTTTTCTTCGAATTAATATATTTAAATAAACATTTAGGGTTTGTTCTGCTTTCTTTGGCCACATCTCTTTCATTTTGTGCTTTTGCCAACCTTATTTATTTCTTACGCATTTTATTTACTAGTTTATACTTTTCAAGAGCTTAGCCTTTTAATTTTTAAATGCCCTTTTTTGTTCTTTATTGCCCTTTTAACCGCAGGTGTCAGCCATGAGGGGTTTAATTTTAGCCACTTATATTTGTTACCTGTAGGAATACATTTTGCAACATTGGTACTCACAATTGATTTAAAGCACTCCCATTGGCATCTGTATCCTTATTCCTAAACAGATGCTCCCAGTCAATGCCCTGGATCTACATGAAACATCTACATGAATTTTGTCAGTACAGGTCCATTGGTTTTTGCGCCTGTGTCATCTATGTGAAAGACTGGATTCCATTACAGCAGACAGCCTGCTTCTTGAACCTCTCACATTAATGCATCTGTGTCGAAGCCTGGATCCCATTCCAGCTGGCAGCCTGCCCCTGAGACTTCTCAGCTGCATGCTGATTTTAAACCAGACCAACACCAGTTTTTTCTTTACAGGTGTTGGTCTGCAGGCAGTTAATTAAAAACAAGCTCAGGGGGAATCCAGAGTCCCCCCCATATAAAGTATAATCTCCCAGAACGTCCGCAAACCTCACCTTCACTACAAACCAGCACCGGGAAAAGAGTCCCGTGATTAGACGTGGGACGGTCACTTGGGCCATGATCGCATCCTCGGCACCAGCCACCAGAACAACCTGTCTCCAAAAACTGCACACTGGCCAATCGCGGGACTCTGTTCCCGGTGCTGGCTCGTAATGAAGGTGAGGATTACGGGCGCAGCATTCTGGATGCCCCCAATCTTGTTTTGATTGGCTGACTGCGGGACCAACACCCGTTAAAGAAAAAATGGGTATTGGTCCAGGTTAAAATAGGGCGACCTGAGATCATCACAGGGCTACCTGAACTTCAGTGATTGCTGTATGTTTGTGGTTTCCCTTGATCGTCAGCAATCCTGGTATCGTTTGTCTTCCTATAAACTCCTGTGCTCTTATCCAGCATTCTCAACCATTCCTTGGATCTGCCCTTTGGATTGACCACGACAGTTCTTTTGTACTGATTACCAGGGTTCGTGGGTTTGAGCCTTGGCCTGTTAACCTGTGCTGCTCCTGTGCTTGTGATCGTCTCACCCAGGAATTACGCTACCCACCTAATCTAGCTCCATAAGGTACAGTGTACCCCAGTTTAACATCTCACCCTTTGGTCCCTCAGCCTGGACCTGGATAAAGATACTTTGTTGCAGGTTTTCACACATACAAAAACAATCTTTCTAGCAACAGGATATGTAGTGTGTGTGTGTGTTTGTATAACATAATACACAATCTGTCTGTGTTTCTGAGGCATTTATCTCTCTTAGTTTGGTGTACCACGGAACACCCCATTCGGGGATACACGCTGTGTGAAATCCCCCAGGTCAACTGAACGAACTCACCTTTCCTTGGAACTACATGTGCGCGGCCTCCCTTTCAATCAGTGTGCTTGATTGCACTGACACAAACTTCGCCAGGCTCGTCTACAGAGTGGGCCAAGTGCTCCGATGTCCGCATCCCAGCTACCCTCTAAAAGGAATCAAGCGACCCTGAAATCTCATACATTCCAGGGCCAAAGGCCATGAGTTTTTATCCAATTTAACAGCTTCCTAAGGCCATGTTATCTGCCAGCTCACAGGGGGCTTGCTTATGCTGGACAAACAGGTCAATTGGCTGTTCGGTCACCTACCATACAAATTTGCTATTGAGTGACTGTGTTCAGACTTTGTTGGTCATCGGTCGGCTTCTGTTTCCACATTCCAATCATGAGGCGATGAACGAGAAATTTTTGGTCAGCCAAAACAATCCGATAGCCAAGAGTACTCACCTTGCCCATCCTCCTAAAGCAGTATGCATGTTTTTTTTTTACAAACCCACACAGTGAGACAAATGTGATTGTTTCTATGTACAAGCATGCGTGAGCCGCGGACGCCGTCAGCTATAACTTTAGCTGGGCACATGCTCATGCCAGGCATTCCTGAATGGCCAGTGCCAGCATTCACCCTGTTAGAGGGTAGGGGGATGCGCCCGCCAGCGCTCTTGGCTAGAGTTGACCCTTAGCCGAGTCTTAGCCGATTTTGACTAGCGTGCTGATTGGGTGGCCATGTTTCATACAGCAGGGCATCCAGAATCAGGGCTGGGGGAGCAAAGACCAAGACCTGGGATAGACAAAATCTCAGATTTTAGAAGATTTTAGAAGATAAGCTAATGAAACCCATAACAGTAACGAAGAATAAAAAAAAATGTTTTAACCAGATATCGTAAGCATACTCTCTTTAGCAATACTTTCTGTAGGTGCCAGATGCCATTTTCTTTAGACAGCATAGGTGCAGAAATCATCCTAATCATTTCCATGCAACATCTGGTCTTGCCTAAAACAATAGATAGATAGAGAATATGGATACCACATGTTGGATAGCAGGCAAGGAAGAGTCTGGGATGCCAGATGAGTTGAGATGAGCTGTTATAACCCCCACCTTCTCAGTTAAAGCGGATACTATGATACTGGTGGATAATATGATATGAACTGGGATACCTAGCTGTGTGAAACCACCCAGGGCGTCCAAGATTTTTACCTTTCCCCCGAGCCCACGATGCATGCACACCCAGCATCACTCGCCTGCCACAAGGGGAAGGACCAGAACCCAGGATAGTGAAAATCCCGGGTTTTTGTCCACTTTAAACAGTACTCTGAAAAGTATGGAAAGCTCCCTAGCTCAGCACAAGAAAGTTGGCCAAAAATAATTTTGAAATTTCATGCACTATTGGGAAATAATTTTTTGTAGTATCTCCCCCAAGAAAAATAAGTGTGGTCCCAATGCACCAAGTATAGGGGCTGGTAACCCTGGGATCAAGGGCCAAACTGCCGGACCCTGGCCCTAGTTATTATCAGTTCTTACTCCTGACGACACAGGTCCAATGCCTATGCCAGGGAGCACTGGACTCTTTCAGCAAGCCACCTACCAGTATGTTGGGCAGGAAGCTTGCCACCCCTTGCCCGGTATCTTTAAATAATGCTAGTGGGATGTCAAACTCAGATGCCCGGCTGGCATCTGGAATAAAGGGGGACACATGTCCCCTCACCTCCTGCCTCCTGCTTTTTTTTTTTACTTTTGCAGGTGAATTGGTAAGGAGTCTAGGGAAACTCTATACCAGTTTGCAGGATAGGGAGGGCTTGCATCATATCCTCTTGGACTGTCCAAATTGCATTGCTGTTAAGCAAAACACTTACCGCTGTGCTCGTTTCCACGCCCGGTGATGTGCCCATCATCTGGCAGACCTCAGCATCCTCAGCGGAACAGGAGGACATGGACACTCCACCACACACCCTGTGCCCCTGCCACTCACTCCCTGTGGCAGAGAGGGGCTAATTATAGGTGGGAAATAATGCTTCATAAATAAGCAATAATAATAATTATTATGAACGAGACAGTCCAGGCAACAGGAATAATACTGTGGCAATGATCTTACCTGAAGAGTGTACCATGTGCCTCTCTTCCATTTCCTGCAGTGTGCTGTTGATGCTGTAGCAGGTCTCTAAAGATTGCCCTTCCTTAAAATTTGAGTCCTCCACGATCATGCTCCAAATGTGGTTGCATGAATAATTGGTGCTTCTTGGTGCTCCTGACGCACTCAATCACTGTGGCTTATTGGGATTGCTGACTCTTACTCACACATGTGCATAGTTGTGGAGGAAAGGAATAAAAAGGAGCAGCAAACTCTGGAACCCTGCTATGGCATTTAAAGTGGGCTGCAGGAAATGCACATGGGACAGCTAAGGACAGTAGAGGCTGGGACAGGTGAGCTTCTTGCTGCCTTATTATTGCCATTTCTAGGACTGTCCCTTCATTAATAAAAAACAAATCTATATAACTTGTGTTAGTTAGAACTAGTTTGTGGCAAATAGAAACTAAAACAAGATTGTCAAATGGCTGCTAAATACTACTGATGATCAAACTTAAACACAAATTTAAAGTAGGCCTGTCAGGGAACCGCGGTCACGTGATCCGACTACCAACCAGGGACCTCCCGACACAAAGACCGCGTTCCCAAAACCCTTTGTCTGACCCCTCCTATCAGGGATACAAGGCCCAAAGCCTCCGGACACACAGATTCTTGGTTTAAGGCAAAACAGATCGCTCAGATTAAATATAAGTTTTAATGCTACAAGCACACTAGGCAGTAATAACAAACATTTAACTATGAGGTAATATGAAATGATACAGGTGATACAAATATGCTATTCTGAGACGGTTACAGGATAGAGTGCGTTACACAGAGAAACAATAGGCGGTTATCTTAATATGCAGTTGTGGTAGTGATGGGGGAGCTCTCACAAGGGGTATGTCAAGAGCCTATGATGATGATGATGATGATGATGGGCACCTCCAGTATCCCCTCCAGATGAGTGACCGCTACCTGGCTCCAGCCCACCCTATTTATGCTGTGAGGGCCCTCCGGCCCCTCCCCTCTGTGGGACGGGATGTCCCCTCCCATGGTTCTGGAGCGTGCTTTTGCCCTAAAACTCTTTAGAGGTTATAACTTGGAGCAGGGGGGTCGTATGGCCTTGGAAGCAGTACCAAACTATCGGGCTGGACGCCGTGCACCCAGTGAGTCCAGAAATGGGGTTCCTAAGCGGATCAGAACCTTAGATCTCCATTTACGGGGCTTTGCTTTATTTCTGAGAATGCAATTACCTATCCCCTTATGCGGTTTTGTGAGCCGGTTCTGATCCTGTACCTGGTTTGGTGCTGGGATACATGGACGCGCAGTTATGGAGCAATTTCTGTTCGTGCCGTCAGTCTGCGGTTTTCATCCTTGATATGACAAATTCACAGCAAGGAGTCCAGCGAGCTACAGACTAACCGGCATCTTCCCAGACTAAGGTGTGACAGGATCAGCAGGGGGGGGGGGGAAGGTCTGTGCTATTCAACACATACATGCTAATTATCTCTTCCTGAAGAGAGATGCGGACTTGTGCATATATAACAGGGGGAATAAAGGGGAACTCCAACCTGGGATATGTGAGGTTTCTAAACTTAAGCTGGACCGTTCCTTCACACCTCCCTCTTTTAGAGGGTGCTAGGGGCCAGAACCTGTCGGTGCTGACCCATGCACCCACTGGCTACCTCCCCCTGCAGGGACAGGCCATCTGCATTTCCATGGTCTCGGCCCTTTCTATGGCGGATGTCGAACTGGTATTGTTGGAGAGCCAAGCTCCACCGCAACAATCTCCCATTGGTTCCAGAGACCATGTGTAGCCAGCGGAGAGGGTTTTGATCGGTCTCCACAATGAAGTGGCGACCATACAAATATGGCTGCAGCCGCTGCAGTGACCAGACAGTAGTGAGACACTCCTTCTCCATGACTGAATATGCCACTTCCCTGGGCAGGAGCTTGCGGCTCAAGTACAAGATGGGATGTTCCTGTCCCGTCGGGTCGACCTGGCTTAGCACGGTGCCAAGGCCAAAGTCACTGGCGTCGGTTTGTATTATAAACGGCCGCGTAAAATCAGCCGCTTGGAGTACTGGAGAGCTGCAGATCTGGACACCTTTCTGCTGGCTTTTGAAACTGTTTGCCATCAATACCATGTCCCGGAGGATCAGTGGGTCAGGTACTTAACCCCTCGGGGTTAAGGTCTGTGCTCTGTGCTATTCAACACATACATGCTAATTATCTCTTCCTGAAGAGAGATACGGACTTGTGCATATATAACAGGGGGAATAAAGGGGAACTCCAACCTGGGATATGTGAGGTTTCTTAACTTAAGTTGGACCGTTCCTTCACAAGGCCTACCACCTATTTTGGTCCTGAAGTCTAAAAGACATGATTGCTAGCTGATCAAGTAACCTCAAGGCATCCTGATTCAGGTGTGTGAGCCCCCCAGATTGCCCCATATTCTCTCACCTTTTCTGGGCTCCCACAGTGTGCTTCCAGGCTGCAGCCACATACCCGTCACCCCTGCAGCATTCAGTTAGGTTGGCGGCCTGAGCACACCACAAGGAAACTGCGCATGCAGGCGCTCCAGCTACCTTATGCCAGACTCTCTGTTTGAACAGGGCCATATGCTGATCATTAATATGCACGGCATATTGACAAGAGCCTTGCAACTTATCTGAATGGCTGGGGTGCGGGAGCACGCCACAGCCTAGAAATGCCAGGGTTACGGCTGCCGATGTTTGCTTCAACGAGAGAGACACCGGAAAAGGGGAGTTTTGCAGTGTCTGGGAGGTTCACACAACGGGGCATCCCAATTTGGAATTCGTACCTGCTCTTCATTTGCCCTGCGATTGC
The DNA here is from genome assembly GCA_027917425.1 of Gastrophryne carolinensis. Classification (NCBI taxonomy): domain Eukaryota; kingdom Metazoa; phylum Chordata; class Amphibia; order Anura; family Microhylidae; genus Gastrophryne; species Gastrophryne carolinensis. Next base: position 175,194,801 of record CM051238.1, on the reverse strand, counting down.
CTGCTGGCAGTCATGTGGAACAGACTGCTTTCAGCTGCTGAGAGTACAGACCATGTGACCACCGTCAGTGAATCAATGGGCCGGATTTCGCCAGAATGAATTTATCAGCTGCCATAAAATTCCTGTTGAACGTGCTCTGTACACAGGGCCGGCATCAACACCCAGCAAGCCCGGTCATCTGCCGGGGGCCCCCACCCCCAGAGGGGCCCACTGACAGCTGACACGTGGCATGTGGTTAAAGAACTTTATTTGTCACTAACATTGCATCGGGCCCCTGCGCCGCCTTCCCCTCAGCACTGTCCCATCCCTGCCCCCAGTTCTGCCCCATCCATCCATGTCCCCCCAGCTCAGCCCCATCCATCAATGTCCCCCCAGTTCAGCCCCATTAATCCATGTCCCACCAGGTCTGCCTCATCCATCCATGTCCCCCCAGTTCTGCCCCATCCATTCATGTCCCCTCAGCTCTGCCCTATTTATCCATGTCTCCTAAGCTCTGTCTTATCCACCCCTCTGTTCTCAGCTCTGCAGCATCTCTTCAGCTCTATGCCCCATCCTCCCAGCTTTGCCCATCTACCCCTCTTCCTTCCAGCTCTGCCAGTCTATCCATCGTTCTTCCAGCTCTGCCCATCTATCCCACTCCCCCACTTTACTCAGCCATTTCTGTCCTTTTAATTTTGCCCATCCATCCCTTTTCCTCCAAGATATCTCTCCATCCATCCATCCATTTCTGCCCTTCCTGTTTTGTCCATCCCTCTTCCTTAATGTGGGGCCATACATAAAACAGCTTCAATAGGGGGATGGAGGGCAAGCAGCCATTCTAAGTTTTGGCCATGGAATTTATAGACCCCTGACCTGCGACTCTCCACCACACAGGAGCCCACTGAGGCCATGCTGCCCGAGGGCCCACATAAGCCTGGAGCCAGCCCTGTCTGTACACATAAAGATCACAGCTTATATTTGAAATTCCCAACTCCAAGTGCCATATCCCTCAGGTAGATATTTTCTCAGCTGGTAGAGACTAGAGATGAGCGAACATTGAAAAATTCGATTCGGCTGATTCGGGAATTTTCCAGGAAAAATCGTTTCGGTCCGAATTTATTCGCGACGAATCGCTATTAAAAACGGCTATTTCTGGGCGTCCGAGAGCCTCCATAGGGTTGCAGAACGTTTTGCTTGGCTGTAACATGCATAGGATTCATGCTGGGTTAGTGAAATATTATTGTAAAGAAGTATGACATGCAGCAGCAGAATTAGGAGCCCATATATTGCCTGAAAGACACACTCTGGACTTAGCAGAGGCATAGGGAACACATATATTGCCTGAAAAACACAACCAGGAGTTGGCAGCAGCAGCAGCATTAGGAGCCCATATATTGCCTGAAAAACACATTGGAGTTGGCAGCAGCATTAGGAGCCCATATATTGCCGGAAAGACACACATTTGATTTGGCCGCAGCATTAGGAGCCCATAAATTGCCTGAAAGACACACCCAGGAGTTGGCAGCAGCAGCATAGGGAGCTCATATATTGCCTGAAAGACACACCCAGGATTTGCCAGCAGCATTAGGAGCCCATATATTGACTGAAAGACACACCCAGGAGTTGGCAGCAGCAGCAGCAGCATAGGGAGCTCATATATTGCCTGAAAGACACACATTGGAGTTGGCAGCAGCATTAGGAGCCCATATATTACCTGAAAAACACATTGGAGTTGTCAGCAGCATTTGGAGCTCATATATTGCCTGAAAGACACACCCAGGAGTTGGCAGCAGGAGAATTAGGAGCCCATATATTGCCTGAAAAACACAGTGGAGTTGGCAGCAGCATAGGGAGCACATATATTGCATGAAAAACACATTGGAGTTGGCAGCAGCATTAGGAGCCCATATATTGCCTGAAAGACACACCCAGGAGTTGGCAGCAGCAGCAGCAGCAGAATTAGGAGCCCATATATTGCCTGAAAAACACATTGGAGTTGGCACCAGCATTAGGAGCCCATATATTGCCTGAAAAACACATTGGAGTTGGCAGCAGCATTAGGAGCTCATATATTGCCTGAAAGACACACCCAGGAGTTGGCAGCAGCAGCAGCAGCATTAGGAGCCCATATATTGCTGAAATACACACTCTGGACTTGGCAGAAGCATAGGGAGCCCATATATTGCATGAAATACACACTCTGGACTTGGCAGCAGCATAGGGAGCACATATATTGCATGAAAAACACACCCAGGAGTTGGCAGCAGCATAGGGAGCTCATATATTGCCTGAAAGACACACCCAGGACTTGCCAGCAGCATTAGGAGCCCATATATTGACTGAAAGACACACCCAGGAGTTGGCAGCAGCAGCAGCAGCATAGGGAGCTCATATATTGCCTGAAAGACACACATTGGAGTTGGCAGCAGCATTAGGAGCCCATATATTACCTGAAAAACACATTGGCGTTGTCAGCAGCATTTGGAGCCCATAAATTGCCTGAAAGACACACCCAGGAGTTGGCAGCAGCAGTATTAGGAGCCCATATATTGCCTGAAAAACACAGTGGAGTTGGCAGCAGCATTAGGAGCCCATATATTGCCTGAAAAACACATTGGAGTTGGCAGCAGCATTAGGAGCCCATATATTGCCTGAAAGACACACCCAGGAGTTGGCAGCAGCAGCAGCAGAATTAGGAGCCCATATATTGCCTGAAAAACACATTGGAGTTGGCACCAGCATTAGGAGCCCATATATTGCCTGAAAAACACATTGGAGTTGGCAGCAGCATTAGGAGCTCATATATTGCCTGAAAGACACACCCAGGAGTTGGCAGCAGCAGCAGCAGCATTAGGAGCCCATATATTGCTGAAATACACACTCTGGACTTGGCAGCAGCATATGGAGCCCATATATTGCATGAAATACACACTCTGGACTTGGCAGCAGCATAGGGAGCACATATATTGCATGAAAAACACACCCAGGAGTTGGCAGCAGCATAGGGAGCTCATATATTGCCTGAAAAACACACATTGGAGTTGGCAGCAGCAGAAGAATTAGGAGCTCATATATTGCCTGAAAGACACACTCTGGAGTTGGCAGCAGCAGCAGCATTAAGAGCCCATATATTGCCTGAAAAACACATTGGAGTTGGAAGCAGCATTAGGAGCCCATATATTGCCTAAAAGACACACCCAGGAGTTGGCAGCAGCAGCAGCATTAGGAGCCCATATATTGCCTGAAAGACACACCCAGGAGTTGGCAGCAGCAGAAGCAGCAGGAGAATTAGGAGCCCATATATTGCCTGAAAAACACATTGGAGTTGGCACCAGCATTAGGAGCCCATATATTGCCTGAAAAAAACATTGGAGTTGGAAGCAGCATTAGGAGCCCATATGTTGCCTAAAAGACACACCCAGGAGTTGGCAGCAGCAGCAGCATTAGGAGCCCATATATTGCTGAAAAACACATTGGAGTTGGCACCAGCATTAGGAGCCCATATATTGCCTGAAAAACACATTGGAGTTGGCAGCAGCATTAGGAGCCCATATATTGCCTGAAAGACACACCCAGGAGTTGGCAGCAGCAGCATTAGGAGCCCATATATTGCCTGAAAGACACACTCTGGACTTGGCAGCTGCATAGGGAGCACATATATTGCATGAAAAACACACACAGGAGTTGGCAGCAGCATAGGGAGCTCATATATTGCCTGAAAAAGACATTGGAGTTGGCAGCAGCTTTGGGAGCCCATATATTACCTGAAACACACATTGGAGTTGGCAGCAGCATTAGGAGCCCATACATTGCCTGAAAGACACACCCAGAAGTTGGCAGCAGCAGCAGCAGCATTAGGAGCCCATATATTGCCTGAAATACACACTCTGGACTTGGCAGCAGCATAGGGAGCACATATATTGCATGAAATAAACACTCTGGACTTGGCAGCAGCAAAGGGAGCACATATATTGCATGAAAAACACACCCAGGAGTTGGCAGCAGCATAGGGAGCTCATATATTGCCTGAAAAACACACATTGGAGTTGGCAGCAGCATTAGGAGCCCATAAATTGCCTGAAAGACACACCCAGGAGTTCGCAGCAGCAGCAGCATTAGGAGCCCATATATTGCCTGAAAGACACACTCTGGACTTAGCAGAGGCATAGGGAGCACATATATTGTCTGAAAAACATACCCAGGAGTTGGCAGCAGCAGCAGCATTAGGAGCCCATATATTGCCTGAAAAACACATTGGAGTTGGCAGCAGCATTAGGAGCCCATATATTGCCTGAAAAACACATTGGAGTTGGCAGCAGCATTAGGAGCTCATATATTGCCTGAAAGACACACCCAGGAGTTGGCAGCAGCAGCAGAAGCAGCATTAGGAGGCCATATATTGAATGAAATACACACTCTGGACTTGGCAGCAACATAGGGAGCCCATATATTGCATGAAATACACACTCTGGACTTGGCAGCAGCATAGGGAGCACATATATTGCATGAAAAACACACCCAGGAGTTGGCAGCAGCATAGGGAGCTCATATATTGCCTGAAAAACACACATTGGAGTTGGCATCAGCATTAGGAGCTCATAAATTGCCTGAAAGACACACCCAGGAGTTTGCAGCAGCAGCAGCAGCATAGGGAGCTCATAGATTGCCTGAAAGACACACTCAGGATTTGGCAGCAGCATTAGGAGCCCATATATTGCCTGAAAAACACACTGGATTTGGCAGCAGCATTAGGAGCCCATAAATTGCCTGAAAGACACACCCAGGAGTTGGCAGCAGCAGCAGAATTAGGAGCTCATATATTGCCTGAAAGACACACTCTGGAGTTGGCAGCAGCAGCAGCATTAAGAGCCCATATATTGCCTGAAAAACACATTGGAGTTGGAAGCAGCATTAGGAGCCCATATATTGCCTAAAAGACACACCCAGGAGTTGGCAGCAGCAGCAGCATTAGGAGCCCATATATTGCCTGAAAGACACACCCAGGAGTTGGCAGCAGCAACAGCAGGAGAATTAGGAGCCCATATATTGCTGAAAAACACATTGGAGTTGGCACCAGCATTAGGAGCCCATATATTGCCTGAAAAACACATTGGAGTTGGCAGCAGCATTAGGAGCCCATATATTGCCTGAAAGACACACCCAGGAGTTGGCAGCAGCAGCAGCAGCATTAGGAGCCCATATATTGCCTGAAAGACACACTCTGGACTTGGCAGCTGCATAGGGAGCACATATATTGCCTGAAAAAGACATTGGAGTTGGCAGCAGCATTAGGAGCCCATATATTACCTGAAAGACACACATTGGAGTTGGCAGCAGCATTAGGAGCCCATATATTGCCTGAAAGACACACCCAGGAGTTTGCAGCAGCAGCAGCAGCATTAGGAGCCCATATATTGCCTGAAATACACACTCTGGACTTGGCAGCAGCATAGGGAGCACATATATTGCATGAAATAAACACTCTGGACTTGGCAGCAGCAAAGGGAGCACATATATTGCATGAAAAACACACCCAGGAGATGGCAGCAGCATAGGGAGCTCATATATTGCCTGAAAAACACACATTGGAGTTGGCAGCAGCATTAGGAGCCCATAAATTGCCTGAAAGACACACCCAGGAGTTCGCAGCAGCAGCATTAGGAGCCCATATATTGCCTGAAAGACACACTCTGGACTTAGCAGAGGCGTAGGGAACACATATATTGCCTGAAAAACATACCCAGGAGTTGGCAGCAGAATTAGGAGCCCATATATTGCCTGAAAAACACATTGGAGTTGGTAGCAGCATTAGGAGCCCAGATATTGCCTGAAAGACACACATTGGAGATGGCAGCAGCATTAGGAGCCCATAAATTGCCTGAAAAACACACCCAGGAGTTGGCAGCAGCAGCAGCATAGGGAGCTCATAGATTGCCTGAAAGACACACCCAGGATTTGGCAGCAGCATTAGGAGCCCTTATATTGCCTGAAAAACACATTGGAGTTGGCAGCAGCATTTGGAGCCCATATATTGCCTGAAAGACACACCCAGGAGTTGGCAGCCGCAGCAGCAGCATTAGGAGCCCATATATTGCCTGAAAGACACACTCTGGACTTGGCAGCTGCATAGGGAGCACATATATTGCATGAAAAACACACCCAGGAGTTGGCAGCAGCATAGGGAGCTCATATATTGCCTGAAAAAGACATTGGAGTTGGCAGCAGCATTAGGAGCCCATATATTACCTGAAAGACACACATTGGAGTTGGCAGCAGCATTAGGAGCCCATATATTGCCTGAAAGACACACCCAGGAGTTTGCAGCAGCAGCAGCAGCATTAGGAGCCCATATATTGCCTGAAATACACACTCTGGACTTGGCAGCAGCATAGGGAGCACATATATTGCATGAAATAAACACTCTGGACTTGGCAGCAGCAAAGGGAGCACATATATTGCATGAAAAACACACCCAGGAGATGGCAGCAGCATAGGGAGCTCATATATTGCCTGAAAAACACACATTGGAGTTGGCAGCAGCATTAGGAGCCCATAAATTGCCTGAAAGACACACCCAGGAGTTCGCAGCAGCAGCATTAGGAGCCCATATATTGCCTGAAAGACACACTCTGGACTTAGCAGAGGCATAGGGAACACATATATTGCCTGAAAAACATACCCAGGAGTTGGCAGCAGCATTAGGAGCCCATATATTGCCTGAAAAACACATTGGAGTTGGCAGCAGCATTAGGAGCCCAGATATTGCCTGAAAGACACACATTGGAGATGGCAGCAGCATTAGGAGCCCATCAATTGCCTGAAAGACACACCCAGGAGTTGGCAGCAGCAGCAGCATAGGGAGCTCATAGATTGCCTGAAAGACACACCCAGGATTTGGCAGCAGCATTAGGAGCCCATATATTGCCTGAAAAACACACTGGAGTTGGCAGCAGCATTAGGAGCCCTTATATTGCCTGAAAGACACACCCAGGAGTTGGCAGCAGCAGCAGAATTAGGAGCTCATATATTGCCTGAAAGACACACTCTGGAGTTGGCAGCAGCAGCAGCATTAAGAGCCCATATATTGCCTGAAAAACACATTGGAGTTGGAAGCAGCATTAGGAGCCCATATATTGCCTAAAAGACACACCCAGGAGTTGGCAGCAGCAGCAGCAGGAGAATTAGGAGCCCATATATTGCCTGAAAAACACATTGGAGTTGGCACCAGCATTTGGAGACCATATATTGCCTGAAAAAAACATTGGAGTTGGAAGCAGCATTAGGAGCCCATATATTGCCAAAAAGACACACCCAGGAGTTGGCAGCAGCAGCAGCAGCATTAGGAGCCCATATATTGCTGAAAAACACATTGGAGTTGGCACCAGCATTAGAGCCCATATATTGCCTGAAAAACACATTGGAGTTGGCAGCAGCATTAGGAGCCCATATATTGCCTGAAAGACACACTCTGGACTTGGCAGCTGCATAGGGAGCACATATATTGCATGAAAAACACACCCAGGAGTTGGCAGCAGCATAGGGAGCTCATATATTGCCTGAAAAAGACATTGGAGTTGGCAGCAGCATTAGGAGCCCATATATTGCCTGAAAGACACACATTGGAGTTGGCAGCAGCATTAGGAGCCCATATATAGCCTGAAAGACACTCCCAGGAGTTGGCAGCAGCAGCAGCATTAGGAGCCCATATATTGCCTGAAATACACACTCTGGACTTGGCAGCAGCATAGGGAGCACATATATTGCGTGAAATACACACTCTGGACTTGCCGGCAGCAGCAAAGGGAGCACATATATTGCATGAAAAACACACCCAGGAGTTGGCAGCAGCATAGGGAGCTCATATATTGCCTGAAAAACACACATTGGAGTTGGCAGCAGCATTAGGAGCCCATACATTGCCTGAAAGACACACCCAGGAGTTCGCAGCAGCAGCAGCAGCATAGGGAGCTCATAGATTGCCTGAAAGACACACTCAGGATTTGGCAGCAGCATTTGGAGCCCATATATTTCCTGAAAAACGCACTGGATTTGGCAGCAGCATTAGGAGCCCTTATATTGCCTGAAAGACACACCCAGGAGTTGGCAGCAGCAGCAGAATTAGGAACTCATATATTGCCTGAAAAACACATTGGAGTTGGCAGCAGCATTAGGAGCCCAGATATTGCCTGAAAGACACATTGGAGATGGCAGCAGCATTAGGAGCCCATAAATTGCCTGAAAGACACACCCAGGAGTTGGCAGCAGCAGCAGCATAGGGAGCTCATAGATTGCCTGAAAGACACACCCAGGATTTGGCAGCAGCATTAGGAGCCCTTATATTGCCTGAAAGACACACCCAGGAGTTGGCAGCAGCAGCAGAAATAGGAGCTCATATATTGCCTAAAAGACACACTCTGGAGTTGGCAGCAGCAGCAGCATTAAGAGCCCATATATTGCCTGAAAAACACATTGGAGTTGGAAGCAGCATTAGGAGCCCATATATTGCCTAAAAGACACACCCAGGAGTTGGCAGCAGCAGCAGCATTAGGAGCCCATATATTGCCTGAAAGACACACCCAGGAGTTGGCAGCAGCAGCAGCAGGAGAATTAGGAGCCCATATATTGCCTGAAAAACACATTGGAGTTGGCACCAGCATTAGGAGCCCATATATTGCCTGAAAAAAACATTGGAGTTGGAAGCAGCATTAGGAGCCCATATATTGCCTGAAAGACACACCCAGGAGTTGGCAGCAGCAGCGGCATTAGGAGCCCATATATTGCTGAAAAACACATTGGAGTTGGCACCAGCATTAGAAGCCCATATATTGCCTGAAAAACACATTGGAGTTGGCAGCAGCATTAGGAGCCCATATATTGCCTGAAAGACACACCCAGGAGTTGGCAGCAGCAGCAGCGGCATTAGGAGCCCATATATTGCCTGAAAGACACACTCTGGACTTGGCAGCTGCATAGGGAGCACATATATTGCATGAAAAACACACCCAGGAGTTGGCAGCAGCATAGGGAGCTCATATATTGCCTGAAAAAGACATTGAAGTTGGCAGCAGCATTGGGAGCCCATATATTACCTGAAAGACACACATTGGAGTTGGCAGCAGCATTAGGAGCCCATACATTGCCTGAAAGACACACCCAGAAGTTGGCAGCAGCAGCAGCAGTGTTAGGAGCCCATATATTGCCTGAAATACACACTCTGGACTTGGCAGCAGCATAGAGAGCACATATATTGCATGAAATAAACACTCTGGACTTGGCAGCAGCAAAGGGAGCACATATATTGCATGAAAAACACACCCAGGAGTTGGCAGCAGCATAGGGAGCTCATATATTGCCTGAAAAACACACATTGGAGTTGGCAGCAGCATTAGGAGCCCATAAATTGCCTGAAAGACACACCCAGGAGTTCGCAGCAGCAGCAGCAGCAGCAGCATTAGGAGCCCATATATTGCCTGAAAGACACACTCTGGACTTAGCAGAGGCATAGGGAGCACATATATTGCCTGAAAAACATACCCAGGAGTTGGCAGCAGCAGCAGCATTAGGAGCCCATGTATTGCCTGAAAAACACATTGGAGTTGGCAGCAGCATTAGGAGCCCATATATTGCCTGAAAAACACATTGGAGTTGGCAGCAGCATTAGGAGCTCATATATTGCCTGAAAGACACTCCCAGGAGTTGGCAGCAGCAGCAGAAGCAGCATTAGGAGCCCATATATTGCCTGAAATACACACTCTGGACTTGGCAGCAACATAGGAAGCCCATATATTGCATGAAATACACACTCTGGACTTGGCAGCAGCATAGGGAGCACATATATTGCATGAAAAACACACCCAGGAGTTGGCAGCAGCATAGGGAGCTCATATATTGCCTGAAAAACACATATTGGAGTTGGCATCAGCATTAGGAGCTCATAAATTGCCTGAAAGACACACCCAGGAGTTTGCAGCAGCAGCAGCAGCATAGGGAGCTCATAGATTGCCTGAAAGACACACTCAGGATTTGGCAGCAGCAGTAGGAGCCCATATATTGCCTGAAAAACACACTGGATTTGGCAGCAGCATTAGGAGTCCATAAATTGCCTGAAAGACACACCCAGGAGTTGGCAGCAGCAGCAGAATTAGGAGCTCATATATTGCCTGAAAGACACACTCTGGAGTTGGCAGCAGCAGCAGCATTAAGAGCCCATATATTGCCTGAAAAACACATTGGAGTTGGAAGCAGCATTAGGAGCCCATATATTGCCTAAAAGACACACCCAGGAGTTGGCAGCAGCAGCAGCATTAGGAGCCCATATATTGCCTGAAAGACACACCCAGGAGTTGGCAGCAGCAGCAGCAGGAGAATTAGGAGCCCATAAATTACCTGAAAAACACATTGGAGTTGGCACAAGCATTAGGAGCCCATATATTGCCTGAAAAAAACATTGGAGTTGGAAGCAGCATTAGGAGCCCATATATTGCCTAAAAGACACACCCAGGAGTTGGCAGCAGCAGCAGCATTAGGAGCGCATATATTGCTGAAAAACACATTGGAGTTGGCACCAGCATTAGGAGCCCATATATTGCCTGAAAAACACATTGGAGTTGGCAGCAGCATTAGGAGCCCATATATTGCCTGAAAGACACACCCAGGAGTTGGCAGCAGCAGCAGCAGCATTAGGAGCCCATATATTGCCTGAAAGACACACTCTGGACTTGGCAGCTGCATAGGGAGCACATATATTGCATGAAAAACACACCCAGGAGTTGGCAGCAGCATAGGGAGCTCATATATTGCCTGAAAAAGACATTGGAGTTGGCAGCAGCATTAGGAGCCCATATATTACCTGAAAGACACACATTGGAGTTGGCAGCAGCATTAGGAGCCCATATATTGCCTGAAAGACACTCCCAGGAGTTGGCAGCAGCAGCAGAAGCATTAGGAGCCCATATATTGCCTGAAATACACACTCTGGACTTGGCAGCAGCATAGGGAGCACATATATTGCATGAAATAAACACTCTGGACTTGGCAGCAGCAAAGGGAGCACATATATTGCATGAAAAACACACCCAGGAGATGGCAGCAGCATAGGGAGCTCATATATTGCCTGAAAAACACACATTGGAGTTGGCAGCAGCATTAGGAGCCCATAAATTGCCTGAAAGACACACCCAGGAGTTCGCAGCAGCAGCAGCATTAGGAGCCCATATATTGCCTGAAAGACACACTCTGGACTTAGCAGAGGCATAGGGAGCACATATATTGCCTGAAAAACATACCCAGGAGTTGGCAGCAGCAGCAGCATTAGGAGCCCATATATTGCCTGAAAAACACATTGGAGTTGGCAGCAGCATTAGGAGCCCATATATTGCCTGAAAAACACATTGGAGTTGGCAGCAGCATTAGGAGCTCATATATTGCCTGAAAGACACTCCCAGGAGTTGGCAGCAGCAGCAGAAGCAGCATTAGGAGCCCATATATTGCCTGAAATACACACTCTGGACTTGGCAGCAACATAGGGAGCCCATATATTGCATGAAATACACACTCTGGACTTCGCAGCAGCATAGGAAGCACATATATTGCATGAAAAACACACCCAGGAGTTGGCAGCAGCATAGGGAGCTCATATATTGCCTGAAAAACACACATTGGAGTTGGCAGCAGCATTAGGAGCTCATTAAATTGCCTGAAAGACACACCCAGGAGTTTGCAGCAGCAGCAGCAGCATAGGGAGCTCATAGATTGCCTGAAAGACACACTCAGGATTTGGCAGCAGCATTAGGAGCCCATATATTGCCTGAAAAACACACTGGATTTGGCAGCAGCATTAGGAGCCCATAAATTGCCTGAAAGACACACCCAGGAGTTGGCAGCAGCAGCAGAATTAGGAGCTCATATATTGCCTGAAAGACACACTCTGGAGTTGGCAGCAGCAGCAGCATTAAGAGCCCATATATTGCCTGAAAAACACATTGGAGTTGGAAGCAGCATTAGGAGCCCATATATTGCCTAAAAGACACACCCAGGAGTTGGCAGCAGCAGCAGCATTAGGAGCCCATATATTGCCTGAAAGACACACCCAGGAGTTGGCAGCAGCAGCAGCAGGAGAATTAGGAGCCCATATATTGCCTGAAAAACACATTGGAGTTGGCACAAGCATTAGGAGCCCATATATTGCCTGAAAAAAACATTGGAGTTGGAAGCAGCATTAGGAGCCCATATATTGCCTAAAAGACACACCCAGGAGTTGGCAGCAGCAGCAGCATTAGGAGCCCATATATTGCTGAAAAACACATTGGAGTTGGCACCAGCATTAGGAGCCCATATATTGCCTGAAAAACACATTGGAGTTGGCAGCAGCATTAGGAGCCCAGATATTGCCTGAAAGACACACCCAGGAGTTGGCAGCAGCAGCAGCAGCAGCATTAGGAGCCCATATATTGCCTGAAAGACACACTCTGGACTTGGCAGCTGCATAGGGAGCACATATATTGCATGAAAAACACACCCAGGAGTTGGCAGCAGAATAGGGAGCTCATATATTGCCTGAAAAAGACATTGGAGTTGGCAGCAGCATTAGGAGCCCATATATTACCTGAAAGACACACATTGGAGTTGGCAGCAGCATTAGGAGCCCATATATTGCCTGAAAGACACACCCAGGAGTTTGCAGCAGCAGCAGCATTAGGAGCCCATATATTGCCTGAAATACACACTCTGGACTTGGCAGCAGCATAGGGAGCACATATATTGCATGAAATAAACACTCTGGACTTGGCAGCAGCAAAGGGAGCACATATATTGCATGAAAAACACCCCAGGAGATGGCAGCAGCATAGGGAGCTCATATATTGCCTGAAAAACACACATTGGAGTTGGCAGCAGCATTAGGAGCCCATAAATTGCCTGAAAGACACACCCAGGAGTTCGCAGCAGCAGCATTAGGAGCCCATATATTGCCTGAAAGACACACTCTGGACTTAGCAGAGGCATAGGGAGCACATATATTGCCTGAAAAACATACCCAGGAGTTGGCAGCAGCAGCAGCATTAGGAGCCCATATATTGCCTGAAAAACACATTGGAGTTGGCAGCAGCATTAGGAGCCCAGATATTGCCTGAAAGACACACATTGGAGATGGCAGCAGCATTAGGAGCCCATAAATTGCCTGAAAGACACACCCAGGAGTTGGCAGCATCAGCAGCATAGGGAGCTCATAGATTGCCTGAAGACACACCCAGGATTTGGCAGCAGCATTATGAGCCCATATATTGCCTGAAAAACACTCTGGAGTTGGCAGCAGCATTAGGAGCCCTTATATTGCCTGAAAGACACACCCAGGAGTTGGCAGCAGCAGCAGAATTAGCAGCTCATATATTGCCTGAAAGACACACTCTGAAGTTGGCAGCAGCAGCAGCATTAAGAGCCCATATATTGCCTGAAAAACACATTGGAGTTGGAAACAGCATTAGGAGCCCATATATTGGCTAAAAGACACACCCAGGAGTTGGCAGCAGCAGCATTAGGAGCCCATATATTGCCTGAAAGACACACCCAGGAGTTGGCAGCAGCAGCAGCAGGAGAATTAGGAGCCCATATATTGCCTGAAAAACACATTGGAGTTGGCACCAGCATTCGGAGCCCATATATTGCCTGAAAAAAACATTGGAGTTGGAAGCAGCATTAGGAGCCCATATATTGCCTAAAAGACACACCCAGGAGATGGCAGCAGCAGCAGCAGCATTAGGAGCCCATATATTGCTGAAAAACACATTGGAGTTGGCACCAGCATTAGGAGCCCATATATTGCCTGAAAAACACATTGGAGTTGGCAGCAGCATTAGGAGCCCATATATTGCCTGAAAGACACACTCTGGACTTGGCAGCTGCATAGGGAGCACATATATTGCATGAAAAACACACCCAGGAGTTGGCAGCAGCATAGGGAGCTCATATATTGCCTGAAAAAGACATTGGAGTTGGCAGCAGCATTAGGAGCCCATATATTGCCTGAAAGACACACATTGGAGTTGGCAGCAGCATTAGGAGCCCATAAATTGCCTGAAAGACACTCCCAGGAGTTGGCAGCAGCAGCAGCATTAGGAGCCCATATATTGCCTGAAATACACACTCTGGACTTGGCAGCAGCATAGGGAGCACATATATTGCATGAAATAAACACTCTGGACTTGGCAGCAGCAAAGTGAGCACATATATTGCATGAAAAACACATCCAGGAGTTGGCAACAGCATAGGGAGCTCATATATTGCCTGAAAAACACACATTGGAGTTGGCAGCAGCATTAGGAGCCCATAAATTGCCTGAAAGACACACCCAGGAGTTCGCAGCAGCAGCAGCAGCATAGGGAGCTCATAGATTGCCTGAAAGACACACTCAGGATTTGGCAGCAGCATTTGGAGCCCATATATTGCCTGAAAAACACACTGGATTTGGCAGCAGCATTAGGAGCCCTTATATTGCCTGAAAGACACACCCAGGAGTTGGCAGCAGCAGCAGAATTAGGAGCTCATATATTGCCTGAAAGACACACTCTGGAGTTGGCAGCAGCAGCAGCATTAAGAGCCCATATATTGCCTGAAAAACACATTGGAGTTAGAAGCAGCATTAGGAGCCCATATATTGCCTAAAAGACACACTCAGGAGTTGGCAGCAGCAGCATTAGGAGCCCATATATTGCCTGAAAGACACACTCTGGACTTAGCAGAGGCATAGGGAGCACATATATTGCCTGAAAAACACACCCAGGAATTGGCAGCAGCAGCAGCAGCATTAGGAGCCCATATATTGCCTGAAAAACACATTGGAGTTGGCAGCAGCATTAGGAGCCCAGATATTGCCTGAAAGACACACATTGGAGATGGCAGCAGCATTAGGAGCCCATAAATTGCCTGAAAGACACACCCAGGAGTTGGCAGCAGCAGCTGCATTGGGAGCTCATAGATTGCCTGAAAGACACACCCAGGACTTGGCAGCAGCATTAGGAGCCCATATATTGCCTGAAAAACACATTGTAGTTGGCAGCAGCATTAGGAGCCCTTATATTGCCTGAAAGACACACCCAGGAGTTGGCAGCAGCAGCAGAATTAGGAGCTCATATATTGCCTGAAAGACACACTCTGGACTTAGCAGAGGCATAGGGAGCACATATATTTCCTGAAAAACACACCCAGGAGTTGGCAGCAGCAGCAGCATTAGGGGCCCATATATTGCCTGAAAAAAACATTGGAGTTGGAAGCAGCATTAGGAGCCCATATATTGCCTAAAAGACACACCCAGGAGTTGGCTGCAGCAGCAGCAGCATTAGGAGCCCATATATTGCTGAAAAATACATTGGAGTTGGCACCAGCATTAGGAGCCCATATATTGCCTGAAAAACACATTGGAGTTGGCAGCAGCATTAGGAGCCCATATATTGCCTGAAAGACACACCCAGGAGTTGGCAGCAGCAGCAGCATTAGGAGCCCATATATTGCCTGAAAGACACACTCTGGACTTGGCAGCTGCATAGGGAGCACATATATTGCATGAAAAGCACACCCAGGAGTTGGCAGCAGCATAGGGAGCTCATATATTGCCTGAAAAAGACATTGGAGTTGGCAGCAGCATTAGGAGCCCATATATTGCCTGAAAGACACACATTGGAGTTGGCAGCAGCATTAGGAGCCCTTAAATTGCCTGAAAAACACACCCAGGAGTTGGCAGCAGTAGCATAGGGAGCTCATATATTACCTGAAAGACACACCCAGGATTTGGCAGCAGCATTAGGAGCCCATATATTGCCTGAAAGACACACACTTGGGTTGACAGCAGCAGCATTAGGAGCCCATATATTGCCTGAAAGACACAATCTGGACTTGGCAGCAGCATAGGGAGCACATATATTGCGTGAAAAACACACCCAGGAGTTGGCAGCAGCATAGGGAGCTCATATATTGCCTGCAAAACACATTGGAGTTGGCAGCAGCATTAGGAACCCATATATTGCCTGAAAGACACATCTAGGAGTTGGCAGCAGCAGCAGCATTAGAAGCACATATATTGCCTGAAAAACACATTGGAGTTGGCAGCAGTATAGGGAGCCCATATATTGCCTGAAAGACACACCCAGGAGTTGGCAGCAGCATTAGGAGCCCATATATTGCCTAAAAAACACATTGGAGTTGGCAGCAGCATAGGGAGCCCCTATATTGCCTGAAAAACACATTGGAGTTGGCAGAAGCATAGGGAGCTCATATATTGCCTGAAAGACATACCCAGGAGTTGTCAGCAGCAGAAGGAGCTCATACATTGCCTGAAAGACACCCCCAGGAGATGGCAGCAGCAGAAGGAGCTACCATGCATCAGCTACTCGCATGCATCAGCTATTGGTGGGTGGAAATCCTGGCTGATCCATGCCTGATTCATCTTCACAAAGGTGAGCCTCTCCACATTTTTCGTGGACAGACGAGTTCTCTTTGGCGTTACTATGGCCCCCACAGCACTAAAGACCCGCTCAGATGGCCCACTACTGGCCGGGCAGGACAGCTTTCCCAGGGCAAACTCTGCCAGTTGAAGCCACAAGTCAAGTTTGGCTGCCCAGAAGTCCAGCGGATCCTCAAGGTGCGTTGGCATGGTCATTTCAAGGTATGACACGACCTGCTGGTTCAGGCCCTGCTCCAGGTCTTCCTACTGCTCATGAGTAGCCTCACTATGTGGTAGCAGAAAGCTACCCATTAGCGACTGAAGACTGAGGCTGCTGCTGATGGAGCTGCTGCTCCTGCCACCCCCCCGGCAGCCATGGAAGTGGAAGGTGAGCGCAGAGGTCCCCCCGAGTCAGATCTGCGAGAGTATGGACCATGGCACAGATAGGCATCGGCCAACTGACTACATAGAATGTCTTTGTAGTAGGTCAGTTTGTCCTCCCTCTCGTTTAAAAAATCCTCCCATTTTGTGCCGGAAGCGAGGGTCCAATAAGGTGGAGAGCCAGAAGTCATCCCGCAGAAAAATGGAGACAATTATGCGGTCATTACGCAAGCATGTGGGCATGCATCGTGCCATTTGTGCAAGTGACTCGGAGGGACTGCCTGTCTCCATCTCCACAGCATACTGCCATGGTGTGTCTGGGTCCTCTGTCTCGCCTTCCTCACAACCCTCTAGCTCCACTGGCTGCTCCTGCTCCTCCTCTCCTGTCAGATGACTAGATAAACCACCCATTTCGCCAAAACTAAACTGCGCTTCACTGTGCTGCTCCTCCTCAGCTCCCACGGGGTTTATGTGGCCGTGAAATGTATGCGAAATGTCTCCAGTGCCCTGACCAGCCATGGTTTCCAACATGTGCTGTAGTACAAGAAGCAGCGGAATCATGTCGTTCATTCCGTAATCCTGGCGACTGACAAATAAAGTGGCTTCCTCAAAGGGCCTGAGCAAATGGCAGGTGTCACATATGAGCTGCCACTGGTTCACATTAAAGTTACACAGGGGAGTCCCCCTATCTGCTTGGATCATCAAGAAATCAGTGATGGCTTTTCTCTGTTCGTATAGTCGATCTAACATATGTAGGGTGGAATTCCAACGGGTGGGAACATCGCAAACCAAACTATGTTGGGGGATACCGTTCTGATGCTGTAGCTCAAGAAGGGTGTGCTTGGCGGTGTAGGAGTGGTTGAAGTGCATACAAAGTTTCCTTCCCATTGTTAGGATGTCTTGCAGATGGGGGGAAGACTTCAGAAAACGCTTGACAACTAGGTTGAACACGTGTGCCATACAGGGTGCATGGCTCAGGCTTCCTTGTCTCAGCGCAGACAAGATGTTACTCCCATTGTCAGTTACCATGGTACCCATTTCCAATTTTCGTGGAGTAAGCCATGTTTTGATTTCTTGATGAATGAATTTCAGGAGCCTTCCTGTGTGACTCCGTTCACCAAGGCAAACCATGTGAAGCACAGCGTGACACCTCCGTGCCCTGCACACATGGTAGGCTGAAGGGGCATTGAGAATTGACCGTACAGTGGAGGCTGAGGAGATGGCGGAGGATGAGGAGGCAGAGTCGCACACTGTGACAGGCAAAACGGCCTGGGAGCTGTCCAAGTTGCTGTGCAGGAACCACATTTACCCAGTGAGCCGTAAAGGACATGTATTGTCCCTGACCGTAGTTACAGCTCCAGATGTCGGCGCTGCCGTGCACTTTGGTGCACACTGACAGGCTCAAGGACTGGCCCACCTTCTGCTCAACAAATTTGTGCAGGGCTGGTACTGCCTTCTTTGCAAAGCAATGACGGCTTGGGACTCTCCACCTCGGCTCGGCACAAGCCATCAGCTCTCTGAAAGGTGCAGAGTCCACCACCTGAAAAGGGAGATACTGCAGCATTAGCAACTTGAACAGGAGCACATTTAGCTTCTGCGCCGTAGGATGAGTGGGCGCATACTGTTGTCTCTTGGACATGGCTTCGCTGATGGATTGCTGGTGGGATGAGTGACTTTTAGTAGGAGGAGCAGGAGCATCCGGGGTGGCAGAGGATGGGTATGACGCACAGCTACCTTCGGCTGAGGTGCTGGAGCCTTGGCTGGGTGAAATTGGAAGTGGCGTGGCACTGGCTGATGCAGCAGGCTGGACTCCCACTTTGGAGCCTCGGTTCTCCCAGGCCGCTTTATGGTGACATGTGTGGCATGTGTTGCTGCAGAGCCGTGGTACCAACATTGGGGCCCTGGCCACACTTGACCTTCTGTCTACATATCTTGCATGTGGCCAGGTTACCCTCCTGCAGATGCTTGAGGAAAAAGTGCCACACTGCCGAGTAGCTAATTTTCCCTCCAACAGTCCACACTAATTCACTGCTACTGCTGCCAACTCCAGGAACCCCTGCTCCACTACCTCCCAGGAAGGCAGCCTGCCGTGCAGCAGGTGGTCTACCCCGCCCCCAGCCACGTGTGGCTCCAGACATCCCAATTCTGCCACCATGCTGACTGCCAACCCTACTGCCACCATGCTGACTGCCAACCCTACTGCCACCTTGCTGCCTCAGCTGCTGACTCTGGGGCAACCTGGGACCCTCTTCTCCTGATGATGATGAAGCCCCTTCTGCACCGGGCTCCCAAGTGCGATCGGCTTCATCATCATCACCGAGTTGTGCCTGCACGTCACTGATGTCCTCCTCAGTTTCCACAAGAGCGTGTGCTGCAGGAGACGGAATGCTCACAACACCACCTCCCACGCCACTCTCCTCCTCAGTGTTTGTCTGCCTAGCAGAAGAAGCGGCGGATGTCTCCTCCATTTCTTGGCTGGGCAGTAGCTGCTGACTGTCCTCTAACACATCGTCCTCACTGAATAGTGGATCTGAACCCAAAGCATAAGATACAATGGCTGGAGGGGGGGGTGTAGGACAGATGCAATGGAAGGACAGGGGCTGCTCCCGGGCCATGGCAACTCAGGGTTGTGTCCGAGGAACCTACGGACTGTTGACTGGGGGTGTCAGATGTCACTTGTGATGAGGTTGATGACCGCGTTAACCAATCGATGGCGGCAGATGCGTTGCTGGTCGAGACACGACCCCTAGCAGATACCGGGAGATCAGTCCTCTCACCACGACTCCTGCTGCCACTCGCCCCTAGTCTGCTGCGACCTCTGCCTGATGAATCTAGGCCTCTCCTTGGTGCACATCCTGGCACATCTCTGCCTTACATTTTTACTGCGTTTAGGAGGGCAAAACAATATACTACACTACACCTACAACAGTATTTTTGCAACAGCAGGTGTGTAGAAAAGTTAGATCAAAATAGGCACACACTGTAGCGAAAAGCTAATGCAAAAAGACACTGTCAGATGGTCTTACACAGGATGCCCCTGGTCAGAGTTAAATGCACCACAGGCAGTTTTAAAACGTGCTTTTTGTTTAAAATGTAAAAAAGTTAAAGATGCAAGTACTATTAAAAGCTAAGTGCTAGTATTTGGGATGCCCCCCCACGGCGAAAGGCAAAGATGCTTTAAACTTTAAAACCAGACTTTTTTATACAAAACGCAAAAGGTTAGTAGGCAGCTACTCTTAAAAGATAAGTGCTAGCACTGACAATGGCCCCCGGTGAAAGGCAATGGGTGCTTTAAACTTGTAAACCAGACTTGTTTTATACAAAAGGCAAAAGGTTAGTAGGCAGGTACTCTTAAAATATAAGTGCTAGCACAGACAATGACCCCCGGTGAAAGGCAATGGATGCTTTAAACTTGTAAACCAGACTTTTTTATACAAAAGGCAAAAGGTTAGGAGGCAGGTACTCTTAAAGGATAAGTGCTAGCACTGACAATGGCCCCCGGTGAAAGGAAATGGGTGCTTTCAACATGTAAATCAGACTTTTCTTTATACAAAAGGCAAAAGGTTAGTAGGCAGGTAGTCTTAAAAGATACGTATTTGGGATGCCCCCTTCTCACGTACAGAGGTGGCCTCCTTTGATTGTGGAAAAGTGAATTGGTTATAAAATGCAAGCAGTTATTAGACAGGTAGTCTTGAAATATTTATGCTAGTGTTTGGGATGCCCCCTCCTCACATACAGAGCAGGCCTCCCTTGATTGTGGAAAAGTGACTTTGCTTATAAAATGCAAGCAGTTATTAGACAGGTAGTCTTGAAATATTTATGCTAGTGTTTGGGATGCCCCCTCCTCACATAAAGAGCAGGCCTCCCTCGATTGTGGAAAAGTGACTTTGCTTATAAAATGTAAGCAGTTATTAGACAGGTAGTTTTGAAATATTTATGCTAGTGTTTGGGATGCCCCCTCCTCACATACAGAGCAGGCCTCCCTTGATTGTGGAAAAGTGACTTTGCTTATAAAATTCAAGCAGTTATTAGACAGGTAGTCTTGAAATATTAACGCTAGTGTTTGGGATGCCCCCTCCTCACATACAGAGCAAGCCTCCCTTGATTGTGGAAAAGTGACGTTAATTATAAAATGCAAGCAGTTATTAGACAGGTAGTCTTGAATATTTATGCTAGTGTTTGGGATGCCCCCTCCTTAAATACAGAGCAGGCCTCCCTTGATTGTGGAAATGTGACATTAATTATAAAATGCAAGAAGTTATTAGACAGGTAGTCTTGAAATATTTATGCTAGTGTTTGGGATGCCCCCTCCTCACATACAGAGCAGGCCTCCCTTGATTGTGGAAAAGTGACTTTGCTTATAAAATGCAAGCAGTTATTAGACAGGTAGTCTTGAAATATTTATGCTAGTGTTTGGGATTCCCCCTCCTCACATACAGAGCAGGCCTCCCTTGATTGTGGAAAAGTGACTTTAATTATAAAATGCAAGCAGTTATTAGACAGGTAGTCTTGAAACATTTATGATAGTGTTTGGGATGCCCCCTCCTCACATACAGAGCAGGCCTCCCTTGATTGTGGTAAAGTGACGTTGATTATAAAATGCAAGCAGTTAATAGACAGGTAGTCTTGAAATATTTATGCTAGTGTTTGGGATGCCCCCTCCTCACATACAGAGCAAGCCTCCCTTGATTGTGGTAAAGTGACGTTGATTCTAAAATGCAAGCAGTTAATAGACAGGTAGTCTTGAAATATTAATGTTAGTGTTTGGGATGCCCCCTCTTCACATACAGAGGAGGCCTCCCTTGATTGTGGAAAAGTGACTTTGCTTATAAAATGCAAGCAGTTATTAGACAGGTAGTCTTGAAATATTTATGCTAGTGTTTGGGATGCCCCCTCCTCACATACAGAGCAGGCCTCCCTTGATTGTGGTAAAGTGACTTTGCTTATAAAATTCAAGCAGTTATTAGACAGGTAGTCTTGAAATATTTATGCTAGTGTTTGGGATGCCCCCTCCTCACATATAGAGCAGGCCTCCCTTGATTGTGGTAAAGTGACGTTGATTTTAAAATGCAAGCAGTTAGTACACAGGTAGTCTTGAAATATTCATGCTAGTGTTTGGGATGCCCCCTCCTCACATACAGAGCAGGCCTCCCTTGATTGTGGAAAAGTGACGTTAATTATAAAATGCAAGCAGTTATTACACAGGTAGTCTTGAAATATTAATGCTAGTACGCTTTTTAAAGAATGACACCAGGTAAAGGAAAAGCTAAATAGGCAGGAGTGTTATTAACACTAAATAGGCTTGAAAGCTAATGCAAACAGTTTAAACTGTCCCTGTCTTTATCTGTCACTGTCACAGGCTCTCTCCTTCTCTATCTGTCCCGCACTTCTTCTGTTCCATCTATCTATCTATCTATCTATCTATCTATCTATCTATCTATCTATCTCTCGCTCTCTCCCTGCCTGATCTGCTCTGGCCGCAATACAGTGTCAGAATGATCTTCCGCAAGATGGACGCCGTTTATATGGTGCTGTGACATCATCGGTAAGCCTGTCTGCTGATAGGTAGCATGTGACACCTACCCAGCATTCCTTGCCCCATGGGACATGTCCTGACATGTGGATCCACCATTTTAGATGGACTGTATAGCAGTAAATGGAGTTTTAAAGTGGACCAACACCCAGGATTTTGACTATCCTGGGTCTTTGTCCACTTCGGTTGGGCACCACCGATCGGGGTGCCCCGCTGTGTGAAACCCCCCCGAAAAACTCACCTCTCCCCGCTCCCAGCGCCGACGGACAAGCCGCGGACAAGCGGCTCCTCCGCCGCCGCCTCCCGCGCGTCACTCTTGACGCGCGCGCGCCGGCCATTCACAGACGGCCAGCGCGGGCGCGCGCACGTCTAGAGGGGCGCGAGGGAGGCGGCGGCCGGCCGCCGCCGAAGATAAGGTAAGGAGTTTGGGGTGTTTGGGGGGGTTTCACCCCGCGGGACATCCCGATCTCGGGGCCGATCACCCGTGGGTGTTGGTCCACTTTAAGGAAGCGATTCGAGTGATCGAATCGCGGCGATATTCAGATATTCAGAATCGTAACAAATCGAATATTTCATGAAATTCGTAAAGAATTCAGGTTTGTCAGAATCGATTTGCTCATTTCTAGTAGAGACCAGTTCTCTGCAGTGTTTTCATGACAGTTATTGTAAGTCCCATGGGGTGAAGCAGTTCTGGTTCAGTGCTTTTAGCTAAGGCATTGACAGTGTTCCAGTGCACATTTTTGCTTCTTCTACTTATATCAGTCGTGGTTTCTCATGTGGTACACCGCCTGCAGCCAGTTGATGAAGGAACCCGTTACCAATGAATTGGAAGCAGCAGCAACAACCTAGGCCACCTAGAGGCACAGAGAGCTTATGCACTAAACAACAGAACTAAAACAGGACCACTGCAGCATGCATGACCTCATAGGATCAAAACTGGAGCCAAACTAGCATAGTAAGCAGTGCTTTTTTATTTTCACTTTGCCTGGAAAGGGCATTTAAACATATTTAACTTTTATCTTGTGCAGTTTCCACTGGAGAACCTCAATTCTAGACTCCATTTTTGGGGGGCATCAAAGTACGACAGCTTTAAACCAGTTTGTGGAGTATGGGTGTGATGTGGGGTGTGGTTTAGGGGTGGGGATTATTTATGTGCTTTGTATGAACAAATATCTATAGCGTTCTATTCTACTCATGTGTGTAAGTAGGTGTAACCTGCCTCCCGGTCACATGCTTCAAGGGTTCTTCGGAGTCAATGCTCAGCCAATCCATTAATTCCACTAGTACCATTCAGCCAAAGAGTAAAAGCAATTGTTGTAATTCACGTCCACGTTGGGGGACAAGAAGCACAAGGCCACTGCACACTGGGTTCTCTTCAAAGCAGGAAATAACTTTATTATTAGTCCTTTCAGAAACAGGCCAATCAGCGTCTTTTAGTAACACACTTACAAGGTAACAATGTACTCCCCCTTTTTCGGAAGGGTGCAACCCAACAATATCCAGCAAGTGAAACTTTGGGGTACTGGCAAGACACAGGTCACCCCACTGGAAAGTCAGTACCCTGGTGAACCGGCCCAGATGGGACAACAGAGAGGGGAACAATCGCACTTGCCTTATCCGCACAGCGCTGCCACCGCAAGTGGCTTTCCAAGGCATCCGCTCAGCCCCTCCCCCCAAATGTTCTCCAGTACTCCTCACACTCCCCCCCGCGTGGCTCCAACTTCCCGTGCTTCCCGGTCCCACCTCTTTTATAGCAGTCAAGCCCCTTGGTCAAAATTCCACAAGATCTTGCAGGTCTCGGCAAGCAGGGGACCCAGCTGGGGTCCCTCTACCCTCAATCAAAATGGTGGCAGTGGCGGCCTGGAACACTTACCTTTCCTACATTTTAAAATAACCAGGCATCCTGCATTCAGGATATATCAGCAAAGTAGGACATGTAGGTGTCCCCAGAGTTTTCATTGGGACAGTGGAACAAAATACCTCAAAGTGGGACTGGCCTACTGAAAGTGAGATATATGGTCAGTGTACTCAAACGTTCAGTCTGCATATGCCCCTACCAGTAACCAATAAAAAAAATAAATAAATAAATAAAAAGGCACTTACCTGCCCTCCGACTCAATCCAGCAGCATCCAGTAGACTCCAGTTCTCCAGTTTCAGCTCTATCAGCTCTCATGATTACAACACATTTCACTCTGGCTTGCTCAACCAGGAAGCCTGGTCCCATATGACATGGCAGCAGGGGCCTGTGATGAGTAAAGAAGAAGAAGACCACAGGAGCCTACAGGACTTCATGAGATCTTTGGGTCCACTTATATTAGCTTATGGCAGGCTATAAACAGTCCCTCTGGTGATTTGTGTAAAATAATTGTAAAAATAAAACTGAGCTCTACTGACTCTACTTTTTGCATCAAGTAGTTTACACAGCATTTTGTTATTACTAGTCATAGGTTGTGTTTTCATTGCAGACTGCAGGTAAGTGCAATGTTTTTACGGTCTGGTCAGGGACAGTCAGAGGTGCACCCATTATTTTTTATGGAAGCCAGATGTACAGAGACCACAACCACCCACCAGTCAGAAGCCAGAAAAGCATCTCTCGGCTTAACAAACTGGGGCTGCGGGAGGATGATCATCGGCACAGAAGCAGTGGTTAGTTAAGTGGATTGTCTCTGGCACTAAAGTGGATATTTCCTTTACATATTTATGGCTGTATATGTTTTAGAAATGATGCCATCACTGATTACATAAATAATAACAATGAACTGAAAGAAATAAGTTGTGCCTTGGATACCCTAAGCTGATTTATTATAATCTACATTTTCTCTTCAGCAATACATTCTGTATGTGTCGGATGTCATTATTTTCAGACAACATGGCCACAGATAACTTCCTGGTCTAATCATTTCCACACAACATCTGGTATTGCTTAAACTACAGAGTGAATAGAGAAAACTGACACCATACGTTATGTAAGAGGCAAGAAGAACATAGGATATCAAAGCAGTTATCACTAGGGATGCACAAAACCCCAAGTTTGGGTTCAGCAAGTTCAATGGGGACCTGAACTTTGGTGGGTGGCTGTGGTGGGGGGTGCAGAGTATGCAGCAGAAGCACACTGCTTTAACTCACCTTCGTTCAGTGACAGCAGTGGCGCCAAGCTGGCAGGAAGTGGATCGGGCAAAGGTAAGTTACAGCAGCTTCCTGCTGCTGCAACCTTAGATGAAGTGGGTTGATGGGCTGTTCGCCAAACTTGAACACAAACTTCTGGCTGAAGTTCGTGTTCGGATTTGGGAACCCAAATCGCAAATTTTGCAAATTCCGATGCAAAGTTCGGGTTCACCCATCACTAGTTTTCACCCCTAATACAGAGGTGAATCACAGATTACAATAAACCTGGCTGGTCTTCCATGCTAGGATTGTAAGTGAAATGAGATGCTATTGGCTACCTAGACTGTACTTTATTATTAGACCATTGTTCATCATTCTTTTTATATGACTGCATCACAAATGGAGAATCAGTCAAGATTATAAAGTTTGCAGATGATACAACAGTCATAGGGCACATTCATAAAGACAATCAAATCACCTACACGAAAGAAGTGGAGAGGCTTGGTGCCTGATGTAAAGGAAAAGTATTATTATATGGTTTGCCAGTGCTTACAAACAATATATACATTAGACATTATATTATACTTCAAGGGGCAATAAGGTCAGCAGAATGTTTCATTGGTTGCAATTCATCATCAGTCAGTGTCCTTCATTTTTGGAAAGGAGCAGATGATTGTTTAAGAACATTTGCATTTTTAGGGGTAGAAGATACAAGGATCTACATACAAGAACTACACGATTTAAGTACATTACTTTTTGCAAGCTGAGTCATATTCAATGTTAGATTTTTTTTTCCTTTGCTCACATTTAACTCTTTCTCCTCATCCTTTACCTCTTGGTCTCCTATTGGTTAATTGAAAAAAAAAACACAGCTTGAGTCTGGAGTCTTAGAAGAGAGAGGAGTCATCAGGCAATTTACAATGTAAGGCATCTTAGCAGAGGCCTCCATAAGTTTCACAGAGCCCCATAGCAAAAGTATTATAGTAGTCCCATTACTGGCTTACAGCTAGCCAGGGAATGAGAAGGACCATTGTCATCTGACAATGTACCCCATGGACTGTCTATTGAGCATGGGGGAAAATCAAGCTGGTGGCTTGATCATAAGAGAGTTTCTGGCAGTCATTCAATACAAGAAGATTTCCATGCAGTTCTTCCTGTGCCGTCTGCATGACCTCACTATTGCCTGGACCTGTCAAATTCTGGAACTATCGTGTATGACCCCCAGCTCCGCTATCTAACCTGGCTTCCAGATTAATCCTCTGGTATCTGCTTACTTGCCATGTATGGCCCTTTGCTTGGCCTTTTTGTTTTAACCCTCTAAGTGACTGCCTTCCTGTGTATGACCTCCAGCCTGGCCTCTCGGATTATCCTTCGCATTTGGGCTGATACCACATACTAGGCCCTTACGTTCCTGCCCCAGCATCTCTGCTTGTGACCCTTGACCTCAGCTTTCTGGCACCTTGTCCGGCAACCACTGCTGTCTGCTCAGGCCCTTGTCTCCCATAAAGGAGGAGCAGCCTGGGATCATCCAAGCAACTTTCCTTGCGGGGGGGCTCTAGGGAAGGCCGGGGTGGGCCTTAGGTACTGGGCAGTAGTCTTCATGTGCCATCCACAGCAGTGGTCTCCCTCCATGTCATTAACTTTGAAGTCTGTGGTTTCCAGGGCCCCATCACCCTTGATCCAGGTGGCAACAATGTTTCAATCCACCAGGGGGCCAGTTCAAGACTTGCCACAGATGCTGCAGAATAGGGGAGTCAGATTCCACAGGGCCTCCTTCTGCCACGGACCCGATAACAGCTGCCTCCCTTGCCTCTATGGTATGTACACCCTGCATCTGATTATTTCAATAAAAGAAGAGTTACAAAATCACGTTGTTTGATCCTGGAGGTTCCACAAGGAGGGGAACCACCAGCCCTAGAGTCTTATAGATTCTAGCCTGGTGGCTGCTCTTCTTTAAGCACAGACAAACCTTTTTTGGGCAGTTATAAATGCTAGTGCTGTTTTTTCTGACTCTAAAAACTGACCTAGATTCTGTTGAAGATACTGTGCAACAGTTTGTCTCTGTATGTGGTCTGCATCCTCTTGCTAGGTTAATGCAGTTTACATTTATGAAGGTAGATGGTGCTGTTACATACAACAATTTGTAGTCTCTGTTGTACATTCTCTGCTGCATGCTGTGTTTCCTGTACATGTTATCCACCATGTAAAGTGACCTTCTCTTACTGCGCTTATGTTCCAGTAAAGCCAGTTCTTTTTACACCAAAAATGTTTATTTGCATTTGGCTCCACTGCACCCAGCACTAACACTCAATAGTTTCCAAAAATTGTACTAAACTATGTAAGATTGCACCTAATCTATTGAATGATTGAAAAGGTGTCACTAACCGTATAGTGGTGCATGTGTACGAGCGAGCATAAAATTGCAAGCCAATTGTATCTGATTTCTTGACAGCAGAACTGATCAGACTCTCTAAGTGTTAGTTATGGGATGGATCATTGGGGATTGACTGTGTCCTGCTTGACTGTAGAGAGTTGTTAAACTGTAGCTACACCCATTTTTCACAAAAATGGATGTTGTTCAGGGCAGAGGGATGCATTGTGATTGCCGATGCCACCTGCGAGTTAAACAGGACAGATTTTACCTTTCTCTTCGGTCCCTCTGTGAAATCGTGTGCTATGATTCATCACCGCAGTCACGTGGCTGCCAGCTGCCAAGTGTTGGTAACTATGAGACAGTGGTGGCCAATAACAGCGCTGGATTTCGAGTGTGGCATTGGTGTTGTTCTGGTTTAATTGTGTTGCCACAAGTATTCGTCTGCACAGTGTGGTGATTGAGCCTCGGTCTGCCTTATTTGATCTTTTAAATTAAAGCTTGGCAGTGGCTATTGGTACCAGTGTGTGGGTGTTTTTGAAGTGATTGCTTGAATCAACCCACAAACATGTCCACACAAAGTTGTGGTTGTGGATGCTGTGCTAGGACTGAGAACAGCGACAACACAAAAGGTACTTACACTACATCAGCAAGGTCTCTCATAAGCAAAGATGTAACATCAGACTAGGGTTTCAAGCTGTGCTGACCAAGCTCTTTTGAATTAGCACAAAAATATGGACAATGGATAGTAGACACAAAGGTTGGCCAAGAAAATTAGTTAAGCAGATCAAAGACACATCCCTTTAAAATAAAACAATGCAGCTCAAGACTGACAAAAACCAGTGACACCAAGATGCTGTTCTGAGAAGTCTGTCCAAAAGTGGTCTTCATGTTAGAATCTTGGCCAAAAATACACATTCAAACATATAAACTATACAATAGGTACTAGGGTGAGGAAAAATAGACCACTCTACCCACAGACAGCTGAATCTATTAATATAAGACTATAACAATGTCTGGAAAAGGATTACATAGGGAATACCATAACAGTGTGGAAAAAAACATATTTACTATCATTCAAACAACATGATGAAGGTACACCTAAAGTGCAACAAATATACATGCAGAGCGTATTTGATATTTGAGATATAAAGCCAGCTATGGCAACAGTGTATATAAACAGAAAGTTAGTGGTATGAGTAAGGGGTTGGTACTCAACTAGCTCAATCCAATGCCTGTGCATTTCATGGAATCCAATCCATTGCCTCTGGTATTCACACAAGATGTGTAGTTAGTTCTCCAAGATGTCTGGAACATCCTCCCTGTGTGCAAAAGTACCTAGAAGACCTTGATGCTGATTTCAAGAGTGGCTACACCAGATACTGATTTGAACCTATTAACTACTTACTTTTTTGTTTAATATGTTGCTTTGTTACTAGTGTAGCCTCATTCTCTAGCTAAGATTTAGCCTATATTTTCCATAATTTGAAATTCGGTGGGTTTCCATTGGTTGCATATAACTTTCCTAGTTATCCATAGTAGCAATAAGACAATTTTGTCCAGATCCCAAATTTCCATTTTTGTGTTCCAAAATGATGTGGTCAAGGTGCTGAGCTCACCTGTAGTTTTTTTTATATGTTTGCAACTCGTATATACGTTTGCAACAATGTAGTGTTCGCCTCCCACGCGTTCTGTGGCGGCTGGCCCCGTCACTTCATCAGGGCGAAGTGTCCTATACTGCACTGTTCAAAATTGGTAATAGTCACCATTATCTTTATCTTTGTTGTTTATGGCTTTTTTCCCATCTGTGTTTTGCTCAGCCTAAGTGATTCCCTTAAAGGCACAGTAGTTTCTAATCACAGGCACTTATTGAGGATGAGATAGTGATTTAGGGGGGTTCTTAGTTTGTAATCGATGAAATAGGATATTTTTGGCACCTTAATATCAATATATTTTGCACATGGTTTGTATGTTTGTATATGCACTTTGCACTTTTGGGGGAGAAGATATAGATGTGGAATAATGTGGATTTATGCGGGGTTGTATGGTCATTGTTTACTAGATTTGATGGGATTATACAATGCAGTGTCCCGTACACCTTTGACACATGCCTAGTGCAAGTGTTCTGTCCTCCTTAAGCGAACTACTTAATTCGACAGAGAGCCTAAACTCCTGCTCCACAATTCATCACACTGGGTTGATTCGACTTGACTTTTATTGTAGAACATAAGGAGTAAAACTGGGGACATAAAGGAACATGCACTTACTATATGGAGAGACATGTAGCAATACACAAATACAGTAAATACATGAATCATGACATGAACATGTGCAAAAAACATACATAATACATATACAGTACACTAATGTAACTCAGGGATAACTATGCATCAGTATTAGCACCTGGAGGGATGCAAATGGAATGCTAATCTATACACACAGAACGCATGTGCTGCGGATGCTAACTATAATTAACACTGTGAGCATGTAATGCTAAAAAATATAGGGGGATGCATAAGCTGCCATGCTGGATAGCTATTTACACTTACTAGCGATGCTTTTAAAGCATGGATGCAATGGATGACGCTGGATGCGATGTAGCCTAATCACTGTCTCGAGAGAGAATCAGGAAGTCTAGGGGGATAGTGACATCATGAAAGGGTCACATGGTACAGGTACGGAGGCCTGCTAGTCCAGAAATCCAAGATGGAAATACCTGCAATGTATTCAATGGCCACTGGAGGGAGATCCAACACAAAATGAGTATTGTAAATCACAGTGAATCTTACAATGCAGTCTAATACAACAGAATATAAATTTTATATAAAAAAACATATTGCAGAAGGCATGACACTCCCCGCCTGGTATCCGGAGGATACCACTTCATGGCACCTCTGGAGAGAGTAGCAATATCAGTTCAGTTACTGGTCTGATAAAAAGTCTTGGTTCCTTTTGTCGGCAAACTTTAACTTCAACTTTTCTAACTTTGCCGTCTTCACTTGGGAACACTTTGGTGATCAGTCCTAGGGGCCATTCGTTCCTCTTTGACTGAAAGTCTTTTAAAAGAACAACATCTCCCACTCGCATGTTGGGTTTGCTGACTTGCCATTTGTCTCGTGTCTGTAAGGTAGAGACATACTGCTTTCTCCACTTATCCCAGAAGGCATCTGCTAGGGTTTGTACTCTTCTTCACTGACACTTGTACAAGTCCTCGGCACTAAACTCACCAGGAGGAGCTGCAGCTGTACCAACTTTTTGGGTGAGAATAGTGGCGGGTGTTAACAAAAGGGGATCCTCTGGATCGCTAGATATAGGCATTAAGGGTCTGGAATTTATAATGGCCACTACTTCAGCCATGATGGTAGTGAGGGTCTCGTGGGTGAGTCTTGAGGTTCCCATCTGTAGAAATATAGAATCAAGGATTCTACGAGCTATGCCAATCATACTCTCCCATGAGCCTCCCATGTGAGAAGAATGTGGTGGGTTGAATGTCCATGTACACTGTTGGTCAGTAAGATATCTCTCCACATGATCATTGTCAATATTTGAAGGTATTTTAAGTTCCTTACAAGCTCCAACAAAATTGGTTCCTCTATCAGAGCGAATGTGTTTCACTGGGCCTCTGATAGAGATGAATCGTCTGAGGGCACTGATGAAGCTAGATGTGTCCAAGGACTCAATGACTTCTATATGAACAGCCCTAATACTCATACAGGCAAATATGACTGCCCAACGTTTGCCGTTTGCCTGGCCTCCTCTAGTCTGCCGAGTGGTGACAGACCAGGGGCCAAACACATCAAGACCAACACTTGTGAAAGGAGGGTCTGTACTGAGTCTGTCTGTGGGAAGATTGGCCATTTTCTGTGACTGAAACATACCACGAAGTTTTTTGCAAGTGATACACCTGAAAATAACGCAACTGACAAGTCTCTTTGCTCCCACTATCCAAAATCCAGCTGTACGTAAAGCTCCCTCAGTGAACAAGCGTCCTTGATGCTTAGTCTGTTCATGGTAGTGTTGTACAAGTAGAGATGCAATATGGTTGCGTGGGAGTATGATTGGATTACACTCCTTACTCTTAAGGTTTGCATTTTTGATACGTCCCCCAACTCTCAACAATCCATTAGCGTCTATGAATGGGTCAAGTCTCTTGAGGGAACTATCTTTAGGAACCCTCTTTTGGTTCTGAAGCAGTTCAAGCTCACGTGTATAAGCCTCTTGTTGGACACATTGGATGATAATGTCTCCGGCCTGAGTAAGCTCATCTACAGTATAGGGCTTGTGACAATAGTGCCAGCCTTTGCAATGCTCTGATCCTGTTGCTAAGGCTCTAAAGGATCTGACTATGTGGATTAAACAAGCTACTGCTCTGTTCAAAGACTTCCAAGTAGAAAATCTACTGAAACGTTTGGACCCAAGCTGTCCACAAGTAACTGTTGTGGCAAGAACAGAAACTTGAGGGCGAATCTCTGCATCAGATTCTGGCTCTAGTAGATCATATGTGTGTTCCTGAAGAGTATCATGCAGTGGTTTATACAGGAATTTAGGTCCCGTGAGCCAAGTAGTGTCTTTGAGTTGGGATGCTGGTACGGCTTGTGTGGCATGGTCTGCTGGGTTGTGATCAGTGGACACATAGTACCACTGTGTAGGCCGTGTTGACTTTCTAATCCTTTGGACTCTGTTATGTACGTACACATAGAACCTCCTGGACTCGTTGTAAATGTAGCCCAACACTACTTTGCTGTCTGTGTAAAACATTGTGTCATCAAGTGCAATGTCTATTTCTGACACAATAAGTTCTGCTAGCTCTACTCCCAGAACAGCAGCACACAGTTCCAGTCTTGGAATGGTAGGTTCAGGACATGGAGCTAGCTTTGCCTTACCCATGATAAAGCCAATATGGACTTGACCTTGAATGTCCATTGTCTTGAGGTAGGCAACTGCAGCAATAGCTCTTACTGAAGCGTCACAAAATATACACAGTTTTCTAGACTGAGCTTCTGCAGAAGAGATGGGTGTGTATGGCCTTGGTATGTGTAGGTCAGACAACATATTAAGAGAGTCTCTCCATGTTACCCAAAGTGTCTCCTTCTCTGGGAAAAGTGGTGAGTCCCATTCACATGTGTCTGTAGTCAGGTCTCTGAGCAGAGTCTTACCTTGGATGACCACAGGTGCTGCAAAGCCAAGTGGATCATATAGACTGTTGATGGTAGATAAGACACCACGTCGCGTGAAAGGCCTCTGTTCTTGGTTGACCTGAAAGGTAAAGGTGTCAGACTTGAGATCCCAGTTGAGCCCTAGGCTGCGCTGCATGGGTATAGCGTCTGTTGTGAAGTCCAGGTCTTTTAGATCACTGGCATAATCTTGGGTAGGGAAGGCCTCCATGACGACTTTGCTATTTGAAGCAATCTTGTGCAGTCTGAGGTTTGAACAGGCAAGCATACTTTGTGTTCTCCTAAGTAAGCTGATTGCATCCTCAGGTGAAGGAAGTGACTTTAGGCCATCATCCACATAAAAGTCTCTTTCAACAAATCGCCTAACGTCTTGCACATAGTCTTTTTCACCTTCCTGGGCAGAACGTCTCAGTCCATAGATAGCAACTGCAGGATACGGGCTGTTGCCAAACACGTGTACCTTCATGCGGTATTCTGTAATGTCTTTGGTAGGGTCATTGTCTCTGAACCAGAAGAATCTTAAGAAGTTCCTATGCTCTTATTTAACCAAGAAACAATGAAACATTTGTTGTATGTCAGCAACAATGGCAATAGGTTCTCTACGGAATCGGATGAGGACACCAAGTAGTGTGTTGTTAAGGTCTGGTCCTGTCAAAAGAACATCATTGAGGGAGACTCCTTCATGCTGAGAGCTACAAACACTACCCGGATTTGTCCTGGCTTCTTAGGGTGGTAGACACCAAAGATTGGCAAATACCAGAGTTCTTCCTTGTCTTTTAAGGGTAGAGCTTCTTTTGCATGACTATTTTCAAATATTTTGCTCATGAATGAGAAGAAATGTTCCTTCATCTCTGGTCTTTTCTGAAAGTTGCGTCTGAGTGCAGAAAGGCGTTTTAGGGCATGATCTCTATTATTGGGAACATGGCGTCTCTGTGCCTTGAAAGGAAGTGGTGCAACCCAGTTGTTTGCTTCATCTTTGAAGAATCCTTGCTCCATTATGTTAAGAAAGGTTTCATCTTCAATAGAGGGGGCTATCTTGTGATCTTCTTTGGTACTCTGGAAGACTGTACATCCCAAGTGATCTCCGTTATCACTACAGGGATAGTCCCTGGTTTCTGGAAAGTCTGGATACATAAGACTTG
Source organism: Gastrophryne carolinensis (assembly GCA_027917425.1). NCBI lineage: Eukaryota > Metazoa > Chordata > Amphibia > Anura > Microhylidae > Gastrophryne > Gastrophryne carolinensis. The sequence continues at coordinate 175,160,683 of CM051238.1, read as the reverse complement.
CAGGTTTCTCTCGCACAAGGAACTTGTTAGGACAAGGCAGAAACATTGATGGGCGACCATTCTCCAATGTACTTGTGTAGAGGGAGTTCACAGTGGTTGGTTTGTGAACATTCCCTAGGCAAACGTTACCTATAATGACCCATCCCAGGTCAAGCTTCTGAGCATATGCAGAATTATGTGGACCATTGATCTGTTTCCTCACCTTGTGGACTCTGATGATGTCCCTTCCAAGCAGGAGTATTATCTGAGCCTTTGGGTCAAGTGCAGGAATAAGATGTGCAATGGTTTTTAGGTGTCTGTGATGTAATGCTGCCTCAGGTGTAGGAATCTCCTCTCTGTTGTTTGGAATATGATTGCATTCAATCAAGGTGGGTAGAGGCAGAGATGTCCCTCCATCTAAGGATTCAACTTGATAATTGATTGCTCTTCTCCCTGTTTCTTCACTCAATCCGGTACAAGTTTTAAGTGAATATGGAGAGCTGCTTCCTTTGATGTTGAAGATGTCAAAGAAAGTTGAGCTGGCAAGGGATCTATTGCTTTGATCATCAAGGATGGCGTATAACCTTACTGCTTTCTCATTGTGACCAACAGGATAGACTGTAACAAGACAAATCTTGGAGCATGATTTTCCACTGAGACCTTCTCCACATACCCGGGTGCACTGGGGTGTCACTTCAGGAGGTACATCTTTCTCCTCCCCGCCATGCCCTGTAACCTGTTCTGCGGATGTAAGAGTCCATGGAGCTGGCCCTGGATGTAATGCCACGTTATGCTCTTTGCTGTCGCATACTGTGCACTTTATGATTGCTGTACAGTCTTTGGCAAGATGAGAACTTGATGCACAGCACTTGTAGCAAATATGATTTTCTTTGAGGAAGGTTTTGCGGTCTTTGAGGGTCTTCTCTCTAAAACCTCTGCATTTCAGCAGTGAGTGAGGTTTCTTGTGTAGAGGGCATTCTCTCTGTGTGTCTTTTGTAATGATCTTCTCAGACTCTGCAGTGCTGTAAGTTTTGTGAGAAGAGTGTAGGAGATACATTGGTTTTGTGTACAGCAACAGGTGTACCTTTCATGTTGTGAAGGAAGGCGGTTTTACCTGATTTGGGATAAGCAGAGTCCCGGGTTGAGAAGTCAAAGCTAGGATCGTTTCTAGTCTTTGCTTGTTGGTGCATAAAGTCCACAAAATAGGAGAATGGAGGAAATGGGACGTTGAACCTTTGCTTGTAGTTGGATCCCTGAGTAATCCACTTTTCTTGTAGGCTGTAAGGTAGTTTTTGGACTATGGGTTTGATGCCACGTGCTGTGTCCAAGAATGTTAGGCCTTGCAAGTCTCCTTCTGCTTTGGCGACTTGGAGTTCCATTAGCAGATCACTTAGCTCTCTCAGCTTCTGGAAACCCGTATTTGGAATCTTAGGAAAGTCCGCAATTCTCTTAAAGAGTGCTTCTTCTATCACTTCTGGTGAGCCATAACACTCATCAAGTCTCCCCCATATCATGTTTAACCCTCTGCTTGGGTAGTTGATGTTAATGTCTCTTATGCGCTTGGAATGCTCTGTAGACTCATTTCCTAGCCACTTGACTAAGAGATCAACTTCTTCACTCGCAGACAGGTCTAGATCTCTAATTGTGTTTCTGAACGATGAACGCCATGCTCTATAACTTTCAGGTTTGTCATTAAACTTTGAGAGTCCTTTAGTTATTAGCTCACGTCTTGCGAAGAATTTGAAGAAGTCTGACATACCTTGGTCTCTATGTGATAGATCTGGAGGCAAGGTGCTATGTAGAGGGTCTGGTGGCCTATCGTAGTTCATAGGCATGTTGTTGCTGTAAAGGCTATGATCAACTTGCTGCTTCTCAAATAGTCTTGCTGTATCGCAGTCATCTGTAGGCTTCACCACAGGTAGCATGGAGGGCTGATGGTAGACAAATCTACTCTCTCGTTTGATGTATGGTGTCTGTTCAGCTGAAGTTACTTGCTGGGTGACAAGATGCTGCTGGAGCTTGCTAGCAGGAGTTGAACCCGCTTCTGGCCGTGGATGCAGGTTGGCATCTGATTTAGCATGTTGCAGAACATAGTCTGAGGTACGTAGCGAGTTATCATGATGACTAGTGGTCTGGAATATGTTGCCAAGTCTTTCACCTGTAGGATTTGCAGCTTCTTCCAAAGCATCTGCTTCAGCTATAGCGGCCGCAGCCTCCTTATCAACTGCGAGTCTCTCCAGTGTCGCAGCAATGACTGCTTGATCGGCTTCAACATGTGCCTTTTGTTCTTCTTTACGTGCATTTTCTATTTTCAGCTGCATTTCCTGTTCTGCATAGGTTGCTCGCATTTTGGCGGCTTCGGCTTTTGCGCGGGCAATGGCGACTATGGAGCTGCTCACTGACTGCTTTGAGCTTCTGGAGCTGGCTGATACATAGGATCTTGTTTCAAATGCTCCGGTCTCTCTAGTAGACATGGTGATGCTGTGTACGGTCTTGCACACTTGTCACTGTTGAGGGTATAGTGTAGCGGTGGTGCTATGGCGCAGCACGGTGCTGGGATCAGTAGTGCGTGGTTTGTGGGAAACCGTGGTTTACTGGTGTCCAGCCTGTGAGATGCTGCTGTGTCTCTATCCAGCTTGTCAGAAGCATCGCTATTTTACTGTTCTGTCCTCCTTAAGCGAACTACTTAATTCGACAGAGAGCCTAAACTCCTGCTCCACAATTCATCACACTGGGTTGATTCGACTTGACTTTTATTGTAGAACATAAGGAGTAAAACTGGGGACATAAAGGAACATGCACTTACTATATGGAGAGACATGTAGCAATACACAAATACAGTAAATACATGAATCATGACATGAACATGTGCAAAAAACATACATAATACATATACAGCACACTAATGTAACTCAGGGATAACTATGCATCAGTATTAGCACCTGGAGGGATGCAAATGGAATGCTAATCTATACACACAGAACGCATGTGCTGCGGATGCTAACTATAATTAACACTGTGAGCATGTAATGCTGAAAATATAGGGGGATGCATAAGCTGCCATGCTGGATAGCTATTTACACTTACTAGCGATGCTTTTAAAGCATGGATGCAATGGATGACGCTGGATGCGATGTAGCCTAATCACTGTCTAGGGGGATAGTGACATCATGAAAGGGTCACATGGTACAGGTACGGAGGCCTGCTAGTCCAGAAATCCAAGATGGAAATACCTGCAATGTATTCAATGGCCACTGGAGGGAGATCCAACACAAAATGAGTATTGTAAATCACAGTGAATCTTACAATGCAGTCTAATACAACAGAATATAAATTTTATATAAAAAAAACATATTGCAGAAGGCATGACAGCAAGAGTAACATGTACATTGTTGCGTGTTTTTTTCAGTGAAAAAGCCTTGCAGGTGTTGTTGTGGGGCGAGCCCCTATAACTTCGACTATGGCAAATTCAGCCAAACTTTGAAAAAAAGTTGAGATTGGGTAACGAACTTGACCCGAATCCAGTCCCCATTGAAATCAATGAAGACCCAAACTTTGGGACCCATAAAATGTCACCATGCAGAGTGTGCAGCAGCAGGAAGTCTATCCAGTCGGCGGTTGGCATTCTTTCCTGACAAAATGCCCGAGGCTTCAAAAAGATGTCCAACTCCTTGAGTGAGGACACTTTAGATTGTAAGCTGCTGCCATTGTCCTAACTCATGGTGACAGCAATCTTACTGAAGCCCAGGCCATGGCCATTTTGACAAGATAGAACGCCAACCACAAACCAGATCGTTATTATTATTATTATTATTATTATTGTTTATTTATATAGCGCCATCATCTTCCGTAGCGCTTTACAAAGTAGTAATTACAGACAGGGTAGAAACATAAGGTACATATACTATTTCAAATGCAGTTTTACAGATTTGACAGTGGATATTCTGAGTACAAGATACAATAGGGGAGAGAGCCCTGCCCTTGCGAGCTTACAGTCTAAAGGAAGAGGGGTGAAGACGAGGGGGAAGGATCACAAACAGTTAGTATTGAGCTTTGTGGTGTATGCCCTTTAGAAGATTGGTTAGGCCAGATTATATGCTTGTCTGAATAAATGAACATCATGGGGCTTCCTTCTGCTGCAATAACACTGTTATTATCTTTTGAAAGAATGGGCACAGATTTAAAAACAGCATCTGGTACTGCACCAAATAATTAATGTAAACAAAGTGCAATATTAATACAATCTTCATTGACCACTGTTTGAGGTATTTCGATTTGGGATATGTTTTTGCAGCATTTTTGATGTAATATTTTTAAAATATTAATTGCACTTTTTTCAGTGGATATTAGCACATTTTGCACATATAGTGGTAGGTTACCAGGTAAAATTGATTATTATGCTTCTTGGTTAGGGTGATTTATAATTATGAAATAGAGTCTTGAGCCAGTGGGTATCCGTCATTTTGAGCATGCCTGGTTTTTAATTGGTTTTTAAATGTCTGTGTAAATGTTTTATGTTAGTCTTGCCTTTGTAATATACAATATGAGATTATTAATAAAGTACTTTGTTTACAGTAATTAGTGGGTGCGGCATGCATATTTTAAGGTGTAAAACTGGAGGGGCTTTTCTGGGAGCCCATTTCTGTTGTTTTTTGTAGCTTAGCACATATTGCGCAACCGTTTTCTCCTTGGCCAGCAACACTATTTGTTCTATTCAGTGGTGCGGGTCACTGTGGTGTGTTTTCTTGCATAAAGAATCTGGTACTGCTTAAACTACAGATACATACAGTGAATAGAGAATACTCACACCACACGTTATGTAAGAATTTGAGATGTCAACTGGGTTATCGGCTCCAATGTTAAGGTGAATCACAGAGTAGAAAAACATGCCTGGTCTTACCATGCTAGGAACAGAATATTAATGAGTTGTTATTGGCTAACGGCAGTAAGCAGACTGTATTATTAGAATACATATAAATATATATATTTTCAGGCATGCCTGATTCATCACTTCTACAGTCTTTACATTAGCTTCTAACTACTTGAAACCTCACAGGGACAAATGACAATACTGTGTACATAAGACTTATTGTTCAAAGGTTGTCAAAATAACCGGATTGGCTTCTATGAAAAGGTGAGTAGAACCCTGGACAGAGGAGAGGCTGTAGATATAGTATTTCTGGATTTGGCAAAGGTGTTTGATATTGTCCCTCATCTACACTTAGCCCCCCTGTTCAAACCTATGCAGATGCAGTTGCATATCAGGTGGATATGTGGTGGCAGATGCTGTTTCTGTTCCAGTCTGGCGGCCTTTACACCTCTCGAGATACTGCCCTTGAGCTGCAACTGAAACAATAATGGCAAGTGCGAAAGGAGGCTTATTGGGGAAATAGAGGTTTTCAGGGTTAGAAAATACAGTTTGTCACTGGATTAAAAATTGACTGTATTTATACTTGTGGGTGCAGAGAGTTGTGGTTAATGATTACTACTCCTAGTGGTCTTAAGTGGTGTACCCCAGGGTTCAGCACTGGGCCCACTATTATTCAACTGGTTTGGAAATATTATGAAAGATGGAATTAATGACACTGATGCAGATGACATGATATGTAGTACTGTGCGGTCTATTGAAGAGTGTCACGAGCTTCAAGCTGACTTGGACACTTTGGCAAATGAAGTTCAATGTGGATAAATGTAAAGATATGCACTTGGGTCTAATAATCTGCAGGCCACATATGTACTTAGTAAAGCTGGTTGAGAAGTATCTGGGGGTACTGATAGACTACAGGCTAAATAACTGTATGCAATGTCAAGCAGCTGATTCCAAGGCCACCAAGATACCATCATGCATTAAGAGGCATAACAGCATGGTATAGGAATGTGATATTGCCTCTTTAAAGGACACTGGTGCACCCTCACCTGGAATATGCTGGCCAGTTCGGGGGACCAGTTCAAAGAAACAATTCCAATATTTTCAAAAGAGTGCAGAGGAATGAGGGATCTTGGGTTATCAGAATTAATTTATTTAGCCTGGAGAGGAAACGCCTAACGTTGGACTAGGTTGAATTGTATAAATAGATAAATGGCCAATACAAAAAATATGGGGAAAAGGTATCCCATGTTAAATTCTGTGTAAAGACAAGGGAGCACTCCCTCTACCTGGAGAAAACAAGATTACATTTGCAAATCTGTGGAATAGCCTCCCAAAGAAACTTGTTACAGCATCAATCATCAGTGACATAAACTATTTGAGTCTATAGAAATGCTTGAAAAGTGCACCGCATCAATAATATTAGATAGGTGCCGGCCGCAGGGGTAACATGAATCCACAACTACAAAATGAGGGAGCCTAGACTGCTCTCTCCAACCCCCACACAAGGCCGCACACTGAATGTAAAAGAATGTATAAATGATTTTAATAGATACCATATGTATCAAAAAGACACCTTACAAGACGTACACAGGGTTAAAAAACACAAAACACAAACGGGGGAATCCCAAACAAGGTGACTATTACATGTAAATATCAATGTTGTCGCCATATATGCATATACAATGAATTTGAATAAACCGCGCTATGAATGAAACCAAAATACTGAAAATGAAATAATTGATTGTATTAAATAAATATTATATAAAAAATTGAGTGCAAAACAGTCTGCCTGTGAAGAGAAAACACTAAAGTGCTAAGTGCATGTGCAATTTGCAAGACAAGTGGTGTGTGCAAAATAACAATGAAAACTAGGCTCTATTAATAGCCTTGAACTGTAACAATAAAGTGTCAATGTGTAACAAAAGCAACAACAAAACACATGTGAGAGAACTTGAGAGGATTGAAAGCAATTGGGTCACTCAGCGATAAAGTAACAAAATAAAAACAGTAAAGACAATACTACTTCACCATGTCACCGACTGGCGAAGTGTCTGTACGACACGTAACGCGTAGGTGGCGGCTGCTACGGGGGACCCTCGGTGACATGGCGAAGTAGTATTGTCTTTAGTGTCAAAACAGTAATTTTTATTGTCACCTTATTAAAACCAATTAAAAACACAATGCATGCCATAGGCGTTTTTAACCTCCAGGGGGAGCTGTTACTCACATAAGTGCATATACTATTATCTAATACAGTTAATTAACCCTATCTCAATATGCAAATACCAAAATCGTTCCAAAAAGTGCAAGTGCTAAATAAAGCGCATCCATTTCAAATATCACATGTGCAAAGAATGATACTTGACCCAATACAGGATTTGAATAAGATAAGAGCAGACATACAACACATGAATTACTAACCAATCACCATAGTGTATGATCCAGAGCAGGCAGCGCCCCCCACAGTGCACCAACGCGTTTCAAGACCAACAGGTCTCTTTCAAGGTTACCTTGCCTTGAGAAAGAGACCTGTTGATCATGAAACGCGTTGGTGCACTGTGTATATATCTTGATAAAGAAACATTGTTGCAGATTTCCTCTCACACACACAATCCCTCTAGCAGCTGGTTATTCAGTGTGTGTGTTTATATATAACATAATACACAAGCTGCCCATGTTTCTGAGGTATTTATCTCTCTTAGCTTGGTCTGGGCTGCTGCTGGCAAAGCTCTCCCGTCATGCTTATGTGCCTGACAAGATGGCCACTCCCTGTTATTCCAGGGAGTTAAGCCTGAATGGAGTTAAGCCTTCACAAATAGATTTTGCCAGAGGGGCTTTAGGGTAGCGAATTACTAAACTTTATTTTTTTGACTCTTGGTTCACCTTAACAGTTACTGTAAATGTATATAAAAAATGCTCACAGTGCCGAATCAGCCTTTATTTAACAATTAGCAGTTTATGAAGGTGTAGTTCAAAAATATAAATTCATCTAGCAATTTGTGCTGATTTGTGTATCACCTTGTTTGTACATGAACACTGACTGTAAAGCGCTGCAAAATATGTTGGCTCTTACCTGATACCTGGTTAGGTCCGTAACTAAGGCTTGCTTCCTGTCTGCATGTGAACCCTAATGATTGGAGTGGAATGGGTTTTTAAGCTAAAGGGTCTGTGATTATAATTTATTAGGGAGGTCTAAAACCTCACTCTGCAATGTATAACTGCAAACTATTACAGTCTCTCCACCTGTACCTGCAGTCAAGGAAGAAACAGTCTCCTCCTCGAATTTTGTTTTATTTTATTAGATTTTTTGTGAACTAGTTCAAGTGACCCCTGAACCAGTTCACAAGCTTGTGGGAGCCTGGATATTATCCGTCTGGTGAGCTTCCGAACCAGATAGATACTACTCTGGCTAATCACTAATGTTAATATGGTAGTAGAAAACAAACAGTAAGTAAGAGGGCCAAAAAATAAAAATGACCATACTGGGAATATTTGGGAATATAAACTTCTTTGCTATGCCTGGCAAACTTAGTGTGAGTAAATGCGTTACGTAATAACATGTAATGTTTTTTCTGACTATGTCAGTAATTTTAAACATATTTAAAATTTGGAATATAGTTACAGTACAGATGATCATTTATTTCTTGCCACCATATCATACAAACCAGATGTGACTTTTTTATGCTAAGGTTTCCCCCTCATGCAATAACTTTGAACCTACCCCATATTTGTGAAAACACAAGAAAATGTAATATAGATCATCCACAGGGTGTAGGAACACATGTAGCTCTATTAAAGTAAAATATTTTGGAAAACCTCTAAAGGGTTTGAAGCACAAGTAATAGTTTTGATAACCTTGCTGTAAGTCAAACTAAATTAGATACTATACTAAACTATAGTAAATTAGATGTACCATCTCATTTATATAATATTTGGTAATAGAAGAGGGAGGAACCCTTTATCCATGAATAGTCTTGAGCCAATCCATCCCTCAATGTTCAGATCCCTGCCCAAAGCCGAACACGGATTTCACATAGAAATCCATGCGCATATTTGGCATTTGGCACACAGCAGCCAATCAAGTTCTTATCCTTCCCCTCCCTCCATTGGCCCCGCAGAACACATGACCCCACCGTAAAAAAGGCAGGGCCCGCATCATGCCTTCTGAGCTGTGCGCTTTGCAGTAGATAGGCACAGATTGCTAGCTGTTGCTGAGGGACAGATAGGGCTATTTGGTTGAAAAACTGCCCTTTTCAGGGCAAACTATAGTCAGGGATAGAGGCTGGAGCAAGGGCTACAGTAGTGTTGGACGCACTACTACTGCACTAATACCACTGCTTGTCACTACTTGGGTCTGGGTGCCCCACATCTTCTTTTAAGCACTGGAGTTATACCACAACTTGCTCGAAGTACTGGGGCGTAGCCTGTTTTACCACAACTTGCTATAAGCCCTGGGGTGTACACTGTTATACCACAAGTTGCTCTAAGCACTGGGGTTTACACTGTTATACTACAACTTGCTCTAAGCACTGAGATGTTTCCTGTTACACTACAACTTTCTGGGCAATTTGGGTACAAATTGTTTTTTTTTTGTGCATTTCGGACTGCTGCAGGGGATTAACAATGCAGAAAGTAGCAAATAAGGGACAGGGACGGGGCCGTGGTGCTTCTGCTGCTGCTCATCTAGCTGACGGAAGAGAACGTCTTTCATCCTTGCCTGCTACACCTTCCTCTGGTGCAAGCAGGTTCCAGGGTTTGGAGCACATTTTTGAAGGCCTCAATGCTGCTGGCCGAGTGGTGGGGCCAGAACAAATTGAGGCATTCATAAATTATATGGCACGCAGTTCTATCAGTTCTGTGGGATATTCTTCCACCCACTCCACTGCAGCCGAGAGTGCAGGGCCCTCCATCTCACCCCCAGTAAAGTCTGCAAGGCCGTCCCAGGCAGAAGTCACGGTGCCACTAATGTTCTATAATGACACAAAAATCCAATGTGTCATTCAACAGCAGGTGGGACAACAGACATAGACAAGGCACTGCTACGTGTTTCAGAGGGAAACCTCCTTAATCATGCATGCAATAAATGGAGAGTTTTATTTGAAGTGCTGACGTACACATTGTATTTTTGCACGATGAAGGTGCAGTGGAGGAAGCTGCATTGACGCCGTGCACAGAGGAAAGTAACCATGCATTCTGCTGAGCTGTGAGTACTTTTGAAACTCTATGATGACACACTTGGCTGGTATACCATGGGCCATCCTACCTACCCCTGGCCCAGTTGCAGACATAGGGCTCACGCATGCCAAAGATCTTCTGTGGGAGAATGAAGATGTGACTAGAATACCATTACAGGACACCCTGGATGATGATCAGACCCAAGTGCCGACTGCTACAGCTTTCTGCAATGTTGAGGCTGAAAGGGATGCCAGAGAGGATGATGAGGTCCTAGACCCTACCTGGATTGAAGGCCATCAGAGTTCGAAAGAAAGAGGTGGTGGTCACACAGCCCCAGGCAGCCAGCAGATGAAGCAAACCATGCCACTGCCCACCACACCCAGGAACTGAAGTACCACCACCTTCACCATGCTGGTCCCCATCATCCCAGCATCCCAGGTAAGTGTTCAGGTTTCCATCCCGCAAACTTCGGTAAGAAAGCCCATCTCACCCACGAGCCCTGGCCCCAAATGTGAGCATATCAAAGTTGCTGGCCTTTTAAATGCTCTTATTCTGCCTGGTGGAGACGGACAGTTTTTAAGATTCCATGGCAGTGGCTGTCCCACAATATACTGTTTCCAGCCAGGCCATCTGCTATCTACTTGTCGCCAGGCCATCTCTGCCCTTTGCCAACAAAAAATAAAATGTGCACTGGGTAATGCCATTAGTTCCAGTTTACACCTCACCACATGTGGACAAGTAAGCATGGGAAAGGACACTACATCTCTCTAACTGCCCACTCGGTCAATGTAGTGGCAGCTGGGACTGAGGTGGGAAGCACTGTGGCACAGATCCTTCCACCTCCCAGGATTGTGGGACATCAGCCAGTGCATCCTGTAGCCTCCTCTTTCTACTCTGCTTCTTCCACTGCTTCCCCCTCAGGCAGTTAGCGCAGCCCCTGCACCACCAGTTTGAGCACTGCCATGAGGAAATGGCAGCATGCGGTGCTAAGTCTCATCTGTCTGGACGAAAGACCCCACACCACCCAGAAGCTGTGGACCCACATCCAGGACCAGACAGAGCAGTGGTTCCTGCCATAGGACCTGAAGCCTGGTAAGGTAATGGATGTCAATGGGCCGAAACTTGTAGCAGCCTTGAGACAAGGTGGGTTGATGCACATCCCTTGCCTGGCACATGTGCTCAATTTGGCGGTGCAGAGCTTCCTGATCCATTATCCAGGGATGCTGGAGCTGCTCCATAAAGTGTGTAGCGTGTGCCCACACCTTCGGCATTCCCACCCTGCTGCCACTCACTAGAGGAATTTCGACCTTCCCACACACCGTCTCATATGTCACTTGCCCACTAGGTGGAATTCCACGCTGTACATGCTGGAAAGGGCATGAGAGCATCAGCCAGACATAGAGGAGATCCAGCTGCATCCAGGTGTGTTGAAGTGTAGACCAGCAGCACTTCACCTACCAGTGAGTGGGCCTCCCTGAGGGACCTTTGTGCCGTGCTGCAGTGCTTCCAGTACGCCATCAATATAGTCAGCGCTGATGACGTCATTGTCAGTGCTACCGTCCCATCCTCTGCCTCCTTGAAAAAACGCTTCGGGCTGTGACTGAAGAGGAGGAGGAAGCAGAGGAGGAAGGTCCATTTTCCCCGCTGTCAGGGCAGTGCACAAGCGGCTCACAGGGTGGGTTGCTGGGCCGACAGTGGGTGGGTATACCAATGTCCAGCCAAAAGACAGATTTGGAGGAACCGGAGGGGAAAGAGGATGACTTCTTTCTCTCACAGCAGGGTGGCACCCAGCGTAGCTCACTGGTGTCACTGGAGCATGGCTGAAGGGCCAAGCAGGAGACACATGACACTGAGAACAGCTTCTCCTTGACTCAGAACAGCCTGGCTCACATGAGCCATTACATGCTCCAGTTTCCGCATGGTCACCAGTGCTGATTACTGGGTGGCCACCCTGCTTAATCCTCGCTATAAGGGCAACATCGCCCCCTTGATTCCAACACTGAAGAGGGATCGAAAATGAGTACAAACACACACTGGTGGATGCACTACTGGCAGAGTTCCCAGCTGACTTTGAGGGCTCAGTGGTGGCAGTAGGAGGAGCAAGTCGACAACACAGCAGGGGCATCGGCAGCACCTCCCAGGGTACAATGAGCATGGCGAAATGTGGAACAACTTATCTATTTCTCTATTGTCCACTACATCCACCACCATCGGATATGGCCCATAGTATCAGGAGCCAGACTTTGCATGGTGGATGACTACCTGTCCATGTATCTCCTTGTGCAGAGCAATGGGTCCTCCGCGTTCAATTTCAGGGTCGCTAAATTGTATACGTGGCCAGAGCTTGCCCTCTGTGCTTTGGAGGTGCTGGCCTGCCCTGCCCTGCGGCAAGTGTCCTATAAGAATGTTCAGCACTGCAGGGGCTGTCATTACGCACAAGAGGATCCGCCTATCCACAGCCAACGTGGACATCCTTACATTCCTTAAGATGAACCAGGTGTGAATCCCAGGGACTTGAGGGACTGGCTAAAGTGTTTGCTACCTCCTCCTTCACCTCTTACATTTAAACCGCCACATCCCCCATTATTTGTGTATATTTTTTTAATGTATATATGTATATATCAATTGATATTTTTTTTTATTTTTTTATTGGGTATTTCTTTATTTTTTTTTAGTTTTCTGTTATTGTTTTGAGTACCTTCCCTAGCCCATTTTGTGCAGGGAAATTGCCCTGGTATTTTCCTCTACCCTTCCTACCCCCATTTTGCAGCCATTTTTGGGCTTTGACTTTTGACATTGAATTTAATAGGGTTTGGAGGTTCGGCCGAACCCAGCGAACCCAAATTTCTTTTTTATAAATACTTGAATAAGTAATTCTAGTAAACCTAAGTTAAAGTCAATGAATGTGCCCCCTCTGTGATGAATGCCCAGTCAGATCAGGGAAGACCCTAGCCATTCATTTCAATTAAATGTAATCAAAATTGCTTGATCAGGGAGCAATTTATCCCATTTGTGACTATCAGCCTTATTCAGAGCCTGCCCGTGAATGCTTGTTTTTTTCGGTAACCGGAAAATTGCGAACGCTTGTATCATTCACGGCTGCGTTCCGAGAAAGTTTGTTCATGCGTAAGCGGCTCTATTTGCTTACGGTTTAGCCAAGCATTTACATTATTTGTAGCCAAAGTAGTTTCAGTAGCCGAGTTTTTACCTGTTTTTGGAAGTAACTCGCTGTGGATCCCATTGTTCTCAGCGTGCCATGTCCTTCTGTGGCTTTCCGGCATAGGCCTTTTATTTTTGTAACCAGCTTTTTTAATGTGCTTCCCACGGTCCCTTCCTGTGTACCCTTGGTAGTCGGCATGTCCTTCACCATACTTATCTTTGTACCTTGGTTGCCATGCCGTCTGCTTCTACCCAATGCTACTTACCTTAATCTTCGGCCACCTTCTGTTTTGGTGTTCTTTTTTTTCAGTGCTGTTTGTTTTCTTTGTGTCTGCACACAGCATATAACTTTAAAACTAGTTTTATTTGTTGTTTTTTTAATATACAACATTTAAAAAAACATTTCCTTGGACTAACATAGCACATGCACAGAGAAAAAATAATATAATACATTACCACTTGTTTGCCAACATGTGTGCCTGTACATGAAGCACATTTTAACATACTTACTCAAACTGGTTGATGCATATAGTTTTAGGGGGCCATCCTCCTCCACAACGCGATACCTTCTTCAAGGTCTGTAGAGGGAAAGAACTTGAGTTAGAAGTTAAGGACATGTGTTGTTTGTGTAATGTTTGGGTATTGCTTTGATTCACTGGCTTGACATCCAGTCTTGCGCCGCTTCTGTCTTGGGTGGCCCAATTGTTGTGTATTCACAGTCTGATGAATCGATAGGGACAGTGAAGTACAACACACCAGCACTTATCAAACATGTTATTAGACTTTAAATGCAGCACAAACTGTGTGTTTTATTTTATATTGGCTTACCGGAGTGTGCAGGAGCTGTGAGCAGCTCCAAGCCCAACACACCCTCTACTTCACAGGGGGCCCCATGGCAGGTGATGGTGCGGCTTCAAAGGAGGAAGAGGACATTGACAGAGTTTGAGGCCACCACCTTACACCCACACGCTGTCTTCTTGGCCCCCCGGTCGGACCCCTCGCTTCTGGGTGGGCTTGATCCACAGCCAGAACTCCACAGCTGCAAAAGAAATTATATTTTGTAAATCATGTTATTCATTACCATGATAGCTCACCTTCTCTGTTGTACATTCACTTACCTGGGAAGTTCTCACTATAGATCTCCACACCCAGGGCCACTTTTGCCGTTTGAGGTCTGACCAGTGCTGCATTATGGGTGAAGATGTAAGCCTTATATATTCTAGTGCATGCCAATTCTAACTAATGGTAGCGAATAGCAAACGCAGATGCACTTAGGCTAAAAGTCGCATCTAACTCTCCACTACTACTGACGGATAGGGTTCGCTGACCATGGCCAGCAACAAGGCAAAGCCAGCTCTCCCATCCATCATTAGTAGTCAATTGCAAGCACAGGTGCACTACCAATGTCCTCCTGCTGCTAATGGGTGAACACAGTGGGTGCCATGTTGGACCTTTGTATGTCGGCTGTATGACACACCCCTGCGCTGAGGCGCACAAGTGCTGATGCACCCTGGCGGACACCGTGTGCTTGCATTCATACGCATATGTAGCCTATGGGGCTCAAGAGAAAGGCGGTTCAGTCAGGTCAATTCTAATACCTGCTGATCAGTCATCTGATCAATATCCGGGCAACTGTAGATATGCCTAAGCTCTGGAAGGTACATGGTTAACAGCCCCCCCTGCTGAAGATGCTTGTACTCATCACAGAACACGTCAAGGGGCTCCATCGTAGGTGCGGAGGATGTAGGCTGGCTTTTCACTAGCAAAAGGAGCTGGCTTTTCACTAGCAAAAAGATGGCGTAAGTTTGAACCAGAAACCTATGGCTTTTATAGGCCTGAAAACCCAAAAATCAGGGCTCTGAATCCCACGCAGGCACAGGCTAAAACCTTAAGATTACAGACACCTTGAGCCATATTTAAACGTTGAAGACTCAGTGTGGTGTCCGCATACAGTAATTCCCCATAAAAAGGACAACTCGGCAACAAAAACAAGGCTCTGAATCACCCGGCATGGAAAACAGACCAAATATGGTCCTTTGATGTCATTCCCAGGAATGCGTGCGAGAGAGGCCCTGAATCAGGCAATATAAGTTGATTGTCCAACATTAGGCATTGTCCTGGTTAGTGACATGAGTATGATGTTTTATCGATTAGTGACAAGTGTGCTACTGCAGCCAAGCGGATTCAGATGCTAGCCTAAATTTGATCAAAAATAGCAATATGATTGGAAGCGGGTCTGGTTCACTACTAGCAAGGAGACAGAATGAGAACATTATATCCATCTAGAGATTACTACTAAAAATGATACTATACATTGGGGGAAATTATCTGTGTAATTGGAACCAGGAACATGAACAGTTAAACACTGCAATAAATAAATACAAATAGACAGCAATAGTAAAAATAAGTCATCTGAGTCAGTCAGAGTTTGGCTTTGCTGGAGTCTTCTAAAAATAAGCAAAAGTCGTCAGGTCTCCCAAAATTGGTGCTTCCTCCTGTCCCCATCTCCCCCCTTTCTACAGAGAGCAGGGGAGCCTGAGTGCCTCCCTTGACACACACAAGAGGCCTGAGTCATTCCTATGCACTGCCAGTCATCCCAGATTTTACCAATTTTGCCCCTAACGTTGCATAGGTGACCATCTGGACAAGCTGCATCCACTGGTGCCATGGACACTACATTTAGCATGTCCCCCCAATCTTGCTGGGAGATCCATTTTCTGAAATGGATTTGCAATCTGTTATGCATTATGGTGTGATCGCAGCAGATAGCTAGGAGTATGTTTTGCCTCATAACAAATTATAACAAAACACGTTGCCATAAATTTAAAGTCTGGAAACTTTTTGTTAAAGAAGAATGGGCAGCATTACCACAAATGAAATGAAGGTCTCACCCAGAACCACCATAATACTAATCTATGTAGTTGCAGAATTTGAAATGATTTACTAAGAGTGGACAAAATTAGGAACAGGATTTCATAAGGAGCAATCATGGAGTCAATGTTTTACAAACAGGACAACAAACAGGATACTCTTGAAGAAGTAGCATGGTAGCCAAGTGATCTGCGATGGAAAATGTTTTTGATGTTAGCTTATTAAACTATGCCTAAATTCTAAAGAGTCTTTACGATTGGCAATTTCCAGCTAGTGCTGGAAGGGTTGCAGAGTGCACCATGAGTGGAAAGGGCCCACGGACTAAATCCTGTCGCAGGAACAAGCAGCGCTGCTCACCTTGCACACATTGGAAATTGCCACTTAGGAGACATATAAAAGAATATTTTTTAGTCATTTATAGATTTATGGCAATGCGCAATAGACAAGGACAGACTCCCCAATCTCCTTGATGCATGGATTATTTACCACAGCTTGCTCAATGTACCATATGGTAACAGGTATGCTTCATGCCCTAACCTCTAAATACAGTTTGCTATTAGAATTGCAATTATGATAAGTGTTTCTTCTTTTAGGCTTCTGCTCACTACAGCTTTACTGGAGTGCTGCATGTTGAGAAAGCCCTATATCTATATCTTAGGAGCGAAACTGGCTCTGAAAAAAATATCAGCTCCATAATCAGCTCCATTTAGAAGCCTATAGAATTTTGATCAGATTCAGCACCACATTAAGTATTTTTTAATGTGCATAGAAAAAAATGTGCATAGAAAAAATGTATTTGTAATTATTATGCACACATACTGTAATTAATTTTAATGTATAAGTAATAAAATGTATTTTATATTTGAATGAAAGAGCGTGGTAGTGGGACCATCTGGGGCAAGGGATCAGCACGGGCAGAGGAGTAGCTAGGATTTCTGGCACCCAGGGCAAAGATCCGAAATGCCACCCCCACCTGTGCCCAGGCCCCCTTTGGTGCCCCCCTGACCTGCTGCACCCGGGGCAATGCCCCCCCCTGCTCCCCCCTAGCTACGTCCCTGAGCTCGGGTCCCATCATCTTCTTGTTTACTAAGCTTTATTTATTTTACCTTTCATTTTACTTTTTATGTTTTCCTTGTTCTCATAAATGAATTAATGGTCAGATTCTACTGTAAACTGTTTGCTAAGGGTGAGTTTAGACTTTTGGCTACTGATTTAGTTCATTCTTCAGTTTGTATTGCAATGTACTACACAACATCAAGATTTTAGGTCACAGTTGTTAAACAGAGGCACTGTACTTCAATAAAACCCGATGATTCATTTTTTTTTAACTGTCGTTCACAGTCACCTCTGCACAACATAAAAATCGTGACCGTGTTTTAAAATATTACTCATCAGTCTGAAAGCTTTTTTTATTGATCAAATAAAGCTATATCTGTAATAGAATTGTTTCTCTTGATCATAATAATGACTGGGATCACCCAAATGGTCCTGATTTACATTTAATATATGGCCTTATAAATTCCAAAAATTCGCAGTTGTTCTATCAAAGGGGGTCATGCCAATAATTAGGTTACGCCAGTGCAAAAAAAGTATTTGTCCTACATTTTCCAGTTTAGGTATATTATTGTTCCAGTGATGTAAGGATATATGTTTAAAGTTTGGAAATAACAGCAATAACAACCTTATAGGCTATGCTGAAGAGTTCACCATTTTACTCTGCATAGCCCATAGGGTTAACCTAAAAACAAATATCCTTAAATTAATTGGAAAAATGATGCGCCTAACAAAAATATGTTCCATCACAGGTACAGGCCATTTTGTGAGAAAAAGGTCGAGAAAAGGTTTTTTTTTCACTTTTTTTGTGTCTAAACACTATAAAGCTCACCGGGATGCAGGTTGCAACTCATACCGCAATGCACACTGCAAGTCACTCTAGCTTCACCAAATATTTAGCATGACCCCCCAATGAAGAGCCTTATCCACAGCTGTGTGTAGTGGCAGGTCTTGAAATAGATTCTTAAGAGTGGGCCAAGTAAAGCCAGGGATTTCATAAGGAAGAGACCAGAAACAAAAGCAAAAAAAAGAACCAGAATAAGAGCAGAGAAACAGAACACAGAAGTAAGGAAAACCTGGAAATTTAAAAAACATAAGGCAACTGGAACACTGTGCCCCCCATATATACACATTAGGGAAGAGCTGTAAAGCCTTAAGGCATCAGAAGACAGTCAAATCATTTTGCAAGTGAGCCTCTGCAATTTTGGTGGCGTCTGTGTTTTGAGTGGTGTTTTTATTCTAAATACAATAGTGGAAACAATATATAACTAACAAATTAGGCAATAATTTGATATTCAGGATAATTTAAAATATTAAAAAATGAACATATCCAAATGTTTTAACTGTCATTAGAATATTGTTTTGCCATTACAAATAACCTGTAACTCACCCATAGAACTGCCCTATCACAGTTACAGATGATTTCCTTAAACATAGATGAATATTTATTTTTCCCACTTTATTTTGGAAGTCTTAACCTCTGATAAAATTGCATAACTCACCAATTCCCCCTTACTGTTAGTTATCCTGCAACTGCTTAAACAGCCAGCAACCTTCTTTTTGCCTTACAACACTGGGCCCAATGCTTCCATTGTCTATTGCTTTGGTAATAAATTACACTGTTTAGGGTTTTTAGCTATCCTAAAACTGCCAGGAAAAGTCAGGCAGTGACTCTATTGCCAGGCTACCAGACTATTCCAGCCCGCCACTGCCTGCAGTTCAAAGCAGCAGCAGGAGCCCAAACATTGCTTGAAAGAGACACTGGAGTTGGCTGCAGGAGCCCAAAAATTGGATGAATCACACCCTGGAGTTGCAAGCAGCAGCAGGAGCCCAAACATTGCTTGAAAAAGACACTGTAGTTGGCTGCAGGAGCCCAAAAATTGGATGAATCACACCCTGGAGTTGCAAGCAGCAGCAGGAGCCCAAACATTGCTTGAAAGAGACAGTGGAGTTGGCTGCAGGAGCCCAAAAAATGGATGAATCACACCCTGGAGTTGCAAGCAGCAGCAGGAGCAGGAGCACAAACATTGCTTTAAAGAGACACTGGATTTGGCTGCAGGAGCCCAAAAATTGGATGAATCACACCCTGGAGTTGCAAGCAGCAGTAGGAGCCCAAACATTGCTTGAAAGAGACACTGGAGTTGGCTGCAGAAGCCCAAAAATTGGATGAATCACACCCTGGAGTTGCAAGCAGCAGCAGCAGGAGCCCAAACATAGCTTGAAAGAGACACTGGAGTTGGCTGCAGGAGCCCAAAAATTGGATGAATCACACCCTGGAGTTGCAAGCAGCAGCAGGAGCACAAACATTGCTTTATAGAGACACTGGAGTTGGCTTCAGGAGCCCAAAAATTGGATGAATCACACCCTAGAGTTGCAAGCAGCAGCAGCAGGAGCCCAAACATAGCTTGAAAGAGACACTGGAGTTGGCTGCAGGAGCCCAAAAATTGGATGAATCACACCCTGGAGTTGCAAGCAGCAGCAGCAGCAGGAGCCCAAACATAGCTTGAAAGAGATACTGGAGTTGGCTGCAGGAGCCCAAAAATTGGATGAATCACACCCTGGAGTGGCAAGCAGCAGCAGGAGCCCAAACATTGCTTGAAAGAGACACTGGAGTTGGCTTCAGGAGCCCAAACATTGGATGAATCACACCCTGGAGTTGCAAGCAGCAGCAGGAGCCCAAACACAGCTTGAAAGAGACACTGGAGTTGGCTGCAGGAGCCCAAAAATTGTATAAATCACACCCTGGAGTTGCAAGCGGCAGCAGCAGGAGCTCAAACATAGCTTGAAAGAGACACTGGAGTTGGCTGCAGGAGCCCAAAAATTGGATGAATCACACCCTGGAGCTGCAAGCAGCAGCAGGAGCAGGAGCACAAACATTGCTTTAAAGAGACACTGGATTTGGCTGCAGGAGCCCAAAAATTGGATGAATCACACCCTGGAGTTGCAAGCAGCAGCAGGAGCCCAAACATTGCTTGAAAGAGACACTGGAGTTGGCTGCAGGAGCCCAAAAATTGGATGAATCACACCCTGGAGTTGCAAGCAGCAGCAGGAGCCCAAACATTGCTTGAAAGAGACACTGGAGTTGGCTGCAGGAGCCCAAAAATTGGATGAATCACACCCTGGAGTTGCAAGCAGCAGCAGGAGCAGGAGCACAAACATTGCTTTAAAGAGACACTGGATTTGGCTGCAGGAGCCCAAAAATTGGATGAATCACACCCTGGAGTTGCAAGCAGCAGTAGGAGCCCAAACATTGCTTGAAAGAGACACTGGAGTTGGCTGCAGAAGCCCAAAAATTGGATGAATCACACCCTGGAGTTGCAAGCAGCAGCAGGAGCCCAAACATAGCTTGAAAGAGACACTGGAGTTGGCTGCAGGAGCCCAAAAATTGGATGAATCACACCCTGGAGTTGCAAGCAGCAGCAGGAGCACAAACATTGCTTGATAGAGACACTGGAGTTGGCTTCAGGAGCCCAAAAATTGGATGAATCACACCCTGGAGTTGCAAGCAGCAGCAGCAGGAGCCCAAACATAGCTTGAAAGAGACACTGGAGTTGGCTGCAGGAGCCCAAAAATTGGATGAATCACACCCTGGAGTTGCAAGCAGCAGCAGCAGCAGGAGCCCAAACATAGCTTGAAAGAGATACTGGAGTTGGCTGCAGGAGCCCAAAAATTGGATGAATCACACCCTGGAGTGGCAAGCAGCAGCAGGAGCCCAAACATTGCTTGAAAGAGACACTGGAGTTGGCTTCAGGAGCCCAAACATTGGATGAATCACACCCTGGAGTTGCAAGCAGCAGCAGGAGCCCAAACACAGCTTGAAAGAGACACTGGAGTTGGCTGCAGGAGCCCAAAAATTGTATAAATCACACCCTGGAGTTGCAAGCAGCAGCAGCAGGAGCTCAAACATAGCTTGAAAGAGACACTGGAGTTGGCTGCAGGAGCCCAAAAATTGGATGAATCACACCCTGGAGTTGCAAGCAGCAGCAGGAGCAGGAGCACAAACATTGCTTTAAAGAGACACTGGATTTGGCTGCAGGAGCCCAAAAATTGGATGAATCACACCCTGGAGTTGCAAGCAGCAGCAGGAGCCCAAACATTGCTTGAAAGAGACACTGGAGTTGGCTGCAGGAGCCCAAAAATTGGATGAATCACACCCTGGAGTTGTAAGCAGCAGCAGGAGCAGGAGCACAAACATTGCTTTAAAGAGACACTGGATTTGGCTGCAGGAGCCCAAAAATTGGATGAATCACACCCTGGAGTTGCAAGCAGCAGTAGGAGCCCAAACATTGCTTGAAAGAGACACTGGAGTTGGCTGCAGAAGCCCAAAAATTGGATGAATCACACCCTGGAGTTGCAAGCAGCAGCAGCAGGAGCCCAAACATAGCTTGAAAGAGACACTGGAGTTGGCTGCAGGAGCCCAAAAATTGGATGAATCACACCCTGGAGTTGCAAGCAGCAGCAGGAGCCCAAACATTGCTTGAAAGAGACACTGGAGTTGGCTGCAGGAGCCCAAAAATTGGATGAATCACACCCTGGAGTTGCAAGCAGCAGCAGGAGCAGGAGCACAAACATTGCTTTAAAGAGACACTGGATTTGGCTGCAGGAGCCCAAAAATTGGATGAATCACACCCTGGAGTTGCAAGCAGCAGTAGGAGCCCAAACATTGCTTGAAAGAGACACTGGAGTTGGCTGCAGAAGCCCAAAAATTGGATAAATCACACCCTGGAGTTGCAAGCAGCAGCAGCAGGAGCCCAAACATAGCTTGAAAGAGACACTGGAGTTGGCTGCAGGAGCCCAAAAATTGGATGAATCACACCCTGGAGTTGCAAGCAGCAGCAGGAGCACAAACATTGCTTTATAGAGACACTGGAGTTGGCTTCAGGAGCCCAAAAATTGGATGAATCACACCCTGGAGTTGCAAGCAGCAGCAGCAGGAGCCCAAACATAGCTTGAAAGAGACACTGGAGTTGGCTGCAGGAGTCCAAAAATTGGATGAATCACACCCTGGAGTTGCAAGCAGCAGCAGCAGCAGGCGCCCAACCATAGCTTGAAAGAGATACTGGAGTTGGCTGCAGGAGCCCAAAAATTGGATGAATCACACCCTGGAGTGGCAAGCAGCAGCAGGAGCCCAAACATTGCTTGAAAGAGACACTGGAGTTGGCTTCAGGAGCCCAAACATTGGATGAATCACACCCTGGAGTTGCAAGCAGCAGCAGGAGCCCAAACACAGCTTGAAAGAGACACTGGAGTTGGCTGCAGGAGCCCAAAAATTGTATAAATCACACCCTGGAGTTGCAAGCAGCAGCAGCAGGAGCTCAAACATAGCTTGAAAGAGACACTGGAGTTGGCTGCAGGAGCCCAAAAATTGGATGAATCACACCCTGGAGTTGCAAGCAGCAGCAGGAGCAGGAGCACAAACATTGCTTTAAAGAGACACTGGATTTGGCTGCAGGAGCCCAAAAATTGGATGAATCACACCCTGGAGTTGCAAGCAGCAGCAGGAGCCCAAACATTGCTTGAAAGAGACACTGGAGTTGGCTGCAGGAGCCCAAAAATTGGATGAATCACACCCTGGAGTTGTAAGCAGCAGCAGGAGCAGGAGCACAAACATTGCTTTAAAGAGACACTGGATTTGGCTGCAGGAGCCCAAAAATTGGATGAATCACACCCTGGAGTTGCAAGCAGCAGTAGGAGCCCAAACATTGCTTGAAAGAGACACTGGAGTTGGCTGCAGGAGTCCAAAAATTGGATGAATCACACCCTGGAGTTGCAAGCAGCAGCAGCAGGAGCCCAAACATAGCTTGAAAGAGACACTGGAGTTGGCTGCAGGAGCCCAGAAATTGGATGAATCACACCCTGGAGTTGCAAGCAGCAGCAGGAGCACAAACATTGCTTTATAGAGACACTGGAGTTGGCTTCAGGAGCCCAAAAATTGGATGAATCACACCCTGGAGTTGCAAGCAGCAGCAGCAGGAGCCCAAACATAGCTTGAAAGAGACACTGGAGTTGGCTGCAGGAGCCCAAAAATTGGATGAATCACACCCTGGAGTTGCAAGCAGCAGCAGCAGCAGGAGCCCAAACATAGCTTGAAAGAGATACTGGAGTTGGCTGCAGGAGCCCAAAAATTGGATGAATCACACTCTGGAGTGGCAAGCAGCAGCAGGAGCCCAAACATTGCTTGAAAGAGACACTGGAGTTGGCTTCAGGAGCCCAAACATTGGATGAATCACACCCTGGAGTTGCAAGCAGCAGCAGGAGCCCAAACACAGCTTGAAAGAGACACCGGAGTTGGCTGCAGGAGCCCAAAAATTGTATAAATCACACCCTGGAGTTGCAAGCAGCAGCAGCAGGAGCTCAAACATAGCTTGAAAGAGACACTGGAGTTGGCTGCAGGAGCCCAAAAATTGGATGAATCACACCCTGGAGTTGCAAGCAGCAGCAGGAGAAGGAGCACAAACATTGCTTTAAAGAGACACTGGATTTGGCTGCAGGAGCCCAAAAATTGGATGAATCACACCCTGGAGTTGCAAGCAGCAGCAGGAGCCCAAACATTGCTTGAAAGAGACACTGGAGTTGGCTGCAGGAGCCCAAAAATTGGATGAATCACACCCTGGAGTTGCAAGCAACAGCAGGAGCACAAACACAGCTTGAAAGAGACACTGGAGTTGGCTGCAGGAGCCCAAAGATTGGATGAATCACACCCTGGAGTTGCAAGCAGCAGGAGCCCAAACATAGCTTGAAAGTGACGCTGGAGTTGGCTGCAGGAGCCCAAAAATTGTATGAATCACACCCTGGAGTTGCAAGCAGTAGCAGGAGCCCAAACATTGATTGAAAGAGACACTGGAGTTGGCAGCAGGTGCCCAAAAATTGGCCTAAAGACACACTGGAGTTGCAAGCAGCAGCAGCAGAAGCCCAAAATTGCCAGAAAGACACACCCTGGAGTTGGCAGCAGCATGAAGAGAACATATACAGATTTTCAGCACATATATCTTATCCGAAGAATATTAATAAAAAGTAAGAGTAACATAAAGCATTTTCTCAATAATTACGTGTGGTCTGATGCGGAGGAATGTCTGTAACTGGATAGCAGTGCCTTAAATCTGTTTTGCACGATCCATATTTCTTTAGTGTTGGTCTGGCCCCATCATCAATCTACTCTAATGCATCAGACATTGTTGGGTGGAAATCTTGGCTGATCCATGCCCGATTCATTTCTACGCAGGCCAGTCTCTGAAAAAAAAAACATGGAGAGTGACAGATTAGTAACATATTAGTAACATAGTAACATATTAGTAACATAGTATCATATAAGGTCTCATTTCATCAAGCAGAGGTCTCTGCAGAATAGGGGTGAGTGGCAGCAGGAGTCTCAGTGAGAGGCCTGATCTCCCGGGATCAGCTAACGGTCGTGTCTTGAACAGCAACCCATCTGCCATCATCCATTGGTTAACACGATCATCCACTGCATCACAAGTGACATCTGACACCTCCAGTCAACTGTCTGTTGTGTGTTATGCTTTGGGTTCAGCTCCACTATTCAGTGAGGACGATCTGATAATCAGAAAAATCAGCAGCTACTGCCCAGAAGTCGAGGAGACACTTGCCGCTTCTTTCACTAGGCGGGCAAGTAGTGATAAGGAGAGTGTCATGGGAGGAGGTGTTGCAAGCGTTTTGGCTCCTTAAGCAGACACTGTTGAGGGACCTGAGGAGGACATCAGTGAGTTTTGAGGGCACTTTTAAAGGCTTGGAGTGATGGAGAGTGACAGATTTAGCGGCCAGCATGGTGGCAGAAGGGGAAAGTATGGAGGCAAATGTGCTCAGGGTAAATCACTCTCGCGGCAGGCTATCTTCCCAGGAGGTAGTGGAAGAGGGTCCCTGGAGTTGGCGGCGGCGGCAGCAGCATCAGTGAATTAGTGCGGACTGTTGGTAGGAGAAATCAGTTACAAGCCCATGTTGCAGTTTTTCATCAAGCATCCGCAGGAGGTTAACATGGCTATATGAAAAATGTGTAGGCAGAAGGTGAAGTGCGGCCAGGGTCCCAATGTTGGACCCACAGCCCTGCGTCAACATTTGCAGCGTCACCATCAAGCGGCCTGGGAGAGTTGGCTCCAAAGTGGTGGTCCAGCCTGCTGCATTACCCAGTGGCACACCGCTCTCTGTTTCAGCCAGCCAAGGCTCCCCCACCTCCTGTGTGTCATACCCATCCTCTATCACTCCAGATGTTCCTCCTCCTCTTAATCCGAGTCAGTCATTCCGCCAGCAATCCATTGCCAAGCCATGTCCAAGAGACAACAGTATGTGCCCACTCATCCAATGTGCAGAAGCTAAATGTGCCCCTGTATAAGTTGCTGGTGCTGCAGTCCCTCCCTTTTGAGTTGGTGGACCTTTCAGAGAACTGATGACTTGTGCCGAGCCGAGGTGGAGAGTCCCATGCTGTCATTTCTTTGCGAAGAAGGCAGTACCAGCCCTGTACAATTTTGTTGAACAGAAAGTGAGGCAGTCCTTTAGCCTGTCAGTGTGTACCAAAGTGCACAGCAGTGCCTATGTCTGGAGCTGTAACTGTGGTCAGGGACAATAAATATCCTTTTAGGACCACTGGGTGATTGTGGTTCCTGCACAACCACAAAAGCAACTTGGACAGGTCCCTCCGCTGTGGCCTCCACGCTCCTAGGCCTTTGTGCCTGTGACAGTGCACTTGCACTTAGCAATGGTGTCACAGAGAAAAGTGGCAAATTGTCAATTACATATTAATAGTTAACATTTATCTTATTTGAACATATTTATAATAATAACATATAACATAGCAACAATAACATATAACATAATAACAGTAACATATAAAATGTATCAACATTTTTTTTTTGTTAATTTTGTATTTTTTTTTAATATTTTGTTTTTATATATATATATATATATATATATATATATATATATATATATATATATATAATTTAATTTTTTTATATTTTTTTTCCATTGCCTTTTAATATTTTGTGAATTTTTGTACAATTTTTATTTTTCATTTTTTTATTTTATTTTTTTACTTTTTTTTCTAAATATTTATTTTTTCTCTTTTTTTTTATTTTTTTTTTCTTTTCCCAGTGCCCTTCCAGCCTACCATGTGGGCAGGACACCGCGGTTTCACACTGTTCTTCACATGGTTTGCCTTGAGCAACAGAGTCACATATGGGAGGAACTGCTAAAAATGAGAACTCAATACATGAAATCATGGCTTACTCCACGAAAACTGCAAATGGGACCCATGGTGACTGACACTGGGAAAAACATCTTGTCTGCGCTGCGACAAGGAAGCCTGAGCCATGCGTCCTGCCATGGCACAACTGTTCAATCTAGTTGTCAAGCGTTTTCTGAAGTCTTCCCCCCATCCGAAAGACATCCTAACAATGGTAAGAAAACGTTGCATGCACTTCAGGCACTCCCACACCGCCAAGCACATCCTTCTTGAGCTTCAGCGTTGGTATCCCCCAACATAGTCTGATTTGCGATGTTTCCACCCACTGGAATTCCACCCTCCATATGCAGGATCGACTATAGGAACAGAGAAAAGCCATCACGGATTTCTTGATGATCCAAACGGATAGGGGGACTCCCCTGTGTAACTTCAATGTAAACCAGTGGCAGCTCATACGTGACACCTGCCGTTTGCTCAGGCCCTTTGAGGAAGCTACTTTATTTGTCAGTCGCCAGGACTATAAGATGAATGATGTTGGAAACCATGGCTGGTCAGGGCACTAGAGATATGACGCATACATTTCACAGCCACATGAAGCTTGTGGGGGCTGAAGTGGAGGAGGAGGAGGGGGTGGGGCACAGCGAAGCACAGTTTAGGTTTGACAAAATGACCATTTTATCTAGTCATCTGACAGGAGAGGAGCAGCCAGAGGAGCTAGAGGGTGGTGAGGAAGGCGAGACAGAGGACCCAGACACACCGTGGCAGTTTGCAGTGGAGACGGAGACAGGTAGTTCCTCCGAGTCACTTGCACAAATGGCACAATGCATGCTCACATGCTTGCGTAGTGACCACAGAATTGTCTCTCTCCACCTTATTGGACCCTCGCTTCCGGCACAAAATGGGGGCATTTTTTACACCCACTGAGAGGGAGGACAAACTGACCTACTACAGAGACATCCTACGTAGTCAGTTAGGCGATGTCTATCTGCGCCATGGTCCTTACTCTCGCAGGTTTGACTCGGGGGGACCTCTGCGCTCACCTTCCACTGCCATGGCTGCTGGGGGGGGTGGCAGCAGCTCCATCAGCAGCAGCCTCAGTCTTCAGTTGCTAATGAGTAGCTTTCTACACCCGCATAGTGAGTCTACTCATGAGCAGCAGGAAGACCTGGAGCAGGACCTGAACCAGCAGGTCATGTCATACCTTGACATGACTATGCCAAAACACCTTGAGGATCCGCTGGACTTCTGGGAAGCCAAACTTGACTTGTGGCCGCAACTAGCAGAGTTTGCCCTGGAAAAGCTGTCCTGCATGGCCAGTAGTTGATTTAGATGGCGACTGGGCTGCTCTATATTATGCTGCAAAATGGCAAATTTACCTCACAATATAAGCTATTGCCCCTCAGATTTACACAGGGGCTGCTCTATATTATGCTGCAAAATGGCAAATTTACCTCACAGTATAAGCTATTGCACCTCAGATTTACACAGGGGCTGCTCTATATTATGCTGCAAAATGGCCTCACATTATAAGCTATTGCCCCAGGAATGCTACAAAACCAAGAGCGGATTTAACTCACACAATATAACCTATTTCTCAGGTTTATATAGGAACTGCTCTATGTAATGGTGCAAAACCATGAATTTACCTACAATATAAACTATTGCCGCTCCATATAATGGTGCAAAACTGAATTTATCTAACAATATAAACTATTACTTCTCAGGTTTATATAGGGGCTGCTGTATATAACAGTGCAAAACCATGAATTTACCTCATAATATAAACTATTGCCCCTCAGATTTACACAGGGCCTGCTCTATATTATGCTGCAAAATGGCAAATTTACCTCACAGTATAAGCTATTGGCCTTCAGATTTACACAGGAGCTGCTCTACAGAATGCTACTCACACAATATAACCTATTTCTCAGGTTTATATAGGGACTGTTCTATGTAATGGTTCAAAACCATGAATTTAGCTCATAATATAAACTATTGCCCCCAGATTTACTCATGGGCTGCTCCATATAATGGTGCAAAACAGGGCAGATGTATTGTCCAATATAAACTATTGCTGATCTGATTTACACAGGAGGGCCACTCTAAAGAATGGTGCAACATGGCGAATTTAGCTCACAATATAACATAGATTGCAAAATTAGATTTTCAGAAAGGGCCTGCTCTATAAAATGGCAATTTTATCTCACAATATAAACTATTGCTCCTCAGATTTACACGGGGATTTAGGTTGATATATATATATAATAGTGCAAAACAGCGAATTTACCTCACAATACTGTATAAACTATTGCTCCTCAAATTTACACAGTGGGCTTCTCTATATAATGGTGCAAAATGGCAAATTTACCTCACTATATAATCTATTACTGCTCTATATAAAAAAAATAAATAAATAAAAAAAAGAGCCTGTAGAAGCTTATTTAGTATTACAGATAGGGTGACGTGTGCTGGTTTGGGATGCCCATGTGGGCTAGTGTTTTGAAAGCAGGACAAAAACCAATTCAAAATGCAATAGCTTAATAAAACTGAGGCTGACCAAGCTTATTTAGTATAAAAGATAAGGTGACGTGCTGGTTTGGGATGCCCATGTGGGCTGGTGTTTTGACTGGAGGACAAAAACCAATTCAAAATGCAATACTTTGATTAAGCTAAGGAAGGATGAACAAGCGTATTTAGCATAACAGATAGGCTGCTAAGTGCAGGTTTGGGATGCCCTGCGGCCTGGTGTTTTTTCGTTAAAGGCAGACCAAAAACCAAATCAAAATGCAATACTTTTATTATGCTGAGGAGGATCCACAAGCGTATTTAGTATAACAGATAAGCTGCTAAGTGCCGGTTTGGGATAAGGTGGGCTGGTTATTTTTTGTTAAAGGCAGACCAAAAACCAATTCAAAATGCAATACTTTGATTAAGCTGAGGAAGGATGAACAAGCGTATTTAGTATAACAGGCTCCTAAGTGCAGGTTTGGGATGCCCTGCGGCCTGATGTTTTTTTTGTTAAAGGCAGACCAAAAACCAATTCAAAATGCAATACTTTGATTAAGCTGAGGAAGGATGAACAAACGTATTTAGTATAACAGATAGGCTGCTAAGTGCAGGTTTGGGATGCCCTGCGGCCTAGTGTTTTGGAAGCAAGAAAAAAAATTCAAAATGCAATAGTTTGATTAAGCTGAGGAAGGATGAACAAGCGTATTAGTATAACAGATAGGCTGCTAAGTGCAGGTTTGGGATGCCCTGCGGCCTGGTGTTTTTTTTTGTTAAAGGCAGACCAAAAACCAATTCAAAATGCAATACTTTGATTAAGCTGAAGAAGGATGAACAAGCGTATTTAGTATAACAGATAGGCTGCTAAGTGCAGGTTTGGGATACCCAGGTGGGCTGGTGTTTTTTTTTGTTAAAGGCAGACCAAAAACCAATTCAAAATGCAATACTTTGATTAAGCTGAGGAAGGATGAACAAGCGTATTTAGTATAACAGACAGGCTGCTAAGTGCAGGTTTGGGATGCCCTGCGGCCTAGTGTTTTTTTTGTTAAGGGCAGACCAAAAACCAATTAAAAATGCAATACTTTGATTAAGCTGAGGAAGGATGAACAAGCGTATTTAGTATAACAGATAGGCTGCTAAGTGCAGGTTTGGGATGCCCTGCGGCCTAGTGTTTTGGCAGCAGGACAAAAACCAATTCAAAGTGCAATACATTGATTAGGCTGAGGAAGGATGAACAAGCATATTTAGTATAACAGATAGACTGCTAAGTGAAGGTTTGGGATGCCTTGCGGTCTGGTGTTTTTTTTTGTTAAAGGCAGACCAAAAACCAATTCAAAATGCAATACTTTGATTAAGCTAAGGAAGGATGAACAAGCGTATTTAGTATAACAGATAGGCTGCTAAGTGCAGGTTTGGGATGCCCTGCGGCCTAGTGTTTTGGCAGCAGGACAAAAAAAAATTCAAAATGCAATGCATTGATTAAGCTGAGGAAGGATGAACAAGCATATTTAGTATACCAGATAGGCTGCTAAGTGCAGGTTTGGGATGCTCTGCGGCCTGGTGTTTTTTTTTTGTTAAAGGCAGACCAAAAGCCAGTTCAAAATGCAATACTTTGATTAAGCTGAGGAAGGATGAACAAGCATATTTAGTATAACAGATAGGCTGCTAAGTGCAGGTTTGGGATTCCCTGCGGCCTAGTGTTTTGAAAGCAGGACAAAAAAAATTCAAAATGCAATACTTTGATTAAGCTGAGGAAAGATGAACAAGCGTATTTAGTATAACAGATAGGCTGCTAAATGCAGGTTTGGGATGCCCTGCGGCCTGGTGTTTTTTTGTTGACGGCAGACCAAAAACCAATTCAAAATGCAATACTTTGATTAAGCTGAGGAAGGATGAACAAGCGTATTTAGTATAACAGGCTGCTAAGTGCAGGTTTGGGATGCCCTGCGGCCTAGTGTTTTTTTTTGTTAAGGGCAGACCAAAAACCAATTAAAAATGCAAAACTTTGATTAAGCTGAGGAAGGATAAACAAGCGTATTTAGTATAACAGATAGGCTGCTAAGTGCAGGTTTGGGATGCCCTGCGACCTGGTGTTTTTTTTTTTGTTAAAGGCAGACCAAAAACTAATTCAAAATGCAATACTTTGATTAAGCTGAGGAAGGATGAACAAGCGTATTTAGTATAACAGATAGGATGCTAAGTGCAGGTTTGGGATGCCCTGCGGCCTGGTGTTTTTTTTGTGAAAGGCAGACCAAAAACCAATTCAAAATGCAATACTTTTTTTAAGCTGAGGAAGAATGAACAAGCGTATTTAGTATAAGAGATAGGCTGCTAAGTGCAGGTTTGGGATTCCCTGTGGCCTAGTGTTTTGACAGCAGGACAAAAAAAATTCAAAATGCAATACTTTGATTAAGCTGAGGAAAGATGAACAAGCGTATTTAGTATAACAGGCTGCTAAATGCAGGATTGGGATGCCCTGCGGCCTGGGTTTTTTTTTTGTTGGCGGCAGACCAAAAACCAATTCAAAATGCAATACTTTGATTAAGCTGAGGAAGGATGATCAAGCGTATTTAATATAACAGGCTGCTAAGTGCAGGTTTGGGATGCCCTGCGGCCTAGTGTTTTTTTTGTTAAGGGCAGACCAAAAACCAATTAAAAATGCAATACTTTGATTAAGCTGAGGAAGGATGAACAAGCGTATTTAGTATAACAGATAGGCTGTTAAGTGCAGGTTTGGGATGCCCTGCGACCTGGTGGTTTTTTTTGTTAAAGGCAGACCAAAAACCAATTCAAAATGCAATACTTTGATTAAGCTGAGGAAGGATGAACAAGCGTATTTAGTATAACAGATAGGCTGCTAAGAGCAGGTTTGGGATGCCCTACGGCCTGGTATTTTTTTTTTGTTAAAGGCAGACCAAAAGCCAATTCAAAATGCAATACTTTTATTAAGCTGAGGAAGGATGAACAAGCATATTTAGTATAACAGGCTGCTAAGTGCAGGTTTGGGATGCCCTGAGGCCTAGTGTTTTGGTAGCAGGACAAAAAACTATTCAAAATGCAATACTTTGATTCAGCTGAAGAAGGATGAACAAGCGTATTTAGTATAACAGATAGGCTGCTAAGTGCAGGTTTGGGATGCCCTGCGGCCTGGTGTTTTTTTTTTGTTAAAGGCAGACCAAAAACCAATAAAAAATGCAATACTTTGATTAAGCTGAGGAAGGATGAACAAGCGTATTTAGTATAACAGATAGGCTGCTAAGTGCAGGTTTGGGATGCCCTGCGGCCTAGTGTTTTTTTTTTTTTAAAGGCAGACCAAAAACCAATTAAAAATGCAATACTTTGATTAAGCTGAGGAAGGATGAACAAGCGTATTTAGTATAACAGATAGGCTGCTAAGTGCAGGTTTGGGATGCCCTGCGGCCTGTTTTTTTTTTAATTAAAGGCAGACCAAAAACCAATTCAAAATGCAATACTGTGATTAAGCTGAGGAAGGATGAACAAGCGTATTTAGTATAACAGATACGCTGCCTAATGCAGGTTTGGGATACCCAGGTGGGCTGGTGTTTTTTTTTGTTAAAGGCAGACCAAAAACCAATTCAAAATGCAATACTTTAATTTAGCTGAGGAAGGATGAACAAGCGTATTTAGTATAACAGATAGGCTGCTAAGTGCAGGTTTGGGATGCCCTGCGGCCTAGTGTTTTGGCAGCAGGACAAAAAAAATTCAAAATGCAATACTTTGATTAAGCTGAGGAAAGATGAACAAGCGTATTTAGTATAACAGATAGGCTGCTAAATGCAGGTTTGGGATGCCCTGCAGCCTGGTGTTTTTTTTGTTGAAGGCAAACCAAAAACCAATTCAAAATGCAATACTTTGATTAAGCTGAGGAAGGATGAACAAGCGTATTTAGTATAACAGATAGGCCGCTAAGTGCAGGTTTGGGATGCCCTGCGGCCTAGTGTTTTTTTTTGTTAAAGGCAGACCAAAAACCAATTAAAAATGCAATACTTTGATTAAGCTGAGAAAGGATGAACAAGCGTATTTAGTATAACAGATAGGCTGCTAAGTGCAGGTTTGGGATGCCCTGCGGCCTGGTGTTTTTTTTTGTTAAAGGCAAACCAAAAAGCCAATTCAAAATGCAATACATTGATTAAGCTGAGGAAGGATGAACAAGCGTATTTAGTATAACAGATAGGCTGCTAAGTGCAGGTTTGTGATGCCCTGCGGCCTGTATTTTTTATTTGTTAAAGGCAGACCAAAAACCAATTCAAAAATGCAATACTTTGATTAAGCTGAGGAAGGATGAACAAGCGCATTTAGTATAACAGATAGGCTGCTAAGTGCAGGTTTGGGATGCCCTGCGGCCTGGTGTTTTTTTTGTTAAAGGCAGACCAAAAACAAATTCAAAATGCAATACTTTGATTATGCTGAGGAAGGATGAACAAGCGTATTTAGTATAACAGATAGGCTGCTAAGTGCAGGTTTGGGATACCCATGTGGGCTGGTGTTTTTTTTGTTAAAGGCAGACCAAAAACAAATTCAAAATGCAATACTTTGATTAAGCTTAGGAAGGATGAACAAGCGTATTTAGTATAACAGATAGGCTGCTAAGTGCAGGTTTGGGATGCCCTGCGGCCTAATGTTTTGGCAGCAGGACAAAAAAATTCAAAATACAATACTTTGATTAAGCTGAGGAGGATGAACAAGCGTATTTAGTATAACAGATAGGCTGCTAAGTGCAGGTTTGGGATGCCCTGCGGCCTGGTGTTTTTTTGTTAAAGACAGACCAAGAACCAATTCAAAATGCAATACTTTGATTAAGCTGAGGAAGGATGAACAAACGTATTTAGTATAACAGATAGGCTGCTAAGTGCAGGTTTGGGATACCCATGTGGGCTGGTGTTTTTTCTTTTTAAAGACAGACCAAAGACCAATTCAAAATGCAATACTTTGATTAAGCTGAGGAAGGATGAACAAGCGTATTTAGTATAACAGGCTGCTAAGTGCAGGTTTGGGATGCCCTGCGGCCTGGTTTTTTTTTGTTAAAGGCAGACCAAAAACCAATTCAAAATGCAATACTTTGATTAAGCTGAGGAAGGATGAACAAGCGTATTTAGTATAACAGATACGCTGCCTAATGCAGGTTTGGGATACCCAGGTGGGCTGGTGTTTTTTTTGTTAAAGGCAGACCAAAAACCAATTCAAAATGCAATACTTTAATTTAGCTGAGGAAGGATGAACAAGCGTATTTAGTATAACAGATAGGCTGCTAAGTGCAGGTTTGGGATGCCCTGCGGCCTAGTGTTTTGGCAGCAGGACAAAAAAAATTCAAAATGCAATACTTTGATTAAGCTGAGGAAAGATGAACAAGCGTATTTAGTATAACAGATAGGCTGCTAAATGCAGGTTTGGGATGCCCTGCAGCCTGGTGTTTTTTTTGTTGAAGGCAGACCAAAAACCAATTCAAAATGCAATACTTTGATTAAGCTGAGGAAGGATGAACAAGCGTATTTAGTATAACAGATAGGCCGCTAAGTGCAGGTTTGGGATGCCCTGCGGCCTAGTGTTTTTTTTTGTTAAAGGCAGACCAAAAACCAATTAAAAATGCAATACTTTGATTAAGCTGAGAAAGGATGAACAAGCATATTTAGTATAACAGATAGGCTGCTAAGTGCAGGTTTGGGATGCCCTGCGGCCTGGTGTTTTTTTTTTTTAAAGGCAAACCAAAAAGCCAATTCAAAATGCAATACATTGATTAAGCTGAGGAAGGATGAACAAGCGTATTTAGTATAACAGATAGGCTGCTAAGTGCAGGTTTGTAATGCCCTGCGGCCTGTATTTTTTATTTGTTAAAGGCAGACCAAAAACCAATTCAAAAATGCAATACTTTGATTAAGCTGAGGAAGGATGAACAAGCGCATTTAGTATAACAGATAGGCTGCTAAGTGCAGGTTTGGGATGCCCTGCGGCCTGGTGTTTTTTTTGTTAAAGGCAGACCAAAAACCAATTCAAAATGCAATACTTTGATTAAGCTGAGGAAGGATGAACAAGCGTATTTAGTATAACAGATAGGCTGCTAAGTGCAGGTTTGGGATACCCATGTGGGCTGGTGTTTTTTTTGTTAAAGGCAGACCAAAAACAAATTCAAAATGCAATACTTTGATTAAGCTTAGGAAGGATGAACAAGCGTATTTAGTATAACAGATAGGCTGCCAAGTGCAGGTTTGGGATGCCCTGCGGCCTAGTGTTTTGGCAGCAGGACAAAAAAATTCAAAATACAATACTTTGATTAAGCTGAGGAGGATGAACAAGCGTATTTAGTATAACAGGCTGCTAAGTGCAGGTTTGGGATGCCCTGCGGCCTGGTGTTTTTTTGTTAAAGACAGACCAAGAACCAATTCAAAATGCAATACTTTGATTAAGCTGAGGAAGGATGAACAAACGTATTTAGTATAACAGATAGGCTGCTAAGTGCAGGTTTGGGATACCCATGTGGGCTGGTGTTTTTTTTTTTTTAAAGACAGACCAAAAACCAATTCAAAATGCAATACTTTGATTAATCTGAGGAAGGATGAAGAACCGTATTTAGTATAACAGATAGGCTGCTAAGAGCATGTTTGGGATTCCCTGTGGCCTAGTGTTTTGGTATCAGGACAAAAAACTATTCAAAATGCAATACTTTGATTCAGCTGAAGAAGGATGAACAAGCGTATTTAGTATAACAGATAGGCTGCTAAGTGCAGGTTTGGGATGCCCTGCGGCCTAGTGTTCTTTTTGTTAAAGGCAGACCAAAAACCAATTAAAAATGCAATACTTTGATTAAGCTGAGGAAGGATGAACAAGCGTATTTAGTATAACAGATAGGCTGCTAAGTGCAGGTTTTGGATGCCCTGCGGCCTGGTGTTTTTTTGTTAAAGGCAGACCAAAAGCCAATTCAAAATGCAATACTTTGATTAAGCTGAGGAAGGATGAACAAGCGTACTTAGTATAACAGATAGGCTGCTAAGTGCAGGTTTGGGATGCCCTGCGGCCTGGTTCTTTTTTTGTTAAAGGCAGATCAAAAACCAATTCAAAATGCAATACTTTGATTAAGCTGAGGAAGGATGAACAAGCGTATTTAGTATAACAGATACGCTGCCCAATGCAGGTTTGGGATACCCAGGTGGGCTGGTGTTTTTTTTGTTAAAGGCAGACCAAAAACCAATTCAAAATGCAATACTTTAATTAAGCTGAGGAAGGATGAACAAGCGTATTTAGTATAACAGATAGGCTGCTAAGTGCAGGTTTGGGATGCCCTGTGGCCTAGTGTTTTGGCAGCAGGACAAAAAAAATTCAAAATGCAATACTTTGATTAAGCTGAGGAAAGATGAATAAGCGTATTTAGTATAACAGATAGGCTTCTAAATGCAGGTTTGGGATGCCCTGCGGCCTGGTGTTTTTTTTGTTGAAGGCAGACCAAAAAACAATTCAAAATGCAATACTTTGATTAAGCTGAGGAAGGATGAACAAGCGTATTTAGTATAACAAATAGGCTGCTAAGTGCAGGTTTGGGATGCCCTGTGGCCTAGTGTTTTGGCAGCAGTACAAAAAAATTCAAAATGCAATACTTTGATTAAGCTGAGGAAAGATGAACAAGCGTATTTAGTATAACAGATAGGCTTCTAAATGCAGGTTTGGGATGCCCTGCGGCCTGGTGTTTTTTTTGTTGAAGGCAGACCAAAAAACAATTCAAAATGCAATACTTTGATTAAGCTGAGGAAGGATGAACAAGCGTATTTGGTATAACAGGCTGCTAAGTGCAGGTTTGGGATGCCCTGCGGCCTGGTGTTTTTTTTGTTAAAGACAGACCAAAAACCAATTCAAAATGCAATACTTTGATTAAGCTGAGGAAGGATGAACAAGCGTATTTAGTATAACAGATAGGCTGCTAAGTACAGGTTTGGGATGCCCTGCGGCCTAGTGTTTTGGCAGCAGGACAAAAAGCAATTCAAAATGCAATACTTTGATTAATCTGAGGAAGGATGAACAAGTGTATTTAGTATAACAGATAGGCTGCTAAGTGCAGGTTTGGGATGCCCTGCGGCCTGGTGTTTTTATTTGTTAAAGGCAGACTAAAAACCCATTCAAAATGCGATACTTTAATTAAGCTGAGGAAGGATGAACAAGCGTATTTAGTATAACAGATAGGTTGCTAAGTGCAGGTTTGGGATGCCCTGCAGCCTGGTGTTTTTATTGTTAAAGGCAGACCAAAAACCAATTCAAAATGCAATGCTTTGATTAAGCTGAGGAAGGATGAACAAGCGTATTAAGTATAACAGATAGGCTGCTAAGTGCAGGTTTGGGATGCCCTGCGGCCTGGTGATTTTTTTGTTAAAGGCAGACCAAAAACCAATTTAAAATGCAATGCTTTGATTAAGCTGAGGAAGGATGAACAAGCATATTTAGTATAACAGATAGGCTTCTAAGTGCAGGTTTGGGATACCCAGGTGGGCTGGTGTTTTTTTTGGTTAAAGGCACACCAAAAAATATTAAAACTGATCCAGTTATATTATGATAAATGCTTGTGTGTAACAGATAGGGTTAAATAAGTCACTGCATAGATGGCATGCACAGTGGCAAGGCAGTTTTACAGCACAAAGAACTGAAATTGAATTGAAAACTGATCTGGCTAATGAAAAAAAAAACAATTTTCACTGTCACTTCTAAGCTGTCCCTGGCTGGATGGTTCCGGTTTTTCCCTATCTTTCCCTATCTTTCCCTGGCTCTGTCTACCTCTCTGTCTGCCTCTCTGACTCTCCCTTCCTATCTCTAACTCTCTGTCCCTGTCTCTAACGAGCTGTGCTCTGGCCGCAGTGCAAGGCTGAAATGCGCACAAGCAAGATGGCCGCCGCTTTATATAGCACAGTGACGTCACCGGGCTTCCTGGCTGCTGATAGGCTGCATGTAACTTACCCATGATACCTTGCCCCAGGGGATATGTCCGGACATGTGCTTCCACCATTTTAGAATGCCTGTAATTGAAATAAATGGAGTTTAAAGGAAAACTTCGATCGATCGAATCGCGGGGAAATTCGGATTCATTCAAAATCGAATTTTTCATGAAATTCGGAACGAATCCGGGTTCGTCCGGATCGATTCACTCATCCCTAAATGTCACCACAACCCCTTTTCCAGGTTTTGTGAGGCATAACAAGATAAAATGGCTGCCTGCAATTTTTGGCGAACGGCTCGTTCCAGAGGCTTAGTGCCCTCTCCGTGGGGATCTCCCAGCCTACGCTGAGCCGCGCGCTATCCAAGTTTTTGGAAGGCATGGCTACCATTAGTCAGAAATATATATTTTTTCCCGATGACATGGTAGCCTGGAACGCGCTTAAACCGGACCTTCAGCGTGATTTAATGAAAAGCCCAAACTCTTAAAAAACGGTTCCCCAGCATCTAAAATTAATATATTTTACGTTTTTAGTCACTAACTTATTATTCTTTCCCCCACTGGGCTGCAACTCTGTTCAGAAATTTAGGATACGGGTGCCACCATCTTGACTCAGAAGCATCACACTTACTTAGGAGAGGAGAGTGGGATAAGGTACAGGGGGGCGGGTTATAGCTGTGCTTTGCTCAGACAGAGCAGAGCTGGGGTCAGGTAACGATCAGCAGTCCCAGAATGCATAGCAGCACAGTCAGGAGGCACTTCCTGTTTGCAGGCTGCCTGATAAGATGGCGGCTTCCATAAGCATGGATGTTTAAAGGCTCATAACATGCAGTAGATGCAGGTAGGATGATTTTTAATGTGGACAATCTGTATGTACAGGGTGTGGGAAACATATAAGATAGACTCTTATTCAGAGTGAATGTCCACTTTAAGCTGGCATTTTATAATATTGCCGACATGCCCAACGTCATGGGTGCGATTGATTGCACCCACATTGCATTGGTCCCTCCTGCAGCCGACGAGTACATCTATAAGTAAGTTCAATCGGTCATTTTGTTATATAGTTTAGACAAACTGTATTTTAACTATCTATTAATCCCTCCTTGTAAATTGTCCCTGTGAAACAGCTTACACTGTATATCTATTAATCCCCCCTTGTAATTTGTCCCTGTGAAACAGCTTACACTGTATATCTATTAATCCCTCCTTGTAAATTGTCCCTGTGAAACAGCTTACACTGTATATCTATGAATCCCTCCTTGTAAATTGTCCCTGTGAAACAGCTTACACTGTATATCTATGAATCCCTCCTTGTAAATTGTCCCTGTGAATCAGCTTACACTATATATCTATTAATCCCTCCTTGTAAAATGTCCCTGTGAAACAGCTTACACTGTATATCTATTAATCCCTCCTTGTAATTTGTCCATGTGATACATTTGACCGTCTTTTGCTTCATCAATGTTTTTAATGGCCGCCAAAGCCAAACATTTTCATGTGGATCTTAATTTGTCATTTTAAAGTTAATCTTTAGTTGATCCAATATACATATCCTTTTTTTGCCAAAAAACTACTTAGGTACTTAGTTAGTGTTATTTGTATTGCACAATGTCACGCTCGGGGTAACTCCAGCCCTCTTAATAAGCTCACAACCCCCAATCTCCACAGCCAGCTTCACCTGTAGGAGCCCCCGCTTGCCAGGACGCAAGATATGCCTACCCGGGATCGGTTGCCCCCAGGACTTAATGGCTCAAAGGATGTAAGCTTATATGTGGGAGGACTGGAGAACCAATAGCAAGAGCGTGAGTGACGGAAGTCCAGAGACAGGCAATAGGTCGATAACGGGAAGGCAGAGATCGTAGCGGCACCAGGGGTCAGGCAAGACGTAGTCGGGGTTCAGGCAGAGGTCAGCAACTGGGGATCAGGATCTAGAAGCGTCAGTTCAGGCAAAGGTCGGCAACAAGGATTCAGGATCGAGAGGCGTCAATTCAGGCAGAGGTCGGCAACAAGGATTCAGGATCGAGAATGGTCGTACAATCAAATCGGCAACAGGCTAGACTTCACAGGAGTAGGTAACACAGGGTTCTGAGCGCTATCACAGGCAATTCACAACTGAGAGGGAATTGCCTTTATAGGAACAGGTCTGAGGGAAGCAGTGTACTGATTGGAGCACATAGGATTCCAAGGGTAATTGGCTGCAGAGCAGAAGAGGGCGAAGCCCTCAATCCCCTAGGATTCATTAACCCTTTACTTGATCCTCCGGCGGGTGCGCGCAGCACAGCGCCGCGGAGGGCATAACAGACACGTGCTCGCGGCCGCACGCGAGCACGTCTCCTGGAGGAGGAAGCGGGGGGCGTGGCTGAGCTGGGCGCCGCTCGAGCCGACGCTGCTCGAGCCGACGCCGCTCGGCGCGGCTGCCGCACAGTGACAGCTGCAGCTGGCCGCCTGGAGACGTTGCTGGAACGGGGATCAGGTAAGCGGTTCCTGACACTACCCCCCCCCCTTCACGAGGGGCCTCCGGACCCTCACCCGGTTTCCCTGGATTGTCACGATGGAACCTTCTTACAAGAGCCTTGGCTTGAACATTCCTCGCTGCCACCCAGCATCTTTCTTCCGGACCATAGCCAACCCAATCCACCAAATACTGTAAAGAATTACGCACTTTACGTGAATCCAAGATCTTATTCACTTCATACTCGGGCTCATTATTAAGAAGAATTGGTGCAGGACCAGCAAGAGGAGCATTCTTCGCCGGTTTTAACAGTGAAACGTGAAAGGAATTAGGTATTTTCATAGTTGGCGGGAGTTGAACTTTAAAAGACACATTATTCAACTTCTTGACGATAGGAAAAGGACCAATAAATTTTGGACCTAATTTGCTAGATGGCTGATGGAGCGCAATATTTTTAGTGGAGACCCAAACTAGATCGCCTACTCGAAGAGTAGGTTCCTGTGATCTGCGGCCGTCGGTAAATTTCTTATACCTCAAACCAGTGGTCTTAAGAATCTCCTGAACGTGTGTCCAGATATTCTTCCGTTCTTGAAGCCACTCCTCCAACGCCGGCAGATTGGAAGGTGACCCTGAAAGGGAAGAAGCTCTAGGATTTTTCCCTAAGTTACAATAAAAAGGAGATACCTTGGTACTCTCACTAGGCGCGTTATTGTAAGCAAATTCGGCGAAATCAATAAATTCCGCCCATTGTTCTTGGGCATCAGAAACATAACACCTTAAGTATTGTTCCAAAGTTTGATTAGTTCTTTCCGTCTGCCCATTAGTCTGGGGATGGTAGGCAGAAGAAAGAGAGATCTGTATTCCCAACCGCGAACAGAAGTGTTTCCAAAAACGGGAAGTAAATTGAACACCCCGATCAGAGACTATATTGGACGGAATACCATGAATACGAAAAATATGCGAAGTAAACAGCCGCGAAAGCTCAGGTGCAGAAGGAAGTTTGGCCAAAGGAACGAAATGTGCCATCTTACTGAAACGATCTACGACCACCCAAATGACAGTATTACCATGTGAGAGAGGCAAATCTACAATAAAATCCATAGAAATATGGGTCCATGGCTCAGCAGGAATTTCAAGAGGAACCAAACTGCCACTAGGAGCCTTGTGAACTCCTTTACTTCGAGCACAAATAGCACAAGCGTCGATAAAGGCAGTGATATCGCGTCTCATGGTAGGCCACCATACATGACGACGGGCAAGCATAAACGTCTTACGGTTACCCAAATGACCAGCAGTTTTGGCATCATGAAATTCGCAAATTAAATCCGAACGCAGGTGCGGCGGAACAAACTGGCACCCCAAGGGTACATCACTAGGAGATTCATCTTGAAACGGCGCCAAGGTATTGGAAAGATCAGGAAGTAACGCCCCCACCACACAACCTGTGGGTAAAATTGGTTCACCAGAATCACCCCGATCCTTACATTCACCGAACATGCGAGATAAAACATCAGCTTTAGTATTTTTTACACCCGGCTTGAAAGTAATAATAAAATTGAAGTGCGAGAAGAATAATGCCCAACGTGCCTGACGAGAGTTCAGCCTCTTGGCAGAACCTATGTATTCGAGATTTTTATGATCGGTATACACAGTTATAGGATGTAATGAACCCTCCAACCAGTGTCGCCATTCATCAAATGCCAGTTTAATAGCTAATAGTTCCCTATTGCCAACATCATAATTTTGTTCCGCGGTACTGAATTTACGCGAAAAATAAGCGCATGGATGGAGACGCTCAGGGTTACCAGAATATTGTGACAAAACTGCACCCACTCCCAGCTCAGAAGCATCCACTTCAATAATAAAAGCTTTATGAATATCTGGATGCACTAAGACAGGTGCCGAAGTAAAGGCCCGTTTCAAGGTTAGAAAGGCCTCACAGGCAGAGGGGGACCAGTTAGCAGTAAAAGCCCCCTTGCGGGTAAGGTTGGTAAGGGGTGCAACAACATGGGAAAAGCCTTTTATGAAACGCCAATAAAAATTTGCAAAACCTAGAAAACGTTGCAATTCCTTTAAAGTTTTGGGTTGGACCCAATCCTGAACTGCTGAAACCTTCCCCGCGTCCATCTCCAAACCCTGGTTGGTAATAACATACCCAAGGAAGGGAACTGTAGTGACTTCAAACACACACTTAGACAGTTTAGCAAATAAGTTGTTCTCTCTTAATTTTTGTAGCACCAACTTAACATGGTGTCTGTGCTCCGGTAAAGAATTAGAAAAAATGAGAATATCATCCAAGTAGATGACTACAAATCTACCGAGATATTCCCTGAATATATCATTAACAAAATCTTGGAAAACGGCTGGCGCATTACAAAGACCGAAGGGCATGACCAGGTACTCATAGTGCCCATCCTTCACATTAAATGCAGTTTTCCACTCGTCCCCCTGTCGGATGCGAATCAGATTGTAAGCCCCTCTCAAATCCAATTTGGAGAAAATTCGAGCTCCTGTGACTTGATTGAACAGATCCCCAATCAAGGGTAAGGGGTATCGGTTTTTTACAGTGATCTTATTCAAGGCTCGATAATCTATGCACGGTCTCAAGCCACCATCTTTTTTCTCTACAAAAAAGAACCCGGCCCCAGCAGGCGAGGTAGAGGGACGGATAAATCCTTTCCTAAGATTCTCGGTAATATACTCCCTCATTGCTTGCTCCTCGGGCAGGGTAAGGTTATAGATCTTTCCCCTCGGGGGAATAGTGCCAGGCAGCAAGTCAATGGGGCAGTCATAGGACCGATGTGGAGGAAGAGTATCAGCAGAGCGTTCAGAGAATACATCGATCCAATCAGCGTATGGCTGAGGTAATTCCTGTGGTAAGACTTGAACGCTTCTGAGGCCTGTATTAAAACAGTGACCTTTACAGTGGTCACTCCACTTGACCAATTCCCCAGCCCGCCAATCTAACACCGGGTTATGGAGTTGCAACCAGGGGTATCCCAAAACCACCGGAGTTTCCGGAC
This sequence comes from Gastrophryne carolinensis, assembly GCA_027917425.1. Taxonomy (NCBI): domain Eukaryota; kingdom Metazoa; phylum Chordata; class Amphibia; order Anura; family Microhylidae; genus Gastrophryne; species Gastrophryne carolinensis. The sequence continues at coordinate 175,117,474 of CM051238.1, read as the reverse complement.
AATCAAAAATAAAGAATTCTAAGAATTCAGAGTGAGAAGAGCCGACAATTAGTCTGAGAGGTGGGGTCTTGGTATTTATAGGACCTCCCTGGATTGCCTTTCCATTGATAGCTAAAACTTGTAGGGATCTTTCAAGAGGAACTACAGGGATCCCTAAGGTGGAGATCATGCTCCTGTCCAAAAAGTTTCCAGCCGCACCACTGTCTATGAAGGCGGAAACTGTCTGCTTAGAGGACCCCCAAAACAAATCAATAGGTACAAGCATCTTATTCTGGCGAGAGTTACAAACTGACTCACCCAGATCAGTACTCTCTACCTGGTCTGGGTGCGGAAGTTTTCCGCCGGTTTCCCCTTGTTGGGACAGGACCCTGCAAAATGACCAGAATTCCCGCAATACAGGCATAACCCCTCGGATCGCCTACGCTGTTTCTCCTCTTGGGATAAGCGGGTTCTCCCTAATTGCATAGGTTCTTCCTGGGAAGATGATGAGGTATTTTCTCCACGGGGAACCGGGGATCTATGACTCTGGACTGGTCTAAAGGACGTGGGAGCCCCGACTCTCTCCCTGGCCCTTTCTCTAAGACGTCGGTCTATTTTAATGGAGACCTGCATTAATTGATCTAGGTCCACTGGCGGGGGAAAATTGACTAAGGCATCCTTGATGCTATCCGACAGTCCCACCCTGAACTGACTACACAAAGCTGGATCGTTCCACCTAGCTTCGATAGCCCAGCGGCGGAATTCAGCACAGTAGTTTTCAGCCGAATTCTGTCCTTGTTTTAAGGCCCGAAGCCTATTCTCTGCGGTAGACTGTATATCTGGATCGGCGTATAAAACGCCAATAGCATTGAAGAAGGCAGTCACTGATTGTAGAGCAATGTCATGGGACGGTAAACTAAAGGCCCAGGACTGTGGGTCTCCTTGAAGCAAGGAAATGACTAGGCCTACTCGTTGGACCTCTGTGCCAGAGGAGATAGGTCTTAACTTAAAATATAGTTCGCAGGCATTCTTGAAATTGGAAAATTTTGCTCGTTCTCCAAAAAATTTCTCAGGCAGTGGAATCTTAGGTTCGGAGAAATGAGGTGGTACAGAGGAAGTTGGCACTTGACAAGATTCCTGAGTGGCCACTCTTTGAGCGAGTTGGTTGATCGCTGTGGCCATAGCTTGCACCTGCTGTACCAGGTCATCCATTTTTTGGGCCTGTGATAATGTCACGCTCGGGGTAACTCCAGCCCTCTTAATAAGCTCACAACCCCCAATCTCCACAGCCAGCTTCACCTGTAGGAGCCCCCGCTTGCCAGGACGCAAGATACGCCTACCCGGGATCGGTTGCCCCCAGGACTTAATGGCTCAAAGGATGTAAGCTTATATGTGGGAGGACTGGAGAACCAATAGCAAGAGCGTGAGTGACGGAAGCCCAGAGACAGGCAATAGGTCGATAACGGGAAGGCAGAGATCGTAGCGGCACCAGGGGTCAGGCAAGACGTAGTCGGGGTTCAGGCAGAGGTCAGCAACTGGGGATCAGGATCTAGAAGCGTCAGTTCAGGCAAAGGTCGGCAACAAGGATTCAGGATCGAGAGGCGTCAATTCAGGCAGAGGTCGGCAACAAGGATTCAGGATCGAGAATGGTCGTACAATCAAATCGGCAACAGGCTAGACTTCACAGGAGTAGGTAACACAGGGTTCTGAGCGCTATCACAGGCAATTCACAACTGAGAGGGAATTGCCTTTATAGGAACAGGTCTGAGGGAAGCAGTGTACTGATTGGAGCACATAGGATTCCAAGGGTAATTGGCTGCAGAGCAGAAGAGGGCGAAGCCCTCAATCCCCTAGGATTCATTAACCCTTTACTTGATCCTCCGGCGGGTGCGCGCAGCACAGCGCCGCCGGAGGGGATAACAGACACGTGCTCGCGGCCGCGCGCGGGCACGTCTCCTGGAGGAGGAAGCGGGGGGCGTGGCTGAGCTGGGCGCCGCTCGAGCCGACGCTGCTCGAGCCGACGCCGCTCGGCGCGGCCGCCGCACAGTGACAGCTGCAGCTGGCCGCCTGGAGACGTTGCTGGAACGGGGATCAGGTAAGCGGTTCCTGACACACAACATGTTTTTTGGAGGGTGTTAGGAGTTAGTGTTTGAGTAGTTTACCTTGCCTTGCTAATTTTTGTTTATTTTTCTTTTTTCCCAGGTACCACAAAATGGGCCACTCACTGAATGTCCAAGCAGTGGTGGCCCCGGACATGCGGTTCCTTAGTGTTCTCGCTGGGTTTCCAGGCTCATCCCATGACGCGTACTTATTGCGACGATCTGGATTATACCGTCAGTTTGAGTCTGGAGAATTCTCAGGTGGATGGCTCCTTGGTAAGTTGACGCAAATAACGTCATTCACTTTTCAATGTATGCCTAAGAATATAGTTTATGACCCATGTCTTAACCTATGGCTGTTTTCACCCCTTGATGACATGTTAAACCGGACCTTAACCATGATCTTTAGCAAAGCACAAACCCTTAAAAACTGATTTCCCAGCATTTCAACATAATATATTTCTACTTTCTAGTAAATTACTTATTATTCTTCCCCACACTCGGCTGCAATTCTGTTCTTGACTTTATGATGGGGTCTGCGCCATCTTTGCTCAGATGCATGACACTTACTGAGTAGAGGAGAGCGGGATAAAGTGCAGGGGCGGGTTAGAGCTGTGCTTGGCTCAGACAAAGCAGATCTGGGGTCCTGAAAAGGTAAGACATCCCAGAATGCGGAGCAGCACAGTCCTAAGCCAATTCCTGTTTGCAGGCTGCCTGATTTGCCCTCATCCACCATCTTTGATGTTTAAAGGCTCAGAACATGCAGTGGATGGTGTTAAGCTGTTTTTTTAGCTGAGCAATCTGTATCTACAGGGTCTGGCTAAAATATAAGATAGGATCTAAGTCAGGGTGAACAACCGCTTGTCCAAAATTTTTTGTTTGGAATGTGTAATTTATGTAAATATTTTCTTATTCTTTCAGGAGATTCCGGCTGTCCGCTTCTTCCTTGGCTGATGATGCCCGTCCTGGTCACAGAATGCGGCCCAGGACGCCTACAATCGGGCCCACCGGAAGACCCGAGCCGTTGTGGAGAGGGCCTTTGGCCTCTTAAAAACTCGCTTCAGGTGTTTGGACCATACCGGGGGGCACTCCAGTATGACCCCAAGGTCATCGATATATTACTGGCCTGCTGTGTCCTCCACAACTTGCTATAATGATGCGTGTCCCCCGGTATGTGGATCTGCCCCCCTCTCCACCCAGCCAGGACCCAGAAGAGAACTACCGTGGCACACCTAATGCCTCTGGCCAAGCTGTTCAAGCCAATTTAATAAACACCCATTTGACTAATTTGCTTTTCCTGTGTTTGTTTGTTGCATGTAATTTTTTATTTTTACTATAATTTGGCTTTGTGAATGCTTTTGTATTGTTTTTTTGTAAAAAATAGTAATTAATTCATTACTAAAATATTCACACATGATCTGAGCCTCATGCATATTTTTGGACATGTTTGTTTAGAAAAACCTTCAGTAATCTCAAAAGAACCCAAACATTAATGAATCAACTTAGTCAACAACAGCTAAAGTCACATTCAATATATTTTATTGAAATATGAAAAATTGGAGTTGAAGGGCACTCGCAGACTTCATGTACATACATAGTACAACATAAATATACATTGATGCAGACTCATGGCACCTAGCAATTGGCCACATCCAAGAGTTTTAAAGTAACGCACTCCAGGCCGAAGTTTCTATAACAAATAAAATAAACAGACATAGGGAGCAACCATTTGCATGTCAATATTTGGCCAGTAATACATAGGGCCACATACACACTCTCTTCTGCTTGGCCAAATTTGCCACAGGCACAGGTGGAAAGCAGCCATACCTATGCCACATCCACGCCTGTAAGTCAGTGGCCCACCCAAACAATAATCCCCAGTCCAAATGCAAGTCCAGTCCAATCTTTGCCATGGTTAAAGGTAGTAGTTTGCCAGCCCATAATGGCCCCTCAATCTTGCCTACAAACAGGATGAGCCAAACACAATTTCATTAGGCCAAAGCCTGCAGCGTGGCAGCTTGAGCGGCAGGTTCAGTGAGGCTTTAGCTCAGGCATTGGCTAGTGGGGTATCTCAGCACTCTAATGAGCTATATGGGCGAAAATCAAAATCATACAGGCAAAGCCATAAAAAAGGCAATCTTGGTAGCTCTCACCAGACAGGTCAATACAGTGGAGATGTAGAGGAAAGATGTGGAGCAGATACAGGGCAAATAGCTGTTAAAATGGGTGTTGCCCATAAAACCCTGGTGGTGGGCCTTGGAGGTGGGTCTATTGCTAGTTCGAACTTCCTCGAGCATGGCTGTGAAATTATTATTTAAGGTGACCATGTGGCTGTTGCTTGTCCTAAATTCTGTCAGCATGGTGGTGAATGTATTATTTTATGTATCAAATTGTGCAGTGGTTCTTTGAGTCACCTGACAAAATAAACGCCTGCCATGGTGCCACGCTGACTCCAGGATCGGCACGCACCTCCCCTGGGAAACTGGTCGATGTTGCTGACTACGTCTACCAATTCCCCGGGTTTGAGCGCCTGCAGATGCTGGACCTCTAGGGCGAGCAAGAATTGCAGATGTGCTCAGCAAATCCTCTGCAGCAGAGCTACCACTGGGGACTGTAGGCTCAGTCTCTGCATGCTGCCCACGATGGGCTGGCAGCATGCGTCCAGCTTCACTCTGCTGCAGAGGATTTGGTGCAGTAGCATGTTGGGACAGTGGCAGATTAGGTTCCAGGGGGGTCAGTTCTGAAAGTCCCATCAAGCTGGCATCCTCCTCCATCTCCTGGATTTCCTCCATCAGCGTGTGGGTCTGTTGGGACATGTGCAAAAAGGGTTCAGTTTGGGCCCTAAATATATTTGTTATGCAAATTACTCATGTTCATTCACATGCATCAGCAGATTCATCAAAGTCCACTTACTGTATATATCTGGTCCTGAGCCAGGACCAGATATATAACTAGGCAGCACGGAAGTTGACGGCGTGGTCAAACTGGATGAGGCTTGCACACTTGCTGAGGCTTGATGCTGGGCTGTATTTAAAATTAAAAGGCATGTAAAAACCCCAAAATCCATTGATGATCTGGATTCCTACATATGCTTCCAAAAAACACGTGGCCAAGCAGGAATGCCAACTTCCCCAACGGTCCAAGGTGACCTTCACTATGAATGTCATTATCTGTTATATGTATACCTCACCCTGTACATACACATTGGTCACCTTAAATAATACAAACATGCATGTACTGCATGTTATGAGGCTTCACACATCCCTAAAGGGCCATTAGGGACCCACACTCAGCTTGCAAATAGCATTTGTCTTCAGAGTATGCTGGTGGGCATTCTTCCTATGTAGACCTTTCCCTGACCCCTGATCAAGTATTTGAGACCAAAGCACAGTTAAAACACAAGTGGCCTAAAGACAAAGAAGGAAGTGTTGTATATGATTGAATAGAATCACATAACAGGCAGTGCTTTGCTAATATAAAGACTTTAATAGTGACCATAAACACTGTCCAAGGTCGTGTATGGGCTGCAAAATTTGAACATGAACATTCCATAAAAACCCTGCTAAAACTGTAACCTCCCCTACAAGCCACTCCCGAGGGGCATGTGTTCATATATGCCTGTGAGCCTCATTTTACATGTATAAAACATCTCACATACACACTAACATTACTGTTGCTTTACAACACCTTGGGGATGTGGATGCTAATATTAAACTCTCGTTGTTTCTCCAGTACCAAACTGCAGAAAGAGAGGCCCAGGCACGAGCTGCTGAGAGAGAGGCGGCAGAAAGAGAGGCCCAGGCACGAGCTGCTGAGAGAGAGGCGGCAGAAAGAGAGGCCCAGCGCAGACATCAACTGGAGGTTCTGAGACTGAGAGGGGATACTTTATCTGCAACCTAATAAACATTCCATCCCCAGCTGATAAACATGCATTTGCCAACAAATAATGTTTTTTTCTTTTTTATACAGGGACCACACGTGCCAGAGTGGCAGAAATGAGTGCAAGGGTCCTTGCGTTGGTGGCCGACATGCAGGAGCTGCGCAACTCGTTGGGGACCACAGATGAAGACTAATGTTCTGGGTCCTGCCATTGTTATGTATATAAAAAAAATAAAAAAAAAAAAAGCCAAACAATAAATGGCATTTGTTATTTAAAAAAAACATGTTTCTGTGTAATTTTCTATTCTAAATACATTACCACAAAACAAATGGGCCAAGAAATATTTAGAGATGAAGATTCGTAGGATCGCGAAGTGATTTGGTTAAGTTTTAGGGTTGAGAAATGGAAGAAGAACATGACCGCGAAGTGATTTGGGTAAGTTTTAGGGGTGAGAAATGGAAGAATAACATGACCGCGAAGTGATTTGGGTAAGTTTTAGGGGTGAAAAATGGAAGAAGAACATGACCGCGAAGTGCTTTGGGTAAGTTTTAGGGGTGAGAAATGCAAGAAGAACATGACAGCGAAGCGATTTGGGTAAGTTTTAGGGGTGAGAAATGGAAGAAGAACACGACCGCAAAGTGATTTGGGTACGTTTTAGGGATGAGAAATGGGAGAAGAACATGACCGCGAAGTGATTTGGGTAAGTTTTAGGGGTGGGAAATGCAAGAAGAATGAGAGCGTGAAGTGATTTAGCTAAGCATTGTAGCAGCACAAGTGAGTGAACCAAATATGTAGGCGAGCACATGAGTTAAGTTTGTAGTGAGCAGGCGTAAGGTCATAAGGATTTTCGTCTGGACGATTATTTATTGTAAAAGGAAATCTGAATCTAACGGGAAACGTAAGGGATTCGTGGGAGGAGACGATGGAAGAAGGGCAAAAACGAAAGCCGACGTTGTAACATAAACGGAAAACGAAAGCTGGAAAATTACATTCTCATTGGCATACGAACAGAAGGCTTGCAATGCATGCTTAGAATCACTCGTACACTCATACGAGAGCGGGAAAATTTCCAAAAAAAAACAGATCGACACAAAAACAAAAGTCTTTTTTTTTCTCTGAATCAACCCTAGTATATTGATTTTTATAATTTTTCTCGATAGTGCTTCTTTTAATGCCTACATTTTCAAAATGGATATTACAAGCCATCACGTTCATATCTCACGCTACTGATGCTGAGAACTCTTTGTCATAGAAAAAGAAGCCATTGTTCCTCATTTCCTTCTAGTGAGTGTTTACTGCAAGCTGGTCAATTGTTTTAGTAATGCAGATGGTTCTGCTAGCTACTGCTGCCCACTGTTTAGAAATAAAGGCTTTTACTGCATGTCAAATTCAACTATTCAACAAGTATATTTAATATTTTCATTTAAAATATCCCCAGGTTTATAAAATACAAGTAAACTGCCAATGTGAATAAAATTAGGCCACCAACTATTTTATCCTTTTTATTTCATAAATACTTACTCCTTAAAACAACACAGTAATCACTTGGGATAATGTGTATAATATAAAAGTTAAACATTTAGAGTTATACATAGAACATTTTGAAGTGTCTTAGGCTAGGATTCACTAGACTTCAATTAGTAAAAATGCTAAAAATATCCATCAACATTACTCGAAATGATGGCATTAGGGAAAGGTCAAACCAAGAAAAGGCTTCCTAAACCTTAGACATAAACTTGCATGCATGTACAGTATGTAATACATACATTCGTCAAAAATTTTATTCGGATGAAGCCAAATTTCTTGGGGAAAATTTTAACAAATTCGCTCATCTCTAATTATTGCCTATAGGCACAATAACACAACCCCCACCTACCATTTATAAAATGATTTAATTAAAAATTAAAAACTATAATAAACTAACTTACTGCCAGCGTGTTCCTCCTTGTCCCCACAGCTTGCTTGAAAATCAGGATGCTGGCTTGCTCAATGCCTTTGCAGCTTCAGTGATGCCCCCAATTAGTTGCATTTTGTTCTTTAGGTCCTCTCTCTGCCCCTCACAAGATGAATTAGGCTTCCCTGAAGGGAGAGGCTTTTTTGTCAAGGGGGCATCACTTTCCCCCAGAATCACATTCCTTCTTATAATAAAATATACAGCAAATAAATTAAAATACATAAAAAAAAATAACATATAACACAGCTTGGCTCAATTTTCCCCCGTACAGACTTTAAAGTGGAATAAAACCCAGGATTTTGACTATCCTGGGCCTTGGTTCTTGCCCTCGGGGCATCCCAATCGGGGGTGCCCCACCGTGTAGAGGGATAGCGGAGATGCGGCCGTGGCTCGCTTATGCGCTGTTGGACCAAGGAAGAAGGTTAGTGTATGGGCCTTTAGGACCGGCATGCACTCACTGCAACCCTTGCAAAAGGGAGTCTCCTTGTGTTTACTTGCTCTGACAGTGTTGTATAAAAGATTTACCATTGAATGTTTTTTTCAGTTTTGGGTTTGGATTTTTACCACACATGCTGTATTGTGTTTGTCCTGTACTATAAAATGTATTGTTTCGGCCTCTGTTTACTCAGTTGACTTTCTGGCTCTGACTCTAGTAGTAAAGATACTCACACGATTTAAGCATGTAAAGACTATACACCGAGGTTCTTACATTTATCGATGGACTACTGTCTGCTAAATTAGTGAAAACAATTCATTGTTTACTTCCCTATGCCATTTCTTCTGCTGTGGTGCTGAACAAAGCTGTTAAGCTTATATTCAGCCATCTTTCTTTTGTAGCCCAGCCCCTATGTCTTAAGCATAACAACCCAAACACAGGAAGCTGCAACCATGGCTGTAGAACAAGATTCAAGAAAGCATCCCAACAATTCTCTTCTAAAACATCAGGATAACAAGAATCATCCCTCTGGGATGTAGGACATGGACAGGCTGATTCATCACTAGCGCTAGGTAATAGCAGATGAGCGTCTGTACTGCGGCGCTAAGAGCGACCGCTAGTGGTTGATCTGATCGGCCGTGATTCGCTATTAAAGAGTGCCTCAGTCGCTGTGGTAACATTGCCGGTGTCAGGGAACCGGGGTGTCGTGGGGTCCGACTGCAACCAGAGACCTCAGTGCACACCGATCGCGTTCCCAAAACCCTTTGTCCGACCCTCTCCTATCAGGGGTACCAGGCTCACAGCCTTCGGACACACCGATTCTTGGTTTAAGGCAAAGCAGACCGCTCAAATTAAATATAAGTTTTAATGCTAATAAGCGCACTAGGCAGTAATAACAAACATTTAACTATGATGTAATATGAAATGTTACAGATGATACAAATATGCTATTCTTGAGATGGTTACAGGACAGAGTGCATCACACAGAAAAACAATAAGCAGTTACCTGTATGCAGTTTGCAGGGTAGCAGTAATGGGGAGCTCCCATGAGGGGGTGTGTCAAGAGCTTATGATGATGATGATGGACACCCCCGGTATGCTGGCTGCATATCCCCCTCCAGATGAGTGACAAATACCTGACTTTAGACCATCCTATTTATGCCTCTGGAGTCCTCCACCCCCCCTCCCCTCTGTGGGCGGGGATGTCACCTCCCACCGTTTTAGAGTGGGATTTCACCCTAGAACACTTTAGAGGCTATAACTCGGAGCAGGGGGGTTGCCTGGCCTTGTAAGTGGTACCAAACTATCGGGCCGGATGATGCGCTCGCAATGAGTCCTGAAATTGTTTTTTTATTCTGACCAGAACCTTAGTTCTCTGTTTACAGGCTTTTGCTTTGCTTCTATGACCGCAATTTACTATGCCCTTATGCGGTTTTGTGAGCTGGTTCTGATCCTGTACCCGGGTTGGCGCTAGGATGCATAGACGCAGAGTTATGGTCCGAATTCTATTGGTGCCGCTCTGACTGTGGCGTCGCTGTTTCATGTGGCAATTCACAGCGAGGGGTCCAGTGAGTTATAGACTGGCTGGCAGCTTCGCAGCCCAAGGTGTGACACGACCAGCAGGCGGTCTGTGAGCTGAGCTGTTCACATATACATGCTAATTATCCCTTCCTGCATAGCTAAGGGACTTGTGCATTAGCCTTTAGAACAAGGGGCTTAAAGAAGAGCTCCAGACTGGGAATACGTGAGGTTTCCTAACTGAAGTTGGGCCATTTCTCCACAGCCGGCATTGATGAATTTGATATGTGAGTCGCTATAACACCAGTACAGAGCTATATGGGAGCGAACGGTAGCGACTGGTCAGTGTGAGCAACTCAAATAATATTCATCCAAAAAACAACCTCACACAAAATTGTGTTGCTGTAGCCCAGAGTGCCAGAAGCTGTGTGATTAAGGTCCATTTTTGAACACATATCCACTTGTAACAAAACGAAAACACATGGAATTACATTGTTATTATATTGTGACATTAACACTTTAATACCAGACCTGTAGTGACAATTCTGCATAAAAAAATAAAAAAAGTTTTCAAAAATGTATTTAAATGGGCCAGGAGAGGTCACACGATGATTTAATACAAAACAAAGAAAATTATTAAAAGCAAACCCTGTTTAAAGAGAAGAAAAGTTACGTCCATTGAAATGTATGGGAGAGTGAAAGGTAGCGACAGGTAATACCAGGCACTCTGGAAGCCTGAGCGCCGCTGGGATCCACAGAGCCGTCTGTTTGGGACTCTCAGAGACTCTTAAAGATGAACTAGCCTGTGTGGAGACCCCTGACTCACTTGAGGGTCTGATCACCCTTGCCATCGAACTTGACAAACGGTAGAGAGAACGGCACCTTGAAAGGAGTGGGGCCTTCTTTTCCAGTAACTCTAGATCAACCCTGCCAGGGAGAGCAACTCACCCCTCTTCTTCAGTCAACTGCTCTGCTGCCTCGTCCTCTGAGTCCATGCAAATAGGCTTGACCAGACCCTAACTCACCTAAAGAACGTACCCGCCAATGACAGCAACAACTGGGCTACTATTGCGGGAATGCTGGACACTTCATTGGCTCCTGTCCAGTGCAACCCCAGGGTAAGATCTGCTCCAGTCGCAGTCTGCCCACTCATCCTGCCTCTGCCTCATGTGGTCACATTCCTTTTCATCTCTTTTCAGCTTTCCAACAAGGCCATTCAGGCTCAAGCCATCTTGGACTCTGGTGCCAGCGGAAGCTTCTTGGACCATTCTTTTGTGCTCACTCATCACTTTTTCATCCAAATTCAAATCTCAAGCTGTCACCATTACCCTAGATGATGGTTCACACATTAAAGATGGTCCTGTCATTAGAAGAAACTGTGGTGCCAGTCATAATTTCCACCTCAAGTCATCAGGAGACACTCTGCTTCAATATCATCCCTTCCCCTCTATTTCCAGTCATTTAAGGATTACCTTGGCTGAGGGCACATAACCCTCTTGTGAACTAGCATACGATTCAAATCTCATTTTCCTCTTCCTATTGCCTGGCTCACTGCACCCCGCACCTTCCACCACCCCCACCTTTCTATGTACAGAATCCTCACGTGGTGAGAACTTGGTCCTGGAGCAATATCATGAATTCCTGGATGTCTGGACGAATGGAAGGCTGCCTTCAGAACCTGATTTGGGCACTATGAGTACCTAGTAATGCCTTTTGGGTATTGTAATGTCTCAGCCACATTCAAATTCTTCATTAACTATATTTTTAGTGAGGTTATGGACCAATCTATCATAGTGTACCTGGACAACAACCTTGTCTTTCCTTGGAGGAGCACTGACTACACATAAAGGTTGTTCTCTCTCGACTTGCCGGCATCACCTCTACGCTAAGGTCGAAAAGTGCAATTTTGAAAGACAAACTATCCCCTTTCTGGGATTTATCATCTCAGTTGACCGGTTTAAAATGGACCCCCAGAAAATCTCTGCCATTATGGACTGGCCTGTCCCTTAAAACCGTAAGGCAATCCAAAGGTTCATTGGATTAGCAAACTTTTATAGAAAGTTTATCAGGGGTTTTCCGCCATCATCCTTCCTATCGCGCAATTGACCCATACCAGCCAATGATTCTCATGGACCCCCGAAGTTTAGAAAGCGTTTAACAGACTCAAAAGTCTGTTCACCACAGCTCCAATTTTCAAGCATTCCAATCCTTTCTGCCCTTCGTACTCGAGATTGATGCTTCAGAAGTTGTGCGTCGAGTCCAGCAGAGAGAATCTATGATGTCGGTGATCGGGAATTACTCGCAATCAGGGCTGCCTCAAAGAGTGATGGTATCTCCTATCCCAGCCTCATCTTTACCGACCACTAGAACCTAGAGTAGCCCAGATCTGCCAAGAGGCTTCGTCCTATACTTCACCCGCTTCCACTTCCACATAACCTATTGGCCCGGGTCGCCTTGTCAGGGATGTTTTCACCAGATCAATCTGAGAAGACTCATACCATCCTATCTCCTCAGAATGTTCTCAAGGTCCAAAATCAAGGCGGAAACAGTCCACAAGAGAACTCTTCCATCCAGTCAGGATAGATTATTCCAAAACCAGATCTTTGTCACAGATCCCAACTGATTCATGACCACCCGTTGAATGGGAACTTCAGCCTTCAGAAGATTATTGATTTGGCTCAAAGATTCTTTTGGTGGCCTGAACTAACCAAGGACTGCCAACTCTTTGCCAAAACTTGTGTTGTCTGTGCCTGTAGTAAGAGTTCCAGGCAGAAACCCTGAGGTCTGCTCCACCCCCTATCTATTCCTCCAGACCCTGGAGCATAATCTCAATGCATTTTATTGTTGAATTGCCTCCATCCAATCAGTACACATCAATCTTTGTGGTGTGGATAGACTCATAAAGATGGCCTGCTTCACACCATCAGCTGCTCAAACAGCTCGATTTTCATCAGGGAAATACTTCATTTTGTTTGGCCTACCACCCACAGTTGAATGGACAAACAGAAAGGACAAATCAGACACTTGGACATTACCTTTGATGCTTCTCATCTGTTTTGCAAACTGAGTGGTCAGAACTGCTTCTATTGGCGGAGTTTGCATAGAATACCACTACTCACTCTTCCACAAAGTAATCCCTATTTTTTGCTAACTTCGGATTTCATCCGCCTATGTACCCTGTCTCATCTCCTGCCCTCAGTGTTTCAGCAGCTAAACATAGTAACATAGTAACATAGTATGTAAGGCTGAATAAAGACTTTAGTCCATCCAGTTCAGCCTGTTTAACTCCTTCCAGTGGTCTAGTAGCCATAGCCGGAAATGTTATTACATGCCAGGAAGGCATCAAGGCCATTTTTGAACATTTTTAATGTATCCCTCATTACTACCTCCTCTGGCAGCGAGTTCCATAGTCTCACTGCTCTTACAGAGAAGAATCCCCTCCTATGTCGGTGGAGAAAGCACCTTTCCTCTAACCTTAGTGGATGCCCCCGGGTTATGGTTACACTCCGGGGTATAAATAGATTGTGGGACAGATCCTTGTATTGACCCCGAATATATTTATACATAGTTATTAGATCACCCCTCAATCGTCTTTTTTCTAGACTAAATAAGCCTAACTTGGACAATCTTTCCGGGTACTCTAGCCCCCGCACTCCTTTTATTAACTTTGTTGCCCTTCTTTGAACGCGCTCCAGTTCTGATATGTCCTTCTTAAGCACAGGTGCCCAGAACTGTACACAGTATTCCATATGGGGTCTGACCAGTGACTTGTACAGGGGTAAAACGATGCTCTGGTCATGAGCACCTATGCCCCTCCTGATGCACCCCATGATCCTGTTTGCCTTGGCAGCAGCTGCCTGGCATTGATTACTGCAGTTGAGCTTATTGTCAACTAAAACCCCTAGGTCCTTTTCCATTGTTGTTTTACCAAGTGTTTCTTTATTTAGTGTGTAATCATGACACAGATTTCTCCTTCCCATGTGCATAACCTTACATTTATCTGTGTTAAACTTCATTTGCCATTTAACTGCCCATGCTTCCAATTTATCTAAATCTGTTTGTAGTTGCCTGTTGTCCTCCTTTGTTTTAACCCTTTCAGTGCCAAGCACGTAGATACTACGTGCTTGCTTCCACTCCACTTAAGTGCCAAGCACGTAGTATCTACGGGCTTGACTTTCCCCCCTGCTAGTAAAAAAAATAAAAGTCAAAAATACTCACCTGACCCCTCGTTGGATCCGGCCGGGTCTCCTCTTTAATTTGGTGCCATCCGATCACCCGTGGGGGGTCGGATGGCTCCAGGAGAGCCCCCGGAATAGGCCCCCCCCCCCCGTTTGGCAGCAGCAGCTGCTAACTGTAAAAAAAAAAAAAAAATAAAAATGACATTCACTTACCTGTGTGTGCGCTGGCTCCCGCTGTCCCTCCTCTTCACCTGGGGGGCCTCCGATCGCCCCCCAGGACTTACCGATCTTCAGGAGAGAGCCCGGAAGGCTCTCTCCTCTCTCCTCTTCGATGGCGGCCGCCATCTTGCCGCTAAGCCCCGCCCCTTGGGGGCGGGGCTATGACGTCATCCCGGTCCGTCGCAACGTCAAGCCCCGCCCCTTTTGGGGGCGGGGCTATGACGTCATCCCAGCCCCGATCACCGGCTTCAGCGTTCTCAGCTGTCAGATGCCGGTGATCGGCAACGGGGAAGGAGGTGGCAGGAGATCCTCTGATCTCCTGCCTCCCCCTTCTCTGATGCCGATCACCGGCATCTGTCAGCAGAGCGGCGCGGGACAAAGGAGCTTACAATCGGAGGTAAGTACAGTAAAAAAAATTTTTTTTTTTTTTTTAATAAAATACTTTTGTGTGGCGTTTTTTTTCATTTAACCCTTTGTGAACTGGTAAGGGGTCCATGAGACCCCTTATACCAGTTCACAAGGCTCTGGGTATGGCAAGTCACCTGCAGCTAGTGGGTGGCTTGCCATTAACCCCCAGCCCCCCATTACCTGCCTCCCCAACGGCCAGGGGGGGGCAGAAGGGCCCGGGCCACTTAGTGGCTATGTGGGCTAGTAGCCTGCAGGGCCAGGGGCCACCAACGCTGGCCCCTGCGCCCTGTTCTACAAGCCCCCATAGCTGGCCCGGGTCGGTAATGCTGGGTAGGGGGGACCCTACGTCATTTTTTTTTTGGGATTTTTAAGGGTTTTTAACCCTTAAAATTCCAAAAAAAAATGGGGTCTCCCCCCCTAGGAGGGGGAACCCTATGTCATTTTTTTTTTTAATTAACCCTTTTGTTTTCTGTCATCCAGCAGCTATAAAAGGCTGAAAGAGTGCTCCACTATGGATGGGAGGTAAGTATTAAAAAAAAATAAATAAATAAAATATTTTTTCTCTTTGTGTGTCTGTGTTTTATTTTTACATTTAACCCCTTGTGAACTGGTAAGGGGTCCATGACCCCTATACCAGTTCACAAGGCTGGGGGAGGTGGCAAGTCACCTGCGCTAGCCGGTGACTTGCCATTAACCCCCGGCACCCCCATTACCTGCCTCCCCAAAGCCCAGGGGGGGGCAGAAGAGCCCGGGCCCACTGGCTATGCGGGCTTGTAGCCTGCAGGGCCAGGGGCCACAAAAGCTGGCCCCTGCGCCCCGTTCCTCCAAACCCTGCATAGCTGGTCCCGGGCTGGTTACTTTGGGTAAGGGGGGGCCCATGTCATTTTTTTTTATTTTTAAGGATTTTTAACCCTTAAAAATCCCCCCCAAAAATGGGCCCCCCCTCCCGGGAGGGGGGACCCTATGTCATTTTTTTTTCTCGATTTAACCCTTTGTAGTGTGGATGGTAGTTGTATTTTATTTGTAAATGTTAAAAATTACTTGTTTCAGTTAGGGGGGTCTCCTGGGCAGGAACAGGGGGCTACCGATAAATATGTGGTACCGTTCTAATCGGTAGAAATGGGGCTTTCACATGCAATATGGTTTTCTTTAATAAAATAAATTTTTTATGTAAAATAAAGGAGTCAATTTTCTAAAAAAAAATTTTATTTATTTTTTTTTTTTTACTTAATAATAAATAAAATTAATAATAAATAAAATTTACAAACAAGACATTTCATGTTAAAGCCTAAACTCTGCTGCAAAAAATATATATATAATTTTCCTGAAAATTCCAGCAAAAATGACACAAAACATGGCGCAAAACATGGCGCAAAATGGGGAAAAATGACCTGTCAACAGAGGGTGACAAAATCTCAAGTAGGCTGGCAATTAAAAGGGTTAATAGTGCCTCTGCATGTTGGGTATTGTTCTGTTCGGGGGACCTTGCGCTTTCAGACTTAGCTTGTTTTTTCTTGTTTGCATATTTATATTTTAGTAAAAGGTGTTTTTTATTCTGCTTTTTTATACATTTTTTAGGGAAACTCTGCGCAACCAAAGAGTTCTTTGAGGGATTAATTCCAGAAAGATGAGCCCACTACAACAAGCTGGGTACGCTTAGAAAGCTTAACATGTGTACTTTCAGGGAATATATGGTTTATGGGGGATATTCCAAATGTAAAGGGTTGTTTTGGTTGAAAAATCGCAAGGTGCGCACTTTGTCTGCAGAGCTGAAATTTTCAAGAAAAATTACCGTTACGCACATGCTTTACTTTGGGGTGTTTGGCAACTCTTTCCTTGACAGAACCTATGCATGTTGGGTATCGTTCTGTTCGGGGGATGTTGCTTTTTCAGATCATACTTGTTTTTTCTTGTTTGTATATAGTTTTTTTAGGAAAATGTGGCTTTGATTCTGCTTTTTTATCGTTTTTTTAGGGAAACTCTTTGCAACCAAAGAATACATTGAGGGATTACTTCTAGAAAACTGTGGCCACATCAACAAGCCTGGTACAAACAGAAAGCCTGAGGTGTGTACTTCCAGAGAATATATAGTTTGTGGGGGGTATTTCAAATGTAAAGGGTTGTTTTTCTGGAAAAACTGCAAGGTGCGCATATCACAGTTGTATTTTTTCAGAAAATCCCCTAAAGCGCTGTTTCAGTTTGGGGGAGTCTCCTGGGCAGGAAAAGGTGTCTACCTATACATATGTGGTACCGCTGTAACCGGGAGAAATTGGGGTTTCACACGCAATAAGATTTTATTGACAAACTTACATTTTTTATTACAAAAAAACACTACAAATTGTAAAAAAATTATTTTTTTAAATTTTTTTGCACATATTTCGCCAAAAAATATTGAGAATACACCTAAAAAATGACAAACAAGACATTTCATGTTAAAGCTCAGACTCTGCTGAAAAAAACAATATATCATTTTCCTGGGAAATCCCTGGAAATCCCTTAAAAAATCACATTTGAACATGGGGAGTGCAAAATAGTGCAAAATGGTCTGGCAACAGAGTGTGACAAAAACTCCAGGTAGGCTGGCAGCGAAAGGGTTAATTACTTTACTCAGCTTAGTATCATCTGCAAAGATTGAGACTTTACTGTTTAATCCATACCCAATGTCATTTATATATATATTGAAGAGAATTGGTCCCAGAACTGACCCTTGTGGTACTCCACTAGTAACAGTGACCCAATCTGAGTGTGTACCATTGATAACCACCCTCTGCTTCCGATCACTAAGCCAATTTCCCACCCATCTGCACACGTTTTCCCCCAGTCCAAGCATTCTCATCTTTTGTACCAGCCTTTTATGTGGCACAGTATCAAATGCTTTAGAAAAGTCAAGATATATGATATCCAATGACTCCCCCTGATCCAATCTTGAACTTACCTCCTCATAAAAGCTGATCAGGTTTGTCTGGCAGGAGCGATTCCTCATAAATCCATGCTGATATGGAGTAATAAGGTCATTTTCCCCAAGGTGCTCCAGGATAGTATCCCTTAACCCTTTCGCTGCCAGCCTACCTGCAGCATTTGCCACTCCCTGTTGCCAGACTGAGTTTCACTGTTTCGCGCTACACATGTTCAACTGTCATTTTTGAAAGGATTTCCAGGGATTTCCCAGGAAAATTATATATTGTTTTTTTCAACAGAGTCTGGGCTTTAACATGAAATGTCTTGTTTGTATTTTTTAGGTGTATTCTCAACATTTTTGGGTGAAATGTGTGAAAAAAATTAAAAAATATATATTTTTTTACAATTTGTAGAGTTTTTTTGTAATAAAAAATGTAAGTTTGTCAATAAAATCTTATTGCGTGAGAAACCCCAATTTCTCCCGGTTACAGCGATACCACATATGTATAGGTAGACACCCTTTCCTGCCCAGAAGCCTTTTATAGCTGCTGGATGACAAATGGTTAATTAAAAAAAAAAATGACATAGGGTCCCCCTTCCCGGGGAGGGGGACCCCATTTTTTTTTGGATTTTTAAGGGTTAAAAACCCTTAAAAATCCAAAAAAAAAAATGACGTGGGGTCCCCCTTACCCAAAGTAACCAGCCCGGGACCAGCTATGGGGGCTTGTAGGCACAGAGTGGGGGGGCCAGCTTTGGTGGCCCCCCCACCCTGCAGCCTACGAGCCCACATAGCCTATGTGGGCCCGGGCTCTTCTGCCCCCCCCTGGCCTTTGGGGAGGCAGGTAATGGGGGTGCGGGGGTTAATGGCAAGCCACCCGCTAGGGCAGGTGACTTGCCACCCCCCCAGCCTTGTGAACTGGTATAAGGGGTCTCATGGACCCCTTACCAGCTCACAAAGGGTTAACTGTTAAAAAAACCACCACACAATAATAAAAAGTATTTTATTCAAAAAAAAAAAAATTTTTTTAACTGTACTTACCTTCGATTGCAAGCTCTTGTCCCTCGCCGCTCAGCTGACAGATGCCTGTGATCGGCATCCAGAGAAGGAGAAGGCAGGAGATCAGAGGATCTCCTGTCACCTCCTTCCAGGGCACCGATCACCGGCATCTGAGAAGCTGAGAAAGCTGAAGCCGGTGATCGGGACCGGGATGACGTCATAAGCCCCGCCCCCAAGGGGGCGGGGCTTAGAGGCAAGATGGCGGCCACCATCGTGAAGAAGAGAGGAGAGAGCCTCCCAGGCTCTCTCCTGAAGATCGGTAAGTCCTGGGGGGGGATCGGAGGCCCCCCAGGTGAAGAGGAGGGACAGCGGGAGCCAGCGCACACACAGGTAAGTGAATGTCATTTTTATTTTTTATTTTTTTTTACAGTTAGCAGCTGCTGCTGCAGAAGCGGGGGGGGGCGGCCTATTCCGGGGGCTCTCCTGGAGCCATCCGACCCCCCACGGGGGATCGGATGGCACCAAATTAAAGAGGAGACCCGGGCGGATCCAACAAGGGGTCAGGTGAGTATTTTTGATTTTTATTTTTTAAACTAGAAGCGAGGAAAGTCAAGCACGTAACACCTACGGGCTTGGCACTTAAGGCCCAGCCAAGCCAGCACGTAGGTGTTACGTGCTTGGCAACAAAAGGGTTAAGAAACCTTCAAACAGCTTGCCCACCACAGATGTTAAGCTTACCGGTCTGTAGTTCCCAGGTTCCCCCCTAGATCCCTTTTTGAATATTGGCACCACATTTGCCAAGCGCCAATCCCTCGGAACAAACCCTGTAGTTATGGAATCCACAAATATTAGAAATAACGGCTTGTCTATTACTGTACATAACTCCCTTAAAACACGAGGATGTATGTCATCTGGTCCCGGTGATTTATCGATTTTCATCTGCTTGAGACAGTGCCGGACTTCTTCCTTGGTTAGACCAGTGACATTTAATGGAGGGTTTCGGTTATTCCCCTGCATTTCACTGGGCATGTCAAATTCTTTTGTGAACATAGAAGCAAAGAAGTTGTTAAGCAAATTAGCTTTCTCCTCATTTCCCTCTATAGGGGTCCCATCTTTGCTTTTCAGGGGGCCCACACCCTCAGGTTTGTACCTTTTACGGTTTATGTAGCTAAAGAATAATTTGGGGTTAGTTTTACTCTCTTTCGCGACCAGTCTTTCTGTCTCCAGCTTAGCTGCCCTTATCTGTTGTTTACATTGTTTATTTTCTTCTTTATAGTTTTTTAACGCTTCCGCTGTCCCTTCCTGCTTTAAACGTTTAAATGCCTTTTTTTTTGTTGTTTATTGCCCCCTTAACCTTTTTATTTAGCCACATCGGTTTACATGTGTGTCTAATAGTTTTATTCCTGTAAGGTATATATCTGTCACACTGAAAATTAAGTATTCCTTTGAAAGTATCCCATTTAGCGTCCATGCTTTTGTTCTTAAGGACATTTTCCCAGTCAATGCAGTGTAGGGCATCTCT
The DNA here is from genome assembly GCA_027917425.1 of Gastrophryne carolinensis. Classification (NCBI taxonomy): domain Eukaryota; kingdom Metazoa; phylum Chordata; class Amphibia; order Anura; family Microhylidae; genus Gastrophryne; species Gastrophryne carolinensis. The sequence goes on along the minus strand of CM051238.1, from coordinate 175,097,386 downwards.
AAGTTGGTCAAACTTTGCCTTTTTGAAGTCCCGCGTTTTTGTGACTCCTTGATAAGGCACCCTAGTGACTGCTAATTGGAAATTAATGATATTATGATCACTGCTTCCAAGGTGTCCCCCAACCTGTACCTTTATTACTTTGTCTGGTACATTGGTTAGTATTAGGTCCAATATGGCTTTCCCCCTTGTTGGAGCTTGTACTTGTTGCGAAAGGTAGCCATCTTTTGTTTTAGATAAAAAACTATTACTTTTCTGCGAAACACATGTTTCAGCATCCCAGTCTATATCTGGGTAGTTAAAGTCCCCCATAATCACTACCTCATTTATTTTAGCGGCTATATCTATTTGCCTTAGCATCATATTTTCTATGGATTCCGATATATCTGGAGGTTTATAGCAAACCCCCATCAGTATTTTATTTTTGTTTCTACCTCCATGTATTTCTACCCATACCGACTCCACATGGTCATTCCCCTCACATATATCCTCCCGCAGAGCAGGCTGTAGAGAGGATTTTACAATTAAGCAGACTCCACCCCCTTTGCGTTTGTTACGGTCCCTCCTAAACACACAGTATCCCCGTAAATTTACTGCCCAGTCATAGCTTTCATCCAGCCAGGTCTCTGTTACCCCCACTATATCATATTGTTCTTCTGTTATTATCAGTTCTAGTTCATCCATTTTATTAGTCAAGCTTCTAGCATTTGTAAGCATGCATTTCAAATGCTTATGACAATTTTGATAATTTTGTATATTGCCCTTATTCCTGCTAGATGTGCTAACCCCTCCCCCCTCTCCACCCCCAGTTTCATGTCTACACCCACTGTCACTTTCTTTCCTAACTTCCCTTTGTAATAGCTTTTACCCTCCCTGTCACGATCACGCTCAGCCCAGCCAGACAGAGTGTGATGGTGCCAGGGTTAACACGCCAATAGACCCTCAGACAGGGACTACTAGTCCCAGCAAGTCCTCAATTAACCCTAATAAACGTGTATCACCAGAGCTTCCCTCAGGAAGGTGAGCTCATCTATTTAGAGGTCAAAGACTAGAGCTGATTAATTAAACATTTAATCTGATAAAAGGTATCACAGTGCTGGATGTAATTTACAACAATAAAATGACATACAAAAATACAGAAAGAGTATACAGCAAATAACAGTTCAAAAATAAAGTCCTTACGCAGTCCTTTTTCCTGGAGTTTCCCGTGGTTGCTTGTTGCTTGGGACGATGTTAGGGTCCCACGTCCTTAGCTTGTAATGCACACCAACATGTCAGCTCTCCTAGCTTTTTGTTAGCCAGAATTTGGAGGGAAAAATGGCTTAACAGGACACCTTCCATTTCCATGGAATTCCTAAGGGTGGGGTGGAGATTCTATTTCCCAGGTCCCCTTATCTGATTGCCGGTTTATGGCCAGAGCAAAGACAACAGCCTGGCACTTCAAAGAGGAAGTATCACAGAGTCTTAATTAAGTTGGAATGTACACGCTGCATGGCCCTGTTTTTATATAGGAGGGTGTTTTATGGCACACTGGTGGAGGGGAAAGCTGCTGGTCCATATTCAAATATACACACGCATATATACACTCATAATACGTATGTTCTATAATCATGCCATGGGCATGACACCTCCCCCTTAAGATGGCGAGTTGGGAATAGTGACCCACAGTCACTTTTCTCAAAACGCACACCTAAGATGAGATGAAAGGTCCCCAGTCGCTTTTGTTCCTAGTGCCACCCGGATCCACAGTAGTGGGTTCAGGCCGGCCTGGGCCTGCAGGCGGAGTCTTTCTAAGCCCTGGGGCTTCCAAGCCTAATGTTGGCATCTGGGGGGCTGTGCTCGAGGCAGGAAGGGACACATCATCACCAGGTAAGATGCCCAGGGGCCCAGGGGCATGTTTTTCCTCTGCATCTGAATTATTGGGCAACACTGGGATATGGCTGTCCATGTTCCCAGGAAATCCATCTTTTCCAGCGCCTGACGCAGGCGTTGAAAGAGGGACTCCTGTGATCGGGACACCAGCAGCCATGTTTCCCACATGTTGGTGAATAAGATGAAGGGGCCCGCATGTGGCCGGAATGACCCTCATGTTAGGCCAAGGCGTAGTTTGCTCCATCTCCCCTGATCCTTCTTGCCTCTCACTCAGCTTTGATACAGGCTGCCCTGGACCTGCATCATGTGGCAGATCCCGGGAGCCAGGGGTTGTTCCCTTTGCCACAGCCCCAGCTTTGGGACGATTCAGGAAGTCTGCGGTTAGCCACAGGCCCTCCTGACTCGGCCCAAATGCTCGGTCACCTGGCTTTTCCGGGGAGCTGGAAGCTAGGCTTCCTAACTGCTTCCCAGGGTTGTCTGCCTGCAGTGCTGGCTGCAAGGTGGCGCTACCTGTCCCAGCCAACTGCCTTTCTCTCTCCTGGGGCCCTAGCATGTCTTTGGAAAGGGACTCCCAATACAGGATATTGTTTTCCCAATATACCCAATGCCCATCTGAGTTAGCGCCTGGCTGCTCAGCACGCTGTCTCAGCCCTTCAAGGGAAGGATCACTGTGCAGAGCTTCCCGGAAATGTTCATTGCCCTCCCCCCACCTCGTGGCATCAGGGGACACATTTCCCTCAGGTGAACTACCATCTTCACCCTCCTCTGCTTCGGCTTGTGAGTCATCACCATCCTCCCTTCTTTTTACAGCTGCAGCTCTGGCACACTGCTGACGTGTAACCACTGCCACCATTGATATGCCTCCCTGGGGTTTACCTTCCTCCCCCTCAGTCCCGGACATAACAACGTTACAGGCATCATATACAGCTACATCACTCCTTCCTCCCTCCTCCTCCTCAGCCATCTCCGGCTTACAGGATGGGGACACATCACTCACTGCTGGTCCCTCATCCTTACCTGTCACCAGGGGCCCACCAACCCCTCCCCCTAGCCCATCTCCGCTAGGTTTTGACACAGGTAATTCATTGGCATTACATTTCACAATACACCCCACTCCACCTTTGGAAGACATAACTGGTTCAGTCACAGGTAAACATTTATCAGCCCCCTGCACTCCCTCCCAGTTATCACATTTCACAGTGTCCCCCAAAGTCTCGTACAGTACCTCCGAACGATCAGGGCTGTCTCCTAGCCCCTGTGGTGTGCAGGCAGTGTCCTCTGGAGCATAATGGCATAGCATCCGACCCAAATCATTCCCCAGCAGAACACTGACAGGGATGTCCTCAGAGACCCCCACCTCTCGCAAACCTTTGCCTGCACCCCAATCCAGGTACACACGGGCCATGGGTACAGCCGGGCGCACACCTCCAATTCCTTTTAAAGCCATGGTTTTTCCAGGGATGATGTCCTCGGTATCCACCACTTCAGGCCGCACTAAGGTAAAGGAGGCCCCCGAATCACGTAGACCCACGGTCACCCGGTCACCCACAGTTACACTCTGCAGGTTATCCGCTCTTTTCTCCACTGTTCCAGACACCAGAAAAACGGCTGGGTGTCCTTCAACTGCCGGTGGAGAATTCTTTTTGTTGGGGCAGGTGGCACTCAGGTGCCCAATCTTGCTGCATCTGTAACATCGGCGGGTGTCCCCCTGACCCGATGTGGTTCCTGTTGCTCTTGGTGTGGACGGCAGGAATCTCCCAGTTGACCTACTGGCACTCTGTGGGTGGGCAGCTCCCTTCCAGGTACTTGATCCAGCTTGTGCCGAACCACGCTTCGCTGTTGGTGCACGGTTATTAGCAAAGTCATCTCCTAGTTCTGCGGCTTCTGCGACTGTCTTGGGCTTGCGGTCCAAAATCCACTCTCTGGCTTCACAGCTCCTTGTTTGGAGGAACTGATCCAGAACCATCAAGTCCTCCAGGGCCTCATAAGTGGTGACTTGTAGGCCCCCAGTCCATTGCCTGAATGCAGTCCTTAGCTGACCTGCATGTTCAGTGCAACTCTCTGTGGTGCTCTGTTGTAAAGTCCTAAACTTCTTCCGATAGGTTTCTGGAGTCAGATTAGCACTTTTTAGCAGGGCAGATTTTATTGCCTCATAGTCCTGGTCTCTTTCAGAGGGAAGAGAAGCAAACACATCCAGAGCTTTTCCTCGCAGCCGTGGGGTTAGGTATCGTCCCCACTGCTCTTTAGGAAGATGAAACTGCCGGCAAACCTTTTCAAATCCTCTCAGGAATATGTCCAAATCACCATCTTTCTCCATCATGGGGAAATGTTCCAAGCGGGGTTTGTGGTCACCCTCACCCTGCACATCACTGCGTGCGGATAAAGCGTCCCCTCTCAGCCTCAGGACCTCCAGTTCATGTCTGCGCTGGGCCTCTCTTTCTGCTGCCTCTCTCTCAGCAGCTTGTGCCTGGGCCTCTCTTTCTGCTGTTTGGTACTGGAGAAGCAACTGGAGTTTAATATTAGCATCCACATCTCCAAGGTGTTGTAAAGCAGTCCGCATATAAGAGTCCAATGCTTCATGTGGAGTACTGTCCTGATGGGAAGTAATGTGGTGTCCCTCAGTCCCCGCTGCAGGACTTAGCCTCACATCACTCAGCTCTGCTGCACGGGCATCATTTTCCACAAGATCGGCAATAAGCTGGTCCTTGGTCTTTCCCGCTGTAGGGATCTCCTTTTCTTGGCACATTAACTCCAGTGCGGGCTTGGACTGCTTGCGATATGCCTCCATATTTCCGATATGAAGCAGAGGGAGTAAAACAACAGATGGGAAGGACAGAACTGTCTTGCACTCTTTTTTGGTATGTCACTTAGATCAGCACTGAGCTCTGTCTTTGGGAATTTACACACAATAAGATGTATGCAAATTTCTTTTAGTGCTTAAGATTTTCGGGTAAAATCCAGCAAGCACTAAAAATCTCTAAATATGTCCCGACGCTGCCACCAGTTGTCACGATCACGCTCAGCCCAGCCAGACAGAGTGTGATGGTGCCAGGGTTAACACGCCAATAGACCCTCAGACAGGGACTACTAGTCCCAGCAAGTCCTCAATTAACCCTAATAAACGTGTATCACCAGAGCTTCCCTCAGGAAGGTGAGCTCATCTATTTAGAGGTCAAAGACTAGAGCTGATTAATTAAACATTTAATCTGATAAAAGGTATCACAGTGCTGGATGTAATTTACAACAATAAAATGACATACAAAAATACAGAAAGAGTATACAGCAAATAACAGTTCAAAAATAAAGTCCTTACGCAGTCCTTTTTCCTGGAGTTTCCCGTGGTTGCTTGTTGCTTGGGACGATGTTAGGGTCCCACGTCCTTAGCTTGTAATGCACACCAACATGTCAGCTCTCCTAGCTTTTTGTTAGCCAGAATTTGGAGGGAAAAATGGCTTAACAGGACACCTTCCATTTCCATGGAATTCCTAAGGGTGGGGTGGAGATTCTATTTCCCAGGTCCCCTTATCTGATTGCCGGTTTATGGCCAGAGCAAAGACAACAGCCTGGCACTTCAAAGAGGAAGTATCACAGAGTCTTAATTAAGTTGGAATGTACACGCTGCATGGCCCTGTTTTTATATAGGAGGGTGTTTTATGGCACACTGGTGGAGGGGAAAGCTGCTGGTCCATATTCAAATATACACACGCATATATACACTCATAATACGTATGTTCTATAATCATGCCATGGGCATGACACTCCCCCCCAATGCTCAGTTTAAACACTCCTCTAACCTTTTAGCCATCCTCTCCCCCAGAACAGATGCACCCTCCCCATTGAGGTGCAACCCATCCCTGCCAAAGAGCCTGTAGCCCACTGTGAAGTCGGCCCAGTTCTCTAAGAACCCAAACCCCTCCTTTTTACTCCAATTTTTGAGCCACCTTTTTACATCTCTAATCTCCCGCTGCCTCTCTGGTGTGGCTCTTGGTACTGGTAGTATTTCTGAGAATACTACAGTTGAGGTCCTTGCCTTAAGCTTACGGCCTAAGTCCCTAAAATCATTTTTTAGGACCTTCCACCTACTTCTTCCTATGTCATTAGTGCCAATATGCACCATGACCGCTGGGTTCACGCCAGCCCCTCCCAACAATCTGTCAGCCCGCTCCGCTACATGCCGTACTCTTGCCCCAGGAAGGCAACACACTGTTCGGCAATCCCGGTCTTTGTGACAGATTGCCCTGTCTGTTCCCCTAATAATAGAGTCACCCACTACCAGCACCTGTCTTGCCTGCCCTGTTTTCCCATTTCCCCTCCCTTCCTTACTGGAGCCGACAGATGTGTCTTGCTGCAGCTCTGCCATTCCTGAGCTAACATCCTCCTCATCTGCCAACCGGGCAAACTTGTTTGGAGGTGCCTGTTCAGGGCTAGCCTCCCTGTAACTTTTACCCCTACCCCGCCTTCTAACTGTTATCCAGCTGGTGGATGCTATGTCTTCTCTGGTGTCTAATACCCAGGAAAGAATGACTCGCCTGTGAGCAATAAAAGATGGACCGTCTCTTACAGCATCACTCGCCTCCCTTCTCGTCGGTATGCAACCCTATCTGAACTGTGTGTATGGCCATGCGCGTAAGTGCAGTTGGGGATTCCATTCACATTAATATACACGTCAGGAGAAGATGTTTGGATGTGCGTCCCACGTCTATGCTGTGGGCTTGAGGAGAGGTGAGTTAGCTTGGCATTCTGAGGAGTTTCACACAGCGGGTGGATCAAATCCTGGGATTGTGAAAATGCAGGGTTTTAAGGAGAGAGTTGGGAAGTTGGAAAAAACTCATAATAATTTATTACAAAAACTTTTAATGCATTTCAACACACCTAGCTGAGCTTCCTTAGAGCATCATAAGGACTTTTACTTCAACTAATAGACTATAGCAAAAGAAACTGACTGTGTGTTTATACACTTGTTTATGAATGTGATAATTGTGGTAATCTTTTCTACTTCATGTATCACATATCAGGCTGATGGCAGGTTTCAGGGGAATAGCCAGCTTCAGGTCACTGCCTCTGGAGAGGCTTCTCATATAATGCCCTGGGTAAAGAAGACAGGAGAACCACTGGAAACAAGTTTTCCCACAGCTGATTGACTCTTCCATGTACGAAGTTTCCCTTGTTTTCTTCCTCTCAGTCGTCACTTATCTTTCAGCAGACCACGCGCACAAAGTTTCTCATTGTCATTGAATAGTATTATGTTAGACTTTAAGCTCACTGCTCTCTTCTTCAGAACAAAAAGAAACCCCTGTGGGACCAAGTCAGGTTTTTTATGATGTAAGAATAAAGACCATTTTCTGGATGGAAAGCAGCATCCACCAGTTGTTTAATAAACAGGGAATACAAACCCATTGATGCATATAAATATTTCCGAAGAAGTTGGAATATTCGGCCTTGCCAGCATTAAGAGTCAATAATGATTTTGTATGCTGAAAATAAATCATGAAGGGTCTTGGCAAGGAAGTTTTCCATGTCTGTGCAGATGGAGATGGAGTTGTTTTTAATAATTAATTTTTAAGAAACAAGAGGGGCTTTTAGATGTTTAGATACTTAGGGTTTTGATTTTTTTAACCGTTTGGAGATTTGTACAGTTAAACTCAGATAAATATGAATTCTGTGAATTCTATTCTCTTTGCTAAGCAATGTACTATATACATAGGACACATAAGCTTTCTAACTGCTGAAAGGAGGAAATTACTAGGCTTGATTGGGATTTTAGTGACAAAGTTTTGTTTTGTGTCCCAGGATGATCTATGAAAATAGCTAGCGTTCTCATTAAGATATGCTTATCCTTTCCAGCTTTTGGGTTACCTACCTGAATTAAGTTTCTAGGTTTCCATTGGGATGCCAGGATTTATAAATGATTAAAGGTAATTTATTAAATAGGATTTATTTTTATTACTTCATCTTGAAAAGAGCTATTTACATGTGAGGTACCTCCACAGCAGGTACTGCCACATTGGAACTCAGCCAGTATAATGGGTAGGGCAGCTCAAAGCAGGGGACAGCATCCCTCAAGATAAAATGTTCACCCTGGTTCCTTTTTCTTCTTTTTTGAGTTTTCCTTGCGTGATGGGTAGGTGTCAGTGGAGTAGGCCCTGGTAGAGATAGGAACTTTAATAAATAGTAGTTAAATGCGGGACTTAGGTGCCATTGCATCATGAATCAACATGATGGCAGTGTTGCCTAAGGAATAAGAGTAGTTAATATTAATTAGTCTAGTATACCCCTTAAAGTAGGTAAATAGAGACTCAGCCAGATGGCATTGGCAACATCACCTGCCCTGCCATTGGTTGAGGATAGTTACATAGTTGGTAAAGGCAACATTTCAGGGGTGATATAACAGAGGACCCAACCCTTCTAGAGTGTTCCGTTCTAAGCCAGTTCTAGTTCTAGTGACGAGTGGAAGACTGTTATTGTAGTGGAGGAGCCGAGTAACAGTGAGGGAAAAATCTTGTGAATAGTAACTGGAAGCTGTAAAGACTGTAACTATTAAGGAACATTGCCTGTACTGAGATCTGCTGTTGACATGAATGAAAGCCCTCAAATAAAGACCCTGTTGTTTGCTACAAGGAGTGTCATGATTGGAGACCAGCGACAGCTGAATCAGTAAGTGCACCTCACCCCACACATGCCATGCCAACTTGAGTCACCCTACCCTAGGTCCAAGAATCCCCCTTGCTCCTCAGAGCATGTGCCATTGGCCAGGCACACGCCCGCTACACTTGCCTCAAAAAAATAAATTCCTGCATCAAAGCAGCAGGTACTGCCACATTGGATCTCAGTCAGTATAATGCAGAGGAATTGTTAATTTGTACTTTTGTGGGTTTTGGTATAATCTGCACTTGCATATTACGCTAATCATGGGGCACAGTTAGTTTTTTTACATATCTATCACATACTTTTCCTGGCAGCAAGTGCTAAATATAAAGTTTTCCATTGTGCTGGGCTTTACCTCCCGCCAACTGTGGGTAGGGCAGCTCAAAGCAGGGGACAGCAACCCTCAAGATAAAATGTTCACCCTGGTTCCTTTTTCTTCTTTTTTGAGTTTTCTATGTGTGATGGGTAGGTGTCAGTGGAGTAGGCCCTGGTAGAGATAGGAACTTTAATAAATAGTAGTTAAATGCGGGACTTAGGTGCCATTGCATCATGAATCAACATGATGGCAGTGTTGCCTAAGGAATAAGAGTAGTTAATATTAATTAGTCTAGTGTACCCCTTAAAGTAGGTAAATAGAGACTCAGCCAGATGGCATTGGCAACATCACCTGCCCTGCCATTGGTTGAGGATAGTTACATAGTTGGTAAAGGCAACATTTCAGGGGTGATATAACAGAGGACCCAACCCTTCTAGAGTGTTCCATTCTAAGCCAGTTCTAGTTCTAGTGACGAGTGGAAGACTGTTATTGTAGTGGAGGAGCCGAGTAACAGTGAGGGAAAAATCTTGTGAATAGTAACTGGAAGCTGTAAAGACTGTAACTATTAAGGAACATTGCCTGTACTGAGATCTGCTGTTGACATGAATGAAAGCCCTCAAATAAAGACCCTGTTGTTTGCTACAAGGAGTGTCATGATTGGAGACCAGCGACAGCTGAATCAGTAAGTGCACCTCACCCCACACATGCCATACCAACCTGAGTCACCCTACCCTAGGTCCAAGAATCCCCCTTGCTCCTCAGAGCATGTGCCATTGGCCAGGCACACGCCTGCTACACTTGCCTCAAAAAAATAAATACATTCCTGCATCAAAGCAGAGACATTGCCAGCCCAAGCACCCAAAGCAGTCAGTTTTTTTCAATGAGAGCAAAATTGAATCCCATATCACCATGTTTCTTTTCAGTCTAGATATTGCCCAACATTACCTACCCACACCATGCAGCATCTATGGCTTGTGTATCATTTTCTGGCTGTAATTATGATGGAAGGGGGGGGGGACATAAAGGCAGTGGTGTAATCAGTGATGAGTGTGGTTTGTCATGCAGGGGTGTCCTGATTAAAGGGCAACCATGGTGTTAGTTACTTTACATTCAGCCCTTCATGTATGTTCATTTAAATGTACCAAATAGAAAATCATTGTTTTAACATTTGACTAACAAGATATGTCAGTTTTGGGAGGATACAATATGTATGGCAAAGAGGTTCCCTGGGGCCAGCTATGCACTTTGTCATGTTTGCAAGGAAGTCCATAAATCTGAGTGTTGGTTGTCATAATTGTGAGGTAGCATTCTTGCTAAGGAACTTGTTAAAACAAGCACTCCAAACTAGATAAACCACCACAATAGTTGTAAAGTCTGGTAACTTGTTGGGGATGGCAAGTGGTAAATATTTTAAGGCACCACAGAATAATTTAATGATATTTTTCTGATATGCTTTAGAGTGAAATCAGGGCTAAATGTTTGGGCATTTCATTTATAAACTAACTTTCATTATCTTTATATAAAACATGGAAAAAATTTTCCTGGCTCCAGGGGCATATTGATTTGGGATGCCCGTTGCATGACCCTTCTCCCAGTTTACCCTAAAAACTCACCTTTCCCCAGTCTCAGGCTGCGTGTAAGGGCTCTCATCCAATCAGCTTTGTATGCCCCCCTCCCCTAGTCAGTTCAGCCACATAAGTATCCTCCATGTAGCCGCTGCCCGTAGCGCTGGATTGGGGCAAGGTAAGGTATTTTTATTTTTAGCTGCGCCAGCTGCGCCAGCTGCTCAGACACGGATAATTCAGGCATGGGATCGGACTCTATACCAGGTACTGGTGAGTGACTTTTTTGTTTCATTAAAGCAGACCAAAATCTGGCTTTAGAGTATAAAATACTGCGATGGGTAAAAGAAAAAGAAGAATCCCAATTTGGAATGCCCACAGTGTGAAAAATCCTGGTTCACTCATTACTTATCTTGGTCTGTGATTCCATGGCACATACGTGGGCCTCCTAAAAATCCCCTCCTACACCCATGTCGTGTCCAAACTCAATGGCTGGCAGCGGTGGGCAGCAAGAGGCACTGATCAGAAATGATCAGTCATTGCAGTGCATGGCAATGACTGGTCAATGGAGGAGTACTGCATGTGCACCATGGAATCACTGGTTCAAGGTGAGTAATAAGCAGAAGAGCTGCTTCACACCGCAGACCAAAACACAGGGTAGAGAGGGGATCATAGTCCTAGCATTTGGTCTGGTCTGCTTTAAAGCAGAACAAAACCCAAGCAGGCCAGCCCTGAAATATAAAACATTCCAGCGCTGGCCGCTGGAACATCCCAAATTGGGTTCCCCCACTGTGTGGACCCCCTTCCTGGTTCCTGCAAAATGCACTTCCTTCCTGGCTCACTTGCTGATGTAAATATCGGTGGCTGCATCGCCAGCATCTCTGGGGGATCCGGCGTGCCTCCTTCCCAGCTATTCAGAAAGACCAGGGGCGGGGGCACGTCCACATCTTGGGATTTGGCTCCTTCTGCTCCTGACTTCTGAACACAGAGCCCTTTGCTTGGCAATATGCACGCAAAATGGCTCTGATTGTATAAGAGTGCGCACATGCAACATAGGACCGGGGAAAGGTGAGTTTTTCTAGGCGAATTTGGGATGCACCCAAGGGTGCAGAACTTAACCCGGGAAAGTCAAAATCCCAGGTTTTGTTCTAACTTAAGCTTATGTGGATGAGTGCTAGGGAAGGGGTAAGAGGTTTACATGCACTGGCCTCTCTCCTCAGAGCTGTGTTGGTCTCTGTGTTTCTGGCTCTGCACGTTTCTTGCTGAAACATGGAGAGCCAATGAAATTTCACACTGCAGAGGCGGGACTCGGAAGGGAAGAGGAAAGGGGGATGAAGGTGTCAATGAGCATTGTGTTACTTTTCCCTGCTCTGCTCTGTCCTGCTCAGGGGATGGGAAGAGGGCACAGTTAACGTGCAGAGGAGGAGGCTTCACAGATGCCACCGCTCTTCACCTGAAGTCTATCTCGGCCCACTTTATGCTGCCCAGCACCATCCTCAGGCTCTAGCAGCTTCAAGAACAGGAGGTTGTAAGTAGGTCACACTTAACTGGTGCTGGACCTGGATACCTCATCATAGTAAGGGGCCAATGGAGGCAACAGAATATCCTGCCACGCCCTCCCACTAAACACAGAGCCACCTATCCGACACTTCCTTCACAACACTTTCTGATACAATAAATTGTGGCCCCTGCACTCAGCGGCTAGACGACGGTCACACTTATCGGGGCGGCCAAGATGGTGCCCCACCCTGTCTAGTAGGCCTGGTGCAATAGCATCATAGCAGCAATTTTAACCTGGCCCTGAGCACAATGTGTACTAAAAGACATATGTTTCAAACAAAAAAGGCGACATGTGTTTTGGCCAGGTGATCAATACTTATGCAGTATTCATTCTTGGCCTGTACTCTATTAAAGAAAAGCTGACATGAAGACTGACAATATGTGTTACTGGAGGACATCATCTTTTAAAGCAGCCACAGACATGCAATGGCGTTGCTTAGCCCTACTTCCCCTAAGAATGACTTTCGGCTACCTGTCATGTTAACACCTGAGTTTTGATCCCCCTGTGTTTGAAACAAAAGATTCCAACACCCTTAAGGGGGTGGTGAGGCATTCCTTTATTAAATGTTATGTAGCTGCCTGTCAACTGTCTGATTGCACCTTGGGTTTATTCATTTCAAATATAAACTGATTAATCACTGTCAATGAAAAAACATCATGAGGAAGGGGAAGAAATATCAGGTTTTTCTTCCTCCTACAACTGGCTATAATATTGTCATTTTAAAAAAGAAGCCTAGATTTGGTTTAAGCTTAGATATGAAATTCAGGACCATGTTGCAGCAAGTCATATGGATGAGCCATAGTGGCAAATCTAGTCTATTGGCCTGATGCAGAGCCTCCCCGTTCAGCTATCCCGTGCGTTTTCCCGTTGTTTTTGGGCTGTGATCGGGTCAGGAAAGGGTGCTACGTTGCTTTTTGTGTGCGTGTATGCACTCAGGTGTTTCTGCAGGCGCCTTTCCGATTGTCGGCTTGCAAGAGGCTGAACTCCGTGAAAACGGACTGGCCGTTGATTGTTCCATTATTTAATTGATTCAGAGCCTTGATTTCCGATTGAAACAAGCCCAATTTAAGGAGGGTGTCGACGCTTCACTTGCGGGCAGTCTTAGCAGCCGTATTTGATCTTTGTGACTTGGAAATGCACTCTGCTGTGCGTGAGCATCAAAGGCGTCAGCTACGCGGCCTGGTTGTTTTGAGCATGGCAGAAACCAGGCTGCACCGCACACGTCTGGACATCAATGGCATGCATGACCTTGAGCTAATCGAGCTCACCCGCCTTAACCGTGTTTCTCTCCAGGACTTGTATAGGCAGCTGCGGCCATGGTTAGCCCGCACCACAAGGAAGGGGCATGCAATTGCAGGTATGAACAAATTGGTTGGCTGCCGTTTTTGGCAAATGGCTCGTTCCAGAGACTGGGTGCCTTCTCCGTGGGGATGTCCCAGTCTACGCTGAGCCGCAGCCTAACCAAGTTTTTGGATGGCATTGTTACCCTGGCACCAAAATATATATTTTTTCCTGACACAGCGGAAGCCTGGAATGCGGTTAAGTTGTGCTTTTATAATATAGCCGACATGCCAACGTATGTGTTTAAAAATAGTTGTTACTGTCCAGCATGATTTTTCTGATTAGTCTGTGCCTGTACCCCACTAATCTGTTAGAGACTCCAATGAAACAGTAGAAGTTAACCCTCACTTACTTACCAGTACTTCCTCCTATGGCTTTGTTTGTGATTCGCCACTATACCTTTCTGTCCTGGCCCTCTTAGCTATGTTTCATCCCAGAGTCATTGTACAGGAGTGTGCTGGGTGAATGTGCATGTTGCCTCATCAGAACTGTGCTTTGCACTGACACTGCCCAGCTGACCTATTGTCCCTGTTCACTAATGCTGGAATGCTAAACAGCACATTATTGAGCCTCTTCCCCTTAGGCCTCTGTCTGTTGTTCCCTGTTCTTAGCAGTTCAAAGTAACCTAACATGCCGTATTTGTAAGTAGCATGTAAGGTACTTGTGGCTCTTCCTTAGTAGCATGATGGTACTTGTTTAGATACACTTTAGATGTTTGTTGTTTAGGTTTCTCTGTCTCGGCTAGTTATGGGGCCTGCCACTACATATGTGGCAAAGGGGCCCATTTGTCATGTGTTTTTTTGTAGTATGGTGTGTGCTTATTTTTTGTAGCTTTTTTGGCAGGTGATTCTGGCTATCCATTGCTCCCCTGGTTACTCACCCCCATCCTCCACCCATCCTCGCAGGCCCAGGAGTGGAATTAATACTGCACATAGGACTCGCTCAGTGGTGCAACGCGCCTTTGGCTTGTTGAAGATGCGCTTCCTCTTTCTGGACCAGACTGGGGGTGCCTGGCAGTATGAGCCCGCCAAGGTCCTCAAAATAATTGTTGCTTGTGGGGTCCTGCACAACCTCGCCATCTGTAGCCGGGTTCCCAGATACAGTGACCTGGCTGAGGACGCTTTAGTCATTTCAGAAGATGTAACACCTCCCTACTCTGGAACACAAAGTGGTTCGCCACAGGCGATCCGTTCCCAGCTTGTGGACAATGTTTTTGCTTTATTTTCATGCATTTTAGGCAATGTGTGCCTTTTTTATTTTGTGTGATCCCCACAAAAAAACATTGTGGAAAAATGTATAGGCTGTTAATGTGGGGTTGTGGAAGAGCATGTGTTTGGGGTTACGGTAGTCTTGTGTCCTGCTCCCCAGAATCAATACATAAACTCATGCCCTCAGTGGTAGGTAGAGTAGGAGGTTGAAGTTGATGGATGGGGTTGCTGCATGTTAGCGGCAATATAAGCAAGGCTCTGATTCATTAACTGCCATTGCTGTACCATTTCCGCCATATGCCTGCTTTGTTGTCTTGTTTCTGCAAGCAGGCCGGACACATTTAGATTCCAAACCTCTAGTTGTTGTGACATAGAGGTGATTTGTGAACACACTGTCTCGTTAAACCTCTGTGTGTTAGCTGCAAACTCCACGTTTTCCTGGTGCCATGCTTCCTCCATTATTTGCAGATGTCTCCTCTGGCTGATATGGCGACGTTGCTGGGTTCCGCCACTGGCACGGGTGGGTGCGTCTGGTACTGATTGAGTGGCTGCAGGTGACTGGCTGGGCGCAGAGTCTGTTGTGCGGCCAATGTCCACGGCAGCAGAAGTTTGGGCCCCTGAGGTATGGGTAGTGGACATCAGGGGCTGCACTTGCTGGGGCTGGTGTGTTGGATGTTGTCCCACTGGGTCTGGTGGCCTTGGCTGCAGCAGACTTGTGTCCTCCTCCTCCAAATCACAAATTACTTCAATAATGGGTGGGCTGGGTAGGGTCTGGCAAGAAAGGTAGCAGGTAGTGAGGCCACTATTTTAACTTAAATGTAGGCAAGTGCTATTTCATTTGGGCGGGTGAATATAGGTCAACACATGCTCTTCCGCTGGTGTTAGGAGGATTTTAGTAGGGATACCACCCCCTGTCTGCAGGCTGAGGAAGAGTAAAGCACACATAATAAGTGTTACATACTGCTACAAAGCAGGCTGTCCATTCAGTTACACTCTAAATGGGCTTTACCTCTGCTGGCGGCGCATGTCCATTTTTTTTTCCCATAATATTTAAGGTCCCCAAATTTTCTTTTAATTTGCTCCACATCCCTCCTCACAGAACCTCCATTATTCACTTTCCGGAAAATGTTCTCCCAAATCTCCTGCTTGGCCTGCTTTGGGGTTGACTTTGAATAACGCCCAAATAGGGCATCATAGTGCTCACAAACACCAGTGGCTACAGCCATGCTTTGCACATCCCAGAAACGGGCTGTAAGTGAGCCACGGCACAGCTGGCACCCACATGGGTGTGTGGTGTCCCCGGCAGCAGACGACATTGATGGCTGGCTGTCTGGGGAGTAGTTTAGGTTTCTTGGGCTGATGGGTGACTGTGATGGAGTGTGGGGGTGCTAGGTGATAATGGCTGGGTGCCTGTCGAGCTGTCACCTGTGGAGCTCTCTATTGACTCTGTGCTTGTGGTACTTGGGGACACAGAGTGTCGAGGAGGAGGGGTGGTTGGCCTGGGTGGGCTAGTGGTTTTGGACCTATGCTTCCCCTTGGTGGTGTGGCTGGATTTACCCACATGCTTTGTGGGTAGAGGAGGTGGAGTCTGCAGGGTTTGAACAGATTTGTGGCCCTTGTGAGGCCTGGCTGATTTAGCAGGTGGGGGGCGACTGTGCCAAGGGCTCCTTGCTACTGCGTTTTTTTCCGAGAAGCCTGTGTGGCTAGCTTATCCACCCTTTGACTATGGCCATGTCCCTCCCGGCTCTTGTGCCCGCTCTTGTGTGGGTGTTCGTGATGTCTATCTGTGCAGCTAGTATGTGGCTCTGGGCTTTTTGGGGTCTTACGGCTCCCTTTTGGCCTGGGCATAGTGATATGGTAACCAACACAGAGCTGAGTGCATTGAGCTTTAAATAGTTCTCCAATGGGGGGAACGTCATAACCAGATCCGAGAAACATGTCGCCAGCAATATATACACAGGAGCAGGACAACATAATCATGGATGTGAGTAGGCGAGCATGCGTTTATGTGCGCGCACAAGCCACTAAACAAATATTATCCATGGCAGGGCCATGTTAGTGAGGACAAACTGTCTTGTTAAACGAAACGACTAGAACAGGTTAGTTTTAACCATGTGCGCAGCAGCACACTAGCCTAGAGGCAGATAGACTAAGTAGGCCCATGTGAGTAGGAATGAGGCTCAGAAACTGGCTTTAGATGAGAGTGGGTAATCGAGTTGTGTCACTAATGCTCTGCCATTGTGTTTTTTTATACAGATGATGCTGAGAAACCGTTACGATTTCCTGCCGTGCGACTACGAGAAAAGGACGTTGGCACTGGCGGTGGTGGACGCTATTGCAAGGAATACTGGAACCACCTATACCTTCACCCAGATCGCCAAACACTGGTCTGATTTGAAGAGGAGGCATAGGCCCCGGGTGAGGCGGTACTTTGCAAAGCACTTTCCAGGTAAGTCTTGGTACATGACATGCAATAATCACACTGCCCTTGCCTGGGCCAGTGTTTATGATTGTGTTTATATTGCAGCGCATGAATGGAATTTGCGGTTCCGTCCCACCCAGACCAGAACCCGAAGCCCAGTGTTGGGAGGTACTGGGGAAGGTATAGGTGGTGCCATGCCAGTGCCAACGCCCACCCCTTCCTCTGCCAGTGAGTATGAGGAGCCGCTGAACCTCACTATACAGGGGGGGGGGGCAGTCGCACGGCAGGGAGTCAAACCAGCCACAGCTACAACCTGACTCCGGTAAGACTCGTATATCTACCCATGTCCAGATACATGCACTCAAAACATATACAAATGTGCCCAATTTTTATTTTTAGATGATGACGTCGCAGGAACAGCCTCAATTACAGGGGAGGCCCAAGGACAACCTCCAGAGGTGCCTGGGGAAGGTGAGTGATTGATGCATACAAGCCTAAACTAATCTGACATTCAGGAGGCAAAAAGAGTCAATAATAACCTTGTGTTTTTGTACCCAACAGCTTCACAGGCTGACGAGTGGGTGGAGCCAGCGAGGAGGAGGTTGCGCCCCAGACGCACTGTTGACCGCATGCCTTGTAAGTAGTTTCGAGATATCATACATGTAGTTAAAACTCCTGCCCAAAACAACAAAAACAAGGGCCAAGACACATTAACTAACTTAGGCCCACCTTAACCCTAAAAATGGCCCAAAGCAAAACCCCTAGCTAAGCAATAAAGACTTACAAGGCTAAACTGATGATGTTTTTCCTTCACAGATCAAGGTCCCATTTGAGGAAGAGCCAGAGCCTCCTGGGTGCCACCAAAGAATTTTAAAAGATTTTAATAATGTTTATTTATACATTTTGACTAAAAAAAACAAAAAAAAAATGGTGTGGTGTCTTCTCTTTCATGGCACTGTACGTTCTCACAACATGACCATACATGTCACAAAAGGTAGGTATATGGGACAAGGATTAGGAAGAAGAAGAAGAAGGAGGAGGAGAGATTAAGGAAAGCATTAAACACAGGGAAGAAGAAGAAGAAGGAGGAGAAGAGATTAAGGTAAGCATTAAACACAGAGAAGAAGAAGAAGAAGAAGGAGGAGAAGAGATTAAGATAAGCATTAAACACAGGGAAGAAGAAGGAGGAGGAGAAGAGATTAAGGTAAGCATTAAACACAGGGAAGAAGAAGAAGAAGAAGGAGGAGAAGAGATTAGGGTAAGCATTAAACACAGGGAAGAAGGAGGAGGAGGAGGAGGAGAAGAGATTAAGGTAAGTATTCAACACAGGGAAGAAGAAGAAGAAGAAGAAGGAGGAGGAGAAGAGATTAAGGTAAGCATTAAACACAGGGAGGAGGAAGAAGAAGAAGGAGGAGAAGACATTAAGGTAAGCATTAAACACAGGAAGGAGGAAGAAGAAGAAGAATATTAGTTTAAGGTAAGATTGTCAACAGGAAATCCATGGAAATGTAAGTATACATGGAAAAACAATAGGAATCGGGGTGAAAACGGAAACAGATGGCAAGAAGCTACGTTTGGAAATGCATTAAAAAGGAGCCAAAAATGGAGCGTCCGTGTGAACGACGCGAAGGTGAGTGATTTGATGCATACAAGCCTAAACTAATCTGACATTCAGGAGGCAAAAAGAGTCAATAATAACCTTGTGTTTTTGTACCCAACAGCTTCACAGGCTGACGAGTGGGTGGAGCCAGCGAGGAGGAGGTTGCGCCCCAGACGCACTGTTGACCGCATGCCTTGTAAGTAGTTTCGAGATATCATACATGTAGTTAAAACTCCTGCCCAAAACAACAAAAACAAGGGCCAAGACACATTAACTAACTTAGGCCCACCTTAACCCTAAAAATGGCCCAAAGCAAAACCCCTAGCTAAGCAATAAAGACTTACAAGGCTAAACTGATGATGTTTTTCCTTCACAGATCAAAGACAAGGTCCCATTTGAGGAAGAGCCAGAGCCTCCTGGGTGCCACCAAAGAATTTTAAAAGATTTTAATAATGTTTATTTATAAATTTTGACTAAAAAAACAAAAAAAAAATGGTGTGGTGTCTTCTCTTTCATGGCACTGTACGTTCTCACAACATGACCATACATGTCACAAAAGGTAGGTATATGGGACAAGGATTAGGAAGAAGAAGAAGAAGGAGGAGAAGAGATTAAGGTAAGCATTAAACACAGGGAAGAAGAAGAAGGAGGAGGAGAAGAGATTAAGGTAAGCATTAAACACAGGGAAGAAGAAGAAGAAGGAGGAGAAGAGATTAAGGTAAGCATTAAACACAGAGAAGAAGAAGAAGGAGGAGAAGAGATTAAGATAAGCATTAAACACAGGGAAGAAGAAGGAGGAGGAGAAGAGATTAAGGTAAGCATTAAACACAGGGAAGAAGAAGAAGAAGGAGGAGAAGAGATTAAGGTAAGCATTAAACACAGGGAAGAAGAAGAAGGAGGAGGAGGAGGAGAAGAGATTAAGGTAAGCATTAAACACAGGGAAGAAGAAGAAGAAGAAGGAGGAGGAGGAGAAGAGATTAAGGTAAGCATTAAACACAGGGAGGAGGAAGAAGAAGAAGGAGGAGAAGACATTAAGGTAAGCATTAAACACAGGAAGGAGGAAGAAGAAGAAGAATATTAGTTTAAGGTAAGATTGTCAACAGGAAATCCATGTAAGTATACATGGAAAAACAATAGGAATCGGGGTGAAAACGGAAACAGATGGCAAGAAGCTACGTTTGGAAATGCATTAAAAAGGAGCCAAAAATGGAGCGTCCGTGTGAACGACAACGGAACGCACGACCACACGGAAAGCACCCGAGAGGGGAAAAAACACTTACCGAATGAAGACACATAAACGGATCAGTAACGGAGCTCTCCCGACGGCGGCTATGGATCACATTTGAACCCCGAGACAAACGGAATGAAAACTGGACTTCAGAGAAACGGAACAAAATAAGGTCAGATCGGGGGAGGCTCTGCATCAGGCCATATATATCTAATCTAATCTATCACAACTTCTGTGACCTATGTGGTTTGATTAATTTTCTCTAGCAGGTATCCAGGTAAATGCTCCTCATTTGTATTTCCATTTTACTAGGACCAGACTCCAAAGGTGATTGCACGGAGGTCCCTGTGCCTCAGAGCTCCCAACATGAGCCAGTCCAACAATTGCAACTAGTGGCTTGTCCAGAGGGCTCACGTTGGGAGTGCTGTGGGACAGACAACTGGGTGAGATTTTTTACATTTATCCAAATCTGGCTTGCTATGAGACAAGAAACCCAGGGTTAGGGGCAGGTGAGGGCTCTGTAAAGAGGCTGGAGGTCATCTTTAAAAAACCTTTATGTGGTTAGATGAAATAAACCAATGCCCCCTTAATTGTTTCACGTCAGTTGTTTAACTTTCCTGTACTCTTTTACCAATCAGTTGTGCCCAGCATTTACCATGGAATGCTGGGTAGAATGGCATGCGACATGTGCCTTTCATGTAGCAATGGCTGGTGAGAAGGAAAGGAGTTTCTGAGCTTCTCCTTGCTTCCATTTCCACACCTCTCTGGATATTTCTGGATCCCCATGGAGGGCCATATTTGGTGTAAAATGGCACTTTCATGGCTTGAGTCCCTATTGCTAATTCAGGTCTCAGGCTCCAGTGTCTGATGGTATAAAAGTACAATGAAAATGCCACTACCCCTGGTAGCCCTCTCAGAACACGCATTATTATGCAGGTATTAATAATTAGAATACACATGAACCCACCCCCAGCAATGAAAAAAAGCCCCCTCAGTGTGCGAAGACCCTCATTTAGCACCTCCCAATTTAGCAGAATGCATGTGAATTCCCCCACGCCCAAAAATTAGCTGCCTTCCAAAGTAAAATCACCCTTGGCCCCCACAATTGTATTATGCAGCATACATGTGAATCCCCTCTTTATATTCAAAATACAGTATTACAACACAGAGGATGCTTGGATCCAGCCTCAGCTCCCCAAATAAAAAGGTAGACTGTGCACTGATCCCCTAGCATTTAAAAAATATATAATTCTTCCTGTAAGCCCCTTGAAAAAGTAATATACAGAGTGGTTATATCCTCCCTCAGCCCCCCAAAATAGATTGATGCCCCCTCCACAAGTAGCACCTCCAAGACATGTATAGACTGTTAGAAGTGCAGGGGAGGGGAGAAATAGAGCTAAATGCAGGCAGTGTCAAGGGAGTGTCAAGAGAGAAAGGGGTTAAATGCTGATATTGTGGAGGCAAATGGGGGTTAATTGAAAGCAGTGTAAGGATAAATGGGCACAGAGGGGTTAATGTGGGCTGTGTGGGGCACAAGAGGTTAAAGGAAATCCGTGCAGGGAGAGGGTGCAAGGCATTACATTCAGAATATGGAGGGTTAAAGGCATTACATTCAGAATACTTGCCTCCCCACTGTCCCTCCATATTCTGAATTTGCACTGATTTCCTTTAATCCCTTTAAACCCTTGTGCTCCACACAGCCCACAATAACCCCCCTATGCCCACTTCTCCTTACACTGTTTGCATTTAACTGCCATTTGCCTCCCCACTGTCAGCATGTAATGCAGACGGGGAGGCCGATTCATTAATAGCGGCAGGTAGCGACAGTTGAGCGACTGTAGCGGCATTTTCAGAGCGCCCGCTAGTAGTCGCTGTGCTTGGCCGTTGTTCTGTAGTTGATAGAGACTCAGTCGGTTTGCCGTAATGTTGAATATTGGGTGAGGAGTTGCTATTTGACAGGTTCCGCGCTGTATGGGAGCGCATGATAGCGAATGGCCCTAGCGACCGGCTCCCACCATATTCATTAAAAAATCATGCTCACAAAATTATCGCGCTGTAAAATGCATGTTTAAACCCCAGAGCGCTGGCGGCAATGGGTTAAAAGTAGTTTTTTAACCCCCAAACAACCATATTTTTGGAAACCAAAAAAAACAAGTTTTTTAAATAATTTGGTAGTATGAATACATTAATATCAGACCTGTAATATCAATTCTGTACAATTTTTTTTTTTTTAAATGGCAGAAGTGGTCACAGAATTTTTCACATTAAAAAAAAAAAAAAACAATTAATAGCAATTAATTATGAATATTTAAAGATTGTTCCATTGAAATGCATTGGAGAGCGCCAGGTAGCGAGAGGTCATACCTGTCGCTGTTCAAGGTCGGACGCTGGCGCTGTGGGCTGAAGCTGGAATAATGATGAATGAGTGGCTATATGGCGCTATCTCAGTCGCTAAGCAGGATTGGCTTGATAAATGTGTGATTGTGGTGGGGAGCCGGCGTTCTCGTGGTGGGGCCCCTCATTACCAGCCGCTCACCAGTCGCTACCTGTCGCTATTCCTTCTATAAATAAGGGCCTATGTGTGTGTGAGGAGAAGGCTCAAGATGTTAAATGCAGAGTTGGCGGAGTTTGCACACTGGGCCTAATAATACTATTTACCAGCTATGAGCGTCTCCTGTCCCAGTCAGGTTCCTCTGTCCATGTCACATATGACATAGGAGTCACATGACACCAGGCAGGGAAGGGGGTGGGAAAACAGATTCTACTGGCAGCTGGCAGACCCCGCATTCAAACCCTTGTGCCCAGTGATTGGGGGTTAAAAAGGCATTTTATTTATAGCTGTGCAATTTGGCACCCTAGCCACCAGACAGCTTGTCTAATGTCAAACATGGACCTGGACCCATGTGAGCTGTTTTTTGTAAATGTAATTTAAAAAAAGTCATTACCCCATTGGACAAATGTACCCCCCACCCCAAACTATTGCTCAAGACCCAATGGGTACAGGGGAATTTTTTTGCATTGTGTTGGTTGAGAAAACCTCTCCAAGCTCAGTGCACAGGTACAAATTTGGAGAGGCACTTGAAAGAGTCTCAATTCAACAATCTTTTGGATTACCCCAAAACCCCACTGCCGAAGGGGGTCACACACTTTCTATCTGAAAAAATAGAAGTGAAGTTCAACTTAAAGCAAATTCATAGGCAACTAGATCACGAGGAGAACCATTGACAACATGGCTAGGTATCTTTACCTTCTGGCGCACCTTCTCTTGTGTTAACAGTCGTCTACAATATAGTACACACTATGGTTGTATGGATCGCTGACACATGTTAACACAATAAAGGGTTTGGAAACAAGCACAAAAAGTCCAATGCTTTGCTACTAACATAAACCAATAAACTACAAATGTTATATTCGGACTCTACATTCCTTTGTGTTTTGTCTAAACTGGCTTGAAAATGAAGCAGACCATTATGCTAAGAAAGAATGCAGACGTCATTTTGACTATAAGAAAACACGTGTCAGGCTGGTTGTAAGTAGCCACTGCTAGAGACAAGAAAGATTAAAGACAACCAAAATAAGGGAAGACGGAAACAAAAGGCGAAAATACAGGAGACTGGGAGGCAGGGCGGGGTGGGCCATAATGGCTACTTAGTGAATGACTTTTAATACATTGCTTTAAGCAAAATAACAGGTTGATTGGTAACTTTCAACTGAAAGCAAGGCTTGTGTTTTTGAAACGTGTATTTGCGCACAATTTATTCCTGAAACTATGTGAACAAACTTTTATGCCCTGTGTACTTTTGGATTATTTTTTACAAGCAGCCATATCCATATACATAAAGCTGGCTATAGGCAGGGATGTTTAGGAATAATGATAGGGATCAGTTTTCTCCTTTATGTGAAAAGCAGATACTCTCAACACTGCTCACACAATAAGAGAAACATCTAAAGAAAACCATTCATTCGGTGCTTTAGCTGGTTATAAAAGGTGGTATTAGACGACCGGCATCTCATGTCTGCTGGAGATGGATGACTGAGAAACAGAAGCAATCCGACTGCTGAACATCTTTTGTTCCACCTATGCACAATCACTTGCTAATACCATCTATGTATGTAAATATCAGGGACATAATTCCCACATTGAAAATGGAGAACCAACTAATTATGTTCACGTCTCATTGCCTTTTTTTAAGTAGAAAAGGCATTCATTTTTGTAATATATATATATATATATATATATATATATATATATATATATATATTATATATATTATAATTATAGTATAGTTATATTTTATTAATAATAATAATAATAATAATACTAAATACATGTATTTATTATAATTGTGCCATCATCCTTAGTAGCACTGCACAAAGAAATAATACAGACCTGGTTGAACAGACAATAGATACACATAGTAATTGTGGGGGGATGTTGGGACATAGATGGCCATTGTATGCTTTTCCGCATTTAACGCATCCGTGCAGTGAGTGTACACATGCCCAGAGCTCAAGTGCACTTTAGTCATGTCCCATGGCCAGGATTTGAACCTTACCTTAGTAATTTTTTTACTATTTACAGAAAACAGCTAATAGTAACTTAATGTTATTTTCTTCAAAAAAAACATCTAAACCTTTTTTGAAGCTGTCACCTGTTGATGCTGTAACAAGCTTCTGTGAGAGACAATTCCATAGACTTATAGTTCTTATGGCAAAGAAGGATTGCCGCCTCTGGAAACTACAAGCCCGATTTAAGTCAGTCAGTCAGCGTAATTTTCCCTCATTCCTTGTGGCGGTAACAGTGCCAACCTATTGGTGTCGCGAAGTGTGAAATATATATGTATATTTTGCGTGCTGCTAAATAGGTGCTGAATCTTGTGAGCGATGAATTAAAAAAACGGAAGTGCGCAAGTATTGCTAATAATCAGGCCGCAAATTTTGGCAAATAGAAAGCTCACAAATTTTGAACATGAAATAACCAAAATGCAGTAAATACACCACAAAGTAATAAGGCAGGTAAAAAACACCCCGATCGGGAATGCCCCACTTTGTAAAACCCCTGGTCACCCAAATTAACTCACCTCTCCCCGGTCCTATGGGGCATGTGTGGCCTCCTGTCCAGTCAGCATGCTCAAATCTGCTCCCGCTTGTCTGCGGATTGCCTAAGATGCTCCATCCAAGTCTAGCCGAGTCTAGACGAGTGGACCCGAGTGTGCTGGCGGCTGCATCCCTGCTGACCTCTCACAGCACATGCCCTGCTAAAGGAATAGCAGGGATCGGGGGAAGGTGAGTTTATTGGGTGACCTGCAGGGTTTTACACAGCGGGGCATCCCGAATCTAGGTGCCCCCGGAAGAGTGTGTATGCCTGCCCTGTAGTATCATAGGGTTTTGGTCCACTTTAAACTATTGACAACGATGGTCTATTGAATTCTATTGAAGTGCGGGAATGAGTGTCTGTTTAAACTGGTGCAGCTGGGGGAGGATCACCGACAACATAAACATACTAAAAGGCGCAGGTGATAACATTCGAAGTTGAATGGCAGTCAGATCCGTGCACAATGATTTTTGCACCATAAATACTGCATTAAGTGGAAGATAGCAAAAAAGCCAAAGCTAAGTGGCATTAAGCGGCACTAGCGACTAGCGCTTCCTACATAGGGCCCTGGATCTATTTTTCTCCATATGAAGGGAAGGTCACCTTGACTTTATATAGGATTTTACATGGAATTGCTTTTTCCCATATTTTTTGTATTGGTCATTTATATATTTGTGGGCCCAGCAGAGAACCCTCTTCAACCCGAGACCATTCAGCATAAGAATCATTAAAGTAATAATGGGTAAGATGATGGGTTCTTGAGCTCTGTATACTCAAAAGAGGAGCAAGATGCTCCTCTTGTTCCTCTATTTGAGTACACAGAGCTAAAGAATCCATTAAGCATTCCTGCCTTCTCTACCTACCCGTTGTGATCTTGTTTTATTTCAAGAAAAGTTTAGAGTTGGTTTTCTTTTCTTTGGGCATAACTCTTTTATTTTGGGCTTTTATCAGCTTTATTTCTCTTTTACAGGTTTAATTTACTGCTGATGTTACTGCTGAAAGCTCAGCTTTGTAGTTATTAATACTCTTCCCTTGCCCTTCATTGCCTACGAAACCTAGAGTGCTAGACAGAAGGGATTTAATTTTAGTTGCTTATGCTTGTTACCTATAGGAATACATTTTGTAATATTGGTAGTATAATGTTGGTAGTCAGAACTGATTTAAAGCACTCCAATTTGGCATTTCTATCCTTATTCATCAACAGATGTTTCCAGTGGCAGAGTTGAACCCCGGGAAGTTGGCCTTCTTAAAATGTAGTGTTTTTGCCTTCCCAGCCATAGAATATTTTTGTCCCTGTTGAGTACAACTATATTGGGGACTGTTATAGTCCCTACACAGTCATCAATGTTTGATATTACCATATCCTTTTGGGTCTGGATTTTCGGGCTTGTGGTGCAGGGCTATGTGCAGTGTGGGGGGGAATCACCAGTTGGAACACCCCCCCTAGACACAAGCAGTGGTCCCACGCCACCCTTCAGGATGTGGGACTGCTTTAAGATACATGTGTGGGAGACTATATGACAGGATAGATTTTAAGCAGAATAATAATCCATAAAAAGTGAGATCAAAGGATAGGGCACATGAGTAGAACAGCAGTTTGTTTATCTGCCCCCAAAAGGGTTGATAAGAAATAAAAAAAAATCCAACCTCTATAAAAATATGGACAATTAAAAATCCACAAAAAGGTTAAATCCAGAAAGTTTTTTTTTTTAAATTTACAGCAATACTGTACACACACAGTAATGATTTACAACAAAGAGGTACATTCTATAAATATTTTTATTGGAAAAAGCCCTTTGTGGCATTTGTTTAATGTGAAAAGATTTTGATCCTTTATATTAAGAAGATGAAAGATGACAATCAGTCTTTTTAGTTTTTGAACTTTTGTACAATGTGTAAATGGTAAACCCACGCTAAGTAAGAATAAATAATATTTCTAAAAAGATATACATAGGTGAAGATTGAGTTGGACGTAACAATAACAACTTCAGGGAAATATGTTAGGTACTTGAAGATATGGGAGAGAAGAATTGTATAAGTGCTCTGCTTTTCACAAGCACACGTGCCTAGACATTCTGTTGTGGTCTCCTTTGTGTCAGCATTGGTGTCTTAACCATTTGTATAGCATCTCTGGCACAGCACAATAGCATAACTCAATACCTTAGTCATCGGAACTTAATCTACATTACTTATTTAATTGCATGTGTAATTATTTATATTTAAAACAGAAGCAGGGAGGAGCATTCCAATTTTGTTTCTTACCACTCATATCCCCCTGCAAGCCCGAGCAGCCTATACTTACTTTTTCCTTGCTCCCTCACTGGAACCCAACCCCAGGTGTCCTCTAGCATCCACTCATTTTATTCAAACAGGCTTGTAGATTACTGTGTGCCCTTCTGCACAGAAAATGTGATTTGCCACAGGTAATCACATGAGACTGGGCCCAGGGCCAGGTGCAGGAAGCCAGGAAGTGAAACATGTCACAAAATTGATTGTTTACATCTGATCGAGCAATTGATTTACAATATCCATGTGGGGTGCTTCTAGCACAAATATGCAATCACACAAGACTGCCCTTAACCAAAGGTTTTGAAGTTCACAGCCAATCTCAGTGAATCCAAAATCAGAATGCACATGTAATGCAGAGCAAAATCTAGGTAAGATAAAATCCTAAGTTA
The DNA here is from genome assembly GCA_027917425.1 of Gastrophryne carolinensis. Classification (NCBI taxonomy): domain Eukaryota; kingdom Metazoa; phylum Chordata; class Amphibia; order Anura; family Microhylidae; genus Gastrophryne; species Gastrophryne carolinensis. Next base: position 175,069,861 of record CM051238.1, on the reverse strand, counting down.
TGGCCCCAATTTGAGGTGCAAGACATTCTGACCTGCTATGTAGTTCCAAGCGTTATCTGCAGCTCCAGGACATCTTCTTATCTGTAGTAAGCTTTTCAATTCAGTTATCTCTGGCTTTGGTACAGGAGGAGGGGGCATGAGGAGAGATCTGCAGCCAAGTTCCTGCAGACCAAGTTTTCAGATTTTTACGAACCAACAGAGTAGAGGAAAGGGGGATGTGAGGAGTTCTGTCAAGCAAGAGCTGTGACAGTCCTATCTAGGGCTGTTTCTAGGGAAGGGTGAGCAGGGAGATTGCCCTGGGCACCAAGGCCATTGGGGACGCCTTTATCCCAGCTGTCCAGTTTTTTGCAGATGAGGCCGCTATTAGTGGTGCAGGCCATAAGTGGGGCTTCTCATTTCCCCATATTGGGCTCATTCATGGGACAAGCCATTATTTTAGACAGTTTTGTAAAGCTTTAGATTTTCTCTCAAGTTTTAACTATAATACCACTGCAGCTACCTGTTCTTTTATTTTTCAACATATATGAAATCCTTATCAGGACTTTTATTGCACTGCTAGTGGGGTTAATCACAGTGCATGAAGCTGGCCAAAATCCTGTTTGAGTACCTCCGCCCCCCATGTATAACCCCCCTGCTAGATTACCTTTTGCTGTGTGGATGTGGTGGCTTGGTTTTTTAAGAAACCAGGCTTTTCCTCTGCCATAGCCATGGCCACAATTCGGGATGAGCGAATTGATCCGGACGAACCCGGATTCATTCCGAATTTCATGAAAAATTTGATTCTGAACGAATCCGAATTTCCCCGCGATTCGATCGATCGAAGTTTTCCTTTAAACTCAATTTATTTCAACTACAGGCATTCTAAAATGGTGGAAGCACATGTCCGGACATATCCCCTGGGGCAAGGTATCATGGGAAAGTCACATGCAGCCTATCAGCAGCCAGGAAGCCCGGTGACGTCACCGTGCTATATAAACCGGCGGCCATCTTCCTTGTGCGCATTTCAGCGTTCTATTGCGGCCAGAGCACAGCTGGTTACAGACAGAGACAGAGTTAGAGATAGGTAGGGAGAGTCAAAGAGGCAGACAGAGAGGTAGACAGAGCCAGGGAAAGATAGGGAAAAACCGGAACGATCCAGGCAGGGACAGCATTGAAGTGGAATTTTTTTTTTTTTTTTCATTAGCCAGATCAGTTTTCAATTCAATTTCAGTTCTTTGTGCTGTAAACCTGCCTTGCCTCTGTGCATCCCATCTATGCAGTGGCTTATTTAATCCTATCTGTTACACACAAGCATTTCTAAAAACTGGATTAATTTTAATTTAGTTTTGATCACTTTTAAATTGGTGTGCTTTGTGCTGTAAATCTGCCTTGCCACTGTGCATCCCATCTATGCAGTGGCTTGTTTAACCCTATCTGTTACACACAAGCATTTCTAAAAACTGGATTAGTTTTCATTTAGTTTTAATATTTTTTGGTCTGCTTTAAATACACCAGCCCACATAGGCATCCCAAACCTGCACTTAGCACCCTATCTGTTATACTAAATACGTTTGTTCATCCTCAGCTTAATCAAACTATTACATTTTGAAATGGTTTTTGTCCTGCTTTAAATACACCAGCCCATATGGGCATCCCAAACCTGCACTTAGCCCCCCATCTGTTAAATACGTTTGTTCATCCTCAGCTTAATCAAACTATTGCATTCTGAATTGGTTTTTGTCCTGCTGCCAAAACACTAGGCCGCAGAGTATCCCAAACCTGCACTTAGCAGCCTATCTGTTATACTAAATACGCTTGTTGCTCCTCAGCTTAATCAAACTATTGCATTTTGAATTGTTTTTTGTCCTGCTGCCAAAACTCTAGGCCGCAGGATATCCCAAACCTGCACGTAGCAGCGTATCTGTTATACAAAATACGCTTGTTGCTCCTCAGCTTAATCAAACTATTGCATTTTTTATTGATTTTTGTCCTGCTGCCAAAACACTAGGCCGCAGGGTATCCCAAACCTGCACGTAGCAGCCTATCTGTTATACAAAATACGCTTGTTGCTCCTCAGCTTAATCAAACTATTGCATTTTGAATTGGTTTTTGTCCTGCTGCCAAAACACTAGGCCGCAGGGTATCCCAAACCTGCACTTAGCAGCCTATCAGTAATACAAAATACGCTTGTTGCTCCTCTACTTAATCAAACTATTGCATTTTGAATTAGTTTTTGTCCTGCTGCCAAAACACTAGGCCACAGGGTATCCCAAACCTACACTTAGCAGCCTATCTGTTATACTAAATACGCTTGTTGCTCCTCAGCTTAATCAAACTATTGCATTTTGAATTGGTTTTTGTTCTGCTGCCAAAACACTAGGCCGCAGGGTATCCCAAACCTGCACGTAGCAGCCTATCTGTTATACAAAATACGCTTGTTGCTCCTCAGCTTAATCAAACTATTGCATTTTGAATTGGTTTTTGTCCTGCTGCCAAAACACTAGGCCACAGGGTATCCCAAACCTGCACATAGCAGCCTATCTGTTATACAAAATACGCTTGTTGCTCCTCAACTTAATCAAACTATTGCATTTTGAATTGGTTTTTGTCCTGCTGCCAAAACACTAGGCCGCAGGGTATCCCAAACCTGCACGTAGCAGCCTATCTGTTATACAAAATACGCTTGTTGCTCCTCAGCTTAATCAAACTATTGCATTTTGAATTGGTTTTTGTCCTGCTGCCAAAACACTAGGCCACAGGGTATCCCAAACCTGCACATAGCAGCCTATCTGTTATACAAAATACGCTTGTTGCTCCTCAGCTTAATTAAACTATTGCATTTTGAATTGGTTTTTGACCTGCTGCCAAAACACTAGGCCGCAGGGTATTCCAAACCTGCACTTAGCAGCCTATCTGTTATACTAAATACGTTTGTTGATCCTCAGCTTAATCAAAGTATTGCATTTTGAATTGGTTTTTGTCCTGCTGCCAAAACACTAGGCCGCAGGGTATCCCAAACCTGCACTTAGCAGCCTATCTGTTATACTAAATACGCTTGTTGATCCTCAGCTTAATCAAACTATTGCATTTTGAATTGGTTTTTGTCCTGCTGCCAAAACACTAGGCCGCAGGGTATCCCAAACCTGCACTTAGCAGCCTATCTGTTATACAAAATACGCTTGTTGCTCCTCAGCTTAATCAAACTATTGCATTTTGAATTGGTTTTTGTCCTGCTGCCAAAACATTAGGCCGCAGGGTATCCCAAACCTGCACTTAGCAGCCTATCTGTTATACAAAATACGCTTTTTGATCCTCAGCTTAATCAAACTATTGCATTTTGATTTGGTTTTTGTCCTGCTGCCAAAACACTAGGCCGCAGGGTATCCCAAACCTGCACTTTGCAGCCTATCCGTTATACTAAATACGCTTGTTGCTCCTCAGCTTAATCAAGCTATTGCATTTTAAATTGTTTTTTGTCCTGCTGCCAAAACACTAGGCCGCAGGGTATCCCAAACCTGCACGTAGCACCCTATCTGTTATACTAAATAAGCGTTGTTCAGCCTTATTTTAATTCAGCTATTGCATTTTGAATTGGTTTGTGGTCTGCTGACAAAACATTAGGCCGCAGGGTATCCCATATTGCAAATTGTCATAGTATCTGGTGCAGAGAAGCAGTTCCTCACTTTATTTAGCTTCTGCTTTTTAAAGTAAACATATTTTTTCACGTACCTATTGCGCATTTCAAATACATACAAATGTCAGGCAGACAAGTGCCAGGATGTTCAAAGAGGAGTGGCAGAGGCCAAGATTCAGCAGGCAGAGGTCACAGCAGACTAGGGGTGAGTGGCAGCAGGAGTCACGGTGAGAGACCTGATCTGCCTCTATCTGCTAGCGGTCATTTCTCCACCAGTATCGCATCTGCCATGGTAGATTGGTAAACGCGGTCATCCACATCATCACAAGTTACATCTGGGACCCCCAGTCTAGGGTCGGTAGGTTCCTCTGAAACAACCCTGAGTTGGCATGCCCTGAGAGCAGTCCCTGTCCTCCCATTGCCTCTGTCCTACGCCGTTCCCTCCCCCAGCGCCATATCCTATGCTTTGGATTCAGCTCCACTCTTTAGTGAGGAGGACGATCAGGTAGAGGACAGTCAGCAGCTACTGCCCAGCCAAGAAATGGAGGTGGCTTCTTTAGCTAGGCAGGCAAATAGTGATGTGGAGAGTGTCGTGGGTGTTGCGAGCGTTCCAGCTCCTGCGCCAGACACTGTTGAGGGAACCGAGAACATCAGTGACGTGCAGCCTCAACTCGGTGATGATGATGATGAAGAAGCCGATCGCACTTGGGAGCCAGGTGCAGAAGGGGCTTCATCGTCATCATCAGGAGAAGAGGGGCGCAGGTTGCCCCGGAGTCAGCAGCTGAGGCAGCAAGGTGTTAGCAGCATGGTTGGCAGTCAGCATGGGGGCACAATTGTAAAGCCTGGAGCCAAACGGGGCTGGGGTAGAGCACCTGTTGCACGGCAGGCTACCTTATCGGGAGGTAGTGGAGCAGGGGTTCCTGGAGTTGCCGACAGTAGCAGTGAATCAGTGCGGCCTGTTGGTGGGAAAAGTAGCTATTCGGCAGTGTGGCAGTTTTTCCTCAAGCATCCGCAGGAGGATAACATGGCCACATGCAAGATATGTAGGCAGAAGGTGAAGCGTGGCCAGGGCCCAAATGTTGGCACCACGGCCCTGCGTCAAAATATGATGCGTCATCATAAAGCGGCCTGGGAGAACCGAGGCTCCGAAGAGGTGGTCCAGCCTGCTTCCTCACCAAGTGGCACGCCGCTCCCAATTTCTGCCAGCCAAGGCTCCAGCACCTCAGCCGAAGGCAGTTGTGCGTCATACCCATCCTCTGTCCCTCCTGATGCTCCTGCTTCTCCTCCTCCAAGTCATGCATCCCGCCAGCAATCCCTCAGTGAATCCATGTCCAAGAGACAGCAGTATGCGCCCACTCATCCTACGGCACAGAAGCTGAATGTGCTCCTGTCCAAGTTGCTCAGGTTTTCAGGTAGTGGACTCTGCACCTTTCAGAGAACTGATGGCTTGTGCCGAGCCGAGGTGGAGAGTCCCAAGCCGTCATTTCTTTGCTAAGAAGGCAGTACCAGCGCTGCACACTTTTGTTGAACAGAAGGTGGGCCAGTCCATGAGCCTGTCGGTGTGTAGCAAAGTGCATGGCAGCGCCAATGTCTGGAGCTGTAACTACGGCCAGGGACAGTATATGTCGTTTACGGCCCACTGGGTGAATGTGGTCCCTTTGCAGCAGCAGCAGCAACTTGGACATTTCACGCCGCTTCGGCGTGCTCCCTGGCCATTGGGCCTGTGACACCGTGAGACTCTGCCTCCTCATCCTCCACCAACTCCTCACCCTCCACTGTAGGCTCAAGTCTCAGTGCCCCTCCAGTCTACCATGTGTGCAGGGCACAGAGGTGTCACGCTGTGCTTCACATGGTTTGTCTTGGCAAACGGAGTCACACAGGTGAGGAACTGCTTAAATTTATTCATCACGAAATCCAAACATGGCTTACTCCAAGAAAACTTGGGAATCATGGTTACCGGCAATGGGAAGAACATTTTGTCTGCGCTGCGCCAAGGAAGCCTGACCCATGCGCCCTGCATGGCTCACGCCTTCAATCTGGTTGTCAAGTGGTTTCCGAAGTGCTCCCCCCATCTGCAAGACATCCTAACAACTTCAAGGAAACTTTGCACTTCAGCCACTCATACACCGCCAAACACACCCTTCTTGAGCTAGAGCGTAAGAACGGTAGTCCCCAACATAGTCTGATTTGCGATGTTTCCACCCGTTGAAATTCCATCCTTCAAATGTTGGACCATTTATATGAACAGAGAAAAGCCATCACGGATTTCCTGATGATCCAAGTGGATAGGGGGACTCCCCTGTGTAACTTCAATGTCAACCAGTGGCAGCTCATACGTGACACCTGCCGTTTGCTCAGGCCCTTTGAGGAAGCCACTTTATTTGTCAGTCGGCAGGATTACGGGATGAATGACGCGATTCCACTGCTTCATGTACTGCAGCACATGTTGGAAACCATGGCTGGTCAGGGCACTGGAGACAAGGCATCTACATCTTACGGCCACATGAACCCCGTTGGAGCTGAACTGGAGGAGGAGGAGGAGGAAGAGGAGTAGGAGTGGCCCAGTGAAGTACAGTTTAGGCTTGGCGAAATGGCTGGTTTATCTAGTCAGCGGACAGGAGAGGAGGAGCAGCCAGAGGAGCTAGAGGGTTGTGAGGAAGGCGAGACAGAGGACCCAGACACACCGTGGCAGTATGCAGTGGAGATGGAGACAGGTAGTCCCTCTGAGTCACTTGCGCAAATGGCAGGAAGCATGCTCACATGCTTGCGTAGTTACCCCAGAATTGTTTCCATTTGTCACCAGGATGACTTCTGGCTGTCCACCTTATTGGACCCTCGCTTCCGGCACAAAATGGGGGGATTTTTTAAACCCGCCGAGAGGGAGGACAAACTGAACTACTACAAAGACATTCTACGTAGTCAGTTGACCGATGCCTATCTGCGCCATGGTCCATACTCTCGCAGGTCTGACTCGGGGGGGAACTCTGCGCTCACCTTCCACTGCCATGCCTGCTGGGGGGGTTGGCAGGAGCAGCAGCAGCAGCTCCATCAGCAGCAGCCTCAGTCTTCAGTAGCTAATGAGTAGCTTTCTACACCCACATAGTGAGGCTACTCATGAGCAGCAGGAAGACCTGGAGCAGGACCTCAACCAGCAGGTCATGTCATACCTTGACATGACCATGCCAACACACCTTGAGGATCCGCTGGACTTCTGGGCAGCCAAACTTGGCTTGTGGCCGTAACTAGCAGAGTTTGACCTGGAAAAGCTGTCCTGCCCGGCAAGTAGCGTGCCATCTGAGCGGGTGTTTAGTGCGGCGGGGGCCATAGTTATGGCGAGGAGAACTCGTCTGTCAACTAAAAATGTGGAGAGACTCACCTTTGTCAAAATGAATCAGGGATGGATCAGCCAGGATTTCCCCCCCACCAATGGCTGATGCATGCGACTAGATTCAGCAAGGGGGACCACGTTTCACACTTTCCAAATGGTGCAAAACATATTTATGTCTTTAGGCCAATTTTTGGGCTCCTGCTGATGCCAACTTCAGGGTGTGCCTTTCAGCCAATTTTTGGCCTCCTGCTGATGCCAACTTCAGGGTGTGCCTTTCAGCCAATTTTTGGCCTCCTGCTGCTGCTGCTGCCAACTCCAGGGTGTCTTTCAAGCAATGTTTGGGCTCCTGCTTCTGCTGCTGCCAACTCCAGGGTGTATCTTCCAACCAATGTTTGTGCTCCTGCTGCTGCCAACTTCAGGGTGTGATTCATCCAATTTTTGGCCTCCTGCTGCCAACTCCAGTGTCTCTTTCAAGCTATGTTTGGGCTGCTGCTGCTGCTGATGCTTGCCACTCCAGGGTGTGATTCATCCAATTTTTGGGCTCCTGCTGCCAACTCCAGTGTCTCTTTAAAGTAATGTTTGTGCTCCTGCTGCTGCTTGCAACTCCAGGGTGTGATTCATCCACTTTTTGGGCTCCTGCTGCCAACTCCAGTGTCTCTTTAAAGTAATGTTTGTGCTCCTGCTGCTGCTTGCAACTCCAGTGTGTCATTCAGCCAATTTTTGGCCGCCTGCAGCCAACTCCAGTGTCTCTTTCAAACTATGTTTGGGCTCCTGCTGTTGCTTGCAACTCCAGGGTGTGATTCATCCAATTTTTGGCCTCCTGCAGCCAACTCCAGTGTCTCTTTTAAGCTATGTTTGGGCTCCTGCTGCTGCTTGCAACTCCAGGGTGTCATTCAGCCAATTTTTGGGCTCCTGCTGCCAACTCCAGTGTCTCTTTAAAGTAATGTTTGGGCTCCTGCTGCTGCTTGCAACTCCAGGGTGTGATTCAGCCAATTTTTGACCTCCTGCTGCCAACTCCAGTGTCTCTTTCAAGCTATGTTTGGGCTGCTGCTGTTGCTGCTTGCAACTCCAGGGTGTGATTCATCTATTTTTTGGGCTCCTGCAGCCAACTCCATTTTCTCTTTAAAGTAATGTTTGTGCTCCTGCTGCTGCTTGCAACTCCAGGGTGTGATTCATCCTCTTTTTGGGCTCCTGCTGCCAACTCCAGTGTCTCTTTAAAGTAATGTTTGTGCTCCTGCTGCTGCTTGCAACTCCAGGGTGTGATTCATCCAATTTTTGGGCTCCTGCTGCCAACTCCAGTGTCTCTTTAAAATAATGTTTGGGCTCCTGCTGCTACTTGCCACTCCAGGGTGTCATTCAGCCAATTTTTGGCCTCCTGCTGCCAACTCCAGTGTCTCTTTCAAGCTATGTTTGGGCTGCTGCTGCTGCTGATGCTTGCAACTCCAGGGTGTGATTAATCCAATTTTTGGGCTCCTGCTGCCAACTCCAGTGTCTCTTTAAAGTAATGTTTGTGCTCCTGCTGCTGCTTGCAACTCCAGGGTGTGATTCATCCACTTTTTGGGCTCCTGCTGCCAACTCCAGTGTCTCTTTAAAGTAATGTTTGTGCTCCTGCTTGCAACTCCAGGGTGTGCTTCATCCAATTTTTGGGCTCCTGTTGCCAACTCCAGTGTCTCTTTAAAGTAATGTTTGGGCTCCTGCTGCTGCTTGCAACTCCAGGGTGTGATTCATCCAATTTCTGGGCTCCTGCTGCCAACTCCAGTGTCTCTTTAAAATAATGTTTGGGTTCCTGCTGCTACTTGCCACTCCAGGGTGTCATTCAGCCAATTTTTGACCTCCTGCTGCCAACTCCAGTGTCTCTTTCAAGCTATGTTTGGGCTGCTGCTGCTGATGATGCTTGCAACTCCAGGGTGTGATTCATCCAATTTTTGGGCTCCTGCTGCCAACTCCAGTGTCTCTTTAAAGTAATGTTTGTGCTCCTGCTGCTGCTTGCAACTCCAGGGTTTGATTCATCCACTTTTTGGGCTCCTGCTGCCAACTCCAGTGTCTCTTTAAAGTAATGTTTGTGCTCCTGCTGCTGCTTGCAACTCCAGGGTGTGCTTCATCCAATTTTTGGGCTCCTGTTGCCAACTCCAGTGTCTCTTTAAAGTAATGTTTGGGCTCCTGCTGCTGCTTGCCACTCCAGGGTGTCATTCAGCCAATTTTTGGCCTCCTGCAGCCAACTCCAGTGTCTCTTTCAAACTATGTTTGGGCTCCTGCTGTTGCTTGCTACTCCAGGGTGTGATTCATCCAATTTTTGGCCTCCTGCAGCCAACGCCAGTGTCTTTTTTAAGCTATGTTTGGGCTCCTGCTGCTGCTTGCAACTCCAGGGTGTCATTCAGCCAATTTTTAGGCTCCTGTTGCCAACACCAGTGTCTCTGTAAAGTAATGTTTGGGCTCCTGCTGCTACTTGCAACTCCAGGGTGTGATTCATCCAATTTTTGGCCTCCTGCAGCCAACTCCAGTGTCTCTTTCAAGCTATTTTTGGGCTCCTGCTGTTGCTGCTTGCAACTCCAGGGTGTGATTCATCTATTTTTTGGGCTCCTACAGCCAACTCCAGTGTTTCTTTAAAGTAATGTTTGTGCTCCTGCTGCTACTTGCATCATCCAATTTTTGGGCCCTGCTGCCAACTCCAGTGTCTCTTTAAAGTAATGTTTGGGCTCCTGCTGCTGCTGCTGCTGCTTGCAACTCCAGGGTGTGATTCATTCAATTTTTGGGCTCCTGCTGCTTGCAACTCCAGTGTCTCTTTCAAGCTATGTTTGGGCTGCTGCTTGCAACTCCTGGGTGTCATTCAGCCAATTTTTGGGCTCCTGCTGCCAACTCCAGGGTCTCTTTCAAGCTATGTTTGGGCTGCTGCTGCTTGCAACTCCAGGGTGTGATTCAGCCAATTTTTGGGCTCCTGCTGCCAACTCCAGCGTTTCTTTCAAGCTATGTTTGGGCTGCTGCTGCTGCTGCTTGCAACTCCAGGGTGTCATTCAGCCAATTATTGGGCTCCTGCTGCCAACTCCAGTGTCTCTTTCAAGATATGTTGGGGCTGCTGCTGCTGCTTGCAACTCCAGGGTGTGATTCAGCCAATTTTTGGGCTCCTGCTGCCAACTCCAGTGTCTCTTTAAAGCAATGTTTGGGCTCCTGCTGCTGCTTGCAACTCCAGGGTGTGATTAATCCAATTTTTGGGCTCCTGCTGCCAACTCCAGTGTCTCTTTAAAGTAATGTTTGGGCTCCTGCTGCTGCTGTTCGCAACTCCAGGGTGTGATTCAGCCAATTTTTGGGCTCCTGAAGCCAACTCCAGTGTCTGTCTCAAGCTATGTTTGGGCTCCTGCTGCTGCTGCTTGCGGTTCCAGGGTGTCATTCAGCCAATTTTTGGGCTCCTGCTGCCAACTCCAGTGTCTCTTTCAAGCTATGTTTGGGCTGCTGCTGCTTGCAACTCCAGGGTGTGATTCATCCAATTTTTGGGCTCCTGAAGCCAACTCTAGTGTCTCTTTAAAGTAATGTTTCGGCTCCTGCTGTTGCTTGCAACTCCAGGGTGTCATTCAGCCAATTTTTGGGCTCCTGCTGCCAACTCCAGTGTCTCTTTCAATTTATGTTTGGGCTCCTGCTGCTTGCAACTCCAGGGTGTGATTAATCCAATTTTTGGGCTCCTGCTGCCAACTCCAGTGTCTCTTTCAAGCTATGTTTGGGCTCCTGCTGCTTGCAACTCCAGGGTGTGATTCATCCAATTGTTGGGCTCCTGAAGCCAACTTCAGTGTCTCTTTAAAGTAATGTTTGGGCTCCTGCTGCTGCTTGCAACTCCAGGGTGTGATTCATCCAATTTTTGGGCTCCTGCTGCCAACTCCAGTGTCTCTTTAAAGTAATGTTTGGGCTGCTGCATCTGCTGCTTGCAACTCCGGGGTGTGATTCATCCAATTTTGGGCTCCTGCTGCCAACTCCAGTGTCTTTTTCAAGCTATGTTTGGGCTCCTGCTGCTGCTGCTGCTTGCGACTCCAGGGTGTCATTCAGCCAAGTTTTGGGCTCCTGCTGCCAACTCCAGTGTCTCTTTCAAGCTATGTTTGGGCTGCTGCTGCTTGCAACTCCAGGGTGTGATTCATCCAATTTTTTGGCTCCTGAAGCCAACTCCAGTGTCTCTTTAAAGTAATGTATGGGCTGCTGCTGCTGCTTGCAACTCCAGGGTGTGATTAATCCAATTTTTGGCCTCCTGCTGCCAACTCCAGTGTCTCTTTCAAGCTATGTTTAGGCTCCTGCTGCTGCTGCTTGCAACTCCAGGGTGTCATTCATCCAATTTTTGGGCTCCTGCAGCCAACTCCAGTGTCTCTTTAAAGTAATGTTTGGGCTGCTGCATCTGCTGCTTGCAACTCCAGGGTGTGATTCGTCCAATTGTTGGGCTCCTGCTACCAACTCCAGTGTCTCTTTAAAGCTATGTTTGGGCTCCTGCTGCTTGCAACTCCAGGGTGTGATTCATCCAATTGTTGGGCTCCTGAAGCCAACTTCAGTGTCTCTTTAAAGTAATGTTTGGGCTCCTGCTGCTGCTTGCAACTCCAGGGTGTGATTCATCCAGTTTTTGGGCTCCTGCTGCCAACTCCAGTGTCTCTTTAAAGTAATGTTTGGGCTGCTGCATCTGCTGCTTGCAACTCCGGGGTGTGATTCATCCAAATTTTGGGCTCCTGCTGCCAACTCCAGTGTCTTTTTCAAGCTATGTTTGGGCTCCTGCTGCTGCTGCTGCTGCTTGCGACTCCAGGGTGTCATTCAGCCAAGTTTTGGGCTCCTGCTGCCAACTCCAGTGTCTCTTTCAAGCTATGTTTGGGCTGCTACTGCTGCTGCTTGCAACTCCAGGGTGTGATTCATCCCATTTTTGGGCTCCTGAAGCCAACTCCAGTGTCTCTTTAAAGTAATGTATGGGCTCCTGCTGCTGCTTGCAACTCCAGGGTGTGATTAATCCAATTTTTGGGCTCCTGCTGCCAATTCCAGTGTCTCTTTCAAGCTATGTTTGGGCTCCTGCTGCTGCTGCTGCTTGCAGCTCCAGGGTGTGATTCATCCAGTTTTTGGGCTCCGGAAGCCAACTCCAGTGTCTCTTTAGAGTAATGTTTGGGCTCCTGCTGCTGCTTGCAACCCCAGGGTGTCATTCAGCCAATTTTTGGGCTCCTGCAGCCAACTCCAGTGTCTCTTTCAAGCTATGTTTGGGCTCCTGCTGCTGCTGCTTGCAACTCCAGGGTGTCATTCAGCCAATTTTTGGGCTCCTGCTGCCAACTCCAGTGTGTCTTTCAAGCTATGTTTGGGCTGCTGCTGCTGCTGCTACTTGCAACTCCAGGGTGTGATTCAGCCAATTTTTGGGCTCCTGCCGCCAACTCCAGTGTCTCTTTCCACCAATGTTTGGACGGCTGCTTCTGCTTGCAACTCCAGGGTGTGATTCAGCTAATTTTTGGGATCCTGCTGCTGCCAGCTCCAGGGTGTGTTTTTCAGGCACTATAGGGGCCCCTCATAGTGATGCCACCTCAACTCTCTGCAATTGTGCCGCTTTGCGATTCTATTAGCGATGACTCCGATCTGCATGTGATAATTATTTACAGTATTATTTCACTAACCCAGCACTCATCCTATGTGTGTTACAGCAAGGCAGAATGGTTTACAACCCTACTGAGGCTCTAGGAGGCTCAGAAATAGCCGTTTTAATAGCGATTTGTCGCGCATAATTCGAATCGAATTTTTCAAAAGATCGCTCATCTCTAGCCACAATGTAAATCTGACATAGCCAGTTGGATGATTTCAAATTTGCCAAATGACGCTCGTGGGAGTGCAGAGGACATGAAGCTTGTGTAGATTAGAGTATATAGATCCATAATTAAGGTTTACAAACATTATTTTCTGAGTTTCCTTCTAACAGACCAGACACAGTGTGTGTGTGGTTGCCTAGTTCCAAAACCACAAAAGAGTTTGAGCACAAAACATATGCCAGCCATATCCGAGACAAGATGAATGTCAGCTTACAGATACATTTTTAAAGTGTGGTTATAGTAATATCTGTGTTGTTATAATGATGGTTATGATGGCTTCCTCAGCATTTATTTAGTTATACAGAAGTTTAAAAACCAGTCAAAGAAATGTACCCTTTGCCCATATGTAGTCTTTTAGGTAATCATCTGGGCTAATCAATACAAGCTGGCACTGTGAGAATGCCTGTTTACTCAAAACATATCTAGGCCAAAGAGTGTATTGCTAAGATTACACAACAGTTAGACATTTATGGATGATCTGAGAACAGAAGGACTTTATTTTCTTTATAGTGCACATATGAAAATTATTCTTGCATTATCAAAACCTGTATTTCCATCTGTGCAACAGTCTTAGCATTGATAAGACTGGTGACAACAAAACTACATTTCCATTTTATCGGTATTCTAGTGGGACACCTTTAGCCCAAGGTTCCACTGCCTGGAAAGGATGGCCCCTACTGTCCAGAACCCAGAAGACTTGGGCCTGCAGCACACTTTCAAAAGACTCCCTCAGTCTTCTCTAAAACCCCCACAAGGAACAATAGGTTTGCTGAATAGGCAGGATAGGCAAGCAGAATTGTGGTTAGATCTAGCAAAGGTCAATGGGTGAAGAAGGTAGAACAGTTAAGTCCAAAGCTTATGTTCGGGGCCAGCAGTAGGCAAAAGGAAATCCAAAACACAGAGCCATAGGATCATGGGCTGGTTGCTGGCAAGATTGGTCAAAATGTATGTCATCTGGGTCAAAAAGGCAGGTGGCAAACAGATCTTCAAAGATGCCAAGGGTTTGCCAAAAAGAAGATTCATATAAAGGTCTCAGTAACAACGCATAAGTTAGCGCACCTGCACAGCAAAAAATCTTTGCACTTATGTTAGCATGCAGTGTGAGTGGAACTTTGTGCACGCACACTACGAGCAGAACCCTATGGACACATGCATTGAAGTGAACTTCATGCATACACATCTCAAATGGAACTATGCACATAGTGAACCCCGTGCACAAGAACCTTGAGTGGCACCAGTTAAACCAGGTCCATGACAAAAGTTGACCTGCTTCCACAGGTACTCACTGTCCTAGTCATGAGTAAACATAGTCACAGATAAGTTGACAGATAAAGAATATATATATATATATCTGTTCTGTAGTTGCTGTTGACCTTGACTTCTGCATTAACTTGTTTTTTTCAAGAATTCCCTTTAGTGCCTGTGATAATCTAATCTTAAGCAAGTGGGCAATAGCCAGGCTTGATCCTACAATTAGAGATGGGTGAACCCAAGCCGCCAACATGTTTACATTTTTTCTTTTTAAAAATGAGTGGGATCACCCCTCTAGGGGCCAGGCTCATCTGCACCACCATGTCCATTGGTAGAGTGGGTAATGGATTATGAACTAATATAGGGGTTCATGGTACCCTTTACCAGTTCAAAAGGGGAAAAAAACGTATACTTACCTTCTCCATTCGGAGCTCCCGTGCAGGCTCCTTTAAATGTATGCCACCGGGGCATCTAAGGAAGCTCCAGTGACATCCCCACACAGGTTTCCGTCTGTTCATGCCGGCTTTTGGCCAGAGTACTCCATGATGGGGAGCGGCTTTCATAATAAGAGGCAGGCCTCTCAAAAATATCCGCGACATTACTTATGATGTCACAAAGGGGAGGGGCTTAGAGGGAGTGGCACAGAAAAATCCCCTCTAGGCCCCTCCCTTCTGTAACATAAGCAATGACATCAGGGAGATTCCATGGAGGCTACGCCTCCAAGTATAAAATCTATCTCCCCATGCCCCCACTGGGTATTGAGAAAGAAAGAGGAGGAATCTATGTTCCCCCAATCCAAATGGTGGCTTCTGATGGACTGAGCCACTACATCTACACACATGAGGGGACCAGAAGACCTGCTGGACCTGAGGAAGATGCCCCCCCTCGGGGGACAGAAGATGGAAGACGAGGATGGGTGAGCATAGGTTAAGAACAATAAAAATATTTTTGGTGTGGTGTCTTATTTCTTTTTCACTTGGGGTGATTTGGTAAGAGGTCCAGGGGACCCCTATACCAGTTTGCTATAGTCAGGAGCCGGCATAGCACCTTCCGGGTTCAGCCAGTTCCATGCCGGTAAAATGACACATTTCCCACACCCCTATTTGGGCCATCGGGGGTACGGAAGAGCCCAGTGCCCATTAGTGTGGGCCTTGGGCACCCATGGAGGAGCCCCCAAGCCCATACCAAAGGGCATAAGGGCTTGTAACTTGCAGGGATATGGGTCGCCTATAGAGTGGCCTCTGAGCCATGGGGTAACCAGGCCTGGCCAGGTGCCCGGTCTGATAGCCTTTGAGGGGGGAGCCACATTATTTTAAATTAACCTGCAGGCAGTTTCAATGTCAAATGGAATGCATTTAAAAGCCATATTTAGTAAAACACAAGTGAGAAAATACAATTAAAAAATACAAAGTTAGGCTATTCTTTGTTAGATAAAAATTGTATCTGATCAAAAATCACCCAAAAAATTTCAAAAAGTAAGTACACAGTCAGTTACCTGCAGCAGGAACGAAATAAACACAGGAAAAACTCTTTATTTTCTATTTATTTATGTATTTAATAATTTTTTTGCCTTGATTATTTGCTTTGATTATTCAGAGTACTTTTCCTAACCCCATTTTGTGCAGGGCAATCTCCCTGATCTTGCCCTGTGATTTGCCCCCTTACACCCGTAAAAAGATTTTTTTTTTATTTACTTAATATTATTTATATTTTTTAATATTTTTGGTTTTCTGTAATATTTTGAGTACTTTCTCCACCCCATATTGTGCAGGCCAACTTGAGGTTCACTGTCATATGTACTATATTGTTGTCTTTTCATTTGTCAGACACTTTAGATTTGTAATATACAGTGAATTACTATTATATATTGAACTGTTGGGGGGTATTTTATTTGGGTGTATATAAGTATTCTTATAATCTGTGGAACTGCTTACTGCAATCAAGTGATTGACTTAAAGTGTCTTCTTTGCCGCATTACTGTTGGCATGTGGAACCAAAAATTGTCCACAAATAGAATGATTCCTTAAATTCCTTGAATTCACAAACAATCCTAATTACAATCTCTCTAATAAGCAATGAGATGAAATATCATCCCTGTCCAAATGCAAGTTGGCTGCTTACATACAAGACGTACATTTGCTTGCTTGGTCAACTTGGTCAATTAATCTGTGCATGGAAGTAGCCATTAGACTCCTAAAGATAGGAGCATTCATATGCCAATGATTGAGGTTTATCCTGCTTTGGCCTTTTTTTGCATTTTGCTTTTTGTTTCATTAGGTGGACCAATCACTGGGATCTTGACTATCCTGGTGATTGGTCATTGCTCCAGGGGCATCCACTCTACTCACCTTCTGCCATTCAACAGAGCACATGCGTGGATACTAATCCATTCAGAGCTTTATACATTGCATACTAATGTACTACATAAAGCAGTTGTTTTTTTAACTGTGCATCACATTGGAAGTGGGGAAGGCTGCATCCCTAGTTTCCCTGTGGCGTGCACGCTACCACATGTCTGATGGCTATCTGATTGACTGTGCAATGTATTGTGCACAGCTACGGGGATTCCAGGGAAGTGTGTGGCCCACAATCGCGGTAAGGGACCTGTGTTTCAGGGTGATCTGGAGGGTTTACCCCGAATCAGGATACTCTAGGGGCACCTAGTCAGCTGGCTCTGGAGTCTTTTAGACTCTAGGGCTGGCAGTGGGGGTAATTGGTCCACTTTAAGGTGCCTTCTGGTATTGCATGTGCAGTTGTGATATGTTAAAGATAAAATAGATCATCCAGTGTGTCAGTGTGGATTTATGTGTATGGGTGCTAATTATATTATCCAGTTATATAAGTGATAAATAACAACTTGCCGTTCAAATAAACTGCACATTCCATAAGCAAGACCGAATATCTAATATAATTTATCTATATGTGCTTTAAGGACAAATTTCCACATAATGTGGTTGGGAAAGGAGCTTCTTTTAGAAGTGAAATGAAACAAATAAACACTGCCATCCATAATGATGTTCTTTGAATACACTCACTATACAAAGTCGGGTGCCTGCAGGCCATAGCTTATTTAATTAAAGTTTCGCTCTACCAGTTTCATGCAGGTGCCAGATAGGCATCTGCTAATAAGAGACGGCTGATCAGTAGACGCCAGTGAGATTCTCATTGCCATAGGCTTAAGATTTACAGTGTACGCCATGAAAGCCACACACATTGTACTCTGCAGGTAACACAATGAAAGTTACAAAGTGTAACTGCAATCAGGATGGCATCCTTTAAAACTAAGGGGTCAAGTTAAACAAGACAATACTTTATTATGCCATTAAAAGCTGCATCAGGTTTTATGAATAGAGTAGCAAAAAGGGCAGTATTTTATAACAGGCTTCTTTTTACAGTACAGTACGTAAAACCTGTTACATAAGCCCAGGGGCAGACTAGCCATAGGCAGCACAGGGAAATTCACTGCTTTGGGGTCGATTGTGCTGTGTGTAGCTTCAGCAAACAACTTACCGCACCTAAAATGTCGTAATACCATATCCTAATTTCTGAATTCCCCGCGATTCCTTCCATTAGATCTGTACCCCCCAGCTAAGACACCCTGGCCTGTGTTCTGCCCCTGGATTACTAAAGCCTAAGCATATTTGCTGTGGGGGGTATCTAACCCAGCCACGGTATCTCTACCTGCCATACTAAAACTTCAGTGCCTTATCCACCTCTGCCCATGAACTGTATATAATGCTATATACTCATCTGACAAAAGTAATACCTGGCTGGGAAGCACAAATGGCAGACATGATCCCAGGCTGATTTTTTGGCCTTTGTCTGCCCCTGCATAATCCTATAATACAGCTCCTGAAGGGCTCACATTGATATCGAGACCATCAGCTGTTTTAAAAGTTAGACAGAGGATAGTAATAAAAGGTGTAGACCTCTACCCCTTTGGATCCCCAAAACGCATAACTTTTCTGCAGGATGATCTTACTGATTGATCACCACAGGAGTAGATTTAAACTTCTAATGACGATCATTGGCAGCAAAAATAACAAAAAATGATTTTGAACCCTTCCTACTATTTTGAAAAAGAGAATTAACATGTTGGTTCAAGTTAGGCTCCAGAAAGGATCGTAGATTCCTTATGTAAACCATGTTGAAAGAAAATCTATTCCATCAAAAATATTTGGGACTGGAAGCCTTTTGCATTGGGTCCAATAATAACCTCCTGGATGAAAAGTGCCATACACACAAATTGATTATTATGGGTTATAACACCTACTACACCTACTTACCAGTCCCATACTGCCTCTAGAAGTCAGTGCATTAACTATTCATTGTGAGCATCATAACTAGAGATGAGAGAACTTTCTAAAAAATCAATTCGGATGATTCGCCAAATTTCTCCAAGAAATCCAAGTTCGTCTGAATCGAACCTTTGAGAATCGTTCACCTCTAGTGGAAAGTGCGATACACCCAGCACTGTGGGAGCCGGGGAGTCCAGCCATTGGCATAAAAACAATTAAAGGTCTACAACTGCACTAAGTAACCAATGGCATAATTATGAGCATCATAAAGTTTGGTATACTTCCGCTGAGTAGCTGATGCCATTAGATGCTGCCAAAGTACAGTAAAGTGGACCAAAACCACCAAAAACAACTCACTCTATTTTGCTCCCCCACTCCAAGTACATTACCGTTTGGCTGTTTTCTGCACTCAATGCTGCCCAGGTCTATCATTGTATGCCATTGGTTTCTTTCAGGAACCATTCTTCTAAACTAACAGTTTAAGCCTCCCTCCTCACAATCTCATGCTGTGTGCAATTAGTGGCTACTGAAAATAGCGCTAGAATGAAGATACGATAACATAAGGGCCAAAAGATTACATTTTCCCTTAATTGTCACCCAATTTTTCCTTTGAAGACAAAATTATTTGTGAGTATTTTTATCCAATTCATTACCAGGATACTAAGCGGGGTTTATACATGGGTTTTTATTTTTTGAAATGTAACCATCCATAGGAGGTGGTTGGTTGCTTTAGTAAATACAGTGAATTCAGCACCAGGTGCAAAAAGGTTATTTTGGTAGTAAAAGTATATTATAGGTTAAAAATGAATCATTGTGGGAAAGTGGATCTAAACCTCTCCAGATCCAGGTACCTAACCCTGCTGCACAGAATTAAGGGAATACTCATGGAGCCCTGTCTTAAAGAAACAAAGAACAACTGCAACATGCAGTGCCCCACACCTCCAAGAGTGATGGGGTACTATATTGTGCATCACAATAGGCCTCTGGAGAAGTGGAAATGCATTCTGTGATATAATAGGGGAATATTAGATGCTAGGACAGGGGTTCACAACCAGTAGTAAGCGTGCCACTGGTTGTACATGTGATCCTATCAGGTGGTGCCTGGCTTAAACTACCTTTTGACCTCTACCCCGACCTGATCTGCTGCCATCTAAACTACCAAAGCATGATTTGCTCTATAAGTACAACATTGCTCCAGAAGGTGATGAAAACTATTTAGGTTCTTTTTAAGTCTCCATAAACAGCTGTAAAGTTTAATGGGGTTCATTATTTAGGCTAAGACTTTCCACTGCCTACATTAAAGTCAGGTGAGGTTTCATCAGATATGTTGTACTGCAGTGCGTTTTAGGAACTCCAGCAGAATGCATTTTCAATGCTTCTCTGCCCTCGTTTATTTATGTATGTTTTGCGTTTGTGGAAGTATTAGGTTGCTATATTTTGACTACAAAAACTGAACAGCCTTTCCTGAAAAGACTGTTATTTTGTGCTGGCAAAATCAAAGTTGATTCGGATAAGATCACCTTGGCCTAATTTATCCTTGTTTTCCTAAATGTGATAGCGATCTCAGTATCGCTAGCTTTTACAGGGCCATTTCTCTTTAAAAAAAAACATTTCTAATCTGCATGTGATAAGGCCTCTTTCATGGTGCCATTTTCATTATAGCCCTGCCATTCATCATTTCCCAGGTTGTTCACAATTGCAGTATCTTTCTACACCCGGGCTTTCTTTGTTTACACTCATTAGTACATTAGCTAACAAAGCACACAATGAAAGTCTGTTTTCTGGGAATAGAATAGGTCTAATTAGAAGGAAACTTGTAATACTGTACTCAAAAGCTTAGATTAAAGTGGACGATCACCCCTGGGTGATGGTCCACTTTAATCTAAGCTTTTGAGTACAGTATCTATAAGATTCCCGGGCCGATCATCTCCGAGATCGTGATGTCCCGCGGGGTGAAACCCTCCCAAAAGCCCCAAAAAACCTTACCTTATCGGCGACGGATCAGCCGCCGCCGTCTCCCGCACGCCCGCGCTGGCCGTTTGCGAATGGCCGGCGCGGGCGCGAGCCCTATAAGAGGGACGCATGGGAGGCGGTGGCGCTGGCTTATCCGTCGCTTGTCCGTCCCCGAAAAGGTATGTTTTTTGGGGGGGTTTCACACAGCGGGGCATCCTGATCTCGGATGCCCCGCTGAAGTGGTCCAACACCCAGGATAGTGAAAATCCTGGGTGTTGGTCCACTTTAAGACCTGCAAGTGTGGTCGCCGTAACAGGCTCAGTCTACCCTATCCATGCTTTCCAAAAAGCTATCATACAGACTAATACAGCCAGGTCTGCTAAATTAATCTATCCCATGGTTCCCTTTAACAGTACCCTAAAAGGCATTTTGGGATTAATCCTAGCATTTAATAATGATTACCGTGGCCACAGTGAAATTGATCTCTCAGAGCAAGCTGCTAATAAGGGACAAGATTTAAAGCGGAACAAAACCCAATGTGGCCAGCTCTAAAAGGGCTGCCAGCCTTTCCCTGGGGCATCCCAAATTGGGATGCCCTGCTGTGTAAACCACTCCATGGCACCGTAAAGCCCGCCTCTTCCGGCAGCTCAGTGCTATAAATAATGTGGAGCGAGCGCATCCCAGCATTTTCAGGCAGCTGTGCACTCCCGCAGCCATTCAGTTAGGCTGGCTCCCAATTGCAATTTGCCGAACATTAAATGATTCTGGGCGGGAGTCTGCGCATACAATGTAGGACTGTAGAAAAATGAGTTTGTATGGCCAATATGAGGGGTTTGCTACTGCGGGTTATCCAAAATAGGGATACCCAAACAAAACCTGGGAAAGTCAAAATCCCTGGTTTTGTTCCACTTTAAAGGTACAGTCCGAGCAATGAGTTCACAAGCATATCCCATGTTCGTCGCCACCATTTTCTGTAGCAGACTGTAGATGCTGTAGATCAGGTCTCCAAAGTTTGCCCCTTTCCATTTTTTACAACCACGCTCCAAATGTAGCACAGCCACCCCTGTCACTTAGCATTCAGGAAATGGAGGGGAGCCTCATGGGACAGGCTTCAGGTCAGCTCAATTCCTTAAAGTAGACAACACCCTCCATGGTGGCTGCCGGCACCGCTGCTATCTGACAGTCCGGGGGGGGGCATCCAGAAGGCTGAAGCCCCCCTGCACATAGTCCCCCAGGATGCTTTTACACTTTACTCTAACCTTGCTCTCTTGCAGGAATCCAGCACCGCAATGGGCAGCAACACTGCCCACGTGAGCACCGGGCAACCAATCGCAGTGCTGGATTCACAGCAGGGAAGCAAGGTTAAGGTAAGGTTTAAGGGCTCCAGCTTTGTGGATGCCTCCCCAGACTATCAGAGGGTGATAGTCCACTTTAATGCTTTATTATTGCCATTGCCTGGACTGTCCTTTAAGCTTACATACTAGAGATGAGCACATTTTCTAAATCAATTTGGAAGTTTTGCTGAATTTCCCCAAGAAATTTGAGTTTGTCTGGATTGAATTTTTAGAATTGCGCAAAAAACTCACCTACTCTTGTCCAGTGTCATGGGTGTCCTATGCTGCTGGGTGGAGGACAAAGACCCTCCACCCTGTACTGGGCGCTTGTCAGCTGGCAGGAAGATCTGTGTTCTTCACATGGCTGCTGAGTGATGTAGAGTTATACACTGTATAAATATGCATGTGACAAATAAACCTTGACTTGACTTGACATTAAGCAAAAAAAGATTTCCAGAGATATTGACATAACAATTTACATTTCTTTGATGAATACGCTTGACTGCATAGTACTCTTCAATTGGGAACACTATATTACCAACTTATTTATTTAGCTTAATGAACCGATGGTCTATAGGAGGGTTCAAGACATCTACTAGAAGAAGAGGGCTGAAAAAAAGGCTTTTAAAGTGGAAGTCAACTCATAGATTAACCCCCCCCCCCCCAACATCACCTTGCCACCTTTCTCAGGCACTGAGGTAGGATGGGGGGATATAAACTTAAATGAGAGGACAGGTGCACACACGGATCCAGGTGATGCCTGGTAGAATAAACCCTGTGGATTAATCTATGACTAGAATTCCACTTTAAAATTAGCATGCATAAATAAAAGCTATTATAATACTTGTGTTTTTACATTATGTTATGCTCTTTTTGTCTGTGGTGAAGATTTTACTAGGGCCCCACTGGATTCCATGAGTAAAGCTGACATTTTGAAGGTAAGGTGAAAAATAAGACTTCAGTCCAAGATCCTGGAATGGGAGACAGTATGGAGGAATTGATATAGGTTCTGAGTGTTATATGTGTTAAACAGAGAGACAGCATATAGATTAGGTTCATCCCTCGGATACTGTGAAGGTGCTGAGCTTCAGCATAAGAAAGTGGTAGCTTCTCATTTTTCACTTTAAAGGTGCCGGGCTGTAGAAAAGGAATTGGTAAAGCTCACTGTGCAATATAACAAGGCTACTGAAAATAACTTTTGATATTTTTTAAAGGTATACAGAAGTAAAGGCGATTGTTAGTCCATTGTGTCGGGCTATGTTTGGTAGTGTCCTAAACTGTTTTCCGTTTTAAAACTGAATAATGGCCGAGATATTGAGGTTTACAGTTTCACAGTACGATTTATATTTTGAAAAATATGGGCTTGGACCTTGGTTCTATGATGCCACATGGGTGGGGTCTATAAGATGGGCATTCTCATCACCCTGGCTGTTCTCTTTCTCCCAGTGTCCACAGTCTGATGATGCAGAGCTTTAGACCACCAGCTTAGCCCTATTATTGGTGGTCTATGGCAAAGGAATCCGAGGGAAGTGTGCCACTACTCTTTGCCTTGTTTCTGCTTTCAGCTGCGTTCTGACAGGAAGGGAGAGCACAGCCATGATGAGGTGAGCTGCTGAATGACAGTTTATGGCTTACAGAGTCCCTTTAATGCTTCTGCTTTCAGTATCACTGACCTAGTCTTGACATCTGTGCATACTTATAGCTGCAGTTAACATCCTGAAATATTTCCCATCTCCTCCACCTATGACATTTTTATGAAGATAGATAAGGTAAATGTATTTCAAGGTTTTTATGTTTACTCTTATATTTATTTCCTGCATGGGATGATAAGCTACAGCTATTCCTGAACTGTGAAACATTGTAAGAATGAATATGCTACTCTTTCTTTCATAGTTAACCACATACCATATGCTGCTATTCAAGCATTCTTGAAACGTCTGACACTGTTTTAATATTATTATTTTATTATTATCATTAATAATAAAGCACTATCATCTCTTGTAGGACTGTACAAAGTACTTCTTATAGACAGGGTACAATATACAGTATACCATTTACAAACAGTGAATATTCTGAATACAGAGCTAAGAATAGATTGAAGAGGTACAAGGCTGTTTGCTGATGAACTACAAAGAAGGATGTTATAGTAGTCCAGCCGGGATATGACCTGGGCACACCAACAGAGAACAAGAAAAATAAACAGTGTTTAGCGTAGGATAGACTTTTTTGGTCAGAGAGATGGGAGACAAGATGGGAGGTGAGCCAAGCGTGTGCAATAAATTGAAAGAGAAATTTCAAAGCAGGGAATGGTCCACAGTGACAAAAACTAAGAATAGGTTGCAAAGAATGTCAATTGAGTAGTGACCTTTGGATTCAGCAGTTAACAAGTAATTAGTGACTTTAGTGAGGGTCTTTTCATTGGAGCTGTTTAGGAGGAAGGAAGTAGGGAGCCAAGGATGTGGTTTAGGATTAGTACTTTAGGATTTCTTGCTTATGCAGACAGGAATGAAGAAAAATATTTCTGTTTAGTAGATGAAAGGGCAGTCTTGAGTTCCTGAACAGCTTGCTAATACAATAAAAAGTCCCTGTTGGTTTTGGTTTCCCTCCACCACCAATCGACAACTTAAGAGTGCAGTTTCAGTCTCGATTATGCTAGGGTTTCTGTATTGGAAGGCACATGACTTGATAAGTGAGGGGGCACAGCAGAGTCTAGAGCTTAGGTTAGTATATTATGGTAGTGTGGGGCTGCAGCATCCATGTCAGTGAACCAAGGTTTGAAGAGGTTTAAGTGGGACAGACAGAGACTCAAGATCTAGGTTCCATTTGTATGTTGGTCATTGTGGGTTGGTGACTGTGAACGATTGTTTGAGTCTGATGGAGGAGGTGATTAGTAAAGTGGCAGCAGGGTTTTGGTTTCAACAGGTATATTGAAATCACCCATGATGATTGCAGGGATATCTGTGGAAAGGAGCATAGTAGAAAACTGGTCAAGGAAGAAAGTGAGAGGTGCACTTACAGTGCACAGTTACAGTAGGAATATAAATAGAAATATAAACAGACACTGCGAAGTTTAAAAGATGATAAGGGTAGGCAGGGCATGGCAAGAGATTTACTGAGATTACTTCTGGTGAATTGCACAGGCCTCCTCATTAGGGATGTTCAGCTTTTGACTTTTGATGTGTTACAAATGGAAGAGGAAATGAACATTTTGAGGTTTTAGATATATTTACAGTAATACTTCATTTATCGACACTACTTTTTGTCTACAGTCAGCTCGCAGTCCTCATAAGGAATCTGCATCATTTGTTTGAAATGTCAGAAAAATTTACAGCACGTGTGAGCGCTTTAGAAAATGTATACATGAAAAGGAAAGGTAAAATGTTTGAACTTTTAGATACATGCCTAGCAATAACTTATCTACTTCCATTTGACTAGTTTATGAATAGAGGCTACTATACAGTCAAAGGAGGACAGTACTGAACCGGCATAACTTGTGTGAAATACCAAAAATGTACACGACGTGTGGGGTAGAAAGATTCTTCATTTTGCACTTAGAAGAACTGCTAAACCACATAGCTAGTAAACTTTGTCTTTCTTCCTAAACATTACCTGGGGGTGACCATGGTAAAATGTCAGCTGCTCTTAAGAATGGAAAACTTGATAAAACAGGTCAAACCTAAAGGAAAGTGGTCACTAATAGATAAAACATTGCACACACACTGCAGTAGGTATTTCAAGCCCAAACATTTTGGGAGGGCTTTGGTTATGATGGTGAGCATTCACAAATTTAGAGGGATTATCTGGGCTCAAAAAAATGGCACAGTTTTAGTGAACATGTTAAAGGACCCCATTTCCTAGACAGGTAATTTTGGAAGAAATGAACATGGCATATGCTTCTGTAAAAAAAAGAATATAATTATCTTTAATATATTTAATAATGGTCTTTTTTATACACCTTTGAATGTACTGTTTTGTCTATACCCCAATGGGCACACATTAGAGTTGATTCAGCAGTTGATTCTCATATGTTTTTCCCATGGTGCAAATCAGCACCATATTTAGCTGTGCATTTTTAATTACACAGCTAAATATGGTGCTGAATTCATGAGTACATGAACATTCACGAGTACATGAACATGTTCACGAGTAAATGAAATTACTCACGGTGCTAACTCAACACTATTGTGTATGTCATAAGAAATAGTGTGCTGGTTGCTGTCTTTTGGTTGTGAAAAATCTCCAAAGAAGAAAATGACCAGACAGTAAGTACGGGTAGATATTCCTATTGAGAATTAAAATGCCCTGAAACCTTTCCAACTTTAAGTCTAAGACCCCCTTCACATTGTGCATTTCCACCACATCATACAGAAACTCTGTAGAGCCACACACAGCCAATGACAGCACACCTCGAACTATATATATATATATATATATATATATATATATATATGCAAAAAAGGACTAAAAGATTTTAAAATACATATACACCAAGACAAAACACTACGTAACACAAACTGTATATATGTACTTATATATAATAAATCTCCAACCTTACATCTATTAGCAATGATCCAAAATTAACATTGAAAAAATTGTTTCAATGTGCACTATATGTGCATGTAACAATCTATTGTGCTGCCAACCATGAAGTGGATCCAAACCACTAAAAGTGCATCAGTGCTATTGCCAAATACCCACATAGAAAAGCAGCAATAGACATCCTTTTTTGTATGTCAAACCAATGCAATAAACAATTTAATACAATTTTGGGAGTCTGGGATGCACTGGGGGGAAGAAAATCCACCAGTGCAGCCCAGGAACCCCCAACCCAATACTAAAGATCACTAACTTTAAAATTTTTGCTGCACCATTGGTGGATACTTAATTCGGGTCAGATTGTCAGTAAGTACATCACCCCATACCCATCCATGATGGCTCAACATGCGAGGAATGTGAGGGATAGGCTTTGTCGCAATCTTTACATCAGACTCATAATGAGATCTACGGGGGGCACCAAATACAGGGCAGTGTCCCATGTGGTGGGTGCAATGTCTGCCAGTGGATGATCCCCATGAAGGAGGTATATGTCTCTGTGACTAGATGAGTACATTACATTAAGGGCTTTTTGAACTGTAAATTACAGTAATGTGATTTACATCCTCAAATGTACGTGGCCCCAAATATATGTAGAGGAAGCTACACTACCACTAAAAAACATCTACAGAGCCATATATCCACTATTAGAAATGCTGCACGGGAACAAGCTTTGGGCAAAACACACCAGTAGCAGTCCATTGGCTTAGGGTACATTCTGGACAGGTTAGGGAACTATCTGTACTTGCTGTGGAGTGGGTGAGTATAAATATTAGGGATGGAGACATTAAGGTGTGTTTAAGACAGGCAGAGTGCAGGAAAACAATGAAAGTCAATGGCACTTTTTTACTCTTGAAAAAAGTATTGCACTTTTTACCCCTTTTTACCTGTAGTAAAAAGTGCCATTGACTTTCATTGTTTTCCTATCTGGTGATTCACTAACAGTGACATTCTCAGGCTTTTTTCTCATGAATTGAATTTTTTACTACCATAAGAGTTATTTTCTACCCTTTGTGAATCAAGGCCATTGACTTTATATGAGCAGCGTCTCCCACAGCTGTTCTGATTCTTTATCAGCAGTTCTGATAAAGATCTCTCAGAAAACATCACACCACATATGGGAGCTTTAGGGTATATATGTAAGAAAAGTGAGGTTAAAATGCTTGAACTATGAATACATATAATAGCATATTTTCCACTTTATTTTTTTAAGATTTGTGTCTCCAACAAGGTACAGATAAGAAACCAGCATGACTTGCCTGAAATGACAGAAAAATGTTCACCACATGCAGAGTTTCAAGATTCTTTAATTTGCAATTCCAAGAACTGCTAAATCACATTGTCACTAAGCATCACCTAGTTGTCCCTAAATATTACCTGGGGGTGATAATCTTAAAATCAACTACTCTTAAGGCACAAAAATGACAAAACAGTTAAAAACTAAAGCACACCTGTCACCAATACATAACAAATATGCACATGCTTTCAACACATTTAAGGCCCAATGGCACCTGAAAGAAAGCTGCCAAATAAAGCCCAATTGTCAATCCTGCCTGTAACGTATCCTACTTTTACCAACCCGAAGCAAGCTCTTGTACATCAACAATGTACTTGGTAGCTTCAACATGGTTTTGCCTGCTTTGGATAGCACGGCTAATTCTGAAAAGCAATTTTATTTTCTGACAAAGACCATACTGGGAAAATGTCTGCCAGGAGAAAACAGAAGTTAGTTAATGGAAAATCAGGAACCAGAAGGGGTTACAAAAGTACCAATTTTGGTTTCAATAAAGTCTATGAATTTTATTTTCAATGAACTTCAGTCAACAGTTTGAAATAGTAAGCGAGTTTCTCTAATGATGACACATGCTACAAAAATGGCATAAAATGAAAAAGAGGCTTCGAAGTTTGGTTTAAATTTACTTGCATGTCTGAGCTTCCAAATGACCTGCAATGGCTGAGCTTCCAAATGACCTGCAATGGCTGAGCTTCCAAAAGACCTGCAATGGCTGAGCTTCCAAATGACTTGCAGTGGCTGAGCTTCCAAATGACCTGCAGTGGCTGAGCTTCCAAATGACTTGCAATGGCTGAGCTTCCAAATAACTTGCAATGGCTGAGCTTCCAAATGACTTGCAGTGGCTGAGCTTCCAAATGACTTGCAATGGCTGAGCTTCCAAATGACCTGCAATGCCTGAGCTTTCAAATGACCTGCAATGGCTGAGCTTCCAAATGACCTGCAATGGCTGAGCTTCCAAATGACTTGCAGTGGCTGAGCTTCCAAATGACCTGCAATGGCTGAGCTCCCAAATGACTTGCAGTGGTTGAGCTTCCAAATGACCTGCAATAGCTGAGCCTCCAAATGACTTGCAGTGGCTGAGCTTCCAAATGACCTGCAATGGCTGAGCTTCCAAATGACCTGCAATGGCTGAGCTTCCAAATGACCTGCAATGCCTGAGCTTTCAAATGACCTGCAATGGCTGAGCTTCCAAATGACCTGCAATGGCTGAGCTTCCAAATGACTTGCAGTGGCTGAGCTTCCAAATGACCTGCAATGGCTGAGCTCCCAAATGACTTGCAGTGGTTGAGCTTCCAAATGACCTGCAATAGCTGAGCTTCCAAATGACTTGCAGTGGCTGAGCTTCCAAATGACCTGCAGTGGCTGAGCTTCCAAATGACCTGCAATGGCTGAGCTTCCAAATGACCTGCAATGCCTGAGCTTCCAAATGACCTGCAATGGCTGAGCTTCCAAATGACCTGCAATGGCTGAGCTTCCAAATGACTTGCAGTGGCTGAGCTTCCAAATGACCTGCAATGGCTGAGCTTCCAAATGACTTGCAGTGGCTGAGCTTCCAAATGACCTGCAATGCCTGAGCTCCCAAATG
Organism: Gastrophryne carolinensis; assembly: GCA_027917425.1. Lineage (NCBI taxonomy): Eukaryota > Metazoa > Chordata > Amphibia > Anura > Microhylidae > Gastrophryne > Gastrophryne carolinensis. The sequence goes on along the minus strand of CM051238.1, from coordinate 175,040,811 downwards.
ACTTGCAGTGGCTGAGCTTCCAAATGACTTGCAATGGCTGAGCTCCCAAATGACTTGCAGTGGCTGAGCTTCCAAATGACCTGCAATGGCTGAGCTTCCAAATGACTTGCAATGGCTGAGCTTCCAAATGACCTGCAATGGCTGAGCTTCCAAATGACTTGCAGTGGCTGAGCTTCCAAATGACCTGCAATGGCTGAGCTCCCAAATTACTTGCAGTGGTTGAGCTTCCAAATGACCTGCAATGGCTGAGCTCCCAAATGACCTGCAATGGCTGAGCTTCCAAATGACCTGCAATGGCTGAGCTTCCAAATGACCTGCAATGGCTGAGCTTCCAAATGACCTGCAATGGCTGAGCTTCCAAATGACTTGCAGTGGCTGAGCTTCCAAATGACTTGCAATGGCTGAGCTTCCAAATGACCTGCAATGGCTGAGCTCCCAAATGACTTGCAGTGGTTGAGCTTCCAAATGACTTGCAATGGCTGAGCTTCCAAATGACTTGCAATGGCTGAGCTTCCAAATGACCTGCAATGGCTGAGCTCCCAAATGACTTGCAGTGGTTGAGCTTCCAAATAACTTGCAGTGGCTGAGCTTCCAAATGACCTGCAATGGCTGAGCTTTCAAATGACCTGCAATAACTGAGCTTCCAAATGACCTGCAATCCTTTGAATATATCTGACCGGCATGTACATCATGGTCTCAGCCTTGATTGCTAGAACACATGGGTTTGCTATACTAATGAGTCTCTTGTTCACTGAGGGGGCTGAAAACCACAGCTGGTATGCTATGGCTTCTAAAGATTATAGTTCCAATTGAGTGTTGGTGGTATAGTGGTAAACATAGCTGCCTTTCAAAAGTTATAGTTCTAGTAAGCCTCAAAGGGTCACTATTAGTGTTGGGTGAACCCAAACCACAAAGTTTAGTCAGACGTCCGTGTTCAGGTTCGGGGCTTGGACAGCCCATCAAACAGCTTCTAGCACTCCCCTCAGCAAATCAGGCCAGGCAGCAGGCTGACCATCTCGCTACCCCCTGTCCCACCCACACCCTGCACAGATCCACAATCCCAAGCTAATCAGAAAAGGGAGTAGGCATGGCAGTGAAGGGAAGGGCCATGACAGAAGACGGAAGCAATCTGGCGTGGACTACAGCATCCAGCATGCGGCTGGTGACTGTGTTATGCAGTGTGTGTGGGGTGTTCTGCCACACAGCCTATTATAGGGGTCACACCGTCTCCTATGGGGGGTAATGGGGGGATTCTGTCACACAGTCTGCTATGGGGGTGATGCGGGGCTCTGTCACACAGTCTGCTATGGGGTGATGGTGGCTCTGTCATACAGTCTGCTATGGGGTGATGGGGGCTCTGTCATACAGTCTGCTATGGGGTGATGGGGGCTCTGTCATACAGTCTGCTATGGGGTGATGGGGGCTCTGTCACACAGTCTGCTATGGGGTGATGGTGGCTCTGTCATACAGTCTGCTATGGGGTGATAGGGGCTCTGTCATACAGTCTGCTATGGGGTGATGGGGGCTCTGTCATACAGTCTGCTATGGGGTGATGGGGGCTCTGTCATACAGTCTGCTATGGGGTGATGGTGGCTCTGTCATACAGTCTGCTATGGGGTGATAGGGGCTCTGTCATACAGTCTGCTATGGGGTGATGGGGGCTCTGTCATACAGTCTGCTATGGGGGTGATGGGGGCTCTGTCATACAGTCTGCTATGGGGTGATGGAGGCTCTGTCATACAGTCTGCTATGGGGTGATGGGGGCTCTGTCATACAGTCTGCTATGGGGTGATGGGGGCTCTGTCATACAGTCTGCTATGGGGTGATGGGGGCTCTGTCACACAGTCTGCTATGTGGGTGATGGGGGCTCTGTCATACAGTCTGCTATGGGGTGATGGGGGCTCTGTCATACAGTCTGCTATGGGGGTGATGAGGGAATTCTGTCATACAGTCTGCTATGGGGGTGATGAGGGAATTCTGTCATACAGTCTGCTATGGGGGTGATGAGGGAATTCTGTCATACAGTCTGCTATGGGGGTGATGAGGGGCTCTGTCACACAGTCTGCTATGGGGTGATGGGGGCTCTGTCACACAGTCTGCTATGGGGGTGATGGGGGCTCTGTCACACAGTCTGCTATGGGGTGATGGGGGCTCTGTCAAACAGTCTGCTATGGGGTGATAGGGGGTCTGTCACACAGTCTGCTATGGGGGTGATTGGGGAGATTCTGTCACACAGTCTGCTATGGGGTGATGGGGGCTCTGTCCTACAGTCTGCCATGGGGTGATTGGGGAGATTCTGTCACACAGTCTGCTATGGGGTGATGGGGGCTCTGTCCTACAGTCTGCTATGGGGTGATGGGGGCTCTGTCACACAGTCTGCTATGGGGGTGATGAGGGAATTCTGTCACACAATCTGCTAAGGGGTGATGAGGGGCTCTGTCACACAGTCTGCTATGGGGTGATGGGGGCTCTGTCACACAGTCTGCTATGGGGTGATGGGGGCTCTGTCATACAATCTGCTATGGGGTGATAGGGGGACTGTTACACAGTCTTATATGTGGGTGTTTGGGGAGATTCTGTCACACAGTCTGCTATGGGGTGATGGGGGCTCTGTCATACAGTCTGCTATGGGGTGATGGGGGCTCTGTCACACAGCCTGCTATGGGCTGATGGGGGCTCTGTCACACAGTCTGCTATGGGGGTGATGGGGGCTCTGTCATACAGTCTGCTATGGGGTGATGGGGGCTCTGTCACACAGTCTGCTATGGGGTGATAGGGGCTCTGTCACACAGCCTGCTATGGGGTGATGGGGGCTCTGTCACACAGTCTGCTATGGGGGTGATGGGGGCTCTGTCATACAGTCTGCTATGGGGTGATGGGGGCTCTGTCACACAGTCTGCTATGGGGTGATGGGGGCTCTGTCATACAGTCTGCTATGGGGATGATGAGGGAATTCTGTCATACAGTCTGCTATGGGGGTTATGAGGGAATTCTATCATACAGTCTGCTATAGGGGTGATGAGGGAATTCTGTCATACAGTCTGCTATGGGGGTGATGAGGGGCTCTGTCACACATTCTGCTATGGGGGTGATGGGGGCTCTGTCATACAGTCTGCTATGGGGTGATGGGGGCTCTGTCATACAGTCTGCTATGGGGTGATGGGGGCTCTGTCACACAGTCTGCTATGGGGGTGATGAGGGAATTCCGTCACACAGCCTGCTATGGGGTGATGGGAGGTGATTCTATCAAACAGCCTGCTATGGTTTTATGGGGGGATTCTGCAACACATTCTGTTATAGAGTTATTGGGGATTCCTATTATTTTTTTTTATTTGCAGCCCTCTACCCCTTACTACCCCCATTTTACAGTAACTTTTGGGCCCCCAAGTTCAGGTCCACCCCCCCAAGTTCGCCAAAGTTTGGCTGAACTTGCCAAACCTGAATTTCTATGGATTCGGTCGCCATCACTAGTCCCTTTACTTCATGTCTTTGTTGAGGGTTGAATTTAAAGCCAAAGGAAAACTAAGCATCAATAACGTCAGTTTCTTATGCTTTTTACTGGAGATCCGATATAATTAAACCTTTTTTGACTATAGGCCTTTTTCATAGTAATGTTCTAGATTTTTATATGATTTTACAGAATAAAACTTTTTATTTGCTTCTAGAGATTTTGTGCCAAAACTATGTGCTCAGTTTGCTGAGCTGATCCAAAATTTTTACATTTTTTCTTAGATTAGCTAATGTGTGTTTTATGGAAGCAGTGTTTACTATCTACAATCTGTTGCTATTGGCAATATACACCAAGAAAAGAGGAGTGAGTCCTGGCCACTGCTGAGGTGAGGGAGCTCACTCAACCTTACACATGCCCAGCAGCAGTGTTCTGTGCAACTATATGCAACATGTTGCTATTGGCAATGTAAACCATGTCTACACTTGGTGTACATTGCCAATAGCAACAGATGAAATATGCTTCCATAAATCACACACTTGCTAGCATTAGAAAAAAATAATAAATACTAGATCAGCTCAGAACCTTTAACCATTTTGCCACACAAAAATATATGCTTTAAAAAATTCAATTCAAATCGTACTTACCCTTTAAGTTAAACAGAATAAAACTATCATTATCCACATTAAAGCAGTCCAGTTATGGGGTAACCCCTCGGTCCCGCCACCTTCCCCTGACACTGAGGCAGGACGGGCGGTTACATTGAAGAAAAACCCTTACCTCACCCGTGGTCCAGTTCTCTCAGTGCTTCGGGTCCCACAGTATCTGTGCTGGCTGTGATTCGCCAGATGATCCAAAATTTCAAGAAATAAGAAAATGATTACAGTCTACAAATAATTGTCCACCTTTTACATATACCTCCGCAAAATAAATGAAACATAACACTGTGATCTTAACAAATTCTTAAAGGATTTATGTTTCCAAATGTCACAAAGAAATCAGTCTGAATTTGTAATGACAAGGTATACATACATTATATTAACTACATACTTAAGATATGAGCCAACCAAGACCTCTGTTTTAACCAGATTTAAAGACAGATAATAGGATTGGTTGCAAGCTAACAGGGTCGAGTGCTGTGGCTCCCTAAAGATTAGTTTATTCTAATTGCCCTTCTTATATGCACCTCCTAGGTTAGTTATAAATTCCTCTGAGTGGCTGTCACCCCTACTTTGTTTCTCCTGATTCTGTGCAAGCAAATAGGGTGGGGGGGGGGGGGGGTTAAGCAGTATGGGAAAGGCTTTCAAGCTATCCTCCCCATGTGCTTCACTCAAGGTTATAGGGCAACTTCAGGTAAGCTGCTTCTAGTTTATGCATTGCATTGTATGTTCCAATGGGGGCTCTCATAGGCTAGAGTTAGGACACAGAGGTACCTTGGTGTATGGAGATGCAGCTTTAGCATACCTCTGCAGATGTGTGCAGATGTGTGCCAGCTGAGTATTTAACCAGATTTAAAGACAGATCATGGGACTGGTTGCAAACTTACAGAGTTGAGTGCTGTGGCTCCCTTAAGATTTAAAATTGATATTAAGTAATGAAAGGATTATTTAAATATTGGTATCCTTCTTTGATCATATTCATTATTCCACATGAAAGCAGAAAGCCTAGGGATCTCTGTATTGCTGTATTGCAACAGAACTTGACTTACAGTAGAATAATATTAAAGCATTCAAGTATTCAGGCACTGTTGTTCAGGCACTTTTATGTTGGGGAATTGGAGGCATTTCCTGCTAAGTAAAACAATTGGATACAAATATCCTGACTGACACACCCAACCACAACAGGATTCTATTTTAAGGAATAAAATTGTGTATTATTTCATTACGTTTCCATGTGGAGATGGCACTTGTACTATTTTTTTTTCTTCAAAAACAGTATTTATCTTTATTTAATTTTACAAAAAGGCTTCCCCAGCACATTACTGGTAGCCTGGTACACTTGCAGTGATGGAGGTCTGAATTACAAGCCCCTATGTATGGTGCTCTGGACTCGTTGCCTCAGGATGCCGTGCTATTTTTTATTTCAATAGTAACAAAAATAAGAAAAAGCAGCCAAATCATTTAGGGCTTTATTCATGAAGAGATAGCGACAGGTAGTGCCTAGTAAGCAGCAGCACGCAATTCTACATTTATGAAGCCGATTATGGTGAGCGACTGGAACAACACCATGTAGCGTACGATTTATCATTAGCCAAGGCTCAGTGTACAGCACCGTCGTTCCGACTTGCAGAGCGCAACGTCTTACCTGTCGCTACCTGCCGCTCTCCCATACATTTCAATGGACGGTCCTTATTATCTCTCCTGATACCATTTTTTTAAAAAAACTCAACTCTGACATTTATCCTGACCTAGAAAATGACATTTTTGAATTTTTTTTTTACATTTATACAAAAATGTTTATACATGTCGACGTTCTGTCAGTGTAAAATTTTCATGAGCTGCGCTCTACCATTGTTAATTGTGGTATTGGCGTGTGTCGCTATAGCGCCGAACATTGCTATGCGTAAGCTGTTTAAAAGTAACGTATTGTAGCGTAATATTTTGTGTTTCATTGCGTTGTCAGCTTGCGAGGCGGTCAAAGGTTTTGCTTTCGCTTTTGTTTTATGCACTTCCAGTTTTACACCTACGAGGATCCACCATGCCAGCTAGAAGGCCTGCGAGACGCCTCCCCAGCTCTTCTTCTGACTCTGATTCCCCCCCTGCCCCCCTGCCCCCCCGCTCCTTCAGCCCCCCCTGCCCCCCCAATAGAAGAGACAGCGGGTGGATCCTCGGGTCAATGGCCAAGTGGTCAAAGTAAGTGTACACGTGAATTGTGTGTTAATGTATGTTGTACTGTGTATTGTCATTATAGATTTGATGTTTTTTTAACTATTTTTCATTATGTATGTAATGCTTTATGGTCTGTACAGGCCAAAATAGTTTTTTTTGTTAACTCATATTTTTTTTAATTTTTTATTAATATTTTTAATAATATTCTTTTTAACATTGTTTAGGGCATTTTTGTTTGCTTACATTTGAACCAATATCCATATACATTCCAATAGATCAATATTGTAAAATGTAATATATTTTAAAAAATATATATATTGTGACTTTGACTAAACTTTTTTTCCACTTTTTAAAAAAAAAATTAATAATTGAAACAATATGCTTTGCACTATTTGATTTTTTTTTTTGTAGGATTTTTGCATTCATAGCAGCATAGTGGCAGAGGTGCAGGCCACCGTGTCCCGGCGCTTTAATACCAAACTTACCAAAAGATCGATTATACAGAAGTGGTCAGACTTCAAGCGCTGGGACAATGAGGGCGTCAACCGACTCTATGATGTCTACACACATGCATGTAAAAATAATTTTCATGTGTGCACAGTAATCTGCTTATGTCTAACCAATTTTTTGTTATTTTTGTTTCCTCTCCACAGATAAGCTTGCTCCCCTGGGAAAACACGGGAAGGGTCTCCTCCCCCGCAGACGTGTGGTGGGGTCGGATGAGTCTGCCGGTCCCTCTCGCATCTACCATATTGAGGACCCAGGGGAGGAAGCGGATGATGCCCCAGTGGAGCGTGCCGCTGGGGTGAGGGCAGTATGGAGCCTCAGCTCTTCACAATCGGACTCAGCTGAGTCCCAAACCCCCTGTGGCCACTCTCAAGTGGGGAGTCCCAGTGGGGAGGAGGCAAGGGACTCCACCACACTCCCTGAAGGATCAGGGAGTGAGAGGGAGGAGGGTGGCCCATCGGGTTTGCAATCTGCTGGGCCCATTGTGAGGAGTGGAGGCTCCCTGCCTCCACCTCATAGCCCTCCCTGGGATACCATTAGCAGCTCATCCCCTGGTGAGTGGACTTATTAGTGTGGCTTTTTATTTCCATTGGTATCTTGTTGTTACTAAAATTTTCTTTTCTTTGTATACCTGTTTTTCAGGGCATCATAGAGCCGTACCTCCTCCAGCTATGCTGCAGATGAGGCACTCAGGAGTTGGAACAGGAGTTGTTTTAATTATTAAAATAATTTATATGCAAATATTGTTTTATGTATCTAGCATTTTTAAGCCCAAAAAACTTATATGGTTGTGAAGGGGGCCATGTGGCCTATTTCACAGTAGCCACTCTACTGGTGTACCCCTAAATCAAAATCTAATGTGGCTAGACCATGTGTTAGACAAAGTAGTTTCGCTTTAACAAACACATGGCCGTCGTATATCCACAAGTATTTATATGTTATCATTTTAACCAATACATGTTGAGGCCTAGTAACAACATCAAATACATAGTTCTTATGATTGCTTCTGTTTTGTTTTTTCTCTAACAGATGTTTCCACACAGACGGACTCAGTTCTAACTCTCCCCACCCCAGCTCCGTGAACCTCCAGCAGCATGGGCCCAAGCCACAGCTGCAATAGTAAGTTTCCTAAATTCTAATTCAAACATTGATTACACGCATATGTCTGTGTTTATGACCATTTACACATGTTAGTGGCAGTCTACTGTTTACTATCAGACATGGAGATGCTCTATTTGCAATCATCATTCATAATTGCATGTATGCATGCTAATTTGGTGGGCCTGCTAATGTTACTTGACAATACATGATAAAGGCAGCCAGTGATTATATGGTGGGTTTCTAATCCTGCTACTATTGTAACTCCCCATTCATTAATATTGATAGGTGAAGGATTTTATATAATAAAGGGACAGGAGTAATTGACCAAGACATGAAGTACAGTCTTCCGCTAGTCAAGTTGGCCTTATTTGGTTAGTTAAGGTAGTTTCTGATGTGGGACTAGGGTGGATAATATAGAATGGTGGGCCAGGTTTGATTATTTTGGCATCTATTATTTAGCCAAACTTGCCTCTTGTTTAAGGGTTAAAATAGTGTGCATTAATATTATTTACAATAACTAAGTTCTCCCCTTTCATAGGTATATACTGTCTATTTTGAACTTAATTTTGTAATTTCTTTCCTACGGCTTGCACACAGGAGCATCGCAGACTGTGGCAGTATGTCCGAAGAAACAGACAAATGCTGCTGGGGAAGAAGAAAAAGCCTTTGGGTGGGGGGGATTAGGGTTGCCGCTGTGTGGCCTAGTTAGTTTATGCCCATGTTGGGCATTTTTTTTTAAATTATTAAAATATTTGTATTTTTGATTATACATTTGTGTCTGGTTTTCATTTAAATAATTTAAAATTCACTCAACACACACGAACAAAAATTTAAAAGCATAAAAAAATTAACTTATATTGCCAATGTGATCATTGACAATATAACATTAAATCAAATTTTAGCGTTAGAGCAGCATAAAAACACCAAGACACCATTAGATTTGGGTGAGCGACTGTATAGTGGCTTTATAGCGACTGACAACCATCAGATTCATCAATGGCGGCCAGGTTACTATAGCGCTGAGGCGCTCTGTAATAGCGACTCACGGCAGATCAGAGCGACCACTAGCAGTCACTCTTAGCGCGGCAGTACAGACGCTCATTGGCTGTTACCTGGCGCTAGTAATGAATCAGCCTGCCTGTCAGAATTTCCCTCCCATTGACTTTTATGGTATCTGGTATTTGTACCCCCTGTTTGACTCATCACTAGTCAAAAGTGACTCCTTAGCTACCCCCCACCAATAGTGCAGCTGAAACATTGGTATGCCACTTAAATTATAGCAACTATTAGAAGGTCATTTGACTGTGTAAAGTGACCAGATATGCATTCTGTTTGAAAGTTTTAAAGAACTAAGTCGTCTTAATAGAATATAGCATAATGACCCTACCTACCTACCTGACTAAAGGCGATATTAACGTGAGAAAGAAAGCATTGACTGAAGTGATGTGTGTAAATTAAAATGAGCCATGTCACTAAAATAATCCTTCACCACATACAAGTGTAATAACAATAAGCTGATAACATCAAAGGCTGTCTTCTCCAAGACATGTAGGAGATAATGCTTACATCTGACTATCCTCTAAAAGAGCTTTACTCTAAGTATTAGTTTAAGGTTATCTTCAAAGTATGATTTGTTGTCACTAACTATGTAAAGGGGAAGAAGTTTATTTCCCAAAAAAAATCACATAAATGTGCCTAGTATAAATTTAACATAGTATATATCTTCTTGTATATCCTTCCCAAGTTAGTAAATTGTAGTGACATTTAATTACAGTCAATAAATCAACAAGACAAAATGTGGGTGTGCAAGCGCATGCTGAAGTACTCTTATGGGGCTCTTGTTGGAACTTTCAAGATCCCCTGGCATCCAGTGGGGTTTGCCAGTGGGGGGTGTAGGGTGCCATCCTTGTCACTGCAGTTACTTTTCAGGTCAAGGCAGCATTTGGCAGTCTTTGGAGAATGCTACGCTTTCTGTCCATGATATGAGCTATCTGTTGATGGAGAAGAGAAAAGAAGCGCACATTTACACAGCAAAACACATCCAACTAGTGGACATGTGTTTCAAGCTTTAGGCTCTCATCAGCACTAGGACAAATATGTCTGGCTGTATGGGGAGTGAGACTTAGTGAGTACCAAAACAGAGTCACAAGCCAGTAAATTTAAAGCTAATCCTTGGCATTGCACCCTTAGCGTTTCTAAGGACCTTGGACTGCTCAACGACATAAAGAGATGATTTGCATAGCTCCGCCTGCTGCAAGGATTAATGGGTAATGCTATTTTACATTGTGTTGGGTACTGTGCAAATACTTTCCGTTTTAGGAAATCGCCTCTTTTTCTTTACCTTTCAGTAGAGGGTTTTTTGGTGTCTTTAGCCCCTCTATATTAAAGTGGACCGTCACCCTCCCGTGATCGGCCTCGGAATCTATAAGATTCCCGGGCCGATCACCTCCCTCCCCGCGGGACATCCGAGATCGGGATGTCCCGCGGGGTGAAACCCCCCCAAACACCCCAAATCCCCTTACCTTGTCTTCTGTGAATGGCCGGCGCGGGCGCGCGCGCGTCAAGAGTGACGCGTGGAAGGCGGCGGCGGAGGAGCCGCTTGTCCGTGGCTGTCAAAAGGCTTGTCCGTCGGCGCTGGGAGCGGGGAGAGGTGAGTTTTTCGGGGGGTTCGGGGGGGTTTCACACAGCGGGGCACCCCGATCAAGACCAAGGATAGTCAAAATCCTGGGTGTTGGTCCACTTTAAGCCTAACATAAGTTTCTTCACATACTGGCTTGAGACTCTGTTTATCTATCTGTTGATATAACTGTGGACAGGCATTCTGTATGTTCACTCATGCTGATCAATAATGGGCTTTGCCTGAGCTCACTCCATCTGTCTAGGACAGTTGCACACCACTTGCCTTTCACAGTGGGGACATGGCTATGACCTGATCATGGCTAGATAAGAATTATGGCAAATATATTCACGACAACTTCAAGGAAATATTGTATCTGATATATATCACACAGATCTCCACCCCAATCAATATTTCAGAGAAGCCATTACACCTTTAAAAGCACCCACTCACTCCCTTCCCCCTTCAGAACAGTGTTTTTAGGGCCAGTAATTGTGCCCAGATGTAACTGTCCTGGTCCTATCTGAACCAGTATTTTGCTGTGATCCCCGTTGGCTTTAGCTGCTGAGAGGTATGTCCTGTAATACTGCTAAAGATCCCTGCTCTCAGCTGGCTCTGAGGAATAATTGTGTCTCTCATGGCAAGTCAAGTAGCCTCCGAGGCACTTCGAGCTGCTAGTCAGCCCTCACACAATTTGCTGGGCTAGCTATCCCAGGTGTGTCAGAGCCAATGAGCCTTAATGTAATAGTGCACTAATCAGTATATCAGATATATATATCCCTTGCCATGGAAGTGAAGTTGCAGCAGGCCCATTTTTCTTTCCTGAAGCCTTGTCGGTAATGCTTTTAAACTTCAACTGCCACCAACAACCTGGCACTAATTATCTTTATTCTAGGTCTTTGAACAGATCTAAGTAAGTGATGTTAGGGAGCCTAAGACCTAATGTCAAATACCAAACTTGAAAAAAATACAGTTTAACAGCTCTTTCAAAAATGTCAGGCATCGTTGAACATGTGTCAGTCACATCAGTGACAACTGAATTATTGTGTAAATTGCAAATATGATGCTAAAATAATTATTCACCACATAGGAATTCAACAGTAAAATAGAAGAAGAAGCATACAAGCATATGATGGAGTTGTCCTTTTTAAAAGTGTCCTTTAAACTTAGCGGTGAATCTCCGTTGGGCCTTCCCTTTTACAGAGTCAGCCAAAAAACACCTGTTTAAAGTTTATGTTGTCCTTAGCTGCATTTATCAGAATCCCAGTGCAATTATCAGCTTGTAAGGGAAAAGAAAAAGCTTCCGATTATGTATTACTATACACACACAGAAGTATTTCACAGCAAATTCAGACCAAAAGCACAAGATCACTTAGGCAGCGCCCTGCTCTCAGTCTCCCTGTCAGCTATGCGTTAGATACTGTGAGTATTTCCTCCTCTCAAACCAAGCCTCACTCCAGCTCCCCGAGCACTGCCTTCTTCCCCCTGGTGTCAACGCGTTTCGCTTGTGGCTCCAAGCTTTCTCAAGGCTTAGGGGGGATAGAGCAGAGGGGGGTGATGTCAACCCCTCTGCTCATCAGTAATTGGATGAAGGCTTAAACCCCTTCCAGTGTGACCACAAACTACATAGTGATTATTTTTTCTTATAGCACTATGGCATTGAGCTTTTCTTGTGTGGTCGCAGTCTCCACTATGCTACTTGTCATAGCAGCGCTGTGGCATTGGATTTTCCACAGGCACATTTTTGTTAAGCACTAAGGAAGGGCTTTCTCTTATTAGTACTTCTATCATTTCGTTCCGCTATGTTTTCTAAAATCTTCGGACACCAAAAAAGGAGCTCTCATTCATACTATAATTCCAATACTTATGTCAATCCCTAAGGATTTTTTATAAAAAAACTTTTTTAAACAGCGTTTAGAATTTTTAATGTGTTTTATACACTGAGAATAAATGTTCCTATTTTGGGCTGGGAGAGAAAATCATCCACAGCTGTGCTTCTGCAGCACTACAGAGATGCTCGAGTGGAGAGCCACAAAACATAAACTGTTGGGTGTACTTGAGGGCAGGGTTGAGAAACACTGCTCCAATCCACTATTACATTGGTTGCACGTATTTGAACAGCATTAGTATTACTATAAGATTGGTCCATGACAGACTGACTTACCATACTCTGTGTTATCTTAGAAGACTTCAGTTTTTAATTTCAAATAGAAAAAGGAAGAGTGAGAGCCACCCAGAATGCTGCTACTGAAACCAAAGTACATAACCTAAAATTCAACTTAACTTCAAGCTTTGGCTGGCAAATAATGATTGCCTGCATATAGCTTGTCTACTTCCTGTTAATTTTTATTTACTTACTTTACTTATTTAATAACAGTCTTTATTAACAGGGCGACTTGTGCCAAGATACAATATTCCAGCTGAGCAAACATATTATGAGAACATTAGACCACATCAAGCATTTTCAGTTGAAGCCAGGAGACAAGGATCTGGCTTTTGTTTGCAAATATCAGCATACATAGACCCAAAAGTGTTTGTCTTCCAGAGAGATTCTTCTCTTGTGATGAAGTTCTCTACACTTTAGTAAATGTGCCATCTAATAAGCCATTCACTAAAATGCAGAAAAAACACTTCGCCAAACCTCTGTTCTTCTTTCACTTAATTCTGTTTTGAGTTAGAGATGTTCTCTAAATTTAGCAAATTAGTAACTGGTCAAGTGGGGGGGGGCACATAAACTACTGTGGTTACTTCTACCACTACTACATAACGCTAATTAAGAAAAAGTTAAAAGTTTCCCTTAATGCCCCTTTACACCTTCCAGAATGCACCAAAATTCTGAAGCAAATTGTGCTCATTGAAATCAATAGGCACTTTCAAATCTATGATCACAGCACATAGATGTTTATGGGCAATGCAGGAAAAGCGGAGACCACCACCTGGTCCACTGCCAGTCCTGCAGGGTAATCTGTCCCCACCAGCGTTGCAGACATCTGGTTAGGATGTCTCTGGGTCCAACCTAAACTTTTTGCAGTCCTGCTTCTGCTGGATCTTCCTTTTTCCCTGCTTCTCCCTCCTATCCACTTTTACTCGATTATACTTGGTTTCCCACATTCCCTCCATCATTCTCTTTCTTTCACTTTTATTCTGCCTCCCTTCTTTCTTTATCTGTCTCTCTTTTCCAAATTTCGGCCACATTTCTCACTTTTTCACATTCCAACCTTTATTTATTACTGTATTTTCCATATATTTTCTTTATCTCTCTCTCTCTCTCTTGAAATCCCCCAATTGCCAATTAGACACCATATTAGGCCCCTATAGCAAATGTCATTTTAGTGATTGACTGCACACTATAACCTCTCCATGAACACACCCCATACATAGAGGTACTATAAAATCCCTCTGCACTGCATTGCAAACTGTGCCTATCCCCTCGATTCAAAGAGCAAAAGTTAAGTGATTTCGTATCGAGAATCGTAAGTTTGGGTGGGTGTTTGTCATTTTTTCTGGTTTTTTTGGCCATTTCGTATTCGTACGATCGTTCGCGCATAGACGTATATGAACATACGCATTTCGTACGAGAATCGTATAATTTGCGTTAGTTCGTGTGTTTTTCCCGTCCAATTCGTATTATTTGCGTTAGTTCGTGTGTTTTTCCCGTCCAAATCGTATTATTTGCGTCCGATCCTATTTTTTACGTCCTTCACATGGGCTTGCGCCCAATTCAGAGAGGTGATTGCTAATTGTTTTGAAGCCCATTAAAGAGGTGCTTTACGAAATGTTTGCCGGCAGCTATTTGGCCTCGGGAGTAGGATGGAGCGGAGCGAGTTTGTGGCACATCAAGGGCTTATGCTTTTTGGCATTGAGTTGATCGAGATGTCTGAGAGCAGATTGCCCCTGCGTCGTCGCATGAACATCGATAGCATGAATGATGTTGAGCTGTTCGAGCTGACCAGGCTTAATCGCGCTTCCCTCCATAAATTATATAGTGAGCTGCGGCCATGGTTAGCCCGCACCACAAGGAAGGGGCATGCAATTTCAGGTATGACCAAGATGCTTGGCTGCCTGCAATTTTTGGCGAACGGCTCGTTCCAGAGGCTGGGTGCCCTCTCCGTGGGGATGTCACAGCCTACGCTGAGCCGCGCACTATCTAAATTTTTGGAAGGCATGGCTGCCATAACTCAAAAATATATTTATTTTCCTGATGATATGGCAGCCAGAAACGCCATTAAGCTTGGGTTTTATAATGTGGCCGACATGCCCAACGTTATTGGTGCAATTGACTGCACACATGTGGCACTCGTACCTAGGGCAGCCGACGAGTATATATATAGGTATTGAGATTGGTTATTATGTTGCCCAACGTGTCATGTCACCTGTTTTCCTTTGCGGCAGCATATTTGTTTATCCCTCATTTGTGTAGCTGCTTTATCTCGGCTTTTCATTAGTATTTCCCAATAGAGTGCAGACATGTTTTGTGTTTAATGTATTTTTTGGGGTCAAATATCAATTACCCTTTTTGTATGTTTTTGCCTTAAGGAATCGTAAAATGGGACACTCACTTAATGTCCAGGCCGTGGTTGGTCCGGATATGCGGTTTATGAGTGTCCTTGCCGGCTACCCCGGATCGTCCCACGACTCCTATATCCTCCGGCGATCTGGGTTGTTTCGGAGATTTGAGGCAGGTGAATTTTCGGGGGCATGGCTGCTTGGTAAGTGTGTCCTATTTGTGTGTTATTAAATGTGGCATTAATCTTGTATTTGTTGATATGTTTGTTTTGGAAAACTTGACAGAAGCGTCCAACTGCCTTTTTCTTGGCTCATATATTAGGAACTTACCCAAAAAATCCTTGTCTCGCTTTGGCCTTCAGAATGTTTTCCCTTTAGTTAGGATGTCTGTAAGTTCCTTGTGCCTAAATATATTGGTTTGGAGTTTATACCCAAGGATCTTTGACATTTGGCTCCTTTTGTACTATTGGTCGTTAAATGTCAAAGTGGACTTAAACTGCATACATTGTAGTTTCCAGTGAAATGTGGCTAGGGATCTTTGACATTTGGCTCCTTTTGTACTATTGGTCGTTAAATGTCAAAGTGGACTTAAACTGCATACATTGTAGTTTCCAGTGAAATGTGGATAGGCCCTCAGCAGCATCCTAATTGTAACATGTCTGAAAACTACAAATATATGTAAAATACAAATACCCTTGGCCGTGCAGATGTTTGTTAATTAATTGGTATATAGAAGTGCCATTTTTATTTAGGTTATACCTTAGTGCAATATTTGGGGGCCCTAATGTGCCCTTTTTTTTTTTGGGAACACTTTACCTTACATCATTATGATATCTGTGAATTTTTTGGTGTTGGTTGTGTTGCCTTTTTAATTGTGATTACATTTAATTCTCTGTTTAAGGTGATTCCGGGTACCCACTTCTACCCTGGCTCATGACGCCTGTGCTGCGGCCCCAGGATGCCTCTCAGGAAGCGTATAACCGTGCACATCGCAAGACCCGGGCTGTTGTGGAGAGGGCCTTTGGTCTGCTGAAGACACGTTTTCGTTGCCTTGACCATACTGGGGGGGCCCTGCAATATGATCCCAAGAAAGTGATCGACATTATAATGGCATGTGCTGTTTTGCACAATTTTGCCATCCTGGAACGTGTCCCACGTTATGTGGACAGCCTGCCCTCTTCAGCCGTCGAGGATGAAGCCGAGAATTTTGAGGGGCCCCCCAGTGAGTCTGGCCAATCTGTTAGAGCCAACCTGATCAGCCAGCATTTTAGTTAAGTTTTTTCCCTGTCTCACCATTCTGTATGTCTGTGTTATCCTTTTGGAAACATATGTTGTTTTGCCCTAATGTGGCATTACCTCTAAGTAAAACATTTCGACCTTAATTGTTGCCTAATGTATTTCATGTAGTTTCCTTAGCTTTCGCTGTGCATTGTTACACCTCTTCCAACCCAAATTATCTGGTTTAGGCCAAGCTGTTACAAAAGTCTTCCCACTAAAAACGCCACAAGTATTGGAAGTTAAATTTTTGTTTTACTTAGCAAATGAAAAATTATAGTGGTTAACAGAAATCAGTCCACATACATCTGTGGTAACAAATGGATAACATAAAAAAAAAAACATCGAGCACATCTACACCTGGAAGTGAGTGGCACAACCAAACCAGGACACCCAGTCCAAAGGCCAGCCTAGTCCAGTCATTAATATTGCCTGTGCCCAGGGATATTTGGGCATGGCCATAATGTCACACAAACATGTCTGCAAACAGGAGGAGCACCAACCAAATACATAGGTTAAGCCATAAGTGGCCAGATAAACTCCACATAGACCTATGGCATTGGCTAGTGGCCTTAAGCATTACTCTAAGGAGCTATATGGGAGCAAATACAAAACACAACCTGCCAGAGCAACACAAAATGGATTGTTTGAAACCTCAAAGGACAAGTAAATACAGTGGGGGTTAAGAGAAAAGATGTCCCACACACCCATGGCTTAATAGGGTGGCTGCCCATAATACCCAGGTGGAGGTCCAGGTGGAGGTCCATGGGAATGGGACCTAGCCTGGGCCATGGCAGCATTGTGAATTTGGAACTGCTCCACAATGTTTCTCTGCATATTGGTCATCTCAGCCATGGCTGACTGGATGCCATTACTTGAATTGGCCACGTTGCTGTTGAGGGTACGCAACTCCGCGAGGATGCCCTGTAGACTGGTATGGATGTTCACCATGTCTGCATGCCTTTGCTCACGCTCTGTAACGAGCTGGGCGTCATAAGAGTCCCTTTGTTGGGTCCATAATTGAAGCAGGGCACTCTGCCTCCCCTGGGAAATTGTGGGGCGGCGTAATGGCGTCCGCCGCACAATTACCCTGGCTCTTGGGCGTGCCCTGCCGCGTGGTGTCGTACCCTCAACAGCAACCGGCCTGCTTTGCAAATCCTCAGCAGCAGAGTGAACACTGGGGACTGTAGTGTCAGTCTCCCCATGTGCAAGCACAATGGATGGAGATTCACTCTGCTGCTGAGGATTGGCCAGAGAAACATTATCGAGCAGTTCCAAATTGGGACCCAGGGGGAGTTCATCCGACGTGCCCTGTACGGAGACATCATCATCTTCCTCCATGTCCTGGATCTCTTCCATGAGTGTGCGGGTCTGTAGGGACATATCAAAAAAAAAAAGGCTAAGTTTGCGTCCCAATGTAGGATTTCAACAGTTTAACACATTCTTAAGCACTTGTTATTATTTATGGTACTAAATAAACTTACCGAAAATCTCTGATCTGGGCTCCGATGCTGTACGGACCTGGTAGGCATAACCAAACTGGGGGGTGAGTTTACCCTTGCTGAGGGATCATGCTGGGCTGAAGAAGAGAAAAAAATACCACGTAAACACACACACATAACCTTTTTTTGGATAGGTAATCAAATATAGCTCTATTTGTAATATTATTCAACTCGAGAGCAATGGTGACCTTTGTTCAAACCCACGCAAGTTTACAGAGGTGCAATGGCTCGGACAAACTGCTAAGTGACCTCAGTTCTAAGTCATGAAGTGTACCCAGTCAGCATCCAACTTTCAGGGCACATTTTTGGATTTAGCCTACCATTCGCTAGGTCCGGGGTACTCAAACAATTGTTTGAAACGCCCATTTCAAGGTATGTGGTGAGAGGTGAATGTCTGGCCATGGTGCTGACGCAGGGGGTGTCTAGTTAAAAATAAAGACACTGGTGGAGGGGCTGGAGCTTTCAAAGTGCCAACTAATAAAGGCTGCTTGCCCTTGCTGGGCTGGATGGGCCAGAGCTGAGGGTACAGGGATTGGATGTCTAAAGGGGGGAGTTAACGTATTGATGGTGATGTGATGGATGGAGCCAATCTGTTACAAATGTATGGGGCTTATGTGGGGGGGGGGCATGGGGGGACTGTGGCACATGGGCCAGAGCAGGGGCAGCGGGACACGATTGTGGCCAGTGAAAATTTAAATAAGTTACTGTGTACCTTGCAATGCCACTTCCTGGGCAGTACTTCATATTGCAATGCTAGGTTTCACGGAGCCATGACATTGGGCAGGAGACCAACCACTACATGGCCGATCAAGGGGGCAGCTCTGAGCACGTCAACACAGAAGTAACTGAGTGCAGGGCTGTCTGGGCAGGGGTCCTGGAATGTGGTGCCAAGGTCCGCATTGGGACCCCGGGCCGCCAGTTGAGTCTCGCTGCTCTTGGTCACATATGTTTGTGGGTGGCTAATTAAATAGTTAACTCAAACACAACTCACACAACCAAAAGGCAACCCATACATAATGATGTGTGTTTTGTGATTGATTCTAAATATCTCACTTATCTTGCGAAACTTCATGACTTTAACAATACAATTGGACATTTGATCTTTCCCATAATGGCTGTGGGCCTAAATGTGTGATTCACAGGGACCAAAAGAGGACACAAACAGCCACAGTAGTGCGAGGCCAAGCAAGGCAAACCATAGGGGCATCCCGTTATCTTGTTACTAGTGAACTGTAGATTATTTAGCAAACAGGCAAACATGCAGATTTAATAGTACTCACCGTGGGTACGGGTCGGGGAGTCTGTGTCCCTTAGACCAGCATGTCCACCGACCGCGACCGGATGGAGAAGTCCAAGCACAATCTCCTCAGCAGGGGTAAACTCCAATTTAGATGGAAAGCCACCTCCAGTTTTCATGCTGAAAAGAGAAAATCGTTTGGTATTCAGAAAAGGGGCATACAGCACATCCCAAACATTATATTTAGCCAAAACATTTATTTACCTGTAATTATGCCTTTTAATTTCTTTTTGCCGTACAGCATACTTCAGATCAGAGATTTTCTTCTGAATTTGGGACACATCTTTCCTCTCTTCCCCCGCTGCATTTACTTGTCGGAGGATGGTTTCAAACAATGCCATCTTGCGCTGCTTGGTGGTGTGTTTGGATTTGCTCCCATATAGCTCGTCATAGTATAATGTAAGGCCACTAGCCAATGCCATATTTTGGTCATGGGAGAATCTCCCACTCAACTGGCCGCGGCGCAATGTGCGGCCAGATGGTTGGCTTGGCTGCTCCTCCATGTGTGCAGACACATGTGGTGACATTATGGCCTGGGGCTGGGTAGGGGAATGGCCGGATTGGTGGCTTCCCAATGACTGGACTGGACTGGCCAAGGGACTGGGTGTTCTGGCGTGGCTGGCCACCGAACTTCCAGGTGTAGATGTGGTCATGGTTGCAATTCGGGGCCCTCTTGGGGGGCTAGGTTCCCGGCTGGTGCCAGGTCGGGGGCTCTGTTCCCGGCTGGTGCCAGGTCGGGGGCTTCTGGCCCTGGATGGGGTTCGGGCCCTGTAGGGGCTTCTGGCCCTGAATGGGGTTTTTCTGGCCCTGGATGGGGTTCGGGCACTGTAGGGGCTTCTGGCCCTGGATGGGGTTCGGGCCCTGTAGGGGCTTCTGGCCCTGGATGGGGTTTTTCTGGCCCTGGATGGGGTTCGGGCACTGTAGGGGCTTCTGGCCCTGGATGGGGTTCGGGCCCTGTAGGGGCTTCTGGCCCTGGATGGGGTTTTTCTGGCCCTGGATGGGGTTCGGGCACTGTAGGGGCTTCTGGCCCTGGCTGGGCTTCTGGCCCTGGATGGGGTTCTTCTGGCCCTGGATGGGGTTCGGGCCCTGTAGGGGCTTCTGGCCCTGGCTGGGCTTCTGGCCCTGGATGGGGTTCTTCTGGCCCTGGATGGGGTTCGGGCCCTGTAGGGGCTTCTGGCCCTGGCTGGGCTTCTGGCCCTGGATGGGGTTCTTCTGGCCCTGGATCGGGTTCGGGCCCTGTAGGGGCTTCGGGCCCTTCTGCGCGGCCTGGAGGGGCTTCGGGCCCTTCTGTGCGGGCTGGAGGGGCTTCGGGCCCTTCTGTGCGGGCTGGAGGGGCTTCGGGCCCTTCTGTGTGGGCTGGATGTGCTTCGGGCACTGCTGTGGGGCCTGGGTTGGCTAAGTGCCCGGCTTGAAAGCATGGCTGGTGTGGGCTCCCTTGGGCGGCCTCTTCTGGGGGCAGAGGTGGTGGTGGCTGCTGTGGCCTGTTTTTTGGCCGCAGGGGCACGTGCCTTTGGGGCCCTTTTTTGGGAAACGGAGGGTCCAGTGTCCCTTGGTGGGGCCGAGGTGGTACTTGCCTTCTGGGCCTTCTGGGACCTTAGCTTCTTCGGTCGTTGCTGGGACCTGGTTGTTGGGCCCTCAGAGGTCTGGCTTTGCTGGCCGCGTTTAGCTGCTGCCTTTTTTGGTGCCATTTTGTCCAAAAGCTCAAAGAGAATGAGCTTTGGGTGCAGGGACCTTTAAATCATGCGCCCAGCGTCTGACGCCTATGCGCACGACTACGCGCTCGTACGGACGTACGTTCGTGCGGAACCAGGAAACCGCTGGGGTTTCACTTATCTGCTGCCTGGAAGAAGACTAAAGATGGCGCCCACTATCTTCACCCGTCAACAGGAAGAGATCCTCATGCTGGTAAGTGGCTGCCTGTGCATTTTAATGTAATAGTCAATGATGGCCTAAATGTAAATTATGCGTTTGGAACTAGTTTGGGGTCTCTTAATGTTTAATCACTGCCTCCTCACACTTCATCCTCAAGGGCCGAGCCTGGCCACGTTTTCACCTGTCTATGCTGATGTCCTAATTCGGCCAATTGCTCCGGCTTAGCAACAGTTAATTAACCTGTGGAGTAGCGGGGCGAGCTGTCAAACCTGGCCTGTCTCGGACCTTGATGCGGATGTTTGAGGAACACTGTTTTCCTAAGCCATAAAAACACAACGGGAAGCCACACACGTGGGCCAAAAGCCTAAGCATTAGGCTACATCTTGGATCTTTAAAACATCCTAACATGCCATAGATGCAGGTGGCCTGATTGTTGAGGTTGGCTATTATCTGTATGTACATGGTGTGTGATACATATAACATAAGACCAGACTGTCAATCACAGTCAACGTCCTCTTTAAGGCACTCCCCAAAAATGGCGGCCATTCGAAATGTGTGTGTTAATGACATTAAATACTCAACTTGTGATGCAACACATATGGGTCTGTGTGTAAAAGTACAAGCTCTGTGTCCATTATGTTTTTCAGATCATGCTTCAGCGCCGGTATGACTTTGCGCCCAATGTGTGCGAGAAAAGGGACATCGCCCGGGAGATCATCGCGGAGATACACCGTGTGACCAGCACCACCTTCACTCACACCCAGATAATGCAGCATTGGTCGGACCTGAAGCGTCTGCACATGCCCCGGGTGCGGAGGTTTTTTGGGATCCATTTCCCAAGTAAGTACTAAGCAATTGCATGGTATATGTTCCAAATGTCTAAGTTATGCCTTTATTTCTAATGACTTTTCTTTGGTAGTGTTGGAAATGGATTTCAGAATTCGCCGCACCCGGAGACGTACAGGCCGACCAGTGCTGCATGACTCTGCATCTGTGAGTGAAGGTGGTGGATCTCCCGGGCGACGGACCTACCCCTCCTCTGTGGCCTCCTCAGACCAGCCCCTGGACCTTACCACAGAGGAGGGGCCAAGGCGCGTGGGCGTGGAGTCATACCTGGCCACGCATGGGGAAGGCTCTGGTATGTCACTCTTCATGTATAGGCACAAAGATATACATGGCAGGCCAAAAACTAATTTATCCTTTATTATGTATTTGTAGAAGCTTCAGGAGCGGGTGAGATAGTGGAGGAGGAGGCAGCAGAGATGCTGGAAGGAGATCCTGGCGAAGGTGAGTGATGTCAGCCAGACTGGGAGCCAGATATGTTGGGGATAGTGACTATCTACAAATACTAACCAAATGTCACATGTTTCTCCAGGGACTTCTTCACAGCCGAGCCAGGACCAAGGGCAGCCTGTTGGCCCCAACCAGCCATCTGTCGGCCACCAACTCCGTAAGTCTCCATGCCATTATTCATATTAATGTTTGCTTAGCTAATAACACACACATAACTAAAGGCGTAGCCAATGTGTAGTTCACACTTTCATGTGGGCACTTCGTTAGCTTAAAGAGGACCCAAACTAGTATTAAGAACCAAAGACTTAGCCATCACACTGTACCTACAGATTAGAAACATGGAAAAACACCCTTCACCCATCTAATGCATGTTATTAGACAGAACCAAACCAATATTGGGGAATATGGAATGCACAATATTTACAGGCAGCATGGGATACAGATTGAAAAAAGGAAGGTGCTGCCATGCATTGTGTGAGTGATGACCTTTCCCGCAACCCAGCTATGCTCTGGATTCCCAACGCACCACTGGAACCTACTCCCCTGTACTTTATCCAACTCTCCACTCCTCATTAAGTGTTATGCTTCAGAGTCCAGATGGCGGCGCTGTAATCCCCAAAAAAGCCTAACTAACTTTTAGGTGGGGCAGAATCATTTGTGAATAGTTTTTGTTTTTCATTAAATAATGTTGAAGGTCCGGTTTAAGGAGTTTAAACACTTACCTGTGGGAAATGCATTAACTGTATCCCTTGGAAGAAGGACATATGTCATGCATTTACATGTATTTGATTAACCCTAAATCTATTTCCAGCATACAAACCGGTCTGGGACTCCTATTTATGTTTCTTTCTCTATTGGTTACAGGGATGATCCCCAAAACCTTGGCGGGAAAAAAAAAACGAATGAAGGAGTTGGTGGCCGAGCTGCTGGCCATACAGGCAACGTTGGGGCCAACAGATGAAGAAGAGGATGATGAATAGTGCCCTTGGTCCTGGCTCCTTTGTTTAACTTGTTTTTAAAGTTGTTCAAATTTTAGATATTTTTTTATTGTTTTTAAAAAAAAAAATATATATATTTTTTAAACAAAAAAACCCACAAAATAAAAAAAAATTGTTTTACTGTTAAAAACAAATAAAAAAATTAGATATGTTTTACCGAGGCCCAAAAAAAAAAAAGGTTTTAAAAAAAAAAAAAAAACTATAAAAAAAAATTTGGCATTTTATTCAAAACCAAACAAAGAAAAAATTTTAAATAAATTATATTTGAAGCCTTCCTAAATGTGTCTTTTCTAATATGCACACACCCAAAAAATTACACAAACCAGAAACAACACACTTAGAAACATATAGACATATGTAAATTATGTGATTTTCTTCCGTTTTATGGACCGAGAAATGAAGTGGGATGCAGCCGCTACGGGGTTTAGGTAAGTTTGAGGGAGCGAGAAATGAAGTTGGATGCAAGCGCTAAAGGGTTTAGGTAAGTTTGAGGGAGCGAGAAATGAAGTTGGATGCAGCCGCTAAGGGGTTTAGGTAAGTTTGAGGGAGCGATAAATGAAGTTGGATGCAGCCGCTAAGGGGTTTAGGTAAGTTTGAGGGAGCGAGAAATGAAGTTGGATGCAAGCGCTAAAGGGTTTAGGTAAGTTTGAGGGAGCGAGAAATGAAGTTGGATGCAGCCGCTAAGGGGTTTAGGTAAGTTTGAGGGAGCGAGAAATGAAGTTGGATGCAGCCGCTAAGGGGTTTAGGTAAGTTTGAGGGAGCGAGAAATAAAGATGGATGCAGCCGCTAAGGGGTTTAGGTAAGTTTGAGGGAGCGAGAAATGAAGTTGGATGCAAGCGCTAAAGGGTTTAGGTAAGTTTGAGGGAGCGAGAAATGAAGTGGGATGCAGCCGCTACGGGGTTTAGGTAAGTTTGAGGGAGCGAGAAATGAAGTTGGATGCAAGCGCTAAAGGGTTTAGGTAAGTTTGAGGGAGCGAGAAATGAAGTTGGATGCAGCCGCTAAGGGGTTTAGGTAAGTTTGAGGGAGCGATAAATGAAGTTGGATGCAAGCGCTAAAGGGTTTAGGTAAGTTTGAGGGAGCGAGAAATGAAGTTGGATGCAAGCGCTAAAGGGTTTAGGTAAGTTTGAGGGAGCGAGAAATGAAGTTGGATGCAGCCGCTAAGGGGTTTAGGTAAGTTTGAGGGAGCGAGAAATGAAGTTGGATGCAAGCGCTAAAGGGTTTAGGTAAGTTTGAGGGAGCGAGAAATGAAGTTGGATGCAGCCGCTACGGGGTTTATGTAAGTTTCTGGTTGAGGGTGCGCATGCGCAAGATCTTATATACATAAGAACGCACGAATCTAAGAGGCCAAAAACCAATGAAAACCAGAGGCAAACGCAAGTAATTGGAAGAGGTGGACGCTGGAAGCCGCCGACAAAACAGGCTGCCGCCGCAACAGGTGAGCACATGAACGTGATTTTTACGATTGCCAACTGACTGAGGCAAGTTCGGGAGATATCATACGAACGGACGTATCTTTTAGGATAGAAACGTATTTGCTTATTGAATCACTCGCAAGTTCTTACGAACGCACGAGCGGACGTGAAAAATAGGATGATCGTGAGCCAAATCCAAGCTGTTACATGTTTCTTTGAATCAACCTATATATGTCCCATTTGTCAGAAAAGCCTTGTTTTCTACATTTAAAGACAAATCCAGACTAAAAATAAATGAGCTTATCCAGGCAGAATATCCATCCTGGTCTGCTCTCCCAGAGTGGTGTAGCTGCTGAGTTCTCCCATCTGTCCTATAGTCACACACCAGATTTCTTACTAGGCATGTGCTAAAGGCAAAGCTATTACCTGAATCCTATCGCTTGCAGCACAGTGTGTGTGAGAAGCTATATTCGCTGTGTGCATGGGGGGGGGCACACCCCCCTGACTGTCTGTTTACTTCAGTCTCCTGCTGTTTTGCCTAATCAAGCTAAATAAGACAAGACCTAGTACCAATTTAACAACCACCAAATTGGCAGCCAGCATTGGAGTGTAAAAGACTTAATTGCCAGTCGATCAAGCACCCTTGGGGCATTTCAATTTGAGATGCCTTGCTGCATGACCCCCCCCACGAATGCCCCCACAACCATTTACCTTTTTGGTACTCCTAAACTGCAAACATAGCTGGCCACCTCATCTCTGGACTCCCGCAGCTGGGGCTTGCTCCCATGCCCAGCCATTCAGATGGAGCTGGGGGAGGAGCATGGGGCAGACTGCAGGGAACATGCAGCTGCTCCCATTTCTGTATGCCCATGCTCTGTTCCAAACACTGCTGAATGCCATGCATTAAAATAATAGGATGCTGGTGGTCACCTGACCGTCAAATGTAGGAGTGAAGGCAGATACGTATTGGCAACTTGGTAAGGTTGTTGGCAATTTGGTAAGGTTGTTGGAGGTACTAATTCCCCATTCTATGTGGTGTCCAAATATATCTGATGTGGGAAAGTTTACAAAATACCCAGAATAATAACAATGGCAAAATATGCAGACAGAGTTTGGTGGGCATCTCACATACAAGTACAAGTACATAAGGTGGATGTGGCATCACATGTAATTAAAGAAGAACACGATGTGACATTCAATCTGGAGCCCACAGCTTGGTTTCCAAAAATCAGAAAAGTTTTATAACTTGTAACTACAGTTTTGACAAAATAAAAAAAAAATCAAATTTTTTATTCATTACCAATCAATTTAGGTTTGCGGTCGGGAGTCATCTCAGACACTATCTCAGGCTGCGGGTTGAGAATTATGCAAGTTGTTTGGCTTCCAGTTCCAATTCCATTGCTATCAAACCATTGACCTTACAAGCCAGAAAAAGTCAGATCCTTATCTGCAAGTGTGTTACAACTCTGTAGCTATTGCAGTACTGCACCCCTCCATTATTCTGTACAGTAATAACAAAAAAAAATAATAATGTAAGGTTTACAAGAACACAAGGTAAAAAAAAAGTGCACAGAATATTTAGTAACTGTAATAGTATTTTGTTCAGTGTTCTTTATCCAGTGTTTAAGATTAAACTTGTAGGCGCAAGTTCTAGTTCCAAGAATTTTCAATATAATGTTATTGCTTCTAGCTAATAAAATACATTTCTCAAAAACAGTACAAGGCAGCATACATGATGTTGCCCTGCAGAATTAGCGTTACCACCATCAATGTTTTTGTATCTTCCATGTGGCTTAACGGATCGCTGTCCAAGTAATAAAAGGAACATGATCAGCCCTAAAGCATGAACGCTTGTGCACGTTACAACTTTGGCATGGTTTGGTTCAATTCAAGTATGATAAGGGGAAAGCGTAGGAAAAATTCTTATTTATTTTTCCTAATAAATTAATTTTGTTAAATGTTGTTTTATATATATATATATATAAATGCACCTGGAAACAACAACAGCTCCTGCTGGAAATTAGCATTTAAATGTTTCAAAGGCATAGTACAATCACAATGCCAATAGAAAGCATAGAATAGATAAAATAAACATGGCTTTACATTCTGACAAATGATGTACCAAAAAAAAGCTTCATACTGTACATTACAAAAGCTGTTGTTCTAAAATAATAGTTCATATATATTACATCCATATGTAAACTAAATAATGCAAACATAAACTACAATAAAGAGGGAGAAATGCAGTTATGTTAATAATAAAAATGATAAATTAAATAAACTCAGTAATTCAATAACATTAAACGGATTGACTGGTCAAACCCATGCTTCTTTCAACATACAGGTAGCATGACATAAAGCCTTGTTTCATGTAAATAGGATAGGTGAGTGACAAAGCGTAGGAGCCCTTCTAGCAACAGCTGTCAAATCGAAAAAGTTTTTAACTTGAACTATAAGCAATAGTAAGGAATAAGGAATATGATCTAACTAGTGAAGGGTCTGTAACCACAGAGTCTCTGAGCAGAAATTACTCTCTGATAAATTCCCCAAAGAGAACTGTACATATTGTACATCTGGGTGGCAGTTACTTGTAGCGTGGAATTCCCATCCAGCTGTTTCTAGAAAGTTCTAGCTGCAATCACCAGAACTGATAGTCTGAGATCAAGAAAGTAAATTATTACAAATGTCAGCAAATGTAGCAACTGTAAAAATATATCTTATAGCAAGAGAAGTTTCTAAAAAAAGATGTGGCAACAACCCTTGTTGGTGACAACTGAGCACCCATAGGAGTGTGGAGATGTGATAGAGATGTGGAGATAGGAGATGTGGCATCACTGGAGATAGAAAACCCTACTGAACATAAAATCTGGATAGTAGATATTTGATGGCAATACAAAGAGAAGGAACTGCCATTTACATAACTGGAATGGTAAAGCTTGAATTGTGAGCTTATGAGAAATGGACAAATACAGAATTCCCAGGCCATTTAATTGTCTGCATACCTTTCAGTACCTGTGCGGTAACTTTGATGAACCCTGGAAGTGACTTCAACCAGTTCAGCACTAGTATCTTTGGTATAGTGGAACATATTCTAATGCTTGTGCATGCATCATTACATTAATAAAAATGAGCTTATAGGCTGTAGATAGGACCAGATGTTAGAATAAAGAAAATGTGGCAATAATAAATGTGGCAAAAAATAAAGGCATAATCACAAGTCAATGTTACTTTGGCAATGGCCATATTGGGAGCAGGATCAATTAATACCAGACATTAATGATGATCTAATAGGGACCTGTACTATTAAGTTTATAGGATATTTGAAAGAGTTTACTAAATTAGAGACCTGTAGTGGGCTCAACATTAATGCATTGCCAATGTTCTAGTATATAGTAGATGCATGAGTGGTGCTTGTAATGATTTGTCAAATTTTCCATATGCATCTGCCTCTTTCTTTTGCATGTGTCTTTCACTAATCATCAAAAAGGCTTCTGGGATCACTGCATATAGGGATAATGATAATGGCCAATCTGGCACAGTGTGTGACCCATCCTACCTCTTTTGTCTCCCCGAACATGGATTTCAAACTGAAATCTGTCTCCACGTTCGGCATTCAGCCTGAACCCCCGATAGAAGGCTGATTGGCTGCACAGCAGGGAGGGAATCGATCCTGCTGTGACTCCTCTTCACCCAGGGGATCTCCGATCCTCCCCCTGGGCTCCTCCGGCTTAAGGAGAGTGCCCGGAATAAGGCATCCCCTGCTTCTGCAGCCGCAGACAATAGCTGTAAAAAAAAAATACATTTACTCACCTCCTTGCCCGATCCCTCCTGCCGGGTCTCCTCTTCAATGGGGGGCCTCTGATCCCCCCCAGGCTCTTCAGGAGAAGGCCCAACAGTCCCTCCCCCCCTGCTTCCCCCGTCGCTGCCGCCCCGACTGATGTCAGCCCGCTCCCAGCCTTACAGTTGTCAGATGTGGTGATCACTGGAGAGAGGGGTGGAGGGACATGGGATCCTCTGATGCCTTGCCACCCCACCCCCCTCCAAGGATCACCACTTCTTATCAAGATTGGCAAGGGACAGAGGAGCTGATGATCGGAGGTGAGTAAAAAAAAAAAAACATTTTTTTTTCATAAATGTCATTTTTGGTGTGGTGTCTGTGTTTGTGAACTGGTAAGGGATCCATGAGACCCCTATACAAGTTCACAAAGCTCAGAGTCTGTGGCTAGCAGGTGACTTTCCATTAATCATCAGCCTCCCCTTACCTGCCTCTGCAAAGCCCAGAGCCTTGCAGGGCTAGGGGGCCCTTGCACCCTGTTCTACAAGCCCCCATAGCTGCTCCCTAGGTTGGCTATGCTGGGTAGGAGGGACCCCACACCATTTTATTTATTTTTAAGGGTTTTAAACCATTAAAAATACCTCCCCCGCCCTATGTCCTTTTCATTTATAGATTCATGAGACCCCTATACCAGTTCACAAGGCTCAGGGTCTGGCAAGTCACCTGCAGATAGCGGGTGACTTGCCATTAACCCCCAGCCCCCCATTATCTGTCTCCTCAAAGCTGGGGGGCAGAAGAGCATGGGCCTATTTAGGCTGTGCAAGCTTGTAGCCTTGCAGGGCTAGGGGTCACCGAAGCTGGCCCTTCCGTGCTGTTCTACAAGCCCACATAGCGGGCCCCTGGTTAAAAGGGTTAAAAGTACCTTAGCATGTTTTCTGCCGTCAACCTTATAAGATGCACACTTTTTTCAAGTAAGATTACCATTACGTGCATGCTTTACTTTGGGGTGTTTAGCAACCCTACCCTTTACAGTACCTATGCATGTTGAGTATTGTTCTGTTTGGGGGACCCTGCTTTTTCAAATTTAATTTGTTATTTCCTGTTTGCATATTGTTTTTTTTTAGAAAAATGTGGCTTTGAATCAGCTTTTTAATTCTTTTTCTTAGGGAAACCCTGTGCAACCAAAAAATTCATGGATGGATCACTGCTAGAAAACTGTGCCCACGTAAACAAGCCTGGTACGCCTAGAAAGCTTGAGAGAATATATAGTGGGGCTGGGGGGGGGTTATTTCAAATGTAGAGGGTTGTTTTTTCTTTAAACTGCAAGGTGTACATAGCAGTTGTATTTTATCTGAAAATCTCCTCAAGCAGTATTTCAGTTTGGGGGAGTCTCCTGGGCAGGAAAGGGTGTAGATGTGGTACCGATGTAACCGGAAGAAATGGAGCTTTTACTGAAAAACTTACATTTTTTATCACAAAAAAACACTACAAATTGTAAAAAATGTATTTATTTTTTTATTAAAAAAAATTAAGAAAACACTAAAGCAAGGTAAAAAAGACTGTTCATGTTAAAGCCCAGGCTCTGATAAAAAAAACAATATATCATTTTCTTGGGAAATCCCTGAAAATCCCTTCAAAAATCACAATTTAACATATATAGCGCAAAATATTGTAAAATGGTCTGGGGACAGAGGGTGACAAAATCTCCAGATAGGCTTGCAGTTAAAGGGTTAAAATCAAATAATAGTGGAGTATACACTTGCTCTGACCACTTGGCTTTCACTACTGGAGTTCTGGAGATCTCACCTGCAAAAAGACATTATTTAAATAGAACGTGTCCAAAGGCGGGCAACAAAAATGGTAGAAGGACTTAAACTTAAAACTTCAGGAGAGACTTAAAGAACTTAATTTGTACAGTCTGGAGGAAAGAAGGGAGAGAGGAGACATGATTGAGATCTTTAAATATGTGAAAGGATTAAATAAGGTTCAGGAGGGAAGTGTTTTTAAGAAGAAACTTAATGATAGAACAAGGGGGCACAATCTGAAGCTAGTTGGGGGGAAGATCAGGAGCAAAGTTAGAAAATATTATTTTACAGAAAGAGTAGTAGATGCTTGAAACAAGCTTCCAACAGAGGTAGTTAAAAAATTGAGAGTCACTGAATTTAAACATGACTGAGATAAGCACACATCTATCCTAAGATAAAGAGTACATACAGTTACATAAGGGCAGACTAGATGGACCGTATAGTCTCCTTCTGCCATCAACCTTCTATGTTTCTATGTTTCTACTACAGTTTATATCAATAGTGGAGTATACACTTGCTCAGACCACTTGGCTGTCACTGCTGTTTAATATCAAGCAATAGTAGTTTATACACTTGCTCAGACCACTTGGGTGTCACAGCAGTTAAATATCAAGCAATAGTGGAGTATACACTTGCTCAGACCACTTTGGTGTCACTGGCATTTAATATTAAGTAATATTGGAGTATACAATTGCACTTTCCCTTGCCCATTTTGTGCAGGGCAAACATCTTGGTGTTTCCCTTGATTTGCAGCCAACTAGCCGTTGCTACCCCCATTTTACAGCCATTTTTGGACCCCCCAAGTTCGGGCCACCATTGGCTTCAATGGAGTTAGGGTCGAGTCCGGGGACCCAAACCAAACTTTAGGGGCAAGTTCAGCTGAACTCGGCAAACCCAAACTTCAACGGGTCCGCCATTAATCGATGAACAGGGAGGCAGAACATCTATTATGAATGGATTTTAAAGTGAAAGGTAAACTTTTTTTATCCGGTGTGTACATTACAAAAACTGAAAGTAAATTAAAGTGATTTAAAGTAAACTTGTTCTTTAATAAAACTAAATTAGATTTTTCTGCAGAAATTTATTGTGCTGGGACTCAAACATTAGTAGGGATAATACTTTCTTAGCAGATTTAAAGGAAAACCATTGTTATCCAAGTGTTTTCATTTGATCTACTTGCCAAGTTGAATTTCTTCAGAATAATAGTGGCAACTAGTGTTTAATACATTCCATATTTGAAACTAAACCTAATGAGTAGTTTGAGATTCCCTGCAATTCTTGAGAATAACATCTTCAGCAATGACCAAGCTATCCAATTGCATATTTAGTACATTTTTAGCAAAGGGGGGTTAAGAATAAAATATCCTCCACCAGGGAGAGCACCAATCCCTGGCATTGCTCAAGGTAGCCTGTCTGTGCAGCCATGGGCATAGCATAATTTGGGAGGGTTGAGTATGCTTAACAGCTTCCATGGTTTAGTACAGAAGGGGAACTTGAATAAAAATAAACTGAAAAAGCAAATATAACCACCGTAATGTAAATCTGCTACCATAAAGGCTCAGGATGGCAGCAGGAGGCTTCAGTGCACGTGTTGGAATCAATTGTGTGGTCGGACTTTGCCCAGAAAAAGGGGGGACTGCTAATTTAATTGGGTGGGGCCTCACTCGACTAAAATGAAGACAGCAATATTAACTACGCATTAAAGGGAAAGCCAATTTTGGGAGTTTTTCTGTAGACCTCAGATCTAGAATATAGAAGGTTGACATAGAAGGTTGACGGCAGAAGGAAACCATACGGTCCATCTAGTCTGCCCTTATGTGTATACTGTATGTATTCTTTATCTTAGGATAGATATGTGCTTATCCCAGGCATGTTTAAATCCAGTGACTGTTGATTTTTCAACTACCTCTGCTGGAAGTTTGTTCCAAGCATCTACTACTCTTTCTGTAAAATAATATTTTTTTACATTGCTCATATTTCCTGATATATTTCTTATCTTGGTGGCTCAAATTTGCCCATTCACAGACTATTTAGGTCCACTTTATGGACTCATTTGGATCCACCTTATGGATCCCACACTCATGGGAAAGTCTCCTCCCACGGGAGGGCTGTATCTCTATGGAAATATATGTTATATAATGACATACTTACCTTTCTTCCTTGGACCTCATATCTCTAACAGACGACTCAGGGTCTACCTTAAAGCAGTGACAAGGCAGACAACCGTTCTGACCTCTGATAAGAAGGCCTTACCATACAGTTCATTACACTCTGTCAGCAATCATCACTAGTGGTGTAACCTGGGTAGGTCTGGATGAGGCAAGTGTATCCACTAATATGACAGGAGTAGGATGGTTTGACCCCCGTTCAAGCACTGCCATCTGGCTACTATTCATTCTAATAATTCTTGAATTCCCAATAGCTATCTCAGAAATGGAATTGCTTACATCTTTGTTTTTATAATGCTTTTAATTTTCTTTTTTTAAAGTGCGGGCAGAGCAAAGGAAAATCACCAGACTCCCCCTACAGATATAGCTGCTGCTTCGCATACGAACCTTTCTCCGCTCGCGATTGGAAGTTATTGTCATTTGGCGCTTGTTCTTTTCTAATAAAGTTTGTTTTTTCAGTGAGCTCCGGGGACGGCTGCCCCGCGCGCCCAGAGCTGACGTCACACTGACTGACAGCTTTGTCTGCCAATCGGGGTGATGTCGGCCGAGGGCCGGGACAGCGTCACTGGATGTGACGTAACGGAAGCTGCTGTTCGAGCGCTTGCGGGACGCCACGCAGACCGGCCGGTCAGGGGGAGACGCCGCACATAGCACTTTAAAAGTCAGGTAACATGTTTTCTCTGATTATCGCTGCCTTGACAAAAGGGCTGAGAGCCCTGAAACGTTGGCAACTCTCATGCGATCCCACTTCTGAGATTGTGGTATAAGATTACTGTCTTATTATGCTGTGATTCTGTTACATTCTTGCATTTACTGGTACTGGCTGCTTGTCACCTATAACACAGCTTATTGCTCTGTACTTACAAATGTATTATTGTCACTTGTTTAGCTTTAACTATTGATGTACAGACAACCAGCTCGTAATAACCCTCAGGAGAATTTTAAGCTATGGCCTCTTGTCATTATGGGTAATGATTTATTACCTAGTCACGTTCTAATACTGTATACTACTGTTAACCTATTGTTTTCCCTTTTTTTTGCATATGAGGTCTGCTAAACCCCCGTGGATTATGAATCAATTTTCTGACAATGATTTTGGCTATTTTGTATCCTTTTTATCACTTAATTGATATTTGTATATATTATATGTATAATACACTTTTCTAAGCACAAATCGTCTTGTGTGGTGTGCATCCTTTCAACTACCATTTGTTGTTCGAGCACTTACCCTACCCCATTTTGCGCAGGGCAATTATCCAGGTGTTACCCCCCCACCCCGATTTGGCTTCCAACACCAGTAAAAAAACGAATATATATATATATATATATATATATATATATATATATATATTAATGTATTTATTTATTTTTTTGTTTTCTGTTCCCCTGGTGTTCCCCTTGATTTGCAACCCTCTAGACCTTGCTACCCTAATTTTATAGCCATTTTTGGGCCCCCAAGCTCAGGCCCCCATTGATTTCAATGGGGTTTGGGCCGAGTCCGGAGACCCGAACCGAACTTTAGCAGCAAGTTCGGTTGAACTCATCGAATCCAAACTTCAACGGGTCTGTCATCAATCGATGAACAAGGATCTGTCATCAACACATTACAAAAACTGAAAGTAAATTAAAGTGAGTTAAAGTAAACTTGTTCTTTAAAATAACAAAATTAGATTTTTCTGCAGAAACTTATTGTACTTGGACTCAGAAATTAGTAGGTATAATACTTTCTTAGCAGATTTAAAGAAAAATCATTATTATCCAAGCGTTTTCATTTGATTCAGATCTACTTGCCAAATTGAATTTCTTCAGAATAATATTTGCAACTAGTGTTTAATCCATTCCATATTTAAAACAAAACCGTTTTAAGAAGTTTATTTTTTGCATGTGCCATTTTTTTAGAGGGTCACATTTGGTGAAGCTAGGCAACAAATTATACAGGTTGTATCACATCATACATTCTGTGAAAACTATCAATGAAATTTTTTTACTGTCAAGAATAAAAGAAAAAAATCCTATACTTACATTTTCTCCCACAGCTCTCCAGTATGCAAGGACAAAACCTATTGCTGTAAGCAAAATTAGGAATCCTTAATAAGCCCTTCCAATCATTTATTCTGTGCTAGTTAGAAAATGTTGTCTCCTTAACTTTGTATCTTCTGATAATTTCAGCTCGTGTTCATTCCCTGGTTGCTGTAATCAGGCCACAGCTCTCTGGTACAGTGTGGCCTAGATTCTGCCCTATTACTACCAGAAGAGGGTCACACAACAGAGAATTTGTAAAAATTTTTATATTTTGAAGTGCAATCAAACAGTATACTTAAATATGGAAAATGTTTGCCTACATTATGACTTTATTAAGAAATGTAATTTAAATATACTAGTGGCAACTAGGGTGAGCACAACAAGCAAGCAAGCATAATGAAACACCAAAATGAATAGGTAAAACAAATATATATTTTATTATTGAGCTATAAAGGGGAGTAGCAGAGGAGCTTCTTAAATGCAGGATTTTGCAGGAATTAGAAGAAAACTCAGGATTTCATAGCTCGCTGGTTACCATGCTGAATTAAAAGCCCCATCTTAGAAACAATTAGTGGACTGGACCTTCAGTAAATAGGTGAATATATGATATATATTGTAGATCCTGGAAATGTCCTTTATTGTATTTGAATGACATGTGGGATCCTAAAGGCCATAACCCAAAAAAAAAAAAACTTTATAATAATTTAAAATGTCTACATCCTTGATTCAAAGCAGCACCGACTAAAAAATCGCAGTAGTCTCTGCTCTTGCTGATACCGACTGTAGCCAGGGTCAGTTCATAACTATCCTATGAGTAAAGCCTAGAAACAATGCAGCTGTTTCCGCATTTCAATTATGTTATACTTATTTCCAATAAACGGACACTGCTAGGATTAAGAGGGACATGGGGAGAGATTAGCAGCGATTTAGATCTACATGCTTTTATCTTATGTACAATCAGGGAAAACCTTTGTTAGTTTCTGGAATCAGCATCTTAGCATCATACAAATGCTATAATGGTTGAACCATATCTTCTCTGCTGTGAACGTTACTTTAAAGGTAATATTTCTGCTATTGTTTTCCCAGCTGCTACTCGAAAGCATTATTAATTTCTACTCATATAAAAACTCTTCCGGATTTACTTTACTTAAGAAAGGAAAACACCCTGACCTCATTTCCTTCCTGAGACTTACGTGTTTGGGTATTTGAAGAATATTACTTAATGTCCTTTGAAAAAAAACAAAAAAAATACAAAAACGTTAACAAATAAACTCTATTGCTATGATGTGAATGCTACGACTTGTATGACTCACCATATTGGTAACTCAGTGACCTATTTCTGTTACACATGGACCTGCCTTAAGAATAGAGACAAGTAGCGTCTCATGTAGCATATTTAACTATACCTAAGGCAATTGTATTTAAATAGAGATTGTACGAGCAGAAAAAACAAACCACCATTACTCACCACTTCTCCCTTACAGCAGCTTCCTCCTACTCTGGCACAGCAAAAAGAGTCCCATGGGGTGACTTGCTTAGGGTTCCTTTGCAGATTATTCATGATTTGCAGACAGTGACGGTGCCAGGGGTGTGCGGCTCAGGGGATGTTCCAGGCCCTGCCTAGGTGCTCTTTCTATGTAGGAGTTTCTGGGGGCATGCCAGGACTCAATATCAAGACCTGGTAAGTGTTACAACATATTAAGATTGGCCATGAGATTCTGTTGCTTTACAAAATAGGTACCATTTATTAATAAGTTAAATACACAAATAAGAAACCAAAGTTTTTTGTTTTAAAAATGTGCGCTATTATGTCAATAGCCCTGACTACCATCCCTTCCAGAGGTACCTCTGCTTGGCAGTCTTAATACTAAATAAAACCAGAATAACAAACTTTAATGACCCTTGACGAAACCTGTTGTGCAAATCCTGGCCGCAGCATCACCGGGGACCCCGCTAGTTGTGGCATGGCAAAGAGACTCATATGGAAAGTTGATGGCGAAATTATTGCAGGACTTGGTGAGACTGGCACAGGGGAAACTTGAGCGATGTGGTCATGCCTGGGAGGAATTCTCTGCAGCTTATCCTTCTGTAGATCAGGTTTCCTTCCAAGCACATTTGCCCTTTTTGTGTTGCTACCAATCGATGATATCCTTATTGAATTGACTTTAACTCACTAACTCCAACCAGGTAATGAGGTTTGGCATATGGGATAACCTTAGCATTAATCGATTCAAAAGCAATACCAACTTCCTCATTAACGAGTGGCTGGCAATCACGTGACTGTCAGTGGCCAACCTGGAATTCCCAGTGGGATTGCACATCAAAAATGAATGGGTTCCATTATTCATCTGATTAACTGCCATTTGGTGCCCTACACCATGAATGAGAAAGTGGTGACTAGAGTATAGTGCCTCTTTTAAGACTGCTATCTCCTAAGTTGAGGGGGCAAATGAGCAGCATTGGTGTACAATGTACCAATATATTTCTCCCTCCCCAACCTCCGAAACTATAGTGCAGGCCTGTATGAATGTGATGAGTGTGAGTGGAGGTACCTCTGAAAGGCATGGGAGTCGGGGGTATTTACATAATAGGGCCATTTTTCAAAGCAAATAACTATGGTCTGAACTTATTTGTATGTTATAAATAAAATTGACTTGTTTAAATAGGAACAATCACCAATTCAGCAGCCCCTGGAAGACTCAACTGCTGGCCGATCAAGTAACATTGGGGCATTCCACTTTTGGATGCCCTGCTGTGTGCCCCCCACAATTACTCTGCAAACAGGTACGGTTCTGGTACTCCCGCACCGCAGGGAGGTCATGGATGGAGGCGCTTCCTTTCCTCTAAGCTAGTACTCCATTCTGAAGCTATATGCCATGTATTTATATGCACGACATGCAGCTATGATTGACCTAAAGACCACACATGCATCATGGGACTGGTGGGAAGGTGAGTTTGTAGGGCAATCACAGCAGTGCATTGCAAATTGGGATTCTCCAGAAACAAGAAACAAAACTTGGGATAGTGAAAAATCATGGTTTTCGGTCCACTTTAACTTATTAATAAATGCATCTATTTTTGTAGTAGCAGCACCTTTTGGTCTGTGTTTTAAAATGTTGCAGTATATTTAATAGGATTCTGACATATCACTCCAGAATACTGGGGTTTTGGGTGAAAACAAAAAAAGCTATACTAACCTTATGTCCCTCACAGTCATCTGTTCAGCTCCAGTGTTTTAAAACGTACTGATTTCAACAGATCGAGCACTCTCAGCACCCTCTCCATTTATAGCAATGGTGGGGAGGTGCCCGGACAGATCTTTTAAGAAGATCCACAAACCCATTAATCTAATGTCCTGTGTTGTCCTGTGCACTGTGATCACTGTAAATGATCCAATGGAAAATGGACTTAGGTGAGGCAAGTAAGAGGTGAGGTGGGAAAAAGCAAGCAGGGTCAGGTGGGAAAGTGGGATGAGGTAAGGTTGGAAGTAGTGAGGCCTGATAAGGTTAGATGATTAGATGTGAACCTTTGGGTAGAGGTATGCAGAGATGAGATGAGCACAGGTAGGTGGAGATAGACAGAAGAGCCAGGGGCCGCAACTGGCATGTGGCTCCCGAGCTGCAGATTGTGCATCCCTGGTCTCCTCAACTCATCCTCAACCAACTATATTTTTAAAAGGTTCGGCAAATCTGATTTAGACTATTATCTTATTTTTAAGTTGCTTGTCCCCGCAAAGGTTATCACAAAATCACAAAAACAACACAGAAAGGATCAGGTTGGCCCAACACTTATTTTGTCAGCTGCTTAAAGGAGCAGTATCGCGAATTTTTCTTGGTGACTTATATTTAAATGGTACTTTGAATGTAGGTAAGTGTTGGAGTAAGAATTACAAATTTAGAAAAAAATTATGTGTGTGTTGTGCAGCTGGAGACTAATAGCTCATGTTTATGTTTGCTGAGTGTCGGGGCCCGACACTCTGGCCTGTTCCACACTGATGAGAGGGGGAAACAATGTAACAAAGTAATCAGCTGTTCAGTGCTGGCAGCCGCCCAGCATAAGATAACAACATTGCCTGGCCAGAACTCATATATCTAAAACAGAAAGAAAAGCTCTAGAAGTCATTTAACTCATTGGTAAATTCAATGTCTTTGAACCAGAGAGCCATTGGATTGAATCTCAGACTCACCAGTTGTTTTTTTTTTGGGGGGGGGGGGGTTATTTTATTTCAGAATTGGATTTTTATGTTTACATCCTGTTTCTTTGCTCTAAACATTTTTTATTTTGACAGTTTTCCCTTCATCTTGGCTCTGCTGCAGAATCTTTCAGTTTACCATTTTCTCTTTCATATTCTTACAACACATTTTCCATATGATCTTTCTTTCAGCTTTGTGTGTTTTGAGCAAAGCCCAACCCAGGATTTTCACTATCTGGAGTTTTGTTTTGTGCCCCTACGGGCATCCTGACTTGGGATGCCCTGATATGTGAAATCCCCATGTTCGCCTGTGAAAACATACCCTTCCCTGTCCCACAGCGCATGCGCAGGCTCTCATCCAATCAGCTCTGTTTGCACGCAGATGGGGAGCCTGAGCAGTAACCTTCCTGGCCGCCCGGCCTGTCTAAATGACTATCTGCATGAGCGCGCCAGAAAAATGGGGGGATCTGTGGTTATCCAGGGGTCGTTTCACACAGTGAGGCATCCCGATTTAGAATGCCCAAGGGGGAATGTCAATGGCCGGGTCTTCAGGGTCGGCCACTCAGGGTTTTGTTCCACTTTAATACCTTTAGATTTTCCTGCACAGTTATTCAAAGAAGAATTTCAGTTATTTTCAGTCAGTTTAGTTTATTTTGTATAGATTTTACACATTTGAGTCACCTCATAACAAAAGCAGCACCTCACACACACACAGCCGCTACCACTGATTACAGTGTCAGCCTCTGAGGTAAAGTGTTGCTAGGAGACCAGTGGGCAAAATGAAGCAGCTCGTTAAAAACAACCCAGCAGATCCCCCTATTCAGCAAATGGACTGAGCCATTGTCATTACACAATTTAAAAGAAAAGCAGCTATTTTTTCCTTTTTCTATCGCCACATTATTTATACACATGTTAGAAGCTATTGTATGGCTATTTAATTATTTATCTTTTTTAATGCAAATTTCGCGATACTGCTCCTTTAAATTAAACTATAGATCTAACAGATCCAAATAAATTATTATCCAGCACAAGCCAATAAGTCAGTGTTCCCCAACCCTCTCTTCGAAAGCCACTGGCAGGTCATATTTTGGATTTGGATCTCTACATAGCTGGCTTTAGCTCTGCTGCTGCACTAACTGCCTTATCTGTGTGGAGATCCAGAAAACATAACTTGTTGGTGGCACTCCAAGAGAGCATTCCGGACCACTGCGCTAAGCAAAAAAGGTGTGGGCCTGACCTGTTTTTTTTTTAAAACTAAAAATGTACAACTTGGCTTTTATTTAAATCAAACCTCTGGCCCATTTTACAGTAGCCACCCCTAAGAGTCACTGTGTCCCCACCCTAAAGTTGCATCCTCTATGAGGACAGTTAGAAATGGCAGTCACCAACTGGAGTTGTCTTTTCTGGGTGCTTATCTTCTT
The DNA here is from genome assembly GCA_027917425.1 of Gastrophryne carolinensis. NCBI lineage: Eukaryota > Metazoa > Chordata > Amphibia > Anura > Microhylidae > Gastrophryne > Gastrophryne carolinensis. Next base: position 175,000,772 of record CM051238.1, on the reverse strand, counting down.
CTCTCTAAAAACTAATTTATTATTATTGACCCTCACCTTGAAGCGGCATGGGAGCCGCGGGCGCGGTGTTTTGTACCTGCTATTGATCATCCCATTTCATACCCCATGGTGCCCCAAATGTGGTAACTACTCTGGATCTGTTTATCAGTTATTGGTTTTTTTATGCATCATATAATTGTGTTTGTTGGGATTCTTATTGGGTGGTCATTAGGGATGAGCGAATCGATCCGGACGAACCCGGATTCGATCCGAATTTCAGGAAAAATTCGATTCGGATCGAATCCGAATTTCCCCGCGATTCGATCACTCGAAGTTTTCCTTTAACATCCATTCATTTACATTACAGGCATTCTAAGATGGCGGGCGGGACATGTCTGGACATGTATCCCGCGCCAGTGCAAGCTGGGGCAGTCACATGCAGCCTATCAGCAGCCAGCAAGCCCGGTGACGTCACACAGCGGTATTTAACGGCGGCCATCTTGCTTTTCCTCATTTCTCTATTGCATTCGTGACAGACAGACAGAACGCTGTGTAGCTGAGGCAGTTAGACAGGCTGGAGACAGGCTGGAGACAGGGACAGACAGGGACAGGCTGGAGACAGGCAGGAGACAGGCAGGAGACAGACAGGAGACAGACAGAAAGCCAGGGAAAGGTAGGAAAAACGGAGCTGGCTGACAGGGAGAATTTTTTTTTTTCATCCAGCCTTTGTTAGCGTTTTCAGGCTGCTTATAGTAACTAACTGTGCATATATACTGAACTGATCTTAAGTCTGCTGTGAGGCATCCCATTCTGTGACTAAAGCAGCCTCTATTTAATAGCATAATAAACATTTGCACTTATTCTCATAGAAATCAGGCCTGATAAAGACACTTTTGCTGTGCATGCTCTCTGGTTTTTGTGGCACTGGCATCCCATTCTGTGACTAAAGCAGCCTCTATTTAATAGCATAATAAACATTTGCACTTATTCTCATAGAAATCAGGCCTGATAAAGACACTTTTGCTGTGCATGCTCTCTGGTTTTTGTGGCACTGGCATCCCATTCTGTGACTAAAGCAGCCTCTATTTAATAGCATAATAAACATTTGCACTTATTCTCATAGAAATCAGGCCTGATAAAGACACTTTTGCTGTGCATGCTCTCTGGTTTTTGTGGCACTGGCATCCCATTCTGTGACTAAAGCAGCCTCTATTTAATAGCATAATAAACATTTGCACTTATTCTCATAGAAATCAGGCCTGATAAAGACACTTTTGCTGTGCATGCTCTCTGGTTTTTGTGGCACTGGCATCCCATTCTGTGACTAAAGCAGCCTCTATTTAATAGCATAATAAACATTTGCACTTATTCTCATAGAAATCAGGCCTGATAAAGACACTTTTGCTGTGCATGCTCTCTGGTTTTTGTGGCACTGGCATCCCATTCTGTGACTAAAGCAGCCTCTATTTAATAGCATAATAAACATTTGCACTTATTCTCATAGAAATCAGGCCTGATAAAGACACTTTTGCTGTGCATGCTCTCTGGTTTTTGTGGCACTGGCATCCCATTCTGTGACTAAAGCAGCCTCTATTTAATAGCATAATAAACATTTGCACTTATTCTCATAGAAATCAGGCCTGATAAAGACACTTTTGCTGTGCATGCTCTCTGGTTTTTGTGGCACTGGCATCCCATTCTGTGACTAAAGCAGCCTCTATTTAATAGCATAATAAACATTTGCACTTATTCTCATAGAAATCAGGCCTGATAAAGACACTTTTGCTGTGCATGCTCTCTGGTTTTTGTGGCACTGGCATCCCATTCTGTGACTAAAGCAGCCTCTATTTAATAGCATAATAAACATTTGCACTTATTCTCATAGAAATCAGGCCTGATAAAGACACTTTTGCTGTGCATGCTCTCTGGTTTTTGTGGCACTGGCATCCCATTCTGTGACTAAAGCAGCCTCTATTTAATAGCATAATAAACATTTGCACTTATTCTCATAGAAATCAGGCCTGATAAAGACACTTTTGCTGTGCATGCTCTCTGGTTTTTGTGGCACTGGCATCCCATTCTGTGACTAAAGCAGCCTCTATTTAATAGCATAATAAACATTTGCACTTATTCTCATAGAAATCAGGCCTGATAAAGACACTTTTGCTGTGCATGCTCTCTGGTTTTTGTGGCACTGGCATCCCATTCTGTGACTAAAGCAGCCTCTATTTAATAGCATAATAAACATTTGCACTTATTCTCATAGAAATCAGGCCTGATAAAGACACTTTTGCTGTGCATGCTCTCTGGTTTTTGTGGCACTGGCATCCCATTCTGTGACTAAAGCAGCCTCTATTTAATAGCATAATAAACATTTGCACTTATTCTCATAGAAATCAGGCCTGATAAAGACACTTTTGCTGTGCATGCTCTCTGGTTTTTGTGGCACTGGCATCCCATTCTGTGACTAAAGCAGCCTCTATTTAATAGCATAATAAACATTTGCACTTATTCTCATAGAAATCAGGCCTGATAAAGACACTTTTGCTGTGCATGCTCTCTGGTTTTTGTGGCACTGGCATCCCATTCTGTGACTAAAGCAGCCTCTATTTAATAGCATAATAAACATTTGCACTTATTCTCATAGAAATCAGGCCTGATAAAGACACTTTTGCTGTGCATGCTCTCTGGTTTTTGTGGCACTGGCATCCCATTCTGTGACTAAAGCAGCCTCTATTTAATAGCATAATAAACATTTGCACTTATTCTCATAGAAATCAGGCCTGATAAAGACACTTTTGCTGTGCATGCTCTCTGGTTTTTGTGGCACTGGCATCCCATTCTGTGACTAAAGCAGCCTCTATTTAATAGCATAATAAACATTTGCACTTATTCTCATAGAAATCAGGCCTGATAAAGACACTTTTGCTGTGCATGCTCTCTGGTTTTTGTGGCACTGGCATCCCATTCTGTGACTAAAGCAGCCTCTATTTAATAGCATAATAAACATTTGCACTTATTCTCATAGAAATCAGGCCTGATAAAGACACTTTTGCTGTGCATGCTCTCTGGTTTTTGTGGCACTGGCATCCCATTCTGTGACTAAAGCAGCCTCTATTTAATAGCATAATAAACATTTGCACTTATTCTCATAGAAATCAGGCCTGATAAAGACACTTTTGCTGTGCATGCTCTCTGGTTTTTGTGGCACTGGCATCCCATTCTGTGACTAAAGCAGCCTCTATTTAATAGCATAATAAACATTTGCACTTATTCTCATAGAAATCAGGCCTGATAAAGACACTTTTGCTGTGCATGCTCTCTGGTTTTTGTGGCACTGGCATCCCATTCTGTGACTAAAGCAGCCTCTATTTAATAGCATAATAAACATTTGCACTTATTCTCATAGAAATCAGGCCTGATAAAGACACTTTTGCTGTGCATGCTCTCTGGTTTTTGTGGCACTGGCATCCCATTCTGTGACTAAAGCAGCCTCTATTTAATAGCATAATAAACATTTGCACTTATTCTCATAGAAATCAGGCCTGATAAAGACACTTTTGCTGTGCATGCTCTCTGGTTTTTGTGGCACTGGCATCCCATTCTGTGACTAAAGCAGCCTCTATTTAATAGCATAATAAACATTTGCACTTATTCTCATAGAAATCAGGCCTGATAAAGACACTTTTGCTGTGCATGCTCTCTGGTTTTTGTGGCACTGGCATCCCATTCTGTGACTAAAGCAGCCTCTATTTAATAGCATAATAAACATTTGCACTTATTCTCATAGAAATCAGGCCTGATAAAGACACTTTTGCTGTGCATGCTCTCTGGTTTTTGTGGCACTGGCATCCCATTCTGTGACTAAAGCAGCCTCTATTTAATAGCATAATAAACATTTGCACTTATTCTCATAGAAATCAGGCCTGATAAAGACACTTTTGCTGTGCATGCTCTCTGGTTTTTGTGGCACTGGCATCCCATTCTGTGACTAAAGCAGCCTCTATTTAATAGCATAATAAACATTTGCACTTATTCTCATAGAAATCAGGCCTGATAAAGACACTTTTGCTGGCCAAAGCCCTACTGGACCCTGCCAGGTCGATTCCTGCCCGGGGCATCCCATTCTGTGACTACAGCAGCCTCTGTTTAAGACCATATAAGCATTTGCTCTTATCATATTTGAAATTAGCCTGATAAAGACACTTTTGCTGGCCAAAGCCCTACTGGACCCTGCCAGGTCCATTCCTGCCCAGGGCATCCCATTCTGTGACTAAAGCAGCCTCTGTTTAAGACCATATAAGCATTTGCTCTTATTATATTTATATTATAAGACACTTTTGCTGGGCATAGGCTTACTGCTGCCTGCCAGGTGCACTTCTGTTGAGGCATCCCATTCTGTAACATAGCATACCCCTCTTTATTTACACTAAGCAGCTCTCTTATTTACACTAAGCAGGCCTGTTGGAGGCTGAGTGTTACTGCTCACTTTTGGTGTGCATTATATTCTGTTTTATATAGACCCACTGCTGCCTGGGGGTTCTTAAAATATCACCTACTACCACGCCAGTTAGACTATGTCGGGCAGACAAGTGCCTGGAAGTGAAAAGAGGAGTGGCAGAGGCCAAGATTCCGCAGGCAGAGCTCGCATCAGACTGGGGGCCAGTAGCAGCAGGAGTCACGCTGAGAGACCTAATCTGCCAGTATCTGCTAGCGGTCGGGTCTCCACCAGTAACGCATCTGCCGTGGTAGATTGGCTGACGCGCTCATCAACAACATCATCACAACTTACATCTGAGACCCCCAGTCTAGGGTCGGTAGGTTCCTCTGACACAACCCTGAGTTGGCATGCCCCGAGAGCAGTCCCTGTCCTCCCATTGCCTCTGTCCTACGCCGTTCCCTCCCCCAGCGACGTATCCTATGCTTTGGGTTCAGCTCCACTCTTTAGTGAGGAGGACGATCAGATACAGGAGGACAGTCAGCAGCTACTGCCCAGCCAAGAAATGGAGGTGGCTTCTTTAGCTAGGCAGACAAATAGTGATGTGGACAGTGTCGTGGGTGCTGCGAGCGTTCCAGCTCCTGCGCCAGACACTGTTGACGAATCCACGAACATCAGTGACGTACAGCCACAACCCGGTGATGATGATGATGATGACGATGAAGCCGATCGCACTTGGGAGCCGGGTGATGAAGGGGCTTCATCGTCATCATCAGGAGAAGAGGGGCGCAGGTTGCCCCGGAGTCAGCAGCTGAGGCAGCAAGGTGGTAGCAGTCAGCATGGGGGCACAATTCCAAAGGCTGGAGCCGGCCGGGGCCGGGGCCGGGGTAGAGCACCTGCTGTGCGGCAGTCTACCTTATCGGGAGGTAGTGGAGCAGGGGTTCCTGGAGTTGGCAACAGCAGCAGTGAATCAGTGAGGCCAGGGGGTGGGAAAAGTAGCTACTCGGCAGTGTGGCAGTTTTTCCTGAGGCATCCGCAGGAGGGTAACATGGCCACATGCAAGATATGTAGGCAAAAGGTGAAGCGTGGCCAGGGTCCAAATGTTGGCACCACGGCCCTGCGTCAACATATGATGCGTCACCATAAAACGACCTGGGAGAACCGAGGCTCCCAAGGGGTGGTCCAGTCTGCTTCCTCACCAAGTGAGCTCCCAATTTCTGCCAGCCAAGGCTCCAGCACCTCAGCCGAAGGCAGCTGTGCGTCACACCCATCCTCTGTCGCTCCTGCTCCTCCTCCTCCTCCTCCAAGTCATGCATCCCGCCAGCAATCCATCAGCGAAGCCATGTCCAAGAGACAGCAGTATGCGCCCACTCATCCTACGGCGCAGAAGCTGAATGTGCTCCTGTCCAAGTTGCTGGTGCTGCAGTCGCTCCCTTTTCAGGTGGTGGAATCTGCACCTTTCAGAGAACTGATGGCTTGTGCCGAGCCGAGGTGGAGAGTCCCAAGCCGTCATTTCTTTGCCAAGAAGGCAGTACCAGCGCTGCACACTTTTGTTGAACAGAAGGTGGGCCAGTCCTTGAGCCTGTCGGTGTGTAGCAAAATACATGGCAGCGCCGACATCTGGAGCTGTAACTACGGTCAGGGGCAGTACATGTCGTTTACGGCCCACTGGGTGAATGTGGTCCCTTTGCAGCAGCAACTTGGACAGGTCACGCCGCTTCGGCCTCCGCGCTCTCTGCCCATTGGGCCTGTGACACCGTGCGACTCGGCCTCCTCATCCTCCGCCATCTCCTCACCCTCCACTGTAGGCTCAAGTCTCAGTGCCCCTCCAGTCTACCATGTGTGCAGGGCACGGAGGTGTCACGCAGTGCTTCACATGGTTTGTCTTGGCGAACGGAGTCACACAGGGGAGGAACTGCTTAAATGTATTCATCAGGAAATCCAAACATGGCTTACTCCGAGAAAACTTAAAATGGGAATCATGGTTACCGACAATGGGAAGAACATTTTGTCTGCGCTGCGCCAAGGAAGCCTGACCCATGCCCCCTGCATGGCTCACGTCTTCAATCTGGTTGTCAAGCGGTTTCTGAAGTGTTCCCCCCATCTGCAGGACATCCTAACAACTTCACGGAAACTTTGCATGCACTTCAGCCACTCCTACACCGCCAAACACACCCTTCTTGAGCTACAGCGTCAGAATGGTATCCCCCAACATAGTCTGATTTGCGATGTTTCCACCCGTTGGAATTCCACCCTTCACATGTTGGACCGATTATATGAACAGAGAAAAGCCATCACGGATTTCCTGATGATCCAAGCAGATAGGGGGACTCCCCTGTGTAACTTCAATGTCAACCAGTGGCAGCTCATACGTGACACCTGCCGTTTGCTCAGGCCCTTTGAGGAAGCCACTTTATTTGTCAGTCGGCAGGATTACGGGATGAACGACGTGATTCCACTGCTTCATGTACTACAGCACATGTTGGAAACCATGGCTGGTCAGGGCACTGGAGACATGGCGTTTACATCTTACGGCCACATGAACCCCGTTGGAGCTGAACTGGAGGAGGAGGAGGAGGAAGAGGAGGAGGAGGAGTTGCCCAGCGAAACACAGTTTAGGCTTGGCGAAATGGCTGGTTTATCTAGTCAGCGGACAGGAGAGGAGGAGCAGGAGCAGCCAGAGGAGCTAGAGGTTTTTGAGGAAGGAGAGACAGAGGACCCGGGCACACCGTGGCAGTATGCAGTGGAGATGGAGACAGGTAGTCCATCCGAGTCACTTGCGCAAATGGCACGAAGCATGCTCACATGCTTGCGTAGTGACCCCAGAATTGTTTCCATCTGTCGGCGGGATGACTTCTGGCTGTCCACCTTATTGGACCCTCGCTTCCGGCACAAAATGGGGGCATTTTTTAAACCCACCGAGAGGGAGGACAAACTCAACTACTACAAAGACATTCTACGTAGGCAGTTGGCCGATGCCTATCTGCGCCATGGTCCATACTCTCGCAGGTCTGACTCGAGGGGACCTCTGCGCTCACCTTCCACTGCCATGGCCGCTGGGGGGGTTGGCAGCAGCAGCAGCAGAAGCTCCATCAGCAGCAGCAGCCTCAGTCTTCAGTCGCTAATGAGTAGCTTTCTACACCCGCATAGTGAGGCTACTCATGAGCAGCAGGAAGACCTGGAGCAGGACCTGAACCAGCAGGTCATGTCATACTTTGACATGACCATGCCAACACACCTTGAGGATCCGCTGGACTTCTGGGCAGCCAAACTTGATTTGTGGCCGCAACTAGCAGAGTTTGCCCTGGAAAAGCTGTCCTGCCCGGCAAGTAGCGTGCCATCTGAGCGGGTGTTTAGTGCGGCGGGGGCCATAGTTACGGCGAGGAGAACTCGTCTGTCAACTAAAAATGTGGAGAGACTCACCTTTGTCAAAATGAATCAGGGATGGATCAGCCAGGATTTCCACCCACCAATGCCTGATGCATGCGACTAGATTCAGCATGGTGCCACGTTTTACACTTTACAAATGGTGCAAAACATATTTATGTCTTTAGGCCATTTTTTGGGCTCCTGCTGCTGCTACTGCCAACTTCTGCCAACTCCAGGGTGTGATTCATCCAATTTTTGGGCTCCTGAAGCCAACTCCAGTGTATATTTGGGCTCCTGCTGCTACTACTGTCAACTCCTGCCAACTCCAGGGTGTGATTCATCCAATTTTTGGGCTCCTGAGGCCAACTCCAGTGTATAATTGGGCTCCTGCTGCTGCTACTGTCAACTCCTGCCAACTCCAGGGTGTGATTCATCCAATTTTTGGGCTCCTGAAGCCAACTCCAGTGTATATTTGGGCTCCTGCTGCTGCTACTGTCAACTCCTGCCAACTCCAGGGTGTGATTCATCCAATTTTTGGGCTCCTGAGGCCAACTCCAGTGTATATTTGGGCTCCTGCTGCTGCTACTGTCAACTCCTGCCAACTCCAGGGTGTGATTCATCCAATTTTTGGGCTCCTGAAGCCAACTCCAGTGTATATTTGGGCTCCTGCTGCTGCTACTGTCAACTCCTGCCAACTCCAGGGTGTGATTCATCCAATTTTTGGGCTCCTGAGGCCAACTCCAGTGTATATTTGGGCTCCTGCTGCTGCTACTGTCAACTCCTGCCAACTCCAGGGTGTGATTCATCCAATTTTTGGGCTCCTGAAGCCAACTCCAGTGTATATTTGGGCTCCTGCTGCTGCTACTGCCAACTTCTGCCAACTCCAGGGTGTGATTCATCCAATTTTTGGGCTCCTGAAGCCAACTCCAGTGTATATTTGGGCTCCTGCTGCTACTACTGCCAACTTCTGCCAACTCCAGGGTGTGATTCATCCAATTTTTGGGCTCCTGAGGCCAACTCCAGTGTATATTTGGGCTCCTGCTGCTGCTGCTGCCAACTTCTGCCAACTCCAGGGTGTGATTCATCCAATTTTTGGGCTCCTGAAGCCAACTCCAGTGTATATTTGGGCTCCTGCTGCTGCTGCTGCTGCCAACTTCTGCCAACTCCAGGGTGTGATTCATCCAATTTTTGGGCTCCTGAAGCCAACTCCAGTGTATATTTGGGCTCCTGCTGCTGCTACTGTCAACTCCTGCCAACTCCAGGGTGTGATTCATCCAATTTTTGGGCTCCTGAGGCCAACTCCAGTGTATATTTGGGCTCCTGCTGCTGCTACTGCCAACTTCTGCCAACTCCAGGGTGTGATTCATCCAATTTTTGGGCTCCTGAAGCCAACTCCAGTGTATATTTGGGCTCCTGCTGCTACTACTGCCAACTTCTGCCAACTCCAGGGTGTGATTCATCCAATTTTTGGGCTCCTGAGGCCAACTCCAGTGTATATTTGGGCTCCTGCTGCTGCTGCTGCCAACTTCTGCCAACTCCAGGGTGTGATTCATCCAATTTTTGGGCTCCTGAAGCCAACTCCAGTGTATATTTGGGCTCCTGCTGCTACTACTGTCAACTCCTGCCAACTCCAGGGTGTGATTCATCCAATTTTTGGGCTCCTGAGGCCAACTCCAGTGTATATTTGGGCTCCTGCTGCTGCTGCTGCCAACTTCTGCCAACTCCAGGGTGTGATTCATCCAATTTTTGGGCTCCTGAGGCCAACTCCAGTGTATATTTGGGCTCCTGCTCCTGCTGCTGCCAACTTCTGCCAACTCCAGGGTGTGATTCATCCAATTTTTGGGCTCCTGAAGCCAACTCCAGTGTATATTTGGGCTCCTGCTGCTGCTGCTGCTGCCAACTTCTGCCAACTCCAGGGTGTGATTCATCCAATTTTTGGGCTCCTGAAGCCAACTCCAGTGTATATTTGGGCTCCTGCTGCTACTACTGCCAACTTCTGCCAACTCCAGGGTGTGATTCATCCAATTTTTGGGCTCCTGAGGCCAACTCCAGTGTATATTTGGGCTCCTGCTGCTGCTGCTGCCAACTTCTGCCAACTCCAGGGTGTGATTCATCCAATTTTTGGGCTCCTGAAGCCAACTCCAGTGTATATTTGGGCTCCTGCTGCTACTACTGCCAACTTCTGCCAACTCCAGGGTGTGATTCATCCAATTTTTGGGCTCCTGAGGCCAACTCCAGTGTATATTTGGGCTCCTGCTGCTGCTGCTGCCAACTTCTGCCAACTCCAGGGTGTGATTCATCCAATTTTTGGGCTCCTGAAGCCAACTCCAGTGTATATTTGGGCTCCTGCTGCTGCTGCTGCTGCCAACTTCTGCCAACTCCAGGGTGTGATTCATCCAATTTTTGGGCTCCTGAAGCCAACTCCAGTGTATATTTGGGCTCCTGCTGCTACTACTGCCAACTTCTGCCAACTCCAGGGTGTGATTCATCCAATTTTTGGGCTCCTGAGGCCAACTCCAGTGTATATTTGGGCTCCTGCTGCTGCTGCTGCCAACTTCTGCCAACTCCAGGGTGTGATTCATCCAATTTTTGGGCTCCTGAAGCCAACTCCAGTGTATATTTGGGCTCCTGCTGCTACTACTGTCAACTCCTGCCAACTCCAGGGTGTGATTCATCCAATTTTTGGGCTCCTGAGGCCAACTCCAGTGTATATTTGGGCTCCTGCTGCTGCTGCTGCCAACTTCTGCCAACTCCAGGGTGTGATTCATCCAATTTTTGGGCTCCTGAGGCCAACTCCAGTGTATATTTGGGCTCCTGCTCCTGCTGCTGCCAACTTCTGCCAACTCCAGGGTGTGATTCATCCAATTTTTGGGCTCCTGAAGCCAACTCCAGTGTATATTTGGGCTCCTGCTGCTGCTGCCAACTTCTGCCAACTCCAGGGTGTGATTCATCCAATTTTTGGGCTCCTGAGGCCAACTCCAGTGTATATTTGGGCTCCTTCTGCCCCTCATAGTGATGCCACTTCAACTCTCTGCAATTGTGCCGCTCTGCGATTCTATTAGCGATGCCTCTGATCTGCATGTGATATTTCTTCAAAGTATTATTTAACAAACCCAGCACGCATCCTGTGCGTGTTACAGCAAGGCTGAATGGTTTACAACCCTATTGAGGCTGTAGGAGGCTCAGAAATAGCCGTTTTTAATAGCGATTCGTCGCGAATTTATTCGGGTCGAAACGATTTTTGTCGGAAAATTCGGCGAATCAGTCGAATCGAATTTTTCAAAAGTTCGCTCATCTCTAGTGGTCATCCTTATACACCTGTTTGATTTAGATTTTGTGCAACATATGTTTTTTTTAGTATTTCCTCAGTATTGGTTTTGAGGATAGGTTATTTCACTGTGTGGTTTATTGTTTATTTTATATTGATCATTGTTTTTTGTATATAACAATTTTCATGCACTTGGTATATATTTTTACTCATTATCTATTTATTACTGTTAATATTATTTTTGCACTATAGCACTTTATTGCTTATACTATTGGTGGGTGGAGCTTGATAGGTTTAGGTCTCCTTTGGGTGTGCCGGCACATTAGTTATATATTTCTTGGGGTAGTTTTAGTGGGCTTATTTTCCTATGGGATATTTACTATATGGATATACCTGTACAGGTGTCTATTATTATAGGATATTGATCTAGCACGGTTGGTTTTAATGTGTTTGTCTCTGACTGTTTTTTAGCTTTCTGTGTGTGCATTTTTTGTACTAAATAAAGATGTTATACATTAATTTCTACATACAGTTTGTGGTGCTCCTTCTTTAGAGATAGGTATGCTCCTTTGCATGTCCGCTCTGTTTGCTATGGAAAAAACTAATTTATCATTTTGTGGGGAGCACTCACTTTTTTTAACTGCTGCCATGTTCCTCTGGCTGGTTGGTAGCCTTGGTAGTCTCCCAAGCAATTTGGGGGCATTTAGCTGCATTCATTGTTTTTCATTGAGTATAACACGCACCACAATCCCCTCCATATTTACTTGAACAGTATTCAGATTAAGGTCCTGCAGATGTTATTTTTGGAAAATCACAAACTTCCAAGTTCCAAATACACAGAATAATACTGTTTATAGGGAATCTGAATTTCACAACTGGCTTTGCAAACACAAATAATACCTAAACTTACTGCATGTCGTCCGCATGTGGGTTTCAGCACTGGCTAAACTTCAAACACTTCCTTGATTTCCACATTACCTGAAATATTTTATCCTCTGCCTTCTATCTGTGCCACACTTGAAGATGGTGCAGATGTTACTTGTTTATTCTCTGTTTTACAGGTTTAGCTATAGATAAAAGAAGCTAAAAAATGTCCTGTTCATATATTTATATTGCAGACCATGGTGTTTTGGCCATTGTTGCACAATTACAGGAGCTGGGTCATAAAGTGCACAAGAAACAATTGCACGTGCGTGCCAACTCATCTCTAGCATCCTGTTTTATTAGCCCTACTGCTGAATGAGGCAGAAAATGCCCTTCACATACCCACCTAGTGGCCAATCGGGTTTGCTAGGTGTAATTGTGCTTGCCTGCCGTGCCCCCTAATTGCAATAAATATTGTGGTGTGGTGTGCTCCAGACAATGCGATTGATTATTCATATTCCCTATATTGCTAGTGAATTCAGGATGTGCCTGCATGACACTGGACTCAATATCATGTCCCAGTACAAAGGGGACAACAGCGGAGTATGTTTTTCATTAGCCCGAACAGACCCTTTAACTGACTGTATAAGGAATGCCCAGGCAAAGGAAAAATAGGCTTGGGACTGAACCAGTTTGCAACCTTAGCTGTAAAGAGAACCAAAATCTATGATACTCCAGGGCAGGCATACTCGCTCCCCCTGTGTGAAACCCCCCTGGTCACCCGAAAACTCACCTTCATTCCCGGTCCAATGGTGCATGCATGAGAAGCGGCCACATCCCCACTATCCCTTTAGCAGGGTGTGTGCCCGAGCCAGGTATATGTGAATGGCCAGCGCGGGCATGCTCCCTGTTAGAGGGTAGTGGGGATTCGGCCGCCAGTCTGCTCAGATCCTCTTGCAATAGACGAGCTCCTGGACGAAGTGGCTCGAGCGGATCAAAGCACACTGATTGGACTAGCGGCCGTGCATGCATCGTAGGACCAGGAAGAGGTGAGTTTGTTCGGGTGACCTGGGGGGTTTCACAAAGTGGGAAACCCCCATTCGGCGTGGCCCTGGGGGCAAGGACCAAAACCCAGGATAGTCAAAATCCTGGGTTTTGGTCCACTTTAAGCTTTGAGCCTAGAGCTTCACCCCAAATGGAGCTAATAGCATCGCAACCACAAAAGTTCTGTATATTTTTCTAACTTTATTCTGGCCAGTTTGGTTTCCCACATAAGTAAAATGTATATATATATATTTATTTATATGTATCCTAAATGTACAGGCAACTCATACAAATCTAAATGAAATGTCACAAATTTTGAAAAAGGAAACATGAGATTAAGCATCACACACTATGTACAGCCAAAGTAAACACCTATTGTCATAAAACACCAATAAAGATGTTCATGTATAAGTATGAATGCAGGGTGAATGCAGCATTGACTGCTGCAAATTCCTAAACCATCCTGTCATATGCCATTTCTGAAAACCATTTCTGTAAATATTCTAATTGATAAGAATGATTCATCCAAAACATGTTTTTTTGGGTGCCTATTCGATTGTTTGTGTTTGCACAAAAGGTCAAATAAAAGCATGATTAATCGAAACAGTACACAATGAATACCGTCCAATGATTACTGGACAGTATTTAGATACACATGAATTGTGTATCTAAATACACAGCTGTCCGCAGAATTTGGGAAAGATTTGGGGAGAACAGATCATTTAACATCTGTTGGGCAGAAAAATATCTGATTATGAACCTCTAGTATTCAGGGTAGGTTTTAGACCAAGTGTGGCCCTGAGCAAAAGTGGGGCCCCAAGTCCTGAAAGAGTGTCTCAGAAACACATTTTGCATTCAGTAAATATAGCAGCGGATCATTGACATCCGTAAAAATATGTCAGCTGAAGTTTGTTGTCACAGTTGCAAATGCCCGGGGTTGAAACCGCATTTCCGAGCATGCTTGTTCACACCCGCCGGGTCTTCCTGTCAGAGGCAGGGGATAGGTGGTAGCCGCTTAGACCAATTTATAACTAACCTGGGAGGTGCTAGTGAGCAGGGCGATTAGAATACAAAAATCTTAAAGAAGAAGCTTCCTTTTAGGTAGTGCTAAGTTATGGTCCCTAATGACTAATATGGAGGGCAAATCCTCACCTGCAGGAGTAAGCACAGCCTAGTTCTAATTTTTTTTAAACCCAACATCCCCACATGCTTAAGAATTTGCCACAACATCCTTAACTTATACATCTATACCTATACAGGCAGTAACATAACTAGTGGGCATGCCCCCCATTGCAATAGATGTAATGGGAGTGCTCCAGACAATGTGACCTGGTGGTGGGTCGCTCATCCTCTATGTTGCTATTGAATAGAGGACTGGTGGGCCTGATGCAGAGCCTCCCCCGGTCTGAGCTTAAAACCTTCCGATTGTCCGGGGCTCCCGTTTGAATCGTGGCACAAATGTGATGCAGAGCCCTCCGTCGGAATGGCTCCCTAACTGATCCGTCAATTTGTCTTTACTCGGGAAGTTATTTTTGCTCTCTCGGGTGCCTTCAATTTGATCGGGGCTTCCGTTCCGTTCACATGGGCGGCCCGTTTTTCCCTGCTTTTTCCTTGGTTTTTGAACGTACCTGCTTGGTTTCCGTCGTATTTGACCTTCCATTTGGGTGATTTTTCCAAGTATACTTACATCTCCATGGCTCTTCAGTTGCCAATCTGGCTACACGCAAGCGCACATCCCTAAACCTCCATTGGAATATGCATATGGCACCAACTGCCAATTTGACACATATATATATATTGTCAAATTTATTTTTGGGTGTTCCTTCTTTCTTGCCATTAATGCATACCTTAATCTCTTTGGTGTTCCTTCTTCCTTGCCTTTAATGTTTACCGTAATTGGTTGTGAGTTTTTCTGATTTTTTGTCCCATATCTAAACCTTTTGTGTCATGTAAATGTGTGATGATGTTGTGTGATTGTACATTTGCAGGAAAGACAACTCACAAAATCTGTTTATGTTTTTTTTAATCAAATTTTTTTTTTGTTTTTGTGGTTTGTAGATTATTTTTTTGATAAAACAAAAGTAAAAAACAATTTAAATTTGAATTAAACATGTTAAAAATTAGGCCTCGGGGACGGGTCTTGTGGCTGTGTTTTTCTTTGATCTGTGAATGAAAAACAACCTTAGTTTAGCATTGTTTTTAGGGTTTGGTTGGGCGTTGTTTTTTTGGGGCCCTTTTTAAACCGGACCTTCAGCGTGCTTTAATGAAAAGCCCAAACTCTAAAAAAACGATTCCGCAGCATCATCTGTAAAAAAAAAAGATACAAGGACCCACCATTAATCCACAAAATACATTAACAAGTTTCCTGGCCTAACTAAAGTCACTTTATTAACCTTTTGCTGCCTCACATTGCCCTAGTTCTTCTATCTGCATGTAGGCTAGTTTGTAGCTGCGTACATGGGTTAAACTAAGGTGGGCTTGTATTTAACGTGACAAACTATGTTGTTTCAGACTATTCTTGCGCTTTCTTTTTTTTTTATTATAAGGAATGTGTGCGCGCACATAAACGCACACTCGCATACTCACATCCATGATGATGTCGTCCTGCTCCTGTGTAAAGATGGCATAGCTCCTGGTATAGCTCTGACGTTCCCCCGCAGTGACGTGCAGGACATCCCAAATTGGAATGCCCCAGAGACATGATGCCTGTAACCCAGCCCTGGATTTCTTCACACTCCAAAGGGCTGGGTTACATGGGTTTTGGCCTGCTTTAAAACATCATGACCAAATCAGGTTAGGATGGAATAACCCACCTCCTTTACATTATTATTAAAGTAACACAGGTTCCCTCACATAAAGCAGAACAAAACCCAGAGCGGCCACTGGTCTTCCCCCTGGAAATCCCAGATCGGGATGCCCCACTGTGTGAAACCCTTTTTAATGAGACTTTACTCAGAAATGGCAGACTCCCTCTCTTAAAGCGGAACAAGCCATGACCTTTGCAGGCGTATATTGTAGTGCCCCACCAGTCTGATCAAGACAACAGAACCTCATCTTCAAGATACCAAAGGCTCGCTCCACCACAGAGCGAGTCCTCCTGGGGGCAGTATTGTAGGGCTCCTCTGCCTGTGAAGATGGGTGCAGGATTGGGGTCAGCAGCCAGGGGAGCATAGGATAGCCAGAGTCTCCTGCCCAAAAACAAAACAAAAAAAAAACAAACAAAATAAAAATAAAAAAAGGTGTGCATTGCAACAATAAAAAAGAGGGACAAATAGGTGAGCGGGGTAGGGTTGGAGGAAAGGACATTTGTAATGAGCATACATGCACATCCAACCTGTACACTCATTAAAAAAGTCTGGGGAATACTACTTACATAAGAGGGCAAGAACATGACGCAATAGGGTTCTATCACTTAATCCATTTAATTTAAAGTTAAAAAATTAGGCTAAAAATATACTATCCAAAAAATTACCAAATAGTGTGTTAAGGGAAAAAACAAAGTCAGACAGGGTGGGCAACCAATACAAGTTTCATACACATACCCAGTAAGGCGGGTGAGCTCAAATAGGTGCAGCATGGTTTCTGTCATACTCAGCAGGACAAGACCGCGGAGCTGGCGCCGCTGATGTGCTCCAACAGAGGACTGCATATTATTGCCCGAGTGCAAATACGGCTGCTCTGACTTGCCGTAAGTGAAGGCTCGGCGGCCCCGTTTCATTAGGCTGATTTCAATCGGAGAACAAGGCTCTGCATCACTGAAAAAAACGGAACAATGAACGAGGCGTCCGTTTTGCCGGGAAACAGCCTCGTGCGAGCCGACAATCGGAAAGGTGGCTGAGCGCATAAACGCACACTAAAATCAACGTAGCACCCTTTCCTGACCCGATCAAAGCCCAAAACCAACGGGAAAACGCACGGGATAGCTGCATCAAGCCATGGTGTGCTTGCTCGATCCTGTGACCTGGTACGTTTATACAGGTTGGAACAGCTGTGGGGGACAAAAGAGGAGTTTGTTTTTGCTTTTTCCCAGAGAGACAGTTTTATGAAACGTGAAGGGCGATACAAGTCATACCTGGATAATATCAATTCTAGAAACACACCAGCCTGCTAAGCCCAACCCAGCCAGTTGGCAGTAGCTGCATCTAAGTTCCGTATTGCTGTGGCTCTGTTTTTGGCGTGCTTCTCCCTTCCATCTGGGAAGTCTACCAATGTCAACCTGCAGTTTGCAGCATCTACATCTGATATCAGCGGCCACTGCAAATCAGTAGGACCTGTCAGGATGTGCCGAGAGGACTAGGTGAGTAGGAGCATTATAGAACAAATCGCCTACAGATAGGCAGAGCCAAGAAGAGAAGAACAACCCTTGGGTTAACCGCTCCTAAAATCAGGTGTATCTGATGTTTATTGTTGGGTCTGCGTGCCACTAATCATGTATCCGATGAAGCCAGGAGATCATATAGATTGAGTATAAAACCTTTAATGAAACATAAAATAAAAACTAAAACTAAAGTTGAAAGTAAAATGTGCAACTTCTTTGGAAAGTTCCTTGTGAGCAAAGTAGGGAAATTGCCAGCGCAGACGATTTATATATTTTAAATACAATTTAAACTTAATAAATTAATAGTGGTATATGTATCATAAACCTTTGGTCTTTATTTTTTGCTTATGAAATGTAACACATTTTTGGCCAAATTTGTCAAATGTTTCAGAATCGGAATCAGAATTGACAAGGAAAATGTGTTCTATGATTTTACACACCTCCCCCAAGAGCATCTTGATTTGGGATACCCCGCTGCTTAAAGTGAACCAATTACCCCATGCCCCGGGGGCAGGCTAGCAGTAGGCCCTGGAATCTTTTAGACTGCTAGCCTGCCCCCGGGGCATCCTACACTCGATGCCCCTGTGTGTGAAACCCTCTTGGGGTGTCAGTAATCTTACCTGAACCCGGAGGCTTCCGCAACCCAGCCTTTGGCGGCGACCACTTCCCTTTCACTGTGTGCACTCCTTGCGCCAACGATCCTATGCATTAGCAGTGTATGGGCATGTCTGACTTTTCTGGAAGCCAACCCATGGCATCGACTGCGGGGATGGGACCACCTACAAAACATTTTGATTCTGAACTCTAAGAAAGAGCAAAAGGTATTTGATGCCGGGTGGAGGAGAGGGAGGTTGTGTTTTAGTGTTTTAATCCACTGTATCAAGGCATCAATGGTTGCCACTGAGGAGATTACTGGAAGAGTAAGAAGTTATTTTTGGTTATTGATTTGCAGGGTGCTTTGTAGGGGATGAACGAACCCAGACTGTAAAGTTCTGAATTCGTATAAAACACAGACTTCCCCCTGAAGTCCAGGGTCATGACTGGAGTTTGGAAGCCAAACCAGGGTCATGTGGGGGGTGTCCCGGACCAGAGTCTGAACCTGCTGAGATGTTCCAGGTTGGGTCAGGGTATAGACCTACCCAGAGTAATTTCTTCACTCTGCTCTCTACTCTTACCTTTGGCCCTTACTCCTTCTCCCGACGCTCAGTTCTAGACTGTAAGTGTGCCATCCGTCGGTGCTTTCTCCACTCTCAACCTCTTTTATACCCTTGTCTCTCCTCGAAGCTGCTTGACTCTAGGAGTAGCTTTCCCCCCTTTCTCTTGGTCACAATTAGGGATGAGCGAATCGATCCGGATGAACCCGGATTCGATCCGAATTTCAGGTAAAAATTCGATTCGGATCGAATCCGAATTTCCCCGCGATTCGATCGCTCGAAGTTTCCTTTAACATCCATTCATTTACATTTACAGGCATTCTAAGATGGCGGACGGGACATGTCTGGACATCTATCCCGCGCCAGTGCAAGCTGGGGCAGTCACATGCAGCCTATCAGCAGCCAGCAAGCCCGGTGACGTCACAGCGCTATTTAAGTCGGCCATCTTGCTTTTCCTTCCTCATTTCTCTATTGCATTCGTGAGAGACAGAACGCTGTGTAGCTGAGGGAGAGACAGTTAGACAGGCAGGGACAGACAGGGACAGGCTGGAGACAGGCAGGAGACAGACAGGAGACAGACAGAAAGTCAGCGAAAAACAGGGAAAGGAAGGAAAAATCGGAGGCTGTCACAGGGAGATTTTTTTTTTTTTTCATCCAGCCTGACAGGCTTTGTTAGCGTTTTCAGGCTGCTTATACTAACTAACTGTGCATATATACTGAACTGATCTTAAGTCTGCTGTGAGGCATCCCATTCTGTGACTACAGCAGCCTCTGTTTAAGACCATATAACCATTTGCACTTATTATAATTGAAATTAGCCCTGATAAAGACACTTTTGCTGGGCATAGCACTACTGGATCTTTTTTGGGGCATCCCATTCTGTGACCACAGCAGCCTCTGTTTAAGACCATATAACCATTTGCACTTATTATAATTGAAATTAGCCCTGATAAAGACACTTTTGCTGGGCATAGCACTACTGGATCTTTTTTGGGGCATCCCATTCTGTGACTACAGCAGCCTCTGTTTAAGACCATATAACCATTTGCACTTATTATAATTGAAATTAGCCCTGATAAAGACACTTTTGCTGGGCATAGCACTACTGGATCTTTTTTGGGGCATCCCATTCTGTGACTACAGCAGCCTCTGTTTAAGACCATATAACCATTTGCACTTATTATAATTGAAATTAGCCCTGATAAAGACACTTTTGCTGGGCATAGCGCTACTGGACCCTGCCAGGTCCACTTCTTTTTTGGGGCATCCCATTCTGTGACTACAGCAGCCTCTGTTTAAGACCATATAACCATTTGCACTTATTATAATTGAAATTAGCCCTGATAAAGACACTTTTGCTGGGCATAGCACTACTGGATCTTTTTTGGGGCATCCCATTCTGTGACTACAGCAGCCTCTGTTTAAGACCATATAACCATTTGCACTTATTATAATTGAAATTAGCCCTGATAAAGACACTTTTGCTGGGCATAGCACTACTGGATCTTTTTTGGGGCATCCCATTCTGTGACTACAGCAGCCTCTGTTTAATACCATATAACCATTTGCACTTATTATAATTGAAATTAGCCCTGATAAAGACACTTTTGCTGGGCATAGCGCTACTGGACCCTGCCAGGTCCACTTCTTTTTTGGGGCATCCCATTCTGTGACTACAGCAGCCTCTGTTTAAGACCATATAACCATTTGCACTTATTATAATTGAAATTAGCCCTGATAAAGACACTTTTGCTGGGCATAGCACTACTGGATCTATTTTGGGGCATCCCATTCTGTGACTACAGCAGCCTCTGTTTAAGACCATATAACCATTTGCACTTATTATAATTGAAATTAGCCCTGATAAAGACACTTTTGCTGGGCATAGCACTACTGGATCTTTTTTGGGGCATCCCATTCTGTGACTACAGCAGCCTCTGTTTAAGACCATATAACCATTTGCACTTATTATAATTGAAATTAGCCCTGATAAAGACACTTTTGCTGGGCGTAGCGCTACTGGACCCTGCCAGGTCCACTTCTTTTTTGGGGCATCCCATTCTGTGACTACAGCAGCCTCTGTTTAAGACCATATAACCATTTGCACTTATTATAATTGAAATTAGCCCTGATAAAGACACTTTTGCTGGGCATAGCACTACTGGATCTTTTTTGGGGCATCCCATTCTGTGACTACAGCAGCCTCTGTTTAAGACCATATAACCATTTGCACTTATTATAATTGAAATTAGCCCTGATAAAGACACTTTTGCTGGGCATAGCACTACTGGATCTTTTTTGGGGCATCCCATTCTGTGACTACAGCAGCCTCTGTTTAAGACCATATAACCATTTGCACTTATTATAATTGAAATTAGCCCTGATAAAGACACTTTTGCTGGGCATAGCACTACTGGATCTTTTTTGAGGCATCCCATTCTGTGACTACAGCAGCCTCTGTTTAAGACCATATAACCATTTGCACTTATTATAATTGAAATTAGCCCTGATAAAGACACTTTTGCTGGGCATAGCACTACTGGATCTTTTTTGGGGCATCCCATTCTGTGACTACAGCAGCCTCTGTTTAAGACCATATAACCATTTGCACTTATTATAATTGAAATTAGCCCTGATAAAGACACTTTTGCTGGGCATAGCACTACTGGATCTTTTTTGGGGCATCCCATTCTGTGACTACAGCAGCCTCTGTTTAAGACCATATAACCATTTGCACTTATTATAATTGAAATTAGCCCTGATAAAGACACTTTTGCTGGGCATAGCACTACTGGATCTATTTTGGGGCATCCCATTCTGTGACTACAGCAGCCTCTGTTTAAGACCATATAACCATTTGCACTTATTATAATTGAAATTAGCCCTGATAAAGACACTTTTGCTGGGCATAGCACTACTGGATCTTTTTTGGGGCATCCCATTCTGTGACTACAGCAGCCTCTGTTTAAGACCATATAACCATTTGCACTTATTATAATTGAAATTAGCCCTGATAAAGACACTTTTGCTGGGCATAGCGCTACTGGACCCTGCCAGGTCCACTTCTTTTTTGGGGCATCCCATTCTGTGACTACAGCAGCCTCTGTTTAAGACCATATAACCATTTGCACTTATTATAATTGAAATTAGCCCTGATAAAGACACTTTTGCTGGGCATAGCACTACTGGATCTTTTTTGGGGCATCCCATTCTGTGACTACAGCAGCCTCTGTTTAAGACCATATAACCATTTGCACTTATTATAATTGAAATTAGCCCTGATAAAGACACTTTTGCTGGGCATAGCACTACTGGATCTTTTTTGGGGCATCCCATTCTGTGACTACAGCAGCCTCTGTTTAAGACCATATAACCATTTGCACTTATTATAATTGAAATTAGCCCTGATAAAGACACTTTTGCTGGGCATAGCACTACTGGATCTTTTTTGAGGCATCCCATTCTGTGACTACAGCAGCCTCTGTTTAAGACCATATAACCATTTGCACTTATTATAATTGAAATTAGCCCTGATAAAGACACTTTTGCTGGGCATAGCACTACTGGATCTTTTTTGGGGCATCCCATTCTGTGACTACAGCAGCCTCTGTTTAAGACCATATAACCATTTGCACTTATTATAATTGAAATTAGCCCTGATAAAGACACTTTTGCTGGGCATAGCACTACTGGATCTTTTTTGGGGCATCCCATTCTGTGACTACAGCAGCCTCTGTTTAAGACCATATAACCATTTGCACTTATTATAATTGAAATTAGGCCTGATAAAGACACTTTTGCTGTGCATAGACTTACTGCTGCCTGCCAGGTGCACTTCTGTTGGGGCATCCCATTCTGTAACATAGCATACCCCTCTTTATTTACACTAAGCAGCTCTCTAATTTACACTAAGCAGGCCTGTTGGAGGCTGAGTGTTACTGCTCACTTTTGGTGTGCATTATATTCTGTTTCATATAGACCCACCGCTGCCCGGGGGATCTTAAAATATCACCTACTACCACGCCAGTTAGACTATGTCGGGCAGACAAGTGCCTGGAAGTGAAAAGAGGAGTGGCAGAGGCCAAGATTCCGCAGGCAGAGCTCGCATCAGACTGGGGGCCAGTAGCAGCAGGAGTCACGCTGAGAGACCTAATCTGCCAGTATCTGCTAGCGGTCGGGTCTCCACCAGTAACGCATCTGCCGTGGTAGATTGGTTGACGCGCTCATCAACAACATCATCACAACTTACGTCTGAGACCCCCAGTCTAGGGTCGGTAGGTTCCTCTGACACAACCCTGAGTTGGCATGCCCCGAGAGCAGTCCCTGTCCTCCCATTGCCTCTGTCCTACGCCGTTCCCTCCCCCAGCGACGTATCCTATGCTTTGGGTTCAGCTCCACTCTTTAGTGAGGAGGACGATCAGATACAGGAGGACAGTCAGCAGCTACTGCCCAGCCAAGAAATGGAGGTGGCTTCTTTAGCTAGGCAGACAAATAGTGATGTCGACTGTGCCGTGGGTGCTGCGAGCGTTCCAGCTCCTGCGCCAGACACTGTTGACGAATCCACGAACATCAGTGACGTACAGCCACAACTCGGTGATGATGATGATGACGATGAAGCCGATCGCACTTGGGAGCCGGGTGATGAAGGGGCTTCATCGTCATCATCAGGAGAAGAGGGGCGCAGGTTGCCCCGGAGTCAGCAGCTGAGGCAGCAAGGTGGTAGCAGTCAGCATGGGGGCACAATTCCAAAGGCTGGAGCCTGCCGGGGCCGGGGTAGAGCACCTGCTGTGCGGCAGTCTACCTTATCGGGAGGTAGTGGAGCAGGGGTTCCTGGAGTTGGCAACAGCAGCAGTGAATCAGTGAGGCCAGGGGGTGGGAAAAGTAGCTACTCGGCAGTGTGGCAGTTTTTCCACAGGAGGGTAACATGGCCACATGCAAGATATGTAGGCAAAAGGTGAAGCGTGGCCAGGGTCCAAATGTTGGCACCACGGCCCTGCGTCAACATATGATGCGTCACCATAAAGCGACCTGGGAGAACCGAGGCTCCCAAGGGGTGGTCCAGTCTGCTTCCTCACCAAGTGAGCTCCCAATTTCTGCCAGCCAAGGCTCCAGCACCTCAGCCGAAGGCAGCTGTGCGTCATACCCATCCTCTGTCGCTCCTGCTCCTCCTCCTCCAAGTCATGCATCCCGCCAGCAATCCATCAGCGAAGCCATGTCCAAGATACAGCAGTATGCGCCCACTCATCCTACGGCGCAGAAGCTGAATGTGCTCCTGTCCAAGTTGCTGGTGCTGCAGTCGCTCCCTTTTCAGGTGGTGGAATCTGCACCTTTCAGAGAACTGATGGCTTGTGCCGAGCCGAGGTGGAGAGTCCCAAGCCGTCATTTCTTTGCCAAGAAGGCAGTACCAGCGCTGCACACTTTTGTTGAACAGAAGGTGGGCCAGTCCTTGAGCCTGTCGGTGTGTAGCAAAGTGCATGGCAGCGCCGACATCTGGAGCTGTAACTACGGTCAGGGACAGTACATGTCGTTTACGGCCCACTGGGTGAATGTGGTCCCTTTGCAGCAGCAGCAGCAACTTGGACAGGTCACGCTGCTTCGGCCTCCGCGCTCCCTGCCCGTTGGGCCTGTGACACCGTGCGACTCGGCCTCCTCATCCTCCGCCATCTCCTCACCCTCCACTGTAGGCTCAAGTCTCAGTGCCCCTCCAGTCTACCATGTGTGCAGGGCACGGAGGTGTCACGCAGTGCTTCACATGGTTTGTCTTGGCGAACGGAGTCACACAGGGGAGGAACTGCTTAAATGTATTCATCAGGAAATCCAAACATGGCTTACTCCGAGAAAACTTAAAATGGGAATCATGGTTACCGACAATGAGAAGAACATTTTTGCCCCCTGCATGGCTCACGTCTTCAATCTGGTTGTCAAGCGGTTTCTGAAGTGTTCCCCCCATCTGCAAGACATCCTAACAACTTCAAGGAAACTTTGCATGCACTTCAGCCACTCCTACACCGCCAAACACACCCTTCTTGAGCTACAGCGTCAGAATGGTATCCCCCAACATAGTCTGATTTGCGATGTTTCCACCCGTTGGAATTCCACCCTTCACATGTTGGACCGATTATATGAACAGAGAAAAGCCATCACGGATTTCCTGATGATCCAAGCAGATAGGGGGACTCCCCTGTGTAACTTCAATGTCAACCAGTGGCAGCTCATACGTGACACCTGCTGTTTGCTCAGGCCCTTTGAGGAAGCCACTTTATTTGTCAGTCGGCAGGATTACGGGATGAACGACGTGATTCCACTGCTTCATGTACTACAGCACATGTTGGAAACCATGGCTGGTCAGGGCACTGGAGACATGGCGTTTACATCTTACGGCCACATGAACCCCGTTGGAGCTGAACTGGAGGAGGAGGAGGAAGAGGAGGAGGAGGAGTTGCCCAGCGAAACACAGTTTAGGCTTGGCGAAATGGCTGGTTTATCTAGTCAGCGGACAGGAGAGGAGGAGCAGGAGCAGCCAGAGGAGCTAGAGGGTTTTGAGGAAGGCGAGACAGAGGACCCGGGCACACCGTGGCAGTATGCAGTGGAGATGGAGACAGGTAGTCCATCCGAGTCACTTGCGCAAATGGCACGAAGCATGCTCACGTGCTTGCGTAGTGACCCCAGAATTGTTTCCATCTGTCGGCGGGATGACTTCTGGCTGTCCACCTTATTGAACCCTCGCTTCCGGCACAAAATGGGGGCATTTTTTAAACCCACCGAGAGGGAGGACAAACTCAACTACTACAAAGACATTCTACGTAGGCAGTTGGCCGATGCCTATCTGCGCCATGGTCCATACTCTTGCAGGTCTGACTCGAGGGGACCTCTGCGCTCACCTTCCACTGCCATGGCCGCTGGGGGGGTTGGCAGGAGCAGCAGCAGCAGCTCCATCAGCAGCAGCAGCCTCAGTCTTCAGTCGCTAATGAGTAGCTTTCTACACCCGCATAGTGAGGCTACTCATGAGCAGCAGGAAGACCTGGAGCAGGACCTCAACCAGCAGGTCATGTCATACTTTGACATGACCATGCCAACACACCTTGAGGATCCGCTGGACTTCTGGGCAGCCAAACTTGATTTGTGGCCGCAACTAGCAGAGTTTGCCCTGGAAAAGCTGTCCTGCCCGGCAAGTAGCGTGCCATCTGAGCGGGTGTTTAGTGCGGCGGGGGCCATAGTTACGGCGAGGAGAACTCGTCTGTCAACTAAAAATGTGGAGAGACTCACCTTTGTCAAAATGAATCAGGGATGGATCAGCCAGGATTTCCACCCACCAATGCCTGATGCGTGCGACTAGATTCAGCATGGTGCCACGTTTTACACTTTCCAAATGGTGCAAAACATATTTATGTCTTGAGGCCATTTTTTGGGCTCCTGCTGCTGCTGCTGCCAACTTCTGCCAACTCCAGGGTGTGATTCATCCAATTTTTGGGCTCCTGAAGCCAACTCCAGTGTATATTTGGGCTCCTGCTGCTGCTGCTGCCAACTCCAGGGTGTGATTCATCCAATTTTTGGGCTCCTGAAGCCAACCCCAGGGTCTCTTTAAAGTAATATTTGGGCTCCTGCTGCTGCCAACTCCAGGGTGTGATTCATCCAATTTTTGGGCTCCTGAAGCCAACTCCAGTGTATATTTGGGCTCCTGCTGCTGCCAACTCCAGGGTGTGAATCATCCAATTTATGGGCTCCTGAAGCCAACCCCAGTGTCTCTTTAAAGTAATATTTGGGCTCCTGCTGCTGCTGCTGCCAACTCCAGGGTGTGATTCATCCAATTTTTGGGCTCCTGAAGCCAACCCCAGTGTCTCTTTAAAGTAATGTTTGGGCTCCTGTTGCTGCTGCTGCCAACTCCTGCCAACTCCAGGGTGTGATTCATCCAATTTTTGGGCTCCTGAAGCCAACCCCAGGGTCTCTTTAAAGTAATATTTGGGCTCCTGCTGCTGCTGCTGTCAACTCCTGCCAACTCCAGGGTGTGATTCATCCAATTTTTGGGCTCCTGAAGCCAACCCCAGGGTCTCTTTAAAGTAATATTTGGGCTCCTGCTGCTGCTGCCAACTCCAGGGTGTGATTCATCCAATTTTTGGGCTCCTGAAGCCAACCCCAGTGTCTCTTTAAAGTAATATTTGGGCTGCTGCTGCTGCCAACTCCAGGGTGTGATTCATCCAATTTTTGGGCTCCTGAAGCCAACCCCAGGGTCTCTTTGAAGTAATGTTTGGGCTCCTGCTGCTGCTGCTGCCAACTCCAGGGTGTGATTCATCCAATTTTTGGGCTCCTGAAGCCAACCCCAGTGTCTCTTTAAAGTAATATTTGGGCTCCTGCTGCTGCTGCCAACTCCAGGGTGTGATTCATCCAATTTTTGGGCTCCTGAAGCCAACCCCAGGGTCTCTTTTAAGTAATATTTGGGCTCCTGCTGCTGCTACTGCCAACTTCTGCCAACTCCAGGGTGTGATTCATCCGATTTTTGGGCTCCTGAAGCCAACCCCAGGGTCTCTTTAAAGTAATATTTGGGCTCCTGCTGCTGCCAACTCCAGGGTGTGATTCATCCAATTTTTGGGCTCCTGAAGCCAACTCCAGTGTATATTTGGGCTCCTGCTGCTGCTGCTGCCAACTCCAGGGTGTGAATCATCCAATTTTTGGGCTCCTGAAGCCAACCCCAGTGTCTCTTTAAAGTAATATTTGGGCTTCTGCTGCTGCTGCTGCCAACTCCAGGGTGTGATTCATCCAATTTTTGGGCTCCTGAGGCCAACCCCAGGGTCTCTTTAAAGTAATATTTGGGCTCCTGCTGCTGCCAACTCCAGGGTGTGATTCATCCAATTTTTGGGCTCCTGAAGCCAACTCCAGTGTATATTTGGGCTCCTGCTGCTGCTGCTGCCAACTCCAGGGTGTGATTCATCCAATTTTTGGGCTCTTGAAGCCAACCCCAGTGTCTCTTTAAAGTAATATTTGGGCTCCTGCTGCTGCCAACTCCAGGGTGTGATTCATCCAATTTTTGGGCTCCTGAAGCCAACCCCAGGGTCTCTTTGAAGTAATGTTTGGGCTCCTGCTGCTGCTGCTGCCAACTCCAGGGTGTGATTCATCCAATTTTTGGGCTCCTGAAGCCAACCCCAGGGTCTCTTTAAAGTAATATTTGGGCTCCTGCTGCTGCTGCTGTCAACTCCTGCCAACTCCAGGGTGTGATTCATCCAGTTTTTGGGCTCCTGAAGCCAACCCCAGGGTCTCTTTAAAGTAATGTTTGGGCTCCTGCTGCTGCTGCCAACTCCAGGGTGTGATTCATCCAATTTTTGGGCTCCTGCTGCTGCCAACTCCAGTGTCTCTTTAAAGCAATGTTTGGGCTCCTGCCCCTCATAGTGATGCCACTTCAACTCTCTTGAATTCACTTGTGCCGCTCTGCGATTCTATTAGCGATGCCTCTGATCTGCATGTGATATTTATTCAAAGTATTATTTAACTAACCCAGCACGCATCCTGTGCATGTTACAGCAAGGCAGAATGGTTTACAACCCTATTGAGGCTCTAGGAGGCTCAGAAATAGCCGTTTTTAATAGCGATTCGTCGCGACTTTATTCGGGTCGAAGCGATTTTTGTCGGAAAATTCGGCGAATCAGTCGAATCGAATTTTTCAAAAGTTCGCTCATCTCTAGTCACAATGGATCCTGGGATGAACATGATGATGTCTGGCTGGGCTTGGCAGGATATTGAGATCCAAGGTCCAACCATGCCACGAGAGGGGGACACTGACACAGAGAAGGACCCTGGACTTATGCCACCCTTGGAACCTAACCTATAGGCACTTCCACTTTGGGTCTACCCCCAAGAAGCCAACCTTGGCAATAGATAGACCACCGCCCATAGAAGACAGCGAGGAGGTTACCAGGGACCAAGGTAGGTGTTCTACCCTATCCTCTGCCTAAGGTTGTTGCTGATGCAAGTATGGTGTCCCCCTCCTTCCAAGTGATCTTCAGGAGGCTGCATACCCACAAGAACCCCAAGTAACGCGCCCACCACATTCACTCTGAAGAGGCACCTAAGGAAGACACGTGCTCTGCCACCTGCCTCTGCACTCCTCCCCTCTCCACCAATCCCTTGCTGACCTCAGCACCACCCCATCATCCCTTCCTGCACACTCCCCTTACTCTTGCTTTATCCTTAATAAAGTGAAGGAAGTTGGTGTCTTCAATTCTTCCAGGGATAAATCTGAGTGGCCCTGTACACTTGCCCACTTTAAGCAGGCTTTAGCCAGCAAAATATTCATTTCCTGCCTAGAATATTTAAAGCTGAACAAAACCCACTGAGTCCAGCCATGGTGTCTAAAAGATTCACTGGCCTTCCCCTGGGGCATATCAAATTGGGATTTCCTGCTGTGTGAAACTCCCCAGAGCATTGGTAATCACTCACCTTTCCCCTTTCCAATGGCGCATGAGCGGGCTCTTGTCCATTCAGAGCTGCCTGCTGAACTGACGTACCTCAGCAAGGCAGCTCTCTTTGTTGATAAAGAGGAGCAAGAGCGGCTGCATCCCCACATCCTCAAGCACGCTGAGCGTACGTATGAGCACAGGGCAACAAGGGATGTGCTGCTTGCACCTCCCATTCACAATGAGCTGCTTGCCAAATTACATCACTTCAGCACATGGCTCGGAATGGATGAGAGTCTGCGCAGATGCTGCTTCGACCAGGAAGAGGTGAATCCTAATGCGCCAATCTGGGGGGTTTCACACCGAAGGGGCAATTCGGGATGCCTGGGGGCACAGAACAAGACCCAGGAACGTTAAAATCTTGCGTTTTGTTCTGCTTTCAGGTATTAACATACAATCAGGGATGTATCAGATTACCATATATGCTTTGAAATGGCTCGTTTTATTATGTTCCCAAGGGGATTTGATGGGAAAGAGTTAATGTGTGTATGGAACAGGACTTTTTCCCTTTCATTGCTTAGCTACTAAGCAATTCCAAGAAATATTCGCATTTATATCAAATCTACATTTATTTGAACATTTATCCAACCTCCTTCAAACTTTATATTTCAGTTTCAAACATAACTCTTTCATTATGTAATTCTTCTTTCTAATTGGGTTTGGAAAATGATTAACCTTTTGTGCTGGAAAGGTTGTCCTCCCTTAACATTATTTAAGTCCCCCAGATGTCTTGGATGAATTCAAGGAGACGGACTTTACTGTTTAGTTTTCTATAATTTACTACAGCTTCTCTGTTCATGGCAGTTCCTTCACTAAAAAAAACTTTGGTAAGAGCTAGATAGAGTAGACTTTGGGTTTTGATTTATCAAGCACTTCTGCCAGATTTATCAAGCACTTCTGCCAGCCATTGCCTTTTCAGTGAAAATTAGAGAATTTTATAATTTATAAGTTTTCAGCACATTGCTGTACCGCTAATGTTTTAGAGAATGTGTTTTTTGCATTGTAGCAATATGCACAAGTGTGAAAAAAATGTATAAATTATATTTTGCACCACTCTAATTTACACTGATGTGGCACTCTCTGGCAATAGTGCTTGATAAATCAGGCCCTTATTTCTGAATATTAATCGTATTCAATAAAGAGTAGACCAAATAAATAATCTATTAGGCAGTTATTTAAATGTTATCTTAATACTGCTGTTGTGGGGAAATAAAAAATGTCCCTGTCTAGACATACTATCTTCCTCCCACCTTATCCCCCTTTGTAATAGGGTAAAATGAGCCATTTCAAAGCATATACTATCTCAGATTATCTGTAAATAGCTTAAGTATTCTAAGCAAAGCCAATTTATTTGCTTTAATTTCTGGGTTCTGGCTGAGGTGGGAAGGGCATGTCATGGTGCAGCTTTATGAGTCATGAGCATGATCTGCTGTGGTCAGAGACCTGTGGCACCAATGTGGCTTGCCATACTCTCGCTGAGAGCCTGTTAGACCACTTTTTTTGTGTAATTCTCCAAAGCAGGGATAATCTTGGAAGCCCTGCTACAGTTTCTATGCTGCACTGCAGAAAATGTAGGGGAGATGTGGGACAGGCATCAGGTGAGTAGCATTCTGCCTTATTCTTGCTGTTGGATTTACAATCCCTTTAAATATCTTTGCCTCATCCTAATATGGTTACTAATACTGTTGTAGACAAGTATAGTGGCAGTACAATGTTTTAACTCATCCAAAGTTTTTAGAAGTGGAAGCAAGACCTACAAATAATACTTGAGAATTTAGAAGGTATTAACATAGTCCACAATAATTTAAGGCGGACCAAAACCCACATTTTTAACTAGCATCCCCTGAATTGCTCCCCCTATGAAGACCACCATTTGCCAATTGTTAGAGCTCCTGCTTTAATCTAATGCCAGATAATGGCCCTTGTTTTAGCTGTAAAGCTCCGCCTCCATTCATTGCCATTGTTGTGTGTGGCAATGTTGTCATTGCCATACCTCTGCGATGACTGATCTCCTACCATCTCACAGATAGGGACAGCAGATCAAATCAGTGATCCGGGATAAATGCAAAAGCAAAAATATTTATTCCGCTTTAACAAATAAGCACCCCCTTGCAACTTCTCCAAACAGATGGTGTAGGTCTGCTGGAAGTTTAATGCCACCTCTTTCTGCCTGACACCCACAAATCAGAATTAGTTTTGAATTCTAGCTTGAAACAATTCAAGTTGCCTTATAATTAAATTATCCAGGACTTCCCCTCCCCCTATCCTTTGGGCACCATGATTTCGAATTGCGGAACACTTAAATGTTCGCAATTGGGCAATTTTATTCACCTCCTTCATGCTCCTGTACTGCTGCAGTGTTCAACCATTGACCACAGGCAGTCCCATGTGCATTTACACAAGTGGACAGACATCCCAGATTATAATTCCTGAGTGGTGTGGAACACAGGAGTCTAGAGACTCAAAGAGGTGAGGGTGGTATATGAAGTTTCATTTTTAGTCCTTACAACATCTATTGCGTTTCAGTTAGAGTTTACTAGGAGACAGGGCATGCCTTTGAAGCTGACCTTTTATATACATTTTATATACTGAAGCTGACCGGTTTAAAAAAGTTATACCATTTATGTGAAATTGAGGAAGCCAAGCTTGGGAGGCTACTATATCTATTGTCTGAGACTTGCAATGCCACAAAGCAGCTACTAAAAGATAATAACCTATGCCATGTTAATGCAATCAACACACACACACACACACACACACACACACACACACACACACACACTGTTTTTTCATGGACAAATACCATTTGCCTTGATATATTCCTACAAGAACTCTGGGTGAAAGTCCTTTCCATGGGTATCCTGATTTGGGATACCCTTCTGTATGAAACCCCAGAGATCACCTGTATCCCTGCTACCGTGGCCTCCAGCTGCATCTCCGGCATGCTTCCTTCCAATGCCCTCCAGGACAATGCCGGTGGACCACACTGCTTTGGGGCCAGTTGAGCTGCTGCTTTTAACAGCCACATTCAATTCCTGACACCTTAATCTCCCTCTCAGCCCCCTGTACCCAGCCCCACTGTATCCACAAGCCTAGGAATCCCAGCCCCCAATGTATTGGCCCGGCATCAAGGCATCAAGGTTGGGGGAACAAGGATGGCTCTGGCCGGCCAGGGGCTGGTAAAATCCAGGGCTGATTTTTGGCCCCAGTCTGCCACTGTCCACCAATATGGCAGAATGGCTGGCAGTGGGTGAATGCAGCCAGAGGGAGTGGTATGCGCCGTTGGACCGGGATACAGGTAAGGTTAGCGGGTGTCCTGGGGGTTTCACACAGCGGGGCATCCCGATTTTGGGTGCCCCGCGGGGAGGGATCGGATCGGCCCAGGAATCTTATAGATTCCTGGGCCGATGGGGCTGGGTGTTGGTCCACTTGAATCAAATTTATATATCAAATCACATACACAAGTCATACAAGTTGTATGTCATGTAGTGAAATGCTTTATGCAACTGACCATAACATAATATTATATGTTGTAACATATCATAATAACCAGTAAGACATAATCTACTGCTTTTTTACATTTACTTACATTTTCACCTACATTTTCACAATTTTTTCTATTCCAATAAGTTATAGCAGTTAAAGGCTAACCAGAATATGTCTGAGTGAGTGCGAAATATTGCTGCCAGTGAGGATTTGTATGGCCTGTGTAAAGAAACTCCTCCTCAATCTTTCAGTCTTTGCTGTGAGAGAGCAATAGCACTTCCCCCGAACGCAACAAGGAGAATAGTTTATTTCCTGGGCCGTTGAGGTCTCTTACAATATTTATGGCCTTTGTTAGACATCTTTTTGTTTATAGCGCTTAAATGTCCTTCTCAGCAGTGATTTGTTCTGCCATTCTGACTACCCTGCTAAAGACCATAGAGCACTTACAGAACCAGGCAGTTCAGAATACTTTCCACAGGGCACGTGTCAAAGTTTTTCAGCACTGCTAC
Source organism: Gastrophryne carolinensis (assembly GCA_027917425.1). Taxonomy (NCBI): domain Eukaryota; kingdom Metazoa; phylum Chordata; class Amphibia; order Anura; family Microhylidae; genus Gastrophryne; species Gastrophryne carolinensis. Next base: position 174,967,898 of record CM051238.1, on the reverse strand, counting down.
AGACAGATGAAAGTCTAAGATGGAACAGCCGTTGTTGAGCTCTCTTGGTCACGTTGCTAATTTGGCAGGACCATTGCTGATGTGGGCGCCTTTTTTCAAACCATTTCATTACCAAAGAGGTCTATGCTACTGGGTGAAAATCGATAAGGCAGTCCAATTGTGGTTTATTGGTACTGGTACTATAATAGATTGCTTGAAGCAGTTCGGGGCAACAGATTGTTCTAGGGAGAGGTTGAAGATATTGGTAAAGACTGGTGCAAGTTGTTCTGCTTAGACACTCAGGATCCAGCCTGGCATTTTAAGTGGTTAATTAAGATAGCTTACAAAATACATATATAATCTATTTTTTAAATTGGGGGCTTTCCTAAAATCCACCTTTGGTGCTACAGACAATAGTGGGTCCAGGGTTTTATCTCCTTTTCTGGATATCCTCAATGATTGAACCCTACTTATTAACCGCAAGAATGTTATACCCCTTCTCCTCAGTTGAGCAATTCTATTGCAATCTCATAGGTTTCTCTGGCTTGTTTTTACTGCCGCTTTCTGAGCCTCTATCATTTTCATCCCTTTTGTTATATCTGCATATAATTATATATATATATTGTACAGGGTTGAACAGCTACCTATTACTAAGGTTCACATGAACAAAAACTTGATTCTGAAAGTGACGATATCAAGGAGGGCTGAGTGACGCACAACGGCCGGCTGGCCACATCCCCTGGCTCCCTGTTCAATTTGAAGAGTTTCCGTGCTTCGCTGCAGGGATGCAGAGGATGCGTCCGCCAGCGAACACAGCACTGTGGGAGCCAAAGGTTTACCGGTGACCCCAAGGGTTTCTCAGTGGTGCATCATGATTTAGGATGCTATTGGCCAGCCCTGGAGTGTTTTATAATCTAGTATGGCTGTGGGTGGGTTTTGAGACACTCTAAGGTTGCAATTTTTATATGTATATGATATATTTAAATAGATTTTTTGCATTATTTATTTATTAAATTGATAATTTATGCCTTAAGTGAAATGTAAGTAATTCATTTATCCAAAGCAGAGTTCCCCAACCCTCTCCTTGAAAGCCACCAACAGGTCAGGTTTGGTGGGTCTCCAAATTGTTGGCTCTATAGTAGTCTGAGCAGTAATTACTTTACTTGTGTGTTTCTATGGAGATCTGCAAAATATAACCTGTTGATGGCTCACAAGAAGAGGGTTTGGGAACACTGATCCAAAGGCTATGATGTATTGTGGTTGTAATGAATGTAATAGGGCATCCAATCGGGTGCTCCCACTGGGACCAGTAGTCTCATAGCGTGTTAACTTTTCCAACCAAAACCAGAAAGCATTGCATAGCCCTACTTCCTGCAAGTCTTGACAAAGATATTTGAACAGTGAAACACATTGAGGAGAGAGACATTACTGATGCCACTGGGAATTGGGTCTGGCTTATTATGAAACGTTATCCTTTCTTGCTTTAAAAGTACTATGAAGCATTTGGCCTACTTATTTTAGTGGTGATCACCCCTTTGGGGGTAATTGGTTGGAACTTGTTGTCGTTGGGGGTAGTTGGCTTAAAAAGGTTAAGAACCACTGCTGTAGTGATGGAATAGCGAGGCACTGGGTCTGAGGTGGGAAGCCATTCTGGAAATGTTAGCACACTTGTAACTTATACCACTAACAATTGGTATTAAAGAGCGGTGACACTCAAGTGGTTTCAGCAAGTGATATTAAAGAGTAGTGACACCCAAATGGTTTGAGCAAGTGATATTAAAAAGTGCTGAAACCCAATTGGTTTAAACAAGTGGTATTAAACAGTACTGACACCCAAGGGGCTTGAGCAAGTGGTATTAAACAGTACTGACACCCAATTGGCTTCAACAAGCAGGATAAAAGTGTACTGACACCCAAGTGGTTTCAGCAAGTGATATTAAACAGTACTGGCACCCACGTGGTTTCAACAAGTGGTATCAAACCACACTGACACCCAAGTGGTTTGAGCAAGTGGTACTAAACAGTACTGACACCCACATGGTTTCAGCAAGTGGTATTTAACAGTACTGACATGCAAGTGGTTTCAACAAGTGTCAACTGTTCCTAGCCTGTCAGCTCGCCTGTCTCCAGCCTATTACTACACTCACCTATTCCCATACTTTGACTCTACTCACTTGTTTCTAGCCTGGGACTCTACTCACCGGTCACCAGCCTGCTACTCTACTCACCAGTCTCCAGCCTCTTACTTTGCTCAACTGTTCCCAGCCTGTTACTTCACTCACCTGTTCCCAGCCTGTTACTTCACTCACCTGTTCCCAGCCTGTTACTCCAACCACCTGTTCCAGCCTGTTACTCCAACCACCTGTTCCAGCCTGTTACTCTTTTACTTTGGAATCAGCTCTGATCCCGAACTGCAGGGGAGGGATATGTGGTGCAAAAGGTTCCTTCTGAGGCAGACCCAGCACAAGAAAAGAGGGGGAGGGATCTTCCCCCCCCCAATACAGAGACTAGCATAGTGGCTGCAACTGCCGCTCCCTGGCAAGATGACAGCTGTTGGACCGGGAGAAAGCCTCCATCTTGGCAGACCTACAGACAGGATACTGACCTGTGGGGGATAGATTAAAGAAGACACAGTATTTTTTAACAGTTTGAAAACTGATAAGCAGTACAAGTGACCCCTATACCAGTTCACAGGGTAATGAGAGCCGGAGCTATTGTATTTGGCATTCAGGAGTACCAAATGCTCGATACTGAAGTCTATCTGGCTGGATGGCTTGCGAATCAGCTAGACCCCACTTTGGCTGATCACTACCAGTGACCCCAACCACTCTGTTCATGGTTTGTGGTTTCCAGAAGATAGCTAGTAATTGCCCTAGCTTAGGCCTCCAGGGAAGAATTAGCCTCCTGTCTAAGCCACCTCCCTCTACCTCATGATTTCAAAACCAGGAAATTCCCAAACCATCCTGAGTACCCAGCAATCTATTTTGCCCAGGACTGATGGTTGCTATGCTTTTTTATTTTTAAATTCCCTGATCTCATATTGTCTGTACATTATGATTCACATTAAATGATCAGAACAGTAATTTCCAGTTTTCTGAGCCTTATGTGAAAGACATTTGCTATGTTGAAATGATATAGGGGATAACACAGGACATGTTCAGCTCATACTAAGCTTCATAGCCAGCAATTAGGGATGAGCAAACCCCCCAAATGTTCGGGCCCATCAAGTTCGAGCTTTGCGGGGAAATTATGCATTTGGGGGCCCCTCTGCCCCCCTCTCCCCATCCTCACCCACCCAGGGGCAGGGGGGCATCTGTCAAGGGCCCCAAGGGTCAGAACCGGGGAAGTAAAAAGCTGAATAAAAAATTGTGATGGCATTTGCTCATCACTACTGGCAATGTCATTGTAATATTGGGGCCTGTCACGATCAACTTACCTAGGGATTGGTCCCGCGTTGTCTCCGGTAGGCTGGCCGGGGCTCATTTTGCCCAACGGCCGCTCCGAGCATCGGCTCGGGCAGCGTTGGCTTGTGCGGAGCCGAGTGGGGGCTACAGAAAAGCCGGAGACGTGGTTGCTGGCAATTGCAGCACCCCTGGAAAGGTGATTGACCCTGGAGTTATTTAGAGCCCAGGACCAGCCCACAAAGGTTTTTCTCCTCTTTAAAACAAGAAATCTCATGAAAGAATGCTTTTATTTCTCACTAAAATAGGGCTGCTGGCTGTCGAGAGATTTCTCGAGAGATCTTGAATGGCTGAGATCTTGAATCTTGAGAGATCTTGAATGGCTTTCTCGACTGCTTTTGGATGTGCAATATTGTATTGCATGTGTCAATTATCACTTAGGAGAAGAGTACAAAAATGCTGAAACAAAGGGATAACATTTTTCATATGTCTGAGCTATGGGGTAGGGTGGTAAGACAGAAGCTATTTCTTAAAAAGAAAAACATCCCAGCATGACTATGTTTTGCTGAAACCTATACAAAGTCTGCGAAAGGCAAGTAGTAAAATATATTATGGTCTGATGAGACCAAGGTTGAACTTTTTGTCCATAACTCAAAAAGTAATGTTTGACACAAAGCCAACACTGATCATTACTAAAAGAACACCATAGCCTTAGTGAAGCATTGTGAAGGCAGAATTATGTTTTGGGTCTGTTTTATTCAACAGGAGATGGGGCTTTAGTCAAGATTAGTCAATGTTTTGCACATCACCTTCAGACCTCTGCTAGAAAGCTGAACTTAAAGAGGAATTTTAACTTTTAGCATGATAACAGCCAAAGCATACCTCCACATAAATAAAAGAATGGCTTCTCCTAAAGATTCAAGAGCCAGAGCCCAGACCCAAATCCAAATGGAAATATATGGGTTGACTTTAAGAGGGCTGTACACAAGAGATGTCCTTGCAATCTGAGAGATTTGGAGAGATGTTGCATGGAAAAATGGTCAAAGATTGCCAAGCCTGTATGGGCCATGCTGATAGACTCCTACCCAACAAACAGAATGATGTCACATATTCAAAGGATCATTCATCAAAATATTAATTTTAGTGTGTGGAAATGTTTGCACCCTAAAATATTTCAGTTTGTTTTTAATGGAATTGTTCAGATTATAGGTGACTATAGATGCGTGAACTTGTTAAAAATTCGATTCAGACGATTTGCCGAATTTCTCCAAGAAATTTGGCAAGGTCTCAGCCTGTAACGGAGACGGAGGGGAGATGGCAGCCAGGTGCTCTGTTACAGGCTGAGACCTCGCCGCTCACTGACATAGCGAGCAGCTGCTGGCAGTGGCTGGGCTGCCGTTTGCTGTGGTCAGCCCCGATGATTGCAGGTAAGTATTTATTGTTTTTTGCATATGTTTCTTGTCAGGTCCCGTGGGACGCCCACCTTCCAAATAAGTCTGCAACCCCCAATCTCCGCTGCTAGCTTCGCCTATAGACAAGCCCCCGTCTGCCGGGACGCTTAACACGCCTCACCGGGCACGGTTGCCCCCAGGACTTTATAGCACAAAGGATGCAGACTTATGAAGGGGAAGGCAGATGAACCAGGAACGAGACTGGGCAAGGTCAAACAAGCAGAGGTCATACACAGAAGATCAGTCCAATGAAACACAGCACCAGAGGATGAGACGGAAGAATAGTCAAGTCGAGCCAAGGGTCAAAACCGGGAGATCACGGGTACGCAGTACAGTGGAGCAGGCAATCGTAGTCAGGGAAACAGGCAAAGGTCGGTCCAGGCAGCGATCAAGGATGGTCATACACAGCAGGATAATCAAAGACAGAGCAGACACCAAATCACACCCAGCAGCACGCTATCACGGGCAAGGACCAAATGTGATGGAAACACCTTTATAGGAAGTGGCTGACATGATTGAGGGACATGATTGGTGCAGTCTAGGATACTAGGGCTGATTGCCTCATTCAAACTATAGGGCGTTCCGCCCAGAACCACCTTGGGCTCATTGGCCCTAAACTGGAGCCTCCCCCACACACACAGGGCTCATAGGCCCAGCGCTGATTACCTCCGGCGGGCGCGCTGTGTGCAGCGCCGCCGGAGGGCATAAATGCTAAGTGCTCGCGCGCGCGCGAGCACAACCCTGGACGTCAGGAGCGCGCCGCGATGCCGGGGACGCGCCCGCTCCAGGCGCCGCTCGCGGCGGAGCTGCCCGAGCCGCCGCTCGCGGCGGAAATAGCCGAGTAGCCGTCAGCGAGGGAAGCCGCCGAACAGCCGCCCGCCGAGGACGCCGCCCCGCCAGACCTCCGGCTGACCGCCCGCAGATGGCGCGGGACCGAAGGCTGGGTGAGTAGCTCGTGACACAACCCCCCCCTTCATGAGAGGCCTCCGGACCCTTACCAGGTTTATCAGGATTCTCACGATGGAATCTATTGACTAAAGTTCTGGCATGAACATCTTTGGCCGGTACCCAACATCTCTCCTCAGGACCAAAACCCTTCCAATCAATGCAATGAAGCAATGAAACGCGGCACCAGAGGATGAGACGGAAGAATAGTCAAGTCGAGCCAAGGGTCAAAACCGGGAGATCACGGGTGCGCAGTACAGTGGAGCAGGCAATCGTAGTCAGGGAAACAGGCAAAGGTCGGTCCAGGCAGCGATCAAGGATGGTCATACACAGCAGGATAATCGAAGACAGAGCAGACACCAAATCACACCCAGCAGCACGCTATCACGGGCAAGGACCAAATGTGATGGAAACACCTTTATAGGAAGTGGCTGACATGATTGAGGGACATGATTGGTGCAGTCTAGGATACTAGGGCTGATTGCCTCATTCAAACTATAGGGCGTTCCGCCCAGAACCACCTTGGGCTCATTGGCCCTAAACTGGAGCTTCCCCCACACACACAGGGCTCATAGGCCCAGCGCTGATTACCTCCGGTGGGCGCGCTGTGTGCAGCGCCGCCGGAGGGCATAAATGCTAAGTGCTCGTGCGCGCGCGCGAGCACGACCCTGGACGTCAGGAGCACGCCGCGATGCCGGGGACGCGGCCGCTCCAGGCGCCGCTCGCGGCGGAACTGCCCGAGCCGCCACTCGCGGCGGAAACAGCCGAGTAGCCGTCAGCGAGGGAAGCCGCCGAACAGCCGCCCGCCGAGGACGCCGCCCCGCCAGACCTCCGGCTGACCGCCCGCAGATGGCGCGGGACCGAAGGCTGGGTGAGTAGCTCGTGACACAACCCCCCCCTTCATGAGAGGCCTCCGGACCCTTACCAGGTTTATCAGGATTCTCACGATGGAATCTATTGACTAAAGTTCTGGCATGAACATCTTTGGCCGGTACCCAACATCTCTCCTCAGGACCAAAACCCTTCCAATCAATGCAATGAAGCAATGAAACGCGGCACCAGAGGATGAGACGGAAGAATAGTCAAGTCGAGCCAAGGGTCAAAACCGGGAGATCACGGGTACGCAGTACAGTGGAGCAGGCAATCGTAGTCAGGGAAACAGGCAAAGGTCGGTCCAGGCAGCGATCAAGGATGGTCATACACAGCAGGATAATCGAAGACAGAGCAGACACCAAATCACACCCAGCAGCACGCTATCACGGGCAAGGACCAAATGTGATGGAAACACCTTTATAGGAAGTGGCTGACATGATTGAGGGACATGATTGGTGCAGTCTAGGATACTAGGGCTGATTGCCTCATTCAAACTATAGGGCGTTCCGCCCAGAACCACCTTGGGCTCATTGGCCCTAAACTGGAGCCTCCCCCACACACACAGGGCTCATAGGCCCAGCGCTGATTACCTCCGGCGGGCGCGCTGTGTGCAGCGCCGCCAGAGGGCATAAATGCTAAGTGCTCACGCGCGCGCGCGAGCACGACCCTGGACATCAGGAGCGCGCCGCGATGCCGGGGACGCGGCCGCTCCAGGCGCCGCTCGCGGCGGAACTGCCTGAGCCGCCGCTCGCGGCGGAAACAGCCGAGTAGCCGTCAGTGAGGGAAGCCGCCGAACAGCCGCCCGCCGAGGACGCCGCCCCGCCAGACCTCCGGCTGACCGCCCGCAGATGGCGCGGGACCGAAGGCTGGGTGAGTAGCTCGTGACACAACCCCCCCTTCACGAGGGGCCTCCGGACCCTTACCAGGTTTATCAGGATTCTCTGGCATGAACATCTTTGGCCGGTACCCAACATCTCTCCTCAGGACCAAAACCCTTCCAATCAATTAAATACTGTAATGAATTTCGGACCAATCGAGAGTCGAGTATTCTGTTAACCTCGTACTCAGGTTCATCTCCCATTACAACTGGAGGAGGAGATGACACCTGAACGTTTCTGGCGGATTTCAATAGGGAAACATGAAAAGTGGACGGAATCTTCATGGACATAGGTAGCTTAACTTTAAAGGTAACATCACTCAACTTATTTGTGATGGGAAAAGGACCGATATACTTAGGACCCAACTTTGGGTGCGCGCGGGCACGACCCTGGACGTCAAGAACGCGGCCGCTCCAGGCGCCGCTCGCGGCGGAACTGCCCGAGCCGGCGCTCGCGGCGGAAACAGCCGAGTAGCCGTCAGCGAGGGAAGCCGCCGAACAGCCGCCCGCCAAGGACGCCGCCCCGCCAGACCTCCGGCTGACCGCCCGCAGATGGCGCGGGACCGAAGGCTGGGTGAGTAGCTCGTGACATTTCTCATGTTTTTTATGTTGATGTACATTGTTGACCGCTACTATACTTCCACATAGGAACTCTATAACTTATTTCACAGCTTCCTGACGCCATCATGACGTCAGGCGGGAATTTCAGTTTTTCTATTTGTTTGGGCTTTTGCTTATAGCACAGCTTTGCAGTCCTCCCTGAGAAAGGGGGCTAATATGCTCCATTGGATACTATATGGACTGTTATACAAGAGCTTTTGTCACGATTTTCACTAACCTATTATTGGTTTCTAGAATTTGATCTAATATATGATTGAGACCAATATAATCTTGTGGACTTACTCCTATACACGGAGTGCCGGTCTTTCCATGTTGTTACTGATATGATGCGGCGCCACCGCTGACCTGGCACCCACTGCTTTTGGAACTGTAAGTGTGAACCTGCTGTTGTGGTTTCTTATGCTCCAGCGTAGGTGTACCCCCACCTCTCCCTGCTGGGCAGAGGACACAGATGGTCTGCCAGTTCACCCGACAATACTCACTCCCCCCCTGCTGTGGGGAGCGAGGTGGTAGAAGCCCAGTACCAGACAGAGGGTATGTGACCTCCATCCGGGAGAGGAGTGTGGGACATCTGTGCTAAAAATCATAAGCGAGGAGGTGAGTAAGTAACCCCTGCCCATCACAGCACCCCTCCTGCTGTGATGGGCAGGCTATGCAGAGGCATGCGAGAGAAGCCAGCCACTCGCAGCTGTGCGAGCTGATTTCCGGCATTACTAGGAATGCCCATGACCAGCCACTCCATGCAGGAATGAAATGGTGGGGTGACAGTGAGTCTATTTTTTTTAAAGAATATCAGGAAAAATTAGATTGGCACAAATCCCAAATAAATTCTGATTAGAGCTGAATCTGATGTGTAATAATCGGTTCACCTATCACTTTAGGTGACATGGAAACATTTCTAAAATGATTCTTCTTTGTCTGATTATTTTATATCACAAAAACCTGGCATTATAACAGGGTTGTGTAGACTTTTTATATCCACTGTTCAAATCAAAGTGCTTAGTCCAGGGGTTTCCAGTCTATTTTAATCAAGTACCACTTTCCATTTTCTAATTATCGCAAGCACCACTTGGGTGGTACTCAAAGGTTGCCAGTCAAATGTTAAAATGTTAAATATGTACAAAACAACAATTTGTGCAAACTATTTATGTGCACGAAATTCACAAAAATATACATAAACAGTTTGCATCACCTTTAGGATCAGTTTTATATTGATGGATCAAGTCAGACTTGGGTAAATTATTGCAGCAGATCAAGTTGGGGTGTGGGTTTTATGCAGCCTGGCCAAGTACCACCTAAGATGATCTCTAGTGGCACCACCCGTACATCTCAGCCAGCCTCTCTGTTATCTCAGTTATTTTGTTTCTCCTTTATGTGCATATTTTGGTGCAGTAAAAATAAAAAATAAATAAAAAAATAACAAAAAATATAACTATATATATATATATATATATATATATATATCAGCTGTGTTAATGTGCTTGTATGAGTATAATATTAGACTGCTTATTTGCAAGTTGGCCTGAATCGCACGTGATAAGACTTTGATGGCTCCTGGCTTTTGTCTTAGTAACAGCGCTATTCTCTGTCATTTCAAGCATGACTTACATTGTCATTCATTATGATATAATTATTTGTTAGCCTTTGAAGACCACAAAGGCCAGTCTGCTTCCTTTGATTTTTTTTTACGCAACTACTTAGATACTTTTATATTTGTCTTTGTAATGACTGTATATTTGCTGCTATCAGTGTTTGTTATTTTTAGATGTTTCGGTGTTGGTTTCATTGGCAGTAAAGTAACTTTGAGTGATGTTACACGCTATGAGCTGCTATAGATTTTATTAGGTAATCCAGACTAGTAGTGTATGCCGTTAAAACCCCACCTAACATCATAATGGCTTTAGATTGACATTTTAAGACTTGTTTCCCAGTGTTTGAAAGCCAGTCGCAAAGCCTTTGTTTTGCACCTGTGTGTATATAACCATTAGTAAAATAGATTTGAGTTTCACCAAAGCTGGCCTTTACCTTTAAAAGTTGCCCTTATAATTTCCCCTTTTTAAACTTGCAAAGATTTAAATCCGCCATATGCACTATGCCGGCACCTGGATTTAAATTGAATCCATGACTAGAAATCAGTCTAGCTGCTTAAGCAATAATGATTTATTTATTTAATCACTAAACCATCCCTTTTCACTAGGAAAAAATGAATTAAAAAACACAAATAAAGTGTCATATTTTGAATTTTTATGTTGTTAAAAGTAATAGTTCATAAATCAATTCTAAAAGTTAATATATTTGCAAGTTGTGCAAAGGCAAAGAAAGTTTTGAACAGACCAGTGCTAGTTCATTTATCTATAAATTAGTTTTCATACCAGTAATTAATGGGAAAGTGGCACTAACATATCTACAACTGATGATGTTCGCTGTAATAGTACATTTCTTTTTTCCTTTTTTTTTAATATACTGCATCTTATTTCTCATCTTTCTTTAGACTTAGGTTTATGTTCTAACGCACATATATTAATAGAGATGAGCAAACCAAACATTTGGAACTGAAGTCCCAATTTCAGGGAAAAATTAATTCGGCATGAATCCAATTTTCTTGTGACTAGTGCCGACTGAATCTTTCCCTCAAATCCGAATAAAAGATTACTGATCTCCCCGGGCTCTCAGAAGCAGCAGTGGACAGCGTGGGAGACCCGTGGACAAGGTAAGTAGGGGGGAAAAAATATTTTTTAAATGTGTGTTTTTTTTACATTTAACTCTTTCTGAACTTGTAAGGAATACTTGAGACCCCCTATACCAATTCACAGGGCAGGAAAGGCTGGCAAGTCAATTGCCAGCAAGCAGATTGAGGTGTAGAAGAGCCTGTAGCCCATGAGGGCTGTGCGGGCTGGTAGCCTTCAAGGCCAGGGGCCAGCCACTCAGCCTATGTGCCCTGGACTGGATTTAATAGGAGGAACCCTACATCATAGGTTTTACCCATAAACATTTTTAAAAAAAGGCTGTGGGGGGAAAAAACAATAAATATATGTAGAGCTCGTCATGGCACCCATGCACTCCAGTCTGCTACAGAAGTAGTGGTATTAGAGTTAATAGTGGTTGTTTTCACATTGATTGCTGCACTATGCACTTTGCTTTCTTTATCAACTTGGATATACTATATGAATTGAGGATCTTATTGTTATTGTCATTGTGGTATCTATTCATAATATTGTCCTTTAATAATATAATTAGTTTTTTTCTGTATTGCACTTTATTTCTGCATGACAGAATGTGACCTGTATTCATTTCCAGGGCCCAATTTTTTATAAATAGTGGATTTTATTTACATTGCATTATTCTGTGCTGTTGCAGCTGGTAGCATTGTGGGGACACTCTTGTCACCCACATATTCTGTTGTTTAGTTCACAGCATTCACGCACTGTGTCCTTATTATTTTGATATTGCCAGGTTTATTTTCATAGCATCCTTTGGCAATGTTTTCTGCTCCCAGTATACACCATCAGCATAATTATAAAGACAGTGGTGGACTCTGGTCAAGAAAATCATCCCAGGATTTTACCGACTCAGCCTGCAACGTCCCAGTGAGGCCCCAAATGTACATCCTGGGTGGCCCCAAGCTGAGGCTAATTGTCAAGGGTGGAAATGGCCACTTCTAATAATGTAGTAGGGGTAGGTATGGCCCCCTACACATTTGGGATGAACAATAAACTGGCAAACAAATAAACTGGTAAGGAACAGACATATATCCTGGCCCTTAATGACTTCTAGGAATCAATTATGGTATTGGCATTTGCTATTTGATACCCATTATCTCTTAATTACAAGTCCCAAGCATTTTTTCAATAACTGATCCATTAAAGATGCTTTATTAATAATATAATACATCATAATATTCATTCCGATTTCGTGATCCTAAGAAACATTACAGGTCAGGGGATTATGAGAAACTGCTAAGTCCCAAGGGTGTGCGAGTGTATTTCCGCAACTGCTAACTGTGCTTTAGGTTTGCTCGTGCCTTTGCTCTTTGGCAGGAACTAGAGTGTGTGCTGCATTTATTGATGCAGCCACATCTTTATTTTAATTGCCCACATCCACTGCCTTGTCTGACGAAAGTCACATCACAATGCAGATCCATGTGTATAAAAAGCCTTTTAGTGACTAACGAAATTGAAAATATGCTTGGCATTTATGTAGTGATTAGTGTTAAGTGAATATTAGCAAAAAATAAATAAATAAAAAAGTTTCTTCCGGGCAAAAATAATTGTATTGTTTTTAAATTAGCAGATACATATGTTTTCTTTTAATTTAAATTTAGCAAACACATTTTTCTTTTTTTTATTATTTATTATTATTAGTGGTTTTTAGGTGTGGCTTGCCGGCATGTGTTTGAGCATCTCCAAAAAAGATAAAACAACAGACTGGTGGTATATAGTGATAAAGGTGACAGAAATGTTGATTATTCTAGTAAACAGTTTAGTCCATGGCATTAGGTGCAGGCAGATGAAACTCTTGTCTTATCGCTTTCAGGTTTCTTATTTGTCAATTATTCCAGTCCCTTTTTCTGGATTAAGCATTACACAGTAACTCTCTTCATCTGCACGCTAAAAGATCTAAGCAACATGCTAAGAGCTGTGCCCCTGCATTGCAGACTGGAATACCTCAGGTCACATGTTTATTCTGTGCATGTAGCAGTTTAGTAGATCAGAGCACAAGACTGTCATAATATTTTTACACCACCTTTCTTTAGGTGCTGCCAGGGCCATACTGACAGTAGAAATATTCTAAATGGGCTGCACTGCTTTGGAGCTATTTGACTTACAGATTCCTACTGCCTCATTCAAATTCTGCCTTCTCAGTCTACCTCCCTGCCCCACCTCAATAACTGACCCCATAGTATCCCCTGGCTAAGAAACCTCAGCCCGTGTTTTGCCCCAGTGATATCAACTCAGCATCATGGCTTTGGGGGGAGGAGGATAGGATCCCCACCACAATGTATCCCCTACAATACAAATGCTTCAGCTTTATGAATCTCTGCTAATGACATGTCTGTACATTTCTAGTTCCTCAGCATCGGGCTGAGCCATAGTCATAGTATAGCTGGGATGTTTAAATCCCACACTGATTTTTGGCCTCAGTCTTCTACTGGGTGCTGCATAGAGGTTCTTCCAGAGTAGGGTTTTGGTTTGCAGGGTAGGGTATTTTTGCTCTGCTAGATCAACAAGTTAAAATGCAGTGTATGAATCCTCATCATACAGATGTTGAAGGTCAGCATTTTTATCTTTACTGGTGTCTGCTAGTCGTATGTTACTCCCTTTTAACCTAATCTGTATCCTCCTCTCTCTTGATTTATGTGAGGCTAACAGGGAGCCAAAAGAATCATGTCTCTGTTTCCCCCTTGTGCTCACCAGTCTTTAGATCTTAACCCCAAATTGCTAATCAGAATTATGACCTTGTTCTTTGAACGTGTTGTCATGACTGACAAACCTCTAAATTCCAGTGAGTGGGCATCTCTGGGAATAAGAATTATAGTTTCTAGAAGATCTGGAGATAGTGCTTGTTGCTATAGAATCTCATAGTAGACTCTTATTTCATAGCTCAATCTAGGAAACTCTTCAGAGTTTGGTTATCAACCATGGTTAGTATGTGTGCTTCACTTTTCCTTTGCCTTTTCCCTCAGAGCTGCAGGTTCAGCCTGTTGTTTTCCACCAGGAAAAAAGCTAAATATTAATTTACTGTAGGGATCCAGATCTTGTCAAATATTTGTTCAACCCCATGGATTAGAAGAGTGGCATTAAAGCAGACAAAAACCTACCAAGAATAATAAGCAGACATTTTTTAAAACTGCCACACAGCTCCCACGGTACTCACAGAGACAGGACCAGGGAGGGGGGGTAGCAAAGGCTTTTGTGTTGCTTTGAACAATCAGGAATAAAAGTTAGTATGATGGGGGTTGGATGCATTTGATATACACTGCACTTAGATGACACTAGAAGCCAAATGAGCTGACAATGTATTTAAAGCCATAGGTGTAATGGAAAACAATAGAAAATAAAAAAAGGACTTAACCTGTTGGCATATCAGGAAGATATACAGAAAGCAGTATGAGACGCTGAATCCAAAATTACAAAAGAGTAAGATATGGATAAACCAATAAAGGTGTTAATAGATGTTAAACTTCTAGTGACCAGTATGAGGTAGTGTGAGAGCAATTACACCAAATCTGAGACTTTGTCACCCTAACAAGTCACATGACACCGGCGAGGAAAAAATGGCTAATTGAGCACAATTTGGCTATTTTCAATTGGAGGTGTACACAGTTTTGTTGCAGGGGTTTAGACAATAATGGCTGTGTGTTGAGTTATTTGTAGGGCAGAAAAATGTATACTGCTATATAAACTGTACACTGACTACTTTACATTGTATAGAAGTGTCATATCTTAAGTATCTTCCCATGAAAATAACATATTTGCAAAAATGTGAGAGTCCAGCATCTTATCCCGCTAGATCAGAAAATAAAAGCCCACCTTCGCTTGGGATCCAGCACCAGGGGCCTGCTCTTCTTTCCGGTATAAAAACCCTCTCCCTACAGCGGGAGTGAGCAGAGAAGCCAAAGATATCAGCAGAAGCGACCCTCTGACCCACTCTCGGATTTCAACAATCACCTTCGGCTTCTCTGCTCACTCCCTCTGTAGGGAAGGGCCTTTTATACCGCGAGTGATCGCCGATGGAAGGAGGTAAATAGAAACAAAAACCTTAATAAAAGCCTCCTATTTTTTCCTGTGTGTATGTGTGTGTGCATTTTTACATTTAACCCTTAGTGAACTGGTCTTTAAGCCCCCTATAACAGTTCAAAGGGCATGAGGGGCTGGTAAGTCACCTGCAGGCAAGTGGGTGACTTGCCATAGCCCTGTCACCTGCATTCCCAAAGCTCATGTGAGCTATGTGGGCTGGTAGCCTTCAGGACTGGTGGTCCTGGTCTACCAGCCCCTTAGCTAGTGCCCGCTCTGGTTTTGCTGGTGAGGGGTATAGCCTTACATTCTTGTTTTCTAAAAGTGCACATAGTACCATATATTCTTAGTATACAGTACGTCCTGCTCCAAATAGAATACTTACACTTGGGCATTACTCCGCCAGATGGCGCTGGACTGCAGAGACATCGAAAACAGGCTCCTCCCGGCCCCTCAAATACCCAGGGACCTCCTACAAATCCCCAGATTTTCTCTGCAGTCTGGACTGCTAAGGATGAGAAATGGCTCTCTCTACTCGCAGGTGAGCGGGGCTATTAGCCTGCGGCCCTTTAGGACTATTCCCACCCGTTCCATTAGTTATATGCTTTCCAGCCTTGGCTGCGCTGGTCGGGTGATGGTAGGCAGCCCCGCTAGCAGGTGTTTAGGAGCGCTGCTCCACCGCAATCCCCCACCAAAGGGTAGGTGGTTCAGGCTTATGGTGAGCTTCTATGGGATGCCCCTCCCGCAATATTGCCCCTTGCCCCTGCCCATCGGTGGGCCCTGTCCCCCCTCATTCTCCTGGTAGCCTTCGGGGGAAAAAAGGGGGGGGGTTGGTATGGATGCTTTGCATTTACGTGTTTCAGATATTTATTTTTTATTATTTTTTATTCATTGTCTTGTGCCAGCCGCCGCGCTGTCTCGCTTTACTTTTATTGTATCTAAAATTTCCGCCACGCCTTTTCTGTCACTATGCCCGCGCTTGGCGGCGGCGTTACCTCAGGCGCCTGTGCGCCGTCATTGGCTGCTTGTCATGTGCTGGCTTCGCGCTCTTCGGGGGGGGCGGGGCCCGCCTATGGCGCGCTCCGCGTCATTGCTGTTACCGGCCCGCCCCTCGAGGTATACCGACACCATCTTGTCCGCTTGGCTGGCTTATGCACAACGGTCCCCTACCTACCGCAGTCTGTAAGTGCCCTCTCGGGCGGTTTTATTATCTAATTTTTTTAATACTGTCTGCTTACGGCCCCCTTTTTATTATGTCTTTCAGGCGGGCGAATCCATTGGCTTCTCCCGGCCCTCTTAGTTGCTAATTTTTATAGGCCTAGTTGTATTTACTCCCACTCCCTAGCGGGCTATTGGGGCATCCAGGGTTGCTACATAGCGTTATTCCCTATCGGCGTCTAGCGCCGCTATAATCACCATATGGCGATAATGTGACCGGGGTCCCTTCGGGACAAACCCGGCTGTGTGTAGCGTTTGGGCTGCCTCATGCTGACGCTGACAAGGTGCGGGTCTGTGTACCCTGTGCTGAGCAGGTGCTTGCACTACAATCTGGCCTGCCAGTGGCTGCACCTCGTATCACTTCACCTACCCTCCAAGCTTAAATCTCACTCCTACTGAGTTGCATACAAGTGGGGATTCTCAGCCTGATGTGTCTCCTAGACTGGCTACTGTTGAGAAGTTGATTGCTAATACCTTGGCGTGTAAGGCCCCTGCAAAAAAGCGGCACTTAACACGCAATGTCACTCTTTTTCCTATGGAAGCTGAGGAGTTTTTTGATCTTTGTGGCTATACCCCTTCGGATGAAGGAGAGCTTTTCTCTGACACAGGGTCCTCTGATGAGAGGCCCAGGGGCCATGACGAGGCTGGCTCTGACCCCTGGACCCCGGATGACACTGACAGATTGCTGACCAAGATTTTTGAGGTTCTGTCCATTTCTCCCCCTGTTGTGGCTCCCAGGCAAAGGGGGGAACTCTTCCATACAGCTAAATCACGTTTGGAATTTCCCGAGCAAGCACATTTCAATAACCTTGTGTTCAAGGAATGGGAGCGCCCCAGTAGACTTCCCGGGGTACCTAAAAGTTGAGATAGGAAGTATCCCTTTCCTGCTGATGTTGTAAATTGTTGGTCATCCCCTCCGAGGTGGATGCCCCGGTCCTAGGGTTATCTAACACCTCTGTCATTCCCCTGACTCTACTACCCTGCGGGATGCTGAGGACCGGCGCATTGACCAGCTGGCGTTCCATGCCTTTGCATGTGCGGGGACGGTGCTGCGCCCGGTCTGTGCTTCTGCCATTACCGCTGTGGCCACTAGATCATCACTTATCAGAAATATACTTGATGGTGCTCCTGATGATTTGCCTTGTGAAGTGTTCAATGCACTCTCCAGTTGTGATGTTTTTGTAAATTTTGTCCTCTCTGCCTTGGATGACACCATTAGAATGTGTGCCAGGACATCTGTGTTGGCTATACGCCGCTACGCTGGCTACGCCAGTGGGCTGCTGACAATGCTGCCAAGAAGGCCCTCACTGGGTTTCCCTTTAAAGGACTACGCCTGTTTGGGGACCGCCTGGACCTTTTTGCTAAGGGAGGCAGGTTACCCCAGCGCAGGCGGCAACCCGGCCCTTTCGGGGTCAGGGCTCCTTCTCCTCCCCCTACCGTGGTGCTAGACAAGGGAGGGGGGTTTCCTTCACTGGGGCCGGGGGAGATTTCTGGGGTAGGGGCAGAGGACGTCCTGGCTCCTCCTGGGGCCCCAAGGCAAAATCCTCTCCCAAGCCCCCTCAGGCATGATGGGGCGCCCTTACCCATCTGGGTGGGGGGACGGCTTCAGCACTTTGCTCACATCTGGAGGCTCCATGTCTCAGACCAGTGGATTCAGGAGGTAGTGTCCTCTGGTTACAAGATAGAGTTTGCTGCCTGGCCGCCCCCAAGACTCATCAGATCCCAGATTCCCCAGGACCCTGTGTCAGCTCAGGAGCTATTGCAGGCAGTGCAAGGCCTTCTGGAGCTGGGGGTCATCTGCAAGGTCCCTTTAAGAGAAAAGGGCAAGGGCTTCTATTCCAATCTATTCACAGTTCCCAAAAAAGATGGTTCAGTCAGGCCCATCCTGGACTTAAAGATCCTCAACAAATTTGTCAAGTGCAGGCGCTTTTGCATGGAAACTCTGCGCTCTGCCATAAGTTTCCTGCGCCCAGGGGATTTAATGACATCTGTGGACATCAAGAATGCTTACCTTCATATTCCTGTATTTCCAGGTCATCAAAGGTTCCTCAGGTTCGCTCTGGAGGATCAACACTACCAATTTGTGGCATTGCCATTCGGTCTCACCTCAGCTCCCAGGGTGTTCACCAAGGTGCTGGCTGGCTCAGGTATCTGGGTGTCTGCATGCTGCCTTATCTGGACGACATTCTCATCACCGCCCAATCTCTACATCAGGCAGAAGTGGATACTCGGCTGGTGGTGTCCACCCTGGAGTCATTTGGATGGGTGATCAACCACCCCAAGTCTTCACTGTCCCCCTCCTTGGTAACTCCATTCCTAGAAATGAATCTGGATACAGTTCAGGCAAGGATTTTCCTTCCTCAACAGAAGGTGGATGGTCTGCTTGCACAAGTCCAGTTCCTGCTATCTTGTCATCATCCCTCCATCAGGCAGGGAATGCAGCTGGTGGGCCTGATGGTGGCGTGCTTCGAGGCGGTCCCTTATGCTCAGTTCCACATGAGACCTCTGCAACTCCACCTCTTGTCAGTATGGGACAAGGACCAGGTCCTTGTGCTTTCCCCCCTAGTCAGGTGGTCCCTCTCATGGTGGCTGGACTCCAGGAACCTGTTGGGGGGCAAATCCTTTCTGGCCCCCTGCTGGGAGGCGGTCACCACAGAAGCCAGTCTGACGGGTTGGGGGGGTTTCTGGAAGTCCCTGCAGTTCCAAGGGAGGGAGGGCCCTCAGGAGGCCCACACACCTATCAACATTCTGGAACTGCGGGCGATCAGGTTAGTTCTGGCCCAGTTGACTACTCACCTTCGGGGCCTGCCTGTTCAGGTGCGCTCGGACAACCAGACTACAGTTGCCTACATCAATCATCAGGGAGGGACCCGGAGCAAGGGGGCCCTCCAGGAAGTGTCTCTGATCCTGACCTGGGCGGAGACCAATGTTCCCTGCATATCGGCTATGTACATCGCGGGGGTGGAAAACCTCCTGGCAGACTCTCTGAGCAGGGGGACCTCTCGCCAGGAAGAATGGTCCCTATGCAGCAGGGTGTTCCAATCTCTATGTCGCCATTGGGGCCAACCAGATGTGGATCTGTTTGCATCCCGTCACAATCACAAGCTACCGGCCTTTGTCTCCCTGTCCCAGGATCCCCTGGCCTTGACCACGGATGCTCTAGTAATGTCATGGCAGGACTTTCAGCTTCTGTATGTCTTCCCTCCATTCCCCCTGCTGGGCAGGGTGCTAGGCAAGATTGCTCTGGAAGGGGTGCCAGCAATTCTGGTGGCCCCCAGGGGGCCAAGAAGAGTGTGGTTCGCAGACGTGGTGCAGCTGGCAGTAGATCAGTAAAGCACTGCCTCTGGTGCCAGATCTGCTCACCTAGGGCTCTCTACGCCATCCCAATTTACAAACTTTGGCTTTGACGGCCTGGCTGCTGAAACCTCCATCTTGATGGAGAAAGGGCTGTCTACTTCTGTTGTTGATACCATGATTAAGGCAAGGACGAAGTCTTCTTCTTACATTTATTACAGGGTTTGGCGGGCCTACATTGACTGGTGTGAATCTAAGTCTCTTCCCTGTCTTGTCTTCTCTATCCCCAGGATTCTGGAGTTCCTACAGCATGGGTTGGAGATGGGGCTCCAACTTAGTACTCTAAAAGGTCAGGTTTCTGCCCTGTCTGTTTTCTTCTAGAAGTCCTTTGCTCAGCACTCTCTGATTAGGACTTTTTTCCAGGGGGTGACTCATGTGTGTCCCCCATGTACGACTATGGTGCCTGTTTGGGATTTGAATCTGGTTTTGTCAGCCTTGCAGGGTGCTCCTTTTGAACCTGTGAGGATGCGTCCCTGGCCATCCTTACTCTCAAGGTTGTTTTTCTGGTGGCTATCACTTCCGTTAGGCGTGTGTCTGAGTTGGCGGCGCTCTCCATTCAGCCCCCCCTACTATGAGAGACACCAGGACAAGGTGGTGTTTCGATGCCTTTCATTTGAATCAGGACATTGTTCTCCCTTCATTGTGCTCTAATCCTGGCAATGCTAAGGAGAGGGTTTTGCATTCTTTGGATGTAGTTAGGTGTCTAAAGTACTATCTGGTGGCTACTGCGCCTTTCAGAAAAACTGATGCTCCTTTTGTGGTCCCTTCTGATCCTAGGAAGGGTTTGGCTCCTGCCAAGTCTACTATCAGCAAATGGATCAGTCAGGCTGTAATTCAGGCCTATTCTGCTAAGGGGAAGAATCCTCCCTTCCGCCTTTCTGCTCATTCTACTCTTGCTATTGGTGCTTCTTGGGTTTTTCAGCACCAGGCTTCTGTTGAACAAGTTTGCAAGGCAGCTACTTGGTCTTCTGTTCATACCTTTTCAAAATTTTACAAGGTTGATGTTAGGGCCTCAGCTGATGCTGCTTTTGGCCGAAAGGTTTTGCAGGCGGCAGTGGTCTAAACTGTCTGCTGTTAGCTTTGGGGATCCCACCCTACTTTATGGACACTGCTATTGGATGTCCCAAGTGTGAGTATTCTATTTGGAGCAGGACGTACTGTATAATAAGAATAATACAATTCTGTGATTACTCACCTGTAGAATTGGTATTATGAGTATACAGTACGTCCTGCTCCACCCCACCCTTGGTTTTGCATTATCTTGGATCCCCTGTATGGTGATTGTTATCATTGTTATAGTTACTAGTTTGGGTTGTTTAATTCTCCCGGCTTTTCAATGCTGGGGATTTGTGGGAGGTCCCTGGGTATTTGAGGGGCTGGGAGGAGCCTGTTTTCGATGTCTCTGCAGTCCAGCGCCATCTGGCGGAGTAATACCCAAGTGTAAGTATTCTATTTGGAGCAGGACATACTGTATACTCATAATACCAATTCTACAGGTGAGTAATCACAGAATTTTATTTTTTCACCCCATAAGATGCACCCAGGATTTAGAAGAAGGAAGTAACATAAAAAAATATTATGAACCAAATGGTCCGTTAAATTAACCCCCCCCCCCCCATCACCATTATTGGACACTGAAACGAGTTACAGGCCACCTGATGCCAGAACTTGTTTATGTGGAGGTGACGGCTGTGGTGGCGGCAGCGTGCGGCGGCGGACACCAGTAATGTATGTCTGTATTTGTGTGTGTTTGTGTCAACAGGAGATGGTGCTGTGGCGTGGGAGCTCCATGAATGTACTTTTTCTTTTTTAAGTTTCGTCCAATAAGATGTAGTAAGATACTTTGAGCCTTATAGGCGGAAAAATAGGGAAGTTGCATTTTATTTGAAATCTCATAAAGTGCTCTTTTCAGTTTGGGGTGTCTCCTGGACAGGAACAGGTTTTCTTCTAGGCTTTTACATACAATATGATTTCTTAAAAAACAATAAGCAATGCACAATCCACATATTTCAGCACAAGAATATTGAGAAAAAAAGACATTTCATGTTAAAGCCCAAACTCTGGGTATATATGCTTACTCACAGGTAAGCATATACAAACTGCTGAAAAATGGCCTGGCAACAGAGGGTGACAAAATCTCTAGTTAGTCTGTGTGTCATGATTTGCTTTGGGTGAAATCCCACAGCTTTTAATTCTAAGTTGTCTTAAACACATCCCAAGGACATTTTCTAAATGATTTTCAGGACCTTCCTAAAAACACCTTCCCCCAAAATGAACGGGTATCAACATGTCTGGACTCAGCCATAGAATTTTAGTATATGAGATTTGAACGACTTTTACTACAAGCACTATAAGAAATATTTCATATTCTAAATCGAGGACTTATACTGCTGGTGTTTGTAAATTGCATAGACATATAGTGCGACAAGGCCAGTGGAAACAGATGCTCCTGACATGATGGATGAGTCATTTTTTTTCCTACTGCACACCTTGCATTTAACGCAGAGGGTTGTAGCTCACCAATTGTCAAGTGACCTTAGCCTGCCAAACAAACTACAGGATTTTATGAAGCAAATTCCGTATAAAACTATGTAAATGTTTGCCTGTTTACCAGATTGCTCTTGACTCATATTGCCTTTAGCAGTTTTATAGCTCATTCTTCTGGCATACCTGCAGTCATCCAAAGAAAATAAGGAACTTCCTTTTCAAGCAATTGTTTAATTGTACAAATGCTACCATGAGCACAATAGTTCATCGTTTGTCTTGAATTAATTCCCAGATGCACCCTGACAGCAGAGATAACAGATTTTCATAAAAAATTCTGTAAGAGTGTTTGGAAAATATACTGAACGCAGGTAGCCTGGGCTGTAAAAACAACTGCTTATGTCAGCATTGTTAGTAACAGATATTGAGCTATTTTGGTTTGGGCAATATCTAGAAATAAATCAAGGAAAAGAAAAGGAAGACATAAGCATATTTTCAGCACCGCTGACTAAAGTAGTAACTGGCAATTATTTCCTATCCATTAAGAACAGCAAGTGGATAAAAATGTTGCTGTCTCAAGTTATTTGGACCACATATACACAATGAGTTGTTGGTTAATAAAAAGTACTTTTACTATAGAAGGTATGAAATAAAATGCTTACAAACACTACATCAGTAAGCCATAACCCTGCCGCAAGCTAAGTATCGTTTCTAATTCTTGAACAGTTTTTTCTTGGCTGGCATTTTCCTGCAAAAATATTAAAGCGCATCAACATCCCTTTTGAGAACTGTAATGTGTTTTCCAGCCAGGCAACAAGTACGCTCCATGAATGAGGCTATAGAATTGATTATGTGTAGATAGGGCCGCTCTTAAATGAATGGTACTACAGCTTTGATATTGTAGACCCAGATAGTAAGATGGATATGGCAACCACAGCCATGTTGCTGAGTCTAAAGCACTGGGGGCAGAACATTAACAAGGGACAAGGAAGGCAGAAACTTAATAAGAATCAGCAGCCCAACTCGTTCAAAAGCCGTGCGTTCTCCTAGGTCCCCTATGGCCAATCTGCCCCTGTCTGTAACTATTTTTAACCCACCTACTTACTTAGATGCGATACCCACAGGCGGACTGGCCATAGGGAGACCCGGGACAATGCCTGATGGGTCGCACTGCTTTGGGGCCAGTTGGGCTGCTGCTTTTAACACCCACATTAAATCTCTGTCCCCTTAGTCTCCCTCTCAGCCCCCAGTTCCCAGCCCCATTTTACCCACAAGCCAAGAAATCCCAGCCTCAATGCTATAGCCCCAGAATCCTCGTTGTGGGGAGTGGGGGGGAGTTGCTCAGCAGGGATGTGTCGGGTTGGCCAGGGGCTGGTAAAATCCAGGGCTGCTTTTTGGCCCCAGTCCTCCACTGGCTATACCTGTATTCAGGACAGTTTCTAGGCAAATTGTGGGAAGGACAAACTTCTGCCCATTCTGATCCATTCTATGGTGCTGCTACTGTCTCAAACAGGTATGTCCCATGCTGTGCCTTTACCTTAGCAGCAGACAATGCCCCTCCCCATAAATTAGCCTAATATAGGAGGGTGAGGGGCCTGTCTTATGGCCTGCACCACTAACAGTAGCCTGGACTGATCTGCAGAAAACAGGAGGGCTGAGATAAAGGCACCCCCAATAGCCTTGGTGCCCAAGATGATCTCCCTGCTCATACCCTCCTAGAAACAGCCCTGCCTGTAGTAATAAATCTGCACTTACCAGCAAAGCTGGCTGGAAATAACATTCTGAAGTAAGACAGCTATTGCTAGCAAAATGCTTTAAAAAATGCAGCAGATCCAGTTGCCTTACTACCTAAATGCTGCTGTTGTTCCTTTGATGCTGTCATCAGAGGCAACAGTGGATCTGCCCAGCATGAAGCCTATTGGTGTGGATGGCTTCCCACTATGAAGAAATGTGTTCCATCCAAAAGAAGCAACAGCAGCATTTGTTCTCTGATGTTGAGCTAAACTTGGTTTACAAATAAGCTGCACTTGTCTGGCTTTTTCAACAGCATGAGTTGAGATCAGTGTGTGAGCAGCATAGTCACAGGTTTCCGTTTTAGGTATTCATTTCCTTTAAAGTGGTCCCACACACATTTCCTACATAATGGTTTTGGGGCCGCATTGTAAACAGTCCAGGTTGCTGGAGTCCCGCCGCACATAGACCCCTGCAACGCTCCCACAATCCTTACCTGAACCTCAGTTCCCCAGGTTAAATGAGAGAATGCAACCCAGGCCTACTTGACCGATGGCAGCCAATAGAGAGTTATCACTTACACAGAAGGGTCATGAAATTCAGCTTTTTAAGCTAGATTAGAGTGCATCTAATCAATATATATAAATAATTATATATTATATAAAGGAGGCAGCATAAAAACATTTAATTTTGAGAATTGTACAAAGGAATAATGTGTGTAGGGATTAGAGGTGATTTAAGGTTCCACGTCTTTTAATGTATGTAAGCTTATATTCAGTATGGTGGTAGAGACAAAATAAATATTTGCCATCTGCACATCTAAATTAATTAATTAATTAATAATTAATTAATGCATAGATGCCCATTGTATGCTTGCACACACATAGGAATTCATCCCCCGCATTTAAACCATCCGTGCAGTGAGTGTACACATGCCCAGAGCGGTGGGCTGCCCTAATTATCTTAAAGTGTACCAAAAAGTGATTAACCACCAATATAACAAAACCAAAGGGGACTCAGCTGATCAGTCCAGTCAGCAACTCACTCGATCGCTGGATCACATTCCCCACCACCTAGGGCCCCTAAAAGCAGTTCGAAATGAATCAGTGTTAGAGATGAGTGAATCGAATCTGACGAACCTGAATTCGTTACGAATTTCAGGAAAAATTTGATTCGTAATGATTCCGAATATCGCTGCGATTCGATCGCTCGAATCGCTTCCTTAAAACTACATTTACTACTATCCAGCCCATCTGAAATGGTGGATCCACATGTCAGGACATGTCCCATGGGGCAAGGAATCCTGGGTAGGCGTCACATGCTACCTATCGGCAGCCAGGCTTCCCGATGATGTCACAGCCCTATATAAGCGGCGGCCATTTTGCGGAAGCTCATTTCGGCACTGTATTGCGGCCAGAGCAGATCAGGCAGGGAGAGAGCGAGGGACAGATAGACAGACAGACAGATACATACAGCAAGGGAGAGATAGATAGATAGATAGATAGATAGATAGATAGATAGATAGATAGATAGAGCAAGGGAGAGATAGAGAAGGAGAGAGGCTGTGACCGTGACAGAGAAAGACAGGGAAAATTTAAAGAGTTTGCATTAGCTTTCAAGCCTATTTAGTGTTAATAACACACCTGCCTATTTAGCTTTTCCTTTTCCTGGTGTCATTCTTTAAAAAGCGTGCTAGCATTAATATTTCAAGAGTACCTGTCTACTAACTGGTTGCATTTTGTAAAGAAAGTCACTTTTCCACTGTAAAAGCAGCCAGCCTATGTATTTGAACAGGGGGCATACCAAATACTAGCATAAATATTTCAAGAGTACCTGTCTAACTGGTTGCATTTTGTGAAGAAAGTCACTTTCCACTGTAAAAGCAGTCAGACTATGTATTTGAAGAGGGGGCATCCCAAATACTAGCATAAATATTTGAAGAGTACCTGTCTGCTAATTGGTTGCATTTTGTAAACAACGTCACTTTTTAAGCAAACTTTGCCTTTCGCCGGGGGGGGGGGGGCATCCCAAATACTAGCTTAAATATTTGAAGAGTACCTGTCTATTAACATTGTTCATTTTGCAAAGAAAGTCACTTTTTAAACAACCTTTGCCTTTCGCTGGGGGCATCCCAATTACTAGCATAAATATTTGAAGAGTACCTGTCTATTAACATTGTGCATTTTGTAAAGAAAGCCACTTTTTAAGCAACGTTTGCCTTTCCCGGGGGGGGGGGGGCATTTCAAATACTAGCATAAATATTTGAAGAGTACCTGTCAATTAACATTGTGCATTTTGTAAAGAAAGTCACTTTTTAAGCAACGTTTGTTTTTCGCCAGGGGCCATTCCAAATACTAGCATAAATATTTGAAGAGTACCTGTCTATTAACATTGTGCATTTTGTAAAGAAAGTCACTTTTTAAGCAACCTTTGCCTTTCGCCGGGGGGGGGGGCATCCCAAATACTAGCATAAATATTTGAAGAGTACCTGTCTGTTAACATTGTGCATTTTCTAAAGAAAGTCACTTTTTAAGCAACCTTTGCCTTTCGCCGGGGGGGGGGGGCATCCCAAATACTAGCATAAATATTTGAAGAGTACCTGTCTATTAACATTGTGCATTATGTAAAGAAAGTCACTTTTTAGGCAACCTTTGCCTTTCCCTGGGGGGCATCCCAAATACTAGCATAAATATTTAAAGAGTACCTGTCTATTTACATTGTGCATTTTGTAAAGAAAGTCACTTTTTAAGCAACCTTTGCCTTTCGCCGGGGGGGGGGGGCATCCCAAATCTGCATGTCTTACTTCTTTACAATATTATTTCACTAACCCAGCATGCATCCTATGCATGTTACAGCCAGGCAAAACGTTCTGCAACCATAGGGAGGCTCTCGGAAGCCCAGAAATAGCCATTTTTAATAGCGATTTGTCGCGAATAAATTCGGACCGAAACAAATTTTTCCGGAAAATTCAGCGAATTGGCCGAATCGAATTTTTCAAAAGTTCGCTCATCTCTAATCAGTGTTGGACTCTCAATCACACCATCAGTCGCAGGAGCGCTTCAACACCTGCTCCATTCATTGCAATAGAGGGTTTGTGTGCCGAGGCCTGATGCACTCCCTCCATTGTAGCGCTCCTGTGACTGATGGGGAGGCATGAGCCGGACACAGAAGCAGCGCCAACTGCTGCCGTGGCGACCAGAGGACAAGCTGTACACACATTGTGGGACTGAAAACTGAGGTAAGTATATAGCGATTCCATGGATTTTCACATAGCAGGGGACTATGGCAACTATTGGCATGTCCATAATAACCTTTATTTTTTATTTGTATTCTGAACAATTTTTGATCCAGCCAAGTTGATCTTATTGGTCTTGGGGAACTGATATTAATTTTTTTCTAATATCTGCAATTGGTCAAGAAAGATTTCCTACATAATGCTTTTGGGATCGCATTGTTACAGTCTTGGGGAGTCCCGCCGCACAAAGACCCCTACAACACCCACAATCCTTACCTGAACCTCAGTTCCCCAGGTGAAATGAGAGAATACAACCCTGGCCTACTTGACCTATGGCAGCCAATAGTGGGACCGCCAGTGGGATTAAGGTTATGGTAAGGATTGATGAGAGTTATCACTTACCCAGAAGGGTTATGAAATTCAGCTTTTTTAAGCTAGATTAGAGACAACTGTGATTGCTGCCTAGGGATCCTGGAAGTGTGAGCATTAAAAGCATGTTTTGAGCTCCATTGAGGAGAATGGCATCCCTAATGGGGGGTATTCGGAGGGTATTCAGTGTCCACTTTAATGCTCTATGCAGGCAAGGATCCTTCCCTCGTTTTAGGAAAGAGGGAAGGATACTAGTAGAATGTACAGCGCCGTGGTTGGCCGCCGGTGCTCAAGTAGACTGGGCGGAACATCACTATGTGAGCAACGGACGGCCACTCCTTCCCTCCTTTTAGGAAAGAGGGAAGGATATTAGTAGAATGTAAATATTGCCAGTACACCTTGGAATCCAGTATGCATATGCTGTAACAGTTTTTACCTTTAGCAAGCAGCACATTTCAATAAGTGTAAATTGCTGCTAGTCTAGCTAGAGGAAGGGTTAGCAAACTTGAGTCAACAATACCCTGGTATTTAAATTTACTCAGTGAATCATTACTGAATGCTAATTCCACTGTAATTTGTCATTATGGCGGGATAGAAAACTTAAGTAAACATTCTTTTTCTAAATCCCTGGGACTCAAAAGGCTGTTTTAACACTTTACATACTCATATGATGAATCCAAGCGCATTTTTCTGTTTCAAGTCTTTCACCAGGTGGGTGGCCTTCTGACACAAGGACAAAATATGTGAGCCATGCAGACCATATGGCAAATAAAATAATTGGGTCACATCCATTACACTTTATTGTATATAAAAATATGTCCCAGATTGCAGCAGATATTACAGGCATGCATGAAACCATAACTCGAAAAATAATACATTACACATAACATAACACAAGAAAGTGTTAGTAGAGAAATTCTTTTTATCTATAAATAATATAAATATTAAAAGCATTTACAAAACTAAGAACAAAACTTTCTTCAGTACCTGATTGTTTGAAGTTTAGCTCTCTATACAAGAACATTCTTCAAACAGCCTAACATAAAGTGGACCAAAACTCTAATTAGTGTCCTTCTCTGTTTGCAACGGTCCCAAGGAAGCATCACATTTTAGGATGCCCAGGAGATGGCCCTGCCAGACAGCAACATCTCTGCTCTCTCTGTTCTGCTAAGGTCACAGACATCCATGTTTGTTTCAATGCATCGAAATTGCTCGTGGACCACAGATCTGAAAAAGGAATAGTAACAACAATATTTTACACTCCTTTCTCTTTTGCAGCCATATTCAAAAGGCCAAAAGGTTTATCTATGCCATTTTCATCCCGCCCCTGTTTCCCCAATGGGAAATGTTTAGCTTATTAGCCATTAACAACCACCTTGCAAATATAGGCAGCCATATATGTAATACTCTACTACCATGACGTCAAAGGTTTGCCAATTACAACACCATATACGGTAGTCAAAAGAACATTACTTAAAAGGAATTTTTCATTCAAAATTTTTAAAAAACTTACCTTGCCAATCTTTTGATACATGATAATATATTGGTGGCCTTGGAAGCAGCTGCTTGACATTGCATGCTGTTATTTAGCCTGTGATCTAAAGGTAAAGTAGGCTGACATGGACTGTAGGCTGTGTGGCTGAAATGAACTAGATCTGTTAAAACCAACTTCGAGTAGGTACTTTGAAAAAGATACAGTACACAAAGTATCTTTGGGACCTTTTCCTAAGGGGCCCAATTTAAATTTGACACTGGGCTGCCGGAAACAAAGTTCAGGACAAGGCACTAGCAAAGCCTTTAGGACACAACTTTCCCGGGGTGGAATGCAGGTCACCCCACTGTTTCTTAGTGGATTGGGGGTGGAAGTCCACCACACTGTATGGTCACTTTCAGGGGTCTTCCCAAGGATTTAAGGGTAGTGGTGCACTTCAAGCTATCAGCATGCATGCACGGTACTCAGAGCCTCAGGAACTGGTCACGGTAGGCAGGATCGAGAAGGTGGCTTTCCAGACATGCTTGGCCCAAAAAGTAATTTCCAGGAGGGGGCAGGCCTGGTTTCACATGGTCCAGGGACAAGCGAACAAATTGCATTGAGTTAAATATTAACGCAGACCAACACCCATGTGGAATATGACAGGCTGGGGCCCGCTGGAGCCCCCCGCACATAATGCCCCCGAACGGGAGCATGGGTTATGGCACATAACCCTCCAGAACACCTGATATTCCTGACTTAGCCTCGATCCACCTCCGGGAATACAGCAACATGATTGTCCGCCAGTGCACAAGTGGACTGGGCTTTCCGGTGGCCAGAACATCGCTGTTCCCCCAATGAAGAATCCAGGCTAAGGTAAGAATATTGGGCGTTCCGGGGGGTTATGTGCCAACACCTGTGCTATTATTGTGGTGGGGACCATCACCCACACCGGTGTTTGTCTGCTTTAAAGGGTTTCTAGACCTTAAAACACAGTATACTTACCCTTGCTCCTTCTGACTGCAGAAGTCATTGCCTTCTTTTCCTTTCAGTCTTTGGGAGTGCTGTTCAATTGCAGACAATGTCTTTTGTAGACCAACAATACTTATATAAGAACCATGAGCATTGACATTCTGAGTTCTATCTCCTAGTCAGCTAAGGAACCATTTCCTTCATGACTGATGGCATCACAAGGTGATGCAACAGTTCTTATGGGCCTGTATGCATACGTTTGGGCTTGGGGACACTTTTATATCTTATATAAAGCTAACATATAAGGCATTGCCGGAACGCACAATTTGGGGGGGGGGGATACCAACCCTAAATAGCCATCCTAGGATTCAAGCCCTGAGTAACAGGAAGCTAGAGGGGAGATGTCCACACTTTACACTATGCTGCTCACATCACACACACACAGCCATACTCATGGAAAGGTGAAAGAGATATATCCCTGAATGAGACTCAGAAGACTCAGAAGCTCAGAACATACAATGCCAATAAAAAGAACAGACAATATTACATAATTCACCAGGTCTACATAATACCTGTGAGGAGGACCCATATTGATCCCAGACAGAAGACCTTTTGCCCTGCATGTGGAGGGGATGGGTCAGACTTTTGGCACATTAAATATGGTCCTATGGGGTGCTGGGGAGGTTTTGGAAGGAGGTGGCCAGGTTTCTTAGTTCTTTATCACTGCCTCAGGTGGACTGTGAGCCCAAACTCTGTACATATATAACCACCAAAAGCCTCTTGTAAGCGAATCCCTCTTCCTTGCAAGGAAAGCAGTGGTGTTGAATTGGATGGCAGCTGAGAGTCCAATGGTTCTAATGTGGAAAGCTATGGTTAACAGTTTATTGCCTTATTATAAGGTGGTATACAAAAATTTGATAGGATGTGGGGAATATGGTGGGAAAGCTCAGATACTTGCTACTGTATTGGAAAAGCTGCACACTACGGCAGATAAAAAACAGAATAAAGGGGCATGTCTGTGTCGGACCATTTCTTTCCCATTGAGAACTTCATGGTCAGCATATGGGTTTGGGGCATGTGGGTGACAACCGAATAGTGGATCATATGTGGTAAGGCTGGATAGATGTTTAAATATGGGTTGCAGTTACGTTAAGTTTAATCTTTATAGTTTTCCTTTCTGTAACAATAGAATATGTGTAATTGAATGATGTTCTGGACAAGAAACAAGAAATACACATGTAATCGGTGGTGGTACTGAGTGCCTAGATTTATTATCATATCCACAATTAGATGCATAGGAAGTATTTACCTATTTGCTCTGTGAACCATAGGTAAATATACTTGTGTATGTAAGTGCTGACAAACCATAATAAACCGAGTTTAAAAAAAAAGGTGGAAGACTGCAGAAAAGTAAAATGTCGCTGGATGAGCTGCCTAGATAGCAGATAAGCTTTAATGTCTGCTTAACAAGGGAATTTTCCACAAGGACATACAGTATTAGAGACACATTTTTAAAACATTTGGATGAAGTGCAGAACTCAAGCCTTGGCATACCAGAGCAGATTCTAGAAAATGTCACTGTGAAGATGTGTCATGAAGGTATAGACAAGAAACTATGGATCTTTCTTGTGTAGTGCCAGAGGCCTATCTTAAACAAGATTAAGAATAAAATGAAAAAGGATCTAGACTGTCTACATTGTCATGTTAACGTGATGACTGCAGATTCAGAACCACTTAACAAAAGTGGATTTGCAAAATAATAAAATGCTTTGTGCCCCACATGTGAATGGAAGGCAGCAAAATTAAATGCATATGTGCGTTAAAAGAATTGCTCAGGAATTATAAAAAAAAACTCTTATCTGACATTTATTACTAAAGAACTCATGATCTTATGACAGTTCAAGGAAATATAAGGCCTGACAGACATCAATGCATAATATGAATGTTATAGCAGAATAAAGTTGTAACTCATTTTAATACTATGAAATATGTTATGTGAGATTTAGTGCTGGTGAGGCTGACATAAGTGCACAGCATATGTTGTATCTGCAGTATGCAAGCATCATAAGGGCAACATCATTTTATATGTGCTTTAGTTATCAGGCCCCCATCTAAAGCTTTCCATTGAAGAGGAGCCCTAGGAAGGTTTAAAATGCACACAAACATGTAAAATGTAGATCTCTATGGGGTTTATTCATGAAGCTCTAGCGGCAGGTAGTGTTTCGCTGCGGCAGGCAGCGTCTGATGAACGCTGGGCGCTGTATGTAAAACCACATTTATGAAGGCGATTCTGGTGAGCGACTTTAATAGTGCCATGTAGCGTACGATTCATCATTACAGGCAGCTCAGCGTATAGCGCAGGAGCTCTAGCTTCCAGAGCGCCAGGTATTACCTGCTGCTACCTGTCACTCCCCCATACATTTCAATAGACGGTCCTTTTCTTCTGTTTAAACAGGGTTTTTTGTTTTTGATTTTTTTTTCTCTTAAATAATTGTGTCCCCTCTCCTGGCCTAGAAAAAGTCATTTTTTCTGCAATCAGCAGAGCACAGAAAAAGGTTTTATTATGATCTAAAAGGCTTGCATTTATATGCTGCAAGTTGTATTGGTAATAACTACTTAAATTGTTGTTATGCAGATATTTTGCACATCTGGAAGGATTTGTATTAATGCTTCTGTTCACAGTAATCTATTGCTCCATGGAAGGTAATAGGAAAAATAATGGTGTAGGAGAGACTAGTCATGACATTGTTAAGTGGACCAGATCCCGGATCTTCACTATCCCGGTCCGGACCCTGGGGGCATACCAATAGGCCTCACTATGTGAAACCCAACAGGTCGCACAATATACATACCTCGCTGGCATTCCCACGGTGCAGACATGACTCTGTTCCAATAAGCTTCTTGGTCACACATATAAATGTGTGGCTAAAGAAACTTAATAGGAGTTTAGCCACACTTGAGATCGGTACAGGCCACCACCTGCATTGCTATATGGCTGTGCATGGCCACAGCAGCCATTCAGTTACAGCAGATATGGATGTGCTGTGGGTTTGTTGGGAGGTAAGAATATTGGGCAACTGGCAGGGTTTCCCAAAGCAGGGCATCCCACAATCAGGTGGGTATCTAACCTGATCTTGCTCCTTATTGATGCTAGGTCCAGTTGTGGCCCTCTTTACTTGGAACTTTCAGGTTGATGCTGCTCTTGACCTTCTACCTCCTTATCACCGCCCATCAGACAAGATCTGTCTAGTTCAGTTATGACCAAATATTTTCTCTATTCATTTAGTTTTCAGGTATAAAGATAAGCTTTGAATTTTGGATAATAACTTAACTTGACACCAAATATTACCTATTTGGTTTGAATCAACCAGACCCTAATAGGGGCAAAACGTTAAACTATTCCCCTATTCACCCTGGGACTACTAGCCGAGGGTAGGTAGGGCTAAATATTAGTCATGAGAAAAAGCATGGACTTCTGTGGGGAATAAGGCAAATATTCTATTTCATTTTTTTCCTAATGCTTGCCCCTTTTCATCTAAAGACCCCTTCTACCAAAATGGCCCCTTGTCAACAACCATCTGCTAGCCCAGGTGTTGTGGAGACAAAGCCGAATTCACACCAAGTTGTCCCATCTCTGTAACCCCCCCTAGAACCAGAGATTTTAAGATCTTCTGATACATCCAAACCCCCTGCTCTTGGACCCAGAATATATGGCACAACAAGCCCATAAGTCCAACTCTAGAACCAGGATCATATGACCCTTCATTCAGATGTTGTGCCCAAAATAGCGTTTGTAGATTGTAAGCTGGATCCCAAGCAGGGGAGGAGGCTAAAAACTCCACCCAGGGTTGTTGGGAGAGTCCAGCTGAGGGTTACATGTCAGACCCCAGGGGAAAGCCGTTTCATATTCTTGGGGGTTACCTATACATATAAGGAGTGGTCCCAGGATCCAGCAGACTGTCTATGGCCATGGAGGCTGCCCTGCCCAGCATCTCACCTGGACACATTAAGGTAGCCTGAAATTCTGTTTTATCTTGGTTTGTAATCCACTTACCTGTAACCTCTACAGTCCTCAGACCTGTATGTGTTATATTTCCACAATATCATATGCTTGTAATTACTGCCTAGTGCATCTATCACATTGAAATATATATCTAACTTGAGCTCTATTTTTGCCTTAACAGAAACAAGTGCGTCCATGGCTAGAACTGTAGGACGTTGGGATGGTTAAACGAACTGTGATTTAGGAAAGCGTGTGGCATGATACTCCATAGGCCCACATGGTACATATTTACTTACAGCTCCCTTTTTAAAGGTAATTAATGCAAAATACAAATATGAATGGTCAAAACTCTTTAGTACTGTTTGGCAAATGCATTTCCTGTAAGGAGTTGCCAAATGATGATGCTCAGCAGAGATATCAAAGGCATTTTCTAGCATTTCTAGTACAGAGCGCTGTACATCACCAATTTTAATAGTCTTTCACAAGCCACTGAAACATCTGTGATTTGACATCTATAATTTGTAGATACTACCCTGGAAGTTTGAATGGCAAATAGAATTGGAAATGTGCAGTTCATGAAGCATGAAACTCAGACAAAAGAAACATTTTGTTTCCACATTGGGGTTTTCTGTCTGCGTTCATAAAGTATTCTATCTGAAAACTGAATGCAGACTTCACATATGTATTGTATTTACCAAAGAATATGTATGCCATATATGGCCTATAATGTCATCATATAAAAAGTTGACCCAAGTGCAGAAATGTGAGGGTACAAAGGTTACAATAACACTATATCTCAGCCTGATTGCAGATATAAAACAATTAGCGTGCCAACTAATAATGGAGAATGACTCTGCCTTTCAAGGAAGAATGATGTATCTTTATTCCAATAATCGATACTTTTGGACCATTGAATTATTATTATTACAGAGTAATCAAATACGTTGTAAATGAATTGATAGCTTGATCATTGATTCTGAAAGTTTTTTGGTCCTATTCTGCGAAATATCTGGCAGCCCACTAATTCCCCATTCCTTGTTATAATAATCCTTTCTAAGTCTACTAAAACCTTATCTATTGTATATTGTACAGTAGGAATCATCAGTGGCAACAAATGATGGGCAGTAGGTCATAGGTTGACAATCTTACCAAGAGAAGAATCCTGGAATAACTACCAGTGACTTGTGATTAAGACACAGAGCACCGGTTAGCATCATTTTACTGGCACATGCATCAGATTTAAAGTGCCCACACCTTTTTATATTTTGGCGCTGCTATTTTTTCATAATGATCCTGCCATGCAGGTGCCTGAAATAAATAAACAGCTTGGACTAGGTATTGGCCAGCTTTGTCAGGGCCTGTACCTTTATGGCAAGTATAACAGTGCTACTCTGTACCATCAACTTTTAGACACTGCACATCGTATTTGGCGCTATATGTAACAGGTGCAGGTCAGTGTTTCTTCATTACAGTCAGAGGATATCATTGCTGTGAACAAACAGGACAACATTTACAGTGCATTTAGGCTGCGTTTCAGCTGTTGTGCTACATAGTACACATTACTAACAACAATAAGTTGTGATAAAAGATTTTACAAGAAAATAATAAATTGACATTTGGCAACAGCTAAGTCCTATGTTTACATTATCAACAAGTCATCAATGCAAGTTTTGTACAAATAATTGTGTATAACATTACTTATAAGCAAGAAACGCTTCCGTACAGTTCTGCCTATTGTGGTATATGGAATCTTAACCTATAGCGCCACTATAAACCAGCGCAGCTTTACAGAGAGCGTCGTTTAAGAGCGTCGTTCATTGTGAACTATATGGCGCTGGTGTTAAATTTATCGCTGAATAGTGGACACGTTGGCGCTGACTGTTTTTTTGTCAGTTAAGAGTCGCTTAGGTGAAAATATTGTCACTGAGTGGTATTAACAGGCCCTGTGTTTAGGTCTGTGGGATTCAGAATTGTCCAAAGACCTTTTCCCTGATTATCACCTATACAACACAATCATATCCCCGGTTGCATTCTACTTCTCCCTCACTTAAAGCTCTACTTTTTTTCTGAGGTGGAAACAAAAGCGATCTGTGGTGCCTCATTTGTGGGTGGACTGTTGTCCAGACCCGTCAAAAAGACATGTAGAAGCTAATAGGCTTCTGAAATCTATAGCTAATGTATACTTAACATTGGCTAATAGCTAAGATGACCAGAGTAGGATTTGTCTTTCATGATGTAGCTTTGCTAGTGGCATATTTAAAAGCGAATAAGTTGACAGGACAGGCTTGAGGGTAAGCCCAGGACTGTGTTTCCCAATTCTTAGAGGTTTAAAGAGTGCCGACAGTATGTTTTTTCATTCCACTTACAGGACGTGCAAACCTGTGAACTGAGACCACACAAGACTCCAAAGGCAAACTACAGTAATTAAGAGATTAAAGCTGATAGACCAGATATTTGAATGCTGCATACCATCATTCACCAATTTTAATAGTAAGCAGGTAAACAGGAAAAGAAAAAAAACAGCTATGACTTCGCACATTTACATCTTTTTCCAGTTAGACCAGGGAAAATAATTACGTAGGAATTCTGATTGGCTGTTGAAGGGCCTGTGGAACATTTTAATTAACAGTTTACATTATTAGATATTACACCCAGGGCTGTTAGACTAATACCATTTTGCCTAGCCATATTTACATGTTCTTTTAACAACTGATTTCTTTGCGAGGTAAGCAAATACTGGTAGGCAGAGGTTTACAAAATTCCCCATAACTCAAAATGTATTGTAAAATGTATGAATACAATATAAATAGCAAAAGGACTGATGTATTCTTTGAGAATAATTCTATAACAGCTGCACAAAATAGAAGAAGAGTAGCTAAAGCAACTAGAAGCTCCAGATCATCGCTCATGGCTTGTGTTTTGTGCCTAGATGACCCCCCTTTTTATGCTGGCTTCCATCTTTTGTTTCTGATGTCTCTCTTAGATTTTAATTTTTTTTAATACACTTTCTATCTATCTAAACCCAGAACTATCCAAATAATGTCTACATTACAGTAGCATAGCCAATCTTTTGCTCTCAGGTGGAGGGAATCATGAAGGTTTGAAGCACAATATAAGAGCCACTGGTAATCTTATGCAGGATCCACTGACATGGATAAGTACTGAAAAGGATAATGGGGGGTTAAGAACCGATTTAAGAAACGATAAAGAAACGATAATGGCAGGTAGTGCCACATAGTGGCGCGTAGCGTTGGGTGAACGCTGGGCGCTGTATGTGAAAACCACATTTAAGAAAGCAAATCTGGTGAGCGCAAATCTGGTGAGCGGTGGCTCAGTGTATAGCGCTGGCGTTCTATGTACAGCAGCGCCATTAGTACATGTCGCTCAGTAGCGCTTTCTCATACATTTTAATGGTGTTTCATTTGGTTGTGTTTAAAGAGCATGTTGCCAAAGTTAAATTTAAAATACTTTTTTTTATTTTTTAAATCATTGTGTGTCCTCTCCTGCCCAGCGAACAAACACTTTTATTGTTTTTTGTTTTTTATTTTTTTATGCAGAATTGTATGTGCAGGTCTGGCATTGCAGTGTTATTGTCACAGTATTAAAACAATGTTATTCCATATGTTTTCGCTCTGGTGCTGCTGCATATGTGTTGAGAAACAGACTTCACACAGCGTCTGGCGCTCTATGCTAGAGCGCCCAGTTTTGGAGCCCCAGCGCTGCTTGTGTGTAGCTCTACATGAATACAGGCTTCAGTGCTGAGTGCTGGACGCGCTTAACCAGCACTACCTTTTCGCTCGCTGGAGCGTTGTCTTGTTAGATGTAGCGTAGAGTCTTGGGTGCTTTGACCTCTGGACACCACGTAGCATTCTCCATTGGGTCTGCAGTGATTCAGGGAGAGCGCCCTACAGCGCCCTGCAGACATCCCATTCACTAATGCTGAACAGGATAGTACAGCGCCACTTGTCCACCCACTAAACTAGGTCACAGCGTCAGACACCCGCTTGCAGCGTCTACTAGCGGTCGCTCTAAGCGCCGCTACACAGACACTTTGCTGGCAAAACGTGGCGCTAGTCTTAAATCAGCCTCAATGTGTCCAACTTAGACGCGTGTGTATATGTGGGAGAATCAGCAGCCAGGAACATGTAAGCCAGACCCATCTTTTACTGCAAAGCAGCAGCTCCTTATATTCCTGGATAGAACCATACTTTTACTTTGTAGATGCTAAATTTACACTTCCCATGGTAGCAAAATTTAAAATAGAAATCACACTTGGACTAAAATGGAATCGTAGGTGTTGTGTCTGTGATCAAAATGCTATTGCAAGACGTCAAACACCATCACACATACAAATAAAACAGCTAAGAAATGAATTATGCATTAACATTCTTTCTGGAGCCTTGAATACATTTTATTGTACTGCAAGCTGCATTTATTTTCATATCTTGTATGTCTAAATAAGAGATATGCATTCAAGTGTGTATGACATACGGCATGTGATCAGAAATGTTCTGCCAAGAAACATCCTTAGCGAGGAGATGCTGAGGCTCGTACACTGAACTTCTTGTTACCAGTATTGGTAAAAGACACTTAAATGCCGAGGTTATTGATGCACAAGTTTCACATGATGCTGTGAATCGTATAAAAAAAATATTATGTTTTGTCTTTAATCTACAACAGATAATGAACTGGTCATTCATTTGAAGCTTCATGTTTTGTAATATAGAGTTTAAAAATGTATTTAAATCTAGTATGCTCAAAAATGTCTTAACACCTTTAAATGAGTGAGAATGGTGTTTAGTAGAACAGGTAACATTGATACATGGGGAAATACAGTGTAAACCGGACCAACAACCTGGCACAGTTGGAAAAAAAACTCCCTTGCCCCATCTGCACACAGGATACTGAAGCATTGGCAGCACTTACATTTGCAGCCATTTTGGAGCTTCCTCTCCCAGCATCTCAGCCATGCTACTGCCTGAATTCAACTGACATAACTGGCAATGCACAGTAACAGAAAACCCAGCAGCACTTCCTGTTTGTAGGTGACCTGTACATACACTAGCCACCATTTTGTTTTTAAAATGTACCAAGGCAGGAGATAGAAGAAGGTAAATGAATTTTTATGTGCAGCAATCATATGAGCACTGTTTGTTGTGTTGGTCCAGTTTAAGTCATTTTTGATTGTTGATCCGCTTTAAAGTTAATCCCGAACCAGGAAGTCTCAGATTGACAGAGCGTTGTGCATGTGGCAACAGGTAGATCCTATACTCAGAGTATTGATTTTCTTTTTCTTAAATCACATTCACATATTCCAAAATCCAAATGCTGGAATGTGAGTGGCTCAGAAGCCAGGTATTGTACCTGCATGCTGATTTTATTATTTAGTTTTACTTGGGCCCTTATTTAACAAGGGATAGCGACAGGTAGCGACTGGTGAGCGGCCAGTAATGACGGGCCCCGCCACGAGAACGCCGGCTCCCCACCACAATCACACATTTATCAAGCCGATCCTGCTTAGCGACTGAGATAGCGCCAGATAGCCACTCATTCATCATTATTCCAGCCTCAGCGCCAGCGTCCGACCTTGAACAGCGACAGGTATCACCTCTCGCTACCTGGCGCGCTCCAATGCATTTCAATGGAACAATCTTTAAATATAAATAATTAATTGTTATTAATGTTTTTTTTTTTTTTTAAATGTGAAAAATTCTGTGACCACTTCTGTCATTTTAGATTAAATTTTTTTTAAGGTAAAAAAAATGAAAAAAAAAATGTACAGAATTGATATTACAGGTCTGATATTAATGTATTCATATTATAAAAATATTTTAAAAAACTTGTTTTTTTGGGTTTCCAAAAATATGGATGTTTGGGGGTTAAAAAATTACTTTTAACCCATCGCCGCCAGCGCTCTGGGGTTTAAACATGCATTTTACAGCGCGGTATAAGGGTATGTAGAGCCAAAGGCAATAATAAGTCAACAAGCAGCTCACTTGATGCCTGTCCCATGTGCCTCTCCTACATTTCCTGCAGTGCTGGGTAGAAGCCGCAGCAGAGCTTCAAAGTCTCCCATCTACTAAATTGAATTCCTTCATTGAAGCAAGGCCAGCATCTTCACTTATACTACATAAGGTATTTACATATAATCAAAGATTGGCTTTAAATGGCTCATTTTACACAGTTTCCATGGGGGATAAGTTGGGAGAAAGTAGTTTGTGTCTTGACATGGATTTTAAGCTGAGAGTAGCCAAGAACATCATTGTGAGATCCAAAAGTTGTGAAGGGGTGGGAACCCTCAATATAGAAACATATTATCATGCTACGCTTATATATATCCCAACTAGTCTCATTTTTATCCAAATCAGGTGTACCCCATTTGAAGCAGTTAATAACACCCCCACTGTATTTTAGTCAGCAACTTCCTCTAAAATGTTCAAGCCCGTGGTCTGGAATGACCATTGTTGCAGTAGCAGCTATTCTGTGAATGCTTGAGTTTAGGAGTTTGAAGTCTTTGTTGGTTACGTGGTATTTTTGTGTATATAGTTGTTTTGCCCCGTGAAGCTTTTTTTCTACTTCACCCCTTCCACTACCACTTTAAACTCCACAACCTTTATTAAAAAAACGTATTAAAACATATAATTCCACACAAGCGTCACTAACACAGACATCACATATTTTATGCGGATAACCACATATTTTATCTGATAAGACATTTGGAATTACTATTAAATTAACTTCCTGTCTGTAATGACGAAAAATCTAGACTTTACTGATGGGATTACAGATGCCCCAAAAAAGCTTTTAGGTGGCACTAATTCTTCTCCTTTTATCAAAACTATGGTTTTAACCTGGAATCCCCCTTGGCCTTTAACAGGTTCATTCAACTGTGTCTATCTACTGTGTTGTCACACATACTATTATAGTTGTTTGGCAATTTCATGGCAAACCTGCACTAGTGTGTTATGATCCAACGCATATCTGCTTGTGTAGGTTAAGCAGATGTTTGAATGTGTCTTGAAAAGGCAGATCTGTATAATGCCTTCAGGATATCGCCTTTCATGGAGAATCAACTCTAAACTGAAGCCACATTCAGCTGTAGTGTTAATTCAGGACTCAACAAGAATAAAGATAAGAATACTTGTTAACAATAGCGCCGGTTGTTTATTATCAGCCACCAGAAAGGCATTTTAACTGGAAACTACCTTGGCATTCAGGGCTTGTTTGAGCTGTCGGCAGCTTTTCCCATGACTCTGTGCACATGTAAAGCAATTCATCTTTGAAGTTTCTTCCATTCTTGTTGTAGCTCCTGGTTACTGTAATGTGGTACATATTTGTCTTGCTTTAACTCTTCTTTATTCACAAGGCTGAATGCATACGTCTTGATCTATATACAGTTCATTAGGATACCAAATGGTCAAGCACTGCTTTGAAGGTAATGTAAGAAATGAATAATGATTCCCCAGGCTAAGGCTATGCGATCCAACGTGAGGCCTGAATCACTAACCGCCTCTTTCACACTCATTCTGTCAAATAACAAAACAGGGGTATTACATTCCTAACTTAAAGCAAACATAAAGGCATGGTAAGTACAATGCAGCAAGATAACCGACTATTTGTTTTCATAATATATATGGCTGGTACAAGAGACTGTGAACTTAAAGCAGACCAAAACCCACTAAACGTGTGAAATACATTTGGCAAAAGCCCCTACCAATACTCCCTTCTTAGTGTGTAGAACTAGACATGGCTACTTTCACTTTTCTAAATGTCCTGGAACACTGATTTATTTGCTGTCCCTCTGTGTAAGATGGCAGGTGATCAGTCATTGCATAGGTATGACAATGACATCATTGCCACACACAACAATAGCAATGAATGGAGGAGGCAGAGCTTTACAGCTAAAAAGGAAGCGGTATCTGGGATTAGAATGAAGCAGGAGCACTGAAAATTGCCAAATATACTCTTTATGGGGGGGAATTCAGGGAATGCTAAAATGTTGGTTTTGGTCAATTTTAAAGGGTAATTCCACTTTCAAAGGCATTTTTTTAAGTTTGTGTGCCAAAATTATGTCTTCAATGTGTTTTCTTTTCCTCTCTATTAATTTGCAACCCTGTGTTATAAACAAAAAAAGGTTTCCCTAGCAACAATGTGTTTACCTTTTACATGAACTGGTGCATTTGATGTACTGATCCAAGACTTCCTGACTCTGGCTTGCTAATAATATGATTGCCCTAAGCAGATGTAACAGGTGTAACCCCTTCTACTGTAATTCATTGTATTCAGATAGTGAGGATCACAATCTTTTGTTCCAGTAGCTAACGGGTTATTGGAAGCATTCTCAGCTGGAGAGGTAATGACTGATGCTTGACTGATGGCCAAAGCCGCTGATTAGCTCACCTGTTACAGTGGAAGAATTCTGGGATTTGTAGTTTTTACTCTGGCCAGAATTAGGATCACAGACAGACAGATAGAAATATAGGAAGTAAATAACAGGTATCGGGGAACATTCCTAACACACAGGTTTATTTTACATTCCAAAAGAGGAAAACAATAAGGCAGAACACCAAAAACCTGCCGAAAAGGGAGTAATGTGTTGTAAAATATTTATACATATAATATGTTAACGTTTATCCTGACATTAATCCTAATTTAAACCTATAATGAAATTCTTAAAAATATAACTTAACTTTTAAACATAAAGTCCTTATTCCAAACTAAATTCAACCTTATCCAGTAAATAAAACTTAATGGGGACCAATCACAGCCAATGCCAGCCCTGAAGTCCATGCCCAGCCATTCATATAGACTGGGTGTTTGCACACTCCACAGGGGAGCTGGGGAGGCAGCTGTCAGTGTTTCCTATGCCGATGCTCCATCCAATACAAGAGTTTTGTGCCATGCATTAGTTTGCATTGGATAAAGTGCTGATTTGACATGTGCCCGTACCCTCCCATGGAAGTGGTGGTAAGGTGAGTGGAGTGTACAATCTGAGGGGTTTCACACAGCAGGGAATCCCAATTTAGGATGCACCGGGCAAGGAACAATCACCAGGATAGTCAAAAACCTGGTGATTGGTCCACTTTAAACCTGTGTGTTGACACTTCCCTTTATTATAAACCTCACAACACGCCTTGACCTAACCGTAACTTTAAAGAGAAAGCAGAACTACATTGAATTCCACATTAATTAAAATTCAAGATTAATAATTTATTGACCTTGGCAGCTTAGTGACACAATGTCATCTTTCTTTCAGCATTCTCCTGTTTCGGTCTGTAAGAGACTGATCTTCAAACTTCGAACTTCAAACACTGATATTCCTCCCATGTCTAGTTCCCATCTTCTTTGTTTTTTTTTTTTGTAACTTGCAACCCGCGGGGGTGTTTGCTTTGACAAAGACAAAAGCTTGGCTTGAGGGATGACTTTCAATAGATCGCAGCGAGGTAGCTGCTCTGCTACGCACGAAACCCTGACCCAGAATCAGGTCGTCTACGAATGATTTAGCACCGGGTACCCAACGAACATGCGCTGCGCTGCGGGAGAGAGGCGGCTCGCTTCCGTCCACGCTCCGGCCCCGTGGCGCTCGGCTCTACTTGCCGACCTTCCCCCCGGGGGGAGGGCTGGCTATCCCAGGCCAACCTGGGCTCCGTGGCACTGCGGTATCGTCACGTTTAGGGGGGATTCTGACTTAGAGGCGTTCAGTCATAATCCCACAGATGGTAGCTTCGCCCCATTGGCTCCTCAGCCAAGCACACGCACCAAATGTCTGAACCTGCGGTTCCTCTCGTACTGAGCAGGATTACTATTGCGACAACACATCATCAGAAGGGTAAAACGAACCTGTCTCACGACGGTCTAAAGAGCGGGATACTCTGCTCAGCTCAAGGTTTCCCAGATTGATTTGATTGGTAGGCTGAAGTGGGCTGAAGACAGAGTGTAGAGTGCTCTACCTGCTCACATTAAGGAAAAAATGGGGACTTGCACTATACCCTATTCAATCTGTAGAGGTGCCACTCCCAAAGCTGCAAAAGAGCTCAAACCAGGACCAAAAAAAATAGCATGTAGGGAGGCACTCTCAACTCATAAAATTATAAAAAAAATACATTTTTTTTAATCA
Source organism: Gastrophryne carolinensis (assembly GCA_027917425.1). Classification (NCBI taxonomy): domain Eukaryota; kingdom Metazoa; phylum Chordata; class Amphibia; order Anura; family Microhylidae; genus Gastrophryne; species Gastrophryne carolinensis. The sequence continues at coordinate 174,924,063 of CM051238.1, read as the reverse complement.
CATATTTATAATCACTACATACAATACACTCAACATATTAAAACCTGTAAAAACACATAAATGGAACAATATCACACAGGACAAACCAACATGAAGGTGTGTAGGCGATGGGGAGAGTCTCACCACACTAATGATTGATATCAAATGCCTAGATATATGTGCTAAATCATTCAACAAATTGTTCCAACAGTGCAACTAAACATGTGCAAATCCTGCCTATGATTCGGATCACTACAAAATCTATACATTTATAAAGTGCAAGTGCTATTAGTCAAACAATCAATTTAGAATTAATATTCCCACCCATAACAGCTCATAAACATATCAATCTACTCTATTCACCAATGAAAATATAATCACCTGTATATATTATTTAGGCATCCCAAAGTGGAACCACTGATATATTTCACAATACCAATCAAAAAATAATATCACAAATCTATCACAAAAAACATCATCAGAAATAAAGCCAAGATATCATGAAAATAACATGTGTGAAGTCTCCCCACCACCTACCACACCAGGAGCCACGTGTTTCGTGGGCACATCATCCACTTCATCAGGCTTTGGGATGCCTGAATAATATATACAGGTGATTATATTTTCATTGGTGAAAAGAGGAGATTGATATGTTTATGAGTTGTTATGATTTAGCACATATATTTGTGCTATTTGATATCAATTAGTGTGGTGAGACTCTCCCCATCGCCTACACACCTTCATGTTGGTTTGTCCTGTGTGTTATTGTCCCATATATGTGTTTGTAAGAGATCTTAATATGTTGAGTGTATTGTATATAGTGATTATAAATATGTAATTATTAAAAATGTATTTTTTTTATCAATTTATGAGTTGAGAGTGCCTCCCTACATGCTTTTTTTCTACCTGCCCACATTTGCCAGTATGTACTTATTATGGGGTGGGGGGTCATTCGATGGCACAGGTTCTACCCCTGGGTGGGTGACATCCTGCAGTCCTGCACAGGATGCCTTTCTTTTTTTTTTTATATCATAGTTTTTATTTGGATAAAAGCAAAACAAAAATCAACTTAATGACAAAGCAAAGAAGTTTTTCCAACTACACGTACAGTCATTAAAGATCGCCAAAAGTGACAATGATGCAAACAATATGACTAATTATAAGCAGAATATATTATAAGCTGGAAAAAAAAAAAAAGGAAAGGAAAAAAACAAAAACAAAGTGGAAAAAAGAGAAAAAGAGGGGTAGAGGGATAGAGGGGTGAGAGAATAAAAGGGCAAAAGGGTAGAGGGGTAAAATGATGGGAGGGTAAAAGGGTAAAAGGTGGGTTCCCGGCTTCCATTCATTTCGCCAGAAGAGACACGGCTAGACTCTAAATTGTGAGAAGAATACAATTGAGACCCCCTGGGTGGAAATGAGAAATCCAGCCTTCCCAGATCGATAAGAAGGGGGCAAAATCCCCCTTTAACATAGCCGCCATCTTCTCAAACATCATAACTTCATTAACCCGGGTGATAAGGCTTCCCCTGGGAATAACTGGTTTCTTCCACGACTGGGCAATAATCAACTTCGCTGCCGTATTAATGTGCCTAATAAGAGCACAGGATGCCTTTCATTGTAAGGCCGGCACTGCCCACATCTACCATTACTACACAATTACCTATGTTTTTTAGGTGAGGAGCAAACTGACTGCAACCAACTTACATTTTTGCTTCTTGGGCAGTAAAATATAAGTGGCTTATAAACAGGCTGTAACAAATACTATAGTAGGGAAATGGCCTCTATGGCAAAGTACAGTCAACATATTTTTCCCTTTGAGGGCAGTAAAAAAAATAGCAACTGTAAACATTTTGAATGACCTGTTTGTAAAAAAAAAATCAGAGAAATACATTTCTGACCTGTAGAATCACTAAAAAAGGACAGCAACAAGTTAGGCAGACATCTCTCCAAATATAATACATAATTTACATAATACATCAGACAATTTATAGTTTATGATCCTAACAGTACTTTCCAAGAAGAGGAAGAAAATGCCCAGGGACACTAGCTGCTGTCTATTACAGCAACATAGCGCTCTCTAGAAGTATTATGTTTTTTTTGTGTGTTAGTTGCAGAGCACATGAAAGAAATAAAGTAAGAACGTTTTTGAGAATGCCTGTTTCTGATATACCTACTGTAACAGCCCTCAGGGTTGCTACAGGCCCCATCCCCTAGACATTTTGAATTAGGATGCCCACAATCAAGCATTACTAATCTACCGGTCAGTAGCTAATGCTGGTGTGTCCTGTGGACCACCACTGGCCAAAGAGATTTCCCATGGGGTAGATCATGGAACCACTCACAGTGCAAGCAAACTTGCCTGATAAACCCTTTTGGTAGCTATGGGCGACTTGATTCTACAGTTGCAGCTACTGAAGAGGAAAGTTCCAGTGAAATCTTAAAGAGGACTCCAGACAAATTTGAATTTTCCCTGCTGTACATACCCCCACTGGGACCTGAAACTAGGCAACCTATACTCCATCAATTTATTTTTTGTATTTTCCATTCCATAAGATGCACCTGGGATTAGAGCACAAAAATAAGAAAAATAAATACAAATCCCCTTCCCAATCACCCCATTACAGAGAGTCTGCAGAATCCCCCCGATCACCCCATTACAGAGAGTGTGCTGACTTCCCCCATTATAGGCACTGAACAGCATTGCAGTCTGTAAGTGGCATCCCCTATTACAGCCAGTAAGTGACATCCCCTATTACAGCCAGTAAGTGGCATTCCTCATTGCATAGTGTGCAGCATCCCACATTAGAGGAAGTGCGCGGCATCTCCCATTACAGGCAGTAAGGGGCATCTCCCATTACAGGCAATGTGCGGCATCTGCCATTACAGGCAGTATGTGGCATCCCTCATTACAGGCAGTGTGTGGCATCTCCCATTACAGGCAGTGTGTGGCATCTCTCATTACAGACAGTGTGTGGCATCTCCCATTACAGGCAGTGAAGGGCATCCCTCATTAGAGGTAGTGAGGGACAATCCATCATTACAGCCAGTAGGTGTCATCCCTCATTACAGGCAGTGTGTGGCATCTGCCATTACAGGCAGTATGTGGCATCCCTCATTACAGGCAGTGTGTGGCATCTCCCATTACAGGCAGTGTGTGGCATCTCTCATTACAGGCAGTATGTGGCATCCCTCATTACAGGCAGTGTGTGGCATCTCCCATTACAGGCAGTGTGTGGCATCTCTCATTACAGACAGTGTGTGGCATCTCCCATTACAGGCAGTGAAGGGCATCCCTCATTAGAGGTAGTGAGGGACAATCCATCATTACAGCCAGTAGGTGTCATCCCTCATTACAGGCAGTGTGTGGCATCCCTCATTACAGGCAGTGTGTGGCATCCCTCATTACAGGTGGTGAGGGGCATCCCTCTTTACAGTCTTTATTGAGTGGCACCTCTACATTACATTTAGTGTGTGGCATCTCCCATTACAGACAGTGAAGGGCATCCCTCTTTACAGCCATTGAGTGGCATCTCTACATTACATTTAGTGAGGGGCATCCCTCATTACAAGCAGTGAGGTGCATCCCTCATTACTCCCCACTCCCTCCCCTCCAACACTGGACAATTATAAGGCCTGCAGCTGCTGTTACCCCCGCCGCCGCTGCTCACACACATAGACACAAACCCACACACCCTCACGCTTACCAGCGCTTCTCAGTTGTTGTGCGCAGATTCCTGGTGGTCAGTGGGCATGGCCCATACGCCACCCATAGACACAGGCCAGGCCTCTGTGGCGAGTTGGTGTATGCATGTGTACGTTGCAGTGGGGGCAACAGCAACAGTGACCGCTATGGGCAGGCATAAATCAGTTACCCTGCCCTGCCTTTATTGTACCTTGAGCATCATGTTAGAATATATTTCAAAATGGGAACAGTTTGAGAAAACCTCAAACCCATCAAACACCCTTGGAATGACTTAGAACAGAAATTGTGAGACAGGCTCTCTTATCAGTGTTTGGCCTCACAAATACATAGATGGAAAAAAAACAGACACACTCCAAAAATGTTGAAAAAAGTCAGAGTTTGAAAAATTGTTTTAGCTGCAGGGGGTAACGCAATATTAAACTGGACCTTCACTTTAAATAAGTTTCTATCTTGTATGTTTCCCCTACCCTGTACATACAGATTGCTCACATTAAAAATCATCCTACCTGCACCTACTGACTTTCCTGAGCCTTTAAACTTCCAAGATGGTGGCAACCAGGAAGTGTCTTCTGACTGTGCTGCTCTGCATTCTGGGATTGCTGACCTTTTCCTGACCCCAGCTCTGCTCTGTCTGTGCAAAGCACAGATATAACCCATCCCCTACACGTTTGCCCCCTTTCCTCTTCTCAGTATGTGATCCTTCTGAGGCAAGGTGGCAACGCCCATATCTTAGCATCCTAAACAGATTTGCAGCCCAGTGGGGGAAAGAATAATAAGTAAGCAACTAAAAAATATATTAATTTTAGATGCTGGGGAATAGTTTTTTAAGGGTTTGGGCTGATGGTCCGGATTTAGAATGGGATGCCAGATAAACCTCTGGCATAATATATTGGTGTCCATATATTGTCTGCTTATTTCTATATATATGTTTATTTATAGTACTAAACGCTGCTATCAAAGTGCCAGCCAGTCAGATAATCATATAACAAGCTGCATGTATATACTGAATATTTTAAGCAGCATTATTGATATTTTGTGGTGTCAATGGTTCATTTCTGTTTAAAAAACATGTAATTACATTTAAATATGCAAAAGTCAGGGCTGCCTATGTGTCTGTAATGGAGAACTGCTTAATATATCTTTACTGATGCATTAAAACAAAAAGAGCTGGCAGAGGTAGAGCCATCCTGGGGATTAGAGACAGTGATGTACTACCATCTGTATTTGTTTTCATAGCAGCTCCGAGGAATATATGTTAGTCTGAATGTAATCCTCTGGCTTCCCTAAAGATTAAACTAACATATAGGGCTTGAGTGATTCATAAGGCAAAAAGGCTTAACACTCTTCCCGGACAATTTACATCATTATAATTAGAGAGAAACAACAGCACTTTCTTTTTAAACCATCCTCTTCCTGTGCGAGAGTGTTTCAGCTCCCATAAACTGTCTGGAATAAAACAGCTTCTGTCATGTAGATAATGAATCTTTACATACATTGTGATTTTTCCGAAAAAGGCACAGAAGCCATCAGATAACCCCCAAGAAGAAGCCGATATATATTAGTTACATTGTGACAAGTCATTTACAATAACATTTACATATGGCCCAGCCGGGTAGTTCTTAAAGAATAGTTGTGAATAAATAAAGAAATACCTTTTATACTTTTTTCAATGGCTAACATAATACAACACAATAATGCAAGCAGATGCTTTTGGTCAATATAACCCCCCCCCCCCCCCCGCTCCCACATTCCCAGTTTTAGATGTCCTGCTGTGTAATAGTAAAATGGCAACCCAGGTAAAGGCTGAAGTACTTTCAGGTTGCAGTTGTGGGTAATTTGCAAATAATATCTGCCAATTTTCCTGCACTATAGAGAAGCAGTCTGCATCTTTGCTGTCCCCTCTGCCTGCTTGAGAATATCTGTAAACCAATCAGGTTCATTGGATGCGGGTGCTAAATGCTGGACACTTGTGCACATTGAAGTCAAAGGATCACCTGCAGTCACATGCAAAGTGGGGAAATGCAGAATTTGCCACCCCGTCCCACTTTTAGATTTTAAAAAATCATGTGGTTCCTGCTAACTGACTTACAGGTAGGGAAGCTTGTGACTGGAAGGTGGCAGGTTGGATTCTTGGCCAATGGATATGACTGAAGTGCCCTTCAGGAAGGCACCTAAGCCCCAATTTTCCCCCAGACGCTGAGTTTATGGCTGCCCACCACCCTGACACACTGCCCCTTAGTGTGTTATTCACCCGTGTGTAGTCCCTGTTATGGTGTTTATTCACTGGTGTGCCCACTGTGTGTAATCCAACAGTCGGTATCCACCGCACTCCTATCCCAAGTTCAGTAAGTAATATGTGTGTGCATGGTCCGCAGAGACACCACAGTTCCAAAGGCAAGAGAGAACCAGCACTCCAACTGGATTCACACGATCACACTTGTATTCAATCCATAATAGAAAGTCGACATTTCTGTTGTGCGTGCTCCCCCTTCATCAGTAGGTTGTTGCTATATTGTCCTGATTAAGTGGGCGCACGCACCCCCGAAACATCTCCTTTTTATTATGGATTGAATACAAGTTCGACCGTGTGAATCCATTTGGAGTGCTGGTTCATTTTTGCCTTCCCACTGTGTGTAATTCACTTGTGTGTAGTCACTAATATAGTGTTTATTCACTGGTGTGTTCATGGAAATGTGTTGATCACAAGTGCATAAATATATTATATTAATGCCTGGATCCATGCTGGCAAAGCAGAATCGGCTTTTGTGTCTCCAGCAATATATTATCTTGGGTGATGATCTTTTATGGTGCAGCAGATACATCAGTGCCAGCTTGTAATGTGGGACGGGAAAGGTGCTCTCCACACTATATAAATCTGTGGTGGGGGGGGATAAATAATTTGTTAGAAAAAGAATTCAAGAAAAAAAATTGGAGAATTTCAGATTGCTGTCTCCCCGCTTCAGCACAGTTCTCTCCGGGATCACAGGGCATTTGTCCCATGTGTCCCTGCTGTTGGTCACATGGGAGCATGTCTCCTTGTTGGAAGAAAGGAGAATATCATGAGCCTGCTCAAGAGTGCCTTACACTGATTTGACTTCAGTGCAGGATACTCAGAGCCAGGAGAAAAGTGGGGTGTTGGCATGACAGCACTAAAACAGGAGGGCTGACAGGTAAGTGCCCTTTCCTTTGCTTGCAGCCTGGACTGTTCTTTTAAATACTGTCTAATGTAGTTGGAGAATCTGTCTATACTTTAAAGTGGACCAAGACAGAGGCCAATTCCCTCTCCCCACAGCATCCTAATTTGGGTTTACCCACTGTATAAAAATCAATGGTTTATTTGGTTGGCACATACATACCCATAGAAGTATGATGCACATTGAAATGGGCTTTAGGGCTGTCCATGAATAGGTACATTATAAGAACAAGAGAGAAACAAAAGGATCAATACAAACGGTTACTATGCTCATTATGAACTCAAAAGTGTCATTATACTATTACATGAGTTAACCTTATTGTGTCAGGTGCTTGGATGTTTAAGTGATTTCTATGCTTCTCCCTTGAATAAGGAACCGGATGGCCTCCTAAAAGAAATTTAAAAAATAGCCTGTTGTCAGGATGGTGGGGGGCTTCTGCTATCTTCCTGACCTTATTTCATCATAGTTTATTGAAGATTATTCTGAGGTCAGGAAGTGCTCCTCTAGTGATGCACTACCTTTTGCAGAACCATCTTGTGATTCTCCCGGTCAGGAAACTCTCAAATATGCAGCGCTAAAATGTTCTAAATGACAGATAAGGACAATTTGAAGTATTTTAGTGCTAAAGTAACATTGAGGTGGCTGTTGTTCTCCTGGCACCAGTACTCAAGGCCTTTAATCTCCACCAGATAGGCCTTCTCCTTGTTTTTGATCAGGCCTATCACCACAGTGTCATCTGCAAACTTGATGATTTTGCTGGAGCTAGAGAAGGATGTGCAGTCATATGTATATATTCCTGCTAGCGGGAATTACGTCAAAGACCCCCATTCGTTGTTTTTTCCATGTCGGGTGATTCAGAGGCTTGTTTTCGTGGCCAAGTTGTCCTTTTTGTGTGAATTTACAGTATGCTTGCGCCAAACCAAGTGTTCGCCATATAAAAATGGCTCAAGGCTTCCGTAATTTTATGGGTTTTGCCTGCGCTTGTGCATGATTAAGAGCCCTGATTGTGGGTTTTTGGACATATAAAACCCTTAGGTTTCTGATACAAACTTACTCCATCTTTTTGCTAGTGGGAATACTTGGACGGTCTTTTGTTGCTAGGGAAAATACAGCCTCCATCCTTCACACCTACGATGGAGCCCCCTGACGAGTTATGTGAAGAGTATGAGCATCTGCAGCAACAGAGGCTGTTAACCATGTACCTTTCAGAGCTTAGGCATACCCACAGTTGCCTGGATATTGATCAGATGACCAATCATTGACCCGACTGAACTGCCTTTCTCTTTACTCAGAGTTGCAGCCATGGTTGGCCCCGCCACAAGAAAGGGGCGTGCAATTGAAGGTATGACCAAATTGGTTGGCTGCCTCCACCCTCACTAAATTTCTCGATGGCATGACTGTCCTGCAGGAGAAATACATCTCTTTTCCTGACAGCATAGCAGCCTGGAACGCGGCAAGATTTGGATTTTTCAACATTGCGAATATGCCAAGTGTCATGTGTGCCATGGATTGTACGCATGTGGCCCTGGTTCCCCCAACTGCTCAGGAGTCTATGTTTCTGTATGTTTAGGTCCACATAGCTCTTCCTTGTAGCCCACTCTTCTCTCTTGAGGCTAGCCTCGCTTCCCCACCCCCAAACTTTTTTGTCTCTCAGTCTGTTTAGGTGCACATAGCGCCTCCTTGTAGCCCACTCTTCTCTCTTGAGGCTAGCGTTTGTTTTACTTTATTTTTGCTGTTAATTTGTTTTTGCCAGTCTAGTGACCCTTTTTTATTTGTGCCTTCTTTTCAGCAACCGCAAGATAGGCCACTCTCTTAACGTTCAATGTGTCGGAGGGCTGAATGTGTTTTGCCCAGCTTCCTTGGTTCTTACCGCAATGCAATTATATGGAGGAGTTCAGGTTTATACACTTTTGAGAGTGGCAAGCTGACTGGTGGTTGGAATCTGGATTGGATTTATTGCTGGAGTGGGTCTGCTTGTTTATTGATAATGTAGCATTTGCAATGTCTTTTTCAGTTTTGTTAAGTGTCCCCTTTTTGTAATAGGTCCAGGTTTCTTAGCCAATTGGTCTCCCTGCCCTCCATCACTTTGACTGTGCTCATGCCCCTCTTTGAATGTCCTCCCTGTTGCAGTTACACATGCTTAGTCTGAGCATCCTGTCTTACCTTTAGCCTGTTTGTCCCTACTGAAGCCATTCTTAATGTCCCAGACACCTGGCCAGGAGGCACATAATGTGGCCCACCACCATACATGGGCTGTAATAGAGCGTACCTTTGGGCTGTTGAAAGCCAGATTTCGCTGTATGGACCACACCATTTAATACAAGCCCAAAAAGTTGGTTTAAATGATCATAGCGTCTGCCTCCATAACTTTGCCTTAAGTGAGAGGGTGGCAGCACATTTGGAAGAAACATTCGCTGGTAGTGCTCAAGAGATTCCGGAACATTTGTACGTTGGCACCCAGAGCCATGCGGACAAAAACAAGTATTATTTGTTTTTCTCCATTTATGTCCGTTTTTATTTATTATATCCCTTGCCTTGTCTCTGGGTGATTAAATAACACTCAAACTTTTTTGGGAATTTACTTTCTAATTACATGTTAATGGTCACAGGTTGTTGGGTTATGGCACAACTAAGGATGGAGGTCAAAAGAAAATTGATACATAAAAATGTGCTTGTCTGGCGTAACTAAAGTTTTGGGACCCCCCACAACCCAAAGTCCAGCATGGCAGGTTAAGGTGATGTTGCCCAGCTTTGGGTTTTTGCAGCTTGCTGTGCCACAAGCCTCCCCAGCCTTTGTAGGGCAACATGGTTGGCCTCCAACAGAGCCCCAACCAGCATCTCCATCTGCTGGTGGAGGCACTGCTGCCCCACAACCACTGCAGCCAGGTCTTCATGGAGCAAACTGGCGGTCCATCAAACTACTATAAAATATCTATTGATGTTGGCCCACCAGTTTTCCTCCATGATTTGGCACCGCCTTGTCAAATACAGGTGATGCCTGGCTGCAGGCTGGGGCTGTCTTCCTCCTGGGCATTCTGTGGAGCTGTTGGGACTGCTACTGGCAGAATAAGGCTGGAGCTGCAGGGAGGAGGGGTGATGGCCAGTGTCTGTGGTGCCAGCAGCTGGTGAAGGTGTCCAGATATGATTGGGGGTCTCATCCAGATGTTTAGAGTGCCCTTCCTCCAGCTCATTAATTTCATCCAGGCAACGTGCCGTCTCTGTAGAGAAAGGTCAACATTAGTGTTTTTCCCAATGTTACCACACAGCCTCCAGGGCTCCAAACTTTACCCTGGGTTCAGCCCCCTCCTCAACCCTGCCCCTTACCCTGTGCCTAGAAAGCTCACTAATTTACTTCATCACTGTCTGAAATCTGCTCCCTTGGTGGCTGGCAGGCGGGTGGGCCCAGCCTTGAGGTTGTCTTGCTGGTAGTCAAACCAGAGGTGCCAGCTGTGACTGTAAGTGGTGGGTCCTCCGGGCAAAGTGCTGCTGGCTGGGGTGTTGCTGCAAAGTCAAGGTAAATGCACTGGAAGTTTCCTATTAACAGTTTATGTGGTCCGTCAAAATCACTACAAGGGATACACAATGGGTCCCACATCGACGTGTGTCCCCATATTGCAGTCTGCTCACACCCATGTTAGGGGTTACATATAAAGGATACCCTTGGTGTGTGTAGTCATGCAACAAATGTTGCGCAGGCAAGCCCTCAAAGTTGGCTCTGGATGTGGAATCTAAGGTTGGTGGTGGTCTGCCCTTACCCCTCAACCCGTCTGGTGTTGAGTTTCCGACCACCTTCAGGTCGTCCCACTTTTTCTTGGCCTGGCCACCATCCTTGGGTTCTGGCCCCGCCTTCTTTACGTTGCAAGCTATCTCCAACTATAACTTTAGCAGGGGGGGGAGAAAGGTAACTATGGTGAGGACAAGCAGACTACATGTAATGCCCTAGATGCCAGCGGGGGGGAAGAAAGGCAAGTATGGTGAAGAACATGCAGAATACATGGGATACCCTAGAATAAAAGGCATGCACCGGAAATCAACGCAAGGATGCAACACACCGAGAACAATGGGTCCCACAGCAAGTTCCGGCCAAAAACAGGTAAAAACCTCGGCTTCCGAGATTATTTCAGCTGCTACTTCTGTAAGTGCTCGGCTAAACTGTATGCATATGCAAAGCTAATACGGGCACTTACACATAAACGAACTGCTGAAACGTGGCTGTGAATGATATGACCGTTTGTAATTTCCCAGTTATTGGGATCAGTTTCTGAAAAAAAAGAGCATTCACGGCCAGGCTCTGAATCAGGCCCATTAGCCTCGATTCAGAGAGACACGAAAAAACTTTTTCCGTTTTCGTGCCGATCTGTTTTTTTTGTGAAATGTTTCCGTTCTCGTATGAGCGTACGAGCGATTCTATGCATGCATTGAAAACCTTCTGTAAAGTTTCCGTCCGTTCGTACGGCAGATTACGAATTACGAGGATGTCATTTTCCATCCAGACTTTTCCGTTTAATTTTCACATGTTACAACGTAGGCTTTCGTTTTTGCCCTTTTCCCATCGTATCCTCCAACGAATCCTTTACGTTTTCCGTTCGATTCTGTTTCCCTTTTTCAATAAATATTCGTCCAGACGGAAATCCTTACCATCTTGCGCCTGCGCACTACAAACTTAACTCATTAAAGTGCTTGCCTACATATTTGCCACCCTCACTTCTACTACAATGTTTAGCTAAATCACTTAGCACTCTCCTCCATCTTCCCTTTTGGACCCTTAAAGCTCACCCAAACCACTTAGCACTATCCTCCATCTTCCCTTTTGGACCCTTAAAGCTCACCCAAACCACTTCTCGGTTAGGTTCTTCTTCCATTTTAGCCCCCTAAAACTTACCCAAATCACTTCTCGGTCATGTGAATATTCATCTTTAAATATTTCTGGGCCCATTAGTTTTGTGTTAATGTATTTTGTAAATGAAATGACAATGTAACATTTTTTTTATACCATCATAAAATATAAAATTTTAAAAAATTTTGAAAATGTAAAATTTTTACTACTATAAAAAACAAAATACATAGCAATGGCAGGCCACTGAACATTATTCTTCATCTGTGGTCCCCAACGGGTTGCGCAGCTCCTGCATCTCGCCCACCAACTGAAGGACCCTGACACTCAGTTGTGCCACTCTGGCACGTGTGGTCCCTGTTTAAAAACGTAAATTAAAATTTTGGTATAACCTTGTTGGGGTCCTACTGCAGTGCCCCCCCCCCTGTATGGTCCATACACCTAAATCTGGACTTCAAAAGCCAGAGGGCCCTTGCCACCACGGCCCGGGTTTTGCATAGTGCCCGATTAGAGAACCCCTGGCCCGCATTCTGCAGGCAAAGAACGGGCATCAGGAGCAAGGGCGAGTGGCACATCTTGCGGTTCCTGCAACCAAATATAAAATAATTACACAAAGCAAAGGTAACCAACTAAAACAATAACACCTACAACAAATTAAGATTCAAGTTCAACAATCCTAATATAATTCACAAAGGACATAAGTCTAAAAAAATATAGCAATTATATGGATGTGTGGGAAAATAAATGTTTACATGCTAAGGATTAATTTAGGTCAGCATTAACCCTTTTGTTGCCAAGCCCGTAACACCTACGTGCTGGCTTGGCTGGGCCTTAAGTGCCAAGCCCGTAGTTGTTACGTGCTTGATTTCCTCACTTCTAGTTTAAAAAATAAAAATAAAAAATACTCACCTGACCCCTTGTTGGATCCGGCCGGGTCTCCTCTTTAATTTGGTGCCATCCAATCCCCCGTGGGGGGTCGGATGGCTCCAGGAGAGCCCCCGGAATAGGCCGCCCCCCCCCCCCGCTTCTGCAGCAGCAGCTTCTAACTGTAAAAAAAAAAAAAAATAAAAATGACATTCACTTACCTGTGTGTGCGCTGGCTCCCGTTGTCCCTCCTCTTCACCTGGGGGGCCTCCGATCCCCCCCCCCAGGACTTACCGATCTTCAGGAGAGAGCCTGGGAGGCTCTCTCCTCTCTTCTTCTCGATGGCGGCCGCCATCATGCCTCTAAGCCCCGCCCCCTTGGGGGCGGGGCTTATGAAGTCATCCCGGCCCCGAACGGGCTTCAGCTTTCTCAGCTTCTCAGATGCCGGTGATCGGCGCTGGGGAAGGAGGTGACAGGAGATCCTCTGATCTCCTGCCTTCTCCTTCTCTGGATGCCGATCACCGGCATCTGTCAGCTGAGCGGCGAGGGACAAGAGCTTGCAATCGAAGGTAAGTACAGTAAAAAAAATTTTTTTTTTTTCTAATAAAATACTTTTTATTATTGTGTGGTGGTTTTTTTTAACAGTTAACCCTTTGTGAGCTGGTAAGGGGTCCATGAGACCCCTTATACCAGTTCACAAGGCTGGGGGGTGGCAAGTCACCTGCCCTAGCGGGTGACTTGCCATTAACCCCCGCACCCCCATTACCTGCCTCCCCAAAGGCCAGGGGGGGGCAGAAGAGCCCGGGCCCACATAGGCTATGTGGGCTCGTAGGCTGCAGGGTGGGGGGGCCACCAAAGCTGGCCCCCCCACTCTGTGCCTACAAGCCCCCATAGCTGGTCCCGGGCTGGTTACTTTGGGTAAGGGGGACCCCACGTCATTTTTTTTTTGGGATTTTTAAGGGTTTTTAACCCTTAAAAATCCAAAAAAAAATGGGGTCCCCCTCCCCGGGAAGGGGGACCCTATGTCATTTTTTTTTTTAATTAACCATTTGTCATCCAGCAGCTATAAAAGGCTTCTGGGCAGGAAAGGGTGTCTACCTATACATATGTGGTATCGCTGTAACCGGGAGAAATTGGGGTTTCTCACGCAATAAGATTTTATTGACAAACTTACATTTTTTATTACAAAAAAACTCTACAAATTGTAAAAAAATATTTTTTTTTTATTTTTTTTCACACATTTCACCCAAAAATATTGAGAATACACCTAAAAAATACAAACAAGACATTTCATGTTAAAGCCCAGACTCTGTTGAAAAAAACAATATATAATTTTCCTGGGAAATCCCTGGAAATCCTTTCAAAAATGACAGTTGAACATGTGTAGCGCAAAATAGTGAAACATCGTCTGGCAACAGGGAGTGGCAAATGCTGCAGGTAGGCTGGCAGCGAAAGGGTTAAAATGCATCTATAAGGCATACATGAAATGTATTGATTCAGGTATGCATTGCTATAAAAATTATGGCCTCGGCCATGCTGATACATGCAGTGCCTTGGTGCTAAAGGTGCGCAGACTCCTCCACATAGCCGCAAAACATGTTCAACAATAGCAATCCGAGCCCTCAAAGGTCTCGTAAGTGGATCAGAAATGAAACGGATTTATAGGGTGGAGATCCGTCGGAAATTAGCTCTCTGAATCAGACAGAAACCATCCCAACAACGGAAGTTATCTGAACGAACAGAAAATTTCCGATTTTGTTTGGAAATGTTCCGATTTGCTTCCGTTCATCGAAAGAGCATATACACATTTTCCCAAACGTTCGTGCGAGTAGAAAATGGACGACAAAAAACAAAAAAAAGACAAACACCCACCAAAACTTTCACAGACAGCTACGGAAGTCCGGACGAATGTGTCTCTGAATCGAGGCTATTGAGTATAGTAATGCACTTAGGGCACATCCTTAAGGGGGCCTCAGGTTGGAAGAAATGATATTTCCTACCCTTACAGCTTGCAGGCATGCACAGATGGAGGCACTGGCAGGCAGGAGCTGCCCTGGTGATTGATTCATTTGGAAAAGAGTGACTGGCATAATTATGCACAGCAGTCTATTCTGGTGGGCTGGAAACCTGCATATGCGCTTTAGAGCATGAAGAGAGGCAGGAGGTATGGCGATCCCTAGGATTTAATTTAATTTCATCAGTATGCCCCTGTTAAGTAGATAAAAACCCAGTGGAGCAGAAACAACTGGGCTTTGGTCCGGCTTTAAAATGTAGGCGATGCTCATTTCATGTAGGAGGGCTTGCTGTCGTATGTTCAAAGCTTGACATGCCATGTGCAGAACGCTTTATATTTTTGTGAGTTCCCCATGGGGGTAAGTTTTTTCTCATATTGTGAAACACAGCTTTATCCTATTGATATACTTATGTGCCTCGCCTGGGGAACTTTACCTCAAAATCCATGGGTTTATGGGATTGAAAAATAAAAACAAATGCACTTTATTTTGTGATCGGTTGCAGAATCCAGCGACTTTTCTGAATATTGGCCAAATTAGATGAAGACCTCACCACATATATTGACAAGGTCTCCCGTAAGAGGTGAAGAGCTGGGCACGTTTTAGTGACTTACTCTAAATATAATCTGTTCTCGCACATCAGACATGAATTCTTTTCTCTACCCGATACATAAACACAAGTGTCCAGATCATCCTTCTGCATTATGGATTAGCAGTTAAACCATTTCATGCATAGAGCTGAATATGACCTTTTCCCAATAAGTGCAGCTGGACTTTCTGCTTATACATGTGGCAGATGTATTTTCAACACATCTGTCAAAAAGAAAACAATTTGTTAAGATTTTTGAACTTCCCTAAGGGTGTCTTCAAGATAAGCATGCAGAAGGCATCATTCTGTGATCAGGTTGATTCCTCCTAACACTAGTTTTGCCTGTCATCTGTGAGTTTAGCAGAGTAGTAAGCACGGTTTCATGTTTCACAAAAGATATAACAAGTTTCTCTGACACATTACTCCCTAAGACAATAGAGTTGAAGTTGTGTCTGCTACCTCATACAGACTTCAAGGAGCCCTAATGTCTGAAAAGAATTTAGGACCCCTCGGCCCCCCCCCCCCCTTTGTTGCTGGAGCTGTTATTCTTATCCATTCTGGGGGTCCTACACAGTGGTTAATCTGCAGCAAGGAGCTGGCTACACTGCACTGTTGCCATTTCAGATTTCCCGTCTCTGCATGTGACTGCCCGGCTTCCCCCTCACTGCTTGTGCCCAGGAGAGGAGGGCTCTCCTAGGGTCACTTTAAATATGTTGCTTCCATAAAGTGGACCAACAGTCATTTTTTGTTGGTCTGGGGGGGCATCCCCATTACTAATGCCCCCACTCAAACTTTCCCCTACAAGCCTTTAGTGTGCTTTGGGCACTCTGACAGCCAGGACTTGGACCCCTGTGATCATAGTAGACTGGTAGTCATGTAGGACCAGGTCTCGCTGAGAAACTCCAGGTGCTGGTAAGTTATGGGTGCCTATTAGACTTGCAGGGGGTTATCTCTTGGTAGGCATGCTAATCTGCCATATCCTGGTTTTGCACATTGCTCCGACACAGAATGGACAAACAGTCATATCTGACTTGATCAAAGAGAATAAGTGAATAAAACTGAATAAACACAAAACTTGTAGCCATTTATGCTTTAAATTCAGTCCTGCTATGATCGTTACTCGTTTTGAACTGTGTTTTTGGACTTTTTTTTAGAAAGATGCTCACAAGAGCAAGACGCAAATACAAGGTAGTGAAAAATAACAGGGCATTTTGGGATAATAGAAAGATTAAAGACATTTAACAAGGTCATTTAAAAACGACTGGCAGCCAAGTTTATTTATTTATTTGTCACCAATGATCTACCCCCTTGTCAAGATACAGATATGTAACTGGGAGGTGACCCCAGACAGAGCCTTAGGCCATATACCCTGTTCTGTGAATGGTCAAAAAGCCTCAAACTCAAATACACAATCTGGAGAATAATGTCTATGTTAACAGTGGCAGACTGGGGCCAAAAATTAGCCCAGGAATTGATTTGCCAGCCTGACCAGTCTGTAACATCACCGCTGAGCACCCGCCCCTTGAGTTCCTTTGCCAATAAGTGTGATCCAGGGAGGAGGCTCTAGTTTTGCAGGGACAGCTTACGCATGGACAGACATGATCAAATTAATGGTAAAGAAGCTCTGGTGTTGTAGGGCAGATAACATAGAAGGGTGGGTATGCTTTCCTACAGTCATGAAGCCATAGAATTGAAGGTAGGGCATGTATTGTTTTTTTGGATGGGAGCAGAGGTGCAGAGGGACTGGGGGGGGGGGGGAGGGAAGCAGGAGTAGGATGTGGGTATCAGAGCCAGTGGATCAACTAGCCCCAAAGCTGTGCAGCCAACCAGTAATTGTCCTATGTCTCCCTATGGCCAGTCTGTCCCACTTGTGTAAAGCATAAAATACATATCATTGCACACTTTAGTGGTTTCCAGTTGCTTAGGATGATGAATGGGGAATAAAGAGGTGATTTGTGTGCCCAAAGTTCAAATTTTTATTGTTTATTATTTTATCTCTTTCCATAATGTTGTTGTTATTTAACCACAAACCATTAAGATTTATATTTTATTACATTGTCACTACTAACTACCATTCAGATTCTTTGCTTAGTTTGTTCCTCATTTGATGGAGCCACAGAAATGTAAACATTATAAATCTGATTCACTGTTTAATAAAATGAATGATTAAAGAGAACTAATCCTTTAAAAGAATGGTCACAAACATGGTCTTCATTAATCTCAGCATTCTTATGTTGATTCTGATTTAGTGCATTAAAAAAAGATGCCCACATCTGTTTTTGCCCCCCCCCCCCCTTTTTTTTGGTCTTACCATGTAGATGGTATAAAAACATCTGGAAAAAATGATTGAAGGTATTTTAACATGGTTTAAAGGGGTTGAATCACACAATTATCCAATCATATTTCTTATTGGATTGAGCTGCAAAATAAATTAAGAAAAATACTGTATATGCTACAGTATTTAGTAAAGGTAAAATTCCCCTTTTCCATGTTTTTTGTGCTTTGCCTTTTTGCTTTTCTCTTCTGTAATGTAATGGATAATGTTAGGATTGTGCAGCCATAATTGTGATTTACTTATCGCCTTGCTGTTACCATGTTTATTATATTCCTGTGTCTCTGTCTTAGTAAAGTAGGAGTGGCTTCCCTCTCCTTTAGTAAAGCTCTTACTATACTTTCTGACTACAAGTCCCGGAATTCTACCATTGTAACAGGTGAGCTTATTAGTGTCACAACTAACTAACCTGCGTCCCGGTCCTGCGCTGTCTCCGGGCGGCCGGCCGCAGCACTTCCTGTTCGGCGGCTCGTGCGGCGCCGAGCATGGCCGCTCTCCTTCCTCTCCCCCGCGTCCCCGGGTCCTGCGCGCACGAGCACGTGATTTATATGCCCTCCGGTGGCGCTGCACACAGCGCGCCCGCCAGAGGCTTAGTTAAAGGGCCAATGGCCCAAGGTGTGTGTGGGGAAACGCCCCTAGTTCTGGGTTGGGGCCAATGAGCCCAAAGGAGGGTTTTGGGCTATACGCCCTTTTTGTGGTTCAGAGCCAATGATTGTGGAACTTCTAGAAAACACACTCACTTCCCCCCATTTCCAATCATATCTGGATCCTATAAATGCTTCACCCTGTCAGTAACTCTGTGCCTGTGATAGAGCCTTGTTGTACCTAGTTTGCCTACTGAATTGTTCTCTGATTGATCTTCATTGCCGACCCCTGCCTGAACCGACCATTTTCTGTTTGATCTCCGTTGCCGACCCCTGCCTGAATCGACTACTCTCTCTGACTGATCCCTGTTGCCGACCTTTGCTATCCACGACCATCCTGTCCGCTGCCAGCCTTGACCCCTGCTTCGTACCCCGATCTCGAGCTGCCTCATCCTACTGTACCGTTGCGATCTCTGCTTACCCGGTGCTGACCTCTGGCCTGTCTTTGGACTTCCTAATAATCCCTGCTTCATCAATTGGACTCACTTTGATCCCGCTCTTCATTAATGGTTCTCCAGACCTCCAACCAGTAAGCTCCCATCATTTGAGCCATTGAAATCCTGGGGGCAACCGATCCCAGGCAGGCGTGTACTGCGTCCCGGCAAGCGGGGGCTCCTACAGGTGAAGCTGGCTGCGGAGATTGGGGGGTTGAGGGCTTACCTGGAGGGCTGGAGTTACCTGAGCGTGACAATTAGCAGCTTTGACTAAACAAAGCAGCAGTAATTGCTTTCCCGGGTGAGAATGCTGCCAATAACCCTTTACCTAATAGCACACAAGACTGTGTTCCCCCCATCTGAAGAACTGGAATTAATGCAGATGGGGTTAATCGTGTTATCTCAGTCAATCAGAGTAAGCCAGGAGAGTCAGGAAGTTTATATGTACATCAGAACACCACTTTGGTGTACACTGCTAAGATAAACACATTGCTGCTAGGGAAACAGATTTTATTTTATAACATGGAGTTGCAAAATAAATAGAAAAGTATCTGTAAAGCCACTCTTTCTGCGTATAGATGAGTTATAGGGAAAGGTTTTCTTGCCACATGACAGGGACTGCAAATTGCTTATGACACAACTTAACAGCAGACAAGAGATTCCCTATTTAAGGTAATGAATTTTAGGAATTTAGTTAGTTTATAAGTGAAGAGAGGTGCTGGACCTGCAGATCAGCTTTAAAGAAATCTATCATGAGATAAACAGGGAGGATTCCATTGCTGGCACCCTTATATTACTTGCATAGTAGTTGCAGTCGTGACCATCTTGAAGGCCAGCTTTAGCCAGCATTGTATTCTAGTTTTGAATATAGTAAATAGGCTTAAACCCAACCAGATATATAACCTTTCTAAATAATTGAATTACTGTATGCCAGGCTGTACAAAGACCACACAGTACAGGCACTACAAAAAACATGTACTGTGTTTCAGGCATCTTGCTAGTAGTATGCTGCCTCCTTAGTATGTCTGGGAACAATGATTAAGGGCCAATAAGGGCCTGAAAAGCGTCACCTGGTCCCTGCAGCTGGACATCCTATGGTTCTGGTTCTTTGCTTTTGCTGCTACATGCATTTTGGATCTATATTTTTGCTATTAAAAGTTCATTTTTAGGATAAGCTGGGTACTATACTGGATTCATGTTGTTTGGGAAGTCAGTGCCAAGGGATCTCCTTTTCCAAGCTTTTCAAGTGGATTGGGTGAGCTGGTTGCTTTCTTGACTTTCCTTGTATGGCTGGGAACAATGGCAGATAAATGACTTTTAGATGGCGGCAGTGCTTGTAGCAGGCTGGACATGGCTGTGGACGTGGCTAAGGTTGTGGGCAGGCTTCAGGCTGGATGTGGAACTTATCAGAGGGAGGTAACAAGGATCAGCAACCAGTGAGGATGCTGATCCCCGGCGCTATCTCCTATCACTAGGCAAATCTGGAAACCAAAGCCACTGCAGCAGCGGGGTGATGTGATGAATGGCAGTTACAAAAAGTGCTTCCTGCGAGACACGCTACTGAGGGATCACTGCAACTAGAGATGAGCGAACTTTTGAAAAATTCGATTCGACTGATTCGCCAAATTTTCCGACAAAAATCGTTTCGACCCGAATAAATTCGCGACGAATCGCTATTAAAAACGGCTATTTCTGAGCCTCCTAGAGCCTCAATAGGGTTGTAAACCATTCTGCCTTGCTGTAACACGCACAGGATGCGTGCTGGGTTAGTTAAATAATACTTTGAATAAATATCACATGCAGATCAGAGGCATCGCTAATAGAATCGCAGAGCGGCACAATTGCAGAGAGTTGAAGTGGCATCACTATGAGGGGCAGGAGCCCAAACATTGCTTTAAAGAGACACTGGAGTTAGCAGCAGCAGGAGCCCAAAAATTGGATGAATCACACCCTGGAGTTGGCAGCAGCAGCAGGAGCCCAAACATTACTTTAAAGAGACCCTGGGGTTGGCTTCAGGAGCCCAAAAATTGGATGAATCACACCCTGGAGTTGGCAGCAGCAGCAGGAGCCCAAATATTACTTTAAAGAGACCCTGGGGTTGGCTTCAGGAGCCCAAAAATTGGATGAATCACACCCTGGAGTTGGCAGCAGCAGGAGCCCAAATATTACTTTAAAGAGACACTGGGGTTGGCTTCAGGAGCCCAAAAATTGGATGAATCACACCCTGGAGTTGGCAGCAGCAGCAGCAGGAGCCCAAATATTACTTTAAACAGACCCTGGGGTTGGCTTCAGGAGCCCAAAAATTGGATGATTCACCCCCTGGAGTTGGCAGCAGCAGCAGCAGGAGACCAAATATTACTTTAAAGAGACACTGGGGTTGGCTTCAGGAGCCCAAAAATTGGATGAATCACACCCTGGAGTTGGCAGGAGTTGACAGCAGCAGCAGCAGGAGCCCAAATATACACTGGAGTTGGCTTCAGGAGCCCAAAAATTGGATGAATCACACCCTGGAGTTGGCAGGAGTTGACAGCAGCAGCAGGAGCCCAAACATTACTTAAAAGAGACACTGGGGTTGGCTTCAGGAGCCCAAAAATTGGATGAATCACACCCTGGAGTTGGCAGGAGTTGACAGCAGCAGCAGCAGGAGCCCAAATATACACTGGAGTTGGCTTCAGGAGCCCAAAAATTGGATGAATCACACCCTGGAGTTGGCAGGAGTTGACAGCAGCAGCAGGAGCCCAAACATTACTTAAAAGAGACACTGGGGTTGGCTTCAGGAGCCCAAAAATTGGATGAATCACACCCTGGAGTTGGCAGGAGTTGACAGCAGCAGCAGGAGCCCAAATATTACATTAAAGAGACCCTGGGGTTGGCCTCAGGAGCCCAAAAATTGGATGAATCACACCCTGGAGTTGGCAGCAGCAGGAGCCCAAATATTACTTTAAAGAGACCCTGGGGTTGGCCTCAGGAGCCCAAAAATTGGATGAATCACACCCTGGAGTTGGCAGCAGCAGGAGCCCAAATATTACTTTAAAGAGACCCTGGGGTTGGCCTCAGGAGCCCAAAAATTGGATGAATCACACCCTGGAGTTGGCAGCAGCAGGAGCCCAAATATTACTTTAAAGAGACCCTGGGGTTGGCCTCAGGAGCCCAAAAATTGGATGAATCACACCCTGGAGTTGGCAGAAGTTGGCAGCAGCAGCAGCAGGAGCCCAAATATACACTGGAGTTGGCTTCAGGAGCCCAAAAATTGGATGAATCACACCCTGGAGTTGGCAGAAGTTGGCAGCAGCAGCAGCAGGAGCCCAAATATACACTGGAGTTGGCTTCAGGAGCCCAAAAATTGGATGAATCACACCCTGGAGTTGGCAGGAGTTGACAACAGCAGCAGCAGCAGGAGCCCAAATATTACTTTAAAGAGACCCTGGGGTTGGCCTCAGGAGCCCAAAAATTGGATGAATCACACCCTGGAGTTGGCAGCAGCAGGAGCCCAAATATTACTTTAAAGAGACCCTGGGGTTGGCCTCAGGAGCCCAAAAATTGGATGAATCACACCCTGGAGTTGGCAGAAGTTGGCAGCAGCAGCAGCAGGAGCCCAAATATACACTGGAGTTGGCTTCAGGAGCCCAAAAATTGGATGAATCACACCCTGGAGTTGGCAGGAGTTGACAGCAGCAGCAGGAGCCCAAATATTACATTAAAGAGACCCTGGGGTTGGCCTCAGGAGCCCAAAAATTGGATGAATCACACCCTGGAGTTGGCAGCAGCAGGAGCCCAAATATTACTTTAAAGAGACCCTGGGGTTGGCCTCAGGAGCCCAAAAATTGGATGAATCACACCCTGGAGTTGGCAGAAGTTGGCAGCAGCAGCAGCAGGAGCCCAAATATACACTGGAGTTGGCTTCAGGAGCCCAAAAATTGGATGAATCACACCCTGGAGTAGGCAGAAGTTGGCAGCAGCAGGAGCCCAAATATACACTGGAGTTGGCTTCAGGAGCCCAAAAATTGGATGAATCACACCCTGGAGTTGGCAGGAGTTGACAGCAGCAGCAGCAGCAGCAGGAGCCCAAATATTACTTTAAAGAGACCCTGGGGTTGGCCTCAGGAGCCCAAAAATTGGATGAATCACACCCTGGAGTTGGCAGCAGCAGGAGCCCAAATATTACTTTAAAGAGACCCTGGGGTTGGCCTCAGGAGCCCAAAAATTGGATGAATCACACCCTGGAGTTGGCAGCAGCAGGAGCCCAAATATTACTTTAAAGAGACCCTGGGGTTGGCCTCAGGAGCCCAAAAATTGGATGAATCACACCCTGGAGTTGGCAGAAGTTGGCAGCAGCAGCAGCAGGAGCCCAAATATACACTGGAGTTGGCTTCAGGAGCCCAAAAATTGGATGAATCACACCCTGGAGTTGGCAGAAGTTGGCAGCAGCAGCAGCAGGAGCCCAAATATACACTGGAGTTGGCTTCAGGAGCCCAAAAATTGGATGAATCACACCCTGGAGTTGGCAGGAGTTGACAGCAGCAGCAGCAGCAGGAGCCCAAATATTACTTTAAAGAGACCCTGGGGTTGGCCTCAGGAGCCCAAAAATTGGATGAATCACACCCTGGAGTTGGCAGCAGCAGGAGCCCAAATATTACTTTAAAGAGACCCTGGGGTTGGCCTCAGGAGCCCAAAAATTGGATGAATCACACCCTGGAGTTGGCAGAAGTTGGCAGCAGCAGGAGCCCAAATATACACTGGAGTTGGCTTCAGGAGCCCAAAAATTGGATGAATCACACCCTGGAGTTGGCAGAAGTTGGCAGCAGCAGCAGCAGGAGCCCAAATATACACTGGAGTTGGCTTCAGGAGCCCAAAAATTGTATGAATCACACCCTGGAGTTGGCAGGAGTTGACAGCAGCAGCAGCAGCAGGAGCCCAAATATTACTTTAAAGAGACACTGGGGTTGGCTTCAGGAGCCCAAAAATTGGATGAATCACACCCTGGAGTTGGCAGGAGTTGACAGCAGCAGCAGGAGCCCAAATATTACATTAAAGAGACCCTGGGGTTGGCCTCAGGAGCCCAAAAATTGGATGAATCACACCCTGGAGTTGGCAGAAGTTGGCAGCAGCAGCAGCAGGAGCCCAAATATACACTAGAGTTGGCTTCAGGAGCCCAAAAATTGGATGAATCACACCCTGGAGTTGGCAGAAGTTGGCAGCAGCAGCAGCAGGAGCCCAAATATACACTGGAGTTGGCTTCAGGAGCCCAAAAATTGGATGAATCACACCCTGGAGTTGGCAGGAGTTGACAGCAGCAGCAGCAGCAGGAGTCCAAATATTACTTTAAAGAGACCCTGGGGTTGGCCTCAGGAGCCCAAAAATTGGATGAATCACACCCTGGAGTTGGCAGCAGCAGGAGCCCAAATATTACTTTAAAGAGACCCTGGGGTTGGCCTCAGGAGCCCAAAAATTGGATGAATCACACCCTGGAGTTGGCAGAAGTTGGCAGCAGCAGCAGCAGGAGCCCAAATATACACTGGAGTTGGCTTCAGGAGCCCAAAAATTGGATGAATCACACCCTGGAGTTGGCAGGAGTTGGCAGCAGCAGCAGCAGGAGCCCAAATATACACTGGAGTTGGCTTCAGGAGCCCAAAAATTGGATGAATCACACCCTGGAGTTGGCAGGAGTTGACAGCAGCAGCAGCAGCAGGAGCCCAAATATTACTTTAAAGAGACCCTGGGGTTGGCCTCAGGAGCCCAAAAATTGGATGAATCACACCCTGGAGTTGGCAGCAGCAGGAGCCCAAATATTACTTTAAAGAGACCCTGGGGTTGGCCTCAGGAGCCCAAAAATTGGATGAATCACACCCTGGAGTTGGCAGAAGTTGGCAGCAGCAGGAGCCCAAATATACACTGGAGTTGGCTTCAGGAGCCCAAAAATTGGATGAATCACACCCTGGAGTTGGCAGAAGTTGGCAGCAGCAGCAGCAGGAGCCCAAATATACACTGGAGTTGGCTTCAGGAGCCCAAAAATTGTATGAATCACACCCTGGAGTTGGCAGGAGTTGACAGCAGCAGCAGCAGCAGCAGGAGCCCAAATATTACTTTAAAGAGACACTGGGGTTGGCTTCAGGAGCCCAAAAATTGGATGAATCACACCCTGGAGTTGGCAGGAGTTGACAGCAGCAGCAGGAGCCCAAATATTACATTAAAGAGACCCTGGGGTTGGCCTCAGGAGCCCAAAAATTGGATGAATCACACCCTGGAGTTGGCAGAAGTTGGCAGCAGCAGCAGCAGGAGCCCAAATATACACTGGAGTTGGCTTCAGGAGCCCAAAAATTGGATGAATCACACCCTGGAGTTGGCAGAAGTTGGCAGCAGCAGCAGCAGGAGCCCAAATATACACTGGAGTTGGCTTCAGGAGCCCAAAAATTGGATGAATCACACCCTGGAGTTGGCAGGAGTTGACAGCAGCAGCAGCAGCAGGAGCCCAAATATTACTTTAAAGAGACCCTGGGGTTGGCCTCAGGAGCCCAAAAATTGGATGAATCACACCCTGGAGTTGGCAGCAGCAGGAGCCCAAATATTACTTTAAAGAGACCCTGGGGTTGGCCTCAGGAGCCCAAAAATTGGATGAATCACACCCTGGAGTTGGCAGAAGTTGGCAGCAGCAGGAGCCCAAATATACACTGGAGTTGGCTTCAGGAGCCCAAAAATTGGATGAATCACACCCTGGAGTTGGCAGAAGTTGGCAGCAGCAGCAGCAGGAGCCCAAATATACACTGGAGTTGGCTTCAGGAGCCCAAAAATTGTATGAATCACACCCTGGAGTTGGCAGGAGTTGACAGCAGCAGCAGCAGCAGGAGCCCAAATATTACTTTAAAGAGACACTGGGGTTGGCTTCAGGAGCCCAAAAATTGGATGAATCACACCCTGGAGTTGGCAGGAGTTGACAGCAGCAGCAGGAGCCCAAATATTACATTAAAGAGACCCTGGGGTTGGCCTCAGGAGCCCAAAAATTGGATGAATCACACCCTGGAGTTGGCAGAAGTTGGCAGCAGCAGCAGCAGGAGCCCAAATATACACTAGAGTTGGCTTCAGGAGCCCAAAAATTGGATGAATCACACCCTGGAGTTGGCAGAAGTTGGCAGCAGCAGCAGCAGGAGCCCAAATATACACTGGAGTTGGCTTCAGGAGCCCAAAAATTGGATGAATCACACCCTGGAGTTGGCAGGAGTTGACAGCAGCAGCAGCAGCAGGAGTCCAAATATTACTTTAAAGAGACCCTGGGGTTGGCCTCAGGAGCCCAAAAATTGGATGAATCACACCCTGGAGTTGGCAGCAGCAGGAGCCCAAATATTACTTTAAAGAGACCCTGGGGTTGGCCTCAGGAGCCCAAAAATTGGATGAATCACACCCTGGAGTTGGCAGAAGTTGGCAGCAGCAGCAGCAGGAGCCCAAATATACACTGGAGTTGGCTTCAGGAGCCCAAAAATTGGATGAATCACACCCTGGAGTTGGCAGGAGTTGGCAGCAGCAGCAGCAGGAGCCCAAATATACACTGGAGTTGGCTTCAGGAGCCCAAAAATTGGATGAATCACACCCTGGAGTTGGCAGGAGTTGACAGCAGCAGCAGCAGCAGGAGCCCAAATATTACTTTAAAGAGACCCTGGGGTTGGCCTCAGGAGCCCAAAAATTGGATGAATCACACCCTGGAGTTGGCAGCAGCAGGAGCCCAAATATTACTTTAAAGAGACCCTGGGGTTGGCCTCAGGAGCCCAAAAATTGGATGAATCACACCCTGGAGTTGGCAGAAGTTGGCAGCAGCAGGAGCCCAAATATACACTGGAGTTGGCTTCAGGAGCCCAAAAATTGGATGAATCACACCCTGGAGTTGGCAGAAGTTGGCAGCAGCAGCAGCAGGAGCCCAAATATACACTGGAGTTGGCTTCAGGAGCCCAAAAATTGTATGAATCACACCCTGGAGTTGGCAGGAGTTGACAGCAGCAGCAGCAGCAGCAGGAGCCCAAATATTACTTTAAAGAGACACTGGGGTTGGCTTCAGGAGCCCAAAAATTGGATGAATCACACCCTGGAGTTGGCAGGAGTTGACAGCAGCAGCAGGAGCCCAAATATTACATTAAAGAGACCCTGGGGTTGGCCTCAGGAGCCCAAAAATTGGATGAATCACACCCTGGAGTTGGCAGAAGTTGGCAGCAGCAGCAGCAGGAGCCCAAATATACACTGGAGTTGGCTTCAGGAGCCCAAAAATTGGATGAATCACACCCTGGAGTTGGCAGAAGTTGGCAGCAGCAGCAGCAGGAGCCCAAATATACACTGGAGTTGGCTTCAGGAGCCCAAAAATTGGATGAATCACACCCTGGAGTTGGCAGGAGTTGACAGCAGCAGCAGCAGCAGGAGTCCAAATATTACTTTAAAGAGACCCTGGGGTTGGCCTCAGGAGCCCAAAAATTGGATGAATCACACCCTGGAGTTGGCAGCAGCAGGAGCCCAAATATTACTTTAAAGAGACCCTGGGGTTGGCCTCAGGAGCCCAAAAATTGGATGAATCACACCCTGGAGTTGGCAGAAGTTGGCAGCAGCAGCAGCAGGAGCCCAAATATACACTGGAGTTGGCTTCAGGAGCCCAAAAATTGGATGAATCACACCCTGGAGTTGGCAGGAGTTGACAGCAGCAGCAGGAGCCCAAATATTACTTTAAAGAGACACTGGAGTTGGCTTCAGGAGCCCAAAAATTGGATGAATCACACCCTGGAGTTGGCAGGAGTTGACAGCAGCAGCAGCAGCAGGAGCCCAAATATTACTTTAAAGAGACCCTGGGGTTGGCCTCAGGAGCCCAAAAATTGGATGAATCACACCCTGGAGTTGGCAGCAGCAGGAGCCCAAATATTACTTTAAAGAGACCCTGGGGTTGGCCTCAGGAGCCCAAAAATTGGATGAATCACACCCTGGAGTTGGCAGAAGTTGGCAGCAGCAGCAGCAGCAGGAGCCCAAATATACACTGGAGTTGGCTTCAGGAGCCCAAAAATTGGATGAATCACACCCTGGAGTTGGCAGAAGTTGGCAGCAGCAGGAGCCCAAATATACACTGGAGTTGGCTTCAGGAGCCCAAAAATTGGATGAATCACACCCTGGAGTTGGCAGGAGTTGACAGCAGCAGCAGCAGCAGGAGCCCAAATATTACTTTAAAGAGACACTGGGGTTGGCTTCAGGAGCCCAAAAATTGGATGAATCACACCCTGGAGTTGGCAGAAGTTGGCAGCAGCAGCAGCAGGAGCCCAAATATACACTGGAGTTGGCTTCAGGAGCCCAAAAATTGGATGAATCACACCCTGGAGTTGGCAGGAGTTGACAGCAGCAGCAGCAGGAGCCCAAATATACACTGGAGTTGGCTTCAGGAGCCCAAAAATTGGATGAATCACACCCTGGAGTTGGCAGGAGTTGACAGCAGCAGCAGGAGCCCAAACATTACTTAAAAGAGACACTGGGGTTGGCTTCAGGAGCCCAAAAATTGGATGAATCACACCCTGGAGTTGGCAGCAGCAGCAGCAGGAGCCCAAATATACACTGGAGTTGCCTTCAGGAGCCCAAAAATTGGATGAATCACACACTGGAGTTGGCAGCAGCAGCAGCAGCAGGAGCCCAAATATACACTGGAGTTGCCTTCAGGAGCCCAAAAATTGGATGAATCACACACTGGAGTTGGCAGCAGCAGGAGCCCAAATATACACAGGAGTTGGCTTCAGGAGCCCAAAAATTGGATGAATCACACCCTGGAGTTGGCAGGAGTTGACAGCAGCAGCCACAGCAGGAGCCCAAATATTACTTTAAAGAGACCCTGGGGTTGGCCTCAGGAGCCCAAAAATTGGATGAATCACACCCTGGAGTTGGCAGCAGCAGCAGCAGGAGCCCAAATATACACTGGAGTTGGCTTCAGGAGCACAAAAATTGGATGAATCACACCCTAGAGTTGGCAGGAGTTGACAGCAGCAGCAGCAGCAGGAGCCCAAATATTACTTTAAAGAGACACTGGGGTTGGCTTCAGGAGCCCAAAAATTGGATGACTCACACCCTGGAGTTGGCAGAAGTTGGCAGCAGCAGCAGCAGGAGCCCAAAAAATGGCCTAAAGACATAAATATGTTTTGCACCATTTGGAAAGTGTAAAACGTGGCACCATGCTGAATCTAGTCGCATGCATCAGGCATTGGTGGGTGGAAATCCTGGCTGATCCATCCCTGATTCATTTTGACAAAGGTGAGTCTCTCCACATTTTTAGTTGACAGACGAGTTCTCCTCGCCGTAACTATGGCCCCCGCCGCACTAAACACCCGCTCAGATGGCACGCTACTTGCCGGGCAGGACAGCTTTTCCAGGGCAAACTCTGCTAGTTGCGGCCACAAATCAAGTTTGGCTGCCCAGAAGTCCAGCGGATCCTCAAGGTGTGTTGGCATGGTCATGTCAAAGTATGACATGACCTGCTGGTTGAGGTCCTGCTCCAGGTCTTCCTGCTGCTCATGAGTAGCCTCACTATGCGGGTGTAGAAAGCTACTCATTAGCGACTGAAGACTGAGGCTGCTGCTGCTGATGGAGCTGCTGCTGCTGCTCCTGCCAACCCCCCCAGCGGCCATGGCAGTGGAAGGTGAGCGCAGAGGTCCCCTCGAGTCAGACCTGCGAGAGTATGGACCATGGCGCAGATAGGCATCGGCCAACTGCCTACGTAGAATGTCTTTGTAGTAGTTGAGTTTGTCCTCCCTCTCGGTGGGTTTAAAAAATGCCCCCATTTTGTGCCGGAAGCGAGGGTCCAATAAGGTGGACAGCCAGAAGTCATCCCGCCGACAGATGGAAACAATTCTGGGGTCACTACGCAAGCACGTGAGCATGCTTCGTGCCATTTGCGCAAGTGACTCGGATGGACTACCTGTCTCCATCTCCACTGCATACTGCCACAGTGTGCCCGGGTCCTCTGTCTCGCCTTCCTCAAAAACCTCTAGCTCCTCTGGCTGCTCCTGCTCCTCCTCTCCTGTCCGCTGACTAGATAAACCAGCCATTTCGCCAAGCCTAAACTGTGTTTCGCTTGGCAACTCCTCCTCCTCCTCCAGTTCAGCTCCAACGGGGTTCATGTGGCCGTAAGATGTAAACGCCATGTATCCAGTGCCCTGACCAGCCATGGTTTCCAACATGTGCTGTAGTACATGAAGCAGTGGAATCACGTCGTTCATCCCGTAATCCTGCCGACTGACAAATAAAGTGGCTTCCTCAAAGGGCCTGAGCAAACGGCAGGTGTCACGTATGAGCTGCCACTGGTTGACATTGAAGTTACACAGGGGAGTCCCCCTATCTGCTTGGATCATCAGGAAATCTGTGATGGCTTTTCTCTGTTCATATAATCGGTCCAACATGTGAAGGGTGGAATTCCAACGGGTGGAAACATCGCAAATCAGACTATGTTGGGGGATACCATTCTGACGCTGTAGCTCAAGAAGGGTGTGTTTGGCGGTGTAGGAGTGGCTGAAGTGCATGCAAAGTTTCCTTGAAGTTGTTAGGATGTCCTGCAGATGGGAGGAACACTTCAGAAACCGCTTGACAACCAGATTGAAGACGTGAGCCATGCAGGGGGCATGGGTCAGGCTTCCTTGGCGCAGCGCAGACAAAATGTTCTTCCCATTGTCGGTAACCATGATTCCCATTTTAAGTTTTCTCGGAGTAAGCCATGTTTGGATTTCCTGATGAATACATTTAAGCAGTTCCTCCCCTGTGTGACTCCGTTCGCCAAGACAAACCATGTGAAGCACTGCGTGACACCTCCGTGCCCTGCACACATGGTAGACTGGAGGGGCACTGAGACTTGAGCCTACAGTGGAGGGTGAGGAGATGGCGGAGGATGAGGAGGCCGAGTCGCACGGTGTCACAGGCCCAATGGGCAGAGAGCGCGGAGGCCGAAGCGGCGTGACCTGTCCAAGTTGCTGCTGCAAAGGGACCACATTCACCCAGTGGGCCGTAAACGACATGTACTGCCCCTGACCGTAGTTACAGCTCCAGATGTCGGCGCTGCCATGTATTTTGCTACACACCGACAGGCTCAAGGACTGGCCCACCTTCTGTTCAACAAAAGTGTGCAGCGCTGGTACTGCCTTCTTGGCAAAGAAATGACGGCTTGGGACTCTCCACCTCGGCTCGGCACAAGCCATCAGTTCTCTGAAAGGTGCAGATTCCACCACCTGAAAAGGGAGCGACTGCAGCACCAGCAACTTGGACAGGAGCACATTCAGCTTCTGCGCCGTAGAATGAGTGGGCGCATACTGCTGTCTCTTGGACATGGCTTCGCTGATGGATTGCTGGCGGGATGCATGACTTGGAGGAGGAGGAGCAGGAGCGACAGAGGATGGGTATGACGCACAGCTGCCTTCGGCTGAGGTGCTGGAGCCTTGGCTGGCAGAAATTGGGAGCTCACTTGGTGAGGAAGCAGACTGGACCACCCCTTGGGAGCCTCGGTTCTCCCAGGTCGTTTTATGGTGACGCATCATATGTTGACGCAGGGCCGTGGTGCCAACATTTGGACCCTGGCCACGCTTCACCTTTTGCCTACATATCTTGCATGTGGCCATGTTACCCTCCTGCGGATGCCTCAGGAAAAACTGCCACACTGCCGAGTAGCTACTTTTCCCACCCCCTGGCCTCACTGATTCACTGCTGCTGTTGCCAACTCCAGGAACCCCTGCTCCACTACCTCCCGATAAGGTAGACTGCTGCACAGCAGGTGCTCTACCCCGGCCCCGGCCCCGGCCGGCTCCAGCCTTTTGCCCCCATGCTGACTGCTACCACCTTGCTGCCTCAGCTGCTGACTCCGGGGCAACCTGCGCCCCTCTTCTCCTGATGATGACGATGAAGCCCCTTCATCACCCGGCTCCCAAGTGCGATCGGCTTCATCGTCATCATCATCATCACCGAGTTGTGGCTGTACGTCACTGATGTTCGTGGATTCGTCAACAGTGTCTGGCGCAGGAGCTGGAACGCTCGCAGCACCCACGACACTGTCCACATCACTATCTGTCTGCCTAGCTAGAGAAGCCACCTCCATTTCTTGGCTGGGCAGTAGCTGCTGACTGTCCTCTATCTGATGGTCCTCCTCACTAAAGAGTGGAGCTGAACCCAAAGCATAGGATACGTCGCTGGGGGAGGGAACGGCGTAGGACAGAGGCAATGGGAGGACAGGGACTGCTCTCGGGGCATGCCAACTCAGGGTTGTGTCAGAGGAACCTACCGACCCTAGACTGGGGGTCTCAGACGTAAGTTGTGATGATGTTGTTGATGAGCGCGTCAACCAATCTACCACGGCAGATGCGTTACTGGTGGAGACCCGACCGCTAGCAGATACTGGCAGATTAGGTCTCTCAGCGTGACTCCTGCTGCTACTGGCCCCCAGTGTGATGCGAGCTCTGCCTGCGGAATCTTGGCCTCTGCCACTCCTCTTTTCACTTCCAGGCACTTGTCTGCCCGACATAGTCTAACTGGCGTGGTAGTAGGTGATATTTTAAGATCCCCCGGGCAGCGGTGGGTCTATATGAAACAGAATATAATGCACACCAAAAGTGAGCAGTAACACTCAGCCTCCAACAGGCCTGCTTAGTGTAAATAAGAGAGCTGCTTAGTGTAAATAAAGAGGGGTATGCTATGTTACAGAATGGGATGCCTCAACAGAAGTGCACCTGGCAGGCAGCAGTAAGCCTATGCCCAGCAAAAGTGTCTTTATCAGGGCTAATTTCAAATATAATAAGAGCAAATGGTTATATGGTCTTAAACAGAGGCTGCTTTAGTCACAGAATGGGATGCCCTGGCAGGGACAAGTAGTGCTATGCCCAGCAAAAGTGTCTTTATCAGGCCTAATTTCAAATATAATAAGAGCAAATGGTTATATGGTCTTAAACAGAGGCTGCTTTAGTCACAGAATGGGATGCCCCCAAAAAAGATCCAGTAGTACTATGCCCAGCAAAAGTGTCTTTATCAGGCCTAATTTCAAATATAATAAGAGCAAATGGTTATATGGTCTTAAACAGAGGCTGCTTTAGTCACAGAATGGGATGCCCTGGCAGGGACAAGTAGTGCTATGCCCAGCAAAAGTGTCTTTATCAGGCCTAATTTCAAATATAATAAGAGCAAATGGTTATATGGTCTTAAACAGAGGCTGCTTTAGTCACAGAATGGGATGCCCTGGCAGGGACAAGTAGTGCTATGCCCAGCAAAAGTGTCTTTATCAGGCTAATTTCAAATATAATAAGAGCAAATGGTTATATGGTCTTAAACAGAGGCTGCTGTAGTCACAGAATGGGATGCCCCCAAAAAAGATCCAGTAGTACTATGCCCAGCAAAAGTGTCTTTATCAGGCTAATTTCAAATATAATAAGAGCAAATGGTTATATGGTCTTAAACAGAGGCTGCTTTAGTCACAGAATGGGATGCCCCCAAAAAAGATCCAGTAGTACTATGCCCAGCAAAAGTGTCTTTATCAGGCCTAATTTCAAATATAATAAGAGCAAATGGTTATATGGTCTTAAACAGAGGCTGCTTTAGTCACAGAATGGGATGCCCTGGCAGGGACAAGTAGTGCTATGCCCAGCAAAAGTGTCTTTATCAGGCCTAATTTCAAATATAATAAGAGCAAATGGTTATATGGTCTTAAACAGAGGCTGCTTTAGTCACAGAATGGGATGCCCTAGCAGGGACAAGTAGTGCTATGCCCAGCAAAAGTGTCTTTATCAGGCTAATTTCAAATATAATAAGAGCAAATGGTTATATGGTCTTAAACAGAGGCTGCTTTAGTCACAGAATGGGATGCCCTGGCAGGGACAAGTAGTGCTATGACCAGCAAAAGTGTCTTTATCAGGCCTAATTTCAAATATAATAAGAGCAAATGGTTATATGGTCTTAAACAGAGGCTGCTGTAGTCACAGAATGGGATGCCCCCAAAAAAGATCCAGTAGTACTATGCCCAGCAAAAGTGTCTTTATCAGGCTAATTTCAAATATAATAAGAGCAAATGGTTATATGGTCTTAAACAGAGGCTGCTTTAGTCACAGAATGGGATGCCCCCAAAAAAGATCCAGTAGTACTATGCCCAGCAAAAGTGTCTTTATCAGGCCTAATTTCAAATATAATAAGAGCAAATGGTTATATGGTCTTAAACAGAGGCTGCTTTAGTCACAGAATGGGATGCCCTGGCAGGGACAAGTAGTGCTATGCCCAGCAAAAGTGTCTTTATCAGGCCTAATTTCAAATATAATAAGAGCAAATGGTTATATGGTCTTAAACAGAGGCTGCTTTAGTCACAGAATGGGATGCCCTGGCAGGGACAAGTAGTGCTATGCCCAGCAAAAGTGTCTTTATCAGGCCTAATTTCAAATATAATAAGAGCAAATGGTTATATGGTCTTAAACAGAGGCTGCTTTAGTCACAGAATGGGATGCCCTGGCAGGGACAAGTAGTGCTATGCCCAGCAAAAGTGTCTTTATCAGGCCTAATTTCAAATATAATAAGAGCAAATGGTTATATGGTCTTAAACAGAGGCTGCTGTAGTCACAGAATGGGATGCCCCCAAAAAAGATCCAGTAGTACTATGCCCAGCAAAAGTGTCTTTATCAGGCTAATTTCAAATATAATAAGAGCAAATGGTTATATGGTCTTAAACAGAGGCTGCTTTAGTCACAGAATGGGATGCCCCCAAAAAAGATCCAGTAGTACTATGCCCAGCAAAAGTGTCTTTATCAGGCCTAATTTCAAATATAATAAGAGCAAATGGTTATATGGTCTTAAACAGAGGCTGCTTTAGTCACAGAATGGGATGCCCTGGCAGGGACAAGTAGTGCTATGCCCAGCAAAAGTGTCTTTATCAGGCCTAATTTCAAATATAATAAGAGCAAATGGTTATATGGTCTTAAACAGAGGCTGCTTTAGTCACAGAATGGGATGCCCTGGCAGGGACAAGTAGTGCTATGCCCAGCAAAAGTGTCTTTATCAGGCCTAATTTCAAATATAATAAGAGCAAATGGTTATATGGTCTTAAACAGAGGCTGCTGTAGTCACAGAATGGGATGCCCCCCAAAAAGATCCAGTAGTACTATGCCCAGCAAAAGTGTCTTTATCAGGCTAATTTCAAATATAATAAGAGCAAATGGTTATATGGTCTTAAACAGAGGCTGCTTTAGTCACAGAATGGGATGCCCCCAAAAAAGATCCAGTAGTACTATGCCCAGCAAAAGTGTCTTTATCAGGCTAATTTCAAATATAATAAGAGCAAATGGTTATATGGTCTTAAACAGAGGCTGCTTTAGTCACAGAATGGGATGCCCCCAAAAAAGATCCAGTAGTACTATGCCCAGCAAAAGTGTCTTTATCAGGCTAATTTCAAATATAATAAGAGCAAATGGTTATATGGTCTTAAACAGAGGCTGCTTTAGTCACAGAATGGGATGCCCTGGCAGGGACAAGTAGTGCTATGCCCAGCAAAAGTGTCTTTATCAGGCCTAATTTCAAATATAATAAGAGCAAATGGTTATATGGTCTTAAACAGAGGCTGCTTTAGTCACAGAATGGGATGCCCTGGCAGGGACAAGTAGTGCTATGCCCAGCAAAAGTGTCTTTATCAGGCCTAATTTCAAATATAATAAGAGCAAATGGTTATATGGTCTTAAACAGAGGCTGCTGTAGTCACAGAATGGGATGCCCCCAAAAAAGATCCAGTAGTACTATGCCCAGCAAAAGTGTCTTTATCAGGCTAATTTCAAATATAATAAGAGCAAATGGTTATATGGTCTTAAACAGAGGCTGCTTTAGTCACAGAATGGGATGCCCCCAAAAAAGATCCAGTAGTACTATGCCCAGCAAAAGTGTCTTTATCAGGCTAATTTCAAATATAATAAGAGCAAATGGTTATATGGTCTTAAACAGAGGCTGCTTTAGTCACAGAATGGGATGCCCTGGCAGGGACAAGTAGTGCTATGCCCAGCAAAAGTGTCTTTATCAGGCCTAATTTCAAATATAATAAGAGCAAATGGTTATATGGTCTTAAACAGAGGCTGCTTTAGTCACAGAATGGGATGCCCTGGCAGGGACAAGTAGTGCTATGCCCAGCAAAAGTGTCTTTATCAGGCCTAATTTCAAATATAATAAGAGCAAATGGTTATATGGTCTTAAACAGAGGCTGCTTTAGTCACAGAATGGGATGCCCTGGCAGGGACAAGTAGTGCTATGCCCAGCAAAAGTGTCTTTATCAGGCCTAATTTCAAATATAATAAGAGCAAATGGTTATATGGTCTTAAACAGAGGCTGCTGTAGTCACAGAATGGGATGCCCCCAAAAAAGATCCAGTAGTACTATGCCCAGCAAAAGTGTCTTTATCAGGCTAATTTCAAATATAATAAGAGCAAATGGTTATATGGTCTTAAACAGAGGCTGCTTTAGTCACAGAATGGGATGCCCCCAAAAAAGATCCAGTAGTACTATGCCCAGCAAAAGTGTCTTTATCAGGCCTAATTTCAAATATAATAAGAGCAAATGGTTATATGGTCTTAAACAGAGGCTGCTTTAGTCACAGAATGGGATGCCCTGGCAGGGACAAGTAGTGCTATGCCCAGCAAAAGTGTCTTTATCAGGCCTAATTTCAAATATAATAAGAGCAAATGGTTATATGGTCTTAAACAGAGGCTGCTTTAGTCACAGAATGGGATGCCCTGGCAGGGACAAGTAGTGCTATGCCCAGCAAAAGTGTCTTTATCAGGCCTATTTCAAATATAATAAGAGCAAATGGTAATATGGTCTTAAACAGAGGCTGCTTTAGTCACAGAATGGGATGCCCTGGCAGGGACAAGTAGTGCTATGACCAGCAAAAGTGTCTTTATCAGGCCTAATTTCAAATATAATAAGAGCAAATGGTTATATGGTCTTAAACAGAGGCTGCTGTAGTCACAGAATGGGATGCCCCCAAAAAAGATCCAGTAGTACTATGCCCAGCAAAAGTGTCTTTATCAGGCCTAATTTCAAATATAATAAGAGCAAATGGTTATATGGTCTTAAACAGAGGCTGCTTTAGTCACAGAATGGGATGCCCCCAAAAAAGATCCAGTAGTACTATGCCCAGCAAAAGTGTCTTTATCAGGCTAATTTCAAATATAATAAGAGCAAATGGTTATATGGTCTTAAACAGAGGCTGCTTTAGTCACAGAATGGGATGCCCCCAAAAAAGATCCAGTAGTACTATGCCCAGCAAAAGTGTCTTTATCAGGCCTAATTTCAAATATAATAAGAGCAAATGGTTATATGGTCTTAAACAGAGGCTGCTTTAGTCACAGAATGGGATGCCCTGGCAGGGACAAGTAGTGCTATGCCCAGCAAAAGTGTCTTTATCAGGCCTAATTTCAAATATAATAAGAGCAAATGGTTATATGGTCTTAAACAGAGGCTGCTGTAGTCACAGAATGGGATGCCCCCAAAAAAGATCCAGTAGTACTATGCCCAGCAAAAGTGTCTTTATCAGGCCTAATTTCAAATATAATAAGAGCAAATGGTTATATGGTCTTAAACAGAGGCTGCTGTAGTCACAGAATGGGATGCCCTGGCAGGGACAAGTAGTGCTATGCCCAGCAAAAGTGTCTTTATCAGGCTAATTTCAAATATAATAAGAGCAAATGGTTATATGGTCTTAAACAGAGGCTGCTTTAGTCACAGAATGGGATGCCCCCAAAAAAGATCCAGTAGTACTATGCCCAGCAAAAGTGTCTTTATCAGGCTAATTTCAAATATAATAAGAGCAAATGGTTATATGGTCTTAAACAGAGGCTGCTTTAGTCACAGAATGGGATGCCCTGGCAGGGACAAGTAGTGCTATGCCCAGCAAAAGTGTCTTTATCAGGCCTAATTTCAAATATAATAAGAGCAAATGGTTATATGGTCTTAAACAGAGGCTGCTGTAGTCACAGAATGGGATGCCCCCAAAAAAGATCCAGTAGTACTATGCCCAGAAAAAGTGTCTTTATCAGGCTAATTTCAAATATAATAAGAGCAAATGGTTATATGGTCTTAAACAGAGGCTGCTTTAGTCACAGAATGGGATGCCCCCAAAAAAGATCCAGTAGTACTATGCCCAGCAAAAGTGTCTTTATCAGGCTAATTTCAAATATAATAAGAGCAAATGGTTATATGGTCTTAAACAGAGGCTGCTTTAGTCACAGAATGGGATGCCCCCAAAAAAGATCAAGTAGTGCTATGCCCAGCAAAAGTGTCTTTATCAGGCCTAATTTCAAATATAATAAGAGCAAATGGTTATATGGTCTTAAACAGAGCCTGCTTTAGTCACAGAATGGGATGCCCTGGCAGGGACAAGTAGTGCTATGCCCAGCAAAAGTGTCTTTAACAGGCTAATTTCAAATATAATAAGAGCAAATGGTTATATGGTCTTAAACAGAGGCTGCTGTAGTCACAGAATGGGATGCCTCACAGCAGACTTAAGATCAGTTCAGTATATATGCACAGTTAGTTAGTATAAGCAGCCTGAAAACGCTAACAAAGCCTGTCAGGCTGGATGAAAAAAAAAAAAAAAACTGACAGCCTCCGATTTTCCCTTCCTTTCCCTGTTTTTCGCTGACTTTCTGTCTGTCTCCTGTCTGTCTCCTGCCTGTCTCCAGCCTGTCCCTGTCTGTCCCTGCCTGTCTAACTGTCTAACTGTCTCTCCCTCAGCTACACAGCGTTCTGTCTCTCACGAATGCAATAGAGAAATGAGGCAGGAAAGCAAGATGGCCGGCCTTAAATACCGCTGTGACGTCACCGGGCTTGCTGGCTGCTGATAGGCTGCATGTGACTGTCCCAGCATACACTGCCCCAGCTTACATGTCTGGACATGTCCCGTCCGCCATCTTAGAATGCCTGTAATGTAAATGAATGGATGTTAAAGGAAAACTTTGAGCGATCGAATCGCGGGGAAATTCGGATTCGATCCGAATCGAATTTTTCCTGAAATTCGGATCGAATCCGGGTTCGTCCGGATCGATTCGCTCATCCCTAACTGCAACCCATTGCAGCACAAGCAACAGAATGGTGGTCCTTATGACAAAGCCCCTTTATTTGTCATGTGAAAGCTTGCCTCAAAAATCTAGTTACAATAATTCACACCTAGCATACAAATGCCTCTGACTTTTTAGAGTGTTATGTCCTATGATTTGTGATTGCAACCTGTTTGCCCCCATCTTTAGTCAGCCCCTCTTTTCTTTCTCTGGCAGCTTTTTTTTCTTTCATTACTATATGTGTTTATTTATTCACTTTAAAAATAACTTTAGAGCATAGAGAACAAAACACTCTTCGTCTCCATCTCTTCTAAATGTTACATAAAAACAGTACAAGCAAATGATTCTAAATATTTCCTTTTAGAAAACTTTCTGCAGCTTTTCACCTAAAAGAGAAAGCTCTGAGGCAGGAAGTGAAGTCTAAATGAGCTTTGTCATGTGATGTAGCAAGGAAGCCATCAGGGCAGGACAGCCAAGACTTGAATTTGGAGTCGGGGGCAGGGTCTGGCCCTAATGGCAGGCCTGCCCTGAGGTTGAGCCCTGCATTGTTGGCTTGTAGGGCCAGGGTCATGTGGTGGGCAGTCAGGGTTCAGTCCTAGAATGTGCAGCAGGGGTGCAGTTTAAAATTGGTACCCAATAGAGAATATGCTGGGTGAAACAAGCATTGGAAACTGCCCACTTTTTCTCTACCACCAACCCAGCCCCACCTACAGTGGACACCCTCCACTCACAGGCAGCTCAGTCTGTCAATATAAAATGACAGACCTTTCTAAACCATGTATACGTTTGTACTAGATAAACTATGGTAGATATATCAACAATCCCTTAGAGCAGGGCTCCCCAACCTTTATTACCTTGAGAGCAACATTCAGCAGTGCAAGATAGCCATGAACCACATTCCTTAGGAAAGAATTGGCAACATGTGCAACTTCCCCACCATATAAAATATTTAGTTCCTTCAGAACTTAATCCTCTATCTCCAAGGAGAAAACCAAAAAAGGGGATGTGGACCAAATGCCACCCCTACCTCAGAAAAGGAGCACCACCAAAAACTGTTATAAAATTAATCCAATTACTAACAAAAAATAGCACCAAGACATATGGCCTGATGCAGAGCCTCCCCCGATCTGACCTTATTTTGTTCCGTTTCTCTGAAGTCCCGTTTTCATTCCGTTTGTCTCGGGGTTCAAATGTGATTCAGAGCTGCCGTCGGGAGAGCTCCGTTACTGATCCGTTTATGTGTCTTCATTCGGGAAGTGTTTTTTCCCCTCTCGGGTGCTTTCCGTGTGGTCGTGGGTTCCGTTGCCGTTCACACGGACGATCCGTTTTTGGCTCCGTTTTAATGCGTTTCCAAACGTAGCTTCTTGCCATCTGTTTCCGTTTTCACCCCGATTGTTTTTCCATGTATACTTACATTTCCATGGATTTCCTGTTGACAATCTGGGTCCAGGCAAGCGCACATCCCTAGTCCTCCCTCAAGCTTTCACCATACAACAAACTGACACTTTTAGCAACACCAAAACTTACCTTCAAATAATATCCTTCTTCTTCTTCTTCCTCCTCCTCCCTGTGTTTAATGCTTACCTTAATCTGTTCTCTTTCTTCTTCTTCCCTGTGTTTAATGCTTACCGTAATCTGTTCTCTTTCTTTTTCTTCTTCTTCGTATTCCTTGTCCCATATACTTACCTTTTGGGACATGTAAGTGTATGTTCATGTTGTGAGAACGTACAGTGCCAGGAAAGAGAACACCCCACACATTTTTTATTTTTTTTTTTTATAGAAACTTTAAAATCTTAAAACAAATTCAAACATTAAAATGTTGCCAAGCCACCCAGGAGGGTCTTCAGTTGGGCCCTTTTCTTTGATCTGTGAATGAAAAACATCATCAGTTTTGCCTTGTAAGTATTTCTTGCTTATCTATGGGTTTTGTTTTGGGCCATTTTTAGGGGTAATGTGGCCCTAAGTTATTTAATTACTGTGTCTTAGATCCTTTTTTTTTTTGGGCCCAGGAGTTTAAAATACATGTATTATATATTGAAAAAACGTACAAGGCTTGCGGCCAACAGGGCGTCTGGAGCGCAGCCACCTCCCTGGGTCCACCAGAACGTCCGGCTGTGAAGCTGTTTGTATCAAAAACACAAGGATATTATTGACTCTTTGTGCCTCCTGAATGTCAGATTAGGTTAGGCTTCTATGCATCAAATCACTCACCTTCCCCAGGCACCTCTTCAGCTTGCCCAGCCTCCTCCACTATTCTTTGGGATGGGCCTGCGACGTCATAATCTAAAATTAACAATAGTGCACATTAGTATATGTCTTGTTTGCATGTATCTGGACATATGTAGGTTTGAGAGTCTTACCGGAGTCAGGTTGCTGCTGTGTCTGTATTGACTCCCTGCCATGCGATCCCCCCCCCCCCCCCCCCTGTATCCTCAGGTCCAATGGTTCCTCAAAGTCACTGGCAGAGGAGGGGGTGGCCGTTGGCACTGGCGGGGCACCACCTATACCTTCACCAGTACCTCCCAACACTGGGCTGCGGGCTCTTGTCCGGGTGGGGCGGAACCGCATATTCCATTCATGCGCTGCAATATAAACACAATCATAAACACAGGCCTAGGCAAGGGCAGTGTGATTATTGCATGTCAAGTAGCAAGTCTTACCTGGAAAGTGCTTGGAAAAGTACCGCCTCACCCGGGGCCTA
Organism: Gastrophryne carolinensis; assembly: GCA_027917425.1. Classification (NCBI taxonomy): domain Eukaryota; kingdom Metazoa; phylum Chordata; class Amphibia; order Anura; family Microhylidae; genus Gastrophryne; species Gastrophryne carolinensis. Next base: position 174,882,729 of record CM051238.1, on the reverse strand, counting down.
TGCCTCCTCTTCAAGTCAGACCAGTGTTGGGCGATCTGTGTGAAGGTATAGGTGGTTCCCGAAATCCTGGCAATCGCGTCCACCACCGCCAGTGCCAACGTCATCTTCTCGAAATCGCACGGCAGGAAATCATAACGGTTTCTCAGCATCATCTGTTTTGAATAAACACAATGGCACAGCATTAGTCACACAAATAGATGACAAAGTGTCATGCCCTATCTAAAGCAAGTTTCTGACCCTGATTCCGACTCACATGGGCCTACTTAGTCTATCTGCCTCTAGGCTAGTGTGCTGCTTTGCACATGTTTAAAACTAAGCTGGGCTAGTAGTTTAGTTTAACAAGTCAGTTGGTCCTCACTACTCTTGCCCTGCCATAGCTATTTTTTGTTTAGCGGCTTGTGCGTGCACATAAACGCACGCTCGCCTACTCACATCCATTATAATTTTGTCCTGCTCCTCGGTGTAGATGGCTGGCGACATATTTCTGTATCTTCAGGGTGTGGTTATGATGTTCCCCCGCGGTGGCGTGCGTGCACGCGTGCACGCAGCCACACACGCTGCAGAACACGCCCACACGGGAAAACTATTTAAAGGTCAATGCACTCAGCTCTGTGTTGGTTACCATATCACTATGCCCAGACCAAAAGGGAGCCATAAGACCCCAAAAAGCCCAGAGCAACATGCTCGCCGCAAAGAGAGACATCAGGAACAACCACACAAGAGCAGGCACAGGAGCCGGGACGGACATGGCCATAGTCAAAGGGGGGATAAGCCAGCCAAACAGGCTGCTGGGATCAAATGCAGTAGCAAGGAGCCCTTGGCCCAGTCGCCCCCATCTGCTAAATCATCCAGGGCTCACAAGGGACACCAAGCTCGAGCAACCCAGCAGCCTCCACCTCCTCCACCCACAAAGCATCTGGCTAAATCGAGCCACACCACAAAGGGTAAGCGTAGGGCCAAAACCACTAGCCCAACCACCCCTCCTCCTCGACACTCTGTGTCCCCAAGTACCACCAGCACGGGGTCACTAGAGAGCTCCACAGGTGCCAGCTCGACAGGCACCCTGCCATTATCACATAGCACCCCCCACAGTCCTTCACAGTCACCCATTAGCCCAAGAATCCGAAACTACTTCCCAGACAGCCAGCCATCAATGTTGTCTGCTGCCGGGGACACCACACACCCATGTGGGCGCCAGCTGCGACGTGGCTCACTTACAGCCCGTTTCTGTGATGTGCAAAGCATGACTGTAGCCACTGGTGTTTGTGAGCAATATGATGTCCTATTTGGGCGTTATTCCAAGTCAACCCCAAAGCATGCCAAGCAGGAGATGTGGGATAAGATTTGCCGGCAAGTGAATAGTGTTGGTTCTGTGAGGAGGGATGTTGAGCAAATTAAACGTAAATTTGGGGACCTTAAATATTATAGGGAAAAAAAAATGGACATGCGCCGCCAGCAGAGGTAAAGCCCATTTAGAGTGTAACTGAATGGACAGCCTGCTTTGTAGTAGTATGTAACACTTATTAGGTGTGCTTTACTCTTCCCCAGCCTGCAGACAGGGGGTGGTATCCCTACTAAAATCCTCCTAACACCAGCAGAAGAGCATGTGTTGACCTATATTCACCCGCCCAAATGAAATAGCACTTGCCTACATTTAAGTTAAAATAGTGGCCTCACTACCTGCTACCTTTCTTGCCAGACCCTACGCAGCCCACCCATTATTGAAGAAATTCGTGATTTGGAGGAGGAGGACACAAGTCTGCTGCAGCCAAGGCCACCAGACCCAGTGGGACAACATCCAACACACCAGCCCCAGCAAGTGCAGCCCCTGATGTCCACTACCCATACCTCAGGGGCACAAACCTCTGCTGCCGTGGACATTGGCCGCACAACAGACTCTGCGCCCAGCCAGCCACCTGCAGCCACTCAATCAGTAGCAGACGCACCCACCCGTGCCAGTGGCGGAACCCAGCAACGTCGCCATATCAGCCAGAGGAGACATCTGCAGATAATGGAGGAAGCATGGCACCAGGAAAACGTGGAGTTTGCAGCTAACACACAGAGGTTTAATGAGACAGTGTGTTCACAAATCACCTCTATGTCACAACAACTAGAGGTTTGGAATCTAAATGTGTCCGGCCTGCTTGCAGAAACCAGACAACAAAGCAGGCATATGGCGGAAATGGTACAGCAATGGCAGTTAATGAATTAGAGCCTTGCTCATATTGCCGCTAACATGCAGCAACCCCATCCATCAACTTCAACCTCCTATTCTACCTACCACTGAAGGCATGTGTTTATGTATTGATTCTGGGGAGCAGGACACAAGACTACCGTAACCCCAAACACATGCTTTTCCACAACCCCACATTAACAGCCTAAACATTTTTCCACGATGTTTGTCCCCTTTTTTTTTGTGGGGATCACACAAAATAAAAAAGGCACACATTGCCTAAAATGCATGAAAATAAAGCAAAAACATTGTCCACAAGCTGGGAACGGATTGCCTGTGGCGAACCACTTCGTGTTCCAGAGTAGGGAGGTGTTGCATCTTCTGAAATGACTAAAGTGTCCTCAGCCAGGTCACTGTATCTGGGAACCCGGCTACGGATGGCGAGGTTGTGCAGGACCCCACACGCAACAATTATTTGGAGGACCTTGGCGGGCTCATACTGCCAGGCACCCCCAGTCTGGTCGAGACAACGGAAGCGCATCTTCAACAAGCCAAAGGCACGTTCCACCACTGAGTGAGTCCTCCTATGTGCAGTGTTATTCCGCTCCTGGGCCTGCGAGGATGGGTGGAGGATGGGGGTGAGTAACCAGGGGAGCAATGGATAGCCAGAATCACCTGCCAAAAAAGATACAAAAAATAAGCACACACCATAATACAAAAAACAAATGACAAATGGGCCCCTTTGCCACATATGTAGTGGCAGGCCCCATAACTAGCCGAGACAGAGAAACGTAAACAACAAACATCTAAAGTGTATCTAAACAAGTACCATCATGCTACTAAGGAAGAGCCACAAGTACCTTACATGCTACTTACAAATACGGCATGTTAGGTTACTTTAAACTGCTAAGAACAGGGAACAACAGACAGAGGCCTAAGGGGAAGAGGCTCAATAATGTGCTGTTTAGCATTCCAGTATTAGTGAACAGGGACAATAGGTCAGCTGGGCAGTGTCAGTGCAAAGCACAGTTCTGATGAGGCAACATGCACATCCACCCAGCACACTCCTGTACAATGACTCTGGGATGTAACATAGCTAAAAGGCCCAGGACAGCAAGGTATAGTGGCGAATCACAAACAAAGCCATAGGAGGAAATACTGGTAAGTAAGTGAGGGTTAACTTCTACTGTTTCATTGGAGTCTCTAACAGATTAGTGGGGTACAGGCACAGACCAATCAGAAAAATCATGCTGGACGGCAACAACTATTTTTAAACACATACGTTGGCATGTCGGCTATATTATAAAAGCGCAACTTAACCGCATTCCAGGCTTCCGCTATTTCAGGGAAAAATATATATTTGGGTGCCAGGGTAGCCATGCCATCCAAAAACTTGGTAAGGCTGCGGCTCAGCGTAGACTGGGACATCCCCACGGAGAAGACACCCAGTCTCTGGAATGAGCCGTTTGCCAAAAACTGCAGGCAGCCAACCAATTTGGTCATACCTGCAATTGCATGCCCCTTCCTTGTGGTGCGGGCTAACCATGGCCGCAGCTGCCTATACAAGTCCTGGAGAGAAACACGGTTAAGGCGGGTGAGCTCGAATAGCTCAAGGTCATGCATGCCATCGATGTCCAGACGTGTGCGGTGCAGCCTGGTTTCTGCCGTGTTCAAAACAACCAGGCCGCGTAGCTGACGCCTTTGATGCTCACGCACAGCAGAATGCATTTCCAAGTCACAAAGATCAAATACGGCTGCTAAGACTGCCCGTAAGTGAAGCGTCGACACCCTCGTTAAATTGGGCTTTTTTCAATCGGAAATCAAGGCTCTGAATCAATTAAAAAACGGACAAATCAACGGCCAGTCCGTTTTCACGGAGTTCAGCCTCTTGCGAGCCGTCAATCGGAAAGGCGCCTGCAGAAACACCTGAGCGCATACACGCACACAAAAAGCAATGTAGCACCCTTTCATGACCTGATCACAGCCCAAAAACAATGGGAAAACGCACGGGATAGCTGAACGAGGAGGCTCTGCATCAGGCCAATACACCAGAAAGTACACAAGCCACAAAACACAACACATTAGACACACAAAAAAACAAGGCTGGACCTTCCCCACAAGATATATATATATATATTTATAAAATTCAATCAATGAAATAGTAAGTGGACGGAGGGCCCTCCAAAAATATATATAATGGGGACTTTTATAATTTTTGTGCCGGCACAAAAAAATAAATAATAATCTTTACCAATTCACCAATCTAACCTCCAAGGAGGTTAAAGTGGATCAAAACCCATGATTTTGCCTCCGCCATCAGGGAAATTCTGATTTGGAATTTGGCTGCTTTGTGAAACCACCACAGAATTGCAAATTTCTTACCTTGCTCCTTGCTTTCATGGCTCATGCTCCAGCTGCATCCACACACTGCAAGCTCGTTGAATGATCTGAATGGTTGCCAACCAGTTTGTGTAGTGCTGATTCTGCTGGGCAATGACATAAGCTCTTGATTGCACCCATATCAGGGCTAAAAGACTGGGTATGCAGCTGGGTATGCAGGGGATTTTGTCGGCTTTAAATGGCAGAATCAGACAGGCAGAGAATTGTGTTGGCTTACGCATTTGTTTACCTGCAGATAAAACCCTCAATGGGCATGTGGGAAGCTGCAAAGACAGGTAAGATGGCACACCTCTCTACCTGCCCAATTTAATTATCCCTGGCAGTCCTTGAGCCACAATGCATTGGTCCGCTAGCCACATGTGGCTCCTGAGCTAAAGGTCGGGACCAGTGCCTTACAGCTTAATGATATAAAGTGGCAAGTTAATAAGTAAAAAAAACATCACGAATAAGGATTATATCAGATATTCATCGTGCATAAAACACATCTAAAGTGCTACAGTGCTACATTGCTACAGTGTATCAGATATTCATCGTGCATAAAACACATCTAAAGTGCTACAGTGCTACATTGCTACAGTGTATATATAAGATATGTAGCGGCTATGGCACAAGTGCAAAATAGCAACTATCCATAGCATGGGTTCCATGGAGTAAAATCTACTACCTCAGGGAGTTGTATTCACAGCGCTGGAAAAAGGGAGGACACGGTCACCCACATGCCTGTAATGGTTAGATTGGTGGTCAAGCAACTGCCAGCTTTTAAAGTAAACAACGCCAAAAACAATTGTTTTTGTGATCTGTAGAGGAAGGGTTGCAAACTATATATTCACAGATTTGGGCTTTACATGACTGTAGAGAATTAAAACACCATACCTTCACTTACTATATGAACACAATGCAAATCACTATACTCATACAAGTCACCTAGTGTAGATAGCATGATCAAAAGTTCAAAACCAGATAACACTACCAAAATGACTAAAGTACAATATGAATAAGTGGCATTAACAGGGCAAACTTTAATTATCTTTATTTAACACTAGCTGATTTTACAGCTGTAGTAATAGCTAATATATTATGAAGATACATATTATCTTAAATGAGTCACCAGCAATCCATTTACAAGCCTATAAACGTGTATGTATCTGTGCTCCGGTTGGGGATTTGCAGTCCTCCGGGCTTCGGCTCCATAACAACACGAGGAATGAATAAGGGATGTAACCTATTTCTGACAACGGCATGGTAACCGCCGAGCATCATCAACTTACAAAGACACCTGGTGCATCTCACGCTATCATTTCTTACATAGGGAACGGGTCCAGTCTAAATACATTCAGCAGCATAGTTACAACAAAACTTACTAGATTTAAGATTTCCATGATGCTTCCATGATAGCTCTGTTAAAAATGTGTGGAAAAAACAGTAAACATGTCTTTCTGGGTCCAGATCTTTAAAATTTACCCCAAGAATACATGTCTAGATTCTGCAAACAGTGGCCACATACACAGGTGTCAGTTAAATACATCTAACATATAAGACAGGCTACATCATTCAAACATTCTCATTAATCATTATCAGGTGGGGGGTGGATACATGTAAACCAGTTCTTTTAATCCCAAATCATCCACAATGATTGAAGCTGCAAGTTTTAAAAGTTTTACATTTTAAATATGTACACTTAAAATGGAGCCCATAGTCTAATAGGAACTGAGTTAGAGAAAGCCCAAATAGAGTTAGGATAAGGTTTGAGGACACGGGCCTCCTGTTATTGCAAGTATCAGCTGAGAATGAAGCAGGGTAGGATCAAGTACAATTGCAGCATCATATCAAAATCATACAATTCGTGTCTAGCCTCTGCTTCCTGCAAAACTATTGTAGAAGACATGTTACTAAATGGTCACAAGTCCAATCAGCCCAAAATATCTTTGAGCAGATAGCTGCAGTCAGTAACAAATTTATCAGTTAAAGGGTCCACTAACTACAAGAAAACATACATACTCAGGAGGCTTGTGATCTGCAAGTACCTGAGATTTGAATTGTCAGTCGCATGCGACATCAAGGTGGATCCCGTAACACACTCATGACTAGACTAGCGCTCCATATTAAACACCATACACCTGTATATCTTTGGAATGATACCATTTTAATGAGTGAAATACAGCATATACAGTCATATGACACAACACAATCCTTACCAATACTTTTCATTTTTTCCTTTTTTTATCATTATTTTGAACAAACATATGTAAAAGAAATACTTTTTTGGCCTCACATTTTCTTTCTTTTTTTTAAATAGTACATCATACATGACAATGCATATACCCTTCTGGTAGAGACAAAAGAGCAAAATTAACCCAATAGGGGGAGGGTGGGTGGGACTGCTCTTCAGCGTTGGAGAAAACTAAATCAGAACAGGTAGGTGGCCTAATTAATGATAATGGGGAAATAGTCACTGGGGATAAAGATAAGGCGGAGCTGTTGAAGCTCTGTGTATACAAGAGAGGAGCAAGGAGCCAACACAGTAGATGCCACTGATAGCAATAGTCAAATTATAATAATTAACAAGCTAAACGTGGCTATCATTCAAGAAAAACTAAATAATTTAAATGTGAATAAGACCGCAGGACCAGATGGACTTCACCCAAGAGTTCTCAAAGAACTCGGTTCCTTTATCTCATCACCCCTGTTGTTGATCTTTAAAGTCTCACTAGCAACTGGTATAGTGCCAAGGAACTGGCGCAAGGCAAATGTGGTGCCCATTTTTAAAAAGGGCTCTAGGTCTTCTCTGGGCAATTACAGACCTGTTAGCTTAACATCCATTGTGGGGAAATTGCTTGAGGGGATAATAAGGGACTATATACACGAATATGTAACTATCCATAATATTATAAGTGACAACCAGCTCGGTTTTACTAAGGGCAGAAGCTGCCAGACTAACCTGATTGGCTTCTATGAGGAGGTTAGTAGACGCCTGGACAGAGGGGTGGCTGTGGATATAGTTTTTCTGGATTTTGCAAAAGCATTTGACACTGTCCCCCATAGACACTTATTGGGGAAATTGAGATCTTCAGGATTAGAAAATACAGTTTGTAACTGGAATGAAAACTGGCTGTAGGATCATGTGCATAGAGTTGTGGTTAATGATACCTACTCTGAATGGTGCCGTACCCCAGGGTTCAGTGCTGGGCCCTCTATTATTCAACTTGTTTATAAATTACATAGAAGATGGAATTAAAAGCACTGTCTCTATTTTTGCAGATGACACAAATATATGTAGCACAGTGCAGTCAATTGAAGATGTTCGCAAGCTTCAGGCTGACTTGGACACATTGAGTGTCGGGGCATCCACTTGGCAAATGAAGTTCAATGTGGAGAAATGTAAAGTCACGCATTTGGGGTCTAATAACCTGAAGGCCACATATGTCTTCGGGGGAGAAGAACTGGGAGAATCACTTGTTGAGAAGGATCAGGGGGTACTAGTAGATCACAGACTAAATAACAGCATGCAATGCCAAGCAGCTGCTTCCAAGGTCACCAAGATATTATTATGCATTAAAAGAGGCATGGTATCACAGGATAGGGATGTAATTTTGCCTCTTTACAGGGCACTGGGGCGTCCTCACCTGGAATATGCTGTGCAGTTCTGGGCACCTATTCATAGAAAGGACGCTCTGACTCTGGAAAAAGTGCAGAGGAGAACCACCAAACTAATAAGAGGAATGAAGGATCTTAGTTATGAGGAAAAATTATGAGAATTAAATCTGTTTAGTCTTGAGAGGAGACGACTGAGGGGGGGACATGATTAACTTATAAAAATATAAATGGCCCATACAAAAATATGGGTGAACACTATTTCAGGTCAACTCCTCTCTAAAAACAAGGGGGCACTCCCTTTGACTGGAAAAAAAGAAATTTAGTCTGCGGATGTGACAATCATTTTTTACCATAAGAACTATAAATCTGTGGAATAGCCTCCCAAAGAAGCTTGTTACAACATCATCCGCTGACAGCTTCAAAAAAGGATTAGATGCTAATTTAGAAGAAAATAACATTAACAGTTACTATTAGCTGTCAGTAAAAAAAAATAAAATAAATAACTTCCACCTATAAAATAAAATAAAAAATTACTTCCCCTACCCCAACACCCTTGGTTGACCTTGATGGACATATGTCTTTTTTTCAATCGTATTTACTATGTAACTATGTAAGGGGGGGGGGGCACCAGTCCTTATATAGCTTCCCCCTCTCCACTCGTCATTTCCCTCCCCACTCCAACAGGTCAGCATTGGTCCCTGCTCCTGAAATTAGCGCAGCCCAGTCATGGGCCGCCTCTCTTAAGGGGAAGGTTCACGAAAGTGTACAGTTTAGTAGGGATGCTCAGGATTTGCTTGCAGAACAGAAAGAGGGGAACTAGTATGATGACCAGGTGAAAATACCTAGAGGGGGACATAGAACTGATGAACTGATGAATCAAAGATTTAAACCTAGACACCTGTTGATCAGAACAGGATAAAATAGCTTTAATCCCCAAGTACAACATAGACATCATAGCACATCTGGCATGTTACACAACAATACATCAATTACAACAATTACACTACAATAAGAATGCAGATACAAAATAATGCATGCAATACAATAAACCAAGATGTAAACCAGTCAATTAGATGTTCTAGTGGTTAGGCCACACTGGGACCCAAGATTAGAGTATGCAAATTGACACTGTGAAGAATCCATTCTATGATCTAGATGTCTTATAGTGTACATGCAGACATCTTGACACATTGGCCAGACAGACTAAGGTTGAACAGTGCTTCTTCTGTATATGAGTTTTAACCATCATCTCATATAGGTCCAGGAGGGTAGTCAAGACTGCTTCTATGATCTTCTCTGCAATCCTAAACATTCTTTGAGGCTTATTCATTACTAACACCCCGTATCGGCAGATGATTGTCTATATAGCAGCGCTTAAAGCGACCGCTAGTAGACGCTGTAAGCGGGTGTTTGGTGCTGTAACAGAGTGCCTCAGTCACTGTAGTAACCTGGCTGGCATTGATGAATGTAATGTATATTGGGCGCTGTAACACCAGTACAGCGCTGCAGGGAGCGAGATGTAGTGCCAGCACAGTGCGATCTACTCTCGGCGCTCCACACCATACTTCACCACCATGGTCGCTATAGCACAGAGCGCCAGATGCTGTGTGATTAAAGTCTGTTTTTGAACACATATCCACTATCCACCTGTAACAAAGCGAAAACACATGGAATGACATTGTTTTAACACTGTGACATTAACACTTTAGTGCCAGACCTGTAATGACAATTCTGCCTAAAAATATAAAAAGTCAAAAACGTTTCTAAAAGTGTTTATTTGCAGCCAGAAGAGGCCACACATTGATTTGAGCAAAAAAAAAAAAAATGTCATACACGCTGTTTAAACACAAGCAAATGAACGCTATTGAAATGTATGGGAAAGCGACACTGAGCGAAAGGTAATACCTGGCGCTCTGGAAGCTAGAACGTCGGTGCTATATGCTGAGCTGCCTGTAATAATACATCGGACTCTACATGGCGCTCACCAGATTCACTTTCATAAATGTGGTTTTGCCTACAGCACCCAGCGTTCACCAGACGCTGGCTGCCGCTACAAGGCTCTACCTGGCGCTATCCCTTCTTAAATAACCCTCTTTGCAGCTGGATCTTGGCCTAGTTGCACCCATAAACGAGCTGGAGTAGGAGTGCTATAACACTGACCCTACTGCATTAAACAATGAGTCATTTAATAAACAGCCTCTCCTTCCTAAAGAGGACCAAAAGGGTTTTCATGGATTCTGATTTCCGAACCTCACAATGTGAGTCTCTGTGATTACCTGAATACAGCGATTACACAGCACATGTGCCGGCCTCCTCTTATAAGTATTTTATCCTGTGCCTATGAACAAATGTGCGCCTCCCGCTGCCCACTTCCTTCAGATTTACGCCCCCAGCCATTCAGCCTCTTCTATGCCTCTAGGGATGGCTTTCACCCAGCCCTGGAGTCTTTCAGGTGTCAAGGGTTTTGGTTTACTTCAGGTGGGGGGCTGTCTGGGAAATTACTTGATCTATTACAGCTCCTGTTCCTCAATCAGATAGGATTAAAGTAAGCATTAAAGTAAGCAGTATTGAAAAAAAATGTTTTACAATTAAAGGCTGTAATCATTCAGGCCTTCCTGCAGGCAGCTATGCCTGCAGGGGCATAGCTAGGGGGGCAGGGGGAGGGCAACGTGCCCTGGTTGCAGCAGGTCGAATCTTTGCCCTGGGTGCAGTAAAGCTTAGCTATTCCTCTGTTTTTTGGCTTTCTAACAAGTGCCGGCCAAACTAATGGCTGGGCAGCTCCCCTTCTAGCCATCCCAGTCACTCCAAGGCTTCTGACACCGTACACCGTACACCGTACATCTTTGCACCTCTGTGAGGTGGGACTGAGTGAGGCACTGGTACGCTGTACACAGTACTAAATCTAATCCTACATAAGCGGCTGGTGCATGCAATGTTTAATGTGTTGGAGGGTAGAAGAGAGTAGTGTCTGCAATGGTTTTATCTCTCTGGGCAACCAGCTGTAAGGGTGCAACTCACTGCCATAGCAGAGGGTGCTACATCTGCTGCACGGGTTCCTGCTACTATTGCTAGGTACTATTGCTATAGCCAAGTCTGCACTTGGTGTATGTTGCCAATAGCAACAGATTACAGATATTGAAAACTGTTTCTATAAAAGACACATTTGCCAACTTTCAACAAACTTAGAAAATGCTAGAGAAGTTCAGAACCTTTAAAGCTGAACAACACCCACCCGGCGCATGCGTTGGTCTCTGCGGCAATATTATATCCATAACGCTGGAGCCCTCCCACACATAACCCTCCCCAGCACCTATAAATCTTACTTTTCCCTTGGTCCACCACCGGAAATCCAACGATTGGCTGCCTGGCGGCCATATGGGTAGCAAGCTGTGGAATTGTTCTGGCCGCCCATGTGGGTGTTGGGGGGCCAATCGTGGCGCTGAATTCCCAGCAGGAAACTGAGGTAAAGGTAAAATTTACCTGCATTTGGGGAGGTTACATGGGGGGAGCTCAGGGGTTCTGGATGACTCCCTCAACAGTCCTATTGTCGCAGAGAACAGTATGGTCCACTTTATGACCTCAATTTGCCACAAAAAAAATACACTTTAAAATATTTAATCAAAAGTGGTCTTAAAAGTGGACCAAAACCCATGGTGATCAGCCTAGGAATCTATAAGATTCCAGGGCCAATCGATTCCCTCCCCCTGGGGCACCGAAAATCGGGATGCACCGCTGTGTGAAACCCCCCATGTCGCCCATACACTTACCTTCTTTCCCGGTCCAATGGCACATACGCGAGCCTCAGCCGCATCCCCGCCATCCCTCTAGCAGGGTGCATGCCAGCGCCAGGTAATAGAGGGAAGCAGGGGAGGCGGCCATCAGAGTGCTCGGAGCCGCTCGCCTTAGACGAAAGGCTTAGACGACGTGCTGTCAGCAACTTCAAGAATCCAAGAAGTGTTGAGTTGGTTTTAGCACCTGGGGGGGGGGGTTCACACAGTGATCGGAGGTGCCCCGGGGGCAAGGTCCAAAACCCAGGAAGTCAAAATCCTGGGTTTTGGTCCACTTTAGGTCCTTTACTTTTACCACACAGTGTCCATAACATTAACAAAGCAAACTGAAAATTCCAAGCACCCAGCAGTAAGTGGTCTCTCATCTACATAGTCAAGGCCAGGATTTTCCATCAGCTATTTGGGGGCAGAGGGGGCATGATAATGTAATAGGCCATAATAAGCTGTACCAATATATCCAGGAGGATATTTAGAACCTGACTGCTTTTCAACAACCTAACACAGTAGGACAACACAATTGATATTGTGCAGCCTCAATTTTCATGCAGTGCCAAGGTTAAGAACGGAGGCCATGAAAATAAATCTCAGTTATCTATATTATACATAATAGATGAACCCATGCCATTTTGCTCTATTAAAATAATTGAAATTCAATAATCAGCTTCCTCAATTACATACAATTAATATTAAATGTCTGCCATTTCCTCCACGGCAAGTAAAGTGAATCCTGACTGCTATGAAACATACAAGTACACACATAATACAGAATAATTGGGCTTGCCACATCTGGTCCAAAGTTTTGCCAGTGAAGAACGCAAATGCATGTCGCACAGCTCCCTAGACACATGATATGAAGAGCTGTATGCACGAGCTGTGGGAAAATAGATGTTTCTCAAGAAATGACTCATGACAATTCATCCTTTAAAACGTGTGTTCAAGTACTGCAATACAAGGCTTGGTGCATGCACAGAAAGTTACAGTAGAACAAACTAACAATAATGCTCCTTTAAGCAAAAGAACTAACAGCCCCCCGTCTACTGAAGTTGTCTGTCTTGTAATTAGGAATTTAGACACTGTATAGGAGTTCTTTCTCCTGTCTGCCCCCGCCAGCTACGCCCCTGTCCAAAAGGGGTGGGACAGACTTTCCTTCACCTAGTTAAACATCCTGATCTGGTCACACCCTAGGCAGAAATACTCATTAGTGTCCCTAAGCGACCAGTGCCATGGTGGATTTAAAGCAGTTCCACTCCCATTTTCTACATGGGTGTGGGGCCGCATTGTGACAGTCTCAGATTGCTGGAGCCCCCCCCCCCCGTCCAAAACCCCTCGCATTCCTTACCTGAACCTTAATCCCCTGGGCAACATGCAGCCCCACCACTACTGCCGTCGGTTATATGGGCTGGTCTGAGCCTGAAGCCGGGAAAGAGCACGATTCCCCCGCCCGGAGGGCCTGATTTTTCTCACTATTTCCATTGTGTTAGTACATAGCAGAGGCATATTGTAACAGGATGGTGGCTTATGCACTCGCGCAAGGCTGTGGGAGGCATGCGGTGTGCTAATGGTGGGCCACAAGAGGCACACCGCTTTAGAACAGTGCCACGAAGATGGTGGAGGCACGCGGACGGAGGTGATGGAGTCGCGAGCTGTGCAGCGGAGCGGGTAAGGCACATCACTGGATAGGTTAGCTGGCCCCGGGGCGTACATTCAATAGAAGTGGTGCAGGTACCTTGCGATGGGCTCCCCTTGTTCCATGGGCCTGAGGGCAGATGCTTGCCGCTATGGTATGTACGCCCCTGGTTAATAGATAGGTTAAGTGTAGTGTAGTGTAGGGGGGTGTTTTACTTAGTTGCTGCCTCCCTGCTACTGAGGGGTTAATGCTTAGGCATTTACTTGGGGACCTCCAACCTCTTCACTGATTTCTGTATTCCTGAGTCTTATATACTGAAGGCCCAGGGAGTGAGAAGGGGTTGAGAGCCGAGGAAGCAAGACTTGAATGCTGAGCCAGGAGGTTGAATAGAGGATGAAGACCTGTGCTCAAGGGAACAAGCACTGGCCAGTATCTTCTGAAGAGGGGTACTGTGGGGGGCACTCCAGAATCATTTCCTACCCTATGAGGCCTTGGAGTTCACTGAGGACGGGACTATTTGAAAGCTGACCGGGTAGGGGCCAAGCAGTTGGAGGTGGGCGCCTTATAGCAGAACTACAGTTACTAGTTAGCAGCGGGGAAGCAGGACCCGTGCTGCCCTGCTGCATATCGTCGCTGTGAAAATAAGTTGCTGTGCGCCTGGATACTCGGATACCCGGATGTGCTGCTTGCGGTCACGTGGGAGCATCACTGCAAGCAGACTATCAGCACAGCCAGTGAGTATCCAGGCGCCCACTAACTAGTAATGCAGTAAATATAGTCGTAGTTTGCAGTAACTGCAAAACTATAGTAATTTTGACTGTAGTTGCACTTTAAGACTTTAAGGATATCTCTACATGTCGGAGGCCCTTTGTCCAAAAGAGGCATCTCAATAAATAGGGGACACCACCGTTAACCCTTTTACCAACTACCGAAACCGATTGGTTTTGTTGCTGCAACCAAGACCTGCCTTGGATTGCCATTGGAGAATCTGGGGACCTGAGTGAGTACCTAAATCCCATGGGCCACAGAGGTCCCCTCATTTAAAGTGGATCAAGTTCAAGGTCAGCCCACACTTATGTGGAACTCCATCCTCCCTGGGTGCATCCTTGTCTGTGGATGCCCCCTTTAAAATCTACCAGCAGGTCTTTCATTCCAAATAATTAAAATGATCCAACAGTCAAAAATGACTATTGAGTCTGCATCAAGGGGGCATACTGATTTATGATCCACCCCCATGCATAGCCCCTCTGACAAGCCCAACCAATTAGGTTCACTAGATTGGCTAGCACACCATGAAGGCATCAGGAAACAGTAGTTATGAGCCTGGTCACATCCAGCCTTTGGGGGGCTATGTACAAGGGGGATTCTCCATTAGTATGCCCCCTGTTGCAGAAAAAAAAGAAAATGGTAATAATTTATGAGTGTCAGATCACTTTAAAATGGAAGTCCAGCTATTTTGGGGGGTTACAAAAAAAACCTTGACCTGCCATCACTGTTCCCACTGTGGTCCGGGACTTAGAACACCATTTTGATAGCATGAGATAGTATTGTTAAATTTAAAGCAAACCTCCAGTCAAAAATGCACCCCCACCATCGGGGCATCCTAAAAGGCCCCACTCCCAAATAATTTTGCATAAATGTTCAAATGGATGCCAATAATGGCCTGCTTGTGTTGACAACTGTACTCTGAGCCTTCCTGGTGACAAATGAATGTAAGTCCAAGATCTTACCCTTCCCTAGTGGCAGCTGTAGATGGTTAGCACTGTTGCCATGCTCACCTGCCTGAAAAACACTATTAGGTGTTAGCATCATGTGGGAGACGCAAGTGGTGGAACATGGGTCCAGTAAGTTATTTTGTCTAATGTTAGGTGTGTTTTTAACTTTTACCTAGTAGGGGGCATCCCAGAGCTATGAGCTTGAGTAGACGTCCAGTCACTTTTGACTATAGGCCAATATCCTGTGACTCTCCAGATGGTATAGAAGGCTCTGGTCCTAATGGCAAATAAGCTAGCATATGTGGTGGCCTATACATTACATTATTTACAGCTCTTATACTTCATGGTTTTGGTTAGACTGTAAGGAGATGAAACAATCAGATAGTACATAATGATATATCATGGCTTGATGGGATCACTCACACATGCAAAGGCACAAGGGCAGTCATGTGACAACATTTGTGCATGTTCATGGGGGAATGGAAATAATAGGAGGGCCAATTTTTGGCAAGCTACAGGAAAGGGCACATGGAATAGGCTTTAAGCAAGCTGGTTTGCCATTGCTTGGAAGTTCCTTTTAATGTGCACATATGTTGATATTTTTTCTTTTTTTCTGTTTGTCTAAAAAAAGTCTGAAAGTAACTGCAGCCATTTAGTCATACCCCTGGGACTGACATTCTGCGGAATATTTTAAGAAGTAACATAAGACTGCAGCCATGTGTAGAATCCGCATGTAGTATAAGATACTGTACACACAAACACAATTCCCTCAGCTATGCAATTTCAATATAAATATAATAGCTCATGGGATTTACTTTTGTCAACTATTTCCCCCATACAATAGCAGTGTCATTTTATTTTTTACGCCAAAGTAGTAGAAAGACTTTCTTGATCTATAAGAGGCAGGATATGTTTCCTTTCACCCTGGAGACAGTCTAGTAGGAAATAGTGGACTGTATGTGCCAAATGTGTCTTAAAGACTTAGGCTTCCCATGTATCTATTTTAGCCAGAGCACTGAGGGGTCTGAAGGATTGTTGCAAAATGAGGAAAGACTTCCTGCAATTATCAAGTGAGAATTTCCCCATAGAGTGTAACTGTCCCATCACATTGTTGGCAGTGACCAGCTGAAAGATGCGGTGTGAGGTATTGGCTTCTCTTTAAAGATGAACAGCAGTCGCTTGTGTGCCTGCTCGCAGGCTCAGATTGGTCCACAGGGATACCAGGAAAAAATCCTGTTAACCCCTGGTCCCAGGGGCCCTTTTGAGGGCCTTCATCCCTAAACCTGCTTATTTGTGGCATCCCAAGTGCACACACCGAGGCAATAAAGGCTGGCAAAATGTTTTTTACATGGGATCTGAATATAAGCTGGTAGTACTTGCATCTAAATGTGGGGTGGGCCCCTAGAGCTAGTTCTACTGGTGGGCCCCAGACATCCTAGTCCGACACTGCTGCTCACCATACTTCCCCTAACATGCCCCCTGCTGTTAGACTTTAGGTCTATATTGCACCTAGGACATCCAAATGGACGATTCCTCTGCAGTCAGCCATGGAGGAGTTCAACTGCCATTAATTTTTATTGCCCATTTATTGAATCTCCACTGGATGAATCTGAGTATTTATGGGTAATGTAGGGTTCACTGAGGCAAGAGAGGGCAAGTAAGGTTAATTTAGCATTCCTTTTGGACCAAGTATCCCCTTGGCATAGTGTTGCCTATTAGCAAGGGCATAGCTGGGGGGGGGGGGCAGATGAGGCAAGTGCCCCTGGTGCAGCAGGTCAGGGGGCGCCTAAGCACAGGTGGGGGGGCACCATTTGGAATCTTTGCCCCGGGTGCCAGAAAGCCTAGCTACGTCTCTGCCTATAGGTCTGTTTAAGACCTGTGGGAGGGAAACCGCTTGTATGAAATCAGTAGTTGATCACTACACTAATTTTGACTTCTCACCAGTGATTTGAATATATTTTAGTCCTGATCTCTTATAGTATATATCTATACTAATTACTTGTTTCCAAGAGTTTTGCCATAGGTATGTAATTGGTAACTGCAGGTGCAGTTACAACACTGTTAGCATTGGGGTAAGGATATTGGCAAGTTTTATTTGGCACAGCAGCATGGAGGCCTCTTTCAGATGTCTGTCAGTACCAAAGATCAACATTTCCATTAATTCTTCATTTTTTTTACCTGGCAATAAAAAGAGCAGGAACTGTGGAAATACAAAGCTGCTGAATCATTATGGCTGATATCATGGACATCATGATGAGAATCTAACAGTATAAAATCCTTAGCAAATATGGCTGTGTGAAGTGAGTAAAATAAGAGAAATATAGAGGTTGACCTTGCTGATCTCCTATTAAGTAGTCTATAACTGCAAATTCTGGTTTAGGGTGCCTCTCTGCTTTTAGCCCACTCCCAATGGCCAGAGCTCCCAGTTGCAATTCTGGCGTCCTGGTCTGTCGACCTGCCGGCCAATTGGTCATTTTCAGTAACAGTCTAGCGACCTGTGGCCGTTCATGATATTCACACATCTGCCATAGGCTTGGTTCACGACTGGGACCAGGTGTGGAGACAGAGTCACCCCATTGCATCAATCTGTGCAATACATCACATTGGATAGTCCTCCCGGACAGTCTTGACATTATGTGGGAGCGGTGAGAGGTGCCCCACATTAAAACAGACTTCATGTTGGCTTTAAAGTGGACCAACACCCAGGATTTTGACTATCCTGGGTATTGGTCCACTTCCCCGGGGCACCCCGATCGGGGGTGCCCCGCTGTGTGAAACCCCCCAGAAAGCCCCCAAAACTCACCTTTCCCCGCTCCCACGTGGCCGTGCCGTCCAATCGGCGCCGACGGACAAGCTGATTGACAGCGACGTACAAGCAGCTTGCCCGTCGGCGCCTCCCGCGCGTCACTCTTGACGTGTGCGCGCCCGCGCCGGCCATTCAGAGACGGCCGGCGCGGGCGCGTGCACGTCTAGAGGAGCGCGAGTGAGGCGGCGGCGGCGGAAGCAGCGGCTGGAGAGGTAAGGTTTTTCGGGGGTTTTGGGGGGTTTACACCCCGCGGGACATCCCGATCTCGGATGTCCCGCGGTGTGTGAGGTGATCGGCCCGGGAATCTTATAGATTCCCGGGCCGATCACCTCAGGGTGTTGGTCCACTTTAAAGGTCTAGGCTAAAAAGTTACCTTGTTTGCTTACTTACCATACAGAGGATTCATCCTGGTGTGCCCGCTAAATAGACCTGTTGTTTTTGATATTTAGCCTGCTTTACTGTAGCCCAGCCAGTGGATTGTATTTATTCATGACCACCTGTTTTTTTAACATTGAGACGTGGACCTATCTCCACCCTTCTTGCATTGGACTGTGTGGGACACACTAATGCTCGTGTGTGCAGCTGCCTGCTTTGTTTGTCTTTTCCCTGCTTCTTTGTATAGGTCCACTTGTCAGTGCCAAAAAATGTGGTCATTAAAACATAACATCCAGGCTACAAAAAAGCATCTGAATGTCAGCAACAGCTTTATAAAGCAATTTACCAACATGAATTTCCTGCATGGCATGTACACAAACAATGACTGGTTATGACACTTGTCCTGGACAATCTCTTTAAAGTAGACCAAAACTTTCGACAAAACTTTCAATGCTGTGCATATAAATGCAGGACACAGAACTCTGCGTGTCCATAAAATCTGGCCTAAAGAACCAAAAGCGGCCTGCATCCCTAATTTCAATTCAGCTGATGCCAGGTTCAGCCTAGGAAAGGCGGGGATGCAGTCCGTGCATGCGCCGTGGGATTACCATTAAGGTCAGTATACCAGCCATTCAGGGGGTTTCACACAACGAGGAAAACCAAATTGAGATGCTCCGAAGATAGGAAATTGGATTGTGGGTTTTTATGATATTCTAACTAGAAACAGAGTTGCATATCAGTTCTGACTTTTCATAAAAAGTTCAGTAATGGCAGCTTCCACTTTTCTATACTAAAGCATTTATTATTAAAAATTTCCTGAACTGAATTTCCAAACTAGAATTCCAAGTCCCACGCACTATAATCTTCTGGATCCTCCTCAACATGATTGTTGAGCAAGTTCGGGATCAGCAATTTCGGCCTTAACTTTGAACAAAAGTTTGTTGTGGGTGGCCAAACTTGCTGACCCAGAACCAGAAATGGTGTTCCCCATTGAAATGAACTAAAAAAAATGTGATGGGGTCCAGAGTTAGCAGCTGGGAGTGGGCTGTAACTTACCTCAGCCCGATGATCTGGTCCCTGCTTCTGTCGCAACACACTAGAAGTTCTGGCACTATGAGTGTCCTCACTCATGGAAGTGGCGGCCATCTTTCTTTTTTTAATTCTTTATTTAAGCTCAAATGGCCCTGTCCCCTGCGCATTCGGCCAGCTAAGCACTTTACAGCTCCAATGGTCCCCCCATGTTTCTCCCCTTCACTTTATTGTTTCTACATAGTGATTTGATCTTTCCAACTTCTGTGTTTTCCGCGAAGCTCTATTCGCCATTTTGAAGTGTAATCTCTGGAGAACCTGTGATCTCCATTTTTGGGGGGGATATTGTGACCTCTGGGTAGAATTCATATATTACAGGGAGTCGAAAATACAGGATCCTACTCTGCTGGTCTGCAGTGAACTTCCTATTTACGAAGAAATGGAGCATGGTGTTGTCTTTAGGTTGATTTAGGAGGCTGTGTATGTGAGAGAGAGTGTGATCGGTCTTTCTGTTCTCAAGGCAGAGCTGCTCAACTGGTGAGAGGTCCCTGAAGTACTTTCTCTCATCTCTGAAAAAGTGTAAGAAATGCCTAGTCGGAATAAATTTCCAGAAAGGGAAAATGTCGGGTGATATAGTGCAGGGCCCTCCAGCCATTGCTGAATTTAAAATGTAGAGCTCAGCGCCTGTTAGGTAGGGTTGTGTAGTTGACCTAACGAAGGATCTTCAAGACCTATGGGAAAGCTGAGAATGTCCATGATGGTTTACATTTGGAATATCCCCCATAAACCATATATTCCCTAAAAGTACACATGTTAAGCTTTCTAAGCGTACCCAGCTTGTTGTAGTGGGCTCATCTTTCTGGAATTAATCCCTCAAAGAATTCTTTGGTTGCACAGGGTTTCCCTAAAAAAATTATAAAAAAGCTGAATAAAAAACACCTTTTCCTAAAATATAAATATGCAAACCAGAAAAAACAAGCTAAGTCTGAAAGCGCAAGGTCCCCCGAACAGAACAATACCCAACATGCATAGGTACTATTAACCCTTTTAATTGCCAGCCTACTTGAGATTTTGTCACCCTCTGTTGACAGGTAATTTTTTCCCCATTTTGCGCCATGTTTTGCGACATTTTTGCTGGAATTTTCAGGAAAATTATATAAATATATTTTTTGGAGCAGAGTTTAGGCTTTAACATGAAATGTCTTGTTTGTAAATTTGATTCTGTTTTTTACAATATTATTAAGTAAAAAAAAAAAAATAAAAAAAAATTTTTTTTTAGAAAATTGCCTCCTTTATTTTACATAAAAAAATGTATTTTATTAAAGAAAACCATATTGCATGTGAAAGCCCCATTTCTACCGATTAGAACGGTACCACATATTTATCGGTAGCCCCCCCATTCTTGCCCAGGAGACCCCCCTAACTGAAACAAGTAATTTTTAACATTTACAAATAAAATACAACTACCATCCACACTACAAAGGGTTAAATCGGGAAAAAAAATGACATAGGGTCCCCCCTCCCAGGGGAGGGGGACCCCATTTTTTGGGGGATTTTTAAGGGTTAAAAACCCTTAAAAATCCAAAAAAAAAAAACGACATGGGGTCCCCCTTACCCGAAGTAACCAGCCCGGGACCAGCTATGCAGGGCTTGTAGAAACAGGGCGCAGGGGCCAGCTTTTGTGGCCCCTGGCCCTGCAGGCTACAAAGCCCGCATAGCCCGTGGGCCCAGGCTCTTCTGCCCCCCCCTGGCCTTTGGGGAGGCAGGTAATGGGGGTGCCAAGGGTTAATGGCAAGTCACCAGCTTGTGCAGGTGA
Source organism: Gastrophryne carolinensis (assembly GCA_027917425.1). Classification (NCBI taxonomy): domain Eukaryota; kingdom Metazoa; phylum Chordata; class Amphibia; order Anura; family Microhylidae; genus Gastrophryne; species Gastrophryne carolinensis. Next base: position 174,861,406 of record CM051238.1, on the reverse strand, counting down.
CTTGCCATCCCCCCAGCCTTGTGAACTGGTATAGGGGTCATGGACCCCTTACCAGTTCACATGGCGTTAAATGTAAAAAAAACACAGACACACAAAGAGAAAAAATATTTTATTATTATTTTTTTTTTACTTACTTACCTCCCATCCATCCTGGATCACTCTGTCCCTCGCAATCACTGGCTTCTGCTCACTTGCTAGAAGCCTTTTATAGCTGCTGGATGACAGAAAACAAAGGGTTAATTAAAAAAAAAAACGACATAGGGTCCCCCCTCCCAGGGGAGGGGGACCCCATTTTTTTGGGGATTTTTAAGGGTTAAAAACCCTTAAAAATCCAAAAAAAAAACGACATGGGGTCCCCCTTACCCGAAGTAACCAGCCCGGGACCAGCTATGCAGGGCTTGTAGGAACAGGGCGCAGGGGTCAGCTTTTGTGGCCCCTGGCCCTGCAGGCTACAAAGCCGCATAGCCCGTGGGCCCGGGCTCTTCTGCCCCCCCCTGGCCTTTGGGGAGGCAGGTAATGGGGGTGCCGGGGGTTAATGGCAAGCCACCCGCTAGCGCAGGTGACTTGCCATCCCCCCAGCCTTGTGAACTGGTATAGGGGTCATGGACCCCTTACCAGTTCACAAGGGGTTAAAAGTAAAAAATAAAAACACAGACACATATTTAAAAAAAATGACATTTATTTTTTTTTTTTTTTTACACTATACTCACCTCCAATCCTGGGTCCCACGTCGCTGTCCCGCGCCGCTCTCTCACCGCCGGCATCTGTCAGATGCCGATAGTAATCGGCGCAGGGCGGATGAGAGGAGAGGAGGCTCCGATCGGTGAGGGTATCGGAGGAGTGGGATGACGTCATCCCGCTCCTCCCACAAAAGGCTCCTCCCGGAAGAGGGTCCTCACCGAAGCCTGCGGAGCCCAGGGGGGGGAACGGACCCCCCCCCCTGGTGAAGAGAAGACGGCGGGCCGGGGATCGGGCGAGGAGGTGAGTCAGTGGCGCTTTTTTTTTTTTTTTTTTTTTTTACTTCTGCTGAGCGCGGGGAAAACGGGGGGGGGGGGGGGGGGGTTGGCCGGTTTCGGGCCCCCCCCCCCCCTGAAGACGGAGGACGTCGGGGGGGGGCGATCGGATGCCCCCCCCAGGAAGAGGAGACCCCCAGCTTCTCGGGGATACCAAAGGTAAGTGTTTTATTTTTATTTATTTTTAACTGTTTGGGGTGAATGCCAAGCCTATAGTTTCTACGGGCTTGGCACTTAAGTGGAGTGGAAGCAAGCACGTAGAAACTACGGGCTTGGCACTGAAAGGGTTAATGTATTTTTAGTTTCACCCACATATATTTTGGAGCAGCTGCATACGAGCAGGTATACTACCCCCACCGTTCTGCAATTAAGAAAACTTTTTATGGGGTAAACTTTTTTAGTTCTGGGGTTAGTCACTTCCTTTTTAGTGTCCATGTGTGGGCATATATTGCAGTGTCCGCATGGGTAACTCCCCTTAATGCTGATGTCATGTAGCCATGTGTTAGGCCTAGAGAAGTGGCTTCTACAGATTTTATCCCCCAAATTGGGGGCCTTACGCGCCACCATCTTGGGACCATGCCTAGTCCATCTTGCTAAGTAAGGGTCAGTCCTCAGAATGTTCCAATGCTTGTGTAATAACATACGTAATTGGGGCCAGGCATTATTGTATTGAGAAATAAATCTTACCTCATCTTGGGTAACCTTCTTATTTTTGGGTTGTAGGAGAGATTCCCTTGTTGTATATTTCGCCCTATTCAACGCCTTTTTCACCACATGCTTAGGATACCCACGTTTGTAGAACCGGTCAGCCAAGGCCTGCGAATGTACTGTAAATACCTCCATGGTGGAGCAATTACGTCTAACTCTGAGGAACTGCCCCACAGGGATCCCATCTTTCATGTTCTTACTATGAAAACTGTCATAGTGTAGCAAGCTGTTTACCGCCGTATTTTTCCTGTACAAAGTTGTCTGGAGGCTACCATTGGCCTGTTTGGAGATTGTAAGATCCAAGAAATCGATGCTATCATCTGCAATGGATGATGTGAGAAAACTGTTAAAAGAGTTCTCATTAAGTCTGTTGAGAAAGGAGATACACACATCTTTGGGGCCCTGCCATAGTAGGAGTACATCATCAATGTACCTGTACCACCCCAAAATATAGGGGTGGTACAGGGACATTTCTGGACCAAATACAGTCTCCCTCTCCCACCACCCTAAGAACAAATTCGCAATAGATGGAGCGCACTTGGCTCCCATAGCTACTCCACAGGTTTGCCTATAAAATGACCCATCGAATGTAAAGAAATTATGGGATAGAACGAACTCCAAAAGCTGGATGACAAAATCTTGTTTCGCCAGATCGCTGTTTGTAAATAATGTAAAGTAAACAGTAAAGTAAATAGTTATGTATGAAATAAGTATCTAAATATTATGTTCATATAGCCTTGGGATGCTAATTTGCTATGGTTATTACTTATGTGATGTATATTCATTTGTATTGGGAGTCTATCAGATAATAATGTAGCTAGTTTGTTGATATGTTTTGTGGTGTATATGTCATATTTGTGGCCCAATGGGGGATACTCACCTCCTCTGAACCAGTCTCACGCTGCGCCCGGACAGGTGCAATACAGCGTCTCCTCCACTGTGTGGCGGGGACGGCTGTGCCCTGTCACGGACGTTACTTCCTATTACGCGTATTGCACTCCAGATTGGAGCGCAGACACGTCACATCCGGCGAGCGGGACGGCGGCGCACTTCCGGCCGGAGTGCGCTCGCCGACCGCCGACGTTTCTAATTGCGTGGGGCTGTGGCACGGGGTTGGGTGAGTATTTAAGAGCTCCAGCTGGTACCATGATATTGGATACTCTGCTTGAGGAAGTGACGGTGACGTCACGAAACGCGTCCAGGGTTGTTTATGTGAGGAGGGCTCCAGTGGCTATTAGCACTCAGCACTTTCATTGTCAGGTATTTTTGTTATGTTTGTTGTATGGTTTGGATTTTCTCACAGTCTATATGTTTGATACTGATGCACTTTGCTTAGCACTTGGCACTTTCTGTATAATTGCACATTCATGTACATAATAATAATAAGGTTTTAGTCTATAGATAGACACAATTGTATGGGCTTTAGCATTTTTATTATTAAATAGCCTACTGTGTATGTTCCCCTCCTCCCCCCATCTCTTGTTAGTAGTACGGATATAAATGTTACATGTGTTTTAAACAAGCGTAGTTTTAATATGTCTTAGTATGTGATTTAGATGTCATAATAAACGTTCTTATTTTTTAAATACTATGGAGTGCCATTGTTAGTCTCTGGTTTTTCCCCTATTTAGGGGTTTTTGGGGCATCCCCTTTTTGCTTGGTCACTCGTCCATTATCATAGAACATTTTTCGGGAATGTTAAGGCCCTTGACATTGAGGGAGAGCAGTTTGAGAGACGCCATGGTCACGCCATGGTCATTCGGCAACAGGAAGTAGGGAGAGAGAGGGTGATGGTGATGAAAGGAACAGGAGTCAGATAATGACAGGAAAGGTTAGGAGGAAAGGTGGGGAAACAAAACGTAGAGGAGAAGAGAGACGGTCATTTACCATTGAGAGGAAAAGGCAGGAGGATGAAACAATCACATAAACAACAAAACACAAACTCAAAACATTGGTCAGTATGATCCCTGCTGACTCCTGAGAGGGGGGCCACCACGCCGTGCACCCCCAACTGGGGAAGTAACCTTAACTAGAAACAGGAGTCAAAGCTCTATCCACAGAGATAAAGAATTGTGCATGCAAGACTTACTTTTCTCTACTCCAAACGCCACCCGATCAAGACTCCCATGAGGGTAACGACCAACTCTTGAGTTTTGGTTCAGACTGTTCACTACCCGGTCGCTCGCCACCAGGGAGTTAGCACGGACAGGGGGGAACTTCCAAAGGCAAAGAGGGCATCCCACAGAGAAATGTGATGTAACATTCAGCAGACCATAAGCGGAACCGCCGCACTTCATGGGCCAGGTGGGACCGGGAATGTTGACCTCCAGTCCTCGCCATGAGGATGCTTAGAGAGGAAAGGCTGGAGGGCCACTCCCTGCTGGGAAAAGGCAGGATGGTCATTTACCTTTGAGAGGAAAAGGCAGGATGAAGGAAGAAACAATCAACAATCGGACTACCACTTACTGTTCTCTACTTTGTGGAACATCAACTGGGTTATCCGATTGGCTCCCTCTGGCGCAAGCCCCGCTTCTTCTATTGGGTTGGACCTGCCTCTTCTATTGGGACGTGGCCTGGGTGTCAGGGCTCTCATGTCGAGCCAGTTGGGGGTTGGGACTGGCTCTATCCCAAGAACCACTAACAGTCTTGAGAGCTCTTCATAAAATTTAAGGAGAAAGGTGCCGTTGTTCTGGAAGGTATACCCCCACTTGTAAGACGCCCTAACCAATCTAGCCAGGTCCAAGATTTTAGTTGACATGAAGAGGGTGAAGAGGATTTGGTAGGATATTAATACGGGCTCCATCCCAATCGAACTGGGCCTTTTTGCCAGGCTCTTTTTGCCAGGCCCGCTGTGAGATATCTACGCTAATAGTGTAGTAATAGATTCTGCAGACAATATCTCTCAGCCTCACAGGATCTGGGTTTCCCGGACCTAAGGCCCTGTGAACCCTGTCCAGCTCAATGAGGGTTTTGGGATCTCTACTGTCAGGATCTGGGGCGAACGGTATTGACTTGGACGACAGTTCTTTTTTAAGTCAAAAGCAATTTATTGAAAATAAATACTCAACAGCCAAAAATCTCTTAACTTCAGAGAAGGTTGCAGCCTACAATGCAGTACAGCAAGCGGTTACCTCACCAGCTCTATTAAAGTCCAGGGTAGGATAATACAGCAAACTGCAAGTCCTTGTTGTAACAGGTCCGCTTTCAGGGCATACAAGTCCAGGCTGTTAATCCACAAGTCCCAGGTTCGGGTGACACAAACAAAGTCCTTCGGCTGCAATTCAGTTCTGTCAGTCTTTGTGAGTAGCAAGGCCTGGGCTCCTCATCCCAGGCTGTTCAACAGCAAACTGAAAGCCTCATCGGCTCCTTTTATTAGGCTTCCCCGCAATTAGCCTCATCACCTGTGTGAGAACTGGGATTAGGGGAAAAACCCATAGAGGACTGGGAATGTGGACTGGGGTCCTGTAAACCCAAACAGGGACCTTCAGTGGCTAGCGTCACACTACATGGGCTCAGAGGAAAGGGGGCAATCAGCAGCTATGTGTCCCACTTAAGGCACTTCCAGCACTGGGGGACATGGAACCGGGCGTCCTCCCTAGGATTAGAGGGCCTCTGGGGGTCAGGGTCAGTCTTTTGCCCTCGCTCAAAGTCTAGAGCCCTGCCCCCTCTTACACCCTTCCACACACCTCCAGCTGGAAACGCTTACCCACAGTAGTCACGGGTTTGATGGTCTTGGAAGGTGCTGTAGGCGCATCCTGAAGAGAGTCCTCAGTCGCTAGGAATCTTTCCACCATGTTGACCAGCTGCGTAGCAGTCTGAGGGTCTCCTTGTCCAATCCACCGCTGTAGCTTTGGCGGCAGGGTCCTAAAGTAGTGGTCCACCTTGACTTTTTCGACCATCTGAGCTGATGTAGAACGCTCTGGATCCAGCCACTTTTGTACTAGATGTATCAGGTCATACATCTGCGACCACTTCCCCGCAATTAGCCTCATCCTCTGTGTGAGAATTGGGATTAGGGGAAAAACCCGTAGAGGTCTGGGAATGTGGACTGGGGTCCTGTAAACCCGACATGGATCGTGCCTGATTGAGCAAAGCAAGAGAGAAATATACACCATTCAGCACTTTACCATACACTTTACCACACTATCCAGGAGCAGGCTGAAGATTTCTACAACAGTGTTTCTTGGGAGTGGCCTCTGGGACCCCCCTGATCCTCAGATTATTGCGATGATGTCTGTTCTCTATATCATCCATGTGGAGCTGTTGAGACAACATCTGGTTCTGGTAGTTAGATTGGGTGCTGGCAAGAGCGGATTGTGCTCCTCGTAGCTTGACCTAGGTGTCTCAAGAGTTGGAATAAAGTATTCTACAGAGGAGACTTGGGAGCGAATCTCGACCAGTTAGCCTTTGATGGATGCCTTGAATTTTTCCAAATGTTTTTCAAAGTCCACCTTGGTTGGGAGTAGCTTCAGAAGCTCTCTCAGCTTGGGATCTCCATGGGTGGGTTGTTGAGATCGGGCATTCCTGCTATGAATGGTAATATGGGGAGGAGGGGTCCCACACTCCCTCATGAGATGCCACGGATGTCTGCCCCATTAGCTCATCCTGATCAGTCTCTGGGGGAGAGCAACTGGGGGGAGGACAAGTCAGAGCATATGGAAAAATGGTGGAGCTGATGAGCTGGGCTTGTCTGGTTGGCTTTAAGACAAATCCTGGGCTGGCACCACCCGCCTGCTGCTAGAGGGATGGGTTTATAAGTCAGGGGAGATCAATCTTGTATCAGGTTTCCTACTCAGGAAGGGAGAGAGTGTGTTCAACTTCGCCTTGGGTTTGGTTTTATTTTAACACAATGGCCAGGTGGCAGAGGGACAGATTCACCTGTGTGTGGGTAACAGTCAGTGCCACTACACATCCCATCTGTTGGCAGCGGAGTTCGTGGAGTTAGGCCGAGCCCATGTAGAACTTGTTGTGGGCTTGTGGGATGCTGGCCAAGGCCGCAGGTGCTTGGAATTGTCTTAGCCCCATTTGATGATTTATTGCCTGCTGGGCTTGTGTGCAATCTTTGGGAAAACCCCAGCATTCTCGGCAGGGGGAGCTTGAAAAATGCAAGGGGAGCATCCCAAGACCCATGTAGGGCAGATGGTTCCCTGGAGGTGAGGAAGCAGTCATCATGGAAAGAGATGGGGCTGTTTGGGCTGCAGGGTCTTTGAGGCTGCATAGAAGAGAACAGTGTTTCATTGGACATGTGTAATTAGATGGGGAGGGCTCTTCCTTCAAGTCTGAGAGGATCTCCCCCTCCTCGAACCTCCCCCATCAAAAGCAGGGCTCCAGATTGTGCCCCCTCACCTGTTGATCCGCCCTCGTACCTGGCACTTGCAGGCTGCTGACACCGCAGCTCGCGCAGTCCTGCAGCCCCTGACACTGCAGTGTGTCTGTACTCTATGTTGAGGGGTGTGATCTGGTCCTCTAGATCCTCCTCCATCACCCTTGGCCGGGGCCACGGTCGCAGGGGGTTTAGCTTCTGCTGATTGGAAAGACGGGAGACATTCATCACGGTCGCACGACAGCAAATTCATGTAAAATCTGTGTATATTTTTCATTGAGCACAACGGACTTCTCTGGGGCTGTGGTTGCGTCCTGGACACAGCAAGCAGAACTTATTGCGACTGCATTTTCCTTTACCCTGCCACACCACAGAAGTATGAAAGGGGCCATAGAGGTTGCCGGTACCGCAATAGGAAATATTATTACCCACATGCAGCAGCTGCATCTCCTCCGATTAAAGGCAAGCTTTACTCCTGAGCACAACTATATTCCATTGAACAGATTTTCTATGACCAATTCCAGGCCTTCTAAGGATCTTTAATGTGAGCCAAAATTCACTTTGAAATTCAGTGTGTCAAACCCCTAGTTCCACAAATGTCTTACCTTTCTCTTTGATCCAGTAGCGTATGCACAAGACTCCACCAATGATCATGCATTGCCATGGTTGATTATTGCAGTGTGCCTCCTGATGGCCACACCCACTAACAGCCATTTGGATTTGTATAGCATTGGAAGCAGTGCAAGGATGCCATAGACAGCCCTTGTATATGTTGTGTGAGCAAGTAAAAAGATAAGAATCGGGAAATTCGGTGGGGTTAACAAAGCGGGGCCAGGAGTAACCCAGTCCAAGAGTCTTTTAGAGAATAGATCCAGGTTATAAAGGTTTTGGCCCATCTTAACTAGAGAGGCATCCCAATTTAGGATATCCTGGGGGCAATTGAAATGTGACTTGTGCCATGTTACATTGATTTATGATAGCTGGGGTCTTTTTTAACAAGCATGTAATGTCCTTTGCAATTAAAGAGAAACAAAACCTCATGAATTCACTCCTGGGTTTTGTACTTTCCTGGAGGGGCATCCTAAATTAGGATGTGCTGCCAGATAGGAATACAACTCAAGAAAGTTAATGTATCCCCTGGGATAGCCAAACAACTCATCTCTACCTGGTTCCCACTTGGGCCACACAGATCTATTTTGCTGCTCTGAGCTCAGTGTGGCAAAGAAATCTGAATGCAGCGAGCCCTGCTGGCCACAACCCTGCTCTCCTCTAGCTGTGGGTGAGTCCACGCTGGCCATTCAGAAAGGCCTGGCATGGGTATGTATCTATGACAGAGGTATGCTAGGGATGCGGCTGCGGACCCAAGATGTTGCAAGGCCACCCGGTGAGTAAGAGGTAAGTAAATTATGCAATCTGGGAATTTTGCTATGGGGCCATGTACCGCCTTTACATCCCAGATTTAAACACATATTTATATTTGATTCTCCTTTTTTTGCTGGTGTAGGTGAGCTTTGCTGCACCTGACTATGAATGGGCGAATATGGGTTGTTGCTGGTCAGCTTAACATGGACAGTGAGACATATTGGTGGCGGGGTGGAGGAGGGGGTCATTGTTAGGATTTTGGCATTTAAAAAAATCCCTGATATATCTGATGTTATTTTGTCTTTTGGTAATCATTACACATTTGTTTTTAACACTGACCTTTTTCAGAGCATATACCTAGGTAAAATACGGGTAATAAGCGTAATACGGGAGATGATATACCATGCTGTCAGCTCAATAACTGATATATATTTAATTAATACCAAAAACGACATTTAATGTCTAATGTGACCTTTGTTATATGATATTTACTCTGAGCTCTGTGCACTGATCTAAGCCTCACTATGCCTGAACTATAGTAGACTTTAGGCTATCTAGCCAGTGGTGCTCTAAGTAAATTAGGCCCATACTGTATGTACCCTATTGCAAATCTTTCTCCATGAAGGCTCAAGCACACACACACACACACACACACACACACACACACACACACACACACACAAAGTTCGGGTCTGGAAAGTTCAGACGATTTTGATTGAAAGTTCCCTGAACCCGGTACCCACTGAAATAAATGGTCACCTGAACTTTGGGGGGTTATTCTGCCTAGTGGGGTGCAGAGTGTGCAGCAGGACATGCTGCTGTAAAACTTACCCCCGCAATTCCCTCCCTGTCAGGTGTGGCTTTCCTTTGGTATGGTCCCCAGCCAGGGCCCCAGAAAAATGGCCACTGCTGCCCATGAGTGAGGACCCTCCTACTGCCTAGTAGCTCAGCAGCTCATCAACCAGCTTTTCCTTGTTCAGGCCAAACGCTGAACTTGAACACAGGCCTCTGGCTGAAGTCCGTGTTCGGGTTTGAGAAAAACACCTCGCAAATTTGTGGTTTGGAACGCCCATCACTACTCAAGATGACAGTTGGGGGATTCATTGCAGCATGCGGCTCCACTAGAATCAAAAGGCTGGCCTGACTTTCAGAAGTTCAGACGATTATGCAAATTCACTGGTAAGTGAAAAAAATAAAAGCAGAAATATTTGCTACGCATTGGGGGATTTTTCATGTGCTGTTTATTTCAGGAGTGTCAGGTGTGGGCACTTTGAATCTGCTTTGATATCAGTATCTGAGTGACTGACTCTAGCTGTCATCATGTGACTCGGAAACTTATGGTAAGTGTAAATATGAGTTACTTTTCACTAAGACAATGCTCTACTATAATTAATTTCCAAAATCTCATTTCCTTTAATGGGGCTTTAATATGATTTGAAACCATAGTTTTTATTCAACAATAACTGTAATTATGTTTAATGAGGAAGCTACGGATGGCAAGAACATTTCAATGACAATTACCACACAGGCACATACATGCTTTCCACACATTGGAGAGACTACTTAATTGCCATTATTAATGAAAATAACATAATAATCCATGCGAATTATTGCTTAGAAAGCCTATTGACCTCAACGGCTGAAATGTGACTTCCTTTAAAGGTTGTTTATAGAGGAAAATTACCGCTGAAACAATTCTATTTCAGTTCAGTGACTGTGTGCACCACAATTGTATAAAGCTCACTCGCTAGTGTAGTGGAATCCTCTCACATACACTTCTGAAAAAAGTAGGAAAGAGATCTTTAAAGCAGAATTAAAGTTTAAAAAGAATTACTTTGGGTCTGCTTGACGTGAGCGGTGGTGAGAGTCACCAAAGTTCCAGGTGCCAAAATGCCCTGTCCATGTGAGCGCGGGCCAATCGTGGTGCTGAATTACTGGCTTACTTCAAGGCTAAGATAAGGTTTACAGGTGTTCTGGGGGGTTATGTGTGAGGGGGCTCCAGCGTTCTGGTAGCCCCACCCCCAGACTGTCTTATAGCGGTGGCACCAACACCCGCGCCCATTGGTCTGCTTTGCGAAAATTATATTTCTACACAGTGACATAACTAAATGTGACTGGCCCATGGTGTGAACTTTAAATGGGGCTCCATCATGGCCCATACAGTCACCTTTTCCTTGTCGTTTATCTGAGTTGGATATAACTAGACAACTAAACTGAAACAGCAGAAAAAGAGGCAAATTGTGCTTTTTTTCTGTACATGATGCTTTAATGTGGACCAAAACCCAGGACTATCCTGGGTTTTGGTCCTTTGCTCCAGGGCACCCCGATCGCCAAAGTCAACTGACCTCTTCCCAGTCATACGACACGTGCTCGTCTGATCAGCTTTCGCCTAAGGCCGCATCCCCCACTACCCTCCATCAGGCACCCTGCCTGATCCAATCCCTCCCCACGGGGCATCCAAATTCGGGATGTCCCACTGAGTGAAACCCCCCAGGACACCCGCAAACCTTACCTGAATCCCAGTCCAACGGCACATGCGCGGGCCGTGGCCGCATCTCGCGCTTCTCTCTATCAGGGTGCGGGCTCGCTCCCTGTTAGAGAGAAGCGCGAGATGCGGCCGCCAGTGTGCTCAGAGCCACTGAGCTTTGACGCCACTTTGACACGTACAGCTCAGCGGCTGCGAGTGCGCTGATTGGACGAGCGGCCACACATGCGCCGTAGGAGCTGGGTGAGGCGAGTTGTAACTAGCGATCTGGGGGGTTTCACATAGTCAAAATCCTGGGTGTTGGTCCACTTTAACATAACTGACCAAATAGCAAAGCGCTTTTTTTTCTATTTGCATGTGAGTGAGTATAGTTGGGTAAGAGTCAATGTAATGCTCCTTTTGCTGCCTAATACCTCAATACTAGCAACCGGGGCAATATTACCATAGTGTGTCAATTTTAGTCTAACTACCCTCAAATAATATAAACAAACCAAATATAAGCAGCTATGAGAGCAGTACCCGCATGCCCCTGGCTAGCGTAAGAGAAACAGGATGCACAGGTCAGGTCAACCAAAACATGCAGGAAAAAAAATTCTTGGACTTTTAAAGACATTCCTTGTTGATGATGGTTTAGCCTCTCTCCTCCCCCATCAGATAACCCCCCCCCCCCCATGCTTAGCCTTATGATAATGAGTTGCTGGCTGGCTGGTCGGGGCAATCAGAGCAGCCCTCTTATATCTCTGCATTGAAAGGCTGATTTTGGGAAAAAAGGTGCATTTCCAGCCCGGCAAGATTAAATGTTGAAAAACCAGTTTGGAGGTCTAAATAGCCACATCTTTTCACTATTTACACATGGTTTCTTTTTGTCAGTGCATGTATCAATAAAGACTGATTCTAGATAACAATATAACAAAAGATAATTGATGAAGATTACAGGTCCTCCTCGTAACGCTATTGCAAGTGAAAGAATGCTGAGCCAACTTTACTAGGGACAAAGAACATTAAGCTCCTCTTAAAATAATCTTAGATTTTAACATTTATGAGCAGCCAAATCTGTATAGCTTATTAAGGGAAGCTGAAGATAAATGAAATGGTGTGATGTAGTCAGCGATGCCAAAAACAATGAGTTCTTTGTACAGGTGTTTGTCAGTATTTTTGTCCTTGCGATAAAAGACTAACTTCATGGAAGTCCTCAATTCATCTTCTCCCCAAAACATCCTGAAGATCTTGACTTATGTTAATGCTTCTATGTGCCCTGTTATAACTATTTAGGCCAGTGTTCCCCAATGCTACCCCCCCCCCCCCCCAGAGCAACCAACAAGTGACACAGACACACAGGGGCTATAGAGCCAACTTTGTGGAGATCGACAAAACATGGCCTGTTAGTTGCTCTTGAGGATAGGGAATACTGATGTAGGGTATATCATGTAAACAGACAACATAAAGAAAATCCATATACCATACCTACGGAGGACCAGGACCAAATGCACTTCATAGCTGAGGCTATAGCATTGCAGGGATAGATCCTGGGCACTCTTGGTTACTGAAGGTTTGTAGGGGCAGATAATGTGGCAGAGGTGCTACAGCCTCAGTCAGATCTAGGTTAAGGCTTTATAGTAGTGTTCCCCAACCTGTAACTTGTAAGCAACATGTGGCTCTTGGACCACTAGTGTACTGCAGCTACCAGGGCAGGAGAGCCAAGATTCCAATATGGGGCCCGAGAGGTCTAGCTGTGAAGAGGGGGTCATACTGGCCACCCTGACCTAAGACATGCAGGCTTCCACACTTTTTCTGCTGGCCTTGATGATAAATGATGATATCTGCCCCCCTCCCCCAAGTGGTTTGCCTTGGGACCCAATTCAAAGTTAGAGAGGGGGCCTGACTCTATAGAGATTATATTGTGTCTGGGCTCCTCATAACCTATAATGTGATGGCTGGGCCCCTAGTCCAATATTTAGTTTCCTTTATGGTATGCATAGATTGCAGCCCTGCCTTAGTGTGTATCTGCTGCTGTCTGGTAGACCAGATTGTGGAGGTCTAGCACACATTGGGGGGGTACATGGCACCCATGGCCATACAATGTCAGTGCCATGTCTGGGATTCATATAGAGCTAGGTATGCAGAAAAGTGTGATGGCTTACCTGTATTGGCAGCTGCCTGTTTCCCAGTGTCTCCACACAGTGTCAGGTGACAGGGGCCATGTGGAAATCGAGTGCAAAATTGAGAGCTTCAGAGACTGGGAAGCTGGCACGCTTCTTTTTTTTATGTTGGGCACTATGTTTATGAATTTATGGTTAACATAGAATCCACCAGCACCCTATGTATTACTTTCTTAGGGACCAGGAGGATCTGCATGCATACTAAACTAGATTTTGATGCTTTTAAGTACTTTAATGCATTGCTGTTTAGAACCATTTTCAGTTCATTTCTGTTCTGTAAGGGTTAAATGGCTTGTATGATCTTGTCACATTAAATGTGACTCCCAACCAGCTCTAAATGTGGCTCTCGTGGTAAAAACGGTTTGGGACTCCTGTTTTACATTGCAATGGCTGAGCATAGGTTGGGGTGTCTTTGCTGAGGGCATAGTGGGTAGGGTATGTGGGAGTCTGGGAGTGGAGGGAGGACCCACGCATGCGCCTTTGGAACTTTTTACAGGGAACTCGGGATGCCAAATTGGGATGCCCCAGGTGCAGGGATGCCCCAGGTCTTAAAGATTCCAGGGCTGTCAATGTTGGGTTTTGGTCCACTTTAAATTCAGAGATTTGGGTTAGTAAGCCAACTCCAACTCCTTGATTTTATCTGGCCCGACTCCGACTTCTAATATAAATTAGTAATACATTTACTGTAGTAAAATGGTGACATCAGGCTTTTTCTCACATTTATATAAGCAATAGGGCTACTCAACTAAAACATAAAGAATATATCTCCAAACAAACAACTTAAAGGCCATTCCAGGCAAAGGGTTAAATTAGTTGCTTTCTGCTTGCTGGCTTGCTGGATGTCACAAGGGTCTTTCATTCACCAGCACGTTGAATTACCTGATAAACCCTGCTGAACTTTCTGTTAACTCCTCTTTCTCAGTCCCCAAATTGAATTCAATTTGGAGGGGAGTATTACATTGAAAAATGCATGGATAAGTCATCCTCTGCTGCTGAGGAGGCCCAGCAGAAAAGAATGAGTTCACTAGGTCTTATAAAGAATATAAAGCGGGCTGAATAAAAGAAGGCTAATATAACCCTTTGTCTGCAATGTCGCCTTAAAGTTCCTGTCCAGGCAATAAAATAAAAATGCTCACCTTTTGGCCCCCCTAGCTCCTCTGTACAACCCCCAGCATCTTCATACATGCTACTGAGGGAGAAAGAGCGATTCCATCCTCCATCGCAGGTAAGACATGGTGGCATCTATCCAGGGCCGGCGCCAGCACAGGACAAACCTGGGCAATTGCCAGGGCCTCTGGTATCTTCAGGGTCACACTTGGCCATAGTATTATTTTACAGTGGACACGAACCACCAAATGCCAGGTGTTGTGGGCAGACCTACTCATAGCTGGCCTCAGCAACAGGGGATGATTGCCAGGAAGATGGAATGGAATGGAGGGCAGTTGATGGAAGCTCAGAAGGTGGCAAGAACTAGTTGACAACTAGAAGGCAATTAGGACTGGAAGGTGATTAGCAGTAGAAAATGACCCATTTGTGGCACCGGAGCTGAAAGTGACATCTTTTGACACACTACCTTAGGGTTCACTAAGACCCTTTTGCCCAAGGGCTCCAAAAACCTGGAGCCGGCCCTGCATCCATCAATATGGCTTTTCGGCCCCTAACACTCCTACTCCTTTTATCACATTTAAAGAGGCATGCTGAGGCCAGACACACTTAATGCCCTATCTATTGCAATGAATGGAGTAAGCTTGTGGGGTCATAAACATGTCTCCATGGACTCCATGAGAGGCCACAGGCACTATAGTGTAGACTTTTTTTTGTTTCTGCCTGGACAATCCCCTTTCACTCCTGTAAGTTGCAGGCATTGTAACTAGGGGCTTTGGGACAGCATGAAGATAAAGGGACAGGGGAGATTGGAGAATTCATTATCTATCACCGCTAGAACACCTAGCTGCTGCTGCTTATCACTGATTGTTATAAACTAAGGCCTTAGATTAATGTTTCTAAACTTCCGATGAAGGTTACATTAATTAGGGGTTTATTTATCAAGGGCTTGCGCCAGGTAGTGTCTGACGAGCGCCAGGTACCGCCAGCTAACGGCGGCTACCGACTCAAGTACGCCCGGCGGCGGTCACAATGACGCATTTATCACGCTAAATGAGGCTAGCGCCGGCGAGAGCGTCAGCTAGCGCGGGATTCATCATGTAGCCGACTGCAACGAACAGCGCCGCTGCTAATCCCATCACAGCGACAGGTATGACCTGGCGCTCCCTGGCGTTGTCCAATGCATTTCAATGGAGCAATCTTTAAATAATCATAATTAATTGCTATTAATGTTTTTTTTTTTTTTTTTTTTAATGTCAAAAAGTAAAGTAAAAAAAAAATAAAAAAAAAAATTGTGCAGAATTGATATTACAGGTCTGATATTAATGTATTCATATTACAAAATGTTTAGAAAAACTTGTATAATTTTTACATTAAAAAAAAATGGTTGTTTGGGGGTTAAAAACTACTTTACACACATCGCCGCCAGCGCTCTGGGGTTTAAACAAGGAATTCACAGCGCGAAAAATTTTTGAGCGTGATTTGTTAATGAATCTGCAGCAAGCCGTTCGCTCTGGCCATTCGCTGTCAGGCGCACCCATACAACGCAGAACCTGTGAAACATCGACCCCTAACCCCGTATTCAACATTACCGCACACCGACTGAGTCGCTGTCAACAAGCAAACCCCGGCCAAGCACAGCGAATACTAGCTGGCGCTGTGAAAATCACGCTACTGGCGCTCATCTGTCGCTACCTGGCGCTATTAATGAATCGGCTTCTATGTAAGAGCCTCCCATTGAATAATTATTGCATTGTTATTTATAGTTTAGTCAGCTGGCAACACATTATTTAACCCTTGCTAATGCAGTGAGTAGCTTCTCATTTGTTAAGCAACCATGTCGATAGACACATCATGTGGTCATAGAAACATTTAAGAAGGGTCAAATTATCGGTATGCATCAAACAGAGAAAACATCTAAGGAGATCGCAGGAACTACTATACTTGGGTTAGGGACAGTGGGGAAACATCATCTTTGAGTAAGGAATGTGGTTGAAAACAAAATCTTGTATGATCTTGTTTGTCAATCACTTAAACTAGTAAAATCAAATAGCAAAAAACAGTGGCACCTTCGGGAAATTAACCTGGGGGTCCAGTAGGGGGCGTGGCACATAGGGGGCATGGCATGACAGTGTGTGGCACATCAGCAATTTTAAAGCATCTCAAAAATCTCTGATTATATGTAAATAGCTTATGTGTTCTAAGCAAAGCCATTTTACCGGCTTACATTTCTAAGTTGTGGCTGAGCTGGGAAGGGCATGTCATGGAGCAGCTTTATGAGTCTTGAACATTCTCTGCCGTGGCCAGAGTAGGCCACCAATGTGAACCAATGTGCTCACTCACAGAATGGCAGAACGGCTGTTAGACCAGTTTTGCAGGGTCCTAGAGGGATGAAACTGAATGGAGGCCAAATTTTGCTTGCTACGGCTTCTACCTGGCATTGCAGAAAAAGGTGCAGCGGCACATGTGGCATGCATCAGGCGAACTGCTTGCTGCCTTATTATTGCCTTTGGGTTTACATTCCCTTTAATTGAGAAAGTAGGAGCATTTCCACGTGCACAATGTGACGGAAACTCAAGGGATTGGAACTACACAGCTGTATAGCTTAAAAAAAGAAACACTTGTTACTGAGACTAACCACCAGCATAAAAGTTAGTCTCTGGAGCAATGTTAGAAGCTTGCCGTATTTTGGAAAGAGGTCAAGAACATAACTTGCATACCGTGCGACCTCACCAGAGCCCAGAAGGTCAGGGGTGCCCATCATTTTTCCACCTTATTTATCATATTATATCATATTTGTGCTCACTTGACATCATTTATATCAATTGTCCTCAACCTTCCTGTCCATGAGAATCACATCCAACACTAAGAGATGGTCGCGAGCCAAATTCAAACCAAAGAGTTTGGAGACGCTAATGCTTGTTTACAGTCATTGTGCGTATATTTGGGGTATCTTTGGCGTGTGTCCTAACCTTCCCCCCGCCCTTTCCCAAAGAACAATAAGCACACTGTATATGGATTCCCCTGCTTCAAAAAATTCTTGCTCCTCATTATTGCATCCCCCAACCTCAAATAAATTAAATGGAAGAACTGGGTTGCTGAAAAGCTGATTACCAGTTTTACCAGTTTACCAGTTTCTGCAGCTTCTGTCCTCCACATGTTGACAGTCAGCCTCAGAAAATCACTCAGACAGCACGCGAGCCACTAGGCAGGGGTCAGTCATTAGTTGTCTAGCTGCATCCAATTGATGGGCCCTATTTAAGGTTCACTTACATCACATTTAGTTATACCACTGAAAGAGGTTGGAAAAAAGTTTGTAAGCTGCCAGGACTGGTAAGACTTCCTCACCTGCCTGACTTTACATTTACACTAAGGAAGGGTAAATATTATGCTCAAAAAGGTGTCAAAACAGAGTGGAATCCCACATCCTTTTTACACATTTATTTTTATTTCACTTTTTTTTTACACTCAAGAAAATTGTGATTTTTGCATTTATGTGGTCTCATGTGGGAAAAACAAAAGCTTTTTTTGTGCTATGCTGATTCACATGATAGGTGCGGTGCCTGTGGGACCATCTGGCAGCAAACATCACGCTCTGACGAAGGTTGTCCTACAACCGAAACACGTGAACATGTGGACGTTTTCCTGTCACCTGCTTATGGGAAGAGACTCATGCAGTAACAAGTGCCTCACAAACACTTGCAATGTATTGCTTCCATTTGCCTGATATTTCTCCGCTTGCAAACCTGCATAATAGCAAGAACTGAGCAACATTCTCCCTTGAGACCAATCACAATACCTACCTTAAATCCTGATACTGCTACTGCTAAAACCAGCACAACAAAATTGCTCTAGAAACTGTAGTATTCAGGATCAGTCGGCAGACAATCATTGTATACATTGTATATATTGTGTGTATATATATAGATTGTGTGTATAGGTGTATGGACCCTTTCCCTTCACTTGACGATTTTTTTGGTATCCTTGTAATCCTTCATGCGGACCCTAACCCATCATTATAGAATTATGTATTGTATATAAATAAATTTAACTCTCTTTTTGGCATACTATCTCCAGTTGTCAGGTGTGCATTCATAATTTGACTGTTCTTAGCTAACTGGGGACTTCGGTCTCAAAAAAACTTTTGTGAATTGCACCCACATAGCGATATGTATATTTAGATTGTAGATGAGTGCGATGACTGGACGAGAGGCTACGCATGTGCCGTAGGGCCGAGGAAAGGTGAGCAAGATTGGGTGATCTGGGTGGCAAAGGCCAAAACCCCAATACCCAAAATCCTGGGTATTGGTCCACGTTAAAAGCTTTTTTTGCCAATGCACCTGGTGCTGTATGCCTGAGAAAACAAAAATAGTAAACTAATGGGGCTCTGGAGCTACCCCCTAGGAATCCCAGAACAATGGCTGCACACACTGGAATGGATTAAAAGTACTATTACATTTATTAATTCACAAGAATGCACACTCCTGGTGTGCAAATGACATAAATGACATTACATTACCAACAATAACAACAATACCGTGAAAGAACATAAAACATATAAAAATGGCTGGATAGGGGGGCAGGAGGGAACCACTGGGGCTAAATACCATCAAATATTTAATGAATTCAATAAGATGGCTAGAGATTAGTCTGTGCTACAAATTTCCAAATAACAGAGCTCAAATTACATATGCCAGAATGTCTCCATGAGCGGCAAGGCGCTGAGAAAACGTGAATGAAGCTTAAAAGTGCAATGTGCTTGTAAGTGCATACAGCGCATAACCTATAATAAGATATGCAAATGGTCACTCAAGATAGTACAGAGGCTAGTGGTGCCGATAAACAAAGGTCTCAAAAAGAGAAAATCTGTGCAATAATAACAGTGAAAAGTGCAGGTGCATGTGCAAAATGAAATGACAAAAGCGTATCCCAGTGAAACCTGGGCTACAAAGTGCAAAGTGCTAAGGAAAACAGTGTCAGCCGTCACTATGGCAAACTGGCAATCACTGATTATTCATGAAAATCATAAAGAATAGTACATCACCGAGAGGTTGTAATGGCCCCCAGCAGTCCTGCACTCAGCCGCTCCAGTCCACAACACCGACGCATTGCGTGGTTGCTACACCACTTCACCAGGCCTTTGTTTATCGGAACCACTAGCCTTTGTGGCCATTTGCCTGTGGCGGGTGTTGCAGCTGAGACGCTAATAGAGTCTCTTGGCAGACGCTCAAGTGTCATAATAAATTGGCCTCTCAACGTTGATATATTGAGTTTCAGTAGTAGTAGCGCTTAATGTAATATTGTATTATTCTGACAATTCATTTGGAAGAGAATACTAATTCTTATTTGAAATGTATATGGAGAAAGAAAGCAACACTGATTTGAATATACGGTAAGTAGGTTACATTCTATTACAGAACAATAGAGGAAAGTCAACTTGTTTGGTGTTTCCTTTCAAATAAGGGAAATTTTGTGCCTTGTCACCCTGTGGTTTGAAACGTTTAACATTTGATTTCTAAAGAAAATTTCTAGCAATAAATTCTTTGGAAGCTTTTACCTGCCTGGAGTAAAATTTTCAGATGGTATTATTCGGCACAACGTACTATATAAAAGCCTGTTATAGACTCTTCTTTGAATCGTGCAGTATAAAAATAAAAATACATATTCAAGATATGAAAAAAAAAAGTTTCTGGCATCTAAGCCAGGATGTCAATTGGTGTTAACGATCAGACAAACAATATATTCTAGTCATATGAGCACAACAGTATGAAGGTTATTACAGAATATAAAAAGGCACTGATTCTGATCATGGGTATAAAACGTAGCAGCAGGCCACTGATTCTGTTCATAAGAGTATAAAGAGGTAGCAGTTGTTTATTGATATAATAATGGAGGATCTGGACATTGGTTATTATTATAAGCCTATAATAAAGAGCAAGAACTGATTCTAATGTTGGGGATAGAAAGAGGTAGCAGAAGAGCAGTTTTGATCATGGGTATAAAGACATGTTGCTTTAACCTGCAGAATGACTCACCACTGCTGGCACAAAGGCCTACAGGTCCATCTTGATCAAAGGAGAACTGTGGGAAACCTGTTTTTTAAAAACTTTTACCTACTAAATGAGGTTTATCTGGGGAGGGGGTTAAAATATATTATTTTTCCTTACTCAGTGGAAATGAAGCACAAATAAGTGTTTTTTGAACTTAAGAAACAAAATATAAGCTGATTCCTACTACAAGTAGAGAAGATGTGTTCCTTTACTGAAAAGCACAGAGCTTTACCTGTTGCTCTGATCATTGAAAACTACCACAAAAATCCACACATACTGTAATAACCAACAAATAACCTCACGAGGTCTATTACTTAATTTCCCAATCACTGCAATCTTTTTCCACCTATCAGCCTGTGACCAGATCTATCAATCTGTTCTACTTGAACAAAGAGGCAGTGAACTTTTTAGACCAAACCTAATAGTCAGGGTACATGCCCCCCATTGCAAATTGATAGGCAGAATTGCAAGAGGCTAAGCATAGGGAGAGCAAGTTCCTGCAGGGGCGAGGGAACAAGCTCTGGCAGAAGTACTGGTAGGGGAACAGCTTGGCAGGCGGAGAAGCAGCATCCGAATATCAGCTGCTGGAGCAGACTCTAGCAGGAGGGCAAGGGGGGAAATGTGTGGTGGATGGGAGGACTGGCTAAAAGAACATAGAAGAGGTGGTCAAGAACACAGTGGGCTGTAAAGGACAGTAAAATATTGAGTTGCGTAGATTGTTTTAAAGTGGACTGATTTAATGCATTGGAATGGGCAGCCACAGCATCCATAGTGGTGGCATGAGACATTAGAAATTGACTGCCCCATCAGCAAACAGCGAAGTTGCAATAGAAAGATGACAAGCTTCACTATATTTTCTGGTGCTTTTTATTTCATACAGCACCCAAATGATGTAGTAGTGTGAAAACCCCTGATGGTGTCATTTACTCTAATTCCATCCATGAATCATAAACAGACTCTGTCTCCTTTGCTTAATGCCAATGAAACAGTTGGCATGAATAAGTCTGAAGAAAAGTCTTAAGAAAAGTTTAAGCATTCCATGTCATTTTGTTGAAAGTGTCAACAGCCTTACAATTTGAGCATCCAATGAGAGAACTAAGATATTCTATGCACCAATGATTAACCATTAAAGGTTGAAGGCCTACCAAAGGAGGAAGAGCAGAACCGGATCATGACTGTGCAAGGAGGTGCAAAATGAAGGCATTACTGAGACTGAGAAGAAGAAAGAGGAGGTGGTAGATGAATATGTACATGACCCAATATTGTGTGAAGGCATGAAGTAATATAGCAATGATAGGGGGAGCAGAAGGAAGAGGATATTACACAGCAGCAATTTAGCGAGCAAGGTGTGTAAAAGGGCCCCATTGAAGCAGCCATCAGTTACCTTCTGCATCACGCCATCCTCATTTGTCAGGAAGCAGGACCAGAGAAGGCATTCTAGCTAAATGTATTTAAAGAAACTCTCCTGTGTCAAAACAACGTGGGACACTGCCTTCTTGGTAAGTTCACAACCCCAATCTCTGCAGCTAGCTTCACCTATAGACAAGACCCCATTCGCAGGGACGCTTTAAATGCCTCACCGGACACAGTTGCCCCCAGCACTTGGTAGCTCAAAGATTGTGAACTTACAGGGCTGAAGCCGGATGAACCCGAGGTAAGACTGGGCGATATCGGGCAAGCCAAGGTCATACACAGATAATCAGTCCTCAAAATACAAAGCACCAAGGGACAAGCACAAGAAGGGTCAAAGGTCAAGCCAAGGGTCAAACTGGGTAATCAGAGGGTTTGCAATACAAGGGATGAGGCGGAAATGTAATGGGAGTCCAGGCATAGGTCGGTTCAGGCGGCAATCACAGAATAGTCAGGCAAGCTAGATCGCCAATGGTATAACAATCAGCAATCTCAGAAACAATAGCACCCAGCAGAATACTGACTGAAGTACACAGAAATACTTTTATAGGGCTGAGGTGGACAGGATTGGCCAGGGGAAACTTTGGCTCATTGGCTTGTTAATAACATGTGGGTTGATTTCCCAGATAATTAATAGTGTGTTTTGCCCACAGTAAGCTTAGGGCTTATTGGCCCTTTAAACTAACTGCACACAGCCTGGCCGTCAGAGGGCATAAATCAACTGTGTGCGCGGGAATAGGCAGAGCAGCGGGGGTTGGGGCAGGGAGAGGAGGAGGTGGAAGTGCTCAGCGCCACATGAGCTGATGCTGCCCAAGCCGGCTACCGCCATTAATGCAGCTGCCAGGCAGAGGGAATCCCTGCCAGCCGGTAAGCCTGCACTGCCTGGGAAGAAGGTAAGTGTGTCATGACATGCTGTCCATGTGTTCTTTAATACTTCAGCTGATGACAAAATTGGGGTCATCTGCTACAGCTGTGCTAAGTGCTGAGGAACATGGATGACCTAGTCACTCACTTGTTTGGAGACCATACTGCTGAAACTGCTGCCCGACTTGTGGACACTCATTCTTGTGGACTTCATTCAGTGAATTTAGGACTGATTCAACACCGTATATTTTACTCACGTTTTTTATTTTTAGGGAAACACTTTTTTCTCATGATTTTATTCTCTCAATTTAGCACCACATTTAGCTTTGCAAATTTAAAAAAAAGGCACAGCTAAATATGGTGCTCTATTTTACCAAAGAGAAAAAACATGAGTAAAAGCATTTTTCTATAAAAAAAAGTGTGTAAAAAAATACTGTGCTGAATCTCTGTGCAAGATTCCCATCCACCCTTTTTGGCAAAATAAACAGTGCTTGTCCTGCACCATCATATGATGAAGAACATGACCCTGCAGAATGCTATTAGTGACAGGGTACACAAGACCATAGATATGTGGTCCAGTATGCATAGTCAGTGCTACACATTTTTAACAGGATACTGGATGAAGAGAATGGATGATAGAGCTACAAGGAGTGTTCCGTCTTATTTGTGGGACTTCCATGAAATGCAAAAGTCTTAAAGGAGCCACAGCACTCAACCCTGTTAACTTGCAGGCCAGCCTATAATCTGTCTCTAAACTTGGTTAAAAACAGAGGACTCGGTCACACACATCTGCAGAAGTATGCTTAAGCTGCACCACTACGCCAAAGTGCCTCTGTGGGTTGCAGTCCTAACTCTAATCTCTGAGAGCCCATCTGGGACATACAGTGCAATAGATAAATTGGGAGCAGGCTTACCTGAGGTTGCCCTAAACCTCTCAAGTGCAAGCCATGGGGTGGAAGGGTCAAAGACCTTGCAATACAGCCTAGACCCCACACACCATGTGCTTGCACAAATTCAAAAGAAACAAAGCATACTTCTGCAGATGTGTGTGACCGAGTCCTCTGTTTTTAACCAAGTTTAGAGACAGATTATAGGCTGGCCTGCAAGCTAACAGGGTTGAGTGCTGTGGCTCCTTTAAGACTTTTGTATCCTAATTGCCCTGCTAACGTGCACCTCCCAGGTTAGTTATAAAATGGTCTGAGCGGCTGCCACCCCCTCTTTGTTTCTTTTCAATTTGTGCAAGCACATGGTGTGTGGGGTCTAGGCTGTATTGCAAGGTCTTTGACCCTTCCACCCCATGGCTTGCACTTGAGAGGTTTAGAGCAACCTCAGGTAAGCCTGCTCCCAATTTATCTATTGCACTGTATGTCCTAGATGGGCTCTCAGAGATTAGAGTTAGGACTGCACCCCACAGAGGCACTTTGGCGTAGTGGTGCAGCTTAAGCATACTTCTGCAGATGTGTGTGACCGAGTCCTCTGTTTTTAACCAAGTTTACAGAGACAGATTATAGGCTGGCCTGCAAGCTAACAGGGTTGAGTGCTGTGGCTCCTTTAAGACTTTTGTATCCTAATTGCCCTGCTAACGTGCACCTCCCAGGTTAGTTATAAAATGGTCTGAGCGGCTGCCACCCCCCTTTGTTACTTCCATGAAATGCAGAAGAATCATATGTTTCTATCACATGCACTTTCTTCCTTCTCTACCAACTTTCTTCCTTTTCTTCCTTTCTAATCTCAGCCTCTTGACTCTCATCCGATTTCTTATCCAGGGACTCTCAAAACTGACCAGTCAACTACCTTGGTTTAAAGCTACTGCTTTGCTTTACCAAATAAGCCGCTGTGTTCTTGTCACAAGCTTCCTGACCAGCAAACTCAAAAAGCTGAATCTCTGAGTCTTTGCAACCATGACAAAGGTTCATTACAGTTTTTATCTTGACCTCTAACCCCTGTGCCAATTGTTTTTTGAAATGAAGAACATTTGCTAATACCTAGAAATATACCTAATACTGAAGCCTCTACCTCTGATGACACCTACAGCTTTGCTGTGCTGCTAACACCCATCTGTTCTCACTGGCACCGACACCAGTGTACACATCCAATCTGAAGTGCGTGGTACTGCAGTGTGCAAGAATTCCCAGGCTCGTTAAACAGAGCAGCACAAGTAAAGTTGAGTATCTCTCTACTATGGTTAGTGAGATAGTGGTGTGGGTACCTGAAGACCAGGACCCTTCATGGCTGGTGGTTACGTGGTTTAGAGGACTCTGTTTTCTGTTTTTCTTTAGCCAAAAGAACTTGTGACCACATGACCTCTGGCAGCCATTTGTGACTCATGGAAGAAGGAGTACGGTGCCCGAAACCAGTCCGAATAGTCAATGTGTGGTGCCCAAATAGCCAATGTCCCCCATGCATACAACCCCTGCAAGCCTGGCTTCTGGCACTGCACTCTTCTTACCTTTCATCATTCATCAACCAGGTTGAATTGTTTTTTTCAACTGTGATTCATCTTGAACAAAACTGCAAAACACCTGCCAGCTCATCCTTTCTGCCTCATAGAGAATAATAGGAAGACCCGCTGACACACTCATAATTTTAGTGGAAAATAAGCTTAGCCAAGGATATAATTGCTTCCTAGTAGACAGCAAATACTGGCATCAGTATTACTACCTGGCTCCCCCTTATAACCTTATAAGCCGAGTCAGGTATTTAAACCCACTTTATACCTCCAGAATGAAAAGCATTGCCTTGCCACTGGTACACTTTTATAATAAGGAGCAGCATCATACTATCTATTTTATTTTCTTTGCAGTTTATATTTATAACCCAACTCCCCATTATACTCTTATACATGCAGTTTTACTATTTTAAATTCATAGGCCCTTATTCATCAAGCGATAGCGCCAGGTAGTGTCCGACGAGCGCCAGGTAGCGGCAGCTAACGGCGACTACCGACTCAAGTACGCCCGGCGGCGGTCACAATGACGCATTTATCAAGCAAAATGAGGCTAGCGCCGGCGAGAGCGACGGCTAGCGCGGCATTCATCATGAAGCCGCCTGGACCGAACAGCGCCGCTGCAAATTCCCTCACAGCGCCAGGTATGAGCTGTCGCTCCCTGGCGATGTCCAATGCATTTCAATGGAGCAATCTATAATAATTCATGAATAATTGGTAATAATTTTTTTTTACATTTTTTGAATGTCAAAAAATCGGAGACCACTTCTGCAATGTTAGGATTTATTTTTAAGTAAAAAAAAAAAAAAAAAAAAAATATGTGCAGAATTGATCTAACAGGTCTGAGATTAATGTATTCATATAAACAAAATGATTCTAAAAACATGTATAATGTTACATTAAAAAAATATGGTTGTTTAGGGGTTAAAAACTAGTTAATACAGATCGCCGCCAGCGCTCTGGGGTTTAAACAAGGAATGGACAGCGACAGCACATTCGGAGCGTGATTTTTTGATGAATATGAAGCTAGCCGTTCGCTCTGGCCATTCGTTGTCAGGCGCTCACATACAACGCTGGACCTGTGAAACAGCGACTCCCCAGCCCGTATTCAACATTACCGCACACCGACTGAGTCGCTGTCATCAAGCTAATGCCGGCCAAGCACAGCGAATACTGGCTGGCGCTGAAAAAATCACGCTACAGTCGCTCATCTGTCGCTACCTGGCGCTATTGATGAATCGGCCTCATAGAATCAGAATCAACATCTTGCTCTCTACATAAACTTATCAGACTATGAGGCCGATTCATCAATAGCGCCAGGTAGCGACAGATGAGCGACTGTAGCGTGATTTTTTCAGCGCCAGCCAGTATTCGCTGTGCTTGGCCGGCATTAGCTTGATGACAGCGACTCAGTCGGTGTGCGGTAATGTTGAATACGGGCTGGGGAGTCGCTGTTTCACAGGTCCAGCGTTGTATGTGAGCGCCTGACAACGAATGGCCAGAGCGAACGGCTAGCTTCATATTCATCAAAAAATCACGCTCCGAATGTGCTGTCGCTGTCCATTCCTTGTTTAAACCCCAGAGCGCTGGCGGCGATCTGTATTAACTAGTTTTTAACCCCTAAACAACCATATTTTTTTAATGTAACATTATACATGTTTTTAGAATCATTTTGTTATATGAATACATTAATCTCAGACCTGTTAGATCAATTCTGCACATATTTTTTGTTTTTTTTTTTTTTTACTTAAAAATAAATCCTAACATTGCAGAAGTGGTCTCCGATTTTTTGACATTCAAAAAATGTAAAAAAAAATTATTACCAATTATTCATGAATTATTATAGATTGCTCCATTGAAATGCATTGGACATCGCCAGGGAGCGACAGCTCATACCTGGCGCTGTGAGGGAATTTGCAGCGGCGCTGTTCGGTCCAGGCGGCTTCATGATGAATGCCGCGCTAGCCGTCGCTCTCGCCGGCGCTAGCCTCATTTTGCTTGATAAATGCGTCATTGTGACCGCCGCCGGGCGTACTTGAGTCGGTAGTCGCCGTTAGCTGCCGCTACCTGGCGCTCGTCGGACACTACCTGGCGCTATCGCTTGATGAATAAGGGCATATATGCCCTTGCCCAGTCCTCTGCTTTCTGCTGTACTTTTATATCTATAGCTGGGACCAAATATGGTGCCCTGCTTAAATTTCTGAATATATATATATATATATATATATATATATATATATCAAGCTAATGTGCCTCCCTGGTTGCTAGGATTAAAATGAGACCCCCTTATCTATGTTTGGGTGTTATGGTCAACGTGAGTGTCCTGCTTTCACTTATACTCCTAAAATCCTAATCAGTGTCCTGCTTCCATTCCCTTTATATTTTGAAAATCAGTGCCCTGTTTTTCCTAAAATAAGTGCTTGATCCCCTTTATATCAATATCATCAGAAAAAATGTCATGCTCCCCATTCATACTGCTATTAGAATATTTATCCTGCTCCATTTTATACTAATTGAATGGATAAGCATCCATATTGGAATAAGGAATCTGCTCAGCTATATGTACTCATTTTATTAGAATGGACATCCTGCACAATCTTTACACTAATATCAGAATATGGGATCTGTCCCCCTATATACTTATATCATCACAATAAGCATCCTGCTCCACATTTATTTTAATATCAGGCTAAGTATTGTTCTTCCCTAGATACTAATATGATCAGAATGAGTGCCCCGACCCCCGCCCCCCCCCATTATGTTCAGACTTGCCGGTTTGCCAATACTTACACCCTTTGTTAACACAATCCTTGTGCTATTTATCCTTTAGTAAATTAGGACTACAATGAGTGCCCTGCTTCCTATTTATAGGAATATGAGAATAAGTATGCTGATTTACATAATGTCATCAGAATGAGTGACCTTTCCCCATTTTTCATGTCAAAATAAGTATGCTGCTCCCCAATATATTAATCAGAATGAGCATACTGCTTCTCATTAACTTAAAAGAGGCACTAATACGGAATTGTGTAATATTAAAAATCATATAAACGTGTCGGCTAATGAGGGGAGGGGTCACTTATACATCCGAACTGGATAAAACTCCTGCCAAGCTTGTGGTTTATTCTCTCAAGGTAGGAGTAGAATCCAGGACATGTTTAGTTTATCAGGGGTGACAGAACCCCCCCAACCCTGATTTTCTCTTCCTGGTCATTTTCTCTGGGGTATCCCAATTTGGTATGGTCTCACCTCGCATGCGTGGGCTCTCATCCAATCAGAAATGTATGTCATGAATTTTAATGCATGGACTCCAGGACCAAGGGATGATTGGTGCTCAATTTTGGTGTCTTGATCTTCTGCATGATGGTAGTGGCTGGAAGCATAGTCGAAATGGGGCAAAAAGGCATCAGCCCGGGTTGATGGCCCTGGGCAGCTCATAAACTACTGAGCACTGCCCCCAGGGGGCATCCCAGACGGTCAAAAGGTGCAATCATCGGCTGAAGCTGGAGTATTAAAGGGACAGATCATGGGTAAAGGTGAAATGGTTACTTTTAAAGAGATAGTACTGAAAATTTAGTATGAGTATTCAAATGAATGGACGTGCGAGAGCCATGTTCCCGGTAGCAGGGATTGGGAAATAGCATTGAGCAGCACTGCATCACCAGACCATCACCGCTGGATTCTGGGGCAGATAGGTATTTTTTATTTATTTAACCCCCCTGCCCTGCTTTAGCGCTAGGAGATGGTGGCAAGATAGGGGAGGGGGGGGTGGTAGTGGCTGGAAGCAACTATGCTGGAAGCAACTATGCTGGAAGCCACTACCACCATGCATGGGAATGCCCTGTCATGTGAAACCTCCAGGATCACTCACAAACTTACCCTTCCAATGGTCCCACAGTACATTTGTGGCCCCCTGCCACATCCCCAGCATCTTGTGGCTGAGGTACACTCCTGCGATCACCATTCAGGGAACGCTCCGCATACCTTAGGGAGGCTGGGGATCTGCCAGGCTCTGTCTCCAACTATTGCTGCATGCCATGAATAAATATGCAGCTCCAAAGCGGTCACCAGCTAGCATCTTATTTAACGCCGAAAAGGGCACTGGGTGCTCTGATTGAAGCAGAGCATTGTAACCTGGTTCTGTAGGTCAAGCTCCCATAGAGCACAATAGGCAAACCTGGATTGAAGCGCTTAAAGCGGTCCTTCACTCTGAATAAGAGTCTATCTTATATGTTTCCCACACCCTACACGTACAGATTGCTCACATTAAAAATCATCCTACCTGCATCTACTGCATGTTATGAGCCAACATCCAAGATGGCGGCTCATGGAACATCAGGCAGCCTGCAAACAGGAAGTGCCTTCTGTGTTGCTCTGCATTCTGGGACTGCTGACCTTTTCCTGACCCCAGCTCTGTTCTGTCTGAGCAAAGCACAGCTATAACCTGTCCCCCTGTACTTTATCCCACTCTCCTCTTCTCAGTAAGTGTGATGCTTCTGAGTCAAGATGGCGGTGCCCGTATCCTAAAGTCCTGAACAGAGTTGCATCCCAGTGGGGGAAAGAATATCAAGTAAGTGACTAAAAACCTAAAATATATTTATTTTAGATGCTGGGGAACCGTTTTTTAAGGGTTTGGGCTTTTCTATAAATCACGGTGAAGGTCCGGTTTATTTCTTCTAATTTATATGACACACATTTATTTGTACAGAACTTGCATTGCAGAATAAATATCCTTCTTTATGTACTAATGTCATCAGCACCCTGATCTGCATTTATACTAATATCAGAACAAGTATCCTGATTTATATACTAATAACATCAGAACCCTGATCTGCATTTATACTAATATCAGAACAAGTATCCTGATTTATATACTAATAACATCAGAACCCTGATCTACATTTATACTAATATCAGAACAAGAAATCCTGATTTATATACTAATGTCATCAGCACCCTGATATGCATTTTTTTACTAATATCAGAATAAGTATCCTGCTTTATATACTAATACCATCAGAACCCTAATCGACTATTATACTAATATCAGAATAAGTATTCTGATTTATATACTAATGTCATCAGCACCCTGATCTGCATTTCTACCAATATCAGAACAAGTATCCTGATAAATATACTAATGTCATCAGCACCCCGATCTACATTTATACTAATATCAGAATAAGTATCCTGCTTTATATACTAATACCATCAGAACCCTGATCTACATTTATACTAATATCAGAATAATTATTCAGATCTATATACTAATTTCATCAGCACCCTGATCTACATTTATTCTAATATCAGAATAAGTATCCTGCTTTATATACTAATACCATCAGAACCCTGATCTGCATCTATACTAATATCAGAATAATTATCGATGATCTATATACTGATTTCATCAGCACTCTGATCTGCATTAATACTATTATTAAATAAGTATCCTGATTTATATACTGTCATAAGGATGAATTTTCTCACATTTATACTCAGAATAATAGAATGTGCCCTGCTCCTCTCCTTATATACTAATATCATCAGAGTGAGTAACCCTGAGCTGTTCCCTTTTTATGATGAGACACTCAATTTTGTCCTTTTTATTATTATATCAGGACTAGAATGTGCCCTGCTCTACTTTTTAATTGTAAGAAGATGAGAGTCCCAGTACCCCCATCATACTAACTTTTCTTTTAGTGTGATCAGAATCTCCAGCGTATCCCCCTGTAGTATCATAGGTGGAATAAGATTAGACTGCCCTATATTATTAGGGTGGCTGTACAGTGCGAGAGGCGGCCGGGGATTTCCCTGTAGGACTCCAGCGGTCCCGCAGCAGCAGCAGCAGGAGCAGAGGTGGTGGGCGTGGTCAGCAGCAGCAGCAGGGGGCGTGTCCCGTATAATAGCTGTCGCTGAGGCGGGTGAGGTGCAGAGCGCGCTCCCCGCCAGTGACTATGAGAGAGGCTGTCGTGGAGACAGCGGACAGCAGCCTAGTGACAGCCGAGCCGCCATCCTTCTCCTCAGCCCGACAAAGCCAATGCACGGATTCATTGGAATATGCTGGGGCTCCACAACAGCTGAAGCGATCCGTTCCGCGCTGCCTGAGCTGGATTACTGCATCGTTTCCTTATGAAGAAGGCAAAAGTAAGTAGCTGGGACTGGCTATGGCTATGAGTGAGCCCCGGACTGCTACACATGCTACTACCTACCTGCCTGTGCACACATGTCTCCAGTGAGTACTGCCGCCAGCCTCGGGGTCACGGGTTACCTCTATGTGTGTAGGGGGTGGAGGGGACCTGGGGGCAAATAACACACGAGCACTTGCTGTCCGGCTGCTGCTGCTGCCCAGCCTGGGGGGCAAATAACACGTGCAGCGCGCCGGCAGTGGCAGCGCTATGGGAGGTGGGGGGGGGGGGGGCTCCCCTGCAGCCCTGCACACATGTCATTCCTTATACAAGGTGTCAGCGGCTTCATTTGCCCCCTGGCTGCATCTGACGCCTTCTAATGATTATGACAGCACTTCTGAGGAATGTTAAGATTGTTTCATGCTACAGCCAGGGGTCATTTCTTTGCTTTATTCTCACCCCTGTTTCATAATATCTGCACCCCAGCATTGGCCCATGATGGGTGCTGGGTGCTTGCATTGTACTCTCTCTCTCTCATGGGTGCAGGCTAACCCTGCTATAAGGTCTTTGCACCCTATGAGGTTGATTCAGTACCAGTTGAAAAGTTCTCTTGGTAGTTAAAAAAATCACTTGAAAAAAGTGATTGAAAAAGAGCCTGAATCACCATCTGGAAGACCATGAAAGCCAATGGCGTTTTTATTAGACTGCAGAAAATAGGAAAACGTCTTAGCAGTTACCAGTGCCATTGACTTCCATGGTCTTCCTAGCTGGTGATTCAGCAACAGTGACTTTCTCCTGCTTTTTCACCTCAAGTGAGTTTTTTGACAACCAAGAATTTTCTTTTCTTACTGAATCGACCCATATGTGTTATAATGCTGCCTGTAACTTGGTGAGGCAATCACCAATTTAGCTGCCAATAATTTATTGAAATCATATGCAAGTGTGGATTGTCTCATACTATAAAGTGTTGCCTGAATGTCCTTTAAATGGAAGATGAAAGGAGGTTTTAATAATTAAAATTCCCAGGGTATATAAGCTCACTTCTGCAGCCTATGCTTTGTTTAGTAGACTAAAGTCTTAAAGTGGACCAACACCCAGAATTTTGACTATCCTGGGTTTTGGTCCACTTCGGTGGGGCACCCTGATCGGGGGTGTGAAACCCCCCAGAACGCCCGGAAACACTCACCTCACCACGCTCCTACGCGGGCGCTCGTCCAATAAGAGCGCTCAGAGCCGCTGTGGTATGCACGTACAAGCGGCGTCCAACCACAGCGGCTCTGAGTGCTGGAGGCCACGTCTCGCGCTTCCCTCTAACAGGGAGCGCGCCCGCCATTCACAAACGGCCGGTGCGGGTGCGTGCCCTGCTAGAGGGATGCGCCGTTGGAACGGGGTTAAGGTAAGGTTTCTGGGCTTCCTGGGGGGTTTCACCCTGCAGGACATCCCGATTTCGGATGCCCCGCGGGGAGGGATCTGTAAGATTCCCTGGGTGTTGGTCCACTTTAAGCAAAACTGCAGGGAGTGCAGAGCTAGCAACTGCTTTGGGCCCATAAAGTGAGGGGGTTCTTTGCCACTGTGGTTTTATGGCATCATGTAAAGGAAGAGCATTTGACTTAGGCTTCTCTCTATTAAGTTGTTTTGTTGTAACTGATTCAGTAAAACATTTGCATCCTGCGTGAAGAATGTGATGGGGAAAAAGTTACTTTGGAGCTATGCCAGGGCCCCGTTTAATGTCTGCATCAGGACTCACTTGCACTTAGTTAAACCTCTGGCATGAGCGTAGCAAGGGATCCACCTGTTATTGCCCGTGAATCATTGATCATCAGTAATTATGGCTGTGTTACCACATTTCACCCAGGCATGGAGGGGGTTGTTGCTCAGTGTACCTGGGGACTACATTCCCTACCAATTGTCACCTATAGAGAATCTCGTGTTAGTTCTCAAAGGATTATATAAACTAATTTCCTTGCATCACTTGTGAGTTGTGGAAGGAAACACTAGTCCCGAGACATATTTTACATACTCTGTACAGAGACTGTGCATGTCAGATGTTAAACGTAGGATCCACCCTAAGCCTGATTCTTCTCTGTAAAGCATATGCTTTAGTATTGTAACTGACACTGCTTTAAAGCGGACCTTCACCCTGAATAAGAGTCTATCTGATATGTTTCCTACACCCTGTACATACAGGTTGCCCACATTAAAAATCATCCTACCTGCATCTACTGCATGTTATGAGCCTTTAAACATCCAAGATGGCGGCTCATGGAACATCAGGCAGCCTGCAAACAGGAAGTGCCTTCTGACTGTGCTGCTCTGCATTCTGGGACTGCTGACCTTCTCCTGACCCCAGCTCTGCTCTGTCTGAGCAAAGCACAGCTATAACCCGCCCCCTGTACTTTATCCCACTCTCCTCTCCTCAGTAAGTGTGATGCTTCTGAGTCAAGATGGCGGCGCCCGTATCCTAAAGTCCTGAACAGAGTTGCAGCCCAGTGGGGGAAAGAATTATAAGTGACTAAAAACGTAAAATATATTAACTTTAGATGCTTGGGAAAAGGGTTTGGGCTTTTCAATAAATCATGGTGAAGGGGCGGTTTAAGTCACAAGTTATTTATTCTTCAAGTAAATCCTTTCTAATAGAGCAATTCTAGCAATAAGTGCTGGCTGGCTGCCAGGGAACCCATCAGAACATGGGACTCTGTACTGGCGAGTGTAATGATTATTCCAGGCAGACATAGGAGGCTGACTGGCTGAGCAGGCTCTATCCTACTGGCTTCCAGGATGTCTGTCAGCTCCAGCACACATAGGGGGAGGGGGCTGGGGAGTTGCTGGAGGACACCTGTCCACTGCAAGGCAGAACAGTAACTGGACAGAGTTAGTGAACATGTCAGATCAGTGTTATTGATTGGATTGAATCTGGAGAAAAAAAGAACTGAACATTTTAGGTTTAATATACAGCAGTTGTGAACACCTCTTTAGCTTATGGAAGTGTGGCCTGCAGGATATTGCCTCCCCCCACTTGCTAGCTTAACTTCCCCTAACACATCTCTTCTTTACTAGTTGGGGCCCCTTTTAAGCAGATTGTGCCCCCTATTGAACTATCGCCAGCAACTGGCAAAGCTCTCTCCAGCTTCCCGTTCCTCTAGTAAAACGGAAAAACATTGCTGGAGCAGTTCAGCTTGCGGGATGTTGGTGTTGAGATGCCAAGTAGCCAGGCTTCCACTCTTGGATGTAGGATTCATGTGCTGTATTATTTGCTTCTTTGACATAACACAGGGCTCAGCAGTGAAATTTGTTTTTGAATAGGAGCCAGGGAACCCCCAGTGAATCTACTATGGGACCTGGCCTGCACTGGTCTGATGATGCACAATATAATGGATTGCTTGTTAAATTACAGTATAATTTTTCTTAAAAGCCAATATCTTTCATTATTTAACACTAGAAAAATGTACCTTTTTGTTAAACAGTGACTTTTTGGCCATATCGCATAAAGCTGGCAGGTCAGAAAATATAGTTATGGACATCATTGCATTAATATCGTTGACTAAAACTTTTTTTTTAAATGCAAACCACCTTAAATCTGAACAGTCCTCATAGTCTTATCAAGCTTTGTCTAAATAACGTTTTAATAGATTGTCAGTTTTTTAACTAGTAAGGTTTGGCTTGATTTTATAGCTATTGCACCATCAGCCTATGGTTGGCATAATCAAGAAATGACAAGTGCAATGTTAAAAAAGGTGCTACTGTTGCCTGAACTGGTCTGGTTTAATTTTTCTTTCTTAGAGTATATTGTATGAAAAATCCAATTTATTGCTAGGAGTAACAGGATTTCAACCATGAATGTATCCCTAAGTGTTTATGTGGATGTGCCAGTTCTTCCACATGCAGCTTTCACTGTGTGTTGGCGTTCGTTTACAGCATGCCGTGGCACTGATTTAGTGTGAAGCCCAGTATTTACTGTAAATACAGAGATAACAGCCGTCTGTCTTTGCTTGTACTTTGAATCAAGTGCCATCAAGGACAACCCTGTAAAACAGGTGTTTCCTAAGAAAGAGTGAAGGCAATTATAGGTCTGATAACCGCATGCTTGTAGTAGATACCACTTCCGAGTTAATTTTTCCTACGCTTACATAAGTAAAGCTGGCCATCCACAATGGATTATATTGTCAGGCTTGCATTCGGGATTCCTCCTCTCCGACGCTGCCATAATATTCTTAGGGCGTGTTGGCTTCCATTCAGCCCACCCAATCACATTTGTCAACTGTTCCTACCTTTAGGAAGATCATGCCAGATCATCATCCTTTTAATACTACCTTGTAAGGTTCCCTTGGCCCCCTTCCCAGTCACTTTTAGGAGCCCAAGCATCACTCCCTAAGCTTGAGTCAACCCTTTACAGACTCAAACTGGAAAGTTTTTTTCTATAAACTCTGGAAGGTTTTGAAATGGCATTATGGGGTATTCTGTAAACCATGCTACCATGATGCAAAGTTAGGATCTAACCAACCACAGGGTGCATAATAAACTAGTACATGGCATTCCCAAAAAGGGGGAGCTTATTTTACTACAATGGAACAGGTCACAGGGAATTTGAAGATAACTGAAGGGGATGCAGAACATGTGGGGAGGGGGATTAATAAGACTGTAGTGATGCAGAATCACATATTACAGGCTCCTTAGCCTAGATATATCAATTGCTGTACAGCATATAATGGGTATTTTATAGTTTTTCTGTTGCTATGGGCTCGCTGTAATGTATTGATAATGTATGGATATTAGGTAGTATTTGCCCTTTCCAGTTAGACTATGGGACCTAATAGTCATTCTCTTGCTTTACCACCATTATCTAGACTGATGAATTTTTAAGAAAACAAAGTAGGTCCCCCATGGGTCACTAGTAACGAATAGTCAGGTAACAGAGACTCGCTTCCTGCTGAAGTGTAGCCAGACTGGAAAGCAGTAAGCAGTTAGATCCGGTAAGGAGTGATTAGTAAGCCAGAGAAAGGGCTTGGTTTCAAATTTTGACTCCCCCTTTGGACATTGTTAAGAGGTCCTAAGCACCTATACTCAGAAAGGAAGTTTACGTTGTCACCTCTCATCCCCAGCCCAGGGCTCCAAAATAGCCTGTTTCTTTTTTTTACCAAAGCATTTGCTCAATGTTGAAAAAAAAAAGAAAAGCTAGAAAAATCTTTATTTTAGACATTGGCTGCTAACATTATGGTGTCAATGACAAAGATAAATCGTATGCCAAATGCATTGGTCTTAGCAGAAATCAGTGCCATGAATTTTTAATTCTCTGGGAGTAATTTAGCTAAATTACTTTAAAGATGGCTAGGTTTAAAGCTGCCAATTACATTTGAAACACATCAACCTTTTGCCAGTGTAACCATCAAAGCTGGAATGTGCCAGAGGTGAGAGGTACAATTTGCCTCCGGCCAGTAATGACCAAAAGTGTCCCCCTGTACCACATCTGGTGGGTGACCTTGTGCAAATAAGAGTTAAACTTCATAGTCCAGCTGAAAGAGGCCAGATACATTATTAGTTATCAAAGTCTCAAGTCCCGTTCACATCATTGTAAAAGATAAATGAAGTGAAAAGGAAGATTGCCATGTTAACTTCCTTGCAGTACAAGGGTTAAAGGGTTATGGCTTTTTGGTTTTATCTGACTTTAAATCCACCAGAGCTCTTCTAGTAACCTCTTTTGCAGACATAGGAACAGCTGTCATGTGTTTTTTAAAGGCTTTGTTGCTCATTGACTATGTGCATCATCTTATGCAAACAACTAGCTAGTATTCTGAGAAACAGGGGCAGACTGGGGTTAAAAAAGGCCCTGCTGTACTGTTCCTGGCCCAGTAAACTGGGCCAGGAACAGTACAGCAGGGCCTTTTTAACCCCAGTCTGCCCCTGTTTACCAGAATAATATATATATATATATATATATATATATATATATATATATATATTATAGACACATCCAGAGTTTAGAGGACAAAAATAAGAAAAAAGTGTTCTGCACCAATTGGTGGCCTAACACCCCCCCCCCTCCAAATCACCCCATTACAGACAGTGTGTAGAATCACCCCAGCCAGTAAGCGGCACCCCATATTACAGCCAGTATGTAGCATCCCTCATTACAGCCAGTGAGCAGCATCCCTCATTACAGCCAGTGAGTGGCATCCCCGATTACAGCCAGTAAGCATCATCCCCCCATTACAGCAAGTGAGCAGTATCCCTGATTACAGCCAGTGAGGGGCATCCCCCATTACAGCCATTAAGCATTTCTCCCCCTAAGCCAGCGTGCAGCATCCCTGATTACAGCCAGTGAGGGGCATCCCCCATTACAGCCATTAAGCATTTCTCCCCCTAAGCCAGCGTGCAGCATCCCTGATTACAACCAGTGAGGGGCATCCCCCATTAAGCCAGTAAGCGTCACTCCCCATAACAACTAACCTTACAGATATTAACTCCCCTCCCTCCCCCAGAAAGGCAGAGTAACCGATTTATGTCTATCTGCCAGCCACTGCTGCTGTTGCCACTGCTGCCACTGCCTTTGCCGTACACACATTCACATTCAAACTTACTGGTGCTCCCTGGTGGCAGTCTCTCCGGGGGCGGCCAGGGGGCGTGGCCCATATGGTCACTCGAAACCACCGTCGCAGTGGTGGTGTGTCTGTGTAAAGGGGGTACAGCAACAGCAGTGGGCAGACAGGCATAGGGTTACCTAGCCCATCTGCTGCCTTATTATTGTGCAGGAAGCACTCGTCGGTCCTGCTCACTGTCTGCTACCCACCCTCCCACATGTGCCACCACCCACCCTCCTGCATCTGCCTCACCTGCTACGGCCCTCCCAGGTGCTGGCCAATTGGGATTTTGCCCGGTATGCCCCACAGCCAGGCCACCCCTGCTGGAAAATATTTGTTGTTAGCACTACAGTTCATTTTTACCAAAACCTACTATAAATGTAATTTAATTTTTAAAGTAAACCTTTCACTTTTTACTCTACATCTAAAGTGAAGCGATACCTTATCAGTCATCATCTTCAGATATAGCTTGTAAAATTGGAACCATGCACCTCTTGTGTAATACCTTCATGCTGTATCTTCCTTAAGTAGCTTGACATTACACAGCTTGCTACCATATGTCAGATTTAGTTACCAAATAGAGATAATTTAGCCACTGTAGACTTGGAGCACTTCATCTCCCAGAGAACCAAGCACTCTTTCCATCAGCTTGGCTTTAGCTTTCTTGCAAGCATGACGCTTAAGCTTCCACACGTGACCTTTGCAATGCATGAATGCGTGCTTTGCATACATTGCCTATGTCGAATGTTTAGTCTTACTGTCAGTCTTTAACACAGGTATCCCCTTAACCATGTCCAATCTTTGTAGAACATCAGTGTTCTAGCTGCACAATGAACCAAAAAACATTATTCTTTTCTAGGACTATTACTGACGTTAATGGCTGAACTTACTGAGGCTAGTATTAAACAGGCCAAGCCTGGTAGTCTGGATATGCTGACGTTTGCCAGAAATGGATTTTCTTGTTTATTCTATGTAAATGATAGTAGAATGGTTCAAATTATATGGTTTAAATATAAACTGATTGATGCTGTTATAATTATTATATTATATTTATTTATACAGTGGATTCATAATACGTGGCACTGTACAAGGTAGACCTGACGGGGGTAATGTTGTAATCCTTTACCAGCAGAAAGAGATTGTAGAGGAGTCTGCTCTATCCTAGACCTGGTTTTCCCAAACTTTTTTCATGGAGCACTACCTCCCATTCTTATCACAGGTTTTGTTTAATTCCCCTGGAAGGCATTGGCATGTCCCACTGTGTGAAACCATCCAGAACACGGCTTTACACTCACCTCTTCCCATAGGCCAAAATTCAGCCTGGGATTTTATCGGCCTAACCAGCCCCTGACTAGCCCAATATATCCCTAATGAGCCTGAGCACCCTCCAAGGCTAAGGCTATAGCATTGCTGGAACAGATGATGGCCAGCTCAATGATAGTGCAGCTTTATTATAGTACAGACAGTGGACTTAGCATGATTCAACATGGGCTGAGGTTTCTGGGATAGGAGGGTACAGTGGGGTCAGGTATATGGGTATGAATGCCAGAATTGAATGGGGGTAATAGGCAGCAGCCCAACTGGCCCTAAAGCATTGTGGTTCACATGAAATTCTACCAGGTCTCCCTATGGCCAGTCTGATCGTGCCTCTTCTTGGTTTCAACGGCGCATGCACAGGCACTCGTTCAATGAAAGAGGTCTACCGTGATGACTCAGCAAGCGGTTCTTACTAACTAGAATGGGTAGTGTGTGGTGCCACAACCCCCCACATCCCCGGCTGGGGCAAGAGCGTGCACGCCACTGGAGATACAGGGGATGTACTCTCTATCGACAACAATAAGAGACGTTTGCTGAATGACGTAGTCATGGCAGATGGCTCGCATTGGTTGAGGGCTCGTGCATGCGCCATTGGAGAGGGGAAAGGTGAGTGTCTACGGGCACCCGG
The DNA here is from genome assembly GCA_027917425.1 of Gastrophryne carolinensis. Lineage (NCBI taxonomy): Eukaryota > Metazoa > Chordata > Amphibia > Anura > Microhylidae > Gastrophryne > Gastrophryne carolinensis. The sequence continues at coordinate 174,821,837 of CM051238.1, read as the reverse complement.
AGGGGTTTCACACAGCAGGGTATGCTAATTTGGGATCCCCTGAGAAAAGGCCAGTGGCTGGCCCTGGAATCTTTTAATCCAGGGTGGACTGGGTGGGTTGTCACCATCCTCTTATTCTTAGTATACAGTACGTCCTGCTCCAAATCTATACTCCGCCAGATGGCGCTGGACTGCAGAGACATCGAAAATAGGCTCCTCCCGGCCCCTCAAATACCCAGGGACCTCCCACAAATCCCCAGAATTTCTCTGAAGTCTGGCTGCGAAGGACGAGAAATTGGCTCTCTACTCGCAGGTGAGCGGGGTTATTAACCTGCGGCCCTGTAGGACTATTCCCACCCGTACCACTAGTAATATGCCTCCCAGCCTTGGCTGCGCTGGTCGGGTGAAGGTAGGCAGCACCGCCGTTGGTGCTTAGGAGCGCTGCTCCACCGCAATCCCCCACCAAAGGGTAGGCGGTTCAGGCTTATGGTAAGCCTCTATGGGATGCCCCTCCCGCACTATTGCCCCTTGCCCCTGCCTATCGGTGGGCCCTATTTAAGTGGCCGCCGTCCTCCCTCATCCTCCTTGTAGTCTTCGGGGGAAAAGAGGGGGGGGGTGTGTATGTGTATATATATGTATGTTATGCAGTCTGTGCTTTCACTTTTCACATTTCGTGCTGACTTGTCTGTATTGCTTTTAAATTTACCGCCGCCGCGCGCTGACTTGGCTCCGCGCTTGGCGGCGGCATTACCTCAGCTGCTGGTGCGCCATCATTGGCTGTTGGCCTTCTGGTTTCGCGCTCTTCGGGGGGGCGGGGCCCGTCTTTGTCGCGTTCAGCGCCATCGCTATTACTGGCCCGCCCCTCGAGGTATACCAACGCCATCTTTTCTGACTTGGTTGGCCTATGCGCGACGGACTCCTACCTACCGCGATCCGTAAGTGCCCTCGCGGGCGGCCTTATCTGCTTCACTTTTGTTACGATGTACTTAAGGTCTTGTCTGCTTATGTCTTTCAGGCGGGACGAACCCTGCTTGGCTTCTCTCGGCCCTGTTTTTAGTATATTACTTGTAGGCCTTGTACAAATTATACTCCCACGTCCCTAGCGGGTTATTGGGGCATCCAGGGTCGCTATATAGCGTCATTCCCTATCGGCGTATAGCGCCGCTATAATCACCATATGGAGGCATCCCAGGATAATGTTACCAGGGTCCCTTTGGGACAAGACCGGCTGTGTGTAGCGTGTGGGCAGCCTCATGCTGACGCTGACAAGGCGCGGGTCTGTGTACCCTGTGCTGAGCAGGTGCTTGCATTGCAATCTGGCCTGCCAGTGGCTGCACCTCGTTTCACTTCACCTACTCCCCCAAGCTTAAATCTCACTCCTGCTGAGTTCCATACAAGTGGGGATTCTCGGCCTGATGTGTCTTCTAGAATGGCTACTGTTGAACAGATTATTACCTGCTAAGAAGCGGCACTTGACACCTAATGTTACTGTTTTCCCTATGGGAACTGAGGAGTTTATGAATCTGTGTGGCTATACCCCGTCTGATGAAGGGGAGCTCTTTTCTGATTCAGGCTCATCTGATGAGAGACCGAGGGGTCATGACGATTCTGGCTCTGACCCCTGGGCCCCCGGATGACACTGACAGATTATTGACCCAGATTTTTGAGTTTCTGTCTATCTCTCTCCCTGTTGAGGCTCCCAGGCAAAGAGGGGAGCTTTTCCATACAGCAAGATCACGTTTGGAATTTCCAGAGCAGGCACATTTCCATAACCTTGTGCTCAAGGAATGGGAGCGCCCCAGTAAATTTCCCGGTTCCAAAGAGTTGGGATAGGAAGTATCCCTTTCCTGCTGAGGTGGTTAAATGTTGGTCATCCCCCCCCCCCCCAAGGTGGATGCCCCGATCCTAGGGCTATCTAACACCTCTGTCATGCATTCCCCTGATTATACTACCCAGCTGGCATCCCACGCCTTTGCATGTGCGGGGACGGCGCTGCGCCCAGTCTGTGCCTCTGCCATTACTGCTGTGGCCACTAGAACCCTTATCAGAAATATGCTTGATAGTGCCCCTGATGATTTGCCTTGTGAGGTATTTAATGCACTCTCCAGTTGCAATGTTTTTGTAAATTTTGTCCTATCAGCATTGGATGACACCATCAGAATGTGTGCCAGAACTTCTGCCCTCGTGGTGGCTATACGCTGCTCAGTTTGGCTGCACCAGTGGGCTGCTGACAACGCTGCCAAGAAGGCCCTCACTGGGTTTCCCGTTAAAGGACTGCGTCTGTTTGGAGACCGCCTGGACCTTTTTGCTAAGGGAGGCAGGTTACCCCAGCACAGGCGGCAACCTCGGCCCTTTCTGGGTCAGGGTTCCTTCTCCTCCCCTTATGGTGGTGCAAGACAGGGAAGGGGGGTGTCCTTCCCAGGGAGATTTCTGGGGTAGAGGCAGAGGACGTGGACGTCCTGGCTCCTCCTGGGGTCCCAAAGCTAAATCCTCTCCCAAGCCCCCTCAGGCATGATGGGGCGCCCTCACCCATCCGGGTGGGGGGACGGCTGCAGCACTTCGCTCACGTCTGGAGGCTTCATGTCTCAGACCGGTGGATTCAGGAGGTAGTGTCCTCCGGTTACAAGTTGGAGTTTGCTGCCGATCCCCCTCCAAGGTTCATCAGATCCCGGATTCCTCAGGACCCTGTGTCAGCTCAGGAGCTAGTGCAAGCAGTGCAAGGCCTCCTGGAGCTGGGGGTCATCTGCCAGGTCCCTTTAAGAGAAAAAGGCAAGGGCTTTTATTCCAACCTATTCACAGTACCCAAGAAGGATGGTTCTGTCAGGCCCATCCTGGACTTAAAGATTCTCAACAAGTTTGTCAGGGGCAGTCGCTTTCGCATGGAGACTCTGCGCTCTGCCATCAGTTCCCTGCGCCAAGGGGATTTCATGACTTCTGTGGACATCAAAGAAGCTTACCTTCATATTCCTGTGTTCCCAGGTCATCAAAGGTTCCTCAGGTTCGCTCTGATGGATCAACACTACCAATTTGTGGCCTTGCCCTTCGGCCTCACTTCAGCTCCCAGGGTGTTCACCAAGGTGTTGGCTGGCGTGATGTCTCTGCTCAGATGTCAGGGCGCCCGCGTGCTTCCCTATCTGGACGACATCCTCATCACTTCCCAGTCTCTACATCAGGCAGAGTTGGATACTCAGCTGGTGGTGTCCACTGTGGAGTCATTTGGATGGGTGATCAACCACCCCAAGTCCTCACTGTCCCCTTCCTTGGTAATTCCATTCCTAGGAATGAATCTGGATACAGTTCAGGCAAGGATCTTCCTTCCTCAGCAGAAGGTGGACAGTCTGATTGCACAGGCTCAGTCCCTCCTAGCTTATCCCCATCCCTCCATCAGGCAGGGGATGCAGCTGGTGGGCCTGATGGTGGCGTGCTTCGAAGTGGTCCCTTATGCTCAGTTCCACTTGAGGCCTCTGCAACTTCACCTATTGTCTGCATGGGACAAGGACCCAGCGTCACTGGACAGGGTCTGTGTGCTCTCCCCCCTGGTCAGGAGGTCCCTCTTGTGGTGGATGGACTCAAGGAACCTGTTGGGGGGCAGATCCTTTCTTGCCCCTTCCTGGGAGACGGTCACCACGGATGCCAGTCTGTCAGGTTGGGGGGGTTTCTGGAGGTCCCTGCGGTTCCAGGGGAGGTGGGGCCCTCAGAAGGCCCACACACCTATCAATGTCTTGGAGCTGCGAGCGACCAGGTTAGTTCTGGCTCGCTTGACTACTCATCTTCAGGGCCAACCAGACGGGAGTTGCCTACATCAATCATCAGGGAGGGACCCGGAGCAAGGGGGCCCTCCAGGAAGCGTCTCTGATCCTGACTTGGGCGGAGGCCAATGTCCCCTGCATTTCAGCTGTGTACATCCCGGGGGTGGAAAATCACCTGGTGGACTCTCTGAGCAGGGGGACCTCTCGCCAGGGAGAATGGTCCCTATGCAGCAGGGTGTTTTCAATCTCTGTGTCACCGTTGGGGCCAACCAGATGTGGATCTGTTTGCGTCCCGCAACAATCACAAGCTTCCAGCTTTTGTCTCTCTGTCCACGGATCCTCTGGCCCTGACCTCGGATGCGCTAGCAATGTCATGGAAGGACTTTCAGTTCCTGTATGTCTTCCCCCCAATTCCCCTGCTGGGCAGGGTTCTGCGCAAGATTGCTCTGGAAGGGGTGCCAGCAATTCTGGTGGCCCCCAGGTGGCCAAGAAGAGTGTGGTTCGCAGACGTGGTACAGCTGGCAGTAGATCAGTACGCTCTGCCCTTGGTGCCAGATCTGATCACTCAGGGCTCACTACGCCATCCCAACTTACAAACTCTGGCTTTGACGGCTTGGCTGCTGAAACCTCCATCTTGATGGAGAAGGGGCTGTGTTCCTCAGTTGTGGATACTTTGATTAAAGCTAGGAAGAAGTCTTCCTCTTCCATTTATTACAGGGTTTGGCGTGCCTACATTGACTGGTGTGAGTCTAAGTCTCTTCCCTGTCGTGTCTTCTCTATTCCCAGGATCCTGGAGTTCCTGCAGCATGGGTTGGAGATGGGGCTCCAACTCAGTACTCTGAAGGGTCAGGTTTCTGCCCTGGCTATTTTTTTCCAGTCCTTTGCTCAGCACCCTCTGATCAGGACTTTTTTCCAGGGGGTCACTCATGTGCTTCCCCCACGTAAACCTATGGTGCCTGTTTGGGATTTACTGGCTACTGCACCTTTCAGGAAAACTGATGCTCTTTTTGTGGTCCCTTCTGGTCCTAGGAAGGGTTTGGCTCCTGCCAAGTCTACTATAAGCAAGTGGATTCGTCAGGCTGTGATTCAGGCCTACTCTGCTAAGGGGAAGAATCCTTCCTTCCGCCTTACGGCTCATTCCACTCGTGCTATTGGTGCCTCTTGGGCTTTTCAGCACCAGGCTTCTGTTGAACAAGTTTGCAAGGCTGCTACTTGGTCTTCTGTTCATACCTTTTCAAAGTTTTACAAGGTTGATGTTAGGGCCTCAGCTGACGCTGTTTTTGGCTGAAAGGTTCTGCAGGCAGCAGTGGTTTAAACTGCCTGCTGCTGATTTTTCTTGGGGATCCCACCCTACTTTATGGACACTGCTATTGGATGTCCCAACTGTAAGTATTAGATTTGGAGCAGGACGTACTGTATACTAAGAATAATACAATTCTGTGATTACTCACCTGTAGAATTGGTATTATGAGTATACAGTACGTCCTGCTCCAACCCACCCTTGGTTTGCATTTTTCTTGGATCCCCTGTATGGTGATTGTTATCATTGTTATAGTTGATAGTTTGGATTGTTTAATGCTCCCGGCTTCTCCTTAACTGCTTTTCAATGCTGGGGATTTGTGGGAGGTCCCTGGGTATTTGATGGGCCCGGGAGGAGCCTATTTTCAATGTCTCTGCAGTCCAGCGCCATCTGGCAGAGTATATCCCAACTGTAAGTATTAGATTTGGAGCAGGACGTACTGTATACTCATAATACCAATTCTACAGCTGAGTAATCACAGAATTGTATTTTTCAGTCATCAGTAGTCTAACCTGCAATAATGATTGGTGAATGAAAGTATTCTTTTAGTTTTCATAATAATAATGGTTGGAGGTAAAAGTTTGGACTGGCAGCATAACTGCCTTTGGACCGCTCAAAGCATTTAATGTATTGTTTCAGTATGTTCAGTTAAACCTTAGCGAGCTTTACATATAGATGTAAATTACTTTTTTGATGTTTTACAACTCTGTGTTTTATGAGGCATTGGTGCCATATTTTTTCTTGAGTTTTAAGGACTGCATAGCTTAATGTGGTCTGGGTGACTCATGGTGTCTTGAAACTATAAAAAGAGTAATTTCATTCATATATGGCAATAGACAGATGAACTCTTCTGTTCAGATCACACTTGTATAATAAAGGTATCCAGAAAATACTTGCTGAAATGTCTCCTGCTGTGCTGGAATTGAATATGGTAGTCATTACATGGTAGTGTATGTCTGGTGTCTCTGCACGCTTAATGAGTGTAGCCAACATGATAACATCTCCAAATGATTAGACTTAAAATGTTTTTGGTGCCACTTTTGAATTGTCTAATATCTTTGATTTTGTGGGTGATTAAATTATATCTTGCCATTTTGAACTTTACATTTATGCGTACATGATTAACAGATAAAAGTTTTTTTATTGATGTTATAATATTTAATGTAGAAGGATGTTGGCAAGTTGAATGTTCGTGATGGCAGGACTAGGGGTATTCATTAAGTTTGAACTGAAGAACTGAAAGTTTTTGAAAATTAAGTATTTCACAAGTTGGTGCTATCGCTCAGGTAAATCCAGCGGAGACATGGTATCGTTGATTGCCCAAAGTCATGTTTATAGTTATTTTAGGATAGTTACCCTAGCATATATTGTCCCTTGACCTCTCAGAATAAAATAGCGGCAGACTGTTTTTGATTGGAAATATCTTAGTAGAAGCTGAGATTCAAGTTAAATCACTTGTCTATAGAGAGTTGGCAGCTGTGCCAACGCTGGAAAGGGGACAGGGGAGTCTGATCTTGGTTGTGTCCTGGCCCAAAAGCCTCAAGCCAGATTAGTGTATTTGCATGATGTACTTTTTATTGTGTCTTAGATATGCTTGAAAGTTATTTGATGAATTTGGGGAAATGATAGGGATTAAATGGATTCTATATTTATAAGATGGAGATAGAGATATTGGGTATATTAATGCACCACCGTTTTAGGACATATACTTTAAAGGATCTAAAAACATTTAATTTTAAGCCAGCCATAACATACCATAGCATATACAAGAATTAAATTAAAAAGAAAAAAAAAGTTCCACCGTGAAAAAATGTTGCAAACAAAGCTACACACTTTTTGTTGCCACTACTTATTTCATAAGCTGCTCAATAATTTAAGAAATCTGCCTATTCATTCCTACGTGAACAGAATCAATAAAATTGCAAACTTTTTGCTGTGGGCATTGCTTTTGAGAACAGTAAACCACAATGGAATGGTAATACAGGCTTTCCTTATCTGCCCCTAGGCATTGCTCTCTTCGGGCTACACCCATAAAACCACGTCTGTGTGGAATTAGGTTTCAGAATTAATTTGCATCAGACTTCTATCACCTTTAGGTAAAACAAGTAAAATAACCAGTTAGGTAATATTTTTTGCATGTGAATAAATACAGAACTAGTACATGGTCACATATCCTGATTTGGCCAATTTTCTCTTTACAACCTAGTTTCTTAGTCCCTTGATTTTAGCATATCAAATACCCACTTTGCTTACTATATGCAACACATAAGTTGTTAGTGGTGTTGTCAGTGTTTTGACTAAATTAGGTTGTTCTTATAATATTCTCTCTTGCCATATGTATAGACCTGCTAGTTTACTATATGCCCGTTAATGCTGTTAATTTTGCATCTCATCATCAAATAGTTTTGTACCAGACTGGGGATTCCTTTTTCCATCCTTAGAAAGTTTTGAGGTGTATTTTACACCTGTTTTTTCAGGTAATTAGCTTATGTGTTTTAGGTAAGTACTTCTAGACAAGAATCAGATTCTGTATTAAATGCTCCTTTGACCTTTGCTGAACACTGCAGAAAGATATCCGTCACTGTTCCATTTCAATACAGTGAACCAGCTTCAGTCTTAAAAGTGGTGCAAAATAACCAGTACCAGGAAGCAGGATATAAACTCTTGAGCCGGTGGTACAGAACGCCCCAGAGGCTCCACCGATTTTGCCCCTCGGTCTCCCCCCCCCCCCCCCCCCCGCTGGAGATGCGAGAAAGCCCAGGGCACGCTTCTCCGTATTTTTTGGGAGTGTGAGAAAATCGAGGGCTTCTGGAGAGAGATTGGGAGTTGGATCCACAAGATAACGCGAGAGCTGGTTCCCTTCACACCGGAGGCCCTGCTTTTGCACTCCACAGCTCAGTCAGTGGGGAAGTACAGGAAATCTCTGACGATACACCTGATAAATGCCGCCTGGGCCTGCATCCCGCCCAATCCCATCCTTGCCCCCCCTGAGTCCCCCCCCCCATCCCTATCATTTCTCTCTGTTCTGTAATAGAAAAGTTGGTGGATGGTGAGCTGTAAGGCACATGCCACATGACAGTCAGCGGGGTTGATAACCCAGATGTCGAGTAGGATATGTGAAAGCGATAACCCATAATGTTCTCTTGATACTTTGTTATATGTAAGATTGATGTATGGTATTGCTGTTCTTTTATGTGCCTTGTTGCCCTGTCTACCATTCTTTCATTCTTAAAAAAAAAAAAAAAGTGGTGCAAAATATTTTTGACCCTTCACTTTATGGTTGTTGGTGATTAAATTGCTAGAGAACAAGATTAGTACGCATGGCCCAGTTGCCTCAATAGGAAAAAATATTTTGCTTTATTTTCAACCAAGATCCCTTTCCTGCTAAGCTAATACCTAAAATAGGGGATTAATATTATTCATTACTTACAAGAGTCAAATTTCTTTTCATTGTTAGTAATGTTAATATCAAATATATAATATGTATAGATAATCTGTAATATAAAAGCCATATATTAATCCAGTTAGGTTAATTCACATTTATTGTTCAGGCAATAAAACTAGGTGGGTATGGTAAAAGAATGTAATAATGCTGGCCTGAAAAGAAGTGGAATCAAATATCTTTAACCAGAGTGCTTATTTTCTAATCTTCACTGTGAAGAACAATGAAGCAGTTATAACACAATAAAGGTGTCTGTAGTTCTACAGTTGACATTACACCTATGGATCGATATTTTGCTAGTCATTGCTAGTCATTATTTCCTATAAAATCTAGTATACTTAAGATGCCTACCTTAGACAGAATTGATAATAATAAGTGGGTGAAATGCTTTTTTTTCTGCTGGTAATTTAATTCCAAGAAACATTATGTCTATACAACACATTACCTATGGATTTGGTTTAGATTTAGAAGGAAAAACTAGATGACAGTAAGGCCTCTGATAAACAGTAAATTTGATGTAATAATCCAGGTGTAGATAAATAATCTATAATGTTCAGTTTTCATGATTTTTATTGTATGTACAGTACAGGATAATATGTTGTGTATAGTTCTTAGCATGGTGGCTAAGCTCTTAATTATCTCATGTTCCCAAGCTGTCTAGGTGGCAGTGTATTTTACAGTCAGGTGGACCCAAGGTACATGTAGTTCATGTATTCTCATTGCAGAGCATTCAAATAGTCAGTGCAGAAGAAATAGCATCCAAATGCTCAGCCACCCACACTCATTTTTCATTTGAGGTCTTACTAGACAGAGTCCAGCATAGCAAGTTGTGAGCAGGGGCTGGACCAAAGGCTATGTTTTGCAGGCTTGATTCCTGCATTTATGACCTACACTGTTTTGGGCAGCTTATACAACACTATAGGCTCGATTCAGAGAGACAAAAAAAAACTTCCGTTTTAGTGCCGATCAGTTTTTTTTGTGAAATGTTTCCGTTCTCGTATGAGCGTGCGAGCGATTCTATGCATGCATTGAAAACCTTCTGTAAAGTTTCCGTCCGTTCGTACGGCAGATTACGAATACGAGGATGTCAGTTTCCATCGTGACTTTTCCGTTTCATTTTCACATGTTACAACGTAGGCTTTCGTTTTTGCCCTTTTCCCATCGTATCCTCCAACGAATCCTTTACGTTTCCAGTTCGATTCTGTTTCCCTTTTTCAATAAATATTCGTCCTGACGGAAATCCTTACTATCTTGCGCCTGCGCACTACAAACCTAACTCATTAAAGTGCTCGCCTACATATTTGCCACCCTCACTTCTACTACAATGTTTAGCTAAACCACTTAGCACTATCCTCCATCTTCCCTTTTGGACCCTTAAAGCTCACCCAAATCACTTAGCACTATCCTCCATCTTCCCTTTTGGACCCTTAAAGCTCACCCAAATCACTTCTCGGTCATGTGAATATTCATCTTTAAATATTTCTGGGCCCATTAGTTTTGTGTTAATGTATTTTGTAAATGAAATGTAACATTTTTTTTGGGATTCCATCATAAAATATAAAATTTTTAAAAATTATAATAAAATAATTTTTACAACTATAAAAAACAAAATACATAGCAATGGCAGGCCACAGAACATTATTCTTCATCTGTGGTCCCCAACGAGTTGCGCAGCTCCTGCATCTCGCCCACCAACTGAAGGACCCTGACACTCACGTGTGGTCCCTGTTAAAAAACTTAAATTAAAATATTGGTATAACCTTGTTGGGGTCATACTGCAGTGCCCCCCCCCCCCCCCCTGTATGGTCCAAACGCCTAAATCTGGACTTCAAAAGCCAGAGGACCCTCGCCACCATGGGCCGGGTTTTGCATAGTGCCCGATTAGAGAACCCCTGGCCCGCATTCTGCAGGCAAAGAACGGGCATCAGGAGCAAGGGCAGGAGTGGATATCCAGAATCCCCTGAAAGAATTTAAAAATAATAACATAAAATACACATTCTAAGCTACAATATTGTTTAACATGTCATCAAGGGCTAAAAACAGCAATAGGTTAAGTCATGAGTCATCAACTATATTCATTGCCATACAGTGAAAATGGATTGATGGAATGTGAGCAAACTTACCCAGGAGCCATCTACCAGATAATTCCCCTGACTCAAACTGAGGAAATAAGCCGGAACTCTGTAATATATAAGCATCATGGGACGACCCTGGATGCCCTGCAAGAACACTGAGGAATCGCATAGCTGGACCAAAGACTGCTTTTATGTTGTGTGAGTGGCACATCTTGCGGTTCCTGCAACCAAATATAAAATAATTACACAAAGCAAAAGTAACCGACTAAAACAATAACTCCTGCAACAAATTAAGATTCAAGTTCAACAATCCAAATATAATTCACAAAGGACATAAGTCTAAAAAAATATAGCAATTATATGGATGTGTGGGAAAATAAATGTTTACATGCTAAGGACTAATTAAGGTCAGCATTAAAATGCATCTAGAAGGCATACATGAAATGTATTGATTCAGGTATGCATTGCTATACAATTTATGGCCTCGGCCATGCTGATACATGCAATGCCTTGGTGCTAAAGGCGCGCAGACGCCTCCACATAGCCGCAAAACATGTTCAACAATAGCAATCCAAGCCCTCAAAGGTCCCGTAAGTGGATCGGAAATGAAACGGATTTATAGGGTGGTGGTCCGTTGGAAATCAGCTTTCTGAATCAGACGGAAACCCATCCCAACAACGTAAGTTATCTGAACGAACGAAAAATTTCTGATTTTGTTTGGAAAATGATCCGAACCAACGGAAATGTTCCGATTTGCTTCCGTTCATCGAAAGCCCATATACACATTCTCCCGAACGCTCGTACGAATGAAAAATGAACGAAAAAAAGCAAAAAAAAGACTAACACCCACCCAAACTTTCACAGACAGCTACGGAAGTCCGGACGAATGTGTCTTTGAATCGAGGCTTATGTCACCCCAGTCCAACCTATATCCATGCTACCATTGTGATAAAAAAATCCTAATTCAGGACCAAGAAGCCTATTACCAGCTACAACCCGACGTGCTTCACTGGGAGCAGGTACCTCAACCTATCTGTTGAGAATAGCAAATACAGTGGCATAGCTTGCTAAGATAAGGCACCACAATGTGCCTACTTAAGACTGATTTGCAAAAACGTGTTACCCTGAAGCCCTGAATCTAGGTGTGCGCCATATGCAAATATAATATTATTATTCAATGTGCTCCACAGATGAATCATATCCCTGAAACTCTCATTGTGCCACTTGATCTTTGAAGTGATAAACCATATGTAGACATTTTAAATCAAAGCATAATTCATACATGTGGTTTCTAAATATTTAATATAACTTGTCATTTTGTTTTTTTTAGCATTGTTGACCAGCTGTTGCTTTTTACCAGTTAAAATATATATGGATTATGTTCACCAAGTTATGGGTGATGACGTACCAATTATATTGCTTCTGCTTTTTAAGCTTAGTGTCTTTTGTTCTGTTTTTGTATAAACCCAGTAGAATTACAGTCACGGTTTAGGCCCTGTTCAGATGTGCCCTTTGTTGATTTTTCATTGAGTAAGTGGCTATAAAGTGAACACAATATGTTTTTATCAACATGGAAAATCAGTTATTAGCTGCGTGCCTTTGGTTAAGGCTAGGAACCAGGGACATTAAATCTAGAGATGAGCGAACTTTTGAAAAATTCGATTCGACTGATTCGCCGAATTTTCCGACAAAAATCGTTTCAACCCGAATTTATTCGCAACGAATCGCTATTAAAAACGGCTATTTCTGAGCTTCCTAGAGCCTCAATAGGGTTGTAAACCATTCTGCCTTGCTGTAACACGCATAGGATGCGTGCTGGGTTAGTGAAACAATACTGTAAATAATTAGGACATGCAGATCAGAGGCATCGCTAATAGAATCGCAGAGCAGCACAATTGCAGAGAGTTGAAGTGCCATCACTATGAGGGGCCCATATAGTGCCTGAAAAACACACCCTGGAGCTGGCAGCAGCAGGAGCCCAAAAATTAGCTGAATCACACCCTGGATTGCAAGCAGCAGCAGCAGGAGCCCAAACATTGCTTTAAAGAGACACTGGATTTGGCTGCAGGAGCCCAAAAATTGGATGAATCACACCCTGGAGTTGCAAGCAGCAGCAGCAGGAGCCCAAACATTGCTTTAAAGAGACACTGGAGTTTGGCTGCAGGAGCCCAAACATTGGATGAATCACACCCTGGAGTTGCAAGCAGCAGGAGCCCAAACATTGCTTTAAAGAAACACTGGAGTTGGCTGCAGGAGCCCAAAAATTGGATGAATCACACCCTGGAGTTGCGAGCAGCAGCAGCAGGAGCCCAAACATTGCTTTAAAGAGACACTGGAGTTGGCTGCAGGAGCCCAAAAATTGGATGAACCACACCCTGCAGTTGCAAGCAGCAGGAGCAGCAGCAGCAGGAGCCCAAACATTGTTTTAAAGAGACACTGGAGTTGGCTGCAGGAGCCCAAAAATTGGATGAATCACACCCTGGAGTTGCAAGCAGGAGCAGCAGCAGCAGCAATAGGAGCCCAAACATTGTTTTAAAGAGACACTGGAGTTGGCGGCAGGAGCCCAAAAATTGGATGAATCACACCCTGGAGTTGCAAGCAGGAGCAGCAGGAGCAGGAGCCCAAGCATTGCTTTAAAGAGACACTGGAGTTGACTGCAGGAGCCCAAAAATTGGATGAATCACACCCTGGAGTTGCAAGGAGCAGCAGGAGCCCAAACATTTTTATAAAGAGACATTGGAGTTGGCTGCAGGAGCCCAAAAATTGGATGAATCACACCCTGGAGTTGCAAGCAGCAGGAGCAGGAGCCCAAACATTACTTTAAAGAGACACTGGAGTTGGCTGCAGGAGCCCAAAAGTTGGATGAATCACACCCTGGAGTTGCAAGCAGCAGCAGGAGCCCAAACATTGCTTTAAAGAGACACTGGAGTTGGCTACAGGAGCCCAAAAATTGGATGAATCACACCCTGGAGTTGCAAGCAGCAGCAGTAGGAGCCCAAACATTGCTTTAAAGAGACACTGGAGTTGGCTGCAGGAGCCCAAAAATTGGATGAATCACACCCTGGAGTTCCAAGCAGCAGGAGCCCAAACATTACTTTAAAGAGACACTGGATTGGCTGCAGGAGCCCAAAAATTGGATGAATCACACCCTGGAGTTGCAAGCAGCAGCAGCAGGAGCCCAAATATTACTTTAAAGAGACACTGGAGTTGGCTGCAGGAGCCCAAAAACTGGATGAATCACACCCTGGAGTTGCAAGCAGCAGGAGCAGGAGCCCAAACATTGCTTTAAAGAGACACTGTAGTTGGCTGCAGGAGCCCAAAAATTGGATGAATCACACCCTGGAGTTGCAAGCAGGAGCCCAAACATTACTTTAAAGAGACACTGGAGTAGGCTGCAGGAGCCCAAAAATTGGATGAATCACACCCTGGAGTTGCAAGCAGCAGCAGCAGGAGCCCAAACATTACTTTAAAGAGACACTGGAGTTGGCTGCAGGAGCCCAAAAATTGGATGAATCACACCCTGAAGTTGCAAGCAGCAGCAGCAGGAGCAAGAGCCCAAACATTGCTTTAAAGAGACACTGGAGTTGGCTGCAGGAGCCCAAAAATAGGATGAATCACACCCTGCAGTTGCAAGCAGGAGCAGCAGCAGCAGTAGCAGGAGCCCAAACATTGCTTTAAAGAGACACTGGAGCTGGCTGCAGGAGCCCAAAAATTGGATGAATCACACCCTGGAGTTGCAAGGAGCAGGAGCAGCAGGAGCAGGAGCCCAAACATTGCTTTAAAGAGACACTGGAGTTGGCTGCAGGAGCCCAAAAATTGGATGAATCACACCCTGGAGTGGCAAGCAGCAGCAGCAGGAGCAGGAGCCCAAACATTACTTTAAAGAGACACTGGAGTTGGCTGCAGGAGCCCAAAAATTGGATGAATCACACCCTGGAGTTGCAAGCAGCAGCAGGAGCCCAAACATTGCTTTAAAGAGACACTGTAGTTGGCTGCAGGAGCCCAAAAATTGGATGAATCACACCCTGGAGTTGCAAACAGCAGCAGCAGCAGGAGCCCAAACACTACTTTAAAGAGACACTGGATTTGGCTGCATGAGCCCAAAAATTGGATGAATCACACCCTGGAGTTGCAAGCAGCAGCAGCAGCAGGAGCCCAAACATTACTTTAAAGAGACACTGGATTTGGCTGCAGGAGCCCACAAATTGGATGAATCATACCCTGGAGTTGCAAGCAGCAGGAGCAGGAGCACAAACATTGCTTGAAAGACACCCTGGAGTTGGCAGCAGCAGCAGCAGGAGCCCAAAAATTGACTGACACACCCTGGAGTTGGCAGCAGCAGCAGAAACCCAGAAATTGGAAGGCACCCTGAAGTTGGCAGCAGCAGGAGCACAAACATGAGCTGGAAGGCACACCCTGGAGTTGGCAGCAGCATAAGCAGGAGCCCAAACATTGCTTGAAAGACACCCTGGAGTTGACAGCAGCAGGAGGCCAAAAATTGGCTGAAAGGCACACCCTGAAGTTGGCATCAGCAGGAGGCCAAAAATTGGTCTAAAGACATAAATATGTTTTGCACCATTTGGAAAGTGTAAAACGTGGCACCATGCTGAATCTAGTCGCATGCATCAGCCATTGGTGGGTGGAAATCCTGCCTGATCCATCCCTGATTCATTTTGACAAAGGTGAGTCTCTCCACATTTTTAGTTGACAGATGAGTTCTCTTCGACGTAACTATGGCCCACGCCGCACTAAACACCCGCTCAGCTACTTGCCGGGCAGGACAGCTTTTCCAGGGCAAACTCTGCTAGTTGCGGCCACAAGCCAAGTTTGGCTGCCCGGAAGTCCAGCGGATCCTCAAGGTGTGTTGGCATGGTCATGTCAAGGTATGACATGACCTGCTGGTTGAGGTCCTGCTCCAGGTCTTCCTGCTGCTCATGAGTAGCCTCACTATGCGGGTGTAGAAAGCTACTCATTAGCGACCGAAGACTGAGGCTGCTGCTGATGCAGTGGAAGGTGAGCGCAGAGGTCCCCCCGAGTCAGACCTGCGAGAGTATGGACCAAGGCGCAGATAGGCATCGGCCAACTGACTACGCAGACTGTCTTTGTAGTAGTTCAGTTTGTCCTCCCTCTCGGCGGGTTTAAAAAATACCCCCATTTTGTGCCGGAAGCGAGGGTCCAATAAGGTGGACAGCCAGATGTCATCCTGCCGACAAATGGAAACAATTCTGGGGTCACTACGCAAGCACATGAGCATGCTTTCTGCCATTTGCGCAAGTGACTCAGAGGGACTACCTGTCTCCATCTCCACTGCATACTTCCACGGTGTGTCCGGGTCCTCTGTCCCGCCTTCCTCAAATCCCTCTAGCGCCTCTGGCTGCTCCTGCTCCTCTTCTGTCCGCTGACTAGATAAACCAGCCATTTCGCCAATCCTAAACTGTGCTTCATTGTGCCCCTCCTCTTCCTCCTCCTCCAGTCCAGCTCCATCGGGGTTCATGTTGCCGTAAGATGTAGACGCCATGTCTCCAGTGCCCTGACCAGCCATGGTTTCCAACATGTGCTGTAGTACATGAAGCAGTGGAATCACGTCGTTCATCCCGTAATCCTGCTGACTGACAAATAAAGTGGCTTCCTCAAAGGGCCTGAGCAAACAGCAGGTGTCACGTATGAGCTGCCACTGGTTGACATTGAAGTTACACAGGGGAGTCCCCCTATCCGCTTGGATCATCAGGAAATCCATGATGGCTTTTCTCTGTTCATATAATCGGTCCAACATGTGAAGGGTGGAAACATCGCAAATCAGACTATGTTGGGGGATACCGTTCTGACGCTGTAGCTCAAGAAGGGTGTGTTTGGCGGTGTATGAGTGGCTGAAGTGCATGCAAAGTTTCCTTGAAGTTGTTAGGATGTCTTGCAGATGGGGGGAACACTTCAGAAACCGCTTGACAACCAGATTGAAGACCTGAGCCATGCAGGGGGCATGAGTCAGGCTTCCTTGGCGCAGCGCAGACAAAATGTTCTTCCCATTGTCGGTAACCATGATTCCCATTTTAAGTTTTCTTGGAGTAAGCCATGTTTGGATTTCCTGATGAATAAATTTAAGCAGTTCCTCCCCTGTGTGACTCCGTTCGCCAAGACAAACCATGTGAAGCACAGCGTGACACCTCCGTGCCCTGCACACATGGTAGACTGGAGGGTCACTGAGACTTGAGCCTACAGTGGAGGGTGAGGAGATGGTGGAGGATGAGGAGGCAGAGTCGCACGGTGTCACAGGCCCAACGGGCAGGGAGCGCGGAGGCCGAAGTGGCGTGACCTGTCCAAGTAGCTGCTGCTACTGCAAAGGGACCACATTCACCCAGTGGCCCGTAAACGACATGTACTGTCCCTGACCGTAGTTACAGCTCCAGACGTTGGCGCTGCCATGCACTTTGCTACACACGGACAGGCTCAAGGACTGGCCCACCTTCTGTTCAACAAAAGTGTGCAGTGGTGCAACGTGCAGGTTTGGGATACCCTGCGGCCTGGTGTATTTAAAGCAGACCAAAACCAATTCAAAATGCAATAACTTAATAAAGCTGAGGCTGTAGACACTTATTTAGTATAACAGATAGGGTGCCACGTGGTGGTTTGGGATACCCTGCGGCCTGGTGTATTGACAGCAGGACAAAAACCTATGCAAAATGCAATAGCTTAATAAAGCTGTTGCTGAACAACGCTTATTTGGTATATCAGATAGGGTTACATAAGGCACTGCATAGATGGCATGCACAGTGGCAAGGCAGATTACGGTTTACAGCACAAATAAATCAAATTAAAAACTGATCAGGCAAATCACCCTGTCACTGTCACTTTTATGCTGTCCCTGGATTGTTCCGGATTTCCACTATCTTTCCCTGGCTCTGTCTGCCTCTCTAAATCTCCCTATCTGTAAATCTCCCTACTTATCGCTAACTGTCTGTCCCTGTCTGCAGCAGTCACCGCTGTCTCACGAATGCAAGTCTGAAATGCGCACAAGCAAGATGGCCGCAGCTTTATATAGCACGGTGACGACACCGGGCTTCCTGGCTGCTGATAGGCTGCATGTGACCTTCCCATGATAACTTGCCCCAGGGGATATGTCCAGACATGTCCATCCACCATTTTGCAATGCCTGTAATTGAAGTAAATGGAGTTTAAAGGAAAACTTCGATCGATCGAATCGCGGGTAAATTCGGATTCGTTCAGAATCAAATATTTCCTGGAATTCGGGTTCGTCCGGATCGATTCGCTCATCCCTAATTATATCATTATGAATTATCAAAGAACAATTTTATGCAACAAAGTTGCAAAGTAAATGATACTATCCAATAAGAATTTAACTTACATTAAGCTGACCCAAGGGAATGGTATAGGATAGTACTTGGGGCAGCTGATTTCCTCTGACGTGGAACCATCCAGTGGCACAAGATAATCCTTTTCCACATCACATCTGGACACTTTAATTGACATATTTGATTGTGTATGACAAATTATTTAATTTAGGTTGACATTATAGGCTCTTGTAGGTGTCATCACTTCCAAATTATCAGAGGAACTAAGAGGTGCTTTTAGGCAGCAGATGATCAACCAGCTTATGATGCGTGCTATTCAAGAATTACTTAGGTTTCCACTTGTTAAGAAACCTTATGAAGAGTGGTTTCTTCAATTACCTGTTCTATAGAAAGGAGGCAATGAATCCCACATATCCACTAATGCCTGCTGAAAAGAACAAGCATATGTCACTCTTAGCCTTAGTAAGAGTAACGCCACCAACAAATTGATAGGTTGCAAATATACTTTGACTCAAATACTAGTTTAGCCAACAAAATTGTTTAGGTGATCTCCAGCATGTTGTCCTTTAACAGTTTATATTATCAGCTAGTTTAGTAGACTGACCAGTTTGTCTTGTTCTTTGGAGGTTTTAAAGGATAACGGTGGGTCATTATGGGGTCATGGTAAGGTGAGCAAGAATTTATGTTGGAAGATTATTAAGTACACTTTACAAACAATTTTGTGCTTCCAGTTATTGTAAATATTCCTCTTTCAATGCATTTCCTGTTTAGTACATAATCATTCCGTTACCTCCAGAAAATACTACAAAAGATGTTAGGTTAGTAATTCTTCCTAACCGACCACATTGGAGCTTGAAAATTATGAACTTACGGCAAAAGTAAAAAAAAAAATAGGTATATCTTTTCTCCCCAGCAGCAGCTTCCTCTGGGTCAGCACCATCTCTGGTCTCTATGCTCTGCAAGCCTGGCATGCATAAACCCAATCTCAGGCTTTTTCTACTTGGTGGGGAGGGTTAGGCAGTGGACCAAAAGTCGTGTTGCCATTTAGAATAGCAATTCAATGCAGTTGTTACTGTTTTTTATCATACAATTGTGTATTGTTTTCTTTAGTATACATAGAGTTTATAAAATAATAGTAACAATACATATTATTTTAAGTGGTGTTGGGAATCTGGAATTGCTGAAGATTTTAGAATAAACAGTGAGGCTTTATGTCTGATGAGTATATCATTTGATCTTTATTTTATTACTTGCTTCATAGTGATGATTTGGGTGGCTGCTTATATTTATAAAACTTTATTGTAAGTACATAAAACAATAAGCTATTGCCTACCTCCTACGTTCATTGGCAGGTGCAATGTAACAGCTTGATCGGCACTAAGTGAGCCTTTGGAACATAGTTATTTTTGTTTCTCAAAGGGCTCATTGCTACTTGCCTTTACTTTCATGCCCTGCACACTCTCAGGAATCATGTTTTGCCATGCTCAACTGACAACACTGAGATTGTATCAATGCCTGCCTGGATGCCAAGCGTACGCAAGCAAAAGCATTCCATTGAAAGATAAACTGGCAGCTGAAGTACACACACTCCCACACACAGATTTTAGCTGGTAGAAGGCAAATCCTTCTCCCTGGAGTAATTCTCCACTTTGTAGTTGAAAAGGAAGCATCTGAAATCCATCGGGATGACTGTGATAGACGTTATTACTCCACTTTTTGCTGGCAGATTGAAGATAACTATAAATTATATAACAGCTGCATTCCCCTCTAAATATTTGTGGCACTATGAACATTATTTATTAAAATAAACTGTAGCTCGCTTTGTGAATTAAAATGTTTGAAAGAAACCACCAAACTAATAGGTTGAGCATGTTTGTGGAATTACACTTTTGTTACATTTGTTTCATTACTTAAACTGACCAACTGGCTCTGTGACAAAATGTCTGTCAGATTATAAGATGAATTTTGCTCAAAAAGCAGTAAAGGTGGAACCTAAAGTTATTAACATACCTCTGATGTAAGGGCAACAGGCTAAATACAACACATACTTAGCAGCTAGTCATCAGGTAGGTGCTTCAGTTTGTGTTAGATTGGTCATGTGCTGGGTTAATAACTTTGCACTTTCAAAGTGCATACTCTGATGGGTATGAATAGGTAACATATTGATTTTCCTTCAGCTGAGTATTCAATTTGTACATTGGTATTTGGATATTAAGGAACATTGTAGACAAAATATTTAAACGTTTAATACCCACTATCCTGTAGGGTTGTTCTATCACAGTCAACCCAGTGGGCCTGACTGCTCAAAAATAGGCAAGCAATGTAATGAATGAAACCATGTAGAATTGTATTGCAAGAAAAAGAAGCATTCCATGTTCTCACAAATTTCAGCCAATATTTCCAGTCCTCATCCAATTATTTATCTGTGTATATTTGAATGAAAGATATAAAACGTATGATATATTTGTTCAACTTAACTAAAAGTTTATAGAAGCAAGATCTAGATGTCTAATAAAGATGTGATCGTCCTGAGTAAAATACAGACCAAACCAAGTATTATATTTGTTTATCTGGAGACACTGACCTCGATTCAATAAGAATTGAAAATAATTGTCATAGTAAAAAATTCAATTCATGAGAAAAAAGGTTGAAATGAAACTGTTACTGAATCACCGGATAAAAAGACAATTAAAGTCAATGGCAGCTTTTACTACAGTGTATAAAGGAGTAAACAGTTCTCTACTTTTCCTAGGAGTAAAAAAGTGCCATTGACTTTCTCATTGTTTTCCTAGCTAGTGATTCAACAACAGTGACATTCTCTGGCTTTTTTCTCATGAACTGAATTTTTTACTACCATGAGAACTCTTTCAACTCTTATTGAATCGAGACCACTGTCTTAACGCATACCTAGCTCCCCTTCCCAAGAAAAACCCAACTGGGTCCCATTACAGGAGTTAAACTCTGTAGTCTTGGCTTCTTGGTCTGCCAAGCCACTGAGAATTATGAGTGAAAAGTCGGCTGCTTTGATTGGGTGACAAGACAAGGTTCATTCTAATTAGTCATGGTTAAATATAAAGTAGTTGAAATGATGAATGAGGTTGTAGTATTGTAACATCTGCTACTGTATACTATTTAGGACCTCTTCTGTTTCCCACCAGACTTTTAGATGAATACCAAATGAATAGAATACATAGCATACATGTGGAACATGAACAGCTTTAAAGTAATCCATGAGGCTTTAACTTAATTCCCCAGCCCCATTATTCGTACTTATCCCAAACCACTTCCACCTTACTTTAGCCTACTGCTTTACCAGCCTTATCCTGCTACACTCTTCATAATCTATTATTTAATTCTCTGTGCATAACTAAACACACAAATTTTCCCTTTTCTACTTTACAATCGTCAGCCTAATAAATAATTCACTTAGTCACACATTAAGAAGCTGTATAGAAAAATACCCAACATGTCCACGATGTAAATAAAGCTCCTAGTAAGGGTTGTAGCTATGAAATGCTCTAGCGTAAGTAATCATTCTGCCACAATTGTTGCTTAAAATAGTAGCTTAATGCATAATCAGGTAAAATAGTGCTTCTCTTTGAAATACTGCAAGCAAAACTGTTTATTAAGAATTTTCTACCACCTGTCCAGAGCTTCTATGTCAATTGCTCTTCTGCGGTGCAACCTCTACTCACATATTAACGTCAGTGTGTATAAAACAATGCATTCTCCATAGCAACTAATCAGACTCCATCTGTCATTTTTCTGGAAGAGATTGAAATAGAAATGGAAATATTTTATTTGTTGCTACAGACAAAATTGGAGTGGGTAATTGATTAAGATTAAAAAGTCCTGAGTCTCTCCAGGCCTCTCCAAATTGTAATAAATACCCCAAATAGGACTGTTAATTGGTGAAAACCCAATACCTCATTAGTAAAAAAAATTCTTCTGCATAAATTCTCCATTGCAAACCTGGTTCAGATGCAAATTAAAGGGAAATATGCACTGCTTTGGGAGTGACTGGACCGGACGTAGCCCCCAGCAAACAGCCCTAATCTGCTAAAGCCTGAGCTGTAATTCATTCCTCTTCCAACTCCCCCTCGATTCCCTGCCTTACTCTTCAACCCCTCAGTGATGTCCCCAATGATGTACCCTTCAGCCAAGACATGTCCTGTCCCTGCAATTCTATGGCCTCAGCACCATGGCTTTGGAAGGCCAAACTCACCCTTGCTATAATACTGACCCCCACAATACTGAAGATTCAGTACCATCTCTTTGAGAGTGAACATATCAACAACCCCTTGTCCATGATCTGTGCCTGCAATGCTACAGCCTCAGCTGGGGAGCCCTGGAAAGCACATTGGTGGGCAGTGTTCAGCAGCTTGTAGGCAGGTGGCAAATCTGGACTAATTATTGGCCCACGTCTGTTTTATTCATTAAATATTATAACACACTCTAATATATGAATGTCCTAATATATTACATCCTATTTTTTTTCTCTGGTGCCCAAAGCCAGCCATAGATAATGAATAGTGATTAGGTATTTATTAGAATACCTACATCTTATGATGCAGAGGTCAGCTACTGCCATAAATGTAAGAGATTCCTGCTTATGCTTCGTTGAATGGGGAATGATAAAACAGCGAATCAGTTTGGCTCTCTGCAGAACGAGTTTAGTCATTGGGGAACTATACCACTTGGGCAAAGTAAGAGAAAGATGTATAAGATATTATTTGCAGATATCACATACAATCTCTATGTATCACTAGTTAATAGACCTAGTTTTCATGAATCATAAATGCAGTCATTCCAGGAGTTGCATTTCTTGTGACTGCACTGGAGTGGCCAATGTCGGCCATTGTATTATAAATGATAAGTGAACAATACACATCCATTGTCTATTAAATGACTTTATGTGGATTATAGAATTGACTAAACTCTATCTTCTTTCATAATTTTATAATATAGTCTGCAGTCCATCACAACTTTTACTGTGCCAAGTCTAGCTCGGATAAATGAGCATAAAGTAATTCTAAAATCTAATAACTCAGTCATGTCAGAAGAAATCTTTCAGACCATTGTGCATTAAATTACAGGGTCTACTGGGAACCATTAAACAGGTTAGCTTTATAAATATATATGATTTTGGAAAGGCCTGAAGTCATCATTTGATGCCAAGGAGCAGAGCATATGGGAGGAGAGACATGGTGCTGTGCCAAAGTTAACAATTGCTGTTATGTTATCAGGGAGTCAGTAAATGCTTTCAAATTTATGAGGTAACAATAAATATTTTGTGGTCTTAATTGTGTTGGTGTGTTGCTATTGAACTCTGTTATGACATATTGAAATATATATTGATATATATCTTGCACCCCGCCTCAGAATGACATTAAACTAAAGTAAACCATTAATCAGTAACATGATTAAGTGACATTTCCAACATCTCTTGTGGAGTGACCAGTCACATATGGTGTTTGTAAAGAGTAACACTCCTTTCATGTGCTAACCCTGATCCAAATAAATTCAGACAAACATTTAGGTGCTTATCTCGTTGTATTTTATGATTGTAGATATATATGACACCATAAAACAGTGTTTTAGCCTTGAAGAACAATTTGCTGGGAGGTGTGGGTCTGTTGCAATTAGGGTGAAGGTTACTGACCATTCATTTGGGCTTAAAGCACCACAAAAGGAGACGCACAATCTGTAAAAGCAATTGAAGATTTTTTTATTGCAGTAAATTGAGTGCTAAACCCTCTAAGGAATTAACCTTAGAAATTGGAAATAAGTGTGGTTTTGTGGTAATCTTAATAAGTACACTGGGAAATGTATAGCCACTAGAGAAAGGCTGACATTAATGGCGGTAATGACTTGTTCCAGCTGACTTCAATTAAATAGGCAGCCCTGTCTTGGCTCATTTCATGTTACAAATCTCATATCTTTCTCCATCATTAGCTATCCTGGGAATAAGTGTGATGACTGAAGGAACTATATTTAAAACATTGGACCCCTCTTAAGTTGCACCTGTAAGTAATGTAATAAAATGTGTAACCTAAGAACAATGAAAGTTAGAAGAAAGGGGAAAAAAAAGAAAAAAAATGCTGAAGCTTTGTCCTATAAAACACGCTAGACCAACAGAGGCTAACCACTACTTTCACAAAAGCTGAACATGTAGAAGGCGTACGATACTCAATATCATATTATATTGCCAAAAGTTCTTGCCAACTCTTGCATGTGCAACATGGGACAGCATGTTGGCTAATTATTTTCATTTTGGAAAGATTGTGGAAGCATTGTGCACTTTGTTGCTTTGTGGTATGCTCTGAGCACTATTCTCAGGAATTATAAACAGGAATTTATTCAATCTGGGGGTGACCAGCACATAATGTGGAGTTAGAGGCTGATTCATCATTAGCGGCAGGTAGCGACAGATGAGCGTCTGTAGCAGGCATTTTCAGAGCGCCCGCTAGTAGTCGCAGTGCTCGGCCGCTGTTCAGTAATGTTGAATACATTGTGAGGAGTCGCTATTTGACCAGTACAGCGCTGTATGGGAGCGCATGTTAGCGACTGCTCATAGCGACCGACACACACCATATTCAGCAAAAAAACAGCCTCACAAATCTCTGGCGCTGAAAAATACTTGTTTGAAGCCCAGAGCGCAGGAGGCGGTGTGTTTAAAGTCTGTTTTGCAGCATCTATCAACTAGTAACAAAGCGAAAACATATGGAATTACATTGTAACAACATTGTAACATGAACACTTTAATGCCAGACCTGTAATGTCATTTCTGAGGAAATGTTTTAAACATTTAAAAATTATGAAAAAACTGCTATTTCAATGCCAGAAAAGGTCACAGAATTATTTGTGATTTTTTTAAAGAAAAAAAAAATGTTTAAAGAGAAGAAAAGGATCGTCCATTGAAATGTATGGGAGAGCGACAGGTAGCAAGAGGTCATACCTGGCGCTGTGCAAGGCTGAACACTGGCGCTGTTCGCTGAGGCTGTGAAAATGATGAATCAGACGCTACATGGCGCTATCCCAGTCGCTAAACAGATTCTGCTTGATAAATGTGTAATTGCGTGCCGTGTCCGGCGTTCACCAGTCGCTACCTGTCATTAACCAGCTACTACCTGACACTATCCCTCCTTAAATAACGGCCTTACTTGTTCTGGTCTCACACATTGCTTTTTTGTTCGGTTGTCACATGCAGAAAGTTAGGCTATATCTATCCAATAGTTATAAACAGCAAGAAAATGGCTCTAAACTTTTCCCATGCTATCCAAAATGTAAAAAAAAAATTTCAGAGTTAAGTTTTAGTATAGTATTTGTGTGAATCATTTTACTTTTATAAGTTTAAATAGAAGCTTTGGATTTGTTTTTTACTGTTACTCAAACTTGAGATGTTATTAAAGTGGACCAAAACCCGTGATTTTCACTATCCCGGGCTTCGGTCCTTCCCCCTGGGGAACACCGGCTTGGGGTGCCCCGCTGTGTGAAATACCCCAGAATGCCAAGCTCACCCACCTCTCCTCAAGCCCATGGCGCTGGCGCTGGCACAGCCAGCTTTTCTCGCCATGCATATTATTGTGCAGCTAGAGAAGCTGCGTGTGGCATCATTCAGCATCCTTCAGCTGTGACAGACTGGGGCATGCACTGCCTAGAAGGAAAGCGAGTGATGCTGGAGTCGGTCATGCATGCTCTGTGGGCTTGAGGAAAAGGTAAGAAAGAAGGGCGACCCGGGTGAATTCACGCGGGCATCCCAGTGTGGCATCCCAGTTCAAGATGCCCCCACTGGAGGTAGTAGGCCTTCCCTGGAGTCTCAATTTTTCTCCAGTACATTGTTAGTTGAAACCTATTTGTCTAATAGTTATAAGTACCTGGTCAATAGTTGATGTTTTCCATTGGTCCACCTGTCTAAAAGTTTTAGTTTAGGAGCAAGCTGTGGGTACGTGTTTACTGCCAGAGGAAGTTGGAACTACCCCCCAAAATGAAATAAAATGTATTGGCTGAGGTTAGAATATCTAATTCTAGCTCTCATGGACATAAAGTACTATTATTTTTTTGCCCAATTTGGTAAAGCCAAGTTAGCCAATTGTTGATCTGTCTGTTAACTTCTGCAATTGCTAGCAGTGAACTATGCAGGATGCTAAAGTCAATAGACAAGCAGAAGGGAAACACCTCATTTTCACATACAGACACATTCATGCTGGGTCTGGTTAGAAAGCCTGGGGTGTATCCCTTCTGACAGCTTAGACCAGAACATGTAGGGATTAGCTGCCTAGGAGCTACAGTATATATTAATTTTATACTTAGCCTAAAGATTATATATATATATATATATATATATATATATATATATATATATCTGTTTAGAGAAGCATTGCTAATTGGTGAAGCTAGTGTAGCTTGCAGTGTGCATTGTGGTGTGGCTTGCACCCTGCATCTCAGGGAGCCATCTTTCCGAGGTACAGGCCGGTTGCTGGGTGGAGCGCTTGCTATGTGGGGAGTGCAGGTGGCCAGCCTGGACTGCAGAAAGGTGAAGGTCAGGCTTAATGTGCTGCACTGCCCAACTTTGTCACAGGATTACAGGTGCAGGTATTTCTTTTTTTTACTTATTAGCTCAGCTTCACCGCCAAAGGAGGGTAGCAGGGCAGGGGGAATGTTAAAATTGCTTAACATGGCTGGAGTGGCCCTGCTAAGGCAGGATGGGGGTTACAAAGAAAAAACTCTTCCCTCCAAGCCATGCCTTGCGCCTCTCTCTGGGTCACAGACGGCACGCTGCTGAGAAAGACTCAAAGCTGCATCCCCCGGCTTGGTGCGCAAGCCCACTGGCGTGGGGTGCTACTTTGTGTCTTTCTTTGCCGATGCCGCAGTTAACCATTTTTACTGTTTCATTAAAAATGAAAACAATTCATATTCCCTCCCTCCAAATTACCAGGCTAGTGCACCAGTCTGGCCCTGGCAGCTCATTAGCCCCTTTAGCCTTTGTCCCAGGGTTGGTGCTCTGCCTGGGGTGTCAGCATTTCTAAATGAAAACAGTCATAACAAAATATAAAAAGTTAAACTAGACCAACAGCCTGGCACAGTTGGGAAAAAAAACTAGCAGCCATTTTGGAGCTTTCTCTCCCAGCATCCCAGCCATGCTGCTGCCCTGGATTCAACTGGCATAACTGACAATTCACAGTAACAGGAAGCCCAGCAGCACTTCCTGTTTGCAGATGGCCTGCAAATGCATGAGCTGCCATTTTGCTTCTAAAATTTATTACAGCAAGAGTTAGAAAAAGGTAAATTACTTTTTATGTGCAGCAATCTAAATGCCCTAGGGAGGGATGCCTATGAGCACTGGTTGTTGTGTTGGTCTGGTTTAAGTCATTTTTGACTGTTGGTCCACTTTAATTCTGCATGTCTCTACACTGGCAGTTGATAGCCTGACTTTTTGGGTGTAAAAAACATAAAACGATGTACTGAGAATTTTTTACACCTGCTTTTGGCAGCTGTAAATAATTTGTTCAAAAGAGTAGTTAAAACACTGTTGAATCATACTAATTTTCTACAATTATACATTTTAGTTGTATTTTTTTCACTTTAGATGATTTTTTTGACAAGTGAAAAAAATTAGTGTAGAAAATGAGGCATGTTTTCTTCTTTGTCGAATGATAAAAATTTAAAAAAAGCTAAAAACTGTAGTATTTTTTTCTCAAAAACGGACTTGTTATTTGTTACAAACTTTGTTGAGTGGAGGCCTAGGTCTTTTGTAACGTGTGGGTCTTCTTCAAGTTTAGTTCTATACAATGCACTGTACTATAAAGCATAGTCTAAATGCAAATATGCAGCATTTTATTTAATTATGCAGTTCCTTTGATGATTTTAATCTGTTTAAAAACACAGAACCAAAATACAGGATGTCTATTTAGCACAAATACTTAGAATTTAGCATAAAATCTTATTTAAAATACTAGGACTAATTTCCTTATTATCTTTTATGAATAGACTTGTCTTTCCTGTGTACTGATATAGGTCTTTCATAGTGTTGCTGTTCGGACTAGGGATAAAATTAAAGCATTAGATTTGGTTCAAGCAAAACTAAATTTTATAAAATGTTTGCCATTTATATTTCCATTCCAATGAAAAGAAAAAGCACATCAAAGCCAGCAGTTCATCTGCGGATAGTGGCTAAGGTTCCTTTTATCAAATTGATAGGGTAGTGAAACCAGAGAGATGGAGCCAATTTAACTATAGCTAAACATATGTATATACTGCTCTACAAGAAAGTAATGCAACAGATGTAAACATTGGAAACCTATTTTCTCACATTGCTTCATTCAAGTGAAGTACTATATGCGCACTTTCATTGATTTTACTGCTACAATTCGCAAAAAGGACTTTCACCATATGAATAATAGCAATATGCTGTTGCTTTCCAGAGACCAGGACATGCAACTCTCATTTTTCCTCTAGAGACTTGAATGATGTTAGGATTTCAGTCTTCCCAAATCCTACATTTTTGGAATAATTTGGCTGATCTGCATCCAAACAAGAGACAACAGTAGTCTCTATTGTATCTGACAGTGGTGTGGTATTCAACTTTTATTGTTCATGGAAGCTGTATAATATTACATTTAGGACTGAAGGATTATACAATGTTTTCATTATCATTTTGATATTACTTCCTATAATATATTAAATAATATATATATATATATATATATATATGTTTCTTATATATTATTGTATTATTATTCTATCTGAAACATATGTTGTATTTTCCAGTGAGACAACACAGTATTGTCCTTTTAGGGTCTCTTGACACATAAGATGGCTTTACATGTGACTGAGCTTGTAGTAGGGGAGAGAGAAAATCTGCCTTGTCATTGGTGATTATCTGGTGTTTGTTTCGACTACTTCATACATATTACCATACTTTGCCTAGAGTTATTAAATACTTGCACAAATCATTAGCTAATACATAGAATTATTTTAACTTTGCATTTGCTGCTAACTTGGTACTATTTTGCCAGTACTTTATTTCCTGACTGTTGGGTAATTGTTTTTACCCTTGGGGGAGTGACCATACCTTTTCACTAGGGTATAGGTCCTCATTAAAAGGATACAGGGGAATAACTGCAATAAAGCATATGGAATGGAGTTCCTAGACTTGGCAATAGCATCAAAGATTGGATCTTAAATAAGGCAGTCTAAAAGATACCTGCAGAATAGGGGTATCCCAGTTTGGTATGCCCCAAAGACCCCCCCCCCCCCCCCGTTAAGCCCAAAACAAGGCATGTTGATACCATTTTGCACTACAGCCATGGCAGCTGAATGAATGACTTATACTTTACTGTGCCCCGCCCATAAAGCTCAATTGGTTGGCAGCAGATGAGTGTCTGACCAAAATGCTGGTGGGCATTGGCATGGCAGGTTTGGGCTTACCAGGCCTGGGGTGCAAAGTGGGGCATCCCAAATCAAGACTGCTGGTATTAGGGGGAGAAAAGTCCTAGACTTTACTTTCTCTATAGGCAATCCTAGTTTAAGCAATGCATGAATCCTAGGTGGATTTACTGTATGTTGGATGGATTTGTGTCAAATTGCACTAACTACGTTTGGAAGAGCAAAATGCATTGCCACTTTTTTTTTGTAATCTCTTAGTTCTGAAGTATAACACAACACTAATAATAATGCTTCTGTATTCACACTTTGCAGGCCCTTGAAGTTGTGAATTCCCTTCATTATTTAGTGGTCAGCAGGTGTGAGAGGTGTATTTTACATGACAAATGGAATAGATGTGCACGTTTTACACCTGGTGCTAAATGAAGCCCTAGGTATACAACGAAAGGATATGCCCCTTAACTTACCACCAGACACAAAAAGTGCAATACCTTTTTATGGAGTAAAAAAGTGCCATTCCCTTTCATTGGAAGGTTCTGAAGTAATGATATTGGTTCAAGAAGTAAAGATGTAGAAATTACAACACCCTATAGGTTATGTAAAAAAATGCATTTTTTTAGCATAGTCAGAGTGCTATTTTTCCTAACTGAAAAATATACTTACCTCACTGGAAAAATGATGTACCTCACCTAGAAAAAACCTGCCCTATCGCAGACACAGGTGATTGAGAAAAACTGAAACATGTTATTGCACCTTCTCGTGTGTTAAAATGGAAATAATTCATGAGTGCACCTGGTGCTTAAACATTAACAATAGGTGAGAATAGCCGATCCTTTGTTAGCCTTTAACAATTGGTGAAATTGGCTGATTTATTTGTTAGACTTTGGTGCAGAATATAGTGTCACTAAGTAAATGTGAGAGCCATACAGCTGGTGTCAACCCTGTTGAAGGCTGTGTATCAAATGACAATGAAACTGAAACCTTGTACTTTGTTTTCCTAAATCTTTTCAAATGATATTGCAAATGCAAAAATCAATTTGCGTAATCTATTTAGTAAATCTGTTTTGACTCTTGCATCCCTTTTACTGTTAGTAGTTATAGACAAATACTATGAAAATAGTGTGTATTTTCCTATTTTCAAATTTCAATACACCTTTCCCTAGTTGTCCCTAGTTCCCAGTCAACAGGAACTTGCCATTACATGTACCTGAATTCCATGTATATAGCCATGGTGTATTGCGATATAGAGGACTAGTTTGGAGGCCTTGGTCAGGATTGCGCAAACAATTAAATCAATCAGAAAGTTTTACTGGCTTCCGTTGCACATTCCTGACTGTGTAGCTGGCATTTCCTCATCTGCACAGCAATAGTGATAGTGATAGGGAGGTTAGACCACTTAGTACAAGGGTGTGGTTCAGGTGTCCAACAAGCATTTTTAATAAGAAAGAGCAAAGTACAATGACTGCATATAAATGCTGTCACTTAAAAAATCAGATTACACTGACTGGCTGCCAGGGGTTATTGCACTTTGTCCACATCCTTAGTACTCCTACGTCTTCTACAAATATTGTAAAAATTGCCATTGACATTTTTGGCAGAATTACGCAGTAATTAACAAATGGATGGCACTCATCAAATAGTATTTTGAGCTAAAACAGGTTTGAATCCTGTTCATGATTTCGACTGGTGATGTGCAAAAAAAAATCTGATTTGGCCAAATGGTTGCAAGATTCAGTTCGGTCTGCAAGTGTCCAATTGCTCCTGCTTCAAGAATTTTCAATCACTTCTGACCTAAAATTATTTGAATGTTCCTTGACACAAAAAAATAAGAGAACTTTTATATTGGTGTAGTGGTGTGTGCGACGCTGTTCTAGAATGATCTAAATGTGCAGTGTACACAGGCTTATTAAATGTAGGATTCTAATTGTGATTCACAAGCGATTACAGTGACAAAATGTGATCAAAAGCTGTGCTCCAAGTGCTGCTCGCTCATGTCCTACCCTGTCCCATTCCCTGTCTGATACATGCAATGACACTGCAATGATTCTACGTCACCAATGTCTCTTCCTCTCTAATGTCTTCTCCTTCTCCAGTCTACTATCTATCCTTTTCAACCCTAGCCCTAGCAAGTGCTAGCACCCCCAAGGGGGCTGCATGTATGAAAAATCTGAATATATTCACTTATCTCTATTTTCTATTAATTTTTAATAACAGTGTAGGTGAATAACAGGTCATTAAGTCAGCTATACATAAATATAAAACCCTTCAAACCTATGCTTAGTTTGCTGAGAAATATGTGAGTGGATGGACAGGTAAGTATAACATTTCCTATACACCCTTTCTTCTCCCCTGCACCTCCTGTCCTGCTGATGAAAGCTGACCTATATGTTTCCGGATGAGAGGTTCCCTGAGAAAGCACACATAACAATGCTGAAAACCAGCCTTAAGTCTGTGAAAAGCTAAATTTCAAGCCCATTGATTTACCTAAATGACAACTAATCTGCCTAGAAAGGTAAGGGAATTGTATTAGCAAATCTGTCTAATTAGGGAAACCTATTTTAAAGCTGCTATTTATCTGGCAAGAAATCTGACTTTGAAAAACAGAGGCACACAAACCCCATGAAAGATACCAATAAGTGTATCAGATGGTTTATTCACAGGACAGCTGGAGTTCTAAATGCATAAAAGGCCTGCTAAATCTGCACAATAGAATCAATATACGTATTAGAGGCGATTCTTTCTACTCTATCCATCATAGTCATTCAGAGAAATTCAGTAGGAAAGCCACCTGTAAAATAACATCACACACCCCTGGTGACATGAGTTCCATTGAAGTAATTCCCATAAATCCCATGAAGTTTGAACTTTTAAAATATGGGAACAATACTTTATCTTCTTGGTTAAGTGTATTTAATCTAACAAAGATGATTAGATATCTGGATGTCCACTCTATTCATTGCAATTGAAGGGGGGGGGGTCAAAGTGGGGTGGACATGCTAAGGACACTGTGTAAAAACCTGGAGGTGACCGGTAAACAGAGAAACCAGTCTGCACATTGCAAACCCGATGGGTGCATTTTATACTGGCAGAGTGGGGCAGAACAACGGCAGGGGAAGAAGCAAAAGACGAGTTCCTTTTTTGTGTTTTTTTTTTAATTTGTCTTTACAGACCCTCTAGCTCTAATTCCCTTAAAGTGAATATAAAGTCTTCCTTCGGCTCTGTGTCAGGGCGAGTCCTGGTCCAGAGGGACACTAAACTAACCTGACCTAACCCCTCAATTCCCAATTTATTTATAATTATCCTCAAATATTAATTGAAATTCATATCAAATATTACAAAAAAAGGTTTTAAAGCGGAACTCCAGGCTCAAGGTAACCCCTGCCCCCTGTCCTGGCACCCTCGAATGGGGCAGGACAGGGAAGGGGTTTATAAACAACAAACCCTTACCTCGCCCATGGTCCAGCAACCTGCTCTGGGTCCTGGGTGCTGTCATTTTGGGAGAAAGCACAGAGCAGCATCCTCAGCTCCATGCAAGCTCCTGTCCACTCATTGAAGCGAAGTATTGATTTGGAGTTTGCACAGTGCGAGGGATGTCGCTTCGTATCTTTTTGTGCAACACCCAAACGGACCTGGGAGAACAGAGCTGGACTGTGGGTGAGGTAAGGGGAGTTTTGCTGCCTGTCTCAGCTCCAGGGGAGGTGGTAGGGCAGGGAGAGAGGTTACCGGGATCAGACTATTTGATGGTCTGCCTGAAATCTATAGGTTGGCTGTGACATGCATGAAAATTCCATGGGCAGTCAGTAAAAAAATAAAGGCCAGATTAGCTGACGAAGGTGCATGAACAAGCTACTATGCAAAACAAAATGGTGGCATACCTAAAGCAGGCACAAGGAGAAAACATCACTATTTGTTGCCTTTGTTAGCTAGCTAGGTGAGAAAAGATATGTTCATACTGATCTGCTGGACATCCATTGTTCATCCTGTCAGACTGGAGACAACATATTTTCTCTGGGTCTCGCTGCCCTTATCCCACTATATAGCTGAAAGGCACTCACATTCTTCTAGACTGTTCCAGAAAACGGTGGCTCAAACATGGTTTTACTGCCTTTTCCAAAAACCAGTAGTAAGAATAATTGTGCTGCTGTCAAGGCACCACAGTGATTGATCTGATGGTGCAAGGAGTAAAACAGCAATTGTGCCTTAGAGCCAAAATTTGAACTGCCTCTTCTGTTATATAAGCTGATTACTGGGGTTGTTTACACATGGTTGTTCTAGAATATCCAGACTCAGGAAGCTCATCAGCCTACAGAAAGTAACAGCACATTGAGGAACCCAGAAGATCGTTATCACTGCCAACATGATTGACGAATGATTATTCACCTGTATACATATTTTTATCATACGCTTCATACTAGCTAAGTGGTTAATATTACTATATCTGAGCATGTTGAGCATTTCCTTGATTATGTTTCTGCTGTTTTCTCATA
Source organism: Gastrophryne carolinensis (assembly GCA_027917425.1). Lineage (NCBI taxonomy): Eukaryota > Metazoa > Chordata > Amphibia > Anura > Microhylidae > Gastrophryne > Gastrophryne carolinensis. Next base: position 174,788,113 of record CM051238.1, on the reverse strand, counting down.
GACCTGGATTGTCACATACATTTATCTTCAACTACTTTTCATCTGCTTTGGAAGTCCCTGCATAACCATCAACACTGATGACATGAATAACATTGACAAACTGGTAAGATCATTTTTTCCCTATTTATATTTTTTTCTATAATGTAACGATTCGTGGGTGATATACCCAAACCATATATGAAAAACAATGATTCCTAGCTGCTGCTGATTTAGATTCACAACGCATTAATAAATTAAGGCAAGCAATATATTCCAAACTACAACTAACATAAAATTGTTCATGGACATTATAGGTTTGATGTTCCATGCAGCTGCTTAAATGCCAGAAAGTTGATTACATGTTCGTGTGTACTCTTTAAATAACCCAATTTGGGGCTCATAGAGGGTAAAACATTGGTCTATCACTCTTCAGGGCATTATCTGCAACACAACATATCAAAGCTTCTAAAATATTCTTTTACTGAGGGCTGAAGACATTTGAAAGTGGTTACTCATCATTATCCTTATAACTACTGAATCTTCTGATGTCTATAGTTGCCCTAAAGTGAATCTTTCTCCAGGAAGGTTCAGGATGGCAATTGAAGGATTTAGTACTTGTGACAACATGTTGGCCGTTCTTGGAATAAGTAGGCTTGGTATAAACATTTCCAAAAAAATGTTGATCCTTTATATTTTAATATTCTTATTGAGTTTTGATACTGTTGAGAATGTAAAATCGTACATGTATAGCTCCACAGAGTCCTAAATATGATCAGCCTATAATAATTAGGGAAGTACCATGAAGATGGCCCTAGCTCAAATTTTACCAATAGAGCTGTATCAGCATGTGTAAGAAAAGAAAAAGGGGTGAGAAGAAAGATGAGGAGCAGGGCAACACCCGCTACTTTACACCTGTTGTGAATATACTAAATATTTGCTAATATTCAATGTTTCATATTATCTAATCTTATCTAATATGCACTCAAATGAATCAAGTGAGACCAATATTTGTAATCTCTGGTAAATAGGATTTTCCGGTTTTACAGGTTCATGCTTTTGCTATAATACCATTTGTATTGTACAGCATCTAGCACAAACACACATACAAATTGTAGATGGGTGAAACTACAGAAACTGGATTGACGGACACAGTGTTGTGTCCAGGGGGTATAGTGGGCTAAACAAGTTTAGGAAGTCAAGAAACATATCAATCTTCTGAAAAGTTATTATGTAGTTATGTTTTAGAAATATGTTTCATACAATCTTGTAAGTCTTTCTGCAAGGCTGGCTCTGCTTTCTGTTTTGTTTTAGATAGATTAGTACATTAGGACTTACAATATATTTAAGGCCTAAGAATTTGTGTTAATGTCAGTGACTTGCAGATGTGCCTTAAACTGCCTAATCCCTTGACTTGTATAAGCATGTGGATACATAGCAAAACTTGATCCCATCCCGTTGCTAAAATCTTTACCAGATACAGGCAGGTCACAATCAGCATTTTTAGTGTACAGCTTTAGCTAAGCATAGACTTAGCTAATGGTAAGATAGAGTTAGTCTAATTATTGCATTGTACATGTACACTTGGTAAAAATAGGAATAATGAAAAGTCCACTAGTTGGCCCTGTATATAAAAATAAAGTTACTCAGTTTATTTTTTGCCACTATTCTAAAAGCTAATAACTAATATAACATAACATATATAAAGCATAATCGTATATAATAATGTAATATATATATTTACTAGATAGATAGATAGATAGATAGATAGATAGATAGATAGATAGATAGATAGTGACCTGGTGAAGCCCAGCTCTGACCCTATGTCAAGAATTCTTACTTTTTCTATAGAATTACAGATTTGCTATATGTTTTAGAACAGTGTATCAGGAATACCTTATATTCTTTTGGAGTTAATGCATATCTAATTAACCAAAACTAATATTCGTATATCTATATTGTTGTAGTCTATTTGTGTGCTATTGTTCACAATTCTTTTATGAGTGTGTTGTATTTTCAGCATAGTTCTTTGACTCCCTAGATGTTTTCTAATAATTCAGTGCCATGCATAACTTTTAAGTGCTGATTCCAGTCCTTTTCTCTCATTAAAATTAATCTAAACCTAATAAATCATTTAATACTCAAATGCCTTTCTAAGCACTCATGTAAAATATGCTAGCTCCACAGAAGAGCAGCTTGTAAGCAAAGTCAAACATCTGAGTGATTGATACCACTTAAGATTTCAAAAAGGACACTAATATTTTCCAGCCAGGTTATGTCTGCTTTACATTTCAGATGTGCTTTTCACAGGGGGGACAGAAGAACACACAACAGCTCCCTTCTTTATCTTGGATATTATGTTTAAATAAAAGCTTGCATGCAAAAATGTCATTAAAATGTCATATAACTTGCAGAGAGGTCAGTTTCTAAAGCTCATGATTCCCATTTGGTTTCCCCTATAAAGTGTTGGAAATATGGTGGACTGGTCATGGTCTATTTGCTTTTTGCTGGAACAGATGTTCAAACAGCAGGGATGCTTTTAAATGGATTGTTGTGAAGATGTGTAGCAGGACAATGCGTACACATTTGAGAAAACTGTATTAAGGGTAAAGCAGCAATCTAATAACTGTGCTTAGAATGCCCACACATCTTACAAATTGTGCATTCACCATACATTGCCAAACCTTGATTGTCTACACGTTGTAACTCAACAGTCTCTGTACATTTGTGATGAGTGTGCCATCAGACAACAAGGTGTATCATACAGTAAGTGCCAGATTAGTGACTAAGGATAAGACAGCTGCCAGGGTTTACTATGGCATTGCTGAAATTTTAGAACAGAATCCAAGGTTTCCCAGAAAACAGTTAAAGGGATCTCCTATATTATTGCTACAGCTATATTCAGGAAAAGTTTGAACTGCAGTCCTTTTTAGTGCTCCTTTAGTGTATTCAGTACTCACAAAGTACACATTTACCCATTGTTATTATCACACAGTCACAACACGTCAATGTGTAGTGGTTATTATTACAAAGAAGTGCAAATTGAACTAAAATAAAACACACATGTGTTAAAGAGCTACAGCTGCATTCTAAAGCTAACCTTGGACTTAGTTAAATATTGCAACACTAACCACCCACAAAGCGGTAAGCATTCCATGCCACAGTTTCCAACTCCCCCTCCACGCTGGTGCTACAAGCCTTTCTATTGGCAGGCAGACTTGAAATAGCTGAGAAGGGCTGAAGCTCTATTGCCAAAGGGAACCTGGCCAAGGTAACTTAGCGCATAGAGGACTTTGTGGAATCTTGGTGCTCCTGGTCAGAATGTCAGAACTTCAGCAGCTCAAGGTGCTAGACACAAGATAAGCAGAGAAAAGGTGCAAAAAGATATATTGTAGCTCCAATTGCTCCTATTGTATCTATCATATTCAGGTAGACGTAAACCCACTGGCAACTCTTTGTCTGGGAGGGCCCTGGTTTTCAGGAACTCTATACTATCGTTATTCACCCCTCACATCATCAGCGAGCCCTGAGATACCTTTACCTAGCAGAGCCTCTTACAATGGGAGACAGGTATATGTGCAGCAGCTTTACTACCTCCAATAGGACTTGTTCAAACAAGACATGAATGAGTCCCAGTCTGATGACCCACTATAAATGTGTAACATAATCATCATGACCGAGAGGCCAGACAGTTTGGTTGTTTAGGTCAAGAAATATCTAATGGCCACCCAGCAAGGTGAACTCCTGGGTAGGAGCCTTATACTTTAGGAATATTTATTGAAAAGGTCTCATACTCTTCTTTCCTAATATTTTAAGCTGCTTTTGTAGCATCCTTCTAAGACACCATAAAACATTTAAAGCATAGTTTTTGTGTTAAACATGGTGTGCTGAGATTCTACCTTTGCCAAGAAACAAAAGACAGCCTTTCACTTTACTACACTTTCTGTAAGAGATGAATATGACATTTCTGGGTATGATTGCTTAATAAATACATTTATTTAAGAACCTAGGGCTGGCAATCATTAGGGGCTCTGCATGCTTTACCAGCGTCTTAAAAATAATAGCCTTGTCGTGTACATTTCAAACACAAATTCATAATGACAGTAGTGAAGCCTAAGCGTTAATCCTAAAATCTGGCTCTCTTCTTCAACCGTCATGAATGGAGTATGCTGTAAACTGCTGCTCAAACAGTTTTATTATATGCTCGGATGATAGTAAGTTCTAAAACAAACTTATTTAAATCTATTACAAACATTTACAGATTGAACTTACCTTACAGAGTTATGTTAGATAAGTCATTGTGACTAGGGACCAGTGACGTGCACAGTTTTAGTATTTTTATATTAAACTGAACAAGACAAACAATTATTAGTTGCTGAATGCTTATTCTAGTGGTTAATGGGTCTTTGTATGATAATTACATCATCTGGTCAGTGTATCTGACCTGAGGTCAAAACAGCCAGTCAGGCAATTTTATCACTTGGACCCACAGCATTTAGATCTACTGAAACTGTCTACTAAAACTATAGGAAAAGCCTGAAAATCAGGAAACACATCCTTCCGCATTCCTGCATTCACTTGTTAACTGCTTCGCTGGTGACCAAAAGGGAATATGAGTTCACACCATGCTTTATGTTTTGCATAGAGACACTAGAGCAAGACTCTAGAGTATTTCTGCTGTAGGGCTGTTAGTGGATTATCTGCAGGTGCAGCAGCTCCAATGGCCATTGCTGGGCAATTCCATTTGGTGGACTTTCCCACTCCAGACTCTGGACCAGAAACATAAAGGCTCTCCTTCTTACCTGCAGCCGCTCCTGCTGCATCTGTAAAGGGATTCTGTATGCTGGGTCCTGCATTCTTAACTTTAGGCTTTCAAGATGTGTTTTGCGGACTAAGAGAAAAGTCTGAGACATTGCTATTGGCTTGTACTCCCCACATGCACACAGCATGCAGATCACAGATACACTGCGCCCTCAGGAGAACCAAAAATGCAATGGAAGCCACTGTAGATAAGCAGGGGAGCCCCAGAGGTTAGAAGCTCAACTTGTGTACCTTTTAACCAGTATACAGTATTACATTTGCTTTGAAATTGTATGGGAGTATAGGCTTTTTGTAATCCTGATACCTTCGAAAGTCATGCTTTTGTGTCAAGAGATGGTGAGGTTTAACATGAAGGTTAGTAATAATCACTGCCAAATTGACATGCACTAAATGTGTACAAAGTCTTCAAATGTGTATAGAACCTGTTGCAGAACAAATGCAATACTCTACTATCACCTGCAACTGATGGTAACTTGGAATTTCTATACATACTACTTGATTTCCATGTCTCAACACCCATGCCTTAACCTCCCCAAACTTTGATAGTATCATCATTATCACAAAGCAGTGCACCTTTATTCACTGAGCCTTTTCCAGGGGTGAAGTTCAATCCAAGAAACAGTGGATGGCTTTCAGGAGATGGCAAGTGTGGGGCTAGATTATTAGAAAATGTTAGTGTAGATGATCTGGACTTAGCATAATTTTCTTCGGTGATCAAAGTTAAGTATTGTTTTTTGTCTCCCTTCATTTTTTGTCTTTTGTCCAAATGGGTCCATTTTACAAGTGCAGTGTTGTTAACATTAGTAAAGCCTGATTTGCCAGTTCTTTAGGATTTAGCATTGTATTTTAAGTAGTTCAGTTTTCACTAGCAGGTTTGAGCAGGTAAAACTGGTTAAGAAAAGCCATAGATGTAAGCATTAAAATATATGTTTTGTGAACTACTTTGTACAACTACTTTGTACAATGCCACATAAGATGATGGCGCTTGGTAAAAAAACAATATCTTAGCATGCACAATATCTTAGCAAGACTGACTCAATTGAAAATCGAGCTTCAACTGTAACTTTGAAGGCCTAATGGCAGCTAAAAGGAGAGACCCATCATTTATAGAAATTGAGACATACTGCAGAGCCACTTAAAATAAAGAAAGGAGAAAGGGAGGCCTAGTTGGGTTGAAAAGTTTACCTTGTTTTATTTTACAGTTACAGCCAAGATTCTGTAGTAAGCTAATGTTGCTGTGAGCTTTTTGTTGTAGTTTATTTGCTGTGTTCTTGTCGGGACGTATGGGTCACACTTACTAGGGTCATAGACAGCAACAAGCTTGGCTGCAAATCTAATTATTTTCTGATGTAGAGTATAAAACAGAAATTGGCCAGATTTGATTTAATTTTTTTTTTACTGTACAGCTCTTTGACTCAACATCTTTGCTTGTGGTTGAGTCAAAGAGAATTGTGTCCGGGTATGGTATTTTTTTTACATATTTCTGAAATTGAGTAACAGTTAAGTTTAGGTTGCGTTCCAAGGCAACAGTATCTGATAAGAATCACTTAACCCTGCCAGTTTGACCTATTAGTTGTGTGACCTGAGGGCTAATTTAGCACTGCATGCTCGAAATTTTTCTAGTTATGTTGACTTATGGAATATGCCAAACCCTGATCACTAATTGATATGAAGGTTAAAGACAGACTTGCATGTCATTCCTTAGAACTTTTGTAAAAAAAAAATAAAATAAAAAAATAACATTCTTAACCTTTGACATCACGTAGGTGAAGGCATGGTAGTTTAGGAGGGAATTCCATAAGTAATTTTTTTTAGAGCATGAGGGTATATTTCTGGAGAAAGGAGGATCTGTAGAAAACCAGGTTCTACTTCTAATACAAGTTACCAACGTGAACTGTAGATGAGGATTTCAAATATATTCAATAAAACAATTAGTGTATTTACCTTGTAAATTGACCTGTCCTTTTATACTGAATCTCAAAAAAACAATTTTTAGCAATTGTATTTTAAAATACAATTTATGTATTTTTCTACAGCAGTACTAAAATGTTCTCCTCTACAGACATTTTGGAAGTGACATTGTGGTCACCTTTTTAAGTGACAAATTGATTGCTTTTCTGAACTGTGGGCACCATGATGTGCCTAATAATATAAAAGGGGTGGGGTGGAACAATTTGTTGCTTTAAGCTTGTGATACATTCATATAAAGAGGAGTAGAAGTGGTACTATAATAGTAAACTAGCACAGTTGAACAAATGACACTCTATATGCTTGCTGAGAACTGCTGGAAGATTTTTTTTTTTAATTAAAGGTTTGAATTCAATCAAGAATGTAATGACATGGAATTTAAAACATGTGTTTTGTTGTATGTATATGTACACTTTCTCACCAGCAGTAATATATAACTAAAAAGCTGTAACATCTGTTTGACTTGTCAGGTTGGAAATCTCCCAAATGATTACATTATGCGCATGAAACCTATCTCCAAAAACAGTCTGGTAAGAATTGTATGTTTTTACCATAGCTGTTGTGTATTTTGTAGTACTAACATACTGTGCTATATGGATAGAAAATGTTCTTAAGGCAAAGGGTGGCCACGTCCATGGCCCGTTGCTTATATACAGGTAATGGCCTGTATTAGTATTGAATGAAATGGTCAGATCTTGCAAGGCGGTGGTTCATAGAAATCTTGGTACTTTATATACCCATTCCCTGCTTCTTAATCCACTTTTTATATCCCCCCAGTATGTAATGCTTATTTTATCAATAGTTCCTTTGTACGTTTGATGTCTAGTTACTGTAGGTCCAGGTGAATTAATGTCTGAAGGTGATTAAGCAAAAATGCTGTATAACTTACAAACAGAAAGAGATGGTGTGGCAACTTTCAAGCATGACTAATTGCAGTATGGTAATGGACTCATAATATCATAAGTCAAGATCAACATTGATAGATCACTTTGATTTGAGCCATTGACTATATCTGTATTCTAAAGAAAATGACTCTAAAAACATTTCTATGTGGGTCCCAAAAAGCTGATTTTTAGATGTTTAATTGACTTCATATATGCACTGGAAATTGATGCATGTAAATACAATAGAATACATGTCAATAAATGTCTTTCATTATCTTGCTGGTATCAAAAGAAATGATAAAACAGGTTTATTCTTCTGTCCTAGTAAGAGTCATGCTTTATCCTACTGTGTTTGGAATCAAAGGAAACCCTAGCCTTGCTACCTGTTGAGATCAAGCGTTAAAAGGAAGTGGGGCAAGGCAACCAGGGAGTATTCAGTGACAAGCAGCGAGTTTCAATGACCGCTTTAGCAATGTAATGCCAAAACAGACGCAACCTGAAAAATTAGAAGGGTACAATGGGTCAGAGATTATGCAAACATTGGAATTTGTGGGGGACTTATATAATCCTAATAGCGTTGGTCTTATAGCGTAAAAGTGTTATATAAGGGTGCATTATCTAAAAAAAAAACAGTGTCGTTTCTTGAAAGAAATCATGATCATGTTTCCCCAAGACAAATGAGAAAACAGGTGTCTTTACCTGACCATGTACAAGAGCTTTTAATATGGTCAAGTAAAAGAAGATACCTTTTCTTTGCTTGGAATTGCAGCTTAAGAAAGCAAGATTACATCTCCAAAACCTGGCTCTATTTTCCCGCATCAGGGCTACCTCATTAACATCCTGAACTGGCTACGATTTTAGATTGCATTAAAACCAACAGCATTGACTTTACAGTGGTTCACTACTAGAAGAGCAAACACATACCTGCCAAAATTGTATCTTACAAATGAAGTGCCTCTTTGCATGTGTTTTTACACACTGGGGCAGTTGGGCCATGTGCACATTGCTGCTGCCCATGAAGTGTTCCTTTCTCCTCTACCCCTGTATTGCCAATGGTTGGCAATTGCCTAGAATGGCAAAAGCATATCTGCCAAATGCGTGTTTACTATAATGGAGTCTATCCTTTGCATCTGTTTCTATACTTAGTACTGTGGCATGGGCACAGTGCTTGTGTCTTTGGAGTGCTCCCTTATTCCTAGTACTAACAAGTATAAGCAGTGTGTTAACTAATATTCTCAGCATTGCTGTACCTATAAAGGTTTTATTATCTATCATATAATGTTATAAAAAAATCTATAGCGCATTTAATGCCATAGGAAAGCCCCCCTCTATCGCCGCACCTTTAACAGGGGTCTGGAAGAAGCAGTTTAACCTGTGAGAGCTGCCAACCCCTAATGAAGTATGTGCTGGCTGCAGTGTGTGGGTTATTACATGGAGATTATCTCTCTTATTAGACACAGTAGGATTGGGTATGTATGCTTTACCAGAGGTGGCAGGTGGGGGCTGCTTAGGTAAGTAAAAGGCAGGTCTATTCCTCAGACACAGACTTGAGGCAGTTGTTTTGAAGGCACTTGCAACATACTGTGTAACTGCCTGTCATGTCAAATCAAGTCATCAGTGACTAGAGTAAAGCCAAGCTGTTTTTGACAAAGACAAGTAAGTGTGCTCACCAAATATGTGCCTTTTGCACAAATAGTTCTTTATATTCATTCATGTCACATCAACTACAAACAAGGAGCAGATTGCACAACTTTGATACGCAGTTCAGTGTCCTAAACAATATTCTGTTGTTAAAACAATGATGGATGTATTTGAAATGTTTAAGTATTCATTAGAAGAACCAATACCTTTAATATAAATTTTATATATTTGTATGTATGAAGTAAATATGTCTATCAGTGTCAGAAACTTTAAGTGCAAAGCTTTTTTCACAGCTGAAAATACTTTGCGTTTAGCCACCATTCGCTAAGTTACCTTTGGTCAGCTTCAAAGATGGGCTTATCTCTTGCAAGCAGTTATGTTTAAGCACATAAAGGTAATAACAGAATATGGCACTTCAAACAATACTTGCTGTGTCTTATGGCTTCTCATAATATCATCTATTCACATGGCTGTATAAGGTTACCACAATATAGGTGTGCACATTGGATTCTGAAACAATGCACTGCTAGAAACCTGACTTAGGATAAAATTTCCCAGTTTGCATAACAGATTCCTGTTTAGGCCTGAACGCTAACATGCAGTATGATAAAGTGGTTTTGCCAAAATAGGTTTATAGAGGGATAGGGATTTTCCAGCTTTTGCACTCTGTGAAAGTAGTATGACAAAAACAAAAGAAAATGCAGTTTTTCTTCATCTACTGTCCCATTGATAAGGTGCGCTTTTATTAAGTAGCTAGCTTTTGTTTCAGAAACCTTTGGTATAGATTATGACATGTTTTGCTCTCAGAATAGAGGATAGAAACAATCACTAAAGCACTAGCTTAATCATCCCTGAATATTCCCAATACCCCCGCCATAGTTTCTGGTGAGCCAGAAGGTTGCACCCACTGGCAACCATGTGTCATGAACAGCACTGTCATTTCTTGCTTTAGGATGCTCCAGCACTAGCTGTTTGGAGCCTCCCATTGGAGGAGAGCCATCTAACCCACTGGTGAACATGTTGGTATTCTTGAGCCAGAGAGCTTCTTCGTTAACCTGTCTAACTATTCTATCAATTCATTAGAATGACTCAAACTACATGGGCAATAACTTTTATCCACATGTACTGAAATTCAGATATGAACACTTTTCATTGAACACATAACAATGCTCTTATGACATAGATTTGTCTCACTCCAGTACTATATCACAAGATAAAAAGGGAATTTAACTCCCTTTTAACAGTTGCCCCTGTGGCTTCCCTAAATGGAATGCCTCTAAAGTTTAAGTGGCTCAAAAGCTGGGCTACCCATCCCTAAGGTCTAAAAGTCTCCAGAGCCAGCCGCTAGCCTGCCTCCAAGGCATCCATAATCGGGATGCCCCACTGAGCGAAACCTTTGAGGTTGCCAGTAAAATCACCGTTACCAGCGGATTCCACAACTCTGTCTTTGCTGGCAGCTGCATCTCCGGCTTCCCATTCAGATAGGCTGAGGGTGGTAGAGCTCTCGAGACTACAGGAAAACCGGGGTTGCGGCTAGTGGGGTGGTCATTTCAGCAGGCATTTTTTAGATCAGCCAATCAGTGATGTGTGGCTGTGACCTCGGCAGTTGAAAACCCCATTTTTTTACCGGGCCACTGCTGAGCCAGCTGAATGGGGCAGGGAGGGTGGATGGTGGGTGTGGGGGGGGGGGGGGGTATTTTGTGCCACTTTAAATAGCCTTGGACATGAAGATTTGTATGATGAGGGACATGTGCGCTCCAGTGAAGCATGTCTCCTTCTGGATAAGGAGTGGCTGCTGGACATGTGTGCAGCTATTGCTCTGTTTGGAAAATGAGTCCAGGCTATTGGTCAGGTGCTAAACAATGAGTAACTTGGCTGTCAAATGAAAAGTATTTCATATATATACATATATACATATAAAGATCTCAATTGGATTCCAAATAAAAAAAAAAAAATCCATAGCTGGTCAAAGCAAATACTATACAATGGCAGTTTAAAAGAGAAGGTATAGTGTCTACTAACATATTTACTGAAAGAATTAGAGCATTTTACTCCAACTTTATTTTTGTCACCTAAAGCTATAGGCAAAGTGGTAGTAATATTTTTTTTCAAACATTTACTTTTCCCGGAAAACATCTAAAGTTATTTACACACCAAGATTGTGTCTTCGAGCACTTAGCTTAATATTGTTCTGTGACATTGCAATTAGAAAATATGCAATAAGAATTTGCAATTAAAGTATGAATGTTTTTACATGTTGACTAGTACTGTCAGTCACAACCAATTTCCCAGTGCCAGCTTTTGTTATATTTTGTTCTGCACATCCACAATGCCTTGTGAATGGTAGAAATGGCTCTAGTAATGCTGATGTTCCTAGCTTTAAAGAAAAGAGGCATCTAAACCTCTAAAATCTTCAAGTAGTCTACCTAATCCTAATTTCCTGTGCAATGGACTTCTCATTATAAAATACCTTTCTCTGGCTTATTAAATATACATAATGGCGGTCTGTAAGACTGCCCCTATGCAATATCCAAGGCCACAATCACAAACAGGTAAGGAAGGAGGTGATTGACAGGGGGGCGGGAGAGATTCCTGCTGCCTGCTCCAGGCTTCCATTGGTGGATGAGATTGTGAATGGAGACATCAGGGGCAGAGGAAGACTAGCAAGATTTCCTCTTCCTCGTGGTGCTGGGGGAAAAGAATGATCTGGACAGCAGCAGGAGGCAAACTGCTTACACACATTTTTATGATCTGGCTGGAAATCCCTTAACCCAGTTTTAGAGAATCATAAGATTTTTTTTCACTGTTTTGCTATACATTTGATTCAACATATCACTCCACATCACAGATACCCTAGAACTTAGTTAATATTTGGTTTTACAATATCCTACACCAATGTTTTTTCCAAGGGCACTTGCACTCTAAAATCGGTATACTGACATCCTTATAATTTTACATACTATGTCCCCTACTCTTAGCAGAAACATACCTACCCAAATGTCCCAGAGCTCCATATTTACTCTGTAGCCCAGGCACATCATTTTAGTAGCTTAGTCAATAAAATAACCATTGGCAGGTCAGGGCAGGAATTTTTAATTGAATCAAACCCCATTTATTATTATTATTATTAATGTTTATTTATATAGCGCCATCAACTTCCGTAGCGCTTTACAAGTTAAGAATACAGACAAGGTAAAACATATAGCACAGAGAACAATACAAAATTAGATGCCACAGGTTAAAACCAAGTGTTGTGAGCACAGGAGACAATAGGGAGGAGTGCCCTGCCCTTGCGAGCTTACAGTCTAAAGGTTGGGGGTGGAGACAAAGGGGGCGGGGTCACAAGTGGTAGAGCTTGAGTATGGCTGCATGTGCCATTGAAGGTTATAGTAGTTGCTTAAGCCAGGTCATATGCTTGTCTGAAGAAGTGAGTTTTGAGGGCGCTTTTAAAGGCTTGGATTGATGGAGAGTGGCGGATCGAGCGGGGGAGTGCATTCCAGAGAAGTGGGGAGGCACGGGAGAAGTCTTGAAGGCGGGAGTGCGAGGAGGTAACCAAGGAAGAGGACAGGAGAATGTCAGAGGCAGAGCGGAGGTTGCGCTTTGGTTGGTAATGTTGGATCAGAGATGAAATGTAGGAAGGGGCCTGGTTAGAGAGAGCTTTGTAGGTTAGCACTAGAAGTTTGAACTGGACTCTATGGGAGACAGGTAACCAGTGGAGGGATTGACAGAGGGGAGTAGCACTGGAGAAGCGAGAGGAGAGATGGATGAGGCGAGCAGCAGAGTTTAGGATAGATTGGAGGGGAGCCAGTCTGTTTGTTGGCAAACCACAGAGGAGGGTGTTGCAGTAGTCCAGTCGGGATATGACCAGGGCATGTACTAGCATTTTAGTGGTGACAGTAATTTATCCTTACTCTGGAATAAAAAAATCTCTAGGGCCAAGCAATTCCATATTCTAGAAAGTTGCCTCAAGTCGGGACACCCCTAGGACAGGAAATCATCCTAGGGATCCTAGGACAGGTAGGGATATCGGTTTGGTTATATATTATTAGAGTGGCTGCTCTAATGCAACAACAGGACATAGATGTTTTGGAATATAGAACAGGTAAAGGCAGGTATAATTTAGATGCCCCATCACTCATTCTGTTTATAAATGAACATATATAAACATAGGGTAATATAAACGGTGACAGTGGAATCAATTATCTTGTTGACACAGTAATCAATAAAATTATTCTTCCAAATAATTAAATTTTACTGGGTTTTAGAGAATGCTTTATTGGTTCATTTTTTTCTCTGCTTTGCTAACTCTCTAGTGTTTATTTGAATCATGTAACTGTGTAAACTATTTTTAGTTTGGCCCAAAAATATCCATATGCCAGCGGCAGTTGGTTTGTGGAAACATCTGTATTAAAAAAAAAGTCCAGATGCAGATGATAATTGTGTTAAAATTACGTTTGCACATTGAGCATAATGCATTGAGTTATTTTGTTATGAAAATTACTCCACGTTATACTTTTTCAGAGGCTATTTTATGTTAATGTTTTATGTCTTGTGTTCAGTTGTATTACATACATGTAGGTTTGTATTTATTCATTTTTTCTCTGCACTTTTTAGCCGAAACACTGCTGGTTATTCGTTATGGTGTATGACGTTTCCAATCGCCTTGCAGTACTTTCAGAAAAATTCTCAAGGAGTTCAGAAAATTATAACATAGTATACAACCTTGCCACCATTTTTCGAGAAATCAGAAATTGTGTCCAGTTTACTGGAGAAAAGGTACTGAATGCATATTCAATGTTTTGCAAGTATTTACATTTTACTAATTTAAAATGTTATAAAACATTTTTTCAGGAATGAGAAATATATACAATGTTGCTGGTATACTTTCAGTACAGAGATAGTCCATTGCTCCCACCCACCCCTGTACTTAACCCAAATATAAGCATTAAAACAAAAACTTCATCTTCTTCATTCCCAGGGGGGTGGGGCACTCTTCACAGCAGCCATAACTAGACCTAAAGTGACAGGCTAGTACCCAATCCCCAAAGGTGTGCAGGACTGAGAGATTTGGGATGCCAAAGCACACTGTGGATGTCGATGCTGAGTCATGCTTGCGCCACGGCATCCTAGATCATACTGGGGAACACAATGCAAACTATCCCAAATTGGGATTCCCTTAGGACAGTAAATTCCGTTGTCCTAGAGTCAGGTTTGGTCTGCTTTAAAAGCAGACCAAAACTCTTCTTGCCCCCCCCCCCCCCCCCCCTCCTGAGTACCTCAGACAATGCTTCCGGCTCTGCGGTGGCACAGTTTTAAAAAAAAGAACGGGTATTTCCACTGCCAAAGCCGATTGGCTGGTCTCAAGAGTGCCAAGTGATGTTCGCCAGCCGGCTGGCCACACCCCCAGCTTTCTTTCTGAGTGCTCAAACCCCGCCCCCCAATCTGAATGGCAGGTCGCAGAAACATGTATAGCTATGCTGAGGATGCAGCCGCTGGTGAACACAGGGGGCTTCATACAGTGGGTCATGCTGATTTAGGATCCCCCGGGGGCAGGCTAGTGGCTAGAAGCCCTTTTAGAATCCAGGGGCCGCACCTCACATTGTTTGTAAAAAAAATATTTAAATGGCACAAAAATAGTTTTAAATGGCACAAGGCTCACCATGTAACTCACTAGTGTGCACTAGTATGCTGTTTTTTTTGGCATAGTGTGTCTAACGAGGATTTGTAACAGCCATGCATATTTTTGTGCTTTCGTCATATTCCTAAAGCCATGGACAAAATTTTAATAAAATAAATGAGTAAAATAACAGGCCTAAAGCCATGGACAAAATTTGAATAAAATAAATGAGTAAAATAACAGGCCTAAAGCCATGGACAAAATGATCTCCACCAAAGAATTAGTAAATGCTTTCTTGACATTGCCGGGGGATGCCCCAGTTGCAAAATGTTTTTTCTAAATGATCCTTCCGCTCCTGCGCTCACTGGAACAGTCTTGTGTAGTACATTTTAAATCAGGCCCTCAAAAGAACCATGATTAAAGCACTTTAATGGGTGCCTCATGCAGTGGAACTCCTTAAGATCTCTCTGACATCTAAATCAGTATTAGTATCAAACCATTGTTAAACTGAAAGTCTAACTAAGTTGCAATAATTATCTTTAATGTTTTACTTTTTCTGTGTAAAATATGGGTGTTTAGGTATTTATTTCTGACCTAAAACAGAAGCAAATTGAGAGCTTCTGTCCAGCATTTTTTCATGAAAAAGAAGTAAAACGGCCCCCTGGAGAGGACAGAATGTAGCTGTAGGCCATGGCATAATTGTAGCAATAAGCAGCGCATTCTTTCGCGTGTGTAGAAAGGTGAAAGAACTTAACCCATCAGCAAAAACATGGCCCCCCGTGACTGTATGAATTTTTGTTCATACATTACTTAGTCTGAAAATTAAATACGTTGAACTCTCAGGCCCTTTTAAGAGGATTAATAAAAATTAATTTTTCAATATTTTACAGACCTTATAGTGTGTGTTAAATATAATTTATTGCTGAACTAAAATTAACAATGAAGTACAGTTTTCTAATCACTTTTTTTTGTCCACTTTAGGAGGACTTTGCAGTAGACTATTCTGCAAGTGTCCAAGAAATTGAATTATTTCCAGTGAAATTCTTTGAGATTGTTTCAGAAACTATGTCAGCTTTCAGTGAAATAAATAAAACTGAGTTTAACACTCCATGTATTCTACCTACAGTTGACCCTAGGGAAGGTAAGTACTCTTGTAGATGGGTGTATAGCTAAATCGCTGACAATATTGTTTCACCATGAGTTGTAAAAATGCACTTTTTTCATATTTTAGTGGATTCCGTTACAAAAGGAACCGTGCAATTTGCTTCAAGCAAATTAAGAAATGGCAGAATCGGTTAGTACACTTTAATGGTTTATTTAAATGTAATGGCTAATTTAATGTTTGGCTGCCAGCTGTCACATGAATGACAGCCATGGGAGATGCAGGGGAGTAAGTAGAGTAAGTATCAGGCTGCAGAAACTTGAATGACACATGAATGACAGCCATGGGAGATGCAGGGGAGTAAGTAGAGTAAGTATCGGGCTGCAGAAACTTCAACTGCCAGACAATGTCCTGTGCTATTAGATCACGTGGACCTCCATCCCCACTCCCTCTGCTCTGTGCATACCCACCCGCAGACATTCAGGGCTGTCCTCTAATGAAGTTTATCAACCATATCTAGAGTCTAAAAGACTGGCTTTGGTCCTTTTTATAGATTTACAATGATGTGATAGATAAGAATACCCAGATTGACCACATGCCTTAAAGCGAAATTCCAGTCACAATTTACCCTGCCACTGGGAAAGGAGGGGGGTTACAAAGAAAAAACCTCTTACCTGACTCTCGGGCCAGTGCCGCTTTCCCGTTTCTGTGTGGCCGGTTGATGAGAATGACACAAAGTGGCATCCCCCAGGTCTGCACACGCTTCCATCGCCCATTTACTTGAATAGGCAGCTTGGTAGCGCGCATGGAGCCACGGGATTTGGCTCTGTAGTTTTTGAGGAAAGATGGCGGCCAGGATCCAAGGGTCAGGTATAGGGGGCAAATCGTGAATAGAATTCCGCTTTAATTACAGAATTAATGGCAGTAAAGTACCACTTTTTTTGCATTTCAATTCACACAGTTGTTTTAACCTAGCACATCTCTGCAACATCTGGAAATTGCTGTCAGTGGAGTTAGGAGGGATCAAAGAGACAATAATATGGCTTTGATTACAGTGAAGTAGTCTCTTACTGAAATACTGTGAGTTGCCTGTTTCTGCCCATCATCCTAGAATGAGAAACACAACATTTGATTCATTTCTTTCACTTCGCAGCTGTCATATGTAATAAATACTTGATACTAAACATGAAATATATAGGGATCTCCGTTGAATTTAAAACTGAAGGGCTGTATTATATATTAAGACATTTCCATTTGTTTAAAATGAAACAAATGTTTGCTGGTGCCTCACATTTTTAGACAACTTTTAGATGAGACTAAAAAGCTCTTCCATACGGAGTAATGCCCAGCACTATGTAAAACAGTAGCTATAGGAGTTTTCATGAAAACAGCTGACACACCCTAGCAAAAGTAACACACCAGGCATGTGCTTTCCCAAAGTAAGGAACAGAACAAAGTGCCCCCCTTCTCAGACACTCATTTTCTGTGTGGCTGTGTCCTGGTTTTGGGAGCATGCTTATCTGATATCTCCTCAGCTTGTACCCATCGAGCTGAGGAAAGCTCGTCAGCGGCAGGTACGCAATTAGATTCTTCAACTGGGAAACTGCTCCACCGAGGGTGGGGATCTCGGTCACATCAGACAGACATTGGCAGTATTTGGGTCATGTCACCAGTGTGAAAGTGTAGACGGCCAGCTCAATCCCACTGCAGCTTCCACAGATGCACTGAGGCCCAGGACTCATCAGCAAGGTCCATATACATGAAAAATTTCCATTGTCCAGCACTCAAGTGTTCCTTACAATTTCTCAGTTTATTGGTCAAGTTAAAAGTTACATGGTTTCCATTCCAAAAATAGTTCACATATTACGCGTTTCAGGCAACATCCTGTGCCCTTCCTCATATATCATGTCACCAGTGTGCTGAGTGGAAGAGGGAGGCATGTTGATAATGTTGGTACAGCGACCCCCGCTGCACATGGCCTCTCCAACAATGTGCTGCTCAGTTGCCGCTGTTTCTCAAGGGGGGCGTGTAGGTGGCCGTCTGAGGAGGATATTAGGTGACAGTACACTCAGCCACCCATCTGTGTGTGCTACTTCTGTTGGGGTGTGTCAGCTGTTGTTAGGTAACAAATGATACTTGTCCTTTTAATATCTGAAATAGACCACCACTAATACATACAGACTTCCCCGGAAAGGTAAAAAGTCCTAAATTGGCCCCAATAATACAAGCTCTTCTAACACCAATTCAGCCTACCCAAGATGCTCCATTTTCTGCAACTTGTTAACTTGCTACCTGGCACATCCTATTGGGGAACTAGCTTGTCTGCAGTGCATTGTGTCCCCCACTTTCACTCCCATTGAGCATCACCAGAGAGGAGCTTGCGCACATGGTACTAGGACCACGGTTTGAAACCCCTGTACTAGAAAATATGCAATATCATATCAATATATATGAAATAAAGAATTCTTATCCTGTTACATATTCAGTGAATACCACTTTAAAGTGAATCAAAGCTAACTTAGGCCCTTATTTAACAAGGGATAGCGCCAGGTAGCGAATGGTGAGCGAACGGTAATGACGCTCACCGCCACGAGAGCGCCGGCTCCCCTCCGCAATCACACATTTATGAAGCCGATCCTGCTTAGCGACTGACAGAGCGCCAGATAGCGAATCATTCATCATTATTCCAGCCTCACCCCACAGCGCCAGCGAGCGACCTTGAACAGCGACGGGTATAACCTCTCGCTACCTGGCGCTCTCCAATGCATTTCAATGGAGCAATCTTTAAATATTCATAATTAATTGCTATTAATGTTTTTTTTTTTTTTTAAATGGCAAAAATTCTGTGACCACTTCTGCAATGTTAGATATTTTTTTTAAGGTAAAAAAAAAAAAAAATTTGTGCAGAATTGATATTACAGGTCTGATATTAATATATTCATATTACAAAATGTTTGTAAAAACATGTTTTTGTTTTTTTTTTTTTTTCAAAAAATATGGTTGTTTGGGGGTTAAAAAACTACTTTTAACCCATCGCCGCCAGCGCTCTGGGGTTCAAACAAGCATTTCACAGCGCGAGAATTTTTTGAGCGTGATTTGTTAATGAATATGCTGGGAGCCGTTCACTATGGCCGTTCGCTGTCATGCGCTCCCATACAGCGCGGAACCTGTCAAACAGCGACTCCTAACCCCGTATTCAACATCACCGCACACCGACTGAGTCACTGTCAACAGCCGAACAACGGCCAAGCACAGCGAATACTAGCGTGCGCTGTGAAAATAACGCTACTGGCGCTCATCTGGCGCTATTAATGAATCGGCCTCCCATTGTGGATATTGTTGAGTTACTCTATTGTTGTGTCCCCAGGACCCTGTTATACTAAAAATAATGTTTCATTAACCAAAATCATAATTCAGACTATTTGCAATGTCAGAATAGGTCTCAAATACACGGGCTTAAAGCAAGAAGCTTACTGTAAGTTTCAACAATATAAAAATGTTGCTTTAATACATACAGACAATCTAAGAGCAAAAATGTATTACGTGTATTGAGTAAGAAAGATCATACCTAAGAATTGTACTGATAGGGAAAATTACACAATGTAACTGGATAGCCCTAGAGGATTTTGTTGGCTAGTATCTAGTAAGCTGTTTATACATAAGGCTTTGATTTAAATGTGACCTACTTTGCAGCGGTCCTCTGCAGATTGAAACCTACCAGGCAGATGTGTTGAAGATTATTCTACCTTTTCTACTGGGATGAAAGCAGCAATCTGGCATACAGCAACATCCTTAAATATTGAATGGTCTTTTGAATAGTCTAAATGTATTACATAGACTGGAACGTTAACAGCCAAATCTATAGTTATTTTAATGAACCTAAGTTGTGTTTTAATCACGGCTGGCCACTTGAAAATCTGAGTGGACTGGGAGTATATGCCCCTTGATAGCAAGATTTAGTGAGGATAACCTTTTTTAATCCTTCCAGAGTGTATATATATATATATATATATATATATATATATATATATTCTTAATACTCAATACTCTGGACAATCCCACTCATGGCCAGAGAGGTTGTCCTGCCAAACTTGCCATGCTAACCATACAGTACAGAATGTCAGGTTCATCTGATATGGGCTTTCACAGTTTGCCCAGTTAAAAAAGAAAAACCCTGCAATGTTTATCTAAAGTAGACTTTAAAGTCTTTTTATCAGCACTGTGTGTTTTATAAAAGCTTAGACAGGAAGCTATTTTTAAACAGATTTAGGTAAATTATTCTTGCCAACGCCATTTTAAAATGTACCTGCAGTGCAAAACATTTAATTCATGTTCACAAAGCACTTGAATTTATTGATATTTATACAAAGAGTTCTTATGTTATACAGTTCAATAGGCAGTGTTCTGTATCAGATTAACTGGCTCTAAATATTTACATTGTTGCATATTCCTGTCCTATGCAGTATACACTCCAGCTTCCACTTTCTAAATAGTGGGACGCTGGTTGTACTAATACTTCAAAGTTAGGGTTTTCGTCATTTGTTTTACTATCTTTACATCATAATTGGAAATCTTTTCAAACTATTAATCTTATTTGTAAAATATGTACACGGATGTGACTTAGGGACAATAAAGTCACAGGAGGCTTCTATCTTGCAGTTAGTACTTGTGCACTTGCATATATTGCAGCACATGTTTATATCACTGGCTCTTACATTTTCGCTTACTCTATTAGGATAGGGGGAGGATATAGAGGCATTAACAACAACAAAACTAATTTATAAAAAAAAAAAAAGTTTTGATAAATTTAATGCAAACACAGAGATTGTGAGGATTGTTAGTAAAGCATGATAACCTAAGTCAAAACATTCCTGTTAGGTGGCCACTGACATGACCACCAAGTGCTTCCCCTTGCGGTCTTTGCACAGAACACTTCCTTATACAGTTATTGCAAGGCATGAAATGTCAAAACAGAATTCGAGACTTTGAGGCCGATTCATTAATAGCGGCAGGTAGCGACAGTTGAGCGACTGTAGCAGTATTTTCACAGTGCAGTTTTTTAAATAATTTTGTAATATGAATACATTAATATAAGACCTGTAAAATCAATTCTGCACAAATTTTTTTTTTTTTTTTCTTAAAAAAAATATCTAACATGGCAGAAGTGGTCACAGAATTTTTCACATTTAAAAAAAAAAAAAAAAACATTAATAACAATTAATTATTAATATTTAAAGACTGTTCCATTGAAATGCATTGGAGAGCGCCAGGTAGCGAGAGGTCATACCTGTCGCTGTTCAAGGTCGGACGCTGGCGCTGTGGGGTGAGGCTGGAATAATGATGAATGAGTGGCTATCTGGCGCTATCTCAGTCGCTAAGCAGGATCGGCAGGATAAATGTGTGATTGTGGTGGGGATCCGGCGTTCTCGTGGCGGGGCCCGTCATTACCGGTCACTCACCAGTCGCTACCTGTCGCTATTCCTTCATAAATAAGGGCCTTTGTCTGGAAAGCAGAGCCACTATTTTCTTACATTCACTTGATACTATAATGTTATTATGATGGTAAGCAATGTATTTGTTTTGACCACCAATATCTCCCAAGTTTTTAATTTTTCTAAAGATACAGACACGCTAGTTCGGAGAAAATATTAAAAAATTCATACCCCCCCCCCCCCTTTTTTTTCCCTGCAGCCTTTCCCTCCTAGTCAGTTCAGCTTGCAGGTTAGCAGTAACCACTGTGTCATATGGACATCCTCCACAACACTCACAGTGACTGGCCATGCCCACTCCATTCACTGCAGTGTGCCAGGCCTTAGCATGCCTCTTTCATTGCAGTGAATGTAGAGGCCATGGCCAGTCACCTTGGCTCATGGTGCAGAATGGCTGTTTGCCACATTTCTGATTGATATATATATATATATATATATATATATATATATATATATGACGTAATTCAGCAAGGCGTCTATGATTGTTTACTATGTGGAGCGAGAGTCGCCACATCCCCGAATCCTCAGGCTGTGCCTGTGCTCCCACCCTAGCCATTAAGGCTGGGGCTCAAGCGCAGGGCAGTAGGGGATGGGACCTCTCTCGCTCCCCATTCACTCTAATTAGAGGCGCTCACCGAATTATGTCACCTCAGCGGACGGCGCCATTGGACCGACAGGAAGTGATGCCCCAATGGACATGAAACAAAACCCGGAAAAGTGAAATTCCCAGGTTTTGTTCTGCTTTAAGTGTCTACAGTGACCTTTCCAACTATGATCATATGATTTATGTTCATCCAAATCATGCATCCAATAACATCTAAGTGGACATGTTTGAAAGAATAGTGGTATTACAAAATTCTCCTATAATAATGTGTGGAATTGTCATTTGATCTCTCTCTGAAATCTATTTTAGTAGAATCTTACTAAAACACAGTCAGAATTCGGAGAAGTGGGGGGAGGGGTGGTTAAGTTGGACAAGTTCTTTATGCGGCTGCACATTATAAATACATTTTTGGTCAATTCTTGCAGAAGAAAATGGGCATAGCTATCCAGCAAACCTCAGTTCAAACCGTTAGAAAGTGTTTACATAATGTATAAGTAGACTTGTGAAATATGCCCCTTGCTGTGCCATTTTATAGAAAGACATTGCTAACAGGTGAAGTGAATGGCAGTTGCTTCCTGTCCAAAAGGTGTGAACTGCCAAGAAGAACGTTTTTTAGAGCCAATGTTTGCTTATACTTAAATTTTAAGACACTCCTCAAATGTTACCTTTACAGCACAATAGAATTCACATGACTATGTGACTATGAGTACAGTAAGTAACTGAAATGAATATCACACGTAGGACAAATGTATAATACACAGCTTGAGCTGGGCTTTATTTATTAGGGTGCCTTTCATAAGAAATGTTTGTGTTGCCTCAGGACACCCACTAGGATCTCAATAGGAAAATGACAAGAAAAATAAAGGTTTATCTATTGAGAAACGTAAATAGTCCCTATGAAATGCACTTTGACGAAGCTTGCGTGATTCTGGTCTTTGTTGCGAGATGCACCCATTTCATGCACAAACATGAAGTCAGATGGGCTTATTCAACTGCTTCCATTGTCAAATCCCTTTTTCATATTTGATCAGCAAGTTCCTGGTTTCCTAGTTCACTTCCTGCCTATTCGGTTATCCTTGGTGCCTCCTCCTCCAGTGTCTTTTCTCTCTTTGAATTGGATTTTATGCATGAGCCCATCTGACGCAAGCCAATACCACTATTCTGTCTACTATTGTTCACTAACAGTCAAACTCAATGGCTGGAAAGGAGTTGCCTATGTCAGACTCTCTGAGCAAATATTTCTTATATCTCATAAGTGGGACTTATATAAAGCTTAGCATGTTCTGTGTTGATGTTTTTACCCTCTATGCATTTGCTTAGTTTCTTCACAACTTTCTTTTTATTCATACCGTTTTTATTTATACTGTAATTTACAGGAAACCAAGAAAGCAGTGAAGTTAGCAGCAGCAGTTTATTATTACCATGGACAAGCATAGCATCTATAGCAATAAGCTGTGTGGTCGTTGGATTTTTACTTGGTGTATTGTGCTGGAAGGTAAGCTATAGAATACTGCACAGCTGTAGATTATTTTATGCTGTAGTAGTCAATATCTTGGTGCCTTATTAACATAAAGCTATGCCCCAATGCCTTATTAAAAGCAGACCAAAACCCTAGGCACAGGAGGTTGCAATCTTGGAGTAGAGATCAAAAGTCATGTGAAACAATCAATCACTGATGACACAGGGTTCTGGGAAAAATATTTCATTACTCGGGCAGGCTGGCTAGCATATAGAGAATCCCCTTGGATAGAGCTTCTCAGAGACCTTAACATTGGTTTAGATTTAAAGATCTCAGAATATGAAGTCTCTGTAGCACCCCCCTTTCCCCACCCGTCTGACTTGTTCTTCTTTTCATAATTTTGCTATCCTTTCTTTTCCTTACGTGTTGGTGGATTTGTTTCCCATGTGTATGATTAAGGTACAACCCAAGATGGTTCTTTATTGTCCTAGAACCTCTGCCATGGATGTAAAGATCTATAATCTCCACAATGGGGTCCTCTGTTCTTTTCTGTTTTCTGCACAATAGTTCTTTGTATTGCTTAAAAGCAGACCTAAACATGAATATTCATATTAAACCTAACCCCCCCCCCCCCCCCCGGAACATTCAGGCAAGACTATATACTGTCTGTGTAGTTTAGCTGTTCTACTTTGACAAATACATTGATCGAAGCATTTAGTGTCATTGCTCCTACTAAAGGAGTAGAAGCAGGGTTACTAATCTCATTGTTGTCATACGAGCAGTATTTTTTTTTTTTGCTTCACATACCAGTACAGTCATTAAATTATGTATGTTTTTTTCTTATTAGATAAAACACCACAAGGGTCAAGCAAATAATGAAGTAGCAGAACTCCACAGAGACAAAAAAGAAGACAATGAATTAAATAAGTATGTTTCGTGTTTTGAAATAAATATGTGGCAGGTAGAAAGCTAATCAGCTTCTTCAGTTTACAGTTTTGTGTTCCTTTAGCAAGAGTTAATGGTCGCTTTCTAAGCTGAATAGGTCATTCGGCTGCTTAGACTTGGCCAAAGCTGCTAAATAGTTCACCTGTTAACTGGCAGGATTGTGGGACTTCTAGTCCACATTTTTTACTCAAGACCAAGAAAACCACTCCCACTTTCCCAGGACTATGAGAATCATGGAAGTAATCACAGGCCTGGGGGCACAATCCTAAAATAAATGTTTATTTTACATTCCAGAAGAGGAAAACAGTAAGGCAGAACACCAATAATCTGGCAAAAATTGAGTTTTCCTTTAACTGTCAATATTAGATATTTAGGAATTCATCTTTGAGTGATTTAACAATCCTGTATATTTAGAGGCCTAAATATAGGGGTGTGGCCGCATCGAGGCTCAGGTGGTCATATTTCTGCTTACTTAGCATCATTTAGATAGTCTCTGCGGTTTCAGTCTTCAATTGTCTAGCTACATCCTATTGAGTTAAGAACAGAAAAAAAGTTTGATGTATGAGCTTTGACAGGGCCCTGTTTAATGTTCACATTTAGTTACACCACTGGCCTTCTTGGTTGTAAATATGTTTTTCATATGACCCCATTTTTATAATGTGTTCTGTAAGTAAGGCATTGAAAAAGGATCAAATGTGGCCTGAAAGACCACGACCAGAAGTATGGCCTATAGAAAAGCTACACGGTCTGCTAAAAGCAACCTAGAAAAAGCTTTATTCAATGTAACAGAGTTAATAATACTCAGATTTATTCAGGGGTATTCCATATCTGGGAACCTTTTTTATGTCAATGTATTCACACTTGTTTGAATGCTAAAAAGAAGAAACAACCCCGTTAAACTATTATTAAAAGATAACTTTGCATGATGTTTATGCTTCCTTATTAAAAAGGCTTTAGTGAAACTTTACACTGTAGCTACTGTTGACTTGAAATTTGACCTACTATGGTCAACATTTCCTAGATCCGTTGAACCACAACCAGTAATTTTCTTCTAATGTGTCAGAGAAGGCACTTTAACATACATATGACTAAGTCAAGTATTCATTGTTCATGTTAACAGAAGTTATAAATAATGGTTAAAGCTAAAACTATAGTGTAAGGAAAGATACAACAGTTATTTGACAGTTAACATTCTATAGGGTTCAAAAGATCGTTTTTTTAATCATCACAAGAAAAGAGAATAAGTTCAAGGATTAAAGCAGACCAAAACCCACCGAGCTTGTGAAATACATTTGGCCAGAGTCCCTGCCAATACTCCTTTCTTAGGGTGTAGACCTAGAAATTGATATTTTCACCAGTAGAATTGTCTGGAACACCAATTTTTTGCTGTCCCTCTCTGGAAGATTGCAGACTATCAGTCATGGCATAGGTGTGGCAATAACATTGCTGCCAATGTCTAAGGTGGCAATGTATGGAGGAGGCGGGGCATTACAGCTGAAACAAACAGCATTAGCGGGAAGTGGATTCAAGCAGGAACGACTGCAAAAAGTACTTATGGGGGAAAAATTCAGCAAATGCTGGTCCACTTTAAGAGCAAAGTTTGCTGTTTGTCTGGATGAAGCCAATTTCTGTTGAATGTATCCATAAAAAAGTAGAAGTGCATAATAAATAGGGAATATAGCATTGTAAAATCAAATCATATGTACTTTACTCCCACAGAGCTCATCTCTCCTGGTCTCCAGCAGCATAAGGTTGTTTTGCTTCTAGTTCTAGTCTTTTTATAGCCACAACCCCAGTGTTTTCTCTAGCCAGTCTACCGTCACCTAAGAGCAGGGTTTTAGCTTGCCTGCATTACAGGGTAAGCAGATCCATTTCTCTGTGCACCTCTCCCTTTGCCTGTTTTCTCCTGCACGGTTTACGGCCAGTATCCTGTTGTTACATATCTTTTTGCCGTCAACTGCCCAGAAAATGTAATAAGCAAAAAGGAAAATGAAGCGGTATCTCCCTATATACAGTATTGAGAGTCCCTCACACTATGATGGATGCAGGAGCAGGGTTCAGACTATAACAGCAGAACAGAAAGAATGCGGGTTGGCGCTAAAAAAGCAAACTATACCCTTCTGAGAGACCAGACAAAGAGGGCTGCATGGGAGGTAAAATATAAATTCTTTGATTTTACATACAGACCACAGATGTCCATGGCCAGCTTAGCTTCCAGTGCAAGCTTTAATATGTGACTCATCAATATATATGACATAATAATCTCTATTATGCTGCAGCTGTTTACATGGATTTTGCTGGGCAAACAATTTATTTCCCGGGCTATTCATGTTGTTAATGCCTGGTAAAATTTAACTTGGTGATTCATTTAATGGCTCATGGATGTGTTATCATTAGTATTAGTATTATCATTAGCGTTTCCTTATCTTTCAAGCACTTTTTAGGCTCTTTTCAGATTGTCAGAAAGGATTTTTTAATTTGACATAAGGCTGCTTGCAAAACACCCTTAAACTCATTTTACATTTATTTAACCTTTATCGTTTTCTTTCATTTCCAGCATGCTACAGTTGCAGGTTGCAAAAGACATTTCTATAATATAGACAATTTCAGCATATTCTGGTGAGTTGTATGTTAATATATTAAGAGCTACTGAGACTGGGGGGCAGCCGAGCACTTACAGAAAATGGCTTGAACTGTATGTAGTTTAAAAGGAGCTTGGTTTATACCTTTGCAAATTGCAATGCTTCATGTCATGTAATTAGATGTGTGGGAATTATCAAATACAGGGTTTCTCAAATAAGATCACCTGAGCACAAGCACTCAGTGACTTTGTGGTTCCCCTTATGCAGGGATCCCCAAATTTCTGTCCTTGAGAGCCACATCTAACACTGAGAGATGGTTGTGAACCACATTCAAACTAAAGAGTTTAGGGACACTAAGGGCTGCTTACAGTCATATATTGGGGTATCTTTAGAGTGTGTGCTAACCCCTCACCCCCTCAGAACAATAAGCACACTGTGTATGGATGCCCCTGCACCATAAAATACTTTCTGCCCATGAGCACATTGATTAGTGTCCCGGCTTACTTGAATCTGCGACTTCTGTCCTCCCAACGCTGAGACTAGAAACCTTCAGTTCTTCAGTTAAATCACTATATATTTTGTAAACTCCATGGTTCTGTTTCACAAAATAGATAATGCCACATGCCAGGGCACAACTAAAGATGTCAGAATGTATTTTAAGTAGCCTTTTGTAACTGTCAACTGTGTTGCTGAAAATCAGCCATAATTGCCTTTTATTAAACTAGTAACACCAAATCGGTCATCACTGTACTCTAATGGAGCAAACCACAAAATTCCCAAAAGTCGATTGACATAGGCAACCCTGTTCCCTAAATTGCCTTATAAATTCAATTAAGTTGCTAAATATGAATCTGGAGCCATTCGTTTCAGAAGACAGTGAGAAACCACCAGCTACACTGCATTACAACGTTCCTTGGGACGATACTTCTGTTTCACAGCTACGCTGTTTCTGATCATTCCATTCAAGTGGTAAAAAAAAACATGTATGAGTTATTCTCCTTCAAGTCTCAAATAGCTTTGGAATGATCTTATGAATGACAAGATGCTTTTGATGTGATATTAGTTAAAGCTGTACCACGACTTATACAGTCTATTCTGGACAACCTTCTTTAATGTACGATAAAGATCTTAATTGAAGTCATTCTTGCTTGCCTTGCTTTTAAGCATTTAATATGCTTTGCATTATTTTTGCATGTCTTGTGTTTTGTTTTTACTTAAATAACACACTCTGGTTAAACCTGGTGTGTTAGATCTGATGTTCTATTATATAAATAATAAGGCTTACAGTTCCAACATTGACTCCATTTTGTCTACAGTCAATATACATCCTTCCAAATCTTTCTAGTTCAAGCTCATCCAAGAATTTTAACCAATTTTATCTGGTGCAGTTCACAACTGTATGGTTCAAAATAATTATGCCAAGTGTGTTTTACTGTATGTAGAGGTTTCTTACAGATCAAATGTTGGGCTGGTAACTTTAAACCACTGTGGATTGGTCAAAGAAGAATTGCTCTGTGGCTCTACATAATCTCAGTTATTTAACGTTGTTTGTGACATCTGTCCTGGCTCTCAGTGCCCCTTACATCTGATCCAGATCTAATGTTTGGTGACTCATAAACTGACCAGGAATGCTAACTCTATAATAAGTCCTCTATAGGCCCAAACAGTGCTGTGCTTGAGTTTAGGTTAGGTAGAGATTTGATTTAGGACCACTGTATTTAATCCCCCCTGTGGGGCATCCTAGATGCCCCACCATCTAAAACTTAGATGGCAAGAACAGGTTAGCATACTTATCCATACCACCCTGCATTTCACGCTTCCCCCTATCTGCACATGACTGAGGACAATCTAATGGCAGTCACAAGTAAACGCCGCATGTGTTTTTTGACAGAACCAAAGCTAACCTGCTCCTATTCACATCTTAGCTCCTTTGTGGGATTGCAGAATTATTTTCTCGGGCTTACATTTAACTCTTTCTCTATGGGGCATTCCAAAATGTAATGCCCCCAAGGGGGTTGCTAAACATGCCTAAAGTTTTAGTCTTTATGTTCACTGGAATACAATCTAGTTATTTTTGCTGCTTTTACGTTGTTATGGAATATTAATGCATGTTTGATTTCCATTTATAGGTGACAGCACTATTCTCGCTTTATATCCAGAAACTTTGAAAGGACTCCTACTCTTGTGTTGCAATAGACTATTGTTTGGACGCCTTTGTGATTAAGTGCAGAAAATTTCATACATTGCCCCAGATAAACACAACCTGCAATTGCCTGAGCTTCAACAGACTGCTTTGTGCACATTTTGTTTCCTAAAGAAAACATCTGCATCTTGTAGGATATTCACAGCTGCAAGTGTAGAGAGAAATAGCAACTAAATGCTCAAGAATGGTTCTAGTTTCAAACAAAACATTTGGCTTCATTATTTCAAGGCTTTAAGAAGAAGAATATGTTGGATCGCTCCAGTGGTTCCTCAATCTTGTTTGCCTCTGCAATGAGTTTAATGAACTCTGCTTAAATGAAAGTTTATCTATGACATTAAACACTACAGTTAACCCTGCTTCATCTGGGATTCTGATTTTACAGATAAGCCATAATAGAGGAGCTCTGCCTATTCACAATTACGTGAAGACTGTTGCAAGTCGTCTCTACATTTTAGAGGACCAGATAAAAGAGCAATGCTCTTTTTTTTACTCCAGCACAAGGGTTAAAAAATACTTGTATACTTTTTTTTTTAAGTTCACATAATAAATATATTTTTTTATATTGGACACACATTTCTGTACATAGAGTATTACAGTATGTACCACTTACGTTGAGTTGGTGATTCAGGTGGCTGTAGGGGCCTTAGTTGGGTAAATTAAGAGAAATTAAAGAAAAAGAGAATATTCTCCACAATGTTCCTCCAGCACGCTATCATGAAACATCAGTGCTGGGTGACAAATAGAGTATAAGAAAAGAAATACTTTCAGTTTATGCCTTGAACATAGGCAGGCATAATTAACTTGTCGGTATTTATAGTTTAAATTATTTATTGCAACCAAATATTATATTAGAAATACTGTTCTTAAATACTTTATTAAAAAATCTGATGCCATAGTATAAATACGCATTCTTTCACCAGATGCCAGTAGTAATATTTGCTAGTAATGCTTTACACTTAAAGTGGACTTAAAAAGTGGACCCAAAAAATGGAAGCCAGTCTCTGTTTGAAACAATTTTATACCTAGCAATTAAACCCTCTTCTGTTGCCCCGCCTGGAAAAATCTAAAGTTGGTGCATGTGTACCACTTTGCTGTTTGCCCATCGCGCCCACTGAAATTCCATTATGTGACAACCGGTTAGTAAGTGTGTGTTGGGATTTCTGATCCCCCAACAAAGGACAGTTGCACTGGATGACAGTTACTCCTGGGAAAAGAGAGAAGAGTGAGCGGTGGTAACCGCTCTACACCCACCTCCCAGCCTATATGTTCAATCCCCATCCTGCAGGTTGCAGCAGTTTTATTTTGAAAATTAAATCTCTGAAACTGTTTGGACACCCTTGTTTAGCCCCCGGCTTGCAAATCAGCATCCACCTTGGGCACCATGGTAGCCAAAAATGAGGGACCGTGCTCTCTTATGTCTGTTAGCAGGACCATGCGCCTCAGGAGTGCATTACTTTATCTGACAGCACAAAAAATGTACCATCTAGCTGCAGGACTGTGGGATTCAGCATGCAGGTGAGGGAGTAAGTATATTTTTTGCTTGGGGTTACAGGAGCTTTTAAGACTGTGGGTCCGTTTTTAATTACATCTTTCTAATTCTTATGAAATCATGGTAATTTTAGTAATTTAGTATTCCATCTTATGCTCATGTTATTTTTGCAACATAAACCATTTGTATTCTATATGTATGACCACTGCTTTCATGATGTGGATATGTACATTGTCATTTTGGCTTTTTGAGTTATCGTGTTATCATCCTTTTTTCTCTCTGTGTTTGGACATATATACTCATGATACAGCTTTCCAATCAATGAGCAAGTGGTATGATTGGGTACTGGTGACAGAGCATTTTTCTTCGACCATGAAACTTGCATTTCTGTAAAGTCCTGGCTTATTTCAGAAAACTTTCATGTAAAGAGTAATCACTGAAATCTTAAACACTGTATAAATGAATAAACATTTTCTAGTTTCATACTTAAAACAGGGTTAGCTTTTTATACTAAAAGGACTATGCAGTTTGTCTGGCATCACATGTACAGACCAGTAAACTTCCGGGTTCAGAGTAATGAAAAAAAGTATATTCAGCTATATCATAAGCTTATAATTAACTCACAATATTAATTGGAGTTACCACCTATTTGGATATAGTAT
Source organism: Gastrophryne carolinensis (assembly GCA_027917425.1). Lineage (NCBI taxonomy): Eukaryota > Metazoa > Chordata > Amphibia > Anura > Microhylidae > Gastrophryne > Gastrophryne carolinensis. The sequence continues at coordinate 174,756,671 of CM051238.1, read as the reverse complement.
GTGAACATTGTCATAAGCTTTTATTATTAAAACAAAAATTGCCCATCTAAATGTAAAACTGAATGTTAGATATTCTTGCCCAGCCAATAGAATTATATGCCCAAGAAACCTGCGGGGTTCTTTTGAATCATTCTGTGAAGGGGTAACTGGTGGGCTCAAAGGTATTTGACAATATTGTAAATGAATGTAAAATGTTATATTAAAGCAGTATTTATTTATTCCCTGAGCCTAGCAACTCTCTACTTCCAAACTCGGTTTTGTCTGCATCTAATAGGTATTGCGGTAGAAAGGTGTCTCTACCTCATTACAGGAGCTTTTCCATCACTTAGAGAACAAAGAGTTACAAACAATTTTACAAAATATTAAAATTCCTTTTATCCGAGTGGAGAAGTTTTTCAAAAATGTGAAGAAAGTCTTCAAGTATAGTGAAGAACTGTTCCAAGTAAGGTAAAGAAGCTGGAAATGCTTCCCAAATTAGGTTCACACAGCAAGTTAAACCTACCCCAGTATAAATTATTTGGTGTATGAGGTAATTGTATGAGTTTTTCTTTTTAGAGAGCAAGGTACGAATGGATTGTTCCTGTTATTACAGGTCACTCTTTTTCATTTAGTATGTCTACTTAAATGCATTTCATTTAATTGGAAATATCCCCCAACAACTACAGCAAGGCCAAGCAGCAATGTGTGGAGAAGAACATAGTTTTATGTTGTAAATCAGGTGGACAGAATATGATCTTCTAGATCATCACAGCAAATTAGAAGCTTTAGAATGACAGTTTAAAAGGCTTTCCTTAATTCAAAGAATGCAACAATTGCTGGGTTTTCATTTGAGCAGTGGTTTTCATGTTCTTGGTTTCTTCTTAAGTTTGGAACTATTTCGTTTTTTTGGTTTCCTTCTCATAGTTCTAATAAGAATGCATAGGACACTTGGTGGAACTGCCCATGTAATTATAACAAACAATATATACTCACCTATAGTTACATGCAGCTGATCGGCCCAATCCCAGGAGTTTGATACTTTCCTTCTTCGTAACTCAAGACTGTGCCATCCTCGCTCACAGCCATGGTCTTAGTTTAGTCTGGCTGCCTCCTTGCATCAATCAGTTTGACTGGCCAAACCTGCTACTACTGCCCCCTACTGAGGGCTGGCACTCACCCTTCATTGCAGTGAATGGAGTGGGTATGGCCAGTCACCTGACAGACTGATGCTCAGGGACAGCCACTCTGCTCTGGGCTGCTGGGATGGTGGGGACAAGAATGGCGATGCCGGGAAGTTTGAAATTACCGGTATCAGGCAAATAAGCTGCATGGGACTATATGTTATTTGTTTTTTTTAGGCCGGACAGGAACTGAAATGCGCTTTTGTTTACCGTTCTGTAATTTTAAATAGAATTTACACAAGTAGAGCTTGTGAATTTTAAAGAAACCTTTATAAGAGTGAGCTATACCATAAAAAATTCTAAATCTGTTTTTGTGTGTGAACCGTGCATATGAAACACCATCATTTTATGCTAAGTGTATCTTTTAGCTGTAACATTATCAAGGTGTGTCATAATGAGATTGTTTGCCAGAATACACAGTTGGTTATTTCTGCAGAGTGGAACAGGAGATGTTGATATATTTGGATTACAGAATTTAAAAGCTTTTCTAATAAATGTTTGAGTGCCTACGTTCGTTGGAGATTAGTTGTTAACCTGTGTGTGAGGTCAAGCAAAGCCATAACGAAACATGCTATTTGCACTAATTACTGAACAAGTGCTAAAACAAATATGGTACTATTAAACTGGAATTTCTGGATATATATCCTTTAGTTTTAGAAGGGGCAGGGAAGGGCTCAATCTCCCATTACATCTTTTTTGCTGTCTGCTAAATTCTCTATTTGTTAAACCTTTGGTTGCTTTTGGAGTCTGCATTTTGCATTAATGCCTACAAGGAAGTTTTAAAAACAGTCCTCCTAATATTTGTAGAATTTAGGCACCCCCATGAGGGCCAGTCCACCCTAAATAAATCTTATTGTTCATGGGAGCAGACATGATGGAATTACTGCATAATGTCGCATCATTTTCTTCTATTGAGATGTATGAGACAAAGCACTACCCCTCCCTTCTCCTCTCAATAGAAGACAATGGTGTGACATTATGCAGTAATTCCATCATGGCTGCTTCCATGAACAACAGGAGTTAGGCTGGACTGGCCCTTTAATACTAAGCTTGCTAATACCACCTCCATGTGCTAGTGAGGACAGACGAACATGTGTCTGTACATGAGCAATCTGGTTCGCCAGATTGCAGGGCGCACAGCAATGTGTAAATCCCTCATGCGGCTGCTAACACCGAAATGTAGAATTGGTATTGGCATGCCTGGTATCCTCAGGCTAACCTGTTGGTGGTGTACAAATTGGGATGCCCCATGCTGCGGGTATTTTAGACTTTGCCTCCACTAGATTATGGTGCTACAGTCACCAGGTAAGCAGAAATTCTCCCATGGTTGTAGGCAGGAAGGTCTTCACAGGGTCAAACACTTCTCTTTGCCATCAACATGTTCTATATAATAATTTAGACTAGGTAACATTTTTAACATTTGCATAATCATGTTTGGTGTATAATGGCAAAGTTTCATGTGCCTTTATTAAAATATGGCTGCACTAGCCACGTTTCTACTGATGTTGCCACGCCTGTATGTGGACAGAGATTGGAGACCTAAGCCCAGGAACAAGCCTCTGTGTGATGGATTGTTAATGCGGCCATAGTGCATAATGGTTAGTCATGTTATCAAGACAAAACCTACCCTATATGGGGCTGCTAGTGATGATCTATTTCAAAAATTGACTAACTGCCTTACTGTCATGTTGATTACGGTAGGTCACTGATCTGCTTCCCTGAGCAGGTCCGAGTAATTCTAGATGGAGGTCTGGAACCTTAGCCTCTAATTTTTCTCATAGGTAAGTCAAAGTAAAGGTTGTTCCAAGTCATACCCTCTGTAAGTTTGGTGCCACTTAACCGAGGGTCTGCAAGACAACATGACATCACAGGTATTGAAGAGCTGTGCATAACGGTGTACCTGTGCAGATTTATCAGTGATCATTAAGACTTATGTAAAGAGGATGTTCCTTGTCTCAATTAGCCAAATATCACATAAGTACAATAATAGAGTGGAGGTCTCATTATATTGTTTATTGCTTGTAGTAAGGAGAGGTGTATTTTGCTCCCCCACCCCAGGTATATTATCATTTGGATGTTTTCTGCCCTTCAATGCTGCTTGATATTCCTGTTATAGCGATTTTAATCTTTTCCCCAGATATGCCATTGTATGCCATCAGTTTATGACAGGACACCATTGTTTTAAAATAGCTGTTCAACCCCCCTTCTCCCCACTTCTTACAATCTTATGCTGGGAGCAATTAGAACCTTTTTAAAATAGTGCTAGGAAGATAAGGAAGGACAATGAAAGATTTAATTTTCCCCCAATTTTTCCTTTGAAGACAAAATAATTTGGGGAGTTGATACATGTTTTTTTTTTAACCTTCTATAGGACATGGTTGTTCCGCTTTAAGTCACCTGCTTTCATGGTGGTTTGAATGGCCCTTGCCTTCCACCAATAATTCTTGTTAAATTATTTTGAAATGAACACTCATGATTTTGTATGGTTGGCATGACCCTTGTCTTCCTTCCACAAATTATTTTTGTTAAATAATTTCTAAATTAATACTAATGAACCCAGGCTGGTTGTGAAAGGTCTCAGACATTTTGTTACCTTCCTTTCTTTGCTTCATGGCCAAATATAGAGGTCTGTCCATGAACTTTAATATTGCCGCAGATCAATCTTGATTTTAAAAGATAAAAAAATACTTTAAAAACGTCTGCAGTTACTCATTATTGTTAACCAAAACACTGCCCCAATATTTAAAGCTGCACACACCTACTCATGTGTATGGTTCAACCAACGCAACATTCATCTTTAGTGAATAGGGTCGATTCAGCACCAGGTGAGAAAAGTCACTATGTTTTTTTTAGGAGAAAACTGCCTTTCACATTCATTGTCCACCTTAGGGTTGATTTAGCACCAGGTAGAAATTTGCATCCGGTTGCCCCGGTTGTAGACAATGAAAGTGAATAGAAGTTTTCCGACCTAGCGTGAACTTAAGAGAGCTTTCTTTTTTCATGTTTTTCCTGGTCATCTACAAAAAATGCAGTATTTTTCAAATCCCCTACAACTAAAAAATGGTTGTGTGGTTCTTATTTCACATTGCACATATTAAAAAAACATCCGTCATGTATCCCTAACAATTGCTTCACATGCAGCCAAAAGGTTACATGACCCCGAATTTAAGGTTTCTTTGGTTGTGTGGGAAAACTGTTTTTACTTGTTAAAGCTAACGTTAAAATTAAACTAAGATGGATAATGAAGAAATAGACCAACATAACACATTTGCAAATTTAGCAATTAAATGCTAAAATATATAATTCATTCATTTTACAACTACTGCTGGTCAGGAGATCTGTTCACTAGAACTAATACAGTTAACAGTAACAATTAACCAGATTAAGATCTATTTAAAATAATCACCACAACTAAAATCTCAAAGCCTGATCTTGGTCTACCAACGCCACTGGTAATTGCAATTTCATATATCACGGGTATACACATCCTGTCAGGAAAGAGGTCACATGGCTGAATGAAGGTGATTAACCACAGTGGTTGAGTTTTGTTTGAGTTTAGGGAACCAATATTTATTATTATTAATGCTATTAAAAAAAGATTTTTTATGTTATTATTTTTGGGGGTCTAATAAACCAATTCAATAAAGCTGGAATTGCTCTTAATATCAAGTAACAAACATTTTCCCTATTGGTTTCAAATATTTTATTAACTACAGTACTATAGCAGAACTAAAAGTTGCACATCATTTTATTTTTTTAGCATTAGCATTTATTACAGTTTTATTTTTTAGAATGACTTTTTTACTGTTAGGAGTTACCAACAAAATGTAATGTAAAAAATGCAAAGTATTGGCATTTGCCTACTAGAGGTATGATCGTAGGTAAGAAACCTGTTTCTTTTTTCTGCTAGTATGATAGTGATATATATCCAAAACCCCAGAATCTTTTTTTACTGATGGTGACACAAGTGAATGTTTATTGGCACTTAGGAAAAGAAAACGAGAATGTTTACGGCAACAGTGCAGGCATCAGCATAATAACCATCTGATGTTTGGGTAATTATATTCTGACTGCAGGCCAAAAAGAAAAATAATTACAAACTTTTATATATAGTCTTATGTATATATTTGTTTGCAAAATGTATGTTTGTCTTGATTTATTTTTTACTGGTTTGAATTTGGTATTGCTTTGTATACATATACTTTATTGTTATAAATAAAGAACTCTATGCACTGCCAGTACTTTTTGGTTTTGTGGTCATTACAAGCGATTGAATAGCTACATTAGATAGCATAATAAAATTAAAGGGAAAGTCTACTTTCGAGTGTATATTTTTGTGTGTCGAAATGATGTCCTCAAGGTGCTGAGATTTCTTTTTCTTATGCGGGCAAATGTGTGATTTATGGGAGCAGTTTTCACTTCCTGCAATGTGTTGCTCTTAGCAACTGTACACGAAGAAGAGAGAAGTGAACCCTATACTTACGGAGCACTGCTGCTTGGCGTGTGTGAGGTTCTGTGAACTCCTTCACCTCAGCATTGGCCATAGCCAGCATTGTTATGTGTGTATAAGACTTAGTTCTCTCTTCCTGCAGATCTTGGTGTACAGTTGCCAATAGCAACCAAAGTACATGTAGTAAAAACTGCTTACAGTCAAAAGTGGACTTTCTCTTTACGTCCATTTACACTTTTAGAGGATCTTTTGAAATGTGGTAATTGCTGTGTGTGGGATTAAGGTAGCCTACTATATAGGACTTTAACGCATAGATCTACAGGGCTTGATGCACCAGCAGAGTAGCAATAAGACCAAACTCTTTTGTAGATTTAGGGATGGGATAGGGCTACTATAAAGTTTTTTCCTACCCTTGACCTTCACCCTGTGTGAGATAGCTTCACTTTTTTTTCTCAGTGGCAAAATTAGATTAACACAAGTGTCTGATGGTAAAAAAAAACAGCAGTAACTAACGCATTTAGGGTCTTTGTGTCAGTGAATGTTTATGGGTCCATTTGTGTTAGAATTGTGCCCCCATTTCCCCCTTAGTCTGTGTTGCTAAAGAGGGCATGGCCTTCCTGGCCTTAAAAAATTCCTTAGTATAGCTATAAATCCCAGCAGCCTTCCACTGCCGAAGGTGAGCTAGGCAGCTGCCCCCCCCCAATGCAGAGCCATAAAAACTGAGGCAGCAGTAATGACAAGGACCCCTCCCCAGCTGAGAATGCTGACAGTAACCCTTTAGCTATTGGAATGCAATATTGTAATACGCTCAGGAGATCCATGACCTCCAGCCACCCATTTTTAAACAGGTCTTATAGTGTTGCTGGCAAGGAACTGCTATGCTGGCAAATATTCCAGGAGGGGTAACATACTGCATGATGAACATCACTGATATAACCGGCGTATTACATCAATATTTACAACGTTTCTGTCCAAGGGTTTTGGGGTCCTTTTGTGAGTACTTTAACCCTTCTAGTGCCAGCTACGTGAGTCTCACGTAGTCGCCTCTCCTACCGTTAAGGGCCAGCTACGTGAGACTCACGTAGCTGATTTAAACTTCACAGGAAAAAAAGTATAAAAGATAAAAACTCACCTGACCCTCATTGGATCGGGCTGGGTATTCTCTTCACCCAGGGGGCATCCGATCCACCCCATGGGACTCTTCTCACTTCTGGAGAGTGCCCGAGAAAGCACTCCCCCGCTTCGGCTGCTGCCGCAGTTAACTGTGAAAAGAGAAGAAAAAAAATTACATTTACTCACCTGCGGGCGCGATCCTGGGTTGCCGGCTGCTAGCCCCTCCCTTTGTGGGTGGGTGGGTGACGTCATCTATGATGTCACCCGGCACCTCGCATCCATCCCGAGAAGCTCAGTCGCTCCGGGTGTTAGGAGGAGGTTGGCTGGAGGGGGCAAGAGGGCTGTGATCTCTCGCCCCCCAGCCCCCCTCCACAGATCACCTGGCAGCTGTCATCAGAGCTTCGTGGGATATGATCGCTGGGGGACAGCTAAGGATCGGAGGTGAGTAGAGAAAAAAAAAACTAATAGATCTCATTTTTTTTCTTATGTGTGTGTGTTTATTTTTACTGTTAACCCTTGTCAACTGGTAAGGGGTCCATGAGACCCCTATACCAGTTCACATGGCTGGGGGCTGCGGCTAATGGGTGACTTGCCATTAACCCCCGGCTCCCCAATTACCTGCCTCCCCAAAGCCCAGGAGGGCAGAAGCCCATGGAGCTTGTAGCTCCGGGCCCATGGAGCTTGTAGCCAGCATGGTGGAGAGGGGCACCAAAGCTGGCCCCTGCGCCCTGTTCTACAAGCCCCAAAAGCTGATCCCAGGCTGGTTATGATGGATAAGGGGGACCCCATGTCATTTTTGGGGGAATTTTTAAGGGGTTTTAACCCTTTAAATTCCTAAAAAAATGGGGTCCCCCCTGGGAGGGGGACCCTATGTTGCTGTTTTTTAATTAACCCTTATGTTCTGTCGCCCAGCAGCTATAAAATTCTTCCAGCAGTAGCAGGAGATCAGAAGCCAGAGTTATCAGTGTGGGACACAGTGCCCGGGGATGGATGGAAGGTAAGTATTTAAAAAAATGAAACATATAAAATATTTTTTCTCCCTGTCTCTGTGTGTTTTTTTACACTTAACACTTTGTGAACTGATAAGGGATCCATGAGACCCCTATACCAGTTCACAAGGCTGGGGGCAGGCAAGTCACCTGCGGCTAGTGGGTGACTTGACATTAAACCCAGGCACCCCAATTACCTTCCTTCCCAAAGGCCAGGAGGGGGCAGAAGGGCCTGGGCCCACGGAATCTATGTGGGCCTTTAGCAGGGTGGGAGGCCACCAAAGCTGGCCCCTGCACCCTGTTCCACAAGCCCTGCTTAGCTGGTCCCAGGCTGGTTATGCTGGGTAGGGGGGACCCCATGTCATTTTTGGGGTCTTGAGGGTTTTTAACCCTTGAAAGTCCCCAAAAAACCTGAAAATAATAAACAATTTTTTTCTCAGTGTGTGTGTTTTTTTATACTTAACCCGTTGTGAACTGGTAAGGGGACCATGAGACCCCTATACCAGTTCACAAGCCTTAGGGGCTGGCAAGTCACCTGCGGCTATCGGATGACTTGCTATTAACCCCCAGCCCCCATTACCTGTCTCCCCAAAACCAAGGAGGTTGCAGAATGGCCTCGGGCCAATTTAGGCCGTGTGGGCTTGTAGCCAGCAGGGCGGAGGGCCACCAAAGCTGGCCCCCCGAGAAAGGGACCACCATTTTTTTTAACCCTTTATAGTGTCGATAGTAGTTATATTTTATTTGTAAATGTTATAAAGTGCTCTTTTCAATTTGGGGGGGGTCTCTTGGGCAGGAACAGGGGGGCTACCAATACATATGTGGTACCATTGTATTTAGGAGAAATGGGGCTTTCACATGCAATATGGTTTTCTTTAAAGTGGACCAACACCTAGGATTTTGACTATCCTGGGTATTGGTCCACTTCCGCGGGGCACCCCGATCGTGGGTGCCCCGCTGTGTGAAACCCCCCAGAAAGCTGTGAAAACTCACTTGACCCCACTCCCACGTGACTCGCTCGTCCAATCGGGGTGCCCCAGTCAGGGAGCTGATCGGTCCGGGAATCTTATAGAATCCTGGGTCGATCAGGGGAGGGTGTTGGTCCACTTTAATAAAACAAATGTTTTTTTTTTAAATAAAGGAGACATTTTTCTAAAAAATATTTTTTTATTTTTTTACGCAAAAATATTTAAAAAAACTTACAAACAAGACATTTCAAGTTAATGCCTAAACTCTGCAGCAAAAAAATGTATATAATTTTCTTGGAAATTCCTGCAGAAATCACAGTTAAACATGGCGCAAAATGATGAAAGATGACCTGTCAACAGAGGGTGACAAAACTTCAAGTAGGCGGGCAATTAAAAGGGTTAATAGTACTTATGCATGTTGGGTATTTTTTGTTTAGGGGACCTTGTGCTTTTAGATTTAGCTTGTTTTTTCATATTTGCATATTGATATTTTAGGAAAACATGTTTTTTATTCAGCTTTTTTATACATTTTTTAGGGAAACCCTGTGCAACCTAAGAATTCTTTGAGGGATTTCTTCCAGAAAGATGAGCCCACTACAACAAGCTTGGTACACTTAGAAAGCGTACCATGTGTACTTTCAGGGAATATATGGTTTATGGGGGGGTATTCCAAATGTAAATGCTGTTTTGGTTGAAAAAGCGCAAGGTGTGCACTTTCAAGTAAAATTACCCTTATGCACATACTTTACTTTGGGGTGTTTGGCAACTCTTCCCTTGACAGTACCTATGCATGTTGGGTATTGTTCTGTTCGGGGGACTTTGTTTTTTTCAGATTTACCTTTTCTTGTTTGCATATAGTTTTTTTTAAGGAAAATGTGGCTTTGATTCTTTTTTATTCTTTTTTAGGGAAATAATTAATTGAGGGATTACTCCCATGTAAATAATCCTGGTACGCCTAGAAAGCTTGAGGTGTGTACTGCCAGAGAATATATATTTTGTTGGGGGTATTTCAAATGTGAAAGGGTTGTTTTTCCTGAAAAACTGCAAGCTGCGCATAGCACAGTTGTATTTTTCTGAAAATCTGCTAAAGCGCTGTTTTCAGTTTTGTCTCCTGGGCAGGAAAGGGTGTCTACCAATACATATATGGTATCGTTGTAACCAGGAGAAATTGGGATTTAACATGCAATAAGATTTTATTGACAAACATACATTTTAATTACAAATTGCAAAAAATAGATTTTTAAAAATGTTATATGAGAATACACAAAAAAAGGGCATTTCATGTCTCTGCTAAAAAAACAATATATAATTTTCCTGCGAAATCCCTGGAAATCCCTTCAAAAATCACATTTGAACATGTGTAGTGCAAAATAGGGAAACTCTAGGTAGGCTGGCACTTTAACGGTTAAAGGCTTTATATACATTGGTGAAGTTCCATTAGACTATAGTACTTGCAGTACTGGAGGTTCATTGTCAGTGTTGCTTCATTTTAATTGAAACCGAAAGAACCAAAAAGATGAACTGGCAATAAAACCTATAATGTTTTTTTCTCAATTAAAGCAGACCTGAACTTTCTCTGAACCGCCAAATCAGACAGATGCACTTTGGCCTTTTCTGCGCAGACAATGACTTGATTTTTTTGCTAACACTGTGCCTGAAGATTAAGTCAGTACTACAGCTTGGAGTATACAAGAGCTTATCATATAAATGCAGAAATATGTGGGCAAACATTAAGAGGTCAAAAGGGATATGCTGCTTGGGAGTTACAATGAACGAAAGGCTGCGGACATTAATGCAATTATGATTCCCATGCATTATAGATGGATAGCAAAGAGCCGCCCCAAATTGGAAAATTAGTGCCAGAATACTCTGACAATGGATGTTTTTTTTTTAACTTAGGGCCTGATTTACATTGTATGTCATCCTGCGGCATTTTGCAGTGTATTATGTAGCCCCGTGTGACAGGCCAGCCAAAATCCTCTGGTGTAATACTACTGTCAGCAGTGCAACAGACAGCAAAGAGCAGCAAAATACTAGCGCTCCATTCACCTCCCGCTGTAACAAATCCATCCTATTTTCTAAATAAAGGTCCTAACAACTAAATCTTCCAGAAATGATAAGATTTATTTTAGTTGTTTAGGTCCACATTGCCCCTCCTTCTAGCCTTCTCTCCTCTCTTGAGGCTAGCTTAGCTTCCTTCGTTTGTTGCTTGATATTTAGTTGATGAGAGGGTTAAACTGGGCGGTAAATTAGTTCCCAGGCCCTGAATAATAATAATAATTTTGTATAAATAATAGTGATTGAGCTGCTCCCACCCCCCTTTATTCATTAGCTTAGCTTCCCACCTACCCTAACAGCTCCCTTGTGTCTCAGACTGTTTAGGTCCACATATCTCCTCCTTGCAGCCCATTCTATCTCTTGAGGCTAGCCTAGTTTCCCCTCCCCCAAACAGCTTCCCTTGTTTTACTTTATGTTTGCTGTTCATTTGTTATTGCCAGTCTAATGACCTTTTTTATTTGTGGCTTTTTTTCTGCAACTGCAAGATGGGCCACTCTCGGGCAGGCTGATTCATCATTAGCGGCAGGTAGCGACAGATGAGCGTCTGTAGCAGGCATTTTCAGAGCGCCCGCTAGTAGTCGCAGTGCTCGTCCGTGAGTCGCTACTTTATAGCGACTCAGTCGCTGTTCAGTAATGTTGAATACATTGTGAGGAGTCGCTATTTGACCAGTACAGCGCTGTATGGGAGCGCATGTTAGCAACTGCTCATAGCGACCGACTCGCACCATATTCAGGAAAAAACTGCCTCACAAATCTCTGGCGCTGAAAAATACTTGTTTCAATGCCAGAATAGGTCACAGAATTATTTGTGATTTTTTTGAAAAAAAAAAAATACCCGTTTAAAGAGAAGAAAAGGATCGTCCATTGAAATGTATGGGAGAGAGTCAGGTAGCGAGAGGTCATACCTGGCGCTGTGCAAGGCTGAACGCTCGCGCTGTTTGTTGAGGCTGTGAAAATGATAAATCAGACGCTACATGGCGCTATCCCAGTCGCTAAACAGATTCTGCTTGATAAATGTGTAATTGTGTGCCGTGTCTGGTGTTCACCAGTCGCTACCTGTCGCTACCTGTCATTAACCAGCCACTACCTGACGCTATCCCTTCTTAAATAAGGGCCTTAATGTCCAATGTGTCGTGGGGATCTTCACTTTTTCAGTGTTTCGGCCAGCTTCACTGGCTCGTCCCACAATGCATTTATCTTGAGGAGTTCTGTTTTATACACCTGTTTTGAGAGTGGCAAGCTGACTGGCGGTTGGCTTGGGGGTAAGTCTGTTTATGACTGTAGTGGATCTGCATGTTTATTGTTTATGATGCATTTACAATGTGTTTTTCTTTTCTATTATGTGCCCCTTTTTGTAATTGATCCAAGTTTCTTGTGTTAGCCAGTTGCTCTCCCTGCCCTCCATCACTTTGACTGTGCTCATGTCCCTCTTTGAATGTTCCCTTCTCCCTGTTGCAGTTACCTTTTGCCTGCTTGTCCCTACTTTAATACTTAATATTTGGTCTAGGCTGTTTAGATGTTGTGTTGCCTGTTAGTAATTTAATTTCCATTTTCATTTGTGTTTCAGGTGATTCAGGTTATCCCTTTCTTCTTAATGCCATGATGGCAGCAGGTGGAAGAAAAGGGGGAGGCCGATTCATTAATAGCGCCAGGTAGCGACAGATGAGCAACTGTAGCAGTATTTTCAGAGCGCCCGCTAGTAGTCGCTGTGCTTGGCCGTTGTTCGGTTGTTGACAGCGACTCAGTCGGTGTGTGGTAATGTTGAATATTGGGTGAGGAGTCGCTATTTGACAGGTTCCGCGCTGTATGGGAGCGCATGATAGCGAATGGCCATAGCGAACGGCTCCCACCATATTCATTAACAAATCACGCTCAAAAAATTCTTGCACTGTGAAATGCATGTTTAAACCCCAGAGCGCTGGCGGCGATGGGTTAAAAGTAGTTTTTTAACCCCCAAACAACCATATTTTTTGAAACCAAAAAAAACAAGTTTATAAAAACATTTTGTAATATGAATACATTAATATCAGACCTGTAATATCAATTCTGCACAAATTTTTTTTTAATTTTTTTTTTTACCTTACAAAAAAAATCTTACATTGCAGAAGTGGTCAAAGAATTTTTCACATTAAAAAAAAAAATAATAATTATTTATGATTATTTAAAGATTGTTCCATTGAAATGCATTGGAGAGCGCCAGGTAGCGAGAGGTCATACCTGTCGCTGTTCAAGGTCGCTCGCTGGCGCTGTGGGGTGAGGCTGGAATAATGATGAATGATTCGCTATCTGGCGCTCTCTCAGTCGCTAAGCAGGATCGGCTTGATAAATGTGTGATTGTGGTGGGGAGCCGGCGTTCTCGTGGCAGTGACCGTCATTACCGTTCGCTCACCAGTCGCTACCTGGCGCTATCCCTTGTTAAATAAGGGCCTAAGTATGGTAAAGGAAATGCAGACTACATTGAATGCCCTAGATAACAGTAGGGGGAAGAAAGGTAAGTATGGTGAAGGACACGCAGACTACCATGAGTACAGTGGCGGGGGACTGTGGAAAGCACATTAAAATAGCTGGATATAACAAAAAAAAGGCGTATGCCACGCAAGGATACGGCACACTGAGAACAATGGGCTCCACAGCAAGTTATGTCCAAAAACTTGGCTTCTGAGACTATTGCGGCTGCAAATACCATAAATGATCGAACGGCTGTGAATGACAGTTCGCAATTTCCCGGTTACCAAGATCAATTCCTGAAAGAAATTTGCATTCTAGGGCAGGCTTTGGATCAGGCCCATTGCCCGTATTTGGGATGAAACACACGCTGCCTGTATTTAGGGTGCCTCACACACTGCCTGTATTTGGAATGCCTCACACACTGCCTGTATTTGGAATGCCTCACACACTGCCTGTATTTGGAATCCCTCATATGCTGCCTGTATTTGGGATGCCTCACACACTGCCTGTATTTGGAATGCCTCACATGCTGACCGTATTTGGGATGCCTCACACGCTGCCTGTATTTGGGATGCCTCACACGCTGCCTGTATTTGGGATGCCTCACACGCTGCCTGTATTTGGGATGCCTCACACGCTGCCTGTATTTAGGGTGCCTCACACACTGACTGCATTTAGGGTGCCTCACACACTGCCTGTATTTGGAATGCCTCACACACTGCCTGTATTTGGAATGCCTCACACACTGCCTATATTTGGAATGCCTCACATGCTGCCTGTATTTGGGATGCCTCACACGCTGCCTGTATTTAGGGTGCCTCACACACTGACTGTATTTGGAATGCCTTACATGCTGCCTGTATTTGGGATGCCTCACACGCTGCCTGTATTTGGGACGCCTCACAAACTGACTGGATTTGGAATGCCTCACACACTGCCTGTATTTGGGATGCCTCACACACTGCCTGTATTTGGAATGCCTCACACACTGCCTGTATTTGGAATGCCTCACACACTGCCTATATTTGGAATGCCTCAAACACTGCCTGTATTTTGGATGCCTCACACACTGCCTGTATTTGGGATGTCTCACACGCTGCCTGTATTTGGGATGCCTCACACGCTGCCTGCATTTGGAATGCCTCACACACTGCCTGTATTTGGGATGCCTCACACACTGCCTGTATTTGGGATGTCTCACACGCTGCCTGTATTTGGGATGCCTCACACGCTGCCTGTATTTGGAATGCCTCACACACTGCCTGTATTTGGGATGCCTCACACACTGCCTGTATTTGGAATGCCTCACACACTGCCTGTATTTGGAATGCCTCACACACTGCCTATATTAGGAATGCCTCACACGCTGCCTGTATTTGGGATGCCTCACACACTGCCTGTATTTGGAATGCCTCAAACACTGCCTGTATTTGGGATGCCTCACACATTGCCTGTATTTGGGATGCCTCACACACTGACTGTATTTGGAATGCCTCACACACTGCCTATATTTGGAATGCCTCACATGCTGCCTGTATTTGGGATGCCTCACATACTGCCTGTATTTGGGATGCCTCACACACTGCCTGTATTTGAGATGCCTCACACACTGCCTGTATTTGGAATGCCTCACACACTGCCTGTATTTGGAATGCCTCACATGCTGCCTGTATTTGGGATGCCTCACAAACTGCCTGTATTTGGAATGCCTCACATGCTGCCTGTATTTGGGATGCCTCACACACTGCCTGTATTTAGAATGCCTCACACGCTGCCTGTATTTGGAATGCCACACACACTGCCTGTATTTGGAATGCCTCACATGCTGCCTATATTTGGAATGCCTCACACGCTGCCTGTATTTGGGATGCCTCACACGCTGCCTGTATTTGGAATGCCTCACACGCTGCCTGTATTTGGAATGCCTCACACACTGCCTGTATTTTGAATCCCTCACATGCTGCCTGTATTTGGGATGCCTCACACACTGCCTGTATTTGAGATGCCTCACACACTGCCTGTATTTGGAATGCCTCACACACTGCCTGTATTTGGAATGCCTCACATGCTGCCTGTATTTGGGATGCCTCACAAACTGGCTGTATTTGGAATGCCTCACATGCTGCCTGTATTTGGGATGCCTCACACACTGCCTGTATTTGGAACGCCTCACACGCTGCCTGTATTTGGAATGCCACACACACTGCCTGTATTTGGAATGCCTCACATGCTGCCTATATTTGGAATGCCTCACACACTGCCTGTATTTGGAATGCCTCACACACTGCCTGTATTTGGAATGCCTCACACACTGCCTATATTAGGAATGCCTCACACGCTGCCTGTATTTGGGATGCCTCACACACTGCCTGTATTTGGAATGCCTCACACACTGCCTGTATTTGGGATGCCTCACACATTGCCTGTATTTGGGATGCCTCACACACTGACTGTATTTGGAATGCCTCACACACTGCCTATATTTGGAATGCCTCACATGCTGCCTGTATTTGGGATGCCTCACATACTGCCTGTATTTGGGATGCCTCACACACTGCCTGTATTTGAGATGCCTCACGCACTGCCTGTATTTGGAATGCCTCACACACTGCCTGTATTTGGAATGCCTCACATGCTGCCTGTATTTGGGATGCCTCACAAACTGCCTGTATTTGGGATGCCTCACACACTGCCTGTATTTAGAATGCCTCACACGCTGCCTGTATTTGGAATGCCACACACACTGCCTGTATTTGGAATGCCTCACATGCTGCCTATATTTGGAATGCCTCACACGCTGCCTGTATTTGGGATGCCTCACATGCTGCCTGTATTTGGAATGCCTCACATGCTGCCTGTATTTGTGATGCCTCACACGCTGCCTGTATTTGGAATGCCTCACACACTGCCTGTATTTTGAATCCCTCACATGCTGCCTGTATTTGGGATGCCTCACACACTGCCTGTATTTGAGATGCCTCACACGCTGCCTGTATTTGGAATGCCTCACACACTGCCTGTATTTGGAATGCCTCACATGCTGCCTGTATTTGGGATGCCTCACAAACTGGCTGTATTTGGAATGCCTCACATGCTGCCTGTATTTGGGATGCCTCACACACTGCCTGTATTTGGAATGCCTCACACGCTGCCTGTATTTGGAATGCCACACACACTGCCTGTATTTGGAATGCCTCACATGCTGCCTGTATTTGTGATGCCTCACACGCTGCCTGTATTTGGAATGCCTCACACACTGCCTGTATTTTGAATCCCTCACATGCTGCCTGTATTTGGGATGCCTCACAAACTGCCTGTATTTGGAATGCCTCACGTGCTGCCTGTATTTGGGATGCCTCACATGCTGCCTGTATTTGAATGCCTCACACACTGCCTGTATTTGGAATCCCTCACACACTGCCTGTATTTTGAATCCCTCACATGCTGCCTGTATTTGGGATGCCTCACAAACTGCCTGTATTTGGAATGCCTCACATGCTGCCTGTATTTGGGATGCCTCACACACTGCCTGTATTTAGAATGCCTCACACGCTGCCTGTATTTGGAATGCCACACACACTGCCTGTATTTGGAATGCCTCACATGCTGTCTATATTTGGAATGCCTCACACGCTGCCTGTATTTGGAATGCCTCACACGCTGCCTGTATTTGGAATGCCTCACATGCTGCCTGTATTTGGAATGCCACACACACTGCCTGTATTTGGAATGCCTCACACACTGCCTGTATTTTGAATCCCTCACATGCTGCCTGTATTTGGGATGCCTCACAAACTGCCTGTATTTGGAATGCCTCACATGCTGCCTGTATTTGGGATGCCTCACATGCTGCCTGTATTTGAATGCCTCACACACTGCCTGTATTTGGAATCCCTCACATGCTGCCTGTATTTGGGATGCCTCACACACTGCCTGTATTTGGGATGCCTCACACACTGCCTGTATTTGGGATGCCTCACATGGTGCCTGTATTTGTAATGCCACACACACTGCCTGTGTTTGGAATGCCTCACATGCTGCCTATATTTGGGATGCCTCACGCACTCCCTGTATTTAGGATGCCTCACATGCTGCCTGTATTTGGAATGCCTCACACCCTGCCTGTATTTTGGATGCCTCACACACTGCCTGTATTTGGAATGCCTCACACACTGCCTGTATTTGGAATGCCTCACATGCTGCCTGTATTTGGGATGCCTCACAAACTGCCTGTATTTGGAATGCCTCACATGCTGCCTGTATTTGGGATGCCTCACACGCTGCCTGTATTTAGAGTGCCTCACACACTGACTGTATTTGGGATGTCTCACATGCTGCCTGTATTTGGGATGTCTCACATGCTGCCTGTATTTGGGATGCCTCACACACTGCCTGTATTTTGGATGCCTCACACACTGCCTGTATTTAGAATGCCTCACATGCTGCCTGTATTTGGATGCCTCACACACTGCCTGTATTTAGAATGCCTCACATGTTGCCTGTATTTGGGATGCCTCACACACTGCCTGTATTTGGGATGCCTCACACACTACCTGTATTTGGAATCCCTCACATGCTGCCTGTATTTGGGATGCATCACAAACTGCCTGTATTTGGAATGCCTCACACACTACCTGTATTTGGAATCCCTCACATGCTGCCTGTATTTGGGATGCATCACAAACTGCCTGTATTTGGAATGCCTCACATGTTGCCTGTATTTGGGATGCCTCACATGCTGCCTGTATTTGGAATGCCTCACACACTGCCTGTATTTGGAATCCCTCACATGCTGCCTGTATTTGGGATGCCTCACACACTGCCTGTATTTGGGATGCCTCACATACTGCCTGTATTTGGAATGCCACACACACTGCCTGTATTTAGGATGCCTCACATGCTGCCTGTATTTGGAATCCCTCACATGCTTCCTGTATTTGGGATGCCTCACACACTGCCTGTATTTGGAATGCCTCACACGCTGCCTGTATTTAGAATGCCTCACATGCTGCCTGTATTTGGAATGCCACACACACTGCCTGTATTTGGAATGCCTCACATGCTGCATGTATTTGGGATGCCTCACGCACTCCCTGTATTTAGGATACCTCACATGCTGCCTGTATTTGGAATGTCTCACATGCTGCCTGTATTAGGGATGCCTCACACACTGCCTGTATTTGGGATGCCTCACACACTGCCTGTATTTGGGATGCCTCACACACTGCCTGTATTTGGAATGCCTCACACACTGCCTGTATTTGGGATGCCACACACTGCCTGCATTTAGGATGCATCATACACTGCCTGTTATAGGGTGATTGGTGGGGGGGTTGCACACCATTTGGTTGAGAATATGTTTTTCTTATTTCTCTCCTCCAAATCCTGGGTGCATCTTATGTGCAGGGGGTGAAAAATACTGTATGTAACTGTATAATTGAACATTTTTTATATGTATAAATATAAATTTATATATATATATATATATATATATATATATATATATATATATATATATATATAACTATATATATATATATATATATATATATATATATACACTGTACAACAACGCACCTCAACACAAGCCTCCATTTGTTTCTACCATGTTTCCCCAGAAATAAGACAGATATATATATATATATATATATATATATATATATATATATATATATTCTTTTTTGCTGTGTAAGAAGCACTAGGGCTTATTTTTAGGCATGTCTTTTTCTATTTTTTCTAGTTGGTGCAGTGGCGGAGGGACAGGAGCAGCGGCAGCTGCTGGATGGAGAAGCCCAGCAGCTGGATCACAATTTGCTACCAGGGTCTATTTTCGAGGGTTATATTTTTAAACATTAGCGAAAATGGTGAAAAATCCTACTAGGGCATATTTTCGAGGTAGGGCTTATTATATACACAATATAAAATCATACAATAAATTGTTCACATGTTATCATAGCACAACCCATCATAACATCACACACCATAGCCAAATTAATCCATCGCATAACCAAAAAAGAAGGTGAATGGGCGGGACAGGTCATCCAATAGGAAATCAGGGGTTAAGGAGGCAGAGAGGTAAGGGGATGACTGTCCCTTATATACTTCCCCTTCCCCTGATGTTGCTTCCCCCCTACCATTCTCCATCCCCCCATGCCTGGTCTGCTTCAGGCAGCAACCAGGTCAAACAAAGCAACTTGGAGGAGGTAAAAAGCAGAGGTCAGTAATGTGTACAGCAGGAATCCAGGGGGACAGTAAGGTCGGGACTGGAACGACACAGTATCTTGACAATATAGCCAGTGACCTGCTGTTCCTGGAGGTGTTTTTTTATAAGCCTCCTTCAATCAGCTGGGCCGCTGACCACTGTATTGTATTTCATTGCTAGACAATGGGAACACCAAGGCCCCTGGAGTGCCAGGGATGATGAAATGAGGGCAGTCACAGGAAGCCCATTGCAGCACCAGCAGGTGAACAGCCTAGAAGCAGCAGACAGCTAAATGGCTGATCATGACACCTGCAGTCATTCTAAAATGTAGTACATTTAGCCTTTTTATCCACAATAATAAAACCTCTATGGCTGAATATTGTTCAAAATGGTGATGTTTTTCTCATATTTGTTCTGGCTACACATTAAGGTGGATTCACAGCCTTCTATAATAGTTCTCATTTTGGTACGTAAGAACGTTCGTCACACATATTTTTCGTTGCTTGTACGTGCGTTCAACAGACTCCATCGAAACTGCTTCATTCCTTCTTTGTTGTTGCGTAAGCCAGCGAAAACTTTGTGCGTACGGCTTTCGCGGTTTAGGCGATGGGCAACAGTTTCGTTTACGTAGAGTGAACATCCGTCCTACAGCATTTTCTGGCCATTTTTCAACGTACCTTACTGCGTAAAATTTCACTGTCACCACTTACAGTGTTGGCATGCAGTGTTCTTTTTTCTTCAAAATGCTTACCTTTACCACTTACAGTCAAGTACAGTAAAGGAATACACAATGTTTTTTAAGTCTGACTATATAACATTTTTACTTTAATTGCAATATTTGTTATTTCGTTTTTTTTTTTTTTCATTTCAGGTATCAAATTCTTAAATATATATTTTTTTTCTTTTCATAAAACAATCAAATTTGAATAAAAAAATTAAATATTTTAAATAGGGAATAAAACAATTTATAATTGGGGGGTCCAAGATGCGGCAGGCTCCCAGTGCCTTAAGGTAGGTGGCTCCCCATGGCTGTGGCACCTCATCAATCTCCCCCACCAGCCTATGCACAGCAGCCCTGCAGGTGGTGCTGGGGCTATAAACTTACTAGGATGGTGGGGGAGTTGGGGTTGGGGAGCCACCCTTTGCACTGGGACCTGCCACAGCTCTTGGTCGTAGTCTGTAGAAGAAGCTAAAAAAATATATGTTAGTTAATGTGGTTAAGGTGTGAATTGGCTTGTGTTTTGTGTGGGACATCATCCACCTTCTTTTTGCGGTGGGATCAGAGCACCTCCACCCCCTTGCTGCTCACCCGTGGAGACATTTTGGACATCTAAAAAGAAATTTCACAAAATTCCACATGCCTCACATGCTGCCTGTGTTTGGGATGCCACACACTGCCTGTATTTAGGATGCCTCATACACTGCCTGTAATAGGGTGATTGGGGGGGGGGGTTGCACACCATTTGGTTGAGAATATTTTTTTCTAATTTTCCATCTCCAAATCCTGAGTGCGTCTTATGTGCAGGGGGTGAAAAATACTGTATATAACCGTATAACTGAACATTTTTTATATGTATAAATATACATTTCTCTATATATATTTAACTATATATAAATAAACACTGTACAACAACGCACCTCGACACAAGCCTCCAGGCTGTTAGCGGGGGAAATCCAGCGTGAGGGACAGGAGCAGCAGCATCAGCACCATCATCATCAATCCCTGGTCAGTCAAATCAGGCATCTGGGGGGATGATGGCCCAGAGGTTGTGGTGACAGCAGGCCTGTGGCCAGGGGGAGACACTAGCTCAGCGATGGAGGTGGCAGCAGTGGGGAGATGCCCCAAAAGCGGTTGTGGCCGCAGCAGGCCTGTGGCTGGGGGAGACGCCGGCCCAGCGGCACTGGCGGCAGCAGGCCTATGGCCAGGGGGAGATGCAGGCTCAGCGGTTGGAGCGGCAGCTGGCCCATGGTTGAGGGAGCCCTGCAGACAGGATAGAGTACTTCTCTTTGAAACGGGGACCAGCAAGATCAGAGCTTGACTGTGTGTTGGGCCTTCACCCGCACCCATCCCTCTGCAGAAGCCCAGCAGCTGGATCACAATTTGCTTCTAGGGCCTATTTTCGATAAAGCTTATATTTTTAAACATTAGAGAAAATGGTGAAAAATCCTACTAGGGCTTATTTTTGAGGTATGGCTTATTTCTGGACAAACGCGATATATATATATATATATATATATAACACATATGTGTAAGTGTTTAGTTTGTGTCTTTCTGTGTGTGTTTGTATGCGATGCTCATACCTGAATCATCATGGCCACCATCCTCAGACTCCCTGCTTGACATCTGGGCCTCCTCCTCCTCTGTAGGTTGGTCCAGGTGAGCTTGGGGCTCACCTGCAAAGGAGGATGAGGGCGTTGGCACCCGTGCGCCTCCATCTACATGTCCTGCATGTCTTACCACCATTGGCTGGACTCATTGCCTCCGGGTGGGCCACACTCTCTGTCTGAACTCAGATACTAGAAGAGAATAGTATTCTTTTTATACATAGGCCTGCCTAATTTCAATCTAGTTGTGATAGTTTAGCAAATAAATGCCACTTACTTGGAAAGTGCTCGTACTCGTGAAAACTACACAAAGAATATACGGAATAGACAAGATAACGAAAAAGCTTAAACGCACTTACGCAAACACCAATACCTCCACAAAAACGCATCAAAAGCTCGAAAATGGAACAAAATATATGAAAAATATACGCAAACGCGCATTTTTTATGTGTGAGCGCTTTTAAGAAAGGCTGTGAATCGACCTTATTGACCCTTTGAAAAAAATGATTAGAATAGAAGATCTGCATAGACCCAGGAGATCAAACTATTAAATATTTTTGCAAGCCAGTATAATAAAAAATGACAATATAATCTTTACCCACCCAGAAACTTTCTGGGCATTCCTTCAAAATCATTTGTGAGAATCAACATCATTTCCAAACAAAAGGACATCTAAATAAACGTCAAACAGAATTGGCTGCCAGCCAGTAGGGAACACAGCAACACCTCTTTTTTTATTTATCCTTGGAATAGTCATAAAATATAATCCGCATCTACTTGAGCGAGCATGTTAAAAAAAAAGTCTAAATGGATGAAGGCCTCATTATTCTCTGTGCAACAATATGGCATCCTAAACAACATCATTTGACATGGTTCCAGTTTCGCATCCATAGCCAAAGGGCATAAAATGTTCTATTCATCAAAATGGAAAAAAATATTAAAATGGGATATATTGTATGTCTTTTTTAAAATGAGTCAAGTGTTGTTGTCAGGACATCATAACTTTTATAGATAATATTTAATATTCAATATAAAAACATAATTTATTGTGGAGATCTACATCTACATCGTCAGATTCAGCACCTACAGTAGAACGCTGTTAGGACAAGACAGCCACAGCTATGGAAAGTCTTGCGGCACTTCCTCCTTATAACAATTGACGCCTTTGTATGTATTATGTTGGTGGTGCCTTCAGCTATTAGCCTGTAACCACTGTTCTTCCTATTACATCAAGCAAAGGCCTATGAAAATTCTTTGCTCCTAAAGCAGAATAGATTTAACAATGCTTTGCACTGTCTTTAGAATGCTGCTACATTAAAACTTCTAATGAAGAAAATAGAATACGTTATTCATTACAGCACTGCAGTGCAAGAAAAAAATGGGAACGTGACATAGTATAGATTTTATATATATATATTTCACTAGCAAAAGAAAGGGTTGTGTATTTACGACATAATTGACATACACCAGCCTGGGGTCTTATTCTCAAAGCACAATGTCAATTGAGGTCTACCAAGATATTTTTCATTTATGTGAGTGATTTAAACAGGACAAACACCCTTGCAGCTGGAAAAGTAAACTCCCCACAGCTTTCTTGACCCATCTAAATGCACGATACTGAATCATTGTCAGCACTTACATTTGCTCCTGCATCCACTCAAAGCTGAAGTGCTGGCTTAACAATTTTCTCCTGCTCACCACCATCTTGCAGAACCCGGGAGACTTCCTATCCCAGCCGTGCAGAACTTCCACTTCACAGGCTACCTGCAGCTCCATATGACTCCATTAAGGGGGGAATCGACCGCAGCAGGAGTTACAAAAAGGTGAATTAATTTTTATGTGCAGCAATCTGAATTGACCTGGGGAGGAATGCATATGAACACTGTTTTTTGTAAGGGTGTTGGTCCGGTTTTAGTGAGAGTAGTAGAATTTAAAGATTATGGTAGCTTGAACTGAGATAAGGTAGAGATTGTTTTTTTAAAACATTGATATAAACCTATAGAGATTCTACCCAGCAGATCAGACATTTTATTTCTTTTTTTCCCTTCTAAACCCCCAAGAGATGCTACAGAAAGAGGTCTGGAGGATGTCCCTTGCGTCCCAAAAGGGACAGAGGAGTACACTAAGGGAACAAAACTAGGGGATTGTGTCATGGCCATACAGGGGTCAAATGCCTAGCTGTACCTGGAACATGATCACAAGGACTATGCAAGATCACACAAGGTGGGGTAGGGTTCCAGGGTATGTAAATTCAAAAGTCTACCCTATCACAATACCACCATCAACAAATTCATCCTTCCCTAACCCTCCAATGTCAACAACCAACTACTCTGGTGCTATCCTCCATTGGGCATGTGCTACCAAATTCAATACAGACCACTTGTGATCCTTCCCCTTTGTCTCCACCCTTTAACTTTTTATACTGTAAGCTCTTAAATGAAGGCTTTCCTATTTTATATTGTTTTCAAGGTATTCACTCTGTAGCACATTGTTTGTAATTGTCTATATACTATGTTTTACCCTGTCTGTAATTACTACCATGCACAACAATATGGAAGTTAGTGCTATATAACTAAACAATAATAATAACATCAACAATATTATCTGCCACCCTTCTTAGAATGCCATATCAATTAATTTATTGATATTTATTTAAGATGGACAGAGTCAACTTCTAGTGGACACTAGGAAACACAGTACATTATAATGGAAGATAATAACAGTGCCACCAGCAGGTAACCAGGCAGTGGTGCAGCCAGAAATCCACCCTTTCACAGATTTTATGTATTGCAGCCCTTTCTTGTGTGGATTGTCTGGATTATAATCGGTGCAATTGAGCAACTGCTCCAGGTCTGCCAGCGCTATTATCCCCTAAGGCACATAACCAGCATCAGACTGGACAAAATAAATAACATTACTCCCAGCAGATTTCCTCATCAAAACACTTTGCTTTTAGATATAGAGCACAGCTCAGGATTATGTCATTCACCCCCAATAAACAGCACATATTGCCTATGTGCAGCTTAGAGGAAGCAAACTTGTCTACACAAGGCTCCCTGCCTTCAAGGCTATCCAGCTTAGGGGCATATTTACGAGGGGGGGCAGGAAGATGGAGGAGCAGGAGATTACTAACAAAAGGGTTCAATGCTGCCCAACTGTCATGTACCTTGTTATGGGTCAGCCGATGTAGACACAGATTACTTCCAGCAGTACCACCTGTGGCTTCCCCCAACAGTGATTACAGGGGAAATGCAGCAGAAGGGAATGCCAGAGAGTCAGGTATTGACGAATTTCAGATTTCTGTATGCTGAGCTGAGCTGGAACTCAACAGCTAGAAGACAAGACAGGGTTGACGCTGGCTGAGCTGGGAGAAGACCAGCAGGTAATGTCTGACGGCAGCATCCGAGTGGGGAGTCTGCCAACAAATATGGTTTTCACTAGGGCTCCCCTCAAGAGGAGATCGACCGTTTTGCAGACAACCCAGGGTTCCACATCTGCCACCAACAAGTGGTGAGCCTAGATGGAGTGTGTGCAGTAACAGAGCCGAGAAGCTCAGAGTCCAGGTAAGTGCAGAAAAAGAGCTGGGCGTTCAGAGTTCAGGTGTGTGCAGGAACAGAGATTGTTTCTGGGTTCAGGTGCGTGCATCACAGAGGTGGGTGTTCGCGGTTCAGGTGCATGCAGGAACTGATCTGGGTGTTTGAGGTTCAGGTGTGTGCAGGAACTGATCTGGGTGTTTGAGGTTCAGGTGTGTGCAGGAACTGATCTGGGTGTTTGAGGTTCAGGTGTGTGCAGGAATACACCTGGGCAGGTGAATGCAAGAATCGTAGTATAGACGAAGATCTGCAGGCAGCTTCCCAGTGCCTCAGGCCACTAGCACCAGGAAGTGTCTGCTGCACATACTCAGTAGCGCGAGAAAATGCAGGATCATAATGTTCACCATGACACCACCTCAGAAAGAGGGACTTTATGGGGTAAGTGAAGTGTGTATACAGGGGCATAATTATTGTGCACTCAGGTGGAGAATCTGTAACCAGGCCAAAATAGGGTGGGGAGCCCAGCAGCATTGGACTAGGCCAGATTGGGTGGTGAAGGATCAGATGGTGGGAGAGCACCTCCAAAAATCTTCTCCTTACCATGGATACACTTAGGCCCTTATTTAACAAGGGATAGCGACAGGTAGCGCCTGGTGAGCGACCGACCGGTAATGACGGGCACCGCCACGAGAACGCCGGCTCCCCACCACAATCACACATTTATCAAGCCGATCCTGCTTAGCGACTGAGATAGCGCCAGATAGCCACTCATTCATCATTATTCCAGCCTCAGCCCACAGCGCCAGCGTCCGACCTTGAACAGCGACAGGTATGACCTCTCGCTACCTGGCGCTTTCCAATGCATTTCAATGGAACAATCTTTAAATATTCATAATTAATTCATATTTATGTTTTTTTTTTTATTTTTTTAAATGTGAAAAATTCTGTGACCACTTCTGCCACGTTAGATTTTTTTTTTAAGGTAAAAAAAAAAAAAAAATGTGTGCAGAATTAATATTACAGGTCTGATATTAATGTATTCGTATTACAAAATTATTTAAAAAACTTGTTTTTTTTGGTTTCCAAAAATATGGTTGTTTGGGGGTTAAAAAACTACTTTTAACCCATCGCCACCAGCGCTCTGGGGTTTAAACATGCATTTCACAGCGCGAGAATTTTTTGAGCGTGATTTTTTGATGAATATGGTGGGAGCCGGTCGCTATGCCTAGTCGCTATCATGCGCTCCCATACAGCGCGGAACCTGTCAAATAGCGACTCCTCACTCAATATTCAACATTACCACACACCGACTGAGTCGCTGTCAACAACCGAACAGCGGGCAAGCACAGCGACTACTAGCGGGCGCTGTGAAAATACTGCTACAGTCGCTCAACTGTCGCTACCTGCCGCTATTAATGAATCGGCCTCCCCATCTGGCCTGGCCCCCCTGCCTCCCATGTTTTGTGACATCCATAAAGCAAGGTCTGTGTTTCCCAGTGAAATAATTGGGTACTGCTGCCCAAGGAAGAGGGGTGCCCATTAAATACACTTTCTGTCATCGTCTGACTATTATATACTGTGAAATTTACAAATCTTTAGTTTAACATAATTTTTAGGATGCAGATCTGCTTTAAGAGGGTGAAAAAAGATTGTGCAGTCAATATGACATTCCTATTCAAACTCCTTTGCCGTAAAAATACTTTTTGTTGCTTCCTTTTGATCTTGTAGGAAGGGATGGAAATCTCATTGTTCTCTTGCTATTTCACATGGGAAAGGGTGGAGAACTTTAAGCATCTGGTAATTGAATAATGGATTGAGCATGTCTGCTCCTCTTTTTATTTCTCCCCTTTTCTCTGAACATGTTTTTGCTTATATCTATAACTACAACTCTCTATTTTTAATAGCATTGGCATAATAAAATAAATGAAGAGGCTGTTTCTGATAATAATCCATCTGTTATTCTTCCAGTATCATTTTAATATTTACACCATTAGGTTCTGCAAGTATCAGGGCCATCTGTTTTTTTTAGTAACGGTAACTTCTCGGAAGTTAGATCATAATCAACATCAACCTTGTTGCGTGGGCAACTTGTTGCTGAACTTTTAGACTAGAATTCTTAGCAGTGTATACGAGGGTCCAGCCTGAAGTTGCAGAAGTTGCAACCAAGGACCCACTCAATGAGTGGATCAGTTTTCAGACCTCATAAACCCTTTTGAAGCAAGAAAGAATCAAGTGAGACTGATAAAATATTATTCCAGACCAATAGGACCCCCTGTTGGTGCACCCCTGAAAATTGTTGGGCACTCCTTCAACCTGCCGTGCACACTCCATGAGAACCATATTGAGAAACAGTGGTCTAAAGTAATTGCTGCTATTACTGCTCATCTCAGTTGCCAAGCCGGTAGCTTGATATAATCCTGCTGTATTCAGTACCATTGACCAGTACCTGGTTCTGGCTTGGCATGTCCAAGGCCTGACACGCCACCCCTATTGCAGTGAATAGAGCGGGGGGGGGGGGCATCACTGTGACCAGGGCAGGCATCACCACTAGGCATACCCGGGCCCCTGCACTATTATATACTGTGAATTTTACAAATCTTTAGTTTAAAATCATTTTTAGGATGTAGATCTGCTTTAAGAGGGTGAAAAATGATTGTGCAGTCAATAGGACATTCCTATTCAAACTCCTTTGCCGTAAAAATACTTTTTGTTGCTTCCTTTTGATCTTGTAGGAAGGGATGGAAATCTCATTGTTCGATTGCTATTTCACATGGGCCCATGTGAGAGGGCCCACCTCATTCCCTATACCCTGGGCAGCACCTATGCAGGACACATGGCCATGCAGTAACCAGGACTAAAGACTGTCAGGCAGGGGCAGATTGGCCATTGGGAGAGACTTTTTTTCTTTCTGTCAGTCCTTCTATTCTTTGTTTCTTTCCTTCTATTCTTTTTAATTCACTCTTTCTTCCATGTATTTTTGTTTCTTTCTTTCATCTGTTCGTTCTCCCATTCCTTTTTTCTCTTTTTTTTCTCTCTCTTTCTTCCCTCTATTTTTTTCTGTCAGTCCTTCTATTCTTTCTTTCTTTTTTTCTTTCTAACGTTTCTTTCCCCATTGATCCTCTCTGTCTTTCCTGCTTTTTTCTGTCATTCATTTTATTCTTTCTTTGTTTCTGTCATTCATTCTATGCTTTTGTTCTTTCTGTTTAACTTCTATTGTCATGTATGGAGTATCATACCACACCAGCAAGGGGCCCACTGAGACTTTATAGCTCAGGGGCTCACATAAACCTGGAGCCGGCCCTGACTGTGACAGATTTGGGGTAGGGATGAGCGAATCGGTTCGGACGAACCGGAATTCGCTCCGAATTTCAGGGAAAATTCGATTCGGCACGAAGCCGAATTTTTTTTGGGTCGTGGCGATAGAATTTTCCCTGAAATAAAAAAAAAAAATGCCTGCATGGTGGGAGCGGGCAGGCCGGCTACGCTGTCAGCGGGCGGCGGAAGCAGGCCCGCTGACAGCGCAGCCGGCCTGCCCGCTCCCACCATGCCGCCATTTGTTTAAAAAGCAAACACTTACCTGCATGGTCGGAGCGTGGAGGCCGGCGCCGCTCTCAGGCGCCCTCTGATGACGCGTCCTCTGATGACAGCTGAGAGCGGCATCTGAAAAAAAAAATGCCGGCATGGTGGGAGTGGGCAGGCCGGCTACGCTGTCACCTGCCCGCTCCCACCATGCCGGCATTTTTTTTTTCAGATGAGCGATTCGTGAAAGTTCGATTCGGGCAAACCCGAATTTCTTGGGGAAATTCGGCGCGCCTGAATCGAACTTTCAAGAAGTTCGCTCATCTCTAATTGGGGGATGTGTCTGACACAGAGGCATGGTCAAGGACTCCAGGTGAGTTTCTAAGTGGTGGAATAGGATTATTGTCTGGACAATCCCTTTAAGTACAAGTAAGTATATAAGTGGCTTGAAAAAAAAATCTAAGATCAGTCTGAAAGAAATATGATTATACATAGAATGATAGTACTATGAACACTAGCACCTTTAAACTGGACCAACACCCTTATAAGAAGCAGTGCTCATATGCATCCCTCCCCAGGGCAATTCAGACTGCTGCATAAAAATGAACTTTTTTGTAACTGCTGCGGAGGTAAAATTTAACACCAAAGTCCTGCTGGATTTTCTGCTGCTGTGCATTATAGGTCTGTCTCCAGGGGCACTCCAGTTTTGGGTGCCCAACTGTGTGACACACTGCAGTTCACCCAGCAAACTAACCTGACCTCGAACCAAAGATGCATGTACAGCTGCTCATCCAATCACTTTCTCCAGCATACATTGGTGGCAAGTGGCAACCCTTGCATCCTTTAGCTGTGCACGGCACCCACAAACATTCAGTTGCGGTGGGCATGGCTGTGCACAGCCGAGAAGGAATGCGAGAATGTAAGATTTTCAGGCAACTCAGGATGCCCCCGGGGGAAGGAATCAGTCTGTGAGACTCCAGGGATGGCTCTGGCCACTTTAAATTCAAGCAGCAGCACAGCTGTGAAGCTGGAAAGGTAAGTCTCTGATATGAGTCTTCTTCAAAATGGCTGCAACCAGGTGGAAATTCTGTGAGGCAGTGTTTCAGCTTTCAGCAGATGCAGGAGCAAATGTAAGTGTGACAATCATTCGGATTTTTTTCAGCTGTGCAAGGCTGTAGGTCCATGTTAAGTACAGAGAATTGTATTTTTGCCCCTTCAGTGTTTTGGAATAAATGTGTGTTTTGTGAAAACTTAAATGGGACACTGGACTCTTTAACTAAGTGCAATGGTTTTTGTTTCCCCTTGAGTTGAAAATATGTGAGACTTGTAAAACAGTGAAAATACCAATAAATGTAATTGTGCTTGTCTTTGTCTTGTTGTATTGATCTGATGTCCTACTAGTTCACTAATAATTGAATAGTAATTGAATAATAGTCTGATAATCCCCAACTGCACTACTAAAAATCAGTTCTTTTTTGCTTCCAATTAAAACCTCCTAGATAACTCTCTTCTCCCTGGCAGCACAGATCCTGTGAAAGCCCACATGGATCCTGACTAGGCAGATGATTTTATTAACTGGATGGCCCAGATTTCATCATTGGTATCTTGACAGTTCCAGTAAGGGAATGTCTATAAATGTATAGTTTCAGTGAGGGCTTGTTCCTCTTCTGCCCCATCCATCTAAGCAAGCACAATCTCTGGTCCTGTTGATAATGCCCCAATACAGCAATTTGTTCTACTGGAATTTTAAAGAAACCTCCCTCCAACAACCAAGGACGAAAGTTGCCTGATGATGTTTAAGCACTAGAAGGCCTGGCTGCTCATCAATTAAAAGGAGATAGCATATAAGAAGAGGGGAAAAAAACACAGGGAAAGGAGAGGACCATATTGGCATCAAAGTATGACACTTAAATCTCCTGCACTCAGATGAGCGTTTAGATTAGATTTCACTGATAAAATTTTGTATCATTTAGATATAGCCATTGATGTAAGCAGAAAAAATAGTTATCCAGTAAACTGTATTACCTTATTTTTAGTTTTTTTTACTGACCAACAAATGTAGTTTTATGAGTAAATTCGAATCCTGTCATAAAATGAGTGGATCTAGATGATGAAGGAACCAGAGCTGGTGTTAAAATGGGCAATAGGCAAACCAATGTGCGCATTTGTGTACCAGACACAGCGCAAAACAGTGAAACAGTATAACAGAGCAGCAGGAATTAAAGGGCCAAAGGAAATCAGAGAGTGAAAAGAGCAAACCAGATCAAGAAGAGAGATTGGTATTTTTATTAGTGGAATTAGTGGTTTACATATACATATTTTTGCAAAGCAGAGCGTGTGGCTGGCCTAGAAAAGACTAGAGGACAGCATGCTGCCCGATCTGATACTTTGTACAAGTTAACAACAAAAAGCGAACTTCGGACACAGGATCAGGAACATTTTTTCCTATTAGCTGGCAATCAAAAGTCTCTCATATATAACGATTACTATGACAACATAAGAAATATATTAAAATTAAAGCTGACTTCCGAAAGGCAAGTATCTAGGAAGACCTGATGGATTTATTCCTCCCTGAGTCCAAGTAAAGCACATTGGAGGATTCTAACAGGACTTATAAACATCCATTAAGCAAGAAACCAGCTATGTTTTATAACATCATTCTTTGAAACTGTATGGTTATGAAAATAAATTTAAATTTTAAATGCATTTTGTATGCATCTGACTTTTTCAGTAAACAAGAAGTGTTTAAGAAACCATACGGTTCTCTTTCATTTTTAATGTAACTGTGGTAGTAGGTGGTCATACCGACTACGTGAGGGACTTTAATTGATATACATATATTTGAGTATCACAGTATAGTTGCAATGCTCCATGAAGCATATCTATGATGAGTGGTGACCTCATGTAGTTCTTATTGCATCTGATGCATCTGACAGCAGCAAAAAGTTCAAGGAATAGTGATAAACCTCTTCATTGTAGTCATTAAAAAAACAGGAAATCTAGAGTACAATATGAGTATAATAGAGTAAATATGTCTATTAATAATGCATAAAGCAGCCATACAGACCCAGGCCTGCGTTTCCAGGAGCTGTAGGAGGTGTCTGCAGCCTTTCTGTGCGCTACAACCTTTCATCACACAGGGGCCCGGGGGGGGGGGGGGCTTCCCAGAAGAACAGACTTCTCCTATAGGGCAAAGGCCTCCTTAAAGGCACTGACAATCAGCTTCCCCAAAATATATATTTTAACTTTATTTTAGCAAATGGTTTCAATAAATGAACCAGGGAATTTTCTAATGCTGTATTGGAGGGAAGAAATCGGGGGACCTGCAGTATTGATTGATGGCAAATTATATACTGCCATAGCATATAAACACAAGGTCATTCTATAAAATAAGCTTTACATGACCAGCAGTATAGTTACCATGAAGTTAAAATGAAACGTTAAACATTATATTTTGTAATTTAGTTTATCCAGTGAGTCCTGAGTCAATTTCTTTAAATGTTAATGTAAGAAATGATACAAATAACCATCAAATCAAATTGCTTAAAGCATATTTTACAACGGATGTGCTATGTTGTGAGTAATAGTGTTTTGGCTTTGTAACCTAAGAGCTTTGTTCATAATAAGGTTTCCTCTGAAGACACACAGGTCGACATTAATATCAGGGAATAAAGAAGTCATTGTGAAATGATGTAACACTTTAAATGTTAGTATGTTAAATGACAGCTTTAAATACATGCCAAACACCAAAAAGCAACTGGAAATGACGCTTCTTCTCCATGCGCCATGAGTCTTGTGATGACTCTTCTCACCCACCACCCACATTCACTGTTCTGAAAATTGGAAGCGATTCTAGATTATAATTCACTGATTATAACTTAATTATTAAAACACATTATACCAAAGAAGGAAGTTCTTCTTCTAAAGCAAAAAAAACAATGTTTAAACACTGTTTAAACAATAGTATGTTCTCTAATGAACTTGAGAAATGTTTAAAGTGGACCTGGACTATCTTGGGTTTTGGCCCTTGCCCCGGTGCCCCGCTGTGTGAAACCCCCCCAGGTTGCTGAAATAAACTATGGTGCATGCATGGCCGCTTGACGCATCCCCCGCTACCCTCTAACAGGGAGCATACCCATGCCAGGCATTCACAAATGCCTGGTGCGGGCACACGCCCTGCTAGAGGGATAGCAGGAATGCGGCTGCGACTCGCGCATGCGCCGTTGGACCGGAAGAGAAGGTAAGTGTATGGGAGACCTGGGGGATTTTGGATGCCCCGGGGGAGGGAATTGATCGGCCCAGGGAATGTAATAGATTCCTGGGACGATCCCTGTGGGTCCATTTTAAAGCACAGATCAAGACATTTTTTTAGATGCAGGAAGTCAATGAGACATATAAACCGTTGATGTCACTAAAACATGTCTTTAGCTTATATTGGGTGCTAGTCACCAACTTTCAGTCCCAATAACCCCCAGGGATTTATGGATGTCTGGTATTTTGTTGCAAAATAGGAAGCAAGGCCAGTTGACCCCCTCTTCGAACCAACTTATGTACATCAGAGCAGGACAGCCAAGCGAACAAGGTTGTACTAAAGAAATATCATTATAAACAAATGATTCTCCCTTCAGTCACAAAGCTGGTTACAGAAATGCTGCCATGTGGTTGCCAACTTTTTTTGGGCTTAGAAAATGTTTGCCAAAGATGGTGGGGACTTGAGAAGTCAGAAGAAGGTGAAGATTTTCACATGAGGCCCAAAAGGTTGCGTCCAGCACAAAATATGGTGATGAACCAGAACCATTGAAATACTTTTGGTCTGCATACACTTGTATTATATGCGCCCTAATACTGGTCAGACAAGAAATAAATCTATGGATTTGATTCTGCAAAAATGTTACTCTAATACCATGAATTTCCTGATTAGAATGTAAACTTTTTGACTGCATTGCATGGATTTGCAAAAAACGCAAAAACTGCACCTGCAAAGTGTGCATTATATTTTGAACGTGTGATTCAGTTACTTGTGACACTTGTTTCTATTTTTGACCTTTATTTACTTTTTTTTACCTGCTCTAGGCAGACATAAATTTGTAATTAAAACAAAAGCCTTGGGAGGCTCTAAAAATAATTTTGTATTGTTTTTTGCATGGGGTAGCCCCTTCTGAGTTTTAGCACAGCACACTGGGCATAGTGGCTGGAATCCTGATGGCACAGGAGTAGCACAAGAAATCTCTGGCTATGCTATGATACCAGCTCCTATGCCATTAAGCATGGGTTCAGTGCCCATGCCAATGGGCCCAAGGCTCCTCCGAACCCCTGGTGTCCAGGAAGAGGTGCCGGTAAACAGGATATCAGCAAGCCAGATGAACTGCCACCTCAACCTTTAAAGTGGACCAAATTTATTTAGACTATCCTGGATTTTGGTCCTTGCCCCCGGGGCACCCTGATCGGAGGGTCCCCGCTGTGTGAAACTCTACAGGTCGGCCAAACAAACTCACCTCTTCCCGGTCCTACCACGCATGGGCAGCCACTTGTTCAATCAGCGCGCTCGAATTAGTCTAGGAGTTCGGCTAATACGAGTGGATCCTAGCGCACTGATGGCCGGATCCCCCACTACCCTCTAACAGGGACCGAGCCCACGCCAGCCATTCACAAATGCCTGGTACGGGCACGCACCCCGCTAGAGGGATAGCGGTAATGCGGCCGCTGCTCGTGCATGCGACGTTGGACCGGAAAAGAAGGTGAGTTTATGGGTGACCTGGGGGTCTCACATAGCACGTCCTGATTCTGGATGCCCCGGGGGGAGGGGATCAATCGGCCCAGGATCAATGGGTCCACTTTAAACTTTAATTCTCTCAACATTATCTTCATTTTTGATCCTGGCATTTTCCAGTCCAATGAGTTTTCTTTCTGGCCCTACACATTGACTTTCCAAAGTTTACCGGGCTTGATCTTGGGAATCTTTTTGCTTGATTGAAGTATAATTACAGTATATAGCACAGGACAGAAAATGTTCTTAAAAAGTCCATTACATATATAAATAATACAGTTTGTAAATCCAGTGAAGTCCTATCTGTAGTGCACACCTTCAGTCTCTTTACCACACTGTTCAACAGAATATTTGCTAGATTGTAAAGGGTCGATGGAAACTCCCCCCATTTCCTTCTAGTCCCTCATGTGTAAGCCATAAAGAAAACAGTCCACATAGGGCTTTATTCATCAAGCCATAGCGCCATGTAACGACTGGCAGCGACAAGTAACAACAGGTAGTGAACGGTGACCGCCGGGGGCTGTACGCAATACCACATTTATCAAAGCGAATCTGGTGAGCGACTCTAACAGTGACACATAGCGACCGATTCATCTTTACAGACGGCTCACGTATACTGCCGGCACTCTGGCTCTGGTATTACATGTCGCTACCTGTTGCTCTCCCATACATTTCAATGGACATTCCTTTTATTCTCTTTAAACAGGGTTTTATTTTTTATTTTTTTTTAATTATCAAATAATTGTGTCACCTCTCATGGCCTACAAAAAGTCATTTTTGAAAACTTTTTTGATTTATAATATTTTTATACAGAATTGTCTGGTATTAAAGTTTTCATGTTACAATGTAATAACAATGTTATTCCATATGTCTTCACTTTGTTACTAGTGGATGTGTGTTCAAAAACAGACTTTAATCACACAGCCTCTGGCGCTCTGGGCTACAACTACCCGAATTTTGTGCGCCGGCGCTGTGTGAGGCTGTTTTTTAGATGAATATGGTGTGAGTCAGTCGCACTGAGCTGGTGCTACCATTCGCTCCCATACAGCGTACTGTACTGGTGTTATAGCGACTCGCCCCATATATTCATCAATGCCGGGCAGCGATTGAGAGGCACTGAAACAGCGAACTATGGCCGAGTATAATGGTCGCTCTCAATGCCTCGCTACAGGCGCTCATCTGTCGGTACCTGGCGCTAGTAATGAATCAGCTTGCCAGTGTAATTCCACTACAAGATAAAGCAACTTTGTTGGATAGAAATGCATTCACATTTTCCAAATGCATTAAAATGGCTTTACAAAAAAAGGGGTTAGCACCAGGGCCGTATTTGCGGCAAGGCAAACATAGGCCTGTGCCTAGGGACGCTTGTATGGCAAGAGGGCGGCCGTCTGTAAGTACAGCAACAGTTTTTTTTTTTCCTCACTTCGGCGCCCCACACCCCCACCCCCGGCTGGTCCAGCACCCGAAATCCCCCCCAACCTCTCGGCGGCTCCAGTGCTCGCAACCCCCCTGCTCTGTGGCTTTGCCCACCCACACCTGACCCTGCGCCGCTCGGGACCCCGACCAAAAATAAAAAACAGATTGTCAGGCCTCCCCCGCCCCGGCCATTGGTAGTGTGAAGCAGTGCCGGGACGGGACATGAGAGGGGGCAGTTAGGCTCTGCCCACTGCCTGACGAGCAGCGCAGAGGCGGCTGGGAGAGGGTGATGTCCTTCCCAGCAGTGCTGCTCTTCAATAGAGACAGTGGATGGCGGGAGCGGAGGCTGCTCGTGTAATTGGAAAGAGATGTACAGACTGTCAGCATGGAGTGCGGGGAGTAAGGGGGGCTTATTAACCCCTGGGCTTCTAATGCCACCTGAATGTGTGTGTTTGGGTGCCATCCTGAAATCTTTCTCCTCAAAGTGGACCAAAACCCGGGATTTCACTATCCCAGCTCCTGGTCCTTCCCCCCTGGGGCACACTGGTTATGGGTACCCTGCTGTGTGAACCCCCCCCCACACTTACAAGCAGTAAAAGGTGTCACTTCTTCCCCTCCACTGCGCGCTGCCATTCACAGCGCCGTGGGAAAATGTGCACAATATCGGGTGTCCTAGGGGGTTTCACACAGCGGGGCACACAAGTGCCCCAGGAGGGAGGAGTAAGCTTGTCTTGAAGTCTCATAGACTCCAGGGTGGGTTTTAGTCCACTTTAACCTGGGTATAACAAAAAGGATGAGAAAATGGAGGAAAAATAGATGGCAAAACGTCTTGACTGGGAGAAAGGGTGGGTAGAGGATCATTTTTAAAGTAACATAAAGTAACAGTGTACCTGTTTTTAAGTGGACCAATACCCAGGATTTTGACTATCCTGGGCTTTGGTCCTTGCCCCTGGGGCACCAGGATCGGGGATGCCCCGCTGTGTGAGACCCATGTGCGGTCGCTCATCCAATCAGCGCACTCGGATCCGCTGACGTCCCTTCGTCTAAGGCCAGTGGCTCTGAGCGCACTGACAGGCACATCCCCTGCTACCCTCTAACAGAGAGCATGCCTGCGCTGGCCATTCAAAAATGCCTGGCGCTGGCACATGCCCTGCTGGAGGAAGGCACTGTTGGACCGGAAAAGAAGGGAAGTATATGGGCGACCTGGGGGGTTTCACACAGCAGGGCATCCTGATTTTGGATGCCCCGGAGGAGGGAATCAATCGGCCCAGGAATCTTATAGATTCCCAGTCTGATCGCCATGGGGTTTGGTCCACTTTAAAGCCCCTACTTGCCTGCCTTCATGCAGCTTTGACCAAGCATGATCCAGGATTCCATACAGTCATGTCTTCCCGATCAGCTGCAATTACTGAAAGGTCCTCTTAGCTAGCTCCAGGAAGCAGAGAAGCCAAACACTCTGATCTGCAGCTTCTCTTCGGCATCCAGTCAATAAAAGAGCGCGCTCCCTCATGACTCCCAGCCATGGCTGCTAATCGTCAATGCTTGTGATCACCATCCAATGGAGTGCGATTGCTAGCACTATAAAACAGCTGCAAGCAGGACCTTTGCAATGTGATTAGAATTGACAATCACAGATATGAATGGGCTGGGGCAAATGCAGGGCCTATGTGACCAGATAATTCCCGGACGTTTTTTGTCCCCAGTCTGCCCCTGTGTGTGTGTGTGTGTATATGTGTATGTGTGTCTGTGTGTGTATATGTGTGTGTATGTGTGTGTATGTGTGTGTATGTGTGTGTGTGTGTGTATGTGTGTGTATGTGTGTGTATGTGTGTGTATGTGTGTGTATGTGTGTGTATGTTTGTGTGTATGTGTGTGTGTATGTGTGTCTGTGTGTGTATATGTGTGTCTGTGTGTGTGTATATGTGTGTCTATGTGTGTGTATGTGTGTGTATGTGTGTGTGTGTGTGTATATGTGTGTATATGTGTGTGTGTGTGTGTGTGTGTGTGTATGGGGGGGGGGTGTCTGTGTGTACGCGTATGTCTGTGTGTGTGTTTGGGATGCCTCAAACTGGCTGTAATGTGAGGTGCCCCTCACTGGCTGTAATGAGGGATGCCCCTCACTGGTTGTAATGGAGGGATGCCCCTCACTGGTTGTAATGGAGGGACGCCCCTCACTGGTTGTAATGGAGGGACGCCCCTCACTGGTTGTAATGGAGGGACGCCCCTCACTGGTTGTAATGGAGGGATGCCCCTCACTGGTTGTAATGGAGGGATGCCCCTCACTGGTTGTAATGGAGGGATGCCCCTCACTGGTTGTAATGGAGGGATGCCCCTCACTGGTTGTAATGGAGGGATGCCCCTCACTGGTTGTAATGGAGGGATGCCCCTCACTGGTTGTAATGGAGGGATGCCCCTCACTGGTTGTAATGGAGGGATGCTCCTCACTGGTTGCAATGGAGGGATGCCCCTCACTGGTTGTAATGGAGGAATGCCCCTCACTGGTTGTAATGGAGGGATGCCCCTCACTGGTTGTAATGGAGGGATGCTCCTCACTGGTTGCAATGGAGGGATGCCCCTCTCTGGTTGTAATGGAGGGATGCCCCTCAGTGGTTGTAATGTGTGTGCAGGGGGCTTGTCTCTATTATTATTATGTAATTTTGAGGTGGTGTTTCCATTTAAAGTGGACCAAAACCCAGCGGCGATAGATTCCTGGGCCGATTGATGCCCTCCCTCCGGGGCATCCAAAATTGGGATGCCCCACGGTGTGAAACCCCCAGGTCGCCCTATTCACTTACCTTGCTTCCTGGTCCAACGGCGCATGTGCGAGCTGCGTCCGCATCCACACTATCCATCTAGCAGGGCGCATGCTCCCTGTTAGAGGGAAGCGGGGGACGGGGTCCGCCAGTGCACTCAGAGCCGCTGGCCTTAGATGATGTCTTAGATGGAGTGACGTCAGCGGCCCCCGAGTGTGCTGATTGGATGAGCGGCTGCGCATGCAGTGATCATGGGGGCAACCCAAATCAAGTTTCCCCGGGGTTATCAATAGGGGGTGCATGACCAAAATGTGCCTAGGGCAGCCCGAATCCTAAATACAGCTCTGGTTAGCACCACCTCAGAAGCTCAGGTTTAGTCTCCTTAATATCTGCCACACAAGCAATCGTGTAGAGACAGACTGGAATCTGCAAGGCTTCCCTCATATCCTGCTCACTGACAACTAGTTTCATTCGTAATTTGGACTTTTACCAGACATCTGGTCTACAACATTTCTTGACACAATGAGAATTGATCTCTGTTCTCTCTGCCTGTCACGGAATAGCCAGTCCCAACTAAGAGAGGGACATTTATACTAGGAGGAGGTGTTTCCCTGGTGCTTCCTGACATCAGCGTGATGCCTCCTCGGTGCTTCTCTTGTTTTTTATATTTATTAAAGCTCAACAGTCTTCTTAGGGGAAACCAACAGGCCATGTTTTGCAGATCTCCACACTGATGTATAGTGATTAGGTGTGCAGTCTAGGGGCCTTATTTATGAAGGGATAGCGTCAGGTAGGCCTTGTTAATGAGAAGTAGCGACAGGTAGTGACTGGTGAACGCCGGACACGGCACGCAATTTCACATTTATCAAGCAGAATCTGTTTAGCGACTGGGATAGCGCCATGTAGCGTCCAATTCATCATTTTCACAGCCTCAGCGAACAGCGCCAGCGTTCAGCCTTGCACAGCGCCGGGTATGACCTCTCGCTACCTGTCGCTCTCCCATACATTTGAATGGACAATACTTTTCTTCTCTTTAAACAGGGTTTATGTTGTTTTTTTTTGGGGGGGAAAAAATGTTCAAATAATGTTGTGACCTCTTATGGCATTGAAAAAGCAGTTTTTTCACAAATTCTTAATTTTTTATATATTTCTGCAGAAATGACATTACAGGTCTGCCATTAAAGTGTTCATGTTACAATGTAATTCCATATGTTTTCGCTTTGTTACTAGTTGATAAATGCTGAAAAACAGACACACCGCCTCCTGCGCTCTGGGCTTCAGAGAAGCATTTTTCAGCGCCGGAGTTTTGTGAGGATGTTTTTATAATGAATATGTTGTCGGTCGCACTGACCAGTCGCTAACATGTGTTCCCATACAGCGCTGTACTAGTCAAATAGCGACTCCTCACAATGTATTCAACATTACTGCACAGCAACTGAGTCGCTAAGAACTACTAATCACACTAATGTGTGGATTAAAGTGGTATTATTGTTTTATTACTTTATATTTCTCTGCAATGCCAGAAAGACATGCTTCCTTAAAGGGTAAGTCCACATTTGATTGCATTTTTGAATATGTATATTTTTGTGTTGTAAAATGACATCTTAAATATGATAAACTATCATATTTTTTATAAGGTTCTTAATTGTTTATGAGGTTAGCAAATATGTGTTTTATAGAAGCAGTTTTCATCTGTTGCTATTGACAATGTACACCAAGTGCAGACTTTGTGTATGTTGACAATAGCAATATATTGCAGATAGTTGCACAGAACATTGCTGCTGGTCAGGTGTAAGGTTAGATGAGCTCCCTCATCTCAGCAGTGGCCATAGCAGCAGTGTTCTGTGTGTACAGGACTCACTTTTCTCTCTCTTCTTGGTGTACAGACTCTGTGTACGTTGCCAATAGCAACAGGTTGCAGATAGTGAAAGCTGCTTCCATAAACTCACATTTGCTAACATAGGAAGAAATAAAAAAGAATACTAGATTAGCTCAGCACCTTGAGAACATCTGTTTGGCCATGTCCATCGTATCTGAATGGCTGACATTGCCACACGGGGAGGCCGATTCATTAATAGCGGCAGATAGCGACAGTTGAGCGACTGTAGCAGCATTTTCACAGCGCCCGCTAGTAGTCGCTGTGCTTGGCCGTTGTTCGGTAGTTGAAAGCGACTCAGTCGGTTTGCCGTAATGTTGAATATTGGGTAAGGAGTTGCTATTTGACAGGTTCCGCGCTGTATGGGAGTGCATGATAGCGACTGGCCCTAGCAACCGGCTCCCACCATATTCATTAAAAAATCACGCTCAAAAAATTCTTGCGCTGAAAAATGCATGTTTAAACCCCAGAGCGCTGGCGGCGATGGGTTAAAAGTAGTTTTTAACCCCCAAACAACCATATTTTTGGAAACAAAAATAATTTAGTAATATGAATACATTAATATCAGACCTGTAATATCAATTCTGTACATTTTTTTTTTTAAATGGCAGAAGTGGTCACAGAATTTTTCACATTTAAAAAAAAAAAAAATTATAACAATTAATTATTAATATTTAAAGATTGTTCCATTGTAATGCAATGTTAGGTTCTTACCTTCTCCTGGCGCCCGGTCCCGTGGCGTCTCTGTGCGGCGGCGCGCAGCTCCAGTCTTTGGGCGGCCGCGCCGGGCAGCTGCCGCCGCGACTGCGGCAGTCTCGCCCGCTGCCGCTACTTCTGCCTTGGCGGGGGTGGCCGGCATCGCGGGGCCTCCCCCCGCCTCTTCTGCTGCCTCCGTCTCCTCTGTGGCCGGCGCGTCTTCCCCTTCCGTCTCGGGGAGCGCGCCCGGCCCTCTGTCACGTGCTCGCGCGTGCGCGCGAGCACGATTTCAATATGCCCCTCGGCGGCGCTGCTCCCTGCGCATTCGCAGGGGGCAGATTCAAATGGACCAGTCAGGTCCATAGCCTGGGTGGGAATGAACCCAGGGACTGGACAGCCTGACTGGCCAGGGCGGTCCAGTCCCTGGGGCTGCTCCAATAGGGAGCTACTTCCTAGTTGCACCAAACACTACATTTCCCCCTCAAATCACAGTTGCACCAATCACCAGTTCCCCCTTCCCATTGGCCAGTTCCCCTTTAAATATGTTTTGGTTCCGTCCATTAGTGCCCGTTATAGCCTTTGGTTAATAGGGTGTGCTTGTTAGTCTGCTTTGATAGTTACTACTCGGCTTCGTCTCTGACCATCCCTGTCTGCTGCCCGTCCTGACCTTTTTGCCTGTCCTGACTTCACTTTTGCCTGATCCCTCTGATACCGCGTTTTGGTGCTCACCTGGTTTGACCTCGGCTCGTTTTGACTATTCTTCGCTTGACCCCTTGGATACCGCGCTCTGAGATCACCCGGCTTGACCTCGGCTTGTTTTTGGACCTTCCTGATTGATTCTCCACCTGTTATCCTATCTAAATCCCAGCGTCCATATTCGGGATACCCCGCCAAACATCCGTCTCCACCTTAAGCCAGTAATCTTTGCGCCAACTAAGTCCTGGGGGTAACCGAGTCTGGAGAGGCATAATCCGCGTATCCTGCGAGCGGGGACTTGTCTAAAGGCAGAAGAGGCGGTGGAGATTGGGGATTACCTGGCTTAAGAGAGAAGGGTGTTCGGCGCCTTACATGCAAACTGTTCAAGGTCGGACGCTGGTGCTGTGGGCTGAGGCTGGAATAATGATGAATGAGTCGCTATATGGCGCTATCTCAGTCGCTAAGCAGGATTGGCTTGATAAATGTGTGATTGTGGTGGGGAGCCGGCGTTCTCATACCGGCCGCTCACCAGTCGCTACCTGTCGCTATTCCTTCATAAATAAGGGCCATAGTGTGCGGCTGCGATTCCATCCAGCTTCTATTAATGTGCAGCTGGAGAAGCTGATTGGATGCAAGCCACACCTGCACTGTGGGCAGTGTCAACCCAAAGTGTGGGTTTTTGTCCACTTTAATGAGGAGGCATGAAAAATCCTTTGTTGAGCCTATGGTTCTGGCCACTGTGCCAGGAACCTTGGTTTGTTATGAAAGGGCTGGAAATGCCCAAAAGAAGGATTTGTGTTGAGAATGGTTTTCTAGTTGTGTACTGATGGGGGATAAGAATAGCGGTCTGCTGCCCTGGAGGATCAGCATGCTAGCTGAAGCTGATCAGATCGCAAACTGAAGTACAGAAGCTATATGAAGGACCAGTAGCAAGCATGGAAGCCATAGAATCCCCTTGTCTAGTGCTTAATCACTGCTCTCACAGAATATTATTGGGCTTACGTTTTGTATTGTTGATTGAGTTCCCCCCCCCCCCCCTCACCTTGCCTGAGCTGGAGAATCATGAACACTTAGGGAAAAACCTCAACTATGGGGAAACCACATTAATACATTTCTCATATCTCTCAAAGTGGATGAAAACCTATGGTCCAACAACCCTGGAGTTTATAAGATTCCAGAGCTGCTCAATTCTGGAGGCCCCGCTGTGTGAAACCCCCCCAGGTAACCCGGAAACTCACCTTCTTCCCTGGTCCAATGGTGCCTGCATGAGCAGCGGCCGCATCCCCTCTATCCCTTTAGCAGTGCGTGCCTGCACCAGGCATTTGTGATCAGGGGATGTGGCTGCTGGCACG
Organism: Gastrophryne carolinensis; assembly: GCA_027917425.1. Lineage (NCBI taxonomy): Eukaryota > Metazoa > Chordata > Amphibia > Anura > Microhylidae > Gastrophryne > Gastrophryne carolinensis. The sequence continues at coordinate 174,713,353 of CM051238.1, read as the reverse complement.
CTCGGGTCCGCTCCCTTAGACGATAGCTTAGAGCTAGGGAGCAAAGGTAGCGGATCCCAGCGTGCTGATTGGACAAGAGGCTGTACAGGAGCCATAGGCGACCTGGGGGGTTTCACACAGCAGGGCACCCCCAATCGAGGTGGCCAGGGGGCCTAAACCCAGGATCGTCGGAATCCTGGGTTTTGGTCCATTTTAACAGATATTACAATTGCACACAGTGCATTCAAATGCTTAAAGCTACAGTACATTTTTTCATATGCTGTAATATGTAAACCACTACTACTAGCAGAATGGAGGATGGTATCTTGATAAGTCAAGCTTCATTTAAAACGAGTGAATGACTAGCATCCAGAGAAGGCCGGAAGAGGGCAGTGGTGACAACAGTTGAGCTTATGACATGATGGTCTCTCGATGAGTGAGCCCCTATGTTGTAAAGGAATGTGGATATCTCCCACTGCGTGGAGGTTCAAATGTCATGACTTTGTTTACTCCAGCTTTTGTTTGTAACCAACAGAACATTAGCTGCATTGAGGATGTGGTCTGTATCTTTCTACCACAAAGATCTGTTGTATTTGTTTTTAACTAGTTGGACATGGCAATAATGATGCCATGCAAGCTAAAATGTCCTTAGCAATGCAACTAACCCAAACAACCCAAGTGGTAATTAGATACATGGGGGCACTAATAGCTAATACTAAACCACACAGTGACATTTAGTGACAGGACTTTACATGGTATGCAACACGAGTCACATTTTTTTTTAGATTTGTAGTGTTTTTTATCCTTTCCTTGTATATTTAACTGTGAAAAGGGAAAGGGTTTGATTGACTGCTAGGAATATCTTTCAAAATCAAAAAACTTTAGTATTTATTTGTTGCAGCCTTCCCCCAACTGTTCCAGAGCAACAACAGTGTAAAGTCATGGGCAAAAGTTTCAAGACAAATATGACACAAATATCAGTTTTCTCTTTAAGTTTTAGATCTTTTTGTCTGATGTTTCTGCGTTATAATACAATTCCTTTCAACTTTTATTGACAAACACATCAAGTTTATACTTACTGATACTGATATTATGCTTACTGATTATTTTGCCCTTATTTTTCATGGTCAGTGTGCCTTGACATTTTGGATTTCAGGGAAAATTCGATTCGGGGGAAATTTGAAATTTCATAGGATTCATAATGATCAAATTTTCACTACAATTTCAGTAAAAAAAACAAATTCACTGTCACTTACCTACCTGCCGAGTCGCTCATTGCTCTGGTCAGGTGGTGGACAGTCAGCAGTGAGCAACAGATGCTGTTTAACAGAGCCAGAAGCCAGCTCGCACAGCAGACTAACACTGTTCAGTGTATAGCACAGCAGGAGGGAAGCAGGGGAAGCTGACAGCTGACAAGGCGGCCGGCTTCAGGTGCTACTAAGACAGCGCCCGCTGCCAGCCGATGGACCAAAGCCCTTTCAGACGCATGGAGGAGCAGGAGGTAAATGACATTCACTTTCTCCCTCATGCCACTCCGCAGATGGAGGGATAGTGAGGCAGGAGGGGAGTTTTTTTGTTGTTTTTTTGAGAGATTTATTAAAAATTTGATTCAAATGAACCAGTATTTTTGTAGGGGAATTGCAGCAACTGGTCCAATTCAAATTCATTGATCTCTAATGGCAACCCATTCTTGCCTCATCGGTGCTTCTATATTTTCATACTTTAAGGACTGAACACAGGTTCACAGTGCAACTAATTTCTGGGGATTTTCTTGTCATGGTCCCAAAATATTATTTTTGTTTTTACTTTTGACTTTATGCATGCTGAATAAAGCAATATTGATCACCAAAATTTCTGCTGGATCAATGGGAGACGTCACACTTGGAGGATGTTAAGATTGGGCAGAACTGTTGGTGAGCCCACACTCTTGAATGTAAAGTAACCTCATACATGTATGGTTTAAGGATGCTTTGCTGTTGGCATGATAAAAGGATTAATGACTGCTGTCAGAACTGTTGGTGAGCCCACACTCTTGAATGTAAAGTAACCTCATACATGTATGGTTTAAGGATGCTTTGCTGTTGGCATGATAAAAGGATTAATGACTGCTGTCACCTTTTATTCTCTGGTCATTCTTTTACAATGTCCCAAACAGTCTTAAGTGGGATTTATAAGAGAAAAACTTTACGCCAGTCCCATGCAGCCCAATTCCTGTCCTTTGCAGAATGTCAATTTTTCCTTGATGTTTTCTTGAAGAGAAGTGGCTTCTTGGCTGCTCTTCTTGACATCGAACTAGCCTTTCACCTCACTGTGCATGCAAATGCACCGACACCTGCCTTCTGCCATTCCTGTGCCAATCTCTACACTAAACCCAGTAAATAAATTCCATATCTCTATGATTCTATATTATAAACCCTTGAAATCCCACACTTGTGCAATCATTACTGTATGTAACCATGTATTTTAAGAAAATAAGCTTATGTATTAAGCAATGATGACTGCACATGCACTGCACAGGGGAATGAAGGCAATGATTTCAAGCACCAACCCCCATTTGAGCCAGTCTGCTCCTATCAGTCTTATATCAGCTTCATTGTCCTCAGTAACACTTGCTACTGAGCTAATGATAAGATCACTGAAATTATGTTAGCAGGCCATGTTGTGGCAGGGCTGAAATTTGTTTGTTTTTTTTGCATTCAAGTGGATCAAAATCCTTGCTGCTGGGTCCTGGAATCTAAAATATTCCATGCCTGGCAGCTAGACTGCCCCCGGGGCATCCTATAGCAGATGCCCCCTGTGTGAAACCCCCCGGTGCACCGGTGATCTTACTTTGTGCCGACGGGTCCCGCAAAGCTACTTCCACCATCCAGTCGGCTGCACCTCGTCACAGCAGCACTTTTGAGAGAGTAGCAGGGTGTGGTTTCGGCAGTGGAAAACCTCAAGAGGGTCCGGCTGCTCTGGGGGGGGGGGGGAGCAATAGATCAAGCGGTGTACCCATTTTTGGGTTTCCACCCACATTAAATTTTCATGGCAATTAATGACACAGGGCTTTATTCATGAAGGGATAGCGCCAGGTAGTGCCTGTACAGCACCAGGTAGCAGCAGGTGAACGCCGGACACGGCACGCAATTACACATGAAGCAACTTGTGGCTAGATAGTTGTTGATATAAACTAGTAATTTCAGTGACAGAAGAGAAAATTCTATTGATTAGGATTTTTTATTGCACAGTTTGAACTTACACATATAAAAGACCTACTTAAACCTCCTTTTATAGCCCAATCAGCATAAAAGTAAAAACAAGGCATTTCCATTTTTTCTGCTTTAAAAGTATTATTTTGTGATTTTAATTGCATCATTAAAATATAAGCAGTTATTTAAAAATTAAAGTGGACCAAAATCCAGTATTTTCACTATGCCAGGTTTTGGCCTGCCTCCCAGGGGCACCCCAATTTGGAGTGCCCGGCTGTGTGAAAGCCCTCCGTTTATCCAGGAAAATTACTTGTCCTTGGCCCAGTGGTGCATGCATTGGGGCTTGCCCAATCAGCTTCTCCAGCCATGCATATTAATATATGACTGGAGAATCTGAATGGAATCCCCAGCAACACAAATTGGTGGTATGCAACATCTCTCGCATGCTTCAGCTAATGCACATGGACACGCACAGCCAAAGGAGGATGTAAGTGATGCTGACGCTGGCCGCACATGCGCTGCATGCTCACCGGAAGGGTAAGATTTGCGGGGAGCTTCACAGAGTGGGGCATCCCAATTCAGGATGCCTGGGGAGAGCGAATCAGCCAGCCCTGGAGTCTCAAAGACTCCAGGGCTGGTTTTGGCCTGCTTTAAGGGTTTACAAATTGCTAGGCTCTTCCAAGCTTCCTGGAGAACATTCTACTGTTTGTGAAGTTGCAAACAGGAAGAAATACAGTTGCTGAGATGTTACTTCTTCTGGTTGCTTAAAGGGACTGTCCAGATATCAAAATAAAAAAGCATACTCAAAAGTAATCCCCTAAAGCAGTCAGGTGTTTCTGAGGCTGGGTCCCCCATCATTCTTTGGTGCTTCCACTAGCTCCTACAGCAACTCATAGGGAGGCAGTAGCCTGGCATGCCCCCTGCATTGCATTGAATGGAGATGAACATGTCCAGTCATTGTGACTGACACTGGAGGGAGGCCACGTCTCTCAGGTCACCAGGGAAACTTGGATCACACGCAAATGAGAGGGGAAAGTGTGTGTGTGTGTGTGTGTGTGTGTGTGTGTGTGTGTGTGTGTGTCTCTCTCTCTCTGGGTATGTGTGTGTGTCTGTACCTGTGTGTGAGTGTGTGTGTGTGTATGTGCCTGTGTGTGTATGTGCCTGTATGTGTGTGTGTCTGTGTATGTGCGCATCTGTGTATGTGCCTGTATGTGTGTGTATCTGTCTGTGTTTGTGCCTGTGTGGGTGTGTGTATGTGCCTGTGTGTCTGTGTATGTGCCTGTGTGGGTGTGTGTCTGTCTGTGTATGTGCCTGTGTGTGGGTGTGTGTCTGTGTATGTGCCTGTGTGGGTGTGTGTCTGTCTGTGTATGTGCCTGTGTGTGGGTGTGTGTCTGTGCCTGTGTGGGTGTGTGCCTGTGTGTGTATGTGCCTGTGCGGGTGTGTGTCTGTCTGTGTATGTGCCTGTGCGGGTGTGTGTCTGTCTGTGTATGTGCCTGTGTGTGGGTGGGTGGCTGTGTTTGTGCCTGTGTGGGTGTGTGTCTGTGTATGTGCTTGTGTGTGGGTGTGTGTCTGTGTATGTGCCTGTGTGTGTCTGTGTATGTGCCTGTGTGTGGGTGTGTGTCTGTCTGTGTATGTGCCTGTGTGGGTGTGTGTCTGTCTGTGTATGTGACTGTGTGTGGGTGTGTGTCTGTCTGTGTATGTGCCTGTGTGGGTGTGTGTCTGTGTATGTGCCTGTGTGGGTGTGTGTCTGTCTGTGTATATGCCTGTGTGTGGGTGTGTGTCTGTGTATGTGCCTGTGTGTGGGTGTGTGTCTGTCTGTGTATGTGCCTGTGTGTGGGTGTGTGTCTGTCTGTGTATGTGCCTGTGTGGGTGTGTGTCTGTGTATGTGCCTGTGTGGGTGTGTGTCTGTCTGTGTATGTGCCTGTGTGTGGGTGCCTGTGTATGTGCCTGTGTGTGGGTGGGTGCCTGTGTATGTGCTTGTGTGTGTGTCTGTGTATATGCCTGTGTGTGTGTCTGTGTATGTGCCTGTGTGTGTATGTGTGCCTGTGTGGGTGTGTGCCTGTGTGTATCATTGGAAGAGCGGGCACTGAACCACCAATATGGCATAATTTTTGTAAAGTAATGTGTGTGCAGGGGCTTGCCTGTGTTATTATTATGTAATTTTGAGGCGGTGTTTCCCTTTAACCCTTTCAGTGCCAAGCACGTAGATTATACGTGCTCGCTTCTACTCCACTTAAGTGCCAAGCACGTAGAATTTACGTGCCTGACTTTTCCCCCTGCTAGTTAAAAAACTAAAAATAAAAAATACTCACCTGACCCCTCGTTGGATCCGGCCGGGTCTCCTCTTTAATTTGGTACCATCCGATCCCCCGTGGGGGGTCGGACGGCTCCAGGAGAGCCCCCAGAATAGGCTCGCCCCCGCTTCGGCAGCAGCAGCAGCTGCTAACGGTAAAGAAAGAAAGAATTAAAAATGACATTTACTTACCTGAGGCAGCGCTGTCTCCCGACGGGTCTCCTCTTCACTGGGAGGGACTCCGATCGCCCCCCCCCCCCCCAGCATCTTCCGTGGCGAGGAGAGGGCAGAAATTGCCCTCCCCCCTTCCTGGAACGAGTCTGCTAGCCCCTGGGGGCGGGGGCGGGTGACATCGTTGTGATGTCACATATGCACATATTTCACCAAAAAGTATTGAGAATTCACTAAAAAAAGGCCAAACAAGACATTTCATGTTGAAGCCCAGACTCTCTTGAAAAAAACAATATATCATTTTCCTGCAAAATCCCTGGAAATCCTTTCAAAATCACAGTTGAACATGTGTAGCGCAAAATAGTGAAACATGGTCTGGCAACAGAGGGTGACAAAAGCTGCAGGTAGGCTGGCAGCGAAAGGGTTAAAGGCGTGTCTGGGGGCATGTCCGGGGCGTTTAAATGCAAAAAATGTCTGCGTGTTTCTCTTTCTAGTTTTCAAAAGTTGGGAGTTACCGTATTTTTCGCCCTATAAGACGCACCGGCCCATAAGACGCACCTAGGATTTGGGGGAAGAAAATAAGAAAAAAAAATTTTTAACCAAAAACGCACCATCACAGACAGTGTGGCATTCCCCTATCCAATTCCCATAGGCAGTGTGGGATGCCCCCATTCCATAGACAGTGTAGCATGCCCCCATCCCATTCCCCGTATATCCAGTGTGGCATCCCCCCTCCCATTCCCCATATACCCATTGGCTGTGTGGGTTTCCCCCTCCCCCCATTAGTATAGGCTGTGTGGCATCCCTCTCTCCCCATTCCCATAGGCAGTGTGGCATCCCCCTCCCCCATTAGCATGGGCTGCGTGGCATCCCCCTTTCCCCATTAGCATGGGCTGCGTGGCATCCCCCTCTCCCCATTAGCATGGGCTGTGTGGCATCCCCCTCTCCCTATTCCCATAGGCTGTGTGGCATCCCCCTCCCCCCATTCCCATAGGCTGTGTGGCATCCCCCATTCCCATAGGCTGTGTGACATCCCCCTCCCCCCATTCCCATAGGCTGTGTGGCATACCCCTCCCCCCATTCCCAAAGGCTGTGGGGCATCCCCATCCCCCCATTCCCATAGGCTGTGTGGCATCCCCATCCCCCCATTCCCAAAGGCTGTGTGGCATCCCCATCCCCCCATTCCCATAGGCTGTGTGGCATCCCCATCCCCCCATTCCCAAAGGCTGTGTGGCATACCCATCCCCCCATTCCCATAGGCTGTGTGGCATCCCCATCCCCCCATTCCCAAAGGCTGTGTAGCATCCCCCTCCCCCCATTCCCAAAGGCTTTGTGGCATCCCCCTCCCCCCATTCCCAAAGGCTGTGTGGCACACCCCTCCCCCCATTCCCAAAGGCTGTGTGGCCACCCCCTCCCCCCATTCCCATAGGCTGTGTGGCATACCCATCCCACCATTCCCATAGGCTTTGTGGCATCCCCCTCCCCCCATTCCCATAGGCTGTGTGGCACACCCCTCCCCCCATTCCCAAAGGCTGTGTGGCATCCCCCTCCCCCCATTCCCATAGGCTGTGTGGCACACCCCTCCCCCCATTCCCAAAGGCTGTGTGGCATCCCCCTCCCCCCATTCCCAAAGGCTGTGTGGCATTCCCATCCCCCCATTCCCATAGGCAGTGTGGCCCCTCTCCCCACATTCCCACCCCCCTCCCCCCGTTAGTATAGACAGGCGCCAAAGTAAAAAAAAAAAAAAAACTTAAACTCACCTGTCCGCTGACACCGCTGAGCTGAGCGGCCGGCTCCGTGAATGGGGTGGGCGTGGCCTGCGCCGCAGCGTCGACGCAGGCCACGCCCACCCCATTCACGAGCTGGCTCTGTCCCGGCCCCGCCGCTGCGATCGCTGTCTTTTCAGGCAGCGATGACAGCGGCGGGGCCAGAGACAGAGCCCCTGCCGCTCCTCCATCTGCTCCCCGACATGCGATCACGAAGGTCCGGGCAGCGGGTGGGCGTGGCCTGCGCCGGTGCAGGCCACGCCCACCCACTGCCGGGACCTACGTGCTCGCGTGTGTTCTGAGCCCGGCAGCAGATGGAGGAGCGGCAGGGGTTCTGTCTCTGGCCCCGCCGCTGTCATCGCTGCCTGAAAAGACAGCGATCGCAGCGGCGGGGCCGGGACAGAGCCCCCGCCGCTCCTCTGGCCTCTCGCACTGTGCCAGACAACGCGGGAGCGCCGGGGACGGGTGAGTTTTTTTTTTTTTTTATTTTTTTTTTTTTTTACATTCGCCCGATAAGGCGCACTGACATTTTTCCCCCACTTTTGGGGAAAAATAAGTGCGTCTTATAGGGCGAAAAATACGGTATGTAAGTGTAGCTATTTCCTTTCCCCATCAGAATGAGCTCTGCTAGGAAAAGATGAGTATCTCTCACTGATGGGCTCACTGATAGTGTGAGGGGGTAGCGGAGAGGGGTAGCAGCCGACACTCCATTGAGCTTTCCTTTCCCATGTTGATGTCAGAGCAGCAAAGAAAAGCTGTATGCAGTGCTGGCCACTGATTGAAGGAGAGTCTGTATATGTTCCTTGGGATCACCAGAGAGATGAGATTTCACGGTGATCCTGGGGGTTTCATACAGCGGGGCAACCCGAATCAGGTTTCCCCAGGGGTGTCAATACGGGGTGCATGACCAAAAGGTGCCTAGGGCAGCCCGAATCCTAAATACGGTCCTGACCTCACCTGTAGAACTGTCACATTGCAGTGTTTATTGGCATCTCTCAAACCCTCTAGAGGCTCTAAAGTCAGATCTCTATTTTTACCCAAGTAGTGACACAGTATGATCCCTGCTTGTTACCTGTATAATGTATTACATTGTGCCCAGGCTATTGTGGTACAAAGCCTCCTATGAAATTATAGTGTTTTTTTAAGATATTAGAAGCTAATTTCTTCCTCTAGCTGTTTCAGAGAATTAACTATTTTCTTTCCTAATCATGCTGAATAACTTCTGTAGACCTTGCATTCCAGTAAAGTAGATAATGATGCTATGCACGCATTTTGTAACTGATAGACGATAGTGGAAGAAACAGGTGGAAAAAAAACACATGCTTTTGAAATAAAATTACAAATAAAAGAAAATAATGTAGTTAGAGTTTACACAGTCATGGCCTGACATGCTATTGGGAAAAACACACACAGATACAGATGATTAAAAGTCAGTTTACATATGACTGTAACCAGTAAAGCACAATGGAAAAAAGGCACCAACACAATCCACATTAAGCAATATGTACAACATGGGAGCCAGAATGCAAGTTTTTCTTCAAGCATGGAAACCAAGCCAAACTTCCACCAAGTCCATTAAGACCCCAAAAAAGAGGGATGGATGGTTAAAATTCAAAAAAAGTATATAAAGTATATTAATAAACTGCCTTTACCTGGACCAATCAGCAGGAGTATCCTGGTGATTAGTCCCTGCCCCAGGGGCATCCCGATGTAGGATGCCCCCTGTGTGAAACCCCTCCAGATCGCCTACTTTCTCTCACTTTTCCACCGTTCCAATGGTGCATGCGCAAGTGCTCAGCCAATCAGCGCTATATGTGGCGCATACTAATGTGTGGCATAAAGCCACTGATTTGAACTTTGTGCTGGCATAGGTGCGCCGGCGGCCACATCCCCAGGTCCTTCTGGGAAGTGCATGCTCCCACAAGCCTGGCCTATTTGAATGGCTGTGCGCGGGGAGCATGCTCAGCTGCAGACCCACTGTAATCAGGTAAGATTACCGGCGCCCCGGGGGGTTCACACAGATTCCAAGCTGGCTAAAGGGGGTGACTGGTCCACTTTAAAGCCAGGGACCCGTAATCCATATAGGGAACCTATCACAAGCATTGGAACACATTTTTTGAGAAATCAATAATGGGTTTAGGTATATCACCAAGTTCAAAAGCAACAGGGCTGACAGTATCCTGATGCTCCTTGCTGGGATTTGTAATGCCAACAGACACATGTCTGGGAGACCAAGGCTTTGGAGGACACTAGTACTGAACAGACAAAAGTCACAGGAATAATTGCAGACTATTTAAAGAGACAAGGCAACATGAACAAATGACTTACTTTGTAATGGAAATGGCTGGAAAACCCTGCTATTTTTACAGCAATGTCCCTTAGATATCTGGTGCTCTTCCTGTCCAATCAGGTCTTTTTTCTGTATCTTAGAGAAAAGAAAACACAACCTGAATTTTTCTCCTATAGATTTGTTTTGGTTTGGATAGCTAAAAATGTGTCTGAACTGCATCTGAAGAGAACAGAGGAATAGAAAACAGTGGTAATGGGAATACTCTTCATCCTTCTCTTACTAATAAATCGGATTACCCTCCTGCTCAACTGATAATGTTGAACATGTTGTAATTTCAATGAACTTTTTAGGGGTCATCCAAGATTTAAACCCGGGACCTATATTCACCTTAAGCAAGAATCATACTCCTAGAGCAACAAGCCAACTCCAGAAGCTTCAGAAAAGGAATAAGCCCTAAAAATATCTAACATCAATGTTCCTCAACAGCCTCTAACAGATATATGCATACACTAAAGGTCCAGATCCATTTTCCCTGTAAACTAGCACAGAAAATAGTGCACTGACACTGAGCAATAGACACCGATGAATACGCAAACTCCCACGTGAACCCTCATTGGTCTTCATTTGACCCTATCACAATGCTACGTTTTTTCACCAGAGCAATGAAGAAACCCCACTTCTACACACACACACACACACACACACACACACACACACACACACACACAAAAGATACTCCCCTCCACCGCCACTTGTTTGTAGTTTTCAACCATCATCACACATCATGTAGCCATCTTTAATGTACCATGACATGACAAGGTCATGACACCACTGATACTGATCCGGGGGGGAAAAGAAATGGTGGCAGCAGGTGAACAACACAGTGGGTCTGCAGACAGTCTGAACATAGCCCCCCCCCCCCCCCCCAGCCTGTTCCCATCCCATGGTAGTCAGTCTGGAATGGTCTAAAAGAAAATCAAACCTACCCAGTCTAATGATGAGCTTCATTCCTATGGTGGTCCCAGTGAGGCTGCAGAGCTGTGGCATCCCAAATACTGCTCGAGACCATCGTTAGAATGAAGCCTTCTATGAGGTTGGATGAGTTTTATCTTTTTACAGACCAGACTTACCAGACTGACCACATCAGGAGGGAAAAACTACACACTGCTAGAGGAACACGGTGTGACCCCAACACTCTCAGTCATTTATTTTGAATTGACTGATTGGAGAAGTGTCTGTGCATGCACCTTGGGATTGCCAGTTCAGGCAATCCTGAGAGTTTTACACAGCAGGGCATCCCAAATTGGGGGTAGGGAATTTGCCAGCCATGCAGTCTCTTAGACTCCATGGCCAACCACCTTAGCTTTTAATCAACTTTAAGGCATACCAAGACCAATTTCTTATAAAAATGGGTATTGCCTATTAATATACTAGGCACAAGGGCATCCCAATTACCCACCTGCATATACAGTACATATCCTGGAAAGCCCCTTATGGCCTCTGGCCCTATTATTGGCTGCCCCATCACACTGCCAGCAAAAAAAGGACTGTGGGGCCCCAAGGCACAACTTTGCTTGTGCCTGTCCCTGCACATTATATATATATATATATATATATATATATATATATATATATATATATATATATATATATTTGAAACATACAATCAAGCAAGGAACAGCAATAAAACAGTCCACAGCATATTTCACACCTACAGCATATGTACATGCCCACAAAAAATGTTTACTAATATGTACAAGATATATTCAAAATGGGGTGGTAAGAAAGAGGCAAGGCAAAACACAAGAAATTACACTGGAAACTCTAGGACAAACAGGCCAAGAGATCTTAGAAAAGATCTTGCATGCACTAGGAAAAGCATGGTGGAGCCAGGCTAGACAAGATGCACGAAGGACAACGAGATAACAAGAATCTGGAATGCAGATGAACAGAGCACACAGTCCACACAAAATGTTAACGCACTAGATTGAGGGAATATCTGGAAAAAAAAATACCTCCAGTTATTCAAGGTCAGGCATGGGGTAATTGCAAAGCAGAACCAGGAAAGCAGAGCCCTCTGCTGCTGGCTGCTGGGAATCAGTCTGAACATGGAACAATAGAACAAGCAAGGACTACAACAGCAACAATAACTTTCTGCCAAACCAATAAAAGGTCTGTTTAAATAATCTTTATGATCATGTGTGTTCTTAGGTCCTTATCTATGAAGGGATAGCGACAGGTAGCGACTGGTGAGCGACCGGTAATGACGGGCACCGCCACGAGAACGCCGGCTCCCCACCACAATCACACATTTATCAAGCCGATCCTGCTTAGCGACTGAGATAGCGCCAGATAGCCACTCATTCATCATTATTCCAGCCTCAGCCCACAGCGACAGCGTCCAACCTTGAACAGCGACAGGTATGACCTCTCGCTACCTGGCGCTCTCCAATGCATTTCAATGGAACAATCTTTAAATATTCATAATTAATTGTTATTAATGTTTTTTTTGTTTTTTTTAATGTGAAAAATTCTGTGACCAATTCTGCCATGTTAGATAATTTTTTTAAGGTTAAAAAAAAAATTGTGCAGAATTGATATTACAGGTCTGATATTATTGTATTCATATTACTAAATTCTAATTACTAAAATAAATATGGTGGTTTGGGGGTTAAAAAACTACTTTTAACCCATCGGCGCCAGCGCTCTGGGGTTTAAACATGCATTTCACAGCGCAAGAATTTTTTGAGCGTGATTTTTTGATGAATATGGTGGGAGCCGGTCGCTCTGACCAGTCGCTATCATGCGCACCCATACATTGCGGAACCTGTCAAATAGCGACTCGTCACCCCGTATTCAACATTACTGCACACCGACTCAGTCGCTATCAACAACCGAACAATGGCCAAGCACAGCGACTACTAGCGGGTGCTGTGAAAATACTGTTACAGTCGCTCAACTGTCGCTACATGCCGCTATTAATGAATCGGCCTCCCCATAACATTTCAGCAAACATACCAGTAGCATAGCAGTAGACAGGCCAAAATCATTAGAGGATAGTCAAGGCAGAGCAATAGCAAATGTGTAAAGTCCAATGGAGAATATTTTCTAAATGTGGACTTTGCCAGCAGCAGAATTGGTAGCTTAGGGTTACAGGCCTGCTCCAAGTCCATATGGGCCCATGGGCACGAAAGTCCCAGTGGGCCCCTGTGGGCTGTGTCATGTCCATGCCACATTACCCTTCAGCTCTGCTGCTATGATTGGTCCTCTTCTGCTGCTGATCTCCCTCTGATCCTAATTGTATTTTCCACTGCCATGATCATTCTCTATTACTCTATACCTTACCTGCTGCCGCTTAACCTGCTCTGGTTCTTTTTCATTTACCTTCTTTCAATTACCCTCTAATTCTGGCTGCTTCTTAGACTGCTGCAGATCATCATTGCTGCTCCTTGTGCTGCCACTGAATAGTCCAAAATAGCACTTGCTCTTAAAATAATCATTCTTGTTACTTCTGAACCCTCCTGACAGAAACAATAGATGAATGTATTTTCTTACATGGAAGGAATTTGCACCCTACTTTCCTCCCTAATTAACTAAAAAAATTCAAAGCCATTCATTTTGCACTTCGCTAGCTCTAGGGGAGATGGAGGATGGATTGAAAATTCACTGCTTAAGAAAATAGCTGCTTTCTACTAGAAAATGGACCTGGGGGCATTTCTATGATTTAATAAAATCTTATAAAAATAGGTAGGTAAGAGAGGTAAGCAGTGACGTAAGCAGCCCTGGATTTTACCAGCCCCTGGCCGGCCTGAGACATCCCCGCTGGACCCCCCCCCAACCATGATGCTGGAGCTATAGCATTGGTAGCCAGGGTTCCTTGGCTTGTGGGTACAGTGGGGCTGAATTGTGGGTGTTAAAAGCAGCAGCCCAACTGGCCCTAAAGCAGTGCGGCCCACCAGACATTGTCCCGGGTCTCCCTATGGCCAAGTCCACCCTTGGAGGTAAGGATTACTTACATACACAGGATTATGAATTGTTACAGGATGTTAGTATAAGGGTTCCTAATGGTATTAAACATTAGGTAGCAATTGGTATACCCCTTGGGCATTTTGAGTCTAGCTCAGGTGGAACAAAGTATGTTGTATATGTATTGCCTAGGAAAGATATTCATGTAGACTATGAGAGCTTAGTATCTGTGGGGGGAGGGGCGAGTATTGCTCTGTATTGTATTGTAATGATATGTACAGTCATAAATTATTTGTTTGTTCTGTGCTTGTTAAGAACTCTTTAATCTTTAATAAAATTAATTGAAAGTCAAAAACTGGTCTTGCATATTTTATATAGGCGAAGGGTGGGTCCCAAGATGTTTTTTGTCTGGTGGGTTCAAAGAATAAATTCCTCTGATGGGCACTCGGTACTCCAGTCTGACACTGGCACGCTGTCATGGGAAATACGTTGTGTGAAGAAACCTTAGAGTCTCTTTTATATGGGTGTACAAATATTACACTTATAAACCACCTGTGACCAGAAATGTTGCCAAAAAGCCACGCCACTGTTTGCATTGTGCCTGCATGTCTAAGCATTGTCTGCAGTCTACAGCTACCTTTAGTTTTTTTTTCAGTCCACCCTTGGGCGACTCTTTCATCTTACTTTTAACATGATCACATGTTTCAAGTCATTGTCTGCACCTGCTATATAGACCTGCATTTCCTACCCTGGGGAATTAGTCACACAGCCTTCCTTCACTTTGCCCTAATTTCTTATCCCATCATTTTCATTGTGTCCAATTCCCCTCTAGATATTATGCTTCCCTGATCAGGATCCTCTATACATCTTCCTACATCACTGCTTATTCATTTACAAAGTAACCCCCCCACCCCCACAACCAATAAGATATGTCATGCTCTGAAACTTTTTTGCATTCCAAAGGGATGTACAAATACCAGTAAATAATATACAACATTAAGTGTCCCTTTTCATTTCCTAAACCATAAGTATAAAGCAGAGTGTGTTTAATTGCAGATATGAGGTATATGATCTATGTCAGACCAGCTTGTTTCAATAAATTGACTGTATTTCATTTTGTACCTGAATAAGCTGCTACATCGGCTACAGTTCAAACCAGTATACATACAGTGTTCTTACGTGTTTAATTAGAGGACTATAATCATATGTGAATGAATGTAATATGTGCACAGTTAAATTTAAATTGCACCCAGTAATGTTCTGTTTGTAGCAACATAAAACATTTACGAATTGTAGTTACACCTTTGCTTTCTGTGTAAACTGACTGCATTGGAAAATAACAAAAAACATCATGTGTGTTTCTAAAGCTTCACTAGAAATACTTGCAAGTTTCCTTTTGACCATTTACCAGTTCAAATGTAGTGTCTGGAATCTGGAGTGAACAGGAGCACAGGTTCACCCTCCTCTTGCCTTGGCTTCCAGCCAAGCGTAATGAATGGTGCTGAGGGAGCCTCTCTTGAATATACCCCATGTGACACAAGTCCCCTCGCTGGAGCTACCAATAGTCCCCTGCCGGAGTTGCTGTTGGTTCCCCTCCAGAGCGGCCCTGGTCCCCCACCGAAGTCATCGCTGGTCCTTTGCCGCAACAACCCATGGTCTCTCGCTGGAGCTGCCGCTGGCCCCCGGCTGGTGCCACCACTGGTCCTCCACCAGTCTCCTCATCTCTGGGGGACAGGAAACAACAGCGCTGTGCAGGGCGGCATGTTGTGCGGCCCCCTTACCGCACCACATCAAAGGCACAACCTAGCACTGTGCTGCGTTTGTGCACTTCCACCGTGAAAGTAGCTAAGGGTCGCTGTCCTGCAAGAAGCTGAACCTACACCCCGGTCTCAAGTCTTTTATAGGCTCTAACAGGTTTTCCTCCAGGATTGCCCTGTGTTTAGCTCTATTAAAACTGACAAGCTTCCCAGTTCCTGCTGAAGAAACGCGTCCCTATAGCATGATGCTGCCAAGGTGTGTTTAGGGTGAAGTGTAGCGTTAGCTTTCCTCCACACATACCCTTTGCCATTTATGCCAAACAGATCATCTTTTGCCTTATCTGGCCAGTGCACTTTCTTGGTCACACCAGGGGTATGAATACTTTCTCAAGGCACTGTTCTGTTATACTGTACTTTTCGCCCTATAAGACACACTATTTTAAGGGGGGATGTCAGTGTGTCATATTAGGAGAATGAAAAAAAGTGAGAATAAAAAGAAACTATACTGAGTCTTGCGCGCGCGCAGCTGCTGCCATTTGAATGAATGCTGTCCAGTGCCTCTGCTCTAGCTTCCGGCATTGCCACTGTCTTTAGAGTGTCAGCGTGCACCGGCCTGTGAGGCGGTTGCAGTGCCGGAAGCCAGAGCGGAGACAGTGTCTATTTACCAGGCTGGCCTCCTGGTAGCTGCAACGTGGGTACAAGGCTCATGTAAGTATACCTGTTTTTTTCTGGGGAGTTGCAGTGATTCTGCCACATTGCTTATGGGAATGGGAGGGGGGTATGCCGCACTGAATAAGGGAATGGGGGGAATGCTACACTGCCTATAGGGAATGGGAGGGGGGATGCCACACTGCCTATGGTAATGGGATGGGGGAATGTCACACTGCCTATGGGAAGGGGAGGGGTATGACACACTGTCTATGGGGAATGGGAGGAAAGCCATAGTGCCTATGGGAATGGCGTAGGAGAATGCCACACTGCCTATGAGATGAAGGGAATGCCACACTGCCTATGGGAATGGTGTAGGGGAATGCTACACTGCCTATAGAGAATGGGAGGGGGGATGCCACACTGCCTATAGAGAATGGGAGGGGGGATGCCACACTGCCTATAGAGAATGGGAGGGGGGATGCCACACTGCCTATAGAGAATGGGAGGGGGATGCCACATTGCCTATGGTAATGGGATGGGGGAATGTCACACTGCCTATGGGAAGGGGAGGGGTATGACACACTGTCTATGGGGAATGGGAGGAAAGCCACAGTGCCTATGGGAATGGCGTAGGAGAATGCCCCACTGCCTATGAGATGAAGGGAATGCCACACTGCCTATGGGTATGGTGTAGGGGAATGCCACACTGCCTATAGAGAATGGGAGGGGGGATGCCACACTGCCTATAGAGAATGGGAGGGGGGATGCCACACTGCCTATAGAGAATGGGAGGGGGAATTGCCACACTGCCTATGGTAATGGGATGGGGGAATGTCACACTGCCTATGGGAAGGGGAGGGGTATGCCACACTGTCTATGGGGAATGGGAGGAGAGAATGCTACACTGTATAAGGGGATGGGAGGAAAGCCACAGTGCCTATGGGAATGGCGTAGGAGAATGCCACACTGCCTATGAGATGAAGGGAATGCCACAATGCCTATGGGGAATAGGAGGGGGGTGCCACAATGCCTTTGGGGAATGGAAGGGGGGAATGCCACACTACCTATGGAGAATGGTGTCGGGGGGATGCCACACTGTCTGTAATGGGGTGTTTTAGCACAAAATTTGGTTTAGAATTTTCTTTTCTTATGTTCCTCCTCTAAACCCTAGGTGCGTCTTATGAGCAGGTGCATCTTATAGGGTGAAAAAACAGTAATTGTATTTGGTGATTTTCTCACTTACAGAATGGTTACATATTAGCTAAACACAATATAGGTAACCTATGCAACATTTAGTCTCTACAGTCCTCATGCACAAACGTTTGGATGTGATTGCTTAGATCTGCAATACTTGATATAGTGAGGTCAGAGCTACAAAATACAAAACCAGGGGAAGGTCATGTAAGTAAATAGAAACAGATTCCAGTGCGGCATTGTATTTGAAAACGGGGGAGGCATCAGAAGTGGAACTGAAGGGATGGCAGCTGCAGAAAATGAAGGAAGCTCTTTGATAGCAGATCCAGGTGCATGCAACCAGCACTCAGCACTTCAGGGCCATCAATAATGATTCCCTCCAAAGCAAAATGAGGATAAATCCAATCCTCCAACGTGTTTTCAAATACATAACAGTAAGACATTGCTAGTTTGTAACATGCCACAGATAATAACTAATTGAGCACCTGTGTCATATTTGCAGTTTTCTTTTAATATAAGAAATGAAAATCAATACTATAAATAAGAAATATCTTTAATTCCATATCACCCGAATGCTGGTACATATTGTGAGAAGATAATTATGCAGAAGAAGGGTGTATCAACTGAAATAGCAAACCAGGCAATTGCAACCAAGCATATGATGTGAGCTGAGCTTAGGAGTATAATATTTTATTCAGAAGCAATAAGTCTGAGGCCCGGCCTCCACACCAAAAAATACACATTTTTTCTATTGATTAAAAACATTAGCAATAATTAATAAATATTCCTACATCCAGGGTAAAAACAAAATGTTTCAAGCATGGCCGTGCCCTTAGTCATGTGTTATATTGCAGCCAAATTCTCAGATCTATAGTAGCGCCCGTTATACAATTAGTATTAATAAAAGGCATGTGACCAAAAATGAGTGTTGATCCGCTACTAAGGGGCATCCCAACTGCCAGCCCCTGCCCTTGATCAATCTCTGCAAACCCACTAAATCTTACCTGTAAACACCCTCCCCTGCCAAAATACAGCCGCATTGCTGGTCACTGGCATTGTGAGCGTCGCTGCCCAGTAACGCAGTCACAGCTGCTGCTGTTTTTTTGGGTGTGAGGGCTGCAAGGGATGGAAAAGAATACCAGGAGGTAGCAGGGGGCAAGTGGGTGCTGGAGGAAAAGACCAAAAGACAGTGTCTCTCAGCAGGTGTCATTGAAGGCCAGTGGTGAAATCCACGAGGCATTGGCAGAGCAGCAGAGACCCAAGTGCTGGCAGCAAGGAGCTGGAGAACATCAGTAGAAACACAGAGGGTGACTGCAAAGTAGACAGTGAGAACCTACATACTAGAGGTGGCACTGGACTTCCATGCCATAACAACAGGTAGCAGTGCAGTCACAGACTGGTTGCAGCAGCAGCGGAGGAGATTGAGTGAACTAGGAGACCAGCATCAGCAGAGACCAACACAGTGGCAGTCAAGGAGGTGTTGAGGACCCAACTACCAAGGTCAGATAGGTGCAGGTCAGATAGATAACTAGTATCAAAGTATAAACAACTAATAAAATGGTTTTCACATAATTTTTATTCTTTTTAACTATTTTTCCGAGGCTTACCAAACACCCCAGACCCAGAGACACCACACCTACATTCTGAGACAAATTCAATGCTGCCCTAAGCTGTTAAGTAGGTTTCCAGCACCATTTCTGGTGTGGTAACAGCAAACTGTGCCGCAGTTCACCCAGTGCAAACAGCACCCTGTTCTCTAGTAAATACCACACATTTTGCCCTGCAAAGTGCAGTGAAGACACAGCAAAAAGCCACCAGAGTGTTAGAAGTTTCCTGCATTCGCTGGCGCAAAATAGCTGAGATTGCCGCATTATTCCACACTCCCAGTACACACGGCCCACCGGGCCAGGCCTAAACTGGCGAACAGGTGCGAGTATAGTAAATTACCACCAAACTGCATGCAAAAGCACTACATGTTTTAATCACAAGTCTTTGACCCTGTAGTGTCAAACTACCTCTTGAAGAGCCAGAAACAGGCCAAGTTTTGTGGATCTCCACATAGTTGACTCTATAGCTCTATGTGGAAATCTGCAAAACATGACCTTCAAGAGGGATTTTGACACTTGTGCTTGATATACTAAAGAACAAAGCATTCTCTTCAGCAGAATTAAATTGTCTATCCAAAATATTTTCCAGAAGGAGGCTCATCATTAATATAAAGTAGGAGATCTCAGGTTTTAATTTATATTTTTACAAATTCCCATGCATATGGAACCTTTTATGAGAGAATGCATACCATAAATAAAAAGTCAGACAGACTGACCTGTGAGGGATGAAAAAAAAAACCTAGAAATTCTTCTGTACATACAGGTTTGATGAGTGGATCTCCCTCTGCCCATACTACATTACAAGTAGTGCCGAGCTACAGATTCAAAGTTGAAGTCATTTTCCAGACAGAATAAAAAAGCGCTCTACTCACGGTTTGTCCACCAAAGATGATCGCTCCTAGTACAGTGATAACTGCATGCCAATTCCATTTACTGCAATGAACTGGGCATGACAGGCCCTATGCCATTTGCACCAGTCTGGAAGCAAGGGAGGTGGGGGAAATTTGAACTGAACTCCTCATTGTTTTTAGAAGTAGTTCGGCTCAATGATATGGCACCCGTCTTGCTGTTTTAGTCGGGTAACAAACTTGCTTTTGGATAAATGTAATTAAATGGTATGTTGTTTTTCTGACTGAACCATTATCTCAGATATCCTGCTATTATTCCTATATCTCTACTTGACAACAACCTGATCCTCCTTCCTCACCAGGAAGCACCCAGAGCCCCCACTCTACTACCTTCTAAACCTACCTGGCCATGGTCAGTGTTAGAGTGGCCATAGGGAGTGCAGGGAAAAATTCCACACTGCATTGGAGCCAACTGGACATCCCCCAGCATGCAGCCGACCTCACTTGGAGTCAATCATTCTTCTGGAAAACCCCACACTCTGGCCTCCTCCTAATTCTTGCTTGCATTCTTCATGGCTGTGGGAGCCATGCCATACCTTGCCACAGTATCTTTCCCTACACTACTAATGCTTCAGTACCATTGCTTTAACAGTGGCCATATATACCTTTGGACATAACCGGTCCCTGCAGTGATAACGACTTAGCTGATGAACAACCAGCTGGGAAACATATTGGGGAGTGAGGACCAGCAGCTCCTGGGCTTGTTGTGGGCTTTTGGTGGGCTTGTCATGGGCTGGCCAGGACAGTAAATCAAAGATGATCTAAGGTGGATCGGTGGATCTTTTGTGGTTTGTATTCCTGATGCTAAGTAGCACTCTGATTCCATAATAAGTAAATTCTGTGTTGAAACGTACTATGATTGCACATTCTAAAAAATACAATGTAAACTGTAAAGAGACCACCTTAGTAAGCACTAAGAACTGCCATTACCAACCCCAGCGCAGCATCAGCATAAGCTTGTTTTGTTATTGCAGGGTCACAAAAAGAAAGTTTAATGCTTTAATTCAGGTCATGGTCAAATTCACATCTCACAGTCCACAGACCAAACAAACTTGCAACGCTTGTAGAAAAGCAAACACAGATACACTTGCTTTAAAGCATGTTTCAGTGAAAGGGTTAAATATTCTTGTGTCCTTCAGGCAAAAGGACATAGCCAAAGTCACAGTATTAACTTTCTCAGTAACAGCAGTAACTTCCATGGGCAAAGTCACGTTATCAACTTTCTTAGACACAGTTTTCATATAATTCCAGCAGATTAGGGGTTCCACTACCCCATTTTGGTGTGAATACTAGCTCTTAGTGAATCAGGCAGGGAATTACACAGGGTAAGGAGTGCTATGTAGGTTCAGGATTTTCAGCAGTCCCACTGGATGTAAACTCAGGTCAGTGTCCAGGGCCAACAATCCCATCTGGCTTCAAGACTTCCCTGGGGTTTGTGCTTCCAACAGCAGGGGCAGGCACAAAATCTCTTGCACGCCTAAGCAGTATATCCTCCTGCACTGTGCTTGCTGTTCCATCCACTCCCTGATTCCCACCCCAGCCATCTTACATGGGGTGAGGGGTAAAGGGGATCTCCCTGTCTGTCCCTCTGGCTTCCTCATTGTAGCATGTGGTTTCCAGGGTCAGATTTTGCCCAGCTGGCAATGATGGAGATGGAGAAATTCTGGCTTCAGCGGTGGTGGATATACAGCACCTTGATAACTGCTAGTAGAGGTGGCAAATTGGCCATTGGCTTCAAGAGCAATTTTCCTGGCCTGGCTCAGACACCCTTCAGTAGCCATGCCGCACTCATGCGACCTCCGCAGTAAGCCAGTGCTTAGTAGCTTGGATCATTGCGGCCAGTATATGCCCGGGTGTGCATGCAGTGGGGTATCCAGCATTACAGTTTACAAGTACAAGGACCCACCCTTTTTTGACGGCCAGTACAGGAGTGTCTGGATGTAAAGAGAGGCCCTGTATTTCTTATTCTATATTTGTTTTTATTTTGGGAGGCCAACGCTGCCAGTGACCCACCTGTATAAAGGCATCTGGCCACCATTTTTGTCTGAGTAGTGTAGGGAGCGACGCAGATCAAGGTTAGGAACAGTGTTAGGTCTGTGCATCCAGTACTCACAGCAGCTTATAGCGGGCTCTTCTACTGTATCTTTTAGGGGTCTGTACAAACAGCACCCACTGAACAGAATCTTAAAGGGGTCCCTACAAACAATACCCATGGCACAGTGTCTTATAGGGGGTCTCAACAATCAGCATCCACTGCACAGCATATTTCAGGGGTCGTCAAACAGCACCTACAGTAAAGCATTTTGTAGGAGTCTGTGCAAACAGCACCCATAGCAGAGCTTCTTTTAGGGGTCTCTAAAAACAGCACCCACAGCACAGCATATTTTAGGGGTCTCTACATCCAGAAACCACATCACAGAATCTCATAGGGGTCCCTGCAAGAATGAGGAGAGCAACAAATAGAGGATATGCACATAGCCGTGGCCTTGCTGCTACCTCTGCTTCAGGGAGAGGAAGTGAATGAACCTTGCCTGATACACACTCAAATGGACACCCTTCCTCAGTGCACGCAGGCCACAGAACTCTCTGTGTAATTTAGTAGGCAAGAGTACCACTGCATGAATGCTGACGCCAGTACAAGTAAAGCAGATTAAAGCAACTGTCTGCTTTTTGACGACACCACTAGCTGTGGTTTCCCAGGCCATCCACCAGGCACCTGCCCCAGAAGAGGAAGAGATTGAGTGCACTGATAAAAAAAGGATGAGGACGTGGAAGAGCTAGTGCACATGGACCACCACATCACACTTTTGATGATGACAAAACACAAGTTCCTACTGCTGTGGTTTTCTGGGTTGTGCAGACAGACAAGAAGCACAGGGGTCAGGGGTGGGTGGAAGATGATGCAGGGGTGATGTGGTTCTAGACCCCACATGGTGGGAGGGCCACTCCAGTGACGTGTGTAGTTCAGAGGAAGAGTTAGTGGGCACATTGCCCCAGCCACACAGCAAAAGAGGGAGCAGGGTAGCCAGTATGTCAGTTGCTACCCACTGCGAAGAGGGACTGAGCACAGCAATGCCAGCTTAAAGGAGCAATTTGGCAAATTAAATTTCTTCAGTCAATGTGCCAATGACAAGTAGTGGTGTGCACACTGTGCCATCACAGCCTAAAGCAAAGCAAGAGTCTTCTTCACATGGGCACTGCCAACATGACGAGACATCTGACCGCAAAGCACATGCTGTGGAGCAGTGGTCCCCAACCCGGTCCTCAAGGCCCACCAACATGTCATGTTTTTTTGATCTCTAAATAGCCAGCTCGATTGCTCTGCAGCTGCACTAATTACTCCACCTGTGCATCTTTGTGGAGATCTGCAAAACCTGGCCTGTTGGTGGGCCTTGAGGACAGGGTTGGGGACCACTGCTGTGGAGTACACACATGAAAAACCAGGAAAGATCTTAGGCTCCTCCTGCTCCCACTTTTGCTGCAGTCTCAACCTTTCCCTCCACATCCCGAGCAACAAGGGTTACCTGTCTTCTCACAAATAGAGAATGTGACAGCAACAGCACCACCAGCAGTGTCACCAAACACCTCCACACAACTCATGGAATCGTTCAGTTATCCATAACCCCAAGCACTGGTACCACGTCGGAATGAAGGGTTAGCGTGGCCAATACGTGAAAAACCTTCCTCAGCAATCCACAACATCCAGCACCTCCATCTGATACAGCCGATATTAGCAGGAGGCAGTGTTTCAACAACATGGTGGAAAAGTATGTGTCCATGTATTTAGTGACGGGTCTGCACCTTTTAACTTATGCATCTCCTAATTGGATACAAGGTCTGATCTTGACCTTCACGGCTAGGAAGTACCAGCCCACCCTGCAGTAAGTGTCGGAATGTGCCTTTAGCGTGACAGGGGGTATGATCACAGACAGGAGCATCCACTAGGGATAGGTGAACCCCCCAAAGTTCTAGACCAGCAAGTTCGGCCAAAAATTAAATACATTTTCAAGTTCAGGGACCCCACTGAAATCAAAGGGGACCCAAACTTTGGGAGGTGGCTGTGGCAGGGGGGCACAGAGTGTGCAGCAGTAAGTGTGCTGCTGTAACTTACCTCAGCCCAATCCTATTTCTCAACTGTGGCAGCAGCATAGAAGCATTTTAATTTGGCCAAATCCAGGCCCATCAACAAGCTTTTCCGTGTTCAGGCCGGATGTCCATGTTCGGGTTTGGGAACCTGAACTTGCAAAGTTTGGTACAAACCCGTTCGTTCCCCCATCTCTAGCATCCACCTTTCCACAGCCAATGTGGACAAGCTCACAATCATTAAAATAATTCAGTCATGGATCCAACAAGACTTGTCCGTTCCTTGGCTAGCTAGACGAGTATAACAGCCACACCCAACCACTGATATAGGTTTTGGGGCCTGCCCATAATTATTAAAAATTATTTTTAAAAAAATGGTGTTGGCTACATCCTCTTTCTCCTCTTAACATGTATGCTGGATCCTCACCGTCTGTAAACAGGCCAATTGGTCCCTCATCCTCGGTAAACAGGTCCTTGGTGGGCATTCTTAAAGTGTTTCTGCACTCTCACCCTATCTCAGTTGAATCCAGCACCTGTTATCACTGCACTAGTTTTCAGCTTGTAAACGCTGCTGTAGATTAGCTATAGACAATTGGGGAAACGGCATCCACTTCCCATCCCCCAATATGGTTTGCACAGGGGGGCCGAAATTGCCAATCGCCTATTAGCATATTCATTTGCCCCTCCTCACCTCTGCTCCTTCTGTTTAGCCTATGTTCCTGACCATTCATTTACTGTTCCCCCTTATGCCCACTCCTTCCCCTGTGATGCCACCACCTTCCTCCGGTGGCAGGTGGGCGGTGCTGCTTGTGATGATCGAGCAGCATCTGCCGCTGCTCTCAGTTGTGCCTGCTCTATGCAGCCTCTTTGGCCCCTCGTGTTAAGGAGACAGCATAGATCGGGGACATTGAGAGCGGCACTGGGAGCAGCCGACATCATGCTGGACATGCAGCAGAAATGGGAGTTTCCCTGCAGCTGCCCCCCTCTTAACCCCCTTTCTCAGTGAGTACAGCCCACCACTGCTGCCCCCTCCTCCTCCTAGTGAGTACTGCACGCCAGTGCTGACCCCCTCCTCCCCCAAGTACATCCCACCACTTCTGCTCGCTCTCCTCCCTGCTGATTCCTCTCCGCTGCTGTTGGTCCCCCTACTCCTCCTCCCGGCAAGTACTGCCCACTGCTGCTGCCCCCCTCCTCCTCCTCCAACACATATGCACTTTGGGAGTGTGCACATGGACCTTTGGGAATGTGCATGGACCTCTGGGAGTGTGTGCCTGGACCTTTGAGAGTACACACATGCACATTTGGGAGTACATACATGCTCCTTCTGGAGTGCGTGCAGGCACGTTTGTGCACATGTATGTTTGGGAATGCGCACATGCACATTTGGGAGTGCGCACATGTACTTTGGGAGTGTGCACATGGACCTTTGGGAGTGCACACATGAACGTTTGGGAGTGTGTATATTTGCATTTGTGATCGCAGACATGCACTTTGGGAGTACACGCATGCACTTTGAGAGTGTGCACATGCACTTGGGAAGTGTGCACATGCAATTTGGGAATGCGCACATACGCTTTTGGAGTGCACGCATGCGCTTTGAAAGTGTGTGCATGTGCATGTGCATTTGGGACATGTGTGTCTGGGAATGCTGGTCTAGGCTCCAATGTCAATGTAGCAACAGAGGGAGCAGGTAGAAGCTCAGTCAGGGCGCCTGAAGCAAGTTATGAGAATCTTACAGACCCCACCAATTATGCTGATTATTATGCAGTATCACAGTATGGTGGTTCCTTACCCTAAAAAGGTTCATGGTGGGCAATATTAACATGTATGGTGGTTCCTCACACTCTGTAAATAGGTCTTTGGCGGGCATTCGTAACAGGTATACCAGTTCCTCACCCTCTGTAAACAAGCCCTTGGTGGGCTATTATAAAATGTATGTTGATTGCTCTCCCTCTGTTAGCAGGTCTTTGGTGGGCAATCTTAAAATGTATGCTGGTTCCTCTGCCTCTGTAGAAAGGCCCTTGCTGGGAAATCTTAGAATGTATGGTGGTGTCTCTTTCTCTGCAAACAGGTCCTTGATGGGCAATCTTAACATGTATGCTGCTTCCTCTGCCTCTGTAGAAAGGCCCTTGCTGGGAAATCTTAGAATGTATGGTGGTTCCTCTCTCTGTAAACAGGTCCTTGATGGGCAATCTCAACATGTATGCAGGTTCCTCTGTAGGCAGGTCTTTGCCCAGCAATCTTAATACGTATAGTGGGTCCTGGCTAGGTTTTCCACCTTTCCCAACAAAAAATACTGACTACCATTTCACAGGTAAAAAGGAGTTTGGTCTTGTAGGAGGCGTGATCCGCACACAATGGGAATTGGATCCCAAGATTGCAGTGGCTGGACAGGGGTGTTAAAATGTGGGTCAATGGCTGGGGGTTAAGGGTGCAGGTAGATGGTTTGGGGTGTAGATATGCAGGGAAGTGGCTGGGGAGACGGAGAGGTTGTGGGCCAGTGGTTGGGGGGGGGTTATGTTTCAGGTCAGTGGCTGTGGAGGGGTTAGGTTGGGTGCAAGTCAATGGCTGGGGTGGAGAGGTTAGGTTGAGGTGCAAGTCAGTGGCTGGAGAGTAGGAGTGGAGATGCAGGACAGGAGTGGAGGTGTTAGGTAGACTAGTGGCAGGGTTAGTTGGGCATAGTGGCAGGGGTATAAATGCACACACAAGCACTCACATATGCCTGCTGCTGTCTAGAGGTCAGGCCTCAGATGATGAGAGGTGCTGACATGCAGCTTCCTGTCAGCAGCCCAGATTCAAACTGAGCTGAGGCAGCCTACAAATAGGAAGCAGCTGGGAGGGTGGAAGTAACTGAGCTGCCAATCAGTTCTCAGCACATAATTGGAGATTGGCTTGCTGTATTGGGGGGAACAATTCCATAGACTATTTTCACTGTGGCCCCAATGAAAAGAAAAATACCAGCAATTAAATTATTTGTTCTGGCAGGCCAGGGAAAATACCGGCTCTGCCAGTGAAATAGGTGGTGACCTTTGGCCCCGCCCTCTGTAAACAGGTCTTTGACTGAGAATATTAAAATTCTGTTGGTTCTTCATTCTCGGTAAACAGGGCCTTATCAGGCAATCTTAACATACATGGTGGTTCCTCTGCCTCTGTAAAAAGGCCCTTGGCAAGCAATTTAAAAATGTATAATTTTTTTCTCGCCCTCTGTAAACAGGTCCATGGTGGGCAATCTTAAAATGTATGCTGGTTCCTTATCCTCTGTAAACACACCTTTCGTGGAAAAACTTTACATTACATGACAATACTAACCCTAGATAAAAAGGTCCATGGTGGGCAATCTTGACACGTATAATGGCTCCTCGCCCTTTGTAACCAGGTCTTTGACGGGCAATCCTAATATGTGCTGGTTCCTCTGCCTCTGTAAGCAGGTCCTTGGCAGGCAATCTTAACATGTTTGGTGGTTTCTTTGCCTATATAAAAAAGGTCCATAGTGGGCAATCCTAAAATGTATGATGGTTCCTCTGCCTCTGTAAAAAGTCCCCTAGCAAGCGATGTCAACATGTATGCTGTTTCTTTGGTCTCTGTAAAAAGTCCCTTGGCGAGCAATTTCAATATGTATGCTGGTTCCTCACCCTCTGCAAACAGGCCTTAGGGGGCAATCTAAACACGTATTGTGGTTCATCACCTGCTGCGGTGTGCAGGGATCCCTTTTGGCTGATGTGGGGTGGGGGGTTCACAATGGGGGCTTTATTCTCAGTATTGGTAATAAAATAAATAATAAATAATTGAATAAGTTAAGTTGGATTATTAAGTTTTTTTTATTATGTATAATTTATTCTATTAGCTCCTGCACTTTATTTCAGTAAATATAAATTACAGTTTTGCACATATGTAGCAATATATATATATATATATATATATATATATATATAGCAGTCTTTCAGCTGGTTATTTAAGGCTGTGTAAAGCCCTATTACTCTATATACAATTCTGATTCTTCAGTAGAGCCATTTATTAACGACACCACTGCCCTTGTCTGTTGTGTTTTTTAGTCCGTGTATAGTTGTGATTAGCTTTTATATTTGTACAATAAATATTGAATACAAATTTTTAATTATAGGGAGAGTGTCACATATTTTGCCTCTCTTCGTTTTGGAGGGAGGGGGGGAGGTATTGTGGGTTGACCTGAGAGTCCGCTTTTTGTTTTTTTGTCACATGTACTCTATACCCCCATTTGCCAGCACCACCCATCAGTATCATTATTCAGCGTACCCAAATGAACTCTGTTTAGAACAAGTATATGAGGCTGACCGAAAGGCTTACTAAAGCAGATATACACCCACTTAGAAAGGTTTGCGGAACAGGATTTCCCCTTGGAACCCTACAGCCTAACTCCCACGCCCCATCCCCTCATTCAGCTTGTTCATCTGCTCAGACAGCTTCCACAATTCAAGGGGAGAGAAGAGCTTTCAATTCGTTAGAAAAGGTTGGTGGGTGGGTTGCCAAAAGTTTGTCCTGGAAAGGGCAGACGTCTGATGTTTTAATCCAAGGGTCCACTTTAACAAAATACTGGGAACTTGTTCCAGCTTCACACATTTTAATTTTCCAAGTCACCTGTGAATTAATCATACCTAATGTCAGAGAACACCAAAGCTGCTTACAATGTAATGAAAACACCTACACACTGCTGAAAATAAGTCTGAGAAACAGCCTTAACAAAGCAGCGGAAACTTCATCTCTTCCCATGCAGTGATGAGTGGAACAGGAACACAGTATTAGCAAAAAGTGCCTGGTTTTAATTAAATGGAAAAAACCTAGTCAAAGTGAATTCTACCTTCATTGGTAATACATTTAGGTGCCCTCAGATTAGATCATATAATATTTAATTAAAATGAAGGTAATATCCAAACATGGTTGCCATATAAATAGAAAAATGGAATTAAGCAAACTTACTGAATACAAGTTGAATCCTCTAATAAAAATAAATGGAAAATGTCAGATAAAGGAAATTAACCAAATATAACTGCATTAACTGTAGTATGTTAGGCTTTTCTTGCTCTGGTTTAAATCCTTCCTGTTACTGACGTGGTCTGATTTCTAATAACTTGATTAAAAAGTTGCTTTAGGACCTGTCGATATAGAAATGATCTCTAGATGTACTATTCCACTAACTCTGCATCAGTGAATGAATGTCAGTTAGTATCCAGAGGACGAAAAGTAGATTTTCGTGTACCATAAAATCTTTTTCTAGGTTTCACCTGGCTCTGAATCAGCCCCAAAGTAGAGAATAAAAGTCAATGTCAATTTTCTCTCCTGAAAAAGAAGTGTGTTTTCTTACCTGGCTCTGAATCAACCTCATTGTGAGGGAAGCTATATATTCCTGTACATGAGTAGCAAACAGTCAGTCAGACCAATCTGCAGGCAACGTGCACCATTCTGAAAAGGAGGAGACCAAGCAGTTGCAACAAGGTAGAGAGGAACATGCCCCCAGAAGTACTTCAAAAAGCATGAGTGAATACAATTAAGTTTGATATTCATAATCATGCTTCTAGGGTTACAACTTTCTTTATTACATGTGGGACATCCTAAAGCAATGTGAAGAAGGGGGTGGTGGAATCATAACCAAGGAAAATAACCCTTCTGAGTTATTGCTGACCATGTGCTTGCTGTTCCAGCCTTCTTTGAGTAAGTTAGCCATGGATCTTTGCCTCACAAGCCCTGTTGCAAACTCTGCCATGGCTGACCACATCTTCTGCCAAGCCCTGTTGCTGGTCCTGCCATGTCTGATTACATATTCTGCAAAGTCTTTCTGTTGATCCTGCTACATCTTACCCCATCTTGTGCTAAGCCCTATTGCCTTGTTTGACTGTCCAATACCGGTCTTACCATGGATCCAGTCAAGTTAGAGAAAATACAAGAATGGGGCAGACCGTCCTCATGAACAATAGTGCAGAGGTTTCTGGGATTTGCCAACTCATATCAGAAGTTAATCCAAAATGTCTCCACTACCATGGCTGCATTCACGGCTTTCAGGGTGCAGATCCCAAAATTTTGACTTCTGATGTATTGTCGGCTTTTAAGTCCCTGAAAAAAAGCTTTTTTTCCTGGCTCTGCGGCTGATATATCCAGATCCTTCCTATTCATTCATTTTTGTCAGGATCGATGTGTCCTAAGTGTGCATAGGGGCGGTGTTGTTCCAATGTTAATTAACATCGGTACCCTTAGATTGTAAGCCCACATATGCCCCCTCTCTACTAGTGTATTTCAGTATGACTATTGGCCTGATTCAGAGCCTCTCTCACATGCATTCCCGCCAGCGGGAATCAATTTAAAGGACTGTATTTGGTCTATTTTCCATGTTGGGTAATTCAGAGCCTTTTTTTTTGGGTGAGTTGTGCTTTTTCCGGGAAATTACGGTATGCACATGCCAAACAGAGTGTTTGATGTATAAATACTCAGAGCCCTGATTTGTGGGTTTTCAGATCAATAAAAGCTGTAGGTTTAAACGTACACCATCATTTTGCTAGCGGGAATACTGAACGGCCTCTTTTTGCTAGTGAAAATACAGCCTACATCCTCCGCACCTATGATGGAGCCCCTTGAAAATGTCTGTGAAGAGTACGAGCATCTGCAGCAGCAGGGGATGTTAATCATGTACCTATGTGTAGACATACCCGCCATTGCCAGGATAACGGTCAGATGACCGATCAGCATGTGTTCAAATTGACTCCACTGACCCACCTTTCTCTTAAGAAGCTTTACTCAGATTTGCAGCCATGGTTGCTCTCCCCCATAAGAAAGACCAAATTGGTTGTCTGCCTTCAATTTTTAGCGAATGGCTTCTTCCAGAGGCTAGGAGCACTGTAAATTGGCATGTTCCAGCCTTCGCGGAGCCGCACCCTGACTAAATTTGGCAGGAGAAATACATCTCTTTTCCTGGAACTTGGTGAGGTTGGCTTTTTTCAATGTTACGAAAATGCCAAGTGTCATGGGTGTCATCGATTGTACGCATGTGGCCCTGGTTCCCCCAGCTGCTCAGCAGAATATGTCTCAGTCTATTTAGGTCTGCATGGCTCCTCCTTCTTGCCCACTCTGCTCTCTTGAGGCTAGCCTATTTTCCCCTCCAGCTAAACAGCTTCCCTGTATCCCATTTGGCCCTTTTTAAAATTTATTTTTGCTGTTCACTTGTTGCCAGTCTAGTGATCCTTTTTCATTCGTGGCTTCCTTTTAGCAACCGCAAGATGAGCCACTTTCTTAGAGTCCAATGGGTCATGGGGGCCAGAGCTTCCCTTATAATTGTTTTGGCTGGCTTCCCTGGCTCGCCCCATTGTGCATTTATATTGAGTAGTTATTGTTTATACACCCGTTTTGAGAGTGGTGAGCTGACTGGCATTTGGCTTGTGGGTAAGTCTGTTTATTGCTGGAATGGATCTGCATGTTTATTGTTTATGTTACAGTTGAAATGTGTTTTTCTTTTCTGTTATGTGCCCCCTTTTTGTAATTGATCCAAGTTTAGTGTTTTAGCCAGTTGGTCTCCCTGCCCTCCATCACTTCAACTGGGCTAATTCCACTATTTGAATGTCCGCCTCACCCTGTTGTAGTTACAAATGCATAGTCTGAGCATTCTGCCTTACCTTTTGCCTGCTTGGCCTACTTAATATTTGGACTAGGCTGTTTTGATGTTGTGTTGCCTGTTACTAATTTAATTTCCATTTTTATTTGTCTTTGATGTGATTCTGGGTGATTCTTTTAGGTGATTCTGCCCTGGCTCCTGAGGCCTTTCTTAGGGTCCCAGACACCTGGCCAGGATGCTTATAATGAGGTCCACCATTGCACAATGGTTGTAGTTGATTGTCCCCTTAGGCTGTTGAAGGCCAAATTTCACTATTTGGACTACATTGGGGGTGCCCTTCAATACAAGCCAGAGAAGGTTGTGCAAATTATTATGGTGTGCATCAGCCTTCATAATTTTGCCTTAAACCGGACCTTCAGCGTGATTTAATGAAAAGCCCAAACTCTTAAAAAACAGTTCCCCAGCATCTAAAATTAATATATTTTACTTTTTTAGTCACTAACTTATTATTCTTTCCCCCACTGGGCTGCAACTCTGTTCAGGAATTTAGGATACGGGCGCCGCCATCTTGACTCAGAAGCATCACACTTACTGAGGAGAGGAGAGTGGTATAAGGTACAGGGGGTGGGTTATAGCTGTGCTTTGCTCAGACAGAGCAGAGCTGGGGTCAGGAAAAGGTCAGCAGTCCCAGAATGCAGAGCAGCACAGTCAGGAGGCACTTCCTGTTTGCAGGCTGCCTGATAAGATGGCGGCTTCCATAAGCCGCCATCTTGGATGTTTAAAGGCTTATAACATGCAGTAGATGCAGGTAGGATGATTTTTAATGTGGTCAATCTGTATGTACAGGGTGTGGGAAACATATAAGATAGACTCTTATTCAGAGTGAAGGTCCGCTTTAAGTGAGAGGCTGGCAGCATATTTAGAGGAAATAACCCATGCTTCTGCTCCAGAGATTCCTGGCCATCTGTATGCTGGCTCCCAGAGCCATATGGTCCAAAGCATTCGGCAGCATTTGGTGGACAGCTCTTTTTTTGTCCACGTATTAATTCTATCCCTTGCCTTGCCAGCCGAAGTTCAGGTTATTGTTTTTATTCTCTAATTACTTGTTAATTGTCACAAGTTATGACACAAATATGGATACAGGTCAACAGAAAATTGATCAATAAAAATGTGTCTGTCCAGTGTAACTAAATCTTAGGGACCTCCCCACAACCAAAAGTCCAGCATGACAGGTTAGGTGGATGTTGCCCAGCTTCTGCAGCTGTTTGCAGCTTGCTGTGCCTCAAGCCTCTCCAGCCTTTAAAGGGCAACCTGGCTGGCCTCCAGCAGAGCCCCATCCAGCATCTCATCTGCTGGTGGTGGCGCTGCTGCTGCTCCACAATCACTGCAGCCAGGTCTTCATGGAGCAAACTGGCCCCGTCACACAACTTTAAAAGGTCAGTGGCCAGATCTGATTGATTGTAGTTCTCCCAATGCAACATGGAATCCAATTGGCCTCTGTATAAACCCCTCAGCTGAACTGCAACACTGTGCAGGTAAGTAAAGCATCTTTCATTGTGTGTGGAAGCAAGTTAAGATATTGCACTTTAGACAGGCTGGTTCATGAGTTGCATTGCTCGTGCACGCACAAGTAAAGAAGTAGCAATGTCTGCAAAAACTCTTTTAGGCTTAGTAATGTTAGGGACGGGGTATCAATTGGACGGTCTTGTCATGGTACCTCGCTTTTACATTCATCATACATACATCTATGTTAACAGTTAATTTTTTTTTTTGCTTATGGAGTGTGGTCACACCAATATAGCGCCTCCGTGGCCATAAATTGACTGGATGAGCACCTTCTATTTAATTAGTTATTGTTGCCATATCTTTTATTTGGTTGCATAACAAAAAGTATTAGTTCCATTAAACCATTATACATTTATACAGAAGTATATTAGTTAAGAGGGCCCTTCTATTGTAATCTTACAATCTAAAAGATGCCCACAGTTTCATATATATCCTCGGGCAGAGGAGAGGGGCAGGGGATGCTCTGATCACCGGCATCTGTCATTGGATCGGCGAGGGACACAGGAGCTGAAAATCGGAGGTGACATTTTTGTGTGGTGTATTTTTTTTCATTGTTAACCCTTTGTGAACTGGTAAGGGGTCCATGAGCGTATTAAAAAAAATGTATAAAATATTTTTTGTCTGTGTGTTTTTTTTACATTTAACCATTTGTGAACTGGTAAGGGATCTATGAGACCCCTATACCAGTTCACAAGTCTCTGGGTCTAGCAAGTAGCCTGCAGCTAGCGGGTGACTTGCCATTAACCCCCGAGCCCCCCATTACCTGCCTCCTCAAAGCCCAGGGGGGGGCAGAAGAGCCCATGGCCATAGGCTATGCCGGCTTGTAGCCTGCAGAGCCCCCATAGCTGGCCCCGGGCTGGTAATGCTGGGTAGGGGGGGCCTCACGCCATTTCTTTTTGGATTTTTAAAGGGTTTTAACCCTTAAATTTCCCGGGAGGGGGGACCCTATGTCTTTTTTTTTTATTAATCCCATGTTACCTGTCACCCAGCAGGTATAAAGGGCTTCCAGCAGCAGCAGGAGAGCAGAAGCCAAAGTGATCAACATGGGGCACAGTGCTGTGGGATGGATGGGAAGCAAGTATTAAAAAAATTAATAAAATATTTTTTCTCTGTGTCTGTGGGTTTTTTTTACATTTAACCCTTTGTGAACTGGTAAGGGATCTATGAGACCCCTATACTAGTTCACAAGGCTCTGGGTCTAGCAAGTCGCCTGCGGCTAACAGGTGACTTGCCATTAACCCCGAGCTCCCCATTACCTGCCTCCCCAAAGCCCAGGGGGGGGCAGAAGAGCCAGTGGCCATAGCCTATGCCGGCTTGTAGCCTGCAGGGCGGGGGGCCACCAAAGCTGGCCCATGCGCCTTGTTCTACAAGCCCCCATAGCTGGTCCTGGGATGGTTATGCTGGGTAGGGGCGACCTCATGCTATTATTTGGGGGATTTTTAAGGGGTTTTAACCCTTAAATTCCAAAATAAATTGGGGCCCCCCTCCTCAGGAGGGGGACCCTATGTCTTTTTTCTTTAAATTAACCCCATGTTACCTGTCACCCAGCAGGTATTATTATTATTATTATTATTGTTTATTTATATAGCGCCATCATCTTCCGTAGCGCTTTACAAAGTAGTAATTACAGACAGGGTAGAAACATACGATACATATACTATTTCAAATGCAGTTTTACAGGTTTGACAGTGGATATTCTGAGTACAAGATACAATAGGGGAGAGAGCCCTGCCCTTGCGAGCTTACAGTCTAAAGGAAAAGGGGTGAAGATGAGGGGGAAGGATCACACAAGGCTTCCAGCAGCAGCAGGAGAGCTGGGGGGCAACCGATACATATGTGGTACCCTTGCAGTCGGGAGAAATGGGGCTTTTACATGCAATATGGTTTTCTTTATTAAAATAAATGTTTTATTTAAAATAAATGAGACAATTTGAAAAAAATACTAATTTTTAATTTTTTTTAGTTCTTTTACTTAAAATATTTTTAAAAACAGTAGAAAAATTACAAACAAAAATTTCATGTCAAAGCCTAAACCCTGCCGCTAAAAAATATAGAATTTTCCTGGAAAGTCCTGCAAAAATCACAGTTAAACATGGGGAAAAATTTAGAAAAATTTCCTGTCAACAGAGGGTGACAAAAGTAAGCTGGCAGTTAAACGGGTTGAATGTAGCTATGCATGTTGGGTATTGTTCTGTTCGGGGGACCTTGCACTTTCAGATTAACTTGTTTTTTCTTGTTTGCATATTGATATTTTAGGAAAAAGTTTTTTTATTCTGTTTTTTTTTATACATTTTTTAGGGAAACCCTGTGCAACCTAAGAATTCTTCAAGGGATTACTTCCAGAAAGATGAGCCCACTAGAACAAGCTGGGTATGCATAGAAAGCTTAACATGTGTTCAGTGAATATATCATTTGTGGGGGGTATTCCAAATGTAAAGGGTTGTTATGGTAGAAAAAGTGCAAGGTGCGCACTTTGTCTTCAGAGCTGAAATTTTCAAGTAAAATTATTCTTACACACATGCCTTACTTTGGGGTGTTTGCCAACTCTTCTCTTGACAGTACACATGCATTTTGGGCATTGTTCTGTTCGGGGGATGTTGCTTTTTCAGATTCTTGTTTGCATATTGTTTATTAAAGAAAATGTGGCTTTTATTCAGCTTTTTTATTTTTTCTTTTAGGGAAACCCTGTGCAACCAAAGAATTCCTTGATGGATTACTTCCAGAAAACTGCACCCATGTCAACAAAACCATAGTTTTATTTACATTTTTTTTTTACTTTTTTGAGAGAAAACACTTTTTCTCATGATTTTTTCCTTGATGCAATAAAGCACCGTATGCAGCTATGCAATGTTTTTAAACATTCTCTAAAAAAAATGAGTTAAAAAATGTGGTGTTGAATCAACCCTAATGTTTCAACCTTAAGTGTTAAATTGAGATTAAATAAAAGGAGGATTAAAAATGTGCAGATGGTTTTTGATCATGGAGAGGTCTCTTTCAGAAAGCAAGGATTTAATAACTCTGTTTTATAGGCTTCAGGATTTATGCATTCAGAAGGAGCTCTGTGTGTGGTGGAACCAACCATCTTCGCAAAAATGTGTGCAAGAACATATGGTTCCATCATTGGCCTAAGAATCAAAAATAATTTTTCTGATATTTTTATGAGTGGAATAAAATTTTAACAAAAACTGCTATGAAATGATTGGCTTTGATTATGAAATATGAGTCAAATTGATAAGGGGGGATTGTGGTTAGAGGTGGACTTCCAGAAAAACGGTGAGCCATACTCAACATGAACACACTGCATGTAATATTACTGAGCAGGACTGTTTGGGTAACTTGCCCAAGAACATTTTTTTATTGCTCTGGAGTTAAAAAAAATAAACCATTTGATGCCTTGTACTGTGCCTGGTATGTGCCCAGAAAGATTTTGTCGGCTTTGGTGGAGGATACAGGCAAAAGCAGCTTACTAAGAGTGACAACAGGCAATAAAAAAATGGCAGCATTGTATGCATGGGAGTTTTAGGAACATTACACGTTGATAAAGAAGAATATTAGGAGAGCAAATGCTTCCTTTGTGATCGTACAATCTAAGCAATGCAACAATTTTTATATATCCATATTAACGCAATATTTCAACCTCAAGGAGATTGAATACAGGGAAGATTAAAAATGTACAGATGGTTTTTGATCATGGAAGAGTCTCCTTCAGATAGCGAGGATTTAAAGTGGACCAACACCCTGCCCGATCGATAAGATTCCAAGGCCGATCAGATCCCTCCCCGCGGGGCATCCGAAATCGGCATGCCCTGCTGTGGGAAACCCCCCAGGATGCCCCATTCACCTTACCTTACTCCCATTCCAATGGCGCATGCGCGGGCCGCAGGTACATCTCGCGCTTCTCTCTAGCAGGGCGAGTGCTCACGCAGGCCATTCACAAATGGTAGAGGGAAGTGCGAGATGCGGCAGCCAGCGTGCTCACAGCCACTGTTGTTGTATGTCCCTTGGACGCGCATACCACAGCGGCTCCGAGTGCGCTGACTGGACGAGTGCCCGCGCATGCGCCGTAGGAGCGGGTTGAGGTGAGTTTTTTCTAGCGTTCTGGGGGTTTCACGCATCGGGGCACCCCTGCGGAAGTGGACCAAAACCCAGGATAGTGAAAATCCTGGGTGTTGGTCCACTTTAATAATTCTGTTCAGGATTTATCTGCTCAGGAGGTACTCTGTGTGGCATGGGACCAAACCATATCACAGAAATGTGTGCAGGAACATATGGTTCCAACATTGGCCTAAGAATCAAAAAGATACCACCATCATTTTTTCTGATAATTTTATGAGTTGAATTACATTTTAACAAAAACTGCAATGGAATATTTAATGGATTTGAGTATAAAATATAAGCCTTGAGGACTTGAATTAAAAAATGAGGTATTACAGCTGGAGGTAGTCTTAAACCATAGACCATAAAAAGGACGGGCTATACTCAGCATGACCACACTGCTGTGGTATTGATGAGCAGGACTGTTTGGATATTGTTTACTTGCATTTTTTTGCCCTGGAGTTAAAGAAAATAAACCATTTGAAACATTTTCCTCTTGTGTTGTGCCTAGTGTTTGCCCAGGAAGATCCTGTTTTGTCATATTTGGTGGAGGATGCAGGCAAAACCAGCTTACTAAGAGTAACTACAGGCAATAAAGAAAATGGCAGCACTGTATGCATAGGAGTGATAGTTTGAACAACACTAGTAGAAACCTAGAAAAGTGAACCCAGAGCAAAGGAAAGATGCATGAGTGTGTGTGAACAGTCAGGCCTTTTGGGACAAAGTTACAGAAACTCGCAGCATCATGCCAGGTTAGGACATAAGGTTGGGGCTTGCAGCAGAAAGCACATAAATTGTATATGTGGGAAGTATCGTCATTTAAATGTTAAAATATAAGTGTGCCAGAGATACCAAACCCAACCTGCAAAGGGTTATACGCCATGCATAGAGATCACAGGATTGATCAAGGGGGACAGGACAAGAAAAGTTCAAAAAGGGCTCTAAATTGATTATCTAAAAACAATGAAGGAAAAAAAGTACAGACGTGGTAATCATAAATTGAATCATCAGCTGCTGACTTTGTTGGATGTTCGCAAAGAGGAGTGTCTGTCAGGGACCCAACCTGCAATGGCCACAGTAGTGCCAGAAACCACTACAAAACTATAGCCCAACATGACAGATCCTATGGTCAGGTTTGATTTTAAGCAAAGAAAGCACTAAAGAACAAAGCATAAGTTGCCTCCAAAAAAAATGTGGAAATTGAAGGAAGAGGTCTATTTCCTATAGCACAAGTATCTGGTTGTCCTATCTTTCACTACACCTTGTGTGCCCATTGCAAGAGAAAATGTGTTGCCTGCCAAGGGAAACGGCAGCACAACATGAAAGACTCTATTGCTCGGTTTGCTCTTAAGTAAATTAAAGCACTAAAGCACTAAAGAGCAGGGCAAAGGTGGTCTACAGAAAAAGTCTTTGCATCGTTGTGGAGTCAGGGATGCTCACAGCAGGAGTAAATGTTTTGGGTGTCAAGGGCAGCAGCAGGATTACAAAGAGAGAGGCCATGATACCAGCAATGAGTGCAGCAAAATGCATTAAATTAATTTGTGAAACACCAGACATTAGATCCCTGGGCAGCCTGAGGTAAACTCAGCTCTCAGTTTATCCACCAGTAACTAAGACTGCAGGAATAAAATTGTCATGACATGACTCTGCAGCGTCTTATACGTTTGCAAATGTGTGTTTTTACAGATTGTAGGATTTGTTGCAGGCTGATGGAATTTAAATGCTGGGGTATTTATTTGTTTAGTCTAATTTTTAATGGAACAGAAACAACATGTGGAGCTTCTAGACCCCGTATTAACTCATGTTGTTGTACTAGAGGTGGAGGAAACGTTGGATAGGTGTAAGAGAAGTAATTCCTTTCATAATATTTATCTCCCTTTGGCGTAACCCTGGAAGGAGATACACATTGAGCCCAATGCAAGTGCTAGCCTCAGGGGGGTTCTCCCAAACCAGCTGCAGAGAGTGGTGAGATGCAGGAGGAGGAGGAAACCCCACAGTCTTGTCATATATGTAGGTTTATTTCTTATTCATTTGTATATGAATTATTTTTGCATGAGTGGGCTATTTTGGGGTTAGGCCCTTTTATCGGTTTGAGTGAGTTGTTTTTTATTTTTTTGGTGATTTTTTTTCACTTATATCATTTTTTGATTAGTATAAATGTTTTTGATACACACACACACACACACACACACACACACACACACACACACACACTTTTTGTGGCAACACAAAAATACTTACCATATAGGCCGACCCGAATATAAGCCGAGGCACCTAATTTTACCACAAAAAAATGGAAAAGTTATTGACTCGAGTATAAGCCTAGGGTGCTCAAACTGCTGCCACTGCTCAAACTGCTGCTCAAACTGCTGCCGACTGCTCAATGCACATGCACAACACTTGCCATCTTCCTGCATAGTGATCATCAGACAGAGGATAGAATCTGTGTAGAAACCCTGTAGAACAAGGGGATGATGGCATCTGGGCCCATGTAGAATACTGTCATCTTCCTCCATGGTGACATATGCTGATCATCTCAGGGACAGATCAGAGGTATGGGTCACAGATAAATGCCACACACAGAGGTAGATTACGGATCGGGGTAGAGGTGACGGATGACAATGCCTCCTCCCTGCAGAGGGGCCCCGGTGTCCCTCCCAGCAGCAGTAACGGCCGGCCACCATTTTGAGAGGCTGAAGAGAAGATGAAAGGAGGGGAGGGAGGAGGCAGCAGCCACATCGCCAGGACCAGGCCTGAGCCGCCCGCCGCGTCCTTCTCCGCCCCAAGCCCGTGCGCATAGAGCGGAGGGTGGGCACTTACCGGAGGGCGCATCCGAGCACACAGAGGGGAGGATGGTGAGGTGCGCTGCGGGGCCCCTAAGGATGGCTGTCTCCGTGGCCACAGGCCGTCACTCCGAGACGCTACTCAGCGCCGGCCTCTCTCCCGCCTGTCCCTTCCTCCGGGCAGCCGCCCCCGCCCCACGAAACAGAGGTCAGTGGCACGGCTGCGCTGGGTGGCAGGCGCGGGTAGGCAGCCGCGCGCGCACCTTAGAGGGAACAGTGGTTGTGACTCGAGTATAAGCCGAGGCGGCTTTTTTCAGCCCAAAAAGTGGGCTGAAAAACTCGGCTTATACTCGAGTATATACGGTAATATATGAGGAATATTTATTTTTTTATTATGTCTATTTGGCAGTAGTAGTTGTCCATATTTATCCACTATTCATTGTGTATATTGTGTATGGGGGACTGAGGGCGCTCTGTCCTTGTATGTAGTTCATTTTGCTAAATAAAATGTATTAATTAGACTTATTATTGTTGTGGTGCAGGAGATTGTCCCTTTCACCTTCACCTATGTTCATA
Organism: Gastrophryne carolinensis; assembly: GCA_027917425.1. NCBI lineage: Eukaryota > Metazoa > Chordata > Amphibia > Anura > Microhylidae > Gastrophryne > Gastrophryne carolinensis. The sequence continues at coordinate 174,672,904 of CM051238.1, read as the reverse complement.
ATAGAGGAAAGAAGAAGGAGGGAAAAAGAAAAAAGAAATAATGTGAAGAAGACTGCAACAGTCGCAGAAGGAACAACATAGAAGGAAAACTGGAAAAAGATAGCAAAGAAGGAAATGTGTAGGGAAAAAAGGGAAACCAGACAGTAAATGAGTAAGAGGGAAAGGAAAGAAAATAGGACAAAGGAGCTGAAAAACAGACTGAAGCTACAAAAGGAGTTAAACCGGACCTTCAGCGTGATTTAATGAAAAGCCCAAACTCTTAAAAAACGGTTCTCCAGCATCTAAAATTAATATATTTTACGTTTTTAGTCACTTACTTATTATTCTTTCCCCCACTGGGCTGCAACTCTGTTCAGGAATTTAGGATACGGGCGCCGCCATCTTGACTCAGAAGCATCACACTTACTGAGGAGAGTGGGATAAGGTACAGGGGGGCGGATTATAGCTGTGCTTTGCTCAGACAGAGCAGAGCTGGGGTCAGGTAACGGTCAGCAGTCCCAGAATGCAGAGCAGCACAGTCAGGAGGCACTTCCTGTTTGCAGGCTGCCTGATAAGATGGCGGCTTCCATAAGCCGCCATCTTGGATGTTTAAAGGCTCATAACATGCAGTAGATGCAGGTAGGATGATTTTTAATGTGGACAATCTGTATGTACAGGGTGTGGGAAACATATAAGATAGGCTCTTATTCAGAGTGAAGGTCCACTTTAAGGGGAGCAAAATGGGACCCAAAGTCCAAAGATATTTCTCTCTAGGGAGCATGTCAATATGGTACACCTCGGGAGTTGAACACCTGCTGTCCTTCTCTACACTGTTAGATAAAGCTGGAGGTAAAACAAATCGCTTTTGATGTACCTGCAATACAAGTTACAAAGAAGTGTGTTGGTTCTGCTGTAATAGTTGTTGTGAGGGTAACTGAAGTTTGTAAGATAAATAGAGAAACCAAAGAGTTCTCCTGAGTCCCAAAAGTGGCATGTTATGCTGTCAACAAACATAAAACAAGATTGTCCTAGAAAAGGTCCAATTTAAGCTCTAACCTTGATGTATGAACGAGAGAGTCATTAGTACCAAGGTTCAAAGAATTTGTACATTCCAAATTATAATGTATAGAACTGCTATGCTACATTTATAAAGACACTAACCTGACCCAGTTGAGAGTTAAACCATGATGTTAGTAAAAGCTAGGGACAAAAATCGCAATGATTACCTAATACCCCTAATGGCTAGCCTATCATGTATCTGTTCACTTTGAAACAGATGGTCACCCTCAGATTCTAAGGCACTTTGCTTTAGAGCTTAAGCTGCTGTGTAGTGTGATGTTTTTATTTAGCTGATTGCCTACACTATAACAGACCAGCAGGTGACGATGGCATCTTAGGTGATGAGTTTGGCAACTGCTATTAATCACAGTTGTCAGAGACAATGCAGCAGGTGAAACCAACAAGCGCTTTGAAATACATCTGGAATTCTTCAAATAATTTAAGCCTGCTATTTTATCTATGACTAGGGCTTACTGCTACTGTGATGTTCTTAAGAATGTGCACCCAGAACAAAAGCTATTGTATTCTATTCTATATATAATTAGAGTTAAGTTCAAAAATAGACATGTCACATATTTCTTAAGGTTTATTTATACATTGAAAAAAAAAGGACCGTGGATCCTCATTGGATCAATGATTTTATATATACAAGGGAATTGTCACGTACCTGTTTGTGGATCAGCTGATGTAGACACAGACTATTGCTATCTGTACTACCTGCCACTTACCCTGAGAGTGGTTACAGGGGAAATGCAGCAGAGGGGAAGGTCTTAGTGTCAAGTAATGGTAGTTGCAAATTCTGGTGAGCTGAACTGGAACTCAGGAGCTGAAGAACAGGTAGGGGTTAATGCTGGCTGAGTAGGCTGAGAAAGGAGAAGCTAGCAGGAAGTGTTTGCACCACAAGCCAGGCTCAGTGTGGAAAGTCTTCCCACAAGTCTGGTTTTCGCCAGACCTTCCTGCAAGGAAAGATGGTTGCGCCACTGGGGTCCCACAGGTGGCGCTGACAAATAGTGAGCCCAAGAGTCTGGTATGGAGTGCATGCAGAAACAGAGCCAGGAGTTCGGAGCTTTGGTGAGCACAGCAGCAGAGCCGTGGGGGGGGGGGGGGGAGGAACTGTGCAGTAACAGAGCCGAGAGTTGTCTATATTTCCAAGCTGGGGGTCACAGAGCCAGGGCGGGTAGACACCCAACCAGGGATTAAGAGCCAGAGCAGAATTGATATCCAAAGCCAAAAGGCTCAAAGGCAGTGCGGGTTTGATATACAAGCCAGAGGGTCAGAGCAGGAGCAGGTATGGTATCCAAAGCCAAAAGTCAGAGCAATAATGTACACACGAAAAAGGAAGCAATGGTCACTTCAGGAAGATCTGCAGGCATCTTCCCAGTGCCATAGACCTCCTTTTAAAGGCCGCCCAGCACCAGGAAGTGCCTGCTGCACATGCTCAGTAGCATGTGCAGGAACCAGGAACCCAGTTGGCGAATGTGCAATCTGGCATGTGAGTCCTTCAAGACTGCACATGCTTTTGGGTTCACACACCGAGCAGGGAAACCCAAAAGGTGCAAACGTGCATGCACACATCTGCGGGAGCAAAGTCAGGAAATCAGCCAGGGGATTCTAATACCTAATTTTGTACCCTTAAGCAAGCGCAACAACAAGTGGGCATTACTTTTCAGCATCTACCAGTCTCGTGCTGACTAGGAGAAATATATTTCCACTCTTAATTTTTTTAGCTCTGTGAAGTTTAACGATTTCCTTGTTTTTTCTTTTGATTTTTTGGTGTCAAACCTCCTCCTCGAGGGCAGAAACTGACTATAAGTGATTAGTACTTAGACAGAGGGTGCGAGCTATTATGAAAGCAGTACATCCGGTGGTGTAACTAAATCTGACAGGGGCCCTGTGTGAACATTAAATTGGCCCTTTTACGGCTCATATAGTAAACTTTGTTCTGTCTTTTAACTCAGTTGGATGCAGCTAGATAACTAAAGAGGTTTGAGGGCCCCTGGTGTTATTTATTATTTTGTTGGGTCCCATTTTAAATGATCTTCTGACAGGTGACCCCATACTATCATCAACATACTCCTGATACAAATTGAGAATTCATTGTGGATTCTATAATAACAATCTACCCATTGCAGATATTACTCGACAACCACCATGCTTTGAAAAAGGATTAATCACTAACTTTAGTCTTTCCAGAATGTTCTCCCTTGACAACAAAGGTTTCCTCTGCTATCGCCTAATTTGTACCAACTTCTTTCAGGTGGTAGAAAAATAGGAAATACATATTATAATTAAAATAAAAAAATGTGCTGTGACAATGACAAGAGCCCTCCTATACATTCCTCCTGTACAGTATATGCCTAGGGATCTAAGTTGCAGGCTCCCACCGGTGTCTGCCTTCTACTGTTTTATGGAGTCCCTGACACTGGGGCACACCACCAGCACCTTTAGGGGGTCCCTGGCACTTGCCGATGTTATCTTAGTGCCCCAGCTGTTTTCAGCATGCCTTTTATCAGTTCAGAGAGCATGAGGTTGCAAGCAACGTGCCTACCCTGAATGTCCCTTCCTGTTTACGCCTCCTGGGCAAGGAGCTGTAGATCTTCTTGGTGCTGGCCAACATTAAAGGCCTATTTTTTGGGAGACCACTCATAGCGCACTCATTGTGCCAGTATTCAGGTGCCGGTAAAATCCAGGGCTGATTTTTGTCCCCAGTCCGCCATTGCCTGCACTCACTGCTCAACTTGCAGGTGGTGCAGATCGGCCTTGACCTGCATTGGGGGAGAGCAGCATCAAGCAGGCCCGCGGCACAGAGCCATCCATGGAGGGAAAAGGCTTAAGACAGGAAGTATCATGTGTCTCTGCTCTGCCCGGAGAACATTGTTTGTAGACACTGCCGCTCCCCTAGGTTGTCAGAAGTTTCCCTCGGCTGTGTTTAGGATGGAGAGGAAACAGCAGCAAGGCATGACGCTTGTGTGTATGTGTATACTGTAGGATGTGTATGTGTTTCTGTGTATAATGTAGGCTGTGTGTGTGTATCTGTGTATACTGTAGGCTGTGTGTATGTGTATCTGTGTATACTGTAGGCTGTGTGTATGTGTATCTGTGTATACTGTAGTCTGTGTGTATGTGTATCTGTGTATACTGTAGGCTGTGTGTATGTGTATCTGTGTATACTGTAGGCTGTGTGTATGTGTTTCTGTGTATATTGTAGGGGGTGTGTGTGTGTGTGTGTGTGTGTGTGTGTATCTGTGTATACTGCAGGCTATGTGTGTATCTGTGTATGCTGAAGGCTGTGTGTATGTGTATCTGTGTACACTGTAGGCTGTATGTATGTGTATCTGTGTATACTGTAGGCTGTGTGTGTGTGTGTGTGTGTGTGTGTGTATCTGTGTATACTGTAGGCTGTGTGTGTGTATCTATGTATACTGCAGGCTGTGTGTATGTGTATCTATGTATACTGCAGGCTGTGTGTGTGTGTGTGTGTGTGTATCTGTGTATACTGTAGGCTGTGTATGTGTATCTATGTATACTGTAGGCTGTGTGTGTGTGTGTGTGTGTATCTGTGTATACTGCAGGCTGTGTGTATGTGTATCTATGTATACTGTAGGCTGTGTGTATGTGTTTCTGTGTATACTGTAGGCTGTGTGTGTGTGTGTGTGTGTGTGTGTGTGTGTGTATCTGTGTATACTGTAGGCTGTATGTATGTGTATCTGTGTATACTGTAGGCTGTGTGTGTGTGTGTGTGTGTGTGTGTGTGTGTGTGTGTGTATCTGTGTATACTGTAGGCTGTGTGTGTGTATCTATGTATACTGCAGGCTGTGTGTATGTGTATCTATGTATACTGTAGGCTGTGTGTATGTGTTTCTGTGTATACTGTAGGCTGTGTGTATGTGTATCTATGTATACTGCAGGGCTGTGTGTGTATCAGTGTGTACTGTAGGGTGTGTGTATCTTAGTTCCTGGTCCAACGGCGTGTGCGGGAGCAGCAGCTGCATCCCAGCTATCCCTTTTAGCAGGGTGCATAGCCGCGCCATACATTTGTGAATGACTGGCGTGGGAATGCTCCCTGTTAGCGAGTAGCAGGGATGTGGCCACCAGCGCGCTCGGATCCACTTGCATTAGATGAGCTCCTGGAAGAAGGGGTGAAGATCCGAGTGCGCTGATTGGGCAAGTAGATGTGCATGCATCGTAGGACAAGGAAGAGGTGATTTTGTTAGGGCGGCCTGGGGGGTTTCACACAGCGGGGTACCCCCGATCAGGGTGCCCTGAGGGGCAAGGACCAAAACCCAGAATGTTTGGAAGCTTGCTTACGCTCAACCAATCACAGCTTGCTCTGTGATTATGTCCAAAAGGTACCATGCAGTTCTGCTGATTTTAATTTAGTATACCAGTAAGAACAGGAAAGAGGGGAAATTATATGCTAGGTAAGTTTATTTAATAGTTTTTAGCCATTTTATTTGTGTAACTATAGCACTATAAAGGTACCCTGACAAGTGAGACAGAGCAAGCTGCTGCCCACAGTCAAAAAAAACAAACTAGGCTGATGAGCTGATTTATAGCAGACCAGGTAGACTAGGAAGGTTTTTTAAAATATTTTGGCACTGCGCTATAAGAGTTCCTGTTCCTGGTTTGGGGAACAGGAACAGGAAAGCACAGCATTTGTACTGGAAACTAAGCCATTATGTTTGCTTTATGGGTAATAGTTTTCAATTAAGATAATGTATTTTTTTATCTTTTGCTATATTTCAGGGGAGTGCAAGACTTTCTGGGTTTGGTCTGGGTTCTGTATACGATAACTTCTGAGGATTGGGAACAAAATAGTAGCAATGCTGGTGTACTGGAAAAATGAGCAAAGATTCATGGGATTTTATGGCACAAAGCCATTAACAGAAGCCCCTGTAGATATAGCTGGTCATCACCTCCAGGTCCAAATGCCACCCATAGCGCTTTTGGTGTCTGGTTATCTAATGTGAGTCTAGAATTTTCCAAATAAGTTTCAGACAGCAAAATAAGGAATTCAATTATAATTATATTATTATAATAATTATAAAATAATGATATTGCCTCTGCCATGCTCAAACATTTAGTAGTGTCTGCCTTTTTTGCTTATGACTGCTTTTTGCACATTTTTTTCTGTTTTTTTATTTATAAATGTGATGAGTTGCATGGAAACATGCTGACACGCTTTGATTTCTGCTAACGAAATGAAGAACAAAGCAGGTGAGAAATGCCACAGGGCAAACACTGTCTGTTGATATGCACATGTGGCCATGGGGATAATAAATATGCCTACACCACTAAATTCGGCTGGATATAATAAGTACTCCTCATGGGGGGAGCAATTCAGTGGACGCTAGTTAAAAATGTGGGTTTTGGTCCGAATTAAAGGGAGAAATGACATACAAAAGAAGATGGAAAAAAGAAAGAAACAAAGGCACTTTTACCATACCTAATTATTTTGAGACATATGTCCATGGCAGCATTTATATTCAATATGTGGGGGGGATTTATTACTAACGCCAGGTATTGGCAGATAAGTGTCTGTATAGCGGCGCTTAGAGCTAGTAGACGCTATAAGCGGGTATTGGGCGCTGTAACGGAGCGCCTCAGTCGCTGTAGTAATCTGGCCCGCATTAATGAATGAGATGTATGTTGGGCGCTCTAAGACCAGGACAGAGCTGCAGCGAGTGAAAAGGTAGCGCCAGCTCAGTGCGTCCGGTACTCAGCGCTCCACACCATAGCTATCAAAAAAGGACACACACACACACAGCGTCGGCGCTCTAAATCTGGTCGCTGTAGCATAGAGCGCCAGATGCTGTGTGATCAAAGTCTGTTTTTAAACACATACCAACCTGTAACAAAGCGAAAACACATAGAACGACCTTGTTTTAACACTGTGATATCAATACTTTAGTGCCGGACCTGTAATGACAATTCTGCAAAAATATAAAAAGTAAAAAAAGTTTCTAAAAGTGTTTGTTTGCAGCCAGGAGAGGTCACACAATGAGTTGAGTAAAAAAAAAATAATAGTGAAACACGCTGTTTAAACACAAGCAAATGAACGGCCATTGAAATGTATGGTAGAGCGACAGTGAGCGAAAGGCAATACCTGTCACTCTGGAATCTAGAGCGCTGGTGCTATACGCTGAGCCGTCTCTAATAATGCATAAAGACGCTACATGGCGCTGTTTGAGTCGCTCACCAGATTCGCTTTCATAAATGTGGTATTGCGGACAGCACCCGGCGTTGAGCAGATGCTGCCAGCTGCTACGAGGCACTACCTACCGCTATCCCTTCTTAAATAACCCCCTAAGTAAAAAAGATAATTAGTTACAGATCCTTTAGTATGTATGTTATTGCTCCTTAGGTGAAATATGTATTTAAAGGGAAAGTCCACTTTTAATGCAATTTTTTGTGTGCCAAAAAAATGTCCTCAAAGTTTTAAGCTTATCCACTATGTTTTAAATTATTTTCTTATGTTGGCAAGTGTGTTTTATGAAAAAATAGGTTAGATTACCGCGTTAAAAATTATACATTTCAAGATTACTATAATTTACAAAATATGACTGTTCAACGTGCTGTAGCCTGAATATCAAGCAGGTTCATTAATAATATATTGTAATATAGCACAGAGCAGTTATATAAATTATTTCAACTGAATGTCCATACAGTTAAAAATATTTTCTCCACGTTGTCCCACAGGCGCATGCACAATTCCAAAGTGGCTAAAATCAATCCAAATCCTCACGCCAAGTGCCCACCACCTTGTGAATTATACTCTTACCAAAGGGAAGTTTGGTTGTCAGCCTTATTTATATCTCCATAGGGATTCTCAAAGGTTAAATTGTGATTCTCCGTGGGACTCCTCGTTAGTTAGATCTCAAATTCTTCCTTCCAATGTTTTTATATCTTTGCTATGTACGACTTGTTTGCCCATGAAATCATTTCACATATAACAATTCCAACAACCTAGGAAGCCCTGTACTCTGCTCAGTTTCCATTGATGGCAGGTGGGGGGTGCACACCCTGACTAACTGTTTAGTCGGCGACTAAACTGATCGCTGTTAGTCGGGGTGTGCTACGAAATAACCCCCATAGTGTCAATAGTAACAGATTGCAGGTAATGAGAACTGCTTCTATTAAGTACACATTTGTTAACTCAGAACATCCTTCTCAGAACATCCTCCAAACTATAATATACACTTTCAAATTTGCCATCGAAAGTGAACTCTTCCTTTAATGAGCATTGAACCAAGAAATTAGACATGGTAGGCAAAATACACTAGAGATCAGACTTAGTTGCAGTATTATATGTACTGTATATCAGGGTCTTGCTTTAGGAATAACTTCCGAATCGCTGTTCAGTTTCTGGTTTACAGAGGGATCATTGAAATAGAATGGTGCAGCTAAGGCAAAGCTATATTAGTCCAGAGGAAGGAAGACCTATGTCTGCTTTGGTCTGCTCAGGAACACAATTGTGAGAGGTAGCACATTTTTGTTTTTCCATGACTTTGTCTTAAAGCAAAGTAGTTGAATGGATAATTAAGCATTGCCACATGCAAGTGCCGGTAAAAAAGAATTCTCTCTTCATAGTAACAGAAATCAGACCTTATTATATACTTATTTCATGTTCCTACTAAATTAGATTTTTGGCTTTTCTCTCTTGCACATCTTCAATGGCATTTAATTATGTTACTTTTTGAGCCCAGTCCAAGATTTTTTATCCAGGGGTAAAATTATTTATTATTTATTTCAGGGATTCAAAATATGTGCATGCAGGTTTGTTTGATGCACCCAACACAGTAGATGTGCACACAATCATACAAAGACATTGGTGCAAAGATGTCTTCAGGATGGTGTCCACCAACAACAGCTATGGAAAATAAAGGTTCCAACATAGATATATAAGACAGAGTTATAAACTGCTGGGCAATCATGCTGTCATATTTAAAAAATAACTAGGTAAGGTAATACTTGGGTCAAAAATTTTGTCCCTTTAAAGTGAACCAAAACCCGGGTTTTGTCACTAACCCGGTTTTGGTCAGTCCCCCCAGGTCGCCGAGGTCACTTACCTCTTCTCGGACCCACGCTACGGCTAGAGCAGCCAACTTGAGTCCTAGCTGCAATTGCGAGTGGCACCGGCATCAATCGGCTCCCTTCAGCCATGCATGGCCGCACAGCCAATCAGCCGTGGTGGCGGGGCCATGCACAGACGAGAAGGGAAGCGATTGATGCTGGCGCTGGTAGCGCATGCCTTGTGGGCTCGAGGAAAAGGTAAGACTATCGGTTGACTATTGGGGGGGTTTCACACAGTGGGGCATTCCAGTTTGGGATGCCCCCGTGGGAGGGATTAGGCTTGCCCTGGAGTCTCATTTTGGTCCACTTTTGTAATTTTTTTCAACTTACAAAAAATATGAGTTTCCCCCCAAAACTCCAGGCTTGGAACACCAAACATAGGAGCTTGTAATGCTGGGGAAATGCCAAGAAGTTAGGGCCCGTGGTAAAAAGCCTCCCACCTTGGTAGCAGCATTTTACCTTTGTTGAGATGCCAGAGATCAAAGAGGGGTGATTTGTGTTTCCCTGGAGAATGAAATGCCAGCAATGACAGGTTGGGCACTGTAGCATAGTGCCCTGCAAACAAGTCTCTGGATAACATTGGCAGCTCTCACATACAGGACATTGAAGACCATCAAGCAAGTCTAGAAGTCCTTTTCCTTCAAGCCTTTTTGTATGAGGTGGTAGTTGTGTGTTTTAGTCAACTTGTGAACTGCCCCCGGGACCTGTGATAGAGTAGGGACCTATGCCGAAGGGTATAGGAGCTGCCACAACCACAGAGAAAGAGACAGTCTTCTTGGTTCCGAGCCCCTATGTCTGGCTAGTAGTCTGGGGGGGGGGGGGTTGCTCTGCTTTCTATAGCCACCAACAGTACACTGGTGAGGCGTAAAAGACACAAATAAACTTGCTCATAGGTCAGTACCACTTATGTGAGGTCTCTGTGCAACTCTCTTCCTTTCCCTTTTATTTCCTCCAAATGACAGTCGGTAAAATGCATATATTATAAAGGGCATTGGCACGTTACCCCAGGCAATATGAGTTCCCAGTAAACACTGTACACTGGCAATATAAACATAGAAGAATGATCAGGGAATAACTAAACAACTATGTGGTGTAAATATTGTCATGCCCAACATGCAGTAATCCTAGGCATTTGTAGAAAACAGAAGGATTGGACCAGGAACTGGTGTCAGGAATGTATTGGTGTCAGGGATGGTGACTGGAATGAACTAAGTTGAAGCAGACTGGACCAAGAACATAGGGAAACTAAAGACATGGACCAGGCTGTTAGAGTCACAGATTAAAGCGGACCTTCACTCTGAATAAGAGTCTATCTTCTATGTTTCCCACACCCTGTACATGCAGATTGCTCACATTAAAAATCATCCTACCTGCATCTACTGCATGTTATGAGCCTTTAAACATCCAAGATGGTGGCTCATGGAACATCAGGCAGCCTGCAAACAGGAAGTGCCTCCTGACTGTGCTGCTCTGCATTCTGGGACTGCTGACCTTTACCTGACCCCAGCTCTGCTCTGTCTGAGCAAAGCACAGCTATAACCCGCCCCCTGTACCTTATCCCACTCTCCTCTCCTCAGTAAGTGTGATGTTTCTGAGTCAAGATGGTGGCACTAGTATCCTAAATTCCTGAACAGTGTTGCAGCCCAGTGGAGGAAAGAATAATAAGTTAGTGACTAAAAACTTAAAATATATAAATTTTAGATGCTGAGGAACCATTTTTTAAGAGTTTGGGCTTTTCATTAAATCACGCTGAAGGTCCGGTTTAAGAACCGACAAATAGATAAGCCCTTCTGCCCCACCAGAGAAGCAAGCAGCCAACTACTTGGGGCAGGGAATGCCCGGTTCCAGAGAGAGGACTGTTACCATCCCACTTCTTCAGCTGAGCACCAGATAGTCGGAGGGAGAGGGTCCACAGGCTTTGAACCATCCCCTAGAGCCAGGTGAAAATGTACACCCAATAGACAATGAAAGTCAATGGCAGTTTTCTCTCCTAAAAAAGGAATGAGAATTCTCACCTGGCTCTGAATCGACCCACTTATGTATGTACTGTATGTACTTTTTTATCTTAGGATTGGTTTATGCTTATCCCAGGCATGTTTGAATTCACCTATTGTCTATATACCTTGGAAATTTGTTCCAAGCATCTACTACTCTTTCTGTAAAATAATATTTTCTAACATTGCTCCTGATCTTCCCCCCGACTAGCTTCAGGTTGTGCCCCCTTGTTCTGTCATTAAGTTTCTTCCTAAAAACACTTCCCTCCTACACCAACTTGTCAATTATTAGTCAATGGACAACTTACAGATGGCATCCGACTGGGGAGAGGAGTCAGGCAAGGTTGCCCCGTCACCACTATTATTCAACCTAGCCATTGACCCACTTTTTAGATTATTGGAAGGGGAGACCGCCTTTCAGGGAATAAAAATAGGCAAAGAAGAAATAAAAATAACAGCTTTTGCAGATGACGTCCTATTATACATAGCGAACCCCCAAACCACACTCCCACGGATATTAGAAATCATAACCCAGTTTGGTACTATCACGGGTTACTCAATTAATTTAGAAAAATCGGCAGCCTTATACCTTAGTAACTGCACAAAACCGGCCTGGGGAGAAGGCTTCCCTTTCAAATGGAACAAACAGCATGTAAAATATCTAGGTGTTCTGCTACCTAAAAATCAACACATACTCTATGACATCAATATTAAGCCTGTCATAAGAGAAATTCAAAGGAACCTACAAACCTGGGCTGGCCTGACCCTCTCATACTTGGGGCGTATCTATTTAATAAAAATGATAGCGTTCCCGAAGCTGCTATTCTACCTACAAACACTCCCTATACTCCTAAACAATAAGGAAATTATAGAATTACACAAAAAGTTCAGAGAATTCATCTGGGGTAAGAAAAGAGCAACAATAAGCAGAAGGGTGTTGCAGCAGCCACGGGAGAATGCTGGCGTTAATCTTCCAGATCCTTTTAACTACAATGCAGCGGCACTACTTGGAGTGCTGAGAGACTGGATCAAGAACACGCATATACACACAGATCCACAGTTAGATCAGAACATGATACCAGACATCAAACTAGCTTACTTGATTCACATGCCAAGAGCAGGGCTACCTAAACAGGTCACCCTAAACCCGCTATTAATGTCCATCTGGGGTCTTTGGCAAAAACTGAGGAAAAGATGCAAACTAAACCCTCACTCATCAGTACTATTACCCATTACGGGCAACCTAGATTTCTTGCACGGGAACCAAATGCGCCCATTCAGAGTGGGAGAAAGCAGGACTCACAAATATTGGACAGCTATTAAAGCGAAATGACAAAAGAATACTTACATTCCAAGAATTCAAAGAAAAATTCCCATTCACGGCCCCACACACTTTTGCATACTTTCAGCTGTCATCATATGTCAAAAAAACAATCAAAAAATTTTCCACTCAGGACTGGGAAAACGAGCTAGACATGCTGCTGAACACAACACCACCAAACAGCAAAGCTATAGCAGCACACTACATTTTTAAGACATACACTTCACTATGAAGCACTCAATACAGGCATGATCAGGTGGTGCGCTCATTTTCCGGAGTTGGATATTACCGAGCTGCTCAAAATGTACAACTACTCCTGGACAACTCTGCAGGCATCCTCTTATAGAGAAATGTTGCTTAGATTGTACCACTACAATTATGTATCACCAGCTCGATCAGTGCAGATGAAACTGTCTGACTCCGACCACTGCAAAAAATGTGGGAAGGAGGGAGCAAACTTATACCACTGTCTGTGGTATAATTAATCAATTTTGGAGGAAAGTGCACAGATACATGATCACAAAACTGACGAGCTACTTACCCCTTACTCCAAGGTGGGCAATATTCGGCTCCATAGACACCAACACTCAGAGGATAGACAGAGGAACCAGAAAATTAATCCTACTGATAGCGACAGTAGCAAAAAAGGTTATTCTTCAGGGATGGATAGGGACTGACCCGCCCTCATTCCAACACTTTATGGAAAAATTGCAACAGCTCTTTAAGTTCGAATGGGCTGAGGCAACATTAGACAAAGAAAAGAAAATGCCCAACTTCTTTAATACATAGGAAAGCTTTATTGATACTTTAAACGTAGAAATCAAACAAAAATTATATCAGACATTCCGAGATACCACTTGGTACATGACAAGAATGGTAGAGGGAGACAACCCAATTAATCTTGAGAGAGAGGGTGTCGGCGGAATGCGGCGGCCCCCACCTTGAGCAGCAGGATCATATGTAAATGATGTTTTGTGACCAAACAGTGATGACTCGGATTGGGTGTTCTGACTTTGGACACCATGGGCCTGATGCAGAGCCTCCTCTGAACTGCCCTTAAAACCTTCCGATTGTCCGGGGCTCCCGTTTGAATCGTGGCTCAAATGTGATGCAGAGCCTCCGTCGGAATGGCTCCCTAACTGATCCGTCATTTTCACTTTACTCGGAAAGCTTTTTTTGCTCTCTCGGGTGCCTTCAATTTGATCGGGGCTCCCGGTCACGTTCACACGGGCGGCCCGTTTTTCCCTGATTTTTCCTGCCTTTTTGAACGTACCTGCTTGGTTTCCGTCGTATTTGACCTTGCATTTTGGTGGTTTTAGCAAGTATACTTACATCTCCATGGCTCTTCAGTTGCCAATCTGGCTACACGCAAGCGCACATCCCTAAACCTCCATTGGAATATGCATATGGCACCAACTGCCAATTTGACACATATATATATATATATATTTCTGTTAAATTTTTGGTGTTCCTTTTTCCTTGCCATTAATGCATACCTTAATCTCCTTTGTGTTCCTTTTTCCTTGCCATTAATGCATACCTTAATCTCCTTTGTGTTCCTTTTTCCTTGCCATTAATGCATACCTTAATTCTTTCTGATTGTTTTTGATTTATTGTCCCATATTTAAACCTTTTGTGTCATGTAAATGTGTGATGATGTTGTGTGATTGTACATTTGCAGGAAAGACAACACACCAAATCTTTTTATTTGTTTTTAATTCAAACGTTGTTTTTTTTTTTTTTTTGGATTTGGATTTTTCATATTATTTTTTTTTTTTTGCCAAAACTAAAAAACAATTACAATTTTAATGCAAAATAAAAAACATTAGGCCTCGGGGTCTTGTGCCTGTGGTTTTCTAGTATCTGTGAATGATAAACAACATTAGTTTAGCATTGTTTTTATGGTTTGGTTGGGCGTGTTTTTTTGGGGGCACTTTTTAAACCGGACCTTCAGCGTGATTTAATGAAAAGCAGAAACTCTTAAAAAACGATTCCGCAGCATCATCTGCTAAAAAAAGATACAAGGACCCACCATTAATCCACAAAACAAGTTTCCTGGCCTAACTAAAGTCACTTTATTAACCTTTTGCTGCCTCACATTGCCCTAGTTCTTCTATCTGCATGTAGGCTAGTTTGTAGCTGCGTACATGGGTTAAACTAAGGTGGGCTGGTATGTAACGTGACAAACTAAGTTGTTTCAGACTATTCTTGCACTTTGTTTTTTTTTTTATTATAAGGAATGTGTGCGCGCACATAAACGCACGCTCGCATACTCACGTCCATGATGATGTCGTCCTGCTCCTGTGTAAAGATGGCATAGCTCCTGGTATAGCTCTGACGTTCCCCCGCAGTGACATGCAGGACATCCCAAATTGGAATGCCCCAGAGACATGATGCCTGTAACCCAACCCTGGATTTCTTCACACTCCAAAGGGCTGGGTTACATGGGTTTTGGCCTGCTTTAAAACATCATGACCAAATCAGGTTAGGATGGAATAACCCACCTCCTTTACATTATGATTAAAGTAACACAGGTTCCCTCACATAAAGCAGAACAAAACCCAGAGCGGCCACTGGTCTTCCCCCTGGAAATCCCAGATCGGGATGCCCCACTGTGTGAAACCCTTTTTACTGAGACTTTACTCAGAAATGGCAGACTCCCTCTCTTAAAGCGGAACAAGCCATGATTAGTTCAATGACCTTTGCAGGTGTATATTGTAGTGCCCCCCCCAGTCTGATCAAGACAACAGAACCTCATCTTCAAGAGACCAAAGGCTCGCTCCACCACAGAGCGAGTCCTCCTGGGGGCAGTATTGTAGGGCTCCTCTGCCTGTGAAGATGGGTGCAGGATTGGGGTCAGCAGCCAGGGGAGCAAAGGATAGCCAGAGTCTCCCCCCCCCCCAAAAAAAAAAAAAAAATAGGTGTGCATTGCAACAATAGAAAAGAGGGACAAATAGGTGAGCGGGGTAGGGTTGGAGTAAAGGACATTTGTAATGAGCCTACATGCACATCCAACCTGTACACTCATTAAAAAAGTCTGGGGAATACTACTTACATAAGAGGGCAAGAACATGACGCAATAGGGTTCGATCACTTAACCCATTTAATTTAAAGTTAAAAAATTAGGCAAAAAATATACTAACAAAAAAATTACCAAATAGTGTGTTAAGGGAAAAAAAAATAAAAGACAGGGTGGGCAACCAATACAAGTTTCATACACATACCCAGTAAAGCGGGTGAGCTCAAATAGGTGCAGCCTGGTTTCTGCCATGCTCAGCAGGACAAGACCGTGGAGCTGGCGCCGCTGATGTGCTCCAACAGAGGACTGCATATTATTGCCCGAGTGCAAATACGGCTGCTCTGACTTGCCGTAAGTGAAGGCTCGGCGGCCCCGTTTCATTAGGGTGATTTCAATCGGAAAACAAGGCTCTGCATCACTGAAAAAAACGGAACAATGAACGAGGCGTCCGTTTTGCCGGGAAACAGCCTCGTGCGAGCCGACAATCGGAAAGGCGGCTGAGCGCACACATGAGCGCATAAACGCACACTAAAATCAACGTAGCACCCTTTCCTGACCCGATCAAAGCCCAAAACCAACGGGAAAACACACGGGAGAAGTGAACGGGGAGGCTCTGCATCAAGCCCCTTGATCTGATATACAATGCTAATAGAAGAAATGATATCCATTCTTATGCAATGTCATGTCTGTATCTCTTTTCTTATGCTCTAATTTCTTGAGAAGATCAAACTATGTACCTCATATGTTGGAAAAATATTAAAAACTCAAATAAAAAAAAAAATTTGAAAAAAAAAAAAAAACACTTCCCTCCTGAACCTTATTGAATCCTTATACATATTTAAAGGCAAACATTTCCCACCAAGCCTTTTCCTATGTCACTTACAAACATATTAAAAAGAATGGGGCCCAGGACAGAGCCTTGCGGCACACCACTTGTAACTCGCCTCTGATCAGATTGCACACCATTTACAACAACGCTCTGATACCGATCCCTCAGCCAACTGGAAATCCACTGAACTATCCAGGGATTGAGTCCTACCTTCAATAACTTATCTATGAGCTCCTTATGTGGTACAGTGTCAAAGGCTTTCCTAAAATCCAGATAAGCAATATCCACAGCACCACCTTCATCTAACACTTTAGTGACATTGTCAAAGAAATTAATAAGATTGGCCTGACATGATCGGCCCTCAGTAAAGTCGTGCTCTCGGGTACAACAGGTTCTTACATTTTATATGGTAAATTATATGTTTTTTCAAGAGAGTTTCCATTAGTTTTATAGATGTTAAACTAACTGGTCTGTAATTACTAGCTTCTTCTCTACTCCCCTTCTTATGGATTGGTGTGACATTGGCTGTTCTCCAATCATCTGGAACCAGACTGATTGAAAGGGAATGTTTAGTAAGTCAGTCAGAGGAGCTGCAATCACAAATATGAGTTCCCTTAGAACTCTGGGGTGGATTCCATCTGGACCCATCGCCTTACTTACCTTTAGATGTGGCAGCCCCGCTGAGACATCACCCTCCAGAAACTCCGGAGCTGTACCCTCCCAGCTGGATGCTGTGCTATGGCCATGCCTGCTATGGGTTTGAAAGCCACCATCAGAAAATAATGAACAAAGGTAACTATTCAGATGGTCAGCCACAGCCTTATCTACTTTTCTTTTACTATAGTGCTGACTTCCCTAGTAAACCATAGCGGTTTCTTCTTTTTATTCATAGTAACATAGTAACATAGTATGTAAGGCTGAATACAGACTTTAGTCCATCCAGTCCAGCCTGTTTAACTCCTTCCAGTGGTCTAGTAGCCATAGCTGGAAATGTTATTACATGCCAGGAAGGCATCAAGGCCACTTTTGAACGTTTTTACTGTATCCCTCATTACTACCTCCTCTGGCAGCGAGTTCCATAGTCTCACTGCTCTTACAGAGAAGAATCCCCTCCTATGTCGGAGGAGAAAGCACCTTTCCTCTAACCTTAGTGGATGCCCCCGGGTTATGGTTACACTCCGGGGTATAAATAGATTGTGGGAGAGATCCTTGTATTGACCCTGAATATATTTATACATAGTTATTAGATCACCCCTCAATCGTCTTTTTTCTAGACTAAATAAGCCTAACTTGGACAATCTTTCCGGGTACTCTAGCCCCCGCACTCCGTTTATTAACTTTGTTGCCCTTCTTTGAACGCGCTCCAGTTCTGATATGTCCTTCTTAAGCACAGGTGCCCAGAACTGTACACAGTATTCCATATGGGGTCTGACCAGTGACTTGTACAGGGGTAAAATGATGCTCTGGTCATGAGCACCCATGCCCCTCCTGATGCACCCCATGATCCTATTTGCCTTGGCAGCAGCTGCCTGGCATTGATTACTACAGTTGAGCTTATTGTCAACTAAAACCCCTAGGTCCTTTTCCATTGTTGTTTTACCAAGTGTTTCTTTATTTAGTGTGTAATCATGACACAGATTTCTCCTTCCCATGTGCATAACCTTACATTTATCTGTGTTAAACTTCATTTGCCATTTAACTGCCCATGCTTCCAATCAAAATCTGTTTGTAGCTGCCTGTTGTCCTCTTTTGTTTTAATTACTTTACTCAGCTTAGTATCATCTGCAAAGATTGAGACTTTACTGTTTAATCCATACCCAATTGGGTTGATTCAAAGAAACATGTAACAGCTTGGATTTGGCTCACGATCATCCTATTTTTCACGTCCGCTCGTGCGTTCGTATGAACTTGCGAGTGATTCAATAAGCAAATACGTTTCTATCCTAAAATGTACGTCCGTTCGTATGATATCTCCCGAACTTGCCTCAGTCAGTTGGCAATCGTAAAAATCACGTTCATGTGCTCACCTGTTGCGGCGGCAGCCTGTTTTTTCGGCTGCTTCCATCGTCCACCTCTTCCAATTACTTGCGTTTGCCTCTGGTTTTCATTGGTTTTTGGCCTCTTAGATTCGTGCGTTCGTATGTTTATAAGATCTTGCGCATGCGCACCCTCAACCAGAAACTTACCTAAACCCCTTAGCGCTTGCATCCTTCTTCATTTCTCGGTCCCTAAAACTTACCTAAACCCCTTAGCGCTTGCATCCTTCTTCATTTCTCGGTCCCTAAAACTTACCTAAACCCCTTAGCGCTTGCATCCAACTTCATTTCTCGGTCCCTAAAACTTACCTAAACCTCTTAGCGCCTGCATCCAACTTCATTTCTCGGTCCCTAAAACTTACCTAAACCCCTTAGCGCTTGCATCCTTCTTCATTTCTCGGTCCCTAAAACTTACCCAAACCCCTTAGCGCCTGCATCCAACTTCATTTCTCGGTCCCTAAAACTTACCTAAACCCCTTAGCGCTTGCATCCTTCTTCATTTCTCGGTCCCTAAAACTTACCTAAACCCCTTAGCGCCTGCATCCAACTTCATTTCTCGGTCCCTAAAACTTACCTAAACCCCTTAGCGCTTGCATCCTTCTTCATTTCTCGGTCCCTAAAACTTACCTAAACCCCTTAGCGCTTGCATCCTTCTTCATTTCTCGGTCCCTAAAACTTACCTAAACCCCTTAGCGCCTGCATCCAACTTCATTTCTCGGTCCCTAAAACTTACCTAAACCTCTTAGCGCCTGCATCCAACTTCATTTCTCGGTCCCTAAAACTTACCTAAACCCCTTAGCGCTTGCATCCTTCTTCATTTCTCGGTCCCTAAAACTTACCCAAACCCCTTAGCGCCTGCATCCAACTTCATTTCTCGGTCCCTAAAACTTACCCAAACCCCTTAGCGCTTGCATCCTTCTTCATTTCTCGGTCCCTAAAACTTACCTAAACCCCTTAGCGCCTGCATCCAACTTCATTTCTCGGTCCCTAAAACTTACCTAAACCCCTTAGCGCTTGCATCCTTCTTCATTTCTCGGTCCCTAAGACTTACCTAAACCCCTTAGCGCCTGCATCCAACTTCATTTCTCGGTCCCTAAAACTTACCTAAACCCCTTAGCGCTTGCATCCTTCTTCATTTCTCGGTCCCTAAAACTTACCTAAACCCCTTAGCGCTTGCATCCTTCTTCATTTCTCGGTCCCTAAAACTTACCTAAACCCCTTAGCGCCTGCATCCAACTTCATTTCTCGGTCCCTAAAACTTACCTAAACCCCTTAGCGCCTGCATCCAACTTCATTTCTCGGTCCCTAAAACTTACATAAACCCCTTAGCACTTGCATCCTTCTTCATTTCTCGGTCCCTAAAACTTACCCAAACCCCTTAGCGCCTGCATCCAACTTCATTTCTCGGTCCCTAAAACTTACCTAAACCCCTTAGCGCTTGCATCCTTCTTCATTTCTCGGTCCATAAAACGTACCCAAACCCCTTAGCGCCTGCATCCAACTTCATTTCTCGGTCCCTAAAACTTACCTAAACCCCTTAGCGCTTGCATCCTTCTTCATTTCTCGGTCCCTAAAACTTACCCAAACCCCTTAGCGCCTGCATCCAACTTCATTTCTCGGTCCCTAAAACTTACCTAAACCCCTTAGCGCTTGCATCCTTCTTCATTTCTCGGTCCCTAAAACTTACCCAAACCCCTTAGCGCCTGCATCCAACTTCATTTCTCGGTCCCTAAAACTTACCTAAACCTCTTAGCGCCTGCATCCAACTTCATTTCTCGGTCCCTAAAACTTACCTAAACCCCTTAGCGCTTGCATCCTTCTTCATTTCTCGGTCCCTAAAACTTACCCAAACCACATAATGTACATATGTCTAGATGTTTCTAACCGTGTTTTTTCTTGTTTGTGTAATTGTTTGTGTTTGCGCATATTAGAAAAGACACATTTATGAAGTATTAAAATCTAATTTATTTAAAATTTTTTTGGGGATTTGGGTTATTTTTTTCTGTAATTTTTTTGTTTTTATTGGGGTGTTTGGTTTCCAACACCTTTTTTATTTTTGTAAAATTTTTGTTAATACAAACATCTTAAAATTTTTTGGGCCTTGCCTTAAAAACAGAGTAAAATTTTTTGTTTTTTTTCAAAAAGCCAAAACTTTAAAACATTTAAAACAATAACCAAGTTTGTAAAACTTTGAACCAAAGTAGCCAGGACCAAGGGCACTAATCCTCCTCGTCTTCTTCATCTGTTGGCCCCAACGTCGCCTGTATGGCCAGCAGCTCGGCCACCAACTCCTTCATTCTTTTTTTTTTCTCCGCCAATGTTTTGGGGATCATCCCTGTAACCAATAGAGAAAGAAACATAAATAGGAGTCCCAGACCGGTTTGTATGCTGGAAATAGATTTGGGGTTAATCAAATACATGTAAATGCATGACATATGTCATTCTTCCAAGGGATACAGTTAATGCATTTCCCACAGGTAAGTCTTTAAACTCCTTAAACCGGACCTTCAACATTATTTAATGAAAACCACTAACTATTCCCAAATGATTCTGCACCAGATCAAAGTAAATTTGGGTTTTTTTTTTATTACAGCGCCGCCATCTGGACTCTGAAGCATAACACTTAATGAGGAGTGGAGAGTTGGATAAAGTACAGGGGAGTAGGTTACAGTGGTGCGTTGGGAATCCAGAGCATAGCTGGGTTGAGGGAAAGGTCATCACTCACACAATGCATGGCAGCACCTTCCTTTTTTCAATCTGTATCCCATGCTGCCTGTAAATATTGCGCATTCCATATTCCGCAATATTGGTTTTGTTCAGTCTAATAACATGCATTAGATGGCTGAAGGGTGTTTTTCCATTTTTCTAATCTGTAGGTACAGTGTGTTGGCTAATTCTTAGGTTCTTAATACAAGTTCGGGTCCTCTTTAAGCTAACGAAGTGCCCACATGAAAGTGTGAACTACACATTGGCTACGCCTTTAGTTATGTG
The DNA here is from genome assembly GCA_027917425.1 of Gastrophryne carolinensis. NCBI lineage: Eukaryota > Metazoa > Chordata > Amphibia > Anura > Microhylidae > Gastrophryne > Gastrophryne carolinensis. The sequence continues at coordinate 174,651,603 of CM051238.1, read as the reverse complement.
TGTGTTATTAGCTAACCAAACATTAATATGAATAATGGCATGGAGACTTACGGAGTTGGTGGCCGACAGATGGCTGGTTGGGGCCAACAGGCTGCCCTTGGTCCTGGCTATGCTGTGAAGAAGTCCCTGGAGAAACATGTGACATTTGGTTAGTACTTGTATAGAGTCACTATTCCCAACATATCTGGCTCCCAGTCTGGCTGACATCACTCACCTTCGCCAGGATCGACTTCCAGCATCTCTGCTGCCTCCTCCTCCACTATTTCACCCGCACCAGAAGCTTCTACAAATACATAATAAAGGATAACTTAGTTTTTGGCCTGCCATGTATATCTTTGTGCCTATACATGAAGAGTGACATACCAGAGCCTTCCCCATGCCTGGCCAGGTATGACTCCACGCCCACGCGGTTGGGCCCCTCCTCTGTGGTAAGGTCCAGGGGCTGGTCTGAGGAGGCCACAGAGGAGGGGTAGGTCCGTCGCCCGGGAGATCCACCACCTTCACTCACAGATGCAGACTCATGCAGCACTGGTCGGCCTGTACGCCTCCGGGTGCGGCGAATTCTGAAATCCATTTCCAACACTACCAAAGAAAAGTCATTATAAATAAAGGCATAACTTATACATTTGGAACATATACCATGCAATTGCTTGGTACTTACTTGGGAAATGGATTCCAAAAAACCTCCGCACCCGGGGCATGTGCAGACGTTTCAGGTCCGACCAATGCTGCATTATCTGGGTGTGAGTGAAGGTGGTGCTGGTGACACGGTGTATCTCGGCGATGATCTCCCGGGCGATGTCCCTTTTCTCGCACACATTGGGCGCGAAGTCATACCGGCGCTGAAGCATGATCTGAAAAACATAATGGACACAGAGATTTTACTTTTACACACACACCCATATGTGTTGCATCACAAGTTGAGAATTTCATGTCATTAACACACACATTTAGAGTGGCAGCCATTTTTGGGGAGTGCCTTAAAGAGGACGTTGACTGTGAATGAGAGTCTGGTCTTATGTTATATGTATCACACACCATGTACATACAGATAATAGCCAACATCAAGAATCAGGCCACCTGCATCTATGGCATGTTAGGATGGTTTCAACATCCAAGATGTAGGCTAATGCTTAGGCTTTTGGACCACGTGTGTGGCTTCCCGTTGTGTTTTTATGGCTTATGAAAACAGTGTTCCTCAAACATCCGCATCAAGGTCCGAGACAGGCCAGGTTTGCCAGCTAGCCCCGCTACTCCACAGGTTAATTAACTGTTGCTAATCCGGAGCAATTGGCCGAATTAGGACATCAGCATAGACAGGTGAAAACGTGGCCAGGCTCGGCCCTTGAGGATGAAGTGTGAGGAGCCACTTCTTAAACATTAAGAGACCCCAAACTAGTTCCAAACGCATCATTTACATTTAGGCCATCATTGACTATTACATTAAAATGCAGAGGCAGGCACTTACCAGCATGAGGATCTCTTCCTGTTGACGGGTGAAGATAGTGGGCGCCATCTTTATGCTTCTTCAAGGCAGCAGATAAGTGAAACCCCAGCGGTTTCCTGGTTCCGCTCGAACGTACGTTCGTACGAGCGCGTAGTCGTGCGCATAGGCGTCACACGCTGGGCTCATTATTTAAAGGTCCCTGCACCCAAAGCTCATTCTCTTTGAGCATTTGTGGAAGATGGCACCTAAAAAGCCTATGACCAAGCGACCCCAGCAAAGCCAGACCGCGGAAGGCCCAACAACAAGGTCCCAGCAAGGTAGGAGAAAGCTGAGAGGCAAGGCTACTACCTCGGCCCCACCCAGGGACACTGGACCCTCAGGAACCCAAAAAAGGGGCCCCAAGCCACGTGCCCCTGCAGGCAAAAAGCAGCCAACTGCAGCACCCACCACCTCTGCCCCCAGAAGAGGCCGCACAAGGGAGCCCACACCGGCCATGGGTTCAAGTAGGGCAGTTCGGCAACCCAGGCCCCGCAGCAGGGCCCAAACCCCATCCAGGGCCAGAAGCCCAGCCAGAGCCCGCCGAACCCCATCCAGGGCCAGAAGCCCATCCAGGGCCCGCCGAACCCCATCCAGGGCCAGAAGCCCAGGCAGAGCCCGCCGAACCCCATCCAGGGCCAGAAGCCCAGGCAGAGCCCGCCGAACCCCATCCAGGGCCAGAAGCCCAGGCAGAGCCCGCCGAACCCCATCCAGGGCCAGAAGCCCAGCCAGGGCCCGCCGAACCCCATCCAGGGCCAGAAGCCCAGGCAGAGCCCGCCGAACCCCATCCAGGGCCAGAAGCCCAGCCAGGGCCCGCCGAACCCCATCCAGGGCCAGAAGCCCAGGCAGAGCCCGCCGAACCCCATCCAGGGCCAGAAGCCCAGCCAGAGGCCGCCGAACCCCATCCAGGGCCAGAAGCCCAGCCAGAGCCCGCCGAACCCCATCCAGGGCCAGAAGCCCAGCCAGAGGCCGCCGAACCCCATCCAGGGCCAGAAGCCCAGCCAGAGGCCGCCGAACCCCATCCAGGGCCAGAAGCCCAGGCAGAGCCCGCCGAACCCCATCCAGGGCCAGAAGCCCAGGCAGAGCCCGCCGAACCCCATCCAGGGCCAGAAGCCCCTACAGGGCCCGAAGAACCCCATCCAGGGCCAGAAGCCCCTACAGGGCCCGAAGAACCCCATCCAGGGCCAGAAGCCCCTACAGGGCCCGAAGAACCCCATCCAGGGCCAGAAGCCCAGCCAGGGCCCGAAGAACCCCATCCAGGGCCAGAAGCCCCCGACCTGGCACCAGCCGGGAACAGAGCCCCCGACCTGGCACCAGCCGGGAACAGAGCCCCCCAAGAGGGCCCAGAATTTCAACCATGACCACATCTACACCTGGAAGTTCGGTGGCCAGCCACGCAAGAACACCCAGTCCCTTGGCCAGTCCAGTCCAGTCATTGGGAAGCCACCAATCCGGCCATTCCCCTACCCAGCCCCAGGCCATAATGTCACCACATGTGTCTGCACACATGGAGGAGCAGCCAAGCCAACCATCTGGCCGCACATTGCGCCGCGGCCAGTTGAGTGGGAGATTCTCCCATGACCAAAATATGGCATTGGCTAGTGGCCTTACATTATACTATGACGAGCTCTATGGGAGCAAATCAAAACACACCACAAAGCAGCGCAAGATGGAATTGTTTGAAACCATCCTACGACAAGTAAATGCAGCGGGGGAAGAGAGGAAAAATGTGTCCCAAATTCAGAAGAAAATCTCGGATCTGAAGTATGCTGTACGGCAAAAAGAAATTAAAAGGCATAATTACAGGTAAATAAATGTTTTCTCCAAATATAATGTTTAGGATGTACTGTATGCACCTTTTCTGAGTACCAAACAATTTTCTGTTTTCAGCCTGAAAACTGGAGGTGGCTTTCCTTCTAAATTGGAGTTTACCCCTGCTGAGGAGATTGTGCTGGGACTTCTCCATCCGGTCGCGGTCGGTGGACATGCTGGTCTAAGGGACACAGACTCACCGACCCGTACCCACGGTGAGTACTCTTAAATCTCCATGTTTGCCTGTTTGCTAAATAATCTAAAGTTCACTAGTAACAAGATAACGGGATGCCCCTATGGTTTGCCTTGCTTGGCCTCGCACTACTGTGCCTGTTTGTGTCCTCTTTTGGTCCCTGTGAATCACACATTTAGGCCCACATCCATTATGGCAAAGATCAAATTTCAAATTGTATTTGTAAAGTCATGAAGTTGCTCCTGAAAAGTGATATATTTTGAATCAATCACAAAACACACATCATTATGGATGGGTTGCCTATTTGTTGTGTGAGTTGTGTTTGAGTTAACAATTTAATTAGCCACCCCCAAACATATCTGACCTAGAGCAGCGAGACTCAACTGGCGGGCCGGGGTACCAATGCGGACCTTGGCACCAGATTCCAGGACCCCTGCCCAGACAGCCCTGCACTCAGTTACTTCTGTGTTGACGTGCTCAGAGCTGCCCCCTTGATCGGCGATGTAGTGGTTGTTCTCCTGCCCAATGTCATGGCTCCCTGAAACATAGCAGTGCAATATGAAGTACTGCACAGGAAGTGGCATTGCAAGGTACACAGTAACTTGGTACATCTTTCTCTTGGCACACTCGTGTCCCGCTGCCCCTGCTCTGCCCCATCTGCCACAGTCACCCCATGCCCCCCCCCCACATAAGCCCCATACATTTGTAACAGATTTGCTCCATCCATCCCATCACCATCAATTCGTTAACTCCCCCCTTTAGCCATCCAATCCCTGTCCCCTCAGCTCTGCCCCATCCAGCCCAGCAAGGGCAAGCAGCCTTTATTAGTTTGCACTTTGAAATCTCAAGCCCCTCCACCAGTGTGTTTATTTCTAACTAGACACCCCCTGCGTCAGCCCCATGGCCAGACATTCACCTCTCACCACATACCTTTAAATGGACCTTTACAACAATTGTTTGAGTACCCCGGACCTAGCGAATGGTAGGCTAAATCCAAAAATGTGCGTTGCAAGTTGTATGCTGACTGGGTACACTTCCTGACTTAGAACTGAGGTCAGTTAGCAGTTTTCTCGAGGCATTGCACCTATCTAAACTTGCGTGTCTTTTAACAAATGTCCCCATTGCTCTAGAGTTGCTTAATATTACAAATAGAGGTTTATTTGATTACCTATCCCAAAAATGGTTATGTGTGTGTTTACGTGGTTTGTTTTTCTCTTCTTCAGCCCAGCATGATCCCTCAGCAAGGGTAAACTCACCCCCCAGTTTGGTTATGCCTACCAGGTCCGTACAGCATAGGAGCCCAGATCCGAGATTTCCGGTAAGTTAATTTAGTACCATAAATACTACCAAGTGCTTAAGAATGTGTTAAACTGTGGGAATCCCAAATTTGGACGCCAACTTACACTTTTTTTTTTATATGTCCCTACAGACCCGCACACTCATGGAAGAGATCCAGGAAATGGAGGAAGATGATGATGTCTCCATGCAGGGCACGTCGGATGACCTCCCCCTGGGTCCCAATTTGGAACTGCTCCATAATGTTTCTCTGGCCAATCCTCAGCAGCAGAGTGAATCTCCATCCATTGTGCATGCACATGGGGAGACTGACACAACAGTCCCCAGTGTTCACTCTGCTGCTGAGGATTTGCAAAGCAGGCCTGTTGCTGTTGAGGGGACGACACCACGCGGCAGGGCACGCCCAAGAGCCAGGGTAATTGTGCGGCGGACTCCATTACGCCGCCCCACAATTTCCCAGGGGAGGCAGAGTGCCCTGCTTCAATTATGGACCCAAGAAAGGGACTCTTATGAGGCACAGCTCGTTACAGAGCGTGAGGAAAGGCATGCCGACATGGTCACCATCAATACCAGTCTACAGGGCATCCTCGCGGAGTTGCGTACCCTCAACAGCAACGTGGTCACTGCAAGTAATGGCATCCAGTCAGCCATGGCTGAGATGACCAATATGCAGAGAAACATTGTGGAGCAGTTTCAAATTCACAATGCTGCCATGGCCCAGGCTAGGTCCCATTCACATGGACCTCCACCTGGACCTCCACCTGGGTATTATGGGCAGCCACCCTATTAAGCCATGGGTGTGTGGGACATCTTTTCTCTTAACCCCCACTGTATTTACTTGTCCTTTGAGGTTTCAAACAATCCATTTTGTGTTGCTCATGCAGGTTGTGTTTTGTATTTGCTCCCATATAGCTCCTTAGAGTAATGCTTAAGGCCACTAGCCAATGCCATAGGTCTATGTGGAGTGTATCTGGCCACTTATGGCTTTAAATATGTATTTGGTTGGTGCTCCTCCTGTTTGCAGACATGTTTGTGTGACATTATGGCCATGCCCAAATATCCCTGGGCACAGGCAATATTAATGACTGGACTAGGCTGGCCTTTGGACTGGGTGTCCTTGTTTGGTTGTGCCACTCACTTCCAGGTGTAGATGTGCTCGATGTTTTTTTTGTTATGTCATCCATTTGTAACCACAGATGTATGTGGAATATTTTCTGTTATGCACAATAATTTTTACTTTTCTAAGTAAAAAAATATTCTCACTTACAATACTTGTGGCGTTTTTAGTGGGAACACATTTTAAACAGCTTGGGCTAAACCAGATAATTTTGGTTTGAAGAGGTGTAACAATGCAAATCTAAAGCTAAGGAAACTACATGAAATACATTAGGCAACAATTAAGGTAAAAATGTTTTACTTTGAGGTAATGCCACATTACGGCAAAACAACATATTTAACAAAAAGGATAACACAGACACACAGAATGTTGAGACACGAAATTAAATTAACTAAAATGCTGCAAGATCAAGTTGGCTCTAACTGATTGGGCAGACTCACTGGGTGGCCCAACAAAATTCTCTACATCATCCTCTACGGCTGAAGAGGGCAGGCTATCCACATAACGTGGGACACGTTCCAGGATCGCAAAATTGTGCAAAACAGCACATGCCATGATTATGTCGATCACTTTCTTGGGATCATATTGCAGGGCGCCCCCAGTATGGTCCAAGCAACGAAAACGTGTCTTCAACAGCCCAAAGGCCCTCTCCACAACTGCCCTGGTCTTGCGGTGCGCACGGTTGTACGCTTCCTGAGAGGCATCCTGGGGCCGCAGCACAGGCGTCATGAGCCAGGGTAGAAGTGGGTACCCGGAATCACCTTAAACAGACAATTAAATGTAATCAAAATTAAAAAGGCAACACAACAAACACAAAGAATTTTACATATATCATAATGATGTAAGGTAAAGGGCCAAAAAAAACACCCAGGGCACATTAGCAAAATAAATATTGCCACTAATGTAGTACATAATTAAAAATGGAACTTCAATATACCAATTAATTAACAAACATCTGCACGGCCAAGGGTAGTTGGAATTTAAATATATTTTTAGTTTTCAGACATGTTACAATTAGGATGCTGCTGAGGGGCTATCCACATTTAGATGAAAACTACAATGTATGCAGTTTAAGTCCACTTTGACATTTAAAGACCAATACTACAAAAGGAGCCAAAGCTCACAGATCCTTGGGTATAAACTCCCAACCAAGATATTTAGGGACATGGAACTTACAGACATCCTAACTAAAGGGAAAACATTCTGAAGGACAAAGCGAGGCAAGCCTTTTTTTTGGAAGATCATAATATATGACCCAAGAAAAAGGCAGTTTCTGGCTTATGTAAAGAATTCAAATACAAACATATCAACAAATACAAGATTAATCCCACATTTAATAGCACACAAATAGGACACACTTACCAAGCAGCCATGCCCCCGAAAATTCACCTGCCTCAAATCTCCGAAACAACCCAGATCGCCTGAGGATATATGAGTCGTGGGACGATCCTGGGTAGCCGGCAAGGACACTCATAAAACGCATGTCCGGACCAACCACGGCCTGGACATTAAGGGAGTGTCCCATTTTTCGATTCCTTAAGGCAAAAACATACAAAAAGGGTAATTGATATTTGACCCAAAAAAAAAAAAAAAAAAAAAAAAACATGTCTGCACTCTATTGGGAAATACTAATGAAAAGCCTAGATAAAGCAGCTACACAAATGAGGGATAAACAAATATGCTGCCGCTAAGGAAAACAGGTTACATTACACGTTGGCCAACATAATAACCAATCTCAATACCTATATATATACTCGTCGGCAGCCCTAGGTACGAGTGCCACATGTGTGCAGTCAATAGCACCAATAACGTTGGGCATGTCGGCCACATTATAAAACCCAAGCTTAATGGCGTTTCTGGCTGCCATATCATCCGGAAAATAAATATATTTTGGAGTTATGGCAGCCATGCCTTCCAAAAATTTAGATAGTGCGCGGCTCAGCGTAGGCTGGGACATCCCCACGGAGAGGGCACCCAGCCTCTGGAACGAGCCGTTCGCCAAAAATTGCAGGCAGCCAAGCATCTTGGTCATACCTGAAATTGCATGCCCCTTCCTTGTGGTGCGGGCTAACCATGGCCGCAGCTCACTATATAATTTATGGAGGGAAGCGCGATTAAGCCTGGTCAGCTCGAACAGCTCAACATCATTCATGCTATCGATGTTCATGCGACGACGCAGGGGCAATCTGCTCTCAGACATCTCGATCAACTCAATGCCAAAAAGCATAAGCCCTTGATGTGCCACAAACTCGCTCCGCTCCATCCTACTCCCGAGGCCAAATAGCTGCCGGCAAACATTTCGTAAAGCAGCTCTTTAATGGGCTTCAAAACAATTAGCAATCACCTCTCTGAATTGGTCGCAAGCCCATGTGAAGGACGTAAAAAATAGGATCGGACGCAAATAATACGATTTGGACGGGAAAAACACACGAACTAACGCAAATTATACGATTCTCGTACGAAATGCGTATGTTCATATACGTCTATGCGCGAACGATCGTGCGAATACGAAATGGGCAAAAAAACAAGAAAAAATGACAAACACCCACCCAAACTTACGATTCTCGATACGAAATCAATTAACTTTTGCTCTTTGAATCGAGGGGAATGTCATTTATATATATATTGAAGAGAATTGGTCCCAGAACTGACCCTTGTGGTACTCCACTAGTAACAGGGACCCAATCTGAGTGTGTACCATTGATAACCACCCTCTGCTTCCGATCATTAAGCCAATTTCCCACCCATCTGCACACGTTTTCCCCCAGTCCAAGCATTCGCATCTTTTGTACCAGCCTTTTATGTGGCACAGTATCAAATGCTTTAGAAAAGTCAAGATATATGATATCCAATGACTCCCCCTGATCCAATCTTGAACTTACCTCCTCCTAAAAGCTGATTAGGTTTGTCTGGCAGGAGCGATTCCTCATAAATCCATGCTGATATGGAGTAATAAGGTAATTTTCCCCAAGGTGTTCCAGGATAGTATCCCTTAAGAAACCTTCAAACAGCTTGCCCACCACAGATGTTAAGCTTACCGGTCTGTAGTTCCCAGGTTCCCCCCTAGATCCCTTTTTGAATATTGGCACCACATTTGCCAAGCGCCAATCCATCGGAACAGACCCTGTAGTTATGGAATCCACAAATATTAGAAATAACGGCTTGTCTATTACTGTACATAACTGTACATAACTCCCTTAAAACACGAGGATGTATGTCATCTGGTCCCGGTGATTTATCGATTTTTATCTGCTTGAGGCGGTGCTGGACTTCTTCCTTGGTTAGACCAGTGACATTTAATGGAGGGTTTCGGTTATTCCCCTGCATTTCACTCGGCATGTCAAATTCTTTTGTGAATATAGAAGCAAAGAAGTTGTTAAGCAAATTAGCTTTCTCCTCATTTCCCTCTATAGGGGTCCCCTCCTTGCTTTTCAGGGGGCCCACACCCTCAGGTTTGTACCTTTTTACGGTTTATGTAGCTAAAGAATAATTTGGGGTTAGTTTTACTCTCTTTCGCGACCAGTCTTTCTGTCTCCAGCTTAGCTGCCCTTATCTGTTGTTTACATTGTTTATTTTCTTCTATATATTTTTTTAACGCTTCCGCTGTCCCTTCCTGCTTTAAACGTTTAAATGCCTTTTTTTTTGTTGTTTATTGCCCCCTTAACCTTTTTATTTAGCCACATCGGTTTACATGTGTGTCTAATAGTTTTATTCCTGTAAGGTATATATCTGTCACAATGAAAATTAAGTATTCCTTTGAAAGTATCCCATTTAGCGTCCATGCTTTTGTTTTTAAGGGCATTTTCCCAGTCAATGCAGTGTAGGGCATCTCTAAGTTGGTCAAACTTTGCCTTTTTGAAGTCCCGCGTTTTTGTGGCTCCTTGATAAGGCACCTTAGTGACTGCTAATTGGAAATTAATGATATTATGATCACTGCTTCCAAGGTGTCCCCCAACCTGTATTACTTTGTCTGGTACATTGGTTAGTATTAGGTCCAATATGGCTTTCCCCCTTGTTGGAGCTTGTACTTGTTGGGAAAGGTAGCCATCTTTTGTTTTAGATAAAAAACTATTACTTTTATGCAAAACAGATGTTTCAGCATCCCAGTCTATAGGGTCGATTCAAAGAAACATGTAACAGCTTTGATTTGGGTGCCGATCATCCTATTTTTCCTGTCCGCTCGTGCGTTCGTATGAACTTGCGAGTGATTCTATAAGCAAATACGTTTCTATCCTAAAATATACGTCCGTTCGTATGGCAGTTCGGGAATCAGACCTATGTCAGTTTCCATCCTGATTTTTCCGTTTCATTTCTCAGGTTGCAACATTGGTTTTGCCCTTTTTCCTTTTTTGTCTGGACGTAAATCCTTCTGATCTTGCGGCTGCGCACTACAAACTTACCTTATTAAAGTGCATTCTAAATATTTGGTCTTTTATTTTTCTTTATTTCATTCATTTTGTAGTAACCAACCATTAATGAATGCATTTGCATAAGTAAATCTTACTTTGTTTAATTTTTAGTTAACTTGCATTTTTTACTTGAGGATTTAATTTAAATATTTTGGCTTCAAATGGTGCAACTTAAAATTTTGGGTGTGGTTACCCACACCCTCTACATACAGATTTGCTCTCAAAAATTACAAAACACCCAGCAACTTCTGCATGTTATGAGCCTAGAAACAGCCAAGATGGCGGCTCAGGTATTCTCGGGCAGCCTGCAAACAGAAAGGGCCTTGTGACTGTGTTGCTCTGCATTCTTTGATTTCTGACCTTTCCGTGCCCCCAGCTCTGCTGTGTCTGTGCAAAATACAGCAGTAACCCACATCCTGCACTTTATCCCGCTCTCCTCTCCTCAGTAAGTGTGATGCATCTGACCAAAGATGTGCTTAAATAATTAAACAAAGCAAAGGTAAACAACTACACCAATAAATTCAATCTAAAAATATTATTCTAGTACATCAATTTAAAAATAAATACCAAAGGACATAAGTTTCTTTAATTAACGCAAATAGATTGCAAAATAAAGGTTTACATGCAAAGGACTAATTAAGGTCCACATTAAAATGCTTTTATAAGGCATACATGAATCAGGTATGCATTGCCATACAATTTATGGCCTCGGCCATGCTGATACATGTAGTTCATTGGAGCTCAAGACGCGCAGACTCCTCCACATAGCCAAAAAACCTGTTCAAGAACAGCAATACGACTGCTAAAAGGTGTCGGCAGTGGCTTTCTTTTAAAACGTCTTTAGAGGTTTGAAAACTGTTCTCTGAATCACACCTAAACCCATTCGATTATCCTAAGTTTTACGTTTTGATCCTAAGTTTTAGGATTTGATCCTAAGTTTTACGTTTTGATCCTAAAATTTAGGAATGAACTTGCGATGATCGTAAGAGCATATACGCATTCGAACGTAGGCTCGTGCGAGTCGTAAATGGCCAAAAAAACAGGAAAAAATGACTTAACACCCACCCAAACTTACGATTCTCGATCCGAAATCAATTAACTTTTGCTCTTTGAATCGAGGGGTATATCTGGGTAGTTAAAGTCCCCCATAATCACTACCTCATTTAGTTTAGCGGCTATATATATTTGCCTTAGCATCATATTTTCTATGGATTCGGATATATCTGGAGGTTTGTAGAAAACCCCCATCAGTATTTTATTTTTGTTTCTCCCTCCATGCATTTCTATCCATACAGACTCCACATGGTCATTCCCCTCACATATATCCTCCCGCAGAGCAGGCTGTAGAGAGGATTTTACAATTAAGCATTCCTGCTACTTAGCTCCTGTATTGCTAAGTTGCCTTTAAGATGGCCATTTTAAATAGTTTCCACTGGACACTCACTTCTGCTACTCTGTTCCCCTCACCTAATTCCCTACTTCTACATGGTTCACCATTTCCTTAAAGTTTGTTTTCCTAAAGTCTAGTACTTTGGTTCTAGTGTGTGATTGTCAAATGTCTGTTTTTATGCCGAACCATAAGCATTGTTGGTCACTGGACCCCGGATTTTCTTTTACCCCTCTAACTCCCAGAGCTTGTTGTCTAAATATATACTCCATTTGATTTAGAGTTTGTTGTTTTGAAGAACTAGAGTGACTTTCAATGTGACACTGAGGTAGAGTGTCTCCTTTCCAACATATAAATGTACCATATTTCTGCCAGGCTACACTTAGTTCTGTTATTTTGAAGTAGAAAATCTTTACAGCAATAATGACTCATATGAAATATAAACTAGACATAAAAACTAAGTAAGGAACTAGACATTGAGCCAAAGGTCAATGCTCAAAACACAAATGACATATGGCTCCACACAAGCGAAGGAAGGACTTTGGCCGAGTATGAAGAGAGGGGCTGGATATTCCTGGGCTTTCACATAGACATTCAGATAAGACAGTGGCAGGGGGCAAGCGATTGCCCTTTTACCTGCATCTGTGCTGTTTCAGTCTAAAAAGCCAACCAATGAATGGAGTAGACATGTGGGAGCGTAAACAAGGCCCCATAGACATGGCCATGTAAGATTTCAGAGCCGTCCACTAGCCTGCCAATGGGGCATTCTAAATCGTGATGGCCCACTGTGTGAAACCCTTTCCTGTAGTTGAGGCACACTCCGACATCCAGCCAGTCAGATAGGCTGGCGACGGGAGCCTTCCCAGTTCTAAAGGAAAGCCTGGGGTGCAGCTAGGCGGTTCGTCAGCCAGCATGCTTGATAGCAGCCAACCCCTTTTTTAAGCCAGGCCACTGCCAAGCTAGTTGCATTGCCCAAGTTACCCAGGGCGACGAGGGCAAATGGGGAGTGCTGAGAGCAGGGGAGTGGGTGTTGTGCCACTTTAAGTAAGCAAAAAACTTTAGTCTATTACTGAATGCTGAATTTATAATTCCACAACAGAATGCAACTGCTAAGAGAGGAAGCATAGAAGAAATACTAATTGGTCAGAGGCTTGTGGGCTCTGCTTCTACTAATGGCTTCACTATTTATTGATATGAAGTATTAGCCTGCTGAACATTAATCATTATGTCTAATATGAGAACCATTTGATTTAGAGTTTGTTGTTTTGAAGAACTAGAGTGACTTTCAATATGACTCTGACGTAGAGTGTCTCCTTTCCAACATATAAATGTGCCAAATTTCTGCCAGGCTATACTTATTAGTTCTATTATTTTGAAGGAGAAAATCTTGACAGCAATAATGACTCATCTCTCTCTTGTCTAAGCCATCCAAACTCACAAAGTGCTGAAGGGTACTGTATGTAAAGAAATGCCTGTCACTATGCCAAGCACCTTTGGTCTTATTAAAGCAATAATGGAATTGTTTTCTATGGAGTGCCACTTGGCATAATGGACGTTTTAGGGTTGTCAGAAGACAGCTACCTGCCATTATGGAGGCTGCAATCTAACAGGCTTGGTAATGATTAAATGAGTAATAATGGTTGGGAGCTGTTTTTAATGATTTAGTACACGTCTAAATTCCAGTAAAGGAAGTTTGTAGGACTCAAGGATACAAAAATATATTTTTATGTTCTTCCACCGTTGAATGGTTTATTGTATCTAGTGTAAACTCTGGCTGGTCCACTTTGAGCATAGATTTAAACTCTATTCAACAGCTTTGTAGATGACTTGGGGAGTGGTGACTGTGCGCCATCAGGCACCTGGAAAATGCTCATAACCGTTTTCTAAAAAGAACAAGCAGACAGTCTGCATATTAATGCCGTTGTTCTAGAATAAAAATATTTAACTAGCTCATAAAGGTGTGGTGACTCTCAACCTACACCAGGGCTGTCACTAGTCATTGTCTTGCCTGCTACTCAGAGACTTGACGTCTGCTTTAAAAAAAGCAATAACCACCATAGCATCTGCCCAGAGCATTGCATAATGGGTAAAAGCATCGACATACATTAGAAGAATTGCAATAATAAAAAATTATTTGTCCAGAATAAGCTGTCTCAGGAGGAGAGTCAAGCAGGTGAAATTGTAGGTTAAATACAAAAAATATTACTTTACGTAGAACGGCTGTCTATTTTTTTTATGTTTTTTTTAAGTCACACATTTCATTTTCATATTCTATAGTAAGTCTGCTTATTTCCACGAATCACAGGCTTCCTGAAGATATCAAACAATACTATTTGTAGGGCTTTGTGATTCACAGGTCCAAAATAACATTGCTTATTGCCTTTAATGTCATTATATACAAGTAAAAAATAGCACATATAATTGCATTACAGACCTAGAATAGCTTTTATTGATGTGATAATAATCCCACGTGAGGGAGTCAAGAGCCAAACAAGAGGCCTTGGCTAAAAATAGCCACAGCTAACAAAGTTACCAACTCCTAACTAAAACAATATAATCAATGAAGGGATCAGACGTAAACATCAAAATGTCACATTTTCCAAGATCAGGTCCAAATGTGTGCATGTTCAGGCATTTCCTTGGGCATACACAGGGCGCAGCTGCCATGAGGCCATGTGAGGCAGGCTTTGGGGGTGGCAATGCAGACAGGGCAGCCAGCACCCGGATTCCTCTGCCACCATGGCGGGTGCTATTGTACCCCCAACCCACTTGTCAGCTTCCGCTGCTTGTTCCCTTGCAATGACAGGAGCTGTGCGGCAGTTAGCTGCGGGAGCCGTGGCCCAGGCCACCGACAAACCAAATGGCATGAGTCGCGTGCGCATGGTGCCCCCCCAACGGTGAGTCATGCAGCTAGCTGGTGCCCTGCTCCTGTCACGAAAAGGATGCAGCCCACTTAATCTATCAATGACTGCTGCCGGGGAGCCTTGTGGTAAGCCTCTACTGCGGGCTTGGGGGGTTACCATTGTGTGTGGGGGGTTAATTGTGTGTCCTGTGGTTTGACTATGTGTGTGTGAGGGGGAGTTAAACAGAACAAAACCCACCAGCTGCCGACCTGGAATCTTTAGCTGGCTTTCCCATGGGGCATCCCGAATTGGATGCCTTGTTGTGTGAAACACCCCCAGAGTTTGCTTCAGGCGGCAGAAAGGCTAGGTTCACCCCTGGGCACACAATCATTTTAAGTATATCAGAGGCAAAGACCCCACCTCAATCACAGCGAGAGGGGGATGCCCTCTCTTCTACGTAACAGAAGGGTATGCTAGGCACTGCCTGGGCATGCTCCATCTGTATGAGGAGACAGGGTGCACCAAGATCTAAGTAAATGAGTATACTTTGTATTTAAGTACACATAGACTAATGCCCATTTCTAGTTAGAAGTTGTTGACTCCATGGGAGATTTTACATTGCTTCCTGAGAAAACAAATTGATGTAATAAAAAATCCATGAGGGTGATCAGTCATGGCCTGGCTGCTGGATGAATCACCTGTGCTTTAAAATGGATCCATACCACACAGAATTTATACCACAATAGCACCTCCTATTATGGGTTCCCATCTATGCAGTCGCCATGGCCACCAAATGGGTAAGCCATTAGTACGTGTGCAGCACCATGCACGCGTAACTGGCAATTCCCACTGGTTGCCAGCGATGATGTAGGAGTGGTGTGGAGCGGAGATTAGACCTTTTAGACCTTTTCCAAGTTTAATAGCGAACAAACACCCCAACTTGGAGGTGTGTAAGTGAGGTAGGTAATGCAGAGCTTTGGGTCAGCTGTTATTAATGCTCTAGTTTAAAAACTGAACCTTTGTTTAGTCTAAAATAGCACACAGTGAAGTGAAGATTGGTACAATATGTGTGCATAGGATCAGTAGGTTAGGGCAACGCAGCAATGTGGGGGATTGAGATGAAACTGATTAAGGCAACATGACAATGCAGGCAATAAAGGGCCAAATTATCATGCAACAAATGATCCTGAGCAAGTTCCAGCACTGGCTATAAGATCGATATAATTGGGTCCTAAGGACAGAGAGCGATTAGCAACAAATTGGGCAAGCACTGTATAGAATCTAGTAGTGCTGGACTGCAAAGTGGTAAAGATATTGATGTCAAATGCAGGAAGTTAAAATGGGCCAACAGCCTGGCACAGTTGGAAAAAAAAAACTCCTGCTTCCACTCGAAACTGAAATGCCGCCTAACAGGTTTTCTCCTGGTAGTGACGATTTTGGAGCTTCCTTTCCCAGCATCCCAACCGTGTAGCTGCCTGGATTCAACTAACATAACCCCACAATGCACAGCGGCAGGGAACCCAGCAGAATTTTCTCTTTGCAGGTGGCTTGCAGCTCCGGGATGTCATTTTGTTTGTTAAATGGACGACAGCAGGAGTTACAAATAGGTGAATTCATTTTTATGTACAGCAATATGAATTGCCCTGAGGAGGGATGCATGAGCACTGTTTCTTGTAAGCGTCCAACATCTGTACGTGGTTGACACAGTAAATGTAGACAGAGATGTAGCATGATGTGATGATTTTTAATACCTGGTCAACTGACTATCAGCAGAATGCGGGTACCCTAAGCCGTTGGAATATTGCTGCTAGAGCAGGGCGGGTATTCCACGATCCCTGGTGCTCAACGCGTCAAGGGCACTTTCCACTTACATCAGTTCTCAGCTACAAACTGCAGCACTGGAACTAGACAGGGGGGGGGGCAGATAGATATATTTGAGAAGCATATAGATCTATGGCTGTAGGTCCTATATTTCCCAATTGCTAGTGCTATAAAGTGCCGAGTACATAGCGTTAGAGTGGATGCCCAAGTGATGCGATGAAGAGATTTTGTGTCGCAGATACTTAATTAGTATGTATGTACAATTAAGTCAAATGTATCTAGTCTAATAACCTTCACATTGAAGCTATTCAACATATTTTGCACCTCAAGACTTCTACATTCAGATCATTTTCAGCTTGAACTTGTGATTGAGCACCTGCCTGTTCCCCCTCTTCTCTGCACGGGAGGTATAGAGCAACTTCAACTAAGCTGCTGCCAACTTATCCATTGCATTGTTTGTTGCAAAGGGGGCTGTCATATATTAGACTGCACCTAAACAGAGACACCGTGGTGTTTGGTGGTGCAACTTTAGCATACTTCTGCACAGTGGAGTACTGGGACCAAAAATCAGCCCTGGATTTTTCCTGCCCCTGGCCAGCCCTGAGACGACCCTGCTGAGCCCCCCCCCCCCCCCATGATGCTGGGGTTATAGCATTGGGGATAGGTTTCCTTGGCTTGTGGGTACAGTGGGGCTGGGTACTGGGGTCTGAGAGGCAGACTAAAGGGGTGGGGATTGAATGTGAGTGTTAAAAGCAGCAGCCCAACTGGCCCCAAATCAGTGTGGCAGTCCGGGCATTGTGTCAGGTTACCCTATTGCCAATCGACCCGTGCACCTGCAGATGTGTGCCAGCCGAGTCCTTTGTTTTTAACCGGATTTAGAGATAGATTATACTGCATGGAGGCAGTTACCCAAACCACTCTTGACACAGGACTGTTCGGACTATGTCAGACCAATCCAGACACTCAATAAGGTCTGAAACCCCTTGCTTTAATTTGAGTCAGCCACAATCTTAGGGCCAGGGCCGGCGTCAGCACCCGGCAGGGGGGGGCAGCTGCCGGGGGGGCCGCACTGACAGGGCCAGCCTTTGGGGTGTGTGACGGCTCACATCTCCCTGCAGCATGCCAGCAATGACCGAGGTGGCGGTGCATCCAGGGCGCATCCAGATTTGGGACGTCCCTCAGTGATGTGACGCGACTTCACCACAAAGGAGCACACCGAGACCATGCCGCCCAAGGGCCACAAAAACCTGGAGCCAGCCCTGCTTAGGGCTATACTTTATATGCCAAGCCCTTAGTTTAAACAGATTTGCCTCTCTAACCGTAAGGTGCCAAGCCCATAAAAACTACAGGCTTGGCCTTTATCCCCAAAGAGTAAAAAAACATGTTCATCTCGGCCTAGATCCACATGGGTCTCCTCTTCCCCCGGAGGGTATCTGATCCCCTCCCAGGTCTTCCGGGTCAGGAGAGGGCCCGAAACCCCCCCCCCCCTTCGCTGTGGGCACTTGCAGCTAAACAAAAAAAAGAAATGATAACAGTTACCTCCTTGCTCGATTCCTCCGGCCACATGTGACGTGCTGGCCGCAGTCTCCTGCCCCGCCTTCTTGTGGGAGGAGCAGGGGCCAGCTCTGGCTCTGACAGATGCCAGTAAACCTGTGCAGAGTGGTATGAGGGCAAGGAGCTCGGATCCCCTGATACCCCCACCCACCCTGCACTGATCTCTATCGGCATCTGTCATTCATCATCGCTGTGGGAATGCGTCAGGGGACATAGGATCAAGGTGAGTAAAGAAAAAAAAAAGAATAAATGTCCTTTTTTTTCTCTGGTGTGTGTGGTTTTTATTTTTACTGTTAGAGATCCATGAGACTCCTATACAGAGGACTTGCCATTTACCCCCAGCCCCCCACCTACGTCATTTATTTTAAATGAACCCTGATGTCCCATCACTCAGGAAATATAAAAGTCTTCCAGCAGCAGGAGAGCATAGGACACAGTGCTCAGGAATGGATCAGAGGTAAGCATTAAAATATACTTATGCGGCAAGCAGGGGGCCACAAAGGCTATGCAGGCTTGAAGCCTTCACGGCCGGTGGCTACCAAGGCTGGCCTCCACTCCCTGCTCTACAACTCCCCCGGGGAACCCCACGGCATTTTCTGAATGATTTAACCCTTTATAGTGGGAACAGTAGTTATATTTTGGGTTAAATCTGTTCTAACTTAGGTAGATGATTGTTTTGGATGGATGGAGATGATTATGTCATCAGAAAGGGTTGTGGTGGTTACTTATATCCTTTTAATTAATGGTAAACGAATTAAAGGAAATTGTATGAATTGCAGTTTCAGTAAGTTGATCAAAATTGCTAGGAAAAATTGTAAAATTACTCACCACCACAGCCTGGATGGGCTGTGGTATTAGTTGTAGTGCAGAGGGTGCAGGTGAAAAAACGGAAAAGCCGGTTATTGCAGAGGGGGCAGGCAGGAGCAGTGCTGAGGTTTCCTCTGGGCTGGAGAAGTGTAGGGGACATTGGTCTGGCTGCCTTGGGTAGTCAGATCTGAGCTGGCGACCGTAGGTAAGGTGGCGGGCAGGCAGGCGGAGAGGAAAGCCGGTTCACGGCTGGGTTTAAAATTGAAGACGCAAAGGTGGCTGGAAAGTAGCAAAGTTCTTGCCTGATTTAAGTCTTTGAAGAGCTTTTGTAAAATCAATAGAAAATCAGTGAACCGATTCGGTGAATGGAAGACGTGAGTCAATGCGCGCTGATAAAAACATGAGCAGTGTGGGGAATGCCACACTGCCTATGGGAATGGGATGGGGGGAGTACCACACTGCCTATGGGAATAGGATGGGGTAATGCCACATTTCCTATGGGAATGGGATGGGGAGAATTCCACACTGCCTATGGGAATGGGATGGGGTAATGCCACATTTCCTATGGGAATGGGATGGGGAGAATTCCACACTGCCTATGGGAATGGGATGGTGGGAGTACCACACTGCCTATGGGAATGGGATGGGGGATACCACACTGTCTATGGGAATGGGATGAGGGATACCACACTGCCTATAGGAATGGGATGGGGGATACCACACTGCCTATGGGAATGGGATGGGGGATACCACACTGCCTATGGGAATGGGATGGGGGATACCACACTGCCTATGGGAATGGGATGGGGATACAACACTGCCTATGGGAATGGGATGGGGGATACCACACTGTCTATGGGAATGGGATGGGGGATACCAAACTGCCTATAGGAATGGGATGGGGGATACCACACTGCCTATGGGAATGGGCTGGGGGGGAATGCCACACTTCCTATGGGAATGGCATGGGGAGAATGCCACACTGCCTATGGGGATAGGAGGGGGGAGTACCACACTGCCTATGGGAATGGGATGGGAAGAATGCCACACAGCTTATGGGAATGGGATGAGGGGATGCCACACTGCCTATGGGAATGGGATGGGGGGGAGTACCACCCTTCTTATGAGAATGGGATGGGGGGATGCCCCACTTCCTATGGGAATGGGATTGGGGGGAATGTCACACTGCCTATGGGAATGGGATGGGGGAATGCCACATTTCCTATGGGAATGGGATGGGGAGAATTCCACACTGCCTATGGGAATGGGAGGGGGGATGTTGCACTGCCTATGGGGAATGGAAATGAGATGGGGGAATGCCACACTGTTTATGGGAATGGGATGGGAGAATGGCACTCTGCCTATAGGAATGGAAGGGGGAATGCCACACTGCCTATGGCAATTGGAGGGGGAATGCCACATGCATATGGGAATAGGATTTGAAAATGCCACACTGCCTATGGGGAATGGGAGGGGGAATGCCACACTCCCACGGTGGACTGGGAGGGGGGAATGCAACACTGCCTATATGGGGAATGGGAGGGGGGAATGCAACACTGCTTATATGAGGAATGGGATGGGGGAATGCAACACTGCCTATACGGGGAATGGGATGGGGGAATGCAACACTGCCTATATGAAGAATGGGAGGGGGAAATGCCACACTGCCTATATGGGGATTGGGATGGGGGGAATGCAACACTGCCTATATGGGGATTGGGATGGGGGGAATGCAACACTGCCTATATGGGGATTGGGATGGGGGGAATGCAACACTGCCTATATGGGGATTGGGATGGGGGGAATGCAACACTGCCTATATGGAGAATGGGATGGGGGAAATGCCACACTGCCTATATGGGGAATAGGAGGGGGAAATGCCACACTGCCTATATGGAGAATGGGAGGGGGAAATGCCACACTGCCTATACGGGGAATGGGAGGGGGAAATGCCACACTGCCTATATGGAGAATGGGAGGGGGAAATGCCACACTGCCTATACGGGGAATGGGAGGGGGAAATGCCACACTGCCTATATGGGGATTGGGATGGGGGGAATGCAACACTGCCTATATGGGGAATGGGATGGGGGATGCGACACTGCCTATATGGGGGATGCCACACTGCCTATATGGGGAATGGGAGGGGGGAATGCAACACTGCCTATATGGGGAATGGGAGGGGGGAATGCAACACTGCTTATATGAGGAATGGGAGGGGGGAATGCAACACTGCCTATATGGAGAATGGGATAGGGGAAATGCCACACTGCCTATATGGGGATTGGGATGGGGGAAATGCAACACTGCCTATACGGGGAATGGGATGGGGGAATGCAACACTGCCTATATGGAGAATGGGAGGGGGAAATGCCACACTGCCTATACGGGGAATGGGAGGGGGAAATGCCACACTGCCTATATGGGGAATAGGAGGGGGAAATGCCACACTGCCTATATGGGGATTGGGATGGGGGGGATGCAACACTGCCTATACGGGGAATGGGATGGGGGAATGCAACACTGCCTATATGGAGAATGGGAGGGGGAAATGCCACACTGCCTATACGGGGAATGGGAGGGGGAAATGCCACACTGCCTATATGGGGATTGGGATGGGGGGAATGCAACACTGCCTATATGGGGAATGGGATGGGGGATGCCACACTGCCTATATGGGGGATGGGAGGGGGGAATGCAACACTGCCTATATGGGGAATGGGATGGGGGAATGCAACACTGCTTATATGAGGAATGGGAGGGGGGAATGCAACACTGCCTATATGGAGAATGGGATAGGGGAAATGCCACACTGCCTATATGGGGATTGGGATGGGGGAAATGCAACACTGCCTATACGGGGAATGGGATGGGGGAATGCAACACTGCCTATATGGAGAATGGGATAGGGGAAATGCCACACTGCCTATATGGGGATTGGGATGGGGGGGATGCCACACTGCCTATATGGGGAATGGGATGGGGGATGCCACACTGCCTATATGGGGAATGGGATGGGGGATGCCACACTGCCTATATGGGGAATGGGATGGGGGATGCCACACTGCCTATATGGGGAATGGGATGGGGGAATGCAACGCTGCTTATATGGGGAATGGGAGGGGGGGGGATGCCACACTGCCTATATGGGGAATGGGATGGAGGAAATGCAACACTGCCTTTGGAAATGGGAGGGGGAATGCCACACTGCCCATGGAGAATGCGCTGGGGGGAATGCCGCACTGCCTGTAATGGGGTGTTTTAGCACAACATTTAGTTTAGAATATTTTTTTTTTCTTATTTTCCTCCTCCAAATCCTATGTGCATCTTATAGGGTGAAAAATATGGTACTTTTTAAAGTTCTAAGTAATTATTAAAGCAACAACAGCCAGCTGAATAAATGATGATGTTATCAAAGGCCACACTCAGGATATGCAAGGAAGTGAATCAAGTTATTAATGAAATGAATGTGATTTAGCTGTGTCTGTGTTTTGTTTTTGTAGGTGCTGTAGAAAATACCACACTGCCTATGGGAATGGGATGGGAAGTATGCCACACAGCTTATGGGAATGTGAGGAGGGGATGCCACACTGCCTATGGGAATGGGATGGGGGATGCCCCACTTCCTATGGGAATGGGATTGGGGGGAATGTCACACTGCCTATGGGGAATGGGATGGGGGAATGCAACACTGCCTATGGGAATGGGATGGGAGAATGCCACTCTGCCTATAGGAATGGAAAGGGGAATGCCACACTGCGTATGGGAATAGGATTTGAAAATGCCACACTGCCTATGGGGAATGGGAGGGGGAATGCCACACTCCCACGGTGGAATGGGAGGGGGGAATGCAACACTGCCTATATGGGGAATGGGAGGGGGGAATGCAACACTGCTTATATGAGGAATGGGATGGGGGAATGCAACACTGCCTATACGGGGAATGGGATGGGGGATGCCACACTGCCTATATGGGGAATGGGATGGGGGAATGCAACACTGCCTATATGGGGGATGGGATCGGGGAAATGCAACACTGCCTATATGGAGAATGGGAGGGGGGGGGAATGCCACACTGCCTATATGGGGAATGGGATGGAGGGAATGCAACACTGCCTATATGGGGAATGGGATGGGGGGAATGCAACACTGCTTATATGGGGAATGGGAGGGGGGGTGCCACACTGCCTATATGGAGAATGGGATGGGGGGATTGCAACACTGCTTATATGGGGTATGGGAGGGGGGAATGCCACACTGCCTATATGGGGAATGGGATGGGGGGAATGCAACACTGCCTATATGGGGAATGGGATGGGGGGAATGCAACACTGCCTATATGGGGAATGGGAGGGGGGAATGCCACACTGCCTATATGGGGAATGGGATGTGGGGAATGCAACGCTGGCTTTGGGAATGGGAGGGGGAATGCCACACTGCCCATGGAGAATGCGACGGGGGGAATGCCACACTGCCTGTAATGGGGTGTTTTAGCACAACATTTAGTTTAGAATATTTTTTTTCTTTTTCCCTCCTCCAAATCCTAGGTGCATCTTATAGGGTGAAAAATATGGTACTTTTTAAAGTTCTAAGTAATTATTAAAACAATAACAGCCAGCTGAATAAATTCTGATGTTATCAAAGGCCCCACAGGATATGCAAGGAATTGAATCAAGTTATTAATGAAATGAATGTGATTTAGCTGTGTCTGTGTTTTGTTTTTGTAGGTGCTGTAGGAAATACCACACTGCCTATGGGAATGGGATGGGAAGAATGCCACACAGCTTATGGGAATGTGAGGAGGGGATGCCACATTGCCTATGGGAATGGGATAGGGGATGCCCCACTTCCTATGGGAATGGGATTGGGGGGAATGTCACACTGCCTATGGGAATGGGATGGGGGAATGCCACATTTCCTATGGGATGGGGAGAATTCCACACTGCCTATGGGAATGGGAGGGGGGATGTCGCCCTGCCTATGGGGAATGGGAATAAGATGGGGGAATGCCACACTGTTTATGGGAATGGGATGGGAGAATGCCACTCTGCCTATAAGAATGGAAGGGGGAATGCCACACTGCCTATGGGAATTGGAGGGGGAATGCCACTCTGTGTATGGGAATAGGATTTGAAAATGCCACACTGCCTATGGGGAATGGGATAGGGGAATGCCACACTGCCTATATGGGGAATGGGATGGGGGAATGCAACACTGCCTATATGGGGGATGCCACACTGCCTATATGGAGAATGGGAGGGGGGATGCCACACTGCCTATATGGGGAATGGGATGGGGGGAATGCAACACTGCCTATATGGGGAATGGGAGGGGGGAATGCCACACTGCCTATATGGGGAATGGGAGGGGGGAATGCCACACTGCCTATATGGAGAATGGGAGGGGGGGAAATGCCACACTGCCTATATGGGGAATGGGAGGGGGAATGCCACACTGCCCATGGAGAATGCGCAGGGGGGAATGCCACACTGCCTGTAATGGGGTGTTTTAGCACAACATTTAGTTTAGAATATTTTTTTTCTTTTTCCCTCCTCCAAATCCTAGGTGCATCTTATAGGGTGAAAAATATGGTACTTTTTAAAGTTCTAAGTAATTATTAAAACAACCACAGCCAGCTGAATAAATTATGATGTTATCAAAGGCCACACTCAGGATATGCAAGGAAGTGAACACTTCTTATGAGAATGCGATGGGGGGAGGCCACACTGTCTATGGGAATGGGATGGGGGATGCCCCACTTCCTATGGGAATGGGAGTGGGGGGAATGTCACACTGCCTGTGGGAATGGGATGGGGGAATGCCACATTTCCTATGGGAATGGGATGGGGAGAATGCCACACTGCCTATGGGAATGGTATGGGGAGAATTCCACACTGCCTATGGGAATTGGAGGGGGATGTCGCCCTGCCTATGGAGAATGGGAATGAGATGGGGGAATGCCACACTGTTTATGGGAATGGGATGGGAGAATGCCACTCTGCCTATAGGAATGGAAGGGGGAATGCCACACTGCCTATGGGAATTGGAGGGGGAATGCCACTCTGTGTATGGGAATAGGAAATGCCACACTGCCTATGGGGAATGGGATAGGGGAATGCCACACTCCCGCGGCGGAATGGGATGGGGGAATGCAACACTGTCTATATGGGGAATGGGAGGGGGAAATGCCACACTGCCTATATGGGGAATGGGATGGGGGAATGCAACACTGCCTATACGGGGAATGGGAGGGGGGAATGCCACACTGCCTATATGGGGAATGGGAGGGGGGAATGCCACACTGCCTATATGGGGAATGGGAGGGGGGATGCCACACTGCCTATACAGGGAATGGGATGGGGGAATGCAACACTGCCTATATGGGGAATGGGAGGGGGGAATGCCCCACTGCCTATATGGGGAATGGGAGGGGGATGCCACACTGCCTATATGGGGAATGCGATGGGGGAATGCAACACTGCCTATATGGAGAATGGGATGGGGGAAGGCAACACTGCCTATATGGGGAATGGGATGGGGGATGCCACACTGCCTATATGGGGAATGGGATGGGGGAATGCCACACTGCCTATATGAGGAATGGGATGGGGGAATGCAACACTGCCTATATGGGGAATAGGATGGAGGGAATGCAACACTGCCAATATGGAGAATAGGAGGGGGGGATGCCACACTGCCCTTTATGGGGAATGGGATGGAGGGAATGCAACACTGCCTATATGGGGAATGGGATGGGGGAATGCAACACTGCCTATATGGAGAATGGGAGGAGGGGAAATGCCACACTGCCTATATGGGGAATGGGAGGGGGAATGCAACACTGCCTATGGGAATGGGATGGGGGGAATGCAACACTGCCTATATGGAGAATGGGAGGGGGGGAAATGCCACACTGCCTATATGGGGAATGGGAGGGGGGAATGCCACACTGCCTATGGGAATGGGAGGAGGGGAAATGCCACACTGTCTATGGGGAATGGGAGGGGGGAATACCACACTGCCTATGGGAATGGGATGGGGAGAATTCCACACTGCCTATGGGAATGGGAGGGGGGATGTCGCCCTGCCTATGGGGAATGGGAATGAGATGGGGGAATGCCACACTGCCTATATGGGGAATGGGATGGGGGAATGCAACACTGCCTATGGGAATGGGAGGGGGGGAAATGCCACACTGCCTATGGGAATGGGAGGAGGGGAAATGCCACACTGTCTGTGGGGAATGGGAGGGGGGAATACCACACTGCCTATGGGAATGGGATGGGGAGAATTCCACACTGCCTATGGGAATGGGAGGGGGGATGTCGCCCTGCCTATGGGGAATGGGAATGAGATGGGGGGAATGTCACACTGTTTATGGGAATGGGATGGGAGAATGCCACTCTGCCTATAGGAATGGAAGGGGGAATGCCACACTGCCTATGGGGATGGGATAGGGGAATGCCACACTCCCACGGCGGAATGGGATGGGGGAATGCCACACTGCCTATATGGGGAATGGGAGGGGGATGCCACACTGCCTATACGGGGAATGGGATGGGGGAATGCAACACTGCCTATATGGAGAATGGGATGGGGGAAGGCAACACTGCCTATATGGGGAATGAGATGGGGGATGCCACACTGCCTATATGGGGAATGGGATGGGGGAATGCCACACTGCCTATATGAGGAATGGGATGGGGGAATGCAACACTGCCTATATGGGGAATAGGATGGAGGGAATGCAACACTGCCTATATGGAGAATGGGAGGGGGGGGATGCCACACTGCCCTTTATGGGGAATGGGATAGGGGAATGCAACACTGCCTATATGGAGAATGGGAGGAGGGGAAATGCCACACTGCCTATATGGGGAATGGGATGGGGGAATGCAACACTGCCTATGGGAATGGGATGGGGGGAATGCAACACTGCCTATATGGAGAATGGGAGGAGGGGAAATGCCACACTGCCTATATGGGGAATGGGATGGGGGGAATGCAACGCTGCCTTTGGGAATGGGAGGGGGAATGCCACACTGCATATAAAGAATGGGCTGGGGGGAATGCCGCACTGCCTGTAATGGGGTGTTTTAGCACAACATTTAGTTTAGAATATTATTTTTTCTTATTTTCCTCCTCCAAATCCTAGGTGCATCTTATAGGGTGAAAAATATGGTACTTTTTAAAGTTCTAAGTAATTATTAAAGCAACAACAGCCAGCTGAATAAATTATGATGTTATCAAAGGCCACACTCAGGATATGCAAGGAAGTGAATCAAGTTATTAATGAAATGAATGTGATTTAGCTGTGTCTGTGTTTTGTTTTTGTAGGTGCTGTAGAAAATTCCACACTGCCTATGGGAATGGGATGGGAAGAATGCCACACAGCTTATGGGAATGGGAGGAGGGAATGCCACACTGTCTATGGGAATGGGATGGGGAATGCCACACTGCCTATGGGAATGGGAGGGGGGATGTTGCACTGCCTATGGGGAATGGGAATGAGATGGGGTAATGCCACACTGTTTATGAGAATGGGATGGGAGAATGCCACTCTGCCTATAGGAATGAAGGGGGAATGCCACACTGCCTATAGGAATTGGAGGGGGAATGCCACTCTGCGTATGGGAATAGGATTTGAAAATGCCACACTGCCTATGGGGAATGGGATGGGGGAATGCAACACTGCCTATATGGGGAATAGGATGGGGGGAATGCAACACTGCCTATATGGGGAATGGGAGGGGGGAATGCAACACTGCCTATATGGGGAATGGGAGGGGGGAATGCAACACTGCCTATATGGGGAATGGAATGGGGGATGCCACACTGCCTATATGGGGAATGGGATGGGGGAATGCAACACTGCCTATATGGGGGATGGGAGGGGGGAATGCCACACTGCCCATATGGAGAATGGGATGGGGGAATGCCCCACTGCCTATATGGGGATTGGGATGGGGGGAATGCAACACTGCCTATATGGGGAATGGGAGGGGGGAATGCAACACTGCCTATATGGAGAATGGGAGGGGGGGGAATGCCACACTGCCTATATGGGGAATGGGATGGGGGAAATGCCACACTGCCTATATGGGGAATGGGATGGAGGGAAAGCAACACTGCCTATATGGAGAATGGGAGGGGGGAATGCAACACTGCTTATATGGGGAAAGGGATGGAGGGAATGCAACACTGCCTATATGGGGAATGGGATGGAGGGAATGCCACACTGCCTATATGGGGAATGGGATGGAGGGAAAGCAACACTGCCTATATGGGGAATGGGATGGGGGGAAAGCAACACTGCCTTTCGGAATGGGAGTGGGAATGCCACACTGCACATGGAGAATGCGCAGGGGGAATGCCACACTGCCTGTAATGGGGTGTTTTAGCACAACATTTAGTTTAGAATATTTTTTTTCTTTTTCCCTCCTCCAAATCCTAGGTGCATCTTATAGGGTGAAAAATATGGTACTTTTTAAAGTTCTAAGTAATTATTAAAACAACAACAGCCAGCTGAATAAATGATGTTGTTATCAAAGGCCACACTCAGGATATGCAAGGAAGTGAATCAAGTTATTAATGAAATGAATGTGATTTAGCTGTGTCTGTGTTTTGTTTTTGTAGGTCCTGTAGGAAATACCACACTGCCTATGGGAATGGGATGGGAAGAATGCCACACAGCTTATGGGAATGTGAGGAGGGGATGCCACACTGCCTATGGGAATGGAATGGGGGGGGGTACAACCCTTCTTATGAGAATGGGATGGGGGATGCCCCACTTCCTATGGGAATGGGATTGGGAGAATATCACACTTCCTATGGGAATGGGATGGGGAATGCCACACTGCCTATGGGAATGGGATGGGGGAATGCCACATTTCCTATGGGAATGGGATGGGGAGAATGCCACACTGCCTATGGGAATGGGATGGGGAGAATTCCACACTGCCTATGGAAATGGGAGGAGGGGATGCCACACTGCCTATGGGAATGGGGGGGAGTACCAACCTTCTTATGAGAATGGGATGGGGGGATGCCACACTGTCTATGGGAATGGGATGGGGGATGTCCCACTTCCTATGGGAATGGGATTGGGGGAATGTCACACTTCCTATGGGAATGGGATGGGGGAATGCCACATTTCCTATGAGAATGGGGAGAATGCCACACTGCCTATGGGGAATGGGATGGGGGAATGCAACACTGCTTATTTGGGGAATGGGATGGGTGAATGCAACACTGCCTATATGGGGAATGGGAGGGGGAATGCCACACTGCTTATATGGGGAATGGGAGGGGGGATGCCACACTTCCTATTAGGAATGGGAGGGGGGAATGCAACACTGCCTATATGGAGAATGGGAGGGGGGGGAAATGCCACACTGCCTATATGGGGAATGGGATGGGGGGAATGCAACACTGCCTATATGGGGAATGGGAGGGGGGATGCCAAACTGCCTATATGGGAAATGGGATGGGGGGAATGCAACACTGCCTATATGGAGAATGGGAGGGGGGATGCCACACTGCCTATATGGGGAATGGGATGGGGGGAATGCAACACTGCCTATATGGGGAATGGGATGGGGGGAATGCAACACTGCCTATATGGGGAATGGGAGGGGGGATGCCACACTGCCTATATGGGGAATGGGAGGGGGGAAATGCCACACTGCCTATATGGGGAATGGGAGGGGGGATGCCACACTGCCTATATGGGGAATTGGAGGGGGGATGCCACACTGCCTATATGGGGAATAGGAGGGGGGAAATGCCACACTGCCTATATGGGGAATGGGAGGGGGGAATGCCACACTGCCTATATGGGGAATGGAATGGGGGGAATGCAACACTGCCTATATGGAGAATGGGAGGGGGGGGGGAATTCCACACTGCCTATATGGGGAATGGGATGGGGGGAATGCAACACTGCCTATATGGAGAATGGGAGGGGGGAAATGCCACACTGCCTATATGGGGAATGGGAGGGGGGAATGCCACACTGCCTATATGGGGAATGGGATGGGGGGAATGCAACACTGCCTATATGGAGAATGGGAGGGAGGGGGGGGAAATTCCACACTGCCTATATGGGGAATGGGAGGGGGAATGCCACACTGCCCATGGAGAATGCGCTGGAGGGAATGCCACACTGCCTGTAATTTTCCTCCTCCAAATCCTAGGTGCATCTTATAGGGTAAAAAATATTTTACTTTTTAAAGTTCTAAGTAATTATTAAAGCAACAACAGCCAGTTGAATAAATTATGATGTTATCAAAGGCCACACTCAGGATATGCAAGGAAATGAATCAAGTTATTAATGAAATGAATGTGATTTAGCTGTGTCTGTGTTTTGTTTTTGTAGGTGCTGTAGAAAATAAAATGTTTCCCTAAACATATGGCTCTGTGTCAACATTTGTAATTTAAGTTATTAAAAAAAAAATAATCTCTTTTTCTGCAACTCAAGTTTATTTTAGTTCCTTTCCTTCCCAGGGAGCGTGGCATGCCCTTGAAAGCCCCACCATCTCCAAATAGCGACGATGCTGGTCTAATAAAAGAAAAAAAAAAAAAAAAAGACACCTTCACGCCGAATCCAGTTGCGGTGGCAGAGCTGGAAGCCAGAGCAGGGACAGGCAGCACACTGACACACGAAAGGCAGTGGCGCGCCAGAAGCCAGAGCAGAGACGCTGTGTCCCCGCTCTGACTTCCAGCACCGCCACTCCCGCTCGGGTGTCAGTGAGCACTGCCACAAACATCCGAGTGTCAGCCAGAGAGGCGGTGGCGGCGACACAGCAGGAGTGTAATGTAAGTATACTGTTTTTTTCACTTTTCTTTTTACATTCGCCCCAATAAGACACTCTGCCTTTTTTCACCTCACTTTTGGGGAAAAAATAGTACATCTTATAGGGCAAAAATATGGTAATTATTTAATATAAAATCTGGAGTGGGACGGATATCTAGTGGTTAATATTATTCCAAAAGTAATATAAAGTTCCCTCAAAAATATTAATCATGCACTTAAATATTAAAAAGGATACAAACAGTGAAAATTAAGTATATGTGCTAAATACTCATAAAAAGTGACCAGTGCAAAAAAGTGACAAGTGCTATTTAGCTATCCAATACCTCAAAGTGCTACAGGTAATGCATACCTAACTATCAACAGTGATCTGTTAAAAAAGCATGAATATTTAAGATAAACCAGGAACTAATCAACAATATGCATCATGGAAACCAACGGGGTACATATAAGGAACGGGCCTTGCAAAATTCCAATCGAGATAGAAACGATAGAATGTCCCCCCAGAAAGACAACACATTCTCTAGCCAGGCATCTGATTATTCATCAGATGAGCGTTTTTTAGACTCCGGAAGCGAGCTAGAAGGACACGGAGGGGGAAAAACAACAAAAGGAAGGGGCAAAGGGGAAGGGGATCGAGATATTGCATCCTGGGAACACAACCGACTGAGGCCCAGGGAAGTGAAACGCCGGAGGATCTCCCCGAATCAGAGACATCAAGTCAGACGGGAGAATTACAAATAATGAACCTTTCTGGCACCCCCATAACAGACGTACAGAGAAAGGTCCTAGCCAAAGGCCTACATTTTGCACCAATACATCGGATAAATAAATTTAATGCAATTAAGGATCTTTATCTTTTCTGTAGACGTCTTTCATTGAAGAAATACTTTCTTAACCCAGATCAAAGAGCATGTGACCCCAGCTGGGGAGAAGCGGAGGGATTGGTGTTGGAAGATCTGATGAGCTTACTGGAAGAACGGGACCCCACAAAACAGGATGCACAGAAGCTAAAAAAACCTTCAACCTTCACCCCGCCCTGGACGAATAGCCCAGCTATACAGATGTTTTTTTAATATGGTGAGTCATGACATCCAAAAAATCACCCCCAATCCCCACAATAGAAATCTGACTAGAGAGGAGAATGATGCTGTCATCTCTCTACAACAGAGGGATGACATCATCATAAAAGAGGCGGACAAGGGGGGAAATATTGTCATCCTATCAAGGGAATATTATCATAAGGAAGTTCTACGTCAGTTAAATGAACAAAGCACATATGAGAAACTACAAGGGAACCCAATCAAAGGCTATAAACAAGAATTGGACCAGCTTCTGAATGAAGCCTATCACGAGGGTAGTATTAACCGTACACTCTTGGAGTTTTTGGAAGTACAGTTCCCGCGTATACCAACATTTTATGTACTACCAAAAGTACACAAAAAAACCCACAAGACCACCGGGGAGGCCCATAGTATTGGGTATAGGAAGCCTTACTGAGCACGCATGTGTGTTCATAGATTCAGTATTACAACCACATGTACAGGCACTGGAATCGTATGTACGAGATTCCACTGACATCCTAAATCGGCTCAACATGGTTCATTTACCACCAGGAACACTACTGATCACATGTGATGTCGAATCCTTGTACACAAACATTACCCACAAGATGGCCATACATGCAGTGAAATATTTCCTTGAGACCGAAGCCTTGGATAAGAGAAATTACAACGAATTTGTCCTGGAATTGTTAAATTTTGTTCTAACACACAATATGTTCGTGTTCGATATGATTTACTACCGCCAAATCCGTGGAGTAGCCATGGGAGCACGTTGTGCTCCATCAGTGGCAAATTTATTCTTGGGCTGGTGGGAGAGGGAAATAGTCTGGAGTGAAGACCTAAGCCCGTATCATCAGTACATAATCGGTTGGTACCGATTTATTGACGACATCCTCATTGTATGGCAGGGATCGGAGGATTTGGGCATCCAATTCATGGAACATCTTAACAGGAACAAGTTAAACATTTACTTGACATACACCATATCCCCACACCAGGCCACCTCTTTGGACTTGGATATATACTTAGAAGAGGATGGAACTATTCGAACTGTACTACATCGTAAAAAAACAGCGACAAATAACTTGCTTTGTTTTGACAGCTTTCACCAAGAGAATTTGAAAAAGGGCATCCCGGTGGGCCAATTTTTGAGAGCCAGAAGAAATTGTTCAACTGATGCAGATTTCCTGAAAGAAGCCAAAGATATGGAGGAACGTTTCAAAAGACGGGTTACCCGAAGAAAATCATTCGAAAAGCATTTCGACGAGCGAGAGACACCCCTAGAGATAATCTATTGTGTTACAAACAGAAAAGAAAGGAAAACCAAGAGGTGAGATATGTTACGCAATACAATAGTAATTGGAATACCTTACGATCCATCTTTAGAGCACACTGGCAAATACTGAGGACGGACCCCTACCTTACAAGATGGGTAAAAAGATGACCTTTAATGACGGCCAGACGAGCACCAAGCTTAAGAGATAAATTGTGTGGGAGTCACTACACACGCCCTAAAAATTGGTTGGAGAAGAACGCGGCGAAGGGCTCGAGTCAACCATGTGGGCGGTGTAGTATCTGTCGGCTGATAAAAAGAAAAGAGGTGGTACAGAATGTTAAAACGGGCCAGAAATATTGGATCAAACAACAGCTTAATTGTAGATCGGAGGGAATCATCTATCTCCTAGAATGTAGCTGCCCGAAACAATATATAGGAGAGACTAAAAATGCCGGAAAATTGAGGATGCAGGGCCATCTCTCCAATATCAAGTTGGCCAAGAGAGACAGGGAAGCGGGCAAAACCTTGACACCTGTCGCAAACACATTTCTTGGAGAAACATGAGGGAAAATCGGAAGATTTACAAGTGACATTTATTGAAAAGGTACGTTTGGGGGGGAGGGGTGGCAATTTAAAAAGGAGACTTGAACAAAAGGAGCTAGAGTGGATTTTTAAGATGAGCACAAGAGCACCGAATGGTTTGAACGAGGATTTCTCGTTCATTTCATTTTTGGGTAGGGATTAGAGTATTAATTGCATGGCACTGGTGTGGGCGGATTATTTTTTTCCCCTTTTTTTGTTCAATCTGGCGCACATTATTTTGGATAGTAGGTTCACTAAGTGGTGTATGTTTCACTTATATTTTCAGATGGACACACGTTTGGTGTGACACAAGCCCTTTGCTCCGTCGTAGGATGATTATTGTCGCCCCCCCCAGCCCCGGAAGACAAGAAGAAAGTAAAATTACATCCGGCCAACAATCTTGGAAGAACAGGATATGCCCCTGAGCCAATTCCTTGAGTTAATGCTCTGAAAGCATGAAACAACCGGCATATCAACATAGAAGAAGATCATCTAATATTATGGACATACAGCTGTTGAACACATGCCTAAATCCCTGCCGGTAGAATGAATATTGCCTGATCCTCAGCAGTAGAGGTCAGGAGAAGCAGAAATATATCTGGCTAATAGTCTAGGAAGAACAAGATATACCTTCAAAAGTGTAAAGAGATTGGAATAATCCATCTCCTTTCGACCTAATATATAGACAGAGAAGAAAACTGCTTAAAGCTTTGGAATGGTACACCATATGATATTGCTACATCACCTGTTGTTTCTATATATACATATAAAGTAACCAACAGGAGTAAAGAATGAGATCAGAGCTACTAGGGGTCTAATATGCCCTGAGACCTAAACACAGGATTGTAGCTATACCCAGTTGGCTTAAACCAATTGGTATGTATGTGTGTGTGTGTGTGTGTGTGTGTGTGTATGCACGCACACAGACATGCAGCGTTGTAAATAATGTACATATATGTAAAAACATGAGATTCTAACTTAAAAATTAATTGTAGTAATAGTCAAGCGAGCAACGAACATTGATCAATGACTCTAGATGTATAGATGTAAACAATTAATAATAATTAACTTCCCCTTTTCTGTATAGAGCGTCCATGTAAATATAATCAAGTAACAGACTTTGGTATTGATAGTGGAGTAATGTGTTTGACACTATGGTTGGATATAATTTAACATGCTAATTAACAGTATAGAGACCATATTGTAAGTCCTACATGTTTCAATGTTTATTATTGTTGCCACACCACCTGGGTCCCCGCAGCTCGAACACTGACAGTCTGAGAGACTGACAGGTTCTCTTGAGCTGCCGGAGGTGCCGCTGGGCGGGCGGGGCGTGCATGACGTCACGGCATGTGAGTGCCTCCTACTGCAGGGGAGAGCGCGCACATGCCGGGCGCCTGCGTCACCTCCGGGTCTTGCGTTCCAACCCGGAGGAAGTAGGAAGTAGGTGCGGCGTAGCCCCTGCGAGCTTTGTGAAACTCGGACGGGGCGCGCGGTCACGTGCGGCCGCGCCTCCGTTAGGCATGGACGTCATCAGAGACCGGGAGTTTAAAAGGTGGGTGTGAGGGACACACAACCATCCTGATGAAGTGGTGAGGGGATCACCACGCAACGCGTCGTGGGTGTGTTTTGCTGGACGGCTCTTATCATACGGTGATGTACTAAATGCATATTGTTGATTAGTTCCTGGTTTATCTTAAATATTCATGCTTTTTTAACAGATCACTGTTGATAGTTAGGTATGCATTACCTGTAGCACTTTGAGGTATTGGATAGCTAAATAGCACTTGTCACTTTTTTGCACTGGTCACTTTTTATGAGCACATATACTTAATTTTCACTGTTTGTATCCTTTTTAATATTTAAGTGCATGATTAATATTTGTGAGGGAACTTTATATTACTTTTGGAATAATATTAACCACTAGATATCCGTCCCACTCCAAATTTTTGGGGTTTTTACTTATGTTTTTTAGATGTATGTATTATATGTATGTTTAGTAGGACTTGTGTCTATCTAATAAATAAATTATCATAATTTACTGAGTATTTGATGGTGTGCGGCATACTTTATTAGGGTAGAATTGGTTTCTGTGGTTATCTGGTAACCCACAGATAATATTACTTGGAGTATAAGCAGCCAGCCCCTTGCCAGCACCCATTCTTTCATTCAGAGCGGTGCAGGATCATTTGCTTTTTGGTTATTTATTTAATATAAAAGATAACGGAACAAGTGAAAAAGTCAAATGGTGTTTTCTTTAGCCAGCATTATATTTGAAATGCATCACATGCTTATGCAAATATATACATATATATATATATATATATATATATATATATATATATATAGTGTGGGTTGTGAGTTCTTCTGGGCCTTGAGGTGTCATGTCTGGCACATGTGGGTGTAGGGGCAGAATTGGCACATGGCAAATGTTCATTAGGAGTCAAATGCAATCTCTCACATTTTCCTTGGCATTATCCAGTATTCTTAAGAAACAGTTCCTCCACAGTCCTTGCATTGTGGCAATTCACATTTAGCAGCTAACAAAAAGGTACACAAGAACCTTTGTTATAACATCTGGGCCTTAAGCTTCTTCCCAAGCAGGGCTGATTTTAGACAAAATGGAGCTAATTCTGGAAATTTACTATAAATTACCCTGTGCTCTGTTCCTGCCATCATCATGGATGTGGTCTATTTCCTGAGAGCCTCTCTAGTGTACCCCAGTTCATCCCATGTGTGTCCATTTCCTGCCAACCTCCCTTCTGTGCCCAGTTCCTGCCATCCTCCTTTGTGCACGCAGTCGCTCCCAACTCCCCTTTGTGCCCAGTCCCTTCCAGTCTCCCTTGTGTGCCCAGTTCCTGCCATCCCCTCTTGTGTGCCTAGTTCCTGTGTCCCTGCCAATGTCTGTGCCTGGCATTTTCCCCTGTGTGCCTTGTCAATGACATCTTACTTTTTGCTGCAGTACCTGCCATCATCCTCTATTTCAGTTACTACCAGTTATCCATCTCTTTGTGACCAGTCCTTGCCACCTCCGTGTGTAGATAACAAAGGTGTAAAATAAAGTGGCAGTTATCATTTGTCAAGAGAACTGACATGCCTGGAGTAGGTGAATCATCTATGATATCACAACATTTGCCGCAGAAACAATACGGGATAATCAGGAAGAACTGATAATGAAAGGGGATAAAAAAATGGTTTTCCTGGACTAGTCGTTTATGACAGACAGCATTTTGCACACTGCCTGGTGTGATTGGGTGGGGGGGGGGGGGTACTACTGCCTGTTACTAAGTTCTGGGGCAGGACTCTAAAATCATTGCATTGCTTGTGACTTTTCAAGCTGAAACGTGGCTCCTGGTCATGCTTGCCTGAGATCTTTTCCAAGAATGCATGGCTTTGTTAGGAAACGTTTTACTTCTGTATTAACAATATTTGGTGGGGAATTTGGTTTTACCATTGTCACCCAGTTGTATGTGTTTAAGGATGTTATTTGCAGTAATTAGTGACTTATCAACCATGTAATTTTTAGGAAACCTACAAAGCAGCCAAATGATTGACATGAATTGATTAGCCAAAAATCAAGAGTAAAGTTTATAGTAGGCCAAATGGTTGACATATTCTCCTACTAATCTCCACATCTTTTTTTTTTTTTTTATTTTTTTTTTTTAGAAATACTCTCCTACTAACCTCTAGTCACTTCTTACTGATCAGTTCAAACAAAATGCATATATGGGTTGAGTATAACGGGTCACACTTTTTTTTTTATTTACAAATTTTACATTTTAAATTACTTTTATACAAATAGTCCATCATATTGTTAACTAAGGACTGCACATTATACCTCTTTTAACCCAGTCAATTTCATTATCCAAATGTGAACTTGACTGTTATCAAAGGAGTGTCCTGTCTCCTTCAGATGTAGGTACACAGCTAAGTCCTGGCCAAAGGAGTTGGTACATCTGTGCTGCAACTGTGCTGGTGGAACTGCTGTTTTGACATACTTGTCTTGACCTTGCTCGCTGCAGTTCATCCTTTGGGTGAACTAGTTGTTACCCGAGTGTGTTTCAATGACTAAAGTAGACAGGGATGTGGTTTTTGGTAAAGATGTGCCTCAGTTACACCCCAGCTACATATGGAATAACTATATTATTATATCTGTCTTGTTTCTCAGTTTTCAATGTGTTTTTTGTTTTCTTTCCTCTATTTTTTGTGGGTTTGACAAAGGACCAGTCTGGGTAGCCACATGTTGAGTAGTTTCTCCTGATTTCCTTATCCTAGGCTTTTGCACTAGTTGTAATCTGTTCTGCTCTCTGATAGTTCAAATGACCCCCAGCGTGTATTTCAGAGGGTGGTGGGAGTCCAATGAAAACTTTGGGGTTGATTCAGAGCCAGATGAGAATTCTCACCCCCTTTTTAAGAGGGAAAACCACCATTGACTTTTATTGTCTACTACGGGGATGATTCAGAGCTAGGTCAAAATTTACACCCGGTAGACAATGAAAGTCAATGGCAGTTTTCTCTGCTCAAAAAGGAGTGAGAATTCTCACCTGGCTCTGAATCAACCCCTGTTGTCCAGACACAGTTCCAGCAAGTAGCGAACTTGGTCTGGGTTAAGCGTTGTTCTGATTGCTAATGTGTTATCTTGTAGTAACTGTTTCTTTACTGTTAGAGGTGTATGTATTCATGTGAACAGCGATATTATAGATTATTATTATTATTATTATTATTATAGATTATATTATTTTGATTAGATTATAAATTATATTATATATATTCATATATTTATTTATTTAATTAATAGTTTATATTTATATCTTATTAATTTTTATATAGATATTGGTTCGTTAAATCAAAGAAATATATATATTTATTATTTATTGAATTAAAGTTATTTATAAATAATGAAATAAGCCAATCCACCAGTTTATAGTAGGATTAATTGTACTAAGATAGCATATCAGATGTAATTGTATCATAGTGTATTTATTCTGCTTTTGAATATAGGCATTCATTCAAATATTTGACGGGTGTTTTTTTACTTGTTTTTAATTACTGCCATCCCTGCTAGCTTAAAATAGTACGCTGGTGTGGCCACTTTGGCCGCACATTCAGCATTCAACTTGTGGCTGCTCTGGCTATGACAGAGAAATTCCGGGGGGAATGTGATATGGTGTATTGCCAATCAAGGGGGTTTGGATGTTGGCTAGGTAGTTTGCCATGTTGTAGGTCACAGAATTGATGCTACTGACAACTGGCCAAAGTTGAGCTCCTTCCTTCTGTATTCAGACTTGTACAGAAATCTGGTAGCAATAAAGAGTAACTACAGCTCCGGGAGGGGGGCTGCGACATTGATTGTCTGAAACTTATAATGCTGTGTTACCACCAAAGGCAGCAACTAACACCTAGTTGCTCAAATCATTCCAATGCAATGGACACCTCACAACCCTAATGTTGATGGTAGACAAAGGGTGT
The DNA here is from genome assembly GCA_027917425.1 of Gastrophryne carolinensis. Lineage (NCBI taxonomy): Eukaryota > Metazoa > Chordata > Amphibia > Anura > Microhylidae > Gastrophryne > Gastrophryne carolinensis. Next base: position 174,612,678 of record CM051238.1, on the reverse strand, counting down.
GTAGGGAAGAGAGGAGTTACTATTTATTGCTGCCAGATTCAAGAAAGACAGTCGGATGACTAGCTGAGCGTATTCCAGAAAATAACACAGCAAGTACAGCTGCCTTGAATTATTCCTACAAATATGCCATGACCTGAATGAATGAGATCCTTCACAGACAACATGGAACATACTCATTCTAGTATCTTAATGATAATATTTGAACTACGGTTTAAGCATCCAAATGAACAGTAAACAATGCTTTTTCTTAATAGCTATGCTTTAACATTAATTGTTCAAAATGATGCTTCATATTTAAACAATAACATATTATTCTCAAACAACCCCTCCCCTCTTAGCCCGCCCCCAACATCTACATTGAAAACAGTAAAGACATCGCATTTCATCATGCATATCAATCAGTCATGTCAGTTAGATGCCCATCCTCCAGTCAAGGACTCCACACTTTGTAAAACTTGGCCGGGCCACACTGGCTGATATAGGTAACCTTGTATAAGGGAAGAGCATTGTTTATTATCACTAACCATTGATACGCTGTTGGTGGCTGTGATTGCATTCATCAAGGTATAAATAGTTCCTAACATAGTTAAACATTACATTTGACATTAGCTTACTATGCCCTCTAATAGCCACACCCACCAAGACTGCAAGTGACATTGTTTTGGATTGTATTGGCATTTGTACCAGTTCGGTCACTGTTCTTGCTACCTCTGTCCAAAATGTAATTGTGGGCATGACTAAATTATATGAAAAACTGTACCTTCATCCATCTGACACCTAGGGCATGTATCTGCTCCAAACCTATGTAATCTGCTGCATGTGTAATATAATATCTGTGTTATCTCTTGCAACAATCATGATAGCTCTCCCCAGCATTCCATCCCATTCCTCCTCTTCCTCTAAATCTGGGATGTCTGCCCTTCACGTATTGTATAGTCTAAGCATGCGTGGCTTTTTTAGGTCCATGGTTTTTAATAATGTCTCTAGTTCATCATATTCTATGATTGGTTTCTTTGGAAATTGCATTCTTAGCTAATGGTCGCTATTGAACTTCAGAAAAAGTAGAGGACGGCTACCCCTGCTGCCCAGTCTCCTCAGCACAAAGCAGAAAGATCCCAGTAAAGGATGTGCCCTTGAAAGCAATATGTCAGTACAGGGGAATATAGTTATGTTTAAAGAGGATCAATTGAGAACAATAGCCGGCCAAGGTTTGAGCAGTAACAATTCAAACTTTTATTCCAAATGGTAAAAATACGTACTACAGTACAGATAGTCAAAAAATAGGCAAAAAATGTAGATTCCGTCCATGCGTTTCAGACTTACTCGTCCTTAACCATGACATGCACAAAGCCTATAAATACATGTTAGATCTCTTTCATTATCTGTCGGCTGCGAGCGCTCCACTCGTGATAGCAACAACTGAGAACAATAGCTGGCCAAGGTTTGAGCTGTAAAAATTCAAACTTTTATTCCAAATGGTAAAAATTCCATTTTAACACAGGCTTCATTGAATCTGATGTGCCTCATAGTTAAATATGAAGAAGAAAAGCTGAGGGAAATTTAGCAACAGATTTTCGCTGTTGAGGTCTCCTTAAAAGATTATGAGGCAGATACTCAGTTCAGTTCATCCATATGGAATGAATGAGAAAATCATTGGAATCTATGGAATCACAGATCATGTCAGTTAAACGGAATAAATACCAACGTGATACAGAGGATTACAGGAATGATAAAGTGTATTCATGGAAACGCAATTTTAACAAGCAGTTCCATCTAAAACCGATTTTGAAAATAGTTCTGTAAAGAAATCAGTCACTTTTAATATGTCTGATTCCTCTGATTGGTCGTCAAGCAGTGACCGATCAGATATGGAGCAGGATTCACGAAATTTTCAGCTAACGGCCAGGTTTAAAACAAAGAAAAAAAAGACCACAAAGAGAATACACAGAGAATACATAAACTTAAATCAAGGTGCTCGCTATGCGCTAAGACAGAGGAGAGCCTGAGATTTGGGATGAGTGTGGTGAATTTTTCCACATATGAACTTTCACAGGATGAAATCAGTCCATTATCGAAAGGACTTTCTTTTTCCCCCACATTCCATTTTGATTTATTTTCAACCATTCTAGATGTAAATCACTTTGTGAGAAATATAACATTGGGGAAACATTTTCCTGCCAATCAGGAACCGGATTTCAATGCTCAATGCTCGGTGATGCTCGCTCATTATTGACCACTGGAAGTAATGCTAACTTGTCCAATTCTGAAAAAGGGGCATCCCCAATTTGTTCCAATAATCTACCAGAGTGGATGGAAAATGCGGTTGATATTTCGAGTGTTGTTGGAGGGGCATCTGTTGGATGAAGGCCCCCCCCCCCCGAGGGTTTCTCCCCCTCCAAATCTGAAAATGATGAATGCAAATTTTTACCCGATTTAGTCAAGGTCGCCTTTACTGGACGGCTTTCAAGAGTTAGCTGAGGCGGACTTGACCAAATTGTCTACTTCTGTTAATAAGTGTAAATGCGAGCCTAATTTAACTAGATCTGAACAAGCTGCCTTAGTGGGCCTGTCTAAGAATGATTCAATTACTATACATGCTGCGGATAAGGGTGGAAAGTGTAGAAATTTTAAATATGGTTGATTATGAGTAGGAGGATTTAAGGCAATTCACATACTTTCCACAGATTGTCTATGGATCCAACCGGAATTGAAACAACTGCTGCAGGAGAGTAAAGCCCTAGGTATACTCAGTGATAGGGATGTTGATTCTTTATTTGTGGCTTCCCCCATTGTCCCGGTCTTTCATCATCTCTCCAAGATCCATAAGTCCGAGAGGCACCCTTTGGGTCGCCCTATCGTGACAGGGATTGGGGGGATGAATGGGAGGCTGAGACAGTAGGTGGATTCATTTTTACAACCTTTGGTTCACAGACTCCTGGGATGTCATTATGTACTTTATGGATTTTGAGTGGCAACAAGGGTATTGGCTTACGTGCGATGTTTCATCGCTATATTCTAATATCCTACACAATCTTGCTCTTCAAGCGATTTATCTCCACTTAGTTGATTATTCTATGTATTCTAAAGAATTATTCACTTTTTTAATCTTATCAATCACATTTTTAGAAGCATAATCATTTTATGTTTTCTGGTAAATATTTCTTGCACAGATGTGGAGCCTCAATGGGTGCCCCATTCTCGCCCTCTCTTGCCAACCTTTACACGGGTTTGTGGGCAAGGGTGAGAATTTTTGGACAAGACAACCCATTTTTGGCCAACATTAGATTTTTTGGCAGATATATCGATGATCTTGTGTTTGTGTGGGATGGGAATCAACAATCGGTTAATACGTTTGTGGAATATTTAAATAAGAATGATTTTAATTCAAAAGTTACCTGGGAAAGTGATCCAGTGGGTATTCCCTTTCTTGATTTGTATTTAGAAAGGTCCCCAAATAAAAAAAACAAATCTCCACTCAAAATTTTAGGAAGCAAATGGTGGGTAATACCACTTTAAGAGCACAGAATTTTCACCCCAAGTATATCATTAGAGCAATACCGGTAGGTGAAATGGTACAGGCCCGCCGAAATTTCTCGGGAGAGAGTCGGTTTGAAGATGAGATGGCACACATCTCAGACAGACTCCATGATAGGGGTTAGTTTATGGATCTCATCCATAGAGCAAAAGCCAGGTCTAGGTCTATAAGGGAGATGTTTCAGGACGATGTTAAGAAGAAATCTAAAAGAAATGAGGGCCATAAGAATTATCTAACTTTGGTCACTACTTATAGTATGGAATTTTACAAATATACATGCCGGTATTAAACTGTGATTGTGACGTAGAGGTGGGGTACAAATAAGCCGTAGATCCCCCACATTGGGACAAAATATTTCATCAAGCCTACATGATAGCCATGGAATTTCACCCACAACTTGGCTTACATCTAGAGGTTTTTATAGATGTGGGGGTCCACAATGTAGGATGTGTAAATTTGTGGCTCCAGGGGATGAATTTCAATCGAGTGTTACAGGGGACAATTCCACTTAATAAACTCATTAATCACTTGTGGGATATGCCAGTTACAATATGTGGGATGCACGATTAGAATGATGAAATGCAGGATTATGGAACATATCTTGGACACTAGAAGCGATAAAACAACACTTATATCAAATGTAGCATGACACTTAAGATATAAACATGCAGGGGATCTAACCCACCTAAGATGTACAGCTATAGAAAAAGTTGGGACCAAGAGGGGGTGATCTTCATGCAAAATTGTTGATGCGGGAAACGTTTTGGATTTTTAAATTGGGTACCCGCATCCCTAAGGGTCTAAATTATTGTTGGGATGTGGACCTATTTTTCAGATAATCATTGGGGGTTTGGCTCCTGACTTAGATAGTGAAGTGTAATTTTCGCTTGCCATCTACTGGGTTCCTGTGATATTACTAATTAGTCAGGAATTATTACTGATTATGAATATCTTTGCCCATTATTTAGAGAATGTAATTTGTGTATTTGAAATATTCTTATTTGCGGTATGCATATGCATTCTGGCATCATACAACTCCCCTGATTCCTAGTTCTCAAATAACGGCTTGCATTCTCTTAGCAGGATAATTACTGTGGGGTGCACTACCTATCTAATAGTTTGTGCTCACACCCTCTTTGGATACAACGACTCTATATTAGGAGTGGACGTGGAAGACCACACCTCCCTCCCTATGTGGAGCCCCAAAAATATGCATATGCCATATCCTCAAGAATATTTCATTTTATTTGTACATAACTAATCATAAAAAACATATATACAACACAAGACATTTAAAAACAAGGCAAGTCCCCCAGCATATCATCTCCAATAAATACAACCCCCATAATACAAATGGTAAATTTGATGTAATAAAAATCTGTGTGCTGAGTACCCACTATAAAAGTTAGGTATATATATTTTGAGTATATGGATCTGTGTATATATATTTATATATATACACACACCCTCAGGTATTTGTGCCGGCACAAAAAGACCCAAAATGGGCCCCTTTAATTACAAAAGACCACCTATACGTATATTAAAAGAAATGTGTGAAAAATATATATATAAAATAGATTGTGAAAAAAAATTTTTGTATATAATACATGAATATAATATATTAAACCAATAATAATACAAAATTACATACAATATAATACCTATTATTGCATAAATAACAACTGTGTAAAGTGCCAAGTGCTAAACTATTCCTGTTATATTATTAAACAATCCATACTCTACCTAAACCTAAATGTGTCTATAACAATCTAACCCCACAATAAATCCCAAAATAGAAACCAATGCAACAGGTGGTCATGAGATGCCAAATAGCACACAATAAGAGACTGTGCCAGCGTGAGTCAAAGAGATACTACCCGAGCCTACAAAACGGCCACAGCAACACGTTCAGAAGAGGGGGACCGCAACCAGAAACACCCGCGCCCGCCGCTACCCATGCGGCTTCAAAGGGTGAGGGTAAATGAACAAATAACTCCTGTGCTTTTATATCCGTCCCTACCTGTCCCGCAGCACGTCTGTTTTCCGGTCCAGCCCCACCACATACACGTGCATCAAACAGAAAATGCAGCCACGTCTGTCAATGATGACGTCACTAATCCTCCCGCTCACGTGACTATTGTCACCGGATACTACGAGGGCTGTCAACAAATCATTATCATCGGACCCCTAGACCGACGAGCATCTCGGATACGGAGGGGGGGCGCCGGTGGGCCCCCACGTGACCCGTATGCCACACCTGCAGTAGCGCAATGCACGCAGGATAAAAAGTGAAGAGTCGTCCAATTGACTATAGAACACGCTATCTTGGAAATGAGCCTCCTACAACCTATAAGGGCCAGGACGGAGTATATTCCTAAACAGATAGTGGCGCCTTTCCATGTTCCTCTCGGAAAAACAATATTTGTATGCACATATACAATATATCAAACAGCAAATAATGTATTGGATTAATTCCTTAAAGGACATTGAGAAAGCCGGAGCAGCAGGCGAAACATGTTTGTCCGAAAGGGGCGTAGAAAGAATCAATTGACTCAATAATAGGGTACAAAACGAAACAATCGACTCGTCAAGATGGGGGGGCAAGTAATGCACTCATGTGAATGTATTTGATAGAGGAAAGAAATGTATACATGAAAGAATTGTACATACTTGTGTAACAAAACTTTTATGGGACATAGTCCGTTTTAATTAATGTCATGAACAAAATAAATTTTGTACTTGAAGCAATAGAAGTGTGGTTATGGCCAAAGGCTTGATATAAAATACCGGGTGGAGCCTGAACCCGGATTCAGCAGAGTTTCCTTGTGTGCATTTCAGCGTTGTATTGCGGCCAGAGCAGAGCTGGTTACAGACAGGGACAGAGTTAGAGATAGGTAGGGAGAGTCAGAGAGACCGACAGAGAGGCAGAAAGAGAGGTAGACAGAGCCAGGGAAAGATAGTGAAAGATAGGGAAAAACCGGAACCATCCAGGCAGGGACAGCATTGAAGTGACAGGGAATTTTTTTTTTTTTTTTCATTAGCCAGAGCAGTTTTCAATTCAATTTCCGTTCTTTGTGCTGTAAACCTGCCTTACCACTGTGCATCCCATCTATGCATTGGCATATTTAACCCTATCTGTTACACACAAGCATTTCTCATAACTGGATTAGTTTTAATATTTTTTTGTCTGGTTTAAATACACCAGCCCACATGGGTATCCCAAACCAGCACGTCACCCTATCTGTTATACTAAATAAGCGTTGTTCAGCCTCATTTTAATTAAGCTATTGCATTTTGAATTGGTTTTTGTCTGCTTTAAATACACCAGCCCACATGGGCATCCCAAACCAGCACATGTCACCCTATCTGTTATACCAAATAAGCGTTGTTCAGCCTCATTTTAATTAAGCTATTGCATTTTTAATTGGTTTTTGTCTGGTTTAAATACACCTGCCCACATGGGCATCCCAAACCAGCACGTCACCCTATCTGTTATACTAAATAAGCATTGTTCAGCCTCATTTTAATTAAGCTATTGCATTTTGAATTGGTTTTTGTCTGCTTTAAATACACCAGCCCACATGGGCATCCCAAACCAGCACGTCACCCTATCTGTTATACTAAATAAGCGTTGTTCAGCCTCATTTTAATTAAGCTATTGCATTTTGAATTGGTTTTTGTCTGCTTTAAATACACCAGCCCACATGGGCATCCCAAACCAGCACATGTCACCCTGTTATACTAAATAAGCGTTGTTCAGCCTCATTTTAATTAAGCTATTGCATTTTGAATTGTTTTTTGTCTGCTTTAAATACACCAGCCCACATGGGCATCCCAAACCAGCACATGTCACCCTATCTGTTATACTAAATAAGCGTTGTTCAGCCTCATTTAAATTAAGCTATTGCATTTTTATTTATTTTTTTCTGCTTTAAATACACCAGCCCACATGGGCATCCCAAACCCTCACATGTCACCCTATCTGTTATACTAAATAAGCGTTGTTCAGCCTCATTTTAATTAAGCTATTGCATTTTGAATTGGTTTTTGTCTGGTTTAAATACACCTGCCCACATGGGCATCCCAAACCAGCACGTCACCCTATCTGTTATACTAAATAAGCATTGTTCAGCCTCATTTTAATTAAGCTATTGCATTTTGAATTGGTTTTTGTCTGCTTTAAATACACCAGCCCACATGGGCATCCCAAACCAGCACATGTCACCCTATCTGTTATACTAAATAAGCGTTGTTCAGCCTCATTTTAATTAAGCTATTGAATTTTGAATTGTTTTTTGTCTGCTTTAAATACACCAGCCCACATGGGCATCCCAAACCAGCACATGCCACCCTATCTGTTATACTAAATAAGCGTTGTTCATCCTCAGCTTAATCAAGCTATTTATTTTTTAATTGGTTTTTGTCCTGCTGCCAAAACACTAGGCAGCAGGGTATCCCAAAACTGCACGTAGCACCCTATCTGTTATACTAAATACCCTTGTTCATCCTCAGCTTAATCAAGCTATTGCATTTTGAATTGGTTTTTGTCTGCTTTAAATACACCAGCCCACATGGGCATCCCAAACCAGCACATGTCACCCTGTTATACTAAATAAGCGTTGTTCAGCCTCATTTTAATTAAGCTATTGCCTTTTGAATTGTTTTTTGTCTGCTTTAAATACACCAGCCCACATGGGCATCCCAAACCAGCACATGTCACCCTATCTGTTATACTAAATAAGCGTTGTTCTGCCTCATTTTAATTAAGCTATTGCATTTTGAATTGGTTTTTGTCTGCTTTAAATACACCAGCCCACATGGGCATCCCAAACCAGCACATGTCACCCTGTTATACTAAATAAGCGTTGTTCAGCCTCATTTTAATTAAGCTATTGCATTTTGAATTGGTTGTTGTGTGGTTTAAATACACCTGCCCACATGGGCATCCCAAACCAGCACGTCACCCTATCTGTTATAATAAATACGCATTGTTCAGCCTCATTTTTATTAAGCTATTGCATTTTGAATTGTTTTTTGTCTGCTTTAAATACACCAGCCCACATGGGCATCCCAAACCAGCACGTCACCCTATCTGTTATACTAAATAAGCGTTGTTCAGCCTCATTTTAATTAAGCTATTGCATTTTTAATTGGTTTTTGTCTGCTTTAAATACACCAGCCCACATGGGCATCCCAAACCAGCACATGTCACCCTGTTATACTAAATAAGCGTTGTTCAGCCTCATTTTAATTAAGCTATTGCATTTTGAATTGTTTTTTGTCTGGTTTAAATACACCAGCCCACATGGGCATCCCAAACCAGCACATGTCACCCTATCTGTTATACTAAATAAGCGTTGTTCAGCCTCATTTAAATTAAGCTATTGCATTTTGAATTGGTTTTTGTCTGCTTTAAATACACCAGCCCACATGGGCATCCCAAACCAGCACATGTCACCCTATCTGTTATACTAAATAAGCATTGTTCAGCCTCATTTTAATTAAGCTATTGCATTTTGAATTGGTTTTTGGTCTGCTGCCAAAACACTAGGCCGCAGGGTATCCCAAACCTGCACGTAGCACCCTACCTGTTATACTAAGTACGCTTGTTCATCCTCAGCTTAATCAAGCTATTGCATTTTGAATTGTTTTTTGTCCTGCTGTCAATAAAACACCAGGCCGCAGGGTATCCCAAACCTGCACGTTGCACCCCATCTGTTATACTAAATACGCTTGTTTATCCCCAGCCTAATCAAGCTATCGCATTTTGAATTGGTTTTTGGTCTGCTGCCAAAACACTAGGTCGCAGGGTATCCCAAACCTGCACGTAGCACCCTGTTATACTAAATACACTTGTTCATCCTCAGCTTAATCAAGCTATTGTATTTTGAATTGGTTTTTGTCCTGCTGCCAAAACACTAGGCCGCAGGGTATCCCAAACCTGAACGTAGCACCCTATCTGTTATACTAAATACGCTTGTTCATCCTCAACTTAATCAAGCTATCGCATTTTGAATTGGTTTTTGGTCTGCTGCCAAAACACTAGGCCGCAGGATATCCCAAACCTGCACGTAGCACCCTATCTGTTATACTAAATACGCTTGTTCATCCTCAGCTTAATCAAGCTATTGTATTTTGAATTGGTTTTTGTCCTGCTGCCAAAACACTAGGCCGCAGGGTATCCCAAACCTGCACGTAGCACCCTATCTGTTATACTAAATAAGCGCTTGTTCATCCTCAGCTTAATCAAGCTATTGCATTTTGAATTGTTTTTTGTCCTGCTGTCAAAAAAACACCAGGCCGCAGGGTATCCCAAACCTGCATGTAGCACCCTATCTGTTATTCTAAATCAGCTTGTTCATCCTCAGCTTTATTAAGCTATTGCATTTTGAATTGGTTTTTGTCCTGCTGTCAAAACACTAGGCCGCAGGGTATCCCAAACCACCACGTTGCACCCTATCTGTTATACTAAATAAGCTTGTTCATCCTCAGCTTTATTAAGCTATTGCATTTTGAATTGGTTTTTGTCCTGCTGTCAAAACACCAGGCTGCAGGGTATCCCAAACCTGCACATTTGACCCTACCTGTTACACTAAAGCAGCTTGTAAAGGCTATTTCCCATAAATATATTGCAGTTTGAATTGTTTTTGTGTGCGCTGTAAAAAAACAGGCTTCAGGGTATCCCAAACCAGCACATTTGAACCTGTTACACTAAAGCAGCGTTTAAAGGCTATTTCTCATAAATATATCACAGTTTGAATTGTTTCTGTGTCTGCTGTAAAAACCACAGCCCACATGGGCATCCCAAACACTAGCGTAAATATCTCAAGACTACCTGTCTAATAACTGCTTGCATTTTATAATTAACTTCACTTTTCCACAATCAAGGGAGGCCTCCTCTGTATGTGAGGAGGGGGCATCCCAAACACTAGCAGTAATATTTCAAGAGTACCTGTCTATTAACTGGTTGCATTTTGTAAAGAAAGTCACTTTGTCAAATTGCCTGCAGCCATTGCCTTTAATCGGGGGGCATCCCAAATATGCAAGCATGCGTCTTTTAAGAGTGCTCACATTGGAGTTGGCAGCAGCAGCATTAGGAGCCCATATATTGCCTGAAAGACACACATATGAGCTGGCATCAGCAGCATAGGGAGCCTATATATTGTCTGAAAGACACACCCAGGAGTTGGCATCAGCATAGGGAGCCCATATAATGCCTGAAAGACACACCCTGGAGTTGGCAGCAGCATAAGGAGCTACCATGCATCAGCTACTACCATGGATCAGCCATTGTTGGCTTAAAATCCTGGTTGAACCATGCCTGATTCATCTTCACAAAGGTGAGTCTCTCCACATTATTCGTGGACACACAAGTTCTCCTTGGCATGACTATGGTCCCCGCCGCACTAAACACCCGCTCAGATGGCACACTACTGGCCGGGCAGGACAGCTTTTCCAGGGCAAACTCTGCTAGTTGTGGCCACAAGTCAAGTTTGGCTGCCCAGAAGTCCAGCAGATCCTCAAGGTATGACACGACCTGCTGGTTCAGGTCCTGCTCCAGGTCTTCATGCTGCTCATGAGTAGACTCACTATGCGGGTGTAGAAAGCTACTCATTAGCGACTGAAGACTGAGGCTGCTGCTGATGGAGCTGCTGCTGGAAGGTGATCGCAGAGGTCCCCCCGAGTCATACCTGCGAGAGTATGGACCATGGCGCAGATAGGCATCGGCCAACTGACTACGTAGAATGTCTTTGTAGTAGGTCAGTTTGTCCTCCCTCTCGGCGGGCTTAAAAAATGCCCCCATTTTGTGCCGGTTCAGTTCCGACATGGCTTGATCAACCATTCCTGTCTGCTGCCTGTACTGACCTTGGCTTTGTCTGATCACGAAGCTGCCTGCCCCTCTGGATACCCCGCGATCTCTGACCTCCTGGCTTGACCCTTTGGCTACTCCTGACTACGCACCTGTCTCATCCCTGTACTCTGACGCACCCTCCGGATTGACTACCTGTGAACGAGCTCGGCTTCGGGATACCCTTGTGGTTCATCGGCCTTCACCGTAAGCAGCCATCCTTTGTGCCTATTAAGACCTGGGGGCAACCGTGTCCGTTGAGGCATACCTAGCGTCCTGGCAAAGGGGGCTTGACTATAGGCAGAAGCGGCGGTGGAGATTGGGGGTTGCCTGCTTACAGAAAGCTGGTGTCCCGCTGGGCATCACAGTATAGACCATGGCGCAGATAGGCATCGCCCAACTGACTACGTAGGATGTCTCTGTAGGAGGTCAGTTTGTCCTCCCTCTCAGTGGGTGTAAAAAATGCCCCCATTTTGTGCCGGAAGCGAGGGTCCAATAAGGTGGAGAGCCAGAAGTCATCCCGCTGACAAATGGAGACAATTCTGCGGTCACTACGCAAGCACGTGAGCATGCATCGTGCCATTTGTGCAAGTGACTCGGAGGAACTACCTGTCTCCATCTCCACTGCAAACTGCCACGGTGTGTCTGGGTCCTCTGTCTCACCGTCCTCACAACCCTCTAGCTCCTGTGGCTGCTCCTGCTCCTCCTGTCAGATGACTAGATAAAATGGCCATTTTGTCAAACCTAAACTGTGCTTCGCTGTGCCCCTCCTCCTCCTCCACTTCAGCCCCCACAGGCTTCATGTGGCTGTGAAATGTATGCGCCATGTCTCCAGTGCCCTGACCAGCCATGGTTTCCAGCATGTGTTGTAGTACATGAAGCAGTGGAATCACATCGTTCATCTCATAGTCCTGGCGACTGACTAATAAAGTAGCTTCCTCAAAGGGCTTGAGCAAACGGCAGGTGCCACGTATGAGCTGCCACTGGTTTACATTGAAGTTACACAGGGAAGTCCCCCTATCCGTTTGGATCATCAAGAAATCAGTGATGGCTTTTCTCTGTTCCTATAGTCGATCCTGCATATGGAGGGTGGAATTCCAACAGGTGGAAACATCGCAAATCAGACTATGTTTGGGGACACCGTTCTGACGCTGAAGCTCAAGAAGGGTGTGCTTGGCGGTGTAGGAGTGGCTGAAGTGCATACAAAGTTTCCTTCCCGTTGTTAGGATGTCTTGCAGATGAGGGGAAGACTTCAGAAAACGCTTGACAACTAGATTGAACACGTGTGCCATGGCAGGACGCATGGCTCAGGCTTCCTTGTCGCAGCGCAGACAAGATGTTCTTCCCAGTATCAGTCACCATGGGTCCCATTTGCAGTTTTCGTGGAGTAAGCCATGATTTAATTTATTGAGTTCTCATTTTTAGCAGTTCCTCCCATGTGTGGCTCTGTGGCTCAAGGCAAACCATGTGAAGAACAGCGTGAAACCGCCGTGTCCTGCACACATGGTAGACTGGAAGGGCACTGGGAAAAAAAAAAAAAAAAACATTTAAGAAAAAGAAAAAACACAAAAAAAAAAAAATAATAATTGGTACAAAAATTCACAAAATATTAAAAAAAACAATGGAAAAAAAATATAAAAAAAAATAAAAAAATGTTGATAAATTTTATATGTTACTGTTATTATGTTAGATGTTATTGTTGCTATGTTATATGTTATTATATGTTATTATTATAAATATGTTCAAATAAGATAAATATTAACTATAAATATGTAATTGACAATTAGCCACTTTTTTCTGTGACACCATTGCTAAGTGCAAGTGCACTGTCACAGGCACAAAGGCCTAAAAGCGTGGAGGCCACAGCGGAGGGACCTGTCCAAGATGCTGTTGTGGTTGTGCAGGAACCACAATCACCCAGTGGGCCTTAAAGGATACAGGAGCACATTTAGCTTCTGCACGTTGGATAAGTGGGCACATACTGTTGTCTCTTGGACATGGCTTGGCCAATGGATTGCTGGTGGAATGACTGACTCGGATTAAGAGGAGGAGGAGCATCTGGAGCGACAGAGGATGGGTATGACACACAGGAGGTGGTGGAGCCTTGGCTGGCTGGAACAGAGAGCGACATACCACTGGGTAATGCAGCAGGCTGGACCACCACTTTGGAGCCAACTCTCCCAGGCCGCTTGATGGTGACGCTGCAAATGTTGACGCAGGGCTGTGGGTCCAACATTGGGACCCTGGCCACACTTCACCTTCTGCCTACACATCTTTCATATAGCCATGTTAACCTCCTGCGGATGCTTGATGAAAAACTGCCACATGGCCTTGTAGCTGATTTTTCCTACCAACAGTCCGCACTAATTCACTGCTGCTGTCGCCGCCACCGCCAACTCCAGGGACCCTCTTCCACTACCTCCTAAGAAGATAGCCTGCTGCGCAAGTGGTCTACCCCGAGCACATTTGCCTCCATACTTTCCCCTTCTGCCACCATGCTGGCCGCAAAATCTGTCACTCTCCATCACTCCAAGCCTTTAAAAGTGCCCTCAAAACTCACTGATGTCCTCCTCAGGTTCCTCAACAGTGTCTGCTTAAGAAGCCAAAATGCTTGCAACACCACCTCCCATGCCACTCTCCTCATCACTACTTGCCCGCCTAGTGGAAGAAGCGGCAAGTGTCTCCTCCACTTCTCGGCTGGGCAGTAGCTGCTGATTTTTCTGATTATCAGATCGTCCTCACTGAATAGTGGAGCTGAACCCTAAGCATAAGACATAACCGACAGTTGACTGGGGGTGTCAGATGTCACTTGTGATGCAGTGGATGATCTTGTTAACCAATGGATGATGGCAGATGGGTTGCTGGTCAAGACACGACCGGGAGATCAGTCCTCTCACTGAGACTCCTGCTGCCACTCACCCCTAGTCTGCTGCAACCTCTGCTTGATGAATTTAGGCCTCTGCAACTTCTCTGTGCCCATCCTGCCACTTCTCTGCCTGACATACTTAGTGCGTATATGAGGGGAGGACAAAACGCTACTCTAAATTTAAAACAGGATTTGTCGATAAGAGCAGCAGGTGTGTAACTATCTATGGTCTTTCACTAAGTAGTAACTAGGCCCTGAAGACTTTAACACGAACAAAGTGATGAAACTCTTAGATGTGCATAAGTGATGCTCTGATGAGAGCAATTCAATGTGCTCCAGTATGCTTCAAAAATGTTTTTTTTTTCAGAGACTGGCCTGCGTGGAAATGAATCAGGCATGGATCAGCCAAGGTTTCCACCCACCAATGCCTGATGCATTAGAGTAGATTGATCATGGGGCCAGACCAACACTAAAGAAATATGGATTGTGCAAAACAGATATAAGGTGCTGTTCTCCAGTTACAGGCATTCCTCCGCATCAGACCACAAGTAATTATTGAGAAAATTCTTTACGTTACTCTTACTTTTTATTACTGTTCTTCGGATAAAATATCTGTGCCAAAAATCTGTTTATGTTCTCTAAATGCTGCTGCCAACTCCAGGGTGTGTCTTTCTGGCAATTTTGGGCTCCTGCTGCTGCTGCTTGCAACTCCAATGTGTCTTTTGGCCAATTTTTTGCTCCTGCTGCCAACTCCAGTGTGTCTTTCAAGCAATGTTTGGGCTCCTGCTGCTCCTGCTGCCAACTCCAGTGTGTCTTTCAAGCAATGTTTGGGCTCCTGCTGCTCCTGCTGCCAACTCTAGTGTGTCCTTCAAGCAATGTTTGGGCTCCTGCTGCTGCTGCTGCCAACTCCAGTGTGTTTTACAAGCAATGTTGGGCTCCTGCTGCTGCTGCTTGCAACTCCAGGGTGTCATTCAGCCAATTTTTGGCCTCCTGCTGCTGCTGCTGCCAACTCCAGTGTCTCTTTTAAGCAATGTTTGGGCTCCTGCTGCCAACTCCAGTGTGTCTTTCAAGCAATGTTTGGGCTCCTGCTGCCAACTCCGGTGTCTCTTTCAAGCAATGTTTGGCCTCCTGCTGCTGCTGCTGCCAACTCCAGTGTCTCTTTCAAGCAATGTTTGGCCTCCTGCTGCTGCTCCTGCTGCGAACTCCAGTGTGTCTTTCAAGCAATGTTTGGGCTCCTGCTGCTCCTGCTGCCAACTCCAGTGTCTCTTTCAAGCAATGTTTGGCCTCCTGCTGCTGCTGCTTCTGCCAACTCCAGTGTCTCTTTCAAGCAATGTTTGGCCTCCTGCTGCCAACTCCAGTGTGTCTTTCAAGCAATGTTTGGGCTCCTGCTGCTGCCAACTCCAATGTCTCTTTCAAGCAATGTTTGGGCTCCTGCTGCTTCTGCTTGCAACTCCAGGGTGTCATTCAGCCAATTTTTGGCCTCCTGCTGCTCCTGCTGCCAACTCCAGTGTGTCTGTCAAGCAATGTTTGGGCTCCTGCTGCCAACTCCAGTGTCTCTTTCCAGCAATGTTTGGGCTCCTGCTGCTCCTGCTGCCAACTCCAGTGTGTCTTTCAAGCAATTTTGGCCTCCTGCTGCTCCTGCTGCCAACTCCAGTGTCTCTTTCAAGCAATGTTTGGGCTCCTGCTGCTGCTGCTTGCAACTCCATGGTGTCATTCAGCCAATTATTGGGCTCCTGCTGCCAACTCCAGTGTCTCTTTCAAGCTATGTTTGGGCTGCTGCTCCTTGCAACTCCAGGGTGTCATTCAGCCAATTTTTGGGCTCCTGCTGCCAACTCCAGTGTGTCTTTCATGCTATGTCGGGGCTGCTGCTGCTGCTGCTGCTTGCAACTCCAGGGTGTCATTTAGACAATTTTTGGGCTCCTGCTGCCAACTCCAGTGTCTCTTTCAAGCTATGTTTGGGCTGCTGCTGCTGCTTGAAACTCCAGAGTGTCATTCAGCCCATTTTTGGGCTCCTGCTGCCAACTCCAGTGTCTCTTTCAAGCTATGTTTGGACTCCTGCTGCTGCTGCTTGCAACTCCAGGGTGTCATTCAGCCAATTTTTGGGCTCCTGCTGCCAACTCCAGGATGTCTTTCAGTCAATATTTGGGCTCCTGCTGCTGCCAGCTCCAGGGTGTGTTTTTCAGGCAATATAGGGCCCATTCAGTGATGCCACCTCAACTCTCTGCAATTGTGCTGCTCTGCGATTCTAATAGCGATGCCTCTGATCTGCATGTCATAATTATTAACAGTATTATTTCACTAACCCAGCACGCATCCTATGCGTGTTACAGCAAGGCAGAATGGTTTACAACCCTATTGAGGCTCTAGGATGCTCAGAAATAGCCATTTTTTAATAGCGATTCGTCGCGAATAAATTCGGACCGAAACAAATTTTGTCTGAAAATTCGGCGAATCAGCCGAATCAAATTTTTCAAAAGTTCGCTCATCTCTAGTAACAATCAACAGAGCTGTAATGATTGCTGAGAAATCTAGCGCTTAAATTCCATGAAGTTATACCAGTAATTCAACCTAAGAAGCAAGAACAAGGACCTCAATCACCACATCCGGAAACCAAAGCAGAAGAAAACACCAAAGACCGGATATGCTCTCCAGTCTCCAAGGACGACACAGAAAACAAAAAGTCAGCCTCCAGTCAGGAGATCAGATGTCTGTAGCGGCTGTTCAACAGATGGCAGTGTGACATTTTGATAGAAAAATAGCCTTCCTAAATGGTGAAGAAGTTGTGACCCAACCTAAAAGCTATATTTGGATCTTAAGAAGTTAAGAGCACCTTGCTTGTAAACTACAAAAATATCTTTATGGCCTTAAGCAAACAGGGCATGGAACTCCATAATAAACTAAGTGTAGATGATGTAATCATAGCTTATCAAGAAGAAAAAGAAAAACATTGCAAAATTAGATGAAATTCTCCTCCAGCACTTGAACTTGGAAATGTATTTGTAAATCCAAACCATGATCAAGGAAGATGGATGCTTTTCTTTTCAACCAAGAGAAGTCAAAGGTGTGTTAACACCAACAGATTCATGCACCAAGACCAAGAGAAAGGTCTGCTAACCAACAATGAGAGTTCCAAACAGTGGTGCACTTCTGTGCTTAGCAATCACTACTCATCCACATATCACTGCCATTGTGTAGGCAAGCCAAGCCAAAGAGATTGGAATGCAGTTAAGAGAGTTCTTCAATATCTTAAAGTAACTCAAATACTAAATATTAAGATCTATGCATAGGGAGATCTGATTCTCAAGTGTTATGTGAATGGGGCTGAATATTCAAGGGATCATAAATCAAGAGAAATAGGAATCATGGCATGGTGCGGGGTAATTAACCGTTTTTGCTGCCACATCAGCACACAAGCAAACAAAGCTTATATCATATTATATATCGGTTATCCTTATATGGCCATATTTATGTTCTCAAAATTACATTTTCTGGAAAGACAAATGGGCGATTTCCTGTCTTGCAGGATCTTAAAGTGCCAGCATGCCCTTTTAGGAGAGGGTCAGCCACAAGCCTGTTTTCTCTTTGGATGAATATAGAAACACATCTGCATATGTGTAATGGTTATTGAGGTGTATATATATTTATGGTTTTTAAGGCAAATATGACACTCAACACTCGAGAAACTTCAGAGAAACTTCAGTTTCTTGGTCCAAACAAAAGGTATCACTTGCATTATCTTTTATGGAAGCAGAATATAGGTCTGCTGCTCCTGCCAGTCAAAAATTAATTTGGTTAAAGCAACTTTTGAAAGGTTTCAGTAAACCTTACAACCATTATCTATTAAGACAACCAAGGGTGTAATAAAAAAGATTATAGCTTGACAAAGTCATGAGGTGCCAGGTTCGAGTCAGGCAGGCTGCATGCAGATCACAGAGTGGGCATGAGAAAGAGCTGCAGCTCCAAATAGAGAAACACAGATATTATGTCTGATGATGACAAGTGTTCCCGAATAAACAACCATTGTTGTTGCTCAGAGTGTACTCTGAACAATTCGCTGCCAACACTTTTTTCATAATATAGGTCCCTGACAAGGTACAAGAGCAGACATCCTAGCCTCATCTTCCAGGGATGATCATACATAACATTACATATTTTTACATAATGAAGTCTGATTATTATAAATACTTCCTACTTTTGACATCGGTGGTACATAACTCATGAAGGAAGTCATGTGTAGTGAGCTAGTCTGCACAAATATGCCTTGTGGCTGTCATAAGTAAAAAGGACAAGTTATCAGAGTTGCAAATTAATGGGGTTTTGGCCCAAGGATGGCAGTCTTTCTGACTGTGCAGTTTGTGAACTGTTCACATTTTGCTGTGGTGAAAGTGTATCAAGCATGGAGAAATAGCACCACTGAGAATAAGCCAAAAAGAACCAAGGGGCAACCAGACGTGTATCTAAAACAACAGTTCTGCAAATTTACTCATTTTAGGCTACAAAGCAGATGTGTGGTGCCTTCACAGTTTCTAACAAAGTTGCATTGACAGAAAAGTCCTCACAGCAGTACCAGAATAGGTCAGCGGTTAATTGGCCTTCTCCAATGAGTCATGTTTTCTACTTCATCAAATAAATTGACGTTGGGATGTCAGATGAGAAACATCAGAGAACAAACACATTGCAACTATTGCTGGAAGAACACAAGCTGGTATTGGCAGTGTTATGGCTAGGGATTTTTTTGTAACAGTCTCTGGGCCCACTCATCCACGTAAAAGGCACTCAACTGATTTCGGTATGAATCTATCCTTGCAAATAACAGACACCCACAAATGCTAACTACTTACAGCAAGACAATGCAATATCAACATGAAATTGGCTGGAAGAGCATGATTAAAACCTTCAAGAACTGCCTTGCTCTCTAATTCCCCAGACTTGAACCCTATTGAGCATCTGTGGGACCACCTCAATTGTCACGTTCACTTTATGGGTCTTCCCCTATGTTCTGTCTAGCAGCAGTGGGATTCACGTAGTCAGCATGGCTCCAAAAACCTGTGGCAACCAGGACCATATTAAAGGGAACCAAAATCCCTGAAACTTGTGAAATACATTTGCCCATAGCCCCTGCTGATATTCCCTTCTTAGGGTGTAGAACTAGAAATGGATATTTTGGTTTTTCGAATCGTCCTGGAACACAGTTTTTTTTTCTGTCCCTCTCTGTATGGCAGGTGATAAGTCATTGCATTGGTTTGGCAATCACATCATTGCCACACACTACAATGGCAATGAATGGAGGAGGTGGAGCTTAACAGCTAAAACAAGGGCCATTATCTGGCATAAGAGTGAAGCAGGAGCACTAAAAATTGGCAAAAGGTGCTCTTCATGGGGGGAGTAATTCAGGGGATGCAAGTTAAAAATGTGAGTTTTGGCCTGCTTTAAGTCACTTCCAGTGCATCTAGCTGCTGTCCATGCTGCTCACATTTACGCTAGATCAGGGGTTCCCAACCAGTGGTATGAGTACCACTGGTGGTACTTGAGGCCCTATCAGATGCAGGGTGCAGGTTGCAGACTGATCTGTATCCCAACCTGATCTACTTTCACCTAAACATTATCCAAACCAAATTTGCTACATACATTTAAGACTGCTCCAAGAGGTGTTGAGAATTATTGGCCTGATGCAGAGCCTCCCCCGGTCTGAGCTTAAAACCTTCCGATTGTCCGGGGCTCCCGTTTGAATCGTGGCTCAAATGTGATGCAGAGCCTCCGTCGGAATGGCTCCCTAACTGATCCGTCAATTTGTCTTCACTCGGGAAGTGTTTTTTGCTCTCTCGGGTGCCTTCAATTTGATCGGGGCTTCCGTTCCCGTTCACACAGGCGGCCCGTTTTTCCCTGCTTTTTCCTTGCTTTTTGAACGTACCTGCTTGGTTTCCGTCGTATTTGACCTTCCCTTTTGGTGTTTTTTTCAAGTATACTTACATCTCCATGGCTCTTCAGTTGCCAATCTGGCTACACGCAAGCGCACATCCCTAAACCTCCATTGGAATATACATATGGCAACAACTGCCAATTTGACACATATATATATTGTCACATTTATTTTTGGGTGTACCTTGTCCGTTGCCATTAATGCATACCTTAATCTCCTTGGCGTTCCTTGTCCGTTGCCATTAATGCATACCTTAATCTCCTTGGTGTTCCTTGTCCGTTGCCATTAATGCATACCTTAATCTCCTTGGTGTTCCTTGTTCGTTGCCATTAATGCATACCTTAATCTCCTTGGTGTTTCTTCTTCCTTGCCATTAATGCTTACCGTAATAGTTTGATAGTTTTTCAGATTTATTGACCTTTATCTAAACCTTTTGTGTCATGTAAATGTGTGATGATGTTGTGTGATTGTACATTTGCAGGAAAGATAAAATTAGGCCTCGGGGTCTTGATAATGTCGTTTTCTTTTATCTGTGAATGCAAAACAACATTAGTTAACCATTGTTTTTAAGGTTTGGTTGGGCGTGGTTTTTTTGGGGCTCTTTTTAAACCGGACCTTCAGCGTGATTTAATGAAAAGGCAAAACTCTTCAAAAACGAGTCCGCAGCATCTGAAATTATTATTTTTCTACTTTTTAGTCACTAACTTATTCTTCTTTCCCCCACTGGGCTGCATCTCTGTTCAGGACTTTAGGAAACGGACGCCTCCATCTTTACTCAGAAGCATCACACTTACGGAGGAGAGGAGAGTGGGATAAGGTACAGGGGGTGGGTTATAGCTGTGCTTTGCTCAGACAGAGCAGAGCTTTGCTCTGGAAAAGGTCAGCAATCCCAGAATGCAGAGCAGCACAGTTAGAAGGCACTTCCTGTTTGCAGGCTGCCTGATAAGATGGCGGCTTCCATAATCCGCCATCTTGGATGTTTAAAGGCTCATAACATGCACTAGGTGCAGGTAGGATGAATTTTAATGTGTGCAATCTGTATGTACAGGGTGTGGAAAACATATAAGATAGGCTCTTATTCAGAGTGAAGGTCCGCTTTAAGGCCTTGTGTTCAAATTTTTTAAAATAATTTTTTGTTTTTATTTTGGATATTTTTGCCAATGGAATTGTTTGTTCTTTTACTTTGCATTAAAAAAAAAACACTTACAATGCTTTGGGCGCACATTGCGTCGGGGGCGTCTCCTTTCTTCCTCCCTGGGTTGCTGCTGTGAATCTGTTTGGATGACAAACACACTGATATTAGAGACTGTTGTTGTATCATGAATATCATATTAACTTAGGCTTCTAGGTATCAATCTACTCACCTTCCTCAGCCACCTCTTCCTCGTCGCCCCCTTCCTGGCTCATCCCTTGGGATGTCCCTGCGACGTCTGAATCTACAACTAACAATAGTGCACATGAGTATATGTATTTAATGCATGTATTAGCACATCTCTAACTATATTTCCCTTACCGGAGTCAGGTTGAGGCTCATTTAGGCTCGACTCCCTGAAGTCAGATCCCCCCCTCCCCTGCATGCTGAGGTCAAGAGGCTCCTCATACTCACTTACAGAGGAGGGGGTGGCCATTGACACTGGTGGTGGACCACCTACACCTTCACCTGTTTCGCTCAACACTGGGCTGCGTGTCCTGGTCCGGGTGGGGCGGAACCGCATATTCCATTCATGTGCTGAAATACAAACACAATCATTAAACCACGCCCACGCGATGCCAGGGTTATAGGTGCATTTACATTTTCCACACTTACATGGGAAATGTTTGTCGAAGTACCGCCTCACCCGGGGCTTATGCCTTCGCTTCAAATCAGACCAGTGTTGGCCAATCTGGGTGAAGGTATAGGTGGTTTTGGATCGTCGTTCTATCGCGTCCACCACCGCCAGGGCCAACGTGCGCTTCTCATAATCTGACGGCAGGAAGTCGTAGCGATTCCTCAGCATCATCTGTCAAAAATAGATACAAGGACCCACCATTAATACACAAAATACATTAACAAGTTTCTTGGCCTAACTAAAGTCACTTTATTAACCTCTTGCTGCCTCACATTGCCCTAGTTCTGCTATCTGCATGTAGGCTAGTTTGTAGCTGTGTTAAACTAAGGTGGGCTTGTATTTCACGTCACAAACTAAGTTGTTTCAGACTATTCTTGCGTTTTTTTTTTTTTTATTAGAAGGAATGTGTGCGCGCACATAAACGCACGCTCGCATACTCACATCCATGATGATGTCGTCCTGCTCCCGGGTAAAGATGGCGGGCGACATATTTTCTTGGTTTGCAAGGTATAGCTCTGACGTTCCCCCGCGGTGACGTGTGTGCGTGCGCGCAGGCGCGCACCCGCTGTTGACCACGCCCACACGGGAAACATATTTAAAGCACAAGGCACTCAGCTCTGTGTTGGATACCATATCATTATGGGCAGACCTAAAGGGAGCAAAAAGAGCCAACCAAGGGCCGAGGCACATAGCAGCCGCACACATGCCTCATCCTCCCAAAGACAGAAGAGCAGGCACCAGACACAGGCAGAACATGCCCCAACTAAAACGCAGGATACCCCACACACACAGGCACATTCAAAAAAACGCAGGACCAAGGAGACATTCACCCATTCACCACCACCTGCCAAAAAAGCACGAACACACAAGGGTGCAAAGTCGAGTAAGACCCTGCAGCATCCTCAGCCTCAACACACAAAACATACCCACAAAACAAAACACATCAGCAAGGGAAAGCGTATTGCCAAACCCACCACCCCACCAAGGTCACCCACCCTTCCACCTCAACCCTCTGGTTCTCCCAATTCCAGTACCTCACATTCCACATGCAGCTCCACATCTGATAGCTCAACCCAGACATTAAGCCATAGCAGCACACACACCACATCACCCTCCCCTTAAGCCCCAGAACCACGCACGACTCACCAGATAGCCAACCATCAATTTCCACAGATGCAGGGGACACCACACACCCATGTGGCCGACAACTACGCCGTGGCTCCCTAACTGCACGTTTTTGCGATGCTCAAAGCATGGCTGTGGCAAATGCAGTTTGTGAGCATTATGATGCCCTATTTGGCAGGACCTCCAAATCCACCACTAAGCAGGCTAAGCTGGAGATCCGGACGAATATTTGCCGCCAAGTAAATAGTGTGGGATCTGTCAGGCGAGATATTCAACAAATCAAAAGGAAATTTGGGGACCTGAAATACTACAGTAAAAAAAAAATGGACATGCGCCGTCAGCAGAGGTAAAGGGCAATTTAAATGCATTTTTAGTTGCATGGTTAAAAGGATGTAACACTTATTAGGTGTAATTTAATCTTCCCCAGCCAACAGACAGGGGGTGTAGCAGAGGTAAAGGGCCAATTAAATGCATTTGTAGTCGCATGGTTAAAAGGATGTAACACTTATTAGGTGTGATTTAATCTTCCCCAACCAACAGACAGGGGGTGGCTTACCCACTAAAATAATCCTTACTCCCGCCGAGGAACATGTATATACATACATACACCCGGCCAGCATCCAGGGCCTGGCAGAGGCACAAGACACAGACCGGAATGTAAGGTCCCAAGGTGAGTCTGATTTTGCCATGACCTATTACAAAAAGTTCAAGAAGGCAGTGTTATGCTACACAACACACTGTACTTGGCCATTTAGCTAATCTTCCAATCTACATTCTAAGGACCAAGTCAACAGGACACACCAGGCCCCCAAACCCCTGCGTTAGCACCGAGGCCAAGGGCACACCAGGCTCCTACACCACAAACCCAAATTGTGGATTGCGATGAGGTAAGTCAATGGTCCTTGGTGTGTACTTTTAACATTGATATTTGAGAGCTTTTGTGGACAGAAAAACTAAAAGGATGCTATATTTCTTTACAGACCACAGGAAGCCCACCCATCATCGACCATATACGGGATTTTGAGGAGGACACCCCACATATGTCACTAACCACTACTGAACCAGTGGCAGCAACGCAGTCAACCCCGGCACAGCCACCACATCCACAACCACCTTCGAAACCAGAACCAACCACCCGTCCCACTGCTCCAACCCAGTCTAGACGCCATATTTCCCAAAGAAGGCAACTTAAAATTTTGGAGGAAACATGGAGGCAGGAAAATATAGCCTTTGCTGCGACAACACAGCAATTCAATGAGACTGTGTGCACCCAACTCACAAACCTCAACGCCCAATTAGAGGTATTAAACAGAAATATCTCTGCCCTAACCAGCCATATGGGTGAGATTAATCAAAGCCTGGCCCACATTGCAGCCCATTTGCAGGCACAACATCATTCCTCGTCACCATGCAACCCAACATACCACTAATTTGTGGGAAATACATTTTCTGACCCCACGTGTAATTTTTCTTTTGTTCCCAAAAAAACAAATGACAAAACAAAATTTGTTTGTAAAATAAAAAAAAAAACACTAAACACTAGTTGTGCACGTATGGTTTGCGCGGTGCCACTTTGGGTGCAAGAAAAAGGAGGGGTGGGGAGGGCTGAAACTAAAGGTGGTGGACTAGCCCACAAGCCATGATTAGGTTTAGGACCGTTGCAGGCGTCTACTGTAGTGCCCCCCCAGTCTCATCAAGACAACGGAACCTCATCTTCAAGAGAACAAAGCCTGGCTCCAACACAGAGCGAGTCCTCCTGGGGGCAGTATTGTAGCGCTCCTCTGCCTGTGAAGATCGGTGCAGGATGGGGGTCTTCATCCAGGGAACCAAAGGATAGGCAGAGTCTCCTGCCCTAAAACAAAAAAAAATAAAAAATAAAAAAAAAAGGTGTGCATTGCAACAATAGAAAAGAGGGACAAATAGGTGAGCGGGGTAGGGTGGGAGGAAAGGACATTTGTAATGAGACTACATGCACATCCAACCTGTACTCTCATTAAAAAAGTCTGGGGAATACTACTTACATAAGAGGGCAAGAACATGACGCAATAGGGTACAATCACTTAACCCATTTAATTTGTAGCTTAATAATTAGGCTCAAAATATACTACGAAAATATTTACCAAATAGTGGGTTAAGGGAAAAAACACAGTCAGACAGGGTGCGTAACCAATACAAGTTTCAAACACATACCCAGTAGCCAGCCACCAAAAAGATCGCCAGATTTGAATCGCTCATGTAGGCAGGAATTCCTAGGCAGGGAAAGCCAGAAAAACGACTCCCAAAAACCAAATCAGGGCCAGCCAGTGCCTGCACATTTATGCTATGTCCCATCTTCCAATTCCTGCACACAGGCAATAAAAAAAAAATTAGGGAGACCCTGTAAAAAGGACCCCAAAAAAAACCCCCTAAAATATATCAAATACTCATGCCATCGATGTCCAAAGGCGTGCGGTGCAGCCTGGTTTCTGCCATACTCAGCAGGACAAGACCGCGGAGCTGGCGCCGCTGATGTGCTCCAACAGAGGACTGCATATTATTGCCCGAGTGCAAATACGGCTGCTCTGACTTGCTGTAAGTGAAGGCTCGGCGGCCCCGTTTTATTAGGGTGATTTCAATCGGAAATCAAGGCTCTGCATCACTGAAAAAAACGGACCAATGAACGAGGCGTCCGTTTTCCCGGGAAACAGCCTCGTGCGAGCCAACAATCGGAAAGGCGGCTGAGCGCACACCTGAGTGCATAAGCGCACACTAAAATCAACGTAGCACCCTTTCCTGACCCAATCAAAGCCCAAAACCAACGGGAAACCGCACGGGAGAGCTGAACGGGGAGGCTCTGCATCAAGCCATATGTGTGCATTCATACACTTGTGTGTTTTTAACATTGTCTTAGGTGCTGACAACCCATACCACATAGGTGGTACTTGAGATATTTTGAAAATAGAATACGTTCCTTCATGAAAAAAGGTTGGGGACCCCTGCTCTAGTTTAATAGCTGGTGGTCATAATGACATGACTCAACTGTGCTCTTACAATAAAGGCTTTTTTGAGCATGGTCATTTTTGTGCTTACCTCCCCTGCCCGGGATGGATCTCTGCATTTTCTTTCTGTTTGGATGATCGCCTGTACTGCTTCTTCTTTTCAAAAGTGAATAAAAACAATTTAAAAAAAAAAAAAGGAGGAAAAAAACAATAAAGGCTTTTTGTTGCTTACAATGTCCCATTATAAAAGAAACAAAATTCCTCATCAATCTATAGATAATATAGACAAATTAAATTCAAGCAATAACACATCAGGAGCTAAATTATGATACGCGTTATAACCCTTTAACACTAAATCGCACAAATATGGCTATGTCCTTTAGGGCAGTGATGAGTAAGTAGGGAAGGAATATGCACAGATGTATTTTGTTTACCTTACACTGATAATGTAACCAGATCTCTCAAATGTTTTGGCAGAAGACTTTTCCTGTGAGCATTATGGGTTTTTTGGTTGCTAACACTTTGGCCGAGCACAGTTAAAATGCATTTGATAACTATCTCTCATGCAGATGGCAGTAAAAGTAGACTTTATGTTTATCTAATACATTTAAAACAGTGTTTTAAAAGGAAATACTCACTTTCTTAGAGCTTGATTCATTATCATATTTACAGCTAAAAAACAGGCACCGACCAGATTCAGACATTACTTGCATAGCCGGCCTCTTTGGCGCAGGGCGCTATATAAAATTCTCTGTAAGGTGGCACCAGGAGCTTTTAACTGGACCAGCAGGTCTCTGTTTCCAAAATACTCCTTTAGTTTCTGTTTCTCCTTTTTTCTCTTATTTCATGATCTTACCATTTTCCTCTCTTCCTGATCCCCCATTTTTCCATGTGTCACTTCCTCATTCCCTCCATCTTTCTATTATCACATTTCTCTTGTCTGCCTCTGTTTTCAGGTTCTTAAAATCTTTCTCCTTTTTAACCTTCCCCTATTTTATTCTGTTTTTCTTTTCTTTCTTACTTTCTTTCTCTTTATTTTGCTTTGTCATCTTTTCCTGGTCCTATTTAACTCTCTTGCTTTCTCTCTTTCATCTCTGCTCTCGTTTTCTACATTCTTCCCATCTCAATCTCATTCATTATCTCTCTCGTTTTCACTACATGTACCTCCATCTTGCTCTCATTTCCACATACTCGCCCAGTTTCTCTTGACATTCTTTTAATCTGCTTCTATTTCTCACTTTTTATGACATTCTTTCTCTGCAGACTATATTCCCTTTTCTTTCTAACAATCTCTTTTCGTTTTGTTAATCTTTTTTTTTCCATTCCCTCTGCTTTTCTTGCCCCTCTCTGTCTCACTTTTTTCGCTATGTGGCTCACTTTGCCTGTTTTTGTGTTGCCACCCTAAAATCTTGCTCAGGGTGACACTTACCCTAAGACTGGCCCTGATTACTTGGGACATGCCATTTGACATCTGCAAGCTTGAAAGCCAGGATGAATATTTTCTGACAAGGTGGACCAACAGTCTAAAAAAATGTTTTTGGTCCACTTCCTAAGGTCTTGAGAGGACAGCCTGATTTGGGTTGCCCTGCAGTGAGACCATCTGCTGTTGCCTCATGTGATCGCAGCTGGAACCTGGAATATTTAGAACTTTTCGTAGATAGCCTCCCTTTGAGGCATCCTAAATCAGGGATCTAAGAGTTCTAAAAGTCTGTTTAAGCTTTTGGTCTACTTCCCTGATGTTCATCTGGTAAACAAAAGACTAGTTTTCAAATAACCAAGTTGAACACGCTCACCTGGCATCATATATATTATATATAAAACTCTTGGGCCTTGCTCCTGAGTCCTGAATATGTCTCACTACATCCGATCTTGCAGGTAAGATATCTGCCACCAAAATTCAAATCGTTGACTACAAAAGCCTGATATTGGAAAATTTGAGTTTGTTTTTATCACTGTTCTCCTGTAACTTTCAAGATTACTGAAATGGGTGCTGAATAGAGATGAGTGGGGCGAAACATGGAGCACAATCCTGGATGGGATTTCACCGGCCCCACCCCACAGGTCATGGCCAGCCAAGAAGGAGCAGAGAGATAGGTTCACATGGTGAAGCTTAAGAGTTCAGGGGCCAATCAGGATGAGCTATTGCAGGAGATAGTCACGTGATGTGTCGACTATCCATCATTATCAAGCTGGCTGCTGCAGAGAGAGCATTGCTCTTAGAGCAAGGACAGTTTAGTGCATTTTGAACCACAGCATAGGAGATGCTGGGGGGGTGCTGCACAGAAAAACTATATCTGCCTACGCAGGGATCTGCTGGAAATTATAGTCCAACCTGTAAAGTCTGAAAACTTCAGTGAGGGTTTTCTTATTTTTTGGCCACATCTGTCTGGTTTAGCTGGCCCGTCACTGCATTGGGGTACACAGTGCCTCCGTTTTTAATGCAGTTTAAAAAAAATCAATCTTTTTCACCTGCCTATAATTTTTTTAGGGGCCACCCCGGTTTTAGGTCTGCAAGCATTCTCTCTCTCTAAGTTAGGGTCCATGGTGCCTCTTTGTAAAATACAGATTAAAAAAACAAGGGGGGCAGGTCCAGCCATAGTAGTGGCAGCACCCATTTGCCCAGGCCCGCCACTGCTATTAGCAGCAGCAGCAGCAATGTACACATTAGTAGTAGCAGCAGTAGTGTACGTGCTAGTAGTTGTGGCATCAGCAAGCCAGAGTTGTCTGTTTCCTCCAGTGGGCATGTTATTTCAGGCAATGCATCCATCGTGGACTGGTTCCCTTGCTCCCACTCATCTTCAGAGGAGGAAGACTCAGAGCCAGGTTTCAGTGGAAAACTCTCTCTTCCATCATCTCTCTCTTTACTGCCACCCCCTAGTGGGGCACCAGCAGCCCAGTTGCTATAGATAGTGATGAGGAGAATTTGTTTGATGACAGTCAGCCTTTGAAGTGTGTTGCAAAGGTGATGGAGGTGGAAGCGTCGTCCGAGGCGCAGTGCTGTGGCAGTGGGGGGTGTAGACATGGACATACTCACAGTTATAAAAGTGGTTGTGGTGTGGGTAGGCAAGTAGACCATGATGAAACATCAGAACAAGGAAGTGGCGGGGATCAGGACGAGGAGTATGATGATGCAAGCAACAAGGAAGGGATATAGTCAGAGCAGGAGGGCACTTCTGTCACTGGCAGACAAAGAGCTGAGCCATGGTAGGGCAGATCATCTGCAAAACGGCACAGGGCTAGGTTCTGGTATAGTCCACTCAGGAGCAGGTGATGGCGACACTGATATTTTGCAGACTCCAGAAAAAAGCCAGTTAGTGTAGGAGCAAAGTCAGGTGGTGATGGACATTCTAGATCTTCTTATTTACGCTGCCATGTGGCAATTCTTGTGTACCTTTCCTGGAGAACAAAACCTAGCACAGTGCCAGATCGGCAAGCAGAAAGTTAGTTGTAGCCAGGGGACAAATCTAGGACTAGGAACTACAGCTCTACATAGGCACCAAGAGCGACATCACAAGGCTGCGTGGGACAAATGCTCTTCTTCAATTTCCAGGAAGCCAATCCTGTTGCTACCCCTCTAAAATGGAATAATTTTTTGAGTGCTTGTCAGCTACTGCCAGTGCTCGCCTTACACAAGGCCTACACAACAACGAGCGTTCTCCTGTCCTTTGGCCTAGTGTTTAAAATCTGTTTAAAATGCTACCACCACCAGCACTCCTGCTGCCGTCTACTAACATCAGGTCTCTACACAACCACCACAGGTCTCCTGTCCCTCTGCCTAGTCTCTAAGTACTGCTAAAGCCACTACTACTACCAACAGCACCTCTGTTGCCACCCTTTGCTTCTACTAGGCCTACATAACTGCAGGTCTATGCTGTGATACACAAAATAAGTACATTTATCAAGGCTCATAAAAAAGCCATTGTTTTGTCTTCTTCAACTAAATTGTCATGATGCCAATCCTGCTGCTACTGCCATAAAAATGTGTTTATTTTTGGGGGGGCTTGCCCCCTATTGCCAGGCCTACACAACCACCACAGGTCTCCTGTCCTTCTGCCTAGTCTTTCAGCACTGCTAATGCCACTACCACCAATGACACCTCCACTGCCACCCTCTGCTACTACTAGGCCTACACAACCGCAGGTCTATGCCATGATGCACAAAATGGGTACATTTATCAGGGCTTGTAACAAAACACCATTGTTTGGTCTTGAACTAAACTGTCAAGATGCCAATTCCGCTGCTACCGCCGTAAAAATTAAGTAATTTTTTGGGGGCTTGCTGGCTACTGCCAGGCCTACACGACCGCAGGTCTACCCCTTGTGATGCCCAAAATGGTTACATTTTTCAACGCTTGTAAAAAGCCATTACTTCTTTATACTTTACCAGAACGCAAACCCTGTTGCTTCTCCCCATTTTTTATGTGCTTTAAACTATCAAAAACAAGCGTGGGCTATTGAAATTCTAATTAGGTTGTGGGTGATTCGTATGCCAGTTAGCCACGGCCAATTGAAATGCTAATTAGTCCACTAAAACGTGTTTTTATACAGCCTTGTGTGAGTTCAGAGTGTTATAAAGGACTTTTAGGGCCGACAGCCATTGTTTTTCTCTCACCTATTACTGCAATAACAGGCCTAATGCCCCCTAAACCCCACCCCCCGCTTGGCCAACTGTGTACATCTGGTCCATCTTTTGACTGGTGGCCAGAAACGCAGAAACAACCCTGGACCACGTGACCGCTGGTGGATAACTTGCAGGGCCACATTTCGCCACTGGAACACAGTGCAGTTGAGTGAACGGGTGGTTTTTATGCATGGGGGACTTCAGCAATCTGTATGCCCCCCTCCAAACCTTTCCCACTATGGTCTAGCATCCATTGTGTAAAACCACCTGGAAGGACACTTTAAGGAACACGTTGCAAATACGGTCTTCGGGATGATCATAAAAACCTACCTGAGCAACCTGCGGGTGCGCTCCAGGTTAGAGGGAAGTGCGAGATGCCGCCGCCAGCGCACTCGGAGCCGCTGAGATAAGACGTCGGGTTAGACATCCATAGCTCAGCAGCTCCGAGCTTGCTGATTGGATGAGCGGCCGCGCATTAGCCATAGGACCGCGGTGAGGTGAGTTGATGTGGGATATCTGGGGGGTTTCACATAGCTATTGGGGGTGCCCCGGGGCAGTGGACCAAAACCCAGGATAGTCAAAATCCTGGGTTTTGGTCTACTTTAAGCCCTATCTATAAAATATGGATAGGGCATAATGCCTGTTTATTCTCTGTGGGTGAGGGGACGTCTCTGACTGCGGGTTGATCCCACACCTGGGGAGTGATTGATGGCCCCTTCCTCCAATTCTGTTGGCGGGCGATTCTCTTTTGCTCATGACGGGCGTTTGGGGAACCATTTGTGTTCTCTGGCTGCACCACCCCTCACAGGTTGTGATGTTGAAGAAGACAGGGGGCGTTGTTCTCTCTCTCCCAATCAGGGCAGGACAAATTAACGCCGTTGTGTTTGCGGCCTGCAGAGACAGACTACAAGTACCCGGGCTGTATGCAATGAAATGAGGTAGACTAAGAGGCGCCCCCCCCCCCAAAAAAAAAAAAAAATTTTGGTATTGTGGTATGCTGTCGTCTTTTGCCACTTGTCAATTTAATGATTTTAATGATACAAAATAAACTGGCTGCTAGACATCCCTTTGGTTCTCTACTGCTGGTGGAAATATCAGAATTCCTGTACTGAAGCAGGTTGGATGGTTATAGATTTTGTGGGTGAGCAGTTTACCAGCTGAGTGCCGTCTTGCTGCATTCTATTGCCAATAGATTTTATTTTTATACCTTTATTGCTGTATGCACTTTTTATAGGAACTGTAATTAGGGCTTATTTTTGTAATAGGGCTAATATTTTGAGCACCCTGAAAAATCCAGAAAAATCATGCTAGGGGTTATTTTCAGGTAAACAGATTTAAACTTTACTCATTTTCTACCTTTACGAGCATTTTTCACTTAATGTTTTTTTAGCTAAAATGCTCTTTGAAGTTTATTAAACTCTTTCTCTTTTTACTAAAGTTAAAAAAAAATTGCATATATTAACAACTGTAGGCCAGCTTTAGCACACCCAATAA
This sequence comes from Gastrophryne carolinensis, assembly GCA_027917425.1. Classification (NCBI taxonomy): domain Eukaryota; kingdom Metazoa; phylum Chordata; class Amphibia; order Anura; family Microhylidae; genus Gastrophryne; species Gastrophryne carolinensis. The sequence continues at coordinate 174,580,462 of CM051238.1, read as the reverse complement.
TACCTTCCTTTTATTCCATTAGCCATAAAGTATGCTCAAGATCTATTTTATTAGATATGGCATTCGCATGAGAAAATATATTTAATCAAGTCTCCTCAAATCCAAGCATAACATATGTCTGCCACAAATGTTTTTACTCCTGCAAGGCACATAAATTGTATTAAAAAATCTAATCAAAAACTAAGGAGATACTATAAACAATTTAGATAGAGATTTAAGTGATATTTCACATGTGGTTTATGCATATTTTACACATGGTGCATAAACCATGATTTTTTTTATTATACCAAGAAGTCTTAAAATGCTTTCTCAGTGATAAAATCAGGGGGCTACCAAACATGTGTGTAAAACAACTGTTTAGGCAACCCTACTGTGTATGGAGCTCCAAAGACAGTCACCACACCTCTGCCCAAAATTAAATTTTTATGGCAGTATCAAAATTGGACGTTGGCTGAATGGCAAAGGGTTGCCATTTCCAATGAGTCATGTTTTCTGCTTCATCAAACAGGTGGACATTAGCATGTCAAACTGAGAAACACCAGAGAACACACCCTGCAACCATTGCCAGTAAAACACTATTTGGTGGTCAAAGCATAATGGTTCTGTGGCATTCTTTGAGGGCTCTCAACCGATTTGGGTAAGAATCCATTCTTGTAGATCAAGTACCACCCATACATGCTGACCGTCTTCTCTGGGGCAGATAAGATCTCACAGCAGGACATTGGGACATGTCACATGGCTAGTATTGTCCAACATTGTTTGGAAAAGCATGACCAAGACTTCCAAGTAATACCCTGGTCACTAATACTCTAAACTCAAACCAATGAGAATATGTGGAACCACCTCAATGACTATGGATCCTCTCCCACTTCAGCATGGCTCTAGATGTGACAGCCTGCCTAGCTGCTGTCTGTCGTGCACACAGTGGTTACTCTGGATGTTAGTTGGTGGTTATAATAATAGGACTTGTCTGTCTAGCTTTGCAAGGTGAAAATTGCATACAGATGCAAATAAGGTACAAAAACAAAACATTGAATTAAATGCATTTATACTTTTTCCCTTTTCAGTTCAGGAACACATTTGAATAACTGAATGATAAACAATAAGACATTTAAACACACCTGCACACAGATTGAAGGAGAATGCCAGGCTTTGGCCACAGAGGCAAAAGTGTCATGTTTAAAAAGTTGCATATATTTTAATGTTTATTCAATGCTCATATAATCAATAAAGGACAAAAACAATGGCACTCATGCAATGAGCACAAATACTTTCTCAAATAGTTTGAGTGGAAGTAGAGCAACCTGTTGGCCAACAAAGGTGGAGGCCCCTTTAACCTTTAAAGGGTCAGTCCAGGAAAAAATAAAAAACAATAAAACATGTGTGCTCCCATGCCCTTTCGATTCCATTCATTACTATGGAGGTTGTGGGCTGAGGCCAACACCCCCTTCTCTGTAGCGAACAGAGAGTAAATAACCACGACCTGGCGCCAAACTGCCAGCATATGGAGTTTTGAAGCCCGGGATAGCAGGGTTGGGGGCTCAGATCCAACAATCAGCTGAGTTGCTGACTGTCAGACTGGCATTGATCAGTGGCAGGGACAAACAGTGACTTACACTTCTTTTTGGTGTCTCATAGCTGCTTCAACTACATCTGTCTGTCTAATTCTCACTTGCTCCTAATATTGGGTCCTGCAGCATGCAAAGTCTTAGGTGCTCCTAGGTGAATACGGTCCAGAGTCCTGTCTGCGTCACAAGGGTTTGCTTGAATGCAATGGGTTCCTATCTTGGGTGAGTACTAGAAAAGTAGTCCTCAGCAAAGCAACTGTAGGGAAGAAGAGGTGAATTTTCAGTTTTTTATTTTTGCATTTAATGACCCGGCTGGAAGAGGCCGGTGTGGCTTGGCGCAGGCCACACCCACCCGCTGCTCGAACCGGTTGTACGCGCATGCCCCGACCGGAAAAGGCAGGTTGCCATTTGCGGCCGAGGGCACACACAAACATCTGGTCCAAGTATCGGGTGGGCGTGGGGTCGGACCAGAGGTTTAGCATGGCCCCAATGTCTGGCTGCTCTTTGCCGCTAAGAACCCCCAATGCAAACAGCGATCATGCTGCGCTCAAGCATGTTGCAAATGACAGCTGGCGTGGCGCTCTGCTCCTCCAAGTCTGGGGGGGTCCAGGCCCCCTAAATGCTTCCTTCCAGTTTTGGCACTGCAGATAGTAAGTGCTTAATGGTCTGTATTCTGCTAGCTAGCTCTTTTCACTTCATCATTCCTCACCTCTGCCCACCTTTGCTTGCCTCACTTATCCCTTTCGCTGCCAGCCTACCTGGAGTTTTTGTCACCCTTGGTGCCAGACCATTTTGAACTATTTTGCGCTCCCCATGTTCAAATGTGATTTTTGAAGGGATTTCCAGGGATTTCCCAGGAAAATGATATATTGTTTTTTTCAGAAGAGTCTTCAACATGCGATGTCTTGTTTGGCCTTTTTTTTGTGTATTCTCAATACTTTTGGGTGAAATATGTGCAAAAAAATAAAAAAAAATCTATTTTTTGCAATTTGTAGTGTTTTTTTGTAATAAAAAATGTAAGTTTGTCAATAAAATCTTATTGCGTGTGAAACCCCAATTTCTCCCGGTTACAGCGGTTCCACATATTTATAGGTAGACACCCTTTCCTGCCCAGGAGACTCCCCCAAACTGAAACAGCGCTTTAGGGGATTTTCAGAAAAAAATACAACTGTGATATGCACTATGTGCACCTTGCAGTTTTTCCAGAAAAACAACCCTTTACATTTGAAATACCCCCAACAAACTATATATTCTCTGGAAGTACACACCTCAAGCTTTCTAGGTGTACCAGGCTTGTTGATGTGGCCACAGTTTTCTGGAAGTAATCCCTCAATGTATTCTTTGGTTGCAAAGAGTTTCCCTAAAAAAAGGATAAAAAAGCAGAATCAAAGCAACATTTTCCTAAAAAAACTATATACAAACAAGAAAAAACAAGTATAATCTGAAAAAGCAACCTCCCCCGAACAGAACGATACCCAACATGCATAGGTTCTGTCAAGGGAAGAGTTGCCAAACACCCCAAAGTAAAGCATGCGCATAACGGTAATTTTTCTTGAAAATTTCAGCTCTGCAGACAGGGTGCACACCTTGCGATTTTTCAACCAAAACAACCCTTTACATTTGGAATATCCCCCATAAACCATATATTCCCTAAAAGTACACATGTTAAGCTTTCTAAGCGTACCCAGCTTGTTGTAGTGGGCTCATCTTTCTGGAATTGATCCCTCAAAGGATTCTTTGGTTGCGCAGGGTTTCCCTAAAAAATTTATAAAAAAGCTGAATAAAAAACACCTTTTCCTAAAATATAAATATGCAAACCAGAAAAAACAAGCTAAGTCTGAAAGCGCAAGGTCCCCCGAACAGAACAATACCCAACATGCATAGCTACTTTTAATCCTTTTAATTGCCAGCCTACTTGAGATTTTGTCACCCTCTGTTGACAGGTCATTTTTCCCCATTTTGCGCCATGTTTTGCGACATTTTTGCTGGAATTTTCAGGAAAATTATATATATATATTTTTTTGCAGCAGAGTTTAGGCTTTAACATGTAAATGTAAATTTTATTCTGTTTTTTTACAATATTATTGATATTAAAAAAAAGTAAATTAATAAAATTTTTTTTTAGAAAATTGCCTCCTTTATTTTAAATAAAAAATGTATTTTATTAAAGAAAACCGTATTGCATGTGAAAGCCCCATTTCTACAGATTAGAACGGTACCACATATTTATCGGTAGCCCCCCGTTCCTGCCCAGGAGACCCCCTAACTGAAACAAGTACTTTATAACATTTACAAATAAAATACAACTACCATCCACACTACAAAGGGTTAAATCGGGGAAAAAAATGACATAGGGTCCCCCCTCCCAGGGGGGGGGGACCCCATTTTTTGGGGGGGATTTTTAAGGGTTAAAAACCCTTAAAAATCAAAAAAAAAACAACATGGGGTCCCCCTTACCCAAAGTAACCAGCCCGGGACCAGCTATGCAGGGCTTGTAGGAACAGGGCACAGGGGCCAGCTTTTGTGGCCCCTGGCCCTGCAGGCTACAAAGCCCGCATAGCCTATGTGGGCCCGGGCTCTTCTGCCCCCCCCTGGCCTTTGGGGAGGCAGGTAATGGGGGTGCCAAGGGTTAATGGCAAGTCACTCGCTAGTGCAGGTGACTTGCCATCCCCCTGCCTTGTGAACTGATATAGGGGTCTTGTGGACCCCTTACCAGTTCACAAGGGGTTAAATGTAAAAAAAAAAAAAACACCACACAGACGCAGAAAAAAATATTTTATTATTATTATTTTTTTTTTTAATACTTACCTCCCATCCATCTTCCCCTCCCAATCACTGGCTTCTGCTCATCTGCTGGAAGCCTTTTATAGCTGCTGGGTGACAGAACATAAGGGGTTAATTAAAAAAAAAAAAAGACATAGGGTCCCCCCTCCCAGGGGGGGCGGACCCCATTTTTTTTTTTATTTTTAAGGGTTAAAAACCCTTAAAAATCAAAAAAAAAATTACGTGGGGTCCCCCTTACCCAGCATTACCAGCCCGGGACCAGCTATGGGGGCTTGTAGGCACAGAGTGGGGGGCCAGCTTATGTGGCCCCCCCACCCTGCAGCCTACGAGCCCACATACCCTATGTGGGCCCGGGCTCTTCTGCCCCCCCCTGGCCTTTGGGGAGGCAGGTAATGGGGGTGCCAGGGGTTAATGACAAGCCACCCGCTAGCGCAGGTGGCTTGCCACCCCCCCAGCCTTGTGAACTGGTATAGGGGTCATGGACCCCTTACCAGTTCACAAGGGGTTAACAGTAATAAAAAAAAACACCACACAGATTAAAAAATAACTTTATTAAAAAATAAAAACTTTTTTTTACTTTACTCACCTCTGATCCTCAGCTTCTGTGTCCCTCGCAGCTCTGATGACAGTTATTGTCATCGCTGGCCAGTGGAGGAGGGAGGCAGGTGATCAGATCATCACCTGCCTTCCTCCTCCTGTGGCCAGCGATGACAAGTGTGAGAATCGCAGCCCGGAGCCAGGACGACACCCGGAGGTGTGACGTCATAAGCCCCGCCCCCAAAGGGGCGGGGCTTATCGGCAAAATGGCGGCGCCCGTCGAGCAGGACAGGGAGAGGGCCTTTCAGGCCCTCTCCTGAAGCTGGAGAGCCAGGGGGGGGGGGGCGATCGGAGGCCCCCCTGGTGAAGAGGAGACCCGGCGGGAGCAATCGATCACTAAGGTAAGTTAATGTCATTTTTATATATATTTTTTTTTTAACATGTATTTCGGAGGCTGCTAAAGGGGGGGTGGCTATTCCGGGCTCTCCCCTGCACCCGGGGGGGCCTGGGTGGGGGATCGAAGCCCCCCCGGATGAAGAGGAGACCTGGCCGGATAGAACAAGGGGTCAGGTGAGTTTTTTTTTTTTTTTTTACTTTTACTGTAGTAGGGGGGAAAGTCAAGCCCGTAGTTTCTACGTGCTTGGCACTTAAGTGGAGTGGAAGCAAGCACGTAGAAACTACGGGCTTGGCACTGAAAGGGTTATTCCTACCACACCTCTGCTTACCACTTCCTAGTGTACCTCCCCTCTGTTATTTCTGGGTCACCTTTGCTTACCTCACCAGTTGTTGCCTCACCTCTTCCCCTCTCGCAGTGTAGGAACTGTCAAGAAACAGCCGGAAGGATTCCAATTGAACAATGAAGTGGGTGGTCAGATAAGAGTAAATCTTTTAAACCTGACCAACAGCCTGGCACAGTTGGTAAAGAAAGGTAGCGGCTATTTTGGAGCTTTCTCTCCCAGCATCTCAGCCATCCTGCTGCCTGGATTCAAATGAAATAACTGACAATGCACAGTAACAGGAAGCACAACAGCACTTCCTGTTTGCAGGTGGCCTGCAAATACATGAGCTGCCATCTTGTTTTGAAAATTTACTACAGCAGGAGTTAGAAAAAGGTAAATTAATTTTTACGTGCAGCAGTCTAAATAGCCCTGGGGAGGGATGCATATGTGTACTGTTTGTTGTGTGGTCTGGTTTAAGTCATTTTTGACTGTTGTTCTGCTTTAAATCATATCAAAATCCGTGCTGTCCAGTCCTGTAGTCTATCGATTGGCCTGCTCTGGGGCATCCAGATTCAGTGATTGCCCACAATTCTTACCTTCCCTGGGGCTCCTACAGCATGATTGCAGTGCGTTCCAGTGCCTAGCCATTCAGATAGGCTGGAGACAGGAGCATGTCTCAGACTAGAGGGAAATTGGGGATGCAGCTGGCAGGCTGGTTCCCGTCAACAAGCACAGAGTACCAGAGCCACCGCCGAGCCAGCAGCATCACTGGAGGTATGGTTGGGGGGGGTTGTTTGTAGGTGAAATTGAGGGTTTTAGTCTGCTTTAAAAAAAGTGTACAGTTAGGCTTTAAATGCAGGTCTGAATGTATAGAGAATGTATAAGTTTACCGACAACTCATTATATATAATACATTTATACTCATATGATTGATTATAATTAGTATAACTTTTATTATTAAATTACATCATAAGTGTGTGGTACATTTATAAAGGAAAGGTTATTTGCCCATATTTTACTCTCTAGGGCAGAGGATTGGATAATAGCTGGATATTTTATAAAATGTTGATAGCGCATTTACGTACAAACACCATAAAACAGACTCTGAAAGTGTGGTATATGTATGGGAAGGGATGCTGATCTTCCACAGACACTGCTGCAGTTATTAACGTCAGTCCATTATATTCTGTTCCTTTTATATGAAAAATTTCCAGCTGTTTTCTAAAGAATGATTGAGTCATTGCTGCATTAAACATACTGTATAGTTTGAACAGATGAGTGAAAAGGTCCTTTTTCCTGGCTAATGAGAATGAGATAGGCTAGTAAATATTAGCAGATGCAAATACTTTCTTAGCATCTCATTAATCAAAGTCCAGATCTCAAATTTGAATTCATAAACCTATCAAACAAACCTTGATATGAAGCCGAACTAACATTCTGCACCCCAGCTCTGAAAACCATTAAAGACTGAGCTTTTGCTTTACAACGATGCAGTGTCACAAGTGATCCCCGAGGTGGGTCCATGAGTGAAGTTTCTTTATCTTTTAGGTCAATACTAGTCCAGAAACCCTCTCCTGCACCGACATTATCCAGATGCTTCCAATGAGTAGTTCTAAGGAGGCACATTCTTCACACATGCTGTGGGTGAATAGGGCCACTCATCGATGCTAGGAAGCTAATGAGACAGCTTGTGATGGACACATAACAGCTTAAAGTGAAGCACAAATAGCAAGACAAAGTCCAAAATCAGGCGAAACTACTTACCTCTGCTGTGCCGCATGTAACCACCAGTAAACCACCAGGTTCACCAGTCCTGCATGTGCCATGCACTCTAAAAACCCCAATGACTGGATAATGAGCAGTGTAAGTACTTTAGTAGTACTTCCTCTTACTTCCTTTGGGCTTCTTTTTAGTGTTGCCATGGTTGGGCATTTGGTCAAGTTGAGTGCTGAGCTAAACTGAGATATGGACAAGTCTCTACTCTACTTAAATAGGCAATGAGTTCAAGCCAGCCTATGCTTACCAGTTCATCATTCATTGTATGCCTGTTTGTCATGTGACTGCCGGTGACCAACCTCAACATCAAACCTTAACTTGGTTGCTTGCGGTCACCTGATTCAATGCCCTTTAGCTGCCAATGAGGAAGTAGTGACTTGACTTGACTTTCTCTTTAACAGACCGTTGTCAAACTAGACATGTCTAAATACCAGGGCTGCAACTGACAGGTTAGGGACATTACGTGTACATTTTCTAGTTATATAGTTTATAAATACACCTCCATAAATGATAAAAGCAGCATTTTCTCCCTGCCCTTGCACAGCTGACATTCGTTACAATGTTGTTACATGTGCTGAGCTAACAACAACAAACTTACATTGTATCAGATTGTTACATCTGTCGGGGAAGGGGCAAGAAAGACGAATCATGTCTTTTAACAGAACATTGCCTGTATACATGGAGTCTGCATCTTTTTGTAGACAATTTAGCTTTATCTTTCCTAGATACGAGGTGTAACTGGAAAGCTCTAACATAAATGACTTTCAAGAGATAGAATTATTTAGGACAAGACTATTATTCCTATATAGACAGACATCATGTTCTTAGAGCTTTCCAGCAACACCCCTCTTCTCCATGTACAAATGGTGAGCACAGAAATAGAGAGCCTTTATTTTATAGGTTGTGTAAGTGATATAATATATATATATATATATATATATATATATATATATATATATATATACACACACTTTCCAGTGACACCCCCCTTCTACACATACAAACCATCAGTACAGCCTTTATTTTGTGAACAATCTGTAGAAGAGGGGGGTGTCACCGGAAAGCTTTGTATGTTAGCCCTGGTATATCTATGACTTTTACAACCTATAAAATAATGGCTCTATCTGTTTGTATTTGCAGGTGTGTTGCTAAAAAGCTCTAAGAACATGTCTGACTATACAGAGATAATCCTATACAGTATAAGTCTCTCTCTTTATAGTCAGACTGAGACATGTTTTTAGAACTTTCCAGTACTTTCACGTTCTCCTCCTGGTGATAATGGCTTCAGTCACAATGCTCTTCTGCCCTGGTTCTCATCTAGTAACTGCATCAGGGACAAAATGAAAGGCTTAGGAAAATCAAGCAATCCTCGACTTGTGGCTGGCCCATACAGATTGTATATACTCTTATCTTTGCCAAGATGACTGGATAATGGCACAAAGCACTTATTAACTTATGTGTCGCCCCCCATTCTCCTCTTAGATGGTAAGCTTGCAAGCAGGGCCCTCATTCCTTTTGTCTCAAAGGCTTACCTATTTTGTTTCAATGCCATTTATTACCCTGTACATGAACTCCGATTGTAAAGCACTACGGAATATGTCAGCACTATATAAATACCTGTTATTTCTTTTTTTTATCACTGATGTATAGTAAGTGATATAAAGTGCTTTACATATGTGGAAAAATAAACCTGGTTACAGTCGCACGCCCTTAAACGCTCAAAAATATAATTTGTCTTAATACTAGAAAACAAAAGTAATCTTAAAGGTAATATCCACTTCAGTGTTGTTGGTTTGGATGACAGGACACTTTCAGTCCAGTCTATGTGCATAGCCCTGATGCTGGTAAGTAATAGTAATATAAGGTCATTTATAGTTATATTATACTTAGACACCATTAGAATAAATTATTTGAGCAGAATTCACTAAAAGGCTACAGTTAATTGTGTATAGCAGATCTGATTATGGTTCTGTTGAAACTATATATTTTTGATTTGGCTGTGATGTTTTAGCAGATTAGCATGGGGCCCCAGAAACATACAAGTCTTTGATGTAGATAAACAAAAGAATAATTGTAATAGTTAACCAAGCTATAACATGCCTTAAAAATGTACTGTATGTGTTTATCATCACAAAAACAACAAATGATGTAAACCTTTTAAAGATTTTCCGACTGCCAAGAAAAAATATTAATAAAACATTTTGTCAGTTTCATGGGTCAGCAAAAAGCATTGATATTACCAAATTTCTTAACCTGTCCATTTATATTTTTCAACCTAGAAGGTGAAAACTAGTGTAAACTCAATTAAAGCATTGTATTTAGTGGCATAATATAGACAGAGATGCACATTTGCCCTTTTAACTTGGGAATATATGCTTGACTTACCAAGAGAATAGTCACTGTTGAGATGTTCATCCCCTGGCTTGCCTGTATATATACATACAATATATGGACAAGCAATTTCCAGACATCCCAGTCTAAATCTCAGAGGGATCGTTATGGAGTCAGTCCCCTCTTTACAGCTTAAACATCTCAAATAAAGCCTTCTTCTGGGAAGGCTTTCTCCGAGATTTGGAAGGCACGCATGTGTGAGGTCAGACACTGATTTTGTACAAGAGGCGCTGGCTCAAAATATCTGTTCCCTCCAAATGTATTGGATTGGGTGGAGGTCGGAAGTCTTCAGGGGCCTATCAAGATCTATCACACCAAACTCAGCCAGCCATGCCTTCATGATAGAGCTTGCTTTGTGTAATGGGGCCCCACAGGGTGAACATATACTATATACTATAATATACTATATATTGGAGGCACTTATGGCCTAGAGGTAGGGAAACAGGCTTGTGACCAGAACGTGCCCTTGAGCAAGGAACTTAACCCCCAATTGCTCCTCGAGCTCTGAAGTTAGGGAAGCCAACCACTCTGGGCACATGTGCATTTCACTGCCCCTTAGTGTGTAATTCACTTGTATAATAACTCACATGCTGTTTATTCACTGGTGAGTTCACTGTGTGTAATTCACTTGTGTTTAGCCACTAATGTAGTATTTATTCACTGCGTTGTCCACAGTGGGTTATTACATCGGCACACAATGGTCACTATTACACTATTATCATCGTGTGCTGAAGCTTCTTCCTCTTCACCTTAACTAATGGTTTTAAGGTGAAGGGAACCTGGTTGATGGACTTGTCCCCATTAGGGGATCCAGTGATATTGTTACAATCACTGGATCACTTGTTGATGGACTTGTCCCCGTTAGGTGACATCCAGTGATGTTGTTACAATGAGAACAATTGTACCTCATGGTATACGTATGGAGACTAACAAAATTTGGGCCTTAATTGAGCATTTGTGTGAATATACTCTTAAGAGGTAATTAGCAGAGAAAGACACTACGACACTTGCTTGAGAATTAAAAAAATTAGGTATTAAACTTAAAGGAAACGGAGGATGATTTTAAATACAAAATACGCCTGTTTTCAAAGCAGCCCCATGCGCATAATTACATTGCAAGCCACAACTAGGAATAGGTATGACCTTCAAGAATAAATGCTGCATGCCTGTTTATGGTATGTGATCAGGTCCAGTAGGTAAATAAACTGTTATTGCCATGGGCAAGTAGTTCCATGGACATCCTGCTGGTGGTACTGTGCTGGCTTTTTGCACAGGTGCAGTTTTAATGGCCACTAGTAAAGGGGGGGGGGTCCTGTGAAAGTGTCTGCCCATCCAGGCCCAGTTGGCAATTGTCACCCTCAGCTAGGTGTAGCTGCATATCGTCATTTTTCCTTGCTCTTGCTGGAGAGTGCTTTGGGGATCTTCTACCTGGCCAGTAAGGCCTCCATGAAGCCATGAAACTCAAAGGCTTCATCTTCACGTCCCTGAGGTTGCTGCTCTCTGGGTATGTACTAGTTCTATTTACTTTAGGCCTTATCTGCTGTATAGAGTCCTTTTCCATGTTTTGGCAGCTGAAAGAAATCCTGACCACATGACCAATTCTAGCAAATCATGAGGCCCAGTTTAGCTAGGTGAGAAGGTAACAAAAAAACTGGTGCTTGTGGGGAGTGTATGCATGCATGCAATACCTATTTTATATAAGCTTTGGATCGCTTTAAGCATGATATGCTCTATGCAGCAAGCAGAAAAGTTCTGCAGATTTTAAAACCAAGCACAGAAAACAATTGTCCCTTACAACAAACCAGCAAGAGCTGCCAAATCTTTTTTTCTGTTGTCCTCTGTGAGGATCTATAATACTTTGAAGATACCACAGAGCCATTATTATACCAAATACTCTGCTGTACATCTAATAGAATAACATCCAGACAACTGGCTTGCTGTATTTTTCTTCTCTTTTTATTTTTAAACGCAAGACAATTGGCTTCTATTTCTAAAGAACTAAAGCAGACCAAAACCCACCGAACTTGTAAAATACGGGCCAAAGCCCCTGCCAATACTCCCAATACTCCCTTATTAGTGTGTAGATCTAGAAATGGATATTTCTGCTTTTTGAATTGTCCTAGAACATCAATTTATTTGCTGTCCATTGGTGTGAGATGGCAGGTGAACAGTCATTGCTTAGGTGTAGCAATGCCATCATTGCCATATATAACCATTGATAGAATGGAGGAGATGGAGCTTTACAGCTAAAACATGCAGCAGGGTCAGTGAGAATTAGCAAAGATAACTTCTCATGGGAGGTGCAATTCAGGGGATGCTAGTTAAAAATGTGGGTTTTGGTCCACTTCAAGTAACTATTTTTCTAAAATTACGTAACCCATGACAACATACAAGCAGTGAATTAAAATGCAGACCCTAAGTCCCTGTGCACAAATGCACCTTTTGTCCACTGCTGCACTTTCATCCTAGTCTGGTAAGATACAATATAATTGGACATGAGATTGAGTGACATGGTGTTCACACTGGAGACAATGGTGGACAGGGCAGTACTGAACTTACTGGGGCTGATGTAGGTGGCAGCTACTACCTTTGAGCGATAGCTGAGCAAGGATGTCATGGGACTCCATCTTCAGACCCATAATACTGGACTAGAAAGGAATCACTGCAGGGACCAAAATTAAAGTATGTGCATTTATGTTTTTTCCTGGACCGTCACTATAAAATGTAGTCATTTATCTCCTTATCCCCTCTAAAGAAGGACAAAAAATGGCCCAATGATATAAAAATACATATGAATATGCTGGATGGTGAATGGAGGGGTTAATTATACACCTGGCGTCAAGATATATCCACCCAGGCTTGTTTCTATCTTTTAATATAAGAAAGAGGAAATTAGTGGGGGGGGACAGGTTCTGCCCCCCTGATACACTCAAGCCAGGCCCCCCTGGATTTTATTCCTACCAGGTGAAGAAAACCACAAGCTTGGCGGGAGTTTTATTTTGTTCTGGTGTATAAGTGTCCCCCTACTCATTGGTCAACGTATTTACACAATTTTAGGATACCGCTCCTTTAACTACTTTAAATATCTTGGTGACAGATATTTCAGGAATCCTTCAGCATGACCACACACAGAGAGAGGAAACACAAACTGAAACAGAAGTTAAAAGCCCCACCTTTTCCTCCCCACCTCAGTCTTTGTAAAATAACCCAAATAACACTCAGGCTATGGGTGGGTACTAGGGTTTCCTGAAAAATCATAGATAAAAAGGCCTGTAGTTCACTTACTGGCAGAAATAATGGCTAGCAGGAAGCAACATTTTTAGCAACAACCATTTCCATGGAACCTCATCTAGAGGTTCAAAAGGGCGGTTCCATTAATCTTTTTTAATACAATTGACAAGTCCCAGGTAGGGAACCCCTTAACCCTTTCACTGCCAGCCTACCTGCAGCTTTTGTCACCCTCTGTTGCCAGACCATGTTTCACTATTTTGCGCTACACATGCTCAACTGTGATTTTTGAAAAGATTTCCAGGGATTTTCCAGGAAAATTATATATTGTTTTTTCAACAGAGTCTGGGCTTCAACATGAAATGTCTTGTTTGACCTTTTTTAGTGTATTCTCAATACTTTTTGGTGAAAATATGTGCAAAAAAATAAAAAAAATCTATTTGTAGTGTTTTTTTGTAATAAAAAATGTAAGTTTTTCAATTAAATTTTATTGCGTGCGAAACCCCAATTTCTCCCGGTCACAGCAGTACCACATATGTATTGGTAGACACCCTTTCCAGCCCAGGAGACTCCCCCAAACTGAAACAGAGCATTAGGAGATTTTCTGATAAAATACAACTGCGCTATGCGCACCTTGCAGTTTTTCCAGAAAAACAACCCTTTACATTTGAAATACTATATATTCTCTGGAAGTACACGCCTCAAGCTTTCTAGGCGTACCAAGCTTGTTTATGTGGGCTTAGTTTTCTGGAAGTAGTCCCTCAATGTATTCTTTGGTTGCACAAAGTTTCCCTAAAAAAGAATAAAAAGGAAGAATCAAGCCACATTTTCCTAAAAAAACTATATGCAAACAAAAAAAAACAAGTAAAATCTCAAAAAGCAACATGCGCCAAACAGAAAGATACCCAACATGCATAGGTACTGTCAAGGGAAGAGTTTGCAAACACCACAAAGTAAAGTGTGCGCAATTTTACTTGAAAATTTCAGCTCTGCAGACAAAGTGCGCACCTTGCAATTTTTCAACCAAAACAACCCTTTACATTTGGAATATCCCTGATAAACCATATATTCCCTGAAAGTACACATGTTAAGGTTTCTAAGAGTACCCAGCTTGTTGTAGTAGGCTCAACTTTCTGGAAGTAATCCCTCAAAGAATACTTAGGCTGCACAGGGTTTCCCTAAAAAAATTAATAAAAAAACTGAATAAATAACATGTTTTCCTAAAATATAAATATGCAAACAAGAAAAAACAAGCTAAATCTGAAAGCGTAAGGTCCGCCGAGCAGAACAATACCCAACATGCATAGGTACTATTAACCCTTTTAATTGCCAGCTTACTTGAAGTTTTGTCACCCTCTGTTGACAGGAAATTTTTCCCCATTTTGCACCATGATTAACCGTGATTTTTGCCGGAATTTTCAGGAAATATATATATATATATATATATATATATATATATATATATATTGCAGCAGAGTTTAGGCTTTAACATGAAATGTTTTGTTTGTAATTTTTCTACTGTTTTTTAAATATTTTTGCGTAAAAAAAACAAAAAAATAAATAAAATAATATTTTTTAGACAATTTTCCCCTTTATTCTAAATAAAACATTTATTTTATTAATGAAAACCATATTGCATGTGAAAGCCCTATTTCTCCTGGTTACAATGGTACCAAATATGTATCAGTAGCCCCCCCATTCTTGCCCAGGAGACCCCCCCAAACTGAAAAGAGCACTTTATAACATTTACAAATAAAATACTACTATCCACACTATAAACATAAGGGGTTCATTTAAAAAAATGACATGGGGGGGGGCATTTTTTTTTGGAATTTTAAGGGTTAAAAACCCTTAAAAATCCCCCCAAAAATTACGTGGGGCCCCCCTTACCCATCATAACCAGCCCGGGACCAGCCCTGCCGGCTACAAGCTCCATGGGCAGGGCTCTTCTGCCCCCCCCCCTGGGCTTTGGGGAGGCAGGTAATTGGGGGTGCCGGGGGTTAATGGCAAGTCACCCGCTAGCCGCAGATGACTTGCCAGCCCCCAGCCTTGTGAACTGGTAAAGGGGTCTCATGGACCCCTTACCAGTTCACAAGGGGTTAAAAGAAAAAAAAAAAACACACAGACACATGGAGAAAAAATATTTTATTTTTTTTTTTTATACTTACCTCCCATCCATCCTGGAGCACTGTGTCCCATGCTGATCACTCTGGCTTCTGCTCTCCTGCTGCAGCTGGAAGCCTTTTATAGCTGCTGGGCGACAGAGCATAAGGGGTTAATTTAAAAAAAAACGACATCCTCTGGTGATTGCTGGCCAGAGGAGGGGGGGCAGGGGATCAGAGCATCCCCTGCCCCTCCACTGCTCTGCCCAGCGATCACCAGGGCATCTGACAGCTGATCCGCGGAGAGCCGGGGCGACACCCGGGAGTGATTTCATAAGCCCTGCCCCCAAGGGGGCGGGGCTAGTCATTAAGATGGCGGCGCCCATCGGAAGGCAGGGGGAAAGGGCATTTTCCTGAAGACTAAGCATCCTGGGGGGGGCGATCGGAGGAAAAAGGCTTACATAACTTTTCATAGATTCGCCCAATAGTCAATTTTCGACTGGTCAGAAGAGTTTCAGTCACTCTAATCGAACAGCCCTTACTTAGGATGGTCTCATCAAGATCCAAGCTGTCAGCAGCAGTTTTGACAGATTCGGATGAAGAATGACGTCCTGATGAATGATATTTGGATTGTCTGGAAGTCTCCAGGGACCATTCTTTACCATCCTTTTTAGTTCCGCGAACCAGGCTCTTTGGCCAAAATGGAGCTATGAGGATTACACTGACTTTTTCTTGTGCAATCTTTTGGATCACTTGTGACAGAATTTTGAAATGAGGAAAGGCATAGGCAAGATGAAACTGGGTTATCTAGAGCATCTATTGCTAAGGCACCCTCTTCCTTATGATCTGAAGAAAGACTCTCTACTTAAAAAGTCTGCTATAGTATTTAGGGTCCCCTTCTGATGAACTAGTGACACTGACCTGACCCAGTAAGGTTAGGAAAATGTAATTTGATAGGTTAATTAGGGCTGAGGATCTGGTCCCCGACAAGTGGTTTAAATAAGCTACCAAGGAGGCGTTGTCTGACCTTATCTGTACATCTATGCCTGCTATGACTGACAGAAATTGATCCAGTGCCAACTTGACTGGCAGGAGTTCTCTGAAATTTGAAGGCCTGGCTGCCGCGGTCTTTGGCCATTTTCTCTGCACCCGGTGACTTCCCAAGTGGGCTGTCCAACCCCAATTGCTTGCATCAGTCATGATTATTACTGGGTTGGTCTGTCTCCATTCTCTTCCTTTCCCCTGGATGTAGCCACATCTGAGATCCTTTAGGATACTTGGAAGTAACTAGACTAATTGGTCAAGTGAGTTTTACTGCTTGTCCCACTGCTCTAGAAGAAATTTTTGCAATGTTCTTGTGTGTAGTCGAGCCCACGGTACCACTGACCAGAGGGACAGTGATTAACCTTTGAGCTTCTGCTCTGATCCTGTCTACCTTTCTTGAGGAAAAATGGCTTTTGTTGAGTGCTGTCTATGTTGAACCCCAAAAGTTTGCACAGCTGAGTTGTGTTAGGCTGGATTTTTCTAGATTGATCACCCACCGCAAACTCCTTAGTAAGGACAGTGTTCTTTCTACATCTTGTAGTAATGCTGACCCTGACTTGTTTAACAGCAGAAGGTCATCCAAATAAGGGATCACCATGTTTTCCTATCTTGAGGTAAGTCATTGGTTAGAGTAGAACCCCCCTTCAAGGGAGGGCGGAGTAACTGTTTCTATCACGTTTTTTCTGCAGAAGCTCTGGCAGAACCAGAGGGAAGGCTCTCTCTTCTTGGGGGCGCTTGGGAGCTTGGACACTAAAAAGGATGACTGGGGCAGGGCTGCAAATTCTAATCTCTAGTGTTTGTAGTATAAACAAATTTTGGGTGACTGCTCGCCAGATGGCTACGAACCTGGAGAGTCTTCCCTGTACCAGGTGCTCCTTGTCAGAATTGAGGCTTAGGCCCCTCTGAAGGTTTGCTAAGTAAGCTACCCAACGTTTCTTAGGGTCGTTCTGTTGAAGTTGAGTTATTGGTAGAGCGGCCCTACCTCTATTACCAAAGCGAGGGTTAAAGTTCCACTTCCTGGTGGGAAATCTTTTCCCCACTTCATTTGACCTGGCCAAGATAACATCTAAATCTTCTCCAAAGAGATGCTAGTGCTGGTCTAAACTTAAATGTGATGGCATCTCAAGCGCTTTTTAATAGATGCTCAATTCTGCGATCTATAGGATCGTGCAATGCCCCCATGCATCAAACCTAAATCCGAGGCTCTGGACATCAGTGGCGCATGTAACACTTGCTGAACTGATAAAGGCTTATCCTCTTGCTGAATCCCCCATGTTTCATACATATCATTCAACAACAATTTTCTAATTTTTCAGATAGTTTGTTAGAATATTCTGGCCCCCCTTCCACCGGGATTTCTTCATCCATAGAGTCTTGTGAGGACAAGTTCTCTTCAACCTGGTTCAGGTACCACATCAATTTGGATTGGAATGGGGGTGGAAACCAAGGCACAGGGAGTACTATTCGTAATGGATGAACCTGTTTATACCACATGACTTTCCATTACAGGATGAAGGATCGGTGTGGTAGCAACAAACAGTTGTACCAGTGTGACCAAGCTTCTCTGGGCATCCTGTATAGAGGCCTCCTGCCTCAATACCAGGATCTCCCTGAGTAATGCCGCTGAGTCTGCATCCTTTTTGCCTTATCACAATCTAGGCCCAGAGCCATCAGCCAAGTGTCCGGGAGCACATTGCTGCACTCATCACAACATTTGGATTTCTTGGATGCTTTGCTACGTCTTTTATCTTCAACTTTTAATTTAGGGGGTTCGGCTTCCCTTATCTTACTTTCTGGCTAAAAAACTACATTAATAAAATGTCATTCATCTTGAACATCACATGCAGTTGTACAAAATAAAAAAAATTAAATTCTACCAGTTGCTGAACTTTATTCTGGGCCTTTTGAGTCTCTGCTGGGGTGGCTGACATCTGAACCCCCTCCAGCATGCACGCTGGCACGAGAGAAAATGCTGCCTTTCCGCGTCATGTGCCATCACTGAATCGGAAGTGACGCCAGGGCGCTGGGTCACTAACTCAATACCTCCCCCCTTAAATTTGAAATTTTGGAGAAAAAAGTTACTACATGTAAAAAACTTTCACTAATCCAGCGCCTGATGTCAGAAAAAACACTTAAAGGTCCGGCATACCCGCACAACTTACTTAGCTGCTGGGATTTAAAGGGGACATCGCACAACTCGTGCTCGGCCAAAACGTGGGAATAAGCCCCGGCTGTACCCAGACCTCGGGGGTACTCCACCTGGATATATGTCCAATGGTCAGCGGGCCTCTCCAGAACTCTGGAGTCTGAAAATAACAAACTAAAATAAAAATCGGCTGAAGTCTAACATATACTAGCGCACACTGTCCAGTGGTTTCCCAGGGAGGAAAGAAATTAGGTGGGGAGGAAGAGGTGGGGGCTTTTAACCTGTTTCAGTTTGTGTTTCCTCCCAGGGGGTGGAGCCTCTCTCTCCGTGTCATGCTAATGGATGTCTTGGAAATTGTTTTACTGATAAACAAAAAGGTTACCCAACCCCACCCCTTGGTTGAACTTGATGGACATGTCTTTTTCAACCCTACTAACTATGAACAATCAGTTACTCGGGTTGACTTTATACACAGTGTGGCTCCCAGGTATCCTATACTGAAGTAGCGGAAGAGCAATCAGCAGTGTGGGAGCAAATGTAGGAAGTAGGGAGCCATTGGCAACCCCATGATCTAAGGCCTCTGGAAAAGTGGATGAAACTGGACTTTTCATTTAAGCAAATGAGAAATGCATCAATTAGTACCAAGTATAATCTTTTTAGTTAATATGTGGATAAAGTGAAGAAGGTTAGAATAGATGTACATTTTTTTTGTCTATGACCCCTTTGAGAAAACAGTCTCATTTTCTGTTTCCTGTGATCAAATATTAAATTTATCTAACAGAAAATTTATGAGTGTAACAGAGACCAGAATGATGTCACAGGAACACAAAACCCATATTTTGGGCAAGCAAAATTTTCCCAGACTAAATGATTGGATTTATGTTAACTTCCTGTGATAGGCTAGATATAATTCAAGCTTATTAGTGCAGGTCTTTGTTCACTAAATTTGCTCGGCTTGGGATGGTATGGTGCATAAATAAGCAGAAGAGTATTGGCCTTTCTAGACTTTGGTCTCCATTATACCTGTACTTATACTTATAGTGGCCCAACACGCATTCTCAACAAAATGGGTGTAGGGCCAAGTGTGGACAGGGTATCCCAGATGCTCATGCCTCTCCCTGAACATAAACTGTTGCCAGTCTCCGTGCTCTTTACCTAAACTGACCAACCGTCCCACTATGGGCGGGACAGTCCCGTTCTGGCAGTTTCTTTACCACTGCACGCCTCAAATCTGAGGGGACACTTTCTTCTATTTCGGCTGAAGAAGATATTGAGCAGAGGAAGATAGTTGGAGTTCACTGGAAGGTCAGCTAGGGCACAGCACGGAGGAGTTTGCTGGTTTGGAGACTGCCTGCACTTAACACTTTGGCCAAGAGAACAGACTCTGTTCCATCCATGGATCTCTGATCTTGAAAGTTAGGCTGGAAACTTGCAGGGCAGTACAGGGGTCGCTCCTGCATGGGGTTTGACCCAGTGCACAGTTTACTATGGAGCTATCAACTTTATTTACAGCCAGTGCCGTCATTCACAACACTGATTGCTGCCTTCACTGTCTCTCCTCAGCCTGTCCTATGACCTGCAGCTCACATTCCTGAGCTGTCAGATGGCATCAGCCCCCCCCCCCCCAAAGATTCTTAATGGCTGCAAAAATACAATTCTGTGATTACTCATCTGTAGAATTGGTATTATATGTATACAGCACGTCCTGTTCCAGAAGATATTCCTTACACTTGGGACATCCAATAGCAGTGTCCGTAAGGTAGGGTGGGATCCCCAAAAGTAACAGCCTGACGGAACCACTTGCTGATAGTGGACTTAGCTGGAGCCAGACCCTTCTTAGGTCCAGACGGGAGCACAAAAAGAGCATCAGTCTTCCTGAAGGATTCAGTAGCCACCAAATAAAACTTAAAAGTTCTGACTACGTCCAAAGAATGCAAAACCCTTTCCTTAGGGTTACTGGGATTAGGACACAGAGAAGGCAAAACAATGTACTGATTGAGATGAAGGCAGAAACAACCTTAGGCCGAAAATCTGGCTTAAAACGAAACACCACCTTGTCCTGGTGGCAACTCAGAAACACGCCTAACAGAAGTGATAGCCACCAAAAAGACCACCTTAAGCGTGAGAATGGACAAAGGAGCCCCTTGCAAGGGCTCAAAGGGAGACCCCTGCAGGGCAGATAAGACCAAGTTCAAGTCCCAGATTGGTAACATAGGCTTACGTGGGGGACGCACATGAGTAACCCCCTGGAAGAAGGTCTTGACCAGGGGATGCTGAGCAAAGGATCTTTGGAAATAGCCAAAGCAGACACATGGCCTTTCAACGTACTGAGCTGAAGACCCATATCCAAACCATGTTGGAGAAACTCCAGAATCCTAGGAATAGAAAACACACGACAGGGAAGTGAGTGGGACTCGCACCAGTCAATGTAAGTACGCCAAACCCAGTAATAGATGGAAGAAGAGGACCTCTTCCTAGCCCTGATCATGGTATTCACCACCGAGGCAGGCAGCCCTTTTTCCATCAAGATGGAGGTTTCAACAGCCAAGCCGTCAAAGCCAGCGTTTGTAAATTGGGGTGGCGTAGGTGTCCCTGAGTGAGCAGATCTGGAACCCATGGCAGGGCGTACTGATCTACTGCCTGCCAACTGCACGATGTCTGCGAACCACACTCTTTTTGGCCAACAGGGAGCCACCAGGATGGTTGGCACCCCTTCCTGAACTATCTTGCGCAGCACCCTGCCCAGCAGTGGAAACGGGGGAAACACATACAGGAGCTGGAACCTCATCCAAGACATTGCCAGGGCATCCAAGGCCAGAGGATCCTGAGACAGAGAGACAAAGACTGGAAGCTTGTGATTGTGACGAGACGTAAATAGATCCACGTCCGGCTGACCCCAGCGGTGGCACAGGGAGCAAAACACCCTGCTGCTGAGGGACCACTCTCCCAGACGAGAGGTCCCCCTGCTCAGGGAGTCTGCCTCCAGATTCTCCACCCCCGGTATGTACACAGCTGAGATGCAGGGAACATTCTCCTCCGCCCAGGACAGTATCAGGGACACTTCCTTGAGGGCCCTCTTGCTCCGGGTCCCTCCCTGATGATTGATGTAGGCTGCCGCCGTCTGGTTGTCCGAGCGAACCTGAACAGCCCGACCTCTCAGGTGTGGGGTTTGGTGGGCGAGAACCAACCTGATTGCCCTCAATTCCAGAATGTTGATAGGGGCATGGGCCTCCTGAGGGCCCCACTGACCCTGGAATTTCAGGGACTTCCAGAATCCCCCCAACCTGTCAGACTGGCATCCGTGGTGACAGTCTCCCAGCAGGGGGCCAGAAAGGACCTGCCCCCCCAGCAGGTTCCTTGAGTCCAGCCACCACACTAGAGACCGCCTGACCTGAAGGGACAGGACAAACACCTGATCCAAGGACACAGGGTCCCGATCCCATACTGACAACAGGTGAAGCTGAAGAGGCCTCATGTGGAACTGAGCATATGGAACCGCCTCGAAGCAGGACACCATCAGGCCCACCAGCTGCATTCCCTGCCTGATGGATGGATGAGGACAAGACAACAGGAGCTGAGCTTTCTCCTGAAGGACCTCCACCTTCTGTTGAGGAAGAAAGATTTTGACCTGAGCTGAATCCAGAATCATGCCCAGAAAAGACTTCACCATGGAAGGAGACAGGGAAGATTTGGGGTGATTGATCACTCAGCCGAATGATTCCAGTGTGGACACCACCCTCTGAGTGTCCAGCACTGCCTGATGGAAGGACTGAGAAGCGATAAGCATGTCGTCCAGGTAGGGAAGAATGCGAATGCCCTGAGATCTCAGCAGGGCCATCACTCCTGCCAGCACCTTGGTGAATACCCTGGGGGCCGAGGTGAGGTCGAAGGGCAAGGCCACAAATTGGTAGTGCTGATCCTCCAGAGCAAACCTGAGGAATCTCTGATGACCTGGAAAGATAGGTACGTGAAGGTAAGCATCCTTGATGTCTACAGAGGTCATGAAGTCCCCTGGGCGTAGGAAACTCACAGCTGAGCGCAGAGTCTCCAGAAGCTTTAAATCCAGGATAGGTCTGATGGACCCATCCTTTTTGGGCACAATGAAAAGATTGGAATAATAGCCTTTGCATCTTTCCTTCAAGGGCACCCGGCAGATGACACCTAGGTCTAGAAGGCCTTGGACAGCCAGGGACAGGAGACACTGAGCTGACAAGGGGTTTTGAGCTAACCGAGATAGGATGAATCTTGGGGGCGGCCAGGCTGCAAACTCTATCTTGTAACCGGAGGATACTACCTCCTGAATCCACCGGTCTGAGACATGACGCCTCCAGACGTGAGCCAAGAGCCGAAGCCGTCCCCCCACCCAGATGGGTGAGGGCGCACCTTCATGCTTGAGGGGGCTTGGGGGAGGACTTAGTCTTGGGACCCCAGGTGGGGCCAGGGCGGCTACGTCCTCTGCCCCTGCCCCAAAAGTCTCCACGGGCTACAGCAAAGGAAGCTCCCCGTCCAATTCTGGAGACCCTGAAGGAAGGAGAAAAGGCACCTGAACCCCGAAAGGGCCGGGGTGCCTTCTACTCTGAGGTAACTTGCCACCTTTAGCAAACAAGTTCAAACGTTCCCCAAAGAGGCACCAGTGAGAGCCTTTTTGGCAGAATTGTCAGCTGCCCACTGGCGCAGCCAGACCGAGTGGCGTATCACCCCCAACAAGGCAGATGCCCTGCCACACATTCTAATGGTATCATCCAGGGCAGAGAGAACATATGCAACAAATTCCTCACAATGCAGATGAGCTCTATACTCTTCACTACCAGCATCATCAGGGGCCCCATCTAAGAGACCCCTGAGCAAACTTTTAATAGCAACAGCCGTGATAGCAGAGGCACAGACCGGACGGAGCGCGGTCCCAACACAGGCAAAGGCATGGCAAGCCAGCTGATCCATGCGCCTGTCCTCCCCATGCCTCAGTGTAGTAGAGTCAGGGGAATGCATGACAGATGTGTTAGACAACCCCAGAACTGGGGCATCCACCTCTGGAGGACATGACCAACGTTTAACCATCTCAGCAGGAAAGGGATATCTCTTATCCCAACTCTTTGGTACCCCGGGAAGCCGGCTAGGCCTTTCCCCATTCCTTGAGAATCAGATTATTAAAGTGAGTTTGTTCAGGAATCTCCAAACTTGGCTTAACAGTATGAAACAGCTCCCCCTGCTGCCGCGGGGCCACGGCAGGAGGAGAGATACAGAGCACTTTAAAAATGTGAGCCAAAAGTCTGTCAGTATCATCTGAAGCCCATGGGTCAGACCCAGACTCAGCATAACCCCTAGGCTGATCCTCAGATGATTCTGAATCAGAGAATAATTCCCCTTCTTCCAGGGGGGTATATCCAGTAATATCCTCAGCTTCCACAGGAAAGAGTAACACCGGGTGCCAGATGCCACCGCTTAGCAGGAGCCTTACGCGGACCAGACCCAGCAATATGCCTTTCAATACTGGCTACCTGGGCAGCCAGATCAGGTTGAGACTCCCCACTGGTATGCACCTCACTGGGAGTCAGATGTAAGCATGGGGGGGGTAGGTGAAGCCAGAGGGGGCGCAGCACTAGGCCCAGCCGCAGGTAACCCAGACTGCAGCGCAAGTACCTGCTGGGCGCAGGGTACACACGTCCTGACATCATCACTTATAGGGTATACCCCACACACAGCCGGGCTTGTCCCGAAGGAACCCCGAGCACATTATCTTGAGAAGCCTCCATATGGTGATTATCACGGCACAACAGGCCAATAGGGATTGACGCTAATAATAGCAACCCGGGATGCCCCAATAGCCCGCTAGGAAAGTGGGAGTAATGAAAAATAATAGCCCTCCAATAAGGGTTAACACTAAATAGAGGGGATAGGACCGGGAGAAACCACAAAGTTTTGACCCGCCTGCAAGACATAAGCAAAAGATCCCATAAGCAATATGCAATACAGAGAAATATATAAAATAAATCAGCCCGCTGGGGCACTTACGGACCGCGACAGGGAGAAGCCAGGCACACGCAGCAGAGAACTAAAATGGCGCCCGCATATACCTCGAGGGGCGGGCCGCGGAGACAGTGATGCAGAACGCGTCAGCCGCAAGGCCCGTCCCCCCGAAGAGCGTGAAAACGCGCCCACCTGACAAGGCCAGCCAATGATGGCGCAGCAGCACCTTGAGGCGATGTAGCCGCCGACCGAGGAGCGTAGTACAAGCGTGCGGCGGTGGCAAAAAAAAACAGTGCAATCAATTCATAAGGGATCAAAACACAACACACAACATATAGTAAAGACATGCACCCCCCCCCCCCCCCCGAGAACTACAAGGGAGAGCGAAAGGGAAGCGATGGCCAGTGCGGGAGGGGCATCCCATAAGGCTCACCATGGGCCTATACCGCCTACCCTTTGGTGGACGACTCCGGTTGGAGCAGCGCTCCTTAGCACCTGACAGCGGTGCTGCCTACCTTCACCCGAACCAGAGCAGCCTGAGCTGGGAGGCAGTAAAAAGAAACAGGTTGGAATAGTCCTACAGGGCCGCAGGCTAATAGCCCCGCTCACCTGCGAATAGAGAGAGCCATCTTCTAGTCATCGCAGCCAGGACTGCAGAGAAGAACTGGGGATTTTGTGGGAGGTCCCTGGTATATATGGGGCCGGGAGGAGCCACTTTTCTGTCTCTGCAGTCCAGCGCCATCTACTGGATGTATATCCCAAATGTAAGGAATATCTTCTGGAACAGGACGTGCTATATACTTAGAATAAGCATTGACTTATTAACTGCCCTCCTAATATATCCCCCTTCACTCTCAATATTTTTATAGCTGTCACCTATATATATCTGTGCATCCAGGAGACCCCACTCATACATCCCTGTAAGTACAAAGCTCTCATCTACCCCAGCAAGCCTGTTTTCCACACTTCCACTATCTCATTGCATGTTACTTTCATTATTTTCCTGCTATTTTTCTATTGTTAGCATATTTTTCTATATTTTTTCCACCTTCTCCTATATTAGTGTCATTCTCTGTCTAAATCTCTCTCTCTCATTTGTGATTTCTCCAACTTTTTCTTCCTTTTACATATTTCCACCATTTCACTCACTTATTTCCACGTTCCCTACATCCATCTCTCTTGTCACCTTTCTTCCATTTCCATTGTTTTTTTTATCTTCTTTACATCGTCGTCTTTTTTTCCCAAAACGTTTCTCTCTTTTCTACATTCCCCCTTTCTCTGACCTTTTTTTACATTCCCTCATTTCTTCCCTCTGATTTACGCTTGCTCATTTATTTCCTCATGTTACTTCATTTCTCTCTTCTCTTATCTTCTCTTTGTCATGCTCCAGCTATCTCTTTTTGTTTCTATTTTCCACTTGTCCTCCTTCTCTTCCTCTTTCCTCAGTTGCTTCACGCTGTCTTTTCAGTTATCGAGATTTACCTCTCTGTGTTTAAAATTCTCTACACCTTTAGCAATTTTTCCTGCTTTCCTTCCAACTCTCCATACACTGTCTTTATGTCCTTTTACAGCCTGTGAGTCCAGCAGAGATCCTGTGAATAGGCTGTGGGTTTAGGAGGCCCAAAAATTCTTTACATTTTGCTGTCGATTGAGAGGCTCCTTATATTGTATATTTTGCTGATCGAGAGTGGGTGTGTGGAGTACCCCTACCCCACAGTTCTATTAGGTGACAATAGGAAGCCTTTTTCCTAGGCACCTAAAAAAACAGGTGAGTATTACTTAAAGGTTGGAAGAAAGGATGGGGTGCCTTAGAGAGTGGGTGTGTGGAGTACCCCTACCCCACTGTTCTATTAGGTGACAATAGGAAGCATTTTTTCTAGGCACCTAAAAAAAACAGGTATTACTTACAGGTTGGAAGACAGGATGGGGTGCGTTAGAGCAGAGCTGGGATGCTGCTGTCGGCTCTGACCAGTCCTTGAAGTAGCTGAATAAAGGTGAACACACTGATTGGCTGCATGGGGGTTTCATTTAATGAGGCATCCCAAATTGTGGTTTTGGGTGGCCCTTTAGGCCAGGGGAAAGGATCTACTGGGACTCTACATATTAATGTCTGCATCAGAGGGCTCCACAGTGTATTAATGTTAGGCTCAGGGGACATTATATGCTGTGAATTCATGTTTGTATACGTTTTTTAAATTTCCATGGTAATAACATTTTTTCCTCAAAGGTTTGAAACTAGCCCTGCCCCTAAGCCTGCTGATGACCACACCTAGTGTCCCACTTTGAGGCCCTGAAAAAAATGGTCAGTTTATCTTTATCCGCCTTGCATTCACTTTACAAATTTCAGCCGTGTTATTGGCTCCATGGGGCTCATGTGGTCTGGGCTACTCTATGGGCCACCCCCCTATGTTGGTTACCTTTAAATGTAAAAATGTGACAAGATTATGGTCGCAACCACCCATTCTTCATGAAGGCTGAGGTCTAGAGTTTGTATAGAAACATTCATGTTGTTATTCATACAGTATAACAAAACTTTATGGGAGGCTCCTGGGTCTGAGTTCTGGTCACAATGAAACACCCACCCACACAATGCCTAATGGCAGTTATGTTCATGTTTGCCCAGAAACCCTTAGAAGGAAGCATAACCACATTTTCATACAATGTTTGAATAGGATTAAAATAACAAAATTCACTTAAAATAACTTTTATGGCAATAAAGATCTGAAGGGAAATTCATGCAATGTTATGACTGAGAAATAGACATAATTAAGCAAATTGAACAGACCAGGTTAATTAAGTTATATTAAATAGTGCTTGACAAACATCCAAACAACCTAGTAGCTTCTCTAAATAAATACATACATACATGTGTTATACAAAAAATGAACTAGTCTGAAAACTACCTCCTTCAGTTGTATTTTCTTTCTTCCTTGTGTCTGTCAATTGACGCACCCGTCAATTATAGCGGGGAGGGAAGATGATCACTGTTCAGACACTGACATGCCGGTGGTGATAGACCAGTTACAGAGGTAAAAGCAAAATTACAGTTAAAATTATGAAACAAATGCGGAGGAACCCACGTATCCCCCCTAAAACCCTGCAAACCAGAAGCACCACTTGAACAATAATCAACTATGTCAAAAGTAATAACGTTTATTTAAGGCATATATCTACATATATATACAGACAATACTCCAAGACAAATCTAAAATCATGTTAAAAAACATATACACACAGTACTAACGACGAGGAGGGGGAAGACAAAAAACAGGGGGGGCAACAAACGTCACCGCTACTCTAAAATGCTATACATGATAAATACAAGCAAGGCCTACCCAAGGCCAAAACATGAGTCCTCTAATGAAAAAAAAAAAAAAATAAAAAAAATATATATATATATATATATATATATATATATATATATCCCTATATAGGTGTAATTATGATGTGCTATCACTATATCAATAAAATACTAATCGTGCTAAACATTAATTATTTACGATTAAATAAAGTTATGCAATGTGCCCACAAAACCTAAACACATTCATAAACCATAGAAGTACCCAAAACTGAACCAAATCCTTCCTACAAATAATGTGAACCAGAAAAAAGAAAGGGAGACCGCACCCACTAATTTATTGTAAAGGGTGTGCACAATCTAGGGGTGGAGGCACATATGTGCACTACTGCATATCCCACCAATATAGAGAGTCCCAAACTCCCTTAATCCACACCCTGTAGTGAATGGCACCAATCCGTTTTAATTAGCAATTCATATTACTTTATTCAAATACTTCTACTATGTACATACATTTAATTAAAAAACATTAGTTAAAATACATATATTTACACACAATCCCCCAAAAACGGGGGGAGGGGGAAGGGGGGGGGAGGAGGAAAGGGAGAACCAGAATGTACGGAGGGGGGGGCAGGACAACACTGACCAGAGTGTCCAGATGGAAAAAGCCCTTGTGGCTAAATTGATAACTAATATCTAATTGTCTGCTACTATTCTAAATACCCATTGCTGCCTATCTACAAGTGACTAATTCATAAAACAATTGATTGTTAATAACAATAATGTGCAAAAAATTAATGAATATATTACATTATATTTACATAAAGTGCTAAGTGCCATATATCACAAACTATCCATATCTATCCTAAGGACAGCCGTAGGGAGAAAAAAGCAGACACGTATATAACATAACACAGTACCTTAGGTGTTCCAGTGACCAGCCACACAACCCCCTCCTCTCCCAACCCCATCCTTGGGACTCAACTATATCCTGGGGCTACGTCATATTAGCCCCAGGATATAGTTGAGTCCCAAGGATGGGGACATCTTTAATAAATGGGAAATGGCATAGTTCAAAAAAGAATAAGATGTGCCCTTGTACACTAAAATAGATTGAGAAAAGTATATGGTGCCCAATTTACTGACTATTATACAGATATGATATGTTAGGCATGCATAAATATGCGTCTCAAGAAATTGTATATGAGAAAGGTGTTAATTTACTATATACAGTAATGTACATACGTTGGTGTTCAGTTTTGTGATAAGAATATGTTCTAATGTTATTTGTTAGTACCTTGGATACTCACCTAATGCAGCCTGTCATCTCCCGCAGACTGAGCCTGCGTCTTGCGTTTCATTGACACTGGAATACACACTTCCGGTGCCTGGAACGCAAGCTCTGTGACGCACGTCTGGCCGGCGTGCGTCACGTGAGCGGCCGCCGGGTGACGCGCTTCCGGCTGGCGCGCGTCTGCCCGGGACCACATCGTATGGCCGGTGATTAGCGGGGGAACGGGCAGTGGTGAGTATTTAAGGGAGGACGGGATGAGGGCATTTGAACCTTGGCCTTGCCCTGGAGAAGTGACGCGAGACGTCACGCAACGCGTCGGTTGGGAGAGGAGGGGGTTGTGTGGCTGGTCACTGGAACACCTAAGGTACTGTGTTATGTTATATACGTGTCTGCTTTTTTCTCCCTACGGCTGTCCTTAGGATAGATATGGATAGTTTGTGATATATGGCACTTAGCACTTTATGTAAATATAATATATTAATTCATTAATTTTTTGCACATTATTGTTATTAACAATCAATTGTTTTATGAATTAGCCACTTGTAGATAGGCAGCAATGGGTATTTAGAATAGTAGCAGACAAATAGATATTAGTTATCAATTTAGCCACAAGGGCTTTTTCCATCTGGACACTCTGGTCAGTGTTGTCCTGCCCCCCCTCCGTACATTCTGGTTCTCCCTTTCCTCCTCCCCCCCCCTTCCCCCTCCCCCCGTTTTTGGGGGATTGTGTGTAAATATATGTATTTTAACTAATGTTTTTTAATTAAATGTATGTACATAGTAGAAGTATTTGAATAAAGTAATATGAATTGCTAATTAAAATGGAGTGGTGCCATTCACTACAGGGTGTGGATTAAGGGAGTTTGGGACTCTCTATATCGGTGGGACTTCCTACAAATAAAGTAAGGACCCACCAAGTGAGAAAAAAATGACAATAACTAATAAGAGAAAGTGTAAACAGGCACATCACTGGAGCAGACTCACGTGAACAGACCCCCCCCCCCGGGACTACCCACACTTCCACCACCAACGCGTTTCGTGACGTCACCACGTCACTTTCTCAAGGTGTCATTTTTTTCTCACTTGGTGGGTCCTTACTTTATTTGTAGGAAGGATTTGGTTCAGTTTTGGGTACTTATATGGTTTATGAATGTGTTTAGGTTTTGTGGGCACATTGTAGAACTTTATTTAATTGTAAATAATTAATGTTTAGCACGATTAGTATTTTATTGATATAGTGATAGCACATCATAATTACACATATATAGGGATATATATATATATATATATATATATATATATATATATATATTTTTTTTTTTTTTTTTTTTTTCATTAGAGGACTCATGTTTTGGCCTTGGGTAGGCCTTGCTTGTATTTATCATGCATAGCATTTTAGAGCAGCGGTGACGTTTGTTGCCCCCCCTGTTTTTTGTCTTCCCCCTCCTCGTTGTTAGTACTGTGTGTATATGTTTTTTAACATGATTTTAGATTTGTCTTGGAGTATTGTCTGTATATATAAGTAGATATATGCCTTAAATAAACTGTATTACCTTTTACATATTTGATTATTGTTCAAGTGGTGCTTCCAGTTTGCAGGGTTTTAGGGGGGATACGTGGGTTCCCCCGCATTTGTTTCATGTTCTTTACAGATTATTCTGTTTGAACCTTGCACGGTATAGCACACTAGCTGTTAATTCAATTGTTGGTGCGGTCTTGTTGCTCTGTTTGGTACAGTTAAAATTAGACTTCAAATTTGCAATTTTCATGAAGTTATAAAAAGTTACAATAGACTGTGGACGACCAATTCCTGGATAACATAAATATCCTTCAGATGGCCTGCCGCGATGAACCGAACCTGCTCCTGTAGGGGTAATAGAATGGAATTCGACAGGTTCATCAGTGCTGAGGACCAGGTCCCGCCCTGATAATTTAGATAGGCTACGGTGGAAGCATTGTCTGAACATATCTGTACATCTCTGCCTGCTATAATTGGAAGAAATTGATTCAGTGACCACCAGGAGTTCTCAGGAATCGCCAAGGTCATAAGACCCAGGATTGTCATGATTTCTTGTATGGAAACCTGAGGGACAATGAAGAGTCTCGGGGACTGATCCGGTCTACTTTGTCCTGTGGAATAACATTTTTTGGCTGTACCCCAAAAATCTGCATAGATGACTTGGTGTCAGGGTAGATTTTTCCAGAATGAACACCCACCCAAGATTTCTCAGTAAGGAAAGGGATCCACAAGGAGTAATTCCCTTGACTTGTTTAGAAGGAGGAGATTGTCCAAATAAGTGATCACTATGATTCCCTGTTGCCTGTGTTATACCATTGGCTCTGTTAAGTTCTTTGCAAAGATCCATGGAGCTGAGGATAGGCTGAATGGCAGTGCCCTGTACTGGAAATGAAAGTTTTTTTTGGTCTGTCTGAACCACAAATCTCGGTGTGAAGTACGCATCCTGTAAATCTAGGTTTACCATCAGGGCATTCTCGATCAGAATGTTGTTCCTTGTGGAGTAAATTGACTCCATCCTGAACTTCTTGTATCGAATGAACTTGTTCAATATTTTCAGATTCAAAATCATGGCAAAAGAATGCCTTTTCCTGAAAGAGTAGTGGTACTGCTTCTATCACGTTTTTCTGTAGAAGCTCCTAAGGCATTAGAGGGAAGACTTCCCTCTTTCTGGCATCATTTGGTAGCTTTGCTATCAGAAAGGAGGAGTTGGGAAGGGATGAAAATGTTAGCCAATATCCCCCTTGTAGCTCAAACTTACCTTTGGGTGATTACTCTCTAGGCCGCTACACACCAGGAGAGTGCCCCACAGGGTGTTCGTTGTCAGGACTGAGGCTTAGGCCCCTCTGGGGGTTTGCAGAGCAAACTACCCCTTTTTTGAGGCCTAGCCAGCGCTGTTTCTGCTCATTCTGTCTAAACTGCGTTAAGTGCACTGAAGCTCTACCTCTATTACTGATGCATTGAATTTCCTTCTCTTAATGGAAAACTTTTTCCCAACTTCATTTGACCTAGACAGGATAACATCTAGCTCTTCTTCAAATAGGAGACTACCATGTAAAGGAATCCCACAAAGCTTGGTCTTGGAGACATTGTCACAGGTTTTTAGCCAAAGGCTGTGGCTTTGATGGCTTCCGAAGAATTAGTTAGATAGGAGACGGCTCTGAGAAGAGTCAGTAAGGTCTCTAGTAAACTCTCTTTTGGAGTATCGCTCTCTGTACCCCTTAAGATTATTGATACAAACTTCCATGCTTCTGAGAATACCATCAGATGCCAAAGTGGGCCTAAATGAGGATGTTTTCAATGCTGCGATTCATGGGATCGCGTAATGCCCCCATGTCATCAAAACTAAAATCTGCCGTCCTGGATATCTGACCCAGTGGAGTGTTCAATCTTGGACACTTGCTCCATGGTTTCAGTTCTTGTTTTTAATGAGTATTTCTTTCTGGGTTTTGAAGTTTCCCCAAAATTTTATCCTGTATTTACAGTGGCTTATCATCATACTGAATTCCCCAGGTTTCATAAATATCATCTAATAATCCTGCCAGTTCTTCTGGCAGCTTTTCTGAATACCCGGGGCCTCCTCTGGACTGATTACAACGGATCTCCCCATCCAGGGAATACAGTAAAGAAGGACCTTTCTCGCTTTCTTCTCCCATTTCTGATCCCACTTCAATTTGAAGCGGACCTGAAATGAAAGAACTGGGGATAGCTGCTGTAAGAGACACTAGACTTTTTTACCTGACCTTTTACCACTGACTGAGGGGCAGGTGCGGTAACAATGGACATCTCAGGCTGAGAGTCAGAGGTTTTTTGGGCATCCCACATTGAGGCAATTTCTTTCCTCATTGCAAGGATCTCCCTGAATAAGGCAGCTGAGTATGCATCCTTCTTGGCTTGGCTACAATCCTGACACAGAGGCCTCCGCCAAGTACCCGCAAGAACAGCGCTGCATGTTTCACAGCGTTTTGACTTTTTGGATGCCTTGAGCTTTACTTTAGGAGCTCAGACTCCCTAACCTTGGGTGTTTCAGGCTAAAAGACAATCACATAAAACAGGATCTACATACCCCCATGTACTCCAGGAAATAAAAACCGATCCAGTAAAATACACGATTTCTACTTTACCAACTTACCTGAAGAAATCTTGCTTGAGTGAAGGCTACTGAGATTGCCTGCACCTGTCTCCTTTAGCCTGGGAGGAGTTTGCTTCCTGCTGTGCTCCGGATGGACATTGTTGCTGATGGCTCTTTGTGCTGCTACAGCTGCTGCCGCCTCCTCGGGGTGCGCTTTTCTGATTTCTGCTCACCCTTGCCATTGCTGCCCACACTGCCCCCGAAGCAAACGCTGTTCTGTCTTCTCCCTCCGACCTGCACGCTGGCTGTGGAGAAGTGCTGCCTATCTACTTCTGGGTCACAAAACGTGTCAGCGTCGCAACCGGAAGTCACATCAGAGCACTGGGTCACCAATCGCGTGACTCCACACCCAAAATTTGAAAAAATTGAGGGAAAAAGTAGTTTGTTAAAAAACAGCTGGCAACTCAAAAAACGCTAATCCAAGCGGTCGAGCACACCTGAAAACTTAACTTAGATTGCTGGGATTTAAAGATGACATTCAAGAACTAGAGCTTAGTCAGGTTATGTGGGATTACCCTGGCTGAGCAAAGTCCTTGGGTGAGCTCCACCTGGATGTCCAAGGGCTCAGCAGGCTCCTCCAGAACTCTGGGGTCTGAAAATAATAAACTAAAATAAAAAATTGGCTAAAGTCCTACAACACTCTGTCCAGTGGCTCCTTAGGGAGGAAACACAAAGAACGAAGTGGGGAGGAAGGGGTGGTGTTTTAACCTCTGTTCAGTTTGCGTTTCTTCCCAGGGGATGGAGCCTCTCTCTCGCCATGGGTCATTCTGAAAGATGATTAGAGAAAAAAAACACCGATTGTCTGAAACCATCACCCACACATGAAAATAGGATTTTTGTAATCCAGGGGTGTAACTAAATGTGACAGATCCCAGGTGTGAACTCAATTGGATGCAACTAGACAAGAAAGAAACAGCAGAGAAAAATGGTGGCAAGTGAGCACAAATATGATAAATAAGGTGAAAGAGCAACCATGTTTGGGGCCCCTGCACCCCCTATAGTTACGCCTCTGCTGTAATCACACATGAATGCAACAGTACCACAAATGTAACAGAGGCATACATACAGTGAAAGCAGGGAAAGAGAGGGCCCAGTGCAAGCTGCCCCCCTTCTCCACTTTTAAGGCTGGCATCAGGGTAAGGCACGGGCACCAGGCAGGTGGGCAAAGAAACTTCACATGCTGCAGAGTAGAAAACAAGGATGGCAGCATCTTCGTCGATAAAAGGCAGAGAACCATCTGAAGGCAGGTGTGTTTTATGAGGTCTCTTATCTCCCACTGCCCATTTCTGACATGTGTTTGTGTGCGTCTCTGCTGCCCTGGCTGTTCTGCCTGTCTTGTGCCCCCCTCACATGCTGGAGTCTGAGGAGCACCTTTGACCAGTTAACAGTTTCACAGCAAATGGCTCCCCTTCCTTCTGTTAACCATTTCCCGAATGAGATTCCATCTGCTGGCATCTTTCCAACATGACAATTTCTGTCATAAGAGAAACTTCATCGTCCCAGAAGTGATGACAGTTGGGCAATCCACCGCTAGGTGGCGCATGACTGCAGGATCAAAAGCTGTAGCTCCTCCCTGCCCCCTATAAAAAGGGTGTCTCTCTCTGATTCCCCGGTGGTTAAACAGCAGTAAGAAGGAGACAAGCTGGGAGGCCAAGAAACCATGTTATTTCACATAGCTTCAGCATGTACTCTCTCCAACAAAAAACTTAAGGACAACGGTCCAATATAAAAATGGTAATCACCATAACAGGCAAACAGAGGTAATGAAAAACAAGGGCGGGGTGGGACGACCTGGACTGGATATATTCAAAAACAATTCTACAGGCGAGTTTCACAGAATTGTATTTTTCACTATATCCAGTCCAGGTCGTCCCAGAAGTGATGACAGTTGGGACATCCAAAAGCAGTGTCCATTAGGGCAGGATCCCCAGTGGGAACAGCATGTAGTTCATTTCACTACCGCCTGAAGCACCTTTCAGCCAAAGACAGCATCAGCTAAGGCCCTAACAACAATCTTGTAAAACTTGGTAAAGGTATGAACAGAAGACCAAGTGGCGGCCTTACAAACTTGTTCAACAGATGTCTGGTGCTGAAAAACCCAGGAAGCACCAATAGCTCTAGTAGAATGAGCTGTAATACGAAAAGGGGGTTTCTTCCCCTTGCAGAATAAGCTTGAACCACCGCCTGCCTAATCCACTTACTGAGCATAGACTTGGCAGGTGGCAAACCCTTCCTAAAGCCCTCTGTCAGGACAAAAGCCTCGATTCAGAGACACATTCGTCCGGACTTCCGTAGCTGTTTGTGAAAGTTTGTGAACGTTCGGGAAAATGCGTATATACTCTTTCGATGACCCAAAGCAAATCGGAAGTTTTTCGCTATTTCGGGAGCTTTTTTCCACCAAATCTGAAATTTTTTCGACCGTTCAGAAAACTTACGTCATTGCAATGGGCTGGCGATTAATTCAGAGAGCTGATTGCCGATGGGCCAACACCCAATAAATCCGTTTCATTGTCTATCCACTTACGGGACCATTTTGACGTCGGAACTAGCAGGCATGGACGAGTGCATTTGAGGAGCATGAGGATCTGCAGCTCATGGGCATTGAGATCGTCCGGAGGTCAGAGGCCAGACTGTACCGGCGACGACGCATGGACATCAATGGCATGCATGACGTTGAGCTGTTCAAGCTCACCAGGCTTAATCGCGCTTCCCTCCATAAGTTGTATAGTGAGCTGCGGCCATGGTTAGCCAGCACCACAAGGAAGGGGCAAGCAATTTCAGGTATGACCAAGATGCTTGGCTGCCTGCAATTTTTGGCGAACGGCTCGTTCCAGAGGCTGGGTGCCCTCTCCGTGGGGATCTCACAGCCTACGCTGAGCCGCGCCCTATCCAAGTTTTTGGAAGGCATGGCTACCCTAACTCGGAAATATATTTGTTTTCCTGAGGATATGGTAGCCAGAAACGCGATTAAGCTGGCATTTTATAATATCGCCGACATGCCCAACGTCATGGGTGCCATTGACTGCACCCATGTTGCCCTTGTCCCTCCTGCTTGCGACGAGTACATATACAGGCAAGTTTATTCTTCCATTTTTTTATTTGTTTTTTATTTTTTGGTGTCCCTCCTTTGGTCAATAACCTCATTTGTTTTTGTCACTCCTTGTAATAAATCCCTCATTGATAATAGTCCCTCCTTGTAATTATTGCATCAGTTTTTGTCCCTCCTTGTAATAAATCCCTCATTGATAATAGTCCCTCCTTGTAATTATTGCATCATTGTTTTTGTCCCTCCTTGTAATAAATCCCTCATTGATAATAGTCCCTCCTTGTAATTATTGCATCATTGTTTTTGTCCCTCCTTGTAATAAATCCCTAATTTATAATAGTCCCTCCTTGTAATTATTGCATCATTGTTAATAGTCCCTCCTTGTAATAAACCCCTCATTGATAATAGTCCCTCCTTGTAATTATTGCATCATTGTTTTTGTCCCTCCTAGTAATAAATCCCTAATTGATAATAGTCCCTCCTTGTAATTATTGCATCATTGTTAATAGTCCCTCCTTGTAATTATGCCCTCTATGTTACTAGTCTCTCCTTTTACATATTCCCTCATTGGAATCAGTCCCTCCTTGCTAATCCTCCCTCCTTTCAAAGAGTGTATGTGAACCAATGGACCGTATTTTGAACAGTTTGTTCCAAGTCAAACATTTGAAGGTGTACTTAAAATGGAACAAGTAACTCAAACTTTTAAAGCCTCTAACATACATCTCCTTTTGGTGGGCACTTAAATTTAAGGTAGTTGTTTAGTGTTAGTTGATGATAACGTTTGACTTAGGGTGTTAGAAGTGAGCGTTTGACTAATTTTCAAAGCATTAATGATGTAATTTTTAAATCTTTTTACCCAGGAACAGAAAAATGGGCCACTCACTGAATGTGCAAGCAGTGGTGGCCCAGGACATGCGCTTTCTTAGCGTCCTCGCAGGCTACCCTGGCTCAGCCCATGACGCCTACATCCTTCGCAGATCAGGATTATTCCGTCGGTTTGAGTCAGGGGAATTTGCGGGTGCATGGCTCCTTGGTAAGTTGAGTCCAATTACATATTTTTAGTTTATATGTATGGCTTGGATTTTGGTTGGATTCACCTTTTTAAACGATGGCTTGGTCATCAGCTTGGGAACATGTGAAACCCGACTGGACCCATTACATTATCCAAACTACATTGGCTGGCAAAATGTTTGTCCTGCATTGTTTCAACTCCAAAGTGTAATTTGAGCAAAAGTCTTAAACAGTCTTCCCCTCACTTTTCGGTCAATCTGTTAGTGACTTTAGCCGAGGGTCTGCTCCATCTTTGCTTACATGCATTACACTTACTGAGTAGAGGTGAGCGGGATAAAGTGCAGGGGTCGGCTTACACCTGTTTTGGACAAAGCTGAAAATGGTTCATGTAAAGTTAACCCATCCTACATTGTCCTGAAGCACAGACAGGAAACAATAGCTGGTACCAGTCTGCCTGATTGCCCAGCATCCACAATATTATTTTTCAACTTTGGTCCCCCATCTATCAGTTATGTTTATTTCTTGCTTTTGCCTGTGCAATATGTATGCTCATGTTTTGGGGAAAAATGTCACCTACCTTCTTAATCATGTATATTTTTGATTTTTGCCCTGCAATGTATGCATTAATGGTAATATTTGTTTATCTTAAATTTTTCTAGGAGATTCGGGGTATCCACTCCTCCCGTGGCTGATGACTCCTGTACTCCGCCCAAAGACTCCAGCACAAGAGGCCTATAATCGGGCGCACGGAAAAACCAGGGCAGTGGTGGAGAGGGCCTTTGGACTCTTGAAGACCCGATTTCGGTGTTTGGACCACACTGGGGGCTCCCTTCAGTATGACCCCCAAAAAGGTCATCAATATAATTATGGCCTGTGCAGCGCTGCATAATTTTGAGATCTTGCAGCGGGTCCCCCGCTATGTTGATTTGCCACCCTCTCCACCTGCCGATGAGGCAGAGGATGCCTATGTTGGGCAGCACAGTGCGTCTGTCCAAGCCGTCTGTGAGAATTTAATCGCCACACATTTTGGATAATTTTTTTGGCTTTGTTTATTTTTCTTGGGACTTTGTTTGGTGTTATTGTTTTGTTAACTTTGTATTTTTTGGTTTATTTTCATTATGACCAAACCAATAATGAATTATTTACACCAATCAACAACAATGTTTGTGGACTTATTTTGAAATATTTGTTAGTGTTTGTATTGGTGGCTACTTGAACTCATATTTTTTAATCAAAAAACACAGACATTAACTTGGTCTACAACATTTTTTTTTTTACTTTTTAAAAGGTTCCTTTTTTAACAACATAATGGTAGGTGATGGCCACTCACATACTTCGGGGGAAGACATGGACATGAAATGCACACAAATAAGCCCTCTCCTGCTTGCCCACATTTTTCACAGGCACAGGTTGAAAGCAGACAGATCTATGCCACATCTACACCTCTTTCTCAGTGGGCCACCAAAACAAGAACACCCAGTCCCAATCCAAGTTCAGTACAATCACAGCCAGGGTCCAAGGGCTTAGTTTGCCAGGCCAGAATGTCACCCAATCATGGCTACAAACATGAGGAGCCACCACAAATGTAATTATGGGCAAGGCTGCAGCGCAACAGCTTAAAGTGGCCGCTTCAGTGAGGCTTGTCCTCTGGCATTGGCTAGTGGGCTACCTCAGGAGTTTAATGAGCTATATGGGGGCAAATCCTAAACATACTAGCAATTGCAGCGCAAAATGCAAGATGTGTAGGCCTCACCAGACAAGTCAATCCAGTGGGGATGTCGATCAAAGATGTAGAACAGATTCATGCCAAATACACATTAATATGGAGGATGCCCATAGAACCCAGGTTGGGGCCCTTGGGGGTGGGCCCTAACCTGGGCTTGTGTTGCATTCAGAATGTGCAACTGTTCCAAAATGTTTCTTTGGTTACTTTGCATTTCTGCCATGCTGGACCTGATTTCTGAGGTCAAGTTGGCCATGTGGCTGTTATGGGTCCTAAATTCAGTCAGCATGGCACTTAAGGTATTATTGAGTTGATCTAATTGCTCAATAATATTTTCGTGATTTTGTTGATTTTGCCGACGAAAAAGCCGCCTCTCATGGTGCCATGCTGCCTCCATCCAGTTTCCCTCCCCTGGGAAACTGGGCGACGTTTCTGAGTACGCCTCCCAATTCCCCGGGTTGTGGGGAGTGCAGATGATGTTGCTCTAGGACCCCCAACAGCCACAGGTATGCTGGGCAAATCCTCAACAGCAGATCTGAAACTGGGGACTGGAGGGGCAGTCTCTGCATGCTACCCACGATGTGCAGGCAGCATGCAGCCAGCTTCCCTCTGCTGCTGAGGATTTGGCGGAGAAACATTTTTGGACAGTTGCAGATTCTGGCCCAGGGGGAGATCTTCATAAGTTCCAAGGAAGCTTCCATCCTCCTCCAGC
Source organism: Gastrophryne carolinensis (assembly GCA_027917425.1). Classification (NCBI taxonomy): domain Eukaryota; kingdom Metazoa; phylum Chordata; class Amphibia; order Anura; family Microhylidae; genus Gastrophryne; species Gastrophryne carolinensis. The sequence goes on along the minus strand of CM051238.1, from coordinate 174,540,968 downwards.
TCCTGGATTTCCTCCATCAGTATGTGGCTCTGTTGGGGACATGTAAAACAAAAAGGTTCAGTGTGGGGAATACATATGTAAATCAGACAATAAAAACATGGCAAGCCACATGCATACGCAACAGCATCAAAAAACACTTACCGTAGATCTCGGATCCTGGGTCCTAGGCAGCACGGAAGAAGACGGCATAGGTAAAATGGCAGAGGAGTCCCCACTAGCTGAGGGATGAGGCTGGGCTGCATTAGAAGAAAAACAACAATGTAAACACACAACTATGCATTGGTGATGGTTAATAACACATATGCTTCAAACAAAAATGTGGCCAAGCAGGAATGGCCACTACCACAACGGTGCCACTTGGCCTTCACTATGAATGCCATTATATTGTGCATGGATTGTTGAACCAGAATAGACACATTGGTCACGTGCCGAAAAAACAAACATGCAAGTAATGGCTGTTGTGTGTGTTTCCACATCCCTTATAGGCCATTAAGTTAAAACACTAAGCTGGCAAATAGCAGTTACAATATGATTCTGGTGGGGAACATTGTATCTCTTAAAACATTTCAATCACACCATCTTAAGCCTTGGGCCCCAAACCCAGCTCTTAGCAAATTGCCCAACAGCTGGTCAAAGTGATCACTCCACTCGAAGCCACACCCTAGGGCCATGTGTTTAGATATTCCTTGCTGCCTAATTAGAATTTTTTTAGGGTCATTCACACATTACTAACCTGCTGGAATTGGTGGGTTGTCCGTGTCCTGTTGTGCCGAGTGTCCCTTTAATGCAACAGGATGTAGCAGGCCCAGCACCTTCTCCTCAGCCTGGGTAAATTTCAATTTAGTGGGGAATCCTCTGCCAGTTTGTAAGCTGAAAAACATAGTAATCATAATTAAGCGCACTGATGGATAGACAAGAAGACTAAAAATACAATTCTGTGAAATACTCACCTGTAGAATTGGTATTATACGCATACAGCACGTCCTGCTCCATCTATAATAATTACACATGGGTAATACTCCGCCAGAGGGCGCTGTTCGCTGCAGACATGCAAAAACAGGCTCCTCCCGGCCCTTCATATACCCAGGGACCACCCACAAATCCCCAGTATTGAAAAGCAGTGAGAAAAGAAGCCGGGAGAACCAACCACCAACTGGTAACAATAGTAATGATAACAATCACCATACAGGGGATCCAGAAAAATGTAAAACCAGGGTGGGGTGGAGCAGGACGTGCTGTATGCGTATAATACCAATTCTACAGGTGAGTATTTCACAGAATTGTATTATTCTAAGCATACAGCATGTCCTGCTCCATCTATAATAATTACACATGGGACATCCAATAGCAGTGTCCATAAAGTAGGGTGGGATCCCCAAAAACAAGGCACAGCGGACAGTAAAGGCGCTGTCACCTGCAAAACTTTGCAACCAGGCATGACATGAGCAGAGGCTCTAACGTCAATCTCATAACAAGACCTTTGAAAGGTATGAACAGAGACAAGCAACAGTCTAGTAACTTATTCAACAGAAAAAACCTGGTGCTGAAGGGCCAATGGTACCCAAACACCAATATAACGGAATAAAATGAAAAAGGGAGATTCTTCCCCCTTAAAGGAATAGGCCAGTGTAACGGCCCAACCAGCCCACAGGCAACAGAAGCCTCGTGGAAAACTTAGAACTCTCCCAAGGGGAATGAGAACTGGTCACCCGTCAAAAGGCGGGAATACTGACCCCTTCATTAGCAAGAAGCCGAAAGCTTTACTCAGGACCAGAAGGCATCCAAGTAAGATCAATCCAAAGGGCGCAGTGGCCCTGGAAGCAAGCAATATCAGGCGCATACATAAGGGGGCGCCCGCAGACCCCAAGGGCATCAGTCCCCCTAAGGGACAAGAAACCTTCAGGAAAAATTGCAACACCTGTTGAGGGAATGTAGACCCTTAACATTAGCATTATTAAGAATAAGGTCCGTAGTTAGACTAAAAGGACTTAACAATGATCATAAGACACCACTTGGGCACAGAGGTCCGGCATAAGACGGAATACCACCACGGCATGGTGTGCATATAGATATATATATCCATATATATATATATATATACATCGAGCCAAGTCTAAGTAATCAGATCCACCTTCTCAGGCACATGTCTGACTGAGGCAGGAGCCCCCAGAGAAGCGACTGGGACTACAAAGCAGCTCAGACAGCATCCAGCATAAGTCCCAAGGGAAAAATCCGCAGGGCAAACAAAATGAAAATGGATCCCAACAGGAACCACAGAACTACTTGGGAGATGCCCATGAGCAAAACCCCAAAAGAATTCCTCACAAGAAAGACAGAACCAGACTCCTACAGGAAGACAGCCAGGACAGAACCTGGACCTTCAGAGTACCTAGATGGGGAGCCAACCCCAACCTATGCTGTAAAGACTCTAGAATCCTGGGAACCAAGAACGTCCAACAGGTAAGAGACCAAAACTCATGCCAATCAGTATGGGTACACCATGAACCACAATAGATGGAGGAAGAGGAAACCAAGGAAGCTTGCTCCTAGCCCCCCATATACCAAGTCACCCAGAAGATAAGCCCGTCTCCAAGGGGTGAATGAATCAGCTGTCAAGCCCCAGACAAGAGTCTGTAGAGTGAGACGACAAAAGAAGGGGCCTGACAAGGGCAGAACCGCACTCCTGAGAGAGCGTACAGATCAGCAGACCTCAGCAGAAGCATCTGCGAACCACAGTTCACAAGGCCACCCAGGCCATCAATCTCACGGGTCTCTCTATCAGCACAACTGTGCGCAGAACCCCACATAGTAGGGTGAACGAAGAGAAGGCATATAAGATAGAAAGAGATAGATAGAGTCAGAATATTCTGGGACAGTAAAAACAAGGGCGGAGCCCCTGTGGTATAAGCGAGACCCAACAGAGCCACCCTAGTTGGCTCTCAGAGCACCACCAGGATAGCATAACCTGCCCCTGAAAGGCATCTATTGGAGCGAATACCGCTGAGGAGCAGGGGGCGTAGACCCCCGCCCAGATACGGATCAGGAACCCTCCAGAGGGATCATCCTGCTTCAAGCTCCAGACCAATATAAAACAGACCGTTGTCTTCCAACAGAACAAGAGTCCCCAACTACACAGGTCCTAAAAGAGGAGAAGTCCAGCCGTATAGAGTCAACGGAAGGCTCACTGTTGCAACAACCAGTAGGTAAGATGGATCCTCTAAGGGGCCCTACCTATGAACCACGGGGGGCTTTGGAAGAAAGTCCCCCACCCCCCCGCCTACCTGCGAGACTTGGTACCAAAAGTGACCATTCACAGGAAGATGCAAGCAAAGAAGGGGGTGCCCCCTGACAGGGCCCTTGAATATGATCAGCTCAAGAGGAACCCCCTTACCAAGGGGGAATGAGCACAGACCAAGCCCCAGGGGTGCTGGAACCCCATGTAGGATCAATAACCTACTGTGCCGAAGAGCCCAAGGGCTCGGTATATAGGGGACATCATCTTATACGCCACCAACGGGCCCACCAGCTGCAATCCTGCCTGGTGAAAGTAAGATGTCAGCAAAGGGGGGCAGAGCCCCCGTAACCAGGAGTCCACTTGTTGCCAAGGAAGAAGGCTCAAGCCTGAACCGAATCCAAGGAATAGAGATAGCAGATAAGGGACCAAGAGGGAATGAGGTGACTGAGCACCCATCCAGTAACTCCCAGGGGACACCGCCGGCCGACCAATCCACTCGGCCTGACGTAGAGACTGGGGAGTAAGGAAAGACGACCCGGTAGGTCCTAATGCGGACCCCCCCCCCCCCCAGGCATGTCCGAGACATCACCCCCATTCGCGCCATGGCGAGTAGCCTGGGAGCGAAAGAGAGGCCACCAACAATGCCTCCAGCCGCAGGGTTGGTCCTGCCACACCGCCTAGTAACGGTCTTTGTGTCCAGCAGACACAGGGGGAACTAAGAAGATCTAGAACTCCACAGGAGGTCGGAAGCCCCCCTTTGCACAGGGCGCCTGTGTCCCAAGACAGAGATGTCATAAAGGGACTACCTGTGAGAGTAGAATTGCCAGGCCTACCATAGGCCAGCGTGGCCCAGACTGCCTCATACTGTTGACGGAAGGAGGAAGGTTAATATAGAGGCCATAGCCCCATACTGTTAAGGGCAACCTGTAAGTAAGCCCAAACTCTGTAGGCCCAGTACGGCCTGCACCAATTCCTGAGGGAAAAACAGTGGCTAGAAGCACCCTGACAACCACTGAGAGGGACCGCCCAGCAAAAGCTATCCTGTGTCCAGGGGAACTACCTCCTGGAACCACCAGAAGGAGAAGGTACATTCTTAGATGGGAGACAGCTGCTGCAGCAGTACCCTCGCCCCGAAGGGCGAGGGCGTCCCTTCATGCTTGGGAGGTCTTGGTAGATTTGGACTTAGTCCTGCCAGAGGGCCCAGGGCGTTGCCTGCCCACCCCATGGTGGAAATCCACACCGAACAGTTGGAAGCACACCTCAGGTTCGCGTTTGACACTAACGTAGGGAGGTGGAGGGGTGACACTGCCCTGGGGAGGCCGGAGCGGCCTTCTGCGCAGGGGTGCCTTACCCTTTTTCCCAAAAAGGTCCAAACGGGCCCCAAATAGTTGCCGTCCTCTGAAGGGAAGGCCAGTGAGAGCCTTTTTCGTAGCATCGTCAGCACCCCACTGTCGCAGCCAGACCAGGCGGCGAATAGCCACCACAAGGGCAGAGGTTCTAGCACACATCTTAATGGTGTCATCCAGCGCTGAGAGGATGAACTTCACAAACACATCACAGTCTGATAGCGCATTAAACACCCCCCAGGGGAGGTCCTCAGGCCGGTGGTCAAGTACTTTTCTAACAAGAGTCCTGGCGGCCACCGCAGTGATGGCCGCGGCACAGACCGGGCGCAGAGCCGCCCCTGCACACGAAAAGGCGTGGGAAGCCAGTCTGTCAATGCGCCGGTCCTCAGCATCCCGAAGGGTATGGTAATAAGGAGCCGTCATGAAGGGGGGGTTAGTAACCCCTATAATCGGTGCCTCCATCAAAAGGGAAAGGCTACTTCCAATCCCAGACCCCTGGGACCCCTTTAAGTTTACAAGGCGATTCCCATTCTTGGGATATAAGATTCTGGAAATGCTCCTGTTCCAGGAACTCCAAGCGCGGCGGCGCTGTGTGGAAACTCTCCTTCTTAGGCTTGGGAGCCTCTCCCAAAGAGCGCGAAGCTCTAACCAACAGAAATAAGGACAGTATTGGATAGAAGGCGCAAGCATAAAGATGCTGTCACGCTGGAAATGATGCTGCCGTCTGGGCAGTTGTTAATGAAAGGACAAACGGCTCGCAACTGTATAGCAAGGAGCGCGACACTGACACCCCAGTATAATAAAATCAAAGGCCTAAACGTGAAATATTGCACTAGGACTGCCACACATACCCCCCCTTTTTTTTCCCCCCGAGTTACGGGAGGAAGCGAAGGAGAAGCGGACCAGCGTCCAGTGGACTAAGTCTGTGAGGGGCACGGGCAACAATGCGGGAGGGGCATCCACTAGAGGCTCACCATCGTCCTAACCGCCTACCCTATGGTGGGGGATTGCGGTGGAGCGTGGCTCCATTAAGCACACAAGGTGCTGCCTACCTTCACCCGACCCACGCAGCCCAGGGAGGCATATTCTTCTCAAAGAGGACGGGTGGAAATAGTCCCGCAGGGCCTCGGGCTGTAAAGCCCCGCTCGCCTGCAAGAGCGTGATATCTTCATGTCTTCGCAGTTCAGCACTGCAGAGAAATCTGGGGATTTGTGGGAGGTCCCTGGGTATATGAAGGGCCGGGAGGAGCCTGTTTTTGCATGTCTGCAGTGAACAGCGCCCTCTGGCGGAGTATTACCCATGTGTAATTATTATAGATGGAGCAGGACGTGCTGTATGCTTAGAATAACCAAGAAATAAGCTATGTACCTGTACTGCCGCCTTTTATTCTGTTTCTTCCGTACGGCATATTTCAGGTCTGAGATCTTCCGCTGAATCTGTTCTACATCTTTGAGTTCGTCCCCCGCTGCATTGACTTGTCTGGTGAGTTCTGCCAAAATCTCACATTTGCGCTGCTTGCTAGTAGTTTTGGATTTGCTCCCATATAGCTCATCATAATATAAAGTTAGCCCATTAGCCAATGCCAGAGTTTGGGGCTCACCAAAACGGCCACTCAAGTGGCCTCTGCGCAATGTGCACCCTGTTTGCGGTGGTTGTGGCTCCTCAGTGTTTGGTGGCAAATGGGGTGACATTCTGGCCTGGGGGTATGTAGGAGACCTCAAGGACTGGAGGCTGGCTGTTGATCGTACTGGACTTGGAAAGGGACTGGGTGTTCGTGGCTGGGTGGCCACTGAAGTTGCAGGTGTTGATGTGGCATAGGGGGAATGCCTGACAACCTGTGCCGGAGGAGAATGTGGGCGAGGAAGAGAGGGTCTGGAGGAGCTGGAGCTGCTGCTTGTGGCCCTGTGGGCCCTTTGAGGTACTTGGCTGTGGTGAGCCAGAGCTGGTGGGTCGGCAACTCTTGGCCTTGGTTTGGTAGCCACGTGCGGGTGGGGAGGGGGACCTTGCCTTCCTTTTCGGGCTTCTGGGCCTGCTTTGGCTGCTTTTGGATGTTGGCCTTCTGGCCCTGCTGCGGCTTCTTGGCCTGTGTTTGGGCCCTTTGGCAAGTGCCTTGGTGCCATGTGGGGGGGGGGGGATGTGGGGCAGGGTGGGGTGGGGCTTCGTACCCTCTTACCCGTTTGGAGGGCATGAGCTGCTGTAGCCTTTGGTGCCTTGGTCTTTCTTTTGGCTGCTGCCACCTCCTTTTTTTGCGCAGCCTTTGTTGTAGGCCTTAGTTTTGCTTTTGCCTCTTGAGACCTTGTTTTGGGGCCCTCGACATGCTCAGGCCGCTTGGTAGCCTTCTTTTGCGTGGTCTCCTTTGCAGGTGTAGGTGCTGCTTTTTTGGCTGGCATTTTGCATGGACTCTCAAAGAGAATGAGCTGTGTGTGCAGGAACCTTTAAATTAGGTATCCGCCGTGTGATGCCTACACGTTCACCTACGCGCACGGACGTGCGGAACCCGGAAACCACTGGGGCATTACTTATCTGCTGCCGAGAAGAAGAAGAAAGATGGCGCCCACTATCTTCACCTGCCAACAAGAAGAGATCATCATGCTCGTAAGTGTATTTGTAGGCCTTTCAAGTGACATCTAAATGCTGCTCTACATGTTAAGGATGCGCACGAAGTAAGAGATTTGTAACAAATTTGGTTAAACTACATGCACACCCAAACGCACGCCACACACGTGCCAAACAACAGTGCGGCCAGATTGGAAAGTTAACTTAGGCTAGAAGTGTGTGTGTGTATGTGTTAATGTGATAGAACCAAATGTATTGTTGGCACTTCTGGATAGGCATTTCTAATTTATTGCTATGTTTGATTTATGTTTTGTAGACCATGCTGGAGCGCAGGTACGACTACCTGCCCAACTCGTTTGAAAAACGAAACGTCGCCCTGGAGATCATCGCGGAGATCCAACATCAGACCGACACCACCTTCACCCACACAGAGATCATGCAGCATTGGTCGGACCTGAAACGACTGCACATGCCCCGGGTGCGGAAATTTTTCGGTATCCATTTCCCAAGTAAGTACATAGCGATTGCATGCAAGATGTAACTACGACAGAAGGTAGGCCTTTTATTTATAATGCCTTTTCTTTGGTAGTGTTGGAAATGGATTACCGCATTCGCCGCACCCGGAGGCGCACAGGCCGACCAGTGCTGCATGATTCTGCAGCTGGGAGTGAAGGTGGTGGATCTCCAGGGCGAAGGGCCTACCCCTCCTCTGTGAGAAGGTGAGTGATGTGAACCAGACTTGCCAATAGACATTTGCTTACTGAGGAATTTGACCAGAAAACTGAATGTATTTCCCATGTTTCTACAGGCACTTCTTCACAGCAGAGCCAGGACCCAGGACATCACCGTGTTGTCCCCAACGAGCCAGCTCTCAGCCACCAACCAAGTAAGTAGTCATGCCATTATTTGCATTTATGTGGTACTTGACATCAACACACAGATACATCAAGCCCTAGCCAATGGCAATATAAGAGTGACCTGTGGCCACTTCCTTAGCTTAATGACTTGCCAGACTGACCTGTGGCCACTTCCTTAGCTTAATGACTTGCCAGACTGACCTGCGGCCACTTCCTTAGCTTAATGACTTGCCAGAATTACATATGTAGCCTTTATTTATTTGTGTAACTTAAAAACATTCAATCCACAGGTGGCAAACATGTATTGGTATCAAAATAATGATTTTTTTCTCCATTTGTTACAGGGACCACACGGCAACAAATGTTGGAAATTAATCGGAGGGTCCTTGCGTTGGTGGCCGATATGAAGGTGATGGTTGACTCGTTGGGGACAACAGAAGAAGACGAAGAGGAGTAGAGACCTGGGCCTGTTCTGCTGGCCCATTTTTTTACATTGTTAGAATGTATATATTTTTATAAAAAGTTGTAATTTGTAAGAAAATTTAAAAAAAAAAATTTTAGGAGACCAGACCAAAAAAAAAAAAAAAGTTTTTATACAAAAGCAAAAAAAATTTAACATTAGATAAATATTTAAGATTAGAAAAAAAAACTAAAGAAACCAACGTTTGTGTCATTTCTTGAAACACATACATTTACAAAAAACAAAGGGGCAAATACATATTTAGAGCTGAAGATGCAGATGTCCGCGAAGTGATTTGGGTAAGTTTTAGGGACCTAAAATGGAAGAAGAACCTAACCGCAAAGTGATTTGGGTAAGTTTTAGGGACCTAAAATGGAAGAAGAACCTAACCTCGAAGTGATTTGGGTAAGTTTTAGGGACCTAAAATGGAAGAAGAACCTAACCGCGAAGTGATTTTGGTAAGTTTTAGGGACATAAAATGGAAGAAGAACCTAACCGCAAAGTGATTTGGGTAAGTTTTAGGGACATAAAATGGAAGAAGAACCTAACTGCAAAGTGATTTGGGTAAGTTTTAAGGGTTCAAAAGGGAAGCTGCAGGATAGCGCTAAGTGGTTAGGGTGAGCTTTAAGGGTTCAAAAGGGAAGCTGCAGGATAGTGCTAAGTGGTTAGGGTGAGCTTTAAGGGTTCAAAAGGGAAGCTGCAGGATAGCGATAAGTGGTTAGGGTGAGCTTTAAGGGTTCAAAAGGGAAGCTGCAGGATAGTGCTAAGTGGTTAAGGTGAGCTTTAAGGGTTCAAAAGGGAAGCTGCAGGATAGCGCTAAGTGGTTAGGGTGAGCTTTAAGGGTTCAAAAGGGAAGCTGCAGGATAGCGCTAAGTGGTTAGGGTGAGCTTTAAGGGTTCAAAAGAGAAGCTGCAGGATAGCGCTAAGTGGTTAGGGGGAGCTTTAAGGGTTCAAAAGGGAAGCTGCAGGATAGTGCTAAGTGGTTAGGGTGAGCTTTAAGGGTTCAAAAGGGAAGCTGCAGGATAGCGCTAAGTGGTTAGGGTGAACTTTAAGGGTTCAAAAGGGAAGCTGCAGGATAGTGCTAAGTGGTTAGGGTGAGCTTTAAGGGTTCAAAAGGGAAGCTGCAGGATAGTGCTAAGTGGTTTAGCTAAACATTGTAGTAGAAGTGATGGAGTCAAATATGTATGCGAGCACTTTAATGAGTTAAGTTGGTAGTGCGCAAGATTGTAAGGATTCCGTCTGGATGATTATTTTGGGTAAAAGTGAAACAGAATCTATCGGGAAACGTAAAGGATTCGTGTGAGAATACGTTGGGAAAAGGGCAAAAACGAAAGGCTACGTTGTTGCCTGAGAAAATGAATCTGAAAAGTCTCGATGGAAAATTACATCCTCGTACTCGTACTCTGGCATACGAGCGGACGGAAACTTTACAGAAGGTTTACAATGCATGCATAGAATCGCTCGCACATTCATACGAGAGCAGGAACTTTTGAAAATGATACGACAACGACACTAAAACGGAAGTTTATTTGTGTCTCTCTGAATCGAGTCTAAAGAGCAAATCTGATTTCCTGAAGGGTTCGGTCGCAACCAAGTAATACTTAATGGCTCTGACCACATCCAAGGCATGGAGGGTCCTTTCCTTAGAACTAGTCGGTGCAGGAGTCAAGGAGGGCAAGACCACTTCCTCATTAAGATGAAAGGGAGAGACGACCTTAGGCAAAAAAATCAGGTTTAAAGGGAAACACCACCTTATCCTTATGCCGCTCAAAGTAAGGAGGCTTCATACAAAGCGCGGCCAGTTCTGACACGCGACGCAACGAGGTGATAGCTACCAAAAAAAAACACCTTAAGGGTCAAGATAGACAATGCAGCATCACACAAAGGCTCAAAGGGGGGATCCTGTAGAGCAGAAAGCACCAAATTCAAGTCCCACACCAGTAGTACAGGCTTACGCGGTGGACGTACATGGGTAACTCCTTGGATAAAAGTCTTGATCAGTCTATCCACAATAATTTGGAGTGGGCGTGCAAAGAACACACCAATCTCCCAAAGGAAGCACCACTACAATCAACAGTATATATTAATGATTTTATTAGTACAAAAAAAAAAAAAAAATTTAAATACATACACCACAAGACATATTTAAAAACAACCAGTATGGCCAAATTTATCTATATCAATGTGTATGGCCCCTAAGGGCCTCTTAAATAACTGCTCTATGGGTGAATAATATTAATTATCCTAGAATAGTAATAACCCATCCTTTTTGTGCCGGCACAAAAAACCCTAACCACATGTAAATATATGTGCAATTTCATAAAACCAATACTACAAAAATATTAATAATAATATATGGCAAAAATATGTGCAAAAAAAGTGTATATACAATAATCCAATATAAACAAAAATATCAATATATCAAGTGCAAATGCATGAAAAACACATAAACCTAAAACACTACCTAATATTGCACAGGGAAACCCATTCCAATAAGACTTTAAAGTGCAGACAATAACAGTATATGATATAAATGCAAGTGCCAGCAGAGAGAAAATAAATGGTTAAATCTCACGTCATAAGATAACACCCAGGGCAACAGTCAGGCCAACCTCAATGAAAAATGTCTGCGCACGCAGCCCCCATGCTGCTTCAAGGACAAGGGTCAGTCTATGATTGGCAAAAGGCTCTTTGAAAAAAGATGGCCAAGGCCAAGACCTGGCCCTTGAGGGAGCTCAGCTGGACACCCAAGTCTAAGCCATGTTGTAAAAACTCCAAAATCCTAGAGATAGAAAAAAGTGCGGCAAGGGAAACTCTTGGACTCGCATCAGGCAATGTAGGCATGCCAAACTCGGTAGTATATCATGGAGGAAGACTTCTTCCACGCCTGAATCATGGTCTGAACCACAGTGGCAGACAGCCCCTTCTCCGTCAGGATTGAGGTTTCAATAGCCAGGCCGTCAAAGCCAGCGTCTGTAAATTGGGGTGCCGCAGCGACCCCAGCGTGAGAAGCCCTGGGTCAACGGGCATGACGTAGCGATCGACTGACATCTGAATTTTGTCCGCTAACCAACTCCGCCTCGGCCAGCGAGGAGCCACCAGGATGGTTGGTACCCCCTCCCCGGGCTATCTTGCGCAGCACTCGGCCCAGGAGCAGAAATGGAGGGAATGCATAAAGGAGCCAGAACTCCGTCCAAGGAATCGCCAGAGCGTCTGTGGCAAAGACCAGAGGATCTCTAGACAGGGATACGAATCTCGGGAGCTTGTGATTGTGTCTGGATGCAATAGGTCCACGTCCGGCTGACCCCAGCGGAGACACAGAGTGTGAAAGATCTTGTTGCTGAGGGACCATTCCCCCAGGCATGAGGCACTCCTGCTCAGTAGGTCGGCCTCCTGGTTCTCTACCTCAGGAATGTAAACCCAGGGAACATTCTCCTCTGCCCATGTCAGAATCAGGGTGACCTCCTTGAGGGCTCGCTTGCTTCGAGTCCCACCTTGGTGATTTATGTAGGCAACCGCCGTCTGATTGTCCGAGCGGACCTGGATCGCACAACCCCTTAAATGGGGAGTCAAGTGAAGAAGCACCAACCGGATCGCTCTCATTTCCAAGACATTTATGGGCAAGTGGGACTTCTGCAGCCCCCACTGACCTTGGATTTTCTGCGTCAGCCAAAAGCCTCCCCAACCAGTCAGGCTGGCGTCCGTGGTGACAATCTCCCACCGTGGGGTCAAAAATGACTTGCCTAAAAGCAGATTTCTGGAGACCAGCCACCACAAGAGGGATTGCCTGGCCGAGGGAGACAGGGAGAAATCCTGTTCCAGTGACTCCTGCATCCGGTCCCAATCGGTCAAGAGATTCAATTGAAGAGGTCTCATGTGGAACTGAGCAAAGGGCACTGCCTCGAAGCATGACACCATAAGGCCCACCAGTTCCATCCCCCGACGGACGGATGGAAGTTGACAAGACAGCAAGGTCTGTACCTGCATCTGAAGACCCACCACTTTCTGTTGTGGTAGAAAAACCTTGGCCTGAGACGTGTCCAGCGTCATGCCCATAAAAGACCTCAGCATGGAGGGAGTGGTCGAAGACTTGGGGTAATTGACTACCCAATCGAAATCCTCACAACACCGTCCGGGTCTCGCTCTCGGCCTGATGAAGAGACTGAGCTGCAATCAGCAAACCGTCCAGATAAGGCAACATGCGAATGCCCTGGATTCTCAGGAGAGCCATGATGCCCGCTAGCACCTTGGTGAACACATGGGGGGCTGAGGATATCCCGAATGGTAAAGCCACAAACTGGTAATACTGATCCTCCAGTGCAAACCTCAAACTTCTGATGCCCCTGGAATATCGGAATGTGCAGATAAGCATCCTTGATGTCCACCGTGGTCAAGAAGTCGCCGGGTCGTAGGGAGCTCACCGCGGACCGCAAGGTCTCCATGTGGAAATGTCTGACCCTGACAAACCTGTTGAGACCCTTCAGGTCCAGGATGGGTCTCAGCGTTCCGTCCTTTTTGGGCACCGTGAACAGATTGGAGTAAAAGCCCTGACTCCGTTCCAGGCGAGGCACGGGACGAATCACACCTGACAGCAGAAGTTGTTGGACGGCCAACCGCAGACCTTGAGCCGTCACCAGGTTCTGGGACACCTGAGACTGAAGAAATCTTGAGGGTGGCCGGGCTACCAGCTCTATCTTGTAACCGGAGGACACCACCTCCTGAATCCACCGATCCGAGTCGCGCTGTCTCCAGACGTGAGCAAATAGCAGAAGCCGCCCCCCCTCCCGGATGGGTGAGGGCGCCTCCTCATGCCTGAGGGCTGAGGCTTGGCAGAGGGCTTGGACTTGGATCCCCAGGAGTTATTGGGTCGGCCGCAGGACCTACCTCGTCCCCAGGAGTCTCTGCAGGAACCAGAAAATGAATAGCCTCTTCCTCCTCGAAGGAGCAATGGGCAGATGACCCGCGAAAGGGCCGCGCAGGCCTTCGTCGCTGAGGAAGTCTTCCGTCCTTGACCAGGAGGTCCAGACGCACTCCAAACAGCCTGTGACCCACAAAGAGGATACTAGTGAGCGACTTTTTAGCCGCAGCATCAGCCAACCACTGCCGCAACCAGAGTGAGCGGCGAAGAGCGACTAACAGGGCCGAGACCCTGGCACCGAGCCGGAAGCTATCGTCCATGGCAGAGACCACGAAGGCAATAAACTCCACACAAGCCTTGAGGTCCTTGTACTCCTCAGCCCGCTTGCGAGACCTGTCAATATCCACAAGGCGTCTCACCTTCTTTCTAATGGCCAGGGACATAATAGCCGCGGCACAGACAGGGCAGAACCAAGCACCGGCAAAGGTGAAGGCATGGCAGACCAGCTGATCCATGCGTTTGTCAGCTAGGTCAGGTAAGGAAGCAGTATCAGGTAAAGGCATGACTGTAGTGTTGGACAGCCCCGACACAGGGGCATCCACCTCGGGAGGACGGGACCACAGCCGGACCAGCTCCATTGGGAAAGGAAACTGCCTGTCCAGGTCCTTGGGCACCGACGGTAATCTATTAGGCCTTTCCCATTCCTTGAATATCATGTCAGAAAAATGGGCCTGCTCAGGAAAGACCCGCCTCTGTCTCTCAGGCCGAAACAAGTCACCCTGCTTCCTTTTAGCCGCTCTAGGGGGGACAATATGCAGCTCCTCAAAACCGCAGTCAGCAACCACTCCGTATCATCAGGGAGCCATGTATCCAAGGAAGAAGCGGGCCTGCTGTCCAGACCAGCAGAATAATCTACCTTGGAGATGGAGTCCTCATGCAACTCGCCTTCCTCCACGGAGCCGTGGCAACCAAAGAGATAATCATCATCATCATCTCCATCCTTATCAGAAAAGACCGGCTCAATATGCCGCCTCTTACTAGTGGCCTTTTTAAGAGCCGAGCGAGAGATCTGTCTCTCAAGGCTAGCCACTCGATACGCCAAATCAGATTGGGACCCCCCTACTGGCTTCCCCCTCACTGAGGGCTGAGAGCAATGGTGGGGGGTCAGGAGAGGCCGCAGGCAACAACGGGCTAGGGGCAGATACGCCAGCCCGACCATGCTCCAAAAAGACACTTCTGGCACAAGTGACACAAACCATGCTGAGTCCGCCCAGAGGACTAGCACCGCACATGGGACAGAGCTTCACCCACCCCGATAGGGCCCCAAGCTCACCATCTCCAGAAGCCTCCATTATGGTGATTTGAGTAATTTAACAGGTACAAGGCACTAACGGCCTAACCTGGCCAGCCCGCAACAGAGTCCCTCTTATGAGATCCCTCTTTACAGAGAGAGGGCTTGGAGAGAGGGGAGGGCGGAGGCCGAGAGGAACCACAATCCTGAATATCAAGGGGCCCACCTGGGAGACACAATGGGAACAAAACATTAGCAATCCCACAGCACATGCCCAGCGCATAATAAAGGCAGCGAGAAGAAAAGAGGGACTCACGACACCGCTCACAGGCCGGTCGAGGACGACATAAGCGTGCAGGAGGAGAAGATGGCACGGAGCAGGCAGCCAGCACACGATCCGCGAAAAGCGTCACCGAGCGGCCCCGCCACCCCCAACGGCGCAAAAATCGTGCCTGCCTCCAAAGATGGCGGAGGGCCCTGGAGAGCAGGAGGTCCACAGGGGGGCCCAGCAGGAGAGCCGGCCCGGCCCAGCCCAGAGCACGCGCACACCCGGCAGCGGAGACCGCAGCTCCAGCGATCTCCGCCTGTGCAGTGCAGTCGTCCCCCGCCCCTCGCAGCGCGGCAGCATGAGGGAGAGGGGAAGGAGCAGAGCGACACGGGAGCGAGGAGGGTAAGTAAGTGATGTGAGGTAAAAACACACAGAGCGCACCAAGCACTAAAGGTGACAAAGTCTAGTCAGACTTTATATGTATATTTATTCTAATTTCTCACAGCATATAACCTGTCACTCCATACAAAGAAAATACTCTTTTATATGTGCTGGGAATATCTACTCTTTTCATATACTGCTTCAAATTGCCCACTATTTTTGGAGCAACCACCCCGCACTCCTAGGTAAACATTTTTTTGTATTTCCGTTGCACATATGTTATTGTATCATTATGGTATCATACAATTCTTTGACTGATTGAAAATGTTTTCTTATATGTTAGACTATTGTGGATAAAGTCCAAGCAGACACTGATGAAGCTCATTACAGCGAAACTAGTCTGTTCTGCAAGGACAAACTGAACTCTGCTGTTCATTGCGGATATTGTACAAATTCTGTAATCTATTATAAATGTTTTTAATTTAGTACATGGCCTGCGCTTCGGCCGGAGCACAGACCTGATTCATGTATTAATTATTGTGATACTAATAAAGTAATGTATTTTGATACTATGCTACTGGGTAGTTTCAATTAAGGCGTGGTCAGTAAGTGGTGAGCCCTGTTCTAAAAACTGTCTGGGGAGAGGGTCTACTATACCCTAGTCAGAAATTTCCTAATACTATTTGCCACCATATGTATATTTAATTATTCTACACTATTTGCATTTAGGTTTAGTTAGCTATTATGGTTTTTGTGGAGGGTTAGGCAAACCCGGGATAAACCCCACTTTCCAAGGGGTGGATCCAACAAACTGTTCAGAAAAGTCAGCACCAAGCACAAACACGAATAAAACTTGTGGGGCAGGGAGGGCATAAGTGGTTCCCAACCCTATAATAGGCTCACCATCAGCCTATGGCCGGCTACCCTTTAGGCAGGGTCTGCGCCCCAGAGCCAAGCTCTGTTGACGCCTGTCCCCGGCATTCATCCTACCTTCACTGACCCGGTCAGTCGAAGCTGGGAGGCAGAAGTGGGTCCACGGGAACGGTGGCAATAAGAATGCAGCGGCAGATGGGCTAGGAGGCCCCGTTCAGCTGCAGTATCCAGGAGAGAGTATCCATACGATCCTTACGCAGCAAGACTGCAGGAAGAACACTGGGGAATCATAGAGAGACACCCTTTTTTATAGGGGGCCGGGAGGAGCTACAGCTTTTGATCCTGCAGTAAAGCGCCACCTAGCGGTGGATTACCCAACTCTCATCATTTCTGGGATGACGTGGACTGGATATAGTGAAAATTCGTGTTGTTCCTCTATAAGGTGAACCTCTAGGCAGAGACCTTGCTCCCTACCATACCCTAACGGCTAATCAGTACCTATGACCGAGAAAACCACTAAACACAGTTTCACGTGTATCTCCACCAATCTGAGATGTGTTGTGGGCGGCTCTGCTGTGCGCAGCACATCCCTGTGTCCCTTGTTGGTGACTGGTTTGCTTGGATCAATAAGTATAGCTTAGGGGCAGGAGATATCAGGCAATGGGTCTGCTTGCCCATGGGAGGAGGGGGGCCCATTATGAATTTTGCTATGGGGCATTGCAAAATCTATGTACCCCCCTGCAGAGTAAAATGTAAAAAGGACTCATTAAAGGTAAACAAATTCCAATTCTTTTTTCTTCCCTTCACTCACGCAGAAGAATCCTGACGTCTAAAAGCAGTGAAAGCATGAGTGGGAATAACCTAAAGGTTTAAGGTGTAACAGAGTAAATGACATAGGATAGCAGCTCCATACACCCAGTCATGTGTCAGGGTTTAGTTAAAACCCTGGTTGCAGCATTGGCCAGTCACCTGCTGGTGGCACTGTGCACACTTAATGTCAGTATTGTGTGTGTTGGTGTTCACTAGCAGGTGGCTCCCTCAAGCCTTTTTCCTCAGGTAACCACCTCAGCTGCAATCAATCAGCAATCCTTAAAGTGGAACTACAGTCAGAAACAAATGGAGATGTGTAGTACTACTTAGCAGCGGGGAAGCACGTACTGCGTTGGCCACAGTTAAAATAAGAAACCCGGGTCCCGGGATATTCCCCCACTTCCAGTCCTCTTCTGCAGCGCCCAGAATCATGGCCAGCACTGATAGACTTGCTCGCTGGCCGTGCCAATAGGCTGCTCACGATCATGTGGGAGTATGATCATCTGCGCTGGCCACGATTCTGAAAAGCTGTGCCGTGGCTGTCGCAGAGGAGGCCCAGTATCCTGGGACCCAGTTTCTTATTTTAACGGCGGCCATATGCAGTGGGACAGTTCGGGTCGTGCTGCCCTGCTGATAAGTAGTAATGCGGAACTACAGTCATACAGTTCTGCTTTAGATGAGATCCACAGACAAGCCCTCATTGCTCCAGTATTCCGGCTACCTTTGCCAGACCAAGTCTGGTTTATCTACCGCCTGCATCTAGTTCTGCTACCCTGTTTTCCTGCAATCTCTGTCTCCGGAGTGTGGTGCATTAGCTGGCTTTATACAAAGGGATCTGTGACACAATACTGGAGACATATACTCCCCAGCTGACCACACACCTGTTTTCAATCACCACGTTGTCTGCTGCAGATCTCTACCATTATGCTGCACTTGCCGTTAGGGATGAGGTTGGCTTTCGGCAAATACTTTTTTAATCTAGCACAGCTCTGTAAGATTTAAACAGGGTAGGCCATGCTTTCATAGATAAGTTATTTCAGTCTTCTAACATCCAAGGCACAATTAAGATCTGGGCAAATATGGCTCTGTCTGGGTTGGAGGTTACAGATCATTTCAGCCCCCCTTTTTCTGATGCACAGGTTGACCGTCCGCTTCATTTATTGTGAGATGATCCAGAATATTTAGATGAGCCATACTGCAATTGTTCTAAGACATTTCTGACAAAATGCATATAATTCTATAAATGGGAGGTGCAGCCATTCTAAGATAAATGGTTCAATTTGCTTAACACAAAAAATCAAAAACTTCTAGCCCAGTCATTACCCCTTGCAACTAAGCCACTGTCACCAGCAGCTTTTCGCTCTGGACCTGATCTTTCTCACCAGGTTTACCCTTCCATATACTCCTTGGCTCCAGATCCTTGTGCCTGTACTCTCAATGCTTACCAGTCAGGCCCCCAGCTCTCTAATACACAGTTAATTTCCACTTTTACCCCTGTGCCTTCACTCCTGACTACTGATAAACCATCTTCAACATGAAAACCTCTGCAATTTCTTCATCTCAACTTCTCTAAATTACCGTCGTTAGCCGAGCTGCACCGCCCATTTCCAGTCCACAACCGCAGCTGCACTGCCTGTTTACATGTCTGAGGCCTGCCCACATAACTACACCAACATCACCGTCCACTGCTTGCACCTCCCCAGAGACTTTGCCCTCCGCAGGCTCCCCAGACACTCTGTCGGAGGGCAGGATTCTGCTAAGCAGTCTCTGATGTCTGTTACCAGCCTCAATCTCCCCAAAGGGTGGGGCCACTAGGCAGCTCCCAAGGGGTGATCTTGCCAGCCTGCTGCCACCACAGATGACCAGTGCCAATCTTCTGCCAATGACTGCCTGCCAATCATTAGGTCTCTGCCTTCTCCAAGCCAGCTATTCCTGTTCCCATCGCCCCTGATCCCTTTCTACATTTGACCCTAGTTCCCAAGCTGTCCAAATTCTTGGATTCAAAGTCTGAATCCATCAGGGGTAGTTAAGTTGCCAGGGATAAGACGTATGTTAGTTCGGTCTGGAGAATCGCTAACACCTAACCTTGGTGGTGGTGGTGAATTGAGCTCAAGTCTCAGGCTCTCCAGTCACAGAACTGACTCCAGTTGAAGGGCTTCAATCTCAGCAACTGTCCCTGGCAGTGACACCCCCCCCCAAAGCATAAGTACTGGGGAACACCTAAGGTTGCCCATCCGGAGCCAAGGTGCAAGAACAGTTGCTAAGCATATAAACTTGGGAAGTTACCAAACTGGCTAAATGGTTTATTCTAACTTTTCACCTGTTTTGGATCGCATCATGGACAATTACTGCTTACTATGGATTTTATTTTGAACTTTCTGTACATATATTTAATACTTAGCAATTTGATCCCTGACAAGGGCTGTATGTACAAGGAAGAGCATCCAGAGGCCACTCAAAAGGTGGGGACAATGTCAGGGTTTAGTAGAAACTCTGGTTGCTGCATTGGCATGTCATCTGCTGGTGGCACTGTACACACTTAAAATCAGTATTGTGTGTACTGGTGTTCACCGGATCCACAGAAAGGGGCCTCACTGCCCCACTATTCAAAAACCTTTGCCAGACTAAGTCCTGTTTATATACAGCGTGCATCCAGTCCTGCTACCCTGTGATCCCTGTCCTCCAGCGTAATTCCTGTCCAGTCTACATCCTAGCTCTACTCGGTCAGTCTTTCATTCCCATCATCAAATTTTAACTGCCAGTCCCCGTTATCCCTTTCTGTGGGGACAATGGGATGTGTGACACCATGACATATTGAGAACCGGGGACAATAAAACAACAAGCATCAGATAGCATTTGAGTGCCCAGGTAATTGCCATAAGTGTCATCCTTGTAAGTCAACCTACTTATGGAATACTGTGGTAAATGTATAAACCACCTAAAACAATGCCTTAAACCCTGTCATGGTGTGGTTATGGTGGACAGAGGGCATGGCTCTGAGAAGGGCAGCATTTACATATCTAACAGAGTCCCCATAAAATAAATAGTTGTAGCAGTATTGAATTATTAGTCAAAAAAGTCAGGCCAGAATATAGGTTTAAATCGGACCTTCACCATGATTTAATGAAAAGCCCAAACTCTTAAAAAACGGTTCCCCAGCATCTAAAATTAATATATTTTACGTTTTTAGTCACTAACTTATTATTCTTTCCCCCACTGGGCTGCAACTCATTTAACTACAACAATTTAGGATACGGGCGCCGCCATCTTGACTCAGAAGCATCACACTTACTGAGGAGAGTGGGATAAGGTACAGGGGGGCGGGTTATAGCTGTGCTTTGCTCAGACAGAGCAGAGCTGGGGTCAGATAACGGTCAGCAGTCCCAGAATGCAGAGCAGCACAGTCAGGAGGCACTGTTTGCAGGCTGCCTGATAAGATGGCGGCTTCCATAAGTCGCCATCTTGGATGTTTAAAGGCTCATAACATGCAGTAGATGCAGGTAGGATGATTTGTAATGTGAGCAATCTGTATGTACAGGGTGTGGGGAAAATATAAGATAGGCTCTTATTCAGAGTGAAGGTCCGCTTTAAGGATGACTGTGGTAACTCACAGATCCAACCGGGGGGGGGGGGGGGGGGGGGTTGTATGAGATGATTTCATATAGATTTTTTTTTATTAAAATGAAATGTAAACCCAATGGTGATACTAAGGCTCCAAGCAGAACACCTGATGACTTTCCCATGTGCCTCTCCTATATGCCATCTCCTTCCAATATATTTGTTGCCAAAATCGTCAAACTTGTAACGAAGATCAGACATTTTTAGTCTATGCTATATGTATAGAGCCATGTTTTAGTAGTAAAACTCCACCAAGTACAGTACATAGATTTACCAATAAGCAAGTCATTAACCCATGGCAAGATCACAGCAAATTAAACTCCTGCTTCCAAGTGAGTGAGTAGTAAAGCCAGATAATCAGAACAGTCAAGCAACATGTAACTTGTAAATAAGTCTGGCAATGGTAGCAGCTATAAATTGGATTTAAAGTACACTTAAGTACAATATACAAAATAAAATCATAGACAGATATATAGAATAAAATGCAATGTACATAATTGTTTTGCCTTGCTAACTAGAGAAGAAAAATCTTCCAGGCCAAACACTGCAAAACATGAAAACAATAAAAGGGGAAAAAAAAATTCACAGCTGTGACTGCTTTTCCCTCACACAATATACTAGAGTAGCTTGAAGTTACAGAAATCTCAGAAGAGGCCACACTAATTCAACGCAATTAGTAACAATGTCTAAAAAGGCTTGCCCAGGCTATGTGTAAAATTGCTTGCATATCTTGTACCATGTAGAAGATTAATTTCGGTAAGCTGCTGAATAATACAATTCTGTGAAACTCACCTGTAGAATTGTTTTTGAGTATATCCAGTCCAGGTCGTTCCAAAGTGATGACATGTGGTTATTCCGCCCGCAGGGGGCGCTCGACTGCAAGATCCAAAGCTGTCGCTCCTCCCGGCCCCCTATAAAAGCAGGTGTCTCACTATGATTTCCCAGTGGTTAAAAAGCAGTAAGAACAAGAGACAGGCCGGGAGGCCAAGAAATCATGTTACTTCACATAGCTTCAGCATGTACTCTCTCCAACAAAAACCTTAAAGTGGACCAACAGCCAGGATTTTGACTATCCTGGGTTTTGGTCCACTTCGGTGGGGCACCCCGATTGGGGGTGCCCCGCTGTGTGAAACGCCCCAGAAAGCCCCAAAAACTCACCTGTCCCCGCTCCCACGTGACCGCTGCAGCCAATCCCCGCCGCTGGACAAGCGAGCGCGCCCGCCGCCTCCCGTGCGTCACTCTTACAGGGAGCGCGCCTGCGCCGGCCATTTACAAACAGCCGGCGCGGGTGTGCGCCCTGCTAGAGGGATGCGCGAGAGGCGGCGGCTCGCACATGTGCCGCTGGATCGAGGAGCAGGTAGGGATTTCGGGGATTTCTGGGGGGTTTCACACAGCGGGGCATCCCCGATCGGGGTGCCCCGCAGGCCGATGCTGATCGGCCCGGGAATCTTATAGATTCCCGGGCCGATCAGCATCGGGTGTTGGTCCACTTTAAGGACAACAGTCCAAGATAAAAATGGCAATCACATTAACAGGCAAACAAGAGATAAGAAAACAAGGGCGGGGTGGGACGACCTGGACTGGATATACTCAAAAACAATTCTACAGGTGAGTTTCACAGAATTGTATTTTTCCCTATATCCAGTCCAGGTCGTCCCAAAGTGATGACATGTGGGACATCCAAAAGCAGTGTCCAAAAGGGCGGGATCCCCAGTGCGGAACAGCATGTAGTTCATTTCACTACCGCCTGAAGCACCTTTCAGCCAAAGACAGCATCAGCTGAGGCCCTAACATCAACCTTGTAAAACCTGGTAAAAGTATGAACAGAAGACCAAGTAGTGGCCTTACAAACTTGTTCAGATGCCTGGTGCTGAAAAGCCCAGGAGGCACCAATAGCTCTAGTAGAATGAGCTGTAATACGAAATGGGGGTTCCTTCCCCTTGGCAGAATATGCTTGCACCACCGCCTGTTTGACCCACTTATTTAGAGTGGACTTGGCTGGTGGCAAATCCTTCCTATAACCCTCTGTTAGGACAAAGAGCAAATCCGATCGATTTCCTGAAGGATTCAGTCGCAACCAGGTAATACTTAATGGCCCTGACCACATCCAAGGCATGGTGGGTCCTTTCCTTAGAATTAGTCGGTGCTGGACACAAGGAAGGTAAGACAACTTCTTCATTAAGGTGAAAGGGAGAAAACGACCTTAGGCAAAAAATCAGGTTTAAAGCGAAAAAACCACCTCATCCTTATGTCGCTCAAAGTAGGGAGGTTTCATACAAAGCGCGGCCAGCTCTGAGACGCGACGCACCGAGGTGATCGCTACCAAAAAGACCACTTTGAGGGTCAAAATAGGCAATGCAGCATCGCAAAATGGCTCAAAAGGAGGACCCTGAAGAGCAGAAAGTACCAAATTCAAGTCCCACACCGGTATTAATGACTTACGCGGTGGACGGACATGGGTGATTCCCTGGAAAAGGTCTTGAACAACCTATGATTGGCAATGGATCTCTGGAAAAAAAAAATGGCTAAGGCCGAGACCTGGCCCTTGAGGGTCCCTTAGCTGGTGACCCCAGTCTAAGCCGTGTTGTAAAAATACAATTCTGTGAAACTCACCAGTAGAATTGTTTTTGAATATATCCAGTCCAGGTCATCCCAGAAGTGATTACACGTGGGTAGTCCTCCACCAGGTGGCGCAGTTACTGCAAGATCCAAAGCTGTAACTCCTCCCGGCCCCCTAGAAAATGGAGGTGTCTCAGTAGAATCTACAGTGGTCAAAAAGCAGTAATAAAGGAGACAAGCCATGTCACATCACATAGCTTCAGCATGTACTCTCTCCAACAAAAAACTAAGGACAACGGTCCCATATAAAAAAGGTAATCACCATAACAGGCAAACAAGAGATAATGAAACCAAAGGGGGGGGGGGGGGGGGGGGGGGGACGACCTGGACTGGATATATTCAAAAACAATTCTACAGGTGAGTTTCACAGAATTGTATTTTTCACTATATCCAGTCCAGGTCGTCCCAGAAGTGATGACATGTGGGACATCCAAAAGCAGTGTCCATAAGTGCGGGATCCCCAGTGCGGAACAGCATGTAGTTCATTTCACTACCGCCTGAAGCACCTTTCGGCCAAAGACAGCATCAGCTGAGAACCTAATGTCAACCTTGTAAAACTTGGTAAAGGTATGAACAGAAGACCAAGTAGCGGCCTTACAAACTTGTTCAACAGGGGCCTGGTGCTGAAAAGCCCAGGAAGAACCAATAGCTCTAGTAGAATGAGCTGTAACACGAAAAGGGGATTCCTTTTCCTTGGCAGAATATGCTTGCACCACCGCCTGTCTGATCCACTTACTGAGAGTGGACTTGACCGGAGGCAAGCCCTTTCTGGAACCCTCAGTGAGAACAAAAAGCGAATCAGACTTCCTGAAGGATTTAGTCGCAACCAGGTAGTACTTAATGGCTCTGACCACATCCAAGGCATGGAGGGTCCTTTCCTTAGAATTAGTCAGTGCAGGACAAAGGGAAGGCAAGACAACTTCCTCATTAAGGTGAAAGGGAGAAACGACATTAGGCAA
This sequence comes from Gastrophryne carolinensis, assembly GCA_027917425.1. Classification (NCBI taxonomy): domain Eukaryota; kingdom Metazoa; phylum Chordata; class Amphibia; order Anura; family Microhylidae; genus Gastrophryne; species Gastrophryne carolinensis. The sequence continues at coordinate 174,516,837 of CM051238.1, read as the reverse complement.
AAAATCAGGCTTAAAACGAAATACCACCATATCCTTATGCCGCTCAAAGTAAGGAGGCTTCATACAAAGCGTGGCCAGCTCCGACACGCGACGCACCAAGGTGATAGCTACCAAAAAGACCACCTTTAGGGTCAAATAGACAAGGCAGCATCACACAAGGGCTCAAAGGGGGGGCCCCTGGAGAGCCGAAAGCACCAAATTCAAATCCCACACCGGTAATACAGGCTTACGCGGCGGACGTACATGGGAAACCCCTGATCAGTTTATGATTGGCAAAGGATCTTTGGAAAAAGATGGGCAAGGCCGAGACCTGGCCCTTGAGGGTGCTCAGCTGTAGACCCAAGTCTAAGCCGTGTTGCAAAAACTCCAAAATCCTAAAAACAGAGAATGTGCGACAAGGGAAACTCTTGGATTCACACCAAGCAATGTAGGCATGCCAAACTCTGTAGTAAATCATGGAAGAAGACTTTTACCGCGCCTGAATCATGGTCTGAACAACCATGGCCGACAGCCCCTTCTCTGTCAGGATTGAGGTCTCAATAACCAGGCCGTCAAAACCAGCGTCTGTAAATTGGAGTGCCGCAGTGACCCCTGAGTGAGAAGTCCTGGGTCCTCTGGCATGATGTAGCGATCAACTGACATCTGAACTATGTCCGCGAACCAACTCCGTCTCGGCCAGCGAGGAGCCACCAGGATGGTTGGTACCCCCTCCTGGGCTATCTTGCGCAGCACTCGGGCCAGGAGAGGAAACCGAGGGAATGCATAAAGGAGCCTGAACTCCGTCCAAGGAATTGCCAGAGCGTCTGTGGCAAATGCCAGAGGATCTCTTGACAGGGAAATGAACCTTGGGAGCTTGTGATTGTGTCTGGACGCAAACAGGTCCACATCCAGCCGACCCCAGCGGAGACACAGGGCGTGAAAGATCTTGTTGCTGAGAGACCATTCCCCCAGACAAGAGGCACTCCTGCTCAGGGAATCCGCCTCCTGGTTTTTCACCCCAGGAATGTAAACCACCGAGATGCAGGAAACATTTTCCTCCACCCAAGTCAGAATTTGGGTCACCTCCTGTAGGGCTCGCCTGCTCCGAGTCCCTCCCTGGTAATTGATGTAGACGACAGCCGTCCGATTGAACCTGGATCGCACAACCCCTTAAGTGGGGAGTCAAGCGAAGAAGCACCAAACGTATCACTCTCAGCTCCAGGAGATTGATGGGCAAGTGGGCCTCCTGCTGAACCCACTGACCCAGGATCTTCTGCGTTTGCAAAAAACCTCCCCAGCCGGTCAGACTGGCGTCCGTGGTAACAAACTCCCACTGGGGAGTCACTTGCCCACCAAAAGATGCCCACCACCAAAAGATGCCCACCACAAGAGGGACTGTCTGGCCAGGGGAAACAGTGAAAATTCCTGTTCCATGAACTCCTGAGTCCGGTCCCAGCCGGTCAACAGATTCAACTGAAGAGGTCTCATGTGGAACTGGGCGAAGGGCGCTGCCTCGAAGCATGACACCATTAGGCCCACCAGTTTCATCCCCAGACAGATAGATAGCCGCTGACAAGACAGCAAGGCCTGCACCTGCGTCCGGAGGCCCGCCACCTTCTGCTGGGGCAGGCATACCTTGACCGGAGAGGTGTCCAACGTCCTGCCCAGAAAGGACCTCACCATTGAGGGAGTGATAGAAGACTTGGGGTAATTGATCACCCATCCGAAATCCTCGAGAGTGGATAACACCGTCCGGGTGTCGCTCTCGGCCTGTTGAAGGGACTGAGCCGCAATCAGCAAATCGTCCAGATAAGGAAGAACACGAATGCCCTGGTTCCCCAGGATAGCCATGATGCCCGCCAGAACCTTGGTGAACACCCGGGGGGCTGAGGATATCCCGAACGGCAGCGCCACAAACTGGTAATGCTGATCCTCCAGCACAAACCTCAGGAACCTGTGATGCCCCTGAAAAATCGGGATGTGCAGATAAGCATCCTTGACGTCCACCGTGGTCATGAAGTCGCTGGGCCGAAGCGAGCTCACCGCGGACTGCAAGGTCTCCATGCGGAAATGGCTGGCTTGCGACTATGTTTTGGTACTCACCAAGTCTCACCCCCCATACAGCAAGAGGCATTCGCCCTAGTGCTTAGCCTAGTGCATAGCTCTGCCTACTGCAAGGATAGATGGGTAATGCTATCTGTCCTTGGACTGGGTACTGTGCAAATACTTTCCCTCCTAGGAAAGCCACTCTTTTCCTTTACCTAAGTAGAGGGTTTTTGGTCTCTTTAGCCTCCCTATATTAAGCCTAACATGGGTCTCTCCACATACTGGCTTGCGACTATGATTTGGTACTCACCAAGTCTCACCCCCCATACAGCAAGAGGCATTCGCCCTAGTGCTGATGAGAGCCTAAAGCTCGAAACACGTTTCCACTAGTTGAATGTGTCTGGCTGTGTAAAATTTAAAGCTAATCCTTGGCATTGCACCCTTAGCGTTTCTATGGGCCTTGGATGGCACAGAGAAGTAAAGAGATGATTTGCATAGCTCTGCCTACTGCAAGGATAGATGGGTAATGCTATCTGTCCTTGGACTGGGTACTGTGCAAATACTTTCCGTTCTAGGAAAGCCACTCTTTTCCTTTACCTAAGTAGAGGGTTTTTGGTCTCTTTAGCCTCCCTATATTAAAGTGGACCAACACCCAGGATTTTGACTATCCTGGGTTTTGGTCCACTTCGGTGGGGCACCCCGATTCGCTGTGTGAAACCCCCCAGAAAGCCCCGAAAACTCACCTCTCCCCGCTCCCACATGACCGCTGCAGCCAATCACCGCCTGCGGACAAGCGAGAGGCAGCGCCGGACAAGCAGAGCGCGTCCACCGCCGCCTCCCGCGCGTCCCTCCTACAGGGAGCGCACCCGCGCCGGCCATTCACAAACAGCTGGCGCGGGTGCGCGCCCTGCTAGAGGGACGCGGCGGACGCGCATGCGCCGCTGGAACGTGGAAAAGGTAGGATTGTGGGCTTCCTGGGGGGTTTCACCCCACGGGACATCCCGATTTCGGATGCCCCGCGGGGAGGGATCTGATCGATTCCCCCTGGGTGTTGGTCCACTTTAAGCCTAACATGGGTATCTCCACATACTGGTTTGCGACTATGTTTTGGTACTCACCAAGTCTCACCCCCTCATACAGCAAGAGGCATTCGCCCTAGTGCTGATGAGAGCCTAAAGCTCGAAACACGTGTCCACTAGTTGGATGTGTCTGGCTGTGTAAAATTTTAAGCTAATCCTTGGCATTGCACCCTTAGCGTTTCTATGGGCCTTGGACGGCACAGAGACGTAAAGAGATGATTTGCATAGCTCTGCCTACTGCAAGGATAGATGGGTAATGCTATCTGTCCTTGGACTGGGTACTGTGCAAATACTTCCCGTTCTAGGAAAGCCACTCTTTTCCTTTACCTAAGTAGAGGGATTTTTGGTCTCTTTAGCCCCCCCCTATATTAAGCCTAACATGGGTCTCTCCACATACTGGCTTGCGACTATGTACTCACCAAGTCTCACCCCCCATACAGCAAGAGGCATCCGCCCTAGTGCTGATGAGAGCCTAAAGCTCGAAACACGTGTCCACTAGTTGGATGTGTTTGGCTGTGTAAAAATAAAATTCTGTGATTACTCACCTGTAGAATTGTTATTATGAGTATACAGTACATCCTGCTTCAGATAAGAATCATTACACTTGGGTATTACTCCACCAGATGGCGCTGGACTGCAGAGACATCGAAAATAGGCTCCTCCCGGCCCCTCAAATACCCGGGACCTCCCACAATCCCCAGCATTGAAAAGCAGTTAACGAGAAGCCGGGAGAAAGAAAACAGAACCAACTAGTAACAATAACAATGATAACAATCACCATACAGGGGATCCAGTTCAAATTCCAAACAGGCAACATAGGCTTACATGGGGGCCGCACATGAATAACCCCCTGGAAAAAAAAGTCCTGATCAGAGAATGCTGGGCAAAGGACCTCTGGAAGAAAACAGCCAGGGCAGAGACATGACCCTTCAGAGTACTGAGTTGGAGCCCCAGCTCCAACCCATGCTGCAGGAACTCCAGGATCCTGGGAATAGAGAACACATGACAGGGAAGAGACCTAGACTCACACCAGTCAATGTAGGCACGCCAAACCCTATAGTAAATGGAAGAAGAAGACTTCTTTCTAGCCTTTATCATGGTATGAACAGAGGCAGACAGCCCCTTCTCCATCAAGATGGAGGTTTCAGCATCGGTGGCCAAGGCCAGAGGATCCTGGGACAGTGAGACAAAGGCCGGGAGCTTGTGATTGTGATGGGACGCAAACAGATCCACATCTGGTTGGCCCAACGGTGACACGGAGATTGAAACACCCTGTCGCAGAGGGACCATTCTCCCAGGTGAGAGGTCCCCCTGCAGATTCTCCACCCCCAGAATGTACACAGCTGATGTGCAGGGAACATTGTCCTCCGCCCAGGCCAGGATCAGAGACACTTCCTTGAGGGTCCCCTTACTCCGGGTCCCTCCCTGATGATTGATGTAGGCAACCGCCGTCTGGTTGCCCGAGCGTACCTGAACAGGCCGGCCCCGAAGTTGTTGGGTCAAGTGAGCCAGAACCAGCCTGATCGCCCTCAGTTCCAGAATGTTGATAGGTGTGTGGGCCTCCTGAGGGCCCCACCACTCTTGGAACTGCAGGGACTTCCAGAAATCCCCCCAACCTGTCAGACTGGCATCCGTGGTGACCGTCTCCCAGCAGGGGGCCAGAAAGGATCTGCCCACCAACAGGTTCCTGGAGTCCAGCCACCATGAGAGGGACCGCCTGACTAGGGGGGACAGCACAAGTACCTGGTCCAGGGACACAGGATCCTTTTCCCATACTGACAAGAGGTGGAGTTGCAGAGGCCTCATATGAAACTGGGCATAAGGGACTGCCTCGAAGCAGGACACCATCAGGCCCACCAGCTGCATTCCCTGCCTGATGGAGGGATGAGGGCAAGATAGCAGGAACTGAACCTGCACTAGCAGACTGTCCACCTTCTGCTGAGGAAGAAAAATCCTTGCCTGAACTGTATCCAGATTCATTCCCAGGAAGGGTGTCACCAAGGAGGGAGACGGGGAAGATTTGGGATGGTTGATCATCCAGCCAAAAGACTCCAGAGTGGACACTACCAGCTGAGTATCCAGCTCTGCCTGTTGGAGGGACTGAGAAGTGACGAGAATGTCGTCCAAATAGGGCAGCACGCGAATGCCCTGAGCAGAGACATCACTCCAGCACCTTGGTGATCACTCTGGGAGCTGAAGAGACCGAAGGGCAATGCCACAAATTGGTAGTACCGATCCTCCAGAGCGAACCTGAGGAACCTTTGATGACCTGGAAAAACAGGAATATGAAGGTAAGCATCCTTGATATCCACAGAGGTCATGAAGTCCCCTGGACGCAGGGAACTGATGGCAGAGCGCAAAGTTTCCATGCAAAAGAGCCTGCACCTGACAAATTTGTTGAGGATCTTCCAGTCCAGGAATGGGCCCGACTGACTCATCTCTTTTGGGCACGGTGACCTCGACCTCGAGGGGCGGGCCGCGGAGACAGTGATGCGGAACGCACCATCCGCGGGCCCCGCCCCCCAAAGAGCGCAAAGCAGCACACGTGACAAGCAGCCAATAACAGCGCACTAGCGCATGAGGTAATGCCGCCGCCAACCGCGGAGCACAGTGGAGGCATGCGTGGCGGCGGCATATTCAAAAAACGCAACCAGTGCAACCAAGTCAGCGCGGAGACTGACACCAACCAGAAGCACATAATACAGTGAAGCACCAAGACATATACACCCCCCCCCCCCGAGAGCTACAAGGGAGAGCGAGGGAGGGCAGCGGTCACTTAACATAGGGCCCACCGATAGACAGGGGCAAGGGGCAATAGGGGGGGAGGGGCATCCCATAGAGGCTCACCATATGCCTATACCTCCTACCCTTTGGTGGGGGCCTGCGGTGGAGCAGTGCTCCTAAGCACCTGACAGCGGTGCTGCCTACCATCACCCGGACCAGCGCAGCCAAGGCTGAGAGGCACATTAAAAATGGAACGGGTGGGAAAAGTCCTACAGGGCCGCAGGCTAATAGCCCCGCTTACCTGCGAGAAGAGAGAGCCATCTTCTTGTCCTTCGCAGTCCAGACTGCAGAGAAATTCTGGGGATTTGTGGGAGGTCCCGGGTATTTGAGGGTCCGGGAGGAGCTAATTTCGTGATCTCTGCAGTCCAGCGCCATCTGGTGGAGTAATCCCCAAGTTTAATGATTCTTATCTGGAGCAGGACGTACTGTATACTAAAAATATTTAATCCTTGGCATTGCACCCTTAGCGTTTCTAAGAGCCTTGGATGGCACAGAGATGTAAAGAGATGATTTGCATAGCTCCGCCTACTGCAAGGATAGATGGGTAATGCCATCTGTCCTAGGACTGGGTACTGTGCAAATACTTTCTCTTCTAGGAAAGCCACTCTTTTCCTTTACCTTGGTAGAGGGTTTTTGGTCTCTTTAGCCCCCCCTATATTAAGCCTAACATGGGTCTCTCCACATACTGGCTAGCGACTATGATTTGGTACTCACCAAGTCTCACACCCCATACAGCAAGAGGCATCGGCCCTAGTGCTGATGAGAGCCTAAAGCTCAAAACATGTGTCCACTAGTTGGATGTGTCTGGCTATGTAAAATTTAAAGCTAATCCTTGGCATTGCACCCTTAGCGTTTCTAAGAGCCTTGGATGGAACAGAGACGTAAAGAGATGATTTGCATAGCTCCACCTACTGCAAGGATAGATGGGTAATGCTATCTGTCCTTGGACTAGGTACTGTGCAAATACGTTTTCTTATAGGAAAGCCACTCTTTTCCTTTACCTAAGTAGAGGGTTTTTGGTCTCTTTAGCCCCCTATATTAAGCCTAACATGGGTCTCTCCACATACTGGCTTGCGACTATGATTTGGTACTCACCAAGTCTCACCCCCCATACAGCAAGAGGCATCGGCCCTAGTGCTGATGAGAGCCTAAAGCTCGAAACATGTGTCCACTAGTTGGATGTGTCTGGCTGTATAAAATTTAAAGCTAATCCTTGGCATTGCACCCTTAGCGTTTCTAAGAAACCTTGGATGGAACAGAGACGTAAAGAGATGATTTGCATAGCTCCACCTACTGCAAGGATAGATGGGTAATGCTATCTGTCCTTGGACTAGGTACTGTGCAAATACTTTCCCTTCTAGGAAAGCCACACTTTTCCATGCGGAAATGTCTGACTCTAACAAACTTGTTGAGACCCTTCAGGTCCAGGATAGGTCTCAGCGTTCCGTCCTTCTTGGGCACTGTCTTGCCTCCTGGTTTTCTACCCTGGGGATGTAAACCGCTGAGATGCAGGGAACATACTCCTCTGCCCAAGTCAGAATCTGGGTCATCTCTTTGAGGGCTAGCTTGCTCCGAGTCCCGCACTGGTGATTGATGTAGGCGACGGCCGTCTGATTGTCCGAGCGAACCTGGATCGCACAACCCCTTAAATGGGGAGTCAAGCGAAGAAGCACCAACCGGATTGCTCCAGGAGATTTATGGGTAAGCGGTTATCCTGCGGACCCCACTGACCCTGGATCTTCTGCGTCTGCCAAACGCCTACCCAGCCGGTCAGACTGGCATCCGTGGTAACTATCTCAAGACTTGCCCACCAATAGGTTCCTGGAGTCCAATCACCACAAGAGGGACTGCCTGGCCGGGGGTGGGGGGTGGGGACAGTGAAGATTCCTGTTCCACCGACTCCTGCATCCGGTCCCAGCCGGTCAACAGATTCAACTGAAAAGGTCTCATTTGAAATTGGGCCAAGGGCCCTGCCTCGAAGCATGACACCATTAGACCCACCAGTCTCATCCCCAGACGAATCGATGGCAGCTGACAAGACAGCAAGGCCTGCACCTGCGTCTGGAGGCCCAACACCTTCTGCAGTGGCAGGAATACCTTGACCTGAGAGGTGTCTAACATCATGCCCAGGAAGGACCTCACCATTGAGGGAGTGATAGAAGACTTGGGGTAATTGACTACCCATCCGAAATCCTCGAGAGTGGACAAAACCGTCCGGGTGTCGCTCTCGGTCTGCTGAAGGGACTGAGCCGCAATCAGTAAATTGTCCAGATAGGGCAACACATGAATGTCCCGATTCCTCAGGATAGCCATGATGTCTGCCAGCACCTTGGTGAAAACACAGGGGCTGAGGATATCCCGAATGGCAGAGCCACAAACTGGTAATGCTGATCCTCCAGAGCAAACCTCAGAAACCTCTGATGCCCCTGGAATTTTGGGATGTGCAGATAAGCATCCCTGATGTCCACCTTGGTCATGAAGTTGCTGGGCCGAAGCGAGCTCACCGCGGACCGTAAGGTTTCCATGCGGAATGTCTGACTCGGACAAACCTGTTGAGACCCTTCAGGTCCAGGATAGGCCTCAACGTTCCGTCCTTCTTGGGAACTGTGAACAGATTGGAGTAGAAGCCTTGACCCTGTTCCTGACGAGGTACAGGACAAATCACACCTAACCGTAGGAGGTGTTGCGCGGCCATTCTCAGGCCCTGTGCCTTCAATGTGTTCTGGGATATCCGAGACTGAAGAAATCTTGAGGGCGGCCTGACTGCTAGCTCTAATTTGTAATCGGAGGCCATCACCTCCTGAATCCACCGATCCGAGACGCGCTGTCTCCAGATGTGAGCAAATAGCAGAAGCTGCCCCCCCATCCGGATGGGTGAGGGTGCCTTCTCATGCCTGAGGGGCCTTGGACTTGGATCCCCAAGCGGAATTGGGTCGACCGCGGGACCTACCTCTTCCCCAGGTATCTCTGCGGCCACCTGAAAATTAAGAGCCTCTTCCTCCTCGAAAGGAGCAATAGGTAGATGAGCTCTGAAGGGGCCGCGCAGGCTTCCGTTGCTGAGGGAGTCTACCATCCTTGACCAAGAGGTCCAGACGCTCCCCGAACAACCTGTGCCCCACGAAGGGCATACTAATGAGCGACTTTTTGGCCGCAGCATCGGCCGCCCATTGCCGCAACCAGAGCGAGCGGCGAAGCACAACAAGCAGGGCCGAAATCCTGGCACCGAGCCGGACATCACCGTCCATGCCAGAAAAAACGAAGGCAATGAAATCCACGCAAGCCTGGAGGTCTTTATACTCCTCCGCCCGCTTGCGAGACTTAGCGTTGCCCACAAGATGTCTCACCTTCTTTCTGATGGCTAGGGAGACAATAGCAATGGCACACACAGGCGAAACAAGGCACCAGCAAAGGTGAAGGCATGACAGACCAGCTGATCCATGCGCTTGTCAGCTGGATCACGTAAGGAAGCGGTATCGGGTGAAGGCATAACAGTAGTAATGGACAATCCCGACACAGGGGAATCCACCTCGGGAGGACGAGACCACAGACGGACCAGCTCCTCAGGGAAGGGATACTGCCTATCCAGGCCCTTAGGTACCGAAGGTAGCTTGTTAGGCCTTTCCCATTCCTTGAAAATCATATTAGAAAAATGGGCCTGCTCTGGAAAGACTCGCCTCTGTCTTTCAGGCCGAAACAGATCACCCTGCTTCCTCTTAGCTGCTCGAGGAGGGACAATGTGCAAAGTCTCAAAAACTGAAGCAAGCAATTTCTCCGTATCAGGGAGCCATGCTGAATCCGCCCAGAGGGCTTGCACTGCACAAGGGGAAGAGCTTCAACCACATGGGGCCCCTAGCTCACTATCCCCAGATGCCTCCATTATGGTGATTAGAAAAACATTTGTATGCAGGTTACAAGGCACTGACGGCCCAAACCAAATTAGCCCTCTTATACAATCCCTCTTTTGTGATCCCTTTTAATAAAAGGGAGAGGGGGCGGGGGACCGGGAGGAACCACAACCCTCAATATCTCAATGGGCTCACCCAAAAGACACAAGCAAAAATACCATTTTGTGATTACTCACCTGTAAAATGGTTATTACAAGTATGTCACACACCCCGCTTCCGAATATTCATGACACTTGGGTAACTGTCCTGTAGAGGGCGATCTTGCAGAGATGACATGTAAAAAAGGAACCCCTCCCGGTCCATAAATACCTGGGACCTCCCACCATTCCCCAGTATAAGACAGCAGAAAAGAGACCAGGAAGAGTCAAATGTAAACAGCAAAGAAAAAGGTTCACCATATAAAGGATCCCAGAAAACAAAAAAAGGGCGGGATGAAGCGGGGTGTGTGACATACTTGTAATAACCATTTTACAGGTGAGTAATCACAAAATGGTATTATTCCCAGTATGTCACACACCCCGCTTCCAAATATTCATGACACTGGGGACATCCAATAGCAGTGTCCAAATTGGGTGGGGATCCCAAAAAGGCAATAATGCAAACTTAAACTACTGCAGCTTGCAGAACTTTGCGGCCAAAAACAGCATCCGCTGAGGCCCGCACATCAATCTTATAAAACTTAGAAAAAGTATAAACGGAAGACCAAGTAGCAGCCTTGCAAACTTGTTCAACAGAAGCCTGATGCTGAAAAGCCCAAGATGCCCCAACAGCACGAGTAGAATGAGCAGTAACACGAAAAGGGGGAATCTTCCCCTTGGCAGAATAAGCCCCAACAACGGCCTGTCGAATCCATTTACTAATGGATGACTTAGCGGGCGCCAAACCTTTCCTGGGCCCGGAAGGCACCGCGAAAAAGGCGTCCGTCTTACGAAAAGGAGAAGTAGCCACCAAATAATACTTCACATAGCGAACCACATCCAAAGAATGTAAAGTCCTCTCCTTGTCATTGCTAGGCTTAGGACACAAGGAAGGGAGAACTACATCCTGATTGAGGTGGAAGGCCGAAACCACCTTAGGAAGGAAATCTGGCTTGAAGCGGAAAACTACCTTGTCCAGGTGCCTCTCAAAGTAAGGAGCCTGAATGGACAAAGCCACCAACTCAGAGACACGCCGAACAGAGGTAATAGCCACCAAAAAGGCAACCTTCTGAGTGAGCAGAGAAAGAGCAATATCATGCAACGACTCAAAAGGAGGCCCCTGGAGAGCCGACAGAACCAAGTTTAAATCCCAAACCGGCTGCAAGGGCTTTCTAGGAGGCCGCACATGAGTAACCCCCTAGAAAAATGTCTTAACCAGGGGATGAAGAGCAAAAGACCTTTGAAAGAAAACCGCCAGGGCAGAAACCTGCCCCTTCAAAGTACTAAGCTGGAACCCCGAGTCCAGACCATGTTGAAGAAACTCCAGAATTCTGGGAATAGAAAACACCCTACAAGGCAAGGCCCTAGCCTCGCACCAGTTAATATAAGACCTCCAAGTCTAGTAGACTATGTCTTCCTAGCTCTAACAAGAGTCTGAACCACCGCATCAGAAAGACCTTCCTCCTTTAAGATGGAGGTTTCAGCAGCCACGCCGTCAAAGCCAGCGTTGGTAAATTGGGGTAGCGTAGCTGACCCTGGGTGATAAGATCCGGAAGAAGAGGCAGATAAAACTGATCTACTGCCAGCCGCACGATGTCTGCGAACCACACTCGTCTTGGCCACCTTGGAACCACCAGAATTGCTGGTGCCCCTTCTAGAGTTAGCTTGCGCACCACCTTGCTCACCATGGAGAAGGGGGGGGGGGGGAACAGGTACAGAAACCCCAGTTCCCTCCAAGCCAGGGACATGGCATCCACTGCCAGGGCCAGAGGATCCTGAGACAGACACAAAGGCAGGAAGCTTGTGATTGTGACGTGAGGCAAAGAGATCCACCTCCGGAGTCCCCCACTTGTGACAAAGGGACTGTAATACCTTGGAACTGAGAGACCATTCTCCTCGGCGAGAGGATCTCCTGCTCAGGGAGTCCGCATTCGTGTTCTCCACTCCCGGAATGTAAATGGCTGAGATGCATGGGACATTGCACTCTGCCCAAACAAGGATCAGAGATACCTCCCTGAGGGCACTCCTGCTGCGAGTCCCTCCTTGGTGATTGATGCAAGCGACCACCGTCCGATTGTCCGATCGGACTTGAACTGGCAATCCCAAGAGAAGAGTCAAGGGAGACAGAACCAACCAAATGGTCCGCAGCTCCAAAATGTTGATGGGGGTATGAGCCTCCTGAGGCCCCCATAACCCCTGGAACTGATGTTCCCTCCAGAAGCCCCCCCAGCCCGACAGGCTGGCGTCCGTGGTGACTGTTTCCCAACAAGGTGCCAGAAAGGATCTGCCCTTCAACAGATTGCTTGAAACTAGCCACCACTGAAGGGACTGCTGAGCCCGGGGAGACAGCAGACAAGACTGATCTAATGACAGCGGACACCTGTCCCAAGTCACTAGAAGATGGAGCTGAAGCGTCCTCATGTGAAACTGGGCAAAAGGGACTGCCTCGAAGGAAGCCACCATCAAACCTACCAATCTCATCTCTAACCGGATAGACGGGCGAGGATTGGATAGTAGAAGCTGAATCAAATCTTCGATCAGAAGAATCTTGGACTGAGGAAGGAACACCCTGGCCTGAAAGGCATCGAGAGTCATGCCCAGAAACAAAACCTCCCTGGTCGGGGAGAGGGAGGACTTGGGATAGTTGATCACCCAGCCGAACCTCTCCAGCGTGGATACCACCACTGGTGTCTAGCTCCGCTTGGCTGAGAGAGGAAGCCAAAATGAGGTCGTCCAGGTATGGTACAATGCGAATGCCCTGGACTCTGAGGAGGGCCATCACCCCCGCCAGTACGTTGGTGAACACCCTCGGAGCCGAGGTAAGCGTGAATGGAAGGGCCACAAACTGAAAATGCTGATCTTCCACCACGAACCTGAGGAATCTCTGGTGTGCCGGGAAGATTGGTACATGCAGATACGCATCCTTGATGTCTATGGACGTCATGAAGTCCCCCTGACGAAGAGAATTGACGGCTGAACGCAAGGTTTCCATGTGAAACTTCCTGAAGCGGATAAACCGATTGAGGAGCTTCAGATCCAAAATGGGTCGAACAGAGCCGTCCTTCTTGGGCACCATGAATAGATTGGAATAGAATCCCAAGCCCCTTTCCGCGGAAGGCACTGGACAAATGACAGCCATGTCCAGCAGATAACTTACTGCCGCCCGGAGCCCCTGTGCGGCCAGTGGATCCGAAGGCACTCGAGACCTGAAGAATCTGGGAGGAGGCCGGATCTCGAATTCCAGCTTGTAACCGGAAGACACCACTTCCAGAATCCATTTGTCTGAGACCTCCTGGTCCCAGACCTGGAAGAAGTGTCGCAGCCATCCCCCCCACCCGCAAGGGCTTGGGTTTGGAACTCCAGTTGTGACCTGGACGGGCACAACCTCTGCCTCTACTCCAGGAATCACCTCTGAGGGTAGAGAAGGCCAAAACTCTGCCAGTCCTGGCACCACGAAAGGAAGGGTTAAAGGAGGCCGCCCCCCGAATGGGACGACGTTGCCTCTTACGCTGAGGTAACTTCCCTCCTTCCGTGGCAGAATCTAATCTTTCTCCAAAGAGCTGCAATCCCACAAAGGGAAGTGCTGTAAGCGACTTTTTGGCCACAAAATCAGCCGCCCACTGGCGCAACCACACCGACCGCCGAATAGCTACAAGCAAGGCCGATGTTCTACCACACATGACCATGGTGTCATCCAAGGTGGCAAGCACAAAGGACATGAACAATTCACACCGCTTAAGGGCGGCGAACTCATCACTAGCCGGGTCAAGCCTGGAAGTACTCAACAGGTCCCTAACCACAGACCTGGTAGCCACTGCCGTAAGCGCCGAAGCACAAACAGGCAGCAAGGCTGAACAGACACTAGCAAAAGCGTGGCAAGCCATCTGATCAATGCGTTTATCCTCACCATCTTTGAGAGTGGTGGAGTCAGGAGAATGCAAAATAGAAGTATTAGTATCAGGAGGGGACGACCATCCTTGTACCACGTCCACTGGAAAGGGATACTTCTTATCCCAACCTTGAGGAATACCTGGAAGCCGAGTAGACTTCTCCCATTCCTTAAAGTGGACCAACACCCAGGATTTTGACTATCCTGGGTTTTGGTCCACTTCAGGGGGGCACCCCGATTAGGGGTGCCCCGCTGTGTAAAACCCCCCAGAAACCCCCCAAAATTCACCTCACCACGCTCCCACGTAGCCACGGACAAGCGGGTGACAGCTGCGGACAAGACAGCGCGTCCGCCGCCGCCTCCCGCGCGCCCCTTTGACAGTGCGCGCGCCCGCGCCGGCCATTCACAAACGGCCGGCGCGGGCACGCCTAGAGGGGCGCGCGGGAGGTGGCGGCGATCAGGTGAGTTTTTTGGGGCTTTTGGGGGGGTCCCTCACCGCGGGACATCCCGATCTCGGATGTCCCGCAGTGAGGGAGGTGATCACCCCTGGGTGTTGGTCCACTTTAAGAATAATGCCATCAAAATGCTTTTGATTTGGGAATTCCAGGTGTGGCTTAGAAGTCCCAAAGAATTCCCCTTTTTTGCGGAGCGGCCCCCTCAGGAGGAGAAGTCGCCAGAACCTCAAAAAGGTGAGCCAAGACCTTCGGGGTATCCACAGCATCCCCCTGCCCTTGCTCAGTATCAGCAACAACAAACTGCTGATTGTCAGAACCCTCAGAATCCTCAAATAATTCCCCCTCTTCTAGCGGGGAATAATCAGACCAGTCAAGAAAATCATAATCATCAAACTCAAAAGCCGGCGCGGCTGGAGACAAATGCTTTCGCTTAGCCGAGGCCTTTCTGGCAACAGAGCCAGAAATAAATTTCTCAATATTAGCCAGTCTGGAACACACATCAGATTGCGACTCCCCACCTGTGACAACATCACTAGGGGTACGGATAAGGCAGGGTGCGGAAGGATATGAGGCCGGGACCCCGGACCCAGATGCCTAGGCCCCCGACTGCTGCGTTATGGCCCGCTGAGCACAAAGTATGCAAACAAGTACATTATCCACCACAAGGGATGCCCCACAACCCACACACTGCCGGGGTTGCCCCGAGGGGAGCCCAAGCCCGGTATCCTGAGAAGCCTCCATATGGTGATTTTTAATGTAGTCGCAATGACCAGAGGGATTTACGCTATTAAGCTACCCGGGATGCCCCTTCAAGTCCCAAGTGGGAGGATTTTTTTTTTTTTTTTTAAATTTTTAGAACCCTAAATTAAATTCTAAGGGACCCTAGGACCGGGAGAACCCCCGTTTTAAACATCAAAAGAAGGGATCCCACCTGGAAGACATGAGAACAGGGAGAACATAAGTGTCAACATGCACATCACCCACACATATATGAACAGATAAAATAGAAATAAATAGAAATTACTCACACCAGCAAAGTCAACCCTCACAGGCCGGAAGAGTGGCGGGCCAGCGCACAACACGGCCGCGCCTGGGTCCGGCCCCGCCCCCTCCCTCACGCAGGGCCCGGCCTCAGCCAGCAGAGCGCTCCAGAGAAGCCGACCTCGAGGGGGGGGCGGCCCGCGACGAGCACACCGAGCACCTGGCCCCGCCCCCCCTTAACTGCACCTGAGTAAAGGCAACCTGAGTGAAACCGGCCCAGCTAACAACGGCCGCCAAAACACACACACATACACACACCTTTTCCCCCAAATAAAGCCAAACAACCCACGGGAGAAAAGGCCTCCTCCCCCCCCAAGGGGCACAGAGGGACACGGTAGGGGGGGGGGGGAGAACCCACACCAAGCGGTGAAAGGGCAAGAGGGATGGGGCATCCCAAGCCGGGATCACCAACCCGGACCCCGCCTACCCCTTTGTATGGGGTCTCACAGGGGAGCTAGCTCCCATATACACCGCAAGGTGCAGCCTACCATTGCCTGGACCTTCAGCCTAGGCTGGGAGGCATACTGTTATAGTTTAAATAAAAAAGGTTCAGGCAGCAATAGAAACAAACGGCCGGGGGGTTACCCCGGCTACCTGCAAGGAGGAGACAGCCATCTTCTGACTTTCTTCGCCGACTGCAGAGACAAAAGACTGGGGAATGGTGGGAGGTCCCAGGTATTTATGGACCGGGAGGGGATCCTTTTTTTCAGGTCATCTCTGCAAGATCGCCCTCTACCCAAGTGTCATGAATATTCGGAAGCGGGGTGTGTGACATACTGGGAATAAGTGGCCATCAGTATCCCACAGCACATGCGCATACATAATAAAACAAAGAAATTAGCAAGAGGGACTCATGACACAGACAGAGCTGCAGCAACACCGGAGGGGTCCCAGGCAGCGTGGCAGGGGAGGCAGCAGCAAGATGGAGCAGAAAAAGCAGCTTGGCGCGTTCCCCGAGGGGCGGGCCGCACGGCAGTGACGCCAAAAGCGTCATCGTGCCGCCCCCCCCAGCGGCGTGAAACGAGCGCCCGCCTCAGACAAGGAAGGCAAGATGGAGGAAGATACCCCCACATCCACAAGCCACTGGGAGGCCCACAGCGGGGGCACCCTTACAAGACCGTGCGGCACACGCACGCACCTCCGCCGCCTGACACAGAAGTGACAGCCTTACAACCGCCGTCCTGCCCCACCCTCACAGTGCAGCAGCCTCAAGATGGAGGGGAGAGAGGAGCAAAAGTCATACTCGAGGGAGCGAGGGAGGTACGTATAGAAATGCGCAAAGTAAAAATACAATTCTGTGAGTACTAACCTGTAGAATTGATTTTATAGTATACAGCACGTCCTGTTCCAGTATTCCTTATGTCTGGGTTATTCCGCCACAAAGTGGCGCTGGACTGCAGAAAGTACCTCCCACCAATTTCCAGTGTTGACAAGCAGTTATACAAGAAGCCGGGAGAATCAAAAAATGGATAAGAACCCAAAATAAACTTGAACAATCACCATACTAAGGTAACCAGGAAAAATGATAACAAGGGAGGGGTGGAACAGGATGTGCCTCATGCCTGAGGGGGCTTGGGGGGGCCTTGGGGGAGGATTTGGGCTTGGGACCCCATGAGAGCCCGGGATGGCCTCTTCCTCTACCCCTGCCCCAATAGTCTCCGCGTGCCCCAGCAAAGGAAACTCCTCGACCAGCCCTGGAAGCGCGGAAGGAGGGGAGAGAAGCACCGGTCCCCCGAAAGGGCAGAGACGGCCTCCTATGTTGAGGCAGCCTACCACCCCTGGCAAATAAGTCCAAGCATTCACCAAAGAGCCGCAGCCTCTTAAAGGGAAAACCAGTGAGGGCCTTTTTAGCAGCATTATCAGCCACCCACTGATGTAGCCAGAAATGCGTTGTATAGCCACCAACAGGGCAGAAGTCCTATCACACATTCTAATGGCATCATCCATGGCAGAAAGGATATATGCAACAAATTCATAATTCACAAGTAGGAGAGATCTATAATCCTCACCTCCCGCGTCATCAGAGGCCCCATCTATGAGACACTTAAGCAACCTTTTAATAGCAATAGCCGTTATGGCAGAGGCACAAACTGGGCGCAGTCCAGTCCCCACACAGGCAAAAGCATGACAGGACAGCTGGTCCAAGCGCCTGTCCTCACCATCCCGCAGGGTAGTAGTGTCAGGTGAATGCATGACTGATGTGTTAGACAACCCTAGGACAGGCGCGTCCACCTCGGGAGGACATGACCAACTCTTAATCACATCAGCGGGAAAAGGATACCTCCTGTCCCAACTCTTGGGCACCCCAGGTAGCTTACTAGGGCGTTCCCACTCTTTGAGCACCAGATTATTAAAGTGATTCTGCTCAGGGAACTCCAAGCATGGTTTAACAGAATGGAAAAGCTCACCCTGCTGCTGCGGAGCCACGGCAGGAGGGGAAATACAAAGCACTTAAAAAATGTGAGTCAATAACCTGTCAGTGCCATCTGAGGACCATGGGTCTTCTCCAAAAGGAGACCCGGTACCACCATATAACTTAGAATGTTCCTCAGAGGATACTTAATCAGAATAATTCCCACTCCTCGAGGGGGTAAAAGCCAGACAATGAATAAAGTCCCTCATCCTCCACAGGAAAGAGGGAAGCAGCGGGAGATAAATGCTGCTTCTTAACAGAAGCCTTACGCGGGGCTGACCCAGCAATATGCTTTTTAATGCTGACCACCCGTGAAGCCAAGTCAGACTGAGACTCCCCGCCAATGTGCCCCTCACTGGGGGTCAGATGCAAGTGTGGGGGGGTAGGCGAAGCAGAAAGGGGCGCAGCACCGGGACCCGTAGCAGAGGACCCAGGCTGCAGCGCAAGCACATGTTGGGCCCAGGTCAAACACACCCTGACGCCGTCACTAACAGGGGATACCCCACAAGCAACACACAGCTGGGCTTGTCCCGAAGGAACCCCAAGCACATAGTCCCCGGAAGCCTCCATATGGTGATTTAGATAACGGCCAGTACAGGGACACAGCTAACAATAGCCACACTTTTTGGGATGCCCCCCAAAGCCCGCTAGGGAAGGTGGGAGAATGGTAAGGGGCAGGGCCGGGAGAACCACAGTCAGGGGTGACCCGCCTGCAAGACACAATAAGCACACAATAAACATCCCCAGCATATACATAGTAAAGAAATATAACAAAACCCCCATAAGGGACTCACGGACCAATCGGACAGATCGCTCAGAGACCAGACCGCGTTGCAGCACCGCAAGGACGAGGCCATAAAATGGCGCCGGCAGCAGTACCGAGAGGGGCGGACCGCGAGTATGACGCAAAACGGGTCAAACCGCGGTTCCCGCCCCCCGAGGAGCGCGAAACTGATCACGTGGGACACGGGCGCAATGACAGTAAACTAAAAAATACATAGCGCCAACCACCGCAGAGCGCCGTACAACGGTCCGCACAACATCAAAAAAAGCACACAAATACAGCACCCCGGGCGCCCCCTGCATAACAAGAGTCGCGCCCCCAACTTTCTAGAGGGGAGAAGGGTGAAGGGAACCAAGATCCAAGGATTGAGGCTGGGGCATCCCAATGAGGCTCACCATAGAAAGCCTGTCGCCGGCTACCCTTTGGTACAGGGTCTTGCGGCCCGGAGCCGAGCTCCTTCAGCACTTGACCCTAGTGCTGTTGTACCTTCAGCCGAACCGTCAGCCGAGGCTGGGAGGCGGTGGGTCCAGAACGGGTGGAAATAAGCCTGCAGGGCCCTAGGCTTGAAAAGCCCCACTTCCTGCGCAGTAGAGAGCCATCTTCTATCTTCGCAGTCCAGACTGCAGAGAAACACTGGAAATTGGTGGGAGGTACTTGGCTATTTAAGGGGCCGGGAGTGGCCACAAGTCTTTCCGCAGTCCAGCGCCACCTTGTGGTGGAATAACCCAGATGTAAGGAATTACTGGAACAGGACGTGCTGTATACTTAGAAAAGTAAAGATACTGTCTCACCAAACACAAGACACATCAATAAAGCTTGTGGGGCAGGGAGGGTATGAAGCCAGTAGGCAATAAGTGGTCCCCCCCCCCCCCTATAGGCTCACCATCAGCCTATGGCCGGCTACCAATTAATCAGAGTCTGAAGCCCAGAGCCTAGCTCTGCCAAAACGTCTGACCCCGGCGTTCTCCCTACCGTCACAGTCCCGATCAGCCATGGCTGGGAGGCAATAGTGGGTACACGGGATCAGTGGTAATAGGGTCCGCAGCGGCTGACGGGCTAGGAGGATCCAATGATCTTCAGCAGCCAGACTGCAAGATGAACACTGGGAAATCATAGTGAGACACCTGCTTTTATAGGGGCCGGGAGGAGCGACAGCTTTGGAATTTGCAGTCGAGCGAGCGGGGGCGGAGTACCCACATGTCATCACTTTGGGACGACCTGGACTGGATATAGGGAAAAAAGCTATTGTTACTGAGATGCAGATCCTTTTCAGTAGCTTAGCCAATGGATTCAATTTAATAGTGAACAAAGGGGGGTGGGAGCAGCTCAATCACTATTTATACAACATTATCAACATTATTATTCAGGGCCTGGGAACTAATTTACCGCCCAGTTTAACCCTCTCATCAACTAAATATCAAGCAACAAACATGTCTAGCTATGTGGAAAGACAGAGATTTGGTTGCATATATCTGCAGATACATGTGGAAGCCACACTGCCCCGGCAAGGCACTCTGTGTTTAGTGTGGTCCCTACTCTTAATTCTGAGTCCCCAAAGTTGGGACATGCAATGCAGATAAATATCTGAGAGCTACTCACCTGGGAAGCAGCCAGCCTCCCTTTAGAACACTTCACAGGGAGAAATCCATATTAGCTGAATTCCTCCCTGCTTGTGCTCATGGCAATTCAAATGAACAAAGGGGGGTGGGAGCAGCTCAATCACTATTTATACAAAATTATCAACATTATTATTCAGGGCCTGGGAATTAATTTACCGCCCAGTTTAACCCTCTCATCAACTAAATATCAAGCAACAAACATGTCTAGCTATGTGGAAAGACAGAGATTTGGTTGCATATATCTGCAGATACATGTGGAATAATAGTGACCACCTTTTTTAGCACAGAAAGATGGACCAATACAAAAAATCTGGGGAAGAGAGACAAACTAAGCAGGGAGCAGCTATCAGCATTTATAAAATCTGGTGCGAAAGGGGTCAGGTGAGTATTTTTTTTCTTTTCTTTCACTGAAGTCAGAATCGATACTAGAAAGAAAGAATTCTAGTATCATCGAATGAAATATCGCGATACTTGACAAAATCGATTTTTTTCTGACGCCCCTAATACATATGTACCTATGTTCAACTGTATGGGTTCCACAAGAAAGCCCATAAGAGGCAACTACCAGGAAGAACACATTCGGCAAGCGGCAATCTACAATGGTGTCTCAACACCCCATGTATTTGTAATGCAATATTTTAATGTTTGTAACAAATCTCTCTTTGGAAAAAATGATCAAAAGAATACATTCTTATATAAAATCACATTTACTGCTTTTATTGTTCAAGTAAGCTCAAGTAAATAGCTTCATAATTCTTAGGTGGGTCTTTTAAACATGAAGCAACATTTTTCAACACAGAATAAAATAAAGTAATAATGAGAATACTTTAGTTTAAGTTCGAGCAAAATGGAAAACTGCTGATTATCAAAAGGTGAAAATCCAACTAATGCAACCAAAAATATCACCTACACCAAATAGCACATGAAGGTGGCTTGCACAGCTATGGGGAAACTCCTGCAACCCAAAAAGACATCCGTAGAAGCAGGACGCCAGCAAACAAGAATAAATTAAAATATACCTTTAGAAGCCAAGGGTGTACATCAGCATGTAAAAGTCAAAACGGACGACGCATTTCTAACCCGTCCGGGTCCTTAATCATAACCACCAGCAAAATCAAACTAATACTTTCAGTTTGAAAAATACAGAAAGAAGGTTCAGTTTGATTGATCACAGTGGATCTTGTATACCTTCAGGGCGGTAAAAATACAATTCTGTGATTACTCACCTGTAGAATTGGTATTATGAGTACAAAGTACGTCCTGCTCCAAGTCTAATACTTACAGTTGGGATATACTCCGCCAGATGGCGCTGGACTGCAGAGACATCGAAAATAGGCTCCTCCCGTCCCCTCAAATACCCAGGGACCTCCCACAAATCCCCAGCATTGAAAAGCAGTTAAGGAGAAGCCGGGAGCATTAAACAATCCAAACTATCAATTATAACAATGATAATCACCATACAGGGGATCCAAGATAATGCAAACCAAGGGTGGGTTGGAGCAGGACGTACTGTATACTCATAATACCAATTCTACAGGTGAGTAATCACAGAATTGTATTATTCTTAGTATACAGTACGTCCTGCTCCAAATCTAATACTTACAGTTGGGACATCCAATAGCAGTGTCCATAAAGTAGGGTGGGATCCCCAAGAAAAATTAGCAGCAGGCAGTTTAAACCACTGCCGCCTGCAGAACCTTGCGGTCAAAAGCAGCATCAGCTGAGGCCCTAACATCAACCTTGTAAAACTTTGAAAAGGTATGAACAGAAGACCAAGTAGCGGCCTTGCAAACTTGTTCAACCGAAGCCTGGTGCTGAAAAGCCCAAGAGGCACCAATAGCACGAGTGGAGTGAGCAGTAAGGCAGAAGGGAGGATTCTTTCCCTTAGCAGAGTAGGCCTGAATCACAGCCTGCCGAATCCAAGTGCTGATAGTAGACTTGGCAGGAGCCAAACCCTTCCTAGGACCAGAAGGGACCACAAAAAGAGCATCAGTTTTCCTGAAAGGTGCAGTAGCCACCATATAGTACTTCAGACACCTAACCACATCCAAAGAGTGCAAAACCCTCTCCTTAGCTAGGATTAGGGCACAAAGAAGGAAGAACAATATCCTGATTCAAATGAAAGGCAGACACTACCTTAGGCAGAAAATCAGGTTTGAAAAGAAACACCACCTTGTCCTGGTGCCTCTCATAGTAGGGGGGCTGAATGGACAGCGTCGCCAACTCAGACACACGCCTGACAGAAGTGATAGCCACCAGAAACACAACCTTGAGCGTAAGAATGGCCAAGGCAGCATCCTGCACAGGTTCAAAGGCAGGTTCAAATCCCAAACAGGTACCATAGGTTTACGTGGGGGACGCACATGAGTGATCCCCTGGAGTAAAGCCCTGATCAGAGGGTGCTGAGCAAAGGACTTCTGGAAAAAAATAGCCAGGGCAGACACCTGACACTTCAGAGTACTGAGTTGGAGCCCCATCTCCAACCCATGCTGCAGGAACTCCAGAATCCTGGGAATAGAGGACACACGACAGGGAAGGGACCTAGACTCACACCAGTCAATGTAGGCACGCCAAACCCTGTAATAAATGGAAGAGGAAGACTTCTTCCTAGCTTTAATCAAAGTCTCCACAACTGAGGAAGAGAGCCCCTTCTCTATCAAGATGGAGGTTTCAGCAGCCAAGCCGTCAAAGCCAGAGTTTGTAAATTGGGATGGCGTAGTGAGCCCTGAGTGATCAGATCTGGCACCAAGGGCAGAGCGTATTGATCTACTGCCAGCTGTACCACGTCTGCGAACCACACTCTTCTTGGCCACCAGAATTGCTGGCACCCCCTCCAGAGCAATCTTGCGCAGAACCCTGCCCAGCAGGGGAATTGGGGGGAAGACATACAGGAACTGAAAGTCCTTCCATGACATTGCTAGCGCATCCGAGGTCAGAGCCAGAGGATCCCTGGACAGAGAGACAAAAGCTGGAAGCTTGTGATTGTGGTGGGACGCAAACAGATCCACATCTGGTTGGCCCCAACGGTGACACAGAGATTGAAACACCCTGCTGCATAGGGACCAGTCTCCCTGGCGAGAGGTCCCCCTGCTCAGAGAGACCGCCAGGTGATTTTCCACCCCCGGGATGTACACAGCTGAAATGCAGGGGACATTGGCCTTCGCCCAAGTCAGGATCCGAGAAGCTTCCTGGAGGGCCCCTTGCTCCGGATCCCTCCCTGATGATTGATGTAGGTAACTTCCGTCTGGTTGTCTGAGCGCACCTGAACAGGCAGGCCCTGAAGATGAGTAGTCAAGCGAGCCAGAACTAACCTGATCGCTCGCAGCTCCAAGACATGGATAGGAGTGTGGGCCTCCTGAGAGCCCCACCTCCCCTGGAACCGCAGGGACTTCCAGAAACCCCCCCAACCTGACAGATTGGCATCCGTGGTGACCGTCTCCCAGAAAGGGGCAAGAAAGGATATGCCCCCGAACAGGTTCCTTGAGTCCATCCACCACAAGAGGGACTTCTTGACCAGGGGGGAGAGCACATAGACCCTGTCCAGGGACGCTGGGTCCTTGTCCCATACAGACAATAGGTGAAGTTGCAGAGGCCTCAAGTGGAACTGAGCATTAGGGACCGCTTCGAAGCACGCCACCATCAGGCCCACCAGCTGCATCCCCTGCCTGATGGAGGGATGGGGGCAAGCTAGGAGGGACTGAGCCTGTGCAATCACACTGTCCACCTTCTGCTGAGGAAGGAAGATCCTTGCCTGAACTGTATCCAGACTCATTCCTAGGAATGGAGTTACCAAGGAAGGGGACAGTGAGGACTTGGGGTGGTTGATCACCCATCCAAATGACTCCAGAGTGGACACCACCAGCTGAGTATCCATTTCTGCCTGATGTAGAGACTGGTAAGTGATGAGGATGTCGTCCAGATAGGGAAGCACACGGACACCCTGACATCTGAGCAGAGACATCACGCCAGCCAGCATCTTGGTGAACACACTGGGAGCTGAAGTGAGGCCATGCGAAAGCGCCTGCCCCTTTCAAACTTGTTGAGAATCTTTTAGTCCAGGATGGGCCTGACAGAACCATCCTTTTTGGGTACTGAATAGGTTGGAATAAAAGCCCTTGCCTTTTTCTCTTAAAGTGGACCAACACCCACGGGTGATCGGCCCGGGAATCTATAAGATTCCCGGGCCAATCACCTCCCTCCCCGCGGGACATCCGAGATCGGGATGTCCCGCGGGGTGAAACCCCCCCAAACTCCTTACCTTACCTTCGGCGGCGGCCGGCCGCCTCCCTCGCGCCCCTCAAGACGTGTGCGCGCCCGCGCCGGCCGTCTGTGAATGGCCGGCGCGGGCACGCGCGCGTCAAGAGTGACGCGCGGGAGGCGGCGGCGGAGGAGCCGCTTGTCCGCGGCTTGTCCGTCGCCGCTGGGAGTGGGGAGAGGTGAGTTTTTCGGGGGGTTCGGGGGGGTTTCACACAGCGGGGCACCCCGATCGGGGGTGCCCCACCGAAGTGGACCAAGACCCAGGATAGTCAAAATCCTGGGTGTTGGTCCACTTTAAGGGGACCTGGCAGATGACCCCCAGCTCCAGGAGGCCTTGCACTGCTTGCACTAGCTCCTGAGCTGACACAGGGTCCTGAGGAATCCGGGATCTGATGAATCTTGGGAGGGGGATCGGCAGCAAACTCCAACTTGTAACTGGAGGACACTACCTCCTGAATCCACCGGTCTGAGACATGAAGCCTCCAGACGTGAGCGAAGTGCTGCAGCCGTCCCCCCACCCGGATGGGTGAGGGCGCCCCATCATGTCTGAGGGGGCTTGGGAGAGGATTTAGCTTTGGGACCCCAGGAGGAGCCAGGACGTCCACGTCCTCTGCCTCTACCCCAGAAATCTCCCCGGGCCCCAGGGAAGGACACCCCCCTTCCCTGTCTTGCACCACGGTAAGGGGAGGAGAAGGAACCCTGACCCCGAAAGGGCCGAGGTTGCCGCCTGCGCTGAGGTAACCTGCCTCCCTTAGCAAAAAGGTCCAGGCAGTCTCCAAACAGACGGGTTCCTTTAAAGGGAAACCCAGTGAGGGCCTTCTTGGCAGCGTTGTCAGCAGCCCACTGGCGCAGCTAAACCGAGTGGCGTATAGCCACCACGAGGGCAGAAGTTCTGGCACACATTCTGATGGTGTCATCCAATGCTGATAGGACAACATTTACAAAAACATCCCAACTGGAGAGTGCATTAAACACCTCACAAGGCAAACCATCAGGGCCACTATCAAGCATATTTCTGATAAGGGTTCTAGTGGCCACAGCAGTAATGGCAGAGGCACAGACCGGGCGCAGCGCCGTCCCCGCACATGCAAAGGCGTGGGATGCCAGCTGATCAATACGCCGGTCTTTGGCATCCCGCAGGGTAGTACAATCAGGGGAATGCATGACAAAGGTGTTAGATAGTCCTAGGATCGGGGCATCCACCTCGGGGGGGGGGGGGGGGGGGGGGGATGACCAACATTTAACCACCTCAGCAGGAAAGGGATACTTCCTATCCCAACTCTTTGGAACCCCGGGAAGTTTACTGGGGCGCTCCCATTCCTTGAGCACAAGGTTGTGGAAATGTGCCTGCTCTGGAAATTCCAAACGTGATCTTGCTGTATGGAAAAGCTCCCCTCTTTGCCTGGGAGCCTTAACAGGGAGAGAGATAGACAGAACCTCACAAATCTGGGTCAATAATCTGTCAGTGTCATCCAGGGCCCAGGGGTCAGAGCCAGAATCGTCATGACCCCTTGGTCTCTCATCAGATGAGCCTGAATCAGAAAAGAGCTCCCCTTCATCAGACGGGGTATAGCCACACAGATTCCAAAACTCCTCAGTTCCCATAGGGAAAACAGTGACATTAGGCATCAAGTGCCGCTTCTTAGCAGGGGCATTACGCGCTAAAGACTTCGCAATAATCTGTTCAACAGTAGCCAGTCTAGAAGACACATCAGGCTGAGAATCCCCACTAGTATGCAACTCGGCAGGAGTGAGATTTAAGCTTGGGGGAGTAGGTGAAGTGAAACGAGGTGCAGCCACTGGCAGGCCAGATTGCAATGCAAGCACCTTCTCAGCACAGGGTACACAGACCTGCGCCTTGTCAGCGTTAGCATGAGGCTGCCCACACGCTACACACAGCCGGTCTTGTCCCGAAGGGACCCCGGTAACATTATCCTGGGATGCCGCCATATGGTGATTATAGCGGCGCTATATGCCGATAGGGAATAACGCTATATAGCAACCCTGGATGCCCCAACGTGGGAGTATAATTTTTACAAGGCCTACAAGTAATATACTAAAAACAGGGCCGGGAGAAGCCAAGAAGGGTTCGTGCCGCCTGAAAAACATAAGCAGACAAGACCTTAAGTACATCGTAACAAAAGTGAAGCAGATAAAGTCGCCCGCAAGGGCACTTACGGACCGCGGTAGGTAGGCGTCCGTCGCGCATAGGCCAACCAAGTCAGAAAAGATGGCGTCGGTATACCTCGAGAACGCGGAACGTGCCAAAGACGGGCCCCGCCCCCCGAAGAGCGCGAAGCCAGAAGGCCAAAAGCCAATGATGGCCCACCAGTGCCTGAGGTAATGCCGCCGCCAAGCGCGGAACCAAGTCAGTGCGCGGCAACGGTAAATTTAAAAGCAATAAAGACAAGTCAGCCCGGCGGCTGACACAAGAATAAAGACATGTGAAAAGTGAAAGCAAAGACTGCATAACATACATATCTATACACATACACCCCCCCCCCTCTTTTCCCCCCGAAGACTACAAGGAGGATGAGGGAGGACGGCGGCCACTTAAATAGGGGCCACCGATAGGCAGGGGCAAGGGGCAATAGTGCGGGAGGGGCATCTCATAGAGGCTCACCATAAGCCTGTACCGCCTACCCTTTGGTGGGGGATTGCGGTGGAGCAGCGCTCCTAAGCACCAACGGCGGTGCTGCCTACCTTCAACCGACCAGCGCAGCCAAGGCTGGGAGGCATATTACTAGTGGAACGGGTGGGAATAGTCCCACAGGGCTGCAGGTCCTCTACTCACCTGCGAGTAGAGAGCCAATTTCTCGTCCTTCGCAGCCAGACTGCAGAGAAATTCTGGGGATTTGTGGGAGGTCCCTGAGTATTTGAGGGGCCGGGAGGAGCCTATTTTCGATGTCTCTGCAGTCCAGCGCCATCTGGCGGAGTATATCCCAACTGTAAGTATTAGACTTGGAGCAGGACGTACTGTATACTAAGAATATAATTTAACTGTTGTGAAGAACCTCCATATTTGTTTTTTCTTTTTCACTGCTTGTTTTGTCCCTTCGTTATGGGTGGCAATTTTTGCTTCCTTTGAGTCAGAATCTTTGGAAAAGCAGAATGCAGAGCAGACAAGGTTTTCCTTTACTTCCGTCTTACCCAAAGTATTGCTAAAACAAAGTTATATGGTTTGAAAGCCTAACAAGAGCTTTCAAACCATATAACTGTTGGTGGAATAGGGCTAGTCTTGTAACAGGTAGTTGTGTGTCATAGAAAATAAGGAAGAGAGAGCACCATGCAGAAATATGCACCCCTGCTTCATCAAAACTTAGTCCAGTCATCAATGCGGCCATCCATCACCTACTTTTACCAGGAGATTGAGACACCTTAATTTAAAAAAATAAGCCTTATTTGACGACCAGGAACAAAGGGAGCCTACAGATGAAACAACATTATGTGGAAGAGTAAGTTATAAATGTAAATCTTAGCACCATATAAACTGCATTTTTTCATGTAGAATGCCACCCCCTCCAAATCCTTAGACAGCAAGAGTTTCAAAGTTTCAAAAGTGAACATGCGCTTGCCTGGTAAATCCTACTGCTCACTGTGCCATGACCATTTGTGCAGAGAAAAGCAAACATGTTACCCAATTGTTTTGAACTTCTAGGCTCTTAATAGAAGACAGGCATTCCAAAGTGGGTTACTTGGGGGCGGGGAATAAAACAGGCAGGTGGGTTGTTTAGGTTTTTTTCATTTGGTTTACAACTGCAAGGTGTAAAATAGAGCTTTAAGCTAAAATTTTGAAAGACTTCTTAAATGTAAACAATTTATATGGAGCACTCCAATGAAACAAGTGGGGCCCTTAAATTAATACTCGGTAGCATGATTTATGCTTATGATCACACACGCTACAAACTGACATTTTTGGAAACCTCTTGCTTGCCAAGATTGTCTTCGAGGGAAGACTTACATTTTATTTTTGAAGACTCTAATAGCACAGAAAGGAAAGAAATGAAGGACCAGCTAAAGCATAGCAGCAGAGACCTGGGATTACCTAGGATGTCTGGAAGAGATTTAATATTATGAAAAATATATTTATTCCTGATAACCGTGCATACCACTTCCTTAAAGTCACTGTCCAGACATTGAAAAAAATACTATACTCCACTTCTGTTCCTCACAGCTCCACTGAGCTGTGCACTTATCTATTCATTGCAATGGAAGAGGCGTGCCAAGCAGGTTCAACGCGCCCCCCTTTCCTTTGCAATGAAAGTATGCGTATGGGGGGGGGGGGGCGGAAACAAGCACCCACAGGCACTGCCCACCCTCGTTAAGTATACAGATGCCGGTGCTGGATGGAGAAGCTGCAAGGGAACACCGGACGTGCACAGAGGAGGGCATGGGGACAAAAATACCATTTTGTGATTACTCACCTGTAAAATGGGTATTATAAGTATGTCACCACCTTGTCCTGGTGTCTCTCAAAGTAAGGGGCCTGAATAGACAGAGCCGCCAAATCAGTGACACGCCGAACAGAGGTAATAGCCACCAAAAAGGCAACCTTTTGAGTGAGCACAGAAAGAGCCACATCCTGCATCTGCTCAAAAGGAGGCCCCTGGAGGGCCGAGAGAACCAAATTTAGATCCCAAACGGGAACCAAAGACTTTCTAGGGGGCCGAACATGAGTGACCCCTTGGAAAAAAGTCTTGACCAGATGATGCAAAGCAAAAGACCTTTGAAAAAAGACAGCCAGGGCAGAAACCTGACCCTTCAAAGTACTGAGCTGGAACCCCTGATCCAGACCGTGTTGTAGAAACTCCAAAATCCTAGGAATCCAAAACACCCTGCAAGGTAAGGCCCTAGCCTCACACCAGTCAATGTAGGACCGCCAAGTCCTATAGTAAAATGTTAGAGGAAGACCTCTTCCTAGCTCTAATCAAGGTTTGAATAACCGCCTCAGACAAACCTTCCTCCCTCAGGATGAAGGTTTCAGCAGCCACGCCGTCAAAGCAAGCGTTTGTAAATTGGGGTAACGTAGTTGACCCTGAGAGATCAGATCCGGAAACAGGGGCAGCCTGTACTGATCTACCGCCAAACCTACAACGTCTGCGAACCAAACCTGTCTTGGCCACCTTGGGGCCACCAGAATTGCTGGTGCCCCCTCTAGAGCCAGCTTGCGCACTACTTTGTCTGCCATGGAGAAAGGGGGAATCAGGTACAGAAACCCCAGATCCCTCCAGGCAAGGGACAAGGCATCCACTGCCAGGGCCAGAGGATCCTGAGACAGAGATACAAAGGTTGGGAGCTTGTGATTGTGCCGAGAGGCAAAGAGATCCACCTCCGGAGTCCCCCACTTGTGACACAGGGCCGAAATACCCTGTGGTTGAGAGACCATTCCCCTCGGCGAGAGAATCCCCTGCTCAGGGAGTCCGCCTCCGTGTTCTCCACTCCCGGAATGCACACTGCCGAGATGCAAGGAACATTGCTCTCCGCCCATGTCAGAATCAAAGAGACTTCCCTGAGGGCACTCCTGCTGCGAGTCCCTCCTTGGTGATTGATGTAAATTACTGCAGTTCAATTGTCTGATCGAACCTCAACCGGTAAACCCCGTAGGTGAAGTGTCAGACGTGACAGAACCAAGCGGATAGCTCTGAGCTCCAAGACATTGATGGGGGTGTGAGCCTCCTGCGGACCCCATAACCCCTGGAACTGATGATCCTTCCAGAAACCTCCCCAGCCCGACAGGCTGGCATCCGTGGTAACCGTCTCCCAACAAGGGGCCAGGAAAGATCTGCCCCTCATCAGATTGCTTGGTTCCAGCCACCACTGAAGGGACTGCCGAACCCTGGGAGACATCAGAAAGGACTGATCCAAGGACTGTGGACATCTGTCCCATTTCAGCAATAGATGGAGTTGTAGCGACCTCATGTGGAACTGAGCAAAGGGGACTGCCTCGAAGGAAGCCACCATCAAACCTACCAGAGTCATCCCTAGCCGGATAGAAGGGCGAGGCTAGGTCAGGAGAACACGTATCAGCTCCTGAACCCTCTGCACCTTTGGCTTAGGTAGGAACACTCTGGCCTGACTGGTATCCAGATTCACACCCAGAAAGGAAATCTCCCTTGATGGGGAGAGAGAAGACTTGGGGTGGTTGATCACCCATCCGAACCTCTCCAGCGTCATCACCACCGTCCTGGTGTCCAGCTCCGCCTGGCAGAGGGAAGAAGCTGTAATGAGCAGTTCGTCCACATACGGCACAATGCGAATGCCCTGGGCTCTGAGCAGGGCCATAATGCCCGCCAGAACCTTGGTGAACACCCGAGGTCAGCCCGAACGGGAGGGCCACAAACTGAAAATGCTGATCTCCGATCCCAAACCTGAGAAATCTCTGGTGTGCTGGGAAAATTGGTACATGAAGGTAAGCATCCTTGATGTCTATGGACGTCATGAAATCCCCCTGACGAAGGGAACCGATGGCTGAGCGCAGAGTCTCCATGCGGAACCTCTTGGTTCTGATGAACCTATTGAGAAGCTTCAAATCCAGAATGGGTCTTATGGAGCCATCCCTTTTGGGAACCGTGAAAAGTTGGAATAATAGCCCCGGCCTCTCTCTGAAAGAGGCACCGGGCATATGACCGCCATGTCCAGGAGGTTCTTTCATCCGACAGGAGCCCCTGTGCCGCCCGATGATCCGAAGGCACCCGAGACCTTAGGAATCTGGGAGGAGGCCGGTACTCGAACTCCAGTTTGTACCCAGACGAGACCACTTCCAATATCCACTTGTCCGTAACCTCCTGGGCCCAGACCTAGAAGAAGAGCCGCAGCCGTCCCCCCACCTGTAAGGGTGAGGACGCCTCCTCATTGTTGAGCTGGCTTGGCAGCGGGCTTGGGCTTGGAACCCCAGGTAGAGACCCTCTGTTCCAGGAACTCCCTCTGAAGCCAGAGTAGGCAAGACCTCTGCCCCCTCTGGCACCGTGAAAGGAAGGATTGAAGGAGCTTGCCCCCCGAAAGGAGCGACGCTGCTTCCTACGCTGAGGTAGCCTTCCACCTTTTGCCACAGAATCTAATGTGTCTCCAAACAGCTGCGTTCCCAGGAAGGGCAGAGCTGTAAGCGACTTCTTGGCCGCAATGTCAGCCGCCCACTGGCGCAGCCAGACCGACCAGCGCATGGCCACCAACAGAGCCAAAGTTCAACTACACATGGTAATAGTGTCATCCATAGCCAACAAAACAAAATTCATGAACAATTCACACCTCTTAAGGGCTGTGAATTCAACGCTGTCTGGGTTAAGCTGGGACCCATTTAACATGTCCCAGATCTCCAACCTGGTAGCCACAGCCACGAGTGCCGATGCATACCGTAAGGCTGAACCCACTCTGGCAAAGTCATGGCAAGCCATCTTATCAATGCGCTTGTCCTCGCCATCCTTAAGGGTAGTGGCGCCAGGCGTATGTACCACAGAGGTGTTGGACAAACTTAAGATGGGCGCATCAACCTCGGGAGGGGAAGACCAGCGCTTCACCGCGTCCACCGGAAAGAGATACTTCCTATCCCATCCCTGAGGAACACCATGAAGGCGACTCGGCTTCTCCCATTCTTTTAGAATCATGCTGTCAAAATGACCCTGATTTGGAAACTCCAAGCGGTGCTTAGAGAACCCAAAGAATTCCCCCTTTTTCGGAGTGGCCTCCGCTGGTGGAGAAATACCCAGAACCTCTGATAGATGGGTCAGGACCCTGAGAGTATCCACAGCATCCCCCAGCGCCTGCCTGGCATCAGAATCAAAGAACTGCAATTCCTCAGTCTCAGATTCCTCAAACAATTCCCCCTCCTCGAGCGAGGAATAATCAGCCCAGTCAGGGGAGTCATAATCATCAAAATCAATTACCGGCATAGCCGGTGACAGATGCCTTTCTGCCCACTGAGCCAGAAATAATTTTCTCGCGGTTGGCCAGCCTAGCACATACATCCGAGTGCGACTCCCCACTAATGACGGTGTCACTTGGGGTACGGATGATACGGGGTGGGGTAGGAGATGAGGCGGGAGGCACGGACCCAGGCGCCTGGGATCCCGACTGCCGCGGTATGGCCTGTTGCGCACATGGTATGCAAATTAGTACATTCTCCCCCGTAAGGGGTACCCCACAACCCACACATAGCCGGGATTGTCCCGAAGGGAGCCCGAGCCCGGTATCCTGTGGAGCCTCCATATGGTGATTTTTAAGGTAGTCGCAATGACCACAGGGAATTATGCTGGTAAGCAACCTGGGATGCCCCTTTAAGTCCCGAGTGGGAGGATTTACAAGTGCCCCAAATAACAGCTAGGGACCCTAGGACCGGGAGAACCCCCTTTTAAGCAAGGCACAGGGAGTCCTCCTGAAAGACACAAGATATGGGCCATAAGCACATGCACACACACAGCAACTGCATAATAAATAAATGTCATAAGAACACAATAGCAGAGAGGCCAGCGCTGCCCCAAGCGGCAAATGAGGCATATTGGCCAAGCATAGTAAGAAGAGGGGGGAGCCCAGCAGGGCACTCACACACCGCAGGAAATGGTGTCTTATTCAGCCAGCAGCGCCTGAGAGAGCCAGGGAGAAGAAGGGGCGGGCCAGCGCCCGGCCCCGCCCCCTTCCCTCCGAATCCAAGTAATGCGGTTCCCGGCAATGGGATGGGCACTCAATGGCGCCAAAAAACAGAAGGGGGCGGGCTGCGGCAATGCGCGAGCGCCCGGCCCCACCCCCTCACAGAATCAGCCTGAGGGGAAGAAGCTTCCCAGACTGTAGGCAGAGCGCAAACGTGAATCAAGCGCACAAGCACACACACACATATCAAAAGTGACAGATAGAGGAACAATGCCACCCCCCCTTCCCGCTGGAGGGTTAACAGAGGGGACCCGGAAGGGGGAGAATCCCTCACCATGAGGTGTAAGGGAAGTAAATAGGGACAGGGCATCCCAAACCGGGATCACCAACCCGGATACCGCCTACCCCCTTGTATGGGGTCTCACGGGGGAGCATGGCTCCCTAAAACACCTATTAAGGTGTTGCCTACCCTCACCCGGACCTGCAGCCAAGGCTGGGAGGCTAGTATTGGACTTACTGTATAAAGGTCCGGGCAGAAATAGGGCAAAAAATGGCCGGGCATGAGCCTGGCTTACCTGCAAGGAAGAGCAGCATACATCTTCTGACTTGCTCGCCGTCCTGCAGAGAAGGAACTGGGGAATGTGTGGGAGGTCCCAGGTATTTATGGACAAGGAGGGACTTCTTTTTTGCTTTCATCTCTGCAGATGTTCGCCCTCTACTGGACCATAACCCATATGTCATGAATAGTGGAAGCGGGGTGTGTGACATACTTGGAATAGGAGAGTATAGCCTTTTTTGCTGTAGCCTTGGTAATCCTGTAAAAGTGAAGTCAAAATAACTATAGGTCTGTTTAAACCCTTCTTTTCTGGATTTGAGGTACCCTAGCTCTAGGAAGCTCAAAAACAAGCTTAACAACTCATGATCCATTATCCAGTTAGTTGAGTGTCACAGTGGCACTGCCACGGACTGGCACCCTCTATTGCAGTGAAAGGAAAGGGTATGGCAGAATCACTGTGGCTGATGGCGGGGGGAGTGTTTGTTACAGAGACGATGACTGCAGATTAAGTTTGCAAGGTGCAGGTCATGATCTAGAGAGTTGTTGTTGGGGATGAGGTAGAGTATGGCTTTGTACACATTAACATGGACAGTTCCTTTAAAGCCAATTTTTAGGCCAACTAGGGCTTAAACCAGACCAAAAGCTTAAGGTCAGCATGCAAGGTTCCTAGGAGGGCATACTTTTGGCATTCCATAAAATGTCCTGTCCGTATGTAATTCCAGCCAAACCAATCAGGGTCTGGAGCACACACACTGGGGTGCAGCACAGCATGCCGAATTTACAGCATCGATGGGACTCAGAAGAGGGAGCATATGTAAACGTTTCATGCTTCCATGTCTTTTAGACTTCTGGTACAACAATTGGGGCATCCTAAAACAGGATGCGCCAGAAGGAAAGGTTTAAGTGGACCTAAAGTCTAATTTGGTCTGCTGTAGAACATAGTGTTTTGGGTGTTATTGAGCAACATAATACAAATAATATCAACACTACAAATATAATCAGTGCAAGACCTGGGGTAAAGCCTTAAAATTCAGTCATATACATACACAAAAATTAAAAAAGTAGCTGGTGATATCAATGCCATTTTTTGTGTGTGTGTTTTTGTATATATTACACACAAAACGCAAGTAGAGAAAAAATACAGTTTTGTGAGTATTCACCTTTAAAACGGGATATTATAAGTGTGACATACACTCCGCTTCAACTCTTCATGACATTTGGGTTATTCTCCAGTAGAGGGCGAACTTCTGCAGAGATGAATGCAAAATAGGAGCTCCTCCCAGTCCATAAATACCTGGGACCTCCCACCAATTCCCCAGTGTAAGATAGCAGTAAGGGGACCAGGAAGAACCAAATAAAACACAACCAAGAAACAATGGTTCACCATATAAAGGATCCGGAATACCAAAAAGGGTGGGTGAAGCGGAGTGTATGTCACACTTATAATATCCGTTTTAAAGGTGAGTACTCACAAAACGGTATTATTCCAAGTGTGACATACACTCCGCTTCAACTCTTCATGACATTTGGGACATCCAATAGCAGTGTCCGTCATGGGTGGGAACCATAAACAGTAAAGAATGCACCAACTTAAGCCACTGCAGCTTGCAGAACCTTGCGGCCAAAAACAGCATCCGCTGAAGCCCGCACATCAACCTTGTAAAACTTGGAAAAAGTATGAACGGAAGACCAAGTAGCAGCCTTACAAACTTGTTCAACAGAAGCCTGGTGCTGAAAAGCCCAGGACGCACCAACAGCATGAGTAGAATGCGCAGTGACCCTAAAAGGGGGTGTCCTCCCCTTAGCAGAATAAGCCCCAACAATGGCCTGACGAATCCATTTGCTAATGGTAGACTTGGTGGGCGCCAAACCTTTCCTGGGCCCGCAGGGCACCACGAAAAAGGCATCTGTCTTGTGGAAAGAAGAAGTAGTCAACAAATAGTACTTAACACAGCGAACCACATCCAAATTGTGCAAAACCCTCTCCTTGTCATTGCTAGGCTTAGGACACAAGAAAGGGAAAAAAATATCCTGATTGAGATGGAAAGCAGAAACCACCTTAGGAAGGAATTCTGGCTTAAAGCGAAAGACCACCTTGTCCTAGTGTCTTTCAAAGGGGCCTGATTCGACAGAGCCGCCAACTCAGAGACACGCCGAACAGAGGTAATAGCCACCAAGAAGGCAACCTTCTGAGTGAAAACAGAAAGAGCAATATCCTGTAACGGCTCAAAAGGAGGATCCTGGAGAGCCGAAAGAACCAAATTCAAATCCCAAACAGGAACCATAGCCTTCCGAAGGGGTCGAACATGAGTGACCCCTTGGAAAAAAGTCTTAACCAGCGGGTGTAAGGCAAAAGATCTTTGGTAGAAAACAGACAGAGCAGAGACCTGCCCTTTCAAGGTACTAAGCTGGAACCCAAGATCCAGACCGTGCTGAAGAAACTCCAAAATCCTAGGGATCGAAAACACCCTGCAAGGCAAGGCCCTAGCCTCACACCAGTCAATATAGGACCGCCAAGTCCTATAGTAAATGCCAGAAGAGGACCGCTTCCTAGCTCTAATCAAGGTCTGAACAACAGCCTCAGACAAACCTTCCTCCTTCAGAATGAAGATTTCAGCAGCCAAGCCGTCAAAGCCAGCATTGGTAAATTGGGATAAAGTAGTTGACCCTGAGATAACAGATCCGGAAACATGGGAAGCCGGTACTGATCCACCGCCAGCCTTACAACGTCTGCGTACCAAACCCTTCTTGGCCACCTTGGAGCCACCAGAATTGCAGGTGCCCCTTCCAGAACCAGTTTGCAAACTACCTTGCCCAGCATGGAGAAGGGAGGAAACAGGTACAGAAACCCCAGATCCTTCCAAGCAAGGGACAAGGCATCCACTGCCAGAGCTAGAGGATCCTGAGATAGAGCCACAAAGGCCGGGAGTTTGTGATTGTGCCATGAGGCAAAGAGATCCACCTCCGGAGTCCCCCACTTGCGACAAAGACCGAAAAACCCCGGGGTTGAGACACCACTCTCCTTGGCGAGAGGACCCCCTGCTCAGGAAGTCTGCCTCCGTGTTCTCCACTCCCGGAATGTAGATTGCCGAAATGCAAGGAACATTGCTCTCCACCCAATGCAGGATCAGAGAGACTTCCCTGAGGGCACTCCTGCTTGCTGCGAGTCCCTCCTTGGTGATTGATGTAGGCAACCACCGTCCGATTGTAAGTGCGACCTCAGCCGTGACAGGACAAGCCGGATGGCTCTAAGACATTGATGGGGTTGTGAGCCTCCTGAGGACCCCACACCCCGCTGAACTGATGACTTTTCCAGAAACCTCCCCAGCCCGACAGGCTGGCATCCGTGGTAACCATCTCCCAGCGAGGAACCAGAAAGGACCTGCCCCTCAACAGGTTGCTCGACTCCAGCCACCACCGAAGGGACTGCCGAACCCTGGGAGACATCCTGAACGGCTGATCCAATGACAGCGGACACCTGTCCCAATGCGTCAATAGATGAAGTTGAAGCAGCCTGAGCGTCCAAGGGCACCCAGGCCTTAAAAATCTTGGAGGAGGCAAGTACTCGAACTCCAGTTTGTACCCGGAGGAGACCACTTCCAAGATCCAATTGTCTGTGACCTCCCAGGCCCAGACCTGGAAGAAGAGCCGCAGCCGTCCCCCCACCCGTGCGGGTGAGGGCACCCCTTAATTGCTGAGCTGGTTTACCCGCAGGCTTGGGCTCGGAACCCCAGGCAGAAGCGGGACGGGCCCGACCTCTGCCCCTGTTCCAGGAAGAGCCTCTGACACCCGAGAAGGCCAAACCTCTGCCAGCTCTGGCACCTCAAAAGGAAGGATTGAAAGAGCCTGCCCCCCGAAAGGGACGCGCTGTTTCTTCCGCTGAGGTAACTTACCTCCCTTTGCCACAGCATCCAACTTATCTCCAAACAGCCGCGTACCCAAGACGGGAAGAGCTGTGAGCGATTTCTTGGCCGCAAAGTCCGCCGTCCACTGACGGAGCCATACCGATCGGCGCATGGCCACCAATAAGGCTGAAGTCCTACTACACATAACAATAGTGTCTTCCATAGCAGCCAAGACAAAATCCATGAACAATTCAAATATTTTAAGCGTAGTGAACTCAGCGCTGGCCGGATCAAGGTGAGCGTCATTTAACCAGTCCCCTAATCAGAGACCTAGCAGCCACAGACACTAGCGCAGATGCACAAACAGGCCGCAAGGCAGAGCCAACACTGGCAAAGGCATGGCATGCCATCTGATCAAGGCGCATATCCTCACCATCCTTTAGGGAAGTGGCGTCTGGGGTGTGAAGCACAGAGGAGTTGGTCAACCCCAAAACTGCCGCATCGACCTCGGGAGGAGAAGCCCAGCGCTTAACCGCTTCCACCGGGAAAGGATACTTCTTATCCCATCCCTGAGGAACACCCGGAAGCCGACTAGGTTTCTCCCATTCCCTAAGGATCAGTGCATCAAAATGAGCCTGGGTAGGGAACTCCAAACGAGGCTTCTGGGCCCCAAAAAATTCCCCCTTCTTGAGAGGAGGCGCAATATCCAAAACCTCCAAGAGATGTGACAAAACCGTGGCCATGTCAACAGCATACCCCAGCGCCTGCCCAACATCAGCCTCACCAAACCGTACATCGTCAGCCTCTGACTCCTTATACAATTCCCCCTCCTCTAACGGGGAATAATCCGACATATCAAATGAATCATCATCAATATCCCAAGTCGCCTGGACCGACGACAAATGTCTCTTTTTAGCCTGGGCCTTCTTGCCCACCGCGCTAACCATAAATTTCTCGATGCTGGCCAACCTAGCACAAACATCGGAATGCGACTCCCGGCTGGCACCAATGTAACTTGGGGTACGGATAAGGCGGGGAGGGGAAGGCGATGAAGCGGGGGGTGCCAGAAGGCTGGGCACCAGACTGCCGCGATATAACCTTTTGTGCACATGGCATACAAATAAGCACATTCTCACCCGTAAGGGACGCCCCACAACCCACACATGGCCGGGATTGTCCCAGAGGGAGCCCGAGCCCGGTATCCTGCGGAGCCTCCATATGGTGATTCTTGTGGTCAGTCGCAAGACCGCAGGGAATTTAAGCAATAAGCAACCCGGGATGCCCCTTAAAAGTCCCAGTGGGAGGATTTGTGGTGATCTATTTTAAGACTAGGGACCCCAGGACCAGGAGGATCCCCTTATCATGCACATATACGATGCAATCTGTAACACACAATGAAGGCATCATAAGTCACAATCGCCTCTATATAATGACATATATCTCCATATATACCTATATACACACATGCGAGAAAAAAGGAGGCCCCCCTGCTAAAGAGGGGCCCCCGCATAAGCTAAGGAAGTGGCCAACAGGCCCTTACCGGCCAGGAGCACGCAGGATCAGCCACAGCAGCACCAAGATGGCCCCCGGAGAAGAGCCTCATGAGAAGAGGAGGAAGAGAAGGGGGGCGGGCCAACGCAGAACGCGCGCTCGCCAGGCCATGCCCCCCTCCCAGCAACGCGGATCCCAGCCATGTGCTGACCCGCAGCATTGCGCCAAACTAGGGGGCGGGGCTACCGCGGCCCCTCCCCGAACAAAGCCTGAGGGGGAGAAGCTCCCCAGGCTGAATGAAGGAGGCCAGTACAGTTATGGCCCCATGTACAAGGCAAACACCTGTCAGAACCAACACAAGTGAAAACACTCACACACAGTGTCACACACACATAAGACCAAAAAACCAACCAACCCCCCCCCCCCCTCCCCCAGAGGGAAGTAAGGGACCCGGAAGGGGGGAATCCCAGCCAGAATCTGGACATAGGAATGAAAGGGACAGGGCATCCCACACCGGGATCACCAAACCCGGGCAACTGCCTACCCCTTGTAATGGGGTCTCACGGTGGAGCAAGGCTCCTTGCACACCCATAAGGTGCTACCTACCCTCACCAGGACCCACAGCCAAGGCTGGGAGGCTCAAATAGGGATAATTTAGGAAAGGTCCTGGCAGCAATAGGGACAAAAATGGCCGGGCGCGAGCCCGGCTTACCTGCAAGTAAGAGAAGTCTTCATCTTCTGTCTTGCTCGCCTTCCTGCAGAGAAGAAACTGGGGAATTGGTGGGAGGTCCCAGGTATTTATGGACTGGGAGGAGCTCCTTTTTTGCATTCATCTCTGCAGAAGTTCGCCCTCTACTGGAGAATAACCCAAATGTCATGAAAAGTTGAAGCGGAGTGTATGTCACACTTAGAATAAAGTGTATTGTGTGTTCCTGTTAAACTATATAAAAGTTTGGTATCTATGCAAAACATCCTGGAGACCAAATCTTGTTCAGTAGTGTCATGTCAATATGAATATTTACTCAGCTTGCTTTTATCCTCAGCAAGATGTGAAAGGCGTTCTAAAGCATTTACCCCCCTGCTCTAGTTAAAAAGAAGTTCTTCAAATTATTCTCCACTTAGTATACGCTCTATCTCCTCTAAACGCTTCAAAGCGGCAACCCTTTTATTTTCAATGTCTTTGATTTCTTTTGTTGATTTCTGTTTTATTTCTTTGTCTGTAGGTATTTCATTTGGGCCTTTAGAATTTATAGGTCCTTTGTGTTTTCTTTTTGTTGGTGGAGTAGTTTTTGGTACATTATTTTGTTCTGTCAGTTTTTCAGATGGAGTTTTTTTTTTCCCTGCGTCCATGATCTCATGTCCTGGTGCTTCCGTTGATTCCGTTGACTGAACAGTAGCTGTCGGCACAGTCTGTCCAGCACCGGCAGCATTTAGTGCCATTATTTTGCCCCGAACGATGCTGAGATGACGCTGAATATATTCCTCGTGAGGGGCCAAAGCTAGGGTTTCAACAAGGCACCTTTCAGCTTTCACCAAATTCCTCTCCTCAAAGTAGACCACACAAAGATTATGCTTCCCTTGGACATTTTTGGGATCCATTTCTAGAATTTTTTCAAAGCATTTTTTCGCTCCCTTGATGTCTTTCTTTTGATTCATAAGAATGTCTCCTTTAAGGATAAGACCTTTAATATGGTCTGGGAAATGCTGAAGCAGTTCATCCAAGACAGGTAGAGCCTCCATTTCCCTAGCTGTCTGAGAATAAAGAAGAGCCAAGTTAAATAGGGCACTTCGGAAACCGTGTTGTAACTGAATTGCTTTCTTCATCCATTTTTCAGCTTCTAAATCTTTTTTCTCATCCATTGCCAGCATGCCTAAATTGAAATACCCATTAGCGTCATTTGGCTCTTCCTCAATATATGTTAGAAGTCTTTTCTTGGCTTCTGGTCTCAGTTTAGGATTTCCTTTAAAATATTAAAAAAGTATATTTTACACCAAGGGCTAATCATTTCTTCTCACCACTGCCTCTGCAGTGTATAACATATTCAATTACTTTTAACTAACACCACAAAACAGTGTATCTTTAGCTACATGGGGTTGAGCCAGTAAGAGTTGAAAAATACAATTCTACGAAATACTCACCTGTAGAATTGGTATTATAAGTATACAGTTCGTCCTGCTCCAGATAGATTACTTACACTTTGGTTATCCTCCGCCAGATGGCGCTGCACTGCAGAGACATGTAAAACAGGCTCCTCCCGGCCCCTCAAATACCCGGGGACCTCCCACAAATCTCCAGCTTTGAAAAGCAGTGAACGAGAAGCCGGGAGAATTTAACCACCCAAACTGGTAACTATAACAATGATAACAATCACCATACAGGGGATCCGGAAAATACCATTTTGTGAGTACTCACCTGAAAAATGGATATTGTCAGTGTGCCACACACCCCGCTTCCCCTTTAATTCTTACGATCGGGTTACTCCACCAGCAGGTGGCGACATTGCAGGGAGAAGTCTTGAAAACGAGCCCCTCCCGGCCTATATATACCTGGGACCTCCCACTTAATACCAGTGATTTAAAAAGCAGAAAGACAAGGTACCAGGAAATCCAATGGTAACCTCAAAATAAAGAAAAGCTTCACCATATAAAGGATCCAGGATACCAAAAAGGGCGGGTGAAGCGGGGTGTGTGGCACACTGACAATATCCATTTTTCAGGTGAGTACTCACAAAATGGTATTATTCTCAGTGTGCCACACACCCCGCTTCCCCTTTAATTCTTACGATCGGGACATCCAAAAGCAGTGTCCACAAGGGATGGGTATCTGAAGGCAAAGTGAAGCATAACTTAAATGACTGCAGTCTGCAGAACTTTGCGGCCAAACACAGCATCCGCTGAGGCCCGCACATCAACCTTGTAAACCTTGTAAAAAAGTATGAACAGAAGACCAAGTAGCAGCCTTACAAACTTGTTCAACAGAAGCTTGGTGCTGAAAAGCCCAAGACGCTCCAACGGCGCGAGTAGAATGAGCAGTGATACGAAAAGGGGGAACTTTCCCCTTAGCAGAATAGGCCGCAATAATGGCCTGACGTATCCATTTGGGCTGAGTGAGAAACACCCTGTGTTGACTGGAATCCGACCGCATTCCCAGAAAGGACACCACCCTGGCCTGAGCAAGGGAGGACCTGGGAAGGTTGAAAAACTTCAGAT
The DNA here is from genome assembly GCA_027917425.1 of Gastrophryne carolinensis. Taxonomy (NCBI): domain Eukaryota; kingdom Metazoa; phylum Chordata; class Amphibia; order Anura; family Microhylidae; genus Gastrophryne; species Gastrophryne carolinensis. The sequence goes on along the minus strand of CM051238.1, from coordinate 174,474,767 downwards.
GCAGGACGGGGCAAGCCGACCCGTCCTTCTTGGGGGCTGCGAAGAGAATGGAGCAAAAACCGAGGCCCACCTCTAAGTGCGGCACCGGCCGGATGCCCGCCATTTCCAGGAAAAAACGTGAAGGCGGGTGAGACTCGAACTCCGGTTTGTAACCGGGCGACACCCCCTCCCAGATCCATGTGTCCGGAATCTCGCGGCTTTAAACCAGGGAGAGGTGTCGCAATAGTTCCCCCACCCGCACGGGTGAGGGCAGCCCCTCATTGCTGAGCGGGCTTAGAAGTAGGTTTGGGCTTGGCGCCCCAGGACTGACCGGGACGGCCACGACCTCTACCCCGGGACCAACCTACACCCCCGGTAACGGGAAGGGAAGCCCCTCTGCCCGCTCTGGCTCCTCGAAAGGAGGGACTAAAGGAACTCGCACCCCGAAAGGAGCGACGAGGCTTCTTGAATTGAGGCAACTTACCATCCTTGGTAACAGCATCCAATTTCTCGCCAAAAAGGCGTAAAACTAAGAAAGGTAGCGCTGTAAGCGCCCTTTTAGAGTTGAGGTCCGCCGTCCACTGGCGCAGCCATATAGACCGACGAATAGCCACCAGCAATGCCGCTGTCCTCCTACTTGTCGCAAGAGCATCGTCCTGAGCGGTCAGGACAAAAGAAACAAACGACTCACACTGCTTGAGAGAACTAAACATATCACAAGCGGGATCAAGATCTGCGTGCAGACCCCTAATAATGGATCTAACTGCCAGCAGAAGAAGCGCTGAAGCACAAACCGGCCGCAGTGTTGATCCGGCACTGATAAAACCATGGCGAGCCAATTGATCCATCCGACGATCCTCACCATCCTTAATGGTTGTGGTGTCAGAAAAGTGCAACGCAGCCGAGCCAGTCAGCCCTAACACAGGAGTATCGACGTCGGGGGGGCACTGACCAAAGCTTCACCAAGTCCTCCGGAAAGGGATAACGCTTATCCCAATTAGGAGGAGTTCCAACCAGGCGCGCGGGTTGTTCCCATTCCTTAAGGACAACCCTCTCAAAGTGCTGTTGCCTGGGAAACACCAAATGCGGCTGGGGTACGTCAAACAACTCACCCTTTGGCAGAGGGACCACCGCAGGCGGATCCAAGGCCAAAACTTTAAACATTTGAGCCAAAATGGAAGGAGTGTCAATGGACACCCCCACAGCCTGATCACCAGCAGTGTCAAACAATAGCTGGTCTGCAGGCTCATCCGACTCCTCAAGGAGTTCCCCCTCCTCATCAGGGGGACAATCGGACCAATCCAAAAATTCAGGTACCTCACCCTCCGAAGCAGGCACTGCCGGAGAAAGGTGCTTCCGCTTTGCCGTAGCCTTCTGAGCCACTGAAGCGGAAATTATTTTCTCGAGGATGGCTAACCGCGCATGCACCCCGGAATGTGAATCCCCATTTTTGACAATGTCACATGGGGTCCGGAATAGGTTGGGGGGGATAGGAGATGACGGAAGTTGCGAGGAGCCAGAAGCCGGAGCAACGGACTGGCGCGCAATGTTCTGCCTTGCACATGGAACGCATAATATGACATCATCGCCTGGGAGCGGAGCCCCACAACCCCCACACAGCCTGTATAGCCCCGAAGAGCCATTTCCGGTAACGTTGGAAGCCTCCATATGGTGAATTTGTGGTATTCGCAACAACCCAGGGTTTTACGCATTAAGCAACCCGGGATGCCCCTTTGTAATTAAAGTCTAGGAAAGCCTAGGAAAATCCCATTTTAGAGACTAAGACTAGCCAGGTATAACAGACCGGGAGAGCCACTGCAGTGAGGGGATCCCAGAATCTGTGGGGGAAAAGAGACCACAGTCAGTCCCCCAACCAGTATGCACCACATTCATACATAACCAACAAGGCAAACATATATGAATAGTTTAAACATCATGAATAAAATATACATGACACATGCTATTTCAAGGCAAAGAGAGTGCATCAATAAAAAATAAGAGTATATACCTGCATAAATATATGCACATATATATATACATATAACCAAATACAGGCATTTGACCCATACATAAGCAGAAGTGCCCCAGGAAAAAACGCTATACATGGCAGGCAATAACAAAGTACAAGGACGGGCCCATGTGCGCGATGGTGGGGACCGTTTACCTCTACAGCTCAAGCCGCACTGGACCTCATCCCCCACTGGCTTCAGCACACCTGTCTCTAATGAGACAGGGGAAGTGAAGGGCGGGCCCGGACACAGCAAAAAAAGGGGGGAAATTTGAAAGTGCAACACAAACAAAGGCCACATCAGCCCAAACAACGCGCCGCCACCGCAGCGCTGCCCTGCCAAAGCACTTCCACACATAACACTAAGTAAAGCACCTCATGCAACACGCACCTCCCCCCCCCCCCATTTAGCGAAGGGACCGAGTGGGAGAAGGTGACCTAAAGGGAACATCGGAACAGGGGCATCCCAAATCCGGATAACCATGCCAGATAGCCGCATTGCCCCACAAGTGGGGTCGAGCGGAGGAGATAAGCTCCTAGGCACCTAAAGTGCCATCTACCTTTGCCCAGACAGCAGCCTAGACTGGGAGGCTTCCGTTTAACTAGGCATAAACAACAGAATAGAACTGGGCAGAAATAGACCAAAAGGGGGTGCCGGGTTTGACCCCGGCTACCTGCAAGCAGGAGACTTCTTTCTTCTGTCTTGTCGCTTCATGCAGAGAGAAAAAAAACTGGTATTAAGTGGGAGGTCCCAGGTATATATAGGCCGGAAGGGGCTCGTTTTCAAGACTTCTCCCTGCAACGTCGCCACCTGCTGGTGGAGTAACCCGATCATAAGAATTAAAGGGGAAGCGGGGTGTGTGGCACACTGAGAATAAATGCAAAGCCAGAGTTTGTAAATTGGGATGGCGTAAGGGGCCCTGAGTGAGTAGATCTGGCACCCCTGGCAGAACGTACTGGTCTACTGCCATCTGCACCACGTCTGCGAACCACACTCTTCTTGGCCATCTGGGGGCCACCAGAATTGCTGGCACCCCTTCCAGAGCAATCTTGCGCAGAACCCTGCCCAGCAGGGGGAATGGAGGAAAGACATACAGGAGCCGAAATTCCTGCCGTGACATGGACAGAGCATCCGTGTTCAAGGCCAGAGGATCCTGAGACAGGGAGACAAAGGCCGGGAGCTTGTGATTGTGACGGGACGCAAACAGATCCACATTTGGTAGACCCCCAACGGTGACACAGGGACTGGAATACCCTGTTGCAGAGGGACCACTCTCCCTGACGAGAGGTCCCCCTGCTCAGAGAGTCTGCCAGTAGATTCTCTGCCCCCGGGATGTACACAGCTGAAATGCATTGAACATTGGCCTCCGCCCATGTCAGAATCCGCGACACCTCCTGGAGGGGCCCCCTGCTCCGGGGTCCCTCCCTGATGGTTGATGTATGCAACCGCCGTCCTGTTGTCTGAGCGCACCTGCACAGACAGACACCGCAGGTGGTCGGTCAACTGATCCAGAACCAATCTGATCGCCCGTAGTTCCAAAATGTTGATAGGTAAGTGGGCCTCCTGAGGCCCCCACCTCCCCTGGAACAGCAGGGACTTCCAGAATCCCCCCCATCCTGACAGACTGGCATCCGTGGTGACCGTCTCCCAGGAGGGGCCAGAAAGGACCTGCCCCCCAGCAAGTTCCTGGGACCAAGGAGGGGGGGAGCACACAGACCCCGTCCAAGGACGTTGGGTCCTTGTCACAAACTGACAGAAGGTGAAGTTGTAGAGGCCTCAAATGGAACTGAGCAGAAGGCACCGCCTCGAAGCACGCCACCATCAGGCCCACCAACTGCATTCCCTGCCTGAGGGAGGGATGGAGACACGACAGCAGGAACCTCACCTGCGCAGTTAGAGCTTCCACCTTCTGTTGAGGAAGGAATATCCTTGACTGAACCGTATCCAGAATCATTCCCAGGAACGGGATCACCGAGGAAGGGGACAGAGAAGACTTGGGGTGATTGATCACCCAGCCGAAGGACTCCAGGGTGGACACTACCAGCTGAGTGTCCAACTCTGCCTGCTGTAGAGACCGAGATGTGATGAGTATGTCGTCCAGGTAGGGCAGCACGCGGATGCCCCTTGACCTCATCAGAGACATCACCCCTGCCAGCACCTCGGTGAACACTCTGGGAGCTGAAGTGAGGCCAAATGGCAAGGCCACAAACTGGTAATGTTGATCTTCCAACGCAAATCTGAGGAACCTTTGGTGTCCTGAAAACACAGGGATGTGAAGGTAAGCGTCTGATGTCCACAGACGTCATGAAATCCCCTGGGCGCAGGGAGCTGATGGCCGAGCGCAGAGTTTCCATGCGAAAACGCCTGTTCTTGACAAATTTGTTGAGGATCTTTAAATCCAGAATAGGCCAGACTGACCCATCTTTTGGGAACTGTGAAGAGGTTGGAGCCCCCCTTGCCTCTTTCTCTTAAGGGGACCCGGCAAATGACCCCCAGACCCAGCAGGCCTTGCACGGCCTGCGCCAACACCTGAGCTGAGACAGGGTCCTGGGGGATCCGGGATCTGATGAATCTTGGGCGAGGCCGCACAGCAAACTCTATCTTGTAACCGGAGGACACTACCTCCTGAATCCACCGGTCTGAGACGTGATGCCTCCAGACGTGAGCAAAGTGCTGCAGCCGTCCCCCCACCCTGACGGGCGAGGGCGCCCCATCATGCCTGAGGGGGCTTGGGAGAGGATTTGGGCTTAGCCCCCCAGGAGGAGCCAGGACGTCGTCCTCTGCTCCTGTGCCAGGAATCTGCACGAGCCCCCGCGAAGGACACCACTTTTCCTTGTTTAGCACCACGGTAGGGGAGTGAAAGGGAGCCCTGGCCCCGAAAGGGCAGAGACTGCCGTCTGCGCTGGGGTAACTTACCTCCCTTAGCAAAAAGGTCTAAGCGGTCCCCAAACAGGCGTAGCCCCTTAAATGGAAGCCCAGTGAGGGCCTTCTTTGCAGCATTGTCAGCAGCCCACTGGTGCAGCCAAACCACGCGGCGTATAGCTACCACCAAGGCAGAAGTTCTCGCACACATCCTAATGGCATCATCCAAGGCAGATAGGATAAAGTTTACAAACACATCACAGTTAGACAGTGCATTAAACACATCTGGTAGCAATCATCAGGAGCACCGTCAAGTACACATCTGATCAGGGACCTGAGCGCCACAGATGTAATGGCCGAGGCGCAAACCGGGCGAATCGCCATCCCCACAAATGCAAAGGCATGGCACGTCAATTGGTCAATGCGCCAGTCCTCGGCATCCCGCAGAGTAGTAGAGTCGGGGGAGTGCATAACAGAGGTGTTAGACAGCCCTAGAATAGGAGCATCCACCTCGGGAGGGGATGACCAGCACTTGACCATATCAGCAGGAAAGGGGTACTTTCTGTCCCAACTCTTAGGTATACCGAGAAGTCTACTGGGACGTTCCCACTCCTTATGCACGAGATTATTGAAATGGGTTTGCTCAGGAAATTCCAAACGAGCCTTAGCAGTATGAAAAAGCTCACCCCTTTGCCTCAGAGCCGCAACAGGGGGAGAGATGGACAGAACCTCAAAAATCTGAACCAGCAGTCTGTCAGTATCATCTGGGGCCCAGGAGTCAGAGCCAGAATCGTCATGACCCCTGGGTCTCTCAACAGATGATCCTGAATCAGAAAACAGCTCCCCTTCTGCAACAACTCATCAGGCTCCATAGGTAAAAGAGTGGCATCAGGGGTTAAGTGACGCTTTTTAGCAGTGGTATTAGCAATCAATTTTTCAACACTGGCCAGTCTAGCAGACACATCAGGCTGAGAATCCCCGCTTGTATGCAATTCAATGGGGGTGAGACTCATGCTTGGGGGAGTAGGTGAAGTGAGACGAGGTGCAGGCCCAGCCACAGGAGGGGCGGATTGCAACGTTAGCACCTGCTGTGCGCAAGGAACACAGACCCGTGCATTGTCACCGCTAATAGTTGAGACCCCACAAGCTACAGACAGTCAGGCTTGTCCCGAAGGAACCCCGGTCACATTATTCTGAGATGCCTCCAAATGGTGATTATTAGGCACAATATGCCAGTAGGGATTGATGCTATAAAGCAACCCTGGATGCCCCAATGACCCGCTAGGGAAGTGGGAGCAATTATACAAGGCCCAACTATCAATTACACCGGGCCGGGAGAAGCCAATGGATTCACCCGTCTGAAAGACACAATGGGAAGAAGGGGTGTCAGAACCAAACACACTAAAATGAGTATGAAGTCGCCCGCGAGGGCACTTACGGACCGCGGTAAGTAGAACCGTTACACACGCTCGCGCGACCTGACAAAATGGCGCCAAGAGTACCTCGAAGGGCGGGCCAGAGCGAGCCGTGACGCAGAGCGCGCCAAGCCAGGCCCCGCCACCCCTCGAAGAGCGCGAAGCCCACAGACAAGCGACCAATGAGAACGCAGAAGCGTCTGAGGTAACGCCGCCGCCCGGCACGGAGCATCCAAATGAAGGAAGAGACGCGCGCGGTGGCATTTGCAATAGTAAAAAGACAAGTCAGCGCGGCGGCTGACACCACATATACTAGTCAAAAAACATGACAAAAAGCCGTATGCACGAATCACGATACACGCTCACCCCCCCCCTTCTTTCCCCCCCGAAGGCTACAGGGAGAATGAGGGAGGATGGCGGCCCTCTGTACAGGACCCACCGCTACACGGGGCATGGGACAATAATGCGGGAGGGGCATCCCATAAAGGCTCACCATCAGCCTATACCGCCTACCCTTTGGTGGGGGATTGCGGTGGAGCAGCGCTCCTTAAGCACACATGGTGCTGCCTACCTTCACCCGACCAGCGCAGCCCAGGCTGGGAGGCACATCACACGAGGAACGGGTGGGAATAGTCCAACAGGGCCGCAGGCTAATAGCCCCGCTCACCTGCGAGAGAGTGATAATTTCATGTCTTCGCAGTAAGCACTGCAGAGAAATCTGGGGATTTGTGGGAGGTCCCCGGGTATTTGAGGGGCCGGGAGGAGCCTGTTTTACATGTCTCTGCAGTGCAGCGCCATCTGGCGGATGATAACCCAAGTGTAAGTAATCTATCTGGAGCAGGATGTACTGTATACTAAGAATAACTGCTCTTGGACAATATGGGAACCCTGGTAGTTATATGCTGCTCTGCACAGGCTCTCTGGACCAGCTGGAGTGAACCCCCTCCCCCTGTTCTCTTTTTTGTCCATATACCCTCTTTTTTATTCAATTTTCCTTTATTTATCCTCCTTCTTACCGAATTTAGATTGAGTATCTTGCCACAATAAGCACAATAGCTACGTGGCTTTTTGACTGTAACTTGTACTGGCATAAACTGAACTGACAACAATTTCACCATTTAATTGTATGTATCAGACAATGAACGTCAATGGTACTTTTTATGCCTAAGGATAGAAGTGACATTTTTACACACTGTAGTAAAAATTGCCATTGCCTTTTATAGTCTTCCTAGCTGGTGATTCCAAAACTAAAATTCTTTATTTTTATCCTAATGTATTTTTTTTTTTTTTAACAAGAACATTTTTTTTTCGCTCTTACTGACTTCAAGCGGACCAAAACCCACTGAATTTGTGAAATACATTTGACCAAAGCCTCTGCCAATACTACCGTCTTAGGGTGTAGAACTAGAAATGGATATATTCACTTTTTGAATCACCCTGGAACACAAATTTCTTTGCTGTCCCTCTCTGTAAGATGGCAGGTGATCAGTCATTACATAGGTGTCGCAATGACATAGTTGCCACACACAACAAATAGAGGAGGCGGAGCTTTAAATGTAAAACAAGGGCCATTATCTGGGATAAGAGTGAAGTAGGGGCAGTAAAAATTGGCAAAAGGCACTCTTTATGGGGGGAGCAACTCAGGGGATGCTAGTTAAAAATGTGAGTTTTGGTCCGCTTTAACCCCATAGAAATATTTTCTTAATGTATAGGACATCAGAAGTATGGAGAGCACCGAATATTACTTATCAACCAAAAGCATACCAGATTCCTGCATAAGTAGAGCAGAGTTGAACAATGCCAGCTTGTGTCTGCGATTCAGTTCAAGTGCTTGATTGAAGTTCCTCAAGGCTTCATTTGGATCTTTTAATTCTATGTAGACAATAGCAAGGTTATACCATAAATCTGCATTTGCCCCATCGAGTTCCAGAGCTCTGACATAAGCTTCCTTAGCTTCTGAAGGTCTGTTCATTTTCAAAAGTAGTTCTCCCCTAAAAACAAACCGTTTAAACTGAGCTACAAATTTTTTTTTGCAACACAGAAAGAAAAACAGGTAAAGATCATATTGTAATAAATTTGAGTCATTGTCCAGGCACACTCAAAAGTATTCCCACTGTGTAGGATTACACTTGGCAATGTTCAAATGTTTTCCCTTTTGTAAACAAAGCTATATTGCAAACAACATTATTAAACCGAACCTTCACCATGATTTATTTAAAAGTCCAAACCCTTAAAAAAACGAGCAGCATCTAAAATGATTATATTTTACGTTTTTAGTCACTTTTTATTCTTTCCCCCAATGGGCTGCAACTGTGTTCAGGACTTTAGGATACGGCCGCCACCATCTTGACTCAGAAGCATCACACTTACTGAGGAGAGTGGGATAAAGTACAGGGGGGCGGGTTACAGCTGTGCTTTGCTCAGACAGAGCAGAGCTGGGGTCAGGTAAAGGTCAGCTATCCCAGAATGCAGAGCAGCACAGTTAGAAGGCACTTCCTGTTTGCAGGCTGCCTAATGTTCCATGGGCCGCCATCTTGGATGTTTAAAGGCTCAAAACATGTAGTAGATACAGGTAGGATGATTTTTAATGTGAGCAATCTGTATGTACAGGGTGTGGGAAACATATAAGATTATAACCTTATTCAGGGTGAAGGACCGCTTTAAATAAGGTTTTCCATTGTGTTGTGCTGTCTTCTGTGATGGGAGTGGCAGGTCTGGATGATTTGCAAGGGTGTGTGGAATACGGTACATTAGAGCCTCAAAAAAAAAAAAAAAAAACCCTAGAGCACCCCGAAGCCCAAGAAGGGTAGTGGTTAAGTATGAAGGTCAAACACACAAACACCTGGCTCCATGCAACGATTTGGCGCAGGCCACACCCACCAGCTACACAGAGCTGTGTTTGCATGTCCCGACCGAAAGAAGCAATGGTGGGGACGGGGAGAGTGCCCACCGCTCCTCCATCTTCTTCTGTCCTCCCATGGTGTGGAAGCCCGGGGAGCAGTGCGGGAGCAAAGGGACATGTGAGAATTTTTTTTTTCACATTTAACCGATAAGGTGCACACATTTTCCCTCCACTTTTGGGGGAATATAGGTTATGTGGCAAAAATATGGTATTTGTTCAGATATTGTATTCCAGTAATTATGCTTTATTTAAGTAGCCCCATAACATTTATAATGGCAAGAAAAATCAGAAATGACCATTTTACAACAGCAAATTGGTTATTACAAATTGTTTTCCATTATTTAAAGGAGCCCGAGTCTTATAAAATAGGATGCATTTATTTTTTTTACTTGGTCCACATCTAAAAATACCATTTTGTGATTACTCACCTGTAAAATGGGTATTACAAGTATGTCTCACACCCTGCTTCGGAAGTATTCATTACACGTGGGTTATGTCCAGTAGAGGGCGAACTTCTGCAGAGATGACTAGAAAAAAGAAGCCCCTCCCAGTCCATAAATACCTGGGACCTCCCACATATTCCCCAGTCTACCAAAGCAGTAAGGGGACCAGGAAGAGCAAATAAAAAATTTTACCAATAAAAAGTTCACCAAATAGAGGATCCAAGATACAACTCAGGGTGGGACGAAGCAGGGTGTGAGACATACTTGTAATACCCATTTTACAGGTGAGTAATCCCAAAATGGTATTATTCCAAGTATGTCTCACACCCTGCTTCGGAAGTATTCATTACACGTGGGACATCCAATAGCAGTGTCCAAAAAGGGTGGGGATCCCAAAAGGCAATAATGCACAAATTAAACCACTGCAGCTTGCAGAACTTTTTGGCCAAAAACAGCATCCGCTGAGGCCCGCACATCAACCTTATAAAACTTGGAAAAAGGAATGAACAGAAGACCAAGTAGCAGCCTTACAAACTTGTTCAACAGAGGCCTGGTACTGAAAAGCCCAGGAAGCCCCAACAGCACGAGTAGAATGAGCAGTGATCTGGAAAGGGGGATCCCTCCCCTTGGCAGTACAGGCCATAACAATGGCCTGACAAATCCATTTACTAATGGTAGACTTGACGGGCGCCAAACCCTTCTTGGGGCCAGAGGGCACCACAAACAAGGCGTCCGTCCTACGGAAAGGAGAAGTAGCCACCAAATAGTACTTCACACAACGAACATCATCCAAAGAGTGCAGGGCCCTCTCCTTGTCATTGCTAGGCTTAGGACACAAGGAAGGGAGAACCACATCCTGAATGAGATGGAAGGCAGAAAACACCTTAGGTAGGAAGTCTGGCTTAAACCAGAAGACCACTTTGTCCTGGTGTCTTTCAAAGTAAGGGGCCTGAATAGACAGAGCCGCCAACTCAGAAACACGTCGAACTGAGGTAATAGCCACCAAAAAGGCAACCTTTTGTGTGAGAATAGAAGATGCAACATCCTGCACCGGCTCAAAAGGAGGCCCCTGGAGGGCCGACAAACCAAATTCAAGTCCCCAAACTGGCAACAAGGGCTTGCGAGGGGGCCGCACATGAGTGACCCCCTGGAAAAAAGTCTTAACCAAAGGATGAAGAGCAAAAGACCTTTGAAGAAAACCGCTAGGGCGGAGACCTGCCCTTTCAGAGTACTAAGCTGAAATCCCAGGTCCAAACCTTGTTGGAGAAAACTCCAAAAATTCTGGGAATCGAAAAACACCCTACAAGGCAAGGCCCTAGCCTCACACCAAGCAATATAGGAGCGCCAGGTCCTGTAGTAGATGTTAGAGGAAGACTTCTTCCTAGCCCTAACAGGCGCCTGGAACACAGCATCAGACAAACCTTTTTCTTTAAAGATGGAAGACTCAGCAGCCACGCCGTCAAAGCCAGCGTTTGTAAATTGGGGTAACATAGCTGACCTTGAGGGACCAGATCCAGAAACGGGCAACCTGTACTGATCGAACCGCCAGCCGCACGACGTCCACAAACCACACCTGTCTTGGCCACCTTGGAGCCACCAGAATTGCTGGCACACCCTCTTGAACCAGCTTGCGCACCACCCTGCCTACCATGGAGAAGGGGGGAAACAGATACAGCGGACCCAGATCCCGCCAGGCCAGGGACATGGCATCCACTGCCAGAGCCAGGGGGTCCTGGAACAGAGACACAAGGCAGGGAGCTTGTGATTGTGAAGGGAGGCAAAGAGATCCACCTCCGGGAACCCCCACTTGTGACAAATGGATAGAAAAAACCCTGTTGTCAAGGGACCATACCCCTGGGCGAGAGGACCCCCTGCTCAGAGTGTCAGCTTCCAGGTTCTCCACCCCTGGAAAGTACACCGCCAAGATGCATAAAATATATATATTGACAGAGTAGGATTTGAACCTGCACCGCCGAGGAATAAAGCTTCATAAACTTATGCTCTAACCGCTGGGCCGTGCAGTCGGCTTGGAATATTGTTCTTGGCCCATACAAGAATCAGAGACAGTATCCGGAGGGCACTCCTGCTGCGAGTCCCTCCAAGGTGATTGATGCAAGGGACCGCAGTCCGATTGTCTGATCGAACCTGAACCGGAAATCCTTGGAGATGAGGCATCAAGTGCGACAGCACCAACCGAATAGCCCTCAGCTCCAAGACGTTGATGAGATGTGCACCTCCTGAGGACCCCACAGCCCCTGGAACTGATGTGTCTTCCAGAACACCCCCAGCCCGATGGCTGGCATCCGGGGTGACCGTCTCCCAACAAGGGGCCAGAAAGGATCTGCCCCTCAGAAGATTTCCCGGTTCCGGCCACCACCAAAGAGACTGCCGGACCAAGGAAGACATCGCAAAGGACTGAACCAAGGACAGAAGACATCTGTCCCAAGCCGATAACAGATGGAGTTGAAGGGGCCTCATGTGAAACTGAGCAAAAGGAACTGCATCGAAGGAGGCCACCTTCAACCCCACCAGCCTCATCCCTTGCCAGATGGACGGGCGAGGGTGGGGCAGAAGAAGACGAAACAGATCTTGAACCATCTGCACCTTTGGCTGAGGTAGGAACACCCTGGTCTGAATGGTATCCAGATTCATGCCGAGAAAGGAAATCTCCCGTGATGGGGAGAGAGAAGACTTGGGGTAGTCGATCACCCAGCTGAACCTCTCCAGCGTAGTCACCAGCAACCTGGTGTCTACTGGGAAGATCGGCACATGAAGGTAAGCGTCCTTGATGTCTATGGACGTCATGAAGTCCCCTGGACGAAGAGAGTTGATGGCCGAGTGCAGAGTCTTCCTGCGAATTTTCCTGGTTCTGAGGAACCTGTTGAGAATCTTGAGATCCAGAATGGGTTTTATGGAGCCATCCTTTTTGAGTACTGTAAAAATGTTGGAGTAATATCCCCGGCCTCTCTCTGAGGAGGGCACCGGGCAAATGACCCCCATGTCCAGAAGGTTTTGAACTACCAAAAACAGCCCCTGCGCGGCCTGGGGGTCCGAAGGAACCCAAGACTTGAGAATTCTGAGAGGAGGCCGGTACTCGAACTTCAGCTTGTACCCGGAAGAAACCCCTTCCAGGATCCAGTTGTCTGTGACCTCCCGGGTCCAGACCTGGGCGAAGAGCCTTAGCCATCCCCCCACCCGCGAGGGTGAGGGTGCCCACTCATTGCTGAGAGGTTTTGGCAGCAGCCTTGGGTTTGGTACCCCAGGCAGTTCCGGGGCGGGCACGTCCTCTGTCCCTACCCCAGGAGTCACCTCTGAACGCAGAGTAAGCAACTCCCCAGCTTGCGCGAGAGCCACGAAAGGAAGGATTAAAGGAGCCTGCCCCCCGAAAGGACCGGCGCTGCCTCTTGCGCTGTGGCAACTTTTCTCCTTTCGCCACGAGTCCAAATGATCTCCAAACAGTCGCCTACCCAAGAAGGGTAGCCCTGTAAGCCCCTTCTTAGCCGCCATATCAGCCGCCCATTGGCGCCACCAAACTGATCGGCGTATAGCCACAAGCAAAGCCTAGGTTCTACTACACATGCCTATTGTATCGTCCAAGGCTGATAAGACGAAGGTCATGAACAAATCACACTGCGTAAGAGCTGCAAATTCATAACTAGCAGGGTTAAGATGGGGACCATCAAACAGGCCCCTAATAACAGATCTGGAAGCCACGGCCGTGAGAGCAGAAGCACAAACGGGACGCAGGGCCGAACCCACACAGGCAAAGGCGTGTAATGCCATTTGATCAAGACGACGGTCCTCACCATCCTTCAACGCGGTGGAGACTGGTGAGTGCACGACCGATGAGTTGGACAACCCCAGAATCGGAGCGTCGACTTCTGGGGGTGACGACCAGCGCTTCATCGTGTCCACCGGAAAGGGATACTTCCTATCCCACCCCCGAGAGACACCAGGAAGCCGGCTGGGCCTTTCCCATTCCTGAAGAATCAATTTGTCAAAATGTTTCTGATCAGGAAACTCCGGGCGAGGCTTAGCAGCCCCAAAAAATTCCCCCTTCTGCGGAGGGGCCTCCACAAGAGGGGAATTATCAAGCACCTCAAAAATATAGGCCAGAAGTCTGGGGGTATCCACAATATCCCCACGCTCCTGCCCAGCATCAGCATCCAGGAACTGCTGACCATCATAGCCTTCAGATTCTGAAAACAATTCCCCTTCTTCCAGTGGGGAGTAATCAGACCATTCAAGGGGGTCATATTCCTCAATCAAAACCCGGCGCAGCCTGTGCCAAATGCCTTCTCTTGGCTGGGGCCTCTCTGGCCGCAGAGCTAGCAATCAATTTCTCAATGTTGGCCAATCTAGCACAGACATCAGATTGCGACTCCCCGCTAATGACAACATCACTTGGGGTCAAATGCAGGCGTGGGGTGTAGGTGATGAGGCCGGCGGCACTGACCCAGACGCCTGGGACATGGACTGCCGCTATGCACACGGTATGCAAACGATCACATTATCCCCCGCAAGGGATAACCCACAAACCACACACTGCCGGTGTCGCCCCGAAGGGAGCCCGAGCCCGGTATCCTGGGAAGCCTCCATATGGTGATTTTTTTTGTGGTAGTCGCAATGACCAGTGGGAATTACGCTATTAAGCTACCCGGGATGCCCCTTCACATCCGTTAGTGGGAGGATTTGTAAATGACAAGGAAAAAAAAACCAATTTGAGCAAGGGACCTAAGGACCGGGAGAACCCCCTTTTGATCAGGCAAGGTATTCCCCCAGAAAATATAATGGCACCATAAGAAAAACACCCCCAGCGCTATATACAGCAGCATTCATTCAAGAAATATTATATATATATATATATATATATATATATATATATATATATATAAAGTACATGTGATAACATAAACAAGGCACCATCAAAAATTCCTTCCATGAGCTCAGAAACAAGACAGTCAATAGCAATGGATCCTAAAACACACCAACCCCGCAGGGCACTCACCGATAACCGGAGGGAAGGCGTCCATACAGCAGCAGAGTGAAGATACAGCAGCATTCATTCAAAGAAAGGCAGGCCGAGAAGGACAGAGCCAGCAGTTCCCAGCCAATGGCTGAGAACCGCAAAGAGCACCAAAGCAGGGGGGCGGGCCGCAGCCAGCGCACCGAGCGCCCGGCCCCGCCCCCTCTCCTGACTAAACGTGAAGGAATGGCCGCACTCCCAGCAAAGCTGCGGAGCCGGCCCGGGAACCAGCACGCCGCCTCCAACAGCCGTGGCCTGGCCACAGAAAGACTAAGTGCGCTAAACACCTTCACACACACACACTCGCTCCAAATACATAGGCTGGCAGGGCCAGCCAGTGTAAGCAAAGGACAATAAGGTCACAAAAAGGAGGGACAGGCTACCCCCTTCCCCCCCCCTATAATCCAGGAACAGGGAGCAATGGGAGGGGGGGGGGGTTTCCCAGCTACCTAATGCAGCGCAGGGAATAAAATGGACAGGGCATCCCAAACCAGGATCCTGAACCTGGCATCCGCCTACCCCTTGGAGGGGGTCTCACGGAGGAGCATGGCTCCCAGTTAGTACACCACTAAGGTGTACCCTACCCTCGCCCAGACCTACAGCCAAGGCTGGGAGGCATAGGGTCTAAATTTAAAAAGGTCTGGGCAGAAATAGGGACAGGAATTGGCCGGGTGTACACCCGGCTTACCTGCAAGGAAGAGACAGCCATCTTCCAACTTGCTCGCTGTCTGCAGAGACTAAGACTGGGGAATGTGTGGGAGGTCCCAGGTATTTATGAACTGGGAGGGGCTTCTTTTTTCTAGTCATCTCTGCAGAAGTTCGCCCTCTCCTGGACATAACCCACGTGTAATGAATACTTCCGAAGCAGGGTGTGAGACATACTTGGAATATATAAACAATCATAACACTAAAAGGTTCACCATATAAAAGATCCAAAATACCAATAAGGGCGGGATGAAGCGGGGTGTGTGACATACTTATAATACCCATTTTACAGGTGAGTAATCACAAAATGGTATTATTCCAAGTATGTCACACACCCCGCTTCCAATATTCATGACATGTGGGACATCCAATAGCAGTGTCCATCATGGGTGGGGATCCCAATACGGCAAAAAATGCACAAATTTTAAACCACTGCAGCTTGCAGACACTTGCGGCCAAAAACAGCATCCGCTGAGGCCCGCACATCAACCTTATAAAACTTGGAAAATGTATGAACGGCGGACCAGGTAGCAGCCTTACAAACTTGTTCAACAGAAGCCTGGTGCTGAAAAGCCCAAGAAGCCCCAACAGCACGAGTCGAATGAGCAATGATCTGAAAAGGGGGAACCTTCCCATTGGCAGTATAGGCCCCAAATAGTACTTCCCACAACGAACCACATCCAAAGAGTGCAAAACCCTCTCCTTGTCATTGCTAGGCTTAGGACACAAGGAAGGGAGAACTACATCCTGATTGAGGTGGAAGGCAGAAACCACCTCAGGAAGGAAATCTGGCTTAAAGCGAAATACCACCTCGTCCCCGGTGTCTCTCAAAGTAAGGGGCCTGAATGGACAGAGCCGCCAACTCAGAGACACGACGTAATAGCCACCAAATAGCCACCAAAAAGGCAACTGAGCATAGAAAGTGCAACATCCTGCACCCTGGAGGGCCGACAGAACCAATTCAAATCCCAAACGGGCAATAAAGGCTTTCTAGGAGACCGCACATGAGTAACCCCCTGGAAAAAAGTCTTAACCAGAGGATGCAGAGCAAAAGACCTTTGAAAGAAGACCGTCAGAACAGAGACCTGCCCTTTCAAGGTACTAAGCTGGAACCCCAGGTCCAGACCGTGTTGAAGAGACTCCAAAATCCTAGAATTAGAAAACACCCTGCAAGGCAAGGCCCTAGCCTCACACCAGCCAAAATAGGACCTCCAAGTCCTGTAGTAGATGTTAGAGGAAGAACTCTTCCTAGCTCTAACAAGAGTCTGAATCACAGCCTCAGACAATCCTTCCTCCCTTAAGATGGAGGTTTCAGCAGCCACGCCGTCAAAGCCAGCGTTTGTAAATTGGAGTAACGTAGTGGACCTTGAGAGATCAGATCCGGAAACAGGGGCAGCCAGTACTGCTCTACCGCCAGCCTTATGACGTCTGCGAACCGAACCTGTCTTGGCCACCTTGGGGCCACCAGAATTGCTGGCGCACCCTCTAGAGCCAGCTTGCGCACCACCGTGCATACCATGGAGAAGGGGGGAAACAGGTACAGGAACCCCAGATCCCTCCAGGCAAGAGACATGGCGTCCACTGCCAGGGCCAGAGGATCCTGAGACAGAGACACAAACAATGGGAGCTTGTGACGTGAGGCAGAGATCCACCTCTGCAAACCCCCACGTGTGACAGAGGGACCGGAATACCATGTGGATGAGAGACCATTCCCCTCGGCGAGAGGATCCCCTGCTCAGGGAGTCCACCTCCGTGTTTTCCACTCCCGGAATGTACACTGCTGAGATGCATGGAACATTGCTCTCTGCCCATGCAAGAATCAGAGAAACTTCCCTGAGGGCACTCCTGCTGTGAGTCCCTCCTTGATGATTGATGTAAGCTACCGCAGTTCGATTGTCTGATCGAACCTGAACCGGTAAGCCGCGTAGGTGATGCGTCAAGCATGACAGAACCAACCGAATAGCTCTCAGCTCCAAGACATTGATGGGGGTGTGAGCCTCCTGAGGACCCCACAGCCCCTTGAACTGATGCGTCTTCCAAAAACCTCCGCAGCCCGACAGGCTGGCATCCATGGGAACAGTCTCCCAACAAGGGGTCAGAAAGGATCTGCCCCTCATCAGATTGCTTGGTTCCAGCCACCACTGAAGGGACTGCCGAACCCGGGGAGACATCATGAATGACTGATCCAATGACTGCGGACATCTGTCCCAGGACAACAATAGATGGAGCTGGAGCGACCTCATGTGGAACTGAGCAAAGGGAACTGCCTCGAAGGGAGCCACCATCAATCCCACCAGTCTCATCTTTAGCCGGATAGAAGGATGAGGTTTGGACAGGAGAAGACGTATCAGATCCTGAACCATCTGCACCTTGGACTGAGAAAGGAAAACCCTGGTCCGAATGGTATCCAGATTCATGCCAGAAACGAGATCTCCCTTGAGGTGGAGAGAGAGGACTTGGGATGGTTGATCACCCAGCTGAACCTCTCCAGGGTCGCCACCACCATACCTGGTGTCCAGCTCCGCCTGACAGAGAGGATGCCGTAATGAGGAGGTCATCCAAATACGGAACAATGTGAATGCCCTGGGCTCTGAGAAGGGCCATTATGCCCGCCAGCACCTTGGTGAACACCCTTGGTGCCGAAGTCAACCCGAAAGAGAGGACCACAAACTGAAAGTGCTGATCTCCCACCACAAACCTGAGAAATCTCTGGTGTGCTGGGAAGATTGGTACATGAAGGTAAGCATCCTTGTTGTCTATGGATGTCATGAAATCCCCCTGACGAAGGGAATTGATGGCTGAGCGCAGAGTCTCCATGCGGAACTTCTTGGTTCTGATGAACCTGTTGAGAAGCTTCAAATCCAGAATGGGTCTTATGGATCCATCCTTTTTGGGAACCGTGAAGAGGTTGGAATAATAGCCCTGGCCTCTCTCTGAGAAAGGCACCGGGCATATGACATCCATGACCAGAAGATTCTTTACAGCCAACAGGAGCCCCTGCGCAGCCCGGGGATCCGAGACCTTAGGAATCTGGGAGGTGGCCGGTACTCGAACTCCAGTTTGTACCCGGAAGAGACCACTTTCAAGATTCATTTGTCTGCAACCTCCTGGGCCCAGACCAGGAAGAAGTGCCGCAGCCGTCGCTCCACCCGCAAGAGTGAGGTCGCCCCCGCATTGCTGAGCTGTCTTGGCAGCAGGCTTGGACTTGGAACCCCAGTTAAGGCCTGGACGTGCGCGTCCTCTGCCTCTGTTCCAGGAATCACCTCTGAAATTAGAGTAGGCAAAGCCTCTGCCTGCTCTGGCACCGCTAAAGGAAGTATTGAAGGAGCCTGCCCCCCGAAAGGGGCGACGCTGCTTCTTACGCTGAGGTAACTTTCCACCTTTCGCCACTGAATCCAATTTATCTCAGAACAGCCTCATACCCAGGAAGGGTAGCGCTGCGAGTGATTTCTTAGCCGCAATGTCACCCGCCCACTGGCGTAGCCAGACCGATCGGCGAATAGCAACCAGCAATGCCGAGGTTCTACTACACATAATAATCGCATCATCCATAGCAGATAAAACAAAGCTCACAAATAATTTACACCGCTTAAGGGCTGTGAATTCATCACTGGCCGGGTTAATCTGGGAACCACTCAACAGGTCCCTAACCACAGACCTGGTAGCCACAGTCACAAGCGCCGAGGCACAAACAGGCTGCAAGGCTGAACCCACACTGGCAAAGGCATGGCATGCCATTTGATCAAAGCGTCTGCCCTCACCATCTTTAAGAGTGGTGGCGTCTGGAGAATGTACAACGGAGGTGTTGGACAATCCCAGAACGGGCGCATCGACCTCGGGAGGGGACGACCAGCGCTTCACCGCGTCCACCGGGAAGGGATACTTCCTATCCCATCCCTGAGGAACACCGGGGAGCCGGCTAGGCCTCTCCCATTCCTAAAGAATCATGCAATCAAAATGATTCTGATTTGGGAACTCCAAGCGGGGCTTAGAAGTCCCAAAAAATGTCCCCTTCTGCGGGGGGGGGGGGGGGGGGGGGGCTCTGGCGGAGAAATATCCAGTACCTCAAATAGATGGGCCAGGATCTTGGGGGTATCCACGGCATCCCCCAGCGCCTGCCCAGTATAAAAAAACTGCTGATCCTCAGCATCAGATTCAGCAAACAATTCCCCCTCCTCGAGTGGGGAATAATCAGACCAGTCAAGGGAATCATAGTCATCAAAATCCAGTACCGACGCGGCCGGCGACAGATGCCTTCTCTTAGCTGGGGCCTTTCTGGCCGCAGAGCTAGATATCAACTTTTCGATGTTGGCCAGCCTAGCACAAACATCAGCTTGCGACTCCCCGCTAATGACAGTGTCACTTGGGGTACGGATAAGGAGGGGGTGGGGTAGGTGATGAGGCCGGCGGACCCAGACTGCCGCGTAATGGCCTGCTGTGCACGTGGAATAAACAAATTATCCCCCGCAAGGGATGCCCCACAAACCACACACTGCCGGGGTTGCCCCGAAGGGAGCCCAAGCCCGGTATCCTGGGTAGCCTCCATATGGTGATTTTTTATGCCAGTAAGCTACCCGGGATGCCCCTTAACGTCCGTTAGTGGGAGGATTTGTAAAGCCCCTATTTGAGTGAGGGACCTAAGGACCGGGAGAACCCCCTTTTAACTATCAAGGAAGGTAATCCCCCTGGAAGACATAATAAAAAAGGGTACCATAAGCATGAAGTCATTACAGCAATCATACATCCAGATATAATCACAGTCATACAATATATCTGTATAACCTTAAAGCATATGTCAAGGATAACGCAGCATACAAGGCACCCCAATAGAAATACGATTATGCATAACAAAAAAGGCAGATAATAGAATGAGCCCCGCAGGGCACTCACAGTTAGGATGCAAGATGGCGACCGGACAACCAGCAGCATCAGCCAGGCCAGGGGAAGAGAAGGAGGGCCAGCCTCGCCACCTCGTGCTGGGAAGAGTAACCGCGGTTCCCAGCAATTGCTGGGAACCTCCATGGGCGCCAAAAGAGAGGGGGGCGGGCCGCATCAGCGCGCAGCCCCGCCCCCTCTCCTGACTAACAGAGAAGCAAAAAACATGGCCGCGCTCCCACAAGGTTGCGGAGCCGGAACAGACGCGGCCCAGCAACAAGTGAAGCAAACAGCCACACACACCACACACACAAACACATACACTCATACCACACTGACAGCTAATTGGCCAGGCAAAGTCTGAGGTAAAAAATTGGAGGGACATGCCCCCCCTCCCCCCCATGATCCAGGGACAGGGAGCAACAGGTGGGGGAATTCCCAAGCCACCTAATGCAGCGCAGGAAAAATGACGGATAGGGCATCCCAAACCAGGATCCCGGACCTGGTATCCGCCTACCCCTTGGAGGGGGTCTCACGGAGGAGCATGGCTCCAAGTTATCACACCACTAAGGTGTATCCTACCTTCACCCGGACCAACAGCCAGGGCTGGGAGGCATAAGGGCTTAATAAAAACAAGGTCCGGGCAGAAATAGGGAAATAAAATGGCCGGGTGTAAACCCTGCTTACCTGCAAGGAGGAGACAGCCATCTTCTGACTTGCTCGCCGTCTGCAGAGACGATTACTAGGGAATGTGTGGGAGGTCCCAGGTATTTATGGACTGGGAGGGGCTCCTTTTTTTCCTGTCATCTCTGCAAAGTTCGCCCTCTACTGGCCATAACCCACATGTCATGAATATTGGAAGCGGGGTGTATGACATACTTGGAATATATATCTTAGGTCTAAATTGTAATTAAAATGAAATTTCCACAAACCTCTATAGAGATTCTCCTTCTAGCTGATACAGCTTTACTATGAACCCAGGTTGTACGGGGTCTGTTGGAAGTGTCGCATGCTACTGCATTTATTTAAATGTATTAGCAATCTTACCTACTAATATAGGCCTGTTTAAAATCTGGTCTCATGCTTATGGCTTGTCTGTATAGCTGATCAGCTTCTTCGAGCCTTGACTCATTTGCACGGATCAAGTTTGCAAGATTTATGTACACGTTCAGGTGATTAGGTGCAACACGTGCAGCATACTTCTTTCCTGGTATTACCTTTATAGAAAACAAAAGCATTTTGTTTAAAAAATAAAAAAACAAGGCACATAAATGTTTACACATGCTACATTTACATAATAATGCATTTCCGCTATCTAACCATTTTTGCTTTTAAAACATTTATAAAGTGGACCAACTCCCTCCACAGTGAGGGTGTTGGTGTCCATTGGTACTATATGACAGTCTGGGGGGGTGTCCATTGGTACTATATGACAGTCTGGGGGGGGGGGGATCGGGAGCCGTACGACTCCAAGATGGAGGATTCAATAGCCAGGTCGTCAATGCCAGAACTGGTGCCATAGAGACCCTTGTGTGAGAAGATCTGGATCGTCAGGCAACCTGCAAGATTCGCCTTCCGACATTCTTACTATGTCTGAGAAACAGCTTCTCCTTGGCCACTGAGGAATGGTTGGAATTCCCTCATTGGCTGTCTCGACTGGTACTCGACCTAGGAGTGGAGTTGGAGGAATGCATAAGGAAGCTTAAATGCTGACCAATTAACCCTTTCGCTGCCAGCCTACCTGCAGCATTTGCCACTCCCTGTTGCCAGACTGAGTTTGACTGTTTCGCGCTACACATGTTCAACTGTCATTTTTGAAAGGATTTCCAGGGATTTCCCAGGAAAATTATATATTGTTTTTTTCAACAGAGTCTGGGCTTTAACATGAAATGTCTTGTTTGTATTTTTTAGGTGTATTCTCAACATTTTTGGGTGAAATGTGTGAAAAAAATTAAAAAAAATATATTTTTTTACAATTTGTCGAGTTTTTTGTAATAAAAAATGTAAGTTTGTCAATAAAATCTTATTGCGTGAGAAACCCCAATTTCTCCCGGTTACAGCGATACCACATATGTATAGGTAGACACCCTTTCCTGCCCAGAAGCCTTTTATAGCTGCTGGATGACAAATGGTTAATTCAAAAAAAAAAATGACATAGGGTCCCCCTTCCCGGGGAGGGAGACCCCATTTTTTTTTGGATTTTTAAGGGTTAAAAACCCTTAAAAATCCAAAAAAAAAAATGACGTGGGGTCCCCCTTACCCAAAGTAACCAGCCCGGGACCAGCTATGGGGGCTTGTAGGCACAGAGTGGGGGGGCCAGCTTTGGTGGCCCCCCCACCCTGCAGCCTACGAGCCCACATAGCCTATGTGGGCCCGGGCTCTTCTGCCCCCCCCTGGCCTTTGGGGAGGCAGGTAATGGGGGTGCGGGGGTTAATGGCAAGCCACCCGCTAGGGCAGGTGACTTGCCACCCCCCCAGCCTTGTGAACTGGTATAAGGGGTCTCATGGACCCCTTACCAGCTCACAAAGGGTTAATGTGAAAAAAAAACACCACACAATAATAAAAAGTATTTTATTAGAAAAAAAAAAAATTTTTTTTTACTGTACTTACCTTCGATTGCAAGCTCTTGTCCCTCGCCGCTCAGCTGACAGATGCCGGTGATCGGCATCCAGAGAAGGAGAAGGCAGGAGATCAGAGGATCTCCTGTCACCTCCTTCCAGGGCACCGATCACCGGCATCTGAGAAGCTGAGAAAGCTGAAGCCGGTGATCGGGACCGGGATGACGTCATAAGCCCCGCCCCCAAGGGGGCGGGGCTTAGAGGCAAGATGGCGGCCGCCATCTTGAAGAAGAGAGGAGAGAGCCTCCCAGGCTCTCTCCTGAAGAACGGTAAGTCCTGGGGGGGGATCGGAGGCCCCCCAGGTGAAGAGGAGGGACAGCGGGAGCCAGCGCACACACAGGTAAGTGAATGTCATTTTTATTTTTTTTTTTTTTTTACAGTTAGCAGCTGCTGCTGCAGAAGCGGGGGGGGGGGCGGCCTATTCCGGGGGCTCTCCTGGAGCCATCCGACCCCCCACGGGGGATCGGATGGCACCAAATTAAAGAGGAGACCCGGCCGGATCCAACAAGGGGTCAGGTGAGTATTTTTGATTTTTATTTTTTAAACTAGAAGCGAGGAAAGTCAAGCACGTAACACCTACGGGCTTGGCACTTAAGGCCCAGCCAAGCCAGCACGTAGGTGTTACGTGCTTGGCACCAAAAGGGTTAAAGTGGACCAACACCCACGGGTGATCGGCCCGGGAATCTATAAGATTCCCGAGCCGATCACCCCCCACCCCGCGGGACATCCGAGATCGGGATGTCCCGCGGGGTGAAACCCCCCCAAACACCCCAACTCACCTACCTTATCTTCGGCGGCGGCCGGCCGCCGCCGCCTCCCTCGCGCCCCTGTAGGCGTGCGCGCCTCCGCGCCGGCCGTCTGCGAATGGCCGGCGCGGGGGCGCGCGCGTTCAAAGTGACGCGAGGGAGGCGGCGGCGGCCGCCGCCGCTTAGACGTTCAAGTTCTTACCTTGTACGTCGGCGCTGGGAGCGGGGAGAGGTGAGTTGTTCGGGGGGTTCGGGGGGGGTTTCACACAGCGGGGCACCCCGATCGGGGGTGCCCCACCGAAGTGGACCAAGACCCAGGATAGTCAAAATCCTGGGTGTTGGTCCACTTTAAGAGTGAGTGCATCTGTCGCTATTGCTAGAGGATCCCTGTACAAACCTCGCAATCTTCCGATTGTGGCAGGATGCAAAGAGATCTCCCCCTGGGAACCCCCAGCGGATGCAAAGGGACCAAAAAAAATCCTTTGACCGAGGGACCAATCTCCCAGATGCAAAACCATTCTGTTCAGATGATCGTCCTGCAAGTTGTCCACTCCTGGCATGTGGATCGCCGAGATGCAAGGAACATGCTTCTGGGCCCAGAGTAAGATCCTGTTCACTTCCTTGAGAGATTTCCAGCTTCAGGTGCCCACCTGGTGGTTGATGTATGCCACTGCCGTCAGATTGTCTTTCTGAATCCTGACAATCACTCTCAATTCCAGGATATTTATGGGAAGACTACTGATAAACATCTTTGGTGCCGACGATGCAGGCCGAAGGGCAGAGCGACAATACGGAAAGATAGGGATATGTAGGTACGCATCCTTTATATCCTCATAAATTCTCCTGGGTGAAATTACATCAATGTGGATCCTAAAGATTCCAAGCGAAATTTCTTCAAATGGACGAACATGTTGAGGCCCTTGATCTAATAATGGGTGTACAGAACCGTCCCTCTTGGGAATTATGAACAATTTGAAGTAAAAACCCTGACCTCTCTCTGAGAGGAACATAACAGACAACTCTAATCTGTGAAAGGTGAGCTAACGGATCTCATGGCTTCTGCTTTCTCTGGAATTTGGGATACCCCTGACCAAAAGATCCTTCAAAGAGGTCTGGCACCTAAATATATCTTGCAACCTGAGGATACCACTTCCTGTATCCAAAGATCTGTTACATGGAGCCTCCAATAAGAGCAAGTGCAGGAACCATTCCTTCATGCCTCAGAGGGCTCTGAAGAGGGTATTTCCCTTTTCCACCTGATAGATCTTTCCTATTTTGGGACTTTGGTCTATTCAAAAATTATCTTCGGTATCCTGAGGGGCAGACCTCTACCCCCATGAAAAGGCAGAGGATTGGAGGCCATGCGAAACAAAGCGCTAGACGTTCTTTTCTGTGGAAGCTTACTAGACTTGCCCTTAGTAACTTCCTTTACCATGTTATCCAAACGCTCCCCAAACAGACATCCCCTCTGAAAAGGGAGTACTGTCAGATTCTTCTTCGAGGCAGCTTTAGCCATAATACATGCCTTAACCTACAACCAGAGCTAAACCTCTAGCAGTAAACCTAATTAAATCATCCATAGCAGAAATTGCACACCTGGTAATATGCATACTGGTCCTGATCAACTGGGAGCATGCCTTCTGTGAACGACCCGAACAAGGCTTGGAATCCAGTTGGTTTAACAACTTTCTCCTCATTAAAGATGCTATGGATGTGGCACAAGCTGGCTGTAAGGTCGACCCTACAATAGAAAAGCATGAAGTGCCACCTGATCTATGCGTTTATCTGCTGGATCTCTTGGGGAGGCAAGAGAGGATGGAATCCGGAAGTCTTATAAGACCTGAAACTGGAGCGTCTAGCACAGGAGGGCGAAACCATAAATCAATCAGATCTGAAAAAAAAAAACAAAAATACCATTTTGTGAGTATTCACCTGTAAAATGGGTATTACGAGTATGTCACACACCCCGCTTCCAACATTCATGACACTTGGGTAACTAGCCTGTAGAGGGCGATCTTGCAGAGATGACATGAGAAAAAGGAGCCCCTCCTGGTCCATAAATACCCGGGACCTCCCACTACTCCTCAGTCCTTTAAAAAAGCAGTGAAGAACCAGGAAGAGCAAATTATATAGTGAAAAATAATAAGAAACAAAAGGATCCCAGAACAAAAAAGGGCGGGGGAAGCGGGGTGTGTGACATACTCGTAATACCCATTTTACAGGTGAGTACTCACAAAATGGTATTATTCCTAGTATGTCACACACCCCGCTTCCAACATTCATGACACTTGGGACATCCAATAGCAGTGTCTATAATGGGCGGGGATCCCACAAGGAAAATAAGGCATAACTTAAATTACTGCAGCTTGCAGAACCTTGCGACCAAAAGCAGCAACTGCTGAGGCCCGCACATCAACCTTGTAAAACCGAAAACCAAGTAGCAGCCTTGCAAACTTGTTCAACAGAAGCCTGGTGCTGAAAAGCCCAGGACGCACCAACAGCACGAGTAGAATGAGTAGTAACACGAAAAGGGGGGACCTTCCCCTTAGCAGAATAGGCCCCAACAATGGCCTGACGAAACTATTTACTAATGGAAGATTTGGCGGGTGCCTAACCCTTTCTAGGCCCAGAAGGCACAACACAACGAACATCCAAAGAATGTAAAACCCTTTCCTTGTTATTACTAGGATTAGTGCACAATGAAGGAAGAACTATATCCTGATTTAAGTGGAAGGCAGACACCACTTTAGGAAGAAAATCTGGTTAAAACGGAAAACCACCTTATCCTGATGCCTCTCATAGTAAGGAGCCTGTATTGACAGGGCCGCCAATTCAGAAACCCGACGGACAGAGGTAATAGCAACCAAAAAGGCAACTTTCTGAGTGAGAATATGAAGAGGAACCTCCTGTAAAGGTTCAAAAGGAGCCTTTTGCATAGCAGAGAGCACCAGACTAAGATCCCAAAATGGAAGTAGGAGCTTTCTAGGAGGCCGCACATGCGTGAACCCCTGGAAAAAAATCTTAACCAAAGGGTGAAGAGCAAATGCAGAAACCTGCCCTTTCAAAGTACTAGTCTGGAAGCCCAAATCCAGACCCCGTTGCAGAAACTCCAAAATCCTAGGGATAGAAAATACCCTGCAAGGCAGGGACCTAGACTCACACCAGTCAATATAGGACCTCCAAGTCCTGTAATAAACCACAGAGAGAGACTTCTTTCTAGCTCTAACAAGAGTCAGAAGCCGTAAGGCTGGCATCTGTGGTGACCAACTCCCAACAAGGGGTCAGAAATGATTTGCCGTCCCTGAGATTGCTCGAAATCAGCCACCACTGGAGGGACTGCAGGACGAGGGGAGACAACAGACAAGTCCCATTCAAAGACAACGGGCGCTTGTCCCACTTCGCCAGGAGAAAGAGCTGAAGCGTCCTCATGTGGAACTGAGCAAAAGGAACCGCTTCGAGCGTGGCCACCATCAACCCCACTAATCTCATCCCCAAGCGGATAGGCTGATGAGGATTGGACAGGAACAGATGAATTAGAACAATCTTGGACTGAGGAAGAAATACCCTGGCCTAAAGGGTATCCAGAATCAAGCCCAGAAAGGGAATCTCCCTTACGGGACAAAGAGGATTTGGCATGGTTTATCACCCAACCAAACCTCTCTAGTGTAGTCACCACTGTTCTGGTGTCCAGTTCCGTCTGATTGAAAGATGACGCTGTGATGAGCAAGTCGTCCAGCAATGGCCCGATGCAAATGCCCTGGACCCTGAGAATAGCCATTACTCCTGCCAGGACCCTGGTAAACACTCTTGGGGATGGAGTGAGACCGAATGGAAGAGCCAACTGAAAATGGTGGTCTTCTACTGTGAATCTGAGAAACCTTTGGTGAGCGGCAAAAATAGGAATGTGCAGATAAGCATCCTTGATGTCTATGGACGTCATAAAGTCCCCCTGGCGAAGAGAGTCGATCGTTGAACGCAGCGACTCCATGCAGAACCTTCGGAAACGGATTGAGTTGTCTCAAATCTAGAATAGGCCGAACATAGCCGTCCTTTTTTGGGAACCGTAAATAGGTTGGAGTAAAACCCCAGACCTCTTTCCGCTGGAGGAACCTGGCGGTTAACATCCATGTTTAAAAAGTTCGCCATAGCTGCCCAGAGCCCCTGTGCGATCACCGGCTCTGCGGGCATCCGAGACCTGAAAAATCTGGGAGGAGGCCGAACCTCGAATTCCAGCTTGTAACCGGAGGACACAACTTCCAGAATCCATCTGTCTGATACCTCTTGACCCAAGCCTGGAAAAAAGAATCGCAGCCGTCCCCCCACCCGTACGGGTGAGGGCGCCTCCTCATTGCTGGGCAGGCTTGGAAGTGGACTTGGGCTTAGATCCCCAACTCTGACCTGGATGGCCACGTCCTCTTCCTCTGTTCCATGCAGTCCCCCTTGGGGCTGAAAAGGGCAGATCCTCTGCCTGTTCTGGAACCACAAAAGGAAGGGTCAAAAGGAAGCCGATCCCCGCAAGGAACGACGTTGCTTCTTACACTGAGGCAATTGCCTCCTTTAATGACAGAATCCAACTTCTCACCAAAGAGGAGTAATCCCCCAAAGGGAAGCGCTGTAAGCGACTTCTTTGCCACCGTGTCAGCCGCCCACTGGCGTAGCCAAATAGACCACTGAATCGCAACAAGCAAGGCAGAAGTTCTGCTACACAAGACCATGGAGTCATCTAAAGCAGAAAGTAAAAAAGACACAAATAAATCACATCGCTTGAGAGCGGAAAACTCACCAGAGGCTGGATCAAGCCCTGAGGTATTCAATAGGTCTCTAATAACAGACCTAATAGTGACTGCCATAAGTGCCGAGGCACCCACAGGCCGCAAGGCGGAGCCAACGCTAGCAAACGCATGGCAAGCCATTTGTTCAATACGTTTGTCCTCCCCATCCTTTAAGGGAAGTAGATTCCGGAGAATGCAAAACAGAGGAATTGGACAAACTGAGCACAGGTGAATCCACCACAGGGGGGATGACCAACGCTTACAGTGTCTGCAGGAAAGGGATTTTTTTTTTTTTTTTTTTATATCCCAGCTCAAAGGAATGCCAAGAAGCCACGCAGGCTTTTCCCATTCCGTAAGAATGATATCTTCAAAATGTTTCTGATTAGGAAATTCAAAACGAGGCTTGGAGGCTCCAAAGAGCTCCCCTTTCTGAGGAGGGACTGCTTCTGGAAAATCGATAGCCAAGACCTCATATAATTGAGCAAGAGCTTTAGGGGTGTCAAAATTCTCCCCTTCACCTTGTTCAGCGTCAATACCCACAATTGCTGAACATCTGAAACAGATTCTTCAAAGAATTCTCCTTCTTCAAACGGAGATCAAAAATGCTCGCTACAATCAAGCTCATTTGCCTCAACTGCCAGAGCTAAATGTTTTCTTTTAGCTGAGGCCCTCTTGGTCACAGAGCTAGACATTTATTTTTTCAATGTGAGCCAATCAGGCACATACATCAGAAAGCGACTCTCTACCCATGACAATATCACTGGGGGTATGAACAAGACAAGGCGGTGTGGGGGAAGAGGCAGGAGCCACCTACCCTGAGGCTTGGGCCCTTACTGCTGCATTATAACCAACTGAACACAAGATACACACAGAAAATACCATTTTGTGAATACTCACCTGTAAAATGGGTATTATAAGTATGTCACACACCCCGCTTCAAGACATTCATTACACTTGGGTATACTGACCTGTAGATGGCGATCTTGCCGAGATGATATAAAAAAAAGATAAGACCCTCCCGGCCCATAAATACCTGGGACCTCCCACTCATTACCCAGTATAAAGATAGCAGTAAGATCAAGGGACCAGGAAAGCCAATTACAACTAACAAAGGTTCACCATATAAAGGATCCAGAATACAAAAGGGCAGGGTGAAGCGGGGTGTGTGACATACTTATAATACCCATTTTACAGGTGAGTATTCACAAAATGGTATTATTCTAAGTATGTCACACACCCCGCTTCAAGACATTCATTACACTTGGGACATCCAATAGCAGTGTCCATAAAGGGCGGGGATCCAAAAAACAAGGCAACAAGGCACAAACCACTGCAGCTTGCAGAACCTTGCGGCCAAAAACAGCATCCGCTGAGGCACGAACATCAACCTTGTAAAACTTGGAAAAAATGTGAACCGAAGACCAAATAGCAGCCTTACAAACCTGCTCAACAGAAGCCTGGTGCTGGAAGGCCCAGGACGCCCCAACAGCACGAGTAGAATGAGCAGTAACACGAAAAGCGGGAACCTTGCCCTTGGCAGAATAGGCTCCAACAATGGCCTGGCGAATCCATTTACTAATGGAAGACTTGGCGGGAGCCAAACCCTTCCTAGGCCCAGAGGGCACCACAAAAAGGGCATCAGTCCTACGAAAAGAAGAAGTAGCCACCAAATAGTACTTCACACAGCGAACCACATCCAAAGAATGCAAAACCCTCTCCTTGTCATTGCTGGGCTTAGGACACAAGGAGGGAAGAACAATATCCTGATTCAGATGAAAAGCAGAGACCACCTTAGGAAGGAAATCTGGCTTGAAGCGGAAAACAACCTAGTCCTGATGCCTCTCAAAGTAAGGAGCCTTAATAGACAAGGCTGCCAACTCCAAAACACGTCGAACAGAGGTGATGGCAACCAGAAAAACAACCTTCTGAGTAAGCGTAGAAAGTGCAATATCCTGCAAAAGTTCAAAAGGAGGACCCTGCAAGGCAGACAAAACCAAATTCAAATCCCAAACTGGGAGCAAAGGCTTCCTAGGAGGCCGCACATGCGTAACCCCCTGGAAAAAGGTCTTAACCAGAGGATGAAGAGCAAAAGACTTTTGAAAGAACACGGCCAGGGCAGAAACCTGCCCTTTCAGCGTACTAAGCTGCAAACCTTGGTCCAGACCATGTTGCAGAAATTCCAAGACCCTAGGGACAGAAAACGCCCTGCAAGGCAAGGCCCTTACCTCACACCAATCAATATAAGACCTCCAAGTCCTATAATAGATGGCAGAGGAAGACTGCTTTCTAGCCCTAACCAGAGTCTGAATGACAGCATCAGAAAGACCTTCCTCCCTCAAGATTGAGGTTTCAGCAACCACTCCGTCAAAGCCAGCGTTGGTAAATTGGGGTAGAGTAGTGGACCCTGAGTGAGCAGATCTGGCAGAAGGGGCAGGCCTAACTGATCCTCTGCCAACCTTACCACGTCTGCGAACCAAACCTGTCTTGGCCACCTTGGAGCCACCAGGATTGCTGACGCGCCCTCTGGGGCCAGCTTGCGCACCACTCTGCCCAACATGGGAAACTGAGGGAACAGGTACAGAAACCCCATATCCCTCCAGTTCATAGACATAGCATCCGCTGCCAGAGCCAGCGGATCCCGCGAAAGAGACACAAATACCGGAAGCTTGTGACGAGAGGCAAAGAGGTCCACCTCCGGAGTCCCCCACCGGTGGCAAAGCGACCGAAACACCTTGGGGCTGAGCGACCATTCCCCCCGGCGAGACGACCCCCTGCTCAGGGAGTCCACCTCAGTGTTCTCCACTCCCGGAATGTACACCGCCGAGATGCATGGGACATTGCTCTCTGCCCAATCCAGAATCAAAGACACTTCCCTGAGGTCAAGCCTGCTGCGAGTCCCTCCCTGGTGATTGATGTAGGCGACCGCCGTCCGATTGTCCGACCGAACTTGGACCGGTAAGCCCCGCAACTGATGAGTCAAGTGAGTGAGCCAGAACCAACCTGATGGCTCTCAACTCCAGAACATTGATGGGATCGTGAGCCTCCAGAGGCCCCCACAGGCCCTGAAACTGAAGATCCTTCCAAAATCCCCCCCAACCTGACAGGCTGGCATCCGTGGTGACCGTCTCCCAACGAGGGGTTAGAAAGGATCTGCCCCTCATCAGATTGCTTGGTTTCAGCCACCACCGAAGGGAATGCCGCACCCGGGGAGACATCAGAAAAGACTGATCCAATGACAGCGGGGAGCCGTCCCAGGCCGCCAAGAGATGAAGCTGGAGCGTCCTTGTGTGAAACTGGGCAAAGGGAACCACCTCGAACGACGCCACCATCAATCCCACCAGTCGCATCCCTAGCCGGATGGACAGGCGGGGGATGGATAGGAGACGCTGAGTCAATTCCTGAATCAGAAGAACCTTGGCTCGGGGGAGAAACACCCTGGCCTGAGAAGTATCCAGCGACATTCCCAGGAACTCCACCACCCTGGAGGGAGTGAGGCAGGACTGGATAGTTGATCACCCAACCGGAACTCTCCAGAGTAGACACCACAGTCCTGGTATCCAGCTGCGCCTGACTTAGGGAAGACGCCATGATGAGAAGAACGTCCTGATAGGGCATGATGCGGATACCCCTGGCTCTGAGGATGGCCATCACTCCTGCCAACACCTGGTAAAAACCCGTGGAGCCGAGGTAAGGCCAAACGGAAGAGCCACAAACTGAAAATGCCGATTGTCCACGACAAACCTGAGGAATCTCTGGTGTGCCAGAAATATTGGAATATGCAGGTAAGCATCCTTGATGTCTATGGACGTCATGAAGTCCCCCTGATGACGTGAATGGATGGCTGAGCGCAGAGTTTCCATACGGAACTTCCGGGGACGGACAAACCTGTTGAGCAACTTCAGATCCAGAATAGGACGAACGGAACCGTCCTTCTTGGGCACCGTGAACAAATTGGAATAGAAGCCCAGGCCCCGGTCTGAGAGAGGCACCGGACAGATAACAGCCATGTCCGCGAGACTTGCTACTGCCGCCCGAAGCCCCTGGGCGGCCAGAGGATCTGATGGAGACCTGAAGAAACTGGGAGGGGGCCGGTAACCGGAAGACACCACTTCCTCAATCCACCTGTCCGAGACCTCTTGGACCCAGACCTGTGAGAAGGTCCCTAGGCTAGGAACCACCTCTGGACGAAGGGAATACCGAACCCCTCCTGACTCTAGCCCCACGAAAGGACTGAGAGAAGGAAGCCGCCCCCCGAAAAGGGCGACGCTGCTTCTTACGCTGAGGTAACCTACCTCCCTTTGCCACCTAATCCAATTTTTCTCCAAAGAGCCGTAATCCCACAAAGGGAAGGGCCGTGAGCGACATTTTGGACACGAAATCAGCCGCCCACTGACGTAACCAAACCGACCGGCCGATAGCCACAAGCAGAGCCGTAGCTCTGCTACACATCACCAATGTATCATCCAGGGCGGACAGCACAAAGGACAAAAATAACTCACAGCGCTTAAGTTTGGCAAATTCCTCACTAGCCGGGTCAAGCCCGGAAGAGGTCAATAATCCTTAACAACCGACCTGGCAGCTACCAATACAAGCGCAAAAGCACAAACCGGCCGCAAGGCCGATCCAACACTGGCAAAACCATGACAAGCCCTCTTGTCAATGCGTTTATCCTCACCATCCTTGAGAGTAGTGCACTCCGGAGAATGGAGGACTGAGGAGCTGGACAACCCCAAAACAGGAGCATCTACCTCAGGGGGAGACGACCAGTGCTTCACTGCGTCCGCCGGAAAGGGATATTTCTTGTCCCAACCCGGTGGAACACCCGGAAGCCGCGTCGGACTCTCCCATTCCTTGCGAATGATACCATCAAAATGCTTTTGATAAGGAAATTCCAAGCGCGGCCTGGTCACTTCAAAGAACTCCCCCTTCAGTGGAGGAGCCACCTCGGGGGGGAGAAATAGCCAGGTCCTCAAACATATGAGCCAGGACCCTAGGGGTATCCGAGGAATCCCCCTGGCCCTGCTCGGTATCAGCGCCCACAAACTGCTGATCGTCTGAGTCATCAGACTCCTCATACAGCTCCCCTTCCTCACGCGGGGAACAATCAGACCAATCCAGGGTCAAAATCCTCCCTATCAAAGGCCTGCGCAGCCATATACAAATGTTTTCTCTTTGCCGTGGCCTTTTTTGCGACGGCACTGGAAAACAATTTTTCAAGATCGGCCAATCTGGCACACACCTCAGATTGCGACTCCCCGCTAATGACCACCTCACAAGCCCGTGTCAAGCGAGGGGGAGACGGCGAGGAGACTGGCGGAGCAGAACCAGATGCCTGAGATCCGGTCTGCCACGTAATAGACCGCTGCGCACAAGGTACACATAGAAATATATCATCCCCCAAAAGGGATACCTCACACCCCAAACACAGCCTGGATTGCCCCGAGGGGGACACAAGCTCAGTATCCGGGGAAGCCTCCATATGGTGATTTTTTATATTAATAATATATGTACAAATATATATGTGTACAATGCTCTTTTTTTGGGGAATTACGCAATAATGCAACCCGGGATGCCCCTTTAAGTCCCGAGTGGGAGGATTTTAAGCCAGCTAAATTTTAAACCAGGGACCCTGGACCGGGAGAACCCCCCTTTAATATGCTCAATGGTCCACCTGGAACACAAAAACAAGCACACGCTCAGACCATGCCAGTATAATGGGTTAAAAGACAGATGAAGCTGATGGCCATCAGGCCACTCACCAGACCTACAGAAACCGCACGTCCAGGCACAATGAAGACCGCAATGTGCAGTAGGAGGAGGGAGGGCGGGCGCGGTGTGCGCGTCGCGCCCGGCCCCGCCCTTCCCCGTCTCTCCCGGCCAGAAGCCGGGACATGACAAACGCGCGCGCAGCACGGGGGCCCGGCCCCGCCCCCCCCCTGCCCAGAGGAGAAAAGAGGACCTCATGGGCTAACCGCCGCCATTAGCAGCACGCCGGAGGCTGGCGCCAGCAAATGTAAAAGACACACACACAGAGAAGCATACTGACACACACACACACACACACACCAATAAAGAAGGGAAATCCATAAGGGACCCAGCCCACAACTCCCCCCCCCCCTCTAAGGGTATCCGGGAGAGGGGGAATCCATGTCAGGGTAGGGCCAAGGGACGGGGCATCCCAAACCGGGATCACCAACCCGGATAGCCACCTACCCATTGTTATGGGGTCTCACGGCTCCTAAGCACCAGGGGTGCCAACTATCTTTGCCCGGACCAGCAGCCTAGGCTGGGAGGCAGGGAATATTAACCAAAGGTGATCCGGGCAGGAATAGAAGAAAGAAGGCTGGGAGTCATCCCGGCTACCTGCAAGGAGGAGACATCATCTTCTGACTTGCTCGCCACTGCAGAGATGAAAGACTGGGTAATGAGTGTGAGGTCCCAGGTATTTATGGGCCGGGAGGGTCTTATCTTTTTTTGATATCATCTCTGCAAGATCGCCATCTACAGGTCAGTATACCCAAGTGTAATGAATGTCTTGAAGCGGGGTGTGTGACATACTTAGAATAAATGCGTTATCACCAACAAGGGACGCCCCACATCGCAAACACTGCCGAGTCTGTCCCGCAGGTACTGAAAAGCCAGTATCCCGAGATGCCTCCATATGGTGTTTATTAAAATACTTAATTTTTTTTATAGTCGCCAAGTATATGGGATTTTTACAGCCGAAGCTACCCGGGATGCCCCTTAATAGTCCCTAGGTGGGAGGATTTTAAACAAGGACCAGGAGAAACCCCTATTAAGAGAGTTTCCCCCTGGAAGATAGAGAAAACGCAATGAGCCTTATGCAAGAAAGAAATGACAGTAAATAAAAAAGATTTCCCTTTAGTATAACTAAAGGGTACTCACAGTGACCACAACGGCCCAGCGACAGCCCTGCAACCAATCGATATAAGCCCAGCAGCGGCACCAACGCAGCAGCCAGGACCAGTGGAGGCCAGCACCAGAACAGGAACCAGCAAACCACATGTCAAACAGGAAGAGGAAGCAGAAATGCGACGCTGACTCGAAGCCTCGCCCACCACCTAGCAAGGGCGGGTCAGCCAAAGACAATAGCATGACATCATAGAACGGGGACGAAAAAAAGAGAGGGAAATTTAAAAAAACCCAAACTAGGTATGTCACTTTCTTACCCTTTCCAAAAAAAAAAAAATGCATAGGCCAAAAGATACTCCCTAAAAAAAAAAAAAAAAAAAAAAAAAGATTCCCCGCCCCCTTCACCCCAGCAGGGTCCAGGAGGGCCAAAAGGGGGGAAAACAATAAGCACCCAATAGGCACAAGGAGATTTAAAGGGACAGGGCATCCCATGCCGGGGGACACCAACCCGGATTCCGCCTACCCCTTATTTGAGGTCTCACGGAGGGAGCAAGCTCCCATATACACCCAAGGGTGTATCTACCTTTGCCCAAGCCCATCAGCCAAGGCTGGGAGGCATAACATACATATCACAATACAAAAATGTGGCTTCAGGCAGAAATAGAAAAAGGCCGGGCGTAACCCGGCTATCTGCAGGAAGGAGAGTCATCTTCTGAATGCTTCGCCGACTGCAGAGAGACTGAGGAGTAGTGGGAGGTCCCGGGAATTTATGGACCAGGAGGGGCTCCTTTTTCTCATGTCATCTCTGCAAGATCGCCCTCTACAGGCTAGTTACCCAAGTGTCATGAATGTTGGAAGCGGGGTGTGTCACATACTAGGAATAAGGATATTTAGTATCTAGGAATAGACGGAAGACTATTCAGCATCTGCCATTCCTTTTAGATCAGATTGGAATAATGAGCTTGTTCAGGAAAAACGGTCTCTGTTTTTCCGGCTTAACGATTACCCTTTCTACCTCTTGGGGGTTTCCTATGTAGAGGATTCTGAATCTGAATCACTTCCTTCCTGGAAGAGTCTTTCTCCTCTGATAACTCATGCTGAAAGACTACGGCAGCAAAGAACCACCTCTCAGAATCAGAGGAAACTAATGCTACTTTTTCTTTTGGTTCTGAGAGTCCAGAGACAGGGATCTGTCTAGAAACCCTTTATGCCAGAGACATCTGCCCTCCATATTTAGAACTACTACTGTGGTACAATCCCTACAGATAGTACTGTCCTCGTCCAGTGGCCTTAGTATACATGAGGTAAACCTGTCTGCAAAAGGACTAGATCCGATTACCTGGATGCTTCTGTCATGGTTAAATAATCATACAGTCTAAAGAATCCCTGATGGTCTAAGACCAAATTATAGGGGGTGAACCAAATGTTTTTCCTTTCCAAATATAATATAATAATAATATTAAAAATAAAAATACCATTTTGTGAGTACTCACCTGTAAAATGGATATTGTCAGTGTGTCACACACCCCGCTTCCCCTTTAATTCTGACGATAGGGTTATCCTCCAGCAGGAGGCGACGTTGCAGAGAGAAGTTTTGAAAACGAGCCCCTCCTGGCCTACATATACCTGGGACCTCCCACTTAACACCCAGTGAATTCAAACAGCAGTAAGACAAGGTACCAGGAAATCCAACGGTAACCTCAAAATAAAATAAAGGAAAGCTTCACCATATAGAGGATCCAGGATACCAAAAAGGACGGGTGAAGCGGGGTGTGTGACACACTGACAATATCCATTTTACAGGTGAGTACTCACAAAATGGTATTATCCTCAGTGTGTCACACACCCCGCTTCCCCTTTAATTCTGACGATAGGGACATCCAAAAGCAGTGTCCACAAGGGGTGGGTATTCGACAGCAAAATGAAGCATAACTTAAACGACTGCAGTCTGCAGAACCTTGCGGCCAAACACAGCATCCGCTGAAGCCCGCACATCAACCTTATAAAACTTAGAAAAAGTATGAACGGAAGACCAAGTAGCAGCCTTACAAACTTGTTCAACAGAAGCCTGGTGCTGAAAAGCCCAGGACGCCCCAACAGCACGAGTAGAATGAGCGGTGATACGAAAAGGGGGAACCTTCCCCTTGGCCGAATAGGCCCCAATAACCGCCTGACAAATCCATTTGCTAATGGAAGACTTAGCCGGTGCCAAACCCTTTCTAGGCCCACAGGGCACCACAAAAAAGGCACCAGTCTTACGAAAAGGAGAAGTAATAAGCAAGTAGTACTTAACACAGCGTACTACATCCAAACAATGCAAAACCCTCTCCTTGTCATTCTTAGGCTTAGGACACAAGGAGGGAAGAACAATATCCTGATTCAAATGAAAAGCATCAACAACCCTAGGAGGAAAGTCCGGTTTGAAACGAAAAACCACCTTGTCCTGATGCCTCTCAAAGTAGGGTGCCTGAATCGACAAGGCCGCCAACTCCGAGACACGCCGAACCGAAGTGATCGCCACCAAGAAGGCAATCTTCTGAGTCAAGGTAGAAAGAGCAATATCCTGCAAGGGCTCAAAGGGAGGAGCCTGAAGAGCAGAAAGAACCAAACTCAAGGGAGCAATGGCTTCCTGGGAGGCCGCACATGCGTAACTTCCTGAAAAAAGGTTTTAACTAAAGGATGAAGTGCAAAAGGCTTCTGAAAAAAGACAGACAAGGCAGAAACCTGCCCCTTTAAAGTACTCAGCTGGAGACCAGAGTCCAGCCCTGATTGCAGAAAATCCAAAATCCTGGAAACCGAAAAGACCCTACACGGCAAAGATCTAACCTCACACCAAGCGATATAGGCTCTCCAAGTCCTACAGTAGATGGTAGAAGAAGACCTCTTCCGGGCACATATCAGAGTCTTAACAACCAAGTCAGAAAGACCCTCCTCCTTCAAGATGAAGGTTTCAGCAGCCAAGCCGTCAAACCCAGCGTTGGTAAATTAGGGTAACACAGCCGACCCCGAGTGAGCAGATCGGGCCGAAGAGGCAGAACGACCTGATCCACCGCCAGCCGAACGAGGTCTGCGAACCATACTCGCCTTGGCCACCTTTGAGCCACGAGAATGGCGGACACCCTTTCCAGAGCCAGCTTCCGTACCACCTTGCCTAGCATGGGTATCGGAGAAAAAAGGTACAGAAACCCCAGATCCCCCCAGCTCAGAGACATGGCGTCCACCGCCAGAACCAGAGGATCCTGAGACAGCGACACGAAGGTCGGAAGCCTGCAATTGTGACGAGAGGCAAATAGGTCCACCTTCGGTGTCCCCCACCGGAGACACAGAGACCGAAAAACTTGAGGATGGAGAGACCATTCCCCCAGACGGGAAGAGCACCTGCTCAACAGACCCGCTTCCCTGTTTTCCACACCTGGAATGTAAACTGCCGAGAGACAAGGAACATGGGCCTCCGCCCAGGTCAGGATCAGGGACACCTCTCTGAGGGCCCCCAGACTGCGAGTCCCTCCCTGATGATTGATGTAAGCAACCACTGTCCGATTGTCCGAGCGAACCTGAACCGGAAGGCCCAGAACATGCTGAGTCAAATGAAAAAGAACCAGACGGATGGCTCTCAGTTCCAGAACATTAATGGGCAAGTGGGCCTCTCGAGGCCCCCACTGCCCCTGAAACTGAAGATCCTTCCAGAATCCCCCCCATCCCGAAAGACTGGCGTCCGTGGTGACAATTTCCCAAAGAGGAGTCAGGAAAGACCAGACCCTCAAGAGATTGGTCGAGACCAACCACCATTGAAGGGACTGCCGGACCCGGGAGGACAACTGGAAGGGCCGATCCAACAACCGTGGTCGCCGGTCCCAAGACGCCAACAGATGAAGCGTCCTTGTGTGAAATTGAGCAAAAGGCACTGCCTCGAAAGAGGCAACCATCAACCCTACCAGTCTCATCCCCAGACGGATGGAGGGTCGAGGATTGGAAAGAAGGAACCAAGCCAATTCCTGAACCAGAAAAATCTTGGATTGGGGCAGAAAAACCCTGTGTTGACAAGAATCCAACCGCATTCCCAGAAAGGACACCCCCCTGACCGGGGCGAGGGAGGACTTGGGATAGTTGATCACCCAACCGAAGCTTTCCAGCGTGGAGACCACCGTCCTGGTGTCCGTCTCCGATTGATTGAGAGAAGGAGCCATGATGAGAAGATCGTCCAGATAAGGTATGATACGAATGCCTTGAATTCTGAGAATGGCCATCACTCCTGCCAGCACCTTGGTGAACACTCTTGGAGCCGAGGTAAGGCCAAACGGAAGTGCCACGAATTGAAAATGCCGATCCTTCATCACAAACCGAAGAAAACGTTGATGAGCCTGGCAGATGGGAACATGAAGGTAAGCATCCTTGATGTCTATGGACGTCATGAAGTCCCCCTGCCGAAGAGAACTGATGGCTGATCGCAGAGTTTCAATGCGAAACTTCCGTGTACGGATGAACCTGTTGAGGAACTTCAGATCCAGGACAGGGCGCACCGACCCGTCTTTCTTGGGGACTGTGAAAAGATTGGAGTAATACCCGAGGCCCAATTCCAAGTGCGGCACCGGCCGAATGACCACCATTTCCAGAAGATTCTTCACCGACGCCAGGAGCCCCTGCACGGCCAAAGGGCACCTGAGACCGGAAAAACCGTGAAGGAGGGCGAGACTCGAACTCCAGTTTGTAACCGGACGACACCACCTCCCGGATCCATCTGTCTGGAACCGCCTGGTCCCAAACCTGGGAGAAGTGTCGCAATCGTCCCCCCACCGCACGGGTGAGGGCACCCCCTCATTGCTGAGCGGGCTTGCCAGCAGGCTTGGGCTTTGCGCCCCAGGACTGACCGGGACGGCCACGGCCCCTGCCCCGGGTCCAACCTGCACCTCTGGTAGCGGGAAAGAAGGCCCCTCTGCCCGCTCTGGCTCCCCGAAAGGAGGAACTAAAAGAAGCCGCTCCCCGAAAGGAACGACGCGGCCTCTTGCGTTGAGGCAACTTACCACCCTTGGTAACTGAATCCAATTTGTCGCCAAACAGGCGCCAACCTACAAAAGGAAGGGCTGTAAGCGACTTCTTAGAGCTAAAGTCCGCCGTCCACTGACGCAGCCACCCCGACCGACGAGTAGCAACCAACAGGGCCGCGGTCCTGCTACACATCGCAAGCGCATCGTCCTGGGCGGTCATAACAAAGGAAATAAACGACTCACACTGCTTGAGAGAAAAGAACTCATCACAAGTGGGATCAAGATCTGCGTACAAATCTCTAACAATGGACCTGACAGTTATCAAAAGAAGCGCCGAAGCACAAACCGGCCGCAGTGCCGATCCAGCACTGATAAAACCATGGCGAGCCAATTGATCAATCCGACGGTCCTCACCATCCTTGATGGTAGTAGTGTCAGGGGAGTGCAACACAGCCGTGTTAGACAGCCCCAACACGGGGGCATCGACGTCAGGGGGAACAGACCAAAGCTTCACCAAATCCTCCGGAAAAGGATAATGCTTATCCCAACTAGGAGGAACTCCAACAAGGCGCGTAGGTTGTTCCCATTCCTTAAGGACAACCCTCACAAAGTGTTGTTGTCTGGGAAACACCAAACGCGGCTTGGGTACATCAAACAACTCACCCTTTGGCGGGGGGACCGCCTCAGGTGGATCCAAAGCCAAAATCTCAAACATTTGAGTCAAAATGGAAGGAGTGTCAAGGAACAACCCCGCAGCCTGATCGCCAGCGGTACCAAACAATAGCTGGTCTGCAGGCTCGTCCGAATCCTCTCGGAGCTCCCCCTCCTCAGCCGGGGGACAATCGGACCAATCCAACACTTCCAACACCTCCTCCTCCGGAACAGGTGATGCCGGAGAAAGGTGCTTCCACTTAGCCGTAGCCTTCTGAGCCACCGCGGCAGAGACTATTTTCTCCAGGCTGGCCAACCACGCACACACCTCGGATTTCGAATCCCCACCTTTGACAACGTCACACGGG
Organism: Gastrophryne carolinensis; assembly: GCA_027917425.1. Classification (NCBI taxonomy): domain Eukaryota; kingdom Metazoa; phylum Chordata; class Amphibia; order Anura; family Microhylidae; genus Gastrophryne; species Gastrophryne carolinensis. Next base: position 174,433,538 of record CM051238.1, on the reverse strand, counting down.
GTCCGGAATAGGTGGGGGGGGGGGGGGGGTAGGAGATGACGGAGGTTGCAAGGAGCCAGAAGCCGGAGTGCCGGACTGGCGCGCAATATTCCGCTGTGCACATGGAATACATATTATGACATCATCGCCTGGGAGCGGAGCCCCACAACCCCCACACAGCCTGGATAGCCCCGAAGAGCCGTTTCCGGTAATGTCAGAAGCCTCCAAATGGTGAAATTATGGCATTCGCAATAACCCAGGGATTTACGCATTAAGCAACCCGGGATGCCCCTTTTATAATCCCCGGACCTGTAAGGAAGAGCCCACAATCAGCCTCCAGAAAGTACAAAAAGGTATGCAGCAAGCGTAAACACACACACACACCAAACAATACTAACATTAAATACCCAAGGTAAAATGACAATCACCTAAATATAAGAATATATATATATATATATATATATAGATATATATATATATATATATATACACAGATCAATAAGCAGCCCTCTATACCCCCAATGGGCTCAAGAGTGCACAGCACAGTAATAATCAGTGCAACCAATATAGGGGGATTACTTCCAAATTGGCCATATCACCATAGGGTAAAATACTTAACATGCATGCGCAGCACAGAAAATAAAAGGTAAAAAGAAAACTTGCCTTTCTGATGTAGAAAGCACTGCATCACCCCTTTGCCCAAGACAGAGCTCTTTCGCTGGCCTGTTGTGGAGCCTTCTCTGTGGGCTCCAGCAGACCCCAGACGGACCCGTGCACACACCTGAGGGATTACTTCCAGACGCTCCACACCGGAGCGAGGAGACGGAGGGCTGGCCGGCAAAGCACACGAAGCGCTCTGGCCCTGCCCCCCGCTTACACCAGCACGGCGCGGGCCGCAAATGAACGCGGCCCCGCCCCCTAGAGACGAGCACCGCGGCCGCACGTAGCGAGGCGGGTGCCAGAAAAGGCACCTCGCCCGGCCGCGCAGCACAGCCCCAAAAAAAGCACGCAGGCCGGGGACATCAAAACACCAGACCGCAGCCCTGCTTAGCTGTATACCGAAAAACAGAACACACAATATTAAATATACCCCCAAACGCCACGCCACCCCCACCCCCACGCTAAGGGAGAAGGGACCAGGCGAGGGAAGGCAGGCTAAAAAAGGGGGGACCGGGACGGGGCATCCCAAATCCGGATCACCAGCCGGATAACCTCGTTGCCCCACGCGTGGGGACGAGCGGAGGAGATAAGCTCCTAGGCTTCCAATATCAACTAAGTGAACAAAACAAGTAGCTGGGCAGAAATAGCCGATGGGGCGATGCCGGGGTTTGACCCCGGCTACCTGCAAGCAGGAGACTTCTTTCTTCTGTCTTGTCGCATCTTGCAGAGAGAAAACACTGGGTGTTAAGTGGGAGGTCCCAGGTATATGTAGGCCAGGAGGGGCTAGTTTTCAAGACTTCTCTCTGCAACGTCGCCTCCTGCTGGAGGATAACCCTATCGTCAGAATTAAAGGGGAAGCGGGGTGTGTGACACACTGAGAATATAATAATAACCTACAAACCCAGCAGTGTAGGTCCTCCTTAACGCAGCCGCGGCTCGGAAACGGCCCTGCTGCAAGAGTCAGCCGGTTAGACCAAGCCACGACGACGCATGAGCAGCCCCGACGTCCCTGCGAAGAGGCGGTGGTATGTGGCCAGGGTAGGCGACCCGCCACAAGAAGCCAGCAGAAGCAGCAGCGGAAATAAGCAGCAAAACGCGAGCCGCACACCGGAGGGAGAACAAGCAGCTCAGCCGGAAAAGCGGCCCCACTCGAGGGGAGGATGAGAACCGCTAGCCGGAAAACTGGCGGCGGCAGAATAACCAACTTAACCTCTGAGGCGGCGGACCAGGCAACGATCGTTCCTCACTGCGAAGGAGAGAAGCGTCTGCACTCCTGTGCTAATATGAAAAACAAATTTTGGGAAAGCAAAAGAGGAAAATTATTCCCCTGGTCCCCCCTGCAGGCTCACCAGTCAAAAACCTTTCTTAAAGTGGAACTGCAGCCCCAGAGTAACTTTTTTTTTTTTTAGAAAACAAAAGTGACACCCCGAAGCACCCAAAGACCCTGGTGCTTACCCTTTCCACCCTGATCTGTATCACATCAAAGCTGAGGGGTTCCAGTTACACCTTTGCAGTCCAGTTCCAACTGCAAGAATGAAACTGTATTGTGGAAGTGCAGTCAGAAGTATATAGGCTGGGAGGAGCCACAGCTTTGTCTTGCAGCCTATGCCCTTCGGTCGACAGTTAACCAATTCATTACTGAATGCTGCTGGGCTAGAGTGGATTGGGAGAGAAACAGTCAGTTTCGATTGCCAGGGTCTCATCATAACCAGAATCCAAGAATATAGTGCCTGCCGACATAGAATGACAGTCCCAGCAACTAGGAAAAAAACTAAATCCGTTACCTTCCTGCCTGCAGGGCTGCCACATTCTTGTTTCAGAGCCATCATCTCATTTTCCACATGCAGTGGCAGACAGGAAAAAGTTGGGAGACACATATCCCAACTCCCCCCCGTAAAGGTTCAAGGTATTTGCTTGACCTAAAGTTTAAATTTACTTTTGGTCCACTTTCAAGTAAACCTGTGGTCAAAGGAACCCACAAAACTAGTTTATATGCCCCATTCATACCCCTAACAGATGGCGGTGCATCAAGGTCCAGTTGGCTAGAAAAAGGGTACTCTAGGACCACACAATAATGCCACACTAGTACCTGTACATTCTATTGTGTATAGTGATTTATACCAGTCAAATGTAAAAGTTTAGAAAACACAATTGTAGTCACAAAACTTTAGAAGTCAACCAATTCAAACCAATATATACATATTTATACAATATTTAGGGTTTAATTTCTATGAGATATATCTATAGAAACACACACAATTATATTGCAGGGAAAGGGTCCGCTGGGGGTGGGGGATTCTGCACGCTGTCTGTTATAGGGGGATCGGGGGATTCTGACACACTGCTTTATAGGGGGATTGGGGGTATTCGGCCACACTGCCTGCTATAGGAGACTGGGAGGATCCTGCAACACTGGTTGTTATAAGGGGTTGAGAGATTATGTACACTGACGCTGCTCGGTTTTGGGGGAGATGGCAAGCGCCTGCACCTGGCCTGTAATAGAGGGATTTGGTCACATTGCCACACTGTCAGTTATTGGTAATTGGGCGGCATAGTGTCACACTGCTTGTTATAGAGTGATCGGGGGAGATCTTGTGCATACTGTTATTGAAGGAGATTCTGCATACTTTTTATATTATGTGTTGATTGGAGGGGATTCTGCACATTAACTGATATGGGGTCATTGGGGGGGGGGGGGGGGGGGGCAGCACACTGTATACTATGGAGTGTATTTTAGCAAACCATTTGGTCAAGAATACTTTTTTCTTATTTCGCTCCTCTAGACCCGAGGTGTCTCTTATGGTCAGGGGCATCATATAGTGCAAAAATACAGTATATGTGTGTAACAGAACAAAGAACAAAAACATTACTAAAGGTTACCATATTATTTATTTTACCTGTGGCATAAGTGACTTTGCAATTAAATAGGACTCCTCAGCTTCATTGTTTTTGTTGAGATTTTTGTATGTTCTTCCAACATTCATGTGTGCCCCTATATCATCTAAAGAAGAACAGGTATACAATTAATGTTCCACTTGTTCCATTGTGATCAGGGGGGCAGCTGTCATTCATTAAGCCCACAAGACAAAGCAACAAAGAAAACACATCTGCTTGATTCCACCACAAGAAGCTAGGCCCAAGTAAGTATTTTTTTGTTTAATCTGTCTCCTCAGGTATCACTGGAAAGAAATGGTATATTTCACTATACAGTCTCCCCTTCCCTGGGGTGGTGTAGGCTTGCTTTAGAAATATGGCACAAAACCCTTTAGATCAGGGGTGGGCAATTATTTTTTCCATGGGGCCACATGAGAAACTAAAAATATTGTGGAGGGCCGCTGAGCTATGGGCGTCTAAGCGACGTCTAAGCTCAGCGGCTCTGAGTGCGCTGGCGGCTGCATCTCGAGCTTCCCTCTAACAGGGAGTGCGCCCGCGCTGGCCATTCTCAAATGGCTGACACAGGCACGCGCCCTGCTAGAGGGATAGCGGGCATGCGGCCGCAGCTCGTGCATGCGCCGTTGAACTGGGAAAGAAGGTGAGTTTATGGGCGACCTGGGGGTTTCACACAGCGGGGCATCCCGATTTTGGATGCCCCGCGGGGAGGGGATCTATAAGATTCCCAGGCTGATAAAGCAGGGTTTTGGTCCACTTCAAACGTTCTGATGTGATAATTTCCCAGCCAATCAGAGAAGCCCTTGGCTTCTGGCAGTCTGGAAGGAGAGCTCATATCAGCTGGGGCAAAGTGTAAGAATGGTGGGCAGCAGGAAGGGGGCATGGTGAGAGCATGATGGACAGCATGAAGGGGGCATGGTGAGAGCATGGTGGACAGCAGGAAGGGGGCATGGTGAGAGCATGATGGACAGCAGGAAGGGGGCATGGTGAGAGCATGATGGACAGCAGGAAGGGGACATGGTGAGAGCATGGTGGACAGCAGGAAGGGGGCATGGTGAGAGCATGGTGGGCAGCAGGAAGGGGGCATGGTGAGAGCATGATGGACAGCAGGAAGGGGACATGGTGAGAGCATGGTGGACAGCAGGAAGGGGGCATGGTGAGAGCATGTGGACAGCAGGAAGGGGACATGGTGAGAGCATGTGGACAGCAGGAAGGGGACATGGTGAGAGCATGTGGACAGCAGGAAGGGGGCATGGTGAGAGCATGGTGGACAGCAAGAAGGGGGCATGGTGAAAGCATGTGGACAGCAGGAAGGGGGCATGGTGAGAGCATGTGGACAGCAGGAAGGGGGCATGGTGAGAGCATGATGGACAGCAGGAAGGGGGCATGGTGAGAGCATGTGGACAGCAGGAAGGGGACATGGTGAGAGCATGTGGACAGCAAGAAGGGGGCATGGTGAGAGCATGATGGACAGCAGGAAGGGGGCATGGTGAGAGCATGTGGACAGCAGGAAGGGGACATGGTGAGAGCATGATGGACAGCAAGAAGGGGACATGGTGAGAGCATGGTGGACAGCAGGAAGGGGGCATGGTGAGAGCATGTGGACAGCAGGAAGGGGGCATGGTGAGAGCATGGTGGACAGCAAGAAGGGGGCATGGTGAGAGCATGTGGACAGCAGGAAGGGGGCATGGTGAAAGCATGTGGACAGCAGGAAGGGGGCATGGTGAGAGCATGTGGACAGCAGGAAGGGGGCATGGTGAGAGCATGGTGGACAGCAGGAAGGGGACATGGTGAGAGCATGGTGGACAGCAGGAAGGGGACATGGTGAGAGCATGTGGACAGCAGGAAGGGGGCATGGTGAGAGCATGGTGGACAGCAGGAAGGGGACATGGTGAGAGCATGGTGGACAGCAGGAAGGGGACATGGTGAGAGCATGGTGGGCAGGTACATGGTGAAAAAGAGACAGCAGGCAGGAAGGGAAAACACAAGCAAACGACATAATCTTTCTGAGCAGACTTACTGATGCTCTGGAGCTCCTACTCTGTCCTTCCAAAGTCCCCAGGTCTCTATCACCTGCTCATCGGGTCTGGCTTCCTCAGAGGAAGGGAGAATGTGCCAGACCCGACGAGCCGAGCGCCGATCAGCTGCTGCTTAACCTAAGCCTCTCACACTGTACACAGGCGATCACCTAAGTTAAGCAGCAGCCGATCGGCCACTCGGCTCGTCGAGTCTGGCATGTTTTCCCTTCCTCTGCGTCTCTTACTGGCCAGCTCAGCCCGGGCCGGTAAGAGCCTAGCAAAGGGCCGTATACGGCCCGCGGGCCGTACATTGCCCAGGTCTGCTTTAGATGAAGCTTAATAAACATATAAATGTACTTGCAACACCAAATTTGAACAGACCAGCCCACTTTCTACAAACTACTGCCTCTTGGGCATTCACTGTAACATTCCCTAAAATATAGAATAATTCCTATTAACATAAGAGGAAATCAAAACCAATGAATGGTCAGTTTCCCTTGCAGACAACACACAGGAAAGGCTCCTTCTTTTATTCTGATTAATTTGCATGTATATGCATGGTTACATTCCTGCGAGACCAACTTGAAGGACTGTTATAACTGCACTGTTTGAACAAGTTAAAGCAAAATCAAATGATCTCCCATTATCATTTACATCTAAAGTAAATGCAATGCTACGAGGACTTTAAAACAAGAAATGTGTTAATGTACAGAACCATGTCTTTACGGCTGTAGCCAGGTTCAAGGTTCAAGCATTAAATTCTAAATGGAAAAAGGGAAACAACCACCTCTGCCAACAACAACAACTGAAACCTTTTATACAAACAAAATGGATAAATTAATGTATATATAATGTATCTTATCATAACACTTCTTAAGGAACACAACTATATCCACTTGAACATGTCAGCATGCTTTCACTTCTCAGTTGAGGTCTTCAGTTCACAGAAAACTCAGGATCTGAAATAGACCACATACTTGGACACATTGGTTCCAGTTTGTTTGTTTTGGGCATGAAAATGCATCCAGCTATTTTATTTACAGGACAAGAGTTAGGAGCAGGAAACGAAGAAAGTCTGATAAGTCAAGTAATATATGTCATATGTTTCCAAATCCAAAGATCAAACATTAAATACAAATTTCAAGTACGATCATTTTATAAAAAGGACATACTTTATTTACACCTCCCCGCTTGCACTGCGTTGGGCAATTAATAATATCATTGAATACAACACACACTACAAGAGGAAGGTCTACAAAAACATAACTTAGGGTACAGTTTAAGAGAATGCTGTAAGTTATGTTTTTGTAGACCTTCCTCTAGTAGTGTGTGTGTGTGTGTTGTATTTAATAATAAATAATTAAATTCTGTGAGTACTCACCTGTAGAATTGATTTTATAGTACAGCACGTCCTGTTTCACAAGTATTCTTTACGCTTGGGATATCCGCCACAAGGTGGCGCAGTGGACAGCAGAAGAGACTTGTGGCGTCATCCGGCCCCATAAAAGGACAGGAACTTCCCACAAATTCCGAGTGTTACAAAGCAGTTAGACAAGAAGCCGGGATAATAAAAATGAACCCCAACCAAAAATTTAAACAAATCACCATACAGAGGTAACCAAGAAAAATGATACCAAGGGAGGGGTGAAACAGGACGTGCTATATACTATAAAATCAATTCTACAGGTGAGTACTCACAGAATTGTATTTTTCCAAGTATACAGCACGTCCTGTTTCACAAGTATTCTTTATGCTTGGGACGTCCAAAAGCAGTGCCCGTAAAGTAGGGTGGGATCCCCAAGAACAACAGCCGGCAGTTTAAACCACTGCCGCCTGAAGAACTTTGCGGCAAAAATACAGTTTTGTGAGTACTCCCCTTTAAAACGGGTATTATGAGTGCGCCATACACTTTTTTGCCATACACTTCAATCTTCATGACATGTGGGTAATCTCCAGTAGAGGGCGAACTTCTGCAGAGATGAATATGCAAAAAAGAAAGTCCCTCCCGGTCCATATATACCTGGGACCTCCCACCAATTTCCCAGTGTAAAAAAGCAGTAAGGGGACCAGAAAGAACCAATTATAACCTTAACAATCAAAACCAATGGTTCACCATATAAAAGCCCCAGAATACCTGAAAAAAAAAGGGTGGGGCGAAGTGGAGTGTATGGCACACTCATAATACCCGTTTTAAAGGTGAGTACTCACAAAACAGTATTATTGTAAGTGTGCCATACACTCCAATTAGATCTTTATGACATTTGGGACATCCAATAGCAGTGTCCGTCATGGGTGGGAACCAGAAACAGTAAAGAATGTACCAACTCAAACCACTGCAGCTTGCAGAACCTTGCGGCCAAAAACAGCATCCGCTGAAGCCCGCACATCAACCTTGTAAAACTTGGAAAAAGTATGAACGGAAGACCAAGTAGCAGCCTTACAAACTTGTTCAACAGAAGCCTGGTGCTGAAAAGCCCAGGACGCACCAACCGCACGAGTAGAGTGCGCAGTGACCCTAAAAGGAGGTGTCCTCCCCTTAGCAGAATAGGCCCCAACAATGGCCTGACAAATCCATTTGCTAATCGTAGACTTAGCAGGTGCCAAACCTTTCCTGGGCCCGCAGGGCACCACGAAAAAGGCATCCGTCCTGCGGAAGGAAGAAGTAATCACCAAATAGTACTTCACACAGCGAACAACGTCCAAATTGTGCAGAACCCTCTCCTTGTCATTGTTAGGCTTAGGACACAAGGAAAGGAGAACAATATCCTGATTGAGGTGGAAAGCAGACACCACCTTAAGAAGGAAATCGGGCTTAAAACGAAAAACAACCTTATCCTGGTGTCTCTCAAAATAAGGGGCCTGAATCGACAGAGCCGCCAACTCAGAGACACGTCAAACCGAGGTAATAGCCACCAAGAAAGCAACCTTCTGAGTGAGAACCGAAAGAGCAATATCCTGTAGCGGCTCAAAAGGAGGACCCTGCAGAACCGAAAGAACCAAATTCAAATCCCAAACAGGAACTACAGCCTTGCGCGACCCCTTGGAAAAAGGTCTTAACCAGCGGGTGTAAGGAAAAAGACCTCTGGAAGAAAACCGACAGAGCAGAAACCTGTCCTTTCAAGGTACTAAGCTGGAACCCAAGATCCAGATTATGCTGAAGAAATTCCAAAATCCTGGGTATCGAAAACGCCCTGCAAGGCAAGGCCCTAGCCTCACACCAATCAATATAGGACCTCCAAGTCCTATAGTAAATGCCAGAAGAGGACCGCTTCCTAGCCCTAATTAAGGTCTGAACAACAGCCTCAGACAAACCTTCCTCTTTCAAGATGAAGGTTTCAGCAGCCAAGCCGTCAAAGCCAGCGTTTGTAAATTGGGGTAAAGTAGATGACCCTGAGATAGCAGATCCGGCAACAAGGGAAGCCGCTACTGATCTACGGCCATCCTTACGACGTCTGTGTACCAAACCCTTCTTGGCCACCTTGGAGCCACCAGAATCGCTGGTGCCCCTTCTAGAACCAGTTTGCTTACTACCCTGCCCAGCATGGAGACAGGTGGAAACAGGTACAGAAAACCCAGGTCCTTCCACGCCAGAGACAAGGCATCCACTGCCAGAGACAGAGGATCCTGAGAAAGAGACACAAAGGCCGGAAGTTTGTGATTGTGCCTCGAGGCAAAGAGATCCACCTCCGGAGTCCCCCACTTGCGGCAAAGATCCAGAAAAACCTCGGGGTTGAGAGACCACTCTCCTTGGCGAGAGGATCCCCTGCTCAGGGAATCCGCCTCCATGTTCTCCACTCCCGGAATGTAGACTGCCGAAATGCAAGGAACATTGCTCTCCGCCCAGCGCAGGATCAGAGAGACGTCCCTGAGGGCACTCCTGCTGCGAGTCCCTCCCTGGTGATTGATGTAAGCTACCGCCGTTCGGTTGTCCGAACGAACCTGAACCGGCAGACCCCGTAAATGTGAGGTCAGCCGAGCCAGAACTAGGCAGATGGCTCTGAGCTCCAAGACATTGATGGGGGTGTGAGCCTGCTGAGGACCCCACACCCCGCTGAACTGATGACTTTTCCAATAACCTCCCCAACCCGACAGGCTGGCATCCGTGGTAACCGTCTCCCAACAAGGGATCAGAAATTATCTGCCCTTCAACAGATTGCTCGATTCCAGCCACCACCGAAGGGACTGCCGAACCCTGGGAGACATCCTGAAAGGTTGATCCAATGACTGCGGACACCTGTCCCAATGCGTCAATAGGTGAAGTTGAAGAGATCTCATGTGAAACTGTGCAAATGGTACCGCCTCGAATGAAGATACCATCAAGCCCACCAGTTTCATCCCCTGTCGGATAGAGGGACAAGGATTGGCCAGAAGAAGGCGGATCAGACCCTGAATCCCCTGCACCTTGGTCTGGGGCAGAAACACTCTGGCCCGAATGGTATCCAGATTCATGCCCAGAAATGAAATCACACGAGACGGGGAGAGAGAAGACTTGGTGCGGTTGATCACTCACCCGAACCTCTCCAGGGTCGACACCACCTGGTGGGTGTCCAGCTCCGCCTGACGGAGGGAAGAAGCTGAGATCAACAGGTCGTCCAGATAAGGCACAATGCGAATGCCCTGCGCTCTAAGCAGAGCCATTATTCCCGCCAAGACCTTGGTGAAGACCCTCGGCGCCGAGGTCAGACCGAAGGGAAGAGCTACAAATTGATAATGTTGATCCTCCACCGCAAACTAGAGGAATCTCTGATGTGCCTGAAAAAAATCGGAACATGCAGATACGCATTCTTGATGTCTATGGATGTCATAAATTCCCCTTGGCGAAGGGAATTGATAGCCAAGCGCAGAGTCTCCATGCGGAACTTTTTGGCTCTGAGAAACCTGTTGAGAACCTTGAGATCTAGAATGGGTCTCACCGAACCCTCCTTTTTGGGAACCGTGAAAAGGTTGGAGTAGTAACCCCTGCCTCTTCCCGACAGAGGCACTGGGCATATAACCCCCATGTCCAGAAGGTTTTTTACTGCTAACAGGAGCCCCTGGGCAGCCTGAGGGTCCGAGGGCACCCGAGACCTTAAGAATCTCGGGGGCGGCCAGTACTCGAACTCCAGTTTGAACCCGGAGACCACTTCCAAGATCCAATTGTCTGTGACCTCCCGGGCACAGACCTGGAAGAAGAGCCGCAGCCGTCCCCCCACCCTTGCGGGTGAGGGCGCCCTTCATTGCTGAGCCGGTTTAACGGCAGGCTTGGGACGTGCCCGACCTCTGCCTCTGTTCCAGGACGAGCCCCTGACACCCGAGAAGGCCAAACCCCTAGTCGCTCTGGCCCCTCGAAAGGAAGGAGTGAACGAGCCAGCCCCCCTGAAAGGGGGCGGCGCTGTTTCCTCCGCTGAGGTAACTTACCTCCTTTAGCAACAGCTTCCAATTTATCTCCAAACAGCCGCGATCCCAGGACGGGAAGAGCTGTGAGCGTCTTCTTGGGCCCAAAGTCCGCTGTCCACTGGCGGAGCCAGACCAATCTGCGCATAGCCACCAGTAAGGCTGAAGTCCTACTACACACGACAATAGAATCCTCCATCGCAGCCATGACAAAATCCATGGACAATTCGCATCTCTCAAGGATAGCAAACTCAGCACCAGCTGGATCAAACTGAGCGTTATTCAGCCAGTCCCCGATAAGAGACCTGGTAGCAAGCGACACCAGGGCAGATGCACTAACAGGCCGCAGGGCCGAGCCCACGTTGGCAAATGCGTGGCACGCCATCTGATCAAGGCGCTTATCCTCGCCATCCTTAAAGTGGACCAACACCCAGGATTTTGACTATCCTGGGTGTTGGTCCACTTAGGTGGGGCACCCCGATCGCGGGAGCGCGCCCTGCTAGAGGGAAGCTAGAGGGAAGCGAGAGACGCAGCCGCGTCTCGCGCATGCGCCGTTGGATCGCCGGTAAGGTAAGGATTGTGGGCCTCCTGGGGGGTTCCTCCCCGCGGGACATCCCGATTTCGGATGCCCCGCGGGGAGGGATCTGATCGGTCCGGGAATCTTATAGATTCCCGGGCCGATCCCCCC